>JAUMIR010000005.1:228428644-233428644 GCA_030847615.1 Gambelia wislizenii | reverse complement strand
TCTTTCTTGAATTATTGTTCATTTGCACAAGGCATGGAACCGCTGTAAGAGGAAGAAGTTGGCAGCTTCATCCACCTCTGTGACAGCGTTAACAAGCTCTTTCATAGCTGGAGTTCCATATTTGAATTTCAGTTGCAAAGGATCTCAGGAACCTTTATACACCATGACTCCACAATGTGGTCACACAAGACAGAAGTCTGACCCAAAATAGCGGAGTGATACATCATGCAGCGGTGACTGATGTTCACAGGGGCTGGTGGGTCAAAGGGTGAAGGTCATTGGGGTGAAGCTAAGGGGTCAGTAGAAGCTGAATCAGCCACATTTAGTTAGCTATCCAACTTTCTCTCTTGGAAGATCTAAGTAGACTTTGTATCCCCTACTGATTGGTGGGGTGAGCTGGAGACAGTGATGGCTGGTGGCTTCCATGCACTGTTTCATGTTATGCAATTATAGTGCTATGATTCTACTTTAACTGTCATGGATACATCCTGTGAGATCCTGGGGTTTGTAAGTTGGTGAGGCACTAGGCCTCTCTGGCTGAAATGTCTAAATAACTCCTCCCTAAATTGCGTATCCCTGGATTCCATAGAACACTACCAAGGCAGTTAAAGTGGAATCATAGCCCTATAATTGTATATTGTGAAAGAGCCCCATATCAGGGGGTAGTAAATCAATTCTGTTTTTTAGTCTGAACTTCAGAAAAGCTCTCCAGTTCCCAAAACAGGTTTGGCACCCTGTTTTAAACTTCAGACTAAAACACAGTGAGGTTTTGCTGGCCCACTAGAGGCTTTACTGATCACAACAGCTTCCTCTTTCTTTCTTTTTTTAAAAAAGGAAAGTGGGCAGAGAGAGAAAGCCTTCCCCTATCCTTTTTCTCAGTCCCACCACTCCCACAGTTAGATTTGGTGAGGATAGGAGAGAGAGCGCCTTTTTTCTGTCTGTTGCCAAATTGTGGGTTCTCTACCATAGGGCTGTGACCTCCTTGATTGAGTCTATTCATTTGGTTTGTGGTCTTCCTCTCTTCCTACTTCTTTCTACCTTTCCGAGAATTACTGTCTTTTCTAGTGAGTCATGCCTTCTCATGATGTGGCTGAAGTACGATAGCCCCAGTTAAGTCATCTTGGCTTCAGGCTTGATTTGCTCTAGGATCCATCTGTTTGTCTTTTTAGCCATCTAAGGTCCACAGAAATCTTCTCCAGCACATCTCAAAAGAGTTGATTTTCTTTATATCTGCTTTCTTTACCAACCAGCTCTCACATGCATACATAGTGATAGGAAATACAATGGCATGGACAATTCTAACGTTAGTGTTCAGTTGTATATCTTTGCACTTCAGGATCTTGTCTAGTTCTTTCATAGCTGCCCTTCCCAGTCCTAGTCGTCTTCTGATTTCTTGACTGCAATCTCCGTTCTACTCAATGATTGCTTCAAGGTATGGGAAATCTTTAACTATTTTAATTTCCTCATCAGAACAGTTGAGGATAGGGTGTCTTGGAGGTGTCTCATTCACAGGGTTGCCATGCATCAGGATCAACTTGGAGGCAGTTAACAACTCCCACAAGAAATAAAGTTGCCCCCCTCCCTGCTCTCTTTCTGCCAGCAGGTAAAGATCTTTTTATTTTAACAAGCATTTGACTGACCAATTGGCTATACAGTAACAGATTTTAATGAGCTGTCTATGAGGTACTGTTAATGTGATTGCCATGTTCTTAAATGGTTTTTATATTGTCTAAAATACTGCTGTTTAAATATGGTACTTTAGTTAATTGGTTTTTAATGTTTTTATCATGTCAGGAGAAAGGTGGGATAGAAATTAAATAAAAATAAAGAATAAAAATTTTAAGAATCTTACAATGACTATAGATGTACAGGTTGAGTTTTCATTATCCAGAATGCTTGGCACCAGAGGTATTTTGGAATATTTCAGATTTTGGAATACTTGCATATACATAATGAGATTATCTTGGAGATGGGACCCAGGTCTATACACGAAATTCATTTATGTTTCATATACACCTTATATAACCTGAAGGTAATATTATACACAATTTTTTAAAATAATTTTGTGCATGAAACAAAGTTTGTGTACATTGAACCATCAGCAAGCAAAGGTATCACTATCTCAATGTGGATTTTGGAATATTTTGGATTTTGGAATTCTGGATAAGGGAGACTCAACCTGGACAGGCTGGGATGTGTCCAGAAGAGGGTATGTCCAGAGGAGTGTGTCCAGAAAAGGGTGACCAAAATGGTGAGAGGTCTGGGGCTTAGGGAGCTGGGTATGTTGTCCTGGAGGTGACATGATAGCCATGTTTAAATATTTGAAGGGATGTCATACCGAGGATGGAGCAAGCTTGTCATACTGAGGATGGAGCAAGCAAACTGTCCAGAGACTAGGGCACAGAGCAATGGGTTTAAACTACAGGAAAAGAGATTCCATCTAAACATTAGTAAGAACTTTCTGACAGTAAGAGCTGTTCAGCAGTGGAACACACTGCCTCAGAGTGCAGTGGGGTCTCCTTTTTTTGAGGTTTTTAAACAGAGGCTGGATGGCCATCTGTCAGGAATAATTTGACTGTGTATTCCTGCATGGCAGGGGGTTGGACTGGATGGCCCTTGTGGTCTCTTCCAACTCTGTGATTCTATGAGCCTGTACTCATTATTGAATATCTGCAACTATACATTCAGCAATGTTTACTATCTGTAACAGCATCCCCAGGCAGTTCAGGAGACACATGCAACTCTTCCCTTAAGTTGCCCTACACATCACTGTATCCTTTCTGCATTCTTCCAAGGTAGGAAAGGATGAGAAATAGCAGTGAGCCAGAGTTACCCACTGCATAATGGCTGATGGGAGGTTTGAACTAAAGCTTATCCTGACACAGTCCACTGCACTGTCTACTCTATTGTATTGGCTCAGAATCACTTTATGTATTGCATGTGTGATTTAAGAGAGGAGCCCCATTGCTTCCCGGAGAGGCAGCTTTTTAATTCTATTTTGGATCGTTTGAAGTGGTATTTTATTTCGCCCTCTATTATGCACATGCAACCTTGGTGATCTTAATGGGAAGCCTTGCCTGTAGCCCAAGAGTAAAATTTGTTTTCACTTTTTTAGATTCCTGCTTTGTACGGACTCTTTGACTAGCTCTAATAAAAAGATATGATTTATACAGCTGATGTGCCCTTGGACTGTGGAAGTGAGTTTAAAGCACAGCAAGAGATACAGCTCTCTGAATAGGCTTTGCATTTGTTGGTATCTTAATGGGCTCTGTGTCAAAATGGGGGTTTTTCATTCTCTTTCATGGGACCATGGGCATATAAGCCCTGTTCTGGTATTATTCACTATGTTTTCCTGAACACTGGAGGGCCTAGTCTTGCCCTATTCCATCCCAGAGGTGTAGCTGAGGAGGGGCAAATAAGGGCATTGTTGTTCCAAATAAGAATTTTGCCCCCGAAATGCAATTTTCCTTCAGTCCCCAAATTCCTAGTGTTCCAGAGGGTGAGATACTGAAAATCATTCACACCTGGAACTCTTATATTTGACATTTGTATTCCTTTTGCCACTTTCCCTGCTCCTTTTCTTTGGAGGCCAAAACTGTAAAGTATTTCTAAATGCTTGAATGAAGTTTTAAGTTATTGCAAAGCTAGAAATTTGGGGAGTGAAAGGAAATTGTGTGTGTGTGTGTGTATATCTTCATTTTACCCCCTACCCTCGTAGCTGCCCTTCTGCTCCATTGTCCCCTTCTTCACATGGAAAACAGTGCACATGAAGAGGAAAGTTTTCTGTTTAAATGCCATCTCTGTATATTAGCCAGATCCCTGAGTTTTCAGGATTCTTGCTTGTGTGGAGAATCTCCCATGAATCTCTCCTTTTCAAATGGATTATTTTCCAGGAGAGGAAATAATAGGGCGCAGGATTAAGTGCTCCTCCACTCTTGCCATGTTCAAGAAAGTGTGGTGAGTAATGCCTGAACAGGACTACAAAATAGGGCTATAATTAAGTTATAGTCATAAAGCAACTTAGTTATGTCCTAGTTATTACAAAAAGGAATTACATGTAAGGAAATAGATTTATTTGTAATTACAGCACAACCCCTGTATCCAAACAACCTGTATCTGTAGAATCACTTCCTCATGTCTAAAAAAATATAGTCTCTCTAGGCACCTTCTAGTTCATCCAGCTGTGGAAGCTGACCATAGAGTCATGCTGGAGGCCTTAGAACATGCCTAGAGAGGTGTTCTAGGTCCTCCGGCATGACTCGGTGGTATGCTTGGGTTGGAAGTAACTGATTTTAATAGAGTTTGCTATTATTTGAGGTTTCTGGTATCCATGGTAAATCCGAGAATAATACTTTAGTTCCTTTTGAGCTCTGAGTCTAACATACTTGGTGCCTTCTGGCATAGAAGGCCCTCCAGAGGTGGTTGAACTATGAGTCCCAGTGGCCCTAGCCAGTGAAGCAAATGATGGAAGTAATAGTCCAATAACATCTGGAGGGCTGCATAACAACCATCCCTGGGCTAGATAGTTGATAGAACATGAGTAGTGCAGTCCTAACTCAAAAGCAAGTGACATTCATTTCAATTAGACTGATTTCCAGGTAAGTGGACATAGCGTTGTAGCCTAGGGAAAGCAATGTAGCTCTTCTCTGTTGGTGTAATGTATTGCCTTTGCAGCTTAATTATCCAAATTATTGGTGGGCTGAAGGTAGTTCCCAATCTGTTGTTAGGTCTCTGGGTGATTTGCAGTAGATGGGCCAAGACTTATGACTCCCAGTTGTTTAACATTAGATTTGGCTGTACTGGTGTACAGAACAGCAAAGATTTCTATTCACTAGTGCAGCAGCAAATCAATGGTAGAGTTCAGAACGATGATGGCGACAAAAATGAATGGGAGGCTCATGCAGCTCTGGAGGGAGTAATATTGCCTGCCCTGATTTACATGGTTGTATTTAGCTAGAAAGAAGAATGCAAATCTGCAACATGGTTTCTCCCAGGCCATAAGATGAGAGATAGGGAGAATGTGGAAGACGGGCTGTAATTAAGGCAACTGCAGATTTAGTTCACTGGCCAAGAATCTAGCATGTAGGGCCTAATTCTTGTTTGCTCAACACCCATGTATGGCATATAGAACCTTTTGATCAGAATGATCAAAGTGTGACCCTCCATGAGTTGTTTGACTGCAGCCCCTAGCAATCTTCACTGTTGGCTCAGGTTGATGGGAACTTCAGTCCAACAACATCTGGAAGGCTTCATTTTGCTCATCTCTGCTTTGGGTACTTGCATTGCAGTTCAGGAATATGGAAACAGATCCGGATTCTACATTTTAAAAAGGTCTGGGAAAGTATTTGTTGTCTTTACTTCTTCTCATTATAGCAGCTCCAATACATCCTCGTTCTTTGAGTTTGCACAGCACGTTCCTTTTATGCTAAATTTTGTGAAACTAAGGTTGCTGGGGGACCTATTTCTGGAATTGGCATTATAATTAGGGGGGTACAGTGAAGCATTATCATACCTAGCTTTTAGAAAAACCTTTCGGAAGCCAAATTGTTCCAAGAAATTAAGATTGCGAGGTTAAATCTTCCACGACCTTGATTTAGAGTTGGATACCCTTAGGAAATAACTAGTGTTCAGCATAACATAGAGAACATTCCTTCCTCACCCCTCCACTGGGGCACAATTCATTTCGTTCCATATAAGAAATGTGCAGCATAAGCAGTAGCCGGATAGCCTTCAGTCTTTCCTATCTATGGCAATAGCTAGTTGGGTGTTTGTCTTTTGCAATTTCGCAGCTGCATCCATAGGAAAAGCATATGCTTTAAATGGAGTGAAAGAACACCCAGTGCACAGAAAAGGAGATGTCAAAGCATAGGATTTCTCTATGGATGAAAAGGGGAAGCTTTTTCAGTTTCAGATAATAAACAGAGCATTACAAGAGAAGGATCTCTCTTCCCTGCCAAGTGGTAGTGGTGGGTGGGGGAGAAGCAGCATCAGAAGAGGGAATTGCTGTTTGATTCTCCTTCATCTGTAAGATGAGCAGGAGGACACACTGCAAGCAACTGAAAATCTATAGAGTTTTTTTGTGGTTTTTTTCCGGGTTGTGAGGCCGTGTTCTAGAAGAGTTTATTCCTGACGTTTCGCCTGCATCTGTGGCTGGCATCTTCAGAGAATGGTGGCATGGTGTGTAGGGTTTATATACTGTGAGTCCCTGTTGGAGAGGGCTCATGTATATAAACACCCCACACCCCGTACACCACCATTCTCTGAAGGTGCCAGCCACAGATGCAGGCGAAACGTCAGGAATAAACTCTTTCAGAAAATGGCCTCACAGCCTGGAAAAAACCCACGAACAACCCATGGATGCCGGCCGTGAAAGCCTTTGACTTCAAACTGAAAATCTGATTTAAAAATTTACTAGGATAAAGTGGAAAAGTCTCTTCCCAGTTGGACTGTGGGCATGGAGCATTCATAGGTCAGCCTAGCCAACCATGCCATTCCTGCCTCTTCCCACAGTGACTGAAAAGGGAGATCTTGGTGCTTGGGGACAGAGATTATAGGAGGTTTGTCATTGATGTAGAACTGTGTTGTCCGAGGGCCAAGGGCTTGGATTCTTAGATGATTTGAAGGCTGTTCCTTCCCTCTTCTAAAGAGGCTATTTAGGGGGTTGCAGGTGCTCTTAACATAGGATCTGGCCATATATCCCATTCAGTCTTTGAACATGTCTTCTCTCTCAGAAGGGCTGTTCATTTCAAGCTCAGTGTGAAGATACAGAATCCTCAGAAGAAGGGAGAATAGTCTGAGCAGGCACACATATCACAGTCATCTCCACTATGAAGAGATTATATTACTTATTTACTTAGTGATCATTTATACATTTGCATCTATACCCAGGGTGGGGAACCTCGAGATCTCCAGATTTTGTTGTTTGCTAATAATTTTTCATTTGCTTGCTTAGCAGCCAAAATGCCATTAAGATAGTGTTGACCAAAGGGTGGACCTCATGCAGTCCACAACAAGCCTTTCTCTTCCCCTTGCAATATTCCCCAGAGTTGTTTTTTTTTAATCACATCATGGTTCGCTGCCAAAATTTTGCGGCAGATCTCTAAATCTGTTCTAGTCAATGGGTAAAGAAATTAAATGCACTAAAATCATTATCATAGTCAATTTGGTTCCTTTTAGTTCAATAGCAATAGTCAATGCCATTATCAATATTCACTAAGATAGAAATGTATTTTTATTCATAATCAAGTTTGAGTGATGGGTGGGGACATTTTGATAAATGTAATCATAATAATTACTGAAAAATAATGTTTAATTTCAGCTGATTTTCATTTATTTTACAGCTTGCAGCCATTTTGATGTAGTTTTAAATTAAAGACCTCTTAATAACAAACACACAAACCTCCAAATTAAACTTTTTTTTTTGCAGCTCTAAAGCACTTCCTCAATCTGGAAAATGGCCCCTGGCCAACCTACAGTTGCCCATCTCTACATCAAAAGCACCAGTCAAAAGTCTTGTCTTAAAGGCCCATTCACACAGTTGCTTCACCCACGGTCTTTAGTTGCCTATGCTGGCTTAGTCGCACCTGTGGGATGAGACAGATGTGTGACTGTTGACCATCATGCACAAAGGTGTGGACAACTTGTGTGATTGTACTAGAAAGTGTAGCTAAAACAAAATTTAGTGTGTGTGTGTGTGTGTGTATGCAGCAGAGCTTGGAAATACAGTATTACTTCTGTTGAACTATAAACCCCAGATTCCTCCAGCTACTGGTCATGCTGTCTGGGGAGTCTGGGGGTTGTAGTTCCCCAAAAGTAATTTTTGTGGGCTCTGTCATGCAGCATAGCTAAAGGTCAGCTTGGGTTGACAGTACAGCTTTGGTGGGTCAAGATGCTCAAGTGACTGGCTTTTAATGAGACTGTGGGTCAATTGCTTTTGCTCTGCCCTTCACCAAATGACTTTTATTGCTACTTTTATTTCTTTTCTTGATGCCTATCTGCTTTTTTTGGAATACTGTGTGAAATATTAGCTCTCAATAGGAAAAGTACTTGCTAGCACTTTGCTTAAGTCATGGGTTTTCATCCTCATCTTTCGGCTGTTCCGTTAAGGCTGTTCTAAGAAACCTAGGTGCAAGATAAGATAAGTGAGGTATTTTCTGGCACTGCTGAAAGGCTTCAGTAATGAATGTTTTGTCTACTGTGACATACAGCATGTAGTTGAAGTGGGGAAAGATCCCGGTTTGACAAATGCAAAGTGAATCAAAAGCAGGCCTTTCCTTCTATTGTAAACCTTGACAGATTTTGGAAGTACAGCCAACCCTCCATATCCACAGATTCTGCATCCATAGATTCAACTATCCATGACTTGAAAATATTAAAAAAAAAAATCCAAAAAGCAAACCTTGATTTTGCCATTTTATATAAGGGGCACCATTTTACTATGCTGTTGTATATATTGGGAATTGAGCATCCACAGATTTTGGTATCCACAGGGGGACCGGGAATCAAAACCCAGTGGCTACCCATGCACTCCTGCACAGGAGCACACCTGGGTTCAGGAAGACCTTGTTGCCCAAGCAAGTCTGAACTGGAACAGGATGTTTTTAAAAAATACCCTTTCCTATCCAGGTAAACCCAATAACAAGGCTGGGTTGGGACAGACTAGGGCTTCCTCCATTATAGAGTTGCCACCTTCTCATCAGTAGGTCATCCCACAGGGGTCCACAGATTCCCTGAATCTTCTGAGATATGGTCCCAGGAAGACTGTATTTACATGATTATTATTATTTTTTTTGAAAAATGGAGATTGTCCATTGGGGCCAGTGCACGGCATATATTTAGATACTACTTCTAAATTAATCTAGCATGGTTATACAGTGAAGGAATAATTGCAAACAGATGGTAATCGAAGAGCAAGGAAAGTTCTACATCCATCTCCAGATTAGATTGCTGCAATACATTTTTGCATGGGGCTACTTATGCAGCTTGCACAGAATGTCAGCATGTTTTCAGGTCTGCTTATTTCCAGTCCACGGTAGTGCTTATTACATGGAAAGCCTTTAATGGTGAGAGACCAGATGGCTGATGCAGTGTCTCCTTCAGCATGAACTGCTCCATTCATTATTATCATCACTGGAGAGCCTCGTCAACATTCCATTGCCAAGCAAGATGTAACTGTCAGTAATACAAGACGGGGTCTTCTTCATGGTAGCACCATTGTAAATTAGTTAAGGTCTGGTGATATAAAGAGCCAGTGCTGTGTAGTCATACTCTTTCGGCCTCAGAGGAAGGCAAACCCACTCTGAACAAATCTTGCCAAGAAAACCTTGTGACAGGTTAAACTTAGGGTTGCCATAAATCGGAAATAACTTGAAGGCACACAACAACAATATAGTGTAAAAGTAGTACACAGATGTCTACAAATACCAAAGAGTATTCTAATACAAAATGAATATGTTGTAATACATCCAGCGGGGATGCCACCATTGGACATACCATTATCATCATAATTATTTTTTTTTTCACTAAACTAAATTTCAGGCCACTTCCAGTAAATAGGCATCATGCCCTATATTTATTTCCAGATCTGAAAAACATGAACTTGTATATTTCGTGATTATTCATCTCTAACTGCATATATAGTGAATTAAGGTGTGAAGTCATGAGTAAAAAAATGTAAAAAACTTGTTTCTCCCCATTTTTTCATGAAACAAACAAAAAGAATTATAGTGTTTTTTTTTTTAGAATGATGAACAAATTGTTTAACACAAGGTGTTCATGTATTTAATGGCCCCAAATAATTTCTAAACGCTACATAAGAGGAAGACTTTTATGTAAGACTACGTGCTGCATGAAATCATTACAGTTTCAGATTTTGATTTCTTTTTCTTATTTCCTTTTATGGGAATGTTTGTGTTATATCTGCTGGATACTGTGGAGAAATAGTGGAGACGATATAATTTTCTCTGTTTTACTAATGATGACAGTTGCTTCTGTTTTTATTGATGGAGTTTTCTTTTATCTGCTCTTCAAACTAGCAAAGTAGTTCCGTATAGCTCAGGTGTTCCTTTGTATTTCAGTACCCTGTAGTTCCATTTGCAACAAAATATTTAAAAAGTAAGTTCAATTTGTAGTTATATCCTGAACAAACTGTACAGGTACTTTTAATATATCAGACATGATAAATTTATTTCAAACCAGGTTGTATATAATGCATTTTATATTCCCAAAGAAACAAAGTGACCTTCGGTCTGTGCTAATACGGCATTTAAAGGAAGAAACCCAGGGGTTGGCCACATGGTAAAAATAACCCTCACAGAATTTGCTCAGAAAATGAACTGTTTTAATGGGATCCTGCATTGTCTCATTGTATTGTGAAGGAGGGGGGCCAAAAAGAGGAAAAACTATGCAATAAAAGCCTTTGCAGCTTTTCCCGACTTAAAAAAACCAAAACCTCCAGTAATATGCACATTTTTGCTCATTAAGACAAGCGATTTGATATGAATCGCTTCCCCATACAAGAGAAAGTGCAAATCTGATTGGCTGGATGAGAGCAGGGGGCGGGGTTACAAGGCAAGCACCTGCTGCCGCCATGTTGGATTTTCACTTTAGCGAGTGATCACTAAGGCAATAAAACTGATGTTTGTGTTATTCTTTTCTCTTTCTTTTTTTTTGGAAAGGTGCACAGCGCAGAAATAGTTTTTTAAAAAATTGGTGGCGGCAGATTTAAAAACACAAATAATCCACTTGTGGCCACTGTCTCAGCTACAGGCATGCAAAGTTTATGGGGGCTGTAAAACCATTAAGACAGGTGTACTATTACTGTGGAGCAGTCTGGTTTTTTTCCCTTCATGTAGACAAGCCCCCAGAAAGAAAGGGGGGGGGGAACCCCACTTTTCTCCAAGGCTTCAAAATTTCTGGAAATTTTACATCTCTGTGAAGAAGTACAGTGTGTGGGGGGGGGTCTGAAAAATTATTCACAGTAACAGAGCAGGTGTGGGCAGCTTCCAGAGGCAGAGGGGTTGCTTCTACTTTCTCTTGGAGGGCAATATCAGCCCACATAGCACCAACACCCTCACAAAAGTAATTTTCAGTTTAAAAGGCCCCCTTCCCTAGTACCGAGTGTGTGGGAGACACTTTACCCCCTTTTAACATCCCTAAACTGATAGGACTTTTTTCAAAACTAAAAGTAAATGGAAGTGGCTTTCACGGATGAAACGAAAATCCCTGCCTCTGAGGACCTGAGAGAAGGATGAGCCAATGATAGCTGAGGCTTCCATGTCAGTGGGGTAGTGACTTCGATTTGGGTTTTAGCCTGAATGTTAATGATGCTATCCAAAGCACTGAACCACTAAATAATTGGGGCTTCTTGAATAGCTCTTTTAAAGTTCAGAGTAAAACCCAGAGTGGATTCACCACCCCACTGATATGGAAGCCACAATGTGTGTTCATGAGGGTTAGTGGGAGAGGAAAGGACGTGTCCAAATTGCTATACCTACCCACTGGAGGGCTCAAGGACCCTTTTTAAATTTAAAATATTAAAAATAGTGGTGTGTTGTCCCAGATGACAGTGGGGATACTGGGATGATGCTTGCAGCCTGTGGGTGACTCCTTGCCCACTACAGCTTTAGGGCTAGTCTGTTGACTCTTAGGTTGGTTGTAGAGGAAAGTTTGGTAATGATGGCTAGTGGAATATATGCAGAACAGGAGTGAATCATTAGGAATGGCAACGGAATGCATCTTTGGGGAATGTCTGCTTTTGAATGCTGGCTGCTTTCCAGCAAACTTGTAATTGCTTCCCCATGAAAAACTGCTACAGAGACAGACGTAGCTAGAAGAAAGGAAGAATGTCCCTACATAGATATCTCCAAGTACAGAAGTTGGTGATGTAATAGGGATTTGATTCATAGCTGACTGCTGTTCTCACAAGTCACCTTCAGGCAACTTGACAGAGTGTGCTTCCCTTCCTCCCTCCACATGGCCAGATTTACTGCTTGACAGGTAGCTTACCAAACTGGCTGGAGTCAGAAGGCTTGTCTGATCCTCGCTGGGACACATCCATTTTTCTCATACCCTCACCCAAGAGGAAGTGGAATCAGGCTGACTGAGCACTGTATGTTTAACAAATGCTTTGCTCGGTTACAGGAGTTCAGGTATTAAAAATTTATTTCCACCAAAGCTGAAGCAGCATTTCTTTTTAAGAAATGAAATAGGTGATTTATGGACTGGGGATTTCTCCTGGCTTTGGAAGAAGTGTGTCCTACAGCTTTAGTGTATCAAGTGCTACTTGTGGAAAATAAGCTGTTATCATCTTTCAACAGCCAGGTCTGGCCTTCCCCTGAGTTGGAGTGGATCCTCCATCTAGGAGAGTAGAGTGTAATGGGTAGCGGAACATACACCACTCCACCCCCACAGTTGATTTGGAGATCCTAGCTTGCAACAACAGGGAAGGGAATGGCATGGCTTTCTGCAGCAGCCATAGCACAGGCTCTCCTACAGGCCCTGCTGGCCCCTGACACTGTGCTGGAGAGCTTTGCTAGCTGCAGTATGGCTGCCCCAAGGGCCCTTTCACACTAAACAATTATAGTGCTATGGTTCCACTCAATGCAATGGAATCCTGGGATTTTCCATTTAGGGCGGAGCTTAGAATTCCCAGTCAGACAGCTCCAATGACCACTCAACTACGAACCCCTGGATTGCACTGGATACAGGCATGGCAGAGTGGAATCATAGTGCTTCAGTTACATACTATGAAAGGGCCCCTGGTCTCTAGAGCAAGGCCTTGGCAGAAGTGATGGCTGTTAGCGTCAGTGGGAATTGGCACTTGAGTTTAATCTGAACTTTATAGGAGCTATCCAGGGTGCTGAATGCTGTCCCCATAATGGACATTCAGACCTTTCCATGAGGCTCAGACTACATCTCAGGGCAAACTTACCATCCTGTGGCATGGAAGCCACCAGCTACCTCTGATTGGTGGGCTTTGGAAAGTCATGTTTTGTTGCTATGGCCGTTTCTAGTTGTTTTACCACTGAATTACTTGCAGATGGGAAAAAGAGCACTTGTTACATATAGTAAAAAGCAGAGGTTGGGTGTAACGAGCAATGTAGTTACCTATAGCTAATTATTTTTCAGACTGATGAAGGAGTAACAAAGTCATACTTCAAAAGTATTGTAATAAGTATGAGAACAGTTGGTTTGATAAGCCATAATTACTACAGTACTCACTTTCAAAAGTTACCATGAAAGGGAATTTTAAAGCATTTTGGAGGTGTTTTGACAGGGATATTTTACATTTTAGGCTATTCACTTTTTCACTGTAACTGCTGGTCCCAAGACAATGGTAAGTAGTAAAAAAGCAATGAACAGTACAAAAAGTAACATGATGAGTTACTTTTTCAGCATCGCTACAAGTAGTAGCATTGGGTGCAGGGTTGATTTAAAAAAAAATGATTTAAAATGGGATTTTACTAATTTGAATCAGTTTTTTAAAATTTAAGTCAGATTTCAAAATGTTCTAAAACATTTAGTTTAAAAAGATCCTACATCAAAGATATCATCTTGAATATCATGTTATAAAATATAACATATTTTATGAATATGTTAGCAGCACTTTATGGAGATGGGAGATAAACTGATCAGTCATGTTGTGCAAGTGATATTCAGGTGATGAAGTGAAGTCTTGTACAGGATGTGAAGTGCATGTTCTCTCTCTTTCTTTCTCTTATCCTTGCCTATCTCTAAATTTAAAGACAGAGAAGGAAAATGAATAAGGGATTTGGGGAAATGGAGTAGATCTGAACAAGGAGGATGATTCTGGATATAAACAGAAGTGAAGCAATTTTTTTTTTTTTATGGATTGAACATTAACCTGAAAACAATTCAGGATAACTTATTAATGTAATGAACCTACATCTCTGAATATGTATTGAGGTCATATTGAACCATAATGTACTTTCATCAAAAATGGTTAAACAGACTCTCAGTAGTGATTTAAGCTGAGATTTAAACTGTGATTTTAATCATTAAAATAGCCATTTGGTGAAGTGGTTTAAATCTCAATTTAAATTACATCAACACTATGCCTTCTTTTTCTGCAATGAGAAATGGCAACAATTTACTGTTAAAAAGTAATTTCCCAAACTCTGGAGAAAAAGCAGGACCATGTCCCTTGCTATCAGATAAAGATAACTATTACTGCTATCATTACTTTGAATAGCTGTTTTTTTAGGAGGAAGGACTCCTTTCTTCATGAACTAAATGTCTGCAAACAGAACCGGTTGAGGTACAGCAGAGATTCTTTCAGTGAGATAGTAAGGAAAATGTCTGGTGGTTTTGTTTGCAGAGATTTAAAGAGTTGAAACTCCTGTTTCATTCCTGCTTTGCGCTGCAGTCTTGGAGAAACACTTGTAAAATCATTGTTCAGAAAGATAATATATGTAGTATTTGAATGGCTTATGGAACTGAACTGGGAATTCAGTCCTCAAGAAGTCTGCAGGAGGGGTCAGAGGGAAGCATGTCGACCAAATCAGCCCACAGGCAAGGTTGAGAGTGGCAAAGAGAGATCAGAGGGTTGGAGGAAGGTAACATATTCAATGGCAGTTAGATGGTTGAGTCCCAGAAGGCAAGAAGTGGTCAAGAATATGCATGGCGGCGGCAGCAGCTCCTGCTACTTTTCGACCTCCTCCTCTTCTTTCTCCTCTTCTTTATTTATACCTCACCTTTCCCCCCAAACTGGGACTCAAGGTGAATTAAAATGAATGCAATATAGTTAAAACAAAAATAAAAATTATAAAAAAGCAACCTTAAGATAGAATTAAGCTATTGACAACATTTTAAAACAGACAATAAAAAACAATAAAAAATAGTAAAATATCCCAGTATAATTAAAACAGTACAGAATCCTATTAAAAACCTCTTCTTTGAAAACCTTAACTTCTCCCAGGCCTTTCAATCTTTGCTTGCTAAGAGAGGGACAGCAAGGACAAGGCCATTCTGGCCTTCCTGGGAAGGCAGTTCCAGATGCCGGGGCAGCTACCAAGGAGGCCCAAACAGGTAGCTCATACTGAGGGACCAGCCTTGAAGCAATGACTTGTCTAGGGACAGGCAGAACCTCATTGGCTCTCCAGATCACCTAGTCTGGTAGGCCTCACTCAAGATGTTTTGGCTGCCTGAGTCAAAGGACAAGATAGTCCCTTCCACCGCCCAATTACATATGCAGAAGTGAACAGGACTGACAATTGAATTTTTATTTTACCACCAGTGATCTGACAGTCTCCTCCTCTAGTGCACCTGAGAGCAGCAGGCTAGTTTAAAGCATAGCTCCATCCTTCCACTGAACCAAATTTGCATGGCTAGGATAGGCTTAAACCTCTCCCCTACAGTCCTTTTTCCCCTTCTTAATTCCCCCTTCTACTACAGGGATTAAAAAGGAAGATAAAACCTCCATTAGTTTCAGTGGAGGTTATTTATAGAGGGAGACTCCTTTGTAGAGGCAAATTGAGCCTGGGGATGGGAAGTGATGTGAGGTAGAAGCAGTCAGTACAGGGAGCTCCCATGTCAGTGGGGTAGTGAATGCTCTCTGAGTTTTAGTCTGAACTTTAAAAGAGCCATTCAAGGTGCTGAACCTTGACTAGCTCCTTTGAAGAATGGATTTAAAGCCAGAACAGATTAACCCAACGTCATCATATTCACCATATGTTACTGGGTGGATAGGAAAGGGAGGTTCAACAGCATGCTGACACTTTAATGTAGTGTGAATTTCTTGGTGTTAAAAACTAAACCAGCATACAAATTCTCAGACATGATGGTCTATGTTGGGAGGGGGGGTACAACTCCAAAATAATTTGCATTTTGTAATGCATTCACTTTCATGATGCCTTTTGACATTTTGACTGTTCAGGGACTCTGCATTAAGTAAAGCGATTAAAAATGGGAAAACAGACCCCAGAAGAATGTCATTGATGAATGACAATGTTTAAAAAACCAAAACCCAAAATACAGATTGCAGTGATAACTTCACTAGGCCAACCAAATGATGCAACATTAGTCATGCTAGGTTTTGAAGCCCACCAGCTTCTTCATCAGCAAAGATGGTTAAAAAAAGCATTCACACATTTAAAAAAAGGCCCCTGAAGTAGTTATGGGGATCTTAAGGGCTTCCCACCCCTTACCTAAGAGTGAAGATATTATCATAATACACACATTTTGGAAAAGATGCTTTTGAAAGAAAACACCTTGAATTCCCCAATCTGTGTGGTCATTGGCCTACTGGTTAGGGGCTTCTGGAAGCCATAGTCTAAAAAAGTAACCTTTTCAAAGATCTGGTGGTGCACTGCTATTGTTAGAAAGGAAATCTTGGATTATATTCCACTTATGGAATATGCCAACACTTTTTAAGGTATGTGGAATTAACCCCAGGCCTAAGGGAGGATGTAAATAAAGCCACTTTTAAGAATGAGTATTCTATTTGTCTTCTAATTAACTTGTTACACATCAAGACCTGAGACATTTCAGATTTCTCTTTTCTATTCTCCTACACATCTCTCTGGATATTTTCCTTCAATGTGGAAACCACTTGAAACATGAATCAGCCATGAAATTATGCAGTGTCATGCATTTCCCTTCACAGAAAAGCCATATTTGTGATTGAGAGTTATACAGTGATAGTGTATTTTTAGGACTCTTCCCCTCTGACAAGATCCATTATATGCTTTCTTGAAAGGTTATAGAAAACCATTGCTTACCATCAGATGCTTGTAGTATAGTAATGCTTCCTTTTTGACCTTCCTCAAACTGAACCTAATAGCCTGTTGTAGCCTCTCTCTCTCTCTCTCTCTACTCCCATTCCTACTAGGGTCAGCTCTAATTAGAACTAGGAAAAGTTACAGTTTTGGACTACAGCTCCCAGACTGGGCTACAGATCCTTCTGAATTTTAACAGGGATAAATGTAAGGTTTCCTTCCATCTAGGATAGGATGGATGAGACCTGTCTTGAAAGTAGTGCATGTGAAAAGGATCTAGGGATATTAGTAGACCAGAAGTTAAACTTTAGTCAACAGTGTGATGCAGTGGCAAAAAAAGCCAATGCAGTTGTGGGCTGCATCAACAGGAGAATGGTGTCCAGATTAAGAGAAGTAGTAGTGCTACTCTATTCTGATTTGGTCAGACATCACCTGGGATACTATGTTCTGTTCTGGGCAGCAGAGTTCAAGAAAGATATTAACAAGCTGGGACACATTCAGCAGAGAGAAACCAAATTCTATGAGGAGAGGCTTAGGGAGCTGGGAATGTTTAGCCCGGAGAAAAGAAGATTCAGGGTTGATATGATAGCCCTCTTTAATTATTTGGATGTCATGTGGAAGGTGGGGCAAGCATATTTTCTGCTGCTCCAGAGACTAGAACACAAACCAGTGAATTTAAATCAAAAGAAAAATATTCCACTGAAACATTTGGAAGGAATTTATTAATTGTAAAAGAAGTCTGAGAGTAGAATAGCCTGCCTCAAAGAGTGGCGGACTATTCTTCTTTGAGGTCTTTAAACAGAGGTTGGATGGCTATCTTTCAGGAATGCTTTAGCTGTGTATTTCTCCAATGGCAGGAGGTTGGACTATATGACCCTTGTGGCCTCTTCTAACTCTAAGATTCTATGACTGAGTTATTCTGTACACATAAGCAGGGACTACATGCAGATCTTGGAAAGTTCTTTTTTGAAACTTCTCCAAACATCTTAGAAAAGTTTTTTTTTTTTGCACTATAAAATCTCTCAGCCAGCTTGACCACAGGGACCATGGCAGCGAAAGAAAAATCAGACTATAATGGTGCTGTATGGACACACCCTTTCTGACTGAACCTGAAGTATATTGTCAAAAGCACCCACAAAATAATGTCTGACAATATGCAGTCGGATTTATTACCAAGCAAGTGCATGAGGAATAGTGATAGCACATAGAGGAGTGTGGTGCCATCTGAGTAGGAAAACTCGTCAGGATAACATTCTAGAAGGAGGTCTTTTATTTGTCTTGGATCTGTCATGAATCCTCTTGCCAAGGATTCAGAGGATGAAAAAGCAGAGAATACAGATGAAGCAGACAGAGAAGCCTGGTTCACCTTGAAGAGACTGCCCTGGCTCCCTCTGAGAGGGCAGCCGAAGCAGATAGAGAAAACATACCTCACCCTGAAAAACAAACAGTCTGTTATCCAATGATGGATGATTCAGATGACATGCTGCCTTCTTTCTCTGAACACAGGAGGGAGAAACACCACACCCAGCATCTTTTAAATACTAAACTCTGACCTGATTACTAGTTAATGAGATGCAGCTGACCTTGAGAATCTGGTATAAATCTCCAAGAGCTTTTCCTTCAAGCCTCAGTGCTGACAACTGCTTATCTTAGCTGTTGCACTCTTCTGTGTTCCTCCTTTGTCTTGGCTTCAGACTATCATCTGGACTGTTGCAGTAAGCCCATGCTGACCAAGTACCTGGACCACGGACCTGACTCTATTGATCTATGGACTGGCTATTGAATTCCCTGGCATCTGGTATGGACAATTGGTCATTGACCTCTGGACTGGCTATTGACTTCTCTTGCACCTAGTATGGACAATTGGTGACAGACTAGGACTGCACCCCTTATTCTGTTGATCCTACATTCCTACCCTGTTTCTCCTCAGGCACTTGCTATTGTGAGTTCAGGACCATCTGTGTCATTGGGGACCTTTAAAATATGAGATTTGTAGGAAATTATTTTCAGAAACACAGACATGTGCAGACACATTTTTGCCAAGCAAAGGACAACAGAAATATGGGCAATGTGCTCAGACAGTCCCAGCATAGGATTAAATCTGTATTCCAGCACCAATCAGGTAATGAGAGTTGCTACCACAAGGCAGGTAAATGGAAAGTCTGGTACCAACATATGGTGCTCTGTTTTTCCTTAATCACACCAGTAATATAAAACAGAGAAAAATCAGTTCTCACTTTCCCTGAGAATGTGTGCCGTAACTTAATTACTTGTCATCAAAGCTCCTTGAAATGCTGAAAGAAAGGTGTGAGATGAGTAGACAGGACTGTTAATGCTGTTTGTAAACCCACTGATGTTTTGCTAATGAGATTCTCTTTCATGGATTAGAAGGTGGATAAGAAGATGGTGATCATGCTGTTCGAAATGCTAATCAGTTGGACTGGAAAGGTGTCTGTCAAAGCAAATATGATAAGAAAACAACATTCAAAACAGTTTGTGTTTCATTTGAGGCAAAATCTTCTCCTAGGCTGGGACCAATGGGCCTATATTTTTAAAAACTGTGCACAGATGGAAGAGGTGAGTTTGCACACATGTATTAACATACGGAATATAGAGAAACAGAATGGTTCCCAGTCGGAAGGGAGTAAGACAGGGTTACATTCTATCATCCTCCTTGCTCAATTTGTACAAGAAGACATCATACACAGAGCAGGTTTTGAGTCAGAGGAAGGAGGAGTGAAGATTGGAGGAAGGAACATTAACAATCTAAGATATGCAGACTACACCACAATACTAGCTGAAAAAAGCACAGACTTGGAAAAAGCTCTAAAGAAAGTCAAAGAAGAAAGTGCAAAAGCAGGCTTAATGTTGAAGATTAAGAAAACAAAAATAATGACCATGGAGGATTAATATCCATGGGCGGAGGTTATTAAAACTACTGCATTGTCATGGACGGATCATTTCCTGGTCAAGACTGAACTAAGAGTCTCTTCCCACCCCACTGGGGGTGGGGTGGTGGACCCATTAAAATGGTCCGACCCCAAAGGCTAATGGAACCAATAGGATTCCAGAAAGCCTTGGAGGGTTTAATGGTTGGTAACGCCAGTGACCCTGTCGAAGCTTTGGTTAATACCTGGAACACCAACCTTACCAAGGCTATTGACACGATCGTTCCCAAGCATCCTTTCCAACCCACTCCAAACCGTAAGCCATGGTATACATCAGAGCTTAGGAAAATGAAGTGGGTCAGACAACGACTAGAGTGCAATGGGTGGAAAACTCGACTCTTATCCGACAGGACTCGTCATAGGAACTTTCTTTGGTCCTATCGAGAGGCAATATGTGCAGCGCAGAGATCCTTCTCCTCTGCACGTATTGCGTTTGCAGAGTCCCGTCCAGTAGAGCTGTTTAGGGTGGTAAGGGTAAGGTTATACCTGGGCATAACCCGTTGCTTAACCCAACAACAGCCTGCTGTGATGCGTTTAACAACTTCTTTGCAGATAAAATCTCTTGGATAAGAGCCAACTTAGATGTCAGTATTTTGACAGAAACAGTTGATGAGGTGTCAGCAACTCCATTGATGTAAGTTTACTGGATAAATTTCAATCCATGAGTACCGAGTGGACAAGCTACTTGGTAAGGTGAGGAAGACGACCTGCCCTCTCGATCCTTGCCCTTCATGGCTGGCCATCCAGGGGAGGGGTGCCTTGATGGTGTTCCTTAAGGACATCATCAATGCATCCCTCAGAGAAGGGTGTGTTCCATCCTGTTTAAAGGAAGCGGTGGTTAGGCCGCTCCTGAAAAAACCTTCCCTGGACCCCCTGGACATGAACAACTATAGGTCAGTTTCTATGTTACCATTCTTGAGCAAAGTGATTGAGAGTGCAGTTGCTCTTCAACTCCAAGTGGTCTTGGATGAAACTGATTATCTAGACCCATTTCAAACTGGCTTTAGGACGGGGTTTGGAGTTGAGACTGCCATGGTTGCCTTGACCGATGACCTGCGTCTAACATCGACAGGGGTAGTGTGACCCTGTTGGTGCTTCTAGACCTCTCAGCGGCTTTCAGTACGATAGATTACAGCATCCTCTTGGATCGCCTGAGTGGTTTAGGAATTGGAAGTACTGTGCTCCATTGGTTCTGGTCCTTCCTCTCGGGCAGGTCCCAGAGGGTGCTGCTTGGGGACAGCTGCTCCAGCAGAAAGGAGCTTACTTGTGGTGTTCTGCAAGGCGCCATCCTGTCCCCGATGCTGTTTAACATCTATATGAAGCCGCTAGGTGAGATTATTCAGAGTTATGGGGCTGGGTGGTATCAGTACGCTGATGACACCCAGATCTATTTCTCCTTGTCCCAGTCATTGGCCTCAAATTCCGATGGCGTCTCTCCTCTTAATGACTGTCTTAAAGCAGTAATGGGCTGGATGAGGGAAAACGGATTGAGATTAAATCTGGACAAAACAGAGGTGCTCATGGTAGCGGCCCCAAAACCAGGAGTTGGGTTGCAACCTCCAGTCCTGGATGGGGTCACGCTCTCTGTTAAAGACTGTGTTTGCAGTCTGGGGGTGCTCCTTGATTCATTGCTTCAGATGACTAGTCAGGTGAATGCAACAGTCAGGAGCACCTGTTATCAGCTTCGGCTGATACGCCAGCTGCTCCCTTTCCTGGAAGCAAGGGACCTTGAGACTGTGGTGCACGCGCTGGTAACCTCTCGTCTAGATTTCTGCAATGTGCTCTACATGGGGCTACCCTCATGCTTGGTCTGGAAACTTCAGTTGGTACAAAATATGGCAGCCAAAGTGGTCTCGGGAACATCTTGGAGAGACCATATAACTCCAGTATTAAAATCTCTCCACTGGCTGCCTATCAGTTTCCGGGCCCAGTATAAGGTTTTGGTTGTTACCTTTAAAGCCCTAAATGGCTTGGGTCCAACTTATCTTTGGAACCGCCTCCTCCCATACAATCCTCCCTGTGCACTCTGGTCCTCTGGGAGGAATTTGCTTCAGCCACAAAAATCTAGGTTTTTTGTGGCCTTTTCGGTAATCGCCCCCAAGTTATGGAATGGCCTGCCGAACAAGATCCGTTAGATGATGAACCTGAGTAGCTTTTAAAAAGCACTAAAGACGGATCTCTTTCAGCAGGCCTTTCCTAATTAGATCCCAGCCTCAGAAGCTCCTGGCCTCTTTTAGTCTTGCTGGCTATTTATTATTTTTTAATGTGATTTTAGATTAGCTGTTTTTAATTTATACTGGTCTAATATCTTTTTATGGGGGAGGGTGGAGGTGGGTGGTGTTTAGGGATTGTAATCTGCATTTGTATTTTAATTTTTGTAAGCCACCCTGATTGTTTTTTTAACAGAGGGGCAGGGTAATAATAATAATAATAATAATAATAATTTACATAAATTCAAAATAGATAACTAGGAAATTGAAAGTGAAAGACTTCCCATTCCTTGGATCAGTCACAGACCAGAGTGGAGATTGTAGCGATGAAGTCAGAAAAAGACTAGGTCTGGGTAGGGTAGCTACGAAAACTAGATAAGATCATAAAATGCAAAAATATAACACTGAGCACTAAAGTCAGGATTGTTGAAGCCATTGTCTTTCCAGTCAACATGTATGGATATGAGAGCTGGACAGTGAAGAAAGCTGATAGAAAGAAAATCAACTCATTCAAAATGTGGTGTTGGAGAAGAGTGCTGGGGATACCATGGATGGAGAGAAAGACAAAGAAATTAGTTTTAGAACAGATTAGGCCAGAGTTCTCACTAGAAGCCAAGATGACTAAATTGAGGCTGTTGTACTTCAGTCACATCATGAGAAGAAACAACTCACTGGAAAAGTCAGTAATGCTAGGAAAGGTGGAGTGGAGGGAAAAAGAAAGGAAGACCGCACTCCATATGGATAGACTCAATCAGTGAAGCCACAAACATGACCCTGCAAGACCTGAGCAGGGTGGTAGAAGACACGGGATGTCTTGGAGGTGTCTCGTTCATGGGGTTGGTATGAGTCAAAATCAACTCGAGGACAGAAAACAGCAACAAACAACAGATTGGTATGCCACTGAGCTAGAGAGAGACATAGCCAGAATTTGAAGAAATTATCTTTTTGGACTACAGCTCCAAAAAACCCCTGGCAGTATAACCACTGCTGATGCTGGCAGGGGTGTCGAGGAGTTTTAGCCAGAGGTTCAATTCCTACCAGTTAGCATAAGACAACAAGTGAGTGGAAGGACATCTTTCGGTCTGTGGTTCTGTGGGGAAAGCCAGGGTTCAAATCAGTTATCTGAGTTTGTGTCCACCTTTCTTGTTATGGTAGTTTGCCCTCTACCTTCTTAAAAAATGCAAAATAGCCACTGATCAGCAAGACATCATTTGTGAAGTTGAAGGCTTTCGTGGACATCATCCATGGGTTTTCTGTGTTTTTTTTCCAGGCTGTGAGGCCGTGTTTTGGAGTTTATTTCTGAGGTTTCACCTGCATCTGTGGCTGGTATCTTCAGAGAATGGTTGGGAAGGAGTGAGTGTGGGGTTTATATACCGTGAGTCCCTCTCCAACAGGATCTCACAGCATATAAACCCCCCACACCCCTACCTAACCATTCTCTGAAGATGCCAGCCACAGATGCAGGCGAAACGTCAGGAATAAACTCTTCCAGAACACGGCCTCACAGCCCAGAAACCTCCCCCCCCCACAGAAAACCCAAATATATCATTTGCTTAACAAGACATCATATGCTCTGCATGGGCAGAGCTTGGAGAATAACTTGTGTCTCTGGGACTCATAGCCCCCCAAGAGTAACTTTTCCAGCCAACTAGCTAGACCCATGTCCAAGCATGAAATTTCAACACTTGGTCACACACTTCAGCATTTTCTGTAAAGCTGCTTCTCTCCCCAGTTCTGTCCATTTCTATCTCTGAGCATCTCTGGCCTTCAAAAGTGCCCATCAGTCTTCTGTGGCAGATCATTTACCAGTAGCAAATGTGTCTCCTTCAGCCTTTCCAACTGCTTATCTCAGCATAGTCCTGGCAAGGTGTCTCTGAGCTTGGTGATCTTCCTCATGCTTTAAAGAGAACAGGAAAAGCAATTGCACAGAGATTTTTGGCTGCACCCTGGCCTGACTCTGCAAGATTTTTTTTTTTTTTACTTTGGATGGCTGCCTAAGCTAGTGGAAGGAGTGTGAATTCTAAGATACATTTTTCTTGGGCATGACCTTGCTTGAGTTTTTCCCCCTTCAATGAGGCTGAGCCAACAACTGAGTGGTATAACTGTCTGGGCTTTAGAATCATAACAAATAGGAAGGTCAGGGTTTGCAGACAGCACTGACTCAGGTGGATAATGATGCTGCATCAATAATTTCTGTTTGTAAACCCAACTTTAAATCAAGTTGCTGAAAAGCTTCCTTAGGAAATGTAGTTGTTGTGGGCATGGTTTTTGTCGTGCGTTTCAAAAATGACACTCGAACCTACCAATGTGATGATGATCTGTTGTCAAGATCAGCCCATAACATGAACTTTTCCTGCCATTTCAAATCCATGGACTATGTGCAGTTCGAGAGGCTTACCTTGCCTCCCTTTGTAATGGTAAAAATCTAAATGCCTGGCACAGCAGGAAATGGGTGATGCTCTGTTGAAACCAAATGGTGGGAATTCAGAGTAACAAGAAGGACGGGTAATGGGTGAGAAGAGAGTTGTGAAATTTGAAACAGCCAATGAATGAAAGGCATGACAAGTTTGCCTGTTTTGTAAATACTTTTTATATTACTGCTTTTCCTTCTGTTCTTCATTCTAAGCAACAATGTTGTCCAGTTGTCCAATGTTGACAGTCTTCAGATTTCTGTCTAGCAATAAAAGCTTACTGTGTTACTCTGAAGCTTCTGTTCACTGAGTTTTAAGAAGACTGTACATGACATCTGTGGGATATAGATTCAGATTTTCACTCTACATGCTTTACTCCTTTTCAGACATTCTAGGGTGGTAGTTCTGAACTAGCGATGCTCCAGATATTGTTCTAGACTTCCCTCACCAACAATATAGGTGGTAGCACACCCCGAATTATATTATGGAATATTACTCACCATTTTGCTATTTTGAGGGAAATCGGGACCTACCTGGCTTTTCTAAAGCCTGAGATGGGACTTTTTCAAAACAGGAAATGATTGTCCAGTCACTTCCTGTTTGGAAGTAAGGCCCCTTTTGGGCTGGGATAGGTAAGCCAGGTGCAAATAACCTCTCCTTGAGGCTTTGAGCAGGGATGTTATTTGGCTCTGGTGAGTGGGCACTGGTGTTTGCTTGTTTAGGCAACAGTGAGAATGCTTAGGATGAGGAAGAGACTCACTGAGAGCTTCTCAAAGGGACACCCCCACAAAACTGGAGCCAACATTCCTATGAAGATAGTGCTGCTGATAGTGGCATTGGGCCTTGGACAAGGTGCATGATCAGGCTGTGATCCCTAAATTTAGCAACAGACATTATAGCTACTCTCTGGAGTGTTTAGATACAAAAATTTATTTTGTCCCCACCCCATCCTCTCAACCTGGAGAACAATACGCAAGAATGCAACTTTCTAGTATACGCCAAGATTTCCCGTTTTTACCTTTCAACCTGCTTATGGAATGCACCAGGTTGGGGGAAACTGCCTTGTGCAACCAAAACAATCTAGATTCCATGTAGGACCTTTTACCAAGTATCCAGAGATGAAGTGCAGCATTCCAAAAATGCCTTACAGTATTTTGTATTCCCCACCCTCACCCCCTTTCATTCCTGAGAAACCCTGACACTGCTCCTGCTTTTTAAATTTCTGTTTTTAGTAAAACCATGACTCGCTGTTTTATTTTGGAGGCTCACATCTGTTGAAATAGATGAATTGGGATGCAGCTGCAAAAAGCCATCTTTTACATTCTAACCACACTTCGGGATTGATGTATTTAAAATTATAGGTCATGGAAGCCTCTCTTCTGTTTAAAAAATCTGCCTTCCCTTCTCTTTGGGAATGAATTCCTTTCACTGTATTTAGATGGCTGTTTTGGAGGCCCTTGAAATAATTTAAATGAACTAAAACAAAATAAAAATGACAACTTACTACTGCAAAGATCCAATTGCCCATTAAATTTAGGGCAGTGTGATGGGAAACCTCAAAAAACAGGTGGCATCTAAAGGTCTGTGCCTTCTTGGCTACCTTTTATGTTGTAAGCCTGGCCACTGTGTCTATTTTATTTTTACATTTTGTATAGCACCTTGCCACTATAGGCAGTTTATAAATGGTTATAGTGATGATGATGATGATGATGATGGTGTTGTCAGGATGAAAGAAAAGGATAAGGCCTAGCTCACTGAAATAATTAAAGGTAAACAGAAAGATTGAGGTATGAATATAAGATATATAGTGGTCCTTTGGTATCCACTGGGGTCTGGCCCCCCAAAGATACAAAAATCCATGGATGCTCAAGTCCCATTATGTATGATGGCAGAGTAAAATGGTGTCCCTATATAAAATGACAAAATCAAGGTTTGCTTCTTGGAATTTATTTTTTGGGGGAAATATTTTCAAGCTGTGGATGGTGGAATTCATGGATGCCAAATCCATGGATATAGAGGGCTGTATATATGTGTAAAAATATATAACAAATATAATAAATCACTAAAAGAATCAATTATTCAAATTAGCACTACACAGTCCAAGCTATAAATGGCAGCATGGGGGAAGGTTCACAAGACACACATCATTTGTCAAAGGAAAAAAGAGGTCCCAAGGTCCCAAAAAGAGGCTTTGACTAGCAGTCTTCATCAGTGACCGGTGTAACTCTTATGTTCTCCAATATTTCCTCCAGACAAAAGGCAATAGTAGAGTATAGAATTATTCCCACAGCTGTGGGGAGTGATGGAGAAGAGGCATTTTTATTTTGTATAATTTGATACTCTAGTTTTGCCTTTTGTCTGGAGGAAATATTGGACAACATAAGATTTGCATTGGTCACTGAAAACTGCAAGTCAAAATGCATCAGGCTCCTGTTTGGATGACAAATCAGATAGGCTCTTGGGCCATCTTTTTTCCTTTGACAAATGATTTATGCCTTATGGACTTTCACCCATACTGCTATTTATAGTTTGGACTGTGTAGTGTTAATTTGAATAATTGATTATTTTAGTGATTTATTTTATTTCTATATACTTTTACATATATGTGTGTGTGTATAGATAGATATAGATATACAGACACACACATACTTGATGATGTTGTCAGACCATTAAGCTAAATACAACCCACCAGCCCAATATTGTGTTCTGCCAAGACAACCTCCCTGGTTTTGCAGTCCCAGAAGGCAAGCATGGAACCTAAATGTCAAATGCAATCTTAATGGTTTAATATGGGAAGCATTGACCCAATTATACTCACACTAGCCTTCTGAAGTCTTATGTCACAGCAATATTCAGGCCAGGTTAAGAGATGCTCAGCCCCTAAATTATGCCAGGTTTAAGTGGCCCTAGTACCATTACTATTTATTAGAAACCTCTCATAATCTGTGGCCCTAAACTGTGGTTTACTCAGCTTGCATGTAAATCCAGCACTGATGACACTAAGGGCTCATCTACACAAGGGAGAAAAAAAATGGAGTACCTCGTAGTATTGGCATCCTGTAGCAGAGGCGAGATGTCTTAATGGTTTTCCTGCCATGGAAGCCCCCATAAGCCTCGCATTCCAGATAGCTGCTGCAAGTGATTTACTCATGTTAGTTCTTCACCATCGCTGTTTGTTTGTTTGTTTGTTTTAAAGTTGTCCAAGGTGCACTGGAACAATAGAGCGATTTTTCAAGAGAGTAAAACAAAAATTAACCAAACTACTTTATTGCCTTAGCGAGCAATTGCTAAGGCCAAAATCCAACATGGTAGCAACAGGCACTTGCCCTGCTAGCAAGCCCCACCCCCGCTCTCGCCTGGCCAATCAGCTTTGTGCTTCCCTTTGAATTTCCTGTTGTTTGATTGTCCAAACAAGCAGGAATGCACACACACCTCACATGTTTTTTTTTAAGCACTCTTTTCCCACATTGTTTTTGCTGTTTTGTCCCCCGCCTTCTTCCAAACAGTGTGGATTGGTGCAGGAATCCATTTAGACAGGTAGGATTCCCAGCAAATTCCATAAGGGGTATTTTCACTCTCTAGACAACCTCTAAGATAATGTTTTATCATAACTATAGGCAGTAAAAGCTACCAAAGAATCTTGTAGAACCTTTCACCCTAACTAAGAGAAAGAAGGTTATAGTGTGCTTTCACAATAGACTCTGTCTACTTAATGAAGTATGTCTGATGAAACAGACTGAGTCTCGGAAATCTTGTGCTACAAACTACTTTGTATCATTTACTCAAAAGTGCTGCAAACTAACAAGGCTGTGAGAATGAATACGACACTAATTGTAAGCAGACATTCTGGCAATTTAGAATACAAAATGATAGTGAGAAAGGCTATGTTATCTTGTGGGGATTTTGTGTGTGGGCGGGGGCAGGTGCACACAACCATATAACCCCTATAGCACTGATTTGTAATGTTCTTCTTAATTTCTTTAGTAGTCTAGTTTTACAGTTCCATGCTGGAACACAGAGAAAAGCAGAGATCAGTCTGTTTGGGGTTTCCCTTTTCTCTTCCAATGGTCCTACCCATCTGCTCTCCAAATTGTGTGCAATTCTACATTAGGGTTGCTAGATGACAAGAGGATAGGGCTTCTGTACTTCCAATGGTTCTGTGGAAGGAATTTCAGCAGGTGCAGCTTGTGTGACAAGGAACACCAGCTGAAATCCCGTCTTCTACACAACCATTGAAAGCCTAGGAGTCCTGTCTGCCGACTTATCATGTAACACCAACTCAGGGTGTAGTATTAATTGCGTCTCTGGGTCACATGTTCATTTTTCCCTTTGTGCAATCCATCTCAATTCAGACCTGCTTGGATTGTAGCAAGCCATAGTTTCTCTTTCCATTCAAACCACTATGGTTTGGGCTTTCCTGTAAACCATCATATTAAACCTGCTTTTGTGGGGCAAATGAAAACCATTGTTTATTGTGTTGGCTACAAAGGCAAACTATGGTTTGCAGCAAGCCAAGAAGTAAATACATAAGCAGAGTGCACAAAGGAAAGAAGAAGCATACAAGCAATAGTGTTAATTCCTGGGGGTAGAAATCATGCTTTAGTGAACTTAAACCTTATCTTATACCAGTACTGGGAATGGTATGGCTCTCCGGATGTTCTTGGACTGCAGCTCCCAGTATTCTTTGTCATTGGTCATGTGGGCTAAATGCTGATGGAAGAGATGGAGCCCTGCATAATTTCCACCACACCATTACGGAAAGTGTCTATTCACTACACCAAGCTGGGCAACTCTGGAAAGCTAAGGGGCCACATTAACCTCCTGCAGGAGGACTGCACTTGTTTCCACAAAAAATTCATTTTTTTTAATAAAAAATTGCCCCCAACTGCCTTTGGGGATATGGAGACATTTCCACCATGTTTTGAGTTTCAGAAATGGCCTCTCCTGGGTCTAAATTGGCCCACGGGGCCTGCAAATTGTGGCGGAAATCCACCCTATGCCCACTAGAGGGCATTTGGGGGCATTCTGAAGAACAAAAATAGCCCCAAGGACCATACTTTCCCCCTCCTGCACTACACAGTTATAGATGTCTGATGTCTCTTTAACTGCCATGGGACCATCCAGTGAAAACCTGGGATTCATAGTTTGTCCTCTCTTAGAAAACAGCACTCTCTAGCACCATACTATAAATCCCAGGATTCTGTAGGATAGAACCAGGCCAGTTAAAGTGGTGTCAAACTGCTATAATGGTGTAGTGTATACACTCTGAAATGTTAAAGTCTATTTCATTTTTATTCTTTAAGAATAAAACATGTCATTTTTTAAAATGTTGAACATGGACAGAAGGACTGTTACTATTATTTAGCTGTACTGTATTGTAGAGAGGCTTAAAACGTCTGTCTGCTTTGGCCCATCCAACATAAAGCTTCAGTTCTAACATTGCCATCCTAGCCTACTGCCTGAATTATTTAAACCCATTGCTTTAAAAAAAATGCAGTAGAATCAAGAGCATGCCTACCTTTTGAGCAACATGGACATACAAGTAATTTGAATGGGCATCTCAGAAAAGATTGGGTACCCTTTAACACAATCAAAGCTAGCCTGATGAAGAAGTGCATTCTGAAGCACCATTTTAATTTTTTTTCTCTTAATAAGATCCTTGTCCCCCCCCCAACACACAAAGGAACTGAGATTGATTAAATGAAAACAAAAATGCAAACCACTAGACAGATATTTAATAATAAATTCCTAGCATGCATCATTTCCAGACAGAGAATAAATAGAATGTAACAGACCTTAAAGCCTTACAAACCACAAAATGGCAGGGCTAGATGAATCATGGGAGAAAATGACGTTACCTTGTAAATGAAAAGTAGCTGGAAAGGAAGTCAAGAAGGGTGGGGCGGTCCAAGAGAACTACTGTAGTTGCTAACTTAGCTTACAAGTACCAGTTACAAGTTACTAGTTATAATTTAGAGGCAATATTCTTCCAGTATAAAAGTAGAAAGTCATTACTGTACATTACATTTGTAAGGTTTGTTGTTTTTTGTGATGTAACAATAATTATTTGCTAGTTATGGGGGTGTGGCTTCCTTAATTGGTGGAGGAGGAATGTCATGTGGTTCAGGAGCTTGCTCACACTGTTACTTCCTACTCTCTTGTGCATGTTTAGGAAACAACAAGGTGAATGGGGGGTATGCTTTGTGTACCCCACAGGCTAGGGTCTTGAATAATTCAGAGTTCTTTTTAAAAAGATAAGTAAAACATGTCTATTTTGACATGCTCATACTGAGGATCTGGCCTACAACAGAGGTATACCTAAGGTTGTTAAGCATCTGCTGTTATGATTTGTACTACATCAGCAAAGCTCAGCTACTTCCATCTATTTAACAATATCTTATTTGAAGCCTCCATTTGATTCCTTAATATATACAGTCGGACCCCTGTATTCATAGGGGTTCAGTTCCCGGACTTACTGCAGATACTGGAAACTGCGGATAACAGAGAACCCTATTAAAATAAAGGACTTCCAGTAAAAACATACCATGGAGTAGTCTTGGAGGACCTAGAAGATGCCTAGAGAGGATGCCTCTCTAGGCATTTTCCAGCACAACTCTATAGCTTGTGTCCCTATTTTGTCTCCCATGGATAACTGAAACCATGGATGTTGGTTCCATGGATGGGGGGGGGGGCGCCGACTATCAATTGTAGTTGCTAAAGTGATTCATACTTGTATCTTGAGCTAGCGTCTGCAAGTGTATAGGATCTGGTGAAGTCCTAAGCCTAAATCCAATTGTTTAGGTCAACTAGAGTAGAGCCATTAATTAATAAGCGTTGACATGCCATGTTTACGTTGAGTCATAGATCTGTTTTAGGTAAAATTAACAGATTTCAACTCTATTGGTCTCTTGAATCACACAATCCCTGCTGAAATAGCAGGTGCAGTACCAACCTTGACCATCTGCTATAGCAGAGAACAAGCTACTGTTCATTTTCTTTCACCAATATATCACTCTCGTAGAGAAAATAAGGCACATAGGCTCTCTTGCTGGAGTCCCGCACTCTCTCAGTCTCAGAGGAAGGCAAAGGCAAAGGCAAAGTCCTTCTGCCAAGAAAGCCCTGTGATAGGTTCACCTTAGGGTTGCTATGCATCAAAAATGATTTAAGGCATACAACAACAACAACAACTTCAAGACAGAATTTATAATACTTCAAAACTCTGTTTGTTACAGAATTACATTTACACACAGTACCAGCATTTCATACACACTTGGGATGTCAGCACCAGAGCTTGAAAAATCTGCTCTTTTTTGGACTGGTCATGGATCTTAGAGGATTATGGGGATTGTATTCCTCCAGAATAATTTTTCTTAGATCTGAACGCATCACAAAGGTTCAGGTTTCCTGAATGAGCGCATGAAGATGCCACTAAAAAGACAAGTGTTCAGATATTCCAGTTTATTGTCTGCAAATTCTTGGATTATATAAATTTTCCATGTGAGCTTGCTCTCTGATCTAGGCTGTTTTTAGTTCAGTTAGAAAACATATAGCCCAGAGGAGTAGGCTATATGTTGAATGATGAATCAAAAACACTCCAGAATTACCCCACATAACCATGTCTTACTGGAAGCATGGTGGAATGCCTTTTAATTTACCATAGCAGAGATTATAGTTATTTGGTATCCTGCAGAGGGGATTTGTGTACAGAAAGATTCATGGATATTTCTTTGTATGTTCAGATCATGTCAAAAATAGTTGAAATAATATGTACTGTTACAACGCAGTTAGACATGGGAAGCAGAGCCCACTTCATCAGCTCGATAGAAAGATTAGTTCAATGCCTCCTCTTCCTGGACTGTTTTAGTTTGAGCTACTCCTTATAAACACAACAGGCCTTAATCCTGTTGTTAATCCAGACTAAAGAAGAGCCATTGAATCAGTTGGATTTACCTATGCATTGACCATTCAAACATTATTTAGCAGGTCTATTTGGGTTAATTTGAAGTGACATTTCATCACTTCCAGCTGCCCTCTAACCCCACATGAAGGCTATTTCAGGTTGCCCCCTACATTTGAAAGGCCTAATCTGAATTTTGTATTGGCAGGGTCCAGGAGACACCTTGGGAACTGCTCCCCCCCCCCAAGGGCCAGATGTGGCTTGTTAGTCACACAATTCCCACCCTTGTATTATATTTTTGTCCATTGTAGTTTGGACACATTTCCCCCTGCATCCCAAAGGCTGCATTGCTGGATCTATATGGTCCCCTCAATATGATGAAAAGAGGCACCTGTGTCAATGGTGCAATTACGAAATGAATTATGTATATTAGTAGTTTTAAGCAATGAGCTATTAGGATATTTTTGCCACCATACTTTGTGTTGCTGTAATAAAAAAAAAAGAATATTAATGTTTCTTTTAAAAAGTAAGATGATATAAGGTAAATTTAAGCAAATTCCCAACCTTTGTTTATATTTATAATACAAACAGGGAGAAATTAGGGCAGTGTAAGCAATGTAAATAAAACATGACTGCAGACAGTGAAAAGCCAACTGTCAGGCACTGCTATTTACACACCATTTCTAAAGGTCAACCTCTTGCTTCTTCTTTGCTGATAAAAGCTGCCATACCAGTCCTTTGCACAAGGGTTAGGGTCTTGTCTTAATATCTTCCTATTCTCTAATCTTCCAAAGCTTTTTTTTTTTTTTAAAAAAAACCTCATTGCTTAAAATCTACTTTTAAAAAACAATTTGCATGAAATCTACTTATCTGCCTAGCATTTTTAACAAGGTGGAAAGCAACAGTATCTTCTGTTTTGCAAAGCTCTGTGTATTTCTCTATGAAAGAGGAGAGATCCCTAGTTGGACCACTGACATGGAACCCACTGTTGTCACTGATTTTAATAGTTTATTTCATTTGCAATATGTGAGCTGAATTATAGCTATATGTCAGTACTGCCCATTTCCAAATCTTGTGATGTAGTTTTACAAACATGCTAGCAAAACTTGCACGTCACAGAAAAATCTGTTTGAAAATGCACATTAGTTAGTCAGTTGTTGGTGTGTACCTTCAGGTCATTTCTGACTTATGGTGACCCTAAGGTGAACCTGTTATAGATTCTTGGTAAGATTTGTTCCTAGGGGGTTTGCTATTAACGTCCTCTGAGGCGCCATGCTGGCTCATCTCTATTTTTATATTATAATAACATACAGAAGCATATTGCTGTGAATCCGATTGTTAGTCCAAAGTAGAGTAGACCTGTTAAACCAATGGAACATGTGTAAGTGTTGACTTATCAAGTTCCACTGATTCAATGAACCTACTCTAGCTAGAACTAATCATTAGTTTTGAGCCATTTTATTAAGAGAAATAGCATGCACAAATTCTTTCCTGTGTATTAAAAGGCATACGAATTTTTGTGAAGAGAATTTTTTTAAAAATAGAAAGCTGATGAAAAAACAGGACAAAATGAACTTAAGGTTAGGGGACCTGAGTAAAACCAGAACTGACAGCTTTGTCTATCTGTATTGAACAAAAGCCAACTTAGTACAACAGGTAGATAAGCCCAACAAGTACCTGGAGTATAGATCAATCTTTTCAATACAGGTCCTACCAGTCAGTGAATAGGGCTGTCGATATAATGGCACTGGTGAACTTATCTTGAAGCAGATGAAAGGGACAAGAATTTCTTTCAGAATCCTCCATCCTATTGATATAAAACCCCTGAAAAGCCTTTGTGAGAAAAATAAGCATGTTTTGCACAGTATTATGCCATATGCCACTTAGAAACTGGCCAGGTTCCTATTCAGAATGTCTGCTTTTGCTAAGGAGTTTCTTGGTATCGAAGCATTTATCCTTGTCTGATGTGCAAATAACAGTGTTGTAACTGCATTTGCTTTTTGAGAAAAGTTTTCCTGGATTGTCTGGGGTGGATCTTTTACAATGAATGAGGGCTAGGTCTGGGTGTGACCTTTTAGCAGGGTCTGAGAGTAACCAGTTGTGGAATAATGTGTCACAGAATTAAGAGTCCTGCTCAAAGCAGTTCTTATGTGGAACTTAACATTGTAAAAAGAGAGTAACCAGAAGTTAGCACATGTGACTGTGTTGGGCACTGTTAAAGCTTCCCATATACAGTCAGCCTTCCATATCCATGGATTCTGCATCCACAGATTCAACCATCCATGGCTTGAAAATATTAAAAAATAATAATCCAAAAAGCAAACATTGATTTTGCCATGTTATATAAAGGATGCCATTTTACTACACCAGTGTATGTAATAGGACTTGAGCATCCACGGATTTTGGTATCTGTGGAGGGTCCTGGAATCAAACCTCAGTGGATAGCAAGGGCCCCACTGTACTTATACAGTATGCTGTTTTTGTTATTCAGGAAGAAGTAAACAAAACTCTTTTATGGCACTGATATTTTAAAAATCTGTTTATCCAGATCATTTAGAAAACCTTTTGTTATTGTTGTTACTGTATATTCTGGCATATAAGACGACTGGGGAATATAAAACGACCCCCCCCAATTTTTACATTAAAATATAGAGCCCCCCCCCCCCGCCGTCCAGCCAGCCACTCAGCTGGAAAGCCTCCCCCCCACACCAAATTAAAGGACTGAGAACAGCTAAAAAAGCATGGGATACTTTGAAAAATCTCTGTGGTGTTCAATCTTTGGAAGGCTGCATTAATAATGAAGTTGGTTAAGATGAAGCTATCAAATCTCAGATTTTTGAATGAGCACATTAATGATTTTAGAGCCACATTGGCAGACTTGTAAACTCCTGGAGAGGAAATCCCCAAAGCTATGCAAATGGGAATCTTCCTGGCAAGTTTACCAAAATACAATCCCATAATAAATACCTTGCAATTAAAGAATGATTTAACTCTGCCAGAAGCTTTTATTCAGATAAGAGAATTTCATCATAGACAAAACTTGATGCAAAATGATAAGTTTGAATCCAGAAATTCTAATTTTAGGCTAACTTGTGCTGAAAAGAAACATCATTTTAGGACTGTTTTTCTTCTCTCCTGAGCTAAATGGAGGGCAATTTAACACTTCAAAGGCAAGGCAGTCATTCTCACAGCAGGGGGAAGGATCTGCTGGGAAAACTGCCCAGGCAATTTATTATTATTATTATTATTATTTATTGTATTTATATCCCGCTCTTCAGCCACAAAGGCTATCAGAGTGGCTTACAAATGGTTAATTTAACAGTTCCCTGCCCTCAGGCTTAATTTAACACTTCAAAGACAAGGCAGTCATTCTCCCAGCAGGGGAAAAGATCTGCTGGGCGTATAAGATGACCCCCCCCCCACTTTTGAGGAGATTTTCAAGTGTTAAAAAGCAGTCTTATACCCAGGAACATACAGTATGTGCTTTCAAGTCATTTCTGACTTATGGTGACCCTAAGGCAACCTTCTCATAGGTTTATTTTGGCATGATTTGTTCAGAGGGAGTTTGCCTTTGCCTTCCTCTGAGGCTGAGTGTGTCACTTGCTCAATGTCACCTAGTGTGTTTCTGTAGCCCACGGGGAAAACTAGGTACAGGTTGAGTTTCCCTCATGCAGAGATCCGAAATCCAAAATTGTCCATATGAGTGGCTGAGACAGTGATACCTTTGCTTTCTGATGGTTCAATGTACACAAACATCTGTGCAAAATTATTTAAAAGATTGTGTATAAAATTACCTTCAGCTATGTGCATAAGGTATATATGAAACATAAATGAATTTTGTGTTTGCAAGTATTCCAAAATCTGAAATATTCCAAAATTTGAAATATCTCTGGCCCCAAGCATTTCAGATAAGGGAGACTCAACCTGTATTATCTTACCTTTAAAAAATATGAAACAACTCAGCTTATTTTACTATGTAATTAAAACTACATATTTTAAAAACAAAACATGTGAAGGATAGTGTTGAAGAGAGGGCCCATGGGCTCCTGGTGATCACAAACCTCTCTCTTTAAGATGCTGTAGCATACAAGGTTTTGGTCTGGATGGAGCCTGCAGCAATACCACCTCACCCAGAACACTGTTGTACAGGAAGAGTTCATTTTTTAAAAATCAGTAGTAGGTGATTCTCGCCACCCTAGTGATATTGTTTCAGGCTCCATTAATGTAATCTGACTTGCTGCTCAGTTTTATCCATTAAATATTCCCTGTAATAGATATTATAAGATTGCTATCACACATATACTTGGCTTTCCCTTTAGCCACTACAAGCTTTGAATACGGGTTGCTAAAACAGACAAAGGACAAGTTAAGGAAGTTGTTGTCTTTTTAAGACAATGGCGGGCAACTATGGCCCTCCAGATGTTGCTGGACTGCAACTCCCAGCATCCTCTACCATTCCCTTATACTGGCCAGGGATGAAGACATTTGCAAGCTACCAGCATCTAAAGGGCCACCGGTGCCCCTGGTTTAAGATCAAAGTTTATAAGATGGGCAATTGTTTCAGAACATAAAAATTATAGTTGGATTTCATATGCCATGCTTTTGGAACTGAAAATCTGTAGACACTGAAATATACCTAGGCCAGCCTGTGTTCACCTGGCACTCACTACGTGTTTTGAACTACAACTCCCATCACTCCTAGTCAGCATGCTTGGTGATGATGGAGTTGACAGTCAAAAATATCTAGAGGACACCACATCAGGGAAACCTAATATAGACATTTGGATTTATTGAGAGAGCTCTAGATGTTTCTGGAGGTCATGAGTAAAATCATTCATTTTCTCTTTATTTACTCACCTGCAAGTATGGTAACTCTGATCTTTGGAAATGTGACTGTGTTTTTTCTTGTGATGTTGCTAAGGTTGTAGCTCAAGTTTTACTTTGATTTTTGAGATGGACCTGACACAACAGCAAGCCAGAATTTGGAAATACTGCTTTTTTGGACTACAACTCACAGAATCCTCATGAGGGGCCTAGCTGGTGGATTCATGGAGTTGCAGTTTTAAACAAAAAAAAGGGTCTGCACCTAACTATGGTTGGGTTTTACAAGGAGCAAATAGTGAGGAACCCTGGCTTCACACCATCCATGCCTCTAGTCCTGTTTTGATGCAACCACAGTGTATTGTTTCATCAAAACAGCCAAAGTGTGGCTTGTACTTTCTATGAAAATGAGAACTAGAAACTGGGGTCTGATGATGAGTTTTAAATCTTAGTTTCATCAGAACTGGCAACTTATGCTTTGCCTCAAATCAGGTTTTAGAAGAGATTTGCTCTGGAGTTTTAGTGGGGATTAGGAATTTTTTATTGGAATAAGACCATTCTATTGAAAAATACACTTGACCGCCAAGTGGGAAACTGACACAGGAGACACGATAGAAATGAAAGAATGGGAAAAATCATGGGGAAAAACAAATGCTTTCACAATGTGCCTCCTGTTGAAGGAAAACCACTTAAAGATGGTAAACAGATGGTATATGACACCAGCAAGAATCAGTAGAATCTACAAAATCAAAGATAATCATTGCTGGAGATGTGGTAAAGAACTGGGTTCACTCTACCACATGTGGTGGAGTTGTCCAATTGTCAAAAAAAATGGACAAAAATACATAGAAAATTACAAGAAATTTATAGCATTCAGTATTAAATGAATCCCAAACTCTACTCACTAAATATAACAATGGCTATAGACAAAACAACCTTAAAGCAACATTGGAGAACGATATTATATTTAATAATGGCAGCAAGACTGGTAATCGCCGCAAAATGGAGAAGTAAAGAAAGCCCCCGTATTACAGACTGGATACTTAAGACCAGAGAAATGCAAGAAAATGATAGTTTGACTCATATTTTAAATAAGGAAAAATGTGGGAAATTCAAGGAAGAGTGGGAACCAATACAAAGATTCTGGAAGAAGCATTGGAACATAGAAGAAACTTTAATGTAATAATTGAATAGATATAACTCACTATGGAGAGAATTACAGGGTGGTAAGAGGACTTGAAGGAAGAAGTAAAGTATTATAGAGATGATACTGGGAAATGGAAGCAAAATCATGAATTAAATCTGTAAAATCTGTAAAATTGTAAAAGTGTATTCAGGTCATCAAGAATTATAGAAAGAATAATATAGACTATAAACAATGGTGAATAGTGGTATATACCATTAAAAGAAGTACATTTATATAGTTAGAGATCTTCCGTAAGTATAAATTGATAGAGGTACTCAGAGGAAGAAAACAAGAAAACGATCGAAATTGAGATTGTGCAATAGGAAGTCAATTTTAATAGAGGATAGTAGAATATAGTAGAAAAAGATATTAAATAATCTATATGAAAGAAAAAGATAGATTAATGAACATTCAAGATGAGAAAAAGGAATAAGGGTTAACTAGAGGGGAAGGTATGTGTAAGTCGAAAAGAGGAAGGAAGGAAGAGAGGGTAGAGAAGTAAGTAGAACAGAAGAGAGTTGGGTGATAGGAAGGGAATTTAGGGTACTGAAATGTACAGAAGGCAAATACAGAGCTGGAATGGTATGGAATGGAGTGAAATATGTAAAGATTGGACGAAATAGATTGAATGAAATAGATTTTTCTTTTGGTTTGTTTATGTATGTAGATAAAAGGCTGTTTGTATATCTATGAATGAAGATAAAAAACTTGCTAAAGAAAATATTTAAGGAAAAATACACTCGACAGCAAAAGGCCATAATAATAACGCCAAAAAAAAAAAAAGTTTTCCTCTTTTGATTTTCCTTGGTTTTTTTCCGGGCTGTGAGGCCATGTTCTGGAATAGATTCTTTCTGACATTTTGTCTGCATCTGTGGCTGGCATCCTCAGAGAATGGTTGTATAGGTGTGTGTGTGGAGTTTCCCCTTATGCAGCGGTACCAGAGTACTACAGCTACTACAGAGTCCCAACTATTTAGTGTCTCAGTGACATGATTACTGCCATAGTATGTGAGCAGCAACCATCTCTTTTCATGTTGTTCTCCTCAGAAGTAAAATGGTGATGTGAAAATAGCCAGTCTGGATCTCTACAGCTAACCTTTGTAGCTTTCACAGGGGTGGCAGAATTGGGAGAGGTTTATAAGCTCAGCCTTACCCTGAACTCCAAATAACCCCATGCTTAGAAGTTTACATTTAGTACAGATTGACAGTGTCAGTCTAGAAGAGAATAAGTCGTACCTCAGCTAACAAAGCTTCTGACAAAGAAGCTCCTTTTTACAAAGTCTTTTTACAAGAGTGCAACCTCCCCCCCCCCCCGCTTCTTGTCTAGCTGGAAGTTGGGGGTTTGGGGTCCCCCACCAGCATTGGCATTGGAAGGACGGTGGAGGAGGGCTGGAGAAAGACTTTCAGTGTTGGGTTGCAGCAGCAGGACTACAGTAAACAATGCAACAAAGTTTGACATGGAAAAGAATGGGATTCTATTCTGGGATTCTATTCTAGGTGATCCTACTGTAGCTTCTATGATTCTGTACAACAGGAAAGGTAAACAATTGTCTCCAGAATCACTTGCTGAGCATGTGTGAAGAGCAAAACAGATGGGGGGGGGAGAAAAAAAGGGAGACCAGATTAGCCTGCCTTGCCATGTTGAAAAAGCATAGATCTATAAGTAAATCATATGAATGTAAATCATATGAAAAGGGGAGGCTGTTGGAAAGGGGGGGGAAGCATACCAGGATACATTTTGGAAGTAGCATTCAGGTGGTCTCTAGAAGATTCAAAATGTTTTTGTTCACTTACCTGATGGGGTTGTTTCATTTTTCATGTGCATAATGTTAGCTCATGCCCGTCGCTCTAGATGACTAATCAGGTTAATGCGACGGTTAGGAGTGCCTGTTATCAACTTAGGCTGATACACCAGCTGCGCCCTTTCCTGGAAACCAGGGACCTCAAAACTGTGGTACATGCACTGGTAACCTCCCGTCTGGATTTCTGTAATGCGCTCTACATGGGGCTACCCTTGTGCTTGACTCGGAAACTTCAACTAGTCCAGAACATGGCAGCCAGGTTGATTTCTGGCGTTTCCAGAAGAGAGCATATAACACCTGTGCTAAAAGCTCTCCACTGGCTGCCTATTAGTTTCTAGGCACAGTACAAGGTGTTGGTTATGACCTTTAAAGCCCTACATGGCTTAGGTCCAACTTACCTCTGGGACTGCCTCCTTCCGTACGACCCTCCCTGCGCACTTCGGTCCTCTGGGAGGAATCTGTTACAGCCTATGAAAACAAGGCTGTCGGTGACCTCCCAGAGGGCCTTCTCTGCTGCTGCTCCCAGATTATGGAATGGCCTGCCGGACGAGATCCGTCTTATTACCACCTTAGACAGCTTTAAAAAAGCTGTCAAGACGGATCTTTTCCAGCAGGCCTTTCCTGAATAACTATCCCGGTCCAAGATTCGGCTGTCCTTTCTGGGCTGTGATTGTATGTTTTAATTTTTTCTTCTAACTTATATATTTTTAATTATTATATGTTTTTAATCCTTCATAATTTAATATTATTTTAAGGGGTGGGTGGGCTAGGGTATTGTGAATTTGGAGTTTTTATATTGTAAGCCATCCTGATTGCGTTGCAGAGGGGCGGAATAGAAATAAAATTTTATTATTATTATTTATTAATAAAAAGTTTGCTGAAATATGAAACTTATCGGAGAGCGGTTTGAACGTTGGACTAAGACTCTGGAAGATCAGGGTTCAAATCCCTGCTCAGCCATTCAAAGTAACTGTCCATGCTCAAAATTTAATGCAGGGATGCAGAATGTCTGTCTGTCTGAATGATGTTAAACAACACCTCCCATCATCTCGTTCCATTGGCTATGCTAGAGCTACAGCTGATGTGGTCCAAAATCATCTGTAGCTCCCACAGGCTTCCAACCCCGACTTGATAGTTGCTGTTGAACTTGTGTTTAGTGTTCAGTATTTTAAGCACTTGCTGCATTGAGCTTGTTTGACTAAAAGCCCTCAGAAGATAATTAAAAACACAGCCCAGAGTAATATCCAATCATTTAAATAGCAAAGAAAAATCAAAATGTTGAGTGTGCTTGTTTATTGGAGCTGCTGAAGATATCACCCAGCTGTGGTGTCTTTCTTTGCTTAGAGGGGAAAGCAGCATGTTCCTTCAGTAGATAATTACCTTTTTAATGTTTCAATTTAGATTAAGAGGCAGACATTTAGTTTTGTTTTGAGACCAAAAAAAAAGTGTATGTCCTATCTCCCTTCTGCAGAGGTGTTTTGCAGTTCTCATACAGATTTTAACTATGATAAGCATTAAATATGACCTAGTTTATTTAAATACTGTGTTGTTCTCTTAGCAAGCACAATTCAGATATTGACCTTTAAAGCCTTTAAACAGCTTGGAGTCTAACTACCTCCCCCATACAAGACTGCCCAGCTGTTATGGTCATAATGGTGGTCCCAATACTTTTTGCTTTCTGAGGGAGATCTTTCAGTCAAGATACATATATCCTGCCTCAGGCATCAGATGCTATGAGAAGATGGGGACAACAGGGAAATATTGAAGGAGAGACTTATGAAAGGCATAGTGTGCACTAAACCATCTTGCAATTGTCCAGCATGATTAGATAGAGGACACTGTCCCATTGATAGTGGTGTATCACTCAGGTTGTTTTCTGTATATGGAATAGGGAGGTATGTCATTTTTATCTGTTTTATCTATGCATGAACAATTGACCCAATTTATATATTACTGAGTAACATATCTTAGGTTCACCCTGAAAGGTACCCAACATTAGCATCCTGAGATACTTCCTTTAATGATTGATGCATGAAATAACGAGACCAGACACAGAAGATTGGGTTGAAATACGGGCCACTTTATTGACCTACTAGCTGCCTTCTGCAGCCAGTGTTAACTTTACTTCCATCCTATATTCCTCTTTAATACCTACACTGCTGCTTTGGCAACCAATGCACCAGAGTGGGAATTGTGCAGGTCTCTACATGTAGTTGCAGTGCAACTTCCAGGTTTTCTCACCATGCTGTTTATTTGCTTATTTAATTTTATTTATTTTATGCTGTTTAGAGACTTCTGGTAGTTAACGCTCAGCAACATGTGGGGGGTCCCACCCCTGCTTTACACCATCCAGATCTTTTTAATGGCTAGCTCTAAGCAGTTTGCCACTCCAGGTGTCTTCATTGCAGAAGATCTGGAGTTGAACTAGCATACCTCTGTGCATGCTATTTATTGCAGGAATGTACATTCCATTCTTCAAATAAATTCACAAAGCATCTTTCTATGTACACTTCCCTTTGTCACCTCCATGTTTCTCCTTTCCTCTCAATCACATTTCAGCATCTCCCATTTTTATTGAAAAAAGGGGATACTGATTATCTTGATCACTGACTTACTTAGTGGTAGCATCAGTACTGATTCAGCTCAGTTGGATCAAGACTGCAAAGACCTTTTTCAAGGAGCTATATCCCAGAGGTGGAATGATCTTTCCACCTAATCTGACGTCCTTTTGGCTTCTGGAAAGAACTTTCTGCATGCTCAAGCTTTCTAGCATAGTATTTTGCAACTTTTCTCCACTAGATATTGTGGACTTCAGCTTTCAAAATCCCAGCCATTGGCTATGTGGAAAACTGGGGATTTGAGGAGTTGAAATTCTAAACAACTGGATGCCCACAGGTTGAGAACCACTGTTCTAGTAAGTCATTGGCCACCATCTAAAGGACAGTCTCTGTATGAAACCTCCCTCTCCACCACCAGAGGAGAAGGTCTGCAATATCCTTATGAGGCACCATAGCATGGCTGGCCCAGGCCATTTTGTTGCCTGTAGCAGCAAAATGATGTCCTCCGGTCATCCAGCTGAAGGTGAGAGTCAATGAGGTTATTCTGTCACCCAAGGCTGAAAATCTCATCTGTGGCAATAAAAATTTAGTAGTAAGAAAGTAAATAATTAACAGTTTGTTGCTCTTTCATAATTCCTAAAATATGCTACCAGAGGTAGTTATTTCATTCTGCCTAAGGAACGATAGGGTCATCTTGGATCACAGGATGCACAGTAAGAATCCAAAGCTTATAAAACTCCATTAAATGTCATTTTGAAAGTTGTAAAGACCTGCTCAGTGGATGTATTTGAAACTTCATTCAATTTTGATACTCCTGTACATTTGTGCGATTTATGAGACAGGCCATGTACAAAATGGTTTAAGCAAAAGAGAGAAAAAGAGTATGTGTGTCTTATGTTTTGGTTGGTTGAAGCCCAAAGACTGTCATATCATTCCTTACAGTTAGTTTTTTTTCTTCTGCCAAGTGAGAGATATTTAAGAAACCTGGTGTCATTATTTTTGAAATACTTATATAATGACTTGAATGATGCTTTGAAAATAATATAACGTTTGGAGCACGTCAATCATTTTCTGTTTTATTTTTTGTCAGTAATACGTAGAAATCCATTTGGAATGGACATCTGCTGCCGAAAGGGGTCACGAAGCCCCCTACAGGAACTCTACAACCCAACCCAGGTGAGTGTCTTAATGCTGCAGCAACAACTGTACACACAGCTTACGCAGGGCACTCCATCCTTTGTTTTCTGAAGCACTTTCTACTTTCTAATACGGTTTATTAAAACAACAGAAAGGCTTTGCACTTTCCTTGCAAAATGATGGTGCTTATCTGAGAGCTCCAGTGAATTCTTATCTTCTTTGGAGAAGGAAATACAGAAGAGATAACGCATATACACATCTTAGTCCTTTAATGTTATTTTTCTTTCAGAATATTATTTGCAAACAACATGTTGGTAGCTGAAATACTACAAGTGCAAGAAGCCCAGAGAAATCATAATGGCTCCTAACTGTAACTATAGTTGGGAAAAGTACTTTTTGGACTATAATTCCTAGAATCCTCCCGCCAGGAGGCCAGTGAATGAGGGATTCTGGGAGATGTTGACCACAAAAATAATATTGCCAGGCTTTTATTAAAATAAAATTAAGACACTTCTTAATTTACAGTAAATGTGGTTTCTGCAGTGCACCCAGCATCTGTTTTCTGTTACATCTTTAAAGGAGAAACATGTATATGACATACATGCGTCCCCTTAAAGCAATACAGAAAATACAAAGTTGACACTGTGAGAAACATGTATTTTCTTTTACATGTAAAGAATATAGATAAATACTGATCACTGGAGTTGTTTAGGCATCAGACACTATATGGTAAAGAATATTTTTAGGGTTTAGACAACATATTACTTTAAGCATTCACAGGTACATCTCAGACGATATCCTTAGATCACTGAGAGTAGATCTGGGCTAGTAGCAAACCTATGCTCTGCAGATGTGATTGAACTTCAATTTCCATCAGCCCTGGATAGGCTTAAGCAGTGATGAGCCATGTTGGGAATAGTAGTTCAGCAGGAAAATGTTCCCCACCCCTAAGTCAGAAGAAGAAAAAAGTATTCATGTGGATAACATTTCCCTATTGCTTTGTGTTTTTGCTGTTCCCACTGCTTACACTGAATAGCTATGATGTAGCAGTTGTACCTTGATCAATGTATTATTTTTCATCTTTTCTTCTTGGTGGTCAGTGATAGCACAGAGGTACAGTGCTAATCTGTGATCATGAGAATTATGATCATAACTAGCTGTACTCACTTATAGTAGATTTGAAAGGTTCACATGTTCACAGCTTCACGCTATTATTTTAGGGAAAAAAGATTGCATTGTTTTACATGTGGGTGATGAGTGGCTGAGGGAGTGAAAGCAGAGAGAGGCCTTTGTGAGGCTGGGGTGTAGATGCAAATTGAGTAGCGGAAGTGGATTGTGGGGTGGAGAGGGAATTTGCATGTGGGAGGTGATTGGCTGAGGGAGTGAGAGGAGGGAGGGGATTGGCCAATCAGCACACTGGGAACGGAAACATACCCAATTATGTTATGTATAGAGATGCTAAGTATAAGTAGGATAGGTGACTATAGGTAATATTTTGTGCATATGATAGAGCAGTATGTGCAGTTCAAACAAGCATAATAATATTTGTGTTCAAATGGTAAAGAAGAATCCAGGATGCATGTCTACTTGATTAGTTTTACATCAGCATGATGAAATACATATTTTCAGGATGTTTCCAAGTGTTGGCATCTGAATCTCTTTTCCTTATGTTCCGATGAGCTTCTGTTGGTTGGCATACAGCCCTCAGTTGGTATACTAGTCTGGACATAGCAGGACTTCCTGTTACCAGTGGAGAGGAAGTACTACCACTAAGAAGGAAAAACTACCAGCCCAACCATTAAACATATTTATTAAGGTTTAACAGCTGCCTGTTATATATTTATTCCATAATGAATCACATTTTGTGAAACTTGGTCAGCTATTAAGTGAAGTGACTCGTAATAAATCTTACTCATTAGATTTAACAAGGCACTAAACGATAAAAATCTTACTTGATTATGGAAAGAATCACCATAAGGCCGTCAAACTGAGTTCCTCTGAGTAATTTCCACTTTTTTCCAGAAAGGTCCAGCGACAGTGGAATATATGTATTAGCCATGATGTGGGAATGTCAGTGCTCTTGCTGTTCAGTATGCTTTTGTTACACTTTCTGCTGCTGATGTGAACTCACTAAACAAGTCACAGTTTTACTTGAGGAAATTAGAAGAAGCTTCCTGAAGAATGATATCTTGACATGAATGCGTTGGGCTCTGTCTTGCTAACTGGAAATTGTGCACAAAACTTTCAGCAGGAAGAAAGTGAGCCTGCTAAAAATAAAAGGGGGGGGGGAGATAATAAAACCTCAAAATGACTGCTAAGAAAAGCAAGCTCTAGCCTCTCTGACTTATTGCTTCTGGGGTTTGCTGGGAAACCTTCAGTATGTGCTTGCTACATTTCTGTTCCCATTTCCACAGGTCATGAAATAAGATAAGAACATACAAAATTATCAAAAGGGCTTTAATTCTAACATCTTCACAGTCCTGGTGTTTGTAAAGGTTTCCTGACCTTGTATATATATGAGCTTCACTCAGTGCTGTACGGTTTCCTCCTCTTCTTCCCTTGCTAGTATGTCTCGATGAAGTATTCTGCATTAGGATTCTTTCCACATCTTCCTCTTTGAGGGAGCCAAGTAGAGTCAATGTTTGAATAAGGCCAGAGTTTCTCACAGCCACTGTTGAACTAAGCAGATGACGTTTTTCACACATAAAGAATCTCCATCAGTACACTGGCATCTTCTGTTTATAACGCGTTAAGGGCAGGGCAAGAGGTGGGGAGAGGCTGGAAGGGAGAGAGAGGGAGAGAGACTCCTTTTGGACAGTGTTTGTATATGTATGAGGGCCATGGCATGGCAGTATTCTGGTAGACGCTGTACTGTTGACATTCGGAGTTCATTTCAGAGGAGTGAAAATAGCAAGGGAACACTGGGTGGAGGAAAGAGGTGAAGTGAGGTGATCACAGGTTGTTCTCCTGAATGTTCTTGTGTTGCCTTTTAATTGAGTGATTTAGTATAGCAATATTTTAAGATTCAGAGAGAGGCAGAAAACCTAAGATGGGTGGTTGTTTATTATCTGCTTTGTCATTAAGGAGATTTTCAGACCCGCAATTAAATCCGTGGGAGACACGGAACAGGGTCAGAAAAAAGTCTTCTTTTCAGAAGACGTTGACCTTTTTCCGTGTCTCCCCTAACCCTATTCTGCATTCCCCCGTGATATTTTCATCACGGAGGAACATCGTTTTTGGACCACCCGTTCTGTTTCTGTCATGACAGCTGCGGGAGGAAGGTCCATTCTGGACACTTCCAGGCAGGAACGGGACGCCCAGGTAAGTGGGACCCTTCCCCCACCCAGGTTACTTGTTTTTTTTTATTGTTGGGTTTTTTGGTTTTTGTTTGCTTCCTTTTCTGTTTTGACAGCTGGGGGGTATTTTTTTAATTTCCCTCCCACGCGTTCTCTCATAAGAACGAACAATTTGGCTTCACTGCTGTAAAAGCAGCTTTACGGCAACTACATTTACAGCAGTGAAGCTGAGGGGAGAGGGAGGACGTTCCTGCCGCGGGATTAAGGTAAGTGTTTGAACATTTTACCTTTATTCCGCGGCAGGAGTGGAATTGGGGCTTGCAGAACAAGAATGGGGCATTTGGCCCTGTTTGAAAATCTCTCAAATGACAGTGGCAGCGTAAGCCACTTTACTGCCTGAAGCAAAGGACAAGATGGCACTCCCATTTTTGACAGTTAATTGGGTTGGCAGTTGAAATACTTGTGATTGATGGAGTCTGGTGGCTCCCCTATCAATGGGACAGTGATTCACTCTGTTTTTTAATCTGAACTTAAACAAGCTATCTAAGCAGCTGAACCCATTTCAGGAATAGGGTTCAGCCCCTTTGCAGAGCTTCTTTAAAGTTTGAATTAAAACCCAGGGTGGATTCACCACCCCACTCACACTGGAGCCTCCAGCTGGCACTGCTTACAATAAGATGGCACTTTCCACTTTTATGAGGGCAGTGGACTAGCTTAGGAGAAGCAGGGCAGGCTAATTTATGGGACTTGAGTGAAATGTAGGAGTTGTCTCCACTTCCAAATTCCAAATCTGCCACCTGAGGCAACTTTCTCACTTGGATTCACAGCAAGACTAGCCTTGTTAAATGTCATGCAGGTGTGCATTAGGAACCACTAGGCAGATCTTAGAATTGTACAGTTGGAAGGGACCACAAGGCCCATCTAGTCCAGTGCCCTGCTATGCAGAAATACATAGCTAAATACATTCCCACTTTTGACAGTTAATTGGGTTGGCAGTTGAAATACTTGTGATTGATGGAGTCTGGTGGCTCCCCTATCAATGGGACAGTGAATCACAAAATCCAGCCTCAGCTTAAAGACCTACAAAGATAGAGAGTTCACTACCTTCTGAGGTAATCCATTCCTCTGTTGAACAGCTCTTATTGTCTTTATGTTTTGGCAGAACCTCTTTTGTTTCCATTTGAATCCATTGGTTTGTGTCCTAGTTTCTGGAGCAACAGAAAACATGCTTGCACCATCTTCTACATGACTTCCCTTCAGAGATGGCTATCATATCACCCCACAATCTTCTTTTCTCCAAACTAAACATACCCAGCTCCCTAAACTGTTCCTTGTAGGGCTTGGTTTCCAGAGCTATGATAATCTTGTTCGCCTTCGTCTGGACACATTCCACCTTGACAGTATCCTTCTTGAACTGTGGTGCCCAGCATTGGACACAGTATTCCAGGGGAGGTCTGACCAAAGAAGAACAGAATGGTACTGTTACTTCCCTCAAATCTGGACACTATATTCATGTTGATACAGTCTAGAATTGCATCAGTTTTTGTTGGTTGTGGCACCCTCCTACTCACTTTCTGCCAGGTTGCTCTAGCTTCTAGCATCCTCTGCTGTCTGGTCACCTGGGCTGAGGAAAAGGACTTGGCAAATTTCAGTCCTTCACCTTACCTCTCCTCCTCTTCTTTCATGATTATTTCTAGCAGAGATGGCAGAGAGGGTGAAAGAAAGAAGCTCCAGCAATGGGAAGCACAATTTGGGATGGGTGAGAATACAGATGATCTGCTGGGATTGTTGTTTCCCTTCTGATCATCTCAGAATGTATTCTTACACTAGCCTTGGCAGTGTCAAAGAGAATGCATTCAAGGGTTGAAGAAGCACAAGCAGGGCCCTATCCTATATGGATGTGTTTCAGAAGAGAAGGAAATCCGCTATACAAATATCAAGTATTATTAAAGAAGAGTTGTACATTTATTGCATGAGGAAAACAGTTGTTTAGCTAATCTCTCTTTCTAAAGCAGAGATGCACAACTTTGGGAGGCTGGGGGTTGTATTAGCCCCTAGAAGATGTTGGGGGGGGGGCTGCATCCTCCACCACATCTCTACATTGAAAAAAAAATCCCCCAAATGCCCCCAGTGTCCACTAGCTCTGGGCCATTTTAAATTCAGGAGAGGCCTTTTTTCAAAACAGGAAGTGAGCTGAAGTCACTTCTGGCTTACTGCTTTTTTAAAAAGACCTATCCTGGGCATAAAATGGTCCAGGAGGGTCCCAAAGTGTGGTGAACATGTCCCCTAGAGGGCATTTGGGGGGGGGATTTGGGGACATTTTTCAACAAAAAAACATTTTTTTTACTCCTGGGGGCCACAAAAATGGCCCTGAGGCTGTATGGGGCTCATGGGCCACACTTTGCCCACCCCGTTCTAAAGCTTTATACTGACAATAGACTCAAATGGTTAAAGTGGCAACTGCTCTTTTCCTCAAAGCTTGAGAAAGTTATCTTTCCGGAATACAGCTTCCAGAATCTTAAAACTTACTTTATGTTCTCCCTCTATGTATAGAAAAACTTCCCTAGAGCCTTGAAACCAACATAATGTGACACTCCCGTATGGCTACAGCTGTAACAGTCTGGAGAAAAGAGTAGGTGAATATTCCTATGTGGTGAATTTAGAAGTCAGAATGAACTGGATGAAAGAGACCTAACTTCTTCTTGTTTCTTGTTTGTATTTTAAGACCTTGGAATTTAAATAGGCAGACTTGTATTTGCAAAGTGTATTCTTAGAAAAGCAACACATATTGTAGTCTCTTGTAATTTGTGTGGCCTTGTAGGATCTCACTGGTCTAAAAATAAGTTAATTACCCACCAGCCTACAGAGCTTAAGTCAAGCAAGGTTCCACATTTGCCAACAACATATTTGAGGTTTGAGCGCATCTGTGGGTGTCATTGATCTTTTCACTCCCCTTGAAAACAGACCCAAATCACAAGCAATTAGTGACAAGATTTGGCAATGTAACAGAAGAGAAAATTACTACCCTTCTCCAGGAAGGGTCTTGAACCTGTTATTCTATGTAGTAAAAATCCTAATCAGATATTAAGGATATTTCCTTTGCATAACAATTTTCAAGTCCTTTTAAAATATGTGAATAAAAACCCACAACAACAACAATCCCTAGGTAACTGGGATTCTCTTTGGACTTGTTTTGTTCCTCTCATTGTTGTGTTTTTTCAAATCATGTCCAAGTTATGGTGAACCTATCATGGAGTTTTCTTGGCCAGATTTGTTCAGAGGAGGTTTGCCATTGCCTTCCTTTGAAGCTGAGAGAGTGTGACTTTCCCAATGCCGCCCAGTAAGTCTCCATGGCTGAGTGGGGATTCAAATCCTGATCTCCCAGAGCCCTTGTCCAATGTTCAAATCACTATACCACATCGGCTTTCTTTTAGTTCCTCTAGCATGATACAAACAATATGTGTTACCTATATTTACTGCATACTACTTGTATTTAGGAATTCTGAAGCATTTAGGAGCAGGAATCAGATGTTACTTAATAATTATATCTTGCCTTTTCTGTCTGCATTGAAAGATGGCATACATGGCTCTTCTGCCCATTTTATTGTCAGAACAACCCTGTAAAGTAGGTCAGGCTGTGAGTTTGTGCATTTGACTGTGTGTATGACAGAGAGAGACCATGCTTCTGACCTCTGCCAGTCTCTGGAGCAGAATTTTAGACCTAAGTAGTGATCAGTACACATTCATATTCAAGTTTGATTCTACCATTTTGAAGCAGCGGGGGAGGGGTGTCTTGGAAAAGTAACAGGGCCCAGAGATTTGGACTTGAGGAAAAGAAATCGGACGTTTCCTGTTCTAGTACAGAACGCCTAGGACATGCACCTATTGCCTTTGTAGAAGCAATACACCCGGCACAAAAGTTGTGTGTTTAATCATATCCCATCTTGCCGGTTTCTGCTTGGGGAAAAAAGAGCAAAAGATTTGCAGAAGAAGAAGGCTATGGTGTGATAAATCATTTCTAATTCACACATGGGCCCCAAGCCATGAGTACAGGCTGAGACTTTACCTTCAAAGTAAACTTGTAAAAACAAGTCATGCTTTCTTGGTGGTACCTTACAGTTCTCTTAATTTCCTTTTTTTTTAATGTTATCACTACAGCTTTATTCATGAATTTCCCATTTTTTTTCCTGTGCCCAGAGAGCAGCAGACCACAAAAAGATGTCCTTCATAGCAATATAAAATGCAGAGTAATTGAGATTTTACCCTTTTGTGGCAAAAGAAGATAGCAACCTCGGCTTTTAAGTACAAACTTGAGAGCAAGAATAGCAAGTCTCTTTCATCTTTATTTTCAATCTCCTTTTGCAAAACTAGTTACGTTTGGGAATACTACTGTTAATGTACTTAAAGTGACAGAATTTACATTTCAGAGCAGTAAATTGGGACACTGGTTTTTATTGAATCTACTAGTATTCACATGTGGTCACAGAAGTTTTACTTGTAGCATAACTACTGTGAGCCATCACAAGGCTTGCTGTTTCTTTCAGCTAAACTAAAACATATATCAGAGGTTAGAAAATTGTTTTCTAAAAATAGCATGGTCTTCTTAGTGATTACTTTTAAAAAACACTTTAATAACTCATTTGTATGTTGTTGTTTTCTTTTTTGACAAAAATAGATTTAGAAATAGAAAAATAGTCCAATATTTTCCCACATGACCCTCCCCAAAACATTTCATTTTTTTTCAAAGGCAACAACATTACAGGCTTTTACTTAGACTGCATCTGCACTGCAGCAATAATCCAGTTTGACACTGCTTTAACAGGCATGGCTCAGTGCTATGGAATTCTGGGATTTGTAGTTTTGTGAGATATTTAGTCTTCTCTGTCAGAGACCTCTCGTATCACAACAAACTACAAATCTCAGGATTCCATACCACTGAGCCATGGCAGTTAAAGCAGTGTCAAACTGGATTATTTTTGCAGTGCAGATGCAGCCTTAGTAAGGGTTGCTTTGATAATTACTTTGCCATTACATCCAGAAGCAACATGTTAGAATAAGTGAGGGCAACTTTGGCAGGACTGGGACCCTCTGGAGGCTGTCTAGACTGCCAAAAATGTCAGAAAACAAAAAACAAAACATGCTCAGGTGTTGCCAGAAACCCACTTCTGGTTTGGAAAAATGGATATTTTTCAAAATACTTTTTACTTTTGACAAATGGGCACAAGCTCCAAATTCTAATTAAAAGATGAATCTCCACTCCTAGCACCTTTCCAGAGAGGCACTCCACTTTCTCTTTTTGCCCTTAAAAATAGACATGGTGGCCTTCCTTTGGCTTCAGGGACCAGTCTGATTTAAAGGTATACTAAGAATACTGCTGTGCAGGAATTATGAATTGTTAGGAACATTCAGTATGAATGCTTCCAAAAATTAACACTGGAAAGAGAACAACTGAAGTGGCAATAGGTTATCTGTTTAATGCATGCAGTCTGCCAGCATTAACTAACTCTCAGGCTATTAAATTACTTTCCAGTGCTCTGCGATAATTGTGTGTGTAAGTGCCTTCAAGTTGCATGTTACACTTATGGCAACCCCATGAATTTCATAGGGTTTTCGTAGGCAATGAATACTCAGATATGGTTTTGCCAGTTCCTTCCTCAGAAGTATAGCCTACAGCACCTGGTATCTGTTGGTGGCCTCCCATCTAAGTACTAACCAGGGCTGACCTTGCTTAGCTTCCAAGATCAGACAGGATCTGGTACCTTCAGGGTATTTAGCTCCTTCTGCAGTAATTACTGATATAGATTTGGTCTGTTATAGTTATATATCCCAGCTTTCCTCCCAATTGCTTATTATCCTGCAGTCAGCGATTGTCGTACAAGCATAACATCAGGTAACCAAAGGGTTAACCACAGGGGGAGGTACTGGGGATACCTCCTGAGTTAGGATCATCATGACTTAAGATCACCAGAGAGCAGACTAGCCAATCAGAACTCTGATACTGGTAATTTCAAAAAGACTATACATGCTTTGTGTGGATCATGAGGTGAGAGAGAAAAAGGAGGTTTTGGGATGCAGACGCCAGGTCCCAGAGCTGAACAATGGAGGCAGCTGTTGAGTCAGGCCTGAGATGGTCCAGCCGGCTTGCAACCTCCTTGGGATCCAAAGACTGAATCCTGCATACTGAACTTCATAAGTGGGTAGACTAGGAAGTTCATAATTAGTTGTGTCAGGGATTATCTTTTGGTTTTTCTTGGCTGAATGTATTTAACATCTTATTGTTTTTGTAACCTCTGAATCTGAACCTGAAGAAAGAAGTGCTTTCTTCATGAAGTGATTTGCCTTAAGCCTTACTTGAATAAACTAAGTCTTTTTCTGTATTCTAAAGCTGAGGGTACATGTGCCTGTTTGCTTGTCCATACTATTTCCTCTGCTTTGGGATAGAAGGGAGGGAAGGTACACCCCTGCAAGGGCAGGGAGTAATGGTGAACTAGAACTCCCACAGTTTCCCCTTGGACTGTGGTATAATGGAGTGTAGGAATCAGGGGGTGGCATACCGAAGAGAGACATAGTTCAGAGGGATCTCTAGGCTAGAGGGATCCTGAGAGTGTGTCTTAGAGGGAACAGCTTGAGAGTTCTCATCACAAAGGTAGCCTGGCGTCTCAGGTGTGTGCATGCACGTAGAGGCAAGAGGCTATATCACAGCAGCATAGACAGCTCTTCTGCTCACAACCCCGTATGAGAGAGTGACTGGCCCAAAGTCACTTTGTGAGCGTATTGGCTCAGTCTCCCAAGTCCCAGTCAACACTCTAGCTGCTAGTCCATATTGGCTCTAATTATTGTTATTATCTACTATGTGATAACAGTGTTTGAAGAGATGTGCTGGATCAGACAAAAGGGCTATCTAGTCAGGAATTTTGCTCAACCTGGGTTAGCCAGTTGCCCATCCACAAGCAGAAGCCCAAGAGCAGAACACGAGTGCAAATGGACCATCCCTCTTCCATTCCCCAGCATAATGCTTCTGATACAGGAAATAATACATGTATGTTATCTATTTATTTAGGTATTTATACCCCGCTCTTCAGCCAACAAAGGCTCTCAGAGAGGCTTACAAATTGTTAACCAATAGCACTTTACACATCTACACTGCATTATGTGGTTTCTAATGTGTGTTAGCTAATTGCCCACACAAGCTGGGTACTCATTTTACCAACTTACGAAAGGATAGAAGGCTGAGTAAACCTTGGATGGAGCCCTTGGGATAGAACTTGCAACGTTGTGGCTGCAGTACCAGCATTTAACCACTGTGCCACCATCATGATTAGCCACCATCATAGCTAATAACAGCTGAACTGCACAGTCATATATACCCTCCGACATTTCACAGATGGAAATTAGGACACATATGGCAAAGCAACATCAGAGTGTGGCCAAGATGACAAAAGTTATTAGTGAGGAAGAATAGACAAGCTAGGAGTAGCTGCAGCAGATTGCTTTTGCCTAAGTCTATTGGGAAAAACAGGATCCCTCCTCTTCTTATCATCTCCTGCAGAGTGAATTGACTGCAAACACCTTTTTCACTTTGACCACAGTTTGCACCAATGGCAATAAGCTGGGGGAAAGGAGGAAAGTGGGAAGAGAGAGACATTTTAAAAGGAACTGAAAAAGTGGGATGACAGAGGATTAATTGGGATTGTCTCTGCCAAATCAGGACAGTTGGAGCATGTACACACACACACACACACACACATTTTAAATAGCAGTTTTCACTCTCCTGTGAACCACAAATATATGATGACCTTCAAAATAAAGTATTGCCTCTTTTTTTATCTGAGAAGTGAAGCTGCCATATGCAACCGTATTTATGAAAGACAAAACCGAGCATGTTCCCTGTCTCTGAAGCCTCATGAAGCAATAAGCTGTAAACACATGTAGCTCATAATCTTAATCAGTAGAGTTTGAAGGCATTGATTGCTCATGTGCAACAGCTCATCAAGCACAAAGCAACAGAACTGAGAGTTAATAGAAACAGCCTAATGTAGAACGTCAACCCCTTGTTATTTCATCCTGTTCCAGAAGTGTTCTGCAAAATTATAGGAGTATGTCTAATTACTGCCTGTCAGAGCAGCGGGAGTTCAACAGGAGAAGAATTAATTGATATTACTCTAAGGGATTTTCCAGACTATCTTTTTTATTGTGCAATAAATGCACAATTGCTCAGTTGTTGGGGAATCCAGATGTCTTCCCCTGTATAGTATGTCTTCTGCTGAGAAATGGTGTTATCACACAATCTGCTTTACTGTTGGGAGAATGGAGTTACTCTATATCCTATCTCTCCATTCCCCAAAGAGCAAAGGAACTCCTTGGCAGAGCCTATATGCATGTGTAAGCCTGGAATTTGACAAATTGCTTTTAAAATGTAATGTGTAATACAGCTCTTGCAATCCCCCACCTCCCACCCCCATCAAAGTTTTTTGTTGCCATTGAGGAAAACTTGTCAGTGACTTCTTGCATCACCTTTTAAATGGCTTGTTTATTTTTCATTACTTTTTCTTTTTGATTATTTTTCAAAAACTAAATGTATCTTAAAATATAAGACAATGGTCTAACGTGGTTGGGGGGTTGTGTAAAAACACAAACTATGCCTCAAAAGCATTTTTCGCTTGTAAGTACAGGCATAACTCTGTTGTTGTTGTTGTTGTTGTTGTTGTTGTTATTTATTTATATCCCACCTTTCTCCCAATATAGGGACTCAAGGCTGCTAACAGTGAGTTTAAAACAATGCAAATTAAAACAATACACAAACATTAAAATATAAATAGGTCATAAAAACAAATTAAACAATTTAAAGAGTTAAAAACATTTACCAACATTAAAAATATTGAAATACAATAAAACTGTATACACCTTAAAATCCAAATCACACAGCAGCTACAAGCCCAACCTCCCATCATATTGTAAATGCCTGATGGCTTAGTAATTTTTACTTGTTGTCGAAAGAAGAGTAGAGATGGGGCCATCCTGGCCTCTCTAGGAAGAGAGTGCCAAAGTCTAGGAGCAGCCACTGAGAAGGCCTTCTCACTTGTTCCCACCAAACAAGTCAGGGAGGATGGTGGGAGGGAGAGAAGGACCTTTCCAGATGATCTAAGAACTCTAATAGCCTCATAAAGGGAGATGGTCCTTCAAACGAAGTTAACAGTTAACAAAGCCTCTGACAAAGAAGCTCCTTTTTACAGAGTATTTTTTACATTGGCACAGCCTCCACCTTTTCTGCCTTATCTTCTGATCCTCTGAAAGTTGTTTTTTTTTTAAGCTGTATTGGGACTGGGAAGATGGTGAAGGAGGGCTGGAATAACACAGACTTCCAGTATCAGGTTACAAAAGTGCGTTTGAAGTAAAGTATGCAATAACATTTGTGCTGAGAAAGCTGATCCTAGCTGTGTGGCCCTGCCTACAACAGGCAAGGAAGACAGTAGCTGCTTCTAGAGAGAAGATAGATAAGTATGCTTCACTTGTTGTTTTAACATCATGGAAACTGTTGAAGAAAGGGGAAAATGCCATCCTTGGATACATTTTGGAAGAAGCTTTATCGTGGTCTCTAGGAGGTTCAAAATGTTTTTGATTACTTATGGTGACCTGGTTGTTTCATTTCACATGTGCATATTGTCAGTTTTTAATAAAAACTTTGCTGAAACATTTTGAATTACTCTTCTTTTTTGTGATGTAGGAACCACATTCTTTACTTGTTATTTCTGTCTCTGGTACCAAATTTTCTGTTAAGTAATGCTCACAAACACATTGACTTTGTTAACTGAGATTTACCTGTAATGAGAGAAAGTAACATGTAAATGTTAGTATTTACACAAAAGAAAGTAGCAAGCTCTGCAAAAGGCTGCAGCTTCAAGCCTGGACAACTCCAAGGAGGATTGTGAAAGTTTGGACCCTGGAGAACTATCATCAATCATAGATTCATAGAGTTGAAAGAGATCACAAGGGCCATCTAGTCCAACACCCTGTCCTGCAGGAATATACAATCAAAGCATTCCTGACAGATGGCCATCCAGCCTCAGTTTTAAATCTTCAAAGGAGGAGACTCCACCACACTCCAAGGCAGCCTATTCCACTGTCAAACAGCTCTTACCCTCAGGAAGTTCTTCCTAATGTTTAGATGGGATCTCTTTTCCTGTAGCTTAAGTCCATTGCTCCATGTCCTACATGTCCTAATCACTGCAGCAACAGAAAACAAGCTGGCTCCATCCTCAGTATTATATCCCTTCAAATATTTAAACACTGCTTTCATGTCACCTCTTATCATGTCTTTTCTCCACTGCTATCATGTCTTCTCTTCTTCAGGCTAAACATACCCAGTTTCCTAAGCCGCTTCTCATAGGGCATGGCTTCCAGACCTCACACCATTTTGGTCACCCTCCTCTGGATACGTCCCAGCTTGTCCATATCCTTCCTGAAACGTGGTGCCCAGAACTGGACACAGTATTCCAGGTGAGGGCTGACCAAAGCAGAATAGAGTGGCATTATTACTTCCCTTGATCTAGACACTATACTCCTATTGATGCAGCCTAGAATCACATTTCCTTTTTTAGCTGCTGCATCACACTGCTGTTTCATGTTCAGCTTGTGGTCCTCTAAGATTCCTAGATCCCTTTCACATGTACTGCCATCAAGCCAGGTGCCACCCATCCTATATCTGTGCATTTTATTTTTACTGCCCAAGTGTAGTATCCTACATTTCTCCTTGTTGAAATTCATTTTGTTAGTTTTGGCCCAGCTTTCTAATCTGTTAAGGTTATTTTGAATTCTGACCCTGTCCTCTGGTAGACCAGGGATAGGGAACATTGTGGTAGTGGGTTTTTTTCCTTTTGATGATGTAACACCAGTGTATTAGCACCAACACTGACCTTTTTGACCTGTGGCTAAGACATACTTTCAGTTGGGGTGGACATGCAGGGAAGGGCCTCTCTTTGGCTTCTCCTAAACCAGCACAGGCAGCAGTGATCTCATTACCCCAAACCAGAAGTGTTGTTGCAGCCATTTCTGGACATTTTTGTCTTTGATTTTTAGCTGTTTTGGGGTACTCCTCAGAAACATTTAGGGACAAAACATGTCTCCCCTGGACAGTTTTCCAGCCACAAATAGCATTTTCCAATTGGATTTACAAAATTCATGGGATTGGGGAATTGGTGGAGGTTAATTAATTATACCCCTCTTAAATAAATTCCCTGAAAGGCCCTCTGGATGGTATTTGCTTTTTCTGTTAGCAGATGCTAATAAATGTGTGACAGAAAGTGCTGCAAAGTTCCTTTGTTCTGTTACTAAGATTCATAAAATTATGATCCAGAGACATATGTAATACTTCAGATTTGTCTTCCCTTTTTAATTATTCTATTATGTTTTTAAAATTTTAAAGAATTGCTGAATTGATCTTAATATTGTCTGTTTGACATTGTTTCCCTTTTGTATTGTATTTTTGTATGAAGGATACCTTATATTTTAATGTTATGTGACTGCATAATAAAGATTGGCTTGGACTGAATAAGTAGGGATTCATGGGGCCAAGAGTTGGATTGGATCTCCCCTCAGCCATGTCTGACCCACAACTGCACATTTCCCACCCATGTTGTTAAGATATGCACTAGTGCTATCCAAAGCACTACCCAAGTGAATGCGTATGTCAGTCAAATGAATATAAGATCCAGTCAATAGTGCTTTGTCTCACTCCTGGTTAAGTTTTCAGCTGAGCAGTTAGGCTTTAGGATAAAGCTGTTGGGATTTGTGGGAGTTTTGCTTGGAAGGGACCTTGACAGTGCAATCGGTTTTTCATATGAATCAATGAAAGGTTTTTTTCAGGGAAGTCTCAGGCATATGAGTAGAGAATTGCAATCAAATAAACCAGGATGCCTGGTTTCATACATTAGGCTTTGAGCTCGTGTGGTTGGCGGAAAGAAGATTAAACAGCAGGCCTCTGAATGCAGCCCTTGATTTTAACACTGAATTTATACAAAGCTTGCTGGTTGGTAAGTAGTACTAGCAAAGCGGATCTCTTCTTTGTGATCACCCAACATTTCATAAATTATCCCTCTCTTTTATACAATGCTGTTTTTATTTGGTGGGGGGGGAGGTAAGCATAGGCATTACTGTCCAATTGAAATTGAAAGTTTTGAACTTTAATTCTAACCTGTGAATTTTACTGTGTAGTTTTGCCACACACATCTGGTGTGTTTAAAAAGAGTAGTGTAATGTAGTGTACTGTATACTATTTTGCAGTGAGATTAGGGAGACCCAGATATAAATCCCCGCTCAGCAGACGTTTCAACATTTACTGACTTTCAATCTTGCCAAGGCAGCTCTACCAGCAGACAGTGAGGTGGCTGCCTAAGCCAACACATTTTAGGTCTCATGATAGGACAGCAAATAATTATTTATTATTCATACTGTCAGGAATGGGAGGAAGAGAACTGGCATGATAATAGTGTACCAGAGTAAACTAGCATTGTCCCTTGCTTAGTGCAGCTATTTGTTCCTTAAATAAACCTTCCATTGCAAGGATACCAGACTTTTAGATTATAGGCCCTTCTAATAAAGTGCTTGAAAATCCATTTTTTCCCTGTCAAAAACTCTCAGTACAGTATTACTGACTGAAATGCATGCAAGTTGAGTGGAGGTAAGGAAAATCATCATTCTGTGATGAAAAGTTGCCCCTGTGATACAGTGTCATTAATTAGTGTTTATACATGAAATTGGATATTTTAGACAGAAGGAAAATTAACTGCTTTCCACATACATATATCATGTCACTTGAAATACATAATGTAAGTAAAAGCAAATGAGTTTAGAAAACTTCAGTGCAAAATGCCAGCTGTTGCTGGAAACAGGGACCCTTCCACTTAAATTGCCATGGCAACATCCAGTGAAATTTAGGGATTTGTAGTTTGGTGAGGCATTGGAGTTCTTTGGCTGAGAATTTCAAATGCCCTTCTCTAAGCTGCAAGTCCCAGAATTCCATAGGATGTTGTCATGACAGTTAAAGCAGAAACATAGCACTATATCTGTGTGGTGTCATGAATAATGCAGTGGTGGGGGTTATACTACTACCTGGGTGTGTCCTAAAGAAGAATCAGATGCTAGTAGTCATAGGACCATAAGAAGCCTATGGAGTGTGGGATCATTTGCCCATCTGGCTCAGTATCATCTATGCTACCTGACAGCAGCTTCCCAGAGTTCCAGACTGAGGTCTTTCCTAGCCTTAACTGGAGATGGCACGGATTGGGACCTTTTGCATGTAGAACACATACTGTATCACTGAGCTATGGAAACATATCAGGCCTGTAGAGACAGACAAACTTGGAAGGGACCTTGGGAGAGACTTGCAGACTTGCCAAGGGCAACCAGAAAATGCAGAAGAACATTCTCTGTTTCCAGTATTTACTGTGTCTACAACAGCATTTTGTAACAGCTTCCTGAAGTGATCACATGTAGGATTCACCCCTGAGTCAAACCAAGCTGTACAGTTGTCCCTTCATATTTGCTGGGGTTTGGTTCCAGGACCCTCCGTGGATACCAAAAACTTAATACTCAAGTCCTATTATATGCAATGGCATAGCAAAATAGTGTCCTTTATATAAGATGGCAAAATCAAAGTTTGTTTTTTGGATTATTACTTTTTAAAGAATATTTTCAAGCCATGAATACGTAAATCCATGGATACGGAGGGACAACTGTAGTTGTAATCCTATGAGATAGAACAAGCTGCAAATCACCCCATTTGCATTCTTCAGGGATAGTGCTGCTGCCCTTCTTATACCCAGGCCTACACACTTGTGGAAATTGACACTGCCCATGATGAGAGGGAAAGGCTGAATCAGGACAAGGTAGAGGGAGAGAAATGGTAGCAAGGAAGAAAAGGATGGAAGAGGGATAGAACAGAAGAACATGTGTGTGAGAGATGAAGAACCAGGACGGGGGAGGGAAAATAGAGCATTTCTAACACTTGTAAAGGTGAGTACTTCTGTTAGCAATAAGTAATTGTCATTTAATAGTAATTTTAATTGTCATTATCATTCAAAGGATTTTCGGGGGGAGGGGTTGTTGGTTACAATGTGGTTTGCTCCATGCCAATTGGAAACCATTCCGTTTCTCCATATTCTGTCCTGACATTAACCTCTTGTCCTGAGTACAGGTTACACGTCAGGACAATTCAATGTTGTAGCATACTCAATTCTTTAAGAGTGATCCATAGTTTTTGAAGATCTACATATTCAAAGGCTTTGCTATAATCTATAAAGTGCAGGCTGATTTTCTTCTGTAAATTTTTAGTGCACTCATCTTATGTATGATCCTTGGTGCCTCTTCCTTTCCTGAATGCATCTGGGACACCTGGCATTTCTTGCTCCATATGTGATAGAATTTGGTTTACATGGGAGAGTAATGCAATGATCCTTTCTTTATGCAATCCCTGGTGTCCTCTATCTTAGGGACTGGAATGTATATTGAGCATTTCCAATCTGTGGGCCATTGTTTTTCATATTTGTTGGCAGATTTTAGTTATAAGTAGAGTAGATTCTGTCTCTGTGTCCTGAAGTAACTCTGTTGGTATGCCATCTTTTCCTGGTGAATTATTTATCCCAAGTGCTCTGAGTACAGCTTCCACCTCACTTTCTAAAATTGGAGGTTCTTCTTCATATGGTTCCTCCTTGAATGAATCTATCATCCTTTCATTTCAGTGTATTGCTTCCATCGTCTGCCCACCCCCCAACAACTTGAACAAGTAATGTGTTCCCCTGCTAGTTGTAGAGCATCTCCACTCTTTGTCCCTGTGTACAAGTTGCTGAATAGTAGTAGCATTCAGGGTTCTAACTCTGGAGATTATCAGATGCAGGCTAAAGGGCCGCAAGGATGACATCACCATACCGCATGGTTTCACACATGTCATCCTCACGTGCTGCCTCCATGCAGACTCTGTGCTGCAGCAGAGAATAAGCTTGCACTTTTCATTGGTGGAAACTTCCATCAATGAAAAGCAATGCCTTATTTTCGACTGCAGCACAGAGTTTGCACGGAGGTAGCACGCAAGGATAATGATGTCATGTGAAACTGGGACCCATTCCCATTAAAGTGACATCATCCTTGTGTGCTACTGTCGGGCTTTTTGAAGTGTCTGATAATCTCCTTCATTCCTGTCACCTTTTACTTTTGCATTTTGTCTGTCCTTAACTGCTTGAAGAGTTTAATTTATCATCCATTAAGGATTCTCTTTCTTTTTGGCTGCAGATAGTGTCTTTTTGCATTCCTCTCTGACATTGTCCCTGGCTTCAGTCCAGAGTTCTTCTGGCTCCCAGTCAATTTAGACTTAATACTGCAAATCCATTTTTAACATTATCTTTAAATTCTTTGGGGATGTTCTGCGGGTTGTATTTTGGCACAACAGTTGGTTTAGTGTTCTTCTTTAGCATTACTCTAATTTTTGATATTAGTAGTTCATGGTCTGTGCCACAATTTGCTCCTGGTTTTGTTTTCTCAGAAATAATAGAGCTTTTTCATCTTCTGCTTCTAATTATGTAGCCTATCTGATTTCTATAATAGCCATCAGGTGATGTCCATGTATAGAGTCACCTTTTTGGTTGCTTGAAGAATGCATTTGCGATGAACAAACTCTTGGCCTCGCAAAATTCAGTCAGTCACTCTCCTGCTTCTCGATCCTAGGCCAAATTTTCCTACAATCTTTGATTCTGTTCTGTTTCCTATTTTTGCATTCCAATCACCTATGATTAATGACAAGTCATGTCTTGGTGTGTGATTAATTTTTGCCTGGACTCCAGCATAGAATCTTTCAATTTCTTCTTCTTCTGCCTCCTTAGCTAGAGTGTAAACTTGGATTATGGTTCTAGTGATGGGTTTTCCTTGCAGTCTTATGGATATTATTTGTTCCAACTTTGAATTATTGTATATCCTTTGACTGCTTTTGTTACATCTGCCCTTCCCATTTCTTCTTAGATTTTCATTTCCTGAGTCAAATACTATGTATCTGACTGAAAATGCTCCATTCCTGTCACTCACCTCAAATAATGCAATGTTTATATGTTCTGTTTCTTGTTTTCCTGTCTCTCGCTTCTCTTGATTCATGCTTCTCACATTCTATGTTCCTATAATATGTGTTATGCAGCTTTGGACTTTTCTTTCATGTCAGAGCACATGAACAGCTGAACCTCCTTTCAGCTTGAGTCTAGTTGCATTAGGCACAGTACTACTCACATTTGTCTGGTGCTGCACCCCAATAGCTTGTTGAGTGCCATTTGACCTGGGAGGTTCATCTTCTGCCACTATCTCTTATTTCATTTTGGATTGTCTCATCATAGGGTTTTTGTGGTAAAATATATTCAAAAGGGGTTTACTGTGCCTCCTTCTACACAGTACTGACAGGTGTTAGGTATGGTGCCACTGCTGTTGTCTCAGAGAGAACCTCCACTAGTGTCACCCCCCCCCCCATCACCACTACTGCTGCTGCCCAGTATCTTTTTGGCACATTTAGTCTGGCCCCTCAGCAAAAGCTTGTTTGACATGGGAGACCCTACCAGTAGCATAGCCTCTTGCCTTACAGGAACACTCAATCCCACCATGGAAGGTAGCGCAATTGGTGGGGCCTTTTGTTTACAGAACATTAAAACCAGAACAAATTAAAAACATGCAGAAAACACCAATAAAATCTGTATAAACGTAACAATCTATAAAATTAAAACTACTTAAAACTTTGTTAAAAGGCAGAATTTAAAAACTAGCAAAGCAACACACCATTAAATACTATTATTAATCTACACGAACAATTAAAGTATGTGGCCAGTATCCATTACGCAGTACTGTTCACCACTTTGAGTGAAGCTGGTGTAGTTTACCTTATTCAAATATTTACCATATCCTCAGCCATTTCTTCAGGCATAATCAATCACCTTTCTGAGCCATCAGGAAGAAGACAGAATAAAGCCAAATAATTTATAAGTTGTTGTGAGCAAGCCAGAGAATGATTGTTCAGATCTTTTTCATACCAAAAATGTATGCCACCTCAGATTATCATGTATCTGAAGGGTCAAACTTCATTCTGGAGGAAAGGCTAATGGGATATTATCTTCAATGCCACTGTACATAATCCACAGCTAACAATTATAGATTTCTGAGATGAACAGCTGCAACTTTGACCTCTCCCCCCCCTCCCCTTCCTGGAGTTGGATTGTATCCCTTGCTTTCTGTAGCAAGACCACTGTAGAGTGCAGAAACACTTGGGTGGCATTGTAGATTTCTATGTGTCTCCTCTGTTTCTCATAATAACCAAGCTGCACATTATGGTCCAAGAAGGCTTAGAAAGAAAAGGAGCCTTTGATGTAACTTGGGAGATCTGTCCCCAGCACTGAGCCATGAAACTAACCATGTGACCTACCACTGTGAGTTAGGTCATACTCTTGACCTGACCTACCTCTCAGGACTATTATGAAGATAAGCAGGGGAGAGCCTATATACTTCCTTGAGGTCATTGTAGGAAAAGTAGGATATAAATATAACAAATAAATAATATATAAATTGTTGGTAGTTGTCTTATCTAAATATTGAAAGTGTAACTTTCTCAGTGATTTTGTGCCAGTTGTAGGGACAGTACTTACTGAATTGTAGGGCTGTTGGAAGTGCGTTCATTTTAACCTGTACTATGAATTTGTAAGACACCTTATTTTAATAAGGTGATTGCTTTGAAAATACCAGGATTTGTTGCTGTAAATCATTAGTCTCTGATTATTTGTAATATATCGTAAGATAATTTATTATATATATATAAAAAAAGAAAAACAACAGTTCAGAAGTTGCTACTTAACAGTTAATACTTATCTGAACTTATCTTCTGTACTAACAGAAACCTGAAACGTATTTCCAGCTCACAGTGAAACTGATCCACCAAATTGATTTTCTAAAAGTACTGCCATGTTTAACATGCAGCTTCAAATGCCGAGGAATGACCTTTAAAATCTGATCAAGTCGCCAGGCAGTTTGGTGCAAAAGTAATCCGCTCAGAAACAGAGGCTGCTGAGAGGCTGAGTGGAACTTTCTTTTGGATAACCAGAGCAGTTCAGTAAATATGCTTTGGAAACTTTTGGAAGTGCCTGCTGTGAAGAAAATGCAGCCGGATGACTTTAATTGCTATCTGTAGAGTTGTTCATTTCTTTGACTCTCAAGATCAGAGAAAGAACAACTAGATAGCTACTGAGAAAAAGTTTTGCTGCTTTATCTCTCATTTTTGGGGTGGCTTGTGACTGAATGGACAATGCTGACCCATTTACCTTATAGAAGACATGTTGAACCAAACCTAAATTGGTTTTACTGAGACTTTAAGGAGTCTTGAATTAGGTTTTCATTGAGAGTTACACACAGTGATCTGTAATTTTTGTCTGGATTTGATATGCACTTATCTCTGTGTCAGCTTTTATGTTTGTTGTTACTGTTATGTGCCTTCAAGTGGATGCTGACTTATGTTGACTTAGTCCTAGGCTTTTCTTGGCAAAATTTGCTTAGAGGGGATTTGCCATTGCCTTCCTCTGAGTCTGAGAGAGTGTGGCTTGCCCAATGTTACCCAATGGGTTTCCATGGCTGAGTGGGGATTTGAACCCTGGTCTCCTGGAATTCTAGTCCAACACTCAAACTGCTATACCATGTTGGCTTGTGCGTAGGGGGAGATCGTCGAGAGACAGTGTACTCTAGGAGTTGTACTGGGAGTGGGAAGATCTAGGGTTTTATTTCCCATTGAGCTATGAAACTCATCTCACTAGTCTTGGGAGAGGCGCTCTTTCTCAGCTATCCTACCTCACAGGGAGGTTGTGAGGATAAAGTGGGGAGCTGCAGAGCTGTGTATACTGACAGGAGGAAAAGTAGAATATATAACTAACATTTCTGTGTACAACTAATATGGAACAAATTTAATTAATATATGAATGAACTGAGTGGGGAAGGGCTGCCTTTTTCCTGAGATGTTCTTCTTATAGGGAAAGATACAGTAGATGTCCTGGGATCTTTATCTTTTCCCACTGAGGATAGAAGATAGCCGACAATGAAGAAATACATCACATTCTTTATCAAAGCAAGCTTAAAAGAGGGTACAGATTTATATGAAATTTGTATTTGCTAAAACAAATGCCACTATAGTGAGAAAGACCAATAGTGGCCGCTGGTGGTTCCCATCCCAGTGGGGGCACTAAATCCACTTTGGGTTTTTGTCTTAAACTTAAAGGAGCTATAGAAGGTGTTGAGCCTGTTTTGGAGATAGGGTTCTGCACTTTTGATAGCTCCTTGAATGTTTAGACTAAAAGCTGGAATGATATCATGGCCAGGCACAACTGTTGATCAGATGACCTGTGTGTGCTGCTTAGTCCAGGTACTAATTGCTGATGGCCAAGTTCAAGGCACCTTCTGATAGACTGAGAACTTTAGGGAGGACTTATTAGATTTCTTGGAGGTCTTAGAAAGGATTTCAGGTACCTTATAACAATGGAAATAGAGTAGGGCAGAATATCTAAGCAACCAAAACAAGTCCACAAAGACAGAAGGGTAGCCCAGTTACCAATCCGAAAGTCAAGAGTCACGGTGACCAGAGTGTCCAGTCCAAACCAAAGGTCAAAGTCCAGGCAAGGCAACAGGAGTGTTCAGGAACAGAGGTTTCCCATCGATGCAGTCAGATAAACGCTGACAAGTTGGCAGAGCAGCTGTCCCTGATTTATACTAACTCAGCGATTGCACAGCTGCTCTCTGATAACATGGCATCTCTCATAAATACACCAAGATTTCCATTCCACTTTGGTGTCAGCATTCTTGAAAGTTGGGTACAACTGTCTAATGTCTCTCCATCAGAGGGGCCAGGCCTCTCTGCCGGGTCTGGGTTATCTGTTCTGTCCCCTTCTGCTATCTCTGAGGGGCCAGGCAGTTCTGTGGGGTCAGGTGTTGTTGTCTCTACTCCCTGCTACAAATCCTGCTCTGAAGCTCTCTAGCTCATCTTCAGAGTCAGAAGAGCAGGGCCTGACAAGTGCAACCAGGCCAAGAAGCAGTCCCAGAGCAGCAGTGGAAGTGGTGGCAAGGCCTGGCTGCCAGGCACATATTCTCAGGCCTTGTGAAGTGGGCAGCTGGCAGGCTCCCCAGAGGCAGAGGAGAGAGGTGTGAGGCCCTATCAATATAGTAATACGGTGTCGGGCAGCTGTGGATGTGGTGGTAAGCCCTGGCCAGCAGGCACGCCATGAGATGCAAATTCTTCAAGCTCCCCTGCCTCTGGGGAGCATGTTAGCTGCCCACTTTGCAATACCTAAGTATGCCTGGTTGCACTAGATCATTTTTACAGTAATTTTTAATAGTTTTTTTTTTTTTTACAGTTGTACAGTCGTTTTTCCTGACCCCTTCTCCATTTACATATTACCAGAAGCGGGGAAGCCGAAAGAATGCATGCTTTGCAGTGCGCCTACCGGACAGGGCTTTTACTACCATCTCCACTGGCCTACACCATTTAATTAATAGGGACTTGATCATCTGCAGTTTTTGGTATCTGTGGGGAGTTCTGGAACCAACCCACCCCTGGGATACCAAGGGCCCACTGTATGCATAAGCTAAAACCAAAAAATGTTAAAAACAAAATAAATAAGAAAACTATACCTCTTCTCCTCCAAGAATACGAAACCATCAAGGACAATCAATTGTCCTAATTAGCCGCTTTGGGACCCATATGTGAAGTAAATAAATAATGCTGATATTTTAAAATCATCCAGTCTCATCCCCATCAAATGCCTGGAAGTAGACCACACAGCCCTTTACAGAGAGTGGGGATGGAAAACCTCACACCCTGGGGTGAAATCTGGCCTTCACAGACTCAGTTTGGCCCTCCCCAAATGATCATACCCCTTTCCTCCATTACACCACTATTTAGGGACTTCTCAGCTTTTGTACATCTAAAAAGTAGATCCCCACCATCCACTCTACTCTTCCACAGACCCACAAGTTCAAATCAGAAGAATATTTTGGCCAATTTATGACCAAAATTTGACTCCAGGATGTGCAGTTTGGTATTCTAATTCTATTCCTCACCCTCCAATCTACAAATTGGAGTTGCTCCCCCAAATGCCTGGAAATGCCTTCCAGTTCTCAGAACATCTCCTCTAGGTACCCAAAATGGCAGAATTGCAACCTGCCATCTGAGCATACCCACCCAGCTGTGGCTATAAACTCCTATCTTCTAAGGTATGTTGGATTGTTTGACATTTCTCTCAGTCCTTATTTAATGAGAGAAGATGAATGTTGCAGTGTTTGTGACAATTGTCTGTGAGCCTGAACTGTTTTTCAAGAACATGTGATTTGAATGATAATACATTTTGTAATAATTGTTATATCTTCCAAAAAGGTGCTGTATCTTACAGTGTATCCCCTGCTGCATCTCCCACCAGAAAAGTGTGTGTGTGTGTGTGTGTGTGTGTGTGTGTGTTTTAAAGCATGCAGTTGGTCACAAAATGTGCAGTTGGGGGAAAATGTGCACAGTTGGAAAGTTGATAGCTAGACAGTTGGGGAAATGGTGGGAAATTAGGTGAACTTTGCATTAGAGTGAGAGTACTGAAAATCTTTGTAAAAACATTCAAAACATTCCAAGATTGTTATAAACCTAGCAAAAAGCCCAGTGTTTCAGAAGTATAGATTTTAGCAGTATATATTTAATGAGACAGCAGAAATAGATAGATAACTTTGTTTAGTTGTAGTGGATAAGAACGGCTGAGTGCAACATGGTTAGAAATCAGCTACCAGCATGAAAACCATCAGTCTGAAGAGATTATGTGAACAGGTCCCCAGTTACAATATGGGAAGTGGTGGTGGAGGTACTGGTAGTAGCATCTCCTTTAAGAAAGTTCATGAGAACTTTCTGTAGTAGGTCATTCCCAATGATATAATTCTGATGCCCAGATTAATTGCCATTCTGAGTATTTCTGCTGTGTGGAAAAGAGAGCGCAAGAAGGGTGTTCCCTATTTTCCACTCTTTAAATCACATCTGCTCAGTGTTCAGACCACAAAGTATTAAAGTATATTGCAGAACATGAAACAAAATATCACATACCAGTTACACACCACTTTCTCTCCACTCCTTTTCTTTCTTTCTTTCTTTCTTTCAACACTCACATTTCTCTTCCAAATGCAATTATTTTCAATGGCATTGCTTCACAACTAACACCAAATTAGTAGGAAAAACCCAAAGCTGAGTGCTAAAATAATATCCAAGGGCAGATGCAACTCAGGGATGGACAGCGTTGCTGTAGGTGGGGGCCAGTTTTCATTCCATATCCTCTACCCAAACATGTTGCCAGTACCCTCAGTCTCAGTTTATGCTGATTTATTTTGTTGTTGTTGCCTTTTTTGTAGTTTGGTGGAGGTTGAGGTTCATGGCATGACTTTCCCCATATATCCCTGCCCAAGAATTGAGTTCTGGTGGAGGGGGTCCACATCAGTGGGAGCAATAGCTTGTATGACAACATGGAAAAGGACGTTCTCAGCTGTGGCACACCAGTTGTGGAACGTCCTTTCCTTGAAGACCCAATTGGCATTAAAGTTGGTCTCATTTCAGCACCAACTAAAAGCTTGGCTTTTTTCCTGGTAAGTCTTTGTTGATGACAAGAAGGCTGTGGAAGTCCTGAATTGTTGCCTGGATGCAGCGAACAACTGGATGTGGGTGAATAAACTGAGGCTCAATCCAGACAAGATGGAAACATTGTTGGTCAGTAGGAAAATCAACCTGGGATTGGAATCACAGTCTATTCTGGATAGGGTTTCACTCCCTCTGAAAGATCAGGTTCTTAGCTTGGGGGTGCTCTTGGACCCAGCTCTGCTTCTGGAAGGCCAGGTTGCTGCAGTGGGCAGGAGCACCTTTGCCCAGCTTCAGCTGGTGTGCCAGCTGCGTCCTTTCCTGGAGAAAGCAGATCTGGCCACAATGGTTCATGCCTTACTTACCTCCCCATTAAACTACATTTGTCCCTCCGTATCCACAGATTTGGTATCCATGGATTTAAGTATTCATGGCTTGAAAATGTTCTTTAAAAAATAATAATCTGAAAAGCAAACCTTGATTTTGCCGTTGTATATAAGGGACACCATTTTGCTATGTCATTGCAACATCACCCAAGGAGACCTTCTGCTGTGCTTTCTGCAACCCGACTTGTTTATCTCGGATTGGCCTTTTTAGTCATCAGTGTGTTTGCAGAAAGCATGGGATGAGCCCTTCCTGAATCTTCATTTCAGCCAGAGAGAGAGAGCATATAACGGGACTTGATTTTGGTATCGGGGGGGGGGGAGTTCCTGGAACCAAACCCCAGCGAATTTGAAGGGACAACTGTACTGTAATGTGCTCCACATGCGCTACCTTTGGAAAGTGTTTGGATGCTGCAGCTAGTGCACTGTGCAGCAGCCAGACTGATGTCAAGTGTATATTTTATAGACCATATAACACTGGTTTCACAAGAACTGCACTAGCTTCCAACTTGTTTCTAAGCTCAGTTCAAGGTGCTGGTTTTGATCCACAAAGCTCTAAGCTGCTTGGGGCCATGATATCTGAAAGACTGCCTCCTCCTATATGAGCCTGCCTAAAATTTGAGATCTTCAGAGGATTCCCAGTTGCATGCCCCAACACCTTATGACGTTAGGTTGGTGGGCACACAGAACAGGGCTTCCTCTGTAGCAGAGCCCCAACCGTGGATCCCCCTACCCAAGGAAGCTAGGCTGGCCCCATCTCACTAAAGCTTCTGCTGGGCAGCCAAAACAGTGCTGTTCCACATGGCATTCAGTGTTTGAGAATGCTGTTTTAACTTTCAAAACTGGATTCTAGCACGGTGTTTCAATTGCTTTTATGAGTTTTTAAAGACGATTTCAATGTGTTTTTAAATGTTTTAATCTTTTCATTGTCTTAATTGTTTTAATTTGTTCATTGCTTCAGGAGTCCTTGCAAGCTAGGAGGTGATATAGAAATATCATAAATAAATAAATATGGGGCCTAATGATTTCTCCCAATATGTAAACATACCGTATATTCCGGCGTATAAGACGACTTTTGAGCACTCAAAAGTGCCCTCCAAAATTGACAGTCGTCCTATACGCCGGATACACTTTGCTTCACCCACCTGCCTATCTCCTGCCTCTTCGCAAACGGAGCGAAGAGGCAGGAGATGGGGCAGGGGGGGTGAAGCAAAGTGTTTTGAAGATCATTCGCCCCCCTCCTCTGCCTTCTCCCCCTTTGGGGAGCAACGGAAGAAAGAGGAGGGGGGCGAACATTGCGGTTTGCCGCAGCCGCTGCTCGAGCGCTTCTGCAGCGGCGGAGGCAAACCCGCGATTCGCCCCCTCTCCCCACCTTCCAGGAAGGTGGGGAGAAGGGGCGAATGTGCCCCGTTTGGCCGCACAGTTTGCGGATCCCCCTCCTGCGCTCCCTCCTGGAAGGGAGCGCAGGAGGGGCATGGAGAGGCTGCGCGGCCAAACCGCGATTCGCCCCTTCTCCCCACCTTCCTGGAAGGTGGGGAGAAGGGGCGAATGTGCCCGGTTTGGCTGGGCAGCCTCCCGATCCCCCTCAGGGGCATGGAGAGGCTGCGCGGCCAAACCGCGATTCGCCCCTTCTCCCCACCTTCCTGGAAGGTGGGGAGAAGGGGCGAACTTGCCCGGTTTGGCCGGGCAGCCTCCGGATCCCCCTCCTGCGCTCGCTCCTGGAAGGGAGCGCAGGAGGGGCATGGAGAGGCTGCGCGGCCAAACCGCGATTCGCCCCTTCTCCCCACCTTCCTGGAAGGTGGGGAGAAGGGGCGAACGTGCCCGGTTTGGCCGGGCAGCGTCCGGATCCCCCTCCTGCGCTCGCTCCTGGAAGGGAGCGCAGGAGGGGCATGGAGAGGCTGCGCGGCCAAACCGTGATTCGCCCCTTCTCCCCACCTTCCTGGAAGGTGGGGAGAAGGGGCGAACGTGCCCGGTTTGGCCGGGCAGCCTCCCGATCCCCCTCCTGCGCTCCCTTCCAGGAGGGAGCGCAGGAGGGGCATGGAGAGGCTGCGCGGCCAAACCGCGATTCGCCCCTTCTCCCCACCTTCCTGGAAGGTGGGGAGAAGGGGCGAACGTGCCCGGTTTGGCCGGGCAGCCTCCGGATCCCCCTCCTGCGCTCACTCCTGGAAGGGAGGGCAGGAGGGGCATGGAGAGGCTGCGCGGCCAAACCGCGATTCGCCCCTTCTCCCCACCTTCCTGGAAGGTGGGGAGAAGGGGCGAACGTGCCCGGTTTGGCCGGGCAGCCTCCGGATCCCCCTCCTGCGCTCGCTCCTGGAAGGGAGCGCAGGAGGGGCATGGAGAGGCTGCGCGGCCAAACTGCGATTCGTCCCTTCTCCCCACCTTCCTGGAAGGTGGGGAGAAGGGGCGAACGTGCCCGGTTTGGCCGGGCAGCCTCCCGATCCCCCTCCTGTGCTCCCTTCCAGGAGGGAGCACAGGAGGGGCATGGAGAGGCTGCGCGGCCAAACCGCGATTCGCCCCTTCTCCCCACCTTCCTGGAAGGTGGGGAGAAGGGGCGAACGTGCCCCTTTTGGGCGCACAGCCTCCGCATCCTCCTCCTGCACTCCCTCCTGGAAGAGAGCGCAGGAGGGGCATGCGGGGGCTATGCGTTGGAAGAGGGGGTCGTCTTATAGGGCGAATATATCGCAAACTCTGCATTTCCCCTTTAAAATTGGGGGGGTCGTCTTATACGCCGGGTCGTCTTATACGCCGGAATATACGGTACGTGGTTTACTTTTAACTTAATGTTTTAAATGTATACAATTGCTTAATATGTTTTAGAATGTTTAAATTGCTTTTAATTGTTGTAAATGTTATTGTCACATTGTTCTGCATTTTACATTTTTCAGCTGATTTCGTTATAAGTCTCCTGGATACCTTATAATATAGGGCATGGTAGAAATATTTTAAAGAAATAAATAATGCAAATCAGTAATACAAAGTATCCCTCTCCCACTGGATTGTTGAGCATGTTTCACCATTTTGGATAGGTTTGGGTGGCAAGGCACACTTCAAATTTGAAAATGGTGGGTGGGTAAGTGGGCAATTTCAGGGCCCACAAGTAGCCTGATGGCTGTATTTTCCCCTCCCTTGGTGTAGCTGGTGTAGGGCAGTGGCATGCAGCTTGATCCTGTGTATGCTTCCTTGGAAGCTTATCCCATTGCACCCAGTGGAGCTTATTTCATGCACAGAATTGGGGTGAGAGGATGTCAGTCATAAATGCAGCCACTCACTAGATGCCAATGAGGTAAGCACTATTTCCCCAGGGTTTTGCAGTTATAGCAAGGGAGGCAATGGTATGGCCATAGGTGCTTTATCACCAGCCCCTGTAGTGCCTCCAGATCCCTTTCACCCCCCAGCTCTTGCTCCAAACACCAGGGGAAACATACAGATTAAAATGACCAATTGTGCCCCCAGATATCTTCTAGGATGAGAGTTATTGGCCATTCAAAGATTACCCTCACTGGGCATTCATTTATGCCCCAAATTGCCTTCCCCCCAAATTGGAAATTACTGATCACTTCATGTTTAGAAAAAGGAATATGTGTGGCTGGCTGACATCCAGTATGTGTGGAGAGGGGGAAGGTACAGCCCCAGCTCATCCCTGCAATAGCAAGTTCTGATGGCAATTGCCTACTTTATGGGACTCCTATAGACATGACTGCAATCAAACATATCATGTACATATTTACAGAAAGTAACTTGAATCCTACTGGTGGGCCCAATTATCATAGACCCATTGGATCAATTGTTTAATGCTGTGTCATTCCTGTTATGTGCCTTCAGGTTGTTTCCGACTTATGGTGACCCTAAAGTAACCCTGTCCTGGAATTTTCTTGGCAAGATTTGTTCAGAGGAGGTTTGCCAGTGCCTTCCTCTGAAGATGAGAGAGTGTGAATTGTCCAAGGCCATCCAGTGGGTTTTCATGGCTGAGAGTCATAGTCCAATGCTCAAACTACTACACCATGTTGAGTCAACACTTAAACAAATCTCATAGTTTCAGTGTATTTACTCTAGTTGGGACTACCCTCCAAGCCATTATCTGCACTCTGTTTAGTATGCAGTCAGTTTAGGTTGAAGAGAGCAACTAGTGGCTCTGTTGGGTAGGGAATACACCTTTGATTTTAAGATCTGCTCTCAGTTTTAATGGCTAGGCATCCACAGCAAATCTGGGCTGTACAGGAGCTATCCAGGTGCTGAAGCTATGTTGAGGGATTGGTTTACAACTTGGATAGCCCACACACAATCTGGAGCAGGTGCAGAGGCATTGCCTTTAAAAGCGAGGACTGCCATTAAAGCCAAGGATGGATTAGAATCATAGAATCATGGATTAGTTGCCTTGAGTCCCTATATTGGGAGAAAGGTAGCATACAGACAAATAAAATTATAGTAATAACAATAATACTGCAGTAACAGAGCCACCAACCACCTCTGGTCAGAGTTCTATTACTTATTATCCTTTTCTTTCTAATGTTCAGGCTGGGAGTGTTGACATTTATGTGACTAAAAATGGCAACTCCCCCCACATATAAGAAGGGGGGTTTCCCCAAGCTGGGGGAGTTTTCTGAGTTCTGGAGAAGTATGCCCCCCCCCAAATCCTTTAGAGAGAGGTGGGTTTTTTTAATGCCCAAGTAGAACTGAACATGTTCACTGGTCATAGCATGTTGAGTGGCCATTGTAGGAAAGGACTGGTATAGTGGGAAATCATAAATGGAATGGAAATCATAAATGGGGAACCCTCTGTGACAACATTCTGTTGCAAGACCCAGTTATTGTTATTTCCCAGTCCTCCCAGAAATGTGAAATACTTCTCTGGACTGTCATCTGGTAATTAGGGAAAGGAAGTATTAATTCAATTAGAGGATGAAGGGGAAAGATACAGGCTGCCACAGGGAATCAACAAGAGTAGCTGAAGCCCAAGCTGACTAGCAGAGCATTCTAGAAGCATTCTGGCCTTCTTGGGTCCATGCTTGTCATGAATGTATTTATTTGTGACACATCACTTTGTGGTTTTCTGTTTAGATCCCAGTTGAAAGCAGGCCTGTAGTGCTAGTGCGTGGAAAGGGTGAGGGTAGATTGTCAGAACAGCTGCACAGTGGGAGCTTTTAGTTCATTTGAATGCTTTAAATATTTATAATCAACACAGCAGCTGGGGGGAAAAAAGAAATGTTGCATCAAATGGGTACACGGGGAGCAAAAGTCCTTGGAGCGGCTCCAAAGCGTAATGTCTTCCTTCAACATAAATGGAACAAAGGTTCTGACAGTGAAGGTGAGACATCCTTTTACCTTACAGCTGCTGATAGGGTTCTTGGCTTTCCACAGATTGTGTTGTTCAAATTGTCTTAGTTTAAAAAATAAGAATTAAAACATTACTGATCTAAGCAGCAGCTCCTTGCTGTTCCAGAATGTTATTTTTGCAGGCTTAACATTAGAAATGCTGGACTATCTAGTCCAACTCCCTACCATGCAGGAATGCACAACTGAAGTACTCCCGCAAGGTGGCCATTTGACTTCTGTTTAAAGACCTCTAATGCAGGAAAGTCTACCTCCCTCTGAAGCAGTTTAACTTTTTAGTTATTTTTATAGTTATGAAAGAGAAGGAATTTCACAGTATTAAAATGCAGGCTTGTGCTGCTGCTTCATGTTCTGTTGTGGGTGTTGCAACAATGACAAAGTGAATGGCATGGCAGTACCACTGTTCAGCAGCTTACAGAAATCAGATGTTGCTATTTTTTGAAAAAAATCATATAAGATAACTTAGTTACTTGTGAGAAATAGGAAAGTAGTGAGTTACTTTCTAAAATTTATACTGTAACTACTTCTTTGGAAAGCAAAGACATAGCTATGTTATTCTGGAAAATCAGTAAACAAGGTGTCTTGTAGCACCTTTGAGACTTGCTGAGAGAAAGAATTTGTAGCATAAGCTTTTGTAGACTTGGTCTACTTCCTCAAATCCATGCATCTGAGGAAGTGGGCCAAGTCTACAAAAGCTTATGCTACTATTTCTTTCTCTCACGTAGTCTCAATGGTGCTACAAGATCCCTTAGCTTATTTCTTTGGAGCAAGTCCTGGAATTATAAGTTGAACTAATTTCTTTTGGAAAGTTACTTCCCAAGCTCAGGTTCTAAGCAATGGCTGAGCAAAGTCAATGTAGAACTTGGAACCTTCAATATGTGAAGCCTGGTCTATGAGCTGCAACTCTCTCCTCAGCAAACAATTGGATACAGTTGTGTGGTTATGTTTATGAAAGTTTTCTGACCCAGGTTAGCAGAGATGCCTCTGCTAAGGAAAGAGGGACAGAAACACAGTTTTCACCATTTCCCTCTGAAAATCTGCCTTGAATAGTCAAGAATACAAGAAAGAATACAAAACTGAGGCTTGTTTCTGACAGAAGGTGGTCAGGGGAAAGATGATACAGAGAAAGGGAAAAGCTGTCAGCCAGGGTAAAGAATTGCATAGGGTTTTGGGGAGCTGTGAATGATTAAATGGTTCAAGACTTAATGTGTGATCTAGTTGTACATTAATATTGTTCTTCTTTACAACTGTGTTTGGTTGTTCCTGTTAAATTTTTATAGAGTCTGGTCACACCTACCTCAGTGATCCCACTGGACAACACATCCACTGGTCCACATAGGGATCACCTTGAGGGCCAAGTACCCGATCCAGGGAGGTATCTTGAGGGATCAAGGGGCAAGGTGAGTGACAGGAACCCAAGGGTTGGAACTGCAGGGCCAGCCTGGAGAGGGGATCTGTCACAAACTATTTCCCATTTGTGCCACCACCCAATGGGGGTGTGACTACCTTTGTCAGGTGGTGATCTTCTAGTTGTATGGGGTTTCCTGTAGTTAATGATCTTTTGAATTTCTTTTGTTCACCGGGCCTCACCAGCTTTCTTTTCATCTACTTTAGCAGGATGTAGCATGTCCTGTGTTTTTTAAAGCAGAGTTTGCTAAGTTGTAAATGATCTTGAAAGAAAATACATGGGCCAAAAGAATGGAGCTTTAATCAGCTTCAGTAAATAATTGATTCTTACTCTTCCTGGTCTTTTTAGTGTAATTAAATCTGTGTACTGAGGTATCTCTTCTTAGGAGATCGAATCATTCTAAATTGCTAATGATAAAATATTTCCATTTGCTATTTAAGGCTCAGCAACGTTCTTATGTAATAAAATGCTGCTATGGCTATAGTGAATAAGGGCCTAAATACCCTAAAGGCAGTAGATCTTGTCTGATCTTGGAAGCTAAGGATTAGTACTGTACTTGAATGGGAGACCATCAATGAATACCAAGTGCTGTAGCCTATATTTCAGAGGAAGGAACTGCCATAACCACCTCTGAGTGTTCTTTGCCTCAAAAAACAAACAAACAAACAAACAAACAAAAAACCTGTGAAATTCGTGTGGTCACCATAGGTCGACAGGTGACTTGAAGACACATGAATAAATCATTGAAAATTTGGTGATCTTTGAATTTGAAAAATCTTAAAGGAACTCAAGGAAAAAACCCCACCTCTTAAAAAATTGGTTGGTGGAGACTCTATATATCCTTTATGAATAAATTTATGAATTTAAATGTTTTGCTGTGGCTGCTTTAATGCCACCTTCCCAAAATTGGCACCCTCCAGATGTGCTGGACTTCAAATCCCATCCTTCCAGTCCATGGCTGACTGGAAGTGACAGGAATTGTAGTCCAGCACATCTGGAGTGTGGGAGCTGGGGAAAAGCTGCTTTACTGTGTACCTTTGGGTTCCTTGCTCAATATGGAGTGTGGCTCCGTGTTTACCCCAGTCTGCGTGCAAAAACAAATGGAGGCGTGTGACATTTCGGAGGGATTAATGACTGCCTTGGAGGAATAAATTGCTCAATGCCATTAACCCTGGGAAGTCATCTAATCCCCAGAACATAGCCTATGCCTCAGCCATCAATGGCTGCTATTTTGAGAGAGGCTTTATTTCATTTGATTTTGTTTCTTTAAAATAAATAACCGTAAGGAAGCAGCATGATTGCAACCTCATTTGGGAGAACTCAAGAGCTCTTAGAAGCCTTTGTGATGCTGGGTGTTAGTGGATTAGCGAATAGTACAGCCATCTTTGGTGATGATGACAAATTTGTCATTTGTACTCTGAAATGGTGGTGTCTGATAGTCTCATTTTATTTTGGAATGGCGTGCTGGGCTCCCATCCTGTTCTGCTAGATACAAAATGCCCAGGACATTTTTCTGTGTTTAATGCTTCTTACCCCCGCCCCGCCCATTCTCCAAAAGCCACAAGAAATGAGATGTACTTTCAGAGTGATAAATATCAATGGCAATGCTCCTGTCTCTCTGCAGGATAGAATCTTCAGGCATGTAAAAGATTTACTGGCAACACTGGAGGTGTCAGTGTTGTGGTTTAGTTGTCCCTCTTCATCAGGTGGCCCAGGGCATTTCTGTGAATTTTCTCCATAGTTAAAATTAAATCTTTAATTTCAGAATTTTAAAGAACAGCCTATAAGTACATTTTAAAAAGTTGAATGGATGGTATGTCCAGAAAGTGGGTGAGCCTGTTCTTTGTTGAGTTCCTCAGCCTTTTAAGAAAACTGTTTCTCAAGTATCCATCACTGAAATTTGTTCTTGATGCATAGTCAACATCCACCACCACCACCCTGCACTAGTTGGAAAACAGGACACAATATTGAATGGACAGAGTGGGCCCTGGTTTTAGACAGAGAGTCAAATGCCTCAGGCAGCAGGTTTCAGGTGTCACAAATGAGCAGCAGTTTCTTTGTAAGTTTACTTTGTGAATTGCTTGTTTACTTTTCTATTGTATTTTTACAGCTAGAGATGCAGAGAGGTACTTATGGGATTTTTTGTTTCATGTATCCAAATAACTTGTCTGCAGAGGCAGCTGTTGGCTTCCTTGTCCATGAAGCGGTGGTTCTGCTCTGGATTTTAGTTCAAACTTGAATAGGGTTCAATTATCCAAGATGCTGAACTCTATCCTGAAAATAGGTTCTGCACTTTGAATACCTTCTTAAAGTTCAAACTAAAACCTGGGCTGAATTTACTACCACCTCTAACATGAGAGCCACCAGGTGCCACTGGTGCCATGCACATTGGCTTAAAGTGGAGAAAGTAGGTGGAATGCCATTTCCTGTTCTGAATCTGACTCAGGCAGCAAAATGTCTTGGGGCAGCCCTGTGAATGGAATTCATTCTGTCTCAGAATCTGGGGGGTGCTCGATATATTAAAGTACAATTTATTCATAAAAAAATAAAATTTAATTAATTTTTTAAAATTGTATATTTTCTTACTAATGGAGCTACGAAGTGCTAAACTGAGAGGAACACCAGACATGTAAGAAACCTCTTTGGTTTTCCTAGTAAGCAACAGTAAAGAACAGAAGAAACCATCAACACTAGGAAAACAAAGAAAAATGTTATTTTTTTTTTTTGTCTCCTCTAGTCTTCCATAGTATCCAGCAGTACGCATTCACTTAAAAAGAACTGAGTAAAGGAAACCAGGACCAGGAATTACAATGATCTGACTGTACATCAGTACCTCTCAGGCTATCTGAGAAGAAGGAACTGGGATTTTTTACCCTAATATACTAAGAACCAGTACCATATTTGTGTGCATTGGCTGCAACTGTATCTATCTTTCCTGGTGTACTCCCTGTGGATTGGCAGCACTGGTCTATAGACCACTTACTTCTTTCGGGTAACACTGCTCTACATAGCCTTAAACAAAAAAATTGCCTGCTACATAGTTTTAAAAGAAATAATGTGTGGGAAATAAATATATGAACACATTGTCTTAAATGTCATTCATCATTCTGAAAGAAAATATCTCATTATCCATTTTTCTCAATTTTTCCAGAAAACTAAGGCTTTAGAAAACAATGTTTTTCTCCCAATTCCCTCCCCCCTTTTTTTCTGGATCTTCACATCTCCAACCAACATCTCCTTTCAGCTCATGTTTTCCACCTAGGGCTGGTGGTACAATTAAGCAGAAAGAGGCGGTTGCCTTAGGTGACAGGGCACCAGGAGTAGAAAATTAGACAAGTCCTTCTCCAGGACCCCTCCTGGCACCTTGTCTCCTCTCTCTCTCTCTCCTCCCCCCTGCCTCACCTTGCCATTGATTTGCTCACCTCCTTGCTTGGCATTTCAACTCCTTACCTCCAGCAGTTACGTACTTTCTGGCTTGTACCTGTCTATGTTAAGAGAGCAGAGGTACAAGCCAAGGTTAAACCAACACCAATGCGGAGGAGACAAGAGAAAGAGGAGAAGGCCAAGCCTGGGAGGAAGTGGAGGGGATGCAACTGCAAAGATGGTGTCAGTAGCAGAACTTCTTTTACTGTTTCAAGTGGGAGAGCTTGGGCTGCCCCTGCCCCCAGCAGTTGGTATTCTGAGGCATGCTGCTACTGATAATGGTGGCCATCATCAGCCATCATAACTAGTAGCAGCTAAGAGCCTTCTCTTCCTCTCTTGAGGTAGATCTGGGTAACCATGAAAGCCTGCCTTAAAGGATGCTGGGAGATGAAATGGATGCCCACTCCCCAACTCTGTCAATATGTTTACCTGTACTGATCCTGCTAAACCAAGGGATTTGGGATTGGTATCCTGAAACTGGTTTTCAGGTGAAGAATTCAGAGGACTGGAAGCACCTTAGGATTCCTAGGATTACCAAGGCAAGGGAAGCAAGCAAGATCTGTGAGCACAGAAATGTGAAAGGCCAAGAATGAAATGCTATGGTTGGAATGATCCTTCTTTGAGATGGTTTTGAGTCCCTACAACTGTTCATTTGTGGAATAACATCTGGTAGAACTTTAGCCTCCTCACACCCTAAAATCATACTTCTTTCTTTCTTGGCAGCAAATCCTGAGGGTATGAATAGCTGCTTGGTTATTTTAGTCCTCAGGAATTCTACAATGAATGAAATGATCTATCACTACCCAGTGTCATTCCAAGTAAGATGTAGTGTATCAATGGAATGACTTGTCCTCCTTGAAAAGTTTACTGCAGACATGACCCAGAGAGTGGGTGAGACAGGAAATGTCTTCATATCCTCCACCCATGGTCCTGACTATCTCTCTGTTTATATTCCTGTGTTGTGAATAATCCAGCACCTGTAAAAGATACTTCTTCGAATGGCCACTCTCAGAATACTCCCTGCCAGCATGGCATTAGTTGTGCTAGCTGGGAATTTGGGGAGCTATAGTCCAGAAAAGTATTTTTTTTCTAAACTCTGGAATATACTGGGTGGTCCTCAGGATGATTTGTTATCTCAGTTTTGAATGAAGCAACTCATCAAACAGATGGTTGAACCAGAACCATGGAATGCAGGGAGTGAATCATATGATCAGACTGGTGATTAACATAGATAAACTTCCTGTCAATAGGGTATGCTCTAAATCTTTGATACAGGAAATAAGTACTGTAGATTTCTTCTACTTCAAAACTTAGAGTGAATGCTGCATTCTAGAAATGAATTACAGTTTCAACGTGTCCCGTGGCATAAAATGACATGCATTATGTGTTTTGCTTCTTTGGCATGGGATTGTTCTGATTGTCCTTTGGCTGAGGATGCTCAGGAATGCAGCTTTGACAATGGAAGTTCAAGTAGTGTTAGTGACATGGTTAACTGCAGACACTCATGGACAGTAGTAGAGTGGTCACAGTTATACATGCCCTAGTAACTTCTAGCCTGGACTGAAATTTATTGGGGGTATATTTTGAAGATTGCTTCTTTTGCCAAATGCAGCTGCTAAATTACTGTCTAGAACTGGGAGCTGGGAACACATTTCATCCAAACTGCACTTCCCTGGCTCCTGGTCCATTATCAAGGAAATTCCATAGTACTTGTGGTTACTTCAAAAGTTACCCACATCCTGGGTAGGCAGTCTCATACCCTCCAAGTATTTTGGACTACAAATCCCCTAAGGCCCAGCTAGCACAGCCAATGGCCAGGGATTCTAGGAATTATAGCTCAAACATCAAGGACAGCAAGCTGCTTGGGACCTGAGTGGACATCTTCTCCCACATCAAACTGTCTGTTCACTGATGTCCTCTTCTGGATGTTTCTGGGTGTCAACTGTGGACAGGGCTTTCTTTGTGACACTGGCTAAATAATTCAATTCCCAAGGAAGACTGTCTGCATCTGCATTGATCTTCCCTTGGTACTGGTCAAAGACTTCCACAGACTTTTTAACCATTTCTTGAATCTCTGACACTGACATCTCTGACAGATTATTTCCTTATTGCTTTTCCTTTACTTCCGTTTATTCTAAACCTCCCTAGAAATGTTGAGTAAAGGGCATAGCAGAAATAAATAAATACAGGTTGTCATCAGGATATACATTTTATTTCAGCCGAGAAAGTAGATTTTAATATGAGGAAGGCTTGCTGATAAGAACCAGCATGGTGTGCTGGTTTGAGTATTGGACTAGGACTCAGGGACTTCAGACTTCGAATCTCCACTTGGCCATGGAAACCCACTGGGTGACCTTGGATCAAGGTAACCCTCCTTGACATAAACTGTGTCACGAAAATCCTGATGTAGCATCCCTGTAAGTCAGAGCCAACTTGAATGCACAACAATATTCCTACATGAGTTTAAGATTTGTACCATTACCAGTAGTATAATGGACCACATGCATCCCTAGCTTTTTTAAGTCTCCAGCTACCTCCCTTCATAGTTGTCACCACTGCCAAAATTAACAACACTGAAGCCATCAGTAGACTGATGGCATAAAATCTTTTATGATCCTTCCCTTCATTTTTGGAAAGGAAGGAGACATTTTGGTCTGCCAGTTCTTCAGGACACAAGGGTATAGGAGAGTATCCTAAACTCATAATAGCAAGTGCCTGAGGAGCAACAGGGTAGGGATACAGGATCAACAGAATAAGAGGTGCAGTCCTAGCCTGTCACCAGTTGTCCATACTAGATGCAAGAGAAGTCAATAGCTAGTCCAGAGGTCAATCACCAATTGTCTATACCAGATGCCAGGGAAGTCAATAGCCAATCCAGAGAGCAATAGAGTCAGGTCTGAGGTCCAGGTACTTGGTCAGCAAGAGGTTGCCACAACAGTCCAGAAGTCAGTCTGAAACCAAGGAACACACAATACCATAAGCAGTTGTCAGCATTGAACTTGGGAGTAGAACTGCTGGGGGATTTATAGCTAGATCCTTCAAGACCAGCTGAAACTCATCGACAAGTAATCAGGTCAGCATTTATCATTTAAACGATGCTGGGCATGTTGTTTCTCCCTCCTGCGTTCAAAGAAGGGAAGTGGCATGTTATCTGAATCATCCATCTCTGGCTGGCAAACTGTTTGTTCTTCAGGGTGAGGTGCTTGGCTGCCCTCTCAGAGGGAGCCAGGGCAGTCTCTTCAGGATAAGTCATGCTTTTTCTTTCTGCTTCATCTGCATTCTCTACTCCCTCATCGGCATCCTCTGAATCCTTGGCAAGGAGGTTCATGATAGAGAGTACTCTGGCACCCTCTTTTGCCATAGATAATTAGTACAGTTGCAATGAGATTTCATCATCTATTGCAGTGCATGATTTGTAATGTTTTGTGATGCTGCCGAATTTCAATGGCCACTGCTGAATTATAGCAGCCGTGGCTGAATCCCTAGAACAGTGTGACCTTAACTGAGTTGAGGGATGGCTAATGCAGGCCCTACCATTACTTCCTGGAAATCTACCATACTTGCTTTTGGATTTGCACACACACACCCCAGCTGCACAAAGTCTCAGTAACCAGAAATGGCATCATTCACAGAAATGGCATAATTCATCAAGAGGTGACAGAGATGTCCAGTCAGGCTTCTCAGTAGGATCCATCTAAAATACATACAGGTGGTAGGGAAGCTACAGGATGTTGGGGGTAGATTTAGTCAGTAGACACTGGCAAACCAGTTCCTGCAGTGGGAAAAAAAAAGGAGATAGCCTGCTTAGATGGAAGTAATACAGGAACAGCCACATAGTGATGAAGAAGTGCTAGACAGCACATATGGTGGTGTGTGGCTGAATATGAAGGTTGGACAGTTGGCTGGCAAAGCCATCCTGCTCTGACCTTGAGAAGTACTTAGTTCTCAAAGGAGGATGACTGTCTGCACTCAAGCTGAAGTGGCCAATCATTTATTCAGTTGGTACAAGTGCCAGGCCATTAATCGGAGATGAACTAAAAGGACATTAATGAGGATGTAATGGGACTCTCTTAGAATTTCCTAATTAATTTATGCTGTTCCATTTGAAAGGGGCCAATGCTACTCTTATCTTACTGTCTGGAGTGCTATTAAAAAAAAAATGTAAAGTTGTGTGGTGTGGCCTGTTTACCAAAGAGTTTCTTCTAACCTAGATCAAGTCTTTAGATCTCTCTTTTTCTCTCTTCCCCCAACTCTTCCCATCTGTCATCATTTGGATGACAACTCTCCTCATCCCCAACCAGCTGCCTGCTGGGAATGATGAGGGTTGTCATTAAGCACAATTGGATGGATACTGGTTTCAGGAAGGCTGGCCTGCAGAGTACAGATAACAGGCAACAATCAAGATGTAATTTTTAGTAGCCCCTCCAACAAGAGAGGGGAAATTTGCTGTGCTGGTAACTATAACCAATCTGTAATCAGGTGCCCGTTCATATTACACAATTATGTCATTATATTCTACTTCAACTGCCATGGCAACAACCTCTGGAATCCTGGGATTTGGAGTTTGGGGAGGGATGTTTAGAATTCTCAGTCTCACCAAACTACAGAGCCCAGGATTCCGTAGGATGGAACCATGGCAATTAAAGTGGAAAACAGTGCTGAAAAGTGTTCCAGAAGCATAAGACAATTATGTATCACCATCAGAGGTTGGAAAAGTTTCTCTTTTTTACTACAGTTCTCAGACTAGCCCAGCCAAGTCTCATTGAAAATAACAGGGTTCCCTATTATCCATGGTTTCAGGTATCCACAGGTGATTGTGGTAATGGTGTTACCTTGGAACGTATCCCCCATGGATATAGGGGTCAACCTGTATCTATTTTTTTGTACTTTTTTGGTGATGTGTTTCATCCTCTGAGACAGTGTGCAAGTGGTGACTCTAGTTGGATGGACTGAGAGGGTGCAATTCTAACTTCTGATCAGGAGTTATCTGGATTCTGGATTTCCCCAGGAATAACATTCTTCTTGTATTTTTCCATTTCAGAGCAATGTAACCTGTTTTTTTGTGATTTTTTTTTTTTGAAAAATAGTATTTCTGAAGATAGTTCAAATCCAGATGGCAAGGAAAACAATTTCATCACTTAATTACGGGGGATAGCCAGCAAACTGTCATTTTGTAGTACCAAGAACTCAGTAGCAGTAACCATAGTGAAAGCACAAGACCTGTAAGCATATTAACAGTTGGAACTAAAAATAAAGCTAAATTGGAGGGGAAGTGATTTCAAACATTCAAGTCTGGTGTGAAAAAAGAAAGAAAGAAAGAAAGAAAGAAAGAAAGAAAGAAAGGAAGGAAGGAAGGAAGGAAGGAAGGAGGATTCAATTACACAAATATACATATACTCCCCTACAGGGGTTCACAGCATATAAACTCCACATACACTCCTACCCAACCATTCTCTGAAGATGCCAGCCACAGATGCAGGCAAAATGTCAGAAAGAAACTATTCCAGAACACAGCCGCACAGCCTGGAAAAAACCCAAGGAAAATCAAAGGACGATCCCTTTAAATCATCTCCATCTTGACTCAGGGTGACTTCATACATTGTTTTCTTAGGTGGTATAGTCCTCACATGGACCATCTCTGTCCCTTTTTATTTAGGTACCTTGACAGGAGTGATTGCCACCTTTTCTATAGTTGCTACCCATACGAGTTGGGCTCACTGTAAAGCTGCACAGTATGGGTAGACAGAGCTATCAACAGAGGAGAGGAGAGAGCCGTAGAGTGTTGGTTGCTCCTAAACTGTCCCCCAACTCAAATAGTGTGAGTAGCCTTGGCAACAGGTCCCCTGTGTTGAAAATACTGCTTCTTAATGTCAGGTCAATAAATGGGAAAACACACTTGATGCAGAACTTGATCCTGGACAAGCATGCCACCCTGGCTTGTATTACAGAGACCTGGCCGGATGAAGCTGAGGGCGGGGAGGGTCAATCTCTGCCAGCTTTGTCCACCTGGCTTTTCCATGGAGCAGCAGGTAAGGCCTGTGTGGAGTTGAAGTGGTCTATCAGGATTCCATCTCCTTCATTAGGTGCTGGGTCAGTCTGCTGGGTTTGAATGTGTCTACTTAAAAGTGAGTGGCCAGGACAGAATAGGGATTCTGTTGGTGTACTGCCCACCCTACTGCTCAACAGTCTCCCTTCCTGAGCTGGCTGAGGTGGTTTCAGTGGTGTTGGAGTCCCCTCGTCTAGTTGTGCTGGAGGACTTCAACATCCTATTTCCTGATTGATATACTAACAACACACAGCTCTATCTGTCCTTGCCATCCAATTCCAAGGAAGCTGTTTCTGTACTCAACCAGTGTCTGCTGTCCATAATGGACTAGATGAGGGTGAGCAAATTTAAACTTAATCCAGACAAGACAGAGGTTCTCCTGGTCAGTCGGAAGGCAGATCAGGGAAAAGGGATTCAGGCTGTGCTGGATGGAGTCACACTCCTCTTGAAATCTCAGGTTCACAGATTGGGTGTGCTCCTGGACTTGGATCTGAGCCTGGATGCTCAGGTTTTGGCTGTGGCCAAGAGTCCATTTGCAAAGTTAAAAGTAGTGTGCCAGCTGCACCCATTCCTTGAGAAATCAAATCTGGCTGCAGTGACACATGCCTTGATCACATCCCATTTGGACTATTTTAACACACTCTATGTGGGGCTGCCTTTGGAAACTGTTTGAAAACTTCAACGGGTCCAAAATGCTGTAGCCAGGCTGTTGACAGGGGCTGGCTACCGGAATCATGTGATTCCCCTATTGAAACAGCTGTGTTGGCTACAGGTCTGTTTCCAGGCAGAATTCAAAGTGCTGGTTTTGATCTTTAAAGCCCTAAACAGCTTGGGTCCAGACTATCTGAAAGACTGTATCTTCCTGTACAAGCTGGCCCGAGTGTTAAGATTGTCAGGAGAGGGCTTTTGAGTCCCACCACATTCGCAGGTGTGATTGCTGAGGACTCGGGAGAGAGCCTTCTCTGTGGCTGCTCCCAGACTGTAGAAATTCTTTCCATGGGAGGTCCAGTTGGCCCCCTCCCTGCTCTCTTTCTGCCAGGCAGGTGAAGACTTTTTTTTTTATTTAGGCAGGCTTCCTAATTGTGAATTTTAATTATGGAATTTTGTAGTGTGTGTGTTTGTAATTGGTGTACTGGTTTTTAAATATGTTCTTAATCTTTTACTGAAACTATGTTTTAACTATGTTTGAAGTGTTTTTAACTAATAATAATTTTTAATAATAGTGATATTTAAGTCTTTTAAAAAACTCTTAATATTTTAGCCATATCCCTTTTAAATTATTGTAAGCTGCCTTGAATCCCATTTTGAGAGAAAGGCAGGATATAAAGTCAATTAATAAATAAATAAAAATAAAAAATAAAGCAGGCTTTGGCTAAGTTTAGCCCAGGGGATGTGTATTGCCCCACAATACTACATAAAAGAGTGGTGATGCACCTTTTAAACAGGTTGAAGGGTTGCTTGCATTCTTTAACATTAAAAAAAAAAAATCTATTTTGCAAAGCCAGAAATGGACTCTACTGTTTTGGGGGTGCTTCCTCTGGAATTTTGGCTGTTTGTATGGCCTCCAGAATGTCTTAGGGACTGAAAATTGTGCCCCAGACCTGTGGACCATTCACACACACTACTGTATACAGTTATAGTGCTACTGTTTGATTCCACTTGAACTGCCATGGCAACATCCTATGGAATCCTGGAGATATGCATTTTAGGGAGGGGTCTTTAGGATTCTCAATCAGAAAGCTCCAGTGCCTCAGCAAACTACAAACCCTAGCATTCTGCAGGATGTTGTCATGACAGTTAAAGTGGAATTATATCACTATACAGTAATAATATAAAGTGAATGGGCCATTGAAGAGTAGGAACTTGAAAGTTTCATTGAAACAGTGGGTCTACTCTAGTTGGGACTAACAGTTGGATTTAGGCACAGGGTTGCTGTGATGCTCATCTGTTTGTTCTTCTTCAAAGGGAGAATCCTGGCTGATACAGGATCTCCCATCCCTAATATTGGAGCAGAAGGGTACAAGTGAGGGTAGAGATGCTGTAATTCTTCTCCTTTTGACACTATGAAAAGTAATCAAATGAGTGTCTGATTGTTTTCCTCTTGCCTCCTCTTTCCTTTTTCCTTTTGTTTCATTTCCTTTATACTGTAAGCAATGGGCAGGAATTGCCTATTGATCTTAGGCAAATCACTGCGAGCCTTTTTACCCAAGACTGAGTAGCTGTCCTTGTGGGTGATATGGATGTGAAGAGTAAAGTAAAACACTTGGAAACAAATACATGTAAATTAATAGTACAAGATCTCTACGGCATCCTGAATATTAACAACTCCACGTTCTGCTCTCAACAGCATGTAAAAAGTCCCCTGTTACAGTCACTATTATGATTTTTTATTTATTAATTTGTTCTACGTATACCCATCTTCCTCCTAAAACTGCAGCTCAAGGTGGCTCACCACAAAGCTGAAACAGGTACAGATAGAAGCAGACAAAAAGTTATAACATTAAAACATGATTATAATACGAAATCATTATTATTATATTTTTTTAGAAAACACAATAAAAAGGTCTCAGTCCATTAAAAAGCCCCCTTCTTAGCAGGCAATTAGTGCTGAAAGCCCTCTGGAGTAAGAAAGGTTTTTCCCTAACAGCTGAAGGACAACAGGGAGAGAGCCAGCCTCTTGAAAGGAAGTTCATTCTTGCTGTGCTCTAACCACCAGCTGATTATCCAGAACCATTTTGTAAAAAGAAGATGAAAAAAGTGTTTTCTGTCCTCTATCTAATTTTTATATGCCAGCGGCTCCTGCTGCTTCATAGGTCTATTTTGCAGGAAAAGGGAGTTTTGCAGTAATTTGAAGCTAAAGCCATATCATCCTTTTGCAAATGGGCTGTTTATCACAGATCTAATTGTCATGATGTCTGCCTCTTTTAAGGAATATTTCTTAATTGCATTATGCCCTCCCTACTCCATTTCTATATTTTTCTACTTTATAACTTGGATCTTCCCTCCCCTCTCCCCATCACAGTTAACTGCAGGGTTGGCTTTGTAATGGGAGGCTTTTCTCTCAACATGAGGAGCTTTAGAAAGGTTAGTCAGGCTGGAAAAACCCTGAGATTTTTGATAAATTATCTAGCTGCATGAAACACTTGTAGGATTCTGTTTTAGCTTATTAAAACCTTGCCCTATCTATCCATCCCTTCATTTCCCCCAGGCATTTTCTTGCTGCCTTTTAGGGTTGGATCAAGACATTTTGCTAGCTGAGGCAGAAGAGCAAATGCTGCCCCCACCCTGTCAAGGTTCATGGTAGCCAGCAGAGGTCCAGGTTGTTTGCAGCGGTACTGGTGTGTCCCATGTCAGTGGGGTGGTTCATCCATTCTGGATTTTAATCTTAACATTAGAAAAACTACCCATGGGTGCGTTCAACTGTCATGGCTCCATCCTACAGATTCCTGGGATTTGTAGTTTTGTGAATCACCAGCACTCATTGGCAGAAAAGGCTAAAGACCATGTAAAATTACAAATCCCAAGATTCCGTAGGATGGAGCTACAGTGTTTAAAGTGGTGTCAAACTGAATTATTTCTACAGTGTAGATGCACCCCAAGTTTCAAAAGGTGCTTGAAACATGAATTTTAATTGGTGTGCTGCTTTTAAATGTTGTATTTTTTATCAATCTTATGTTTTTAATTCATGTGTTTTAACTATATTGTAATAATGGCAATTTAATTTAATTATTATTAACATTTGTAACTTGTGATGTTTTATTTGTATTTTTTAATTATTGTAAGTTGCCTTGAATCCCATCTTGAGAGAAAGGCGGGCTATAAATCCAACCAACAAATAAATAAACCTATTTGGGAGTTAGATTCAGCATCTTAGACGACTTCTAAGGTGTAGTCACAGTTAGTGTGGTGCAGTGGTTTGAATGTTAGACTAGGACTCCAGGAGACTAAGGTTAGAATCCCTTCTTGGTAATGGAAACCTACTGAGTGGCTTGGGCAACTCATACCCTCTCAGCCTTAGAAGAAGACAATGGCAAGCCTCCTCTTAATCAGTCTTACAAAACCACCACCACCTAAGACAGGGGCACTATAAGACAGAGTTGACTTGAAGGCACATAACAACAACAAATACGTTCCAATGATCCCCCAATGGAGTCAGCCTCTCACTGACACGCATCACCATGTTACTTGGACATCTCAGCCAGAATATTGTATAGCACTTTGCTGTAAAAATGCAGCAAAAGTCAATCAACCTATCTATCTGGATAATCACTGCCACACTTCTGAGTAGCTGTCATTATGTGTGGTATTGATGTAAAGAATACTGGCCAAATTTCTCATACTCAACAACAACAAACAAACAACAGATAGCATACCAAGAAATGAGGATGTTTACAATGAGTGCTTTGCTTTTCATTGATGTTTCTGTGAGTAGTGGATTAGAGTTTCTACACAAAAGCACAATCTTTTCCCTTTGTGAAACAAAGTACACACGTGTGCATTCAAACACACACACACAGAAGGACTGGTGGATGGATCTAGCAGGATCTAGCACCTCTCTAGATCCTGCAGCATGACTCAGTTGGTCAACTTCCAGCAGGAGAATACCATAGAATTGCACTGTAGAACCTAGAAAATGCCTAGAGAGTCCATTTTGGGGGACGTGGGTAAGTGAATCCACATGTACCAGTCCTGCAGATATTGGGGTCTTACTGTATCACAGTTTTGCATGATGGCAGTCTTTGTACAAAAAAACATTCTCCAAAATGCAAAAATTCTCACTGGAAAAGACAAGAAATATCTCACAATTTCACAAGGAAGGAGGGAAAAAGTATATTTTTTCATCCTCTTCATGCAAGAATGAGACAAGCAAGGATTTACATCTGAAGTGTGTGGTTTTTTAAAAGCCAGGTTCTTTTTTTTTTTTTTTTTAACCAAAACCTTTTAAAATTGTTAGGCTGTCAGCTTTCTGCATCCCGGGAATATAATGGCCATTTTGTTTCTGCTATTGTTGCAGGCAGCTGCTAGTGCTAAGTAATGATTGCTGTACTAAGCCCTTAAATTTGAGGTATTTGCAGTAAAACTGCTTCTCCTAAATCACTTTTTAACCAAACTTGCTGAGAGGACTTTACTTGCCGGCTAGGAGAAAGGCTATAAAACGATTAATAATCATTAAAACAACAACAAAAGAGAAAACAAAAGAAAAAAGTGTTCATTGTGACAGCTGGTGTTATAAATAAGCTTTATACTTTTGTCTTTCCACCAAATGTCAGGACAGCTCAGATCATGCAGTGTAGTAATTGTCTGTCTTGTTCCTTTATATTATATAGAGATTAGACTAGATTTCTAGCAGGTGGTGTACAGCACTCTACTTCCTGGGCATTTGTTTTTGTTTTAAACCACACTAACCTCTCTCTTGATGAAATGATTGTTTGTAAGACAACTGGCAATTACTTTTGTTTCAAGAGTCTGGGTACATATTAACAGATTAGAAGACCTGAAGATGTGTTAGTATCTCTCTCTCTCTCTCTCTGGCTTTTCTTCGCAAACGAAGATTCAGGAAGGGCTCATCCCGCGCTTTCTGCAAGCGCGCTGATGACTAAAAAGGCCAATCCGAGATAAACAAGTCCAGTTGCAGAAAGCACAGCAGAAGGTCTCCTTGGGTGATGTTTTTGGGTTGTGATTCTTTCTGTGTTGTCGTTTCTCTTCAAGACTTGTTCGGCATGAGTTCTCAAATAAGGCTGCAGCATTGTGAATAGTGCGTCTCCATGCCTCCCGATGTGAGGCCAGGGCGGACCACTGTTGGTGATCAATTTGGCCGAGCCTGAGATGTTGTTTCAGAGAGTCTTTGTATCGCTTTTTTGGAGCGTCCCTCTTACGCTGACCCATGGTGAGTATGATGAGGTATACATATACTGTACAGCTATTGTGAATTATACTTTGAATCATAGAATCATAGAGTTGGAAGAGACCACAAGGGTCATCCAGTCCAACACCCTGCCCTGCAGGAATACCCAATCAAAGCACACCTGACAGGTGGTCATCCAGCCTCTGTTTAAAAACCTCCAAAGGAGACTCCACCGCACTCCGAGGCAGCATATTCTACTGTTGAACAGCTCTCACTGTCAGGAAGTTCTTCCTAATGTTAAGATGGAATCTCTTTGGTTGTGTCTATAGAAGATGTATTATATCCTATAAGTATGAGGCAGATAATTTCATAATATCTTTACAGAATAATGGCTCTCTGTGTTCCATATGCCTGTTGTGACATTTATATTTTAAGAATATAAATGTTATATCATAGATCTCAAAGTGCAGTAGGCAGACGGTTCATTACCAGGACTTGAACTTTCTTGGAAGCAAACATGGAAAAGGAATTGGTTGTGTCACAGGACCTTATGAAAATACTCTTTTTAGCATCTCCCAAGATGTGCAGTACCAATGATACATCATAGAATAGCAGTTTGAGCATTGGACCAGGGCTCTGGGAAACCAATGTTCAAATCCCTGCTCAGCCATAGAAATCCAGGGGGTGACGTTGGGCAATTCACACTCTCTAAACCTTAGAGGAAGGCAATGGCAAACCTCCTCAGAACAAATGTCACTAAGAAAACCCTGTGTTGGGGTTGTGAGAGCCAGCATGAAGTAGTAGTTTGAGTGTTAGAGTACAGCTCTGGAGAGCAGGGTTCGAAACCCTGCTTGGCCATGAAAACCCACTGGGTGACCTTGGGCACTCTTTCCACCTCAGAGGAAAGCAAAGGCCACCCCCCCCCAACAAATCTTGCCAGGAAAACCCCATGGTATGTTTGCCTTAGGGTCACCATAAGTCAGAAATCACTTGAAGGCACACAACAACAAATGATGGGGTCGCCATAAGTTAGAGTTGACTTGAAGCCGCATAACAATAACACATTTTACAATTACTTATGATTTTATTGATTGTTTAATTATACTTTAAAAATTTTTACATTGTAAATGATGAGAGCTTTTGTTCATATCTGTTTTAATTTTTGTAATATACCTGGACTCCTTGCATACTTCACAGGTGCAATGTTCTGATTCCACTTTAGCTTCCATGGTTCCATCCTATGAAATGCTGAGGTTTGTAGTTTAGGGGAAAGTAGTCAGGTTTCTCAGCAGGAAAGGTCTCTGGTGCTTCCCCAAACTACAAACCCCAGGATTCCATAAGAAGTTGCTATGGCAGTTAAAGTAGAATCATACTGTAGCACTATAATTCTGTACAGTATGACCATTGTATCCATAGGACAGGTGCCCACAGTTTCATTTACCTGTGTATGAAAAAATATTTTTTTCTCTAGGCATTTTCTAGATCCTCCTGCGTGATTCTATGGTACACTTCTGTCAGAAGTTGACCATAGAGCCATGCTGGAGGACCCAGAAAATGCCGAGGGAGGTGTTCTGTCTAGGAATCTCTAGGTCATCTAGCACAACTGTACAGTATGCTTGCGCTGGATGTTGTTAATTTAAATAGGTTTCACTATTAACTGCAGTTTTGCATTTCCCCAGTAAGTCCAGGAATGTCCGTGGATATGGGGGTCATACTGCAGTGCGAAAGGGTCTCTTGAGCCTCAGGTCTGTGGAAAATAGGGGATATAAATAGATAAGATGATAATTGATGATGAAGATGATTATTCAAAAGAAGACAGCATCATTTTGAACATGCATGCACTTTCCCCTATTGCATGTAATTTCATCAGTGGTTTCACAATAATCATGCAGGGTGGCAATTTACACCAAAGATTCTTGAGCTAAGCATGAGGGGCAGTTAATATTCTCCCATGAGCATTTACCAATCAGTTGCTACCAGTCACTGCCAAAAGCAGCTGGGCTGCATAAGGAGAGATTTGTGTTTAAAATTTTATCCTGGATTCACAATTTAATCATTCTAACTCCTGCCCTCCTGCCCACCATATGTCTGTCTACCTATGTCCACCTTGAGTGCCTTGCAGGGAGATCTATGCCAAGGAAGCTGCTGAAACAATTTCAGCTATTTAATAATCCCTGCATTTCAGTTGATAAAAGTGTATACACACACACACACACACACACACACACACACACATATATATATATAGTACATTGTGTTAATGTTCACTTGATGAGATTTGGAATGGATAAGATGTTTAATCCATCCCTGGAAATCTGCATTTGAGATGGGAAGAATCAATCTAGTTTATGGTAGAAGGAAGGAGTCAATTTGCAGTAACTGTTTTAGCTTCCTGTAGCTACAAAAGGATTTAAGGAACATGCACACAGTCTGGTTGAAAGACATCTGGTGTGCAACCAGTGGTGGAATTCAGATGATCAGAATTTTTAGCCTGCAGTTAGTTTTTGTTTTGTTTTTACTAATCTAAGTGACAGATGTTGGCCACTGCAGAACTACTACATGTAGCCAAAAGTGCGTAGGATCCACTTCCTCATGGTGCCTTGACCTCATCCAGTTATACAGAGCCACCCCACTATATTTTACTGCCTGAGATAAACAACAAAAATGACATTCACTTCCATTCCAGAAGCTGACTGGACTGGCACTTGACTTCAAGTATGAAAATAGAATAAGATCCTGAGGATACCAGGTTAGTTACCAGGTTAGTTTAAGAATAGGCTTGTAGCACACATGCAGCTTTGTCCTTCATGAGAGAGGAATCAAATGGAAGAACAGTTAGGGAGCGATGTGAAAATAAATGTATGTAATTCAAGCAAAGAAAGAAGTGTGGGTTTTGAGTCAGTAAGTAGTGGAAGAAGAGTTGCTCAAACATTTCCACCTCTGCCATTTCTTTGCCTTCCTCATTCCAGGGTGTTTGCCTCCCCAAATCCAGGATGTTGAAAACAATAAAGACTTTTTGGGGTCCTGCGCATTTTGGGAAAAGGGGACAGTGTGATTTGGAAGGTACAACAACTGGCAGATAGAACATTCTTCACCCACTACCATTTCTCTCCCTGAAATCTTTCCAAAGGGCACTTAACATTATTAAAACAAGAACCAAATCCCAGTGCTAGGCCACAATTATACGCAGTTTTCATGTCATATGGAGCTAGCTCCTGTACTAACAGGCAGAGGCTGAAACCTGATTGACTGGCATTCCCGTTGAGTGTGTTTGGAATATTAATATGGAGAATAATTTACTGAAGTGAATTCTGTTGTTCTCAACTTTAAACCTTCCTGAAGCTTTTAGACTTCACTCTTTGGCATACAAGTGTAATATTGTTCTTTTGGCATACAAGTGTAATATTGTTAATTGCTACCCACTAACAGGAGAGATACATTCCATGACAACATCTTTGTGCTTCTTTATGGGGTTCTAGTGATAGGTTAACCTTTTTTTGTGCATTATTCTGATGGGAGTTTGGAAAGGTCTGACATTGCTTGTTTTATGTGCTCAAGCTCTTCTGTAATATTTTGTAGCTGGGCCATTTTGTTGTGCAGTGCCACGGTGCCCTTGATGGACTCAACGGAGTTTTGCCCTTTTCAAGTAGATGTTTCACTCGAAAGTACAGTACTTGCTCCCTTCTCCTTATCTTTTCATGCACTCTCCATTGCTGTATTGCCCTTCTGGGACAGCAAATTACATTCTATGCTTCCGCCAGCCTACTGTTCACATCAATAAAATAATAGATCCTTCATGTCTTGCTCTTCAAGACATAGTACTGCAGACTTGGATATTGACCACAGTCAATTTGCAAGGTGATGCATTCGGGGCATGATCGACTTCTTGATATATACTGGCCCAGAACAGGCACGGGGAAATGTCAGCTGCCTGACATTTTTAGAAATCTTTTATTTCCAAATATGTCATTGTCTTGTCAACAATGTATTTGTATTGATCGCTGTTGCATTTGTCTGGCTGTCTGTGAGTTTCTTTCATAAAATACATAACTAAAGCCTTCAAATGCTTAGATCATAGTGTAGTGCCCAGTGGTGGGCAACCTCTTTGGGCAGATGGGTCACACTGGCTACCTGCATCCCTTCAAGGGGCATAACTGCGATTGCTCGCAGAGGGGTGGGATATAAATAAATATTATTATTATTATTATTATTATTATTATTATTATTATAACTTTCCCTGGCTGGTGCCATTGTTAGATGCACATTGCTTGTAAGGCTGTCTTGCAAGGGCTCTTCTGAACATTTAGCTCCTTCCCATAGGAACATGAACATAAGAAGAACTCCTGCTGGATGAAATTAAAGGCCCACCTATTCTAGTACCCTGTCCCTACAGTGGCCAGTCAGATGCCTACAAGCAGGATGTCCACTCAAATTTCTTCCTATACATGTTTTCTAGCACCAGGCATTGATTGGCATAGCATCATAGAAATGGAAGAGACCACAAAGGCCATCCAATCCAATCCCCTGCCATGAGAAAGGTGGTAATATTGAGATGTCTAGTAGTCACTGATAGTCTTATCCTCCATGAAGGGACCTAACCCCCCATTTAAAGACATATGAGTTGGTGACATTGAACCCTGTGCTATTCAACCCCATAAAAATGATGCTAAAATAGAGGCGGAGAGTGAATTGACTATGAAACGTTCCACAGCAAAGGATCTTGATCTGTTGCTACTGGGTAACAGCTGTTTCCAGAACTTGAAAAGTTCCTTTTTTTGGACTACAACCAGCACCCCCAATCCATATGGCTACCAACTGTGCTGGATGAGGGATTCTGGGAGTTGTAGTCCCTTGTGATTTCAGGTTGTATAAGCAATGTTTTCTCTAAGTCAGAATAGGCATTCCTCCTAAGGTCCTTGAGTGTACTCAACATATGTTGATACTTGAGAAGAGGAAAACAGATTCCACCTAGGCATTAGGAAGAACTTCCTGACAGTAAGATCTGTTCAGCAGTGGAATGCACTGCTTCGGAATGTGGTGGAGTCTTCTTCTTTGGAGATTTTTAAGCAGAGGCTGGATGGCCATCTGTCGGGAATGCATTGATTATTTATTCCTGCGTGGCAGGGGGTTGGACTGGATGGCCTTTGTGGTCTCTTCCAACTCTGTGATTCTATGATTCTAAGAAGGAAGCAAGGTATGACCAAAGCTGTAGGCTGTGATGATCCCAAGCACATGGAGCTCTAGAATCATACTCTTACCAGTCACTGTCCTAAAATCCTCCTCCTCCAGGGTATAGACTGAAGTGTTTTTAAAGGGGAGAGCAAAAATTTAAATTCCAACTTGGCTGATACTACCCTGTGATTTCACTACCAGTGTAACAAATAATAATTTGTTCTCTTTTTTAAAAAAAAAAATCACTCAGTCAGGAATATACAACTTGCTGCTTTGGAGGATGCAGTAGCAGATGCTCTGCTTAAAATTCCAATCATGTGCGCAAGAGGCTAAGCAGGTGTATATATGGTCACCCACTTCAAGTAACTGTTGCTGTTGTTGTTTTCAGTGTTCTGGAAGGAAATCATGTTGCATGGGAACTGTTCCAGGCACATGCTCAGCCTTGCTTGGAAACCCTCATGCTTAATAGCAGACCGTTTGGAATTTAACTTTGGCTTTTAAAAATGGGGAGGGAGGAAAATACAGCTCATTGTTAAAACCTTTCTCAAGACAACCCCCACCCACCCAGATGTGCAAACTTACAAACCCCATCATCCCCAGTCAGTATGGCCAGTAATAGGAGGAGCTGTGGTCCAACACATTGTGATAGGGTTGGGATGAGATTAGTTTAGTGCAAAAGACAAGAATAAAAGGGTTGTAATTAGGTCTGAGATGAAATAGGAGTCTGTTTACAGACAAAGCAAAGACAACAATCTTCACTACAACACAGTTATTTATTTTTTATTAAAAGAGGATTGAGACTGAAAAGTGGGTGGAGTTATTTGCCTGTTTTCTGTCAATAGTGATGACCATGCAAGAAATAGGAGGAGGGATAGGTAAGATTCTTGATATGTAGTGGCAGAAATTAAGATTCCTGATATGTAGTGGCAGAAATTAAGGAATGATCATCATCACTATCATCATTTATTTATTGCAGTCCATAGACCCATCAAAAGAAGAACTCAAGCATAAGACAGAAAATAGACAAAATATCAGAAAAATCAGAACAGTAATTGACTTTTATCTAATACACGGAATTCTGACCGCCTCTGTAAGAAATTTAGCAACAGCCAGGGCCACTTTTGATGACGTGTCTTCCAACAAGAACCTGATATAAAATTGATCTGAACTTCCAGGAAATTTACTCGATGATGGAGTGATTCTAGAGTAATGGACCTGAATATAAAAGCTGCAAGACAAAAGACCATGCTTCATCAACTAATTAAGGAATTAGAGCAGAGTAAGGAAGCACTAGTAGGGTAAGGAGTCCTAGGCAGGGTGTGCTTCCCTCCTCCAATGTATTAGAAGTGTTGCCCTCGCTCTGAATTGATTTTGTTCCCATTTTTATAGTCACATATGTGACAAATGTTGCTGTCCTTGAGCAAGCAGGGATCACCAGCATTGAGGCCATGATACTGAGAACACAGCTGTGCTGGGCAGGCCACGTTTCTAGGATGGAGGACCATTGCCTTCCAAAACTAGTACACGGAGAACTCACCATGGGTCAGCATAAGAGGGGCGCTCCAAAAAAGTGATACAAGGATTCCCTGAAACAACATCTCAGGCTTGGCCAAATTGATCTCCAACAATGGTCCACCCTGGCCTCACATTGGGAGGCATGGAGACACACTATCCACAATGCTGCAGCTTTATTTGAGAACTCACACCCAACAAGTCTTGAAGAGAAATGACAACGCAGAAAGAATCACAACCTGGAATCATCACCCAAGGAGACCCTCTGCTGTGCTTTCTGCAACCGGACTTGTTTATCTCAGATTGGCCTTTTCAGTCACCAGCACGCTTGCAGAAAGTGTGGGATGAGTCCTTCCTGAATCTTCGTTTGCAAAGAATAGACAGAGAGAGAGAGTAATGCCTGATCTGGGGAAGACCTATTAATATCTGGAAGTCCAAGCAGAAGTGTTCCCTAACCCTAGCATATAAGAAACATTGTCTTCCCTCTGAACTGCCTTTCTCTTCAGTGCTGTGGTCACATAGCCAAATGCCTGTTTATAGTTAATTGCATGTAACTATACTAACTCATTGGTTCCAGTTTAGTCAGAGGCCTCCTGTATTACATTTTTCTCTTAGTAGTTAATCTTGCCCTGAACAGCATGCAAGGGTTAATGAAAGCCCAAAGCTTGAGAAAAAATTTTCCCCAACTATAACTCTCAGCATGGCCAATAGCCAAAAAAGTAACTTTTCCTAATTCTGGTAAAGCCAATGATTCAAGCACAAGCTTCCTAAAATGCATGTGTTAATTGAGGGTCCTTTAACAGTATACAACTCTAGTGCTATCATTCCTCTTTAACTGCCTTGGCTACATGCTATGCATTCCCAGGATTAATAGTTTGCTGAGACATTTGAGCTCTCTGGCTGAGAATTCTAAATACCCCTCCCTAAACCACAAATCCCAGGATTCTGTAGGATGTTGGCATTGCAATTAAAGAGGAATCATAGTGCTTCAATTATGTAGTGTGAAAGGGCCCTAACATTCCATGTAGAAAGCTGGTTGTAGGCCATGTGCGTCTAAACTAGAGTTGCCTTAATACTTGCATGTAGTGAACTACATTGCAGCAAAATTTGCCTCTTAGGGAAGCTTATCCACCATTACAGCTCTTGAATCAACAGAAGCCTCTAATAAGCTTTTGAAGGATGTTAACTATAAAGGGTCTGCCCTTTGTTCTTGATGAAGAATATACATAATTGCTTGCTGGTGTATTCAGGATGATAAAAAAGCTTTCTGAAATTTCTGTTCATTGAAATGAAATGAGGACCAGGGAAGGGTTGTGTTTGCTGGAACTGGACAATGTAAAGTGGGCAGTTTTTTCAAAAATGCAGGAGATATTTCAATGTGGTAAGTTAGATATAAATCTGAGGCTTCATTCATGTATATGCATGAGCCACTAAGCACGAAATAGACAATGGAAGGATAAATTAAAAACCGTAAATAAAGCTGGAAATTAAAATTCCTAATAATAGGGAGACAAAAAGCAATCAGCATAGGTAACCAAGAGTGCCAAGTATTAATGATAACGCACCAGACAATGGAAGGGGAAAATGCAAATAGAAACAAAAGAATCTCATCTGGATTGTTATCTGTTTATTTATTTTTGGAAGTGTAATCACCAAGAAGGATTATTTCCAGTGAAATGTTTCTCCCAAATGTGAGTTTCTCCCAAATGTTGTATGGGGAGCATTTGTAGATGGATTGCTTATTCTTCTATTCTTCTATTATTATAACAGCCAGGTGATTGCGTGGAGCTGACACTGAAAGCGATAAGCAGCTGGTACATTTTTTCCTTCCCTGTTTGAACACCTACAAGGGCCTGCCTGAAACTCCAAAAGTGTTGGAATACAACTTCCTTCTTCACCAGTCACCATGGTTGGGGAAGATGGTTGTTATAGCCTAACACATCTGAAGGGTACTAGGCAGGGAAGGGTACAATCTGAAAGGATTGATGGTATGAAACCAAAGAATCTTGTACTCCCTTTGAGACTAACTGGGAGAAATAAGTTTGCAACATAAGCTTTCATAAATCAAATCTACTTCATGACATGTAACTTCTCTCTCCCAGTTAGGTGCTGTAAGATTCCACTGTATGATATAAGATTGTTGTGTTCCAAGCTGCTCAGTCAGTGTCACTGGGGAAATTCATAACACAATGACTTGGCATCAGGTTGTAGACACTACAGTATAGAAGGGGAGACATTTGCCACAGGGATGCCACAGGATTAGCAAAAGTCATAGCATTGGACAAGTGAACCCAAATACTCATCTAAGATGGGAGTCCTGCAACAGTCTTGTCCATTGTGTTCTCTGAAACCAGCTGATATTGGCGTCACCCAGTCTTTGTCAGAGATGGAGTCCCTTTGTAAGTCTGGATCTTCCCTGGTACTGGCAGAAACTGAGCCATCCCCATTCCTTTGCATTCCAAGCCACAGGTCTAAACTGTGTATTGAATTTCATCCTGGAAGTATGTGATCACCTCCCACATTGTGGATTGGCTGTTATAAAATATATAAAAGAATGTTGCCATTTCTGTTTTGACAGAGTGCCAAATGAAAACTTTGACTTTGTTGGTAGGAGAAATGAGGTCTGCATAAAACATAGATAGCAATGAATGCTGGATAAGAAGAGTAAAAGGAAAGTGAAGAGAAGAACCATGCATTGTGGGGATGTATTCAAACCATCCTCTCCACATGGATTCCAGTGTGTAAAGTGGGACCACATTCATCAGCCCCCTATTGGATAACCAGCTCTTTGACATCCAAGCATTCAGTGCAGTGTTTAAAAGGAGAGTTTATGCATGTATAGTGAGACATGAATAGGCTTTCTTTTCAAACCTCTTCGTAGCCATGTGGGCATTAGGAATTTGCATGGATGATGCTGCACTGGCTATTGTTAGGCATTATTTTATCACCCTTCATCTAATAAGCAGGGCACTCTTCACATAATAAGCAGCTTACTAATTAAAATAAATACAACACAATACAATTGGAATATATACATGATTATTTATTAAAATAGGATTAAAATATTAGCAACATTTAAAACAGTATAAACATGGACGACTGTAATATACTCTATGTTGGGCTGCCTTTGAAACTGGAAGCTTGAGCGGGTCCAAAATGCTACACCCAAGCTGTTGACCTGGCCTGGGTACCGGGATCATGTGACTCTCCTGTTGAAACAGCTCAACTGGCTACCGACCTATTTTGGGGCAGAATCAAAAGTGCTGGTTTTGACCTTTAAAGCTCTAGTTGGCTTGGGTCCAGACTATTTGAAATACTGTATCTCCTCATATAAACCAACATGTGATTTACGATCTGTAGAAGGCTTTCTCTCAGTCCCATCACCTTTGCAGGTGCAGTTGGTGAGGACTCTGGAGAGAGCCTCTCTGTGGCTGCTCCCAGACTGTGGAACTCCTTTCCACAGGAGATCCACTTGACCCCCTCCCTGCTCTCTTTCTGCCATCAGGTGAAAATGTTTTTATTTAAGGAAGCATTTGGTGATGGCAGATAGAGCTTTAATGGGGAGGGGGGTATAGAGAATTTGTATTTTAGTTTGTTTTAAATACCTTTTAATTTTGTTAAACCTGTGTTTTTAAATCAAAGTTAGCTTAATTTTAACTTTTGTACTGAGAATTTTTAATTGCATTGTATTTTTAAGGTGTGTATGCTGCCCTGGATCCTGTACTGGGAGAAAGGTGGTATATACATCAAATAAATAAATAAATAAATGGAATTAAAATTGTTAAAAAACCTGTTTAGAAACAATACAATAAAACAATACAATGCTCTCTTAAAGCCTTGTCTTTAAGCTGTTAAAAGAAAATTTCAGTTCTCAAAAGCCAGCTGGAATAACAACAATAACAATACAGTAGGACCCCCATATCTGTGGATAATGAAATCCACGGATAATACTGAATGCCCCCATTGCCATTCCTGCCACTGGGGCAATCCCAGGGGTGAAGGGAGAAGGGAGGTGAGATCTACTCCTCACCTCCCTTCACCCCCGTGTCGCCTTTCCCATCACTGGGGTGATCCCAGGGAGAAGCAAGGCGAGATCCACTCCTCCCCCCTTCACCCCTGCATCGCCATTTCCGCAGCAAGGGCGATCATGGGGAGAAGGGAGGCAAGATCTACTCCTCCCCTCCCGTGTTGCCATTCCTCCCAGAGGAGCGATCCTGCATGTGATCCCTGGGAAGAAGGGAGGTGAGATGTACTCCTCCTTTCCTCCCTCCCCCCCCCCACTATCCATGGATAAGTGAATCAGCAGATGGTGAATCAGTGGATGTGGGGGTGCTAATGTAATTTTTTAGTTCCCAGTGGAAGGACAGCAAGGGAGAACCATTCTAGGAAAGGAGTTCCAAAGCCTAGGGGCAGCCACTGAGAAAGCCCTAACTCATATTCTTACCAGCCATGCCTGTGAAGTTGATGGAACTGAGAGAAGGGCATTTCCTGAGTTTCTCAGGACTCAGGCAAACTCACATGAGGAGACACACTCTGTTAGATAGCTTGGCTGTAGGGTTTTATATATGGCTGTTATAACCAGCCCGGTTACCAATTTGGCTGCAATTCTTTGTACCAACCAAAGTTCCAAACTCTTTTCAGAGGTAGAGTGCATTAACAGTAATCTAAACATTAGCTACAGTACAGTGGTTGTCTCAAGACTGTTTATACTCAGAGGTGGCAGAAAGGTGTAGAGGGAGAGAACACTGTGTACCATGCAGGGTATGCAGCCTGTCCTTTACTGCCCTTTACGTTAGCCTGAGGCTTTGAGATGCAGTGAGTATTAATTTAAAAACACTGCCTGTCCAGTTGGCTTTTGTGCCTGAATTGGTTGGGGTGCAGTTTCATTCTTTGCAGCAAAATGTTTCAGGCCTACTACCCAAATAACAAAAATAAATCTAAACAAAAGTAAATCTAAACATACTATATGAAAATTGGGCAACAAATACGGTAAACCAAAAGGGAAAGAAATCAGGGGGGGCAATCAATTTATTTGAAATGTGGTGCTGGAAGACAGTTCTGCAGATAATATCAACTGCCAAAAGAAAAAGAAATGGCCCCAAGAGCAACTCAACCCATTTATCTGTCTTTTTGGAAGTTTATGGTGTCTGTAGAGCTCTCCTCTAGCACCACATTTTGAATGTTCCCAACACACCATAGTCATCCACCCTATTTATGAGAAGCTCAGATTCCAAACTCTTGCATGTACTCTGGCTCTTGGTATCCCTTGTGCCAATGGACCTTTGAAATTCCAGTAATTTTGGAGTAGAACTCCCAGAAACCCCAGTTTGCAAGGCCAGAGGTAAGGAATTATGGGAGTTGTAGTCCAAAACATCTGGAGGGACAAAGATTACCCACCCCTAGTCTCTTTGGACATTGTCTCCCTTATATAAGGATGTCACCCATCCTTATCATTTTATGAACTGACAACTCCCTGTAAAGAGTACAGTTGGCCTTCAACTTTCATGGGGGGTTGGGTTGGAGGACCCCCACAAAAGTGGGGAAACTGCAAATATAAACCCACATGAGAGAACATTTCTCTAGGCATTTGTAGGTCCTCCAGTGTGATTCTATGGTCAACTTCCAGACCTACAAATGCATAGAGAAGTGTCCTCTTTAGGAATCTCTAGGTCCTCCATTGTTACTCTATGGTCATCTTCTGGCAGAACCATACTATAGAATCACACTGGAGGACCTAGAGAATGCCTAGAGAGAATATGTTTAGTAATCCATGAATGATCAAATCGGCCAATGATTAACCAGAAATGTGGAGGGGCAACGGTACTGTATATTCATAGCAGTCCTTACTTGCTCTGCCTCTTGTTTCAGTGATGCTTTGATTATTTTAATTTCCTGGGAGATGGAAATTAGAGCAGACAGCAGCACCATGAAAATGGAAGGGCTGGTTCTCACAAACACATGCACATACTTCTGGGTGATCAAAGGCTAGAAACCAGTATGTGTGAGCATTTCCATTGCTGCTAGAAACACAGATTGTTGAAGAAAATAGGACCCTGTAGAGATTTGTTGTTTTTATGTGTAACTCCTTGTGTTTGTCCTTGTGGGATTTAATTTTGTCATAATGGCTTTCCCATTTTCTATGATATTTTTTTAAAAGTCTGCTGCATAATCCCCTCAGGTTTATATTGGCTGTAATTGAACAGATGTAATGTCCTCTCCTTCATCCCATTTACTAATGAAAATGTTGAAAATCATAACCTTTGCATAACACTGCTGGGTATTTCTTTCTAATTTTGCATCAAATGATTATTCATGATTACCCTTTGAATCTGTTTTCTTAACCTTTTGGCAGTATTTTGTGAGCTGGCTCAGACTAGGGTTGCCAGATTGAAAACTGGAGAGGGCTCCTGTACATTTAATGGTTGTGTAGAAGAGGAAATTGCAGCAGATGGTGTTTGTCATGCACCCAGGCAACAAGCAACACCTGCTCAGATTCCCTCTTCTGTACAACACTTAAAGGGACAGGAGCCATCTTCAGTTTTCACTCTGGTAACCCTAGTTAAGACACAAAGCGACATTGCTGTGAGGAAGATACTACTTATAGAGTATACCTATGCACGGATGTTGAGATGAAGTGAAGTGAGATGCTTTTTGTGAAAGCTTTTGCGCACCCCATAAAAGAGTGAATCCTTTCCAGGCAGAAAGGGTCAAGGAAATGGGAAGACATGGATCCTACTTGCCAAGGCTGATAATCCCTGTGTTTTTGTTACCCTACAGCAATGAAACCACTGTGGCACATCTCAATGAAACAACAGTTATTGCTTGAGCTTAAAAAAGTAATTCTTTTCGACTACCACTCCCAGAATCTCCCAGCCAGCATGGCACTGGCCTTGTTGCTCAGACACGGCCATGCTAGCTGGAGTATTCTAGGAGTGGCCATCTGAAAATTAACTTTTTGGAGCTCTGGGGGCTAGTTGCCTCTTGTCAGGATCAGTTCCTTTGTTCCTGCCATATTCATTAGTTTATCTGGGGCTTTGATGCAGAGTGTGCATAGCAATTTGTGTAGGGGTGAAATGTGGTATATGTAACTGTCTGTGCTGTGCTTGGGGAAACAGATAACCAGGCATCTGCAATTAATGGTTCTAGCCTCAGGGTTAGAGACTCTGGGAGATGTTAGCTTTCATTTTAAGGAATGCCTGTGTCAGTGGATAATGGAGAACCAAAAGGTATGCAGCACGCCAGAGTTTGCTGATTGTAAAATGCTTTTAACTTAGAGTGAAAGAGTTAGGCCCTCATTCTCAGCAATTTTTTAAAAGTCTGCTGCATATTCTATGCTTCCTGGATTTTTAGCAATAAAGCTTTCTGATGCAACTATCTATCCTAACACTAAGGAGATTTTCAGACCCGCAATTTAATACGTGGGAGACACGGAACAGGGTCGGGAAAAAATCTTTTCAGAAGACATCCAACCTTTTCCATTTCTCCCCCATCCTCATTCCGGATTTCCCCATGATATTTTCATCATGGGAAAACATCGTTTTTGGACCACAGAACCACAGAATCATAGAGTTGGGAGAGACCACAAGGTCCATCCAGTCCAACCTCCTGCCATGCAGGAATACACAATCAAATCATTCCCAACAAATGGCCATCCAGCCTCTGTTTAAAAACCTCCAAAGAAGGAGACTCCACCCCACTACGAGGCAGTGTATTCCACTTCCAAACAGCCATCCGTTCTGTTTCTGTCACGGAATCAGGGTGGTCCAAAAGGTGTCCTGTTCCTCTCCCACGATGACAGCCATGGGAGGGAGGTCCATTCTGGACACTTCTGGGCAGGAACGGGACACTCAGGTAAGTTGGACCCTTGGCCCCCGCTCCCTGGGTTACTTGTATTTTATTATTATTATTGTTTTGCTTCGTTTTCATTTTTGACAGTTGGGGGGGTATTTTTTAATTTCCCTCCCACCCGTTCTCTCGCGAGAACAAGCAGGATTTGGCTTCACTGCTCTAAAAACAGCTTTACGGCAGCTGCATTTATAGCAGTGAAGCTGAGGGAAGAGGGAGGACGTTCCTGCCGTGGGATTAAGGTAGGTGTTTGAACATTTTACCTTTATTCCATGGCAAGAATGGGATTGGGGATTGTGGGGCAGGAACAGGGCATTTGGCCCCATTTGAAAATCTCCTAATACATTTTCCCTCTTAATCTAAACACACTATAATAACTCTCTTTTCTTTTCCAATAAACATTATATTTACACCTTTATACTAAAATTAAAAGTTACACATTACAATTATACATATTTGGAAAAGAAAAAAAATACAATAATAATAACAAAATATTTATTTAAAGATATCCCTTAAATTATTGCTGGGGTTGTCTCATTAAACCACGGCCAAAACTTTCTCCAACAATGGTTTGTCAATTTCTCTTTTTCAGTCAAAGCTAGATTTTCAATTACATTTTTAACATAATAAGCAGTGCCTTTCACATCATGTAGATTTTGACTCTTTACCTCCCTTTGTCTTTGGAAAAATAATCCCAACATCACATAGAGGTTTACCAGGTGCACCGTGGACCAGGACACTTTCCAAAAACTCACAGCTAGGGAACCAGACTCCTTCCTCTTCCTCTTCCTCTTTTGGCCCACTGGCTTTCTGGGTCCCCTGACACCCTCTGGAGGTTTGGTCCCCGAAAGCACTGCCTCCCAAGTCTGTTGTGCCAAATCCAGGACCCAGAGCACCTCCTCCCATATTTCCCAGGTGCTCGGGCAGTCCTGGGCAAAATGTCTGATCGTCTGTCTCCCTTTGCGCCATACCACTCAAAATCTCAGCCTTTTTACATTTCAGACGGGAATAAGTCTGCTCATCCTCTGTGGCCCACGGTACACTGGCACATGATGCCTCTGCAGTGGGCCTATTGATGTGATGACAAAGCAGTTAGTTTTGTTCACTGATGTGGTTGTTCAGGCTGCTCTTTTCCCAGCTGGTACCCTGCAGGTGTGTTAGGTGACAACTCCATCATCCATACTCAGGATGGGCTAATGCTAGGGAGTTGTAGCCTAGTACAACTTGTAAGGTACAGGTTAGGATGACTGGTTTGACTAAGGAGATTTTCATATGGGGCCAAAATGCCCCGTTACTGCCCCACCATCTCCTTTCCCATTCCTGCCATGGAGTAACGTAAATCTTTCACACACTTACCTTAATTCCGCATCAGGAACGGGCTCCCCCGCCCCTCGCTGGCTGGCCGTAAATGCAGCCGTTGTAAGGCTGCTTTTACGACCAGCCATCTGAAACATGATCACGTTATCACATGATAATGGCCGGGCGGTAAATTTAAAAAAATAAAACTCCCCCAAACATAAAATCAGTTCAACAAGCACAAAAACACACTTTAAATCACACAATCATAACAGGGAAAGTAAAATAAAGGGTGCCACTTACCTGGCTGTCCAGATCGTACCAGGAAGTGCTCAGAATGGACCTCCCCTCCGCAGCTGTCATTTCAGAACAGGAACAGGGCTCCTGTTCGCACACCTGTGATTGTGTGATAGTGACGGAACGGTAGGTCTATTCACGATGAAAAATCATGATTACATTGTTCCGGAACAGTCATGGGAGCAGGATGGGTGCAGGACAGAACAGGGTCAACGTCGTCCAAAAGGAAAAACCTTTCCCAACCCTGTTCTGTTCCTGCCACAGGATATATAGCCCGTGTGAAAATCTCCTAAGTATGCAGGCATTGAAATTGGAACAGTTTAATGCAGATTTCCCCCAAACTGGCACTGTCCAGGCATTTTGTACTATAACTTTCGTCCTTCCCAGCCAAGTAAGGGAGAGAAGCATTGTAGTCCAGCCCAACTGTCAGGCACCAGGTTATAATCTAACTAGCTATAATTAGTTGTACATCCTTATCACATTCAAGCTAATGGTGAAACAACATGGATTGGAGAAACAGTGGCTGTAACAAACATGAAACTACAAAAATGGAAGGTGAGGGAGGTCTTAAAGGACCTTTTTATCACCACTCTCCCTCAGTAGCATTCTTTAAATTAAAAATAAAACTCCAGCAAAGTATAGTTCAACACAAATATCCCCCCTTTTCCTGGAGATACTTCCCCCCAAAGCAGTAGCCACACACACAGATTCAAAAATGTTTGAGGGAATCTTTGTCAAGACTGACTTAAAGAGTCATGGAGTGCAGAGTAGAGTGACATTATAGGTCACAAGAGTTTCCTATTGAATATTTTTATTTGCCAGATTTCGAAACTGAATTTAAAATTTAAAATATGTGTGTAAGATGTGTGGCTGGGTTGGTAAAAACAGCTGTCGAGAAGGCACTGATCTTTCAAATGCTGCATGCCTTAGGTCAGTAATAGCCTTATTGTCAAATGGTGGCTCAGGATCAAATTAGATGATATCCTTATGTTTTTAGAAGAGGTGTTCTCCTAAATGGTGAAAGACTCCATTTGTCATATCATGTAATTTTCCTCACCTACATATCTTACAGTTAACATGATTTGTTTTGTGATTCGTTACTGGAAGGCAAACAATGGGCTTCATTTGCAAACCTGCTTGCCAAAGCATACATCTCTGAGAAAATCCTCTCGTGAAAGTTAAAACAGGTTAATTATTATCCAGCATGACTCTAAATTTGCAAAAATATTTTACAGCACTATGCTGTGCATGTTTACTGTATTCAACAGGCTTACTCCTTAGTAAATGTGTTTGGGACTGTAGCCTAAATGTAGCATTTGCAGTTTATAAAAGGGAGGAGATGAACTTCTGGTGGGCTGTTTTCAAAATATATGAATGAGCTATTAACAGGATTTGTAAATTGATGCTATTTCCACAGTGAATAAGGATAATTTAGAATCATGTCCCCTTAAGAGATGATGTCTCAATTTTTTCCCTAGTATAATAAAAATTGCAGGTCAGGAAGGTTTTTGCGACACAAATTAATAAGTTTATTACTAGGCTAACAGCTATGTTTTAACAGTTTAATCTTCTAAATATTCCTGCTAGTATCATGGAGGAGCAAGATTTGCTGATTTTCCTACCAGAAGGCAAATAAAAAGGTAGTTAATGTCACTGTAATAAAATGTAATCATTTATAATGTCTGCTCCTAATAGAATAAAGTCCTCCTTTTCACACCGGTGGGAGATGGATGGATTCTAGCAGGCTGCTCCTTTGTTAGGGTTGCAGATAGTTTCACTGTGACATTTCTCTTACTCTGCATGTGTTGGCAGGAAGAAAATTGATTCAGGGGTGTCATTTGCAGTAAGGAGCTTTTGGTATCTCCTGAGGCAGAAAGAAGTCTTCTCACCTGCTACTGACAAGAGTTACTATTCCAACTTCCTCCCAAATTCTTCCTCTTAATCCTTTGCTGCAGAAAGGATACAAGTTAAGAAGGAAGGTTGACTGTTTACCATTTGGAATCTATGAATCTGCCTTACATAGAGTTAGACCATTAGGCCCTCTTGCTCAGTATTGATTACACTGGCAGAAGTTTTCTGTGGCATCATTGTTGTTGTTGTTATTTTCTTACCCACCTGAAGTGGGGAACTACAACAGATTGAACACATAACACCAGTTAAAGGAACATATAAAACCAATACATATTAAAATCAATCAATCAATCCTTAATATTCATAATTTAAAAATAATCTGGATAGTCCTGCTGAAAGAGACTGGTCTTTACTGCTACTTTGAACTCAGACAGAGTATCCAAGGGACAAATCTCCTCTGGCAGGTCATTCCACAACATTTATATCCTTTGTCCTCTGATGAAGTGGCATTTATAGCCTTCATCTTCCCCACTTTGACCGCATGACAATCCTGTGAGGTATATAACTGCTGAGAGAAAATGACTGGTCCAAGGTCACCCTGTAAGTTTCATGGCTCACTAGGAACTAGAACCTGGATCTCCCCAAGTCCTGGTCCAGGATTCTGATCACTACAACCAGTGGACCAGGTCTGAGTTCACTCCCAAACTGGCATCCTGCTTAGATATGGGAAAATTGTTGTGCCATGCCATATGCTGGTTCAAACACCAAGATAAACGGTTGTGTCCACATCTCATGCTCATTCCTTGGTACTGGTGGGAATGGCTCTAGAGAAGCCAAATTACCAATAGAATGATAGATGAGCAAATATACGCACTAATACGGTTGCCACAGTTAAAGCAATAGCATGGTATTAACAATAAGAAATATTTATTATTTATTTGATTTTATTTATTTGATTTACAGTTGGCCCTCCCTATCCATAGTTTTTGCATCCACGGATTCTATCTCCCCCACCCCAAAAATAAAATCCAAAAAGCAAACCTTGATGTTACCATTTATATAAGGGACACCATTTTACTACACCATTGTATATAATGGGACTTGAGCATCCATGGATTTTGGGATCCACAGGAGGTCCTGGAACCAAACCCCTTAGGATACCAAGGGCCAACTGTGTATCCCACTTTTCTCCCAATTTGGGACCCAAAGTGGCTTACTATATAAATACCGTATATTCTAGCTTTCTTCTGCTTTACCATGAGAATTAAAGGGTCCAAGCAATAAGTTCAGCTGCTCCAAGGAACCCGTTTTAGGAAAAAATGTACCAGCATAGCAATGTGCGTACAAGATACACATGAACAATGGCAAAAATGTTAATATGTATACTTCTTTTTGGTTGGGGAGATATTTTGTGGCTAAAAGTACATGGATAAACTGCATATTTTACAATGATGCATGGAAATAAACTCTTTAAAACATTCATTTACAGAATGGGACAAAAATATTAAAATGGTTTTCTACTAAAACATAAAGCAGAATTTAGGATGAATTCATTTCTCCTGCTGAAACAAGAATGCATTGTCCTTCTGACTGGCATATTTTTGTTTTTATCCATTTATTTTAAAAAGTGTATGTTTCTTATATAATATACTCACAACAACCATATAAGGTAGGCCTGTGGATTTTTAAATTCCTCCTCCCCCTTCTCAGCATTCCACACTTTTCCTGGAATTGCTGAGGGTGACTCGTTCTATTGGCCTGCTGCTGCCACAGCTGTCACCAATTTACTGCCTGGGTCCTGTCGCAGGCAGCCTGCTACTACTGCCTCTTGACTGTCTGGGTCCCAATCTGGGCCACAGATTGAGTGGCAGGAGTGGATTGTGGGGTGGAGAGTGAATTTGCATGTGGGTGGTGATTGGTTGGGTGTGTTTCCTGAGCAGCCAATCAGCACACTGGGAAAGGCAACATACCCAAGAGAATTATAGATAGATAGATACTGTACTTTCACTAAAAGTGAAGATGCCTAAATTCAGGCTGTTTTACTTTGAAGATATCATAAGATGACAACAATAATCCTTGGTAAAGTGGAAGGCAGTAGGAAAAGAGGGAGACCACACTACAGGTGTATTGCTTCAATCAAGAAAGCTAGATTGAGGCTCTTGAAGGTCTCTCATTTGTAGGATTGCCATAACTCAAAGTCAATGGGATGGCAAATAACAACAACAATAGTATAGTACACTGTGCTTTAGTATAGTGCTATGCTATATTATGGGCTATGCTGTACTGTCCTCAACCAGGGGCACTTAAGAGATTTTGATGTAATTTTATGCAAACATGCATGTGGCTGAACAGCTATTTCCTATTCTATAGCTATTTTGACATAGGAACAGTCTAAATACCCTGGAGGCATCAGATCCTGTCTGATCCTGGAAGCTAAGCAGGTTCAGTCATCGTTAGTGCTTGGATGGGGGACCACCAATGAATGCCAGGTGCAGTAGGCTATATTTCAGGGGAAGGATCTGGCAAACCACCTCTGAGTATCTCTTGCCTAAGAAAACCCTATGAAATTCACAGGGCAGCCATGAGACAAGATGAAGGCACACACACACACACATGTGCAGAGGTAACATACATATTTGACAGAGTGAAGGCATTTGGGACTTGGTATGGCTGTGTCCATCACTTTCACAGTCATGTTTTTAAAGGTGCTCATAGGAAATTCAGTCCAAAAAACTATTTTAAAAACTGATTAATCTGATCAGCTCCAGCTATTAAAAGTTAATTGTGTGAAATCCAACTCCCACTGAAGTCATTGCAGGGGCTCCCTGTCTATTGAATCTTACAGCTGCGAATCTTGTTTCCACCACCTTTCATCTGGTTCCGAGCTTCCTTTTTGAACTTTTAATTGCCTTGTGCTGTATAGACAGAGTTCTGATTATCAGAATAAAATGTGTGGGTTTTGAGCATTTGCCTATTTTATAAATGTGAATAGTTAATTCTGTGTAAATCGGGTCCCATCTTTAACTCCTTGCTCTGTAACTGAGGCTTCCATTCTATGGAAAAAGAAAGTTGGGGGGAGGGAGGCAAAGTGTTAGACTGGAATTGCATCTTGCAATAATTCAATGACTGACTCCCTCCTTTCTTAGCAACCATCCTAAGAGTTCTACTTGCTGAACAGTGTTATAGTGAGTGGTGTCTCACTAACAGGCAGGCTTATATACAATGCATGTTTTCAAAAACCTGTTTGCCTTGTTCACATTTAAAATGTTCAGGAAGCAGGACTGGCCTTGCAATTAGGTAGACTGAGGTGACCAACCCAACTGACTGGTTACAAGTTACTGAAGGATAGAGCCATGTGTGCCACATGGCCGGCCTGCCTGCCTGGGACTCCATAAGCTCATTCCCTGCCCACAGATGTGGTGAAGCACACTGCCCTCCATCAGTGCTGAAGTAAAATTCAGTTCCCACTCTGGTCAGCTTCTAGGCAGGGAAAGGGGTGTATGTGAGTGTGTGTGCACGCATGCATGCATGTTTGTGTGTGTGTGTGTGTGTGTGTGTGTGTGTGTAGAGGGAAAACATGTTGTCTTTTGCCTCAAGTAGCAAAATGTCTTGGGCAAGCCCTTGCGCCAACTAGTCTGATGAAGAGCTCATGAAAACTCAAAAACAAGCACACCCTTGTGGCATGTTGGTTGGTACTAATAAAACAGGGGTGAGTAAAGTCCTCCAGATATTGTTAGACAGCTAGTCCCAGAATTCCTCATCATTGGCTATGATTGCTAGGGCTGATGGAAGGTGCCTATCTGGTGACTGACTTTGCCCACCCCTGTTTTTTAAAAAAGCGCTGTCCAGTTTGTTCCCACCCACCCCCACCCCATGTACCAGTGTGGATGCTTCAACAATTTTATTCCATTGTATAAATACTTGTAAAATATTTTATTTTATTTTATTTCATTTCATTTCATTTTATACCCTTCTTTTCAACTAAAAAGATGCTCACACATAATGCATAATACGTGTTATCACAAATAAATATTCCGAACGCTGGTTGGGTCACCTGCAAAGAGGAAGGTGTCTTAATGCTTAACGTACTTCTCCTTTTAAACTGGCGTACCAAATGTTTCCATTCAATATCTTGTTAGCCATGCCAACAGGAACCTTCTCAAGCCCAATGGAATGAAAATAAAATCACAAATGCACAGCCCTAGCTGCACTGCTGTGCTGTTGTTCTTTGAATGTCAATAATTTATCATTTTCTTTCCAGCACTGTACATTTGCTGGGGGAAAAACCAACAACAGTTCATCCTCCTGGTGTATTTTTAATCTCACCTGAGACTGCAGGAAATTATGTTGAATGCTTCAGCATTCCTGGAAGGAGATTTATCAGGAAAATGACAGTCTGATATCACATTGAAAACCTTCAGTAAATTTCACTGTAATCCCCCTGCATGGCCCAATTTGTGTAATAGGAACATAGAATTTATGCAGTTTTGAAGGCGACTTCAAATTCACCTAGAGTCCACTGAGATTGCCAAAAATATCCTGGAAATGGATAAAGTTAGCCCAATTGAACCTCCATTCTCACTTACATTCAGGGTCAATAGAAGACATTTTGTTGCCTCAGGCCAAAGATAACATGGTGACACATACATAAGTGAACTACAGCAGTTGCATTTTACTTCATTACTACTGACCAGTCAGCATCTCCCACCACAGCAGGTAGATTTAAAGGATGGAGAACCAGCAGTTGGGCACATGCTCAATTCTGTCCCTCAACTGAGAGGAATGTCCAGAGAGCTTAGAAGGACTAGTCAAGGGGATGCTGCCACTACCTCCAGCATGTGTTACCTGAGACAGTTGTTTTTTTTCTGCCTAATGGTAATACTAGCCCTGTTTGTATTTATTTGTGGAAACTAATAAAGCAAATGCTAGATGTCTTTGTTGGTGTAATGTCTGTATCAGTCCTTTCCTAACAGGAGCTGACATCTAGTTAATTTCTAGCCACAGGACCCTGTTACAGTACACAATTTAATATTGGGATTTACATCTATGGCTGCATCTTGTGGAATTCTGGGATTTTGTGTTTGGGGAAGCACTAGAGCTCTCTGGCTGTAAATTCTAAAAGTGTCTTATATGCCTTGAAGTCACTTGTCAACTTATGGCAACCCCATGACTTATATAGGGTTTCCTTAGGCAAAGAATACTCAGAGGTGATTTTGCCAGTTCCTTCCTCTGAAATATAGCCTATACCCTTCCTTAAACTCCAAATCGGATAAGTCCATAGTTAAACTGGAATCATAATGCTATTATTGTGTAATGTGAAAGGACCTGTGGCCATCTGTGTTTCCCCTGTATAGATTCTGGACTCTTGCTCCATGCAGCACAGAGCAAATCTTAAATGCTATGGTAAATATCATCCTGTTCCCCAGAGAAATTTGCTACAATTGTCCCTCCCTCCCACCAATTACTCTGACCACCAACAGGGTGGAGAATTTGGAGAGGCTGTTTGTGTATAGATCCAGAAGAAACAGATGTCTCATGCATCACAGGCCAATCGTAGTTGGGAATGAGGAGAGTCTATAGCCGTAGCATAATGGCCTGAATCATAAAGGTATTTCCAATTAGAGTAGTTCTACTGAATCAACAAAGTAGTTTACATAAGTATTGACTCACCATTCAATAGTAGAGGCAAAAGGTCTACTTTGTTTCAAACTACCAGTAGAATTCAGGCCAGTATGGCCTGCTGATTGAAGAAGAAAGACAAAGACCACCATCTCTTGCTGCCAGTCCAATTTTTGCACTGACACAGCTCTCCAGAGAGCCTACCCATCTGACCTCTTGTTTTGAGGGTACCTGCAGTGGGAGAGTGGGCTTGGCAGTGCTCACAAGTCATGTTGCCTTGCTAAGGAGTGGTTATACCCTAAGCTTGTGATGGGGTTGCAGTTCATCATCACTCTGACTCTGTTGTCTTGGGGTTATCTAAATGACAAAAATAATCCTTGTAGAATTTGAGGGGAACATGTGTTGTCTTCATGGCAGCCTGCAGCAATTCACTGTATTCAGGAGGAAGGGGGCAAAAACTGCCATATACTGTGTGTACTAGGAGACCTCATGGTTTTCCATGAAGTTTTTTAAATACTGCGGGGGGAATCCACATTCCCCCTCGTTGGGACAAGCAATTCAATATGAATCACTTTCCCATAGGAGGGGAAGTATAAAGCAGATTGGCCAGGTGAGTGCAGGGGGCAGGGCTTGCTAACAAGGCAAGTACCTGCTGCCACCATGTTGGATTTTTGCCTTAGCAAGCAATCATTGAGGTGTTTTGGTTTTTTGCTTCCCTATTAAATTGAAAAGAGAGCGTATTAAGACTCTAAACTATCTAGTCCGTGAGCTGCTCTTCGCCGATGATGCTGCCCTTGTTGCCCACACAGAAGCAGCTCTGCAGCGCCTAACGTCCTGCTTTGCAACAGCTGCAGAGCTGTTTGGGCTGGAAGTCAACCTGAAGAAAACAGAAGTTCTTTACCAGCCTGCACCACAGGACGAACACCACCATCCCCACATTGCCGTCGGCAAATCAGTGCTCAAGTCCGTTCAGCAGTTCACCTACCTGGGAAGCATCATCTCCTCAGATGCCAAGATTGACAAAGAGATTGATCACAGATTAGCAAAGGCATATAGTGCATTTGGAAGACTTCACAAAAGAGTCTGGAGCAATAAACACCTGAGGCAAAGCACAAAAATCAGTGTGTATAGAGCCATCGTACTGTCTATCCTCCTTTATGGATCTGAAACATGGGTTACCTATCGCCACCACCTACGACTCCTCGAGCGCTTTCATCAGCGCTGTCTACGCACAATCCTAAATATACACTGGACTGACTATGTGACGAATGTTGCTGTCCTTGAACAAGCAGGGATCACCAGCATTGAGGCCATGATATTGAGAACACAGCTGCGCTGGGCAGGGCACGTTTCTAGGATGGAGGACCATCGCCTCCCAAAAATACTACTCTACGGTGAACTCGCCACGGGTCAGCGTGGGAGGGGCGCTCCAAAAAAGCGATACAAGGACTCCCTGAAACAACATCTCAGGTTTGGCCAGATTGATCACCAACGGTGGTCCGCCCTGGCCTCACATCGGGAGGCATGGAGACGCACTATCCACAATGCTGCAGCCTTATTTGAGAACTCACGACGAACAAGTCTTGAAGAGAAACGACAACGCAGAAAGAATCACAACCCAAAAACATCACCCAAGGAGACCTTCTGCTGCACTTTTTGCAACCGGACTTGTTTATCTCGGATTGGCCTTTTTAGTCATCAGCGCGCTTGCAGAAGGCGCGGGATGAGTCCTTCCTGAATCTTCGTTTGCGAAGAAAAGCCAGAGAGAAATTGAAAAACTGCTTTATCACACCTTGCACATCATTTTTTAAAAAAAAAAAAGTTTGGTGGTGGTGGCAAATTGAGGTAAGTACAAACATGAATAAATCACCTGTGGCCACCATCTTACATGTGAAACTTATGGGGGCAAAAACATCATTAAGACAAGTTGCAACTGCTGCGAAATGCCATTACTGCAGAGCACTCTGGTTTTGGGGGGGCTCATATAGACAAGCCCTGAGTCAAGCTAGATTTGCCCCCACAAGCCCTGGAAGTCCAAAATACCTGGAGAGCTGCAGAGTGGAGATGGCAGACCTCTCTCTCTCTCTCTCTCTGTCTCACAGAATATCACAGGTTTGTTGCAAAGATAAAATAGAAAAGGAAAAATATCAATGTACATTCTCCCAAGTTTCTTGAAATGAGCGGGGGGGGGGGGGGCTTAAAGTCTTATGTGTAAATAAGTGAAAGGCATTTATATAGTTCTCCATCACTGGCACAGACTCTCATCCCGTCTCTTTCCTCACTCCCTGGGGGTGAAAAATAATCCAGTCCTCGGGGAGCATCTTCTCTTTCACTTGGTGTGCATTTCTGGTTTGTTCTTAATTATTTATTTGCAAAGATAAATCTTTTCAGGAAAGGGGGGGGAAATGAAAAGGAACCATAATACAGGAGGTGCTGTGATTTAGAAGCTATGCATTGTTTAAAAAGCCTTTTAGCTAATTCTCCCAATGTTGATGATTTGACCATTTGGAGACATAAAGAGCTTCTAAAGGAGCAGAGGAAAGAAGGTGATTCATGAGCAAGCCCAGGTCCCCAGAGGCTGACGTTTTAAAATTCTTAAGAATGAAAGAGGTTCAGAATCCAGTTGACGTGAAAGAGAGATGAAATCCTCACTGGCTAAAGATGGAAACCTGCTCAATGTTACAGACATTTTTAACATTTAACAAGCTCCCCAACAGAGTGTGATGCTTGTTAGCACATGAGATACAATAGATATTAAATTTCACCACTGGTTACATTAGGGATAACTGTGTCCAAAGGGCAGAGTTTTATGAAAGGAGAGGACTAAATAAAATTTCCAATGCACCCTGTTAATCAGAGTGCTGTGTAACTGAACAAGCCTATGATATTTCAACAGCTGTTTCAGACTCTCCCCTTCTCTGTCTCCAAGGCATTCATTCTTCCTGGATGTTTTTAGAAGGTTGTTGGTACAGTATACAAGGCAGGGCAAGAGACCCTTGTTGAATGAGCTATCTATGGCAGCTTTGGCTTAAGGTGATGAGGTTAAAAAAAATGTTTAGCATCCAAGTGTGCCTGGGATAGAATACAAACATTCATTCTTCTCCTTGAGTTCCTTAGCGTCTGAGTGGGAACGTAGCAGGAATGGAGGTAGGTAAGGAACAAAGTCAGCAGTGTTCCTTGACACCAGACTACCTCTTTTGGGTAGTTTTCCACAGTAGCAGAAATACCAGTATAATCTGCAGTAGAGGGTTTAACCCCCCCCTTTTTTTTAAGTACATGCATAAAAAAATACCAAAAGGAGTGGCCAGGCACACTTGCATCTCTGCTCTGATCTTACTACCCTGATAACCAGTAAAAGAGCAGGTATACCTAGCTTTGTGCTTTATTTTACCTTGCATATACATTACTTTTTGCTTAACAGATTTTCACCTACATTTCTGGCTTAAGACACCCTCAATGCAAGGAGAAGTGTTGCATGTTGTGCTTGGCTCTATGTCATTTGCCTGTCAAACTTACAGCAGATGTGGAACACTGATTTTGGTCAGCTCCATGGATGATAAATGCTACATATGGTGCCCAGGTCTCTCTTTTATACAGCCCAGAGGGTCATGTTAGAAAATGGAGAGTCCTGGTTCTCCCATTTCTTTCCTTTAAGTTTCTAATTAGGAATGAGTGGATCAAGCTATTTCTGGGCCATGTCAGTTTTCACCTTGTGTTTGTTCACCATTCTATTCCATTCTTTCTCCACATTAATCTGCACTTTAAAAGAAAGAAAGGAGGAAAAAACCCATAAGGAAACCTGTATTTCTGTACATATTTAAATGGGAATTTTTGAACAGATTTAATAATAAAACCCACATTTCTAAATGTAACTCTGTCTTAAAAATATGTTTTGGTAATGTACATTGACCATCTTCCAAGCTGAGAACTGCATCACAAATTTGGAGAAAGATGAATTACATCCTGATCTGTACATTAATTGGGGAGGGAGGAATAGATCAGGTTGATTTGCTTTGAAATACATATCAAATGAAGTTCTTAATCCTCTATATTTTCCATACCTGATTATTTCAGAGACCACATTATGTCTGACAGTAAGCCCTTCCAAGTAGCCTTTCAGTGGCAAATAAGGTATCACCATGGGCCTTGCTATTGTTTTTGCACATGTAAAATTGTACCAGAGCTGGCCAAAATGGGCTGGGTTGTTGTTGTTGTTATTGTTGTTGTTGCTTTTTAGCTTTGCATTGTGCAAGGAGCTACACCTAAGAGACGAGAGCAGCAATTGTAATGAAACTGATGTGCTTAAAAAGATGTGTTTTAAAGGTGAGATTTCCCAAACTCAGACATCATTGTGGTACATATGGTATCCTTCATGCATCTGAGGAAGTAGACCAGGTCTACAAAAGCTTATGCTACAATTTCTTTCTTTCTCAAAGGTGCTACAAGATCCTCTTGCTTACTGATATTCCAAACTAACACAGCTATGTTTTTGAATTCTTCCCGTATGGTACATATTGATGCATTACATATAAGAAACCTGTAATAGGTTCAACTGAGGTTGGTGATGAATTTCACCCATGAAAGGTATCCTAGGAGAATGTCTACATAAAAGCATATTTTTCATGCAGTTTCAGTGAATGGCATTCTGCCATCCTTTCTTTCTTTCTTGAATTTATATCTCAGCTTTCTGCCAAAAAATGCCACTCAAGGCCATTGCAGGAAATAATAAGGCAATAATAAATAGAGGGGGAAATGCAATTAAAACATGAAGTCAAGAATCCTGTTGGTTGTTGTGCAGGATGTATTTTTTTGGCTGTTGTACAGCAGGTATATTTCAGTTCATGGTTCTGTAAGCAGAGTTCCATTTGTTGCTGTGTGCCTTGAAGTTGACTCCAACTTGTGGTGATCCTATCTTAGGTCTTTCTTCACAAAACTGTGGTTTGCCTGCCTGAAAACATCATTACCTGTTGGGGAAACTACAACAGGGAGGAAGCCCGCTCAACCTTCACTTGGCAGGGAGTTCCATAGTCTGGAAGTAGTCATTGGGAAGGTCCTATCTCCCCTCCCCATCAAATATGCTTCTAGTGTGGCAAGAGCATGGGAGACACCTATTCCAAAATTTTTAAAGCCCAAGCAGGCTTGTATGGGGAAATACAGTCTTCCAAATGAATTAATGAATAGTAGCCCTGCTATGATTTCAGTGATAATACCTAAATAACAAGCAGAAGCAGCTGCAAAAATGTGCAATCCAAACATTTCTTCTGCTCCCAAAGTGCATTGCAGGAGAGTTTGTCAGTCATGTCGTGTGATCATGTTGGCTCTACCTGTGGCACAGGTGAACACTTTGTTGAACGGCTGCTCTTGATGATCCTCCTGATGCCTCCAACAGTGAAGCTTTGCCATTTTGCTGTTAGGAAAATACACTGCAGTGGTTTCCTCTATTTTGGGTATGCCACTGGGCCCTTTGTTGCAAGAGAGAAAGCTACAAATGGTATAACAGTAAATTGTGCAAAGGATATTTCCATTGGATTCTCTGACCCATTTTTTTTAAAAGATAGTAATTTGATCAATAGTAGTAGTTTTGGTGACATTTAAAATTGCCCCTCTGTCAGCTAATTTTCCATTTTTATTTAGAACACAATCCTTCTCTGTGTGGGTCCTGTGATCCACATATGACAGGGCTGGAAGAATAAGATACGTCCATTGGTGATTTGCAGAAGGTTGGCCACCATTCCTGGCTCCTAATTGTTTAACAATAGCCAAAAACTGAATGATTCCCATCTAGTCCTAAATTGTACTGCAGAATCAACAAAGCTTCTGGTAAACAAGGGTGGATGTTTCTGTACAAACGTTCTGAGCTCAATTCAGCTCTGATACTTAGAACAAACTCCAGGTCTTGGAATCCTATCTTTTGCATTAGTCTCCAGTTGGTTCATCTCAGGGATTCTAGTAAGAGGTCCACCAATGCCACAGGACATAACAAAGCCCTGTTTGATTCCAACTCCAGTTTACGGGAGGCCTATACACACTTCCCAGATCCACCTCTAACCTTACAACCAGTACCAACCACGCCCATGCATATCTCAAGTTCTGGGAGCCCTTTAGCCTACTTCCTCACTGTCACTATCAACAGTTGTTACACTTCTTCCTCATTATTTCTCCTTCTTTGCCAAATGGAGAGAGCCACATAGAGTCAGTGACAACTATTCCTGTGTTTGCTTCCTTGTCCACTTACCCTTTCTGGGCCAAAGCAAAGGTTTTGAAGAGGATTAGCCCAAGAAGGCTGTAGTCAGTGGTCCCTCTCATGAGCCCACAACAGATGGCTGACCATTCCAGTCTTTAATGCCAGCCTTTACCATCACTGCTACACAAGCAGTTGCTTGAGGTAGAGGCTGCCCATAACTCCAGAAAGTAGGGAGGAACTTTCTTATGCCTCTTTCTCGGGCATGGACGTAGCAGTCACATGGGAAAGAAGTATAAATTTTGAAGGAGGGTCTTAATCTCGTCTTCACTCTCCTCCCTCGTTTTGGCCATGCTTTCTGGGGATGATGGGAGCTGTAGTTTATGGAGAGCACCCAAGGGGGGGGATAGCAGATTTTGTAGGTTCTTTCCACACCCTTTAAGATTCATACTTGCACTAAGCGGTGGGTAGAAGGAGGGGAATCCTTTTTAAAAAGAGTACAGAAGAAAATACACTGTTGTGTAAAGTTTTAATGAGGTGTGGTGGAGAAATGCATATCTGGAAATAATGACTATTATATCAATACAATGTATATCACCATAAGGGGAAGCCTGTGACAACCTGGGTGCCTGGCCAGTTGCTGTGGATGGGCAGCATTAAAGCCATTGCTCTCCCTTTTTGTCTTTTAATTGGCCTTGGATTGGTCAGACCTTGATATCAGGGGTGGGAGAAATTTGAGGCCCAAGTGCAGCCTCTAAAGACTACTTTTGAGGCCTTTACAATCCCCCTCCCTGTCCCTCTATTTTTGTCTTTTTTTTAAAATTGTGATGATTTGGGGCTATTTTCTGCCGGAAAGCTGCACCAAACGATGTGGTTACCCCTTCCCTAGCCAATCCTCTTTAAAGTGGAACAAATGGTCACCCTTGCCTTCTATCTGCCAACTCTAGGAAATCCTTTCACAACCTGACAGTAAGAGCTGTTCGGCAGTGGAATGTGCTGTATTGGAATATGGTGGACTTCCCTTCTTTAGAGGTTTTTAAACAGAAGCTGGATGGCCATCTATCGGGAATGCTTTGATTGTGTGTTCCTGCTTGGCAGGGGATTGGACTGGATATCCCTTGTGGTCTCTTCCAACACTATGATTCTGTGAAAAATTTAACACCAGATTAGGCTATGGTACTTTTTAAAACGAACTCATTTTAGTTTCTAATTATGGTGTTGGAGAATGTCATTCATTGGCCAAATCCACACTAAACAAATAATCCAGTTTGAAAATGGATTATTGGCCACGGCTCCTTCCTATAGAATCCTAGGATTTGAAATTTGGTGAGACACCAGCACTCTTTGGCAGAGGAGGCTAAAGACTTTATAAAACTACAAATCCCAAGATTCTATAGAAGGGAGCCCTGGCAAATAATCCTGTTTCAAATGGGATTATTTCTGTAGTGTGGATTTGGCCATTGTCATTTCCCTTTCTAGCATTAGTTTCTATTACTTTACTTTTTTTTAAAGTGCCCCTTTTGATGGATAAAAATGGCACAAAACTTTAAAAATGCCTGTCAAAATGCCTCTTAAAATGTTACTTGCTGTAACTCTAAACTTCTTTCCCTGTCGTTGCATTACTTTTGAAATGTAAAAGTACTTCCTTACATCTTCCTTTCCAATGCAAGTAACACAACTGCAGGTAACTTCATTGCTATAACTCAGGAGTAGGTGAAATGCAGCCCATGTCCATACATGTGGCCCCCCAGGGATTTAAAAATGAAAAAAAAATGGCTCCCAAATGCTGTGGAATGCCCATGAGGGGATTGGCAGGCATTTTCACCACATTATTGGCCCTCCCTGTGCCATTTTAGGCCCATGAGAGACCTTTTTTTAAAAAGTAGGCAGTAAATTGTAAGTGACTTCTGCTCACTTCCTATTGTTAAGGAGGGACTGAAAACATGGTGAAACTATTCCCATGCCTCTTGGGTATTTGGGGGCAATTTTTTATTTTTTTTTGTAGGGGTGTGTGGTGGGTGGGTGTGTCCTCCAAGGTCTCCTGAGTGTATGTGCTAAGGCAGCCCCCTAGCCTCTCACAGTTGAGCACCCCTGCTGTAACTCATTCCTTCAAAGCTTTGCCCGGCTAAGTTAGGGCCCAAGGTTATCGTAGTCTTTCCAAAAGTCAACAATCAGTTTGGCAGTGTTGCCTTTGCCTCCTTTTCTGCATGGATGCATAGCACCAACGTCAGCTAAACTATCCTGAATGTGGAAGAACTGGGGGGATCAGATCATATCTCTGCAAACGAAAAACCTACAGAGATATTTTAAAGATTTTCCCCTTCAGTGACTTTTGGTTAAACATTGTTCATGCTGCATATAAATATCTTTAGTGACAATAAGTGCACTGCTTTTCACCATAATTGGAATTGATGGGTTTAAATTTGTTGCAATGTAATTTCTACCTGTACTACCATTTATGTTAGGAATGCAGGAGCTTCCTTATACCTAGTTAGACCATTTCCCCCTTTAACCCTGTGTTGTCTACCCAGACTAGCAGCAGCTCTCAAAGATCTTGGGTAGAGAGGTCTGTCCTTGCATCTCTTGTCTGATCATGCTGGGGATTAAAATGGGGCCTTTATGAATTCACAGCGGATGATTTACTACAAGGCATTAGTTTTTTGGATTACAACTCCCAGGTTTACCAAACCAACATGACTAGTGCTAGGGAATTCTGGGAGATGTCATCCAAAGAAATGATCTTTCCAAGCTCTGCCACTGAGCCAATCCTGTTGGTTGACTGATCAAATCCAAAGGGTAGTCACCAATGACTCCTCTGCATGGCAGGGAGTTGGACTAGATGGCCCCTGTGGTCTCTTCCAGTTCTATGATTCTATGTAGTCCATAGAAGTAATTTTTCTGAGCTCTGGCACTGAGCTAAGCTCTCTCCCCATGCAATTCACATTTATTGAAGTTTGAGCCTCTGGGGCTTGAAGAAGGAGACAGAATCAGATGGAGGCTGAGGATTAGCATGGAAAATGATGTATAGCTGTCTGCTTTCAGGCCTCAGAACCCCTTTCAGGCACAGAAGGATACAGTAATGTTCAACATTAGTGCCTGTGACTGACAGCAAGTATGCCATCCTGCGATTGGTCTAATCAACAAAGCATGGTCTTCTGCCCACTGCATTTTAAAATCCAATCTTACCTTATGTTTTTGCCAGAACATCAATGATGATCAGTTGGCAAAATCTACATTCTGGTTTTGGATTTCTGCATGGCTATGTCCTGCCTCAGCCAAATTTTATCACTTTCATTTTAGGATTAACCAAACTTGGCCCAAAATATTTTGCCCACCTGAGGCAAATTACAAGATGGCATGCATGGACGGGGACACACACACACACACACACACACATATTCACTTGAACTAGACTTTATCACTGCCAGTGGAGAGCATCTTCTCATAGCAGCAGGGTAGTTTAGTGAGTGCAACATAAACACACACAGCGCTGTCCTCCTAAGGGGACTTAGGAAGAATGGTTGCATGCCACTGCTTTCCCCAATACCTCCTGCCTGAGGCATTTCCCTCACTCTGCTTAATGGTAGGGCTGGCCCTGACACTGTCTTAACTTATATATTCTATATTCTGTTGCTTGGTTGTTTTCCTTGTTGTTTAATTCTTATTTCTGTTCCAGAAACTATAAGAGCATTAGAGATAAGGCTCATCAGAGAGGAACTCTGCATGTTGTGATTATTATACCTTGTTTAAAATCATATTAAATGCCACAGAGTTGCACTTGGTTAATGGCAAACAGTTTCCAATAATTTAATAATATTATAATCACATGAAGAAGGAAGAAGGACATGTAAATACAAACATCTGTCTGCTCTATTCTGCCTTCATATTATATCTTTATTTTGAACTGCCTAAGGCCGGGGGGAAACGGTTGTTATGAATTTTTGTGCAGGATAGTAGCCACTGAAAACTCTGAAAGCTCTTTTCACAGTCTTGCGCCTCAATGTTTATTTAATTTCAGGAGAGCTTTCTAAATGTATGCCACGAGTCAGGTTTATTACCTCTTCCCTCTTTAATTGCTGTGCTAATTTTTTTTTAAAAAAAACAGCTTCTTATTTTTATATTTAAGGGTCCCCAGGTGCAGTGATTTATTGGCACTGGGGAATGATTGATAAATGATTTGAGTTAAATAGAAAAATGGGAGGCATTGTGCAAAACACAAATGGTGCCAGAATGGCTACACAGGAGCCACTAACATATTTAATGTGGTGCTTATTGTACAGCTGCTGCTAGCCTCAGTCAAGGAGCCACAAATGTCAACTGTTCCAAGAGGAGAGAGGGTTTTACAAAAAGCACAAACTACAATAAAAGACTTCAACTGCGCACACAGCCATGCTTCCATTTTATTATTCTATATTGCCTTATTTGCTGAATTGTGGAATAAAATTAAGATGCAAATTCTAGACTCATAGTAGAGCTTGTACAGGTTTTTGGGGTTTTCTGGACTCCTGAAAGCCACGTTAGCTCAGGGATTCTGTGAGCTGTCATCACAAAAGGGAACTTTTCCAGTCTCTGATTTAGGACTTTACCAGATGGTGCTGTAATCACAGAATTACAGTGCAACAATACTGCAAATGGGTTCCTGTTGTCACATGACATCACTGTCCTCCCATGGTCAATGTGTGCTCCACCTGTTAATTGCTCATCACTTTTCATTGATGGGAGAATCCATGAATAGCCCTCAATATTGCTCTTTTTGATGAGCGTGCGAAATCATGTCCCACTGTACTCACATGATCCTTCCCCCCCCCCTCACCTTTCCTAGCAAGAACACATAATGCACAGGACACTCTTTTAATGAACCGTCCCCTTTTCCTGGTATGTTTTTATGTTTGTTTAAGAGTTTATTTGTTAATTTCTTTGGTTATTTATATGTTTTGTGTTATTTATGCATTTAAGCAAAGCCACGTCTTCTTCTGAGAATAGCTGAAATCTCACCCATACAAAATCATGGAAGTAAAGTCCTGTTCTTAAACTGCTAATGGTGGTTGTGTGATGATTCCATGGTGGTAATATTGAGCGATTACGGTGGTGTGCAGTAATTACTGAAATTATGCCACTATGTTTCCGCTTTCCACAATAGTGGAATTACAGCATTTTTAGATACTAGTCTGATAAAGTCCTTAGAGCATGCCAAGAAGACCAGTTCAGATCCTAAGAAACTTTTGTGTGGCCAAAAATTAAAATAAAAATTCAGAGTGCGCAAATGAAGGCTAAGAACAGGATGGGGTAGAAGGCAGGCACACAAGCCCTGCTCCCAATATGCCACCCCTGCCCTCTCTTCATTCCAGCCTTGTCACTTTGGGCAGCACAGGACAAAGTGATCTCTTGCTTGCATTACCTGTAGTGCACATCAGGCCTGCTGCAGTATATTTTAGTGCTTGAGGGAAACGGCAATATGCTCCCCACAATTCCCCAGGCAGAGTGAAGCACTTTTCTAAGGCAGAAAAAGTGGGGGAATGGCAGTGAAGTGTTGAAAGCCAGAACTGTTTGTAGGATGCTCTCATATAGTGGGCGGTGTCCTGTTAGTGATATACATGGGCATATAGCTCATTGAGGTGCAGGGAGCTATCCTCTCGCCTTTGGTGCACCCTCCAAATCTGGCCTCAGTAGCTGTGAAGCCCCAGGAGCAGCCGCCACTGGTGTTGCTGCTCCTTACGGGTTGGGGGGGAGGGAGGGAGAGAAGGCAGTTCAGACAATGTATGTGTAGCTGGTCTGAGCTCCGAGGGGAAGGAAAAAGAGGGTGCATGCCACCTGTGAGTGCACCAGTGGCTGCTTCATCATCTGAATTGCCTTAGTCTCCCTCACCTCACCACTGAGAAGCAGCAAGGGCCCCCAACCCTGGCAGTGACAGCTGCCAGGGTTGGGGGAAAACACAGGACTGCCAGGGTGGAGCATTACACTTTGCTTGTTCAATGTAGCGTCTTGGCCAATGTGTCAAAGTAAGAGTGAACTGTTAATCTGGGTGCTCTGCCTGCATCTACCTCCTCAATCTGCTTAGGGCCAGTCCTAATGCAAGTGAAACACTGCATGATCAGGAATTCCTTTTCATAATCAGCACACAGAGTATTGTCTCAGTGGCAGCTGTTGGCTGCCATGTCAATGGGACAATGGCTGTATTCTGGATTTTAGTCTGAATTTTAAAGAAGCTGTATCCAAGGTGCTGAACCTATTTGCAGTTTGAACTCAAACCCTGAATGGATCCACCGCCCCCAACTGACATGGAAGCCAGAGTCCACCACTGGGTTCTACTCAAGTGAGCACAAGTTCAAGGTCCCACCAGATCTTACCGCTGGATGAAGGAAGGTTGGAAACAGAAGAGGTGTGGCCAGTACCAATGGGAATACTGGGAAGAAAGCATTGCTTGCACACCCTTGTTTGTACCACTTCTTTGGCCCTTACATGTCCAAACTTGACTGACTTCATATGGCATGTTTGGTCTTCCACTTTGGGCCACGTAGATGTGAGGACTTGTATTATACCTAAAGACTTAGTACTCTTCTTCAGCAGAGCTGGGACTGTGGATGACCATGTCCAGATTTAGAAACTGAAGTCTTTTAACCCAGGAGCCTAGACTTGTTAATGGACCTGAAGTTTGTTGGTAGACCTAGAAATACCTGAAATGGAGCAGGAAGTAGAAGGCCAGGGTGCCAATACCGTGAACCTGGCTTAGAAGTAACCATTGACAGTCAGCCCTCCATATCCACAGATTCTGCATCCATGGATTCAGCCATCCAAGGCTTGAAAATATATATTTTTAAAAAATTCCAAAAAGAAAACCTTGATTTTGCCGTTCTATATAATGGACACCATTTTACTACAACATTGTATATAATGGGACTTGAGGTAGATTGGACTAGATGGTCCTTGTGGTCTCTTCCAACTCTATGAGCCCTGGTGGCACAGTGGTTAAATGCTGGTACTGCAGCCACAACATTGTGAGTCAAATCCTACAGGGCTCCAAGGTTTATTCACTCTTCCATCCTTCTGTAGGTTGGTAAATGAGTACCCAGCTTGTTGGGGGCAATTAGCTAACACATTGTAAACCATTTAGGGAGCGCTTTGGCACTTATAAGCAGTATAGAAATAGAAGTGTTATTGCTATTGCTATGATTCTATGATTCACCCACAGATTTTGATATCCACTGGGGATCCTGGAACTAAACCCCAGTGGATACCAAGGGCTAACTGTACTTGGAATGAATCCATTTTCCCAATAAGGAAGGAATGGTGAGGTAGAATTATGATTGCAACTTGACAAGGGCAAACATTGCTTCTTTTGCAGTGTAACTGTAACTTTTTAGTTACTTTTATTGTCACATGACTGTGACCGCACTAAATAGTGGAGGATGAATGTTCCATGATTCAGATGCTGGCTTGTGGTGTAACCTCACTGTCTGCTGTGGGCGTTGTGGGAGTGACAACATGTTTTGTAACCCAGAGGTCAGTGGCGTAAAGCTTACCAAAGCTTTTTTTAATATAGTAACTAGAATATAACTATTTTAGTCACTTATGAGACCAGCCAGATAAAGTTAGCCCTGTTAGTTTATAAAAAATCAAAATCTGACCCCATTTGTACATTAAAATATAATTTACTTTATAATGTAATTATCCATATGAGTCTAGGGAGTGCAAAGTGACCTTTTGGAGAAAAACTACAATGGTACACAGCAGCTATGTTAATAAAGAAATAGTCACAAGTGATGTGTTGCTACATGGCGTATTTCCATTAACTCCACAATACTCCATTCCATTCCTGAGCTATAGTTGGCCCTCCGTATCCATGAGTTTGGCACCCACAGATTCAACCAACCATGGCTCAAAAGTATTTGCGGGGGAAATGTCCAAAAAGCAAACCTTGCTGTTCAACATTTTACATAAGGGACACTGTTTTACTACACCATTGTATATAATGGGACTTGAGTATCCATGGATTTTGGTATCCACAGGGGGTCCTGGAACCAGACACCAGCAGATACCAAGGGTCCACTGTAGTTTTCTAGTTCTGTTTGTTTGCTAGTGAGGCAGCATTCTGTGTACTCTTAGTCCTCATTGGGGTAGTTTTGGGTCACACACATATAGTTAGGGTATTTTTCCTGAAGGTTTTTTTCCTGGTTTTGCAAACCTTGGGGTTCCCTTGAGGCTACTAATATCCCCTTTTGGGGGTTGGTTGGTCGGTTAATAATAATAATAATAATAATAATAATTAAAAAATGTATTTATACCCCGCCCCTCTATTAAAAACAATTGGGGCGGCTTACAAAAATTAAAATGCAAATACAGATTCAAAACCCTAAACACAACCCACCCCACCCTCCCCCATAAAAAGATATTAAACCAATATAAATTAAAAACAACTAATCTAAAATCACAATTAAAAAAATAATAAATAGCCAGCAGACTAAAAAAAGAGGCCAGGAGCTTCTGAAGCCGGGATCTAATTAGGAAAGGCCTGCTGAAAGAGATCCATCTTTAGTGCTTTTTTAAAGCTACTCAGGCTTGTCATCTGACGGATCTCGTTCGGTTGGTGTTCTTTTGGCTACATAAGCAATGGCATCTATGCTTTGAAGTCAGAAATAGAAGGGAATGATGAATGAGTCCAATTGGATCTTAGGCAGAGGAAGAGAACTTCATAGTAGGAAATGTTACATGCCACACTTTGGTATTGTATGTCTATTAGTTGTGTGTTTATTTTCTCAGCCAGAGTTGTGCAGCCTGGAATATCCTTACAGATGTTTATTTTATCCAAGATATTTTATGTAGAGGAACACTCAATAGCTGAATGGTTTTCTTTGTGGCTTACTCAGTGGTGTGCCATACAGAAAAGTTTTAGTGTTAGTTTTGTTTTTAAAAATCACGTAAGACCTGTAAATGGGCCTGTCAGGTTTCTGTTGATTCAAGAGGAAATTGGAATGGAGAAAGTAACTTGTGATACTTTCACTGATAGTGATGGATACCACTAGGATGTAAATTCATTCTGGGTTTTAGCCCATAATTTAAAGGAGCTCTCTGAGGTGCTGAATTTGTTTGGGACCAAGGTTCTGCAATTTGGATTTCTCCTTTAAATTTCAGAGTAAAACCCAGAGCAGATGCATCAACCATTGGCAGGGGGGCCACCAACCATTGCTGCTCTGTAGCTGGCATGTGAGGTCTGTTGAGAAGGGTTGTCACTTTGGAGAGGGTCCTATTGGTGATGCTTTTAGAAGGCTATGGGTGGCAATAGGAATATCATTTGGCCAAAATGGGTGGTGATAGATTTGATTATAGGAACTCCCTGCATTTCCTGACGTAATGTGAACATGAAGTCCAGCTTGGGATTCAGTGTGGATCATTGTGTACACATCTCCTTTGCCTTTTCTTTATTTATACCTGGCCTTTCCCCCAAGATTGAAACTCATGGTGGTTTAGAAATTAATATGATTCCAATATAGTTAAAACATACAAAAAGGAAACATTAAAATACAATCAAACTGTTGACAATATTGAAACAATTTTTAAAAAACACTTAAAAAGGAAAAAAGCAGTTAGCCTACTTCTCAGAGTTGTTGCAGAGGATCAAGTAGAAGAGAGAAGACCCACGTGAGCTTGTTTGCACAAAAGGTAGGGTATAAATGTAGAGGAGGAGAAGGAGGTGTTTTAATGACCAAAAAGTTATATGCAGGATTAACTGTGTTGGCCAAACATTAAAATACAACAAAATTAAAAATACATGTTGGGTGGCTTCCTGCTAGGGACCTCCGGGATCGTCCAGAGCTCTCAGTGTTTTTGTAGTTGTTTTCCATCTGGCTACGGGAATGTAGGCAAGCACTTCTGCAAACTTGCCCACTCCCTACAAAGAAGGGAATGGCTGGGGGATGGGAGGGGGAAGCAGTGGCTATTTAGTAAATTGGTGTCATATGTGGCTCAACCTAGTGTTGGTTGACATGTGCACCTACTATACTGCGCTGACCTATACAGGATTGCAGCCATTGTGTTTAGGGGGTTTAGGGAGGGGTATTTAAAATTCTCAGCCAGAGAACTCTAGAGCAGTGATTCCCAACTCCTAGTCCTCTAGCTGCTTTTGACTGCAGTTCCCAGGAACACCAGCCAGCATGGCCCATGGTGGAAGATCATGGGAGCAAACATCTAGAGAACCCAAGGTTGAGAAACCCTGCTCTAGAGCCTTCCCAAACTACAACCCCAGTATTCCTTAGGATCCTGCCATGATATATAGCACTTTAATTGTGTATTGTGAAAGGGCCCCAAGAGATCCTGGAAGAATACCTGTTGGGTCACCAGGATTATATCAGAGGGACTGAGAACTATGTGGCAGACGTTATCTGTGAGGAGGTGAAAGAACTTCTAAGGAAGAATTTGAAAAAGAATAAGTAGATAAAGGCAAAAATCTGGTTGTGCACCATCATCTTAGGAAACACTCCTATTGGTGTTACTGTAGTTTAGTGGGAAATGGAAGGAAGGTAAGGATAAATTATCTTTAAATTTCTTCTTTTCTTAAAAGAAAGTCACAGAAATTGACTACATTTATGATATAAAGCAACTATAAGAAGTGAATTCTACACTAAAATAATTTTTAAAAGGCAACTAGCTTCCATTAGAAAAAGAGATAAACTGAATGAAGCCATAGTTTGGTCTTCACAAGTGGATACCTTTTGTGTCTTAATGGTCCATAATTAAAATAAACACAGGTGCCATGTGGGAAAAGCATGATAGTTTATCATCCCTGGACTAGGATACAAAGCTATCTGTTACAGAGGGCTTGTCTACACTGGCTGCTTAAATCTGGGACCAGTCCAGAGCATTATGCTTCGGACTGGCCTCAGATCGACCATGATGACATGACTGGGCTGAATCTGGTGTGACGGCTGTCATTGTCTATGCAGGCCAGCCATGCCAACACTGCATTGGCCCCACTGGCCTATCCCGTTTTCAGAGCCACCGCCATCTCATCAGCCAAGCAGATCCCTGCAAGAGCCTGACTAGTGGCGTCACTTCTGCTAAGGTCAGAATGGGTTGCCCAGGCATGTGATCAACAAGGAGGGGGGTGCTCTACCCCCACCTCATTGATTGCATGGGCACCCTGTTCTGACCTCAGCAGAAGCAATGCTACTGGCCAGGTTCTCACAGGAAGCTGCTTGGCTGGCGAGGCAGCAGTGGCTCCAATGGAGATCCATCCCCTTCCCTGCGCTGCTCAGCATGGGGTAAGGGAGATGGTGCTGTATTTGCATGTAGACAACTGGATCGAGCCAAATCAGTCCTGATCCAACTGTCCAGACAGCAAAAGGACCCGAGGTCACTCTGGAGTTTCTGGGGAACCCTTAGTTCAGAGCAAAGTCAGGTTAAGGGCAAAAAAATGTGGTTCCTCCCCAGAAGTAGCCATACTTTGTCTGAACTGCCAGCACCAGATTCATGGTGAATCCACATTTTTGGAGGGTGTAGACAAGCCCAGAGTTACTGTCCCATCATTTTGCCCTGGAAATTTTTCTCACTTGTGGCACTGTATTGTAATTGCTGCATTACTTCTGGTCAGCTGTTCCCTTCAGTTTAATAGAAGGTACCTTTAAAGGCACTGTGTGTTTCATAGTATTATCGGGGGTGGGGACTGTTACATGTTCGCACAGAGGTTTCTATGATATACTTTTCTGCTCCTTCTCTGAGAAAGCAGGTAGTATTAAACAGGAATAAAGGAAAGACTGTAAGAAACAAAAAAATAGGCAGTTAAGAACTACCCTCAAGATTTTGATTGTGGAGGTAACAGGAGAAAACTAAACCTTTCCAAACTTTAAATTCTTTTGGTAGTTGAAAATAAAAATATTAAGTCTTTGAGCATGTGCTCTGAATAGGAAAAAAATACCCAGATCTTATGTATTTATTTATATTTATATTATATTATATTTATTTGATTTATACCTTTTGCTTCTCCCAAAACTGGGATATAAGGTAACCCACAACAGACTTTTATAAAGAAATACAAATAAGTACAGTAAGAATACATTACAACAGTAAAACATAATTGAATTGAAAACAATTTTAAAAGTGCATGAATGAAATACACCCACATTAAGAGCTCCTTTCTCATCATGCAGTCAATTGCCAAAGGTAAAATAGTCAGATGTCAATCACACTCAAATGTATTATACAAATTACACTGTACTACATGCTCATACTGCTGACCCAATTTGGGGGGAACATTTTGAACGCATTAATCATCAGTTATTTATTCCCCTCATGGGGGTTGAACTCCATATGTTGCCTGATAATACTGCAGTTACTCCTATGAGTAGAAAGTATTTCTATATTCTTTAAAAAGTATTTAAGAAAATACTTATTTTAGGTTGCAAGGATTCATTACGGGGATAGGTTGGCTCTCTTTCTGCCAGCTACAATAAGACCAGAGGGCCTCGGGAAAAATTAGGGCTGGAGGCAATACATTGCATGGTTCTGTTCTGGATTTTTGTTCTAATCTACCTGTTGCCTTATGGATTTCAGAGGCAGAATAACAGAGAAAAAGCAGTGAAACCTTGCCTAGAATGAAGGAATGGAATGGGAGAAGAAGGGAAGTGATTTGTTGATTTGGTAAAAGGCTGTCAGGCAGCCAGGGCCCTTTCAAAATGTCAGAGCCTTTTAGAGCTGAAGGCTAGTTCCCCCACCCCCCACAACTTTTATTAGCCTATGTGGAAATTGTTGGAGGTTTCTGGGTGGTAGTGGAAAAGCTATGACTCTTTTCAATCCATCTCTTCTAAGTTTTATTTATGTTATCTTGCTTACTGTTGTAATTTATTACTATTTGGGGTGCAAATGAATACTTTTATAGTCCTTCAGTGTGTTTATTGTGCAGACAATAAGAGTGCATTTGGATAATTAAGTAAAAACGTTTTCCTTAACCATGCTAGTCATTTCCTCCTTGGTTCTTGCTCTCCTCTGTTCCATCCACCTCAATTCTGCTTTTCATTCCTCTCCTTTTTCATTGGGTCACACACATCCTGTGTAAATTCCATGGTTTGTTCTAAAAACTAACACCTTAAGTAATGAGTAATTAATATAATTCAATGAATAAACAAAAATGGATGTTGACTTTAATGGCAATGAACTAATTGTTTTATTTCTTAATGGACAACATTCACAAAGTAATTTTCAACATTCCAGGCTTTGCTGTTGACACATTTTCTTTCTTTTAGTCTGATTGGGGTTAAAATATTGAAACAATCAGAAACTGATTTTTAAACTCAGAATAATTTGAGTGTCAGTTTTCAGGCTTATAATAAAATAATAATAATTAAATTTTTATTTTTAACCCGCCCCTCTGCTCGGCAACCGGGGCAGCTTACAGCAAGATTAAAACAACATCAAGTTAAAACAGTCCTTCCCCATCCTACCCTCCCACCCCTTAAAACTAAATTAAACTAATGGAGAGTTAAAACAAAGATAAAATACAATAAATAAATAAATAAATAAGGCTTGAAAGTAACTAATTGTACATAAATAGTTACTTCTAACTAGTTGTTTGTTCCACTATCAAAGGTGTAATAAAATTACTTCATAGCTGTAACTTCATTCCTTTTGTGGTGCAATTGTAACTTTGTGTGGCCTCACTAAATGAGGAAACTCACATGGTATAAATGCTGGCTCATGCTGTCATCATTTTCCCATGACATCCTAACAAGAGAAGATGTCAAGGGCCAGCAGAGTTAACACTGGTGATGCAATTCTTTACTAACTATCTTCTCAAAACAAACAATTAGTAATTTTAGGAATTTGTTTCCCACTGCAAGTCTTCAAAAACCACACAGCTTTTGAAACTTATTTGTAATTCAGGACTTCTGCACAAAATTTGCACCTCGTTGTTTTTTTGCAGAAAACACCATTTTCTTTGTTAGGGTACATCTTCTTCTGCATAGAACACAATATTTCTGCACAGAAATATTATTTTCTGCCAGAAGAAGCTGTTTGCCTGTGCACTCTCGCTCTCTCCCTCCCTACTGCACAAGCACCTTTTTCTGTACAAGTCAACCACATGCCGATGTTGCACAAAATGTGTCCCCCAGTTACAGCATTTGCTGCCCAGTTTCAACTGTTTTCTACACAAAACAACTGCATGAGAATTTTGCTCAGAATAAGTCCCAAACTGCAAAAGTTGTCATCAGTCCCGAATTCTTCTTCTTGGGATATCGTGATATTCAAAAAACATTTTTTATATAATTTAAAAAACATTTTCAAATATTCTTTCCATCCCTACCCAACACCTTAGCTGATTCCAAACCCCCTCCCAGCCTAGGGATGCTAGGTTTTACTTAAGGAGGACTACGCTCTTTGTGGCCTAACTTTGTTCCAGCATTGCAGCTGTGTTCCTAGGCTGGAGGAGCTTTGGATCTTCAAGGATTCAGTTTTCCCCTTGCCCCAATCTCTTCCTTATCCCTTTTTTTTCTTTTTTACTCTCTTGCCAGCAACCTGTGGCCACAGACAGTTCTGCAATTGGCTTTGTACTCAGAAAAGTCTTTCTGCTGTCAGAACAGCCTTGTGCTGGATCCTAACTCCCCACAGCCAGTGCAATTTTTCAGCTAGGCTTACATTGCTAATTACTTTTCAGAACTGGTAACCAGTTCTAAACATGTAACTATAATAGTATCTACTGTTGGACTCTTGTTGTTATTTGTTGTCAAGTTGACTTTGACTTATGCTGATCCTGTGAATAAGAGACTGCCAAAAGCCTTGGGACCTGTCTACACTGGCTAGAATATTCCATGTTCTGGTCAGGGTATTCCACCCCTGGGCCTGCAGTGCTTTCCTCCAATTACCTGTCCTTCCATTGTGGCAATGGAGGGGTGTCTGCACACCTGTGGCCTGCACGTGAATCAGTGCTTCTCTTCCCTGTACCAGTTATGTTTTCTGAGGCCGGGAACAAGGCACCTGGCCATGGTCACATGCCTGGGGGCCTCGGGGTGACCTTAGCAGGCATGTATGACCCAGCTGGGAAATGACTGTGCCAGGCACCACAGGGCCGTGTGTGCAGACAACACCCCCACACACAATTGCAGTACCAGAACTCACAGTTTTCTCTGGAAGATCTGCAGCAAATGGTGAGATTTTTATTAGGTTTCTTCATTGTCCTGTTTTCATAGCCATACATAAAAATCAGAAATATTATGGCATGGATGACTTTGGTAATGTCTTTACACTTGAAGGTTTTACCCATTGCTCCTTCATAGCTCCTCACTGTTGTCTTCAATAGTAACTAATTGATTTTAAAAGTAAATTTCCATGTTCTGATCAAGAGTCAGAGATCTTGACGTTTCAAATGGAAGTAGCTCAAGATATAAGGTTGCTCATGCTTTATGCACGTTACCTCAGAAGTTACAATGGTTAATCATAATGTTTGCCAAGCTGGCCTTAATTTATGATATAGCTTTCAGCTGGTAGTGGTGATCTTTATCAAATGGTTGAGCAAAACAGAGATGTTGGGAAGTGCTCATACAGCAGGTTGTTAACCTTTATGCCTCCAGCAGCCTAGCTGACATATTAGCATATATTACCCAGGAAATAAGCGTGATATTCTGAGCTTTGTCACTGTTTTGCATGCATCACAGCTCTAATGGGTAAATCTGGCTGGGCTTGCTGTTTTCTGCTGTCAGAACTCACCTTGCGAGGAGCAGCCCAACATGCCTGTAATAATTCAGGATTATGAAGAACTGCCAAAGCCACATGGTACTACATGGAGCCTGGCTCTAGGCCATCATGTTCTTTTTCTTTTCTTTTTTGCTTTGCATAAGCGTGCACTTCTCCTTTTTTTTTTTTCTGTTTAAAAATGAAAAAATTATTCTGTAGGCTTTTCACTGAAAGGTTATGGAGTTATTTTGGAAGTGTTTCCAAATCTAGTTTCCTAGTGTTATAGAAAGAACCAATTTGTCTTATACTCTCTCGTCTTAAAAACATTGCATCAGTTCTTGAAAGGTGTTAGTATTTGAGGCCTGCCTATAAATCACCTGTCCTCATGTATTTATTTCTCATGTTTTTATTAGTTATATTCACAGCTTTCCTTCCTCTGGTGAGCTAATGGTGACCTACTTGGCTGTCCGTCCCCCTGACCTTATGTAGATTATCAGACGGGGACAAAAGTAGTGTCCCCATCTCGCAATCTCCTCTCCCACTGCCATCCTGGCACAGTAATGAAAAGTTTTCAGACCTACCTTTTCCGCATCTGCCCCCCTTCCCTCGGCAGCCCAGGAGTGAATGCAGCTTGTATGGATCCTGGCCTGTTCTCTTGAGATGACGAGCGCATGGGAAATTCAAAGTTAAAAAGAAAAATACACACACAAAAGTAAAATCAAGCACCTAAACACACTTAAAAAATACAAGTAACCCGGGGAGGGTACAAAAAAGTGTGTCGCTTACCTGGATCTCTCAATTGCACTCAGAAGTGTTCAGCACAGACTTCCCACTGATGCTGGCATCGTGCCAGCATAACGGGTCACTTTTTCACTCACTCGTCATTCCATCATAGAAATGGAATGGGCGATCTATTTACAGCTTAGCTCATGAATTAAAGGAAATTATGGCAGAACGGGACCAACATGGGCGCATAACAAGACAGGAACAACATCGTCTGAAATTCAAGCCCTTTTGCGCTCTCCTGTGATCATTATCACACCATATTAAGGGTGTCTGATAATCTCCTATCTCCAGTGAGTTTTAGGGCTAGTGGGAACTAGAACCCAGCTCTTCCAGGTCCCAGTCCAGCACTCCAACTAATGCCCCACACTAGCTGGTTTCAACTCTCTTCAGATAAAATGGCTGGCATCTTGTTAGGTATTTACATCATTGTAAACTGTCTTACAGTCGTAAAGGTGAATCACAACATGGTGCGGCATTCAGCTTGTCAGGAGGGGAACCTATGTCTCTGGGGCCATTGCACAAAAATGGAGACAATAGCATGGCTGTTGTGGCATAGATCTCATAGCACAGTGGGTCTTAGAATGTTATGGGATCCAATTCACAGTGGGCACCAGAATGCTATGGGACTCATTGTGCAAATGGAACTCACATTGCACAACAGGACACCATGCAATTCACTAGAATGGTTGTGTGTCCTGTCAGGGACATATATGAGATTATCACACTACACTGTTATAGCACTATTATTCCACTTTTAACTGCTATGGCTGCCTCCTGTGGAATCCTGGGATTTGCAGTTTAGAAAGGGGCATTTAGAACTTTCAGCCCGAGAGCTCTTAGGCCTCACTAAACTACAGTCTCCAGAATTCCACAGGAGCCAGCCATAGCAGTTAAAGTGGAATAATAGCACTATAACAGTGTAGTGTGATAATAGTGATGCCATTGTAAATTGTAGCCTCTGACACAAGATCTTGACCACTATTTCTTTTTCATCCCAATACAGTCTGGTGTTTAGTCAGGAAGACAAGGCACTCTGCACTTGTTCAAATGTACCTTTTCCTTTATTACTTCACACATTTCATGAGTGAGCTTTAAAGTAATCTAAGACCCAAGTTCTATTGAAGGGGTTACTTCTAGTTAATATCATTAGGATTAGACTCTTCCATCATTTTCACCTATCATTTACTGCTCTTCTCCTACAGAGAGAGAATGTCTGCAATTTTCTTTGACAGTCTGTTCTTCTTCTTAGCCAAAATATTGTTCTCATTTTTTAACTCTAAATTTTGCTATTGGAAGTTTCTGGAGGTATTAATTTTCCCTGCTTGCAGTATGAGTTAGGAAAGTTGTAATGACTATAATTTTTTGATGGAGAGAAATGTCATGGCATTCCACAAAGCTTTAGAGCATGCAGCCCATGTGCTTAACACAATCTGCTAACAGTACAGCCAAGGAGCTGGCAAGCCACCTGGTTTTCTTTGGAGAACTTATTGAGATATTACATAGCAAAGTCACAAAGTCTGGGGAAGAAAATGCAAAGCATCACCTGATGATAACAAAAAAGTGTTATACTAGTTCCCTAATGGCAGTAACACTCTTCAACAACTACTGAGGAAACTCCACAGCGATCTTTAAGCTCCAGCTCCTGGGCAGGCCCAAGAAATTTTGCTGCCTGTAGTAAACAACATGGTACGTGAACACCCACATCCCACATACAAGAATAGACTAGATGGGCAACTGAATTTTAGGTCAACACTAGAGAAATGACATTGTCCCTCACTGGACCTGAGGGCAAAAGACTAACCAAGGGGAACTGGACCGGGAACTCAGGAGAAATGACCACGGGTCTGATAATTCTGCTATCCAACAGCATCTGCTACCTGAAGTGGATATCTCCCGGTGCATACTGGGTGGTGTAGTGGTTTGGAGACCAGGGTTCAAATCCCCACTCGGCCATGAAAACCCACTGGGTGACCTTGGGCAACCTTGGGCAAGTTACAAACCCACAGCCTCAGAAAACCCTGTAATAGGTTTGCCTTTGGGTCACCATAAGTCAGAAACAACTTGAAGGCACACAACAACAACAGGGTTGGCCAGCATGGTGTAAGAGTTTGAGTATTGATTGGTCTAGAACTCTAGGAGATCAGGGTTTAAGACTCCTCTCAGCCATAGAAACCCACTGGGTGACTTCTAATGCTGACGTCCCTCAGGCTTAGAGAAAAGGAATGGCAAAACCCCTTCCGAACAAATCTTGTCAAGAAACCTCAAGATAGGATCACCATAAATCAAAAGTTACTTAAAGGCACATTGACAAGCGATTTGACATGAAGCACTTCCCCGTGCAAACCTGATTGGCCAGATGAACACAGGGGGCAGGGCTGGCTTGCAGGGTAAGCGCCCGCTGCTGCCATGTTGGATTTTCGCTTTAGCGAGTGATCGCTAAGGCGATAAAACAGAGGTTTGTGCTCTTTTTTTCTCTCTTTCTTTTTGGGAAAGGTAGAATATCGCTTGTGCACACCATAAAAATAGTTTTTGGGTTTTTTTAAAGTTCAGCCATGGCAGATTTAAAAACAGCAAGTAATCCACTCATGGCTGCCTTTTTAGCTACAGGCATGCAAAGTTTATGGGGGCTGGAAAACCGCTAAGATAGGTTGCAGCTGCTGTGACTTGCTGTTACTGTGGAGCAGTCTGTTGTTGTTTTTTCCTTTGTGTAGACTGGCTCTTCCATTTCAATAGCAGACCAGTTTTCATGCCAGGGCTGTCTGAATAAAAATGTATTTACTTGCTAACAGAAAGATAACAGAGAGGGGCTGCAAATATAACCTCCATTAGTAGGGAGCTCCAGAGTCTGGGAGTGACCACTTGTCTCTCACCTCCATCAGATGTATCTAGGAAAGTGAGGAGACAAAGTGAAGGCCCCCTGAAGAACTGAGTTCATTTAAAAACCAGGTGTGACAATAATGTCCTGCCAATTTACCCCTGAAAGTTTCAACTAGAAGTGGAATCTTTAACAATTCTTATAAATCAGCACTTGCAGGAATGTGTGGGGTTGGTAAGAAGTGGTTTCATTTTAACTTCTCTGTCTTATTCCTAAACATTGTTTTGATCAAAAACTGAAGGTTAGAATTTCAAGTACTATAATTCAACAAAGGCCCAAGGCTGTCATAGGGACTTTTAATGATTCTCTTTTCTTCCTGATAGTTTTATACCATCAAGGGGATGTCTTATTTGGGCTTTTCCCAGCAGAACATTGCAGTTTTGTTCCAGTCTTAGGCTTTTTTTCTCCATCATGGCTATATTACTGATTCTCATAGATAAGAGGAAGTTGTAAGAAAGTTCTAAGAAAATGTTGACACAAGTGAATATGACCACGAGTGAAATGTGGGAATGGAAGAATTGGAAAAGATTGTTGTTTGGATTCTTAAGAATGGGTGAAAAGATGACATGAAAGGTCCATATGGAAGCATTCATCTTGCAGTTACCACAAGAACAGATGAGAAAGATAAAACAACAAAGAGTCTCACAGCACCTTGAAGTTAAACAGATTTATTACAGCATGAGCTTTTGTGGATAACAGTCCACTGTTGTGGGGGAGGGGGAAATTCTGGGATGTGACAGAGTATATGTCTTATATATAATCTTCCTAGGTTTATTCCCTAACATTTCCAAGGTACCACAGAGAAAATCTCCTGTCTAAAACAATGGCAAACCACTGCCCATCACGATAGACAATATTAAACTAGAGGAAGCAGAGTCCAAGAATAAAACGTTATACTATACTGTAACACGTTACGTTTTTGGATAATATTACCAACAGGCTTCTAAGATCTGCAGAGAAACGCTTTCTCTAGGCCCCATCACTATCACAGGCTCTCTTGGTGAGGACACAAGAGAGAGACTTCTCTGTGGCTGCTCCTACCTTAGGAACTCTCCCATGGAAGGCTAGGCTGGCCCCCTCCCTATTGTCATTTCACCTGTAGGCAAAAACATTCTTTTTTAAGCAGGCCTTTGACATATGATTGTAGCTTTTATCAGGGTGTGTTTTTATGTTTTTTATGTTGTTTTTATCTGTTTTTTTAACTTTGTTTTAAGTGTTTTTAATTGAGATTTTAATTGTTCTTTAATTGTGAGCCACCTTGAGTCCTACTTTGGGAGAAAGGCAGCATAGAAATTGCATGAATAAATAAACAAATAAAATAAACATTGCTGGTACTCCAACACTGGAGTAACCACCAGCATTGTTGTCCAAACTGCTAACATCATTAATTTTTTACACAATTTTATGACTGCTATTTATAAAATGTTACAGTTGTCCCTTCATATTCCCTGGGGTTTGGTTCCAGGACCCCCCATGGATACCAAAATCCATGAATACTCAAGTCCCATTATATGCAATGGCATAGCAAAATGGTGTCACTTATATAAGATGGCAAAATCAAGGTTTGTTTTTTGGATTTTTTTTAAAAAAGAATATTTTCAAGCCGTGAATACTTAAATCCGTGGATACCAAATACATGGATACGGAGGGACAACTGTACTTTTAGTGGTCATTTGGAGAGAGTTTTAGCCATTTGTGTATTTTTAAATGTAATCTTTTTTTAAAAAAAATTCAAAAGTAACTAAAAGCAAATAATAAGCAATACAATAAGTTTATCTTTTAATAATCATAGAATCATAGAATTGCAGAGTTGGAAGAGACCACGAGGGCCATCCAGTCCAACCCCCCTGCCATGCAGGAAATCACAATCAAAGCATCCCCGACAGATGGCCATCCAGCCTCTGTTTAAAGACCTCCAAGGAAGGAGACCCCACCACGCTCCGAGGGAGTGTGTTCCACTGCCGAACACCTCTTACTGTCAAAAAGTTCCTCCTCATGTTGAGGTGGAATCTCTGTTCCTGGAGCTTGCACCCATTGCTCCGTGTTCCAGTCTCTGGAGCAGCAGAAAACAAGCCTGCTCCATCCTCAGCGTGACATCCCTTCAAATACTTAAACAGGGCTATCATATCACCTCTAAACCGTCTTTTTTCCAGGCTAAACATACCCAGCTCCCTAAGTCTCTCCTCATAAGGCATCGTTTCCAGACCTTTCACCGTTTTAGTTGCCCTTCTCTGGACACGCTCCAATTTGTCAATATCCTTTCTGAATTGTGGTGCCCAGAACTGGACACAGTATTCTAAGTGAGGTCTGACCAAGGCAGAATAGAGTGGCACTATTACTTCCCTTGATCTAGACACTATACTTCTATTGATGCAGCCCAAAATTGCATTGGCCTTTTTAGCTGCCGCATCACACTGTTGACTCATGTTCAACTTGTGGTCTACTAGGACTCCTAGATCCCTTTCGCACGTAGTCTCATTCAGCCAGGTCTCTCCCATCCTATATTTATGCATTTCATTTTTCCGCCCTAAATGCAGTACTTTACATTTCTCCGTATTGAATTTCATTTTGTTAGCTTTGGCCCAGCTCTCCAGTCTATCCAGGTCATTCTGAATTTTGATCCTGTCCTCTAGGGTATTAGCTACTCCTCCCAATTTGGTGTCATCTGCAAATTTGATAAGTATGCCCCTAATTCCCTCATCTAAGTCATTGATAAAGATGTTGAATAGCACTGGGCCCAGGACAGAACCCTGTGGCACCCCACTGGTCACATCTTTCCAAGACGAAGAGGAGCCACTGCTGAGCACCCTTTGGGTTTGGCTGGTCAACCAATTACAAATCCATTGAACAGTTAACTTGTCTAGCCCACATTCTACAAGCTTGTTTGCAAGAATGTCATGGGGAACCTTGTCAAAGGCCTTACTGAAATCAAGGTATGCAATGTCCACAGCATTCCCTTCATCTACCAAGCTGGTAACTTTATCAAAAAAAAGAGATCAGATTAGTCTGGCATGACTTGTTTCTCTGAAACCCATGCTGACTTTTTGTGATTATGGCATTGCCTTCTAAATGTTCACAGACTCTCTGTTTAATGATCTGTTCTAGAATCTTCCCTGGTATTGATGTCAGACTAACTGGACGATAGTTGTTGGGATCCTCTTTTTTCCCCTTTTTGAAGATGGGAACAACGTTTGCCCTCCTCCAGTCTGCTGGGACTTCTGCTGTTCTCCAGGAGTTCTCAAATATTATTGCCAATGGCTCTGAGATTATATTTGCCAGCTCTTTTAATACTCTTGGATGTAGTTCATCTGGTCCTGGAGATTTAAATTCATTTAGATTAAGAAGGTATTCCTGTACTACCTCTTTACTTATTTTGAGCTGGATTTCCCCTATTGTGTCCTCTGTTCCATTCTCCTCAGGTTGGTCCTCCTTTTCCTTTTCTGAAAACACTGAGGCAAAGAAGGTGTTGAGTAACTCTGCCTTTTCTCTGTCCCCTGTTAGCATTTTGCCATCTTCTCCACGTAGCGGCCCTATCATTTCCTTCTTCCTCCTTTTGCTGCGGACATACCCAAAAAAACCCTTTTTATTGTTCTTAACCTCCCTAGCAAGCCTGAGCTCATTCTGCGCTTTAGCTTTTCTGACTTTACTCCTACACGTGTTCGCTATCTGTTTGAATTCTTCTTTGGTGATTTCCCCCCTTTTCCATTTCCTATACATGTTCCGTTTAAAACTTAGCTCCATTGAAAGTTCTTTAGTCATCCATCCTGGTTTCTTGAGACACCTCCCATTTTTCTTCCTCAATGGTACTGTTTGAAATTGTGCCTTCAGTATCTCCCTTTTGAGAAAGTCCCATCCGTCTTGAGGTCCCTTCTCTTTTAGTATTCTTGACCATGGGATCATCCCCAGTATTTCCCTGAGTTTATTGAAATCAGCTCTCCTAAAGTCAAGAATGCGTGTCTGACTATGCCTGGCTTCTCCTTTCCATTGTATAACAAACTCCAGGAGAACATGATCACTCTCACCTAAGGATCCCACCACTTGCACCCCATTAACCAGATCGTCTCTGTTGGTTAGGATCAGATCTAAAATAGCTGACCCCCTTGTTGCCTCTTCCACCTTTTGGACCATGAAATTATCTTCCAGGCATGTAAGGAATTTGCTAGACCTTGTAGTTTTGGCTGAGTTAGATTGCCAGCAAATATCAGGATAGTTGAAGTCACCCATCACTACTACATCTCTCCTTTCTGCATGTATGTTCATGTGTTCTAGAAAGGCAACATCCAATTCCTCCGTCTGATTTGGGGGTCTGTAGTAGAGTCCCACAATAACATCCCTGTTGTTTCCCTCCCCTTTAATTTTTATCCAGATGCTCTCCACCTGGCTTCCAGTATTGATGTCATGGATCACTTCACTGGTGTAAATATCCCTGACATATAATGCTATTCCTCCTCCTTTCCTGTTTGGCCTGTTTCTCCTATAAAGGTTATACCCCTTTATTCCTACATTCCAATCATGAGACTCGTCCCACCAGGTTTCAGTAACGCCTATTATATCATATTTGTTTTGTAGTGCAAGGAGTTCAAGTTCATCTTGCTTATTTCCCATGCTCTGTGCATTAGTGTAGAGACATCTGAGACCATGTGTTCCCTTTACTTGCTCCCTGTGCAAGTTTTTTTGCCTCCCACTGTTGGGGCCTTGCGCTGTTTGCCTTGTTCCCTCTATGACAGTTTGACTATTTTCTCCAGCCCTTTTGCCTTCCAGAATACTGTCTCCCTCCCCCATTTGACTCAGTTTAAAGCCCTCCTGATCAAATTCTTGAGACTGTTGGCAAAAATGTTTCTTCCAACTGTTGTAAGATGCACCCCATCTCTTGCCAGAAGTCCCCCCGCATGGAAGCGCGGTCCATGATCCAAGAATCCAATTTGTTCTCGGCGACACCATCTACGGAGCCAGTTGTTTACGTCGGCTATTTTCCTCTCCCTTCTTGGACCATGCCCTTCAACTGGCAGAAGAGACGAGATGACCACCTGTGCATTCATTTCTTTCAGCTTCCTCCCCAGGGCCTCATAATCTCTTCTGATCTTGGGAAAGCTGTGCCTTGCAGTATCAGGCACAGCTTTCCCAAGATCAGAAGAGATTATGAGGCCCTGGGGAGGAAGCTGAAAGAAATGAATGCACAGGTGGTCATCTCGTGTGCATAATGAATGTTGGGAAGTACTTATGGGTTGTTGTTAGCTGCCACCAAGTCAACTTCCACTTAGGGTAACCCTATGAGTGAGTGATAGACTTCCAGGTTACTCTGTCACTCATTGGCGCTCAGGTTTGGCAGACTCAGGGCCATAGCTTCCTTGATTGAGTCTATCCATCTGGAATGCACTCTTTCTCTTTTCCTACTACCTTCTGCCCTACCAAACATTATTGTCTCTTCTAGTGAGTTATGTCTTCTCATGGTATGTCCAAAGTACAACAATCTCAGTTTAGTCATCTTGGCTTCTAGGGAGAGGTTAGGCTTGATTTACTCCAGGGCACATTTATATGTCTTTTTAGCAGTCCACGGTATCCATAGAACACTTCTCCAGCACCACCTTTCAAATGAGTTGATTTTCTTCTTATCAGTTTTCTTCATTGTCCATCTTTCACAACCATACACAGAAATGGGAAATACAATGACATGGACAATCCTAATATTAGTATTCAAAGATATATCTTTATACTTCAGGATATTGTCTCATTCCCTCATAACTGTCTTTCCAAATCCTAATCTTCTTCTGATTCCTTTACTGTAGTCTCCATTCTGATTATTGATTGAGCCAAGGTATGGAAAATCTTGAACTATTTCAATGTCTTCATTGTGTGGTTTAAAGTTGTGTAAATCATTGGTTGTTCTTTTTATTAGAATGTTCAACTGTGAACCTGTCTTTGCACCTTCTTTCTTGACTTTCTTCAGTAATCCTTCCAAATCTTTGCTATTTCCTGCTAGTAGTATGGTGTCATCTACATATGATGCAGAAGTGTTCTAACTCAGTATAAAATAGCTTGCTTTCCACACTCCTGGGATCTGCCAGTAAAAGTATGCAATGCTAGACCAGAGAGACCAATGGACTGACTGGGATAGAAAGAAGCCTTCATCTCTTTTATCCTTGTTATTATGCATATATCAATGTAGGAATAGTTTGTCACAAACAACATGCAGACAGATTTCTCTTTGTAGAATCTTAGGTTTGTCATGGAAGAAAAAAAGAGACATTTCTGCTCAAGCAGGCAATGTGCAATTTGATGGAGGCTGCTTATAATGGCTGAAGGGCCAGTAATTCCAGTGCCACACTGGAGGCTGCAAGGAAATCATAGTAATTTAAAAGGAAGGGAGCAGGAGCATAATTTCATGAAAGAAGCTGTTTCTCAAAGGTGAGGTTGTGTGCTGGAAGAAAGTGGCAGTTTGTTTCCAAAGTGATTCCCATCAGTCCTCAGATTTTTCTGTAATTGGTTACTGGTCAATTAGATGGATTAGCTGATCTGGCAGCACATATTTGGGGATTTGTCTTCCTTTCCTCTGCCCTGCTGTGCTGCAGCAAACTTTCTTCTGAAAAATGCCTTTTTAATCATGATTTGTTTAGCCTTGGCCCCTTGACAGGTTTAAGATTTCACAGCCCTTCAGGCTTGTAATGAAGAGCGATGAAAAGGGGGAGTTTTCCATCATTCCCTGCAGTTGTATCTACAACTCTTCTAAAAATACAGAACTGTAAAAATTTTGTGAAACTTTCACTTGGTGCATAACCTGTTGGATTGACTTCTAGACTTACCGCTCCAGGTTGTGTCACAAAATGATGTAAAATCACATATCTGTTGGCAGATTATTTTGTCAAAAGTAATGGCTTCTGCCAAATTCAGGGGGATCTTACACAATCTCCTAAGTTTGTCTTCTTTGTGTTTGTGCTACGCAAATCATTCTATTTGAACTCATGTAGGGAAAGTGTCTCTTTTGCTCACTATCCTAGGGGTGGACAGGTGAAAACAATAATTCTGTATCTGTAACTTCTTAACTGTTCTTTATTCTAAGAGATTGTTTCAGCAACTGCACATCTTATCCATACAGGAGAAATTGAATACAGAATGCCCCCCTCTTTTGATGGCTTGTTTTCTGACGACTCGCTCTTTAGACACTTGCAAATTAAGGACAAGTTTCATTCATTCAGTGAGGAATCCACTCTTTCAACAGTTCTTACCTACAGAGGCTTGCTTGGGACTGACCATACACATGCATGCTGCTCTCAAAGTGAGCTGAGAGGGGAGAAAATCAACAAGCCAACTGAGAAACTTTGTAGGCATTGCACAGATGGCATGCGCATGCACCTGTGTGGGCATGTAGGCAGTCCCAAATGAGCCACCAGAATTCCCTCATGTTCCCTACATGGATTCTGTTTTTCAACTAGTTCCAGTTTCTGACACTGCTGCAGTCCCTAACCTGTCAGATAAGCAACGGATTCCTGTATATTGAGGGGATCTATTCTGCATAATTATTATAGAAACATAAATCTCAATCATCCTAGGTTCTACTTTGCAACTGCTTGTTGGTATCAAGTATGTATGTGTTTTCTCCTATAGCCCTTATTTAATTTTCCCCACCTATCATTGGGAGTGATGGAAAGAGTTCCTAAATAAGTGTTGTTATCTTTCATGCTCTGTTGCAGAAGGCTCTATCATGGGTAATTTTCATGCGAATATTACACTGTAGCAGAACACCAATCAGAAGGCATGTGAGAAGAGGGAACCTCATTAATATCCTCCCATTCAAAGAGAAAGTAGATTTATAAAGAGAAAACTGACAAATATTTGGTCCTAGATAGCAAAGTGAAGATATGTAACAAGCATATCTGCTGTTGTTTTTTTTTTTAAAGTAGGCAGAGCAGTCTTATGAGACTTTTTCGGACAAGCAAAATGCAGCACAAGCAGTCTCGCCACGTTGTGAGGCTGCAGCACTGCAGGGTGCCCCTTTCGGATGATGCCCGTCCCTGCCGGTACTGTTGCGGTACCGCAGGGACATTTGAGTGGAATATTTTGGCGATTTTTACTCACAATCAAGGAGGCTTGGGGCCTGATAAACCCAAAGCCACCACCATTCCTGCACTCTGGATTTCCCTTGCACTACTACCAGAGAATATGTGTCAGAGGTGCTTTCCTCGTTTATCTTGGCCAATATGTCATGCTGCTGGTGGACCTCCCTTCTCCACTAGTGAAGCAGCACTTTGCCATGTCCTATGGCTCTTCATCTAGCCTCCTAGGAAGGCATGAGTCCCTTACTCTGATTCTCTTATCACAACCATTTGCTTCCAGAGGAAGGGCAGTAGCTACCACTGTAGGCTTCTGTAATTCATACAACCAAGCCATCACAGCTGCCATTTCTTTGGTGTGGCCAATCTTGTAAATAACTTGATGGTGGTTAAGACTGCAGATTGTCATGTTTTGTCTCATCCTAGCATTTTCCACAAAGTGATAGTTTGAGTTATCTGTGAATACCAGGCTGGGCTTAGTTGTCAAGGAGCAGAACTTTGGGGAAAGGGGCAGAACTGGAGTCAGATCTCCAAAATAGGCCAATTTCTGCCATGCATTCAATAAGTGACTTTGAACCCAAGTTGGAATCTGCTGGCCTCAGTCCCAGTCAGTAAAATGGGAATAATCATGATCTCCTCCTGTTATATTTGTGAGGCCACAATGCTGTGAAGCTTTTGAGGAGGTAGAAGTTGAAAGTACAATGGGAAAATGGCAAAATGCATGATATTAAATTCCACAATACCTTCCGTATGAGTTTGTAGATTGATAAGTATATGAAGATGAAAGAATGGAACTGTTCCATATTTCATCTTGCAAAAAAAAAGGCTTTTGGAGTTTGGAACATATTCTCCTTCTGGAATTCTAGAACTTTCTACGTGTGTGCACATGCTCATGGGTATATACATGCATGTGTGTTTGTGCATGTATCACTCCCTCTTAATTTGTTCCACACAATGTAATATTTCACAGCTAAAATCCTCCTGCATAAATTTTGAAAATATGGATCAAAGTATAGAAATATGGCAATTTCCCTCAACAAGGGAAACAACATTGCTTTGCTTACAGGCTAGAGACTACTGCAACACTGTCTACTTTTAAACACAGTGATAGTAAGACGACATGAATTTAAAAAAATCCCACAATGTTATGTGAATTAATACTACATTTTCTAAACATTTTTCTTATTTTTCCAGTCATGTATTTTGTCATGCTCTGCTTGTACTTTCAGTCATCTTTGCCATCTGATTTTTTTTCTCAGTTGGCTGATGGGCAAATCCATCTACCCCTTTTTTAAAGGAAATAGGCTGTTTGTGGGGAGGGGGAGTTGAAGTGGAAAAGCAATAGAGGGGAGGTGCTTAACCCATTGCAATTCTATAGCTTTTCCTTTCCAGCCCTTCCAGATTCAACATCTCACAGAGGTGTAAATAATGAACAAAGATGATGTGGACAGGAAAAGGAATAAGTCCCATTCCTTTTCTGGTTCTCTGTTCCAAATTCCCATGAACATTTACATTGCCCCAGATACTTGCTGGTGAAAAGTCAAATTCTGCAAGGATTTTCTTTGCCATTTGTCCAGCTCAGTCAATTCTGTGTATAAACTGCTATATTTCTTTTCTTTAATTCCTGTGGATTGGCTGAGAACTAAGAGGGGCCTACATTTTTTATAAATACCTCAGCTTTTTTGGCTTCATCACTGGTAGCATCCTTAAAGTTTATTTTCCTTCTCCTCCTGGCCTTTTTGGGGAGCGGGGTGTTTAAAGGCTCCTGAAATCTGTCACAAGTTTCCTGTTTTCATTAAAATAATCAAAACCAAATCATCAAAACCTGACTTACTATCTATGAATTAATGAACTAAGGGAATTTGTGGCAGTCACCAGACATAAGGGCAGTGGCAGTACTAGTGATGGTGATGATGATGATGATGATGATGAAGTGTCTAGGTTCAACTGGCTGGGCTGATGAGATGTCATATTCTATCTGCTGCTGCTGATACCTGTCAGAATGTCACACTGCAGCTTTCCAATTTAAAGCAAACAGTCAGTGGATGATTTTGTGAGCCGCCTTGGGTCCCATTCTGGGGAAAGGCAGCATATAAATAATATAAATAAATAAAATAGATTGATTTAAAAACAAAACACAGAGGCTTGAAGACAGAAGAGGAGATCAAAAAGGTAGGGAGACTGGTGACTGGAAAACTCAAGAAGCAGAGAGTATAAAATACATAGAATAAGAAGACTGAAGTGGCAGCCTATTGATACTCAAAGTACAGGTTAAACACTAACAAGAGGAACTAATCCAATGGGCCTTTTTTTGTATACACTTCTTGCTTGTTTCAAGCCCTGTGCATAGAGGAAAACCATTGAGAAGAAACTTGCACCTTTCCTCTTGCTGTGCCTCTGATATGAATCTCCCCCATATGGTATTCTTCTTTGCAAACATACACTTAAAAGGTGGGATTGCCTTGCAGAGGAGGAGAAGAGTCATCAAGAGAAGAATGAATTGCTCTTCACCTGCTGTTTTTTCCATTCTAAATTGTGTTCTCCTGGCATGTTGTTTTTAAAAAATTAGATAGGCAAAGGGGCCAAATAGTTACATGGCCTTGCATGTTCCAAGCCTATAGATTGGGCCAAAGCAGATAAGTACCTGTTGAAAGGGTATGAAGGAATGGAGAGTAGGTGATGAAGAGTTGAGGAAAGAAGGGGCTTTGGCTGTTGAATTCTCAGATGACCCAAGGACAAGACAGTCTGTAGTATTTAGATGAAGAAAGCAAATAAAGGAAAAAAAGAAAGGGGGGGCTAAAAGGCTGGATGCTGTCACTGACCATTTCCTGCCATCACTGTCACTGCCACTCCATATCTTGGTTCTTGAGCTGATGTGCTTCCTACTGACATTGTTGTTGTGCGCCTTCAAGTCATTTCTGAATTATGGTAACCGTAAGGGGGGATTTGCCTTTGCCTTTGCCTTTCTCTGAGGCTGAGAGAGTGACTTGCCCAAGGTTGTCCAGTGGGTCTCCATGGCCAAGTGGAGATTTGAATCCTGGTCTCCCAAAATACTAGTCCAACACTCAAACCACTACACCATGTTGGTTTTCTCCTACTGAGATGCTTCCTATTAAATGCATAAATATCTTAGCCTAGATATAAGCAACCTAGTACCATCCAGGGGTTTTGGACACAATTCACAGAAGCCCCAGCCAACTTGTCAAGGATTATGAGAGTTGTAACTCCCAAAATTTGGAAGGCATCACATAACCTTTCCCCTATCATAACAGCACAAGAATAAATTGAGGAGAGTATGTCCATTCTTAAAGAAATCCTCTAAAGTTGAATTTCTTTGCAAAAATGAAGTAGCAGTAATAGCTGTAGATATATGTTCCTAATTCAACATTCTTCATCATGGTCAACTCTTAAATTTAGGAATTCTAGAAAAATCCAGAAATAAAAGTATTGCATTTAGGAAATTGGTATTTTAACCCTACTGCCTTTCAAAAGAATCAACAAAAGTTTAAGTTTATTTATTTTTTATCATGCAGGTTTTTTTTCTCTCTTTATAGTATCTACACACAATTGTATGCATACCAGCTAACTTGGGGTCAATCACAGTTCATGTATCTGGAGAAATGGAGTATAACCCCTGAAAGCTTATGCTCTTATAAATGTAGTTAATGTTCATGATGCCTCAAGATTGTATAGCTTTTGCCTTAGAATCAAGTTCTGTGAATCATCTTTATGTCTGCTGCTATAATATATTTTCCACCTGTGTTTATATGTGGGGATGTTTATTAGTGGATTGTTCAAAGTTCCTGGTGGAGTTGTTTGGAACCTGTAGGAAACTCTATGGAGTTGCCTTGGATATCTAACACTGTAGGGGGTTGTATGGAGGAAAACATTTTGGACATAAAAGGACAAGTTCAGCACATCCCTAACTAAAGCCGTCACATATAAACAAATACATACTCCCAACAGGAAGGGTTTAGCTTGCCTTTGCTTTTGTTTACGGATAAGATTTTAACTCTCATGAAAGAAGTCATTGGGTAGCAGGGTGTTAGAGCAAGGCGCAGTATTGGCAAGCTCTGTGCAAATTTCCTTCTCCAGCTCTTTACCAAAGGCCCCTCTGGCTTCTCATTGCCACATCTCTCCCCTTCTATAATTGAGCTTCTCATCAGCAACACATTGGCGCTCAAATTATTTCTCATTCCAGCCCTCATTTTATGAATAAAGCATGTATATGCTAGAGTTTCTAATAGTCGCTAATCCCACCATTTTGTTAAAATATATAGCATTGAAGAATGAAGTTTTGTTTTTCAGAGAGTTGTGTTTAATAATGGTGTGTGTCTTTAACCATACCAGAAAAAAAAAACATTGGGAAAGCAAGCAAATGAGAGAGAAGAATGAATCACCTTTTTTGTAGGGCTGGCGGTGGGGCACAGTAGACACAAAGAATTATTCTGTTGACCAGGTGATTGGTACAAATAGTGAGGGCATATGTTTGAAACTTGCCTGTCAAACAGTATTTCATTTTAACCACACTGAATTAGGGTTGTTTATAAGAAAAAGTTTATATTCTCATTCTCTCTCTCTCCCTCTCTCTCTCTCTCTCTCTCTCTCTCTCTCTCTCACACACACACACACACACACATTCTAAAAAGACAGAATATATTGCTACACCTTTCAGCAGTAGCAGAGCACAAGGCACAAGACTGTTTGATCAGTAATTTGATATCTCCTCAAGGAATTGGCCATTACTCTCTTCCATTTCATATTGCAGCCCCCCCCCCGCCAGTCTATAGCAAACTGTTCTTCTGTTGGTGATCAAAACTGAAAAGAATGCAGTCCATACAGCTGTGTATTATAGATGGTGAATCTTGTCATCTGCTGGTTAGTAAGACAGGATAGGATAGGATAGCCTGTACAGTATTTAAAGAAAGACACATGATAGTTCAAATAAATGTTAGAAGTACATCAAGTGCATCCCTTATTTTTTTATGGGGTAAAACTCACCCACATACACATAGCAGAGCTCTTTAAGTCTCATAGCATCTGTATGAGCAAGGAAACCTAGCATTTGTGAATGTGTGAAAGTCTTATTTTTAAAACATTAATTAATTATATCAACTAATACCCTGCTCTCAAAGCAAGGAAAGCCTGGAGTTAATAATAAGATAACAAATTTGGCCATTTCATCAGCCCCAGAGCTTGAAAGTAACTCGTTACAAAAAACAAGGCAGTTGTAATCAGTTCCTTCCAATAGCAAGAGATACCTAATTTACATGACATCTGTAACTTGAGGAGGAGCAACTCTAATCCTTTTTGCAGTGGAGCTGGAACTTTTCAGCTACTTGTATGGTTGTGAGACTGTGGCATCCCTTAACAGTGGAGGAGGAGAACCATGTGGTTTAGATGCTGTCTCATGCTCTGCCTTCTGCTGCTGCCTTTGGATGGGGGGGAGGTTGGGAAAAGTAACTAAAAGTAACCTATTGTTGAGAAATGGGGAAGTGTTACTATTTAAAGAATGTGACTATAGCAGTAAATAACTGCCTTGGGTGGAATTACAATAGGCAACTAATTACATTAACAAATTTGTTTGCAAGCTCTGATCAAGCCTTCTGTTGGCAGCTTGGCTTCAGGGAGTATGATTGGATGATACCACCAATGAGAAAAGAAACTGCTTCATACTATGTAAGACAACTGGACCGTTTAACTCAGCATTGTCTACTGCAAGTGGTTCCAATTCTCCAGTGTCACAGAGAAAGATTATTTCATAGTTCTACGTGGAGATGCTGGAGATTTTGGCATAAGCTCTTCCAGTTAACTTCAGCCCATCATCATGTGTTACTGAATAGGAGAATACTCATAATTTTTTCCTCCTCAACATAAGACTGAGGGCTTGTCTACATGTGGGGCAAAAACTCTGAATGTTTTGCCTGAATGCTCTGCCTTTCCCCCAAAGCCCTGCATATTATTATTCTCCACAAAGACATGGGGTACCATGTCTTCACTGTCTCTGCGGAGTTTAGTCCACCACCGCCACCACCGCCACTGTTCTGGGGGCAGTTCCCTTCAGGTTACTTCCTTCATGTGCTTCCATCACTTTCTTCAAGTGCCTCTTCCTGCAACGAGTGAGTGGGAAAGCGGATGGGGCAGCACTGCTGAGCCAGAGGAAGACTTCTGCCAGGGACTGCCTCTGGAGTTTTAAAATTGGTCGTGGTGGCGGTGGTAATGGCAGCAGCTGTGGTGGTGGTGGTGGACAAAAATACAGAGAAAACCATGTACTGGACATCCTGGTATCCTGAAATGCTGAGAATCTGGGTCATGCCACGTGTGGCCAATTAAGCCCCAGATATGGGGAAAAGGCCATGCCATGTGTGGCTTGATCACAGCAGATTCAGGGGCATTTGCATGGAGATTTGGGGGATTCCATAGTGTAGACAAGCCCTAAAACACTGAGACACCCAACCAGAAAATTGTCAGCAGCTATGAAATTTTTGATATTTCAAGGTTTCTTTAGCTTAGCTAGGCTCAGTGAGCAGAAAAGTGCCTCTTTTACTTGAAGGTGTTTCAGAGGGTGCGTTTACACGGGCAAATATTCCTCTAAATATACCGCTAAGGTAGCTCATAGTTCACACGGGTCGAGGCACAGCATCACCTCATTCAGAAGGGGGGAAGGTAAAACACCCAAATATAGAGTGGCAAGGGATGTCGCTACTTTTGCCGGTATATTTGCAATGTAGCATATTATTGGCAGTGTAAACAACCATTCCGCTAAGGGCTACAGCAGAGCTGCATTGTGATTGGTTGCTAGGATGCAGGGGTGGGCTTAAAAGAGGGGGAGTGAGGGAGGGAGAGTCAGTAGCGATTAGAGGAAACTTTGAAAAAATCTCTCTGCTATTTTGCAAGCCAGTTTGCAAACAAAAAGGATTCCCAACAATTTTCAGTCAGGGAGCATTCCTTCTCCTCCTCACTTTTTGCAAGTACGTATGTAAAGCTCCGTTCGTCAGCTGTGATCCTGTGCTTGGGGGAGGGAAAGAAACCATTTCACTAAGGGCTGCAGCAGAGCTGCACTGCTATTTTGACAGTCTGTTTATTTGGTTAGAAAATGCTGTTAAGCAAGGAGAAAAAAACCCTTCCGTTTGATTTGTGGGCAGGGAGCTGGGGGGGGGGGAGAGGCAAAGAGTGACTGCCTCTAAGCTGTTAAGCACACAGAGTTGGGGCCAGGGCAGACATTCCTATGGCATTCCTTTGTCTCCTCTCCAGTGCTTGGCCATGCCCCCAGCACATTTGGCTATGTGAATCTCAAAATGGAAAAAATCAAAGAGCCACAAAATATAGCTGTGTAAACATATACCGTGTAAACTACCCACCACTGAAAACCTGCCGTGTAAGCGAGCCCAGAGAGTGCCCACTTTTTAGTGTGAGATCATCCAGATGGTTCCCTCCAGTTTGTCATTCAGACTGAAGGGCTTCTGCCTAGAAGGAAGCTACAAGGCCCATGTTCTTTTGCCCAAAATGTAAAAGTAATATGCAGCTTAGAGAGTCACAGGAGAATGGTGGGAGGGCAGCTTAAATAAAACAGGGATGTGGCTCCAGACCCAAAAGTAGGCTGTAGTTGTGGACAATCATATTATTAAGTTGCCTGAATAGGAGAATGTTGCTGCATTTATACAGATTGTCCCCAGCCCCCCATAGAACTTCTCAGGGCATGGTAGAATGAATGATACTTGGTCAGGTAGTTTAAAATCTTAATCTTTCATGATGTGGTTAAGGTTTTGTAGCAAGCCTCTCTGTTGCAGGAGAAATGTTATGACTCGAGGGTTGAGGCATGCCAAAAATATTAATGTGTGGTTCCTTTGGCACATACTTTTGAGCAGTCCATGTGGGATTAATAGTGCATGGAGCATGTCTTCCTTGGCTTCTTAGTAATTTTTTTAACCTCTGGAAAAGAGAGTAAAGAGGATACACACAAACAGTGCTGGATGAATAATTATCATAATATTTCATAGCAGACTTGAGCTTCTTAAAGCTATCCTATGTTTAATTTGTGATTTGTCTTCAAATGTGTTTCTCTTTAAGCTGTGACAGAACTCTTTGTTGTTTTTCCTTAAACGTTTCTCTAAGCCATCAGGGTAGGAAGCTGGAGGCAGATTGAGCTAAGGGTGGCACATATGCCAATTGTCCCTATTTACCCTAGTTTTATACAGCTAGTAAACCATTGTCATGATTTCTACATCTTTGGAAGTGTCTTGCTTGCTTGAGTCAGAGTCCTTCAGGGCTGAGAATTTATTGAATGAATGCTTTGAATGTGTGGATGGAAATATATTATCTCTATGGACACAGGAAGATCCCCTATATAGAGCTGCAACCCTGATCCATCTAGTTCCCAATTGTCTCTACACTAGGGGCATGGAACATGTGGTCCTCCAAATGTCATTTGACTCCAGCTCCCAGTAGCCCTAGCCTGCATAGCTAATGGTGGGGGGAATTGTCACCCAATAATATCTAGAACACCTCATTTCCCTCCCCTGGTGTAATGTTTTATGCAGATGTTTTATCTTTTCTTCACAAAAATGCACCCTGAAATGTGAAAAATCAGAGAAAAGGTGCAAAAATTCATAATCTTACTCAGCAGGGAGAAAACATTTGAAAATGTTCTTGCAAATATGAGAAAGAAATAAGTGAAGATGTATACCTCAGTTCTAGACAGTTCAGCAACAACTCTCTAGAGTTTCACACAAGAGTGTTTCCCACCCCTAATTGGAATTCTGGAGATAAAACATTGGATCCAAGCATAGGCTTTGCCACTAACCTGTGGCCCTTCTCCCAAGGAATTTCCTGCACCTTCATAGAAATGTGTTCAGAGTTCTAGAAAGTACAGCTGTGGCTTCTACAAGACGTTAAGAATGGGAAGTGATGAGCAAGTAAGACCATGAGTTTTCATTTCAGCCTTGCTACGAGCAATGGAATACTTTCAGGATTAGTGCATTAATTCTTTTGTTAGCCAAATGCCATAAGCCTGGTTCCCTGAAACCATCAAATATTTTACTATAATTTAATCCATTACTGGCAAATGTTTATTTACTGACATTGAGACAAGGTGCTGTCTTCTAAAAATTAAAGGAGAGAGACTGAAGTCAACACCACATAGCATGTAGCCAGAGAGAAGAAAGGTGGCTGTATAAAGTTCACCTCTAAACAAAGAAACAAGCCTACTAAATTATAGTCCAGAAGGTAAATTGCCTTGAGGAACATAAAGGCATCTAAAATTAGTGCTTTCACAGAGAGAGAGAGAGAGAGCGCTAGCCAGCCAGCCAGCCATTATGGTGTTGCTACAGTGATATTAAAATCAGATATTTTGGCACTGGAATTGTCTTGATGTCTTCCGTGGGAATGAATCAATTTTTAGCATTTTAGTATTTCCTCTTGTTTCCTGAAATGTTACTTTTTTGCCACAGAGAGGACAAATGAAGTTGCAAAGCTATAAAATGAATTGATCATTTCTTCTCAGTTAACTCTCCTCTCTCTACAAGGCATTCATTTTGAAACCATTTTCTCAGGCACTCTTAAAGCTTAAGAGTTGTAAAACCCTTGCCTGGACTAAGGCTGAAAGATAATAGCAAAGTAGACCTCTTGAGATCTTTATCGATGTTTTCTGCAGACAGATCACCTTCAGGCAGAATATGTTGGCTAAAATCAGAGTGAAGTTTGGTTTTAAACTTCACTAAGCTGAGAGGTGAGGGTGGTTGGTTTCTGTTTTTGTTTAAAATATCTCTGGTGATATATAACAAAATGGAACAGAGGAGACTGCCCCCAGTTTAGATGATTTGACTAGCTAGATCGGTATTGTAAAAATACTTGGTGAATGTCTGGGATGGCAGGAGCTAGTGTGCCATTTTACTATGTTTTGGATGAGGAGGACATGGGGAACAGAAAGAACCACAACATGTGGTCGAGTGAGGGAGAGGTGGCGGTGGCAAGAGGATTGCTTTGCAACTGGAGAAGGAGAAAATAACTGGATATTGTTCCCTCTTCCAGAATTGTTTGGGGGAGTCTGAAGGAAATGCTTTTGAGTAACACCTCGGTACATGGGAAGAGTGTGACCATCCAAAGATCTGTTCCTAGATCAGGGAGCTGACCTTAGACATTTTATAGAAAGCTGGTTGAGAAAATGGACTTGTCCCAGCTTCATGGCCAGATTACCAGTGGTTCAATGGGAGCTATTGCTCCAGACAGTTCATAGGCTGGAGACCCAGTCTTGAAGGAGGGGGGGGGGAATACAGCTTGCTTCCTCTTCTTCCTTAATGTTCCTATTATTATTAACATAATAATAGTTATTATATAAGCTTGAGTAATTGGGTAAAACTGCATGAGGCCAGGCTGTTAGTTTCAACAAAGCTGAAAGGCTAAAAATGAGTTTAAACATTTAAAAATTGTGTTGTCATCTATTGTACTACAGAGGGCCCTTGGTATCCTCTGGGGTTTGGTTCCAGGATCCTCACTGCACTGCCGAGGACACCAAAATCTGGATGCTCAAGTCCCATTATATATGATGCCATAGTAAAATGGTGAATGGCAAGGTTTGCTTTTTGGAATTTGTTTTTAAAAAATTCCAAGCCATGGTTGGTTGAATCTGTGGACAAAGATCCATGGGTATGGAGGGCTGACTGCATTTAATTTCTGTGCCACAACTCATGAGTAGCTCACACTTGTGCACAAAAGGGGCCCTGTTTTGGGAACTGCTCCAGGACTGGGCAACTCGATTTGCCAGCATTCTCTGTGCCAAAACAGGGGGGGGAGTAGGGGTGAAAGAAGTTGATGTACATCCCCCAGCCCAGGAACAGTTAAGGGGAAATCCCTATGGTGGTCTGTCAGGTATTGGTGAGATTCTGGACTTGGCTACAGACACAGATGTGGCCAAGATTCCTGGGAGTGCCTCTTGCCAGGTCTGGCTGGTTACCCGCTGCATGCATTCCTGAGGGCCATGCAATGGTCATGCCATGGTTACCTCCTGACTGGATTGTCAGAAAATGTTTGACATGGTACTACCCTTGAAGAGATTTCTGCAACATCACCTGGACTAGAATGCAGTTAAAAGGATGTTGGTGGGCATACACCTATGGGATTATGTTACATCAGTCCTGCAATAATTCCACTGATTCCAAGTTTTCTTCCCGGCAGAATTCAGAGTATGGAGGATTATCTTTGAAATCCTAAATAGCATGAGTCTAGGATGACTGAAGAGTAACCTCTACCCATGTCATCCTGCCCGTTTTCCAAAATCGGAAAAAGAGAGGCCCTTCTCTGTGTCCCCCTAAATGGCCAAGAACAGCTAAATTTAATGCTGATTAAATGTTCATTAAAAATATAACATGCACAGAAATAAACTGAAGTAAATTGAAAACACAAAAATATGTGATTCAGTCCCATTTCTTTATAAATGAATTGTGTTTTGTTTATGCGTACTGTAAGGCTTTCCACTGGTTCAGCGTTCTCTGTTTTGCTCTTCTACCAAAATGAACTTTATTTATTTATTTGTTAACAGATTTTTAAACTGCCTTTGGGGACTTAGAGCACTCATGAGATGGTGTGAATATGTCCAAGCTCATTTTTAAGGTTTCAGTCTCTTGGGATTCAAGCAATGATGTTTTTCAAAGGCTGGTATAACTTTGTCATTGGTTCTCTTTTGCCACTTATCAATAATTCCCACTACCCCATAGGTCTACTATAGGTGTACTGATTCAATCATCACTTTGGGCTTGTCTACACTGGCAGGAAACCCCACACATACCTCGTAGCCGCAGTGGATTTCTTAGGTCTGCAACTGCCTTGTAAACACCACATGCGCTGGGCTTGTCTGAGTGTAGAGGGGAATATCTTGTCACACTGTAATCTGCGTTGGAGTAAAAGGGTGGCTCTTCACTGATCATGTGTCCTATACATGGTTCTGTTTCTGGCCACAGAACTGGGGTGGATCCAGATGTTTCCCTCCTCTGTTTGCCTGTGCATGCAAATAAGGTGAATATATATGGTCCCAGAGTAGAATACTCCATATTACTGGATAAGTGGAGATAACGGTTATCCAGATATGCACACAATTGAAAAATAAAATAAATGCCAGAACAAGGTCCTGTTCACCAGAATTCACACTCCAGCTTTGCTCTGAAGCAAATCCTGAGCTTCCACACTGCAAAAAAATTAGAGTTTTCCCCTCAAATGCAGATCAAACCATGAATCTTACAGACCTAGAGTTTCCTGCAGAAACCCCAGTGAAAATTTGCATCATCGAAAATATTCTGTGTCAACTATGCTGCAAATATGGGGTGAGTATGGGTTTTATTGCCTGTGTAGACAAACCCTTAGTCATCTGTCTCAGATGCTGTTAGTACATGTCTTAGAGGTTGTTGTTTTTTTTAATGTAATAGCAAAAATTATACTGCTTTTGGCAACCAACCAATTGCTTGCTATTTATTTAACCCCCAGAGAAGGGAAGTAATACCATGACACAGTCTGTTCCTATGATTCCTGGCACTGAGAATGAATTCCTAGGAGCTGCAGTGACGGCTTCCAAATGCCACTCAGTGTCATGCAATGCCATCTTATGCCAGCATTGTAGAGGAATAGCAAAGAATTTAAGGATATAAGAATAGCTTTGTTGGACCAAGTCAAGATCTATCTGGTGAAATCAAAGTGTTTCAAAAAGTAGTGTGAAATTCCAGCTACCTACTTAGGGCAGGAAAAGCTTGATTTCTGTCACCCTATTCACTCATTTCCTCTCATGTAATTAGGAAAAACAAAGGTGCCCTCATTGGCCTGCCTCCTGAGTTGCATTCCCAACAGCCCATCTTCACATATGTGATTTAGAACAGAGCTTGGGAAAGTTACTTTCTGTACTACAGCTTCAGAATCCCCCAGCCAGGTTGGCCACCGAGGGATTGATGAATTCATTATTAACTATTTTCAAGTCCACAAAAGTGGCTGGCTTTTTTGTACATAGAATGGGAGAGGACACCATGTCCTCTGTTGGCTGCAAGACAATGGGCGTTACAGTCCAAAAAAATAATGTTTCAGTTCTAGACAAAAGAGGTGTAAACAAGTGAGTAAAGCACCATCCACTTCTCTCATATGATGGGAAATACCTGTGCAAGAATGAGTGAACAGGGCTTGTGGGTCTTCCATTTTGAAGTAAGGGTGGGAATACCTCAGACTTCTTCTAGTTATTCAAGTGTCTTTTGCTTAAGTAAATATTTGCTTATTTCATTCTCATGCGTAAGTCAAAAAGGATTTAAATGTTTTCTCTTGCTGGATAAGATGGATATTTTACACTTTTAATACACTTTTTTTTTTTTTGCACCTTGGAACATTCTTGTGCACATTTCATGAAGGTAAAAGCCACTGTGGTGTAGTGGTTTGAGCATTAGACTACCACTCTGGAGAACAGGGTTCGAACCCCACTCGGTCACAGATGACCTTGTGCAAGTCACACTCTTTCAGGCTCAGAGGGAGGCAATGAAAAAAAACAACAACCTCTGAACAAATCTTGTCAAGAAAACACTGTGATAGGGTCCCCTTAGGGTCACCATAAGTTGGAAACAATTTGAAGGCACACAAAAACAAATTGATGCAATGAGCCAGTGTGAAGTATTGATCTGAGTTGGACTACAACTCTGAAGACCAGGGTTCAAATTCCTGCTCAGCCATGAAAACCCACTGAGTGACCTTGGTCAAGACACACACTCTCAGCCCTCAGAAAGTCTTGTGATAGATTTGCCTTAGGGTCACCATAAGTCAGAAACTACTTGAAGGCACACAACAACAACAATTGGTACAACACCATTTTTTAAAGGAATTAATTACAGTTATAGCTCCATGAGCCCAAGAGCTCCAAGGACAGTTACAATATTAGATGTAACTAGAATAGTTATTTTCAAAAATCTCTAAATAATACAAGCTACTGGCCCAGAGAATACTCTGCCTTTTTCCATGTCATAAATTGCCTCAATAACAACAACAGAGCATGAAGCAGAAACACAAATCAATATTTAAATCATGTAGTTCAGTATTCCTCCTCTACCATTTAGTGAAACCACACAATCATATTTATACACATAACTTAAAAATCCGCAGTTATACACCTAAGGGGATGAAATTTTTCTTCTTTTGTGTTAGAGTTTTAATGTAATGTCATTATATCTTCATTATTTGAGGAGGGGCTTAATTACAAGTAACTGGTTATTGGTAACTAGTGACATCCAAGCTCCAAATCAAAAGTGTGGATTTCTCTATGAGCCACGGATGTTCTGACAATTACAGGCAAAAGAACACACAAGTAATTCTGTTCTGAAAAGCCAGAGGGCTGTCAATCAGAGTTCAGGCAGTATGGCATGAAGGTGAAAGGAGAGGGGGGTGAATACATATCCTCAAACTTAAGGCCAGTTTCTAGCTGGATATAGAGTCCTTGTCTTTCACTCACTCCATGTTGGTTTTGGGTGAGAGCCATGTTAAGTGCAACAAGTCTGCCTCTATATGTATCCCTCTCTTCTAGGAAAAGCATTTGCTTTTAAGCGAAAGTCACCTGGCTCCCATGCTTCAAGAAATGATGGTCTCTGACATGCAGCCATCTCTCTGGACAGCAGCTCATTATACAGAGTTGTTGAAAGCTGTGATGGACAATCTGTGAGCCACATGCAACCTCTGAGAGCCTTCTTTGATAGAGGTGGCTAAGACTCACCTTACAAATGGCCAGGCTCATGGGAGAGGATGAAGTGAGGGCCCTGGCATGATATGCTGGGATGGGTACAATCAACCCACAACTAAGCATGTCAGATTATCACATGAGGCTTTACCAGCGCTACCAGAGCAGGATCATAGTGTATGCTACCGCTCCTTGTCACACAACATTGTTTGTGTTCTGTTGCCAGACTGCATTAAAACCGTTGCTGGAGGACACCTTTTCATTGATGGGGGAAACCCATTAGTAGGCCCACAATAGCACTGTGTTCCCATTATTGCCTCCATGTGATAAGTCCTCTTCTGCTTCAGTTCCCATATCAGCAGTCATGTGAGGTATGGCGTTTTTGTCTTCTTCTCTCTCTCTTCCCCTTGTTTCTCTGCCCTCCTGCCTGGTCTATTCTCCCTCCAGCCCAATATGTCTCTTTTCTCCCCACCCCTCTTTCTGCCACCTGGTCTTCTCCCCCTCCCTGCTTGCCTGATGTGACTATTGCCCCTCCCACCCATCTGTCTCTTTTCTTCCCACCCCTCCCACCCCATCTGTTTCTTTTCTTTCCCTCACTCTTCCACCAGTATTGCGCAGCAATCACATTAGTGAAGCAAACAGAAACATGCTGGCATTGAAGCGGAGGTGCCATGAGGATAGCTTCAATACCGATATGTTTCTGTTTGCCTCACTAACACAATTGCTGCACGTTAGCAGCCTGGTGTGATAATCTCCTAAGCATGTTTAGTTCCATCTGTCGCAAAATGGAACATGAGAATAGTCTCTGAGGATGAAAGGAGAAATGGCAAGAGAAGTGATTATGCTTCCTTATTTTGTCAAAACAGCCACTAGAGATCTGACTTTTACTGACAGAAGCAGCCCCATAGCCAATGCAGGGAGGGTACCTTTTCCTCCCACACTACTGCTTTTATCTAAGTTGTGCCCCCCTCCTCAAAGATGCTGTTAGTCCTAGAGGGCATTGTTGCACATTTCTCTCCTAACCTGGACTTGCCATCTTTTGCTTTTCTTATCTGATTGAGGACTTAAGAACCTTGGAGGTCTTTTTGAAAGTCTTACGAAGGACAGAGGATTCATGATTCTTCAATAATTATAGAAATCCAAGACTTACATCCATTTACTTATATAGATGGGAACTATTTGAACTTCTGGGAATTGTTTGTTACCATTATCATACTTCTGAGTTAACTATTAGCTTTGTCATTTTATAGTATTACACTGTTTACATATACATTTCTGGTTCCTGTGCTCTATTTTTTGTTTCAGTACATGGGAGGTGGGTGCTGTTCTGGCTTGAGGATAAATAGTCAGCCCTGGTATACAACAGTTTCTTTCCTTCTGCATCACCTTTGCTTGGCCCTGAAATATCATACCAGGAGTGGAGAACTTATAGCCCTTCTGATGATGCTAGACTGTAACACCAGCCTCAAAGAGAGGAGCTAATGGTGATATATTGTGGTAATTGCAGTCCAATAACATCTTGAAGATTGTGTGTTCCCCACACCTGTTCTGAGGCAATCAGTATATACAACAATATGTATATTCTTCAATCTCTGTGGAAAGCAAATACTTAAAGACACTATGCAAACTTATATGAGTAATTTATTTGTTCTGTCTTACCATCATTTACTATTACTGTAGCTTTTTTAATATATATATACAGTTGGTCAATCACGGTCAGGGATGCTTTGATCATGTATTCCTGCATGGCAGGGGGTTGGACTGGATGGCCCTTGTGGTCTCTTCCAACTCTACAATTCTATGAGTCTATGAGTCTATGAGGTAGCATGGATTGCAGTTTACAGTTGCCCAGTGTTCATGTAGAGTCATTGGTTACTGTTTTCATGTGACTGTTCCATCCTGATCTTGAGAAGGAGCATGATGGGGCAATGTGCAATTACAGGTTGACCCCCGTATCTGTGGTGGATATGTTTAGGACCCACAGTGGATACCTGAAACCATGGATAATAGGGAATCCTATTATTTTCAATGAGACAAACACCAGAGGTTGACCAAAGAATCATATTGGAGGACCTAGAAATGTTTAGAAAGAACGTATTTTTTTCTGACGTGGATAAGTGAAACCATGGATACTGACTCCGTGGATATGGGGGTTGATCTGTAGAGCACTATGGAAAGCTTCAAGCTATTTGTTCACAAAGCGAAAGACTGGATTGAAGCCTTGAGTGCCCGTGGGGCCATCCTTCATATACTGTGCCTCTTCCTTGAAAAGTGAAAGAATCTAACACTCCACCTCCCTATAGACAATTCCTTTCAGACCCATTGCCTACACTGATTTGCGTATATGATAATTGCATGTGGATGTCTTTCCTTATTCATGTAGATGAAACAGGCAAGAAGTCCTTGTTAAAATGGAAATTAAACCATCTATAAAGAATTAAGAACAAGCTAAAACATAGCCGCTGAAAGGATAAGAAATAAAAGCAGTGCCGCACACAATTACAAACAGTTTCCTTTCCTTACAAACAGTAAGTTCCCAAAAGTTTGGCAAAATGAAAAGAACAGTTTTCACCTTCAGTGGAAGGAAAGAAGGAGAGAGCCAAGCTAGTTTCCTTACCACCCAGAGGTTAGAATTCTGTGGGTGCAGAAAGAACTCACACAGGGCAAGCAGGGCTTTGGTTTAAGGTGTCCAGAAAGAGCAGGATTCCCACCACATGTCAGGGAGAAAGATATCAGAGAGAACAGGGGTTTCTAGTTCAAGAGTGGACAAAATATGGCCCATGGGCTGCATAAAGCCCTTCGAGATCTGTTGTGTGGACCCTGAAGTCCATCCCCTTGAAGCTCCAGATTCCTCTCCCAATCTTTAAACATTTACACATTTTTGGCCCCAAACAGCTCAAAAGTGTTGTTGTTGTTGTGTTGTTGTTGTTATATTCATTTATATCCCACCTTTCTCCCGACAATGGGTATAAGGTGGCTAACAACATCTTTAAAACAATACAAGTTAAAAACAATACAATCAGCCCTCCATATCCACGGATTCTTTATCCATGGATTCTACCATCCATGGCTTGAAAATATTCACAAAATAAATTCCAAAAAGCAAAACTTGGTTTTGCCATTTTACTATGCCATTGTATATAATGGGAATTGAGCATCCACGGATTTTGGTATCCACAGGGGGTCCTAGAACCAAACCCCAGCAGATACCAAGGGACCACTGTACAAAAGTAAAAAAGGAAGTATAATATACAATTTTAAAAAGAATTAAACAATTTATAAGTTAAAAATATTAAACATTAAAGCTATTAAAATGCATTAAAAGCCCAGTCCTTGTCAGTTCACATAAACCTGATGGCACAAAAATGTTTTAACCTGCTGCTGGAAGGAGAACAAGGATGGGGCCATCCTGGCCTCTCTGAGAAGGGAACTCCAAAGTCTAGGAAGGTCCTCTTCTCTGCTCCCACCAAATGAGCCTGAAAAAGTGGTGGAACAGAGAGAAGGGCTTTTTCAGATGATAGTAACACTCCAAGGGGCTCATAGTGGGAGATATGGTACTTTAAATAATCTGGACCCAAGCCGTATGGGCTTTATAGGTCAAAAGCTGTGGCAAACATGACAGTTTAACCTCTACAGCCCACAGCACCATCCCACAGTGTTTTATGCCCAAAATCAACGGAAGACAAAATCAGAGGTGACATGACATGACTTCTGGTTGTATCCATAATGCCAGTGTGGCTCCCACCGGGGGTTACAGGATTGAAAACTAGCTCCTGCCCCCTCCACAGTTGCCTGGAAAACTAAAACAGCACCTAAGAGTATGCCTCACCTTGCTCTTTCTTTGTCCTCAGTTTATGAATGCCTCTGACTTAATTACATAGATAAACTCTGGGGTACCTTTGAAAAAAGAATTTATTCATAACAGCTGGTGTGCTCATATGTTGAAGCTAATGGAGGTTACGGAGTCCTTCACTCTGGTCTCAAATCAATCTTGAGCTGGATGGGAGGGTCTTCCCCCAGATGTGAAATGCTGTGAACTGGTCTGTCTTTCAACTGTTACTGATAAGTTGTAGGCTTCTATAGAACCTAGACAAGTTCCATTGGGGTCTCCTAATTCCTATAATCTCCAGTGGGCATGCTGGCTGAGAGATCATGGGAGCTATAGTCCAAAGATATTGTTCTGAGTGCTATAGTTTTAGCACTAGGCTTCTTCTGGAGACCTAGGAGTGCTGGTTGTCTGTCAGAACAGAGAGAACAGTTATGGTGCCTCCAAATGCCATCTTGAGGTCCCAAGACCTCTGAATTTTTGGAAAAAATGATTTTCAGGAAAGTTGTTTTACAACCAAAAAGTAAGCTGGCTTTTCCTAGGTCTAAAACATGGTAGAAGAGAGAGGGCATGCTTAATTTTTTAAAAATAATAATTTAATTTACGATTTAAAAAATCAGACAGGGCAGAGCAGGAGGTTGTGGTGCTCCAAGGTTGCATGGGACCAAAGCAGCCCTCCCAAACTCTGGTAAGTTGCCCACCTCTGGTGAATAAGGTGTGTGTGGGGAAAATACTCTGATCCCTTTAGGGAGAACTCCAATGAGAATTCTAATTGGTTTAACCCTTCCAGCTGATGTGGTGGCTAGAATTTTAGACTGGGACTTTTGAGATATAGGGCCTTCTTACACTACACAAATACAGCACTATGATTCTGTCAGGATCAGTCTCTGGCATGACCTGTTCCTGCCATTTTCGATGCTCTTTTTGTAACCTTGCAATTAATTGTGTTTACATTTCTTTGTGCTTGTCAGCAAGTGTTCTGTGGCAACGGGGAAGGGGAGTATAGCGGCTCCTGATGGGAATGGAGAGATAAGCCTGAAGCTGCAGAATTGGCTTGGGAAAAGTGAGATGGTCGTTGTATGGGAAGAGGAGGTCAGAGGACGATGGATAACCAAAAGTATTGGAACCTGCCAGATTTCATAGATTGTAATATGCTTTTAGTATATTGTCTGCTTTCTAAGTTTCAGTTATGAGCAACAACCCTATATAATATGTTTTCTGGATTTCTGTGCCAAGAAAGTGTTCTGATTAACTCTGAAACTGCTTTTGGGAAAGCAAGTACATGACAGATTCCTCTTTAACTGCCATGGCAACATCCTATAGAATCCTAGAATCTGCAGTTTAGAGAGGTATGTAGAAATCTCTGGCAGAAAATTCCAGTGTCACACCAAATTGCAAACCCCAGAATTCTTTAGGATGCAGCCATGGCAATTAAAGTGGTATCCAAGTAGAGTAGGACCCCCGTATCCACTGATTCATTATCCACGTATTCAGTTATCCACAGTTTTAGTTTGAGCACAACTACCATAGAGTCTTCCTAGAAAATACATCCTCTCTAGCCATTTTCTAGGTCCTCCAAGGCAACTCTATGGTATTTAAAACCGGAAGTCCCGTTATTTTCAATGGCATTTGCTATTATCCACAAATTTAATTATCCATGGTGCCAGTCCCCCACAGATATGGGGGTCCTACTGGACACACTGTAATGTGGAAAGGTAGTTCTGTGCCTCACTGAGGACAGTGGGGTTTCTGTCTCCCACTGAGCCATAAAACTTACAGGATGACTTTGTACCAGCCATCCCCTCTCTGAACCTAGTTGATTTCATAGAGTAGCAGTAGTAGTAATTTGTATTGTATTTATTTATAGCCTGCCTTTTCCCACTTTGGGGCTCAATGCAGCTTACAAGAGTTAAAAGAAATATAGTTAAAAAGTCACAGCATACAATAGCTAAAAATGTAATTAAACTATCAAACAATAGAAACGTGTAAAAAAAAACCCATAAAAATATAAATCAGCAAGTAGAAAATCTAGCATGCTTTGCAAGGTCCATTCCCCCTAAGCAATCAGTTCTCAAAGGCCTGCTGAAACAAAAAGTCCTTCACCTGTTTGCAGAAAGATAGCAAGGAAGGTGCCAGTCTAACCTCTTTGGGAAGGAAATTCCAAAGCCTGAGAGGAACCACAGAGAAGGCCCTCTCCTGTATTCACATCAGATGTACCCATGAGGGTTGCGGGACAAGCAGAAGGGCCTCCTTGGAGGGCTTCAAAACATGGCAGGTTCATATGGGAGAATACAGTTGTGAATCCCCTTTATCTGATCTGTGTTTCAACTGACCGGGAGCACCTCTGCCTTGTCTAGAAGAAGTTTCAGTTGTGGATGAGAATAATGTACAGAGGGGCTTGGCACCACTTGAATGAAGAAATGAATACTATTGTTGTTGTTATGTGTCCTCAAGTTGTTTCCAACTTATGGTGACCCTAAGGGAAACCTATCACGGGACTTTCTTGGCAAGATTTTTGCAGAGAGGGTTTGCCTTTGCCTTCTTCTGAGGCTGAGAGAGCATAACTTGCCCAAGGTCACCCAGTGGGGTTCTCCAGAATCGTAGTCTGGAGACAGTTAAGAGGTGACATGATAGCCACATTTAAATCTGAAGATGGAGCAAGCTTGTTTTCTGCTGCTCCAGAGACTAGGACATGGAGCAATGGACTCAAACTACAGGAAAACAGATTCCACATAAACACTAGTAAGAACTTCCTGACAGTAAGAGCGGTTTGACAGTGGTATGGACTCAATGGACTCCAACTACAGGAAAAGAGATTCCACCTAAACATTAGTAAGAACTTTCTGACATTAAGAGCTGTTTGACAGTGGAATGCACTGCCTGGGAGTGTGGTGGAGTCTCCTTTGGAGGTGTTTAAACAGAGGCTAGATGGCCATCTGTTGGGAATGCTTCGATTGTGTGTTCCTGAGTGGCAGGGGGTTGTGGTCTCTTCCAACTCTATGGTTCTACAATTCTATTTTTAATTTATATATCCCGTTAATGTACACGTTTGTTTATAGAGCACCATCAATGGACTTAATTATAAGGAAAACAACTAATACATTGAAAAAAGTTCTGCTTATTCTTCATCTTCATTTGAGTTCTTTGCTAACAGCTCTCATTGTGAAGTTCTGAAAACAAGACCTTCTGTCTCACATTCTGAATAAAAAATTTACAATCATCCAGTGGTTCAGCCATTGAGGATGTGCACCATTTTGGTCCCACTTAAGAGCTAAGTGACCCATTAAATGTTTGCAGCTCCCTTCTGTCAATGGTCAGCTTCATTCAGCATCAGTCTAAGCTGGGCTTTGTTGGGGCCAGCAATACACAGAAGGGCTTGTTGGTGTTGACATTCTATTAAAACGTTTAAAGACTTTGGCCTTCTGTATGAACTCCAGCAGAAAGTGTCCTGCACAGAGTTGCAGAGACCTCAAAATAGTCATAGTGGTCAAAATGTTTTTCAAATGATATTTTTGGAGCCACCCTTCCCTGCCATTACAGTTCCTGTTACAAAAGAGCATCTTTGTATGCTAGGCAGTTTCATATGTTTGCACAGAAATTTTTTTATATGTACTGCCGTGTAGTGCTAAAAAAGTAATGGGAGAAAGATCCTTTATGATTGGTAAAGTAGTTTCTAAGATACATCTCTAGCCTAGGAAGACTGTGTAGGAAGCAACAACATTCCAAAAACCTTCACTGTAATTTTCCGTAAAAATGGTAACATCTCATTCTCCAGTGCTTCCTTGGTTACAGTTAAAAGAATGCTGCCCACTATCAAACTTCAATTTTAGAGCTGGAGCTATCTAGGGAGCTAAGCTTTATTCTTAAAATAAAAGCCATCCTTACCTGAAATGAGAACAATAAACAGAAAGTGCAAGATTATATGTTTCTCTCTTGCCTCCCCCCCCCCCCGCCGCCACTCCTTCCCATTTTCCATTATATAGAGCTCTGTATTGCCTTCACTGTAATTAGTTCTTTGGTTTCAAATGTATAATGTACAGTGGGCCCTTGGTATCTGCCGGGGTTTGGTTCCAGGACCCCCCATGGATAGCAAAAACCGTGAATGTTCTAGTCCTATTATATACAATGGCATAGTAAAATGGTATCCCTTATATAAAATGGCAAAATCAAGCTTTGATTTTGGGGGTGGGGGGAGAGAATATTTTCATGCTGTGGTTGGGGGAATCCGTGGATGCAGAATCCATGGATACAGAGGGCTGACTGTATTGTGTGAGTATAGAATTTTCCATACAGAATCATCCACAGCAGCTGGTTTTGCCGTCATAGATTTTCAATGATTTATGTGTAGAAAAAAGCTGGAATGGGTGCAGAGTGGTGTAGGAAAGGGAAGAAAATTTGTTATTATTTATTCCCAGTCTACAAAAAGGGTGCATCAAAACTGTGTACTCTAGACTGAAATGCTTCCAGAATAGTATATAGTAAAATGAATATGAAAATGGATTTTTAATGGTAAAATGTGTAACAAAGTTTAGCATTTTGGTTTTTTTTTAAAAAAAGTCAACCTTAGGATGAATTTTCTGATTATTATTTTTTTAAATATCCACAAAGTGATGTAGATCCAGGACAGAGCAGAGCCCTTGTGGTCTCTTCCAACTCTACAATTCTATGATTCTATGCTGTATACGCACAATCCTAAATATACACTGGACTGACTATGTGACGAATGTTGCTGTCCTTGCACATGCACGGCTCACCAGCATTGGGGCCATGGTATTGAGAACACAGCTGCGCTGGGCAGGGCACGTTTCTAGGATCGAGGACCGTCGCGTCCCAAAAACAGTACTCTACCATGACCTCGCCACGGGTCAGCATAAGAGGGGTGCTTCAAAAAAAGCAATACAAGGACTCCCTGAAACAACATCTCAGGCTCGGCCAAATTGATCACCAACAATGGTCCGCCATGGCCTCACATCGGGAGGCATGGAGACACACTATCCACAATGCTACAGCCTTATTTGAGAACTCACTCCAAACAAGTCTTGAAGAGAAACAACAATGCAGAAAGAATCACAACCCGGAAACATCACCCAAGGAGACCTTCTGTTGTGCTTTCTGCAACCGGACTTGTTTATCTCAGATTGGCCTTTTTAGTCATCAGCGTGCTTGCAGAAAGTGCGGGATGTGTCCTTCCTGAATCTTCATTTGTGAAGAAAAGCCAGAGAGAGAGAGATAAGTGAACACCTGTGAAACTGACACACATCAGAAATAATCTGTCCATCCTACCCATAAACCATAGAGTTAGCTAAAGGTAAAGATCCTCGAAGCAGAGATTAGTTTGGTGGCTGACTCTTCCAACCTGGTTGGGGAGGAATATGCAACGAAGCATTCAAAATATGACAAAATGAAGCAGAGGTGAACAGATTTTTTAACAGACAGAGCTCTATCAGCAAGTATTACCGGTATGTCACTGTCACAGACTGATGAAGTCCCAGTGGAAAGGTTTGTGACAGCTTTGAAATGAAAGCACGGATTCAAGGCAGCATAGCAGGGGAAGAGAGGTGTGGATCATTATATCTATGTAGAACCCTCAGGCTGCACAGTTAAGATATCCAACACTATTTTTTGCTTGGTTGTCCAGCTGACTAACAAGATTGCAGGGAATATGTGTCATATCCTTGTAAGCCTCTGAGGAAGCTAACTGCATAGGAATTCTCAAACAATCTGAGTCACAAAGTTATGTAGCTGGGTAGTTTCCCTGTAAAAAGATGACTGAGCAAAGCTTGCCCGAGTGAATGAACTGGGGTGGATTTAAAAACTCAAAGACTTTCAGCAGAGTTTGGCAAAGTTACTTATTTGGATGATAGCTCCTACACTCCCACAAACAATGTGTTCACAAGAGCTAGTGTGGCATCTCCTGTTTATCTATATTAACACAAAACACTTGCATTGAGTATCTATGATAGCTAGCATCAGGTAAGCCTCCTTGCTTGGCTGCTCCTTCCACCCTCCTCCTGCCAGCCACAAGGTGGTGGGGGCCAGAAAAGACTTGAGTCTGAGACATCTTCAAAAACTGCATAGAGACATTCATCAAGCAGGGCAAAATCTGTTTAAATGATTTGTGCTGTCCTGCAAGAATGAATAATTTACACAAGCACATCCCCATGGGATAGAATACAGTAGGACCCCTGTATCCACTGATTCATTATCCACTGATTCAATTATCCACAGTTTCAGTTTCAGCATAGCTACCATAGAGTCTTCCTAGAAAATGCATCTGCTCTAGCTATTTTCTAGGTCCTCCAAGGCAACTCAATGGTATTTTAAACTGGAAGTCCCATTATTTTCAATGGTGTTCACTATTATCCATGGATTTCATTATTCATGGTGGGACCTGGAACCAATCCCCAGCGGATACGAGGATCCTACTGTAATTCATTCTTTTCCATACATGATCTTGAAAGGACATCATGTTGTAACTTTTGCTTATTGATGGTAGACAGACTTGCATCTAGCCTACGGTGGCCCACGTGTACAATTCAGAGCTTTTAAAATTTTCTTATTTGACAGTAACTTTCCAAATTTCACAGCCAGCAAGGGCAGTGGCTATACTGTCTGAGGAATTCTGGGAGTTGTAATCCAATAACGTTTCCAAGTTCTGATCCTACATTAAAGGTATCCTCTATTTGCAGGCCCAGTATTGGGAAACACGACCTAACAAAGGTGCTAGCTAGAAAGAGCTCCAGCCAGGTCTTTAGCCAGAGACCCGATGATCTATGGAGGCACAAAATCTGGCCCCTCCCTTTTCTCCAGTATTTCCCATCAAGGCTGTATGAACTTTAAAAAGGCTTCATGGACACAGATGCCAATTTCTTATGTTGTCTCAGTGTGGTATGATTATCCATTACACTAGCACTACACAGTCCCTGTGCCTATGGACTGAACACCATTGTAGCAGAACATATGAGAAATGTTGAATGTGCAAAACTATCAGTTCATTTCAAAATGTGCAATGCACAGTCGCCATATGGAATGTGCATTGGCACACTACTCTAGATGCATGATTGCACATCTGCAACAGTTCTACATGTGGAACATGACTCCTGCTGCCATCAGCTGTTCCATGGTGTTAAAAAAAGTCATTCTGCATGCATAGTGCAACTTATGGCCAGCATCCTGTTAGTGTCCCAAGTTAACCTTACACCTCCATATGTCTGTTTCTGGTCACTGCAGAAGTTAATATTACCTTCCACCACTTTGCAGTGACCAGCACCCTCCCCAGACCGACTGTACAGGCACTAGAGCCCAGCCAACCACCCACAACCATTCTGTGCCTGAAGGAGATTGGTAAGGATTGTAGAAGCTTCTGAAATCAACCACTGAGACCACTGGAGGACTCTGATGGAATTCAGTGGATGGTATATGGGGATATATTTGGGTATGGGGAGAGAACCACATGGGTCTGCAACACACCCATCCCTGTTCTCCTCCAAGCATGGGTAGAGGGCTACAACAGCTCCACAGTAAGTCCGGGTGGTGGTGGTAAATGCCATAGCATAGCATAATTTTGCATGCAGAGCTACTACACTGTGTTGAACCATGCAGGATTTCAGCCTATGTCTCCAATAAAATTCTGGTCAGAGTCTAAAAAGTCTAATATACACAGAGGCTGAATGATTCACTGGAACAGGTAACAACATGGGTGGAAAGGGTTTAACCTGTTTTCCTCTCTTGAAGTGCTCCTGTTGAAATATCTCTCACACACCCACATTCCCTGTTCAGGATCAGGTTAACCTGAATATGTGAGGAGAGGGAGTGGGCTAATCCTGCCCCCCACCAGTTGTAGCTTTCTTCCCATGAGGAGCAATACAGTCTGAAAAGGAAAATTTGCATTATACATGGAGGCTCTGTGTGAGCCAAGCCTCTGAAAAATCAGAGGGCCCATCTACACAAGGGGATAAAATCTAAAAAAACTTGTAGCATTGGTGTCTCGCAGCAGTAGCAACATGGCTAAACAGTTTTTCTGGCCTTTGGAAGCCCCCATAAGCCTCGCATTCCTGATGGCGTCCACGAGTGATTTACTCACGTTAGGTCTTCACCACTGCTATGTTGTTGTTTTTTAAGTCATTGCAAGATGGGCTGGTGCAATAGAGCGACTTTCCAATTTTATAAGAAAGCTAAACAGAAAATATTGATCCTTTTTATCACCTTAGAGAGTGATTGCTAGGGCAAAAATCTAGCAAGCCCCACCCCCACTTTTGCCCAGCCAATCAGCTTCGTGCTTCCCTTCAAGTTTTTTTTATCATTCTATAGTGCAAACGAGCAAAAACACACACACACCTCGCAGTTTGTGAAAAAGTATAGGGAAATCTGCGAAGACTTTTACCCCATTGTTTTTGCAGTTGGCGGGGGGGGGGGCTTCCAAATAGTGTGGATTGGCACTGGATCCTGTTTAGACTGGTAGGATTCCCAGTGAATTTCATGAGGGGTATTTTCACCGTTTAGATGGGCCCAGAGTTTCCAGTTGCTTACAGAGGTGGCACATAGGTAAGAGGACATTGTCCTTTTCAGGCTATCACTCTCAATGTGACAAGAATGAATCCAGAGCAAGTAGGGCTAAGCTATTCCTTCTTTTCCTCAGTGGCAGTTTGTGGCTCCCATGTCGAGGGTTAAACCTGTTAATGGTATTATTCTGAACTATAAAGGAGCTATCCAGGTCATTGAGCCTCTTTGAGAGATAAGCTCTGAACTCAGCATCTTGAATAGTTCCTTCAAAATTTGGTCTAAAACCTGACATGGATTCCCCGCTGCACTGACACGAAAACCACCAGCCACCACTGTTTGTCATGCATTCCAGTAAACTCTATTCTTCCTGAACTCCTAACCCTACCCTTTCTGAACCTTTGAAGGATACCTGAATGCCACTTTAATAGTTACTTTATTTCCCCCACCTTTTCACACAAAGAGAGTGAATATTCTATTAAAACGCTGACATTGTTTCTAAATTCAGGAGATTACTGCACTCCAAAGAAAAGTGGCAGGGCAGCTGGAAGGTTCCGCTTTCCATGCTGCCTTCCCACATAATGTCATCATTCTTCTGGCATTCTTTCACTCCGTTCCCATGAGGGACTGAGGTTAAACTGCATCTTTTTGCTAACGGGCTTTTGCAGTTAGCAAAAAGACGCAGTTTTAACTCAGCCTCCCATGGAACTGGAACAAAAGAACTACAAACTTTCCTGCTGCACTGCCACTTTTTTGGGGGGGGGAGTGTGGTAAGCCCCTCAGTTTTAGCATTACTTCTGGTTTGACCTTAACAATGGCTGGACAGGAATTGGTTCTCATTATTGGTGTCCAAATCCTAATCTACCTCATTCTGTTTCATCCGGCCAAGGGCTCCTGTCCACACCGTTGATGCAGAGCTCTGTTTCTGGATCCCACCCCCCGCTTCACCCTAGTAGATTTTGGGTAGAAAATAATATGCATAATAATATCCATTTTTCTACAAGGCATGCTAATACAAAACAGCTATATACCTTTATATATGAAAAAAAATGGCTTCTTCTCCCTTCTCTTTCCTTTGCCTCTCTTTCACCATTGTCCATCACTTTAAAAATTTGCACAATAATTTTCACTGGTGTGAATGTAAATATCTCCCTAAATTTTGAGGTCATGGAATCTTTCCCATCTGGCCATAGGTTTTGCTGAGGCAAGGTGATCTGGAATCACAAAGATGCCACCTTTCAGAACAGGGGAAATCTGGTACCAGTGGCTTCTGTGATAAATTTTGCTAGCATTCTTGGTTCTCACAGTCTTCATGTTGGCTGGAGCTCAAAAACTACCAGGAAAACTAATTTTATTTTGTCACCAATATCTGAAACCCAATGACAAAGGCCATGTCCTCTCAATGCTGGTCTCATGGGAATTGCTAGCAAATTGCTGGAGCTGCAATTTGTGGTGCCAAAGGCCAGAATAACTTTGAGAATCACATCAGCAAATCCAGTTGGGTTCATCATGCTTTTGAGCATACTTTTCAAGTTTCAGTGCCCTTTGTACAGACATATGATAATGCCTGCAGGTAAGTGACCATAACGTAGTAAAACCTGCATTGGAGAAAACTGCAGCCAAACCAATTTGATATCAAAGAACCACAATAGTGCTTCCTGTGTGTCTATGGTTTGGGTTGTACAAAAGCAAGGGATTAAAATCAAAGCAAGTGGAGCTGGCTGGCATTATCTCTTTTTTTCCCCAGTTTATGTTGGCATTGAGACATTTTGGCTCTCAGGAATTATAAAAGAAACTGACATTTCCTGTTTTTAAAAAGTTGAGTCGGAAGCTTTTCAGCTCAGATAAATTACCCCTTTGCAATGTAAGCACAGGGGATAATGCTACATTTCCTGTGTAAAGTGACCTAACCTCTTGCTTTTTTTTTTTTTTCCTGGGGAGCTTCATTATTGTTTCTCCTTATTCAGTACACTTATCCACTGAATATTCATTCAGTGAAAGGAGGCCTTGACTATCAGGGATATTTAGTTTAATTCAAAGACTAAATAACCAGTGTTTCAAAATGCAAAGGAGAAAAATAGTTAAGTACATAGAAACTCTTTCCACAGCAAGGAGCTAAGTGCCTTATCTAGCTGCATGAATGTTGGTGCATGGTGAAGCGAAAGAAAAACAATGAATCCCTGCTTGTCATTTTTATTGTTATGGCAACAGAGGGATTGCAAGGCTGTATCTCCCTGGATCTTACCAGTCTGATTCAGTTCAGTGGCAGTGGAACTAACCAATCTGGAATCATAGAGTTTGCCACTCTGCTAGTAGTTTGGATAAGCAATAAGATAAAAGACCAATGGATTTGCTTTCTCCTTTGTTCTCTATTCCACAGGAAGATGAAACAGCGGCATACATTTATCATAAGAATGCTTTGTCTTTCATCAAACTTTGCAAGTGCTACCTTTGGCTGAGGATCAATGAGCCATCTTCCATTGTCTCATTTTTCCCTGCACACCATATGTAGCCTCACTTGTCTGTTCTGGCTAGGCAACCTGCCCTCCAGCCCAGCTTCCAAACCTTCTGTGGCCACCTACTGGGCAGCATATGGTCACAGCTTGTTGCAAGAAGGCTAGCTCAGCAAACAGTGGAAAAATACCATTTTAAGTTAGGACCAGAAAGATAATAGGGGTGGTACCATGTTGATGTTTCTAGGTCATAGGGTTAGGCATTGTAAAATGGCCATCTCGAGTGGTAAATTCTGAGGTCCAGAAGCTGTGGCAGAAAATGGAAGGACACTGGACAGAGCTGTGTTGTGGGGCCTGCCCTCTGAGTTAGCTTGCTGCTTGTACTACCACTGAAACAAGTATATACTGGTGGGAGGAAAGAAAGGAAAACAGGGACCACTGACATTATAGAAGGGTGTTGTAGATAGGGTATTCTGGGCCAGTGGTTCCCAAATTTTGGTCCTCCAGGTGTTTTGGACTTCAGTTCCCAAAAGTCCCAGCCAGCTTGGATGATGTTCAGGGATTCTGGGAATTGAAGTCCAAAACACCTGGAGAACCAAAGTTTGGGAACCACTGCCATATTCAAAGTATAACTGGAAGGCACAATGCTGGGAAAGTTAACTATGCTTTGGGGACCCACTCTGTTTGATCAAGACAACCCAAGTAGTCCACACTGTCTGTTGAAGATGAGCAGGCTGGAATGGCACCTGGGAACATGAGGACAACTCAGAGATGAAGGGTTCAAACATTGTTTATTAGAAGATCTTTCAAAATCCTTCACCCAGTGAAACTGTTGTTTGCCTCTGATGTAACTTCCAGCAAATACTATAATGCTGGGAGGGACTCTCTAAAGTTCTCAGAAGGTCATAGATTGGGTGGACAACTGAATGGGGAGGATGCAATTCCCCCCACCCCTCTCTCTGCAGGCCACACCAGTGTGTCACTGACTCTGATTGCCATTTTTGTCCCTCACAAGGCCTGGGGGAGCAAAACTGCCACATTTGCCAATGTTTTTCTTGTATTTGGGGCTGGTCTGAGGCAAAAAAAAATCACCTCAAAATTGGGGCTATTATTTTGTTTTTTAAAAATTGGAGGTTCTGGGGCTTTTAGTGCTGCAAAAATGGCATTCAGAAGCTACATGCATCCCACAGACTTCACTTCCCTACCCCATCAGGTTAATCCAGGAAGGTAGTTCTTATGTATAGCTTTTCCTTGGGTTTTTTTCTGGGCTGTGAGGCAGTGTTCTTGACGAGTTTATTTCTGACATTTCTCCTGCATCTGTGGCTGGCATCTTCAGAGAATGGTTGGGTAGGAGTGTGTCTCGGGGTTTATATACACACTCCTACCCAACCATTCTCTGAAGATGCTAGCCACAGATGCAGGCAAAACATCAGAAATAAACTCTTCCAGAACACAGCCTCACAGCCCAGAAAAAGAACCCAAGGAAAATCTATGGATGCTGGCCATGAAAGCCTTCAACTTAACAGTTCTTATGTACTTAAACAAGTAATGTCACTTGGGAGTCAGGATCAAAAAAATTATTTATGCCTTTTACAGTTGAAAGATCTGTAAAAGTTGGTGTACCCTGTTGCCTATGCTTCCGTTATTCAGACTTTTTGTTTATATTTGAGTGTTACAGCTAGGAACAGGTTTGCAGCTTAAATTGTCAAGATGTTTGCTGAGCATTGGAGGAATAGAACAGCCATTACGCATGTTCATTACAGCTACAACCAGCTGAGTTTATGTACACCTCTAAACCCTGATGGTTTATTTCAGTCAGTTTGTTACGTTAAAGGTTTGTTGCACTGAAAGTCTTAGGCTTTGTTTATGACATCATGTATATGAATGCAAGGAAAGAGAGGAAAACATGAAAGAAATGAAATAACTTAACAAAGTTGTTGTTTTCAATATGTTCTCTTTCACAAAATCGCCTCCAATCATACAGTATGTCTGCTCATATCGAAACAGCTCCTATTTCCTTGCTGGATAATTCTAGTGTCAACTCAAGGGAAATTGCAAACCATTTTGTTTCATATGGTACTCATACAGAACATTAGTTCTGAGTATCTCTTGCTTTGCACTCTTTATAAGGCCCCCTTGCCTGTCCTTAGCTACCAGGCATTTAAAATCCCCCATAAAACCCAAATGCTATCGATCCATCTGAATTCTGACAGGTTTATAGATCTTTCCCTGTGTGTGTATGTGTTTGAGAGTTTTTATATGGAGATTTGAAGGATGCTTCATTCACACCATCTTCTCCTAGCTGTAGCAATACCTTCTTCGCCAGAGATTTTAGAGGACCAGACATAGCCAGCAAGTAGTAGTAGTAGTAGTAGTAGTAGCTAGTCAGGAATAAATGGATACCATGTGTCCCACTACAGTCAGAGGCAGTCTCCAATGACATGAGCATGTCTGTTGTTCACACACAAAAAACATAAAACACTTGCACAAGGAGAAAAGTAACTAGAAAGACAGATTTTCTTTTTTAAAAAAATACTTGAACAATGTGTTGGCCCTTCCAAGTAGAACCACCAACTAGGTTCTCTCCTGTGAGTTGTGCTCCTTGTAGCATCTCTGACTGCCCATCTGCAACATATACATGGAAGGTAAAGGAGAAAACAGACTGTGTGGACAACTGAGGAGATAGTTTGAGACCATCAAATTTTGGTAAAACCAGCACCCTCAATTACAAAAGACCAACATCTGTCTCCACTATCAGGTACAATTCTTAAAAAGTAGGTTATTGTGTAGAGCACTGATGCATGATGTGTCTGAGTGGACAAACAAAAGTCTACACCTTCATAGCATCAGCCAAATTTAAAGCAGGATGAAGACATGAGGGTTTCCCTCTCCTTTGGAGTTCAAGGTGTAGCTGCCACACCATCTAAAAAGGAATTGGAAAAGCCTCCCCCAATGCAAGGAAGAGTGCACAGGATGGTGTGGAGAAAAGGGCTGACTGTAAAACAGCTAATGAGTAGCAAGGAGGAGGAACAATCAAGTCAAAAGGCAACACTCAGAAGGAGGCTAAGAAGCAACTAACCACAGCTGACAAAACAGCTGATTAGCAGTAAGAAGGAAACAGCTGATCAATAGTAATAAAATTCACAGGAAGGGAGCTGAGAAACATAGTGGGGGAACACATCATGGAGCGGCTTAGGGAGCTGGGCATGTTTAGTCTGGAGAAGAGAAGATTGAGAGGGGACATGATAGCCATGTTTAAATATTTGAAGGGATGTCATACTGAGGATGGAGCAAGCTTGTTTTCTGCTGCTCCGGAGACTAGGACATGGAGCAATGGGTTCAAACTACAGGAAAAGAGATTCCACCTAAACATTAGGAAGAACTTTCTAACAGTAAGTAAGAGCTGTTCAGAACTGGAATACACTGCCTCATAGTGTGGTGGAGTCTCCTTCTTTGGAGGTTTTAAACAGACGTTGGATGGCCATCTGTTGGGAATGATTTGATTGTGTAATCCTGCATGGCAGGAGGTTGGACTGGATGGCCCTTGAGATCTCTTTCAACTGTACGATTCTATGATTCTGTTTCTGCTCCTCCCTCCCTCCTGTTTCTTTTGCTGTCCCTCATGCTACTTGCATTTGCTGCTACCACCTACAAGGGAGTGAAAATTCCAGTGAGAATGGCAGAGAAGGCAGCAGTGGGGGAAGAATAGTGTACCAGACAAAAATACTATCCACCATATGTTCCTAGGAAACTGCCATAAAATTATACTAAATATTATTGGGGGAAAAAGATATTTTATGTTTGGGCTTATTTTTTTAAAAAAATATGTATCAATGGGTTTGTTCCATTCTCTGGTTATAGATGATAGCTAATTTCAAGACAGTGCTGTTAGAATTGTGTCCTACACCTCCTGGATAATTATGATAGGTAACATTTGCATTTAGGGCTGAATCCAATTAACAAGAATATGCAGTGAACTGGAACCACTCCACACTCAGCTTCCAAACATTCCTTTCAGCTGGTTGAGAAGTAGCATGATTTATAATCCATACTGGTGAAGGGACGGGGGGGGGAAGAACCACATCAGGAGCTTTGCATAGGTGGTGGACTTTATAGAAAACCAATTATAAACTGCATTAGTAAGCACCAAATCCATTTTCTCTGCTTCTTGTAAAGTCTTCTATTCAGTCCATTTTTGAAACAGACATAAATGCTACTCTCCCCTCATGTCCTTAACATTTAATTTTACTCTTTTAACAACAATTATTTTTCCTCCCAACAAAATATAAGTTCTATTTTTGCTCTGGCACAAGCTCATGTGTGCTCTTCAGAGGAGAAAAGAAATTGGGTTTGGGTTCCAATGGCTAAGTAGCCTTGTCGCTTCTCCCAGTGGGTGGGACCATAATTTGGTGCTGGAGCCTATGCTTTCTGTGTGGAAGATCCAAACTTAAAGTCCCAGGGTCCAGAAGTAGAATAGGTTGAAGACTTTTGCCTGATGCTGGGATAATATCTACCAGTCAGTGTACTGGGCTAGATAATGGGCCAATTGTCTCACCTGGCATGTGGCAACTTCCTGCATACACCTGCCCTTCACCGCATTGGCCAAGCACAAGGACACCCTTGAAGACCAGTTATTTCCTCATGGTGTCTCAGAATGCTTACATCACATCCCTTGACTTTTGACTTTTAATTATAGGAAGAGAGAAGAGAGCTTATATGTAAGAATATTGTTTTTTTGGCAAAATAGACTCCTTGTCTATCATTGCTAGTTCCATCGCTTTAATCGGGGCTTCTCCTGGGTCTAAAATGCCTTTTGTCTAAAATGACCCAGGGGATGGAAAAACATATTTAGATGCATTCAAAGATAATTTCAGTGCAACTACAGAAAAGGTCCTACCACAGATAATCTCTCACCAACCTTAAGCTTGTGGGAGAACCTGGAGTAGGGTGGAGGGCATCTGTGGAACATCTTTTAGGTGTACTAAAGATAAGTGCATAAATACCCTAAAGGCACCAGTTCCCATCTGATCTTGGAAGCTAAGCAGGGCCATTGATGGGAGACTTCCAACAAATACTAGGTGCTGTAGGCTACATTTCAGAGAAAGGAACTGGTGAAACCACCTCCAAGTACTCCTTGCCTAAGAAAACCCAGTGCAATTCATGGAGCCACCGTAAGTTGACTGGTGACTTGAAGGCACGCACAAACACACACACACACACAGAAAAAGATAAATGTCAGCTCCTTGAACTAGGCCCAGAAACCAAATGGGAACCAAGGCAGAAATGGGTCCCGCTCTGGCATAACTTAGTCAATGCTGCGGCAGCTGCATTTGCCATCCAATTGTAGTTATTTCTCCACATGCAGTCAAAAGTAATATGGTCCTCACACAGGTTTATAGCTTTTGATTTGTGAGAATTAAGCCATAGCCTCCTGAGAGTAAAGAGAGACCATATGAGTTCAGCCTTTCTAGGGACTATAGACATTCCTCTTGATGTAAAAGAACAAAGCTCACCTGAGGCTTCTCAGAGCTCAATGGGAGTCTTGCTATCTATTTCCACAAGTATATGGAGAAGATTTTTATATCTTCTCAATGTTTTATTTTGACACTGTTCTTCAGAAGAGAGACTTTTCAGAAGAGAATTAGTTCCTTGCTAGAGCAAGAGAGAGCAGTGGGCCTGCATGTTTGCCTTCTTACCTTTGTGTCATCTTTTATTGGACCTTGTTCTTTTCCTTCATTTTGCATGCGATAAATTTTAATTTACCCAAATATTCCTCCCTATCATTCAGTGGTTCATGTTCCTCACAGGCTTTTAAAGTTTCCTTTGTGCCTTCCCCTTGGTCAGACCAGATGTCACTTAGTGCCTTTGGAAGCTCACACACTATTTTGGGATGTGCTTGCAATATCTAACTTGCTTTCTTTGTGTAATATCTATTAATCTTGTAGTGAGTCTTTGCCTTTTATTTTATCATGCACCAACCTTCCCTTGAAGCTTCTTTATTCACTGACTGCCTTGGAGAGTACTTTACATTATTATCTAAGCCAGCTTTTTAAAGTTGATTCCATGCATCAATGAGTTCTCTTTTCTAAAAAAATGAACATACGCTCAAGTGTCAGAATGCAGTGGAGGATGCTTCCTAACCTGCCATTAAACTCACTCTCTGTCAGCTGATTATTAGTGGCCTTTTTAAAACTCTTTTTCTGTAACTCAAAAATTGCCACTTGTCATCTGACTGTCTTTAATGTACAAAGAGCACAGGATGCTCTTCAGTGTGCTGTTACTGGCTCAGACTTGCACTCTTAGGTTAAGCACATATTTAAACACCTTGGGGAGTAAGTAGCTAAAGCCGTAGCCCTGCTGAGAAAAGTCTGGTGTTACAATGTGTGCAGGTCTGTGGTCAGAATACAAAGCCAAGTGGAAGGCTCAAGACGTTCTGCAGCCTGAAGCAGAGGTGCAAAACCTTCTCCCCCTCAAAACAACCTGCATAGTACTTAAAGCCAGCCAAGTTGGAGGAGGAAGGAAAATCCCACAAACACCTCTCCCTACCCCTGGCAGGAAAAAAAAATACAACAATGGTAAATTAAGTATCTAACAGCATTGCCTTTCATGATAGTTACTTCACTCTAATGGCAATGCTGGTGCTGTTGGTGGTATTAACAACATGGGGTCTTTGGTATGTAATCTGTGTGTGTGTGCACGCGCATGCACACACATGCACACGCACGCCTTTAAGTCACCTGTTGACTTAGGCAACCCTATGAATTTCATAGGTTTTTCGTAGGCAAGGAATAGTTGGAGGTGGATTTGTCAGTTCCTTCCTGAGAAATACAGCCTACAGCACCTGGTATTTGTTGGCAGTCTCCCATCCAAGAACTAACCAGGGCTAACTCTGCTTAGCCTCCAAGGTCAGACAGGATCTACTGCATTTAGGGTATTTATGCCTGATATGTGATCTTACTTTAGTCAAAATGTCCTAGAAAACAAGTTTCTTCCTATGGTTTCAAAGGGAAGTCTGGCCTATGCTGGTAGAAAATCCAAAAGGAGCAGAAACTATTTTCCTCTAAAATCTCACCTCTCGTATATTCTCCAGCTCTCATGATTGTTCAATCCATATATCAAGTTTCTGAGTTTTTGGAAAGGCGCTCAGAGTTTTCACACGGGGTAAACTTATTAACAAAACAGTGGGCAGTGTGTTTATGCTGGCCATATGAACAGAAACACTATGCGGATTATATTATTTCACAAGCACCCAGGATATTCTACTTACGGTAATTGCAGTGTGCTAATCAGTAGCGGCACGAACCGAACCAGGTGATATCATTGGAGGAAGCAGTGACACCAACCTTAGTAACACCACAGCTGCTAATTCATGATAAATTTGTGATGGGACTATCTGAACATGTTTCCAAATTCTGCATTAATAGAAGTGTAGTGTGTGTGATAAATGCTCTTGTGGTATGTGGCTAATATGTCTTGGTTGTGTCACTGCATTTTAAGGAGGCCATAGAAAAACTGAAGAGGAATGGAAAGGATATTAGCTTTAAGATGATGGATAAATGTCTGAGCATTTTGAATATACATAAAGGGAAGAACTCAAACTTCTTTGTAATAGGACAGTTTTCCAAGCGGACCTGGCAAAAAGTAGGAATGGATGGGTCTATCAGTTTTGCTCTTTCTCACATTCACTTTCCCAAAAAAATCCTCAAATTCCCTTTTTTTTTCTTTTTTTGAACTTGTGAAGTTGGATGGTCAAATTGTCAAAACCAAGCTAAATAAAAGTTGCAGTTATCTTCACTGGTCAGTATAGCAACTACAGCTATTTCCAGAATGGAGGAGACCATACCATAGCTGCCTGCCATGTTTTAAAGATGATGAATTTGTCAGGAAAATGAAGTGCAAATCCTAATTCATCACCACAAATGTATTTAAATATGCAAGACTTCAAAGCCAGATTTTTCCAGAGCTAGGCACACAAAGACCTTTGTCTGCATGGGTGAATCAGTCAGCTTTGCTTTCTCTTATGTTTGAATTTTTTAAAAACATCTCATGCTCTTTCCATTGAATGTGTAGTTTAGATTATTAGAGCGTCTTAGATATGTTTTCTAATTTTGCAAATCATAATAACAAGATGGAACACTATTGGGCAATTAAGCTCTTTTCTATATTTCTATAGTATTCAATATTGGGGCATACTTTTGGATGTTTGACTAAATAGCAGCAATAACTCAAGCCAATATGCTGCCCTGAAATGACACCCAAAGTCTGCCAGTAGGAGTCAAAGACTTTCACGGCTGGCATCCATAGATTTTCCTTGGTTTTTTTCTGGGCTCTGAGGCCGTGTTCTGGAATAGTTTTTTTCCTGACATTTTGCCTGCATCTGTGGCTGGCATCCTCAGAGAATGGTTGGGTAGGTGTGTGTATATAACCCCCCCACACACTCCTACCCAACCATTCTCTGAAGATGCCAACCACAGATGCAGGTGAAACATCAGAAAGAAACTATTCCAGAACATGGCTCACAACCTGGAAAAAAACCAAGGAAAATCTGCCAGTAGGGTTGTTGGTCTGATTCTCTACAGCAGTTATTTTGTTCTCAAATCCCTGCTAAAGAGCCAGTCTTTGCACTGGTCAAATGGACATGTGAATTTAGATGGTTAGTTGCTCATTCCTTGGTCAGCCACTAAAAGACTGTTCCTCCTCCTCCTCTCCCAATTAATACCAGTTCTCAAATGTGATTCCTTTGGGCATGTTATTGCAGTGCTGTGCAACAGAAACTGACTTTTCCTTGTCTCTCCTGCAGTATTTTTCCAGAGGTTAAATGCCAGTACTGCAAGCCACACAGTTATGAGTTTGATCCCAGAGGGCTCCAAGGTTGACTCAGCTTTCCATCCTTCCATAGGTCGGTAAAATGAGTGCCTAGCTTGTTGGGGGCAATTAGCTAAAAACATTGTAAACCACTTAGGGAGTGTTTTGGCACTGATAAGCAGTATATAAATATCAATGCTATTACTTTGTATTAACTATACGCATAGTGCCAGAGCTTTGAAATAATTAAAATTAAATTGTTGCCCCTAATTTATTAATTTTCTACAGATGTTTTAAACATTGTACTCTTGATCATTAAACAACAACATTAACAGTTTGAGCACATGTTATTTTAAAAAGAGGATGGAAACATGTCTCAAGAAACTTAAAGGATGTCTTTTATTAGCTGAAAAGCCCAGCGCATTTTGGCCTATGGACACATTTCAAGCTTTCTTCAGTGGGCTATCTAAAAATCACAACAGGACAAAACATAAATGCATCTTATCATATTATATAAAGTAATTACTATATGTGCACATTGCCTTTAGCCTGTAGTTAGAATCAAAACTGTAGAAATTTCTGAGAAAAAAGCTCAGTTATTTTAATTCATTGTTTTGGGCGAGGTTCTCTCTTTCTCTCTCTCTGGTTTTTCTTCGCAAACGAAGATCCAGGAAGGACACATCCCGCGCTTTCTGCAAGCGCGCTGATGACTAAAAAGGCCAATCCGAGATAAACAAGTCCGGTTGCAAAAAGCACAGCAGAAGGTCTCCTTGGGTGATGTTTTTGGGTTGTGATTCTTTCTGCGTTGTCGTTTCTCTTCAAGACTTGTTCGTCGTGAGTTCTCAAATAAGGCTGCAGCATTGTGGATAGTGCATCTCCATGCCTTCCGATGTGAGGCCAGGGCGGACCACTGTTGGTGATCAATTTGGCCGAGCCGATGTTGTCATTTTAATAATTATATTTTTAAATAAATGAATAAAATCAACATTGCTTATGAATAACATCACAAACTAATTTGCTAGTTAACTAATTAACTAATTTTAAAGCTAATGTGTTAGCAGTAAGGCTAACATTTCCAAACTGTGTCTAGGATGTGTTCTCTTCTCTCCCCAAGAAAAACCCAACAGAATCCTGTTTCAGTGTACTTGTGATCTTCACTTTAGGTTAAGCAAACATGACACTTGCTTTTAACTTGTCTGCCAAGAGATTTGTACTTTCTGCATACAGAGGATGTAAGCTCATTTAATTGGTTATAAGAATAGGGGTTTTTTTTATTGAGCAGACCGAATGAGCTGGCTGCTGTTTTAGGGATTCTTCGATTAATGAGACAGAATCATAGAATCATAAAGCTGGAAAGGACTGCAAAGGCCGTTTGATCCAACCCCCCTGTTATGCAGGAATAAACAACCAAAGCGGTCCTGAAAGATGCCCATCCAACCTCTGTTTAAAGACCTCCACAGAAGTAGAGCCCACCACTCCCTGAGGCAGCCTATTCCACTGTCAAACAGCTCTTGTGGTCAAGACATTCTTCCTGATATTTTGGTGGAATGTCTTTCCTTGTAATTTGAATCCATTGGTTGGTGTCTTAGGAGCACCAGAAAACAACCTCGCTCCATTTTTTACATGACAATGTTTCAGGTATTTAAATATGACTATATATCACCTCTCCATCTTCTCCTAGCTAAACATACCCAGCTCCCTCAGTCATTCCTCAGAGGGCTTGGTTTGCAGATGTATTGCCATCTTGGTTGGCCTCCTCTGACCATATTCCGGCTTGTCAATGTTCTTTTTGAATGGTAGCACCCAGAACTGGACACAGTATTCCAGGTGAAGTCTGTCCAAAGCAGAGTCTCTGAAGAGACAGGAGAAAATGAGTGTGTGTTTTGGGGTTCAGACTAGATTGTCTGCCTGGTTTAGAGGCATATGTGTTTTCTCCATCAGGTTTATGTAGTTCAAGTTAGTGGGATTCCAAAAAAAAAAAAAAATGAGTTGGCAACAAAGCTGTAGTGTTGATATGGGGCCCCTTCCTCATATGTTAGTCCTGGGGCAATTTTCCCCTTGCTTTCCTCACACTTAAAAAGATTCTTTAGGGAACTATAGCATGAAGATGTTAGGGGCTACATATGGTTTGTATGTATGTATGTGTATTTATTTAATTATATCAATTCCCCCACCCCAATATGTGACCTGGGGTAGCTCACAACAGAGATTAAAACAAAGGACAGCTTACAAAGTAATAAAAAACCAATTAAGTAAACTATGAGCCTTATTGCACTACACTGTTATAGCACTATTATTCTACTTTAACTGCTATGGCTGCCTCCTATGGAATTCTGGGGTGTGTAGTTTAATGAAGCCTAAGAGCTTCAATGGAGGCTAAGAGTCCTAAATGTCCCTCCCTAAACTACAAATCCCTGGATTCCACCAGAGGCAGGCATAGCAGTTAAATTGGAATAATAGTGCTATAACAGTGTAGTACAATAAGGCCCTTCCCTATTAATATGTTGCATTTAAACCAGTTTTAAAACATTTAAAACATAACACTGAGAATAAAATCACAGGGCCTCCATTTAAAACAAACAAACAAACTCTTCTGAAACAACCAACAAATAGCCAGAAGCCTGCCTCAATTAAAAAGTCTTTGCCTGCCATTGGCAATCTTTTGTGGCTGGTTTCTGGTGAGCAGCACTCTAGACAGGACAGACCAGTGTCTTAGCAATGCCATGAAGATGCTGTTATTACTCACTGATGCTTATTTTGGTCATTGTGCTTAATGTGTAGTATAAGCTTTAGTTGAGTTGTCACAAACTGTACCTCTCATGCTTTTAAAAATTACACTTTGTTACCCTTTGACCTTACTGTTTACAGCTTTCCACTCTGCACTTACTGTATATATATGCATACAGACCAACTGAGGGAGAGTGCCTGATGCAGGAGTTTTTAATCTGCAGGAGTTTATGTCAGAAGGTATTTGTTAGTCTTTAAAGTTCAATAAGGCATTCAGTGCTGATCCTATGATAAAAGTGAATGTAGTAGATTCTGTCAGACTAGAAATGCTAAGGGCATGGTCAACAGCCACCCCTCTCCATGTTCCTCCTGAGCTTCCTCCTCCAATGTTCCCCTCTAGACAGAACTATGAATGCCACGTGGCCACCTAAACTTGCTTTAGGTGCAAGTGGAGAACAGTACAGTTTGCCTTCTGTATGTACGGATTTGGCATCCATGGATTCCATCATCCACAGCTTGAAAATATTTTAAAAAATAAATAAATTCCAAGAAGCAAACCTTGGTTTTGCCATTTTATGTAAGGAACACCATTTTACTATAATGGTATATAGTGGGACTTGAGCATCCATGGATTTGGGTATCCATGTGGGGGGCGGGGTGCCTGGAACCAAGCCCCAGCAGATACCAAGGGCCCACTGTATTCCATCATATGTCTAGAAGAGTGAGATACAACTTCTAGTTCTGTCAGCTTCCGGGATGGACAGAAGGTGCCATTTTCCCCCTTCATCATAGGCAACAAAAAAGGTTTAGGCTGGCCTTGACAACCTTTTCTTGTTTTAGCCAGGATTCAAAACTCAAAGAACTGGTCAGTGATTAACTGTCTTTGGTTCAGTTCCTGCATTCCTCCTCCTACCCTCTACCCCTCCCCACCCCCCATTGCTGCAATGACCAAAATAAGCAGCAACCATTGTGGGAAATCTAGTCCAGAAGGAGAAAAGAATACACCAATAGGGGATGAGTGGCATCTCTATAATACAGCTGCAGCCAGGGGAAGGGTTAATGCAAAGTGGGGAAAGAGCATCTCTTTTTTCTTTGCTTGGGCTTGCAGTTAGCTGGCTATCTTTCTGAATGTTCAGCTGAGCATGACAAGGACTCTCTGCTTCCAGCGATGGTACAATCTAGTCTGCCATTTACATCCACTCATAACTCCCCTGCCCCCTCCCCCAATTGCAGATTCAGGCAAGAGAAGAGAAAGATTAAAAATCTAAGCAGGAGCAGATGTTTTGCATCAGGTTTAAAGCAAGGCTGCGGTAGCTACATTATCTTAATCCTCCAAGTAGGATATGTGCTCTGGGGCAAGTTTGTATTATTCCTGTTTAACTTTTCAGTCTTACTACTGTATACAAATGTTCATTTCCTTTTCACCCCACTTTTCCTTTAAAAAAAATTCTCGGCTTGAAAATTCAGAGGGAAGTCAAACGATGTGAATAAGTTCATGTTGACCCTGAGGGAGACATGAGTAGGAGCTTAGAAGTAAACTGAAAGAGTGGATCATCGTCTACATGGAAATTAGTTTACTGATATAGATCTTTCTTGAATATTTTTGTACCAGACAGTGACACATATACAAAAATATATTCCTTTCTGGTATGGTCGATTTTTTTCCAAAAAAACTGAGGCCTTTTTGAGGACTTACTATAGGAATAAACACTGATGTTCTCAGGAAAGGTCGATCTAATACAGAAGTAAAACCACTTTAATCAGCGAGAGGAGGAGGATCAGGAACATGATATTTTTTATCATCATCATGCCTTTTTCCCAGTTCAGGACTCAAAGCAGCTTAACAACAGTTAAAGCAAACAGAACTACAACATTGTCTACCCTGGTCTACTCTTGCAAGGAGTCTCACCTGCTGTCAACATAGGATGACCCATGAATCAGAGACCTCCAAATCACCCTATCATCAAGAGCCCTGCTCAGGTCTTGCAGACTCAGGGCCCTGTCTTCCTTAACTGAGTCTATCCATCTGCAATGGGGTCTTCCTCTTTTCCTATTGCCTTCTACCTTCCCAAGGATTATTGCCTTTTCTACTAAGTCATGTCTTCTCATGCTGTGTCCAAAGTACAACAGCTTCAGTTTAGTCATCTTGGCTTCTACGGAGAGGTCAGGCTTGATTTGTTCTAGGGCCCATTTATTTGTCTTTTTAGCAGTCCATGGTATCCATAGAACTCTTTGCCAGCACCACATTTCAAATGAGTTGTTTTTATTTCCTTCACTGTCCAGCTTACACAACCATACATCGAAATGGGAAATGCAATGGCACGAACAAGCCTAACTTTTGTATTCAATGATAGATCTTGACATTTCAGGATCTTGTCTAGTGCCTCCATAGCTGCCCTTCCAAGTCCTAGTCTTCTTCTGATTTCTTGACTGCAGTCTCCATTCTGATTAATGACTGAGGCAAGATATGGAAAATCTTGAACTATTTCAATGTCTTCACCATCTACTTTAAAGTTACATAAAATGTAAAGTTATGTAAAACAAAAACCATTTTTAAAAAGTGAATAGAAAATTCTGCACATAATGGGAGGCCAACTCTACCTAAGCAATCTGTCTTCAAAGGCCTACCAAACCAGAAAGACCTTCCTTCACTTGTTTTCAGAAAAAACAGCAAGGAGGGTGCACAACTAGCCAATCTGGGAGGTGAGTTCCAGAGCCTGGGGTCAGCCACTGAGAAAGCCCTCTCCTGTGTTCCCACCAGTTGTACCTGTAAGGGTGGTGGGTGAGAAGAAGGACCTCCCCAGAGGATCTCAAAACACAAGCAGGTTGATAAAGGAGAATTTGTTCAAGTTTTCTTCTGAATATGGCTCAGATATTTTCCTCTCTCTCTCTTTGGCTTTTCTTCGCAAACAAAGATTCAGGAAGGACTCATCCCGCACTTTCTGCAAGCACGCTGATGACTGAAAAGGCCAATCTGACATAAACTAGTCCGGTTGCAGAAAGCACAGCAGAAGGTCTCCTTGGGTGATGTTTCCGGGTTATGATTCTTTCTGCGTTGTCGTTTCTCTTCAAGACTTGTTCAGTGTGTGTTCTCAAATAAGGCTGCAGCATTGTGGATAGTGTGTCAGCCAAAAAAGCCTCTTACAGAACATCTTGCAAAGATAATAAAGCAAGCTAACATTTCCATCTAAAGTTATTCTGATTAGCTTCATAATAATTGTAAATACTAGTGTTTTTAAAGTGTACCTGAAAGTTGTTTCATTTCTATAGAATGATTTAAAAATTTAACATACCATTTCAGCATATACAGGCAGGGGCAGGTGAAATGACATTTTCATTATGACTAACAGCACTGACAAGGGTGTTTCCTTTGTTGTTGTTTTTAACAGGAAAGCCTTGTGCAGGAATACAAGCAACTGTGTCTAATCAGGGGAGAGCTGACTGTCCATTTCTGCCTTTCATGCCATTTGAAATATGGCTTCCTGAGAGTTGAAGGCTCATACATTACCTATCACAAACACATGGCTTTCATTTTACTTTTCAGTTTCCTATTATCAGCACTGCCAGTTGAATGGAGAAAATGAGCACCTTCTCATGGGGAAAAACAAAACAATGTCAAGAGAATAAAAATAAAAATGCAGGATGGAAACCTGTTCCATATGTGTATAATTACAGGCAAGCTGAAGGATCTCCTAAAGTGGTGCCTTTTGGAGGTCGTAATAATTGAAAAGCAGCACAGAGGAGGTTTTGACCTCAGGATGTTAATTTCACCTGCATTGAAAGGTCAGCTGCAGATGTTCCATTGCAGATGTTCCACTGCAGAACTCAACTCTGCCCATGAAGGGAACTATGACATAGACCCAACATCCTCAAGAGAAGCAATCACTTGCCAATGTGCCAAGCAGTAAAGGGACAACAGAAAGGCCCTTTTTGGTGGCTGCTCTTAAACTCTGGACTCCCTTTTGAGAGAGGGTTTGGTTTCCCCCCTTTTCTGTTGCTTTTTAATTGGCAGAAAAACACATTTTTATTCAGACAGGCCTTTTGCATGGAAGGTGGTCTACTCTTGAAAGGTGTCTCACCTGTTGGGTGCTGGCTGCTTCTTTTCTTGTTATCTTTTTTATTGTGTTTGCAATTTACTTGTTTTGATCCCATGCTATAATCAAGGTTTGGTTTTTAATCTGTTCTTTATTCTTAATAAGTCATCATGAGCAACTCTTTTGATGGGAAGGCAGGGTTTAAAATAAAGTCATAAGATGATTATTACTATTACTATTATTATATTATTTCTTACCCGCCTCTCCCTATGGATCAATAAACATGGGAGTGCCCCTACTTCCATCCTCACTCTAGGAAGTTGATTTTAAAACTCCAGACTAAATCCTGTTGTTAGTCCTGACTAGAGTAGACCTATTCAATCAATAGAATTTGTCTTTGTGTTGACTCATCAGGCAACAATTAATAGGTCTACTGTAGTTGGGACTAGCCAGCAGGATAGGATGCTAGCCCCCATTGTAATTGTAATTGTAATTGTAATTGTTGTGGCGAAGTTTCTAAGATGGTGATGGAGCTCAGTGCTCTAAAACCAGAATTTTTTCAGTAGTTTAGGATGAAGATAGATACAACGTTTTAAAACATGAACGCGTTTGTTACACATAATTGAGAGCCAGGCTTCTGAACTGAACTGACAGATGAGACTCCCCTTCCTTCGGCAACCCCCCCCCCCGCCCTCTTGGCCATGTACTGGCTGGTGGAGAGGGAAGGAAATATCAGAGGAGCAGCTAACTATCTCCTGATAGCTAGAAGTATAATGACAAAGGCATTCTCCTGGATGCTGGGAAGAGATTCTCCAGGAGGGCCTGGAGGATGATGTCATCATTGTGCATCTGCTTATAGGAACATAGCCAGAAACGTCTCCACTATCCCCTGCACTAAATGGCCATGGAGAGAGAGGCCTTTAGATGGAAGAGAAGGGGAAGCATTCCTGACAGAAGATACCCTGATAGAGTGATATTAAAGCCACAGGTCTTTAAGCATAATTACACAATAGTGGGACACAATATAATAAGATACAGGAAGATGCAAATTTGTGACCCTGTTTAGAATCATGGGAGATTATCAGATGGGGATGAAAAAAAGCATCCCTGTCTTGCTACATTCTCTCCCACCCCTCTCCTGTCCCCTTCTCATTCCTGTAACGATATAAAAAAAATTCAGACCTATCTTTAACATGATCCTCCCTCCCCTCAGCAGGCCAGGAGTGAATGCAGCTCGAATGGAGCTTCATTCACTTCCTGGAATGGAAATCCTGGCCATTCTCACGAGAAGACGATCACGCTGAAAAATTAAAAATAAAAAGCCAAATAAATGGTAAAAAATTAAACTAAGCACAAAAACACATTTTAAAAAACACAAGTAACCCGGGGAGGGTACAAAAAAGTGTGTCACTTACCTCAATCTCCCGATTGCACCCAGAAGTGTTCAGCATGGACCTCCCACTGACGCTGGCATCATGCCAGCATAACGGGGAACGTCATGCCATTACAGAAAGGAAATGGGTGATCTATTCATGGTTTAGCCCATGAATTAAAAGGAGTACCGAAGGAACGGAAGCAGCACAGGAACATAACGGGACGGGGACAACGTTGTCTGTTATTCAAGCCCTTTAGCGATCTCCTGGCATTGTTGTCACGTCATATTTAGGTCATCTGATAATCTCCATAGAGTTGGAGGAGACCACATAGAATCATAGAGTTGGAAAAGGCCATCTAGTCCAACCCTGTACCCTGCAGAAATACACAATCAAAGTATTCCTGACAGATGACCATCCAGCCTCTGTTTAAAAACCTCCAAAGAAGGAGACTCCACCACACCTTCAGGCAGCAAATTCCATTGCCAAACAACTCTTACTGTCAGAAAGTTCTTCCTAATGTTTAGGTGGAATCTGTTTTCCTGCAGTTTGAGTCCATTGCTTCATATTCAGTATAACATCCCTTCAAATATTTAAACATGGCTATCATGTTACCTTGTAACCCTCTCTTCCCCAGGCTAAACATACCTAGCTCCCTAAGCTGTTCCTCATAGGACATGGCTTCCAGACCTCCCACCATTTTGGTCACCCTCCTCTGGACAGGTTCTAGCTGTATCTTTCAAATGGCTTATAATAGTCTTTAAAGTGGTCTCTTGATACTGATGTGTGAAAAAAAAATACACCTGCTTTCTTCCCTGAGATGATTCCTTTTGTTATACATGCAGTTGTGAGAGATTGTATAGTAATAAAGGTAGTGTGCCGTGAAACCATTATCTCTGTTCATACTTCTGCTAAGGGAATTGAATTTGTGAATATATTCACAGATTAGGTTGTTGGATGGTCTAACCCACAGTTTAATCAGGGACTTGTACTGGAGCACTTTAAGGAGATTTTCACACAGGGAAAATAACCCCCGCAGAGATCAGGAAAGAAACGGGGCTGTTCCGCTGCCAGCACTCCATTTCACACATCCCGTCCTTCTCCTGATCTCCCTTCGTCCTCCCTTCATCCTGCTTCCATTTTCCTTCTGATATTTTCCGCTATTTTTTACTAATGAAGAACTTTTGTTAGTAAAAAATATCGGAAGGAAAATGGAAGCAGGACAGAGGGAGGACGAAGGGAGATCGGAGAAGGAAGGAGGCGTGCGAAATGGAGCGTTGGCAGCTGGAACAGCCCCATTTCTCTCCCGATCTCCACGGGGGTGATTTCCCCCCGTGTGAAAATCTCCTAAGACACACACGTTGGTAAGACCAAAATGAGAGGCATTTGCTGGTTGATGTCTGTCAAAGGTACCCAAGGATTGTTTTCTTGTTTGCCATTCCTGTTGGGAACCTTCATACGCCAGGTGGGACAAGAAACCTGACAAGTCTGTAGAAGAAACAAAAAGTGAAGCTGGCATCTTTGAGCAGATTAACTGAGTGAAACAATTAGGATTTGGCAAGAGTTCAGAATAGATGAAAGGGTTATAATGCAAAGCAGGCAGCGACTGTCTGCAACTGGATATGGAATAATGAGCAAATGCAAAGGCCTTTGCAGGGGGGTGTAGGGTGGGGGGAACAAACAAGAAGCTTTCTGAAGGAAATAAGGACTTGAAAGAGACTCAACAACAGCTCAGAGAAAAAGGCTCAGTTCAAAGAAAAGGGGCTAGCTCCAACCATACCTTTCAGTAAATATAAAATATAGGCTGGTGTCTGGTGGTTTCTTTTCAAATTGGTCTAGGGACTAATTATACTTGGCATTAAAAGTGTTACCAACTGCATTGTTCATAAGCCTTATTTGCTTGCTTTTTAATAAACATCAGGTAGGGATGTTCATTTTGAATCAAGAACACAGGACATAAGGAAAAGTAGCTTACCAATTCCCCATTCAACATGATTCTAACATCCTCTGCAGCTCCAGTGCTGCAATTTGCAAGTTGGAAGTCAAAGCTTCCAATAGTTGCAATGGAAGCCTTTTTCCTGTTGCTATTCACTTCACAGAAGGGGAGCTTTAGATCAGTGGTTCTTAACCTGTTCTCTGGGGACCCCAGGGTTCCTTGATGTCCTGATGGGGGTCCACGAAGGCCTGAAGGCTGCTTGGCCCACCTTCTCCCTGCAATGGAGTGGCCACATGACAGGAGCCAAGGCAAAGGCTGGATGGCTGGCTTGGCCTGCACATTGCCATTCAATCCACTCCAGCCACAAACTTGCAGGAAGAAGCAGGGGAGAAGTCTTCCCTTCCCCTCCCATGCCTCTGAGGGAAGGTTTAATAGATTGTGTAATTGTATTATTGTTATCAAGTATTATTGTTCTTATTATTAGGGTTTTAAATCTTGAGTTAAGTCTTGTAGGACCATGGCAACAAAAGATATTTAAAGGTGGTCCCTGGTAAAGAAAGGATTAAGAGCCACGGCTTTGGATTATTCAGGCACGGGGAAAGGGCCAATGATTTTGTGGTTATACAGTATGGAATGGAATGAATATTCAAAAATATTTTTTAAAAAACAGTAAATGTGTTTCTCAAGTGTTGAAAAATCTCGGATGAGAAGAGTCCTGGACTGACAAGGGTCTTTTGCAGTTCATGACTTCTTCTCATTGTGTGCCTTCAAGTCATTTCTGACTCAGGGCAATTGTAGGGTGAACATATCACAAGGTTCCCTTGGCAAGAATTGTTCAGAGGGGGTTTGCCTTTGTCCCCCCCCTGAAAAAGTGGCTGAAAAAGTGTGACTTGGCCAAGGTCACCCAATGGGTTTTCATGGCCGAGCAAGGATTCGACCTCTGGTCTTCAGAGTCATAGTTCAATGCTCAAACCACTATGCCATGCTGGCTCTTTAGTTCAAGGCTTATTCTATGCAAAAGTCACACATGATTCTTTTGTACAGAAAACAGCATTTTTTGCACACAAAATATTATTTCCTGCATAGAAAACGTGGTTTTCCAAACTGTCCCGAACTGTGAATAGTCTTCAAAAACTGTATGGTTTCCAAAGACTTTCTCACAGGGGGATGAAAATTGCTAACATTACTCATTGCTTCTTTTGAGAAAAGAAATTAGTGAAGACTCACATTCCATTATATGTATTAGCTATGAAGCTTGCCTCGGACAGAACTGGGTACATCTATTTTGTAGTTTTATTTGCAAGGCTGCCTTAAGAAGGTGCAATATGCACATAGTTATAGCAACAATGGACAGCCTTTGGCTTGTCTGCTATTGTTGGAGTTCATCTCCCAGAAGTCCAAGCCAGGATGGACAATGGTAATGGATTGTTGGCATAGTAACATAAAACATTAAGGAGGTACAAAGGTTCCCTGTTTTCCCCTTCAAATATGAGAAAGAATCAAGAACAATCTCCTCTGTCCTTTGCCCATTATCAGTGGAGCCTCTGCTATGAGAGTCCTCTAGACCATAGTCTACACTGAATCAGGAAGAACTTCAGTGTGTTCTGCTCTTGAAGTTGGGACATTTTTATGTACATCAATTGAATAATTGAAGGACAGGAGTATATATTTGCTAACTGTACAATATCATAAGCAAGGTAAAACACACTGGCTTATACTAAATTTTTAGCCTCAAGTAGAATAGACCCATTGAATCAACAGGAACTTGGTAAGGCAACACTTACAATAAATTCTATTAAGTCAGTTTACTCTACTTGGATTTAGTCTGATCTCAGCTATCAAAAATTTACAAAATGCAAGACATTTACAAAATGCAAGCCGGTCAGTTAAAGGGCTGATCTATGTGCTGGCAAGTCTGAAACTGTAGCATGTCCTGCATCCTAAGCCATTTGCATGAAGAAAAGAAACTCCAGAAAAAGGCAAAGAAAACAAAACATTATTTCAAAAAGAACCATTCAAGAGTCATTTTTTAAAACCATCTTACTGGCAAAGTATGATTTATTAATTGTCATTTTTTTTCTTCAGATCAGAGGCATAGCAATGGGCAGTCCATTTGCCCCCAGCGTGGCCAATCTGTATATGTCCTGGCTAGAGCAATGCATAGTTTTGAACCCTCACGCAATAAATTCACACAACACATACAGATATATTATCGGTATATTGACAACATTTTTATTATTCTCAAAGACTTGCAGAGAGCACAGAAATTTATCACATGGATGAACACCATAAGTGACCATATCAAATTTACAGGACGACGGGATAAACGTCAATTCCACTTTTGGACATTATAGTATATAAAAATAAACATAATGCACACATTAAAAACTATACTAAAACAACTGACCACAACTCCATACTTCATTTTAAAAGCTGTCATCCCATGCCTCTAAAGTGCAATCTTCCTTATTCACAATCCTTCAGGCTCAAACAGAATACTACTGATCCTAGAGATTTTCAGTCAGCTGCCAATAAACTCCAACAAGAATTAGTTCATAGATCATATCCAACTAGTGTTATTGAGTCAGCAAGAATTAGTGCAGAAACTAAAAATCGCAGCACATTGTTTACAAGTACTCAAAAACCTTCTAATAATAGATTGATAAGATCATTTTTATGTAATCATGCATCTCAGAAAATTAAGTCTGTTATTTACAGCCACTGGCACATTGTCCAAAATATCCCAGGCTGTAACTTACCTCCTATTTTCAGGTATAGACTCACCAAGAATATCAAGGATATCATAGTTCATTCAGATTTAAAAACAGATTTTACAGTAATTTAAAAGGTCATTACAGTTGCAGTCATTGTTCTTTTTGTGTGCAATCATATAACACTAAAGAATTCATACATCCACGTACAAAAGGAAGTTTCCCTTTATTGTCTTTTCCCAACTGTGCTACAAAAATGTTATTTACACAATTACTTGTCCCTGTGGACTTGTATATATGGGTCAAACAAGCAGATCTTTGAGGATTCATCTAGCCGAACACAGAAGTAGGATTTTGAACAAACAAACAGAAAATCCCTTGGTGGAACACTTTATGGCTAAAAACCATTTCCCATTCCCCTTTAAATTTTGCGTACTTGGAGTAGTCTCTAGTTAACCTTTTGAGAGATGTAATTTACATAATAAATTACTCAGGCGAGAGGCACAGTGGATGTTTAAATTACAATCATCTGTTCCACATGGTCTGAATGACAGAATTTAGTGGTCAGCTTTTCTTTAATTGTTCTAGGTCTATCATAGCCAGTTCTAGGTCTATCACAAAGGAAAGTAGTAGAACAAACAGGTGACTTGTCCACTTACCTTAATTGATTCCTGTCAATATGTAAAAATATATATATTTAGCTTCTTGGAACACGAAGAGTTACCCATGGACACAATACATTGGGTCAATCCCTGTATGATGCTGCAGAAAGGTAAATATAAATTTATTATATATTATTCAGTTGAAATCATCATATACATGTTATATTAATTTCAGTATTATATTTGTAGCTCACTGAAGAAAACTTGGGATAATTCTCACTGAAGAAGACCCATTATTGAGGGGTTGAAACGGGGAAGTGAATAAAACAATCAGTTTCCCGGGACTCTCTGTCTGAGCTAACAAATTCAGTTCACAGTTTATGACATACGGCGTCCTGGAATAGAAAACCCAGCCTATGATCCTCCGTTTCATACGGTGACTGTGTGTATTTACTTCCCTTATTTACAACAACTTTATTTTCTCAAATACCAGATATAATTTGTGAAATGTGGCTAATATAAACAACATAACCTTTCCAGTAATAATTGAGCTAAGAATCTGGAACTGAAAGTATCCACTGCCGGTTTAAGGCTGTAATACAAGACTACGTGTTTAATCGCGTTCCTTACTGAGACCCTTTCATTTTATAGCGAGAGACGTCTATAATTTAAGAACTATACACTTAGTCATGAGACACTAAACTCCATCTGGCAAAATATTACTGTTGTTTAAAAACTTTAAACTGGGAAGCTGAGGCACGGGATCATTTCCAAACAGCAGCGAAACTCAAACCGCAGCTTGGATTTTGTAGACCATGTTAAAATTACAAGACACACAGAATGAGCTGTTGAACTACCTATCCAGCATTACCCTATAAATATTCCTGTTGAATAATGTACTTTTAACTAATATAATCAGGGTTCCAGTAAGGGTTTATATCTAACAATGGGACGCTAGAGGCTTCAGGTAGGATCCGTTCCAGCAAACAGTCACCAGGAGGATAACACACTTGTGAGGCATTATACACCAAGACGCTGAATTATAATGTAAATACGCTATGTTCTTTAATAACCTATGGGGTCCGTTGGTACCCTTATTGTAAAATGTCTCACATAATGAATGTGTATTACAACACATTGTTGCTTGTTAATTGTTGTATAATGAGAGTTGCTATCTATATGCATTAGTTAAAACATATAGGATTTTAAATTGTGAGTTGCATATTTTGGAAATTGTTGATATTCCATTGTGAAGATATTGATTATTGCTAATGTTGTCACCTATAGTTTAGTTTTTAGTTTTAGTTATACTTTTAGTTTTAAGGGGTGGGAAGATTAGGATTGGGAAGGATTGTTTTAACTTCCTGTTGTTTTAATCTTGTTGTACGCCACCCTAGTTGCTGAGCAGAGGGGCGGGTTAAAAATAAAAAAATTATTATTATATTATTATTATTACTATATATGTGGTCTTTTAAATTGTGAGTTGCATACATTCAAAGTCATTAACGCTTTAGTGGAAGTTCACCACAATAATTATTGGATGTTGCTTATACTAAACTGTAAGTTACTGTTAGTGCGTTATTCATTGTGAGTTGATTGTATTTGTCCGGTTGCAGAAAGCACAGCAGAAGGTCTTCTTGGGTGATGTTTCCGGGTTGTGATTCTTTCTGCATTGTTGTTTCTCTTCAAGACTTGTTCAATACATTTAATATCGAGCCTGTGCAATGGATTTATCTGGTGGAGCACAGCGTGCACAGAACTGGCCTCATCCTTTAAACCAAAGGTTCATCTGCTGGCCTTGCAAGCATGGACAGTAGCAGTGAGGTCATTTAATAGATCTCTCATACAAATAATTAAACACAACCCGTTGTAACAACATTTTCACCATGGGATTATATATACATAGTACATACACTTCTCAGTCTCTACCCAATTAAGTGAGGACCTAGCTTAGTCAGTGCTCTAGCAGTTGTGCATGTTTCATCATTTTAAGACTGCAAATCACCGCCTTCTAGAAAATCTCTAACACATAGTGTTGGTAATAATGAGCTAAATCCATCATTAATTCTACTTAGAGTGGACCTATTGAAATAATGGGACTTAAGTTAGTTGTTACTAAGAACAAGCTCACACACTTCCATGAGTCTACCCTAAGTAAGACTAGCATTGGATTTAGCCCAATGAGTGACATCCAGTGAATTCACTCAAGGTTTTAGACTGAATTTTAAAACGCTATCCAAGGTGCTGAACCATATCCCCAAAGTAGTTACAGCAACATGGATAGCTCAGAGTAAATGACCCATTGACATAGGAGCTACCACAGGTATCAGCTCAGCTTCTGTGAGTACTGGCTACCATAATTTTAAAAGATATCCCAGTAATGACTCAGGGTCAGGCCAAGACATTTTGCTGCTAAACAGACAATGGCACTACCAGTCACCTGAATCAAAGTTCATAGAATCAAAAGCCAGGCTGGTTATTTTGCTACTTGAGGCAGTAGCTCTCATGAGCATCTTTCCCTATCAGTAGCAGGAAAAAATATAATAGCTACCAATTCAATAATAATTTGTAGCTCATTTATGATACTGTAGATCTGTTGCCCAAGGCAACTGCCTCACTGCCTCACTCTCCCTAATGACAGAATCACACCTATAATGCCTTCCTATCTTTATAAATCACACCAAAGGTTTTAGTCAGGTGCTCACTTTCAGATTCATGCATCACATTGATTCAGAAACCTGTGGTTCTCTTCAGTAAGTACTGCAGACTTCTATGAAGAGAACATTGATGTCATTTTTAGCATAGCAAAAAAAGTGGGGGGGGGGCTCTGCAGTTATCTAATTTGCTTGGAACTTGTTATTGGTGTCACTTTGCAGGCTTTCGGTATGTCCTAGAGATGTGCTAAGTGATGGCAATGGGCCATAACTTTTGCAGATGCTCTGATTTTCTCGAGATTGGTCTCTGATGTTTACAAAAATGTTTACTTGGCACACTGATGAGGTATTCTTGTTCATCGCCTAATACATTAGCACTATTGCAATGAAGTTTTACTCAAAAGGGATTTGCTGGCAAATCATATTTGTAATTATCCTTTTATGTGGCTACTAATATTTAATGGGAGATTTAGGGATGGTGATTATTTTGGTAAGTAAGAATCACTGGGGAAGCGCAAGATGTTGCTGCCACTACCATTAAGCCTGTAAATAAAGGGCACATCAGGTCAATTGCTTGCTCTGCACATTAGTGAATGGCAGTCTCCAAATGAGGATGGAAAAAAAATCAAATGTAGACAGGAAAGACCTTGATCCCAAGTTCAAGGGTAACTGGATGGAATAATACAAGCTCTCATTGGAGAGCTAATAGAATGCAGAAATTAGCTTTCCTCAGTTTTTGAAAGAGAGGTAAAAAATACATACAACCAAAAGGTAGAACAAGATCACTAATTAATCAGAAAAGGAAACTCACTGATTATAGTCCTTAGTATATCATAGAGAAGCTTATGAGTCAATTAGAGTATACCAATCTAAGCAGAAGCTTGCTCATTATTAAGAAAATTTAAATGTGTAAATTATGTAGCTGAATCATTGTCTCGGGGGGGGGGAAGCATCTGTATTTGACTGAGATATCAGCAGAAGCTCAAAGGACTGCAATATAAGAAATAAATAGAAATAAATATGCCATAATGTTTTATGGGATTCTTTGTTCGTTGCACATATTGAAGAAGTTTAGACATTATCAAAGTCTTCCAAATGTTATCAGTCCACTGCAGATTAGAAGGTATAGTTATATTCTGCATACAATTTTGCAAATTTAGGAAGAACACACAAGCCAGTAAAAATTGCACCAGTTTGCTTGAGGCTATAGGGAAGAGCAAAATTCCTTCCCTTCTTGTCATCTCCCTCCTGCCGAGTAGTTATTGTGTGCCTTCAAGTCATTTCTGACTTACGGCAACCCTTAGGCGAAACCTATCAATGGGGTTTTCTTTAACTGTGTTGAAATTTGTTTTGAATTTGAGACTCTCTGTGGTGTGGCTTAATGTTTAGTGCCACTTGTTATGTGGAAACTCCTCAGTTCACTGGGACCAAAACAGCCCCATTGCGCTTAACCATAATTAAGAGTTTGGACGTTATCTTCAGTTTTCCCTCTGACCCTAACCATGATTAAAGAAAATGGTATCATTGACTATTTACACTGATTTCTGCTTTAAAGGGGTTCAGGTATTGGTTTCAAATACTGGTTAAGAAGAAAACCTGGTTAATATTAATGATGATTATATATTTGTCTATGTATTCATTAATTGGTTAAGGTGGAAAGGAAAGCTGACTCTGGGAAGTAGAGAAATTACACATTTGCTCACCTGGCTTCTCCATTCTTTTAAGAGCTTACACAAGTCAATCTATGGCATGATATGGGGAATTTCTAGGCCTGGGTTGTTGACTTAGTGGGGCGGTGTTAGGGCAGTGCAGGCACAGGGGAATGCGGGGAGGGCAGCGTGGGGAGGGAGACACATGCACAGGGTGGCGCAGTTGTGGGCACGGGGGAATGCAGGGTGGGTGGCACGGGCATGGGGGGGCGCAAGGGCAGCGTGGGAGTGGAGAGGGCATGGGCCAACACAAGGAGGGTGGCGCAGGCATGAGGGGTGGCACAGGGAGGGGCATGGGGCAGCGTGGGGGAGTGGCGTGTGTACCACCAGGAGGGGATGTAGCATGTGAGGGAGAATGGTGTATGTTACACCAAGGATAGCTAGTATGGAGAAGAAGTTTAAGGTGGTTCTGGGACTTGATTCCTTAGGGCATCTGCACACACACATGCATACACACACACACACCAGTTTTGTATTTGACTATAGTGCCACATGCCTTGAGTACATCCCGTTTGGATTACTATAACACATTCTATGTTGGGCTGCCTTTGGAAACTGTTTGGAAGGGACCAAAATGATGCAGCCAGATTGTTGGTTGGAGTTGGTTACAGTGAAAATATAACTCCCTTGTTGGAACAGCTTCACTGGATACTGGTCTGTTTTTGGGCAGAATTCAAAATGCTGGGTATGACCTTTAAAACCCTACACAGCTTTAGACTATATAAAGGACCACATCTCCCTATGCCTACCTGAGTCGTAAGGGTTTCAGGGCAAGGGCTTTCTCTCAGTCCCACCATCACCACAGGAACATTTGAAAAGGACAGTTGCTGCTCCCAAGCTGTGGAATTGTCCCCCACCCAGTCTTTTTCTCTTCCCACTGGTAGTCAAAGACCTTTTTATTTAGGCAGGTCTTTGGCCCTTAAGCCATGTGACAAAAAGGTATTTTAATGTGGTGCCTTATTTTTTTACCTTTTAAAAATCATGTTTTAAATGTTTTTAAACTGTTTTCACTTTGTGTTTTTAATAGAACTGTTTATTTAATTGTTGCTTAACCTTTGTATAATAAGATTTTAGCTGTACTTTGTTTTAATTTATTGGAAGCCACCTTAGATCATGTGTTAGAGAAAAAGTGGGATATAAATTTAATCACACAAATAAGTTCAGCCCTGGACCAGCTGACCTTGCTCAGAAGGAGCAGCATATGGGGAGTTTCCAGTCCAATGCTTCATAACCTGATGATGAATGTTTGGCACAAGTATTGAACCCCTGCACACAATAGGGGCTAAGGCATACTAGCCTGAAGGACGAAAGTCACCCTGCAGAAACCCCAGAGAAGGCCAGAGAAGGGAAACAGGTAGGGTGCCACTTCCTTTGTAAACATTGAGAAGTGGATGATCAGTGAGAGGTTTCCTAAGCATTTTCATCGTGTAGCCTTCCAACTGCCAAAAGTTAGCTGGCATCCTACATTTTGGTTACTGATTTATAACCTATTCTAGTAATATTTACAATGAGTCTGAGACTCCTAGCATACAGTCTACATAACACAGCACAATGTACAGTGCAGTCCTGCACTGTACAGCCCAGACTGAAAGCACACAGTCTGAGAGCTAAATCCAATTCAAGACTAGAGCAGAGACAGTGAGGTGATCTAGTTACAAAGTACAGATACAATACAGTCATGGGTTATACAGTTAGCGCTTCTCACACACATTTTCCCAAACAGATAAGATTTTATCCTTCACATGTCCTTCCCACGCCTGTCTCCCAGAATAGGATTTTTTTCAAACAGGGTGAAAAAAACCCGAGGAGGTCTGGAGAACAGGGCTATCACGCTTACAGAGCCCCATTTCAGACAGCCCCGTCCTCCCCTGACCTCCTCCCAACCTTCTCCCGTGCTGCAGTCACTGCTTTTTATTGACTGAGATTTTCTGTCAATAAAAAGCAGTGCCCACAGCATGGGGGAAGGTTGGGAAGAGGTCAGGAGGAGGACGGAGGAGGACTGCATCTCTGAAATGGGGCTCTGTAAGCATGACAGCCCTGTTCTTCTCCCGGCCTCCTTGGGTTTTTTTTACCCCATTTGAAAAAGTCCGAAATCTAGATATGCCAGCCAGCTGCATTTACCCGGCCCATTGCTGGCCCCTGCAGACTGTAGCATATTATACCATGCCAGTTCTTTACAGTATAAATTTCCAGTGATTGTATATCTCATCATCTTAACAGTCTTGTCTGTATGAGCCCCCCCCCCAAATGGAGTGCCCCAGAGTAATGGCATTTCACAGCAGCTGCGACTTGTCTTAATGATGTTTTTGCCCCCATAAGCTTTGCATGCAAGATGGCCTCCACGAGTGATTTACTCACGTTTAGGGCTACGGCAGAGCTTGAAGACGACGGCATCTATATACTGATGGTAGCTTGTTTAACTTAAGCCGTCTGAGGGCTCACACTAAGACGCTAAACTATCTAGTCTGTGAGCTGCTCTTCGCTGATGATGCTGCCCTTGTTGCCCACACAGAAGCAGCTCTGCAGCGCCTAACATTCTGCTTCACAACAGCTGCAAAGCTGTTTGGGCTGGAAGTCAACCTGAAGAAAATGGAAGTTCTTTACCAGCCTGCACCACAGAACGAACACCACCATTCCCACATTGCCATCAGCAAATCTGTGCTCAAGTCCGTTCAGCAGTTCACCTACCTGGGAAGCATCATCTCCTCAGATGCCAAGATTGACAAAGAGATTGATCACAGATTAGCAAAGGCATATAGCACATTTGGAAGACTTCACAAAAGAGTCTGGAGCAATAAACACCTGAGGCAAAGCACAAAAATCAGTGTGTATAGAGCCATCGTACTGTCTATCCTCCTTTATGGATCTGAAACATGGGTCACCTATCGCCACCACCTACGACTCCTCGAGCGCTTTCATCAGCGCTGTCTACGCACAATCCTAAATATACACTGGACTGACTATGTGACGAATGTTGCTGTCCTTGAGCAAGCAGGGATCACCAGCATTGAGGCCATGATATTGAGAATGCAGCTGCGCTGGGCAGGGCACATTTCTAGGATGGAGGACCATCGCCTCCCCAAAATAGTATTCTACAGTGAACTCGCCACAGGTCAGTGTAAGAGGGGCGCTCCAAAAAAACAATACAAGGACTCCCTGAAACAACATCTCAGGCTCGGCCAAACTGATCACCAACAATGGTCCGCCCTGGCCTCACATTGGGAGGCATGGAGACGCACTATCCACAATGCTGCAGCCTTATTTGAGAACTCACGACGAACAAGTCTTGAAGAGAAACGACAATGCAGAAAGAATCACAACCCATAAACATCACCCAAGGAGACCTTCTGCTGTACTTTCTGCAACCAGACTTGTTTATCTTGGATTGGCCTTTTCAGTCATCAGCGCGCTTGCAGAAAGCATGGGATGAGTCCTTCCTGAATCTTCGTTTGTGAAGAAAAGCCAGAGAGAGAGAGAGAAGAGAGAGATACTTTCCCAATTTGCTGCCACCAAACTCTTTTTTTAAAAAAATTCTGACGTCCAAGGTGCGATAGAACAATTTTTCAATCTGACAGGGAAAAAAAAAAAAGCCCCATTTTATCACCGTAGCACTCAGTCACTAAAGCAAAAATCCAAAAATGCGGCAGCCGGTTCTTGCCTTGTTAGCAAGCCCTGCCGCCCGCGCTCACCTAGCCAATCAGCTTTGCATTTCCTCTCCTTTGAGAAAGCTATTCATATCAAATCACTTGTGCCCATGATCAGGAATGCTTATTCCCCTCGCTGTTTTTTTAAAAACTCAGGGAAACGCCACGAAGGCTTTGCCTGTGGAGTTTTGGACGGTTTGGGGCACCTCCTTTCCAATATGGTGAAACGATGCAGAATGCCATTAAGACAGGTTGGATTCTCCTTGCATTCCATGAAGAGTGTTTTCACCATGTAGACAACCCTCCAGAGTTACAGATCCATAACTGCTCTTTGTTCACCTGTGATACATATTCATGATCATGGCACTATTGCTGCAGTTGTAAATACCTGCTAGGAACCCACCTTAAAATCAAGAGAAGAGCTCTTTGCAGTGGAGGTCTGTGGCACAGGAAAGTGGGGCACTTCAGAATGATATGGCCAGCCCCCTGCTGCCTCTGAGCCAAAGCTTCTGTTTGTTGCACCATGGCTCCAGGGCAGCAGGAAGCTCATCCCATCACAGCTCAGGGGAGCTAACCGTATCATCCCAAAGCACCCCACTCACCTGCTGTGTGAAGTACATGCCTTGAGTTTAAGGTGGGCTCTGGGGTTGATTCCTTAGGGCATTTGTAACTAGTGATGTAAAATTTCCAGAAATTTTGAAGCCATGGGGTGGTGGTTCTGATTTTTTCCAGAAAAAAATGGAATTTTTTGGAAAAATTGAAAAAATGCAACATCAGCCACTTTTTTATAGATTGAAAGTCACCCTGTTACTTTAGGGACATAAAATATGACTATGTACAATTTGATTTGGCATACAATTATCACAATTGGTATATTAAAGGTTTTATTGTCTTAAAGATTTTATTCATCATGCTAAGATAAAACATTCCATAATTGATATTCTTCCTTTTTTCAATTTTTTTCAGTTTTTCAGGGGAAAACAAAAAAGGTTTCAGGAAAAAAAACAGGAAAAAACTGTTTTCCTGAATTTTTCCGGGTTTTTTCCAGGCCTTCACATCTCTATTTGTAACTACATTTATGTTTACATAGTTATGAATGCAATCTAGGATCTCAGCCATTTATTAATTTATTTATTTTTTACATAGTAATGGAGCACAACAGAAAGAAAAAAAAGACTTGGCCGTTTGTCAGCTGAAATACAGTATATAGCCATCATCCCATAAGATACCCAAAGTCCATGATGTCCTCCAGTGCTATGGAGAATATAACAAGATATTCTTTTTCCATCTTGAAAGACATTTGTAAATGTCAAGAGATTTTGGGACTCGTTGAAAAATACAATTTGCTATTCGTCTGGTTAACAAATTGAGTGAATAATTGCGTAATTGGGTAATTAATCAGATACCCTTGTCCTTGTGAATCACAGTGTACTTTTGAACTAGAAGACTGGAAGGTCTGTCGTACCATTAGGCAGAGTGAGGGTTCAGGTGATAGATGTTGAGAGAGGGCAGGAAAGAGCTGAAGCAAAGAGGGTTGTAGTCTAAGCAGCCTGTCCACTAAGGTAGCCTGCTGCCTTTGGATGTGATGGAGGATGCTTTCCCATCAACAGTATTGAAGAAAGATTTAGCTGGTGTTTGCACATGGAATAGGAGTGGGCACCATATTGTTCATTGCTTTGTTCTTTGCAAAATGCCTTAGGCCGGCCCTGAACAGTTGAAATTATAATCAACATCAAAATATCACCTAAGAGGAAATTAAAAGTGAATTCTGCAGTTGCCCCTCAGGCAAAACATCTAACAAAGTGACCGAAGTCTTTTTTATATCAGATGGGATTATCTGAAGCAGTATAAGCCCTTATTATACTTACTGTGCATGCCCAACTCCAGCATTGTTATTTTTGCAAGATTAACAAGCTTGTTCTATAAAAGGATCATTCCACCCAAGGATGTGATGTCAAAGCCCTTTGCATATCTAAATTGTATTAGATCATTCAAGAACCTTGTAAGATAAACAGCAGTCAGAACAAACAATTCCAAACTTGCTTTCAAGGATTCTTTCATATGAATGAAGAAAGCAATAATTGATGCTTCTTTACATCAGGTTTATGGAACCTGTAACCCTCCAGACATCCTGTTCTGGTGTGTTATCAGTTTCCTCATGGACTCTAGCACAGATTCTTTCAATTTCCTCTCCTTCTGCCTCCATAGTTGGAGCATAACTTTGAGATTATATTGATGTGTTTTCCCTGAAGTCTTATTGGCATGGTTCATTCACACTTTGCATTAAATGCTTTTGTTACATCTCTCTTCACTATGAACACCACCTATTTCTTCTTAGATTTCCATTTCCTAGGTAAATCAATGTGTAATTCTCTGACTGAAAATGTCCCATTCCTGTCCACTTTAGATTGCTCACCCTAAGTACTGCAATGTTGATCCGTTCAATTTCTTGTTTTACTATGTCTAGTTTCCCCTGATTCATGCTTCTCACATTACATGGTTCCTACAATATGTGCAGCTTTGGACTTTCACCTCTGAACACATCAACAGCTGAACGCCCTTTCAGCTTGAGTCCAGTTGCATCATTAGCCACAAGTGCTACTCTTAGTTGTCTTCTGTATCCCCGTAGCTGGGATTGAGATGGCGGCTGTGAATGAATTACTCACGTTTTTACTTACCAATTTGCCACCGCTGAACAATTTTAAAAAAATCTATGCCCAAGGTGTGATGAGCAATATTTTGCCTTAACAAAAAAAACCCTACATTTTATTGCCTTAGCTCTCACATGCTAAGGCAAAAATCCAACATAGCAGTTCCAGGCGCTTACCTTGTTAGCAAGGCCTATCCCCCATGCTCGTCCGACCAATCAGCTCTCAGCTTCTGCTCATATGGGAAAGTGAATCAATTTGTGTTGCTTGTCCCAAGGAGCAGGAATGTGCACCCCACCCCATTAAAAAAAAACAAAAAAAAACCTCGGAGGAGAGCTGCAAAGGCTTTTCCTGCAGAATAGATGGCATTTGGGGATAGGCATTTCTTGCGAATACAGCAAAATGATATGGGATCCCATTTAGACACATCATATTCTCCTTGCATTTTGTGAGGAGTATTTTCGCCATTTAGGACTTTTTCGGATGAAGAAAAATAACGCAAGCAGCCTCTCCAGCTTGCGAGGCTGCTGCGCTGCAAAGCACCTCTTTCGTATGACGCTCGCCCCTGCCGGTACTGTTGCGGTACCGCAGGGAGAGCTGAGCGTCATGTTTCGTTGATTTTTACTCACGATCAACTTTCGTGAGTAAAAAATAAAAAAAAAATGACGCTCAGCTCTCCCTGCGGTACCGCAACAGTACCGCTAGAGGGCAGCGTCATCCGAAACTGACACTTTGCAGCGCAGCAGCCTCGCAAACTGGAGAGGCTGCTTGCATTATTTTTCTTCATCCGAAAATGTCCTTAGACAACCCTATTGTTGAAGAAAGATTCAACTGCCAGCTGAATCAGCTTTTGTGGGAGGGGGTGCCAACTTTTTATTTGCTTCAGGCAGCAAAATATCTCAGACCAGCTCCCTGTCTGTTTGTCTGTCTCTCTCTCTCTCTCACACACACACACAAACACGAGAGAGAGAGAGAGAGAGAGAGAGAGAGAGAGAGAGAGAGGAGTTTTCTCTTGTCCTTAAAACTGACTTCCTCCAAGATTTTGTACTATTAAACCAGCTTTGTAAATCCTTCCCAAAGCATCCAGGTTGCAGTTTGATGTGCACTTAAAGATACTCCAAAGCTGGTTTGTGCCAGATAACTTGGTGAATCTTGGTCTTTTCCAAAAATTCTTTATCAGTCCCCAGTTGACAATAGCTTGAAGAAATTCATAACATTAATAGGCCCCTTCCAGTTTAGACCAGCCAAAGCCTACACACACAGCAAAAATATGCTTGGGGCGGATAATTCTCTTTGCTTTTGAAGTCAATTAATGGGGATTCCGTCACTCCCTCTTTCTTTCTAAAGTTTAAAAAGGGCATTGACAAACTGGAACCTGGCAAGAGAAGCCAGTGTGGTGTAGTAGTTTGAGTGTTGAACACTGGGAGACCAGGATTCGAATCTCCACTTGGCATTGAAACCCACTGGGCAACCTTGGGCAAGTCACACTCTTCCAGCCTCAGAGGAAGGCAAAGGCAAACCCCCTCTGAACAAATTCTGCCAAGAAAATCAAGTTCACCCTAGGATCACTATATGTCACAAATGACTTGAAGGCACACAACAAGAGAAGGAGTCGCAAGTTGGGAAGGGGAAACCAAAGAAACCAAGTCCTGTGAGACACATTTGTAAGGGCTGGGTATTATTTAGCCTGGAGAAGTAAAGCTTAAGGGAGACATGATAGTTACCTTCAAACATCTGAAAAGCTGTCGTGCAGAGGACAATGCAAAGTTCATCTTTGTTGTTCCAGGTGGTAGGACTAGAAACTTATTGGTAGAAGCTCCTGGGAAATAGATTTCAGGTAAAATTAGCAGAAACTTCTCAACAGTAAGAGCTGTTTGATAGCAATGAAACTGTCTTGTGAAGTGATAGACTTTCCTTCACTGGACATAATTAAGTAGAGGCTGGGATGGCCATCTGTCATGGCTGCTTCCATTGCTGCATTGTAGCTCCTATGTTCAGCCAGGAATTAGACAAAGTGGGATCCCAAGTTCAGCACCCTTCCAAGTCTAAAAGGACATGATTTTATAGATTTAGAACAGCAAAAGAAAAAAAAAATCAAGGAAGTACCACATTTCCCCCCCCCTTTTTTTTTTTTTTGTCACCAACTGCTAAGCTATCTTGAAGTATTTAGAGAGATGTTACTCATTATCTCCTGGCAAAGAATGTTTTGCTGCTCCACCCGCCTCCTTCTTCTGAATACAACATCTGATTTGTACTCAGCATGCAGCCAACAACTTAAAATTAAAGCTATATTAAATTAATTTACTTTTCACACCTTTCCCTGAATGTTTACCTTCAGGGCAGGAATGAGGGCTCTGTGATTACAAGCTTATTGACTTAGATGTCAGAAATGCTGTTAGCTTCTACTTCCATAGCAGACTGCAAAAATAGCAGCATATTTTCCATATGTGTGACAATATTGAGTGGCTAATTCCAACATCACTGGCATAGGAGAACTTACACCATTATTTGAACCTTAATCATTCCATAGGGCAAGCTTCAGACTTAATACACTGAAGGTTAGTGTTAGGAGCTCTTCCATGTAGAAAAAGGTGCACTTAGGAGATTTTCTTTCCCTGAGATCAAAATTAATTGATTAGCCCAGGATACTATACACTTTGATTTGGGGTGGATACCATGTGCTGCTTTGCCTCAGGTAGCAAAATATGTTGGACCAGCTGTTTCTCTTCTCCTTCTGGGGACTTCCCAATGTTTACAAAGTGTTCTAAAATCATTCTTCTTCTTCTTCTTTTAATCTTTCAGACTCTGGGTAGTCACTGTTTATTGATGCTTGGACAGTGTGACAATTTAACAACTAAGGCAATAAAATACATAGACTAACTATGGTAGTAGCCATTGTTATGGCATGGGATGGATTTTGTTATTCGGTTTCTTCATTATGTGCAGAAAAGAGGGTGAGAGGAAGAGTAGTGGGAAACAGCTGGGCAGAGACAGTGGAAGTTCTTGTATAATATAACTGGGGAGCATCAGGTTGGAGAAAGCTGCCTAAGGAGATTGAAGCACAGTTAGAAGTTCTCCAAGTTGTGACCCAGCAAGCCTAGTAATAGTGCCACTGTATTCTGCTTTGGTCAGATCTCACCTGGAATACTGTGTCCAGTTCTGGGTACCACAATTAAAGATGGATATTGCCAAGATAGAATGTGTCCAGAAGAGGGCAACCAAAATGGTGGGAGGTCTGGAAGCCATGCCCTATGAGGAGCAGCTTAGGGAGCTGGTTATGTTTAGCCTGGGGAAGAGAAGGTTAAGAGGGGACATGATAGCCATGTTTAAATATTTGAAGGGATGTCATACTGAGGATGGAGCAAGTTTGTTTTCTACTGCTCCAGAGACTAGGGCATGGAGCAATGGATTCAGACTACAGGAAAATAGATTCCACCTAAACATTAGAAAGAAGTTCCTGACAGTAAGAGCTGTTCAGCATTGGAATGCACTGCCTCAGAGTGTGGTGGAGTCTCCTTCTTTGGGGGGTTTTTAAATAGAGGCTGGATGAGGGCTTCTGGTGACAGGTATGTGGCCCATGACTACCACAGTGAAATGTCTTAGGAAGCCGTGTTAAATACAGGATCAAGCTACATGTTGTGTTAAATTCATTTTATGCTCTGTTGGTTCTTGTTTTATTATTCAAAGTTTAACATGAGGAAGGAAAATCCAGATCACAGCACACGAGGGCCAGGTTTAATCTTTCCTTTGCCAGCTTTAACTGTCCTTTGCCTCAATTTGCTAGGAAGAAATATTAGGAAAAAATTCCATTGCTGCCAGGGTTCTGAGGGTCGGTGGTGGTGGTGGTGGTTGTTTTTGAGTCCTGCAGCTTAATCCTTCCCATCCTGTTATTCTGTTAATTCTGTCAAAGCAGGTATCGATACAGTTTGCACTACTAAATCCTCAATAAACATATACCACTAACCACAAATGGAAGGAATGCAAGTGAGCATTTTGTTATGTGTCCTACCATAAAAACAGCCTATTCAAAGGTTGTGTGCCCTTGACCTCTTATTGATTTGGATGGCATCAAAATCCAGCATCGGTTGCTAAAAATCCCTTCAAGGCAGTGCTTTGGAGTGTCTGCCCTCCTTCGAGAATAGCAGGAATGTCCACACATTTGATTTCACTTGCCAAGGTCATAGCCAATGGGGATGACAAGTGGACCTTGAGTGAGGCAGACATCAGCAGCAAGAGCACATAGTGTGTTCATTTCCAAAGCCTTTTGGAAATCTATGCCCTCCTGCTGCGCTCCAGCAACAAAGGTCAGAGTGAGTTTGGTGCTTCCTTAGAAATGAGTTTGACAGTAGAAGCAGCGAAAAGTTCCCTGTCTATATATAACTAAGAGAGTGTTTCAGACAAGGTTCAATGAAAAGGAATTTTGTTCCAGACTGCTCTTAAATGTTTTACTGGAAAGGGAATAAGTAAAGTATTTCTGCTTACATCTTAATCTTTCAACCTTACTAACTGTTCCAACTTTACTGACAGTTGTTTCTGCAGATCAGTCAATATCTATCATAGTAGTCATAATTACAGTACCCAAAAACAGAACCTCCAGCCTCACAAGCAGTATATCTCTCATTATGAAATCCTAGATCAAGCAAAAGGGGTTGCCTTTCTCCATCATTATCTATTGGTGAGATTTCCCAAAGCATCTGGCTAGATTAGAATGTTGGATTAGAATGACTTTTGGATTCACCCCCTCCCCCCTCCCAAAAAAGGCCTGTTAATACCATGCAGGATGTTTTGACACTGATTGAGCACCACATTACTGACAAAGATCAAAATCCAGTACTTCCCAGCTTTATCAAACCAGTTTCCAGTTACATCTGTATTTGGAAGTTGTGGTTTAATTTTCAGCTGCAATCTGAAATGAAGGTGCAATTTTATCCTGGTTTGTTATGGTATCTAAAATTAAATCCCAGTTTCCCAGTTCAGATATAACAAGAAAACGTGGCTTGATAAATGCCAGAAGCTTTTGATTCCAGTGCAAGAGAGAAAGAAAGATGAACAAGCAGTGGAGAGCACATTACACCTAAACTAGCCCATTTGTTCAAAGCTGGGTTCTGTTGTGGTCAAATGGGTATACATAATACTCCTGCCATCAGAATCAGTTAGCAAATCAAGGCATTACAGTCATTTTTTTAAAGTTTCCTAAGAATAAATGCAAAGCCAGTGAGTGTAGCATGTAGCTAAAGGAATAATCCTTTAAATCACTATGAACCTTACAATGTTAATGTAGCATTTTGGGTATGAATGGTATAGATTCCTACTTGGTGGGTGGTTGTGAGCAAGTTGCTAGTTCTCTAGTAAAAATGAGGTATGCATTTTCAAGTGGATTTGAATGCAGAGAAGAATTAGAAGTAGGAACTGAATTTCTGCCTAAAATGGCTGCAACTGATTCCAAGCTTTCCTGAATTATCCATGTTTATGCTTTCTTTACACAGTTGGAATTATCCAGCACAGCAATCCTTCATCAGATCCGGAGGGATCAAGTCACAGACACATGCCGAGCCAATAGCATGTCCAGCAGGAAGCGTCGTGTGCTGACACCTAATGACCTCAAACATTTGGTGGTTGATGAGGATCATGAATTGATATACTGCTATGTACCCAAAGTGGCCTGTACCAATTGGAAGAGAGTTATGATGGTCTTGACTGGAAGGGGTAAATACAATGATCCAATGGAGATACCGGCTAACGAAGCTCACGTCTCTTCAAACCTGAAGACACTCAACCAATACAGTATCCCAGAGATCAACCACCGCTTGAAAAACTACATGAAATTTCTCTTTGTCCGTGAGCCTTTTGAGAGACTGGTGTCAGCCTATCGAAACAAATTCACCCAGAAATACAACACTTCCTTTCACAAGAGATATGGTACCAAAATAATCAAACGCCAAAGGAAAAATGCAACCCAGGAGGCCCTTCATAAAGGTGATGATGTGAAATTTGAGGAATTTGTGGCTTATCTCATAGACCCACACACCCAAAGAGAAGAGCCATTCAACGAACACTGGCAAACTGTCTATTCTCTGTGTCATCCTTGCCACATCCATTATGACCTCATAGGGAAATACGAGACACTCGAAGAAGATTCCAACTACATCCTTCAACTTGCAGGAGTAGGAAACTATCTCAAGTTTCCCACCTATGCAAAGTCTACAAGAACTACTGATGAAATGACCACAGAGTTCTTCCAGAACATCAGCTCGGAACACCAAACACAGCTGTACGAAGTCTACAAACTTGATTTTTTAATGTTCAATTATTCCATGCCAAGCTACGTGAAATTGGAATGAGGTTTGGAGAGCCAGCGAGAAAGGGGAAATAATGAAACCTGTTTTATTTAAGATTTTTATTTGTCACAATTACTGATGAAGAATGGGTTATTTTGTAAGTTAATATTTTCTTTTTGAGTGATGCTGCGAGCAGCATAGTTGGAAATCTATTATTTAAATTGTCAATAAGAAAGGACAGCTCTGTTTGCAGGGTAAGAAAATTGCAGTGACTAGAAGTGCTACACTGTTTGGGGGAGGTTTATGTTCTTAATGTCTCAATACATTTCTTTCCTTTTGCATTCTTTATCAATCCTAGCCTTTATGTTATTTATGCTTATTTAAGGACACCATAGATTCCTTGTTAGAAGCTGAAAGATTACACTGTGTGGACAAAGACAAAGTTTCTTGTGCCCTCCTTGCTACAATTCGCTTCTCTTCCTAAAGTCCCTTCATGACTGAATATTTCCTAAGTGATAAATGATACACATATAGTTGAAAAGACTGGTACAGGGCTGGGTTAAAATTGCTCAGTGAATACACCTGACCATAAATGCTGAATGCCAGCCTTGAAATTTGCTCCATAACAAAGAACAATATTGAGTTGGTAATTGCTTTCTGTGAGACAATTGGTGAGGAAAAGCATCATGAATGTAGCACATTTTAAAGGAGCTGAATTGCAAAGAGTTTGATATTATGTGTACAACAAGCTCTCTCATTTAGGTGGCTCCCTGTGTTCTTGGTTCTCAACCTTTGATCCTCAACAGATGTTTTGGACTTCAGCTCCCAGAGGTAACAGCTAGCATGGCCAATCAGAGATTCTGGAAGCTGAAGTCAATAACATCTGGAAGATCAAAGGTTGAGAACTACATGCTCTGGAAGACCTGTGCAAAATAGAATATTCTGCAGTGGAGCATATGTGTTGCTGATGGTGGTAGCAATCACTTTGAAAGAGAAGGATATTAATGTACTTTTTGTCCTTCCAGTCTTGGAAAACAAAAGTTCACATGCACTGGCCAAAGTCTGTGAATGAAAGAAATGTGAATGTATCTTACAGAGAGAACCATCTTTAAAACTCCACTTTGTTGGACATATTGTTCATAACTTGTTTTTTTTAATCTTTACACTTGGCATTTCATCCTTATACATCAAGATGAATGTGTGACAGTGGATGCATTGCCATTATAGACAGCAGCAGCGAGTAGAATGTTATTCAGGACTGCAGTGCGTAAGCTGGTCGACTGGGAAGTCTGGGCAAAAGATTTGGAATAGATTAATTTAAAGGGAGACCCCAGTTAACTGGGCAGCAGGCTTTTAAAACATTGTTAATATTACAAATGTTTAAAATGTAAAGAGTTTTAAATTAACCAAACTGTGTGCAGTGGGGGGAAAGCATCATTTTAGGAAGGAGCATTACTTCCTTCTCACACAGAGGGCTACTGAGAGTCAAACTACAGAGTACATTGAACACACAGGGTAGAGCTAAAGATTTCTCTTTTCAGAATCTAGAATAAATAACCACAGCCCTGTTCTGGATTCAGACCAGCATAGGTATGGGAGGTTTAAATTCTCATCTCCTTTTTTGGCTAAAAATTAGGGGGCACGTGGTGAGAGGGTCAAAAAAAGAAACTACAGGTCACACAAACACCATATCTATGGGAGCTACATTCCTGGACTTACCGTTTATAAGTGAAACCACAGATAATTGTAACCCATATTAAAAGAAAGGACTTCCTGTATAAACATACCATACAGTTGCATTAGAGGACCTAGCAATTCCTAGAGAGGACACCTCTCTAGGCATTTTACAGCACAACTCTATGGTATGTGTCCCTTTTTTTCAGCCATGGATAACTGAAAACATGGATATTGGTTCTGCAGATACGGGGTGCGGGGGGAGTGACCTGTAACTTCATTGGTGCCAACATGTTTTTGTTGTTGTTGTTGATTTTATATCTCCCATGATGTAGGGAAGCAATAATTTCGATAAAACAAGATCCTAGGGAGGTTTATACCACCCCCACTTGTGAACACTGATCCTATAGAATCATAGAATTGTAGAGTTGGAAGAGACCATGAGGGCCATCCAGTCCAACCCCCTGCCACGCAGGAAATCTTGATCAAAGCATCCCCGACAGATGGCCATCCAGCCACTGTTTAAAGACCTCCAAGGAAGGAGACCCCACCATGCTCCGAGGGAGTGTGTTCCACTGCCGAACAGCTCTTACTGTCAAAAAGTTCCTCCTAGTGTTGAGGTGGAATCTCTGTTCCTGGAGCCTGCATCCTGATCCTTACTAAGTTTAGGCATTTTTTAAAAGGCTGTTTAATGCTATGTTTTTAACATAGCATATAGTCTGACTCCATGGTAGTGCCTGCATGATAGGTGCAGAAATGATTTCGTCATTTTGGATTCTGGGCTTTATTGAGTTACACAGGCTTCTTTCATTGGTAATATATATTTATTTCTCTTTCTTCAAAACATGGTAATCCTATTCCTGTTGTGTTTGAGGGTCCTGTGCTGTGTGGGGCAGAGTTCTTCCTCAATGATGCTGCTGGCTCAAAACATTTAAACAATGTGGTTTTTCTTCAGAACATTCTTCTATTAATATGCAAATACCTGCAGATTTAATCATTTGATAAATTAAAATCATATCAAGTCTTAATTTTCTAGATTGGGTGACAATCCCTATTATGATTATCATCATTATAAAAGGCCCAGCATGTTCAAAGTGGTTAGCGGTTTTTAGTTTACAGCTGAGCTGTCTGATCCAAAACATGAAAGAGTTAGTGCATTTCTTTGAGCCATGCTAAAGATCAGAGCAGAAGAATGTTTTCGGGCAGATAAAATCATATCTGGTCAGATTTCAGAAATGTGTACAGCAAACAATTCTCACTTGATTCAGTCATGATTGGTGGCAGACTTATCATCTGTGGCAAATACACACATATCATCAGTTGCCCTAGGAAGACAAGCCCTGGGCCTTTTTCACACAAAACAGACGCAGGGCTAGGATTCCACTTTAACTACCATAGCTCTATCCTATGGAATCTTGGTGTTTGCATTTTAGGAAAGAGTATTTAGACTTCTCAGGGCTTGTTTATACTCATGAAAAACCTTGAAACCCCTCCCCCCACGAATCTGGTGCTATAATGGCACACGATTTACAGCCCTATCTGCACCAGACTCAGGGAATGCCACCTTAATCCGGGTTTTTGAAAACTCACAGTTTTCTCCAGAATTTGCTTGAAACTCCAGAGAAAAACAAAATGTGAACAATCCATCTGCACTGGATTTTGGGGGTGTGGAGAAGAGGAAGGACAAACGCTATTGCAGGCGCCACCATTTTCTCCCCTCCTCAATGCCACTTCCTCAAAGGACTTTTTCAGATGATACTTACTGCACAAGGAGATCTTGGGAGAGGCATGGCATTGTCGCGTGGCAGGGGGTCCTTTTTGAACACCGCCGTCCCTCTTCCGAAATCATCAGTGCCACTTCCATGAAGGATTGGAAGTGGCTGCACCATATTTGGCCATTTTTAACTCACGGGCAACTTCCGTGATTAAAATATGGCGCGGCCATTTCCAATCCTTCATGGAAGTGACACCGATGATTTCGGAAGAGGGACGGTGGCATCTGAAAAGGATTCCCTGCCACACGACAGTGCCGTGCCTCTCCTGAGACCTCCTTGCACAGTAAATATCGCCTGAAAAAGTCCAAAGGCAGAGCCGCAACGCTAGTAGTCCTCTCTAAGGTCAGAACAGGCAGCCAACTGGAAAGGCAGAGGCCTGTCACTCTTCTGGCCCATGCCAGTGACAGCGGCACAATGGAGGTGGCTGGCTAGCAGTGGCAGCAGACCCAGAACTTCAAAATCTGAATGCAGTTAAGGTGTGGCACTTAAATCCCAGCCAGAGTAGTCTGAATTTCATCTGGATTTTTATCCCCAGTGTAGACAAGCCCTCAGCTGGATACCTCTAGTGCCTTGCCAAACTGCAACCCTAAAGATTCCATGAGATACAGGAGATTATCAGACAGGGACAAAAATAGCAACCCCATCTCGCTATCTCCTCTCCCGACCCCGTCCCGGCACAATAGCAAAAAGTTTTCAGACCCAGTTTTGATGCATCTGCCCTCTCCCCTCGGCAGCCCAGGATGAATGCAGCTTGTACAGGAAATTCAAAGTTAAAAAGGAAAATACATACACAAAAGTAAAATCAAGCATCTATGCACACTTTAAAAAATACAAGTAACCCGGGGAGGGTACAAAAAGTGTCACTTACCTCATTGTCCTGATCGCACCTGGAAGTGTTTGGCACAGACCTCCTACTGACACTGGCATCGCACCAGCATAACATCTTTTCACTCGCCCGTCATTCCATCATAGAAACAGAACAGGCAATCTATTCATGGCTTAGCCCATGAATTAAAAGAAACAATAGCAGAATAGGACCAGCGCGGGAGCATAACAAGATGGGAATGACATTGTCTGAAATTCAAGCCCTTTCGCGATCTCCTGGTGTCGTCGTCATGCAATATTAAGGGCATCTGATAATCTCCTCAGCCATGCCAGTTAAAGTGGAATCATAGTGCTGTAAGCATGTAGTGTGAAAGGTCCAGATTTCTCTGTGAACTCCAAGTGATGGGCTAATACTGCCTCCCAAATATAAATCACACCAGCCCAGGGTTGAAGCCAGCTCTGCTTTCACAAGAGTTATCCAAGCTAACTGTCAGACCTAGCCAATACTTTACCCAGTGCTAAAGCAAAGGATGCCTCAGAAGCCTCTGCACTGTCAATGAAGTCTCCTGTAGAGTGTCTCCTTGGGACCTCTGAGGGGAAATTTCCTGGGCCAATAACAGTGTCTTACTTTAGTGATATCATGGCCAAGAGGGAAGATCCAGCATCCAAGCGGAGTGTTAATTGAGTGTGTAACTGGACAAACTGGACAACACTTTGTGGGAAAGCACTCCAACCAGATCATATCCAAGTCCCTACCTATCCTGGCCCACTCAAACATATAATCTTGAAATGGTGTTGTTTGTTGATTTGTCAGAGCTCTTTGTATCTATTGTCTCAGTTTACAAGAAGTGGGCCAATACGTCAGTATTCCAAGCAACCATATGGGGCAACTATGGCAGTCTTGTTTGTGACTTTTGCTAGCATAATCCTCAGGTAAACCAGCATCTCTGCTTTGTTGGGTGTTATGCAAGGAGGTACCCAGCACCTTCTTGCACAATGCCTTTGCTCAGGTGTACAAGGACAGCTGGGCAACTCTTAGGTGTGTGTCTGTCCTTCACCATTGAATGGCCACATTTCAAAGGGCAAAGTCTGACCTTTTTCTGGGGGTGGAGGCTGTGCTTTTCACCCCAGGCCATTTAATAATGGTGCCTGGGTGCACTTCTATAGCTAATTGGAAGTTGGGACAGAGCTGCATCTGGGAGCAGTCTGGCTGTCCTTGCATGCCTGGAGAAGAAGAAACAGATTCCTTCTCCAGAGTACTAACGTAATAATAGTGAGAGAGATTTGTACACAACCAGTAGTCCAACAGGCTCTCGGTCATATTTTTAAAGAGGGACTATCAGAGGCCTACTGCATTTGGGATGTAGCCCACCTGGCTCTCCCATTCTATGTAAAATGGCCAAGGAGAATAGCAGAGATCATGCAGTCTGAGAGGGTCACTCCACGATAGACCTTGCCATATGAAGGTCATGTTGGATTGAATCATTCAGTTCATATTACACAATGAATTGTACTTGGCCATCCAAAAGCTGTGCCCTGAATGTATCCACACACCCCACAGTTGGCCAGAGGACCCTGGGACATGCTTAGGGTTGTCAAAGTGAAAACTAGAGACAGCTCCTGTACCTTTTATGGTTACACAAAAGAGGAAATCTCAGCAAGTGTTGCTGGTTACTTGGTTGCATGACAAGCAACACCTGCTTAAATTCTGTCTTCTACACAACCATTAAAGGTACAGACACCCTCTCTAGTTTTCAGTCTGGCAACCCTAGACATGCTGCTTTTGCACACTCAGAGCAGTTAAGCATTTCAGGTCCTTTGTTAGCTACAAAGGGGATTGCAACTCAATCTGTACAACAAGGGAGACTTTGGGCTTTCTATTTCCAAATTGTAGCCCTTATCTTCTGCCATATGACAAACCACACCTGATAATGAGGAGACTTGAAAAAGCAAATTGTGATATATTGGGGGAGGTGGCTGTTTTGATGCCAGTCAAAGTCTCTGAGTGATTCCCTGGTCAATGTGCTCTCAGTGCAAAGTCTCACTCACTGTTGTTGGGGCCTATTCCCTTGCTTGTTTCTCCTTCTGGGCCCAATATGAACCAGAACCCAGTCAGTGCCTACATGCTTGGCCTCTCTCCTCTCTTCTTTCACTGCTCACTTGCTTCAAGAGGGTCGAGGAGGAGGCAGTAACCCAAAGAAAGTGGACATGGGTTGTCATATAGCAGACGGCAGTCCTCTATTTCATAGCATAATGTTCAGAGGACAATCCTCTAATTCAGGGTGAGAAACAGGTGTCTCTCCAATGGTTGTCAGACTATATTCATAGCCAGTCCCATCATCCTGAGCCAGCATGGCCAGAGGATGATGGGATTTACACTGTAACCAACTCTGGAAGGCTTCACATGTCCCACTCCAGTTCTCTTCAGAGAACTGTCAGAGAACAGTGCTTTTTGAAAAGACATCTTCAGTTTGAAGATAAGTTTGGTTCAAAGATAATGAACCAGAAGGGAGACAAGGGGAGCTTGGAGCTGATTTTCAATAGTTGTCATCCATAAAACAGATGAAGTAGACACCTAGTTACCTAGTCACAGTCTTCCTCACTCTTGTAATCCATTTAAATAGGAACAATTACTTCTAAATTTGCATTTACCTGTATATGTGTAAATTATCATGTGCAAATGTGGTGCAGATCTGCATCTCTTTTTGGACTCATTTTTTAAAGATATATTTTCCTTTCATGGGTGGGTGGGTAATGCATAGCTGGGCAAGAAATTTCCAGGGATTGGTGAAGCATATAGGCTTCAGGGAGTATCTGAAAGGGTTCACCCTGAATTTCCTATTCACAGAATACAAGCTTTAAACTTCTGATTGAAACATTCCAGTCCTTTGGTCATCTCTAAAAGAATAGGCAAGGCATAAACTAAAGAATTACCAAAATATATGTGTGTTTGTATGCCTCATATCACCTATGTACATACGCCTCATATTTTGTCATTCTTTCATCTGTGCTTGCCTATAACTGTTATTATATATGTATTCCATGCCCCACTCCTTTTAACAACTCCTGAAGAAGGTCGTATGGGTATTTCCTGGCTGAAAAGCATTGGACTAATTTAAGAAATAAAATGTTCTTTTACATATCCTAAGACTCCATATCTTTTTCACATCAGATGCATTGAATGTTTCCAGTTCCTTCTGCTTGTTTCCCTGCAAGCCTAAAATATCTATTGAATTCCTGGCCAAGTTGCTGTGAGCCCACAAGGTTATTTCATGAAACAGCTATGTTTCCAAAGATAATAATATACACTAAAAAGCCGTGGCTTGCGTATTGAACAAGCAACCTTTCCCTCACTCTATCCCCCCACTGCCCATGATCTAGAGAAACAGGTGTGTGCCGAATATCCCTTGCAATTGCAGCCTAAAAGTAGAGTACAGTATACCTTTCCTATACTAGATTCTACTTTGCTTTCTAGTGGCAGATTTTGCCATTTTCTGGAAAATAGATCTTGTGGGGTTTTTCTCTGCAGTTGTTTAAAATCACTGATCACTTGCTGATTTTAAAACATTAGTGGCAGGAACAGCTACGGACTGAGTTAGAACAAAGGTTGATCTAATAGCTTAGCATTCTGTTTTCCACAGAGGCTGACAACCACCAAAGAGAGGTTCACAGATAGAACATGAAGGCAAGAATCCCTTCCCACTGTTCCTCCCCATCCCTTGACACTATCCTACAAGTCGTAGATCACTGTAATGGTTAGTAGCCATAAACAACCACAGCCTAGCTGCTATTTTTTTCCCTAATCCCCCTTGATATACATTCAAATTGTTTTTCAGCACTAGCATCTTGTGGCAGCAAATTCCATAAGTTTCACAATGTGCTATCTCTCTATATAATTCTTTTGGGTATGTTGCCTTTCCCAGTGTGCTGATTGGCTGCTCAGGAAACACACCCAACCAGTCACCACCCACATGCAAATTCCCTCTCCACCTCACAACCCACTCCTGCCACTCAGTATGTGGCCCAGATTCCAAAGTGCTGAGAGGAGAATGAAATTAAAAATCCACCAGCTGCCTTACAGGATTGATTGTGAGGTCTGCCGGGTGGTTTCTTGGGGAGTTTTTTAACGGCGTATGTTACACCCGTTACAGCTTTCAGTCTGTCTTAAATTATGGATATTGTTTTGTATTTCTCAAGTGGAATGCCACTTTCTGTTTACTACCCATCCCATTAAAACTTTTGCTTGTGAATGTTTGGGGTAAGTTTAAATCACATTACTAATGCACTTAAGAGTTAAGCTTGACAGAGGATCATTATTCCTTTAAGTAAAGTGATATTCTGGTAGCAACTGTTTCGTGTACTTTGTTTGAGATGATAGTATGAGTAAATTTTTACCCAGAAATTATTTTAATCAGATAAGTATGAATAATTTATTCATTAGAAACAAGGGGGAAACCATATATTCTAATATCACAGTCTTCACTAGTTCAGTGAACAGCACTGCAGAACTTCTGAATTATGGTAGCATGTCATTCTTTGGCTTATTTTTTTATTTATGGGAGGCACAATTCAATAGGAAACCAGAGGACTATTTATGATGCTATACAACAATTTTTATCTATAAAGCTGTTTCAATGGAGGGGAGGAGAATATACCAAGGGAAGAATAAATTGAATTCTTTTCTTTATAGTTCTCATCTGTTTTATTTACTGGGACTGGAAAGGGGAAATAGAATTCCATTTCTGAGCAAGAGGGTGTTGATCAAGCACTTTTCGCTTGTCAGTGTGTAGTGCAAGACCATCACTGGAAGGAAGATGAGGAAGTGGCGGTTCCTATGAAAGGCTGACTTTGGTTCTTTACAATGCTCTGTTATTCTGGGATTCAGTGGGGGGCTTGTTTATAACTGTACATTGGCTGAATCAAAGCCTCCAGATTCTAAAGAAGAACCAGAACTCATTTTGAACCTGTAGGGTGCTAAAGCTCTGTGTGTGTGTTTGTGTGTGTGTGTGTGTCCTTCCACAAACTAGGAACGGAGAAGAATTTTGTTCAGTTTTCAAATTGATACAAACTTAGTAAAATTACTCTACCCAAATTAGTTTTTCAGTGGTATTCACACCCTCCTTTGCTATTCACAGTTCTGCGGATTTTGCAACACAGTTTTCTGGGCCAAAAATGCATATAAAAATCCATATATTGGGCAGACATGAATATTAAGGAAATATACAAACAAAAAAGAACAACTAATACAGAAAGAAGTGGAGAAAACTGCATTATAACAAAAACAAGTGGGTGGAACCATTTCACAGTTTCATGAATTTCATTATTTCACGCATTTTTTTTTCTACTGAATCACTGTTCCTTATTTGCAGTACTATAAAGAGACCGTGCTTTGCACAAGAGATGATATACAGCAGGAGGGGGAATCATGCAATCTTCAGGTCACATGGGGGCCCCAGGGGGATCCCATGGGTGGCCCTCACCAAAATGTGGAAGGTTGCACAATTTCCACCCTTGTTCTCAATCCAATTTCTAGCCCCAAGTACAATAGACCCACTGAAGCAATGGGATTTACACAAGTGTTGATTTCTCATTCAGCAATTGATGCAGTGAGTCTACTGTAGTTGGGTCTAGCAATGGGATCATGTGGTTCTCAGCATGTTGGACTACAGCTCCTAGCATTCTTTCCTCTGCTGGCTAGGGCTGATGTGAGTTGCAATCCAGAGACATCAGGAGGCTGGCATGATTTGCACCCCAATTTGGTTCATTAGAAATTATTTGCTTGCACTCACAAGGATCATAAATAACAAAATGTGATAAAGCCCAATAAGGCTATACCACTTTAGACTGCAGAAGAACTATATATTTGAGTTATGTGCCATGCAGAGAAGCTCCCTGCATGTAGAAATGTAATTAATCAATGCAAATCAAAACCAACATTAGTATCTAGAAACTTGGATTGTATGGTTATATGTGCGCCATGGAATTATACTGAAGGTATCTACTGAGTCAATCTCTGGTTGTTTCAGATATCCAGTGTACGGGTGTAAAAAGTATTTTAGCTAATGACCCTTATCTCCAGATGTGTTGCAGCTTGTCTACACAGGCAAAAAAAAACAAAAAACCTCTGCTTCAAATTACATTTTCCTGGTCCACAGTGACCCCGCATATGTCTTGTTAATACCACACACATCTTGTTAAAGTGAAGTGAAAGCGATGTTACCAGCCACACATTTCCTCTAGGCAAACTCACTTCGGCGTAAAAGGGCAGTCCTGCTATGATCACATGTCCTATACTTCATATTATTTTTGGCCACACAGCTATGTCTGGTCTACCTTTTTTTCTTCTCATCATGCATATGAATATGTAAATGTACAGAGGTGAGCTAATAATGATACACAAGTATCTGCACAAATACACCCTCAAAAAGATAATAATAATAATTGCACACAAGCAAAACATAAATACAGAGAAAGAAGTCATTCCCGGAGGGAATTATCAGGTGACCCCAAACCCCACCTCCCAGTTCTACATCAAAACCAACTCAGAGGTGGCCACATGTACAATACACCATTTTTCCAGGAAAGTGTGGTATAAAAGGTAGGTTTTTAAAAATATATATATCTCTAAGCCCTCAGGCACTCAAAGGAACTGTATTTGATTAAAATCCTCAAGAACATAGTGTGTTCTACCAGTCCCCTGTACAATACATTTTTTTTCACCAGTATAGACAAGCCCTTAGACTACCATTCTCAGCTGGTATACTCATCTGGAAGTTGCAGTGCAACTTAGGGAAAACTGTAGATGACCAAGTTGGTTTTATGTCCAATGAAAATGCACTGACAGAAATCAAATTTTGTAAGCAGCATCTGCAGGCATCTAAACAATTCTGAGAACTGCATCTTTTAGGATACTGTTACTGCTGTATGGAAGGGAAAAGGCAAAAGACATTGGCTAAGATTCTGCATAACAGCTCATGTTGAGTAACTTTACATATCTATAGCTACGTTGTAGAAATGCAGTGAAATCCTTTTAGTCAATTGCAAAGATGGGCATCCAGACACCAGCAAGAGAGTTCCAGGGAGTATCAGGTGCTTCCAATGTGTATTGAACACTCTTGATGAGCATCAGGCACTTCTGGTGTGCACTGAGCACTCATTGGGCTCTTATGGTGCACATCAGACACTTCTGGCACACATTGGACACTCGTTGGGCACTTGCAATGGGTATTGGGCACTTCACTGGGCACTTCTCATGCTGATTGGGCACTTGTGATCTGCATCCATACTTCTGATGCACACTGGGCACTCCTGTTGCATTCTGGCACTTCCAAGTCAATGTTTAGATGCACATCAGGAGGTGGAGGCATGACGTTTGGGACACATTTGGATGATAAAAGCCAGTAATGTACTGAGTGGGTGAGCAAAATCTGAGCTGCAAGCAAGAGTGAGGTCGATGGAGGAGATGGAAATAAGGGAGCCGTCCACTTCCTCATATCTAATTTCCTAGATATGATTAGACTCCAGTTCTCATCAGTTCTAATAGCATGGTCAATGCTCATGGAAGATTGGAACTGTAGTCCCTCAACATCTGGTGGGCCATAAAGTCCCCACTCCTGACTTAAAGGGAGGAGGGCTGGAAGCTACAGATTTAAAAGGGATAGTCCCAAGTACAGAAGGGTGTAGAAACACACACCCTTCATACAGGTGTGCAGTGGAATCCTATGCATATTTACCAACACAAGTAAGTCTTGAATTCATTAGGGACTGTTCCCACATAAACATGCATAGAACTGCAGCCTTCAGCAGTGAAATACTTCTATAAGCAGATTGCTAGAGCAGGTGCATATGTTTTTCTCCCATTCACCTCTGTTATATTTGTATCTATTGTTGTCATTAATGTACTAGTATATCTATGTTTTTAGTCTGCCCTAGGTCACTGTTTCAAAAGCAAAGCACTGGGTGTGGCCCAGGCAAAGTTAAGCACTCTTGTTTATTTCAGTGGAAGGAGACTGAAAGACACACTTTGAAATGGATGAGAAATGGAGCCATTTGCATGTCTGCTCAAACGTAAGGCCCAATGAGTTCTCAGTTAAGTATGAATAGGATTGCTGTCTAAAATGCTTTTCACTGGATCATATCCATTTTATTTTTCTCTAAGATAACTGCAAATTATTCCAGACTTAGTGTTGACGGGAACTCTACTGCAAACAAGAATGGGTATGATCCAGTGAAATAACTAAAGTGCTTATCACTGCATCAAACCCATTTACTGTATTTCATTTTCCTTTAAGATAACTCCAAATTATTCAAGACTTCTTCGTGCCTGAACCTTACTGCAAACAAGAAATCTACACATAAATATACAATCCTGTCTATTTCATACAATATTTCAAGATAGATGCTTGAGGTTTCTAGTTGTTTTTTTAAGGCAACTCACTTGTTTTGCTCCATCTTATGAGAGCACATATCCTTACTCCCCCAGCTTCTGGGAGATTTTACCTGAAGTTATTACAGCTTTCTAAGAGGTTCTGGAAAAGAGATTATAACAGCCAGGAATGTGGGCTGTGGGGATCCTTTGGCCCTCCTGGGGTTTTGGGTTGCCCATCCCTTAACCTTCTTGTCAGGCTGAGGAGAGCAAAATACACAGGCTCTAGAGGCTGGGGATGGGAGGATCAAACGACATTACAAGTAAGGTTGTCAGGTGAAAAACTGCACAAAGCTCTTATACCTTTAATAGCGATGTAGAAGAGAGAATTTCAGCAAGGGTTGCTTGTCACACAAGGTTCACCAGCTCAAAAGTCCCTCTTCTACACAACCATTAAAGGTATAGGAGAGCCATCCATTTTTTTTACATGGGAATAACCTAAGTTTTATATTTAGAAATGGGGGGGTTACAATTGTTAATCTTGCCCTGGGTGTAGTGCCAGCTCTCACTAGCCCTGACCATTGGCTGTGCTGGCTGGGCCTTCTAGGAAGTGAAGTTCAAAACATCTGGAGGACCAAATGTTCCTCAGACTTGCTCTAATTAATTATTTGCATTCTGATCCTTTTAAGGTCAGCCTAGCAAATAAGTCTACGGAACTGATGCTTGAACAAGAAAATATGACTGTTTCCTCTCTCAAAAGATACCAGAGTATATTGATAATAATGGTGTGGAGGGGTGTCCTTTTTTCTGTTTATCAAAAACTATATATATTTCTCTACCCAGGGCCATTTCACACAACAGAATTATAACTCTATGAATCAATGGAAACATCCTATATAATCCTGGCATTTTGTAGTTTGTAGTCTAAATATACTTCCCTAAATCAGAAACCCCAGGATTCCACAGGATGGAACCATGACAGTTAAAGTAGAATAATAGTGCTATAATTATGTAGTGTGAAAAGGCCCTAAGTTTAATAGGCAGCCCCAGCTCTCTACAACAAACATGAGAGATGTGCATAGATGCTGTTCTTCTGCCTACTCAGAGTTGAGTGCAAGGAAGGAGTAAAGTCATTGGCAGTCACTGTCTATATTAGCTAGAGTTGTTCCCAGACTTCTTAGATGGGTGTGTCTATCTGTTTAATATAAAGTAGTTGCCCGTTTGTGATAGGGGATTCAAATATTATTTTTCTCAGCAGCTCAGGTTCAATATTTTTAACTAGAAAACTGTATAGCATCCCCCACTCTGCCCCAGAGCATTGGCTGTAGGATAATGAATGCTGTGTGAAATGTTGTTATACAAGTGTCATGGGCAGCTATTTGATACAAAAATGTATTCTCATAAGCCCTGCAAGAATTTGGATATTTGCTTGCCTGTAGTATCAAATACGTAGATGCAAAATTGTCCCCAAAGATATCAGAAGGATGTATCTTAAGGTACCATCTGTGTTCCATCTCACATTTGAATCCATTCCCAAATAGTGAGATGTGAGGTTTAGAAGGCCAAACATAGTGAGGATTTCAGACTCTTTGGATTACAATTTACTTAGCTTCATGGTAGAGCAAAAGCTTTCGGGATGTTCATTTGAACATTTCTCGTGTTGAGGGAGATTTCAAAGCCTAACCTACTGCTGTCACATCCACACTGACCATAGTTTTGGTGAGCCTGGGAAGGGGCTGTGTGCTTGTACCAACATGCCTACATAGAACTCCCCAATATTAGTAGACATGTTAACAGATTCAAGATCCCATTTCACCAGGAAGCATTCTATGGACATGTATCACTATGTGCGTAAAGCTGCCTCACACTCTCACTAAACATCTGGCTACTCACCTGAGAGAACATTTTAAAATGTACAACTATCCCTTTCTGGCTAACCATCTTTCTTACCTGATTGAGCCGTGCCTTTCATGAACCCCAAAAGAATCAGGAAACCAGAAACCAGAGCACTAGGAGACTGTTTGGCAGTAATGTTACATATAACTTGTGATGTTCTGCATCCCCTTTGCATTGTGGGAAGTCTTCTGATCTTATCTGCACTCACTGTTTCATTCTATTTCAAACTAGCTGGGCAATATTTCCTTTAGCAAACACTCTTATATTTAAATTGCTGTGAATTTCAACACCCTGATAAATGGACCCCAAAATCAACATTTTTCCTCCAAACATTATCAAATGTATTTTTTACCAAATGTTATCTACTGCAACAGGCATGTAAGGCAGTGCACAGGTAGACCAAGTGCTTCTGCAAAGCCAATTGATTCTTGGCTTTTCACGGTGAACTGTAAACAAGCTGCACTGTTTTCAGGTACAAAAGGGGATGTCATTAATATTACTCTTGTTACAGAGAGCGTTATTTTCTTACATGCATGAACAATACAAAATGTGTACATATTATTTAACATCTATGTGGGTTTAACTCTTTTTTTAACCTATTTGTATGCAGTAGAAGGCTTGTTGTAGGAAAAGTATTTCTTCATATCTGAATATACTGTTAATAAAAAGAAACTTAAGTTATACATTGCCAACACAAATGTTAACTGCTCATGAATTGTTCTTTTTTTAAAAAAAGCCATTCAAGCCTGATTATTTTTTTAAGTAACTTCAATTAAATTGAAGAAAATAAATCAAAAAGTATTTGTGTTTTTATTGGGTTTGATGTGTGTATATAATGCTTTCAAAAGAAAATTGGCCAAAGTGAAAGAACAAGGCAATCCAGAGCAGAGACTCTGAGGTACTAAATTTGCTTAGCAGGGGGGAAAGGACAAGCTGCATTGCTACTCCTTATAGATAGTAAAAACCCATGAACTTTTTAAAATGTCCAGCTATGAATGGTGTGAATTACCAGGTGGGTGGGTAGTGATGTCCATGCCTAAACATGTGTCGTGATATCCTGTCAGTGACATATGCAAGCATAAGTCCAACTTATCCTTCCATATATCTTCTGTTGTTGTTGTTGTTGTTGTTGTGTTGAGGTTGGTATTCTCTTCCATCCTCTGCAACAACCAAAGCCCCTACAGAATTCACCATTTCGCTGTGATGGCCACCCTGAACAGCCATTCCATGGCTGGTAGAGAGTGTAGGGGATTAAGAAGTCTTTGGCTAAGGTCCATAGCCAGACACAGGGGTTGTATATACAGAGAAAATACTCCTCATAGAACTCAAGGAGAATACAATTTGTTTAAACACCATCCTGCATCAATCCACAGTATTCAGAAGAAGGCAGGCCAATCCACCAAAAACTCCAAAGGAAAAGCTTTGCAGCTTTTCCCGGAGTTTAAAAGCTCCACAGGGAATGCACATTCCTGCTCATTGGGACAACCAATTCACATTCCCCATAACAGCGGAAGTACAAAGCTGATTGGTTGGATGTTGGCAGAGGGTGGAGCTTGCTAACAAGGCAAGCACTCAGAACCACCATCTTGGATTTTCATCTTAGAGATTGTGTGCTGAAGCGATGAAACAGCCCTTTTCTTTATTTAGATGGAATATCACACTTTTGCACCTTAGATACACTTTTTAAGAAATACTGTTTGGCAGTAGTAACTGGTGACAATAAAAATGTGAGTAACACCCGCCATATTGATTTGCAGGCATGCCCTTTGGGACAGCAAAAGCAGATAGCTTTGCATGCCTGTGATTTTGCAAAAAAAGATAAGACAAATCGAAGCTGCTTCAAGTTGGTGTTAGTACACATCAATCCACATTCCCCCCCCCCCTCGTATAGACAAGCCCACAGGCTGAATACATCCACCAAGACATAGATGTCATTGGTCTGTGTCTGGCTATGGGGCACAGCCAGATGCATCTCAGGACCACCACCACCACCACCAGGCATGGAATGGCTGTTCAGCAGAGCTATTGTAGCAAAAATGCAAGGCCTGGGTGTGTTGAGAAGAAACCCATAGCAGAGTCCTGCCTGCAAAACTCTTACATTACACTGGGCAACATAGGATCTCAGTCACAGTGTGTTCATGGAATAAAAAAAAAAAATTAAAATCGGTTTTACAAATACTGTGTATTTATCCCTATAAAGGGTAAATGAGGGTATTTTTACATGTTGAACTAGAAGGTGGATGGGGAATCAAGGTGGGCACTCCATTGAAAACAAAGTGGTTTACACAGACAGTATCTGCACTCTGTCCAGCTGGCAATGTCAGATTAAAAGCCATGGGTCCTGCTGTAGAAAGTGGGAGTATGAGGAGAAACCAAGATGGAGGCAATACGAGGCACCAGTCCTAAACAAAACAAAAGTGAAGTCTCCATGGTGTTGTGGCAAAAATGATAGTATGTGAAGCTCTCCACCATGATGTCCAAATGGCCACGAATCAAGCTGGCAGCTGTGTTGTTTTGCATGGTGGGGAACAAGGAAGGTGAAGGGGAACGCAGTACTGCCCAGGGACAATGAGGAGGGCAGTCACCACGAGGAAGAGGAAGATAGCTGCCAGCCCTTCACCCATCCCAGTGGTGGTGGCCTCCAATTCCAGCTGCAAAGAGACGGAAGGAGCCTCCTGGCCAGCCACTGGGAGAAGGAAATGAGGGTGGTGCTTCGCCGCTCTGGCTTCACCTCAATTTTCCCAGCTGGGCTGATCCTTCTCTCATGCCTGTCCACTAAAGACAGGCATGAGAGAAGGAGCAGTCCAGCCTTGGAGCAGTGAAGAGCTGCCCTCCTCACCAAAGACAGGCATGAGAGAAGGAGCAGCCCAACCTGGAAAGGTGAGATGAAGCCAGAGCGACGAAGAGGAGCCCTCCTCTTCCTTCTCCTAGTGGCTGGCCATGCGGCTCCTCCTGTACGTTTGCAGCTGGAATCGGAGACCTCTGCCACTGCTACCACTGCCTCTGGGATGGGTGAAGGCAGGCGGCACAGTCTTCCTCTTCCTTGTGGTGGCCACCCTCCTCATCACCATTTAATCTTGCATAGGTATTTCCAAAATTATGCTATAATCAAATATCACAACAACAACAAAATGAATCCCAAGGTAGAGATATGTAGGTGAATACTGGCTCAGTTCTTTGTATCTTTCATTGAATGCAAAGATACAAATTAAATAGTCTACAGTTCTAGGGAAATATCAAAATATGTGAGAGACCCATACCCATGCACCTGAATGATAAGATACATGCTATAATATCAAACTGATTTCAAGATGAGATAGGGCGAGGTGGTAATTTTACCCTTTCTCCTACTTTTTACATTTTTAATTTTTATATCTTTTTTAAAAATAGGTTACAAGCTATTTAAAAAATATTTTAAAAATATTTTTAAAAAGGGTCACCTGTCGCCACCACTTACGACTCCTTGAATGCTTTCATCAGCGCTGTATATGCACAATCCTAAATATACACTGGACTGACTATGTGAGGAATGTTGCTGTCCTTGAGCAAGCAGGGAGCACCAGCATTGAGGCCATGATATTGAGAACACAGCTGCACTGGGCAGGGCACGTTTCTAGGATGGAGGACCATCGCCTCCCAAAAATAGAACTCTACGGTGAACTCACCACAGGTCAGCGTAAGAGGGGTGCTCCAAAAAAGTGATACAAGAACTCCCTGAAACAACATCTCAGGCTTGGTCAAATTGATCACCAACAATGGTCCACCCTGGCCTCACATCGGGTGGCATGGAGACACACTATCCACAATGCTGCAGCCTTATTTGAGAACTCACACCAAAGTCTTGAAGAGAAACGACAACGCAGAAAGAATCACAACCCGGAAACATCACCCAAGGAGACCTTCTGCTGTGCTTTCTGCAACCAGACTTGTTTATCTCAGATTGACCTTTTTAGTCATCAGCACGCTTGCAGGAAGCACGGAATGAGTCCTTCCTGAATCTTTGTTTGTGAAGAAAAGCCAGAGAGAGAGACAAGCTTGGTAGATGAAGGGAATGTTGTGGATGTAGTGTATCTTGATTTCAGTAAGATCTTTGACAAAGTCCTCCATGATATTTTTTTGTATCAAGGTAGTAAAATATGGGCTGGAGAAAGCTATTGTCAGGTGGATTTGTAATTGGTTGACCAGCCGAACCCAAATAGTGCTCACCAATGGGTCTGCTTCATCCTGATGGGGTGTCACAGGGTTCTGTCCTGGGTCCAGTGCTATTCAGCATCTTTACAAATATCTTGGGTGATGGAATAGAGGGCAGATGACATCAAATTAGGAGTAGCAGCTAATACCCCAGAGGACAGGATCAGAATTCAAAATGACCTTAACAGATTTAAGAGCTGGGCCAAAACTAACAAAATGAATTTCAGCAGGAAGAAATTTAAAGTACTGCACTTGGGCAGTAAAAATGAAATGCACAGATATAGTCTGTGCACAATCTGCATACCATGCAGCTGTGGACATGTTTACATAGGGATCACTAAACACAGTATGCAAACACGAATCAAGGAACATGATTCTGCAGACTGGGCCAGCCAGAGACACTGTAGACTGGGCCAGCCAGAAAAATCAGCAGTAGCAGAACATGTTATAAACCAACCTGGACACAAAATGTTATTTAAAAACACAGAAATTCAGGACCAGACCAACAACTATCGTGTCAGAATGCACAGAGAAGCTATTGAAATACACAAACACCTGGACAATGTTAACAGGAAAGAAGAAACCCTAAAAGTAAACAAAATCTGACTACCAGTCTTGAAAAACACTAAAAAATCAAAACTCAACACATGCAAATGAACTCCACCCAGGGAGATGGTGATTTACAACAGACAATGGACCATTAGCCAAACAGACACCAATCCTCCTTGCGTATCTCCACCCAGAAACTAGCCATTCAAATACACAAATTTACATATCCTCTCCAACAGGGGCTCACAGTATATAAACCCCACACACTCCTACCCAACTATTCTTTGAAGATGGCAGCCACAGATGCAGGCAAAACATCAGAAATAAACTCTTCCAAAACACAGCCCCACAACCCAGAAAAAAAAACATGGAAAACCTAAAGCTGGGTACTTATTTTACCAACCTATAGAAGGATGGAAGCCTGAGTGAACCTTGGAGCCCTCTGGGATCAAACTCACAACCTTGTGGCTGCAGTACTGGCATTTAACCACTGCACTACCAGGGCAAATAAGAACAAGGTGTTCATAATATTGAGAGACAAACCTTTTGAGAACATGAGCAGAGCAATGCTACCAGTGAGGCAGGAAAATTCAAAAGCAGAGGAATCATCTTATCCAAATTCTGCTGTGCTTTTAGCAACTGTGTCCCTTCTTCTCTTTTGGGTCTTCCTGGTATGATTTTCTTCTCTTGAACCAGTGGTAAGGAAATTATGTATACCAGCTCTACCATACCTATCTGTGAAGATGGAGAGTGCTTTCAATACCACACACATCCCTTTTGCCTTTACTGAAGCTACTGATTAAGCACACTTTAGCATGATGGCCAGAGTCTAAACTACCGTTTGTTGAAAAACAGCTTCATTCTTTGTGGTTCCGTTTCAAATCAAGGATGGGAATCATGAAACCCTTTGGATGTTGTTTAACTGCAACTCCCAGCATTCTTTAACACCAACTATACTGTCTAAAGCTACTAGGACTTGCAGTCCAACAGCAGTTGGAAGGCCATATGATTCCCAACCCCATTTCAATGTAACCTGTGATAAACTAAACAAGTGTGTTGAAAAAAGTGGGTTCCCAATGGAATGACACTTCCATGGTCCCACTGGAAAAGAAAATGTGAAAAGGAGTACATAAACATGACACTCCCCTAGGTGAATTCCTGTCATAGTAAACCATGGTTTGTCATGATGTATGCATCTAATTGTGTAGGTGTGTAATGGGTGTGCTATGAAAATTGTTACCCCCTGTGCTTTACTGGGGGTACCTTTGCAAAACAGGCACCAAAGAACGGTTGGCTTTAACCCCCTTAGAAAGCACAGTTCTTATCAGCAGTTCTTATCTTTCTATTTAAAACACATATGCAGCAGATGCATATTAATTCCAAGCATGCAGATTTAAAATAGCCATCCACCAGAATTCCTCCCTAGCAAATATTCTCTAGGATAAAAGACTCAAAAGTAGTTTAAAAGTAGAAAAATACTGTACTTACAGTCATTATGCATATCTCAGTGTATATCAACAGTATATCAATAAGTGAAGGCTAAACTAGTAAAATACAACTAAAAACTACATGTTAAAAACAAAAATATGCAGGAGCTCTCCATCGTGGCTCCTAATCTTATGAAAACATCATGGCGAATGTAGCCTCATGGTGGGACTCTCCAAAACAAAGAAAGGGACTTGGACATAACTTTCCCCTCTGGAAAGCCGATCACATTGTAATAGGAAATTACATCACATATTCTGTTTGATTCTCTCAGTTAACCCTTTCAGCAGTTAAACATCACAATTTATTGGATTGCAATCACATATCCCAACAGTGTGTATGTGTATTTAAAGTTTTTCTATGTGTGATATACATGTGTCCCTCTCATGTCTTCAACAGTAACATAGCAACACACACACACAAGCAAGCATGCCTACATCTACATACATCTGATTCTATTTAACACTCAAGAAGGCTTAATATCTTAGCTTCATGGTGGCCACTCCTATGCCAACAACACAACAACTTTTAGACTGACATTTAAATTGCCCTTCTAGACCACACATTTCTTTTCTTTCACAATCCATATCTCACATCTACGTAGGAAATAAGACATGCTGAGTGGCTGAATTATCTCAGTGCTCTGTTCATATTTATCTTGATGAATGAAAATGGTAATTTATAAATGTTCCTGTCATGCCTGAGTTACTACATTTGTCTTCAGTCAAATGGAGCCGCATAGCAGCTTGGCCATTTTATATTAAATGTGCATTATTGCTCTGGTATAAAAACATTATTACAGTGAACGCAGTAAGCGTTTATGTGCAATTTGTATCACAGAAGATGGTTTCAAAAATAAAGTTTAGCTTTGCAGTTTGGAAAAATAAAATGACAGCAACTTTGCTGATCAGATATTTTTTACCCAGGAAATGAAAACTTAACAGCTTCTAAGGAGGAAATAAAATGTAATCAAAGATGGGAATCACAGATATAGCACGTTCTGGTTAAATTTTCTTACCTATGAACTTTGCACACAGACCTGATAGTAGAATCATAACATTGAACAGGAAATCAAGTATCTAGTTCAACCAGCTTCTCAAGAACCATTCCCTGTTCCCTAGTGACGCAGGTTTATTTTCACATTGATTTTTTCATTCAATCAGAACTATAGTCACATACACAGAATACAGTCTGTATTCTGAACAATCTTATTTTGTTCCCACTTCTGACACATTAGGAACAATATAACATTTTAGAATGGTATGCAAAAGACTGAAAGCTTTTGCAGCCTTTGGTCTCCATTTATTGTGCATGTCAATAACAACTCTGGTTCCATTCACAAGTCAGCCTTTGGAATGATGTGCTCTTCTCTTTATATTTTTGATCAATGGAATAAATCCTGCCAGTTCTTTCTATTTTATGTTTCAATCTAGATTTGTTGTCCAAGGTTTTTCTTCTTGTTGTTTTTTTAAAATGTAATGTTATGTACACGTGATATGAGCTTGTTATCTAAATAAAAATGTTTGGTTTTTTTTAAAAAAAAAGAAATGAAACATTCATGTTTAAGATGTCTGCCACCATGCTAGTAGTCCAAACATATATTTTACTTTCTGATTGTGAATTATTTCAGGGAATGTTGGATCTGATCATGTGGCATTTTTCGGGATCTATACCCATAGTGTGTAGAAGGTGAGCAACCACAAGATGATAAAAAATGCATCCGTGGTGGAGCTCCAATCAATGTGGTACGCAGAGGCTTTAGATTTATGTGCTTGAATTATTTATATACTTGAATATTCCAACAGTTACAGTGTTGTAATGTTATGAATATTAATATTAGGTAGGACAAGATTCTGGACTGGAAGAACTATTTCCCCGTTCTGTCCAGATTAGCAAACTTTTTACAGCAGAGTTTGCAAGAAATTAATATGAACATCTCTCTGTGTGTTGAACATCTCTCTCTGTGGTACTGATGCAATATTCCATTTTCTGTAAGGAGGCCATAAAAGCCATGTTCTACAATACAGCTCCATTTCCATTCTAGGAGACCAAACATTTTCAAAAGGTGTATATTAACTGTGATGATGTGTGTTCCAACTGAGGAGTTGTCATCCATTAAACATTAATGTGAAGTAATAATCTCTCTGTTTCAAAAGGCTTTTAAATATTTATTAAGACATGTAAATATTTAAAGTACAATTTTAATACCAATCAACCAAACCTGATCTGCCCTCTTGGGTTGGATTCTACATATTTAAGACTTTACAGTACTTAACCATATTGCTAGAGAATGCTAAAGCTCCCATTTACTATGACACTTGCTTTTATTTACTTATGCACTCCAAGTTTTTGATAAACTAGATATACAGACAGAATCCTGTTGGTGACAAATGCATGTGAAAGTTGCACTACACATGCAGACACAGAGTGACTTTTTTGAACAATGAGGAATTGATGTATCCAGCTGATGGTGGCAGGAGCTAAGTTCCACATGCACAACCATTGCAGATGTCCAATAATGCACTTAGATTAGTGTGTCAATGCACACTGTGCATTGTGTACTACCTCTTTGAACTGTGCATTGTGAAGTGAGGAGACAGCTATGTGCATTCAATTTCTCATATGTTGTGCTACAGTAGTATTCAGGATTGCATAGGGCTAGCAAAGTGTAACTCTGCTGGCAGTTATTTATGCTAAGCTGAGAGGATGTATGATCTCAGCTATGGGGATATAACAATGGAAATGGTTACTTGGAACTAGTCTATTCATGGCTATGGCCATTTTATCAGTCTTCTTCTTCTTCTTCACTCTATTTATATCCCATCTTTTCCCCGCCCTTTTTTAAAAGCCTATCTGAAATTTTAAAAAGGCTTCTCCTGCTCTCAGAAGGACAGTAAGCAGGATGCCATTCTAGCCTCCCTAGGGAGGGAGTTCCACAGTGTAGGGGCAACCACCAAGAAGACCCTCTCTCATGTTCCCATCTATCCTACCTGTGAAGGTGGTGGGACTGAGACCTCTCCTTTCGATCTCAGGGTCCAGGCAATCCAAATGCAGACATTTTGCAGCCATGACACCTATTTAACCTTAAATGTTCTTGTTTCCATGCTAGAGTAAAGTCTCTCAATGGTGGAACCTCAACTGTGGAACTCTATTCAAATTGCTGTCTGTCAGTCCCGATCATTACAAACCTTCAGGAGTGCCCTCAAAATGTACTTCTTTAGCTTGGCCAATAACTGAGCTAGCTTATTGGGTGTCCCTGTGGAAATGGTGCTAGTGGGTTTTAATGGTTACATTTGTTCTTACTGTTATTTTTATCATTAGTTTATATGTTCTATGGTTTTAATTTTGTATACTACCATGGGAGGATTCCCTTTAAAAGACATTTATTTATGTATAAACTAATACATAAATAAATAACAAACCAGCCAACAGTATGACAATACAATCCATCCTACTGTGAGTGGTCACAAAGTCTTGAGCAAGCAAAGGTTGGACGGCCCAGAACACTAATCCAGATATCACTCCCAGGGCTTAGTAAGAGAAGGTAACTGGGTATGATAATTCATCAATAGAATACCCATTATGTCTTGTGATTCTAAAACATTTATATTTCAACATGATTATTGTTGTATATTATTTTGAGTAGTTTTAGTAGAACAGCAGCATAACCATAACTACTGCCACCACCATCACCATCACCATCAGTTTTGGACATACCCAGCATTTGAAACGAATCAAAGAGCAAGTATCTTCAGGTAGAAGCAGCACAGAAAATGAAATATTTTGCACTGTTTTCCTAAAATTGTTCAGGAACTCTATATCACTACTACCACACAATGCCCCCTGTCTCTGTACTCAGGGTCTGCTTTTAACAAGATTTAAGTGCTCGTTACTAGAAGCAGGAGAGCTGAAGCTATGGTTGCCATGATATCCTATCCAAATGTATGTGCATGTGGGAAAGGGTGATAGCAGAAGTACAGTCAGAGCATTTGTATCTGTCCCTTTCCAGATACGGTGCATTGGGGATGAGCTCTACAGGGCACGAGGAAGCTGTAAAACAGGAGAATTCAAACCACAGTCAGCCATCCATATCTACAGATTCTGCATCCACATATTCCACCATCTATAGCTTGAAAATATATATTTTTTAATCCAAAAAGCAAACCTTGATCTTGCCGTTTTATATAAGGGACACCATTTTACTACATCACTGTATATAATGGGACTTGAGCATCCACAGATTTTGGGTCCTGAAACCAAACCCCAGCAGATACCAAGGGCTCACTGTAGGCTTTAAAATAAGTAACAGATAGCAAATCAAGACCTTTTAGTGGTCTTTAAAAAGTATTCTTTCATTCAAGTTGTATTCAAGACTCAGCTCACACATCTTGGTTGTGACATTTAATGACAGCTCTCTATTTTAATCTTCTTCTGATATCTGATAATCTTTCCTTACATGGCAGGGTAGGTAGTGTGAGCTAATGCTAATCTGTTCTCCAAAGTATAAGCATATCTCAGGTCCAGGCACATGCAAATCTTAAGAGTATAAGCAAATTAAAATAGCAAACATATCACAAATAGACTGCACTATATCAAAAACAAAAGAATTTTTATTTGTTTCATTTGGTTCCAAAGAACTTTAAAACATCATAGTATTTTCAAATTTTAAAATGTTTCCATCAGACAACAATTCCAACATGAACATAGCTCAACTTAAAACATAATTGCACCTAGATTTATAGCCTCAAATGTTAGTAAGCTGAGTTCTCCCCAAGTTCTCCTGAAAACAAAATGATTAGGTACATGACCCACAGTACTATATACAAGGTACCTTTTTAAAAAAATGTCAATATCATCTAAGGGGGATAAGGGAACCTGGGGTGACAGTTAAATTTTCTATTCCCATTATGGAATGTTATTGTCAGTGCTAGTCTTCTAATAATTATGAGTCACTGTAGTATAGCAGTTTGAATGTTGGATTGGGACTTGGGAGATGCACTGAGCCATGAAAATGATTACATGTCCTTTAGCCAGTCACTGTCTTTCAGCCTGACCCTACCCACTGGGTTGTTTCGATGATCAAGTGGGGAGGAGAGGAGCCATGCTCTCTGCTTTGAGCTCATTGGAGGAATATTCAGATATAAATGTAATGAAAAATGCAAATTCAAAATTCTTTTATTCTTCAATGAAAGTTATTCATGTCAGGTTTTCATTATGAAGTTAAACAGCTGCCAGCCTCTTGATTTTCTTGAAGATTGGGGCATTTAGCAATCAAGTATTTTTATTCATTTATTTAAAAATATAATTATTAAAATGACAACATCTCAGGCTCGGCCAAATTGATCACCAACAGTGGTCCGCCCTGGCCTCACATCGGGAGGCATGGAGACGCACTATCCACAATGCTGCAGCCTTATTTGAGAACTCACGACGAACAAGTCTTGAAGAGAAACGACAACGCAGAAAGAATCACAACCCAAAAACATCACCCAAGGAGACCTTCTGCTGCACTTTTTGCAACCGGACTTGTTTATCTCGGATTGGCCTTTTTAGTCATCAGCGCGCTTGCAGAAGGCGCGGGATGAGTCCTTCCTGAATCTTCGTTTGCGAAGAAAAGCCAGAGATACTTTTGCTATATTAGTAAGACTCAGCATGTGGAACCTGGAATCTTATATGTAGATTTAGTTGCCTGGTTTTGCATATTTGAAATAAATCATCTACACCAGTCTTTCTCAATCTTTTTATACTGGATGACCCTTGAAATAATTTTCCAGTCTCAAGGAACCCCTGCATAAAAATTATTATATCTACAGCTAAAACATTCCCCCCCAAAAAACAATCTCTCACAAAACTCCTCTCATGGAACCCTTATCTAGACCAATTCATATCATTTGGACATGCAAAATGCTAACAACCATACACAAATTCCATTGTTATTGATTCAAAATGCCCATTCTTTACCATTAAACTTGTATAGCCTCACTGTTGGTTTCTAAAGGTGGGTTGATGTGAGATTGCACTGTCACGATTTGAATTTTTATTTGGAGAATGCTGAAGGCACTGCACAACTTACAGAAAACCATAAAGCAAAACAACTGATATGAAAATAGTTTTATAATCTTCCCTCAAATTCTAATTCCATATTCAGAATCTGCAGTGCTGGACTAAGAAATAAAGATTTTAAACTCAGGATAGGCAGGGGATTTCTTACATTTGAAATGCTACAATGGGAAATACACACTCTTTACAGATTTTTTAAAAAATATATTCATGAAATGGTGCAGACATGTGAGGCAACCTGTATTGTTCTTCATGAGTGTTCCACAGGAACTCAAAGGGTGCCTGTATCACACAAACATATCCCAAAAAGCACTTATGCTACAAACACTTGCACACTGGGCCTGGGAAATTATGTTTTCTCAGCAGGAAGCTGTTCTTGTCCAAGCACTGAGAAAATGCAATTTCCTTACAACAGTAGTGTTATATCTGAAAAAAGATGCCCAAATCCTTCAAAACTCTAGAGTAGAAATCACACTGTTATTGCACAATAAACTGAATTTGGAAAAGCCTTTAAAAACTCCCATTTGCTACAGGGTAGCAGCTACACAGTAGTAAATAACCACTCTCTTTACATAACTGCAGTAATGCTACTTGGTAGAATGGGTCCAGGTTTTCCTTTGTTTCAACAGTATTTCTTAAAAAATAATCTATCACAATCTCTACCATATTTGTCTTCAGAATACATATAGCCACTTTTCCCATAACTATATATCAAAAGCCAATTCCCCACACCCATCCCCTGTGTATTCTAGGTAGCCTTCATTCCCTGTAGGACTTATACTTCTCTTTACAATAAACTGCAAAGATCAAAACTGATCATTTGAAATCTGTGTAAATATGCTTTTGAAATACAATAACGAATACAACATCATTAAAGTCCATGCATGGCTGTACTGCATCATCTCTATTAGAACAGTCTTTCTACTTCCTGTAGATTAGAATAGTTTTCAGAACAAACGTTGATTTATTCTGTCCTGCAGCAACTAAAAAGGAGTACTGAATAGAATACCCCCATGGAACATCTTTTGGTGGGGGGGATTAACTGCATGCACAAAGCTTTGGCTACTGTTAAGCAAAATGTGTCCAATTCCAGAAAACCTAACCATAAAATACAAATATTTGACTTTGTGCACCCATTACATTATGTGAGTTGAAATGCACAGCTAGGATGTCTACTGAAACATAAACTGATCTGTGATAGACAGATACAGCCGTGATTAAATCATATCACCTTGTTATTCACTGCTCCTCAACTACACTTCTGGGCTAATTTACTTGGCACAATACTGACCAACCCTGTTCTTTCTGTAGTTAGACAGTGTCAGATAGCAAAAACAACACTCCTGTGCAGTGTAAAAATATTCAAACCTTTTCTCCCAGTTACATTTCATAATTTAAAAATGTTAAGGCCATTTAGTATCAATGCTGGAATCCTAAACACTTTTACCTGAGAGTAAGCTCCACTGAAATCAGTGGGACTTATTTCTGAGTAGATGTGTGTAGGATTGCACTGCAGAACTGCACCATGATCAAATTTAACAAACTGTCTTCAAATCCTTCTGATGAAATAATAAGTTAAGTGGTTGTCTCCTGTTTCTCGTCTTCATATAACAAGATCAGCTCATGTGAGCGTCTGGCTTATTAGTCTCCCACGTCCCCATCTCTGTCACCAATGATCCACAGAAAGTGAAAACTCATTGCAAGTAAGGCAGTTCCAAGAAGATCTCCAAGTGCAGTAAGATAAGGGATAGAAAAACTATCTGGATCTTTCCCTTTTTTCCAGAAGTGGTGGACCATCCAGTCAGCAATCCATAACAAGGTAAACACCTATGGGAAAACAGCAACAACAAAAATGATCTGTAAATACACTGTAAATATAAGTGTTCTTATATAAAAACTCAAAGGGCTAAATCTATTTGTTAATCCTAATTAGAGCAGACCCAATAAATCAATGAAATTTACACAAGTGCGGACTTACTAAATTTCCATTCATGCAGTAGGTCTACTCTAGTTGGAACTAACAATTGGATTTAACTGAAAAGATTTCTTGAGACAGAAGTACTTATGAAAAATGTGCACCTATACTGTGATCCTTAGTATATTGGCTCAGTATTTCAAAGACAATTTTGCACATTCACATTTCCTTAAAGATTATTTTAGTAACCAAAACGAAAATTAGAATGATGCTACAGTACTAAGCACAATGAAGTAATTTAATACTTCTAAGAGAATCCCTACCTTTGATTTGTACTACAAAAGAATATTTAAAATTAACCACATGGTTTTCAAATAAGTAAATTTCTTTCCACCTTTCCCATTATGGAACATGCACAAGTTATTTAGATAAATATCCTTGCTGAAAAAGCAACTCTGTAGTTGAAGCTAATTATGCATGTGTTAGGTGCATTACTCTGCAGTCCAAATGCATATATTTGAAAGAACAATGTTTTCTTTGGAAGAACCTGTCAGATTCTTCAAGACAGCCTCTCTTTGTCTATGTCTGGCACACAGTGATGATGGCCAATAAAATCCCCATGCAGAATCTGGCAATCTTTAGGGCTTCCAAATAAACGACACTTTCCACAACAGCGATACATGACCAATCTCCTGGCATGTCACATCACAGAGGGAGTTATTATTTAGTTCTCTTATTTCAGTTGCCGAAGACCACAGCATGAAGCTCAAAGACAAATCTCTCCCTATCCCCAGTCCTGAGAGGACTGCTTCATCATCCTGTCAACTTTTCTCTCAGATATGCTAGCCAAGACAGAAACTGTGCATGCTGCCAACTACTAGAGATGTTCCCATCTCTAGATGGGAAGGGGCCTGCAGATGCTCAGAAACCTGTAATCAGATGTGATATGTATGAAAAAACATGCAGGTCTGTATTACTTATCAAGGGGGGGGGAATGAATAGAAATACTATTTTTAAAAAATGGAATCTAAGCTAACTAAAACAATACACACACCTGTCTTGTTTTTAACGTCTTTGGAAAGTTAAGTTCTGTATTGAGACATGATCCTGGATGTCTGGAATGTATGAAAAACAGTCATGACATGTCATTTGGGGGTATTTGAAAAGAGATACCAATGTTGTTTCAAATGAAGATATTGAAGAGGTTTTTCTTGAAAAGACAGCATTTTCCACCCTTTGGATGTGACATAAAATCATATTTGAAAAAAAGCAAATGGTTTATCTCAAAGCTCAAGGCACAACAAGGTACAAATTTGTGAACCAGCCTGAGAAGCAGATACAAGAAGTGGTCTTAAACTTCACCAAGACCTTGCTGTCCTAGAATCATATTGTCAGTTCGGAGCACCTAAACTGAGGACTTTTGCCACTTTCTTTTCTACACCTCCCAAGAAAACTGGAACATGCACACATATATATATATATAGAAAGAGAGATATGAGCATCAGGTCCATGTTGAATTCTGACTGGCCCATAGGAAAAGGCCTGCCACAAAGAAAGAATATTGGATTTGGTAGATAATACTTCATCTATGAAAGCAAAAGAGAAACATTAATTTCCACATCTTCTCTGCCAACTTTAATTTGTCTTTGCATCCTTAAATGCCCAATGAATATGAAAGAAAAATCTGGAAACCCCAAGAAAGTACGTACTGGGAACAACCATCCATATATGTAAGAAAACATAAGAAGTTGAAGAGACTTTATATTTGTCCGAGTGCTGAAATGAAATCATTACAAGATAGGCACATTCATCTGTAGCAGTCAGCTGTTGCCTCCTGCCATGTCATCCATGCTGCTGCTGTTACAGAGCCTGCCTCCAACCATATAAAGTGGGACTGCTTAAGTAAAATGCTGCCCACCTGAAGTTCTGCCAGAAATGTCTGCACATGACACTCTTCTCTGCCTTTTTATTGTCCTAGGGGTCAAATGCCTTGTAGCCTGAAGGACAAAAGCCTAAAGGCTTATAATATCCTATCATGTGTGAAGCCAAAACATCCTTTTATTATGTTTCCCAAACTAGAACACAATATACTGAATCTACACACATTGTTCCCACTATTGTCTTGCCTTAAACCTTCATCTGTAACACAGAACATGGTCCTAACTCACCAAGATGACTAAGGGCCAGTTGTACTGACACTTTAAGCCTTGGGATTTTGGAAATTATTTAGAACTATCCTGGCCCTGGCCTAACTTTTCCTGACATAGCGATTGTTCACTTGGGCTGAGGAGAGTTTAGAATGGCATAACCTGACTCTTCCCTTGCCCTGCCCCTTGCTCTCTGAGATAGCAGAAGGATATTAATTATACTGGCATAAAAGCAGCACAGCTAGCAGCAGGCCATGTCAGCTGGCGCAAGAGGCTTCTCCTTACTCCTGACCCCTATAGCCAGCGCATCTTTGTTACCAAGATACATTTGGAACTAAACATTATCGACTGGTCTGAATTCAAGCACACTTTTTATGTCATTTAGTAAAAATAGAACGGGCACAGTCACTAAGGGCTTGTCTATACGAAGGGGGGGAAACCAGATTGCTCCACAGTAATGGCAAATCGCAGCAGCTGCAATTTGTCTTAATGGTGTTTTGGCCCCCAAAAGCTTAGCATGCCTGCTGGTCAAGATGGCAGCCACAAGTGATTTACTAATGTTTTTAATTTGCCGCTGCCTAACTTTTTTAAAAATTATTTTCCATTGTGCACTTCAGTGATATTTTGCCTGTTGAAAAAAAAAATGGGGGGAACACCGCTTTTTCTCACCTTAGCACTCGTTCGATAAGGTGAAAATCCAACATGGTGGCGTTGGGCACTTGCCCTGTTAGCAAGCCCCACCTCCCTCATCCAGCCAATCAGATTGAATCGTTTGTCCCAATGAGGGTGAATGCATATTTCCTACGCTGTATTTAAAAAACTTCACAGAAAACTGCAAAGTCTCCTAATGTGCAGTATATGGCAGTTTATGCCCCACCTCCTTCTGAATACAGCAAATCACTGTGGGTTGCCATTAAGACAACACATGTTCTCCTTGAATTCTATGAGGGTTATTTCCACTGTTTAGACATCCCTAATAGAAACCTACTGGAATTCTGACTTCTTCTGATTTTTCTTATGTTTTTTGCCTTTCTGAATTATGAAATACCAGTTTTTTTATCTCACTTAACATCTCAACTGCCTCTAAAAATAGGGATGCAGCTGCTTAACATGTTGTACACACTTCTGTCCCTTAACAGAAATAACATTGGTTATTAAGTGGCAGATGGCATGTGTATGTGTATGTATATATGAATAAATATTGTAAATATGCCTTTCCAATCCATGGAACTGCATCTTTCCAATCGAGTTCTATTAAAAAATACAGTTTAGGTAAGAGAAATAACCTGTATTGTTTTATGACCAGTCTAATCCAGTACAGGAGGTGGGTCCAAGTTTACATTGCAGTTCAGCTTTAGATTGGTTCAAATAATGGTTTACATATTGTAAGTTCTCACAAATAGAATTTAAAAATCAATTTATCTGCATTAAATCAAATGGTAAATACATGCAGGTTTCAACTGAGAACATGAATACCTCACTTGTGGAAAAATATGTAAACTGGAAAAAGTCTCAACAGAATAGTTGGAGGTAAACTGTCTTTATGTTGTTAGTATACTAATGGCCAACACAAATATGCTCTTAATTATGTTTTTATTAATTTTTCTTCTCAAACCAATTAACATCCACCATTGTGTTTCTGCTTTAAGCCAATTTTGTTCTTTTAATATTAAGGGATTAATGTTACCATATGATAATTAACTGCCAGGGGGCCAAAGTGGTGTTTTTAGAAAGGAAGGGTCAGCAATTAATCTAATGAATTCTGGTTTACACAAGCAGGAAAACTCAAAACGTGATATTTTGCAGAGCAACAATTCTTATTCTTAGTGGATACAATCAATTTTATTTTACCTTAGCAAATATATTGGGCAATAACGTCTAGAGTTTCCCATTACTTGTTTATTCCCAAGGCCCTTAACACAACTGTGTTCTGAGATTTGCCTCAGAGGTGTGAAAATTCCAGAGGGCTCTTTACTGGCTCAGCAGGAACCCAAAGTACAGAGGCAGCCTTTGAAAGTCACAAACACTGAATCACAAAACTGATGGCTTGGTTACTGGAGTCTGGCCTCCAGTCTGATGATGGCTGACAAGTCTGAAAATGAAGTCTTTTTTCTTATACCCAGCTGAATATAGTTCATGCAAGCTGTACTTTATTATTATTTTAACGAGAATCACTCAATCATGTAGCTGTCTCAGAGCAAGATTATCTTCCTATAAAGAATACATAAATTGCTTGAATTTGTATCGTTTCCAGAGAATGGTTTATATTCCAGTACTGTAGCTGGATCAGGCTTAATACAAGTGATTATCAACAAAGGTGGACTACAACCAGGGAGAGATGTATATGCATGCATATACTGCTGGAAATGCAAGAATACTTAAATTATAGACGTCTTTAGGGTCTGGAGTGATGATCAAAATATGCATAGAAGCTGTGGTAACGGTATATCATCATCATCATCATCATCATCATCATTATTATTTTAAAATACTGCTATAGTGTTTTTGGATACCATGCCAGCTATCTAAATTTTGCTAAAATATGCAGGTTCTTATCAAGAGAAAGTTAATTGTACTGAAATCCCTTCAAATCCATGAAAATTTGTTAAATATTAATCCCATTAATTTGATCAGTTCCTCTGGGCTGGAACTTGTGTGGCTTCCCCCCGCCAAAAAAAGAAGTCTCACATTATGAAATATGCCATGTTATAAACCTGAAATAGCCAGAAATTTGACATCTCCAGCTTAAAGTAATAAATTTAAATTGAGGATTTTTTTTTCAAATGGCCTCAGCCTTTTGTAAATTTTTAGCTCTTATATTCTAGCCTCTCTCTCTGTCCTCCCTCTCCCATGTATTAGGGATAAAGTACTACTTTCAGTGACAAGCAGAAGCTAAAAATACAAAATAACTGCATTAATCTAGGAATGTGAAGGGTATTTAAGAATAATTAAAAGTGCTATGTGACAGGCAACAAGAATTATGAAAGTCATCAACAATGAGGATATTCCCTATTTCTTACCAACTTCTCCTGTGATGGGTGGGCTACTGCTAGTGTGTTCAGGAGGCTATATCTACTGCTATCACCAACACTGGGTGGTGTGGTACGGCAGAGGTGGAAAAGACCCATTTTAGCATTAACATGGTAATTCTGTTTTAAAACAAGTTATACAGGGAGAGTGCACTTTCTTTGGGATCCAGTTAATTCCCAGAGGCTTCCTTACACACCTTGTTTTACTGCAGAAGTGCCCTGTTTAGGGCAAAAATAGGTCCTTTTTTGCTGTGGCACACCTCCATATTTCAACAGCACACTAAGAATAGCAACAGGAACCATTGGAGATCTCTGGAGAACTCAAAAATGGCTGAAGAAGACACTTGTAGCTCATGGCTGTTTGTCGCTTACCCCAGACTAAGACTTTCCTTTTCATATATTTCAATGGATGCTAGTAGTTTGCAAGAATCTCACTCACTGTTCACAAATGTAGTTAGTACAGTTAAGTCCTAATTGGGGTTGCTCTCTCTCTGAAAGATCAGGGTTGTAGCATGTGGTGCTCTTGGACCCAACACTGCTCCTGGAAAGCCAGGTTGCTATGGTGGCCAGGAGCACCTTTGCTGGTGTACCAAAAGCTGTGCCTTTTCTTGGGGAAGGGAGATCTGGCCACTGTGGTTCATGCCTGAGTTTCCTCTTGATTAGACTATTGTAACACATTCTATATGGGGTTGCCCTTGAAAAGCATTTGGAAGCTGCAGCTAGTGCAAAACGCAGCAGCTAGACTGGTGTCAGGTGTGCAATTTAGAGAACAAGCAACAGTGGTCCTACAAGAATTGCACTAGCTTCCAATTTGCTTCCAAGCTCAATTCAAAGTGCTGAGGTTGACCTACAAAGCCCTAAATGACTTGGAGCCAAGATATCTGAAAGACTGCCTCCTCCCATATGAGCCCACCAGAAATTTGAGATCTTCAAAGGAGGCTCTGTTGCATGTTGCAACACCTTGTGAAGTTAGGTTGGTGGATACATGAAACAGGGCTTCCTCGGTAGCAGTGCCTTGACTGTAGAACTCCCTATCCAGGGAAGTTAGGCTGTGTTTTTATCTTTGTAATGGTATTACTTTTCCACGGTGGTGAAACTGCATGCTCCTGTGAGTCAAGAGGCTATAGTGATGGCAGCAGTGCTGCTGGTAGGTTCTCCCATGTCAGACAGGCTTTTGCTGAGGAGCTAGTCTAAACGTGTCAAACAGCTACTGGGCGGCAGCAGTAGTGGGTGGTGACATTGGCTAAGGATCTCTCAGATAATGGCAGTGACACCAGAGCTAACACATGTTAGTAATTGCAGGAGGAAGCAGAGTAAAACTTCTTTTGCCAGAAGATGAAACTCCAGGGTTGGATGGCACTCAGAGAACTACTGGGATACAGCAGAGGACAGCTACAAGTAGTACTGTGGCTAAGGATACAACTGAACTCAAGCCAAAGGGACATTCAGCTGCTGATGTACTCAGAGGCAAAAGGGAAGTCCAAAGCTGCACAACTCATTATAGAGGCATGCAATGTGAGAAGCATGAATCAGGGGAAGCAAGACATAGTAAACCAGGAAGTGGAACATATCAACATTGAAATACTTGGTGTGAGCGAGCTAAAGTGGACAGGAATGGGACAGGAATGAGCCATATAATTACAGAATGTTTTCCTCAGAAATGAAAATCTAAGAAGAAATGGAGGTGCATTAATAGCGAGGAATGGAGGGGCATTAATGCAGCAAAAGTAGTCAAATGATATAATGCAAAGGCTGACTGAATCATATCAATAAGTCTCCAGGGAAAACCTATCAATATAACCATAATCCAAGTTTATGCTCTAACTACAGAGGCAGAAACAGAGGAAATTGAAAGATTATGTGCTGGAGTCCAGGAGAAAACTGGTCACACACCGAAACAGGACTTCTTGTTAATCACAGGAAATAGGAATGCAAAAGGAAACAGCAGACTCAAAGATTGCAGGAAAAATTGGCCTAGGATCAAGAAATGAAGCAGGAAGCTGACTGACTGAATTTTGCTAGGCGAACAGTTTGTTCATCGCAAACCAAAGAGGTGACTGTATCCATGGACATCACCCAATGGTAATTATAGAAATGAAATAGACTACATAATTGGAAGTAGAGATGGAAAAGCTCCATCCTCTCTGCAAAAACAAGACCAGGAGTAGACTGTGGCACAGAGCATGAACTGCTAACATCAAAAGTTAGAGTAAAGCTAAAGAAGAAAACTAAAACAAACATTGTGCCAAAATACAACTTAAAGAACATCCCCCGTAGAATTTAAAGATAATGCGAAAAATAGGGAAAGTTAAACCAAGAGTAGGGATGGTCTATGACCAGCAGTGGAACACATTACATGATCAAGTATAAATAAAAGGATGATGGAAACAATGCAGTGAAGAACTATAGAAAAGAGATGAAAGGGTGACAGATAAATTCAAGGAAGAACACTTTGAAGATGAACTGGCAATTTTAGAAAGTGAAGTGGAAGCCGCACTGAGAGCACTTGGGAGAAATAAATCACCAGGAACAGATGGCGTATCAATAGAGCAGCTTCAGTCTACAAAGACATAATCTACTCTACTTCAAACTAAAATCTGTCAACAAATATGGAAAACGAAACAATGACCCACAGACTAGAAATAATCAATATCCATGCCAGTCCCCAAGAAAGGAGATGCCGAGGATTGTAGTAACCACAGGACCATTCCATTGATTTCCCATGCAAGCAAAGCAATGCTCAAAATTCTACAACACAGACTTCGACTATATATAGAGCAAGAAATGCCAGCTGTCCAAGTTGTGTTCAGGAAAGGAAGAAGCATTAGGGATCATATTGCAAGTATACACTGGATCATGGACTACACTAAAGAATTTCAGAAGAAAATCAGTCTGTGTTTTATAGATTATAGCAAAGCCCTTGATTGTGTAGATCACGAAAACTACGGATCTCTCTTAAAGAAACTCAAGGAAGAAAGTGCAAAGGCAGGCTTACAGTTGAACATGAAGAAAACAAGAATAATGACTACAGATGGTTTACATAACTTTAAAGTAGATGATGAAAACATTGAAATCATTCAAGATTTTCCATACCTTGGCTCAGTCATTAATCAGAATAGAGACCGCAGTTAAGAAATCAGAAGAAGACTAGTAGAGTAGCTCATCTTAGATCTAGGCATACCCTGGATCCTTTATTGCTGCTAAAAGAATTTAAATTTAAGGCAACGTTACTGTTGTTTTACTGCTGCTAATGGAGTTTAAATTTTACTATGTTTTGTCTCAGTCCCCACATTGCCAAGAAGAGAATGGCCTCTGCCTGCATTGAGATCCTTCCGAACTAACTGAACTACAACAGAAACATCCAATACAAACTGCAGGCCTGTGACTCTTTCACTTCCGATCCCATTTACAAATGGCAGGACTATCTTCGTATTGACAGATCTCCTCGGTATGGAAGGAACTTGGAAATGCACAGTCAACTCACGGGACTGAACAGTTGACACTCAAGATCAAAGAGTTGAATCTGGGATTGAATGGCACAGGCAGATCCATAGCAGTATGGGGCCCCTCTGGCTGAGGCTCCCTACTCCTAGAAAGATATCTCTTAAGAGTAACTTGAACCGAGAAACCTGAGGCATTTGGGACCAAGGTTGAGCAAGGAATCGTTGAGGAGCTTAGAGGAAACCCTGACAGAGGCCAAATAGAGAGACCTGGTTTTGGTGGCCCAGTCAACTGCCTTCAACATGTTCTCCCAAAGGAGAACCTTATGCCGGGGCGAGCGATTCCCATGTGCCTGAGGGGTGAGTGCTTGACAGTATACACAAACCCCAACGTTGTGTTCCTCTTCTAAACATAGCGGGCTCTTCAAGTGGCCAGCCTTCCCCAGAATATTACTGCCACAAGAGGTACACTTTTTGAAGGACATGGTGGAATCCATAAGCATCTAAGGGCACATGCGGCTAAAACAATGGACTGAGCCATTAAACGAAAGAGATAGACAAAAATGCTGAGGTAAATCCATAGTCCAAGCTGAAAACCAAGTTTAAGACAGGTAAGTTGAAGTCCATAGGTCAAACCAGAAACCCAAGAAATCAAGACATCCAAGCTCAGGAAACATTCCTATTGATGCTGCTGCAAAGGGGAACAAAAAGGAACTGAGAGACTGAGCAGGTCACATGGCCCATGTGGAAGAGCTCTAGAAGGTTCTGAATGATGCACTGTGCAGGCGCAGGTAACCCATATGTGTGAGTCACAGAAACCATGAAAAAGAATCTTACTGTACTAATTTAAAGGAAGTTGTGCTCCCCCTCCTATCCAGTGAGGAGGAGGAGGAGGAGGAATGCCCAAGGAACCTGGCTGAACTGTGGAATAAAAAGGAATGTTGGTCTTACCTGTGATACGTTCTTTTCCAGGGGTGAGGCGAAGAGCATCCGATAGACATTGGGTAAGCTCCTCCCACTAACTCCGAGTAGGCAGGCAAACAAAAGAGAGGCCTTTGTACGGCCTCTTCCTGTGAGGTCACCTAGGAGGAGCGACCCCACAATAGCCAGTTTATAGAACAGCTGTACCACGTGTTCGTGAGATAAAATATACCTAAAATGAAGCACTACCATAGATTAATGATACCTCGCCAGCGTCCCCGGGTGGGACGGATGCTCTTCGCCTCACCCCTGGAAAAGAACGTATCACAGGTAAGACCAACGTTCCTTTTCCCAGTGGGGGAGGCTTCAGAGCATCCGATAGACATTGGGACGTGCAAAAGCCCCGATGAGGGTGGGAGCTGGCGTAGAAAACTCCTAAGATGGTCTAAAAGGTCTGTCAGAGGACCCTTCTGTTGAAGGCATCCTCTGCCAAAGGAGATCTGTCCATCCCATATCACCTGATGCGAGTTGATGACAAGCACCAGGAGGCCACCTTACACCTCTCTTCAAAGGAAGCATCCTTTTCCTATCTGCAGACACCGTTGTGATCCTGGCCAAGTATGTCAGGATTCCTAAGATATGGTTATCCAAGGCAGCCCGCAATGCGAGCTCTGATCCCTCAAACTAGAGTGGGCAGCAGAAGTATTTTTCGGCATAAAGGACCCGCATAAATGGAGGTGAACCCTGCTCCCATACTTAGACTGAGACAAACCTCCTGACGTATATGTGGATAACCCTATGGACGTTCAGGGTATGTCCTATACCCTCCAGTTCCCCTGTTGGCTGAGGTCAGACGAATTCCTGTGGCCCGTGGAATGAACTGTAGACCCTGGGTCTGGAATCTGGATGACAGCATCTGGTCTGAACTGAGGGAGATCCTCCCTTTTCCAATCGGTACCAGGATAAAAGGAGAGACCATTCAGAAGCAATGCTAAGGGGCGACATCCCTAAGAGGGCCAAAAAGGGGGGGTACCCATGCGGGTGTCCCAAGCCGGAAATGTACAATGATGGAAGATCGATGGGTCGGCAGAAGGCTGGGTCACTCAGACCCCTTAGAAAAACTGAGAAAGAACTGGGTTCCTCAGGCCCTTCGGTAGCCCTCAAAACCTTCCCTGGATGAGGCCCAAAAACAACGGTTGTCACCTGTCTCTTAACGGTATTGGGGTGCAAGCCACCATCAAAGTCAACCTGACAGAAGTTTGTCAGGGGGTCTTTGCCTCCCTAGTTTAAAACACCTGTGAGGGAAAACCACTCTAAATGCGAAATTTGTGGATTCTCTGAGTGGGCTCGCCTGTGGATGTCATGAAGGTGTCCACTCCACTAGGAGAATGCCCCCCGTGGACTCCAACACCGCACCTTCAAAACTCCAGGACTGGAAATCAAGCCAGGTTGGGTCCAGATGATGAACAACACCCTGAGGGAGAAGGTCTGGTCTGGTTGAAAGGCGATTGAGGAATGCAATATGGTCCCAATCTGGGAGAAGCAAGTCCTCCTTGAGCCCGCCACCGACAAGTATAAGGTCAATTTCCTCTGTCCAGGTTCAGTTCTGGATTCTGGAAACCATTGTGACAGGCGGGGGAAAATGGGTGTATGGTATTCCATGAGGTAGGCTCGTGTCAGGGGAACCTCTCCCTCGTCCCCCTCCCTCAGGAACCTGTAGAAGACTGGGGAAGGATTGCCTCTACTAGTGAGATGAAGAGGTCCCAGGTTGGCCTCCCCCATGCCTGCACAATGATTGCGAACCCTTCTGGGTTCGGGCTCCGCTCCCTTGATCGAGATCAGGTCTGCTGAGACAATCCACCTTTGACTGAGAGTCCCCTTGGCACTGCAGGAAAAAAGGTGTAATCCTACGTCCACCCCATGACACGACTCACTTTGGTCATGCGGGATCTGTCCTCGTGTTTTCCTGATGATTTATGTGGGTCTGTGTTATTGTGTAGACTGAAGTGTAGTGTACACATTGTGTTGTGAAGATCAGGACCGATCTGGCCTGGATCAGATCGTGAAATGTGAGGGGCCGTACTAGGCCACCATGGACTCTATTTAGTTGGTGCCGTGAGAGGACTCTTCTGTCATCCACCTGCTCTCCTCAGTGGGCTGTATTCTGTATGGGTTCCAGATAAGTCGGCCAGTATGACTGGTTGCCCACCAGTGGAAGGAGTTTCTCACTTCCCATAACAATTCGTGCTTCCTGTGGCGGTTGAGTGAGATGTCCAGCTGAAAACAGCAGGAGGAACTGGTGGAGTGGTCTGGCCTGGAAATGAGCCCAACGGAGACAGTATATGGACCCTATCAATAGTCCCTGAGGTTGAATGAGGTACATGCTGTCTTGACCATATTATCGCCACAACTCTCTCTAGCTTGGGTCTGAGGTGAACCCTTCAAAGAGCTCACCCTGAAGCTGTCTTCTTGCGGGAAACATGAGCATTTTCTGAGCATCCCTGAATGCATGCTAGTCGGATAGGGAAGGGGCCAACAAATCTTCCAAGTAAGAGTAGATGCATAGTCTGGCCCTTCTCCGACGAGCGACCATGCACAATTGGGGGTGAGCGGCCATGATTCTTATGAAGGACCTGGGTGCCAGAGGTGGAACAAAGGTTAGAACCTTGTACTGAATGTGGTAGCTGTTGTAGGCACAGCAAAGAAAAACATACTGTGGTACCCTGAATACCATTCAGATGTGAAGGAATGTTTACCTCCCTGGTATTCCCAGGTCTCCCATCCAAGCACTAAACCAGGCCTGACTCTGCTTATCTTCCAATATCAGACAAGATCAGGCATGTTCAGGGTGGTATGCGTAGTCCCGCCTGCAGTTATGATAAAGAAATGTAATTCCCTGCGGAGATCCTCCGAGATATGCCACAAGGTTCCCAAGCGGAACCTTCCACTGCGACAAAGCCTGTTTAGGCCTTTCGGGTTGAGGAAGACCCTCGAGAACCCAAAGAGATTGGAGTAACAAACTTGCCTCTGCCTGTCGCGGGGAACCTCCTCTAGAGTAGCCAAGGGACCCAATTGCTGGATGGCATCCAGTAGGTGGCGCTAGCGACCGAAGACGGTGCCTTGCCGGACCCTAGCTGGGCCTTGGATTTGGTAGTCAGGAGTGACCTTCTGGGTGATTCTGATTTGGTTTCTGCAGTGGGAATTTGTATACCCCCAACGATGTCTAGTGTCCTCTGGCGGGAGACAAGAAGATGTTGTCTAGGTTCTAGCAGTCCAAGGGCCAAACTTCTGTCTAGGACTTCTGTCCTCCCTCCTTTGATGGCATCGATAGTTACAGACCGCTTAACAATGGTGAAAAGAAAGCTCTTTCTGGTGGTTCTACCTTATGCTAGTCGAATGCCCCCAACCTGCTGGGCACTTAACTCTACCAACCTATGAAGGGACAGAAGGCTGATTCAACCCTGGAGGTCTGCGTCAAGCTTTGTGGCTTACAGTACTGGCTTTTAACCACTTTGCAACCCGGGCTCCTAGCTACCTCTTTCTTGTCCCTGTCTTCTATCAGGCCCTGGCCATAGTGAACTCATCTACAGAATAGGCCATGAGTTGTCAGAGGGGTGTGGAGCAATTAGCTTGTTTATTTATTTGATTTCTATAACTTGCTCCTCAACCACCAGGCCAATAGAGCAGCCCCCAATCCATTTTAAGTAATTGCAATTTACACATAACACTGCATAAAGCAGTTTTCAATGTGTATTAGTTAATTGCACTCACAAGCTGGGTACTCATCATGCCAGGTTTCAGAGAGGACACGGTCTTCCTCTTGATCTGGTGGCTTGTCCCACTGCTGCTGGGACCTATACCACTCCCTGGCTCCACCTGAACAAGGGGCCCTGGTCTCCAGGAAGCACAGTACCCGAGGGAGAAAGGTGCTGATGTCCCCTCCCCCTGTGAATGAAGGAAGGTGGGTGGTTTCCCTGTGTGGGGAACCTTGTCTGAGGAGGGGTATCCCCCATCTCTGCTGGGAAGAATAGGATAGATGTAGGGCTTAGGGAATAGGACAGATGTAGGGCCCCCCATTCAAGGGGGTCCCAGTCCTTAAGAGGTTTGTCAAGGCCTGAAAGCCAGCCTTATCGCTGTAGGACTGAAGCCCTCCTGCAGGAATCGAGAGGGTAAGAGGGAACTGCATTCGCGAACGCTGTCCCCCCCGACCACGAGAGCCTCAGTCATGTGACCGCCCACAGATTCCCCGTATCTGTGATCTTGGCCTCCTCGACGAGATGCCTCCAAGCTGGAGGATCGCTTGTGAGGAAGTCGGCGCTTCCTGCTGGAATTGGGCCCCCAAGCTCCCTGAATGAGACGCGGCCACGACTGCTTCCTGGTCACGTGTTGATCGCGCTGCGCCTTTCGCTGGTCTGCCCAGCCGCCTCGGCGGACTGGTCGCCATCCCTAGTGTCCTTTTCCCCTGCCTGTGGAACCAAGTTCCGCTGCAGAGAGGCTCTCGTAGGTTCGGCGCAGGTGGGAGGGATAGCCAAGGTTGCTGCGGACACCTCCAGTGTTGGCGCGGCGAGGACTTTGGGAGGAGGGCGGGGGGACAAGACCGGGGACTCCTTTGCACTGCATACCACTCCAGGTAGCACAGCAGGCAGCAAGCAGGTGGTAGGAGGGGAAAAGGAAGATTGGTGGCTCCCCAAAGGCTAGTGATCCCCCTGCAATTCCCCAGAGGGTGGGCTGGACTAGGCTGACCGCCAGCAAGCCCACCCTCTCCCTGGTCACCGAGTTGTGCACCCATTGCCTCCCCTTGGTTCCTGAACCTGGGGACCCCTGGTACACTCACTGCGGCCTCCGCTTGTGGAGGCAGAGGCATCTGTCCATCTCAGGAGTTGTTGGGGTGACCAGGAGCAGCTGCGATAACGCCAGAGATATCCCCTGTTTAAGGGAGCACTCTGCACCTCCTCCTCCTGGAGGGAAGGGTTCGCAGCTATAACTGGCTGGCTCCTAACCTGGCAAGGGTGAGCGAAGCCAGGGTAGCTGGGGTCAGAAATCGAATGGAGGGCTTGTCCTCCTCATTTGCCCCATGGATCCTCCTCCCCGGAGGGCAGCCGTGATAGCGCCGGAGAGATCCCCCATAAAAGAGGGCGTTCCGCGCCTCCTCCTCCTGGAGGGAAGGAATCATGGCTGCACCTGGCTGGCTCCTAACCCAGCAGGGTGGAGCGAAGCCAGGGGGCTGGTGTCAGTAGTTGAGGCGGGGGGGCTTCTCCCCCTTGTTCGACACATTGATCTTCATCCCTGGAGGTCTAGGGAGTGATCCTTCCCTCCATAAATTCCCATGAAGGAAATGAACTCCAGCCCAAGGTCTGCTGCCACTGGTATGCCAAGCAGAACAACAGGCAAAGGAAAAAGCCTCTTTTTTCTTTCTTCTTCTTCTTTTCTTTCTTTCTTTTTTTTTTTTTAATTTGAAAACACAACAAATCCAAAATGGCTCCGGCCACATGGCAAACCATGGAGCACAAGGAAAAGCCATCTACCCGGAGTGGTAGGCAGGAACAAAACTGGCTATTGTGGGGTCGCTCCTCCTAGGTGACCTCACAGGAAGAGGCCGTACAAAGGCCTCTCTTTTGTTTGCCTGCCTACTCGGAGTTAGTGGGAGGAGCTTACCCAATGTCTATCGGATGCTCTGAAGCCTCCCCCACTGGGAAATATGGCTGCTCATGCTGGGAATTGCCACATAATGCTCTGGAATTTGAGAAATATCTGGCTATTAAAAAAATGCACTTGAGAAATATAACAGCAAATATGCAGCCAACATATACTCTGTCTAAAGACCTCCTATACCTGTCTCCACCATATTTAAACCACTGTCAGCCACTAAATTAAACCATTAACCAGAAAAGACAAAGCTGCAGTCGGGTTTGGCTTATTCATTTCTCCAGAGAGGCTCAAGGAAGCTCCAGGTGGTCCAGTAGGGAAAACACCCTGGCCTATTGCCGCTCCCTCCCCATATCTTCTCAAACTCTTCAAAAAAACTGAGAGAGAGGAACAGAGAGAAAGATATTTCCATGTTTTTGGCAAGGTGGAAGAGAGCAAAGAGAGTGAGTGGAAGTAAAGGCTGAACCTCTGAAAGAAAACAGAAAGAACATCAGGGTGAGAAGAGACAAAAAGTATCTGGGGAGAGAAAGATCCTTTACCTCCATGGAAGAGATAGAGTACTGGCATAGGAGACATAGAAAAGAGGAACCCCAGGCTGCATCTGCACTGTGGAAATAATGCAGTTTGACACCGCTTTAGCCACTTTAATGGCACTTTAACCACTATGGAATTTGTAGTTTGTTGTGGCACCAGAGCTCTCTGACAGAGAAGCCTAAACATCTCACAAAACTACAAATCCCAGAATTCCATAGCATTGAGCCATGGCAGTTAAAGGAGTGTCAAACTGGCTTATTTCTGCAGTGCAGATACATCCTTTGAAAAGCTGGTTACTTCTGCAAAAGATGATACATTACATTAATAGCTTTTTCCCAGCCTAGCAAGTCATATGTTTTTATTAATGGCTTAATTTTAATCTATCATAACTAACAGGTTCACAATGCAACCATAATCATAACAACAGAACAAAAATGCAAATACATAACTGCAGCATTTTGCCCTAAAATCAATTCAATGCATAATGAATTAGATAGGGCAAGGCATTGTTAGAGCAAATCAACTGACATTTGGGGAAGTTCACAGATTATTATTGCTTTGGGTCATTTTCTCTTCCTGGCTTTCTAGAGATGTTAATTTCTACTTCAAGCACTGTATATTCAAGCTTATTTACTAAAATGCAGGTAGTGTAAGAAAAAGAGTATGGCGTCAACATGAAGTTGAAAGAAGAAGCATTAATAATTCAGTACCAGTGAAGCTATCTTGTATTGCTAAAGAGGATGATAATCTAATGGATTTGGTTGATAATTAAAATGACAGAAATAGTGCAAGAAATAATGCAGTCAGACATCATAACGTATAGAAGCTTTGGCTATTTAAGCTTCTTACTAACTTCAGAACTGCTACTCTTATGAGTGACTGCTAGGGTGTTTAGGGGATAAAATCCCAATATTTTTCTGAAATATACAGAGATATTTGCTGAGTTGTGAAATTTCAAATAGTCTGAGTCTGATCATAATGCAGCTTAAAGCAATTGCATTTTAGCGATGCCACAATACTTGCAGGATGTTTAAACCACCAAAATTTGGAACCTTATGATGTTACAGTAATTGTCTAATCATGGACTCTTAGGCTATTACTGGCTGTGGTGAACTAAAATTTGAAACAAACTTACATTGGAGTAAATTCCAAAAAACTGATTTGACTTACTGATGCAGAAATATGAATAGAATTGTGTTGCCCTAACAGGTGTACTACTATGGAAAGAATTACAACACAATCCTGTACATGTCTCTTCAGAATTAAGTTATGCATCAAACAGAGAAACGAGTTCAGTTATTCAGATATATATTCAGCCATATACACACCCGCACAAACACTCTCTCACACACATATACACAGATTGGGATGCATTGATATTGAACTATGCACAGCATCTTAATAAATGAATGATGAAAGGAAGGACTGAAGTGTCAGCATCAAGCATATCTTCATAAATGCTACCGTCTGTCAGCACAAAATGCTGACACAGATGCTGCACAACATATGCAAAGCTAAATATGGAAAGTTTTAAAAAGCAGTGCTCTGGACAGCTTTCAGTGGCATGATTCCTTCTCGGTAAGAAGGATTATGAATGCTAATACTGTACATCTAATAAAACTGTAATAGTAGACGCCTAACTAAAAAGGAAAGGGAAGAAATAAACAAAATAAAGTGATAGAACATTTTTGTACTAAATGGCCCTGAGCAGTCATCCACAAAAAGAAAAAGGAAAGTAGCTGGGTGAGGGGAGAAAGAAATACCCCAGTAATTGCACACTAAAATACCCTGAAATGAAAGATGCAAAAGCAAGTGTTTACTTGAACAATTTATGACAACAGAAATTCATGAAAAGAACACTGACTTATTCTATCTCAAACCTTTGAAAACAAACTCTAAAGCAGACTCTTTGGGAATGAATATAAAATTTCCAGATCTTTTTATCCTTACCTGTAGGAGAGCTGTGAACAAATATACAACTATGAAGATTGGAGTCAAAGATGTATGTCCACTTTTCATTAAATGAATAGTGTACAAGAAAATTAAATGCCCAGGAATCACCAAAAGTAGAAGAACTTGTGCTGATTTATTGTTCACTCCTGTAAATAACGATAAATAACAACAGTCAACTTAGTGCTTTTTGTGAACAAGAAAGCAATGCTAGTGCATTCTTTTGGTACTGAGATGCCCTTAAGTTTAATGCATTCATTTTGATTATTGCCTCATCCACTCTGGAAAGGTAATCAAAATATGATTGCATGTTAAAATTACCATTTTTAAAAAATAAAAATCAATACGCGTTAAACAAAAGGTTAGAACTTTTACCTGTCCATAGTCAATCTCATTCTAAGAAATATCAAAGTTTTAAAATGCAGCCAAAACATGAATGCTTAGGCTTTGCTAAGATACCACAACTAGAGCATTTCCAAGCTGATTATCAGACACCAATAATGTTTCTTTAACATGGATGTTTCTGGGTGGGAACCATGCAGCTCACAGGTTGCATATAACTCATGGGACCCCCACTGACACACACACACACACCAGCCCCCAGCACCCCCTTTCATAAATTTTGGGCAAGCCCAATTTTTCTGTTAAAAAAACACCCCAAATACACTCTAGAGTCAATATAATGCCATTTTGAGATCTTCTCCGCTCCCTCCACATGGGGGGGGGAGCCCCAAGGAGACTAGAAGTAACATGACAACACTTCCAGTCCCACTGTAGTCCTTCAGAACTCCAGAGCAGGCAACACTTGGCCACTGTGATCCTCTTGGGTCCAGAACACCCACCCAACCCACATTAGATTCTAGTATGTCACAATGATGGTATTACTAAACAAAGAAAACATAATGGGACGTGAAGGAGGAAGCCCTGTCTCCCTTAGGTATGCTGGACTTGGTGACAAACTGTTATTTCATCCTAAGAATCACAATCTGAACATGTTCCAGAAAGTGGAATTTTAAAATTCTACACAACTTGCAAGGACTATCATACTACAGCATTTCTTCATCTGGCAGTCTATCAATCCTACAATTATCTTTATTTTCTGACTAAGTCCACTAAGTGCAACCATTGCAATACAAATAAAGTTCCATTAGGAGGGGAGAATCCAGAGGGGGACAGAGAAACAGGGGCCTTTGTTACAACAAATCTAAAAGTATTACAAAACACCGTTTGGTGGTTTCTGGTTGATTCTAATAAAAGTACTGTGCTATGTGAAACCCCAAAGAGCTCAATTACTTATTCACAGCAATGTTGGATAACAATGTTTTCTTTAAGTATAAAAAGATACATGAAATCAAAACAGGAAGAGATAAATGATTGAGTGTACATTATACACACCTGTGCCACAGTATGTCCTGCAAGGGTAATAGCACCCCTTTGCGTCTTCTGGTAATTCTCCAGGAACACTATGTAAGTGTAAATATGTAGAAATTCTGCTTGCTTGAATTGCCACAAGATTGCCACCAATACCTATATAATAATGGGTGGTGGGAAATTAACTATTTAATAACAATTTTTAAACTGTTTAGTAACACTTTAATAACATTAGACACCATTGTAAAGTAACAATAAACATAGTCATATTATGACAGCAATCTTACATGCTGTTTTGTCTGCTACACACAGGAACACACACACATGCTGCATCTTCTCAGCTCATGATCGTTAGGCTACAGTTTACTAGTACTGCTATATAAATTGGATGTAATGCTAGTCAAGTTATCTTAAAATCTAATTACATTTATAAAACAGATCCTACTCTAGTAGGTGTCCAAAACAAGAGATAAAAGACTTATGTTTAGAGGCCTGGCAATCTTAGAAGTAAGAATGTAGGCTGCTCAGTTACTAAAAAGATGCAGACTTTATTCTTTTGCAGTTTCTTCCCTGTCCAAGGCCAACTGTCCTAGGCCTTCCAAAACCACAATAAAAATCTGGGGTGGACTATCAGATCCAGGACATTTTAACAAGCCTGGTCTGGATCAATGACTGGATCTTTGGCAAACATTACATCTTTTCTTTCACCCAAATATAACAAAACACAAACATAACTGTTAGAATGTGAAGTAGAAGCCTTCACTGGTGGCGCAGTGGTTAAATGCCAGTACTGCAAGTCACCACGTTGCAAGTTCCATTCCAGCGGGCTCCAAGGTTCACTCAGCCTTCCATCCTTTCATAGTTCGGTAAAATGAGTACCCAGCTTGTGGGGGCAATTAGTTAACACACATTGGAAACTGCTTAATGCAGTGTAGATGTGTAAAGTGCTACTGCTTAAAACAATTTGTAAGCTGCTCTGATAGCCTTGTGGCTGAAGAGCAGGGTATAAATAACTAAATAAAAAAAAATAGAAGGCTTTCACGGCCGGCATCCATAGGTTTTCTGTGGTTTTTTTCTGGGCTGTGAGGCACATCAGGAATAAACTCTTCCAGAACACAGCCTCACAGCCCAGAAAAAACCCACAGAAAACCTATAACTGTTAGAACTTTTGAACAACAAAAAGAAACTGCAACATATAGGAAAGAAAAACATAAATAGAACATAAGAACGAATGTCTTGGATGATGCTAGGTTTGTAAGGAGGTTCCTTTATGTAATATAGTCGCTGAAATAGATCAGAGCAGGATGGTTAGGCTTTGTTGACTAATGATGACAGTTTGTCTCTGAGGCATACGAAGCTGCTGGATTTGGCACAGCAGGACTGGTGGATGGAACAGAATTGTCACTGTACGAAGTCATCAAGAGCCAGTGTGCTGTAGTGGTCTGAACATTGGACTATGACTCTGGAGACAAGGGTTCAAATCCTGCTCAGCCATGGAAACCAGGTGACCTTGGGCAAGTCACACTCTCTCAGCCTCAGAGGAAGGCAAAGGCAATCCCCCGGAAAAAATATTTCGAAGTATAACTTGAAGGCACACAACAATAGGGAGCCCTGGTGGCGCAGTGATTAAATGCCAGTACTGCAAGTCACCACATTGCAAGTTCAATTCCAGATGGCTCTAAGGTTCACTCAGCCTTCCATCCTTTCATAGGTCAGTAAAATGAGTATCTGGCTTGTGGGGGCAATTAGCTAACACACATTGGAAACTGCTTAATGTAGTGTAGATGTGTAAATTGCTATTGCTTAAAAACAAATTGTAAGCCGCTCTGATAGCCTTTGTGGCTGAAGAGCGGGTTATAAATACCAAATTAAATTAAATTAAATTAAATTAAAAATTAAAACAATGAAGTCATCAGATATTTCATGGATGTTGTGAAGGCTCTAATGTGAGGCACATTACTTGTTATTTTATGGGTTCCTCCCTCCTGCAATGACCATTGTACCATTTATCACTGTGATTTTATTACCATGTTGCCCACTATGAATGATACTCCTTTGGCTTGCCTGTGCTTATGAGCATTCTGTTTCACTGTAAACTTTGATTTGTCATCACATTGTTGTAGGGATCCTTGAGTGGGAAACTGATTTGAGATAACTTTGTCTGTACCTGCCTACCGAACATTACAATAGCTGGTGCCTTGCCACTACAACAATGCAGTGTGGTTTGGTAGTTATACAGAAATCAATACAGCCCTTGTTTCACACTGGCCCCATTTTGATCTTGAGGCATGTGCCTTCAATAAGTAGCATTGTTCTTTAAGTAATGGACAATTTGTTTCTCCTAATAGCTTCTCTGCTAATATGCCTGTTGAATTACCAGTGTTGTGCTACAGACTAATTACTTCACCAATAATAGTAAAAAGCTATTACAAGGTACATGTGGTAGAGATTAGCTGGTGAACACAACAGGCTTTCAATATACCAAATTATTGGTGCAAATCTTTAAAAACTGAATGACTTATTTTAAAGTCTTCAGCTGTAAAATGATTAGAGGCTCATCATATTACACATATATAATGTGCATACACACACACATATATGTAGTGGCTATCCTGAATTGGTGCTTCGCCTTCATCTTGGTACTGGACTTGATGAAGCTCAATCAATTGAGACTGAATCCTGACAAGATGGTGGGCCTATTAGTGATTCATAAGCCCAGTATAATGGTGTTCATCTTCCTAGAGGACAGGATCAAAATTCAAAATGACCTGGATAGATTGAAGAGCTGGGCCAAAGCTAACAAAATGAAATTTAATATGGAGAAATGTAAGATACTGAACTTAGGGCAGAAAAACGAAATGCATAGATATAGGATGGAGGAGACCTGGCTGAATGAGACTACGTGTGAAAGGGATCTAGGAGTCCTAGTAGACCAGAAGTTGAACATGAGTCAACAGTGTGATGTGGCAGCTAAAAAGGCCAATGCAATTTTGGGCTGCATCAATAGAAGTATAGTGTCTAGATCAAGGGAAGTAATAGTGCCTCTCTATTCTGCCTTGGTCAGGCCTCACCTAGAATACTGTGTTCAATTCTGGGCACCACAATTCAAAAAGGATATTGACAAATTGGAGCATGTCCAGAAGAGGGCGACTAAAATGGTGAAAGGTCTGGAAACCATGCCTTATGAGGAAAGACTTAGGGAGCTGGGTATGTTTAACCTGGAAAAAAGATGGTTAAGGGGCGATATGATAGCCTTGTGTAAGTATTTGAAGGGGTGTCACTTTGAGGATGGAGCAAGCTTGTTTTCTGCTGCTGTAGAGACTAGAACATGGAGCAGTGGATGCAAGCTCCAGGAACAGAGATTCCACCTCAACATTAGGAGGAACTTTTTGACAGTAAGAGCTGTTCGGCAGTGGAACACTCCCTCGGAGCGTGGTGGGGTCTCCTTCCTTGGAGGTCTTTAAACAGAGGCTGGATGGCCACCTGTCAGGGATGATTTGATTGTGTATTCCTTCATGGCAGGGGGTTGGACTGGATGGCCCTCTTGGTCTCTTCCAACTCTACAATTCTATGATTTATGATTCCTATATATGGGGTTGCACTGCTTTTGGAAGAAGGAGGTTCGTAACTTGGAATGCTCATTGACCCAGCTTTGTAGCTTGAAGCCCAAGTGGCCTCAGTGGCATGGACTGCTCTTTATTAGCTTCAGTTGATGTACCAACTATGCCCCTATTTGGACAGAAATAGCCTGAGTGTCATTATTCATGCACTAGTAATGTCTCACATAGATTACTGTAATGTCTTGCAATGATGATTATTGCAATGTTGTTGTTTGTGTGGCTGTCTTTGAAAATAGTCTGGAAACTTCAGTTAGTGAAGAGCAGAGCAGCAAGATTACTCAATGGGACCAGTTATTTTGAACACAGCACTTTAGTGTCACATCAATTACACTGCTTACCAATCAGTTACTCGGTCCAATCGAAAGTGCTGGTGTGAGACTTTACGGCCCTAAATGGCTTAGGACCAGTAAACCTGAAGGAGTGCCAGCTCCCATGTTTTTCCTCCCTGATTATTAAGGTCATCTTTGGAGGGTCTTCTCTGAGCATCACTGCCAACAAAGGTATGATGAATGGCTACCAGAGAAAGAGCCTTAATTCTATATGAGTTTACTCAAAATTAAAATGGCTGTAAAAGATCTACAGTACTGAAGAAATCACATTCTCTGACATTACCGTTGGCTCCTTTCACATTGCTCTAATTATGCAATCTGTTACTGCTTTAACTGGCTTGGATGCATCCTATGCAGTTCTGGGTTCTGTTAGTTGGGTGAGCCCGGGGGACTACAATGCATCCACTGCAGTTCTTAAAGTTATATCATATAGTCATATTTGTGTAGTGTGAAAAAGACTTTTATGATCTAGATCTTATTTCTGCAATGGAGACTTCTGATAACCACCTTTGCAAATTTTGCTTTTGTTCAATGCCATAAAATATAGTGTTGTAATACTAATGGATCTAAAGTGAGCTATAGCATTCTGGACTCCAACACTAGTCTTTTATTTTGGACTGAGATATAGAGAGAGACTGTCACAATAAGTCTTTTAATATCTTTTAAAAGGCTACAGTAGGAAAAGTCAGTGTTGCCAAATGTGTGAATTTTGTGTGGGAGACTTGAGCTTGTTGGCATTTCTCTTAAAACCACAGTTCCTGAGCTGTGTACATAATCAAGGAACTCAGCTTTATTTAAAGGTGCTGCATTTACTATTGAAGAGGATAGCTTAGAAACACAGTCCATAAGCATTTGAACATAAAAACAGAAAATAAAGTGAAGTGTAATTAAATATTTATAAAGTTTCTAGTATTTTAATCTATATGACATTCAAATGCATGCATGTGTGTGCATGTCTGCTGAAAAATCAATAGTTTCATTCACTTATCAACTATATGTGAAGATCTGCAGCAAATACACTGTGTTCTCTCATGCTGTTAGCTCACAAACTGTACATGGAATGCAACTGAAAATTGTATATGATATAATCTTAATAGATGAGTCAGTGCACTGTACTACTGACTGGACATTTTGACTATTGCAATGTTTACGAAATAGAGACAACTACAATAGTATTGTAGGCCCTTTCTGCCTACATACATCTTTATGTGGACATAAATCCATATTTTGAAGAAAACATTTAAAAATCTGTTTAAAGGATCTAGAATGCCAACCATGATAGCTTTAAAAATATGTTTTCTTCATTTGTACTCATACTTTGAATGTATATTTATCTTTTCCCTCAGTCACAACACAAACCCAGGAACTGTTTATACTTTAAAATTATAGTGTGACATTACAGTAATAGACACTCATCCACTTTTGTTTTGGTTTGGTCTAGAATAATACTTTATCCAACCAGCATACACTGAGCTACAGCAGTGTTAAGAAATCCTGAGTTTGACTTACCATTTATTACTGGAGTGTAAACAACAATCCCAACCAAATTAGGATCTGATACTGTTGTATCCAGAATAAGGCCACCAATACTGAAAAAGAATCCAAGTTTTCAAATGCAGTATGAAGGAATGAAAAAGTATTCAGATTCTATGAGCAGGACAGTTGTGTTAGTTCAAAAAGAATTTGACTCTACTTTCTACCTGAGGCTTCTATCTTATATATTTGCTGAGTGAGATATTTATTGTTCCCAGAAATGAATCTAATAAAAATAGAAAATATTCTTAGAATTAACATCAGTTTGTATGATCTGCAAGAGAACAGTTTGAACATGCACATTCACATACTTATCATAATTGTAACATTCCGCCACATGAAGTCTTAAAATTCTGCAGAGTCAGATTCATTGTCCAATTATAGTATGGAGGAAGCTAGTTAATATCACTGGTGTGATGAAACTATAGAGACTGCAAAATAAACATATAGCCACTCAAAGTAAGCCCCTTTAAATGTATGTAGTTGAATGGACAAAGTCCTAATATTTACCTTTAAAGGCCTAAGTAGCTTGGAATCCAAATATGTCAAAAGGTACTTTCCCCCAAAACAGCCTGCCTTTATCTTAAGCTGTTCTATAGAGGCCCTTCTGTGTTATACTCCTTTCTGTCATGTGTCATAATTTTTGAACACCCTCCCCAAAGAATTACATCTGAAACTTGCATTACAGCACCAGGTTAAGACTTTCTTTAAAAATCCCAAATCATGTTAAAGGACAACATTGCTTCTTCATACTTTGTGCTTTCTGTGGTTTCATCTAACTCTTCTTTGTTTTAATCATATGCAATCATATGCAATAGCACTGATATTTCTATACCGCTTATTAGTGCCAAAGCACTCCCTAAGACATTTACAATGTGTTAATTAATTGCCCTCAACAAGCTGGGTACTCATTTTACCAACCTACAGAAGGAAGGAAGGCTGAGTCAACCTTAGAGCCCTCTGGGATCGAATTCGTAACATTGTGGCTTGCAGTACTGGCATTTAACCACTGCGCCATCATTACTAATGTCTAAATGTAGAATGGTTAACTTTATTTATGTCTTTGTACATCACCCTGAAATTCACCTGGATGAAGGGCAGTTTAGAAATGTTTTCAATAAAACAAAGATAAATAGGAAAACAAACTTTGATTGACCATTGTATGTTGTTGGGGAAGTGCATGTATGTTCCATTCTACATAGAAATATGAATGTCTTAACCATTTTGACAGCGGCAATGCCTATGTATAGCACACCTATAGCTGTACTGGGTCCCTTTTTAAAAATACTATACTTTCTGTACTCAGCTGTGATGCAAGCTACTTACCTGCTTATGACCATAGCAGTGATAACAGGTTCCCAGCCTGAATGGAGAACAGTTCTTGTAGCTGGATGTTTAGCAGCAATTATAATCCACATAGGAGTCAGAGCCAAGAAAAAGGCACCAACTAAAGGAGATATATAATAATATTTCTCTGCAACAAAAACAGCATTCTTATAGTTATTTCTTGTGATTTTTATAGTATTCTATAGCAGTGGTTCTTAACCTATGGTCCATGGACCCTCATGGGGCTGTAAAGTCCTCAAAGGAGATCCATGAAGGCTTGAAGAAATGTTAGGAGCTTTTACAGTTAAGAAAGACAGACAGACAGACAGACAGACGGACAGATGGACACATTGATCTCAAAGTTCAGGAATCTTTTACCAGTGTACAAAGTTTCATTTCATTTGTACAAAGTTTCATTGGAGTATCTAATAATATTCAGAAGTTATGAAAATAACGGTTTGATAGCAAAAAAAAAAAATGTACTCAACACTTGCTACTTCTGCACACGGTGAGAACATGCAGGTGAATGATGCCAAGTGGCTGAGAGAAAGCACTTGACATTTCTTGCTACCACGCATGCATACAGCTCACAGCAGCAGAGGAAGACAAACTCACAGAAATATCCACAGATCATGCTCTGAAACTGCAGTTCAAGGAACAGTCCCTTCCAAATTTCTGGGCTCACTTACATGCAGGTCTTCCAGAACTATCTAAACTATCGGGGCTATCTAACTATGAAAGCATTGATGCCTTTTGTAACACCATATGTGTGTGAAAAATCATTCTGTGCTCTCATCTATCTTATAGAAACCATTTCAAAAACATAAATGGTTTTTGAATTCAGAATAGAAGTTTCAGCTATTAAGCCTGTTATAACAATGTGGTACCAACCTTCTAATTAATTAATTAAAATTAACAAATAATATTAGGCCAGGGTCCAGTGTTCAGGTGGTGGTATCACTGTTGTTATTTTGTATGGAATCATTCCAATAAAAATATTATAATAGGAGTGTGTGCATTTATTTACTTCTCCCATCTATGAATTTGAAGACATTTGATGAGCAACTTTGAATAAATATTTGATGATACGCTTTGGGGTTTTAAATCTTGAGTTAAGTCTTGGTGGACCGTGGCAACAAAATATATTTAAAGGGGTTCCATGGTAAAGAAATGGTTAAGAATCACTATTCTGTAGTAAAGTATTCTAGAAATATTATATTTAGGCAAATAATTTACCAACTGGTTTTCAACACTTCCTGTTTTTTACTGCAAATTTTTCTTGATCTACTTTTCATTCTAAACTAATTTCTTGGAAACAATTCCCATTGCTGATTTACCTCTCGGAGATGATTAATTTATTGGCAATGTGAATTGTTTCCAAGAAATTAGTTTAAAATGAAAAGTAGACCATTTCCAAGAGGTAATCTCCAAGAAAAAAAGTTTAAGATATTAAGTCTCAAGAATACTATGTTCTGCCTCAATAATTACAGATCTGTCACTTAATAGTCTTCCAAACAAGCATTCTTGTCTCTTTCTAATAGATACTAACAGATTTGTCCCTTTCTAACAGACAGCATTAGCCCAACATAATGCATTAATAAGTATCATTGTACTATAGAACTGTTATCTTTCATAACCAATCTGAGATTATAAAGAGTGCTTTTAAATAATGATATAGATGTTTTTAAATGAACATGTGATATAAATATGAAATATTATTACTATTGTTCTTGCATCTCTAATTTAGTTCCAGCAATGCTAAAATGTGATTAGTTCTAGTAATAACAATGATGATTCTCAAAACATGGTCAAAGAATTATTTTATGGATTGTTTGATTACTTTGTACAAATCCATTCTCATCTGTTCACTGAGACAGCTAAACTAAGTGTTTAATTGGGGGAAAATAGTACAGAATTGTTTCTCTATTTTTAGAAGACTTAAAAGCAATACGTGCTTTGTTGTTAATCTCTCCACTTTATATTTTTCCTTTTTATACAACTATGCAAGAGAGCCCACAAATTGGGACTGCTCAGTTTCTTTCTCTTCATCAATGTATGGCCTTTGAACTACAATGAGGTCTATTTATGTAACAGTTTAATTAATATATACTGTAATAATGCTCTAGTGAATTATGTTACTCAACTGCATCTGTTCATAATTAAGCAGGTTTCCTTGATAGAATCAAATACTGTAGTAGCAATGGGATATGATACAGAAAAAAACTACAGGCTGGTCTATGGGGAACCTGAATGAATGCATTAACAAACAAAACCTGCAATGATGCCTATGGTGATCTCCTCTATTTCTAGCATACGTGCAGAGGCTGGGCACTGAAGCAAAGGAGTTCTACAATCTTAGGAGGAAAGGAAGATGCACAGTAAGACTGTTGAGCAGGCAAGGCACTCTGTAGTCTTAACAATCAATCACCCTCCAAGAAAATGAGCATCAAAGAAAAGAGTGCTAAATATCCACAGGGTTCTGGATTTCCACAGAACCACTACCATCATTATCCACTATTTCTTTGAAGTCTTTCAAGGGACCATAGAGTAGTATATATTCCCTCAATCTCATGGACACTCAGGAGCAAATGGAACAGCCTAAGCACTACATCACTAAATTCAGGCATGTGCTTACATACTGAGGTAGCAACAGGATGGGGGAACCGAACAACCAGCACTCTGGACCCAAGCCATATAGGACTTTAAAGGTCACGCCCAGCACTTTGAATTCTGCCGGGAAACAGAACAGTAGCCTGGCTGGAGCATTTTGGACCCATGGAAGTTTTCAAACACCACTCTTCTTTGAAATCATGCAAAAATAGCCTTTTATATTTTATCACACAGCATAGGACAGCTCCTGTTTTCTAAGATCTAATTTTAAAATAACTAATCCCATATAATTCCATATAGTCAGTCAATAAATGTACAAAACTAATAATCACAGGTTTTGATAAATGTAGATAAGTAGAAAGGAAGACAAGAATAGTGAAGTGACAGTAAAATCATTAGGAAAACATTACAAATATTATTTGCACATAAATAAATCATCAGTGACATATACTGTATAATGCCATAAACTGTCAATATTTTTATACAGTATTATTAATAGCTACAATGATGCAAGGAGGAAAATACACCAAAAGTTTGTATCAGTTTTCTAATAGTGCACAGTGAATACCATTTTCTAACATAATTCCAAGGAACAGATGTCACTTTAAATTCAGTTGAGAATATTATCTTTCAAATGAACTCAATGGTAAAAAAAAAATATTTTCCTACTAAAGCTGATTAAAAAATTAAAAGTACTTGGGCTGAGTACTTTTCAGGTTTCCCTATTCCTTTTTTTTTTTAATTTATGTGTTCATATTCATTCCCAGATGCACTTAACTTATTACTCCCATTAATTTTAATACCAAAAATTTGGCAGTGTTTGAATATATACTACAGTTGTCCCTCCGTATCCATGGATTTGGTATGCACGGATTTAAGTATTCACGGCTTGAAAATATTCTTAAAAAATAATAATCCAAAAAATAAACCTTGATTTTGCCATCTTATATAAGGGGCACCATTTTGCTATGCCATGGCATTTAATGGGACTTGAGTATTCACATATTCTGGAACAAAACCCCAGCAAATATGAAGGGACAACTTGTAGTTTTAAAAAGATATTCAAGTTACAGCCCAACAGAGCCCTCTAGTGTTCCAAAGTATTCCATAATTTATTACAGAAAATAACTTTTAACTAACACAGAATTAGTTAACTGTGGATGAAATCACTTTTAGCACATCAGGACTATTTAAACTCTTACTATGTGTTTCTCCTCCAAATGCTAGCCATAAATAATATATGGAAAATATTAGCTAAATAATAATTTAACAGCCAAGAGTCAAACAAAGGAACTGGACTGGAGGACCCAGATACTATACTTTCTGAGCTAGTATAGCAGTTGGCCTGAAAATCCACTGGCCTGATTTTTGCTGGACTTCACACTACCACTGCAAATCCCCATATGATGGCATTACAATGATCACATCAGGAGAAACAATGGGCTAATAGGGTTTCAACTAATCTATTACTTTAATAGTAGAGTTCCATCATGTTTGAGACCTTCTCCAGAGCCTTTTCAGAGTCGCCCCAACAAATGAGGTGCTGCAAGTGGCTATGGGAGAGGATTTTTCAGTGCCAGTGCCTCAGCTATGGAATGCCCTATTTGTATGTGTGTGCATACGCACGCACGCGCGCGCGCACACACACACACTGCTTTTTTCCTTGCATGGAACCCAAGGAGGTTTACATCAAATTAAAAACAAGGTACAGCTAAAGAACTATTAGTAAAGTTTTTAAAAAATAATTTCTAAAAATAGAAAGTTCAAACAATTTTAAAAATTCAAATCATAACAAAAAGGATAAAAGCACACACAATTTAGAGCCTCCTCTGTCACATGAATTATGAGCCAAAGACATGCTTGAATAAAAATATGTTTTTCTGCTGGCAGAAAGAAAGGAGAGAGGGACCAACTAAGCCTCTCATGGGAGAGAATTCCACAACTTGGGCTGCCACTGAGAAGGCTCTCTGACGTGACATCATAAAATGTGCCTGTGATGGTGGAGGCAGCAAGAGAAAGGCTTCCTCAAAGATCTTAAAACTCAGACAGGCTTAAATAAGGGGATATGGTTTTTCAGATAGTCTGGACCCAAGCTGTCAAGGGCTTGATCATAACCAGCACTTTGAATTCTGTGAATTTGAAGGCTTTCATGGCCGGCATCCATAGATTTTCCTTGGTTTTTTTCCGGGCTGTGAGGCCATGTTCTGGAAGAGTTTCTTTCTGACATTTCGCCTGCATCTGTGGCTGCCAGCCAGGGGGAGGGCGTGGATACCAAAAACCATGGATAATAATGAACACTATTGAAAATAATGGGACTTCTGGTTTAAAATACCATAGAGTTGCCTTGGAGGACCTAGAAAAAGGCTAGAGAGGACACATTTTCAAGGAAGACTCTATGGTAGGTATGTTGTTTTATGTCCCATTTGCATGAATAATCACAAAACACTAATTTTACCTTCAACTCATCGTCTTTAAAGAGTCTGATATTTAAGACAGATCCTGCCAATCAAAGAGCAACCTTGACATTCAGCAAGTAATCTAAGTTACTCAAGAGAATACTGGACACCAAATGTCACCTTGCAAAGACAAGTGGTTATCAAGCAACAGACATTGCAACTAAGGAGTATGGCAAACAGATAGACAATCTTTAAAACAGTATTAACACAGTACCAGCTATTCTTGTGGGATTAACCTTCAGAGCCAAGTCAGGAATCCTAGGTTCAGATACAAAGACACTTCTTTACTGAATTATTTTTCTTAGAAAAGCAATGTTCTATGTTGCTTTGTGCTTTTCTATGCATTGCAGAAAATCTGATTGCAAATTCAATAAATAATTCACCAGAAATCCTGTGAAGGAAAGAATACTCACCAAGGCAATCATAAAGACCCTGACTTATCCAAGCAAGTATAGCAAGAGTGATAAGATCTCCAAAACTTGCTGCAATAGGTGTGGCAACATTGTCAGGATTTATGCCAGTCTTCTTAGACCCAACAATAACTCCAACCATTATTATTCCTAAAGTCATTATCAGAAAAGAAATGTTAATTTCATGCTGCAGTTCCAAACAGGGAAGCTTTAGAAAAGCACAGATAGTCTTCCCTTCCCCTCTCAGCTCAGTAGTGGGCTTTTAGTTAATTTGCATCTTCCTCACTAAAAGCAACTCTACTGATTAAAGCAGTTAATACAAAGCAATCCTTCATAATAACTTCAGTTTACAAGGAGTATAAGTTAAATACAATAAAACCTCGATAGCCCTTTTGCAAAGTTTGGATTACTTATTAAACAAACATCCTTATATATAGATCCAGTTTAACTGTACTTCCCATTTAGTATTGTTGAATTAAACTTAATCCATGGCTTAAACAAATGTCAAGATGTTATGTCTCTAATCAGCAAGTCGTGAATTGTTGAAGCAGCAAGATAATTTGGAACAGATTAAAAAAAAAAATTAAAAATTTTAAACAGACTTCTGCTGGCAGGAGAGCTGATTCCAGAGGAACCAAGGGGTAGGTCGGGGGTGGGGGCAACCCTCCTTTTGTACTGTAGCCTCTTGCACACCCCTAAACCCACCTCTGGAAGGCTGGGAAACCCTCTGGAGCTGTTTTTTTGGAAGGTGAGGAAGGCTGCTGCAAGGAAGAAAAGGTACTACCAGAGTAAAATTAAATTTAGATCGTGTTCTATATCCTATAATTCAGAATCCCCTCTGTGCAAAGACTTTTGAATTATTTTAGTATTACACTGATATTATTTGCATTTTAATTTGTTTTTAATAAATAAAATAATTTAAAAGCTTATGAGCTGTGTGATTTTTTTTTAAATGCCCCCCCTTTTAAAAAAAAAAGCCTTTATCACTATTTCATGCAACTGCCTGATAACTAGATTATTTCATTCAAGATGGATCACACATTTCTTCTAAGCATCCTATGGTCAGTTATTTTCTTGCCATTGCAGGGGGATATTTTAATCTAATATCTAATACAGTATGCAAAACTTGAAATGGTTACTTTTTTTAACTACACCAGCCAGCAAAAGGGAATACTGCACCAAACATAAAGTAGCTACACCATCATAAATTTATTGTTTGAAAAGGGAAGGAATTATTCTAGCTGGAATACAGTATATCATCATCTTTTTGTACGTACCTCTGCCACCCAGAACATGCACAGAACAAAACTGACTGTGGCTTTAGGAACTATGCTATCTTTCAGTTGCAAAATATTTATGATGTTATAATTAATGGTCTTTGCATTTAAGAAATATTTATAATATAATTTTTACCCTGTAAAAGGGATGCTATGAAGGCTGTTGCTACACTGCTGGAACACAAAAGGACTGAATGATCAAGGCGGTATTTGCCCTCAGGAATCCAGCCTAATATAACTGCTGCCACAGCTGCCAAAAACCCAACAACAGTTGCTTGTACCTACAAATATATAAAAAAATTCAGCGTTAGAAAGGTTTGCTTCTGTACAAATACTCTGATATTCCAAACGTTTACTAGTGGACATGAAATATAAGCAATCATTAAGATTGTGTTAGGACACTCAACACCCTTTCCTTCACATCCACAGATGAAGAATCCTTTGTTTCAAGACCTCTAACTCAGCTCCAGTTTTCCCAAAGGGCAGTGACAGCACTGGAGTATTTGCAGCTAACTGCTTCATTATTATTTTTATTGATTGATACAGCACACAAAATAGAACATCTTCAGGCTGCACTCCAACAGCCTTTATTTATCGAGTTTATATCCTGGCTTTTTCCCCTGATGGGATCCGAGGTGGCTTACAAGAATTTTAAAAAATAAGTTAAAATATTAGTTTACAAATGTTAAAAAAAAGAATTAAATAACAATATTATTTTAAATGTGAAAAACAGTTAAAAGTGCATTTAAACCATAATTACCAGTAAAAGATTAAAAATACAGCACATCTTTTTTTTAAAAACTTCACACACACACACACACACACACACACTACTGCTCCATAATTAAAATTCAAAGGCCTGCCTGAACAAAAATAATTTCACTTGCCAACAAAAAAGAGAGCAGAGAAGGGACCAACTGGACCTCTTGTGGAAGGGAGTTCCACAGCCTGGGAGCAGCCATGGAAAAGGCTCTTTCCCATGTCATCATCAAACATGCCTGTGAAGTTGGTGGAATGGAAAGAAATGATGAAGACCTCCCTCTCTGCCTGTGGTGTACCTATTTTCCAGTGAACTCTTCACAATCACCTTCTGTCCTATCAATATGTTCCCAGAAAAGCTTGGGATTCAGGTGACTCTTCAGTCATGGATTCCCACTGCGCCCCTTCCTTACCCTCTTTGGATTGGTTTGTTCAAAACTGAAAAGTCAGTGAGACTCATATTCTACACAAATCAGAAATGGAAGAATACCACAGTACTTCTCCATTTTATCTACATGTTCCAGCAGAGGAAACAAACTTCTCTTTTGTACTTTTTGCAAACTTTCCAAGGCTTGGTGAAAAAAATCGAAAGAACTTCACCACAATATGAAACTGATGACAGCAAGCTATAAGAACAGATACAAAGTTGCTACGATATGAAAAAAAAAATTTTGGGGATTAAAACAAGAGTGTGAATAAGATAAGAAAGTAGGAGCCTGTTTACTTGGCCAAAAAAAAAAAAAAAAAAACCATGAGAAGAATTCCTGTCGAACCCTATTGATTCACACATCACGGTTATTCAGAAGAAGGGGTAGCAAAAAACCCAGTTAACCCATGACTTTCCATCCCTCTATTTTCCAGGGACTTTTTTTGGAAAGTCCAGGACAACCCGGGCTATTGCTTCTCTGAACAATCAGGAGCCATCCCAGAAAATGGGATGATTTCTGATTAGTTGGACTTTGTAGAAGCAGGCTTGGAAGGGAAGCCTTGCAATTCTTGATCCGCCATTTTTGTATGGTCCTCTGTAGGTCCTCCGCTGGCTCCAAAGCCGACTGGGGGAAGCTGCAGCCAGCTGAGAGCCAGGCAAGGTCTCTCCCCTCCCCTAGCTGGCCCTTTCTCCCGGCTCACCACCGGCTGTAGAGGCTTCTTCCACCAAGGGACCGTTCCCTCAGTGAAAGAAGCCGTCATAGTTAGCGGTGAGGCAGGCGAGGGCCGAGTGGGCCAGACATCCCCCATCCCCCTCCCCTAGCCACGGGAGGGGGGCTTTCTCTGTGACTATCATGGAGAAACCCCCCTGCCTGTGGCAGCTCTTCCCTCTCGGCACTCTCTTCCCCATTCTCTGGCTGCTGGGGAGAACGGGGAAGCGGGGGGAAAACAGAGGAAGAGGCTGCAGCAGAGGACAGGCGGGCAATGGGACTGACAGTCCCATTGCCCACCTTTCCACTGCTGCTGCCTCTTCCTCCTTGCTCCCCCCTCTCTTCCCTGTTCTTTGGCTGCTGGGGCAAACAGGGAAGGGGGGAATAGAGGAAGAGGCTGCAGCAGAGGACAGGCGGGCAATGGGACTGTCCCATTGTCTGCCTTTCCCATTGCCTGCCTTTCCCCTGCTGCTGCCTCTCCCTCCTTGCTCCCACCTCTCTTCCCTGTTCGCTGGCTGCTGGGGTGAACAGGGAAGCAGGGGGGAAATGGAGGAAGAGGCTGCATCAGAGGACAGGTGGGCAATGGGACTGACAGTATCATTGCCCACCTTTCCCCTGCTGCTACCTCTCCCTCCTTGCTCCCCCAAATCTTCCCTGTTTGCTGGCTGCTGGAGCGAATGTGGAGTGGGGGGGAATGGATGGAGAGGCAGCAGCGTGGGAAGCCCCCCTGCCTTGGCAGCAGCAGTGGGCCAGGAGGGAAGAGCTGCTGGGCCGAGGGGGCGCTTCTGCCAGCTGGGCTTTGGAGGCTGCGGAGGACCCTGCCCATACAAAAATGGCGGATCCAGAATTGCCAGGCTTCCCTTGCAAGCCTGTCCCCTCCAAAGTCTGACCAACCAAAATTCAGCTCTGCTGTGTGCCCCTTTCCTGGGATGGAGGTATGTGTAAACAATAAATTAAAAAACCAAGACTTTTGCTACCCACGACAAATTGTGGGAACAGTGAGGGACAGATTCGAGATCACGATTTTTCGAATTTTCCCAGAATAAAAACTGCCATGTAAATGGGCCCTATGTGAAATGAATAAGGAAGGAGGAAGATGTTCATTTATCAGTATTTTGCTTTTGATTTGATTATTTTACCCTGCTTTTCTGCTCATGGATACCCATGTCAGCTGACAAAATTAAGCATAGCATAATCCTAAACATGTTTTCTCCAAAGGAAATCCCCACTAAATTCAATGGAGTTTACATCTGATATGATCTGTTGACTTATTCAATACATTTTACTTCCTTACAAAGGAATTTACTTCCTAGTTAGTGTGCTTAGGACTGCAGCCTACTAAAACGTTAGCAACAAATAATAATCATAAGAACAAACAACCAAAGACAAAGATTCTATAACAGGCCCACATCTGTATTTTAAGAATAGTAGACACAGAAGAAAAATTGCATAAAAGATAAATCTTCAAGCCGGTGCTGCAGAATATTTCATGACTATATGTTCCACAGAGATGTTGTGTAAATCTGTGTTACATAGGTTGGAGAAAAATGTCTCAAGCCTGGCTATATTTCCAACTGAGAATTATGTAAACTCTCAAAATCCTATAAAATTCATTTCATGTATACAACATTTCTTCCAAGCTTTGTGAATATGTTTCTGTAATGAGAATGTATTTATTTGCAGTGGCATTTTTGACGCTCTTTGAATCATTACCTGTTTTAAGGCCAAATTACCAATTATTAGATTCCACTTCTCAATTGGTGAATCCATTTTCCCGACATTTACCTACAAAAAGAAATAATGCATTTTTAACAGGAAAATCTTAATACACTGCCTTGGTACTAGTTAGAGAGCTGATCAATGATCTCAGGTAATGAATGCTTTATACTTATGTCATCAAACTTATTTAAGTCCATGTAAGGCTTATATGATACCTGTTCCTGGAAACTGAAGCCCATGACCAAACTCTAATTGGCAATCTGAAATGGCTTAAGGAGATGAAAGGAGTTGCATATTATCTGTGGGTCATGTGTTGCCAACCATATCATTATTAAATGTCTATTTGTGAAATGTTTATAAAACAGGAAGCTTTTAAAACTATATGTCTTTAATGTAGATTATAAAATATTTTGTTACAATACTTTAAAATCTCCATTTACTTAGCAAATTCCTTGAACTGATGCAGTTTTTCAGGAGAGAAAAGAAAAAAAACAAAAATGAAAGACAATTTTGCTGATTTTCATTTCAGAATATAAATATAGCAGAATTATAATGCTAAGGAAACACAAAAGTTCTTGCAATGTAGCTCCTTGGATTTTGACAGTTCCTGATAGTTGTTGCTGCTTCTGCACCCATTTTTGTTGCATCAGTGTACTTTTCTATTCTTTTGGAGGTCTGACATTGGATGTAACAATTTCTTGGATTTTCACTAGGGCTCTTCCAAAGGTTCTTTGGCTAAATTTGTGGTAACATTCTGTAGCTTGAAGGGCAAATGTTATCCAATCTGAAATGTTCGTGTTTGTAAATTTTTCTTAGCATTATAGTGTTACAGAGCAAAACCTCAATTTCACTAACGCACTGAGGCACTACAGTGCTATAATGAGAGGCAGGGGGAAGAGAAGGGGATTAAAGAAGAATACCCTTACCTCTACTTTGCCTACCCTTGATCTTAAAATGGAAGTAGCAGGTAAGGAAAGTGTAAGCTCAGCTGGCATGCAAACACTGCAGCCCAGCCATTATGCACATCATTAGGGGGAGTCCCCTGCCCCAAAAAACTGGTATGAACCACAACCGTTGTCCCTGGGGTTATTTTGTTCCAATACGTCTCAGAATTTATTTATTTTTAAAAGCCCCTATAGCGAAATAAATATACAAGTCTCAACATATTATAATACTGAGTTAAGGCAGTGGTTCCTAACCTGGGGTCTGGGGACCCCAGGGGTCTGTAATGTCCTCACAGGGGGTCCATGAAGGCTTGAAAGTTGCTTGCCCATCTCCTCCCTGCAGTGGAGTGGCCATGTGACAGGAGCCAAGGCAAAGGCTGGCTGGCTAGCTTGGCCTGCACACTGCCATTCGATCTGCTCCAGTCACAAACTTGCAAGAAGAAACAGAAGAAAAGTCTTCTCCTCTGGTGCCTCTCAGAGAATGTTTCATGGATGCTGTAATTGTATTGTTATTATCATTTTCATTATCATTATTATTATTTGGTGGCATTATTATTGTTGTTGTTTTATATCTTGAGTTCAGTCTTGGAGGTCCATGGCAATAAAAAATATTTAAAGGGGGTCCCTGGTAAAGAAAAGGTTAAGAACCACTGAGTTAAGGAATTGCAAAGCATTTCTATTAATGTATATTTTACAAAATATTTACCTTATATAGAAATGTGAAGACCAAAGATTCCTGTACTTGTATAGTCAAGCTGACATATGTTTGCATGTAATGTACTATAGTGAAGTATGTAAAGTTGGCATGCTAGTCACACCAGTCAGATACTGCTTGCCTCTGAGAAATGGCCAGTGAAGGTACTGGACAGTGAAGTGCATGTGCTCAAAAAACTCTCCTCTACCTACGATTTCTTGGTGACATCTTTGTAATTTGACTACACAGAAAGCAATCACTTGAGAAGTTCCACCAGGATGCCAACAATTTTCACGCTACCATCAGCCTGAGCCAGGAACAATCCACACATCATATTCACTTTCTTGACACCACTGTGCAACTGCAAAATGGACTTCTAAGCCTCACTCTCTATCAAAAACCCACTGTTTCCCTCCAAAACACACTACCAAATCTATTCTTTAAAGCCAAGCCCTCCAATACAACCACAAAGACTCAAAAGTCTTTGATTTAAAACAGGCATTTCCCACAGAACAAAAACACAAAATGACAGAACACCTCTAGTTGTCATCTAAGTCCCCAGCTCAGACCACTCAAATGTATCATCAATGATTACAACCAATTCTGGAAAATAATACTTAAGACAACTACTCACTATAACAGGATGCATAACACTGATGGTAATACAGGGACAAGACCTGCCACAAACCCAGATGCCAACTCTGTCCCCACATCTACTCTGGGAGCAATATTACAGGGGCCAATAACACCAGTCACAACATCAGAGGTGCATTTACTTGCTCTTTCTCCAATATGATATATGTCATCCTATGCCAGCAATGCATTCTACGTTGGACAAACAGGACAGTCTACGCAAGAGGATTAATGGACACAAATCTGACATTAAAAATGGTAGTACCCAAAAAACAGTTGCAGAACATTTCAATCTTCCTGGACATACAGTAAAGGATTTACAGTTATGGTCCTTGAACAAGGAAATTACAAAGGAAGACTAGAAAGAGAAACAGCTGAATTGAATTATATGTACTAATGGCTTTATGGCACACTATATATACATAATACAAAGAGCCCTCCCTGCACATATAACAAAAGGAATCTTCTCAGAGAAAGTTGTGAACCTAGGGGAACTGACTTTTGGTAAGCAGATTTATTGTTTTCACACATCAACACTAACTGATCACAGTAAAGATCTGAAAGGCCTGTATCACCTTATGCAGCCCCTTGAAAATTTAGGGCAAGGGACATGATTGACATCTTTCTGGATCTTATTACATTTTACCCCACTCCCACAACTGTGTAAATGTTTTATACCTGAGGCCTTAATACCACTCAGTACTGCATCCAAAGAAATGGGTTTACAGACACAAAAGTTCATGCAAAATTAAAAACTAGTTAGTCTTACAAGTGCTGCCACATTTCTTTTTTATCCCACTCCCTTCCTCCTTTTTGTACTGGATTATGAAATCCAAGGCTATTATGAGCCAGTTACTGTTTCTGTTGTTGTGTGCCTTCAAGTTGTTTCCAGCTTATGGTGACCCTAAGGAGAACCTATCACAGGGTTTTCTTGGCAAGATTTGTTTAGCGGGGGGTGACTTTGCCTTTCTATGAGGCTGAGAAAGTGTGAGTTGCCCAAGGTGGCCCGGTGGGTTTCCATGACTGTGGGGATTCGAACCCTGTTTTTCAGAGTTGTAATCTAGTGCTTAAACCACTACACAACACTGGCTCCTTTCTTTCCAGATACTACTAACATTTCCTTCAAAATTCAATAAATGTTGTAGGTAATTGATACTATTAAATGTGCCAGCCTCAAAATGCTGCAAATACTTACAGCTGTTGATAGCCGGGATGCCAATGTCATTTCCAGGTTCCCTTTCAAACCAAGCAGCGCAGGAACCAAGATGAAAACTTCAGTTATATTTTTGAACACCTCCCAATGCTATTTAACAAATAAAAACATAACACGTAAAAAATTGAAATAAAATGTTTTAAAATTTTAAAATTGCAAATAAGCTTGTAAAATGTGGGCTAGAAAAGTTAATTGTTAAGTGGATTTGTAATTGGTTGACTGGCCGAACCCAAAGGGTGCTCAGCAGTGGCTCCTCTTCGTCTTGGAAAGATGTGACCAGTGGGGTGCCACAGAGTTCTGTCCTGGGCCCAGTGCTATTCAACATCTTTATCAATGACTTGAGTGAGGGAATAGAGGGCATACCTATCAAATTTGCAGATGACACCAAATTAGGAGGAGTAGCTAATACCATAGAGGACAGGATCAAAATTCAAAATGAACTGGATAGACTGGAGATCTGGGCCAAAGGTAACAAAATGAAATTCAATATGGAGAAATGTAAGGTACTGCACTTAGGGCAGAAAAACGAAATTCATAGATATAGATGGGGGAGACCTGGCTGAACGAGACTACGTGCGAAAGGGATCTAGGAATGCTAGTAGACCACAAGTTGAACATGAGTCAACAATGTGATGCGGCAGCTAAAAAGGCCAATGCATTTTGGGCTGCATCAATAGAAGTATAGTGTCTAGATCAAGGGAAGTAATAGTGCCTCTCTATTCTGCCTTGGTCAGGCCTCACCTAGAATACTGTGTCCAATTCTGGGCACCACAATTCAAAAAGGATATTGACAAATTGGAGTGTGTCCAGAGGAGGGTGACTTAAATGGTGAAAGGTCTGGAAACCATGCCTTATGAGGAAAGACTTAGGGAGCTGGGTATGTTTAGCCTGGAAAAAAGACAGTTGAGGGGCGATATGATAGCCCTGTTTAAATATTTGAAGGGGTATCACATTGAAGATGGAGCAAGCTTGTTTTCTGCTGCTCCAGAGATTAGGACAAAGAGCAATGGGTTCAAATTACAAGAAAAGAGATTCCACCTAAACATTAGAAAGAACTTCCTGACAGTAAGAGCTGTTCAGAAGTGGAAAACATTGCCTCGGAGCATGATGGGGTGTCCTTCCTTGGAGGTCTTTAAATAGAGGCTGGATAGCCATCTGTCAGGGATGCTTTGATCGTGATTTCCTGCGTGGCAGGGGGTTGGACTGGATGGCCCTTGTGGTCTCTTCCAACTCTACAATTCTATGATTCTATGAAATGTTTTAAATTTATAGAATATTCAAGAATAGGAAGTATCTCAGTACTTCAGTAGTGCAGAAACAGTGCTATGACGTGTCATAACAGATCATTGCTGAATAAGTAAAGGTTGTTTATTTTGCCAGTTTCACTTGACCAGTACAGCCAAAGCGCAAAGACTTTTAATGTCATCCAGTAATTGAATTGTTGCTGCTATGATAACACACTAGTACTTCCAGTACAGTGGTATCTTGGCTTTTCTTGCTGCTCACGGATTAACTGATCCATCATTACAGAAGGACAGTCATCTTTGGGCCGAGCATTTAAGAACTAAGGAAAATCAGGCAACTTTAAAAATGGGAAATCTAGGATCAATTATGAGCTTTTTATTATACAACTTTATAATACAGCTCATATACCCTGGTCTTTCAAGTTTTGAAATTTGCAGTTACAAAAGTTTCAGAGTGTTTTGACAGAAATAAGCTAGGTAAAGACAGCATGAAGTTGGAGTCATAGTCAAGAATCCAGAGTACTGATAAACAAACAAAGGTAAAAAAAATAAGGTGCAGTCAACCCTCTGTATCTACAGATTCTGCATCCATAGATTCAACCATGCACAGCCAGCTTGAAAATATTCCAAAATCCCCCCTTGCAAAAAAAAGAAAAAAAGAAAAAAGGAAACCTTGATTTTTGCCATTGTATATATAATGGGACTTGAGCATCCACGGATTTTGGTATCCACAGGGAGTCCTGGAACCAAACCCCAGCGGATATCAAGGGCCCACTGTATATAGTAAAAACTTCCTTTACAGTTTTCATGATAGATTCACTGAATCAACTACTGAATAATAAGCCAACATTTACATAAATCCCATTGATTCAGTGGATCTACCCTGCTTGAGATTAGCTATTAGATTTAGGCTTGAAGTAGGGAATTGTGTAGCCTTTCGATGTTGTTGAAATGAAACTCCCCAGCAGTCCAAGTCAGCATAGTCAATGAGTATCCTAGGAACCGTAGTCCAACAACATATAGAGATGACTGCACAGTTCCCAACCCTGCTTTAGGCCAATGCTTTTTCTTCTTCCATCTTTTCTGTTAGAGCATACAACTATGAAGAAAGAAATACTAACAGAATAGTAGGATATGATATATTTAAATGGGAAAGAATGAGTGCAAATTGTTTTCTTCTACTAGCCTGGAAAGCCACAACAGGTAACTTCTTTGATAGTGGACACTTTTCTGAAACTTTTTTCCTGAAAGCCAGAAACGTTTTAGTTATTCCCCAAATTGACAGCATAAGCATAAAAAAAACCCTATTTACCATTTAGCATAATAAATAAATCAACATACCTTAATACAATTTCTTTCCGGCAAAACTGAGGAATTTGAAATACGAATATTTTGGAAGAAATGAAAGATCCTCTAAAGAACCTGGCAATTAGGGTAATACGGTTCTCTTTTCCTCCTAAAATATTGCAATTTGATCTTACTTTGAAAATTTCTGGCCTAATTTCCCCCCTTTTTCATGCAAAATCCAAAGCACTAAAATTACTAGATTTTAGAGATTTAAAAAATATAAGCTAAACAAATATAAGTGCTACTAATAAAAAAAAAATCCATGTTTTCTCCTTAAGCAATTGTCTGTGATAAGAAACAAGAAAACACAGGAGGGTTAAAAGAGGGAGGTGATGATCTGGACATACATCTCATATCTGTGGTTGCAGGGTAGCTGTGATTGTAAATGTCTCATATGGAAGCATCCTCAGTTAACTAGGTATGCTAAGTAGGTTTGCTATTTTGCTCAACTTTTACTGTAGTTTATTTTAATATAATAATAAATTAACCAGGGGTGTAGCTACAGGGAAGGGCAAAATGGGAACATTGCCCCAAAATAAGAATTCTGCCCCACGAAATAAAATCTTCCTTCAGTCTCCAAATTCCTAGCATTGCAAAGAGTGTGACGTTGAAAATCTTTTGCACCTAGCACTTTTATATTTGCTGTGTTCACATTAGCTTTGCCTCTTCCTTTTCTTTGGATTTACCGGTAGAATTCTGTTTCTAAATGCTGAGCTGAAGTTCTGAGTTACTTCAATGCTACAAATCTGGAGAGTGACAGAAAATTTCATGGGGATCAGTACTCTTATTTGGGAGGCAATACCCTCATTTCCCTCCACTTAACTAGACCCATTGAATTTAACCCTGAACATTTTACCACATAAGAACATAAAGTTCTCCATTGATTAAGACTGCTACTAGTAACATTTTAAAACTTTAATCGAACAAAAAAAAATCTGCTTCCTCTTGATGACACAAGAACTGATCTTCTGAGTGAACCAAATGAAGAGTCAGGAATATTTAAATCTGTGTGAATAAAATATTGCATAGCTCAAGAATATTAACAGAACAGTCATAACAAGTATGAGAATAACTTTTGCAGGTCTCTCTTCTAGCTGTATCTCTTTCAGCCTAGGTTCTGCTTAACTGAGAATGAAATCGCTTTGAAAATGTGATACCAAGCACAATGGTATATGTAGCTACACGGAGATATATAGCTTGGGTGTTTTTTGGAAAACCATACAATTTACCACACTGAATGTTGTTTGGGAGAACCTGTTGCTTCTCATTTCTGTCACAATCAAATTGTGAAGAATACTGATTGTGTGACCACTCTGACAATCATGAAACCTTTTCCAGCCAGGTGTGAAGAATATTTGGTTTTGTACTGGGTTTTACAGCAATCATTTCACTCTCCTTATCCTCAACAACAATAATAAGTTGAATAAGTCAATTTTTAAAAAGTTTTTAATTTACATTTTTAAAGGCAATCAATGAAGATTTAACTACAGTAGAGGCATTTAAAAAGTTTAACAAAACCCCAAAACTGCCAAAAGCATGAGAGGTAAAGTAAAGTTCTTTCATGAAGCTAAACCCCTATGTGAAAATGGAAGAGTAGAGATGGGACAAAGAAAAGCCTCTCTTAAAAAAAGAATACCTCCTCCTGGAGGAAAGTATGTAAGGTAAACAGCTTTACACATACCTTCAGGCTTATAGCAGAAGACCATACCAAGTGCCATGATTAAGCACAACCAAAAGAATCAGAATGTGTATAGAAAATACTATAATAGGCAAATACCAACCTGAACTATATCCAGAACCATCCCAGCAGACACAGTTCCAAATCCTGCCAGCAAAAATGGAACTAGTATCTGCAATGCCATAATGCTACTTGATTCTTTTGGCTGTTTTCTGTTCCCTTCCACAATGGTATCTTCATCAACATCGCTAGATGCACTGTTGTCCTGCAGCATAGCATCTGTTTCTGATGAGTCAATCCTGTCTGAATAATTATAGCTTGCAAAGTTATCATACTTTGGACTACAGCTTGATGAATTATGTCCATTACTACCATGATGAAAATTTGATTCTGGAAAATGATGATAATCTATGTGTTGATCAGTCCTAACACTGAAACTGTGCCCTGATGGTTGTACTCCATCTTGCCAGACACCATTCACTTTCTTATGTCTCTCTTCCTGGTTTTTGTGGTAAACAATTGGAACCATACTCAACAGCAGGTTCAAGAACTTGTCAGACTGAATTGTATTTAGATTTATAGTCCAATTTACAAATCCTTCTCCATGATAGGCTTTCTCATTTATTTTCTTGCTGACAGATCTTCCTTTACAATTAGTCATGCTGTTTCAAAAATATTGTTCTGATGATCACTGAAGGTCCCAAGGAAGCTACTTTGCAGATACAAACAGTTTACACACAAAACTTCAGTCTGATACAACTGATAACTCTCCTAAACCATCTGTTATGTAGAAAGTTTTCTTTTCACTAGCTTTTGGTCTTGAATAATCCCACAGTAATGCTTGGGTCTGAAAAACAACATTGTAAAAAAAGTTTAAATAACTGTTTATTTCAGGTTCTAAACTTTTTTGTTTGTTATAGCTGATATAACACCAGTGCAAAATTATATCCTTACACTGCCATTACATTCCCTGTACAGTATAGACAACAAAATAACTTTGGTAACTACACATCTATCGAAGTTATTGGAGAGGACTGTGCCCCTGCAATACCAGGTACCATTAATTCTATCATCAATCACAGCACAATACCAGTAGTATAAAAAACCCTGCTGGGAAACCCACATCCCAGAAATCAAGCAAAGGGCTCACTGAACCCCCTTGTGTAGAGAACTTCCATCAAAATTTGTTCTGACACATTTTGTCTGTGTTTGCCTTTGCATTGTGAGGAACCCTTCTGGGCCTTGCTCTAAGTGCAAATGCATAATTCACTACACCAAGATAAATTCTGGCATTTGGAAGATAAATTCTCAATACTTTCTGGCTGCATGTTAAAAGATTCTTGTATGGGAGAGGGCATGGAATGGCTGAAATATTATCATGGTACTCTTGCCATTGTTAATACCTTCCATATACTGGCAATGTAGGGAATCTGTCACAAGTGATGTAATGCGGGGTGGACAATGTTCTTCACTTGTGGCCCTAGTGATAAAGGGAGGCAGAGTTCAAGGTTGAAAAGAAGTTTCATATACACACATATTGGCGGAGTGAAATGGTCACAACTTTGTTAGTTACAGGTAGAATGCCTTGGTGTAGCAGAAGGAACAGATTTATTTTATTTACATCCCACCTTTCTTTCACCATAGGACCCAAGGGGGCATACAACAAGGTCAAAACAAGATACAACTACAAAGATGATGATTTTTTAAAAAACTATTAAATTTTAAACTATTAAATTTGCTATCATATTAAAACATCAATAATTTAAAACAGAATATATGCCCCATTAGAAGACCTTTTGATATAATCTGTTAATCATCAAATATTTGTTTAAATTTAAAAAGTGTTTTATGGCAGGAGAGCAGAGAGGGGGCCAGCCTAGTGTCCCTCTGAGAGGCCCTCTCACATGTCCTCACCAGTCTGTAACAATGGGGAGACCAAGAGAAAGCCCAGATACAGGAAATGGAAAACCATCTTGTTGACTGACAAACCACCATTTCCAGAATGCCTATGGGGAGAATACTCCATAATGGTGGGATATGAGATCCCACAGGTATACAAGTCATTACATAATTCCTCAGTCAACAGAGTGTGACACGGGACCAACATTTCTTGTGTTTCCCAGAATACTGCAAAGACAGGGAGTGTTTTTATGTTCTCCAGAGAGAGAACTTCACCTCTCCAATGTGTCTTCACCTGTCAAGCCTTGCTCCCAGTCAACTCAACCAGCAAAATGATTTACAAGTTCAGTGGAATCACCCAGGAACCAGCAAGAGCTTCACAGGCCCTGGAAAGCCAGAACATGCCACCAGGCTCAGAGGGAAAGCCATCTCTCTGGCCTTGGTCCACTTCATAGGGGCATAAATGGGAGTTCGAGTAAGCTGGTATCCATGCTTGCCCATAGAAGTGGTCATTTTCTTTGCTATATTAGATGTCTTTTCTGCCACTGTTTCTGCAATATTGATGCTGCTTCTGGAATAGCATTGGATAACAGGTAGTTATTCCAGAATAACTGTATAATATAGTAATTCAAAGGTGGACTATAGCTTATATTTCTGCCTGATATTCACTTTCATAGTTTAAACTCACAGAAAATAAAAATGTATAATAGAAAATAGTTTTGGCATGAATCAGGGCAATAGATACACAAATGAAAAAGGACATTGAAAATCTTAAAAGTCTTCTGAATAATTTGAGCAGCATCTTGTAAAAACTGTTACACTCCGCAAATCCTGAGATCACAATAGTTTAAATTAATTTGCACCTGCCATGCCACTTGGATTATGTGACTGATACTTCCTAACTGCCAAATTGGATTAGGAATAATCACATTGTCTTCGTTAAATATAACACATGGCTTAAAAATCTTAAAGTGTTTTCCTCAGTCTGAGATTATGAGTCTGCTCTTGTACTTTCCAAATCAGTTTAACTACCTCATCTGAGGCATAATGGTTTCTGCATTTGTTTAGTGTCACAAAGGCACTATGGAAAATCAATAATCACAATTTCTTAGGAAAATTATTTGCTCAAATATGTAAGAGGCAGGTAATCTTGCTTCCCTTTGCTCTACTTCTTGTTCTTGTTGTTTAAAGTGATATAATTCCAATGGTTTGTCTCAGCTGGAGTAAACTCATTGAATAAATGCAGCTTATAAAAGTCTGACTTAGTTCCCATTGATTCAGTCTACTCTATATGTGACTAACAATTCAGGTCAAAATATGTTGTTTATTATACCTTAATCCTAAACAAGATGTTAGTTCTGAATTGTTAGCCAAAAGAATCAACTGCTGGAAGGCTGTGAGGGCTAAAGCCATGTCTACTGACTCCAGCCCCAACTTCCACACATGTACAGTTCTTATGAATACAGGCATTAATCACATAATCTCATCTATGTGCTGAATTTTTGCATTATAAATGTCACCAGTTGAAAATTGACTAGCACCTTCACAGGTGCAATCTTTCTTCCCGAAGTCAATAATTCAGTTCAAAAGCCACACAAAAGAACACTTTAGAAACACCATGGTTGGAGCTTCAAACTGTACAAACAAATCATGATTTGGAGTGGCTTATACATTTTCATTTTCTGCCTGCTTAGAAAACCATGCTGTCTGCTTTTGTTTTCTGTCTGCTGAGAACTCCTATTTCTTTGATACAGATTTTTAGTTTGTAAGTAACAAATTAAAGAAACATTGATGGGATATTATCACGTTCTGCTGCTTCAAATGCTTCTTCCATGCAATTCAGCTTAATTTCATTTTGAAAAGGATGTTTAATACCTATAATTTCATACAAGCAACAGCCAACTGTTCCTTATTCCTCTGACTTTTGTTTGTTTTCCAAGCCTTAATACTTCAATAAATAGTAGTCAGGATGCACTTTTATGGTGGCTAACCTTAATGGTACTTTAAAAAATAGGGTAAACCTCATACATAATCATATATATGATCTGTTACATTTTAACATAGTTCAAATGTGTATAGATGGCAACAAATACTTCAGGTCAATTCCTTCCCCCACCCTCACACACTTTTTTGAATGAGACATTTTTACATCAACAATGATCCCTTCCACAACACCTTCCAGGTAAGATTTCAAGGAACAAGCATAGATAATTGTTACAGCTGTCAAATAATTTACACTAACACACTTTATTCTAAATTATAAGCACAACATTTCCAAGAATAGACTATTTCTGGCACTGCTAGAGGTCATCCGTGTGTTGCATTCAAGTCGCCTGTTGACTTATGGCAACCCCATATGGGTTTTCTTAGGCAAGGAATACTCAGAGGTGGTTTTGCCAGTTCCTTCCTTTAAAACAGTGGTTCTTAACCTTTTCTTTACCATGGACACCCTTTAAATATATTTTGTTGCTGCAGACCCCCAAGATTTAACTCAAGATTAAAAACAACACCAACACTAATAAAACCTAATAATAATACCTAATACCAATTACACCATCCATTAAACCTTCCCTCAGAGGCACTGAAGGAGGAAGAAAGACTTTTCTCCTGCTTCTTCCTGCAAGTTTATGGCTGGAGCCAATTGAATGGCAATGTGCTGGCCAAGCTAGCCAGCCAGCCTTTGCCAGTTGGCTCCTGCCACATGGCCACTCCATTGCAGGGAGGAAGTGAGCTGAGCATCCTTCAAGCCTTTGCGTACTCCCTGTGAGGACATTGTGGATGCCTGGGGGGGGGGGAGTCCCCAGACCCCTGGTTAAGAACCACTGCTCTAAAATATAGCCTACAGCACCTAACATTCGTTGGTGGCCTCCCATTCAAGTATTAACCAGGGCTGACCCTGCTTAACTTCCAAGCTGAGACAGGACTGGGTGCTTTTTTCTTTAAGGGTACTTAAGGCCCAGAGTAACAATCCTGTTGTCCTATTTCCTAGGAGCCTGAGGACCACTGTGGGAGAGTTTAAATTACATTTATATCTTTTAAGTACATCTATTCTATGATTCTATGACCTTTCCTCCACCTTAAGGCCCAAGGATGGAGGAGGCTAGAAATAGCAAGGAGTCATAATAGCTGATGGGAAGGGTGCGTGTCAGTGCATTAATCAGTAGAATTGCAAAAGAAAAAAAGGAAGTGGGTGGGATTCTAAGGCCGAGGGAAGGCGATTTTTACTCTTTGGCCTGAATTATTTTTATGAGGTGGTGGGCGGGGAAGAGGGTGAAGAAGGCTTCGATCAGCTGGGCCCAGGAATTTTTTTTAATTAGGATTTTTTTAAAAATTGGAATAAGACCATTCTACAGAAAAATACACCCTACCGCAAAAGCCCATAACAATAACGAAAAAAAAGAGAGGTTTTTTTCTGACTAATACAAAAATAACATTATCTACCCCAAGGGTGGGGTGGGGTGGGAGCTGGGGCAAGCGTATCTTTTCCTCAGGAGTTAAACCACCTCCTTTGCCTGCCATTCACTTCCTCATCCCCAGCCGAGGAAACCCCGCTTCTTCCTTTGCCCCCGTTCTTTCTTTCCTTGGCGCCCATTTCCTTGTCGTCGTCGTCCCCCTCCCCTACCTGGGCAATGGCGGCGGGGCGGGCAGCTGCCTCCCGCCGCTCTCCATCCTCGGTCGGGTTCAGCAGCCACGGCTGCCCGCCGGCTCCTCTCAGGAAGGAACCTGCAAGCCAGGCGGCCGAGGCGGAGGTGGAGGGAGAGTGACAGCTCCTCAGGGGACAGAAGAGAAAAATGCCGCCTCCGCCCTCACTGAGCAGGCGCGGCCAAAGGCGAAGAAGGCGGCGGAAGGAGGGCGAGAGGCAGCGAGTGAGGGGAGAAGGCGGGCGGGAAGCCCCGGCTGTGGTGGTGGTGGTAGTGATGATGATGATTGATGTGGCCGTCGTCGCAGCGGGGCTTGGCAGCAGGCGAGCCGCCTCCTCTGAGGGGAAACTGCTGAGAGGAAAAGTGGATGGCCCTTGACGCCTCTTCCAACTCTACCATTCTACGTAAACTCCGAGGAAGCACACTACACTCTTATAGCGCTATTATTCCACTTTAACTACTAGGGCTGCCTCCTGTGGAATTTTGGGGTTTGTAGTTCATTGGGCTCTAAGAGCTCTCTGGCTGAAAGTTCTAAATGCCCCTCTCTAAACTACAAATCCCAGTATTCCACAGGAGGCAGCCAGAGCAGTTAAAGTGCAATAATAGCACTATAACAGTGTAGTGTGATAAGGCATGCACTTTCTCACACTACACTGTTATAGTGCTATTATTCTACTTTAACTACTAAGGCTGCCTCGTGTGGAATTCTGAGGTTTGTAGTTCATTGGGCCCTAAGAGCTCTCTGGCTGAAAGTTCTAAGTGCCCCTCTAAACTACAAATCCTAGGATTCCACAGGAGACAGCCAGAGCAATTAAAGTGCAATAATAGCACTATAACAGTGTAGTGTGATAAGGCATGCACTTTCTTACACTACACTGTTACAGCGCTATTATTCCACTTTAACTACCAGGGCTGCCGCCTGTGGAATTCTGGGGTTTGTAGTTCCCTGGGCTCTAAGAGTTCTCTGCTTGAGAGTTCTAAATGTCCCTCCCTAAACTACAAATCCCAGGATTCCACAGGAGGCAGCCAGAGCAGTTAAAGTTCAATAATAGCACTATAACAGTGTAGTGTGATGAGGCATGCACTTTCTGTCACTACACTGTTATACAGTTGTCCCTTCACATTCGTTGGGGTTTGGTTCCAGGACACACACTCACCCCCACCTCCACCCCCATGAATAACCAAATCTGTGAATATTCAAGTCCCATGATATGCAATGGCATAGCAAAACTGTGTCCCTCATATAAGATGGCAAAATAAAGGTTTGCTTTTTGGATTATTACTTTTTTAAAGAATATTTTCAAGCCATGAATACTTAAATCCGTGAATGCCAAATCTGTGAATATGGAGGGACAACTGTAGTGCTATTATTCCACTTTAACTGCTGCAGCACCTGTGGAATTCTGGGGTTTGTAGTTTAGGGAGGCCTAAGAGCTCTCTGGCTGAAAGTTCTAAATGCCCCTCTCTAAACTACAAATCCCAGGATTCCACAGGAGGCAGCCAGAGCAGTTAAAGTGCAATAATAGTGCTATAACAGTGTAGTGTGATAAGGCATGCACTTTCTCACACTACACTGTTATAGTGCTATTATTATACTTTAACTGCTTTGGCTGCCTCCTGTGGAATTCTGGGGTTTGTAGTTTAGTGAGGCCTAAGAGCTCTCTGGCTGAGATTTCTAAATGCCTGCTCCCTAAACTACAAATCCCAGGATTCCACAGGATGGTGGGTGGTCTGGAAGCCATGCCCTATGAGGAGGCTTAGGGAACTGGGCATGTTTAGTCTCTTCCAACTCTATGATTCTAAGAGTGATTCAGTTGAGCAGCTTCCCTCACATGTTCATGACATTTTCACTCACATGGGTTGAGATTGATGTGTGGGTTGGCCGGGGAGCCACCTAGAATCATAGAGCTGGAAGAGACCACAAGGGCCATCTAGTCCAACCCCATTCTGCCCTGCAGGAATACACAATCAAATCATTCCTGACAGATGGCCATCCAGCCTCTGCTTAAAAACCTCCAAAAAAGGAGACTTTACCACACTACAAGGCAATGTTTTCCACTTCTGAACAGCTGTTACTGTCAGGAAGTTCTTCCTAATGTTTAGGTGGAATCTCTTTTCTTGTAATTTGAACCCATTGCTCTGTGTCCTAGTCTCCGGAGCAGCAGAAAACAAGCTTGCTCCATCCTCAGTATGACATCCATTCAAATATTTAAACATGGCTATCATGTCCCCTCTCAACCTTCTCTTCTCCAGACTAAGCATGCCCTGTTCCCTAAGCCGCTCCTCATAGGGCATGGCTTCCAGACCTCCCACCATCCTGGCCGCCCTCCTCTGGACACATTCCAGCTTCTTAATATTCTTCCTGAATTGTGGTGCCCAGAACTGGACACAGTATTCCAGGTGAGGTCTGACCAAAGCAGAATAGAGTGGCACTATTACTTTCCTTGATCTAGACACTATACTCCTATTAATGCAACCTAGAATCGAGTTGGCTTTTTTAGCTGCTGCTTCACGCTGCTGACTCATATTCAGCTTGTGGTCCACTAAGACTTCTAGATCCTTTTCACATGTACTGCCCTCAAGCCAGGTATCACCCATCCTGTATCTGTGCATTTCATTTTTTACTGCCGGAGTGTAGTATCCTACATTTCTCCCTGTTGAAACTCATTTTGTTAGTTTTGGCCCAGCTTTCTAATCTGTTGAGGTCATTTTGGATTCTGATCCTGTCCTTTGGGGTATTAGTTACCCCTCCTAATTTGATGTCATCTGAAAACTTGATAAGCATACCCTCTATTCCCTCATCCAAGTCATTGATAAAGATGTTGCATAACACTGGGCCCAGGACAGAACCCTGCGGCACCCCACTGGTCACTTCTCTCCAGGATGAAGAGGAGCCATTGGTGACTACCCTTTGGGTTTGGTCAGCCAACCAATTACAAATCCACCTAACAGTTACATTGTCTAGCCCACAGGTTGCTAACTTTTTTGCAAGAATATCATGGGGGACCTTGTCAAAAGTCTTACTGAAATCAAGATACACTACAGCCACTGTGTTCCCTTCATCTATCAAGTTTGTATCTCTATTTTAAAAAAAAGATAAGATTAGTCTGGCATGACTTGTTTTTGAAAAATCCATGTTGACTTTTAGTGATCACAGCATTCCTTTCTAAGTGCTTACAGACTGTCTGTTTAATGATCTGCTCTAAAATCTTTCCCCGTATTAATGTCAGGCTGACTGGGCGGTAATTATCTGGGTCTTCTCCCTCCCCCCCCCTTTTTTTTTTAAAGATGGGGACAACATTTGCCCTCTTCCAGTCTGCTGGGACCTCTCCTGTTCCAGGAATTTTCAAAGATTATTGCCAGTGGTTCTGAGATTACTTCTGCCAGGTCTTTTAATACCCTTGAATGAAGTTCTTCTGGTCCTGGAGACTTGAACTCATTTATACTGGCCAGGTATTCCTGAACTACCTCTTTACCAATTCTGTGCTGCATTTCCCCCAAGTTGAGCACTGTTCCCCCTTTGGGAGAAGACTGAAGCAAAAAAGATGTTAAGTAGTTCTGCCTTTTCTCACACATATATTGGTGCATAATAGCATGTGTTAAAGAGGCAGGCCAGGCATACCCAAGTCAGGCAGTCGCCTCAGGCAGCTGATGCTCAATAGTGTGGTGAGAGCAGCAATAGCGGATCCCTGGGGCAGGCCCATTCACACTACAGAATTATAGCGCTATCACTCCGGTTTAACTGTCATGGCTCCGTCTTATCAAGTCCTGTGGTTGGCACAGTTTAGAGAAAAGCATTTAGAATTCTTAGCCAGAGACCTCTAACTACAGCAAACTACAAACCCCAGGATTCCATCAGATGGAATCATGGCAGTTAAAGTGGAATAATAGTGCTATAATTCTGTAGTGTGAATGTGCCCCCTCCATCAAAAGACAGACCTGTGTGTTTCAGGTGGTATTTGGTACACACCCACACTAGCCTGTTGGCCTCCCATGAGGTGGAGGATGCTGTCCCATCACTGGTGTTTTAAGTAAAATTCAAAACTGGTTTAGTCAGCCCTGTGGGTCTAAATGGCCCTAATAGAGGAGGGATTGAGCCATCTTTTCCTTTTCCTCTGCATAGGCTGGCCAATGTATCTGCTACGTATATGTTAGACTATGTACACATGTTCACATTATTTTTAAAAAATACCAATTGTATACTTTGCTAGTCTGATGCAACCGCTTAAAATCAAACACAACAGAATGAATGCTAACAGAAAGGAAATTTCACTATTTATAAAGCCAAACAACTATCAAACAAAGCATGTGGTAGCATGGGGTTCTTCACAGATTTTTAGCTGCATGTGATGTCATTCAATTTCCCTTCAATCTTCCCTTCAACCTACACACAAATATCTGAAATTCTAATTTCCCTTTAAATACAGTTTCTGTCTCTTGTAATTGCTGCTATAGGCAAGCAATGGGAAATACATGACCTTAAATACTCAAAAGACAAACACATATTTTATAATGTGGGGAAAGCTAATCATGAGTTCTTTCAACATTTGGTATCCTTTTACATTGCCAGAGGCAGAATTTAAATGTTAAACGAAATGGGGACAGTAAACTTCATATTTCTCAAAATCTCTGGGAAATCCAGTGTTGAGGGAGAGATATGCTTCCATCCTTATGCAAAATATTAATCTAATAGCAAAATAATTTTAAATGTGTTTGAAAGGAGTAAGAAAACTGGAGCAAGAACATAGAAATCTGAATATTTCCTTTCTGCAAGTCCTAGGGAAAAGATCTCAAGAGGCACCCATCAACTATGCTGCCTATTTTTTAAAGAAATGTGGTGAAACATAAACAGACCCTCCAGAATGTCCCTGTTTTAAATTACCTGAACTCCAGAAAAATACCTTAAAATGCCAGTTGAGTTGTCTGTTGCATCTGTTCTTTCTTCTTTCAAGGAGATTGCTCAGATTACTCAAACAAGTACTTTTCTATTTGTCTTTGAAGCGAGAGTTGTGCCAAAAGGAACAAGGAAAGGTTTAAGAATGATCATGATCATTCTGAAAGGTTATTCCAGAAGGGACTGTGCTAAATCGTTCTCTGGTTGTTGACTTGCTAATCACTCTGGTTATTTCCCCATTCTGAAATATACCATTTTACAGACCCTTATTTCCCATTACTGAAGAAGTTCAAGAAGGCAAAGGACTTCCCACCTCTGTTCGCGGAGTGCAAAACAGAACAATAATGTTGAGAAGCCAAGCAAGAATCAAGTTTAGGTTCTTGGCAAATGAGGATGAAAGATTTGCTTGCACTTCTGAAAGCTTTTTTGGCAAACAAAAGACAAGAGTCAACACTTCTTTTCTTTTTTTACTCATTTTAGATTTGAGTAAAATAAACTTCCCCTGGAAACATCAACAGGAATAGCTGAAAATAATATTGTTGCAGTGCTTTTTTTTTTTGGCAGCATCAATGGACCCATTTCAGAAATTGAACAGTATTATACTGCACACCTGCTGGTATTTATGAGGGAATGGTCTACACTGCCAGCTCTGATGGTAATGATTATGTGAGTCAGAGAACTGAGCTGCCTGGAATCATTCTCTTCCCCGTTCAACTGATCAGGATTTGGAGGATGGTTGCTGGTTTTCTGACCAGAAATCTGGCTTCAGCAAAGGGATAGGAAGTAGCTATTAATAATAAATATTGTCACCATCACTACTACCACCACCATCTCATCTAGGTAGAGCTGGCCCTACTATTGGGCAAAGCAAGCCTGACATCTCTAGTTGTACATACCAGAGATGGAAGCAAGCTTTGTTAAGAGAAAACTGTGGATTTGGGGCCATGCAGCCTGCACTGTGTCACCCTTCAAGTGTGGTGGAAGATGTTGGTCTATGGTCACTGTGGAGAAAAATGTATGGAAAGGGGAGAACGGGTGCTAGATTGCCATTTGCTTCAGGCAGTAAAATGTCTTGAGCCATCCCTGCATCCAGTTTAGCAGATGGTCTGTGCAGGAAGACCCATTTCTGTATATTCACCATATTTACTGATTGAAGATGGCATGATAATTACATTTAGAAAGAAAAATCTAAATTCTTCTTCTTTTCCTTCTTAGGATACTTCCTCTATCCTTTCTCAAACATCCCATATGCATATCAATGGAATCTTAGTGCCATGAGCATTAAGGACCTTTTTATACAATCATATAAATCACAGCCGTTTACTGTTGACCTCCTATGATACTTATGTAGAAATGTCTATGTTTACAAATTTGAAAGGCTGGAATGCCTTATGGTTTGCGATTGACAGTTAGGGTTGCCTTGCCAGAATGAAAACTAGAGACAACTCCTGTACCTTTAATGGTTGTATAGAAGAGAGAATTTCAGCAGATGTTGCTTCACATGCAACCAGGTAACAAGAAATATTTGCTGAATCCCTATTCTACACAACAATTAAAGGCATAGGAGCTATCTCCAGTTTTCACTCTGGCAAGACTACCTATAGTCCAATATGAAAGACTATTTAGCTAGAAGTATATTCTTTTCCAATAAATTCAATGGAACTAGTTTCAAAGTAAGGATGCTTAGACTCTAGTAGTCTAGCCAATGAACTCTTGGAATATCTGGTTAAAAGTACAGTACTATGCACCTTTCCATAGAACTCAGTGGGACTTGCTTCTCAGTAAACAGATGGAGGATCACTATTTTATCACACTGCACTCAACTGAAGCATCATCTACAATTAAGCACTTTCTAAATCTTAAGAGAGCTATATATATATATATCAAAGATATTTAGTCATACATTTGCAGGAACTGAGAAATAAAAGTTTGAATGAGCCTCTAAGTTTTGTTACTGGGATGTGCCAAGTCTAGTGGGCAGTTTAATAATCTGAATATGTGTGTGAGAGAGAGGTGTGTGAATGCAATCCATATTATAATGTGTATCTGATAGATCATATATAACACTTCATTATACATCAGGCATCTGGACTAGAGTCTTGAGACACCCCTGCATTAAGTTGATATTAAATAAAATGTGTTAGTCTTTAAGCTACCACAACACTCTAATTGTTTTTGTTACAATAGATTAAACATGGCTAAAGCCAGTGAAGCCTTGAAAGCTTTCATGATGTACTTTGTGCATTTTGGTTGGCCAGTAAAGGTATCACTGTTTTGTAGATTTTGGACCCTACCCTTTCAAATCTATACTATATTATTATTATCTAATTAATTAATTTATATGACACCTTTCTCCCAGAATGGGAGCCAATGGCAGCACTGGGGCTGCAGAGAGGGGGGAAGTCAGGGGGAAGACTGACACCAGCCTTAGTGACACCACAGTTTAATACTCCTACAACTGGACTGGACTTTGTGATGTAGACATGAGCGTCATATTCCATTATCATCTCTTTAAACTATTCCGTTGCTTTTACTGATTTCAAGGTCTACTTCTTAGTAAGCATTACAGCAATAAACGTAAAGAGCAAATTCTGTCTACTCAGCCTGAGTCAGCTACAGCAGCGTGGGTAATTTTATCAAAAGATAATTTGAGTGCCCTAAGGGAAATGTTTTCATCTCAGAGGCACCTGCCAAACTCTGACATTTAGCACAGAAAGGGTTTCAAAATAGCAACTAGTCATCTTTTTGCCAGCATTCAAGCATATTGCCAATTTGTTTAATGTAATTTAGCGTGATCACTCTTTTAAATGCAATGTGTTCTCCATGCCAAAGCATCACATTACTGTACAAAAAGGACTTGTGTGCCTTCCTCTCTGCAGTAGGAGTAGGCACTTTAATGAATCACAGGAGCATTCCACACAGTTCTTGTGAAATTTGTATTTGTCATTCCAAGCAGGGAAAACACCAGGTCGCTGCAACATGGCCCTAATCTTTAAACATGTGTATCAGTTATTTACTGGTCCAGAGGGTAGTATTAAGGTGGAGGTTTTGTGTTCTGCTGATTAGATCTGGTATCTTTTAATTTTCTTCCAGAGAGAGTTTAGGTTAGCTAGCACCTCACAGGTCTCAGAATACAAACCACTTACACCAAAGCAAGAGACATTAGTTGTGGTGTTCTATGAGAGTCGCTGGCTAAATTTGCTATCAATAAAAAAGGCAGAAGAGATTATCATGGCAAAGGTAAAGATTTTGTCCTTTAACTATGTCCTGATCTCTGTAATAATTATTAGGGCATCCATCAGTGCTAAAAGGATTGTGATGTGACCATTGAGAGAAAGCATATCTGGTGATTTTTGCCAAACATCTCCATTCTAAGCCCTTTGATAGGAATAAACTACCCCTGGGAAAGATTTTACCACAGTTGAATATATATGGTACAATCCATGGTTGAACAATAGTCTGTATTCACCCTATATCTAGCTTTGTCAGCTCAGAAGTCTAAAAGTATGGAACATCTATTTCATATAAATTTTAATCATAGCCATCAAAAGTTATATGCGAAGGAAAGTGCTGGAGTAGTATATTACAACAGTCATCAGTTGGTGACTGTTGCATTAATAGCTGCCTGGTCCCTCCAGACCAATAATGTTATGTTTCTGCCTGGCACTAAAAATGAAAAACAGCTCAAAGATAAACTGATAAAACTAGGGGTGAAGCCAGACAATTTTCATGGGGTCAGGTAGTGATAATGATTGAGGAGGCAGAAGGGTTTGTGCATTAGTCACTATCAAAGAGTTTTTTTGGAGGGATTTTCATAGGTAATGACAAAAATAACCCTCAATTAATTCATTTAAATTAGAAAGTATTTTATGAAACTTTCAGAAAAATGAAATTAAAATACAATATTTCCACCTGCAAAATAGTTGTGTAAACTAAAGAACATTGACTAGGACAGTGTTTCTCAACCAGGGTTCCCTGGAACCATAAGGTTCCCCAAGAGGTTGCTAGGGGTTCCTTAAGAGATTGTGGTGGGGGACAGCAATAGCAGTATATAGAATGATGTTTATGCAGGGGTTACCTGAGACCTGGAAATTATTGCAAGGGTTCCTCCAGGATAAAAAGGTTGAGAAAGGCTGGACTAGGAAATAAATGTATATTGTACAAGCCATCCTACCATAAGAATTTGAACTGTTAATAAAGTCTAATGCACTGTGATTGCCCTGCAAACTTGTGGAGAAACTGTCCAATTGAAATCTTTCAAAAACATTACTTTCAAAAGTCAAGATTACCAAATTTGGTTCTTTTTTTTTTATGATGAAGCACTGAACACTTGTATGGTGTCAGCACATGTGTCAAAGGTAAGAATGAATTTTCACAGTTGTAGATGCACCAAAGGTGAGTCCTGCAGCATACAAAGTGCAGCTGCATGGAAAGGCTTAGTTGTGAAGTGGTAGAGCATTATTGCACACGACAGGTAAATCACAACTTTGTCAAAATAATAATGCCTTTGGACTTTTTCAGATGGGGGGGGACCCTGAAGAGTTCGGGAGAAGAACGGGGCTATTTCACTTACAGAGCCCCTTTTCAGACAGCCCCATCCTCCTGCCGTCCTCCTCCCGACCTTCCCCCGTGCTGCAGGTGCCACTTTTTATTGACAGAGGTTTTCTGTCAATAAAAAGTGGTGCCTGCAGCATGGGGGAAGGTCAGGAGGAGGGTGGAGGAGGACAGGCTGTCTGAAACGGGGCTCTGTAAGTGCGACAGCCCCGTTCTTCTCCAGACTTCCTTGGGGAGGGTTCCCCCCACCGGAAAAATCTTTTGGTTGGGGCTTATCTTATGCAATTATCCCTCTTCTGCTGTTCTCCCATGAGACTGTTTTAAAAGCATTTCCTTTTATTAACACATAAAAAAAATAATGACCTCCTTTCCCACTTCTTTTGTGCTATGATTTCTTGTTCAATTGCACTTTTATTTTGTTAACCCTCTGCCTCTTCCTTCAGACATACTAATCACTGCCATGTGAAAGCTAGGGATAGATAAAGACAGACAGATCAGTAGCTGCTGACTTTGCAAGCAACTAGTTAAGTCTGGTAAGTCTGATCTATCCTGATCAGGAGCCTCCCCCTGCCACAAGGGGCGGGGAAAGGTAACGGACACATGCCTAAACAGTGAAAATACCCTTCATGGAATTTGCTGGGAATCCTACCTGTCTAAATAGGATCCCGCTCCAATCCACACTATTGGGAAGGAGGGGGGCCCAAAACAGCAAAAACAACATGGCAAAAACCTTCGCAAATTTGCCTGTACTTTGCCAAAAATCGTGAGGGGGTGCGCATTTCTGATCATTTGGACTATGAAAAGACAGGAAATCTGAAGGGAAGCAAAAAGCTGATTGGCCAGGCGAGAGTAGGGGCAGGGCTTGCTAGCAGGGCAAGCCCTCTTGCTGCCATGTTGGATTTTAGCCTTAGCACTCGCTAAAGCAATAAAACGGGATGAATATTTTTTGTTTTGGTTTTGTATAAATTTGGAAAATTGCTCTATCGCACCAGCAGACCTTGGACAACTTTAAAAAAAATATGTCAGCGGTGAAGAATTAACAGGAGTAAATCATTCACTGCCACCATCAGAAATGTGAGGCTTATGGGGGCTTCCGAGGCCAGAAAAAACATTTAGACATGTCGCTGCTGCTGCAAGATGCCAATTCTATGAAGTACTTTGGATTTTTTTTCCCCTCGTGTAGATGGGCCCAATGGTAAGACTGTTTTCATTTCTATTTGGGGGAAGGGGAGAGATCTGTGAGTGCGTGCATACCAGACAATGAAAAGGGCCTGAAGGAGGCGGTGGGCAGTCCCAAATGCTGTTGTGTGTGATAAGGTTTTAGCGCAAATGGAGGCTGTAATCCCAGAATGGTTCCAAAGGTGTGCAAGGAAAGAGAGCAATCCTAATTGAATAGTATCTTTACAGAAATGCTATCGTAGTGGGGAAAGTGACTTGTGCAATAAAGCCTTTAGTGTTGCAGTTGTGCAGAATTTTACCATATCTTTTTCTTTGGATGCCTAAACTATATTTCTAAATGCTCAATTCCAATGGGGACTGATAACTTAATTGAGGGGAACAGAATTCTTATTGAAGGGATTTGCCTTCCCTATCACTACAGTCCTTGATAAAACAGAATTTTGAGAACCACGTGTCTATATGCACATCTTTACTCTTCAAAGTGCCACTCTTTATTTGACTCTAAAGCTTTTCTCACTGCAAATCCTTTGTTATGGATCAGATTTGCACTGACCAGGATGTTACAGAAACTCCAATGGGCTGGGAAGAATAATTTGTCTTGTGTTCTGTATGTTTACCTGGGGCCTACCTGTATTCCAACTCTATGGTTCCAAGTGTTGGTTGTGTTGCCCCAATTCTTACTATTTTGAGATCCAGTACATTTTCTAACCTTGGCTTATGTGGATATTTGTGTACTTAAGAGTGGGAGTGGAATATTTTGCTCACAAAGAGAGGCTCAAAATAAGATCCTCTGAATATGGGCAGGAGTAAGACAAACATGACTGCTCTTGCCCACATCTAGGGAGAGCTTCTCCATCTTCTGACTTATTCAAAAACTTGTATGTAGCACGGATATATACCATACCTACTTGCTGGGCTGGAAAAAAAATAATATGAAACCACCAGGTGTTGTTTAAATGGTGAAAATACTCCTCATAGAATGCAAGGGGTATCCTACCTGTCTCAATGGGATCCCACATTGTTTCACTATACAGTACTGTATTTGGAAGGAGGGGGGCCAAAAACATCAAAAACTCTGAAGGAAAAGCCTTTGCGGCTTTTCCCAGAGTTTTTAAAAAACAGTGAGGGGAAGGCACATTCCTGCTTGTTGGTAAAAGTTATTCGCTTTGAATTGCTTTCCCATAGAAGAGGAAGTGCAAAGCTGATTGGCCAGATGAGCACAGGAGGTAGGGCTTGCTAACAAGGCAAGTGCCCACTGGCGCCATGTTGGATTTTCACCTCAGCGAATGAGTGCTAAGGCAATAAAATGGGGTGTGTGTGTCTTTTTTTCTTTTTAGTAAAGCCAAACTATCACTCCAGAGCACAAGTTCAAATAGTTTTGTTGTTTTTTTAAGTTTGGTGGCGGCAGATTATGGTAGGTGAAAACACAACTAATTGACTCGCAGCCGCTATCTTGACTGGCGGGCATGCAAATCTTTGGCGGGCCAAAACACCATTAAGACAAGTCGCAGCTGCTGCAAATTGCCATTGCTGCGGGGCACTCTGGTTTTTTTGGGCTCGTATAGGCAAGTCCTAAGAGTATGCTCAGAATAAGGCAGCAGCACCGATATCAGTGCAGCAAAGTATTACATTGCACTATAGGAAGCACTTTTGCATGACGTCCAGGTCACAACCTTCTGATCAGAAGACAGGAATAATCTGTCTCTTGCCTTTGACTGACAGAGCTGCATAAGAAAGCTGTTTCCACTTCAAACTTTTCCTGTCTTTCATTGCTATGTTTTGCTTACCTGCCTAAATTTTGAAACAAGCAGGGATTGTGTTTCCTATTAATAGATTTTCAATGTAGTCTCCCTGTTCTTTGGTTTTTAAGCAGAGGCTGGATGGCCATCTGTCGGGAGTACTTTTATTCTGTATTCCTGCAGGGTAGGGGTTTGGCCTGGATGGCCCTTGTGGTCTCTTCCAACTCTATGATTCTATAGCTCAGTGGTTCTTAACCTTTACTTTACCAGGGGCCACCTTTAAATATCTTTTGTTGCCACTGACCCCTAAGAACTCAAGAATTAAAACCATAATAACAATAACAATAACAATGCCATTAACAATTACACCATCTATTAAACCTTCCCTCAGAGTCACCAGAGGGAGAGGGAAGAGTTTTCTCCTGCTTCTTCCTCCCAGTTTGCAGCTGGAGTGGATTAAACAGCAATGCGCAAGCTCAGCCAGCCAACCTTTTGCCTTGGCTCCTGTCATGTGGTCACTCCACTGCAGGCAGAAAGTGGGCTGAACAGCCTTCAAGCCTTCATGGATCCGCTGTGAGGACTTTGCGGCCCTCTGGGGGTCCATGGACCACAGGTTAAGAACCACTACTATAGCCTGAAGCTCTCTGGCTAATCTATACTTTATTGTCTATATAGATAAGAGAATAATTATGAATTATCATTAATGATCTTTTATCCTGTGCTGATTTTATTCCTACTTTTTAATATCAACACTTTAGCTAGGTTTAACTCCTTTTCTTTCTAATGTTTAACCCTTTTTTCAAAAGGGCACTTGATCCCATCTAGTTTCATTTTTGGAAAAGGCCTTCGGCTGAGAGCACAACTCAATGGATAAAAGCCTTTCAGCTGGAAAGGATCTCTTCCAATATAATTCTGTGCATATCTAAAGAGAAGTTAATCCCATTGAAGTAAATGGCATTTACTCCCAACAGATCTGAGAATGAGTCCCGTTGAACTAAATGGGGTTTAGTTTTGAGGGATAGGCTTGCCAGAGTGAAAACTGGAGACAGCTCCTGTATCTTTAATGGTTATGTAGAACAGGGAATCTCAGCAAGTGTTACTTGTTATCTGGTTGCATGTTAGCAACATCTGCTGAAATTCCCTCTTCTTCTATATAATGATTAAAAGAGCTATCTCCAGTTTTCACTCTTGCCATCCTACAGTATGATAGACAGCACATAGTTGCAACATTATTTGAGCAGTGAAGTGTGCTCACCGTGTTCTAGTCAAATACTTTTATCTCTGGAGTCAAACACAGGAAATACCAGTTCTGTGAGTTTATAGCAAATACATCTGTGTGCATGCTGAGAGGATTGTGATATGATGAGTCCACCTCTCCCATCCCTAAACACCCCTCTTTTCTATGCTAAAATCAAGCTCCAAGTAGCTTAACATGAAAATCTGAATTGCAACAAATTAAAAATAATCCTAATGATGGAACAGGATGAATAAACCATAGTATTCATAATACTATTTAGGCATCATAATAAAATATGATAAAACATCATAATATATAATATATGATGTTTATTATGATGTAGTAGGCATCATAATAAAATATGATAAAAACCATATCAGCTGTGGATTAGAACCACCAACAGCTTTGATGGCTGTTGGAAGAAAATGTTTTTGAACAGTGCTTCAGTACATGTACAGTCTTTATTTTTGTTGAATAAATCATGACACAGTGTACTATGTCATGTGTGGTTGTTCAACTGAGATTATATTTATCTAATTTTAAGACCTGCTAAGGAACAGATGATTGTTACTATGTCCTAATATGTAAAACCAAAGAATTCAAAGAGGGTGTACTTTCTTTTACACACAACTGTATATAAAAGCCTTTTTAATAGTGGCACAGCAATTGTTGAGTTCCTTTGCCCATTTATAGTCTGCACATCTCTTCCTACATCTCTGAACATCTTTCAGATATTCTCATATAAGATCTTTCCTACAATGAGCACCAATACTGGTTCAGTTTCAGAATAAACTTAATTAAACAAGGAAATTTACTTGGGTTTATATGCTCTGAACCCCTGTAGGGGAGCATATGTAAATTTGTGTAATTGAAACTAACCCAGAAACTAACCATTCAATTACACAAATTTACGTATACTCCCCTACAGGGGTTCACAGCATATAAACCCCAGACACACTCCTACCCAACCATTCTCTGAAGATGCCAGCCACAGATGCAGGCGAAACGTCAGAAAGAAACTCTTCCAGAACACAGCTTCACAGCCTGGAAAAAAACCAAGGAAAATCTACTTTTCTCCTGCTTTTTCCTGAAAGTTTGTGGCTGGATTGAATGGAAATGTGCAAGCCCAGCCAGCGAGCCTTTGCCATGGCTCCTGTCGGGTGGCCACTCTACTGCAGGGAAGAGTTGGGCCAAGCAACTTTCAAGACTTCGCAGACTCCCTGTGAGGACATTGCGGACCCCTCGGGGGGTCCATAGACCCCAGGTTAAGAACCACTGGTTTAGACAACCCCTAAGACTTTAGCTGTCTGCCCTTAGAATCAATAAATAACCCAATAGTTCCACAGTACAGTTGTCCCTCTGTATCCACAGATATGGTATCCACGGATTTAAGTATTCATGGCTTGAAAATATTCATTAAAAAATAATAATCCAAAAAGGAAACTGTGATTTTGCCATCTTATATACGGGACACACCATGTTGCTAGGTGCATATAATGGGACTTGAGTATTCACAGGTTTTGGTATCCACGGGGGTCCTGGAACCAAACCCCAGCGAATGCGAAGGGACAACTGTATACCCAAATCCACTTGCCACACAGCATAGCATGCGGGTGGGTCTGTTTGCTTCCATTGCTCCTGATTCCTTGGGGCTGAGGATAATATAATTGTATGGCCATTCCCTCAAAGCCATCATCCTACATCTCACAAACCAGCCTCCCTTCTCTGGGGCTTGGAGCAGCCCAATTATCCCGCCGCCCTGTAGGTGGCGCTGCCGAGCCTTCGAGGCCGCTCTGCGCTTCGCTCTTCCGCTTTCTCGCTCTTCTTCCGGTTGGGTTGGCAGGAGGCTCGTGTGTGGTCGGCGGTCTGGAGGGGAAGGCGAATGGCGATGAGGAGGGAGGGCGGTATGGCCCAGGTTGTATCCCGCGACCTCCTTTCCGTGGGGAGCGGAGGCGGTAAGGCAAGGGCTTGCGGGCAACATTCCATTTCCTCTTCCCTGAGTCTTGGTTTGGTTTCCTTACTCTGGATTCCAGTTTTGCCACTGTGTGCATCCAATGCTAGCTAGGGAAAGAAGCATTTTAGGAATGTAGTGGGGAAAGGATTTTTTAAAAATTGAAATACAGTAAAACCATTCTACAGAATAATACACCCGACTGCAAAAGGCCGTAACAATAACGTAATTTTTTTCTATTCTCTTTTCTTACTAATACAAAAATAAAACTATCCTAACACTAATACATTTTCCCACTTAATCTAAACATTAATTGAAATAAAACCATTCCACAGAATAATACATCTGACTACTAAAGGCCATAACAATAATGCAATTTTTTTTCTGTTCTCTTTTCTTACTAATACAAAAATAAAACTATCTATCCTAACACTAATACATTTTCCCTCTTAATCTAAACATTAATTGGAATAAAACCATTCTACAGAATAATACACCCAACCGCAAAAGGCCGTAACAATAACACATTTTTTCTATTCTCTTTTCTTACTAATACAAAAATAAAACTATATATCCTAACACTAATACATTTTCCCTCTTAATCTAAACATTTAATCTAAAGAAGCATTTTAGGGGCAAGGTATTGGTGAGATGTCTTGCAAAAAGAAAAGCATCCGCAGAAACTAATGCACAATATTTGCATTAGAGCCAACTAAACTGCCACCAAGAAGTGAGCAAACTTTCAGGTGGATCATAATTTTGACTAGGGCCAAATCCACACTGTACAAATGATCCAGTTTGAAACTGGATTATTTGTCATGGCTCCTTTCTATGGAATCCTGGGATTCATGGTTTTAAAAGGTCTTTGGCCTTGACTGCCAAAGCATGTTGGTGCCTCAGCAAACTACAAATCCCAGCGTTCCATAGGAAGGAGCCATAGCAAATAATCCAGTTTCAAACTGGATTATTTGTGTAGAGTGGATTTGGCCCCAATGTTAAGCACAGCCTTTTTTTTAAGGGTTGGGTAACTGATGGTGAGTGTGTGGCAAAAAAAAAAAAAAAAAGGACTACATCATCCTGCTACTTGGGGTTCCTCTCTTTCCAGTTCCTCATAGCTGGGTGCTGATTTTACTCTGGATTCCAGTTTTACTGGGTCTCCTTGGTTGATCAAGCATTTAGTCTTCACTTCTGCTTTATTTTTAGCAAGATAATATGTTCCTGTTATAATCAAATGGCTAATTGGAGTAAGGACAGTTAGAAAGGTTTGTGTTTATTCCTGGGTGATAGCTTAATGGGAAGTACAGAACGATGTAAGATGAAAGAAGATCATTGTTAATCACTACTAATAATTCTATAGAAATTAGTGTAAAGTATGAGATGAATGGAATGTGCATGTAACATTGTTAATTTGGAAGATTTGGTTTGTATGCAATTTTTCTTTTTAACTTGTTTAATAAAATAAAAAAAAATTACTCTGGTTTCAAGTTTTACCACTCTGTGCATCAAATGCTAGGGGGAAAAGCATTTTAGGGGCAAGGTATTGGTGAAATGTCCTGTAAAAATAAAAATATCCGCAGAACTAATGCATAATATTTGCATTAGAGCCAATTAAAACACCAAGAAGTGAGCAAACTTTCAGATGCATCATAATTTTGACTAGATGTTAAGCACTGTCTTTTTTTTTTTTAAGTGGGGGGTGGAATTCAGAAGAAGGTCATCACAAGGGATGATGGGAAAAATAGATGTGACTGATTGGTTTTAATAAAGATAGTGTACTAGTTACTTTTTCTGTTAATGCAGCAGCACGAATACTGACAAAGTCTGCTGCAGAATTATATATACCTTTTGAAATCCTAACACACACATTGGCTATCTATATTACAGAAGGCTAGGCTTTTTTTAAAAAAATGTTCTGATATTTAATATTGTTGGAAACATTGGCAGATGCTTTTGAAAGCAGCATTCTTGCTACACACCATAAGTTATGCTTGCTTAAGGTTAATGCTGGTTATTACCTATAAGTCCCTACACAGCTTAGGTCCAGGTTTCCAGATAGACCGAATCTCCACATACAAACCAGCCTATGCTTTGAGATCATCTGAGGAGGCTCTTCTCTCTATCCCACCACCTTCATAATTACATCTGGTGGGAGAGGGCCTTCTTGGTGCTGTTCCCTGTTGCTGCAACTCTATTCCTAGAGAGGCTAGACTGATGCCCTTCCTATTATTACCTTTCTGTAGATAGGTGAAGTCTTTTTTTTTTTTTTTTTTTTTTTGGCAGGGCTTTGAGGACTGATTGCTCATGGGGCCTTCAATAGTGTGCTGCATTGTCTATTTGTTGTTTTTCTTTCTAAGTGTTATGCTTTTAACTGCTATTAATTCTGTTGATCATTTAATTATATTTTAACTTTTCTTTGATGTGTACTTTTAGCTGTTTCTGCTATAATTTTCATAAGCCATCTGGAGTCCTAGGGCTAGGAAAGAGGCAGGATATAAATGAATAAAATAATAAGATATGAATTGCTTTGTATATTACTTAAATTAGAGGGCATACTGTAGATTGCTTTATGTTACCTATATTAAAGAGCATATTATCTAGTAATGTTTCAGATAGATAAACATTTAATTGTACCTTCACTGCTGCACCACTGTTGCCTGTAGTATGCAAGATGAAATAACTCAGCATGGAGTATGTGGCAAATAAATTCACTGTACTAGTTTATCTGTAATGTGTGAGGTCGATTTCTGTTTACAGGGGGGAAATAGTAAAATCAATGTGTGCTTGTTCAACTGATGCAAAATTTCTGGATTGCAGGTATTCATGAAACTCTGTTGCTCAGTTCAAAAAATGCTAAGAAGAAAGCCACACAGTTACAGACAGTCAGACTGCCAAGGAGCAATGGTAAGTACTGAGTTTCCTTAAGGAGATGTTGTATCTAGTACCAGTGCACAAGGATAGGATTGTGTGGGGTAGGGAGGAGCAACCTTCAGCCCTTAAGACTTTTTGGCTTACAAATCACAGAACCCCCGGGCTAGCATGGCCAGCACCAGAGGAACTATTGGTGTTGTAGTCCAGAACACCTGGAGGGCCAAAGATTCCCCACTCCTACTCTACTTTTCTTGCCTCCCACAAAAACAAAAACAAATGATTGCAGCATTATTCTGGCTACTTCCTGCAACAGTCTTTTGTCATTGGTAATACTGGGTTGAGAAGGTGGAAGTTGTAGGCCAGCACATATGGAAGGCTGCAGGTTGCTCACTCTTGTTGACTCATTTCTGAGTCAGAACAATTGTTCTAGAGCAGTGGTTCCCAAACTTTGGTCCTCTTGGTGTTTTGGACTTCAGCTACCAGAAGCTCCAGCCAGCTTGGCCAACATTCAGGAATTCTGGGTGCTAAAGTTCAAAACTTCCGGAAAACCAGAGTTTGGGAATTGTTACTCTAGAGTAAACAGCTGAAGAATTTTCTCTTCTAGCTTAGCCCAATGAGGTGGTAACTTTTTTTTTAACAAGGTAAGGGAAAATTATGAGTGACTAATGTAGCAGTTTAGCTAACTTAATTGCTCTTTTGAGTGTTCTGCATTTCTGAGCGTTGAAGAAATGTTATACCATGCATGGATTTTGTTAAAAGAACAACAGCTCAACCCTACCCTCGAGTGGAAATCTGCTTTGCTGATGAGAAGGGGAAATTCAGTCAGTGATGGAAATTACTGCTGACCAGGAATTCATTTGTAAGATATAAGTATAAATATAGATATATAGTATGTAAAGAAATCTGTTTGTAAATGGTTTAAAGGGAGTATCCATTTTCTTAGAGGTGGTGATATGGGATGTAATTTCCTAAAGACTAGGAATTTGATTTGAACACATTCACCCATGAAAATGAAATGTATTTAAAATCCAAACTCTTGTCTAATGTGTCTTTGGTTTGTCTCATTTTTAAATTTTGCCCCATAAGTTTTAATGTATCATTCTTCCATAGAGCTCATGTGAAATCTCTTCATGTGTGTCTATATGTCATCCTCATCATTATCTTATCTATATATTTTTCACTTTTCTGACCCTTCCCATCCTCTGCACTGCAAAGATTTCTTTCCATTCTAGTCTCCACTATGAATCTTCCAGCCCCACACTTCACCTTGATTTGTAATTTTAAAAAGGCTTTGAAGTTTGGTTTTATATTGTAAAAAGTATGTATTTTAAATATATATTAACTGGACCTGGCGTACCTTATGCTGTTAAAAAAACACCCCAAAATGCCCAGTTGATCTCACACCCGGTTGCTTGGGTTCTGTTGCAGCAGCAGCAGCGGTGGCCATGAGTGGCAGGAGTGGATTGTGAGGTGGAGAAGGAATTTGCATGTGGGTGGTGATTGGCTGAGGGAGTGACAGGAGTGGCCAGTCAGCACACTGAAAGAGGCAGCATACCTAAATCCATTGTACATACCCAAGAGGCAGCATACCTACATACCTAAGGCCATTGTGCATTCCCAAGAGTTTTATATATGTGTGTGTGTGTGTGTGTGTGTGTGTGCGTGTGCGTGCACGCACACGTGTACATATTTCCATAAACACTTTTTCATCTTTTAGTTTTGGACAGGGTTCAGAGCTTTCTGCCACAGATGGCCAGTGCCAATGACAAGCTAAGAAGACAAATGGACAGCACGCCCGTTGAAGAGTTCGATATTGAAAATGTAGACCCTTCCACTGAAAATGTCATTGAAATGGTGAGTATATTTTCTGTTTCTTTAGCCAAAACCTTGGTCTTTGAACTTTTCACTTATTTTTTATAATACTGAAAAAAGATAATTTGCCTTGCTTATTTAATATTAATGCATTTCAAATTCTTTGATAATTTTAGGGTTTGTTATTTGAACTAGTGGCTATTTGGCATACAGATTGTATTGTTGTTAACTGCTGTCAAGTTGACTTAGTCTTATGGCAACCTCCATGAATAAGAGACCTCCAAGTCACCCTATTATCAACAGTCCTGCTCAGGTCTTGCAGACTCAGGACCGTGGCTTTCTTGATTGAGTGTATCCATCTTGAATATGGTCTTCCTCTTTTCTTACTGCCTTCTATCTTACCAAGCTGTCTTTTCTAGTGAGTCAAGTCTTCTCATGATATGACCAAAGTATGACTGTTTCAGTTTAGCCATCTTGGTGTATAGATACCTCATATCTAAACCTTGTTAGTTTATTATTGAAACCAAACTTACCCAAGGTGTTTTGCTACCTGAGGCAGAAGAGCACATCTTCCCATCATACCTAGAGTCAAGTTGCATTGTACTCAGTGCTAGCCAACTCATTTTGACACCTGAAACTAAAAAATTCAGAAGTGTCTCTTCCTGGGAATAAAAAAGTGGTTTGATCTCAGAAGTTAAGCAGGGCCAGCCCTGGTTAGTAGTTGGACAAGAGACTGCCAATGAACACCAGGTGCTGTAGGCTGTATTTCAGAGGGGGGAACTGGCAAAACCATCTCTGAGTAAGACTTACCTAAGAAAACCCTATGAAATCCATGGAGTTGCCATAAGTCAACAGCCGGCTTGAAGGCACATATACATACACAAAGACACACAATAATAAATTAGATAATTTGGAAGCAACTTCTTCTGTGTTACCTCAGATCAGCTGCCCAAGGAAGCTATCTCACTCTGTCTAATGGTAGGGCTGGCTCTGACTGAAACACTTCTTGCTGAAAGTTTAAAACAATTTCCTTTAAAACCTATTCCAGTAAGAATACAAGCAATATTCTGGATCACCCCAAAGGTCTAATTAGTCTTACATCCTGTTTCCCACTGTGGCCAGGGGGAAGGATGTCTGTGGAAAGCTCATAAGCAGAGCATGAAGGTAAAACACTTCCTTTGTCGATTATCACCACATTCATTTCACAGTGAATTTGTCCAGTCATCTTTTTAAAAAAGAGGGGGAGAATTCTTTGATTCTAGTGGCAATCACCACCTCTGGTGGAGATGAGTTTCATAAGAGCCATTTATGGTTCTGTGTATTGGGCTGTGATTTAAAGCTATAGTGTTAACCACTGAACCCCAGAATTTCCTGATTTTGCATTTCTTTGCTTATGTCTTTAAACTGGCCTGCCTTTACACTCCATGTCTCTCTTAATGCCACTAATTTTGTAACAAATTTTCCTTATTGTAGAATGTGGCTTTGGTTGAACTGTGTGGCTCTGATACAGAAGAAGAGGATTCAGTCTCAGAAGAGGAGTCTGAATGTGAGGACAGCTCTGTCTGTGATGAAGTGACTGTAGACAACATCAAACTTCCAAAATCAAAAGGAGAAGGCAGAATAGAGGTCTTGGACAGTAAAAGTGATGAATAGACATACCATCACCATTTCAGATTGTAATGTTTTCAATGTCCTTTTGGAGAGCTAGTATGTTTCCAGTTATACTGTCTACACAGACTAGCTTACTGTCTGTGTTTCACATTGCTGGAAGGCATTCAGACTTCTTTAAATTCTCAAGATAGAAGAGATAAATTAGAACACTCGTGTTTTCTCTCAGCAGGCAAGCATGGACAGGAAAATGGAAGAAAACATTTGATTGAATGAAAGACAAGAAACACCACTGACAAACTACCTTAGGATTCTCCATATTTTAACTTGCATTTATTTTTATCAGTTCTTAAATTCTAGTTATTGCATTGGATATCATTGGAAACATTTCTGTAATACCAGAGAATCACTCATCATTTGGATTGTACCAATTCTTAAGGTGTCTTCTCCAGGCACTGCTTTGAGCCTGTACATATATCAGAGTTACTGGTTTGATAAGCAGCTGTTGTGTGCAGGCCAGAAGCACTTCACTCTGCTTTGACATGAGCCATAACTTGGGTGAGAAATGATTAGCTCTGTAGATGCTGGCCTACAGCTCCTTTTAGCCCCAACCTGTAGCCATGCTGATGGGGGCTGATAGGAGTTGATGCTCCAAAACATCTAAATCAGATATGGGCAAAGGACAGGTTGAGAGATACTTGCAGTACCATGTCCTTCAACCTTTCATGCTGGGAATTAAAAAAAATATTATTTTGGTTCCTGTAGGCATCTAGAAACAGGTTTTTTTGCACATGTTTGCAGGTGCTTAAAACCCCCAGATCAAAACGAAGGCAACACCCAACCACTTGTGCTTTTTGTCTGCCTATTTTTGTGGCAGAGGAGGGTTTTGGGGGTTGTTTTTTTTGGACATTTCTGGGCCTGATCTGATGAGTGCTGAGGGCAAAAAATTTGCCCCCACATCCAGCAAAAATTGCTCACCCTTGTCTCTTGAGGGGTTGGGAATTATGCAGTCCTCTAAATATGGTTGGACTGAAACTCCCACCTACCGAGGCCAGCATAACCAATAGTGAGGAATGCTTTGAGTTGCAGTCTCTTGAGGGGTTGGGAATTATGCAGTCCTCTAAATATGGTTGGACTTGTAATTCAAGGAAGTGCATCTGGAGCAATGTGTGATTTGAATCTCTGATCTGTATGTTGCCCTCCTTTGTAAGTGTTGGCATCAGCTTTACTATAAGGAGAGAAGAGATTTTTACTTTGGAGAGGAGGTTCTTGTTGTGGATAAGTACTAGTAGTAGTAGCTGGCATGCTCAAAACTTTTTTTTTTAGTATTTATCTTGGAGCATGACAGATGCCATTGAAATCCTGTAGCCTATTTGGCTGATACTCAGAAGGCTCCTATTTAAAGAAGAACAAGCCTTCAGCCTCCAGTTTCTTCATCTGAATACGGTGCAGTTTGTTTTGGCAGTATCTAGTCAAGGGTCCCTTTCACACCATGCAATTATAGCACTATGATTCCACCTTTACTTCGATGATTATATCCTGTGGAGTCCTGGGGTTTATAGTTTGGCAAGGTACTCTGGATGAGAATTCTAAATACCCCTCCCTAAACTGCAAATCCCAGGACTCTACAGAATGGAACCGTGACAATTAAAGTGGAATCATAGTGCTGTAGGTGCACTGTGCATTTGGGATTATACATTTGTGTGTGTTTTGATAGAGGAAGTTCATGTTAAAGTGAGTAACATTGTCTTCAATATTAAATATACAAATCTGCTCACAGAATATGTTCAATTTTTATCTTAAATAGGTTATGTTTTGAAGTCCATGTATAATTTTTCAAAATATCTTAACTGGGTGGCAGGAAATTCTCATAGTCTGTTGTCTTACACATTGTTACATGAGAGCAAGTCCAACTGAACAAGATGGACTTATTTTTGAATAAACAAACAAATAGTGTCTGACCTATTACAAATTTGGCAATGGTTGAAAATCCAGATTATTGTGCAAGTAAAAACAAAGAGGCTAAATATTCTCAAAGCATCACCTTCTAACCAAAATATGTCTGACTTTGGGGTGCCTGTGGGAAATCTGATTTTTGCCTGAAAATTTAAAAGAGGTGAAGTCGAAGGCTTTCACGGCCAGCATCCATAGATTTTCTGTGGGTTTTTTTTTCCCTGGGCTGTGAGGCCGTGTTCTGGAATAGTTTCTTTCTGACGTTTCGCCTGCATCTGTGGCTGGCATCTTCAGAGAATGGTTGGGTAGGTGTGTGTGTGGAGTTTATATGCAGTGAACCCCTGTGGAGTATATGTAAATTTGTGTAATTAAATGGCTAGTTTCTGGGTATAGAAATGCAAGGCTCATTAGTGTCTGTTTGGCTGATTTGGTTGATGGGCCATTATCTGCTGGGAATCCCCCTGTCCCTGGGTGGAATTCCTTTGTAAGTGTTGAGTTTTGATTCTATTGTATTTCAAAACTGGGAGCCAGATTTTGTTTACTTTTAAGGTTTCTTCTTTCCTGTTGAAGTTGTCCAGGTGTTTGTGGATTTCAGTAGCTTCTCTGTGCACCTACCCAACCATTCTCGAAGATGCCAGCCACAAATGCAGGCAAAACATCAGAAAGAAACTACAGTCGTCCCTTCACATTTGCGGAGGTTAGGTTCAGAAGACCCCTGCAAATGTGAAAAATCCGCAAATAATACAGCCGCCCTGCCCGCCCTCCCAAAAGTGGCGACAGGTTTTCAAAGGCCCCGTCGCCACTTTCCCCCCCACCTCCCCTGCCCTCCCAAAAGTGGCGACGGAGCCTCTGAAGCCCCGTTGCCACTCCCCAGAGCGGCAAACAATGAATATGCGGAACCGCGAGTGTGAAGGCCGTGAATGTGGAGGGAGGACTGTATTCCAGAATATGGCCTCACAGCCCATTTAAAAAAAAAAAAAGGAAAATCTATAATTTAAAAGGTGGTTTGTGAAAACAGGGTAGTCTGGAAGAAACAATGCAGGGCAATTACAGCTGTGTCTTGGGCTGTTAAAAGGCTGCAGGAAGTAGGCAGAACAATGGGACAATCAGTTGTTTTGCAGTTTTAGGAAAAGTGGTAGAGCATAGATGGAAAATCTTTGGCCCTGCATTTTTTCTCCATTAGAACTGCCATAATACCTTTATATTGGCTATGATTAGCAGGTGTTTCTGGGAGCAGAAATGTAGAACATCTGAAGGGCAGAAGATTTGCAACTCTTGTGACAGAGGAAGATAGATGTACATGAATTATTGTGCACACGTGTGTGCAACCCTTGCAGACAGATTTCAAGATTGCAAAATACCACGTAACACCTCCAGCACAAATGTGATTTAATAATTGGCATCCACAATTCTGCTTACACATCTCTTGTTGGTCAATAACGATATAAAATAGTTGCTGTAGCTTTTATATGCATAGTTCAACACAGATAATTGAGTTCTGCATCATATAAAATCATAGTAAGTGCACTTCCTTGAATTTATTTACAATGTTTATGGCAAATCAGTTTTCTATGCTGCTAAAGATTGGAAAGAGAAAAGCATAATGCTGGTGTAAAGCACTTTTTAAAAGAACCTAAGTTCCATGTGACTACTTTGGACAAGCAAGGAGCATTAATAAGTTGCTTCTTACATAGATAAAATGTTCACTGTAAAATCTAGAGATCAAAGGTTTTAGGATGCTGTTCTCTAGATTTTCCCCTTTTATTCAGCAGGGCATGATATGAGCATTCGAGTTTACTGCACATGGTAGAGACCACACAGTAAATAAGGCTAGAGGAGAATTGATTTCAGACATTTCAAGATTCAAGATAGGACGTCCTTTAGAAATGCAGGTCGTCACTCATGGGTCCATACAATAAAATACTTGGCACAAACAGAGCTTAAAAGAATATCTTGTTCCTACTGTGAATGCAAATGATCTTCATTCACTCAGTGTGATAAGGTTCTGGTTTGTGTATTAATGCCAGATGAAGTCCCCTACTTAACATGTTTGCCATTTAATTCTGTTGTTCTGCCTTGTGCTCAAGGATATATTTAGAAATTCAGTTTATTGGCAAGAGGACTGCTTAGTCACTTAATACGATCTGCTTAATATTCCACAGTTACTGCTTTTGTTCTCAGATACTCGTGAAGAGCTTCTTCACCTGAAGGAAATAAGAATAATGAAACAGTTGGAGCCTCCATCTCACATACGTCACTTCTAGAAGAAACAATGTAGAACTACAAACGAATCTGTTTTAATTGGCAAGTGGACTATGGGGCTACAGTCTTAACACATTTGGAGGGCAATTTGAGGAATAATGCTTTAGAATAATGGCTTGAAACTATAGACAATCCTAGTGCCCTCAAGAGATTTTGGACTGCACCTACCACAGATTCTGACCTTGTTGACTAAGTTATATAGGAGTTAAGAGTGAAAAACATATAAAAGGCACCAGCCTACTTTCCTCATACCCTAGGGAGCTCCCCAATACTGTATTGGATGTTAGGGACTGTTCTACAGTGCACATTCAGGGTAGTGATCAGGCTTTTGCAGTCTTTCTATTATCTTGCATTAACTAAGAGTCTTATCTTTAGGATACATCTAACAGATCAGTAGAGATCATAATCACGCCCATAAAATGGTGTACAACTGTAAGGAACTTGTAATGTTGAACTACATCTCCCATCATCCCTGACTACTGGCTGAAGTTGCTGAGAACTGGTGTCTGACAACAGTTAAAAGAGGTCACAGGTTTGCCATCCCTACTCTACAAAATACATTAACATTCAAGCTTAACTGAAAACGTCCACCAGAAGTTGACCATAAGATTGTTCTTGAGGACCTACAAAGGCCTCTAGAGAGAACCCTTTCAGGCATTTGTAGATCCTCCAGCAAGATTCTATGGGCAACTGCTGGAAGTTGACCATAGAATTGCACTGGAGGACCTTCAAATGCCTAGAAAAGAGTTCTCTCGGGTTAAAAAATAGTGGACCAAAATTTGCAGTTTTTCCACTTTAGTGGGGCTGCTGCACCACTAAACCCCACAAAGGTTGAGGGCTGACTGTATTTAAAACCCTTCCTTTAGAAGGCTGTTTCTATATTTAAGTGGACAGCAATTAAAAGGAAACTTACCTAAATCTTTTCCAAAGCCAGATTGCTTAAATCCACCAAATGGGGCTGCCACATCAGTTTTATTATAGGTGTTAATAAAAACTGTTCCAGCTTCTAGTTTGTCACTGACATACAGAGCTTTGCTTATGTCTTTGGTGAAGACCCCTGAAGCCAGACCGTATTCTGTTTTGTTGGCTTGTTCTAACACCCCATCAACATCCCTATGATGTGAGAAAACAATTTGTCAATACAGAAGCAATGTAGACTGTATCAAAGACCCTGGTCAAATCACCTAGATAGGTTTTTCTCAGTATTCCCAACCACAAAACTAGTGTTCTTTTATAACATATTTAACAGGTTTGGGTAGAATACCTCAACTGTTAACTAAATTATAAATAGAGAGGTGTCCAACGCTCTCTCTTTGGACACCTGTGGAGGAAAACAATACATTACTGGACTTGCATTGTTTTTCCAGTTGTTCAAGCAGTAGAGCATCTGTATTCATTGTGCTTGTAGGAATGTCATTTGTTATGCCTGTGCAACCAGTTGGAAACTGTTGGGCTTCCCTTCCCTTGTGCATTGTCCAGAATTAGGTGTTCACAAATACAACAGGTGATACTGGCCTACAGATTTTCCAATGACCCAACCTCATCATCTGTGACAATAGCAAGTTGACATCATAGCTGTTAAAGAATGTAGGTTCATAAGCCCTACTTGGACATTTAGTCCATGTGGTTAGCAAATGCATGGAGTGGAGTCACATCATTCCATCTCATCCACAAATGGAGAAGGGACATCTATAGAGAAAGTTTCCTGCTGTACACATTAAAAGATTCCCCTGCAGGAACCCTGTTCTAGCCAACAAGCAGAACAGATGTAAGTACATCAGGCTGCTGCCCTCTTCCTTCCCACTTCTATGTGGATGGAGATGTCGTGTGGAAACATAGGCCTGCTCTTTATCTCCATGTGATTATTAACACACCTGTACAGATCTGTAGCCATTGGAAGGGCAGCATAATAGTGTTCATTGAAGGATTAGAGTGGGACATACCCGTCTTTAAACTTGGAAATTACCATTACAGGACCAAAAGATTCTTCATGTGCAATATACATATGGTCTTCAACATCTGTGAAAATGGTAGGTTCCATGAAGAAGCCTAATAAAAGAGAGAGTAGAATACTGCATGCAAATTCTGAAATTATCTCAGGCTTTCTCTATCCTGTTGCATTGATTGTGCCGTGATAACTTTGTCAGTGTAGCTGATAATTGTAGTGCTGATAATAGTCCAATCTTGTTACCTTGTTAATAACTTATCTAGGGCAGCAACAGTTACTCAATCAGATGAATTGTTAAATAAACTTTGGTCAACTTAAAACTGCCTCCTACTTGATCAAAATTTAATTGAGCATGGTTATCACATCTGAATGTGTACATCAGCTCATACTAATTAAGATTATTTTTTCTTCATACTTGGGAAATGCCCCCAAATGCAGACAAGCTGGGAAGAAGATAAGAGCCAATGATTCAACAACAGGTACAAAGGAATTTGAACTTAAGAATTTAGCCTGTTGGGTTGATTGGTCCTGGCAGCTGATAGCTTCCACCTCAACGTCCACTCAGTTTTTCAACCTAGACATTCAAGGAGCTATCCAAGGTGCTGAACTTTGTCCCCAAAGCTTTTCAAAACCTGGAGTTCTGTCCCACCATTAACATGGAAGCCACCTATCATTAGCTGGTTGTTTAACTTTGCCTTCTCCAAGCTGGCACTCTCCTGTTGAGAACTGGGAAGTAATGGATTACAAGCAACATAGCTATCTGTGGCTAGTTACTTAGGGAGCAGGAGTGTGTAATAAAAGATGTGCTATATTGAATTATTTGTTCCCACAAGGGAGAGAGAATCTGTTTTTTCTCTGCTGTCAGATGTCTTGGAAAATGACAATATAGCCTGGCATGATACTCTCTCGGGTTTCTCCCCACCCTGCTGTAACATTGGGATGGTAAGGGAAGAACCAGGCAAGGGTGGGGAAGCTATAGCCTCATCATCTGTGTTCTGACAGCTGGTTCTTGACAGTGTATGATTGTATGCCAGCTACTGGAATATAACCTATGATTGTTTCTGCTTGCTGATTTGCTCCCCTTGCCCTTCCAGCTTGGGGGAGAGGAAATAGGTGAATCTAGATTGGAGGGTGAAAGTATCCTTGACGCTATTTACGGACTAAGGGAAAATGAGACAGGGACTTGAAGAAGATTATCCTACAGTAGACCAACGGCTGGAGAAATTTCAAGAAACAGTACATATGGATAAATTAACAATGTTATTGAGAGGGAAAGATATGAGAAAGTACACAGAAGACTGGCAAAAAATAAATGACTATCTGACGACAAGATGGGGAAAAGGAAAATGAACATAAATATGGAAAACCCTAAAAGGGAAAAAAAATAAACAAACAAACAAATATTAAAATAGTGGCTATAAAGCCAAACAAAAAGAAGAGATCTTCAATTAAAATAAGTTTAACAATGGAAAGCAAGTAATTTTAAAAGTCTCAAAAAAGGTGTAGTTTATGGGAGAAACAATAGAAACCACAAATAAATAAAAAGTATTTTTTTTCGCGATACAGAAATTCACTTTTGAGATCAGTAGCATTAGGTGATCCACAGGAAGGAAGTAACTAGATAAAACTTATAAGCTCAGCACAAACAAGACAGGAACAAAGATAATATTATAAATTGCTTAGGATACAAGCATGATTTATTAATTATAAAAGATATATGTTGTAAAAGAAAAAAGAGGGCTTTGATTCACAATGTAAAATGTCGTATTGATATTGTAAAGTATGCTGAGAAATGTGACTGTACTGTTCAAATCCTGTAAATATGTATGTTTTATATGTATGAAAATAAAAAAAAATTTTTTTAAAAAAAAGAAGATTATCCTCATTGGGGTTTTTGGACACTCCAAAAGCTCCCCCATTTTTTTTTATTTTTTTTTTAGTATTTGAATATTGTTCCCTTGCCCAGCCATCTAATGGAGCCATATGTTGAAAGCAATATAACAAGTAAAAGGGTAGTTATTTTACTGGTGTAACAAGCACTGCATGAAGCAACATAATGAGCTACTGTTTTCTACAATCATGACAAGTAATGGTGATGGGTTATTTTTCAAACACTGCAACAAGTAACTGGAACATAATTATATTTAAACAGTTAATTTCCAAATCAGTCAGTATGATCTAGTGGTTTGGGTGCTGAAGTAGAACTCCAGCTGACCAGGATTCAAACCCATACCCAGTAACAGACTGGGTGACCTTGAGCAAGGCAATGGCAAGCCTCCTTGGAATAAAGCTTGACAAGAAATCCCTATGGTAGGATTACCATAAATTTGAGTTGATGTGAAAGCACGTAACAGCAACAATGGGGAAGGGGAATGGCAGGTTCTATGTGAGGAATTGCCCCCAGACCCACCAAAATTGCCTATCTCTGGTTAAGAACACAGAGTGGCCTTTTGCTTGATTAGGCCAAGACCCATCTGGTCCTGCACTGTTTCCCTCAAAATTCTGAGGAGAGAAATTTCTCATTTTCATGGTTTGCTATGGTGGATGTCATATGAAGAAGAGTGTCCTTCAGCATTGTGCTGTCTTAATTGGTAAATCTGTTATTCGGAGTAATCTATTTTTTAAAATTTTGTGTGATAAATACATACATACATCTCAGACTCTTTGTAAAAGAGGAATAAAGCCTTAGCATGTAGACTTTTAGGGTGAAATTTTATCCTAAGGAAGATTTTTTAGGGGCCACAGAATTTACTGGATCTCCCCATCTAAAAACAGAGAGGACTACACTCTAAAGAAGAGATGTGACCTTGCCCAGTCCCGGCCCTGCAGAAATATCCACATATCCCATTCCTCTCATGTTGAAAGTGCAATAACGTGAGGGGAAAAGGGAGATAAACTGGGGCACAATATGTGTTGATTTGATGAGTATTTGGGTCTGAAGGATCCAGTTCGTTTTCGGTTCCTGAAGCTGACATAAATTCTCTCAGGCTCATGGCAGCAGTGTTTTTAATGTCTTGGAAGCTCCAAGTCAGAACTCTCCACAGTGGTCAGTTGACATTCCCTATAATCAATTAGTCTCGTTGATGAATCCTTCTTTAGGCATTAGTTTACCTGGTCTACATACTTGTTGTCCTCCATAAACAAGTGTAGCTCCTTCTTTCACTCCAGTTTCACAGTATTCCAAAAGTTTTTCCAAATGTGCTTTATGGTTTTGTGGACCATGATCTGTAGACCTGTCTAGTGGATCTCCAATTTTCATCTTTTTGGTTTCTTCCACCTACAGATTACCAAGGGGTGAAGTTGCATAATACAAACCAACAGGTAAGGCCTTTTCAGGCAATTATGTCCAAACCTCATCCAAAACTAACTTGCACCAGGGTGATTGAAGTTAATTGACAGGGCAATGGTCTTTCTTTTTCCACTTTTATAGAACCCCTGAGTAAGGAAGAGTAGCACATGCTCCTCTGACTTCTCCAGCCAATGAAGAGATCTTAGACAGACTAGTGATACCCCTTTCCCATGCTTAGAATTGCTATATATTGAATAGCAGAAGTGGAATCCTCCATGCCATACTACTTCACAGTTTCTATATATGGATGTGAAAGTTGGACACTGAACAAAGCTGACAGGAAGAAAATCAACGTATTTGTAATGTGGTGCTGGAGGAGTGTTCTACAGATGCCATGGAGCATCAGAAAGACGAATTAATGGGTCATACAGCAAATCAAGCCTCTCGCACTCAGTAGATTAGCATGTAAATTTGTATTCAGTTGTTGAAATACACAAATTTACATGCTAATCCTCTTCAGCAGGGACTCACAGTATATAAACTCCACACACCCACACGCCACCATTCTCTGAAGATGTCAGCCACAGATGCAGGCAAAACATCAGGAATTAATTCTTCTAGAACACGGTCTCACAACCCAGAAAAAAACCCACAAAAAATGTATGAGGCTACTATATTTTGGATTTTAATAAGACAACATGACTCATTGGAAAGGATGATAATGCTCAGTAAAATGGAAGGTGATTGGAAAAGAGAAAGACCACAGCCCAGGTGAACTGACTCAATAAAAGAAATCCATGGCCCTGCGATTGAAAGGCCTGAACAATGCTGTTGATGACCATGGCTTTTGGAGGTCTCTCACTCATAGGGTTGCCATAAATCAAAGCCAGCTTTATGACACATAACATCAATTATTCTTAGAAACCTGCATAAGCCCCTTGCATGTTCAACCAGGAATAAAGCCACAACATTTGATGCATCAGTTGATCATGATACCTTAATCATAGATGTGTGTGATCACATTTTATGAAATTGGAGAAAGAAGCAACAGAAGTGGCAGCTTCAGTATTCCTGACTTTAGTGTAGTTTGGTTCCCACTCCTTACCATAGCCTGAGCTTTTGTTATAACCTCAATATTACCCTTGCTAAGGAAAGAAACCAATGTCATTTAAAAAAAATGCACAATATGTATCTGCATCCTCAAAAAGACAAGGAAAATTGAATGTCATGAAAATCAGGCTTAGCCCCATTTAGTATGATATACACACCAATGCAAAGCATGAAGATGACACTGTCATGCTATTAAGACAGTATTATTCTTAAACATCCATATATAAAATTTCTTACCACTCTCCTAACAAATTCATCATGAATTGATTCTTCCACAAAGAGTCTCCCAGCTGCGATGCAGTTCTCCCCTTTATTGAAGAAAACTGATCCCATGCCCTACATCAGAAGGAAGAGGAGGGTTATCCTTAAGCCACTCTCCTGTAGCCATAGCAGTCCCCTGACAAAAGGAGATCTCTCCAAGCAAAGAACTCTCAGGGAGGTAGCTAAAGTCAGCTGAGGGGAAAATTGAATGGAGTGGAGTGGCAGGAATCCTGAACACCATAGTACTTTGCAGCATCTGATGTTCTTGAATGGCTCTAGGGAACATATGGCTTCCAGGTATTCTTAAATTTCAACCCCCATAAATTCCAGGCAGCATAACCAATGGTGGAAGTTTTTGACTAGCAATATCTGGAAGGTAACAAACTCCCTCTGCCCTACAAAAGGTTAGATGAGGTGAGTTAGGTGAGTACCCAGCTTGTGGGGGACAATTAGCTAACACACATTGGAAACCGGTTAACACAGTGTAAATGTGTAAATAGCTATTGCTTAAAAACAATTTGTAAGTCGCTCTGATAGCCTTATGGCTGAAGAGCAGGGTATAAATAACTAAATTAAAAAAAAATAGATGAAAGAAGTAATTTCATTTCCTCCCCCCACCATTTCTCCCAGTGATTCAACAGCCTAGCTAAACTAGGAAAGGCTGGATTAAGGCATTATACTAGAGTAGTTGTTCTTGATCTGTGGTATGGAGACCCCCAGGGGTCCACGATGTTCTCACAGGGGGTCTGCGAAGGCTTGAAGGCTGCTTGGCCCACCTCCTCCCTGGAATGGCCGCATGACAGGAACCAAGGCAAAGGCTGGCTGGCTGGCTTGCGCATTGCCATTCAATCCACTCCAGCCACAAACTTGTAGGAAGAAGCAGGAAAAAAGTCTTCCCTCCCTCTCAGTGTCTGTGAGGGAAAGTTTAATGTATGGTGTAATTGTATTATTATCAGTATTATTGTTGTTGTTGTTGTTATCAGGATTTTAAATCTTAAGTCTTGGGGGTCTGCGGCAACAAAAATATTTAAAGGGGGTCCCTTCTAAAGAAAAGGTTAAGAGCCACTGTACTAGAGGCAACAGCAACTCAGTTGGATGGCACATTTGAGAATTCCATGAATAACCAAGAGGATTTTTTTTTGTTATCTTTTCCCCCCTTTTCTATGTTTACAACCATGAGCATACACCTTCACCTTAATTTATTAACATGTAATTAACCCCAAGGAGATCTGTTTATCTGGATAAAATATAAAGCCCCTCTTCACATAGCTTTTAACAGTCTGGAATACAGTTTCCAGAATCTCCTGTCCAGCATGACCATGTTGGCTGGTGGTTTTGGGAGCACTAGTGTATGTACAAAACCTTTTCCAACTTTTGCATAGACATTTACCAGGGACACAGGAGTCACTGTCAGAGATTGTGGGTGACAAGGATCAGACTTACTAACAGGTTGGGTGAGGTGTCGGAAAGCTCAGAAAGATCAAAGATGTTATCAAAAGGGCAGCAAAAATGTAATAATGTCAGGGAGAAGGTAAATTGGTTATGGGGTTTTCTGCCTCCGGTACCAAAATAATTTGCCTTGTCTTGAATACTATACATCTTGACTTGGGAAAAGAGGAACACACAATTTCTGCTTTGCATCAAGCAACAAAATGACTTGGGTTTGTCATGAGTGACATGAAAGTGACGACATAATGGGATGCTCACACTAGACAGTGATTGCTGCCCTTTGGGCTGCTAATTTAGAACACAATCCTGACTCACCAAGATGGCTGAGCACCTGCTGAAACTGTATTGAGTCCAAACTCCTCCCAACCTAAAAATGTTGGAAAATACTTAGAACTACCCTGGCCTAACTTTGTACTGGAATGGTGACTGTGTCCCTAGGCTGGAGACACTTCTGTGGACTGATCTCAGCTGTCACAGCAGTTATGCCAGGAAATCCATCTGCCACATGACTGGTGATGTCAACTGACACAAGATGGTTGTACAGTACTAGCATAAAGGCAATTCAGTCAGCAGAATGATAGTCCAGCTGGCATAAATAGCTTCTGCCTGTTCTTAACCTTCTACAGCCACACATCTATGACTTAGAGAATTGCACTGTTGAGCTCCCAACACTTATGGCCCCATTCTTTATCTAGAAGGCCAAGGTATGCCAGTAGTGTTATCAGCTGGTACTAGTGAAACTAGCTGCTTTCTCAAAGGGTGTTTCCAAATAGAGGGCTCTTAGTGCTTCCAAGTAAAAGATGCTGTGTACTTATTCTGTCCTTCCCTTTTTAACAGATTTTCTGTCCTAAGAAAAAGATGGAAGAAATGGAGAGAAAACATAGGGAAGTTACATATGGCCAGGATATCTGAAAAAACTGCTGCCTCCCATTTAAATCTGATCATCAGTGGAGACTATGTTGTGTCTCCCAGCACTCTGAAAGGTTTGTTTGGAGAGGCCATCTGAAAGGTTTGTTTGGTGAGTTCTTTTCAGTAGCATCTCAGCTGTGGTATTCCCTCCCAAGGGAAGCCAGAATGACGTCTATTTTTATGGGAATTTTTTTTAATTTTATTTGTTATTTATACCCCGCTCTCCAGCCACAAGGCTATCAGAGCAGCTTACAAATTGTTTTAAGCAATAGGAATTTACACATCTACACTGCATTGAGCAGTTTCCAGTGTGTGTTAGTTAATTATGGAGCTAATTATGGAGCTTCTGACAAAACTGAGTCATTTTGTCTGGCTTTTAAAGCCATTTTTTAAAGAATGCATTATTTCTGTTCTTCTTTTACATTGTGATTTTACTTTATATTGCTTTAAGGGCCCTGGTGGGCAGAGAAGCAATTTATAATTATTTGTAATAAATAGAATAAATTTGACCTCATCTCCTCATAAAATTCCACAAATGAATCACGGTGATGACAGAATACAAACCTTTCCTGGAGATACTGCAAAATCATAGAGCAGATATTTTTCTTTATGGCCAAAGGAGAACACTTAAACCTTTCTGCTTTGTCCGTGTAAAAAGAGAATACAGGTATTTATTTTGTACAAAACACTATTATTCACACTTTATCAGATTTCAGGGCAGTGAACATCACTGGTCTCTAGCATTTATTTAAAACACAATCTATTGAAGAACAGGGTCAGCAGACTTCTTTAAAAGGAATTAGTCATGCTTGAAAGAAACCTACCATTCTCACAGCTTTGTCAAGATCACAGTCATTAAATATGATCAATGGTGATTTCCCACCTAGTTCTAGAGAAACCTTCTTCAGGTTGCTGACAGCACAACTATGATGACAAGAAAGATGAAATAAAAAACAAACGAGATCAAGCTTTCAAAATTTAATAAATCCAGTTAATGGAAATTATATAAATAAAGGTTGACCCCCATATCCACAGATTCAGTATCCACGGTTTCACTTATCCACATTTTTTTAAAAATATGTTCTCTCTAGGCATTTCTAGGTCCTCCAATGCAATTCTATGGTCAACTTCCAGCGTTCATCTCATTAAAAATAATGGGGTTCCCTATTATCCACAGTTTCAGGTATCCAGAGGGGGTCTTGGAACATATGACCCTTTCCAAGGGCCATCCAGATCATATCAACAAATAGGGTGGGATGGATTGCAGAGAGGAGAAAGCCCTATTTTATTCATAAAAGGAAGGTTAGGAGGATCCAAACTGATATGTATATATAGCAAGGGCTGAATTCAAATTCAGAGATATTGAGGTTTGGGGAACATTCTAGTTGTGGGCAAAAAAAACACCTGCATATTTTAGCTTAAAGCTCTTAGTGGAAGAAATGAAGCCTTAGGAGAAACATTTAAACTCTGCTGAATGGGGAAAAAATAAAACCTGTCCCAGAGTTAAGAAACCACCAAATAATAGTATTACAGGGAAAGAATCACAGCCATCTAAGAAACCTTAAAGGGATGGATTGGTACTCCAGGAGGGCCAAATTCAGTCATGCCCTGAAGTTTTGCACCCCAATATCAAGGCTTATCTTTATACTGAGAGTCCACATTGTCTGGCTGGGAGAAACCTGGGAGATTATCTGGTGTGGTGACGGTCATAGGACTTTGATATCACTTTATCCGCCATGGTTCCATCCTATGGAATTTTGGGATTTGTAATTCCATGAGGAATTCATAATTCTCTGCCAGAGAGCTCTAGTGCCTCATGAAACTATCAATCCCACAATTCTGTAGGATGCAGCCATGGCAGTTAAAGAGACTTGTGACAGGCATGCTCAGAGAATTTGTAAAAATGCAAAATCTAATAAAAACACAGGGGAAACATTACCTCTTCATGATCTGTTTTCCGATTGATGTTGAGCCAGTGAAACCAAGTTTACGAATGTCTGGGTGTTCTGACAAGCGTTGTCCTGCTAAACTACCTTCATGAAACAGGTAAAATCAAATACAACGAGCTTTAGTGAACTGTAAATTATTGTTTTTTGATTACTACTTAAATATACCACATTCCCTTCCCCACAAGCTATGACTGGAATGACAAGATGGACATGTCTATCAGTTCTTTACCTGGACCAGGTAGAATATTGATAACACCTTTGGGAAATCCTGCTTTCACAGAGAGCTCTGCAAACTTTAAGGCAGTCAGTGGAGTGACCTAAATAAAAACATCCAGGTAAACCAGACTACATGTCATTTTTAGATATAGATGTGTTTTAAGAGAATACATTTCAATGTACAGTAATCATAGCATGCACTGCTATATTTACTTTCAAAATATAGAACAAATGATCTACTACTACTACCACTAATAGGAATGTTATTATACACTGGGATTATTAGTAGTTTTATAGCAGTTGTATTTATTAGAAAGGAACATGTTGCTGTTCACAGTAGTTTTCCCATATATTTTAATACTCTTCCCAGTACTTGTTCTAGCTTATACCTCAGTATTGAATGGCTCCCCATGCTTCCTTGCTCTTCATTTGTTTTGCAATTGAAATTATTTTTGCTTTACAAAATCATTCACAAATCCTTTACAAAAGCATGAGAACTTCTGTCTCCTCAAACTACCTGCATTTATCTTAGTTCATATTTATGGTATGAAATAAATATGTATAGTTAGAAGGAAAGAAAGAAGGTAGGATGGGGGCAAAGTAAAGAAAAGATGAGAGAAAATTCTAGAACTAGAACAAAACAATTTTGCTGTGGTGGTACAATTTTGCCATAACACTGTTAAACTGCTTGAGGTGTCCTGCCTTTGGTATACAACATTTCTCTGGCTACTGAAGTCTACCATGTCACTGAACCATCAATTTACCCAGTGTATTCATGTGATGGAAGTATTGGTGAAGGCTTTAGGTAAGGGCATTTAGAAATTTCAGCCAGAGAGCTCTAATACTTCATTGAACTACAAATCCAAGGATTCCAGCCATGGCAGGTCAAGTGGAACCATAGTGCTATAATTGTGTAGTGTGAAAGGATCCCATGTTTCAACACTGGAAATTACATCTATCCTGAGTGGATCAATGGGTCAGTAGCATGTTGAACTTTTGTATTTTTTGTTTTATGTGTGCATTTTCCATAGGCTTATCCATCACTGAGCAACATCAGTGGAAATTCTAGACTCGGGATGGACAACACGTGGCCTTTTATACGTGATTGGATGCAATTCCTATAATCCCTCACAACTGGCTATAGAGACTAGGGCTGATGAGAGCTGCAATCAAACAACATTTGGGGAGCTATAGGTTTCCCATGCTTGCTCTAAATTCTACATGATAGTTCTCAGACTCTGGTCCTCAAGATTTTTTGGACGTCAGCTCCCAGAATCACTGACCATTGACCAACTTAGTTGGGAACTGAAGTCCAAAATGGCTGGAAGACCAAAGTTTGAGAACCACAGCTCTAGAAGAAAGTCATGTTTCAAGGTATTACTGGCCTGTTTGGTAAGTTACCTGTGCTGGTTTCAATACCAAAGTATTGCCAGCAGCCAAACATGCTGCACTCTTCCAGGCGAGCATCATCAGTGGGTAATTCCAGGGAATGATAATTGCACAGACACTTCAAGTAAGGTGGGGAGAGAAAAAAAAAAGGTTTCAGTACATAGATGGCACTAATTGTCCATCAATAGAGGTTTAAATCTAGTTTGGCTTCATTAGAAAAAAGAATTACTCTTACCCTAAGGGTTCCTTCTTGGTGAAAGTTAGGTTATGATTTGGACGTGCATGGTTAATTGGGATGGTAGAACCCTAAATGGAAAAAAAATCTTTTAAAAGAAAATTACAATGGTGACCAAAGATTCATAAATAATAATAATAATAATAATTATTATTATTTATATCCCGCCCCTCTACGAAACGCAATCAGGGCGGCTTACAACAATTAAAATATACATCCAAACCCTCAATCCCACCCACCACCTTAAAATACAATTAAATAATGTATGTTCATGTTAATAAATAAAGGCAGTTTGGAGAACTATCTTGGCTTTGATCTCTCTTGCTTTTGCTTGTGTGACAATCCCATCACCAGGCTCTTCCCCAAACAGACCTCCTCATCCTCTATGAATCCCTTTGCACAAGTGTAACTATTCTCTCTATTGCAAGGGTGAGCAGACTTCCGGTTTTCAGGAACTACTATGCAGTATGGCAATATTTACCATGAAAAAAATCCCATGATTGCCTAAATACCCTAAAGACACCAATTCCCATCTGATCTTGGAAGCTAAGCCGGGTCAACTCTGGTTAGTACTTGGATGGAGACCACCAACAAATACCAGGTGCTGTAGGCTATATTTTTGAGGAAGAAACAGGCAAAACCACCTCTGAGCATTCTTTGCCTAAGAACACCCTATGAAATTCATGGTGTTGCCATCAGTCAGCAGGCAACTTGAAGGCACACACAGACAGGGTTGCATTATTGTCAGCAATAGATATTGTATGTGTTTCTTCCCCTCCTTCCCCCTCCTCTTTTCACCTTTATTTATTTAAAATTCAATGATTTTTTTAAAAAAGGCCTACAGGAACTTTTATTTCATTTTGTTTTTTTACTAGAATGCTGAGGTTTATCAACCATAATCAGACACAAAACACTAGCTTTGCTGAAAAGAACTGAAGTGTGCAAAATGGACAGTCCCCTTCTTTCATCCATGAATGTCAAGCGTCAGCTCATATATTAGCTTGCCTGTATTTTGTCACACCATCCTGCAAAGTATCGGAAAGTTTGCACTGACATTCCTATGTGGGTCTTCAGCGCAAGCGTGTAAACAGCTCCCGAATCAATTGTCTCAATGGTTGCCAGTTCCTCTTGGTGTTCTTCCATCAGGTCTGCAAGTCTTTAAAGAGCCATTGCAAAATATAAAATGACATATTTAGAATTGTAAAAACAAAAGGCTCTTAACTAGTTATTCTGGAGGAGAATGACTGACTAACAAATGAAAATGGTGCTCACTTTGAGGAATTTGTCTTTCATTCTGCAAAAAAATCTGGAAGACATGACTGGAAAATCATTTCACATCACTATGTGCACACAGAGAAAATCATGGGAGGAAAGGGAGCAAAGGAAGGCGGCCAGTATGATATACCATCTAGAATGTCAGACTTGGACTGGGGTGTCCTGAACACGAGTCAGCAAGGGCCTGGAGAAGCAAGTAGGAGATTTCAGTTAGTCTAGGTCACTGGCGGGTTATTTGAGCAGGAAGCAGGGAGAAGCACGAGGGTTGTATACAGCCTGTCCAGAGGTCTAAGTACACGAGCCAGCAGGGAATAAGCAGAGTAGTCCAAAAGGTGAACAGTTCATGGTCAAGACAAGGCAAGGCATGAACATTAGACAGTTTTGCCAGCAATAGATAAATCAGTTGTCAGCACTAAATTTGTTCAAGGTCACTTGTGCCTCATTAGTGCCTAATTAGTTCAGCGTCTAGTATTTAACCTGCACTGTGTGTGACTCTTCTCTCTCCTGCCTCCACTGAAGGACAGGGGTGTGTCATCTTCTGCATCTGTAGCCTCTGCAATTTCTTCAGATTCTGGGAGAGCTTCCACATCAAGGATGGCAGCTTCCAGGCACTCTTCCCTTTCCTCTTCCTCGACTGGGTCATCCAGGAAGTGAGTTATGACACCTGCCTCTTCATCATCTGAGTTGTTGTCCAGAGGGTGAGTTATGACATGGGGAGACCTGAGTTCAAATTCCTACTCAAGCATGAAGCTTGTTGGTTAACATTGGCCAGGTCACTCTCTGTCTCAGGCTAACCTACCTCACAGGCTTGTTGTGAGGATAACATTTCAAGGGCGAGGGAAGCAAAACCTTTATGTTCCTTTGAACAATTGGGAGAAAGGACCAGATAAATAAGATCAAAGAGTTAAAAAAATTAATATACCTAGATACCAGTATCACATTTTTAGGGATGTTTCTAATTTTTTTATTTATAAAGTTATTTATTTGTCAATTTTTGCCCCAGTAAAGGCTTCAAGAATTTGGCCTTTCACTTAACAGCATGTGCAGAATCTGAGCGTATTATATATATTTACAATAATATAAAATAGATTTTACACTTATTATAAATTACAAAGGTGTTATGTCATACCTGTACATTAACCTTCCCCTTTCTCTTGCATTCATCCGTCCCCATTCACCGTGCTCAAAGGCATTTTTTGCTGCTGCAACTGCTTTGTCAACATCACCCACTGTAGCAAGTGACACTTTTGCAATCACCTGTCATAATGATGGGGAGATGTCATTAGCTCTTGCGCTAAGTCTAAAGTAAAACAGGTCAGATTTTGTTAATCAATAGTAAATTACTGGTTTTTCATTTTTTGACAAGAAGTTTAACTACAAGCTTTTCCCCTTATCCACCCTCAGCCCAGCTCCTATCTCCTATTTTTTACAGTTTGTTACATGCTTTCCTTTAGTGGAAATCACTTTTTCCCCACTTTATTTTTATGGAAAAAAGGAAGGAAAGAAGGGAAGGAGAGTAGGTAGAGGGAAGGTAAAGAGGTAAAAGCAAGGAAAAGGAAGGAAAGGAAGAAGGACAAATGATGGGGAGAAAAAGAGTACAGAAAAGAAATGGAAACATACATTCATTGACTAGTATCAAGTAGTGTGTTGATATGGGCATAGGTCTTCTATTCTATGTAGAATTCAAGGAAGTTATGCTAAATTATCTAAAACCTGTCCTCTTTATGTAGCTTATAATGAAGTGGCCATGTCTAAATACCCTAAAGGCATCAGATTCTATCTGATCTTGGAAGCTAACCAGGGTCAGCCCTGGTTAGTACTTGGATGGGATACTGCCAACAAATACTAGGTGCTATAGGCTATATTTCAGAGGCAAGAACTGGCAAAACCATCTCTGAGTGTTCATTGCCTAAGAAAACCCTATGAAATTCATGGGGTTGCCACAAGTTGACAGGCAACTTGAAGGTGCATACACACACATGTTGGTTGAGGGTGTTAGGTGTTATAGTCTGAAGGACACCAGGGTCAGGAAAGCTGATGGAGAGTCGCTATTTGTGGGCTGCAAGCCCCAGGAGGTCCTGGACCCAAGAGTATCAACCAAACTTGCTGTTAAAGTTTATTCAGATAAAAAAAAAAGCTAACAAAAAGAAGGAGATGCAGACCATAGGCATCTGTTGTTCTATATTGCTAAGTCTTTCAGCTAAATCCATAAAAAACAGGCCATGGAATTGTTCTTTGTTTAGCAACTACCACAAATGCAATGTCAAGCAAAACCCAGATATGAAGAACAAACAAAAAGATGCACCCCAAGGGGTTTACTCACTGATCCATCTGTTGGATTTATAGAGTCATATGTTTTTCCATCTTCAGCGTTCACAAACTGCCCATTGATAAAACATTGATATGGCATCTTCACTGTCATGTGGTTGACTTCCTTTGAAACCTAGTAGGAAAACAAACCAAAAGAGTCTGCCAGTCCTATAAACATCTGTGTATTCCCAAAGAAAACATTAAGGTCTGCTAATTGCTAACTTACCTTCTGAACACGTACAATGTGCATGCATTTATGTGGTGTTTTTCAGATCCTGTCAGCAAATCAAAGTAACACTTAAAATGCCTACTGTAAACATTCAGCTTCAAATGACTTTTCAGCAAGAGTATCTATTGCAACTACTAAACTAAAATATCTAGGATTATATTCACAAAACAAGAAAGGGGCATTATTTTTAAAGATTTCTCTTACAGATAAAATTTATTTATAAACCCCCAAACTGTGTTTTTTTCCCCACCCCCTACATATTGTTATGTGTGTGTAACTCAACTCTGACCTCTGGTGAGCCAATCATAGGGTCTTGTTGGAAACGTTTATTTAGAGGAAGTTTGCTACTGCATTCCCCTGAGGTTGAAAGAGTGTGATTTGCCCAAGTTTACTCAATTGGTTTCCATGGCTGAATAAGGATTTGAACCCTGGTCTCTTGGAGTCTCAGTCCAACACCCAAATCACTAACATGATCACTCTTTCTGCTATGCATAATATAGCACAATGTGTGAAGAGAGAGGATTTGGCATTCTCACTTGCAGGACTGGTCAGTTTAGAGGGGCCTTGGCCAAGTTACCCTCTGGGTTCCTTGGCACCATCCTGCTAGGTCTTCAGAGAACCAACTAGGGAGCAGAGCTGTGAGAAGAGGCACCTCAAGGAAAAACAATGAGGATGGGCAGCAGTGGATCAGTAGAATTTCCTTAAAATGCCTCTGGGTAGCTTGGGCAAAGGCAAAAATCAGGTTGGGAAAATGCCAGCTGTTGCTTCACCTAATGTTTCCCTCCAGAAAATGAAAGCATTAAAAGGGTAATGAAAAGATTTTCTTTCAAAAAGGAGTTGGCATTAGTTATGGACTGTGGACCCAAGCATTTGATTCATTATGCTGTGTGTGTATGCCAGGCCTGCTCACTTCTTCATCTCACTAGTATTTTCAGCTTCAAGCCATCACTTTCTATTCCTATTTATTTATGAGGAAAAATATTAAATAAATAATAAAGATATGTAATAGCAAAGTACAAGCCCCCCCCCATATGCGTGGGACCGGTACCTGCAGTTTCAGTTATCCGTTGTCCAAAAAATATGGTCTCTCTAGGCATTGCCTAGGTACTCTGGTGCAACTCAATGGTAACTTCTGCTGGAAGTTACCATAGAGTTGTGTGGGAGCTGCTTAGAGAGGTGTCTTCTCTAGGCATTTCCTATGTCCCCCACCAGAAGTCACCACAGAGTCAGACTGGAAATGCCTAGAGAGGCATTCTCTCTAGGCATTTCCTAGGTCCTTCAGGATGATTCTATGGTGTTCCTTATTACCTGAGGTTTCAAGTATTTGCAGCAAGCCTTGGAATGTATTCCCTACGGATACAGCAGGCAACCTTTACTAATAATTTTGCCCCTTTTATTAATAATTTCTGAACCAACATATTGATACTTATTTGCTTGCTTGCTTACATTATTTCTAAACTGCTTTACATCCTGAGAAATTCTTGAGCAGAGTACTCTCATCCCACACTTTGGATATGAATGAAGTGGACTTCTGTTTAATGTCTTTATGTGTAAGAGGCACAGATACCTCCCATGAAGCATTCCTGCCATCTCAAATCTTTCCTTTTAGACACACATTGCCCCTGATGACAACACTTTGATAGTCTGTCATAAAAGAAAGCATGAATTTTGGAAAGTAGCTTACATAATCTATTACTAATTCCTCCTCTTTGTCTTCTCCCCTGTGTTTTCTGACAGCCATTTGGATAAAATCTCCAAGCTTTGGGGCCATATAGACATCCTCATTCTGTAGCTCAAGTCCACCACATTTTTGCTTGATCTCTTCAATCATCCTTTAAAGTGAAACAAATCCAAAATGATGAAAAATTGGTCAAAATGATGAAATCCATAGAATACTGAAATACACTGAAATCTTCAAATACAGAGCAGGATAAAAAAATGTATTAAATAAATAAAATAGGCCCACCCACTTCCGTGCTTGTATTTTTTGCACTGACTACATCATGCATAGTTTTAACCTATGCCTTTTGGGGTGTTGGTGTCTTCGCCTGACAGAAAAGGAGAGGGGGAGCCAACCTAGACTCTCTGTTAGCAGGGAATTCTAGAATGTGGGAGCAACCACGGGAAGGCCCTGTCTTGTATTCCTGCCAGGCATGATGACCCTGTGGTGGATGAAAGAAGGGCCTTGAAAATCAGACTCTGCTTTCAGGTTTCCTGCTACAATAGGACCTCACTGCAAGAGCTTTATAAGATATTGACTTACCTAACAACATCCATAGAGGAGGCTCCAGATTTAAAGAAGTCAGTGGTGTCCTCCATTATAGCCACATTACTCAAAATTCCCTTCCAAACAGACTGCAAGATAGGGAAAATATCTCAGACAAGGACACAAGCAAATCCATCTTCTGATAAGGACTTTTTGTCCCAAATTACACATTGCAGGATCTTACATCATTGATTCAGTCCCCACTACTTTTTTCTAATTGGCTTGCTATGGGCCTAGCAACTCCTGACAAGCTAAAGCTGTTGTTGTTCTTGTTTTTGTTTCTGTTGTCATCGTCTGCCTTCAAGCAATTTCTGACTTATAGTGACCCTAAGGTGAACCTAACATGGGGTTTTCTTGGCAAAATTTGTTCGGAGGGGGGTTGCCCTTGCCTTCCTCTGAGGCTAAGTGTGGCTTGCCCTTCTATACCTACTTAATGACTCTGGCTTTTCTTCGCAAACGAAGATTCAGGAAGGACTCGTCCCGCGCTTTCTGCAAGCCCGCTGATGACTAAAAGGGCCAATCCGAGATAAACAAGTCCGGTTGCAGAAAGCACAGAAGAAGGTCTCCTTGGGTGATGTTTCCAGGTTGTGATTCTTTCTGAGTTGTTGTTTCTCTTCAAGACTTGTTCAGCGTGAGTTCTCAAATAAGGCTGCAGCATTGTGGATAGTGCGTCTCCATGCCTTCTGATGTGAGGCCAGGGTGGACCACTGTTGGTGATCAATTTGGCCGAGCCTGAGATGTTGTTTCAGGGAGTCCTTGTATCACTTTTTTGGAGCGCCCCTCTTACGCTGACCCATGGTGAGTTCACTGTAGAGTACTATTTTTGGGAGGCGATGGTCCTCCATCCTAGAAACGTGCCCTGCCCAGCACAGCTGTGTTCTCAGTATCATGGCCTCAATGCTGGTGATCCCTGCTTGCTCAAGGACAGCAACATTCGTCACATAGTCAGTCCAGTGTATATTTAGGATTGTGTACCTTACCTAATATTTCACAGATGAAAAACAGGACACATGTGGCCAAGCAACATCAGAGTGTGGTCAAGACAGCAAAAGTTAAAAATGAGGAAGAATGCACAAGCTATGAGAGGCAGCAACAGGTTGCTTTTGCTTGAATCTACAGGAAAGGGGAAGATTCACCCTCTGTTCTCGTCTGCTCTGCCACTGATGATTTAATTGAGTGCAAACTACTTTTACACTTTGAACTCAGTCTGCACCAATGGAAGTAGCTGAGGACAAAAGAGGGGAGGGGGGAAGAGGAGAGAGAATCTAGGACATTTTAAAAGCAGCTGAAAAAGTGAAATGACAGAGGGTTAACTGGGACCCTTCCTGCCAAACTGGAACAGTTGGAGGGTATGATGTTCATTTACAGGGCTACCACTCTCCAGTTGCCTACATACCCACCCCTTATGCTCCTCCTGTGTATAATGTGTAGAGAGATCAAATGTGTTGGGTTTTTTTGGATAAAGCCATGGTCTACAAAAATTCTAAATAAATAAATAATGAAATACTATGATATAAATCTAATTGTTAGTCCCAAATAGAATAGCCCTATTGGATCACCAGAATTTATATTAACATTGATTAACCAAGTTTCATTGATTCAATGAGCCTACTTGAAATTAAAAGTTTGGTTTGGGCTGCTTTATACATGGAAGATCATCTCCAAATAACATGTGTATTTAAGTAGTCTAGCATTCCTATTGATGGTTTTGTTAATTTTTCAAGCTCGGTCCCTTTCCTTTCTTATTCATTTATTTAGAAAGCATTTAACATTTTTATGAGAATTGTACAAAAATTTAAAAAGCAAGCACACCCCCTGCCCTGTGACTTAAAACTCACAATCACGTTTAAGTAAACATTCTATTTTCTCTGTGTTTTTCCTGTCTCAGATAAAGCAAAAATTTACCTTGATATCTTCTGCCATTTTCTTCTCCTCTTCGCTGAGTTCTATGGCAGACATCTCATCAGTAGAGAAATATTTAGATGCTGGGATCATTCTTCCATCTTCAAACTGTAGATTTCTTACCAGCAACTAGGAGGGGGGAAAAACCCCCAGAAATCCAGCTATAGTTAGCAGGGTAGGAAAACTGTTCAAAATAAGTACAAGTATGCCTCATTTATTAAGTACATATGTTACTGGGCATTGCTTCTTGTATCAGAAAATATGGTACCAGAGACACAAATAACATGGGGGAAAAATAGGGATAGGTTTCTGTGCCACACAAAAGAAGAGCAGTTCAACATGTTTTAGCAAGCCTCTCATCCAAACCTAACAATATGCACATGAGAAAAAACCAGGTCAGGTAAGCCTTGCATATGGAAATAAAAAAAATTGAGCCTTCTTGACCCCACCTGAAATAGTCTTCCAAAATGCATCCAAGAATGACATTTTGTTTGACCAGCTTCCACTTTTCTTAGATTTCCATTTTGGTAGCCAAATGTACAGGTCTATGGTTTTTTTTAACATGCTGGGAGTAGTTGGTGAGGCAGTTTTATCTGCCTTCCCCTTTCTCTGTCTTCTGCTGTTCACACATGGACAGTAAAGGGATTCTGGAGTCAGCTGAATTTTACTTTGCCAATTATAGGTAGGCAAACACAGGTACAGTAGGATCAGCTAGAGCAGAATCCCATCCTTTCCCAGTTCTAGTTTTATTGGATTGATGGCTGCAGACACACCGCTGCACCCTTCCAGCTAGACAGAGGGCAAGGAGGAAATGGGATGGTAGTGGTGGATTTGCTGGGAAGGTGCTAAAAGACTTTGTAAAAAGGAGCTTCTTTGACAGAGGCTTTGTTAATTGAAGTGTGTTTGTATTAGTACTGGACAAACTGCTACCCATTTTTGTGGCTCCCATTGTCCCCAGGGATAAAAAAAAATGGCCCCAAAATTCCCCCAAAAGGACCTCAACGAAGTGTGGAGGGCATTTCTACCACATTTGGAGGCCTTATGGGTCCCAGGAGTCAAAAAATGTTGTGATTTTTTTTAAAAAAAAATATTTTTGCCACCAAATACCCTCTTGACAATGTAGCAGGCATTTCCTCCACACACACCCAACCTATTTATGCTCTAGAGAAGCCCTTTTTGAAACAGGACATGAATGGAAAGTGATATACTGTATATATTGTGGAGGTGGGAGTGGTGAGGGGGGTTGTACCCCCCCCAGGTCACCCGAGGGACCAATACAGCCCCCTAGCCTTCCACAGTTACCCACCCCATATATTAGTATCTGGTTATAAACCTTTTACTGAAATATTTTCTTGCCATCACAGAGTTAGTACTGGTTTTCTATAAAATTCACACAACAATTTTTATTTTTGCTCATGCTGTCTGGTATCTATTACTTCTATCATTTAGCATTGATCTTCTCACAAGCTTACCATTTTTCCATCATTGCCAAACAGAACTAGGCCATTCTTAGTTATGAGTCCTGGTTTTGCAGCACCTTTTATTGCCAGTTCTTCACCTGGAGGTGCTGAACCCTCCAGTAATGAGGATCCATAGAAAGTAACTATCTGTAAAAAGATTAAGATTTTTTTAAGTGAATGAACTGTGAACATGCAAATGGTGAGGAAATATGATTGAGTTTTGTTGATTGGGAAAGAGCTGTAGCTTGGTAGTGCTTTACTTGGCTGAAGGTTCCAAAACAAACCCCTGATGTGTCCAGGTAAAGCTGGAATAACTCCTGCCAGTCAGTGTCAACACTACTGTACTGTGCAAACAGAAACATTGGCGTGGCTTCATAAAAGACATCCTCCTACATACCCTCCTCCAACTGTCCTGATTTGGCAGGGACAGTCTCAATTAATCCTCTGTTGCCCACTTTTTCAGCTACTTTTTAAATGGCCCAGTTTCTCACTCTTTCCCCCACTTTTCTCCTTTGTCCTTGTCAATTGCTGCAAGCAGAGTTCAAAGTGCAAAAGTAGTTTGTACTCAGTTAATGCAGCAGTGGGGAGAAGAGAAGAGGAGGCAGAAACCTGCCCTTCCCAGTAGGCTCAGGCAAAACTAAACTGCTCCAGCCTCTTTGAATTGTGCATTCTTTCTCATTAATAACTTTTGTCATCTTGACTACATTCTCATGTTGCTTGGACAGAAGTGTCCTGTTTTTCATCTGTGAAATATTGGACAGTATACAACTGACAGAGTTAGGTACATTAATGCTTTCTTTTCAGTGACTTTGAGAGAGAAACCCCATATACAATTGTAAGTTATGCCACAGAAGAGAAATATTCCAAAGCCAACTGTAAACTAATCCAAATGAGCAGTGGACAAAGTGTGGTCCTTGTCATACACACCCATCCAACTTTAGGTGAAAACAAATTATCCAAAATTGTTCCTTTTCCATTCCTGACAGCTTCCAGGAGTGCAGTGCACTTCAAAAAGGGATTGCAGGGCCCCTCCAAACTTTCCTCCAACCTCCCCCCTCCAAATTAAACTAGAAGTAGCTTTCCAGATACTTCTGGTTTCCTCATTTTTCAATTCTCTTATATTTCAGGACCTAATGTAGACCATGGTGAGTGTCTGGGGTGTAAAACTGTCCTCTGGTCCATCAGAAGTTGCCTACCCTGATCTAAATCAATGTTCTTCGGGCAATGTTTGAGTCAAGAGAGACATTCCAAGTCCTGGCATTTTTGGCCTCATATTTTACTCCAGAATAGCAGCAGCTTATGGACCCCATGTCAGTGGAACAGTGAATCCATTTGGATGTTAGTCTAAACTTTAAAGGAGAGGTCCAAAGTGCTGAACTGCCCTAGGTAGGTTCAGCACCTTGGATAGCTCTTTTAAGTGCATGGCCATGGGAGCCACCAGCCGCCACTGGATGCATTGCCAAACTATTTCTTATTTTTTCAGCAAATTCACCTGTACTGTTCTGAACCTTGTGCTTGATAAAACATTTATCTGTATTTATATTGTTATCGAGGAGGAGAAAAAAGATCCTTGTAATTTACAGTGCTTACCTGGCCATCAATTACTGCCCAAGCTCCAGGTACTTTATCATGGCCTCGGATCCAATTGTGCAAAGCTGCTGCTGGTTGATCCCAGGGAATCTACGAAGCAATGAAGTAGAAGTTGAGTTATTCCTACTTACATATGTGATTTCATTCTCTTCAGGTATTTGTAAATCAGGCAATGGCAGAGGAGGTGAGAATAATATTCATATTAATATGATGTAGAAGGCATATTAATTGACTGTTGGTCAAATATAACAGGACAAAGCAATTAAAAACTGTAGAAGGATGAAGCTTCCATTCAGAGAAAGACATAATACAAGGATAGGATAGCTTTGGCCCTCCAGATGTTTGGGACTTTAACTTTCAGAAGCTCCAGCTGTATGGGAGTGGTAGTCCAAAACCTAGGGAGGACCAAAGGTTTCCCACTCCTTCCATAAGCAAAGCTTGAAACCAATGCATTATAAGCGACATTATCTGTAATGTATTACTGTTGGTTTAATGATGCTTCTAACTTAGTTACTTTTTAGAAGTAACTTAATAACTAGGGGCATTGCTACCAGGAGAAGTGATTAAATATTGTTTTGGAGAAGGTTTTTCAGAACTTTTTGTACTTCTAAGTGTAAAATGTGAAGTAACTAAAAAACTCCAACCATCATGTTATCTTTCAAATAACAACTAAAACAAATTAAATTTAAAACATTGCGATAACAAATAATATGTTACATTAAAAAAAACAGTCCACGTTCTGATAGAGTGTTGCAACATCATGAGATGCAACATTACAATATACAGTACATAAGAAAAACTATCTTTCACTTGAATGACAACTGGAGGAGAATACTATTACTGCATTGTTTAAGGAAGATTGGGGAACATAAGAAGAGAATCAAGTTTCAGAAAATATTTTAAAATCAAAGCAAGTGATCAGAATGTAACTTTTGAGTACAGAGAATGCAACTGTTAGGAAAAAAAATAAAGAGAACATGTATTGTCACAGTGTACTGACAGTGTATTCAGTCAGGGTAATGTTGCACTAAGGCCAGGAATGAACTTTAGGCAAGTAATTCACCGACTGATTTGGGCAAAATGCTAAACCATAGTTTAGTGTTACAAAAACAAGCCTAGCCTCCACCATGGCTCACACATTTCTCCCACTCAGTTAGCCTGGCCATGAGGAGGAGTTTGGAAGCTTCTGTTTATATTTTAGATTAACCACAGCTTGCTGTCTTGTCCAAACTCAGAAAACTGTGGTTAATTTTAACTAGCCACATTTGCATGTTAACAGTAAGTCATGGAATTTCTGAACTATTACATAAAGTCAAGGCACCATATATTGGTGAGTTTTTGTAGCACTTTGGACCTCTCCAGTACTTTAGGGGAGTTTCTAAGGGCTTTGTGGGTGTCCTGGGAAATGAGGGATGTAAAAGTGGGAGGGGGCATATGCAACCCAAAGGCTGCACTTTTCCTATCCCTGCTCTAAGGAACCAACAATTGCTGATGGCCTTTAACAGTATGAATAGATTATATTCTTAAATTCTTCCAGCAATTGAACGATGATCTTTGTATTAATAATATACAGTAATAATTTACACCACCCCCAAGATGTTTCATAGAAAATGTTTCATACAGAAGGCTAATTCATTTGTATTTCTATAGGTTGAGTCTGAGGAAAGAGCAGCTGTTCAACATAAAGTAAATTGATCTCATACTGAAAATACCATACAGGTCACTAAGTTTCTAAATATAAATGGCTTCTAGGGAGCCATATTGCACCTCCTTGGAAGTCAATTCAACTTCTGGGTGGTTAAAAGTATCTTAGGCACTCATTAGAAAAGTTACTTTTGAACTCTAACTTGCAGAATCCTCCAGCTAGCAGGGCCTCAGCCTGCCTGGGATTCTGAACAGTTCAGTCTAAAAAGTAGATTTGCTAAGTTCTGATCCCATCCGGCTCCTGAAATGGGTAATGTCACAATAAACCCAACATTCAATAATATGCTGCTCGAATAAAGTCCCGCAGAGGACCACACACATACACATGCACTGTTGCCCACAATACCTCTGCATTTTCTTTTTTCTGGATGCCTTCATAAGTTGCCCCTTCTTCTGACTGAGGGATACGAGGAGCTCTGCCATCAGCAATGAGCTGTACAGCTTCTACCTAAGAAGAAAAATTAAACAACCAAGCCGTTTTGTTCATTCTAGAAATCTAAACATCCTGGCTTCTACAATATTTATAACTACTAAAAGAACTAATTCATATTACAATTGGGCATGCATTAATATTCAGTAACTCTGGGCTCAATATGGTTATCAAGCAGAACTTGGAAAAGTGGCAATGCTGACCGGGGGGATTCTGGGGGCTTGTCTACACCAGCAGAAAAAGAAAAAAGAAAAGAAAAAAAGTGGACTCACCCTGAATCTGGTGCTGGCAGTCCAGATGACGTACAGTTACTTTCATGGAGGAACCACAGGTTGTTGGGTTTTTTTGCCCTTAACCTAACTTTGCGCCAAACCAAGTAAAGTTGGGGAAAACTTTCCAGGAAACTCTGGAGTGACCTCAGGTTCTTTTGATGTCTTAGCTGCTGGACTGGGTCCAGTTCAGCCCAATCCAGTTGTCCACATGCAAATGGAGTGCAATTTTACTTACCCTGCACTGAGCAGCGCAGGGAAGGGAATGGATCTCCCTCGGAGCCACCACCACCACCTCGCCAGCCAAGCAGCTTCCTTAGAGAGTCTGGCCAGCAGTGTTGCTTCTGCTGAGGTCAGAATGGGGTGCCGGTGTGACCAATGAGGAGGAGGTAGAGCAACCCCCACCCTGTTGATCACATGTCTGGGCTTCCCATTCGGACGTCAGCAGAAGTGACATCACTGGCCAGGCTCTCGCATGGAGCTGCTTGGCTAGTAAGGTGGCAGCTCCAAAAACAGGGGACAGGCCAGCTGGGCCAATGCAGTGACAGCATGGCGGGCCTGTGTGGACAACGAAGGCCATTGCACTGGATTTGGCCCAGTGAGTGTGGCCACCATAGTTGTTCATCTGGGGCCAGTCTGGAGCATAATGCTCCAGAATAGCCCTGGATTTAAGCAGCAAGTATAGATGCGTCATAGGAGTTCTGGTCCAAAAAGTAACTTTCCCCAGCTCTATTCTACAGAGGTGTCTGTGAACATGTATTGATTTCAGTACATGTCATCAACTAGGAAGGATGTGACCTCAGATTCAGCCCAGATTCTATTTACTTGTATATATTCAAGTTGCTTCCCCAAATAGTCTCAGTCCCATAACTGTTACAGAAAGATAATAACTCTTACTGGGAAAATTATTGAAATAATATATGTGAAAAGATCTAAGTACTAAAAAAACCCCATATAAATATCAAGTATTATTATTACCAAATAAGTCTACAATTTGTTTCATTATTCCTCTTTAGACTGAAATTCTTCAATGGTGTCTTGAAATGTCATTTTCACCCCACTTGTGCTTTAGCTTTTCCCAACCTACTTCCCAACAATTGTGTTAGACTACAATCCCCGGAAGCCTACCAACAGCACACAGCTGCCAGTCTAATACAGCTGGAGGGCACCAGGTTGGAAAAGGTGTCCCAAGTATCTTTGTTGTTGTGTGCCTTCAAGTTGTTTCTGACTTATGGTGAACCTATCATGGGTTTTCTTGGCAAGTTTTGTTCAGATGGGGTTTGCCTTTGCCTTTCTTTGAGGCTGAGAGGGTGTGACTTGCCCAAGGTAACCCAGTGGAATTTCATGGCCTAGCAAGGATTCAAACCTTAGGAGATTATCAGATGGGGAAAACATCCCAGGACAGGAATGACAGGAGACCGCTAAAAGGCTTACCTTTTAGATGACATCATCCCTCTCCTGTGATGCTCCCGTTCTGCTCCTGTTCCCCTCCTGCTTCCTCTTATTGATGGGGAAAAGCTGTCAATTAGAAGCCTGTTCTGTTATAGGAACGGAATGACGGGTGAGTGAAAAGATGACCAGTTATGCTGGTGCGATACCAATGTCACGTGACGTCACCGGGAGGTACATGCCAGGATTCTTCCGGGTACGATCAGGACAGCCAGGTAAGTGTCACCCTTCCCCCCGTTCCTAGTTTCCTTTTTAAATGTTTAGTGTGTTTTTGTACTTGCTGTCACTTGTTTTAATTTAATTTTTACTGTTTAAATTTCCCACCGCCTGTTCTCTTGCGAGAATGGGCGGGATTTGCTTTCCGGGACGTGAATGGAGCTTTGTGACAGCTTCATTCACGCCCGGACTGCCGAAGGGAGGGGGAGCGTTCCAGATCACACAGCTAGGGAAGGGTTTGATTTTTAAAAAAATTCGTTACAGGGATGGGAGTTGGGGGGGAGTACAGCAGTGGGGGGGGGAACGGGACAGAAACAGTTTTAGGGGTCCCATGTGATAATCTCCCAAGTCTTCAGAGTCATGGTTCAAATGTTCAAACCACTACACCAAGTAGTCTTACCATAGCCTTTATTCCCTCTGGGAAAAGGAACCGATTATACAGATCATCAACGGTTTCATTTTGGCCAATGTCACATTCTCTCTGCAAAAGAATGGGTCCTGTGTCCAAACCATCATCTGCCCAGAAAACTGTAAACCCACCTTTTTTATCTCCATGAATTAAAGTCCTGAAAATAAATAAAAGAGATATGATAGAGATCAACATTTCTTAATAATAAATATCAACACTTTTCATTATTCTGAACTATTAAGAAAGTCAAAGGATAGCTCTACAAACTTTGGAATAGACTAGAATGCAGCAGGAAACCATGGCACTGATGGGCAAAATACTGCCAAATGAGGCTCTTGAAATCCCAAAGGGTGGCTCCTAAACCACCCATTTTTTTTAAAAAAAAAGTGTCAATTTTCAGGCCATTTTGGCCCCAAAACTGACAAAAATCCCAAAACAACCAAAGCCAGCAGTAAATGTGGTGATTTACTTCTGACACCCCTAGAGCTCCCTAAACTCTTAAACAAAAATGGTGTCAAACCACTTGAAATAGTGGCCAGAACATGCTGAACTGTCAAGTTATGGGGCCACCTGGGGGTACAAGGGGATTCCCTCGTTCTTGCCCACCCCAACCTACGTTCATCCAGATGTTGTTGGATCACACATCTCACGATCCTTCACCACTGAGTATGCTGCTAGAGCTGTTGGAAGTTCCAGTCTAGGAACATCTGGAAGGCTACATATACCGTAGTCAGGGTTCAAAGAAATCTAAGTTACAAATACAGTATAGTGATAAAATTCAGTTCCTTAATTAACTGATCATCCCAATTACTTCTGCAATACCATCTGGTGAGCTATACAGTCTAGGATTGTAGCCTTACATACACTTTGCTATAAAGTACAGACCGGTTTTCTTTTGAAATTCTTTGCTGAGCTCATTATCCAACATATGCTTGCAATATGATCCCTGGTTGCTCTTCCTTTTTTTAACCAGCTTGGACATCTGGCATTTCTCACTCCATATATGGTAAAAGTCTTCATTGTAGAATTGTGAGCATCACTTTGTTTGCATGGGAAATTAATGCAATGGTCCTGTGGTTACTACAATTCCTGGTGTCCCCTTTCTTAGGGATTGGAATGTATATAGAACATTTCTATTCTGTGGGTCATTGTTTTGCTCTGCATATTTGTTGATTGATTTTAGCTAGAACTAGAGTAGAATTTTATCTCTGTAGATTAAAGCAGCTCTATTGTTATGCCATCTGTTCCTGGTGATTTAGTTCTCCCAAGTGCTCTCAGAGCAGCTTCCACTTAACTTTCTAAAATTGTCAGTTCATCTTCATATAGTTCTTCCATGAATAAATTGGTCATCATTTTATCTCTTTTATATAGTTCTTCCGCATATTGTTTCCTTCATCTTTTTATTTCTACTTGGTTATGTAAGTGCTCCCCTGCTGGTCACAGATCCCCAGTCTTGATTTAAATTTCCCTTCAATTTCTTGGATCATGTGAAATAGGTCTCTTGTTCTTCCTTTTTTGTTGTCACCTTCTATTTCTCTGCACTGATTATTTAGAGTAGTTTTCCTTTTTCCTTTGCATAAGTAATTGAACAATTACATTCAGGGTTATGACTCTATTTTGTCACCTTTTCCTTTTGCTTCTTGTCTGGCTTTAACTGCTCGAAGAATTCCATTGAGAATTCCATTGAGACTTCTCCCTTTTTTTGCTGCAGATATGTCTTTGGCTCAAAATCAGAGTTCTTCCGGCTCCCAGTAAATTAGGCTTAATGATGCAAATCTATTTTTTACATTATCTTTACATTCTACAGGGATGTTCTTCATGTTGTTGTATTTTGTTCTTCAAAATGTTGTATTTTGGCACAACATTTGTTTTAGTGTTGTTCTTTACTTTTACTCTAATTTTTGATATTAGCAGTTAATGGTCTGTGCCACAATCTGCTTCTGGTCTTGTTTTTGCAGGGAAAATGGAGCTTCTCCATCTTCTACTTCTGATTATGTAGTCTATTTGATTTCTGTATTAGCCATCAGATGATGCCCATGTATACAGTCATATCTTTGCTTGCTTGAAGAAGTTGTTTGCGATGAACAAACTATTGGCCTCACAAAATTCAGTCAGTTGGTCTCCTGCTTCATTTCTTGATTCTAGGCCAAATTTTCCTACAATCTTTGATTTCTCAAACAATGCTCTGTTTCCTACTTTTGCATTCCAATCACCAATGATTCCTGAGTAAAACACTGTCCTATTCCTGTCACTTTAGCTTGTTCACCCCAAGTATTGCAATGTTTATACGTTCCATTTCTTGTCTTAATATGTCTAGCATCCTTTGATTCATGTTTCGCACATTCCATTCTACATTCCATAATATGTATTGTGCAGCTTTGGACTTTTCTTTCATCTCTGAGCATATCAACAGCTGAACATCCTTTCAGCTTGAGTCCAGTTGTGTCATTAGCCACAGGGCTACTCAGAGTTATCCTCTGCTCTACCCCTGTAGCTCAGTGAGTGCCATCCGATCTGGGAGTTTCATCTTCTGTCTCTTGTTTCATTTTAGATTTTCTCATCATAAGCTTTTCATGGTAAAAGACATTCAAAAGAGGCTTACTGGGCCTCATTCTTCAAAGTGTTAACAAGTCTTAGCTATGGTGCCACTGCCATTGTTTCTGAGAAATCCTCCACCAGTGTCACCCCCTTCCACTACTGTTGGTGCCCAGTATCTGTTCAGCACATTTAGTCTAGCTCCTCAGCAAAAGCCTGTCTGACATGGGACTATGACCACTAGCATAGTCTCTTGCCTCACAGGAGCATGCAATCCAATCATCACGGAAAGGTAGTGCCATGGTGCGATTATCTACTTACCAATTAATGGCAGATGCTCCTCTGTGGTGGGGGAGGATGGATGGATGGTAAATAATAGAGCCATGCTTTGGATTGTCAATAACATCCATGGGAATGAACTGTGTACAGAATGGAAGAACGTTCAACTCTGCCCCAACTGATTTATAGGCATCAATGACTTCTGGGATAGGCTTGCCCTTAACTCTCCACCTTGGGAACTTAAATACAGGAGTTCCATCCTTTTCTGCAGCAGATGCTAGGAAATAAGGAAAATCAGATGCTAGGAAATATGGTAGATAATTAAGAACACTGAAATGCCACATTTATATAAAACATTTAAGAATAAGACCTATTTTGATTTTACTTTAGCATAATTTAGTTGCTATGTGTATCAGTGCTATCTTAATCATAGCAATTCAGCAGCAAAAGGAGAACTTAAGGTGTATGAGAGAGAACCTCAGCTCAAACACTCCATAAGTTCCCGCTCTGCTTCCAAGTTACTCTCAGTTGCAGTCACAAATTCTGGGGAAATAACTTTCCTGAGAGAGCTAGTGTAGTGTAGTGGTTTGAGCATTGGGCTACAATTCTTGAGACCAGGGTTTGAATCCTTACCCAGCAATGGAAACCCACTAGGGGCTTCTCTACGTTGGCCACAATACTCCACCTTCTGGCAGGAGTATTCTGGACCCAGAGTTGGCCCGGATTCCCCCCTCCCATTACCATGCACAAGCTGGCATGTATCGGTGTGCACCTCCGACGCTGTTGTACATCACTCTCTCTAAAGCCAGGAAGGAGACCCTCAGCATGTGATCAAAGCTGGTCACATGCAAGAGCCCTTGATAATGTGCTGGGGGCATCCTTCTCAGCTGCAGAATGACTCCAGTGGTGGTGGTGGCCAGTGATGCAACCCAATGTGTAGGTACAGACTTCTGTGTTTCTGCGCCAGACCCATGCAGGTTTTCCCACATGAAGCAGGTTTTCCTAGGTAGTTTTTTTAAAAAGTGTTTTAATATGTTTTACCCTGGTTTTCCCCCAGCTTCACCTCAAATGTTGTCAGGGCTGTCCAGAGTCAAATTGGGGCAGGAGCCCTGGGTCGTTTAGACTGCAGGGGTCCAACATGGGGGGAAGCCAGGATTAATTGCCCATCTAGACAAGCTCTGGGTGATCTTGGGCAAATCCACTTTCTCTGCCTTAGAGGAAGGCAAAGGCAACAAATCCCCTCTGAATAAATCTTGCCAAAAGGGGTTTGCCATTGCCTTCTTCTGAGGCTGAGAGTGTGTGACTTGCCTAAGGTCACCCAGTGGGTTTCAATAGCCAAGTGGGGATTCAAACCCTGGTCTTCCAGCATCCTTCCAAAGTCCTAGTCCAACACTCAAACCACTACACCACGTGCACATAAAACATGTATATTTAGTGTATAGCTTGCTTTAAAGAATTAATGTATGTATGATTATTAATATATTTTGGTGTTGTGTCTCTCCCCACTGCCAAAGAAACAAGAAACCCAAGTGCAACACATCTCTCTATCTTTGTACATGGAGAGGAACATGAACATAGGGCACATTTGTAATCTTGGACTGCAAATCTTATCGTCCCTGAATACTGGTTATGTTGGCAAGAGCAATGGGCATTGGAAGGCCCAGGTCCCCCACCCCTGCTGCATTATAAATGTTTTAGCTACTACAAAGCTGGAGTGAGAATTGTGAGGCCCTCCAGATGTTGTTGGGTTGCAACTCCCCGCATTCCTCAACACTGGCTATGGCTGCTGGGAGCTGAAGCTCAGCAGCATCTGGGGAAATGTGTATAATTCTCACACCTGCTGTAGAACATATGTACTTACCCAAAGGATCGGCCTTTCCATTTTTGTCTGGAACTGTGAAGACTCCCACAACTTTGTGCCCTTCTTTTTGTAAGTGCCGGTATACTTCTTGTCCAAAAAGACTCTGGCCTATTAAAGCTAGCTTTAGTTTATTTTGGTAGTAATCCTATCAGCAGAAGCAAAACAACAGTTCAGAAATCTGCAAGGCTAGCTTGTTTCCCTCACATGCAGTTAAGATGTCTGACCAACATGGGTAAAGTCACTCCTTTTAAGAAGAAATATACACAGAATGTGTGCTCAGCTACATTCACTGAACACCTATACTTTTAAAAAACATACTGTGTGCACCATACTGCTGTGGTAAATTCCTGCCCAATCTGACTTCACATGGTGAAAAAGAAATCACACAGTGTGGTATGAAATTTCTCTTCCCCTCCCAAAATAATACCCATATAGCAAAAGGAACATGTACATGTAATAGTTGTCCACCACCCTTCATCCAGTCTTATTCCATATTTGGTCAGCATTGCTGTCAATAAATTATTTAAAAATTTGTATTAACATTGGTACAGTACACTAAAATATACATATGCTATATGTCCTTTCTTGGTGAGTTCAGTAAACATAATGTATAAAAATCCATTTGAGACATGGGAGTGTGTGTGTGTGTGAGAGAGAGAGAGAGAGAGAGAGAGTATAAGTATGAAGAAATTGTATCAATGACCAAACATGTTAAAAGACTGAGTAGACTGTATTTTTTATATCAGATTTAATTTGTTCAATGGCACATAAGGAATCCACCAAGAGAAATGAAAGGAGATGAAAATCTGGTCATAGATTTTTCTTTCCTTTTCAGCAGGATGAACTTGATGGGCATGTTTGTACATGACCATCGCAACTCCTGGATCTTACCTACTGTTGCTCGGGGAGGGGGAGATTTCCAGTTTGTAACTCTGGCTGCAGCGTGTAGCCGCTGGAATAGATTTCAGAAAACTTACAATTTTTGCTATATATCCTGAAATCCCAAAGCCAGTGCAGTCACTGGGAATTCTAGCAGCTGTAGTCCAAAAAGTAACTTTTCAAAGCTCTGCACACATAAAGTAAAATGATTCCTCCAGGCTCTGTCTTGATGGCTTTCCATTTCTGTCTTGATGGCTTTCCATGTTCTCTTTTTCAGCTATGAGGCCTGCAATGGCAATCTAAAGCCAAGCCAAGCCCCTCAAAGCCCCTCTCCATCTGTATGCAATGTGCTGCTGTCAGTCTTTCTTTCTCATATTTAGCATTGCTGACGCAACCCAAGGAGCTCAGATTAAGACTTCTTACTACAATGTATCAATCCCTGGACACAGCTTTTTTTCATTCATGCCAGACAGTGTTGTCAAAATATGCAACAGGCTTTGGTACAACAGCAGCTAATAGGCAGAAACATGTGGATTTTGCTGCCTGGATTTGGAATGCCTTTTCTGCTCAGACACAAATTGGAAGGAAGGATACTAGGCATTTAAGCAGGGGTGAGCAACTGTAGTAGGTCCAAGGGCCAGGTTTTTTTTTTTTTTTTTTGTGCTTCAGGAGCCCCTGGGAGCCACACAGACTGCCCTGATAAAGAGCCATCTGGAGGGATTGAGAGCTGGGCCATGAAAACAGCCCTAGGATGCATATACAGTGCTGACGACATCTCCTAGGATTCCCCAGCCAGCATGGGGAATTTGTAGTCCACCATGTGCACCCCTATACTACAGGGAACTTGAGCACAGTACCCCCAAAGTAGACCAGGTATGCATTTCAGCCTTGCTTTCACAATTGACTTTTCAGGATCAGCAGCAAAATAAATGGCAGCCTAGTTGCACCACACAATAAGGACTTTTGTGACTTCATAAAAATGTCTGCCTTGATTTCTTCTGTTTAGAGTAGTGGGAGAGTTCTTAAAAGCTAAAGATATTTTGTAACTGTAAATCAAAACAGGAAGTAATAGTCCCACTATGTCCTGTGCTAATCAGGCTTCATCTGGAGTACTATGTTCAGTTCTGGATGTCTCATTGTAAGAACGACATAGACAAGTTGGAGCATATTCAGAGAAGGGCAACAAGGATGAGAAGAAGTATGGAGAATAAACCATATGAGGAGAGGTTGAAGGAGGTTGAAGGAGTTGTTCAGCTTGGTGATGAGAAGACTGAGGGGCTTACCTTACTCTGAAGAAAAGTGGCAAGGCAGCAGTCTTCCTGTTGCTTTACCACATGGCGTCGTTGTTCTTCCGGCATTCTTTAATTTCTGTCCTACAGGCGACCAAGGTAAAACCCCATCTTTTTTCTAACGTGTTTTCCCAGTTAGCTAAAAGATGTGGTTTTACCTCGGTGCCCCACGGGACTGGAATGAAAGAATGACAATGTCATGGGGTAGGGCAGCAGGGAAGACAGAATGTTCCTGCTTCCTTGCCACTTTTCTACAGAGTGCAGTAAACCCCTAAGGGGTGGCATGATTGCACTCTCTGTCACAGAGAGAAGGGGGCAGGCCTGTTCTCTCTTGCCCCAGAGGATAGGACCAGGTCTAATGGTTTTAAGTTACAGGATAGTAGATTTTGATTGACCACTAGAAGAAACTTCTTGACAGTAAGTTTGGCATTGGAACCAATTACCTAGAGCGGTGATGAGATCTCCTTCTTTGGATGTCTTCACAAAGAGACAGGACAGCTACCTACTGGGGAAGCTTTAGCTGGAGTTCCTGCACTGAGCAAGGGGTTGGACTCAATGGCCCATGAGGCCCCTTCCATCTCTATGATTCTATGATTCTAGGAAGCATGGGAGAGAGATTTAGATATGGGGCTGTATTGCTTATAGCTGTCACAATAGTCATCCATACCTGCAATACTCTTTCACTCATGTTCAAGCAGTAAATCACAACAGGACACAGTGGCTCTTAACCTTTTCTTTACCAGGGACCCCCTCTTAAATATTTTTTTGCTTCTTCCTGAAAATTTGTGGCTAGAGTGGATTAAACAGGTCAAGCTAGCCAGCCTTTGTCTTGGCTCTTGTCATGTGGACTGAGCAGGCTTCAAGCCTTCATAGACCCCCTGTGAGGATGTCGTGGCCCTCTAATGGTTCACAGACAACAGTTTAAGAACCACTGGTGTAACATTTAGAAACCTAGGTCCCTCAGAGGTTTGGATTCATCAGCTATGAAGCTGTCCAATCATTTTTTCTCTCAGCCTACCATACTACACAGGAGTGTTGTGAAGATGACATGAAACAACTCTATAAAAGCCAGATCCTGGTCTTTTTGGGTGAAAAACAGTAAAATAAAGTTTAAGTAAATCTGCTGTCAGGAGAAGTATCTTGATTTTTAAAAGGTAAATAAAGAAATCCCATAAACACAGCTTCCCTTATGTCAAAACCACTTCTAGGAAGAGATGGGAAAGTTATTAGAAAAGGGTTAACAGATTAACTACTTAGTTAAAAAAGGGTTAACAGTTTCTAATTACTTTCCCTCCTAGGGGGAAAAAAAAGAATGACAATGGACATTAAAATCAGGAAAGTTACTTCCAGAGGTATGATTCCTACCATTACCGTTCAGAAGACACTGTGCAATTATTCTGTATCTTCTGGCTTATTGGGTTTTAAAAAATGAAGGAAGGAGAAAGATGGAAAAAGCGATAGGCAGTGGCAGCTGTTGGCTTGTGAGGAGGCAAATCTGCTTTGGGCTTTAGTCTTTTTAATTTTAAAGGAGGTGTCCAAGGTGTTGAACCATATCCCCAAACAGGCTCAGCTTGCACCTTTAAAGTTCAGACTAAACCCCAACACATATTTACTGCCTCACTGAAATGAAAGTCACCAGCCACCATGGTCATTGGGAAAACACAGAGGTTACCTAGACAGTGAAAATAATTCTAATAAAATTTGCAGAGAATACCTTTCTTTCCAAAAAAATCCCATGGTATTTCACCTTATTCAGAAGGAGGAGGGCCAAAAACTGCAGGGGAAAAGCCTTCATGGTTTTCCCCAAGGTTTTTAAAAATAATGCATGGAAATGCATGTTACTGCTCGTTTGGACAACCGAATCACAGCACAGCACATTTTTGGTGAGGACGGAAGTAGAAAGCTGATTGGTTAGATGTGTGCAGGGGGTGGGCTTGCAAGCAATGAAGTTGCTGGAGGCACCATATTAGAATTTTGTGTTGCCAATCATGCACTTTTTTGCTGTGCTGAGGTGATCAAACAGCTTTTTTAAGTTGAAGGTTGTACTTGCACAACTTTGATTTACAGTTACAAAAAATACTATGCAGTGGTGACAACTTGTGGAGAATAACAATGCAAGTAATTCACTCTTGGTCACCATGTTGATTTGAATTTGCCAAAGGACCATGCAGACAAAAGAACACTGTTACGATTTTAATGCACAGCAATCAGCATTATATCCTCTCATTTAGACAATCCCACAGAAGGTTACAAGTGGAAAAAGATGTTGTCTGGAATATACACACCCTATAAAATTCTTGTAATGGAGGTGTGGGTGTTTGCACAATTAAAGTCTTGCCTAGGGAGGATCTTTTGCAATAAAAACATCTGCCTGTGCATGTGTGCACAAAGCTACAACCATCCCACACTGAGGCAAGGCTCCTAGGATCCCCTAAAAACAAAGTCAGCCTTGGCAGTGCTGGTCAAGTGCAGAATAATTTCATGGTCCTGAGAGAAGGGAGTAGGGGAGAGGTGGGAAAGTGCTTGAGCTATGCCTGACATAGCCTCCTCATTAGAAATTATGATTATTTCATTCATTTATATCCCGCCTTCCTAATAATAATAATAATAATAATAAAATTTATTTTCTCACCACAATGGAACTCAAGGCGGCTAACAACATCTTTAAAACAATACGGGTTAAAAACAATACAAACTTTAAAAAACAGTATAAATACAAATTTTAAAAAGAATTAAACATTTTATAAGTTAAAACATTAAACATTTAGAAATATTAAATTGGGGAATCCCATAAGTCACTTCTGGAATGAGGGGAAGCAGAATATTAGCCCTTGAATAACACCAGTACCCAGTTTCTCTCTGACATTGTAAAAACCAAACACTAAGTACTGTAGTGTCCATATTACTAAGGGGGCATCCACACTACACAAACAAACCAGTTTGAAATGAGATTATGCGCATGGCTCCTTCCTATGGAATCCTGGAGGCACCAGCACTCTTTGGCAGAGAAGTCTGAAGACCTTGTAAAACTACAGATCCCAGGATCCCAAGCATTAGGAACTTATTCTCAAAAGCTGAGTCTGGCCTAACAATAGCAAACATAAAATTAAAACTATGGATGCAATGTTGATTCAATAAATGAAAAATGTATGTTATAGTCCTTGCATATGATTCTTCTAGAGGACTTTCTTCCTCAGTAGTCTGTGATTTAAACAGAGGTCGGATGGCTATCTGTCGGGAATGATTTGATTGTGTGTTCCTGCATGGCAGGTAGTTGGACTGGATGGCCCTCGTGGTCTCTTCCAATTCTATCATTCTATGATTCTATGAGATTATGCGCATGGCTTCTTCCTATGGAATCCTGGGATTTGGTGAGGCACCAGCACTCTTTGGCAGAGAAGTCTGAAGACCTTGTAAAACTACAGATCCCAGGACCCCATCGGAAGGAGCTATGAAAATAATCCAGTTTCAAACTGGATTTTTTTGTGTAGCCTGGATAAGGCTCCAATGAGTGACTCCTTCCCCTCCATCTCAGCGCTTTCCGAGCTAGCCCGTTTTCTTGCAAACAAGCCCCAAACGTGGCTTAATCCCTGCCAAGGTCGCCCACCAGAAAACGACAGGGGACACTTTTTTTTGCAAAGCATCTCCCCCCCTCCCCTTCTCCACTCCAGCTACCTTTGCAGCCTTTCCTGCCCCTACGTGGAAAGAAGGGGCAGGGAGCACCTCTCCTCTCCCATCTTCTCCTCCCTTCCCTATAGATCTATATAGGAATGTCACACTCACTCCGGCCGTGGTGGAGAATTTCCTCAGCAGTTGGTTGGTTTTGGAGAGCATGATGTGGAAAGGAGAGGCCGGGAGGCCGGGGAAGAAGAACTGCTCTTTCGGTGGAAAACAGGCACAATTGGCTGCCTGTGCAGAGGAGCGAATGCAAGCCTAGGAAGCGGCTAAAGACCTCGTCCAGCTCCCTGGGTACCCAACAACAGCAGCCGCCAAGCGCCTGGATGCAAGAGCAGCCGCAGCCGCCGCAGCAGCGCCTCGTCTGATGCAACCCCGTCAGCTCCGCGGGCGCGCGCAAAGCCCGAGCCCCCCGCACCAGGGAGCGCGCAGGAGCCGCTTGGCATTTTCCTCAAGCCTCGCGGAATTGGAAATGAAGGGGGAGGGGGGGATCGGAAGGTCTGTCTGTCTGTCTGTCTGGAGCCTTTCCAGAAGAAGAAGACAAAAGAGGGGTCCTGCCTCATGCTCTGGGTTAGTTTGGGTTCAGGGAGCCAGCCCTTCCATGGCAGTGGCCCCATCTGCTTTGAGGCATTGCCAAAGGAGAACCAAATGACCTTTCCTTCACTGAATGCTAGGATTTGATTTGGTTTTTACTTCTGCTAATGGGATGGGGAGAGCCTACCTGGTGTAGTTGGTTTAAGCCTTAGATTGTAACTCTGGAGACCAGGGTTTGAATCTCCACTCAGCTATGAGTACCCACTTGTCACCTACACCCTCCTTTGCAGTTGACAGCTCCAGCTCACAGCAGGGAGGCAAAAGAGACAACAGTGGTTTCTTGATAACGAGATTTTTATTACAAATAGAAAAATTCAAAGACTCAGGCCTTTACCAAAATATAACTGTACAGATGTGGTACCTTCAGGTGGAAGGGACCAAGAATTAACTAAGAGCTTAAGCCTTTATACCTTTTTCCTTCTACTTTTGCTAGCTTGCAAATACGTCAGTTGCCTTGGGTGCCAATTTCTAATCATACGTCTAAAGAAAATCATAGATAAAAAGGTAACTGCCTTCCTTTACTTGTTGACGTGCCAGGAAGGACACATATAGATAACCGCTGCTGGATGGTTCCCTTTGTTTCACTGTCCCAAAGAAAGACTGTCTATTCTTTTCTCCTCTTGACAAATACAAAGCAGGAGAGGGCTTCTCAGTGAGTGATCTTTACTGTAGTTTGTTCACAAAATGGATCCTATACTCCATTTACACAGACAAGCCCATCACTTTCACACTGAGTGGATCATAGAATCATAGAGTTGGAGGGGACCACAAGGGTCATTTAGCCCAACCCCCTGCCATGCAGGAACACACAATCAAAGCACGACTGACAGATGGTCATCCAGCCTCTGCATAAAAACCTCCAAAGAAGGAGACTCTATCACACTACGAGGCAGCATGTTCCACTGCTAAACAGCTCTTATCATCAGGAAGTTCTTCCTAATGTTTAGGTGGAATCTCTTTTCCTGTAGTTTGAACCCATTTCTCCATGTCCTAGTCTCTGGAGCAGCAGAAAACAAGCTTGCTCAATCCTCAGTATGACATCCTTTCAAATATTTAAACATGGCTATCATGTCCCCTCTTCTCCAGGCCAAACATGCCCAGTTTCCTACACTGTTCTTCACAGGGCATGGTTTCCTGACCTTTTGCCATTTTGGTTGCCTTCCTCTGGACACTCTCATCTTGGTGATCTTGGGCATGTCTTTCAGACTCAGAGGAAGGCAAAGGCAACCAACCCCTTTCTGAACAAATCTTGTGAGGGGGTGGCAGTAGTCAGAAATGACTTGAAGGCACACAGCAGTTGGTGAATTCCCCAAACCAATGGGGACTGGGATGAGAGATGATTGAAGGATTTTTCTGCCTCTTGTGCCATAATGTGGCTGACTTTGGGTACTATATAACTTGGATAGATTGGGGGAGCCCTTGGCTACCTCACCTTAGGCACTCTTTGTGTCTGGATTAGTGAGCAATGCAACTGGAGCAGGGTAGTCTAGCAGAAGTATCGGGCAGGGGTGGACAGAAGGTAGTAGATTGGCAAGTGTTTTAGGCTCTGCAAATAGTTACCTATAGCAACAACAGAATGACTGTGCCCACTCTTCTTTCTAGATTGTGCTGCTGAAGAAAAGAAAGCTTGAAAAGTAACCAGAAGTGGAAGAAGAATTGTGAGCTCTATTGGTTCTGGTACTCAAAACAAATCTCAGATTTTTTTTTTAGTTGCAAATTGGTGTTAGCTGAAATTGTAAACTCAGGTTGACAGATATCAGGGAGTTTCAGAGGTAAAAAGTGAAGGAGATCCCAGAAGTCTCTAATCCTGGTGTAAGGTACAGTACTTATTTAGTGTTGTGTCACTTGTAACTCTTATAAGACGGGCTGAGCAATGTTCCGCCCTCCAGATGTTGTTGTTGGACTGTTACTCCCATCAACTCTAACCAGCATAGCCAATGGTAAGGAATTATGGGAACTGCTGTATGGGAACACTGGTTCCTGCTCCCTATTGTAAGATCTCATTGTCACCCTACTTGTCCTGGGAAGGTTTCTTTATGCTACACTGTTCCTGTACATAAGCTTTTTTTCCTAAGGCTGTTTCTTTATGATACACTGTTCATATACATAAATTGCAGGAGAACAACACTCAGTGAATTCCCCAAACCATTCCTGCATTGTATATTCATATGGAAAATGTTCAATATAACTTGAATCTGGATTTTTTTCACAGTCTAGCTCAAACGAGGTTTGGACCCACAGATTCAGTCTACTCTTCTCCCCTCTCCTCAGCACTTTGCTCTTATTGTGAAATGTTCTCTTCATGAAGATATGATTAGTGCTGGACTGCAAATCGGAGCAATTGCGCTACATGGACCAGCACACTATATGCTCATGCCCAGCTTGGATCCCAACAGAATCCCGGCCTTTTGTGTTGTGTGAATACATTCAATATTTGATATCTTATTGCTTTTAGAATATCACATTGGTTTATGATTATATTTTTATAGACCATTCTATTATCTGTTGTCTGTTATAAATTAAAGCTTTAAGTTTGTCAGTTTTTCTCTACCCAACTTTTATAATTCACTAACAAAAGGGAAAGAATCTGATTAAGAACATTCTACTTTATATTTCTCATCTCATTTATTACTTACAGAACCCAGTGAAGTCATTAAATTGTTCTTGTATTTTTCAGGTTTTAGCATGTTACAGGCAACTTGTCTTTCTTGTTTCATTCTTTCTTACTTTTGTTAATATACCCATATACAAATGTGTGTAAATAAAAATGTGGTTGGATTTTAAAATTGCCAGAGGCTCTTTGTTCCCCACCATAAAGGTGAGGCTTTTTTAATTATAAAAATAAAGATTTAGTCTTGTATATTCACAATTATTACATGAATTAAAAAGAACATACAGACATGCCTCAGTTAATGAAGTAGATGTGTTCCTGGGCATTACTTCTTTGACAGAAACTTAGGTACCAGAGACAGAAATAACATGGAAAGAATAGGGACAGGTTCCTATATCACAAAAAAAGATCAGCTCAGCAAACTTTTTATCCAGAACTAACTATATGTACATGTGAAATCAGGTCAAGAAAGCCTTGCATAAGTAAACAAAAACCTGTTCATCGTTCCAGAGACTACCTGAAAGCTTCTTTCAAAATGCATCCAGGGTCATTTTTTTCTTTCACTAGCCTCTACCTTTCTTATGAATTCCATTTTGGTGGCCAAATGTATAGATCTATGCTCTCTCTCTCTTTTTTCATTTCATTTTTATTAAAATTAACATACATTAAAATTAACAAATAGCAACACACTTACTAAGCAATACATTATATCACAATATTAACAAAGCATAAAAATAATACAAATTACATTACAACACAACAATATGTAATAAAATAAAAACATAAATGATATGACTTCCAACTATCTTTTCTGTATTTATATGTTAATTCCTAATTTTCTACCTCCCTTTTTATAACCTAAAATGTTACCCTTTATCTATAAATTTTACTCATGGTAATAATCAAAACCAATAATAGTGTTATCTCCTCCTTTCTTTTTCATTGGAATTTTCTTATTTTTAAAACTGGTTTTAATTGTTACCACCTACCCACCATGAATGATGTGAAAGCACCAGAGGGGCAGAATATATACTTTTCTATACATACATAAATGCATAATCTCATAGTGACAGCTGTACTAAGTGCCCTCTCTTTATGCTGGCAGCCAAATAGCTGAATGCTATTCTTTTCCATAGAGCAGTAAAGTGTCAGGCTACAGCTTCTTTTGGTATTTCTCATATGAACTGTGATAAATTTAAAATAAACTTTGCATTGACTCTTCAAAGCAAGAGTGCCAAGACTGGCAGTGACATCTAAACACATGCAAAATTCTAGGATAATGTAATCCTGACATAGTGCAGTATTATATCACCCCCACAATAATTTCTTTCTTTTCCTGTTCTGCTCAAGGGAAATTTTTATTAAGGGAAATATGTATTCCTTACAGTTAAACTGCTTTCCCTCCCATGATGCACTTCTTCAAAGACATTTACAAATGTTATTCATTTGCTTTATATGCCACCTTTTTCCCAGCACAGGATTCAAAGCAGCCTATGTTTACCATCCAATGACCAATGACAAGACCAATGACAAGACCAATGACCAATGACTTGTAACACATAAATGTTGTTTACCATGTGCGGCAGTTCATGATAAACCTGCCTTATTTGACACCTTCTCTCTCTCTACATCCCATTTCACTCTTCAGATTCTACAAGGGAAAAATATAATTTTTAGTATTAACATACATTTATTGCCATTAAAAACTGGAGGACCACTTCTCCTGTCTCTACCACTTCAAAGATTTCACTGATAACAGAGATATAACAGTGTCAAATTGCTTTGGAAATTTGAATTTAAGCTGTTATCAGGGAGAGGTAGAATATCAGCGTATCTCCTAAAGAATTATTTCACTGCTTCTGTGTGTACATGCCTTCAAATCGCCTGTCAATTTATGGCAATTCCATTAATTTCATCGGGATTCCTTAGGAAAGGAATATTCAGAGATAGTTTTGCCACTACCCCATTATGATACAATTGCAGTGTAACTTAATTGTGCCTTAGCTAGTGGGGAAAAAGCAATTAATCACAAGCTGCTAGTTATTTGTAGATAATTACTTCCAAGCTCTAGATTTGACTTGGACTTCATCATTGTCCCAGAACCTGTTTAGTCATAGGATTCAGCATGAAATTAGAAAGAGAGAGAGGGGGTATATATATGTTTATTGAAGCAATTAACAAACAGAACTTAAAAATATATCTCAAGAGCCTTCTCAGTTGCCAAATATGAAACTGAGACGTATGGTAGATGATGATCTTATCCTCTGAGTTGAAGCCATGTGGTGTTAGAGTTTTTAGTCTATAAACCCCAAATTCCTCCTTTTTCTCCAAAATGTCTGAAGAAAATGGTACTCAGTGCCAGACAGGGACAAATGGGAGAGGCTGTGATGTTCCAAATTGAAATGTAGTATGTATTCATTTCAGTCACACAGAATTTTGAAGTGTTCCAGGGATGATAATATCAGATGAGTGAGCAGCTGTTATAATCTGACCTATGCAAAACTTTGGTCCATTTCTAGCTGGTACCAAGTTGCCTTTTCCTGATGGAATCAGAAAAAGGTTCTAGATGGGATGTAGTTGTTGAATTTGAGCCTTTGTGAGAGGAGTAGCTTCACTTCACCTCCTACAGTCAATATGTCTTCCCATTAAAAGTGTGGCTTTCTATGCTAGCCTGTTTTAAAAATAATATAAATTTGCCTCCCATCTCCAGCTTCTGTGGAAAAGGTGAGAAAGGTGATTGCTTTCCTGGAAAGATGCTTTTGAATCAGGAACCCAGTGGTGAAAACCCTCTGCTCTGATGCAATAGTTGTAATTTTTCCACATGGGCCAGCCAGGCTGACACAACATCGGGCCCACTGGCCTGTCCTCTGTTTTTGGAGCCACCACTGCTGCTTCACCAGCTAAACAGCTTCCTCTTCCATCCTCTCTCCTGTGCTACTCAGTGCAGAGTAATGGAGATGGCACCGTGTTTGTGTGTGGACAACTGGATCAGGTGGAATTGAACCTGATCCAGCTGTCCAGACATCTAAAGAACCCAAGGGCACTCTGGAGTTTCTGGAAAGCCCCAGAGTTTTCCCTGACTTAGCTTAGTTTGGAGCTGAGGGCAAAAAATGTGGTTCTTTCCTGTTAGTAGCCATACGTCATCTGGACTACCAGCACAGTGAGTCCGTTTGTTGTTGTTGTTGTTGTTGCTTTTGGCCAGTGTAGACAAGCCCTACGTTTTGGGTAATGGCAGGAAATACACCAGCTTTCATCTCAGCTCAAGATACTACATACAGGGGTTTATGTGGGATAAGCTGTTTCCAGAGATCATCTGGGAGAAAGCTGCTTTGAGCTTTAAAGCAGAGATGGTACTCTTACAGCCTTCTGGATACTGATGGACAGCAAATCCCACAGCTCTAACTAGCATAAGCTAATGGTGATAAATCCTGGGTGTTGAAGGATTCGCACCCCTGCTTTAAAGTTAAAGCCAGCACCTTAAATAGTATCTATGAATAAACTGGGAGTCATACTACTAGGATTCCCCCCTACTCACCAGGAGGCCAGGCATGGGGATGTATCTATAGCGCTTTCATACTGTCATGGCACAGAATTCTAAGTCCCTCCCAAAACTGCAAATCCAAGGATAACATAGGAGAGGGATTGTCTCTTGATTGTCCACAGGGACTTTAGGATGAAGCCATGACATGCTTTGTTGTCGTGTGCCTTCATTTCCCATTAATGGGAACCCTAAGAAGACCTTACAACAGGGTTTTCTTGGCAAGATTTATTCAGAGGGGTGTGTGCCTTTGCCTTCCTCTGAGGCTGAGAGAGTGTGCCTTGCCCAAAGACACCCAGTGGGTTTGCCTTCCCCTGAAGCTGTGAGGGTATGACTTGCCCAAAGACACCCAGTGGGTTTCCATGGCTGAGTGGACATTGGAACCTAGAGTCCTAGTTCAACACTTAAACCACTAGAGCACACTGGCCCCACAGCATGCCTACATAATAGTAAGTCCAGTATTCTTACTCCTGCATGGCACTGTAGGGATTTACTTCTGAGTGACGCTGTAGACGTCACTGGTAGGGTTGCATTATTGGTTTATTTTTATAGATCCCTGAAGATGAACCTGAGATTGAATTTTTTGGAAGGAAAGAACTCTAGCCCAGTGAGGGCATAAACACTTCTTCACTGGCAAAAGGCCCGCAACAATTAATCTAATGTCGGGGCTTGTCTACACAGAGGGGGGGAAAGGACTGCTTCAAAGTATTAGCAAGTTGCAGCAGCTGTGACCTGTCTTAATGGTTTTATGGCCCCCATAAACTTTGCATGCCTGTAGCTGAGATGGCGGCCGTGAGTAGATTACTCACGTTTTTAAATCTTCTGCTGCCAATCTTTTTTTAAAAAAAGATTTATATGTGTGCACAAGTGATATTTCACCTTTCCGAAAAAAAGAGAAAATTAATACAAATCTTCCATTTTATCGCCTTAGTGATCACTTGCGAAGGCGAAAATACAACATGGCGGCAGCGGGCGATTGCTCTGTAACCCACCCCTGCCCTCTGCGCTTGTCCACCCAATAAGGTTTGCACTTCCTCTCATTTGAGCAAGCAAATCAGATTGATTTGCTTGTCCTAGCTAGTGGAAATGCTCACCCTTGCATTTTTTTTAAAGACGGGAAAAGCCGTGAAAGCTTTTCTGGCAAGGTTTTTGCTGGTTTTGGCCCCTTCCTTCCCAATATGGCAAAATCATGTGGAATGCCATTAAGACAGTTAGGATTCTCCTCGCATTCTGCGAGGCGTTTTTTCATAGTTTGGCCGACCCCTAGATTTTAAATGGAGGCAAGTCCTTATAATCCAGCCTTTCTCAACCTTTTTACCCTGGAGGAACCCTTGAAATAATTTTCAGGTCTCAGGGAACCCCTGTCTAAAAATTATTATAGATACCTAGAAAAATGTTTAAAAATCACATATCTCAGGGGACCCTTAGTGACCCCTTAGGGGACCCTAGGGTTCCAGGCAGGACTGGTTTAAGGAATTTTGGAGGGCCTTGCAACACTTTATTTTTAGGACCCCATATGTTTATCTCAGGTCAATGTAACCTAACCTAGCCTAACCTATTAACAGTACAGGATATTCAGATTATTACTAATATTTTTTTTTCAGAAGGAGGGTTACTATGGAGGGCCCCCGCAATGACGGGCTCCCTGCGGCTGCAGGTGCTGCATGGCCCTTAAACCAGCCCTGGTTCCAGGGAACCCTGGTTGAGAAATGCTGTTACAGTTGTCCCTTCATATCCGCTGGGGTTTGGTTCCAGGACCTCCTGTGGATATCAAAATCCATGAATAATCAAGTCCCATTGCAGTTGTTCCTCCGTATCCACGAATTTGGTATTCATGGGTTTAAGTATTTACGGCTTGAAAATATTCTTAAAAAATAATAATCCAAAAAGCAAACCTTGATTTTGCCATCTTATATAAGGGACACCATTTTGCTATGCCATTGCAGATAATGGGACTTGAGTATTCACAGATTTTGGTATCCACGGGAAGTCCTGGAACCAACCCCGAGTGAATATGAAGGGACAACTATATATGCAATGACATAGCAAAATGGCATATAATGGGACTTGAGTATTCACAGATTTGGGTATTCATGGGGGGTCCTGGAACCAAACCCCAGCGAATGTGAAGGGACAACTTTAGTTTCTTTCTGACATTTCGCCTGCATCTGTGGCTGGCATCTTCAGAGAATGGTTGGGTAGGTGTGTGTGTGGAGTTTATATGCTGTGAACCCCTGGTGGGGAGTATATGTAAATTTGCATAATTGAATGGTTAGTTTCACACCAGCTTGGCTTGGCGGCGTGGGGCTTTTCTCCCATTTATTTATTTATTTATTTATACCCCACTCTTCAGCCACGAGGCTATCAAATTGTTACAAATTGTTTTAAGCAACAGCTATTTACACATCTGTACAATACATTGAATTAAACAGTTTCCAATGTGTGTTAGCTTCGCCCGAAAGGGGTCGCTGTGTAACGCCCCAGCCCGTCACGAACTCAAATCGCTGCCCAGCCAGCTTCCCATTCCCCTCCGAGGCGGGAGGACTACATTTCCCAGAGTGCCTTGCGGGCGTGACAGGAAGTCCCGTGCCTTTCAGTCTGGGTGGAGGGGGAGCAGAGGCTGCGCTGCTTCTGTCGGTTGAGGAGGGCTTGTCATGGCGCTGGAGACTCTCTCGCCGGACTGGGAGTTCGACCGCGTCGACGACGGCTCTCAGAGTAAGGGGTGGGAGGCGGGAAGCGGGAAGGCTCTCTGAGGGAAGGGCTGGAGGTGTCCTCTGGGAGGCAGCGGTCCCTCATCATATGGTGGATAATTAAGGCTTCCCTCTCTCCCTCAGTCGGTCACCCCACGACCCCTCCGGAGGTTAAGGAGGGCCTTTCCCCTTAGTAACCCCCCCCGCCATTCCCAGTACAGTTCTCCCTTCATATTCGCTGGGGTTTGGTTCCAGGTCCCCCCCCGTGGATACCAAAACCCGTGAATACTCAAGACCCATGATATGCAATGGCATAGCAAAATGATGTCCCATATATAAGATGGCAAAATCAAGGGATTATTATTTTTTAAAGAATATTTTCAAGCCGTGAGTACTTAAATCCGTGGATACCAAATTCGTGGATATGGAGGGATAACTGTAACTTCACACCTTCGCCCTCCCACCAAGGCTGTCAGTCAGCGTTGGGCAATTAGGACGCGCTCAAAATAACTGAAAACCTCCAAGTCATCCATTTCCTTCAAGTCAAAGGTGGTGGAGAAAGATTTTAAAGGATGGATTTCAGGGTCACTTGTACCAAAACCACATCTTGCCCTCCCCAGTAAACAGAAAAGAAAAGAAGTAAAATATATTAATTAAGCGATTCCAGCAATGCTATACGTAAATTCCTATCACATGGGCACACAAGCATTTAAAGGCCCCCTATGAAGTCTTGCTGGCAGTTTCCTGTAATTGGAGAATCATAGAATTGGAAGAGACCGCAAGGGCCATCTAGTCCAATCCCCGAATTGGAAGAGACCACAAGGGCTATCTAGTCCAATCCCCTGAATTGGAAGAGACCGCAAGGGCCATCTAGTCCAATCCCCTGAATTGGAAGAGACCGCAAGGGCCATCTAGTCCAACCCCCTTCTGCCATGCAGGAATATCCAATCAAAGCATTCCTGACAGATGGCCATCCAGCCTCTGCTTAAAAACCTCCAAAGATGGAGAGTTCACCCCTCCCTGAGGCAGCGCATTCCACTGCCAAACTGGTCTTACCTTCAGGAAGTTCCTCCTAATGTTTAGGTGGGATCTCTTTTTCTGTAGTTTGAGTCCATTGCCGTCTTTTATGTCAATAGAATCATAGAGTTGGAAGAGACTGCAAGAGTCATCCAATCCCTTTGCCATGGAGGAATACCCCATCAAAGCATTCCTGACAGATGGCCATCCACCCTCTGTTTAAAAACCTCCAAAGAAGGAGACTCCACCACACTCCAAGGCAGCCTATTCCACTGTCAAACAGCTCTTACTGTCAGGAAGTTCTTCCTAATGTTTAGGTGGAACCTCTTTTCCTGTAGTTGAGAAGATCTCCCTCCTCAAATTTTGAATTATTACAGTATTTGTCACTTGCACTTTGCATTTCTAATTTTCATTGTTTCTACATGGTTTGTCTTGAAAAGTCAGTGTAGACACAAGTACTGTAAAGCTTGTGGCACTATGGGTTAAATTTTTGTGGGCTACAGAAAATTGTGCCATGTAAATTTGTTAGCCTTTTTAATAGCAACAGGATTCTGCTGTTTCTGCTTCAGCAGACAGCATCATTACAAAATAGTTAAAATGTTGGTAATTAGTTCAAAAGCTGATTCTTCTACAATAAATGATGATGTCTTTTTCTGTATTAATTTAAAAGCCATCATCTTCTGGTTCCATTATTATAATTTTCAACATAGATTAAAGCCCCTGCTCTACCCATAATTACACTGGAAAAGATGGTAAAAAAATCACCCCCTTCTTACAACTCTTCATCCATCCTTTCTGCAGTTAATAAGACTGTGGTTTAAAGTTTTAAAACACTTGTGGTAGAGTGATCTTGAGTATGAATTTGATATGAACTGTGGATAGTGGTTGTGAGTGTGTGGAGGGGGAAATAGGTCTGGTATAATCTGGAAAAAAATTGTTTTATCTTCAGTTTAAATAGGGAACCTTATTCCAGATGTGTAATATAGGTGAACTATCCCTCTTGCCCAGTCATACTTTATCTGCTCAAGCAATGGAAAACCTGTGGCCCTCCAGATAATGTTGGATTACAGTTCCTAACATCCTTAATCATTGTCCATGCTGGCTGGAATTGATGCAAGTTGGCATCTAGTGTTGTCAGGATCGTCAAAGATCTCTCACTCCAAGCTATTATTTTTGGCAGTAGCAGTCAGTAATTTGAGACTGGTAAATCCCGTCACAGTTGTTTATGAGCATAGTAGGTATTCAGCTCTCTTTTAGCAAATTTTAAAGAAGTAGAACTGTGTTATTCTGTTGCAGCAATTGTGAATGTGAGAACAGGCAATGTTGATTGTTTCAGATGAATACTGAATAAAATGGCAGAATCTTTTATACAAATTGTGGATTCAACAGTATTGGGCCTAAGATAGTTTTTTATGGGCACATTCAGTTGGATCTGTCTGTTGTTTTAACTTTCTACTGGCTGAAGCAAACTTCTGTGTTCTGATTGTTGGGATGTAGTATGATTCCTCTAAATGCCCTTTCCTCTTCCCAGCTGAGGTTATTTTCTTCTCTCTTGACAAGTGAATTCCCTAGTGATGGTAATGCTTTCCTTCCTTTTTGCTCACTGTCAGTTTCAGTTTCATTTAACCTTCTTAAAACAGTGCAATCTATTCCTGCAATTGTTTGTTCTGAAATTTAATTCACTACAAATGTTACCCCCTCCAAACCTTGGTGTGTCTATTCTGTGCTTTTCCATCAAGTAGATTCTTTCCTCTTAGTCACGGCCTTTTTCCTACTCCCTGCTTTAGCCAGAAGAATTAAGTCATGCTGAAATAATTTGTTGGGTAATGTGTGGATTTCTCTCCTATGCTTAGTTTATCGTAACTGGAATTAGTTGCTTTTGAAATTTTCTTGTTAAAAAGTAACAAAATACAGTAACTATATGTGACAATTTTCTCATGAGCTCAAAAATTTACTGTAATATTAATGGTTATTGGAGAAATTCAGCTGTATCTTTATGCAGAATGTAAAGTGTCAAGTCTAATATAACTGTCATGAAGAGTTTGCTTTCTGTCATGGTATTCTAAAGCATATTATTTTTAATTCCGGGGGAAGATTAACTTTTCAATCTTGGCATCCTATTTATCTGACCAGAATAATAATACTCAGTACCAGCTCTTTATATTCAAGCATGAGAAAACGTAGATAACCCACTTGGGTTCATCAGCAGCGGGTCAGACTAGATAACACTTGGGATCCCTTCCAACTCTACCATTCTGTGAAGTCTTAACTGCATCCCAAGGACTTCTTCCTCCATCATAGAGAACTGTGCTAGGCATGTGCTTGTATATCTGCAGATTCGATTATAGAATGGTTACAGGGAAAATAGGGAATGGACTTCTCAGAATAGTGTCAAGATACCTGCAACACTGAATGAACTACATCTGGCAAGGGATGTTAAGATAAAGAAAAATTGCTGTTTCGGGTATGTTCAGTGGAAGAGGATGGGAAGTAGATTTACTGCCTAGTGAGAATACTAAAATGGTTGAGGACAACAAGACAGAAATACTGAATTATGTTGACTGTTTTCCCTCAAAAAGAGAACTACATGCAATTTCACAAATAAGGTGACTGGTGAGGGACCAGGTGAATTGCATAGTAGAAGTAGTAAAGGGACTTGCTTGTGCTCTCAGAACCTCTGTCTGTTGTCTTTGAGAAAAAAGTGAAGTGTCACAGGACTAAAGACAGGTAAATGTTGCAGAACAGTCTTTAAAAATTGAGAATATTGGAGTCTCTGGACCTGTTGTTCAGACTTCAGTACTAGGGAGGATACTAGAATAGGTGATAAATGAATTAGTTTGTAAGCATCTGAATAAGAATGTATAGCAGGGATGAGCAGAAGACAGTGTGGATTTGTCAAGAGTAAATCCTACCAGACTAATGTTACCCTTCTTTTTGACTGAATTTCTAGCTTCATGGATAGCTGTCATTTACTGGCTTCCTCAGACTCAGTAACTCAGTAAATGTGAACCATACAAAATTGTTGCTTCAAATGAAAATTATTTACATAGAGGGAAAAATAAAAAGTATTTACAATCTACAGAATGTGGTGGGCCATGCCGTCATTGCTATCCACCATCCCCACTTCCCTTTCTCACCAAGAGTGGGCACTACGTACTGTTCCCACAGCCTCTGCAGGTGCAAGGCTACTCATCCAATTTCCAGACACATACCATCCTCCTTGTCTCCCCATTACACACAGACATGTTACAAGCACAGAAAAAAAATGCAAACATCAAATGGCAGCTCAGAAATAGAAACACACTGCATTACAATAGTCTTTTGGTAGGAGAAGGTCACTTTTGGTATGATCCTGACAATAGCTAGATGTTTTCATTTATTGTTTTATTTGTTTTCTATGACAGACTAACAAGCTTGTAAATCTCTTGTTTCCTTATTGATTGTTTATTTTTAAAAAGTTTTATATTACTTGGTTCACAGTCCCCTGCTAAGGTTACAGTAATTTGTGTCATTACCTATTTTTATTAGAAGATTAGCATTTGAGGTCTAAATGCTGCTTGCATGGAAATGACAAGGAAGTGTTTCTGAACTGTAAAGTTTGTAACAGTGATGGCTAAAATATTAATTAGAGTTACCAAACAGTACTTAAAATTATTACTAATTTTTCATAGTTGGAGACTGCATCTAACCAATGCCTAGCTTCACCTCTCCTTTTTGACTAATACCAGGGTGCTAGTCTTAAATTATTGCCTACATATAGTGAGGGACTAGACATGGGTAAATAGGCTCAACCTAAACTAATAGAGGTACTGTTACTCACTAAACTTTTGCCCAGTTTCAGTGGTTTGTTGGACTTTGACTTTCCTGGTGAATGAAGATCTGGCCATAGTCAGTCATAGCTTAATCATCTTTCTTTTAGATTACAGTAGCACCCTCTATCTGCTGATTTACCATCCGCTGATTCAGTTATCCACGGTTGGCGATATCAGCAGACAGGAGGAGGAGGAAGGGGCAAAAGGGGAGGGAGAAGGACCGGGTGGGATTCCCTCAGATCCTAACCTTGCCAGGCCCACCTCTGCTGCCACCAGGATTGGGAGTCCACAAGCAGCCACCACAACACAGTCTCCTCCACCTCTCCCTCCCTGGAGCCTGCTCCACCTGGCACTAGGAATAGGATTGAGTCCTGCTGCTGCCCAGCCCAGTGTTTCAGACCAAAAGGAGGTCCTGTCAGCTGCGTCCCTGTGGCTCCCTCAGGTGAGCGCTGGAGGGCTGGTGTCTGGGAGTGTCTGGGCGGGTAGACAGATGCAGCAGTGGCAGCGAGAGCCTGCAGCTCCCTCAGGTGAGCACCAGAAGGCTGGTGTTGGGGAGTGGCTGGGCAGTGGGCAAATGTGGTGGTGAGAGCACTGGAGCAGCTGTTGTGTTGGGCAGGCACCATGTTTGTGGCATGTGTATTGTCCCAGCTTGGAGATCCAAAGAAGGACGAGCAAGCAAGGTTGCGTTCCAGGAGCTGCCCCCACTTCCTTTTTGATGGTGAAAGCCTGAGAAACGGGGGCGGGGGGTGTATCGCCAGGCTCTCCATGGTCCCAGGCGTTTGCTGCTATCCATGGATTTCAGTATCCGCGAGGGGCCCTGAAACCAATCCCCCATGGATATGGGGGTTCTACTGTACTATGGTACAGTTTATGTGGACTGTCCTTGAAAAGTGATCTGAAAGTACAGCTGATGCAAATGTGGTGTTCAGATTTTTTATTAGGATTGCACTTTACAGCCCATAGGATACTGATCTTGGAACAATTTCAGTATCTCTTACATTGTTTCTGGACGTATGTTAAGATGATGGTTTTAATATATGTAAAAAACACTAAATGGTTTTGAATCAGGATATTCCTGTATGACCCCATCTTTAGTGTTGTTTCCATTGGAAGTTATATTATATATTCCAACATGTTCGTAGATACATAAGTCACGGCCATTTCTGTAAGCAGAAGCCTAATTTTAGAGTTCCCTCCCTCATGAGGTTCACTTGGTTCCTTCCCCATTGCTGTTGTTGTTGTTGTTGTTGTTGTTGTTGTGTGCCTTCACGTCATTTCTGACTTATGGCAATGAGTTTAGTATTTTATGAGCCTCTGTGCTGTTCCTTTCTAGTTTTATGAAATAATTTTTTTCCTATATATATTTTTCTTTGATGCTGAAGGTTTTAATGGTCAGAGGATCTAGTGATGTATTTCCATTGTTTTCTACTGTTTCCACCAGAATTGGCAGTCCCTCCTCTACTCTAAAACATGTTCTGTGGGTTGGGAAACTTTCTGGAATGAGTTTTTAACATACAACACTTCAGCAGCCAATGAAGGGTGCAGAAACTGCCAGTTCTGCTGGCATTTGATGTGGAAGTACATTTTTTGGATCTAGGCTGTTATAGTTGTATTGTATATAATCCTGGGTGTGTGCTTCATAAATCTATTAAATAATTGAGGTATCAGAAATCATACAATATTAGAATAGTACAGTACAAATAATGAAAACTTGACAGAGAAAAATGGGTACAGTGACTAGTTAAATGCAAGTTCCTAAATTCATGAGATTTCACCATTAACCTTTTCTGTAATATGACATATACTTATGCAAAATCTTTCAGTTTGGGGCAAAAAGGTCCATTGTAGAGAGAGATATTTCAACATACTGTACAGCAATGTAAGCTAAAGGGAAGATGTGGGAACAATTAATGAAAACCCAGCATATTCATCTACAGTATTTTCAATTCTTGAACATTGAGATTATAGATTAATAGCTACTCTGCAAAATAATTTGTTATAATGAAAATAATACTATTTGTTTTTAGAAATCCATGTTGAAGTACAGTTGAAGAAGTATGAGAAATTTCTTACGGCATACACTTCCCAGTTGAAGAGAATTGAAGATGCATTGGATGACTCCGTAGGAGATGTTTGGGATTTCAATCTTGATCCCATTGCATTAAATGTAGGTTTGAGTTTTATATGCATGCGTGACTTCTCACTTAATTATTGATACTTCCAGATGAGGATTCTGTTATGCCACTCCATGCTTAAAACACTGAATTTTACTGGGGTTCAGACCTCAAAGTCTTCAGTTTGACCCCTTGCTGTATTTACTCCACCAATTCTTCCATCTTGTTTCTTACCACAAAAAGTCTGTTATATAAGGGAAGGGTAGAATAGGACGGAGAAGCAGTATCTTTTGGAAGAAGAATTAATGTTGAAATAATGCTTTGCATAGATGCGTACATGTAAATCACATTCTTAGGAGTGGGATTGCTGCATAGCTATGTGTAGAATTGAAGTCAAAATGTCTAGCATCCACATGATTTTAGAAAAGATTGTAAGAAGCAGACCATTTATTTATTTTAATAATTTTCTTTGTTAGTTATTGTTTTTGCTGAACAGAGGCTTAGGCTTAGTTTTTATATCACATACATATGTACACTTTTTCCTAAACCATAAGTTTAGGAAAACATCACCCAAGGAGACCTTCTGCTGTGCTTTTTGCAACCGGACTTGTTTATCTCGGATTGGCCTTTATAGTCATCAGCGCACTTACAAAAAGCATGGGATGAGTCCTTCCTGAATCTTCATTTGCGAAGAAAAGCCAGAGAGAGGTGATGTTTCCAGGTTGTGATCCTTTCTGCGTTGTTGTTTCTCTTCAAGACTTGTTTGGCGTGAGTTCTCAAATAAAGCTGCAGTATTGTGGATAGTGCGTCTCCATGCCTCCCGATGTGAAGCCAGGGCGGACCATTGTTGGTGATCAATTTGACCGAGCCTGAGATGTTGTTTCAGGGAATCCTTGTATCGCTTTTTTGGAGCACCCCTCTTAAGCTGACCCGTGGCGAGTTCACCGTAGAGTACTATTTTGGGGAGGCAATGGTCACACACACACAAAACACCACATTGAAATACAATAAGTAGAAATTGAAAGTATAAGATCACTGGCTCAAGCTTCTCCTTTCTTGGCTTCCGCTCAAGGAACACTGGTCTTTAAGAAGGCTGAAAGAAGCAGGCCGATGAGACTTACCGAACTAAGTCCTCTTGGGGCCATTGATGATCTGTTCAAGAGGTGATGGTACTGAGTTCCCCATAGTTTTTTTTAAAGTGGAGACTAAAACACATGAATAAAATATGTACAATAAACAATAAATAACATACATATACAAAATAGGGACTATTAAGAAGTACAAATTAACAATTGTTAACTTAGAACAAGACCAAAAGATTTAATCTCCCCTATTCTGATGGCAGCACCCTTTCCTGTCTCTCCCCCTGCCCGCTCCAAGGAGTGTGAATAGCTCTGAAGACTAGCTGGAAGAAAAGAAACTACCTTCATGCTGCATATATGTATATGTATATCTATGTGTTCAGAAGTGCTTATGCATTGGGGAATCCTTGGATCCAGATCATAATCAATAGTTCAAGGATTAGTTTGCTAATTTTTACAATCAGGCTATATTTTTATACTTTGACTAGATTATTAGTCGATACCTTAAAAATTGCTGGGTTACAAACTTTCAGATAACTGTAAATTCTTGTTGGAATTAAAATCTTATTATGTCAGAATATTGCTTGAATGAATAAGCTTCTGATCTGCTGCACTTTTAATAGAGTGCATGAATCTCGGGAAGCAAGCAAAATTTCTGCTCCCTCTCCACTTCTTTCCATTATGGATATCTAGCCATTATCCTATTAACAAATTGAGTAAGTCACTTAGGTATTTTCCATTTGATAGTCATCATTCAGTATGATTTTACAATTAATTTTTAAAGTATTGAGTACGTACCTCAGTCATGTGTTTTTCCAGGGGAATAGAATAGATTTTTTTTTGTAAGTATAGGGACTGATTATCTTTGTCGCTGCCAGCTTAATAAAACAACAGAAAATGCCTCTGCAATTACATTTGATACTCAGCTTGAAAGGACTATATTTTCATTACTTTACCTTAGTCGTGTAGCAGCTTTCTGCCTTTCCTAAAATCCCCTCTCATGTTTTTGCTTAATTTTAGCTTTTGCCTTATGAACAGTCTTCCTTACTTGAGCTCATAAAGACAGAAAACAAGGTAAAGATCTTACCTTTCAAATTCTTCTCACAAAATTGTTTGACACTGTACAGTTGCCCCTCCCCATTCGTGAACTCAGCATTCGCAGTTTTGCATATTCACGGTTTTGGGAGGGCCCCCCTGCCCTCCCAAAACCGTGACATGGGGCCTCAGAAGGCCTCGTGAAGGCCCTGGGAGGGAGGGGGAGGGCCAGGGAGGCCTCCACAGGGCCTTCAGAGACCCTCCGGAGGCCCCGTGAAGGCCTTGGGGGGGAGGGCTGGGTAGGCCTCCACAGAGCCTTGCGAGGCCCCGTGAAGGCCTTGGGGGGGGCCAGGGAGACCTCTACGGGGCCTTGTGAGGCCCTGTGAAGGCCTTGGGGGGAGGGGGAGGGCAGGGGAGGCCTCCACGGAGCCTTGCGAGGCCCCGTGAAGGCCTTGGGGGGAGGGCTGGATAGGCCTCCACGGAGGCTTATGAGGCCCCGTGAAGGCCTTGGGAGGGAGGGGGAGGGCCGGGGTGGCCTCCACGGAGCCTTGTGAGGCCCCGTGAAGGCCTTGGGAGAGAGGGGGAGCTGGGGAAGCCTCCACGGAGCCTTGCGAGGCCCCGTGAAGGCCTTGGGGGGGAGGGGGGTGGGCCGGGGAGGCCTCCACGGAGCCTTGCGAGGCCCCGTGAACGCCCTGGGAGGGAGGGGGGAGGCCCGGGGAGGCGACCACGGGGCCTCCAGAGACTCTCCGGAGGCCCCATGAAGGCCTTGGGAGGGAGGTGGGAGGGCCTTGGAGGCATCCACGGGGCCTCGGGAGGGTCTCCGGAGGCCCCGTGAAGGCCTTGGGAGGGAGTGGGGAGTCCGGGGAAAGCGACTATGGGGCCTCCAGAGGCCCCCTGGTTGCTTTGGCGGGGGAGGGGGGCAATCATTATTCACGGATTTTTCACATTTGCGGGGGTCTGTGGAACCTAACCCCCGCGAATGTGAAGGGACGACTGTATTGTAATCTTTAAAAAATTTTTGAGCATTTATGTATTTTATCTCAGAATGCCCTGCTTACAGATAGACCCTGTCAGAAAATTTATAGTCTGGAAGACACCATTGTAAAATGGAAAGGGGTTGGGATGGGAAGAGAGATAAAAACAAACTAGGGACCAGTTCTTAAAGTTACAGACTTGTTACAGTGTCCAGACTGAGTGAAACAATTCAGGAAAAGGAGTCAAATGGAACTGCTCTTTTTGTAAAGCTTGTGGAGTGGGCCCTATTCCCTGTCTTCTCTTCTGATGCACCTGTATTTTTTTGTTAGTTTTATGCTGTACATATACTAGTCTGTGCCTGTTTTTGTTTTATTTACCCAGGTTCTAAACAAAGTTATCACTGTGTATGCTGCTCTGTGCTGTGAAATCAAAACATTAAAATATGAGGTAATATTGCATAGGATTCGTTAAGTGTGAACTGCTGTCTAGATTTTGTAGTTCACATGCTGTGTTTTAAAATAAAATCATACAATTTTCTGTCTTGAGCCTTTATAGACTTCTTAATCAAAGAAAAACATATCTGCTTTTGTCCTCAGGCGGAAACAAAATTTTATAATGGCCTCTTGTTTTATGGAGAAGGAGGTAAGTTAATAGTTATGCTAACATGTAAAAAAAATCGTATAGTAATTAATATTGTGCTGTGTAATGTAATCAAGCATGTTTTTATTCTTGAGAAACAGAATAGCTTGTAAGTAGCATTTGCTGCTCCAAGTTAGCACCGTGATGTGCTTTGGAGGAACTACATGCACACATGAAGTGAGCAGGATTTGAATATCACTTACAGGTTTTCAGACAAGTGGAGGCAGCTGTTCCTCTCATGTAGGATTTTACATTCTTCTTTTCGACTGGCAGCTTCTAGTGCTTCCCAAGAAATCCCACTTCCAAATTAGGGAGTACTTGGAAATAGTACCCTAAAAGGGAGAAGGAGGATTATGTTCTTTCTTCCCTATATGAGTAAGATGCTTGATTTGTAAGTAACTTCCTTGGTTTGGTGATAAAGTAGCATTTTTTAATTGATGTAACGAGATTGATGCTTAATTCTAGATTCATATATTTTCAGTAAAGTTTAGATATTCAGTAAATATCAGCTAACATTGTGTACTCTGCTAGCTGTGTGAGGAACAATCATGGGTCATAGAGGACATGCACTTTGAATACTGTGTGCTTGAACCAATGTGTATTTTAGTTTAGAACTTTGAATCACTGTGGAAGTACTGATAACCTGTAAGAGCTGTTCTTGTTAAAATATAATGGTGGTGCTTTTATGAGTGAGTCATGAGAGGCCTTTTGTTAATTCTCTGTTTTGGATTGAGAGAATGTTACTGCCAAATGGTAAGGAGGCTGAGCACTAAGATGACAGCCACCTGACCAGATCTTTCAAGGGTTACGGAGAAGACTGAGTCTTTCTCACATCAGTATGATGACTGAGATCACACTGATTTCAGAATAGTGTACTGAAGATTGCTTCATTCATGCTTTGAAGGAGGAAGAGGCCTTCTGAGGTCATAGGACAGACTTTGCTGTAAAACTGACTTGAACAATATAACAGCTGGCATTTCTAGTAACTAGTATTCTCAGAGGAAGAAAGACATTAATGTAATCTCATTTTAAAGATGTGAGTGACTTTAAGATGCAGCTTCTCATATCATGTTCTACTTTTATTAAAATAATGTTTGAAAGATACAGTGATATGCTGCCAAAACTGAAACAAGGGACTTTTTCTGATTTTCTGCCTTAGTGGCAGGAAGTGCAGAGAGAATAGTAGCAGCTGCAAGATACACTGTTTTATCCATAGTTCCTTCCTGGCTTTGGCTAGGAGCCAGTTGTTTACTTCTATTGCATCTTGCTGCTTCCACCAGAATTGGCAGTGCCCCCCTCCCTAGTACAGTTCCCTGTGCACCCTAAAAACCTTGCTCCAGAGTGCTGGGAAACTCTGGGTAGAAGAAAGAAAATCTTTAGCTACTTGTATCAGAGCTTGTGAACTTGCCTTACAATGGTTTAATATCTTTGTAACTTTCCACATTCTTCCTGAAGGGAGGAAGCTGTTCCTGTTTGCCTTTGCTTTCCCTTGAGGCTGAGAGAGTGTGATTTGCCAAGGTCACCCAGTGGGTTTCTGTGGCTGAACAGGGATTCGAACCCTGTTCTCCAGAGTCATAGACCACTACACCATGCTTGCTCTCTGTTCCTATATATAATGCCTTTAGTTTGAACTTACTTTATTATAATAAAAACTTTTCTCAAAACATTTCCTTCCTTTCCACTCTCTCCCACAGAGAGAGAAGTCAGAAATCTCTGAAGTCAGAGGTAGGGGAAAGGGGCAAGGTACATCTCTCTGTGACTTCCCAGAGAATCCCTGAATCTTGGGCATCTCCACAGTGGGTGGTGCTTGCTGCAGAAGTTAGTGGAATTTGTGATTGTTATCTCTTTCGAAACCTCTGAAGCATTTTTTTTCATGCAAGGGAGGGCTTAAGGTGGGGGGGGGTGAGAAGAAAGTCCTGTTTCTGTTGGCGTTGGATACCAAAGTACAACATTGGGTCTTGACCTCTTCGGAGACTAAATTCTTAGGTAGAATTGGTAAGTTCAGTACATCAGGATACTTTTGTGACTTGGAGTTAAGGAGAAACCATGTCAGTGCTTTGGCTATTGTCATGGGGATACAGTGATGTGAAAAGTTGCGTATATTAGATCCCACATATTAGGAAACTGCATATACACCATAGGTATGCAACCAGGATATAGGGATCAGACTTGCATTTTGCAATAGCAATTTATGGCAGCAAGCCTTGACTAGTAGTGGCTTCTTCATTGCATTTGTTCAGACAATATGTACAGGCCACTGATTTTGGCCAATGAATCTGGCATGACACATGTACAGAAGTGACACATGTACAGCCCATGTACAGAAGTGACATTTCTCAAGAAGGCTGTGAAGCAATATTTGTTGTTAAAAAGCCCAGGCCTATATTTTACTGTTAGTTCTAACTGGAGTAGATCCATTGAGTCAACTGGATTTACCTATGTGTTTACTCAGCTTTCAGCAGGTGATTCAATGGGTCTAGTCTGCTTGGTACTAACCAACAGAATTTCACCCACAGTGTGTTAACTTTAGTATTCACTGGAAGAGTGAATGAAAACAGAAAAGTCTGAAGAAATATTTTTAGAAAGAACGTCTGATACAGATTACTGATAACTAAAAGTATCAGAGTGGGTTGCAGAGATAAAGTTTTATTAAAAGATGATAAATTGTTTCCAAGTGAGCTGTTCTTCTAAAATCTGCTGGTGATGTATAGTTTTAAAACAAACAAAACAAGCTATAGTAAAATTTTAAGTGTTTATGAGTCACATTAAATTTGTGATTTCTAACCCAGTGTATCTTTCATTTTTGTATTTTAGATACGGATTCCAGTAAAGTGGAAGGAGATAGCCAGATTCAGATGGGAAGATTTATTTCATTTTTACAGGTAAATCCATGAGACAATTTTTTAGCTTATTTTTCTACTGAATAATAGATATCATAATTGTTACTTGCCAAGAGATTATTTGTTTTAACTATTTCCCTAAACCATTTAGATGTTCACAATCACTTTTCAGTGAATGGAAGGCAAAAGTGTATGATTATGATAACTTTTGAAATGCATATTGAATTTTTCTGTCCCTCTCTGGTCTCTGGTCACGCAATTTTGTAGGTATCTTTAACAACTGAAATGATCCCTAGGGAAAAACCAGAGCCAGATATCCGTAGCATGGTCAGCTGTTTTAACAGAAGTACATACATTTTAATATGAGAGTTAGGCTGTTTGCCTGTAATGAACAAAAACATGCACTGAAAAGGAGGAGGTATGTTTCTAAAGAAAACCAGCGGCTATGCTTTTGTTAAATGAAAATAGGATCTAAATTGCTCAACTTCCTGTATTTTGTTGAACACCATATTTTTGTGTCTTGCATAATTTCAGGGAGTGAGGAATTGATTCTGAAATGTTTTGTTCACAGTTAACATGAACTGGTGACCAATTTTTCTGAAAACCTTTACATAAATGATATCTGTCTTTTGAGAGGGACATTTAATGTCTCTTCTATTTTATCTTTATTTTACTTTCTTTGATTTTAGAACCACCGATATGGGTGAAAATGTTTCAAATAGATGCCTAGAGTTTCATTTTATATTATGGGAAACATTTTAAGACAACTTAGACTTCTCATTAGTTCCTGCTCTTCTTTTGCAATTTTCCAAGGCATGAGGCTATTAGCACTTTTCTGAGGTTACTACATAGTGTTGCCTTTGGACTCTCTACTTGGAGTCCTATTACAATCGGAAGCGGAGGCAAGGCAACAGCATTGGTTTAAACTAGATTTTGTACATTCTCAGAATGAAAGATCTGCACTGGGGAAAATGATGTGCAATAAAGCCTGTCAAAACTATCAAGCCTAAAGCACAGTTATGGGCAAACCTCCCCACCCAAGAGACATGGGGTGAATTTTCTCACCATTGCCCCTTATATACCATATCCCTCTGGTGGGAAAGGTAGTGTCCCTTAATCATTCCCACTTCAGGCTTCATAACCCCAAATAGATGCTTAAAGTTGTCCACTGGAGCCATTTGAGCATGGAAGAGGATCCTTGCAGGCAGGACCGGTTTAAGGAATTTTGGGGCCCCCTGCAATGCTTTACTTTGGGGCCCCCATATGTTTATCTCAGATCAATGTAACCTAACCTATTCACCGTACAGGATATTCAGATTATAGTAGGACCCCCGTATCCCTGGATTCATTATCCATGGGACACAAAACAGCACACCTACCATAGAGTCTTCCTAGAAAATGTGTCTTCCCTAGCCCTTTTCTAGGCCTTCCAAGGCAACTCTATGGTATTTTAAACCAGAAATCCCATTATTTTCATATTAAGGAGGCCAACACGGGGCCCTCTCTTGACCTCGGGGCCCCCTCTTGACCTCGGGGCCCCCTGCCAATGCTGATTTGGCAGACAGGTTAAACCGGCCCTGCTTGCAGGACAGGAGCTACAGCAGAAAGACGATCTCTTAACCAGTAGGGCAGGGTAGCCCCAACTCCAAAATTTCATTAAGGTGTGCCCACTTCTTTCTTCCTTCTGGTCTGGCTTCAAACAGCATCCCCTGCCAGAAAATGGATCAGTTGGGTGGGAATATAAGTCTGTGGTTCGTTAGTTTCCTGCTACAGAGCAACAACCGTAAATATTATTTTGGTAAACTTGTTGCATAATTGTTCAGGAAGTGTTGGAGATTAATGTCTGAGACTGTGAAAACTCATCTTTCTGTACTTTTTTTCTTTTTTCATTTCAGGAGCTGTCTTGCTTTGTGACACGGTGCTATGAAGTAGTGATGAATGTAGTTCACCAGTTGGCTGTCCTTTATACTAGTAACAAGTAATTAATCTGCGTAAATACTGTATTTTAAATGTACTTGTTGAATACACAATTTAAAAATACATCATGTTGATATGCCTCCTAAATTTTGCATATTCTAAGAAGGAATATAAGGTGTGTATCTGAAGCATCCTTTGCAATTACAAAAGGACAAATTTGGCTTCATTCAGATAGAATGTTAAATAGTTAAACAGAAGAGCTGGATAAACAGCTTTATCCAGGCTTGCTGGTTTCTGCTCTCCTGTTTTCCTCAAACATACTCAAAAGGAAGAGATTAATAAACAACTTCTTCCATTTTATATTAACTGCAGTATAACAACAGTTTGGCATTCAGATGATAAACAATAACTAATGGAAACAAATCAGAACAACAGTTTGGAGCTGGCTTCTCTCCACTAACCATAGTTAAGATTAAGCACAATTTGTATGGGTTCAGGCAACACAAGAGAGTGCAGCTAATCAAACAGAAGCAAAAGCTTTTATGCTTTCTGTGGCCAGTTGGTCTGTAAATTTAGAATTGTGGTGTGATAAGGTTACCATTATCATAATTTGAAAAGACTGAGGAGGCGACTTCCAGATACTCAATCCCATTTGAAGCTGCTAGCTGTTGTGAGTGTCCAGTGCTGAAAACTGAACTCCTTTAGACTAGGCATTGTACCAGCATAGTAGATGCACTAGTTGAGAAGCTTGGCATCACTGGAAAGTTCTGTGATATGTTACAAATGTTAACGTCAGTAAGTTATCATATATATATGGCACATTGTAAATGTGCTGCATTACAGTTTTCCTTATTCTATAAAACAAAAAGTTAACAAAGTATTGCTGCACATATAAACTTCAGTTATTCCTCCCCGTTTGTGGGTTAAGCATTCACAGATTTGATTACTTGTGGATTACTGTATTTGCCACTGCCGCTGTCCTATGCCATTTTTAACAGCAGCTTTGATAATACTAGTGTATCTGGGAGGAAATCAAACTGGCAGGGTGGATGGGCCTTGCATGGGCAGGCGGGGGAAAGGTGATGGGATGAAATGGGGTGAAGATGCGTGAGGAGGGAGGGCATGTGCATTCACTTGTGTGGCCGGGGGGAAGGATGGGATAGAAGGAGTCTGCAGAGGGAAAGTGTGTGTATTTGCTTGCTCGCTTGTGCAGGCAGGGGAAGGGGATGGATGTGTCAGAGGATGATACGACACTCAATCCCTGGCAGAAGCCAAAAACTACCCAAGCAGACTTAGTAGCAACCTGTTCCCAAGAATACTCACACACAGAATGTTTGATGTCCAAATAACAGGAGGCACTTTTATCTTCAAAGTCAAGCAGTTGCAATAGGTACAGATATTTACAATTGGAGGACAAACTGCTTCGCCAGACATCAGCATTCATGAGAAGAGAATGAGCTCTGTCTGAGCTCTCTTATATACACAGTTTACAGGGCATTGACTTACTCAACCACATGAGTGCATTACATCAGAACTTGCACTCCAGAAGCTATGCCCTCTAGTAACCCTTTTCAGCAACTGTGGCTCCAGGCTAGCATGATTTGGCATTTCCTTGGCTTCAACCATCATGATTCAGCATGATTCAGCAGTTGTTTGGCCATTTTCAATGGAGTTCAAACTCTAACTCCTGACAGGATGTCCCCTTTCTCCTGCTCCCTCCCCTGCCCCATTCCCTTTCCCCCTGTCCATGCAAGTGAGGGAATGCAGGTACTGTGTGTGTGTGTGTGTGTGTGTGTGTTAAATTCAGTTTGGGGGACCAAGAGGTATTTGCATTTTTTCACTTTGGGGGTGTGTGCCCCTAACCCCCACAAAACTTGAGAGCAAGCTGAACTCTTAGTACTTTGAGACATGAGGGACTGTGCAACTTGTGACACACCAGACTGAATGTCATGAGTCATTGTACTTGCCTAGGATTGCAAAAACCAGAGGGGCTGTGGAGGACAGCTGTAGTTAGTTTTCTTGTTCAAACTCTTGCACTATGGTATGACTGAATGTAGTTTATCAAGTTGATTCAAATATTTAGTGTTCTCAAATGATGGATTATATACATATTGCATATTGGAAGGGCCAGTTATATTGTATTTCCTAATTATAATTTATTGGAGACTTTAAAAATGTATGCCTCTAAAATAATTTAATTAAATGGTATGCTGTACAGTGTGGTTCTCCCTTTTCAGAAATGCACCCAAAGTTATAGAGACATCAGGAGTTCATTTTCAGGTAAGGAATATTTATGAATTTTGACATGGTGTTTAGCTTGGACGTTGGACTGGTTCATTTATTACTTTGAGAACAAAATTTAAATAGTAAAAAGCTAGGTTATTTAATAGGATCAGAATGCCACTTTCCTTCAGGGGTCCTTTCTTGTCAGCTAGACTAATGCTCCAGATCAGTGAAGAGAACTGTTTTTGGCCATGTATATCTCAAACTCATCTACTGTTTTTTCAGGGGTGCAAACAGCTTACGTTCCACTGAGTTTATTAGGGCTTACCTCCAGAAAAGTGGGTATAGAATGAGCTAAATTCATAATGAATTACGCAATGTTTCAAACAGGCTATGTATGAGCATCTGGGGGAGCTCCTGACAGTTTTACTCACATTGGATGAAATAATAAGCAATCATGCTACGCTGAAAGATCACTGGACTATGTACAAAAGGTATGTAAATAAAGTCTTAAGTGGGTGTCCACTGGCATGGTAGAAAAATATACTAATGTAGTGGTACCACTTTAAATGGTACCACTACAGTACCTTTTAAAGTGGTACTGCTGGACCATAACAGTTCATTTCAGTGGAGCTTGTATAGGAACTATGTTGGATTGTACCCAATAAGCTTTGATTTATGTGTGTCCTGGGTATCTTTTTTTCCTGCCTCTTGTACCATCAACTACACAATTCCCACTGAAAGTCCACATTGCTCCTATCTATGATTGTAGTTATTGCTACAAAGCCTGGGCTGCTGTGAATTGCTCTTAAATTGTCTTTTTTGTAATACTTAAAATCTTTGGCTCCTACAGAGGCAGGAATCTGCCCTTGAAATATGTCCCTGGGAATGATACTATGTCATGATTAAGCATAATTCCCAGAGGCATTGTGTCCCAGGAACACAGCTAAGCAAGCAGTGAGGGTGCCACTTGCAGTGGCTCCAAGGCCTTATTCAGTGAAAAAATAAAGAAAGTAAAACCATTGGTCACCTATTATTGGAAGGTAAGCTGCCGCCACTTCTTAAAACTTCCCACCCTCCCAAAAGTCTCTTAATACTGCTCCCCCACCTGAAAATCTGTCTGTGGGAATTTAGTTTATTTTTACTGGTTTGTCTTTTGCTTTGTTGTGTCAGGTTACTAAAATCTGTCCATCACAATCCTTCTAAATTTGGAGTGCAGGAAGACAAATTGAAGCCATTTGAGAAGCTGCTATTAAAACTAGAAAGCCAATTACTGGATGGGATGATATTCCAGGTAATATAATAACCATTAGCTTATGCTCCTCATACAGTTGGAATGGGAAATGTGTGGCCTTCCCCCACTCTTGGCTATGCCAGATCTACTGGGAGTTGTACCTCAGCAACAAATAAAGCGCTACACATTTGTCATCCCTGTAATAGAGTATAAATGTAGCTTATAAAATCCTACAGAATTGGAAGCTTATCTTCTGAATACAGTCCCAATTAAATTGGTGGGTTTAAGTTTTAAATTGTATGATATTCTCACTTTCTAATATAAGTTATGTAATATAAGGGCTACTATAGGTCAGAATTTGAACCTGCTGTCTGGTTGTTTCTTCGAGCTGTAGTGCAAAAGGTTAAGTTTCAGCAAGTTTCCTGCCAGTTTCCTGCCAGGGAGAAGAAGGAAGCAACTTCTGGACAGCCATTCTGACTGGGGAGATTGAATTTTTTTTAAAAAAAACTATTGGGAGAGGCTTCTTGTTGCTGAGGGGCTTGAACTTTGGACCTTGCCCTTTTACCCTCAAGAGCCTTCCTGTGAGTCACACCTGTGAGTCACACCTGTGAGTCATTAGGGGGTGGAGCTGTGAGCCTAGCTCTATATAAGTCCTTGCAGAGGCTTTCCAAGCCAGTTTCCTGCCAGAGAGAAGGAGAGCAGCTTCTGGACAGCAAGTTTCCTGCCAGTTTCCTGCCAGGGAGAAGAAGGAAGCAACTTCTGGACAGCCATTCTGACTGGGGAGATTGAATATTTTTTTAAAACTGTTGGGAGAGGCTGCTTGTTGCTGAGGCATAAGCCTAACAGCGCACAAATTTCAGTGACCAAACAAAAATACAGCAGACCTAAAAGTACAGCTTAGCATTCTCAGCGTTAACTAAGAGTTCTTAGATTACCTAAAAGCTCTCATCATGGACACTGAGGGGACTGCAGCAGTCACTTGCGACACTTGTGCGATGTTTGTATTCTTGTCTACAGACGTGGAGAACTTCACATGCACCAAGTGCAAGCTGGTAGCCCTCTTGGAGGAGAAAGTACAGCAGCTGGAGACACGGGTAGCTACACTTCAACAGATTCGTGAGCAGGAGGTTTTCCTGGACAGAACAGAACGAACAGTCTTGGATGGGGACCGCACAGAGGAAGTGGCTGTGGAGGAGAGGGTCACTTCACGGACACAGGAAGTAGACAGCTGGAGGAATGTCACACACAGAACAAGAAAATCCAGGGATTCTTCCAGCAGCTTGCAGCTACAGAATCGATTCGAAGCCCTTTCCCTTATCAAGGACAACGAGGAAGAACAGCATGGACAGACTTCAGGGGTAGAGCAGCGGACCTTGAGAGGACCACCGCAAGGAACAGCAGCTGCGAAGCCTCAGCGGAGGCATGTGGTGGTGGTGGGGGACTCCTTGCTGAGGGGTACAGAAGCAGTGGTATGTGGGCCTGACAAGATGACTCGGGAGGTGTGTTGTCTCCCTGGGGCAAAGATCTGTGATGTGACCGAGAGGCTGACAAGACTCGTCAAGCCTACGGATCATTACCCCTTCCTTTTGGTCCATGTGGGAACCAATGATACTGCAAGGCACAGCTTTCCCAAGATCAGAAGAGATTATGAGGCCCTGGGGAGGAAGCTGAAAGAAATGAACGCACAGGTGGTCATCTCGTCTCTTCTGCCAGTTGAAGGGCATGGTCCAAGAAGGGAGAGGAAAATAGCCGACGTAAACAACTGGCTCCGTAGATGGTGTCGCCGAGAACAAATTGGATTCTTGGATCATGGACTGCGCTTCCATGCGGGGGGACTTCTGGCAAGAGATGGGGTGCATCTTACAACAGTTGGAAGAAACATTTTTGCCAACAGTCTCAAGAATTTGATCAGGAGGGCTTTAAACTGAGTCAAATGGGGGAGGGAGACAGTATTCTGGAAGGCAAAAGGGCTGGAGAAAATAGTCAAACTGTCATAGAGGGAACAAGGCAAAAAGCGCAAGGACCCAACAGTGGGAGGCAAAAAAACTTGCACAGGGAGCAAGTAAAGGGAACACATGGTCTCAGATGTCTCTACACTAATGCACAGAGCATGGGAAATAAGCAAGATGAACTTGAACTCCTTGCACTACAAAACAAATATGATATAATAGGCGTTACTGAAACCTGGTGGGACAAGTCTCATGATTGGAATGTAGGAATAGAGGGGTATAACCTTTATAGGAGAAACAGGCCAAACAGGAAAGGAGGAGGAATAGCATTATATGTCAGGGATATTTACACCAGTGAAGTGATCCATGACATCAATACTGGAAGCCAGGTGGAGAGCATCTGGATAAAAATTAAAGGGGAGGGAAACAACAGGGATGTTATTGTGGGACTCTACTACAGACCCCCAAATCAGACGGAGGAATTGGATGTTGCCTTTCTAGAACAGATGAACACACATGCAGAAAGGAGAGATGTAGTAGTGATGGGGGACTTCAACTATCCTGATATTTGCTGGCAATCTAACTCAGCCAAAACTACAAGGTCTAGCAATTTCCTTACATGCCTGGAAGACAATTTCATGGTCCAAAAGGTGGAAGAGGCAACAAGGGGGTCAGCTATTTTAGATCTGATCCTAACCAACAGAGACGACCTGGTTAATGGGGTGCAAGTGGTGGGATCCTTAGGTGAGAGTGATCATGTTCTCCTGGAGTTTGTTATACAATGGAAAGGAGAAGCCAGGCATAGTCAGACACGCATTCTTGACTTTAGGAGAGCTGATTTCAATAAACTCAGGGAAATACTGGGGATGATCCCATGGTCAAGAATACTAAAAGAGAAGGGACCTCAAGACGGATGGGACTTTCTCAAAAGGGAGATACTGAAGGCACAATTTCAAACAGTACCACTGAGGAAGAAAAATGGGAGGTGTCTCAAGAAACCAGGATGGATGACTAAAGAACTTTCAATGGAGCTAAGTTTTAAACGGAACATGTATAGGAAATGGAAAAGGGGGGAAATCACCAAAGAAGAATTCAAACAGATAGCGAACACGTGTAGGAGTAAAGTCAGAAAAGCTAAAGCGCAGAATGAGTTCAGGCTTGCTAGGGAGGTTAAGAACAATAAAAAGGGTTTTTTTGGGTATGTCCGCAGCAAAAGGAGGAAGAAGGAAATGATAGGGCCGCTACGTGGAGAAGATGGCAAAATGCTAACAGGGGACAGAGAAAAGGCAGAATTACTCAACACCTTCTTTGCCTCAGTGTTTTCAGAAAAGGAAAAGGAGGACCAACCTGAGGAGAATGGAACAGAGGACACAATAGGGGAAATCCAGCTCAAAATAAGTAAAGAGGTAGTACAGGAATACCTTCTTAATCTAAATGAATTTAAATCTCCAGGACCAGATGAACTACATCCAAGAGTATTAAAAGAGCTGGCAAATATAATCTCAGAGCCATTGGCAATAATATTTGAGAACTCCTGGAGAACAGGAGAAGTCCCAGCAGACTGGAGGAGGGCAAACGTTGTTCCCATCTTCAAAAAGGGGAAAAAAGAGGATCCCAACAACTATCGTCCAGTTAGTTTGGCATCAATACCAGGGAAGATTCTAGAACAGATCATTAAACAGAGAGTCTGTGAACATTTAGAAGGCAATGCCATAATCACAAAAAGTCAGCATGGGTTTCAGAGAAACAAGTCATGCCAGACTAATCTGATCTCTTTTTTTGATAAAGTTACCAGCTTGGTAGATGAAGGGAATGCTGTGGACATTGCATACCTTGATTTCAGTAAGGCCTTTGACAAGGTTCCCCATGACATTCTTGCAAACAAGCTTGTAGAATGTGGGCTAGACAAGTTAACTGTTCAATGGATTTGTAATTGGTTGACCGGCCGAACCCAAAGGGTGCTCAGCAGTGGCTCCTCTTCGTCTTGGAAAGATGTGACCAGTGGGGTGCCACAGGGTTCTGTCCTGGGCCCGGTGCTATTCAACATCTTTATCAATGACTTAGATGAGGGAATTAGGGGCATACTTATCAAATTTGCAGATGACACCAAATTGGGAGGAGTAGCTAATACCCTAGAGGACAGGATCAAAATTCAGAATGACCTGGATAGACTGGAGAGCTGGGCCAAAGCTAACAAAATGAAATTCAATACGGAGAAATGTAAAGTACTGCATTTAGGGCGGAAAAATGAAATGCATAAATATAGGATGGGAGAGACCTGGCTGAATGAGACTACGTGCGAAAGGGATCTAGGAGTCCTAGTAGACCACAAGTTGAACATGAGCCAACAGTGTGATGCGGCAGCTAAAAAGGCCAATGCAATTTTGGGCTGTATCAATAGAAGTATAGTGTCTAGATCAAGGGAAGTAATAGTGCCGCTCTATTCTGCCTTGGTCAGACCTCACTTAGAATACTGTGTCCAGTTCTGGGCACCACAATTCAGAAAGGATATTGACAAATTGGAGCGTGTGCAGAGAAGGGCAACTAAAATGGTGAAAGGTCTGGAAACAATGCCTTATGAGGAGAGACTTAGGGAGCTGGGTATGTTTAGCCTGGAAAAAAGACGGTTTAGAGGCGATATGATAGCCCTGTTTAAGTATTTGAAGGGATGTCACGCTGAGGATGGAGCAGGCTTGTTTTCTGCTGCTCCAGAGACTGGAACACGGAGCAATGGGTGCAAGCTCCAGGAACAGAGATTCCACCTCAACATGAGGAGGAACTTTTTGACAGTAAGAGCTGTTCGGCAGTGGAACACACTCCCTCGGAGCGTGGTGGGGTCTCCTTCCTTGGAGGTCTTTAAACAGAGGCTGGATGGCCATCTGTCGGGGATGCTTTGATTGTGATTTCCTGCGTGGCAGGGGGGTTGGACTGGATGGCCCTCGTGGTCTCTTCCAACTCTGCAATTCTATGATTCTATGATTCTAAGTTCTCCCAGCATTGCTTTAGGTGCATCCAACAGCATGTATATACCTTTCTGAGATTTTTGACCTTTTTCTTTTAAAAAGCATGCCATGTCACAAACTGTTCTTGAAAGTCCCCTTCATTTGAAAAGTAGTTTGCCAGGTTGGATAGACATAATCTGTCTATTCCCACACATGCCAGGGCGCACTGAAGTACTTGTGATTTAAAATTCTGACCTCTGTGATATCAATTAATTCTTTCTCTCTCTGTTTCTCTCTCTCTCTTTCTCTTTGGTTACTTGCACTTACACCTTCGAGATGCTTAGTTAAAAGCACAGATAGTGATTTTCATTATTGACTACTGAAAATATGTCCAATTCTCTTAAATCCACTCATGCTTGCTGAAGCTAATATTCTTTACTTTCTCTGTCTATAATAGTAAGTTCTGTTGACATATGATACCTTTTTTAGTCAATGAGAAGAAGCAAGATCTTTATTCTTGTTCTTTGAAACCTGTTGCAAGGATTCAGTGGTGTGCTAGTTAAGGCAACTTGTTCACTCCTCCAGTTGGGCAAGCAGGTAAAACTAACCAGATATTGGTAGCATGTCATTATGTGTGAACTCAGGATCTTGGTTTGTAGATACCTGTTTGGAAGCCAGAAACCAGGATCCTGGATTTGCATGTAATGCTGAATTGTCCATTTCTGATTATTTTTACCACTTCTTTGAGTGGAAGAACAAGGTGGAAGCAAGTGACCTAGATGTACCAGGATGGTTTTTATTCCTGCTAAACAGTATAAATCAGGAATTCTGGCTCAGCACCATGTGCAATCACAACATACAATATTTGGCGCAGTGACAAATCCAACACTGTATTCTAATATCAGGCATGTAGCATTTGGAGTAAAAGGCTGCAAAACATGAGATACTTCCCTTAATTTCAAATTATATTCCATCAACAATAAGGTTTCACTAATACTCTTTATTAGTGGCATGTGTTTAAAAAAATGACTAATTAGTCTAGAATTGTGTTCAATTTTTTTAAATTGTTCTCTTAAGAAAGTAATTGAAACTCACATTGAAGCAAGAAAAGCCAGCAATTAATAACTACTGAATAAAGGTTAATTTCAATTTAATTAGAGTTTCAGTCTGATTTTATTGGAATGGAATGCTCAAGATAAAGGACACCATATAACTTAAATTGTCTGTAGATTGAGTTCAAATTCCCATAATGCTAATATTGTAAATCATTGTCATTTCTCACTCAGGCTTGTATAGAACAGCAGTTTGATTCCCTCAATGGTGGAGTGCCAGTGTCAAAGAACAGCACTTTTGCCGAAGAGTTTGCACATAGTATCCGCACAATTTTTGCCAATATTGAAGCTAAGCTTGGTAATGCAAATTAGTCACTATTACATTGATATTGCTGTTTGTAAAAGTTGTTACTTTGTTCGTCTAGTGGCAAACTACAAAAACATTCTTTTCTGTGTGTATTTGTACAAGGTGAACCTTCAGAAATTGACCAGAGAGATAAGTACATAGGAATTTGTGGGCTCTTTGTGCTGCATTTTCAAATTTTTCGGACTATAGACAAGAAATTTTACAAATCGTTGCTGGACATTTGCAAAAAGGTGAAAATTTTGCTGTTTGTAACTTTCCTCTAATAGTTAACATTTCACACACAATTTGAAAATAAACCTTTGATAAAAATATGATTTTATATAGTTTCTTGAGTCTGAGATTGCAATAAATAATTTGTCACCAGTATTCAGTAATTAAAGAGAACTAGTAATTCTAGCTTTAAAGTACTTACAATTTTTTTACTGTTTTCTTGGTGTGAATTTCTTATTCTTTCTGAATAGCAAAAACTCATGATTTGTGTACAATTAAGGAGGCTATAACATTTTATCTTTACTTTTATAGCGTTCATGTATATACATGGGAAGGCATGAAGTGAAATTTTGTCAGTCTAAGTGTGGATTTTTTTTTGCATTAATTTCAAATGTGTAACAGATAGTTAATGCCTAGACATCGGCTATAAAATAAAGTTTAGATTTTGGTGGGGGTTATGTCAAATTAAATGTACCATATATACACCTGTATAAGTCGACCTCATGTATAAGTTGAGGGCAGGTTTGGGGGCCAAAATAATAGATTCTGCTATAACCCATGGATAAGTCGAGGATGAAACTTTGGGGCTCAGCCCAGGGTTCCTCAGATCCATTCTGTGGAGAGGCGAAAGCACCAGTGCCTCCTCGCAGGCCAGCCATTCTTGGCTGCTACTGCCATTTTCCCATCCAGGCATTCAATAAGCTCTTTTGCCACTCTACCACTCTAAAAGAAGCACCAACACCCTCTACTCACTCCAGCGGCCCTTTGCTATTCCTGAGCAGAAAAATGGCAGTGATGACAGCTCTTTGATGCTTCCCCTCTGCAGTAGAAAAGTGACCTCTGTCTGCCAGGGTGGGGAAGCCCCAGAAGAGCTACCAGAGGGAGAACAGAGGGGGGCAGTATTTCCTTCAGGTTCTTCCGACACTGACTAAGCTGTCGGACTTTCAAAGCATGGTCTGTGCAGAGAATGCAAAGAAGCATCCTCCCTATCTATTCTCAGCCGGGCAGGGAAGCCCCAAAAGAGCTGCTGAAGAGAGAGCAAAGAGGGCTTTTTTAAACATTCTCCTGATTCTTTCTAATCCTCCACCTTTGTGGGCAAGCATCAAAGAGTGAGGTGAGGAGAATGGAGAGAATTGGAGGTTCTTTCTGGTTCTCCCAGCTCCTCCTAATTTCACTTCCCCAGTGGGAAAGCACCAAAGGGCTGCTGCCGTGATGGGGAGAATGGAGAGAATGAGACCTTCTTTCTGTTTCTCCTGACTCCTAATCTCCTTGCCCTATGGCTCTTGCCATAGTCCATCCATGGAGAACCTTCTGTAAAAGAAGTGCTGATACCCCCCGCCCCACCTCAGCAAAGAAATCTTTGGTATTTACCTGCCGAAGCGGGAGGGGGGTCAGGTTGGCACTTCTTTTACAGGAGGCTTTCCGTGGATGGATGAAGCTCTTGCCATAGTTCATCCGGAGAAAGACTCCTGTAAAATAAGTACTGACATCCCTCCCCTCAACACATCCTGCCTTAGCAGGGAAATCTTTGGTACTTACATGCTGAGGTCGGGAGAGTTGGTGCTTCTTTGGGATTTCTCTGCTGCAGCAGGGAGAGTGGGAGGGTTGGCACTGCTTTTAGAACCTTCTCTGATGTCCCTACCGCAGCAGAGAGAACTCAAAGAGCCACTGCAATTTTTTCCAGTAGGATTATCATATTGACCTGTGTAGAAATTGGCTCAGGCTTTTGAAGTCAATTTTTTGGTATAATTTTGACTTAGACATGAGTATATATGGTACTTAAGATTGCATCCTATGTAGTATACTAGAAAGCATATAACCTTTTTCCTTGTTTCATCAAAAATGCTCCCATGTTAGGGTAATAACCAAATTACCAAAAAATATGAAAATAAACTGCCCTATTTAGGGATTGAGTAGTGGTGACATTAAGCTCTTGTCATGTCCTTCATTCATCGAAATTGCATCCTGTGCAAAGCGAATGGTACAGAGTTACCATGCTTGTTGTACATGTCTTGTAAAATCCATTTCAATCTAACATGTATTATACTGATGAAAAAATGCTCTGATACTACAGAAATGAATCTTTCTCTTTCTTAAGATATTAGGAACCGTGGGGAGCTTGCTTAAGTCCCATTAGTCATACCTTGGCTTCCTTTCTACAACATTGTCCTTGGTTTCTGTGCTGTGCTGACATAGCAGAGCCTGAAATCCTAAATGACCCTATGCAGAAAGGACATTTTATTTAAAATGGGGTTTAAACCTGTACTGTAGGTATTATTGAAATACTTAATGGAACTTAAAGAGTGTATGTGCATATGAAATGCTTCTACATTTATGTAAATGACTGCATAGTTTTCCTTATGCATTTGAATATCATTGTCATAGAAAAATTGGCATCTCCCCTAATGTGAACTCTCCACCCACTTTTGCAAATATTTTAATGTTTACTGCTCCAGGTGCCTGCTATCACCCTTACTGCTAATATAATTTGGTTTGCTGACTCCTTTCTGAGCCAGAAGATGCCAGCTGCTGCCAAACTTCTGGACAAGAAAACTTTTCAATCCATTAAGTTAAACAGAGAAAGTTTTCTACAGCAAAAGGCCCAGTCACTTACCAAGTAAGTTTTTAAGGGAGAACTTTCTTCCATCATGCCCTTCCTTCCTTCCTTGTTGCTGAATAATTCTTTTTCTGTACATACCTAGAAAATTTAAACTGAAATTTTAAAGCAAGGTGGGAATGGTCAGTGAGTTAACAAGACCAGTTTTGCCTCTCTCCAACCCTTGGTTGGCAATGTCTATTTTCCACTTTCTCTCCCATTGGGAAAAATGCTGGCACTGACAGTGGCAGCAGCAGTAAGAGATGCTTTTCTAAAATGTCTTACTTGCTTCTAGGGATCCTAGAAAGTCACTTTGGAGTAGATACTTGTACACAAACAATTTTGCTGACCAGTCTTCTAAGATGCTTTTGATCCACGGCTCCTGAAAGCAAGCAAGGCATTTTGGAGAGAGCTAGCCAGCTACATGTTTTCTGCTTGAAGGAACAGAGGATGCATGACTGCTAGCTCTATTTAAAATGCTTGCTTGCTTTCAGAGGTCCTGGAAGTAAAGACACTTGGGAGCGAAAACTTCCCAGTCACATATGCCAAGTGCCTTCACTCCTAGGAAGCAGACAAGATGTTTTAGAAAAAGCCATCAGATGCATGGCTGCTTTTCCTCTTCTAACAGTGAACAGGAGACTTAAGTGCCACTGCTGCTGCTGCCACCATCCCTGTCTTCCACATCCTACTTTCTTCTTCCTGCCATGGCTGCTGGGAGTTGCTGAGAGTATAGCTTCTTGGCAGTAAACCATTGCACCTATAAAAAGTACTGATCAAAATGGAAGTTGGGGGGGATTGTGGGAAGTTGGAAGACATGGGATGGGGGGAAACAGGAGCCTGAGGGCTGCATGATTCTTATCCCTGCTTAAGAGAGTCTATGTAAAAATCCAGTCTTGTGCATGTTTTATGGAAGAAGGCTTGGGGGGCACCTTTTGTAATAATGCATGCTATTGGTAATGTACGTGGTGTCTGTGAAGTTACAGCTTGTGTAGAGTGCAGTTCTAAACTGCTTAGGCTTAATAAGAAATAATTTGACAGACTAGACCCTGTGAAACCAGTCAAGTGGAAATACTTTTAAATGGTGAAGTTGAAGGCTTTCACGGCCGGCATCCATAGATTTTCCATGGGTTTTTTTCCGGGCTGTGTGGCTGTGTTCTGGAAGAGTTTACTTCTGACGTTTCGCCTGCATCTGTGGCTGGTTCTTCACCACAGCTGTTTTCACACAACATGCTGTCTTGTGTAGCAGCTTGCCATGTAGAAGGAAGGATCTTCTTCACACTGTTACCAAATATTTTTGTAAACTTTCATGCTTTATACAGAAAATTCTCCTATTTATGCCATGAAATTGCTTTGCAAATGTTTTTGTCACAAGGAGGCAATTATTAAAAGACAGCCAGTAAAAAAATTCTCCTCTGTGAGAATGTGGCTTTGAAGTTCATATAAACATTTTTAAGAATAGGGTGTTAGACACCAGAATGACATCATTCAGATTGTATAGTAATCACACTGCTCTACTTTTTAAAATCTGAAGACTGGTTCTTAACTTTTTTGTCAAGTGATCTTTTCAAACCACAATTGAGCTTCCTTTGGTGTCTTTTTGGTTTGGTGTATCTGAATAATTAGGTAACCCTACTTGTTTTTTTTCAGAGAAATGCAGTCATATTATGTGTTTGTTAGCTCATGGATGATGAAAATGGAATCTATTTTGTCAAAGGAACAACGACTGGATAAGTTTGCAGAAGATCCAACCAACAGGTGCAATGTTTTTATACAGGTGTGTATGTTATGGTGAGAAAATGCAGCTTAATTTTCTGTTAGATTAATGTTTCTTGAGCATTAAAATGCTTGAGCGAATTTTAAGATTCTAATTACAAAACTACATAACTTGTACAATGTGAGTGAATACCAAAAAATTACATACATTGCTTCTTTTTTTAAAATGAGTTTTATGAGACATTCAAATTACAGGATGTGGAAGCAGTGTTTTACAAGATAACTAGTTACCTTAAAGTCTCTATAGTAATCAAATCTATAATAGAACATAATTCCATAATCCAGTATGAGATTGCAAATGCATTAATACTTCTTTGTTATAGTTATCATAACCAGTGTTCACTTTTAGAGTGTCTAAGTACCAGTTAGTTTCTCATATATTATTTCTTTAAGTTGTACATTCAGCTAGAATTGTGAGTTAAATTATGTTAAGTAGTTTAATTATAAGCATGTTGGTTCATAGCCTTAGTGTGAGCCCTCAGACGGCTTAAGTTAAACAAGCTACCACCAGTACGGTAACGTATATAGATGCCGTTGTCATCTTCAAGCTCTGCCATAGCCCTTTGGAGCATCGTGCTAAAGAAGATTGTAAATAAAGTTGGTGCAAGAACACAACCTTGCTAAACTATCTAGTCTGTGAGCTGCTCTTCGCCGATGATGCTGCCCTTGTTGCCCACACAGAAGCAGCTCTGCAGCGCCTAACGTCCTGCTTTGGAACAGCTGCAGAGCTGTTTGGGCTAGAAGTCAACCTGAAGAAAGCAGAAGTTCTTTACCAGCCTGCACCACAGGACGAACACCACCATCCCCACATTGCCGTCGGCAAATCTGTGCTCAAGTCCATTCAGCAGTTCACCTACCTGGGAAGCATCATCTCCTCAGATGCCAAGATTGACAAAGAGATCGATCACAGATTAGCAAAGGCATATAGTGCATTTGGAAGACTTCACAAAAGAGTCTGGAGCAATAAACACCTGAGGCAAAGCACAAAAATCAGTGTGTATAGAGCCATCGTACTGTCTATCCTCCTTTATGGATCTGAAACATGGGTCACCTATCGCCACCACCTACGACTCCTCGAGCACTTTCATCAGCGCTGTCTACGCACAATCCTAAATATACACTGGACTGACTATGTGACGAATGTTGCTGTCCTTGAGCAAGCAGGGATCACCAGCATTGAGGCCATGATATTGAGAACACAGCTGCGCTGGGCAGGGCACGTTTCTAGGATGGAGGACCATCGCCTCCCAAAAATACTACTCTACAGTGAACTCGCCACGGGTCAGCGTAAGAGGGGCGCTCCAGAAAAGCGATACAAAGATTCCCTGAAACAACATCTCAGCCTCGGCCAAATTGATCACCAACAGTGGTCCGCCCTGGCCTCACATTGGGAGGCATGGAGACGCACTATCCACAGTGCTGCAGCCTTATTTGAGAACTCATGACCAACAAGTCTTGAAGAGAAACGACAACGCAGAAAGAATCACAACCCAAAAACATCACCCAAGGAGACCTTCTGCTGTGCTTTTTGCAACCGGACTTGTTTATCTCGGATTGGCCTTTTTAGTCATCAGCGCGCTTGCAGAAAGCACGGGATGAGTCCTTCCTGAATCTTCGTTTGCGAAGAAAAGCCAGAGAGAGAGAGAGAGGTTCATAGCATTTGTATTTTTGACAGCTTGTGTTCTGCAGAGTCCTAGATTTAATTTAGATTTAACACCAAACTATAGTGTTTTGTGGGATGTGAATGAGAGCTATTCCTCTTTCTCATCTCACATGCTGCAATTTTCTTACACTGTTACCAGTTGTACCTGGATTGGCAAATGGAGTTTTACAATTCTGGATTTTAAGATTAACCCAGGCACACTGGTTGGATCCAGACTAAGACAAATTTGGAATAGATCAATTAAAATTCATTGACTTAAGTACCGGTAACTCATTGCTAACTTGTTTTTATTTTAATGATTCTACTCTAAACATGATTCACTGAAGAATCTACCTTTAGTTTCTCAGTTTGGATACGATAGGAAGCATATGAGCGACAAAGAGTGAGAAAGTGACTGAGCCAAAGACTTACTCTTGATTTCTTCATATAGCACCAGCTGATGATTGGCATTCTATCTGAAACAAACCATCTTTTGAAGAAACAGTGTAAATGCAGAACTTCTCTTATTCCCCTGGCAGTTAAACCTGTTAAAATATCTCACCCTAGAGAGTTGGAAGTTAAGCCTTGCATTTTTGTAGGAAAATGGGCCATCAACCAAGAATTTTTATGTTACAGAAATCTGGAAGTTGATTAATACTTCATGTATCAGTTGGGTATTCATTTATCTGTTTAGCTATAATTATAATTTATCGTTTCATTTTCATGCAGCTGAGTTATCACTGATGTGTTTCCTTTTTTTGATTCTAATTCTGAGAATTCACTTGTGCATTGGACAGCTATATTTGTGTGAAATAGTACCAATTTAGAAACCTATATTTATTTATGATGATGTAAATATGCAGTGGCTAATTTCCTCCCCTCACATTTATATCTAGGGGTTTCTATATGCTTACAGCCTTAGTAACATCATTAAAACTACAATGAATCTGCACATGTCCATGCAGAAGCCAATGACTAAAACTTCAGTTAAAGCACTGTGCAGGATGGTCGAACTTCTTAAAGTAAGTTGCAGTGCTCAGATGTTTCTTAGTGAACCTAATATTTATAGTTTTTCTTCTGAAGTTCTAATTCATGAGTTGAATTGAGAGATGTCTTTTCAATTTGTGAGTATGGGAAGATGGAAGACAGAATATAGGCATACATTACTTGAGTAATTCAGTTGAGATTTACTCATCTGAATTGGGGAGGGCATTGTTTATGGTCTTGGGTACTTCTTTATGTTTTAACAGGTCGCTATGGGCTGTTTTTTCTCTCTCTCTCTCTCTCTCTCTCACACACGTATACTTCCCCAGATTATAGGGTGGTGGTGGAAAGGTTTAACCTCAGCCCCATTCCTATGATGTTGTATATTACGTTGTTTACTATTTTTGAGGTGGGAGTGAAATTAAAGTCTCACCCTACCATTCCCGTAATACTGCTGAAGATTGCTGGAATGATCAGTCTTGCCATTGTCATTGTTTGAGAGATGTTGAGTGGGATATCTGAGATGGAACAAGGCTAACATATATCCAGTGCAGATAATTAGGTTATGCAGTGATGATTTTGTCCTTTATGTATTACCTCTCTGCAGAACTGAGCTCTTATGAGCCCATTAAATAGCTTCTTTCATTTTGACTGGAGCTGCTGAAGATTTGGGGGGGGGGGATAGTTTTTCATATGGAGGTAGCAGCAAGTATAGAAATAAACTGATTTGTGATGTTGACTCTTATGTTTTGAAATTTGGCCAACTTCAGGCAATAGAACATACATTTTACAGAAGAAGTATGATTGTTGCTGATTCAGTCACACACATAATCCAGCATCTTCAACATCAGGCTCTTAATGCTATTGCTGTAGCCAAGGTATGTAACTGAAATCGCAGTAAGTGCTTCCAAGTCTAGTATTATGAAAATGAGTACATAGTTGTATAACAATTGGAGTTCTCCCTTTATGCCTTGAGTCTTAGAAACATGATAAATAGATCAAATAATTGAGGGGGTGTTCATGGTATTACAAAAACAAGGGTATATTCTTACCAATATTCTAAGTGGTCATAACTTTGATATTCACCACTACCACCTGGGCATGAGTATCTTGATAATTTTGGGCAAACCATACATGAAAAACAAACCTGAGTAGTGACCTCATGTCCAGAGGAACGTTCTTTCTTTCCTTTAAAAATAATTCAGCTCCTAAAAATTCTGTGACCCTCTATATATGTAAAGTAGCTTAGCTTTCAGTATGTTCATCATTTTAACTACGTTAGATTCCTTTAACTTTTAACATAAATGAGCTATTTGTTTTTGTTTTGTTCATGTATGACTTGAAAAATTCAGAGTTGAATTTACTGGGATTTGCTATTGAGATTCATTTTAGAAAGCTATTGACATGTTTGTGCATCTTGCAGAATTCTAGTAGGGTGGCAAGAAAAGGACTCATCTGTTCATAGGATGAAGGATGTCTCATTAAAAGAGAGTGGATGCATTCAGATGCAGTGATAAACTATGTTTTATTTTATGTAAATGAGCCCTAGGCTCACTGCCCTTCTAGTGTTCTTTTTCAACTGTCAGCAGTTTAATGTTATGTCTGAAGCTGAACAAACTGATGGTTTAGTTAACTGTGATAACAGACACCCCCCCGGATCTTGAAGAATGGTAGATCCGGGGGAGGTGTTTTAATGATGGGCATGGAGATGAGCGCAGGGGTTGGCCAGGGCGTGGATACGCCCTGGTCAGGAGGAGTCAGGGGCGGGGCTGAGGCAGGGCCTATTTTACCCCTTGCCGCCCCTGGCTTCCTCCTCTTTTCCACTGGATCGAAAGAAGGAGGAGCGTTGGTCTATCCTACTTCTTCAGCCATGAGGGAGAGCTAAGTTGGCTGGGCTGTGTTTGGGGTTTTTGTATGATTGCCAGCAGCCCAGCTGTGTGGTTGTTTTATTAAGTGTATTTGTGATTGGGTGCTGATTGCTGATTGTTGATTTTGTCCTTTTAAACGGTGTTGGGGAGTCTGTCCTTTGTTCTCTTCGCCATGTGGTCGCTTCCCCTCCCCCCAGCTTCCTCGTCCTTTTCACTGCCTTATTCACTTGTGCTTTTAATCACTTGCTTTTAATCAATTGCTTTGACTTTGGATTAGTTGTTTTAACTTTTGAGTGATTATTTTAATTTTTGATTGTTTACTTGGGAGTCTGTCCTTTGTTCTCTTCGCCACGTGGTCTCTTTCCCTCCCCCTCCCCTATCTCTCTTGATTAATCAATCTCTCTTTGATTAATTAATTAATATCTCTTGGATTAATTGTATTTTGGTGTATTTTGCTTGTTGCTTGCTCCTGCTCAACCCCCCCCTTCGGGGTCCGCCGCCCAGCGCGGTTCGCCGCTCAGCGCGCCCACCGCAGCCACTGCCTCTGCTCATCTCCCTCCCCTCGGGGTCTGCCGCCCAGTGTGGTTCGCCGCCCAGCGCGCCCACTGCGGCTGCTGTGGCTGCCCTGCCGCCTCCCTGCTCGGGCCTTGGGCCCGCCCAGCGTGCCAGCTACCTTCCCGCCTGGGCCTTGGGTCCGCCACACAGCGCGCCTGCCTCTCGGCGCTCGCCCGCTGCCTTCTCCTCTCTGCCAGGCCGGGGGTTCCTGGGGCGCCTGTGCGGCTTCCTCTCCTCGCCCCCCCCTTAGTGCAGGGGTTTTGGAGCGCCTGGGTTTCGGGGTTTCCTGCGGCACCGCGTGATTTTGGTCGGCCCCGATCCCACGCAGCGATCTAGGCCTCAGCCTTGGGTGGCTCTGTGCCACGTGGTCGCGGTTTTGGGGTTTCCTGCGGTGCCGCGTGATTTTGGCCGGCCCCGATCCTACGGAGAGCAATCTAGGCCCTAGCTGAACAAACTGATGGTTTAGTTAACTGTGATAACTGGTTTACTGAAACAAGTCAGTTCAAATGGTGACTTATCAAGTTGGCTTGTTTCAATAAACTAGTTAAGATTAACCACAATATGGGGTTTTAGATGTAAAGCTAAAGTGCTTTACCCTGAAGCTATTGACTTTTCCTTGTGGGTACATCAGCTCACAAAGCCAAGTCTCACTCATAAAAAAGTAAAGCATAAGTTATGCTATTTGAATGCAATAAATTTATGTCTTTCTTGACATGTTGATTTCTTCTGTAAATGCAAAAAGGAAGACAAAATAAATGAGCTTACCCAACTGTAAAGTGAAATTTATTTTAAAACTATTGCAGAACATGGAAGAAAGAGCATAGAAAGAGTTAATGAACATTCAGCTGAAAACAAATATTGAGCATCATTCAGAGGGGATTTGTCCAGCTCTGGCTCTGTTGAAATTAAGGTGAATTTGTGCTCTAGCCAACTTAAAGGACAGAGCACAAGGTTTTGTGCTACTCAGTCTCCATTGGATTCTGTCCTCTGGTGTTTTGAAAGCCACAAGGATATTCATTAGAGTTAGAATACCCTAAGTGACCTCTGGACTGCAGGAATTGAAATTGGGATAGAGGAAAGAGATTAGTTTGATTCAGTGGGATTCGTGTGATGTTTATTTGTTAATAAGGTTATGCTAATTTTAAATGTGGCTTGGCTTGCGCCTGTAGAACAAAACAAAACAAAAGCAAATATTGCAGTTTCATGAATGTACATTATTTTCTCCTGATTTTTCCTTATATCTTATTTTCTCTGTTTTAAGAAAAGAGTAATTTCTGACAAAAAGTACAGTGAACAACGCCTTGATGTACTCTCTGCACTTGTTTTGGCTGAGAATACCCTCATTGGTCCTAGCACAAAACAGAGGCGGCTCATTATTTCTCTTGCCCTCAGTGTGGGGACACAAATGGTAAGTACAATAGTTCCTCCTGTATCTGAATATTAGTGCCATTAACAATGATATAAATGGTTCTGATTCAGCTAGTCTGATACTTTTGTATGCCTATTTTCTGTTTGTTTTCTGTCTTTAGAAAACATTCAAAGATGAAGAGCTCCTTCCTCTTCAAGTAGTTATGAAAAAGTTGGCCTTAATCAGTGAACTTAGGGAACGGTAAGTAATAACAAACAATAATAAAGGGAAAATACTATAGCCTTAGATGGTACTTCTGTAAAGCGTTCATCATATTGTACCGTGTCATAACAAGGACTGTGTATATTTTTTCATATAAAAAATCAGTAAGGGTTGGGCAACACATGGCCCACTGGCCACGTGCGATCCCAAGGTTGTTTTTGTTGCTCTCTGAGGACCCCAACTATATTGCTGAAATGGGATAGCATATCATACCCCAGTATCAACCTTGAAAAAAAAACTGTTAAAAACAAATATTTTGCTTGCTTTACATAGCTTGTAGCAGTTTGTTGCTAGATTTTAGTAGAAGATAAGGAGAACCCGATTTAAAGTGAGCAGGTGTTTGCTTTAAATTGCTTATAGTGTTTGCTGCCAGATTTAAGGGGTTTATAGATTTATAGTCCATGTACTGGCATCTCTAGACTCAGTGACTAGTAGTTTCAGAATTCAAAACAGAAAACTTTATGTCACAGTAATCCAAAGAGCTATCCCTACAAGCTTGTTACTCAGAATGAAACCTAACTGACAAGTAGTGTACTAAAAGCATATTCCAATCTACAAAAACTGGCGGGCTATACAGTCATTGGCTATTCATTATTCCCACTCCCATTTTCCACTGTACCAGAGATCAGCCTTATTTTCCAAGAGTTGAGACCGAGGTGTAACACTTATCAAACCATCATAAACACAGAGCACATATTCCCTTTTACAGTCCGACTACATGCTTGTTAACAAGCACAGAAAAAATGCAAATACAATTAGCCACAAAATTATACAGCAGAACTGAATTTGACAGGAAAAGGTCACATCAGGAACCGATCTTGACAGTTTTAGGTGGACAAATTTGGCCCCTAGACCTAGCGAAGGTGCCCATCCCTGAAGTAAAGCAATTATCCTTTAGAATCAGTTCTGTAGAAATCATGGATGTTTGCTTTCTTTCAAAGTAACTCACCTATTTTCCCATTCTAGAGTCCAAGCACAATGTGACTGCTGCTTCCTATACTGGCACAGAACTGTATTTCCAATTTATCTGGATGATGTCTATGAAAATGCAGTAGATGCTGCTAGGTTACATGTAAGTGGAAGAGTTTCTTTAAAAAAAAAAAGCCTTATTTCTAAACCCATTTCCAACATATGAAAACATGGTTTGATACCCCAGTCTGTAAATTGGTAAGAAGAAGCAACCCTTCCCAAAGGTTTTCCTTGTTTTTTTTTCCAGGCTGTGAGGCCGTGTTCTGGAATAGTTTCTTTCTGACATTTTGTCTGCATCTGTGGCTGGCATCCTCAGAGAATGGTTGGGTAGGTGTGTGTGTGGAGTTTATATGCTTTAAACCCCTGTTGGGGAGTATACGTAAATTTGTGTAATTGAATGGTTAGTTTCTGGGTGTAAAAATGCAAGGCTCATTAGTGTCTGTTTGGCTAATGGTTGGATGATGGGCAATTTATCTGCTGGGAATCCCCCTGTCCCTGGGTGGAATTCCTTTGTAAGTGTTGAGTTTTGATTCTATTGTTCTTCAAAACTGGGAGCCAGATTTTGTTTACTTTTAAGGTTTCTTTTTTCCTGTTGAAGTTGTCCTGGTGTTTGTGGATTTCAATAGCTTCCCTGTGCATTCTGACATGATAGTTGTTGGCCTGGTCTAGAATTTCTGTGTTTTTAACTAGCATTTTGTGTCCAGGTTGGTTCATAACATGTTCTGCTACTGCTGATTTTTCTGGCTGGCCCAGTCTGCAGTGTCTCTCATGTTCCTTGATTCGTGTTTGCACCCTGCGTTTAGTGGTTGCTATGTAAACTTGTCCACAGCTGCATGGTATGCGGTAAACTCCTACAGCTGTGAGAGCGTCTCTTTTGTCCTTTGCTGAGCATAGTATTTCTTGGGGGGGGGTTGGTTGGGCTATATAGATTGTTTGGAGGTTGTGTTTCCTCATCAGTTTCCCTATTCTGTCCCCTTTGATGTATGGTAAAAATACCTTCCCTTTGGGTGGCTGTTTTTCTTCTTCATTTCTGTGATTTGTTCTGGGTCTGGCTGCTCTTGTGATGCCTGATCTGGAGTAACCATTAGCCTGGAGTGCCCAGTTTAGGTGTCTGAGTTCGTCCTCCAGGTAGTGGGGTTCGCAGATCCTTTTTGCATGGTCTACCAATGTTTTTATTGTGCTTCTTTTTTGTCCTGAGTGATGATTGGAGTTCTTGTGTAGGTACCTGTCCGTGTGTGGGGGTTTTCTGTATACCTTGTGGCCTAACCGTTGGTTTGGTTTGCAGATGACTGGGACATCCAGGAATGGCAGTGTTCCTTCCTTCTCTTTTTCCATCATGAATTGGATATTTGGGTGGATGTTGTTCAGGTGGTTTAGGAATGAGACCAGATCTTCTTCTCCATGGTTCCAAATGGTGAAAGTGTCATTCACATATCGGAACCATGTTGTGGGCTTTTTTGGTGCTGTTTCCAGGGCTTGCTTTTCAAAATGTTCTATGTAAAAGTTTGCTATCAGTGGGCTCAGGGGCTGCCCATGGCTACCCCATCTATCTGTTCATAGAATTTGTTATCCTACTGGAAGTAGCTTGTGGTGAGGCAGTGTTTGAACAAGGCTGTGCTCAGGAAATATTTGTTGTATGAGTGGCATGGTGTCCATTATGGGGACTTTGGTGAACAAGGAGACAACATCAAAACTGATCAGTCTGTCTCCAGGTTTCAGTTTGATGTTGTTGATTTTTTTCTGTGAAGTGAGCTGAGTCTTTGATGTAGTGAGGGATTTGTCCCTGTGGGTTTGTAATTGTGTGGCCAGAAACTTGGCCAAGTCATATGTGGGGGATCCAATGGCGCTCACTATGGGTCGGAGTGGAATGGAATCCTAGTGGATCTTAGGAAGTCCATATAGTCTTGGTGGGAGAGCCTCTGATCTGCATAGATTCTGGTGTTTCTATGACCAGAATCATAGATTCTGAATTGATGAGTTCTTGATTAAGGCATTTGTTTTTCTGGTGATTTTGTTGGTCAGGTCTTGCTTGAGTTTTCTTTATGTTGCAGGGTCCAAAAGTTCCCTTATTTTTTGTCTATATTTTTCTGTTTCAATTATTACTGTGGCATTGCCTTTGTCTGCTGGGAGAATAATGATTTCTGGGTCTGCATTGAGATCCTTGATAGCTTTTTTTTCTTTTATGGTTATGTTGCTGAGTGGTGGTTTTGCCTTCCTCAGGATCCTAGCTGTTTCTCCTCTTATCTCTTCTGCCTCTTCCTCCGGGAGCAGGTAGAGGGCAGATTGAACATGGGCGATGATGTCTTCAACTAGGATTCTGGTGGTGGTAACTACCCTTCCCAGAGTTTTTAAACAATGTAAAACCAAGGTCTGCAGAGGAAGAGGAGAAAGAAAGGAGAGCAGGAAAGCCTAAGACTTATTAGTAAGCTCCATGTTTTATTTCAAAAACTTTTAAAAATATGTTTTTGAAACACATTAGCTTAGAGATTTAAGGACCCACAGAGAACCGCTGAAACACGGGTATCTGGGTTGGGAATCTAAGAAGAATTAAGACAAATATTTATGTCTTCAAGTGAGAGTGATACTGAGGACTTGAAACAGAAAGACTCTACTTTTAAAAATAAGGCTACTCAGAAATCAATTGGGCTGGAAAAACAGCAGCTGTGGTAGTGGCTGCGACACCAGCTAAGGCTAAAGAGATGGCTGTGGCAGTGGCTGTAACAATGCAGAAGCCTAAGGAAGCGGTTGCGGTAGCGGCTGCAACATCACAAAAAATAAACAAGACAGACAAAAGTAAACAAATGGACCTTACTGTGAGCCAGAATGGGGATTAAAATGCTACGGTAGCAGTGAAAGCTCCTGATTTTGTTTCCTGGCGGCATCTTGAAACGCAGGCTTCGACAGCAACGGGAGGGGCAGCTCTGGAGCGATATCCTTCTACTCATGCAAGCGCGGCTGAGGTCATCCAAGAGGCAAAGGGAGGGGCTACTCTGTGCAAGAGGCCCCCACAACAAACAGCTTGGAATTCACTAGCAGGCAAGGCGTCTGCCTAAACTGCTGCAGAAAGAGAAAGAGAATTGTTAGATACAGAAAGCTATTCACCAGCATTACATAGAACACCAGAATTTCTTCAATTTCTTAGAGAACTTATGAAAAATACTACAGAGTCTATCCAAGTACAAACACACAAAGAAAGACAAAACCAGTTCATAGAAACAGATCTGTATTACAAACTAGCCAATAATAAAAACTCAATAATTGGCATGTGCGATATACAGCCACATCCTGAGACATCCAAGGGTATTTTTTTGGTAGAACTGTGCTACAATCAGTAGTACATAAGTGAAGTAACTAGATCCCGTGTAGGGTGACTTGGGTATATCCCAGTCAAAGTGGATTAGTTTGTGCCATCTGGAGAATGAAACATTTGGACTTACCGTGAATATTCATTCTGAGATGGCAGAAGGAGCTATCCACGCCTACCCTAGTGGAATTATAACACATTTGTATAATTCTATTTGAGTTCAAGTTAAACAAAGGGCTTAGTTTGTGATTGCCATTTTTTAATCACAAAAAAGAAAAGAAAATGTAGGACACAGTAGCAGTTAAGTTAGTATAAACTGTAGGGGTAGATCAGTTCAGCTAGATAATAAAACTGGCAGAGAACATCAGTGGAGCAATGGAACCAACAGAAAAAGAACGTTGACTCCTGCCTGGTTAGTTGGCATGTGAAGAACAACCCAATCAAAGTGGATAGCTCCTCCTGCCATCCCAGAATAAATATTCATATCCACACATTTCATTTCTTGTGCCCATATTGCAAAAATGAAAGTATAACAAAAGTTACATTTCTTAAGCAAGCTATAACAAGAATGTTAGTAGACTAAAATTGTATTTCTTAGGATAATACATCAAGAATATAAGTACTTCAGAGCTGTATTTCTTAGTTAAATCTATCAATCAGATTGAAATAGTAGGCTAAGCACAATTTTTCCAGGAAAGATAAAGCTGTCCTTCTGTTCTCTAACTAGGCCTTTATATAAGATTTTGCCATCATAGAAGTGCATGGTTTTAACAGACCTCAAACACACGTGACCCTCTCCAAAAGTTTTCAGTAAGCAGTAATAACTATGTGATAACTATACCCCTGTTCCTCATAAGATAGGCCATGCATATGTGCTAGCATGATTAATACAGTACATTTAAACCCTGGCTGGCATAGCTTTTTGGATGAATTTACTAAGAGCTTTGCTGTACTGTGTGAGGTGTGCTGGCACATTCTCTTTCCTCATTGTTTTTAATGAGGAAAAATGTCCATCATATCTCCTTATTCTGTTGGCACCAAGCCCTACTGAGTTGTATTTCGATTGTGGCCCCATTCCAACACCAGTGCCTTCTCAAATGCAGCTGCAATGAGGCTTCCCAGGGATCTGTCCACTTTGGGTAGTCCCAACTGGGCTCTGCCACATGAGGTTAATCTAAAAAGGAAGCAGATGTTTCCAGTATCCTCAGAGCTGTACTGGTGTCAAGAGATGGGTAGAAGGATGTGTGCAAACTTAGGGTTCATGGGAGCTTATACTCATAACCCTAAATCATGGTTTAGTGTCCATATGAAAACAGCCTTACAGCTGAACACAGCTATCACAGCTATCCTTGTTTGGGAACCTGAGTTTAAGTTGCCTATATTTCTTCTATGAGAGCCAGAGTGGTGTAGTGGTTTGAGTGATGGACTAGGACACTGGGAGACCAGGGTTCAAATCCCCGCTCATCCATGGAAATCTACTGGGTGACCTTGGGCAAGTCACAATCTCAGCCTCAGCAGGAAGCAATGTCAAACCCCCTCTGAACAAATTCTGCCAAGAAAACCCCATTCTGTAAGTTAGAATGACTTGAAGACCCACCATGTTTCTTAAAATATCTGTTAGTCTATGCTTCTGTCTGAGTTCTTTATTAATTTCTTTTCTTTTACAGTACATGTTTAATGCATTGAGGGATTGTGTTCCAGCTATGATGCACTCAAGACATTTAGAATCCCATGAAATTCTCCTAGAAAGTTATGACAAAGAAATCATGGATGTTTTAAACAAGGTGATAATCCAGACATTGTGTTTGTTTTTCTGAAAAATTTCAGAAATATTTAATTTCTGCTGTTGAGGGTTTTTGTGGGCATACCTATACATATACATCATTGTAGTAGCTATTGGTATAAATAAGAAAATCTTTCATTTTCTTATTGGTATGTGGCATTTTGTAGATAAAAACCCTACAAAACAGTACACTTAAAATGTCTATTAAATGTGTGAATTCTTGTTAGTGGTGGTGTGTTATATTTCTCCTTAAGAGTTTGTAATTGGAAGAAATACATCTTAGCGGTGAAGGTAAATCAGGGATAGCCATAACTGTACTTTGGAGTCAGGGGTATGTTTGAATTGTATTTACATAACTGATTTTATTTAAACATAGTGAAGAAATATAGTAATAATGTGACTTGGGCGGCTGCTGAGTCCCATATTAAGAGTTACAGAATATATGTCTTTGACTGGTGAATTTCTGTTCTAGGCTAAATTGTTCTGGTCTAAGCTAAATCCAGAGATGTCACTTGTACTATTTTTTTAGCTGGTAGTTTTTACATATATTTCTAGTATGTCAAATTAGGAATAAAAAGGTGTGTGAAAAGTAGAATGGAAAGGGTGTGGGAGAGACAGAGAAGCCAAGAGAGAAAGAAATAGGAGATGGAAAACTTAATTTAATTACCCAAGAGCCTAGAACTGTGTATACAATCATATACAACAGAAAACAGTCCAGAATATACAGTAATCATGAGGACAGGAGGAGTTACTGAAAAGACTGTATTCTCATCTTCCAAAAACGGTCCAAATACTTTCTTTTTACGTATACCCATGGTGGGAGGTCACTTGCCTTTTGGCCTAAAACTTATTTAGACCTAAAAGGCCTTTCTGAAAAGTCCCAGAATAGTATATGATAATTGTATATTATGTCACGATGTACAACACAAACAAGTCTATCACATAATCAGTACAGGAGAAGAAGATACAGAACAGAGTCACAATGCCCCCCACCCCCTGCAAAAAGACTCCAAAAACTTTACTTCCATGCAGACCATGGAGGGCATTCTGAACGGCTTGAGGGCCTTGTTTTAAGGAAACAAATAATAATAATAAATAATAATAATAAAATTTTATTTATATCCGGCCCCTCTGCAATGCAATCGGGGCGGCTTACAATATAAAAACCCCATACTCACAATACCCTAGCCCACCCACCCCTTAAAATAATATTAAATTACGAAGGATTAAAAACATGCATTAATTAAAATATATATAAATTAGAAGAAAAAAAATTAAAACATTAAATCACTTCTTCCTACCCCCATTTCTTTCCAAGACTCTTGGTTTCTTCTTATCCATTCTTCTTTATTTTTCTTCTTTCCCAAACTTTGTTGTTCTACTGCACAAGCCCAGCTATCTTTTGGTGGCTCTAGAATATTCTCTCTCTCCTCTATGGTTTTCCCTTCTGTATTCTCAAAGAAATCGCACAGATTAGTCGGCTTAACTAGGGAGCCGTGTGACACATTTTCTCCTACTCTAGTACTACTTCTGCTGAGGCAGCAGGCCTTCCTCTTTTACTGAATGTGACAGAATGAGAGGCACCCACCCTAACATATTCGAAAGATCTGATTTGTTACAGCAAACTTTTAATTTCAGCATTAATTGTGGGGATCTAGAAAGCTAGGTTAAATCACCAAAAGAAAATAGTGAATAAATGACTTAAGAAACTTAACTAATCTCAAGCTCTGTGTTTCGTCTTGTTTTTGAATAACAAACATCCACCTAGTGAAAATGGCACATATTATTTTTAAATTTTTTTTTAACAGCACCTTCTGGACAAATTATGTAAAGAAATAGAAAAGGACCTGCGCCTCTCTGTGCATACACATTTAAAGCTAGATGATCGAAATCCATTCAAAGTTGGCATGAAGGACCTTGCCCACTTCTTCTCTTTGAACCCAATTCGCTTTTTTAATCGATTCATAGACATCAAAGGTAGGTTCTGCTTAATAATTACTTGAAAAGCTTTTCTGTAAAGTTTTCCTTATGTTGTCTCTTTGCTTTTTTTGTGGGTGGTTGATTTATCCTTAGCTTTTGTGATGTATGTAGTTCGAGAAGATACTTGTATTGCGCATATCTCTAATTTCACAGTTCTAGATGGCATGTCAGGAATTGGTAGGTTTTCCTTTTCTTGTTCTGTGAACTGTTCTCCAGTTAGGAATAATAAAAATAAGCAGTTATTTTTGTTTCGTTTACAGCCTATGTGACTCATTACCTAGACAAAACTTTCTACAATCTGACCACAGTAGCACTTCATGACTGGGCCACATATAGTGAAATGAGGAATTTGGCAACTCAGCGCTATGGTTTAACTATGACAGAAGCACATCTTCCTAGTCAGACTTTAGAACAGGTACATGATGTTTCTGCTGGTCTTTCAATTGCATTTTTATGTAATAAAACTAGACCTAAAACGTAGCCAGCCTTCAGGTTTCAGCCACTTGCCATGTACATTTTTTTAACAAACAAAACATAGCTGGGGAAAAGCATGTCTTGATTTTTGCCACTGGGACACCTTTTTGTCCCAGTCAGTGCAGCATATTAGTACAACTCACCCACCCACCCTGCAACCATGGTACATGAAGCAGAAGTGATGTATTCTGGCCTTTCTTCCATTGGGGAATATTGATATTTTCATAGGGATCAGGAAACAGAAGAGCTATATTTTTTTTTCTCTTAACCTCTAATACATTGTATAGGTAATTCACTTCGGGGAAAATATCCCACAACTCATTTAATGCAAGCTTTTCCCTTCATAATTCATGGTGGATGAGGATTAAGATATTTCAGTCAGGAATAATTGGATTATTTCTATACATGGTGGTGGTTAAATTGCCTAACATTATCATTTCAGGGCCTTGATGTTCTGGAAATTATGAGAAATATTCATGTGTTTGTCTCCCGATACCTCTACAATCTCAATAATCAGGTGAGGCAAATGTACATGTTTAAAAAGCCTCAATTGTTGGCTGATTCCCACTCTGTAGTGATTGTAATTACATACGTTTTATTGTAGATCTTCATTGAGAGAATCAGCAATAACAAGCACCTCAACACCATAAATATAAGGCATATTGCTAATTCAATTCGAACACATGGCACAGGAATCATGAACACAACAGTAAGTACTACAGCATGAGTCCTGGAATCACCTCTGAATTCTGGCACTCATTGATCAAAAACTGTTTATTCTGTATTGTTCATAATGCAATCAGAGGACAGTGTCTTAGCAAGCTGTGCTTTTCCAAATCAGACTCAATGAATATGTGGGAATGGAAAACTAAATACACTGAAGAAAAATTAGAATAGATAAATCAAATAAGTATTTTTCACTTTACTAAATACTGATTGCTTACAATTGTGTGTGAGAGAAAGAGAGGCCATTGAGCAATATTTTGCAAAAATATGGTGGTATGAATATGCCAGCCCAGATCATCTGCTCTCTTCTTTTGATCCTGTCCTTGTGTAGTAATTCCCACACTATGCACTGGGTATCTAGGGTGTGCTGAGATAATTGTTTCTGTGTCTTAATTTAAAACATACATGGATCAGATACCTTTATTTAAAGAGAAGATTGCCCACCATAGCTCTGCGTGATTAACTTTCTTGCTTTGTCTGCTTCTATTCAGCCTCTACTGGCAGAGGTAATTCAGCTGCATCTCAACATTGGTTCTGATTGGTACTGAATTATTACCAATGCAATGAGTGGAATATGATGTTTGTGAGAAGAGATTTTTCCAATGAAACAGACATGGTTTTCTACCCCTGTTTCTTTAGACTGAGGGTCCAATGCTATTACGTTGCATGTAAGGCATCATACATTCATTGCGTTATAGGATATGGCAAGTAAATTGTTACCCTTCATAAGGATTGAATCTCTCTCTGCATCTCTAGCAGGCTTTTCTATAATGATCACATAGAAGAATATTATCATCTTAAACAATCTTGCTCAGCCCTTTAACCATTAAGAAATACCATCTCATCTTCTGAAGAGCTATATATATCTCTAAAGAGACATCTGTAAATATCATTGAGCATTGTTAAATCTAGTGGCATCTGTTACATATCCATAATCATCTTAATGGGCATCCATTACAGTCATATTTGGACATATATCTATTTTGCATAGCCTAGATGTTTCTCTTACCAACAGTATATATCAGCATGTCTGGGCAATTTATCAATTATCAGGAACTAGGAAGCTACATTGTAGCCCTCTCTTCATATGATTGAGTCTGGCAGAGCACTCTGATTGCCATCTCTTCTTGGCCTTCTTTATTTTCTCCTTAGCCTCAGCCCAGCTATCAGCTGTCCTATGAAAACAAAGGCACTGATAGTGCTTTGTTTATGTAATCCAATCAAAATAGAGATCTTAAATATGATATCACTCTGTGTCCTGTTGGATTTTTTAGCTGCCTGCTGGATCAGCCAGTGCACCTGCTAGGAGGGTAGATTAATGGTCAAATCTATCATACCTCAGTGTTGATAGAAATGCAGGCATTCTAATTTTCTTTTTTCACATTTGAGTAGGCATTCTGTGTAGCATTAGGCTGTCTCTGTTTCAGTAACACACACACTCTAATACATATAGTTTTCTGCATTATATCTTATACTGTATAGGTCATACTCTGTATTCTACATGTGTGCTTCAAGGCCTCAGAGAGTGCATCTGCACTATAGAAATTTGACACCATTTTAACCATCATTCCATCCTACAGAATCCTGGGATTTGTAGTTTTGTGAGGCACCAGCATTCTTTGGCAGAGAAGGCTAAAGGCCTTGTAAAACTAGAAATCCCAGGAATCCATAGGATGGCGCTACAGCACTTAAAATGGTGTCAAACTGCATTATTTCTGCAGTGTATAATGCAGAAAGTTGGCAACTTAAATAAGCCTGGCCTGTAACAGCAAAACTGACTGTGCATTAAGGCAGAGTGAGGCAGTTACATGAGCTGGCCTGTGTTCTGTGATGTGGTGGGGACAGTGGCAACATCATCTGTGCCATTCTCCTCTATTGGAGGATGGAGTTATTCATTCCAGGCAGTATGAAATTCTGACCTTGTTGCTATAGCTTTGTGGCTTTTCATGGAGAGCATCCCAGGTTCAGTCCCTGGCGTCTTTTGTGAAAAATAAGAAGCAGAGCTGGAGAAGACTACATAGACCAATGGTCTGAGAGGTGCTTATTTCAGTTTCATATGTCAAAGCTGTAATAGCTTTGTGAACAAGTTTTATAAATGCACCTGTGTTTTTCACTGGCTTGGAAGCTTTGCCCTTCAAAACAACTGGATCACTGAACAAATTTCAGTGGGGCCAAATCTCCTTGTTGTATCCCAGTATCCTATTCTAAGGTGCTAATTTTAGTGTGTGAGCATCACAGTCTCCCCTCTATCTTTCACCCTGAGCTCTAAGGTCAACAACTACACCTTCTGGTATTTGCTTTGAAGATAAAGAACTCAAGAGTCACAATGCATATTGAATTCCATAAGAATATGATATAAGAGAATTATGTGCCTCTTGAGGCCAGTTCCCAGCTGCAGCACTCCAGTTGTGGAATGCCCTCTACTTAGAGCTCAGATTGGAGTTAACACTGTTCATTTAGGTGCCAAGTAAAAACATGACTGTTTTACTAAAGCATTTGGGCATAACTGATGTATTTCAAATTGCTTATGTACAAGTGGTCTTAAACCATTTTAACATGTTTTAACTTGGTATTGTGTTTAATATGTTCTTAGTCTATTTAAATTATTTCTATTGTTTTAACCAGTTTATATTGATTTTACTTGTATCTCACCCTGAGATCTTATGATTAAAAAGTGGGCTAGAAATATTTAAGCAAGTAAATAAATATAGTTTCAGAGTCATCACTGCTTTCATATGGCTACCTACATCAAGAGGGATGTAAAAAGGAACCATGTCATCCAGCTATGCCATGTTGTTCTTGAATACAGACATTACTTATCTCCATGTGTAAGCATTGCCTATAGCAGAATGACAGGGCACTAATTTGCCCTTAATAATATGTCATGGAAATGTGTTACATCGAGCATGAGTTCCTCAATAAATAAGGACTGAAAGGGAATGCTATATGTTTTCTGCAATCCTGATGATCTTTCTCTTACTATGTTCTTTAACTTTCAGGTAAATTTCACATACCAGTTTCTGAGAAAGAAATTTTATATCTTCAGTCAATTTATGTATGATGAGCACATCAAATCCAGGCTGATCAAAGATATCAGATTCTTTAGGGAAGTTAAGGATCAAAATGACCACAAGGTATGTTGCATGTGAAGTTTTGTGGATTTGTAATTTCTTTGGATATAATGTTGTTGTTAACTTTGTTTATACCCTGCTTCCCCCACTCCCCACAAGACTTAAGGTGGCTTACAAATTAAAATGAGTATAGTATAGCTAAAAACAAACTAAAGATCAACATTAAAATAGAACTAAACGTTCATCAGTATTAATGTTGTCATTTGAAATACAAGGAGACTGCAATCCTGTATCCTCTTAAGAAGTGAGCTCAATTGAACTCACTTCAACTTACATCAGAATAAACATGTTTAGAATTACACTGTAAGTAGTTAACTTGTCAAAATATGAGAGGTGTGTTAGCAACCATGGTGGTTTAAATAGCTATATCCAAACCATGATTGTATCAATTTATATGTTCAGAACTGAAAGACTGATCATTCGTTTTAGTCTGCTATGAGGTGCACAAGTATCAATTTTGATGTAATTATAAAACCGTTATTTCTGTTTTGGCTTCCGTCTGTGAAGGATGTGTGGGGAATTCCAGTGTCCAACTCTGAATAAATTCTCAACCACTGTTCTTATCTTCTAATTTAATTAGTTTTTTCAGAATATTGGAAATCGTTTAAAATACCAGGGTAATTCTGTTGTCCCTGTTTAAACATCCACACTGTACTTCACACGCTAGTGGAGAATACAGCCAATTTAGCAGAGTTCAAAACAAATGCAGCAGCATTTAGCGTTAGATTCTTAGCATACATATGAAAACCACAGCTTAGTAAATAACCAAACACCCTTTGTCTTTTCCCAAGTTGTTTAACTAGCAAAATAACCACTCAAGACTCAAAAGTTAGTTTAAAAGTACAAAAACATCTTTACTCACAGTTGGAGAGCTTTTTCATGGCAGGTACATGAAACATCATCAAAATAAACTAAAACTACTTTAAAATGTTTAAAAACTACATTGTTACAAAAACAATCTCAGGACTCCCCACCTGGGGTCCTCTCCCCTCAATGGCCATGTGGTTTGTTAAAAGAGCATGGCTTCTGGAACAAAGAAGGAAACTTAGACACTCCCCTTCATCCCAGAACTCCAATAGCAAAACTTCAGGAAGTTACATCAGCTCATCTTATATGGCTTCTTAGTTAACCTTTCAGTAGCAAAACCATTTCCACTTATTGGACTGCAAACTATATTTTCCAATACAGAAAACATATTAGAATAATCAGCCAATCTAATATATAAGTATCTTGAAACCTTTACTTTTTTATATTCAATATTTTGCCTTTCTGTCAACACAGAACTCAAGGTGGCTTTAATTTCCATTAATTATAGGGTAGTTTCACCACAGAGGCAGAACATCTGCTATGATTCATCTGTGAAGATGCTTCCTTCTGGTGGGCCCTCCTGCCTTTAAGGGTCCTCCAGAAATGAATCTTGATAGGCTGGTACCATAGATTGATCCTAGCTGAGCAGTCTAGGCTAATTGTTGTGGGTGGAGTTCAAATTACCCCATTAGTCCTACATCTAGTAATAATTAAAAAAGGAAAGTGCTTTTTATTTCGTGGCTGACTCCACTCTTTTATGATTTTAAATATACTTGATAAAAGAACTAGTTGAAAGGATTTGACTGTACATAAAACACAGTACAGTAGACCCCCGTATCCACTGATTCATTATCCATATATATATAGCATGGTAAGGAACAAATATGGTCATCACAGAATATGATTTATGTTTGTTGTATGTCTTGCAGTTTTTATAGGAAGAAACGGTTACTAATGTAAAAGATGAAAAGTGTTTGTGTTTGGGGAAAATGTGGCTGATAATAGGTACTTTATCACTGATGCTTATTCTTAATGGATGTAAAAACATTTTTTTTTCTAGTACCCCTTTGAAAGAGCAGAGAAGTTCAACCGAGGGATCCGAAAACTTGGAATTACACCTGATGGACAAAGTTACCTTGATCAGTTCAGGCAACTAATAAGCCAGATAGGTATGAAGGTCTATACTATGATATTAATACATGGGTTGAGAGGTATTACTATATGTAATAATACAAGGCTACATTGAGATGTATTGACCAGAACTGAAAGAACTAGGTTTAATATGATTGGGTAACCTACAGAGTTTGTTTACTTTTTCTTTTTGAGCTGTAAACCTGGTATCATATTGAGTCTGCTTTGGATTGTCACCTCAGTTTTAAAGTGATTTGTCATGGTGGGTGAGGAGTAGGTGGTGAAGGAACACCAGTCACCTTTGGTACAAGGAAGCAGTTGTTCATTTGTTTGTATTCAGCCATTTTAAATTTTCTGTTAATTTTATCAGTCCTTTTGAAGCTTCAAACTTAAATTCATTGCTAGGATCAAGAGGACAGTTGCTTTCAAGTACATGAATTTGATCATTATCAAATCAGGTCTGACATTGGCTGCATTATGCCACATAAAGCCATTACAAATCTTATGCAACATATTATTTTGGAGCAAGGATGTGATCTATTCAAAATCTGTCTCCTAAATCCCATAGATCAGGGATGGGGGAAGCATGGCCCACGGGCTTCATGTGGCTCTATGGACCCCACTTTTGCAGTCCCTGACAGTTAAGAGGAAGTAGGTAAGAGGCAGAGGGAGGAGCTAGCAGCCAGTAGCTCTTTCTCTATAGCTGCAGCTTCAGTCTCTGGAGCTTGGCGTACAGGAGTGAGGCCAACAGGTTGTTTGGCATAGGTGTGATGGAAGAGACAGCAGAAGGTAAGCTTGTGGCTGTTGAATTAAACTTCTTCAGCCCCAGAGAGTTTGTTGGTGTGCTTGCTTGGGTCAAGTCTGTTTGTTTGTGTGGGCTGAGTGTAGGCTTGGCTAGGGAATCATTAGCATTTGTTTGGTGAGCTGCTGGTGTTGAGAGGAAGTGAGTCAGAGACGGCTAAGAGGAAGTGGGTGAGAGGCAGAGGGAAGAGCTAGCAGCCAGTAGCTCTCTCTCTATAGCTGCAGCTTCAGTCTTTGGAGCTTGGTGAACAGGAGAGAGGCCAACAGGGGTGTTTGGTATGGGTGTTTAGTGGGGGACTTTGAAGGGGAGGCTCAGAGTTCTGTTGTAGTGCCTACTTCAGAGGATTCAATATGCACAGTGAGGGAACTGCTACAGTCACTTGCAACAGCTGTGGGATGTTTGTCCTCTTGACTGTGGATGTGCAGAGCTACACCTGCAGCAAGTGCAAGTTGGTTGTGTTGCTGGAAGAGAAGGTCCAACAACTTAAGGCCTGATTAGCCACTATACAGCATATTAGGGAGCAGGAGGTTTTCTTAGACAGAGCAGAGTAGAAGGTCCTAGTTCAGGAACATGCAGAGGATGTCTTTGTAGAGGAGGGTAGTTCTAATACACAGGAGGTGAGTGTTTGGAAGAATGTGACTCATAGAAGGAGAAGGAGCAGGGGCCATTCTATGAGTTTGGCACCACAGAACCGGTTTGAAGTTCTCTCTCTTGACAGTGATGACAAAGAATGGAAAGGAGAGTAGCAGAGCCAGGCCTTAGAGAATGTGCATGAGACCTTGGATAGTTCAGCACATAGATTGGCCTCTGCCAATCCTCAGAGGAGGCGTGTGGTGGTGGTAGGAGACTCTTTGCTGACTGGTACAGAATCAGTAGTTTGCGGGCCTGATAAGATGTCTCGAGAGGTGTGCTGTCTCCCAGGTGCAAAAATCTGCAGTGTAACGAAGAGGCTGACAAGACTTGTGAAGCCTACTGACCGTTATCTCTTCCTTTTGGTCCACACGGGAACCAATGATACTGCAAGACATAGCCTTCAGAATATTAAAAGTGATTATGAGGCTCTGGGTAGGAAGCTGAAGGACTTGGATGCACAAGTAGTCATTTTGTCTGTCCTTCCAGCGGAAGGCCCACGAAGGGAGAAAAGATACTGGAGATGAACAACTGGCTGTGCAGATGGTGCCGCCAGGAATGGTTTGGCTTCCTGGACCATGGGATGAGGTTTCAGGGAGGTGGAATTGTGGCAAGGAGTGGATTGTACCTCACAGCAGTTGGCAGGAATGTTTTTGCTAAAACTCTTAAAGATCTGATTAGGAGGGCTTTAAACTGAGTTGTGTGGGGGAGGGAGACAGTATTCATGAGGGCAGGAGTTCATCAAGTGCTGGATATAATAGCCCAACTGTTATACAGAGAACAAGGCAAATAGTACAAGAACCCACCTGTGGGAGGAATAAAACCTTTAAAAGATGGATAGAGGGAATGGCCCATGGTCTTAAATATTTATACTAATGCACAGAGCATGGGAAATAAACAGGGTGAACTAGAACTAGCACAGCAAAGCAAATATGATTTAATAGGTATCACTGAAACCCAATCTCATGATTGGAATGTATGAATAGAGGGTTATAGCCTATTTCAAAGAAATAGACCAAACAAGATGTTGGAGTAGCATTATACGTTAAGGATGTGTACACCTGTGAACAGATCCATGACTTAAATCCTGGGAGCCAGGTTGAGAGCATCTGGGTAAAAATCAAGGGGGTGGGGAGAATCAACAGTGATGTCATTGTGGGGGTCTACTACAGACCTCCAAGGCAAACTGAGGATTTGGATGGTGCCTTCCTAGAAGAGATGATCGCACATTCAGACAGGAGAGATGTAGCAATGGGGGGCTTTAACTATCCTGATATTTGTTGGAAGTCCAGCTCTGCCAAAAATTTAAGGTCCAACAAATTCCTCACTTTCTTTGCAGACAATTTCATTGTCCAGAAGGTGAAAGAGGCAACAAGGGGAACAGCTATTTTAGATCTAACCAACAGAGATGATCTGGTTAATGGAGTGAAAGTGGTGGGATCCTTAATGGGGAGTGACTATGTTCTCCTGGAGTTTGTTATGCAGAGGAAAGGGGAAGCCAAGCGTAGTCAGGCATGCCTTCTAGACTTTAAGGAAGCTGATTTCAGAAAACTTAGGGAATTACTAGGGTGATCCCATGGTCAGGAATACTAAAACAGAAGAGAGCACATGATGGATAGGAGTTTATAAAAAGTGAGATATTTAAGGCACAACTTAAAACATTTCCAATGATGAGGAAAAGGGGAGGTGTCTAAAGAAACCAGTATGGATGTCTAAAGAACTTTAAACTGAGCTAAGACTAAAAAGGAACAAGTACAAGAAGTGAAAAAAGGGAGAAATCACCAAAGAAGAATTCAAACAAATAGCCAGCTCATGTAGGGAGAAAATCAGAAAAGCAAAAGCACAGATGGAGCTCAGGCTTGCTAGAGAGGTTAAAAACAATAAAAAGGGCTTTTTTGGATATGCCCCTAGCAAAATGAAGAACAAGGAAGTGGTAGGGCCACTGAGAGAAGAAGATGGTGAAATGCGAACAGGGGACAGAAAAGCGGCAGAGCTACTCAACACCTTCTTTACCTCGGTCTTCTCCCAAAAGGAAAACACTGCTCAACCTGGAGAAAATGGAGCAGATCGTTAGCATGGCCTGCACCCCACTTCTGGAATGTTAGAATGGCCTGCACCCCAATTCTGGAGACCTCAGAAATTTTGTATTAATATTATTGATTTGGTTCATCAATGTGACCTTCCACAAGAGAAAAAGCACAGGATCTAGGAGTCTTAGTTGCCCACAAACTGAACATGAGTCAGCAGTGTGACGCGAATGCTAAAAAAGCCAGTGCTATTTCAGGGCTGCATCAATAGGAGTATAGTGTCTAGATCAAGGGAAGTAATAGTACCACTCTATTCTGCTTTAGTCAGAGCTCACCTGGAATACTGTGTCCAGTTCTGGGCACCACAATTCCAGAAGGATATGGACAAGCTGGAATGTGTCAGAGGAGGGTGACCAAAATGGTGGGAGGTCTGGAAACCATGCCCTATGGAAACCATGTCCTATGGGTATGTTTAGGGACGAGAAGATTAAGAGGGGATATGATGGCCATGTTTAAATATTTGTAGGGATGTCATACTGAGGATAGAGCAAGCTTGTTTTCTGCGGTTCCAGAGACTAGGACATGTAGCAACGGACTGAAATTACAGAAAAAGAGATTCCATCTAAACATTAGGAAGAACTTCCTGCCCGTAAGAGCTGTTTGGCAGTGGAGTGCACTGCTTTGGAGTGTGGTGGAGTCTCCTTCTTTGGAGGTTTTTAAGGAGAGGCTGGATAGCCATCTGTCGGGAATGCTTTTATTGTTTATTCCTGCATGGCAGAGGGTTGGACTGGATGGCCCTTGTGGTCTCTTCCAGCTTTATGACTATGATTCTATGATTCCCCATGCCCCTATTTTTTTTAAAAAAAAATGGCATAATTTTCAGGCTATTTTCATCCCCAAATCACACACAAATCCTTCCCAATGTATGACAAAATCCACCCACCCTCAGAAGCCTCCATCACTCCCAAGTACTTCCATTTTTGTTCGTGTCTTTCCCAAAATGGTGACTGGAAGTAATGTCATATCACTTCCAGTAGCCATTTAGGGAAAGACAGACAAAAACAGAGGTATTTTAGTATGCAGTTAGGGGTGGCCTGTAAGGAAGTTAGCCCTTGTAGAGCTGCCCACCCTGCCATAGATTTTACAGTTTACAGTTTCAATTGTATCTTCCCATTATTTTCATCAGCACTGGTTTTATTTCATAATAAAATTTTACATGAGTGTCAAGTGTAACATTGATTACATCACATGTTACATCATGCTTATATTCCTTGTTATATTCCTTAAAGTTGACTCTGACTTATGGCAACCCTGTTCTAAGGGTTTTGCTATTTTTTGACAAGTTTTGTTCAGAGGTGGTTTGCCTTTCCTGTAAGGCTGGGAGAGTGTGACTTGCCCCAGGCCACCCAATGGCTGAGTGAGGATTTGAACTCTGTCTCCTGGAGTCCTGGTCCTAGTCCAACACTCAAACCACTACACCATGCTGGTTGTCGTGTATTCTGCACAGTACAAAAGAATATCAAGAAGGATCCAGTGAAACTTTAGTTTTTGAACTTTTGGATTGTAGTGGAAGAGAATTAAGCACTTTGGCTGAGTCATGCCATAATGTGGCAAGTATTTGCCACACTGGCATTTGTTATGTATATTTTGCAAAATATATTACTTAAGATAATATCTATGACATCTCTTAAGAATTAAATACTGTAGTTGTTATTTTCAGAGACAGGCAACTTTAGTAGATGTCCCTGCCACCATATGTACTTAGCATTTAGTGACAAAGTGCTCATTTGCTTATTTTGAAATATAATATAACTTCAGATGCTTACATTTCTTTTTCTCGATGTATTTTTAAAGGAAATGCCATGGGCTATGTACGGATGATAAGATCTGGTGGACTGCACTGCTGTAGCAGTGCAATTAGGTATGCACCAAATACAATTCAGCCTGTCTGTTTTTAACTCTATAAATTATTTAATTTATTTTAAATTTCATATTTATATTTTAATGCTTCTCTATTGCTTTAATTTCTATGGTTTTAAACTCATTGCTTGCTGTCTTGAGTCCCTATATTGGAAGAAAGGTGGGATATACATAAATAATAGTAACAATAATGAAGACCCTTTCATTCTGAAATTTATTGTTGCAGTATGTCTTACCATTAATACAAAAACAATATATCAAAACTGCATACAGAATGCACAACTAGATACAATAGATGTAACTCAGTTCTCTACCAAGGAGATACCATACTTAAATGCACATTTATGTAGTAAATTTAAACTTGAAAAATGGAATACTGTTATGGCAGCAGGAAGAATTACAGGGTGAAGGATATGTCAGTAGGGTAAAGCGCAGAAGATAGGAAAGAGCTTTTGCACTCACCACAAGTATGAGAAGATGAGGCAAGAAGGAGAGAGACAGTAACCACAATTAGGTTCTTGGGTAAAATTAGCTTTGGTGTGGCATGGGACTTGGATTCAGTCATTGAGCTGGTTGACTGCTAGAGGCAACATTGGATGTGATTGGGAGTATTGAATCCACTGTAACTGTGTGGGTCCCTCCTGCCACTTAGGTGTGTAGAATACTTCACAGCCCTTGCACTATGCTGAAACTTCCACAATCCCTTTCTGAGGAGTGAAATCCACAACTCTGCTTTTCCTAAACTTGATTGGCCCCAGTGCCCCCAGGCATAAGATTGTAACAAAAATAATGAGTAAATAGCATTAGCAATATACATGCTGCTAGGAGAAACCTAATTGTGTGAGTGAATAGTATTCCCAATGTGCAGCCAACACACATCCATAGCAACAAACAATACAATAACCCTTGCGAGAGTGGATTTGGAAGTTCAACACAACAATAATTGGTTGCCTGTGCAAAAATCAATTTTATCACTACTGGCAGACTAGAGAGGGAACTTTTCTTCTGTCTGCTGGATTGGTCCTGAATACTCCTGTCCTTCTGTGTGGTTGCCTGATATTCTGGAGCCACTGCTGTACTCTTAAGAAGATAAGGCTTTCCCCTCGTCCTGCACAGTTGAATGGTAGGAGATTTAGGAGAGAGCAGTGGAAATATTTGTTCAGTAGAACCTAGTTTAAGGGTGGAATTGCTGAAAGATATAGTGTTGGCTGCCAACTTGGATAGCCTTATGAGGGGATTAGATCAATTAAATGAGTTGTGGGTCCTCAGTAGCTATTAGTCTAGTTAGATGTATCTTGCCTCTGTTATCAAAAGTATGGTAAAGTGCCTCTGTGTATTGGTTCCTGGGGAGCCTGAGATAGAGGGTGTTGCTGTGTTCAAATCCTGCTTGTGGGTTTCCATAGGCAATTAATTGCCCTACTGTGTAAACAGAATATTGTACTAGGTTAGCCTTTGATCTGAACAGGCATAGCTCTTAGTTCTTAATGTTTGATGAAGGTAGGCCTAGGTTTCGTGATGGAGAACACAGAAGCTCTGGTTGCAAACACTAGAGCAATTTACTCAAAGTTGTGATTCCTGAACTGGTGCCAGTGCCTGAACCATGGGCAGCCAGTCCCTGGCAGGTTTCCAGAAAAGAAAGAAACAGTTGTACCAGTCCCCAACACATTGGAAAACCATAATGTCCCCACGTCAGATAGCCAAAAAAAACCCACTGCACTAGAGTACTTTTGATATTTGCCCACTTTATATGCCTCTGCAAATGTGATGGCTTGAAATACGCTTTATGTACTTTTAATAAATCAAATCTTTCACAGGGGACAGATTTCGATTGAAATTCCACAAGTTAAATATCCTAGGCAGACCCCCTTGAACTATAAAATTGTATGATGCTGTCCTTTCAGCAGTTAAGCAGTCCTGAGGCTTGTCCTCTTATACAGTGGGCCCTTGGTTTCCACTGGGGTTTGGTTCCAGGACACACGTGTGCATGCACGCACACGTGGATACAAAAATCCATGGGTGCTCAAATCCCATTATATACAATGGCATAATAAAATGGTGTCCCTTATATAAGATGGCAAAATCAAGGTTTGCAGCCATGGATGCTTGAATCTGTGGATACAGAATGTGTGGATATGGATATGGGCCATTGTTTTGCTGATCAAGTAAAACAATTCTAGTATGGGTGGTGGTGTGAATTGGCCTGTTTGATAGTTGTGTAACAGAACCTGAGCAATTTTGTAATAAGATATGAACAGAAATAAATGTAAGAAGTATGAATGTTAATTTATACATACACACATATGCACTACTTGTGAGTAAATGTAACATGAAATTTATAGGTTTGTTCCTGATCTGGAAGATATTGTTAATTTTGAAGAACTTGTGAAAGAAGAAGGTCTTTCGGAAGAAACACAAAAAGCAGCCAGGTATCCTACTTTGATGCATGCTTTTAAAAAGAAAGGATGATATTTCTGTGCTGTTTTTTAAAAATCTCTAATAAAATAATATTGTGATTGAATTTTTAGGTATTCATTACAATATTCTGTACAATCTAGAAACAGTAACTGGGAAGAGCCAGTATCTTTTGTGCTGCTGTTGGGCTTCTTAGAGGTACAATTATACCTCAACTAACAAAGTAGATGTGCTTCTAGGCATTACTTCTTTAACAGGGAATTTGATTCCAGAGGTAGATATAACATGGGAAAACTATGGATAGGTTTCTGCACCAGAAAGAGAAGAGCAATTCAGCATGTTTCAGCAAGCATTTTACTCAAAACAAACAATATGCACTTGTGAAATGAAACAGCCAGGTCAAACAAGCATTTTATAAGTAGAGAAAAACATTTGGAACCTTGTAGAGTCCACTTCAAAGTTTCTTCTAAAATGTGTCAAGGAACGATTGTTTAAAGTTTCACCAGCCTCCACTTTTTTATGATTTCAATTTTGGTCTATATATCTATGCTCTTTTAATGTACAAGGTGTAGCTGGTGTGGCAGATTTATCCGATTTCCTCTTTTCACCCTGTTCTGTAGTTCATACTTGCTAAGTAAGAGGTTCCAGAGGCAATTGCTATTTACAGTTGTCCCTCCATATCCACGGATTTGGTATCCACGGATTTTAAATATTCACGGCTTGAAAATATTCTTAAAACAATAATAATCCAAAAAGCAAACCTTGATTTTGCCATCTTATATAAGGGACACCATTTTGCTATGTCGTTGCATATAATGGGACTTGAGTATTCACGGATTTTGGTATCTACGGGGGGTCCTGGAACCAAACCCCAGCGAATATGAAGGGACAACTGTACTTTGCCTGTTGTACGTAGGCACATTCAGCTACAGCAGGATTAGCTAAGGTACAGTCTCATTCTTCTGAGGTCAAGTTTTATTGCAGTTTACTACAGACATGCTGCTGCAACCTGACACCAAAAGTCTGTGTTTTGCCAACCCTTCTTCACCTCCCTCCCATTGCCAATTCTGCTTAAAAAAAAAAAAACTTCCAGCTAAACAAAGGACAAGGAAGAAAAGGGATTGTTGGACAGACATAAAAAGTCTTTGTAAAAAGAGACTTTGTTAACTGAGCTATGGCTGTATCTGGTTGGCGACTTTAGGAAGAAAGATGCTGAACTAGATTTTCCTTGGTCTTTTTCCAGGCTGTGAGGCCATGTTCTGGAATAGTTTCTTTCTGACGGTTTTGCCTGCATCTGTGGCTGGCACCTTCAGAGAATGGTTGGGTAGGAGTGTATGCAGGGTTTATATGCTGTGATCCCCTGTTGTAAATTTGTATGTTATTTGTATGTTATTTATATGTAAATTTGTGTTATTGAATGGTTAGTTTCTGGGTATAGAAATGCAAGGCTCGTTAGTGTCTGTTTGGCTAATGGTTGGTTGATGGGCCATTATCTGCTGGAACTCCCCCTGCCCCTGGGTGGAATTCCTTTGTTAAGTGTTGAGTTTTGATTCTATTGTTCTTCAAAACTGGGATCCAGATTTTGTTTATTCTTTCCTGTTGAAGGTGTCTTCTTTCCTGTTGAAGTTGTCCAGGTGTTTGTGGATTTCAATAGCTTCTCTGTACAGTACATTCTGACCTGATAGTTGTTAGCCTGGTCCACAATTTCGGTGTTTTTAACTAGCATTTTGTGTCCAGGTTGGTTTATAACATGTTCTGCTACTGCTGATTTTTCTGGCTGGCCCATTCTGCAGTGTCTGTCATGTTCCTTGATTCGTGTTTGCACCCTGCGTTTAGTGGTCCCTACGTAAACTTGTCCACAGCTGCATGGTATGCGGTAAACTCCTGCAGCTGTGAGAGGGTCTCTTTTGTCCTTCGCTGAGCATAGCATTTCTTGGTTTTTCTTGGTTGGTCTGTAGATTGTTTGGAGGTTGTGTTTGCTCATCAGTTTCCCTATTCTGTCTGTGACTCCTTTGATGTATGGAGCCATATGGAACCATACATCAAATGAGTATGTATGGAACTATACATCAAAGGAGCCACCGCCCATGCAACACCCCCCCCCGCCCTTCCTACAATGGCAGGGAGGCTTCGGGAGCCTTGCTGCCGCCCACCCAATCCCCCACCCTTCCTACAATGGTGGGGTGGCTTCAGGAGCGTCGCCGCCACCCGCCTGATCCGCCCACCCTTCCTGAAGCAGTGGGGAGGCTTCGGGAGCCTTGCCACCGCCTGCCTGATCCCCCCCCCTTGTGTATTTGAGGCTTTCTGCGAATTCCAAAGCTGCGAATTCCAAGGGACGATTATATATCCCATTTATTTCAGTTGAATTTATTTCTGCCTAATTAGAGTACAGGCTTTACATAGCTCATGTTTTATGCAGATTGATTTCCAGAGGTTTCTAATAATGTGCTGTTTATATGCATTCCTCTCTAAAATAACTTACTATGGCTCCTAAGCTTAAAAAAAATAGTGGTGATTTTTTTTCTGTCAGGAACCACAAACACTTCAAGGGGAAGTAGACTGACTTTGAGCAGTTATGGTAGATAAAAGCAACTCTTTGGAGTAGTGCTTAAGCTTGTTGTGGAATAACTTAGTTGACACGTATCTTTACTTCCTTGCAGTATTACTTTGTAAAGAATAAATAACCTTAATATACAGTCTGAACAAACATTTTCGTTCCATACTTTCTCTGCTTTGCAGGCAGCTGGACTGTGTACTAAGTGATCTCACACGCAACTCTGCAGAAGGCACAGAGTACTTCAAAATGCTTGTGGATGTGTTTGCTCCTGAATTTCGCAGCCCGAAGAACATGCATCTACGCAACTTTTATATCATTGTTCCTCCACTGGTTAGTTTTTCCTAATCTGATGTGCAGAATGTACTTGTGTTAAGGCAGAATGTTGAAAGAAGATAATGCTGTAAGTTTATGAACTCTCTACCTGGATGTTGATCATCTATATACAAATGTTGTACTTACATATTTATGGGGTGGTGGATTAGCTTAGTCAGGTTCATCTCCTACCATCTCTTTTGAAAGGATTAGAGGTTGCAGGTCTAGAACATATTCTAAAACCTAACTAACTGGCTAGATAAACCATTGGCTTGAAACTGATATTGAGATAAGTAATTCTCCAGAAGTAAAGAAACTAGAGGCTTTAAGAAAAATCTTCTAGATAACTTCATAAATGATACACCCAAGCAGTATGAGCTATAGGCCACTTCAGCATTTGACTTTTAATATTTCAGTTTTACCAAAGTGTATGAAACTTGTTTTATTTGGACCAACTACATGTCTCTTGTTTTTAGGCTCTCAATTTTATTGAACATTCAATCAGTTGCAAGGAGAAACTGAATAAAAAGAATAAAGCTGGTGCAGCCTTCACTGATGATGGTTTTGCCATGGGTGAGTTCAGAAGTTGTCTTCCAGCAAGGACTTTTCCCCCTTCCTATACAATCCTTTTTAAAAGTCAGATAGAGTCAGTGCTGTCACTCATTTTGTTCTCTCTCCTTCTGCCTCTCCCCCCAACCCCAAGAGAGACTGAGAGCAGAAAAAAAAGCTTACAGCACTTTTCTAGTAGAACTTGGACCCCAGAAGAATACTATAAAATTTAAGTTGCTTCAATACAATTTAATAAAATTATTAAAAACAAACATTTATAAAAAATAGCATCAAACATTTCATCTTCTGACTTCCTCAGTGGGGTTCGCTGATTACTGATTTACTGATCACTGATTTATTACTGGATGAACAGCATCCAGTAATAAACAGCCTAGATGCTGTTTATCTATTCCATTCCAGTAGACATCACCCAGAAGGGTGGAAGCAGAAACATTTGTTATTTTTTTATGAATGCATTTAAAAAATAATTTTATTACAGACAGACATAGAGCAGGAACTATCAGACTGCACAGACGAATTTCATCTGCGGTTTTATCATGGAGAAGTCCTGTTGTTCTCTGCCTTTTAAAACATCTCTTTTTTAAAAATAATTTTATTTTAGAATCATACATTATAATATCCAATCAATACTTATTTAATATAACACATAATATTACCATAAACATCACAATTTTTCTATTAACTAATTTCAAAAGTTAACATAGATTCTTTACTTTGATTCTTTTTCAATAATATTATTTTATTTTATTAATATTATTTTAAAACATCTCTGATCACAGTTACAAAAATTCCACTGACTCACAACTTGGAAAGTCACTGGTTGTCTGAACAGACAGTGCCATTCTGGTATGTTGTGGACTTGTAAGCAGGTGAAAAGTTGCTGGTTAATTAAAAAAAAAAATCCAAAAAAATTTAAATCTAGATTTTGTAATGTTACCAATAATATTTATGTTGGGCATTATGGATAAAGAACTAGAGAGTAAATATGGATTAGTGGCAGAAGCCCCATCGCCACTTTTCCGCACCACCACCACCTTGCCCTCCCCAAAGAGGTGACAGGGCTTTAGAAGCCCCGTCACCGCTTTTCCCCACCCCCACCCCATCCTCCCCAAAGTGGCAACAGAGCTTTAGAAGCCCCGTCTCCACTTTCCCGCCGCCCTCCCCAATGCGGCAACGGGGCTTTAGAAGTTCTATCGCCACTTTTGCACACTACCACCCTTCCCAAAGTGGCCACTTTCCCCCCCCCCACCCTTCCCAAAGTGGCAACGGGGCTTTAGAAGCCCTGTCGCCACTTTGCCCCCCGCCCTTCCCAAAGCAGCAACTGAGCTTTGGAAGCCCCATTGTCGCTTTTCCCCACCACCACCCACCCTTCCCAAAGTGGCAACGGGGCTTTAGAAGCCCTGTCGGCACTTCCCCCCCGCCGCCCTTCCTACAGCAGCAAAGGGGCTTTAGAAGCCCCGTCACCACTTTTCCCCACTCCCCTGCCCTTCCTGAAGTGGCAACAGAGCTTTAGAAGCCCCATCGCCACTTTCCCCCTGCCATCCCCAAAGTGGCGACAGGCTTTAGAAGCCCCATCACTGCTTCTCCCCGTCCCACCCCAAAGCAGCAATGGGGCTTTAGAAGCCCCATCACCACTTTTCGCCACTACCACCCCCTACCCTTCCCAAGGCGGCGACAGGGCTTTTCAAGCCTCGTCATCGCTTTTCAGGCACACACACACCCAAGAGCCAAGCCCCAGGAGAGCGGGAGTTGGGCCCGCGGTTTGCTCGTGGAGCACTCTGTTTAAATCGGCTCCACTCCTTTGTTTGCGATGGAGAGAAGCTGATTTAAACGGGGCACTTGCTGAGCAAACCGCAAATAGGCGGAACCGTGAAAGTGAAAGCCGCAAATGTGGAGGGATGACTGTATTGTTTGCTCAGACTTGGAAATGAACTGAAGCACCGACGATGGAAGAATGGATTACTAAGTTTGCTGAGTTAGCCCAAATGGCCAAATTAACATGGGTTCTAAAGGATAAGCCAATTGAAGATAATTTGAAAGTTTGGAAACTGTTTATAGATTTTTTTGAGCAACAAGAAATCTAACGATGTAATAATCTGTGGCTGTGGTGATTAGTAAATGTTAGTAGGATTGTTTTGGTGGATCTGTAATGATAGAATATTTTTTTTCCTTCTTTTTCTTCTTTCTGTTTATTTTTGATTGTATATTACTTTGATTGCAAATTAGATTGTTCATGCTAAAAATTAATTTAAAAAATAAAAAGATACATACAAGATAAACCCAATACAAAAGAAATGCACTAAAACTATTAGGTAAGTATTCAGTACATTTTTGGTGTACTAAAAGAAACAAACGTTTCAAACAAGAAGGGACCAAGAAAGCCAGCAACCCAAGCACTACAAAACAGTCAGCAAAGCAACCCATCGGGAAGTAACAAGAGTGAGGCCGTCTGTTATATAATGAATGCTTGATAACTTTTTTTGTTGATCAGTTGCATCATTGGATAGCATATCAGTAAATCTGGATGTGCTGACATTTTAGATTAAAGTTCCCTGAAAAGAGTAGAGAAGTCTTTCATCATGTAGTTGCCTCAACATTTGCTCTTTTAGTTGGTTTTGCTACAGCTATTTCACAGATGCAGTAGGGGTTTGTGAATATATTTTTTTACAGATGGCCCTCCACATCCACGGATTCTGTATCAACAGATTCGTCCATCCATGGCTTGAAAATATTCCATCACCACCCCAAAGAAAAATCCAAAAAGCAAACCTTGATTTCCCCATTTTATATAAGAGACCCCACTTTTCTACACCTTTGTATATAATGGAACTTGAGCATCCACAGATTTAGTATCCACAGGGTGTCCTGGAACCAAATCCCAGTGGATAACAAGGGCCCACTGTATAAGGATGCCATATTCCACAAGTGCTTTGGTAAAATATTGCACGGATGCAGCTTCTTGTAGCACGCTGTAGCAAACAGGTCCATCTAAAGACAAAAGTTGAAACATTAATGGACTTCAGTAGCTTGTAATTTGGTTCTGTACTGTGCTCTTTTAAATTGTCACTCTATTCCAGTTTCCATGCATAGAAATACAAAAATTGATTGTGAGCCTAATGTGGACAGTGTTCCAGCTCTACCTGAAAAAAAATGGTAAATGCTGTACTGTCAAACACTACCAAAGGGAACCTTGGAAGCCAAAATGTGCATTCATGCAACTGTGAAGACGTAGAGTAAAATTAAAGCTAATGTTGCCCCTTTTTTGGTTGATATATGAGAAGCTGATATACTAATCTAGTCTAGTTTGAAGCATATGTGCAGAATATGTTGTTAACTTTTAACTGCTTGTGTTGATGTATCTGTCTGAAACCTGCAGGTGTAGCTTACATTCTGAAGCTTTTGAACCAGTACCAAGAATTTGATTCCCTTCACTGGTTCCAGTCAGTACGAGAGAAGTATGTGAGAGAGATCAGAGCATTAGCAAAGCAACAGAATGTTCAATCTGCTAGTCAAGATGAAAAGTTGCTGCAGACTATGAACCTTACTCACAAGCGACTGGAAGTTTGTTTGCAGGTATTTTCTTATGAGCTGTATGGTTTCTTTGTTTTTTAAAATTACTGCTGTCAGTCTAAAGTTGATCCAAAGCATTAAGTAAGCAGACATGTAGTAGGCATATTGAGTTCTTAAAAAGTTAAAATCTCATCAAGGGTACAGCATGCTGTTGGTAGGATGGCAGTTTTAGCTGTCCTCAGTTTCTGTGCATAATCCAAGTTTGTTTCATGTGGTGGGAAATAAAGGGCCAGTTCATGGAATTAAGTTCTAGAAATACTGTACATAAGGAGGAGAGTAAAGTTCTCTGCTTACCATGTGTACTGTATTTCTGGATTTAAATATGTATTTACTATAGCTGTATTATGCTTTTCCACCAGTGCACTCAAGGTGATTTTGGTTTAGGGTTTGGGTTGTAATTTTAGTTCTCTTGAATATCTTCATGATTTCTTTCCAGGAGCCAAGCGAACATTACTCTAATTAAACTGATTTAGCCAGCTTTAGCTTGGTTGAGCCAAGGCAGGCAGGAAGAAACATAAAAGTAAGGAGCAGGAGATGTTCTTCTTAGACATACAGAGGGAGCAAGCTTTAATTCATTCATGGCAACATATCTGATTGCAACAGTCTAGTGCTGCCTCCTTCACTCACTCCATCTGTTTGACATGGAGGGATCTTTCACAAAGACATTTATTTTTGATATATGTAATTCCTAAGAAAATGCATTATTTAAGAATATAGGAAATTGCCTTATACCAAGTGAGCCCATTAGTCCATCAAACTGCATATGCTTACACTGGCTGGCAGCCGCTCTCTGGGATTCCAGACAATAATCTTTTCAGTTCCACCTTGAGTTGTCAGGGGATCAGATCTGCAGATAAAACAAGTTCTCTACGTCTTAGCAACAGTCCTTCCCCTAATATTTACCTGATTTGATTCATTCCAGCATTTTAACTTTGTCTCTGTTGTATGTGAAAATAGGCTGTAGGTATCTGGGGAAGGGGGGTGTTCTGTATTTTCTCAGGTGCTATTCTACCCTTGCTCAGGTTTAATTTTAAGACATATAGCAGTACTGTTGGTTATTGTGAGTTTATTGTATTCATGCACATGATATAGAGTTGTTGATACTGCAGAGTTTCTCATTCTGTAATGGATTAACATTTGCTGAAATATTTTCCTTATTCCTCCCACCAACCCCGGGCCAGGAGTTTGAACTGCTTCATTTCTCACTGAGCAGTGCAAGGATATTTTTCAGAGCAGATAAAACTGCAGCAGAAGAAAATCAAGAGAAAAAAGACCGAGAAGGTGAGCAAAAACGTTTTACAGTTTCTGGGGAAATATGCCACAAATCAGAACATTCTGTTTTTACACTCTCAGTTCTGCTGTCATTAGTTGTCAATTCCACCTGAAAGTTCAAGATAGTGTCATGATTCAGCTGTAACAGAGATGTAGTTGGGTTAACTATTTTTAGCTGAGCCAATTATTAAAAAAAAAAGCCCCAAAGACTTAAATATGTTGCAGACAGTGCATTAATTGACTAAGGATGTATGTCATTCTTAAGAGTTTTACCATGGGATGTTCCATTGACATCAAAGGGACTTGCGTATAAATACTAAGGGGACCATGTTTTGATGCTCTATATTGTATTTATTTGTTAGTACCGCTAGCACTTTAAAAGAAGGTGCTGCTGCCCACTAGCATCTCTGCAGCCTTCTGCACTTCTTGGAAGGCCCATGGGAAATGGTCTAAATGGCCAGAAAAAAACCTAGCCAAATTTATACTTTGATCCAAATCATTTGGAAATGTAAATACTCTTTCACGTCATGTATTGCTTCTGTAAGAAATCTTTGCTGTACAGTCAGCTCTGCTTTCTTCACATTCTTGTGAGGTTCCACACCTTTTCTTTTGCAGAGGAAAGTGGAAAAACAAGCAATGGAGACCTGCCCAACTCTATTTCTGCAGATCCTGTTGTGAAATGAGAGCCTGGGTATGCCTGTTTTTATGCAGCTAGAGTTTATTATTGTGGCATTAGGTTTAAAAATCTCCAATAGCTGAAAGAGTAATTGACTGAATCTGCCACTTGATCAGTTAGCTCCCCACCCCCAAAGGATTTGTGTGGTGAGGATCAAAAGTGCCCTCACATGATATCATGCTGGTATTTAGCATTTCAGCATCAACAGAGACAAAGGCAAAGTGCTGAATGGGAAGGAAAACAATGTGTATTTGCAAAGTGGTTCTCAAGATAATTTTCTACTCAACCAAAATTTGCTAGCTGGAACCAAATCTAGCAGATAGTCAGCACAGCCTCAGTAAGCTAGAGTGAAGAGTTATAAAATCTGTTTTTCTTCCCAATTTGGGATGCAAACACAAATTGGGAAGAAAAACAGATTCTAGTTTCTTACTGTTTGCCGCCAAGTAATTTCTGACTCATGGAGACCCTAAGGTGAATCTGTCACAGGGTTTCCTTGCCTTCCTCTGATGCTGAGAGAGTGCGACTTGCCCAAGGTCACCCAGTGGGTTTTTAAACCCTGGTCTCCAGATTCATAGTCCAATGCTCAAACCACTACACCATGCTGGCTTTCAATAGTAAGAACCTATTAATGTGTTAATAATTAATATCAGACATTAATATACTCTCTGAAGTAGATAAAGGGTGGGATGCAGGGTGAGGAATGACATACTGTTGTGTTAACAGAAAGTGCAATACAGGTTTTCCCTCACAATTTTCCTTTCTGTTCTATAGAAATTTAGAGCACTGGTGATTGGCTGAAAGTGATGGGACCAACTGGCATGGAATTTTTCAACATTTGAATTGGACAGTGAGCCAGAAGTGCTATGAAATGTAGAATAATCCATATTCATTCAATTCAGAATATTGTAGTTCATTCTTTCTGCTCAAGTTTCATTAAAATATGCAGCTTACCTCATGTGATTTGGGGTAGAAGAACATCTGCTATTTTATTTTGGTTAAAATTCTTAATTTTTTTAAAAAAAATATCCTGCATTTCATTTGATTTAAACATGACATTACATGCTTGGTGTTGTTTTTTGTTGCTTGTTTCCAATTTATGTCCTTCTTTAAAAATTTGACATTAATAGACCTTTGGAATCCAAAGAAACTGCCAGCGTAGTGTGTCAACCTCTGTCTTTCAGAGACCAGTATTGTAAAAACATGTAAATGTAAGGCACCTTTCTGCTATAATAAAACATAAAATTGTTTCCTTTTTGCCCTCTAATTTGAGAGAATCCTTCATTTAGGGCATCACATGTGCCTGAACTGTACAGTGCTAACCAAACTAGCATGGTGTTAGTGACATATTGTAAATGTCCTCAGACATCCCTAGGGCTTAATCAATGCAAGGACACTACTTCTAGGAATATATACATATGTACAGTCATGTAGTTTTCTTTGTGAGTTTGCCAGTTCCTGTATTCTGAACATCATGTTGTTGACCATTTAATAGAGGAATAATGTGGGTTTACAGCCTTAGAGCAGGTAGTGATATATCCCTACTTGTGCCACAGAGTGGGATCTCTATTAAAACCTGTACACGTTATAATATTTCAGGTAGATGTCAGCTTCTGTAACTGCTGCATGTAAATGTGGTGGGTTAAATTGGGAGGAATGGAATTACAGCCATATGAAGCATGTAAAGAGCAAAAGCCAGGAGAGTGGAATGTTATGATGATATGGAGGTACTCTTCTTTTCCCATCCTACCATTTACTACCTGTCTTCAGGTATGAAGCAGTATCTATGCCATTTCTCATACTCTTGTTTACAAACATTAGAAACAGAGGGAGATTTTTTTTTCTCAGATTCTTTTGACTGATGAAGATCCCTTCTTTCCATGAAGCATGTAGCAGAACATGAGTCCACAAATCACTCCCATAAGAGAAGTCTAATTAGAAGACGATTAAATCTGGGAGGTTCCATTGATTATTTTGGGGGAAACCCCATACACACTGAGTTCAGTAGATCTACCAGAGAGTTATAGGTGGGCCAGAACAGCAAAGCCATCAACATACTTTGTACGCTTGTCTATTTGATTGTCTGAGGTGCAAAGTTGAGGTCCTGTTGCAGGTTTTCATTCAGTTAAGTTGATCAGTTCCATCTGATAGCTATGCTCAAATTCTCAGGAATGAAGGGGACCAAATATAACATGTCTTACTCATTTTACAAAAAGCTGTTACCTCAGTTTTTGTTCTGTTGAATATTCTGTACATAATAATAAATGAATCTTTGGAAAGTGGATTTACTTCAGTTTGTGTGTAGTTGCTGCCTGAAGTTTTAATTCTTATAAGAAGTTGCAATGCTGTATCTTTAGTGGGGAGCCAACCTTTAACAAAGGTGATGCCTCTATGCAGTAATTAATCTGTTTCTAGAACAGAAGTGTGGATTTATTAGTATACTTCATAGACCTAGTTGAAATGGTCACTTTCATTGCAAAAGATTTCCAGTGTGATCTTCCTTCAAAAATATATTGTGACTTCTAAAGGGAGAGAGGATGAGTTTAAAATGGAACCTGGAGAGCTACAGCAAGTAATCATGGTTCCCATTTTGGGTGATTGGAAATGATGTGTCTCTTCCAGTTGCCTTTTGAGGTACCCTTCAAAACATCCTTTTGGAGCCCTGGTGGCACAGTGGTTAAATGCCAGTACTGCAAGTCACCAAGTTGCAAGTTCGATTCCAGTGGGCTCCAAGGTTCACTCAGCCTTCCATCCTTTTGTAGGTCGGTAAAATGAGTACTCAGCTTGTGGGGGGCAATTAGCTAACACACATTGGAAACTGCTTAATGCAGTGTAGATGTGTAAATTGCTATTGCTTAAAAAAAAACAATTTGTAAGCTGCTCTGATAGCCTTCTGGCTGAAGAGCAGGGAATAAATAAATAAATATCCTTTTAAAGGTCCACAAAGGTGTTTTTAACCCCAATATGACTTTTTGGAGGGGGCCTAAAAGTTATCAGTTGCTCCATTTATATGCTGTCTTTCCCCCAAAACGGGGACTTTTGGCAGTTTACATCAGAAGAAATACAAGTGAACACATGTATCTAAAAACATACAAAAAGGTAAGATCAAAATATTAACTTGTCTACAGAATTTAAGATGATGGCCAAGATCAGGCATCATAGGAAACGTGGTGTAAAAGTTCTGCAGGCAGAACTATATACCACATTTCCTGACTCCTCTCCTGTAAACCCAATTTTTCATGCTGCCTATCTCTGACACAGCCATCTAGTGTCTGGTAGAGAGTGGGGACATCTGAGAAGCATCTCTCCCCTACAGCCTGATGCAAGAGGGTGAAGGCATCCTCTGGAAGTCCTAGAGGATGATATCATTGTGCATCTGGCTATAAGGATTTAGACAGATGCTTCTCAGACAGTACCTGTTATGATTCTTAAATTGTGAATTTTAAATATGGATTGTTTTAATATTTATTCTTTTAAATTGATGGTGTGTGTTTTTAACAGATGTTATATGTTAATCTGTTGTTCAATCCATGGAGAGAGTTGGGTAAGATATAAAATAACAATAACAATAAAAAACAATAACAACAATAATAATGTATTACACCAGATACTATATGGCTGTATGAGGGGTGGGCAGCATGAAAAATGGGTTTACATGGGATTCAGATCATTGTATGTGGGAGGTGAAGGATTCTGACCTACACAATAATAAAAAAAAAACGAGTTATGCCAACTTTAAGTTGGACTTTAACTTACTATCAGGAAACCAGGCAATAATGTAAAATAAAAATAGTACAGCATATTTTTTCCTACAGGTGTTCACATATAAAATAATAAGCTCCCAAACTCCTGCTGGAATAGAAAGCTCTTCACCTGCCAACAAAAGAACAGCAGGAAGGAACTATCCTAAGCTCCCTGGGAAGATCTTAAAAGCTCAGGCAGGTTGATATGGGAGTACACAGTCCTAGAGATAAGTAAGAATACTTTGATTTGTGCTCGGGAACAGACTGGCAGCCAGTGGAGTTGTTGTAATAGGCAAGTCACATACTCCATGTAACCAGCCCATAGCTATACAGACTAGATTAAGTTTCTGAACATTCTTCAAGAGCAGCCCCACAGAGAATGCATCACAGTCACCCAAATTGATTAACTACAACATGTCACTGGCCTATTCCGATGGTGCTAGGTGGCAGATCCCACAAAGGACTAGTGGGGCCTGCAGGCTACACAATCCTCAAGCCTGGTTTAAAAGAACAGTCCAACAAGCCCAACCACAAATAGTATTGCACGTAGGATGCTTAATCTGTTCAAACCGGAATAGTTTCCTACTCCCTGCTGTCTGCGGGAATAGTAAATGAAGCTACTGAAGGGCAGTAAGCAGGCAATAGCTGAACCTGGAACCTAGAGGATGACTCAAATAGAAGAATTATTGTCTGACATCCTGTATTGCAGTTGCAGATATGAATCCATAACTGCTCTGTATTCAGTTATACTATATATTCATTATAATGGCACTAGCTTTAACTCTGATTTATTGAACTGCACCCCCGCCTTAAACTCCAGGGAGCCACTCCTACTGATGGAGATCTGTACTGCTCATGATCAGGGCACCACAGGATGTTTCTAGCCTCCTGCCAGCAAGCAAGGCTGTGACAGTCGGAAACAAGACTTTCTTACAATGCCTCCTCCCACTGCAGATTGCTGGCAGGAGGGGCTGGAAATGTTAGCCTGCTGTGCCCTGATTGCTAGCAGAACAGACCTCCATCACTCAGTGTGGCTGCTGGCTGTTAAAGGAGGTTTGCAGGGTCAGACCTGGAGATGATACTTAGTTACACATTCATAACTAAGTCAAAGATGAGAGAGCCCTGGTGGCTCAGTGGTTAAATGCTAGTACTGCAGCCACAATGCTGCAAGTTCGATCCCTAGGGCTCCAAGGTTCACTCAGCCTTCCATCCTTTCGTAGGTCGGTAAAATGAGTACCTGGCTTGTGGGGGCAATTAGTTAACACACTGGAAACCGCTTGGAGAGTGCCTAACTCACTATAAAAGTGAGATAGATGTGTAGGTGCTATTGCTTAAACAATTTGTAACCTGTTCTTAGAGCTTTTGTGACTGAAGAGGGTGGTATAAATACCTAAATAAATAAATAATAAATGATGTAGGATCTTGCTCAGTGTTTTTTTAAAAAGTGATCTAGATAGTGCAAACCTCCATGCCATAAGCATACACTTCAATTCTGCATGGAAATTAATCATCCAAGTCACCAATACAGTGTCATCAATCTACTGGGGAAGGGAAATACAGTGCTACTTCCTCAACTCTCCATACATGTGGTTGCTATAACTCTGCAGGTGTGCTGGTTCCAACTGTATCATCTGATACATTAGATTAATTTTAGTCAATTCATTCCCCTCAGACAGTTGTTTTAAGATCACAACATTGGTAACCAAAATTTTTGACCTAGAGATATTGGACTGAGCGTGCTTAAACTACTGCACAATACTGAGTACCAGCAAACATCATTAATGAACTCTCATCTCTTTTCCCAGGGTCTTAAGTGCATTGATTTAGTATTTACTTCCAGCTATCATAGTGTTACTGTGGTTTAATGCTCTGATAAGAATGCCTGCTTGTATCCATAGAAATTAAGATGAATTAGTGTCAAATGTTTACTTCAAATAAGATTTTAATCTAGCATTATTGCTAAACGCTCGAGAATAGCAAGACCTGGACCTTGCTTTGTTAATATTAAAACATATACTCAACATTACATTTTTTAAAACCCAGAGAAATCAGGCAAAGTTCTTCATTAGAGCTAGCTCTCTTCTTACATGTTACTTCAATTTAAAAGAGTAAAACGGAGAAGTATCAGTACAGTGGTGCGTCCCAATTTGAGCTAGTGCCATGAGCAATGATGTCAAACTGGTACAGACAATATTATACTGAGATTGGTCCTCTGTTGAAAGAAACGTATCTCTCTAAAATTAGCTTCCCCAGAAGATCTTCTTGGGACAGGTTGCCTACAAGTAGGTTTTAAAGAAGTCTTTTCAGCCAGGTATTGGGACAGTCTTAAGCCATCTCCCTTTTCATGTTGAACCTACAGAAGCACTAACCCACTGTACAGATCAGTGCAAAAAATAATAGCTTACCTGGCTTATGACTGGTGGCTCAGACAAGATACTTTCTGTTGGAGCATCTGAGACTTCTGACAGGCTCAACGCATAGGTTCTGGTCTACCTGGACTATGCTATGGTCCCCAGAAATCTAGTAGGCACTTAATATTAATATGAAAGCTTACTTCAGATAAAGTATAAAAATAGATATTAATAGGAAAGTGTTTAAAGAACTATTTGCTAGACAATCTAGCTCAAAATAGTGTTCCTTAAAAAAAAAAAAAGGTACCAGAGCATAAAAACAACTGTGTGAAAGCAATTAATGCCTTTCTTTCAACTGTTACAGAGATACACAGGAACTGAAGATTCATTAGGGCTGTGTGTGTTCCAGGCCTCTAGTACTGAGCGCAACAATTTAGCATTCTCAGAACCTCTAATTTCCTCTTGTGTGTAGAATGTGAGGCATATCTAATGAGGTCTTAGTAGCTTATTGCAATGTACATGCAATGCCTAGAACTTCTGGAGACCAGAGGGTGAAGCTTAACAGGCTTATGCAACTCCTTGCCATGTCCAACAGCAAAATAAACAGATGATCAGGTGAATATAATTTAGGCAGTTAAAAGTGTGCACACAGCCCTGGCTGCAACAGGAAACTAGAAGCAGACCAATGTGCTTCTTGATGAAGAGATGAGTTTGGAATGTCAGCCAAAAAGAGCCCTGCTGTGTCTGTGTTTTGAATTAGAAATTTGCTGGTAGCCATATGGCTTTCCTCAATGCTGATTGCTGGGAAATTTTCAAAGATTGTCCCTCTATCATGCCAAACAGGCAGGCCAAGTTCACTTCCCATGCTATCTCATGTTGGATTATAGCTGAGAGCACACAATTTTGCCTATTTCAGACATCACCACCTCCACTGAAAGAAATGACGACTTATGCTTCTGACTCCTCCTGCCCTTCTCCAGGTACAGCACTGTCCTCTTCTGAATTGTCATTCAAAAGCATGAACTTTCCATCATTGGTCAGTGGCATAGATGACATTAACTGAGCTAATGCTTCTGGATCCTACAATGAGAGACAACAGAATTAAGTTAGAGCCAAATGTGACATACCAACATTCATTCAATTACCCACATAGCTTTTAAAAATGCACTTCAGAGGTGAAGGATCAATCTCAGCAAGTAGGAGTGGAGACGAAGGCTTTCATGGCTGGCATCCATAGTTTTCCCTTGGGTTTATTTCCGGGCTGCGAGGCCACCCATCAACCAACCATTAGCCAAACAGACACTAACAAGCCTTGCATTTCTATACCCAGAAACTAACCATTCAATTACACAAATTTACATTTACTCCCCAACAGGGGTTTACAATATATAAACTCCACACACACCCCTACCCAACCATTCTCTGAAGATGCCAGCCACAGATGCAGGCGAAATGTCAGAAAGAAACTATTCCAGAACACGGCCTCACAGCCCGGAAAAAAACCCAAGGAAAAACTAGGAGTGGAGACTTTAAACCTATACCCTTATGTTGCCATCCTAATCCAGATTGCCACATTGGTTCACTTACTGTGAATGTGCATTCTTGAGTGGAGCGAACAGGAATTCAGCAACATGGGTAACGCCTACTACTGCCCAGACGGAAGCAGGAAGTACGACCATGGTCACATGGTCATCCAAAGATTTCTTTGTCCTTTTCCCTGACCATGAGGCCAGTTCACTGACTAGCAGAGCCTAGAAGACCTGAGAACTTAGGAGTGGAATTGCCCTGCTGAAACCAACATGCCCCTGCAGACATTGGGTGGGGGAATTCCTGTTCGCTCCACTCAAGAATGCACATTCACGGTAAGTGAACCAATGTGGCATTCTCTGAGGGGAGGAGCGAACAGGAATTCAGCAACATGGGACGTGCCCAAGCTTGTTCAATAACGGGTGGGATGTCTGCGGTCAGAGATGTGCTAGGCGTGAAGCACCTCCTGGAGTACTCTTCTCCCAAAGGTAGCTTCCGCCGCCCTAAACTTATCTATCTTGTAGTGACGGATGAATGTGGATGGAGTGCTCCACGTGGCTGCTTTGCATATTTACGCTATGGGTGCGTTAGAGGAGAACACTGCGGTCGTGGCTGCTGACCGTGTGGAGTGCGCCTGCACTGCTGCTGGCCTGGGGGTTTTTGCCACGTCGTATGCCATCAGGATACACGCCTTGATCCAGGTTGCTATAGTTCGCCGCGATGCCTTCTGCCCCATTGAAGCTGGGGTGAAGGAGACGAAAAGCGAGTCGCAGCGCCTGAAGGAGCTGGACCTCTTGATGTATATTCTGATGGCCCTTCTGACGTCGAGTTTGTGCCACAGGCGCTCCCTTGGGTGGGTAGCCCTAGGGCAGAAGGAGGGTAGGACTAGTTCCTGGGACACGTGGAACTGTGAGAGCACTTTGGGCTGGAATGACGGGTCTAGCCGCAGCGTGACACCTTCCTCGGTAAAGGTGCACAGGTGCTCCCTGATAGAAAGGGCTTCCAGTTCGGAGACCCTTCTGGCTGAAGTGATGGCGACCAGGAAGGCCACCTTCAAGGTTAGAACTCTTAGGGGCACCCGCTTCAGAGGCTCAAAGGGTGGGTGCATTAGCTGTCTCAAAACTAGTGGCAGGCTCCATGTTGGGAACCTATGCCTGACAGGGGGAGACAAGAGTTTCGCCCCTCTGAGAAAGCGCCTGATGTGGGGGTGTGCCGACAGGTTTTCCCCCTGACTAAGGGACAGTACCGAGGCCAGGGCTGCTGCTTGCCTCTTGAGTGTGTTGGGGCGTAGGCCCATGTCCAAGCCTTTCTGGAGGAAGGCCAACACGTGGCTCAGCGATGTCTGCTCCACTGGGAGGCGGTGAACCAAGAGCCAATTTCTGAACGCTTTCCAGGTTGCCTGGTAGATTCTGTTGGTCGATTGGCGCCTAGACGAGAGTAGGGTGTTGATCACTGCGTCTTCGTACCCAAACTCCTTTAGGGCGCTCCTCTCAATTTCCAGGCGGTTAGCTGTAGCCAGGAGGCGTCTGGGTGTCTGATTGGTCCCTGGCTCAGGAGGTTCTCCATGAGAGGGAGGCGCCACGGCTCCTCTGTCGCCATGTCCATGATGTCTGAAAACCATGGGCACCTTGGCCAATACGGGGCCACTAGGATTACGGTCGATTGTTCTTGCCTGATCTTCCTGCAAACTCTCCCCAGGAGAGGGAGAGGCGGGAAGGCGTATAGCTGTCCCCTGGGCCACGGGGACCTTAGGGCATCCGTCCCCACTGCGTTCCTGCAGGGAAACCTGGAGAAGAACCTGGGGAGCTTGGTGTTGTTTTGGTCGGCGAAGAGGTCCACCTCCGCTGGGCCGAACCGCCTTACTATCTGGATGAAGGTCTCCTGATCCAGTTCCCACTCCGATTGCGACACCGTGTGTCTGCTTAGGAAATCTGCCTGTAGGTTGGTCACTCCCTGTAGGTGTTGTGCCGTTACTGAGCGGACGTTCCTCTCTGCCCAATGGAAGAGGAGGTCCGCCTCTCGCTGGAGTGACCGGGACCTGGATCCTCCCTGTCTTGCAATGTAGGATTTCGCCGTGGTGTTGTCCGTCATGACGAGAACATGACGGTTCCTGGTGAGGTGAGAGAAGTGGAGAAGGGCCAGCCTGGCTGCCCTCAGTTCCAGCCAGTTGATGCTGTGGTTCTTTTCTTCGTCGTTCCACAGGCCCTGGGCCACGTTGTCCTGACAGTGGGCGCCCCAGCCCCTTTGACTTGCGTCTGACGTTACCACTACCTGACGGAGCGGGACGATGTTGGACCCCTTTCCCAGCTTCATTGACCTGGACCACCACTGCAGGGAGCGTCTTACTTGATGGGGCACCTGCAGGGGGGGGCTTTGCTTGAGGGCTATTTGCTGTTGGAACGGCATGAGAAAGGCCTGCAACGGGCGGGAGTGGAACCTCGCCCATGGGACTACCTGGATGACTGATATCATCAGTCCCAGCAGTCTGGCCAGTGACATCAGAGGAACCGTCCTCAGGGCAGCGATGCGGCGGACTTCTGTCCTGATCGCTTGTTGCCTGTCTGGGGAGAGAAAGACCTGGAACCTGGCTGTGTCCAGCCTTGTGCCCAGGTGGATTAGTTCCCGTGTCGGGTGCAGGGAGCTTTTCCTGAAGTTCACCAAAAACCCGTGGGACTGTAGACACGCTATTGTGGTCCTGACGGCCTTCCTGGCTCTGGGCGCCGAGGGGGCCCTCAGAAGGATGTCGTCCAAATACGGGTAGAGATGTATCCCCTTGGTTCTGAGATGGGCCACCAGCACGACTAGGACCTTGGTGAAGACCCTGGGAGCCGATGCGAGCCCGAAGGGGAGGGCTCTGAACTGGAAGTGTTTGTCTCCGAACGCGAAGCGGAGGAAGCGCCTGCTCTCTTCGTGGATCTGAATATGGAGGTACGCTTCGGAAAGGTCGAGGGACGCTAGAAAGTCCCCTTCCTGAAGCGTCTCCCGAATTGACGCCAGGGTTTCCATCCGGAAACGCTTGTAGCAGAGAAAGGAGTTTGTGTATTTGAGATCCAGTATAGATCTGGCATCTCCTCCCTTCTTGGGTACTGTAAAGAAGAAGGAGTAGACCCCCGAGAAGCGTTGACCATCTGGCACTTCCTCGATTGCCTGAATGTCTAGCAGGTGGTGGATGGCACTGCGAATCTCCTCCGCCTTTCTGGGGTTTGAAGGGACAGGGCCGGGAATGAACCTGTCTCTCGGTCTGGTTTGGAACTCCAGCCGGTAACCGTGTTGGATTGTGTTGAGTACCCATTTGTCCGTTGTGGAATTCGACCAGACCTCGAAAAACAGGCTCAGACGGCCCCCCACAGGTGGAGGGGGGGAGTCAGAACTGTTGCTTGGAGGACCCCTTAGAGTGGGAGTGGCCTCCCTTGCGGGATCCTGACGGCTGAGACGTGGAGGAGTGGCGGATGACCTGGTTAGTCTTGGCCCAGGTTGGGCGGAAAGGCCTGGTGTCCCTCTGTCTGCTGTAAGGCCTTGAGGAACGAAAGGACTGAGACTGCTGTGAGGAGCGCCTGGACGGTGTTTTGTCTGACTTGCGTGGCAAGGATGGCATAGCTTGCTTCTTTTCTTTCGTTTCCACCAGAACGTCCTTCAAGGCCTCCTCGCCGAAGAGTTTGGTGCCCTTAAATGGGGCGGTACAGAGATGAGCCCTTGAATGAGAGTCCGCGTTCCAGTGCTTCAGCCAAATTGATCTCCTTGCCAGGGCCGCCGCGCCGATGGATCTGTTGGCAAACGAGAAGGCGTCTGTCGATGCATCCGCCACCAAGAGAAGAGCGGATTTAATCCTGTTCAGGGCCTTGTCGAGGGTTCGCGTGTCCAGCTGCGTGGCGCGGATCAGCTCGTCTATCCACAGGATGATTGCTCTGGTAAAGAGAGAGGCGGTAGCCGTGGCTCTCACCCCTAAAGCAGAGGCCTCGTGTACCTTCTTCAAGGCGGTGTCCGCTCTTTTCTCGTCTGAGTCCTTAAGGAGGGCTTCACCCTCCTTGGGCACGAGGAAATTAGAAACCAGGGAGGCAACAGGTTTGTCGACCACCGGGGTCTTCAACTTCTCCATCGTTTGAGGGGAGAGCATGTAGAATTTTTGGGCCATCAGGGTGCCCCGCTTCCCCAGCGCTGGCTTGTCCCATTCTTCCTGGAGGAGGTGCTCCAGGGTATCTGGGAGAGGGATGTAGGTCTTCTGAACCACTGGGGGTTTCAGAACAGCCTGGACCCTCTTGCTCCTTTTCTTGGCCGGGGGTTTGGAAGACGCCTGGTCTTCCTCTTCTCCCAACTCGAGTGCCGCGATGAGTCTGTTGAGGAGGGTGGAGTAGGCTTCCCGTTGAAGAGCCTATCCGACAGATCAGGGGGAGGGTCGGACTCCTCCTCCTCTGAGCATTCGCCATCCTCTTTGTCTGGAGTATTGCCATCCTGGGTGTCAGTGGGGACTCCCTTCAGGATGTCCAACAATTGTGTGTCATCATCCCTCTCGTCCTCTGATTCCTCTGAGGAATGAGGCGGGGGGGTGGCCTTCCTCTTCTTGGACCTCCCTGAGTCTGGCCGGGGTACCTCAGAGGGGGAAGGCCTTGAGGCCGCGCCTGGCTGGGTTGCCCGGGTGGAGGTATCCGCTTGCCTGGCGGCCTGCGTGCCTGTGGGCGCGTGCTCCAGAATGGCGGGTGGAGCGGTGGCCTGTGGGACGGGCTGGGGGTAGGGGAGTTCCCCTCCAGGAGGGTCCCTGCAGAGGGTCCTGTCCGCAGGAAATCGGTGCCGCCGTGCAGGCCGCGGGGTGGCTGCAGTGGGTGAGCGCCATGGAGGAGCACGGTCCCTGCCTCTCGTGGGGGCAGGATATCTGGGCGGGAAACAGTCCCGCTCCCACCATGCCCATGGACCGCTCCGGTGGTGCCGACCGCGGGAAGGCTGTTTGGCTTGGGGGGGGTTCTGTCGGTAAAAGAGCCGACGAGAGCAGACTGAGAGCCACCCTTAGGATCTCCGTTTTCGCCGCCCCAGGCGTGGAGGGGGGGAGGCGGAGTAGGCAAGCCTCTCCAGCCGCGGCGTAGGAGGCATGGGGGGGGCCTCAGGCGAGAGTCGGGCGTCAAGCCGGTCTGCGCCCCGGTGCTTGTGGGGGGGGGCGAGAGGGCGATCGGCGCTTGAGGGGTCCGGGTGGGTGGGGGCCCGGGGTTCGGCGGTGGGATGCCGTCCAAGATGGCGCCCGCCACTGGAGGTGACCGCGTGGCCGTCGGTCTGGGGTAGGGATCGGCCTGCCCAGTGCCCGTTGCTGTTCCCGCGCCCTCCCGGTTCGCTTGAAGAAAGGCCGCCAGCCATTCCGCAGGGAGCTGGAACTCCCTTGGGGTTATTGTGGGCAGCGGCAAGGGGAAAGGAAAAACCGGCAACGGCTCTGGGGGAACCCCCTCCCCGGTGCCTGGTACCTGCGGGGGCCGGCTGCCCCCGTTTTCCCCTTCTTCCTGATCCCAGACGTCGTCCTCGGCGGCTACCGGCCTGGGCTGCTGCTCGGCCTCGTGCGTGCTCTCCTCCTCCGCTCCCCGCTCGCGCTCGGCGCGGCTGAGGAGCGACTTCGCAGTCGCCTTCCCCCTTGGCCGGCTGGGCTCACTCGCTGAGTGGCCCGCCTCCGCTTCGGCGACCAGCGGCTGCCCGGGATCTCCTGGCGGCGCCGGGTATGCTGGGGCCGGTGGGGGTGCTTGCGGCTTCTGGCTCTTGCCGCCAGGAGCTGCGTTCCTTCCCATCCCCTTCGCCATGCGGTCGGAGCAAAAGAAGAGGAAGAAAGGAAGGAAGAGGGTGGGTTTTTTTTGTTTTTTTTTTAGTAAGGAAGGAAGGAAGGAGGGGGGGGAAGGTAGGGGGTGAAAATTAAGGAGATAAAGTGAAATTCAGAAGGAGAGAAGTGAAGAGGAATTCAGCTCAGTTCTCTGCGTCTGTACTGGGCGAAAGCAGGAAGTAGAACTGGCCTCATGGTCAGGGAAAAGGACAAAGAAATCTTTGGATGACCATGTGACCATGGTCGTACTTCCTGCTTCCGTCTGGGCAGTAGTAGGCGTTACCCATGTTGCTGAATTCCTGTTCGCTCCTCCCCTCAGAGAATAACCCCTCTGCTCTGCACACACACCCCTGCCTGCACTACCATTCATGCAATTAGTAGTTGCTTGCTAAGAGCCAACCTAGTTTATAGAATCATAGATTATAGAATCATAAGAGTTGGTATCATGCAATGATTTGTCATTAGAATTCTCAAAATAGTTTTGATCCGTCTGTCCTCTAAAGCATCTAATGTTTTAACACACAGTAAAATGACTTCTGAGTCATTTTACAAATCAGGTACATTAACAGATTAAAATAAGTTTCATCTCATTGGTTTCAGAAAGGATTCTTGAATAAGTCCTCCCACCACAAAGTCCTGTGGAAATAGGTGATCATTTCCAATTTATACTCACACATTACTTTGAGCGAAAATAGCATTTAGCAACCATTTTCACTGTACCAGCCTCATGCTGCAGATTTATGGATAAACTAAGCTCTCATAGCTAGTTCATACAAATATATGTGGAAAAATCTAAAGCTCTGGGGCATCATTTAACACTTCATTAGTAAAAGTAGTGATAAATGAACTTTGCAATATAGATGCCAAAACTCTTCAACTTATTTACTGATATGGAGTGAATAAAGCAGAGGTGGATTAGATCAAACAATGACAAAAGACAGGCAACTAAGGATGATACTTAGATGGGAAGTGGGCTAAGTTATCTTAAGAACTTACCTTATCTGTGCTTCCTTTGCTAGGACTATCTTTTACTGTCAACACCTGCCTCTCCCCAAACTCTGATTCACTTAATTAGGCACAATTAATCCAAATTATGCAGTTCTGATAGCCTAGTACTATTAGCGTGTTTGCTCAGAAGTATCTGTTCAGTGGAAACCAGGCTTAGCTGTTCCAGTTCAATAAATCAGACTTAAAACTAACCACAACTTGTAAAAACTCCATCACTGTCCTTATATAAGTGATCATATATACAACGTAATTTAGGCAACCACTTTGTCTATTAACCTCCAAGTTAGACTAGTGTAGTTTGAATAAAGAGGTCCTGTTGGGACTCTATATGCAATAACTATAGTAGGTACCAAAGGTTAAAACTGAGATCCCTTATCTCAAAGAGTAAGGTATATGAAGTTAAGAACAATGAAATGTTACCTTCCGAGCCTCAAGAATTTCCTTCCCCAGGCTTATTGCATAGCAAATCTAAAGAGGAAACAGAGTCAGCTTTTGAATGGCTTATGAAAAGGTAATTGTATTGATCAGGACAAATCCACAATGTTTACAACAACCCAGAAAGATAACTATTTGTTTGAATGTAAATGAGCAGAGCCTTAATAAAACAGGATTCAAATACATGTGTGAAGAGGAGGAGCGTATTAGCCCTGCCCCCTCCACTCTCCATCCTGTCAAGTGGAGAGTGACATGGTGTGAAGACAAGGGCCTCTGCCACATGTGGAGGCTCTCCCTGTCATCAAGAACCCATAAAATGCAGGATTCCTGATCACATGCTGAGCCTTCACACATAGAGGAGGCTCACCACACATGGAGAGCAATAATGGTGGAAGCAGTATGTTCAGATAGCCTCCTTAATGCATGGGGGCTGTTCACCTATGCAAAGTAATGATGGTGGTGGCATCTTCATCATCCCCATCCTATTCTAAGTACCTGGATAAGATCCCTGAAAAGTGTTCCTGAAAGGTGTTTTCTCTCACCAGAGGATTCAGATTGGAGCACCAGAAAAACAGGCAATCCAAACTAGCAAACTGGAATCATGGGCAGACAGGTTAAGCTTTGCCAACTGTCTGCATAATAAGACAGTGAACCACAACAAAAGATTAAAAAAAAACACCCAAAAGTGATTTGTTGCACCCACAGTGGGTTGGACCAGATGCCTTCTGAAGACAGAAGTGGGGAAACTGTGACACTCCAGATATTGTTGCAGTAAAGCTTCCATCATCTCTGATTAATGGCCATGCAGGCTGTAACTGGTGGCACTTGGAATCCAACAACAGCTGGAGAACCACAGCTTTCCCACACCTAAAATAATGCTTTCCCACCTTTTAAAATAATGGAGATTTGCTTCCAGCTCTTGGACTAGAACTAATAGTTAATTAAATTCTATTGATGGGTCTTCTTAAGAACCGCTGAGGCACCAGCAACATGAACAAAAATGCTGCTTCTTGGATATCTTAGTCATATGAACTGGGTTACGTGGGAGGACAACGACTTGAGAATTGCTAAGACACTGTGCAACCTGTTTTGTTCGGGTTAGGAGGGTTGCATACAGTCCTAAGCAAGGCAAATGAAATTAACTCACTAAATTCATACTAAGGCTTATTACTGAAGGTCACAATCAGAAGTTTTTAAAAAATGTATTTTAAATAATAGAAACAAAATTATTACCAGACCTTTTCACCCTCAGTGTTACTCTCAAATACATAAGTGCTCATAGAATCTTCGCCTGGAGACTCTGAGACACAAACCACAAAACCAATCAGCCTCTTATTTTCTTGATGAGCAGCAAACTGTGTCACATTGGCCAGGTCAAACTGGAAAAACAGGTTTTAGAATTTTATGATTAGTAAGTGTGTTCCTCATAACTTCTCAGCCAGTAACTTTGTGTTTAGAGCTAGGGATGCAATACTGTGAGTAAAGGAAGCAGATACTTACACTTGCTCTCGTAACTTGGGTTTGGGGATCTATTAATCTGTTAGTGAAAGAAAGAAAGAACATTAAATATTTCCCAAAATGGTACAGCAGAAAAAGTAAAGAATCCCCACCCAACCTCTTTGCATCTTGGGTCACAATTCCCACAAAGTAGGAATACATCAGTGGGCTTACTTCTAAGTAGACATGCCAGTATCTCCAGTGATACCAATGAAGCATGCTTACTGCGACTAAAATCCCGTTGCTTTGAGTGGTACTTAATCATGATGAAATGTATCTGGATTAAAGCCACGTATATGGGTTTTCTCCATACACTTTTTTTGTTGGAAAATGTAATCTAAAAGGTAAGTATAGTCAACAAATCTTTATTGGGAGGATTTCATTCATCAGTGGAAGTCAGTCACATGAGCAGTGTATGCAACTACTTCTAGTAGGAAATACTAGGAATTACTGTATCTCTGTCTTATCCTGTGGTATACACCTGGTCAATGCTATAAATTGAAGCCAGGCCCTTTTAAAAAGAACTGTGTTCCCTTATTTCAAGGTTTGCATGACAACCATTAAAGCTGGAGTTTCAAAAGCAACCCCATACACTTAATTCAGGATATTATCAATGACACTTTTTTTCTCATTTTCATTCCCTGGACTAAATGAGCAAAACCACACCAAGACACCAGACTTTTGAAGACGGGTAGGAATCACGCTGCCCTCCAGATGTTGTTGGATTGCAGTTCCCAGTATTCTTAGCTATGCTGGCTAGGGTTGCTGCTGTATAACAATACTTGAAGGGACACAAAATGCCCACCCCTACCTTAAAGTGAGTTGTAAAGTGCATGTGTCTCACTAGGCTGCATCCTCAGCATACTTTACCAGCTCAGTAGTATGACTAACGCAAAACATGATGATTTCTAATGTACAGTACATACAAACAGAAGACTACAGTGCCCATCCTGCAATACAAAATATTTCCTTGTCTGTGCAGTTCTTAAGAGTTTCTCTGGTTTATGTCTCAGTTCATATACACATTTCTTTGAAATCTCTGCAATCTGTAACAACTGAAGCTGGATTCAGTATGTCCTACTTGCAAGAGAAACATGTCCAGAATTAAAGGTGACCTAGCCAGTGGAGACTAGAAGTTGGATCCAAAGGTGCTCCTCCATGAATAGTAGAACCTTTGATCCAGCTTGTTATCAAGAGGAGAGTGTGAGGTGATTTGTCAGTCCTCACTTTCCTTCACTGTCAATGGCTACCATTGACAGTGAGCTCCCAGGGAGCCCTAGTGGCACAGTGGTTAAATGCCAGTACTGCAAGTTACCACGTTGCAAGTTCGATTCCAGAGGGTTCCAAGGTTCACTCAGCCTTCCATCCTTTCATAGGTCGGTAAAATGAGTACCCAGCTTGTGGGGGCAATTAGCTAACACACATTGGAAACTACTTAGTGCAGTGTAGATGTGTAAATTGCTATTGCTTAAAAAAACAAGTTGTAAGCCGCTTTGATAGCCTTTGTGGCTGAAGAGCAGGATATAAATACCTAAATAAATAAATAAAATACCACTCATAATATTACTGCCAGTATCTGAGGCAGTATGCCTCAAAACCAGCAGGACAGTGCTACTGCATTCATGTTCTTCTTGAGGATTTTCCATAATCTTCTAGTTGGATAGTTTGGGAACAGGTGGTGTACTAAATAGTCCTTTAGACTGATCTGGTACAGCAATTCTTATGTCCCTAAAACCCTCCCATACACTTGATGGGCCTCCAACCCTCTGGAGACAATCTGGGGGGAACGTAGGGAAAATAAGTGAATGCTGCCTCTTCCCACATGTATTAGTGGATACTGCAAGCATCATGTTCTGAACAGCCTCTCCTCTAATAAGGAAGTTTTGCTTACTTCAGGTCATTGCTGGTGACCAAGAGATGGGATTCTGCCATACGGAAGATGTTGTGAATGGCCCGAGCTGCCAACACCTGTCTCATTGCTTCATAGATCACCTCAACAGTGTGGTCAGATCTGATAGCCATAGATCCCAAAAAGCGAACTACAAACATCTGATTCAACAGTGAATCTGAAGAGAGAGGGTAAAAAATGGACAGTCAAAAGAAATATATTTTTCTTTACTGATTCACAACTGTTTCTCCACATATGAAATAATTTAGCTTGACCATTAACACATTTCTGCAGAGATGACAGAAGACTCATTTCTACTGTAAGAATATTCCAAGGCCAGTTTAGATGAGGATGCTCAACAACTGACTGCAGCATCAAACGATGTGTTGGATGTTTGAGTATTTAGCTATCACTATATAGGATGGGGAGAGGAGAACACACACTTTCTCGGATGGTCTGGCATATGTGTACACGTACATAAGACCAGTGTGATAAAAGTTTGTCATGTAATTATTCATGTTTACTGGTTTTGGTGGACAGGTCTGGACAGGGCCACTCTTTTCTCTTTTTCTATCACACCCTTGCTTTCTTTCCTCCTTGCCCAGAAGCCTACTAGGGGAAGAACAGACAACATATAGATAGAGACTTGGGGTAATTGTATGAAGGCTCTATCCCACTACTGTTAAATGCAGCAAGTGATCATTCCAGGTCCCACTCCCATTTCAAAATGTTACCAAGTGTGAGGTCAGCTTTCCCCTACCTTTGGCTATAATGGCTGGGGGCTGCCAGTTGGAGAAGCCTTGTCTATGCAAACAGGACTACATCCATGTAGCCAAAATACTTGTTAGGATTGTGGTCAGTGATTTTGCTCCTAGTCCACTGCAGACCTCTCACTTGGTTCACCCACTCACATAATAACAACAACAACAACTATTATTATTATTATTATTATCCCGCCCCTCTACAAAATGTAATCGGGGCGGCTTACAAGAATTAAAATATACATCCCGAACCCTCAATCCCATCCACCTCTTAAAATACAATTAAATAATTCAGGAATCAAAACATACTTTAAAAAAATACAAAAATTAAAAATAAACTATGGACAGTGGCCGTAGCAAGGTCGGGACAAGCTAGATTTTCTTTTTTCTTTTTTTTACGGGCTGGGTATCTATTCAGGAAAGGCCTGCTGGAAGAGATCCACCTTAAGAGCTTTTTTAAAGCTGTTTAAGGTGGAACAAAGGAGGACATGACCTTCCCAACACTTAGTCTTCCAAAGGTTTTGGACTTCAGCTCCCAGAAGCCTCAGCTACCATGAACAATGGTCAGTGATTTGGGGAAATGAAGTCCAAAACATCTGAAGGGCCAAAGGTTGAAAACCACTGCTCAAGACAGACCTCAGTCTGAACCAAAAAGGGAGTTGTTACATTCTTTGCTCTTTTACCAGCAACAGCTCTGTTCTACAGTGATGGATCAACATTAAGAGACTGAAAAAGTCTGCACCGGGATTAAAATGAGAGCATGATTCTCACTCTCTTTCTCAGGAATTTTGCCTTCCAATGTAGCTTGCAGCATGTCTACTAAAGGATAGCTTTGCACTGCAGGAACCTCTGCAACAGTCCATGAGCTCTTTGCTTACAGCACAGGATTCGATGGACTAGGCAAGTTGCTGTAAGGATGGTAGGAGGGGAGAAGTTGCCCTTCCTCTAGGCAGGTGGTTAGTCTACATGGCTTTTGGGGTTCAATCAAGCTCCAATGTTTTATGAACAGCACCCACAGTACTTACCAGCCTCATCATCTTTCCTACCATCTTCAGACTCTCCAAATGGGTTTGTGCGCCTACAATACAAGTGCCAAGTATCACTATATGATCACCTTCACTACCATAAGAAAAGGCACCAAAAGAAGATTATCACTGCTGTCGAAGGTTAATGGTTACTCCAGCTCAGACATCGCAAGAGTGGCCAGACCCAGGAAAACCACAGAAGTGAAGAAAAACAACCACCCAAAGGGAAGGTATTTTTACCATACATCAAAGGAGTCACAGACAGAATAGGGAAACTGATGAGAAATACAACCTCCAAATGATCTACAGACCAACCAAAAAAATCCAAGAAATGCTATACTCAGTGAAGGACAAAAGAGACCCTCTAACAGCCACAGGAGTTTACCGCATACCATGCAGCTGCGGACAAGTCTACATAGGGACCACTAAATGCAGTGTGCAAACATGAATCAAGGAACATGAGAGACACCACAGACTGGGCCAGCCAGAAAAATCAGGAGTAGCAGAACACATTATAAACCAACCTGGGCACAACATACTATTTGAAAACACCAAAATTGTGAACCAGGCTAACAACTATCAGGTCAGAATGCATAGGGAAGCTATTGAAATCCACAAACACCTGGACAACTTCAACAGGAAAGAGGAAACCCTAAAAGTAAACACAGTTTGGATACCAGTCCTGAAAAACACCAAAATCAAAACTCAACACATGCAAATGCACTCTACCCAGGGACAGGGGGATTTCCAGCAGGAGCCCTGGTGGCGCTGTGGTTAAATGCCAGTACTGCAAGCCACCACGTTGCAATTCCAGAGGGCTTCAATTCCAGAGGGCTCCAAGGTTCACTCAGCCTTCCATCCTTTCGTAGGTTGGTAAATTGAGTACCCAGCTTGTGGGGGCAATTAGCTACCACACATTGGAAACTGTTTAATGCAGTGTAGATGTGTAACTAGCTATTGCTTAAAACAATTGGTAAGCCGCTCTGATAGCCTTGTGGCTGAAGAGCGGGGTATAACTAACTAAATAAATTAAAAAAAATTAGCCAAACAGACACTAATTCTCCTTGCATATCCTCCCACCCTAGGATAGTCATGCAAATGCACAAATTTACATACCCTCTCCAACAGGGACTCACAGTATATAAACCCCACACACCACCATTCTTTGAAGATGCCAGCCACAGATGCAGGAGAAACATCAGGAATAAACTCTTCTAGAACACAGCCTCACAGCCCGGAAAACCCCCCACAAAAACCTATTATCATTGCCTCTTACCTGCCACCCCTGTTCTGGTCTAGGAATTCCATTGCGGGAAGTACAATATCAAACTGAATTGGTGTTCCAGGTGCAATTAACTCGGCAGAATCTGGAACACTGGTAGGCTCATGAGTGATTGCCCTGTCATTCAGCATGTCTGTGTTCTTCACATCCTGGCTAAAGCAAAAGAATAGGGAATGGTGCCATATAAAAAAGGTAGTGCTATGACAGCTGGAAAGGCAAGTAGATTCCTCTGAATGAAAAGCCAGGTAGAATCATAGATTATAGAATCATAAGAGTTGGAAGAGACCATAAGGGCCATCCAGTCCAACCCCCTGTCATGCAGGAACATACAATTAAATAATTCCCGATAGACAGCCATCCATCCTCTTTTTTAAAAACCTCCAAAGACTATTGCATTCTGAGGAAGCAGGTTCCACTGCCAAACAGCTTTTACCCTTAAGAAATTTCTTCCTAATGTTTAGATGGAATCTCTTTTCCTGTAGTTTGAGTCCATTGCTCTGTATCCTTGTCTCTGGAGCAGCAGAAAACAAGCTTGCTTTATCCTCAATATGACATCCCTTCAAATATTTAAACATGGCTATCACATCTCTTCACCTTCTTTTCTTTAGACTAAACATACCCAGCTCCCAAAGCCGCTCCTCATCTGGCATGGCTTCCTACCTCCTACCATTTTAGTCACCTCCTCTGGACATGTTCCAGCTTGTCCATATCCTAGTTATGCGGCCCCCGAGCATCATGATTTCCTGCATGGCAGGGGGTTGGACTGGATGGCCCCTGTGGTCTCTCCCAACTCTACAATTCTATGATTCTATGATATCCTTCTTGAACTGTGGTGCCCAGAAAAAGCAGAATAGAGTGGCTCTATTTACTTCCCTTGATCTAGACACTATACTGCTACTGATGCAGCCTAGAATCGCATTGGCTTTTTTAGCTGCCGCATCACACTTCCATATGACTCATGTTCAGTTTGTGGTCCACTAAGACTCCTAGATCCCATTTGCATGTACTGACATCAAGCCAGGTGACACCCATCCTGTATCTGTACATTTCATTTTTAATGCCCAAGTGTAGTATCCTACATTTATCCCTGTTGAAATTAATTTTGTTAGTTTTGGCCCAGCTTTCTAATCTGTTCAGGTCATTTTGAATTCTGATCCTGTCCTCTAGGGTATTAGCTACCCCTCCTAATTTGGTGCCATCAGCAAACTTGATAAGCATGCCCTCTATTCCCTCATCCAAGTCATTGATAAAGATGTTAAATAACACTGGGACCGGGACAGAACCCTGTGGCACCCCACTAGCCACTTCTCTCCAGAATGAAGAGGACCCATTGGTGAGCACCCTTTGAGTTCGGTAGGTCAACCAATTACAAATCCATCTAACAATCATATTGTTTAGCCCACGTTTTACTAGCTTGTTTCCAAGAATATCATAGGGGATCTTGTCAAAGGCCTTACTGAAATCAAGATAGCTACATCCACAGCATTCCCTTCATCCACCAAGCTTGTGACTATCAAAAAAAGAGATAAGATTAGTCTGGCATGGCTTGTTTTTGAGAAACCCATGTTGACGTTTAGTGATCATGGCATCCCTTTTTAAGTGGCTACAGACTGTCTGTTTAATGATATACTCTAGAATCTTTCCTAGTATTGATGTCAGGCTGACAAGGTAGTAATTATTTGGGTCCTCTTTATCCCCCCTTTTTTAGAGATGGGGACAACATTTGCCCTCCTCCAGTCTGCTAGGGTTGCTCCTATTCTCCAGGAATTCTCAAAAATTATTGATAGTGGTTCTGAGATTACCTCTGCCACTTCTTTTAATACCCTTGGATGTAGTTCATCTGGTCCTGGAGACTTAAATTTAATTTAGAGTAGTCAGGTATTCCTGTACTAGCTCTTTACCAACTAAGTGCTGCATTTCCCTACTAGGTAAGAATTGGCAAACCAGCATTCACTTAGTGCCTGAATAGACTTTGAAACACATCAGTATAACTTCTGGATAATTAAAAGTGCTTTTAAAATAGAATAGACTAAATTATAATACATTACTTTGAATAATGCCCTTAATGACTTTTTGAATATGTGTCCTTTCTATTTCAATTAAGGAATAAGAATAGATGAAGGAAATATTGCCGATCTTTGCCTTAATGTGGCACTTTATTAAGCGTATGCTCCTTCATACAAAGGTGGAATGTCTAGCAAAAGTGAGCTTCCAACATGCCACTGTATGATGCAGGAGGAAAGATTTGCAGAGGAAAAACAGAACACATTCAAAAATATCATGTGGTACAGCATTCTGTGCAATGCACCACAATGAACTTTGGGTGTGGGCATGACTGAATGTCACTCTTCCTGCTGGCAGAAAACTAGCATATCAAGGGGGAAGAAAGGACCTTCTCCCCCAGGATGATAACTTCCTATGCGTAGAGGGAATTCAAACATAACCAAAGACAAACACGGCTGTTGAAAAACATAATGTTACCTGGGGGACAGGCTGTCCTGTTTCTTTCCAAAGCTTGTGATTGGGGTCACAGCTTGTAGTGCTGTTTGATTTAACCTGATGGCAACTGCCTAAAGCAAGAGACAAGCATATTTTTAAATTAACTTGTTTGAGGTGTCTGGGTGAAGACTGAATCATCAAAGAAAACTTATTTTATGGGAGGAAGAAATCCATTAAAAATAAATGCTCACTTCAGGATTGTCAGTAAGATAGATCTGCCGGGAGATGTTGTTGATTGCACATATCCACTGTAAGAGTTTAAAAAGGAGAGAGGGAAGATGTGAAGTTCTGGAGCTATTAATTTTAACAAAAGAAGCTTAAAACATTCACACAGCAAAATATTTTTACCTCCTCATATTCTTTCTTGCTTTCTGCTTGAAGCGTTATGCCCCTACAAGGAAACGTACAGGTGTTAATGTTCTGACCTAGTTTTAATACACACAAGCCATTCACGTACAGCAGGGTTGGGCAACTGTGTGGAGCCAGGAGCCAGTTCTGTGTGGCAACCCCTCCACAGCAAATCAAAACACCTCCCTTTTCCTCTGGAATCCTTCTCAAAATGGTGATAAGAAGAGACACTGTATTGTGTCCTGTTACCATTCTGAGAGGGACTGCAGAGAAAATTAAAGGTACTAGGATAATGCAGGGTTCTGATGTGTTTGTCTGGGAGGGTAAAGGTTTTTTTCATATGTTTTTCATGTTTTGGGGGGCTTCTTGTGGGATATGGGATAAAAAAATGCCCCCAAACCACACTGGTTTTTTAAAAGGTTGGTGGGTTAGGGGGCTTTGGGAGACTGTTGGGTTTTCAGGGGCACAAAAATGAAGTCTAGGTGCCACGTGTGGCCCGTATTATTCCCACCATTGAGGTTCAGGGTAAATTTGGAAACAATGCCTCTGAAGATCCAACAGGCCCCATCACACTGAAGGAGTACTTTAATTTGTCACCACACCAAATCAGCATAAGGGACGCGGGGGGGATGGGCAGTAAAGACAGAAAACACATGATGACACAGAACCACCATAAGTGTGGTTTAGCATCTGATGGAACATTCAAGGTGGATAAGATGTCCATCGTTGTCATTCGGTGTTGCTTAAGCTGAATACAATTGGACCCCTGTATCCACAGGGGTTTGGTTCCTGGACTTACTGCACTAATGGCAAACCCTATTAAAATAAAGGACTTCCGGTAAAAACATAACATAGAGTTGTGTTTGAGGACCTAGAAGATGCCTAGAGAGGAGTGACTTGATGTGACTTGATGCTATATGTCCCTATTTTGTGTCCCGCCAATAAATGAAACCGCCGATATAGGGGTCTGACTGTAGTTGTATCCTAGCAGGAGCTCTGGGATACATACGGTTTTCCTGTTGGAGTGGTGATCTGAAAGCAGTATCGCCTGTCTTCACAATCGATTGCCATCACAGAACAGTTGTCCAGATCCTGGATCAGTCCCCCTGCTACTGCTCCCCTGGGTTGACACATCAAGTTTCCACCTTGAGTGAAGAAGTACAACCTATCCCATGTTGTAGTCACTAGGCCTGTTTTGCTGTAGAAAAGACACTGTTTCAAGATCTGTCTCATTCACCAATGTTAGTTAAGCAGGGTTCGCATCTGCCTTACTCTGGAAACAATCCTTTTGGAAAAAAGGGAATTGGGCATATAACCACTTCACCACCATGACTAATCAACACTAATACATTTTTCCCACAGTACCGGAAATACCACAAAACCCACCTGAAAAGTTCAAAACTATGTCAGAAGATTTAATTAGATGTATCTCACATTGGGCACATTGTGTCCAAATTCAGCATCAGGCATGGGTTTTGATCATCCATAAACCTGCTAAGGTACTAAACAAACTCTACCAAACTAAGAAAGACCTATGTCCAAGCCTCCCTCCTTACTTTCTAAGGTTAAGGTAGCCAGCTTTCTGAATAAGGTTTCTGTTGATGAGAGGTGCGGCTGCATCATAATCGGGTGTGTACACGGATTCACCAACTGAAAGCAGATCTTGCTGAGATACCCGCATGGCTTCAGCCTCAGCATCCAATTCTTCCTGTACACTGCAATAAACAAACAGATAAATAAAATATGAAGTCGAAGCACTTCACTGTCATAAACTTGCTTACAGAAGCAAAAATACAAATGTGGGGCACAAGGAGAGTACCAATGCTTTTTTAAAATGGGGGAAAACTGTATGCCTTTATTAAAATTTAACATACTTCTCTAGGCAACAACCTGATGGGTGGAAATGTAAAAAAAGATGCTTCCACGTATTTTTGATTCAAAGAAGCAGCATTGTTTTCTAGGTACAACAAACACTGTTGGATTTTCTAGGGTTTAATCCTAGTTAATTCCAGGTACCTGTGAAGAGCTAGCAACACTTTTTAAAAAATATATGCCTGCACTATGTATTTAGTTCTAGCTCAGCTAACATAATTTTCTATTTTAAAACAGCTGCATCTCTCCAGAGAGGCAAAGAAATGCACTGTGAGAGAAAACACAGCTATTTTCAAGATCAGTCAGTGCAAGCCAGCCTGGAGCCCTTTAGATGTATTGGACTCATAACTTCTCCAACCTGGAGCCCTTTAGATGTATTGGACTCATAACTCCCATCATCCCCAGCTATCCTGGCCCTGGGAGTGGGACATAGGGGATGATAAAGTTGTAGCCCAACAAATACGGAGAGCACACCAGGTCAGGGAAAGCAGGCCTCCATAGGGCTATGCTTAGCTGTCCAGCATGAATTTATCTGACACTGGTTAGCAGCAACATGTAAAGCTTCTTAGTAGAGGATTAGATATGTGTCTTATCTAATTAATTCTGTGAAAAGGAAGCAAGCAGGAGAACAAGGATCCCATACCCTGGAAGTGAGGAAAACTGTTCTCAGACAAACAGCAGTCTTTCAAGCACATTCTTGCAGATACCAATAAACCAACTGTGTGTTTTGCAAGAAAATGAGACTTCAGGATGGGCCTGAACCCATTCCTCCACTGTGAGTAGGTTCTGCACCAGTGAAGGATGAAACATATGACCTTTGAGTTGTCATCAGACTGCAACTCCCATAATCCTTCACCATCAATGATGCTGGTTAGAACTGATGGGAGCTGTAGTCCAACAGCATCTAAAGTGCTACAAGTTGCTCACCCCTGCTCTTAAACAAAGCTGCAACTGAATAGGCTTCATATGGGGATGCTTTCACGTTAAAAGAAATTTCTTGCTCTGTTCACCTCTGTCACCTTGTTCCCCACTCTCCATTGCCATCTTTATCGTTATATATATTACTCTACAGTGTACCTATGCTATAGAAATAATGCAGTTTGACACCACTTTAAGTGCTGTAGCTCATTCCTATGGAATCCTGGAATTTGTAATTTTACAAGGTCTTTAGCCTTCTCTGACACGAGTGTTGGTGCTTCACAAAACTACAAATCCTAGCATTCTGTAGGATGGAGCTATGGCAGTTAACATGGTGTCAAGCTGCATTAGTTCTACAGTGTAAATGCACCCTATCTCTGTTCGCAGGGGAGAATGAAACACTCAACAACCATCCTTCGAAAATTGGAATTATGGTGATGCTAAGACTGCTGTCAGACACTCTACATAGAGGGTGGGAGAGAAGGCATTCAACATGTAAACTGGAATAACTTCTTACCTCTGAACCATGCTTGAAACAGAAGACAAAAAGCTGTCCATTTTTTTGGAAAACATCTCAGCTCCCTTCTTAAAAAATTTAATCTGAAAGAGATAAAAAGGAGTCCCAAGTATTGGGAATCACAGACTTGTTGGCTAAAAGACAGGATACACATTTCAGGAACAGAATAAAACTAGTGGGAACTGCAACAAAATATTATGGGAATACAGATTCTCTGGGTATAAAAGGGAGCTACATAAAAGTTAGACACATAAAAATTTGTAAATGGACATGCCTGAAATATGGAAATTATGAAACAAACCATCACCAACATTTTTGGAACAGGATTTGGAACTGACAAAACTAATACCTGATCCATTATTTATTATCTCAAGTTTACAGTTTACCAGTCTGACTGGAATTTTGGAGCACCACTGATTCAGATTCTATCCAAGAATCTAGAAATCAGTGAGATATCGTTGAATAATGTGACATATTCCAAGTAACATCTCTATTTGTTATTGTGCTATTATGATCCTATCTACGATGATTACATTCAAATGTTTTGTTAGTTTGTTTGGAATTGCTTCCACAGCCCACTGGAGTCACAATTGTTTTCTTTTCCCAGAGACACTGAATCCCAATTTGTTGGTCTTGATATTTCATAATCTTTTCCCTTTCTTTATCTTCAACTCTGCTATCTCTGGTGATGGCCACATCTATAATCCAAACATTCTTTTTCTCAACCACAGTCACGCCTAACACATTATATGCCAATTGTTTACAGTTTGAATCTTAATGTCCCATAAGATGAAGTCCCATAAGGTCATGATGATTTTGCTACCTGGTGGTTGAAAAAAAAATGCTCAAATGCAATGAATGGCACCTTAATTTATAAGAGACATTTGGTGACTATGCTGCTGGGCTTAGAACACATACCTGTGAGCGTGTGTATCCCAGCATGGGCTCCAACATGGCAATTCTCTTGCGGTACTGTAAAGCATTCAAGGCACAGTAATACTGCAATGATGAGAGGTGCTGCTTCCTCCGGGCACTGGCTACCTCTTTTGCAACTTCTGCCTTTAGCTGAATGATAAAATGTTTATAAAGAACAATATCTAAACAATAGCAGAGAGGTATTTTCAAAGACGGCTCAACTGTGCCAGGCACAGGCAAGTCCAAGAAGTGGTTTATACAGTGAAAATACTTGTCATAGAATTCAAGGAGAATATGATTTGTCTAACTGAGATTCTGCATCAATCTGCCGTATTTGGGAGGAGGGGGGCCAAAAACACCAAATACTCCACAGGAAAAGACTTCGTGGCTTTTCCCATTAAAAAAAAAAAAAAAAACCTCTGAAGGAAATGTGCATTCCCACTCACTGGGACAGCCAATTCACTTTGATATGCATTCCCCATAAAGGCGGAAGTGGAAAGCTGATTGGTCAGATGTGTGTAGGGGGTGGAGCTTGCTAGCAAGGCAAGTGCCCCGAACTGCCATGTTGGATTTTCGCCATAGTGGTTGTGTGCCAAGGCAATGAAACAGCCCTTTTTTCTGTTTATTTAAGCAGAATATCGCACTTAACACACCTTGGATATGCTTTTTTTAAAAAAAATACTGTTTGGCAGCAGCAACTCGTGGGAATAAAAACACAAGGGAATTCACTCGTGCTCACCATCTTGATTCACAGGCATGCCCGTTTGAACAATGAACATGGATAACATCGCATGCCTGCGATCTTGCTAAAAAATCATGGAGACAAATGAAAGCTGTTGTGAATTGGCGTTAGTGCACATCAAGCCGCATTTTATAGCCTCTTATACACAAGCCCCAAGAGCCTGGGGGAAAAAAATATTTGGGAGAGAGTGATATCTCCCAGAATGCTCTAAGCCAGCATGGCCAGTGGGACTGTAAAATGCCATTGAAATCACTGGGATTTTAATGCCCATTTAAGCATTAAAGTTCTAGAGGTTAGAATGGGACTTGGGTGTCAATAACTGCCTGTGCATGGCATCCTTCTCAGCTTTCTACCCATCACAATGGTACACACAGCTAAGAAATTCACCACCACTATATAGTTACACTATGGACATTTTCAGACCCCCCTTACCGTGCAAGCAGCTTCCGGAGCAGTAACGAGGCTGCTGTGTGGCAGGGGGTCGATTTCGGACGATGCCATCCCTCTCTCAGCATCATCCATAACTGTTCCAGCTAGTATTGAAGGCGGACGCGCTATTTTTTACTCACGGACAACTTCCATGAGTGAAAAATAGCGCAGCCACCTTCAATGCTAACTGAAACAGTTATGGACGACGCTGAGAGAGGGATGGCATCGTCCAAAATCGATCCCCTGCCACGCAGCAGCCTCGTTACTGCTCCAGAGGCTGCTTGCGTAGTAAGGGATGTCTGAAAATGTCCTATGTACCAAGGAGACCTCAATTTTCTCCATATCCTCAAAGCAGTACAGCACCATATTAACATTGGAGTGTTCTTGCTGGGTACAAAAACTAATTGGTTTTTAAAAGCCCATATAGGGAACATTTTACCTTTTCATTCTCTCTTTTTTTGGGTAGTCTGCTATACTTTGCCATGGAGACATCATGTTCTGCAAGCATCAAAAGCACACTTTAGCTTCAGTGGGCATGCAGCCATATCATCAGCAAATTCCAAACAAAAAACAAAATGTGAAACATACCATTGCTAGCGAGGCTGAAGAGATCCTTTAAAGTACTTACTTCTAGGAAGGAAAAGAAGAAGACAGACTAATAATTTGTGCATTAGGATAAAAAATCAGTGGGGGATTTTGGGGGTTGGTGGGAAATGATCAAGATGTGCTTATTAAATTTTGAACATACCCTTCCTTTTAAAGTCCAATATAACTATTGTTTTTAGTTTGCTATGTGCCTTCAAGCTTACTCCAACTCATGGCGACCCATTATAGGGTTTTCTTGGCAAGATTTGTTCAAAGGAGGTTTGCCATTGCCTGTATGTATGCATGTCTGTCTTTGAGTTGTCCATCGATAAATTTTATTCAGTTTTCTTAGGCAAGCAATACTTAGGCAGTTTGCCGGTACCTTCCTCTAAATAGAACTCACAGCACCTAATATTCCTTGGTGGTCTCTCATCCAAGTACTAACCAGGCCTGACCCTGCTTAGCTTCCAAGATCTGGTGGCAACTGGCGACTTCAGGATATTTAGGCTGTTGCCTTCAAGTAAGATTTTATCCTTCATCAGTCCAGCAAAACCTCTTCAGCCCATGTTCTGTGCTGAATATATTCAGTAGAACTGTGGCAGGAACATGATCAGTAGAATTGGAGGGAAAATCATACAGAAATACTTGTTTATTTATTTAAGCTATTTTTGGGCCACTCTTCACCCAGAGAAATACCAGGGCAGTGGTAGAAAGAGCAGGACTGAACTAATCAGTCCTGCTCTTTTAAAACACAATGATTTGTGTTTTAATGGGGCAAGTATGTCCATCTGGACTTTGCTTTTGTGGCCTCCTAAGAGACCCCACAAAACTGACAGCCCCCCATGCTGATGACACACAACTCTATCTCTCCTTTCCGTCCGTCCAGTGCCAAGGAAGCTGTTTCTGTATTAAACCAGTCAGTAATGGACTGTATGAGGGTGAACAAATTGAAACTTAATCCAGATAAGACTGGTGGTCCTGGTCAGACGGAAGGCAGATCAGGGAATAGGGATTCAGCCTGTGCTGGATGAGATCACACTCCTCCTGAAATCTCAGGTTTGTAGCTTGGACGTACTCCTGGACTTGGATTTGAGCCTAAATGCCCAGGTTTTGGCTGTGGGCAGGAGTGCATTTGCACAGTTAAAACCAGTATGTCAGTTCCATCTGTTCCTTGAAAAGTCAGTTTTGGCTATGGTGGCACATCCCTTGATTACATCCCATTTGGACTACTGTAATGTGTGGGGTTGCCTTTGGAAACTGTTTTGAAACTTCAGCAGGTTTAAAACGCTGCAGCCAGGCTGGTTACATATATCACACAAGTTCCCTATTAAAACAGCTTCACTGGTTTCTGGGGAAAATTCAAAGGGCTGGTTTTGACCTTTAAAGCCCTACACAGCTTGGGTCCAGACTATTTGAAAGATCTTATCTCCTTATGCAAGCCAATGAGAGCTTTAATATCTGCAGGGGAGGGCTTTCTCTCAGTCCTACAACCTTTTCAGGAACGTTTGGTGAGGACTTGGGAGAGAGCCTTTTCCATGCCTGCTCCAAGACTGTGGAACTCCCTTCTACAGGAGATTTGGTTGGTCCCCTCCTGGCTCTCTTTCTGCCAGCAGGTAAATATGTTTTTATTCATGCAGGCCTTTGAATTTTAATTCTGGAGCAGTAGTGTGCGTGTGATGGAGTCAGCGTGATATAGTGGTTTAAGTGATGGACTATGACCCTGGAGACCAGGGTTTGAATCCTGCTCAACCATGAAAATCCACTGGGTGACCTTGGCAAGTCTCAGCCTCAGAAAACCCAGTGGATGACCCCTCCCAGCAGTTTCATGTATATGTTAAATAGCATGGGAAACGAATCAGGACACTGAGGGACCCACAGGCTAATGGTCAAGGAATTGAAATAGGAGTCCCCAGCACCATATTCTGAGTTCAGCCTCAAGGAAGGAATGGAGTAAAACAATGTGTCCAAGTCCCATCCCAGCAAGGCAGCCCAGAAAGATACCATGGCCAATGGTGTCAAAAGCCCAGAACCAACAAGGACATACTTCCCCTGTCCAGTCCCCTACGTAGGTCATCAACCAAGATGATCAAAGCTATCTCCATCTCATAACCAGGCCTGAAAACCAGATTGAAATGGATCCAGATAATCTATTTCATCCAGAAGCCCCTGGAGCTGGGAGGCCACCACATGCTCCTATACCTTACCCCCAAATGGTATGTTGGACACTGGCCAATAATTATCCTTTCAATCCCATCTTTTCTCCATTTCTGGGACTCAAGATGGCTTGTTGTTGTTGTGTGCCTTCAAGTCATTTCCAACGTATGGCAACCCTAAGGCAAATTGATCATGGGGTTTTCACGGCAACATTTGCTCAGAGGAGGTTTGCCTTTGCCTTCCTCTGAGGCTAAGAGAGTGTGACTTGCCCAAGGTCACCCAATGGGTTTCCATGGCTGAGCAGGAATTCAAATCCTGGTCTCTAAAGCCATAGTCCAATGCTCAAACCACTACATCACTCTGCCTCTCACGTACCAAGTCATAAATTGAAACATACAAAAATATATTATTAAAATGCAATTAAATTATCCATAGAATTAAAACCAATTAAAGTGAACTCATTAAAGACATTCAGATCTATTAAGATCAGCAAAATACAGTAACTGCACCTGAAAACAGTCAGTATCTATAAATCGGATGAAACAGAACTGTTTTCACCTGTCGACAGAAGAATGATAAGGAGGGAGCCATCCTCGCCTCCCTAGGAAGTGATTCTTAAAGCCTGGAAGCAAGCACTATGATGGTCCTCTCCCTTGTTCCCACCAAACATAGCTGAGAAGGTGGTCCCACAAAGACCTTAGAGTCTGGCCAGGCTCATACTGGAAGATACCATCCTTTCAGATAGCCTGGACCTGAGTGGTAAATGGGCTGTCCATCCCTGATTTAAGAAATTTAACACAACACAGCAAACTAACTTTTTATGTCTGTCTGGGCCAGACCCCCCCCCAATTAGGTAGAATGAGAAGACCACTTTAGGTAGGGAGGTGTCAAAGGTGGCAAATTGTCCCCTCATACATTAGGAGGGCCTGAATACTCCAGAAAGGCATGCTCTTCAGAAACGGCCAAGCCCAAATGCTTAACTCTGAGGGTTCCTTTCTCTAAGCCAGACATTATGGGGCAGCATGCTGATACCACCAGTGTAGGCAGTCTCCTAGGCTACATCACCCACAACTCTTGTCTCAGAGGAAGAACCCCCTCCAGTTCTGGTAATTGGGCTCTGCCAGCACTGTGGCAAGCAGAAATAGAAGAGCTTTGGCCACTGCTGAGGTATAGACACCACCATGGGATGTTTTATGCATGAATGGCAGTTTGCACATTTTAAAAAGACACATAATCTTAAAATGCCTGGAGAAATATTTGACCTTGGTTTTTGTGTGCAAAAACTTACTAGCCTGGCAATCCACTTTCTGAAAGATGGAAGAGTGAAAACAAGGTTATATACATAAGGTTACCTATATGGCGGCTATCTCCCATTGAAGGTTAGGTCTCATGGTTCTTCTCCTTCAAGACTTAAGAAGACCAATGACCCAATAAATGTATAAAATGGGCTGCAGCATGACAGACAGAGGAGACCACAAATTTTGTCTCCTCTTAATCCAATGCCTTTCTTACTAGGCCTTGGCTCTGCCTTCCCCTTCAAGACAATCCTACACATTTAGTTGTTTTCAAACACATTGTAAATATGTGTGCTTGGTAAAGACCTCTCTCTCTCTCTCCCTCTCTATGGCTTTTCTTCGCAAATGAAGATTCAGGAAGGACTCATCCCGTGCTTTCTGCAAGCGCACTGATGACTGAAAAGGCCAATCCGAGATAGACAAGTCCAGTTGCAGAAAGCACAACAGAAGGTCTCCTTGGGTGATGTTTCTGGGTTGTGATTCTTTCTGCGTTGTCGTTTCTCTTCAAGACATACAAGCATGTATAACACTATCTAATACTATGCCATTTTTTAAAGGAAGGAAGGAAGGAAGGAAGGAAAGAAAGAAAGAAAGATGCTGTAACTTGATGGGTAGATTATGGGCATCATGGTATGGCAACAATTGGGCCATTAAAAATCTGGTCATAATATTGCACTCTAACAATATCAAGAAGAGTTTATCTTTAGTACATGGAAATATTTATCCATCATCTTGTAACAGGAAGCTAGTGGCCTTACAGCATGCTCACTCCATCAATGTCCTATCATATCAAAACCAAGCATCTGAAAACTCCCCATTAGGAAGAGATAATTATGGGGAGATCCCCCAGTCTAGAAGAACTTTGGCAATAGTTACCTGTAAGATCTTTTTCACGAAACTGGATGATGGGGAGAACCATTGTGTCTGCAAGCTGTTTGGCCAGTTCAGTATGTAGAATGTTAAGCTGAAAGACAGAAAGGCAGTGATACTATCTCAGTATCTTCCAAAAATGAAATTCATCTTCATGTCTCCAGATTTGAAATTGTGTTGTTTACTGAAAGGAAACTAGATTTGAGCCAGAGTTCAAATTCATGCTGGTGAGATATGGTTTGGCATGCTTCACCTCCCCATCTTTGTATAATAGTTACGATCGTAAAACAAGTTGGTCAAGGCATGGATGTGAACTGGAGAGCATCACCACCTTGCATTTTTTTAAAAAAATCTACACTAGGCAACAAACAGCATGTGAGTCCAATACATTTTGAGCTAGATTTAGTATATCAAAAAATAAGAATAGTAATAGAACTGTTTGAGCATTGGACTAGGACTCTGGGAGACCGGAGTTCGAATCCCTGCTCAACCATGAAAACTCACTGAGTCATCTTGGGCAAGTCAGAGGACTCTCAGAGAACGGTAACAGCAAATCCCCTACGAACAAATTTTGCCAAGAAAACCCTGTGATAGGTTCACTTTAGGGTGTCCGTAAGTTGGAAACAACTTGAAGGTACACAGTAACGATTTTAGAACAATATTCCTTAAACTGAAAAAAGCCCATTTGCTTTCAAAGTCAGATTCCATGTGTATGGGTGTGTGCATGAACACACACATCTGGGTTTCAACTAATAATAAGCTGATTAAATAAACTCTAGATTGAATAAATAAACCCCCCTAGCCCTCTAATAATTAACTCAAATAAGAAGGGAACACAATGGCCTAAAACTAATTGCTACTCCCAACTAGAAGACCCACTGAATCAATTGTTGAATGGTAAATAAATCTTATATAAATTCCATTGATTCAATGTTCTTGCTGGGACTGGTCACTAGGCCTTGGACCTTAAAGTACCCTCATAAGGAACTGGAACCTCCCGTACAGAACAGATTTATCAGATCGGGTGCAGGCTTAAAATCCAGAACTTCTGCTCTTGTCTGGTAAATCCTGACAGAAGAGAATTAGTTATGTTTGGATGGAGATCACTAATTACAACAACATCATTAATTATATCTCTAAGAATGAATGAGGATGGGGTTCCTTTCATCAAAATTAGTTTTTAGCCTGACACATAGTAAAGACTTTGTTGATGGTGATGGTAATGTTGGCTGAGTGGCATATCTCCACTTCCCACAGTTAAAGAATTTACTGAAAGTGAGGATTTACACAAAAAGTATCTTTAACTATTATAGTTAAGGCTGTAAATTTCTGTTTCTTGTCCACTTTCATTTGTTTTTCCCATTAATTCTTAAAAACAAAAACAAACAAAATTGATGTTTTCATTATTGTTATTTTAAAAAATTGTAAATTTGAAAGACTCAGTTTAAAACCTAAACCAAGAACTGTTACTGGTTGTACTGTGAGGATATAAAGGAAGATATGGAGGCAAGAGGCAATTATGTGCACAGGCTTCCAGACAGAAAAACTGAGAAGTTTCCTCTTAAGGGGTATTTGGACACATGAGTACTTGGGTTGGGGAGTGGGAAGAGCAAAGAAATCTTGTTAGAATGGCCTAACAGCTCCTCTCATACCATATGCTGCTTTACTCCTAAAAAATGACATTTTATTTATCAGCCTTTTGGAGCTTTCAGGGGGGGAAATGGTTACATGCTAAGTGGCTGGGATTTGGAGACACAGTGCAGACAACAATTCTCCAAAATGCCAATACTGTAAGTCTAATCTTATGTGAATTCTCTGACAAAATATACCTCAAGAGGACTGAAATGTCCCCATCCTGATTCATGAGGGTTAATAGAAGTCTGAGAAAGGTCAAAATATCAGATAGGAACTCTAGGGGGACTTATAACCAGTTTTACTACATTTGAACACTGACCGAAATGTCAAGAAGAAAAGGATTGCAACTATTTAAAGAAGCCAAAATACTGTACATTTTAAATATGTTTGTTGGAACATATTTCAAAATAGGAATTGGAAGTAATGATGATAAAAACAGCACTTAGTAACTTCCATATCAGTGGAATTTTCCCCATGTTTTACTTTAAACTTTAAAGGAACAACCAAGGCTAAGAAACCTATCCTCCAAATAGTCTTTGCAAGTTGGATAGTTCCTTTGAAGTTCAGACTACTATCTGGAGTGCACAACTGACATGGGAGCCACTAGTTACCACTGGTTAAGTATAAATACAGTAGGACCCCATTTATCCACTGGAGATAGTTCAGGGGGGGCGGATACCGAAAATGGTGGATAATAGTGAACACCATTGAAAATAATGGGACTTCCAGTTTAAAATACCATAGAGTTGCCTTGGAAGACCTAGAAAATGGCTAGAGAGGACACATTTTCCAGGAAGCCTCTATGGTACATGTGCTGTTTTGTGTCCTGTGGATAACTGAATCAGTGGATATGGGGGTCCTACTGTACATTATTCATGTGAGACCCCAAACCTATACAGGACTTTTTAAGAGTAGCATAACAACTGGTAACAATGTTCTATTTTTAGTGTCATGAATAAGGTTTACTTCTAACTCCAAAAATGATACGTTGGATATGTTGTTCTCAATGTGAAACCATATAACAATAATTTTTTAAAAAATGCAGTGCTAACATGTAACATAATGATTGCATTACTTCTGAGTAAAGATAGATAAATAATGTACAAAGTTAAGACTTTTCTTGGGAACTATACATAGCAATGGAAGAGTTACTTAGTAGTAGTATAAATTTATTCGGTCGTTGACCAGCAAAATCAAAATTATAGGTCCAATACAAAGCAATTACAATAAAAATTTAAAAATTTCTAAACACAGTTATTAAACACAGTTATTAAACATTAATATCGTACACGCTTCGGAATAAAAATTCAGGCATATCCATTTCTCCTAAAATTCGTTACTTCCCCTTCAGTCTTTACCAAATTAACTTTATTATTTCCCAATAGCCATATGAAGAGGTTATATCAACAATATAGCTGAGTTGGTACCTCATATAGAGCCATATACAGCCGGCATAATCAAACTGAAGCCATGATAGAAAACTGTGATTTCCAGCCGTATTCTGAGAAATTACAATCACAATCTTTGGCGTCGAGAGCTTAAAGCTCAGACATGCCCGGGGCCAGATGTCGCGACTTCCTTGGTTGGAAAAGTTACTTTTAAGAAGTAGTCTTCCAAAATCTTTCTTGAACTTAAGTTGCCTAGAATTATTAGACATTTAGCCACCTCCATAGTAGTAGCCTTGTTGGTCTGCTGCAGCAAGGAGGAGTGGTGGGGTTGTCATCTTGAAAATTTAACAGTTTTATTGTGGCATAAGATTCTATAGATTAAGATCTAAATATTCTCAATCATCATGCACCAAACTAGATAGCTATAGGTACATATCTCACACTCACAAATTAATGTGGTGGAGAGACAAAAACTATTTCCTATATGGGTGTGTCAAATGGCAATAAAATCCATTAATATTTCACACATCAAATAAAGACTAGGCCACCCAAGCTGATACCACAACAAATTTCTAAATCTAGGTAGCCACAAGACTTCTAGGGAAATGTAGACAAAAACTGTTAAAATGGAACATTGGGCCCTTCCAGACATGTTTGATTTCTCTCCCCTACTTAGGCAGCAGAATAATTGGCCCTCTTCTATGGCACTCTCCAAAGAACCAACAGCTCTCTTTTCTTCTTTTTTTAAAAGACCTTTTGGAAATCCAGAGCAGCCTAGGCTTCAGTGAGACAAAGTGGAAACAGAGAATCTTTAGCAAACCTTCAATGGCAAGTTGGTTTACCTCATCCACAACTTTTGAAAAGTACTGAAGGGTGGATATCACTTCTTCATCTCCTTTACCCAAGGCAAAGTTCTGCAAGGTAAACAAGAGTGAGCAGCTGAGTTTACAGTGGCTCCTGTAGATCTTTATAGGACAAAGTAAAACAGGTGCCATTATCAAGTACAGTTGAGAGGGGCTAAGAAAAAGTTCTCAGTCCTCAGCACTAGAATGACCCATGGGCAGGTTCTGCCTCAGAGCCAGTGTGGTGTAGTGGTTAGAGTGCTGGACTAGGATTCCAGGAGGAGGGCAATGGCAAACCTCCTCTGAACAAACGTTGCTGAGAAAACCTCATAATAGGTTCACCTTAGGGTCACTGTAAGTTGGAAACTACTTGAAGATAACAACAAAGGTTCTGCTTCACTCCACTGCACCATTTCCTTTCCCCATCTAGTAAATGAATGATACTCATGGGGGTGGGGGAAGTATAGTGGACCCTCAGTATCCACTGGGGCTTGGTTCCAGGACCCCCTGTAGATACCCACATTTGTGGATGGTCATGTCCCATGGAAAATAGAATGGAATGGTCAAGTCCCAAATGGAAAATGTGCATCCCTTCAAATGTTGTTGAATTGCAGCTCCCAATATTTCTTACCACTGGCTAGAACAGCTAGGGCTTCTGGGAGTTAGGTTTGCACTGGTTCACTGCCTCTCCTCCAGTCTCTTCCACACTCTCACCATCTCTTTCTCACTCACACTTCATAGGTTTACAACTGTGTTGAGACTTATATTTGGTAAGAAGTGACTGAATGCAACAGTTATTGGAATTTTCAGGTATAAATTCTGTGCAAAAATCTCAACTAAAGAAAAGAAGCACTTACTATTTGACACAGCTTTGGTACCAAAACCCAGACTTAATCAAACTGATAGCATCCATTATCTCTAGCCAGCAGAACTATTCTCCAGCTTACCCATGGTGGTGGGAGTTGCAGTTCAACACTATCTGGAGGGTACCAGGTTGGCTGCCAAAATGAGTACTGTATATCCTACTGACACCTCTACAAGCATAATCAAACAAATATCTGAAGATTGGGGTTGATCCTCTTTTACATCTCTATCACCTAATTTACCTAACCCAGAAATTGCTCCTGATGGAGACAGAATGTTACACATACCTGTTTTTCATATGCAAGAAGCTGCTTAGAGAGCTGTTGGGTTGCCAGGCACATTTCATTCTAGAAAGAGATAAGATGTATTATTCCTGAAAGAGCACACCTACTGAAAGTACAATTCTATACATGTCTACTCAGATGTAAGTTCAGTGGGTCTCTTTCCCAGATCAAGATCCAAATGATTTCAGCCCAAGCCTCTTATTTGTTGTTGTAATCATTACTAGAGCAAGGAAAAGCTACTTTTTCAGACTATATCCCAAATCTAGCACAGCTATTGTTGGAAAAGATAGCAGCATTCTCTTTTACCCACATCCTCTTGTTTTTAGAGCAACCCTTTTTGGTCTTGTTTGTCCCTTCTCTGCTCCTGTACTTAGCATGTTTCTGTCTGTCCCCATCTACATTTTCCTGGGCAGCCATCTTTTTCTCCCTTTTTCAAGCTGGTGAGTCATGGATGACTCTGTCTCCTTCACCCTATTCAGTTAAGTAAGTTTTTTCAAGTTATTTAAGCTAAAGCTGCATGCCTGTCTTTTTTTGGTCATATATAGTTCACGGAAAAGCAATGTGCATGTGAGCCACACCTCGTAAATCTAAAATGCACTCTGCTGGAGGGAAGTTTAAAAAAGGAATGTTAACTTTTAGAGTTTCCAACACAGGGTAACTCTAATTCCCCCACAGTGATACATGATGGTTAGGGGATTCTGGGAGTTGAGGGGGACTGAGAAAAAAATCCTAAGTGAACCTGTCCAAACTCTGGGAACTTTTCTTCCCCCCCCCAAAAGTAATTTTGCTTAACTCTGAGCACAACATTGGACTTACTGCTATCCCTATTTTTAGGAGTAATATTACTAGAGAGGTTGCAGGTTCTACACACAAAGTGACTTCAGGCATATCTCTGAGATTTCCTCTCTCAAAAGCCAACTTGATGGTAATTAAAAACAACATCAACAAACTTTTCTTACCTAAACATTTACTTAAGGAAATTATGTTGAACAGAAAGCACCAATGAATCCCAACTAAGATATATACAGATAGTTCTTCCTAAGATATATACAGATAGTTCTTCCAGTGACTATGCCATGCCTGCAGCTTTTGGATAAGTGTGTGAACAAACAAGACTGCCAGGTAGGTGTGGTCCATAACCTGTTGAGCTCCAGACATTCCATCTGGCATGTACAGAGTTGACGCAACAAGTAAACAGTCCACGTCTCAACTCTTGAAGGGGATGGATCCTAGCAGATTGGGAGCATGTGTATAGAAGTAGTCAAACAAAGAAAAGAGGGAGGGTTGTTTTCATTTAAACCAAACACAGGTAACTGTGTTGGCTCAGAGGCCAATTTTCTAAAACCCTCTGGGGGCCACAAAAACTTCAAAAAAAAAAAAATTAAAGGGGGAAGACAACAAAACTCCATGTGGCCAGAAGTCTACTTCTAGTTTTGAAAAATGATTTTGCAGGGCTGGAGCTGCAAGCTACCAATAAGATAAATTGTTCCTCCTTGAGGCTTTCAAAAGGGACAGTTTGCCATTGGTTTTTTTTTTTTTTTTTTGGGATTTTTTGGCCAGGAAAAGGATGGTCCAGGGAAAATGGAGGGTCTGAGAGCCACAGAAATAACCGGGGGGGGGGGCTGCTTATGGCCCCATGGTTGCCCTTTGCCCTCAATTTAAAGGGGCAACCTGGGCATGTTGCTACTCCTCTAGTACAGGGGTGATGAACCTTTAGTGTTTTAGAAGTTTTCCACACTACTTTATCATTTGCCATGGTGGAAATTCACCTACTAGGAGCTGAACTGCAAATAAGCCCAAAGGCACCCACCATTGCTATAGCGACTCTCTCAGGGCTGCCTCTGTCTATAGGAGCATAAATCCAAGATACAACATGCAGACTGGTCCCATCAATAAACTTCTGAACACACACACTCACGCATACACATCTCTAAGGTGATTAACAAACAAGGGTGTTCTTCAACCCCAGCAGTTAAGAATTCTAACTAGATATGTAATAAATAAGATATCCTGCAATATTATTCAAGATTAATAGTAGCTGTGCTCAGCATGGGGTTGCAATTCAAACTGGCATCACACTGGTGGTGGGAAAATTAGACCATCCTCAAATTGTATTGTTTTCTAAATTAAAGGAGACACACACACACACACAGAGTTGTTATTTGCCCTTTAATGCAAGATATGCAAATAACATCCCTCCATCTAAAGATGCAACCACAACTACACCCAGCTGTGGTTGCTACATATTTTTGAAAACCTCCATTGACAGTTTGTGAAGGGAGGAGATGGGCAAGCCTGGTTAGAGCCAGCTCAGGGAATGCTGTGAAGGGGGACCTATGGGGAAGAAAGGATACAAAGCTGAGGCTTGTCTCTGATAGAAGGCAGATAGGGGAAAGATGGCCTACAGATAGGGAAAAGATGACAGAGAGATAGGAAAAAAGCTGTTACAGAGATAGGACAGTTAGCCAGGGTGAAGAGTTTTGGGGAGCGTGAATGATTAAATAGTTCAGGGGTTAATGTGTTATCCTCATAAATGTGTCTTCATAAACTTAATAATAATAATAATAAAATTTATTTATACCCCGCCCCTCTGCTAAAAACAATCGGGGCGGCTTCCAACAATTAAAACATTATAATAATGACTAAAAACACCACCCACCCCCACCCTCCCACATAAAAAGACATTAAACACAATAAGATTAAAACCTTCTAGCTAAAAAACACATTAAAACAAATATATACATAATTTTTAAAAAGCCAGGAGACTGAGTTCCTGAGGCCGGGATCTAATCAGGAAAGGCCTGCCGAAAGAGATCCGTCTTTAGTGCTTTTTTAAAGCTACTCAAGCTCGTCAGCTGACGGATCTCATTCGGCAGGCCATTCCACAATTTGGGGGCGATTACTGAAAAGGCCCTCTGGGAGGTTGCAGACAGCCTAGATTTTTGTGGCTGAAGCAGATTCCTCCCAGAGGACCAGAGTATGCGGGGAGGATTGTATGGGAGGAGGCGGTTCCAGAGATAAGTTGGACCCAAGCCATTTAGGGCTTTAAAGGTAATAACCAACACCTTATACTGGGCCCGGAAACTGATAGGCAGCCAGTGGAGAGATTTTAGTATTGGAGTTATATGATCTCTCCAAGATGTTCCTGAGACCACTCTGGCTGCCATATTTTGTACCAACTGAAGTTTCCGGACCAAGCACGAGGGTAGCCCCATGTAGAGCGCATTGCAGAAATCTAGACGAGAGGTTACCAGCGCGTGCACCACAGTCTCAAGGTCCCTTACTTCCAGGAAAGGGCACAGCTGGCGTATCAGCCGAAGCTGATAACAAGCGCTCCTGACGGTCGCATTCACTTGACTCGTCATCTGAAGCGATGAATCAAGGAGCACCCCCAGACTGCGAACACAGTCCTTAACGGAGAGTGTGACCCCATCCAGGACTGGAGGTTGCAACTCAACTCCTGGTTTCGGGGCCGCTACCTTGAGCACCTCCGTTTTGTCTGCATTTAATCTCAATCTGTTTTTCCTCATCCAGCCCATTACAGCTTCTACTTGTTTATTATTTTTTTACAACTGCGTCTGGCTCTTCCTACAAAGTTTGATAGAGTCTGGTCATGTGTACCACAGTGAATCCAAAGAACAACACATAAGGATCACCTTGAGGTCCAATTATCCAATCCAGGAAGGGATCTTGAGGAAAAAGGGGCAAGGTGAGAGACAGGAGCCCAAGAGTTTGGAACTGTGGGGCTAGCCTGAACAGGGGATTTATCACACAATTCATTGCACAGATCTTCCTCCTCACAACTACTTTGGTTATAAGTAGTATAGCTGATATTTACATAATGCTGACACAGACTTGCTTCCAATGCCATGATACTGAAGTAATAAACCACAATCCTTGCCCACCCAATTTGTCTTCTCCTCTGTACCAAAATGGAAAGCTTCTGGAGTTTGCCAAGCCACACATTTCCATGTCATCCTAACTTAGAAACCATGGTTTAATCCCCATCTACAAAAAGCATGATCAAACCAGGATCAGATGCAATAAGAAACTATAGCTTAACACATGATGGAATTCTGTGCGAAAGGTATATGAAAGAAGGAACCACACAGATATAACACTAATTTTGTTTAACAAACCAAGTTAATTACATTTGAATCAGATCATATTGTGCCTTACTAGGAATTCTGCCAGCTTCAAGTACTCCAGTGCCCCTATTATACAGAAATTGAAATTCAGCTACAAACCAGTCTATTTATCAATCAAAACCTTTGCCTCTACTATTTTGAAAGAAGGGCGAATGAAACCTGTGATTTACTAACAGAGGATCAAATAATAAAGAGAATTAAAACTCATGAGGGGAGACAGAAATCAAATTGCTTTATGGGAGAATGGTTGCCAGTAATCACATATATGTAAACTGAATCAGAGAACTGAGACAAGCCAAGTAAGTGTAAAACTATGGCCTGGTTTAGATCCAAAATATATGTAGTTCCTTTGATCTTTCATTCACATTACTTGCAATTAAGCCAAGAAGCCTCTAATTAACCAGAATCTCCCATTTCTCCCAATGGTTACCAGTTTCAGATCTAACCAGAATCTTAAATCAACTCCAAACTGTGGATTCAGATCCTGGCTTGTTTTGTAACTAGCATCCCAGAGTTTCCTGGCTTTCATGGAATGTGAAATTACAGTAGAGTTAATTAGACACCTCACAGTTTACTGCAGCTTGTTGCAAATAGGCTGTGTGTATTGGCAAAAGATGCAATTATATCTTGGCTTACTAAGCCAAACTACAAACAACTGCCTCCAGAGACACTGCTTTCTCTGGTTTTTATGCTAAGTAAACAAAAATAACAGTGAGCAACCAGAAGAAAAGAATGTAACTGTAACTGTAATTGTTATTATTGCTGGCATTTTGTTATCTGTAGAGAGTACAGTGGGTTCTGTTTATTATTTCAACAGTAGCAGTTATAGAAACTTAGTACAGTAGGACCCCTGTATCCGCTGGGGATTGGTTCTGGGGGCCCATGGATACTGAAAACCGTGGATAATAGCGAACACCATTGAAAATAATGGGACTTCTGGCTTAAATTACCATAGAATTGCCTTGAAGGACCTAGAAAATGGCTAGAGAGGACACATTTTCTAGGAAGACTCTATGGTAGCTGTGCTGTTTTGTGTCCCATGGATAACTGAAACAGTGGATAATGAATCAGTGATACAGGGGTCCTACTGCAAAACAATGCCATTTTTAAAAGAAAGGCAGAAACAATATACAGTAGGACCCCCTTAACTGCTGAGGACTGGTTCTGGGGCGGGGGCATAGATCCCGAAATCGTGGATAATAGCGAACACCACTGAAAATAATAGGACTTCTGGCTTAAAGTATCATAAAGTTGCCTTGGAGGACCTAGGAAATGGCTAGAGAAGACACATTTTCTAGGAAGACTCTATGGTAGGTGTGCTGTTTTGTGTCCCATTGATAATTGAAACAGTGGATAATGAATCAGTGGATACGGTGGTCCTACTGTAGACTGATTAAAATGGGTTACCTGTGCCCCATAAACTCGTTGCATTGCTTGAAGTAACTGGTTGGTATACTCTGTAAGTGTTCCAGCATCTTCTTCAAACACACTCAGCAATGAGCGGGTCTAATGAAAGAAAAGGAATAGCAGGTTACTGCCAAAGGGAAAATTCGAGGAAAGAAATGTACAACTCTGAAACAAACACAATATATATAAAAGACAACCAGTACTAGTACATCTAATACTATGACACTGCATACTTTATTTCCTAGAAACTCTCAAATTTAGACAACAGAATCAAATTCCTTATTTCAGGAAAGCAGCAAAAGTATGTGCAGGAGTTCACATGCCCATAAAACAAAATATTCCACACAATTCACAGTATTGTTTTATTTACTATTCCTTCCTCACAGTCTGATTCACAATGTCATAAAGACTAAGCTAGAAATGTATAAAATTATGAATGGTGAGAAGTAAATGGAGAGAACAACACTCTCCCTCTTTTTCTCAGTATCATAACACTAGAATCAGAGTCATCCAATGAAGCTGAATAGTGGAAGATTTCAAAGCAGAGAAAAGGAAGCCCTTCTTCACAACAGCATTGTGAAATTGTGACATTTGTGAAATTCTGACATTTACTCTCATTGGAGTTTAGAGAAGGCTGCCAAATTAGATAGCTTTGAAAGGGGCTGAGAAAAAATCATAGAGTAAAAGTGATCAAAGGCTACTAGCCATGATGGCTATGCTTCATTTACTGTATTTATTTATATTTCATTTATATGTGCGGCTTCCATAAAACAGATTAAAAAATACAATATAAATAAATAAAATATTATACAATCAAATGAAAAACAGAGACTGTTTGCTCCTCTCTACCAGTTGTGTAGAACATAAGTGGGAGATTGCTACAGCCCTCAACTTCTGCTTGTGGGCTTCCCAGAGGCATGTAGCTACCCCTGGGGAAACAGGATGCTGGTCTGTTCCAGCAGGACTGTTATATTCTTAGTATCCTTTTCATTTCAGACAGACTGGGGCTTAGGAACTTCATATAGAGGCATGAGGCAGTGCTTTTTAAATAGGATATTTTTCAGGTCAGCATGGGCATGCATTTATTTGTTGTTGTTTTTCAAAGGTCCCATGTTTTAAACTGGTTTCAATTTTAATTTTCTGATAATTTATGTTTCCTTTAACTGTTGAAAGCCACCTTGAGTCCCAAACTGGGGAAAAGGCAGGTTATAAATAAATACCACCATTATCTCTGGATAACTTCACATGCTCCCAATATGCAGATATATAAAATATTTGCAATTTTTCTCCTTCTTGATGAGAAATCCAATGGAGGGGAATAGTCAATTGGTAGATTTTTCACTCCTGCATGATGGTTCGGTTGGCACACGGGGAACAAACTCAATTGTTGTGGACTGCTCCTCTGTGCCATCCTGAGAAAGCTCATTTTCATCAGCAGCAGCAAAACAGGTGTCTCCCCACCCCACAACATATTGTATTTTGGATAAAAAGTGAGTTTTGCACAAAGAACCCTTTATGTAATGTGCAAAAATTGTTGTTATCCAATCAGCAGGGATGAAATGTTTGAATTTTTTGTTTTGTTTTCACATGCAAGAACAAAATATGATGTATCTCTGTCCCGACCCTGTCCCAATTGCATCCCTAAACAAGATTTACAAATCTATCCCAACTGTCAAATACTTCTAGTTGTCCAAACTGTTTGCATGCCCCATCTTCCACATAACACTTAAGAGAACACTTCCCTTTTAGATCAAGTCACAATTTGCCATCATGCCTGAAGCAGCAAAATAGAACAACAACATCTCATCTTTCTTCCAGTTTGGGACTCAAGATGTCTTACAACAGTTAAATAGGTGACAATAATTAAAAATTCACAGCATACAAAAGTTAAAAAACAATTAAACCGTCATAAGATTAAAACCAGTTAAAAACACAAATCAAAAGTCCAGCACATTATACATGGCTTGTTTCCCCTTAAAATATCCATTCTTAAAGGCTTGTTGGAATAAAAAGGGTTTTACCTGCTTGCAGAAAGATAGTAAGGAGGTACTAGTTTAGCACCTCTAGGAAGGGAGTTCCAGAGCCTAAGAGCAGCCACTAAGAAGGCCCTCTCCCATGTTCCCAACAAATGTATATGTGAGGGTGATGGAACAGGGAGGAGAACCTCCCCAGAAGAACTCAAAACACAGGCAGGCTGATATGGGAATACATTCCTTTAGATAACTGGGACCTCAGTCATATATGGTTTTATAGGTCATCACCAGTACTTTAAATTGTGCCCAGAAATGGACAGGCAGCCAGGTTTTTTTTATTCTTTAATCTCAGGCTCAGCCAAATTGATCACCAACAGTGGTCCGCCCTGGCCTCACATCGGGAGGCATGGAGACGAACTATCCACAACACTGCAGCCTTATTTGAGAACTCACGCCGAACAAGTCTTGAAGAGAAATGACCATGCAGAAAGAATCACAACCCAAAAAAATCACCCAAGGAGACCGTCTGCTGTGCTTTTTGCAACCGGACTTGTTTATCTCGGATTGGCCTTTTTAGTCATCAGCGTGCTTACAGAAAGCACGGGATGAGTCCTCCCTGAATCTTCGTTTGCGAAGAAAAGCCAGAGAGATATATTTTTATTTATTTATTTTAAGTATGTTTTTAATTCCAAAATTATTTAATTCTATTTTAAGGGGGGTGGGATTGAGGGGTTGGATGTATATTTTAATTGTTGTAAGCCTCCCCGATTGCGTTTCGTAGAGGGGCGGGATATAAATAATAATAATATTTATTTATTTATTTATTTAAGCTGTTACAACAAGGGTATCTAATTTAACTTTGGGGGCAGGGGTGTGAATTGTCAGGAAATCTCCTATGTCTTATGCAGCTGTCTCTTTTTTTCTATACATAACAGCTGTAAGTGGATACAGCAACCTGGGACTTCACTCAGAATGCATTGCTGTTACATCCTTATTTTTGCCAATACTGTACTTGGTCCATCATGAAGTGCAGGTAAACAATATTAAAACACCCAACAATACAAATTTATAAATATATATTTACACACAATATGTGTGTGATTATGCATTTCTAATTAACGAATTCATCAATTAATCAATCCACGTAAGTTTTGACCAGTTGTAAATGCCTAGGTAAACAAATAGGTCTCAGCCTAGCATCAAAATGATACTAAATTTGGATATATCTTGGGCATTCAGAATACATTTTTTGGGGGGAAAATACATTTTAATGTTATGAACAGCAAATGAGCCCTGGCTATCTCTCTTTTTGCAATTGAAAGTCATGACACCACCATTGAGAAGGCCTTCATCGAACACTCCAGACATGGGTCTGTGCTGATTTTCACCATATTTGCATCTGAAGGCAGTTGTCAAAACGACATACATACAGAGAAACACAAAATGTCCACTCTCTCTCAGGTGATACAGAAATTTGTTAGAAATAGCTGACCAATCCACATTCCTTCAAGTTGCTTTATGATAAGCAACTCTTGTTCAAGAATGCTCCATATATTGCAAAATTAAGAGGGACACAGTCTCCATCTCTAGAGTATTCTGTACTTTAGCAAAAGAAAGTCTGACTTTTCTCCTTTTCTTCTTCCTCTTTATACACACTGCAGGAGTCCACATTCAACTCCCTGCTACTCTGCATAAGCCACACTTTCTGTCTAGCTGGTAACACAGTGTAGAAGTAGTAACCCTATCCTATTGAGCTGCTCCAGCAGGATTATTTCATAGGATTTAAATGTTAGATAATTAATGACTACCATTAATTAATCATACAGGAAGTTCCTACAGAAGAATGGCTGGAGTCATTACAAAGGAGGAGTGTGGGCCTAGCTGAAAACCCTATAGCCCTATTCAGGTGTTATTTACTTGACTAGATTCAATACACAAAATATGCTCAGGCAAAAAGCTATGAGCCTGAAGAGGAGAAGTAACTTGAAAAAACAAAAACATAATTGTCCAGAGAGCCCCCAAACAAACAGGAATCTCTCTTCTTCACACTTGTTGCTTTCCTCATGAAGAAAGTGAGGATAGAAGAGACAGGGCTAGGCATTTTCCTCTTTGTGGTTTGAAACCAAGTGGGTAACACCTGAAAAGAACTAAAGAATCCACTCAATGCAGACATATGGGGTGAATTTAGAGCCAAATAGGACATATTGGCTGGAAAGTGAAAGGGGGGATTGCCCCAAAACAAATTGTATCAAATGGGGTGGAGGAGATAATTTATGGGATCAGTGGAGTATCCACATTGCAAAATTATGCATACCACTTTAACTCCCATGGCTCCATCCAATGGAATACTGGGATTTGTTATTTGGTGAGGTATTTAGAATTCTCTGCTACTTCTAATGTATAGTCCCCTGAACTACAGAATGAGCCATCTGATAAAGAATTTTAAATATCTCATAACACTACAAATCCTACAATTTCATGGGGAGGAGCCATGGCAATTAACAAGTGGCATCAAAGTGGTAGTGTACAAAGTGTAGATATAGATGGTCAGGAACTGTATTTCCTTTCCTGAGATGGACCTGAAGAAAATTTGCTCTATGAAATTACTATTTGCACCAGGGGGGGAGGGGGAGGGAGGGAGAGAATAGTGTTACTGAAAAAAAGAGGGCAGAAAAACAAAACACAGTTGCCTAAAGTTTGTGTATATTAATTTATACCCAAATGGCTGCAACTTTTAGAAGGACTTACTGTGTGCCTGCCAATGAGCAACATCTAGGCCCCTGCTGTTCCTTTATATGGCTCTTTATCTTCAAATTGGACTTGGGCTGGACAACCCTTCAAACAAAAGAGTACACCTTCAAATTAAAGGCTGTACTGTGCACTTCAGATTGAGAACTCTCCTCTTTAAACAGGACACATGGGCAACTCAGAAATCGCAAATATCATCACTGAAGGGCTTGCAAATACCATACCAATTTTGGAAGTACGGTAGGATTTTTGTCAGGGCAGTAGCAAGGGAAGAAAGTGTTACAGTCCATTCAATTTCTGCTCTGGTTCCATTAATCACCCCACATATGTTCCACATAAATGTCTGAGACAGGGATACAATGATGGGTAGATGCAGAGATTCTCAGGTTCTGAGACTCTGACTGGGATGATAGCATTCCAAGATTCAGGGGAGTCAATAAATATAGAAATCTACACAGGTAAATTTCCTGATCTAGGATTTCCATGCATTTGCTGGAAGAGCAGGTTTGGGTGGAACAGCATGTTGTCACGGTCATAGCTATAGGCCTATGCACTTTACCCTGTCTATAAGTAATCTATGGTGTGGCCTGTATTTAGTCTTGAATCTGGTGGGCCATGGAGACTAGGAAGTTAAGCCAAAGGCTTCATGAAAAAAGCAGATTATGAGGACAGATTTGGAGAATGTAGACGAGCCATACAGTTGTTTTGATGGCCCTGTTTTAACCATGCAAATATAGCTGTCAAGGGTGAGGCAGTCCAAGAAACAAGAGGGAAGGGATGATTTGGGCAACAGTTACACAGTAATGGGGTGACCAACTTCTGCATCCTTAAGATCCATGAGAGCTGATGGGACCTGCAGTCCAAAACATCTGACAAATTAGGGCATAAGGCAACAAGGGCTTCAAGTGATGGTATTGCTATGTGGCAACACTAGAAAATCTAGTTTGAGTAGAACAGTGGCAAAGGCCATTATTAGGGGAGCAAGGATGTGATGCATGCTATACAGGGCCCTAATACACTATACAGCTAAAAGCTAGGGAAGGAAAAATGATTATCCCTTGAAGTAATACCTGTCAATAACATCCCATAACTCAAGCCTTGTTTTCTAAATGCAAGGTAGAAATCTATGCTTTTCTACCTGCAACCAGTTCTTTAAAGCATCCATTTCACACAACTGTGTTTACTTGTTAACTACAACTCCCAGAACCTTGGCTCTGAAAGGTACAGTAATTTATCCTCAAGTCACTTAGTATTCTACGGTGAACTCACCACGGGTCAGCGTAAGAGGGGTGCTCCAAAAAAGTGATACAAGGACTCCCTGAAGCAACACCTCAGGCTCGGCCAAATTGATCACCAACAATGGTCCGACCTGGCCTCACATCGGGAGGCATGGAGACACACTATCCACAATGCTGCAGCCTTATTTGAGAACTCATGCCGAACAAGTCTTGAAGAGAAACGACAACGCAGAAAAAATCACAACCCGGAAACATCACCCAAGGAAACCTTCTGCTGTGCTTTCTGCAACTGGACTTGTTTATCTCGGATTGGCCTTTTTAGTCATCAGCGTGCTTGCAGAAAGCACGGGATGAGTCCTTCCTGAATCTTCGTTTGCGAAGAGAAGCCAGAGAGAGAGAGAGACTTATAATGGGAAGTGTTTTCCTATCAGATAATCCAAACAACAGGAGGCAGCTCAGGGTATGCTACGTTTAGGAAAGGGACAACTGTCAACTTATCACTTTTGCTCAGAAATGAGCAGAACAACAAGACAAGATAGAATAAGCTTTTGAATTTGAAAATATTTGCTGTTCAGAGGCCATACATTTTTATTATCATAACTACCAATAATAAATATCCTTTTTGCACTCACTCTTTATTTAACATGGAGGAATTGTAGGGATGGAAGGGATTTTTTTTAAAAAAAGTTTTTTTCATTATTTTGTCTACAAAGTCAGGTTACTTCATAGTAAACTCTCATAAATATCTTGCTTATAACCAAGACCTTTAAATAAAACACATCCATTATAAATATTGGTAAGGCCCAGAATCAAAATGTGGTGTTTTGTTTTGTTTTCAATCAGTGATCAAGTCTGGCAAACCTAAGAAACAAGACCAGCCTTCCCTAACATGCTACCTTCCCAATCCACTTGACTACAATACTCATAATTCCCAGCCAACACCATGTCAAGGAAGTCTGGATCACACCCAAATCTTGAACCCAATTATTTGACAAAAAGCCCTATATAACTCAGCTGTATTTATTTATAGCACATGATTCTCTAATTAAATTTAGATGAGATTAGTCTGATTTTTCTTTTCATTTGCCCTTTTTCAGTTTTACAGCCTTAAGCCATATTTTACCATAAAAAAGTTTTAGTAATGCTATGAAAGGGAATCTAAAGAACCAATATGTTACTAATGCATGTGTAGATTTAGTCATCATTTGTTCTCCCATGGGAAAACATGAAGCATAAGGCAACTCATAAAAGGTGTTGTTGTGTTTAGAACACAGTTAGCTCTATAAAGGCAATGCAAAAATGAGGAATGAAACCCTAGACATATTGATCCAGACAATGGTAAGAATCATTAAGTCCCACTGAAATCAACAGGAAAGTATACACTTAAATGCTTTGTCACCAAAACTAATAAAAGTTTACCATGCAATCCAATATAGGTCAAGCCCCATATCCATGGGACCAGTATCTGTGGTTTCACTTATCCATGTCTGAAAAAAATACCTCTTCTCTAGCCATTTTCTAGGCCCTCCAGTGTGATTCTATGGCAGTGATGGCAAACCTTTGACATACGTGTCAGCACTGACATGTGTAGCCATTTAAGCTGACACGCAGCCATAGGCATCCTCCCCCCCGTCCGCAATCTCACCACCCTCCCTAAAGTGGCTATTGGTCACCACTTTAGGGAAGGGTGGAGGGTGGAGGAAAGTGGCGGGCGGGGCTACCGCCACTTTAGGGAGGTGGGGTGGAGCCACCCCCTCAAGGCCTGCCATGCTTCCCCGGAGCTGCCTCGGAAAGGCTGGATAAGGCAGCGGGTGGGCGGGAGTCTACCCAGCCTCTCGCCAGCCTTCCCGAGGGGGCTCGGAGGCTTCGAAGCCCTGGAGCTGCCTCTGGGAGGCCGGGGAAGGCAGCGGGAGGGAGGGAGGGACTCTGCCTCAGAAAGGTCAGGGAAGGCGGCAGGCAGGCGGGCGAGAGTCTGCCCGGCCTCTCCCCGGCCTTCCCGAGGATGCTCCGAGGCTTCGAAGCCCTAGAGCCACCTCGGAAAGGCTGGGGAAGGCGGCGGGTGGGACTCTGCCCGGCCTCTCCCCGGCCTTCCCGAGGGTGCTCTGAGGCTTCAAAGCCCCGGAGCTGCCTCGGAAAGGCCGGGGAAGGCGGCGGGCGGACGGGAAGGCGGCGGGCGGACGGGAGGGACTATGCCAGGCCTCTCCCCGGCCTTCCCGAGGAGGGTCCAAGGCTTCGAAGCACCGGAGCTGCCTCGGGGAGGCTGGGGAAGGTGGCGGGCGGGACTCTGCCCGGCCTCTCCCCGGCCTTCCCGAGGGGGCTCCGAGGCTTCAAAGCACGGGAGCCACCTCGGGGAGGCTGGGGAATGCAGCAGGAGGGAGGGAGGGACTCTGCCTGGCCTTTCCCTGGCCTTCCTGAGGGGTCTGAGGCGGTTCTGGGGCTTTGAAGCCTCGAAGCCCCCACGGGAAGGCTGGGGAGAAGCCGGGCAGAGTCCCTCCCACCTGCCCGCCACCTTCCCCGGCCTCCCCGAGGCAGCTCCAGTGCTTTGAAGCCTTGGAGCCCCCTTGGTAAGGCCGGGGAGAGGCCGGGAAGAATCCCACTATACCACACTGGCTCCTTACCTTAATTTATCCAATAAAACCAACATTTTTACATAAGTCCAGAACATCACATAGATCCTTTAAAGTAGAATCTCAATGCTATTTTCATAAGCATTGACTTACCAGTGGATCTAATGTAATTGGGACTAACCTGCATTGAGGCCTTAACTATGTTTTAGAAGCAGGCATAGCTAGTCTATTCTTTCTCATTGCTGTAAGAAACACATTACATTCCCTTCTATAGCCTTTCTTTGTTCAGCTGCTCTCAACAGACCGTTGAACGATTGATCCCACAGTGCTGCAACAGGAAAATCAGCGTTGAAATTAACATTTACACTGGGATTTGCAGAAGGAAAAGGCTATGTACACATGTAGTGTACTAACAGTACATCTGCTCTGGGTAAGTTGTGATTTATCCCCTGGAAGGGGTGTGGGGAGGAAGCATGGGATAATCTTTAGCCAACACTGATTTCTCACTTCATGCAGAGGGCTTATAGCAGCTGAAGAGGAAAGGGTATGGACAATCTAATCTGGACTCTCTTGGTGAAACGGACTGTATTAAAATGTTGCAACATTGCACCAAGCATGATAATTGTTGCATTAACAAAAGCTTCCAACTGAGTATACAAAACAAAACATTAAAAAGGGTGGGGGGAAGTTTTCCCTTTGAATTTTTTTTCTCAGGATGACATTAAACTACATCCCTGAAACAACAGTCACATTTTTGGGTGATGACAACATTAATCAATGGAAGGAAATGTACAGCATCACCTCTAGTGAAAAACCATCATTAAAGCATCACCAAGATCACATATATTTAGGATTTTGGGGGGATACTCTACTCCACATTCTTGCAGCATATAACTAAGTTAAATATAAAAAGCCCAATTAAATTTTGTTTTAAAATCCACACACACCCATGACATTGTACTTGTGGTTAGTCCAGTTTGCCAGGTCTCAGTGCCTCTTTACATATCTAAGTGTTAGATCTCTTCTTTGTTTCCTGGACTACTACTACTTTGAACTCCAAGGCTGCATGTTTGAATACTGCCCCAGTATTTCAGATTCTTCTAGACTGAAAGACTGTTTGTGAACCAGTATGCAACATTCAGACAAAATGTGTGTACAGTGCAAGTTAGAAGTCTTCCTTCCCCCCTGTACATTCTTTAAAAAAATAGAAATAATAGAAGCCATGGTCCCCCCCACCCAAAGTACTTTGCAGCCTCTGCTCTTTTCCATGTGCTACACAAACCCGTAATCAGCCTTGTTAAGCACCAGCATCCATTTAGATGAGTCACATGATGCCTGCATGTTTTCCACTGAATGGAAAAACTCATCTGCAGCCGGGCCTCTCTCTGGGAAAGATCCAAAAGCATCAGGGAAGAAGGGAGAGAAGTGTGATTTGCTGGGTGGAGAAGCTTCTTTCTGCTGCTGTTGTTATTTAATTTATATCTTCCACTTTTTCCCTAAAACTGGGAAAAGTTTTAGGGAAACCTCATCGTCTCCATCCCTAGCAAAGCAAGAAAAAGAACATCTTTGCTTGTAGAGGCAAGGCTTTGTATGCAAGCAAGTGCAGAGCCACAAACCGGACCTTAGTGATTTTAATGAGGAGTGTCAATAATTCATTTTATGTTAATTATTCCATCTGTTGTTCTGAAATTTGTTAGTTGTGTGTGTCTAATTGTGTGTCTCTCTTAAAGGTATTACAGTAGTTGCTCAAAGGGAGAATAAGAAATCTGGAATAAAAATTTTCTAAGAGATTACTGTTCTAAGCCACTATGGATCCCATGTTGACAGGAAAGCAGGATATAAAACAAACATGTATAAAAAAGAAAGGGGGGAAGAAATCTAGTAGCACCTTTAAGACTAACCAATGTAGCTTAGCATGAGTTTTCATGGATTTCAGCCCACTTTTTCAGATACATTGATGGAATACAATACAATATTCAAGACACAAGTATTTAACCACAGCTACATAATTATGGAAGTAGAATCAAAACAAAATGGGACAAAGATGCAAACTGTGACACTGGCCATAAAGCTTCAAAGGGTTGTTTAAGGTGATATAAGGTCGTTAAACAGCTTGCCTGGCAGTCTTGAGCTGTCAAAGCAATACATTATCCCTAAAAGTCTGAAATAAGGAAGGAATAAAAAAGACGCAAACACAACCTGTCCATCTTTCTTTTCCTTGACTTTCCCCGATTTCAATGAGTGTACCTCCTGTTAAAAGTGACCTAGATTTGTCACTGAGGAGTCTCACACATTGCTGAGGAATAAGCCTACTTCCTGCCTCCTCCCTCCAACTTCACCAATACAGTTGTCCCTCCATATCCACGGATTTGAGTATCCATGGCTTTAAAATATTCTTTAAAAAATAATAATCCAAAAAGCAAACCTTGATTTTGCCATTTTATATAAGGGACACCATTTTGCTATGCCATTGCATATAATGGGACTTGAGTATTCATGGATTTTGGATTCCACGGGGGTCCTGGAACCAAACCCCAGCGAATATCAAGGGAGAACGGTATTTTCAAAGTACTTGGCAAGGGAACCATTGCTCTAATTCTTTCATGCTCTCCTAACACTCTAACCTGTAAAATGGAAATAGTAATACTATACTTTGAACAGCAGCTGTGCAGCTATGTGCTGTCACCATTGTACTAGATGAGCAGAGTACAAATTATTGTTCTGTCATCAGGATTTTTTTCCCCTCTCAAGAACCAGGGTCTCTTTTTAATACATCTGATCATGGCCCTCACAAGGGCTGACAGGGCTCTCTAGCTGGGGGGCCTGGTATGATATTACTGTAGGTTTTTATTATGTAAATGCATTTAGGTTTTTTAAAAAATAAATATAAATATTACTTTGGTGTCATCATTTAAACTGACTTATTTTAATTTTTATCCGAAATTCTGTAGAGCATCTCACTGCCCTTAACCTTAGTAGTAAGTAGGGGGCTTGCCAAACATCCTGGCCTGGGGACCTGCTTCAGAATGTGGGGGCCATGCATCCAATCTTGGCCCCTATGGACCGTTTCCTTCTTTATCTTACACAGCAACACATAACCATCTCTTACTCCCCCCCCCCAATGAAAAACACCAATGAATTGGAAAGCTGGTTTATTAACTTTATGAATTTCTTGGGACAAATGTACACTACAAAAATAACTCAGTTTAAAATGGGATTATTTGCCACAGTGCCTTTCTATGGAATCCTGGGATTTGTAGTCCGGTGAGGCACAAGCACTCTTTGGAAGAGAATGCTGAAGACCTTGTAAAACTACAAATCTCAGGATTCCATAGGAAGGTGCCAAGGCAAATAATCTGGTTTCAAACTGGATTATTTGTGGAGTGTGGGTTTGGTCTTGGGTGGCCTTCCTAGTATAATTCTAGGGTTTGTGAAGTTGAAGGCTTTCACGGCCAGCATCCATAGATTTTCCTTGGGGTTTTGTACAGGCGGTGAGGCCATGTTCTGGAAGAGTTTATTCCTGATGTTTCGCCTTTATCTGTGGCTGGCATCTTCAAGAGAATGGTTGAGTAGGAGTGTGGGGGGTTATATACTTGGAACCCCTGTTGGGGAGGATATGTAAATTTGTGTATTTGAATGGGTAGTTCCTGGGGGAGAAGATGTGCTAATGGACAACCCCCCAACACACTCCTACCCAACCATTCTCTGAAGATGTCAGCCACACATGCAGGCAAAATGTCAGAAATACACTCTTCCAGAACACGATCCCACAGTCCGGAAAAATCCAAGGAAAATCCCAGGGTTACCACAAAGAATCGTTTGAAAGAAAAATCTTTCGCTTTCCCACCCAATACACCTTTAAAGCTAATGGCTACCTTTCCATTTTTGATTCCTTGATGCCCTATAGGGGAAACTTAAGCCAGGGGTCTAGAATACCCTTTTTAAATTCTCATTAGCTCTGGAATGAGAAATTAGCACTCAAGCCGAGCCTTCACCTGTTCCCAAACACCCTTGCAAAACTAGAGCAACACTTAGGTATACAGATTTACTGTGCTGCAGCCATAAACCGGATCCACACAAGAAAGATTGCACTGCACACAAAGAGACAGACACCTGTGAAGCTGAAGGCCGTCATTTCATGGCTGTCATCCATAGATTTTCCTTTGTTTTTTTCTGGGCTGTGAGGCCGTGTTCTGGAAGAGTTTACTTCTGACGTTTCACCTGCATCTGTGGCTGGGAACTTCAGTGAATGGTTGGGTAGGAGCGTGTGTGGGGTTTATATACAGTTGTCCCTCAATATTCACGGATTTGGCATTCATGCATTTAAGTATTCATGGCTTGAAAATATTCTTAAAAAAATAATAATCCAAAAAGCAAACCTTGATTTTGCCATCTTATATCAGGGACACCATTTTGCTATGCCATTGCATATCATGGGACTCGAGTATTCACGGATTTGGGTATTCACGGGGGTCCTGGAGCCAACCCCTGCGAATGTGATGGGACAACTGTACTGTGAAACTAACCAGTCAAATACACAAATGTACATATTCTCCCCAACAGGGGTTCACAGTATATAACCCCCACACACACTCCTACCCAACCATTCTCTGAAGATGCCAGCCACAGATGCAGATGAAATGTCAGAAGTAAACTCTTCCAGAACATGGCCTCACAGCCCGGAAAAAAACTAAGGAAAATCTATAGACCGACACCTGTTTGCTCGGTCAAACCATGCCTTACCCTGGATTCCTGGCAAGCCTCCTTCAAATATAGGGTCTCCCCACCACCACCCGCTTCTCCCATACCGCAGGTGAGTTTTGTTTTTGGCCTTCGCCTGGACTTTTCTAGAGGGCTGCGCCATCGCCATCCCTGAGCCCCATTTCAAGATCCGGCCCCGGGAGGGAGTACCTGCGGGCTGTCTTGCAAAGCCTCTTCCAGGCGAAGCTTGTCCACGACGGGCATTGCCTGGCGCTGGGAAGGCGACTGGAGGAATAATTTAAATCTGGATTAAATCCGCAGCAAAGAGGAGAGGGGGAGAAGAGGCTGGCCAAGGTTCCTGCTGACTGACACGTCCTCTTCTGGCGAGCGGGCGCCTTTCCAAGGAAGAAGGAGCGGGAGGGCGCTTTCCAGCCACCGCAAGCGCCCAGGTAAGTGTCCAGGTGAGGGCGGCGGGGATGCGATGGCGGCGGCGGCGGCGGGCGCTGTTGCTGCTGCAGCCTGTTGCGCCCCGAGCCCACTCAGTCCCGGCCGAGGCACTTCGCCCAGAACCACTCCTCCCAGTTCCTGTTTCTGGGAGGAAGTGGGACGAGGAATGGCGGAGCAGCCGCAGGAAGTGCGGGGCTCCAGACCTCCCCGCCTTCATTAACTCACTCTTCGCTGCGAATCCCGCGGGGATTTGGATGCTTGGCAAGGGTTTCGTTACCCAGGCTCAGGCAAAAAAGCAACCTGTGGGCAGGGTGGCGGGTTCCTTCCCTCAGGGAGGCTGCCAGCCGAGCCTTTTCGTGCCACACTCTCTTACCCAATTTGCTCTCTTAGAATAACCATGGAAAGGAAAGTGTGTCAGAATGCACAGAGAAGCTATGGAAACCCACAAACACCTGGACAACTTCGACAGGAAAGAAGAAACCCTAAAAGAAAACAAAATCTGGCTTCTAGTTTTGAAAAACAATAGAACCAAAACTCAACACTTACGAAGGAATTCCACCCAGGGACAAGAGGATTCCCAGCAGATAACAGCCCATCAACCAACCATTAGCCAAACAGACACTAATCTGCCTTGCATTTCTATACCCAGAAACTAGCTATTCAGATACACAGATTTGCATACACTCCCCAACAGGTATTCACAATATATACAGTACACACACACCCCGCACACATTCCTGCCCAACCATTCTCTGAAGATGCCAGCCACAGATGCAGGTGAAACGTCAGAAGTAAACTCTTCCAGAACACGGCCTCACAGCCCGGAAAAAAAATCAAGGAAAATCTTATGTCTTTTCTTTCTTTCAGACGTGGGACCCTGAAAAGGGCTCAGTGCATCTTTGGGGTGGGCTGTCAGAAATATCTTGTAGCTCGTTTTTGCCTTAGCGGTGACCTTATCTTTTAGTTATGCCACTTTAACAATAGACTCTCGTTAGTCAATTGTGTAATGCTGATACTCATAGAGTTGGAAGAGATCACAAGAGTCATCTAGTCCAACCCTCTGACCTGCAGGAAAACACAATCAAACAACAATTGTTGTTTAGAGGTTTTTAAGCAGAGGCTGGATGGCCATCTGTTGGGAATGCTTTGATTGTTTATTCCTATATGGTAGAAGGGGGTTGGACTGGATGGCCCTTGTGGTCTCTTACAACTTTATGATTCTAACTCCCAACAGACGGCTGACCATCCTCTGTTTTAAAACCTCCAAAGAAGCAGACTCCACCCCATTCCAAGGCAGTGCATTCCACTGCCGAACAGCTCTTCCTGTCAGGAAGCTCTTCCTAATGTTTAGATGGAATCTCTTTTCCTATACAGTACAGTTATCACTTCATATTCGCTGGGGTTTGGTTCAAAGACCCACCCACGCCATGGATACCAAAATCCGTGAATACTCAAGTCCCATTATATGCAATGGCATAGCAAAATGGTGTCCCTTATATAAGATGGCAAAATCAAGGTTTGCTTTTTGGATTATTATTTTTTAAAGAATATTTTCAAGCTGTGAATACTTAAATCCATCGACACCAAATCCATGGATACGGGGGGGGGGGCAACTGTAATTTGAATCCATTGCTCCGTGTCCTAGTCTCTGGAGCCGCACAAAACAAGCTTGCTCCATCCTCAGTATAACATCCCTTCAAATATTTAAACATGACTATCATGTTCCCTTTTCACCTTCTCTTCCACAGGCTAAACATACCCAGCTCCCTAAGCTGCTCCTCATAGGTGTTCAAAACTCTGAAATGACCTGTTGATTTACTTTCTTGTTTAAACTTTTTGAAATGTTTGAAGTGAAGTGAATTTTTAAAAAAATATTTTTATTAATCCTTACAGCCTTATAACAAACAAAACGTACACATATACATGCATATTCCACTTAATTTTTTTCCCCATTGTTTTCTCCCCATTGTAAAGCATCCTCTTCTCACATTCCTTTACCATCCTTCCTTCATTCTTCTCACAAAAGCATTCTAACAGTATCGTTCCACATCTCTTCCTTCTTCTTCCTTTTTCTTAAATTCTTCCTTCTTGAAGTGAAGCGAATTTTATGTGACTTAATCTGTATGGTGTATTACAATGGTAATGGTATTTATTGTAAATACCATTACCATTGTAATGCACCATACACAATCTGACTTTGTCTAGGGCCCTTTCACACTACACAGTTATAGGACTATGATTCCACTTTAACTGCCATGGCTGCATCCTTTCAAATCGTGGAGTTTGTAGTTTGGTGAAGCACTAGAAGTGCCTGGCTGAGAATTTTTAATGCCTCTCCCAAAACTGCAAAGTTATCAGTGAGGAAGAACATACTAGGAGAGGATGCAGCAGTTTGATTTTGTCTGAGTCTACAGAGGAGAGCAAAATTCCTCTCCTTTCTCTTTCCTAAGTGAATTGAGAGCAAACTACTTTTGCACTTTGAACTCAGTTTATAGCATTTGAAATAAGCTAAGGATAAAGCAGGGGTGGGGGGGAGGAGAGAAAAACTGGGACAATTTAAAAGCTGCTGAAATGGAGAGTATGTAGTAGGACTGTACTGTTACTCATTTGTACATTTATACTCCATCTTTTCTGTGATTAAAAACAATAAAACTCCAGATAGTTTACTAATAAAAAAGATAACCCACAATGAAAATTATAAGTTAAAACATCAAAAGAATGTATTGAGGGTTGTTCAAGATATAGTGGCTAGATTAGAACTAGAGAGATCTTTTTCAGCCTGCCCTACCTCAGAACATTTTAAGAGGATAAAGTTAGGAACAGGAGAGCCATGCATGTACCTTGACATGGGTATAAATACTGTGTAAAAAATTAAATACACCACTTTTTAATATTTTTTAATGTTAGAGAGAGGGACAGCCACCCAAATATTTAAAATAAGTTGTGGCAATGTTTCTGATAGCAACTAAATGTTTTTTGTTTTTCTAAATTTTAAAAAAAGTTGATAAGAATTAGAAACCAGATAGTCAGGCAAATGTGTTGCATTTAATACACAACAATAGCAAACAAAGTTATTCTGTAATTAACATTAGATAGTTGCAGCAGCTTTAACAATTTAACAGATTGAGGCTGCAGCTTGTTATTTATTAGTTACAATTTACAGTACATCCCATCTTTCCCTCAATGAAATTAAAGTGGCATGGATGACTCGTCTCTATTTTCTTTTGAGAACAATTCTGTGTGATACAATCAGACCAATTCTGGAAGCTGTAGTCCATCCCCCACCCCCACCCCCGAAGCTTTGGTACTATGGGAATCATGTTGCTCACACAACATATTTGCTACAAACGGGCAGCAGTGGGCATTGGGCTTTTATGTGGGGTGTATTGTGGTCTTTGGCCCACTTTGAATGTACAGTAGTCCTAAACAAGTTTTAGGTATATGAAACTGGAGAACTACAAAGCTCATGCATTTATATTCCACTGGCACAGCCATGAGAAAGAAGAGACTGGAAATACTGTATCTACTTCTATTGCTTTATACTAACCAGTTTCTTGTTATTTTTTTAACCTGCGGAACTGTGGAATCTTGGTTTAAAGCAGACAAGATTCTCCCAAATTTGTATGCAACAGGCAATTACCATTAATAGAAGCTTCTGGTCTCCATGTGACCATGCCAGAGAAGAAGAGAAGGCTCAAATAGCCTAATGTACATAGTTTATTTAGCAGCACAATACAAAGACCTGTCATTCACTTCCACAACAGTTCCATAACTACAGTGGCAATCAGCAATCCTATGCACTTTTACTGGAGAGAACATCACACTGTGAGTTCAGTGAGACATTTCTGGATAAATTTGCATAGGAACAGAGTACAAATGGCATGTCCAAGTGGGAACTATATTGAGAGTGGAAGAAATAATAACTTGAATATTCTTCAAATCAGCAGGTTGGCATAGTAAGACACTAACAAATATAAACAAAAGCAATAAAGAAGATATAGTGGATTACACAGACTATACAAAGTATAAAATCAAGTACAGGTGTACCTCCTGAATGAAGTAGATGTGTTCCTGGGCATTACTTCTTTAACAGAAATCTTGGTGCTAGAGGCAGAAATAACTGGAAAGAACAGAGACAGGTTCCTACACCACCAAAAAGAAAAAAAGAAAGAAAGAAAGAAAGAAAGCAGCTTGAATGTGTTTCTGCAGACCTTTTATTCACAACTAAAGAGATGTGTGTGTGAAGTGAGACAACCACATCAGGGAAGCATTGCATGAGTAGACAAAAAGATTTGAATTCTTCTAGAGACCACTTCAAAGCTTCTTCCAAAATGAATCCAGGGAGATTGTTTTTTTCTTTCTTTCACCAGCCTCCACTTTTCTAATAATTCCCATTTTGTTGTAAAAAGAAATTTCTTTCTCAGAAACTTTGTTAACTGTGGTATTCATATATACAAATAAGCCATCTAAAAATGATTACAGACTAAGCCAATTTAGAACAGAAACAAACCCATCCAATCATTCAAAGACTATAATGCCATTCCTTTTTTGACTAGATATGTTTGCTTCTAATATTTGCCACAGTTAACAGCATAAGTAATAATTCCTCATGTTTCTGCCTTCTGATAGATAGAAAAAAATTAATGTACACGTCATCACAAGTTGCCTACAAGCCAAGATAAGATGGTTTCTTCTGTTCCTTAGATAAGGTATGTTCAAATGAACAGCTATCATGCTTAAGAGACTGGGAAATTGCAAATTCCCTACCCATGGACTGAGGTTCCTTTTTAACTGGGATTTCAGATCATTGTGGTCTAATGGTCAAGCTGGTGAGGAGGAGGGTAATTTTTTAAAAAAGAGAGGATTTGAAGCTGACCAGTATGCTTTGGCATTGAATCTTGGTTAATGTCAACCATGGTTACATATTCATCTGATATAATTTTTAGACATGGCTGAAGCCAACAGGGAAAGAATAGTAGGAATTTGTGCATGATAGGAAAGAGAATACTGTTAATCCTGATCTTTTAACCAGGGTTAAGAGATATACCATTATTATCTATTTACAGGTCAATCTGAGGAACCAGTGAGCAATATACAATGAAGCAGACATTTAGTAATTCCCCAAATAAACTTTCAATAGCATCTGTGTCTTAAGTACTGGGAAAGCTAGATTGTTTGAAATAAAGGTCACTAATTATAGTCAGCTGCAGTGTTGCAGATTTATGTAGCTTTGACACTGATGGATATTGCATATGAAGTTTGGGATGTGACCCTTTAACCCAGTGTGCTGAGGCTGCCTTGGCATGCCTTTCACTCTGCTGATGCTCAGTCTGAATGCTCTGTTCCAGTCTCTTAATTAAGATCCATAAACAAGGTGGTTGTCCTGGCTTCATTGCATCTGTCTCTATAAAGAATGGTAATTAGTCTTCGGCAAATACAGCACACACACACATGTATAAATAAATACATAAAAATATACATACACGTATTTGTATATACATGCACACACATACCTACTGTATATGGCTAGAAGTATCTGAAAAAAATTTGAAGGTTAATAATAGCATTTTCAAAAAGTTTAAACTCACATCCAGACTGAAAAGTCTCAGTTTTTGTTCCTGTTTTATACTGAGTTGAAATAAACCAACACGAGGAGTTGGTATAAAAAAATCTCTGATCGAAGCGGACAGAAAATATTCAGGGATAGCAACAACAGGGGAACAGATTGTTTAGGTTGCTGAGTTAGCCCAAACTGCCAAGTTAACATGTTTTGAAGGATAAATCAATTGGAGTGTTTTTTTTAAAAAAAGATTGGAAACCATTTATGGACTTTTCAGCAATAAGAAATCTAACAAGGTAATAATCTATGGCTATAGTTATTAGTAATCTTAGTAGGACTATTTAGTTGGATCTATAACTGTAGAATAATGTCTTTTTTATTTCTTTTCATTACAATTTGGATTGGGGGCCAGAGCCTTTTGTGTTTTAGTCAGTTAATGTTTTAGTTTAGTGTTTAGTGTTTTAGCTTAGTATTTGAGAGTTATGTATTAGTTTTAGTTATGTCTCTCTGTGTGTGCCATATATGTATTTGTATTCTTGTTCATTTCTTTTAGTTTCTTTTCTTCTTTCCACATTTTTTCTTGAATGTTTATTACTTTGGCTGCAAACTAGACTGTTTGTGTTTGAAATAAAGAATTTTAAAGAAATATCCTACGATAAACAAAATGTGCATGGATCTCCAATATGAGAAGCAAGGATTTTACATTAAAAACCGTGATTGAGAAAGGAACTATAGAGTTCAGTAGGCTTCTTTTCCTTTGAAACTCTTGGTCCTGACATGTTCATAGGCATGTCTAGTGGCAATACAAGACAGGGCCTTCTTGGAGCTGCTCCTAGGCTCTGTAACTTTCTTACTGAAGAGACTAAAATGGCCACCTCTTTACCGTCCTTCTGTTGGCAGGCAAAGACTATTTCATTTTGACAGGCTTTCAGGATCTGATTGTTTGTAATTGCTTTTGTTTTTTAATGCAATTTTAAATGGTTTTTAGTTTAATTGCTTTAGTTCAACTGCATTTTAATTCTAATCCTCTGTATGTTTTTATCTACATTGCATTTGGGTTTTATCTGTAAGCTGTCTTGAATCGTGATTCTAGGGAAAAAGTAGGATATAAACAAAGAGAATCATTGCCATCACCACTTTTCTCTTCCTCCTCCCCCATCATCATCATCATCATTCCACAAACCACTGCTTTTGAAACATTTCTGGCACAAAATTTCACCCACAAAAATGGCCAGGAAGGGCATAAATAGCCCTTGGTCCATGTTTTTTCCACCCCTGCTGGAAATTAAGAGATGCTTACCCATTGCAAAGTAGGCAAGGAGCAGTAACTGGTAGGGTAGAGCCACGGAGTCCACAGGACTGGTTTAAGGAATTTTGGGTGGCCTGACAATGCTTTATTTGGGTGGGGGGGGCATATGTTTATCTCAGGTCAATGTAACCTAACCTAACCTATTCACAGTACAGGATATTCAGATTATTACTAATAATGTTTTTGCAGGAGGAGGGTATGGCCCCCCCCAGCAATGACAGGGGCCCCTGTGGCTGCAGGTGCTGAAGGGCCCTTAAACCGGCCCTGGGAGTCCACAAAAATATAGCGCTTCAGTATGTAATGTTTCTATTCATCCTTTACCTTCAGTGGAAGTTTGCATGTGTTGAACTCACACAATTGAACAGTGGTTAGAGGTTATCATTGTCACCACAATCAATTATTTCTTAAATAGTTCAGGCTGCTAGGAAATTGATAGTTCAATCATCTATAGCTATCCTCCACACTGAAAAGCACTTAGAAACCAAAGCTCAGGGTGTGCAAGAAATTCATTGTATGTGAAGGTTTTCTTTAACAGATTCCCCCAGTCGGTACCTCCTAGAGTAAACAGAAAAGTACATTTGTGGTCAGTAATCTGAACATTTGGGGGCTTGCAATGTGGTCAGCATATGAGCAATATGAAAAATTGCATTTGCCAACATGTGCATGTTTGGAAAATGCACAAAAAACATTGCATGCATTTCTAAATTAGGCACAAACATGCTCAGCCAATGGAAGGCAAGCACACAAAAATGTGTGTGTGTTTTTCCTGTAAAACAAATTCTCCATTGCAATCAGCACAGTATGGACTTGGAAGTGGTAGAAATGGACTTGACAGAAATGCTCATGCATAACCAAAAATTTTACAAAATAAGTCAGCAAACACCAATGCATTTTCTTTTTCAGTTTAAGAAAGGCCAGAGAGAGAGTTAACAGCTCATAATTAGTTTCATTAAAAGTTTGTGTGTGTGTGTGTGTGATTGTTTAGTCAAGGTTACAAAGCCTAGAAGCCTATTTTGCCAATTTAAATAAAAGCATATGATAGATTTCATCTAACTAGTTGTACTAATTTTGAAGAAACAGCAATCAAAGGACTAAAGTGGTAAATCAATGCATATGTAAGTTCAGATGGTTTAGTGGGTCTATGGTAGTGGGGATTAGCAACTGGATTTAGGCCAAAGAACTTCAGGGTCTTTTTACTTTATAGTGGCATATTTTTAGCATTAAACTCACTGAAGAAGGGATAAGCCATAAAAAACTTAAAAGAGAAATTAAGATTTGATAGCTTGTGTGGTATAGTATCTAAATTAAAGATTAGTCTTCCCCAAAGCTCTTCTTCATTTAGGTCAGAATTAATCCAAACATATTCCCTGAAAAAGTAGGTGATAGCGGACCATTTTTAGAAACTAAGTGATAGCTTGGGAAATACATACACTCCAATTTTCCCTGTTTAGTAGGGACAATCCTGATTAATCCTCTGTCATCTCACTTTTTCAGATATTTTAAAATTGTCCCAATTTCTCTCTTCTCCTCCCACTTTCCCCATTTGTCCTCAACTTACTTTGATTGCTGCAAGCTGAGGTCAAAGAGCAAAAGTAGTTTGCACTCAATTAATTCAGCTGTACGAATAGGAGGGGGGGAATTAGCAGATGAAAGGCCCTCCCTCCATGCCAATTGCTACTGCCCAGGCCTTGGAGAGAAGAAGGGGCAGTTTCAGTTGGATCTGCTTAATTTCATCCTCCATGGCCACTTTCCTTGTGTGTTGAGTCCTTAGATTGTAAGCCTGAGGGCAGGGAATGGTGGGGTTTTTTTTGGGGGGGGGGTTCTTGTAAAGCACCATGTACAGTGATGGTGCTAAATAAATAACTAATATTGCACTTTCCAGTAGGCTCAGGCAAAAGCAAACTACTACAGCCCTCCTAGCATGTATGTTCTCCCTTTAATTAATTAATCAATCTCCCATTAATAATTTTGCCATCTTGATACTGATGTTGCTTGCCCACATGTGTCCCGGTTTTCATCTGTGAAATGTTGGAGGGTATGGAAATGCATGCCAGCCAGCCTCCACTGCCCTAGCAGTCCTCCCTGAAGATACATTCAGAATGTATCTTCTGAATACATTCCCATCCTTCTTTTCCCCATATAAGCAGGATAGCAATGTATCTAGCAGCATGACCATATGGATCACTTAAAACGGAGGGGAGTCCTTCCCTTTCTTCTACTTGATATGCTAATTATCAATTTGTGAGAAGACTAAAGCCTGTTGAGTGATAGAAGATAAAGTCTGGGTGACCCTGGGCAAATTATACTCTCTCAACCTCTGAGGAAGGCAAAGACAACAGTGACCCCCTCTGAACAAATCTTGCAAAGAAAACCCCATGGTAGGGTGGCCTTAGGGTCACCATAACTTGGAAACATAAAGGCACACAATGATAGAGGAAGATCTGGAAGCTTTTAAAGTCCATTACTCAGTTGAAGCAACTTTTAACAATACCCTAAAGTTATTCTGTAGGAGAATCTGGAAGTTAGCATTGGGGCCACAGCTGGGCATAGGATGTGAATAGGGTTGCCAGGTCTCAAGATGGTGGCTGAAGTCTCAAGGAATTGCTATGCTTTTCCAGGTCCCCAGGAGGGGAGACAAATCTCAGGGCAAATGGTCCTTGAGTGGAAGAAAGTTTAGCTTGTGTGTGTGTGAAGTGGCTTTAATATATGGGCACCTACCCCTACCCATTTACAGCTGGCTTTGGAGCTCTCTGGCTCATTGCAAAGATGTCTATGGAGATTTTCACATGGGGGAAAAAACCCTGGGGAGATCGGGAGAGAAACAGGGCTGTTCCGGTAGCAGTGCTCTGTTTCACACACACCCTTCCTTCTCCCGATCTCCTGTCGTCCTCCCTCCATCCTGCTTCTATTTCCCTCCTGTTATTTTTTACTAATGAAAGTTTTTTGTTAGTAAAAAAAAGCTAAACATATCGGGAGGGAAATGGAAGCAGGACTGAGGGAGGACGACAGGAGATCGGGAGAAGGAAGGGGGCATGCAAAATGGAGTGCTGCTACCGGAACAGCCCCGTTTCTCTCCCGATCTCCCCAGGGTTATTTCCCCCGTGTGAAATCTCTTATATGTGTGTTTGACATCAGCACACCAAAACAAAAAACAAAAAACGAGCGAGGATCAGAGGACTGGGGAGGGAGGTAGTGGATGCATTCATTTGGGCTCATTGTGCCATTTGGAGCAAAGCAGGAAGTATCACACCAGCATTGTGACTTGTGGGCCTTCTTGTTGTACACACCTGGCAGCAGTGGGGTAGGGGTAGGCAGCAATGGGTAGAAACAAACTCCCTGATAGCTGGAGATGAACTTGGAAGGTTGTTTTTCAAAAGTGATTCCATTTCTTACTCATCACACTATTTAAAATGGCAACCTGTTCTTGTTATTCATTGCAACAATTAAAATAGGTTAACTTGTTGCATTACTTCTTGCACTATTCATTACTTTTCTTATTTCCCATTTGTATGTCCTGTATGGTTGTGAAAGCTGGACAAAGAAGGCGGATAGAAAGAAAATCATCTCATTTGAGATGTGGTGCTGGAGGAGGGTTCTGCAGATACCTCAGGCTGCCAAAAAGATAAATAAATGGATTCTAGAGCAAATCAGGCCTGAGCATTCCCTGGAAGCCAAGATGACTAAACTGAGACTGCCATACTTTGGACATATCATGAGAAGACATGACTCACTAGAAAAGACAACAATGCTTGGTAAGGTGAGAGGAGGTAGGGAAAGAGGAAGACCCCCTTGCAGATGGATGGACTCAATCAAGGAAGCAAGAACCCTGAGTTTGCAAGGCCTGAGTGGGGCTGTTGACAACAGGGTGAGTTGGAGGTCTCTCATTCATAGGGTTGTCATAAGTTGAAGTTGACTTGATGGCAGTTAACAACAATGCATCCAGAAATAGATGATAGATTGCTAGGTAGATAGACAAACAGACCAAAAAGCTGCTGAAGAGGGATTACAGTGATGCTGAAAATATGTAAGAAATACCGTATTCTTTCCAAGAAGGATGGAATTCTAATCCTGAGCTGCTGCCACCCTACTACTGTTGCTTAAGACCATTGTTCTTTACAGTCCAGAGTTCCATGCAAGACACATGGCACTCTGCTTCCCCTTTTGGCTGCCCATCATATGTTTCATAATGCTAGAAATTGCTAAGCAGAATAAATACATCCATCAGATGTATGCTGACTGAGCAGAATATTAAGTGGTCTGTCTAAAATATCAACTGTGGCTGGACTGTAATAGTGTGTTCTGTATTATAGGATGTGTCCGTGGTGGCTATTTTCATACAATGTGCACAAAAACATGCTTCATTTTAATTATTTGCCTCTAAATTCCACCCTGTTTCCAAATGGGAGAGAAAAAAACAACAACCCAGGGCAGTTGAGAGAAGAGACAAGAATTCAATTGAGAGTTGAGTGAAGAGACAATTGTTCCAAATGAAATAAGGCAAAGGGATTTATTCTGTTCAACTGTCAAATTGTCTAAGAATTTGCTGTGAGTCTTTATTAGCATGTGATATGGTACATTGATCAATAAGACAATGTCTGATCACTGGCTAGTTTTTCAATGCAAGGTTCCTTAATTAATCTTGTGGAAATGTTTATGTGTTTGTGTAAAGAAGTCTTTCCTTTTATCTTTTCTGAATCTCCCAATATTCATTGTTAGTAGATGACCTTGGATTCTGTTATTACAAGAGAGGAGGTGGAAACCTTCTTCCTATCCAGTTTCTCTACACTACTTAGAATTTTGTATCTCTCTGTGTGTCTTCCCTTCAGACCCAAGACAGCTGACACACATCAGAAAAGGGACAGCTCATTTTAAATGGAACTGAGGGTGGAAAAAAATTCAGTGGTGATTCTAGAACAGCAAGCTGCTTTTATTTCTTAGACATTTGAAGCTGCACAGTAATACTTCCCCATCATATTTCTCATAGTAATATACCTGCTTTGGTGTGAGATAGATGTGTACTGCTAAATAAGTAGCAATCTTCAATTAAGTGTTGTTTCTAAGAATCTAAGAATGTAATACTGTGGGAGAAACATAGCATTCAAGCTTTGGAGGTATTTTTTTTTAGTTACTCTGCCTATCAACAGAAATATATAACTGGGGGCAGGGGATCTTTCCCTCTGAGGTGTCATTTAAAACCAGACCAAACAATAGATTTCCATAAAATGATTCTGTGTCAACAAAGATGTGGAGGAACTTTGGCTTAGACAGCATGATGTAAGTGCAGCATATCAAAAGGATTAGCTTTCCCCCTTTTTGAAAGTGGGGAGGTAAGTTTTTACAACTCAAACTGCTGATCTCTCTGGCTTTTCTTCGCAAACGAAGATTCAGGAAGGACTCATCCCGCGCTTTCTGCAAGCGCGCTGATGATTAAAAAGGCCAATCCGAGATAAACAAGTCCGGTTGCAAAAAGCACAGCAGAAGGTCTCCTTGGGTGATGTTTTTGGGTTGTGATTCTTTCTGCATTGTCGTTTCTCTTCAAGACTTGTTCGTCGTGAGTTCTCAAATAAGGCTGCAGCATTGTGGATAGTGCGTCTCCATGCCTCCCGATGTGAGGCCAGGGCGGACCACTGTTGGTGATCAATTTGGCCAAGCCTGAGATGTTGTTTCAGGGAGTCTTTGTATCACTTTTTTGGAGCGCCCCTCTTACGCTGACCCGTGGTGAGTTCACCGTAGAGTAGTATTTTTGGGAGGCGATGGTCCTCCATCCTAGAAACGTGCCCTGCCCAGCGCAGCTGTGTTCTCAATATCATGGCCTCAATGCTGGTGATCCCTGCTTGCTCAAGGACAGCAACATTCGTCACATAGTCAGTCCAGTGTATATTTAGGATTGTGCGTAGACAGCGCTGATGAAAGCGCTCGAGGAGTCGTAGATGGTGGCGATAGGTGACCCATGTTTCAGATCCATAAAGGAGGATAGACAGTACGATGGCTCTATACACACTGATTTTTGTGCTTTGCCTCAGGTGTTTATTGCTCCAGACTCTTTTGTGAAGTCTTCCAAATGCACTATATGCCTTTGCTAATCTGTGATCGATCTCTTTGTCAATCTTGGCATCTGAGGAGATGATGCTTCCCAGGTAGGTGAACTGCTGAACGGACTTGAGCACTGATTTGCCGACGGCAATGTGGGGATGGTGGTGTTCGTCCTGTGGTACAGGCTGGTAAAGAACTTCTGTTTTCTTCAGGTTGACTTCTAGCCCAAACAGCTCTGCAGCTGTTGCAAAGCAGGATGTTAGGCGCTGCAGAGCTGCTTCTGTGTGGGCAACATGGGCAGCATCATCGGCGAAGAGCAGCTCACGGACTAGATAGTTTAGAGTCTTAGTGTGAGCCCTCAGACGGCTTAAGTTAAACAAGCTACCATCAGTACGGTAGCGTATATAGATGCCGTCGTCTTCTTCAAGCTCTGCCATAGCCCTTTGGAGCATCGTGCTAAAGAAGATAGTAAATAAAGTTGGTGCAAGAACACAACCTTGCTTCACTCCATTAGTTATTAGAAAGGGCTCTGAAAGAGCATCGCCATATCTGACTTGACCACGCTGTCCCTCGTGTAGCAAGATAATCATTTTAAGGAATTTGGGGGGACATCCTAGTCTTTCCAGGATCTGCCACAGTCCTTTTCTACTTACAGTGTCAAAGGCTTTGGTGAGGTCGACAAATGTTACATAGAGACCCTTGTTCTGCTCCCTACATTTTTCTTGCAGTTGCCTAAGGGCAAATACCATGTCTGTAGTGCTCCTATTGGCTCTGAAGCCACATTGGCTTTCAGGGAGAAGTTCTTCTGCAATAGCAGGAACTAACCTGTTCAGGAGTATCCTTGCAAGGATTTTTCCAGCAATAGAGAGCAGTGTTATGCCTCGATAGTTTGAGCAATCGGATTTTGCTCCTTTTTTCTTGTACAGGGTGATGATGACTGCATCTCGGAGGTCTGATGGCAGTTCCCCTTTTTCCCAGCAATTCACAAGGAATTCGTGGAATTTTTCATGGAGTGCATGACCTCCGTGTTTCCAAACTTCAGGTGGGATTCCATCAATCCCAGCTGCCTTGCCGTTTTTCATCTGCTGTATGGCCTTAAGGGTCTCTTCCAAAGTGGGAGCTATGTCCAATTCATTTTTCATTGGTTTTTGTATCATATATTGGATAGCTGAGGCTTGGACTACTCGGTTGGCGCTAAAGAGACTTTGAAAATGTTCAGCCCAACGATTTAGGATGGAGGCTTTATCAGTAATTAATGTTTGACCATCTGTACTGTATAAGGAGCTTTGGACCTGATAAGTAGGTCCAAACACTGCTTTAAGAGCTTCATAAAATCCTCTATGATCACCCAGATCTGCACAGCATTGTGTCTTTTCTGCTATATTGATCCACCACTTGTTCTGCATGTCTCGGAGTTTTTGTTGTAGTTTGCTACATGTGAGGCGGAAAGCTGCTTTTCTTACATGACAGGTTGGCTGGGCGAGGTATGCCTGGTGAGCAGCTCTCTTCCTTGCCAACAGCTCCTGGATCTCTTGGTTGTTTTCATCAAACCAGTCTTGATTTTTCTTGTGGGAGAAGCCAAGGGATTCTTCTGCAGACTGGAGGATACTGTTTTTGATATGTTGCCAAAGCACTGTAGGAGAAGGATCTGTAGGATGGTCTTCAAGTTTCGTTTGTAGATTTGCCTGGAAGTTGTCTCTCATGGTAGCTTGTTGAAGATTGTTGACTTGGAGTCTCTTCTTTAAGATGCCACCCCTCTTAGGTTTGAACTTAAGATGAAGATTTAGTTTACATCTGACAAGGCGATGATCTGTTTGGCATTCTGCACTGGGCATCACTCGTGTATGACGGACATCACGAATGTCTCTCTGACGGACTAGAACGTAGTCAATGAGGTGCCAATGTTTGGATCGGGGATGCATCCAGGTTGTCTTCAAGCTATCTTTCTGCTGAAAGATTGTGTTTGTAATAGTCAGCTGTTGTTCTGCACAGAACTCTAGCAGGAGGCGTCCGTTATCATTGCAATTTCCAACACCATGCTTGCCTAAGACACCTTTCCAGGCTTCGGAGTTCTTTCCTACTCTGGCATTGAAGTCACCAAGGATAATAATTTTATCTTCTACAGGGACTTTTTGTATGAGTTGGCGTAGGTCTGTGTAGAATTTGTCTTTCTCTACAGGGTCGGCTTGCATAGTTGGGGCATATATACTAAAGAGAACAACATGTGGGAGGCGTAAGGAAATAATGCGATCAGAGTGTCCTGTTGGCAAGGTTTCGAGTTTGGAGGCAATGGAGTTTTTAATCATAAAGCCTACTCCTGACAGATGTTTTTCGGTTTTGGGTTTGCCAGACCAGTAAAGTGTGTAGCCGGCGCCATGTTCTTTAAGGCTGCCTTCCTCATGGAAGCGAACTTCACTAAGAGCAGCGATGTCAATATTAAGCCGTGATAGTTCAAGGGCTATTAGGGCAGAACGACGCTCAGGCCGTCCACTATCTTCAGAGTCTTGCATGGTTCTGATGTTCCAGCATGCAAGTGTCAGTTTATTTACACCTTTGGAGGCCGGTGTGTGCCTTTGTTTCTTTGCCTTGGTTTGACCGCATCAGAAGATTCTTCTTGGCCGCGGCTAGCCAACCAGGTAGTTGGGGATGAGCTTTCTTTAGGCCACCTTTTCTAGGCCCCTCTCCATATGGAGCAAGCAGTGCTCTCCTTAAAAAAGGCTGCTTGGTCGTTCAGAATGCTGCCGAACAAGACTGTCATCTCCCGGGTCAGGCTTGAGCGACCAATGTCCTGAACCGCCTGCATGCAGGGTTGGGGCTGCGGCTTCCAGTGCATCTTTACACCTGCCGGTTTCGTCCCTCGCCAGTCGCTACAGGGCTTTTTTGGAAATGGATTTGTCCTTCGAGCCTGTGCAATGGATTTTTCTGGTGGAGCGCAGCGTGCACAGAACTGGCCTCACCCTTTAAACCAGAGATTCATCTGCCGTGGCCTTGCAAGCATGGACGTGGCAGTGAGGTCCTCGGGCCATAGGTTTGATTAGAGTTTCCTTCTCTTAGATGGTTGACCTTACAGGGTTGGACGAGCACCATCTGCCCGGGTTTGGGATTGGAGTTTTCCTTCTCCTAGGATGGTTGCCACAAGGCTAGAGAGCCCATCCTGCCCTTTGACGCTCTTTGTCAGGCCCTTCGGTTTTGACCTGTGTGGCATGGGAGACCCTACCAGTGGCTATTATGCCACCGCCAGCATAGCTCAAAACATCATTAGGGTACGCAAGCCTCTCTCCCACGACAAGGGGGCGTCAATGGAGAGGCAAACTGCTGATAAAGGACTGGGAAAAGTGGAAATTGTTTTAAAGAAATAATTATAATATAAGGTAAATAATGTGGAAATGAGAATTAGGGGGGAAATTAGTAAAACAGGGGATTGCATTGTTGATATACAGGTTATATGAGTTAAGTTATATTTTCAGAATTAAAGTAAAATCATATTTAAATAGTAAGGTTGGAATATCATACAAGGATCAATGGATAATACAAACAGAATTAGTGAAAGCGCAGAGGTAAGTTTCTTGATGGGATAATTTTCAAATGGTTGCCTCTCGTTTAAATAGAACCATTGTGCATACAGTGATTCTGTTGATCAATATGATCTCCACTCATTGATTAACATGGGCAGTTGCTAGCAAGGGACAGGGGTTTCAGGGGATGCTGTTTTCGGATGTTTTGGCCTGTTAGTAAGTATCCAGAGTAGCTGGTTGGCCATTATTGTAAACAAAAATAATAGAATAGATTGCACTTGATCTAGGGCCTTCCCAAGAGATGTTTCTGCCTGATGTGAAGAACAAGATGGCATCCCACTTTTTTCAAATGGAATCTTTCTTCACAGTACCAGAAATGGAAAAGCCAGAAAAGCCCAATTTAGGGGCCACAGGGCAGGCCAAAGCTAAAAGCTCTGTCTCTCAATACATTCCTGCAACCTTCCAGTAACTGCTATTTGGGGCAACTGCCTCACTTTGCTAAATGGTAGAGTTTGCCCTGGTGGAATATGATCCAGCATGACATTTCTTACATTCTTATGAAGAGTGAGATCCTATTCAAGTGTACTCAGAAGTAAATCCCACTGAGTTTCATAGGACTTAGTGCTAGGTAAGTGGGAATAGGACTGCAGCATAATTTACTCACAGTGGTTCTATGTAAAGAACGCTGATGTCTATAACAGCTTAATGAGGCAGGCTAGTTGTGTATGCTGTTAACTATTAACTGAATAGTTAACTACTTTAATTAATGAAATTAAAATTAAGTGAATGTATTCTGGAACAGTAGGCATGTGCCATAAAACATGGTTTAGTTTTACATGGGTCGGGGGCTATTCATGTGAATCAAGCGTGTCTGGACCTTCCACAATGAAAATGCTAGTCCTCTTGATGGTAGTCACTGTCTGAAAAAAGCAAGATTTCCATCTTCCTTCTCAGGCAAGGAGTGATTTTCTGATAACAGTCTCTAGATGAACTAATGTGGTGATAAATAATTTGGCCTGTGGGCACCAGTTCAATAAAGCATTTAAGCTTGTGGAGATCCAGATTGATGGGACTAAAATACTTGCCTGTGGTTAAGAAAGTGATGGAGGACTTTCCTCAATAGCAAAAGGACTGCTGATTCAGGGTCTTGATAACATGCCAGCCTATTAACCTTGCTGTCCTGCTTGTCAGATGATGGCAAACTTTTTATTGTTGTTTTTATGTGTTTCCATTTTCAGTAGAATTGAATTTTGCTGCCAACAAGCTTCTTGTTCCCAAACGTCAAGGGAAGTCAAGTTGGCCTTGTGGAGGTTGCCAATGAGGTACATCTGATGAATATAAGTAGGTTGTGTCTTAGACACATAGTCTTCAAGGTTCCCCAAGACTTTTGTTGTTTTGTTGGGGTTCTTTTGAACTCAAGAGCTGAATTCTCTGTGTAAAGGGGGAAGAGCAAATGTTAAATTCTGTGTAACTCTCTAAAATCAAACAAAACTTCAGAGCTGCCTTCAATCTCAGGTTTTTTGGGGAGGAAGGTGGGATGTGAGTCAAGTGATGATAATAAAAGTCTAAGTGTTCAAGAAATTAGCTAATACCAATGAGGTGGGCAAATTCTGCAGATCCAGGTCCCATTTTGGGGCACATGGATCTTAATTAACACTGTACCCCTTCCAGTCTTTCTATTGTGTATGTGTGTAATTTTAAGCCCCCCCCAAGACAAAGACCATTCAGTCCAATTTCTAAAAAGGCTTCTCTCTTTTTTTTGGTCTGGAGGTAGGGAATTGCATCTAGAAGGCAAGGCATGCCCCCACCTCAAATCTTGGGTATGATTTCCTTTTGGGGGACTCAATTTATTGGAAGGATGCAGGGTGTTCAAAGCAGGGCTGTAAGAGCCTCAGATGCACATGGGGGGGGGGCATCTGGGAACTGTGTCTGGCCCAGGGGCCACACTTTGGCCACCCCAACTTAGTACATCTTTGAATGTTTGAGACTTAAGGTGCAAAAAACACAAGTAAACTTCGTAACACTGAAAACTATATTTTCTATCTCTATTGATAATGGGGCAAAAGTGAATTTAAAGAAAAAATATTGACTCATGTTATGGAAGTTCAGAAATTAAGGTACAATGGGCCCTTGGTATCCACTGAGGTTTGATTCCTGGACCCCCTCCCCACGCCATGGATACCAAAATCTGTGGCTGCTCAAGTCCCATTATATACAATGGCTCAGTAAAATGGTGTTCCTTATACAAAATGGCAAAATCATGCTTTGCTTTTTGGAATATTTTCCCCCTCCCCGGAATATTTTTGAGCTGTGGATGGTGGAATCTGTAAATACACAATCCATGGATATGGGGGACTGACTGTATGTTGGCCCCTTTAAACAATTTTATCTGGAGCTCTATGAATTCAGTTTGTGTTAAGTTTTGTTTCCACCAACAGCACTATCTTTCCATGGTTGTGGGATTGCATGGCCATCAGCATGCTCACTTGTGAGGCAAGTGACTCTGCTGATGGCCAGTGCTGCTGGTATGTCAGACAGGCTTTTGCTGTCTAAAAGTGTCAAACAGATGTTGGGCAGCAGCAGTACTATTATCCACAGCTTTAGGTATCCACAGGGGGGCTTGGAATGTATTCCCCACAGATACCTGTACTTTTCTTTTCCCCATTTCTATTATTGTGAAAGCTGGACAGTGAAGAAGGTTGATAGGAAGAGGATCAACTCATTTGAGATATGGTGTTGGAGGGCAATTCTGCAGATACGCTGGACGGCTAAAAAGACAAATAAATGGCCCTAGAACAAATCAGGCCTGCACTCTCTCTGGAAGCTATGATGACTAAACTGAGACTGTTGTACTTTGGACATATCATGAGTAGAAATGACTCACTAGAAAAGGAAGTAATGCTTGGTAAGGTGGAAGGCAGTAGGAAAAGAGGAAGACCACATTACAGATAGATAGGCTCAGTCAAGGAAGCCGTGCCCCTGAGTTTGCGGGGCTGTTGACAATAAGGTGACTTAGAGGTCTCTGATTCATAGGGTTGTCATAAGTCTAAGTTGACTTGATGGCAGTTAAGAAGAAGAAGAAGAAGAAGAAGAAGAAAAAGAAGAAGTTGTTGTTGAAGTTGTTGTTGTTTTAGATTTTTTTACAGAGATGTGTAGCTCCCTTTGTTAATCCCTCATGCTTTGTAATTTTGTAATGGCTAGAGAAGCAAATTAATATACGTTAATATGAATCTCTTTTTCTTGCATTTCAACATCTGAAGGTAGTTGCTCAGTCTTTGAAGAACTGGAGGGCTACATTTTACCCATACTGATTTAAAAGATTGTGATTGCAATGCGAGGTGAGCTAGGATATAGGAGTTTTGCTGTTTAGACAGTATAGGTAAATAGAACTGGTGTGTTGTCTGCAACACACACATACACACACAGAGCCCTGAAAACAAATTTCTTGGGTGCTAAAGTTTAGGTCTAGACTTCAGAAATGTCAAGCTTTCAGGGAGATCAAATGATAATAAATGTAGATTAGTGATGTGCATTAATAATGATGGTAATGTAATGGGAAGAAACCAGAACTTTTGTGACAGAAAACTCATGTTTCAGTTACTTCTCTAGCTATGGGGATGTGGCCTCACTAAATGGTGGAGAAGGGGTGTAGTTCAGATACTGGCTTATCCTGTGCCTTGTGCTGCTGTCTTGTGCTGTGTTGTGGGTCCTGAGGTGATGATAACATGAAGAGGACTAGAGTGTGTTTTATATACAGACTAGTGGTCTCGTATAGTATTAAGATGTATTTAAAAAAAACTAAAAGGCACAATTTTAGTTGCTTATGGTTAGTTTTAAGATGTGCCAAAGCAAAGAGTTGCTTCTTCAAACTGCAGCAATGAAGGTGTCTAATAATTGAGGGCCTTGGAAGGATAACATTAACTAGTTACTTTTTGAAGTAAAAGTTCTGAGCCCTTCTGAATCCAATTGCAGGTCCCAACTAGAGAAGACCCATTGAATCAACTGTGAATGTTAAGTCAAAACTTATTTAAATCCCACAATTTAAACAGATCTATTTTGTTGGGACCAGATTTAGGCTTTAATACCTATATCATGGCATTAACCCACCTCTGCATTTCTTAAATGGGAAATACTAGAGTTGAAATTGCCCTGTAAATTATTCCTCTGAAATGTAGAATCCCCTCTTGCCTTATAAACTTGCCTGTGGCTGTGTTTATAGACACTCTGCTTGTGCTCAGTTGCACTTTTAAAAACTATCTGTTTCAGGGCTAAGCAAATTCCTACAATAAGTTCTTGATTGACTAGTTGAGACGCTTGAGAAAAATCCCTGCCCATGTTCTTATAGGCCTGAAATTCTCCTTTGTGTACACAAAAAAGTTTTAAAAATCAGTAACACAAAATATCCAAGAAACGTATTCACAGGTAGCCATATTGGCCATGTAGCAAAACTGTCATGTCACTGGTGCCTTAGATTATTTAAAGTGCTGGGTTTTGTAGTGAGTCAGCCTTGCTGTCTCTGTTAGTAATTACACCAGTGACATGGGCAAAGGGCATTCTGGGAATTAGGTCTGGTATGTACTGGTGGAAAGCTACCGGGCGCCAAGGTTGTTCCTCTGAGAATGTTTAAGGAGGCTTGCATAGAACTGATAGATGCAATTAGCCAGGTGGTGGTGGTGGTGGGAAAATGAAACTCACAGAATGTATTAACAAAGGAGTTTTGATGCCAAGACCTCAGAACTGTCTTTGGAGTGTTACCGTATGCATCTAAATCCTGACAATAACGTATATTGAACTGATGCTGGTTGTACGTGTGGGTAGGTGTTAACAGAGTTCGTCACAAAAACACAACAAAATACAAAATCCACCTGTATTGGCCAACCAAAATGCAGAATCTTTGCTTGATGAAGAAGCCAGTGAAGCTTCAAAAGCTTGCATGATGTGTTTTCTCCATTTTGGTTGGACAAAATATCCATTCATTTTGTTTAAATAACTGACAGTAATTAATACACAATATGCATTTTTGTCAATATGTGTAATTGCTACCATTGCAAATCTGTCCTGCAGACTTCCACGGTTTGCTGATGGTCTGAATAAAAAATGCAACTCTGTGTGTTTTAAGCAACCCAGGAGACTTTTAAAAACCATGTGACGCAAGCAAGAAGAAAAAAGCTAAAAAATGCTGTGCAATTGATTTTTTTTGTTTTTGTTTTTGGCAAGGGTTATTTAACATGTGTACAACTCTGTTGTTCTAAAGACAGCTTCAACATATGGCATTCTATTTGAGCTTACTTTGTGGAAACAGATGCTCTTAGACACTATAGGCCACAGCAAAACAGACATTATTTGAGTACGGTAACTTCCTTTCATTACAAATACACACATTTTGGATATTGTTTTGAATATCCACATAGCACAGATGTGCCACCATCCCTCACACAAATGAGTTCCTTGAGTCCTTCAACTGGAATGAAATTTTGTACATTTGTCTCCGAGTAGAAGCACATAAGACCATGATTATATGTATTGACAGTAGGTCACAGAGTTGTAGGCTGGGCTTCCGGTATTAGTATGTATGTATGCAAGTGTGTATAGTTTGATTCTCATCTGGAAACTACTCAGAGAAAGCAGCATTTCCTCAGGCCGCCTTAACTGTTACCATCTCGACAGGTCATGACAAGAATGGCATCTTGAAGAACTGGGCTCCCCTTACACTCCATCCTTTAACTACCATAGTTCCAGGCTATGGAATCCTGGAGTTTGTAGTTTGGTGAAGTACTGGAGCAAGTGCTCTGGCTGAGAATTCTAAATGCCCTTCCTTATGTTGCAAATCCCAGGATTCCATGGTATAGTACCATGGTAGTTAAAAGTGGAATGTAGCACTATAACTGTGTAGTGCAGTGATGGGCAACCTTTTGAGCTTGGTGTGTCAAACGTCGCCAAAAAACTGAGCATAACTCAGGTGGTGTGTCACTTTGAGGGAAAAAAAATTATTTCACGATATTTATTGTTTAATCAACAATATTATTAATTGTTTATTAATAATTAATGAGTTGTCACAACTCATGTGACAACTGAGAATCAAAATGCACAGTTGTCCCTTCACATTCGTAGGGGTTAGGTTCCAAAGACCCCACGAATGTGAAAAATCCGCGAATAGTAACAGCCTCCCCCAGGCCTCCTGAAAGTGGCGTCGGGGCATTCAGAGGCATCATCGCTACTTCCCCCCCACCCCCCCCACGGCTTACTGAAAGTGGCGATGGGGCCTCTGGAGGCCCTGTCGCTACTTTCCCCCACCTCCCCCGGCCTCCCTCTGACCCCCCTAAATAGTTTATTGGGGGGGGGATACCTCACCCATGAGTGAAGCAGGGAAAGATAGAAAAGAGGTGGACTTACCTGCTGGAGGTAGAGGAAGGCTGGGGGGCACGGTAGCAAGTGTGGAGCAAGGTGGAGTTGGAGACGAGGAGGCAGCCTGAGTTAGCCATGGAGCAGAGCATGTGTTGCCTGCTAGCCTAGGAGCGATTACGTGGGCAGCTCCTCGGCTCCCAGACCCTCAGCTTCTTTCCTTCACAGCACTTACTCCTCCTCCCCACAACTCCACACGCACACACACACACATGCACACACGCATTCTCCCCCCTCCCTCTTTTGGCAGCTCCCCTGTGTGGAGCTATTTAGGAGGCCTCCATTGGAGAAGCTGTGCGTGGTGCCCTGGGCTCAAACAAGAGGCCCACCTGCCCACTGCCTTCTCCGGCCTTTCCGAGGTGGCTACGAGGCTTTGAAGCCTTGGAGCCCCATCAGTAAGGCCAGGGAGAGGCTGGGCAGAGTCCCTCCCTCTCATCCGCCGCCCTTCAAAGCCACGGAGCCCCCTCTGGAAGGCTGGGTGGCCACCTTCCCGCTCGCCTGCCGTCTTCCCAGGCCTCCCCAAGGCGGCTCCATGGCTTCAAAGCCACGGATCCCCCTCGGGAAGGCCGGGGAGAGACCGAGTTGCCACCCTCCCACTCACCTGCTATCTTCCCTAGTCTCTTTGAGGTGGCTCCGAGGCTTTGGAACCACCTCGGCAAGGCCGGGGAGAGGCCGGGCAGCCACCCTCCCGCTCACCCGCTGCCTTCCCTGGCCTCTCCGAGGCGGCTCCAAGGCTTCGGAGCCTCCTCAGGAAGGCCGGAGAGAGGACGGGCGGCCATACTCCTGCTTGCCCACCATCTTCCCTGGCCTCTCTGAGGTGGCTCCAAGGATTCGAAGCCTCGGAGCCACCTCAGGAAGGCCGGGCAAAGGCCGGGCAGCCACCCTCCCACTCGCTGCCATCTTCCCCGGCCTTTCAAAGGCGGCTCCAAGGCTTTGAAGGCTCGGAGCCCCCTCAGGAAGGCCAGGGATTGGCCAGGCGGCCACCCTCCTGCTCACCCGCCACCTTCCCTGGCCTCCCCGAGGCAGCTCCGAGGCTTAGGAGCCACCTCAGGAATTCTGGGGAGAGGTCAGGTGGCCACCCGCCCGCTCGCCCGCCATCTTCCCCGGCCTTTCTGAGGCAGCTCTGAGGCATCAGAACCACCTCGGGAAGGCCGGGGAGAGGCCAGGCGGCTACCCTCCCGCTCCCCGGCCACCTTCCCTGGCCTCCCTGAGGCGGCTCTGAGGCTTCAGAGCCACCTCGGGAAGGCCGGGGAGAGGCCAGGCGGCCACCCTCCTGCTCACCCACCATCTTCCCCGGCATTTCCAAGGTGGCTCCTAGCAGCCACCCTCCCGCTCGCCCACCATCTTCCCCAGCTTTTCCAAGGCTGCTCCAAGGCTTCGGAGCCACCTCAGGGAGGCTGGGTGGTCACCCTTCCACTCACCCACCACTTCCCCAGCAGACTTCCGCCCGTTGGCCACCTTACCTGGCCTTTCCAAGGTGGCTCCAGGGAATCATGGCAGGCCTCGGGGGTGGTTGGCTAGGTGGGGGGGAGGCTCCACCCCCACCTCCCTAAAGTGGCGATCTGGGCTTCGTAGCCCTGCCCGCCACTTTCCTCCCCCCTCCCACCCTTCCTAAAGTGGCGATCTGGGCTTTGTAGCCCTGCCTGCCACTTTCCTCCCCCCTCCCTAAAGTGAGGCTTTGAAGCCCGGATCGCCACTTTAGGGAGGGTGGTAAAGTTATGGGTGGGGGCGGGGGGGAGGCCTACAGCCGCGTGTCAGCATAAATGGCTATGTGTGTCAGTGCTGACACGCGTGTCATAGGTTCGCCATCACCGGTGTAGTGTGAAACGCATCTCAAAGCCAGCACTTGCTTTCCTCCACCCCGTCTTCCTCCCCATTCCTTGCCTGAGAAACAGTTGTCCCTCTGTATCCACGGATTTGGTATCCATGGATTTAAGTATTCACAGCTTGAAAATATTCTCAAAAAAAAAAAAATATCCAAAAAGCTTTTGCCATCTTATATAAGGGACACCATTTTGCTGTACCATTGAATATAATGGGACTTGAATATACACAGATTTAGGTGTCCATGGGGGTCCTGGAACCAAACCTCAGCGAATATGAAGAGACAACTGCATTTTATAGAAGGCCGTATGCCCAAGTATAATAGGGACCCCGAAGGCTTTCACAGCCGGCATCCATAGATTTTCCTTGGGTTTATTCCGGGCTGTGAGGCCCTGAAATAAAGTATTCCAGTGCACAGCCTAACAGCCTGGAATAAACCCAAGGAAAATCTATAACAGGGACCATCTTGCTATGAACGTTTGCAAACTGCTCTGGAAACCGAGCAGGTTTAGCAATAAGCCCATAATAAAGAAGAACCGGAGATGGATACTGGGCTGCCTTGAGGCTTTGCCTGAGCATCCTTCATCCCTTCTCCGTTCGAAATCCCGCTCGCCTCCGGCTCAGGCCAATGGGAAGGCGCGGTTCGAGATGTAGGGGCCGCTGATAGGCTTGTGCTGTTGCTAAGGCGACGGGTGGGGAAAGGAGGCGGAGGCGGAGGGTCCCCTCAGCGCTTGCCTAGCTCAGCCTCAGTCGGGTCGGTGCTTGGCTTGTGACTCCTAGGTCGTCTCCAGCTGCTGAGGCCAGACAGCCTTTGGCGGGAGGGAGGCGGAGCGAATGAGCCTCCTCGGAGGAGCAGCGGCGGCGGCGGCGGCAAAGTAAGCAAGCCTGGCAGTGCGAGGAGATGGGTTGTGGGAACTCCACGGCCACCACCGCCGGCAGCAGAGGTGAGGGAGGGGCGAGGAGGAGGAGGAGGAGGGTCAGGAAAGGGAAGCCCCAGGGCGGGTTTAAGGCACCAGCGGCGTTATTATTAGTAATAATCAGAATATCCTGTACTGTGAATAGCTTAGGTGGAGTTAGGTTACATGACCTCAGATAAACATACGGCCCCCGCAAAATAAAGCATTGCAGCCCCCCCCCCAATTCCTTAAACCGGTCCTGGGAAGCCCCGCCGGGAAGGGAGGCGCTTGAAGGGAAGCCTTTGGAAGAGACGAAGCGGGAGATTGAGGGCGGCGGGCGGGCAGGCACCTGGAAAAGGGGGCAGCAGCAGGAGGAGGGGGTCGGAAAGGGCGGGAGAGGAAGGCTCTTCCCTGAGGGAACCGAAGCTCCGGTGTGGGTTTGTTCCTCCTGAGTAGACGAAGCCGGAGCGAGCGCGCTTCTAGAACTGGGTGGAAACTTCGTTGCTTGAGCTGGGAAGCCTGGCCGGGGTGTGTGGGGTCGCCACGGGCGCAGTTCCTTTCCTCACTCTTTTCCGTTGGTGTCTTCTTCCACCACCACCCTCCTCTCCCGCCACGGGGGGGGGGGAAGCTTGAATTATGTGTCGAGTCCCTCCTTTTTCGCTCCCACTTTCTGTCGGCAGCAGAGCCGGGAAGAGCTGGAACGCGTGTGGCTGGTGCGCAGCGCCGTTTCCGAAGAGTAGGCATGCAAATTCACAGCCCAATACTTTTTGACCACTTTAAGTGATGAGACCAGTAACTTCAAATCAATTCACTCAAAACTTTAATTTTCTTGGATACACCTCAAATGGTTGAACACTTTGAGACCCCCCTCCCCACGCAGCCGGCATTATTCTTGACCAGGGGCTCTTAACCTTTTCTTTACCAGGGGGCCCCTGTAAATATCTTTTGTTGTCGTGGACAACCCCCCCCCCAAGACTTAACTCAAGATTTAAAACAACAACAACATTAAACCTTCCCTCAGAGGCACTGGAGGGGGAGGGAAGACTTTTCTTCTGCTTCTTGCTGAAAGTTTGTGGCTGGTGTGGATTGAATGGCAATGCACAGGCCAAGCCAGCCAGCCAGCCTTTGCCTTGGCTGCTGTCATGTGGCCACTCCACTGCAGGGAGGAGGTGGGCCAAGTAGCCTTCAAACTTTCACGGACTCCCTGTGAGGACATTTGGTACCCTTGGAGGTCCCTGGACCACAGGTTAAGAACCACTGTTCTAGGGGATGATTCTAATGTCTATCTTGGCTGCTAAGTGCTTCTCTGGACCGTCTTCTGCCTCTGACTAGGGATGGGGATGGGGTGGGGAGCAGGAGTATGAAGAGGCTGGTTGAAAATAGTTATTATGATCCTTCTCTGCAGCAGATCGTTTGGTATGACTTCTCTTTGTATACTTGAGTCAATGACATACTTGAGAATCTCTGCCCCCACTTTCCCCCCATAGTAGAAAAGACTCTTTCTTTTCATCCACTTAAAATGCAGATAGCTCAGAGCGGGAATGTCTGACTTTGTATTCATGTGCTTGTTTGCCATAGCCTCTTTGTCCTTGATGAATGATGCTTCCCTTAATGCCTTTAGTGATTCTGGTTCAAACCCATGGCAATTAAAGCTAAGGGAGTTTTGCTCTAACCAAGAATGTGACCAATCACCATCCTTTAGGCAGCATTTTGCAGCTACAAACTGCCTCTTGGCATAATTTTCAAAACTTGTGATCTGAGAAACCAGCTTCAGCCTGCTCAGTTGTGCTTAGGATCCATGCACACAAAAGCATTTCACATTATGCTGCTCTATAATCAATTCAGAAATCATCCCATGACTACAAGATGTTATAACACCATGAGAGCTTCTCTAGGACAGCCATGGGACTGGATGCTTATGTTGTTTCATGCTGATCCCCAAGAAAAAGTGTTCAGTTACTTTCATTACATTATTATAAGCTGCTCTGATAGTCTTGTGGCTGAAGAGCGGGGTATAAATAACTAAATTAAAAAAAATTAAAAATTATATTTAGTTTTGTAACTGCTTCAACTTAACTACTTAAGTGGAGTGTGTTTCTGAAATATACTTGCATGCAGCTTCAGTATTGACAGTGAAGGCTCATACATGCTTAAGTGGGAACAAGTCCCATTGAACTCAATGTGATTTTCTACTCAAGGAGACACATGTAGGATTTCCTTGTTAGGATAGGATTTCCTTGTTAGGATTTCCTTGTTAGGAACACAGAAGTGTTCAACCATTTGAGGTGTATCAAAGAAAATTAAAATTTTGAGTGAATTGATTTGAAGTTACTGGTCTCATCACTTCAGGTGGTCAAAAAGTATTGGGCTGTGAATTTGCATATGTCAACTCAGAAGAAAGTTAATCAGGATTTACCCTCAGATAAATATGTATTATTGTACCCTTAGTATGCAATCCTACACATTTGCATTCCAAAGTAAGTTGCACTGTGTGACTTTTTGTCACAGCAAGATTTGTGTAGGATTGCAGGTTTGCTAGTCCCAACTAGAGCAGATCTACTGAATCAATGAGATGTACATGAGTGTTGATTTATTATTCAGCAATTGATTCAATACCACCTTTCTGCAGTGGTGGGATTGTGTGCTCTGGTGAAGCAAGAGGCTACACTGCTATGCTGACAGCAACATTACTGCTGGTAGGGTCTGCCATGTCAGGCAGGCTTTTGGGGAAGAGCCAGACTAAATGTGTCAAACAGCTACTTGGCAGCAGCAATAATGGGAGGTGACATTGGCTGGGGATTTCTCAGAGACAGCAGCAGTGGTACCATAGCTAACTCTTGTAAGTACTGTGCAGAAGGAGGCACAGTAAGCCCCTTTTGAATATCTTTTACCAGGAGAACCCTTATGATGAGACAGTCAAAAATGAAACAAGAATTAGTGCCAGAAGATGAATCTCCCAGCTTGGATGGCACTCAGTGAACTACTAGCATACAGCAGAGGATAACAATGAGTAGTGCTGTGGCTAATGATGCAACTGGACTCAAGCCAAAAAGATGTTCAGCTGCTGATCTACTCAGAGGCAAAAGAAAACTCTAAAGCTGCACAACACATATTATAGGGACATGGAATGTGAGGTGCATGAATCAGGGAAAGCTAGACATAGTAAAACAAGAAATAGAATGTATTAAACATACTTGGGCTGAGCAAGCTAAAGTGGACAGGAATTTGACATTTTCAGTCAGACACAGTGTTTTACTCAGGAAATAAAAATCTAAGAAGAAATGGAGTGCCATTAATAGTGAAAAGAGATGTAGTAAAAGCAGTCAAAGGATATAACACAGTCTGACTGAATCATATCAATTATACCTGAGCAGGAAGGCTGCATTACAGATTGAAGACTCAATCAAAGAAGCCATGGTCCTGAGTCTGTAAGACCTGAGCAGGGCTGTTGATGATAGGGTGATTTGGAGGTCTCTGATTCATAAGGTCACCATAAATTGAAGTCGGCTTGATGGGAGTTAACAACAATTGATTTAATGGGTCTGCTCTATTTGGGACTAGTAGTTGGATTTAGCTCTTGGTAATTAAGTCTATGGGAAACAGCCTAAATACCTTGAAGGCATCAGATCATGTCTGATCTTGGAAGCTAAGCACTGTCTGGCCTGTTTAGTACTTGAAAGGTAGACTGCCAGAAAATACCAGGTGCTGTAGGCTATATTCAAAGGAAGGCAATGGCAAACCTCTTCTAAATAAATCTTACCAAGAAAACCATATGGCAGGGTCAACATAAATGAGAGTTGTCTTTAAGTCACAAAAACAATGGTTGCAAACATTGGGGCAAATATCCATTGTAGCCAATGATTGCATTCTCATGATCAAAGTAAACAGCTATAGCATTTCAGAAATGATTATTTCAAAATATGCTTCTTTCTTGAGTAATGTCCCTTTAATGTACTAAGGATCTTTACTCATTTTTAACGTATGAGAAAGATACTGTATTGTTTGTTGTAATAGTACGAACAGAGATTACCAGAGTTCTCTTACTTAAATTACATAGTTTGCTGATGTTAGGAGGTCTAATTTTTTTTCCATACCCTCAGTGGAAAAAATATTAGCATACATGGCAGGCTTTTTTAAAGGTACTTGAGCCAGATGCCCAAGATCCATCCAGTCTTCACAGAATTAGCTAAAATTAGCTTCTTTCACCTAAACACTGGAACTATTCTGGGCTTATTTTTTAGCACAGAGTTCCACGGTAAACATAAGATAAAATTAACTAGACTGGTGGGAATAATTCTACATTTTGTGTTTTTAGTATTCACCCCATTAGGGTTCACCCCAAAAGATGGCTTGCTTTTGGTAAACTCAGAGCTTGGAAAAGTTACTTTTTTGGACTATAGTTCCCAGAATCATCAGCCAACATGGCCATTGGCAAATGCTGGCTGAGAAGCTGGGAGTTGTACTCCAAAAAGTAACTTTTCAACACTCTGCGTAAATAATTTGTGTTTTGTTGTAGCCCTTTTCTACTTGCATCTATTTGAGAAGAGGCATGGAGACATGCTTTTTGAAGGATTAGAATGATAATTTCTCTAGTTAATGCTTTTAGGTCAGGATGAGTTTAGATGGACAAATTGTTGCTAGTGTCACAAAATGCTTCCATTCTAACTAAACAGGTCCGGTAAATCAACTTAATTGGAAGAGATGCTCTTTTGCCATCCTCTTTCACTAGGACCAACACAATACTGTTTGAAGTAGAAGAGGAAATGGCCCTTGGCATCCTCTCAGGTTAAGATACACCAATAAAGCCAGCCAAGTTAGTTTGTTACATGACACAGAGATTCCCATAAAGAATCCCATGCTTCTGGGCACAAGTCAAAGTCAAAGTTCTAGTTATGTCTTATAAAGCCCTATACAGGACATAACCAGAACATCTTAAAGATTAGGAGCCTTACCACACTCCAAAGAAAAGCAGCAAAGCAGCAGGAACATTCAGTCTTTCCTGCTGCCTTATCGCATGACGTTGGCATTCTTTTGTTCTAGCCCTATGGGAGACCGAGGTAAAAGCACGCCTTTTTGCTAACCAGAAAATTACATTTGCAAACAGTTGCACTTACATAGATTTTCCTTGGGGTTTTTTTTCAGGCTGTGAGGCTGTGTTCTGGAATAGTTTCTTTCTGATGTTTTGTCTGCATCTGTGGCTGGCATCTTCAGAGAATGGTTGGGTAGGAGTGTATGTGTTTATATACTGTGACCCCCTGTTGGGGAGTATATGTAAATTTGTGTGGTTGAATGGTTAGTTTCTGGGTACAGAAATGCAAGGATTGTTAGTGACTGTTTGGCTAATGGTTGGTCGATGGGCCATTATCTGCTGGAACTCCCCTTGTCCCTGGGTGGAATTCTTTTGTAAGTGTTGAGTTTTTATTCTATTGTTCTTCAAAACTGGGAGCCAGATTTTGTTTACTTTCAAGGTTTCTTCTTTCCTGTTGAAGTTGTCCAGGTGTTTGTGGATTTCAATAGCTTCCCTATGCATTCTGATATGATAGTTGTTGGCCTGGTCTAGAACACAGCAAGGTATTTCAAGTCCTGGTTCATTTCAGTCTGTGAGGGACTAGACTCAGTGCATGATCCAGCAGCCAAACTGTTGCTGGAAAAAAGAAGTTTAGGGCAGCTTTTTCTAATCTGATACACTCGATGTGTGTTGGACTATGCAGTCCCCCCAGTCCAACACATCTGGAAGAAACCAGGTTGGGAACACCTGTCATCACCCACCTGGCTGCCTTGGATATATAACTGTCCTTTGCAGGAAGGACAAGGGCCATTGTAACATGGACTCTAACCCCCATTAGAGCAAGGAGTAAATTAGGTGGAAATAGTGTTTGCAAACATAAATTTAGCATTTATTGATACTAGAGAAGGGTTTTTTTAAATTACTTACTTGGATAAATCAAACTCTTAATAAAACCTTGCCCAGCTGCTAAATGAACTTTAGTTCCAGGAACTCTAAAGCTTTATCTTTGGAAAAATGTTCATAAAGCTTGCAAACTTGCATTTTGCAAGCATGTTATATAATTTGTACTGATTAGCTAACAGTTAAGAGCAAGATTAAACATTCCCATCTGGGTCATATGCAAGAGGAAGGATAGTCAGTTTTGTACCGAGTTGTACAGTTTTGAGTATCTTAAATCACAGTTGGCTTTACATAAGAGATGAAATAAAGTAAGTATAGTGGCACAAAATGAGAACGGATTGAAGTTATCATGTAATGTAATAAAAATTTTAAAAGGTTAACGAACTGGTGATTTGAGGACTACAGCGGACCCCTCAAGTAACATTAATCCATCTCCTGGCAATCTTCAAGAATTTTAACTGCAGTTAAAAATGTGGTCACAATTTCAGTGCTAAAGAAAAGCTGTTCAAGTTGTATAAAAGGGACTTTCCCCACACTTTACTATTGTGCTTTTGCTTAGACTTCTTGGTGTCATACCCCATCTTTGTCTTCATGTTTATGCTCTATATCTATGAAGAGGCATTTTGTGCACCTTCTTTATCTGCTGTGGGCCAAAAGAAAAAAAAGGCCTTACAAATATTTTAATAAATAAAAAAAAGGGTTTTTAGACAAGCCTGGCAGGGAGAGAGAGGGGTCAAATTGTTTGTGTGGTATAATGCAAGAGAAATGTAGAGAGCAGAACAAGGTTCTCTATATAATATTTGTCGATCTCACCAAAGCCTTCGACACTGTGAGTAGGAAAGGTCTGTGGCAGATCCTGGAAAGACTAGGATGTCCCCCCAATTCCTTAAAATGATTATCTTGCTACATGAGGGCCAGCATGGTCAAGTCAGATATGGCGATGCTCTTTCAAAGCCCTTTGTAATAACTAATGGAGTGAAGCAAGGTTGTGTTCTTGCTCCAACTTTATTTACAATCTTCTTCAGCATGATGCTCCAAAGGGCTACAGCAGAGCTCGAAGAAGATGACGACATCTATATACGTTACCGTACTGATGGTAGCTTGTTTAACTTAAGCCATTTGAGGGCTCGCACTAAGACTCTAAACTATCTAGTCCGTGAGCTGCTCTTCGCTGCTGCTGCTGCCCTTGTTGCCCACACAGAAGCAGCTCTGCAGCGCCTAACATCCTGCTTTGCAACAGCTGCAGAGCTGTTTGGGCTGGAAGTCAACCTGAAGAAAACGGAAGTTCTCTACCAGCCTGCACCACAGGACGAACACCACCATTCCCACATTGCCGTGGGCAAATCTGTGCTTAAGTCCATTCAGCAGTTCACCTACTTGGGAAGCATTATATCCTTAGATGCCAAGATTGATAAAGAGATCAGTGTGTATAGAGCCATTATACTGTGTATTCTCCTTTACGGGTCTGAAACATGGGTCACCTATCGCCACCACTTATGACTCCTCAAATGTTTTCATCAGCACTGTCTACGCACAATCCTAAATATACACTGGACTGACTATGTGACGAATGTTGCTGTCCTTGAGCAAGCAGGGATGACCAGCATTGAGGCCATGATATTGAGAACACAGCTGCGCTGGGTAGGGCACATTTCTAGGATGGACGACCATCGCCTCCCAAAAATAGTACTCTACAGTGAACTTACCATAGATCAGCATAAGAGGGGCACTCCAAAAAAGCGATACAAGGATTCCCTGAAACAACATCTCAGGCTTGGCCAAATTGATCGCCAACAACGGTCTGCCCTGGCTTCACATCAGAAGGCTTGGAGATCCACCATCCACAATGCTGCAGCTTTATTTGAGAACTGACACCGAACAAGTCTTGAAGAGAAATGACAATGCAGAAAGAATCACAACCCAGAAACATCACCCAAGGAAACCTTCTGCTGTGCTTTCTGCAACCGGACTTGTTTATCTCAGATTGGCCTTTTTAGTCATCAGCGCGCTTGTAGAAAGCACGGGATGAGTCCTTCCTGAATCTTCGTTTGCGAAGAAAACCCAGAGAGAGAGGAGATAATGCATAGTCTGGAGAATAAGTTTAACTCCAAGAAGAATAGAAGTGTGCCGTTCCTGATATCTTTGAGGGTTTGCCCATGTATGTAACAAGATGGACATGGAAGCTATGAATCATATCCTTCACTTCTTTCCATTTTGGGGGGGATGTTTGCAACTAATTGCCCTCTTTGAGACTCTTCCCCTGATAGTCCCCCCCCCCTTTATGTCTGTGTCTGTAAGATACCTAAGGAAACAAAATTCTCAGAGTTTCCTTGGTGGTAGCAAAAATCAAGGAGGCAGGTGGTGAAATGACTTAACTGTTCAACCTTTAAATGTCCCAGAAATTACCTTTCTGGGTGTTCTCCCTGCTTCCTGATGTTATCTAATATTTTATTACAGAAGGATTTTTGTTATTTTATATTGCAACCATAATCTAAATTGCATTTCATTTTGGTCTGATAACTACCAAATAATCCTACATGGAAGCTGGCCTTTTCTGCTTTGATAATATATATTAAAAATGGATTTAGAAAAAGAAAAGTGTCCTTTAAGGAGAAGGAGTGAACACATCCAAAGGAAATAATTTTGATTGTTCAGACTGGAATATTGTGGGACTTTTTCTGTTATCCAAAAGCATAACAGATGAGGCAAATAACAAGTTTAATTTGACTTTACCCTGGCATCACTTGCAATTTTTCAGCTGTTGTCCATGCAAGTAGATGTTTTGCCCACATACAGAGCACCATGTACCTTGGTGGATGAGAGCCAGGAGGGTGCAAAGCCCTTCTGCTTGCCCACCCCCTGTCTGCCACCTGTGCATTCTTCCTGAGAGAGGGAGGTAAGACCAGGAAGAGAGCTGAACTCCTGTTTCCTAGGAACTGTACAGGACAAGTGTATTTATTTATTTAGAAGAGCTACATTCTGATTTGTAATTGAATTTTCTTCAGGGAGGCTTGCAGCAGATTTTCATAACACACACACTAAATCCATACAACCACAAGCCACTAGACTTTTGGCTGATGGATGGGGCAGAGTATGTTTCCCTTCAGTGCTGTAGTTCCAGGATAAATGGCACAAGCTCCCCAGTGCCACTCCTCCTTCAGTTGACTGATGAGACCAGACATGTCTCCCCCTTACAGGCAGATGGTGCAGCCTCCTGCTATCCCTTGGCCCCCTCTCTGATGGTAGAATGTGCTTCTCATTCAAACCCAGCATGGGTTTTCCTCTTCTAGTTTCTGATATTTTTTTAAAGGGTTTGATGGGAAAGCTGAGGCGTTTGTGTTCTCCATTGCTTTAGAAATGTGCTTATTTTGTATTGCGTATATTTTATACTAATATGTATATGTTTTTTTAAAAAATAAAAAAATAACAAAGATGGGGAACCTCTGGTCCACCAGATGGAACCCCTGGGATTGCCCAACTGGTCTGTCTGCAGGCATCTTCAGCTGTTCTCTCCTGTCAGTTATCAGATGTAAGAGGGCATGTAAAGATATGGAAACCTCTTCAAATACCCTGCATAGAACCAAACTGTGATTTGGAGGCTGAGAAGCTGTGGTATGGAACTGAGCTGTGCTTTGCTGGCTGGGGTGATATTATAATGAATTAAGCAGTCTTTTGTCAGGTAAGAAGCTGTTGCATGGAACCAGTCTGTGCTTTTCTGACCAGAAAACAGTTGCATTGGGACTTCTGTCTGAGTAGCTGGAATAGACCTGTGCTATTCAGGCTAGGAAGCTGTTGCATATAAGGCTTAATACTATATAAACATGCATGGGACAAGCATTGCTCTGATAGGTGGTAAAATGTCCCAAATTAGTAAGAATTACATCTGCCCCTGCCCTCTTTTCTTTGGTCCCACCTAGTCTGTCCTTGGCCCCATTTACTTTATTCTTGGCCCCATATTCTTAACCACACACACACTGGTGGAATTCATCAAACAAGATCCTTTCCAAATCCAAATTTGGCCCTGGACTGAAAAATATTTCCAGCCTCTATTTTGCCACCTTGTAGTAATATAAACAAAACAAAACAAAAAAAACCCCCAAACATTTGAATCCAGTTTTATGGCAATGGATTGAACACATTTGGGCCTACACATAATCTTTAGGCAAACCTCCCATTGGGGAAAACAGTCCACTTTTTTTGCCATCCCATAGCTTCTCCCAGAGTACAACTGCACCTCTAGACATTAGGAAATGATAATGCTTATTACTATAGGGTAAAAAGTCTCACTTGCTGATTTTTGCAGTTATTATTGACAATCAGGTCAGGTGTTGTTTTTCTTGTCTGGGGCGAGTAGAGATGGCAACCCTTGCCAGAGGTCATCATGAATTTTGCTTAGGAAAGAATATCTGCAGTTTAGATCATCTGCTTTGTAAGTGTAATAATACCTCCTGTAGGTATCCTAGGTTGCATTGCAACGTGTTATCAATCTTCATGGGTCAAGGAATAAAAGCAATTATCTTGGTCTTTCCATCCCCACTAATGGGCTGAAACATATGCTGAGGTTGAGCCTTAATCTTCCACTAATAAAATAAAATAAAATAAATTGAACCTTGAGGAACAGTTCTAGCTGGAAGAGGGATTGTGTGTTTACTTCTCTACTCTGAAGTGAAGGTTACATGCTGGGATAATAACCAAGGAAACTCATGTTTTCTGAGTAAATTATGCAAGTGAAGTTACATATACATATGTTTTCTAGAAACTATAGTCTGCTTACAAAAATTCTGATTGTAGAAAACCATATGGAGAGGGTATTCCACCTATCTAGAACTGGAGAAAAAAAAATAGGATCTAGGTACCATAGGGTGAATGTACTCCAAATGAAGCCAGGATAGTGTATTAGTTTAAATGTTGGATTAAGACTCGGGGAGACCAGGATTCAAATCCTTGCTTGATCATGGAAACCACTGGATGACCTCGGGTAAATCACAACCTCCCAGTCTCAGAGGAGGGCAATGGCAAACATCTTCTGAACAAATCTTGCTGAGAAGACCACGTGAAAGGTTTGCCTTGTTGTTGTAGTTGTTAACTGCCATAAAGTCGACTTTGACTTACAGTGTCCCTATGAATGTGAGACCTCCAAGTTGCCCTAACATCAACAGCCCTGCTCAGGTCTTGCAGACTCAGGGCTGTGGCTTCCTTGATTGCGTCCGTCCATCTAGAATGCGATCTTCCTCTTTTCCTATTGCCTTCCACCTTACCAAGCATTGAGTCATGTCTTCTCACGATATGGCCAAACTACAACAGTCACAGTTTATTCATCTTGGATTCTAGGGAGAATTCAGGCTTGATTTGCTCTAGGACATATGTATTTGTCTTTTTAGCAGTCCATGGCACCTGTAGTAGAACTCTTCTCCAACAACAAATTTCAAATGAGTTGATTTTCTTCATATCAGCTTTCTTCATTGTCCAGTTTTCACAACCATGGAGATTATCAGACGGGCCCTTTAATACCGTCCCTGTCTCGGTAACTCCCCCTACCTAACCCACACCCATCCCTGTAACACTTAAAAGAAAAACTTTTCAAACACCTACCTTATACCAAGGTAGAAACTGCTCCCCCTCCTCTCGGCAGGCTGGGAGTGAATGCAGCCATCACAAAGCTGCATTTACATCCCGTAAAGCAAATCCCGGTCATTCTTGCGAGAGAACGATCATGCAGGAAATTTAAAAAGAAAAAAGGAAACGTCGAAAAAGAAAACCAAGCACCAGAACACATAGATTTTCCTTGTTTTGTTTTTTTCCCTGGGCTGTGAGGCCATGTTCTGGAATAGTTTCTTTCTGACATTTCACCTGCATCTGTGGCTGGCATCCTCAGAGAATGGTTGGGTAGGGGTGTGTGTGGAGTTTATGTGCTGTGAACCCCTGTTGGGGAGGATATGTAAATTTGTATAATTGAATTCACCAGAACACACTTTAAATTTTACAAGTAACCTGGGGAGGGGGGGAAGTGTGTCACTTACCTCCTCATCCTGATTGCACCCAGAAGTGTTTGGCAGGGACCTCCCACCATGGCTGGCATCATGCCAGCATAACAAGGGCTCCTTTTCAGCCGCCCGTGATTCCACCACAGAGACGGAACAGGAGATTTATTAATGGTTTAAATTGTTAATAAGAGGAACAGGAGGGGACAGGAGCAGAATGGGAGCATGACCCAATGAGGACAATGTTATCTGAAAAAGAAGCCTTTTAGTGATCCCTGTCATCCCTGTGCTGGGATAATTGGTATATGTGATAATCTTCTAAATATAGAAACTTGAAATACGATGGCATGGACCATCCTTACTTTAGTATTCAATAATTTTGACAGTTTAGGATCTTGTCTAGTTTCTTCAGAGCTGCCTTTCCAAGTCCTAGTCATCTTCTGATTTCTTGACTGCAGTTTCCATTCCGTAGGGGAGAAGTGGCAGGAACAATCCTCTATGATTGGGAAGCTAGGACTGCCCAGCTCGAAGCAGGAAGAAGACCTTTGACCTGGAAGTTAGAGTATTTGTTCTCCTCTCTCTTCCACGCGATCTTCAGTTCTTCTTCCTGCTTCGCCCAGCAAGGACAGGATTTCGACTCCTCCGGAGCTCACTGCCTTCTGGTCGTATTTTCTCTCTTCTTTTGACCTGGACCCCGTCCTAATCCTTCCTAACCCTTCCCTCTCACTCCTTCCAAAAAAAGAGAATTCCTTCCCATCCAGTCTGCCTTCCCCGTTCTCTGTTGCGCTCGCCACCCACATGGTGGGCCCCGCTCCTTCTCTCCGCTCACCGCAGCCCCCACCCCTCCGCAGCCCCCCACTGCCTTCCGCTGTCCCAATGCCTGCCTAAGCCTTCGTGCCTGCCTTCTCTGCACCCCACTTTCCGTCCCTCATTCTGACCTCTCTTTCTTTGCGCGCCCCCGACCCAGCCATGGGAAGAAGCAAGGGGCAAGCCGCAGCAGACGACAGCAGCGCATGCGATCAGCTGCAGCAGCCAGCAGCTACGGAGGCCCCGAGCACCTTAGACGGCTGTCTGGGAAGCTCCTCCAGTGCCTCCTCCGCCTCAACCTCCGTGGACCAAGTGACCGTCTCTCAAAGGAAGGCGGCAAAAGAGGCGGAGAAGGCCCTCACTAGTGGCCGCTCTGGGAGCACGCCCAAAGTGAACAGGCCCAAGCCACGCTCCAGGGAGGTGGCGAAGGGCGAGCGGCACAACAAAGGAGAAGCCGTGGGGACTGAGGTCTCCTCCCAGCCCCCCTGAGTTCTGAGTGATACCGCAGAAGGAGATGAGGGCAGCGCTGGCAGGGAATGTCGGACCCGGTAAGAGGGGCCCTTTCAGGGGAGGAACTGCACCAGATCATGTTTGAGTCCTTCCCTAAGAAGGACCTAGCAGAGGCAACGGCAGCAGCGGCCTCAGTTATACAACACCTGGATGGGGGCACCGGGGGCATGTCCTCCAGTGAGGAGGAAGATGATGAGAGCCAAGTTGAAGTTGTGGAGGGGGACCCCTCGGATGAGGCCTCGTCGGGAGGGGAGTCACTGGAGGAGGAATGGTGGGAGAAGGGGTGCAGGTGAATTAAAGGCCACCTGCGGAACCTAAGCGTAAGAGGAAAGGGCCTACCCCATGGGCTAAAAAGCAGAGCATAAAATTGGCTCTGGCTATGCTGAAAGAGGCCCTCCTTTCGGACCAAGACGATGATCAGGAAGAACCCTCGGGTTCTTCCAATACAAATAAATGCAGCGGGCCAAAGGGCAACAAACCCAGGCGTTCTGGGAAAGCAGACCCAAATACGACCACCTCAGACGAGGAGCTTGAGGAGAGACACGGGTACGACAAGGGGAGAGAAAAGGAAGTCCCCCCCCCATCAAGACACTCATCGGAGGAGTCTGGTGAGGCCTCAGATGGGGAGGATCTGCTTAGGAGGATCCAACACTCCAATGACACCCTCGGGAATGAGGACGTCGAGGAAAACATTGACGTAGAAGGGACCCCAGACCCGGAGCCCAGAGAACTGTCTGACTCAGACACGTCCGAGCCCAAGATAACGGACAGGATATTCCATGGGGAAAAGTTCGCTTACCTTCTGAACAAGGCCCTGGCAGCTCTGGAGATCCCCCTCCCATCTCCTCAGGAGGATGACACCGGGGACTCAGAGGCGCCTAAGAGCCAAAAAGTGGCAGCACTGATGCCTTCTTTCAAACCCAAGCATCCACTTTTTCTGTTCCCCAAAGCATTCTGGAAGCTCGTGGCGGAGGAATGGGAAAAGCCGGCGCTGGGACGTAGAGGCCTCTCCACAGCACAAAAATTCTATAACTTCCCCACAGACATCTTGGACAAGCTGAGGACCCTGGTGGTCGATCGGCCGGTGGTCTCCATGGTCTCGAACTCTCTCGTGCCGAAAGAGGGAGAAGGATCCCTGAAGGTCCTTGACGAGAAGAGGACGGATGCCGCCCTGAGGAAATCATACGAAGTGTCGGCCCTGGGGATCAGGGTCTCCCTGGCGTCAGCACTGATCTTAAGAGCGGTGATCATATGGTTGCAAGAGGTAATGGACAGGCCAGACCTGGAGACCAGAGTGCTCCAGAAGGTGTTCAACAGAATCCAATACGCACTGCAGTTCATGGCAGACACATCACAGAATTCCCTTTCATACGCAGCCAGGGCGACAGCAGCAGCCAATTTAGCCAGGCGTTCGCTGTGGGTTAAACAGTGGGACACCGACAACCAGTCAAAACACGCACTCGCGACAGCCCCCTTCAGGGGCTCCAAGGTATTTGGGGAAGATGCGCTCAAGGATATCCTAGTGGAAACAAAGGATAAGAAACAAGCGATGCCATCTATGAACCGGAAAGCCTCAAAAAAGCCTTTCAAGCGCTCAGCACAATATTCCAGTTCCTTTAGTCAATACAGAAGCAACAGTAGGAGGTCGGACTTTTGCCCCAACAGACCGGCCTGGGCGAGAACAAACTACGTCATCTGGCATGCGCCGTTCTCAAACCCGTCCACCAGCCGAAAAGGGGGAGCGCAGTCCCAACGGAATCCCTCTCGCCAGCAATCCTGACTCGGAGATGGTCCCAGTGGGAGGAAGGCTGTCGTGGTTCCTAAGCTCCTGGTTGGAATCTACCACGGACAGGTGGGTCCTGGATACCATAGCCAATGGCTACCAGGTGGAGTTCAACACAAGACCAAGGAACCGGTTCCTTCCAGCCCCTGTACCCAACAACCCACAGAAAGCAAGGAAACTCAGAATAGCCATAAACCACCTACTGGAGATCGACACCATAGAGTCAGTCCCAAACACGCAACATTTCTCAGGGGTGTACTCCTACTTCTTCACAGTACCCAAAAAGGATGGGAGCCTTCGATCAGTCTTAGACCTAAAATTCACAAACTCATTTGTTACATACAAGCGTTTCCGGATGGAAACTCTATCCTCAATAAGGGAGGCGATCCGAGAGGGAGACTTTCTTGCCTCTCTAGATCTATCAGAAGCCTACATGCATATCGGAATGCACGAGGACAGCCGCCAGTTCCTCAGATTCGCATTCGGCGAGGAACACTACCAGTTCAAAGCGCTGCCCTTCGGTCTCTCCACCACCCCGAGGGTGTTCACCAAGGTGCTGGTGGTACTAATCGCACATCTACGTACCAAAGGCATACACCTTTACCCCTACCTGGATGACATTCTCCTGAAAGCGTCATCAAGGAACAAGGCGCAAATAGACATACAGGAAACAATCAGTTGCCTACAAAGCCACGGCTTCCTGATAAACTTCAAAAAGAGTTCACTCACTCCATCTCAACAACTGACACACCTAGGTGTTCACCTCAACATGGTGAACTACTCAGTCACACTATCGAGAGAGCGCCAAGTAACTATTCAGACAGAAGCAAGAGCAGTAAGCGAAAAACGAAGAGCCTCACTGGCAGCACTAACACGGCTATTAGGCCTAATGATCTCAGCAATCCAAGTGGTCCCCTGGGCCAGGTTTCACTCCAGACACCTGCAGTCGGTTCTCTTGCCACACCAGGACCAAATAACGAGGAGGCAAGACGCCTCCTTGGAAATCACGGGGTCCCTGGCACTCTCTCTCTGTTGGTGGACTCGCAAAGAGAACATCTCCAAGGGCTCCCCAATGACAACCCCGAGCCAGGTAGTGGTTACCTCGGATGCAAGCCTAAGGGGATGGGAAGCACACTGCCTCAACCAAGTGACACAGGGCCTCTGGTCCACTGAAGAAAGGATGCACAGCATAAACTGGCTGGAGCTCAGGGCAGCGAGACTGGCCCTGAACCACTTCATGCCACTTCTACAGGACACACATGTCCTTCTCCTAACAGACAATACAACAACGCTCTCATACATAGCGAGACAGGGAGGATCGAGACTGAAATCTCTGCACGCAGAGGCCGAGCTCCTCATGCTCTGGGCAGAGTCAACGGTTCTCTCCCTATCTGCTCAACACCTTCAGGGGGAGACGAACACGCAAGCGGACTTCCTGAGGAGACACACAGTGTCACCAGGGGAATGGGAACTCGATCAAGAGACGTTTCTCCATGTCACGGACACATTCGGAAGGATGTCAGTGGACCTCTTTGCGTCGGCCTCGAATGCAAAGCTGCCAAGGTTCTTCTCAAGGTTTCCTCAGCCAGGAGCGGAAGGGACAGATGCCCTACACTCGACTTGGCCAAAAGGCCTGCTATACTCGTTCCCACCATTCCCACTCCTGGGGAAGGTTTGCAGGAAAATTTGCCAAGAAAAGGCACAAGTGTGCTGATAGTGCCCCACTGGCCACGCTGCCTGTGGTTCTCAGAGCTATCAGAGATGGCAATCGAGCCCCCTCTGAGACTCCAGCCACACCAGAACCTACTGCACCAGGGAACAGTAGGTCACCCCGACGTAGAGTGGCTGAAACTGACAGCTTGGAGACTGAGCAGAGAACCCTGAGGGAATGCGGCTATGAAGAGAAGGTGATCGACACCCTGCTGGCATCAAGACACCCCTCAGCCAAGAGGATATACCAGGCCACGTGGAAGGTTTTCACACAGTGGTGCTCCACGGAACAGATAGATCCAACCAAGGCCACGACACGTCATATCCTAGCATTCCTGCAGAAGGGCCTCGACAGCGGCCTTCGCCCAAACACATTCAAGAGACAAATGGCGGCCTTGGCGACCTTCATACCATGCTCCCAGGGGGGGAGAGTCTGATCACACCCTCATGTGAGAAGATTCCTAAGGGGGGGTGACGCTACTCGCCCCACCGGTGGCCTCATGGAAATTACCACTGGTACTCAAGCAACTTACGAGAGCTCCTTTCGAACCCTTAAGGAAGGTCCCACTGAGAATTCTGTCCCTTAAGGTGGCTTTCCTGATAGCAATAACATCTGCAAGGAGGGTATCCGAGCTTGCGGCCCTCTCGGTAAGAGAGCACCTGTGCTCTTTTAACCCAGACTCAATATGCCTACGGCCGGACCCATTCTTCAAGCTGAAAGTGATTTCTGCCTTCCATGTTTCTCAGCAAATAATACTGCTATCCTTCTGTCCTAAACGGACTCACCCCACGGAGAAAATGTGGCACAAGCTGGATGTGAGAAGAGCACTAAAGATATACATCACGCGCACAGCACCATTCAGGAGATGCAATTCCCTGTTTGTTTCTTTTAACCCTTCATCATTGGGTTCACAGATCTCGAGGCAGACTCTGGCGACCTGGATCAAAGCATGCATCTTCACGGTGTACGACGCAGCAGGCATACCACACCCCTCAGGAGTCATTGCACACTCAACATGTTTGGCAGCCACCTCAGCCATGCTTTCGACCTACGCGCCCATTGCAGAAATCTGCAGGGCAGCAACTTGGAGCAATCCATCCACCTTCACCAGACACTACAAGGTGGACAAATTCAGGTCAGCGGAGGCCACTTTCGGTAGAAGCGTACTCCACGAGGTGATCCAACAGTAGTGTAGTCTCCTATCATCAGCAGTCACCCCATCCGAGGAACATCAGAAGCTTGGGTACATCTTAATCATAGAGGATTGTTCCTGCCACCTCTCCCCTACAGAATGTTACATTGGGTACTTACCGTGAAGGTACTTTCTGTAGGGTAGGTGGCAGAAACAATCCGGCCCACCCAGTGACTGCAATATGATATATGCTTATGCACTAACCTGTTATGTTTTTCTAGACAAGGAGGAGTTTCCAATCCAGTCTTTCTTAGCGCTTTGCTAGTCAGAGAACTGAAGACTGCATGGAAGAGAGAGGAGAACAAAGACTCTAACTTCCAGGTCAAAGGTCTTCTTCCTGCTTCGAGCTGGGCGGTCCTAGCTTCCCAATCATAGAGGATTGTTCCTGCCACCTACCCTACAGAAAGTACCTTCACGGTAAGTACCCAGTGTAACATTTTGATTAATGATTGAGTCAAAGTATGAAAAATCTTGAACTATTTCAATGTCTTCATCATCTCCTTTAAATTTATGTAAATCATCTGTGGTCATCATTTTTGTTTTCTTCATGATCAACTGTAAGCCTGCCTTTGCACTTTCTTCCTTGAATTTCTTCAGTAATTGTTCCAAGTCTTTGCTATCTTGATGTCATCTTCATATCTTAAATTGTTGATGTTTCTTCTTCCAATTTTCATGCCTCCCTCTTCCGAGTCTAATCCTGCCTTACGTATGTTATGTTCAGCATACAAGTTAATCAGATAGGGTGATAAAATGCATTCTTGCCTGACCCCCTTGCCAATTGGAAACCATCCCATTTCTCTCTATTCTGTCCTGACAGTAGCCTCTTGTCCCGAGTACAGGTTACACATCAGGACAATCCAATGTTTTGGCACACCCATTTCTCTAAGAGTGATCCATAGTTTTTCATGATCTTACACTATCAAAAGCTTTGCTATAATCTATAAAGCACAAGCTGATTTTCTATTGAAATTCTTTGGTCCATCCAACGTATGCATGAAATATGCTCCCTAGTGCCTCTTCCATTCCTGCCCCCAGCTTGGATATCTGGCATGTCTCACTCCAGATATGGTCAAAGTCTTTGTTGCAGAATTTTGAGCATCACTTTGCTTGTATGGGAAATTGATGCAGTGGTCCTGTAGTTACTGTAATCCCTGGTGTCTCCTTTCTTGGGGACTGAAATGTATATTGAGTGTTTCCAATCTGTGGGCCATTCTTTTGTTTTCCATATATGCTGACAGGTTTTAGTTAGAACTAGAGTAGATTCTGTCTCTGTAGATTGAAACAGCTCTATTGGTATGCCATAAGCCAGAAATGACTTCAAGGCATGCAACAACAACAGTGAATGCAACAATACATTTCTATTCCTCGAATGGTTACAGATGAAAGCTGGGGCAAGGTGAGGACTGGACATATAATAGAAGCCTTTATAATGAGCAGTGCTTCTTTTCCACATATCTAAAATGGGAGGAAAGGGAAATCTAGATAACATATATGAGCTGTAGGACCCTCACCTTTTCTTACAGTCTTACCAGTGTGTGCAGGGTGCTCAAGTCTCAACAGGCTCCAAGTATTGGTTTCTGAGCCTGTTCACTTGTCACAATTGACAGATAGTCAAGCTACAGGATGAGAAAATGATGAAGATCTAGTGTTGTTTCACACACTACAACTTAAAATATAGACCAGCTTTCCCCAAACTAGAACTTTTTATATATTAAGAAAGCAAGTCCCATCATTCACAGCAAGTGCGGCCATTTACTAGAGTGATAGACGTTTCTGGAGGGTGCTAAGTGGGGAAAGTGGCTGTGAATAGTTTAAATGGTTCTTTTAAAGGGGATTTAAGTATATACCTTAAGATGCAAATATGAATGAAAGAAAGACATATATTCTAACAGGTGCCTTGGATAGTCACTAACTTACCAGCTTGTTGAGTCTGCCCTTGGTCAGAAACCTGGGTTTATTACCACATTCCATATTGTAAGCCTTCAGGGAAGCTCTGCTCTGTTTGTCCCATTGTGTTTGATATTGTTTTATTTTTATTTGCTCTATAGTTATGGCTGCTTGTATTCACAATAATATAGGGATAGGAGAGACAAGGTCAAAAGACAGGCAGGGGAGCCTACTGGAAAGCTGATCTTCTTGGGAGAAAGTTTCCAGCTTGCTGTTTGAAGTAGAGCATGTAAGAGTAGGAACTACCATTCCTCAAGGAACCAATCTCTTGCCTTTTTTTATTTGGGCCACTGCATTTGGCATGCCTCCTCCTATGAGGGCAGATAGCCTTTCCTGTGGAGGCAGAGTGAAAGATTTCATGCGCAGAACGGTGACTCACATCAAGAGGTGGTGGGCAACCTCCTGTGAATGGAAACTTCAGACTTACATTTAAAGAATTAAAAATTACAGTATTATTACTTAATTTTAAGCTAATTAATTAATGTGCCCCAGCATCTTGCTTTCAACATGGAAATTACTTTCACATGATAATGTCCAGTTAATAATATCTGTTTAATAAGCTGAGATATGAAAGAGCCTTTCACTCTTAGTGTGAGCAAGGAAACAAATGAAGAAGTCTTCAAACAGACATATCTTCTGGTTTTGTCCCCACAGGGAAATACTGCTAGCATTATTACTTATCCATATAAATCCTCTCTTTTTCCCAAAATGGGGACTCAAGTTGACTTGCAAAAGTTAAAATGAATATAGATAAAAGCTTGTTAAAAGCTATCATGAAAACACAATTAAACTATCTCTAGCATTAAATTATGTAAAATAAATCCATTAAAAAGATAAGAAATTAAAAATCAACAGAACAGCACACTATGAAAAGTCCTTATAGTCATTACCTAAAAACCAGATGGAATAGATTTTTTTTCAGTTATCAGCAGAAGGACAGCAAGCAGGGAGCCATCCTAGTCTTCCTAAATATGTTAATCTCTTTTGGAACAAGACAGTGTGATTGTAGGCCAGATTCCTTGGTTAGTGTCCAACCCAGGGCCCTGTCACCTGCCCCTTTCTAAACTCCTCATTGAGTTTTCTATAGGGACCCTAATGTTCCTCCAAATTGGCAAAGTATGTGTGTGTGGCTAGACACAGATAGTGCCTTGAATAGCAACTTAGACAGAATTTAATCAACAACAGGGAACAATTTATTTAATAAATGGCTTCTTCATAACATCAAGCATAAATACTGACTCATTGCCTTCTCTCAGTGTTACAATTTTATCAGTTCCCAGTAGTCCCTGAACTCCAACTTACTGCCCTCTTCTTTTGGATTCTCCACCATATCTCCCTGCAAATCCAAACTCTCAGTCAATGAAACTGTCATACTTTTCCTTTTCGTCCCCCTGCTCACCTCCACAATATAACAAGGGCTATTGGGTTGATTCTGTAGGTTAGACAGGCCCTCTGGCCCTATCAGTCAAAGGCAGGATATTACACTGTGATTTGAGGTTGGTTTAATATCCTGGCTTGTTCATAAACAGCTAAATATTGGCTGTAATTCTGTTAGCTGCCATAACTACACAATGGCATAGGTTGCAGTGCAGTGGCAGGTGTAATATAGCCATGGGTACCATAGCCATGGACAGCATAAGAAGTCATCTCTGTCAAGAGAGAAAGTGGCCCTGCTTGAGCTGAAAGAATAGCTTTGTTGGCAGAGGTCAACATTTCAAGAAACATTTCAAGAAATACCTTACATTGGCATAATGAAGTGCTTATGTGGCATAATCCACCTAGAGGATTCTGACCATAGTTTCCTGTATCAGATGAAATAGGAAACTGTGGTTAATTAAAGGCTTCCTGATTCATTTGTTCTCTTGCGCAAAGGTAGGAGCGAAAGGGTTGTGCAGTCCTCTTTCATGTTAAGATAGGATCAAATAAATCATCTAGCACTTTGGGACACTATAAAAATAACAGTAATAATAGCAAGGACAGAATAGCAATAGAAATAAATAATGTATCTTTTGAATATAGTTTAATACTATTCTATTTATTCATTAAGGTATATGGTTAGCAGTTATATGTTTTATCATTCTACTCCAAAATCATTCTCACGTTTCTTCCATGCAGATAAATATGCACCACAGGCATGGGAGCTTTTAACCTGATCTTTGTAGTCAGAGGGCATTTGGAGAACTATCAGTAGTGCCAAACTGGTTTTATTTCAGAGAGACAATAAACATTTTGATGACTAAAGAACAAAAATAACTACTACAGAATATTACCTGAGTTCCTTGCCTGAATTCTCCATATTGTAAAAACTTTCAGGAATAAGTTGGTTTACAGGAAAACACAAATCACTGTGTGTGCTTCATATAGGCTGTTAGCTGCCTTGGGCTTCTGTGTGAAAGAGTACAGTGGTGATGATTATGATGATACTAGTAAAAACTACAACAAAAATGGTAACAATTGTGTAATTTTAAAAATTATTTTGGACTGGAATGCAAGCATGGTTTCCCATGCAGGATCATGACTGTCTTTCTTGAGATTAGGAGTCGTATTTTATAAACGCTCACAGGGAGGATAAGCAAAAGGCAGGGCCGGTTTAAGGGCCCTGCATCACCTGCAGCTGCAGGGGCCCCCATCATTGGGGGGGGGCGGGCGTCATAACCTTCCTCCTGCAAAAACATTATTAGTAATACCGTAATCTGAATATCCTGTACTGTGAATAGGTTAGGTTAGGTTACATTGACCTGAGATAAACACATGGGGCCCCAAAATTTCTTAAACTGCTCCTGGCAAAAGGCAATAAAAATTTCCAGTTAGTACAAAACTGCATAGATCTATGTAGAGGTAAAGTAGTTTTTTAAACTAATGGTTGTAGTTTAGTGGGAAAGTGAAAAAGAAGGCTAGGGTAGGAGGGAGGGAGAGAAAAATGAGGATTGTGGCTGTGGCTCCAAGGAGTGGGCACAAGAGAAGAGACTTGATTACTAGCAGCAATTCTTTCTTGGGGGAAGGGTATCCAGGGGTGTGGAGGACCAAGAAAAATCACAGCTAGTAATCAGGTCTCTTCTCTCATGCTCACTGCCTGGAGCCACAGGCACAATTCTCATTTTCTCTCCCTCACTCCTGCCCTAGCCTTCTCCCCCACTCCTGCCCCCCTTTTCTACTAATGAGCAAGGAAAGGAGTAATTGGCCATGAGGGTGTCAGTCCAAAGCTTAGAAAAGTTTTGTTTTTACTGTACGTGTGTATATGTGCCTTCAAGGCACCAGTTGACTTATGGTAACTCCATGAATTTCATAGGGTTCAAGGAATACTCAGAGATGGGAGACCGCCAATGACTACTAGGTGCCATAGGCTATATTTTAGAGGAAGGAAATGGCAACATCTCTGAGTATTCCTTTCTTAAGGAGAGGTGCTGCAGGGCTTCAGCAGCTTTATGCTAGGTCTGGCAGTTGGTGAATGGCCAGCTGTAGCATAGTTCTTTAAGTAGAATACTACACTCCACTGGAACATCCAGGATTGTGGTCACAGTTTGCTAAAAGAGATTCTGCTTTGGCAGAACTTGGAAGGAATTTGTGGAAAGTCATGAAGTTGCTTGGGAAAGGCGTTACTTACCTAAGAAACAAGAGCCAATATTATTACGTTTAAACACCTATATATATATAATTCTCTTAGGTATGTTGCCATTTCCAGTGTGCTGATTGGCTGCTTAGGGAACTGACCAACCAGTCAAAGCTCTATTGGGCAGCCAATCAGCACCCTGGGGCGGGACCATGTGGAAGTTGAAATCCTTTGTAAACATGGCAGCTGCAGCGGGAGTGTGAGTAGCAGGGGAGTTTACGTGGTTTGTTTGTGTAGCATGGCATGTGCTGGAGCACAGGGGGCAGCGGGTGGGTGCGTGGGTGAATTCATTGGTGGAAGGTGGCGAGTTTGGAGGCAGGAGGGTGAGCGGCAGGGGGGCAAGTTCAGCAGTGGGGGTGAGTTTGGATGCGGGGGGTGAGCGCTGGGGCCAGGTTTGGCAGCGTGGGGGTGAGTTTGGAGGTGGGGCAGTTTGAAGATGGAAGGGTGAGCGGGGGGGGGGCGAGTTTGGTGGCCAGCCTACCTTACAGGGTTGTTATGAGGTCTACGGGGCATTTTGGGGGGCATTTTTTTAATGGCGTGTGGTACGCTGGGTCAAGCTGGTTTTAGTGATATTGACATAAACGTTTTTGTATAAGAGGTAACATTTCTGCATTATGCCAAATATTATTGGAGGTGGCTTGGGAAAGATTGGTGATTTGGGTGCATTTGGTGATGATTCTTTTGTTTTTACAATGAAATAAATACCAGTGACAGGAACATATTAGGAATGTGTTCTTTTACTCATTGCTTGCAGGTGACAAGCATGTTATTAACAAAAAAATTAATGAGTAACAAATTCCTTTTTTAAAAGTAAAAATTTTCAGCTCTCCTATGGCTTCGCAGCAGCACTATTGTTCTGGCTATCAGTGGGGGAATTATTGGTTGAAAAACTTGGCATATTTCCTGGAAAACCACTGGACTCAGAAGTTCCTACTATTAGGATTCAGTAGGAACATGAGGGGAAGAGATTGTCAACTTTTGCACTCTCTTTTTAAAGTCTTGCTCAAGAAAATGACAACCAACCAAACTTGGGTTGATTGCATTCTGTGAACTTATGAAACCTAAAAAGTGACACATATACTCCAGGTTTAAGAAGTAAACTGTGCAGGAAATATGGAAAATCATTCACTGTTCTCCTCTAAAATTAATCACTAAGTAGAGCACCTGGAATACTTCTGGCTCGCTACACTGACAGGAAAATCCAGCTTATTTTGGGGTTACAGCAACCATGGGCTTGTCCACAGCAACCATGGGCTTGTCCACATAATTGCCACACACATCAAGGCGAGTTCAGGAGTACTGTCCACATCGTTCTCCCTTCTGAACTTACTCCAGTCTAATAAATTGCAGTATGCACAGGAACACAGCCATGGCCACTCCAGTTTTTCACCTTCCCCTGTTACATGCAAATGTATGTATGTCTACATTATCTCTGCCTCTTTCTCCATGGCTTGGAGGGGTTTCAGACATCCTATTAAGCAGAGGTGCGTGAAGCTAAAGATATGGGTATGCTGGCATGTGCTTCTCCCCAAAACTGCTGCGTATGCCAAAAAATGGCAATGAAGGAACTGCTAAAAAGTGAAATTGAAACAGGGAAAGAGGTATTTCCTGGCAGGAAAGGGTAGCTGATCGCTTGACCCAGGGAGCCTCTTCCTTACCTCTTGCGCCCACTGGCTGAAATTCCTTCCCCTGGTCCCACATGATGCCACTATGAAGCTCAGCACACACACACACACACACACACACACACGACTATACGGATTTTCTGCTCAAATCCAGAATAAATCCCAACTCTTTTTGGTCTGGATTAAAGCCCCAACACACAGAAAAGACCCAAATTTAATCTGTAAGTCATCTGGATGGCTCACTGTGAAAACAAGGTAAAATAATTTTATTTGGCTTGTGTAGCAACAGCAAGCATTGATATTTATATACCGCTTATCAGTGCCAAAGCACTCCCTAAACAGTTTTACAATTATTAGCTAATTGCCCTCAATAAGCTGGGTACTCATTTTACTGACCTACGGAAGGATGGGTCAACTTGGAGCCCTCGGATTGAACTCATAATGTTGTGGCTTGCAGTACTGGCTTTTAACCACTGAGTCACCAGGGCTCCCTTCATGTAGACAAGCCCTTCGCTATATGGGTGTCTTTCATAAGAAGGGAGCTTTGGAGGAACTTTTCATTGGGCACAGAATTTGGAAGAATTACTGTTTTGGACTATAGCTATCAGAACCTCCTCACCAATGTGGTCATTGGCCACGTTGGCTGGGGGATTCTGGGAGTTGCAGTGCAAAAAAAAAAACATTTCTAAATTCTTGTGGCTGGGCAGCCTGGAGATCCTAAACTCTGAGAATCTTCTACTTTGTGATCATTCCTTTCTCCTTTTGGCTTCTATTGTTCCTATTTCGTTCTCCCCATTATCTGAGCCATGATGAATGAGCTACCTCTGGGTTGGCAGAAAGGCAAAGTGGCACTTCACAGTTGCCTGTCAGCTTCTACTTTCTGATAAACTTTATGGACTTGGTGTTGCTTTTCCATATGCTGAAGGAAAAGGTAATTCTGTTATTTCCTCACAGTAGAGATGCTGGCTGCTCCCAACTGGCTATGGTTGTATCGGGGAGTAGAGTTATGTGGTCTTCATCAAATGGAACCATGGGCATAGATTGGGGTGGGAAACCCATGTGCCATCATTACTGGTCATTATCCTACATGACCAGGGCTGTTGGCATTTCTTTCCCACTCCTTCCATTAGATGAAGACAAGCACTGGTTTCCTGAATGCTGCAGCAAGATCAGGCCACAATTTTCCATATATGGTATAAAAGCTCTGTTCCCTGCAACAGTTTCACACAGAATGGGAGCAGGGAACAGAATTGCAGCTGCTAGCCCTGCATCTGACCTCTGCTTGTTCATCAGAAGGTTGAAAAAGGGTGTGTATGTACAAGACGCAATCACACTCTCCCATACTGCAGAGTTCTCTGTTGCATATCAGACTTTGCACATATAGGCTTTGTTCTGCCTCCATGTGAATGTGTGATGGTTGGGGCAGACCATCTTCCTTGTTAATTGTTTGCTTATTGTAGGCTCAAGACTTACAGCAAGGACCTAAGCCAACAGAGATTTCAGTGGGTTTTGAAAGTATTGGTTCATCTTAGTTATGAACCCACTAAGAGATTGAAGGACAGGATACACATTCAGAACTGAGGTCCTGTCTAGACTGCAGAAATACAGCAGTTTGACACCACTTTATCCACCATAGTTCTATCCTCTGGAGTCCTGGTATTTGTAGTTTGGTGAGGCACCAGAGTTATCTGATAGAAAAGGCTAAATGCCTCACAAAACTATAAATACAAGGATTCCATAGGTAGGCTAGAATTATGATATATCATGTCCTTGCTGTAAGTCTTGAGCCTACAATAGGCCCTGAGTTATTCATCAGTGGTGGCCACCTGTGGTTTCTCACTGCCACTGTGCTGATCAGACTTGATTTGTCATCTTCACCTTCCTTTTGCAAATTTTCCATTAGTTTCTAGCATGTTTAAATGTGTCCCAGCTGAACTGCCAGGTTCATTTCAACTCAAAATGGGAACAATTTAATCAGCTTTGTTAAGACAAATCCCTGCTTTCACATTTGTTAAATTCCAAAAGTGCAGAGATGCCATCGCATCAGAGGGGAATTGCATAGGAATGCTTTTTGTTCCCTATGAATCACAACTAACAATCCACAAGTACCTTGCCCTTGCAAAGCCCATTCATTTCAATGCAGTTTACATAGGAGTTGTTTTATAAAAGTTCAGATTATTTGTCTTTCTAGCCCAGTATTGCCCACTCTGATGGGCAGTTGGTGTCCAGACACTCAGGCAGACCCATCACATGTAACTGGATCCTTTTAAAAAACGTACACCACAGAAATCTCCTCTGCTTGGGTATAACCACATGACTGTCCTATGAAACTGTAAAGTCAGGACAGGGGAGCTTGTGGCTCTGTTACTAGACTGCAAGTCCAGTGATTCCTCACCGTTTGTTGTGTGGGTTAAGGCTGATAGGAGTTATAGTTGAGGAACATCTGAATGGCCACAAGTTGTCCATCCCTACTGTAAAGGAAAAATATGGGACAGGCAATTAGATATTGCAGCATAGAATCACAGAGTTGGAATCACAAGGGCCATCCAGTCCAACCGCCTTCCCTGCAGAATCAGAGCACTCCCGACAGATGGCCATCCAGCCTCCAAAGAAGGAGACTCCACCACACTCTGAGGCAGTGTGTTCCACTGCCGACCAGCTCTTACCATCAGGAAGTTCTTCATAATGTTTAGTTGGAATCCCTTTTCCTGTAGTTTAAACCCATTGCTCCATGTCATAGTCTCTGGAGCAGCAAAAAACAAGCTTGCTCCATCCTCAATATAACATCCCTTCAAATATTTAAACATGGCTATCATGTCACCTCTTAAAATGCTCCTGTTCAGGGATCTAGCCCATCAGCCATATTCTTTTCCAGAATATCATATTCTGTTTCTCCTACATCTTCCATCCCGCTCATTTCATTTTCATTTTCCAAAGTTGTTATAGTATTTCTTTGAACTTTGGGTTCCTAAAAAGCTTGCTAATCTCTCCTTACACACAGAAGCCCACTGATACCTGCTAATACTTTATATGTACATATTATTGTTTTGGCTGCATGAGGAACCACACTCAGAGAATGAATTTGCTATCAGTAACAGCTGTTCCCAGAATCAGTGAGCCTAAGGGCTGGCAGTCCCCATTGGAGGCTATGTGACTTCTAACAGTCATAGAACAGGCGATGTGTGGAAGTAATCTTACAAGCAGTGAAAGTACCTGTAACAGGTTACCTTTTTTTGCAGCATGTAACAAAATGACATTTCAAAAGTGGGAACAACATAGTTTTTATTTTTTGGTATGATAAGTAATATTTTCTCATTACTTTTCAGGGGCCTTTTAGGGGCCTTTTGAGCAGAATTTTTCAAGTGATCTGCCATTCTTTAAAAAAATATGAAGGAAGAGGGTTTTTTTTTGTTTTTTGTTTTAGAAAAGCAAAGCACAGAACATTGTAACAAGTTGCTAATGTTTGCGGTAACATTAACAAATTATTTTTTGTCTTTGTTAATAGTCAGATAACATTTTTTAAAAGTGACTTTTCATGGCAAAAAGATAGCAGGCATAACAAAAGCCTGCCATGGAAATGTATCAATGGGGGGCGGCAGGGTACATTATTGGGAAAATAGTGCATGCTTGAGATAGAAGAGGGGAAAGGGAGTATACAGTGGGCACTCTGGATCCATGGGGGCTCAGTTCTGGAACCCCTCGCTGATGACAAAGATGCAGATGATTACGTCCCATATTATTAAATGACAACAATGTGTGCATGGATGATTCAGTGTGTCTGCATTCATGTCACTGCCATTTTAAGTATAGGACATGATGATTCACAGTTACTTGAAATCATGGATCTGGAGCCTACAAAACAGGAGGGCCTATTGTGCCTACATTGTTACTTCTGTTAAGTTTATAATTCTATCTTCACACTGGCCTTTTCTTTTTAGATGCTGCAGGAACAACAAAAGATGTGTAAGTATATATAAATTTCTGTTATCTTTTTTCTGTTTTTAACTACCAAAATTGAATTATGTAGATGTTGTACGACTTCCATAATATCTGAGTCTTGTTCATGCTCACTGGGGCTGGTGGGAGCATGACTCTAAGAACATCTGTCAATCCAGGATTTTCCCATTCGTCTTGTAAAGGACAATTTCATTGAGAGGAGCATGATCCCTTAGTTGAATTTGGGGGGGACCACTTGAAGCATTTGTTGTGTTGAGCTATTTCAGTTTGTTTTTGTTTGATTTGTTCATTGCAAACAGCTGAAAGTCTGTAAATTTTGACAATAAACCTGATTTGCAATGGGTGTTGAATAATTTTGATTACAACTGTATTTTTACATTCTCCATTGGAATACTTTTCTAAGGTCTTTTGTATTTATACAGAACTTGGGCCCCTACCCTTTACCTCTTGATATCTCTCTCTCCTATGTGTGTACAGTGCTACTTGCTGCATAAAGATCCACATCTGGAAAAGGAGTTTGCTATTAAACTATCAGATGAGTTCTGGTTGTTTTTTTTTTTTAAATCATCTTTGTGAATAAATATCTACATGTTCCAAACAGAAGACAAGAAATTCCTTGAATTCTGAAAGGTCAAGCTGAAGTCACTCTGTATTTTCTGAGTGATACTTAATTTTAAAAACTCCTTTTAAAAAAACCACTCATACACACACACACACACACACACACACCTGGTTCCATTAACTTTCATGCAATATGTATATGTCTGTCACTGAAAGAAAAAAATTCAGCCAATGTGGCTTTCTCTGTTTCTGGCAAGAGAAGAGAGCAGCCTTTGTCAGACAGGAATTTCCCCAAAATATATTTCTGTTATATCGTCACAGGTCTTCTGTGCTTCCACCCACAGTTTCAAAACGGTGGGTTAGAGTATAGCAGGGATTACTGGGGTTTCTGGTGGGTCCATTGAAATAATAAATCTGAATAGTGTACTCATTCCTCAAGTATGGATCCTGGCATATCCAAAAAGCAACAGTCACACACAGATGAAAGATTCATTAGCAGAGTTTGGAAATGTTAATGTTTTGGATTGCAGTTCCCAGAATCTCACAGCAAACATAGCCAATGTTTTGGCTTGATGATACTTAGAGCTGTAGCCCAAGTAGTAGTTTTTCCCCAACTCTGTAACAAAATTGGTAAAGCTGCAGGTTTTGCAGAAATAATTTTTAAAAGGAGTAAGAAAAAAAAGTGAAATTGAAAGCAGCCCTGTGAGGCCTAAGCAAGCATAGTTGGTACAGGATATGGACTGACTGATGGGAAAGGGGTAGGAAAAAACTGAATTGGGAGTAGGAGGAATGGAATGGAGTGAAATATCTAGAAAAGTGCATGGTTGACAGGCATTGTAAACTAGAGGACTCCACATTGCAACATTTTGTTGTAGGTCCTAATTTTAATATTGGTTGTCTGCAAAGGCATCTAGGATCAACAACTTATAGGGGACTAATTTTTAGTCCTGACTCCTGATTTAGTGTTTTTCATAGATTCCTAGCAACCTTTCAGAACTTGTTATTATGTTCTGCTTAAGTCTCACTGATTAAACTGAAGGCAATGCACATTTCTCTGGCTTTATTCCCAGTATGAGGTAAATGTTTCATTGTAAACCCATCTAGTTTCTTTCCCCTTGTTTTGCTGAATGGGACTTTCTGGAATAGAAGGAATAGATTGGCTTCCAGAGTGACAAACAGATCAACTGAAGGTCAACAAAATGTATGGATTACTCTGGAAACGGGGTATAGGAAACTCCAGTTCATAAGTTACTGTAAGTAATGTGAATGTCACCCTAAACCACTTCTTACATGGTTAGGGTTCCACGTTCCAGTCAGAATATGATCAGGAGGATTGTCTCTATTGCATAGACCTAATTAAACTGCAGCTTTCAGCTCAATCACATGGAAGTGAGGCTGGTGGTTTTTTGTTTGTTTTTGGCACTGCTATCATAATGTGGGAATAAGGCCTTAATCTTTCTTTCACTATGCTGCCCAATCCACTAAAATCATTGAAGGAATTACGGTAATCTTGTACAATCTTCTCAACTGCTAGCTCAGTGATCAAATCACCAAGCACCTTCCTCCAATCAACAGTTGTGGTCTCAAAGTGCTTGGTAAATAATAGACATCATTTGCATTCTGATGACTCACTACTAAGTGTTCTTGAATCAACCAGTCAATAAAAAAAAAGAAAAGAAATTTTAAGGGCTCGGTGTACATTGTTGGATTACTAAAATGCAGAGTCTCATCTAGCAAAGAATGTTGCTCTGTCCTGTGTGGGCAATTCCTTTCATTGATTTTTTTCAAGCAAGATCTTCTTCTCTACAAGAGAAGCAAGATCTCTCTTCTCTTTTAAGTAGTCACATTCCCAGTGCTTTTCAGATTTTCCTATCTAGGTTTTATAACAAAATGTGTGTGGGCGCTGGATGACATTCCTAGTTTCTGTGTAGTATTAATTTCCTCATAAATTATAATCTCTGCTGCATATAAATATTATGAAATATGCTTTTTTTTTTTGCAAAAGCATTTCCCCATATATGATTTCTTGTGTTGCTTGACATCCGTTGCATCTTCACTATTTTCTGCAAGATACTCTCATTTGCCTTTAAATATTTCTCTTAATTAATGTGCTCATCATTGCTAATCCGAACAGGTCAATATTATTACCACTGTTTTTATTATTATTGTTACTGCTGTTTCTACCCATTATTTTATTTTGCATTTGGGAAACAAAAAGTTTATCTTTTCCATGCTAGGCAAAATTGTTTCTCTTTTTCTTAGCATTTGAAGTGTTGTAATAGTCCAGGCTTGGGCATGGGGATTTCTGCTATTCATCCCTGCATTAACTCAGCCTTCCATCCTTTCATAGGTTGGTAAAATGAGTACCCAGCATCTTGGGAGAATTAGCTAATACACATTGGAAACTGCTTAATGCAGTGTAGATGTGTAAATTGCTATTGCTTAAAACAAATTGTAAGCCGCCCTGATAGCCTTTGTGGCTGAAGAGTGGGGTATAAATACCTAAATAAATAAGTAAATAAATAACATGGGTTTAGGTCGTCCTTTGGTAGTACACATTTAGTGCCCCTGCGTGGCAGGGGGATGGACTGGATGGCCCTTGTGGTCTCTTCCAACTCTACAATTCTATGATTCTATGATTCTACAGTTATAATAAATGCACTCATATTATGATTAATTAGTGACAGTAGTCATCTTTATTATCTGAGAAACTCCTTCAGGGTTCCTTTTGGATGTGTGAAACAATAAATAAGTGTATCCATCTTCTTTTGGATGGTACAGAAGGGCTGTTCACTACCCTCTTTTGCACCATCCAAAACCTCCCTGTAAGGCAGCTGTCAGGTGGTCTGTGTGTGTGTGTGTGTGCGTGCACCCGCATGCTGTGGCAGTTCACTGACCAGGGGGAGGAGAGTTATACAATAGAGGAGTCCGAGAAGCAGCCATCTCAGCTACAACTGCAGCTGGGGGAAAGAGAAATAAGGTCATTCTCCTGGATGTAGTTTATAATCTGAATTTGTGTCCTTAGTTCATTGATTAAATTGAATATGTTCGTGGGGTTTATATTTGAACACACAACTATTACCTACAAATGCCTTGCTCTACACAGACTAGACAATCCACTGTTTTGTTCATCTTGCTATTTTTTTAAAAAACAACAATTATGAAATCCTTTTGATTAGAGGCATCAATGGAAGAAAAAGTATGTGTGTGTTGTTGTTAGTTGATGTGAAGTCAGCTTTGACCTGTGGTGATCCTGTGAATCGGAGACTGCCAAGACTGCCTGTCATCAACAGCTGTGCTCAGGTCCTGCAGACTCAGGACTGTGGCTTCCTTGATTGAGTCCAGCCACCTGTGAAGAAGACCACTAATTTGTAACCAAATGTTCTACTAATCATTCTATGTTTTAAAAAGGAATAAATACTCTTATTACCAGTATTTATTAACACGGTTTGCCCCAGAAGCTAGTGCAGTATTAATAATATATACATAAATACATACAATTATTGAGCACCAACTTTTTCACATTGTGACCATGTTTTAGAGAATTCTCACTGCTCTGAGGGAATATTTTGATATTCTTACACTTCGTTTGCTGTTTTGTCATTGTCTGTACTAAGTCACCATGTAGGAATGTATGAGGTCTGTCTATTAAATAACAAGACTGTTTCCACCTTTCAGACAAATCAGGGAGAACTACCAATTGTGAATGCCTGAGTGGTGACCCAGAACATGTCTTAACCTGTATGACAAACATCAACACTCTCGACTGTTCAGATAATTGTCAGTTGTCGTTTAAAGCAGCTATATTGTCTGTTGTGTGTTGGGAAAATGCTAAGTTTAAAAGTTGAGCAACATGTCAATTTGAAATTTTTACTAAAATTGAACAAAACACCAACAGAATCTTTTCAAATGCTTACTGAGGCGTACGAGGAAGACCGCATATCTCATTTGCATGTGTTTGAGTGGCACAAAAGATTCAGAGAAGGACGTGAGAATGTGGAAGATGATGAACGCCCTTGGACAACCTTCCACTTCAAGAACTGAAGAAATTGTGGGAAAAAATCAGCCAGATTGTTTGAGAAGACCGCCAAATCAGTGTCCGAATGATAGCTGAAGCCGTGAACATAGATAAAGACACTATGTGGAAAATTTTGCCTGAGGATCTCAATATGAGAAAAATTGTGCCAAGATTGTCCCTAGGGTTCTCACACCAAAGCAAAAAAGAATGCTGTAAGGAAATTTGTACTGACATTCTGCAGCAACTTGAGGCAGACCCAAATCTTTTTCAAAAAATCATCACTTGTGATGAAACCTGGATCTTCCATTATGATCCTGAGCCAAAATGACAGTCAATGCACTGGAAAAGACCATCATCAGCAAGAATGAAAAAAGCACATCAAAGCAAGTCCACATTCAAAGCCATGCTCATTTTTTTTTCACATCAAGGGCGTAATTTTGGCAGAATGGGTCTCAGAAGAAAGAACAGTGAGCCAGCATTATTATAAGGAAGTTTTGACAAAGCTGAGAGAAAGAGTCAGGAAAAAAAAGCCAACACTGTGGGAAAATGGTTCCATTCTTCATCAAGTCAATGTGCCTGATCACACAGCACTTTCTGTGAAGTAGTTTTGGCTGATAAACACATTACTACACTTGAACATCCTCCATATTCATCAGATTTGGCACCATACAACTTTTTCTTTTCTCTAAAGTGAAATCGGTGCTTAAAAGAAAATGTTTTGAGTCAATTGATGCAGTAAGGAAGAAAATGGCAGATGTGTTGAAACAGCTGACAGAAACTGATCTGCTCCATGCCTTTGACCGGTGAAAAACAAGACTGCATTGGTGTGTGAGTGTGAACAAGGAGTATATTGAAGGAGACAAGCATTAGAATTGTAATACATATAAATAAAGATGAGTTATTGTATCAGTCTCAATATTTAATAGTACTCATATTCATATACGTAGATTTTGAACATGGAACTGCCTGCAATTCTTTTTATTTTTTAATTTTATTTTTATAAATAAAAATATTTATATAAGAGTAATTTATATAAGTGTAATTTATATAAGAGTAATTCTGAGTAAACATGCACAGGAACGAATCCTTGTCAATATGGTAAGTAAATATCAGTAATAAGTAATAAGAGTAATTTAAATAAGACTACCCGGCTTGTGGGGGCAATTAGCTAACACACATTGGAGACTGCTTAATGCAATGTCGATGTGTAAATTGCTGTTGCTTAAAACAATTTGTAAGCCACTCTGATAGCCTTGTGGCTGAAGAGTGGGGTATGTATAAATAAATAAATACATTTTTAACATTATAGTTAGCAAGAGATGTAAAAACTACAAACATTATGTTGACTCCTATTGGTAGTCCTAAGCAGAGTAGACAAATGAATAAATGGGATTTACCTATGTGTGTATTTCATAAAATCATAGAACTGTAGACTTGGAAGAGACCACAAGGCCCATCCAGGCCAATCCCCTGGCACCCAGGGGCACTAAATGTGTACTACCAAAGGACGACCTAAACCCATCCATTATTTAATGCAGGAATGAATAGCAGAAATCCCCATGCCCAAGCCTGGACCATTACTACAGTTCAAATGCTAAGAAAAAGAGAAACAATTTTGCTTAGCATGGAAAAGATAAACTTTTTGTTTCCCAAATGCAAAATAAAATAATGAGTAGAAACAGCAGTAACAGTAGTAATAAAAACAGTGGTAATAATATTGACCTGTTTGGATTAGCAATGATGAGCACATTAATTAAGAGGAATATTTAAAGGCAAATGAGAGTATCTTGCAGAAAATAGTGAAGATGCAACGGATGTCAAGCAACACAATAAATCATATACGGGGAAAATGCTTTTGCAAAAAAAAAAAGCATATTTCATAATATTTATATGCAGCAGAGATTATAATTTATGAGGAAATTAATATTACACAGAAACTAGGAATGTCATCCAGAGGCCACACACATTTTGTTATAAAACCTAGATAGGAAAATCTGAAAAGCACTGGGAATGTGACTACTTAAAAGTGTAGAGAAGAAGATCTTGCTTGAAAAAAAAATCAATGTTTGTCCATCAGCAATTAATTCAATGAGTCTACTGTAGCTAGGACTAACCAATATGAATCAAGCCATAAATTGAACCTTACCGTAGATACTTTCTGAGGAAAAGATCTTTATTTTATCCTAAAATTTCCCATTTGAATGGCTAGGATAAATCAAGGTTATATATCTTGCCTTTGGCTTTAATTGAGTTTGACACAGAGGTCATTCTATGAAGCACTGATAATCCTTGTTTTCAAATGGAGAGATTTAAGTATGTGCTTAATTTCCCATTGAAAACAGGCTTGTGTAAAAATGCTCAATTTTGGCTGCTGGGTACTTTGAAGAATACCCTTTTGTCAAGTAAGAAATAAAAATGTGAAGTTGAAGGCTTTCACAGCCAGCATCCATAGGTTTTCCATGAGTTTTTTCTGGGCTGTGGGGCCATGTTCTGGAAGAGTTTTATTTCTGATATTTCGCCTGCATCTCAGCCTGGAAAAAAAAGTCAAAGAAATAAAAATTTAGCACCATCTACTGTGCAAACTTTGCAACTGCTTGTTTCCCCACTTTTCACATTGACATTTACTTACATATTGATTTGTTCCTGTGCATGTTTACTCAGAAGTAAACAGGTCCCCAGTGGGGCTTATTCTCTAGTAAATGGCCCTCGTGGTCTCTTCCAACTATACAATTATATGATTCTATGATTCTATACTTACTACAGGTTGAGTATCCCTTATCCAAAGTGCTTGGAACCCAAAGTGTTCTGTATTTTGGTTTGGGTTTTTTTGATTTTGAAATACTTGCATATACATAATGATCTTAGAAATAGCATTCAAGTCTAAACACAGAATTCATTTATGTTTATATACACCTTATGCACATAGCATTAAAGTAATTTTATATAAAATGTTTATAATAATTTTGTAAAGAAACAAAGTTCGTATACATTGCACTGTGTCACTGTCTCAGCCACTCATGTGGACAATTTCGAAGTACTGTATTTAATATTTTGGAATTCCAGATAAGGGCTGCTCAACCTGTATTGACTTTTACGTATCACTTTCAGGACAAAAAGCATGCCAGAACAGCTTATTGTGAAATAAAATAAAATATCTTCAAAATAATAAAACAAGAAGAACTGAAACAACAACAAAACAGCATGGAACATAAAACTTGTCAGCTTTAGTAAAAGAGTTAGTAGAAAATGGACATTTTGTTTTCTCATGTGAGAGTTAATAACATAAGCTGGCATTTGGTATTGCAGCTATGGATTTGTAACCTAGAGCAGTGAGTGATTCTTAACCTGTGGTCTGCAAGCCCCAGGGGCCCTCAATGTCTTCACAGGGAGTCCACGAAGGCTTGAAGGCTGCTCAGCCAACGTGACAGGAGCCAAGGCAAAGGCTGGCTGGCTTGGCCTATGCATTGCTCTTCAACCCACTCCAGCCACAAATGGGGGAGACCTGGCTGAATGAGACTACGTGCGAAAGGGATCAAGGAGTCCTAGTAGACCACAAGTTGAACATGAGTCAACAGTGTGATGTGGCAGCTAAAAAGGCCAATGCGATTTTGGGCTGCATCAATAGAAGTATAGTGTCTAGATCAAGGGAAGTAATAGTGCCACTCTATTCTGCCTTGGTCAGACCTCACCTAGAATACTGTGTCCAGTTCTGGGCACCACAATTCAAAAAGGATATTGACAAATTGGAGCGTGTCCAGAGGCGGGTGACTTAAATGGTGAAAGGTCTGGAAACCATGCCTTATGAGGAGAGACTTAGGGATCTGGGTATGTTTAGCCTGGAAAAAAGACAGTTAAGGGGCAATATGATAGCCCTGTTTAAGTATTTGAAGAGGTATCACATTGAGGATGGAGTAAGCTTGTTTTCTGCTGCTCCAGAGACTAGAACACGGAACAATGGATGCAAGTTCCAGGAACAGAGATTCCACCTCAACATTAGGAGGAGCGTTCTGACTGTAATAGCTGTTCGGCAGTGGAACACACTCCCTTGGAGTGTGGTATGATCCCCTTCCTTGGAGGTTTTTAAACAGAGGCTGGATGGTAATCTGTCAAGGATGCTTTGATCATCATTTCTTGCGTGGCAGGGGGTTGTACTGGATGGCCCTTGTGGTCTCTTCCAACTCTATGATTCTATGATTCTAAGCAGGAGAAAAGTCTTCCTCCCCTCCCGTGCCTCTGAAGGAAGGATTAAAGGATAGTGCATTTTTAAAATTACTATTATCAGGTATTATTATTATTGTTAGGGTTTTAAATTTTGAGTTAAGTCTTGGGGGCCCATGGCAACAAAAGCCATTTAAAGGGGGTTCTAGGTAAAGAAAAGGTTCAGAGCCACTATCCTAGAGTATTTAGTGAGCCCTGCATCATCTTACTATAAACCTATATAAATGCCCTCCCTGCAGTGCATCTTAACAGACAGTGGCTGGAGTCGGTGAACGACATCTGTTCAACTGGCAATTGGGGCAGAAAGAGGAGGTTGTTTCCATTCACTAGTGAGTGAGGCGACATATGTAAAACATCAGTGAACTTTAATATTTTAACAGTAGTAACATGTATTTCTAGTCTCAGTAATCCTTAACAATTATTCTTACCAGACTGATTAGTGATATTGTACCCATATCATAGATGAAGAACACTGAGGCTGAGATATAGTGGATTCTTTAATATAAGGCTGCCTAGTGAATTTAGTGAGCCAAGACAAGCAGAGACTGGAAGCAATACTGATTCACACTCTACAGATGAGAGCTGCCAAATCAGTTTTTAGGTCAGTAACATTGGCAGGCTAGTTTTATAACTGTGTTCTCTACTCTTTACTTCTGCTGGTCTAAGTGAGGTAAAAGATTGCATTGTGTGGTTGATCTTAAGGAAATAGAAGTATTGCTGTAAACTCTAGCTGCCAACTATCTTATTGTGATTTCTCTCTTTGCAGAACAGAAGAATCAGTGTCTGAAGATGACAAAAGGAGGTGTGTTGTATGGATTTAAGTTGAGCAAACAAAAAAATGTTTTTAGCTACCAGACCTCTCTCCTCATTCTTAATCCTGGAAAATAAAGTCCTGAAGCTACTAAACGCATAGAGTCAGCATTAGAGGGGCCGGTTACATATCAGCTCAGAAGAGAAAATTGATTAGCAACAAAAAAGCACAAAAGAACACACAAATGTGCATAATAGTTGTGTAATTTATATGCATAGATATGCATAAAATTGCCAATTTCTATTGAGAGATGTAAAATTGGAATTGCTGTACTATAAATAGAAATACAATACATCTCACCATAGTGGGAAATACTGCTCTAGTGACCTGTGGGCCAGCTATATCTGTTGACCTGGCTCTAAGTGCTGATAGGCTCTGCTGCTCTTACTTACAGGTTTTTTTTCTTTTAAAACTGGACTGGACATCCCTTCAAAAAGAGAACCCCTTTAAACTCTCCTCTATAAACTAGGATGCGTGACAACCCTACCTGGGATAAGCAATGGTGCATAAATGCCTATTCCTTCATGATAACAGGAACCCAAATATAATTAAATTGGTGAAAATGCACATCTCAAATACTTAGTTTCAAAAAAACTGTGTCCATTTTGGGGAGCCATCCCTTGATCTTCAGATTCGTTGTGTCAGCTCCCAAGGGTTTGGACTGACATTTCAGTAACAATGAGGATTGCTGTAAATAAGTGACTAAGTATCCAAAATGTGTGCTGGGGCCCCAAATTAAACCCTTTCACACTACACAACTATAGTGCTATGATTCTGCTTTTAACTGCCATGGTTCCATCCTATGGAATCTTGGGATTTTCAGTTTAGGGAGGAGTATTTAAAATTCCCAGCCAGGGAGCTCTAATGCCTCATCAAACTATAAACTCTTTCGACATTTCTTGCCTATGGAGGCTTACTTGGGACTGACTGTGCATGCATGTGCTGCTTGCAATCAAGCTGAGAGGGGGAAAAGTCATCAAGCCAACTGAGAAACTTTGCAAGCAGTGCGTAGGTGAGCAGGTGCAGAAAGTTCCAAGTGAGCCACTGTAATTCCTTCATGTTCCCTATATGGGTTCTGCTTTTCATCCAATTCTGTTCTCTGACACTGCTGCAGACCCCTACCTGTCGGATATGTGGAGGCGTCCTGTAATCAGAAGAGCAGTACTTACTCCTCAGCGGTGGTGGCTAGTGATTTCCAAGTTAGGGAGGCAGTGCATCTGTGCTCTGTTTTAACTTAACTTTAAACTGGCTATCCAAGGTGCTGAACCTATTTTGAGGATGGGCTTGAGACCTTCGGGAACTCTTAAAGTTCAGACTAAAGCTCAGAACAAATACATTGCCCCATTGACATCAGAGCCATGGGTTGCCACTACTCTGCAGGGACCCTAGAGAAGGATGGCAAAAGAAGTTGAACCTCCCTCCCACTGGCCAGTGAGGGTGAACCTCTTGACAGTCGGGGTGAACAAGCAAATGATTGCTGTTGTCATTCAAGGTCAAATGGTTAAGAGCCACTGTTCTACAACACATAGGTATGCACATGTGAGAATGTCCTTGCATCTGCAAGAATGCATTTTCAAAAATTATTTATTTATTAACATATTTATATCCCTCTCTATATCTGGATAGCTCATGGGTAAGGTACAAATAACAAAATATCATTAAATAATCATTTAACAATTTTAAACAATTCAGCATGATACAATTTATGGGGTGTGTGTTACATGTGACAAGGGATATATCTGCAAGTGCAAGATGAGATTGTATGTATGAGGTGGTCTCACCCAGTTTAGCTTTTGCCCTGCCTATTTTTGCAAGGGGATACTCAGCCATTGAATGTGTCCATCAGAAGATTTCTCTCTCTCTCTCTCTCGGGCTTTTCTTCACAAACGAAGATTCAGGAAGGACTCATCCTGCACTTTCTGCAAGTGTGCTGATGACTAAAAAGGCCAATCTGAGATAAACAAGTCCGGTTGCAGAAAGCACTGCAGAAGGTCTCCTTGAGTGATGTTTTTGGGTTGTGATTCTTTCTGTGTTGTCGTTTCTGTTCAAGACTTGTTCGGCATGAGTTCTCAAATAAGGCTGCAGCATTGTGGATAGTGTGTCTCCATGCCTCCCGATGTGAGGTCAGGGTGGACCATTGTTGGTGATCAATTTGGCCGAGCCTGAGATGTTGTTTCAGGGAGTCTTTGTATCACTTTTTTGGACCGCCCCTCTTACGCTGACCCATGGCGAGTTCACCGTAGAGTAGTATTTTTGGGAGACGATGGTCTTCCATCCTAGAAATGTGCCCTGCCCAGCACAGCTGTGTTCTCAATATCATGGCCTCAATGCTGGTGATCCCTGCTTGCTCAAGGACAGCAACATTTGTCACATAGTCCAGTGTATATTTAGGATTGTGCGTATACAGCGCTGATGAAAGTGTTCAAGGAGTCGTAGGTGGAGGCGATAGGTGAAAAACAAGAAGAATTGTCAAATAAAATGAAATGGGCCTGTCTACACTGCAGAAATACAGCAGTTTGCCACCACTTTATCCACCATAGTTCTGTGTTTTGGAATCCTGGTATTTGTAGTTTTGTGAGGTATCATAGAATCATAGAATTGTAGAGTTGGAAGAGACCACAAGGGCCATCCAGTCCAACCCCCTGCCATGCAGGAAATCATGATCAAATGAGGTATTTAGCTTTTTCTGTCAGAGACCACTGGTGCCTCAGCAAACTACAAATACTACACTTCCATAGGATAGAACTGTGGTGGATAAAGTGGTGTCAAACTGCTGTATTTCTGCAGTGTAGACAGGCCTTCAGATGGTCTATTATAATGATTAAAATTAAGTCATGTATGTGAAGTACTTTAAATACATAAAAGCCCATGATTTAGGAGTATGCCTTCACATCAAGTCTTGATTTCCATATTACTTTTTTCTTCTTGTCCATTAAGGAACTATGGGGGTGTTTATGTTGGTCTACCAGCTGATGCAGCTACCAAGATTTCCAGCCAGACCAGAACGGCACCTAAAGGTACATTTTTAAAAGAGTGTTTTAGTAGCTTCAGTACCTAAATATATCCCATTTATTTGGACTATGGGAGTCACTTCATTGTTTGAAATTGTAACAACAGTCATACTTGCCACTCAGGTTTTTGATCCCTTTCCTACTAGACAACTATAGCTTTATGATTCCACTGTAATTGCCATGGCAACATCATACGGAGTGCTGATTTGGAGTTTAGGAAGCAGTACGGTATTTAAAATTCTCAGCCAGAGACTTCAATGCTTCACCAAACTGCAAACCTCAGAATTCCATAGAATGCAGCCATGACAGTTAAAGTGGAATTATAGACTTGATTTGTATTCATTTAGTGTGAAAGGTCCCTTTATTAGTCTGTTCAGTCACTACCAAGCATTTTAACAGCTCTGTGACACTTGGAACATAAAGCAAGGTATGGTTTTATGAACAACTTCCTTGTCACCTTCCCAGGAGTTTGTTATATTTCACATGCATAGTCTTTCAGTATTAAATAAACCATGTGGCCCTTATAGTACTGTTAACAGTTTTATTAATTCTATAAATGCTAAAATAATAAGTCTATACAAGGCAATAAAACGTGGATTGATGTGCACTAATGCTAATTCGCAGAAGCTTTCATGTTTTTTTTTCAAGATTGCAGGCATGTGAAGCCATACACATTTGTTGTTCAAATAGGCATGCCTGTGAATCAAGATGGCAGGTGCGAGTGAATTACTTGCATTTTTATTGTCACTAGTTGCTGCCACTGAACGGTATTTTTTGAAAAGCAAATCCAAGGCGCGGAAGTACCATATTCCAAATAAATAAATGGGGGGGGGAGGCTGTTTGTCACCTCGTCACATGATCGCTATGGCAAAAATCCAACATGGTGGTTCTGTGCACTTGCCTTGCCAGCAAGCTCCACCCCTGCACACATCTGACCAATTAGCTTTCCTCTTCCACTCTTATTGGGAATGTGCAGTGATGTGAATCAGTTGTCCCAACAAGCAGGAATGCACATTTCCTTTAGAGTTGTTTTTTAAAAAAAAAAAGCTGTGCAGGCTTTTCCCACAGAGTATTTGGAATTTTTTGCCCTCCTCCTTACAGTAGATTGAAATGTGAATTGAAGCGGGAATATAGCAGATTGAAGTGGGATCCCATTTGGACAAAACAAATTCTCCTCAAAATCTATGAGGAATATTTTCACCATTTAGACAACCCCTAAATGCTGATTCCTGGCTTAGCTTTGTTCCTTGTTCATTCAAATCCAGCTTTCAAAAACTGACCAAGTTAAAGAAGAGACTATATTTTTGTCAGATCAATGCTTCTTTCATTAACAAGGCATGGCATAGTTTGCAATGTGAAAAAAAATGTAAAACCATAATCCCAAGCATCAACCTTAAGTGAGACATCAAACGGCATCAGCGCAGCTTGAGGGAAGACCGCTTCCCCATTTTCTACTTATATTCATTGGAGTGCACCTCTCAGTAATCCCAGTGGTGAAAAACAGAAGGTTATGTTGACAGCTTCTGTCACAAGTGTGCTGAAATTCTCAGTGTCTTTGTGTCCAAATCATGCGGGTAGGAATTCTTAATAATGTGAGGAGGTGATGTTTCTCTAGAGTGGACAAACTACCTTTGATGGTGGAAGGACTGTTTTTCACAACTAAGAGGTGCACAGGTGTGGGGAAGTGAACCCACCCTCATTTAGTGTTTTTTTTAATAGGATCTTTTTTTAATGGTTTAAAAACTTTTTTAAAACTATAATTTGTTTTTAATTGTGTTTTGTTTTAATCTATGTTGTGAGCTGCCTTGGGTTCCATATTGGGAGAAAGGTGGGAAATTACAGTTGGCCCTCCACATTTGCTGTGGTAGGGGCACAGCCCCCCCCCCCAGTGGAAAAACCACAAATATCTCTACCCTCCCAAACCACATATAACACACACAAAAAGTGCGATCCCTAGATTCAACCCACCATGGATACCTTCAAGGCGGGGGGGTTCCTTCACAAGGCAGAAAGTGGTTGGTTGATGGGGCTGCTGCCCCTTGTGGCTGCCATATGCCATTTTTATTAGGGACTTACAAGCCTTGTTGCGTGTTTGCAGAGTCTTCTCGGTCCTCTCAGTCTTGCAAGGATTTTCCGTTTCTATTAAAAAAGGGATTGGGCAGCAGCAGAGGCGGCAGCAAATAATCTATGAATAATCAAATCTGTAAAAGTTAAATTCCCAAATGTGGAGGTCCAACTGCAAATAAATCTGTCTGCCTGTCAGACCACAGGCCAGTGGTGATATAAATTGTATGAATTGTTTCTTTGTCCTGTAGAATTCAATAGGAGCCAACCTTGACTTGCATACTCCTGCTGAAAATCCTTATGTCAGAAAGAAAAGAGGGAAGAGGGAGAAATTTCTTTTAGACAACTTTTTTAGTGGCTTTACATCCAGGCACTGATCAGGTTAACTTCACTGCTACAGCATTGCTCTTACAGCTTTCCCAGGGATTACATTTAGAATGTAAGTATGGTCTATAGCAGTGATGGCGAACCTATGACACGTGTCAGCACTGACACGTGTAGCCATTTCTGATGACACGCGGCCATAGGCCTCCTCCCCGCCCGCAACCTCACCACCCTCCCTAAAGTGACGATTGGGGCTTCAAAGCCCCAGTTGCCACTTTCTTCCACCCCCCACCCTCCCTAAAGTGGTGGTCCCACTTTCCTCCCCCCTCCCACCCTCCCCAAAGTGGAAATCCGTGAATATGCAGAACCGCGAATGTGAAACTTGCGAGTGTGGAGGGACAACTGTAGTCACAAATGTTTCATCCTCACCTATTAGACACTCTGTGCCTGAGGTATATAGGCCAAAACAACAGAAGTCCGGCACAGACGTCTAGTTCTGGGACTTCCAGTTAAGCCGGGATCTTTGCCCTCACTTCCGCCAGCAGAGATAATGTTTTTTCCTCAAAGTGACACACCACCCGAGTTATGCTCAGTTTTTTTGGCGAAGTTTGACACACCAAGCTCGAAAGGTTGCCCATCACTGGTCTATAGTATACCCACATGGAGAGGTTGATCTAGTTTGGCATCAGCCACCTGCCAGCTATGGGCATTTCTACAAGACTGGTTGGTTGGTGTCAGAAACGGGGCCTGTTTATGTGTCACTTGTGGGTAGAATATCCTCCTGTCAGTCCATTTTTCACTATCAAGGACACACACACCCTGAAATCTGACAGAGATGCACCATACAGACCCCCTTTGGAACACCTATGCAGCCACTGCTATCTTTTCTGGCAGGAATTCAGCTGAAAGCTTTGTAGCCAGCATAGGCGATTTTGCAACATTGAAAACGAGGGGGGTTAATGTGTAAAAAATCTCTCTTTAAAATTTAAACATTTACTATTCCATCTGGTTAATTCTTTTGTATATAATTTCTCTCCTTTTTAAGATTAGAAGAGTGGACACTCTGGATTATATAATTGGTTGGAGGTACAGTATAATATAATCAGAATTTTGAAACATATATATCTCCCTTAGTGTTGCCTCAAATGTATGCATGCTCCTTATAGTACCACCATGTGTTTGTGAGGGTTTACATTTGGTAGAGTTCAGTGAGACTGCCTGTTTTAATTTGTATCTGAATACATTGTACATATGAGTGATGCTGACAAATTGCCCAGCTTTCTCCCTAACAGATGCCCTTGAATTTGCTGGCTGAAAATTGTAATAGAAATATGAAGCAGTAAGGAATGTGGGACTTTGTCACTTCATGGCAGTTATTCTTCCAGTCATTATCAAGTTGTACTCATGGCTTCACTTTTTAAAAATCACTATTAAATGTTACCCACTGAATAATCACTCCATCCCACTTAAGTAGGATGTTATTTATGACACATTACTCATTTTCTTATTTCTTTCAGTCAGTTATCTGCACAGATCACTCATCCCAATGGAATGGAGACATTTTACTCAGCCAGAAAGACAAGGCCACCCCAAAGCTTTGTGGCTGTGAATGTTAGAACTACGGGTCAAGCTGAATACTCAAAGTGGAACTGAAATGAACAACTGTGCTTTATGATGTCATATAGTGCTGCATTAATTAACAGGTGGCTGATAGGTGTTTCTGCACAAGAACTGGCATGGTTGACTGCCAGTGTTTTCGCTACACTACAGGCTATTCTGACTGATAACTGGCCTATTTTCCCTTCAACTACTTTTGAGAGCTTTTTATATAAGGAGACCATTACTACTGTTCACTCAAGTGTTCCTAAGCTGAGGTTAGTGAAAAAATACTTACACCAGAATAATTTATTTCAATAATGTATTCAAACAATTGCTGGGGACATTTGGAGTTAGGCACTACAAAGCACTGTCAGATCCTTCTAACTACTGAATTTTATATTGTGAACCAGCTAATAAGGTAGACACATTGCTGTTTAACTATATAGTGTTGCTCATGAAAATGGAAGTTCTTTCATTAGAAATCACTGCAATATTTTCCCAAGGAAATCTTTGCTTTCTTTCTGTGAGGCATTATTGCTTTTAACATCAGTGGAAGGAAATAGCCACTGCTTCATGTTGTGTCTTCCATTTCAAGTAAGAACATACTGGCTTTTTAAAATTTGTTTTTGTTGTTACAGAAGGTAACAGCTGGGGTGATGGGGGCGAGCCTGTAAGTGTTGCAGAAAGACAAATGCCACCATTGCTGTATGGCTTGTAAAGAAATTCCATGCAAGCCACATTGAAATCAATGGCATGTGTTCAACTGCACTGCTTGAGGGGAATCATACTTAGCGTGAGGTTTAACAAAAATGTTCACACCTCCAGTTCTGCATACTTCTTAAATCTGGGGATGTTTTGATTAGTATCAAAGTTTGTACCTTTGATAGTGTTATTGATTGCATCATGTTATGTTGGGTACAAATAAGGGTTTGTTGAATATGTACCTTTGATATACCATATTATAATATAATTGGTCATGTTCTCAGATCCCATAAAAATGTATTTACTGTCTTAAAACACAGAACCACTCACTGTTGTTGCATGACTAAAACATGTTAAATTATTAAAGCATTTTGCACAACTTAAGTGCTTAACTCTTACATATTCTTTTCCGTGGGTTTTTTCCAGGCTGTGAGGCCATGTTCTGGAATAGTTTCTTTCTGATGTTTTGCCTGCATCTGTGGCTGGCATCTTCAGGAGAAAAATCAGAAAGAAACTATTCCAGAACATGGCCTCACAGCCCGGAAAAAACCCAAGGAAACTCTATGGATGCCGGCCGTGAAAACCTTCGACTTCACATCTTATGTGTTCCTTTCATCCCCCATTTGTTTTGGAGAGGGAACCTGCCAAAACACTCCCATATGCAATTCACAAGATGATTCTGAAATTACATTTTGTGGACTACACTGATATGCACAACGAAGTTGCTAAGCAAGTGAATGCTGAGCACAAGTGAAGGACAATAGGTAAAAGAGGTTTTGCTGTGATCAGAGTACAATAGTAAGAGGTGAATCATATCATGGGAAACGTTTCTTCTTGTAAATTATATTTTGTATCAAAACACAGTAGGAATGAAGGCCAATCTGTGCAACTGTTTTCTTTTTGTTCTTTTTACATCTTGCAACTGTCTTTAATCCCTTCTCCCTGAATATCTCTCATTCCCTACATAGTTTCAGCAGCACCCCTAAAACCATTGGAGTCCCAAGTGAGTATGTGTTGCTTGTGCAGTCTGGCCAGCTCTAACAATAATGTTTAGAAAACTGCCCAGACAGAAAGAGAAGTGCCCATAAATTGCTAAGATGAAATGACATTGCTGTTTTATGAAGAATGCTGCAGGGGAGTGTCTAATGGAAACCAGGGGTTTACTTTTAAAAGAAAGAATCTCATGCAATGAAGTGGAATAGGGCAGTCATAAATCCAGCATTCTTCAGCTTTGTAGAGAGTTTGTTTCCTGCACTTCCCAGACATTTTTTACTGTCCATAACACAGTCACATTCAGAAGAGACACCAAAGAAGAAATAGAGGATCTAGATGATGACAGAGAATATCTGATTTACAGCAATACAGAAGCACTGCCATATTTTGAGTATTCCTCAAAATATTTTAATGAGGGATAGCTAAAGTTCCCTATGGCAGTGACAGACTAGCTTTTAGCTGCCAGCTATGCTTTTACTGATGCAGTGATATGTCTGAGCCTTGTCATAAGTTCTTCAATGTGTTAAATATACACCAGCACACAGTGTTCTTTGAAGGCTATTAGTCACAAATGCCATCTATAATGGCAGTCTTTCATTTAATGGTCATTTATGTATACAGCCATTGTACTGTCTATTCTCCTTTATGGGTCTGAAACATGGGTTACCTATCACCACCACTTATGGCTCCTCGAATGCTTTCATCAGCGTCGTATACGTACAATCCTAAATATACACTGGACTGACTATGTGATGAATGTTGCTGTCCTTGAACAAGCAGGGATCACCAGCATTGAGGCCATGATATTGAGAACACAGCTGCGCTGGGGAGGGCATGTTTCTAGGATGGCCAACCATCGTCTCCCCAAAATAGTACTCTATGATGAACTCGCCACGGGTCAGCGTAAGAGGGGAGCTCCAAAATGATACAAGGATAAAGTTACCACCTTGGTAGATGAAGGGAATGCTGTGGACATCGCATACCTTGATTTCAGTAAGGCCTTTGACAAGGTTCCCCATGACATTCTTGCAAACAAGCTTGTAAAATGTGGGCTAGACAAGTTAACTGTTCAATGGATTTGTAATTGGTTGACTGGCCGAACCCAAAGGGTGCTCAGCAGTGGCTCCTCTTCGTCTTGGAAAGATGTGACCAGTGGGGTGCCACAGGGTTCTGTCCTGGGCCCAGTGCTATTCAACATCTTTATCAATGACTTGGATGAGGGAATTAGGGGCATACTTATCAAATTTGCAGATGACACCAAATGAGGAGGAGTAGCTAATACCCTAGAGGACAGGATCAAAATTCAGAATGACCTGGATAGACTGGAGAGCTGGGCCAAAGCTAACAAAATGAAATTCAATACGGAGAAATGTAAAGTACTGCATTTAGGGCGGAAAAATGAAATGCATAAATATAGGATGGGAGAGACCTGGCTGAATGAGACTACATGCGAAAGGGATCTAGGAGTCCTAGTAGACCACAAGTTGAACATGAGCCAACAGTGTGATGCGGCAGCTAAAAAGGCCAATGCGATTTTGGGCTGTATCAATAGAAGTATAGTGTCTAGATCAAGGGAAGTAATAGTGCCACTCTATTCTGCCTTGGTCAGACCTCACTTAGAATACTGTGTCCAGTTCTGGGCACCACAATTCAAAAAGGATATTGACAAATTGGAGCGTGTCCAGAGAAGGGCAACTAAAATGGTGAAAGGTCTGGAAACCATGCCTTATGAGGAGAGACTTAGGGAGCTGGGTATGTTTAGCCTGGAAAAAAGACAGTTAAGAGGCGATATGATAGCCCTGTTTAGGTATTTGAAGGGATGTCATGCTGAGGATGGAACAGGCTTGTTTTCTGCTGCTCCAGAGACTGGAACATGGAGCAATGGGTGCAAGCTCCAGGAACAGAGATTCCACCTCAACATGAGGAGGAACTTTTTGACAGTAAGAGCTGTTCGGCAGTGGAACACACTCCCTCGGAGCGTGGTGGGGTCTCCTTCCTTGGAGGTCTTTAAACAGAGGCTGGATTGCCATCTGTCGGGGATGCTTTGATCAAGATTTCCAGCGTGACAGGGGGATTGGTCTGAATGGCCCTCGTGGTCTCTTCCAACTCTGCAATTCTATGATTCTATGATTCCCTGAAACAACATTTCAGGCTCGGCCAAATTGATCACCAACAATGGTCCGCCCTGGCCTCACATTGGGAGGCATGGAGACGCACTATCCACAATGCTGAGAACTCACGCCAAACAAGTCTTGAAGAGAAATGACAATGCAGAAAGAATCACAACCCGGAAACATCACCCAAGGAGACCTTCTGCTGTGCCTTCTGCAACTGGACTTGTTTATCTCAGATTGGCCTTTTTAGTAATCAGCACGCTTGAAGAACACATGGGATAAGTCCTTCCTGAATCTTTGTTTGCGAAGAAAAGCCAGAGAGAGAGAGAGACTTTCAATGGCAACTTTGATACTTGTTTTCTGCTGCTCCAGAAACTAGAATATGAACCAGTGGATTTGAATTAGAAGAAAAGTGATTCTACTTAAATATTAGGGGAAACCATTTGATAGTGGAATCACTTGCCTTGAAGGACAGTGGACTCTCTTATTTGGAGGTCTTTAAGCAGAGGTTGGATTGGCATTTTTCAGGGGTGCTGTAGCTGTATATTTGTGCATGACAGGGGGCTGGAACAGATGGCCTTGTGGTCAATTCAAGCCCTAAGATTAATTGATTCTGTGCTTTCTGTGAAAGAAGACATCTCTTCTTTCTACTCTCATAGCACTTGTGAGTTTTCCAACCCTGAAATCTTTTCAAGTTCTGCTCTTGCGTGTGTATATGCGGGTGAGGAGAGGAGCAAAGATTAAAGGAAATGAAAACTAGGTTAAAACAGGTACATTCCGTATCATGGATCAATCTCAAAATTCTCCTGGATTTTAATGGACTTTACAGATAAGAAGAAGAAGAAGAAGAAGAGAATTACGTAGCAAGGTCTGGCTTTTTACTGCTTGGTGATGATGGGATTTGTAGTTCAATATATCTGGAAAGGGCCAGTGGGAAAAACTATTCTAAAGCATGTTCTCTAGCCACCTCTGGGATTAAGTTTTGCCACTGATCTGCTGCATCTCTTCTCTTCTTTCCAGCTCCACCCATAGAGAAAGCAAACTTCAAAGGAGCTACCCAAGGTACTGCACTTATTTGGGGGATAGATTTTAGCACCATGGGTAGGTCACTTAAAGTATAGACCAGAGTGGAATCACTATTGCACTGAAACGGAAGCTATCAGTTACTACTGCCCTTGCCTTCCCAACAACATGTATGGGGTTGACTCAGCCTTCAAACACCATCGATTGTTTAAGACAGAATGACATAAAACTCAGAAAAAAACCTTCCAAAATGTGTCTTAAAATGCTCTTTAAAAATAACTTTGCACTTACTTCTTACTTACCCTCCCTGGTTTTAACCTTCAGCAGCTGTTCAGTGGCAGGGATTCCAATTACCTATCATGACAAACCTCTTTGCCATGAAATTGCTTTATCCCCTTTGGAAACAAACCTGGCCAATACCCATCATCTCCACCACATCCCATGGCAGCAAATTCCATCAACTGATTATGCCTTCTGTAAAAAGCAGGGTGTAGTGTGGTAAATTTTCAAGTGCAAATGTTTACCATGATGGTTGCAATTGCCATGCTCTCCAAGGAGAATGCAAAAATGTAGTCGGCTGGGTTGATCCATGTGTCACCAACAAAACAACAAAAGACCCACATCACATAGTTTTAGTATCATCTCCAGGAGCAGTGGATCTTCACTGCCGATTCGAGACCAACTCAGCCCCAAATATTTTTCATTACAGCAGTGATAGTGCTCAACAATATATTGTTACTGGGAAATCCCCTCTGCTGCTGTCAGGGATGAACATCAGAGGGATCAGGGAAGTCTGAGTGGTGGTGGCCACAGATAACGCGATCATATCTACTAATCATAGAATCATAGAACTGTAGAGTTGGAAGAGACCACAAGGGCCATCCAGTACAACCCCCTGCCTTGTGGGAAATCACGATCAAAGCATCCCTGACAGATGGCCATCCAGCCTCTGTTTAAAGACCTCCAAGGAAGGAGACTCCACCACGCTCCAAGGGAGTGTGTTCCACTGCCAAACAGCTCTTACTGTCAAAAAGTTCCTCCTAATGTTGAGGAGGAATCTCTGTTCCTGGAGCTTGCATCAATTGTTCCGTGTTCCAGTCTCTGGAGCAGCAGAAAACAATCCTGCTCCATCTTCAATGTGACACCCCTTCAAATACTTAAACAGGGCTATCATATCGCCTCTTAACCGTTTTTTTTCCAGGCTAAACATACCCAGCTCCCCAAGTCTCTCCTCATAAGCCATGGTTTCCAGACCTTTCACCATTTTAATCGCCCTTCTCTGGACACGCTCCAATTTGTCAATATCTTTTATGAATTGTGGTGCCCAGAACTGGACACAGTATTCTAGGTGAGGCCTGACCAAGGCAGAATAGAGTGGCATTATTACTTCCCTTGATCTAGACACTATACTTCTATTGATGCAGCCCAAAATCGCATTGGCCTTTTTAGCTGCCGCATCACACTACTGACTCATATTCAACTTGTGGTCTACTAGGACTCCTAGATCCCTTTCGCACGTAGTCTCATTCAGCCAGGTCTCCCCCATCCTATATCTATGCTTTTCGTTTTTCTGCCCTAAGTGCAGTACCTTACATTTCTCCATATTGAATTTCATTTTGTTAGCTTTGGCCCAGCTTTCTAGTCTATCCAGGTCATTTTGCATTTTGATCCTGTCCTCTAGGGTATTAGCTACTCCTCCTCATTTGGTGTCATCTGCAAATTTGATAAGCATAGCCTCTATTCCCTCATCCAAGTCATTGATAAAGATGTTAAATAGCACTGGGCCCAGGACTGAACTCTGCGGCACCCCACTGGTCACATCTTTCCAAGACGAAGAGGAGCCACTGCTGAGCACCCTTTGAGTTTGGCCGGTCAACCAATTACAAATCCATTGAACAGTTAACTTGTCTAGCCCACATTTTACAAGTTCGTTTGCAAGAATGTCATGGGGAACCTTGTCAAAGGCCTTACTGAAATCAAGGTATGCGATGTCCACAGCATTCCCTTCATCTACCAAGCTGGTAATTTTATCAAAAAAAGAACAGATTAGTCTGGCATGACTTGTTTCTCTGAAACCCATGTTGACTTTTTGTGATTATGGCACTGCCTTCTAAATGTTCACAGACTCTCTGTTTAATGATCTGCTCTAGAATCTTCCCTGGTACTGATGTCAGACTAATTGGATGATAATTGACGATAATCAAAAAGTTAATTCAACACTTGGAGTTGTGGCTCCACCAAAATACAGGTAAAGGAAAAAATATGTCTGTCCAGCCCTTGATGGCAATCAACTTCCAGGTCCATTGACTGCATTCAGTGTTTGGCCCGAAGAGCAATGCAAAGCAGAAACTGCATGGGGGTTGCTGCAGGCGTATCTACCACTGCAACACTGCTGCTTACTACACCAATGCTGTAGGAAGAAGTAAGAGTATTGCTGAGTGAATAGGCATATTAGACCATTATAACAGTGGGAAATCACAGGCCAGTTCTTAAGCAAACAGGCAAGGCAGATGGTATGGTATGATGCACCATGTCTAGGCAGGGCTGGCCCAATACTTTTTGCTGGTTGAGCCAAAGGACAAGCTGGTGTATCTCCCTCATTCCATATACAGAAGCTGGAACAGAATCCTTCATCACACCTGAGGGCAGCGGACTGATTTCAGGATCAGAACTGGCTGCATGGTATACATGCTGTGCCTTTCAACAAGGAAGAACAACCAGGTGATTGATGCTGCTGCCCTCCACCATCTACTACCTCAGACAGCTGCCTCATATTGCCTAATGAAAGGGTTAGCCCTTCTGCCCAGCATCTTCCCTGCCCAAGAAGGCTGTGCACATAGTGCACACTACACAAATTAGATGGTGAAAAGAGCAGTACTGTACTCTCTTGTAACTGGAGAGCTAGATATTTTTAAATGGTAGTGGTGAGGAGAAATAGACTTATCCAAAGACAAGTTAGCTGGAAACCTTGTATTTTAATCTTGTTTTGTGCCTTCAAGTTGACTCATGGAGGAGATTATCAGTTGTGCTAAGTATAGCGTTATCATGATGCCAGGAGATCGCTAAAGGGCTTCCCTTTCAGATGACATTGTCTGCCTCATAATGCTCCTGTTCTGCTGCTGTTCCGCTGGTGCTGCTTTTTATTAATGGGAGAAGCCATCAATGAATCCCTCAGTTCTGTCACGGAATGTCCTGCAAGTGAAAAGGTGGCCGTTTCACTGGCACAATCACAGCATCAATGGGAGGTCTGTGCCAGAACACTTCCTGGTGAGATCGGGATATCCAGGTAAGTGACATACTTTTTTGTACCCTCCCTGGGTTACTTATAAAGCTTTAAGTGTGTTTTTTGTGCTTGCTGTCACTTTTTCTCTTTTTGACCTGGGTTTTTATTTTTGAATTTTCCACGCTCTCGTCTTGTGAGAACCAGTGAGATTTCATTCCAGGAAGTGAATGGAGCTCTTTTAGAGCTCCATTTACTCCTGGCCTGGCGTGGAAGCAGGAATAAGGTAGGTCTGAAACTTTTTGTTCTCATGCCAGGACAGGGGCGGGAGAAGAGACTGTGGGACGGGAACACTTTTTTTGTTTCCGTCTGATAATCTCCAGAGATTCTATCATAGGGTTTTCTTGGCAAAATTTACTCATAGGAGATTTACCATTGCCATGCTCTTAGGCTGAGCTAGTGTGACTTGCCCAAGATGACCTAGTGGGTTTTCATGCCTGAGAAGGGATTTGAACCCTGGTCTCCCCGAGTCCAGAATACATTGGGCTGGCTGTATTTGAATCTACTAGAAAAGAAACAATTGTGAGAAGACTAGTCATTTAGTGACAAGCATTAACAAACCTGAATTGTTGATTCAACTTTCATGTGCTTCAGGAAAAGAAAACATTTTGCTCAAAAATTGGAACCAGCCCTTTTATTCAGTACTGTACTGTCAGGATTTGAGAAATCCTAGAAATTATTAAAACACATTCTTTAAATTTCCCACTAGAGGGCAGAATTACTCCAGCAGCAAATGTACAACTTGCTTGGTTTGACCCCACTGACTGGATCACATTAGAACTTGGTCTGAAGAACTGGAGCCCAAGTGTAGTTTTTTAAATTATTTTAAATTATTCTACGTGTAATTTTTCCTTCCTGTATAATTTTTGTCAGAGGCCAGATAGTATCTTTTAAGTTAATCTGCAGTGTTATTAAAACACAGAAAAATATAAACAAGTCAGTCATCAGTCTTTTGAATGTGTTCAGTGTTCACGCTTGGGAACGACACACTGAAAATCAATAACTGTGTCCAGATAGCTTCTTCAAAGTGAAATAAGTATTGCAATACAGATAACATTTTCATAGATTAACTGAATATGCATAGTTTGATTGCAGAATTTGTTCCACACTTTATTCATATTCCAGAATCTGGAATATTTGTGTGTTATTATTGAGATTTGTTTGATATGGGGACCAAAGGAAAAGAGCCTGGAAGAGAAATAATGGCCAAGGTTGCAATTCTATATGCACTTACTTAGGAATAAATCCCCCTTAACTCAATGAGATTTACTTCTGAATAGACCATAGCAGTGCCAGGTTTTCAAAATAGAAATAATTCATTAAATTCATGACACGCAGAGTTGACAACTAAGAAGCAGCTATTAACAAGTTTGGGCTCTACCTGAATAACAAATGAAAGTATTGATTTCAGTTAACTTTGGCATGTGTTTCTCTGTAAAATTAACATATTGTCCACATTCATAAATTAAAGGATCACACATTTCTCTCTTTATGAAGGCATCTTATTCAATCTATATAAAAGGAAAAGCTTTCCAGCTCTCAGATAGAGGACATCCTTTGCAGTAAGGGACACCTGCCAGTCCGATAAAGGACAGCTTTCCAGACCTCAAATAAGGGACATCTCTTATAATAAGGGACAACTGGTAACCCTAGTAGACAGGCACAGAGCTGAGCTGTGAAGAACATTAGTTGCATAACAGGAGTGACTAGCAGGCCTGGAAGAGCCTGAATGAAAGCAGCACTGGGGAAACTATGGGCTTTTGTGGGGGAAATGTTTTTGCAGTTACTAGATAAATTAAAGTAAAATTATACTGTGTATACAATATGTAGTATATGTTATAAGGCAAGGATCTGTTGGGAGGGGTGAGAACATGGAATGTTGGGGCTAACTAGTGGTTGGCTGAATGAGGGGATTTTAAATGGCATGTATAGCAGTTAGTCAGAGTGGGGGATATGAGTCAGGATTAGGAGTTAGAAATGTTAGGAGTTAGAGTCAGAGATAGAGTTAGTTAGAATTAAGTGTCAGACAAGAGTTAGATGTATTAAGTTAGTTTTGATGTTATGCTCAATTTCAGTTTAATTAATTATTTTTGTATTATATACTTATCATAGAATTGTAGAGTTGGAAGAGACCACAAGGACCATCCAGTCCAACCTCCTGCCATGCAGGAATCACGATGAAAGCATCCCTGACAGATGGCCATCCAGCCTCTGTTTAAAGACCTCCAAGGAAGGAGACCCCACCATGCTCCGAGGGAGTGTGTTCCACTGCCAAACAGCTCTTACTGTCAGAACGTTCCACCCAATATTGAGATGGAATCTCTGTTCCTGGAGCTTGCATCCATTGTTCCCTGTTCTAGTCTTTGGAGCATCAAAAAACAAGCTATGTGGGGTGCGACTATGGAAAGCTGAGATCTATTCAGCTTCTGCAGACAATAACATTAGTTTAGCACAACCAATTGTTGGCCAATTGCACTGCTGCAAAAGCAATCACACAATGGGTGGCATGGCTACACACTCTGTGCCCCCTGAGAATTCTACATAAGAGATATTGGAAAGCTTGAGCTGAAACATATGATGTCTATGTTGGCAGCAGTTAATCAAGGGTGGTGGTGTCTGTTGGGGAGATTAGATTAATAAAGTCTAACATAGGAATCGCAAGAGCATCTAAAAGGTCCTCACATTTGATGTCGTAGTGGTAGGACAGGAGGAGGTCTTCACATTGGTGTCAGAGATGGGATTGGTATCAAAGATGGGATAAGTGGAAGCCCTCATAAACACACTTTAAGTCATAGCCATCTTTGAAGACCAAATTAGGATGTGAAGATCAGTCAGTTTTGTTTCTGTTGTGTTTCTAAGGCTGAATCCACACTACCCGAATAATCAAGTTTGAAACTGGATTATTTGCCACGGCTCCTTCCTATGGAATCCTGGAATTTGTACTTTAGTAAGGTCTTTAGCCATTTCTGTCAAAGAATACTGCTGCCTCACCAAACTACAAATCCCAGGATTCCATAGGAAGGAGCCATGGCAAATACTCCAGTTTTAAACTGGAATATTTGTGTAGTGTGGATTCAGCCTACTGGCCAGCTTTCATGTCCTGTTCAAGTTCCCTTTTGGTTTGCAAGATTTCCCACCTTTCCTACAAAAAAATCCATGTGCATTTTAATATGTGCTTGCCTTTATGGGGAGATTTGAACACAGGTCCTTCTAGTCCTATTGCAACACTGTAACCACCAGCATGCTATACCATGCAACCTGTGAATTTGGCCAAAGAATTCTGCAGTTGCTATATTAGAGGCAGAGCTTAGAAATATTACTCTTTTGGACAATAACAACCAGAGCCCACCACCCAGCATAGATATGGTCATACTGGCTGCAGGGTTCTGGTAGTTGTAATCATTCCAAACCTCCTTTCCAAGCTTGGATTAGAAGTAATCATAGTCCCAAATTCATGAGGAAAACATGCACATTCTAGTGGTTAAATTTCAAGTTGCATTTAGTTTGCAGTCAGAAAGTTCAATATTTGGTGGAGAAGCAAGACCACCCTGAATTTCAATAACAGCTTGCAATAAAATCTTGGCTTTTAAACAATGCCTTGGCTGCTCTTTAGCTTAATAGGTGATTTTTTTAAAAAAAAGTTTTAAAAATACTTCCACTTTCTTTAAATCATAAAGTATGTACAGTACTTTGTTTCATTGCAAAGGACTCTTTAAAATCTGAAATGCTGAACAAGAGAGAGACACGGTTGCAAAAGAGTACTTAGAATGAAACAAAACTGAATGAATTAATATATTATTGTTACAGTTGATGAGTTGTGCTATTAAACTGTGCCTGGCTTGCTGGTTTCTGCCTGTTGCACAGTTCTGTGTTTCTTCTAAGGGAAGTAAGGGAGGGTGGACAGCGTGACCTCAGTTAACAAAGCAGCTCTTTTTTACAAAGACTTTTTATACTCATCCAGCCACCCTTTCCTCCTCATCCTCTGTCTAGCTGGACTTTTTAAGAAGGATCCGTATTGGGAGGGTAGTGATGGAGGGCTTGAGAAAGACAGTGTCAGATTGCAGCAGCCTGTCTGCAGTAAACAATGCAATAACACTTGAAATGGAAAAGAATAAAAATCTACTCCCACTGATACTACTGTAGTTGTGTATGTGCCTTCCTACAACAAGCAAAATAAACAGCAGAATCCCTTAGTGAACGTGTGAACAGCAAAACAGAGAGAAAAAGGGGAAAGTACATAAGCCTGCCTCACTTGCTCTTCCTCACATGTTTAAAATATATAGGTTTGGCCAACATAATGGAAATCCAAAGAAAAATGGAGTCTGTTGAATGCAAAAAAATATCATCCTTAGGTATATTTTAGAAGAAGCCTTCAAGTGGTCTGTAGTAAGTTCAGTATGTTTTGTTTACTTATGTGAGGCTTACCTGACCTGGTTGCTTCATTTCACACATACATATTGTAAGTTTTGGATAAAAAGTTAGCACAGCCATGTTTAATTGTTCTTCTGCCTCATGTTGCAGGAACCTATCCATTTTCTTTCCATGTTACATATTTCTGCCCGAGTACCAAATTTTCAGTTAATCAAGTAAAGCTCAAAAACACACCTGCTTCATTAATTGTTACTGTCCAGTCACTTCTTAAAATATCCAATCCCTATTTCATTTAGCCTAGAAGAACCTTCACAGATACTTAGTGCCAAACTAAATGTGTGGGTGACAAAACTTTCTTATATGTGAGCAGGAGTGTATATAAAGAGTCCAACTCTAAGGAAAGAACAACAAGGAGCCTGTGAGGAATGCTTAACTGTTTCCAATCCATGGTTTCTCTTTCCATGTAATTCATTCTTCACCTATAGAGATAAGTCTGGTTGAGAGCAGAATTATTAGTGAGAAGTAAGTAATGTTCATAGGGAGGACTCAGCCACCCACCCACATGCCCTTTTTATCGCTGAGAATGACACCCATGTGGGTAAGTGGTTAAAGCTGGATTGCATGACTGTGTTGGTCCCAAGGACACTTCCTCCAGCATGAAAGCTGATATCAGTCACTAGGGAATGCAAAACAAGGGGTACAGTTGCAGTCATGTCCTGCCATGGGCTTCCCATAGGTAGAGGGGCACAGTGAGGACAGGAAACTGGGCTAGTTAGGCCTTTTGTCCAAAAGCTTTTAGAATAGATTCTTTGAACTGCAGCAAAAAGCTTTTAGATTCTTTGAACTGATGGTGGCTTGCAGGGTCTCATACACTTGTTTGTACACACACACACAGACATTGGAAAGACAGTTCTGTTTGTTTATCCCAAGCTCCTCACCTGCATTTGGATACCCTGTTCAGACATAACATTGGAGCAGGTCTTTGAAGAACCACTGAATGAAAGATACAAAATGCAGGGGAAGCTGTATTGTTAGACATAATAAGACAAATCCCAAAATCCATCTTATGGTAATAGCTTTATCAGGCTGATCCAAAAGGTACAACAATCTATTTACACTGTGACAATTTTGGGTTTTCAGGTGGTAGTGGGATTGTATTTTCAAAATGGAGAAAGAGATTTTATTGTTTCATTTTTCATTTGTTTCACATATACCCCGCTTTTCTCCTGACATAAGACCCAAAGAAGATGTATTCTCTTTTATTGCTTGTCCTCTTTCCAGCAACCCTTGGGGGGCCATTCCAGGTGAAATCTAATACTGGATGACCCTCATTATCACCTTCCTCACATCACAACACTTCAGAACTTGAAGATCAAGTCATTCCTCACCAGAGGTTGCTGATGGCTCTGATACCATTGAATTGGTAAATCTGCTCTGGATTTTAGTCTGAACTTTAAATGATGAACCTATTTTGGGAAAGGGCTCAGCACCCTGGATAGCACCTATAAATTTGGACTAAAACCCAGTAAGGATTCACCTGTCCACTGAGACTGAAGTTGTCAGTGTCCTCTTCCCTGGCCCTTCCCTTGTCTGCTTTTTGTAACATCTTGCCACAAGGTCTTAAAGGCTTGTACAGATTTTTTATTGGTCTAATAAAGCCACAGGATAAATTTTGGAACTGACTGAAAGAGTTGATTCAAAGCCCATAGAAATACCAGCTGGTGCCCAACCTCTGTGATCAGCCGATACATATTCTTCTGGTTCTGCCTTTGCATTATACCTTTTTTCCTTGCCTTCCTGCTCTTAGTATTGCTCATTTTAATTTGACAACTGTTGTGTGCTTTGAACAACAGTTCATGAATCTACATCCAGTCAGCTCTAGTTTGAATACATTGCCAACCCAAATGTGCTGATGCCACCTAAGGAGCTTGTTTTATCAGAGACTAATTAAAGGGTCTAATTTGATGGTGTACTGAAAACAGCCCAGCTTTCATTTCTCTGATATGACGAGCTATGTGTGATCCAGTCCCAAAGGTGTGTAAAATTCTCATCTTAATTAACTTTGCTACTCACAGTCCCTAGGTTTATGCAAATGCAAATCAGGTTCCAGGCACAATTACATGTAAACATGCCATGCCTGCCATTTAAAAAAAGAAAGAAAGAAAGCCCCAAGCTTAATCACCCAGTATGCTTTCAGCTAGTTCTTTCCCATATAATCAGTCGGTACAAGAAAAAATAATGGTGAGAGAGCTTCATCAAAGCAAACCCTAGCTTTATAACTTGCTCCTCTCCCCTCAACACCCCTTATTGGAGAAATCCTGAGAAAAGCTTGGTGTCTTTTGATAAGTTATTGAGAAAGGCCTGGAGGAGCTTATTTCCTGTCCATTCTACAATCCCCTTCCCTTTCAAAAAACTGTCCATGGCAGAGGGAGAGCTGTTAATGTGGAGGCCCTCAACAGAAGCTATGTCTTGAAGGCATGGAGGCCCTTGCAGAATGTCTGTTACCACTGGGAACCCTAGGAAATGCCCTTCCCAGCTCCATCTGTTAAGCAAAGAGGCATTGAGAGAATGTCATTTCCCAGGATTCTCTACATACTGTCACAAGTGCTCTGCACGACCCCCAGGTCTTAAGACTTAGATGACAAGGAATTGCATGCTGGCAAGAGGGTGCAACTGTTAGGTGGATTTGTACTTGGTTGACTGACCGAACCCAAGGCTGACCTTCTTCTTGCCTTAAGCAACCTGTGAGATTTTGGTTGCTGCGGCAGGTCCCCCCTTCTTCCTCTGGGTGGGACCTCTCCCCACGCACGACAGGAAACGTGTCATGTTCTCCCATGGATTCTGGGTGTTAGAGTAGAATCCATGGAAGGCCCTGACATGAGTTTGGTTCCTGGACTCATTCCCCTGCCTGGGCCTCTACTCTACTCTAACACCCAGAATCCATGGGAGAACATGACAAGACGCATCCTTTGTTTCTGCTTTAGCCAAAGCCTTTGCTTATGGCAGGAGCGGCTGCTGCCAGGAGAGTGGTCAGTTCACCAAGAGTAGCAAGTACCCCGAAGACGTCCACCCAACCAGACGGGCTCCTCTTGGTGTTGACCGTGTCCGCAGGAGCGTCATCGTTGAGGTAAAGGGGGAACCAGGGGGCTTTTTACTTGTGGATGCCCCCCTACCCTAGCTGGGAATAAGGGGACGGCTGCTTCAGCCGATGCGTTTCACTTCTGGAGGTGGAGGACCAGATGGCACCAGGAGGTCAGAAGGTATGCCATGCCCAGAGCTTGGAAAGGGTCCTTTTGGGGGACAACAACTCCCATAATTCCCACAGCCAGTGGGCATGCTGGCAGGGGATTCTGGGAATTGTAGTAAAGACAGAACTTGGTCCTTCCCTCCACCAGTTTGTTGTTGGAGGTAGAAGGACACCAGTTTTGGACTATTGTAGGGAAGACTTTTGGCAGCGTACGTTATGCTGTGCCTTAAATTTATCAGTTTAGCACTCTTAATTGTACCCCCTCCTTTTTAATGACACAGATTTTTTTATTATTTCATTTGCTGACTTTTAAAACTGGTGCTATGCAAACCACTTAACATACACTTCTCCATATTCATGGATTTGGTATCCATGGATTTAAGTATTCATGGGTTGAAAATATTCTTTAAAAAATAATAATCCAAAAAGCAAACCTTGATTTTGCCATCTTATAGAAGGGGCACCATTTTGCTATGCCATTGCATTTAATGGGACTTGAGTCTTCATGGATTTTGGTATCCACAAAGGGATTCCTGTAACCAAATCCCAGCAAATATGAAGGGACAATTGTATTCATGACTTGAAAATATTCTTTAAAAATTAATAATCCAAAAAGCAAACCTTGATTTTGCTGTTTTATATAAGGGACACTATTTTGCTATGCCATTGGATAGAATGGGACGTGAGTCTTCACAGATTTTGGTATCCACAAAAGGGGGTCCTGGACCCAAACCCCAGCAAATATGAAGGGACAACTATAATAATCCAAAAAGCAAACCTTCATTTTACCATCTTATACAAGGGACACCATTTTGCTATGCCATTGCATTTAATGGGACTTGAGTCTTCATGGATTTTGGTATCCACAAAAGGGGATCCTGGACCCAAACCCAAGTGAATAGGAAGGGACAACTGTATACGGTTTTGTTAAATAGACGAGGAGTGCTTTGGGCAGAAGATGGCCAGGATTTTGGTCATGTCCGTTTTCTTCCACCGGTCATTTCTTTTTCCTGCAAAGTGGATTTCTGTTTTTTCCACAGCCAGAGGGACTAACGTACAGTGTTTTCTTCTGCCACAATGGTAAGAGGATTCTGCATTGCTTGGGGGTCAGCCTCTATCTCCCTCTCCGGAATAACCAGAATTAAAATTTCCCTGCCTTTTACTTAATGCCACAGCTTGGTGCAGGCGCCAGGCACAGGCCATATCAAAGCTTTGCTATGGATGGGTCCGGCACCTCTGAGGGGCCTTGGAAAAGTTACTGGTGGTGGTGAGGGGGGGGCATCAGGTAGACTACAACTTCCAGAACCCCAGGGAGTTGTAGTTCAAAGAAAGTATTCTTCATTGCTTTGGTATAACGACAACTGTTCTGGTTAGTTTTAGTCCCAAACAGTAACTTTCCCCCATCTGAGCCTCTTTTGACATGTCAGTGCCACCCCTCAAGTAACAGGAACACGTGTTTCATGGTTGTGGGGGGAGGGACTTTTGAGCTTTTGTCCTGAGTCAATTCAATGTGCAATGCAGGAAACACACCACAAATTTAAAATCCAGTTGTTATTCTTCTATGTCTGCTCCCTGCCACAAACAAAATATGCACATCTGGGTGTACCTAAGAGCTGTGTGGCTGCGTGGTGGCATTTGCTTAAAAGAAATCCACACAGGGGTGCCTTTGTGAAAAGCTACTTTACTTGGACTATAGCTCCCAGAATCCTCTGCCAGCATGGGCAATTTGGGAAACTGTTTTCCCCAAAACTTTCCCAAGCTCTCCCTTGAGCCATGGACGTCTGAGCGCTGATAGCATGCTTTTTGTTTTTAACTAGAGAGAATCCACATTTCCACTCCTAATAAATACGAGTACCAGTACGTGCAGAAACCGGCCTGCGTGACGCACTTTGAAGTGGCCATCAAGGCCCACAACAACACCCATGTGGCCTTGTCTTTGGCCCCCCACGACATGGCGGAGATGACCGAGATCGTCATTGGAGGACGCCAGAACTCCCGAACATGGATTGCTACCAGCAAAATGGGGGACCCCGTGGCCATTAATAAACTGCTCCCTGCCACAAAGAAAACATGCATAGCTGAGCAGAGATCCGAACACTGTATGAAGCACTGCACCCTGCTGGCTCCCCTCAAATGCCTTGCCACTCCTTTGCATGTCCTGCATGTCACACCCCTGCCCGCTTGCCCTCTTCATGGCCAGCCTCCGTGCATGGCAGGGGGTTGGACAGGATGGCCTTTGACATCTCTTCCAACTCTTCAATGATTCCCTTGCTCCGGGCATGGCTTCCATTCTCTCTGTACTCCGTCTGGGCATCTGCAGAAGCCTGCCTGGTTTACAACGCTGGAGCATGTCCGGATAGCCTCCCAGCACTTAAAAGCCTTCCAAGTCTGGGCCAGATGGCAACCCTTGCTTGAGTCTATGAAAACCATCTTCCTGCTTCTTGGCCTTTTTGGTGGCGGCTCCTGCATGGGCCAGGGCTGCTCTTCCTGCCTGTGCCCGCGCTGGCCGGAGGAAGGACTCGATGGTCCACCCGGTTGAGGCCGTGCTCTTCTCTTGCTGCCAGGAGACGTGATGGGGCCGACGCTCACCCACCTGGACAACCTGCTCCAGCTTCCCTTCAGCTGCGGCAAGCAGAACATGATCCATTTTGCTCCCAATGTCTTTGTCCTCAAGTATCTCCAAAAGACCAAACAACTCAGCCCAGAGGTGGAGAGCGAAGCCATGGAGTACTTGGTGCAAGGTAGCTCCCTTAGCAAGGCAGAGGGGAGAGGGGAGGGTCTTCTTCTGCACCCCCAAAAATGCTGTAACGCCCCCCCGGCATGGCATGGCTAACCCTCCCGCTGCTCCCACCTTCTTGTCTTGGGGCCTCTTCTCCAGGATACCAGCGCCAGCTGACCTACAAGAGGCAAGATGGCTCCTACAGCGCCTTCAGGGAGAGAAGCATGTGGTACGTACGTTCTTGGGCAGTGGAGTGAAGTGGGGAGTCGTTGTTGGCCCCCATTTTTGGCTTCTCTCTCAGGCTGCTGGGGAAGGCAGGGAGGGGCGGTCTAGGACCCTCAGCCTCTGCTTGTGTTTCCAGGCTCACTGCCTTTGTGCTCAAGTCTTTTGCGCAGTCCCGAGGGTTCATTTTCATTGACCCCAAGGAGCTCTTGGCTGCCAAGGAGTGGATCATCCAGCACCAGAATGCGGATGGCTCCTCCCCGGCTGTGGGCAGGATATTAAACAAGGACATCCAGGTAGGAGAGGGGGACAGGGTGGGTGGGGAGCAGGACGGAGGGCGCCTGAAATCGTTAAAAGAGGCAGGGCAGTTGTAGGCTTAAAATACTTGACCAGGAACCACCCGAGAAGAAAGCATACAATTAAAAGCATGCACCTAAATACAGAGACATTTTTTAAAAAATTTAAAAACTGTGAAGCTGTGTAATAAGGAGAAAAATGTACCTTTTGTGCTGAATTATCCATTGCAAGCTCTCTCAAGAATTTTTTCTGTGCACGTTTGGCCCTCCAGGGAGGAATCCACGGGAAGACGTCACTGACAGTGTATGTCGTGGCTGCTTTGCTGGAGACGGGAGTGACATCTGAGGTAAAAGGCAAATGTGCAAACTTGGCCTCATGGAAGGTGTGGGGTCACCCTGGTTTCCAACAGCCCCCCACCCCCCCTCCACCATCTCTCCCCTCTCACTTTCCTTGGTGGGAATGGAGGAAGGACACTTCACCGAGATTTGGTGATAATGCTGGCTGTGTGGAATCTCCGTTGGCAAGATTCCTTTGCAAGATTTCATTGAACCATAGAATCATACAGTTAGAAGATACCCCCAAGGGCCATCTATTCCAACCCCATTCTGCCATGCAGGGAGACACAATCAAAGCATTCCTGACAGATCCAGCTTTTGTTTAAAAACCTCCAAAGAAGGAGACTCCACCAGATCCCATATTCCACTTCCGAACAGCTCTTACTGTCAGGAGGTTCTTCCCCATATTTAGACAGAATCTCTTTTCCTGTAGTTTGAACCCATTGCTCCATGTCCTAGTATCCAGAGGAGCAGAAAACAAGCTTGCACCATCCTCAGTATGACATCCCTTCAAATATTTAAACATGGCTCTTATGTCCCCTCTTCACCTTCTCTTCTCCAAACTAAACATACCCAGCTCCCTATGCTGCTCCTCATGAGGCGTGGCTTCAGAGGAGGTTTGCACTTGCCTTCCTCTGAGGCTCAGAGAGTGTGACTCACCCAGTGGGTTTCCATGCCTGTGCAAGGATTCGAAACCAGGGCCCCAGAGCTGTAGTCCAACACTCAAACCACTACACCACACTTGCTCTCAGACTTTGTTGCTAGCAGAAACCAACCCATGATGAATCTGAGTGTCTCTCCTTCCTTGCTCCAAACAACAAGGAAATGACTTGGATCCTGGCCGTGACTTCGCTGTGGCAGTTGGCATACTGCCTGCCTGAGATGCCAGTCCAACTTGGAAGGCTCTGTTGGGCAGCCCTTGCCCCTGAGAGAGGAGGAGGAGATGGGTGAGAAGTCTGCCAGGCCTTGTTGAGTGGAAATGGCGGCAGCTCTGACAGGACCGGCCTGTCTCTCTTCCCCCTCCTGCTTAGGAAGAAAGGGGCTCCATGGCCAAAGCGAAGCTCTTCCTGGAATCCAACATCTACCCAGCCAAGGGCCCCTACACCACTGTGCTGACCACCTACGCCCTCACCCTTCTGCACAGCCCCTTGGCCATAGCAGCGCTGCAGAAGATGAACAGCCTGGCCATCACTCAAGGTGAAAGCGCTGGCGCCTTGTGTACCTCTGGCCAGCCGCTGCCAGGGGATGTGAGGCTCAGCCCCAAATGGACTTGTGGGGAGGCCATTATGAGAGGAAGGAGGGTGCCCCCCTTGCATCGTGTGCAAAGCAGTTTCCTTGCAAGGCTCCATTGTGTGGAGGAAGGAGGGGTGCTGTCCTTGGGGTCTACAGGGAGGGACCACCAGCAGCCACGGCAGCAGCGAATAGCAGTCGAGATGACAGCCACTGAGTGTGGCGTTCCAGCATCCCTGTGAGGAAGGCCTCCATGCCCCCTCTCACCGCACGGCTCCTTCCTTCCCCTTTTCCAGGCGGTTTCACCCACTGGAGCTTAATGGGGAGCCTTGCCACAGATGAAGACAGCTTCATGGGCTTCAATGATGGCTTCTCCCAATCAGGTGATTCTCTGTCCACAGCAGCGAGGGTCTCTGTCTTGGGGTGGAGATGAAGAAGGGTCTTCCCATGCCCACCCACCCAACCTGAGCCCAAAGGAGGTGGGGGGACCTGGGTGTTGGGACTTAAAGGATGCCTGGGGCCAGCCTTGGGGTTAGGACATGGCTTGAACCCGGTGGGCTATGCCTGGGAGCAGACAAGGCAGAGGAAAGCCGTTTGGGGACAGGATCAACTTGGGGTCCTCCAGGTGCCACACAGACTGACCCAAAATGAACAAAGCAAAAGTTGTCGGATCCAGAAGACCCCTCCTTGCTTTGAACAATAGGCAGAGGAGAAGGAGGCCTCACTGGATATAAAAGGCGGCACCTCTGCTCCCAGTGGCCAGAAGAAGGGCTTTGGCGGGTGTGGGGAAGAAGACCACCCACTTTGCTCACCCTTTGAGCCACCCAACGTCCCCTTCCTCTTTCAGTGGTATCGGCTGAAGTGGAGATTACGGCTTATGCGCTGCTGACCTACACGGTGCTGGGGGACGTGGCCTTGGCACTGCCGGTGGTCAAGTGGCTCTCTCAGCATAGGAATGCCCTGGGGGGCTTCTCCTCCACCCAGGTGAGGCCCCAACAGAACAAGCGAGTGAGTGAGGGGCTTCTACCCCCCTTGACTGGGGAAGGGAGAGAAAGAGGGAGCGCCGAGTAGGTGCTCAGTCGGCCTGGGTGAGGACGAGGCAGCAGTGGCTAGGGTCCACTTGGTGTTTCATGACGTTTCAAATACACAGTTGGGGAGCAATGCAGGTTAAATGCTACAAGAGGAAGAAAGCCCCATCCCTCAGTCATCAGAGAGGGAAGAAGTCAGGGGGTCCCAGAGCTGGTCCCCAAAGCATTCGCCCCCCAGCCCACCCCTCAAGTCTCCTTCTGGCCTCCTTTACCCTCTCCTCTCACACCCAGACCGCCCTGGCACTGTCATCCGGCAGCCTTTCCAAGGCAGAGGGCAACTGGTTCAATATTCGCATGGAGGGCTGGCTGTTTCTCTACTTGGTAGCCATCCGTGCCAGAGGGTGAGACGTTTCCATGGGTTTTAGCAGCCTACAGTTTCTCCTCCTGGCCTACCTCATAGGGCTGCAGTGTGGATAAAGCTGGGGTGGTGGACTTTTGCTCATGGGACGAAATCCCACAAATCAAGGGGTCCCTGTTGGGTCTGGTTGGGGTCCCTCTTGACATTCCCCATTCCTCCTGCCCCCCCCCAGGGCACCTGCATGGCCCTCCAAGCCCTGGCCGAATATGCCATCCTCTCCTACATTGGGGGCATCAACCTCACCATTTTGCTGGCCTCCACCGCTGGCCAGCATCCTTTGTGAGCGCCAAAGGTGAAGGATGCTGCCTCCTGCAGGTGAGAGGAAGCCCCGAGATGGGCAACGTTTAAAAGAGCAATTTGAGGAAGTGGGTTTCACATTCTCATGCCATTCGCTTATCACTCTGAGTGGCAAAGAAAAGCAACAGGGGAAAAAAGGAACAAGCCACACCACCGGCAAGACATTGCTTTAATTTTAATGATTGCTGCAAGCGACAGCAATAGCGCAACAGGCAGTGGGGAATGGATGCCTTCCTGAGAGTAACTCTCCAGGATCTGGGCCAGCTGGGGTGGGAGGTCCTGTCTCCTGGGAGGGGAAGAGAGAATATTTTCTACTCCACTCTCCTTCTCCCCACTCTTCAAGGTTAGAATCATAGAATCAGAGTTGGAAGAGACCCCAAGGGCCATCTAGTCCAACTCCTTTCCCCTGCAGGAAGACACAATCAAAGTATTACCTCTAGTCCTAATCAATTTCAGCACCACGGTGAGTTCATAGACTCATAGAGTTGGAAGAGACCCCAAGGGCCATCTAGTCCAACTCCCTTCCCCTGCAGGAAGACACAATCAAAGTATTACCTCTAGTCCTAATCAATTTCAGCACCACGGTGAGTTCATAGACTCATAGAGTTGGAAGAGACCACAAGGGCCATCTAGTCCAACCCCATTCTACCCTGCAGGAATACCCAATCAAAGCACTCCCAAGAGATGGCCGTCCAGCCTCTAGTCCTAAACAATTTCAGCACCATGGAGAGCTCATAGAGCCCTAGAGTTGGAAGAGACCCCAAGGGCCATGTAGTCCAACCCCACACAATCAAAGCATTCCAAACAGATAGCCACCCAGCCTGTTTAAAAACCTCCAAAGATGGAGACTCCACCACACTCCCAGGCAGTGCATTCCACTTCGGAACAGCTCTTACTGTCAGGAAGTTCTTCCTAAAGTTTAGCTGGAATCTCTTTTCCTATAGTTTGAGTCCATTGCTCCATGTCCTCATCTCTGGACCTGCAGAAAACAAGCTTGCTCCATCCTCAGTATGACATCCCTTCAAATATTTAAACATGGCCATCATGTCCCCTCTTCACCTTCTCTTCCCTAGGCGAAACATACCCATTTACTCCTAAGCTGCTCCTTGTATGGCATAATGGCTTGCACACCTCCCACCATTTTGGTCGCCCTCCTCTGGTTGTGTGCCTCTTGATGAGTTTTTGAGTGTTGCAATGCTTTTGCCACAGACTGGGCAGCTGGGTAGGGGGTACTATGTTTTTGAGGTGGTGGTGAAGAGTCCTCTATTCTGCCCGAGACCTCCCTTGGTGGGTGACCCCTGTTCCCTCCACTGCTGGGTAGGTCGATGTTGCTTACAATGTCCCGGATCCCGTGGCCAAACCAGCTTTCCAGCTCCTGGTGAACCTGCAAGAGCCCCGGCTGAAAAGGCACCGACACCTGGAGGAGAACCACTCGGAGGCCTCCCGCTGCGACCAGGTGCCAGGAGATGACGACAATGACCCTGCTGCAGATCAGGGCCACCAGGAGTACAAGGTGATTGTGGAGACATGCATGAGGTGAGGCTCTTGGCAAGAGAAGGAAAGGGCCCTTCTCTTTCTCCATCAAGGACGGGGCCAATGGTCAGGGTACCCCCACAGACCCTCCCCTTTGTAACCTCTGCAGCCTGCAGTGGCCATGATGGTGGGAGGAAGGGGACGCTCTTGTCCAACAAAAGTAACTTCTCCAAGCTCTGCCCTTTGCAAGTGGGAGCTGAAACCTTTCCTCTTCCACTCTGCTCTGTTCCCACCTGGAACCTGGAACTTTCGTCCTCTCCACCCACATATTTGGGCAGGATTTCTCTGCCCCATTTCAGAGCTCGAGGCCCTTTCCTGAAGACAGAAGTCCAGTAGCTTCTGTCCCATCCCCAATTCTCCTCTCCCTCAGCACTTGTCCTGTCTCCTTTAGCGAGATAAATGTTTTATGCCTTTGCAAAAGAAATAAAGACCCCCAAATGTGTCCGAGGCACGCCGATTCCACTGAGTGACCCGTCCCGTTTTTCTCTCCTCCATCCCTGCCTTGTTGCCCGGCAAGGTGGCTTCATTCTGGTTCGGCCAACATGGCTGTCCTGGAGGTGCCGTTGTTTTCAGGCATCCAAGCTGACGTCGAGAGCCTGGAGCAGGTAGGACCCCCCAAAATGTCCCTCCCGGTCCTCCCGGGTGCCTCTTTGAGGTGCCTGGAAGCCTCCTGAGCGAGGACAGAGAGCTCACAGATACCAGACCGGACTTGAATTTGTATGCTGATTTTGCATTAAAAGAGTTTTAAGTGGTTTTAAAGTTATTTTTATCTGTTCTTTTATCTAAGGTCTTGTGGCATAAGACAGGAAATATGTGGTTTAATAAGCAAAGTGAGTCTAACTGACTGAGCCATGGCAGGGGACCTGTGAGGATTAGGAAACATAATTTATTCTTCCTCCCATGCAGAGCTTGAAAAACTGCCCTTTTTCTGGACCATGTTGGCTGGGGGATTCTGGACGATGTAGTCCATACAAGTAGTTACTCCAAGCACTGGCTTCATATCTTCCTGGTTCTGGAAGGAGGGCTATGGTTGCTAATATAAGCAAAATTTGAAAAGAAGCAAACAACAAAAAGCAAGACACGTGGGTGTATTTTTTTAATGAAATGCAGTGCAGGAGGTGGTGCTATAATCTACTGAAAAGGTGAAATTCTGCTTCTGGAGCCTTCCAGTAGGAGCAATTCATCTTTCTTTAGAGATTTTCACACTACACTGTGATAGTGTTAGGATTCCACTTTATTTGCTCTGGCTGCCTCCTGTGGAATCCTTGGATTTGCAGTTTAGGGAGGGGCATTTACAACTCTCAGCCAGAGAGCTCTTAGGCCTCACTAAACTACAAAGCCCAGAATTCCACAGGAGGGAGCCAGAGCAGTTAAAGTGGAATAGTAACACTGTAGCAGTGTAGTGTGAAAATCTTTTCTTTTTCTTTCTTTCTCTCAGAAAAGGGCTATGCAAAGGCTCTGGAGGGTTTGTTGCTATTATGTATATTCAAATAGGTTCGTTATAAGCTGGAGCCAATCACAGGGCTTTCTTGGCAAGATGGCTTTGCCATTGCCTTCCTCTGAGGCTGAGAGAGTGTGACTTGCCCAAGGTCACCCAGTGGGTTTCCAAGGCTGAGCAGAAATTCAAACCCTGGTCTCCCAAAAATTGAAGATGGTAAACATAGTTTTAATGAAGCTTGGGGCCACACTTTGCCAACTGCTTAATAACTACAGCATAGCTTGCTGGGGGGATTCTGGGACTGGCAGTCCATAAAGAAGACCCTTCCCCAAGCCCAGAAGGACTGCCAAGGAATACCGATTGCTGTAGACTCTGTTTCAGAGGAAGGAAGTGGCAAAACCAGCTCTGGGGATACCTTGCCTTAGAAAACCCACTGAAACATTCATGGGGTCCCCAGAAGTCAAGAGATGACTTGAAAGCACGTGCACACACGCGAACACACAGAGCATCCGAACAAGTGGATTTATTTCTTTTTTAAAAAAATTATTTCTCATTAAATCTCATCAATATATACATATATATATGCTCAAGCAGGGCCTTCATGCCGAGGGAGGGCTGACCGTCTGTCCTGAGCTCACAGTCACAAAAAGTGCCCGAGGAGCAACAGGCGGGGATGCTGGGACCGCCGGGTGGCAAGGAGTGCAGAGTCCCACTTTCACGGACAGGCTGCGAGGGGTCCGGGGCTCAAAGGGAGATGAGAGGGGGAGGCCTGTGCTGAAGGTGGCGGGCGGTCCATGGAGACGTGGCATGGAGGAGGCTCCCGTGTGGGTCTCAGCTCGGGGGTCTCCGCTGGCCTGGCACCCCCAACGCTCTCCACAAGGGCCCCTGGGGTGGGGAGGGTCTTGGCAGGACATTGGCATGGGAGGGGTGAGGTCCCACATGAGGCATGTGAGCAAGAAGTCCGTTGGGTTCCCCAGGGGTCAAGGGAAACTTTTGGAGGAAGCTGGGCAGGGGGCGTCGCTTGGCCCCACGCTTTGGGGAAGGATGGCGAGTAGGCCCAGCCAGTAAGAAGACGTATCAGGCGACCGAGAGGGGAAGTGCGCCAGCTACTCAGCCCCTTTCTATGGTTCCCCCCTCCCCAAATACCCAGGCCTGGGGCCAAGAGTCTCTTCCTGCCCTGCCAAGGACTGGACACTGGGTGGGGTCAAGCGGCTCAAGGGGACTGATCCCAAGAAGGGCAGTGGGCCAGGACGCAGGAAGCCACTGGGCAGGGGCCAAATAATCTGGGCTCAAAACATCTTTAATCAATTTTTTCAAATTCTCCCTATGGTTTTTGCAAAGAAAATTTTCCAAAACTGGAAAAAGAACAACTATCTAAATTTACTTGGGTGAGTAAAAAAACCAAAGATCAAATGGAATTTGTTAATAGATGCTAGAGAAAGAGGAGGATTGGAAAGAAGACCAGATTTAAAATTGTATTTTGAAGCAGTTAGTTTAACATGGATAGGATTAGAAAATTCAAGGGAATTAGAATTGGAAGGGCATAAACACAAAAGAGGATGGCATGGCTACCCAATGTATTGAAAAATTAAAATAAATGCAGAATTTAAAAACCATATCATAAGAAGATCCTTGATAAAGGATTTGGAAGTAGTATAAAGAGAATAATAATAATAATAATTATTATTTATATACCGCCCTTTGGTTATCCAATCAGGGTGGTTCACAACATTAAAAAAAACATACAAGTAAAACAATATACTCCACTCCCCCCGCTTAAAAAGTTATTAAATCAATTTAGATTTAAAAGAAAAGAGGAAAACAATTATTATTATTATTGTGTTATTCTTATGGCCTTTTGTGGTCGGGTGTATTTTTCAGTCGAATGGTCTTATTCCAATAAAAAATACCTAATCCCCAAAATTCCTAAATCCCAAATTTCAGGTTGGTTATCCCCCCAGGAAGCCTTTTGTAAGCGAGAGCTGAGAGGTAATAAATCCTTGGCTAACTTACAGGGACATAATGATAACAAAATAATAATCAGGGAAATGGACAATTAAAGGAAGTCAAGAGCTAGTTTTTAAGGTTTAATATTCACTGGTTGAGCTATTATCAGATAAGAGAAAGAGTAAAAGAAGATTTAAAGATCTGGCAATACGGTGGGAAACTATCAGAATTTGAGAAACTCTCATGTTCAGATGACAAACATGTAGAAATTATTATTAAAATTTAAGAGTGAACAACAAGTCAAGAAATGTATGATCACATGGGTGACTCATAATATCTAGATGAAGCAATGGGAAGATGTGTGAAATAAGGGCCTAAAATTTGCCTGTTCTTATAATATGAAGGAAAATTTCTTTAAAATGTTGTACAACTGGTACTTAGCTCCAAATAAATAAGCCAAGATGTACAAAAACTTGTCAAATTCATGTTGGAAATGTGAAAAGGAAATAGGTTAATTCTTTCAGCTATGGTGGAGGTGTAAAAATGTTCAAAGATATTGGTTTAAAATAAATAGAAAAATGGAAAAAAGTATGGGATTTAAATTAGCTTTGCGCCCAAATTATATTTAATAAATATGATACATTTGGAGAACAAGAAAGGATTGGAACATAGGAATTTAATAAATTACGGTACTTTGTAACAGCAGCAAGGCAAGACAATGGAATTCCAACCAAATTCCAATACTCATGGATTGGATGAAGAAGGGGATAGAAATGGCAGAATTAGACAAATTGACAAACTTTATAAGAGGAAATTGATTAGAAACTTGCATGAAAACATGGCAACCATTCATGATATATGTTAAATTTTTAAGAGGGAATGCCTATGTTATGAGGTTTAATAACTAAGATTGGTGTTACTCTTATTATTATTATTATTTTAATTGTGATAGTTTTTATTGTGATGACCATTATTACTAATGTTATTGTTGTATAGGTGTTATATCATTATTATTATTAGTAGTAGTAGTAGTAGTAGTATTATGCTTGACGCCACTCGGGTCCAGTCCTTGGTGGGGCAGGAAGAAATTCTTTGCGTCAGCCCTGTGTAGGTGGCGAAACCTCCCCTCTTGATTGCGTGACGCATCTTGCCCCCTACTCAGCCGCCCAGTTACTGGCTGGGCCTATTCGTCGTCCCAAAAGCATGGGGATAAGTGAGTTCCCCCACCTGGAGACTTCCTCCTCCAGTTTCCGTTGGCCCGTGGGGAACGCAAGGGACTTCTTGCCGCCATGCCTCACGTGTGATCTCGCCCCCTCCCCACGCCAATGTCCGGCCAGTTTAAGGGCCCCGCAGCACCTGCAGCCACAGGGGGGGCATTGTTGTGGGGGCCCATCGTCACCCTCCTCCTGCAAAAACATTATTAGTAAGTATCTGAATAACCTGAATATCCTGTACTGTGAATATACATTGACCGGAGATAAACAAATGAGCCCCCCCCCAAATAAAGCCTTGCAGCCCCCCTTCCTTAAACTGTCCCTGCCTGCCTCCAAGACGCTCTCCCCTCCGGACCCCAGCCCCTTTTCCCCCACAGAACACCTTCAGCACAGGCCTGCTCTCCTCCTCCGGCTTTGCTCTTGTCTTCCTCCACCCCAGCCGCTGCCTCCCTTTCCCAGGGAGGAGGCTTGCGGTCCCTGCGCTGCCATGGGGTGGTCCCAGCCGCCCCCTGCCACGTTCTCAGCCATGCTCGGACCACGCGTCTGCATCTGGGAGCATTGCAGGTACCTGGAAGACAAAGGCAGACCGCATCTCAGGAAGGATGCTCCTTTGGGTTGGGTGTGTTACCACCTACAGTCAGCCTCCATCAACAGTGGTCCGTCTTTGAAATAGGCCTCAAATCCCACCCACTCCAGCCCGTTTAACCTTAAAAAATATATTTTTTTCCAAACCAAAAGCGGACTTGGGGCCACTTCAATATTTTTTTCCAGGTGGTGGGATTTTTGGCAGTCTGTGCAGGAGCTATGCCAGGGGTAGAAATGTGGCCCTTAGACCTGCGCAAAGTGGCCACCCCGTGTGAGCATATCCACCGTGGAGGTAAGAGAGACGAGCTGAGAAGAAACCTCTTCCACTCCCCAATCTCTCCCCGACTGTGGAGGTGGTAGTTGACACCCAGAATGGAAAAAAATCTGTTAATACAGGGAGCCCACACCTTTCGACATCTCTTCCTCTGACAACTCCTTGCTCTTTCTGCAAAAATAACAACCAGAGATGATTTGCATAACTTTAAAGCAGAGGATGGAGACACTGAAATAGTTCAAGATTTCCCACACCTTGGCTCCGTCGTTAATCAGAGTGGGGACTGCGGTCAGGAAATCAGAAGAAGGCTAGGACTGAGAGAGGCAGCTATGAAGGGACTAGACAAGATTCTCAGGTATAAAGATATATCACTGGATAGAGTACGACCCCAGTATCCACAGATGGGGTCATATTCCAAGCCCCCACCCCTGTGGATAACTGAAACCAAAGGTAATCGTGAACCCTATATTTTGACCTTGGGCAAATCACATACACACACACACTCTCTTTCCCTCAGCAAATCCTATGATAGGTTCCCTTCAGGATCGCCATAAGTCAGAAATGACTTGAGGGCACACCACAACAGCAATATATTTTGACTATATTTGGGCCAGAAGCATACCATAGAATGACACTGGAGGGCATAGAGAGACCCACAAACACTTCCTGGGTGGAATAATTTTGGGACGCTGGTAAGTGAAGTGGATAAGGGGGGTCTTACGGTACTGAAGTTAGGATTGTCTGTGCCAGAGGACAGGATGAGAATCCAAAATGACCCCCTTAACAAATTAGAAAGCTGGGCCAAAACTAACAAAATGAATTTTAACAGGGAGAAATGCAGGAACAGTAAAAATATAAAGCACAGATATAGGATGAGTGACACCTGGCTTGATAAAAATACATGTGATAGGGATCTCGGAGTCTTAGTGGACCACAAGCTGAATAGGAGTCAGCAGTGTGATGCGGCAGCTAAAAAAGCCAATGCGATTCTAGCCTGCATTAATAGGAGTCTAGTGTCTAGATCAAGGGAAGTCATAGTGCCACCCTATTCTGCTTTGGTCAGACCTTACCTTGAATACTGTGTCCAGTTCCAGGCACCACAATTCAGGAAGGATATGGAGAAGCTGGAACGCATGCAGAGGAGGGTGACCAAAATGGTGGGAGGTCTGGAAGCCATGATGCCCTATGAGGAGCGGCTAAGAGAGTTGGGCATGTTTAGCCTGGGGAAAAGAAGGTTAAGAGGTGACATGAGAGCCATGTTTAAATATTTGAAGGGAGGTCACTCTGAGGATGGAGCAAGCTTGTTTTCTGCTGCTCCAGAGACTAGGACACGGAGCAATGGGTTCAAACGACAGGAAAAAAGACTCCACTAAACCTTATTAGGAAGAACTTTCTGACAGTAAGAGGTTTTTCAACAGAGGCTGGGTGGCCATCTGTCATGAATGCTTTGATGGTGTCTCCCTGCATGGCAGAAGGGGGTTGAACTGGATGGCCCTTGGGGGTCCCTTCCAACTCTGTGGCTCTATGATTGTATAAACCCACATTAAGGAGGTTGTCCTAGCTCATCACCTTTCACTCACAAAATACGATGGTGCTGACCATCTTTATACAGCATTCCTGAGGAAAAGTACTGTTTCTCTTGAAACGGCCCCAAGGCACCGTGAAGCCATCCCAGGAGGCTGGAGGCGATATCTGGGCTCCCCCTCTGTGAAAACGCAGTTTTATCCCACTCTGCTTTTAACAAAGTGCTGGCTCCTCTCTGACACCCTTTTAAACGGCTGCCGGCATTTTAATCGCTGGTGTGGGCTTTATCTGGAAATGGGTTTAAACTGCCTGCCATACAGTTTGTGGGAGAAATAAAACATTCCCCCCAATATAAATTATTCCTAAAACACACACGGACACACAAACGTCCTGGGGGGAAAGGCTTGCCCTGTTCTGCCCCTCACTCCTGGGGGCTAATTTGGGCGCAAGTGAGCCAGCGTGTCCCAAATCCCATGGAAATGACCACCTGCGCCATTGCTTCTGGTACACAATGGCCTCCTCTCCTGGGCCTGAAATGCCCCTGGGGACCCTGAGGCTGCTGGGAATCATTTGGGGGTCTTTTTGGGAAATCAGCAGGTGGGGAGCCCTTGTCCCCTGGAGCTTTGGGGCCCGGAAGAAGAGCATCGTTACCTCTTTCTCTCCTCTCGAACACCCCGGGCCAGAGACAGATCAGCAAGGCTTCAACCTCCTGCCAGTCCTGTCTCAGGTGGTCTTCCCTTGCGTGGATGGCTCTCAGCCCCTCGGCCCTCTCTCGGGCTGCCCTCTCCCAGTATTCCCTCTTCCAGGCTGCCTTCTGCCGCTCAAAATGGTGGAAAGAAAGGGGGGAAATGAGAGAACGCCTGGCTATCATGGAGCAAATGACGGGACGGATCAGGTTGGGACTGGCCTAATCACAGATAATGGCAGGGCCATTTCCCAACCTAAGCCACAGAGCGAGCGAGCGACAGCCCACACATACTTTTTTATTTTTTTTAAACGTTTTTAAATAAAAAGTTGGGTTTGAATCCCTTTCTATTCAGCCATGTTTGTGGTACTGAACGAAGGCTGCCACCTCTTTTTCGGAGATGTTCCACATGGCAGGGGCACTTTTGACTTAAACTTTTGAGTCTTTGAACAACTTCAGGGAATAGCCTGCAAGGAAGAGAAGACTCCATGAAGAAGTCATCCAAGAAATCAAAGGAAGTTAACAAAGGAAGATACACAAGGCTGCTCCATGGAATGGGGAATAAAAATAAAGAAAACGCTCTCGGACCAGCTCAGGTGCTCTGCAGCAACCCAAATCTGGAAGCAGCCCAGGATGCTTGCTCCAAAGGACAATAAAGAATCTGTAAGTCGTTCAATCTCTTTTTACAGCAGCAACAACAAGACTTTCCAGGTACACCTTGACCCAACTTTGGAGAAGATGGCCTCACAAGACCAACTTCAGCCCTCCCAGGACATCTTATGCTATTCAGCAACAGATGGACCATTTCCCCTGGACACGTTAGCCTTACCAACCCCAATATTCTTTTTAAAAAATGCTATTAACATAGAAAGTTTTTACAATATAAAGCAACTTACAGGGAAAAAACACAACAGAAATAAAATGCAAATACAGCCACAAAATTGAAAAGGGAAATAACAAATGACTTCCAATTTTCCACTTAACCCACTTCCTGTAAATCAACAGCTTAATAAACACATAATATTTGATCCTACTACTGATAAACATCCCCACTAATTTCTCAGAAAAGCAATTATTAATTCTTAATCTTTGTTAAACTTGTGAGACATCAGACCATCCCTGTCTATTCCATAATGAATGCATATGACTCTCACCATTTTATACAAAATGAACAATGTCTGAAGACCAGACAAGAAATATGCAAAAAGAAAATATGTCTTCAGGTACTGTAGAAAAGTCTCCCAAGCACCCTTGGGTTGCAATGGCTGATGGGAAAAATCCTTCCGATTGGATGCTGGCTTTGCAAAAAATCCCTTCAGGTACTCGAAACTTGCCTCCCAAGCACCCATGGCCTGCAATGGCTGATGGGAAAAATCCTTCCGATTGGATGCTGGCTTTGCAAAAAATGTCTTCAGGTACTCGAAACTTGCCTCCCAAGGACCCTTGGCCTGCAATGGCTGAGGGGAAAAATCCTTCCGATTGGATGTTGGCTTTGCAAAAAATGTCTTCAGGTACTTGATGCTTGCCTCCCAAGCACCCTTGGCCTGCAATGGCTGATGGGAAAAATCCTTCCGATTGGAGGCTGGCTTTGCAAAAAACCCCTTCAGGTACTCAAAAGTTGCCTCCCAAGCAACCTTGGCCTGCAATGGCTGAGGGGAAAAATCCTTCCGATTGGATGTTGGCTTTGCAAAAAACATCTTCAGGTACTCGAGACTTGCCTCCCAAGCAGCCTTGGCCTGCAATGGGAAAATTCCTTCCGATTGGATGCTGGCTTTGCAAAAAATCCCTTCAGGTACTTGAAACTTGCCTCCCAAGCAAGATTCGAGTACCTGGCCTGCAATGACTGATGGGAAAAATCCTTCCGATTGGATGTTGGCTTTGCAAAAAACGTCTTCAGGTATTCGAAACTTGCCTCCCAAGCACCCGTGGCCCTCAATGGCTGATGGGAAAAATCCTTCCGATTGGATGTTGGCTTTCCAAAAAATGTCTTCAGGGACTCGAGGCTTCCCTCCCATGCACCCTTGGCCTGCAATGGCTGCTGGGAAAAATCCTTCCGATTGGATGTTGGCTTTCCAAAAAATGTCTTCAGGGACTCGAGGCTTCCCTCCCATGCACCCTTGGCCTGCAATGGCTGCTGGGAAAAATCCTTCCGATTGGATGTTGGCTTTCCAAAAAAACGTCTTCAGGTACTCGAGACTTGCCTCCCAAGCACCCTTGGGCTGCAATGGCTGATGGAAAAAATCCTTCCGATTGGATGCTGTCTTTGCAAAAAACATCTTCAGGTACTCGAGACTTGCCTCCCAAGCACCCTTGGACTGCAATGGCTGAGGGGAAAAATCCTTCCGATTGGATGTTGGCTTTGTGAAAAACGTCTTCAGGGACTCAAGAAAAGTCTCCCAAGCACCCATGGCCAGCAATGTCTGATGGTCAAAATCCTGGCCATGTGACTCTTCGGCCAACAGTAGATCTAATTCCGTTGGCCTCAAATCAAAAACAAAATTTTCCCGTGATAGTTCTTGAGGGAAAAGTGCCCACAATAAAAAAATGGGCAAGATAGCTTTGGAAAGCATTGTGTTCAATGAACACTCACTGACTCACACACTCACGCACAGACATGCACTGACAACCAACAATCACGCTCGTGCTATCCTCCAACTCAAACCGCAGCTCTCTCCTCCAAGTCTCCGTAGAAAAATGATGCTCTGGCCATTTCCCATCAGCCCCTCCTGGGCAGCCATTGCATGAGGTCACAAAGCGGCTGACCACTTGGGTCATAATGAGAATATTCCTCTCCCTTGAGATAACATTCCAACTGATTTCTGAGAAGTTTGTATCCATTGGAGAAAGAGAATATTGCATTGTTTAGAATGAAGAAGTGATCAGAAATCTTTGTATTCACATGAGACTTAGATATATATATATTAGATATTTTGTGCCTCTCTGTGTGCCAGCTGATGGAAAGTATGAGGCAGAGAGGGGAGTCAAGCCTTTGGATGGGCTTCTTGCTGGGGAAACTGGTTGGCCACTGTGGGGAGATACTATAGACTTGAATGGCTCTTTGCATCATCACCACAGACAGCTGGCCCTCTGTATCCACAGGTTCTGCATCAATAATAATAATAATAATAATAATAATAAAATATATTTCTATCCCGCCCCCTGCAACATAATCGGGGCAGCATACTGTATAAAAGTCCATAATTACATCGATACCCTTGTAAAAAATGCAATGTCTGTTCCACTCTACTTAGCAAAGCAGTGAGACTGTTTCAGAGTTTGCAGCCAAAAACATGGGCTTTGGTCAAAACTTGGGTAAAGGAATTCAATAAAGGCTAAAAGTCTTTCATAGCTTTTATTGTAAAAGGGAACAAGTCAAAATAAAGTACAGAAAGCATCCATTCCTGCTTCTGTGTTCTCCAGAGGTTTCTTTAAAACTAACAGAGAAAAATGGAGCCCCAAATCGCATAGCACCAAAATCCTTCTCTGCTTATATATTGGAATTCTTTTCAAAACATTCAGCCTCCTTCAAGGGAAATGAAAGTTACCTGCTTTCATTTCTGCTTATCTAACCTTGAGAGGCAAGAACAGAAACTAAATATCAAATGACAGATTTACAACCTTAACAAGACTAGCTGGGCCTTTTGCCTGGTGATTAAAATTACCCAAAGGGTTTCTGATTACAACACCCATTTTCCCTGACAACCTTAACCCGCCCACCCTTAAAATAATATTTTTCTCCTTTGTAAAGCTCTATGTAAAGCCTATGGCAGATTCAGCTAACCAGAAAAGGCATCCCTGCCAAAGCTGCTTCAGGGCAGAGGCCGCACGGAAGCTGCGTGCATAAAGACTGTGAGCAAGGGGTGGGCGAAATGGTAAAAGTACCCCTTATGGAATTAATTGTTGGGAATACGAACTGACTAAATGGGAGCTTGCATCAATCCACTTTATTTGGAAGGGAGGGGACAACATAGCAGAAACAATGCCGGAAAAGACTTTGCAGCTTTTCCTAGAGTTTTAAAAAAACAGCCAAGGTGGTGCTCATTCCTGCTCATTGGGACAAGCGATTCGATATGAATTGCTTCCCTAGAGGAGAGGAGCACACACCTGATTGGCCATTTGAGTGCAAGGGGAGGGGCTTGCTAACAGGGTAACTGCTCACTGCCACCATGTTGGATGTTCGCCTTAGTGAGAAATTGTTAAGGTGATAAAATTGAGATTTGTGCTATCTTCCCCTGCATACTCAGGTGTTTTTTGTTTTTGTTTTTTTGTTTTTTGCAAAGGTGAAACAACACTTTTGCACACTCTAAAAATAGGATTTTTAGAAAAAATGTTTGACAGCAGCAGATTTTAAAACACGAGAAATTCATAGCGCTTGGGTGTGACTCTATGAACTCTTTCTCCCCGTGGCTTTTTTCCTTAGGAAAGCAAGACGTAGTTCAACAGCACCTTTTGAAAGCCATGCAACAAAGCCATGCACCAAGTTGATTTACCGGTCTAACCAGTATCATTTTCCTGCTTTACTTTCAGAAGATGCTTTTTAAGGCATCTTAAAAAGTATTTTTATATAAATAAATTTTAAATGTTTATATAAACGTTGCTTCACCATTTCCTTTTCAGTTCTAAGGGGATTCCCTGCTTCCACAACAGCAATAAGAAGCAACATAAAAATAGCAAACATTGCAACAAATTACTTTCCCAAATTTTAACCAGTCATTATAATGGGAAGAGATTATTTTCAGGCACCCATTTTCCATTATCAATGGATACAGTAACACAAAAGTAGCAAACAATGCAACCAGTTACTTTCCCAATTTGTAACCAGTAATTATAAGGGGAACAGACGACCTCCAGGCACCCCCCGCCCCTGCCGCCGCCATCGTTGCAAGGCAGGCAAGCCGGTCTCCTCCTCTTCCTCCTCTGCCGTTCCTGGGGAAACTCAGCCTGGCAGGAAGCCAGGAAGGCAGGCAGGCCGCTCCTGCAACCTCCTGAAACCCTGGGATTTGTAGACTCCTGGCTGACTTGGGGGGGTACCAGCCAATCAATACATGCATGTAAGCATGCATGCATAAAAGGAACCCTGGGACTTGTAGGCTCCTGGCTGGCTCGGGGGGGGGATGTACAAGCCAATCAATACATGCATGCATGCATGCATGCATAAAAAGAACCCTGGGATCTGTAGGCTCCTGGCTGGCTTGGGGGGGGGTACCAGCCAATCAATACAGGCATGCATGCACAAAAAGAACCCTGGGATTTGTAGGTTCCTGGCTGGCTGGGGGGGGTACTAGCCAATCAACACATGCATGCATGCATAAAAGGAACCCTGGGATTTGTAGGCTCCTGGCTGGCTTGGAGGGGGCACCAGCCAATGAATACATGCATGCATGCATGCATAAAAGGAACCCTGGGGCTTGTAGGCTCCTGGCTGGCTGGGGGGTACCAGCCAATCAATGCATGCATGCATGCATAAAAGGAACCCTGGGACTTGTAAGCTCTTGGCTGGCTGGGGGGTACCAGCTAATCAATACATGCATGCATAAAAAGAACCCTGGGATTTGTAGGCACCTTGCTAGCTGGGGGGGTACCAGCCAATCAATACATGCATGCATAAAAGGAACCCTGGGACTTGTAGGCTCCTGGCTGGCTGGACGGGTACCAGCCAATCAATACATGCATGCATAAAAGGAACCCTGGGACTTGTAGGCTCCTGGCTGGCTGGGGGGGGGTACCATTGAATCAATACATGCCTGCCTGCATGCATAAAAAGAACCCTGGGATTTGTAGGCTCCTGGCTGGCTGGGCGGGTACCAGCCAATCAATACATGCATGTATAAAAGAAAACCTGGGACTTGTAGGCTCCTAGCTGGCTGGGGGGTACAAGCTAATCAATACATGCCTGCATGCATGCATAAAATGAACCCTGGGATTTGTAGGCTCCTGGCTGGGGGGGGGTTATGCTAAAAAAACCCAAGAATCCTTGGATTTATAGGTTCTTGGATGGATGGTTTGTGAGAATCAAGCAATCCATACATATATGAAAAGAACTCTTGGATTTGTAGGTTTCTGGGTGATGGGTTTGAGCCCCCCCCTAACAAGAACCCTGGGGTTTGTAGTTTCCTGAGTAGTAGTTTGTATCAATCAATCAATCAATCAATCAATCAATATATTCATGCATACATAAAAAGAACCCTGGGATTTGTAGGTTTTTGGGTGGGGGTTTGAGTTACTGGGGGTGGGGGGAGGACCTATAACAACAACATCTGAGGAAGTAGAGCAGTGGTGCATCTGTCTGCGGCACAGAAATAATGCAGTCTGACACCCCTCTTTAAAGTGCTGTAGTTCTAGCCTACTTGCAAACCCTGGGATTTGTAGTTCCCTGAGTGGTTTGAGCCACTGAGTGTGTGTTTTTGAGGGGCCAGACCTATAACAAGAACAGAAATTTATTTACAGTAAAAGCGGAGAAATAAGGAGGGCTCAGGGCAGCTGAAGCAGAGTTTAGAAAGCTACTTTTAAAAAGTAATTTGCAACAAAACCCTTTGCAAATAGAAAGTTGCAAAACGTTTTTAAAAGGAGTTCCTTCCCTTACCATTTTTTAGTTTAAGTTTAATGTTGTAACTCTAAGTCACAACATAATACATTTTTATAATTTACATAGTTGTTAAAATAGCAAATTCGAAAAACAATCACAGTACTATTTTCTGTTACTTTGGGGGAAACCCCTCAGGAGTTGTGAATGATCTTGTAAATTAGAAACTTTCTCTCAAACTGTTTCTTCAAATGCCCTTGAAATAATTGGAAAGTAATCTACCTCTGAGTATTCCTTGCCTTAAAACAACCCCCCTGGCAAACCTCTCACAGGGTTCTCTTGGCAAGATTTGTTCAGGAAAGGGCTGTGCTTTTGCCTTCCTCTGAGGCTGAGAGACTGTGACTTGCCCAAGGTTACCCACTAGGTTTTCATGGGTGAGCGGGGGATTCAAACCCCTTGCCTCCAGAGTCATAGTCCCATGCTCAAACCACTATATCACAGTAGCTCACGTGGGACTCAAGCAGCTTGCGGGAGTTAAAGCAGCTTTAAAATTCAAATTGTACAAACATTTAAAGTAGTATTAAACTAAGAATGGAATTAAATCTGAACTTGAGCCAGCAGTGTGATGCAGCAGCTAAAAAAGCCAATGCAATTCCAGGCTGCATCAATAGGAATATTGTAGAAAATGTAAAGTCCGTTCCCTCTCTGCTTAGCCAAGCAGTGAGTTTTGCTTCAATACTTGCAGCGAAAAACGTGGGCTTTTGAGCAAAGCTTGTATACCTCTGATAAATAATTCTAATAAATGCTTAAGATTATTTTTATAGCTTTTATTATGATTAAAAGAATAACAGAGTCAAAAACAAAATACAGAAAGCATTCATCCCTGCTTCTGTATGCTCCAAAGTTTCTTGAAAACTAAAGGGAGGGAAAATGGAATCTTTCAGCACCTGGTACCAAGATCCCTCCCTGCTTATATATATATTTTTCTTCTCAAAATACCCAACCCTTTTTAGAAGAAACAGAACTTAACATTACAGATACTTTCCTTTCTGCTCTCCTTACTCTGAAGGACACAGAACAGAAACCATAACATCAAGAGACAGATTTACGACTCTCAACTAGAGGAGTTGGCGTCTCATTTGCCTGGTGACTAAAATTACCCAAATGCGGGCATAGATTTCTAATCACAACATTTATTTTCCCTGACAAATACAGTGTCTAGATCAGTGATGGGCAACCTTTTGAGCTTGCCGTGTCAAACTTCACCAAAAAACTGAGCATAACTGGGGTGGTGTGTCACTTCGAGGAAAAAAACATTATTTCCCGGTATTTATTGTTTAAATAGCATAAAGTTGCCCCTCCACATTCGCAGCTTTCACTTTCACAGTTTTGATTATTCGCAGTTTGCTCAGCAAGCACCTCATTTAAATCAGCCTCTCTCCCTCCCACTCAAGGGAGAGGAGCTGATTTAAACGGAGTGCTTGCTGAGCAAGCCAGGCACTCAACTCCCTGCTCTCCTGGGGCTTGGCTCCATTTGGGGGGGGAGAGCCAAGCCCCAGGAAAGTGGGGAGTTGGCGGGAAAGGCGTTTTTTAGCCCCCCCTGCCCTTCCCAAAGCCACTATTGAGCTTTCTAAGCCTTGTTGTGGCTTTGGAAGGTTGGGGTTGGCTGAAAATCCTCTACGCTGCACTCCCTCCACCCCTCCCAACTTTCCCGAAGAGGCTATATGGGGCTATGATTGAGAGCCCCTTCGGGAAGCCTGGGGAGAGGCCGGCCAGACTCCCTCCCACCCTCCTGTCACCTTCTCTGCCCTTCCCAGGGTGGCTCCTGGGATTAAGCCCTGGAGCCCCCTTGGGAAGGCCGGGAAGAGGCTGGGCAGACTCCCTCCCACCGCCTTGTCCGGCCTTCCTGAGTCGGTTCCAGGGTTTCAAAGCCCCGAAGCCCCCTCGGGAAGGCTGGGCAGACTCCCGCCCACCTGCTCGCTGCTTTCCCTGGCTTCCCTGAGGCAGCTCCAGGGCTTCAAAGCCCTGGAGCCCCCTCGGGAAGATCGAGGAAAGGCCGGGGAGACTCCCGCCCACCGGTCTGCCATCTTCCCTGACCTTTCCGAGGCGGCTCCGGGAAAGCACGGTAGGCCTCGGGGGGGGGGTTGCCAGGTGGCGGGGGCTCCACCACCCCACCTCCCTTAAGTGGTGATCGAGGCTTCATAGCCCCACCCGCCAGTTTCCTCCACCCTCCCTAAAGTGGTGACTGATCTCCACTTTAGGGAGGGTGGTAAGATTGCGGGCGGGGGGGAGGAGGCCTACGGCCGCATGTCACCCCAATTGGCTATGTGTGTCAGTGCTGACATGTGTGTCATAGTTTCTCCATCACTGGTCTAGATCAAGGGAAGTCTTAGTGCCACTCTATTATTCTGCGCCTCCCAGCATTCCTGTCCTCCTCTGGACATGTTCCAGCTTATCAATATGCTCCTTGAATGGTGGTGCCCAGAAACGGACACAGGTGAGGTCTGACCAAAGCGGAATTATAGAGTGGCAACGTCACTTCCCTCTTATACACTATACACCTATTGATGAGTTGGAAGGGATTTCCAAGGGCCATCTAGTCCAACCCCCTTCTGCCCTGCAGGAATACACATGATAGAATGATAGAACCAGAGAGCTGGAAGGGAACCCCAAGGGCCATTTAGTCCAACCCCCTTCTGCCCTGCAGGAATACACATGATAGAATGATAGAAGCACAGATCTAGAAGGCAACCCCAAGGGCCATCTAGTCCAACCCCTTCTGCCCTGCAGGAATACCTATGACAGAATGATAGAACCACTATAACTTCCCTTGATTTAGACACTATGGTCCTATTGATGCAGCCTAGCATCACATTGGCTTTTCTGGCTGCTGAATCACACTGCTGACTCATGTTCAATAGAACCTCCATGTTCAGTTGCAGTATATCTTTGTAAATGAAACAGAGGAACATGCATGCAAAAGCAAATTTCCTTTTATTAATTTCTGCCTTATTTTTTCATTTATAGAATGCAGAATTTTGCAACGGTCTCATTTCGGCCCCATGTCCTAGTTTTTCTAGGCCCTTTGTAATTCTTTGAAAGATTTTCCTCCAATGGCTGATGTCAAAAAGGATATAATTCCATTGGCCTTGAATCCTGTGGGTATTTGGTCTCCTTTTTCGTTATATATTTCCTACAACAACAATAAAAAATTATTTCAGGAAAGGAAGAATGTGATTTTTTTTCAATGACTCTATGATTCTGTAAACCCATCCGGAAGGAACCTCCAAGGGCCATCTAGTCGAACCCCCTTCTGCCCTGCAGTCAGTGGGCCAAAAGAGGAAGAGGAAGGAATCTGGTTCCCCAGCTGTGAGTTTTTGGACAGGTCCATGGTGCACCAGGTAAACCTCTATGTGATGTTAGGGTTAGTTTTCCAAAGACAAAGGGAGGTGAAAAGTCAAAATCTGCAGGATGTAATAGGCACTGCCTATTATGTGAAGAACATAATTGAAAATTTAGCTCTGAGTGAAAAAGAGAAATTGCCAAACCATTGTTGGAAAAAGTTTTGGCTGTGGTTTAGTGAGACAACCCCAGCAATAACTTAAAACGATATTTTAAATAAATGTTGTTGTTGTTGTTGTTGTTGTATTTTTCTATTATTTTTTAATTAATCTTTTATTAATTTTTTTTGTTTTCCAAATAGGTATAATTGTATTGTGTAAATATAATGTGATTATAGTGCATTTAGATTAAGAGGAAAATTGTATTAGTGTTAGGATAGATAGTTTTATTTTTGTATTTGTAAGAAAAGAGGAAAACAATTATTTTTTGTGTGTGTGTTATTGTTACGTCCTTTTGCTGTCAGGTGTATTTTTCAGTAGAATGGTCTTATTCCAATAAAAAATTCGTAACCCCCCAAAATTCCTAAGTCTGCTGGAAATCACTGGGGGGGGGTCTTTTTAGGAAATCAGCAGGTGGGGAGCCATTGTCCCCTAGAACTTTGGGGCCAGGAAAAAAATGCACAAATATCTCTTTCTCCCTGCTCTACAATCTCCTTGTTCTCTTGCCCAAATTTCTTCCTGTATGGCCACCCGCCATCTAATTTCCCTTTCCAAAGCCCGTTGAAGCCACTTCCTCTGCTGGGCTTCCCTCATTCCATCTTCCCTCATTCTGGCTTCCCTCTCCTGCACTTCCCTCTGCCTCTGAACCTGGTGGGGAAAATGAAAATGCAATATTATTTGAAAATATGATAAGTTAGTCATGATCATAGAATCATAGCATCATAGAATGGTAGAGTTGGAAGAGACCCCAAGGGCCATCCAGTCCAACCCCCTTCTGCCACACAGGAATCACGATCAAAGCATCCCCGACAGATGGCCATCCAGCCTCTGTTTAAAGACTCCCAAGGAAGGAGACCCAACCACGCTCCGAGGGAGTGTCCTCCACTGCCAAACAGCTCTGACAGTCAAAAGTTCCTCCTCATGTTGAGGTGATTTCCAATTTTCAACTTAGCCCACTTCCTGTAAATCAATGGCTTAATAAACACGTAATACTTGATCCTACTACTGATAAACATCCCCACGAATTTCTCAGAAAAGCAATTATTAATTCTCAATCTTTGTTAAACTTGTGAGACATCAGACCATCCCTGTCTATTCCATAATGAAGGCAGATGACTCTCACCATTTTATACAAAATGAACAACGTCTGAAGACCAGACAAGAAATATGGAAAAAGAAAATACAGTCGTCCCTTAACATTCGTGGGGGTTAGGTTGCACGGACCCCCGCAAATGTGAAAAATCCACGAATATTGATGTCCCCCCTCCCCTGCCAAAGCAACCACGGGGCCTCCGGAGGCCCCATAATCGCTTTCCCCCACCTCCCCACTCCCTTCTTAGACCTTCCTGGGGCCTCCGGAGACCCTCCTGAGGCCCCGTGGATGCCTCCTCAGCCCTCCCCCCTCCTGCCCAAGCCCTCAACGGGGCCTCCGGAGAGTCTCCGGAGGCCCCATGGTCGCCTCCCCAGCCCTCCCACTCCCTCCCAAGGCCTTCACAGGGCCTTGCAAGGCCCCGCGGAGGCCTCCCCGTCCCTCCCCCTCCCTCCCAAGGCCCTCGCAGGGCCCAGCGGAGGCCTCCCTGGTCATCCCCCCTCCACCACAAGGCCTTTGCGGGGCATCGCAAGGCCCCGCGGAGGCCTCCCTAGTCCTCCCCAAGGCCTCGAGGGGCCTCACAAGGCCCTGCGGAGGCCTCCCTGGGCCTCCCCCTCCCTTGCAAGGCCCTGCAGAGGCCTCCCCAGCCCCCCACTCCCTACCAAGGCCTTCACGGGGCCTTGCAAGGCCCCGTGGAGGCCTCCCCGGTCCTTCCCCCTCCCCCCAAGGCCCCACGGAGGCTTCCCTAGTCCTCCCCAAGGCCTTCGCACATTACACATTACAGGTGGATTGACTTTGTCAAGGAAACCACAGCCCTGACTTTGCAAGACCTGAGTAGGGCAGCTGATGACTAGGACTCTTGGAGGTCTCTCATTCATAGTGTCACCATAAGTTGAAGTTGACCTGATGGCAAACAACACCCTCCCCCATTGCTGTCCAGGTTTCCTATTGCTGCAGCTCTGCCAACATTTGGGGGCAACTCTGGCAGTTCTCTGTGGTGCAGGAGGATGCTAGAACACCCTGCAACATAATTAATCCATGCCAGTATGCAGGACAGGGAAGAGTGTCATCTTGTTTGGAACAGAAGGGAAGACCTTTGGAGCACAGGCAAATGGGAGCAGCAGCAATGGCTGCCAGGCTAATGCTTAAATACAATGCTGAGATAAATGATCTGTCATTTGTGTGTTGTGGTTTTATAGAACTGCAATCTGTATATATGGTTTTTATACATGGATTATGATATAATAACATTTATTTTTAAAAAGCCATCAATCTCCAGTGCTCTACCCTCCAAAAAGGAAACTACACCCTGTAGTGCAGCTTCTGGTACTTCTTTCTTCTTGGAAAAGCAGGGAGTATGTAACTATATATATATATATATATATATATATATATATATTTCAAAGCCTCTAACATTTTGTTCTTTTGGCATTACTTCAAAAATGAAAGGTTTGCTGGAATTCTGTTCATATTTTTCAACCATAAATGGCATCCCATAAAATTTTCACTTGAAAATACAGAGAATGTAATAAACATTTAACTTGTGTTGTAATTTGGATGAAATATGGATCACTTGGGGTTGTTTGGATTTCTCTTTTAAGCTATATATATATATTTCTCTCTTTTATGTTATTGGATGTCTTTTTCATATTCAGATTATTTTCCCTATGGAAGACACTCAAAGGTAGAGAAAGCTGCAAGAGAAAGGTTGCATATGACTTAGAAATATTTGTAACTCCCCTGAATGCTCATAACCCTCAGATTTAAGAGTGCTGCGTATCAGGAAGATGTGTCTCCTTTGCTGGAACAGCTACATAAGCTTCCAGTTTTTTTCCTGGGTGCAGTTCAAAAAGCTGATGATGACCTTTAAAGCCCTGAATGTTTTAAGACCAAGACATTTGAACAAAGCTTAGAGGACTGGTTTTAAAAAGTAATTCATTTCTGTTAGTTGTTATAATGTTTGGAAAGTAATTTGTTGTTATTACAGATATACACCAGTTAACGAAGCAGAGAAAGCCAGCGTGGTGTAGTGGTTTGAGTCCTGGACTAAGGCTGCATCTACACTGCAGAAATAATCCAGTTTGACACCGCATTAACTACCATGGCTCAATGCTATGGAATTCTGGGATACGTAGTATTGTGAGACATTTAGCCTTCTATGTCAGAGTGCCTTGGTGTCACAACAAACTACAAACCCCAGGTTTCCATAGGATGGAGCCATGGCAATTATAAGCAGTGTGAATCTGAATTATTTCAGCAGATGAGATGCAGTCTTGGACTCTGGGAGACCAGGGTGCAAATCCCTGCTTGGCCATGGAAACCTCCTGGGTGACCTTGGGCAAGTATCACTCTCTCATCCTCAGAGGATGGCAAAGGCAAACCATCTCTGAAAAAATCTTGCCAAGAAAACTCTGTGATAAAACCCCATTTTAAGGTTACCATAAATCAGTAATTACTTGAAGGTAGACAACAACAAAATAGAGGTGTTCCTGGGCATAAAACAGAAATTTGGTAACAGAGGCAGATATAACAACGAAAGAATAGGTATAAGTTCCTGCACCCCCCAAAAATGAAGAGCAATTCAACATGTTTCAGCAAACTGTTAATCCAAACAATACACACATCTGAAACATGAAACAAGTACCATAGTTCAGGTAAGCCTTGCATAAGCAAGCAAAAACATTTTCAAACCTACTAGATACCACTTAAAAGCTTCTTCCTAAATGCATCCAGGGAGTAATTTTTCTTTCATCAGCCTCCACTTTTGTTACGATTTCCATTTTGGTGGCCAAACATACAGATCTATGCTTCTTTAACATACCGGATGGGTGTGTTTATATAGCTGGTGAGGCAGGCTTATCTGCTTTTTCCTATTTTGCTGTTCATGTATCCTCAGTAAAAGATTCTGGAGGCAGCTGCTGTTTACCTTGCCTCTTGTAGGCAAGCAAGCACAGTTACAGTGGGATCGGCTAGAGTGGAATCATTCTCTTTCCCAAGTCAAGCTTTTATTGCACTGTAGATTTCCCTTGGGTTTTTTCCAGGCTGTGAGGCCATGTTCTGGAATAGTTTCTTTCTGATGTTTCACCTGCATCTGTGGCTGGCATCCTCAGAGAATGGGTGTGTAGGGGCGGGTGTGGAGTTTATATGCTGTGAACCCCTGTTGGGGAGTACATCTAAATTTGTGTAATTGAATGGTTAGTTTCTGGGTATAGAAAGGCAAGGCTCGTTAGTGTCTGTTTGGCTAATGGTTGGTTGATTAGCCAAACAGACAGTAACGAGCCTTGCATTTCTATACCCAGAAACTAACCATTCAATTACACAAATTTAGGTATACAGTACTCCCCAACAGGGGTTCACAGCATATAAACTCCACACCTGCACCTACATAACCATTCTCTGAGGATGCCAGCCACAGATGCAGGCAAAACATCAGAAAGAAACTATTCCAGAACACAGCCTCACAGCCTGGAAAAAATCCAAGAGAAATCTATGGATGCAGGCCGTGAAAGCCTCCAACTTTTATGGCACTGTTTACTGCAGAAATACTGCTGCACGCCTTCTTCATAATCCTCCCAATGCTGATGCTGCTAAAGAAGTATAGCTATACAGAGGACAAGAAAGAAAGGGGGGGGTTGGGGCATAAAAAGACTTGTGAAAAGGAGTTTATTTGTCAGAGACCTTGGACTCGTCTAGACCAGCCAGAATATGCCACCTTCTGGTCAGTGTATTCTGACCCTGAAACTGGCCCACCCACCCCCCAATTACCAAGACAATGGGCAGGAGTCTGCATGCCCATGCCAGCTGGTATTGGTGGGCAGCTCCCCCACTGTTGCATGCCACACTTTCTGAAGCTAGGAGGGAGGCCGACAGCATGTGATCAAGGCTGGTCACATGTAGGAGGCCTAGATCACATGCTGGGGCCCTCCTTCCTGGCTGCAGAGTAACTTCAGCAGTGGCAGGAGTGATGTCCAGTGATGAAGACAAGTGTGCAGGTATGGACCCTGCATTCCTGTGCCAGACCCCTCTGGGTTTCCCCACATAACCGTTTAAAAAAAAAAAAAATTTAAAGGCTTTACTGCAGCTTTGCCTTGGGCATCACCAGGACTGCTTAGAGGCAATGGTGCAAGAGCCCTGGATCATTTGGACTGCAGGGCTTCAAGCTGGCGGGAAGCCAGGGTAAATTGCCCATCTAGACAAGCCCTTTGTTAACTGAGGTATGCTTGTACTTGTTGCAGTATTTAACAAAGTAACTCATTGCATTGTGCACTACTTTTTGTTACTTAACATTACTTCTAAAAAACACTAGGATTGTTAAAGCCTGAAACTCTCAAAATACATCTTAAGTCCCCTTCAAAAGTAATGTTTAAAATAACTAAAAGTAACTTAATTCCCATTTTTAAACTGCTTTCAAAATATAACCTCATTATATTCTCATTATCAAAAAAAGTAAATTGTAACAGGCAGTTACAATACTTATTACTTCTAAGTTCTTCATGTGAAGGTACATCCTGTGTTGTAAAATGTCTGCCTGTCTATTGAGATCTTCTTTGGAGGTCCCCTTATATGTCTCAACAACTCCTGAGATCCATCTAGTTAGGAGTCAGGACTTGGGGGAGTTTTAGCTCTAGAACTCCCCACAAGGGAGATCCATCTCACTTTCTCCTTATAATGTTCCTTACAGGTAGCAAAGACCTCTGGTTTTTTGGAAAGTGTTCAGTGTTTAACTTGCTGTTCTAATCAGTCGCTGTTTTTAAAGCACTTCAGATATTGTGCTCAGAACCTATAATGGTACACTGCTTGAGTAATGATCATTAGGTGAACATTGTTATTTTTTCCATGCTTGTTCAGGGAGGTGGTGGCTGCAGAGCCATAGATAGGAGACAGCTGCCAGCTCTGTGCCCCTGCTTCTCAAATGACTTACTTCAGGGAGGGAAGATGAAAATATAAGCAAAGCACTATGAACAGGGTGGCTCAGTCAGGGTGGCAGGAAAACTCTTTGACCAGTAGCCCAAATCTAAACACTAATTTTTCTATATCTGTACCATAGGACAGGTGACTGTCCAAGCCATCCCTGTCATAGTGTTTTTGCTGTGTGGACCTGTCCGGGAAGCCAGGCATTCAAGAAATAAAAGGCTTGGAACTGGCAGGTTTCACTTCACATTGCCTCTTTTTCTTTCTTTTCTCACCATCATCATCATCACTGTCATTGTCTTCTTCTCACTGGCATCACCATCACCATATGCTGATGGAGATATAGGCTCTTGGCCTTTGATTGCCATATGTTGTTCTCCTCCATTTTCAATGTTTTGTGTTAGACTGCCAAATGGCAGGAAGCTAACTGTTAAATGATTGACTTGTGGAAGGAAAGGAAGGATCAGTGGCATCAATAGGACGATGCGGAGGGTGTGGACTGCACCAGGTGACATCATCAGAGGTGGTGACACCAAAATAGCTGTCTATAAAATTTTTGTGCAGTGTTTCAGCAGAAATTTATTTATTTATTTATTAAAAATATCCCTGGTGCCATGGCCAGCCAGGCAAGCCATCGTTCTTGTTCCTCTCCTGCATGTAGATTTCTGGTGACCCTCAACATCACATACAGATTGTGTAGACTTCTGGGAAATGTCGTTTGCAGAGCCTCCTCTTGGCACTGTAACTAAGGATTCTGTATGGTCTGGTATGAGAGGTGGTCCATGGGGGTGACACCATGAGTTAGCACACTGGCACATTGGATGACACCCACCTTAGTGACACCATTGGAAAGGATGTTATACCCTTACATTGGGTATATGATGTCTGAATACTGACTGTATTATTAAGTTTAATAATAACATTGAATGTAAAACTAATGAATTTGTAAATGAGGAACTTACACATTAACTGGTAGGAGAACACTGCAAACCTCTTCTCCAACTCCTGCAGCCAATGCCTTGACATGTTGTGAGGTTTCTAAGCAGAAAAACTTTGACCAGTAGCCCAAATCTGAACACTAACTTTTCTGTATCAAGTTCTCCCTGACTGATGCCAGATCTTCTAGCCCCTTAATTTGTGCCCCTGCTTTCCTCCCCAACTTACATTTTTACCACAAGAATGACCAGAGCTGTAAGATTTCAGCCTTCAATTTCTTCTGCAAAGTGAGAGAAAAGGCATCTTTCCCCTTTGAAATGGAAGCCCTTTCGTACTCTATAGTACAGCAGAATCTGGTATAAGGATAACTTAGGTTGGGGTAAGTCACTTTGTGGACTGAAGTATAGTTGCAGTGGTGGGATAGCAGCATTTAGAAATTTAGGCATCCAAAGAAGAGGGCAGGCAAAGTGTACTTGTGTACCTCTCCTCACCATCACAGTGCTTGTGGACCCTTTTCATACGCCTTTACGCTGCTGCCTCCACTGTTTCTGCTTTCTTTGTTGGCATAGTTATACCAGCAAATGGAATCTTGGCCAGTGCCTCAAGTAAGAAAAAAAGCACTGCTTTTTTTTGGTGGTCCCCATTTCACATCCGAATGGATAAGCACCCAGATTCCTGAGTTTGTTATTAGAAGAAAAGCTTATCCCTCAACTTCAGAGAACAGAAATGAAATCCTTTTCTTGAATCATATGGGACTGATCATGAGTATTCATTGGATTCCAGATGTTTTTGAAATCTGGTTCAGCCTAAGAACAAACTACTATCTAATAAGGCAGCACAGAATTTCTTCATATTGGCATTTTTGCATTGGGAGAGGCGCATATTTAGGTGTTATCCTAAATATGGCTCAACTCTTTGATTAAGAATCCTTGCATGTTAGAGAGATAATCCCAAACTCAAAGAGGACTTCTTGTCCTGATATCCTATTGAAACCAGCAGGATACTTTGGTTCTGTCTAATTTAATCCCCATGGATTGCAGTAGGACTGAAGTGTGACTAACATTGTTTGGAATGGGGCCATATTGCTCAGACCAAACAAGGAGAATGGAATTCACGTTGCCAGCGACAGGCTATACCCAGGAGCTCTTTGGATGCTGAGTGGGAAAGAAAGAGGATATTATAAAGTAAATTCTTAAGCCATCTTTGGCACAGTGTTGGATTAAGTTGTAACTGGAATGCTTCTGAAGCTAGGTGTGGTCTTCAAGGTATGTGTATCTCTTTCTAATAACATATAAAACAAGATTTCAAGAAACCATCTGTGAACAGTTACAGCAGGTAAAACAATGTGAGGAAATATGTCCAGAATGTTATCTTTTACAGCTGCCAACTTTGTCTTCCAGATAAATGGTCAATGTAAGTTCCTTCTTGCAAGCGAGGAACAGTGAAATAAAGCAGTGGGTGTTTTTATTTTGCCTTTGGGAGAGAGGCTTAAATTCAAAAACATTCTGATGATTATTCCATTTGACAACATGATGGAAACAGGAAAAACAAAGTCAGGCAGTCGGAGGCTCAGTCAAAGAAAATAAAAATGGCTTATTATTAGCTGGCTTTGTTTCCAGTGCCAGATTCTCAGCTTAAATAAATCATTCTGAGCTGGACTGACTGTACTGAAAACAGCATTATTTTAAAACTGAGGCACTTGCTTCAATCTCTTAACATCTTTTTAAAGATATGAAATGACCCTCACTCCACTTCATGGTATGAGATACCAAGGTTGTCCAATCATCAGCCCTCAGCGCATAGAGCATATACTGTAGTTGAAGGGGAAGGGGAACCATCCATAGTAGTTCTGCTCCATGGCTCTGTGCTTGGTACCCCCAGCATCCATGTTTCCACAGTGTGTACGTAAACTCTCCTTTTCTAAGGACCACTCCATCTCAGGTAAGAGGGCCAGTGAGTATGGTCTCCCTCCATACCTAAACAAAATGTTCAGTTGTCCAGTTCAGGAAAATGTTGAGCCTTACCACGCTCCAAGGAAAAGCGGCAAAGTAGCAGGGATGTTCAGTATTTCCTACTGCCTTCCTGCATGACGTTGGTGTCCTTCCAGTGTCCTTTCATTCCGGTCCCATGGGAGACGGAGCTAAAACTGTGCCTTTTTGCAAACAGGTTTTTCTGGTTAGCAAAAAGGCATGGTTTTACCTTGGTTCCTTATGGGGCTAGAATGAAAAAATGATGCCATGTGGGAAGGCAGCAGGAAAGACAGAACGCTCCTGCAGCCTTGTTGTTTTTCCTCACAGTGTGGTAAGGCTCTTTGTTTCAAGCTCTAAGAGAGCTCTTGCTTCTGCAATGATATAGTTTAGACTGAATCCTAAGTCCTAGTCTACTTGTGCATCCTCAGAGGAGACCAAGGTTCTAGGTCTGGGCAGTGTCAAATCCTGATAACTATATGTGTTGACAACTGATGACTGAACAATCTAACATTTGTTTACACAAGTCAGGTGATGTGGTTGATATTATTGTCACTTGTGTCATGGGTTAATCCAAGGAAGGGAATGCCTTACTTTACAAAGGACATTAAGTACCATGTAAGACATTCTTGGAAGTCACAGACAATACTGTCATAAATTTGTCTCTCTCTCTCTGGCTTCTCTTCGCAAACGAAGATTCAGGAAGGGCTCATCCTGTGCTTTCTGCAAGCACGCTGATGACTAAAAAGGCCAATCTGAGATAGACAAGTTCGGTTGCAGAAAGCACAGGAGAAAGTTTCCTTGGGTGATGTTTCCGGGTTGTGATTTTTTCTGCGTTGTCATTTCTCTTCAAGACTTGTTCGGCCTGATTTCTCAAATAAGGCTGCAGCATTGTGGATAGTGTGTCTCCATGCCTCCCAATGTGAGGCCTGGGCGGACCATTGTTGGTGATCAATTTCTTGGCCTGAGGTGTTGTTTCAGGGAGTCCTTGTATCACTTTTTTGGAGCGCCCCTCTTACGCTGACCCGTGGCGAGTTCACCGTAGAATACTATTTTTGGGAGACGATGGTCCTCCATCCTAGAAACATGCCCTGCCCAGCGCAGCTGTTTTCTCAATATCATGGCCTCAGTGCTGGTGATCCCTGCTTGCTCAAGGACAGCAACATTCATCACATAGTCAGTCCAGTGTATATTTAGGATTGTGCGTCGATCTCTTTGTCAATCTTGGCATCTGAGGAGATGATGCTTCCTAGGTAGGTGAACTGCTGAATGGACTTAAGCACAGAGTTGCCGACGGCAATGTGGGGATGGTGGTGTTCATCCTGTGGTGCAAGCTGGTAAAGAACTTCCGTTTTCTTCAGGTTGACTTCCAGCCCAAACAGCTCTGCAGCTGTTGTGAAGCAGGATGTTAGGCGCTGCAGAGCTGCTTCTGTGTGGGCAACAAGGGCAGCAGCATCTGCGAAGAGCAGCTCACGGACTAGATAGTTTAGAGTCTTAGTGTGAGCCCTCAGACGGCTTATGTTAAACAAGCTACCATCAGTACGGTAACGTATATAGATGCCGTCGTCTTCTTTGAGCTCTGCCGTAGCCCTTTGAAGCATCATGCTGAAGAAGATTGTAAATAAAGTTGGAGCAAGAACACAACCTTGCTTCACTCCCATTAGTTATTAGAAAGGGCTCTGAAAGAGCATCGCCATATCTGACTTGACCATGCTGGCTCTCATGTAGCAAGATAATCATTTTAAGGAATTTGGGGGGACATCCTAGCCTTTCCAGGATCTGCCACAGACCTTTCCTACTCACGGTGTGGAAGGCTTTGGTGTTACATAGAAAATGTTACATAGAAACCCTTGTTCTGCTCTCTACATTTCTCTTGCAGTTGTCTAAGGGCAAATACCATATCTGTAGTACTATTGGCTCTGAAGCCACATTGGCTTTCAGGAAGAAGTTCTTCTGCAATGGCAGGAACTAATCTGTTCAGGAGTATCCTTGCAAGGATTTGTAGAACAGAATTATAAATTTGTAGAACAGAATTATAAAGTGGAGTAAGACTGCAGTACCTTTGGCCTGATGTTGTCAAGGGAGTCTTTCTAGCTAGTTCCAGTCTACCAAGAATGATAAGGGAGCTAAGCTCACAATTCTACATGGAGCAGCTCTGTCAATTCCCATTATAGTTCACGCAAGAAGGAATTCTTTTCTTCCTCTTCATCTGCAGTGAGATCCTCAACAGTCTTTGACTTCTAATGCTTTCAGAGACTGTAACCAATCAAGTCAAATTTAAGTCATCTCAGCTGTTGTCTTAAGGGTTTACAAGGTTAATAACTGTTAGCTTGCTTTAGTGGTCAGTATGATTTTCATGCTCACCTTGATTCCTCCCATTTTACAGCTCCTGCCTTGACAGCGCAACACTCCTAGTGACACGAAGAGTCTGCACACTCCTTTATTTCTTGCTTGGTTTCCTTATTAAAATTGCTTTTAAAGAAACCCATGAAAGCATACAAGCTTGGCTTGCTCATGCTCTCACCTTCCAATCAAATAACAGTTTCAAAACCAAAACTAAATACATTTACTGATTTTAGTTTCTACTACAAACTACCACTCACAAATGTTTAGGGGGAAGGACATAGTGATAACTCAGAAATCACTTATCACAATGGACTTCATCATATGCAGAAAAAATTGCACAATTATAACATCACAGTAGTGTGAATGGTTCCTGCTACCACACAACATTGTTATGTTTGCATGGTCAAACTATGCTCCAGCTGTGAATAAGGTGTTGTTTTTAATTGATGGGACAAGCCATCAATAGCTCTCAATATTGGTTTTTTTTGTTTTTGTTTTTTTTACGGTATTGAAGAGTGTGTGAAAACAATCCTGCTGTAATCACAAGATCACAGCATTAATGGGCAGTCCTCTTACCCCCCGCCCCTGTTCCCAGTGAGAAAACGTCTGGCTGAGAACGTGAAAACTATCCACGGGATGCTCTTTTTATGAACTGTCCCGGTTTGTTTCCACGTTTTTAGATTTGTTTAAATTTTTTGTGTGTTCATTTATTTTGCAAATTAAGGGGTTTTTGGTATTTTTAAGCATGCTTGTGTCTTCTTGTGAGAACCACTGAAATCTCGCCCATGCTAAATCACAGAATTAAAGTCCCATTCTTAAAGTGCTAGTGGCGGTTGTGCAATAATTCCTTGGCAGTTCTTTCGTGTGATTACAGTGACGTGCGATCATAAGTGTAATAATGCCACTAGGTTTCCTCTTTCCTCATTCGCAGAATTACAACATTTTTAGATGCTAGTCTGATAAAGTCCTTTGACTATGTTTTTTTTTTAAATAGACAATGTGTAACTAATTAGCAGACAAGTGGAATCCCACTCCCAAACAAAGAATGCAGAATAAGGGAGTGATATTTAAGTCTAGATTAGGGACATTTTCAGACACCCCTTACCACGCAAGCAGCCTCCAGAGCAGTAACTTCTGTGAGTGAAAAATAGTGTGGCTGCCTTCAATGCTACCTGGAACAACCACGGATGATGCTGAGAGAGGGACGTCGTCGTCCAAAATGGACCCCCTGCCACGCAGCAGCCTCGTTACTGCTCCAGAGGCTGCTTGCGTGGTAAGGGGCATCTGAAAATGTCCTAGGTTGCTATTGCAATATGTCTCCAAAACAATATTGTTCATTTCACAGAGGGTGGAATTAGTTTAGATATTCTACAAATGTTCATATGTAGAACCAGGCTGGTCTCTGTGTGTACCTCTGGCTGAACAAGGAACTTCAGACATAAATAAGTATTTTACTGTATATGAGTTTCTCTTCAAAAGTTTTATCTGGCCATAAGAAGAGCCTTGACAGGTTGTGCCAAAGACCAGGGCCAGTCTTGCTATTAGGCCTGCCATTTTCTGTTCCTTAGACAGAGGACTTTTTCAGAAGGGCTTTATATTCCATGGCAGGCATGGAACAGGGTCAAGAAAGGGGTTCCCTTTCAGATGACATCAACCCCATCCCGTGTTGCCCCTGTGCTGCTTCGGATTTATAGTAATCACAGGGAAGCATCGTGAATAGACCACCCATTTCATTTCTGTCATGGAAGCATGGGTGGTCTGAAAAGTGCCTGTTCCTCTCCAGTTATGCTGGTGCAATGCCAACTGTGAGGGGAGGTCCATGCTGAACACTTCCGGTGGAGATTGGGATGAGGAGGTAAGTGACACCCCCCCCCCGGGTTACTTGTAAACTTTAGTGAGTGTTTTGGGGCTTGGTTTTTCTTAAAGTTTATTTTGACTTTTATTTTTTAATTTCTCACAAGAATAGGTGGGATTTGCTTTCTCGGTCATAAATGCAGCTTTATGGTGGCTGCATTTACTCCCAGCAAGCCATGGGGAGGGGGAGGACATTCCTGTCCTGGCAGATAGTAGGTGCGCGGACGTTTTCCTTTTATTCTGTTGTAGGGATGAGAGTGGGGCGGGAGGGTGTTTAGCGAGGCAGGAATGGGATAAAAGTCCCCGTCTGAAAATGTCCAGAGAAACACTTGCTGAAATGTGAAATGTACCAGAAGATCTTAAATATATCTACTCTGAAGCATAATTCCACTCAGCTAAACTGGATTTGAATTAGTCCCTTGTAAGAGTGCCCTGAAGGCACCAGATTCTGTCTGATCTTGGAAGCTAAGCACAATCAGCTTTGGATAGGAGACTGCTAAGGAATACCAGGTGCTGTAGGCTATATTTCAGAGGAAAGAACTGGCAAAACTACTTCTGAGTATCCCTTGCCTAAGAGGACCCTATGAAATTCATGGGGTCACCAAAGGTTGACAAGTTATTCAAAGGCACATACATACACATACACAAGAATATTTCGGACTCCAGCCTTAGGTGAATGTACTAGACAATGGAATGATTCATCTTATCCTGGCTCGTGCGCTGGGAACTTTTTCTATTTGTGGACTTTTGCATTTCTTGCTACTGCTTTGGCACACTAGACGTTCTGTGGCCAGAATGATAGAATCTGTTTTATGCCTACATCAAATTTCAAGTTGTCTGTCTATTTGAGATAGCAGGCATTGGAGAGAGAAAACACTTTTTGGACTGTAGTTGTGTGCATCAGCCCTAGCCATGTTGATACAATAAATTTAAAATAAAATATTCAAAATCAGAGAAACTGGTGATAATTGTGAGCATTGCTACACTTGAAGGGGAAAAGGGAGCTTACAATGCTTACATTTTCTTGACCAAAAAATGCAGCCAGGAATGTTTTCAAAGACCCATTCCAGGGGTTTCTGGTTCTATCAGGGAATTTGGTCTCTCCAGTTCGGTGCCTAGTAAAAATAGTTCAGATTTAATAAAGCACAGATGTTGACATACACACTCACCTTCATCATTGCATGGATGCATTTCATACTAAATTTCACCTAAGGAATTTTAGACTTTCAAGATAATAATCGAAAACACTTCCAGCTTCCCATTGGGATTATTCCTTATTTGAGATCACAGATGCCCCAACAATGTAATGTTTTAGGGCAAAGGATTTTTTTAAATAAAAAAACCCTAATTAAAACATTTTGTCCTGTCTTATCTGCAGTTATTTTAGCAGCTCAGTTTGGGACACTTGCTTATTGCTCAGGCCCTCAAGAAAGTATCCTTTTGTCAACATATTTCTTTCTGCTATCAGCAAAAAGTAGCCATGTATAATAAAGTTAAGATCCCATTTCAATATAATTAGATAGAGTTCCTTGCTGACTACATTCCAAGAATTCCTTTAGAAAACAAAGTGCAGCCCTTTTTAACACAGGAAAATGCCTGCTATGTTTAAATTTCAGCCAAGAGAACGCTGCTTCACTGCTTTATTTTCAGTTCTATATCAAATTGAAGGATTTGTCATCAGTTCAAAAAGATTTGTATTCTAATAATAAACACACACACACAGAAGTAAATATTCTAAGCAGTATAACTTTCAGTTGCTACCCTAAGTACAGCTTAGGATAGCAACCAGGGAGTATCAACCAGGATACTTAGGATAGCAACCAGGGAGTACCAGCCAGTAGCAACCAAGGTAATATCAGGGAGCCCTGGTTGTGCAGTTATCAAATGCCAGTATGCAGCCACAACATTACAAGTTTGATCCCAAGGGCTCCAAGGTTCACTCAGCCCTCCATCCTTCTGTAGGTCAGTAAAATGAGTACCCAGTTTGTGGGGGGTATTAGCTAACACATACTGGAAACCACTTGGAGAGTGTCTAGCATGCTATAAAAGCAGTGTAGAAGTGCAAAGTGCTATTGCTTAACAATTTGTAAGCCGCTCTGAGAGTCTTCATGGCTGAAGAGAGGAGTATAAATATCTTAAATAAATAAATAAATAAATAAATAAATAAAGCTAATAGAAAGAACTATGAGGTTCAGGACTGGACTATAATGGACAAACTTCTGGACATGTTAAAAAAAACCCAAAACATTGTTCTTGACCAGTGTCAGAAGCTGCATGCAATTGTCCTATTTGGTGGTGGTGGTGTTATTTTCTTCTTTCTTTCTTTCTTTCTTTCTTTTGATCTCCCTATGGATCAAGGTGGGGAACAACAAATTAACATAATGGTTAAAAATACATATCAGTTAAAAACATATATCAATTTAAAAGAATAAGTAAAACCAAGACATTTTAAAACAATCAATACAGATTTTTAAATTCACAATTTAAAATAATCTGGATAGGCCTGTCAGAAGAGACTGGTCTTTAATGCTGCTTTAAATTCAGGCAGCATATTCAGCTGTTATAGAATCATAGAGTTGGAAGAGACAACAAGAGCCATCCAGTCCAACCCCCCCAGCATGCAGGAATACACAATCAAATCTTTCCCAACAGATGGCCAGCCAGCTTCTGTTTAAAAACCTCCAAAGAAGGAGACTCCACCACACTATGACACAGTGTATTCCACTTCGGAACAGCTCTTACTGTCAGAAATTTCTTCCTAATGTTTAGGTGGAATCTCTTTTCCTATACAGTCGTCCCTTCACATTCACGGGGATTAGGTTCCCCAGACCCCTGCGAATGTGAAAAATCCACAAATAATGATTGCCCTCCCCCTCCCGCGCCAAAGCGACCATGGGGCCTCCAGAGGCCCCATAGTCGCTTTCTCCGGACTCCCCAGTCCCTTCCTAGGCCTTCACGGGGCCTCAGGACCCTCCCAAGGCACTGTGAAGGCCTACCCGGACCTCCCCCCTCCCAACCAGGGCCTTCACAGAGCCTCCGGGGGCTCCATGAAGGCCTACCCGGCCCTCCCCCCTCCCAACCAGGGCCTTCATGGGGCCTCCGGAGGGTCTCCGAAGGCCCCGTGGAGGCATCACCAGCTCTCCCCCCTCCCTCCCTGGGCCTTCACGGGGCCTCCGGAGGCCCCGTGTCGCAGTTTTGGGAGGGCAGGGGGGCCACCCAAAACCACAGATATTCAAAACCGCGAATGCTGAGTTCGCGAATGTGGAGGGACAACTGTAGTTTGAACCCATTGCTCTGTGTCCTAGTCTCTGGAGCAGCAGAAAACAAGCTTGCTCCATCCTTGTTTCTCTTATTGTATCTCTTCTGGCAGGCTGGAATAAATTACTCAAACCAGGGAGATTTTCACACGGGCTATATATCCTGTGGCAGGAACAGAACAGGGCCGGGAAAGGTTTTCCCTTTTGGACGACGTTGACCCTGTTCTGTCCTGCATCCATCCTGCTTCCGTGACTGTTCCGGAACAATGTAATCACAATTTTTCATCATGAATAGACCTTCCGTTCTGTCACTATCACGCAATCACGGGTGTGCAAACAGGAGCCCCGTTCCTGTTTTGAAATGACAGCCGTGGAGGGGAGGTCCGTTCCTAGCACTTCGCGGTACAATCTGGACATCCAGGTAAGTGGCACCCTTTATTTTACTCTCCCTGTTATGATTGTGTGATTTAAAGTGTGTTTTTGTGCTTGGTGAACTGATTTTATGTTTGGGGGAGTTTTATTTTTTAAATTTACTGCCTGGCCATTATCACGTGATAACATGATAATGTTTCAGACGGCCGGTTGTAAAAGCAGCCTTACAACGACTGCATTTATGGCCAGCCAGCGAGGAGAGGAGGAGCCTGTTCCTGTCGTGGAATTAAGGTAAGTGTGTAAAAGATTTATGTTATTTTGTGGCAAGAACGGGAGAGGAGGTGCCAGGGCAGTAACGGGGCATTTTGGCCCCGTGTGAAAATCTCCCAGGACTCAAGGCAGGTTACAAGTAAGTACCATATGGTGAAACATTACAAAAGATCAAAATTAAAATAGAATGAAACTATCAACCACACTAAAAACAATTTAAAACATACAATTAAAAATGTTAAAAAGCTGTCTAAAACATCCCAATTAAAACAGTACAGTGCACTCTTAAAATCTGTTTCTTTGAAAACCCTTCAGTCTCAAAACCTGTTGGAATGAACATAAAATGTTTGCCTGCTGACTGAAGGGAAGCAAAAAAGGGGGGGCACTGTCACCTCCATATGAAGAAAGATCTAGACCCTAGGGTTGGCAACTGAGAAGACCCTGTCTTGAATCACCACTAATTATGCATGTGAAGGTGGTGAAATTGGAAAGAAAGGCCTCTGTTGAGGATCTTGGAGCTGGGAAGGCCCATATGAGGAGATGTGTGGCTCTTCCAGATTGGTACAAAGGAGCAAGAGCTCTTGCAAGAGAGAGCCTCAGTTACTACTACTTGGTGACGCTGCTGCTTTTGCATCCACAAGAGCTTCTCATACTGTCTCTGTAGAACTGTTTGGGTGGGGAAAGGCAGCTGTATGACACTGTAATTGGCCAATCATCATCCCGATCTCAAGACACTATAGGCTATTTGGCCAATCATCATTCAGATATCTTCTGTGCCTTTGTTCACTATTGGCTCCCGATGTTGTTTGACTCATATGGGTATTCCTTCTTTTTTTAAGAAAAGTGTTCTAGAAATCTTAATGTACTGTCAGAGATAATCTTTGCTCCATTCTCATCTAGTGAGGAGGAGGAACAGCCAAGGAAACCAGGACGAATCACAAGTATTGAAATTACTGTACAAATCCTTTGGTTTTTTTGGAGCTGGAGGGGGGTGGTTTGCTGTGATGTATTCTAGAGGTATGTTCTCGTTTGTTTGTTTGTTTTAAATCCACAGCTTCTGAACACTAGGCAGCTTCGTGTAAAGCATGTTACAGTAATCCAAATGGGATGTCATTAAGGACTTTATCACACAAGCCTTTGAAATCAGAATTAAAGTGTGACAATAGTGCCTTTGGCAATATTTATCACATGACATCACCTCCAAATCCTTGTTGCTGTGCCTCTAAAGCATGGTTAGGATGTCCCTTGTCATTGATGAGGAATACCTGTCAATAAGCTCCCAACCGTCCTGCTGTGCCATGAATCCTCAAGTACGATAATTTTTTCCAGCTGTAGTCCCGAGAATGGGCAGTCATGTGGTCTCAGTATCCTCCTCTCTCCCTCTCCCCACTTTCCCTCATTATCCCCAAACAGACTGGTTTTCTCTCCCCCCACCACACTTTCTTTCCTTTCCTTTTTTTCTTTGTTTCACTAAATCACACTGCCATAATTGCTAAATTGCTTTACAACTACAGTAATAAATAAATAAATAAATAAACCACAAAAGGCACGGTGGATGGGACACTAGGGCAGAGAGGTGGAGTTAAGGGGGAGTCTGGAAGAGAGCCGAGGGACCATCAATAACTGAAACAGCCTTAGTTGCACTATTAAAGGACGAGTGGTACTGAGGGCTCCCAAACCAGTATCTATCTATTTACTTTTACTAATGAGATCACAGTGAGAATGGGGCTTGTGAGATAGTGTCTCCAGGAATGGGTACATTTGCTGTGCTAGCTTTGATACGGCGAGCATGTGACCTACTTTACAGAGAACATTCCTCTATTTGAAATGTGGTTTAAATTTAAAGAACCTTAAGTAGAGGAGATCTCTCTCAGTAGGGGGTGCTGTAGGCATTTTGGATGCATGTGCTTTAGGTTGCTACATGAATTTCAATTCATGATCTCTTGTGGAACACCTAGTGGCCTCTTGTAGAATCCTGGATTGTCCAGGCCTGGTACAGAAACTAGGTCCCAGAGTTTCTGTCTTTGCCAGGTCACATGGAAGAATATATTTTTCATGTTGTTCTAGACTACAGTGGGCAAAGTGAGAACTGCACTTGAATGTATCCAGGAACATGCCCTTCAGTATTGCTACATCTTGACTTCTCCCCTTAAAATATCACCCTCTCCTAAAATTAGAAATGGCACAACATTAATAATAATCCAGATCTGAACTAGTTTGTGGACAGCAGCTAAACTGTTGGACTTCAACCCTCATCATCCACAGTAAACATGGCATCATATTTGCTGATGGTGGTTTGCCTTATATTGTAATACATCTGAACATGCCAATCTGGAGGAAACAGCTCTATGTCATCTGAAGGTTGTCCTATAGACCACAGCATTGGCCTGAGAGAATGTGGACTTGGAAGAACCATGAGGCCCTGATCAGCAAATATTTTAACAAGAAACTTGTTCCGAGAAGGGGATATAAGGTCTTTTGGACCAGACCCCTATGACTGCTCACCAGTGTACGCTGCTGGAAAGCACTGAGAACCTGCTGTTCCTTCTCAGTGCTCTTCTTGCCTCTTGGATGGCATTTGGGGTGGTAGGATAGTTTTTCCTAAGGCCATAACTTCCTCTGATACCTACGTATATACAAAATACTCTATACTGTGTGAAATTCCATTAAACTCAAAGAGAAACCAAAGCTAATAATGAGAAAATAGTTTATAACATGCTTTCCTGCTAAGAAAAATAAGAAGAGAACTTTTTTAAAGAAAAAAATCTAGATTCATTTGTTTCTCCGTCCAAGGAAAACCCTGTCTTTCAACTGATATAGACTCTCCTCTGAAAAGAAGCTTATGCTCTCTTCCCTTTGATGCTGTTCCACATGTACAAGATGGTCCCACCAATCTGTCACTTGTGTCTTTAAAACGTGGAGGGTATTAAATAAGTGCCATGCAAGCTGCCAGCCAAACAGCAAAGGGGGAACATTGAGATGATTAAGAGAAAGCAGGGTGTCAGTCCAACTATAATAAAGCCAGTATCAGTTCAGGCCGCTGTAATTTAAAACAGCTGCCTGCTGGCCATGGGCTGTGGTAGAGCAGGCCAAATTCTTGGACACTGAGTTATTCTTAGAAGTATGCATGCAGGCATTGGCGAGCTTTGTTGAACACTGCCTGCTGCCAGCACCCTGTCAAAAGCATGTGCCAATGGATCTTAGAGCCATTGTTCACATTTATGAAACAATAATGATTTTTAAATTTTAAATTACCCATAGGTCAAAGAGACACAATAGCCAGCACACTCAAAAACTGGCCTGACACCAGCAAGCGATAAGGTTCATAAGTCTGTCATTTTAACGAAGACAAAAGTTGTCAGTCGTTTCATTCATCACCACTTATATGGTCGGATTAAATATGATGGGAATGTATTTCCTAAGGCACTGAAACATACTGACTAGACAGGTCTGGCTCTACCTACCATTAGGCAAAGTGAGGCAACCAACTCAGACAACAGGGGCTAGGGCATCTCCCATATTGGGAAAAAGGCAAAACAAACAAACAAACAAACAAAGACTGGAAGCAACCCCCTGTTTCTCCTGAGCTACTGCCCATTCTTCTCTGTTGGAGATCATAGCCAACTACACAACCTACATTAATCACAACCTAAACTGATCTCCTGCCCTCAGGTGTAGAACACCACCACCATAGCTATGTAGCTATGTCTCTGCTTGGAGTTGGGGAGGGGTGGGGATGGAGAATTCAAATTTGGCATCCAGGTGATTCAGATACTGCACCAAGAGAAAAAGAATTCTGTGGCCTGTCTAAATGATCAAAATCAAATAGATGTGCATTATATATCTATATCTGTCTATCAATATATGTACGATATTGCTAAATGGAGCTGGTTACAGGAAGTATATATCTCCCTTGTAGAAACAGCTTCATTGGATGCTGGTCCATTTCCAGGCACGATTCAAAGTCCTGTTGATGATGTATAAAGCCCCATACAGCTTGGGTCCAGGGTGTTTGAAGGACTGTATCTCCCTTTAGGAGCCAATTAGAGCTCTAAGATCTTCTGGACAGACCCATCTCTCTGTCCCACCACCTTCTCAGACTTATTTAGTGGTAACAAGGGAGAGGGCCTTCTCAGTGGCTACTCCCTCCTACATACATGATGGGGAAAATATCATCCCAAAGTTGGAATGACTATAGAGTGGTGGTGAGCATGCCAGGGTACACTTAACCATTCCTCACTCTGTCACACTCACACTTCCTGCATGGTCTGTTGTGAAGAGAAGACGTTAAAGTCTCTGTCTGCTCCAGCAGTCCTTATCAAGATGTGTTCTCTCTCTCTGTGGATTTTACCTCAGCTCTAGAACATGGTTTCCAAAAACGAAACAGTAATATTGATGAGAATCACTGGGATCCAGTTAAAATACCCATTACAGGGTTAGAAGAACAAAGAGTCTGAATGAGTATAAAGCAGCTTTCCAGATAGAAACTGCATCCCTTCCCTCTATTAAATCAGAATAATGCATGACTTCTGGTTCCGGGGATGGAGATGAGGGTTGGCTTGGAATAGTGCTCCGCTCAGGTCTGACCTCCTAACGAGGCATCTGGAAGATAGATATACCATCCAGGACATTCCAGTCGGGGGAAATGGAATATTGTCGGGGTCAGCTATTTTCTTGGTAGCCTGCAACGGGGGTAGTGGAAGAGGAGGAGGACAGACCCCAAAAGCAGGCAGCAAGAGGTCTGGCAGCCATTGCCTCGTGATGGGAGCTCTTTGCTCCAAGTCTCAGTGCCCTCGACTTGAGAGAGTCAAGAGTTGAAACAACCTTTTTCTTTATTTATATGCCCCCAAAAGGGCACAGTTGCTTTCAACCAAGATATTTTTGCCATAGACACTGAGCTACTGAGGAACTGAACTGTAGGGCAGTGTTTACCTTCTGAATAACCTGAAAATTTGAAAAGTTGGAAGGCTGAGACAGACGTGGCGAGTCTGTGGGGAAGTGAAGGAGGGCAACATAGCGGAGTTTGAAATAAAACTTCTTTATGAAGACCTCCTAACACTAAGTAAGGTTAGTGTTTCATTTCTCTCAGTTATAACCACCACTTTGTAAAAAGGACTGTGGTTGAAAGAAAAGGACTAAGAACTAAGGAACTAAGGAAAGCTTGAACTGAATGTAAAAGGAGGTAGAGTGGTGTGAGAGATAGAGACAGAGAAAGGAGAATGGAGAACGGAGGATAAAGAATAAAGACAGAGGATGGAGAATAAAGAAAAATGATTTAATTTCAAAGAAAGGAAAAGTGAAAGTTTGAAAGTCTGTATTGGGCATTGGTGAGGAGTAACCAGCGACGGAGGCAAATGGAGACAATGGAGAGACACAAAGTGGAAGAATGGAGGTGAGAATGTGGGAGTGAGTAAAGAGTGAAGTGGGAAGGAAGACGGTGGATTCAAAAGAAGTGCTTTGAAGAATAGAAGAAACCAAGGTGCACGTTTGACAGAGATATGGAGAGACAGATTGAGATGTCAGCTGATTGGTGAACAGTGATGAGAAGGTGGCGAATTTAAGAGCCCTTAAAGAGATTTCAAGGACAACCAGAGGGGACTGAAGTGGTGGGAATTTTTGGGTGTTTTTTTTTTTAAGGGCTCATTGAAAAAATGCAGAAGGAAAGAAGACAAGAGATACAGAAAAGCGAAGGGAGGAGAGATGAAGAGGGGATAAAATATAAGAACTGTAATTAAGAAAGGTCAGTAAATTGATTGGTTTGAAATAAGGTTGATTTGTGTATTGAAGGACTGTGTCAAGTCATTATATAATTTAATCTATTGATCTGAGTCTTGATTGCTTCTCTGTGACAGGATACTATATAATTTAATCTGTTGTTCTGAATTTTGATTGCTTCTCAGTGATTTCAATAGGCTTGGTGAAATAAAGCTTTCTATAAGAAAGGAAAGCACACACACACACACACACACACATATATATGGGGATACCTATGTTTAAATTTATGTTGCTTCTGAATATAGGGGACATGCATATTTGAGATCCTTTGTTTGAGGAAACAAAGCAGGATATAGTCTTACATTGCTAACAATAGTTTAAAATGTATATAATCTTTGGAAGAATTTAGTTTAGTTTACTTGATAAAAAGAGAAGATTTATAATTTAAAAGATAGATAAATATCAAATACATGTAATACTATAAAAAGGCACATACTGGGTAGAAGTAAGGGAGACAGGAAACTTTACACAGGTGCCTATGATTAATATTTATGTTTAATAGTTATCCTATCTGGAAAACTGATCTGAATTGAGTGTCTAAGGTAGATTATCTGATTTATAGTGGTTTTTGAAGAGAATCCTTTGATATACATATATATATTTAAATTCAGCTATTTATATATATAGCTGAAAGTTGAGGTTGAAGAAATGGCATCTGGAGTTAGATCTAAAACCTATACCACCACACAAACTACCCTTTCCCGTAGAGGATCCATAGAAATGCCGGCAAAATAAATAGACATAAATGTCCAAATTTTGCAGGAATTACAGGAATTTAAATGGGAAGCTAAAGAAGATTTTCAAAATTTGAAGAAAGAATTAAAAGCGGAAATTGATAAAATATTTATTTAGTTATTTATTTAGGGAAAAGGGTGGATACATTAGCTACAGAGATGAATGGCTTGAAGAAAGATCTAGATGATGTTAAAAAAAAGAACACAAATCTTGGAGAAAAATGCTGAAGTATTAATGGTGGATCAAGAGAAAGAGAAAAATGTAAATTTAATGCAAGAAATATGCTACAGGGGGAAATGTGTCAAACTTAGAGGCATTCCAGAGAAAATAAAAGAGAATTTATATGATAGAGTAATCCCACCTTCAGCTGCCTTCATGGAAATGTCGGAAGAGGCCTTACTAGCTCAGACAGACAAAATTTTTAGAATAAGTTCAGTTATAGCAAGGGAGAAGAAGTTACCACGAGATGTGGTAGTTACTTATATTAAAGCAACAATTAGAGATAATATAATTCAAAGGAGCTATGAAGCAAAATTAGAGATAGAAGGCTGTGACATCCAGATATTTAAAGATACTCCCATGGAGATACTGAGGAAGAGGAATGATGATAAGTTCCTAACTAAAAAACTTATGAAAATGGTATTAATTACAGATGGGAGCGTGTTGAAGGGGTATCTTTCAATTATCATCAAAAAAGATACAGAATTAATACTATAGATAAAGCCAAGGAGTTTTTAGAAAAATTAATGCGGGATGAGAGAAGATATGATCTGAAGAGACATAAGAAAAAAGAGGCAAATAAGGAGGCGGAAGATGAAAATCAACCAAGTAAAGACTTGGAATCAAAAGAGGAAGAGGAAGGGGAACAACAAGAGGAAAAGGAGGAAGAAGACCATGACTCAGATGAATATAGTCAAGATATTTCGAATGAGGAAGATGCCGAGTAGGATGATGAGGAAGTAATTAATAAAAAAACAATCTATAAAATAACCTGTTTATATAACTGATGTTTATGTAAAATTGCAGACTTGTTATGTAACTGGAAAAAAAAACTTGTTTAAGATGGCAATATCTATAACTACATGGAATGTGAAGGGATTAAACACACCAGAAAAAAGGAAAAAGGTATTTCATTATCTAGAAAAATTAAATGTGAATATTATAACCATACAGGAAACAAGAATCAGAGAACAAGATAACAAATATTTAAATAATAAAAGGTTAGGCCAACTATTCTTTTCATCAGTCACACAAAGGAAAAGGGGAGTCGCAGTTTATGTGACTAATAAGTACAAAGCACAGGAGATTTTGAGAGATAGCGATGGACAGTATGTTGGAGTAGAAATAACTACAATAAACCAAAAAATAAATTTGATTGCGGTGTATGCCCCTTTGGTGAAGAAGCACATTTAAAAAAAAAAACTTAACAGAGAGTTGAGTAATTTAGACTGAGGAGCTCTTATCATCACAGGGGATTTCAATGGGGTCTTGGACAGCTGAGAGATAGATCATTTCAGAAAACTCATAATAAGAAGCAGGGTAATTTGCCAGCAAGTTGTTATGACATATTGGAAGAACATAATATGATAGACACATGGTCATTTTAAAAAAGTAACAAAAAAGGATACACATTTTTCTCAGAAGTGCACAAAACATGGTCAAGAATTGATATGTTTTGGGTAGTAAAAGATTTGGGAACTAAGATAAAAGAAATTGATGTCTTGCCAAGGGTTATTTCTGACCATTATCCTGTAAAATTGATGTTGGAAATCAAGACAAAAGAATATATCTGGAAAGTAAAAGAGTTCTTTTTAAAAGATGAACAGTTTGTTCGTGGAATTAAAAACGAGATAAAACTTATTTTGAAATAAATACATCAGGTGATGTATCAACTAGGGTAACATGGGACGCATTTAAGGCGACAATAAGAGGGATTTTTTTGAAATACATAAACAAAGAAAAGGGAAAAAAAGACAGATTACTGGAAGAGTTAAGGAATAAAGAGAAACAGCTAAGACAAAATCCCAGTAATGAAAAAAAAGTTAAGAGTACTAAAAGTCATTCAAAATGACTTAAATCAAGAGATAGTAGAAGAAATCGGTTGTAAATTAAAAAGAATTAAGCAGAGGTATTTTGCCAATGCTAATTGGGTGGGAAGATGGTTGGCCTATAGATTGACGAAAGATACAGCAAGAAAATGTATAACTCAGATTAAAGATGGAAATGGAAGATTTAATACATAACAGGAAATAAAACTGAAATTTGTACAATACTTTACGAATCTCTATGCAGATACTTCACTTGATGTAACCATAGCATCCGAAATGAAGGATTATATTAAGAATAATAACATAGGGAAGCTTTCTTTAGAGCAAAGGAAGAAACTAAATGGACCTATAACACTACAAGAAATATTGTTGGCGATTAGAAATCTAAAATCAGGAAAATCGCCAGGCCCGGATGGCTTTACAGCTGAATTTTATAAGCTATTTGAAGAAGACATAATAAAGCATATATATGAAGTTTTCAATAAGATAAAAAAATGAGGGTATACCCAAGATATGGGAATCAGCAGAAATTATGTTGATACTGAAGGAGGGGAAAGACAAAACAGATGTAAGGAATTACTGAGCGATTTCACTTCTGAATGTCGACTATAAAATGCTGGCGTCAATATTAGCTGACAGGTTGAAATCTATCCTACCTGAATTTATACATCATGACCAGAATGGTTGCATCCCGGGAAGATCCTTAGTGAACAATAGTAGAATAGTTCTGAATACATTTGAATATTATGGGAAACATAACGAGAAAAAGGCCGCTTTAATTTTCGCTGACACCGAAAAAGCCTTCGATAATTTAAGATGGCCATTCATGAAGGGAGTTCAGGAAGAAACAGAGGTGGGCCCTGATTTTTTAGGATACATAGAATATACACATCACTCCCAAAAGGCACATATAGTGGTTAATGGGGAAAGGTCAGAGCTGGTGAATATCAAAAAGTCTTGAGACAGGGGTGCCCATTGTCACCGCTATTATTTATAATATCTATGGAGGCCTTAAACAAGCAAATTAGAGAGAATCAAGCCATCTCTGGTCTGAAGTTAAAGGGTCAAGAATATAAATGATTGGCCTATGCAGATGATTTACTGCTGATAGTCCAGGATCCTTTGATAAAAATGAAAAAAACATTAGAAATTATGGACACTTTTGGAAGCTTCTCAGGATTCAAACTAAATAAAGATAAAATAGTTATAATGTCTAAAAATCTATCAAAAAGAAAAGGAATTATTAACAAATAAAAGTGGATGTAAATTAGAAAAAAAAAGATAAGGTACTTGGGAATATGGATAACCAAAAGAAATAGAGAATTATGCGAAGCCAACTATAAACAAGTTTGGAAACAGATAAGAAAAGATCTTAAAAAGTTGAACCTCTCTTTGTTGGATAGAATCGCTACAAGAAAAATGAATATTCTCCCTAGAATGTTATTTCTGTTCCAAAACCTTCTAATTTTAATAAATGAGGCTCCTTTCTTAGAGTGGATTAAGGATTTGAAAGATTTTATATGGAATGGCTGTAAACCTAGAATAAAGTGGTCAATATTGACAGATATTAAAGACAGAGGCGGGGCAGCTCTCCCAAATCTGAAATTATATTATATGGCACGCGGAGCAACATGGTTAGATGAATGGTTTAAATTAAAGAATCTCAGAATTATAAACATAGAATGTGAAGATCTAAGACACAGTATACATACTTATTTGTGGTATGGAAAGCTAAGTATAAATAGAGAATTTGAGAATCATACCATAACGAAGGCTTTATTCAGAATTTGGAAAAATTCTACCAAAGCATCCCATGCTGGTTAGCACCGCTTGAAGCATTTCAAAGGAGGTGGATAAACCAAGACTTATGGATTAATTATAGGGACCTGATGAGATGGCAAGATGGTTCAGCATCAGGTTTGAAAACAAGAGAGGAACTGAAAGATCAAGGTTATGATATTCACTGGTTTACATACCACCAGTTATCCAGCAGATTCAAAGAGGACAATCTTAGCCATAGTTTTAATAAAGAGCAAAATGAATTAGATAAAATTATATGGGCCCAAAATAAAGGAAAAATTGCAAAAATTTATAAATTATTGTTGGATAGAGACCTAGAATCAGAATTGATTAAACAACCTATGATTAGATGGGCAAGGGACATAGGTGAGCCTATAACTATAAATCAATGGGAGAACGCCTGGACCAGAACTAACACTTTTATGGCCAGTCCAGACTTGAAAGTAAATTTTCTAAAAATTCATATAGATGGTATTTAACACCAATGAGATTAAATAAGATCTACAAATTAGAAAATAAAAGGTGTTGGAGGTGTGATAAAGAGCTTGGGTCCCTATACCATATGTGGTGGTGGTATAACCTCATAAAGAAATTTTGGGCAAAAATACATAAAGTAATTCAGAAGATCTTGAACGCATCGATTCCTTTAGATCCTACCTAAACTATACCTCCTGAATATGACATCTGTTTTGGAGAAGCAGGATGAAAGGGCTTATTGGAGGGTATTGTTATATTGCATTATAGCTGCAAGACTAGTGATTACAGCAAATGGAAAAATAAAGAAACCCAAGATATGGAATAGTGGTATATAAATTAATGGAGATGAAAAATAATGATAAACTGACTGAGATTTCAAATAAAGGTAATATAGGAAGGATTAATTCAGAATGGAAACTGATAGTGGATTATTTGAACAAACGATGGAATGTTCTAATGAAGCATGTATAATTTTTAAGATGAGAGGAGGTATCAGAAAATGAAGAATGCACATAAAAGAGAGACAATATATAAGAAAGTGGCAAGATACGTTTTTTGTTTGCAGGATTGGTAATTTTTTTATATAGGTTAATCTGTAAATAGAACAATGTTCTACATTTAAGTTAAAATAAGTGAAAGATATTGAAAGGTTTATATTGTTGGAAAACCTTATTTGGGCAAATATATTTGTGGAAGTCATGAACTAAAGTAATCTGTATTTTATTTATGTTATAAAATAGTCGGTTGTTGTATTGTATTGTATGTTGAAAATTAAATAAATAAAGGAAAATAAATAAATAAATCAGAATAATGCGAAAAAGTGGAAGTAACTAATTACAACTTTCAAATAGTTACTTGTGATTGGTTCCTTGTCCTAGTAGCAAATATATAATTACATTACACTGCGTTAATAACTTTAGAAGGGAAAATATCACTCCTCTTATACTTATGCTATACTATTTTGTGCTTATGAATTATCTTGTACTTATGCTATCTTGTGCTCTCTCTCTTTTTAAAAAAATGCATTCTTTTATTGTGCAAAAATCATATAACAACTCTCTTCATCCCCCAAAGAGCTGTTGTGAGTATTGATTTTAGGACAGAAATGAGATGGACAGAAGTGTATGGTTTTGTACCACAGGCAGGAGACTTTGTAGCATTCAGAGTTTAAAACAACAACAACAAGGAAATGGTGGCTATTTCAATTACGCTGTGTAACCGGATAGTCAATAGTTATCTTTTATTATTGTAGCCATAACAGTCCTTAACTACTTTTGGGCTTCAATGCTGTAAGAGTAGCTACTTCCTTTTTAAAAGCAAATCTCCAAACTCTCCTTTTGCTTTCTTCATCTTCCAGTATGCAGGAAATAGGCTGCTGATCTACAATACTATCATGCCTAGGCCCAGAAGCAGATGAAAGGCCCTCACTTCATCCCACCTGCTAGTGCCATGGCCATGGAGGGAGAGAAGAACCAGCAATATCTGCTGGAAATAATCCCGTCACTCACTGCCATTCCCTTTTCCTCCTGTGGGGGTTTTATTTAGACTGTAAACCTGACAGCCCGGAACTGTCAAATTAACAATTTGTAGGCTGCTCTGAGAGCTTTTGTGGCTGAAGAGTGGGATATAAAACACTTTAAATAAATAAAAAAATAATAATTAAGAGTGTATTCATAGTAGGCCTCTTTTGAGATCTGTGAGCATGCCATTGCAGGATGTATGCAAACAGGGGATGCAAAGAATACTTGCCACACCTTGTTTTTGATGTGAAAAGGTATGTTCACTTGTTCAGACATCCCATTAAAAAATGGTCAACTTCCCTAAGATTTTTTTCACCCCTGTGCAACATTAAAAAGAGCAATGCAAGAGGGTGTCTATTACTGCTTCTTATTTAAAATAAATAATTTAAAATACAATAATACATTAAAATAAATAAATAAATATTACTATTCTGATGTTGCACCTTTTAAACTGATGTTGTATGTTGCTTGTTCGTCTGTTGTTGTTCCCTGACTCAATCCACAGGAAAAGGCAGGTAAGAAAAGTATTATTAAAACTTGTGCCAAAATGTTTTCAATTTTGTTGTTGCAAAGTTCAAGGTTTTGGCACAAAAATGTTTTTTGCACAAAACCAATGGTTTTTTTGCACAAAAATATCTTCTCAAAAAATCCCCGTGTGTGAAAAATAATGGGAAAATGCAGAATTTTTTTGATAATTTCACCCAGGGGAAGAAAACATTTGATGTTTTTCATTTGTGCATGCAATATGGACGTAAGGCAAGATTTCTACTTCTAGGGCAAGCTAACGAAAAAAACCTGTGGCACACAATACTTTTGTGAGGCATAGAAGTTGTTCAGTTGGTTAAAGCCCACAGTTTCAACTCTGAAGATAACTGTACAGTTGTCCCTCCACATTCGCGAACTTGACATTCGCGGTTTCGGTTATTCGCGGTTTTGGGAGGGCCCCCCCGGGCCCCCCCAAAACCGCGACACGGGGCCTCCAGAGGCCCCGTGAAAGACCTGGGGAGGGGTGGGGAGGCCTTCGCGGGACCCCCGGAGGCCCTCCGGAGGCCCCGCGAAGGCCTGGGGAGGGGTGGGGAGGCCTTCGCGGGACCCCCGGAGGCCCTCCGGAGGCCCCGCGAAGGCCTGGGGAGGGGTGGGGAGGCCTTCGCGGGACCCCCGGAGGCCCTCCGGAGGCCCCGCGAAGGCCTGGGGAGGGGTGGGGAGGCCTTCGCGGGACCCCCGGAGGCCCTCCGGAGGCCCCGCGAAGGCCTGGGGAGGGGTGGGGAGGCCTTCGCGGGACCCCCGGAGGCCCTCCGGAGGCCCCGCGAAGGCCTGGGGAGCGGTGGGGAGGCCTTCGCGGGACCCCTGGAGGCCCTCCGGAGGCCCCGCGAAGGCCTGGGGAGGGGTGGGGAGGCCTTCGCGGGACCCCCGGAGGCCCTCCGGAGGCCCTGCGAAGGCCTGGGGAGGGGTGGGGAGGCCTTCGCGGGACCCCCGGAGGCCCTCCGGAGGCCCCGCGAAGGCCTGGGGAGCGGTGCGGAGGCCTTCGCGGGACCCCCGGAGGCCCTCCGGAGGCCCCGCGAAGGTCTGGGGAGGGGTGGGGAGGCCTTCGCGGGACCCCCGGAGGCCCTCCGGAGGCCCCGCGAAGGCCTGGGGAGGGGTGGGGAGGCCTTCGCAGGACCCCCGGAGGCCCTCCGGAGGCCCCGCGAAGGCCTGGGGAGGGTGGGGAGGCCTTCGCGGGACCCCCGGAGGCGCCGCGAAGGCCTGGGGAGGGAGGGAGGGCCGGGGAGACCTCTGCGGGGCCTAGGAAGGCCCCGCGAAGGCCTGGGGAGGGAGGGAGGGAGGGCCGGAGAGGCCTCCGTGGGGCCTAGGAAGGCCCCGCGAAGGCCTGGGCAGGGAGGGAGGGAGGGGCGGGGAGGCCTCCGGCGGGGCCTAGGAAGGCCCCGCGAAGGCCTGGGGAGGGAGGGAGGGAGGGCCGGAGAGGCCTCCGCGGGGCCTAGGAAGGCCCCGCGAAGGCCTGGGATGGGAGGGAGGGAGGGAGGGCCAGGGAGGCCTCTGCGGGGCCTAGCAAGGCCCCGTGAAGGCCTGGGCAGGGAGGGAGGGAGGGCCGGGGAGGCCTCCGCGGGGCCTAGCAAGGCCCCGCGAAGGCCTGGGCAGGGAGGGAGGGAGGGCCGGGGAGGCCTCCGCGGGGCCTAGCAAGGCCCCGCGAAGGCCTGGGCAGGGAGGGAGGGAGGGCCGGGGAGACCTCCGCGGGGCCTAGCAAGGCCCCGCAAAGGCCTGGGGAGGGAGGGGGAGGGGTGTTTGTTATTCGCGGATTTTTCACATTCGCGGGGGTCCGCGGAACGGAACCCCCGCGAATGTGAAGGGACGACTGTATTGTAGAAATGCATGGGGTTTTTAATTTATAAGAACTGATGGTGAATAAGAGTATTCTGGGGGGGGGGAGGTAATTCTAATCAAAACCAAGCATTTTAAAATGTCTTCTTTGAGCAGAGAGTTTGGTTTCATATGCTGCTGCTGTCACCTGTGAAAACGCCAGTGCTGCTAGTCATGCTTTGCAATATCAGCACTGGGTGTGAGCCCAGTCTGGCAAGAGATTTGGCTCCGGCAGTCTCTCACCTGTAGTTATGCTACAGTTATGCTATGAGCGTGCCCAGCAGCACTTAAACGTCTCAGTAAGCCAAAGCCAGCTTTTTGAGTGTTTTGTTACTGTGTGCAGCACTTACATCTGGCCACCATATTTCCCCTCAGGCTTGTCATCTCTGAGCAATTCTAAACACCACCAAGTTACTTCACTTTTCTCCTGTCACATCACAGTTTTTGTTAAGTCATTAGTTTCCCCTCAGATCTTTCTCTCTCTCACTTCCATCCCCTCCCAGTTGTGTTTCCATTTGGTTCCTTTGATTTTCATTTTGTCTCACTCAGCCTTTCCACCTCACAACTCCACCTCACTTTTTAAAAAAAATCACTGTTATCTTAGCTGTTTTTAACAATAATATCAGTCATCTTGGTCGTTTTAACTCTTTCTAGTAAAATCATCAAACATGCTGAGCTCTTTTACTTTTTAAAGGAGTTTTTTATTTGTTTTCCTGACTTCTCCTTAGTTGAAACCAAAGAAGGATGCTAGCAAAATATTGTCCAATTGCTACAGGTCACTTATTAGCTAGAAAGGTTTTCTGAATGTTAAACTTATAAATGTCATCATGAAATTAGTTGTAAATTAATAAATTAATTGTATTTGTTATTTAAAGAAATTAGCGATATCTTGTGTTTTATAGACTTCCTTTATACAAATATTTTGCTCAAGGTTCATTTAGGTTAAAACCAATGAAACATGAAATTGTTAACAACAAAATGATAAAAATGAAACATAGAATCATAGAATTGTAGAGTTGGAAGAGACCACAAAGGCCATCCAGTCCAACTCCCTGCCATGCAGGAAATCATGATCAAAGCATCCCTGACAGATGGCCATCCAGCCTCTGTTTAAAGACCTCCAAGGAAGGAGACCCCACCACGCTCCGAGGGAATGTGTTCCACTACCGAACAGCTCTTACTGTCAGAAAGTTCCTGCTAATGTTGAGGTGAAATCTCTGTTCCTGGAACTTGCATCCTTTGCTCCGTGTTCTAGTCTCGGGAGTAGCAGAAAACAAGCTTGCTCCATCCTCAATGTGACACCCCTTCAAATACTTAAACAGGGCTATCATATCGCCCCTTAACCGTCTTTTCTCCAGGCTAAACATACCCAGTTCCCTAAGTGTTTCCTCATAAGGCATAGTTTCCAGACCTTTCAACATTTTAGTCGCCCTCCTCCGGACACACTCCAATTTGTCAATATCCTTTTTGAATTGTGGTGCCCAGAACTGGACACAGTATTCTAGGTGAGGCCTGACCAAGGCAGAATAGAGTGGCACTATTACTTCCCTTGCTCTGGACACTATACTTCTATTGATGCAGCCCAAAATCGCTTTGGCCTTTTTAGCTGCCACATCACACTGTTGACTCATGTTCAACTTGTGGTCTACTAGGACTCCTAGATCCCTTTCGCACGTAGTCTCGTTCAGCCAGGTCTGCCCATCCACCACTGCTTATTTTGCTTAGCTTAAGGCCCTGGATAACTCTTTTTATTATTATTATATAACATAATAATAAAAAGAGTTATCAAGGGCCTTAAGTTAAGCGAAATAAGCAGTGGTGGATAAGCATTTCAGCAGAAAGGTGTTGTAAGGGGGAAAGGATGCATACTGTATGGGAGACAGAATGGCTAATCTGAGGGTTTATCTTCTCCAGTCAGCATATCCTGGCTGTGGAGCTGGCACAACCTTCCCCTGTTGTATTGATGAAATGGGCTGGGGTCCACACAGGAATGCTGTCCCATCACTGCAGCCATTGCTGCTGCCGTCATTTTCTCTGCTGTCTTGGAAGCCAGGAAGGGGGCCCGCCACATGTGGCCAGCCTTGGCCACATGCTGTGGGACCCCTGCCTCACTTCTGGGAGAGGACATCAAGGGCTGGTGTGTTGAGTGGGCTCCTACAGACATGTGGGGCCCGAACCATTTTTGGCCAGTGGTAACATAATAAACTGGGTGTTTTCTTATAATGCTTTATTGGGCTCTACGTCAGCTTGTCCCGGTCCCAGCCTCATATCTGCCCGGGGGGGGGGCAAAACAGGGCATATGAATGGCAGGGCTCTGAGATGGGGGCAAGTTGGGGTATTTAGCCCTTGCAGATAAGGCCTTAGTCTTATCTAAAAACATTACTTGTAGACAGTGAAGATTCCAAAGGGATGCATATGGAGTACCAAAGATGGATATGAAAGTCACATATCAATAAAGCATCTGAAAGTAAATATGGTGATATATTTGTACCCTCACTGTTAATCTAGGCTAAACTAGATTTAACTGGCTTCTTTCCTTCCTCGTTTTTTTAAAGCTCTCAATCCTTTGTAAGTTGTCAACATTCTTGTTAAAAGGAAGGGCCCTAAACTAAACACAGGAATTTAAGCAAACCTTTATCAGTCCTGAGTAGATAATTACTATTGCTTCCTGAATCAGCTGATACAGTCTGTGTTGCTGACCCATTATGCCTGTTGTAATTTCATTGGTTTTCATTTAATGTCCTAAGAATATGCCTTTCAGTACATTTTGCTCTCATTTCTTATTCATTACTTCTGTTTACTTTTTAAGATTCACTGTCACCACTAAAGGCGACTCCAGAATAGGTGTACATAAAATTACACACATGTATTTTTTGGTGTGTAGGTGTATGCACATGCATGTGTGTATAACCAAAACTGGAAATATAAAAACAATAAGAAAAGTTTACATTAAGGCTGGGCAATTTTCACCCTCCCCATTGCACTACGAGCTGCACTCTGCCATACACTGCTAAAATTCAGTAGTGTAGTGGCAACCAGAAGTGAGGAAAAACAATTTTGGGTGCTCAGAATCAACTTTCTGTGCTAAAATCAACTGTGAAGTAGACCCATTCTTTGTCAGAGCAGTGCTTCTCAAACTATCTGATGTGGGAGACTGGTACATTATTTTTTCCAATGTGCAAGGAACTAGTACTGTGTTTATGCCTATTGACCCAAATTGTTTCTTTCTTTCCTGGAAACTTGTCAGGGACCAGTAAGCTGAAGACTTCAGGACCATCATTGGTCCATGGACTACCACTTTGAGTAGCATTACCTGAGAGAACATCTGGACTTTCTGTAAGCTTCTGGAGATATGGTTTTTCTCCGAAATAAGGTGACAAGTCCCTTGCATCTTGTTTTAGGAGATTTTCACATGGCCTATATATCCCGTGGCAGGAACAGAACGTTGACCCTGTTCTGTCCTGCATCCATCCTGCTCCCGTGACTATTCCAGAACAATGTACAATTTTTCATCGTGAATAGATTTCCTGTTCCGTCACTATCATGCAATCACGGGTGTGCGAACAGGAGCCCTGTTCCTGTTCCGAAATGACAGCCACGGAGGGGAGGTCCGTTCCAAGCACTTCCTGGTACAATCTGAACATCCAGGTAAGTGGCACCCTTTATTTTACCCTCCCTGTTTTGGTTGTGTAATTAAAAGTGTGGTTTTGTGCTTGGTTAACTGATTTTATGTTTGGAGGAGTTTTATTTTTTAAATTTACCACCCGGCCATTATCATGTGATAACGTGATGACGTTTCAGACAGCCAGTTGTAAAAGCAGCCTTACGACGGCTGCATTTATGGCCGGCCAGCAAGGGGAGAGGGAGCCCGTTCCTGCTGCAGAATTAAGGTAAGTGTGTGAAAGATTTATGTTATTCCATGGCAGGAACAGGAGGGGAGGTGGCAGGGCAGTAATGGGACATTTTGGCCCCATGTGAAAATCTCCTTAGTCTGGAAATGCAATTTCTTTTTCAGTGGAGGACTCTGGGCTTTCCAAAATTGGAGCTGTGGGAGTATATGTTGTCCACCCCTAAGGGAAAGCCCTGGTTTCATTACTAAGACCCATTAGCAGCTGCTGCACAGAGGAACCTACCAAAAAAGTATACCACACCAACATATCCATTAATGTTTAACTTGTTCAAACTGAAGACTGTATTTTATTCCTGCATTCTGTCCCTGCCTGACCTTTAGTCCCCACACAACCACTTAGGTGCATCTGTCAGATATAATCATGGTATCTGCCTGCCAAGTTTGCTTAGCAATCAGCTTTATGGAGTCAAGGGCAAATTGACAGTTTTTCCTGTCTCTCCAAGAGGTTAGCTCCAATCAAAGGGGCAACTCCCCTTATCATAACATGGTTGAGATCTTGCCCCCTGGTGATCTGTGCTGCTATTTAGTTTGCTAAGTAAAAACATTTAGGAAAAAGTTGGGCTTCAACTGTGGTTTAATCCATGCCAATGGAAAGGATGACTTGGGACTTGAAACTGCCCTTAACAGTATCAAGTTGAAATCTCATTTAGTGGCCCTGTCAGCAGTTTTTACTTCTTCAAAATTAACCTTTAATAAGCAGGTTCATGAAGCAGGGTTTGTGCAAATATCTCTCAAGAGCCCTTTCATTGACTCTCTGGGGTGTATCAGTCCTTAATGACTGTCTGTCTACTCGTTGCTCAAAAGATGGTTTGCAAATAAGACATCTTCCCACCACCACAACTGCTACTATCCCTATCCATCAGATTAAATCAACCAGAGAGAAATGTCAACCAGCACCAATGAAGAGAAGACAAGCTATTCATCAGCTTGTCATTAACTGTAACTGCTCAGGCCATTTTGGTGGATTTGCATTTATTATACCCCATTAAGCGTCTTTATGGCTGGCTAAACTTTGTGGCCAAGTGGTGGGTATTTGAACTCTACAGTACAGAGGCTCTTAAATCAATGGGACCCATCATGCACTTAACTCATTTGCAGTATTTATTTCATGCCATCACAAAGGCTTAGGCTGAGCATATGCTGTTACAACGCAACAGTTTACGTTGTAAATAATTTGTTTTTTACAGTATGTTATCAAAATAAAGACTTAAGAGTTGTTTTCTCTCACTCTCCTTACCTCCTCCCCTATGCCAAAATCTGATATTTATTCTTTTAAATGACAGTGTAAAAAAAATACCCTCAGCCTAGGGGCTTGTCTGTATAAGGCAATAAACTGTGGATTGATGTGCAGTAATGCCAATTCGCTGCAGCTTTCATTTGGCTCCAAGTTTTTTTTCAAGATTGCGGGCATGTGAAGCCATACACGTTTGTTGTTCAAATGGGAATGCCTGCGAATTACCAGTTGCTGCTGCCGAACAGTATTTTTTTAAAGCAAATCCAAAGTGCAGAAGTGCAATCTTCCACTTAAATAAATGGGGGGGAGGCTGTTTTATCGCCTCAGCGCATGATCGCTATGGTGAAAATCCAACATGGCGGTTCCAGGCACTGCCTTGCCGGCATGCTCCACCCCCTACACACATCTGACCAATCAGCTTTCCACTTCTGCTCAGGAAAACACAGCAAAGCAAATAGTTTGTCCCAATAAGCAGGAATGTGCATGTCATTCTGATTTTTTTTAAGTCAGGAAAAGCCACAAAGGCTTTTCCTGCAGAGTATTTGGAGTTTTTCTCCCCCTCCATGTCTTTTTGCTAACAGGTTTTTCTGGTTAGCAAAAAGGTGTGGTTTTACTTTGGTCTACCATGGAACCAGAATGAAAGAACAATGACATCATGAAGTGAGGCAGCACGGAAGATGGAAACTTCCTGCTGCACTGCTGCTTTACTTCAGAGTACAATAAGCCCCTAATTGAAACAATAGGACTTGTGAATAAACATGCAATATGCCCTGATTCCATCATCAGGAAGCCAAAAACAAGGTTTCACCATAGAACAAAAATTATCACAGTTGGTGTCAGCTCAGGGGCTGGGGATCATATAGCATGGATACACCTGTGTTTACATATAAATACATCCACATTCACACAAACATCATGTTCCTTGATTCATGTTTGCACACTGTGTTTAGTGGTCCCTATGTAAACTTGTCCACAGCTGCATGGTATGCGGTAAACTCCTGCAGCTGTGAGAGGGTCTCTTTTGTCCTTCGCTGAGCGTAGCATTTCTTGGATTTTTTGGGTTGGTCTATATAGATTGTTTGGAGGTTGTGTTTCCTCATCAGCTTCCCTATTCTGTCTGTGACTCTTTTGATGTATGGTAAAAATACCTTCCCTTTGGATGGCCAGCCAGAAAAATCAGCAGTAGCAGAACATGTTATAAACCACCCTGGACACAAAATGCTATTTGAAAACACAGAAATTCTAGACCAGGCCAAAAACTATCATGTCAGAATGCACAGAGAAGCTATTGAAATCCACAAACACCTGGACAACTTCAACAGGAAAGAAGAAACCTTAAAAGTAAACAAAATCTGGCTCCCAGTTTTGAAACACAATAGAATCAAAACTCAACACTTACAAAAGAATTCCACCAGGGACAGGGGGATTCCCAGCAGATAATTGCCCATCAACCATCCATTAGCCAAACAGACACTAACGAGCCTTGCATTTCTATACCCAGAAACTAACCATTCAATCACACAAATTTACATATCCTCCCCAACAGCATATAAACTCCACACACACTCCTACCCAACCATTCCCTGAGGATGGCAGCCACAGATGCACGCGAAACGTCAGAAAGAAACTATTCTAGAACATGGCCTCAGAGCCCTGGAAAAAAACAAGGAAAATCTATGGATGCTGGCCATGAAAGCCTTAGACTTCACACTAAACATAACTAACTTTACTGCTCTTCTATATTCACACCTTGGAGTACTTCTGTACCCCAGAAATCACCACTCAGATTGTTGTTCACTACCAGCAGCAGCTACTAATCTCAGAAGATAAGAAGCAATAATTCCCCCTCTCTACAGCCCATTTGATTGTCTGGACTGCGATGAAAAGAGCGTGGAGTCCTACCAAGTTTGCAGGCTGCATGAAGCTCCAGGTCGTCCCCACTCCTCTTGGTGTATGGGATTTCAATACTGCATACCCTTCAACTGTCCCAGTTTGGTAGAGGGATGGTCCTGATTAATCCTGTGATGTCCCACTTTTCAGGTGCTTTTAAAAGGCCCCGTTTTTTCTCTCCTCCTCTCACTTTCTCCCTTCATCTTCCGCTTAGTTTAATTGTTGCAAACTGAGTTCAAAATGCAAAAATAGTTTGCACACCTTTCACTCCGCAATGGGGAAAAGAGAAGAGGGGCAGAATCTTGTCCTTTCCTGTAAATTCAGGCCAAACCAAACTACTTAAGCCGCTTCTAGCTTGTGTGTTTTTCCTCATTAATAACATTTGCCATGCTGACCACATTTTGATGATTCTTAGCCACATGTGTTCTGGTTTTCATATGTGAAATACTGGTGGGTATAACACTGCTTACTTTTTTATAAGTTGTATGTATTTCATTTCATTTCATTTGTATTCTGCCTTTCTCCCAAAGTGAGACCCAAGGCAGTTTCCAGAAAGTCAATTAAAATACACACATGCACAACCTTGAACAATACAATTTTAAAACAGTCAAAATCACCACATAAAACAATAAAATCATTTCAAAGACACACAAAGTTTAAAAAGATAAATGAGAGATCCCAATAAAAAGCTTCCTTCCTTATCTATGAAAAGCCTGCTTAAACCAAAATGTCTTTGCCTACCGGTGAAAGAAAACAGAGATGGGTCCAGCTTCTGTTCTGCCCCAACAGGGCATTTCCATTATGATCTTTTAACTTAACTGTAATTATAAGTGTATTCTATACAGTTGTCCCTCCACATTCACGGATTTGGCATTCACGGTTTTAAATATTCACGGCTTGAAAATATTCTTTAAAAAATAATAATAATCCAAAAAGCAAACCTTGATTTTGCCATCTTATATAAGGGACACCATTTTGCTATGCCATTGCATATAATGGGACTTGAGTATTCATGGATTTGGGTATTCATGGGGGGTCTTGGAACCAAACCCCAGCAAATGTGAAAGAACAACTGTATAGATCTATTATCAACTGATCAAGCCTGACTCCTTATGTGTCTGTTTGATCATTGTTCCTTACAGATCTCCTCCCTCTCGCTTTGTACTCCTCAGCTTAGTTTTCTCCTGTCCACACATCTTGTTAAACCTGATCCTGCCACTCATCCTACCATGCATTCTTCCCTCCTTTACCTCCCTTTTTGTTGTGGTGGTGGTGATGTGCCAGAGTCCTAGTCCAACACCCAAACCACTATGCGCACACCTCCCTTTTTAATTACTGTTATTTATTTCCACAATAAAGTCCAGTTCCCATGGGCCCGACTACACGAGCCCAAAAAACCCTGCAGTGCCCTGCAGTAATGGCATTTTACAGCAGCTGCAACCTGTCATAATGGTGTTTTCGCTCTCAAAAGCTTCACCTGTCAAGATGGCAGCCATGAGTGATTACTCGCATTTTCACCTACTGTAATCTGCTGCTGCTGCACTTTTAAGAAAAAAACCTGTTTCAACTGTGCACTGGATCAATATATTGCCTTATTTAAAAAAGAAATAAAAGCAACCCCCCCCTTTTCTCACCTTAGTGCTTGCCTGCTAAGGCAAAAAATCAACATGGTGATGCCAGATGCTTGCCCTGTTAGCAAGCTCCACCTCCACGCTCATATGGCCAATCAGTTTTGCACTTCCCCTCCTATGGGAAAGTGATTGATATCAAATTGCTTGTCCTGATGTGGGGGAATGCACATTCCCCCTGCAGTTTTTTTAAAACTCCAAGAAAAGCCTTTGTGCCTTTTCCCACATAGTATTTTACATTTTGGGGGCCCCTCCTTCACAAAATGGTGAAATGACATACCTTGCCATTTAGACAGGTAGGGTTCTCTTGTTGTTGTTGTTGTTTTGTTTTTTGCCATTAAGTCAACTCCCCATTTACCTCAGTAGTTGGATATGAGTTGGCTGCCTGGATAGACATATAGCTAAACACAACATACGTTGAGGCCAGGACATCTTCACTATGTACTCGAACTCAGTTTGAAATCTAACTTTCTGAAAAGCAGTTCGCAAATGTTGGGAATCAAATAAATAACACATACACACAGAGAGACAAATAACATGGTGTTATAGTTAAACAATAAAAAACACAAACATTTATCTGACATGGCATTCCTTATGTTTTTTTAAAGTTCTGCTGCTGGCTTGCTTAGCTTCTAACTAAATGATAAAAGGAGGAGGTGTTATGTAGGCCACTGAATACCTTCTTATTAGCCTACCTGTTTTGCCTTGGGTGGAACTTTGTATAAGCAGCAGAAAGAAAAATGTGGACTTTTAAAAACAAAAACTTGGCAGAATATCTTGAGTGTGTCCCTGAAAGCATAGTAACTGGAGTTCTGTATGATTTTTGACAGCATTTGCAAAGCAAACAATTCAGTTGCTGAGCAAAACCAGGCTCTCTTTGTCCTTGACAAACATTCTGTAGGAAGGTGTAAGATTTGGGATTGTGTGTGTGTGTGTACATACATATGGGATAAATACACAAGAACCTGGTTTGAGCTTACTGGATGGCAGTTATGTGTTCCATTATCCTTGAAATGTGCATCTCAGGTACAGTTTTAGAGTGAAAAAAATATTCCCTACTTGCCTGCACTGGCTTGCCTTTAACTATAAGAGCACTTTCAAATGGCTTTGTGATATCTGTAGTGTTATAAGGGTTCTTATGTATAACACAGATAGTTTTGAACTGCAGATACAGGAGCAGAAATACAAGCTGGGGAAATATCTTGAAAGCTGCAGATTTCAACATTTGTGTTTTAGGAACCTCTACATAAGATCCTCCGTCTTGTATCCCTATGAGTTTGGTTTTAAGGGCTAGTCTAAGATGTTTTGCTTTTCAAGGCAGAGCACTAAATGGGACCTCCAATCTCACATCTTAATCTAGGTGCAGGTGCATAGTAGGTGCACCCAAAGGTCACAGAGTTATTTTTATACAAATTGCAGAACTTCATACCTGACAGCAAAAACAACAATAGCAACAAATGGAATTAATTAACATTTGCTGCCCCTCAGTGTAGCATAAATGTGTGCACTCAGACATAAGCTACATGAGTGCTATGCAACCCCAATGCAGAATGACATGTGCAACACATGTCAATGGCTAGGTGCAATTGTACAATGCACAATACATCACGCACAACTGCATATGCAATATACAATGCACAACAGCAATGCACAATGTCCAATTGGAACAGGCAATGGGCAATCCCAAGGTGCAAAGACAAGATACAGAGGAACATGCTGCTTGTGCAACTCCACTTCCATCACTAACAGCAGAATATGTCCATTGCACAATGGTGATTTTTTTTTTTGTACCACATGTGTACCGTGACTTATGCACGCTTATGTCCCTAACCAGCCACTAGAGATGTTGGTTGAAGACTTTTTTTTAAGATTTAGGAGATAGCAACATTATAATTGGCACTATAGTTGTCCCTTCATATTCGCTGGGGTTTGATTCCAGGACCCCCCGTGGATACCAAAATCCATGAATACTCAAGTCCCATTATATGCAATGGCATAGCAAAATAGCGTCCCTTATATAAGATGGCAAAATCAAGGTTTGCTTTTTGGATTATTATTTTTTAAAGATTATTTTCAAGCCGTGAATACTGAAATCCGTGGATACCAAAACCGTGGATACAGAGGGACAACTGTACAGTCAAACATGTTGTCCATTATTATCTTGAGCTGCACCTACAACACTAACAGCAGTGGTCCATCCCTAAAGCTGAAACAAATAGTGGCTCATGCATATATTTGGGCAAATATTTCTGGCTTGATGCATGTTGACAGCATTGGAAGAGAGCACCAGTGCATGTAGCAAGTCATTTCAATGCTGGGGTGGGGGATGAATCACACAGGATAAAGTGCCCCCTCTTCTCTTTTCTAGTCATATATGCAGACAAGTACTTTTGGACTTTCATTCTTCTTCTGAGGTCACTTTCTGCTTGCTCTCCTGATAGGCTCTATGTGACTCCTCAGAGAGAAGGCTACTAGCCATGCCTCTAATCATGGAAGCCAGTTCTAGGAGCTTCTGTAAATGAGTTTAGGAACCTTTCTCCTCCTGCACAATTCATAAATAGGTGTCCCAAGATAATAAATAGCAGGCTTTTCCTTCTGTTTAATACCAGCTTCCACAGTGGTTATTTTGTTCCATAGTCATAAGCTGAGCACTACTAAGGCTGCTGCCACACTGCAGAAATAATACAGTTTGATACTACTTTAACTATCATGGCTCCATCCTATGGAAACCTGGGTTTTGTAGTGTGTTGTGGCACCTAAGTTCTCTGACAGAGAAGGCTAAATAGCTCAGAAAACTACAAATCCCAGAATTCAGTAGCATTTATCCATGGCAGTTAAAGTGGTGTCAAACTGCATTATTTTTGCAATGTGGCAGCAGCCTAAGTCATTCCAATCTGCCAGCAAAAATACCAAATACTACTAGCTGGAAGATCAGTTTTTGAGCAATTCCAGGAAGGAAGAACAACATTTGAAAGCAATTAATCTTAACTTCAAATTAAGTTAACTGCAGGGGGAATGCTCCAAAAAAATATGTATAACTATTTGGTTTTGAATTTATATGACTAATTATACTTAAACTTAAACATAGCAGCGTATTTGGCCTTTTGGCAATGCAATTAATTAACTGGGGGAACAGTAAACTCATCTTTGCTGGAGGTCTTTAAACAGTTTCCTGTACTGAATTGAGAGCTGGATTAGATGGCCTCAACAAGGAGGTAGATTAGAAACCCACTCCAACTCTTCGTAAATACAAGCCTCTGAGGCGGCAATCCTAAATGTGTTCTTGCAAGAATAAGCCAATGGGATGAACTCAGAATGAATGAATGAACTCAGTAGGATGTACTTCTGAGTAGAGATGTATAGAACTGGGTCATGTAATGGCCATGAGCCAATGTGAGCCAATTTGGTGTAGTGGTTTGAGCGTTGGACTGTTACTGAAAGAGGTGGGGGGTATCTGTGGGGGCCCACCCATTATGCCAAGATCTGTTATTAATTGGGATGGCTGCAAGAGATCGGGTAACTTTCAGGATCTTTTTACCTGTGCATACCAATACTCACTGCAGAGAGCACCAGTTTGAAATAAAATAACTGGTTTTTATTGAGAAATAACACAGAGGGTATTCACACTGTCATGCCCTGCCTCTCAGAGGACAGTGAGGAGGAATCTGAAAGCTCTGATAGCATGTCTGGGCTACAACAGAGTGACCAGCAGCCACCACACGCTAAGGAACAGTGTCCAACAGTTAGAAGCCTTCGAGGGACAGTGTCCAGCAGGCTCACTCATCTGAACAACAGAATATTCCGCAGCCACAGAGATTATATAGGAAGCATGAATTAATCAGGAACCACCTGTGAGACTCAGCTGGACCATAAATAAGCAGCACCTCCTCTGGAAGAACAGGGCTGACAACTGACCTATTTGGGTGAAAACTACACTGGATCATGCTCCTTGTACTCCGTGACTGACTGACTGACTGACTGCTATCTCAGACCTCACCTTCACCTTGTGACTTCGCCTCTGGATTACCCCTTTGGATTGTTTGTCTGGTTTACTGTTTCTTTGTGTATGACCCCAGACTGGACTGCATTTTGCTCTATGTGCTGGTAAGCTGAATAGACTTAACTACTCCCTTTGAATGGTGAAGCTGATTTATTGGGTCTCTGCAGCCTGCCCCAAGAAATACAGGACACACACATGTAAAACATGATCACAAGAACCTCACAAGGCTAACAAAGTGTTAAGGTTGGATAGAGGAATAGATTTGGGAGATAGAGCAATAATTACCAGTCCTGAGTACTCAGAGGAAAGCCTGAGGTCGCACTGAAGTCCTATCTGGGAATGTGCATCATCCACAGTGACACAGTGTAACACTTTGCTATTGTTTGGAGACTAATATTTATACTGTACTTCATGTCCTGAATGGGTGTTTGGGCTTAGAACAAAGCTTAGATGGCTTTTCCACCATTTAAACAAAGGAAACTGAAACTCTGCTGATTGCTGTTTATGGTTGAGAGACAGGAATTCATTGCTTTATGACAACCTCTGTTTTGTAGGATAGGGAGATGTGATGAGGACAGTTTCCTGGGAATAAGGATTGTTTTGGTCACTTGCTTATTTGTGATGTGTGACTCATTGCCAAAGGTACCCAAGAGGGGATTAGCACATACCACCTTAATGGCTTTGTTTACTAGGGGCTTTGCTTAATCCTGTCCTGGGTGTGTCTGCTAGTATTTTTCCACAACACCTTCCTGGGCCCCTGTGACCTCCATTTGACCTCACCGTTCTGGTCTTACCTTGTCTAATATACCCCATAAAGCGTCTTAATATTGCCAATTTATGAGCTATTATAGGGAAGGGATGTAGGGTGTGGTAACAGGACTATGGGGATTATCACAGAATCATAGAATCATAGAATTGTAGAGTTGGAAGAGACCACAAGGGCCATCCAGTCCAACCCCTTGCCACGCAGGAAATCACGATCAAAGCATCCCTGACATATGGCCATCCAGCCTATGTTTAAAGACCTCCAAGGAAGAAGACCCCACCACGCTCCGAGGGAGTGTGTTCCACTGCTGAACAGCCCTTACTGTCAGAAAGTTCCTCCTGATGTTGAGGTGGAATCTTTGTTCCTGCTTGCATCCATTGCTCCGTGTTCTTGTCTCTGGAGCAGCAAAAAACAAGCTTGCTCCATCCTCAATGTGACACCCCTTCAAATACTTAAACAGGGCTATCATATCGCCCCTTAACCGTCTTTTTTCCAGGCTAAACATACCCAGCTCCCTAAGTGTTTCCTCATAAGGCATGGTTTCCAGACCTTTCACCATTTTAGTCGCAAAAAGCATTCCTGTCCCACAATCTCCAATCCTGTCCCTGTCCCAGCACAATAACCCTCCTCATCACACTTACCTTCTCTTCTGTCAACAGGCAGCCCAGGCATGAACAGAACTCTAACGGAGCTCTATTCACTTCTTGGACTGAAATCCCGCCCATTCTTGCAAGAAGATACGAGCATGGGAAATTCAAAAATAAAAAGTAAAATAATAAGAAAAAAGTTCACACAAGCACATAAACACACTAAAAAATAACAAGTAAGATGGAGAGGTTCATAAAAAGAGGATAGCCTATCTTGTTTTTACAATCCCATCCGGAAGTGTTCTGGCAGGACCGCCCATTGACACTGTATTCACAGCAGGGCAATGGCACAAGGTTTCAGATGCCAGCAATGCCGGCACCAAAACGGGACAGGTGATCTATTGATAACTTGGCCCATCAATAAAAGAAATGCCGAAATAATGACATCTTGTGATATTGGTGTCCTTTTGCATTCCGATGTTGTTATTCTGGCACCACATTAGCCGCATCTGATAATCTCCTATGACTCTGGAGACCAGGGTTTAAATCTCTGATCAGCCATGGAAGCCCACTGAGTGACCTTGAACAAGTCACACTCTCTCAACCTCAGAGGAAGGCAATGGCAAATTCCCTTTGAATACATCTTGCTGAGAAAACCTCATGAAAGGTTTGCCTTAGGTTTGCCATAAGTTGGAAACAACCTGAAGGTGCACAACAATGTGTGTTGGTTGAAACTTGCTTGACGATTCAAAATTAATTTTATGTTTTAAAAACTTTATTTTATTTATCATTGTTTTTAGTTCACACCTGTATTTTCTATGGAACATAGGCATTCAGCATTGATTATTGAGTTCCTTTATCATTTGCATTCCTAAGGATACAAGCCACCTTGATTCCCATATTTGGAGAATAAAATAAAATAAAAATATAAATAAAATAAATGAAATGCAATTAAATAAGGACATTTAACATTTCTCAGTCCCTTCTCAGTCCCATATTGATTGATAATATTTACAGATGCCAAGATTGACAAAGAGATCACAGTTTAGCAAAGGCATATAGTGCATTTAGAAGTCTTTACAAAAGAGTCTGGAGTAATAAACACCTGAGGCGAAGCACAAAAATAAATGTGTATAGAGCCATTGTACTGTCTATTCTCCTTTACAGGTCTGAAACATGGGTCACCTATCGCCACCACTTACGACTCCTCAAATGCTTTCATCAGCGCTGTATACGCACAATCCTAAATATACACTGGACTGACTATGTGACGAAGGTTGCTGTCCTTGAGCAAACAGGGATTGCCAGCATTGAGGCCATGATATTGAGAACACAGCTGTGCTGGGCAGGGCACATTTCTAGGATGGAGGACCATCGCCTCCCAAAAATAGTACTCTATGGTGAACTCACCACAGGTCAGAGTAAGAGGGGCACTCCAAAAAAATGATACAAAGACTCCCTGAAACAACATCTCAGGCTTGGCCAAATTGATACCAACAATGATCCGCCCTGGCCTCACATCAGGAGGCATGGAGATGCACTATCCACAATTCTGCAGCCTTATTTGAGAACTCATGCCGAACAAGTCTTGAAGAGAAACCACAATGCAGAAAGAATCACAACCCGGAAACATCACCCAAGGAGACCTTCTGCTGTGCTTTCTGCAACCGGACTTGTTTATCTCGGATTGGCCTTTTTAGTCATCAGCGCGCTTGCAGAAAGCACGGGATGAATCCTTCCTGAATCTTCATTTGCGAAGAAAAGCCAGAGAGATTTACATTAGTATTCCCCGTCTTCCATGTCATGCAATGAACATGTGAAGAGGACTACCAAGGGCAGAGAGCCTAACATCAAAAAAGGAGAGCTGTAGCAGAGAGCTCACTAGATTGGGGTAAATTAATACTTCAGGGTGTTTTGCATTGGACACTGAAAATGCATTGGAGCCTTATGTGACAAAGGCTAGTTTAGGACAGAACTAAAGGTAAAGGCTAGTTTAGGACAGAAAACAGGAATGAACTATTCTTAACTTAAGGCATATTCTAGAAAATCCTATGTTTGGAGTTCCTAACAATGTAGAACCTTCTTCTTGACATGTATCATTTGTACAGTGGGCCATCAGTATCCACTAGGGTTTGGTTCCAGGATCCTCCATGGGTACCAAAATCCATGGATGCTCAAATCCCATTATATACAATGTTGTAGTAAAATTGCATCCCTTATATAAAATGGTGAATAGCAAGGTTTGCTTTTTGGAATTAAAAAAAAATATAGTTGCAAGCCATGGTTCGTTGAATCCGTGGATAAAGAATCCGTAGATACAGAGGGTTGACTTTATAGGGAATATTTTATGAGGAGAGTTATTCAGATGGTTACTCTCCCCACAGATGCAGTCCAACAAAAGATACATCAAAAGATGCTTCTCATCATGCTTTCCCGACTTTTGGGCTCCCTCCGATGGGGCAATCATTCTGGTGAATGTTGTTTATTATGTTCTTGGGATGCATGACTTGTAGCAGTTTTTTCTTGCTCCTGCATCCAGTCAGGACTAATCCACGCCTGACACATACTGGATTTTGTCCTTTTCTGCTTTTTCCCCTTCAAGTGTGGTGTAGGCGGGGTTTCCTCCCCTTCCTGGAAATGTAATGAGGGAAGGAAGGTCAGTAGAGAACTTACATGGAGAAGATCACACCTCCATTCAATGTGTCATCTGTGGAACCACCCAGAAGCAAAGAAGGAATCAAGACAATGGAACCAGATGTGAGAATTAACCTCTGCCTGTATCAGAATCTCTCAGGAGTAAAACAAATGCACAACCACCTCCTTCCTTGGGTTTCAAAAGTTGTGGCTCATCTTGGAAATTCACCAGAAATAGACTGGGACAGGAGGTATATACTGCAGCTTTTTCAAAATAACAAACCCTGATACATTCAGATACAGCTCTTGCTAAATACCAAGGCTGCTGGCCAGTCAGGATGATCCCTTTGTTTTCAAGTTCTCAGTTAACAGGTCTTCAAAATTAAATGGCAAAAAATTAAATGATGTGCCATAATTGTCACCTAACCCTGTTGTTGTATTAGCTAAGTCTGACTTTGAGTGCAGAAAATGATGTTCTAGGTGTGAACTGGTAGGAGTTTGGGAAGGATAAGAAATAAAAGAGAAGACTGAAGAAGCTAAGAATGTGGAAGGAAACTACTAGTAAAAGTGTTTCTGAGGAATACTGAAATCTCTTTCCTATAGAGGAGAAGAGAGATACAAAAGCTGTAAGCATCCATCAGTCTAGCTGAATCAGACAGTAACTTTAGGCAGATCTAAGGTCAACCTTCCAATTCACAATCTCTGTGTTTGTGGGCACGTGGGTGGGGTTCTTTCTTTTGCAGTGGCAAATGATAGCTTTCATCAAGTCAGTGGGGTAATGAAACTACTCAGGGCTTTATCCCAAACTTTAAAGGAGCTAGCCAAGCATATGAACTCTATCCTCATATGGGAACTATCTATGGTGTTGGGCCCTTATCCATGCCATTGGGGTGTATTATGGAATTCACTAGCTGTCATTGTTCTCATGCCAGAGGGGAACTGATAAAGTACATCAGCTTCTATGATCAGGGGTCTTCAGCAAAACACTGAAGGTAGTGTCAGGCTCATCTATCTAAATGTGAGTGTGTGTTCCTGGTACATCACAGGTAGAAATTGGAATATCACTAGACAAATGTTACCTTGACACTAGAGAACTGAAAGGCAGCTCCCTCTTGTCCCCCATCAACCAGGAGAGAAAGTGACACTGAGAAATTGCACCCTCTGGATCGCATCCTGTTAATAGCATATGCAAGAGTTAAGTCCATCTTGTTGTTTGTCCATCTTTTGGTTGTTGCAGAGGTTGGTATTCTCTTCATTTCTCTGCAATATCCAAAGCCACCACCCAATTCATTGTTTCATTGAAGTAGCTCCCCCATTGGCCATTCTATTGCTGTTGGAGAGTGGGGAGGGGTCAGAGAAGTGTGTGGTTATGTTCCTGTAGCCAAACACTCACCGAGGATATATTTCATTGTGATCTGTTGGAATCCTCTGGAAGTCTTAGCAGATGATGCTATCAGTCTGTATCCGGCAATGGGAACATGGCCAGACACTTGACTGATCTCTTCTACTCTTCACCCACCAGCAATGGAATAGCTGTGGCCTATTGCATTGAAACGGTGAGTTCTAGGGTGTTGACAGGTTCTGCCTGCAGAACTCATAGGCGATGCTCAGCAATGTAGGATCTTTTCTGTGTCTCCCAAGAGGACCCTCATGGCAAGGAGGAGATCAAACTGGCTCCATTCAGTGAAAGTGCTGCTGTTTTTCTCTTTGCTCCTCATTTTTCTTTTTGTATTGTGGTGCAGTAGTTTGAGCACTGGACAACAACTCTGGAGACCAGGATTCAAATCCCCGCTCAACCATGGAAACTCGCCAGAGCAAGTCATACTCTCTCAGTCTAAGAGGAAGGCAAAGGCATCTAAACAAATCTTGGCAAGAAAAACCCATGATAGATTCCACCTTAGGGTCATCATAAGTCAGAAATGAAGGCGCACAACAACAACAACAACAAAGTTGTATCTATTAGACTCATGTTGCTGGCATGAATTTCTTATCTTTCAGTATATGCACAGTACTTAGAAATTCTTAGGTGCTTTATACATGTTAAATAACAAGATTGATGAGGAGGAAAAGGAAAAAGGGAAGGAAGAAAACAGTAGGCACAGCAGTTGTCTCTTGGCAACCCAAAGACATGTTAGTACTTCTGAGAAAAGCAGCAGGAGCAACAAATTTCAAAAGGATTTGTATATGTAATTTAATTATATTTTAATGTCCTATTTTAATGTTCACTTTTTGTATTTTTTAACTGTATTGCTCTTTTAAACTGTAAGCTGCCTTGAATCCCAATTCTGGGAGAAAGGTGGGATACAAGTAAATAGAAGGAGGAGGAGGTGGTGGAGGTGGCAGCCTCGGCAGCCTCAGCAGCAGCAGTACACAGAGAGTCTGTGCATGTCTAGAACACCACTAGATTTTTCTTTAACTGAAATGCAGGCCACATTTGTTCAGATATTATACCTCAGGTTAAATACTGGAAGCATTTAGAAAGAAGCCAAAGCAATTTTGAGAAGGTTGGCTGAGCTTTTATGAGGAAGGGCTGCCCATCTCAAGGATTCCCTGATCTTAGAAGATGATGTTATTATATTCCTATTAGCAGAACTTGGATAAATTACCTACAGCTCCCAGAATTTCTGCAGCCCTGCTGGCTGGGAGAATTCTGGGAGTTGCAGTCCAAAAAGGGTAACTTTCCCAACCTCTGCTTGTGAGTTCATAGTATTCCTGTCAGTTCTCATATTACATTGCTCATATGAGCAGACCCTTTTCATCAGCTTGACACAGATAAAACAAGCAGCTGATTGTATCATGTTGTAGTGAAATTTTATTTATGGACAAAGGATCAACATTCTTTGCCTTTACCGGTAGTGCTAGCCTGCTAGCGAGTAGCAACAGTGTGAGGTAATGCTGAGCCAAATGGCTACGGTGTGTTAGCAGATAGAGAAGTGTGCCTGGCTGCCTGAGTTGTTATTGTTGTCATTCTTCTAATGCTGCATCATGATCCATCTTCTGAACCCAGCTATTTATAATCTCACAGCACATTGTAAACAAAGCTCCAGACCTTTCCTTCTGATAAATGAGATGAAATCCAGTTCCATTTTAAGAGGGAGGAAAAATGAGGGAGAAATGGGAGCCAATCTTTGCTGTTTCTTGGTAGCTTACTGTACCTATTTACACAAGAGAAACGGGGATTTCTAAAAGGTTTATTTTTTAAAGATAATCTGTGTGTATCCTTTGTTCTCTTTTCGCATTCAGCTCCTCCTTCATTTGCCAACTCATTCCTTGGAAGTGACTTCTTGTGGTTTGTAACTGTAGCAAGAATTGCGTTCTTGGCTTATGCCAAGCTGTGTTTCTGTACAGTACTTCACTGAACTTAGGTTGTGGTTCAATGATGCAAAGCATCTGCTCTTGTCTTCTCTGTGTGCTCACATCTTCTGTTTTTGTGGTTCTGGAAATGGAGATGTGATTCCATTTTCTGGTCTCATGGGTCTGGATAGGAACGTCCAGATTTCTCTAAGAAGCTATCATTGAAGAATAGTTCTGCTATGGGAATAAACTGGTTAGAGTGCTGGACAGATCCAGGTTCTCATTGAGCCGGGAAGCTCAGTTTGGGGCACTTTCTCAGCTTGACCTACTCCACAGGGCTTTTGTAAGGATAAAGTGAGAGAGAAGAGAGCCCCATATACCACTTTGCACTCACTGGAGGAAAGGTGGGGTAATCATGTAACTAATAGCGATCTAATTAATAATAGCAAAGTTTAAAGAGACATGGGCACAGTAGTCTTCTCTTCTAAACATGGGTTCTTGAATGCATGCATATTTGCTCTTCATCTTGGAACATACCCCATTGATTTCAAAGGTGGGAACTAATGAGCAAGCATATGGCTTTGTGCACATACATCACTTCCTTCCTGTGATATTGATGTGGTGCTCTGTGTGTGAAAGAGATTATGTCTGAGCACACATGTATCCCAGGACTGTGACAAAAGAGGTGAGCTGAAATTGCGACACCCAATAGAACCCCAATTGTAAGATTCCTTCAAGAAGGGCACAAGGACACTGAGACCAGAAAATGTTCTTTAAAAAATTAAACCAGCTAATGTTCTTTAAATATATTATTTAAAAAATTAAACTTTCAGTTAGAAGTTGTTTTTCTTAGCCATGTGTTATGCAAAGGTCCATATTAGTCCTCAGTTTCCATACTAGTTTGAGATTTCTCTGTGTGGTCTAGGTGTTATGTGATTCAGTTTTATTTAACCCAGATTTCCCCACTGTTTGAAATTTAAATCATGCTGAATAATACACACTAAGCTTTCCGTTCTCCTCATCTTCTCCTAAACTTCTGTGTTGTTTATAATTTACCAACAAAAATGATAATAGTCACTAGAGCCCATTTTGATTTCCCTTTCAGACTTTGGAGGTCTGACGACGATTGAACACAGTTTGGTCTTTCTGAATAAACCAGCTACTCAAGAGGGAAAGAGAGGGTTGGGGGAAGAGCATATGCAGATAATCATTCATAATGGCTGAACTTCACAGCTGGGGAAGCCATTACATTGCTTTGGAAAGTTTACATAAGAGTACCGGGAAAATGTGTTCTTTCTGTTCAAGGATCCCATTCATCTTTCCAAGTTGCTGAGTCTTTATCCTATTTTATCTAACCAGAGCTAGCATTTCCATTACTGATACACAGTGGGTGGCTACAGATGAATATTTATCTCAAGACTAGTCACAGATTTATTACATGGAACCTCATAAGATGCAAGACCATCAGGCAGAGTAACACAGCTGCCTCAGGCAGCAGATCTGGTATCTACTAACTGAAAAAAACTAGGTCCTGCAATCAATCTGTGATGTTCAATGTGAAACTGTTGAGTTGGAGTGTTCTAAACTCACATATAATGACATATCATATACTTTAATCAATTGAATTGCATCAGACAACCCATATATACAGCAAGTCATACATATAACCTGATACAAATGCAATTCAATTGATTCAAGTATATGATATGTTATTTATATGTGAGTTTAGCACACTCCTGCTCAACAGTTTCACATTGAGCATCACAGAGTGTTTGCAGGACCTAGTTCTAGTTTTTTCAGTTAGCAGTTGCAAGGGTTGCTGTTTTTCTTGTATCATACAGCATTAGCAGATCTGGTGTGTCATGGAAGAGCATCAAATTGTTATTTATTTTATTATGGCTGTATTTTTTCACTTAGGAGATTATCACACCAGGCTTCTAACCTGCAGCAAATGCATTAGTGAAGCAAACGGAAACATACTGATATTGAAACAATCCTTACCGCATCTCCACTTCAATGCCAGTATGTTTCCATTTGTTTCACTAATGCGATTGCTGTGGGTGGGGGGAAGAAAAAGACAGATCAGATGTAAGAGGGAATAGTCAGATCAGGCAGGTGGGGTGAGGTTGGGGAGAAAAGAGACAAATTGGGCGGGAGGTGGAATAATCAGCTTGGGCAAGCAGGAGGGCAGAGAAACAAGGAAAAGAGAGAGAGAGATGACAAACATGCACATCCACCCCATGTGACTGTTGGTATGGGAACTGAAGCAAAAGAGGACTTATCACACAGAGGCAATAATGAGAACACAGCACTATTGAGGGTCTATTGATGGGTTTTACCCATAAATGAAAAGGTGGCCTCCAGCAACAGTTTGAATGCAGACTGGCAACAGAACAGAAATAACATAATGAGATAAGGAATAGTTGCATACGCTATTATCCTGCTCTAGTAGCATGGGTAAAGCCTCATGTGATAATCTCCTTAGAGAGAGAGGGAAAGGTTCATCTAAGGATTATTTCTTTTACATCAGTTGTCAAAAATAACTTGACTACCTTCCTGAAATATGCATCTTGTTGACTTTGAAAGTGCCTGAGGGGTATTTACTACAGTCATCCCTTCATTTTCCTGGATTTGATTTTCATGGTTTTGTATATTCATGGAAAGCCTTCCCCCCCACTGCAAACATGTTTGGGGGGGGGTGAAGCCCCCCCAGCCAAGCCACTCTCAAGCCAAGGTTGCAGTATCACTATGTGGCTTGGCTGGAGGGAGGCGGGCAGCCAGCCCCCCCCCACCGCCAAACCGCTCTCAACCCGAGCTTGCAGTATTGCTACGCAACTTGGCTGGGGGGAGGCGGGCCACCAGAACCCCAGCCAAGCCGCTCTTGACCCAGGCTTGCAGTATCACTGCATGGCTTGGCTGGGGGGAGGCAAGCCGCCAGGCCCCCAGCCAAGCCGCTCTCAACCTGGGCTTGCAGGCTTGCCCCGCAATGTTCCTGGGGGGGGCACCACCACCCCAGCCAAGCCACTCTTGTTCTGATCTTGCAGTATTGCCACATGGCTTGGCAGGAGAGAAGCAGGCTGCCAGCCCCCCAGCCAAGCTGCTCTCAACCCAAGCTGGCAGTATCGCTGCATGGCTTGGCTGGGAGGAGGTGGAACACCACTCCCCTAGCCAAGCAACTCTCAGCCTGATCTTCCAGTATCACCATGTAGCCTGGCTGGGGTGAGGCAGGCTGCTAGTCCCCCAGCCAAGCTGCTCTTGGCTCGATCTTGCAGCATTGCTGCACGGCTTGGCTGAGGGAAGGTGGGCTGCCACCCCACTAGCCAAGCCACTCTCGGCTCAATCTTGCAGTATCACTGCACAGCTTGGCTGGGGGGAGGTGGGCCCCCAGCCCCCCCAGCCACACCGCTTTCAGTCCGATATTGCAGTATCACTGCACGGCTTGGTTTGGGGAGGTGGGTCACCAGCCCCCCAGCCAAGCCACTCTCAGCCCAAACTTGCAGTATCTCACCCGGAAGTGTTCGCGCTGGACCTGCCATTCTCGCTGCAGTCATGAGAGTTAAGTGGCTGAGGTTTGACACACCAGCAATGCCAGCAAAAAAACAGGACGTGTGATCTATTGATAGCTTCAGCCGTTAATACAAAGAAACTTTAACGTAACAGGCATTCTTTTGCATTCTACTGACATCGTGATCATGCCACATTTGCTGTGTCTGATAATCTCTTGTCTGACCAGAGCAAAATGGAATGGTGCTATTACTTCCCTCAAACTAAACACAATACTCCTATTGATGCAATCTAAAATCACATCCTATATCTGTGCATTTCATTTTTACTGCCCAAGTGTAGTATCCTACATTTCTCCCTGACAAAATTCATTTTGTTGTTTTTGGCTCAGCTTTCTAATTTGTTAAGGTCATTTTGAATTCTGATCTTGTCCTCTGGGGTATTAGCTACCCCTCCTAATTTGGTGTCATCTCAAACTCGATAAGAATGTCCTCTACTCCATCATCCAAGTTATTGATAAAGATGTTGAACAGCACTGGGCCTAGGTGTGATATCTCACTAGAACTGTGACATCCCACTAGTCACTTCTCTACAGGATGAAGAGGACCCATCAGTGACTACCCTTGGGGTTTGGTGTATCAACAATTACAAATCTACCTAACAATTGCATTGTCTAGGTCACATGCTACTACCTTTCTTGCAAGAATGTCATGGGGGACCTTGTTGAAGGCCTTACTGAAATCAAGATACACTACATCCACAGCATTCCCTTCATCTATTAAGTTTGCAACTCTATAAAAAAAGAGATAAGATTAGTCTAGCATGACTTGTTTTTGAGAAACCCATGTTGACTTTTAGTGATCATGGCATTCCTTTCTAAGTGCTACAGACTGTCCTTTTAATGGTCTTCTCTAGAATCTTTCCTGGTATTGGCAAACTGTGCTCAAAGAGTAGTCATCAGAGGCTGTGCTTCAAATTGGAACCAGGTCTCAAGGGAAGTGCCATATGGTTCTGTCTTGGGGCCAACCCTCATTAATATTTTTATCAATGATTTAGATGATGTGGTGGAGGGAATCCTTATCAAATTTGAAGATAATACAAAACTGGGAGGGGTAGCAAACTCATTGAAAGATAGGAATAGAATTCAAAAGGACTTTGATAAACTAGGAAACTGGGCTGAAATTAATACAATGAAATCCAGCAGAGACAAATGCAAAATTCTATATTCAGGCCACAAAAACCAAATGCACAGGTATAAGATTGAGGATATTTGACTCAGTGGTTCTATATGTGAAAAGGACCTTGGGATTATTGTTGATCATAAGTTGAACATGAGCCAGCAGTTTGATGCTGCTGCAAAGAAGGCAAATGCTATCTTAGCCTGCATTAATAGAAGCGGTTTCCAAGTTAAGGGAAGTAATAGTCCCTTAACTATTCTATACTGGTCAGGCCTCATCTGGAGTACTGTTTTTAGTTTTGGGTGCCTCATTTTAAGGATATAGACAAATTGGAGCACATAAACAGAAGGGCAACAAAGAAGATAAGAGGTATGGAGAACAAAACATATGAGGAGAAGTTGAAGGAGTTGGCCATGTTCAGCTTGGTGAAGAAAAGACTGCGGGATGGCAGGATCACACTCTTTAAATACCTCAAGAGCTACCACAAAGAGGAGGGTGCAGGCTTGTTCTCTGTTGCCTCAGAGGGTAGATAGGTCTAATGGTTTTAGGTTACAAGAGGATAGATTTTGATTGAATATTAAAAGGAACTTCTTGACAGTGAGAGCAGCTCTAGGAACCAATTGCCTTAAGAGACAGTGGGGTCTCCTTCTCTGGACATGTTCAAAAAGAGGCTGGACAACTACCTGCTGGGGATGGTCTAGCTGGAGATCCTGCATTGAGCAGAGGGTTGGACCTGGTGGCCCATAGGGCCCCTTCCAACTCTACAATTCTGTTGTTGTTGTTCTGTGCCTTCAAGTCATTTTTAATGTATGGTGACCCTAAGGCGATCCTATCATTGCCTCCCTTTGAGGCTGAGAAAGTATGACTTGCCTAAGGTTACCAGGTGGGTTTCCTTGGCTTAGCGGGGATTTGAACCCTGTTCTCCAGAGTTGTAGTCCAATGCTCAAACCATTATGATTCCATGATTTCTTTAAAATGTAGCTTGGGCTTGATATAGAATCTAGGTAGGTGGGAGACTGAAACTCTGCCACATTTGTGGGCTGTTTAAGGTCCTTTGGCTGGTTTTCAGACCAAAAAGATCACCTGAAGATCAGTCCAAATAATTTTTCATGGTGGGTCTGGGATGGCTTTGAAGGTCACCAGGGGAAATTTGGGGGCTGCAAAAGTGGGTTTTGGAAGCTGTAATTTCACTGCCCCTGCTCTAGACCTTGACTAGGCAGACCATGGTGCCCTCCAGATGTTTTGGATAACAACTCCCACAGTTTGTAAGCATCAGCCATGCTGATTGTTGCTCATGAAAGCCATAGTACAAAACATCTGGAGAGCACCTGGTTGCACATATATATCCTTAGTCTAAACAAACTGCTTATTAGGTGATAAAACTGTTTCAGGAATGTCAGATTGCTCATGGATGATGACTGCCTGGCTAATTTCTGTCCCCTTCTTTCATTTTGTTATTTGAAAACTGGAAAAGAAAAATATCACAAATAACGGAGAGAATATTTAACTTGCTCAATATGATGTCACATGAGTGACTCTTCAAAAGAGGTGCGTGTGTGCGTGTGTTTCCATCCATGCATGATATCAAGATCCTATGCTTATTCCCTGAGTCCCTCCACCAATCAGGTCTAACAGATGCCTATTAAAGAAAAGGTTTTTCAGTTGTAGAGTGCCATTGCCACAAGTATGCACCTAATGTGCTCTTTTCAATTGCCCTTTTAAAAAATTGCCCCAGCGTTAAAATGTTTCAAACACCATTTAGCACTTTTAAAATTCTTTGCACTAATATTATCTTCTGGTGTTGTCTTTGTTTTGATTTGATGCCATGGTTGGTCTCACTCTGCTCCTATCTGTATATTGCTTCTTTGTGTGGTTTTCACCTTTTACTGTAAACTGCCTACAGAACCTTGACTGTTGGGGTGGTATATAAAAATTATAAACTAGCAAAAGTATCCATATTTGCGCAAGTTGAGTAGCCTGTATGGAAGCCTGCATGCAGAGTTATGCAGCTGCCAAATCTGGAGACATTGTGCCTGCTTGTTCAGAGGGAGGCTATGGGCTCTGCTGTGGTGCACCCCCACAGCCATGAAGGAGGGATGTCCCACAGTGGGGGGCAGGAGTCAGCCAAAGGTGAGCATGAGGCAGTAGTCTATCTCTTGGGCTGCTATCCCAGCTTCAAACTATTATCGACTACAAGCCTATGTAAACATAGTGAATGAAGATGGCACTGCAAGCTTCAAATGTGTGTATGTGTGTGTGTTATTTTGGGTATGTTGCCTTTCCCAGTGAGCTGATTGGTTGCTCAGGAAACACACCCAACCAATCACCACCCACATGCAAATTCCCTCTCCACCTCACAATCCACTCCTGCCGCTCAATTTGTGGTCCAGATTGGGACCCAGACAGTCAACAGGCTGCCTGCAATGGGATCCAGGTAGTCAACTGACAACGATGGTGTGACGCAGCCGCTGTGACAAGACCCAGGCAGTCAACTGGCGGCAGCAGGGCAACAGAGCGAGTCACCCTCAGCGATTCTGGGAAAAGTGTGGAATGCTGAGAAGGGTGAGGGAGGAATTTAAATCCACAGGTCTACCTTACAGGGTTGTCATGATGTCTACCGGGCTTTGGGGGCAGTTTATATGGTACACTGTGTCCAGCTAGTATCTATATCTATATCTATATCTATATCTATATCTATATAATGCATGCAATGCTTCAGGTGTCTAGGCTTCATGGCGCTGGGTCTAGTAGGCAGACAAACATGGACCGATATTCTACATCATGGTTTACATTGCATGACTTTACAAATCCTAAGCTACATTGCAATGAAACCTTGTCAGTGAATTGCAAAGATGAATAGCAGGGCATTGGCAAAAGTGCTCCAAAGTGTGCTGGTCCTTTCTGATATGCATCGGGCTCTTCTGATGCACATTAGATGCTCCTGCTGTGCTCCAGCTCTTCCTAGCTGGTGTCCAGATGTGCACTAGGGAATGCCCAATCCACATAGGTATCCATGGCACAGTGGGCCATGGCACATCAGTCACTCCATCATTGTGCAATGGATGCCCATACATAGTAAGGTCACAGCAGCCCTTAGGTGAAGCTGCAGCCCCTAGGTGAAGCCGCTCAGTTCTATTCTCCCCTGCACAAGTCCACTAAGACCTAAGTCCCTACCGAATTCCAGCTCTTCTCTTTAATTAGGACATAGATGCATAGGTAGATCATTAAAAATGAAATAAAATAAAGTGCATCACTCATACTAAGTGAATGGAATCCTGAGCAGAGCCTGGAATGGGAACTTACTATGTTTGGTTTATTTTTAAGTAAGCACAGAGTCCAGGCTTGAATTACATTTTGACACTTTAGTACCAGAAGATTGAAAAAGCTGCTAATTTGACCAGAGTAATTGTTTACAGATCTTATTAAAGCATTTGGCCTTTGCTGGTTTTGTTTTTCCTTCCTACCAATTAACAACAAGGATTCCAGGTATTGTCAACATATACAGAAGAGATTTCTTCAGTGTAATTAGTTTACTGTAGGATTTAATGGTATTTACAATAGATTCCATTGATAAAATCAATCAGTATTCCCTGATATTTAGTGACTCTTTCACAGTACCCTTCCATAATTGTGGGTAAAACTCCTATGCATAGAAAACTAGGATAACAGCTTGGCTATAATATAGCAGGATTGTTGTGGTTGTTTTGTCTGCTCTCATTCAAATATTTCTCCTGCACCAACAATTGGGAACTGTGCTATGAAGTTGTGAAGATGATAATCTAAACTAGAAGGCCCCTGAAATGTTAGTATTTACAAATTCATCATGCCAACTAAGTCCGCATGATCTTGTGCACATAATTCTGCTTATCAGGACATGCATTTAGAGAAATAAATTTGCTTTTAAATTTTTTTCTGTTGTTATTGAATAAATAAATGTTAGATGGGAATTACATCTGTCATATATACTGTAGTTTCAAATACACTTGAATGCTGAGACTAACAAAGACTTTATATTTCATAGATTATACTACCATTTCCCCTGTGCTGTTGTAAAAAAAAAATGCAGCTACATCTCCTCTCTGGTTTTAGTGTTTTTGTTTGTCCAAGTGTCGGTCTTCTAAGCACGTACATTAATTTCCTTTCTCAAATCTGAACCTTAGGCTTTCATTATTTATGTAGGATTGAAAGTAGACTCTATTCTCATGGTGCCTTTTTAATCTCCCTTGGATGGGAAAGTCAGGATGAAACCTGATTCATAAAATGTAAATATAATCATCCCACAGACTACAAGTCCTGTATATATGATGAGACTAGGAGAAATAAAAAATGAGACCTACCCAGCTAAGGAGGTAATTGTTCAAGAACTCTTTTTTTCTTCTTGCTTGCTTTCTAATGGAGTATTGCATTACCAACAGCATGGGGAAAGTTCATGATGGACTTCAACGTTGATGAAAAGTATTTTTTGAAGAATCAACATTGATAGTAAGGGTTTGAGCAGCAATAGAACAACAAAGTGTTTCCCCCCTCTGCATTCTAGATTAAACATTTATCCATGAAGATATATAATGTGAAGCTTTGCTGTTATATTCATTTGTCAATGTAGTCTCAGTAATGAGACTCAAGGTAGCTGACAACATATTTAAAAACAATGCAGATTAAAACTATACAAAGCTTCAATAAGTGTATAAACATAATTAAAAACAATTAAACAATTGATAAAGTTCATAAGATCAAAGAGATATTATTGAACTAGGTGTTAGAGGTAGCAACCTTAGCCTGAATATTCTCAGCAACGTTAGTATCTGTATAAAAGCCTTGCCAAGATGCGTATGTGTATGTTCTAAAATGGAACCTCTTTGACTATCTGGCTGATGACAGCAAGGGTTATCTGGAAAGCTTTTCTGGTTAAATCGTGTAGCTAGTAGCCATGCTGAACTCCATTATCTACCATCACCAAGTTTGCTACGTTTCCTGATGAAATGATTGAAAAACTGAATACACCCCAAGGTTTTATTTCTCCCAGCATGTCATCCTGCAGTTGGAAACAATGCATTTGTTGTTAATTGCTGTCAAATTTATGGAGACCCTATGAGTGAGAGAACTCCAAGTCACCCTATCTTCAAAAGCCCTGCTCAGGTCTTGCGGACTCAGAGACGTAGCTTCCTTGATTGAGTCTATCCATTTGGAATGCGGTCTTCCTCTTTTTCCATTGCCTTCTACCTTACCAAGCATTCTCGTCTTTTCTAGTGAGTCATGTCTTCTCATGATATGGCCAAAGTAGTACAGTCTCAGCTTAGTCATCTTGGCTTCTAAGGAGAATTCAGCCTTGATTTGCTCTAGCACCCATTTATTTGTCTTTTTAGCAGTCCATGCTATCTGTAGAATTCTTCTTCAGCACCACATTTCAAATGAGTTTATTTTCTTCTCATCAAATTTCTTTATTGTCCAGCTTTCATAACCATACATAAAAATGGGAAATATGATGGCATGGACAAGATTCACTTTAGTATTCAATGATATATCTTGACAGTTCAAGATCTTGTCTAATTCTGTCACAGCTGCTCTTCCAAGTCTTAGGACTTTACCATACATGGCAAATATGGCATTATAACGAAGCCTAATGAATGTGAAAGGACACCCATTTCGCACAACATCGTGCTTTCATGATTTTGTCTTGAGAATAAGGTGTTCTTTTTTATTGATGGGCCAAGCCATCAATAGATTGGCTGTGGCATTACCGTATATTCCGGCGTATAAGATGACTGGGCATATAAGACGGCCCCTGAATTTTTAAGTTAAAATATAGAGTTTGCCCCCGCTGTCCAGCCAGCCACCCGGCTGGAAATCCTGCCCCCCACCAGCCAGCCAGCTCAGTGGCTGTAGATGATGGAATAGTCTGTGAAATTAAAGGACTGAGAACAGCTAAAAAAGCATGAGATACTTTGAAAAATCTCTGTGCTGTTCAATCTTTGGAAAGTAAGGTTGCATTAATAATTAATTTGGTTAATATGAAGCTGGTTAATATGAAGCTATCAAATCCCACATTTTTGAATGAGCACATTAATGGTTTTAGAGCCATTTGCAAACTCCTGGAGAGGAAATCCACAAAGCTATGCAAATAGGTATCTTCCTGTCAAGTTTACCAAAATACAATCCCATAATAAATACCTTGCAATTAAAGAATGATTTAACTCAGCCAGAAGCTTTTATTCAGATAAGAGAATTTCACCATAGACAAAACTTGATGTCCTTTTAAAGACTGCTTCTCTTCTCTCCTGAGCTAAATGGAGGGGAATTTAACACTTCAAAGGCAAAGCAGTCATTCTCACAGCAGGGGGAAGGATCTGCTGGGGAAACTGCCCAGGGAATTTAACACTTCAAAGACAAGGCAGTCATTCTCACAGCAGGGAAAAGATCTGCTGGGCATATAAGACGACCCCCCCCACTTTTGAGGAGATTTTCAAGTGTTAAAAAGCAGTCTTATACGCCAGACTATACGGTATTTTTGCTGTGATTGTGAGTGTCTGAAACCATGCCCATTGTGTTGGCATGATTCCAGTGTCAATGGGCAGTTCCCGCCAGATCACTTCTGGGTGGGAACGTGAAAACTAGCTATGGGACACTCTTTTTATGAACCTCTCCATGTTGCAGGCAGGTTTTTAAGTGTGTTTCTGTGCTTGTGTGTACATTTTGTTTTTTAAATTTAGCTGTTTTAAGACTTTTAAGTGTTCTTGCATCTTCTTGTGAGAGCCGCTGACATCATGCTCGGCAGCAAATGTGGAAGTACGAGGCTGCTTTTTCATGCTATCACAGCAACGTTTGATATAAAGGGTTCTTTTGCCAGCACAAAAATGGTGTAAAATATGGTGGCAAAATAATGTTTTAAGAGGCTTCTCTGATAAAGTCCTTAGTCTTCTTTTGATTTCTTGATGGCAGTCTCCATTCTGATTAATCACTGGTATGGGAAATCTTGAACTATTTCAATGTCTTAATTGTCTACTTTAAACCTTCTGTGGTCATTATTTTTGTTTTCTTAATGTTCTTCCTTGACCTTCTTCAGTCATTGTTCCAAGTCTTTGCTATTTCCTGCTAGTAGTATGGTATCATATGCATATCTTAAATTGTTGATGTTCTTTCCTCCAATGTTCACACCTCCTTTCTCTGAGCCTAATCCTCCGTTACATATATGTTCAGCATACAAGTTAAACAGACAGGCTGATAAAATGCAGCCTTGCCTGACCAACCCCCCCCCCTGCCCTATTGGAAACCATTCCATTTCTCCATGTTTTGTCTTGACAGTAGCCTCCTGTCCTGAGTACAGGTTATGCATAAGCCCTATCAAATGTTGTGGCACATGCATTTCTTTAAGAGCAAACCATAGTTTTTTGTAATCTACACAATCAAAACCTTTGCTATAATCTATAAAGCACAGGTTAATTTTCTTTTGAAATTCTTTGGTACTCTCTGTTATCCAATGAATGTTTGCAATATGATCCCTAGTGCCTTTTCCTTTCCTGAATGCAACTTTGTACAACTGGAATTTCATCTTCATATGTTTCTTTTTGAATTGACTCTGTCAATCTTTCATCTCTTTTATATTGCTATTCTGTATATTGTTTCCATCATCATTTTATTTCCACTTGGTTATGTAATAAGTTCCCCTGCTGATGATAGAGCATCTCCACTCTTGGTTTAAATTTCTCTTTGATTTCTCAGATCTTGTGGAAGAGGCCTCTTGTTCTTCATTTTTTGTTGTCACTTTCTATTTTGCTGCAATTGCTTATTATAGTAGTTTTCTACAATTAGTACTGGTATACACAGGTGAAAAGATCCCCAAAGTTATCCCCCTCTCACAGACCTCCTTTTGAGCTAATAATTTCCCCAAATATTAAAGAAGATTTTGGCATCATGGGTTGGACTCTAAAGTACTCCCCATCTTTTAGGGTAACAGTGTGATGATCATTATCTGTAATAAATTACAGACAGGAAATGCCACTGATAGGAAATGTCACCTTTGGAACAAGGGTGATTAGCTTACGGCTTCTCTGATGTCTTTCTTAAGTGGGTACTTTTGGTAAAATTCAAATACATAACCATGTTAGTCTGTATTGGTATGCAAATGGATATTGTAGCCACCTTTGAGACTAACCAAGAGAAAGAAGTTTGTAGCATAAGCTTTCATAGACTGAGTATACTTCATCAGATGCATAGAGTGTAGTACCTATGGATGGACATTTATACCCATGAATGAGCAGGTTGTGCGTGTGTGTGTGAATAGTAATAGAAATGCAAAACCTGTGGGTATGGTGATGGAGTGACAAGTTCATAGAATCATAGAATCATAAGTTGGAAGAGACCTCAAGAGCCATCCAGTCAAACCACCTGCCATACAGGAGTACATAATCAAATCATTCCCAACAGATGGCCATCCAGGTTCTGTTTAAAAACCTCCAAAGAAGGAGACGCCACCACACTCCAAGGCAATGTATTCCACTGTGGAACAGTTCTTATTGTCAGGAAGTTCTTCCTAATGTTTAGTTGGAATCTGTTCCTGTAGCTTGAGTCCATTGCTCTGTGCCCTAGCCTCTGGAGCAGCAGAAAACAAGCTTGCTCCATCCTCAGTATGAGCTCCTGTCAAATATTTAAACATGGCTATCATGTTACCTCTCAACCTTCTCTTCTCCAGACTAAATATGCCCAGCTCCCTAAACCGCTCCTCATAGGACATGGCTTCCTGACCTCCCACCATCCTGGTCTCCCTCCTCTGGACACATTCCAGCTTCTCAATATCCTTCCTGAATTGTGGTGCCCAGAACTGGACACAGTATTCCAGGTGATGTCTGACCAAAGCAGAATACAGTGGCACTATTACTTCCCTTGAGCTAGACACTATACTCCTATTAATGCAGTCTAGAATCATATTGGCTTTTTTATCTGCTGCATCACACTGCTGGCTCATGTTCAGCTTGTGGTTTACTAAGACTCCTATATCCTTTTTGCATGTACTGCCGTCAAGCTAGGTGTCACCCATCCTATATCTGTGTATTTCATTTTTTACTGCCTGAGTGTAGTATCCTACATTTCTCCCTGACGAAATTCATTTTGTTAGTTTGGGTCCAGCTTTCTAATCTGTTAAGGTCATTTTAAATTCTGATCCTATCCTCTGGGGTATTAGCTACCACTCCTCATTTGGTGTCATCTGCAAACTCGATAAGAATGTCCTCTATACCCTCATCCAAGTCACTGATAAAGATGTTGAATAGCATTGGGCCCAGGAGAGAACCCTGTGGCACCCCACTAGTCACTTCTCTCTAGGATGAAGAGAAGCCATTGGTGACTACCCTTTAGGTTCATTCATTCATTCATTCATTGGGAGAGAGTGGTGGGAGGAATGATATTGTCTAAGAGGAGTAGATATCCAAATGAGTGGTGGAAGGAGTTCTCGGAATATAGTATGTTGCTGGTTGGGAACCAGAACAGAGATGTGATAAATTGGGCAAGAGAGCCCTCATGAGATTGGAGTATTAATTAGTATTCTAATATGTGTGGTGTGTCAGGAAACCATTATCCCTGTTCAACCCACTGTCAGTGGACTGGAGTTTGTAGATATATCCCAACTGTGCTGTTTCTCTTTCTAATCTCCCCTTGAATTTTTTGTTCAAGGACTGCTCTTCTGAGGTCCAAGATGGAATACTTAGGAAGACTGAAGTATTCTACAACTTTTTTCTATTCCAATTCCTAATATCTGATTTGTGTCAATTTATTCTCAGCCACAGAGACTGGCCTGTTCACCCAATGTAGAGTTCTGAAGAGCATTGCTGACAGAGGATGGCATATATCATATTAGAGGATGACCAAGTGAAAATACCTCTAATGTTGTGGGTGATGTGATTAGGTCCCGTGATGACATTTCCTGAGTAAATGTGTAGGCAGAGTTGGCATCTGGGTTTGTGACAAGGTCTTGTACCCATCTTCCCATCTATGCTTTGCATCCTCCTGTAGGTAAATAAATGTTTTATATTGGGAGGCTGTCTGTAGGCAAGTATGGAGAAACATATACCATATTCATGTATGCTTGTGGGCTTCCTAGAGGCTTCTGCTGGCCACTATGGGAACAGAAAGCTGGACTAGATAAGGCCCTTCTTGCATTTTTAAAAGGAACAGACAAATAACAGATCATTTTTAAAGCTTCCAGAGAAATGTTTCATACTCAAATCCATATGAATACTGTACAAAGATATGGAACAAAACAGGTTTTTATTTATTTTTTAAAACACATTTTTAATTTGGAGGGTTGTATATCAGTTTGCTCGAAGCCTTAAAAGATATTTTTTTAAAAAAATGCATTTTGTGTTGGACAAAGGTGAGGTCATTTATGGCTTGTATCTACTGGGGTAGTGGAAAGGATTTTTGCAAGAGTATGGTTCCAAGATGGACTTAGCTAGATGCTATATATTCACATATGCACAAACACCTACATACACAGAGAAGGTGTGGGGGCATTTTGTTAATTTTAAACCATCCTCCTAGCCATGCAGCAAGTCATGTTTTAAAGCACCAAAAAAAAAAAAATCTAAAGAAAAATTCAGGAAAATGGCAGGATGATTGAATAGCTCAAAAATAAGGCACAGGTGGAAGATAAGAAATAGCATTTGTATCTGGAACTGTATGCTAAACGGATGCTAGAAAATCACAAGATGAAAATGATCTAAGATGAGTCATCCATCTTCCTGGATGGACTGGGTGAAACTGAAGCCAAAATCAGCAGAGCAGATAAACTTCAGAATTTTTACACCATGAGAAAACATCCAGGAGGAGTGAACTGAAATTTTATAGTTTGGATTCCTGATCAAACCATGGGAAGTGTGGGAGAGGGGGGCAATGAAATATTGTCAGAAATCTTCCAAATAGTTTTTATAACTATGGCTCAATCCAGCTAAACCTAGTTGTGATAAAGTTTTATTGAATGCAAGATTTTCTTTATGAGGTCATAAGATTAAGTTGATACATTCATTTCAGTGGGACTTTGGCTGTATTCTTATGCACATAGGCATTTACCTGTGAGTATGTCCAATTGACTATAGAGATTTCATTACAATCATGGTGCTAGGGCCATTATGACTTGTTTTCATGGGGATAGGGGCATTGCTTCTTCAAATGTCTTTTGATACTACAACACTGATGTACTGTAATAGTACTGCTCTGTTTTGCTTTGGCCAAATCTCAGCTAGAATACTTTGTCCATAAGAAAACATTGACAATCTGGAAAATGTTTGGAAAAGGGTGACTGAGGAGGTAAAAGCTCTGGAAACTAATCCCTATGAGGAACAAATTAAGGAAATGTTTAGATGTCATGTTTAGATAAGCCTGAGAGACACTGTGATAGCCACTTTTAAATATCTGAAGGGATGTCATATAGATGATGGAGCAGACTAGGACATGAATCAACGGTTTCAAGTTACAAGAAAATTTTTAAAGAAGCAATGTCCTAAAAATTTGGAAGAACTTCCTGGCATTAATAAGGAGATCATCACGCTACACTGTTATAGCACCATTACTCCACTTTAACTGCTATGGCTGCCTCCTATGGAATTCTGGAGTTTGTAGTTTAGTGAGGCCTAAGAGCTCTCTGGCTGAGAATGCTAAATGCCCCTCCCTAAACTACAAATCCCATGATTCCACAGCAAACTGGGATCTATCAGGTGGTCTGATCCCCATCCCCGCTGAGCAGTTGGGGCTGATCAGTATTATAGTCCAAAACCTTTGGTATGTGTGAATCCAGATTTGCCCTAAGCAAGTGTCCTGGCATTCCAGTTTTAATGTGGTAGTTTCTCTCATGGACTTATTTTTACACCTTCTGATCCTAGGTCCATTGAGTTTGATAGGGAAAGATGGGGCAAGTGGAGAACATATAGCTACAAAGGACATTCCAGTGCTTCTTCCAGCAGCACACTGTTAGTAAAGAGCTAGGACAAACATTCCTCAAGAATAAACCCTTTCAAGTTATGTTTTATTGAAAAATGCAAGCTGGCCCCTTGCTGTATTCTTTTCAAAGGCATTTTATTTTTATTTTATTTTTACTTTATAGGGGAAGTTTGTTTTATAACATCTGTTTTCTGCAGTAAACGAATGCTTGGAAGTTACACAGCACTCAAGAGGCCAAATTCCCACCCTATCCTTCAAGGCAAGATTTCATGCACCTGCTGGATAAAATTCAAACAAACAGAAATTTGTGGGCAGGCAGAAATGTCTCCCTTTGAATGAATTCCTTTGCAGATGAGTCAGGAGCAGCAGCAGACGTGAAATTCAGCCTTAAGGATGTTGGGTGTTTCCTAGGCCATAATCTGAGGGGAGATAAGAGAACCAGTGACTTGAGTAAGGGGTGCGGGTATGAAAATGAAAAAAATACAGCTGCAGCTGTAATTGCTTTTGGTCAGGGAGTGGCTGGTTCCTTCTTTAAAAAGCCTGCATTTTTCCCTTCCTGAAACAACTTAGCAGTTTGAGTTACTGTAAATCTATGCTTCCCCAAGTGTGAGAACATATTCCAAAGAAGGTATCAGCTGAAAACTAAACTAAACAACTGAAAAATCCTTCCTTCTGGGGCCAATTGAAGAGACAATGTTTCCTGAGTCAAATAACAAGATGGCAACCACACCCTTCATTCTGTGTACAGCAACCAATTGGGCTAGTAGCAGAGTTTTATTTCCACTTTGGTAATGGGATAGGGCCCTCATTTAGTACTGCCACAATTTGGCCAATTTTTCAAGTTAATTTTCTTCCAATGGCATCAAAATTCAGTGGGGGCGTGGAGAGCCAGCATAGTATAGTGCTTTGAGCATTACACTAGGCCGCTGGGAGACCAGGGTTTGAATGACTGCTCAGCCATAGAAACCCACTGGGTGATTTTGGGCAAGTCACACATTCTCTGCTACAGAGGAAGATGGCAGCAAACCTCCTCTGAATAAATCTTGCCACGAAAATTCTATGATTCAGTCATCATATGTCAGAGTCAACTTGAAGGCACATAACAAGGTCAGAACAAGGACCTTCAATTTAGCTTGGAAGCAAATTGAAAGCTAGTGCAGTTCATATAAGACTGCTAATCAAACTTTCACCACTCTACTTTAAATACACACACACACACACACACACACACACATAAATAAATAAGCAAAAAAGGAAGCTGAAAACTCAGAGCACACTGCACACCATGAAAGAGGCTACAGGTTGAATCTCCCTTAACTGGAATTCCGAAATCCAAAATTTTCCAAAATCCGGAACTTTTTTGAGCATCGACATGACAGGGCATTTTATGTTTCATGTGTTTTCTGATGGTTCAATGTATACAAACTCTGTTTCATGCACAAAATTATTAAAAGTATAGTAGGACCCCCGTATCCACTGATTCATTATCCACAGGACACAAAACAGCACATCTACCATAGAGAATTCCTAGAAAATGTATCCTCTCTAGCCATTTTCTAAGTCTTCCAAGGCAACTCTATGGTATTTTAAACCAGAAGTCCCATTATTTTCAATGGTGTTCACTATTATTCATGGTTTTCGGTATCCACACCCCTCCCTGAACCAATCCCCAGCGGATACGGGGATCCTATTGTATTGTATATAAAATTACCTTCAGGCTATGTATATAAGATATACAGTCGTCCCTTCACATTCGCGGGGGTTCCGTTCCGCGGACCCCCGTGAATGTGAAAAATCCGCGAATAACTACACCCCTCCCCCTCCCTCCCCAGGCCTTCGCGGGGCCTTCCTAGGCCCCGCGGAGGCCTCACCGGCCCTCCCTCCCACCCTCCCCGGGCCTCCCTCCCACCCTCCCCAGGCCTTCGCGGGGCCTTCTTAGGCCCCGCGGAGGCCTCACCGGGCCTCCCTCCCACCCTCCCCGGGCCTTCGCGGGGCCTTCCTAGGCCCCGCGGAGGCCTCACCGGCTCTCCCTCCCACCCTCACCGGGCCTTCGCGGGGCCTTCCTAGGCCCCGCGGAGGCCTCACCGGCCCTCCCTCCCACCCTCACCGGGCCTCCCTCCCACCCTCCCCGGGCCTTCGCGGGGCCTTCCTAGGCCCCGCGGAGGCCTCACCGGGCCTCCCTCCCACCCTCCCCGGGCCTTCGCGGGGCCTTCCTAGGCCCCGCGGAGGCCTCACCGGCTCTCCCTCCCACCCTCCCCGGGCCTCCCTCCCACCCTCCCCGGGCCTTCGCGGGGCCTTCCTAGGCCCCGCGGAGGCCTCACCGGCCCTCCCTCCCACCCTCCCCAGGCCTTTGCGGGGCCTTCCTAGGCCCCGCGGAGGCCTCCCCGGGCCTCCCTCCCACCCTCCCCAGGCCTTCGCGGGGCCTTCTTAGGCCCCGCGGAGGCCTCACCGGGCCTCCCTCCCACCCTCCCCGGGCCTTCGCGGGGCCTTCCTAGGCCCCGCGGAGGCCTCACCGGCTCTCCCTCCCACCCTCCCCGGGCCTTCGCGGGGCCTTCCTAGGCCCCGCGGAGGCCTCACCGGCTCTCCCTCCCACCCTCCCCGGGCCTTCGCGGGGCCTTCCTAGGCCCCGCGGAGGCCTCACCGGCCCTCCCTCCCACCCTCACCGGGCCTCCCTCCCACCCTCCCCGGGCCTTCGCGGGGCCTTCCTAGGCCCCGCGGAGGCCTCACCGGCTCTCCCTCCCACCCTCCCCGGGCCTCCCTCCCACCCTCCCCGGGCCTTCGCGGGGCCTTCCTAGGCCCCGCGGAGGCCTCACCGGCCCTCCCTCCCACCCTCCCCAGGCCTTCGCGGGGCCTCCGGAGGGCCTCCGGGCGTCCCGCGAAGGCCTCCCCACCCCTCCCCAGGTATTTCACGGGGCCTCTGGAGGCCCCGTGTCGCGGTTTTGGGGGGGCCCGGGGGGCCCTCCCAAAACCGCGAATAATCGAAACCACGAATGTCAAGTTCGCGAATGTGGAGGGACAACTGTATATGAAACATAAATGAATTTTCTGTTTAGACTTGAGTCCCATCTCCAGGAAATCTCATTACGTATATGCAAGTATTCCAAAATGCAAAATATCTCTGGATGAAAGCATTTGGGATAAGGGAGACTCAACCTGTATTTTATCTGTCTCATAATACTTGGCTAGCTTTACCATGAGCCATGACAAGCTATGTTGCTCCAGGTGGCAGAGTGGTAGAGGCAGCAGATATCACACACACACACACACACACACACACCCCTCTGCTGCTTACGGGGATAGCCATCTCTGTCAACCTACAATACTGCCAACTCATCCTCACACTCCTCTCATGGAAAAACTGCTGTGACAAATTTGCTCCTTGAAGAAAGCAGATGGTGGGATTTGTCCTGGGATCTGCTGAGTGCCCATACTACTGTCACTCTGAGCAAGGGGCCCTTCTTCAGAGTGCAACATTCTAGGAAAGGTGGCACCGCACAGAGAATGCCTGCACTGCTGTTGTTTACTTTGTATCCATGGAAAGTAATCTATAAATGTTTAAACCATGGAGACCACCTCACCCACAATGTTCCACTCTGAAGAAGGTGGAGAGAGATGGGTTGCCATTACAACTACTTATGCAGTGGTAACAACATTTGAAAGGGGAACATTTTAAAGCTGGGGGTAGGCAAAGTGGACTCCTCTAGATGCAGCTCCCAGTGACCCTAGCCCTCATTGCCAATGATGAGGAGTGCTGGGAACTGCAGTCTGATATGCAGCTGTATAATTCCCACCCCTGTTTTATAGGGAGTGGAAGGAAGAGGAGGAAGAGGCAGGTGGCAAGTCTCCTTAGGTAGTGCACTGTCATTGTTTACTCTCTCTCATACACACACACCTCACTCACACTGCTATTCATTACTGCTTTATTCCACACAATCACTCTACATCAGCAACATGTGCCCCATGGTATTGTTCCTTTCTTTAGGTTGAAATCTTGTATACATTTACCTGGAAATAAGTCCTCATGAACTCAAAGATGCTTATGTTTGAGTAGCCAGTCTGTCCTTGAACCTATATATGCAGACATAGCAATAAACTGAGCATGGACAATGTTTGGTCCTCTAGATGTTGTTAGACTGCAATTCCCTTCATCTTTCACCAGGAGTTTCAGAGTTTGGGTCCAAGAAAGGGCCTAATATTGCCCATCCTGGCAGTAAGCCATCAACACATCACCAGGAGTTTGTCTAGATGGGCCAAATGAAATGGACTCCCCCCCCCCATACCTAATCCGGGGCAAATGCCTCTTAAAACAGTGTGGAAAGCTGTTTAAAAAAACCTCACTATTTGCTCCAGTTCTTCTGAAGAACAATGGGGGGTTGTGTCTGCACACATGGCCCACAAGGCCCCTGACACAGCTATTTCCCAGTCGGGTCACATGCTTTGCATCTGCTGAGGTGACAGTGAGGTGCCCAGCCATGTGACTACAGCTTGGCACCTCATTCCTGGCCTTGGAAGATGTGACCAGCATGGGGAAGAAAAATGCCAGTTTGCAAGCAAGCTATGGGTGTGAGGACACCCCTCCATTGCTGCAATGGAAGGCAGGTAACGGGGTGAGGGGAACACTATGAACCTGGGGCTAGAATATTTTGGTCCATTTAGACAAGCCCCAGTGCAATGATCCGGTCACAATAGTCTCCTCAGCTGAGATTAAGCATTGACTGAACACTTGATGAGCACCAGGTTCTAACTTCCTTTTATTTGACAGAGGGAACTGCAGTATTCTTTAGAGTTCAGGTTCCAATTATTCTCTCATCTTTTCTCTTCCCACCCACAGCATTAATCGTGGTATAGAATTAAGCAGTCTTTTAGGTATATCCCACTCTGCTTTCTTGTACTGAATGAGCCTTTTGGGGGAACCAACTGAGCTTCTGACGTATTGGTTTAATAAGAGTAAAAGAATGTAACAGGACAAAGAAAAACCTGACTAATTTCTACTCCCAATAGATTTGCACAATCAACTAGGAGAAATTTTGTAAGATATGAAATATTTGCTTTCACGTACATGTCTCCCATATTCTCTGTCTAATGTTTGCTTGGTAAACCTGATGGAATAAAGATCACATCTGCCTTTCTGTGAGTTCTGTTCTTGGGAGGTAACTGCGTACGTTTTTTGTTAAGAGGAGTGTGTGTATTTATACACACATGCACACACACAATTAGATATGTGTATCTGCAAACACACTATCCCAGTTTCTGTACTTCATTTGATTGGAATGAAATCCCATGCAGGATAGGATTCCAGATTTAATGGACAGAAGATCTTTCCCAAAGGGAAAAGGCCGTCTGGCATTACATTTAATAAAGTTTATTATGCAAGTTAAATCTTTGCAAGACTGGATTTAGGAGGAAAAAAACACACACCAGCAGTTCTTAAAATAATCCTGCTGCTCGTCTACAAAATTTAATAGATACTACTCTGTACAGAGACTGTAAAAGGCAAGCAATTAATCTCTATTTTGTAAATATGGAATGGTTACGTGATGGTTTAATGGAGCTTTGGTAAAATAATTATATTATTTTAAAAGTTGCTGCTGCTGTCCCATTGCAACAAATGCTAATGGAAGATTTCAGGCAAATAAGTTCCCTAAGGCAAGATGAAAATCAAATGTCACAATAATCTTTATTCCATTTCAGAGCTTAGGAGGCTACTGAAATACAACAGTGTGATCAAGAGTTCATCCCTAGAAATGCAAAGTATTACTGACTTGTACAACAGGGAAGAGAACTGAGAAGTGAGTAGCTTTATAAATCTTTGGGTCTATCCATCAAACTGATACAGAAGACCAGTTTAATCCCATGAAGATAAAACAGGATACACTTTAAATGGAACCTCAATCTGTTCAATGATTTCTTTCTTAAGGAGAAATTGAGGTCAGGGCTGGCACTACCATTAGGTGGAGCTGGCACTTAAATTGTAGGGAGAATGAGGTGGACCACTTCAGGAAACATATTTTTAATCTCATGAAAGGACAGCAAATCATTAGTTATTGAATTTATCCTTATTATATTTTTACTGCTAGGGATGGAGAGAGGCACTTAAGAGGATTTACTGTCTTTTGTGCCAAAATAACTTGGCTCAGTTAAGATACAATATATTTTGACTTGGGAGGGTGGGGGCACCATTCACTACTCCGCCTCAGGAAGTAAAATATTTTAGGCTGAAATACTGAAGTATTTCCCTAATTTAAGATAAAAATCATTATTACCATGTGAAATGCTTGCATCGTCATTCATTTTCTAGGTTTTTTAAGGCTTGATTCAAAATCAACTGTTAGCAGGAACTGAATTTTGCAGCAGTTACAAAATTACTAATTAAGGTTTAGGCCACTGTGATTTATGGACAATTTAATTATCATAGCTGAACCCTTACATTTTTTGGCTTCATTATATATTTAATATTGAACAACACAGTATTTATTTATTTTCATAATGTTGATTATGTTTGAATTATTTTTCTTTGGGCCCTTTCACACTACACAGTACTATAGCTCCACTTGAAGTGCCATGGCTGCATCCTATGGAATCCTGGGGTTTGTCATTTGGTAGTGCACTAGAGTTCTCTAGCTAAGAATTCTAAATGCCTTACAAAACTACACCCCCTTGTCATGGTCAAAGGATGGGCTCTCTAGCCTTATGGCAACCATCCTAGGAGAAGGAAAACTCTAATCCCAAACCCAGGCAGATGGTGATCGTCCAACCCTGTAAGGTCAATCATCTAAGAGAAGGAAACTCTAATCAAACCTACGCCCTGAGGACCTCACTGCTACCGTCCATGCTTGCAAGGCCACAGCACATGAACCTTTGGTTTAAAGGGTGAGGCCAGCTCTGTGCACACTACGCTCCACCAGAAAAATCCATTGCACAGTCTCGAAGGACAAATCCAACTCCAAAAAAGCCCTGTAGCGATAGGTGAGGGACAAAACGGCAGGTGTAAAGATGCACTGGAAGCCGCAGACCCAACCTTGCATGCAGGTGGTTCAGGATTTTGGTCGCTCGAGGCTGACCCAGGAGATGACAGTCTTGTTTGGCAACATCCTGAACGACCAAGCAGCCTTTTTTAAGGAGAGCACTGTTTGCTCCATATGGAGAGGGGCCTATAAAAGGTGGTCTAACGAAAGCTCATCCCCATCTACCTGGTTGGCTAGCCGTGGCCAACGGGCATCTTCTGATGTGGTCAAACCATGGCAAAGAAACAAAGGCACACACCGGCCTCCAAAGGTGTAAATAAACTGACGCTTGCATGCTGGAACATCAGAACCATGCGTGACTCTGCAGATAGTTGAAGGCCTGAGCGTCATTCTGCTCTAATAGCCCATGAACTATCATGGCTTAATATTGACATCACTGCTCTTAGTGAAGTTCGCTTTCATGAGGAAGGCAGCCTTAAAGAACATGGCGCCGGCTACACACTTTACTGGTCTGGCAAACCCAAAACTGAAAAACATCTTTCAGGAGTAGGCTTTATGATTAAAAACTCCATTGCCTCCAAACTCGAAACCTTGCCAACAAGGCACTCTGATCGTATTATTTCCTTACGCCTCCCACATGTTGTTCTCTTTAGTATATATGCCCCAACTATGCAAGCTGACCCTGTAGAGAAAGACAAATTCTACACAGACCTACACCACATCATACAAAAAGTCCCTGTAGAAGATAAAATTATTATCCTTGGTGACTTCAATGCCAGAGTAGGAAAGAACTCCTAAGCCTGGAAAGGTGTCTTAGGCAAGCATGGTGTTGGAAACTGCAATGATAAAGGACACCTCTTGCTAGAGTTCTGTGCAGAACAACAGCTGACTATTACAAACACTATCTTTCAGCAGAAAGATAGCTTGAAGACAACCTGGATACATCCCTGATCCAAACATTGGCACCTCATTGACTATGTTCTAGTCCACCAGAGAAACATTCGCGATGTCTGTCATACCCGAGTGATGCCCAGTGCAGAATGGCAAACAGATCACATTGCCTCGTAAGATGTAAAATAAATCTTCATCTTAAATTCAAACCTAAGAGGGGTGGCATCTTAAAGAAGAGACTCCAAGTCAACAGTCTTCAACAAGCTACCATGAGAGACAACTTCCAGGCAAACCTGCAAACAAAACTTGAAGACCATCCTACAGATCCTTCTCCTACAGTGCTTTGGCAACATATCAAAAATAGTATCCTCCAGTCTGCAGAAGAATCCCTTGGGTTCTCCCACAAGAAAAATCAAGATTGGTTTGATGAAAACAACCAAGAGATCCAGGAGCTGTTGGCAAAGAAGAGAACTGCTCACCTCACCCAGCCAACTTGCCGTGTAAGAAAAGCAGCTTTTTGTCTCACGTGTAGTAAACTTCAACAAAAACTCTGAAACATGCAGAACAAGTGGTGGATCAATATAGCACAAAAGACACAATGCTGTGCAGATCTGGGTGATCTTAGAGGATTTTATGAAGCTCTTAAAGCAGTGTTTGGACCTACTTATTAGGTCCAAAGCTCCTTATACAGTACAGATGGTCAGACATTAATTACTGATAAAGCCTCCATCCTGAATCGATGGGCTGAACATTTTCAAAGTCTCTTTAGTGTCAAACGAGTAGTCCAAGGCTCAGCTATCCAACGTATGATACAAAAACTGATGAAAAATGAATTGGACATAGCTCCCACTTTGGAAGAGACCCTTAAGGCCATACAGCAGATGAAAAACGGCAAGGCAGCTGGGATTGATGGAATCCCATCTGAAGTTTGGAAACATGGAGGTCATGTACTCCATGATAAATTCCACGAACTCCTTGTGAATTGATGGGAAAAAGGGGAACTGCCATCAGATCTCCAAGATGCAGTCATCATCATCACCCTGTAAAAGAAAAATGGAGCAAAATCCAATTGCTCAAACTATCGAGGCATAACACTGCTCTCTATTGCTTGAAAAATCCTTGCAAGGTTACTCCTGAACAGATTAGTTCCTGCTATTGCAGAAGAACTTCTTCCTGAAAGCCAATGTGGCTTCAGAGCCAATAGGAGTACTACAGATATGATATTTGCCCTTAGACAACTGCAAGAGAAATGTAGAGAGCAGAACAAGGGTCTCTATGTAACATTTGCTGACCTCACCAAAACCATCGACACTGTGAATAGAAAAGGTCTGTGGCAGATCCTGGAAAGACTAGGATGTTCCCCCAAATTTCTTAAAATGATTATCTTGCTACACGAGGGCCAGCACAGTCAAGTCAGATATTGTGATGCTCTTTCAGAGCCCTTTCTAATAATTAATGGAGTGAAGCAAAGTTGTGTTCTTGCTCCAACTTTATTTACAATCTTCTTCAGCATGATGCTCCAAAGGGCTACAGCAGAGCTCAAACAAGAAGACGGCATCTATATACATTACCATATTGATGGTAGCTTGTTTAACTTAAGCCATCTGAGGACTCGCACTAAGACTCTAAATTATCTAGTCCGTGAGCTGCTCTTCGCTGATGATGTTGCCCTTGTTGCCCACACAGAAGCAGCTCTGCAGCGCCTAACATCCTGCTTCACAACAGCTGCAGAGCTGTTTGGGCTGGAAGTCAACCTGAAGAAAACAGAAGTTCTTTACCAGCCTGCACCACAGGAAGAACACCGTCATCCCCACATTGCTGTTGGCAAATTTGTGCTTAAGTCCGTTCAGCAGTTCACCTACCTGGGAAGCATCATCTCCTCAGATGCCAAGATTGACAAAGAGATCGATCACAGATTAGCAAAGGCATATAGCGCATTTGGAAGACTTTACAAAAGAGTCTGGAGTAATAAACACCTGAGGCGAAGCACAAAAATAAATGTGTATAGAGCCATTGTACTGTCTATTCTCCTTTACGGGTCTGAAACATGGGTCACCTATCGCCAACACTTATGACCCCTCGAATACTTTCATCAGTGCTGTATATGCACAATCCTAAATATACACTGGATTGACTATGTGACGAATGTTGCTGTCCTTGAGCAAGCAGGGATCACAAGCATTGAGGCCATGACATTGAGAACACAGCTGTGCTGGGCAGGGCACATTTCTAGGATGGAGGACCATCACCTCCCAAAAATAGTACTCTATGGTGAACTCGCCACGGGTCAGCATAAGAGGGGCGCTCCAAAAAAGCGATACAAGAACTCCCTGAAACACATCTCAGGCTCGGCCAAATTCATCACCAACAATGGCCTCACATCGGGAGGCATCGAGATGCACTATCCACAATGCTGCAGCCGTATTTGAGAACTCACGCCGAACAAGTCTTGAAAAGAAACAACAACACAAAAAGAATCACAACCCAGAAACAACACCCAAGGAGACTTTCTGCAACCAGACTTGTTTATCTCGTATTGGCCTTTTTAGTCATCAGCGCGCTTGCAGAAAGCGTGGGATGAGTCCTTCCTGAATCTTCATTTGTGAAGAAAAGCCAGAGAGAGAGAGAACTACAATCCCAGGATTCCACAGGATGGAACCATGGCAGTTGAAGTGGAATCATAATGTTACAACTGTATAGTGTGAAAGTGCCCTTTCATATGCTGTATAAAACCATAATCTTAATTAAAAACAACAACCAGGGTGGATAGCAACAACATTGAAACAAAACAGCAGTTAAATGCCCCCTGCAACCAATAAATTAATCAGTAATGTGACTGTTCACCTGAATGCCTGGCTAACAGCTGGTCACAGCTTGGTGCTGAAAAGCCAATAAAGATGGTACCCACTTTGTCATAATTCCTGGAGAAAGTCCTATCTCATGTCAGCACCAAATGTACTTTCTCTAATAGTGGGGAGATGAGATGGGCTCCATCCTCCCCAGATATTTTTAGCTGCTCCATTATGGGCAAAATGCCTTTAAAATCTGTAGATTGGATCCAAAGGTACTTTTTCTGATGTAAGAAGACTTTTTCCAGTGGATAAAACTTTCTTCTGTCAATGGAGAAATCTCCTTCCACTGGAAGAAGTGTGCCTTTCGATCCAACCATATATTTTGCTTTTTCACACAATCACTTTGCAGGCTAGGAGATGAATATCTTCATTTTAGAGGCTGAGAAATAAAAAAATCGTAATGGGACAACCAAGGCCATGACAATAAGTTCATTGCTTCACTAGTATTTTAATGCAGGTTTTTCTCTGGTCTGGAAGCACATGACTGTTCTAGCAGTGAAGGAAGCTTTATATCAGATGCTTTTGCTGGATTACAACTCCTAGCATCCCTAGTCAATATAGCCAATAGGCAGGAATGCTGGGACTTGCAGTTCAGCAACATATGGTGGGCTGAATGATTTCCACCCCCATTTTAAATCACTGTGTATGGGGTTTCAGCCCATTCTTGCCACAAGGGCAAGGTGATTTTTCTTCAGCCCCACACAGCTAACTTTTTTTTAAGGATAGCCTGCAGAAAAATCAGTCCCTATATGTGGGTTGCCATGAACATAAAGAAACTGCTGCCATAAAAAACAGTTTAAAATGGCTTCCACATGGTGGCCATCTGGTGGGTGCAGCCCCTAGTAGGCTATGTGCACTGAGTCACTCACTCTGTGAGACAGACAATCTTTCTTCCCAAAAATCCATCTATCTGTCCTGCCAGGCTGTCAATCTTTCTGTCACACCATCTTGGATTCTGGCCATCTGTCTGGTAATTTCTGGACCATCTGACTGAAAGAGTGTTTTGGAGACAAGCAGCCTGTCTTTCAGTCTGCCTGCCTGTCTGAAAGGCTCTCCTGGATGTCTGAATCTTTTTTCTGATGGACAGTCTGATTTTCTAAGGATGTTGCCTATCTGAAAGTCTGCCTACCAGTCTGTTTGACAGTATGGAAGTCTCTGGTATTTTTTTCCTGACAGTCTGCCTTTGGTTAAACAAGACGCTGTGCTAAATTTGCAACCTGCAGGGAAGCCTTCTTTCCCATCCTACTTCTTAATAAGTGCATGGGGACACCAATCTGGGGTAGGACCTTTATGCAGGGGTAGGAGATCGCTCTAAAAATGCCCCCCTCCACACATAAGGGCACCAGTGAAGTTCCTCCTTCTTATTCTAGCCTCTAGGCACAAGGGGTGGGGGAGATGGGGCTGGGACTGGCTGTGGGGAGGGAGTTTAAACACTCCTAACTGATTGTAAACTTGAGGGCAGGGAACTGCTTTGTTGTTCTTTTTCTTATAAAATGCTATGTATATTGATGGTGCTATAGAAATAAAAGATCATCGTCGTCGTCGTTGTCGTCCAGACTGAGGGCCTGCATGCTCATCAAAAAGAAAAAGAAAAAAAGCCAGCCAGCCAGCCAGCCAAATTTTCCAGTGTGCAACATACCTAACATGGCATCTACTTCAGCTATCTGTCAATCAGCCTTGCAATCTATTTCAGTGTTCAGGCATTGCTTATATTTGTGGCAGGTATGAGCACATATTAAATAAAAGCAAAGCACAATACTATCAGCAAAGTACAACCCATAATTAAAACAAAAGAGCCTCACAGGTAGACTGTTGGCTGACTAGGAAGAAATCAAGGCACTTCCATATACACAGGACTTGTGTGTACATGTATTCAGGGTTTTGTCTGTTTTCTACCTTCCAACCCTATCTGCCCGCATTGCAAAATATTTGACTGTTCCTTGAATTCCAAAGGTAGTCTATGATGTATAATACAAGTGTCTTATTTTGTTGTTGTTGTTGTTGTTGTTGTTGTTGTTAATTAATAATAATAATTGTGATTTTATTGTTATTTTCGTATCTTGTCTTTTCCCCAGACCTGGGACTCAAGGTAGCTTACAAAATTTAAAACGGCTAAACACAGTGGTAAAAACATAGAAAAAGTTATTGTTAAAATGTGAGTAAACTGCTTATAGAAGTAACATCATTTTAAACGTATCCTTTAAGGGGAAAACAGGTTAAAGCCCTTGTAGGCAGTTTCTCAAAGCCTAATGGAATAGAAAAGTTTTTATCTGCCAACAGAAGGAGAGCAAGGAGGGAGACAGTCTGACCTTCCTAGGAAGGGAGTTCCAGAGCTGAGGAGTTGCCACTTGAGGGTACATCCACACTACAAATATAATCCAGTTTAAAACTGGAATATTTGTTGTGGCTTCTTCCTATGGAATCCTGGGATTTGGTGTTTGGTGAGGCATCAGCACACTTTGACAGAGAAAGCTAAAGGCCTTGTAAAACTACAAATCCCAGGATTCCATAGGAAGGCTCTATGACAAATAATCCTGAGAAAGCCCCTCTCCTGTGTTACCACCAGATGTGACTGTGAGGAGGACTTCTGCTGAGGATCTCAGAGCTTAGACTCTCTAGTAGTGAAAGCTTTATAATACATGTATGAATAACAGTTTGCTCCCTTTTTATGACATGAAAACTATGCTGCTTGAGGCAGCTGCCTTTCACTGACTAACTGTAGAGCCGACCCCACTCCAGGTGGAAAGTGGAAAAGAAAGTATAGCAGGCCTCTCCTCCTCATCTTGGAAAGAAATGCTGTGGTGTAATCACACTCAAATATATACCCTCCAACATTTCACAGATGAAAACCAGGACATGTATAGTCAAGTTACAATAGAGTATGGTTAAGATGGCAAAAGTATATTAATGAGGAAGAACTCACAAGCTAGGAGAGGCTGCAGCTGGTTTCCCCCCCCCCCTGAACATACTGGGAAGGGCAAGAATTGAGCCCCTCATCTTCTCTCCTGATGCTGAGTTGAGGACAAACTACTTTTGAACTTTGAACTCAATTTTCAGAAATTGAAATAAGCTGAGGAGAATGTGGGGAGGGGGAGAAACAGAGCCATTTTAATAGCAACTGAGAAAGTGCATGCAGAAGGGATCTAGGACTCTTAGGACTTTTTCGGACATTAAAAATACAACGCAAGCAGCCTCGCCACGTTGCGAGGCTGCAGCGCGTCCCTTTCGCATGACGCCCGTCCCTGCCGGTACTGTTGCAGTACCGCAGGGACATTTGAGCGTTATATTTAGCCGATTTTTACTCACGAGGCTGCTTGTGTTGTATTTTTAATGTCCGAAAAAGTCCTTAGTAAACCACAAGCTGAACATGAGTCAGCAGTATGATGCAGCAGCTAAAAAAATTCAATGTGATTCTAGGCTGCATCAATAGGAGTATAGTGTCTAGGTCGATAGAAGTAATAGTGCCAATCTATTCTGCTTTAGTCAGACCTCACCTGGAATACTGTGTCCAGTTCTGGGCACCAGAATTCAAGAATGATAAGGACAAGCTGGAATGTGTCCAGAGGAGGGTGACCAAAAGGTGGGAGATCTGGAAGCCATGCCCTATGAGGAGATGCTTAGGGACCTGGGTATGTTTATCCTGGAGAGGAGAAGGTTGAAAGGGGACCAGATTGCCATGTTTAAATATTTGAAGAGTTGTCATACTGAGGACGGAGCAAGCTTGTTTTCTGCTGCTTTAGAGACTAGGACACAGAGCAGTGGGCTTAAACTACAGGAAAAGAGTTTCCACATAAACATTAGGAAGAACTTCCTGACAGTTATAGCTGTTCCACCATGGAATGCACTGCATCAACGTGTGGTGTAGGACCTTTCAGACAAGCATCTAAAAACGTTCTTTTGGCACTATATTTTACAGCATATGTATCCTGGCATTTCTTTTCTCACGCTGCTGTAATCATGAGACATAGACGCCTCTTACCGGTAATTATTGCAACATGACCGCTTGCACTGCTCACTTCCATGTTTTTGCATGGGGGAGATTTTGGCGATTCTCGCGAGAAGATTCGAGTGTGCTTAAAAGCCTAAAAACACCTAAATAAAAACAAAACAAAACAAGCACACAATTGGTTTATCCCTTAACGCCCACGTTAACTTGACAATTTGGCATAACTCTGTAAACAACTATGCACAGTGATGTATGGAAAATGACCTATTAATAGCTTGATCAATCACCTTCAAAAACAAACAACCACACAAGCACTGAAACAGACCTAGAAACTTGCCAGCAAAATGGGAAGGTTCACTAAAAGAGCGTCCTGTACCTAATTTTTGTGTTCTCACCCATAAGTGTTTTGGCAGGGACTGCCCATTGATGCTGGAATCACGCCAGCAGAATGGGGCGTGGTTTCACACACAAGTCTCTCTCTCTCTCTCTCTGGCTTTTCTTCACAAATGAAGATTCAGGAAGGACTCATCCCGCGCTTTCTGCAAGCGCGCTGATGACTAAAAAGGCCAATCCGAGATAAACAAGTCCGGTTGCAAAAAGCACAGCAGAAGGTCTCCTTGGGTGATGTTTTTGGGTTGTGATTCTTTCTGCATTGTCGCTTCTCTTCAAGACTTGTTCGTCGTGAGTTCTCAAATAAGGCTGCAGCATTGTGGATAGTGCGTCTCCATGCCTCCCAATGTGAGGCCAGGGCGGACCACTGTTGGTGATCAACTTGGCCAAGCCTGAGATGTTGTTTCAGGGAGTCTTTGTATCGCTTTTTTTGGAGCGCCCCTCTTATGCTGACCCGTGGCGAGTTCACCGTAGAGTAGTATTTTGGGGAGGCGATGGTCCTCCATCCTAGAAACGTGCCCTGCCCAGCGCAGCAAGTAATGCCACAAAAAATTGCTATGGGAGATCAATTGGCAGCTTCTGCCCACTAATACAAAAGAACACCTTCTTAACAGCAGCAGAAGGCTTGCAGAATGCTGGGGCACAACATTGTGTGATAGGGAAGTCCTTTTGCATTCTCATTTCTCCCTAATAACACCATATTTGCTGCATCTGATAATCTCCATAGTCTTCTTCTTCAGAGGTTTTTAAACAGAGGCTGGATGGCCATCTGTCGGGAATGCTTTGGTTGTGTATTCCTGCAGGGCAGGGGCTTGGACTAGATGGCCCTTGTGGTCTTTTCCAACTCTATGATTCTGTGATTCTAAAGTGAGATGACAGAGGATTAATTGAGACTGTCCCTGCCAGATTGGGACTGTTGGAAGGTATGCAATTAAAGCTGTGTACCTGAAAGCCTATCTAATGACCCTCTTTGGATATGGGCCTCTGTCCCCCTGGTGTGCTATATAACTCGGAGAGCCCCTCAACTGCTCAATAAACGTAGGATCATAATAAAAATAATAATTTAATAATAACAGCAGTGTAGTCACCCAAACAGATGTTCAAGCTTCAGATCTCTGTACTTAAAAGGCGTTTACTGGTCTGGGCAGGCAGTCAAAATAACTACAGTGCACTGTGGGTTTTTCAAAAAGAGAAAATAATGGTGGAGCCCAAAAGTCTCGCTGTCTTAATGGCAAGATATTGCAAAATGCAACATAGTATGTGATAGGGACTAAGCATAAGAAACAGCAATAATGTTTTCTTTAAGAAGGGGGGGGGCAAAAGAGAGGAATGGGGAGTTGTGTGTGTGTTTGTGGCTCTTGCTCTGGAAATGGTCCAAGGTTTTCATAACATGTCCATCCCCCTAAACGTCTGCCTCTGATGATCCTGGCACCTAACAAATTATCCAATAAGGTTGTCAAACCTCTTTTGTTGGAAACAGAAAATAAATGTGACAAATGTAAATATCTAAAGAGTAGGACCTGCACCAGAAGGACCAATGCAGTCAAACCTGATAAAGGCTGATTGTGAATTCCTTTCTTGTTAGTCAGACAGCTGCTTTCTTTAATAGATCAGGGCTTTTTGGGCCAGTTGTTCATTCCTGCCCACCCCGCCCCCCAGTATTCCATTTGTACCTTTTAGGCATGTTGGAGATGTAAGGTTCTCATTAGTTAATTGCGAGCAACTTCTCCTTCTTCTTAAAAATCCCATGTCTCCCCTTTAGTGCTAGTTCACAGGCTAAAGGACACATCAAAACAGTCTGGAGAGTATTATTTCACATAACATGATGCAAATCTGATTCCTTTCTGTATTGCTCTTTGTACCAAAGAACCATCTGGTTCAGATGTTAGGAGCTGTGCTTTCAATTACAGACTCCTGGATGTGTAAGCCTTCCTTAGGCATGACTGGCACAGAAAATGTATATACAAAATGAGATGGGAAGTCTTAAAAGGAGGACTGCAACTTTTGATTGGTAAGCTTTATTTGATTAATTGGTATGAGCCACAGAGGACTGTGCATTAAAGGCATGCATTTTACTGTTGCAGGCTATTTTGTTTCTTGTGTGTCACTCTAATAGAAGGTGGAAAATAAAATATTAAAGAGCTGGAAAAGGTGTAGGAAAGGCAACCAAATTGAGTAGCAACTTCCTTATTGAAAAAGGTTGGGACTTTTCAGTTTAGAAGCAAGTTGAGTCAAGGGGAACATGACAGAAGCATATAAAGGGCAGGATATAAATATTTTAATAAGTAAATAACAAATAAACAAGTGATTTTTTTTAAAAAAAACATTTTTATAACTTTTTTGCAGTGACAAGCTGGAATAGAGTTACATTTTTGCCAGGATCAGCCAGGGCTGTGATTCACTACTGTTCAAAGGAATGGCAATGGGCTATTTGCCTATTGCTGTGTGTGAGTGTTGATCCCGTATCAGCAAAGGGAGGGAAAAGAGAAATTGTCATATGCATGGCTGCTTCATACTGAGATCAGGAAGGATTGTTTTGTAATGTCTTTCTTATTTCTTTCTCAGAATATCCAAGGTGCAATAGTTGAATTAGCCACTTGGGAATTTGGGAATTTTTACTGGAGTAAGACCATTCTACTAAAAAATACACCCGACCGCAAAAGGCCATAACAATAATACAAAAACAATACTAATTATTTTCCTCTTTTCTTACTAATACAAAAGTAAATCTATCCTAACACTAATGTATTTTTCCCTTTAATCTAAACACACTATAATCACATTATATTTACACATTATAATTATACCTACTTAGAAATGGAAAAAAACCCCAATAAAATATTAATTAAAAATAGTAATACAAAATAATACAAAATTAATAAAATATTTATTTAAAATATCATTTTATGTTATTGCTGGGGTCGTCTCACTAAACCACGGCCAAAACTTTTTCCAACGATAGCTTGGCAATTTCTCTTTTTCACTCAGAGCTAAATTTTCAATTACATTCTTCACATAATAGGCAGTGCCTTTTACATCCTGCAGATTTTGACTTTAATATCCATAATGGTAATTTGTTAGTAATCTGTAATGGGTAATGCAGCAAATTACTCTCCTGAACTACAGTAACAAGTAATGGTGACCATTTGGATGACCAGAGAAGTGAATGAAGTAACTAGTTCCTTTGACAAAGTAACACTCTAAGCTCTGGTTTCATCCAATGGAGCTGAATGGTGGAGGATTCAGGATGGATGAAAGGAAGTTCTTCACAGTGCCCACAGTTACACTATAGAATTTGTTAGCACAGGCTGGAGTGATGGCTGCCTACTTGGATTAAGAAAACTAGACAAAATTCATGGACAATAAGGTTATCAATGGCTGCTAGTCATGATGGCTGTATCTTATCTTCAGTATCACAGCAATATGTTGCATAGCAGGGCGTTGGGCTGGATGGCCCTTGTGGTCTCTTCCGTCTCTATGATTCTGTGACTGCATATCTCTGTAGCACACATTCAACTCTTTCAGTGGTGAGCATTGTATTTCCAACTATTAATATTGCTAGATTCTTACATTGTGGAGATATTTTCTGTTGCTTTAATTTGCCTATGTAGCAGAAGAGAGAGCCACCATGGCTTCCCCTGTTCAATCCACTTGCCTTTGGCCATAGTCTTGTCATTCTTCATCAAACAAGACTGTCAGGTATTCTGCACCGTAGGCAGGGAAATTGTGGGCAGTGTGCCAGGTATGGGAATCCAAGTGAAAGTACCAATCTTTTGTCTGTAATTATCTTTCAATTTAAAAATACAGTGCAGATACAGTAGGACCCTGTATCCACTGATTCATTATCCACTGATTCAATTATACATGGGACACAAAACAGCACACCTTCCATAGCATCTTCCTAGAAAATGTGTCCTCTCTAGCCATTTTCTAAGTCCTCCAAGGCAACTCTAGGGTATTTTAAACTGGAAGTCCCATTATTTTCAATGGTGTTGATATTATCCACAGTTTTCGATATCCATGCCCCCCCCCGAACAAATCCCCAGTGGATGTGGGGGTCCTACTGTACTTCAGATGCAAATTGCCAAGCCTATTTACTTATTTATTTAATATCCTGGCTTTCTTCCCATGTGGGACCCTAGGCAGCTTACAATATAAATTAAACCAAAATATATAGTAGCTAAAAACAATATACTGTATAATATAAAAGCTTTGAAAAAGAAAATCCAATCAAAAACATTTTAACTGAAAAAGCACATTCATCAAAGCATAGTAAAAATAAAAATACAGCACACCTTGTTGAAAGATCCACTCAGAAGACCTTTTCCCTCCTGTCTATTCATTGCACTGGAAGTGGTGCGTGAACAATAAACTCAAATTAGATATGGGATTAGGCAATTCATCAGATAATCACCCACTCCAAAATAATGGCCCCAAGCCATTTAAGGACTTCAAGGTTAAGGCAAATACTTTGAGTTGGGCCTTTATATTATGCACTGGTGTAATGTGTTCAAATCATCTAGCAATTTTGCCCCTTTGAAAGAGCCCTACATTAGCTATCGTGTTAAAATACCAGTAATTTAAAAACAATATAAAATCATTTTAAAAACACCACAGTAATGATGAAAATGCAGCACACGGACCCCATTTAAAAATAAAACAAAAAACTTCTGCACAGCCAGCTAATCGCCAAATGCCTGTTTAAATAAAAAGGGTCTTTGTTGTTGTTGTTGCTGTTGTGCCTTCAAGCTGTTTCTGACTTGTGGTGAGCCTAACGTGAACCTATCATGGGCATTTCTTGGGAAGAGTTGTTCAGAGGGGGGTTGCCTTTGCTTTCCTCCAAGGCTGAGAGAAAGTGACTTGCCCAAGGTTACCCAGTGGGTTTCCATGGTTGAATGGGTATTCAAACCCTGGTCTCCAGAGTTATAGGACTTTATCAGACTAGCGTCTAAAAACGCTGTAATTCTGTGAATGAGGAAAGTGGAAATATAGTGGCATTATTATACTTATTATCGGACATTGCTGTAATCATGCAAAAGAACCACCACAACCACCACTAATATCTCAAGAATGGGGCTTTACTTCCGTGATTTAGCATGAGTGAGATTTCAGCGGTTCTTGCAAGAAGACGGAAGGGTGCTTAAAAACACCAAAAACTCCTTAATTTGCAAAATAAACGAACACACAAACACTTTTCACCTGGATGTTTTCTTGCTGGGAAAAGGGAGGCAGGAAAGAGGACCGCCCATTCACGCTGGGGGGCACCCTAACTTCTCATAGAAGAGAATTCCATAGCCTGGGAGTAGCCACCAAGAACGCCTCTCTCTTTTATGTTCACCAGGCAGGCCTGTGAGGGTTAGGCTTGTCATATCTCAGGGCCTGACCCTGAGTCTCCATTTTTCATGGATCATCTCCAGGCAGGAGATAAGGGTGCAAGTTCCCAGTCAAAAAGAAAAAGGGTGTGTTTTGGCTCAGAAACCTCCGGGTCTGGGGTCAACTTAAAACTGGCAACTGCAGTGACGACAGTGTGACAGAGAGAAAGCCCTTCCCCAAAGATTGTAAGATTCCGGACTGGTGTTAACATTTCTTATGCCACTACTTGAAGAAGAGGGTGAGAATTTAATGAAGGAAAGGATAATTTCACTTGCGTAATGGTAGAGACAGACTTGGTAGCTCTTTGGTATGCTTCAAAGTGTCTTGTCCATGGTGGAAGCAGGCCTTGTGCTGTTTGAAGCATAGCTGTCTTCCGATATACATCTGAATACCGTATATTCCGGCATATAAGACGACTGGGCGTATAAGACCACCCCCCCAATTTCCAGCCAAAAATCTAGGCCTAGGCATATATTCGCCAGATAAGACCCCCCCCCAATTTGGCTGGCTGGGGGAGCCTTGCCAGCTGATCCTCTTTGTTTCCCAACTCATGAGGATCTCCTCATGAGTTGGGAAAGCGAACAGGATCAGCTGGCAGGGCAACATTCGCCCCTCTCTTCAACCTTCCAGTCAAACTGGACTCGAAGGTGGAGGAAAGGGGCAAAAATGCCCAGTTTGCCTCAGCAGCCCCCTTCCCTCCGTCTTGCCTCTTCCAAAGGGGACCAAGGCGGGGGAAGCGGGGGCGGCCGCAGCAAACCCCTAGATTCGCCCCCTCTCCCCACCTTCAAGGAAGGTGGGGAGAAGGGGCGAACATGCCCCGTTTGGCTCCATAGGGAGGATGCGGGGCCGTGGAGCCAAATCCCGGGATTCGCCCCCTCTCCCCACCGTCAAGGGAGAGGGAGCGAATCTAGGGATTTAACTCCACAGCCCCATCCCTCCTTCTGGGCTCCCTCTTCCGGCGATTCCCCAACCCACAGGAGGCTGCCCAGTCTCCTGATGGGTTGGGGAATGCGGGATGGCCAGCTGGCTGGGGGGTGGAGGGAGGGGGCTTCGCAGCCACCCCCTCTCCAAAGCGCAGCTTTGGGGAAGGGGGGTGGGTAGGTGGAGGGTGAATGGGTGGATGGGTGGAGGGGGCTTCGCAGCCACCCCCCCTCTCCAAAGCGTGGCTTTGGGGAAGGGGGTGGCTTGGGGGAGGGTGGTGGGGTGGCTGGGGGGAGGGGGCTGCACAGCCACCCCCCCTCTCCAAAGCGAGGCTTTGGGGAAGGGGTGGCTGGGTGGAGGGTGGGTGGGTGGCTGGGGGAGGGGGCTGCGCAGCCAACCCCCTCTCCAAAGCAAGGCTTTGGGGAAGGGGGGAGGCTGGGCGGAGGGTGGCTGGGTGGAGGCGGCTTACCAGCCACCCCCTCCCGAAAACCGCGGTTCCGCGGTATCGGGAGGGGGCGTGGATGCGCAGGGGGTGAGGGGAAGGGAGGAGGGGCGTGGATGTGCGGGGGGTGGGCGGGGGAATTGAGGAGGGGGGTGGATGCATGGGGGGTGGGTGGGGGGCAGGGAGGAGGGGGCTTCTCAGCCACCTCCCCTCCCGAAAGCCACGGGGGGTGGGCGGGGGAAGGGAGGAGGGGAGGTGGATGCGCAGGGGTGGGCGGGTGGCAGGGAGGAGGGTGCTTCTCAGCCACCCCCCCTCCCGAAAGCTGCGGTTCCGCAGTTTCGGGAGGGGGGGTGGATGCGTGGGGGTGGGCGGGGGAAGGGAGGAGGGTGCTTCTCAGCCACCCCCTCCCAAAAACCGCGGTTCCGCAGTTTTGGGAGGGGGCATGGATGCACGGGGAGTGGGCGGGGGGAAGGGAGGAGGGTGCTTCTCAGCCACCCCCTCTCCCGAAAGCTGCGGTTCCGCGGTTTCGGGAGGGGGCATGGATGCGCGGGGGTGGGCGGGGGGAAGGGAGGAGGGGCGTGGATGCACGGGGGGTGGGCGGGGGAAGGGAGGAGGGGGGGTGGATGTGAGGGGGGTGGGCGGGGGCAGGGAGGAGGGGGCTTCTCAGCCAACCCCCCTCCCAAAAGCCGCGGTTCTGCAGCTTTCAGGAGGGGGCGTGGATGCGCGGGGGGTGGGCGGGTGGCTGGGGGGAGCACTTTGCCTCACCCCCTGCCCCGTCTCCTGCCTCTTCGCTCAGTTTGCGAAGAAGCAGGAGATAGGCAGGCAGGTGAAGCAAAGTATATCCGGCATATAAGACGACTGCCGATTTTGGAGGGCACTTTTGAGTGCTCAAAAGTCGTCTTATACGCCAGAATATACGGACTTTTCTAGGAATATGAAAGGGATTTTTAGAGCATGCTCTATTTATATAGGATCTTTTATCTCTGCTTGCCCCTTGAGGCAGTAAAAACCTTACCTGGAATTCTTATACAGTATTCTTCAAATGTATCTAGAAGATGGCCTGAACTGAATCTTTCTTGTCCAGCTTCAGGGACCCATTCACATTGCACAGTTATAGTACTATGATTCTACTTTAACTGCCATGATTCCATCCTATGGAATCCTGGGGTTTGTAGTCTGTTAAGCCACTAGAGCTCTCTGGCTGAGAATTCCAAATGCCCCTCCTTAAACTGCAAATCCCAGGATTCCATACAATATTTCCATGGCAGGTAAGGTAGAATAATAGTTCTGTGCATGAAGCCCTTGTTGATTAGCCTGTAATGAAAATCAGTTGTGAAACTGAGGATCTCTGATAAAAACTTCCAGTATGGTTGTTAATTTCATGCACATATTCCAGCATTCATTCCCATTCAATTTAGTTCCACTGCCCTCCAGAACTAATGTTCATAATTCCTAAATGATGTCAGCATGCTTCTTTCAGACGTACTGTAGAAGAGTACATTGACTTCTGCAGAGAGGGGAAAAAACTGAAACCCTTGGGAGGTTGCCAAAGTCAACCCATGCTATTATGCTAACAGCATCCTTGGTGTGATACTGATAGAGAAAAGACCATGTCCTAAATTAGATCACTTGATGTTACTGACTTGATTAAGAGTCCTTGCCTGCTGCACTGAAAATATCAGGGATTTTTTTTTTTAACCAGCGTTCTGACATTCTATAACCTGGCTGAGGTGAAGTACTGGATGCTGGATGTGTAAAAAGACAGTGGAATGTGAAGAAAAGCACTGGAATGTGATTTTTTTTAAAGTTGCCTTAATACACATAAATGGGATTAACCAATTATCTACACAGTTTCTGAAAAAGTGAAATATTGAAAATGATTATATAGTTATATTTATATTCTGTAAATTTAGAAGATAAAAGTGAAATATAGATCTTAGATGTAGCAGCCTTAGCATGCCTATACCGTATTCAGTATTGGACAGTTCACATCTCTCCTCCAGAATTAAGGCATATCATGTATTCATGTCATTTCCTGTTTGTTGGTCTTAGCCACACCTTCTGTTCCTGTTATTATTTATTTATATATTTATTTATATGCCACCTTTCTCCCAAAAAAGGGACCCAAGGTGGCTCACAACACATAAAAGCATGTAATTAAAATGTGACAGTTAAGAGTTAAAAACAATTAAAAGCATGGCAATTTAAAATTATATTAAAAATATAAAAGTTTTAAAAAACAATAAAAACACACCCCAATGTAAGGTCTCTGTGCGCACAGCTATGAATTAAAAGTCTGCTTGAATAAAAACATACGGTATTTGCCTGCTGCAGAAAAGAAAGCAGGGAGGGGCCAGCCTAGCCTCCCGGGGAAGGACATTCCAGAGGGTGGGAGCAGCCACTGAGAAGGCTCTCTCTCATGTCCTCACTAAGTGAACCTGGGATGATGGTGGGACTGAGAGAAAACCTTCCTCTGATGATCTTAAATTTCGGTTAGATTCATACAGGGGGATAACAGTCTTTCAAATAGTTTAGACCCAAGCTATTAGGGCTTTATAGGTCATGACCAACACTTTGAATTGTGCCCAGAAAGGAACTGGTAGCCAAGGAAGCTGCTTTAACAAGGGAGTTATATGCTGTCTATAACTAGCCCTGGTCAGCATTCTGGCCGCAGCATTCTGGACCCGCTAAAGTTTCCAAACAGTTTCCAAAGGCAGCCCCACACAGAGTGTGTTACAGTAGTCCAAACAGGATGTAATCAAGGCATGTGTCACCATGGCCAGATCTGATGCCTCAAGGGATGGGTGCAGCTGGCGCACCAGTTTTAGCTGTGCAGATGCACTCCTGGCCACTCCTGAGACCTGAGCATCCAGGCTCAGAGTAGAGTCCAGGAGAACATTGTTATGTTCATATAATATTTCTGTTCTGTTTAAAGCAAAAAGAAACAAAAACTGTAACAGAGGAGATCACAACAACTGGGAAATTAGCAAGGTGAGAGTCACAGCCTGGAGATCTACAAAACTATTAAGGGTTAGATTTGATTTTATAACATGAGATGAAGACAGTATCTAGAAAGCTCTCCCCCAGTGCTTCAGTGTTGTATTGGTGGTCAAAACATCATCTCCAATTTTCTTTTAGTTTATGTAGCACTATAAAAAAACCAGCCTTTTTGTAGCACTATTGTCTACACATGGTCTAGTTTAGCTATCCTCTTACATAGAAATCACCCAATTTTTTCCAGTATTTAGCAATCTCTGAATATGCTGCAGCAAGTAATAAGTTAAGGTTCTTGTGGAGTAAAGTTTACTCTGACATAATATATACTCCTGAATCTCAAATAGTCACATGCCACATTTCTGTAGAACAAAGATAGAAAGCCTATGGCCTTCTAATCCCTGACATCAGCCATGCTTTCTGATACTGATGGACACTTGAGTGCAGGAACATCTGGAGGTCTACTACACCAGAGGAGCCCTGGTGGCGCAGTGGTTAAATGCCAGTACTGCAAGCCACCATGTCACAAGTTCGATTCCAGCCGGCTCCAAGGTTCACTCAGCCTTCCATCCTTTCGTAGGTCGGTAAATTGAGTACCCAGCTTGTGGGGGGCAATTAGCTAACACACATTGGAAACTGTTTAATGCAGTGTAGATGTGTAAATAGCTATTGCTTAAAAATTGCTTAATTTGTAAGCCGCTCTGATAGCCTTGTGGCTGAAGAGCGGGGTATAAATAAATAAATAAATAAATAAATAAAAATACATGTTCCCTGTCTTGATAAATAAAACATTTTGGTTGTTGTTCAAGACATGCACACACATGCATGCACACACATACAATTTCCAGTTTCTACATGAACAGGGAATACACATAGCCTCCCTGTAAAAAAAAATTTTTTTCATTACTTTCCAATAAAGGATATTTAGATCAGAAAGTAAATCCCATATTTACAAAGTCTATGATAAATGCAAATTCATTTTGCTGGGTTTTTTAAAAAAAAATATAGCCACAGTAGACGGCCTAAATAATGGTCCAATTTTATCTTTGAAGTTTATGTCCATGCATACTTGGCAGGGAATGTCTTTTTCTTGGGAGGATTTTAAAAAAATCCTCTGGCATTTGTGATGAGCAACTGTCTAGCTCTTGTAACTGGGAAAAGTTTACAAGCGAAGAGTATCTTTGTTGTGGTAAGCCACTTCCTCTTTCTCTGTTTGCTTACAATTGCTTTAGAGGCAAAGAATACAAACTCTGAATTGCAACTTGCAAAAAAGGAGAGTAATTGCAAAAAAGAGTAAAAATCTATTTTTCTACATTTCTCTGACCAAGAATCCTTAAGTCCAATTATCCTGGATATGCCTAGCCCAGCCTCACACCACAACATCATATCTCAGTTCCTCAAATGCTAAAGGATACAATTAGATGTTAAAGCGTATGTTGTTTTGCAATCTTCCTCCATTGACAGTAAGGAGCTTGGGGAAGATTTTACAATGTAAGGTTGTAATTCTATGTGTGCAGTGCACTTAGAGGGGAGTAAGCACAGGGGCAGCTTTAAGGAGTGAGAGCTGTATGCTAAAGAGGGCACCAAGCTAGACTGTGTACAGAAGTGAGGTAGATCTGGGAAAAGCAATAATTTAAACCTTTCCCCAAAGTTAAACAGGTTGTTTGCATGACCAGGGAAAAGGCCATGCCAGCTGGGAATTTATGGGAGGTGTAGTCTATAAAAGTATCATAGAATTACAGAGTTCAAAAGGCCATCTAGCCTAACCCCGTGCCATGCAGGAATACACAACTAAAGCATTCCAGAAAGATGGCCAACAAACCTTTTTCCCCCCACACTTCCTATTCTTTCCACACTTCCTATTGTTTTTAACAAAGGCTTCTCCTGGGATTAAAATGGCCCTACATGTCCAATAACATGGCAAAAAGGCCCCCCATCCCCCCAGAGGCATCGGGGGGGGGGTATTTGGAGGCAAAAATGTTTTTGTGAGGGTGTGCAGCCCTCCAAGGTCCCCTGGGGAGCCAATGTGACCCCCTAACCTTATACCATTCAACCGTCCCAATTTGGCAGGGACAGTCCCAATTAATTCTCTGCCCCCCCTCTTTCTGCTGCTTTTAAAATGTTTCAGTTTCTCTCTCGGTAGCCTACTTCCCTCCTTTATCCTCAGTTTATGTTAATTGATGCCAACTGAGTTCAAAGTCACTTGTGCTCAGTTCACTTGCCAGGGCAAAGAGAAGGGAGGGTAGAATTTTGTTCTTCCTGATAGGCTCAGGCAAAAGCAAACTGCTGCAGCCTCTCCTTACTTGTATATTCTTCATTACATAACCATCTTGACCATATTCTGATGATATCTGCTGGGGTTTGGTTCCAGGACCCCCTGTGGGTACCAAAATCCGTGGATGCTCAAATCCCATTACATACAATGGCTTAGTAAAATGGTGTCCCTTATAGCAAGGTTTGCTTTTGGGATTTGATTTTTTTTTTTTTGAGGGAATATTTTCAAGCTGTGGATAGTTGAATCCGTGGACACACAGAATCTGTGGATATGGATAATCAACTGTATTTGACCACACACATCTTGATTTTCGCCTGTAAAATATTGGAGGGTATGTAACTTCTGAGAGTTGACCATGCCTGTGGTAAAGGTTATGGCAGTGGGACTGAAGTGTTGTCTAAACAGCGAAAATACTCCTCATACAATGCCAGGAGAATACCATCTGTATTAATGGGATTCCACATCACTCTGTAGTATTTGAAAGGAGGGTGACCAAAAATGTCAAAAAAAGTACATTGGAAAAGCCTTTGTGACTTTTCCTGAAGTTTACAAAAAACAGCGGAGGGAATGCACATTCCTGCTCATTGGGACAAGCAACCAAATTGATTCGCTTTTTCCATACAAGTGGAAGTTGAAAGCTGATTGCTCAGATGTGTGCGGGGGGAGGAGCTTGCTAACAAGGCAAGTGCCTGGAGCTGCCATGTTGGATTTTCACCTTAGTGTGTGAGTGCTAAAACGATAAAACTTTTTTATTTACTTTTTTGTTAAAGCGAAAGGTCGCTCTTTTGCACCTTGGATATGGTTTTAGGGGAAAAAAAATACTGTCCGGGGGCAGCAATTGGAGGCAAGTAAAAACATGAGTAATTCACTCACAGCCACAATCTTGATTCACAGGCATGCCCATTGCACAGCAAACACAGATAGCTTCGCTGCTATCTGCCCCAAAAACTGTTAAGACAAATAGCAGCTGCTGCGAATTGCCATTACTGCAGAGCAATTCACATTTTTTTTCTTCATATGGTCAAGACGTGAGAAACAAATACTATACATACTAAGCAGATGCTGTATCTGATATACTTTTTCTAAAAAAGAATGTTTTATTCTATTGTAAGTATAGGCCAGACATCTTGGCTGAGGCTGATTTTCCCCCCATTTACTTTGCAATTTGCAGAGGATTACTGCAATCCTGAGCAAAAGGATAATACTAATTAGAGATCATCCCACTGAGTCTGGCATATGAGGGAAAAGAGGAGACTTATGTGGCAAGATGACCCCCTTGTAATAACGGCCCTTCCATGTGCCAGATGTACAGATATCCTTTTGATCTCTGTAACACCAAACAACTCAAGAAATGTAGTGAGATTCATGTTTCATCTCTATTTTTAATCTCAAAGCCACAGCACCGGACACAGAGTTCAAAGGGATGAGGCCAGAGACAGTCATTAGCACGTCCAGTTTAATTCCACAGCAAGAAAGAAAAAAAGAAAACAGGAATGAATGTCGCTGGTTTGAAACCTCACTGACAGTCAGGGGGCTCAGTTACACAGCAGTTTTTATCCTGGGGAGAAACGAGATATGCTCATCCTGAGATCATCTCTTATTGTTTACACAATTTGTCCCGGGATGAACAATATCCCTGGATTGTTGTTTACACGTCAACCTTTTCTGTGACAAAAGCAAGATCCCGAGACATAGTATCCCGTGTTGTTTTTGTTTGTTTGTTTGTTTACATGGGAAAAGGTTCTGGGATATTTTTTTAAAATGTCAGTCAAGGATGTGATTACTTGTTTTTTCACAACCTTAGTGATGTACTTCCTGTGGAGTTTCCCGCCACAAGTGATGGTATTGGCTGCCAAAAATGTTTGCTCAAGCTTCTGCATTGGTCAGTGAACATTTGCCAGGTAGATAGTGACTGTGATCCGCCATAACTTTCGTATAGGTTTAATCACAGAAAGTTCAATAGCCTGCTGTATGGCTACCGCTGTCCTCATTCGAGGTAACATGAAAATGCTTGCCAGAAGGAGACGTCAGCAGCGTGTCCGACTGTTATGTCTCCTTTTTCTCATGTAACAGATGCAACAGTACTCCTCCAGCTTACGGAATAGGGTTTTATGTGGAATCGATACAATTACCACACCTATGCTGTATCAGTGCTTTATGCATTAACATAGAATTATGTCAATGCATTAACATTAACATTATGCATTAACTTTATGCATTATGTTATGCATTAACATAGCTATGATTTTTTAAAATCTATTCTAGTTGTGAAAATATGTAAAATCACAAAACAAAAAGTATATTATGATTCTACCATGATGTTTACTATTGAACTATTGAACTATGAAGCACTGTGACTGCTTGTACATGTTGTTTAGAAGGAGCACAGCTCATGTTCATGACCTTGTTTGAACTGATACAGTTTATGAACACCTAAGTGGCTACATTGTTGAATTGATGTTTGTAATTAACAGAAAGGGGATTTTAACTGACCCCCCCACCCCGAAAAATGGGTCCGTGAGGCGGCGAAGTGCAGGAAAGTAGTTAACTCCACCAAAACAACAATTATTTACAAGGCACAATTTTTTAAAATTTTAAACGTTAAGTTGAGGGATCCCATAGGTAAGGACAGATTCTAAAGTCTTTACATAAAAAAAAATCCTCGAGTTTCTGCAAACTGCCTCATGGTGTTATACAATGGCTAAGAGGATTAGAGGATGTGATCGGGTGGCCCAGCACATTGCCTACTGGGGGAACAAGGAGACAAACTTCCTTCTGGAGAGTCTATCCCAGCAGGCTGATGCGCTGGGCCGCCTCATGCGTTCCTCTAACTGGAGGAACCCCAACTTCTTTTTGGATGTGGTGCGGTTCCTCTGGGAAAGGGGCTTCATCAGGATGGGGCTCCAGTGCCGGTCCAAGTTGAAAAAATTGTAAGGGCCAGTTCTACCAGGCACTGGAGGCTAATAATGGAAGCCCCCAACATTCTTTAGTGGTCTGATCATACCCCTTGCACCTCATCTCCACAGCTATTTTTTTCAAAAAGGTCTATATTTCTGTGGCATTCTCTCAGCTGCTCCTGTATCTTCTGTTCACCCCAAGTAGCGAGAAAGTCTATTGTCTCCGCATGGGATGCTGCGTCCACCTTTCCTTGCTCGTGTACTTTTTGGCATCCATACCACTGTCCTCTCAGGTGATGATGCAGGATAACAATGGCTGCTGAGGTTTTCAATTTAAAAATCACTTGGAAAAGGATCACTAACCCCTCCTTCTCTGAACTCTGTGCCTGCCACTGCCCACCTCAATTTCCAGCCATCACCAACTCCTGAGATATTTTGTCCTGACCTGTTCACATTTCTGATTTTTTGCAACCTCCCAAGATTTTTTTAAAAAACACGGGCCAAACTGTGGTACAAAAAGTCCCACTTCTTGAAGGTTTTAAGGTGGGCCCCCTTCTGAAAAGCGCGAGATTGTCATGATGAACATGTGAACAACTTGAATTCATCACAAATTCATCCCAGGACATTTTTGTTGTATAAACGAGCCCTAGGACTCAGAATTCTGAACTAGAATGAGTGGGTGAATGTGATTTGCACTAAGCAATGATTTCAAGAGGGAAAGCTTTGTTAGCAGCTCAGTTTAAGAGATAATGGACTTTTTCGGATGAAGAAAAATAACGTAAGCAGCCTCTCCAGTTTGCGAGGCTGCTGCGCTGCAAAGTGTCAGTTTCGGATGACGCTGCCCTCTAGCGGTACTGTTGCGGTACCGCAGGGAGAGCTGAGCGTCATATTTTGTTGATTTTTTACTCACGAAAGTTGATCGTGAGTAAAAATCAACGGAATATGACGCTCAGCTCTCCCTGCGGTACCGCAACAGTACCGGCAGGGGCGAGCGTCATACGAAAGGGGCGCTTTGCAGCGCAGCAGCCTCGCAAGCTGGAGAGGCTGCTTGCGTTATTTTTCTTCATCCGAAAAAGTCCAATGTAATCCTAAACATATTTGGCAGAGAGTAAGGGCTCATCCACACCAGCCAAGATAATCCAGGGGCAGCTGCCCCAGATCCTCCACCCTTGTTAGTGGAGCACTCTGCACTGAGAATGGACATCTGTCCTCACATGTGTCCTGCTGTATGACTCCACATCACTGCTGGCATGTGTCATGTTTTCTGAGGCCAGAAATGAGGCGCCCAATATTAATCACACACCGGAGGGCTTGTTGTGACCTCAGAGGCCGCAATGCATGTCAGCAGCAGTGGCGGTGGTAGGAAATACAGAAGGACACATGTGAGGACAGCTGCCTATTCTTGGTGTGGAGTGCTCTGATTTTTCTCTAAGAGCCTGAGTAAATCAGGACCTTTTTTTTAAGCATTTGTGGGGGGAGAGCCATTTTGGGGACTGAACTGGCTAAACATTATGAAGATAATTTGGGCCAGATTTGGCGTTTTGGCCCAGCGTTGTCTGGACAGATCACCCCCAGAATGGATCCAAAATGTTTGATTAGGCTCATGTAGACAAGAGTAATGTCCCATTGATCTCAGAGGGACTTGTTTCTGAGCAAACATTTTTAGGATTGCACTGTAACAGGTTTATTGTGGCAAATGCTTTTCTGGATGAAAATCCACCAACATGCATGGTTATTTTCAGCACATTTGTACACACACACATAATGAGATATTATCAAAATTCCGTAAGTCTATTATTTAGCCTTTGCAAGGACAGTTTCTCTGTAGTGACCACCCCTGTAACTTCCCTAGTGGGAAGCCTCAACAGATGCTATTCAATTTTTTTATCAGAATTTGGGTTCAAGAAATTCTGCATCACCACAAGTGATTAGAATAGATATCCTTGAAGATCCCCTTTCTGCATCTTAGTTTTATGCTTTCGTCAGAATGTTACTTTTGGGAACGTGACTCTGTTGCACTACAACTCTCAGAAGCAGGAGACCTGTGTATTTGATTTGTATGGAGATTTATATGTCCTGGAGATATAAAACGGATATACAGTTTTCTCACTGAAATGTTTGTTATCCATATACATGGAGAACAGAGTTTTTAGTGGAGCATTTACTTATTTATAGTACTTCTATTCTGTCCCATGGCTGACATAGGAGATTATCAGATGCGATGGAATGCGGCAAAAAAAGCTTCCAAACTGCGCCAGAAGAATGGGAGGACAACAGGAAGGGTGACATTATCAGACATCACATCCTTCTGCTGTCCCAGTGGTGTAGCACTTCCACAGACGAGGCTTCTTTTTCGTATTGACGAGGACAAGCCACGAATAAAAATGGACGCCTTTATTCATGGCTGCGCTACGCCCCTGGGACACTGGAGGACGACATCATCTGATCATCCTGCCTGTTCCAGTTCTCGTTGCAATCTTCTGACGCAGTATTTGCCATGTCTGATAATCTCCTTAGCATAAAAATTATTAAAACCAAATGAAATGTACAAAATAATTAGGCAGTTACAATCTAAACCAGGGAAACAGTGACACATTAAAAAACAAACAAACAATGATTTCAATGATTACCCTGATTTGAATATATAGGTCGACCCACGTATCCACAGGGGATACGTTCCAAAACCACCACCCTTGTGAATTCGTGAAACCATGGATAATAGGGAATCCTATTATTTTCAATGAGACAAACACCAGAAGTTGGCCATAGAATCACATTAGAGGACCTAGAAATGCCTAGAAAGGACATATCTTTTTCAGACATGGACAAGCAAAACCGTGGATACCATGGGATGACCTGTATTACCCTGATTTGGCAGGGAAAATCCCAAATAGTCCAAATAAGTTTCCGTTAATAAAAAAGCAGTGGCAGCAAAATGAAAGCAGGGCAGAGGCAGAACGAATGAAGGACAGTAGGAGGATGGCATCGTCCAAAATGGAGCGCTGGAAGTGGGACAGCACTGTCCTCCTGACTTCTGTGGGTTTTTTTTTACTCCATCTGAAAAAGTCCTTAGACCTGAGTAGGGCTGTTGATGATAGGTTGACTTGGTGATCTCTCATTATAGGGTTGCCATAAACCAAAGTCAACTTGACAGAAGTTAACAACAACAAATGAATAAACCACTAATTAACAGTACTTCTGACATGTCTGGATTGTCCCACAGTTTATTGGCCCAGATCATTAGCCCATACAAGGGTTAAGGACATTCACTGCTTTAACTATTAACAGATTTAATTTATAACCCACCTTTCCCTCAATGTGAGATGCAAGGCAGCTTGCAACTAAGATAAAACAATGTATAGTATAAAGTTTGGTAAAAAAAATGAAAGTAATCAAATTAAAAAGCATTTAAAACATAGTACTAAATATAAAAATGCAGCACACTTGCATTAAAGAGCCCTCTGCTACACCCAGTTAACAGCTAAAAGCCCATTTAAACAAAAAGTAATTGCCTACTGACAGAAGGAGATTCTGCTGGCTTCTCCTAGATTTGGTGAAAAAGATGCACAAACCTGTACATCACATACATAATGACTCCTCAACAGAATAAAATAAAATAAATCACCAGATGATCTCACCACATGGTTTCCATCAAATTGTACAGTCCTGGAAAAAGACACTTAACCGTGGTGATTAAATGAACTGATTTCCAAACTGGGTTTGTTCAGTTTCCACATTCCTTCGTTCTATTTCTGGGCTCCTAATTCTCAGAAGTGTCCCACCTGAAATCATCCAAATGGTTTAAACCCACTAATGAAAACATCTGAAACTGTTTATCTTTGCAAAGGAAGCATATTTAGATCTTAAACAAGCTTTCTGCATATTGTTTCCTGTGAGGCAAGTTTCATTCCAAATGAATTTTAAAAGACTTGTGTGAGAGAGATAAATATGGCACAAGGTATTTAGAGAAACTGTGAAGGTGTTATTGTGAAGAGACTATTTTCTAAAACAATTTCCCCCAAAACAGGAACCATGCTGAACAAGTGGAACTTCCAGGAACTTTAAAGCATCCCTTTGTGACTCTGTTCAGGGCCAAACATAGCTGTGTGCATCCTTGGATGATCAGTGTTTGTCAAACAAAAGAGACATTTTAGTATTTCTTTTAGTGTGAGGCCTTAGCTGCTTTCCTCTGAGGCAATTATTTCTGAGGTAATTCTATCAAGAACACTTGCAATGAAAGCTGCCCTTTCCTGTGCCCTCCAAAATATGCCTTTACATCACTGTTTTAATTAAAAGTGGAGTTTTTCATCTCTTTTCTTAAACAGAAGTTTCTGAACATTTCTCAGACCATTGTTACCAGGAATGAAAAGCTCTTTCTTTTCTTTTCTATTCTTTTTTTTTTTTTTAAGCTTTTTTCTTCAGGAAATGTTCCAGCCAGGAACTCCCCTCTCCCATCCTTTGCTCCACTGCCCCTTGGTGAAGGGACCAAAAAAAAAAAATGTTTCTCTCTAACAGCTAATTATGTCCATTTTCAAAGTGCACAAACCACATGCAATGCTGGCAGATTAATAGTCCAATACCAGCTGCAGAAGAAGAGAAGTGTCTTCACTGGAAAAATATTTCACTGTTTTTTAAAAAAACAAACACCTGGTATCACATAACTTCATTCCATATTTTTTGTGGTTACAAGTTGATTTGCTGGATAATGGACACAATGAAATACCCACAATTTAATTAGCCTTGAAGCCTATATTCAAGACTGTTGGGGGTTTTTTTGCTTTTGTTTTTTTGAGGGAGTGAATTATTGGTTCTATGTTATACTCTAGTAGTATAATCAATACTGCTTATGCTAAATCTGGATCAGATGAAAACATTTCCACTTGTTTTATATTAGAGGAAGGCAGGGTTGTAGCCACTGAGTGTGTGTGAAATGAGGGTTGTTGTTGTTGACTCCTATCAAGTCAACTTTGACTTATGAGGATCCTGTGAAAGAGAGACCTGCACGTTATGCTGTTATCAACAGCCCTGCTCAGGCCTTGAAGACTCAGGGCCCTGGATTTCTTGATTGAGGAGATTATCAGACAGGGACAAAAATACTGTCCCCGTCTCGCTATCTCCTCTCCTGCCCCACTCCAGTCCCTATAACACTATAAAAATAAAAGTTTTCAGTCCTACCTTTGCTGCTTCTTTCCCTCCCTGCAGCAGCCCACGAGTGAATTCTGCTGTCACAGAGCTGTATTCACTTCCTGGAATGGAAATCCTGGCTGTTCTCATGGGAGGACAATCATGCGGAAAATTCAAAAAGAAAAAGAAAAAGAAATGTCAAAAAGTAAAACCAAGCACAAAAACACACTTTAAAAAATACAAGTAACCCAGGGAGGGCACAAAAAAGTGTGTCACTTACTTCCTTGTCCCGATCGCATTCGGAAGTGTTCAGCACGGACCTCCCAGTGACGCTGGCATTGCGCCAGCATGATGGGGCACTTTTCACTCACCTGTTGTTCCATTACAGAAACGGAATGACGGATCAATTCATGGCTTAGCCCATGAATAAAAAGGACCACCGGGGGAACGGAAGGGGCAGGGAAGCATGACAACCTGTGAATGATGTTATCTGAAAGGGAAGCCCTTTCGTGATCTCCTGGCATCCCTGTAATGCTATATTCAGGTCGTCTGATAATCTCCTGAGTCTATGCACCTGCAATGTAGTCTTCCTCTTTTCCTACTGCCTTTCACCTTAGCAAGTATTGTAGTACAACAGTCTCAGGGCTTGTCTAGACAGGCTATTTACCCCATCTTGCTCCTGTCTTAGAGCCCTGCAGTCCTGATGATGCAGGGCTTTTGCCCCATTTTGCCCTGGGGCAGTCCTCACAACCCTTGCTAGGGCAAAGACATGTCTAAGACAGGGTAAGGTGTGATAAAACATTTTTTTAAAGCACCTACCAAAAACTGCTTCTTTCCAGAAAAACAAGATCGGGCCCTATGTGATTGCAGGAGCCCTTACCAGCATGCTTACCTGTCACTGCAGCTGCTGCCTGCATTGCATTTTCTGAAGCCAGGAAGGAGTCCTACAGTATGTGACCAAGGCTTCCTGGCTACGGAGAGTGGGATGCGGGTGGTGGCAGTGGCAGCCGCAGAGATCAGACAGCGTGTTGGTCTGGACTTCCTCCTGTTTCATCCACATAATGGGGCAGCAATGGACCTAATCTGCAGGCAGAATATACTGGGGTGGGGGAGTTGGCATATTCTGCCCCACGTAGCTGAACCCTCAGTTTGGACATCTGCCATTTTCTTGCTCCATATATGGTGAAAGTCTTTGTTGTAGAATTTCCCCCTGGACTCCAGCATTTGTATTTCTTCTTCTGTAGTTGGAACATAAACTTGGATTATGATTATAGTGATGGTTTTCACTGAATTCTTGTTGATATGATTCGGCCAGACTTTGCATTATATCGTTTGACTGCTTTTGCCTACATCTTTCCTGACTATTAATACCACGCCATTTCTTCTTAAATTTCTGTTTCCTGAGTAAAACACTGTGCATTATCTAAAAGAAGGCGATCCATGCACCAGGAAACACAGTTCAGCTATCAAACAAGCTGCAAGATCCCCTCACACCCTGAAAATACAAAACTCATGTGCTCTTGAAAGGTCTGTGACAATTCGAAACTCATGGGTTCTTAAGAAGTTTCTGTGAAGTCAATCAACATATGGATGAGGAATGCGAACTATGTCAGCAAATTCTCTTCACTTGGTTTTCTTGGTGCGCATACCCTCCAACGTTTCACAGATGAACACTGGGACATGTGTGGCTAAATAGCCCCAGAGTGTGGTCAAGATGACAAAAGTTATTAATGAGAGACTAGGGAGATTATCAGACGCATCAAAAGTGGTGTTACAGCAATGCCAGGAGATCACAAAAGGGCTCCCTTATCATATGACATCCCCCACCCTCGTTATGTACCTGTTCTGCTCTCGTTCTGCCAGGGCTGCTTTTTATTGGTGGGTAAGGCTGTCAATAGATCCCGTTGTTCCATTTCTGTCACAGATGTTCCTGCATGCGACAAGGTGCCCCGGTATGCTGGCAAGATCCCAGCGTCAATGGGAGGTCCCTGCCAGAACACTTCCAGGTGAGATAGGGGCATCCAGATAAGTGACACACTTTTTATGACCCTCCCTGGGTTACTTCTACCTTTTAAAGTGTGTTTTTGTGCTTTCTGTCACTTTTTTTGGTTATTTGTCTTTTTATTTTTGAATTTCCCACACTCGCATCTTCTAATGAGAATCTGCGGGATTTTGATCAAGGAAGTGAATGAAGCTCCGTTAGAGCTCCTTTCACTCCTGGGCTGCCGGAATGACATGAAACAAGATAAGTGAAGTGGGGAAGGTGATTGTAGAGGGACTGGGATGGGACAGGGGTGGGAGTGGAGATTGTGGGACAGGAACACTTTTTTTGTTCCTGTCTGATAATCTCTTAGGAGAGGTTGTAGAAGTTTACTTTTGACTGCGTTCTCAGGGAAGGGTACGATTCCAACCCACTCCTCTCCCCTCACACCTGCTGAGTTAATTGAGTGCAAACTACCTTTGAACTTTGAAATCAGTTTGCACCAACTATGAAGGCGGGAGGAGAAGAAAGAAACTGGGATGTTTGAAAGCAGCTGAAAAAGTAGGACAGCAGATGATTAAATGAGCCCTGGTGGCGCAGTGGTTAAATGCCAGTACTGCAAGTCACCACATTGCCAGTCCGATTCCAGAGGGCTCCAAAGTTCACTCAGCCTTCCATTCTTTCGTAGGTCGGTAAAATGAGTACCCAGTTTGTGTGGGCAATTAGCTAACACACATTGCAAACTGCTCAATGCAGTGTAGATGTGTAAATTGCTATTGCTTAAAACAATTTGTAAGCTGCTCTGATAGCCTTGTGGCTGGAGGGTGGGGTATAAATAACTAATAAATAAATAATAAAATAAAAAATAAAATGTGCCTGCCAAACTGGGGCAGTTGGAGGATATGGGCATGGTTCAAGTATGCCAAATATAACATATAGTAAAATGGCTATTTCTCTCTTTCAGAGGAAAAGAAGGTATGGGCACACCTCAGTTAACAAATGCTCAGACAAAGAATTTATTTATTTATTTACTTATTTGATTTATATGCTGCCTTTCTCCCAGAATGTGACCCAGAGCAGCTCACAACATATAAAATACAACATACAATTAAAAATATGACAATTAAAAGTTAAAAACAATTAAAATCATGACTAATTAAAATTATATAAAACATGTAAAATAAAAAAAATTAAAAACCAATAAAAAGCCTCTGTGTGCACAGCTACAAATTAAAATCCTGCTTGAATAAAAATGTCTTTGCCTGCTGGTGAAAGGAAAGCAGGGAAGGGGGCAACCTAGCTTTCCAAGGAAGGGCGTTCCAGAGGGTGGGAGCAGCCACCTAGAAGGCTCTATTTCTTGTCTTTCTCTTTCTCTTTCTCTTGATGGTGGGACTGATATGATCCCTGGTGATCTTAAAATTCTGGCAGGTTCATATTGGGAGATACGGTCTTTCAAATAGTTTGGACCCAAGCAGTATAGGGCTTTATAGGTCATGGCCAGCACGTTGAATTGTGCCCAGTAACGAACTGGTAGCCAGTGAAGCTGTTTTAACAAGGGAGTTACGAGATGTTCCCTATAACTAGCTTCTTTTAACAAAGTCTTTTTACATACAACCAGCCCCATCCCTTTCCTCTTCATACTCTGTCTTCTTTGAATTTTTTCACCAGCATTGGCATTGGTAGGATAGTCAACACATGGATAAATGCAGACTTTGGAGGTTGGATTGCAGCAGCCTGTCTTCAGTAAACAGTATAATAAAGGTTGCAAGGTAAACAGCAGCTGCCTCTAGAATCCCTTACTAAGCATGTGTGTTCAACAAAATAGAGAGAAAAGGAGAGAGCAAATATGCCTGCCTCACCAGCTACCCCAACACATTTAACCCCCCTGATTTTTAAGTCCCCCCCCCCGCCCCGCAATAAAATTATAAGAAAAATGAAGTCTGTTGAAAGTAAAAATAATCCCTGGATGCATTTTGGGAAAAGGCTTAAAGTGGTCTCTAGAAGGTTCAAAATGTTTTCATTTACTTATTTATGCAAGGCTTACTTGACCTGGTTACTTCATTTCACATGTGTGTATTGTTAGTTTTGGGTAACAAATTTGCTGAAACGTGTCGAACTGCCCTTCTTTTTTGTAGTGTAGGAAGCTATCCCTATTCTTTCCATTTCATTTCGGCCTCTGGTACAACATTTTCTGTTAAAGACCTAATGCACTGGAACACATCTACTTTATTAGCTGAGGTATACCTGTCATACAAACACCAGTTGTATAGATTTAGGCGACATTAATGCCTGCTGCACAGAAAAGAATAAGAACTACAGAATAAGAGCCATCCACTAATTATATTATTTATTATGTCTGAGGTCTTCATATTGGGCCAGAAATTGGCCTATACATGTTTATATAATTCAATACATTAACAAATTAAGGCTTATGAGCATGCAGAACTTTTAAATGAATGTATGGTTCCCTTTTCCCCTTAATCACTTCTGAACAACATAATATGCTAAATATATTGTTTTATTATACAAATTCTCCCAGAGTGCTGGCAATCTAGAAGAAAAGGAGAACCATGGCATATTACAAATTCCATGTTTGCAGCCAGTTCAGTCTGAAAAAAGATAAAACATAATGTGTTGCCTGCTATCACTGAATGAAAAATGAAGTCTGATAAATGTTGAAGTAATGGTTAGTTTGTTATTTTTGGTTTATTATCCTGACACATGTTGCTTTAGGAAGAATTTTGGCTCCTGTTGACTTGCATAGCTAAAATAATTATGCCCAATATGCTCCTAGACTAAAGCAGTAGTTTCTTTTTTTTACCTTGACTAGAGATGAACAAAAAGTGGGGAGGCTCTTTAGAAAACAGGGTTGCTTCTCATGAAACACCCTTTATGCTATGGAGGGGTGGGGGTAAGTCTAGAAAACAGCATAGACTGCGTTGTGGGGGATAGAATGTGCCCACACTGCCAAAACCTGGGCAAGTTACTTTTTTGGACTATAACTCCCAGAATCCCCGTGCCTGTAGCAAGGCTGAAATCCAAATTGGTGAATCTACATCAGAGAAGTATGACTTTCAGGGGTTGGGAGAGAAGGGTTCACTGGTCACCTTAGGAAAACTTGGAGGGTTGCCTACCAGCCATGCCTCCTAATGAAAAAATTACAAAAGTGTTTTCACCCTCAATTGCCCCCTGGAGGCATGGGGAACAACTGTGCCAATTTTATAGGGCCTTTCCATAATTGGTGCAAAAAAAGTGGCGGGGGGGGGAGGAATTAACCAAAGTCAACTCACATTTGAGTTCCTGTTTCAAAAATGACCTTGCTTGGGCCTAAGCACCTCCCTTCAAAATGGCCAAATGTCTCTCCATACCTGCTAGGTTATATTGAATGGCATTTGCGAACAACTATTCTATTTCCACAAAATTTTGTTTATGTTTTTGGATGTATGTATGGTGCCCTAAGGACTTCAAAAAATAGCTGGGAGGGGGGGGACACACATGCAGCCTGTGGACTGCACTTTTTCAAACCCGGATCTAGATAATCTGTCTCAGCCAGGGGCCCTTGGAGCTCGGATGCCAACATAAGCTCTCTTACCTTGTCCAGGCACAGGATATATAGCTTAGGTCTTGACTGTTTGAAAGACCATATCTCCCTGTATGAACCTACCAGAATTCTGAGATCTACAGGGGAAGGCTTATTTTGGTTCTGCCACCATCACAAGCTCACTTGGTGAGGACACGAGAGAGAGAGAGAGAGAGAGAGAGAGAGAGACTTCTCAGTGGCTGCTCCCATCATCTGCAATGTCCTTCCACAGGACGCTAGGCTGGCCCTCTCCCTGCTTTCCATTCATGGCAGGCAAAGATGTTTTTATTTAGGCAAGCTTTTAACATATAATCTATAAGCAGGGGGGCTTTTTAATGGATGTTGCATTTATCTTTTAAAACTTTGTTAAAATAATTTTAAAATGTTTTTATCTGAGATTTTAACTGTTTAAAATTTTATTGTAGTTGTTTTAATTGATTGGTCTTAGCAGCCACCTTGTGTCCCACTTTGGGAGAAAGGCGGCATATAAATGAAATAAACAAACAAATACTGGAGACTGGTTGGAAGTTATCCAATATAATAATGTTCAGGGAGGGCTGCTCATCATTCATTCGAGCCATCCATTTTCTTAGGAGCTTGCCTATCTCTCCCTCCACGCCAGTTTCATTTGGCTACCTGTTTTCTCTTCCTCCTTCTTGTTACTGTGTACCTTCAAGTAGTTTCTAATATATAATGATCTTAAGATCATGGGATTTTCTTGGCAAGATTTGTTCAGAGTGGGTTTGCCTTTGCCTTCCTCTGAGGCTGAGAGAGGGTGACTTGCCCATGGAGACACAGGCTGAATCCACAGCAGTAAAATAATTCATACTTACCTCGATCCTGATCCTGTTTGAGCACATGATATTCCTCCAGACTTGAAGTGAAAGCACTTCTTTTCCGTGCCTCAGGGTTTTAAAGCATTTAACACACACACACACCCCACCCTTTTTACTCTGCAGTTTCTTGGAAAAAAATGATTTTTAAAAACATGTGCTCTGCACTCCAAATTGGGATCAGGGTGGAATCAGGGTGTAGGTAGCATGGTTGGAGGGAAGGACAGGTGCCGGTGGGAGGTTATCTTGACATCCTTATCCTGCAAGTTTGGTGCTACCATTTTTTGTTTTTGATGTGCAGCCCTAGGAAAGCTCACATAGGGCAGAAGAAAAAAAAGGGGGAGAAGGAAGACAGAGGATGGAGGACAGAACTGTGGGGTGGGGAAAAGAAAAAAGAGAAACAGTAACATTGGTTAGAAAGGAACAGGTGAAATGGTGGGAGATTGGAAGGTGGGGGCACTATCTGGTTTCCTTTCAGCCCTCTTTCTCTCTCTAAGCACAGTAGCAGCCTGGACTCCAGTCAATGATCATATCTGCAAACTCTCCAGACAGGTACTGTGAGACACAGAAAGGAAAAGAGTTGAAAACCCTCCCCCCTTCATAACCTTCCCCTGAGAACACACACAACTTGAGCCTGGTGAGTGGAAGGTGGGCAAAGTTCACAGTGGGAAGGTCCCAAAGAGGTTTAGCTTAGCATCCATGCCCAGCAAGCATGGTGTCGACTTTTTGTTTTGTTTTGTGTATTTGAACATCCAAAGGTTTGCAGGGTTCCCTTTGGACATTCAAATATGTGGCCATTCGAATGTTGGGGCATTTTGAGTGTAGTAGTTTGACTGTCGGACTACAATTCTGGAAACCAGGGTTCAAATCCCCATTCAGCCATGGAAACCCACCTTGGGCAAATCATGCTCTCTCAATCTCAGATGAAAGCAAAGACAAAAACTCTCTGAACAAATCTTGCTAAGAAAATCCCATGATAAGTTCATTTTAGGGTCACCATAAATCAGAAATGACTTGAAGGCACACAACAACACAGAAGTAAGTCCAATTGAGTTCAGTGGGACTTACTGCCAGGTTAAAAAAAAAAGAAAGAAACCAGAGGATTACAGCCTTGTTGGAGAATAAAATCCTTTAGACCCAGCATAAAATAGATTCAAAGAAACATAGGGAGGATGGGGGTTGTCAGGGGTTGTAATTTTTGCTGGATTGGGATGACAGGTTTATAAACTAGACGTTGCATTCTGTAGGGTATTTTTTAAAAATCCTGTTAATCTTGAGGGAAGGTCATGTAGGGAACATTAAATGTAGTGGGCTAAACTGAATGTGGAGGCATTTAATTTTCCCAAGTGAGGCGAAGGACCCATCCAATGAGAATCCAGCTGGGTGGTAAGAATGACAGGAAAATTATTATTTATTATTTTATTTATTTATGAAATTTATATGCTGCCTTTCTCCCGAAGCAGGACCTAAGGCGGCTCACAAAACAAGTAAAATCACATTTAAAACCAATTAAAATTAATTAAAATCATACAAAGTAAAAAAAATAACAAGAAAGAAAAGATGAAAGCTTATTGGTTGATATGGATATACATGCCAGGAACATGTGGGCAATGGTAGAAACACCCTTTGTACCAATGTGACTTCAGATTGGGGAAATGTGTGGCTCTCAAGGCCAATCTGAATTCAGATTAAAATGGATGATGCATTAACGGGGTCAAACTGGAGCAGGATACTGAACGCTGGAACTGAATTGTTTTGCAGGTGTGGATTTAGCCCCACTGGGTTTCCATGGCTAAGTGGGGATTCAAACCCTGGTCTCCAGAGTCATAGGACTTTATCAGACAAGTCAAATACAGCATCATAACAATGCCACATAAACACGAATGGGCGAGCATATCAGACAACGTCGCCCTCTTGCATTTATGTCCTTGCCAAAACCCATCATATTTTATTGACAGCTTAAGCCATCAATAGATTGGCTGTACCATTTTTTTTTTCTGTCATAGCTGGCGTATGTAACCTTATGTCTTTTCCCCTACATACTTACCTCGTGAATGGCTGGACCGGCCAGAACACTTCCAGGTGGGATCGCAACATCCAGGTAGGTGACACACTTTTTTTTAGCCTTCCCTGGTTTACTTGGAAGTTTTTAAGTGTGTTTTTGTGCTTTGTGTAACTTTTTGTGTTTTATTTTTTGTTTTATGTTTGAATTTCCTGTGCGATGAAGTCTCGTGGGATTTCAAACGAAGAAGTGAACGGGGCTTCGTTCACTTCCTCCTTCATTGCCAGGGAAGCCTTTGCTGGGAGAGAAGGTAAGGGAGCTGGGTATGTTTAGCCTGAAAAAAATACGGTTAAGGGGTGATATGATAGCCCTGTCTAAGTATTTGAAGGGGTGTCACATTGAGGATGGAGCAGGCTTGTTTTCTGCTGCTCCAGAGACTGGAACACGGAGCAATGGATGCAAGCTCCAGGAACAGAGATTCCACCTCAACATTGGGAGGAACTTTCAGACTGTGAGAGCTGTTCAACAGTGGAACTGAGCGTGGTGGGGACTCCTTCCTTGGAGGTCTTTAAACAGAGGCTGAATGGCCATCTGTCAGGGATGCTTTGATCATGATTTCCTGCGTGGCAGGGGGTTGGACTGGATGGCCCTTGTGGTCTCTTCCAACTCTACAATTCTATGATTCTATGACTTTATCAGATGCACTAAAAATGGCATCATAATGATGCCATATAAACGCGAAAGGGCGCGCAAATCAGATGATGTTGCTCTTTCGCGTTTATGTATAGTCAAAATCTCGTACCTCTTAATTCACAGCTTAAGCCATCAATCTATCCCCCTGCCACATTTTTGCTGGCACTGCTGGCATGCGAAGCCTTGGGCTATTTAACTCTTGTCAATGCAGAGGCAAAACACTTCTGGGTGAGACTGCGACCTGTCGAAGCTTTGGTTAATACTTGGAATACCGATCTTACCAAGGCTATCGACACGATCGCCCCCAAGCGTCCTTTCCAACCCGCTTCTAACCGTAAGCCATGGTATACTTCAGAGCTTAGGAAAATGAAGCGGGTTGGACTATGACTAGAGCGCAACTGGCAGAAAACTTGACTCATATCCGACAGTACTCAACATAGGAACTTTCTTCGGTCCTATCGAGAGGCAATATGTGCAGCACAGAGATCCTTCTCCTCTGCACATATTGCGTCTGCAGAGTGCTGTCCAGCAGAGCTGTTTAGAGTGGTAAGGGAGATGACGCAGGTTATACCTGCACAGAACCCATTGCTTAACCCAACAACAGCCTGCTGTGACACGTTTAACAACTTCTTTGCAGATAAAATCTCTCGGATAAGAGCCGACTTAGATGCCAGTATTTTGACAGAAACAATTGATGAGGTGTCCAGCAACTCCGTTGATGTAAGTTTATTGGATCAATTTCAATCCGTGAGTACCGAGGATGTGGACAAGCTACTTGGTAGAGTGAGGAAGACGACCTGCCCTCTTGATCCTTGCACTTCATGGCTGGCCATCCGGGGGGGGGGTGCCTTGATGGTGTTCCTTAAGGAAATCATCAATGCATTCCTCAGGGAAGGGTGTGTTCCATCCTGTTTAAAGGAAGCGGCGGTTAGGCCGCTCCTGAAAAAATCTTCCCTAGACTCCCTGGACATGAACAACTATAAGCCGGTTTCTATGTTACCATTCTTGAGCAAAGTGATCGAGAGGGCAGTTGCTCTTCAACTCCAAGTGGTCTTGGATGAAACCGATTATCTAGACCCATTTCAAACTGGCTTTAGGACGGGATTTGGAGTTGAGACTGCCATGGTTGCCTTGAGCGATGATCTGCGTCTAAGCATTGACAGGGGTAATATGTCCCTGTTGCTGCTTCTGGACCTCTCAGTGGCTTTCGATACGATAGATCATGGCATTCTCCTGGATCGCCTGAGTGGGTTAGGAATCGGAGGCACTGCGCTCCAGTGGTTCCGGTCCTTCCTCTCGGGCAGGTCCCAGAGGGTGCAGCTCAGGGACAGCTGCTCCAGCAGAAAGGAGCTTACTTGTGGTTTTCTGCAAGATGCCATCCTGTTCCCAGTGCTGTTTAACATCTATATGAAGCCGCTGGGTAAGATTATTTGGAGTTATGGGGCTGGGTGTTATCAGTACGCTGATGACACCCAGATCTATTTCTCCTTGTCCCGATCATCAGCCTCGAATTCCAATGGCATCTCTCCTCTTAATGACTGTCTTAAAGCAGTAATGGGTTGCATGAAGAAAAACAGATTGAGATTAAATCCAGACAAAACGGAGGTGCTCACGGTAGTGGCCCCAAAACCAGGAGTTGGGTTGCAACCTCCAGTCCTGAACGGGGTTACGCTCTCCATTAAGGACTGTGTTCGCAGTCTGGGGGTGCTCCTTGATTTATCGCTTCAGATTACGAGTCAAGTGAATGCGACGGTCAGGAGCGTTTGTTATCAGCTTCGGCTGATACGCCAGATGCACCCTTTCTTGGAAGTAAGGGACCTTGAGACTGTGGTGCACGTGCTGGTAACCTCTCGTCTAGATTTCTGCAATGCGCTCTACATGGGGCTACCCTTGTGCTTGGTCCGGAAACTGCAGTTGGTACAAAATATGGCAGCCAGAGTGGTCTTGGGAACATCTCAGAGAGACCATATAACTCCAGTATTGAAATCTCTCCACTGGCTGCCTATCAGTTTCCGGGCCCAGTATAAGGTGTTGGTTATTACCTTTAAAGCCCTAAATGGCTTGGGTCCAACTTATCTCCGGAACTGCCTCCTCCCATACAATCCTCCCCGTGCACTCCGGTCCTCTGGGAGGAATTTGCTTCAGCCACAAAAATCTAGGCTGTCTGCAACCTCCCAGAGGGCCTTTTCGGTAATCACCCCCAAATTGTGGAATGGCCTGCCGAACGAGATCTGTCAGATGATGAGCCTGAGTAGCTTTAAAAAAGCACTAAAGACGGATCTCTTTCAGCAGGCCTTTCCTGATTAGATCCCGGCCTCAGTAGCTGCCATCTCCTGGATTTTTAAATCATGTATATATTTGTTTTTAATGTGCTTTTAGGTAGATGTTTGTAATTTTATAGTGTTTAATGTCTTTTTATGGGGGAGGGTGGGGGTGGGTGTTGTTTTTAGTCATTATTATAATGTTTTAATTGTTGGAAGCTGCCCCGATTGTTTTAGCAGAGGGGCGGGGTATAAATAAATTTTATTATTTATTATTATTATTACTAAGTAAGTGATGACCTTTTTTTTTTACCCTCTCCAGGTTACTTGGAGGTTTTTTAGTCTGTGTATGTGCTTGGTGTGACTTGTGAGAGGAGGTATGCGCCAGTGGGAATGTTCTTTTGCCGGCATAAACATTTATTTATTTATTTTTATGCTGGCAAAAGAACGGTTTAAAGGCAACGTCTGGTAAAGTCCTAAGTCTAGTGGGGGGCATTCTTTTGCTGGCATACACATTGATTTTTTTATGCCAGCAAAAGAATGTTCAAAGGGGCCTGTCTGATAAATCCCGTAGTCTGATACTCAGACCACTACACTGTGCCTTTATTCTTTTCAATCTCTTTCTTTTTTTACAGGTTACCTATTGCTCCCTAGGATCTGACATTTTCATAGGGGTTAAAAACTCATTGGACTGTACCCATTAATATCAGATCCTAAATTAAGGACTCCAATAATGCAAAAGGAAATTTCTCTCCAGTGTATTTTCAGCAGCTAAGCTCTGTAACATTAAAGTACCTCAGTGATTCACTGCCATATATTTCATGACTACAACACATTCCCATAGTTACCTATGAGAGTACCAGTTATCTCTCCCTTTTACTGATTTAACACCAACTAGTCCTTCTGCACTGAGCTGAAAGCTGCCTTTGTCATGATTCAAGTGTTGTCTATATTCCTCAAATTATCTAAAACGCAAAAATAAAAATCCAGTCTCTCTGGTCTTGCCACAGAAGTGGCACCTAGCCTTGCAGATCAAGTTACAGCAGGAGACAATAAAATCTGTGAAGTAGAGTCAAGCAGAGCCACTCATTAACCCAAAGAAAGGAGTTCATTCCCCCTTTGCCAAAAGAAGGGGGCATGAAACAAAGGAATATAATCCTCTGCTGACCAGAACAGAGTGTTGAATAGTCCCTCACGTGTGGTAAACACAAACAAGAGAGTTGGTACATGCTGTTCTGTAGCAGAAAGAAATTGCCCTGCCTGGGTGAGAGACAACCACCGAGAAAGAGAAAGGGAGTAGATGGTGTGTCCTGTAGTTGGAATTCAGCCTAGTTCGTTAAATAGACTGGCTCCGCTTAGTCAAAGTATATTGACATAAAAGGAAATTGAACCAAGGACAAGAACTTTCTGTGTCTTTTCCTAACTCTTCTTGTCTTTCCCTGAAGTGCTGTCATTCAAACACTGACAGCTTCTTTATATTGTCCAGTGTGTTCCCCCAGAATACGCAGTCAAAGAAGTAGGGTCCAAATTAGGCTCTTCTTTTGTTGTTTATTTTTTAAAAATAATACTATTAATCAAATGATAGTGTGGTACAAGGTTAGACCCATGATAGGGTTTATTTTAATCATTTTCCCTGCTGCACAAGAAGCCAGAATGCTGCTATGAAGGAAACCTTTTCCCCTCATTTGTCTGACCCCACAAGTTATTTTGCTTGACCATGTTGCAGTGTGTTGTAGAAAGTGAAAGAGGCAGACTCACCAAGAGGTTTTCTGCATGCCAAAGCAAAGTGGCAGGGTAGTCGGACGGTTCCGCTTTCTTTGCTGCCTTACTGCACAACATCATCGTTCCATTCCAGACCTGTGAGAGACTGAGGTAAAACCGTGTCATTTTGCTAACAACAACACCAAATCCATTAGCAAAAAGACACGGTTTTACCTCGGTCTCCCACAGGACCAGAATGGCAGAACATTGGGAGAATGATGACATCAAGTGATAAGGCAGCACGGAAAGCGGAACCTTCCAGCTGCCCTGACGTTTTACTTTGGCATGCAGTAAACCTCTGAGACATTGACTGGAGATACATTGGCACAGTTCCTGAGGTGTGAGAGCACTGTGGACCCAAACAGAATCATAAAATGTATGTAGTGGTGAAAACCAAGACTATCTAGGTGCTAGAGAACCCTTTAGTATACCCTCCAGCATTTCACAGATGAAAACCAGGACATATGCATACTCTCCAACTGTCCTGATATGGCAGGGACAATCCCAATTAATCCTCTGTTGTCTTGTTTTTTTCAGCTGCTTTTAAAATGTACCAATTTCTCTCTCCTTTTCCCCACTTTGCTCCTTGATCCTCACCTTACTTTAGTTGCTGCAAACTGAGTTCAAAGTAGCTTGCATTCAACCTACTCAGAGGGGCTGAGGAGAGGAGTGGAATCTTGGCCTTCTCAGTTGGCTTGGGCAAAAGCAAACTGCTGCAGCCACTCCTAGTTTGTGTGCTTTTTTTAGTGATAACTATTGCCATCTTGATCATATTCTGGTGTTGCTTAGCACGTGTCCCAATTTTCATCTGGGAAATGTTGGAAGGTATGCACATGTGGTCAAGCAACATCAGAGTGTGACCAAGATGGAAACATTTTGATTGAAGAAGAACAGAGAAGCTAGGAGAGGCTGCAGCAGTTTGCTTTTGCATTGGTCTACTGGAAAGGGCAAGAATCTGGGCTCATCTACACTGGCCAAGTATTCTGGCCCCGGAGCTGCCCCAGTTTCCCTCCACTACTGGTGCACTCTGCTCTGAGAACAGGCAGCTGTCCTCACATGTGTCCTGCTGTATCGCCTGGCGCTGGTACCACTGCTGGTGCATATTGGGTATCCTGAGGCTAGAAACAAGGCACCCAGCATTGATCACAGTGGCACTGGTGCCACTGGAGCCAGTGATACAGAAGGATGCATGTGAGAACAGCTGCCTGTTCTCGGTGCGGAGAGCCAGAGTAAATCGGGAGTTTTTAAAAAGCATTTTAAGAAGGGGGTTACATTGCTGGGGGACTGAATTGGCCGAGTGTTATGAAGACTGTTTGGTCCAGATTTGGGGTTTTGGCCCAGTGTCATCTGCACAGATTGCCTCCAGGATGGCTCCAAAATGTTTTATTGGACTCATCTAGACAAGCCTTCTATCACCTCTTCTCCTGCCCCCACTGTTGGATTAACTGAGTGCAAACTACTTTTGCACTTTGAACTCAGTTTGCATCAACTGAAGTAAGCCAAGGACAAAGAGGGAAATTGAGAGGAAGAGAAACAGCTGAAATAGTGGGACAAATCAGGGAACAGCTAATAACAACAAGAGCAACAACACTTCTAGAACAGTGGTTCAATGGGACAATGCACTCCATCACACACATTTTCTGTCCCTCCGCATCTACTGCATGGAGCAATTACCCCTCCAATTACTGCCTAACATTAGAGCCAGCCTATATCTTTGATGAGATTCCAATTTATTTTTCCAGCCTTGAGACAGGTTCCCTCAGATGTAAAACAGTCAATACCAAAGTCCCTTAAATCTGAAAAAATACGAATGCAGTGATTAATACAGGCATTTTATTCTAAAAGCTATGCAGTGACCTACTGTTGTCCTGAAGCCAAAGGAAGGGCAATGTTTCCTTCCCTCACTGTCTAGAAACTACTGGGAATTAAAAATGGTGGCTGACTGCCAGCCACACTTCAGGACTGCAATCATTGCTGCTCCTGGAACAATACTATCCAGGGTGGTGGCAGTAAAAAAAAGTACCCAGGGTTTCCTGAAAACATGCCATCACCAGCCCATCCCTCCAAATGTTGCACACAAAAAAACCTCTCACAAAACACTTTTTTTTTTTACAAAGAACTTTCAGCTCAGCTCTACTTAATTATGCCAGAGTGGAATACGTTGTGTAGTGGTCTGAGCACTGGACTATGGCTCTGGAGACTAGAGTTCCAATCCCCGCTCAGCCATTAGCGGGGTGACCTTGGGCAAGTCACATTTTCTTAGCCTCAGAGGATGACAAAGCCACCCCCCCCCAACAAATCTTGCCAAGAAAACCCTGTGACAAGATTCTCCTGAGGGTCCCCATAATTTGGAAATGACTTGAGGGCACTTGACAACAGAATATCCCCAAGAATTAAATGCCCATTGTGGGGGGAAATGGAGTCAGGGCAAATAATGCTTGGCATGGCTGATCTGAATTTTTGCCACACCTTGTAAATAGCTACCACTGATGAGATGAAATTAGATGTTTTTTGTGGTGGTCATGACACTCCTGTTGTCACTATGCCATGTTTGTTTTAACTGGTTGTTTTGTTCAGCCGCAGTAATAATAGCTCCCTGATATCAACCTGACATTGCTGCCAACATCACAGTTTGATCATACTTAATATGAGGAAGATCTTTTATATAATATTTTAGTTGAGTCTCCTGTTGGCATCACATCCCATTTTTGACTCTATTCTGCTCTGGTTTGACCATTTGCATGAACAAAAAAACACAGGGATATAGTTTTTAGCACAATATTTATTATAAAATCCTGATGAAGCCAAGAAATCTTTTGTTTTCATAGTATGTCAGGATTTTCCTAGCCCAAAATATTCAGAGGCTTCTATTTTTTTCCGTTCATTTATTTTCAACCACATGCTGAGATGTCTGGTCAGAATAGTTATTGCATATTTTATCATTCTATTCAAATCTGCCTCCATTCATATATTTTAAAATGATTAACTGTATATGTTATGAGACTTTCTTACATAAATTTAAAACTGGCATATACTCATTAATTAATTTCCAAAGATCTGCTAAGTAGGAGTAGGGCTATAGTAACTGAGGGGATAAGGTCATCCACATCCCCAATAGAAATTCCCTTCCTACTAAACTTTCCTTCAGTCACCAGTCACCAATTTTTTAGCAATGCAGTTGAGAAATCCAGTTTAGACAGCCAAAGAAAAGGATAAACAGTAGTAGAACTGTGCCAGTGTGGTGTAGTGGTTTGAGCGTTGGACTGTGGGCTTGTCTACATGAGCTAAATACCCTTTCTTCCTCTCTTCTCAGGGCCTTGCAGTCTACACAATGTAGGCCATTTACCCCATTCAGCCCCCCAGGCAGTCCTCATTGCCCCTGGGGCAGATATGGGGCTAAGACAGGGGAACAGGTGGGGAAGAACTCAATAAACCATTTTTTAAAAATGCCTAGTTTACTCCATTGCTGCCAGCAAAAGCTAGATTGGGCCCGTGTGTCCGCAGGAGCCCATCTGGCAAACAGGCCATTGCTGTCACCGCTATCTCCTTGGCTCTCCCAGAAGCAAGAAAGGAGTCCCTCCGCATGTGACCAAGACTGCTCACATGCAGGCAGTCACATGTCACAGGCCCCCTTCCTGCCTTCCAACTCAACAAAGAAAATGGTGGCATCTGCTGCAGGGACTGCTAGGTGGGTGTGCTTGTTTGGATTCTGGCCCAGCTCCACAGCCAGGATACGCCAGCAGGGAGCCAGCATATCCTGGCTCATGTAGATGATCCCAATGACTTTGGAGAACAGGGCTCAAATCTCCACTTGGCCATGGAAAGTTACAAATGACCCTGGACAAGTCACACTCTCAGCCTCAGAGGAAAGGAAAGGCAACTCCCCTCAGAACAAATCTTGCCAAGAAAACCTCATGATAAGTCAGAAACAACTTGAAGGCAGACAACAATGGATCTTGCAAAACCACAAGACTTACTAAACCCCAAAACTTACTAAAATGTGCATGTACAAAGAAGCCTTCCAATGCATGTGCTGGAGAATGCATCCTTGGTACATACATAGCTATGTGTGCAAATTTATGCTCAGCTTTGATGCATGTGCTGATCCCATAAATACATTCAGTAATTCCTCAGGGGGAAGTAAATTTAGTAATCTTGGCTTTGAAGTGGATGGTTTCACTGTAAGTTTGCAGAGAAATCATGGCTCATTAGATTTTATTAACAGTCATCAGCGCGCTTGCAGAAAACGCGGGATGAGTCCTTCCTGAATCTTCGTTTGCGAAGAAAAGCCAGAGAGAGAGAGAGATCACTATAGTAGGATGACTTCTACAATATGTATTTACTTCCCAGTCACTGTTACCTAGTTTACACAGCTATTTTGCATGTGGAAAACAATGTATTTTAAATTGTTTTCCTATTTTGGAAGCTTCACAACATGCTTTCTAGTCAAAATATAATATTTTTTGTCATTGCCTATGAAAACATTTTCCCACAGAAATCTCTTTTGTAGTTATGGATGCCAAAATCCTTCTGCCCCCCATCTTCTCTGCCCACTCCATGAAAATGATCTGTCTGTACCCCAATATCACCTTCATTCTGAACATAGTGACAGAATTAATACTTGACCAGCTGTAGCGTAATGCTTTTTTCCCCCTTACTTGGGGAGAGGGACATAATTTGCCACTACTGTGGGCCTACTTCACCAGCCCAGTATGAACATACAGAGGCATTTGCTGACAAATGTGGCAGTTCTGAACTATATTACTCATAAATGTTAAAGTAATAAATAGAAGAAGGTTTCAAAGAGAGATTAGGTTTAAGAAAACTCTACATTTGAAACATCAGCAACAACACAGAACTCTGAAGCTTTGAAGTAGCTTTTCAGAATGGATAAATGTCAATTGTGGGCATGGAAGTGAACTACAGTGTTGTGACCTGTCTTGGATACTGGGTACTTCAGTGTTGCTAACTGTGTTGCTAGATTCAGGCCAGGCCTCAACATGAGTTTCACAGGCCTCCTTAATTTCTGGATTCCAGCCAGCCCACCTTAAGTCTTGGGAAGAGATCTTCCTTGCAAGACTTCAAGGTCATCCAGCTGTACCAAGCTCTCCCTCCAGAAACTTTCACAGGGAATCGAAACCTAACCTTGACCTTATCTGTCTGTTCTGTACTGTTGCTAGCCAGAACTGGCTTTGGAATGATACATGCATATACTTGATCAATAAACTGTGTTGCTGCTATACGCATGTTGATTCAGTGTGTGCATTAGCGAGTTCATCACATACAAAGTCCTGTCACTTAGGATGTTATCAGACCATCCAAATACAGTGCCATAAGGATGCCTAATGATTGCGAAAGGGTACGTGTACCAGACAACATTGCCCTTTCGTGATCATGTGCAGTTGAAAACCCATATTTTTAATGGATGACCCAAACTGTCAATTGATCCCCTGTGGCACTTTTGTGTTGGCATTGTTGGTGTTTGAATCCACACACCATTGTACTCACATGAATGCAGTGTGAATGGCCAGACCAACCAGAACACTTCCAGTTGAGATTGTGACATCCAGGTAGGTGACACACTTTCTATGGTTTCTAAACCTCCCTGGTTTACTTGTAAGCTTTTAAGTGTGTTTATGGGCTTGGTGTAACTCTTTGTGTGTTATTTTGGGTTTTATTTTTGAATATCCCATGCTAGGTACTCCCATGAGAATCCACAGGATTTCAGATGAGGAAGTGAACGGAGTTCCATTCACTCCTTGTTCATTGCCAGGGAAGCCTTTTGCTGGGATTAGAGGTAGAGTTCTTTTGTCAACATAAAAACAGCAAAGTTATGCTGGCAAAAGAACAGGGTTTAGGAGGGTGGTCTGATAAAGTCCTTACACAGTGTGTATATAAGATCAGCATGAAGCTAAATTCCATGCATACCTACGTGGCACTTTCATAGGAACCTATGAAATTTCCTTCTGTCACCTATATTTGGGTTGAATCCAACTCCATCATGATCACATACACTGAAATGTAGACATGATGATGAGTTGTGTACCACCTAGGGTTGCCAGATCTCAACGTCTAGCCCTGAATCTCAAAGGCTGGCCCATCTTTTCTGGTCCTTAGGGTGAGACTGAGGAATCTCAAGAAGCGAGTTCTGTCTTGAAAGATGTATGTACTGTATATACAAGTTTCCCCCCCCCCCGCCATGTATACACCCTTAACAGAATTAAAGATTACAATAGTAGAAAAGAGAAATTACCAGAGAAAATCGAAGTGAGGCTTGCAACTCTGTGCTTCAACAATGTGAGCAATGCATAGCTACACAGGGATGACAATTTGAACACCTTACTTAAATTTGAATTATCTGTAGACCAATTACATGAAACACAAGTAATTACATGAAAATATAGCTAAATAATCTACACAAGAGCAGGTTCCCCAAGAAATTCCAGCCATTTCATAAAGAGATTAGTTTGACTTTATCCCATGAATACAATGATAGGAGTTTAAAGCTCCAGTGAATAATTCAGTAAAGTGATGGGGAATGAAACAAGGATAGACTTCTTTTATCAAGATGAATTACTGTGGGAATCTCTCTCTCTGGCTTTTCTTCGCAAATGAAGATTCAGGAAGGACTCATACCATGCATTCTGCAAGCTCACTGATGACTAAAAAGGCCAATCCGCGATAAACAAGTCCAGTTACAGAAAGCACAGCAGAAGGTCTCCTTGGGTAATGTTTCCGGGTTGTGATTCTTTCTGTGAGAGGACCACCTTTTCTTTCCAGTCACATCAGAAAAGGTCCCTAAGATAGCTGAGCAAGTAGCATGTGGCCCATCCTGACAAAAAAAGGAAAAAAATATTACAAAAGATAAAATATAAAGAACCATAATGCCTTGTAGACATGGCTAGAGGCTACGTTCACACATCCATTGGATGTTTTGTCAATAAATTAGCCATTTTTATAGACAAGTCATTTTCCAGCCTGGGGTGGGCAAGATGGCCCCTTCTTCAAGTTGCATATACACAAGGTGATAGGCTTGGCAGTCTTATTTTGATACAGGTTATAGATCAGGGCTTATTTTGAGACAGGTTATAGATCAAGTTTGAGGGTAACAGGTTAGCTTAGAAAAAAATACAGGAATAACCATGTTGGCCATATAGCAAAATACAAAAATATGGCCACAGTATGTTGGGAGGATAGAGCTCCATCCAGCCTGCTTTACACAACATAGGCTAACCTACAGATTGTGGTGTTATGTTTATTTGGTCAAGAAAATGACAAAATACATCACACTAGCTTCCAAAGTCCACTGGCATCTTAATCATGCAAAGATGGTAAAACATTTCAAGCAAGATGCAGACCTGTCATCCTAACATCATTTTCCTTTCCCTGCATGAATGTTTTTAACTAAGGACTTTATCAGCAAATATGGCATCATATAAATGGCCAATGAACATGAAAGGGCACCCATTTTGCACAACATCACACTTTCGTGTTCTTGTGCTGTGAAAAAGGCATCTTTTTTATTGACGGGCCAAGCCATTAATTGATCTGCCATTCTTCAATATAAATGTATTTGCTTAGTCTTCGAATAATCATCACAGCTACTACAGTTACAGGGTTTATACACTTTTTTGGCCCTTGATTTGTATTAGGGTTTCTAAGGAGATTAAGGTTTTTGGTTCACATGAATTGTACATGGCATCAGAGATGAAGTCATTAATGATGTTACACGTTGGAGATTTCTGTACATATGCAAATATTAGGCCTAGCAGCCAATCCAGAATCTAATAGATTTTAGAATACAAACTGAAAAGTTTGGTGTTATTTATTTATTTATTTATTTATATGCTACCTTTCTCCCAGAATGGGACCCAAGGCAACTCACAAAAACATAAAATATGACATACAATTAAAAACAATTGAAATCATCACAATTTAAAATGATATAAAACATATAAAATTTACAAAACATAAATTAAACCCATCAGATTGGAAGCCACATATTAAAACTATTTGAACATCACTCCTTCCACAACTTTCTTCTCCTGTGCTCAAATATATATACAGTACACACACACACACACACACATTACTTCAGAGTTTTCCTTAGCTCAGTTCAATTGCTTCTATATTTTGTAATATTCTGATTACTGGTTTCTTCTGCCTTAAAAAAGGCACAAAGCTGTGGAAGAAGAAAATTGCCTGATACATTGTCTGTGGTTTTGTGAGGGTGTTGAACATGTCTTTAACAACTGTTAAGTAGCAGGTATATTCAAAATTTAAGCTATATTAAATTCCTGTTTTAATCACTGGTTACAGCTCTTTAAATGAACACAATGAAAAATGAGTGGGCATATCAGAACCACATGAAAAACAAGTGTGGCAATGCCAGCATGTGCTTTTTGCTACACTCTGAACCTCAGAAGCAGGTTTTGACATAAGTGGTATCACATGGCTGACGTTTGTATCCTGGGATAATTTACTGCTCCCCTCCCATCTGTATTTTGTGAAATGAAATCCTTAATTCTAAGCAACCACAAAATACTTCCACCCTGTACCTGTCACAACTTCAAAGGTTGATCATGCTGGGAGACCATGTTTTCCAACAATGCTTACACTGATCTGTGCTGTGCATTAAAAAGCTTGAATGTTCTTTGTACAGAACCATTGAGTTGGAAGGGAGCTTGTGGGCCATCACGTCCAATCTGCTGCTCAATGCAGGATGTCCAACAAGAGCATCCCCAGCAGGTTGCTGTCCAGACTCTTATTAAAACTGTCCAGAGAAGGAGACTCCACCACCTCTCTAGGCAATGGTTCTCAGAAATGTATCCATTGTTGTTGGAAAAGACAAGAGATGTGCTGTCATTTAGTACAGAATGTCCTTGTTTCAATCCCCATCACTTTACTGAATTTTTCAATTAAGAATAAAATTGCACTGGATCTTTGAACTATCATTGTATTCATGGGATAAAGTCAAACTAATCTCTTCATGAAATGACTGGAATTTCTTGGGGAATCTGCTTTGTGTAGATTATTTAGCTATATTTTCATGTAATTACTTGTGTTTTATTGGTCTACAGATATTAAGGTCAAGAGATATACAGTATATAGCTGTTGTCATCTGCTTTGTAATAAAGAAGATTTTACAATTAATTCTTGTAAAGGGACATTACTAGTCCCTTAAAAGGGTGAAAACATATTTTATAAAAAAAAAATTACTCAAGGAGGCATACAGTAGGGCCCCCCGTATCCACTGATTCAATTATCTGCTGTTTCAGTTTCAGCACAGCTACCATAGAGTCTTCCCAGAAAATGTGTAGTCTCTAGCCATTTTCTAGGTCCTCCAAGGCAACTCTATGGTAGTTTAAACCTAAAGTCCCATTAGTTTCAATGGTGTTCACTATTATCTGTGGATTTCATTATCTGCAGTGGGGCCCAGAACCAATCCCCCATGGATACGGGCGTCCTACTGTATATATTTGTAGAAATATCATTTTAGACATATTTTTTTAAAGACGGTTTAGAGGCGATATGATAGCCCTGTTTAAGTATTTGAAGGGATGTCACGCTGAGGATGGAGCAGGCTTGTTTTCTGCTGCTCCAGAGACTGGAACACGGAGCAATGGGTGCAAGCTCCAGGAACAGAGATTCCACCTCAACATTAGGAGGAACTTTTTGACAGTAAGAGCTGTTCGGCAGTGGAACGCACTCCCTCGGAGCGTGGTGGGGTCTCCTTCCTTGGAGGTCTTTAAACAGAGGCTGGATGGCCATCTGTCGGGGATGCTTTGATTGTGATTTCCTGCGTGGCAGGGGGGTTGGACTGGATGGCCCTCGTGGTCTCTTCCAACTCTGCAATTCTATGATTCTATGATTCTATGATTCCTACACTTTCAGTTTAATATAGGAAGTTGGATTCTTAAATCTCCAATCCCACCTCTTAACATGTGGGTCTGCCTCATACTGAAGTGAACCATTGATACCAAGCTCAGCCCTGCCTTGAGCTGGTCAGAGCTGTCATTCCTCATACTTCTATAGGAGATACTATCTGGGAAGCTATCTCGAACCTCTTGTATGCAAAGTAATGTGTTCCGCCACTGAACCATGGCCTAGTGCATGCATTCTAGAAGCCATAGAACTTCTTTATTTGAAATGTGGTGCTAATGTGGTCATAATGCCTGGTAAAGTAGAAGTAGGGGAAAAGGGAGACCACATTACAGGTAGATTGACTCAGTCACGGAAACATGGCCCTGAGTTTGTAAGACCTGAGCAGAGCAGTTACATTCCAAACAACATTGTAGCAAGTGGGCTGATATTAGTTTATTGGTATGATATGTAACAATTTCTGGATAACATTTAAAAGTTACTTTTACAGGGCATTTGGGGGGATTTTTAGATGTACTCAGACAAGACTTTTAGAAGTTTTATTGCATTTATTTATCAATCCCAAGAACAGAACAGAAGTTTATTGTCTTTTAGCAATTTGCCACTATACAGGTAAGACTTGAGAAACTCAAGAAATAATCCATTACAGCTTTATAGAATTTGAAACTCTACAATTCTTCCCATGGGCTATCAGATTTTGGGTAATTTTCTGTTCAGCCTTTAAGCCTTGCATTACGCAGCGGCACAGCACTGACAAGAAATTTGAGATGTTCTGAAAGATATATATCTATCAACTTTAGACAGTAGAAAACAAACTTTCACAGAATATGACCTTCCCTTCATTGATTTTAACAGTGGGTGGATGTATTTATTTCTAAAATCATTATAGCTGGAACAATTGAGGAGCGCATGAGGAATATCTTCAAGAGAGAGAGGATTGCAACTGCATACTCTATCCCACTTAGGCGTTTCCTTTTTCCAACCCATCCAGTCTGTCAAAGGGAGAACATTTAATCTACATGCTCGATAAGAAAGGGGTCACCACCCCCGCCCCAGCATTGATCGCACAGGTGCCCTCTGCTTACTTCACCAGCACCAACATGAGATGCCAGGCTCTCGGAAAGAGCTGCTGAGCCAGTGGGGCCGATACGGTTTTGGCCCAGCTGGCCGTGTGAACAATAATACACTCTCACACTGGTACATGTGGACACCATTGTGGTTCATTGGGGCCAGTCCAGAGCATAATGGATTAAGCAGCCAGTACAGACAAGATCAAGAAACTATTTTCAGTTGCAGAATGTGCCTATCCTTCGACTGCATATCATTGGGTTGCATGATTTAGTCTGAAGATAATTTTGGAGTGGCCAATATTTCAGTTTGGATTAGAGCTACTACCAACACATGCATTACAGTGACCAGGTGGGTGAATGTTGATTATGTTATCCATCCACAATGGCACCACTGTTCAGTATTCAGCCAATGAAAAATGCAACAGCCCAACACACACACACACACAGACACACACACAGACACAAGCTTTGTTGAAAGTCATTATATTGGTGATTCAGGGTGTGTACTGGCTCCCTGTTGTTTTTCTGACATGGTATTAAACACACAAACTGCTTAATTGAAGATCCTGATACAGCTTAAGATACTATCTCTTATGCTGATATTGTCATACTGATCATGGTGTTTCCCGCCATGATCCTGAAGTAGATGAGTTTGTCCTGTTAGGTTTATTAGCCGAATGACAAGTCCAGATAGTAATAACCCATAATTACTAATTGTTACTAATTTACTAATTTTTACTAATTAGTAATTACTATTTTTTATACATGGTTTTCTGTATATACACATTTATTACCTAGAAATATAATTAAATATAATTAACAACTGGCTGTGTGCCTAACCTTAACTTCATCTTTATATAAATTCCTGTACAGAGGCTCAGTCTACTCACCTAATTAGCTTAGACATACAAAGACAATGTTGCTTCTTGAATCAACTTCTGTTGTTGAAATGAAATGAGCAGTTCTGGCCTTGGCACATTTGAGGGGTGGGGGCAAAAACCAGAGAATGAGGACAAAGGTGCTGTCTGTGGACATTTTTGTGAGGTGAAACATTGTGTTGGGAATGGACAGCAACTCTTAAAGGTTCAGATGTTGTAAAGGCATCAGGACCTATTATGCTAATCTGCTTTGACAGTCTGCATACCCCCAGACCCAAGACTTAAAACTATCTATTAAAAAATAAAATCTCATATTGCCCCTCTGTAAATCCACAATGCTCTTAAACTTGCATTGAGAGCATGACTCCAGTCTCTTTTCCTGTCTTAGGGAAAGGAATGGTGGAACTAGAGAATTTGCAACAAAATGCTTCCATGTGAGGAAATATTAACTAAGCTAGAATTGGAGCTTACAGAAAGATTTATGTTGAAATAATATATGGTGATGGCAAGTGTATAAAAAAGATTCACAGCTCATCCCAAGCTGTATCCAGGCTGTTCTATGTAACAGTGTGGTGGCTTCTTTATCCTTCACATAGGAGGATGCATTTCAAGAGTTACCACGTTAGTACATTCTAGCCAGATCCCAAAGCTAGCTAATTAATTCCTTTCCCCAGTAACTACAATATAACTACATTAAAATGGATTTGTAATGTAATATGGGATGACATCCCTCTTTTTGCAGTATAGTTTTGCAGCTATTTGTAGAGTGGGTGTGGCCTGACTAAATGGTGAATGAGGTGTATACCTGTTACCCAAAATGCTGGGGGTCCGGGAGGACCCTCTAACACACTAATTTTAGGATACACTTGATTTGGCAATACGAGAGATTGGTAATGGCACAACCTTTTAGACCTATGTGTACTGGTACTAAGGAGGAGACTCTAGGCAAAAAAGTAGAATTGAATGATCTTTATTGGAAAATAATATCACAGCACTCACACAAACACTCAGGCTTCAAGCGCTCACACAAGGTTAACGAATAAAGTAGGAAGGATTTGGATGGAGGAATAGAGTGAGGGTATGATGGGTGCTATGACACCTGTCCTGTAGAGCAGAAGTTTGTGCAGCAGTGGGTTCTCAGAGTAGTGTTCTGAGGGTCTAGCAGCAAACTGGTAGCATGGATGTAAGAGGAGGAACTGTAGACAATTTGGTTGTTTTGGGGTGATATTTATATGAAATAGTTTCCCTGAAGGGATGAGGTTTTGAGTGGAATACAAGGTTCTCGGAGGTTCCCAGGGTAGAACAAAGGGAGCTCTGGAAGAGCTAATGGTCGTCAACAATCGATGGTTTGGAACTGAATAGGAAACAGGCAAGGGCTATTGTTGGAGGGAAAGGAGAGGAAAAACCCATTTACAAGCAATAATGGTCTCTTGCTATCACTGAGTGGATTAGTAATGACACACCTCCAGGTGTTGAACCTTACTTGAGAGTGTCTGTTTTGGAAATTTTCCACTGACCCATCCTTTGGTGCATACATGAGTCCCACCAGTATTAGGGAGTCCCTGGTTTAGCTGTAATTATGTGGACGGCCACTTTAGCCAAATTATTAAATATAGCCAATGATTTGATATTCTAAGATGGGGGCTGTCAGGGTATATAACATCACATGGTGCAAGTGCTTACTCAAATTCTTTTACGAGTGTTGAAGCAAAGAGATAGAGGACAAAAGTGTGTTTTGCACCACAGGAATAGTGTTTTGCAGCATTTAAATGTAATTTTAAAAACTATGTTATTTACTTTTGAGAAAAGGAACTGATTACTTTAAAATTAGTCGTCCCTTCACATTCGCGGGGGTTAGGTTCCACAGACCCCCGCAAATGTGAAAATTCCACAAATAACGATTGCCCTCCCCCTCCCCCACCAAAGTGACCACAGGGCCTCCGGAGGCCCCATAGTCACTTCCCTCACCTCCCACCTCCCTCCCAAGGCCTTCATGGGGCCTCCGGAGGCCCTGCAGAGGCCCCGTGGTCACCTCCCCAGCCCTCCCCCTCCCTCCCAAGGCCTTCACAGAGCCTCCCAGTGCTCCCTCCCCGCCTCTCCCCCCCCCGCCCAGCCTCCTAAGGTGGTGAGGGGGCCTTGGAAGGCCCCCTCCCCACCTCTCTCACCCCTCTGGCCTGCTTCTCTCCCCCCCCCCCCAGAAGCGGCCACAGGGCTTCTAAAGCCCAGTCACTGCTTTTGGGAGGGCGGGGCGGAGGCCCTCCCAAAACCGCAAATACTCAAAACTGCGAATGCTAAATTTGCGAATGTGGGGGGGCAACTGTATTGCTATTATGGTAACTAATTAATTCATAAATGATTGATGTTGGAGTAACTACTGCTATATTTTTAACTGTAGCTAATTTTAAAAGTAAATTTGTCAGTTCTGGTTTTACCCCAGCACTTTGGGGTAAAGCTTGGGTTTAATGCATGTTACTGTGCCTTTATGGGCACACACTACTTTCCTTTTATAAAAAGTAGAAGGGGAAGCTTTTGGTGAGATGACTTCTGTTTTCTGCCTGCACTAGCAACTACAGGGTCAACCTAGACAATATATTTAGCACACATTTTAAAGCTGTACTCTCTCAAGTGGTTGAAGGTGTCTGTTTGTTTTAGTACATGATTGTCTTCAACAGCATATCTTCCATCTATTTTATTTTTTGCTTTCTGGTTGGTTATTGGAAGGTCAATGAGGGACTTTATCAGACACACTAAATACAGCATCATAATGACACCACATAAACATGAAAGGGCGTGCATACCACATGACGTCGCCCTTTCGTGTTTATGTCCCTGCCAAACCCATATTTTTTAATTGATGGCTGAAGCCATCAATTGATCCCACTCGCGTCATTGTACTCACATGAATGCAGCGTCAATGGCCGGTCTGGCATTAACACTTCTGGGTGAGATCGCAACATCCAGGTAAGTGACACACTTTTTATGACCCTCCCCGGGTTACTTGTAAGTTTTAAACTGTGTGTATGTGCTTTGTGTAACTTTTTGTGTGTTCTTTTTGTTTTTTGTTTTAATTTCTCATGTGATGAAGTCTCGTGAGAATCCATGGGTTTTTGAATGAGGATTTTGAATGATTTTGAATGCCCTGGTGGCACAGTGGTTAAATGCCAGTACTGCAAGACACCACGTTGCAAGTTCGATTCCAGCGGGCTCCAAGGTTCACTCAGCCTTCCATCCTTCCGTAGATCGGTAAAATGAGTACCCAGCTTGTGGGGGCAATTAGCTAACACACATTGGAAACTGTTTAATGCAGTTAGATGTGTAAATAGCTGTTGCTTAAAACAATTTGTAAGCTGCTCTGATAGCCTTGTGGCTGAAGAGCAGGGTATAAATAAATAAATAAATAAATAAATAAATAAATGGAGCTCCGTTCACTTCCTCTTTCATTTCCAGGGAAGCCTTTGCTGGGTTTAGAGGTAAGTGCATTCTTTTGCTGACATAAAAATGGATTTTTTAATGCCAGAAAAAGAATGCTTTTAAGGGGCTCATCTGATAAAGTCCAAGATCATAATAAGCACACAGGGTCTGAGTGCTGAAACATACATCCTTGAGGAAGCCCCATAATGGGAGGAGGAATGTGTTAATCAAAGGTAATATACATTCCCTTAAAGTCTAGTTTGACATAGCATATGTGGTGTTTAAGCTACTTCCACATTAATGCTTGCAAGGGGAAGTAATCCCCAATAGCAGTAGACAGAACTCCATGGAAGATTGGTGTGGGTCTTGATGACTGGGGGTCTTGCTAGAAGAGCATGAGGCCATTCTGGCTGGTGCATTCTCAGAAATGTACTTTCTTTGGTTGAGTGTAACATCAGACTAAGAGGTAAACCTTTTAGGAGGGATGTGTGAATATATCAATTTTGCTGCCTATCACATCCATTTTATTTTAAAAATCTCATTTTTAGGTCATGTTTATTATTAAACAGTGGGAAAATTCTTGTAAAAAAAATGATCCCAAGAAAGTGAATATGTTTCTCTAATTCTTACTGGATGTCATTCCCTGGCAACCATATCATTGCACCAAACTGTAGTTGGCATGCTTTTGTCAGTCTGGTATTCTAATCCCCTGACAGCTTAAAACACAGGACTCACCATTAATTGCCAACAGATGCAGTTTCACTGAATGATGTCTAAATGTAAAGAAGCCATACTAGAACAATTAAGTACCAAACTGACTCTATTCCTGTTGCTGATCTTAAAGAATACATCTGCAGCTGCGATCTTTGAAATGGCTTGGAGCATTACCTGGCTAGAAAGGAATTATAGTAGTCATTAATTTAGGACTTTATCAGACTATAACTTTAAAGCGTTCTTTTGCTGGCATAAAAAAAAATCTATGTTTATGCAAGCAAAAGAACGCCCCCCGCACTTACCTCCAATCCCACGAGGGCAGCTCCGGCAATGAATGAAGAAGTGAACAGAGCTCTGTTCACTTCCTCCTTTGAAATCCCATGAAATATTGCGAGAATTCATTGCGCAGGAAATTCAAAAAACAAACAAAAATAACACAAAAAGGTTTTTAAAAGCCCAAAAACAAACTTTAAAACTTACAAGTAACATGGGGAGGGTAATAAAAAGTTTATCACTTACCTGGATGTCACAATCTCACCCAGAAGTGTTCGCACCAGAACAGCCACTGACAGGTTAAGTATGGGGAGGGGGGAAGGACATGAGGTTTCATACACCAGGTATGGTTGCCAAAAAAATAAAAAAAATAAAATAAAAATGGCAGAGCGGATCAATTGACAGCTTAAGCCATCAATTAAAAAGTACGGGTTCTGGCAGGGACATAAACATGAAAGAGCAACATTGTCTGATATGCGTACCCTTTCGCAGTTATGTGGCAGCGTTGTGACGCTGTATTTGATGAGTCTGATAAAGTCCTTACTGTCAGAAAGACAGGAAATGGGACATTTGTGTAAAGATTAGAGATGTATCTTTCTGGGATAAGGTGCGGCACACATGCATCATTTGAGTCTTTAATAAGTCTGTTTGTAACACCCCATCCAAGCTAGACGTTGTGAGGAACTATACATATAGGAAATGGCTTAGCTTATGCCTATCCATTTAGGAAGGCAGCCCTGTCAAGAAAAAAGTAAGATATGACACTGACAGTCAGAAGAAAAGCTTAGAGAAGCTAAACAGCATGCTGAAAGCACTGGACATTATTTATCTTTCTTCAATTTCTTTCTGCCACCTAGCCAATAAATCAGCAGAACAACATAAAATGTGGAGGCTGACACATTCTTAGCTGCTTAAATATGTTTCACAAATACCACTTCAAGCAAAAAAAAAGAAAGAAAAAAAGCCTGGATTATTTACATACCATTATGCCATGTAAGAGCAAACACAGAAAATGCTGAGGGGTGACAGAATTCTGAATCATACAAGGCTCAGCTTTGTTTTCTTTTTCTAAATCTTCTAGACCTGTGAGGGTAAAAGTGGCATGACATGTTAAATGTATCAGGAAAGTTTTCCATTGTGTGAACAAATTCTCACATTCAAGCCTCTTTCCTTCTCCTCTTTCACAGTCGCAGTACTGGCTGATGGCTCCCATGCCAGTGGGTGGTAAATATACTGTGGGTTTTAGTCCAAACTTTAAAGGAGTTGTCCTTTAAAACCTGGAGATGATTCCCTGCCCTGCTGACATGGAAGCCACCAGTGGAACTAGCAGTCAGGAGCGAGAGATTGGTAACATCTATGTCTTTTTAACAGATTGGGAGAACAGCAGTAAAACAGTAGTAAAACTCTAGTTAGTGAGAACTTGCTCAGGATCTGAATAGTATGAACCTTGCTTCCTCTCACTAATTAGGATTTAAATCATCCATCCCCAATTTGGACCTTGTCTACACAGGCCAAATGAAATGGCCTCCCCCCTATTCCTGTGCCCAGCTGTCCAGATGACGCAGGGTTTTGGACCCGTTTCTAGTCTGAACTGTCCAGATGACACCCAGGCAGTTCCAACAATAGCCTGGGGCAAATACCCCTTAAAATGGAGCACACATGTGTTAAAAGAAAATTATTGTTTGCTTTGGCTCTTCTGGAGAAAACAGTAAATTTAGTTACCACAAGGGTGTATGTGTGTCCACATGTGTGGTCTGTGCAGTGCTGGGAGCAGTCATTTCCTGGCCAGAGAGTGTGCATCGCATCTGCTGAGGTCACCGCGAGGCACTCAGCCATGTGATCCCAGCCAGACACCTCATTCCTGGCCTTGGAAGACATGACCAATGTGGGAAAGAGTGGTACTGGTTTGCACGCAGGTTTCAGGTGTGTAGACACCCCTCCATTGCTGCAACAGAAGGGCAGGTAGTGTGGGGGAAATGCTGAGGGCCCTTGGCTGGAATACTCTAGCTGGAACATGGAGTATTCTGGCCAGTGTAGAGAAACCCATAGTTCCTTCCAGATATGGTTGAATATATAGCCACATCACTTTCAGACATCATAAGGTTGAAAAATATTGTTTTAAACAGACTGCAGTAGTTTAAGCTGTGGCACAACAGGAAAATGATTTGTGTAAAAGTACAAGCAGACAGAAGAAACAGGAGGGGGGGTGGCAGCCCTTGGTTTGCCATGGAAATATATCAGAACATCTTTCAGTTTTTCTTCATACTGCATTTGAATTTTTAAAACCTCATTTTCTTTTCATCCCAAATAGGAAGAGATTTGCAAATACTGTACTGTTCCCCCACCACCAAAAAATGGGCCTTCTGCCCCATTTGCATTGGTCAAATTCCATAGGTGCAGCTATTATTATTATTAATAATGATGATGATGATGATGATAATGATAATAATAATAATTTTATTTTTGTACCCCTCTTTTTGCCTATTAAGCAATCAAGGCAGCTCACAACAATTGGATATAAAACAAACAAATCCATAACAACAGTAATAGCTTAAAACAGTTTACCCCCCTTAAAATTACATATAATAATACATATATTTAAAAATAATTGACGAATTCACTAATAATATAAGACACTATCCTAAAACTTTAAACTATAACATAAAAACATAAAGAAAAAGAGGGAGAAGCATCCATTAAAATAGTCTATTCTATTCATGGAAGGCCTGCCAGAAGAGATCCATTTTGATGGCTTCTCAGAACAGAGAGTGCCATGTTGTGCCTGCTTGCCATATAGCTGTTAAAGATGAGGAAAATGTGGTGGCAATTCTTTTCAGCACTAACATGGCTGATAGACAAGGGAGATTATCAGATGAGTGCCTTAAAATGTGATTATGGCACTGTATTTTACAGCATTCATGTTCCGGCACAATGACACACATTTTCGCACGCTGCTGTAATAATGATACAGAATCACCCCAAGAATCTAGCAATACGAGTGCTCATGCTGCTTACTTCTGCATTTCTCTGTGAATGTGATTTTGGTATGTCTCGCAAAAAGATGCAAGCATGCTAAAAAGCCCCAAAACACCAAAATTAAAAAAGAAAATGTTCAGAAAAACACAGATACACATTCAGAAACTTGCAAGCAAGACGGGGAAGTTCATAAGAAGAGCATACGGTACCTAGTTTTCCCGTTCACACCCAGAAGTGTTCTGGCGAGACTGCCCATTGACACTGGAATTGTGCCAGCAGAATGGGGCACCTTGTCACACACACTGAAATCTGGAACACAAACACTATGAGCGATCCATTCTTGACTTCTCCTCATCATTAAAAAAGAACTCCCTCATAACAGCAGCAGAATGCTTGCATAATGCTGGGGCACGATGTCGTCTGATAAGGAAGCCCTTTTGCGATCTCATGGTATTGTTATAATGCCATTTTTGACACATCTGATAATCTCCAAGGATTCTAATCCACACTAAATGAAAACCCTGGGCCTGGATGGATGGATTAATCTGCCAATTTTGGTTTCTCCCACAGCCAGTTCTGAGAAAATTCTGAGAAAAAAATGAATTGAAAAGAAATTATCCTCTTGATTTATTGATGTAGTAGGGAAACCATTATTTCCTCAATCAAACAACCATGTGGTCCATTGCCTGCTGATATCCAGTGGGGCTGAGATAGGATATATCCCATGGTCAGAAGATGTCTCGTGCTCAGAGTACCTCCTTGATGCTCTGCATGACACACACATGCACTATTCTGGTCCTCTTGGACTATAGCAACAGCATCCTTATCAATCATAAATAGTAAATAATGAAGAAGCACCAAATACAATGATTTCTTCTGCCTGTCCTGGCTAAAGTAAAGTATGTGCCTTCAATTAAACTATCAACCTGTCGTGACCCCCATGAATTTCATAGGGTTTTCTCAGACAAGAAATACTCAGAGGTGCCATTGCCTTCTTCTGAAATATAACCTATAGCACCTGGTATTCCTTGGTGGTCCCTCATCCACTTACTAACCAGACATGACCCTGCTTAGCTTCCAAGATCAGACCAGATCTGGTGCCTTTGGGGTATTTAAGCAACATAGCAACATCACACACCAGTTGTATCATGTGTATACAGAGATCTCACTCTGTGATCTGTCTTCAGAATCTTCCTCATCCACGTATGCTAAACTGGAGGGGAGGGAATCAAAGATATATGTTTCAAATGTGAGGAAGCCAGACAGAATTGCTGAGTTAACTACTGTTTATGTTTTATGGCATGATAAGATGTATGAGATAACATGACATGATAAGATGTGGTGTGGCTAAGTAATTTTGGATTCTGGAATTAATGATCTTGGGGATAGAGTTTCAACATGGCAAGTGTATTGTTCCATTTATTGCTGCATAGGGATCTGGACATCTTCCTCAAAGTTCTGTTTTGATGGTACCATAGATTAAAACTTTGGCATGTATAGAGAGCAGGTACAGATTTCAGCTATTATTATATTCTTTTTCTACCTCTGGATTTCAGCTAATATTATATTATTATTCAACCACAAACTCTTTTTTAAAACGTTTTTGACTCTCAGAGGTTGTACATTTGACATAGAATTATAAGCCTTGACCACACAGACCCCACTTTACTGTCATCAAGATGTGCAAGTTAAATGTGGGCTAGAAATAATGCTTTATGGCTTGATGTATTATGTGAATCAATATTGTGTCTTCAGAACAATGAGATTTAGAGGCAAAGGGGCATGGAAATGTGAAATAAGAACAAAAGGGGAAAATATGGAATGCTTTTCATTTCCCCTTCTTAAAAAAGGCTAAAATAACAACAATTAACATTTGACAAAAATGATGAAAGTTTTGACAAAAGAAACCATTAGTAGTTGAAAGGGGGAGAAATCCACCCATCTGGCAGATATCTGGGACATAAATCAAAAGAAATCAGCAGAGAATTTAATAAAAAACTTACTGCTCATAATTTCCACTGGTCCTATATTACTGAGGATATGGCTGGCTTAGCAATGAAGACAGCTGAAAACTTTTATATTTGGCTTTTTTGGGGTGGGGGAAGTGTGGTAATGGTAGAGCTGCTGCTGGAAAATTCATTCACCAGTTCTTTTTAAGCAAAGAAGAGAAGACTAACTGATCAGTCATTTATGAACCCCTGGTTTTATTTTGTTTTAATTCTGTGGAGGCTCTTCAAGTCTCCCACTTTTATGGAGATGGAATTCAAAGCGGATGAGTATCTCTGAACCCCAGGCCTAGCTGGTGATTGTAAAGGGTAGACCCAGCCTGTTAGTATACTTGATACCTGTTATTATTATTTTAAGGTCTCAGTATTAAACTGTTTTAGTGGCTTAACAAAAAACAGGAAAAATATTTAGAAAAATTATGCTGTAATTCAGTATCCACTTAGCTGGTAGCAGTTAGTCCCATTGAACTTAGTGGGACAGAAACCTGAGCAGACACATGAAAGCCAGCACCCTTTTAATCACTTACATGCAGATAAGTACAGCTTATACAGTTGTAAGTATCTTTTTGGAGAGAGCACAGAGGGATATTCTCTTGCCCTTGTACTCCATGCAAAAACCTCCCAGGCCCAGCAGTGCCAAGCCCTGGAAGAGCTGTAGCTGCTTCTCCTTAACAAAGGTGAAGGGAGTGGGGAGGCGATTCAGAGCTCTGAGCTCCTGGAAGAAGGAAAAGGTGGGTGCACTCCATTTGAGAGACAGCCCTCGTTTTTCTGACCTCCCCAGACAAGCTGAGACTAGCTGCTTCTCTGTTGTCTGAACTGCCTCTGTACCATGCCCCCCGGAAAGCAACAACAACAGGGACCTCTTCCATGATTTGACTCTCACAAGCAGTGGGAGAATGGTGGATTACGCATGTGAAGCCATGTGCACATACAGGTTTTTGGTTATAGAATGGCACTATAAAAACACTGTAAATAGTTTCTACCTAAAAAAAAAAAATGGGCACATTATTTTAAATTGTCCTCTAAAGATAACCTGAGGATGGAATTCAAATGCAGTCAGTTCCTTGATAATATGCTAAATGGCTACTAGCTGGACCTGGCTTACCATATACCATTCTCCCAGAATCACTGAGAGTGACTTGCTCCGTTGACCTGCCGCCCACTGCCACGAGTTGACTGCCTGGGTCCCATTGTAGTGGCAGCAGTGGCGTCTTGCTGCTGCCACCATTGCCAGTTGACTGCCTGGGTCCCGTCGCAGCAGTAGTGTCCCACCGCCTGCAGTTGACTGTCTGGGTCCCATCACAGTCTGTGACTGGTGACTGATGAGAACAGGGAGGGGCCTTTGTGAAGCTGTGGTGTAGATGCAGATTGAGTGACAGGAGTGGATTGTGAGGTGGATAGAGAATGCATGTGGGAGGTGATTAGTTGGGTGTGTTTCCTGAGCAGCCAATCAGCACACTGTGAGAGGAAATGTACCCAGGCCTATTGTACATACCCAAGCCTTTTATAGATAGATAGATTGTACCTTTTGTGACTTGGTATGTAATGTGCGCATGAGAACATGTGTTTAAGTCATTGGCTCTGCATATTTTCAGCTAAGAAGCTCCTTTTTACAAAGTTTTTTTGTTCACCAGCTGATTTTTCTTCTTGTCTTTCATTGATCTGGAAGCTGTTTTTTGTTTTCTTAGCATCAGCATTGGGAAGATGGTGAACAAGGGCTGGAGAAGCACAGGGGTTGTTTAGATGATTTAAAAAAATCTTCAAGGAATATGGACAGAATACCTTTTGTCCAGATGAGTCCCTGCCAGGATTCGCCATATTTGGAAGGAGCGGGGCTGAAAACGCCAAATAGTTTGCAACTACAGCTTTCATTGTTTCTTGCAATCCTTTTTTTAAAAAAAAATATGCAAAAATGTGCATAACAGCCCATTTGAACAACCAGTTTGAATTGGGGCACATCCAGGGAGTAAAAACATGATTGGTCAGATGTGCATGGGAGTGGACTTGCAGGCGACAAACTGGCCGGAGCCACCATTGTTATTTTTCACAGACACGACTGAGTGCTATTTTCAAGCGGGAGAGCAAAAATAAATGTTGTTTTTAAATGCAGAAGATCGCTCTTCCACATCTCCCATTTACAAGGCAAAACCCAGGGGGAATGGTGGGAGCTTTGGCAGCCAATACACTCTCAGCCACCATCTTTTCTTACAGACATGCTTTGTGTGAAGTTCAAACTTGGATACCTTTCCATGCCAGTGATCTTGCGAATGAATTGTGGGGACAAAAGGACATTGCTGCAATAGCGAGGTAATGCACTGTTTTCTGCAATTAATTATCCTGTCTGACTAAGCCCACAGTGTTGAGTTAAAGCAGCATGTCTGAAGTAAACAATGAAATAAACAAAACTTGGGCTGGGAAAGAGCAAGATTCTACCCTGGCCAATTCTACTGTAGCTGTGTGTGGCTACTTACATCAGGCAAGGTAAACAGTAGCTGTCTCCAATGTGTTAAAGAAGAATAGATCTATAAGCTTGACCACTAAAATGGAAACTGTAAGAAAAATGACAAGTGAAAGAAAAAATAATAACAGCATACATTTTGGAAGAAGATTTCAAGGTCTCTCCAGAAGATTCGAAATGTTTTTGCTTGCTTATGCAAGGCTTACCAAGAAAGTAACTTTCCAAACTTTGTGAAGAAAGAAATGCGGATAGGCCACAATACTTTTATCAGTCTTTGTATTTTGATTGGATTAATAAAAATATTAGTATCATATGGACTTTGGATTTTGTCTTATGGTCTACTTCTGCCTTTTAGTATTCTGTCTGTATTCTGCCTTTTAGTATTATGCAGAAAAGCTCTATTGTACTAAACCATCCAAGACAAGAGATGGATGAATCTCTCAGGACTTTATCAGATGAGCCCCTTAAAAAGTTCTTCTGCTGGCATTAAAAAAAATTAATTTTTATGCTAGCAAAAGAACATTCCCCACCATACTTACCTCTAATCCCAGCAAAGAATTCCCTGGTAATGAAAGAGGAAGTTCACTTCCTCATTCAAAATCCCGCGGATTCTCACAAGACTTCATTGCATGGGAAATTAAAAAAAACAACCAAAGGAACACACAAAAAGTTAAACAAAGCACATACATATACTTTAAAAGTCCCAAGTAACCTCAGGAGTGTGATAAAAAGTGTGTCACTTACCTGCATGTCATGATCTTACCCAGAAGTGTTTGTGCCAGACTGGACATTCTCCCTTCATTTAACGTGAGTACAATGGCATGAGGTTTTACATGCCGGCAATGCTTCAGCAATCAATTACAAAGTACAGGTTTTGGCAGGGACATAAATGCAAAACGGCAATATTGTGTGGTACATGTGACCTTTTGTGTTTATATGGTGTCATTATGACGCCATATTTAGTGCATCTGATAAAGTCCTCAGTTTCACTTTCTCAAGCATTGGATTTTTTAAAAAATGTCAAGCTCTCTTCATAAAATTCATGAAAAGACAGTGATGTATTCAAGTCTTTTACCCGAAGTCTCAAGTCAAGTCTCATGTCCCTACCTTTAAGTCTCCAGTCAAGTCTCAAGTCCTTGCAAGATACTTTCAAGTCAACTCTCAAGTTGAGCCTCAAGTCTGGGTGCTAACTTTAACAAAAACAACAACAACAACAATGGAGGTGGTAGTGGGGTGTGTGTGGAATTTCAATAACTAAAAAATCAAGAAGACATGCACGAAGTTATATTTAAAAAGTAAATTATCATAGGCAAATTCAACAAGGCTTGATTTGAACAAACCTGTGCTGTTACTCAAATGTATCAAAACTGCATTTTAGGAAAACTATTTTTTCCACAAGATTGGCCCCCAGCGTGCTGTTTGCTGTTTCCCTCAGAGAAATGCTTCTGGAAGCAAGTCTTGCATGCTACTGCTCTTAGGAAATGTTTTAGGAGGATCCTCTGGTGTGCAGTTGCCATTGGGTTGAGGCAGGAGGGTCATGTCTACTCAGAAGCCAGCCTGTCCCTGCTGCACATCAGAGGAGCCTTCTAAAGCATTTACTAAAAGCAGCAGCAGCATGCAAGACTTGCTCCCAGAAGCACTAGGCAAACAACTGAACATCTTGGCTGATTATTGGGTGGAGCAGGCTTGGAGATCCAGGGTGGGAGCTGGTGAAGCCTCAGCAAGACAAAGCGGCAAGGTTGCAGGCTGGCTGTGGAAACATTAATATCATTTGGGTTGAAGAAGAAGCAGGAGGGATATGAGAGCAAACAGGAAAAATAAACTCAAGGTTGGACTTGAGGCAGGGGGTGGGGTCTGCTTGGCAGCCTGTGAGAAACGCTTCCCAGGAGGCTGCTGAGAAGACCTTGCCTTCCGCTTAGGAAAAGGCAGGGTTTAGAGAATCCTTCCACCTCAAGCCTGTTGCTGAACTCATTTGCTGTGTTCTCCTCGAATAAACGCTTCCCAAGCTCTTAGAGCGAGTGTTGCCTTTTGCTAGGAAATGCTTTAGAAAGCTCCTCCTCCTCCAGGCAAGTCAGTAGCTAAAAATATATGTCTCAAGTCGAGTCAAATCAGTGCTTGATTTATGGAAGAGTCAAGTCTGAGTCAAGTCCAAGTCAAATCATTGGAGCAACTTGAGTTTGACTTGAGTCCGAGTCAATTGACTCAAGTCTACATCACTGTAAAAAGATGTGCACATTTGGGAAACTGTTTTGAAAGAGTAAACCATGCAATTCTTAACTGTTTCCTGTTGCCAAATTCAATAGATACAGTTGTTCCCAGACTGGAGAAGGATATTGTACTTATATGGTATATAGCTGTTAAGGATGAGGAGCCTGTGAAACAAGGGGCAGTAACCAAATGAGCACCAGAAACATGGCTAAATAAAACAATTCAAAGCCAGATTTTAACAAGCTAAACCATGAAGTTCTGAAGTTCTTTTTGTTGAAAAAAAGGTGACAATTTTGGAAATTTCTTATTGAAAGGAACATAATGAAATTTTCACCCTTCTAGGTTGCATCTGCACTGTAGAAATAATCCTGTTTAACATCACTTTAACAGCTATGGAATTCTGGGATTTGTAGTTTTGTGAGATATTTAGCTTTCTCTGTCAGAGACGTCTGGTGTCACAACAAACTACAAATCCCAGGTTTCCATAGGATGGAGCCATGGCAGTTAAAGTCAAACCGGATTATTTCTGCAGTGCAGATGCAGCCCTAGACAATGATCTCTTTCAACTACCCAGTTATAGCATTATGATTCCACTTAAACTCTTATGGCTGTGTCCTATGGAATCCTGGGATTTGTAGGTTTGGTAAGGCACTAGAGCTCTCTGGCCAAGAATTTTAAATAGGTCATGAAGCTACAAATCCCCGGATTCCAGCCAAATCAGTTGAAGTGGGGTCCAAGTGTTATAACTCTACTGTGAAAGAGACAAAGGTTTTCCTCTTGCTAATCATCCAATCCATATTCATATTTCTAGTTTTTGATATACACTTTGTGTTAAAGAAAAAAAGGTTGCTCTGGCTTAAAAATATTTCAGGATTCCAACCTAAATAGTTAATGAATTAAAATAGGTCATCTGTCTGATTCTAAGACACTTATCTGGAAGTGCACTTTGAGTCTGTCAACATAATTATTTCTTAAATCAGCACTGGATGGAGATGCACACCAAGACTGTAGCAAATTAATAACCAGGGAGTTCTCCATTCCTCCAGACTATCTCTCAAAATGGAGATAAAGCAGCCTATCAGCCATGCTAGCTGTTATCTAGCAACACATAGCATGACATGGCTCACTGCTTCAGTGCAAATACATCCTTGTCACCATGGAGATAAAAAATGAATTTGGAGGACTTAGATTAATTACAAAACCAGGGGGAATCATTTTTCATATAGCAGTACCCCTTAAGGGTTTCATTTAAATTGCACTTGAGAAGCTACGTTTGTATTAGATCATATCTGCAACTGCAGGGGACAAAACAATTGCATCTAATGTTAAGGATCACTGCTGAAGCAGGGGTGGTGGGGTGGCAGATGCAGGAGTTCTGCTATTCCTGTATGAAACTTCTTATCAGATAACATATCCTGCTTCAGAATTTCCGCTGTAGGGAACATGGCCAATGGGAAGGGACTGCACAAATAAAGTGAGATAATTGAGTCACAGGCCTTATTCAAATGTTGATATCAGAGCTTGGAAATGTTACATTGCCCACCCCTGCTCCATTTGAAAGTGTCCTTTATTTGAAGGGTGGTCCAGTACAAGTCTAATTCAAAATTGAAGAACCACAAGAAAACTAGAAGCCTTGAAGCTGACCTTTAGCCATTAACTCCTGGGATGTATCCATACGACCCAATTACAGTATGTTGATACTGGGCCCTTGCACACCATACAATTACAGTCAGACTCCCATGTCCGTGGAACCAACATCTGTGGTTTCAGTTATCCACAAGACACAAAATAGGAACACATACCTATTGATCCCCTGTAGTGATTTTCTGCCGACGTTGCCAGTCTTTGAATCTGTGTGCCATCGTACTCACATGAATGCAGCATCAATGGGAAAACGCTTCCGGGTGCAATCGGGACAGCAAGGTAGGGGACACTCTTTTTATGACTGCCCCTTTTGGGGGGGACGTTAAAAGTGTGTTTTGGTGTTTTCCTGAACTTTTTGTGTCTTTGTTTTGTTTTTCTGAATTTCCCGTGCAAGTGGCTTCTCATGAGATTCGGTGAGATTCGAAATGAGGAAATGCGTTTCGAATGGAGCTCCGTTCACTCTCTGTTAGTGCCTGGGAAGCCTCTTTAATATGAAGAAGGCAAGGTCTGGTGGGGGGGAGTTCTCTTGCCAGCATAAGAACGCCACAATTTATGTCGGCAAAAGAACTTTTACAGGGGGTGGTCTGATAAAGTCCTGAGAAGTGGTGACTGTGCTTTAAAGCTGTGCTTTGGGAGCCAAAATGGGTGAAAGGTAAGATATAAATAGAATCAAATAACTATAATCTCAAATATATCCAAGAACAGTCCTTTGAAAATGCAGATATACCCCTTCTCACACAAAAGTGCAAAGAGAAAGGGGGAACAAGAGAAATCCTCCCCACAAAAATTTATCAAAAATCGGATAGGCTGTGATTTATTTTAGCTTACACAAGAAGATAGTCTCCTGTGGATGGCAATGCACAGAACTATCTACTTGTACTAGCCGATCCTTGCAGTTTCCTAGATGTGATGTGTCATTCACCCTACATGAAGATTTGTTGCTGTTGTATGCCTTCATGTTATTTCTAACTTATGGCGAGCCTATTATAGGTTTGTGAAATTGAAGGCTTTCACGGCCAGCATGCATAGATTTTCCTTGGGTTTTTCCAGGCTGTGGAGCCCAGAATTTTTTTTCCCAACCTGTGGAGGTAGTATTACCCTAAGAGGTGTAGGGTGCTTTAGAGCCCCACCCTTGATGCCAAAATCTGTATTATTATCTGGGGGAATTATTAGCTTAAATGGAAGCCTGTGAGAGGCGGGTAACTTTGGGGATCTTTTCACCTATATATACCAGTACTAACTGCAGAGAGCACTCCAGTTTAAAGTGAAATAAAGTATTTTTATTTGAAATAACACAAAGTGAACTCACACACACAACACACATTCCTAAGAAGCATACTACGCTATAGAGGAATAAGGCAGAAAGATTGGATAGAGGGAGACATTTGGAAATATAGGGTGACAGTTACCAGTACTGAAGAGTAGAGCTTTGTGCAGCAAAGATACTCAGACAGGCATCTCAGGATGGCAGAGGAGGTTCCAATCCAGGGTGCACCGAGAAAGAGAGTGGTCGGGTTCATCCATCATGGCACACCTTTCTATTGTCAGGGGACTAATGTTTATACCCTATTTCATATCCTGAAGGGGTACTCTGGTTAGGATAAAGCCTAGATGTCTTTCCCACAGGATAAACAAAGGAAATTGAAACTCAACTGATTGCATTAATGGTTGGGAGATAGAAATCAATTGGTTTACAGCAACCTAAGGTTGGACAGGAGGTGGTATAGGCGAGACTTCCATAGGAATAGATTTGGGAGCAGTCAAGTAATTGTTTGATTGAATGAATCATTTCTGAGGCACCCAGGGCTGGAAGGAAGGATTAGCACATACCTCCCTGTATTTTCTAAATGGTTTCCGCACAATCCTAATATGGGCTTTCTTGCCATAATACTTCTAAGACACATGAAATCAGACATATCTGAAAACCTAAAGCAAGGATAAAAATAGATGTATCTATAACAGACCCTTGGTTTTTGGGACCATCGTGACAAAATCTGCTTCCTAAGGTAACTGCCTCACTCTGCCTAATGGTAGGGCTGACCTTAACTTTTATCCACTATAGGACAAGTCTTGGGCTGTTACTTTTTTGGACTCTGATTCCCAGAATCCTCGCCCCTCAGCATCCGCTATGCTGGCCATGCTGGCTAGGGGATTCTGGAAGCTGAAATCCCAAAACCACCACAACCCCCTCAAAAATCCAGGTTCTGTTATAGATACATCTATTTTTCTCCTTGCTTTGGGTTTTCAGGGATGATTTCTGTTGGTTTCCCTGAGTGATTTCTTTTGCTCTTGTAAGACCTGGAAAAGTTTCTTCCTGTTTCCCATACAAAATGAAGAATGGTCCCAAAGGAATCTTGTAGCACCTTTGAGACTAACTTTAAGACTGAGAGACCAACTGAAAGAAAGAAGCTGTAGCATAGCATAAGCTCCATGCATCTGAGGAAGTAGACCAACTCTACGAAAGCTTATGCTACAGCTTATTTCTCTCAGTTTGTCTCAAAGGTGCTACAAGATCCCTTTGCAACTGCTATTGCAGATTAATATGGCTATGTATTTGAAGAATATGATTATTTCAAGGCACACAGACTACTGTGATAACCAATGAACTCAACCGTGGTCAAAAACTTCACACACTCCTAGAATGTAATGGAGGACTCTTTTTTCCAGAGACCTATCTCAGCTTCGAAATATCTTCTATTTCTGAAACTATTATCTGGCAGACGAAGGTAGGAGAAAACTACACACAGCTGTATTATTTTGGATTAGAGGCTTAAAGCCTATCACCTCATTCCTCTAATTACTGCAAATTCTGTAGCACTTCAACTTTTTAAATACACAGTTCATGTCTGGCCTTGTTGTTCCATGTGCCCTGAGCATGAACCTCAAATCTGGCATGGAACAGTTTGCTCAAGTTTACAATACAAATGGTTAATGGAAATAAAGTGGCATTAGGAATGTTTTTGTTAACTGTGCCAGCTTGAACCCACATAACTCATGCATTGAATTGTTATGGTTTTGCAAAGAGCTGTTTGTTTTATTGTTTTTTTAAACACATTAATTAAATGGCAAATAAAGCTACTAACCTCATGTGCTGGAATGGATGCCAAGATGGACATTATAAAAATGTTCACTTCAGTATTAATTCTATGTTTATGGGGCGTCTCATGTCTCTAAAACCTCCCCAGACCACTATTAATCATAAGCTATCAAGAACATGCATGACATTTTTCCTGTCATGCTCCAAAGAATGCCTTTATTAATTAAAGGTAAGAAAAATGGAAAGGGGGAGCCCTTTTAAACTCTTATTGTTTTCACAAAGACCAAGTGATAGTACTCTCTGCTTCTCATCTCTCTCCATAATTTGAAAAGGAGGCTTTAGTCAACTTTAAACCGAAACTCATTTTAAAAACTTGATGTCCACTCAAAAAGAGGTTGTCAGTGGAGTTATGAACAGGGTTTCTAGGCTGCAGAGTATTGTTTTTCCTTTCTACATTAAAGTATATACAGTTCTGCTGTTCTACAGAGGCATGTACACAAAGGCATGTACTTGTACTTACTACAAGTAATTGAAACTATATTAGTAGTCATCACTGAGCATTAAAACATAGTAATACAGTCAGTAGGTCTATCCACACTGCACAATGATAGCCATTTGATACCGCTGTAACTGTCATGGCTCTATCCTATGGAATCCTGGGATTTGTAGTTCTCAAAATTCTCAAGTGTGCTCATCTAAACTACAGACTTAGAGCTCTCTGGTAGGGAATTCTACAGAGCTCACCAAACTACAAATCTCAGGATTCTATAGGCTGGAGCCACAGCAGCTAAAGTGATACCAAAGCTCTATAACTGTGTAGTGTGGATACACTCTTTAAAACAAACATATAGCCACAGATAAACTAAAGCAAGTTAAGTACAGGATACAACTATCAATGGATAATAGTAATGATGGCTATATATTGCTTCTTGTATCAGAGGCAGTATGAATACAGAGAAGAAGCAGGCTAGTCTCTTTGCAAAATTAAAAAACAGACATAGGTCTGACCTGAAAAAATGCAGTGTTCAAAATCCAGTGAGTGAATAGCTCAGCCTCCCAAGACATTCTATCGATGACTAGAGATGGCCATTCTTGGACAAAGGTACTTCAAAGGCAGACTGCCCTGTAAAACTACTGAACAACAATTTGTGAAAAAATCAAACTTCATCTCCTGTGGCTTTAACAGGGACAATGGTTTTTTATCACATCATGTATCAATCAGCTCACTGAGTTGATAGAGGGAAGGCTGGCCAAAAAGCTTGGGAAAGTTCCTTTTTTTGGGCTACAGCTCCAGAAACCCTCAGTCAGCATAGCCAAGTTTTCCACATTCTGGCCGAAGCCGATTTCTCAGCTCCCATGGAAGCTCTGCTGGATAAGATTGCACAGACACAGTGGTAGGAGAAGAAGAAAATGACCAACATCCTACATTGTGTTTGCATACTGTAAAATTTACGCTCACTACACTAATTGACTGCACCAGTCCTCTGCTGAATACTGCCATTGTGGAACCAATTGTATATCTTCTAATGTGCTTGTTTATTGCCCTATTGTGCAATGGGAATGCAGAATGGCTGTTTCTGCAATCTCAGCTGCTAAACTGGATTGTTAGTGTTTGGAAACTTCAGCTGGCCTGAAGAGCTGCAGCCAGATGGTTAACTGGGGCTGGCTACAGGGATCACACAACTCCCTTGTTGCAGCAGCTCCTGTGGCTGCCAGTCAATTTCAAAGTCTTGGTTAAGACCTATAAAGCTGCCCATACAGCCCAGGTAAAGGTTATCTGAGCCTCCTTGAATCCCACTTTTGGCAAAAATAGGAAATAAATAAAGTGTTTGATGATCTAAAGGATCATATCCTCTCATATGAGTTTGCCTGTGTTTGAGATCTTCAGGGGAAACCCTTCTCACTGTCCCACCATCTTCACAAGTACATCTGGTGAGAACATGGGACAGGGCCTTCTTGGTGGCTGCTCCCAGGCTCTGGAACTCCCTTTCTAGAGAGGTTAGACTGGCACCCTCCTTTCTATCCTTCTGTAGGCAGTTGAAGACTTTTGTTTTGTTTTGTTTTGTTTCAGCAGGCTTTTGAAGGCTGGTTGCTCATAATGTGCTGTGTTGTCAGTATGAGTTGGGGGGGTTGTAATGGTCATAATTTTAACTGATTTTAATTCTCTTGATAGTGTAATTATATGTTTACCGTGAACTTTTAGCTGTATTTGTTTTAATTTTTGTAAGCTGCCTTGAATCCCAAGTCTAGGGAAAAGGCAGGAATTACATAAATACAAACAACACATTGAAGGCACTGACAAATAGTTATGTACTACACTTTAAGATCTAGGGTTCTGAATCTGTTTGGGAGGTAGGATCCAGCATCTTGGATAGCTCCTTTAAAGTTTGGACTAAAACCTGGAGCAGATTTACTGCCCCACTGACATGAGAATATGAACATGCACATATCTCTTTTACATCCCATAAAGCAAATTTTGGCCTTTCCCACTCATTCTGCCTTTTGATTCAATTTGCTGCTTTCTCAATCATATTAAGCTGTGGTATGACAGTTGATCACAGGCCTTGGATGTGATTCGAGGTGTGTGTGTATGGTGGGTGAGTATACAAAGATTCTCAGCAAATGTGCTGAATTATTGGTAGTTTCTTCATGATCTGGGAACCCTACTTACTATAATCTCATTAAAGTCAATAGGGATGATGCATATATGAACAAAGACTAAGGACTTTATCCGACCACCCTCCATAAAAGTTCTTTTGCAGGCATATTTTGCTGCATTTTTAGGCCGGCAAAAGAAGCCCCCCACCAGACCTACCTTAATCAGTGTCACTGAGGCTTCCCTGGCAGCAATGGAGCATGAACGGAGCTCCATTTCCTTCCAGGTTTCTGATCTTGATGATTCTCACAAGAAGACACTAGTGCGGCAAATTTGAAAAACAAAGCAAAACAAAGACACAAAAACACACTTTAGAAGTCCCAAGTACATGGGGGGAGTCATTAAAAAAGGGTCCCCTAACTGGCTGTCGCGTTCTCAAGAGGAAGTGTTTGCCCATTGATGCTGTATTTACATGAGCACAATGGCATAAGGATTCAAACACTGGCAATGCTGGCAACAAAGCACCAGGGGAGATCTATTGATGGCTTGGGCTGTCAATAAAAATTTACACCTTGTTCTCTACACATGATTGCGAAAGGACGTCATCGTCTGGTATGCGTGCCCTTTCATGATCATTAGGCATCCTTACGATGCCATATTTGCCGCATCTGATAAAGTCCTTAAAGTCAAGAAAATCAGTGGTGCAAAAATTCCACATGGATTTCCAGTTTACTTTGCACAAATTTCACATGAGTTGTTTCAGACATTTTAGCAAACACCCAGCTTTTAAAACAAACAGAAAAAAATCTTAGGCCACCTCTAACCAATAGTTAGCAGCAAGGGTTTTTATCCAGCCTCAAAAGGAATTGTTTGGGTGATATGCTATATGTGGTTTTATAGCTTCAAAAATTCCTGAGGCTATCATTCTGGGAAAGGGAAGATAAATCTTTGTCTTAGAGTAATTTAACCTGTTGAGTTCTCTCTGTACATTCCCTACCAAACAGCAGCCCTCATCTCAGCAGCTGATAATGTTATTCTAGATCATGGCAGACAGCTTCTCCAGAACAAGAACTAGATTTTGTTTTATTTTATTGAGAGATTCCAGTGAGGAATTCCTGTAAGATAATCATAGTAGCAAAAACATTTCTACCAAACCCTACAGTCCAGTAAAACTGAGAAGAGTTTGGAGAACAGGTCAGAAAAATTATTTTTTTGGATTACAACTCCCAGAACAGCTCCCAATGGCTATGCTGGCTGGGAGATTCTGGGAGTTGTAATCTAAAAAGTTTCCAAGTTCTGGTTTGGATCATTCCCATATATAAGTCTAAAATGGCTGCCATACAGGGATAAATGTGGCAGTGCTTATTTAGGCTTCTGTATATCTCTACGTTACATAATTGCATATCCACCAATTGCTCTGTTTTAGCTGCACTGGATCCAAATATGTTGTTGCAGGCATTAGCAATACCATCCAACACTCCTCTTGTACCACAGCTAGAGCATGCCCTCCAAATGTCTCAGTTTGACAGAGACAGTCTCAATTAATCCTCTGTCACCCCACTTTCTCAACTACTTTTAAGTGTCTCAACTTCTCTTTCCTCTTCCCACTTTCGTCCTTTGTTCTCAGCTTACTTTGGGTACATCTACACTGTAGAAATAATGCAGTTTGACACCACTTCAAGTGCTGCGGCACCATCCTATGGAATCCTGGGATGTGTAGTTTTACAAGGTCTTTAGCCTCCTCTGCCAAAGAGTGCTGGTGCCTCACAAAACTACAAATCCCAGGAATCCATAGGTTGGCGCTACAGCACTTAAAGTGGTGTCAAACTGCATTATTTCTATAGCGTAGATGCACCCTTCAATTGCTGCAAAATGAGTTCAGAGTGAAAAAAGTAGTTTGCATTCAGTTAACTCAGCCAGAAGGAGTGGGGGTGGAATCTTGCCCTTCCTTATTTGTTGTCCCCTACCCCACCCCCACACCAGCTTTCTTCATTTCCGTACATAAACTCCAGGATTTCTCTGCTTAAAATAGTAGTTTGTGTGTGTTCTTCCTCATTACTAACTTCTGTACTCTTGTTGCACGGTCACACCTTTTGGATGACTATACTGTTCTTGCTCAGCTGCATGTGCTCAGTTTTCATCTATGAAATATTGGAGGGTATGCAATTATAGACATTCAATACCACTTTAACAGGCTCTGTCTTACGGAGTCCTGTGATCTGTAGTTTGATGAGGCATTTAGGGTTCTCTGCTAGAGATCTCTAGTGCATTCCCACAAATTGCAGTTTTCCCGAGAAGAGGGAATGAGAATAAAAACAGGGTACCTTGGGAATGTAGCTCCATAGTTAATGTGGTATGAAACTGCTGCAACTGTACAGTGTAAATACACTCACAGAATTTCAGATCTGGAAGGCCCTTGGAGGTAATCTAGTCCAATGCCTACTGAAAGCAGAAATTGTACAACTCTAGCTCTCTTGGGTGAAAGCCAACCAGTGCCAACTTTTGCCTAAGGACTTTATCAGATGCCCCATTACAAAACGTTATTTTGCCAGCATAGAAAAAAACATTTCTATGCTGGCAAAATAATGTGTCCCCCCCGGCACTTACCTTTTAACCCTGGCAAAGGCTCCCAGTAATAAAGAGGAAGTAAATGGAGCCCTGTTCACCTCCTTGTTCAAAATCTCGCACAATTTCATTGCGCGGGAAATTCAATAATAAAAACAAACAAACAAAAACATTTAAAGTTGCACCAAGCTACTAAGTAATCGGGGGGGGGGTCATAAAAAAGAGTGAGACGTGTTACCTGGATGTGTTCGCATTGGAGCAGAGAAGATTTAAAGGGAATGAGGTTCGCACGTCAGCAATGCTGGCAAGAAAGCAGCAGGGGAATCTATTGACAATTTAAGCCGTCAATTAAAAACCCTGGTTTTTGGCCAGGACATAACCAGGGAGAGGTGGCATCATCTGATCCGCGTGCCCTTTCGCAGTTATGTGGTGTCGTGATGACACCATATTTTGTCTGCCTGATAAAGTCCTAAATATCCTGAGCACAGGAGAGCCCACTATTTCTAAAGCATCTTTTCCACTATTGAATAGCTCTGATTGTTGTGCAGTTTCTCTGAATATTTAGCTGAAATCCACAACACTTCCATTTCCAGCTGTTGGTAATCCTACAGCAGAAAACATGCCCGCTCTGTCTTTTACACGACAGCCTGTGAGGATTTCTGCTTATCTTGCCACTGCCACCAAATGCAGGGGCCTCCACTTGTCCCCACTGCCATGGCACCATATGTGGAAGCCCTCTGGATGTCCTCGTGGTTCCTGTGTGAGGCTTTATTCTTATAATCCCACGACTGGATACCACCACCTTTGGAACTATGCTGCCACCATGGGCACCATGTGTCTAAATGCAATCAACAGCACTATTATAGCATTCTCAGAGGAATATATTTTTGTATAGTACAAAAATAATTTATTAAACAGAAGTATAGCATACAGTTAAAGATTACTTAAAACATCCAAATCCTATTTGACTGTATGAACTCTTACCCTATCTCCTCATTATTCTAGCTGAACCTAACTGACAGTCCTGAGTCAAAGGGCTTATCTACATGGGCCATTTACCCTGTCTTGCCCCCGTCTTAGGGTCCTGCAGTCATGATGACTATTCTGTCCCTGGGCAATCTTCACCTCCAGGGCAAAGGCTGGGCTAAGACAGGGTAGGGCCCTTTACCATGTTGTAAAAAAAAAATCTAGTTTAATCCCTTCCCACCAGGAAGGAACAGATCGGGCCCTGCATATCTGAGGAGCCTGTCCTGTCAGGCCAGCCCATTGCTTCAGCTGCAGGTCTGCTTTGCTCTCTCCAGAGGAGGAAGGAGTCCTGCAGCATGTGACCAAGGCTGGTCACATGCAGGGGGCCTTGGTCACGTGTTGTGGGCCAGCTTCCTCGCTTCCACGAAAACCAGGGAGATGGTGGTAGCTATGGCTGCAGTGATAGGCTGGCATGCCCTTCAGGACTTCCTCTTGTTTCATGGAGAAACAGGCCTGATCCGCAGGCAGGATTCGCTGGCAAGGAGCCGGCATATCCTGGCCCATGTAGATGAGCCCAAAGTCAATCTCTTTTAAACATCCCATTCAAGAACCCAGCCAATCACCAGTCACTCCCAACATTTGATACTTTCACCTCCCTAAGAATCACTTCTTTGTTGTTGTGTGCCTGCAAGTCACATCTGACTTATGGCGACCCTAAAGTGAATGTATCACAGAGTGTTCTTGGCAAGTTTGTTCAGAAGTAATTTGCTTTTGCTTTTCTCTGAAGCTGACTGAGGACTTTATCAGATGGAGCTGTCATTGCAGAATTTCAGCACAACAGCACCTCAAATGGGTTCTCATTATCATATGACATCATCGTTCACCTATGCTCAATATGTACTCCACCCATTAATTGTTTGTCACTTTTCATTGATGGGAAAGTCCATGAATAGGTCTCAATATCACTCTTTTTAGCAGCATTGTTTCTGGCTTTTCTTCGCAAATGAAGATTCAGGAAGGGCTCATCCCGTGCTTTCTGCAAGTGCGCTGATGACTAAAAAGGCCAATCCGAGATAAACAAGTCCGGTTGCAGAAAGCACAGCAGAAGGTCTCCTTGGGTGATGTTTCTGGGTTGTGATTCTTTCTGCATTGTCATTTCTCTTCAAGACTTGTTCAGCATGAGTTATCAAATAAGGCTGCAGCATTGTGGACAGTGTGTCTCCATGACTCCCAATGTGAGACCAGGGCGGACCATTGTTGGTGATCAATTTGACTGAGCCTGAGATGTTGTTTCAGGGAGTCCTTGGATCGTTTTTCTGGAACTCCCCTCTTACGCTGACCCGTGGTGAGTTCACCGTAGAGTACTATTTTTGGGAGGCGATGGTCCTCCATCCTAGAAACGTGCTCTGCCCAGCGCAGCTGTGTTCTCAATATCATGGCCTCAATGCTGTTGATCCCTGCTTGCTCAAGGACAGCAACATTCGTCACATAGTCAGTCCAGTGTATATTTAGGATTGTGTGTAGACAGCGCTGATGAAAGCGTTCGAGGAGTCGTAGGTGGTGGTGACAAGTGACCCATGTTTCAGATCCATAAAGGAGAATAGACAGTACAATGGCTCTATACACACTGATTTTTGTGCTTTGCCTCAGGTGTTTATTACTCCAGACTCTTTTGTGAAGTCTTCCAAATGCACTATATGCCTTTGCTAATCTGTGATCAATCTCTTTGTCAGTCTTGGCATCTGAGGAGATGATGCTTCCCAGTTAGGTGAACTGCTGAACAGACTTAAGCACAGATTTGCCGATGGCAATGTGGGGATGGTGGTGTTCATCCTGTGGTGCAGGCTGGTAAAGAACTTCCGTTTTCTTCAGGTTGACATCCAGCCCAAACAGCTCTGCAGCTGTTGCGAAGCAGGATGTTAGGTGCTGCAGAGCTGCTTCTGTGTGGGCAACAAGGGCAGCATCATCAGCAAAGAGCAGCTAGATAGTTTAAAGTCTTAGTGTGAGCTCTCAGATGGTTTAAATTAGCTACCATCAGTACGGTAACATATATAGATGCCGTCATCTTCTTCAAGCTCTGCCTTAGCCCTTTGGAGCATCATGCTGAAGAAGCATTGACCAGCGTGTGAAATCACATCTCAATGTAATTGCAAGATTACAGCATGAATGGGTAGCCCTTTCCCCCCTTTCCCCCCTTTCCCTACGAGAACATAGGACTCACAGGACACTCTTATAATGAACTGCCACCTTTTCTTGGTATGTTTTTATGTTTAAGTGATTATTTGTTAATTTCTTTCGTTATTTATGTGTTTTTGGTGTGTTTACACAAAGTCACGTCTTCTCATGAGAATAGCTGAAATCTCACCCATACAATATATAGAGACTGTATCCAGTTCTTGGCTGGATGGCCAGCTGTCAAGAGAGCTTTGCTAGCATATTCCTGCAGGGCAGGGGATTGGACTAGATGGCCCTTGTGGTCTCTTCCACCTATGATTCTATGACAAAATCGTGGAAATAAAATCACATTCTTAAACTGCTAGTAGTGGTTGTGTGATGATTCCATAGTGGTAGTATTGCGTGATTACAGAGTAGTATCACGCAAATTACAGCAACATACTATAATTATTGTAATCATGCCGCTATGTTTCAGCTTTCCTCAATAGTAGAATTACAGAGTTTTTAGATACTAGTCTGATAAAGTCCAGAATGTGGCCTGCCCAAGGTCACTCAGTGGGTTTCCATGGCCAAGCGGGGATTCAAACCCAGGTCTTCAGAGTCATAGTCCAGTGCTCAAACCATTACACCATGTTGTCTCTTAAGAGTCACTTCCATTATTACATTAATGATACATCACATAATTGTGTGTGTCTTCAAGTTGCCTGTTGACTTATGGTGACCTCATGAATTTCATAAGTTTCTCTTAGGCAAGGAATACTCAGAGGTGGTCTTGCCAGTTCCTTCCTCTGAAACATAGCCTACTTGACCTGGTATTCAGTGGCAGTCTCCCATCCAACCATAGTTTACCTTAGTTTTTCTAATGAACACAACAGTATTTCTCCCCTCAAAAGTCCATAACATCACACAGCCCACCAGCTATGTGGAGACAACTCTCTGCATATCCCTTGACAATAACTGTCTCCAACTGCAAGGCAGGTGGTATGAAAGATGTGTACATGGCTATTTGGATCCTCTTCTCTATTCCCCTTACAGCCTTGAGGCAGTAACAGCTGGTGGCTTCCAGGTGAGTGGATCTGCTCTGGTGTGCCCCCCCCCTTTAATTCTTTTGGAAAATATATGCAAAATTTAATGGAATTAATTGCTCCACAGATGAAAATTCACAAAATTATAGTGGGGTCCTATACATGAGTACTCAAATGTCACTTCTTCTGTTTACAATATGCAGTTAATTCTAATGCCTGACAAAGCTTAGAAAAGCTATTTTGAGGGTGCAACAAGTTTCAGAATCCATCCATCAGCCAGCATGGGGTTTTAATCCAAAAAAGTAACTTCTCTAATGTCTGGACCCCAGTAAGTTGTAAGTTGTATTATTAGTATTAGTATTAGTATTAGTATTATAGCCTCACAGTGCCAAATCCTATGCATGCCTACTCAGAAGCAAGTCTTGTTGAGTGTATCTTAGAATCATAGAATTGTAGAGTTGGAAGAGACCACAAGGGCCATCCAGTCCAACCCCCTGCCATGCAGGAAATCACGATCAAAGCATCTCCGACAGATGGCTGTCCAGCCTCTGTTTAAAGACCTCCAAGGAAGGAGACCCCACCACGCTCCGAGGGAGTGTGTTCCACTGCCGAACAGCTCTTACTGTCAAAAAGTTCCTCCTAATGTTGAGGTGGAATCTCTGTTCCTGGAGCTTGCATCCTTTGCTCCATGTTCCAGTCTCTGGAGCAGCAGAAAACAAGTCTGCTCCATCCTCAGCGTGACACCCCTTCAAATACTTAAACAAATACTTAAACAAATACTTAAATACTCTTAGTCCCTGTTAAATGGGTTTAGGATTGCAGTTTTTAATTAAAATTTTTTAAACATGTTTATTTTATTTATTTAACATAGACAAGGGCCCTAAATGTTACATATTATATAAATTTTAAAATCATATGTTCTCTTGTGAGAGTAACATAGAAGGACTGGCATCCTGTTAGTGCCAGACATCAGTGTAAGCTGAACAACAGATACAGAGCAGTTATTTCAACATTGCACAATGGCCATACTTAGCAAATGGAACTGTTTATGTGGAACCATTGTGGATGTGGACGTGCAAAAGGGTACATTAATCTCTGCCTGTCCTTGCACATTGTACATCGTGCATTGTGCAACAGGGCTCATTCCTGAACATATACTGTGCAATGTTGCTATTCTCTATGGAAAAGAGATTCCACCACCAGGAAGAACTTCCTGACAGTAAGCGCTGTTGGGCAGTGGAACGCACTGTCTTGGAGTGTGGTAGAGTCTCCTTCTTTGGAGGTTTTTAAACAGAGGCTGGATGGCCATCTGTTGGGAATGTTTTGATTGTGTATTCCTGCATGGCAGGGGGTTGGACTAGATGGGACTTGTGGTCTCTTCCAACTATATGATTCTCTGAGGTTGCATAATGCTAACCTGGAGTAACTCTACCAGCAGATGCTAGATATTTTTTCCCTGTTGCTTGTAGATGTCTTTGAAAACAATTTAAAAACAAAAACAAGTGAAGCCGAAAACCCCACAGGGTTTCTTAAATAAATTCAGCAAAATTTTTGTAAAGGTGGATTTTAAAAAAAAAGTAAATAAAGGGGTAACTTTATTTGCTTCCAAATGAAACTGCTTGATTTTCTTCATGCCAGCATCATTCTTTCAATAAGGCTTCTGTCATTAGAATTACTTGAAAGAACTGCAGAACTCCCACTGTCCTTTCCCTGTTTCTCTTTCTCTCTTTTTTTGGTCAAATAAAATGTGGCAGATCCAGCCTCCAATGTAATTTTGGATGCAGAACTGTTTATGGAACATTCAGACGAACGTGAAACATAGGACTTGTGAGCAGCTGTTAAGATTCAGTTTCAAAGTCTTAGGTCTGGAATTTCCTATTTTGTTTTAGAAATATGCCAATATCCTTCATATGATACAGCACATGAAAGACTTGCTGAGAGGGGCAAGGAACATGGGTCCCATACTTACTACAAGGAAGAATACTGCTTCCTTGAATGTATTTCACATTTATTTAACTGTAGGATGTCTTCCAGATGATAGAACCTGCCCTATGGAAGAACTGGAAATAAGGCTCAGAGGCATGAAATTATGAAGGGCCTTGGCTGATACATAAGGCTGTTGTTTTTTCTTCTCCTTCTGCTTTTATTGTTATGTGCTTTCAAGTTCACTCTGGTGACGTTATCATAGGATTTTTTTGGCACGATTTATTCAGAGGGGACTTAACATTGACCTCCTCTGATGCTGAATGAGTGTGACTTGCCCAAGATCACACAGTGGTTTTCCATGGCAAACCACTGTGGGGATTCAAACCCTGGTCTCCCAGAGTCCTGGCCCAACACTCAAACCACTATACCATGCAGTGACATCTTTGTCACTGGCCCTATCATTAGACAAAGTGAGGACGCTGCCTCGGGCAGAGGAAGGCATCCACCTTGTCAGTAAACACCTAAGAGAAACAAGGCAGCCTAGGAAATTAAGTTGCAAGTGATGGAAGCACTTCCACCTGGTGTATCAAGAGAGCCACCCTCAATAGGTCAGAGTATCCAGGTACAGAACAAGAGGCACAAATATTTCTTTCACACTATGCAATTATGGTGCTATGATTCTACTTTAACAACCATGGCAACATCTGGTGAAATCCTGAGATTTGCAGTTTAGGGAGGAATATTTGGAATTCTCAGCCAGACAGCTCTAGTGCCTCACCAGACTACAAACCACCAAATTCTGTAGGGTGTTGTCATGGCAGTTAAAGTGGAATCATCATGGTATAATTGAGTAGTGTGAATGGCATAAGACAATATCCTACTGCTCTCTGTAGCTCTTTGGGACTAATTTAATGCCCTGAAGCCTAATGTTAGTCCTAACTAGAGTAGACCCATTGACTTAGTGGAATCTGAACAAGTTTTAATAGGTTTAGTCTAGTTGGGGTTAACTATAGGATTCAGGCCAAAATTTCAGACTTTCTTCAAAGGTGTTGATTCCAGAAGCTTCCTTCCAACAGATAAAACAATCTTTTACCTCCAGCCACCAAATGAAAGCCCAGCATTGATTGCATAATTCCAGTTTTTCATTCTTGCCATTTTTCTATTTTATCAGATGTATCAAATATGGCATCATAACAACACCACATAAGTGCAAAAGGACGCGCATATCAGACAACATCATCCTTTCGCAGAGATGTCCCTACCAAACCCCATACTTTTTAATTGATGGCTTAAGCCATCAATTGATCCCCCCCCTGCCATTTCTTTTTTTGCCAGCATGTGAAACCTCATGTCTTTTTAAACTGTACTTACCCCGTCAGTGGCCGGTCCGGCGCAAACACTTCTGGGTGAGATCATGACATCCAGGTAAGTGACACACTTTTTATGACCCTCCCTGGGTTACTTGTAAGTTTTAAAGTGTTTTTTTGTGATTTTAAAAACTTTTTTTAGTGTTATTATTTGTTTTTTAATTTTTCACGCGATGAAGTATCACGATATTTCGCGGGATTTCAAAGGAGAAAGTGAATGGTGCTCTGTTCGCTTCCTTTTTCATTGCCGGAGCTGCCTTTGCTGGGATTAAGAGGTAAGTGTGGGGGGAGCATTCTTTTTCTGGCATAAAAATAGATTTTTTTATGCCTGCAAAAGAATGCTTTAAAGGGATAGTCTGATAAAGTCCTATCATTCCAAGGCATTAGTTGCTAGGATAGATACGAACAACATGGATGTCTGTTTGAAACAAAAACAAAAGGAAATCACACAAAATATGGTCAGAACTTTAGGCTCCCTCTGCGAGTATTATATGACAAATCAGACAGAGGAAGTGATTGTGGGTTTTATGTGCTAATTATGCTTTAAATTGATCAATGTGAAATAAGACTTCTTGATGGTGTTTGCTAAAAACAAGCCAATAAAATGTGTAAGCTTGCAATGACAGATGACAAAGCTACCATTCATTACTGTGCACAAGTTAAGAGGGAGAGCAATATGGACTGTTGCTATGGAGACTAAAAAAAACGAACAACCCCTCATTTCCTATAGTGTATTTCAGTGTAGTGGGCAAATTTACAAAGTGAGGTAGAATTGCTGGCTTTTTGCAGCAGTTTTTAAAGCTGTTTTTATATTAGAGCATTTGCAAGGCTTGCATTGTGTTTCTGACAAATAAAATGGGCACAAAACAAAATGCATATTTTTATAATTAAAACACATTATAAAACACATTTAATTGCATATTAAAAAATGCAGAACACCCTTTAGTCAATGGGGGAAAGTTGCATTAATCAGGAAAAGTGCCCAAAAAATGCACAAATCAGGAAAAAATTACATGTGTTTCACTGCAATAAGAAACATAATAGCCCTTGTTTCTTTTCTTTCCTGATATGTGTGAAGGAAATGGCTTTGTCTTCCCCTTCTTCCACCCTTGCTGCAGATTTATACTTCCATTCCAAGAACTATGATTTAATAATCTCATTTTTATAAATTCATGTCTCTTTTTTTCTTTTCTTCCCCTGCCTTCATTCTCTGAGACTGGTGAAGTCTGGGTCGTTGTTTTTTTTAAAAAAAAAAACAACCATTATCCATATCCCTGGCATAAGCAATAAAGCATAAAGTCATTCTTTGTGTTTCCCCTGTCAAGAGGAATTCCACCTCTCCCAAGTCCGCATCTTCATCAGTGATTGTGCTACAGGAAACTTCACATAAAACCACCACCCTTTTCCTTTTTCCTTTTGGCTGTGCTTTCCAATTTGCCTGGTGAAAAATGCAAGATTTGAAATATTGCACAGGAAAAACAAAGCCTCTCCCAGACCTCTGGGATCTCTCCTCTCAAGTCAATTTCTGTTACTGATAGTGCCTATATGTTTAACCTTAAAAATGAAGAAGAGCAGGTCTAAATCTAATTGCTACTCCCATTCAATCAAATAAGTAATGTTAGTTAATACTCATGTAAATACAATGAATCCAATGAGTTTATCTAGCTGGGAGCAGCAATTGGATTTAGACCTTAATGTTGGGAGAGACATAAGAGATCATCTAGACCAGCTCTATGCTCACTATAGAATTACAATGTTGGATGAAAGCACAACATTCCTGAGAATCAGCTTTCCTTAAAAATCATACAGCCTATTACATAATCCAGTATAAATCCTGGGACCTCCACAACCCATCCCCCAGGAACCTGAAAACTTTTTTTAAAAATCTCAACTTTAGGGCAAACAGAACACCTAAAGATGGAATTAACGAGAAACTGAAACTGACAGATTTGGCCATCCTTGACTACAAGTCCTGTCAATCCCATTCTGGGAAGGGATCATGGAAACAGTGGTTCAACAAACCACATTGGGGACCACTGTTCTAGGAGTATTTTAGATCAGCCTGTATGGTTATGAGGAAGCAATTTAGAAATATGGAGCAAAATCTTTTGGCTTTGGCTTTTCTTCAAAATCTATAATCCATAGAATTATAGAGTTGGAAGGGACCTCATGGGTCATTGAGTCCAACCCCCTGTTCTGTGCAGGATCTCAGGCTAAATCATCCCCAGCAGGTAGTTGTCTAGCCTCTTTTTTATGATGTCCAGGGAAGGAGACCCCACTACCTCTTTAGGCAATTGGTTCCATTGCCGAATCACCCTGACTGTCAAGAAGTTCACTCTAAAGTAGAATACCCTTAGACCTGGCTCTATCCTGAGGGAAAAGAGATCAAGCCTTTCCCCTCTGTTCTCTGGGACAGCCCTTAAAATACTTTTAAAATGCAATCATGTGACCACTCAGTCTTCTCTTCTCTGAACATGCCTGGTTCCTTTAACCTTTCCTCATATGTTTTGTTCTCCACATCTCTTATCATCCTTGTTGCCCTCATTGAACCTCCTCCAACCTGTCTATAGTGTCCCCTATAAAAGAATCCATTTAATGGAAACAAACAAGATGAGCTTGAAATCCTAGTGCAGGAAGGCAAATATTACTTGGTGGAATGACTCCCATGATTGGAATAGTACAATTGAAGAATATAACCTATTAAAAAAAATGGACGTAGCAGAAAAGGGAGGGAAGTAGCTTTATATGTCAATGACAAATTCACTTGTACAGAAATCTATGAGAGTGATCAGAGTGGACCAGCTCAGAGCATTTGGGCAAAAATAAATGGGGAAAGAAACATTGTAGTAAGAATCTACTACAAGCAACCAAACAGAACAGAGGTGATAGAGAATGCTTTTCACAAACAAATCTCAGAAATCTCAAAGATGCAAAAAATAGTAGTTATGGGGGACTTCGGTTACCTTGATATCTGCTGAGAGACAAACTCTGCTAAGCATAGGTTGTCCAGCAAATTCCTGATGTGCCTTTGAGATAATTTCCTATGTTAAAAGGTAGAACAAGGGGATCAGCAATCCTGAATTTGACCTAACCAATAGAGAGGAGTTGGTCACTTGAATCAAAGTAGTTAGTACCTTAGTGGGATGTGATCATGTGATGCTAGAATTCACAATTGTGGGAAAGAGCAAGGAAGACTACAGTAGGCCCTTGATATCTGGGGGGGGTTGGTTGGTTCCAGGACCACCCCCCACAATTACCAAAAAACACAGATGATCAAGTCCCTATTAATGAAATTATGTAGGGCAGCAATAGAGGTGGTGACAAACCCTGGCCAGCAGGTGCACTATGATGCGTACCTTCTAGATGCTGGCATGCAAGGTAGAAGCGAGTGGCTGGCATGCAAGAGGGTCATGTAAATTCCCTGAATGGCACCTTACTCATAATGTCTGACTTTCTCTTGCAATGTGGAGCCACTCAATAGGCACAAATAGAAAGTCTGCTGTAGAACAGGGCCTCAGAATCCTTCTCAAGACTTAAGAATTCTTACAAAATGGTTCCTTAGCATAGTGTTCCTAGAGAACAATGTATCTCTAGGCAGCAGCAAAAATATAAAAAATGGCTAAAAGGTACTAGGACCAGGGTTAAGTGACAATCAGGGATTGTCAGGAAGAAGTGATAATCAACCAGGAGACAGTAACTGCAGCTTTCTTACAGTGTAAATTAGGGGAGGGGGGAATATGGCAGCTACACAAGAGTAAAACAAATTTACCTTGTGATAAATGCTCTCCCCACCCCCACTCCAATAATCTATTCCCCAGCCCACTTATTCAAAGTGCTCCCCCCATCCCAGTCTGGTTGTGCATTTAGAGAGTGTTTATTTTTCAAAAAGGCTATTATCAGCCAGCTGCTCATAAACTCTTCTCTCCAATGCAAGCACTTTTTTGCTGTGTAATTGCCTTCCTTTGCTAAGTGCCTATTCCACTGGTTTGAATTAACTGCTAACTCCTTATGATTATGGCGATCATTCATCTCCAGCAATTTAAGCCAGGTTTAGACTTAGCTGGGGTGACATCACCCTGTTAAAAACAAAGCCCACGGGGGGCTTACTGTCCTCAAGGCAGGGCTGGACCTGTGCTGTGTCTTTCTTCCTTCCTGTTCTCTTTGAGAGTATGTGAGCCATGGAAATCAGCAAACCTTCTCTAAGTCATTCTGCTTTTATGTTCTGTATCTCATTCATATAATGCATCCCTAGGGAACTTGGGTGTTACATCTAACTAACTACTAGCTTCCATTTGCAAATGCATTTGGATTGAAATGGATTTACCATCTAACCTAATAAAAATTTGCACAGAGCATTCTTTATGTCTATGGTTATCTCCCTTTTAACATCTGAAGCCCATTATGCAATGTTTCTTCTGGCTTTTAAATAAACAAAAGACATAGAATGTTTAGTTTCAGTTTAGCTATCCCTGAACTGACACGCACACACACGCACACACACGCTGGACTTACCATAAATCATCCATCCATGATGTACAGATTTTGTGAACTGTGACTACTTAGTGTAGAAGAAATATCCCAAAAATGTGATTTACTGCAAGACATTCGCTGATATTATTTTGTTATATGTAATAACTACCTGCTTCCATTTGCAAATGCAAAGAGAAATAGTTATGTATACCTAAGTAAACAGTTATGTGCATGTAACTAAGTAACTACCCCACCTTAATAGCCTGCAGCCACACTTTTCAGCTGCTGATCGGGGCACAAGAAGGAGGATGCTTTCAGCGTCCACCTGCAAGCAAGTGAGGCTGCAACAAGGAATTGTGACAGAAGTCCTGCTTTGGATTGTCATGGCCTTACTGGCTGGTGCCCATCAGCAACTGAAGAGACCTCCTTCACCCAATGCAGCTGCTGACTGTTGAGGTGATCTAGGAGACAATTAGTCTTATTAAATACAGAGCAGTTACAAATCTATAACTCTAGGTTATGAATCTGCAAATACAATACAGAATGCCCATTATTATTACTGTTGTTGTTGCTGTTGCTGCTGCTATTGCCATTATATCCCTCTGTTACCATGCCTTACACCCCCTCCCTATAACATTTCATAATTGGCAATAATAAGACACTTCATGAGGTCTAGTAGACTAGGATGGACCAAAGGTGTCAGGTGGAGGTAACTAGAACCTAAACGAAGGTGTTGTGGAAAAATACTGGCAGATATGCCCAAGATAGGATTAAGTGAAGCCCCTAGTAAACAACCCCATTACCAAGGTATGTGGTAATCCCCTTTTGGACGCGTTGGCAATGAATCATTAATCACAAACAAACAAGTGACCGGAGCCCCCATTATCCCCAGAAAGCTTTTCCTTCCTGCTTTCCTATCCCACAATATGGAAGCTTTCATAAACCCAGCAATTCTAATATCTCAGCCATTAATGACAATTAGCAAATTTGTGGTTTCCTTTGTCTAACGGTGGGAAACCCATCTAAGCTTTGTTCTAAGTTAGTACTGGTATACATAAGTGTCAAGGTCCCACAAGTTACCCAACCTCTCACATTCATTTGAGCTATCATAATCCCCCAATTAATAAAGTAAATTTTAACATCACAAGTGGGTTCCCCACCAATTCAGGTAACACCTCTTTTCCCCAATACTGGGACTCAGGGAGGCTTATAAAGATTTTTTTTAAATACAGATTAAAATACATACAAAAACATCAATAAAACATATTAAAATTGTCAGGGGATGATAGGACACTCAATCCTCAGCAGAAGCCAAAAAACTATCCCAGCAAACTTAGTAGCAACCTGTTCCCAAGAATACTCACATACAGAATGTTTGATGTCTAAATAAGCAGGAGGGACTTTTATCTCCAAAGTCAAAAAGTTGCAATATATATATCCAAATATTTACAGTTGAAGGAGAAATGATTTCACCAGGCATCAGCATTCACAAGAAGAGTAAGCTTTGGACTAGCTCACACACACACACACACACACACACACACATATGCATGTCTACAGGACATTGCCCTGTAGTGGCCTGACTAGGCATGACTTGGTAGGTCATGGAGTCAGCCATTATGACTCAGCATGATTCTGCAATTGTTTGGCCATTTTATAATGGAGTTCAGTCTCTAACTCCTGACAAAAATATTTTTTAATAATTATTTATTAAAAATTATTTTTAACATGCAATTAAACAATCTATAAAATTAAAACCATTTAACATCCATTTAAAAACAAGGATACAAATCAACAAAGCAGCACACCATTAAAAGTCCATTACTGTCAGTCTGTAAAAAATGCCTGTTGGAATAAAAAGGTTTTCACTTGTAGGTGGAAGGACAAGGAGGGAGCCATGCTAGCTCTCTAGGGAAGGTGTTTTAAAGCAAGAGAATAGCCACCAAGGACCCTCTGCCTTGTTCCCACCAAACATGCCTAGGAAGGTGGCAGGACTGAGGAAAAGGCAGGTTCATACAGGAAGACATAGTCCATCAGATAGCCTGGACTGAAGCCATATAGGGCTTAATATGTCATAACCCACCCTTTGATTCATGCCCAGAAATGGACCAGCAGCCATGGACCAGAAATGGACCAGAGCTTTTCAACAAGGGAGTTGTATGCACCCTCTGTTATTAAAAATGATGGAGATGGAACAGGACTGGTCAAAGATATTTTGCTGCCAGAAGCAGGGGAAAAAAGATGGCTCCTCCCTTTCCATGTTAGGTTAGATTAGCAGTTAAGGTTTGTTAGTTGGGTTAGCAGTTGAATCCTTCTTCAATACTGGTGGTAGATAGCCTTCTCCATTGCACTTGAAGGGAGCAGGCTACCTTAGGAGCTATGTGGTGGGCTGTATGACACACACCCTTTCTTACAGTGCTTTCCTGCTACTCCCCAGGAACAGCCACATGAGGTAGTGGTCCTATTCTGCTGAACAATAGGGCTATCCCTGAGATATAGGAGATTATCAGACAGGAATGCAAAAAGCATTCCTGTCCCATAATCTCCAGACCCGTCCCTGTTCCAATACAATAACCCTCCCCATCAGACTTACCTTCTCTTGAGTCCAAAGGCAGCCCAAGCATGAATGGAGTGTTTACTTACTGGACTGAAATCCCGCCCGTTCTCAGGAGAATATGTGAGCATGGGAAATTCAAAAAGAAAAAGAAAAAGAAAAGTTCACGAAAACAAAAAGTTCACAAAGGCACATACACGCACTTAAAAAATAACAAGTAACATGGGGAATGTATAAAAAAGCAGATAGCTTACCAGGTTCTTGCGATCCCCACCCAACGGTGCGAGGTTTCAGACACCAGCAATGCTAGCACCAAAACGTGGTGGGTGATCCATTGACAGCTCTGACCCATCAATAAAAAGAAATGCCACAATAACGACAGCAGAACGGAAAAGGACATTGTGTGATATTGCTGTCCTTTTTGCATTCCTCTGGCATCATTTTGGCACCACATTAGCCACGTCTGATAATCTCCATAGACAAAGCAGACAATGCAGTGTTTTTGACAGCAGAAACTCAGAGACAGGTCAAAGGGAGACACATTTCTTTGACTTTGGTCTAAGGAGGCACAACAAACAAGAGCAGTGTCCACTGTCTTTCCACGGTCCTTCTACAGAAGAGCATCTGATACAGACCCAAGAGATGTCTCAATTGCAAAACCTAATGGAAACAAAATCCACAATCCACAAAAAGTGACACCTTTATTGGCCAACCATATGCAAACATATAATGCAAGCTTTTAAAACTCTACTGTCTTCTTCATTGGGCAAAATATGTGAAAGAAAGAAAGAAAGAAAGAAAGAAAGAAAGAAAGAAAGAAAGAAAAGTGACAATGTTGGAGTCACAGGCCTACATGCTGTTTCAGATGTTACTTGTGTTGTTGTTCAGGTGAGGGGTCTCATGCAGGCAGAGGCCATTCTTACTTTCTGGCCATGCTGAATTGAGGCAAAAGACAGTAAAATTTAAATCCTTTTGCAACAGTAAACAGCTTCTCTGGCAACCATCCCAATTGCCACCGCCCTGCCTTTGGAGGGAGAGAAGAAGAGGCAGGCAGAATGCCATCAGGCCTGGCCCAGAAGCAGGAGACAGGCCCTCCCTCCATCCCAACTGCCCTTGGAGGGAGAGAAGAACAGCAGTATCTGCTGGGTTTAATCCCCAGCCCCACTGCCATTCCCTTTTCCTTATGTGTCATGTCTTATTTGGATTGTAAGCCTAGAGCAGGGAACTGTTAAATTGACCATTTGTAAGCCACTCTGATAGCCTTTGTGGCTGAAGAGCGGGGTATAAATACAATAAATAAATAAAACAGCATGTCCCTGTCCCTTTGTGAAGCAAAGAGCTCCTTTGTTTGGGCAGAGATCATTGGATTTTTCAATAATAGGTCATTTTCAGACACATAAAATTACCTTCTTGCCGCACAAGCAGCCTCTGGAACAGTATTGAGGCTGCTGCGCAGCAAGGGTCCATTTTGGACGACGACGTTTCTCTCTCGGCGTCATCCGTGACTGTTGCGGCCAGCATTGGAGGTGGCCATGCTATTTTTTACTCACTGACAACTTTCGTGATTAAAAAATAGCGCGGCCGCCTCCAATGCTGGCCGCAACAGTCATGGACGATGCCAAGAGAGAAACGGCGTTGCCCAAAATGGACCCTTGCTGCACAGCAGCCTTGATACTGTTCCGGAGGCTGCTTGCGTGGCAAGAAGGTAATTTTACGTGTCTGAAAATGTCCTAAGTCTCTGTACTCTGCATCAGGAAACTACTTCTAGGGCCTATATAGGTAAAACTAGCCAATTATAGTCCAAAAGAGAAGTATAAAATAACGACAACATTTATTTATAACACCCTTTTCACCAAAGGGCAGAACATCAAACATATATAATCAAAGCAACCTTTTCCTTTCCTGGAGGTAGAAAGCTCTGAAAGTTTAGTCCTCAGTCCATATTTCTCTCTTGTTTAGGATTCCCCTTGTTGCAGCAAAATAAGGTATCTTCAAATCTAGGAAACAGTCTTACTGTCTTTTGCCTCAACTTCACATGGCCAGGAAGTAGGAGTGGCCTCTGCCTGCATGAGACCCCTCACCTGAACAACACAAGGAATATCTGAAACAGCATGTAGGCCCGTGACTCCAACATTGTCACTTTTCTTTATTTATTTTTTAACATCTTTTGCCTGATGAAGAAGCCAGTAGAGCTTTGAAAGCTTGCATCACATGTTTTGCATTTGGTTGGCCAATGAATGTATCACTTTTTTTGTGGATTTTGGATTTTGTTTTGCTGCATGGCCAACACGGCTAACCCTGAATGTGTTTCGTAAAGCTCAATGGGTCCAACAATATATTTTTTTTCTGTTCTGCAGCCTGATATTTCTTTCCTCTGTTCATACCTAGCCATAGCTAGTTTTGCTTATCTCTTTGTATATGATAATGCAAGAACTTGGTTTTTTAAAAAAGTTATTTATACCCCGCTCTTCAGCCACAAGGCTATCAGAGCAGCTTACAAATTATTTTTTAAGCAATAGCAATTTACACATCTACACTGCATTAAGCAGTTTCCAATGTGTGTTAGCTAATTGCCCCCACAAGCTGGGTACTCATTTTACTGACCTGTTTCTGGCACCATGACAAATAAAGCCACAGATGCTATTGCCTGTACCATTGAAGACCCCCACCAACAGGGTAATGACTTATATTTTCTCCATCAATATAGGAATTTTGTTTTATAGTAGGCTGGTATACTCTCTGCACTATCTGGAAGAAACAGAATGTCTTGCATCTGGTTGCATCCAGACTAAATTATTGTAATGCATTGAAAGTAGGAATGCCTTTACACCAAGGATCAAAATCCCTGCTTCTCTCATTTTACAGTGAAGAAGGGGGGGGTGGCTGTCAACATTTATTTAATTACTGGGTGAGAGGTTTTTGCACATATTGGCATCAACAAAGCATTTTTTTCTCCAAACAGGATGAGCAATTTTTTTACAAAATTTGAGATCCTTCAAAATTTGAACTTCTCTGAATTTGTCAGTTTTCCAATCAAAAAACATAGAAAAAATGTATGTTAGAGGAAGGTGTGAACAACAATGTGCATACTTGTGAGAATAATGTTCAAAAAAATCCATGTATTAGGGAAAATTGCTTGTAGCAATGTGACTAATGCGGGGGGACCTGTGCTCAAATGCATGCCTAAGGAAAAATGTGCACAAACATGTACTCAAATTTTCATGCAAAGATGTAAGGATGAGGAGAAACTGACCTTAAGACTGGAGAGATTCTCAACATTTCAGATAAGCAAAACTTAAGAGTGGATGGGCTGAAACTGAGCGAAACCCCAAAGTGATGGATTTGTCCTTCATCATTTACCTTTAGCAACCTTAGTTAGCACTTGGATGGGTGACCATCGAGGAATACCAAGTGCTGTGGGCAATATTTCAGAGGAAGGCAATGGCAAACAAGTCTGAGCTTTCCTTGCTTACAAAAAGCCTACAAAATTCATGGGGTCATTATAAGTAAAGAGGTGACTTCAAGGCACAGCCACACACAGGGTAAAGAGGAGAATAGCAGAAAGACAAAGAGCAGACAAAGGAGGATGCAAACTTAGGCCAAATCCACACCACAAATAATTCATCTTGAAACTGGATTATTTGCCATCACTCCTTCCTATGGAATCCTGGGATTTGTAGTTTGCTGAGGCACCAGCACTCTTTGGCAGAGAAGGTTAAAACCCTTGTACCATAGGAAGGAACGATGGCAAATAATTCAGTTTCAAGATGAATTATTTGTGTAGCCCTACTTAAAGGAAGAACTCTCATGAACTGCTCTAAGAATTGTTCACATTTCTTAGAGCACCCCCAGCTTCCAAGAATCACACACCACCCTAATCCCCCTTTGTCTCAGCTTATTTCAATTGCTGCCAGTTGAGTGCAAAGTGGTAAAGTAATTTGCACTCACTTGACTCAACAAAGGGGTGAGCAAGTAGGGGGAATCCCGCCCTTCTCAGCAGGCTCAGGCAAAACCAAACTGCTGCAGCCTCTCCTAGTTTGTGTGTTCTTCCTTGTTAATAACTTTTGCCACCTTGACCACACTCTGATGTTGCTTTGCCACAGTTATCCTGGTTGCCATCTGTGAAATACTAGAGGGTATGAAAGTGGTAAGTGGTAGAAGGACAAAGAGCAACCAAGGAGGATGCAAACAGCTGGAGAGGCAGCTTTCATGAATGAATGGGGGCTGCTCTAAATAAGCAGAATTGCTCATATTTCTTACAAGAGTCACACACCACCTCTAATTTGGGGCCCATTTCCATGACTCAGTTTAAAGCCTTACCCGTGCCTTCACACACTACATGGTAGGTGTCCCCTTTATCCCCCAAAGGTGCTGGAAGCAACAACAACCCCTCCATTACCACAAAAGCCTCCCTAACCTTCTGCCCTAGCCCATTAGAAGAAAAATGAACAAAGCACAAGCTGTTTGCTGTTCTAAATGATGGTGGTTCCAAAGTCCAAGCGCTTCCTGGCCCTGCTTGTTGTTCTTTTTCTTCTCTGGGCTGGAATTTTAATGGTTCTGATAAGAGAAAAACACCACCTTTCATCAGATGGTTGTTGTGTTTATTTTAGCCCTCCGCTTCCTTCTCTCCAATTGCTTCTGCACACAGGCCAGCGTTATCAGCTGAAGACAGCCAACCTTTTCAGCATCTACGCCAGGGCACTTGAACTATCCATTACCCCAAACCTGTTTGTGATAATAATAATAAAAAAAATCATCTGCACTTGCAGGGGCATGTCAGCAAAGGAAGTGAGGCTGCACATATGTCGAGGTCTAGACTCAGTGGCAGGAATGAAAGATCAAATGGGCCAACCACTTTGTGAAAGAAAACCTTGAAGTTGGTATATTATTGCTGTTGTGTGCTTTCAAGTCATTTCCAAACTATGGTGACCCCAAGGCAAACCCATCACAGGTTTTCTGAGTAAGATTTGTTCAGAGGGGGTTTGCCATTGCCTTCCTTTGAGCTGAGATAATATGACTTGTCTAAAGTGACCGAGTGGGTTTCCATGGTCAAGTGAGGATTTGAACCCAGGTCTCTCATAGTCTCAGTTGAACACTCAAGAGTACCACACCATGCTGGACTCCCATCAAAATGTGGTCGTCCAGATGTTGTTAGCCTGCAACTTCTGGGAGTCTAACAATTTGGGGCACCTTAGCAAGTGGAGAGGGTGCTGCAACATAGACTTCTTTAATGTGGTCTGGTGTACTGCCGCCACAATGTTGTGCATTCAATCCCAAGGGCTTCAAGGTTCACACAGCCTTCCATCCTTTCGTAGGCTGGTAAAATGAGTACCCGGCTTGTGGGGACAATTGGCTAATATTGCTAAACAATTTGTAAGCTGCTCTGAGAGCCTTTGTGGCTGAAGAGCAGCATATAAATACTCTAATAAATAAAAAATAAATACAAATATCTCCAATCTCCTGCAATCTCTACCAGCAATGATATTGATTGGATTTATAGCCTGCTTTTCTCCCAAGATGGGACTCCCAAGGTGGCTGGGAAGGGGGGCGGGGCATTGCACTGCAATGGTGAATCCAGAGGCAGAGTTTGGTCCATGTGAAGCCTGGAATAGTATACTAACCTCCCCAATAACAGTAACAAAAAATGTGTGTATAAGCTGGACATATGTCTTTATGTGTCACTTACAGGATGCCAGCCTTTAAGTGAGAATGAAGCCACTTTATTGATTGAATGAACAACTTTGTATCAGTAAAGTTTACACTCTAGGTACATTTAACATTAGGTTTTTCAAGGTATTTTTAGAGGCATTATTACAACAATTTTCCAAGTTCAGTGTCATTTCCCTGTCAATCTCACAGGTTTGTTTTATATAAAAAACAAGCTACACAGCAGAACAAACAACATGCCAAGTTACTTTTAAAACACTGTGATGAGTCGCAGCCATGAACTAATTTTTAAAAGGCTATAATGGCAACACATTGCTTTTAAAATGTTACTTTCCAAGTTCTGACAACTGCTGAGGGTGTGGCAGGCAAGCAAGCACTTTCTGGCTGTACTATTTTGCATACTTTATCCATTTGCTCTGACTATCTAAAAGCGAAATGGAGTGTGCTTTCACCCTATAAAAACACTTGAAGGAGTCAGGCATATTTTGCTATTTGATAAATTTACCTGCCCTGAGATGGTTGAATGAAACTTATGAGCAGTACATTCAGTGCTGACAAAAGAAACTATTTCCCTCCACAAATCACAATTCATTAGTGAGCCTCAAATGCTATAAAGCAAATATTTGCAAATACCGTATATTCTGGAATATAAGACTGCTTTTTGACACTTGAAAATCTTCTCAAAAGTGGAGGGCCATCTTATAGGCCCAGCAGATCTTTTCCCCTGCCGTGAGAATGACTGCTTTGTCTTTGAAGTGTTAAATTACCATCCATTTAGCTCAGGAGAGAAGGAAAACAGTCCATTAAAATGATGTTAGCCTAAAATTAGAATTTCTGGATTCAAACTTATCATTTTGCATCAAGTTTTGTCTATGGTGAAATTCTCTTATCTGAATAAAAGCTTCTGGCAGAGTTAAATCATTCTTTAATTACAAGGTATTTATTACGGGATTGTATTTTGGTAAACTTGCCAGGAAGATACCTATTTGCATAGCTTTGGGGGATTTCTTCTCCAGGGGTTTGCAAGTGGCTCTAAAATCATTAATGTACTCATTCAAAAATTTGGGATCTGATAGCTTCATATTAACCAGCTTCATATTAACCAACTTAATTATTAATGCAACCTTACTTTCCAAAGATTGAACACCACAGAGGTTTTTCAAAGTATCCCATGCTTTTTTAGCTGTTCTCAGTCTTTTAATTTCACAGACTATTCCATCATCTACAGCCACTGAGCTGGCTGGCTGGCTGGCTGGCTGTGGGGGGGCAAACTCTATATTTTAACTTAAAAATTGGGGGCTGTCTTATACGCCCGGTCGTCTTATACGCCAGAATATACGACATATATAGTTTTAGACATATAATTCTGTGATTTTTTAATTCTGATTTTAGGTATTTTAAGTAATTTGTGGTTTGAAAGTTGTGTTTTTCTATAAGATTGTTAGCTTCCTTGAGCTCTTATAAGAAACAGCAAGTGTTACCTGAACTGAGTGGGGTCCACAAGGATCCCACTAGTGTCCGAAATTACTATTGAGAATATTAATTAGCTCAAATATGGTAGCAAAAAGTTGGGCAATGGTGGGATCTTTTAACCTATGTATAGGTTAATGTATGTAATGGCAGAGACTCTATGCCAGAACGTACAATTAAATGATCTTTATTGGAAAATAATAGTAACAGCACTCACACAAACACTCAGGCTTCAGACACTCACACAAGTCTATTGAAGACAGTAGGAAGTATTTGGATAGAGGAATAGAGTAAGGGGGTTGCGGGTTATACTGTACTGTTGCGGGTTATACTCAGCAAAGCTGAGATTGTGAAGTAAACCGACAGCAAAGAGGTCTGGACGATAGACTGGTGGCACAAACTGATATGAAGGCTGGAAAGCAGGGAATTTCTACACACTTGACTACACAGTCTGATGTGGAGTCAAGAGGAAAGGGATCTGTGCACACTTGGGTGGTCTTTTAGGGTGATATTTATATGTGATAATTCCTCTGAAGGGATAGGGTTTTGAGTGGAATACAATATTTCTCATAAGTCCCCAGGACTAGACAAAGAGTGCTCTGGAAGAGTTAACAACTGTTAATGGTCAAAGTATTTAGAATTGAATAGGAGCAGATAAGATTTATTGTTGGAAGGGGATGAGGGAAGGAAGAACCCATTTTACAAGCATCAAGGACTCTGCTGTTGTTATGTGGATTAGTGAATAATTCATCTCCAGGTGTTAAGTTCTGACCTGAGTATTTGTTTGGGGAATTTCCAATGGTCCCTCCCTTGGTTATACGTTGGCTCCAACCTTGGTATCTGGGGGTCCCTGGTTTACTTGCTAACCACATGGAAGGCCACATTAAGCCAAATTATTAAAAATTGCCAATTATTTGATATTCCAAGATGTAGCTATCAGGCCCCTAAAAGAAGGGTTAGAGATCTCTTATCCACCCTCCGCTTTCATCTCTTCACTGACAGCTATAACACTGATCTGGTAGCATTCCAAGTACCACAAAGCCCTGGGAAATACAGTATTGCATACACTGTCATTACCTCAAGGCATGTGGCAAAAGTGCATAAGAAATTATTGGCAAGAGTCTTCAAACAACCTTTCATTCCTTGTAATGTATTATGTGCAGTTTTTTATGACAGCCAATAAATATTTATCCTACAGTCTTGTACTAGCTAAATAATCTTGCCTTCCTAGCAGCTTTGCAAAGACACAAACAGACGTCATTATAAAATGTTTGAAGAGTAGTTCTGGCCATCCTGGATGGAGAACCTATTTCACTGGCAGAAGGATTTACAGTGCAATGCTAAAACATACAGGAATTCCAAATATCAGAAGAGAAATCATGTTGCTTATAGAACTATAGATGCTAAGTTCTATAGCATCTCCGGGGGGGCGGGCCTTCCTGGAGGGGGAAAACCCTTTCCTTGGCTAATTCTGTACTTATTCTGGAAAAGGGATTTTGTGCACTTTAAGTAGTTTTCCAGGTTGTTACAACAAAGTTAAACTAGAAGTCTTTAACAATGGGCTTTTTATAACATTCTGTAACCCCATGAAAATTGGATAGTTTTTCTTTTTTGTTAGCAAGGACAAAACCCACTTCAGAGAGAGGACTTATGGTCAACAAGCCAAAAATTCTACTAAGTTACATTTCTACTGGACCTTTATTTCCCTCTGTACTCAGTACATGTATTGAACTCAACAGCAGCCGTGCACTGAAGCCCTAGGGTTCCAAGTTGTGTCTTCAGAAGCATGTGTGTGGCTTCTGTCAGAATCAATGGAAGCAGTGTTTCTGCATCCAGGGCCTCATTTGGTTCACCATTTTTATAGTTCCCCTACGGATCTCAAACTGATGTCTGTGTTACGGGGTTTTCTTTGCTACACAAGCTGCACTGTGCATCAAAAAGTTGGCTGAAACCTTAGCATCACAGTGGCAGTTTTGGAGAAAAGTTTGTTTTTCAGGCCCAGCATTGTCTTCGTAAATTGCTTCTAGCTTTCACTATATTGCTTCACCATATAGGACCTTATCAGATATGGCAGATACGGCATCATAACAATGCCTAATGATCGTGAAAGGGCGTGCATACTATACGACATTGTCCTTTCACGATCATATACTGTCAAAAAGCTGTATTGGCCATCTTCCATTCTGATTTTTTGCTGGTGTTTGTCAGCATTTGAATCCTTGTGCCATTGTGCTAAGTGAATACAGCATCAATTGTCAGAACACTTCCGGGTGACATCGGGACAGCCAGGTAGGGGATGCTCTTTTTTTTTTTTTTTAACCTCCCTGGTTTACTTGTAATTTTTAAAGTGTGTTTCTGTGCTTGTGCATATGTTTTATATCTGTCTTGCTTAATTTTTTTAATTTGCCACACTTGCGTCTTCTCACGAGAATCAGCAAGATCTCAACCCTGGAAGTAAATGGAGCTTCATTTGTGCTCCACTACTGCCGGGTCTGCCTCACTGATGCTGCTAAAGGTAGGTCTAGTACAGGGGGGTGTCTTTTGCTGGCATAAAAATGCCACAAAATATAATAATAATAATAATAAAATAATAAAATTTTATTTCTATACCGCCTCTCTTATAACGAGGCGGTTTCCAACATAACAAAAATCACAACATAATACAAATTACATTAAAATTGCATTAAAATACAAGAGTACAACAATAACAAAAAAGCCAATGCCCAATGCTGGTGAGGGGCGAGATATGCAGGCTAAAGGGTGAGGTTAAGGGTATGCCTGCCGGAATGCCCAGGTTTTGAGATCTTTTTAAAATTGGTTCAATGTTGGGGTGGAGCGGAGCTCAAACGGGAGAGAGTTCCAGAGACGGGGGGCCTGGGTGCAAAATGCCCTGTGCGATGTAGTAGCAAGTCTCGTCTCTGGAACATCTAGCAAAAAGCTCCCAGATGATCTGAGAGTGTGGGGCGGATTGTACAGGGAGAGACGGTCCTTCAGGTGTCCTGGGCCCAAGCCATTTAGGGCTTTATAGGTAATAACCAACACCTTATACTGTGCTCGGAAACGGATAGGCAGCCAGTGGAGGTCTTTTAAGACCGGTGTTATATGGCTGGTCCTGGACGTCCCAGTGACCAGTCTGGCTGCCATATTCTGCACCAATTGCAGTTTCCGAGTTTGGTATAAGGGTTGCCCCATGTAGAGCGCATTGCAGAAGTCTAACCGAGAAGTTACCAGGGCATGTACCACGGTTTCAAGGTCCTTCCGGCTCAGGTAGGGACGCAGCTGGCGAATCAGCCGAAGCTGATAACAGGCACTCCTGACTGTCGCATCCATCTGTTGTGTAAGCTGGAGCGACGAGTCAAGGAGCACCCCCAAACTGTGAGCCGAGTCTTTCACGGGAAGGGTAATCCCATTCAAGACCGGAGGAGTCACCACCTTCCCTGGGCCGGGCGAACCTATCACCAGTACTTCCGTTTTCCCTGGATTCAGGCTGAGTCTGTTTTTCCTCATCCAGTCCATTACCGACCCCAGGCAAGCCACAAGGGGGGAGATGCCATCCTTGGTCACTGAAACAGCCGCAGGCATAGAGAAAATAATTTGGGTGTCATCAGCGTACTGATAACCCCGCGCCCCATGTCTGCGGATGATCTCTCCCAGCGGTTTCATGTAGATGTTAAAAAGCATGGGGGAAAGAATGGCTCCCTGGGGGACCCCGGAAGTCAGGGTCCTCCTATTGGAGCGTTCCTCCCCCAGCTGCACCATATGCCAGCAAAAGAACATTAAGGGAGAGTAATTTGATAAAGTCCTCAGAACTGAGGGCAGATTTCAATGGAGGAGAATATTTCCATGAGAGACTCTCAAGAGCAAATATAGAATTCCCTCAGAGCTTAGGAAAGTTAACTTTTTAGAATACAACCCCTAGAATTCCTTGGCCAAGTCCAAAATGGTAACTTTCCCAACCTCTGGAATTTTCTTTTCTTAGGACCTCTGGGAAATCCAGATTGGGCTAAGAATAGGAAATAGTAATCTCTGCAAAATAATTCTTACTTTGAGTGAAATTGTAATACTATACAGAAAGCTCTGTCAATTTCCTGATCATTTAAAATCATAAAAATTTCAAGATATGAAATCTGGGGCTCAGAAAACATTAGAAATTTAGCAACAAGGAAAAAATTAAATCAATGTATTGATTGTTTTGATTTTTTTTTCCTTCCATGATTCATAAATATTATCGTTTCTCTGACAATTTTGTACCCAAAGAATTGGCAGGAACTCTGAAGACAACTGAAGTAAGAAAAAACACTTTGCCACCTGAGGCAGAACAGTAATAATAATAATAATAATAATAATATTTATTTATACCCCGCCCCTCTGTTAAAACAATCGGGGCGGCTTACAAAAATTAAAATACAATGCAGATAAAATCCCCAAACACCCCCCACCCACCCTCCCCCATAAAAAAATATTAAACAATTATAAATTTAAACCAACTGATATAAAATCACAATTAAAAACAATAAATACTATAAAATACTATAAATGGCCAGCGTACTAATAGAAGCCAGGATCCCCTGAGGCTGGGATCTAATTAGGAAAGGCCTGCTGAAAGAGATCCGTCTTTAGTGCTTTTTTAAAGCTACTCAGGGTTGTTATCTGACGGATCTCGTTCGGCAGGTCATTCCACAATTCGGGGGCGATTATTGAAAAGGCCCTCTGGGAGGTTGCAGACAGCCTAGATTTTTGTGGCTGAAGCAAATTCCTCCTAGAGGACCGGAGTGTGCGGGGAGGATTGTATGGGAGGAGGCAGTTCCGGAGATAAGTTGGACCCAAGCCATTTAGGGCTTTAAAGGTAATAACCAACACCTTATACTGGGCCCAGAAACTGATAGGCAGCCAGTGGAGAGATCTTAACACTGGAGTTATATGGTCTCTCCGAGATGTTCCCGAGACCACTCTGGCTGCCATATTTTGTACCAACTGAAGTTTCCGGACCAGGCATGAGGGCAGCCCCATGTAGAGCGCATTGCAGAAATCTAGACGAGAGGTTACCAGCACGTGCACCACAGTCTCGAGGTCCTTTACTTCCAGGAAATGGCGCAGCTGGCGTATCAGCCGAAGCTGATAACAGGCGCTCCTGACTGTCGCATTCACCTGACTCGTCATCTGAAGCAATGAATCAAGGAGCACCCCCAGACTGCGAACACAGTCCTTAATGGAGAGCGTGACCCCATCCAGGACTGGAGGTTGCAACCCAACTCCTGGTTTCGGGGCCGCTACCATGAGCACCTCCGTTTTGTCTGGATTTAATCTCAATCTGTTTTTCCTCATCCAGCCCATTACTGCTTTAAGACAGTCATTAAGAGGAGAGACACCATTGGAATTTGAGGCTGACGATCGGGACAAGGAGAAATAGATCTGGGTGTCATCAGCGTACTGATAACACCCAGCCCCATAACTCCGAATAATCTCACCCAGCGGCTTCATATAGATGTTAAACAGCATCGGGGACAGGATGGCGCCCTGCGGAACACCACAAGTAAGCTCCTTTCTGCTGGAGCAACTGTCCCCGAGCAACACCCTCTGGGACCTGCCCGAGAGGAAGGACCGGAACCACTGGAGCGCAGTGCCTCCAATTCCTAACCCTCTCAGGCGATCCAAGAGGATGCTATGATCTATCGTATCGAAAGCTGCTGAGATGTCCAAAAGCACCAACAGGGTCACGCTACCCCTGTCAATGCTTAGACGCAGGTCGTCGGTTAAGACAACCATGGCAGTCTCAACTCCAAATCCCGTCCTAAAGCCAGTTTGAAATGGGTCTAGATAATCGGTTTCATCCAAGACCACTTGGAGTTGAAGCGCAACTGCCCTCTCGATCACTTTGATGAGAACACCCTCCACAACCCTACCACATGAAGGTACCTGCTATCCAAATGCAGCCAAGTTATTCTGATACCTGATACCTGTAGGAGAAAGTCCCACAAACACTCTCCCCATCCCATAGAGTAAAAATACACTAATAGCACAATAAATAACCATTTGTTCCTGTGATGGTGCTCTCATATGGTGGGTCCCTTCCTCCTGCTTCTGCGGGGCAGAACGGGCCCTCCAGAGATAATTTATACTAGCTGCCACCACACATTGACTTTAACCCTTTCCATGTATCCCAAAGGGAAGTTACAGGGTTCAGTTTGTGCTTCCCACTCTGACTCTGCAGAGCTTCACCTTCCCCCAGCCTTTTGGAAGGAAATCTGAGCAAGGCATGTGAAGAAGAAGTATACAGAAGGGAGAGATTTAGAGGAAGTTTATATCAAGCAAAAATTACATAGCAAGTAAAGGTATCTATCTCTTCCATGAAAGGTTCCTTCCTTCTAGGTACACTTACAAGTTACAAGTTATAGATAAGTAAACATAAGCCCTAATGCGACTAAACTGGACAGTTCCCTAATCTACTTACAAGGATGCAGTCCAGATGTGCTGGATGCTCATGGGGATTGGGAGCGTAGGCCTTTTGGCTCAGCCTCTACCAAGCATTCCCCACAGCTGGTACAGAGTCCCTCTGGCTCAGGCCTCTCTTTGTTCTTCTCCTTTGTTCTTCCCTCTGCTTCATTGCCCCAGGCAGTATTTATCACCTCCTCTCAGAAGCATCTCTAAGATTGCTTCTGATAGACATCTTCATTGGTCAGCTATCCCTCATGACCTATGACTTCTTCATGACACTGACCCCCAATAAACTGTAACTTTGCTCTCAACACCTAGTTATCTCTTTGTTTACCTGGTTGGCTGTGCTGCCCAGATAATGGGAGAGCCCATTATCACAACTGCCATTCCATGACATCCAAAATCTGGTGTCTGACTGAGGTGGCTTTTTCACTCTGCCTAATGGTAGAGCTGGTCCTGAACTAAGTTCATAGCCATAAAATACTCCACGTTCCACATTGTTCAGCTCATTAAATGCTTATTTTTCCTTGAGGGATAGGTCTTCCTCCCTCCCTCCCCCCCCTCTTTCTCAATTGGGGGAAAGTTCTAAAAAGCAAATAAGTTGTGCTCCTCCACCCACATAAACAAGTCTTTACTCCTTCCCCCCCACATATGCTTCTGAAGATGGAACATGGAACCCTGGGGCTGTCATGATTTTTGAGCTGCTGCCAAGCTCTGTGCCACTCACATCAATCCTGAAAAAGGATTGCTCATATGTAGTAGTAAACAGTGTTACCCCAGACCATCAGGGCATATTCAGAGCTTTGGTGGAGGATACTGGGAGTTGTAGTCCAAAAAACCATTTTTCCTACTATCCTGAGTAGATATATTGGTATTATATAGCCTAACATGCAAATGCTTGAATTGATTGATTGATTGATTGATTGGGGTGATTAACAGGGAAGGCATGGGAAGATACTAGCTGAAGCTCTAAATACAGGTATACCTCAGTTAACAAAGTAGATGTCTTCCTGGTCTTTCCTTCTTTAACAGAAACTTTGGTACCAGAGGCAGAATTAACATGGAAAGAATAGGGATAGGTTCCTATACCACCACCCCCGCCACAGAGAGAGAGAACAGCAGCTCAACATGTTTCAGCAGACTTTTTATTCAAAACTAACACTATGCACATGTGAAATGAAGCAACCAGGCCAGGTAAGCTTTGCATAAGTAAAAACATTTTGAATCTTCTAGAGACCACTTGAAAGCTTCTTCCAAAATGCATCTTGGGGTTTTTTTTTCTCTCTTTCAACAGCCTCCACTTTGCTTATAATTTCTGTTTTGATGGTGAAAGTTTGATGGTGAAATCTGTGCTTTTTCAACATCCCAGGATAAGGCAGGCTAATCTGCTTTCCCCTTTTATTTCTGTTTTGCTCATCACCCGTGCTCAGTAAGTGATTCTGGAGACAGCTGTTTACCTTGCTTGTTATACCTAAGCACACACAGCTTCAGTAGGATCACATACAGTAGAATCCCATTCTTTCCCAGGTCAAGCTTTATTTAATTGTTTAATATAGACATGCTGCTGAAACCCAACACGTCTGTCTTTCTCCAGCCCTCCTTCCCCATCCTCCCAATGCCAAGGCTGAAGAAGAAAAAAGTCTAGCTAGACAGAAGACAAGAAATGGAGGGGGGACTGGGCTGCAGTAAAAAGACTTTTTAAAAGGAGCTGCTTTGTCATAGGTTTTGTTAACTGAGGTATGCTTATATTCAGTGTGTTTTTGCATCACTACTATAACATAAAACCTGGAAGAATTTTAAGAAATATAATCATTAATACCATGATGTATAAAGCAGCTCAACTTTTAGTAATAAAAGCTCTCCATAGACTAATGGAAAGTTCGGTTTTGCTTAAATACAGAAATAGTATTTGGGTTGCTTCCAGATGGTGATGCCTGGTGGATCCCCATGTCAGTGAGGTGTTGAATTAGTGCTGGGTAGTCTCAGTTTTAAATTACCTATTCAAGGTGCTGACGCTACCGACATGGGAGTCATTGCTGCCACTGGTTCCAGACAAAGTTAGTTCCCACTAAAACAATGGGGCCTAAATCCAATTAACATTGTCTGGATCCAGCTACATTGTTGAGATCCAATCCTTTGATTGCAAATCAAAGCAATACTACTGCCGTTGCCTAATTCCATTTGAAATGCACCAAAGCCAACAACCACCATTCCATATCATGGCAATGAATTCCATATGTTAATCATCTCTTGGGTGAGGAAGGATTTTCTTGTGTCTTCCCTAGATCTATTGCCAATTTGGTGATTTTAAGTTTCCGTGGTATGAAAGAATGAATCCTGATCTCAGCTCCAGCTTGCAGCCTGGCACTCTGTAGCACAGAACAAAGCTCTAACTTTCAGCCATGAGATCTGTTGTACGGAACTGAGGCCATATGCAATTCAGGAAGTTGTTGTGCAGAAAAATAGCTCTGGTTTGCAGCCATGGAAGCTGTTGTATCAAATTAATCTTGGATTTGCAGCCCCAGAAGTTGTTGCAGCCCAGAAAGCTGTTGCATGAACTCCAGCTCTTGTTTGCAGCTCCAGAAGCTACCGCATTCATTGTCCTTAGAAGGGACTAATTTCCTCCAAGGTCTGCTTTATGCATGCATATACAGTCATGCTATTATTATTAATTTGATTACCATACATTTGATAGACTACTGGTTCATTGAATTCCATTGCATTTTCAGTGATTTTTTAAAAATATGTCTATGGTCATCTTTTCAGACATGCAGCTCATCTCAGAAATACACTGAGCTAACATAGTTCACACTTTACACTGAAATAATAGTGTCAACATGAGAACAGGGATTAAAAAAAATGGAGTTTGTGTCTGCTTCAGAACACATTGGCCTGACTCCTCTTGGTTAGTTCCAACTGGATTAGACCCATTGAATCAGTTGCTGAATATTTCTGTTGAGCTCTGGTTTGCAGACTTGGACATTTCCTCCAGTTTAGAGCTCTCAAAGCTGCTGTACATAACTGTGATCTGGTTTGCAGCCTAGGAAGCTGTTGTATGGAATACAACAGAACAGCACTATAGCTTTAGAACCAGTGTGGTGCAGTGGTTTGAGTGTTGGACTTGGATTCTGGGAGACCAGGGCTTGAATCCACATTCGGCCATAGAAATCCACTGGGTGACTTGGGCAAGTAACACACTGGAAGGCAGTGGCAAACACCCTCTGAAATCACTCTTGCCAAGAAAACCCTATGAGAGGCCCACCATAACTTGACAGCCAGTGTGTTTGAGTGTTGGATTGGGACTCCAAGAGACCAGGGTTCAAAGCCCTGCTCAGCCATGAAGACCTGGGGTGTCACACACTCTCAGCCTTAGAGGAAGGCAATGGTAAGCTTCCTCTGAAGAAATCTCACCAAGAAATCCCCTATGACATGGTCGTCATAAATCAGAATTGACATGAAGTCACATACAATACAATTATGTTGCCAGCCATTTTTTCCCTAGTAATTAATACTATGGGACATGCTAATGTTTTCTAATGAAGCATCCCTCCCTTCTGACATTTCTCCTGATGCATATGCATTATCGCAGTAGACAGAGGCCTGGGAAGTTATGTTTGCCAAGATTGCCCTTGATGAGTGCTAAAAATGATCTCTGGAAAATACTCTATTTTAAAATCCAAGCAAAAGACAGTGCACTCAAGATTCTTCTAAACAACTACCCATAGCTGGAGAATCACATCAATTATACATCTTCAAAGAAGAGCAGGAAGCTGCATATTTCCCAAAGTGTTTTTTTTTTTAATCACAAACTTACTTAAGGCCTGCTTCTAATTCAAAACACTGGTTGGTTGTTGCAATGTGAAAGTGTCACTTTAATTGCCTTTAGGAACAAGTGGACCAGAACAAAACAGGGATTTAATGTTAAGCATCTTTGAAATGAAAGGGAATAAAAGTTTAAATGTGCTATGATGGCCATGGATTACTTATGGTACATCTTGAGAAGATGCAAAGAGACTAAAATTTGCATCGATATATGGTGAAAAGAAACCAAACCAAACCAAGATGGTACATTAATAAAGCAAGCAGTCATGAATGATCATTCAGTCCATCAAGGTCTATGTCAAGCTGTTTGGATAGAGCTCATAAAAATTGCAGTTCCCTAAATCCACCATCCAGCATACTTTCTGGGGGTTCTGTGAATTGTACTCCCCCAAGGGACTGGATGGCCCTAGTGGTCTCTTCCAACTCTATGATTCTATGAAAAATAGTATTTCTAAGTTCTGTGTTCGACCAGTCTTGCAGGTAGACCATTTTTATCTCACACACAGTGGAGTTGACTGCATTACCCATAACTGGGACAAATTTCCTCTGAGATCTGCTTCAGCAATGCAAATACTATCACTCAGTTCTTCACCTTATCATCCACTTGATTGACTATCAGTTGACTGAATTCCATTGAATTCTAAGGGATTTTTTTTAAAGTTGTGTCTATGAAGGTCTTTTCAGACATGCATCTCCGAAATACACTGAGCAAATGCAGTTTCTCACCACACACTTGCTTAAATCATAGTACCACTATGACTACAGGGTCAAAACAGAGCTTGTTTCTGGTGCCCTGATGCACAACACATTGGCCTACATCCTGTTGGTTAGTCCCAACTTGAGTAAACCCATTAAATCAATTGCTGAATGGTGAGTCAACATTTCTCTAAATCCTCATTTCTGTATTCCCAGTGATTGTTTCACTGTTTTGTTTTTATTGTATAATTTCTGTTATGTGCTATTACAAGAGGCCTCGGCACCAAAACACTGTGGACTTTTTCAAATGGGGGGAAAAGTCCTGAGGAGGTCAGGAGAAGAATGGGGCTGTCGCGCATACAGAGCCCATTTCAGACGACACCATCCTCCTCCTCCAGACCTCCTCCCAACCTTCTCCTGTGCTGCAGGCACCGCTTTTTATTGACAGAGGATTTCTGTCAATAAAAAGTGGTGCCTGCAGCATGGGGGAAGGTCAGGAGGAGGACGGAGGAGGACGGCGGCGTCTGAAATGGGCTCTGTAAGCGCAACAGCCCCGTTCTTCTCCCGAACTCCTCAGGGTTTTTTTCCCCCCATTTGAAAAGTCCTATGTTTATTGACTGACAGATTTATCCACATTTGAAAGATTAGAAACCACTCAGTCTTCAACCAGCTCTGGGCTCTTTCTTTCCCTCCACTCTTTCCCTTCTCTCCCTTGTCCCTCTGGTCTTTTTATTTCCTAACCAGTTTTTCTTTTCCTCAGTTCTGGTGCTCATTTAGTTCCCACCCATCCCCATCTTACCTGGCATCAGGGCCTTCTCTCTAGTTTTGTCTCTCTTATGGTTTGAAAAGTTTGTGAACCCTATAGAGGGCAATACTATGTGGAGCTACCTAGAGCTCTGTAGAAAAATTAATTCCCAAGACTGCCTCCAGCTTGATGGTTAGGGAAGATTGAGGAAGTCTGCCACCTGGTGACTAAAAATAGTATGACAGAGAATAATAGCTTTCATTTAACTAAAATTAAGCAATCAATTTTAAAACAGCATATCCTTACTGCCAAGTTTAAGATATATGGGCTTCATGGTTTTGGAGCTATGGCAGAGACAGACAGACCAACAAATAGATACATTCACAGAGAGAAATACAAACACATACTTTTATAGATAATCTAAATATGTTCATTTGTCTTTGAGTCTCGTCTGAATCCTCGAGGCTTCGGGGGGGGGGGAGATTACACTGTGATTTATGCTGAATCAAATTCGATCACAATGGCATATCTGTCCCCTTTGTTTTTTACACATTATTCTTCAAGGGATGGAGTGATCACTTTTGCCAGTTCTTATAAATGTTATAGCAATTCTGGTCTTTCACTGGACAACCCAGTATTTTTCTCCATGGTACTTTGTTTGTTCAAAACATTAACATTGCAATAAAATAAACCTGACTCATATTTTTGTTCCTCCACAGTGCTGGAAAAGTAGTTATCCAGTGAACAGAAGCTCTTTTTAATGTCACGGGCAATAAATAAATACAGGAGTTGTAACCCATATATAGATAAATTAATACCACTTGTAAAAATAACAAGCGATTTAACAAACTTCAAAGTGCAACTCTTGAAGTCAAGATGATACAATGGTGCAGTGCAACAAGACCAAGCAACAGAATTAAACCACAAGTTGTGGCACTGAGCAATAAGCAGGAACAGCTCCAACTGCCAGCACAGCAGCGGCTAGTGGTGCTTTCTGTCTTTTAAACAGCAATGCTGTACAGTACCAAAGCAATTCAGCTGCACATGTTTGGAGCAGGAGTGGAGTTCTGAGGAGATCTGAGCTGCTCAGTGTTTGTTGTGAGTCACTTCCTTAGAATCACTTGAAAGTCAGCATAGCACTTTGCATGGCTTCTTTGCAAGGACAAATGGCAGAGCTTAGAAACAGGTTTACAATACAGTACCTGGGAGTAGCCATCCACTTTTTATTCAAGTATTCTGTTATGGTTACATTATCCATTCAGTGCTCTGTTGGTTGTTTTACCTACAGTTGGACTTACCCAGTAGCTCTGAAGTGAACTGTTGGGATATTTTGATATTGGCTATAATTTGGCAAAATGAACAGTGTATTATTTGATACACTGCCTCTTCTTGGTCCTTACTTAATGCAGCAGGGTCATGCATGAATGTTTATTTGCTTGTATGTTATGTACCTTTGTGTATTTATTGCTGCTGTTATGCACATTTTAGTCAACTCACAACTTGCAGTAACCCTATCATAGCATGTTCTTGGCAAAATTTCTTCAGAGGAGTTTTGCCATCGCATTCCTCTTAGGCTAAGAGAGTGGGACTTGTTCAAGATCACCTAGTGGATTTCCATGGCTGATTAGGGATCCAAACCCTGGTTTCCTGGAGTCTTAGAGCTTGTCTACACAGGTGAAAAAAAAAACCATATTCACATTGTATCGGGGCAGACAGAAACACACGGCATTCTTGAGAACTGGAATCAAATACAGTTCTTTATGGCACCTAAGGGCTTAGATCCTATTTTTCTTTTATACCGCATTTTCGGGGGGAGGGGACAGTTGATCATATGTGTGGTTGCCTCCAAGTTGGCTTCAGTGTGGGGCTGTGGGTATGATTTGGGGTCACCGGATCATTCCCACCATGAACAGCTATTTCCTGTTGGTATTTACCTTTTGCTGACATGCAGTTGCTATTACAGTACTTTTCAAAGGTGTGTTTGTGTGGATACTTGTATATCAATATTAGCACACCTCTGCCTATTTACCTACTTGCATATTCTCATATTCACATGCATGATGGGAAGAAAATAAGTGGAGCGGCTATGGCCATGTGGCCAAAAGTAATGCAAAGTATACGACGTGAACATAGCAGGACTGCCCTTTTACACCGAAGTGAATTCACCCAGAGGCAATGTGTGGCTGGTAATGCTACTCTCACTTCACTTTAACAAGATGTGGTATTAACAAGATGTGTGCAGGGTCACTGCAGACCAGAAAAATATGATTTAAAGCAGATTTTTTTTCCACCTATGTAGACAGGCCCTAAATCTGACACTCAAACCACTACACCATGCAGCTCTAGCCTTGTATTAGAGGTTAGTATATTTATGTGTATTTATACTTCATTGTTGGTGATACTGCAAATATGTTGTGTTTATTTTTGTATATATCAATTTTTTATTTTTGAATACATTATTTAGACTTGGTTTAGAAAGGTTTGGGGTTTTTTTTAGTCCTTCTCCTCCTTTTATGGAGCTTAGAAACAGCAATTGCCCAGAAGACCAGAGCAAATAGTAAACCTTGGAAATCCCCAATGTTCACTGGGGAACTGTAGGAGGTGCAGTCCAAAAGAAGTAAAATTTCCAAGTTCTGGGGTGGGGCACCAATGCTGTTCCAAATATAAGTCGTGTAAGGTTAGAATATCATTTGCACCATCTCAGCTTCTCAGTGTGATCCAATTTGTATTTGCTCAAGTAAAACCCTCCAAATTCTGTCTGCAATTTGCTGCAAGCAATGTCTAAGAAAAAGGCATCAAAACATTTATTAATTCTCAAGACTGCCTCCAGCTTGATGGTTAGGGAAGATTGAGGAAGTCTGCCACCTGGTGACTAAAAATAGTATGACAATATCTACAGGCCTTACCGCACTCCAAAGAAAAGCAGAAAAGCAGCAGGAATGTTCCATCTTTCCTGCTGCATTACTGCATGATGTCGGCATTCTTTCATCCTGGTCCCATGGTGGACCGAGGTCTCCCATGGGACCAGAATGAATGAATACCGACGTCATGCAGTAAGGCAGCAGGAAAGATGGAATGTTCCTGCTGCTTTGCTGCTTTTCTTTGGAGTGTGGTAAGCCCCTACATCTCCAATGCTGGCTAGGTTTTATGGGAGTTGTAGTCCAAAAAATAACTTTACAAAGCAATACTCTGCTCCGCAGCATTCATGGAGATGTGTGTGTGTTTTAAAAGATTTTTTTCCACTTTCCCGCAATATTCTTACTGCTATTTCATCGCCACAGCTGTGCTTCCACTGCAATGCCAGTGACTGTGCTGGCTGTGGGACTCTGTTAGTTATAGTAAAAACCAGCAACATATCCAAGCTCTGAGCAGGATCAGCCAGACCTTCTACCAGGACTGCCTGTGGGTCTGTGAAGGGGTGCCCCTTGTGGTGTGGTCCACTTCAAGCTGCCTAAACTAGAGGAAAAGAATGCATGGACACATCCTGCCAAAACCCAGCTTAGTTCTACTCCTGCCAGCATTGCCAAATTAGCCAACAACAACAACAACAACAGAAGATATAAAAACTGGAGAGCATCCAATGGAATCCACAGTTAAAAGAAGATACATCTTAGGATGCTAAAAAGATTGGCTACTTAGCTATGAATGAGTACCTAAGTAACATCTCCCACCCCATCTTAACAGCCAAGGACCACTCTGAGTGAGAAAGGCTGTAATGAGGAATTGTGACAGGAGTCCTGCTTATGGTTGTCACAGCCTCAATTAGTGGTGGGAGGGAACTGGAAACATTTTTGTCCTTGCATCCTGATCTGCAAGACTCTGGAGACACATTCCAATAGAGCTGGAAATCATTACTGTACATGCAAATTAATAAAGACTATTTGACTCTATTCTGTGTGTTTTTGGTTTATTCGCTGTGTGTCAATAATATTGATAAGAATGCTAGAAATTCTAAGTACTTCTCTGTTGAGAATTGACACAAATATTCCTAATTTGAATTAATTTCTTTTTCCTGATTCGAATTAATGCTAGAATTTCACAAATTGGCTAAATCCGTAATCAATACAGTGTGTGTGTGTGTGTGTGTACTGATACAAAGTTATTTTAAAGATGACCCAAAGGATACATATGTCTCTGAATATATCACAATTTTAAGAAATCCTTCTACAAAAGTTACCAATATGAGCGATATGACAATCCATATATTACAATATTTTTACACAAATATTACAAGTGGGCAATAAGCCCTGAACAACACACATCCAGAATTATATATATAGTGCCACAATCATATCTACATAGTATAGCAATTATTGATCTGTAGCAATTCTAGGAGTTGCCTAGACAGTGAAAATGCTCCTTGTAGAATGAGAGTAGAATACAATTTGGCCAAAAATGTAGCAAACAAGATTTGTGATATTCAGAAGGAGGGGGAGGCCTAAAAATTCCACAAACAACACAATAAAAGGCTTTGTGGTTTTCCCTAAAGTTTTCCAGAAAATGTACAAAGATGCACATGTTTTGCACATATGGACATCAAAATGCACAGCAACACACATTTTTGCTCTATTGCTCTTTACTGAAGCATGTAAACTCTCCATTCAAACAGATGTGCACACATGCTGATTGGTGAAAAAATGGTGGTGACAAAACACCATTGCTGTGAATGGGTGAAAATGCACACCCATTCACAGTATACCATCACGTCTAGACTGGCCCTAGGTTACAAATCTGTAATGGCAATATAGAATGCCAACCCTAGTTTTTATTTGCTAAAAAGCCCAACATGTTTTGGCTTGTTAAGGCCTTCCTCTGGGGGCCACTTCAGATCAAAGCTCCAGAAATGTCTGTACATGCTTACACGTGCTTTCATTCTGCTAGTAAGTCCTGGTTCAGAAATAAAGGCCATCGTTTTACTGGCCAACCAACAAGGCCTGTTTGTTCCTTCATGCCCCCTGAACAGTTGGTAAGGTTTTTGTTTTAAAGCTAGACTTGATGGGTGGAGGCCAGAAATGCTTGAGGTTTTTTGTTTTTTTTTTAAGTAGGAGCATTTTCACTCTGTGTGCATGCTTGAGTTGTTGGGTGGCTGATGACTTTGACTCACCAGTCACCATGTTGCTGCTGCTGCCTCATGAGAGAATGTGGACAGAGTGCACGTTTGTTTCCAGTGCTTCCTTTGCAGCTGCTCCCACAGGTTCCGTTGAGCCATGGCAGGCAGGATGGGTGGTGGCTGAGCCATCTGGCAAACTTGGCACAGGTAGCTGTGAGAATTGCTCTTGCACCCAATTCTCAACCCCACTTTGACTTTTACCAGGCACAAAAAGGCAGGCACAAGCTCAGTCCACAAGCACCAGTTTTTAGAGGAACAAATTATGTGTTTCCTGTTAGCTCCATTCCTACTGGAGTCCCTTAGCTCCATAATACTGAAAAGGGGATGCTCTTTGCCCCCCAGGTCTGCTTGACCTGCTGCTGGAACTTTCAAAACCAAAAGTTGGCTGCCAAAGCACCCATCCTTCACACCTCACCGAGAAAGGTCTTTTTGTTCTCAGCAAAACCTGAAACTTTACCAGTAAGGCTTTATCCTTGTGTGGCTGTTTACTGTTGCATTAAACCTGCTTCTTTTCTCTTTCCTCCCTCTTGGCCTCATTCTTCTCTTTCCCCACCTGCTTCCCCTAAGAATCCACCCTTTTCTATTTCATTTGCCTACTGCTACCATAAGACAGTTCAGGCTCATGTACTCCCAGTGGATGTCTTGGCTCAGGTTCATGTACTGGCTGTTCCCCATACATCTCAATGGATCCTTGCAGTGTGGTGATCAATGTTGCCTCCTACTTGGATCCCAGCCTTCAGGTTTGTGGGCACTGAAGTTTCTGTGGAATAGAGCTGATCCTTATGCGGGATCCTTGCTCTTCCTCAACCAATCATGTTTCATCCATGAGTCCCATTTGAGAGAAAGAGATACTGAATATATATTCAGTAACTAGGGCCCCCAGATAGTTTTTAGGGTAGTAATCCCCATAAACCCACATCATGTGCTATGTTGGCTTGGGCTGATGGGAGCTGTTGACAAAAAGTCTGGAGGGCCACAGTTACCCATTTCAGGCTCAGGCTACAGTGGCTAGGGATAATGTGGGTTGTAATCCATCACATTTGGAGGGCACCAGGTTGGGGATGGCTGGTCTAGGAGATGCAGGGTCTCCTAACTGGAAGACAAGACCCACTTTTCTCAGAGGGAGAATATGCAAGGCATGTATTTCAACTGTTTTTCTGTCGCAGAACAGACCACACAGGGAACTTCCTTGTCCAGTTCTTGCACAACAAGGGTAATCATAGTCCAAGATGTGTAGACTTTGGCATCAGCAGCAAGTGCCAGTTCTAATGTCATCCAAAATCAGTTTTTTCCTTTGAGTGATATTAAGATAAAACATATTCATTCTGAAAGCCTTTGTGTTTTAAGAGAGAGGGAGAGAGAACAAAGGACACACACACATATGCCTGGGGGAAAGATGACAAGTAAAATCCACTATAATATCATTAATGGGACTTCCAGGTGCTTGTTGGTGGGGGGAAATCAGTGACATTAAATGTGCATGAGAATGGACAGGGAAATGATTTGATATCATGTTTGTGTTAAATTAGCAGCCTGTAGCAGTTTAAAGACCCTCTAAATTGGACCTGTATTGATTTAATTTTTTTCTTGCCTAAATGATGAAAACATAGGATTCTACATGTCTATGATCAAAGGGAAGCAATATCTCAAGTACTTCACTCACAGTTTTGCTTTGACACCAGGAATAGTATGGCTAATGTGCAATATTTTCTTGCTTTTGAATAGACACCTTTCCCAACCTAATGGGAAAGCAACCTTCCTTAACCTGGATCTGCTGAATTATAACTTCGATCATCTCCAGCCACCATGGCCGATAGCATTGCTGGATGGGGAAAATGGAAGTTATCATCTGACATATCTGGAAGTGACCCAGGTTGAGGAAAGCTGTTTGGAAGTCCACAGAGACAGGAAATAGGTTCCTGTCCAGGAACAACTGAAGCTGGTGAAAGATTATGTAGCCTTTTGGCACACAAATGACATGGGGCTAAATCTATTTTTAGTTTCAAGTAGACTCCAGCTACTGAAGCAATTGGATTTGCCTGTGTGCTGACTTTTCATAGAATCATAGAACTGGAAGGGACTGCAAGGGCCTTCTAGTCCAACCCCCGCCATGTAACTAAAGCACACTTCAAGGATGGCCATCCAGCCTCTGTTTAAAAACCTCCAAAGAAGGAGAGTCCACCACTCTCTCAGCTGTTGAACAGCTCTTATAGTGATGATGTTCTTCTTAATGTTTAGGTGGAATCTTATTATTCGATTCTACTGGTTCTTGTTCTAGTCTCTGAAACAAGAGAAAACAAGCTCACTCCATCCCCTACATTAGTGCTACTCAAAGTGGTGGTCCATAGACTGGTACCTGTCCCTGAACCATCTGCTGCAAGTCACTGGAGAGTTTCCAGAAAAGAAAGAAACAATGCTAGCCAATGAGCACATAGTACCAGTCCCTGGCACATTGGGGGGAAATTGCCATTCCTTCACATCAGGAGCACTGCTCTATGTGACACCCCTTCAGATAATTAAAAACGGTTATCATATCACCCTCATTCCTCTTTTCTCCAAGTTAAACCTATCCACCTCCCTAATTCATTCCTCATAGGGCATGGTTTCCAGACCTTTGAGCAATTTGGTCACCCTTCTCTGGACATGTTCCAGCTTGTCAATATTGCTTTTGAACCATGGTGCCCAAAACTGGGCACAGTATTCCAGATGAGGTCTGATCAAAGCAGAATGGAGTGGCACTACTACCTCCCTTGATCTGGACACTGTTGTTGCAGTCTAGGAATGCATTGGCTCCCCCCCCCATTACTAATGACTCATGTTTAGCTTGTGGTCTACTAAGTCACCTAGATCCTTTTCGTATGAACTTCTTTCAAGCCTGTTTTCACCCATCCTGCATTTGTGCTTTTCATCGCCTTGTCAGATGTAAACTAAATCTTCATCTTAAGTTCAAACCTAAGAGGGGTGGCATCTTAAAGAAGAGACTCGAAGTCAACAATCTTCAACAAGCTACCATGAGAGACAACTTCCAGGCAAATCTACAAACGAAACTTGAAGACCACCCTACAGATCCTTCTCCTACAGTGCTTTGGCAACATATCAAAAACAGTATCCTCCAGTCTGCAGAAGAATCCCTCGGGTTCTCCCACAAGAAAAATCAAGACTGGTTTGATGAAAACAACCAAGAGATCCAGGAACTGTTGGCAAGGAAGAGAGCTGCTCACCAGGCATACCTCGCCCAGCCAACCTGTCATGTAAGAAAAGCAGCTTTCCGCCTCACATGTAGCAAACTACAACAAAAACTCCGAGACATGCAGAACAAGTGGTGGATCAGTATAGCAGAAAAGACACAACGCCGTGCAGATCTGGGTGATCATAGAGGATTTTATGAAGCTCTTAAAGCAGTGTTTGAACCTACTTATCAGGTCCAAAGCTCCTTATACAGTACAGATGGTCAAACATTAATTACTGATAAAGCCTCCATCCTAAATCGTTGGGCTGAACATTTTCAAAGTCTCTTTAGCGCCAACCGAGTAGTCCAAGCCTCAGCTATCCAAGATATGATACAAAAACCAATGAAAAATGAATTGGACATAGCTCCCACTTTGGAAGAGACCTTTAAGGCCATACAGCAGATGAAAAACGGCAAGGCAGCTGGGATTGATGGAATCCCACCTGAAGTTTGGAAACACGGAGGTCATGCACTCCATGAAAAATTCCACGAATTCCTTGTGAATTGCTGGGAAAAAGGGGAACTGCCATCAGACCTCCGAGATGCAGTCATCATCACCCTGTACAAGAAAAAAGGAGCAAAATCCGACTGCTCAAACTATCGAGGCATAACACTGCTCTCTATTGCTGGAAAAATCCTTGCAAGGATACTCCTGAACAGGTTAGTTCCTGCTATTGCAGAAGAACTTCTCCCTGAAAGCCAATGTGGCTTCAGAGCCAATAGGAGCACTACAGACATGGTATTTGCCCTTAGGCAACTGCAAGAAAAACGTAGGGAGCAGAACAAGGGTCTCTATGTAACATTTGTTGACCTCACCAAAGCCTTTGACACTGTAAGTAGAAAAGGTCTGTGGCAGATCCTGGAAAAACTAGGATGTCCCCCCAAATTCCTTAAAATGATTATCTTGCTACACGAGGGCCAGCGTGGTCAAGTCAGATATGGCGATGCTCTTTCAGAGCCCTTTCTAATAACGAATGGAGTGAAGCAAGGTTGTGTTCTTGCACCAACTTTATTTACAATCTTCTTTAGCATGATGCTCCAAAGGGCTATGGCAGAGCTTGAAGAAGACGACGGCATCTATATACGCTACCGTACTGATGGTAGCTTGTTTAACTTAAGCCGTCTGAGGGCTCACACTAAGACTCTAAACTATCTAGTCCGTGAGCTGCTCTTCGCCGATGATGCTGCCCTTGTTGCCCACACAGAAGGAGCTCTGCAGCGCCTAACATCCTGCTTTGCAACAGCTGCAGAGCTGTTTGGGCTAGAAGTCAACCTGAAGAAAACAGAAGTTCTTTACCAGCCTGCACCACAGGACGAACACCACCATCCCCACATTGCCGTCGGCAAATCAGTGCTCAAGTCCGTTCAGCAGTTCACCTACCTGGGAAGCATCATCTCCTCAGATGCCAAGATTGACAAAGAGATCGATCACAGATTAGCAAAGGCATATAGTGCATTTGGAAGACTTCACAAAAGAGTCTGGAGCAATAAACACCTGAGGCAAAGCACAAAAATCAGTGTGTATAGAGCCATCGTACTGTCTATCCTCCTTTATGGATCTGAAACATGGGTCACCTATCGCCACCACCTACGACTCCTCGAGCGCTTTCATCAGCGCTGTCTACGCACAATCCTAAATATACACTGGACTGACTATGTGACGAATGTTGCTGTCCTTGAGCAAGCAGGGATCACCAGCATTGAGGCCATGATATTGAGAACACAGCTGCGCTGGGCAGGGCACGTTTCTAGGATGGAGGACCATCGCCTCCCAAAAATACTACTCTACGGTGAACTCGCCACGGGTCAGCGTAAGAGGGGCGCTCCAAAAAAAGCGATACAAAGACTCCCTGAAACAACATCTCAGGCTTGGCCAAATTGATCACCAACAGTGGTCCGCCCTGGCCTCACATCGGGAGGCATGGAGACGCACTAACCACAATGCTGCAGCCTTATTTGAGAACTCACGACGAACAAGTCTTGAAGAGAAACGACAACGCAGAAAGAATCACAACCCAAAAACATCACCCAAGGAGACCTTCTGCTGTGCTTTTTGCAACCGGACTTGTTTATCTCGGATTGGCCTTTTTAGTCATCAGCGCGCTTGCAGAAAGCGCGGGATGAGTCCTTCCTGAATCTTCGTTTGCGAAGAAAAGCCAGAGAGACTAAGTCACCTAGATCCTTTTCGTATGAACTTCTTTCAAGCCTGTTTTCACCCATCCTGCATTTGTGCTTTTCATTTTTCCTTCCTAAATGTAGCACCTTACATTTATTCATTTTGTTACTTATACAGTTGTTCTCCAAATGTCTAGGCCATTTTGGATTCAGAACATCTTCTGAGGGTTTTGCTGTTCCTCCTAATTTGGTACCATTTGTAAATGAGAATGCTTTCTATTCCATCATTTAAGTCATTTATACAGATGTTGAACTACATTGGACCCAGGACAGAACACACTGATCATTTCTCTCCAGGATAAAGAAGAACCATTGGTGATCACTCTTTCAGTTTAGTCCATCAACCAATTACAAACCCACCTAACAGTAGCACTATCTAGCCCATATTTCATCAGCTTATCTGGAAGAATATCATGGGGGACCTTGTTAAAAGCCTTACTGAAATCAGGATACAGTGAACCCTCTTGATCCATGGGCTCCAGATCTGTGATTTCGAGTGACTGCAGATAGACACACCCTATACTTAAAATGGCGGTGAGGTGGACATGGATGCGCTGAAGCATCCATGTGCACATCATTACCATTTAATAATATGGAACACAGTTGTCTGCATTTTTTGTCCTCCACAGGGTGTAGGGGCAGAACCGAACTTCCACAGATCTGGTGGACCCACTGTATACTGCATCCACAGCTCCCCTGATCTACTACGCTTGCAACTCTGTATAAAAGAAAGACAAATAAAATCACTTTGGCATTCAACTATCAATTCAGAGAATGAACATTCCAGTCATGATATTCTGTCATGATATTCAGTCTGTTGCATACAATTCTGACAAATTATGTTACCATAATAAAACTGCATAAAATTGCATTTGATGTGCAAAACAGAGGAGAGCATCTTTGAGTGAGCACAGAATAGGCTGGTTGTTCATAAGAGATGATGCACAATAATGGGCCATTTGACTTGAATATGTCTCAAAATGTAGTGGCACATGCCTTCTGTCATAGCCCCAGCTTGAAATTATAATGTTTTAGGAGCACAGTTCCCAGAATCCCCCAACAAGCTTTGCCACTGCTCATGCTGGCCAGGGAATCTGGGGGTTGTAGTCCAAAAAGTCTACTTTTTGAAGCTCTTGTTTGCCTTCTCAAGCTGGAGAGGAGACTCCAAGAAGAAAATGATATTATGATGACAGCAGCCTTAGGAGAGGATGTTCTCTCTTTGGATTGCTCTTGGGGATTAAAAGTAGATATATGATTCACAGCCCATTACTAAGGCACATGTTGGCCATTGTACAATAGGGCTAGAAAGGACTTTTACCCACTGACATGATTGATTCCATTGTGGTAGGCAAGGCTGCCTTCCCCTTATTAATTTGTTTGATTATAATATGTACATGATATTAAGTATCCTTGACATTAGCACATACTCATGATGGGGGCCTTGGTGCCACTGGGCCAGATCCATTTTGGAAAGAGTACAATTATGGGATCCTGTTCTCTAGAAGGAAAGAAGGTCCCCATAATGGACCTTGAAGGTGAGTCTATAAGACTCCAGTGTACCTTAGTAACAGTATACCTGCCATACATCCGGGTGGTATGAGGGGCCCATGTCCTCAGTCCACATGGTGGTAAATCCAGTACACCTTATGCAGCCTAAAGGGGAATAGCCCCTCCTAGGTCAGGTGTTAATAATCAGTTATTCTCTCAAGTTCCTTATTTCTGATGCCAGGAATTCTAAATGACAAATAAGATCAGTTCTGTCCTATATTACCAGAGATGAAATGGCATTAAACTTGAAAGGGTAGTTCTAAAGTAAATGGGTGGAAGTATGCAACTATGCTTGCGTGAGTGACTGTATGCCACCAGGGAGTGGGGTGTTTATAGAAGTACAGACGGTAATTTGAGTTCTCTGGTATGTTTTTCCCTTTGTTTTGTCTACTCCCCTCACTTCCTCCCATGCATCTCCTCCCCACCCCACTCCCTTTCTCTTATACATGTAGCAGTCCCAATCTTATCTCTGTTTTCCAAACAGGCAGTTCATTCTAATAAACTTTCTGTTCACTGAAGGTTATCTTTTGTGGATGATTCCAGACTTGAACATCCATATAGATTAACAAAGGTGACATTTTAAATTGTAATTATTATTTTTTTAAAAAAAAATATTGGTGAATCACCCAGAGCCAGAATGGTTTTCAGCAACAGTTTAACACAGTTATTAACATTGCAACAACCCCACTTTTTTTGTAAATGCAATAGATGTTTCTAAGATGTTGACTTTTTCCTGAGTTCAGCAACATCTTTGTTTTAACTATTTTCATTTTCCTTTAGAAGGACAGTAGCAAAGCAAAGATGGATCTCTCCAGGGTTATATAGCTGACTAGAATAGCTGGTATTTTAGCAGAAGAACCAGATGTTACTTTGGAGCTTTGTGGCTTTGCATGGGTATTTTATTTTATAAGAAGATGCTATTTTTGTCTTACCAAGCAAACTTAATGGTCCTACATTTCAGGATGGAGGCAGGGAAAGGCAGCTTAAATTTCTTTTTAATTCTGTATTTCTTGGCCTGTTGTTTCAGGTTTGAAAGACTGCAAGATCCTCAGATTATTCCTTGTCTATTGGCTGCCTTTTACTCTTTTGATGCTTTTCAAAGAGCGCATCTGTTAAAATAGAAGTCTTGTCCTAACACAGCAACAATACATGTAAGGATTATGTAGATGATAGCATCTCAGTTCCTTAGCTGGACCATTCAAATATCCAGGTGTTTCCCTAATCTTTCCAGGGTTAGTCTTAAGTACCATAAAGCTACTCAAGACCACACACTTTCAGGAATGACCAAGGGTCAGCCAGCCAGCCACATAGCTTCTCCTTAGTGGTAACTGATGATGCAAAAAGGTATAATAGCAACAATCCACAAACTGAAGTTTATCCTTTCTGCTGTCTGAACTGACTTAATCCAAAGGTCATAATACTCTGGTATCAAAGCTGGAACACATTGCTTATTTGGAAGATTTTCAGACGCCTCTTTCAGCGTCTTGCCGCGCAAGCAGCCTCCGGAGCAGTAATGAGGCTGCTGCGCAGCAAGGGGTCCATTTTGGACAACAGCATTTCTCTCTTGGTGGCGTCCGTGACTCTTGCGGCTAGCATTGGAGGCGGCCGTGCTGTTTTTCACTCATGGAAGTTGTCCGTGAGTAAAAAACAGCGCGGCCGCTTCCAATGCTAGCCGCAAGAGTCACAGACGATGCCGAGACAGAAATGGCGTCATCCAAAATGGACCCCTTGCCGCGCAGCAGCCTCGTTACTGCTCCGGAGGCTGCTTGCGTGGCAAGATGCTGAAAGAGGCATCTGAAAATCTCCTTGGACTACAACTGCATGGGTTTCCGCTTCAGGAAATATAGGCCTGTGGGATTCTGGATTTGTTGTCTCTAAAAATAAATTTCCCAACTTTACATGCACCATCAGCTGTAACAAACAGCTGATAATCCTGTTGGCTATTCCTAACTAGGGTAGACCTATTGAATCAACTGTTGAATTGAGAATCAACATGAAGGTAAATCCCACTATTTCAATAGGTTTACTGCAGTTGGGACTAACAATAGGACTCAGACCCTTGAATTCAGCCACCTACATGTCTTCCTTAAAAGTATTACTACTGGCTCCTAGGGATAGTTTAAAGGTGGTACAAAATTGGCAAGAGTTTCTGTTTTTATTGTTTAATTAGTATTGTACAGTGTCATGTAAATTGATGGGGTGGTGGTGTTACTGATGATGATGATGATAGAGATTGTTATCGGCATGCAGTCATACAATGTGCCCTTTCATCACCTCCCAACACTAGGAACAGAAGTGAACAAGAAAGAATAGATAGCCAAGCAATGCAAACTCTAGGTGCTGAGAGAATCCTAAGCATGAATGGCTTCAACAACTTCCTTGCCACTGTCACTTCTGCAGAAATAAGAAAAGTTGCCTTTTTGGACAACACTGGCTAGGGCACTTGCTCTCTTCTCACAACCTGAATCAACATAAACATCCAGGAGGGGGGGAAACACAAGTCAAGCAAGAATTCTGTGTCATTTCCTCACTTTGGTCAATGCTTGCATACTTAGAGGAGGTAAGTGAACAAATGCAAGGAGCAGAACAGGACTCTCTAGAGGTTAATCTAACCCCCCCCCCTTGTAGGAATGAGGGGTTTGGAGCTGTCCAGCAGTGCAAATATCTACTGCCAGCCCTGCAGCCAAAGTGTGTGGGTAGGAACAAATACCACAAAGAAATATAGCAGGACAAATAATGATGGAGTGAATGTTAGAATATACAAATGTCTACCATTGGCTGGGCTCAGCTAATTTTGCTGACCAAATTACACACTGCCATGGCGAGCCATAATCTTGACATGGCACATGCATGCTAGACCACTTTGTATATTGCTTTGTTTCCATGTGTTATTGCCACTGACCTAGTAGGTGTCTTTTAAGTACCTTGTTTTGATTTTACAAGTCAGCTTTATCCATCCAGGTGTCCTCCAGATTTGCTGGGCATGGAAGTGGGCACCAGCATTACCATCCAATATTTCACAGATGAAAACCAGGACATATATGGCCAAACAACATCAGAGTCTTGTCAAGAGGGCAAATGTTATTAAACAGGCAGAAGACATAAGCTAGGAGAATCTGCAGCAGTTTCCTTTCAGCTGAGCTTACTAGGAGAAATACGATTCTGTCCCCTCCTCCCCCCCCCATTGAATTAATTGAGTGCAAACTATTTCTTCACTTTGAACACAGTTTGCAGCAACTAAACTAAGCTGAGGACAAAGGAGGAAGTGGGAAGAGGAGAGAGAAACAGGGACATCAGCAGCTGAAATAATGGGACAACAGAGGATTAATTGGGACGGTCCTTGCCAAGTCAGGAAAGTTGGAGGGTATGCATCAGGCTCGGCAGTGCTGTTAAAACTTAATAGTTACATTGGCTTAACATTTGTTTCTGGTTTTTGTCTTGTTGTTTGGATACTCTGCATCCTGAATCCAAAGGGAGAAAAAGCAAGGAGGGCCTCTCCCCGGACGACAGGATTTTGGAGTGCATCCCCAGTGCAAATTAGACTTTTCCACATAGTCTGACATTCCATCCCATATTTATATTTGACATTTCAGTACAGTAACCACCCCATAATTATATTTGGGCAGAATGAGGCCCTGTGCTAGTAGTCTTACATAGGCACTACCACAGTATAAAAATGGATTCCCAGCATCACTGCCATCCTTCATCTTTCCAAACTGTGTAACTTCCTAATACATAAGAAGGAAAATGATTCCTAATCCTGCACGCTATCATTTTCCTTTCTGGAGCTTTAGCGATGAGGACACTAGCAATTATCTTAGCAGCAAATACTATTAGGGGAAATAAAACTATGTAATGCTTGGTCAAATCCAGCCTCAGAGTTTGACTTGCTGACCTTCTGTTGCATCAAAATCCCTGGGATGATTTGTAGGGTAAGCCGCTTACTCCAGCAGCATCTTTCTGTGGTTGCAATTTTCTCTATTTCCAACTCATTATCCACTGGAAAGGTAGAGGGGACCCAAAGAAAGATTAAGAGAAAGGAACTGTTGTTGCTTCAACAGGCACTGGCAAACAAATTCCCACTAGCCAACTCCTGCCTTCCCTGGGCTTCTGCTCCACATTGAGCAGAGGTGGCTGATAGATTCCCTCTTGGTCAAGTGGTGAATCTCTTCCAGAGTTTGGTTGCAACTTTAAAGGTACTGACCCCTGTGTCCAAAATGAGTTCAGTACCTTGGGTAGCTCCTTTAAACTTCCAACTGAAAGGAGGAGCAAATTCAAACCCACCAGGTAGTTTGCAGGTACCAGCCACCACCTTCACAGAGATCACTGATGTCAACGCTGCTGCTGTTTGGCCCTTCTCCTGTGCCAGGAGCATCAGGACACCATGCAGAAATTGAACAAGTAAATCTTTCCCCCATCATATTATCTTCTTGTTATGGAAGGCTTCACTAACATAGCTTCCGCAGCTGAGATACTGCATCAGACATGCAGTCACAATGTTGTGGCTATAATCTGTCTCCCGATCTGATCCGAGAAACTCACCTTTAAAATGGAGCCAGCTCCACCAAAGGATAAAGTTCTATGGTTCAGGGTACTGAGGGGTGATGTGTCTAGTCCCCTCCTGCCAGCAATCAGCAGTGTGCTGAGCAGAAGCAGGGACTCCTGTAGGGTTTTGTCGCCATTCCTCAGTACATCAGCATTGGCAGGAGGGAAGAACTGGATGTGCCATCCTTCAGCACCCCACTCACCAGTTGCCACAGAATTCCATCCCTCAGTGCAGTTGGTGGATTTTAATGTGGGTTTTGGGCGCACTTACAATTGAGGCAATAGTACTATGTGTCTGATGCTCCAGTCAACAAGTACCCCAGAAATCAGGTAGTTAGAATAGAAGAGCTGTTGAGCAGTTTATTCAGTCCGGGTCATTCACAGAGTATCCCACAGGATGAAGGGAGAAGCAAGAGGGTGGTCATCAGCTGGTCAAGGTGTCATTCAGCAAGTCAGTAGTCCAGATAAACAAAGCCAGCAAGAAGTAAAACAGTCATAAATTGAAGCTAATCCAGGGTCAGGAAAACAGGAACACCATGTTGGAAAAATTCAGCATTCTTCCCCACGCACCCATATTCTGTTGCCATTTGGACAAAAGAGTACAGGAATCGGTAGGACAGAATTTCCTTCATGTTGAAATCCTTTTCTCTCTCAGTTTGCAACTAAGCAACAAGATCATGTGACCTAGGGTGCCCCTGTTGGTCTTGGTCATATAGAGATTTCATCTCTTCTCAACTCCTGTAGTTCAGCTGCTGCAGTTACCATGCTTTTCTCTCTTGCCTGCTTCTTCAGCAGCTATGCTGTCTCTACTTCTTGAGCTGGTGAGTCAAAATGGACTCTCTCTCTTTCACCCAAACCTATTCATTAGTTTACTTAGGATTTAAGTTCTCAAAGGAAATGTAAATGCATAGCCATAAATAACGTTTTAAGTTGCTTACCTTGAAGCTGCCTGCCTCTTTTGTTTCTTGGAGTTTAGGGCAAAGTAATATATAATTGAGTCATGCCTTCTTAAACTGCTGGTCTACTAGAGGAAAGTTAACAGTTTTTAACTTCATAGAGTTTCCAAAAATAAGGGACACTCTAATTCCTCAACACACAAAAGAGTATTGTTAGTCATCAAGAAGGAGGGTTGAAAGCAACAAATCTGCCAGCAACAAATCTGCTGTGGCTGGGAGATTTATAGACAGGTGTCTCCAAAACACCAGGTGCTTAATCAGGTCAGTGTCTCCTATTTAATAACCACTGGGAACAACACAGCCTCTCTTTGGAGATTATCAGACAAGAATGTAAAAAGTGTTCCTGTCCTACAATCTCCAATCCCATCCCTGTCCCAGCATAACAACCCACCCCATCAGACTTACCTTATCTTCCTTCCAAAAGCAGCCCAGGCATAAATGGAGCTCTAACAGAGCTCCGTTCACTTCCTGGACTGAAATCCCGCCCGTTCTTGCAAGAAGATGAGAGTGTGGGAAATTCAAAAAGAAAAAGAAAAATACAAACAAAAAAGTTCACAAAAGCACATAGACACACTAAAAAAAAGTAGCCCAGGGAGGTTCGTAAAAAGAGGGTAGTCTACCTTGTTTTGCGATCCCACCCAGAAGTGTTCTGGTAGGACCGCCCATTGACACTGTATTCAGGGCAGAACAATGGTGCGAGGTTTCAGATGCCAACAATGCTGGAACCAAAACAGGATGGGTGATCCATTGACAGCCCCAGCCCATCAATAAAAAGAAATGCCAGAATAACAACAGCAGAATGCAAAAGGACGACATTGTGTGATATTGGCGTCCATTTGTGTTCCATTGGTGTCGTTATGGCACCACATTAGCTGCATCTGATGATCTCCTTTGTCTCTTTGTTATTCCATGAGTGATGGCAATGGATCTTCACCATCTGCAACCTCCTGCTAGGCCTGCAACCTCCCCTCTGCCTCAGCCCCCGGTTCCTCACACTCAGAGAGACCTCAGCATCAGGAGCTGCAGATTGCTGGCAATCTGCCTCTTCTTCTTCGTCTGAATTCCAAAAGATGAGATATGACACCATCATAAATATGAATAGTAAACAGTAATGAAGTCATAAGCCTAACTTACAACATTGTAGCTGACTAACACAATGCCAATCCTTATATCAGCCTGCTGTTAAAGACAGGCCAGTTAAAAATGTGCCAAATCTTGGCAATATCACAGGGTGTGAACTGTGGCTTCTGTCTTAGGAAGAAGGATCTATTTCCTCAAAAGATTTTTAAAATCTTGACTTGTTGTCACAGAGATGGGAAGAACTACTTATGCAACCAGGACCTGTTAGGTTTTGTTGCAGCAGAACCTGCTGCCTAAGACAGAAGCCACCGTCTTACTGTAAGGGAAAGACAAACAGTTCCCCAGCAATAAGTCCTTAGTTGCTCAAACTAATAAGCCATATTGGCATAGATAGAAGCAAAGCTTGGGAATCATAGAATTGGAAGAGACCTCAAGGGCCATCCAATCCAACCTCCTACTAACTAGTTAAAAATAACTAGCTTGAATGAACTCTGAATTATAGGTCTCCCCCTGTATCCACAGGACCAGTATCTGCAGTTTCACTTATCTGTGATCATGGCAGCCAGGCTGCACAGCTCTCCACCAAAGAAGGCTAGAGAGTCTTCCAAGAGAGACACAGCAAGTCCTGTGGCACCCCTCTAGGCATATGAAGGAGTTTGCCTCCTTCCTTACCCGTGCAGAGAACCCACAAAGTGCTCCAGGAAGGGATGGAAGGCAGTGGAGCAGGGTCTCAATAGAGGCATCACCCTCATTGCCATGAAGCCCCAAGGATGGGCAGGCAGCCTGGTGGGGCTGGTGACAGAAGGGAAGGAAAGGACAGCTCGATGGGTGGAGATTGGTGGCTGGCACAGCACAATGTGGTTCATGCTATGCCTCATGCTCTATTGAGAGTCTTTGACACAAAGAGGAGGAGAGTATATTTTGTACCATGGGCTGCCTGCTTGTAACATTCAGGTTTTTAAGTATTTATTTATTTATTTATTTATACCCTGCTCTTCAGCAACAAGGCTATCAGAGTGGCTTACAGATTGGTTTTAAGCAATAGCTATTTACACATCTACACTGCATTAAACAGTTTCCAATGTGTGTTAGCTAATTGCCCCACAAGCTGGGTATTATTTTTGAGAGGAAAAAAATCCCAAAGTGTTACTTTTAAAATTGCAACTGCAGTGGTAACTGACTATTTAACTTGTGTTTATAAATGTAACCTTACATTTATAAATGTAACCTTACATTTATAAATGTAACCTTACACTAAGACTCTAAACTATCTAGTCCGTGAGCTGCTCTTCGCTGATGATGCTGCCCTTGTTGCCCACACAGAAGCAGCTCTGCAGTGCCTGACATCCTGCTTTGCAACAGCTGCAGAGCTGTTTGGGCTGGAAGTCAACCTGAAGAAAACAGAAGTTCTTTACCAGCCTGCACCACAGGACGAACACCACCATCCCCACATTGCCATCGGCAAATCTGTGCTCAAATCCATTCAGCAGTTCACCTACCTGGGAAGCATCATCTCCTCAGATGCCAAGATTGACAAAGGGATTGATCACAGATTAGCAAAGGCATATAGCACATTTGGAAGACTTCACAAAAGAGTCTGGAGTAATAAACACCTGAGGCGAAGCACAAAAATCAGTGTGTATAGAGCCATTGTACTGTCTATTCTCCTTTATGGATCTGAAACATGGGTCACCTATCACCACCACCTACGACTCCTCGAGCGCTTTCATCAGCGCTGTCTACGCACAATCCTAAATATACACTGGACTGACTATGTGATGAATGTTGCTGTCCTTGAGCAAGCAGGGATCACCAGCATTGAGGCCATGATATTGAGAACACTGCAGCGCTGGGCAGGGCATGTTTCTAGGATGGAGGACCATCGCCTCCCCAAAATAGTACTCTACGATGAACTCGCCATGGGTCAGCGTAAGAGGGGCGCTCCAAAAAAGCGATACAAGGACTCCCTAAAACAATATCTCAGGCTCGGCCAAATTGATCACCAACAATGGTCCACCCTGGCCTCACATTGGGAGTCATGGAGACGCACTATCCACAATGCTGCAGCCTTATTTGAGAACTCACACTGAACAAGTCTTGAAGAGAAACGACAACGCAGAAAGAATCACAACCCGGAAACATCACCCAAGGAGACCTTCTGCTGTGCTTTCTGCAACCGGACTTGTTTATCTCAGATTGGCCTTTTTAGTCATCAGCGCGCTTACAGAAAGCATGGGATGAGTCCTTCCTCAATCTTCGTTTGCGAAGAAAAGCCAGAGAGAGATAAATGTAACCAATTACTTTTTATAAGTACCGGTAACCAAACCAGCTTTGTCAACAAGTCTTTGTGCAGATCACTCTGGCCAATTAGTAGAGACTTCTCTGTTGATGCTAGTCTTTCCCATATTTCTTCTCTTTGGCTGGTATTTTTAACTGGTTCTGTCTCTTTTTCCTTAACAGCAGTCTCACATGAAAAAAGCAGTAACATGAAGTTATAACCAAAAGCAATTAAAATAACATATAGGCTCCTGAATTGTGCCTGGATCCAGTATTAGCATCTGTCTATGTGCATGCCATCAAATCACAGGGGATACTCAGAGGTGGTTTTGCCAGTTCCCTCCTCTGAAATATAACTTATAGCACCTGGTATTCATTGGTGGTCTCCCATCCAAGTATTATCCAGGGCTGGTCCTGCTTAGTTTCCAAGAATCAGACAGGAACTGGTGCCTTTAGGGTATTTAAGCCATAGTATTAACAGATGAAAACCAGGATATGTGTGGCCAAGGAACATCAGAGTGTGGACAAAATGGCAAAAGTTATTGATGAGGAAGAACAGGCAAGTTAGGACAAGCTGCAGCAGTTTGCTTTTGCCTGGGTCTACTGGGAAGGACAAGATTTTGGCTCTCCTTTTCTCCATTCCATTGCTGAATTAATTTAGTGCAAACTACTTTTGTACTTTGAACTCAGTTTGCACAAATTTAAATATGTTGAGGACAAAGGCAAAAAGTGATAGCCTTGTGGCTGAAGAGCGGGGTATAAATAACTAAATAAAATAATTAAAAAAAAATAAAAAAGTGGAAGGACGAGAGAAAATTGGGGCATTTTAAGAACAGCCAAAAAAGTAGGATAATAGAGAAGTAATCAGAACTGTCCCTGCCAAATCAGGACATTAGAAGGTTTGTCTTAGTAATCTTACCTTGGTCAGATATGCAAAACATATCTAATGAACCTCAGAAAACTATTGACTCAATAAGAGAAGGGGAGGAAGGGTTTCTAGCTATACCATATGGATAAAGAGGAATGCAAAAGGAAAATCCAGTTCCAAAAGAAGGGTGGGAGGGAGAATTCCACAATGGCTCCATAAGAACAAAGTTCTATTCATGGAATGCTTTGTTTGCATGTGTAAATGGTGCTTACCTAGCTGAGAACATGAAGGCATGTTAAATACTTGGAAAGGAAACAAATGGGTTTTTGCATTTTCTTTATTTTTTAAACCCAGTATGAATATTAATGCCCATTTATGTGGCCGACTCCCACCCCACCCAGGATTTTTTTTAAAAAATGTTAAAATTCTACCAGAGGAGCAGTACTCAAGATGGGGTGGTAGCGGAGTGATATGCTTAACCTTATAAAATGCTGGTTTTTTTAAAAATCCGACACAAGCATCCTGCATACCATATGTTTCCCTAGCAGTAGCAAGTATGAGAATCAAATGGTCCTTCTTCTTTTTATTACTGTAGTGCCCACTCTCAAATATCTGTACATTTTCCTCACACTTGTATTGCTTCAATTAAACTGACTGCTCTACATGTGGGGAACATGAATCCTGAGGGATGGTGGAAAGATGCTGAATAACATAGCTCATAGTTACAAAACCATCCTCTCACTAGATTGAAGGTCTAGGCCAACTTTCCCTGATTTAGGAGATTACCAGAGTGTCTAAAAATGTTTTTGTCCCACTATACAGTAGGACCCCCATATCCGCTGGGGATTGGTTCTAGTGGGGGGGCGTGGATACTGAAAACCATGGAAAACAACAAACACCATTGAAAATAATGAGACTTCTGGTTTAAAATACCATACAGTTGCCTTGGAGGACCTAGAAAATGGCTAGAGAGGATGCATTTTCTAGGAAGACTCTATGGTAGGTGTGTTGTTTTATGTCCAGTAGATAATGAATCAGTGGATACAGGGGGCCTACTGTATTTAAAAGCATAAGTGTCCTGGCATAACAACACTTTTTATCACGTTGCTGTAATAATGAGAAAGAGCAGCCCCAGAATTATTGGAGCATGACCACTAGCGCTGTTTACTTCCACGTTTGCTGGGGCACATGATCTCAGTGGTTCTCGCAAGAAGATGTGAGCACTCTTAAATGTCTAAAACCACCAAAATTAACAAAGAAGATGAGCATACAAGCACTGAAACACACTTAAAAACTTGCCAGCAAAATGGGGAGGCTCATAAAAATACCATCCCGTACCTAGCTTTCGCATTCTCACCTAGAAGTGTTTTGGTGGGGACCGCCCATTGATGATATATTCATGAGAGCAGAATGGGATGCGGTTTCAGATGCTGGCAATACCATGAAAAAAACACCATCGGTAATCAATTGACAACTTGGCCCGTTAATAAAAAAGAATGCCTTTTTCACAGGAGCAGAACACTTGGAGAACATGAGGCGGACGACATCATGCAATAGGGAAGCCCTTTCGTGGTATCATGTCATCGTTATCACATTTGCTGCATCTGATGATCTCCCTAGTATCCCAGATGTGTTGGACTACAATTCCATCATCCCAAGCCGCATGACCAGTAACCAAGTTGGCTGGGAATGATAGGTACTATATAGTCCTAGAGATGTGGAGGAAAGTTGACCTACACAGATCTTGGAAAACATACTTTTGCACGGCTACAGACCTCAGGGATCATGCTAACTGGGGAATTCTAGGCACTGCGGTCCAAAAAGTAACTTTTCTAAACTATGCTACAAACTCATAACAACTGCCAGTCAGCTTTCTTCCTTTTTAAATTATTGGCAAAAGGAAAGTTTAACCGTTGGATAATTAATTAATCACACCTGTGTTGGTAAGCAGACATACCTAATGCGTCACCTGGTAAAGGAGTTGAAAACAAGATGGTGAAGAAACATGTTGAAGCTAGTTAAGGATCTAGGGTGTTTTTTCTCATGTTCTGGCTTGGGTTTTATCATCTACTGAAGTAAATAAACCGAAAGCCATGAGTTTGCTGCCAGGCTAGTAAAGCATTTGGTCAAAATCACATCCATGATATTTGTTTTCATGAAGCCACTCCTTGGAAAATATGTGATCTAAAGGAAAACCTTTATCTCCTTTCTGCTTTATATGTGATTTTGATTTTGAACCTACAGGCTGTGGATGAAGGATGGGTAATCCTGAGCTTAATTAGAACTGTAGGATTCAGAGTTCCGAGACATGCCAAAAGCCACAGAGCCAAATGCTTTGCCATTTTCTAGTAGTGGGCCTGCAACGGGAAGGAAGGAGGGACCAGGAGAACAAACAACAGGGCTTGGAGCAGAAGTGGGGGCCTGGGAGTGAAATATGCTTGAAGCAGAAGAGGGGAGAGAGAGGCTGGAGTGAAGGGGAATGGTGGCTATCCGTGGATGCTCGAGTCCCATTATATACAATGGTGTAGTAAAATTGTGTCCCTAATATAAAACGGTAAAATCAAGGTTTGCTTTTAGGAATTTTATTTTATCTTTGGAATATTTTCAAGCCGTGGATGGTTGAAACCATGGGTGCAGAATCCATGGATACAGAGGGTTGACTGCAGAACGCCCTGCAAAGGGGCTGGATAGATGATGGCCTCACTGGGTATCTTTTTAGTTATATGTTGGGCAGGTGGGAGAAAGGAGGGAGGTAAATCTGTAGAGCAGATTCATTCCTTGATCCAGATCAGGTTTGTTAGAAAGTCGTGCAATTGGGTTTTCTGTGGCGTGTCTGGGAAAGTGGCCTTGGAGGGGGAAGGAACTACATCATTTATGTATCTGAGGAGCTTACATTCTTATGTCTAAGAACCTCAGGCCTCTAAACACAATGTGTATGTGCTGCATTTCTGTTACTTCACCTTATATGTGTAAGTGCTTCTGCCCCTATAGCCAGGACCCCTTTATGTACAAGCTATGAATACTGTATTTTAAAGACAGCTCTCACTGTGTTACAATTTCTTGCTGCTCCTCTCCCTCTTTGGTTTATAGCTAGAAGAGAATGACACCAAAGACATATTCACTTGTGTTTCACTTTATCATTCCAAGGGCATTTTTTTTAAAAGGGAGGAGCAGATTATATATAATCAAGTTTATATCAGAAGATAAATAATCACTATGGATAAAATATGATAACCAACGTTTGCATGACAGATCATGCTATGTTCCATTCATTAGCTACTACCTTTTTCATGCAAACTATAAATTAGGTTTTTGCTGGTTTAGCTCATGGTACAATGACCTAGTCAGATGTTAAGGCACCGTATAGTTCTGCTTATTAGTTTAGCTATACTCAGGTCTAGCTAAAAGCATTTTGCCAACCAAATCAAAGGACAAGATGATGTCCAGAACCTGACCAGATTGGGAGTTGACTGTAATTTAATATGGCAGTGGGACAATATGCTGTACTATACCTGGACAGAAGGTGAGCTTAGGGGACTTAAAGCAAATTGCATTACACACACTTTACCGCTTCAGTTCCATTTTCTCCATTTCACAGTTTACCAGGTGTTATTGACTGGAGTTTTGGACCATTCATGATGTGGATTCTGTCCAATAATATAGGAATCAATGAGATATTCTTGGCCAATGTGGTATGTTCCAAGTAATGATGCTTTCTCTAAGGACTTTATCAGATGCACAGAATAAGGAATCATAATGATGGCACACAACCGCGAAAGGGTGCACATACCACATGACAACACCCTTTCACGGTTTTGTCCTCTTAAAAACCCATACTTTTTAATTGATGGCTTAAGCCATCAATTGATTCCTCATAGCATTTTTTGCCAGCATAGCAGGTATGTGAAACCTTATGTCTTTTTTTAACTGTACTTACCCCATCAATGGCCAGTCTGGCGCAAACACTTCTGTGTGAGATCACAACATCCAGGTAAGTGGTGCACTTTTTATGACCCTCGCTGGGTTACTTGTAAGTTTAAAGTGTGTTTTTGTGCTTTTTCTCACTTTTAAAGTGTTATTTTTGTTTTTATTTTTAATTTCCTGTGCAATGAAGTCTCTCAATATTCTGCGGGATTTCAAAGAAGGAAGGAAGTGAACGGAGCTCTGTTCACTTCCTCTTTCATTGCCAGAGCTGCCTTTGCCAGGAAAGCAAGGTAAGTGCGGGGGGGGGCGTTCTTTTGCTGGCATAAAAATAGATTTTTTTATCTTAGCAAAAATAATGGTTTAAGGATAAAAAGTCCTGATAAAGTCCTAATTGTGCTACTGTTAACCTGTCACTGGCGATTTCATTCAGAGGTTTTGTCAAATCATTTGGAATTGCTCCCAGACCACATACCATCACTGGAACAGTAGCTGTTTTCTTTTTCTAAAGGCAATGATTCTCAATTTGTAGATCTTAACGGTTCACAATCTTCTCTTTGTCTTCAGTTCTGCAGATGCTGATGCTGCTGCTGATGATGATGATAAAATTAAAAACTGATTTGTCATCATCATCATCATCTCTTCCCCCTGTTCACCAGCCCCAACAATCTAGGAGGCTTACAAATATTAAAACTATATACCCATTGAAAAGCAAGAAATAAGAGCAATACTGTAAAGCTCAATTATTAATAGCCCTTTCTTCATAAACAGATGGTCACCAAGGCACTGTTGAAATGAAAAAAGTATCAATCTGCCAATGGAAGGACACCACAGAGGAAGCCAGTCTTGCTTCTCTAGGACAGGAGTTCCAGAGCCTAGGAGGGGTCACTGAGAAGGCTCCTTCCTGAAGATCTCAAAACCCAGGCAGGCTTGTATGGGAGAATACAGTATAGTCCATCATATAACCTGCACCTGAGCCATATAGGGCTTTATAAGTCATAACCAGGACTTTGAATTCTGCATAGAAACAGGCTGTGAATAAGTATTGTAAGAAGGGAAATGTATGAACCATTAATTCAAGACAACCTATTGGAAAGATGTAAATGAGCAATACAATCAGTCCAGGGCCTAACAATTGCAATGGTTTCTTTTATTACCATTAAGCAGAGATGGGGAAAGGCTCCTGAAGGGCTATTTTGTGGCCCCTGGAACCCCTCAAGAGACTCTCCAGTGTCCCTAACTGCCCCAAATATTTCAGCCAAATATTTTGCCAACATAAAACACTCAATACACTACAAAAATTACTCCTGACCCTCACTAACAACCCTCCCCCCAAACCCACTCTAACCATGAATGGAATTTTCTGGCCAAAAAGTCGAAGTGGGAGTGTGTTGCATCACTTCTGGCTGAGCAAGGAGTGACACTGTGGTCCATGGGGGCAGGGGAATGACACAGTTGCCCATCTTTTAAAGATGTCCCCTATTAAAGATTTGCCTAGTAGTTAAATATTTGATGTGTAATGATATTTTTAAAGTCCTTAAGATATAACAAGTAACACAAGAGACTCTCAAATATCTCCTCCTAAATTTTGAGCTAGAAATCAATTGCTTTAGCAAATTTCCATATAAATATTTCTCCATAAATTGATGTCTTAGGGGTGGTGGGAAGCATCATTAACATGTGATGGCTCAGAGAGAAAAAAAATCACAAGTGGAAGTTAACTGATGATGAATCATAGAATCACAGAGTTGGAAGAGACCACAAAGGCCATCCATTCCAACCCCCTGCCATGGATTACTATATAGGTTGCCCCAATATCTGCAGAACAAATATATGCAGTTTCAGTTTTCTGTGGCTGAAAAAATTAGGGACACATACCATAGTGTTACCTACCCTGACACCACCTGCCCCATATCTATAATAGACTGGCAATACTTAATAATTAGGTCAACTGTGGCCTTTCCCGTAGTGTGGCCATTAAGACTTGGAAATTACACAATAAGAAATCCCAAAGACAAATATTGTTCAGTCAGGTATGCACTTAAGGAGGAGCTGCCCAATTTTTTTAAAAAAAAATGTTAATTTGCATGGCAACTACATGCATGAACACCTGGCTAATCCTATCAGCTAAAGCTGAGATACTCAAACCTGCAAACAATCATCATACCTTTACATTCCACAAACAAAGAAGGTTGCTTTCTCTATTCAGTTACAAAGTATCAGCACATTAAGAACTATTAACATATCTGGAGTGTCTATTGTCTCACCCTAAGCAACTCTGAGAAGCATTGTCTTTCATTCTAAATCTCATCCCCAAAGGCAGGGTTTTTTTTTCTATATAACCCCCCCCCCAACCCCAATCAAGTGCATACAGTTCACCTTCCTACCAACTCCATGTCAGACTGTGTTTCCATTCTGGCTTCGGGACCCCCATTCTGCTGGTTTCCTCTGTGACCTCATCTCCTCAAATCGGTAGAGTATCTCCCAAAAACAAAGTCCCTCTTCTACCCCAATAATTCCTACTTTATTCGCGAGCCTTGCATGAATGCTTGAAGCCTAAGTCTGTTTGTGAATGTTGTTATTATTACTTTCTTAATAAAGATTGATTATTGTACTATCTAGCTTAACGTCTTCTACTTAGTACCAGTAAACATAAGTTAAAAGATCCTGCTATCTGTTGCCCGCTCTTGCATAGCCAAGCTGAGTATATTAATTCCCCAAATTAATATTTATATTTGGAGGGTCCTTAAGACCCCCGAGCATTTAGAGTCATGCTGGAAAATGTCTAGAGAGGTGTCCTCTCTAGGAATCGCTAGGTCCTCCGATGCAATTCTATGGTATGTTTGTACTAGAAGCCCTTTATTTTAATAGGGTTTGCTACTATCCGTGGTTTTACTTATAAATGATAAGTCTAGGAACACATCTCCTGCAGATATGGGGGCAATCCCTGTAGTTAAACACAAAAAATAAGAAGAAAAACAAGATTTTGTTATAGTAGATTAAGACATATATCCTTCCAAATACTGTGATTGTTACTCTGCCGTTACACAGTTGACAAGGCAACTTTTAATGTATAACCAATATGGGTGTACCCATTGCTAATTTACTTCCAAGTGTTTATGCTATTCTGTGTTGCAAAGTTACAGCAAACGGATAGCTGGATGACATGACTGCTCAAGGTTTGGTTTGGTTTTTTGTTTGTAGGGCAATCACCTGCACGCGTGCACCATCCAAACACAATTTATTTTACATCTTGGCTAAGCTTTTAGTAAGACATCAGACAATAAAAGCAGCTGCAGGGTACCTCTGAAATGTGCTGATTTGGCTATATGACAGTACCTCCTGTTAATTCTGTGGCTTCAGGGGAAAGGTGGTGTGAAAAACAAATGATAATGGAGGGAACAGAATACAAACGTGCAGCCAATACTGCCGTCTCATAACAGCTTTGGGAAAACAGGGTACTAATTATGGATCCAATCCAAAAAGCTGCAAGTCAAAGCAAAAATTGACAGTGATTCTGAAAATGGATTGTGTAATTCCTTTTGTAAACATTGTGTAACATCAAATGTTTTTCACTTTGTCAATGTTCAACCCGGGAGTCTTCAAGAGAGGTTTCTAATGACGAGGGAGAATATTCTATCCACCATAGAGCTGAATATTCTGCCTTCATCACCCTTGCATTAGGTGAACACTAATGAGCAACAGCAGGCCCATCAGCTTTTAACATGGGGCATAATTGTGTCCATAGCTTGAAGACATTACTTTAATGCATGTTTTAAGATCTGTAGAGGAAGGCTTTCTCTCAGTCCCACCACCTTTACAGGTGTGATTGGTGAGGACAAGAGAGAGCCTTCTCTGTGATTGCTCCCAAGCTGTGGAACTCCCTTCTATGGGAGTTCCCTGTTCTCTTTCCACTGTCAGGTAAAAAAGTTTTTACCTATGGAGGCATTTAGTGATGGCAGATAGAGTTTTAATGTGGAGGAGGTGTAGAGAATTTCTGTTTAAATACCTTTTTGTACTATTTAACTTGTGTTTTAAATCAAACTTGGTTTAATTGTATTTTAACTTTTCTGTTGAGAGTTTTTAAATTGTATTGTGTTTTTAAGGTGTGTACGCCACCTTGGGTCTCGTACTGGGAGAAAGGTGATATATCAGTATATCAGTATATATATATCTCAGTATATATCTCAGTATATATATCTCCCAGTACGGAACCCAAGGTGGCATATATATTAACCATGCCTCTCAGAATCCCCTAGCCAGCATAGTCAGAGTGGCATTCTGGGAGTTGTACTCCAAAAATAACTTTTCCAGAAATACATTCTTCCAAGCTCTGATTTTTACATACAACTGTTTTCAGAGAAGCAATCTACTACTCACAGAAGTGGCAAAGTTATATGACAGGACTGTACACCACTTAAGACTGTATTATTGAGGCTAGTCCTGGGGGGAATACAAGATTCCTTGTTGGAGAATTGTCAGTTTTCTCTTTGATGGAAAAAGTGCTCTCTTTGATGGAAAAAGAGAGGTAACAAACAAACAAATAGAAATCTAGTATACTGTATGTCTGCAATGTAGGCATGCCTGGCTCAAATCCCCGACCGCCCTCCTCCTCCACCACTTCCTCAGGCTCCATGCCATGCTGCCCCACTGCCCCCCCCGTCCTTCCCATAGGTAGGAGAAAATGGCAGAGTGCTCCCTTCTCCCACTGCTGCTGTCCCCCCATAAGGGTCCTTCCTTCTCCAAGCTTAGCAGGGGAGAAAAGGAGGTGGAGGGCAAGGATGCTGGGATATAGGGCATTTGGGCCAGCAGCAGTGATCAGAGGAGGTGTGCAAGGGCTATTGCCTCCTGTGAGCCCTGGCCAGGGTCATGCTCCTCCTAAGCTGGCCGGCCTGCTTTTCTGCCTACCGGGCTCAGGGGTTCATCTGCTGGTTGGGAGAAGCTGGGGGAAAGGCTGTAGGGGGTCCATGGGGGCTGTGGGGAGAAAAAGAAGAGATTTGGCATGGGGGGGGCCATCCCTCTCCAACCAGAGTGTATGGCTCAGCACAGAGCCTGAAACAGCAGGAGAAGAAGGAGAATGGCAGCCAGAGACTGGAGCCAGGGCCTGGTCTGTTGCTTTTGGGCCAACTTCTCCCACCACACAGACCCCAATGACCTGTTTTCTCCTCTGTTTTTCATGCCCTCCTGAGCCTGACCATGAGCCCCCCACTCCCCCACCAGGGAAATAATATGAAGGAGGGTTGCCCTCCACCCATATATATCTCTGCCCCACCTCCCCAACATCTCCCTCCTCCCCAACATCTCCTCAGGTGGGCATTTTGTGTGTGTGTGCACATGTGTGTCTTTGTGTGCACATGTTTGCCACCAGCAACCACCTGTGCTTCATATTCTACCATCCCACCGTGGTTATGAAGGTGCGGTAGGAAAGAAAGCAATCCCGCTTGAATTGTGTTTTTAAAGACAACGCAATTGTAGCGGGACAGGAGGCTCATGTGATAAAGCGCTGTAGCTGAAAAAGTGGGTTTATATTCATGAAAGCTCATGTAAAAATAAAAACCAGTTAGTTTTGAAGGTGCTGCCACGTTCCTTTTTCCCCTTCCCCCTTCCTTCCTTCTTTTTATGAATAAATATAATTTGCTCAGATGTTTGAACTATGAATAAATTTGCAATTATGTTTAGAGTGTGTAGCTGGGCCAGTATGAAATGGCATTAGATCCACAACTGACTCTTCCTGCTGCAATAAAATCTCCTCCAAAAATAAGTGTATTTTCCACCACATCTCCTCTCTGGCAGTGAAAAGTCTAGACATTTAGGGATGGTTTTTCAAGTGGCTATTTGTAAGGAATGACTAAAATAAAAATGCAGAGCTTACATAATGAATGTTAAAAGTTTGTTACTTTCCCCTGTATGGCTAGTTTAGCCCACTCTCAACCAGTGCAAGTTCAGATAAAGGTATTTTATGAAGGCTACACTGAGAGTTTGCTCCCTATAATATTTCAGCTGAAAATTTCCAGGGGAGAGTTATGTGAATGTACTCTTTGAAATCATTCATCGCACCTGTCCATTCTTGTTCAGAGCTTCAAAAAGTTACTTTGTGGACTATACTGGTTACAATTGCCAGGTAAAATAAGGGACAGGGCTCCCGGCTCATCATTTCACCTATTGCCCCTAATACTGGCCATGCTGCTTGGCAGATTCTCAGAGTTTACTCAAAAAGTAAATTTTCCAAGCTCTAGTGCTTTTTTTTTTTTTAACCTTCTTTGCAGCTAATAATTTGTTTTTTTAAAAAAAGAGCAAGGTATGCATATTCAAAACCAATAAGGACTGAGCCCATACTATTTGAGATCCAGCTGTTGCCAAATTGTCTAGCTTCCTGAAATATTTTCAACCTTGTCTGTCAATGAACTCCTGCACACCAGCCATGGAACATTTGCTTGTTGCAGAAGATTCTGGAAAATACTCAAAGCTATTTGTCTCAAAACCTTTAGATAAAGGACTTGGGTTTAATTGCAAAACTGTAACATAAAAGACCCTCTTTGGGGGGAAGTTTCAACCTTACAGTATAGTATAATTTCCATGGAACAGTCTCTGTACCTGGTTACTTGAGAATAAAGTCCCACTGAATTCAGCATTATGTACTTCTCAGCAGCAGTGTATAAGATATGCATTTGTACAGCACAATCCTGTAAAAGTCTAATTTCAAGCAAGTCACATAAAGTTCAGAGGTGCTTACTCCCAAGGAAGTTGGTTTAATTTCAAGGTAGAATTTCTTATGCCACCATTATTTAAAATTTACATATGTTACCTCATCTTGGTGCTCTACCAAGTCTAAATTAAGTTTGACCGATGTAGTTTTGGACCTTCAGTCGTTTCCACAATAAAATTCTTTTATCCAGCATCCCAGACATTTTATTTACACTATGTGTGACTGGATACATAAACATACGTCTTGCAAACTAAATAGGAGGTATAATACCCCTTTAGCCTTTAAGTAAATGTTCATGCTTACATTGCTAAATTCTTGGAAATGCTCTTGTAAAGAGAATAAACCTGTTTTCACCTGGTATAGCTTAGGCAAAGACAAGGTGATTACAAGTGCACGGTAGCATACTATCAAAGAATAATTCTGCCACATTGAAACTTATGGAAACAGTTGTCAGTTTTATCAACTAATTGCAGTCTTGAGTTGTTTTAGGCTATGATGGTATGAATGAATGGCATGAATCCTGAATCATGAAACCGACATCGCACTGGAGAGCAGTCCACACACACACACACACACACACACACAAATATCTAGCAGATTTTCTGCTAGAATCTGGAGTAAATCCTGCTTTTCTGGATGTGGATTAAATACCTGAAATGCTTGACTGCTCCAGGTTTGACAGCTTGTGGATACAATGAGGTGAAGCCATTTTATTTGGCCAGTGTAGTCAAGGCCTGAGACGGCTTTGAGTTTGACTAGGTTTGGAGTGAGAGAAAGGAGTTTGAGTTGTGTGATAGGTAAGGGACTGATTTAGGTTGAGAGGAAAAAGTGTGGTATTTCAAATGTTATATATAAATAACTTGCTGTTTTATGTTTAACTTCTGTAAATAAAATTTTGTTTTTGTTTTTGTATACTTTTGGCCTATGGAATAAATATCATTCTGAGACCTGGGTTTCAGACAAGATGTCTATGATGGCAGCATTGAATGTGGAAGGGTGAGGTCCTGTTGGGGATAAAAGTAGCATAAATCCTCATTGGAACCTTGAGGGCATTTAGACTGACCCTGCAGTTGGTGTCACACAAAGGGGACAGGAGAAAGTCCTTACATGTAGCAGAGGTGGAGATCAGAGAAAGTCCTCACACTGAGTGTTTGCAGTGAACACTGTAGAAAGCTTCACATTGATTTAAGTGTCAAAACTCTTCCACACTTGGCCACAGTGGTGGGAATCCTCACAGCTAGTGGCACAGGTGTGATTGCCTAAGTGGAAAACCCCACACATGTTATATGCAGTGGTGGGATAAAGGGTGAAAAACCCACATTTGGTGGCAGTGGCAGGATTACTCAAGACTAATCCTTTCATTTCACACTACACTGTTATATTGCTATTATTTAACTGTCATGGAAATATTATATGCAATCCTGGAATTTGCAGTTTAGGGAGGGACATGCGGAATTCTCAGCCAGAGAGCTCTTGGGCCTCACTAATCTACAAGCCCCAGAAATTCACAGGGTATAGCTAGGATGTCATCAGATAAGGCAAATAAGGCCTCATAGGGATACTAATGATTGTGAAAGGGCACACATACCACACTTGACCCTTTTGTGACCATGTCCTGTTCAAAACAACATACAGTTGTCCCTTCACATTCGCTGGGGTTTGGTTCCAGGACCCCCCATAAATACCCAAATCCATGAATACTCAAGTCCCATTATCTGCAATGGCATAGCAAAATGGTCTCCCTTATATAAGATGGCAAAATCAAGGTTTGCTTGTTGGATTATTTTTTTTTAAAGAATATTTTCAAGCTGTGAATACTTAAATCTGTGAATATGGAGGGGCAACTGTACTTTTTTTTATTGATGGCTCAAGCCATCAATTGATCCCCTGTGGGGCTTTTGTAGCAACATTGCTGATGTTTGAAACTTCTCGCCATTGTACTCACGTGAAAAAAGCATCAATGGCTGGTCCGGCGAGAAAACTTCCGGGTAAAATCATGGCATCCAGTGAGAGGTACCTCACTTTTTATGACCCTCCCTAGTTTACTTGGGATTTTTTTAGGGTGTTCAGGTGCTTTTTAAAACCTTTTCTCTGTTATTTTTGTTTTTATTTTTGAATTTCCCATGCTATGTATTCTCGCAAGATTACATGGGATTTTGAACGAGGAAGTTAAGTCCTTGTTCATTGCCTGGAAGCCTTTTGCCAGGATAGCAGGTAAGTGTGGCATAGAGAGTTCTTTTGCTGGCATAAAAACGGCAAAGTTATGCAAGAACGGGGTTTGGGGCGGGGTCTGATAAAGTCCCTAGAGCAGTCATAGTGAAATAATAGTGCTATAACATTGTAGTATGATAGGGCCCATAGGCAACTGTGGAATACTCATATAAGCAGAGATCCCCACATTTGGTGGCAGTGGTAGGATTACCCAAGAGGGGCCTTCTCTGGGGTGGCACCTCATTTGTGACATGCCCATCCCTTGAAGGCCTGACTGGTGTCAACACTGATATCATTTCTGCACAAAGTCAAAACTTGGCTTTTTATTAAAGCTTTTAGGCCTAATTGATTTTAACCAGGCTCCACATGTGCTACGATTGCACTATTTGAAATTGTTTTAACTAGCTTTAAATTGTGTGGTTTTTAATTGATAAACCATTTAATATATTTTAGTCCTTTAAATTATAAAGTGCCCTGAGATCTTCGGATAAAGGTTGGGATAGATAGATAGATAGATAGATAGATAGGACAAGTAGTTAGAAGAACAAAGGGGAAAGATACTGTCATCTATCTTGCTATCTTTCTGTCTGTTCTGCCCCCACCCCACCCATTTCAGGTTACAGTGTTGGTGTTCATCTTCCAATAGTGCCACCTTTACTGCCTGCAATGAAAAGGGTGGAACATCTTGATTCACAAGTACTTCTACATACATGCACTTCAGTGTGGAAGTGGAGGCACCCTATGTGTCAAGAAAGTGGCATGTAGATCCGCATTCTCCACTGAAGTGAATAGCCTATACACAGCAAAACTCTGTTGTTTACATTGCAGCCAGTATGTAGAGGGCTTTGAATCCATGGATGCCAATTCATTCATCCTTTTTTCACATGAACCCCACTGAAGTCATTTGGAGTGCTCTTAAATACAACCAAAGTAGATTTTAGCTGAACAATATCCACTATCCATCCATCCATTCATGCATTTCAAAATTCATCTTTCTACTCTCTACTGCACTGTTTGGCTATTATATACCAACTGTGGACATTCATGGTTTTTGGATGTCTTTAGGGTAGAATACTCCCTTTGCAATCTCCACTCATTAGGAGATATCTAATGAATGGGTTTCTTAGCTTGATTAATGCTTGTAGTAGTTTGTGACTGCAGAGATCACCATGTCAAGCCTAATCACTTTCCCTTTTTCTTTTGGCATTTCACGTGTTAGAAATGTCTTGGCAAATGTGCTGTTTTTTGGTCCGGTGCCAGGTTCTTCCTCCAGCTTTGGAAATCATTCATCGCACCTCTTAAAATGATCCTAAGATGTCATACTTCTTTTTTTCTTTTTTTGTGCATGCCTGTAAATTGGGGGCTTTGATTTCAGGCATCAAAGCTGTCATCAAGCATGTAACACAAATTACTTTTATGTAGGAAAAATACAGCATTTAGTCACCAAAAGGATGAGAAAATTGGAGCATATTAGATAATATTCTTTGCTTCCCAAGTTTCCTAGGCAATTTAACGTAATTGGCATTTTAAGATAGACATGATATTAAGATAGACATGATCTAGTGTAAATGCACTTGAGTTAGATTTTTTAGCAGATTAGCAATTAACTAAATACATTAACTCTTCTCTATTACCTTTCTTATCCCTGGAGGGTACACCTTATTGCTCATCTCAGGCAGTAAAATGTCTTGAGCCAGACTTATCTATAACTTTTGGTCCCATTGTAAAAGGAGCCCGTGCATCCAAGCTCCCTTGGGTGATATGATACAGTTATGTAAGTGTATGTTTGGTGTTCCCTGCTATGGTGAGATGAGGGTGGAGGTACGTCATGTCAACCCATACCAGCAGCCTGGAATGTTACAATCTAAACTAGAGGTGAGTGTTGAAACTCTCTATTCCAGTGGTTCTTAACCTGTGGTCTGTAGACCTCCAGGGGGGCATGATGCCCTCACAGGGGATCTGCAAAGGCTTGAAGGCTGCTCAGCCCACCTCCTTCCTGCAGTAGAGTTGCCATGTGATAGGAGCCAAGGCAAAGGCTGGCTTGGCCTGCACATTGCCGTTCAACCTGCTCCAGCCACAAACTTGCAGGAAGAAGCAGGAGAAGTCTTTCCTCCCCACCTGTGAGGGAAGTTTAATGGATGGTGTGATTGTATTATTATTATCATCAGGTATTATTATTATTATTATTATTATTACGGTTATAAATACTGAGTTAAGTCTTGGAGGGGTCCACAGCAACAAAAGATATTTAAAAGGGATCCCTAGTAAATAAAAGGTGAAGAGCCGCTGCTCTACTCTATGTGTGCAATTCAGAGCAATTGGGAGAAAATATTTCACCTAATTTCTTCTAGGAGAGAAATTCTCCCCAAATTTCTCAGGACTGCAGCTTACTATCAGCAGTGGTATGGGTCACATCACCAGCTGTGTTAGCAGCATAGCTCCCATTTTGCATCTGGGCCTAGTGTCATTCTATGACATTTAGGATGAGTGGGCAGGGGATACCAACCCACAGAGAAAGAGAGAGAGAAAATGGATGGGGAGTGTTTGGATAAAATTCTGCAAAGTAGCCTTTTTCTAGGTGGGTGAGAAAAAGATAAAGTTCAGCAGTTTTTTTTTAATTTGACCTCCAGGGGGGAAGTTTCATCTCACTAAGGTCACCATGCCTCTCAAAATCACAGGGATGAGAGAAACTCTTGTTAGTGCAGTATGGTGGAGAGGATTGTGGAGAGGTGAGGAAGAAGAGGACTAACATGCTCTTGTTAGTGCAGAATGGTTGGAGAGGACTGTGGAGAGGTGAGGAAGAAGAGGAAGAGGAGAAGCAGGAGGAAGAGGAGGGGTTGTATAAGTACGCACTTAAAATCATCTGCCAAGTGTTTGGCTTTGGAGAGCCTGCCTTCATAAGAAATTTACAGAGATGAGAGTGTTTCTTATCAGAATGTCGTTAGAGCCTGCCAGGAACTAATCTGTAAAATGACAGCTCTTATAAGCTGTACCCTTCAGTGATCATTTTACTTGGTTAATCATTCTGCCAGTTGGGAAAGAATTACACATGCTTTCTCTGATTAGTTTCCCTTGCTGATTAGCATTCAGTTGCACTTAGCGGATTAAGTTCTTTCTGCAAATGTTTTACCGCCTACACATATCATCCTAATGCAGTACTTAGATTTTATACTGACATATGTGAGCTGCTTGTGCTAACTTCATCTGAATTAAGAAGGAAAATGGAGCTAAATTTACCCTTCAAGTATTGATTCTAGTGAACTTCATCTCACAGAAGTGGCTTCCTGAAAATCTATGCTGTTAAATCTGTGCTGTTAAACGAACTATGATGCATCAATCATCTCAGGATATATATAGGCAAAGCATATTTGGCTATGAAGTGTTGCTTAAGAAAGAACATGAAGTGCAGCGATACAAGGTGCAATTGAAAGTCCCAAGTTTAACCCACAGCATCTCCAGTTTTTTTAAAAGAAGATCTTATGTAGCTGTCTTGGGAAAGAATTCTGCTGGGGACAATGAAGAGTGCCTGCCAGACAAGGCCAGATGAGATGTGTGATGTTATTCACAACTTTAAAATCAAGTACATGTTGGTGTTGCTTTAAATAAATAACTGGTGCATGGGGAACTGCCCCAGGTGGGAGTAAAGGCATCAACATCCTCCACTTGCTGGTGGTGGTAGGCATTAACTATTAATATATTTTAAAAATGTATGTCAGAGATACAGCCACAAGTAATAGCTTAGTCACACCTATTATGGCCATCAGAGTAGACTATACAAGGCTTGATGGATCAGTGGCCTGCTTCAGGTTCATTGATGTTACAATCCCTGTTTTTTTATGCACACCTGAAATTTTGAGCCTCTTGGCTGCTGTGTTAAACTGAAGAGGGTTTTTAAATCATGAAATCTCTCACCCTCCCTCCCTCTTTGTGTGCATGTATACTCACAATGGAGCCAGCATGGTCTAGTAGTTTGGGTGTTGGACCAGGACTCTGGAGATCAGGGTTCAAATCCCTGCTTGGCCATGAAAACCCACTGGGTGACCTTGGGCAAGTCATACTCTCAGAGCCTCAGAGGAAAGCAAAGGCAAACCACTTCTGAACAACTCTTGCCCAGCCCCAAGAAAACATGATAGGGTCGCTTTAGAGTTGCCTAAGTCAGAAACAACTTGAAAGCACACAACAACACCAATAGTCACAACGACCAATTAATGAAATAATTGTAGACCCAGTAGAGTAAATAGCTATTTACTGGGAGCCAAATAAAGCCAAAGCATCAGAGTTTCTAAGCTAGACAAATGTCATCTTCAGCATTCAGTAAGATTACTATTGCTGCTGCTGCTACTTGCATTTACAGTTGGCCCTCCACATTCACTGGGGTTAGGGGCACAGGACCCCTGCAAAAGTAGAAAAACTACAAATGCCTCTAGCCCCCACACACACACAATATATATAACACATACAAAGTACGACTCATGGATTCAACCCATCAAGGATGCCTATTAGGCGGCAGGGTTCCTTCACCAGGCAGAAGTGGGTGGATGGCGGGGCTTGCAGCCACCTCCGCAGCTGTCCTACTCCATTTTTATTAGGAATTAACAAACTTTGCCACATGTTTGCAGTCTTGCGAGACCTGCAATCCCTATTAAAAATGGCATAGGGCAGCAGCCAGAGCAGCAGCAGAGGAAAATTCATGGATAATCAAATCCACAAATGTGGAGCACCGACTGTATAATCAATTTTCTTTGATGGTGGAACTCAGAGTAGCGCACATAGGTTTCTCAGACAGTCATTCATCCTTGTACTGGCTAGAAGCAAATCTGCTTTAGTTTCAGCATGTTTGCTGCATCATGTGCCTTCAAAATATACTCAGATTACAGTTTCCTTAAATCATTATTCCTAACTGTAATGCAAACAGAATGCAGAAGGGATGAATAAAGCAAATAATTGAGGTCTCTAGCTGGAAGCTTTCCTGTAGATTAGAGGAAGAAGCCCAAGGGATTTTCTTTGTTCATTCTGCTCCTACTATTTGTTTGCATTACATTCTGGCAAGAGTTAATTCAATGCAGTCTTGGTTTGGATGGAGGCAGGTGGCATTAAAAGAGAACAGCACCAAGTAGTATTGCCAATATAGGCTATGTTAAGCGGCTCAGATATCAAAGAAATTCTGCTTCATTCGAGAACACATTTAGATGATTAAATAATGTCTTGGTGTCTAATTAGCATGCTGCTGCCATTGCTGCTCTTTGAAACATCAGTTGAGTCTAAACGCAATTGCTTTTAAAAATAGCAGCAAGGAATCAGATTATTATGATGGTACATATAACTGTATAACCCTAGGGAGAGGAGCTGCCCCAAACCTATGTGTGTGAAAAGGCTGCAAACAGACAAACAAATAAAAGCAAAAGAAAAAGAAGGAATAATTAAACCACTAAGTACCCTGGAAAAGATTTTTTAAAATAGATGTGGGCAGAAAATTACACATGAAAATCTTAATGGGATTTCGAAGCAAAGACCAGAGGCATGAAAATGATCTCATTATAATAAAGAGCAATGGCAGAGTTAGAAATCTCCTGACAAGGAGAAAACTATTACAGTTTGGGTTTTAGATTCCTAAGGTCAAAGTCTGTTTCTGCACTTTAGAAGGCTGCCATTAAATTGAATGATAATACAGGTCTACCCCAATATCAGTGGGGGATATGTTCCAAGCCCCCACAGTGAATACTTGAAACCATGGATAATAGGGAACCCTATTATTTTCAATGAGATGAATGCTAGACGTTGACCATAGAATTGCATGGGAGGACCTAGACATGCCTAGAGAGGATATATATTTTCAGATGTGGATAAGTCATACCATGGATACGGAATCCGTGGATACAAGAGTTGACCTGTACATAATACCATATATACTCATGTATAAGTCAACCTCATGTATAAGTTGAGGGCAGGTTTTGGGGTCAAAATTATGGATTTTGATATGACTCGTGGATAAATCAAAGGTCATTCCACAGAGAGGGAAAGCACCAGCACTCCCTCAGGGGACCAGCTGCCCCTGGTCACTGCCACCATTTTTCTGCCCAGGCATTCAAAAAGGCCTTTCATCATTCTGCTCAGAGAAGGGGATGGCTCCTTTTCTGAGAAAGGTTAAGGTACAGTATTAAATCTTATCAAAAAAGGAACCACCCTGTTCTCTGAGTAGAGTGGTGAAAAGTGAGAGCTTAGTCTGCCCCAGGAGAACCTAAAAGAAGCACCAGCCACCTCTACTCTCTCGACACTCCTTTGAGGGGAGTCCAGGTATTCAAAAGGCCAGAAGCAGCATCACGGCAGAGAGAGCAGAGGTGGCGTCAGTGCTTCTTTTAGGTTCTCCTGGGACAGACTAAAGTCTTACATTTTACTACTCTAACTCAGAGAAGACAATGGTCCCCCTTTTTATAAGAGTTAAGTTACAGTACTTTGACCCATGGATAAGTCAGCCCAGGTTTGGGGGGTCAATTATTTGACTAAAATTTCCAGACTTATACATGAATATATACAGCAATTCTCTCCTTCCTAACCATGATAACACATAATTACCCCCCCCCCAAAAAAAAGCTTGGGTGAAGAGTCACAGTGTCAACATGAGGACAAAATTGACTCCAAAGAGAGACTATTCCACAAGGGGGGCACTACAGCTGAAGAGACCTTCTAGTTTCTCTTGACCCACAATTTCTATAGATATTTCCTTTGGAAATGGTTTCCTCACATTTTAAGACATTTAAGTCAGAGTGGGGCCCATTGATACAGTATTTAAAAAAGGAATGGGAAAGAAAAGCTACAATTGGCTTGACATAAATCTTAAAATATCTTATGTAAATAATTAATATACAATGTTACGAGAGACTGATTATGATGAAGTATTAATCTCACCGATTAACAGACAAAAAAGAGTCCAGGAAGTCTAAAATTGTTGTAGGTGTTGTGATTGATGTAATTGTCTTTGTATTTTGTGATTTCATAATTTGTTTTCTTGATTTGTTTGTATTGCTTGTGGAAATGTTTATATTTCATTTGTGTGTGTGTGTTTGTGTGTATGTGCTTTACAAATGATTTTAGATTATTTTGGGAAAATAATAAAAATATTATATAAAGGAAATGGTTTCCGCACCTTTTTACTTGGCCCAATAACAGAACAAGAAACAGTCTTGCTAGAAACCTGGACTGCTGTGCTATTTTTTATTTATTTTTTTTTTGCCACAGTCTTTTCTTGCTGTTTTTCTTATAGCTTGTCCTATTATTAGCTTGCCCTTGCCCTATTATTAGAGCTGTTTCAACCACTAAATTTTTAAAGCTGATTAATTGATTAATCAACCAGTGAATTAAATTTAAATAAGCTTAGTACAAAAACTTTGTTAGAACTCACTTACTTATTAGAATATGGAAGATACAGTAGTTTAAGGTAACATAGACTTTCATAAACAAAAGCAATCATTCATCGTTAGAAGGAAAGTTATGTCTTTTGTATGATTACAGTCACCCTAAAAGGTTCAACCTTCACTTGGGCATTGCTTCCTTTTAAAGGAAGTCACACCAGATGGACACTGGTATTTTGGAATATCTGAAAGGGATGGTAAGCAGATTGGTTAAATGCAGACAGTGCCAGTCCAAAAAGTGAAATAAATCCTCTTAGAATTTAGGGGAAATCCCACTGTCCAAATGGGATCCCGCAGTGGTCTGTCATTTTCAGAGGGACGGGAACCAAAAGCCTTTGCAGCTTTTCCCAATTTTTTTTTAAAAAACAGGACAGAAACACACACACCTCCACTTGTTGGTACAACCAATTGCATTGCAACGCATTTCCAGATAAGAGTGCCACAGGAAGTACACGAAAACAGAGGCAGTCGATCACAGATGCGCAAAGTTGATTGTCAGGTGTTTTTTTAAGTAGCACAAAGTGCACATCCCATCAGGGTGGTAAACACAGCACAGTAATTTACCCCTTGACTCCATCTTGAATTGCGTCCCACTCCGTTTAGACAAGAAAAAGACAGGTCACCCCGATTTCCCACGAGTGGTTCAAAATATCGTTGAGCCACTTGAGCTTTGCTGTGCATTTGCAATAATGCACTTGGATCGGAGTATAATCCCTCATGTAGACCAGCCCTCAGAGGCACAGCTTAAACACTCCAAGGGCCCTTTCACATAACACAGTTATAGTGGTATAATTCCACTTTAATGGGCATGGTTTAGAAAGGAAACTCTAGTGCCTCACCAAACTCCAAACCCCAGGATTCCATAGAACATTTTCATGGCAATTAAAGTGGAATCATAGTGCTACAACTCTATAGTGTGGAAGGGCCCCAAAGAACAGCCATCTTTTTGCTACTGCCACACCAGACCTGCATTGTTAGCCTGAAGACTGTTAGCATAAAGAGCCTCCAAAATCTCCACTCCCTGGGCCCTTCTTATTAACTCAGGTCAGCTAAAGACAGCTGAGTGACTCTATCATCTGCTGGAAGGTGGAGAATTCTGCCCATTCACTGAATTCTCCCCCAACACATATAATAATACAGTAGCACCCCCATATCCATGGAGGATTGGTTCCGGGGGTCTCTGAAGATACTAAAAACCGTGGATTGTAGCAAACACCTGAGATGGGGGAAGGAAGAGAAGGAAGGGAGGCAGGAAGGAAGGAAGGAAGAGGAAGAGGAAGGCAGCCCAGTGGGTTCCTGCCATGGAGCGAGGGTAAAGCAAATGGGACGGGAGGGAACTGGGCTGGAGGAGAGGGGGGGCAGACTTCCCCTTCCACTCCCCACAACCTCTCCCTTCCCCTTCCACACACCCCACCATCGCATGGCTGGAAACCCCCACGGGGAAGGGAGAAGGGAGGCAAGCTCTCCAAGTCCTCTCCTTCCCTCATCCACCCCCTGCCATTCCCAACCACGGATAATTGAATCAGCAGGTGGTGAATCAGCAGATACAGGAGTGCTACTGTATACCAAAAAGCAAGTACCTAACTGGTTAATTTCCTTAGCAATTCACCACTGGGCATCACTAACACTCTTTTGTCAATAGAATGGAGACATCTGTAGCAGTAGGACTACCCATAGAGATAACAATACTTTCTTTGTTTGTTTGTTTGTTTGTTTGTTTGCCTGCTCTTCTCCCCATATGATACCCAAGGCAGTTTACAATATAGGTTCAAACAAAACACAGCTAAAACAGTTTAAACAGTTTAAACAGAAAAATTAAATAAACAATTCTATTAGAAACACTAATTCAAACCAGTTTTTAAAGTATTTAAAACATCTTGAAGATAAAAGTACAGAACCTCCATTAAAAGACCCTTCTGCAACCACCATTTGGCAGCCGAAGGCCTGGATAGATAGATAGATAGATAGATAGATAGATAGATAAATGTATTTGCCTGTGAGGAGAAAGAGATCAGAGAGGCCAACTGAGCTTCCTAGGCTGAGAGCAGACCCCAAGAAAGCCTTCTCTTGAGTCCTCAGCAAACGTGCCTGTGGTGGTGGCAGGATCAAAAGAAAGCTTTCTCTGGTGGGCTTAAAACTCAGGTGAGGTCATAGTGAGATATGGTCTTGCTGATATCTGGACCCAAGCTATATAGGGCGTTACAGATTATAACCAGCACTTTGACTTGTGCCTGAAAACAGACAGTAGCCACTGAAAAAAAATCTAACAGCATTTCCTTTTTGCATCTTTGCTCATCGTTCATAACAAAAAAACATAACAGTCACCAACCTAGTCCTAGCTGGCTGGAGCAAATATCCTCCAGAAGACCTAGGTGTATGGGGCAGATTATATGGGAAACGGCGATCTCATAGGTAACCTGGACCCAAACCATGTAGGGCTTTAAAGGTAACAACCAACACTTTGTACCTTGCCCAGAAACTAATTGGCTGTCGGTGGAGTGATTTTAATATTGGTGTAATATGGTCACTCCTGGATGTACCAATGACTAATCAGGCTGCTGTGTTTTGAACCAATTGACATTTCCAGACTTGGTACAGAGGTAACCTAATGTAGAGCGCAATGCAAAAGTCCAGCCTTGAGTTACCAGCACATGTAGTACCATAATGTATTCCCAGGTTTTTACCTCTGACTCTCTTGTCCTTGTGCTATGCTAGTAGTCTGGATTTCAAGAACAGTCTATACCATCCTCTAAATTGTGCAAGTTTAATGACCAAGTGGGACCCTCCCCCCATTTTTCTGTTACTCTATGACTGTAGAAATGGACATAAAGACCTAGGATACCCACTGGCCATCTGTGGGGTACCTTTGGAATACAGTAAAAAATGAGGCAAACCACTCGCTTATTTGACAAGTAACCATCCAGGCACAGAGAGGGAAAAGGTTCACAAGATCTTGTTCTGGCATTTCCCAGGTGAGGCCCTGCACCTTGTCCTCCCTGATTATTGCAAATGGGGAAAGTATTCTTTTTTTTTTAATGGATCCTCAGGCACAGAGTAAACTGGGTGTCAAATTTTTCATCCTTTGCAAATAAGCTGTTAATAATAGCACAGCAGCATGAAACATACCTTCAAAAACCCCAAACGAGCAAGAGCTTGACTCCAGAACCCAACCCAAGTTTTCCTAATGAGCTTATTATGGTAAGCAAAATGGAGCCAATTGTCAGCAAGGTCTCAAGCAAAATTGCTTTTTGGAAAAGGCGGTGCCCTGCAGAGTCTGATGATTTCTGGTGGGAAACATGGCAAGGATATTATTTTCTGTGGAGAGCATCCCATTTGAGCTCAAAACCCAATGTCAGCTCAGGGAATCTGAACCCACAGAAAACAAATTCAGGAAGCAAACATTACCATAGTGTCTGCAAAATGAAACTGCTGAGTGTCAATGGTTCCAGTGGGTTGAATGTTCACGTTGTGCTTCTAAAAAGAAGGACAGCTATGGAGCAAGCACTTTATTTATCACTGATCAGTGTGGGGGAAAATGCAACAGACATCTGACCATTTTTGAGTTGATGGGTTTTGTTGTGCACTGGTTCTTATTTACAGGAATGTTGGTTCCTTTCTTAATACTCTTGAATTCAGGGCACTGGCCTGGTGTAGTGGTTTGAGCATTGGGCTATATGACTCCAGGAGACCAAGGTTTAAATCCCTGCTTAGCCATGGAAATCCACTTGGTGACCTCGGGCAAATCTTAGGGCCGGTCTAGACGAGGGAATAAAATGTGAATTAGGCTGCAGAAACACTAATTCACAGCAGCTGTCATCTGTCTCAATTATTATTATTATTATTATTATTGCAAGATCACTGGTGTGCAAAGCTCTCTGTGTATGCTGTTCACATGGAGGCATACCAGCGAATCAAGATGGCGGCCACAAGTGAATTACTTGCAGTTTTGTACTGCCAACTTGCCCCCCCCCCCAGAGTAATTAAAAAAAAAAACTAAATCCTAGGTGCGGAAGGGTGATCTTCTGCTTAATTTTTTTTCACCGTCTGGACTACCCCATACTTTCTCAGCCTCAAAGGAAGGCAAACCCCATCTGGGGGGGGAAATGCCTAGAAAACGCTGTGATAGGTTCACCCTAGGGTTTCCATAAGTCAGAAATGACTTCAAAGCACACAACTACAACTCTTTAACTCAACTTTAAATTATACTGGAACGTGTCCAGAGGAGGGCAGCCGAAATGGTGGAAGGTCAGGAAGCCTTGCCCTATGAGGTGTGGCTTAGAGATTTGGGTATGTTTAGCCTGGAGAAGAGAAGGTTAAGAGGTGAAATGATAACCATGTTTAAATATTTGAAGGGATGTCATACTGAGGATGGAGAAAGCTTGTTTTCTGTTGCTCCAGAGACTAGGAAATGGAACAATGGGCTCAAACTACATGGACTCAAGAGATTCCACCTAAACATTCAGAAGAACTTCCTGACAGTAAGGAATGTTGGGCAGTGGAATGTATTGCCTGGGAGTGTGGTGGAGTCTCCTTCTTTGGAGGTTTTTAAACAGAGGCTGGACGACCATCTGTTAGGAGTTCTTTGACTGAGTATTCCTGCATGGCAGGAGTTGGATTAGATGGCCTTTGTGGTCTCTGCCAGCTATATGATTCTATAATCCTACACTTCAGAGGTAAGCATGTACCTAAAGCAATGCTGAATGTTGGGATCATCTACTTGGTAAAGAGGTACCCACAGCAGTTATTTGCCTGGAGTACAGCTTCCAAATGGGAGCCAGCACAGTGTAGTGGTTTGTGTATTGGACAGGGCTGCTGACGCGCTGCAGAAATAATGCACTTTGACAATGTTTTAACTATCATGGCACCATCCTATGGAATCCTGGGATTTGTAGTTTGGTTGTGGGACCAGAGCTCTCGGACAGAGAAGGCTAAATATCTCATGTTTATCTCAGATTGGCCTTTTCAGTCATCAGCACGCTTGCAGAGAGCGTGGGACAAGTCCTTCCTGAATCTTCGTTTGCGAAGAAAAGCCAGAGAGAGATTCCAGAATTCTATAGCATTGAGCTGTAGCACTTAAAGCAGTGTCAAACTGCATTATTTCTGCAGTATGTCAGCAGCCTGTGACTCTGGAAACCAGTGTTTGAATCCCCACTTGGCCATGAAAACCCACTAGTTGACCTTGGGCAAATCACATACTCTCAACCTCAGAAAATCCCATGATAGCTTTGCCTTAGGGTTGTCATAAGTCAGAAATGACTTGAAGGCACACAACAACAAACAGCTTTCAGAATCCCCCAGCCAGCATGGCCAGTGTCCAAAGAAATTTTCCAAGCTGTGTGGGCCCTTCATTCATGCTCAGCTTCTGCCACAGAATCCCTAAAAGGTTAAGAGAGCAAGAGTCACTCTGTCCCCTTTATAAATAACTGGCTTTCTTTGAAGACAATATAAGGCCATGGCTGATTACCTTTCTTTTGGTAAACCATATCTGTCTCTTACACAAAACCTTTGTGTGAAAAGAACAGACAGGCCTGTGCATGCAGTGAGGCCATATGACTGGCATGTTGGCCTTTCTGAGGATACAAAGTTAGCACGTAGGCCCTCTCTGTGCCACATGTCAGACTTTGCATAGCATTGTGCGCCTTTTACTGCTTTGATTAAAGCAGGCCTGACAAACACACTCTGCAGGAAACAAGGCAGTCTTGGCAGGGTGAGCTGTTTTGTGAATGTTGCACAGATGCATAGAGACAGTTCCCCAAACTGGGCACTCCTGCCTGGCAACACTTTGGAGTCACACTTAGGGACTGCTTATCCAGTTGGTTTCAGTTAGAAAATACCAAAATCTACATAAATGAGAAGTATGGGGGTTTTTTTTTAAAAAAAAAAACCAAACTAGAATATTGGTAAATTCATCCAACTCCCCATCAGCCATGAAACTCACTGCATGCCCTCAACAGAGTCATCTCTCTCAGTCCAACTTAGCTTGTTCAATCACTCACCTCACAGGTTATGCTGAGGTGAAGTGTCTGCTATGAGCTCCTTGAAAAAGGAATGTGTTGTGATAGTGGATTCCCTGTGGTTAGCATGACCAGCCCTCCACCAAACATAATATGAACAGAGACAATGGTAAAAACAAACAAGTGGAAGTTTATTAAGACACATGTAAATTAATCAATCATTCATCATTCCTTAAACGCCTAGTCAGTTCTCCTATCTTTCTGGGCTTTCCCAGCTCATCCTTTCATACAGACCATGCATAATATTGATTCCCTCTCCTAGGCCCAGCCAAAGAATATCATACTACAGTTGGCCCTCTGTATCCATGGGTCTGTATCCACAGATTCCAACATCCACAGCTTCAAAATATTCCAAAAATAAAAATTCCAAACAGGAAACCTTGCTGTTCACCATTTTATATGAGGGACACTATTTTACTACACCATATATATAATGGGATTTGAGCATCAATGGATTTTGGTATCCATGGGAGGCCCTGGAACCAAACCCCAGCGGATACCAAGGGCCCACTGTATTAGCTTATTGTGGTTATAGGCTTTTTGTTTTTGTTGTTTTACTTAACCTCTTAATGCAACCTTCAGAGGGGGCCATTTGTTGGCATTCCCCCAACTGAAAGCTGAATTGCTGAGGGCAGTGAAGAAGAAATGCACAGACATACCAAGCAAACTTATTTACTGCTACTATGTCTTATTTACCAGCAATGTGAACATCTATTTCTTGTTCTTAGCACCAGGAACTTATATTTCAACATTCAGTAATCACCATTAAAATATTATAAACTTTCAATGAAAACATTGAATATATTTATTATCTCCTCCACTTCCTACACCAGGGGTGGGTAACTGTCAGGGGCTAGGAGACCCCATTGGCTAGTCCCAGGAGACCTTGGAGTGAAACTCCCTCTCTTCACCACTTCCCACCCCCAAAAAATGTTGCCCCAATGCTACCAATGCATGGAACATTATTGCTACATTTTTGCTCCCAAAGACTGTTTTAGGACCAGAAACAGACTTTTGTAGAACAGGAAGTGACCCGGAAGTCACTTCCTGTTTTTAAAAAGTTTTTTAAAAACATTTTGAACCCTGGGGGCCCTGGGGGCTGCATGTGACCTATGGGCCACTCTTTCCCCACTCCTGCCCTACACATGCACACACACACAAATCATTCCACAGGTCACTGTGTGTTCTTGCCAAAGTGAAAGTTATTCACTGTGTTTAACACACAAGATAAATGGGTGCCACACTTCACAGAAATTGTTATATTTAAATCAGTGTGTATAGAGCCATTGTACGTCTATTCTCCTTTACAGGTCTGAAACATGGGTCACCTATCGCTAACACTTACAACTCCTCAAACACTTTCATCAGCGTTGTCTACGCACAATCTTAAATATACACTGGACTGACTATGTGACGAACATTGCTGTCCTTGACCTTGAGCAAGCAGGGATCACCAGCATTGAGACCATGATATTGAGAACACAGCTGCGCTGGGCATGGCACGTTTCTAGGATAGAGGACCATCGCCTCCCAAAACTAGTACTCTATGGTGAATTCGCTACGTGTCAGCGTAACAGGGGCACTCCAAAAAAGCAATACAAGGACTCCCTGAAACGACATCTCAGACTCAGCCAAATTGATCACCAACAATGGTCCGCCAACAATGATCACCAACAATGGCCTCACATTGGGAGGCATGGAGACACACTATCCACAATGCTGCAGCCTTATTTGAGAGCTCACGCCAAACAAGTCTTGAAGAGAAATGACACTGCAGAAAGAATCACAACCCAAAAACATCACCCAAGGAGACCTTCTGCTGTGCTTTCTGCAACTGGACATGTTTATCTCGGATTGGCCTTTTCAGTCATCAGCGCACTGCAGAAAGCGCAGGTTGAGTCCTTCCTGAATCTTCATTTGTGAAGAAAAGCCAGAGAGAGAGAGAATGTGACTGGTCAGTTTATCCACTATGCTGCCAACCACACCCTATTCTACCACTTAATAACTGGTTTTTATTTTATTTTTTATTTTTGTTTGGCTGTTCCTATCTCAAGACATGCTATTGTCCCCAGAAGGTAAACTAATGTAGGTATTAGCATTTTCCCTTTTGTGTATATTTTTAAAATTCCAAATATCACAGTCACATCTATTTGTTGTTTGTGATTTTGTTCATTTCTCAACTAGGGTTGCCCAACTGAAAACTGGAGACAGTTCACCTGTGCCTTTAATGGCTGTGGAGAAGAGGGGATTTTAGCAGGTGTTGCTTGTTAGGCAGCCAGACAATAAGCAACACCTGCTGAAATTTCCTCTTCCTCACAGTCATTAAAGGTACAGGAGCCCTCTCCAGTTTTCGCCCCTGACAACCCTATGGAACACATATGTCAAAAAGAAAGGTTTCATAATTGCAAATGAATTGCAATTGTTTTAGGCTCCTCATTGGCTCCTAAAAACAGAATAAAAATATTCTTAATAATAATAATAAAAATTCCAAGGTAAAATATCCAAGCCATTCTGAAAGAAGCAAAAAAGTTCCAACAAGACACCAATGAGATTTCACAGGAAAGTTTCCACATTTTGAATTTCTCACTTCTTTTGCAAGCTAATTCACAAAGCAGTGAATTTTAAATAACCAATTTGTTCATTTAAAATGCAGTCTTGATCAACTAGTATGAGCCAAATCTTTGCTAAATCTGTTCTGGATTTTTCTGGCATAACTTAATGAGCCTTGTAAACTCTTCTGGTACTCCAGAGAATATTGGTTAGTTTTGCACCAAGAAAAATAACTGAAATGGCTAATCAAATAGAAGTATGCACAGGTTACCTAATACACAAAGTATTCTTTGCACCATTTACCAGCCAAAAGAAGAAGTTGGGCCATAGTTGGTAACTACATAGTCTTGGTGAAACTGCATAGTAATTATGTGTTCCAGCAGAGTTAAACAGCTTGGTAATTATATTCAGTGGTTCCCAAAATATCATTTAACACGTGTCCTGGTTTGTAAGGCTAAAATAATGATGAGTTTGCTTGGTGATTACATTGGGCTTACCACATATATGTTCTGCCAATGCATGATAGCTATATACCCTGTTATTAAATATCACAATTTTTTCAGGTCATAGAAAGGATCTCTAAACATTTCCCCTGTGTATTGAGCTTCATTGGAAATGCAGCCCACTTCTTCACAGTGCTATTCTTCTGCATAGAAACATCAGACATTGCAGATCCTTCAGATGAACTTCATGTATGGTTCATTCTTCTTGATCCCTGTTGTGTTTTGATTAGTGAAGGGAGAAAAGTTTTAAAGGTGCATGCTTCCCATTCCCATGTCTGTTTACTCACAAGTAACTGAATTTGGTGGGCTTTCTCCTCACAAAAAAGCAAATATTAAGGAGTAAACTTCATGGAATTAATGGGACTTACTTACATTTTAAAACATTATAAAGACCCCTCTCCTTGCCCCCCACCTCCAAGTTACCATATTTTTCTTGGTCATGCTCCTGTGGTTTTAACAGCAGCTTCAAATCAGTACATTAATGTTAATGATTCTTTCACACCACACAGTTGTAGCACTATATTCCACTGTAACTGTCATGGCAGGGTCCTATGTAATCCTAGGATTTTCAGTTTAGGGAGAGTTTTAGCTAGTATGGCAGCATCCCATGGAATCTTGGGGGTTGTAGTTTGATGAGGCACCAGAGCTCTCTGGTTGAGAGTTCTAAATACCCTTCTGTATACTGCAAATCCCACAATTTAATAGGACATTGTCATGGCAGTTAAAGTAGAACATAGTACTCTCCTTACGTAATGTAAAACAGCCCATGTAGGTATAGCTCCATTTGTCACTCTGTTGGTTGGAAAATCTTCACTTTTTTGATACTGCAGTTTAAACTGAGGCTTGACTCCATAACTGCTGACCCTATCATTAAGCAGGGTGAGGTGGCCACTTCATGCATCTGACTTAAGCTCTCATGAAAAGGCAGAAAGGGGCTGGTTATTTACTTATTTCTATTGATCCATGTTGCAGAGGCCACACAGTTGTGAGATTTTCTGCCTCAGGTGCCAAAGTGCCTTGATTTGCTGTGGGTAGTATGTACCTTAACATAAGTGAGAGTGAGGACATTGTCAGACTAGCATCTAAAAACACTGTAATTCCATGAATGAAGATAGCAGAAACATTGTAGCATTATAACACTTATTATCACACGTTGCTGTAATCACACAAAAGAAACACCACAGAATTATTGCACAACCACCACTAGTGATTTAAGAACAGGAGTTTACTTCTGCGATTTGGCATAGGCGAGATTTTGGCGGTTCTCACAAGAAGATGTGAGCACGCTTAAAAACTCCCGAAACTCCTTAATTAACAAAGTAAATGAATACACAAGCACTGAAACAAACCTAAAAACATGCAAACTACATGGGACAGTTCATAAAAAAGAGTGTCCTGTGCTTTGTTTTTGCTTTCTCACCCATAAATTTTCTCACTGAGGACTGCCCATTCAAACTGTAATCTCATGATCACAATGGGATCTTTATTCACACATAGTCAATACCACAAAAAAAAAAATCACAAAATGCTATTGACAATTTATTGACAGCTTGTCCCGTGAATTACAAATAACACCTTTTTTGCAGCTGGAGCACAGAGTACGAACACAAAGACAATGACGTCATGCAATAGCGGGGCCTATTTGCACTACCCTGACATCATAATCCTGTGATTTTTGCTGCATCTGATAATGTTCTGAGGCATCAATAATGTTCAATCCTAGGGAGGGAAATGTCTAGGTCCAGTTGCACCAGAAAGAAGGACTGCTTTCTCTCAAATAAGCTAGCCCACTCTCTGAGATCCTCTGCAGAAGCTTAGTCCACGTCCCATCAAAATCCAAGTTATATTTGGCTGGGACAGGGGAGGCAGTCTTCTCTGTGGTGGTTCCTAGAATTTGGAGTTCCCTTTTTGGGACCCTTGTCCTGCTCTCTTACTGTTGAATGTCCAATACCAAGTAAAGATTTATCTGTTTTTGTTTTGGCAGGCATTTGATCTGTTGACCAGCTAAATTTCAATCACCCAAGATTTTATCAAAATTTACCCCAATCTGTTGATTTATCATTTATTAAATATCATTAACATGTTTTTCTTCTACTTTCTTCTGCATGCTACCTTCCTGAATTTGTATCCTCTGGGACACAATAATTCAGCCTGTTGTGTTATTCTAAGTAAGGCCACAGATTAGAACAGTTGGGCAGACAACTGTTTATTGGTGGTCTAAAATTGCAATCGATAAATAAAGAAAACAAAGCAGGGCATTCCAGAGAAATAGGTATATATTGGAAATGGAAACAACTCTTGTGTCCCAGTTCAACACAGCTAAGCATGATAAAATCAATAGGTTTCAGCCTGCTTTAATATTTTTAATCATTTTCTTAAAGTGACTTCTTTGACTGCAGTTAAATTGACTTCAGGAGAATTATTCTGACATATGTTGCTAAAACATTTTATATCATGCCTGAACCATTTGGCATATGTTGGTAAAACATTTTATATCATGCCTGAACCAATGACATGATACTTTAACTTGTGACTTCATAGGAACATGCATATATGAAGAGCCATAACTAACCCGCCAGGTCATGCTAACACTGGCGGGAAACCCTGCAACAACCTTGTAGCTGTAGCGGATTTCTTTGCTCCGCAAGCAGCCCCATAAATGCCACATGCAGTGGGCTTGTCCGATTGTAGATTGCAGTATCCTGACAAACTATAATCAGCATTGGAGCAAAAGGGCAGCCCTACACTAATCATATGTCCTATACATAGTATTATTTCTGGCCACACAGTCAGGGCTACTCCAGGTTTGTTTCCTGTTCACTCGTGCATGTAAATAAACAAATATACGTGGTCCCAGAGTACTGTATTACTGGATAAGTGGAGATACACTTATCCAGATATGTGCACAATCTAATTTTTTTTTAAAGCACCAGACCCAAGTCCCATCCACCAGAAGTCCCACCCTGACTTTATTCCAAAGCCAAACCTCAGCCGCCATACAGCCAAAAATCCAGGTTTCCCCCTCAAATGTGGAGCAAACTGTAAATCTTCCAGATCCAGAGTTTCCTGCAGAAACTTTGGTGAAGATGTGAATTGTCAGAAAACATTGTGTGTCAACTGTGCCGTCAATAAGGGGTAAGTATGGGGCGTGCCCATGTAGACAAGCCCTAAGTGGCATACAGAAGGCCCAGGTTCAAGCCATGCCATCTCTTGTTAGAGCCAAGAACAACTTCCAGAGAGCCACTGCCATCCACCAGAGCTTGAAAAAGTTACTTTTGGGTACTAGAACTTCAAAAATCCCCAGCCAGCATTTCCAGTGGCTGCCAGTATTCCAAAAACAATTGTTTCTAAGCTCTGCCATTCAGTGTAGACAATGCTGTAGCCAGTATAGTAGAAGCCTCTTATATGTCAGAGTTTAAGATATCTGATTAGATATTGCTGGATGGTCTGCAATGTTACTGATGTGCAAGAAACTTTCAGAATAAGGATTTTAAAAAAAAAAAATCAAAGAAACAGATGGCAACAAAGAGAGCAGAGAAGATGAAGCCATAGTAAATATTGAACACTCCTTCACCCGTTGGCTGATTTTCTGCTCAGCAGGTGCAGTGTTTGAATGGCTTGGGCAGGGGGAGAGGGAGCTAGACCACAGAAAATATGCCAGACTACAACAGACCACATGTTGTGGTGCTTTCTTTGTTCAATAGTGATCACAAATGCCTTCTTTGAAAGCCACATATTTTCATTAGCCCCACCCAGCTTTGAGGGAAACCACCTTTTCCCAGTTATTTCTCAAATGTTCATTTGCTTTGGGCTATGCCTTTTTGAGTCATTAAGGGAGCTTATTAATCTTTCTTATTTCATCTTTTAAACCAGGCACACACTCCATGAACCATTATGCTGAGTGTGCTATAGCTCAGAACTCCAGCTGAATTAAAATGCCTTTTGTGCCATCAATATCTAGCAACCCAAAGAGGAGAGTAGATCTTTCCTTCTCTTTGCTCTGGAGGACTTTTCCACTATGATTCTACTGTTAGAATGACAAGTCTGTCAGAGCTCAATGAACCATAACCATCTAAAATAACCCTGTCAGGGGTGGGTGTGAGAACTAAAAGTGATGGGTCTACCACATCCAAAGCCCTACCAGGGGTCTCACACATAGCTGAACAAAAGGAAAGGAGGGGTTGTGTTTCACTGGCTTCCTCTCATCTCTCCCTTTTCTGGATAATATTTTTCCTCTATTGTAAGCTTCCTCCCATAGGTTCTGGACCATGAGAGGAAAATGGAAAACCTTTGGATCCCATCTGGCACATGGAAGAAATACCTTTCCCCTTTTGCCTCAGAGCTCCAATGTCAGTGAAGCATAGATATTTCCTCTGAATGTTTCCATGGCGTTTCCAAGGTCAGATCTTTGCCTCCAAGAGTGGACTCCACTCTTTGTCTTGGGGCAGGGGAAGAATAGCCTCCTATGGTTGCTGGTACATCTTTCCACAGACCACAGGATTATAGCCTAAGTGTGCTCAGAACTGTAGTCCAGCGTCCGAGCTTAGAAAGGTTATATTATAGGTTACTATAACTCCCCATATCTATCAACCAGTGGTCATACTGGCTGAGTTATTCTGTGAATTGTTCTCCAAATAAGCAATTTTTCAAAGATTTGCCAAGAAGATAGGTGGAGAGCATAATTTGTTTTCTTTGCTACCCAGACTTTCTCAGACTAACAGGATGGTCATATGCACACAGAACACTTTCTCAGCCCCGAATCTCCCTCTGTTGGGGAAATCTACACCTGTTGAATTGCTACCTGACAGGCCACTGTTAGTTGCAGCAGTTTGGGAAACTTTGTGTGTGAATAGTCAGGGAGCACAGGAGTTCCAACCTGAAGTGATTATTTCAGGCAAAAAACAGTTTTCAGCCACATCTGCCTAGTGGATCACAGCTAGAATGACATTTTGCTGGCTCCATTCTATGCAAAGTTGTGGAAAGAACTCCCACTTAGACAATTCCATAACCTCACTGGAAACTAGAGGTGTGACCAGACATCCCTTATAGTCCTCCAAGGAGGAGAAATGAAGACAGCTCCACATCTGCTCCTCTTCACAGAAATGATACAGCTCGAACATGCAGTTTAGTTCCTCTAGCTGCTACAAAAACAAAATGGCATGTCAGCATTTGCAGGATTGTAAATCAAGGTTAATAGCCTGAAATAGCATAAAAGATACTAAACATTAAGATCAGTGCTGAACAAAGTGAACCTCAAGATACCAATTGAGACTCTGCTGTTCAAATAAAAAGAATGGCTTTCATCACCAAGAGCTAAAGTTCCTTGAATACGGTTACCTCAGCATTTTCAAAATAAGATGCGAACCAAAAGAAAGAAAGAGAAAAAATAGCCCTGATGGAAGTTCTTCTGACACTGTTATATGTCGGGTGGTCCTTTCGTACTTTTTGGAACTGAAAATTATTCAGAGATACAGCTCATTGCTTAAGGCTGACAAAAAAATTCTTGTGATGAAACACCCTGTAATCTGTGCAGCTTGTTTCACACAAGTAACAGTTGAAATGAAGAGGGGGAGAAAGTTCCACTTCAGGCTACAGGTGAGAGGATTACATGATTGATTAATTCTCAATATTCTAACAACAAAATCCTCCATGCACATAAAAAAACGTTTGTGCCAGGGAATAGCTGGAGCCTAAATGTCTCCCTGATATGCCCATTTTGAATTTGCAAGTAAATATAACCTGGGCTTTGGCTATACAGTTGTCCCTTCACATTCGCTGGGGTTTGGTTCCAGGACCCCCTCGTGAATACCCAAATCCGTGAATACTTAAGTCCCATTATATGCAATGGCATAGCAAAATGGTGTCCCTTATATAAGATGGCAAAATCAAGGTTTGTTTTTTGGATTATTATTTTTTAAAGAATATTTTCAAACCATGAATACTTAAAACCGTGAATGCCAAATCTGTGAATATGGAGGGACAACTGTATTTCAGAGGAAAGAACTGGTAAAACCACATCTGAGTTGCTTGCCTAAGAAAACCCTATGGAATTCATGAGATTGCCATAAGTTGACAGGCAACTTAAATGTGTAAGCACACACTGTAAAGGCACCAGACTCCATCCAATCTAGGAAGCTAAGCAGCATGGTCAGCCCTGGTTAGTACTTATGGGAGACATCCAAGAAATACTAAGTGCTGTAGGCTATATTTCAGAGGAAGAAACTGGCAAAATCACCTCTGAGCATTCCTTGCCTAAGAAAACCCTATAAAACACATGACATCACCATAAATCAACAGACAACTTGAAGGCACATTTAACTATGACATTCTGTATCTGTAGTCTGAATCCAGAAGCAGTTGTATCACCTCACCTGCTGCTTGAATGTTGAGTCTTTCATATAGCTGCTACAGAAGTCACCTACCTTTTTCTTTTCTTTCTTTAATTTATATCCCAACATTCTCCTTATATAGAATCCAGAGCATCTTTTACAAAAGATTTTCTTGTTCTAAGGCCCAGCTTGTGTTTCTTTGACAGATACCCATTTGTCTGACAAGAGCTAGAAAAGCCAAGATTTAAGTCCCCACTTTGGAGCAGTTGCAGTTTTTTAGCCTACCTCACAGAGTTGTTGTGAGGATTAGGAGCACAGCAGTACTTTAGTGGGAGAACCATGTATCCATGAATCTCTCCATGGCAGAAGGATGGGCTATAAATGTCATACATTAAAATCAAAAGAACAAAGTTTTCATGAAAGAGGCAGTTATTTCTAAACATTTCTTAGGCTTCAATATCAGAGCGGTAGAAACGAAATGCATGTTACGCTTCATGTTTTGCTACAAGATGGGCAAACTCACTCAACTTGATAGAAATCAGACTGGAAACACTATTTTCTCCTGAAAATTCTAGATTGACCTTGACTGAATGGTTGCAGTGGCAAAGAGATTGTGGTCTTCCTGTTTGTTTTTCTTTATTCCTCCATGGAAGGGAAGTTCATCCTAATCCTTCCAAACTCACCCAACAGGACATGTTATTTTTAAAACTTACAGACAACAATATTTAACATTGGATGGCCTCAGAAAACCTGTCTTTACCGAGGCTCCTCATGCCTTGAATGCTACTAGAGGAAGGTGTTCAAAAAGGAGAGAAGAGAAGGAGGAGGAACAAAAAGATGGAATGGACATGGACCAGAAATTGGGAGTGGGGGACTGTGGCTAAGAAAGAGGGAGGGGGGAGGAGGATAGTAGTAGTAGTAATGGCAGTATCCTGCTTTTTCCCCAAAATTGGGACTCACAGTGACTCACAATTTAAAAGAAGAATACAATTAAAAACATACCCCTCCTCCATCTGCCACCACCTACACTAACACGCCAGCTAGATAAATGAGATAAAGGAACAGGGATGATTATTCAACTCAGATTAAATCCCATGCTAAAGAAGAACTCAAGAATCTATAATTAACAATTAGTGTTAGATGTTGCTGATGTTTGTCTTCTGAACCCAAAAATTGCAAAACCTTGTGCAATTACTAGTTTGTTGCCAGTAATGGACTGGATGTGGACAAACAAACTGAAACTTAATCCAGGCAAGACTGAGGTGCTCCTGGTCAGTCGAAAGACAGATCAGGGAATAGGGATTCAGCCTGTGTTAGATAGAGTTATGCTCCCCTAAAGACACAGGTTCCATTTGGGTATACTAGATTCAGCTTTGAACCTGTAGGCCCAAGTTTTTGAGGTGGCCAGGACTGCTTTTGCACATTTAAAGCTTGTGCGCCAATTGCGACCATTCCTTGAGACATTAAATCTGGCCATGGTGATACATGCTTTGGTTACATATCACCTATGACTCCTCGAACGCTTTCATCAGTGCTGTCTACGCACAATCCTAAATATACACTGGACTGACTATGTGACGAATGTTGTTGTCCTTGAGCAAGCAGGGATCACCAGCATTGAGGCCATTATATTGAGAACACAGCTGCGCTGGGCAGGGCATGTTTCTAGGATGGAGGACCATCGCCTCCCAAAAACAGTACTCTATGGTGAACTCGCCAAGGGTCAGCATAAGAGGGGCGCTCCAAAAAAGCGATACAAGGACTCCCTGAAACAACATCTCAGACTCGGATGGTCTGCCCTGGCCTCACATCGGGAGGCATGGAGATGCACTATCCACAATGCTGCAGCCTTATTTGAGAACTCACGCCGAACAAGTCTTGAAGAGAAATGACAACACAGAAAGAAGCACAACCCAGAAACATCACCCAAGGAGACCCTCGCTGTGCTTTCTGCAACCAGACTTGTTTATCTCGGATTGGCTTTTATTGATGGCTTAAACCGTTGACAGATCCCTGTGGTGGTTCTGTGCCAACATTGCTGGCATTTGAAACTTCATGCCATTGTATTCACATGAATGCAGCATTAATGGCCGGTCTGGGGAGAACACTTGCGGGTGAGATTGCAACATCCAGGTAGGTGACACACTTTTTATGACCCTCCCCAGGTTGCTTGTAAGTTTTTTAGTGTGTTTTTGTGTTTAGTGTAACTTTTCTAGTGTTATGGGGAGGGGGAGTTTAATTTCCTGCACTATGTATTCTCACGAGAATACGCAGGATTTTGAATGAATGCAAAAGGCAGCCCTTATTCATTGCTAGGGCTGCCTTTTGCCAGAAAAAGAGGTAAGTGTGGCAGGGGGAATTCTTTTGCTGGCATAAAAATGGAAAAATTATGCTGGCAAAAGAACGAGGTTTAGGGGGTGGTCTGATAAAGTCCTAAACCTCACTGTATGTGCCTGCTTATGCCCTGAGATCATTAGGAGAGGCCTTCCTCTAAGTTCCACCACCTTCACAACTACAAGTAGTGGAAACTTGAGAGATGGCCTTCTCAGAGGCTTTCCCTAGACTCTGGAACTCCTTTTCCAGAGAGACCAAAATGGCCCTCCATTAACAGTCAAAACTCTTTTCATTATGACAGGCTTTTAGTACAGAAAGTTTCTAAAGAACAGTCTAGCTGGGTTGCATTGTTTTAAACTCAACTGTTTTTAATAGTGTTTTAATCTTTCTAAATTGCATTTTACTCTTTTAATTAGAGATCTGAAGTGATTTAATATTGTGACTACAGTAGTTGTATTCTATACAAATGTTCACTTTTTGTTTGTTTTTAACTGCATTGCTCTTTTAAACTGTAAGCCACCTTGAATCCCAATTTTGGGAGGAAGGCAGGGTTTAAATAAATAAATAAATAAATAAATAAATAAATTAATAAATTTAGCAAGGCATTCCTGTTGAAGCTGAACTGATTTCAGCAAGCAATCCAAAGAGCTGAGACTTTACAGAACTAGAGTGGCAGTAGTGTATTACAGTCAATTATTTTCCCTCCAGCAGAGCTGCATACAAATGCTTGCCTGACTCCGGTATGAAAACCAGTGGCCCAGTAATCAAGGTGGGAGGTCTCAGATGCAGTTCCAGGAGCAGGTTTAGAATCACAGGCACTGTTTCTCAAAGGCACACCCCTGAATTGCTGTCCTTCCCACTGCCATGAGATGTGTATATTTTCACTAACACAACCACCCCCACATCAGATCATCTGCATTCAACAGCTTACAGGGTGGGTAAGATTTAATGATCCACCCACTCCCAAAACGACATCTTCAGGGTCAGTGGAAATCTTTCACTTGATCTGAGGGCAGGTGCAAGGACATGGGGTGGTCTTTTTACAACCTCCCTGACCACACAGATGTAGTGCAGATAGATTACATTATGGTTAGAGAGATAGCATGGAGTTTGGCGGGAAGAAATCCATGCTGAAATTTCTACTGAATCACAATGAAACTCACTGGGTGGCCTGGGACAAGTCTCTACCCTTCTACTTTACCTCGCAGGTCTTACATATTGTGAAAGTATTATGGAGATGGTATAAATAGCTTCCATTACCATTATATGGAATGTTCAGCAGGAAATCAAACATGGGGTTCATGAAACTGATTCATGTTTTATATTATTGAAATGTTAATATCCTCTTCTGTGGAGTAGGGAAGCCTGTCTTTATACAACTGAAAGTAGATCTTAGAAAAGTTATTTTGAAGACTATACTTCCCAGAATCTTCCAGGAACAGCAGAAGATTCTGAGGTTTGTAGTCTTGAAAGTAACTTTTCCAAGCTGTGATTGAAAGACTTATTATAATTGAAAACCTACACCTAATATACATGTTGTTTGCATATAGCAAAAATTTTGTTTATTATTTATGTGGGCTCAGTAAACCACAGTTTGCCATTGTTTCAGAACCTGGGAAATGGGACTAGAAATTATGAGATATTAGGAATATGATAAATATGGTTTTATTTGAACTTTTCCCCAAGCTAATAAAAGATGGATTATATCTAGGACAGGAACAGACAACTTTGGTGGGTCTGGGGATCAATTTTTGACACACGTGGGAATCCCATGGACTGCACACACAAAAACGCCCCCCACCAAAAAAATGGGGGGAAAAGAGAGCAGACATGGCAGGAAGACCCATACATGGAAGCCAGCATTAGGAACATCTGTAGTTTAATCTAGGGTCTTTCTCCTCTTCTATCTCTTAACTAATTTTCTCAAACAATGTATTTTTTTTCCATTTTACTCTATTAAGCACTTCCAGAGTAGTTATGCCTGTTTTATAGCCATAAGGTCACAGCACAGCCCACTGTATACTGCTAGCATAAATAACAAATATGTAGTACAAACTACAGATACTCTTTGAGGAACTCCCCTGATTGAATTGAAATTCAGAGAGAGTGTGGAATAAAAACCAGAAGGAACCAGGGGAACAATGAAGAAAAGGAACAGGAAATCCTGTCTAAAAAGAGTCACTTTCATTCCTCTTCTCCCCCCGCCCCCCAGCATTCATTATGAAGAGTACCATACCTCTAGTCTGGCCAGATTTTGCCTGGATTTTAGGCAAGCCAACTGGTGCCCATTTGGACCATAATTTAGTCTGGATTCCAAGGTTTCTTTGTTTTTTTAAGTAAGGGCTTGTCTATACTAGGGGGGGAAATGTGGATTGTATGCACTAACACCAATTCGCAGCAGCTTTATATGTCTTAATGTTTTTTGGCAAGATCGCAGGCATGCAAAGCTATCCACTTTTGCTGTTCCAACAGGCATGCCTGTGAATCAAGATGGCAGGCGTGAGTGAATACTCTTGTTTTTATTGTCACCAGTTGCCACCTCCGAACAGTATTTTTAAAAAGCATTTCTAAGGTGCAAAAGTGCGATATTCTGCCTGTTTCGTCACCTCAGCACACGATCACTATGGTGAAAATCCAACATGGTGGTACTGGGCGCTTGCCTTATGAGCAAGTTCTGCCCCCTGCACACATCCAACCAATTAGCTGTCCACTTCCACTCTTATGGGGAATGTACATCAAAGCAAATTAGTCGTCCCAACAAGCAGGAATGCGCATTCCCCACAGAGCTTTTTAAAAATACAGGGAAAGCCATGAAGGCTTTTCCTGCAGAGTTTTTGGCAGTTTGGCCCTCCTCCTTCTGAATATGGTGGATTGATACAGAATGCCATTTAGACAAATCATATTCTATTCAAATTCTATGAGGAGTATTTTCGCCGTATAGACAGCCCTGACTTAGGAGCCAAGATGTGGGGCAAAATGTGGAGGCAATCGTCTGTGAAACTGTTCTGCAAGAAACAAGTCTACTCCTGCCTTTCACGTATGAAAGAAGGGAGATTAAGCCATGCAGGGGGTAGGGGGATGCGGTGCTAGGGTACAAAGTGAGGTGAGGGAGGGAGTAGGGGGGAAGAGAGGGTGAGCAATGTGAGCAGCAGAGTGCAAGAAGCAATGGAGGAATGTATTCTGAGGATGCAAGGTGAGGCAGGGGAGGAAGTAGGAGGGAAGGAAGAGTGAGCAGGGTGACCATGGAGTGCATTAAACAAAGAAGAGACATATTGAAAGGGTGCAAGGTGAGGTGAAGGAGGGACAGGAGACTGAATGGTGCAAGCAATAGAGTTCAAGAAGGAAGGGAGGAGTGTGTTCTGTGAGTGCTTGATGAGGCAAGGGAGGAAGTATGAAGTAAGAGAGAGTCAACCGTGTGAGCACCAGAGTGCAAGAATCACAGAAGGGTCCTGTAAGAACCAAGCAGAGATTATAATTTGGGTCTTCCTCTTCCGTGCCCCTCACTTTAAGTATTACTTTGTAATTTTTTTCTTTCATACCAGGCTTATCTGCTCTCCCCGTTTCCTCTCTGTTTTATTGGTCGCACATGCTGAATAAGGGAATCAGGAGGCAGCTGCTGTTTACCTTGCCTGTTGTAGGCAGGCACATACAGCTAAAGTAGGATCCGCTAGAGTAGAATCTCATTCTTTCCCAGCTCATTTGTATTGTATTGTTTAGTGTAGACATGCTGCAGCAGCCTGACACTGAAACACATGGCTAGGTGTTTCTCCAGCCCTGGTTCACCATCTTCCACATGCTGATGTTGCTTTAAAAACTTCCAGCTAGACAGAGAACAGGGAGAAATGGAGATTGGGCAACCATTAAAAAACTTTGTAAAAAGAAGCTTCTTTGGAAGAGGCTTTGTTAATTGATGTATGCCTGTACTCTGTCCCTCCTCTATAACCAGCATAGAAGTCAGGCAAACTACCAAAATGTTACCCAAAGAGTTGGGGAGTGCTTTAGAGACCAACATGTGATGCCAAAGACTATATAAATATTTGGGGAATTATTATTATTAGCTCAAATGGAAGGCTGAGAGAGGCGGGTAACTTTGGGATCTTTTCACCTATGTATACCAGTTCTAATTGCAGAGGAGTCTGGGTTATAAAGTGCAATAAAATGTTTTTATTGGAAATGACACAAATAGCATTCAAACACACAACACTCTCACAAGAATCACACTAGGCTAGTGAAGGATTAGGCAGAAAGGTTGGATAGAGAGATAGATTTAGGAAATAGGGTGATAGCTACCAGTCCTAAAGAGGGGAATTTCGAAGTACTCAGACAGAGCTCTGAGGGTGGCACTGGAAGTTCTGATCCAGGGGTGCGCCGAGAAAGAGAATGGCTGGTCTTGTCCACAGTAGCACACATTTCTACTGTTAGGGGCTACTATTTATACCCTGCTTCATATCCTGAAAGGTGTACTTTGGCTCAGGACAAAGCTTAAATGGGTTTCCCACTGAATAAACAAAGAAAACCAAAACTTAGCTAATTGCTGTTTAAGGCTGGGTGATAGGAATTGATTGGTTTATGACAACCTCACGTTGTAGGACAGGAGGGGGTTTGGAGAGATATTTCCTGGGGATTTGGGTTAGAATGGTCACTTGGTTGTTTAGATTATGGACTCACCATTGAAGGGCCCAAGAAGGAATTAACATATACCTCCTTAATGGTTTTGTTTACCAATGGGGTTCCGTTCAGTCCTAGCTTGGGTGCGCTTGCTAAAATATTTCAAAGACACCTTCCCAGGTCCTTGTGACCTCCATCTGACCTCGTTTGGATCACCCTGGTCTATGTGACCCCTTCCAAGCATCCAATACTTCCAATTATGAGATACTATAAGGAGGGGTAGTAGGGCATGCTAAAAAAGGAGTGAAATGCCTTCCTCTGTACAAAACAGACATTCAGCAGGCTATTTTAGGGGTAATCCAACAGTCCCTCCTCTGCCAAATCATATCAGGCCAGAATAAATATATATTATAAATAAATGTACACTTTATTTACTTGTCAATACAGTTGTCCCTTCACATTTGCGGGGGTTTGGTTCCCCAGACCCCCGCAAATGTGAAAATTCCACGAATAACAACTGCCCTCCCCCTCCCCCGCCAAAGTGACCATGGGGCCTCCGGAGGCCCCATAGTCGCTTTCCCCTGCCTCTCCCTCCCTCCCAAGGCCTTCACGGGGCCTCCGGAGACCCTCCTGAGGCCCTGTGGATGCCTCCCCGGCACCCCCCTCCCACCCGGGACCTTCATGAGGCCTCCGGACCGTCTCCGGAGGCCCCATGGAGGCTTCCACGGCCCTCTGTCCTCCCACCCAGGGCCTTCATGGGGCCTCCGGAGCGTCTCCGGAGGCCCCATGGAGACCTCCCCGGCCTTCCCCCTCCCTCCCAAAGCCTTCATGGGGCCTCCGGAGCATCTCCAGAGGCCCCATGGAGGCCTCCCCGGCCCTCCCCCTCCCACCCGGGACCTTCATGGGGCCTCTGGAGTGTCTCCGGAGGCCCTATGGAGGCCTCCCGGCCCTCCATCCTCCTGCCCAGGGCCTTCATGGGGCCTCCGGAGTGTCTCCAGAGGCCCTATGGAGGCATCCCCGGCTCTCCCTCCTCCCGCCCAAGGCCACCACGGGGCCTCCAGAGGCCCCGTGTCGCTGCTTTTGGGAGGGCAGGGGCCCTCCCAAAACCCGCAAATATTCAAAACCGTGAATGTTAAGTTCGCGAATGTGGAGGGCCAACTGTATCTGGTTTTCCAACTGGTCAAGTCTATGAATGTTGAAAACTTGATGAAACCTTAACTATGAGAAATATCTGCCACAGGAAAATGATGGTGACCGTGCAAGTCATAGGCATTATACCTATGTGCATTCAGGCCCAAAGAGCACAGCAGAGTCACAGCAGATGAATGTATGTATCATTCAATTCATCTACACCAAGTGGCTCAACATTACATTTTGATCTGACACCATTAAAAATGCTCTTATTAGGCTAACCACCATGTGGTCAGTGTGAGAATTAATCTGTAATGGCTCATTCATATGTGCAAGACACCATCAGAAGTCATAGTCAGAGAGGAATGACCATGCAAAAGGGAACCAGCCCAGACTCAGAGACAGACCTGCTTGCAGGTTACTAGCACAAATCTTATTCACTTTAATATGGAATACATGAAAGAACATCCCAATAGAATGTGGCCATCACAATTCAGCAGCTGGCCAAGCTGCTTCCTTATTCTTGTGACCATACATCACCATTAAACTATGCCTCTCTTGAGGAAAGGGGACTGGAGAATACCGTGTCTCATTATGGTCTTTAAATGTCTTTTGAACCTCTCTAATTCCTGGCAGGCGGCATCAGAGACTAACGGTGCTTTGTACTTTGTTCCAGGGCACCATTTACTCTTTTAAAAAAAGGGAGGGTGGTTATAAAATTTCCACTAGCCTAAGCAATGCAGATGATGACAGGAGGAAAAGAGAAGAGGGAAAGCTCTCATTGCCAGACTTTGAAAGAATGAAAGCAAAGCACCAATGATCACCTAAAAACAGCATGGGGTAGTTTGTTTGGTTTACCATAGAAAATCAGATTTCCCCTCCCCCCCCCACAAACAAAATTTTCATGAAACATCTCATATGGAATGAAAGTAGAATTTCATTCCATATGAGCAGCTTCCATGTTACCTGTGCACATGGCAGCTATACTCTCTGCACAAATATTTGGCTGAGGTGAATTACAGGAAGAAACTTGTGAAAGGAAGCTAATGTAAGACTACATAAACAGTTATCAAAAAGCTGATAGTTTGGCAGGATTAACAGTAAATCCACAACGATAGGTATTCTATCTGGCTGCACCTGAGCGATACAACAGATATGCCCCTTTCATTGACACAACTATGATCAGTTTCTGTTTGGTTGCCCTCCTCCCTTGTATGTGCATGTCCCCAAAGAAAGAGAATATGTCTTGGATGATGGCGAAAGGCCAGTTCATCAGATGATTGAACACAGTCCTTGAAAATGTGGTCTGGTCAACCACAAGCAAATGTATCTAGCTGTTTTCCAATCTCTTGTCCACACTTAATTTTAATTAATGAGGTAACATGTCTTCCACTTGCAGTCTGGCTTGCTATACTGCAGGGGAGTGCACATCAATGTCACTTATGTGTATGTAGAGCAATAAGATTGCAGATTATGGTTTTATAATGATCACCTCATATGCCTAAATTCAGCCTTTGCAAGCTACTAGCCCAACATATTTACATGTGCAAGCTCACCCAAATTATGAGATCTTGGAAGTAGTGTGTTACAAGTAACATTGCCAGTAGTGTGTTACCTTTTAGTTAATGATGTTATCAGTGTTTAAAAAACACTTTTGAAGTTTTTTAAAAAAGTAAAATCTAGTAACAATATATTCTTATATAACAGTAACACATACTCATTCCTCCTAAAACATTGCTTTGGGTCAATCATTTGGAAGGATTTTTGCTATTTTTCTATTTTAGTGCACAGTACAACCCTGTATCCATGGGACCTGTATCCACAGATTCACTTTCCCATGTCCAAAAATATAGTCTCTCAAGGCATCAATGGTATGCTTGGGCCAGAAGTCATTCATTTTAATAGGGTTTGTATTATCTGTGGTTCTGGTATCCACAGTAAGTCTAGCAACATATCGCCTGCAGATAAAGGGGTTGTACTGTATTTAAAAAATAATAGTCCAAAAGTATCCAAAATGTAACACATTAGCAACAAGCATTACTCCTTTAGTAATAAGCAGTATTATTGAGGTAGCCCAAACTCTGCACATAAGGAGTGTGGCACATTAAAGGTTCTCTATTTGGTCTCTCAGATTTTTTTGGACTTCTACTCCTAGAATCCCTGCCATTCACCTTTTGAGAGTAGAACTCCAAATATCTGGGGGTCCAGTAGTTGAAAACCATGATGCTAAAGGTTTATACTGATTCCAACAGTAATCTGAGACAGAAATACAGATAAATCTGCAGGGAGGTAAATTGGATATCAGTCCGCCTTCTGGCCTACCTTGACCTAAGCCATGCGAGGGGCTTGGTGGACACAGTCCACCAGAAAATTCACCTGCACATGTCCCAGTGGTATGAATAGTGATACTCTTGAACAATCTCATTCATACTAATAGTGCACAACAGAACTCCACAGTGAATTGCATTCTCTGGGAATTGCAGTTACCTCGTTAAACCCATATCAGGGGGCCGTTTAGACGATGAAAATGTCCTGGGAAGAATTCGTGTCGATCCCTGGCAGTTTACACGTACATCGGGTCGGGTACGTGATTTTCGGAAGGGGGGCCACCTTTTATCCCTCAACCTGCGGGACTTCCAGTCCCGCAGGTTGTGCCGGTTTTTAAAAAAGTCACTGGAGGATTCGGAAAATCGGAAATGTAAACAGCGTGGGACAAAAAGTCTCGGTACTGGGATGACCGGAAATGGTGACTGGGGGCGGGCTTAGAGCTCAGGGACCAGAAAAGGAGGGGTCAGTCACCCATTCAACAGATCCAGCCTCACCAGCCGAAAACAAAGGCATCCCTTCCAGCTGCACGAAGGTTGATGTGTGTGTGTGTGTGCGCGCGCGCGTGCGTGTACTCAATTACCTTTTTAAATGGATTTCTACACTGCAAACCCTTCAGCTTTACCTTCTTCCTCAACTGCATGTTACAGAGAGATCGTAGTAGCTTGGTCACCTCCCTGGCCCTGGCACATTAAAATATTCAAGCCTCTGTGCGAACTAGCACCCTTTAATTCCCCATCTCTGTGTTTGTGTCTTTCAAACCGCCTGCCTATAGCCATCTCTGCAGCCAGCTGTAGGGGTTAATATTTTAAAAAGGGAAGAGGAAAACCAAGCGCTTGATTTCAAAAGGAAAGCACTCAGCTGGCTTTAAAAGCACTCTGCTTGATTTCAAAAGGAAAGCCCTGTCTGAGCGAAAGATCTATCAGGATCTTTCAAAATGCTTTCTGCCTCTTCTGAAGGGGTTAAAATGTTCAAGAAGCAAGGGGGAATAACAAACCTCTGCCCCCCTCTCTCTCCCCCCCCCCCAGCCAGCCAATAGCATCGCTCGTGGCGCGGAACTCTAAAGGAAGTGCGTCACTGAGGTTGTGAAAACACGAGTAATCGCATCTTTGATTGACAGCCAAAAAAAAAAAAATTAAAACCTAAACAAAACCGGAACTATGGACGTATAAATATCAGTCACGGGACCACACGGGATATCCAGATCAGAGACATAAATCGTATAAACAGTGAGGGACAGATTCGTGATCACTTTGTCCCGGTAGGCAACGCGACAATTTCTGTTGTGTAACTGGCACCCAGGTAAATGGGATATTCCCAGGTGTTTCTCAGATCACAGCATCCATAGATTGTCTGTTCTTGTTCTCATAGTTCAGCCTCCTTCACATGACTTCCTGAGCAGTCTGCTTTCTTCAGGGGAGACTGGAGCAGGGTACCTTACATAACCTTGATGAGGAAACAACTAGCCTGTTCCCTTGCTATACCAATTGTTTTCCAGTTGCTAATCCAGGAAATACATGTCTTCTCTATTTGCTTAGAAAATAATTAATAGCCCTCATTGACTGCATCCTCTCACACCTCACCTTTGCAATGGAAAGCAGACACAACGAGGCTGCTAGAGTACTTAAGCAGTGCTCTATGACTTAAGTACTGTGTGCCATGCGCAGTGGTTGCTAATGAGACCTAATAATTCTCTCATTGTTATTCTAACACCAGGACAAGTGAGCCTGTAAACAGAGATCCAACTAAAATAAAACTATTATAATCACAGCCTGGGTTGTAAATCACAGGCTAGGGTGTTCTGTTGCGGTTTGACTGCAAGCCAGGGAATAGTCAAATAATCAAACTACAGATGGCAGGGCAGCAAATCTACTTACATTTAAACAGTGGCAAGGCTCCAAGCGACAGGCGGAAAAATGCTTTGCATGATACAGGAATTCTCCCACCTCCCCATTTCTTGTTAACTAGGTCTATAAAACAACCAGACACGTTAACCAATAATAATGTTGGTCCTTAAAAGTGAGCGTGCCAACATGAATTCCTGGGCCCAGCCGAACCTGTTACAAGCACCACTAAAGAGCTGCCATACTCATAATAATTAATATTTTATTTCCAGTCAACTGAAGGGTTCCTGCTACCTTCTAGAAAGATGAATTTCTGGTGTGAGGAAAATTCCAGGTGGTTCGGCAATTTTGCAATGCAAAAGTCTAGCTTTGCCACCTAAGGTTGAAAGACAGCTATTCTTTGCACTCCCATTATTCATACTGGTGCTGCCATGACAACAAGGGCATCGACTGCAGACCCATGCAAAGCAGGTGCCAGTTAAACCAGGCCTGAACTTGTGAGAGGGCCTGGTGGAGCAGAACCTGCTATTTAATCCTTGGCAGTTGGTTTGTTTTTAAGGTGTTATCTATCCTTATAGTGATCATTTATCATTTATAGAGCTTTTCTTATTTAGGATACCAGTCAACCCTTCCTTAGAACTGTGTAATTGGTGGATCTAAAGAAAATGTGATGCCCATACACACTGAGTCCTTATACTATGAAACCACTAAGGAGGTATCAGAGGTAAAAGGATGGATCACATCCTTTAAAAACCAAGGGCTCAGCTAGATGGGAGATTTAATTGTGGAAAATAGTGTATTAACTCACTATCGCAGCAGTGTTAACTTGTCCCCATGATCCATTTGCAAGATCACTGGCATGGAAAGCTATCCGAGTTTGAAGTTCACATGGAGTGTGCCGGCAAGAAAAGATGGTGGCAGTGAGTGAATTACCTGCATTATTATTCCCCCAAAGCTTCCTCCATTTCCCTTTTTTTTTCCTTGTTAAATGGGAGATGAGGAAGAGCAATCTTATGCTTTTAAAAAAAACTTTTTATTTTTGCTCTGCTGCAATAGTGCATGATTGCTTCTGTGAAAAACAATGGCGGCCCCAGCTGCTACGTTGCTGGCAAGCCCACCCTGTACAGATCTCACCAATCACATTTTGACTTCCTGGATGTGCCCCAATTCAAACTGGTTGTTCAGACAGGCTAAAATATGCACATTTTTGCATATTTTAAAAAAAAAGATCGCAAGAAACAGCAAATGCTGTAAGCGAAAACTACTTGGAGTTTTCAGCCCTTCTCCTTCCGAATATGGCTCATCTAGACAAAAGGTATTCTGCCTGCATTCCTTGAGGATTTTTTTCACCATCTAGACAACACCCAAGTGTTTGAATACCAATTACTAGAATGAAGCTGAAAACACAATCTCAAGCTTACAGGTTTGAATTTGTAAACCATTCTTTGTATTGTATTTATGGACATGTGGTTCTTTACAGAGTAATTTTTTATGTAACGTATGATTTATTTTATAGTTAAATTAAAGCATTATAAGATTAAGTATAAAGCAATACAAAAAGAAGAAAGGAGTTATACATTAATGAAGACTTTAGGAAAGGGTTCTAAATATCCCAGGAATTATTGTCTGTAAATTCAAGGTTCTTCATAATCCATTGCCTCAAAATTCAAGGACTTCATGATTCATTCTAAGTTTAATAGACCTTCTATCTCATATTTAAAGTCATTGAACTTTATGATTTGTAAATTGACAGACTTGTGTTCCAATACAATTCAATATAAGAATAATATTTTTATTTAAAAATTGATTGGATAAATTCAAATTTAAGGGATGCTATGCCTCCCACTGTGACTGATTTTGGTTATTACCATAGTCATTATATGATTATTTTCCTTGATAGAATACAGTGTTTCTATTGGATTATTGGTGATTTTTATAAAATTTATAGGATAAAAATTTGTTGCCCCATGAGTTTCATATTCATGTACTATAATATGACAATATCATATAGTTTGCTATCCATAAGAGTTAGAAAATATTTGTGTTTTCGTATGTAGATGCATGTTTATTACATTGTCTAGTGCCAAACTTTCCTATTTGTTTCTTAGTGGTATTTGGTGGATCTACCTTAAAGCTATAGGGTGCTAAGGAAGACCTAGGACAGTTGTACAAAACTGTTGGCTAAAATAGTGTTTTATAACACTGTGTTTCATGTTCATGGACCCTATGTCATTACTACCCTTTTCTTGTAACAGGTCTCTCGTTCAGGAATACTGCGCTTTTCCTTGTGAATATAAAAACCAGCATGACACCTAGATATCTTCATTAGCAATCATTTATTAAAATATCTTAGAACCTAGGGCTTATCTACATGGGCAATATACCCTGCCTTTCCCGCATCATAGAGCCCTGCAGTCCTGGCGATGATGGTTTTTTCCCCCGTTCTGCCCCAGTGCAGTCCTCATGACCCCCAGGGCAAAGACAGGACTGAGACAGTGGGAAGACGGGGCAATGTCCGTTACCCTGTTTTTAAAAAATTCTTGGTGAAATCTGCTTCAGCTGGCCAAAAATGGATCAGGCCCCATATGATTGCAGGATCCCATTTCAGCACGCTGGCCTATCACTGCAGCTGCCATCTGCCTCACTCTTCCATAGCCACGAAGGAGTCCCACAGCATGTGACCAAGGCTGGTCACATCCAGGGAGCCTTGGTCACATGTTGCGGGGCAGCTTCCTAGCTTCCAAGAGAGCAAGGGAGACTGTGGTGGTGGCGACTGCAGCAACGGGCTGGCATGCCCATATGGACTTCTCCTACTTCATGGAGGGAATGGGCCTGATCCATGTGCAGGATATGCCAGCAGGGAGCTGACATTTCCTGGCCCATATAGATAAGGCCATAGAACAACATCTGTCTGTAAAGCAACTTTACAGTTTAACAGAATAGGCCTGGGATTGTCACAACCTCTGGGGAAATGATGTAAGCTCCCTAGTTTCTGTCCCAAATGGGAAGCAATCCTGTTCCTCTCTCAAAGCATGCTAATACTGAGGCCTTCTGGGCTTGTCTGTTAAAAGGAGCAACATGCAACACTCCTTATGTGTTTTCAAAACAGATTTATTTATTACAACTGTATTAAATCCCCATCCTCACTGCACTAAATTATTGTTTTTTAACTATGGAAAGACACTGACACTGGGAGAACATTCTGGAAGGGATGGTGTTTGTTTCTCTGCCAATCGAAGGCGAACAGAATAGAATAATCCTAAGTGGTTCTGTTGAGCCTGCATCACTCAACTGTCAGAGAGGGTGAGAAGATATTCTTATATTGTAAAATATAAGAATCAGACACATTTTTACTTCTCTTTGCCATAGTGGAATGTGCTTAAGCATTTTATATCTTCACTTCTCTCTCCATGCTGCCAGCTCCCAGCAGTATTTAGAGACTGCCTGTCAGTCACATTATTATTTTTAAGAAAATAAAAGACTAAGAGAAAAATCCAGTCACTCCTGAAGCAAGCATCACATACTGGTTTATCAAACCAGTAATGGCTGTGAAGGACCAAGAATGGTAACAGCTATCCTTTTAAGGGTGGGAGAGACTTGTTTTTCAGATTTTAAAAAATCTATATAAAAATAACAGTACTCTCAAATAAAGTTGTAAATTAAAATGTTTGAAATGTGACCTAAACAAACTAGCCATTTTCAAAAACTAAAGGCTGTTTTTTGCTTAATGTCTGATGGTTGTTGTTGTTGTTGTGTGCCTTTGGGGCTTACTGCACTCCGAAGAAAAGCAGCAAGGCAGCAGGAACATTCTGTCTTCCCTGCTGCCTTACCACATGATGTCACCCTTCTTCCAGCTTTTTTTCATACAAGTCCCGTGGGGGGCCAAGCCAAAACTGCATCTTTTTGCTAACAGGTTTTTCTGGTTAGCAAAAAGACACAATTTTACCTCAGTCTCTCATGGGCCCGGAACAAGAAAATGACAACACCATGCAGTAAGGCAGCACAGAAGACGGAACGTTCCTTCTGCCTTGCCACTTTTCTTCAGAGTGCAGCAAGCCCCTTTAAGTCACTTTCGACTTATGGCAACTGTAAGGTGAACCTGTCACATGATTTACTTGGAAGAATTTGTTGAGAGGGAGTTTGTTCTTGCCTTCCTCTGAGGCTGAGAGAGTATGACTTGTTCAAGATCACCCAGTGGGTTTCCATGGTCAAGAGGGGATTCAGAACCTGGTTTCCCAGTGTCCTAGTCCAACAGTCAAATCACTGTGCCATGCTGGCTCTGGAATTTTTTGCCTTTTTATGCAGAAGAATTAATAAACATTGTTAAGAACCAGTCTTGCAAAATACCAAATACTAACAATACTAAATATTATGAATAAGCCTTACTACTTATACTCTTTGTAGTTTTAGGTGTACCCTAACCACCCTAGTTATCTGATCTTGTGTGGCACACCTTTCTGACTTCATTGTACAGAGCAAAAGATACACTCCGCTATTTTGGTGGTACTCTGTGTTTCTGACTTCTCAAGCCCAGTATGGGTTGCTTTTGTTGACTGTTCCTCCCCCTCAGAGTTCTGGCTCCTGCTCCGTGCAAGAAAATCTCTTGTCAGGAACCACTTGAGCTGGCTCCAAGAGTCCTCAACACTATTCAGTTGCTCCAACTGGTGAGCCCAAAACTGTGAACTGAAGCATCTCCATGTTTTCAGCCACTGGACTAGCAAACCCAGGTGGCAATTGGGCTCTCTCAGGCTAGAAGTATTTCAGGCAGAGATGCTTGAGCCACAGTGGTTTTCTCTAGCATCCCTTGGATCTCACTGTTGGGTTGTGCCCCAGGCACAATCCTGGCTGCCCATTGCCTGCTCCTGGCTCCTCTCTGACAGCTGGCTATAGAGCAGCCCTGCTAGCTTTACAGGGTAATGGACCCTGAGTGTTTCAAATCCCACCAAATGCCCCACCACTCTTAATACAGTTGACCAATAAAGACTGATCCATATATATTGGCAGTGATAATATGTATGTGCATATACGTGTGTGTTTAGGTGTTGCATGAGACCTATACTTTCCACCACTTGGCAGCATAACTTCAGTACCACATTTTGCACCAACTAAAGAATTTGGATGCTCTCAAAGATTAGCTCTATCATAGAGTAGGTTGCATTATTCTAAGCTTTGACATAACCAAAGTGTGAATAACTGTTGTCAAATCAGATCAACAACAACAAGAAAGTCACAGGTGATGCACTAAATGTAATTGTGCACATGGGACATTTTCAGACAGTGCTTACCGCGGGATCAGTTCCTGGGAGAGGAATGGCACTCTTGCGTGGCAGGGGGTCCTTTTTGAACGCCGCTGTCCCTCTTCCGGGATCATTTGTGGCATGTCCGTGAAGCTTTGGAAGCGGCCGTGCCATATTTTAAGCATGGGCAACTTCCATGCTTAAAATATGGTGCGGCCGCTTCCAGAGCTTCACGGACATGCCACAAATGATCCCGGAAGAGGGACGGCGGCATCCAAAACGGACCCCCTGCCATGCAAGAGCGCCGTTCCTGTCCTGGGACCTGATCCCGCGGTAAGCACTGTCTGAAAATGTCATAGAATCATAGAATCATAGAATCATAGAATTGCAGAGTTGGAAGAGACCACGAGGGCCATCCAGTCCAACCCCCCTGCCACGCAGGAAATCACAATCAAAGCATCCCCGACAGATGGCCATCCAGCCTCTGTTTAAAGACCTCTAAGGAAGGAGACCCCACCACGCTCCGAGGGAGTGCGTTCCACTGCCGAACAGCTCTTACTGTCAAAAAGTTCCTCCTCATGTTGAGGTGGAATCTCTGTTCCTGGAGCTTGCACCCATTGCTCCGTGTTCCAGTCTCTGGAGCAGCAGAAAACAAGCCTGCTCCATCCTCAGCGTGACATCCCTTCAAATACTTAAACAGGGCTATCATATCGCCTCTAAACCGTCTTTTTTCCAGGCTAAACATACCCAGCTCCCTAAGTCTCTCCTCATAAGGCATTGTTTCCAGACCTTTCACCATTTTAGTTGCCCTTCTCTGGACACGCTCCAATTTGTCAATATCCTTTCTGAATTGTGGTGCCCAGAACTGGACACAGTATTCTAAGTGAGGTCTGACCAAGGCAGAATAGAGTGGCACTATTACTTCCCTTGATCTAGACACTATACTTCTATTGATACAGCCCAAAATTGCATTGGCCTTTTTAGCTGCCGCATCACACTGTTGGCTCATGTTCAACTTGTGGTCTACTAGGACTCCTAGATCCCTTTCGCACGTAGTCTCATTCAGCCAGGTCTCTCCCATCCTATATTTATGCATTTCATTTTTCCGCCCTAAATGCAGTACTTTACATTTCTCCGTATTGAATTTCATTTTGTTAGCTTTGGCCCAGCTCTCCAGTCTATCCAGGTCATTCTGAATTTTGATCCTGTCCTCTAGGGTATTAGCTACTCCTCCAATTTGGTGTCATCTGCAAATTTGATAAGTATGCCCCTAATTCCCTCATCTAAGTCATTGATAAAGATGTTGAATAGCACTGGGCCCAGGACAGAACCCTGTGGCACCCCACTGGTCACATCTTTCCAAGACGAAGAGGAGCCACTGCTGAGCACCCTTTGGGTTCGGCCGGTCAACCAATTACAAATCCATTGAACAGTTAACTTGTCTAGCCCACATTCTACAAGCTTGTTTGCAAGAATGTCATGGGGAACCTTGTCAAAGGCCTTACTGAAATCAAGGTATGCAATGTCCACAGCATTCCCTTCATCTACCAAGCTGGTAACTTTATCAAAAAAAGAGATCAGATTAGTCTGGCATGACTTGTTTCTCTGAAACCCATGCTGACTGCGACCTAAAAATGTAAGATCAAGAAGCACTCACAAGCTACAAATTGATCTTTCAGGGGAGTGCAGTCATATCCAGAATGGGTTGAATCCCATGTCTGTTTTGTTTGAATTTAATTCCATCTTCTTCATTATCATCCCATCTATTATCAAACCCAGTGTATTGATTCTTTCCTCATTATTGGATGACACAAAGCAACAGAGCTGAGTTTCATCAGTATAATTCCCATCCATCCATCCATCCATCCCTTTATTTATATCCTGCCTTTCTTCTAGATTAAGTCATAAGGCAGCTTTCAAAAGGCAGGAAATTACAATAAAAGCACATACTATATAGTTAAACATATACAAATGTTAAAATTAAAACAGTACTAAACTAACAACAGAATTAAAACCATTTAAAATTTAAATCTGTTTAAAACAAAGATTAAAAACATTGTAGGCCTTCTCTTGCTGGCTCTTCAACTCAAGTTTCCAATGATGTTTCTCAGCAGATTTATGTAAATATTAGATAACTTAGGGGAAAATATAGAACCCTATGTTTTTAACTAATGTTGTATGTTGTTCCCTGTGTCAATCCATGGGAAGAGGTGGGTAAGAAATAATAATAATAATAATAACCACCACCACCACCATAGGCCAAAAACTGCAGTGTGAAACAGTAATTACCCAACACCATCTTCTGCACACCAACAAAATGGACAAAACCACTACAAAACAGTGCTCTTAACTGTGGTCCCTTGGCTGCAGCAGCCGGCACAGCCTCTTTGCAGACTCAGGCCCTGGCTGTGGGAGTCTTGGAAGAACCAGGGCCAAGCTATCAGATACAGCCAGCTGCAATCATACAGCACACCTGAAGCAGCCAGGGGAACTGCTATTTAAGAGCGTCATTTGGCTCTCAGTCTTGGCCACCACAATATGGTCTTCTGTGCTATCTGTAGCTGGGCCTTTGGCCTTCTGATCTATTTGTAGCTGGGCTTGGGTCTTTTGTGCTATCTGTAGCTAGGTGTTGTGCATTCTGTGCTGTCTATAGCTGCTCCTTACTCTTGGCCCTTGTGTGCTGTCTATAGTTGCTCCTTGCTTTTGGGCCTTGGGCTTTCTGTGCTATATGTAGCTGTGCCTTGGACCTCTAGTATGTGCTCTGACCTTGGACTGTTTTTGGACTTTTGCTTATCTTTGACCCTGCTTGGATTTTGGACTCTGTTTCTTGTGTTCCTAATCTGGCCCTGGTGTCTGCTCCTAGACCCTGCCGCCCACTCCCTGGACCCTGACTGTAGGTATTTTCCCAACCAATCAAAGCTTCCTGTTGGGCAACCAATAAGCACACTGAGGGTGGAAACAGGTAGAAAGTTTCAAGTTCCTTCTAAACATGGTGGTGGAGGGGATCTTGCATCCTGATGCATGTGGGGTGTGTTTGTGTGTGTAGTGTGGAGGGGCTGTGTAGCATGGGGGTGGAATGTGTGTGGGGTGCAGCATGGGGGTTTAGCATGGGGGATGTATGTGTGTGTATAGTGTGGGGTGTTTGTGTGTGGGGTGTTTATGTGTGTAGCATGGTGTGTGTGTCTGTATGCACAGTTGCATGGTGGCAGCAGAGGGGCCCTTGTGTCCTGTTGCATGTGGTGCGTGTCTGTGTGTTTGTTTGTGTACACAGTTGCATGGCAGTGGCATTGGGGCTCTCGGCATGAAACTAGCCATTATAGTTGATTTGAAAGGTCCTATATTAATGCATAAAATGATTGTACTCTTGATGTTTCCTAAGTGGCCAATCAGCAGAGTGGGGATGGAAACATACCGAAGTGTTTTTCATATGTAGGTAATGGTGTATGTTACGCCGGGTATCGCTAGTATGAAGAAATACATTTAATGAGTCCTGAGCCAGGGTTCAAAATGCATTTCCCTCCCTATTTTCCAAGATGAAGGCAGCAGCCGAAGAGGAAGGCTGCATAAAAGAATCTATGACCCTACATTTGAAGAACTGAACAGCATCTCTTGGAGATCTCCCATTCATAGGTTTGCAATAAGTCAAAGTCAATTTGATGGCACATAACATATCATGATGTGCCTACAATAAAGTCAGCTGGTAAGGCTGTTTCTTCTGAGAATGATGCCTTTGTGAAACAACAGTCTCCTTACCTCTGACCTATGCTGGGACCTTGAAGTATAATAACAACTTGGTAAGTCGCAGGCCTAATACCATAACACAGAATGGTTGGGTTAATGCCACTGACAATGCCTTCAAGGTCCCACTGTGTAGTGAACCTTCGTTCCAATCCCTCTGGCAGCTAAAAAAAAACACTTGTGTTCACCCTAAGTGCAGTCCATCAGTTCTGGTACACCCCCTAGGAAAAAGTATGGGTGCCATCACAAAATATATGGCTGTCAATAAGATTACGTCTGTCCCCATGTCCAGTATCAGTATGACACCCTCTTGAAGAAAGACCCTCTAAATCCTGTAGTTGGCTCTGGTAAGCTTCATTACCAAGTGATAGCAGAAAATATTAATAATTCCCTGCTTTGCAAGATGTCTGAGACCAAGAGATACTCCTAGATTTTCAGACAACACTGTTATTGTGTTACTATTCCACTTTATTTGCTATGGCTGCCGCCTGTTGAATCCTGGGATTTGCAGTTTAAGGGAGGGGCATTTACAACTCTCAGCGAGAGTGCTCTTAGGCCTCACTAAACTACAAACTCCAGAATTCCACAGGAGGAAGCCAGAGAAGTTAAAGTGGAATAGTAACACTATAACAGCGTAGTCTGAAAATCTCCCTTATGGCAAGCCAACTGGTTATATGAACACTTTAGTAAGTTCTTACTTAGAAGGGTCAGCCAAACAGGTGAAGGTCAAGATGGTGCCTGCATCCCATATACATAACTCAACTGTCTGGCCCTTGAATTTTCTATCAATAAAGTTCTGCACTATATCTGCAGGCAGAAGGGTAGCTTAGAACAGTGGTTCTCAGTCTTTGGTCCTCTAAATGTTTTGGACTTGTTTCCAGAATCTGCTGACCATTGACCACACCGGCTGGGGCTTCTGGGAGTCCAAATCACCTGATGGACCAAAGTTGGAGAATGGCTGGCAGGGAACGCAGGGAAAGTTGTATGTATGTTGGTATGCTGCCTTCCAACTGAGGGAAACAGTCACAGAGCTCAGGAAGAATGCCAGGTGGGATTCATCTTGCACACTTCCCATGTCCCACCAAGTTGCCTCTCTCAACCTGCCTACAGGTAAGGCCAGCCTTATGTAGTGGTAAATGTATCCTCCCAGAATCTTCAGACATCAGTGTTTAGAGAAGCAGTTTTAGATCAGACTTGAATCCTGGCATTTTTCTTCTAGAAATCAAGCACTGTGATCCTGATCGAAGCAAGGGAAGTTGTCGTCTGGACAACTCCTGAGTCTTGTTTCCGTTAAAAAGGATGTTGTGTTCTTTAAAGATGGAAAACTTCCTGAATCTAAAATAAAAAAAAAAATTCTCCCCACCCCCCAATATAACATGAGACGGAAACAAACTTTACTCTCGGATGCATTGCTTTCTAAATTATTACACATTACTTTGGCTTCTATGCAAGCAGTATTTCCTCTCTGCTGGATTTAAGCTGACACATGTTCTCCAGACTTTTTAAAGTGCCAATCTTTCAAACTTAGATTTACAGTAAATCGGTGTTGCTCAGAGGAAATTAGCGGAGTAACCCATTTCCTTTGATGCATTCCTAAGTCTCTTACTTAGCAAACCTGGTCTGGTATGTGATTCAAGTCAGCTTCTCCTGCTTACCCACCAAAAGATTAAAAACAGCTTGTTTAATTGCTGAGACAGTGTGGGTTTAAAAAAAAAAAACCAACCTCAAACCCATTATTCTTCTGTCATTTGTGCAAGAATTAAGTCAGTCTGTGTGCAGCATTGGATCAAAGTAATATGGCATCTTTGAATAAGAAAACCTGGGGGGGGGGGGTGGAATTGATCCATCCTTCAATCTGTGATGCCAAAACACAAAACCAATGGCAATGAAGTTTAGTGTATAGACCTGGGCCCAAAATTCCTACTAGCCATGAAGTTCAGTGGGTGGTCTTGGATCCATCACTCAGTCGCAGCCTTATCTGCATATGAGTGTCACAGATGTGAGCCTGCCTGAGTTTGAAGAAGGCAGTCCCACCAGCATCACACACATGCCTGATGAGGACACAGAAGGGGATATTCTTAGTGACTGTTCCCAGATAAATTCCCTCTCAGAGGAGACAAGATTGGCCCCTGCCCTGCTTTCTTTCTGTCAGTGGACAAAAATGTTAGCTAGCTGTTACAAAAGATCCTTTTGTTAATGTTTCTGTACTTCTAATTTTCACTAGTACATTGTAAATGTTTTTAAACATTTTTAAATAGGTTTTTTTTTTTTAACATTTGTACGATCAACTGTTTTATCTGCATTTTGTTTTTGACCTCTGCTGTAAGTTGCCTTGGGTCCCATCTTGGGAAAATGTAGAAATATAAATGAAATATAGGTTGCTCTCACTGTATCCGTGGACTTACCATGGATGCGCAAAACTATGGAGAATAGCAAACTCTGTTGAAACGAATAACTTCCAGCCCAACATCTGACAGAAGCACACCATAGAATTGAGCTGGAGGACCTAGAAAATGACTAGAGGACTTTTTTTTTGATAAGTGGATAAGTGAAGCCACAGATACCAGTCCTGTGGATACAGGGGTCAACCTGTAAATAAATAATCCATCTACCATGAGGATCTGTTCTAAGGATTAAAGTAGGAGAATTTCCTTTTACTCTTTGGAGGCAGAGTGGGACACGAATGCAAAACTGATTCTGCCTTTCTCTATAACATACAGTGGGGTGAGAACCATTCTGATGTTTGGGCTTACAATTTTCAGTAGCCCTAATCCTGGTTAATAAGGAATCATGGCAATAGTAATTGAAAGGTTCGTTATTCCAGCATACAGTTTGGCATCCTGTTTAGTAGTTACAAATGCACAAGCTAGACTTATGCATTTGCAACTCTTCGGTATTGATGTTCACAATCATAGCACTATTGCCACAATCAAAAATGCCCCTGCAACTACCTTAACAGCCAGCTGCCTCACTGGGTGTTGGGAGGTGTGTTCTGCGGGCAATCGTTACACTGTAGGATGACATTTCCAGCCTCCCCCCAGTGAGCTGCAGTATGACAATTAGAAGCAGGACCCCTGTCACAACACCTCATTGTACTGCAGATCATTGGTGGGAAAGGATTGGAAAGACCATCCCTCTGTGCCCTGATTGCCAACAGAACAGAGCTCCATTTCTCAATGCCGCTGCTGGCTATTAAGGAAGGTTTGGTGAGTTGGATAAGGAAATGAGATGTACTGTAGTGTCAGCTCATCTGGAGCTTCCTTTACTGTAAGGTTGGGAATCTTTCAATGGACAATTATTTCCCTTTGTTAATTGTATCTTCAAAGCAGATTTTGCATATAAATATACCCCCAAATCTCCCCTCAGTGCACCCGGACTTCACTTTCTTTCTGTCTCCATGCCAGTCTGTTTCCGCAGTTCCCTCCCCCTATTTCTCCCCCTTCTGAATCTCTCTCTCCCCCTGCTTAAGGCTTTCTTCTTCTGCTTCTAACTTCCCCCTTTCCCTTTGCTGCAAACATTCGCCACCTGTCTCGCAATGCTTACTCACAAATAATTTACCTTCACATTGCTGCTCATGAGGAGTTCCCCTCTTCTGGATTGGGACAGCATTGCCTCATCAGCCTAAATCTAACCCACTTTTCAAATTTCTCCTGCTTTTCTTGGATAGTTCTTGTGAGTGTGCTGGATGGATGTGTATGGTGTGAATGCAGTCTCAGTTCACATCTAATAAAGATTTCAAGGTTATTTGGTTTATCTGGCTTGTTTTCTTCCAGTCAGCACTAGTATACACAGGGTACAAGTTCCTGCAAAGTTACGTGACCTCTTGCTGCTAATTGAGCTAATTTAAATTCCCCATACTTTTACACATGTGGATTTTCATGCATGTTAGTAATTTGCATAACACCACTCATACTTTATCCTCACAGTAACAACAAGTTAGGAAGCAAGTTGGCCTGAAAGGGTCTGTGGCTAGCTCAAGATCACTAAATGAGTTTCATGGCTGAGTAGAGATTTAAACCACTACTCTACAGTGTCTTAGCTCATAATCTATCTATCCATTCTGCAGCCACTGCATATTTGCACAGTAGTTGAAACATGTTGTGTGTATCCGCTTCTTACATTAACCTTTGGAACACACCCTCCCATCTCTCCAGGTACTGCATTCTCCACTCTCCAGAACATATTTTTTGTTTTTCTCAGACAGTATCACAGAAAAATCTCTTTGAAGAATAGTCTATGGGAATGTTTGCAGCTCTTACAGCCCTTTGAAAATCTACTGCTTTAGTCACTTTTGTTTTCAGTAGATTTTTGCTCTGCTCTGTTACTCTTTAATGTTTCAATGATAGGGGGTTGTTTCCTTATAAAATGTGGAATCCCAACATATTAACAGGGCAATAATTTAGGGAAGTCAGGGTGGAGTTCTAATTTACAGACATTTTAATAATGAAGTATTTATGGTTATTATGGAACAGAACTGATTCCTGGTGTGGTTTGTATAATTCGAGATGTCATACTTATACTCCATTTTCTACTTATTGTTTGCTACTCTGAGAACCTTAGTCACTGAAACTGAGTTAACTCCGTTAAACTGAGTGCAAACTACTTTTGCACTTTAAACTCAGGCCTAATCTACACTACACTAATAATCCAGTTTGAAACTGGATTATTTGCCATGGCTCCTTCCTATTGAATACTGGGATCTGTGGTTTTAAAAGGTCTTTAGCCTTGCCTGACAAAGAGTTCTAGTGCCTCACCAAACTACAAATCCCAGGATTCCATAGGAAGAAGCCATGGCAAATAATCCAGTTTCAAACTGGATTATTTGTATGCAGCAAGTGAAGTAAGCTGAGGAAAAAGGAAGTGGGGAGATACGGGGCATTTAAAAAGTAACTGAAAAAGAAAACAACAGATGATTAATCAGGATTGTCTCTACCAGACTGGGACTGCTGCTGGGAAGGCTATGTACATATATTAGAAATTAAATTTAAAATAAGAAAAGAAAAGAAAGAGAACCAGCAGCTTGAACCAGTGTGATAAACAAGGACAACAATTTTTAAAACTGTTATGTCCTTATAGTTTCTATCTCCTGTATGGAAACCCTTGGAGTTTCTGTTCATATTCTAGTAAAAATAAAATAAATGCATATTTTCCCTTACAATGTAATTTATACATCTAAACTTTCTCAATTGTTAGTGAGCATCTTCCTAGCACCAAGTGGGGTTATTTTAGGGTGAGGGACCACACATTACAATCAAACTGTACCTCTCTACTGGCTGGCGGACATAAGGGTGCTTGGCCACATCCTAGACACCACTGGTCCCGCAGACAAAGGGTATTCATCTGACACTTCACAGAAGACCTTAACTTTGTTCCTTCTGAGCGGGAAGGAGAGGATGATTAAAATAATGTGGAGATTATCAGACACACTAAAAACAGCATTATAACGACATCAGGAGATTGCTAAAGGGCTTCCTTTATGACATCATTCCCCATTTGTAATGCACTGTTCTGTTGCTGTTCCGCCGGTGCTGCTTTTTATTGATGGGAGAAGCCATCAATACATCCCCCATTCCATTCCTGTCGTGGATTTGACAGCGACTGAAAGGGTGCCCCGTTTCACTAGCGAGAGCCCATCGTCCCTGCCAGAACACTTCCTGGTGAGATTGGGACATTAAGGTAAGTGACACACTTTTTAAAATCTTTCCTGGTTTACTTGGAAGTTTTAAAGGGTGCTTCTGTACTTGTTGTAGCTTTTTCTCTTTTATTTTTCTTTTACACTTTGAATTTCCCGTGCTCACATCTTCTTGCAAGAATGGGTGGGGTTTCACTCCAGGAAGTGAATGGGAGAGGGGTAGGAGAGGAGATTGTGGGACAGGAATGCTTTTTTCATTCCTGTCTGATAATCTCCTCTAGTAGGGCTGCCCACACCATTTGGCACAGTAAAACAGCCACTGATGGTGACAATTGCTGGGAAGTGGCAGCAAACTGTCCGAGGCGAGAGCTTTGTGCTAAGTAGCCTGTCCTTTGCTCCCAAAGCTAGCCTGTGGCCTTCAGGTGTGGATGCTGTCCCATCAGCAGTGCTGAGGAAAGATTCATCAGCCAATCTAACTTGCAGTCCAGATTCCAGTTATGCATGGAATACAGTCTTGCTTTTTGCCTCAGGCATGAAAATGCCTTAGAATGGCCCTAACTCCAGCCTGCATTTCCAAACAACAGAGAAAGTTCAGAGTATATGATCTCAGAGATTCATATGCATGACTGAGTGCAAAAGCTGATGCTTGCCATGCCTCTCTCTGGGATAGTAGCAGTACAAGAGTGTTTGGGGAGGGGCTTGGCACACCTGCACCTTAGATGCTACTGCCTCAGCCTTTCTCACTGAACAGCCTCCCTAGATAAGGCAGGCAGCAAACACTTGTCAGCTGCTAGAAGCAACATTTATATTCCCGTTGTGTGGAAAACACACTCAAGCCAGCTCAGAGACTGCTTTGCTTTCTGAAGCCTTGGAACTGAACCCTTGACTTGTTTAGACCTGCCCTAAAATGCCACTTTTCAGCCAGCATATTCTGACTCTGGAACTGGTCTGTTTCCCCCTCCTCCTTACTGTGCTGAAATGGGTGGAAGTCTACGTATGCACACTGGCCGGTATCGGTGGCCACTTCCTCCATTGTCTCATGTTGCATTCTCTGAAGTCATGAAGGGTGCCCTCAGCCTGGGATCAAGGCTGGTCATGTGTTGGGGGCTGCCTTCCTGGCTTCAGAGCAACACTAGCGCTAGTGACGGCCAGCTATACAGGCTGCCACATCGGTAGCACCCTGTGTTCTTGTGCCGGCCTGATCCTGGTTTTGCCTTGGGAATCATATGTACTGCCCAGAGGCAAAATGGGGCAAGAGCCCTGCATTGTTTGGACTGCAGGGCTTCAAGATGGGGGGAAGCCAGGATAAGTATCCCATAACACAGCTACGTCTCTGAATATGACTTCCAAATGGCAACTGAGAGCAACTGACTTCCCCACCATTCTTTCCAGGGAGTTTTCACAGTTATCGCCAGTCAAAAACTGGAAGGGAGAAACAATCCTGGGAGGCTCCATGGGCTAGATCCAGTCCTCTGTGGACTGGAGGTCCCCTTTGGCTGTTATTGTCCCACAGGCTTAGCCATGGCATTCTCAGGATTGCAAGCACTGAACTTCCTTTTCCCCTTCATTAGCGATCTTGCTGAACTGTTATGTGTAGTTCTTCCTTTTTTGCTGCTTGTGTTTTGTAACTTTAATGTAAAATAAAATTTCACCAGAAAAACTGAAGTAGAGAAATAATGTGGCTCCTTTGATCCAAAAGTTTGTGGATTTTTCTTCCTGTTGTTGGTGCTTCATTGGTTCATGTATTTCACAGATTTGTGTCCAGCATGGGGCAAAAAATGGTGGTAGACATGATGATGAAAGCTAGCAAGAGCATAGAGAGGCAAGGACAGGACCAGCAACAGTAAAAGTGGATCCAGGAGAGCAGCCAAAAATCATAGAACAGAGACTGGTTCTGAAGAGCTTACATGGAGGTACTGGGAGGAGGGAAGAGGTCATGAACCTTAGCAGGTGGCATCTGACAAAGCCAAAAGAATAGGAAATTTGGAGGGGGCAACTAGGCAGAATGGGCAAGGAGGAAGGTCTAACAATGATGTTTTGGAACATTGTGTTCTAGGGCAAGAAAAGGAACACAAGCTTTATAAACATGATTTTTGCTTGGGCCAGCAAAATACCTTTATAGCTATTTTCAATTTAGCAAGCCACCTTTGGCAATATTGTTTTTAATGCCTGATTACAGTCCACATGTCCATTAAAAAAGAAGTTATTCAGAAATAAGTTCTGCCTGCCTTTGCAAGGCAGTATCACTGTAATACTTTTTTTTAAAGTTATTTTTTGCTGTTTGCCCCACTGGAACTCCCAAAGCAAACTGAAATGACCTTTCAACAATAGTTTGCTTCTGCTCCACCGGAACTGAACAAAAGCTTTCTATTTCATATGCATGTCTATTGCAGCTGGAGATACTTCTGTGGTGAAAGGTCAAGACATTTTGCGACCTTTGCAACGGATGACCTAATTGAAGAATCACGATGGCCGCTTTTGTTGTTGCTGTTGCGCTTTCAGACAAGAACGAATTGGTAGCTTGAATCTCAGAACTGCTCTGATTCCACAAGCTTTTTGGAAATTACTGGAGCGCACTGAACAGCTCTGACCTATTTCAAATAAGAGAATTTAGTAATTAATTCAAGTTGTCATGAGTGCACCTTCCATGTAAGCCTGGGATATGTAACGTAGGAAGTTAACTGGCAATGTAAGACAGAAGCCATCTCAGCCAAACGTTTTAAATAGTATTATTGCAATGGAAGAAACCAAAAAGGTCATTTAATCTGCCCCTTTGCTGAAAAGCAACTCCACTCTTACCAGTTGTCCCTTATGCTGATTCAATCCATGCCTCATAGTACTGTAAACAAAGGTCATTTCTGTGCTTGAACTACTTTAAGTTATGGCTCTGCTCACAAGTTCTTGAGAACTACATTTCTGTGAATAGTGTGCTGGAATCTGCATTCACAAGAGAAAACCACTAGGTTTCCCCTCTGAGTGTAAATTTCTGAGCTTGGAAAAATTACTCCTTTGGACTCCTCTGGCATGGCCAGTGGTCATGTTGGCTAGGGAATATGAGGAGTTATAGTCCAAAAAGGTAATTTCCCCAAGCTATGGGGGTGGGATAGACAAACCATTCCATGGACACCTGTAACAAATTTTTCAAAGGCATGTATGTGTGTGTCAAAGTATAAGCAAAATATAACTAGCTCCAGATAATTGTCTACCATTTTCTTGCTAGATCTGGCAGCAGCAGCCATGAAATGCAGACATCAGCTTCCCCCACCCCCTCTTTCTCTGTCATAATAGTAAAACCCAATGAACTTGAGTGGTGGGAGATTCAGGAGTGCTCGCAGGAAGTACTTCTTCCCATAGGGGTTATTTAACTGTGGAATTCACTTCCACAAGATGTATAGAAAGCTGTCAATTTGGATAACATTTAATATGGGGTTAGACAAATTAACTGTGAATAATGCTATCAATAACTATTATTTATTTATTTATTTTATTTATTTATACCCCTCTTCAGCCACAAGGCTATCAGAGCGGCTTACAAATTGTTTTAAGCAATAGCTATTTACACATCTACACTGCATTAAACAGTTTCCAATGTGTGTTAGCTAACTACTAGGCACCAGGCCTCTTGGTACAGTTGATGGCAATGGAAGTGAGAGAGTGCAATTCACTTGTGTCCTTCCCATGAATTGGCTACTGTGGGAACAGCATGCTGGAATTGATCAACTTTTAATCGATAGCAAATTTAATCTGCAGGGGGGGGGTTGAGGATCACATGTTTGCTGTGAAATGAGACTTGAATTTGTTTTTCAATAAAATGGACACAAATAGACTACCCAATTCTCTCTCTCTCTCTCTCTCTCTCTCTCTCTCTCTGACTTTTCTTCGCAAACGAAGATTCAGGAAGGACTCATCCCACGCTTTCTGCAAGTGCGCTGATGACTAAAAAGGCCAATCAGAGATAGACAAGTCTGGTTGCAGAAAGCACAGCAGAACGTTTCCTTGGGTGATGTTACCGGGTTGTGATTCTTTCTGCGTTGTTGTTTCTCTTCAAGACTTGTTCGGCGTGAGTTCTCAAATAAGGCTGCAGCATTGTGGATAGTGTGTCTCCATGACTCCCGATGTGAGGCCAGGGCAGACCATTGTTGGTGCTCAATTTGGCGGAGCCTGAGATGTTGTTTCAGGGAGTCCTTGTATCACTTTTTTGGAGCGCCCCTCTTACGCTGACCCGTGGCGAGTTCACCGTAGAGTAGTATTTTTGGGAGCTGATGGTCCTCCATCCTAGAAACATGCCCTGCCCAGCGCAGCTGTGTTCTCGATATCATGGCCTCAATGCTGGTGATCCCTGCTTGCTCAAGGACAGCAACATTCGTCACATAGTCAGTCCAGTGTATATTTAGGATTGTGCGTAAACAACGCTGATGGAAGCGTTTGAGGAGTCGTAAGTGGTGGCGATAGGTGACCCAATTGTAGCTGCATGAAAAACTTGGTTCTCTCAATTGCTTTTTATAGGGCAGAAACAGCTTCCCCAACAGGCCAAAAGAAACAAACCCAAACCCACCCAAACGACTTCAAAATGAATCAGGAAGCTCTTTTTTCCAGACAATGACTGCATCATTGTCAAGAATGTATTGATTGATTATTAACACTGAAAAGCAGGATCAGGGTATTTCTCACTAAATAATTACAGGGAAAGGTGCCTGCATATTTTGCCTTGGTCCTTGGGTTCTACAGGAGCTGGATCAGAGGTGAAAATGCAACATAGGACCATGCAGAGTTCTAGGACTCCAGTTTCCATCAGCCCATTAGAATGATGGGAACTGAAATCCAACTTTTTCAAAACAAGACTGGAATCTGGGGTTTGGGGCTCTGAGGGTTGTCCCTCATACCATGCACTCCTGAGCTATCCCAAACTCCTCTAAAAGGACTGTAATTCTCTACTTGTGCACATAATACAAATGTTTAAAAGTTACCCTTTTCGATTACATATATTTCCCCAGCAAGATCATAATTAGATCCTGTGATGTGGTTACATTTCATTAGATTAGGTTAGATAATAATTTAGTCAATCCACAAGCAGACTTCTCAAAAGCAAGGAAGGAGTCCTGCAGCATGTGATCAAGGCTCGTCACATGCAGGGGGTCTTGATCACATGCAGCGGGTTGGCTTCCTGGCTTCAGAGAGTGTGATGTGGATGGCAGCAGCTGCGAAGACGGGCCAGCATGGCAGTCTGGACTCCATCTTGTTTTGTTAAGGTAATGGGGGAAGAATGGGTCAGATCCACAGCCAGAAGACCCCAATGGGGAGTCTGCATATTCTGGTCTATGTAATGTAAGATAATGAAGTATGAATAGATCTCCTTCCCTCTTCTCACATCAGAGATCATTGCCAAAGGTTAGTAGGCTGGTGGAACGAACAGAGAAACTGGAATTACAAAATAAAATCTATATTTATTTTATTTTTATTTTTTTTTTAAAATTATTTAGGTATTTATACCCCACTCTTCAGCCACAAAGGCTCTCAGAGCAGCTTACAAATTGTTAAGCAATAGCACTTTACACATCTACACTGCTTTATAGGCATTAAGCAGTTTCCAATGTGTGTTAGAGCTAATTGCCCCCACAAGCTGGGTACTCATTTTACCAACCTACGAAAGATTGGAAGGCTGAGTGAACCTTGGAGGAAAAACTTCCAACGTTGTGGTTTGCTGTACTGGCATTTAAGCACTCTGCCACCAAGGCTCATATTTTTACATGTGATACTTTAAACTGTTATTGCATTTCGAGTCTTGGGGTTGCGGGGGATGTAAAACTAGATTGGGTTGAATGTAAATTTGATTTTAAAATGATTTTCTTTTTCTGTCTGTACAGCATTAACAAGTAACACATGCTAGACTAAAAGACATTCTAAGCCTCGTTTTTAAAAAAAACATGCAGAGCTTTTTCCCAGCTTAGTCATGGAGACTGAATGCCTAGTTACCCCTTTCATCTGGGAGGGTGTCTCCCTTTTCCCATTTTGTCCCATGCATGGATTTCCAGTACAAGCATAGTCCCAGTCTTCTTGATAATTTGAGAATAAACCACTCTTTTTGTGTATTGCTGTCTTTAAAAAGTTTAATTATTTTTTTAAAAAAATTGTCTCCTGATAATTACAAAAGGAAATGGATTTGTGTCATAAAGACATTCTATTTTTTTATGCAAAGGAATGGCGCCTCCCCAGCTCCTAGACTGCCTGTCAGCATTCTAAAAGGCAGTAGAGAAGCCCTGTCCCCCTGCTGTGTTAATAAGCACTGTCCGTTCCCAACCATCGCACTGTATTGGCTCTTGGTCTGCAGAAGCATAAGAGGCTAACCAGTATCACATTCTGCACAAAACAACACTGAATATATTCTGAATGTACATACCTATAATCTTCTGCCATTACCACAGCCAAATATTTAAATGAAGGACTATCACATGCTCAACTTTTGCTGAAAGAAGGGGGCATGCCATTAGACGAGGTAATTAACTGCCTTTGGGGCCAGGGAAGCAAAGTATGGCAGAAGCCACCATCTGGCCTTATTTTGTATGCCTAAATTAAGAAAAAGAGGAATGTGATCAAAAATACTGATTTAGCAACTGTTGAGAAAAAGCTCACTTTTCCCGTTACCCCTGTACAACTTTTTAAAAAAACACCAAGACCTGTGTCACTCCCCTTTCCCATGGATCTATTGCAATCTTGTCATGATTGCTAATTTTAGACGTATCATTAGCCAATTTTAGAAAAGTAACTTTTTGAGGAAGATTTCCTTCTTAGGGTTTTCTGCTTTGACTGTAGGCAACTATGGGCTACAGAAAGCATATCTGGTCCAAGGATGAGTTACCTAGGGCCCAGTCACACTACACAATTATACTACTTCATCAGCATTGTATACACACAATCCTAAATATACACTGGACTGACTATGTAACGAATGTTGCTGTCCTTGAGCAAGCAGGGATCACCAGCACTGAGGCCATGATATTGAGAATGCAGCTGTGCTGGGCAGGGCACGTTTCTAGGATGGAGGACTATCACCTCCCCAAAATTGTACTTTACGGTGAACTTGCCACGGGTCAGTGTAAGAGGGGCGCTCCAAAAAAGCAATACAAGGACTCCCTGAAACAACAGGCTCGGCCAAATTGATCACCAACAATGGTCCGCCCTGGCCTCACATCGGGAGTCATGGAGACGCACTATCCACAATGCTGCAGCCTTATTTGAGAACTTACACCGAACAAGTCTTGAAGCGAAACAACGCAGAAAGAATCTCAACCTGGAAACATCACCCAAGGAGACCTTCTGCTGTGCTTTCTGCAACCAAACTTGTTTATCTCAGATTGGCGTGTTTAGCCATCAGTGCGCTTGCAGAAAGCGCGGGATGAGTCCTTCCTGATCTTCATATGCAAAGAAAAGCCAGATAGACAGATTCCACTTTCATTATGCCATAGTTCTGTCCCAAAGAAGTCTGGGGTTTGTAGTTTGGTGAGGCACTGGAGCACACTGGCTGGGAATTCCAAAGTACCACTCTCAGGATTCCATAGGATGGAACAATGGCAGTTATAGTGGAATAATAGTGCTCTAATTCTGTAGTGTGTATTGGCCCCTAAACTAGCAGCACATGAGATTGCAGCCAATGGCCTTTGTTTTCCTTTACTTTACAGTGAACCCTCAGGATATGGGATTTTTAACAGCTTCATATCTGTATTCATGAGCTATCCCTAAATAAAGAACAGCATTTACTTTTCCCCACTTCAATGTCTTACCATCAGCATTATTAGAAGGCTAGTTTAATAAGATCAGCTAATGAGCAAAAAAGTCTGTGTGGAGCAGACGTACTGGAAACAGTTGAGCATGTTCTTCTGCACTGAGTTCTGTTCAAAATTGTAGATAATCTGTTAACAGCCTTTTCTGGAAACACTTTTGTAAATATTGTTTCCTATTGTCTTGAAGATTCACCTCTGAAAGAGTGGCCAGGTTTCTTTTTCCCTCAAGGAAGATTAGTAGTAGAGAAAGTAAAGATCCCAGTGTTTTATTAAGTATGTAATGGTATAAATGGTTTAACTTTTTGCTGCCTTTTTAATTTCTGTAGGATATATTTGTGTCTGTGACTGCAATAAATCACATTGACATATTGAAAAGTGAGTTTTTGGACTACAACTTCCAGAATCCCTTAGCCAGCATCACTAGCGTAGTCGAAAAAGTTACTTTTCCAAGATCTGATTAGAATTGGGCTACAAATGAGACTCAGTGTAGCATCCTTGACAGTGTATTGGATTTGTGTGTGGGCAAGTACAAATCCTCAATGGGTTTATTCAGTAGACTTGGGCTATCACGTCTTGGACTTAGGGAAATCACTATGGCACAACCTAACCTTCCTTAGTTGTTCTGAGGGTGAAATAAGGCAACTCCATATGTATGGCTTTGAGCTCCATGGAGGCAAGTGTAGGATACAACTAAATGTATTTGTTGCAATGTATGTGTCTTATGGCGACCGCATGAATTTCACAGGGTTTTCTTAGGCAAGGAATATTCAGAGGTGGTTCTGCCAAGTCCTTCCTCTGAAATATAGCCTACAGCACCTGGTATTTGTTGGTGGTCTCCCATCCAAGTACTAACCAGGGCTGACTGTGCTTAGCTTCCTAGATCAGATGGGATCTGGCACCTTTAGGGTATTTAGATAACTTTCCATAATCAGCTGCTAAGCCATTACTTTCTGCCTTCAGGTAGCAGGTGTTTTCAAAATTAAAAAAAATAGGGAAACCAGGGGAATCTTGCATACTTTGAAACCTCTGGCTTCATTACATCCTGCCATGAACTTTAAAATCTTTTCCAAAAGCAGTTGAGATCTACTCAGACTGAAATTTTATAGCTTGATTGGGGCTTATTTTTATTTACTGTCTCTACATTTAGATCTTCAATCCTTTTTTTAAAAAGGTTACTAGCAATAACTCTTTTTCCAGTACAAGGAAACATATAAACAGGAAAAAAGTACATCATCAATGAAATGTGTCCCTTGGGATCCTAAAAAATGGCTTAAATTAATCTAAGATTCAGTAATGCTTGGTATTTTAAGAGGGATAATAATTCAAATAAAATCTAGCTCCATGTGCATTTTTTGATTTTGCCCTGGCAACCTATCTAAAATCTAAAAACTACCTTCCTTAAATCACTGCACATCTGATCACAGCAGATGATGGGTAACCTTTTGTCCAATTAAGATACGGATTCAAAGATTAACATTTCACTTTTTTAAAAAAAATGCAAAGTATCATTCTTCCACTTACATTTCAGAGTAGAATATTAGGATGTCTCTTTTTTTCAAATAAGATTGATATGTCTGCCTTGAAAAGAGTAAGTTTTGCCTTCAGCAATAGCATTCTTTAAAGAAGGAACCAAAAGCTTTAATCTACTTTTCTTTGTTGTATTCTGCTAACATGGTTGATTTTATCTTGCTGGTGGTTGTTTAGAATTTTATTTTTGTTACTGCTACTGTTTGAAGTAAAAAGAGAAATATGTATTTTAATTTTAGAAGCTGAAAATCCTGATTTTTTCAGGTTGCAATCTTATAGTCCCTGGATGACATCTGAAGAGCTATAGGATACATTTGCTGTCCCCAACTGTGGGGACTGTGATCTCAAGATAGCTGATCTTAGAATTGTCCCAACAGCCTATCTCCCTCTAATCACTGCTGTCAGATCCTTAAAGTCAGGAAATTTTGTTGTTGGTTTTTTTAAAAGTGAGTGGATCATGAGTATGGAACAGGCAGAGCAGGGGAAGCTCTGGATACACAGAATGCAATGCCCTCCTACCCCTCCACCACGGGGAAACACTGAGCTGACTCTAGAGTGGGTCTCAATGTTTCCTCTCACTCTACTGCTTTGCTTCACAATGGGAGGGAAAATAGATAACACCAGAGAAAAAAGCAGAAGAATTAGTTTTATGAAAGAATGGCTAGAGCCTGTCAGGGCTTTAGAAAAGTCTGAGCATTCCAATCTCAGAGAGCTCTGCCTAAGCAACAGGATTGCCCTATCCATGTGCTGAATTTCTCACAGCATTTAATTTCAAAAACCACCCACACCATCTCTCAACACACACAGAGGACAAAGGCTTAGACTCAACTCTAGCACATTTTCCCTTTGAAATAATAATAAGCTACAGCTCCCAAACTGGTTTATTGAAAAAGTGTGTACTGTATGTGGAGAAGAATCAACACCATTCAGATTTTTACTGATTTTTTTTTATTTCATACAAAAAGACAATATCAGATTAAAAATACAAACACTTTGGGTGATTATCCAGCTTTCCCCCCGCCTCATAGAGATAAAACCAACCAATGAGCCAAACGAAAAGAAAAGCAACATTTTTAAGGTAACAATTTGGCCAGAGCTGTAAAATAATGCTGCACCAATTAAATTACACCAAAATATATTATTATACCTTTGAAATGGCTTTCAGACCAATAAATTAAAAAAAAATTGACAAAGTCAAATAAAAAAGTCAGCTTTGAAATTAAAAAAAAAAAACCTTCCCAAATTAAATAAGAAAAAATACATAACGCTAATAATAACAATGTGCAGTCAAGTGTTCTGCTTCTTCTAGGAATGATAACATGCCAGTAAATCCCTACAGAACATTTTTTTCCAGTTTGGCAGCAATCAATCATTCATTCACATTTGTACTCAAAATGGCAGGCCTGGGCATCAGCCTAGGTAGAGCTTAGTTTGGGAATGATTCTTGGTTCCACCCAGAAGCAGTTGAGAATTTCCTCTCATTCATTACATACATCAATTAAATGTCTAAGTGGATTTGATGGACAGGCAGTATAAATCAGCACTGTTCTGCTAAAATCAAGCTCCATTAGGACTAGTGCTGTCATAGCAGCCAAGGGAGGAAGGCTTGCAAATACCTGATTCAAAACACTGTCCTTATGCTGATGCAAAGTATATCCATACCACTGAAACATTCATTCCACCACTCCCCACAAAGAAACAGCAATTTTTTAAACAGCTGTACGTCTCTAAGGCTGCAATCTTGTACTCACCTACTTGGGAGTAAGCCTCAGCAAATTCAGTACAACTTATTTCTGACTAAATACACTTTAGGACTGGGCTGATTATAGTATACAGTACATTGGATCAGTTACAGGTCCATAGAGGGTATATCCCTGGGCATCAAACTATCTCAGATATCAAGTAGTATTAAAAACGCTGAGAAACCTTTCTCACCACAGCAAGAAAAAAAAAGGGAGAAATTCCCTTCATACCTCTTAAACGTGGTGATAAGGATTCGGTGGGTATTCAGTGCCATTTTGATCATGATTAGGTTATTAATTTGTCCCAATACTTGTGGAGAGATACAGCCATTCTAAACAACTGGAAGAGTTATTCAAACTAGAACTAACTAGCTTACCTGTAATAGAGTGCAGTGAAAGTGTTCTTATGCAAAATCAGCCACCTGGACATAATTATGAGAAACATAAAACCACACATTCTTCTACCTCAGGTATTTTCATGTCTTTACTTTGGAATATCTTGAGTTTGGCACTAATTTCCTGAGATTTTGGAGCCACAACAAGGTGTACCAAGTTCTGTTTCCAACTAAAACCATGACATTGGCACCAGTTGAACATAAGAACAGAATCTTGGCCTATTACTTATAGTTAGATGTGAATACTGACTTTAAGATGCAAACAATGTGACATGGTAAACTACTTTAATAATTCAGCTCTATCAGAACTAAAGAGCCATTTGCTGAGATAACTGTGAACAAAAGTAAGTCAAGTGATTCTGAATTGCCCAGACCTGTCAAACACATAGTGCCTATTTAAAGAGGCTTACATTCACATAATCCAGTAGACCAAGTGGTACCTTTATGGGAGTTGAAGCCTTTAACTGCATATTTTATGCATCAGACACATGTCTTGTCTTCTCTAATTTGACCCCATTGGCCATGCAGTATCATCCACAAAACATGTACATTCTTAAACTGAATTCCTCATCAAGTCTAGTAACTTCTTCCTCATAAACCACTTTCCTTCTCTTCCCTTACAATTTACTTACTGACAAGGGCTCTGGAATTCTGTGCTCAGGCTCCTGAAAGCTGTAACTGTAAAACTCAAATTCTACAGCTGAACAATCTACAATTCTATGCAAATTCATCAATTTGCATAAGTGAAGGCATAGCACACATTTTCTTAATCTTCATGGTTCATACAATTCGCACAGATGAACAAAATTTCTTCTTCCAGGGGTGCAGTGGGGTGGGGTGATCAGCTGCCCAGTCTGCTTTTTAGAGGTACACTGGAAAGTCTTCAGTGCATTGTCTAAACTGCATCCTCTCTTGACTGATTCTAGCTTTTCTGTAGCCTGCATACATAATATATTGGAAGAAGCCACTGACAAGGAGATACTTTAGATCTGACTGGTACTGCTTAGGTTTTCTAGTCTCCTGCATATTGTCTTCTTGTCCTAACCTTGCTTTAGATTATCAATTGTTCCTTCTAGCTTGATGTTTTGGTCTGGTTTGTTCAGCTATATTTAACCCACCCCTTAACTTCTTCCTGTGTTATTTTGATTCTGAAGAGACTAAATAATTTTTTTTCATTGGTTCTCAACCTTACTGTCCAGTCTGTCTAGTAGGAACTGGTGAAGATAAAAGAAATGTAAGGAAAACTTGGAATGCAGACTAATTCCAAGAAATCAAGGTATGCCTGAAACCCATAGGACACAACTGTTTAACAGAACAGCAATGGTACATAATTTTCAATTAATGACTCCTTTTTCTGGATTGTGCCAACAGGTGGAAGCCGCAGGTGCAGACTATACAGAAATAGCAAATGCACTGAAGTTTAAATAAACGCTACAAATAAAAGTTTTCCCCTGAAACACAGGGAAAAATCAAGATCCCATTGATGCTGCCACTTCTCTCCAATATGGATTCTGCAGCATCACTGTTTGCTATGCAGATTTCCAGAGCCCTTGTTTGCTTTTCTTTGCTTGGAAAAAGATAAACTTCTTCCTCACTCCCACTTTTTTCATTACTTTATTACATTGCTATGTCTTCCTAGCCTAAATTCTATACAAAACACATCCCACTCAAATCCTAAATGCTTTTCACAAGGTAGCACTATAATTGATAATGCTAATACTTGGCTGGGGAAGTATGCATTCATCAGTGTGTAAAGCAGGAAGCCTTCTGCTGTGTGTTTATATCTCTGGATCATGGCCTTATTTGGCAGGGAATCTGAAAATATAATTAGTTTAAGCATATGGAACTTAGCAAATCTACCTGCAAATAATTTTTTAAAAAAACTTAACTTCTGGTTTTTTTTCTTTTTAAATGATTTTTTGAAAAAAAAAACTTTTAGCATTATAGCTTTTCCAGTGGTTAGTTACCTTCCCTAATATAAATACATGTACCCTTTTTCCAGTTTACATTTTGTCTAGCCTCAACTTACAGCCACTGGAATATGATCCTTTTCTGTCTGCCAGATTCCAGAGGTTATGCTTCATAGATTATTGTAACTTCTTTGGACATTAGGTAGTATTTTGATTACATGAGCTATAAGGTTGCATAATGAGCATGAGATGAATTTTTCCTCAACATAACTGAAGGATTTCTACGCAGCCTGTCTGTTCAATGTCACTTCAATAATGCTATAACTGTCAGCAAATTGATAATTGAGCCAACTCCATCATAAAGGTACCCCAAACCTTTTCCTTCCAGCCCTGCTATCTCCTGTCTGCTAGTTAAGTTTGTTACAGATCTCCAGAGCTTTCTTGTAGACCTGAGTGACATCATCCATGTCTGTAAGGAGGGAAAAACTGCTGTCACCTGTCCGATTCCGATACCGCTTCAGGTACTGTGGTCGTGAGCGGTTTTGGAGTCCCTGGAAATCTTGGATCTGGAGGAAATTTTCAGCTGACACACAGCTCCTGATTCTACGCCTGTTTTCCTGCAAGTCCACCAAGTCAAAAGAGTCACTGGACAGGATGCTGTCATCACTAATCACACTAGAAGGACGGCTGTAACTTCGAGATAATCCTTCTCCAGGCAGGACTGCTTCCTCCATGATTTCCAGTGTTGGTGCATCAGGTCTGATCAAAGCCAAATCTGTGCTGCTGGTGGAATATTTGCTGCTGTGTTTTAAAATACCCTTGCGCCTGTAGGAATGGCTGTGAGACTCTATCCGTAATGTTTCAATGATGCTTGGGGATGCGTCCCCATTTTCTGCCTCCTCACTATGGTCCAAGAGTTCTGAAGATTCACTCCGTTCTGGAGATGAATAGTAGCCAGACTCTCTTTGTTGGGTCTTCTTGAGGATTCCTTTTTTTGGCATTAAAGAAGACTGCTTAACGCTGTATTTACTGGTTACCTCTCCTTCAACAACGCTCTTAATGGATGTGCTTGTCCTACATAACTCCTGCTCCAATTTAAAAGTGGAGGGCAATACTGGATTGACTACTCCTTCAATAAATCCTGCACTATGAGATCGATGTTCACTATTGCTCCTTTTCTTCAAGATGCCTTTGGGCCTCTTGGAGTTTAATTTGCATGCATTTTCAACTCCACCTTCCTGGATAGACTGTGCAATGTCATTTTCCTTCTTTGATTTTTTCAGGGACCTCTGTCTCTCTAGCGTGACTTCAGATCCCTTTGGTTTGGAAAGGCACTTCATTTTGGTATCAGTCTCTGGCTGGAGGCCACTAGAACGATGATGCCAATCTATGAACCTAGACAGCAGAGGAGATTCAGAGTCTTGGAGGGCATCACAATCACAAACACTGCTCTTATAGCCCCAGTTAACCCACCAGTGGTTGGATATGTCTTCAATGGTTGCTCTGCGCTCAGGATTCACCATCAGCATCCATCTGATCAGGCCACGAGCATCTACAGACAAAGGATACTAATTAAAATCATGGTATTGTACTATTTTTTTGCTTTAATTCTAAGTCAGTACTATGACAAAAAGGCAAAGGCTGCTAGCCACAGTGCAGAAATAATGCAGTTTGACACTGCTTTAACAGCCATGGCTCAATGCTATGGAATTCTGGGATTTGTGTTTTGTGAGCTATTTAGCCTTCTCTATCAGAGAGTGCTGGTGTCACAACAAACTACAAATCCCAGGATTCCACAGGATGGAGCCATGATAGTTAAAGCAGTGTTAAACTGCATTATTTCTGCAGTGTGGCAGCAGCCAAGGACAAAAGACAAGGGGTTCTGCAAGAGCTACTGCAGCTTTATTTTTAGGAAGCACATTTATATGCAATTCGCTAGCCAAAGAATCATGATATAAAGTATTTGTCTTTTAGTAAACCAACAGTTTACTCATTATTTGCCAAGTGGGTTTTGCTATGGTCATGGGGTGGGGATGAACATTTTTCCTTTTTTAAAGGTATATCTGTGTGCATGTGTGTTACAAACAAATTACTCCAAACCCCATTGAGAATATTATCACAACACAAAACTGTTAATGCTAATGCTTTAGCTATTTTACATAACAATTTCAAGCTTTGGAAAAGCCAGACCTCAGGGAGAAGGCTAAGTCAATATTTCTACCTAATATCCAGCTGTTTACATGTAGGACCATTCCATTCTGTCATGTAAATTCCCCACTTGCTATCTAAAGGAGTATAGATCAAATCAGGAATTTTCATTTGTGGATCTGAATGGTTATCCTTTGCTTTTCATATTTCTCAGAACTTTGGCTCAATACAACTGAATCTTGGCTCAATTCCAATTTTGGTTAAAAACAAAGAGCTCAAAATGTATATAACAAAGCATAAAAATGCATTTGTTAGGATAAAATGCACATAGGATGCGTATTTTGGGGCAAAATACATACAACTGTGTATTTTGTAAGGAAAACACATATAAGTGTGGTGTGTTTACATTTCAATCTGATGTGGAATAAGGATGAAACATATTTATGAGAGAAACTGGCATAGACTGGAAGCCAGCTAATTCATCTACTCATAGACCAGATACAGATTTTCTACCCCAGTGAGAAACAGGTTATGTGTATGACAGATCCTTGGCTTGCCCACATATACTGTCCCAATTGTGAGGCAGAGAATTTTTATCATGATAGAAATTGTTTTCTCTTTTTTAGAACATGGCTAGGAATTTGTGGCCCTCCAGACATTGTTGGATTCCAGTTCTTATCAGGATCAGCCATCTTGGACAATAATTAGGTCTGATGGGAATTATGGTCCAAAACAATGGGAGGATCACAGTTTCCCACCCCAGTCTAGAAAATGTCCTTTGGATAATCTGTTTATGGCTTTCATATACTCCCAAGTTCTCCAAGACATACACCAGGTGTAGCATACAATCTCAATATTAACGGTATAGGTGGTTAAGTGAATCATGCAAACTATGTCACTTTTTATGCTGTTAACCATGTCCAGTTTATGCTATGGTCTTCCTTACCGGGTTTTTTTTTTCCATATTATTCTAGTTTTGTGCTTTTAAACCCAGTTAACTTTTGAACTTCCTTTAATGCTGAAGAAGAAGATCTCTTGTTCAAATCCAATTGCTAGTCCCAACTAGAGTAGTCCTACTTAACCAACTCTGAATAGTAAGTCAACATCCATATAAATCACACTGATTCAATAGATCTCTTCTAGCTGGGAGGGCCTAAATACTGTAGCCTAGAGTCACTAGATCCCCTCTGATTTTGGAAGGTTCATTGGGAGACCACCAATGAATACCAGGTGCTGTAGGCTATATTTCAGAAGAAGAATCTGGCCAAAACACCTCTGTATATTCCTTGCCTAAGAAAACTGTATGTAATTCATGGGGGTCACCATAAGTCAACAGGAGACTTGAAAGCACATAGACACACAACACATTCTAGAGGGGGCTATCATAATTATTGTTGAACCTTGAAGTAGATGGCAGAAAAAGTATTAAACTTTCAGGTATTTTTGTATTGTTTGTGTTATTATTTTTGAAAGCATCATGGGGGGGGAAGTGAGGGGGGGAGAAAAAAGACATCTACTTCAGTATACTTAACTAGCTTAGTTTGCATACAAGGAACTGGACAATGGCAGAGAAGTCATGGATGTTTCTGATGGGGATCATTACTGTGCATCATTTTGCAGGTTACCTAAACTATTCCATTTGCAAAGGTTAAGAGACTTTCCACTGTCCAAAAAGGAAAAAGGAAAAAAAGGAGGCTAGTAAAGTTTCCTGAAAGCAATAAAATCCACTAAATGTAAGACATTTATTTCCAAAATAACTTTTGGGAAGTCCTTTCCCCAGATACAAACTGAGAACATTTATGTTTCAAAAAGAACAGGAGATAACTAGTTTGCCACGTTAAGCTTCCAGTAGAAATATAGGGGTGTTTTGCTTATTGGCAGCCTCCCTCCTACTAAACTCTTGGAGCAGATAATGTTAAATTCAGTAAAGCCTGGCAGATATTATACTTCACCTCTATCCCTGGCCAACAATTTTTTAAAAAAAATAAAATCATACTGCTTCCAAAAGTGGCTCAGAGTGAAAGTTCAACAAGTCTCCACAGTCAGTAGCTACTTTTCTATGTACAGTTGGACCCCCGTATCCATGGGGGTTTAGTTTCCAGACTTACCGCCTCTAGGCTACCAGAAACCATGGACAACAGCAAACCCTATTAAAATAAAAGGACTTCTAGTAAAAATGTACCATAGAGTTTTGTCAAAGGACCTAGAAGATGCCTAGAGAAGATGCCTTTCTGGGCATTTTCCAACATGACTCTATGGTATGTGTCCCCTATTTGTGTCCTATGGATAACTGAAATGGCGTACATTGGTTCCGTGGATATGGGGGGGTCTGGCTGTACTGTCTAATATTGCTGTTATGTGCAATCAAGTCAACCCTAATTTATGACAATTTATGGTTTTCTTAGCAAGATTTATTCAGAATTGATTTGCCAATTCCTTGCTCTAAGCATAACTTGTCCAAAGTCACTCTGTGGATTTCCATGGCTGAGCAGGGATGTGAAACTCTCAGAGTCTCCCAGAGTCCTCGTCCAAAAAAGCAAACTACTATACCATGCTGATTTAACGCTGCCAAAAACTGAATTAACATAGTTCATGATAATCAAGGAATCTTCAGACAAATGTAGAAGCTATGTTAATAACTTTATGTTATGTTATGTTATGTTATGTTAGCAGCTGAACTACTGCATGGCAATACGTTCCTGACATGTTGATGTATAATTAGACAAGCAAAGTGGTTTTCACTGAAATATATTTTAAGATAAACATTCTGTGGGTAAATTCTTGTCCCTTGGTGAAATTCTTGTCCCCAGGCATGATTTTTTTCAGGATGTCCTATTGTTATTATAACAGTGAATGTTAACCATAAAGAACCAAGAAATGCAAAGTCCTGTGGTAATTAAATGGTCATGCTAAATGGGACATTAGTTGGCCTTGGCATATGATGTATAATGAAACATTTGTTTGGATTATTGTCTGTAGTGCGTTATCTGTAATAACTATACTGTATTGATGTTTAAAACTGTATTAACCTTGTGAAGAAATGAGATTCAACAGCACGCATCTAGTTGTACAACAGGCTCTGAGGTAACCATCAGTGCCTCAGATGTCCAAAACCTGTCTCCATTTTTCTTTCTTTCATTAGTTCAAGTAGTAGCAGAGTTCAAATGGGGTGAATTCCAGGTAACAGGTGGGTTGGAAAAATAATTCATGGCTTCTGACACCCTGATCCTTCCCATTACCATATAGAGTAGTTTTCCTGGCGGAAAACCTATCAAAACTATTGAACTGAATCCACTAACACATCTCCACCATCTGTACTGCTCCAGAATTCCCACAAATGTCTTTCAGAAACAATGTATATTTCAACTGGGTGGCACTAGTATAAGTCAAAAACAACCTGTTTTCGTTTATTGATCTTTTTGCTTCAGAGACTTCAATCTTTCATAAAACAAGGATTACAAAATAGGTAAAGCAAGCCTTTATAAATCTTAATAATTTTAATTCACTGTGCCAGATCGCCTTGATACCTGATGGCTGTGTTGGCTCACGATATTCTCCACTGCTGATCTGTCTGATAAGATTTTTGTGATCAAAGCCATCAAAGGGCATTGTTCCATAAACCAGAGTATAAAGTAACACACCAAGAGCCCAGCTGTCAACCTAAAGCAGAGAGACAATAAACATAAAGGCTAAAAAAAGTCAATTCCCAAAGCCTATGAAATTATAAGAAGAACAGAACATCTAGCTATGCTTAATAATGAATGTGTGGATATCCTGTGGAAAATCTGGCACTCAGTATGAAAACCAAATGAAAGAAACATCTTATAGGTCTTCCATGCTAGAAATTTATTTCAGTTATCAAGAAAAGCTTGCGATCATTTAGTCAAATTCCAAACATATATATGCTCAAACATATAATTATGTTTTCTTTCTACTTCCTTCCTTCCCTCCTTCTGCTTACCTCTGGACCTCGGTAAGGTCTTCCATTGACAATTTCAGGAGATGCATACAGTGGGCTTCCACAGAAAGTCTGGAGAAATTTGTCTTTCTGATAAAGATTTGAAAGGCCAAAGTCTGCAATCTGCAAAGAAAAATGCAACAAGGTTCTACAGTGTAATTTATGACAATACAAGTGTGGTGGAGTCTCCTTCTTTGGAGGTTTTTAAACAGAGGCTGGATGGCCATCTGTCAGGAGTGCTTTGATTGGGTATTCCTGCATGGCAGAAGGGGGTTGGACTAGATGGCCCTTGTCATCTCTTTCAACTCTATGATTCTAAGATAATTGTGATTTATTAGTGAACATCAGGATTAGGTATCATACAGGAGCCTTAGCTGATGTACTTCTTTTTGATATTGCTAAAAGTTTTTCTCCAACCTGTTCCTTTATTGTTCCATGAGTTTTCCCTCCTCTGTGTTTAGGTTTAACATTAATTTTAAAATGGCAGAACACACAGTTAGCCCTGTTAGTTAGACCAGGGTTAGTTTCAATTCCGTTGGTTCATTTGCATCTCCCCTATCCCCCATTACCAAGGTGCAAGTACACTGAAAAAAGCCATCTCGATGTGATTATTTGTAGATAATCACATTGATTGATTGATGAACAATCACATTGATTCCTTTTCTGTGCTATTTTATGAATGACTCAAACACACGTGTACTAGTAAAACATTGCACAGAACAAATCCTGATGGAGTAATGCATGCTGTTACATGAAGACTGCTTTTTAAAAAAGCATTTTATCAATACATATGTGCACATTGGTAATGAGGGAGAGGACAGACATGAACCAACTGTGTAAGAGCTGTGGCGAACTATTTATGTATTTAGTCTAGCACATTGTGAAAATGATAAGTGATACTTAATGATGAGGGATTCCTAAAGTATTGCTGCTTCTCTTATAGTGTAGACCATCAGAGATTGCTACAAGTCAAGGCTGGATTTTAGGTCAGATAAATTTGTACTAATTTTTATGCTGAAGAAGATTAGTTCTTGATCTTCGCTGCATTCTCACAATGTAAGTGATCCATATGTTTGGATTAGGAAGTAATCCTCCATCAAGTGAAGTAAGCTAGTATTTTGGGGTGGGGGGTTGGGGAGCCATGTTAGTCTGTTACAGCAAGAGAGACAGACAGACAGACAGACAGACACACACACACACACACACACACACAGAAATCTTGTGGCACCCTGAAGACCAACATTTTTAAATTTGCTGTAAACCTTTATGAACTGCAGCCCTCATCATCTGATGCATCAAGTTAACTAGTGATTCCAAGGAATGTTTCCTTTCTCCAATGCATATGGATTAATCAACTTGTTTGTCTGTGTAGTCTGCATTGTTGTAACGGTTGAACTTACCAGTGTTAGAAGGGGTGGTCTTAATCATTACCTGGCATATTAAGATTCAGATGATGTACAGTAAACCAATCTGGTAAGGGTGCCATAGATATACTAAAGGGGTGGAAAGTTGTGCTTTAGGGAAGAAAACTGAAGTAGGTGATCTGTGGAATGCTTTCTAGTCCTGTAATTTTTGACTATTCATTATCTTGGACTCCATCATATGCAGGACAGGAACTAGACTGAGGTTTGTTTATTATTTCATTTATGTCATCTTTAAACATTATCTATTTTACGCTATCCAACTATGCATCTCCACTGTTTGCTAATGTGTGTATATGTGTAAAAGAGAGAGGGGTGGCTTCTAATACAGAGCTATTCTCTATTTCATTTGAAATCTACTTTTAAAAACAAGTCAGTATTTAAACCCATGTTCTAGCTGTTCTTTGTAAGTGGACAGAAGAGATGGGAAAATGATGCTCTATAAATTCTTCACCGTATGTCTGGAATCTTGTTAGAAGAAGCTGGTGTACAATTGCAGTCTGTAAATGTATTCTTGAGGCTCAGATTGCAGTTAATTGCCTTAAATAAATTCCACTTTCTTATCAAGTCACCCTGACTGGTTAGCAGGAAGTCAGTCTTAACCTAAACAACAGGGCCATGTCAATCCAAATTTAAAACCGTTCAGTGTTAGAATTTGCATCCTGGACCACAGAATTAGCTTTATGTAGAGGGGATGCCACAGCTAATGTTGGTTCTTATACAATGCTCTATGCCTGTTTAGGACAATCTGTCCCCTTATCATCACACAATCTACAAAATACATGGATATATCCATGCCAATATTAATATACATAGTTCAAAACAAAACCCAGCTCCTAAAAGGCATTTCTGTTTTCATTTTGGCCATTCAGGAAAAAATATTTCTATCACAACCAATTCCCATAATCACAGACTGATGTTTATCAACTTTTCCCATTAAAGTTGTCATTTTCCCTCCTCCCACTGTGGAAAAAATGTCATAGTAGCCAAGATTCCTTCATGTTCTTGGCACTTAAATAGAGCCGAAGTATTAACTCAAAAAAGCTTTCCCAAACAGGGAGGGGTTGAAGAAAAGCCAGACTTTGTATCCCCTTGCCTTACCTTAGAGGAAACAACTGTTTCCACTACTTACAAGAAATGTGATGAAACATACTCATTGACCATGAAACTTGTACTCCTGTGAAATATTTGGGCTTAGTGTAATTTGAAATTGCTTCTTTACTTATGTTTGAACCTGGACCTTTTTCTATTGGCCTTTGGTCTAGAAAACCTAGCTGAATTATTGACAAGAGAGTACAATGTTCATGAAACCCAAGCTTTGCCTGTGGAGTGTACAGTTTTAAAGAAGCAAAACTTATACATATAAATAGAGTTACTGAGCCCTATTAATTTCCTTTGCTGATTGTTCTATTTAGCTCATTTTCTCATTCTGTTTTCCAATACCCATTTGGTGCTAGTGAATGGGTGCTTTTTTTCTCCTGCTGTGGTTGATTTCTCTGTGTGATGGAAGGAGCCTGTTAATTCATTAGGAATAAAATGACAAGCCTTTGACATAGGTCTGCTGGCTTTCTAGCTATATATTGTCCAGTTGCAGTAAAGTGTAAAACTTTCCAAATAATGTGAAGACTTTATGAGAAAAATGTTAGGTGAGCAAAAATGAAGTGAAACTTGTTATGAGGATTGACGTTAAAGTTCTTCCATTTATGAAGAAGAGTAAACATTTTTAAAAGTGCCTGTGACAGATAGCACTGGCAGCAAGTTTTACTTTCATAGTGAGTTTTCCTAAAAAGAGACTTGTATCATAAGATTTACAAAGTTTAGGATCACTTTCTTAGGGCTTGCCTACACAGGTGGGGGGAAAATATACATTGTACTGGGGGCTGGTAGAACGCACAGTTTTCTTGAGCATTTGAATTGAATGCAGTTCTTTTTGGCACCTGAGGGCTTAGATATGGGGTTTTTTTAAGACCTACCTTTAAACCGAACTTTCATGGAAAAAACGGTTTATTGTGTATGTGTGGCCGCCTCTGAGTTGGCTTTGGTGTGGAGCCAGGGGGTGGGGTTTTGGGTCACCTGATCATTCCTGACAGGAAAGGGTACTTTCTCTGTTTGTATTTACGTTTTGCCGGTGTGCAGTCACTATTATTTTGAGAAGGTATGTTTCTGTGGATACTTGTGTATCATTATTAGCACACTTCTGCCTATTTGCATATTCACATGCATGATGGGAAGAAAAAAAGCAGAGAAGCTGAAAATAATGCAAACTATAGCTCATGTGATCATGGTAGGCCTACCCTATTACACCAAAGTGAGCTCGCCTAGGGGAAATGTGTGGCTGGTAATGCCACTCTCATTTTGCTTTAATAAGCTTATCTACTATAATTAGCAAATGTTGTGCAAGACATCTCTACTGGAAACTCCAGGACTGGATGGAATGAGAAAGTATCTTTGATGATGACCCCACTGGCTTTAGGTCAGGCTGATCTACTATGGATCAGGTTTACTTTTACAGCATCTGGTGGAGAAATATACCAGCAAACTCAAAACATCTTTGTATGCAGCTTTTTTTGGACTTTAGAGCTGCTTTTGACTTTACCCCCTGGGGTATATTCTAGTATAAGCTTAAAGCTTCCACCATGGACCCTCCTAATGTCATTGCCCAGTACAGAAGAGCACCTGGCAGCCAAAGGTGAATAGAAGCAACAATGTGGACAGATGCAAAAGAGGACAGGATTCCTGAACTTAGCATGTTTATGTAAACGAGGGAATTTAATCAACCTGCATCTTCTGAAAATCCCTTTTCTACACAACTATTGAAGATGCAAGGAACGTCTTCGTTTTTCCACCTGGACATCCTAAGTACTAGAGAAGCAGACATCTTCACCTTCAGAGCCAAAGATATTATCATATTCTTGCCACCACTTTCCTGAAGATGACACTGAAAGCTAAACCTGGGCTCGTTTACTCAGAATCTTGTAACTGTGTTATTAAGCATTATAACATGAATATTTGCTTGAGTTGCCCTTATCTTAACAATAAACAAAATGTAGAGTCCTTTGAAAATTGTTGGATGAAATATATTATCTAAGACAAGTTAACGAGATCTTTAAAATACAAAAACAATTATATTAACTTGCAGACAGCCCATTTCTAGTCTCCTCCAAATACACATTTCCCAATATTTTAATAAATAAGGTTTTCCAGATTTGCTCAACTGAGCATTAATAATTTACAATCCCAGATGTGTTTCCTTGCCAACAAATATTGTTTAGTGAAACAGCATGGAGAGAGAAGTCCCTGAGATCAAAACAGAAAGAAAACATATAAAAATCGGAACCTACAGTATCAAGTATGATAGTGTGATTTTGTTTTATATAAAACAGTATTGATATGCTTCAGCAGTATGGCAAGTCAGATATAAAGGGGAGGATGTTTAGTTTGATATATTCCAGATTCTGGTACTGTTTACTGTGATGAGAATAAGAGTGGGAGATAAAATGGAAACTAGCTTTAATCTTCAGTTCTAACATCTCAAAATATTTATGGCAGCAGTTTAAGAACACCTTCAATACTATCTGTGTGCCAGTACACATGCCTATGCACTAGTACACATGGATTATCAGTACAAACATTGCTTTTTCAGTACGTTTATTGATGATATGCAATGGTCAGTATGAACAAAGTAGTGGAAAAGGGTGGGGGGGATGTTTTTCTTCCTACTGCATTAATCAAAAGAAAAATATTCAGAGTGGGAAGCCATATCTGGGATTCTCCTTGAATATTTATTGTCTATAGTAAATAAATTAAGCAAAAGATTAAGGAAGACTTGATGCAAGCCAAATTGACATTATTCCACCAAAGGAAAGCTACAACCCAAAATATATTTATGTGGGATTAAGGGTTTGTCTAGACAGGCTATTTTACCCCATCTTGCCCCCATCTTAGAGACCTGCAGTCCACATGAAGCAGGCCCAGGCAGTCCCGACAACGCCTAGGGCAAGGATGGATAAAAGACGGGGGAAAGCCCATTAAGCCACTATATTTTAACACCTGGGGAAAAACACTTCATTTAAGAAAAACTGGATCAGGCCCATGGGAAGGCAGGAGTTCATACCAGCACACTGGCCCATACCTGCAGCTGCTGCTGTCTATGTTGTACACTCTGAAGCCAGGAAGGAGACCCACATGTGTTCAGGACTGGTCACATGCAGGGGGCCTTGATCAAAAGCTCTGGCCTCCTTCCCTGGCTTCAGAGAGTGCAATGCAGATAGGAGCAGAGGCAGCTGCACACACAGGCCAGCGTGTCCATGCCTTCCGTTTTGTCCAAATAATGGGGGAAGGGCCAGAATATGCAGGTGGGAAGCCAATGTATTCTGGCCAGTGTATACAAGCCCTAAGTCTCATTTAAGTCAGTGAGTTTTAATTTCTTGGTAATATGTTTAGGACTGTGCTGTAAGACTTGCTTTGCTAACACGTAAGCACTTAAAATGGGGTGTACTGCAAATTCCGTTCTCAGAGATTCCAGAATGGGACAATCTTTGGTCTTCATGAAGTATCTCCTTTATTAACCAGGGAAGGCTATGGGCATGTGAGTTTTTGGACAGTGCCATGGTCCACGGTGCTCCTGGTAAACCTCTATATGATGTTGGGATTATTTTTCCAAAGACAAAGGGAGGTAAAGAGTCAAAATCTACAGGATGTAAAAGGCACTGCTTATTATGTTAAGAACGAAATTGAAAACTTAGCTTTGAATGAAAAATAGAAATTGCCAAACCATCGTTGGAGAAAATTTTGGCCGTGGTTTAATGAGACAACCCCAGCAATAACTTAAGGGATATCTTTACATAAATATTTTTATTATTATTATTGTATTTTTGTATTATTTTTGTATTATCATTTTTATTAAATTTTTATTTTTTTCTTTTCCAAATATGTATAATTGTAATGTGCAACTTCTAATTTAGTATAAAGGTGTAAATATAATGTTCATTGGAAAAGAAAAAAGAGTGATTATAGTATGTTTAAATTAAGAGGAAAAATGTATTAGTGTTAGGATAGATGGTTTTATTTTTGTATTAGTAAGAAAAGAGAAAACAGATTTTTTGCGTTATTGTTTCGGCCTTTTGCGGTTGGGTGTAGTTTTCAGTAGAATGTTCTTATTTCAATTAAAAAATTCTTAATTCCCCCCCCCCCATCTAAATTCCTAGACTGCTCCTTTCTAGTAGGCAGAGTATATGCAGGCCTTATCTCTGAAGTCTTGTTTGGTGCCAAATCCCCATGTCTTCCTTTAACTCCCTTTCTTGTTAGACATTTCATACAAGTAGGGGGGGAAAGGGTTCTGAATGACCAGCTACTTTCACCTAGCTGGATCCATCGCCGCCACCCCCCCCCCATTCTAGCAAGAAGCCAGAACCTTTGCAGCAGCTACATTGGGCTGAGAGAAGGAATTCTTAGCAACATTCTTTTTCCTCCTCACCCCACCTTCAGGCCAGAAAAAAAGAGGTAATAGAAGAGGAGAAGGAGACATAAAGCAACACCACAGGCAGTTCAAGAAGCCACTAGCTCCTTATCTCATTGGCACATGTAGCTTTTCTTTCCCACCTTCAGGATGGGAGACAGAAAAGCAGAAGCGAATGAGTTGTTCAATATTTGTTAGCCAAGAGCCTTCAAAGTGTACCCACACCTGGCACACAGCTATGCAGCAGAAACATAGCAACATTCTGGCAATCACTAGGTAAGTCCCCAAGAGATCTGTTTTGCCTTCTTTATTGGAGGGGGGGGCAGGGCAATGTTGGGAATTGGGCTGGAAAGATCACTGCCAAGAATGTCCTGGATTTGGCTAACTCTTCAAGGAAAACACACTTGCAAAGCAAAAGATAAATTTTAACCTAAATCAGTGGGTTAAATTAGCATGTGCATCAGATCTACATCAGGGCGGGGGGGGGAGTTTCTTCCCACAGGGGAAGAAGCAAATACTGTACTAGTCACATAAGCAGAATTAAACGTTGTCAACAACTGTCCTATCATGGGAAAGCTTAATGTTTATAACGGCACTGGAATAATATCACCATGCCCTCAAAAAAAAATATACTGGTGGATGGTCAGTATAGAATGAAAACAATGGAAGAGCTGAAAGAAGAGGGAAATGAACTTCATTGGTATTTTTATTGACAAATGTCGGAGAGATTTAATATGGATAAGAAACTATGTTTTTGAGAGAGAGAAATCAGAATTTGAAATGCAATTGTGTAATGAACATTTAGAGACAAAACTGTATAAATGGTTGTTGAAAATGGAAATGGAAGATGAACAGATTTTTAAAAATATATGTTAAGTGGGCTCAAAATGTAGGTTATAATATACCAATGGCACAATGTGGGAAAGTGGGGAAAGAAGGATTGAAATTTGAACTGTGTTATGATCTTTAAGATTTTTTTTAGAAGATGATGTACAGATGGTATTTAACTCCAGAAAAAAAAAAATCTAAAATGTACAAAGGTTCCTCAAATGTATGTTGGAAATGTAATGAGAAAAAAATTGACATTTTATCATATGTGGTGGACACGTGATAAAGCAAAAGAATTTTGGACTAAAATTAATACTTCGATGGAGAACATTTTGAATATGAAGATTCAAATGAAGCCAGAATTCTGTTTACTGAAACTTTTAGATGAACAAGTGGAGAATAAGTACAGAAGAATCTTGCAATACATGATAATTGCGGCGTGATCATTGTATGCAGAAATGGAAAGAAATGGTTATGCCTACACAAGAGTGGTTGATAAAATTATATGATTTAGTGGAAATTGACAAATTGACATTGTTACTTAAAGGAAAAACAGTAGATAAGTTTAAAGAACAATGGAAAGAAGTTATTAATGATATGAGAAATATTTGGGGAGGTAATGTTCAGATTTGATGGATAATAATGAAAACTAATAAGTAGAAGAGAAGGTTTGGATGTAGACGTATTAGTGCAAAATCTAAAGGTAAATATAGAAGGTAGAAATACAAGATAACTACATTCTTTAGCTGACAAGTTAGAAGTCATATATACTTTGTATGTCATGTTTGTAGAACTTTTTATGTTAATCAAAAGAATTAAAAAATGGTAAAAGAGCATACGCTTAGGATTAGGTTTGTAACTCTAAAAGCTCCAAACTATGTTTTATTGAGAACTGCATGGGAAATGTTATGAATAACAAACATGGAGCAAGCCACACACTTCATGTCAAATGTATAACATCAAAGTTTTGGATTTTATTCCAGTTTTATCTTTGTGCTAGCAAGGTTGCAGTATCATGTGCCTTTAGACCATGCACTAGGAAATGAGCCACCAATATAAGGAAATACTTTATCAGATAACTAAACACTTTCTGAGTTTAAAACAGCTGTAAGTAAAACCTGGGAAATTAGTGCTGTTCCCAGAACAGCATCATGTGTCTCGTATCATAGCCATCCTTTTCTTCCAGGAAAAATGAAAAGGTCATTCCCATGCTTTCACTAAGGATTTTTGTCATAGTTATGACATCACAAAAAGCAAATCTGAAAGCTATCATTGTGCTTGGAGTTCTAAGGCCACTTCCTAATGAACGACATGTGCTATGCTTGAGTTTATTTTGAAACTGGATTTGCTTATTTTTCAGACATGATCAAAAGGATGTTCAGAGTGCTCCAGAGGAGGCACTTGAACCTTACAGGCCAAGAACGTTTTCATGGTTTCAGCAGCCAGCAAAAATACCATCTGTAAAGTAAATCATCTTGAGCTGAGACTCTACTGTTTTGCCTGCTGATTGCTATTGTTCCCCTTGAAAGGGAGGACAATCCCATTCCCTTACCTCCAGAGTACATTTTTAAAACCTAAATATCTGTATTAGCAAGCTTTTGAGAGCTCTAGAGCTCTTCAAAACTCTTCATCAGACAAAAAAAAATATTGGTGAGTAGAAGAGGGAAGGGACAGGAACTTAATTTAATGTTGAAGTCATGGTGTCTGCATAATGTCTTCAGATGGAATGAGGGAGGTGAAATCTGCAGACAAGAAAGAATAGTCTCTCCATCCCATTTGTTCAGATGCTGAATAGCCTTTGCATTGGCTTCTGTGACATTGTAAAGGGTTTACAAACTACACAAAGGCAAGAGAAAAGAATTTACCTTAATATTACAACTGTCATCAAGAAGAATATTTTCCAGTTTTAGGTCCCGATGGACAACACCATTCTGAAATAAGAAAAAAAAAAGAGAGAAAAAAAACATAAGGATGGACAGAAAGGCAATCTGTGGGAGGGTTTAATATTGGATGGATTAATAAAGTGAGCTATCAGGGTGGTCTTTGCATTTATACTGCAGTCATAACACTTGCAGCCTACTAGTGACAGGAAGAGAGACAGGAGACAAGTCACTTGCTGTGTGGTTAAGGGAAGAATGACTGGAATCTGTCCTCCCATAAAACCTGTAAAACAGCAGGGGAAATCTTTTCGGAACTTAATTCTAAACCCAATCCTTCTCTTACTATGTGAAAGTAATATATGCTTCCTGGGCACCAGAAAACTCTGTCACTCTCACTCTCTTACTCTCAGTGTTAAGTTAATCATTATAAAAAGTCTAGCTCTACATGATGCTATATCCTAAAAGACTGCTCTTCCTTTCAAATGTTAGTACTGAGACCTAACAAGCTATGCTTGTTACAATTTGTGCTGGTGATTTTTCTCTGTTGTACATTGCAAAAGCTGCAACCTACAGTCTTCAAAAAAACTCAGTTAATTTAAAAAAAAGATGCCATGGAAAAAGATTGAAATCTATTATAGTCATGCCATAGATAGGAAAAAAATCTCTGAACCCTTAAACAAATTATATCCGTTTCAAATATACCTTTATCATTTAAGAGCCTTTTTTTTAAAATGATCTCTTATAAAATTTTGATTTGTATGTAAGACTCTAGAACACTAAATTTTTCACTACAAATTTAAGGAAAATACATATCAGTTTGGAACTGCAAGTACTGTATGCATATCTTGGTATGTGTTATGCTCCCCTCCCCACTACACATGCTCGTGTATTTGAAGAAATTTACAAAGCAATAAAGAACCTTAATGCAGAACACAATTAAAACAATGTATTAGACTATTGTGCAAGAAAAAAATATACACACAGATACACTTCATCATGATATATCTGCTAAGAAGCCAACACCAGACAACATCCACAGTATGTGATCACTTTTGAACATAACTTAATTACATCCTCAGCTGCTATGAAATAATTTTGGTTCTTGGCACACAATCACTGGGTACATGGGAAACAAGATACAACACAAGCATCACCACATGAATGTGCCATCTGTTAACATGGCTCACCTTATGGCAGTAATGCACAGCAGAGACAATTTGCCGGAAGAAGTGCCTTGTCTCCCTCTCATTCAGCCTTCGCCTTTCGCTGATATAATCATACAATTCTCCTTTGCTTGCATACTCCATGATGATCACAATCTTATCTTTATTCTCAAATACTGCAGATAAAAAAAAACCTCCACATTTAATTCAATACATTTAAGAATTAAACACACATAAGCACACACAGTAAGCCTTGAAGCAATGGAGAATACTCTTGTTCCCTTCATTTTCACCCCAGTACTGCCAACAGGGATGGACAGATCGTTCTATTTCTATTTTGAGTCAGTTTCACATGTGCTCATCCATAAGTCTGTTCCATTTTTTATGTATTAATCTGTAGCTTTCATTCTGTCGTTTTGCACTTTCTGCACAAAAGTTAGCATTTATTTTTTAATACATTTTGTCATAAAATGTAGATTCTCTGTGTTTATTATACACAGAAATATAGTCACACTTGCACTTTCATGCTCTTTTTATCTTAATACATGTACTCTCTGTTGCCAACTGACCTTTAAATTAGGAAAGCAAACAAATACGGGAAGTATAGCTGGTGGCAGAAGAGATGAAGTCGCTAATAGGCACTGTTAGTCATCCAAGGCAAGAGATTAAGTGGCTTACATGGGTGACTTAAGGTACTATAGATATATACTTAAATATCAATACAGTACTTATTTCATTTCAACCTGCTTTGCTTGTCTAGTCAAGTAACTGGATTCCCAACTGAAAGCAGAAATGAGGCCAATTGGAAGCTGAAGCCACTCCCAGGTCTCCTTTGTCATATAGTCGTAACAGAAAGAAAACCCAAGTACATCATACACATGCATTTAAACCATATATGCATTTAAACCATAAATTGCTCGCTGATGCTTTGCAGAGGAAGAAAAAAGGAAAATTAAAAACATTGGTGTTTGTGGGAAATGCATAAACCATCTAATTTTCTTTTTAAAAAGCTGAGAAAAATAAGTCAATTCTTATGCAATGTTTAAATCACTTTTTTTCCATTTCAAGCTATTGGGTGTATTACTAGTTTACTATTTTACATTTAATAGCCACTTCAATACATCTTAGTATTAAAAGCAGAGTATACATGTATTTCCTAAAATACATAAATAATCTCAAATAATCATTCACTCTTTGATCACTTTTCAATTGGTTGAACCACTATAGAATATATATATATATATTTACTTTTATTCTGTCCACAATATTCATTGGATACCTAGAGGTGGGGGAATCTTACACAGATTAAGTAAATTGTTTTTCACTTCTGCGCACATTCTCTATTACTTCATTCACATACAGAGATGGCTGGTAAAAGTGAGATTGTGTTTGGCAGGTCTTCTGAGCTAATGAGATTATTCTAAACTGATATAAGTAGTCTTACTGCAACTGGTGCACTGCTTTAAAGACAGGAGAGTTTCCCCCAATGGGCCTTTAAAGAATGTCAAATACAAAGATGGAGGTTTCAAAACAGAAACTGCAGTTTCATTCTGAGTCTTTGTCATAAATCTCATCACACTTTATCACTATGCTGTACAAGACATATGTAGTACTGATATTCTTTCCATCCCATTGTGTGTGAGAGACGGGGGAAGGGTGATAGGAAGCAGCCAGATAAACACTAGCTGCTGCTGACTAGTCCATCCCCTTACTGCTTATGAAGCACTGATTCGTTCCAGTGATTTCACCCTCATTAACAATGAACTTTGGAAACCCATGCAAGCTGTTTGTGGATGAGTTACATTGCAGCATCCAAATATGATATGCTGAAAGTCTCTAGGATTGAATTAACATTATTAAAATAGACTTACTCCTTACATAACAAGAATGGATTGTATAATGGTAATGACACAGTTTCTAACAAATCAGTACTGATTCTAACAAATCAGTACTGATTTGTTAGAAACTGTGTCATTACAAACTGTGTCATTCTAACAAATCAGTACATAAAAAGTATCTTTTTAGAATGACAAATTGGCACAATGCCCAACCTATGTAATAAATTCTCACTAGAAGCCAAAATAACTAAAAAGGGGATAATCATACTTGAGATTACTGGTGTCCACCCTTTGGGCCTTCAGGTGCTTTGGACTCCAACTCCCAGAAGCCTGAGCCAGCTACTCCAATGGTCAGGAATTCTGGGAACTGTAGTCTAAAACACCTGGAGAGCCAAAGTTTGACACCACTGCTTAGAGGTATCATGAAATGACCCAACTTATGGGAAAAGACAATAATGCCAGTAATAATAGTAAGACCAAAATAACATGGAAGGCAGTAGAAAAAAAGAAAGACAACATAACATATAGATAGACTCAATAAAGAAAGCTATGGCCCTGAGTCTGCATGACCTGAGCAGGGCTGTTGATGACTACAGCTCACCAAGGTCTGCTGTTCATAAGACTGCCATTAGTCAAAGCTGACTTGAAAGCATATAACAACAAAACAAAATATATGGAGAGTAGTCACTGGCTGGTGGTCTAAATACCCTAACAGCACCAGATCCCATCTGATCTTGGAGGCTAAGCAGGGTCAGCTCTGGTTAGGACTTGGATGGGAGAATGCCATTGAATACCAGGTGCTGTATGGTATATTTTAGAGGAAGGAACTGGCAAAACGACCTCTGAGTCACCATATGTTGATAGGCAACTTGAAGACACACACACATAGTCACTGGCTGAAATCTTTATGTACTGAATCATAGAATCAAAGAGTTATAAGTGATCGCAGGAGCCATTTAGTCCAATCCTTCCTATACAGGAATACACTACTAAAGCACTCCTAAGAAACAGCCATCCAACCTTGTTTAAAGACCTCAAAAGTTTACAAGTACTCTTTTTTTACTGGAATAAATCATTAATTTAATTAAAGGTTTTGAGATGCATCAGACATGTTATATTATACAAGAATATACTAGGAACTGTCCTCAATTAAATTAGATGATTTACCCAAGCTCTTCCTACTTGATTGGAAACAACTTTTAAGATTTCTGGCACATACTGTTCCTGGCCCTGCTACCTGACATCCTTCAATAATAAGAATCAAACCTGGGAGTTGTACACATGTAAAGTGAGTGCTCTGCCACAGCACTAAGGTTTCTCTCCAACAGCTCCAAGTCTTAGAGAAGCACTTCCCATTATGTAGCATGAGTACCATTACATTTCTGAGATACTAGCATCTCAGCAGTGCTCATGAAATGCTGTATCTTCCTAACACCGTATTGAGTGAAGCATTGATATTGCTTGAATGCAAGTATGAATGTATTTGTGATATTATTTATTGCAATAATAATGAAATCTGTTAAGACCTACATTTTAAGATGACTATTTGGCTTACATTGTATTTTTTCCTGTGTTTGATTTATGATTTGATAGTCTAATACAGATTATTCTAAAACTGGAGAAACATCCAAAGTAGTTCTGTAAAGTTGCTGCCACCACCTACTCCACAGAAAAACAAATTTAATCCTGTGTACCAGTTTACTAAAATGGAAATGCTAGACCAACACACACACACAAATGCTACCCATGACTAGCTGGGTCAGCATCAGAGTGTCACTGACTTTGACCTATGGCAGACAGTTCAAAATGGGTGTTTTATGAATGCTGCTTGCTCCTTTCCCCCTAGAGTTATGTAAATTCTCACAAAACTCTCTTTCACAGAGGTATTTCACTGAATGAGGATCCCTCTAGACTATATCTTTTCCAGGGTGGATCTTACAGAGATTGCATAGGAAGTTAGGGCAGATCTATAATCCCCATTCTCTATAAATTAAATCTTTCCAGAGGGACTAAATCCAGGAATCTACATATAGTTATCCATTATGGTAACCCACTAGAACAGGAGTGTGTAACTGATGGGGATTAGGGTCCAAAGAAAGGCTCCATTGTGGGAAGCAATTCTGCCATGCTTTCAACCCTCTCTGACACATTTTAATCCAAGGAGAGGCCTTTTTTTTTTCAAATACAGTATAAAGTGACCCATAAATCAACTTCCTTTTTTGGGGGGGGGTCACTTTGAGCCTAAAATGCCCTGGAGAATATGTGGCAAAATTATCTCTCTTCCTGCCCCCATTAGAGGAACTGGGGAGAATTCTGGAGAGGAAAAAATGGGGTGGTGGGCTCCCTGGGGTCACAAAAACACACTTGGGCTACATGTAGCCCACAAGGCACACTCTCCCACCCCTGCATTACAACAAGAGTTTGGGGCATCCCCATATTTTCAGTCTCTGGACTGGTCCCATCTTCTCAGGCCAAGGTATCCTATGAGGCTGGCCACTGGGCTCTTCTAGACAGGAAGATATATTAAAAGCTTCCTGTTTGGGATGGGCTGAGGCTTTACTTGAACAAGAATGATCATCCTGGCTTTGGCGTGTTCTTTGGCTGCGACATGTTGGCACAATTTCCTCACAAGCCTTAAACATGCAAACAGCTCAATTTCAGTTTCCAAGCTGATTCTACCTCCACCAGTCCTCTCTGCACTCAAATTCTTACCAAAACCCACACGTTCTTTGAAAAAAATCATATTTAGGAGGAAGAATATATTTAGCAATGTGAGTAAATTTATGCAGGTTAGCTTGTTTTATTCTGTAAAATTTGTGTTCTCTCATGCAGCCCTTGTTGAACTTACAAAATAAATAAATATTGTATGTGAATTCCAGTATTCAAATATTATTAGCCTTTTATATTTGAAGTAGGATTGTTATTGTATTATTTAATAGTATTTATATACTACCTTTCCATAAACATAATCAAGGAGGTGTATAACTAAAAATGGTAATATATAACAAGACAACCATATGAAAGCATTGAACCAATATTAAAGCCCTGCTCACAATAATTAAAACTACATCTTACAGAATTTTATTAAGTTCCATCCCATCAAAGTCAAGGGAGATAACGACTGAAGTAAAGGCCAAAGATGGACAGACTACTCCTGCAGGATGTGATATATACATGCTCCTTCCAGTGTTAGAAACTCCCCAAAATGTTCCAAATCTTTATGAGCAGGATCCAACACTGGAATTCCACTAGTGGAAGGAAGATTGAGGCAGAACATCCTCTAGCACTCAAATGTGGGCAACTCAGCAGGGGACAAGGGTGAACGCGACAGTCAAGAGCACTTGTTATCAGCTTCAGCAGATATGACAACTGCACCCTTACCTTGAGACAAAGGACCTAGAAAGTGTAGTGCATGAACTGGTAACCTCACGACTTGATTTCTGCAATGCTCTCTACATGGGGCTATCCTTATACCTAGTTCGGAAACTACAACTGGTGCAAAATATGGCAGCCAGGGTAGTCACCAGGAAATCGAGAAGGGAGCATATCACTCCTATCTTGAAATCCCTTCACTGGCTGCCTATCAGTTTCCGAGCACAGTATAAGATATTGGTAATGACCTATAAAGCCCTACATGGCCTAGGTCCAACCTACCTCAGGGATCTCTTCCTCCCATATAATCCGGCCCGCACCCTTAGATCTTCTGGGAGGGGTTTATTGCAATCAATGAGATCTAGATTAACAACAACCTCCCAGAGATCTTTTTCTATCGCTGCTCCCAGACTATGGAATGCCCTACCAGAGGAGATCCGTCAAGCAACCAGCTTGGAGAATTTCAAAAAATCCATCAAAACGGATCTCTTCCGGCAGGCCTTCCTTGAATAGAAAAGACCATTTTTAATGGATGCTTCTCCCTCTTTTTATGTTTTTATGTTTATGTTGTTATGTCCTTTTGTTTTGATATTATAGTTTTAAAGTCTTAGGGTAGTTATTTTATGTCACTGGTGAATTTGCCAGTTATTTTAAATATATGTACTATTATATGTAATTTTAAGGGGGGGTAAATTGTTTTAAGTTATTACTGTTGTTAGGATTTGTTTGTTTTATATCCAATTGTTGTGAGCCACCTTGATTGCCTAATAGGCAAAAGGCGGGGTACAAAAATAAAGTTGTTGTTGTTATTATTATTATTATTTTCCCTCCTGGCAGGCTGCACTGGCATGTTTCAGCATGTGCCAAGTGATGCAACATCACTTCCAGCCATCATTTTTGCCATTTTTGGCTGCTTTTATGATTTATTTACAGTTTGGGGGAGGTTCAAGGTGCTTTTGAGGGTCAGAGGGAGCAAACCACTGTAGTTTGGGCACATTTTGGGTGTTTGGGGGCAAAAACATGCACCAATATCAACCCATTTTTAAAATAATAATAATAATAATCCAGGGCTTTGGGGACCACACTTCGGTATTCCAAGAGCTCCATGAGGCCCATGATCCACACTTTGCCACCCCTACTCTAACTCAGTCCCCCATGCACTGAAAAACTGATTGTCTGAAAAACCTGGGCAAGAGAGATTATGGGGTAGACACCACTTCCACCACTCTGGTGTTACACTGGCAGAACCATGTTGGGTTTAGGCAACCAAACAAAAGTATTTATGTTCAGACATTCAATATATTTACTTACACCCCTTAACTCAAAAAACAGATTTATTTATTCTGATTTAGGGCATGTGTTTCTCCCTTTTATTCCTTGTTTCTAGACAGCTAGTTTCAACTTTGTCTTTTGGTGTGAGATTTAGGATAAAATTTCTAAAGCTGTGAGGAAACTTCAAATCTTGTTACCAAAGATGTGCCTGAGCTGAAGTACATTCTGTAACACCATCTTTCTCAAACCATTATTCTCCATCACAGCCTGTACTACTATCATAATAATTCCTAAATGTAATCTGTCTACTTTACTATATTTAGAAGGCTTGAAATGATGAGCTCAGTTTCTATTCAGAGTTCTAAACTCTGTGGAGGACTTACTAGCACAGAGACTTCCTTCTCTATCTGCCTGTTGGGAATTCTCAAATTCACAGCACCTAGTAAAGCATAATAATCATCTTAAAATATTCTTGCTTATCAAAGAAGAAAATTTTGTTAGGCATGTTGAAAACAGATTTATCCATTTTTTTTAATATGAAAAGATGAAAAGTGCACATGCACACTGCTAATAGAAACACATACTCTGAGAGAAGCAAATTTTTAAAAAATCACATTGTTCTGCCTAGCTTTTTTAATGTGTTGGCTAAAATTTTTACAACTGTTTGCTTGTATACATCTAAGATAGAATGAAAGTAAACTCATATCCCATTTTATTTGTACTAAGAGGTATAGTTGTACAGTACTTTTTTTAAAAAAAAAAGTTGAGATCCACCTTGAGGACTGATTGCTTTCTGTTTACATGTAACCCCAGGATAAGAATTTAAGTTTGTTGTTTTAAGAGAGGCAGCCAATCTCTTCACATTGGAACCATCTGAATTCTCCTCGTGCCTTTGCTCTATATCAGAGCAATCTCCTAAATTAGTTCCAGCGTGTTGACATTCCTTCCATCTGGTGTCTTTCCATAAAGTGGTATTTTTATTACCCTCCTTACAGCGGCAGACAGAAGTACCTTTGCAAGGATACAAAGTGCTCTTTTATTAAAGGTCAGCCAAATCAGAGCAGAAAGTGAGCTTGTCTTTAATTGTAGGGACCAAGGTAGAATAACCTTTTCATTCACTAAAATCATCTAAGGAAGCTCTTCAGCGAAAGTAGAAATAATAATTCTAACATGCATTTGAATACTGGAAAGCATTCTTAAGATCTAAAGTCTACTCACCTTACCTACTCACAGCTATGTGGAAAATGTTTCTGCCCACTGCTTTAACTATTTGCGTTGAAGTTTTAAATTCTATTAACTATCACACTACATTTCCAGATTTTAAAGTGTTATACACTAATAGGAACAACAACAAAAAATCTGCTACATTCCCTGCTGAACCGCATACCACACTATAAAACATTTCGGCTTCAGCATAACTTTAGGAAAAATTTATCAATGGGTTACTCATTAAACAAAGTTAAGCACAAAGAAACTTTTTTGTACGCACATGATCTATGCCAGTTTACTGGATTAAGGTGGAAGTTATTAAACTTATGCCATTTGTGAAATTTAATCCTATTTCATTGCTTTTCAGGATTCTTGTGGAACTTTTTTTCCCCAGTGCTTAAATGTGGCCAGAAAGGATTTTTTCTTCTTCTGTCTTTGTGAAAGTCAGAGGCTATCTCAAATACTATGAAGTAAAAGATACTCAGCCCTCTGAGTTAATTTTCTTTATCAGCTATGGTTGTGTTCAAAGCCCAAAAGAAAATCTATAATGGACTTATCATCCCATCATAGGGCTGCAAGATCAAACCTCAGAATGCTGTATTCTGTTTTAATGTGCACATAGGAGGTAAAATTCCACTAGGTACAGTTTTGATTCTAACAGTTTGGCAGTGACCATGATGCTTCTGTTCATAAATTTATATTTAACTCATAAACATTTATGGGTCCTCAGATTCTTGGGTATGGCAATCTGATCTACAATACATACATTCAATATCTCACATACACTTTACTTCTTTATAGAGGCCTAATGGTAGGTGAGCCACGCTGTATAAGATATCAGATGTTGGATTTAATAGGAAGGCAGTAACCAGGTGAATAAAAACAAATCATGGGATTGGTCCAGATTATTCCAGTCTTCACAAGCATGTTATAGAGGTATAAAATCTCAGCAGACCATGACAGCATTAATCCTTTTAAAAATTACAATATTTATATGCCAAGGTGTTTTATGGCATCTTATGGTCCATCAACTTTATTTTGACATAAACATTTGCTGACCCAGTCATTTAGAGAAGTGGACTGAGTCTGTAAAAGCTTATACCATAATAAAATGCTTTCTATGAGCTTTACTACAACAGACCAACATGTAAAATGTTTATATAAAGCAATTCAAAACAATAAAATCATATTCTATTAAGAGACACCTGATATTGCTCTCACCATAACATAATCCTATAAAACACAGGCGGGCAAAGTGTTGTTGTACTGCAATTCCCAGCAATCAATGGTGAAGAATGTTGGGAATTGCAGTCCAATAAGATGCTTACTGATCTGGAAACCCAAACTTTCCCCACCCCTGCCATTAAAAGTATTCAGGCATTATAGAAGATACTTTCTGATTTTTTATTTTACTGCTGGTTTGACAGGATTCCTGAGGTGAAATGAGAAAATGTTTGATGCCTAAGCAGCTCAGGCTCACAATTAAAGTATCTTTAGAAAACAAACTAAATTGTCAGCTTTTCCCCATATCCATGGTCTGAGTCTCTTACAATACACAGTATTATTTAGTTATTAAATTATAACAAATGCAAGGAAGCAAAGAACAATAGAATGTAAGACTCGAGATTAGACAGTTGTCTAGACAATGAAAATACTCCTCACAGATAGCGACTAGAGTATCTTTTGTCCTAACATACCGCAAATGAGATTCACAGTATTTGGACAGAGGGGGGCCAAAAACTCCATCTATTGCAGAGGAAAGGCCTTTAAAGATTTCCCCAAGGTTTTTTGAATAACGTGTGGGCTTGCGCATTAGCCCATGTCTAGACATCCAATTTGGGATGCTGCACATTCTCGCCGAGGGTGGAAGTGGACAGCGGATTGGTCAGATGTGTGGGTGGGGCTTACCATCAAGGAAGTGGCTGAAAGTGCCATTTTCATATTTGATGTTATCCAGTGTTTACTTTTTTGCAGTGCTGAGGTGACCAAAGAACTTTTATAAGTGGAAGGTCATACTTGCGCACCTTTGATTTACAAGTTACCAAAAAAAAAAAAATTGCTGTGCATTGGCGACAACACATGTGGAGAATAATAACGTGCTGTATTCTTGGCTACCATCTTGATTCACAGGCATGACTGTGTGTGCACTTCAAACACAGATAGCTTCACATACAATAGATTTTGCCCAAAGACCATGGAGACAAATGAGCGCTACTGCAAATCTGTGGTAATTCACACCCATGTACATTGCATCTTCTCGTCTAGACAACCACTAGGTTAGTTTATGCTCCTTTCAAAGAGCCAGCATCATGTAGTGGTTGAGCAATGGACTGTGACTCTGGAGACCAGGGTTCAAATTCCTGGTCAGCGATGAAAAACCACTGGGTGACCTTGGGCAAGCCACACGCTCTCAGCCTCAGAAGAAGGCAAAGGCAAACCCCCTTTGAACAAATCTTGCCGAGAAAAACCCATGATAAGTTCACCTTAGGGTTGCCATAAGTTGGAAATGACTCGAAGGAGATTTTCACACGGGGCCAAAATGCCCCGTTACTGCCCCGCTACCTCCTCTCCTGTTCCTGCCATGGAATAACATAAATCTTTCACACACTCACCTTAATTCCACAGCAGGAATGGGCTCCCCCTCCCCTTGCTGGCCAGCCGTAAATGCAGCCGTCGTAAGACTGCTTTTACGACCGGCCGTCTGAAACATTATCATGTTATCACATGATAACGCTGGATGGTAAATTTTAAAAATAAAACTCCCCCAAACATAAAATCAGTTCACCAAGCACAAAAACACTCTTTAAATCACATAATCAAAACAGGGAGGGTAAAATAAAGGGTGCCACTTACCCGGATGTCCAGATCGTACCAGGAAGTGCTCGGAACGGACCTCCCCTCCGTGGCTGTCATTTCGGAACAGGAATGGGGCTCCTATTCGCACACCTGTGATTGCGTTATAGTGACGGAACGGTAGGTCTATTCACGATGAAAAATCATGATTACATTGTTCTGGAACAGTCACGGGAGTAGGATGGATGCAGGACAGAACGGGGTCAATGTCGTCTGAAAGGGAAAACCTTTCCCAACCCTGTTCTGTTCCTGCCACGGGATATATAGCCCATGTGAAAATCTCCGAAGGCACACACAACAAATGCTACTTTTGTTCTCAATCACTAGCCTCTAGGAAAACTGTATTATAATCTTGGGTGTCAATAAAATTTAAACTATAAAAATAATATGTTTAAAAGACAACAGTTGAAAAAAACAGGTTTCAGATTCCCAGTAGGCATGGAAACCCACCGGGTGACCTTGCATAAGTCACACTCTCAGCCTCAGAGGAAGGCAATGGCAAACACCCTCTGACAAATCATGCAAAGAAAAGCAGTCATCACCATATGTCAGAAATGACTTGAAAGCACACAACAACAACAACAACAAAGTTATTAGATGGTTCTCTTAGTAAAAGTAACTTAAGAAGTCACTAACATTTGGAATGTTAAGACAAATCTCAAAAGCTCTCCATATCCAGTGTTTTTTAATTTTTATTTTATTTTATTTTATTTGCTGTATTTATATAAACATTTTAAACCTGCAGATGTCAGTGAAATCACTTCTGACTTAAACTATTCTGGGTGGAACATGTAGGGATGTGCAGTTTTTAAAATCCTGAATAGCAACATTAGGAATTAAGTTCAATGTACCATTATATATATATATATATATATATATATATATACTTTCTCAGTATTGTATTGTAATATGCATATTCAATTCATGGGGGACTAGATTTCATGCTTTTTTAAAAATTGCTAATTGAAATGCAATTCAGTCCCACTGCGAAAGTAAATTCCTTTGATGGCAACATGTTAATTAATGTCTCACTTTCTTCTGTTAAAGATCCTAAGGCAATTTACAGGGGCGAATCCCAGAGAGTCTCCCACTAAGGCACTGATCAGACCCAGTACGGCTTTAGTAAGGTTGCTGCAATATAATCATGCCCCAGAGCTTACACATGTCTTATACATTTTTGTTGTATTATAGACTTGTCTAGATGGGCAATATACTTCATCTTGCCCTCATCTCAGAGCCCTCCAGTCCACACTACGCAGGGCATTTGCCTTATTCTGCCCCCAGACAGTCCTCACTATCCCCAGGGCAGATATGAGGCTAAAACAGGGGTAAGGCAGGGTAGGGCCCAATACACCATTATAAGAAAATACCTGGTTTACTCCATTTCTGCTGGAAGGACATGGTTCAGGCCACACATGTCCACAGGAGCCTGTCCCAGTAGGCCAGCCCTCACTCCTGCCACTACCTCCCTGGCTCTCCCGGAAGGCAGGAAGCAGGCCTGCAGCATGTAACCAAGTCTGGTCACATGCAGGGAGCCTCAGTCACATGTTGTGGGATCCCTGCCTGCCTTCCGAGACAGCAAGGAAAATGGCAGTGGTGGCTGCAGTGACAGACTGGCATGCCCGTCAGGACTTCGTCCCATTCCTTGGAGGGAACAGGGAACAATGGGCCTGATCCGTGGCCAGGACACAGGACACACTGGTAGGGGGGCAGCATATCCTGATTCGTGTAGATGAGCTCTATATCATTTGTGGGGGAAATCTATTTCCCACTTTTGATTCTGTCCTAATACAATTGAACTATGGAGGACATTTCCTCAACTGAAAGTATGCTTCAGAAACTATGCTACTTACAAGTATTAGAACTGCTTCCAGATGAGGCTTTTGTAGGAGACTTTTGCTGGGGGCAGACCCTCCTCTCTTTCATTCCCCCACCCCCGAACATTTCTAACTGTTTCTTCCACCTTTCCACTGAAACTCATTAAGGAGGAAAAATGGAATGGCTGCACCATGTCTTCTGACCGGTAATTCTATAAGCTATTCACCTGGAAGCAACCTTAGCTCATGTAACTTTGCTAGTAGGTTTGCAGATGAATAAGGGTGCACAGGTTATATTCTCTTCAGGTTTTAAGCCTGTACAAAATATTGCCAGATGGGGCTTTCCCCCCCCTTTTTTTTTTTTTAAGTTAGCCTGTCAATAGATTAATGTTTACTCTCCAAAGATTTAACTGTTGAACACAGGATTTGGGGAGAGGAAAGACTTTTGCTTTTTATTTATGCCCTGAAAATCAGAACACTTCTGGAAAAGTCAGCTTAATCCACCCAGTCCTCAAAAATTACTTGAAAGCAGTTCCCTTCCAGCTGCAGTCAAAAGGCTGCCAATTACAGTCCTGTGGAGAGGATGGAATTTCTTCTGACTCCAAACTGGGGGTCTGCTTCTTTCAGATAATACAGGAGATAAATTCATTTTGATCAAGTTACAGAAAGAATTTTGAAACTAGAAAGCCTGTTTACATACATGTGGATTTAGCTACCATTGAAAACGGGTGGTTTGTGTTGACACTGAGTTGACAAATGCATAGGTTAATCACCTTTAGCAGAACAAGGTCAAAAGGGTACCAAAACATGGATCCTGTTTAAGAATAGCACGTGTTTCAAATCCTGATATAAAGACCTTTCCACAAAAGAATTGTGCTAACACTAGGAAATTTAATGCATCCATTAACCAGTAGTCTCCAGTCTTCCCAGGTGGAAGACCAATCTTCAACTCCACACTTCAGTATGGGATCCTTTATTACTGCTCTACTGTGAATTAATTTCTCTCTTTAATTTTTTTCTCGTCCTTTTTGTTTTTCTCCTACTCTTTTCTTCTCCCTATGATGGTGATGATAACAGTGATGCCACTAGTGTGATCCTATATAACTTTAAAGGCATAGTGAGATGAGACCTTCAGTGCTGAATTAATGCTTGACATCAAGCTCTTAAATTAATCTGATTGCAAATCAGGCCTGAACACACACTAGAAGACAAGATGACTAAACAGAGGATGTCATACTTTTGACATATCATGAGACAATACGACTCATTTGAAAAGACGATAATGCTCTGTAAAGTGGAAAACAGTAGGAAAAAAGTAGGCTGCGTTACAGGTGGATTGATTCAATGAAGGAAGCCAAAGCCCTGAGTTTACAAAACCTGAGCAGGACAGTTTATGGCTAGGGCTCTTGGAGGTCTCTCATTCATAGAGGTTGCCATAAGTCAAAGTCAACTTCACAGCAAATAAACAAATATAACTGGGGGAAGAGTTTTTGGGAATGACTTTTTAAGGAATGACATTCCTGCCAACCCAGGACCTGAATTTGGAGAAAGGCATCTTCTAAAAATTAATCCATCCACATGACTTCTTAATTAGGGCAGTAGTATTTTCAGTTGCAGCATCCTCCAAGCTTTGCATCAAGATAGGACTGGGTTTACAAATGCAGTATAGCTCCACATTTGTTTCACCCAATGGCTTCAATAAAGTATAGGAGAGCAGGAACATGGGAGAAACATTTCATTTGAAATTGCATCATCTTATATAGTTGTTTAATGTAGATTAAATTCAACAACACAGTTTTCCAAGCACAGTGATGCAAGAGCTTCAGCGCTGAATTAATGTCTGACAATATGATATTGAGCTGTGTTTGAATAATTTCATGAAAATACTGCCTGAGAATTACAAATGAGGAGCTCGGGTGGGCAGGGAATTCTTAACACAATTAATGTGGCTATAAGTCCCATTTCCTCTGGCTTTTCTTCGCAAACGAATATTTAGGAAGGACTCATCCCGTGCTTTCTGCAAGCGTGCTGATGACTAAAAAGGCCAATCCGAGATAAACAAGTCCGGTTGCAAAAAGCACAGCAGAAGGTCTCTTTGGATGATGTTTCTGGGTTGTGATTCTTTCTGCATTGTCGTTTCTCTTCAAGACTTGTTCGGCGTGAGTTCTCAAATAAGGCTGCAGCATTGTGGATAGTGCGTCTCCATGCCTCCTGCATTGCGCTAAAAGTAGTCGCACATTCTGATACAGGGCTTATCTACACGGGCCAGGATATGCCGGCTCCCTGCTGGCATATCCTGACCATGGATCAGGCCTGTTCCTCCCCACATTCCCTCCATGAAACGGGGGGAAGTCTGGATGGGCACACCAGCCTGTCGCTGCAGCTGCCACAACCGCAGTCTCCCTTGCTCTCCCAGAAGCTAGGAAACTGGCCCACAACATGTGACCAGCCTTAGTCACATGCTGCGGGACCTCTTCCTGCTGCGGAAGAGCAGTAGCTGCAGCAACAGGCCGGTGGGCCAGAATGGGCTCCTGCATGGGATCCGTGGGGCCCAATCCATTTTTTGTCAATAGGAATGGAGTAAAGCAGGTTTTCTTAAACACTGTAATGGGCCCTACCCCTTCTTTCCCACCCTTAGCCCTGTCTTTGCCCCGGGGATCATGAGGACTGCCCAAGGGCAGAACGGGGCAAAAGCCCTGCATTGTCAGGACTGCAGGGCTCTAAAATGGGGGCAAGACAGGGTATATTGTCCATGTAAATAAGCCCAGAGGTACTAGAAGCAATGAGGGAAGGGTTTCTTACTAGTGTGTAATACTCTCTCTGCAATTATTTCAAAGTATCCCCTAGTCCTTTGCAGAGTTTAGCACACCACTGAAATCAATAGGCTTAGGCATGTCTAATTCTGTTAAGGCACAGGCTGCTAAGTAGTTTAACTGCTCTAGCAAATAATAAAAAGAAGCAAGACAAAACTTTGCAGGAGACAGATTTTTTTAAGCCTCAGCCCACATCCAGAATGTTTGCTCCATTTGCAATGCACATGCTGACACAGCACTCCTCCCTTTCTCTGTTTCCAAATCCTGTTAAGATTTTTCTTAATAAAGGAGTCTGATATTCATCTTCTTTCAACTTTCAACAGAACATGCTTTTGAATAACTCAATATGTGATACTGTAACACTATTCCAAGCCATTCCTTTTAAAAAAAAAATCATGTGTATCAGCACTGACAATGGAGTTTCCATTAAGGCTATGAGATTTAACTGATTTAATTGGTAGGTTTACCAACTAAAGCTTCAACTGAAGACTAGGATCTGCCCCCTCCTCAAAATGGGTCAAGGTTTGGATAGAAAGGCACAACTCCACAAAGGCCCCGAGACATGCCCAGCTCCCTGTCCCATGTGTCACAGTTTATTAAAGTGTAACTGAAATATGAATTTTCTGATCTATTTACATCCAAACTCAGCAAACAGTTCACATTTCGGGGGGGGGGAATAAAAACATGAAAACTAACATTTCCTATTAGCAATTAATTGCAACTTTTGTTGTATTAATACAAAACAAAAACCTGTAGGCTCTGTTCTTTCAACACTTGATGGTCCTGTAATTTGGAGAGTCTTTTCAACTCCAGTGTTTTCTGCAGAATGATATGTATGGTTTTGATATGTTATACAATGTAAACAATGTAATCTTATGGTTTTATGGGATGAGGTTAATGTGTTGTCCAATCTTTTTAATATTTATAATAGATTGTATTTGAGTTTTGTTTTTAGCCCCTGAAGAAGGCCTTTTATATACAGGCCGAAACATGTAGGACTTTTTGAAAAGGGATAAACAGTTGACCATTCAATAGCACATAGAGCTTGTGTCCTCATTGTTTTCTGCTTACATACTTTCCTGCTTTTCAGTACTTTCTTCACCTCTGGAAATCCTGGCAGACAAAGCTCTAAGGGATCAAGAGCAACACATAGGCTCCACTACTACCCAGGTTGAATATAATCAGCAGGCTGCACAGGCCAGTCTCTATCCATTTGCCCAATAAAACTGACCTTCAGTACTTCCTTCTCACACTGAGCAGTTCACCAATGAGTACAGCAGTGCTTTCTGGATTAAACCCTACTTCTATTCCCTTGGATCATGATCTGCCTTTCCTAAAGCTCAACATTCAGCCTAGCAGTAACTGTATCCTTGTTACTACCTTCTGACCCAGCTTCCATCTTCACTGCATTTCAGCACTGGGAGCAGATCCTTGCAGAGATTCTTACACTGATGCTATGACTGCTCTTCTAGAAGCCTAAATGATGGACCTTGAATGGAGTCAAAATTTGGGATTTCACATGAAGTCATTCTTCCTCTGGGTTCCTACTTTTAATTTCTCTACTTCTACAGAGCATGGATTGTCATCAGTTTTGGCTCTGGAAGCTATTGACATTCATTTGGCATGAGGCCACAAGTATTCACACAGCAACAGGTGACTGCACACATACAGAAATTAGAGAATCAAGACAGCAATGACCACATGTCTGTTGTACTCACCCTCCAGTGGGTTTGAGAAGGCAAGATTCTCTGGGATTCCCTAGTACAGTGTCCCTTCATATTCGCTGGGGTTTGGTTCAAGGACCCCCCGTGAATAACAAAATCCATGAATACTCAAGTCCCATTATATGCAGTGGAATAGCAAAATGGTATCCCTTATATAAGATGGCAAAATCAAGGTTTTCTTTTGGGATTATTATTTTTTAAAAATATTTTCAAGCCGTGAATACTTAAATCCGTGAATACCAAATCTGTGAATATGGAGGGACAACTGTACTCTGTAGTGGCATCATGACTGCCATGAACTTGATTTCCATCAAAATGTTGGTGAATTCCTTCCCTTCACTATGTGTATGAAGGATATGGGCCTTCACCTGCATTTTTACCTTGGTATGCCAGCTGATGTGCCTACTCAACATCTGTTATTAGATTCACCTATCATCCTCACTCAGAACTTTAAAAAGTTACTTTTTGAACTACCAGTGGCCACTCTTTTTGGAAAATTCTTGGGGTCACAGTCTAAAAAAGAAGACTTTTTAAAGCTATGCTGGCTAGGTCTGAGGAACATTACAGTCCAACAACTTCTGCAAAGCTACAAGCTATAGGTCATACTCTTGACCTGGCATGAGATCACCCATTTGATTATGAGAGAGCAAGTTTGTGGCACATATTCCTCTAATGCAACAGCATGCCAATCCAATAAGGTTTGGCAGCGCTGTTTCCTGATTGAGCCTTACTAAGAAAGCTGTTGCTGTAGGCAACCACTATACAATAAAGGTGTTCCCATGACAACCATCTGCTGCATTTCTTCCAGATTAACTGGGCAAATCAAAAGTACAGCAGTAAGGAGATATTTCAAAATTGGGACCTACTGGGGATGGGTGTTGGCAATATGTTGGAAAGGTTGGAAAGGTGTTCCCAATATGATCTCACCCACCTTCTTATATAGCTCTTTGAAAGTGTGATAGCAAAGCAAAGCAAACCCTTGATTTGGTTTCTGCAGATTTCCATAATCCACAATGGTCTGGTACACCTTCCCATATCAACTTGCTGGGCCTGAAAACAACTTCAGCTATATCAGTAATAGAGTACTGATATAAATACAGCTTTAATGGTAATTCCAATAAGCAACTTTCCATACAAGTAAATAGAAAATAAATGTTCAGAGTCTCCTTGATGTAAAAAGATATGAGAAATTTAGAACTGAATGAAGACATGATATAGGTGATGAAAATAACACCAGTTACTAACCTTCATATATAGTGATGATATGAGGATGGCTGAGAGATGACATGATCTCAATCTCCCGTCTGATGTGAACCATATCTTGTTCATCCTTAATTTTGTCCTTACGAATGGATTTTATTGCAACCTATAAATTCAGGAAATTGAGCATTACTCTTAGAACAAAGCAGATGAAAGTAATCCATTAGGGTAGTTCAGAAAATAAATACAGATGTTAGATGCTGGAAAATCATGGAATGAGCAAAATAAAGTTTTAAAATACATCTTTTTCTTTTTATTGTATTATAACAAATAGAGACCATTGTTCTGCTCTCTACATTTCTCTTGCAGTTGTCTAAGGGCAAATATCATATCTGTAGACGGTGAACTCGCCACGGGTCAGCCTAAGAGGGGCGCTCCAAAAAAGTGATATAAGGACTCCCTGAAACAACATCTCAGGCTCGGCCAAATCGATCACCAACTATGGTCTGCCCTGGCCTCACATCAGGAGGCATGGAGACGCACTATCCACAATGCTGCAGCCTTATTTGAGAACTCACGCCAACAAGTCTTGAAGAGAAACGACAATGCAGAAAGAATCACAACCCAGAAACATCATCCAAGGAGACCTTCTGCTGTGCTTTCTGCAACCGGACTTGTTTATCTCAGATTGGCCTTTTTAGTCATCAGCATGCTTGCAGAAAGCATGGGGTGAGTCCTTCCTGAATCTTTGTTTGCGAAGAAAAGCCAGCGTTGTCATTTCTCTTCAAGACTTGTTCGGCGTGAGTTCTCAAATAAGGCTGCAGCATTGTGGATAGTGCGTCTCCATGCCTCCCGATGTGAGGCCAGGACAGACCATTGTTGGTGATCAATTTGGCCGAGCCTGAGATGTTGTTTCAGGGAGTCCTTGTATCACTTTTTTGGAGCACCCCTCTTACGCTGACCCGTAATGTTTATTTTAATACAATAAAATAAGTACGTAGATGAAATTGCTATATTATAGCCCATATAATTCATCTGTTTAATAATGTACAGTATACTTTGTTCCTGGGCTATTCAAAACAATTCCCATTCAAAAAGTTGTGCCATCGATTTATAAAGTACAGATCAGTGATACCTAGTGCAAAACCAGCAAGAGGTATTAAGATAAATGCACACTGACACCAATTTTTGACTGTTTTTAGAAAATGCAGTTGCTACAGAAGAATTTTTTAATCAGGGTATGGACTGGGGCTTATTATTCCAAGCATATCACTAACTTAGTATATGACCTGCTGGGACTCCTGGTTTGTTTTAGACTCAGGGTGCATCTGCACTGTGGAAATAATGCAGTTTGACACCATTTTTAGTGCGGTAGCTCCATCCTATGGAATCTTGGAATTTGTAGTTTTACAAGGTCTTTAGCTTTCTCTGTCAAAGAATGCTGGTGTCTCACAAAACTACACATCCCAGGATTCTGTAGAATGGAGCCATGGCAGTTAAAGTGGTATCAAACTGCAGTATTTCTACAGTGTAGATGCACCCTCAGCATGATATGTTAGATATCATCCTTAAATGCCTAAACAGTTTTGGTCTGGAATATTTATAGGACCACCTTGTCCTGAATTCTTATTCAATTTGCCCAGAAATGACAAAACTGAAAAACCTAGCAATCTCTTGATGTGATTGTATGCAGAGTTGTATCTGTGGGATACTTTGTGAGCCTTCATCAAATGGCATTGAACTACATGGTTTACAAGATTCCTTCTAATTCTAGGACTCTATGAAGGCATCAATAAATTTCTGCACTGAAAGAATATTCATATACTCATGCATGTAATCATCAAGATTGTTTTCCCCCCTACACTTTCCTTACAATATTTCATTGAAACATACATCCACAGACAGAGTGGAGAACATAGAATGAACTGAAAGTTGCAGTACACTCTACATGCAACAATCCCACATTAATTTTAGAAATGTTCCCAGTTAAACCAGAACTGAGTAGGTACAAAACGCAGGGAAGAGTGACCATGTATCAGTATCACAGAATCACAGAGGTGGAAGAGATCACAAGGGCCATACAGTCCAACCCCCTGCCATGCAGGGATAAACAATCAAAGCATTCCGGACAGATGGCCATCCAGCCTCTGTTTAAAAACCTCCAAGGAAGGAGATTCCACTGCACTCCAAGGCAGCACGTTCCACTGCCAAACAGGTCTTACTGTCAGGAAGTTCCTCCTAATGTTTAGAATCACAGAATCATAGAATCATAGAGTTGGAAGAGACCTCAAGGGTCATCCAGTCCAACCCCCTGCCACAATCAAATCATTCCCAGCAGATGGCCATCCAGCAGCCTCTGTTTAAAAACCTCCAAAAAGGAGACTCCACCACACTACCTTTTGAGATTAATTGAAAGAAAGAAATTTATAGCATAAACTTTCATAAACTAGGTCTACTTCATCAGATGGTGGATGTATCTGATGCATCTGCTGATCAAATGCATCTGCTGAAGTAGATGCTTATTTTATACTTATTTTCTGTTTACTTGTATGCTAAAAACTTTCTCTTGGTTAGTCTCAGAAGTGCTACAATATCCTTTTGTATACACCACACATAATTATATTCTAAGAAAAAGATAATATTCTACAGTTATAGTTCAAGATGAAACTGATCATTGTTCTTTGAACTCTGCATCTTCATGTCCAGCACAGCTCTTACGCAATCACTCAAGAACCATATCCTTCCTGTATCCTTCCTTATTCATGTGAGTAGACATCTTTCCAAAAACAACAGTGGGAACAGAGGAAACAATACAGCATCACAAATTCACAGTTTAAAAGCCACATGGGAGATTGTGCTGCCAGTGAAAGACAAGCATATAAATGGTCACTAAGATCAAATCAGGCAATACGATGAAACATAAAGCAGCCATACAGAGATTGAATCACAGTAAGCACCTATTCACATATGCAACCTTGAATACACTTTGTTTTAAAATGTAAGATGTCAAAACATAACGATATCCATATTAATCTCTTTGAAGACCAAATGATCAGACAATTGAGAAGCATCACTATTGTACAAGGCAAGTTCCCCTTTGCTTGGTCACAGATGTTATGGTGTTCAGATCCATGGCTGTTTATGTATTCCACAACACTGTTTTACAATGACTCTCTCTTCCAAGCAAACTTTGCCATCAACTTATGCAGATCGAGTAAACTTTACCAATATTTGCAAAAATTACTGCTTTTATTTCTTTATAATAATTTATAACATCTGAAGGATACTGGATACAGAATAACAGGAACAGATAAAATGGTATCACTGTAATCCACACCAAAAAAATTCAGTGGGAGAAAAATGAGCATATTCCTTAACTATTCAAGAAATTCTTCACAATGATTGTCAAGTTATTACAAAGATTTTCTCATGGAAACACTTCTGGCTATTTTTGCATTACTCAAATGGCAAAATTTGTGATTGGAAAATACAAACTGCATTGAAGTGTCACAGGCATCTACTGGAAATGCACACATACAAACTCATTTTGATACTATTTAAGTGGATACATGTGTGTGTGTGTGTGTTCGTATGTTTTAAAGAAGAGTATGCTTGTTCCCAGCACATGAAGGCTATCCTTCTCTTTAGAAAGGGTGCCTCCCTTCCATTACATGAGAAATTAGCTGAACACTTACCAGTACTGCCTAATGCTATACTACTATTGGCAAGAATAAGAAAAAAAGCATGCCATTTTTATGACCCTGAATGGTCTAAAATGTAAGACATCCCTATATTCCTCTTCTTGTAGCATAGTGTTGGCTTAAAGGATCAACACAAGGTAATTTTAGTCACAGTAAGAAAAAGGAACAAATGCCTAAGTAATTCCAAAGCGATGGAAATCAGCATCAATTGGCAGGAAAGCCAGCCTTTTCTTTCTCTTTCACATTATTCTCTGGGAGAGGCTGCAAGTGCATATATGCTCTGCATGAAAGAAGGATGTGGGTGGCTTTTGGAACCATGCAAACATTCCTGGGGAAAAAATAAATACAGACATTGATAAAAATATGCTTAGTCTGAAAGGGCCCTGTGCTTGGCTCTCAGAAAGAATTTTAAAAGGATGTTATTGTCAAACACATAAGGAAGAAAATTCTTCACCATCTAGGGTCAGTGAGGGAACCATACTATCCAGAGAAGGGAAAGCAATGTATCTGGATCCTGACCCTATTTGACAAATAGGACAAAATAACATAAATTGGGTACCGCATCCCCTCCCCAAAAATCCTGAGTACAAAATTTAAATTATATATCCACATAAATTTTAATTAATGGTCCTTCTGAAGTCTTTTCTAATGCTACTTGGCTATGGTCATAGATCTCATTAAGAGTCACTTCATACTGTTTCTTCATAATTTACATAGCTACATGCTTTATTTGTTTATTTAAAAATATACAGCAACCAGGCTACCCTCCTGTTTCCAAAGCTCCCAATATAGCTCACACGAAACTCATTACAATGACAGCAACAGAAGAAGCACAACACAGCCTAAAAACACTCTTTCAGATATTTCATTATGCACTGGGAATGACCAGGCACCAAGGGAACATCTGTGAGAAAGGAACGTTGGTCTTACCTGTGATACGTTCTTTTCCAGTGTAGAGGCGAAGAGCATCCGCATGCTTGGGTTGTCCCTCCCACTTGCTCCCGGTAGGCAGGTAACAGAGACTTTTATTTTGAAAGGCTGACCACCGGAGGTGTCCTCTGGGAGGGACGACCCCTCTGCTGGCCAGTCCATACCGCAGCCTCGTGACGCCTTCGCTTGACGTATCTTGGCCACCTTTCGAAGATCCTTGTGATCCCCTAATTTTCAAGTCCAATTGCTCGCCCTGGGTGGGCCGGATGCTCTTCGCCTCTACACTGGAAAAGAACGTATCACAGGTAAGACCAACGTTCCTTTTCCCAGTGGAGAGGGCTCCAGAGCATCCGCATGCTTGGGATCTCCTAAAGCTCAGACCGACGGGTGGGCAAGGGCGAGCCTCCAGGCGTGTGACTCCGCACAATCCTCTGTAAGACTCGTCTGCCAAAAGCGGCCTCCGCTGACTGGAACTTGTCCAACTTGTAGTGTCGTACAAAAGTTGAGGACGACTTCCAAGTTGCTGCCCTGCATATTTCCTCCAGGGAAGCATCTCTCTCCCAAGCCGCCGAGGTTGCCGCGCTTCTCGCAGAGTGTGCGAGGATTCCCTCGGGAACTGCCTTGTTCAGGGTCTCGTAGCAGGACACAATGCAGCCCTTAATCCAACGAGCTAGAGTGGATGATGACACTTTCCTTCCCAAGTACTTAGAATGGGGGGAAACGAATAACGATTCTGATTGTCTGATCGGGGCCGTTCGTTTGATATATATCCTGAGGGCCCGGCGCACATCCAGTGTGTGCCAGATTCTCTCCAGTTCCCTTTCCAGGTTCGGGCAAAAGGAGGGAAGTACAACCTCCTGTGATTTGTGAAAAATTGAGTTGACCTTTGGCCTGAAGTCCGGTGGCAGCCTCAAGACCACTGAGTCCTGCCTGAAGATGCAGAGATCTCGTCGAATTGACAGGGCCGCCAGCTCCGACACCCTACGCGCTGACGTGATTGCCACCAGGAAAAGCACCTTCCATGTCATCCATTTCAATGAGGCTTCTCTCAGTGGTTCAAATGGACGAGCCGTTAGTGCCGTCAGCACTATGTGTAAGTCCCAAGAGGGAAAACGGTGGACCGTTGGTGGGGCTAGGTTAGCGAGGCCCTTGAGGAACCTTCGCAGATGAGGGTGTGAGGATACTTCCGTCGCCTTGTCCGGAGCTAAGAAGGAAGTTATTGCCGCCACCTGTCTCTTTATAGTATTTGGACAGAGGCCTGTGTCGACCCCATCCTGTAGAAAATCGAGAAGCATGGGCACAGAGACCTCCTGGAAGTCGTGCCCTTTCCGCCTGCACCACCTCCGGAATACCCGGAAGGTATACTCGTATATACGTTGGGTGGACTCTCTTCTGGATGCCAAAATCGTCCCGACCACAGGTCGAGAATAGCCTTCCAAGGTCAACATCCGCCGTTCAACCTCCACGCGCGGAGCTGTAGCCAAGCAGGGTCGGGGTGATGAACCTGGCCCTGCACCAGTAGGTCTTCCCGTACTGGGATCTTCATCGAGGCCACCTGCAGGTCGAGGATGTCTGGGAACCAGGCTCTCCGGGGCCATTCTGGGGCGATTAGGATGAGTTCCGCTCTTTCTGCTCTGACCTTGGCTAACACTCTGGGTAACAGAGGGATTGGCGGGAAAGCATAGAGAAGCCCTCCTGGCCATGGAGATGTTAGGGCATCCATACCCTCCGCTCCCCTCGTCAGGTATCTGGAGAAAAAGCGTGGAAGCTTGGTGTTCTCTGGGGTGGCGAAGAGGTCGAGCACCGGATGTCCCAAGGTCTTGGTGATCGAATTGAACACCTCCTGCTGGAGACTCCACTCCGCCTGGTCGATGTCTGACCTGCTGAGCCAGTCGGCTTTCTGGTTGAGCACTCCTCGCAGGTGTTCCGCTGATAACGCCGCGATGTTCTTCTCCGCCCAGTTGAACAAAAGTGTCGCTTCCTTCATGAGGGCTCGCGACCTGGAACCCCCTTGGCGGTTTATGTGCGCCTTTGTCGTGACGTTGTCCGTTCGTATGAGAACCGCCTTGTCCCTGACTAGTTCCGCGAAGGCTAAGAGGGCCAGCCTGACCGCCCTGAGTTCCAGCCAATTGATGCTGTGGGTGGTTTCCTTGGTCGACCACCTGCCCTGAGCCAGGTGGGAGCCGCAATGTGCTCCCCAGCCGCGCAGACTGGCGTCCGTGGTGATCTGCACTCTGTCCCGAAGCCACAGCTGTCGGCCCCTGAGGACCGCTGACGACAGCCACCACTGGAGTGACGCTGTGACTTCCTGTGGCAACCTTACTGCCTGGTGGTGTCTGGAGGCTATTTGCTCCTGCCAAGGGAGTAGGAACCATTGCAGGCTTCTGGCGTGGAAACGTGCCCACGGAAGGCATTCTATGGCCGCTATCATGAGTCCCTGCAGTTGGGCCAACTGCATGACGTCCGGCCTCCGTGTTGACAGAGTCCTCTGAGCTGTGCTCCGTATCGAGTTGACCCGCTCTGGCGTCAATCGTATTGTTCCCGTTGTCGTATCTACGATTGTTCCCAGATGCTTGATGCGCTGCTCTGGTACGGGGGAACTCTTCTCGAGGTTGACCTGGAAGCCATGATCCTGGAGAGACTGCATCACTAAGCTGACCTCCCTCTCCGCCCTGGCCCTGGATGGGGATCGGATCAGGAGGTCGTCCAAGTAGGGATAGACATGAATTCCTAAGCGCCGCCAACAAGCCACCAAGGCAACTAGGATCTTGGTGAAGACCCTGGGTGCCGTAGAAAGACCGAAGGGAAGGGCCCTGTACTGAAAATGCTCGCCGTTGTAGCAGAAGCGCAGAAACTGACGGTGCTCTCGATGAACTGGGACGTGGAGGTATGCATCCTGTAAGTCCAGAGAGGCTAGGTAATCCCCAGGGCGTAGGGACTCCAGAATGTGCCTCAGGGTTTCCATTCTGAACTTCCGCTGGCGTACGAATTTGTTTACCCCCCTGAGGTTCAGAACCGCCCTCCATGTCCCGTTTTTCTTCGGGACCAGGAACAGTATGGAGTAACAGCCCTTGCCCCGCTCGGGCATCGGTACCTCCTCTATGGCCGCCAACTCTAGTAAACGTTGTATCTCCCTTCGCATAGCTTGCTGCTTTTCTGGGGCCCTGTGTACCTGGGTCGACAGGAACCACTGTGGAGGAAGTCGGGAAAACTCTATCCGGTATCCGTGCCGAATTGAATCCAGCACCCATCTGTCCGAGGTAGAGGTCTCCCAAGCCCCCATGAAGGCCTGCAGCCTGCCTCCCACCTGTGGTGGATTGTCATTGTTGAGATTTGGAGCCCTGTTTGGGAGTCTGGGACTGTCCAGCTTTCCCAGAGCCTCCCTGGTGACTTCTGCGATGGTACCTGTTGTCTCCCCATCGGGGCCTGGAGGGCCTGGGCTCCCTGGATCCGCCGTGACTTGAAGATGTGCTGGAACCCTGCTGGGTTCCCGAAGAACGAAAGGGCCGGTACCGTCTGGAAGACTTCTTATCCTCCCTCCTACGGGCGGAAGCCAGTGATCTCTTCTTCTTGTCCTTATCCTCCACTAGAACAGGCTCCAACGACTCGCCAAATAGCTTCTCTCCTAGGAAGGGAGACGACACCAGGTTCTGCTTCGACTTGAAGTCCGCGTTCCATGACTTCAGCCAAACCTGTCTTCTGGCTGCTACCGTCGCGGCCTGTGCTCTCGCGCAGAACTGGACCGAATCCAAGGTGCTGTCTGCCAAGAACGCGGACACTTTGGTTAGCTTGCTGAGATCCTGGCGAATCCTGGTCTGAGACCGCGGAACGTCCTTCAATGCGTCCTTAGCCCAATGAATTGCCGCGCGCGCCATCATGGTAGCCGTTGTAGAGGCTCGGATGGCCAAAGAGATCGCCTCATGAGCTCGTTTTAATGCCAAGTCCATTCGTCTATCCTCTGGCACCTTGAGAGTCTCCTCGCCATCCTTGCAAAAAACCGCAGCAGAGACGAGCTCAGAGACCGGAGCGTCGACCAACGGGATCTGTAGTTTCCCCATCACCTTATCCGGAAGAGCATACAGCTTCTTTGCCAGGGCTGGTTGCGGTCTGGCCACGGCAGGGGTTCTCCATTCGTCGCATATCAATCGCATTACAGTAGCTGGTACTGGCATCTGCATGGCCTGCGGCTGGGCGTCTGGGAAAAATTCACCAGAGATCTCCGGGAGATCAGGATCGACCTGGGACTGCTGAGTCTTCGGTAGAGTAAGGCCCAAGGTCCTCACCGCCTTCTTCAAAAGGACGGCAAACTCTTCTGGGGCAAAATGGCGTGCCGATGGACGCGCTGGTGATGCCTCCTCCGCCTCTTCCTCAGAGAGCTCGCCCTCCTCTCTTTCTGAAGAGCTGGACTCCTCCCCCGCAGATGAGAGGAGGGAAACCACATCTTCCTCCTGGGCTTCCTCCTCCTCCTCCCCCTCAATGCGTGCCTTCTTCCTGGGGGGAGGAATGCGGTCCGCAGGTTCCTCCTCCTGTTCTTCCTCGTCGTCGCTGGGAGGTCTGCGGGGCCATCCCCCCTGGCCATCGCTGGGGTCCCCCCCATTGCTGGGCCCTGGTAAGGAACCGTCGCCTGCCCCCATCCCAGCCCTCCTGGGGAGCGGGCGCTTCCCTTTGCTGCGTCCGCTGCCTTTACCCCCCTTTCTGGGGGCTGGCGCTGGAACCCTGTCGGGCTGGGGTGGGCGGGTTGGGGCTGGAATGCCTCCCGATGCGCCGTGGGGAAGGGTCCCTGCTGCAGCGAGGTCCGTCCCGCTTGGGATTGCTGGCGCTGCACCGCTGGCGCTAGCGCGAGGGGGGAAGCCAGCCGGCCCGGGGAAGGAGGGAGTCACCACCCCTCCCCCTTGCTCCGTGATCCCCAAACCCCCGGTGCCCTGGGGAATGGGTCCCTGGCCGCTCGTTGCCACGGTTGCCGCACCAAGAGGGAGACCTGGTGGCCTGGGGAGGAGGGGGAGAAGCCCTTCCCCTCCCCCCATGTCCGCGCTTCCCAAACCCCTCTGGCTCGGCTGGAACAGGCTTGCCGCCAGCCAGCCAGCCGCCTCCCGCGCCAGCGCTTCCCTTAGCCACCCTCTAAAGAGCGCTGGGAAGTCCTCGCCCGGATCCCCTGGTCCCGGGGCGCCAGCCCCACTCACGGTTCGGGGATCTGCGATGTCCTGCGGGCTGGCGGGGATCGCCGGTGTGCCGCCGCTCGTCCCAGTGTTTGGGATGGCGTGGCTCTCCTCCTCCTGGAGGGGCTGCCCGGCATACTCCTCCTCCTCCTCCCGGCCACTGTCACCTCCCTCCAGAGGGACCTGGGCCAGGGCGCAGCCAGTGGCGGCCGAGGCGGGGGGCTTGTCCCCCTTCTTCGGCCTCTTCTTACCACCGCTGCTTTTAGCCGTGGCTTTAACGCCTCTGCTTCCTGCAGAGGTGCCCGGCTGAACTTCACCAGCTGCCGGGGGCTCGCCTGCATGCTGGATGAGCCGCACCGGCCGGTCGCTGGCAATCACCGCAGCAATTACAGCATCAATCTCCTCCATCGTCAACATCCCTTCTCCTTGTGGGGGGGGGTCAGGTATGATTGCTGTTATTATTGTTGAAGTACCAACTTCAACTTTTCCTTTGTTAAAGATGGCCCCCACCACGTGGAGAAGGTTCAGTCGAGGACAAAAGAGACCACGATCCTACCAGGAGCGTAGGCAGGAAACAGACTGGCCAGCAGAGGGGTCGTCCCTCCCAGAGGACACCTCCGGTGGTCAGCCTTTCAAAATAAAAGTCTCTGTTACCTGCCTACCGGGAGCAAGTGGGAGGGACAACCCAAGCATGCGGATGCTCTGGAGCCCTCTCCACTGGGAAAAGACATCCCCACAGATGTCTATATGCAAAAGGATCTTGCAGCAACTTTGAGACTAATAGAGAGAAATATGTTGGTAGCATAAACTGCATCTGATGAAGTAGGCTTAAGTTTACAAAAACTTATGCTACCAACTTCTTTCTCTCTGTCTCAAAGGTGCTGCAAGATCCCTTTGCATACTGATCCAGAAAAATATGGATGTCTTTGAATTCTACAATGGATGTCAGGTGAGACAACCAAGAAGGCCTTCTCTGCCAATATTACCTATCCAAAGACACAGCCATGTTAGTCTGAAATATCAGTAAGCAAGGGGATCTTGTAGCACCTTTGAGACTAACTTTCTCTTTCTCAGTCTCAAAGGTGCTGCAATAGCCCCTTGCTTACTAACATTCCCTATGTAATTTAAGAAGGGAATTGGAGCACTTGGAGATGGACCTGTTCTGATTTTCATAAGGTTTATTCAGGCTCATGTGACAGAAAGACATCCTTTTCATTGTTGGGTCCCAAGCCAGTGAGAACTAAACACTACCAATTTGAGATGAGGTAAGAAAGGAATCAGATGCCAGTGTAATTCTTTAAGAATTGATGGGATCCATTCTCTCCGATCAATCACAATTAGTAGCCTAATAAATATGTTTCAAACTATGTCTCCACAGGGAGCATCATGTGTAGTGCATGGGTGATAATCTGCATGTTACTGGGGAATGGATTACTAACTAGGCCACGCCTGTTCAGGAAGGGAGGCAGCTGATTCACTATCACTAGTGTTGTTACATGCCACAACTTGAACCTTCAGTGCCACAGTTAAATCTATCTACATTCCCAGACTCCTAAAACATTAAGAAGAATAAGCAGGTTCACAATTTCCTAACTTCCACAATCTGAACAGTCAACTTTCGCCAACAAGGTGAAGGAAACATATTAAGAAAGTAACAATCTACAGTGTACTAGCACACTATCATTGAGTCCAAGCTGTTTCCTGGATAACTGGCAATAGGACAGCAGGTTGTCTATGATCAACCATGATCCAAAATCACAGCTGGATACAGCTGCAAGAAGCAGCATAGCATAGTGACTTAAAGACAGAATTGTGAACAATGAAGTCCACATTCAATTTTCACATCTGCCACAGATCCAAGAGGTTGTCCTAGGCAATCAGTCCCAGTCTCTCAGCCTCAGCTCCAACTTCACATCTGCATTCTTGAAGATAATACAGTGGGCCCTTTGTATCCACTGGAGTTTAGTTTCAGGACCCCCTGTGGATGCCAAAATCCATAGATGCTCGTCCCATTATATACAATGGCATAGTAAAAAGGTTGTCACTTATAGAAAATGGCAAAATCAAGATTTTCTTTTTGGAATTCTATTTGGGAGAATATTTAATACTGGTTTACTTACTGGTTTGTTAAGGATTACTGAAGAAATATATGTGCAGCACTCTGAATGTTCAAGAGCACTCCATAAATGTCAAACAATATTACTGTGCAGAGGTGCACAGTGGCACCCAAACTATCAAAAAGAAAATGATGTCATTTGGGTGCTAATCCTGACTTCTTATTTCATATAAGAAGGGAGAAACAATTAACTTATACTGATCACCATCACTCTCCTGTTCATGAGGCATGTTGAGAGAAGCAGTTGCGGAGGTCTCTCCAGCTTCCTGTTCTCAACGTGTCCCGCAACTGAGAGAATGTTGCAGGTGTCATTTCCCCACACCCTGATCCCCACTGCATCAGAAATGCTTTTGTTGGGAAGCTGCCAGGTTATGAAGCTATGTTTGGGGCATCACATTGTCATTCCTGACCATAAATGCAAAACCCCAGTGTTACAAGATTGTAAGTCCAGCTTAAAATCTTTTTACTGGTGAACAAGATGCCAGCCCTTGTGTGTTATGTCACCCATATCAGTTGTTCCACACAATGTTTATCAAGATCTGATGGGGAAAGTGCTGTTTAGCCTTGTAGAATGCTCATAGCTTCAGAGAGCCTCTCTCCAGATATCATCTTCATTGGTCAGCTATCTCCTGACCCCCATAAAACATGAAACTTTACTCTCAACACTTCATTAACCCTTTGTTTACCTTCTTCACTGTGTTGCCCAGATAATGGGACAGCCCATTATCACAGTATCCAACCCCTTTCTTAAAATATCTCATGTTTCCCTCCCTCCCTTGTGTTCTTCCTCTCCCCACCACCACCACCATCATCATGTGTCACTTCTAGACTCAGGCAATGTTTCAGAAATGGACTTTCACCAATTTCCACTGAGCCTTTTCTAATTATTATTCAGGAGTTATAGTCAAAGTGTTGAAAGTCATTTAGTAATATTACACTAGTTAAGAATTAGGATCATTTTCTTTTACTGCTAGCATTCCTCTTTCCCTCGCTTGATAACTGTTGAATCAGGTCCTGGGGGGAAAAGTGCTGTGTTTCTTGATGGCAGCCATCTTAGCTAGTTCTAATATAATACAGATAGCCATGAGGTACACTTCATTTCATTAAAGGCTGGGTTAATTTAAACTGACCTTGGGAGAGGGAATGAAAAGTCCTTGATAATGTCTGGGAATACTGTGGGATAGGGAAAATGATATGTAGATCTCCAAAATAAAAACAGTTTGTACAGGAACAAAACCTGGAACTTTCAGAGACTTTTTTCTTTGGAGAGGGTTAAAGTGACTGCTAAACCTCAACCTGCAAAGTTTACCCTAAAGCAGTTCTTGCATAGTATAGGATAACACACCAACAAAAAACTGATCTCTAATGATGCCATCCAAGATCTATGATCGAACAACCTCAAAAATAGTTGACTGCAGTTTGAAAAGTCTTTATCTAGCCCAGAGATAGGAAGCAAGCACCCTCCAGATGCAAGTTCTGCCATCCCTACCTAGTATAACCCTGGTCTAGCCAATGCATCTCTTTGGCTAGACCAGGGTGGTATATCAGTGCAGCAACTTGTACCCATTCAACCTCATTGGGATTTGGAATCTGATTATTATTGTTATTCCCTTCAGGGGTGGGGGAAGGCCACTGAGTTAATGAGCTGAAAAGGCAAAGCATAATGCTAAACCATGTGATGGTTCTCTAAATGTGTTCTAACAAATACAAGTCAGGGAGGCAACTGTTTTACAATGCCACTTCTCCCCATATGTCGCAGTCCAGCCTACTACTCACACTGTGTTGTAAAAATAAAGCCGAACAATCTCATGTATATTGCTTTTGGAAGAAATGTTTTGGAACAACAACGGGTGAATTTCACACAGATGATGTATCTCCTGGTAATTTTAATTTTTGGACTGAATTACTGCAATACTGTGATATGATTTCCTTGGTTTATAACAGAGATGTTGAAGATTCTGACCATATTTCACACTTGCTACATTTTTTATTTATAGCTACAAAGAGTTTGCATAGTTATAAATATTGCATGGCTAGCTCAAGGCAGTTTAAAAGTTTGTGTACATTTGGTGGTACTGCAGTGAGATACATTCCTCTTTTTAAATACTTTCCATTTTATAAGCCAGGAGTAAACAGAATTTAACCTTAAAGACATTACCGTGAAGAAAAAGATTTAAAGTTTTCTTCATTTGTCTGATACCCTGCCCAACTAGCAGTATTACGTTTTGGATTAGTCAATTTGACTTGTGATTAAAAAAATAATGGTACTGATTCAAAGGCAATTCCAAAATCTATTTGCAATAAAATTTTAGGCTGGAATGGGGAAATAATGTAAAACAACACAATCTCCTGATGGAAGAAAGCACATTATTATCATTGAGAAATATGTTAACAACGTATCAGACAATGGGCTTAAAAACTCAGTATACTAACAGCTTCTTCATCACATATGGACATTCATGCTTATGTGTATGAGTTTCTTATACACCTCACTCACTTGGTTCCTTCATTAGCTCATGTTACAGAAATATGGTCATCCTGGCAATGTAAAGTTTATGTCAGACCCAAAGTCATGTATGGTTTTAACATCAAGAACGTTCTGAGAGTTTCTCTTGATGAAGAAAGGCAAGCTTTTGAGAGTCAAGGCTAGGACAGTTCAACTGCTTGAAAATGTTTACTGTTCAGATCCTCTAAGCCAGATCATCTCCATGGCAATACAGCCTCAAACAGAATCATGCAGCTGAAGTCAAATTGATTATTTATAAGTGCCCCAACCTCATTGTTTAGAAGAGTGATTCTTAACCTGGGGTCCAGGGACTCCCAGGGATCCACAATGTCCTTGCAGGGGGTCTGTGAAGGCTTGATGGCTGTGTGGCCAATCTCCTCCCTGCAATGAAGTGGCCATGTGACAGGAGCCAAGGCAAAAGCTGGCTGGCTGGCTTGGCCTGCACATTGCCATTCAATCCACTTCAGCCACAAACTTTCAGGAAGAAGCAGGAGAAAAGTCTTCCCTCCCCTTCCAGTGCTTCTAAGGGAAGGTTTAGTGGATGGATTAATTGTATAGGAAAGGAGGAGGGAGGATGAAAACATGGGGAGAGCAGTGGGGGGCTCAACAGGGCTAAACCCAGATGTTTGGTTGCCTGAGGTGACGAATAAGATTGTGTCCCTTCCCATCCCATGTAGAAAAGCCAGTGTGGCCCTGACACTGAATCTTTCTCCACTGTGGTGATATGAGAGCACCCTCCATCAGATCTGGAGTCAGCAGCTTCGTTTAAGGGATGTAAAAGAACTCATTCAAGCACCTCCCTCTCTTTGCCTACCTACCATGTTGCTGCTGCCTTTTCAACATCTGTCAGCTAAGGCATCTGCCTCACTTTGCCTAATGTTAGGGCCAGCCAGGAGAGGGAGGGGAATGGCTGTCCCCAAATGTCTTGGTGAAGATAGAGGGAGTAGCTCTTCAAGTAAGGAGACAGAGATGGTGGTTGTAAAGAATGAAATTGAAAGAGAACAAAGACAAAATGGAAAAAGAGAGAGGACAACTAACTGAGCCATGTGGGACATAATCCGGTCTTGTGTATATGGCCCATTAATCTCATTCTTCTGTTCTATACCATAGCTTAGGCTGAGAACAAGAGGAGGGTAGAAGGAGAGGCTGGAGGAGAATGTAGGAGGGAGAATTGTTGAAGATCTTAGCCAAAGCAGAGAGAGATTATGAAATTGGAGACTACAAGATTGTGGGAGTGGGAAATTGAAGGGACAGGAGAAAGAATCCATTGACTGATTTTTTTTAAAAAAAAAAGGGGGGGAATTCAGCAGGAAAAAGTTGCAGGTCCCGCCCCCTTCATATTCGCAGTGGATATGTTCCTGGACGTATGTGTTTAAGTGATACCACGGAGAATAGCAAACCCTATTAAAACAAAAGGCTTCCTGCACAAACATACCATAGAGTTGTGTTGGAGGACCTAGAAAATGTCTAGAGAGGATGCCTCTCTAGGTATTTTCCAGTGCAACTCTATGGTATGCATCCCCTGTTTTGTGTCCCTTGGATAACTGAAACTGCAGGTATTGGTTCCACAGATATGGGGGGTGACCTGTACTTTGAGACTTGGAAGTAAGGAGGAGGTAAGTTTATTTCTTTGCCTAATATAAATGAGCAAGCTCTAATTCTGATACTGCTACTGTGCTAGTGAAAACCCTTCAGTTTCTTAGGAGTCAGCTTCATTTGAATGTGCTACTCCCAGTTAACTCTTTTGGACATCCGTTACTGCTTACTTAGATGCAAAGCAAGTTAAGGGAGTCCAATTGTGACATGGAAGCTCAGAAACTGGCAGAGCAATAGGGGAGTTGCTGGAGCTAATGCTTCATGCTTATAAGTACCTATCACTCTTGCTAGTGTGAAGAATCTTGATGTGAAAGTCCAACTAACTGCTGGATGGATCAGGTTGGAGCATCTGACAGTTGTGGGCAGTGGGGCTCTGTTTGTGTACAGAGAAAGGAATGAGTAACAGCTTAGGGAACTGGGAATGTTAATTTGAAGAAGAGAAGACTGAGAGGTGATATGTTAACCATTTAAAATATTTGAAGGGATGCCATATTGAAGAGGGAGCAAGCTTGTTTTCGGCTGCTCCAGAGACTAAAACATTAACCAATGGATTCAAATGGCAAGAAAGGAGATGCCACCTAAATATTAGAAATCATTTCCTGACAGTAAGGGCTTTACCACAGTGGAATAGACTGCCTCAGAGGGTGGTGGATTCTCCTTCTTTGGAGGTCTTTAAACAGATGTTGGATTACTATCTCTCGGGAATATTTTGACAGTGTGCCTGCATGGCAGGGTCCTTGTGATCCTCTCCAACCCCATGATTCTATCTATGAATTACATCTGATATCATCTACTGCTAAAGCCAACAATAATAATAATAATAAAATTTATTTATACCCCGCCCCTCTGCTAAAAACAATCGGGGTGGCTTCAAAACATAAAAAACATTGTAATAACGACTAAAAGCACCACCCACTCCCACCCTCCCCCATAAAAAGACATTAAACTATATAAAATTAAAATTATCTAACTAAAATCACATTAAAAACAAATGTACACAGGATTTTTTTTTTAAAAGGCCAGGAGACGCAGCTCCTGAGGCCAGGATCTAATCAGAAAAGGCCTGCCGAAAGAGATCCGTCTTTAGTGCTTTTTAAAAGCTACTCAGACTCATAGAATCATAGAATCATAGAATTGCAGAGTTGGAAGAGACCACGAGGGCCATCCAGTCCAACCCCCCTGCCACGCAGGATATCTTGATCAAAGCATCCCCGACAGATGGCCATCCAGCCTCTGTTTAAAGACCTCCAAGGAAGGAGACCCCACCACGCTCCGAGGGAGTGTGTTCCACTGCCGAACAGCTCTTACTGTCAAAAAGTTCCTCCTCATGTTGAGGTGGAATCTCTGTTCCTGGAGCTTGCACCCATTGCTCCGTGTTCCAGTCTCTGGAGCAGCAGAAAACAAGCCTGCTCCATCCTCAGCATGACATCCCTTCAAATACTTAAACAGGGCTATCATATCGCCTCTTAACCGTCTTTTTTCCAGGCTAAACATACCCAGCTCCCTAAGTCTCTCCTCATAAGGCATGGTTTCCAGACCTTTCACCATTTTAGTTGCCCTTCTCTGGACACGCTCCAATTTGTCAATATCCTTTCTGAATTGTGGTGCCCAGAACTGGACACAGTATTCTAAGTGAGGTCTGACCAAGGCAGAATAGAGTGGCACTATTACTTCCCTTGATCTAGACACTATACTTCTATTGATACAGCCCAAAATTGCATTGGCCTTTTTAGCTGCCGCATCACACTGTTGGCTCATGTTCAATTTGTGGTCTACTAGGACTCCTAGATCCCTTTCGCATGTAGTCTCATTCAGCCAGGTCTCTCCCATCCTATATTTATGCATTTCATTTTTCCGCCCTAAATGCAGTACTTTACATTTCTCCGTATTGAATTTCATTTTGTTAGCTTTGGCCCAGCTCTCCAGTCTATCCAGGTCATTCTGAATTTTGATCCTGTCCTCTAGGGTATTAGCTACTCCTCCCAATTTGGTGTCATCTGCAAATTTGATAAGTATGCCCCTAATTCCCTCATCCAAGTCATTGATAAAGATGTTGAATAGCACTGGGCCCAGGACAGAACCCTGTGGCACCCCACTGGTCACATCTTTCCAAGACGAAGAGGAGCCACTGCTGAGCACCCTTTGGGTTCGGCCGGTCAACCAATTACAAATCCATTGAATAGTTAACTTGTCTAGCCCACATTCTACAAGCTTGTTTGCAAGAATGTCATGGGGAACCTTGTCAAAGGCCTTACTGAAATCAAGGTATGCAATCTCCACAGCATTCCCTTCATCTACCAAGCTGGTAACTTTATCAAAAAAAGAGATCAGATTAGTCTGGCATGACTTGTTTCTCTGAAACCCATGTTGACTTTTTGTGATTATGGCATTGCCTTCTAAATATTCACAGACTCTCTGTTTAATGATCTGTTCTAGAATCTTCCCTGGTATTGATGTCAGACTAACTGGACGATAATTGTTGGGATCCTCTTTTTTCCCCTTTTTGAAGATGGGAACAGCGTTTGCCCTCCTCCAGTCTGCTGGGACTTCTCCTGTTCTCCAGGAGTTCTCAAATATTATTGCCAATGGCTCTGAGATAATATTTGCCAGCTCTTTTAATACTCTTGGATGTAGTTCATCTGGTCCTGGAGATTTAAATTCATTTAGATTAAGAAGGTATTCCTGTACTACCTCTTTACTTATTTTGAGCTGGATTTCCCCTATTGTGTCCTCTGTTCCATTCTCCTCAGGTTGGTCCTCCTTTTCCTTTTCTGAAAACACTGAGGCAAAGAAGGTGTTGAGTAATTCTGCCTTTTCTCTGTCATCATCTCATCATCTGACGGAACTCGTTCGGCAGGCCATTCCATAATTTGGGGGCGATTACCAAAAAGGCCCCCTGGGAGGTTGCAGACAACCTAGATTTTTGTGGCTGAAGCAAATTCCTCCCAGAGGACCGAAGTGCGCGGGGAGGATTGTATGGGAGGAGGCGGTTCCGAAGATAAGTTGGACCCAAGCCATTTAGGGCTTTAAAGGTAATAACCAACACCTTATACTGAGCCCGGAATCTGATAGGCAGCCAGTGGAGAGATTTCAATACTGGAGTTATATGGTCTCTCTGAGATGTTCCCGAGACCACTCTGGCTGCCATATTTTGTACCAACAAAAGTTTCCGGACCAAGCACGAGGGTAGCCCCATGTAGAGCACATTGCAGAAATCTAGATGAGAGGTTACCAGCATGCACCACAGTCTCGAGGTCCCTTACTTCCAGGAAAGGGCGCAGCTGATAACAAGTGCTCCTGACCGTCGCATTCACCTGACTCATCATTTGAAGCGATGAATCAAGGAGCACCCTCAGACTGCAAACACAGTCCTTAATGGAGGCCCCAAAACCCAACTCCTGGTTTTGGGGCCAGTACCATGAGCACCTCCGTTTTGTCCGGATTTAATCTCAATCTGTTTTTCCTCATCCAGCCCATTACTGCTTTAAGACAGTCATTAAGAGGAGAGACGCCATCGGAATTCGAGGCCGATGGAATGGTACAGGACTCAAGGAATGGTACAGATGAAATTTCATAAATTAAAACTTCAGAATTAATTGGAAACTTTAGAATTAAGCTTTCAGAATGCTTAATTGTCCTGTTTTATTATGTAACCTGCCTTGAGAATGATTTTATCTCTGTGTATGAGTGTGTGTGTGTTTTCACAGATGATTTTCCAAAGGCACCAACAAGCAACGAAGTACAGTATCATTATACATATGCTAGAAGAAAGTGATTCAGGTATCTTGGACTTTACTTTTATAAAAGATACATTGCCTTGAAAAAAAACACACACAATGAAATCAACAGCAGAACACAAAGAAACAATTACAACCATCTAGTTCAGTGTTCAGTTTTCCTATGTCACATAAAAAATGCATGTTTCCTAAAACTAAACCTGATTTACAGCAACCGGGCCACTGTTTGTAAAAGGAAAAAGGAAATGGGAGAAACCTCTCCTCTTAGACACCAAAAGGTATGTTCATACATGATAAATGTCAAACCAAAGTTTTATCTGTATAAGCTGATATACTGTGTGCTTCTGTTGAAAACTAGGATGCTTCTGAGTGTATTTCAGTTTTGCATTGCCAATTTCTCTGGCTGTAAGTAACATTATCTTATCAGCACTGGTGACTCAGCAACAGAAGAGACATTAGTGCCTGAATAAGATGATTTTCATCCTCGCTATTATACACAAATTGAATAGACAAACTGTGAAAGCAAACCAAGCATTAAAAATAAAGGATTCATGCTGCACTTACATAAGCCAAAAGATGGGAGTACATGTGCAACACTCTTCCTACCCCCTGTCCTTACCTTTATGGGGTTACAGGATTCGTACACGTATTTCCTGAACACTGTACCACTGCCAGAATTACATCCTCTCATTGTTTGGTATTTGCCATATACTGCTGTGTGAACAAAGGCTGGCATTTTCCCCCCACAGCACATCCTCTTCAGTTTAATCATATTTCAGCATTTAGAATAGAAAACAATTATATTTTAACATTTAGAACTCCACTTGATGTTTCAGTGAATTCCAGGTAACCCTAGCAAGACAGAGTTTTGTCTAAAAGACTGTTATTAGGGTACAAATTGGACCATCAGGGACACAGGATGCTGCAATGTTCTGCATCAGAGCATTGATCCATCTATCCCAGTATCATGTGACTAGTAGTGATTCTTCAGGTTTCAGGCAGGATTTATGTAAATAATTTATGAAAATAGTATGTAAATAAATGTAGGTTTGCTTCTAAGCAAATGTGATAGGATCTCAGTGAAAAATAAGCACCTAATCCGTTCAGTCAAACTGTAATTGCTGACTCAAATTCAACAGCAGTTGTTGGTCTCTGATTGTTTTATCCTAATTTATGGCATATAAATTTGAAAGCCTGAGGCCAACTCACAGTAGACAAAGTAATATTATATATGTCAACACAAAAGTATTCTGTCACAAAGGCCAACATCTGAAATATCTCACCCAAGAGGAAAAATGTTGTAAACTTCCTGGATTTTAGTAAAAACAACAATTATAAAACCCACACTGTTATTTTCATGCCACATCTTTATGCCACTTGAGCCAGAACATTTCAATTTATTAATTTGACAGCATGATGCTCCAAAGGGCTATGGCAGAGCTTGAAGAAGACGACGGCATCTATATACGTTACCACATAGTGCATTTGGAAGACTTCACAAAAGAGTCTAGAGCAATAAACACCTGAGGCAAAGCACAAAAATCAGTGTGTATACAGCCATTGTACTGTCTATCCTCCTTTATGGATCTGAAACATGGGTCACCTATCGCCACCACCTACAACTCCTCGAACGCTTTCATCAGCACTGTCTACGCATAATCCTAAATATACACTGGACTGACTATGTGACGAATGTTGCTGTCATTGAGCAAGCAGGGATCACCAGCATTGAGGCCATGATATTGAGAACACAGCTGCGCTGGGCAGGGCACGTTTCTAGGATGAAGGACCATTGCCTCCCAAAAATACTACTCTACGGTGAACTCACCACAGGTCAGCGTAAGAGGGGCGCTCCAAAAAGGCGATACAAAGACTACCTGAAACAACATCTCAGGCTCGGCCTAATTGATCACCAACAGTGGTCCGCCCTGGTCTCACATCGGGAGGCATGGAGACGCACAATCCACAATGCTGCAGCCTTATTTGAGAACTCACGCTGAACAAGTCTTGAAGAGAAACGACAACGCAGAAAGAATCACAACCCGGAAACATCACCCAAGGAGACCTTCTGCTGTGCTTTCTGCAACCGGACTTGTTTATCTCGGATTGGCTGTTTTAGTCATCAGCGCGCTTGCAGAAAGTGCGGGATGAGTCATTCCTGAATCTGCGTTTGCGAAGAAAAGCCAGAGAGAGACTCTAGAGTATGCAACTGAAAAAATATAACATTTGTATTCTCATATCCTGAACTTTTATTGCTACAATTGAGTTTAGAACTTTGAACACAGATATATGGACATAATTCCCAATGATATTAGAGGAATATAATATAACTCATCTAAATCAAGACAGAAAGGAGGAAAACAACCTAGGAACCACATGTTTTCCTTATAACATCTACTGTTCCAAGTAAAATTATGGCTGGAAACACAGATTAGTTGACTTCACTTTTGTACAGTCTATAGTTGCTCCCCATGATCCATCAATGACTTTTAAATGTACAGAGCAAACATGCACACTCAAGATCTCTTAAAATGTAATTTGGATTTAGTGACTGAATATAAATGCATAACTAATGTGAGAAACATCTTGTAAAATCAGATCAAGGTATCTCTAGCCTAGGAGTCTTTGCAACAAACCCAGCAACCTGGGGCACAAATTGAACCAATGGAAAATGTCTAGTAGTCTATTTATTATACTTATTTATGCCATTTATATGCAGCCTTTCTTGTAGCATGGACTCCAAGGGCCCATCTACACAAGGGAAAAAATCCAAAGTACCTCATAGTATTGCATCTCGCAGCAGCAGTGATATGTCTAAATGTTTTTTCTGGCCTCGGACGCCCCCATAAGCCTCACATTCCTGATGGCAGCCACAAGTAATTTACTTGCGTTAGCTCTTCACCGCCGCCAGTTTGTTTTTGTTGTTTTTAAAAAAGTCACCCCAAGGTGCACTGGTGCGATAGAGCGATTTTCCAATTTTATAAGAAAGCAAAACAGAAAATATTGATCCTTTTTATCACCTTAGCAATCGCTCGCTAAGGTGAAAATCCAACATGGTGGCAGTGGGCGCTTGCCCTCCTAGCGAGCCCCACCCCCACTCTTGCCCAGCCAATCAGCTTTGTGTTTCCCTTTGAGTTTAGACAGGTAGGATTCCCAGTGAATTCCATCAGGGGTATTTTCACCATTTAGACAGGCCCCAAGATTAGGAAGGGTATTGAGTCCAGGAGAACACCCAAACTGCAAACCTGAGATTTCAGAGGAAGTGTAACCCCATCTAGCGCAAGCTGAAACTCTATTCCCTGATCTGCCTTTTGAGTGACCAGGAGAAGTCCTGGCTTAGGTTTCAATTTGTTTGCCTTATCCAGTCCATTACTGACAACAGACACTGGTTCAGTACTGAGACAGCCTCCTTGGAATCAGATAGGAAAGAGAGATAGAGTGGGGTGTTGTGACCAATCCCCTATCCAGGCTGGCCCCGCAGGGCCTACCCTTGGGCTCCTCTCACTTACCTTACCAGTTTCCTCCTCAAGAACCCTCCCCTGGATTGGGTACTTGGGCCTCAAGGTAATCCCTATGTGGACCAGTGGCTGTGTTGTTCTGTCAGTTCACTGTGGTAAGCTTGACCAAACTCTCTATCAAACTTAATAGGAACAGCCAGACAGAGATGGGGGGGAAAGAATAAACAAGCAAAAATTTATTAACATACATTTAGATCATACATTAACCCCTGAACTATTTAATCATTCACAGCTCCCCAAAACCCTATTCAGTTCTTCCCTCTGGCTGACTGTCCTATCTCTATTAAGCTTTTTTCCCTATCTCTAGCTCATCTTTTCCCTATCTCTATACTATCTTTCCCATATCTACCAGCAATCTTATCTCTATCTTTAGGCCATGTTTCCCCTATCTGCCTTCTGTCGGAGACCAACCTCAGTTTTGTATCCTTTCTCCCCCATAGGCCCCTTTTCACAGCACTCCCAGAGTTGTGATTGGCTGGCCCCAATTGGGCATGGCCAGCAGCTCCCTCCACAGGTGTCATCAGCATACTGGTGACACCAAAATCCAAAATGCCACCAGATAACCTCTTCCAGAGGTTTCATGTATATGTTAAACAGCATAAACAGCCTAATAGTGGACTGTGATCTACATTCTACCCATCCACAATTTTATATTTTTCATGATTTAATCATATTTAGTTATTATAATTGTAACTACAGTAAAATGTTTAATAATTGTGGATACAGAGAAAATACAACAAGACATCCAAATTGATGATCCAAATCTACCAGTTACTTCTTCATTTGCACCAACAATGATATCTTAAAAAGTACACTGTAGTAGTATTGCTTAACTTTTTTTAGCAATTTCAAATATTCAAAGTGCTACGCATACATATATACACCTATGGACAGTCCTGACAATGTCCAAGGCAAAGCTGGTGGGAAGCTGGGGTAAACCATTTTACAACATTTTTTAAAAAACACCTAAGAAAACCTGTGTCATACAGAAAACCTGGATGGGTCCAGTACAGAAATGCAGGGTTCCTACCTGCACACTGGGCTGTATTGCCAGACGCTGCCACTACCACCATTGGTGTCGCTCTGCAGCCTGGAAGGAGGCCCCAGCACATGATCAAGGCCCCCTGCATGTGACCAACCTCGATCACACACTGAGGACCTCTTCCTGGCTTCAGAGAGTGCAACCCTTGACAGCATTGGAGGTGCCAGCCAATATGGGCCAGAATGTGCATAAGGATTTCTGCCCATTTCATCATGGTAACAGGGGGATCCGGGCCACACGTAGGGCTAGAATACTCTGGCTGGACGGTGGGGTATTCTGGCCAGTGTAGACAAGCCCTCAGTTGGTCTCAAATGGTGCTACAGGATTCCTTTGTATCTTTTTGTGCTGAAACAGACTAAGATGGCTATGTCTTTCAACTCAATACAAGTACGCTGGAAGCTGCTGGCTGCTAGTATATTTCCTATATCGAAAAGAAAAGAATGGGAGCTATTTTAATAATTTGAAAAAATATATAATTGTTTAAACAGTGACTTTACATGTTACAAAGCATCTTTCCCAGAATATTCAAAAATGCAATTCCTTCATATAAACCTGGGGAGAAGCCGCAGGGGGTGGGGTGGGGAGTAAAACTTAGGAGGAACTCTGAGTAGAATATAAAGAAAGACAACCATTTTCAGAGATTCCTTTCCAACTAGTTATATATTCCAAACACATCTGGATAAAGAAATTTCATTCATAAAGAAAGTGAGATGGTTCAAAGCTTACTACTGGAATGGAAATGAAAACTTTCACAATTTTGTGCATGAAGCTGTCATTCTGAATTTACTACCGTATATTCTGGCGTATAAGACGACTGGGCATATAAGACGCCCCCCCAATTTCCAACCAAAAATCTAGGCTTAGGCATATATTCGCCATATAAAACCACCATCCCCAATTTGGCTGGCTGACTGACTGGCTGGGGGAGCCTTGCCAGCTGATCTTCTTTGTTTCCCAACTCACAAGGATCTCCTTGTGAGTTGGGAAAGTGAACAGGATCCGCTGGCAGGGCTCTCCCAGCCAGCCAGCCAGCCAGCTGCAACATTCACCCCTCTCTTCAACCTTCCAGTCAAACTTGACTCGAAGATGGAGGAAAGGGGTAAAAATGCCCAGTTTGCCTCAGCAGCCCCCTTCCCTCCGTCTTGGCTCTTCCAAAGGGGAAAAAGGCGGGGGAAGCGGGGCAGCCGCGGCAAACCCCTAGATCCGCCCCCTCTCCCAACCTTCAAGGAAGGTGGGAGAAGGGGTGAAGATGCCCTGTTTGGCTCCGCAGCCCCGATCCCTCGTTCTGGGCTCCCTTCTGAAGACAGGTCAAGTGGGGCCACTGAGCCAAACCGCTAGATTGGCTCTCTCTCCTCACCTTCAAGGAAGGTGGGGAGAAGGAGTGAAGATGCCCGGTTTGGCTCTGCAGCCCTGATCCCTCCTTCTGGGCTCCCTTCCCTTCTATGAAACCGCATTATTTCTGCAGTAGGTTAGCAGCCCTGGCTAAAGGTTTTTTGTTTTTTGTTTGTAATGATATTCCAGTTACAGAAAACCTCCTCCACAGAGGGATGTATCTACCATGCTTGTTTTAGGTAACTAGCCAAAAACACTTTTATGTTCCCAGGCTTTTAAAAAAAGTTTCAGTGTTTTAAATATTTTAAACCATTCATCTATTAAAAGTGCTTTTCTCTGTTTCTTATTTTGATTTATTTATTGTTACTATACTTTTTTCTTGCATTTAAGTTTTGTGAACTAACTCAAATTCATTAATAAAAGCAGCATTAAATAGGTTAAACAATCAAAACAGCATCCCCATCTGCACCTTGAACTAGTACAGTCCACTCTCCCATGTTAGCATTCTGCTATCTCAATTAGACCCTGTCACAGACTTGAACCACTATCTGCAGGGTGTGGATTTTTGTTGTTACCTTTGACAGATTCTACTAATAGTTGTGGATATTTTTAGAAGCGCTACTGAAGAAGAAAGTTCTGCCCAATTTATAGTTTCCTGTCCCTCTTACATCCACCTTCTAGAAAGAAAAACTACAGCTAAAAGGGAGCCTTCTATTACTCCTTTTAAATATCAGACAGTACCAGGACCACCATAAAAACACAGTGAATGGCGTAACACAGGAGGATATGGGACAGCCCAGAATTACCTTTTGCAGCATATACCAAGGCCAAGATCAACGGAACAAGGGGAGTCAGTATTCCAATGCTTCAGATATCTTTGCCAATCCTTCCCTCCCACCCATCCACTGCATCCAAAGTCAGGCAGAATAACAGCAGCAACTCAGGCTTCCAACTTCAACCTGCCAATTATCTTAACACAGACTTGGATATAGCACCTTCCCCAGAGGGCAGAACAATTCCCTCCTCTGGCCATTCCAGCCAGAATCTCATTTTAACAAATAGCACAAATCATGTCATACTGTGGAGAGGTATTTTAAAAAGTGAGATTGTGCAACGTGAACTCTTCCACTGCATGGGAATGATCCAGTATCTGCCTACGCTAGTCTCTTTAACATCTTTGTTTTCATTTAAATTATTTTAGAAGAGGCAGCTACCCTGTTTCTTTGGAACTCAGAACAACTTCCCACTAATTGGAGACTCAACATAAATGGCAAAAGTAATTTAATGCTAAAATCAGCGTCCTAGTAAGAGAATGGTTTAGACATTTTTTCCACATGAATTAATCAGCTCTGTTTCCTAGAAAGAAACAGTAAGCCCCTAGCTCACCTAAAATGAAACTAAATCCATTTATGTTTAATGGAGTTACAACACATTTTACTATTTCCGTAGACTCTGACAGAACATGTATTTTCATGCAATTTACATTCTCCTTATGAGCACACAGGAGTAGGGCAATAAATAATACTGATAGCTCCCAATACAATAAATTAACTTGTAAAAGTTCTGTATAAATCCTTCGACTGTGTTTGATAACCCAATCTTAGCATCCCCTTTTCAGTTTCTTTAACAACTGACTTCTTCAGTGTGCTCTTTAGTGTGCATACCAGTTTAAAGGCATGCCAGTGTTTGAATTAGCTTATATAACAGAATATAAAATGTCATAGCAGGTTTTGTTGGAATGATAATGAGAAGAATTTGTATGCACAATGAAACAAAGATGCTGACTCCTGTGCCAAACATTCATTTGATGGCAATACTTCAAATAAATTATTCCTTATAACAACTGGACTGTCATATCCTACAACCACATCCCAAGCAACCACCCAGCTGGGCTCAATAAAGCTATTTTCCGATGTGCTGTATACACATACAAACACCCATACTTCCCAGATGTTCTCTGTGTAAAACATTTGGTTTCAAATGCATAGTAAGTCTTTCCAAAAAGCCATTACATTTGTTTAATGGACTCATACAGTTCAGCTAAAATATCCTGGAGCAGACATCTGACTGCATTTCTACTCTATGAGCTCCATCTGCAAAAAGCACAAAGAGCAAATGAGAATGCTTTACATGATTTATGTTGCCTTTATGATCAGCCAGTTCATAAAGCACAAGATTTGCTCTACAGACAATAACACAGACTGCTTTCAAGTGTGTCATTAAGCCATTTTTCTGTTTTACGAAATACTTTCCACTGAAGCAATGGACCCAATTCTAAAGCAATGGGCTCACTGCAACTAGGAGCAGAATTTGACTCAAAGCGCACCACCAGGAAAGCAATTTCCTGATTTCCTCTCCTGAGGATGTCCAAGACAGATAAATCCATAATGTGTATGGTGGCAGATTTCTTTCCATTGGAAGAAAGCTAAAGGAAATCAAGTCAAATTACATAATGAGTTATTACTGCTAATCTCATTCATCCCCACAGTAACTATGTGAGGTAAATTATTAGTATTATGTTACAGCTAGACACTGAAATATAGGGACAGTTATTTGTTCCAATAAGAATATATAAGAGTTCTACTTCAGCCTCTCTCCCTTTCACGATATCCATCTTATATTCATTTTAATCTATATCTATGTATATCTATATGAAATATAGATATATTTGTATCTATATCTATATAGGTGTATTTCACAACAGTTGGAAAAACCATTAAAAATCAACCCTTTATTTGTTAAATACATTTATATCCCACCTTTCCTGCAATTACCTCAAGGCAGTATACCTGGCCTTTTTCCTTACCACTTTATTCTCCCAACAATCCCATGAAACTATCTCAAGATCACCCAGTGGCTTCATAATGCAGTGGGTTTCCTATGTCCCAATCCAAAACAGTTTGCTGAAATGCAGTGATACATTTTAAAACTTGCTGCATTATATAAAACCAATACTAAAAGTGTTGCTATACCACAACTTGTCTGACAGTACAGTACTAGGAAAATGGACAAGATGAATAAAACAAAATTGGCATTTATAGGAAATTAAAAGAAATCTAAATAGCTAGCTGCTCATTTTACCAGGCAAAATGTTACTCTCTCTTAAGATGTGTAGGCTCATTCTTCTAAAATATTCAGATTTGAAAATGATGAGTTTTCTTTAAAGAACAAGCCTTCCAAATGGTTGCCCTGCGCAATCCTCATGTCTAGTCCCCAACATGAGAAAAATAAAATAGCCTTCATCATGAACTTCTTGTGTGTGGTGAAACTGGAGACAGAGTTTCCACATATGTATGTTGCATCCGGCTTTGAAGTAGGTGAAGTAAGCACCTATCAGAGGTTGGAGAGTCCCACCCATAAAAACAATTATTCATGGAGGAGCACCCCAAAGTCTCTGCAGGTCACGGTCTACAAACCAGACGCATCAGGTGAATTACAGAAGGAAAGCCAAACAGAAGGGATGAGAGGAAATAAATGAAAACTAGGTAAAGAATGAAGAATGCAGTCCAAACAGTGTAATCAACACCAAAAAGAATTTAAGATGATATCAGAGGTAGTCACTTGTATCATATTCAAGGCAGAAAGAACAATGAAGGGGTAAAGTAGAGATGAGCAGCATCATGCCCACATACCTCCCCATCCAACCAATCTTCTTCCCAGCTTCTCCCCCAGAATCCACCGTCTGTCCTTAAGACCTGCCCCCCACAACTAAATATATTTTATCTGAAACTAGTGGCTGATTGGAGACAAAAAATCCACCCTACCACTAAGCTCTTATCTCTAAATAGCTAGTCAAAGAGAAGCAATTTCCAAACTGTTAAGGAAAATGCAACATGGGACATACAGTGAAAGAAATAAAATATGTATGTGAAAGTCACAATGACTAAGCAAGAGCAATTATGGGGCTACACAGGTGAAACTGCTAATGTAATCTAGAAGGCCTGAGAGCCAAGGACAGAGGTACTGAATGCAGATTGGAAACACCTGAGAATCATTAAGTGTACAAGGTGAAATGTTGAAATACATGGGTTGGTCTTAGGCATGGGTGGAACTATGTGGACCAATCAGAATGGAAGTACACACCCACTGGGTGGAAACTAATTAGTGGGTGGTGATAAACAATGGCTATAAAATTGCAATGTTTGCCAATGTATTTTTGTGGTGGTGGAGTAGAGGTGCAATAGTTTGGAGATATTGTAAAGTAGTGTGTAGAGATTGTGATTTGTTGACCATATAGTATATTTATATAGAAGAATAAAGTAGGTTTTATATAAAACTACTGGGTTGCCTGAGTGAATCCTGGAGACGTTTTGGAGACACCTGGAGAAGAGTGAGAAGGCTTGGAGAGTTTGTCAGGATCTTCAGCCTATTCTCTGAAACTCTGCTGCTTTGGAGGAAAGCATTAACCACTGATCTAAGCTGTTTGGCTCTGCTGTATAAAAAGGTGGTGAGTTTGAGCCAGAGGTGAAGAGCTACAACTCCCATCATCCCTGACAAGGGTTAAGGGCCCAGTTACTAGAGCACCCAGCATCCACAGAAGCTGAAAGTTCCAGAGAGTGGAAGAAAGCTTTGTGGACGACAGATCAGAGCAAGTTGTTTGTGCTGCACTGATAAGCCTCGTGAGTAAATCATTTTGTGTTTTGCTTAAGCCCAGACGGGTCGGCTGTGCATACTCAGAAGGACTGTGTCAAATTGAGTCACTGCACAAATCAAGATGGAAATTCTAAAGTTTAGTAAATTAAATAGAAACAACTACTCTACCTGGAAGATTTATGCCCAATCTCTACTAGTAAAGGAAGGTCTGTGGTCAACAGTTGAAACAGGGCTGGCAGCTGATGCTAATGCAGCCACTCAAGAGAGAGATAGTAAAGCAAAAGCCTGTCTTTATCTCATGCTTGAAGAAGACTTAATTAATGACGTCAGAGATAAAACGTCTGCCAAGGATGTGTGGGATACCTTGCAGAGATTACACACTCCTTCAACTGCTTTTGCAAAAATGCTATGGTCTAAAAGAATATACAGGCAAAAGATGGCTAAAGGGCAGTGTGTGATAGAACATTTAAAAATAATGCAAGATGTGTTTGTGCAAGCTGAACTGAGGGGAGTGCAAATTAGCAAAGAGCAGCAATGCTACATTTTAATAGAATCGCTAGACTCTTCGTGGGACAGCATAACGAACAGCTTGCAGAACTTGCCAGAAGCTGAGCTTAATAGAGACTTAATTGTGGCCAGAATACTGGAAGAGAACCAGAGAAGAATGTCTGAGCAGGGTGACTCAGCAAGCTTAAAGACTGTGCCAAAACAACAAACAACTCCTGACTGGCGAACGCAGGAGGAAGCAGCCTCTACAAGGGAGCAACGGAGGTGCTTTTATTGTAAGAAGATTGGTCATCTGCAGAGACAGTGTAAACATTTTGCAGCTGAGAGACGCAAGCAAGCAGAGAGCAGATGGCAGCCGCGGCAGTATCAAAAACAGTCCAGACCTCCATTTTTGAGGGACAGTGGTAATAAAAAGGTGTTTGCAACCATGATTAAGGAAAAACAAAATGCAAATTCTAAATGGCTAGTTGATTCAGGAGCCACATCATTGATGTGTAATGACATAAATTTAATAAGTAATAGAAAATCAGCTAATGTAAATACTGTAGTTTTGGCTGACGGGAAAGAGCTAAGTACTGTAAATCAAATGGGTACTGTATACATTCCAGGGCTAAAAGAGAATTTTAATGATGTCTTACATGTAAAGGAGTTAGAAAATAATTTGTTATCAGTAAGCAGATTAACAGAAAGAGACTACACAGTCATCTTTGAAAAGAACATGTGTAAGATAAAACTGAATGGGGAATTGCGTGGCATAGGTTTGAAAAAAGACAAACTTTATTATTTGGAGGACAATATTGATAGCTACAGGGTTGAAGAAGCTAATAACATAGAAAATATTCCAATCCACAAAGACTGCATACACGAGCTTCACAGAAAATTCGGCCATGCAAGCTTCAAATGTTTAAAGAATTTAATCAGTATGTGTCCAGATTTAAAAGTTGCTGAATGCAAAAACCACTTAGATTGTACGGTATGTCAACAGGTAAAGGTCAGAGCTTTTCCAGTAGCTAAGAAAACAAAAAGAATTGCTCAAAGACCATTTCAGTATGTACATGCAGATGTCGCCCAAGCTAATTGCTTGTCCTTAGGGGGAAGCAAGTATTTCCTAGTAATTGTTGATAGGTATACAAGGTTTGCATTTGTGAGAATAATGAAAAACAAATCTGACGCTGGGCAAAGTTTAAAAGCATGGGTAAGAATGGTGGAAAGACAATTTGATAGCAGAGTAGGCACCATCATAACTGATAGAGGAGGAGAATTTTTAAATAATCAATTGTTTAACTGGTTTCAAAAGGTGGGAATAAGGCATGAAACTACAAACCCTGCTTGTCCTAGTGAGGATGGGTTAGCAGAAAAGAAAATACAAGATATAAAAAGAATTACTGCTTGTATGATGGCAGATGCAGGGGTGAAAGATAGTTTTTGGGCAGAAGCAACTTTGACTGCAATACATATCAGTAACAGATTGTATCATTCAGAAATTGAAGACATTCCCTACAGGGTATTGTATGGGAGAATGCCAAATTACAGGTACTTAAGGGTTTTTGGACAATTTGCTCATGTTTACACACCTGCTTGTTTCAGGAGGAAAGGAGAACCCAAAAGCAAAAGGCTTAGGTTTTTGGGGTATTCTGGAAATAGCTACAAGTTTCATTTGGGAGGAAAACAAGTGCAGTATTCTAGGTCTGCAAATTTTGAGAGACATGCTGGTTGGGACAAACTGCATGCCAATAAAGAAGTGTTTTTGAGATTAGGGAGTTCAAATGAGCCAGAAGCACAAACTGAACCAACCTCAGGAAACGGAGGGGTTTCAGTTAAGCAGGAAGCATCACCTAGCAGCAGTGGTAGTTCTTCTGATGATGAAATAGCATCTAGGCCTACTACTACTCGAATGACTGAAGACAAGAGATTTAGTCATAGAACTACAACTCCCAGTAGAGAAAGTGAGGATGAAAGAGACAGAACAGCAGATTTTATCCCCAGGCGTAGTCATAGAGTTAGAAAGCCTCCAGATAGGTTTGTTGTGACAAAGGCAAGAGCTTGTTTAGCAGTAGAAGAGCCTGAAAGTTTTGAAGAATTGGAAAGTTATTCTAGTGAAGAACAGGAAAGATGGTTTGATGCAATGGATAATGAGTTTGGTTGCCTGGTAAATAAAGATGTTTTTGAAATTGTTGACAGACCCAAAGACAAGAAAGTAATTGGTTGTAAATGGGTATACAAAAGGAAAGAAATGCCAGATGGAAGTATCAAATATAAAGCTAGATTAGTGGCTAAGGGTTTTGCACAACAGCAGTATGAGAACTATGATAAGACATATTCTCCAACTGCAAAGCCAGAAAGTCTGAGAATGGTTCTAGCTGTAGCAGTAAAAAGGAATTTAGTTGTAGAACATTTTGATTTTGAGACAGCTTACTTGAATGCGGTTCTGAATGAAGAAATATTTATGGAGCAGCCACAAGGTTTCGAAGAAAATGGTAGTCAGAGAGTATATAAATTAAAGAAAGCGTTGTATGGTTTAAAACAAAGTGCCAGAGCGTGGAATCTGTGCATCAGTGATGAGCTAGTTAAGCTAGGTTACAAGAGGAGCATTGCAGATGCTTGTGTTTATACAAAAGGAGACATAGTATTAGTGATTTATGTAGATGATTTGTGCGTAGCAGCAAAGTCAAAACAGGAAATTGAGTCAGTAAAAAGAGAATTGTCTAAGAAGTTTGTTTTGAAGGACTTAGGTGTATTGAAGTCTTATTTAGGTATTTGCGTTGAATGGACAGAAGAAGGACATTGTTTGTTAAGTCAGAGAAATAAAATTGAAAGATTGATTGAAAAGTGTGGATTACAGAATGCAAAAATAGTAAGAGCTCCAATGACAACTGGTTTTGTGTCTGAGGAAACAACTAGAGCGTTTGAGGACAAGACTTTTTTCAGAAGTATAATAGGATCTTTACAATTCATATCTTGCCATACCAGACCAGACATTTCTTATGCTGTAAATGTATTGTCTAGAAGGGTTAATGATCCAAAAATTGAAGACTGGACAGCGGTAAAACATTTATTGAGATATTTAAAAGGAACCTTAGATAGGAAATTGATTATAAGAAGCAGTAGTTCAGATCTAGATTGTTATGTAGACAGTTCATTTGCATCAGAATTAGGAGACAAGAAGTCAGTTACAGGAATGATAATTAAATATAGTGAAAGTCCAATAGTTTGGAGAAGTAGAAAACAAACTAATGTAGCGATAAGCACAACGGAAGCAGAATTCGCTGCTTTGAATGAGATAGTAAATGAGGTACAGTGGATTAAGCAATTGCTAAATGATTTAAATGAAAGTTACAAGATACCAGTGGAAATTCTGGAAGATTCACAGTCATGCATAGCGATGGCTGAAACTGAAAGTTTGAAGAACAGAACAAAATATGTTGGTGTAAGATATCAAAATGTGCGAGACATGGTTCAGAAGGGTGAAATAGAATTGAGATATATAGAAACACAACACAACATAGCAGATTTGTTCACAAAAGCATTGACAGTAGAAAAACATGAAAGGCTGACACAAATGGTTGGAATGACATTGTAAGACACATACAATATTTTATTTCGGAGGGGATTGTTAAGGAAAATGCAACATGGGACATACAGTGAAAGAAATAAAATATGTATGTGAAAGTCACAATGACTAAGCAAGAGCAATTATGGGGCTACACAGGTGAAACTGCTAATGTAATCTAGAAGGCCTGAGAGCCAAGGACAGAGGTACTGAATGCAGATTGGAAACACCTGAGAATCATTAAGTGTACAAGGTGAAATGTTGAAATACATGGGTTGGTCTTAGGCATGGGTGGAACTATGTGGACCAATCAGAATGGAAGTACACACCCACTGGGTGGAAACTAATTAGTGGGTGGTGATAAACAATGGCTATAAAATTGCAATGTTTGCCAATGTATTTTTGTGGTGGTGGAGTAGAGGTGCAATAGTTTGGAGATATTGTAAAGTAGTGTGTAGAGATTGTGATTTGTTGACCATATAGTATATTTATATAGAAGAATAAAGTAGGTTTTATATAAAACTACTGGGTTGCCTGAGTGAATCCTGGAGACGTTTTGGAGACACCTGGAGAAGAGTGAGAAGGCTTGGAGAGTTTGTCAGGATCTTCAGCCTATTCTCTGAAACTCTGCTGCTTTGGAGGAAAGCATTAACCACTGATCTAAGCTGTTTGGCTCTGCTGTATAAAAAGGTGGTGAGTTTGAGCCAGAGGTGAAGAGCTACAACTCCCATCATCCCTGACACAAACACCCTCCCCCAATGCACTGTGTTTAGGCTTTGCTGCCAATGAAGGCTTTTTTCAAACCTCATTGCAGGTGGGAAGGCATTTGGGGAAAGGGGCCACTGTTGGGGAAGAAACATCAAAAACTGATCAATGCTGTGACTTTCCCTAATAATAAAATCACTCTCCACAGCAATCATGTTTTTAAAAGCCTAACTGCAGCACAGGGAGAAACTGGAAGCCCCCACAAAAGCCACTCTCTCCAGATGTAATCAGGCTATTTTTTTCTCCAAAAACTGAATTGGTTCAAATGCAGGTTTTTATAGTCTAACTATTGTGCAGGGGAAGTTTTCATGAGAAGAGAGCATGTATGTTTGTCAATATGCATGTAAGAAAGTGTGTGTGTGTGTGTATGTACATGAATGTAGCTAAGTGTATAACTGTATGAATGGTGTCTAGCCAATCCTGTTGGGGACACATGCCAGCAGTAGTGGCCCCATATACTTTGGAATGTGGCCCTGTTTGTTACTGGCATGTGGCCAGTGACATAACTTGCTGTGAGTCAGTTCCTCCCTAAGGCTGAGAAAATTCTCCACTCCTTGGATAAAGAGAGGTTGAGACAGAAAAAAGACTGGGAAGTACAATATGCAATAATAGGAACAAACAGGAACAATCTAAGCCTGACACAAGAAGATTTTCTCTTCAAAGGGGGTCAAATTGGGGGAGCAATGGACAGGAATGATCTGACCTGATAGCTGAGAAAACAAAACATTTTCCTCACGTGTAACTCCCTCTAGTGCAGTCTACTCAGCTGAGGATACTACTTTAAGACACAGAGACACAAATATCCATGGATATTTCCACTAGATGAAACTGCTACATCAGGACAATTATGTTTAGGATCAGTTGGTAAAAACACATATAAATTAATTATAAGAAGACATGGTAACCAATTCACAATTGGCCATTTGGGACAAGTTCTGAATTCTAAATAGAGGAAACTCCCAAATGAAAACAAAAATGTGGAGAGCAGCCTTGGAAAAGAGGCCAAGGTCATGGAAGATCTTATTTTCCTCTTTCCAGGGCAAATCTGGCCATGTCATTTAGTTCCTTGGTATTTCCTTTCTGCATTGGCAAAACTGTGTTCTGGACATACTATATTGTATTTATGCATTAAAGTTATGCTTATGCTTCTGAGGTTCCCTTGTAGTGTCTCTTAGGGCACCACCAATATGCGCAATATATTTTAAAGTCTTATTAGGTTGCATCCAGACTGACAGAAAGTCCCAGATTTTGTTCCTGTTCTTTCCAATTTTATTTTGGAGATCCATACATGTTTGTTTATCCCAGAATATTTTTTCTGTCAGCTCCCAGTATGATCAGACATTTTATACCAGCTCTCCAGGTCAGTTTATTTTAACCCAGTCTAAAACTGAAAATAATAGGAACAAAATCTGGGACTTTTCAATCAGTCTGGATGCACCATTAGTGAAGCAAGAAAAGTCTCTGCCCAACAACAGCAAAGAATCTAAATCCTGCCAGTAGGCAAGAAAACAGAATAAAGAATTGAGAAGAGGGGGAAAACAGTATGAAGAAAGGAATGTGACCATGTACCATTTACACTTTACTCCTGAATTAAAGCTTTCTGGAAAGAATGGTCCTTTTTTTATGACAGCCAAGCTATTAAGAAATATGACTGCTGGAATTTCAGGTATAAAGACAGTATTGAAAGTATTGATTTCCTAATGTTTTGCTAATGCTGTACCCTTTTGAGATACTGGACTTTTTCAAATGGGGAATAAAAGCCCCGTCAAGGTCGGGTGGAGGACAGCACTGTTTCGCTTACAGCGCTCCGTTTCATACGATGCCGTCCTCCTCCTGACCTTCCCCCGTGCTTCCTCCATGCCGAGGGCAAGAGAAATGCACCCCTTTTTATTGATGGGGGTTCTCCGTTAATAAAAGCTGTTCCTTTCTCCCACCCTTGGCACAGGGGAAGGTCAGGGGAAGGTCAGGAGGAGGATGGCGTCATATGAAATGGAGCACTGTAAGCAAGACAGTGCCATCCTCCTCCCGACCTCAATGGGGTTTTTATTCCCATTTGAAAAAGTGCAATGAAATGAAAATCTGAGTTAGAACAAGGTGAAGATCAACTTATTCAGTTCTTACAAGCATGCTGATACCGTACTGTGAACCAAAGCAGAGCTGATGAGCATGTTTTAATAATATATAATTAACATTATTTAAATATTTCATGAACACTGTAACTATCTAATTAACAAGGAATTTACAGAAATTCCTATCCTCAACATGTGAAGCTTGAGTTGAAGATTCTACATGAAGAAATGGAATGAAAAACAGTTTATAGATATTTTTCCTTGCTTCAGTGGAAAATGTCCCCTAGACCACACTCCCAGACTCTCCCAGGTTGTTCACTCCTGCTTTAGTCACATTTAAAATGTATCTCTACAACCATGAGGACTAACAAATTTTGTTACTTTACTTTTTAAAAAAAAACAAACGTTCACTTTTCTTAACGTTTCCCTATTCAGATACTAGCATCTGTATGCTTTTGAAAGTTTGATAAAATGATGTACAAACATACCTCAATTAACAAAGCTTCTGAGAATGAAGCTCCTATTAAACAAGGTTTTTTATGTGCACCTAACCTCCTTTCCTACTCAGCCTCTGTCAAGTTGGAGGTTTTCTAGCAGTATTGGCTTTGAGAGGACAGAGAAGGACGCATGGAGCAATATACTTTCTGTGTTGGTGTTGCAGCAGTGTGTCTGCAGTAAACAATGCAATAAAGCTTGAGCTGGGAAAGAGCAGGATCCTATTCTAGCCAATCCTGCTGTAGCCATGTATGCCTTCCTACAACAGGCAAGGTAAGCAGCAGCTGCCTCCAGTATCCCTTACACAGCATGCATGAACAGCATAACAGAGAAAAATAGGGAGAGCAGATAAGCAGGCTGGTGAAAGGAGACGTTCCTGCTAGTATTTTGTGGGAAAGCTGTCAGGTGGTGTCTAGAAGGTAGAAAATGTTTATGTTGATGTATGCAAGGCTTACCTGACCAGTTGTTTCACTTTACATGTGCATGCTGTTAGTTTTGAATAAAAAGTTGCTGAAACACAATGATCTGCTCTTCTGTTTTGTGGTGCAGGAATCTATCCTTCTTCTTTCCAGTTATTTCTGGCTCTGTATCAATTCTTTTGTTGCAGAAGTACAATCCAGGAACACATCTACAGTACTTTGTTAATTGAGGTATACCTTTATTTTCTCCTTCTGAGTAGAAAAGATGCTCTGTCTGAAAAGCAGAAGCAGGATTCCCAAATAAACATTCTAAATTTATATAAATACAGGTATATCCTCATTAACAAAGTAGATTTGTTCCTGGACATGACTTCTTTAACATTTGGTACTAATGGCAGAAATAACATGGAAGGAGTAGAGAGAGGTTCCTACATCACAAAAAAAGGAAGAGCAATTGAAAACATTTCAGTGAACTTCTATTCGAAACTAACAATAGGCACATGTGAAATGCAACAACCTGGTTTGGTGAGCCTTGTGTAAGTAAACAAAAGCATTTTTAACTTTCTAGAGACCACTTGAAAGTTTCTTCCAAAATGCATCCAAGGATGGCATTTTCTTTCGTCAGCCTCCAATTTTCCTATAATTTCCATTTTGGTAGCGAGATTTAAAGACCTATGCTTTTTTCAACATGCTAGGAGTAGCTGGTGAGGCAGGCTTATCTGTTCTCCCCTCTTCTCTCTGCTTTGCTGTTCACACATGCTTAATAAAGGAATTTTGAAGGCAGCTGCTGTTCATCTTGCTTTGTTGTAGGGAGGCACACACAGCTACAGTAGGATCAGCTAGAGCAAAATCTTGTTCTTTCCCAGCTCAAGCTTTATTGGGTTGTTTATTGGAGACACACTGCTGCTATCCGACACAGAAAATCTGTGTTTCTCCAGCCCTCCTTCATCATCTTCCCGGTGTTGACACTGCTGAAACAAAAACACTCCAGCTAGATGGAAAACAAGGAGGAAAATGGGACTGAGGGGCATTAAAAGACTTTGCAAAAAAGAGCTTCTTTGTCAGAGGCTTTGTTAACGGAGGTATGCCTCTACCTTCTTTCTGCCATTTTGGGAGCCTGCAGCCAACATTAAGGCAACAACCCAGAGGCAGAAAAAGATGACACTTCCTCCCAAAGCCAGGCACCAGTAACTCTGCCAATCCCTACCCTTCTACTCTTTGGTCTAAGAGTTATTATCAGCATGGGTCCTACGATGTGTCAATAAATAGAAACAACCCAAGGCCAGCTTGCACACTTGTCAAATGATAATCATTCTCAGCACATCTAATTTGGTTCATGTCCAAGGAAAGCATCTGTATCTGTACACACAGAAATTAGGAGCCCAAACAACTCAACTACTCCTGTTTCAATAAAAATCTAAATAGCCAGGAAGAAACAATCCATATACTGTATAATCTGCATACATTTGCCAAGATAGAGATATTAAGATTCCAAGTTCAGAAACCCAAGACCTGGACTGTGTTCTCTGAGTCTAATCTTACTTATGTATTATTGAACAGTTGCCTTTTTATCTTGGCATTTCTCTGATGATCACAAGGAGATGTACATGGTTCTCCTCCTTCCCATTTATCCTCCTAGCAATCCTATAAAGTAGAGTCAGCCTGAAAGAGAGTAACTGGTCCAAGGTCACCCAGAAAGTGTCATGGCTCATGAGGGACTTGAACCTGGAGGGACAAGCCCCAGACCAGCACTTTAACCACTACACTACACTAACTCTGTTAGGTTTGGAACTCTCAAAATATAATTCCCCGTTTTCTAAGCAGGAATCACATTAAGGAATAGGTATGTGTGGCCTAAAGCTAGAGGGAGGATTCCTGTTATTGCAACAGATAAAATTGTGAGATATTGTTTAGAACCATTTTACAGTCATATGAAAAAGAAAGTACACCCTCTTTGAATTCTATGGCTTTACATATCAGGACCTAATAACAATAATATGTTCCTTAGCAGGTCTTAAAATTAGGTAAATACAACCTCGGATGAACAACAACACCATGTTGTATTACACCATGTCATGATTTATTCAACAAAAATAAAGCCCAAAGAGAGAAGCCATGTGTGGGAAAACTAAGTACACCCTTACTGTTTCCATAAAAATTAAGATGTAGCAGACAAGTGTTGATAATCAAATGTCCTTGATTAATTGATCATCACGTGTGACCACCTTTATAAAGGCCAAAGTTTTAGCAGTTTGCTGGTCAGGGGCATTCAGGTGTGTGTTAACACAATGCCAAAGAGGAAAGACATCAGCAATGATCTTAGAAAAGCAACTGTTGCTGCCCATCAATCTGGGAAGGGTTATAAGGCCATTTCCAAACAATTTAAACTCCCATTGTTCTTCAGTGAGAAAGATTATTCAAAAGTGGAAAATATTCAAGACAGCTGCCAATATTCCCAAGAGTAAATATTCCAGAAAATTCACCCCCAGGTCAGACCGTGCAATGATCAGAGAAATTGCAAAAATAAATAAAAAAAAATAAAAATAAAAAAACCCAAGAGGTACATCTCAGACTCTACAGGCCGTAGTTAGCATGTTAAATGTTAAAGTCCATGACAGTACAATTAGAAAAAGATTGAACAAGTATGGTTTGTTCAGAAGGGTTGCCAGGAGAAAGCCTCTTCTCTCTAAATAGAACATGGCAGCATGGCTTAAGTTTGCAAAGTTGCATCTGAACAAACTACAAGACTTCTGGAACAATGTCCTTTAGACAGATGAGACCAAAGTGGAGATGTTTGGCAATAATGTACAGCGACACATTTGGTGAAAACCAAACACAACATATCAGCACAAACACCTCAGGCCAATTGGAAAGCACAGTGGTTGAGGGGTGATGATTTGGGCTCCTTTTGCAGCCACAGGATCTGGGAACCTTGCAGTCATTGAAACAACCATGAACACCTCTGTATACCAAAGTATTCTACAGTCAAATGTGAGGCCATCTGTCTAACAGCTAAAGCTTGGCTGAAATTGGGTCATACAACAGGACAATGATCCCAAGCACACCAGCAATCTACAACAGAATGGCTGAAAAAGAAGACTCAAGGTATTGCAATGGCCCAGTCAAAGTCCAGACCTCAACCTGATTTAAACGCTGTGGTGGGATCTTAAGAGAGCTGGGCATAAACAAATGCCAGCAAACCTCAATGAACTGAAGCTACATTGTAAAGAAGAGTGGGCCAAAATTCCACCACAATGATGTGAGAGACTGATAAAGTCATACAGAAAATGATTACTTCAAGTTATTGCTGCTAAAGGTGGTTCTACAAGTTATTGAATCATAAGGTCTACTTAGTTTTTCACGCATGGCTTCTCCATTTTGGCTTTATTTATTTTTTTAATAAATCATGACATAGTGTAATATGTCATGCGTTGTTCATCTGAGGTTGTATTTATAATTTTAAGACCTGCTAAGGAACAGAAGATTATTGTTATTATGTCCTGATATATAAAACCATAGAATTCAAAGAGGGTGTACTTTCTTTTTCACACGTCATGCTGAGGATGTCACAGGCTTGTTTTCTGCTGCTCCAGAGACTGGAACACGGAGCAATGGATGCAAGCTCCAGGAACAGAGATTCCACCTGAACATGAGGAGGAACTTTTTGACAGTAAGAGCTGTTCGGCAGTGGAACACACTCCCTCGGAGCGTGGTGGGGTCTCCTTCCTTGGAGGTCTTTAAACAGAGGCTGGATTGCCATCTGTCGGGGATGCTATGATCAAGATTTCCTGCGTGGCAGGGGGGTTGGACTGGATGGCCCTCGTGGTCTCTTCCAACTCTGCAATTCTATGATTCTATGATTCTATGACTGTATATACAATTTTTTAAAAACCCTTAAAAAGGCATTAGAAGGATCACGTTCTGTGATCACACTTCTGCAGTCTTGACATTCTGAAATAAATTGCCTATATTTTCGAAACTGATCCTGTCTTCTGACAGATTTCTATACCTGATCCTATGTTCTACAGCTGCCAATTTTTTTCAAATAAAAAAGTAACCAATCAAAAACATATTTTAGTCTTAGGCTCCAAATGTGTAAGAACAAACCCAAATAACCACATTTGTACTAGATTTAGGGCTTGTACTCAATCTTGAACCAGTGAACATGTTAAAGATTAGTATTGTGCCAGATATCAAAGCCAGTAACAAATGTTCATCCTCTGGATATTTGAGATATCACAAATATTAAATAACACGAACATATTTTGTGGATAGTTGGTACATGAGCTGGTTTCTTTTTATGCTTTACTGCAATTTGAACATTAAACAGCTTTGTACTTAGGTAGATGCATGAAGGCAAACTCCCCTCCCTTTAAACTGTTAACTAAAGGTTATTGAAGGGTCTCTATATGTATTAAACATCTGGAATTTTTTGATATGAGTCCAGGATATTTGATCAGTATTATGGGCAACCATAATACTCCCAAGGAATATCTCGCCCAGCCCCCTAGTGTTCAGTGTCTGGGATCTCCTAATTTATACAAAGTACAGTGCTGTCTGTGCAGACGTGGTAATAAACATGTGCTTGCTTAAAAGCAGATACTTGACAAACTACAACTTACAGATGCTCAGGGCTTTCATGTGGGCAAGACAAAATAAGAATCCTATGCTTGATTGCACAAGCTAAGTTCAGGAAATGATAGAAGGAGAACATGTACACGAAAACCTTCGATACATTTGTGGCTTTCTTGAACGGGTCATCAAATACTGCACAGATGCACTTACCTCACTTTTCAGTTTTTTCCCCAGTAATAGGACAGGTTTTTTTAAAAAAAAAAATCAACAGAATACTAACTAGATACAGAAAATATCAACATCTGTTAAAAGGATGAGTAAAAGCAACATTGGGTATATTTACTGTATCATTACAAGAAATATATGACTAGAATTCTGTGAAGAATAAACAATCTCTCTATCAGGAACTGCTTGTTCCCAAAAGCTTTACCCAGCATGTATAGTACCAAAACATAATTTTATATGTGCTTTCAGATATAATCTTTTCCATATGCCACACATAATGTCCTAATCTTGAAAGTTAATGATATAAAAAACCCACACACATGGCTCAGCACAAAGTACATTAATGCTACATATCCCTTCTATTATGATTCTTCTCAAATGATGTTTTGAACCTGTTAGTAATAACATACTACAATGCAATAATACTTTTGGCTAGGAGCAATTTGGCAAACTATGAACTAAATTCCACTATGAATTTCACTTCACACAGCCAAAATTCCTGACCCTAAAAGCCACAAACCAAAGTCCAAAAAACGCATACCAGACCCTACCCTATACCCAACTAAGCTCACCCCATGCATACATACCACATATCAGCCACAAAGATTTCAGACCACTGATCTGTATTCTCACATTCATAACTCTTCACACACACACACAAAGATCCACCCATTTGACAACTAACAAACCATTCCAATAAATAAATAAACAAAACAATCCAATAAAGAAATAAACAGATCCCAAATTATTGAGACCTGCTACTGCTAACTCCAATTCTCCATCAGGTGCTAAATAAATCAGGTCTTATGAGGCTCATTCATCACTCTCTTCAGCCTAGTCTAATCTCTCAAACCTTTCCTTTTTCATGCCAGTTAGGTTCTACTTTCCAATCTTTGCTTTCTCCTACTCTTCTTAGGGTTTGTCTACAGGGGAAAAAACAGACTTGCAGCAGCTGCAACCTGTCTTAATGGTTTTATAGCCCCCATAAACTTTGCATGCCTGTAGCTGAGATTGTGACCACTTGAGTGGATTACTCGCATTTTTAAATCTGCCGCCAAAAAACAAACAATTTCTATGGTACGCACAAGCGATATTCCACCTTTCAAAAAAAAAAGAGAGGGGGAAAAGATAGCGCAAATCACCATTTTATCACCTTAGCAATCACTCACTAAAGCAAAAATCCAACATGGCAGCGGCAGGTGCTTGCCCTGTAACCCAGCCCCGCCCCCTGAGCTCATCCAGCCAATCAGGTTTGCGCTTTATCTTGTATGGGGAAGCGATTCATGTCAAATCATTGGTCTTAATGAGCAGAAATGCAAATATCACTGGAGCTCTTTTAAAAAGTCAGGAAAAGCCACAAATGCTTTTCTTACATAGTTTTTTTTTTCTTTTTGGCCCCCTTCCTTCACAATACAATGAGACAATGAGGGATCCCATTAAGATAGCTCGTTTTCTGGGCAAATTCTGTGAGGAATATTTTCACCATATAGACAGCCCGTTAGTTTGACCTCTACTCTCCCATATCTAGTCATATTGATTCACTTTCTCTCCCCTTCCCTCAATCGTCCTAAAACATCTTGATGAACATGTTGCACTAAGATGGGACCCTAGAGTTACACCATCCTCCTGCATCTTTAGGAAGCAAACAGTATTTCAATCATGTGATTGTTGCAGAACATTTTTTAAAGGTGAAACGAAATACAAAGTATGTAGGGTGGAAAACACGGCCTACTCCCCATCCCTTAATCATATCTATAAGGGAGTCAAGAATATGTTTACATGCATTTGAGAACATAGTTATGAAGGCATGTGCAAACATTGGAAGAGAGTTGTTATCCACTTACCAAATTTATTTTATTTTTAAATGACACAATATGAACTCACAGAAGAATCTCTTGACCAGAAGTCCACAGATTATGTCCAGGCTTCGTAGTCAAATATTATTTTTGCTATTTGACATGTACACAGTAAAAGTGCTTCTTAATGCACACAGTATGCCCTTTCCTTTCCATGTAGCAAATGAACTCACACAGAATTCTACAGGATACATTATGAAAATGGCACTGTTTCCCATAAGGTGGATCCACTGAAGATCTCTTTCTACACTGGCCCACTTCCCCAGCATAGTACAATAAACATAGTACATAGTACAATAAGCATAGTACAATATAGTACAATAAGCATAGTACAATTTTCAAAATTCAAAGCCAGGATTGAAACGGTTAGGGGACACAGTGTTTCTCTCCTTCCCAAAGAAACACTGTACACAAGTGGTTCTTAACCTGTGGTCCAGGGACCCCCAGGAGGCTGTGATGTCCTCACGGGAGATCTGTGAAGACTTAAAGGCTGCTCAGCCCACCTTCTGCCTGTTGTAGAGTGGCCACATGAGGAGAGCCAAGGCAAAGGCTGGCTGGCTTGGCCTGCACACTGCCATTCAATCTGCTCCAGCCACAAACTTGCAGGAAGAAGCAGGAGAAAAGTCTTCCTTCCCCCTTCAGTGCCTCTGTGGGAAGGTTAAATGGATGGTGTAATAATACTAAAATTAATACTAATAATAAGGTTCTAAATCTTGAGTTAAATCTTGGGGGACCACAGCAACAAAAGATGTTTAAAGGGGGTTCCTGGTCAAGAAAGGGTTAAGAGCCACTGCTGTACAGTACATTTTCCTTCCTTGGTTGCAGTAGCTCCCCTTCACAATCCAGCCCCTCCCCTCTTCTTTCATCAGCCGTTTTTTGTTTCCTGTATGGAAATGGTAAGTGATAGAAGCCAACTGCAAGTGAGACTGGAGAACAGAGAAGTGTACAGAAGCAGAGATGCTGAGGGAAGTAAGAGAGAGATTTGAAATTGCTTTTTATTTTCTCCCATCCCATTGGCAGACTCACCCATTTAAAAGGCAATCTTTTCTGTTGGGCAAGAGCTTGGTAGGATTATATTGGGGGGGGGGGTAGAGGGGAGATTGGAGCTTCAAAGATAGAGGGCAGTGCTGGGAGAGGGAAGCAAAAGAGACTGGGGGGATGGGGAAAACAGCTTGACACCGGATGGGAAATAAAACCAAAACACATTACTAAGCAGCACCAGAGAATGACTAAAACAGTGTAGCTAGCCTCTCAACCCAACCCACTAGTCAGATCTGCAGTGGTCACAGATACTCACAAAGGATAGGAAATAAATCCTTTGTGACACCATTCAGAAACACACACAGATCTACTCTTCTGGTAGCCAACTTAGCTACTGCACTGCCACCTCTCCCTCTGAGCTTTCTTGTTTGCTAAAATAAAAAGATTTTCTTGCCCCATCCTGTAGATTAGTGGGTTAGTTGAAGGCTGTGCTTGACTTTGCTAGCATGAAGTTGGAAGTCAAATATATGCGGAACCAAAGGGAGGATACATAATAATGAAGATAATTTCCAGAGTGCATTCATTTCACAATGGGATGTTAAGGGCTCGATCAGAATGGAAAATCAAACCACAATTGCTACCACTCTTCCTATTAACTGAACAGTTCCAATATAAAACAGTATTGTAAGAAAATGGAAAACTTATCTACCATCATAAAGACATAAAGTCATATTATTTGCAATTGTCATGCTTTACCTCCCAAGGCTAAAAGCTCTAGCATTAGAAGAAAAGATTCAACTTGGGCTGTTGGTATGTAAAAGTTTTGCACACATACAGTCTCAACATGAGTAAAATACAAATAGGTGGGAGCAGCATTGGCCCTCAGAGAATTGGCCACCTGTTGAAGAAAGTAAGAAAAGTTCTCTTTATGCTGCCATAAAGAGAAAAAAAGAAAAAAAATAAGTAAATTAATACAGGAATGACTAAAAATATGGTTATGTAGGAAAATGGTAGAATATTTAACATTGTTTTATTAGGCCATAATCCTGTACTCTCTTTACCTGGGAGTAAGCCCCAATTAACTCAGTGGCAATAATTTCTGAGTAGGTATGTATAGGATTGCACTGTTCCTCGTTAAAATTATTCAGGACAAATGGGAAATGCTGTATGAGTTCAGGTCCTTTGCAACTGGAGGGTTATGAAAGCAAATGGAAATGCTACTCATACAGGCTGCACTTTGTTCATTATGAAACCACCTCAGTAAGGCCCCAGCCCTTTTGTTTGCGTTAATCATAACATGTTCAACATGTGTAACATCAGCCTATTTCCAGAGACTGCCTTATGAAACAATAGCAAGCTACTGGTTCCCAGCATGCACCTTTCCAATTCTTCCCTTTTTTGTGTATCTCATATGTAACTGAAGACTATATCATGTCTTCTATAATAGCAATAGCATTTCTATTTCTATAACACTTATAAGTCCCAAAGCATTCTTTAAGCAGTTTACAATGTTAGCTAATTGCCCCCAACAAGCTGGGTACTCATTTTACCGACCTATGGAAGGATGGAAGGCTGAGTGAACCTTGGAACCCTGTAGGATGGAACTTACAATGTTGTGGCTGCAGTACTGGCATTCAACCACTGCACCACCAGGGTTTCTATAAGCATAATTATAAGCTATTGAATCTGTAAATAAAAGAAAATCAGGAAAATTTACAGTATGTGAAGAAAGCTTTGTTTGACTGAACTGAGCATGAAGAAAAATTTCCACCTTTTTTTAGTATACTGTATACAGTAGCAGCCTTGTAAATATGCCCACCTTTTTAACTTAGTGTGAAGATGTTTTTCTTTAGTCTGCTTACAAACAGTTCTGAACTACAAATAATTTACACAGAAATAAGTCACATTTTATTCACTGGGATTAATTTTATCTGTGGTTTACTCTGAAGTACTTCTGTCTTTATTCACTGGTACTAACACCTGTACCCTACAATCATCCATCACTGTTGTCTTCCATGGACGTCCAGGCCTTGTTGTCTTGCAGAGCTCACTAGTGCATTCTTTTTTTTTTTTTAATCAGAATGCACCAAACTGTTGATTTAGCCACTCCTAATGTTCCTGCTATCTCTCTGATGGATTTTTTTTCCTGGCTGCCTAAGGATGGCCTGTTTCATTTGCATTGAGAGCTCCTTTGACTGCATGTTGTGGGTTCACAGCAATAGCTTCCAAATGTGAATGCCACATCTGGAATCACAACTCCAGACCTTTTACCTGTTTAATTGATGAACAAATAACAAAGGAATAGCCCACACCTCTCCATAAAACAGCTTTTGAGTCAATTGTCCAATTACTTTGGGGCCCTTGAAAAAGAGGGGGCTACATATTAAAAAGCTATAATTCCTAAACCCTTCCTCCAATTTGGATGTGAATCCCCTCAAATTAAAGGTGAGAGACTGCACTTTAAGCCCATATTCATTATTTAATTGTAACTTGAATTTATTTTGGTAAACAGCTGAAATAGCAAAACTTGTATCAGTGTCCAATTATTTCCGGACCTAACTGTATGTCTGGCATAAGAGCTATTGTTCATCGTTCTGTTGTCATTAACAGATACTTCTACTTTTGAAGGCACAAATGTTTGGAATGGTGGCTATTCCAATACAGGGATACAGGGATTTATTCCTTTATGCAATCCATAACCTAGTCACTGGTTGCTGTATTACTAAGTAAACAAGTTTAAATAATAAGGTATTGCAACAACGAACTAAATATAACCTTTGTAATCCACATCACAGTTTCACAGCCACTGCATCAGCTAAGACTGGAAAAGTATTTCAGATTTCTAGAAGCAAGCATCAAACTTTTAGGCTCTAACATTTACAGAGTTGAAACAATATTTCAAATTCTAATTTTAGGAACTTGTGCAATAAGGCAGCAGGGATTTTCCCAGGCCTGATGTAAGCACATTTTGAAGAGGGGGAAAAACAAACAAAAAACTAAGTCAAAAGTAACACATAAATTATAACCCTAGACTCCTTGGAAGACAATCCAAATTTTGCATCTGGTTAAAACTGGTTGATGTCATTAAAACATAATGGAGCAAATTATTCTCTCATTTGTGTAGTGTTTTGTTTTTTTAAAAAAAAAACTGGCATGGCACCATTCCAATTTACACCAATATGAGATCAAAATTCATCTGACAATGCTATATTTGACACAGAGCTTTAAAATGCCTCACATTTTATATAGCAGTATCTGACTAATCAGTTAAGAGTCCACAGCAATATGATGCACACTTAAATTGCAGTTAATTAATTAAAATGTTACTGGAAATATGTTTTAGTGTCAATAACTCCAAAAGGGCAGGATACCAGAGATGTTTCCAGGTTTGCACGCTGTTGCTATATAGTTCAAAATATTTACATGCTGCCGTGTAGGAAAAGGTTACCTAACTCAGTAATATGACAGCAAGCAAATGACATAGGTGGGAGTGTGACCTTGGGATTTCTAATACTTAACTTCTCTTTCTCTTTATTTGACAATTTGCTGTGAAGTCACAATAGGAATGATGCAGGTCACATTGCTCCAAGAACCCCCTCTGCTGGCCATAGTACAGAGTCACTCTGTTCAAAGCTTTTAATGATGCCATAAATGCTGATGACTAAGGGGAACAGAAACAGAGCAGAGCAAAGAAAGGAAAGAAACAGCTAAATGAACTCTCAGTGCTAGAGCTTAGCTCAAAACCTTTGCACTGCATTCTTCTCTTATATATGAAATTAGCACCTACTGTATATAAAAGATTAAGTTCTACATACTGAGAGCTAGGAGAAAAGAGAAAAGTTTCAAGAAATAAATATACATCTGACACAGAGAAAGAGCAACCAGTTATAATCTATTACACAAGACAAATAAGTATGAATGTGAATTTAGAAATGAGACAAGAAAAGCATGCTACCATATGCAATACAAGCAAATACTACCCTGTGCTGTGGAATGTCTTCTCACAATGTGAAACTGAGCACAGCATTTTTCTCCTAGGAACAAGTACAATAAACAGAGCAGACACAAAATTGCTACTGTGACATAAATGCAATCTTCTGCAATAAATCTCAGTATGTTAAGTGGGATTTATAGCCAATTAAGAGTACATAAGATTGCAGCTTTAGTGGTCATCCACTCCATTTCCCTCTACAGTACTTTGCATATTTGGCAGCATATACCAAGTTACAAGTTACATATCTAATTCAAATCAGATCCAAGAAAGGATCTAGTGCACCTACAAATAGGTACTTCTAGAGAGTTACTGAAAAGGAGCGCAATAGTATAGGATTAGCATTCTATAATTATAATATATAATGTAAACTGGAAATTTTGCTAGTTTGATATGAATGAAATATGATACAGCTCCCGCAGTACTGTTCAAAAAGACATGCTCTCAAACTGAACATGTGCATTTGTCTCTGCATTCTATTTAGCTCTCCTCTTAATGGTTTAATCACATGAAAGAATACATAGTAATATAACATGCACACAAAAGAGCTTTACAGGTTTTTTTTACTGCAATGAGGCTTTTTTTTCATGCTAGTAACTCACATTATTGGAAAGCTGCATCTCTTCAATGTTAATGTGTAGATGCAGTTGCCAAATACACACACACACACAGAGAGAGAGAGAGAGAGAGAGGCAGAACACTTTTTTCTTTTGTTATTTATTTGCTTGTTTACTTAAGTCCCTGGCTCAGAATACTTGATGAGGAGGGAAGTGTAAGGGAAAAGTGTAATTTCAAACAAACAAACAAACAAGTAAGTCACTTACAACCATGTCTTCCTCTTCTACCAGATCTACTCCAAATCAAGCACCCTACTTTAAACAACCATATATGCTTGGAGCCCTTCAGGAAAGCATCTATATATACATAACTGACTAAAATGAAGAATCCAAGTACAGCATGTTGGCACACAGCCACGCTAATAGATATTCATGACAATAAAGAAAATAGCAATGCCTCCAGCCTGTTACGTGATGAACTATGCATGATGTGGAGCCCATGTTATCCTGTGCTACTAAAGAGTTGTAACAAAAGAACTACAGAGTTGGACTGCAGTTATCAGTATTGTGGTTAACTGACAGGCACAGATGAGCCAAGTAGACTCTAAAACTCACTGAGGTAGAACAGCAACATCAATGTGTTTGTTTATAGGGGTCAGTAAAGTTCATGCCATGGAAGCTGGCAACAAATTGTTGTGCTGTGTGTGCTCGTGTTTTTTAAAAAAACAACCTCTAACCTGAAGGACACATTCTGTTTAGTTTGCCAGAAAAATAAGGTATGCTCACAATTTGAAGACACAGTAAAGGGTCTAGAAGTGGGTGAAGGGAGACAGATCATGCCCATTTACAAACAAAACAATCCTAATTCAGGCACTGTACATCTGGATTCCATAAAAACACTTCATTACGACTTAAGAGTGAAATTCAAAATAAAATTCTGCAGTTCAAATACTTTGGGAGAGTTTAGACTTCACAAACACCCCTAATGTATGTATCTACACTGTCAGAACAGGAGGATGGGTACAGAATACAAAAAACAGCATTCAGGATGCTAAGAGCAATGAAAAGGCTAGAATCTGTGATACAGAAAGGAAAAAGCTGGGACATTTTAGGCTGGGAATGGGGGAGGGATTAGGTCACAGAATCACAGAAGAGTCGGAAGGGTCCACAAGGACCATCCAGTCCAACTCCTGCCATGTAAGAATACTCAAATAATGAGGTCCTGAAAGGTGCCCATCCAGTCTCAGAGACGGAGAGTCCCCCATCCTCCAAGGTCCAAGGCTTTGAGGCTTGGCGATGCCTGTATAGGGATGCCCTAAAGAAGCAGCCGCACAGTTAGAGTCATGGTTCATGACCACTTTCCACCCGGAGTCCCACCACCACACCAGTTTTCTCCCCCCCTCCCAGTCCTTACCACTCTCCCCGAAAACCTCTCGATGGCCCGCTTGACTTTGCCATAGGTCCCCTTGCCCAGCGTCTCTTGCAGCTCATAGCGATGCTTCAGGTTGTGCTTGTGGTGGTGCCTCTTGACGCCTTGCTGCTTCTTCTTCATCTCGGGCGGGGCGGAGGCCGGGGGAGCTGCCGCCTGGCCGGGGTTCGAGGCGGCCGGGCCCTCGGAGGCGGGAGCCTCGCCCGCAGGCGCCTCGCCCATGGCCGGGGGTGCCGCCGTGGCCCCCTGGCCCTCGGCTCGCCCAAGGGAAGCCCCCTCGGCCAACGCCGGAGCGGCCGGGCGGCGGGGCTGGCGAGGGGCTCGGGCGCCCTCCAGCTCCTCCGTCGCCTCCATCTCCTGCCCGCCCGGGGGCTGCGCGCCCAGGAGGCACTTTCTGGCACCGCGGGAGGAGCCTGGCGGACCCTCCCTTCAGGCGTGCCCCGCCAGGCCCAGCCCCACCGCCAGCCCCATCTTTATGGCCAGGGGCGGGCAAGAAGAAGGGCAGGCAGGGCAAAGGGCAGGGCAGGGCAGGGGGAGGCTCCGGCGGCAGCGCCCCCCCTTTCTGGAGCGTCCCTCCCCTCACCCCCCGCCGCGGCCGCTAAAAGGAGGCATGGGCAGCCGCTGAGGGGGGACTTCGCCGCCGGGAAAGGCGGGCGCGGAGTCGGGAGGGCGGCGAAGACGCCCCGGCGGAGGTGGGGGGGAAGGAGGGAGAAAGAGCCCCCCTCCTTTCGTTCCTTTCAATGGGGCAGAAGGGGGGGCTCGACGGGAAAGCACAAGCCCTCCCTCCGTTTTATGCAGACGCCTGAAGAAAAGGCAGCCTCAAGCTTGCCCGCCGCCGCCGCCGCCGCCTTGGCTGCTCTGGAAAGCCGAGTGCGCCCCTCACGCGTCCTCCTCCTCTTCCTCCGGGCTCGCTTGGGTGGCGGGGAGGACACCAGGGCTCTCCCGCCGCCCTTCCTGCTGTCAGCGAGGCCGCGGGGGACTAGCTGTGGCCGGGACAGGAGAGCAGCTCCGCCTCGGCCGGTCCCATGCCCGCCTCCGCCGGCCCTCCCTCGGTCGGAGGCGCGCTTGGGGTTGCCTCCCCGCCGGGCTGCGAAGGGGCCGGGCTTGGCTCGCACCCGCCGCCCAGGGGAAGGCCGTCGCGCCCGGAGAGTAGCGGCTCTGCCACAGCCGCCGCACCGCCCAGCGCTCCCTCCCTGCGCCTTCCAGCCTCGCCTCGCCTCGCCTCGCCACTGGGCGGGCTTTCGCGGGGCAGCGGCGTGGAGGCGGAGAGGGCCAGAGGTGCCAGATGGCCTTCGTTCCCGAGGATGCCGCTCTAGCCCACGTAGCCCACGGACCACTTACTTAGTGTGGGGCTGCTTTTCCTTCCCAACAAGCGGGTCTCCCTTCGCCATGACGGGCACTCACTCGGGGGAGCTGTTGTGCTTAGAGCGGGCTGCCACGCGTGTCCGCGCCCTGCCTCGCCACAGACTCTCTGGATCTGTCATGTCGTGATGGGCTAGGGCGGCCACTTACAAAGCAGCCATGCATCGAGGCACAAGGGGACTCCAGGGCTTGTCTAGACCGGGGGCTCTTAACCTTTTCTTTACCAGGGACCCCCTTTAAATATCTTTTGTTGCCACGGCCCTCCAAGACTTAACTCAAGATTTATACCAATAACAGTAATAATACCTGATGAGGATGAGGATGATAATAATAATAATAATACCTGATCATCCATTAAACCTTCCCTCAGAGGCACTGGAGGGGAGGGAAGACTTCTCCTGTTTCTTCCTGCAAGTTTGTGGCTGCAGCAGATTGAATGCCAATGTGCAGTTCAAGCCAGCCAGCCTTTGCCTTGGCTCTTATCACATGGCTCCCACTGAAGGGAGGAAGTGGGTCAAGCAGCCTTCAAGCCTTCACAGACCCCCTGTGATGACATTGCAGTCCCCTGGGGGTCCCTGGACCACAGGTTAAGAACCACTGGTCTAGACGGTGAAAATGTTCCTCGTAGAATGCAAGTAGAATACCATCTGTCCCAACACACTGCAAATGAGAGTCATGCTATTCAGAAGGAAGGGAGCTAAAAACTCCAGAAACCTTGGTGTAAAAGAGTTAATGGTTCTCCCTGAAATGTTCTGGAAAATGCACATAGATGCACATTTTTTCAGATGCACATCAAAATCCACAATGATGCGCATTTTTGCTCTGTTGCCCTTTATCAGAGCGTGTGGACACTCCATTCGAATAGATGTGCATGCATGCAAATTGGCCAAAAAATGGTGGAGATAAAGGGCTTGTCTAGACAAGAAGTTATAATGTGGATGGATTGATGTGCATTAATGCAAATTCACAGCAGCTGTCATTTGTCTCCTCCGTCTTTTGGCAAAATCGCCAGTATACAAAGCTATCTGTGTTTGAAGTGCTCATGCACAGTATTTTATTTTATTTTTTGTAACTGTAAATCAAAGGTGTGCAATGCAACCTTTCACTTTAAAAAACTGTTTGGTCACCTCTGCGTTGAAAAAAAGCACACAGTCAATAATGTGAAACTCCAAAATTGCATTTCTGGACACTTCATTGCCAGCAAGCCTGCCCTCTGCGCACATCTTGACCAATCAGCTTTCCACTTCCACCCTCGCTGAGAATGCATTGCAGGGCAAATCGGATATAATAATAATAATAATAATAATAATAAAATTTATTTTTATCCCGCCCCTCTGTTAAAATCAAAACAAGTGGTACTGCACATTTCCACACATTATTCAAAAAACAGTAAATGGAGTTTTTAGCTCTCCTCCTTCTGAAAACCATGAATCTCAGTCAGATCCCATTGGGACAAAAGGTATTCTCTGGAAATTCTATTAGGATTGTTTTCACCATCTAGATAACATCAAAACAACGTATTTGTGAATGGGCAAAAATGCCCACCCTCTCGCAGTATACCATCATGTCTAGACTGGCCCACTGATTTGCATATGCTAATTTAGACCCAGAATTAGGAGATTATGCATGTCTATATATGTCGATTTCAACCCAGTGGAAACCAAGGGCCCATTCACACTATGCAATTGTAACACTATAGTTCCACTTTGAATGCCATGATTCCATCCCATGGAATCATGGGATATGCAGTTTAGGGAGGGGCATTTAGAATTCTCAGTCAGAGAGCTCTAGTGCCTCATCAAACTACAAGCCTCAGGATTCCATAGGATAGAACCATGGCATTTAAAGTGGAACAATAGTGCTATAACTGGAGTGAGAATGGAACCTAAGTGACTAACTTACCTACTGAATCTGGTTCCTAGGTCTCAACTATGAATGGGAGAGATCAAGGCAATTCTTTTTCTTTATTTAGCATTTTGAAACAAACATTCAGCCAAAAAGGCTCCCAGAGTGGCTTATGAGATTTTAAAAAGTACAAAACATATTGAATTTAGATGTGGACTGGAAGGCCCTTAGAAAAGAAGATTGTCCTCTGAGCAGGATTGAGTCTACTGTAGGCCCTTGGTATCTGCTGGAATTTGGTTCCAGGACCCCCTGTGGATACCAAAATCTGTGGATGCTCAAGTCCCATTATATACAATGGCATAGTAAAATGGCATTCTATAAAACAGCAAAATTGAGGTTTGCTTTTTTGATTTTTTAAAAAATATTTTCTAACCACAGTTGATTGAATTCCTGGATGCAGAATCTGTGGATATGGAGGGCTGCCTCAAAGCATTAATTTAATGACTTCCATGTGGGAGGTAATGAGTCTAAAAATAAAATTGTATTAAAAATTCCAGGATCTAATCCTTTTAAAAAGCAACAAAATTATCTTCTTTAAAAAAGAGTTTAAAAATCATTTACTTTTAAATTCATGCAGAGTGCAACTTAGGAATGCAGACAGAAAGCTCAATTAACATTTAAAAGTGCATTCAGAGGTCTGTGGTCTCTGAGATCATCCAGTTAAGTTAGACTCATTACAAAAACAAAGGAGTCAGTTTAAAATACAAATCAAAAGTTTACTGAAGGTATATCAATCTCAATCTACATACTAAAACAAACTTTAAAAAGAGGTTCCTAACTAACTAAGAGGATTTAGGGTAGAAAGACTTACCCAGCCTATAGCGGTAAGCGGCTGCATGGTGAACATCATGGCATGGTTGCAGTAAAGATGGCTAAACAAAGATAAGATGGCTTAAGATGGCTACAGCCTCATGGAGACTCTAACTTAAAAGAGAACTTACACAGAGCAATAAAATTTAAATTAGGTCATGTGTGGAATGACCCAGCACTCCAGTTGGCTGGAAGTGCCCAGTGAAATAAAAGAAAGGGAATTTGGGAGAACAGAAGCATGCAGAGAAAAAACCTAGACTTTTCTTAGGATGTGAATGAGTTACACAAGATTGCTTTTACATTACAATGATTATTTCCCCAAATACTACAATATAAAAGTAATAAGGATCAGACTAGTTCATTAAAATAGTGTTTGTTTTAGGTTTCCTTCCCAGCATGACTCATGAGATGTTTTGGTGCCTGAGGCAAAGGACAAAATGTTACCTTCCCTTCTACCATCTGGTAAAATCGCAAAATAGGACTAATAATAATAATAAAATTTATTTATATCCCGCACCTCTGCTAAAAACAATTGGGGCTGCTTCCAACAATTAAAACATTATAATAATGTCTAAAAACACTACCCACACCCACCCTCCCCCATAAAAAGACATTAAACACTATAAAATTAAAACCATCTAACTAAAACACATTAAAAACAAATATATACATAATTTTAAAAAGCCAGGAGACGCAGCTCCTGAGGCCAGGATCTAATCAGGAAAGGCCTGGCGAAAGAGATCCATCTTTAGTGCTTTTTTAAAGCTACTCAAGCTTGTCAACTGACGGATCTCATTCGGCAGGCCATTCCATAAATTGGGGGCGATTACCGAAAAGGCCCTCTGGGAGGTTGCAAGACAGCCTAGATTTTTGTGGCTGAAGCAGATTCCTCCCAGAGGACCCGAGTGCGCGGGGAGGATTGTATGGGAGGAGGTGGTTCCGGAGATAAGTTGGACTAGCTGTGGAACCTGAGCTAGCAACAGGATACCATTATCTACTGCATCAAACAGGAGCAACCTATCTATGGGGACAAATGGCAGATCATCTGACAACTCTCCACATTCTGTCATAACCAAACTTATATCCAAAGTATGACAGTCTCAGTTTTGTCATCTTGGCTTCTTGGGATAGGCTTCTAGGCTTGATTTGCTCTTGGACCCATTTATTTGTCTTTTTGGCAGTCCCTGGTATTCACAAAACACTCCCCCCACCCAGCACCACATTTCAAATGAGTTGATTTTCTTCATTGTCTGGCTTTCGCAAACATGCATACATATCAGGGCATCATGCATCAGTTTAAACTGTTTAAAACAGTTTAAATCACGAATACAGGTCACCCCCCATATTCACGGGGGATATGTTCCAAGACCACCTGTGGATACCTGAAGCCATGGATAATAGGGAACCCTATTATTTTCAATGAGAAGAACATTGGAATTTAACCATAGAATCATATTAGAGGACCTAGAGAGAACATATTTTTTCAGACATATAAGTGAAACCATGGATACCGAATCCGTGGATATGGGGGTCAACCTGTAATAATTTCTCTCTCTGGCTTTTCTTCGCAAACGAAGATTCAGGAAGGACTCATCCCGCGCTTTCTGCAAGCGCGCTCTTGACTGAAAAGGACAATCCGAGATAAACAGGTCCGGTTGCAGAAAGCACAGCAGAGGGTCTCCTTGGGTGATGTTCCTGGGTTGTGATTCTTTCTGTGTTGTCGTTTCTCTTCAAGACTTGTTTGGCGTGAGTTCTCAAATAAAGCTGCAGCATTGTGGATAGTGCATCTCCATGCCTCCTGATGTGAGGCCAGGGTGGACCATTGTTGGTGATCAATTTGGCCAAGCCTGAGATGTTGTTTCAGGGAATCCTTGTATTGCTTTTTTGGAGCACCCCTCTTACGCTGACCCGGGGCAAGTTCACCATAGAGTACTGTTTTGGGGAAGCGATGGTCCTCCATCCTAGAAACGTGCCCTGCCCAGCACAGCTATGTTCTCAGTATCATGGCCTCAATTCTGGTGATCCCTGCTTGCTCAAGGACAGCAACATTTGTCACATAGTCAGTCCAGTGTATATTTAGGATTGTACATATACAGCGCTGATGAAAACATTCGAGGAGTCATAAGTGTTGGTGATAGGTAACCCATGTTTCAGACCCATAAAGGAGAACAGACAGGACAATGGCTCTATACACACTGATTTTTGTGCTTTGCCTCAGATGTCTGTTACTCCATACTCTTTTGTAAAGTCTTCCAAATGCGCTATATGCCTTTGCTAATCTGTGATCGATCTCTTTGTCAGGCTTGGCATCTGAGGAGATGATGCTTCCCAGGTAGGTGAACTGCTGAACGGACTTAAGCACAGAGTTGCCGACAGCAGTGTGGGGATGATGGTGTTCGTCCTGTGGTGCAGGCTGGTAAAGAACTTCTGTTTTCTTCATGTTGACTTCCAGCCCAAACAGCTCTGCAGCTGTTGCAAAGCAGGATGTTAGGCGCTGCAGAGCTGCTTCTGTGTGGGCAAAAGAGCAGCTTCGTCAGCAAAGAGCAGCTCCCGAACTAGGTAGTTTAGAGTCTTAGTGCGAGCCCTCAGACGGCTTATGTTAAACAAGTTACCATCAGTACGGTAGCCTATGTAGATGCCGTCTTCTTCTTCAAGCTCTGCCATAGCCCTTTGGAGCATCATGCTAAAGAAGATTGTAAATAAAGTTGGTGCAAGAACAGAACCTTGCTTCACTCCATTAGTTATTAGAAAGGGCTCTGAAAGAGCATCGCCATATCTGACTTGACCACGCTGGCCCTCGTGTAGCAAGATAATCATTTTAAGGAATTTGGGGGGATATCCTAGTCTTTCCAGGATCTGCCACAGACCTTTTCTACTTACAGTGTCAAAGGCTTTGGTGAGGTCAACAAATGTTACATAGAGACCCTTGTTCTGCTCTCTACATTTCTCTTGCAGTTGTCTAAGGGCAAATACCATGTCTGTAGTACTCCTATTGGCTCTGAAGCCACATTGGCTTTCAGGAAGAAGTTCTTCTGCAATAGCAGGAACTAATCTGTTCAGGAGTATCCTTGCAAGGATTTTTCAAGCAATAGAGAGCAGTGTTATACCAAAAATCATATTAACCAATTTAACATGTAAAACAGTTTAAAACCAGTTAAAGCAGATTAAGACAACTTAAAATCACACACACATTCAAAATGGGACAAAATCAATTGGACCCCCCCCCCAAAGGCTTCAGTAAAAAGTAATGTTATGATTTAGTACCAGAATGACAGAAGTTTCGGCACCATTTGGGCCTCTAGGAGAAGGGTATTCCACAACTGTGATACCACAGCAAGAAGGCCCTCTGAAAGTTTTTCTTCTATCTAAACATCTCTCTCTCTCTCTCTCTCTCTCTCTCTCTCTCTCTCTCTCTCTCTCTCTGTGTGTGTGTGTGTGTGTGTGTGTGTATGGCCTTCAAATAGCCTGCTGACTTATGGCAACCCCATGAATGTCATAGGGTTTTCTTAGGCAAGGAATACTCAGAGGTGGTTTTGCCAGTTCCTTCCTCTGAAATATAGCCTGCAGCACCTGGTATTCATTGGTGGTCTCCCATTCAAGTACTAACCAGAGCTGGCATTGCTTAGCTTCCAAGATCAGATGGGATCTGGTACCTTTAGAGTATTTAGACCCACCAGCCAGTGATTACTGTCAATGGGCTTGTCTAGACGAGAAGAAATAATGCACATCATATGTTTTGTTGTTATTTACTGTCAAGTCAGCTTTGACCAATGGCAACCTTATGAATGACAGACCTTGGTGAGCCATAATCATCATCAGCCCTGCTCAGGTCATGCAGATTCAGCAATAAGGAGAAGCTATTTAAAGAATAGGAAAGATCTGCATGGGATTGAAGCTCTGGTGTACAGACTGGTAATATTTTGCATGGAACAAATGTTCTGGTGTACAATGTCAGCATAATGAATTATGTTATTAATGTAATAATTCACATAACAAATTAAAGATTTTCACTGCTAAAAATAACAATAACAAATTCATTTTGAGCTTACTATTAATGAAACATAGTATTTTTTAAAGCTAATGTTCCAGACTCTGGGAGCAGCCTGGCAGATCATTATGCCTTACAATGTTAGTGGCATATATCATCAAGTTGTAATAATGAAAAAGTACATTAAATTTTCCTTCCTGATTTGCTTGAATATAATACTGTATATTTTTCTCACCAACACATCATTAACTATGAGCTATTGTTATTACTGGGCTGCTGATCTTACCAATACAAAGTCTTAAAAGTAGGAAAATACATAATACATTTATTCAACACCCCATTTGCACTCCACTCATCATCATTCCACTTCCCTGCTTTAATTGGCTTTCTGTACCACTGAGCAAATCTACCCATGTCCTAAACAAGCAACTATTGTAGAATACTGTACCATGCCATAAAGCACAAGATTTTATTTTCTTCAGCAATCTAGGTTTCTTTGCAAGAACTTACTAAACATGTTTCCTGCCCACCAGGCCTCTTTATCTGGATAGGCTTTGTTTGGTCAACATCAATTTGAGATACACACATGCACACGCGCGCGCACACACATACACACATACTGTTGGGGAACTGGATATGGACAGAGTCTCAGCACACGGAGTTGGTTCAAATAAATGTCTGAACTCATGCCTGCCCTGCCCATCATAATGGGAGCACTTTACAGATTATTTCTTCACCTACTAATGATATAATAATGTAAGAAGAACTGTGCTGGATCAGACAAATGGCCTATCTAATCCAACATTCTGTTCAAACAGTGCCAGTTTTCTATGGGGTGTCTGCCCACAAGATATGAGTGTAAAGGTACCTTCCATCTTGCATGCACCACCAACTGATATATCACAGAATAATAGTTGGAAGAGACCACAGGGGCCATCTAGTCCAAACCCCTGCCCTGCTGGAATACACAGTCAAAGCATTCATAACAGATGGCCATCAAGCCTCTGTTTAAAAACCTCCAAAGAAGGAGACTCCACCACACTCCGAGGCAGCACATTCCACTGCTGAACAGCTCTTACTGTCAGGAAGTTTCTCCTAATGTTTAGGTGGAATCTCTTTTCCTGTAATTTGAGTCCATTGCTCTGTGTTCTAGTCTCTGGAGCAGAAGAAAACAAGCTTGCTCCATCCTCAGTATGACATCCCTTCAAATATTTAAACATTGCTATCATGTCCCCTCTCAACCTTCTCTTCTGCAGGCTAAACATACCCAGCTCCTTAAACTGCTCCTCATAGGGCATGGCTTCCAGACCTGCCACCATTTTGGTCTCCCTCCTCTGGACACTATATATATAGGCATATATCGCCATCATGGCTAGTACCCATTGACAGTCCTAACTTGCACAAACTTATCCAATCACCTTTTAAAACCATCCAAGTTGGCAGCTATAACCAACGTGTGGCAGTGAATGCTGCAGTTCAGCTGCACACTGTGTGAAGGGAAAGCAGATTTCCTTTTATCTGTCCTGAATCACTTACCATTCAGCCACAATGGATGACCCTGGTCTAGAATTATGAGAGAAGGAGAAAAGCTTCCTCTTATCTACTTCCCCTCAAGCATGAATAATTTCATGCAGCTCTGCTTTGTCTCCCCTTGTCTTTTTTTCTAAGCTAAACAGCCCCAAATGTGAAACCCTTTTCTCTTAGCAGAGTTGCTCTACTTCTTTGATGATCTTGATTTTCCTTTTCTGCACTTTTGCACTGCTCTACAATATTGTGGGGTATTTTGGTGCAATGATCAGAGGTGTACACCATATTCTACATGGATTTGTTTGCAAAGGAAGATGAAAGTATAATATTTGCAGTTTTATTTTCATTTCGTATTCTAAGCATCCCCAGCAGCCACACACTGGGTTAACATTTTAATCAACCTATTCTACCCAGGTAGCATGGTGTGGTGGTTTGAGCGTTGGACTTGGGACTTCAGGATACCAGGGTTCAAGGAGATTATCATACGGGCCCTTGTAAACCATCACTGTCCCTGACTGGAACATCTAAGAGAACTCCTGTTAACATATGCATATGGTCAGCCACTGTGATCATCATTAGAAGGCTTTTTGGCTGTGCCACATCCTGCAGATTTCCATTTGGCAACAACCAATAGGATGGTCTTTTCTTCAGTAGCGCTCACTCCCTGGATCTTCACCACCCTAGAAAGAGTGCTTTGTTTGTTTGCACTGTCGATAATGTTTGTGCTGCTGAAATAGAGTCGCCATTTTTGTTTCTAGACATGCTCCTCCTCTTCAACAGCTACATGCCAGGCATGTAGAGTATGTAAAGTATGGTCTTCTCCACGTTTGCAAAAACTATAGGGATTGGATTTGACCAATGGAGGGGGGTGAAAATTTTGCTGCATTTCTGATAGGATAGATTAGTTTATAGGTTAATATGGTAGTTAGAATCTATGCTGGCCTGTGCTTTTGTGTATGTTTCATGAACTTGAGTCATGTAGCAGTACAGTTGTCCCTCCGTATCCATGGATTTGGTATCCATGGATTTAAGTATTCACGGCTTGAAAATATTCTTTAAAAAATAATAATCCAAAAAGCAAACTTTGTTTTTGCATATAAGGAACACCATTTTGCTATGCCACTGCATATCATGGGACTTGAGTATTCATGGATTTAGGTATCCATGGGGAGTCCTGGAACCAAACCCCAGTGAATATGAAGGGACAACTGTAGAGGTAACAGCAACGTACTCTCATTATAAGGCTGTAGGGCAGGAAAGTTCTCTGACAAATCCGTTGTTCTACCTGTCTGCAGATAATCTTCAGCCAGTTTCTGCTTTAAAAGATGCAGCTGCAAGCAGCTTTTAACTAGAACGTTCATAAAACATAGTGATAAGAGCAGTGGAAACATTCTATGGTGAGTGATTCATACAGATAAGATACAGAGAAAGCACAGAAAAAAGAAGGATGACTGAAAAAGTGCAAGCATTTCTTAGAAGCAAAGGCTGAAAATAGTTACATGATAAATTACATCTTGTGCATGTTATTTTTGTGCAAGGATGAAATATAAACTTCTGTTCAGTTCTTTCCAAACTCTTATTTTATATGTTGCTTATGTGGCAGAGCTACTGGTTTAGCCAATGACTAAGCAACTTGAATTTAGGCACTAGTGGTAATGCTGGCAATGCTGGCTGCCAAGGACAAAGACTCAGGATAGAGCTGTACTGTACATTATTTGACACATTGTGTGTGTGTTCTAAACAACTGTTTTCCTTGATAATGCAAATGTGGTTGAGAGGGAAGATCATTTCATCCATCCATCATTTCATATCGTCTGAGTCTCCATTTCAAATACAGTCTCTGCTTTGTGGACTTACTTTGGGTTTTAGGACACAGCTTTCGAGCAAATGTTTAGGAACTCCTAACATTTAACTTTGCTTTTGGACATCAATATTATCTCCACAGATCTCAGAAAGATTGGGCCCTGCATGACCGCAGGAGCCATTCCCAGCATGCACACCCAGGGCCAGTTTAAGGAATTTTGGGGCCCCCTGCAACACTTTATTTTGGGGGCCCCATATGTTTATTTCAGGTCAATGTAACCTAACTCAGGCTAAGCTATTCACAGTATAGGATATTCAGATTATTACTAATAATGTTTTTGCAGGAGAAGGGTTACAACTGGACCCCCCACAATGACGGAGCCCCTGCGGCTGCAGCTGCTGCAGGGCCCTTCAACTGTCCCTGCTGTGAGGGGCATTTTCACCATGTGGCCAACCCCACCATCTCTTGAACAACCCCTAGCCACCTCTTTGGGGTAACCCTATGGTTCCAGGGACCCTGGGTTGGGAAGCCCTGCAGAGTCCACCGGGCAAGGGTGGTAGGGCTGGTTCAAGGGCCCTGCAGCACCTGCAGCTACAGGGGCCCTCATCATTGTAGGGACCCCCTTGTAACCCTCCTCCTGCAAAAACATTATTAGTAATAAAGTAGGACCCCCATATCCCCTAGGGGTTGGTTCTGGGGAGGCCCACAGATACCAAAAACCGTGGATAATACTGAACGCCATTTAAAAAGATGGGACTTCCAGTTTAAAATATCCTCGAGTTGCCTTGGAGGACCTAGAAAATGGCTGGAGAGGACACATTTTCTAGGAAGACTCTATGGTAGGTATGCTGTTTTGTGTCCCGTGGATAATTGAATTGGTGGATAATGAAACAGTGGATACAACAGGGGTCCTACCTTAATCTGAATATCCTGTACTGTGCTGTGTCGCTGGCTCCTCCTCCAGGCGCTCTTCCAGGGTGCTCAGCTCCCACCAGAGCTCCTCCAGCTGCCCCCCCCAACTCGCCAGCAACAACAACAACAACACACACACACACGGCCCAACCTGTGATCACCTGTGTGGTGGGTAGGGATGGCAGTAGGTGTGTGTCTTGGGGGGGGGTGGCGCTGCTGCCTGTGCCTTGCTGGGAGGCACCCTGCGCACTGGCGCTGAGCTGGAGCTGCGAGCGAAGCCTAGCAGAGGCCGCAACCCCCTTTGTGAGGCAAGCCTGGAGCTGCCTGCCTGCCTGCCGCCTCCCTCCGGACGCTGGGGCAAGCTGGCCTCTCTGTGGTATTCTGGGAGGGAAGGAGCTCCTCTTCTCTGCAGCAGCGGGGAAAGGTGAGCAGCAAAGCGGCGGCGGCGGCAGGAAGCAGGGCAGGAGAGGAGCGCCAAGAGAGAGAGACTCTTTGGGGCGCGGAGTTTCTCGTCCCTTCGCCTTGCTCCACAGCTGGCGCTCAGTACTGCTTTGGGGGCAGCCAGGCCGGGCCGGGCCTCGCCTCCTCTTTCTCTTTCTCCTCTTTCTCCGGCCTGGCTGCCCCCGAAGCAGTACTGAGCACCAGCTGTGGAGCAAGGCGAAGAGACGAGAAACTCCGCGCCCCAAAGAGTCTCTCTCTCTTGGCGCTCCTCTCCTGCCCTGCTTCCTGCCGCCGCCGCCGCTTTGCTGCTCGCCTTTCCCCGCTGCTGCAGAGAAGAGGAGCTCCTTCCCTCCCAGAATACCACAGAGAGGCCAGCTTGCCCCAGCGCCCGGAGGGAGGTGGCAGGCAGCTCCAGGCTCGCCTCACAAAGGGGGTCGCTGCCTTGCTAGGCTTCGCTCGCAGCTCCAGCTCAGCACCAGCATGCAGGGTGCCTCCCGCCAAGGCACATGCAGCAGCACCAGCCATGGGGCCCGGCCCAGGTTTTGCCACCGCCACCACCTCTCCTCCTGCCGCTGCCGGCACTCGCCCCCAGGTGCTCCAGGGTCACTTACAGGGCGGCGCAGTCCATGCAGAGGGGGCCCCCTGCAGGTTGTCCTGCTCAGTGCGAGTGGAGGGAGGAAAGTAGGAAGGAAACAGGAGAATAAAAAAAGGGCAAGGCCAGCAGGAGGTTTTTGGCCATTCTCTTGCTCCTGCTGGTTCTATCCTGGTTTGGTTTTGTTGTAGGAGGAGGGTTAGGACAGGGGCCCCTGCGGCTGTGGGCCCCCCGCCGATGCTGATTTGGCGGTATGGTTAAACCGGCCCTGTGCACACCCATTGCAGCAGCTGCCAGTCTGCCATCACACTGAGACAGTGGGACTCTGGCCACATGCAGGGGACCTCGATCACATGTTGCAGACTGGCTTCCTAGCTTCTGGTAGAGCATGGGAGAAAGCAGCTACAGCAATGGGCCACTGTGCATGTCTGGAATGCCTTCTGTTTGGCGATGGTAACAGGGGAGGAACCGGTCAGGTTCATGGATGGAATATGCTGGACGGGAGCCAGTGTATTCTCATCCGTGTAGATGAGCCCTACCTAGATGGTATTCCTCCTTCACCATTTTGTGAGGCCAAAATCCCCATAACTATACAAATAAAAAGTAAAAGTTTTATCACAAAAGGAGTGAAATTATTGCTCCTCCTTAATTTGCTACTGTAATTCTACTGTAATTTGCTACTGTGAAAGGACTCCCTGAAACAACATCTCAGGCTCGGCCAAATTGAGCACCAACAATGGTCCGCCCTGGCCTCACATCGGGAGGCATGGAGATGCACTATCCACAATGCTGCAGCCTTATTTGAGAACTCACGCCGAACAAGTCTTGAAGAGAAACGACAACACGGAAAGAATCACAACCCGGAAACATCACCCAGGAGACCTTCTGCTGTGCTTTCTGCAACCGGACTTGTTTATCTCAGATTGGCCTTTTTAATCATCAGCGCGCTTGCAGAAAGCACGGGATGAGTCCTTCCTGAATCTTCGTTTGCGAAGAAAAGCCAGAGAGAGAGAGAGAGAGAAAGATTAGTGAAAGGAATTGATTACAATAATAAGTTGCTTGCAGCTAGTTAGTTTGAAGCCCTGACTTTGCCAACAAATAAGTACTTGAGTGGAATCATACTGTCCAGAATCCCTAGAACTAACTATTTAGTCTTGTATTCATAAGGAAGCTTTAAATGTATGTTTGTTTAACAATAAAAACACATCCTGCTACATGGGGAAAACTTTTGTAAATTGGGAGATGAGGATGGGATTCCAAAAACAGCTTGTGAAATGACACATAGAATCTATTCTTCAACTAAGGAGTCCAAAATCTCACCAGCAGTACTTTAGTCCAATTGTCTTAAAGTAGGTCTATACATCCCAAACACTGACACACTTTGGGCTTGTAGTTCTTGCTTATCAGAAAACAATGAGATAAGGTCCATGTGCTATTGGATGGTCAACTTTTATTTAATTAAAAGGAATAAACAGTTGACCATCCAATAGCATGTGGACCTTGTCTCCTCATTGTTTTCTGTTTACATGTGTGCTTTTCAGTACTTTCTTCATTATCTTATCGCTTATCAAACAGCAGGGATAAAAATGAGTGAGAAATTGTATTTCTGTAGCTCCACCAAGTGGTAGGAAACATTATTTTGTGCCAAACATCATCACACTATCCATACTGATATTCTGACATTTTGGTAGGTGCTATCCTTTCCATAGATAAACAAATAGATTGTTTTGTTGCACCAAAAAAAAATTTAACTGAGAAAACAGTCATGTCCATTGTAGTAAAAGCCATAGGACCACTCTGGCAAACCACACTATGGTTTAAAAAACAACAACAACACCTTAGTACAGATCCAAGAAATTGTTGCAAACAGCCATTCAAAAGAATGGGACGGGTGGGCACAGAGGTGACAATAAGCAGCAAAACCTGGCTAATATCAAGGAGCTATATCACAAGAACTCATGCTTCTTTAGAACAATCTGAAAGAACCCTAAGAGGAACATATATGTAGCTAGTCGCTGCACTGGGATATGAAGATTTGAATCCCTGATCAGCCATGGAAACCTAGTGGGTGCCCTTGGGCAAGTCACACTCTCTCGGCCTCAGAGGAAGGCAATGGCAGAACCCCTCTGAACAAAATCTGCCCAGAAACCACTATGATAGGTTTGTCTTAAAGACAGTATGTGTCAGAATTGACTTGAAAGCACCCAACAACAACAACACTCCAATCCACACCAGTGGAGGGAAATCTGTGCTTGGGAGGAAAAGGGTGAGTTCAACTCCTAGGAAATAAGGGACATGATAGAGGTAATTTTGTGGGCCCCAACATCTGCATTTAAAGCACAGAGTGAGGGGTAAGCTCTGACATGAGTGGTGAGAAGATGACATTTTATAGGCATTTTAGAAGACATATAATGCTTTTCAATTACCACCTTAGCCGTAGGTGCTTATAAAATGCATTTACTATAGCTGAAAATGAACAATCTCAGCACATAGACATTCATTTGGATTTTCATAAGTTATACTCTTTCTCTTTCTTTTTTCTATGTTGCAAATATTCCTCTTAACTTGTTCTTTTGTTTAAAATGAATAATCTGATATTTTAAAACAGATTCAGGCTAGGAATGTCTGGATAGCAGTCCCCTTGTCTAATAACAGAAGTGGAAAATGTAATCTCTTAAAAGAAGAGACAAATGATTCCCTGAAGCACATAGATATGTCCTCATAATAGCTTTTACTTCGAGTATGAAATCTGTACATATGTTTAGTGCGGAAAGCACCTAGGGCAATTAGGCCACATTAAAACAAACAGATGCAGCATTATTGAACACTCTGAAGAGGACAGTAGCTTGCTAGAAAGCAGTCACTTTTTCAGGGACCTTTAGAACATTTTTTTTTTCATATTGACAAGTGAATATCCAGCCACATGCAGCTTTGTTTTTGGTTTTTTGTTTCTGTTTTTGTTTTTTGTTTCTTCATGTTTTTAGCAGTCTGTGCAATCCCCTACAGGCTCCCAGGGCAGAAAAATTAGTCCTAGACCCAAAAATGGGTGTCTGTTTTCACCAAGCCTGTATGATAAACACAGTCATTTAAGTGCTTAATAATGTGTATAGTTTTCCCTTTCATTTCTCCAACTGCACATTACGGATTTTCAAACTGCACATCTTTTTCCAACTGCACTTTGTTCGTCCAAGTGCACATTTTTAAAAACAGATCTGAAGTGCTGAATGGAAAAGCTCCCCCAAACATTTCAGCTGGGGACATTATAACATTAGAGGTGTAACCACACACCCCAATATCATCCAGCCCAATACTCAATTACTGTTCCCCACCCTATGGCCAAAGAGCCTTTTGATGACTACCATTCTAATACAGCTATAGATATAATAGCTCTGTTTGTGCAAGGCAGAAAATCAGCAGATACAGTTTCTCCACCAACTTTTCTTTCATGCCAAGAAAGTTGAATTTCAGCCTGGCTTACCAGTTTGAAAAGTACACAGCCTCTGTCCAGGCAGAGGGGAGGACGAACATACAAGCAACCTCACTAATAATACCTTACATACAGATTCTTTAAGTCACATTGTGTATATACAATTCTTTTAACAAAATAATGAAGTGATGTAGAACAGGGTGGAATGTTTACAGCAAAGTGGCATTGAAAGTTCACTTTGGATTCACAGATGAATTCCAAGGAAATTGTTAATCACACTGTGCTTATTATGTTTTCTGTCCTGTCTCATAACTTGTAGGGTTTCATTCCACCCCAGACCAAAGTGGTATGAATAAGAAAAAGACTCTCCACTGGAATTTTGTATATTTATGTCTAGCTCAGTGGAGAAAATCCTTCTAATGCTGACCTACTCAGAAGAACCCAGCCTTTGTCATTATGGGTAGAATGGAAGGGTGGGTGGAAAAAACTAACACTTCAACCAGAATAGTTTTTCCCCAACAATTAGGTCTGCTGAAATTCAGCACTTTTGCTTTCATTTCCTCTGTGGTAGAGCCACAGAGGAACAGTAGATATAGCTAAGTGCAGTCTTCTGCTTTGCCTGCTTTGCCTGGCAGCCCATGGTCAAGTGGGAAGGGATGCATCCAGAACCCAAACATGTGAGGACTTACAAATTTGCAAATGGACCACTTTGCCACACCAACCTCAATCCGTCAGTCCATATATACAATCTCACAAGCCATTAAAAAGTTTGTTTTAATTCTGAAGTTACTGCTACACATTCACATTACTTAAAAAAAAAACTTCCACCTTTGCTACTTTTGTTCAATAGTAACACCGAGCCAAAGAGTCCTAAAAGTTTGCTAATACTTTTATAACTTTTTGGTCATTAATAAAGGGATTATCCTCACAATGTCTTAATTTCTTAAATTCTAATAGGCTGTATTTCAGAGGAAGGAACTGGCAAAACCGTCTCTGAGTATTTCTCCTTGCCTAAGAAAACCCTATGAAATTCATGGGGTTGCCATAAGGCGGCATGCAACTTGAAGGCCCATATACACATGATGGACTGATATGGCTGTAAACATCAGGCCAGCTTTAAGGATTTGTTTTTATGGCCTTTTTCATTGCAAAATCATGGCCTTTTTCAGACACTGTGCTAACATAAAAACCATTGTGCAAACAGTTGTGGGGGTTTTTTTCTCAGAGGTTATATAAGTGAGGTCCCTTGAGTAACTGATTATTCTGAAAACACACATAGGAGATTATCAGGAGATTATCAGACAGATCCTTAGGATCCGTTTCTGTCCCGCTACCCCCACCCCACCCCACTCCCATTCCTGCCGCAGAATAAAAAAATAGTTTTCAGATACCTACCTTGATTCCGCGGCAGGAATGGACTCTCCCTCCCTTCGCTGCCTGGGCGTAAATGCAGCCGTCATAAGGCTGCTTTTATGACCAAGAACTCAAATCCCGGCCATTCTCACGAGAGAACGGCTGGGCGGCAAATTTAAAAAGAACCCCCCACCCAGCTTTCAAAAAAGAAAACAAACACCAAAACACATTTTAAAAAAAGCTACCTGAGGAGGGGGAAACATTTTTGTTAACTTACCTTATTGTCCTGATCGCACCCGGAAGTGTCCGGCAGGGACCTCCTGGTGACATCACATTCAGTTGTCATCCCAGGAACACAACGGGGCTCCTGTTCACTCACCCGTCATTCCGTTATAATAATGGAATGGGCCTCTTATTCACAGATTTTTCCATGAATAAGAGGAACCGGGAGAGGCACAGGAGCAGAATGGGAGCATCCCAGGATAGGGACAACATTGTCTGAAAGGTAAGCCTTTTAGTGATCTTCTGTTGTCCCTGTCCTGGGATATTTTTACCATCTGATAATCTCCTCAGACGGTAAAAATATTCTAGGACAGGGATGACAGGAGATCACTAAAAGGCTTACCTTTTAGAAAAATCCATGAATAAGAGGCCCGTTCTGTTATTATAATGGAATGACGGGCGAGTGAACAGGAGCCCCGTTCTCCTCCCAGGATGATGTTGGAACGTGACATCACCGGGAGTTCTGTGCCAGACACTTCCAGGTGAGATCAAGATGACAAGGTAAGTAAAACCCTTTTCCCCCCCCTCCCCAGGTAGCTTTTATTTTTTAAACTGTGTATTTGTGGTTGTTTTGCAGTTTTGACAGAGGGGGTGGGTGGGTGTTAAATTTGCTGCCTGAGAGAACAGCCAGGATTTCAGTTCCCAGTCGTAAAAGCAGCTTTACAACATCTGCATTTACGACTGGGCAATGAAGGGAGGGGGAGCCCATTCCTGCCACAGAATTAAGGTAGATGTCTGAAAACTTTTACCTTATTCCGTGGCAGGAATGGGAGTGGAGTGGGTCAGGAGGTAGTGGGACAGAAACGGGCTACAAAGGGCCATCTGATAATCTCCATAGAGTCCTCTCCCACACTTTTGAGTTGTTGAGTGAAGAATTAAGGGACCAATGCACAGTGGGTGCACTCAGCTGTGGAATCTAACTGTGCACTAGCATATACTGTGTTTTGTTGTTACTGTGTGCCTTCAAGTCATTTCCAACTTATGGCAACCCTAAGACAACACGGGGGGGGGGATTTGGCAAGATTTGTTCAGAGCAGGTTTGAGATTGCCTTCCTCTGGGGCTGAGAGAGTGTGACTTGCCCAAGATTATCCAGTGGGTTTCCATGGCCAAGCGGAGATTCAAACTCTGGTTTCCCAGAGTCCCAGTCCAACACACCAGCCACTACACCACACTGGTACACTAGAAGTGTATAGGATCTTGGCCCATTAATTAGGCCCCTCCCCAAGTCTGCTTACCTTGCATGTTCACTCAGTAAACAAGAATGTTCAGTGTCTTAACTATTCTTGATCCATTGTAGAACGCCTACCTTTTCTGATGAAAAATCTTTCAGCTTCCACCAGTCACTAAGAGTGTGCAATGAATCCATAAAGCTATGCAGATTTTACTGAAAATTGGTTGCAGCTGTGTCTTATAAATCTCTTATGTGGGGGTAGTTCATATTCCCTCTCCTAGGACACCAGCCAATCAGGGCTGCTGGACACCTCCTGTCCCACCCTTCAGGGCCTATCATGGAAGGAGGAAGAGGAGAGAGCAAGGAACATAGTGGCAGGGGCAGCTCTAGCATCCCTTGCATGCCAAGAGAGAGGGACTTCACAGTTCTCATCTTTCCATGGCAGATTGGGGGAAGAGATGTCAACAGCTATGGCCTTTTCTGGACAGAGATAACCTAGCCACAGTAATTTGTTACCTGGCCTGACACCCCACCCCACCTTTTCAATAACTCATTAATTGACCATACTTCATAAATTGGCTATTTATTGACACTTCATGAGGTAAGAGGTAGATAAAGACTTCCCAAGTATAGGAACTGAAGGGTTTACTTAGAACCTGAGAAGAGGTCATTCCAAATTTCCAAAAGACACGCCCAGGTAGTAATTATGCGAAGGCCCCCTTGGGTGGAGTATGCTAATTGTCCTGGAAGTGAGTCATGCACTAATTCAATCAAGTGGCCAGACACTCATTATACTGCAAAATGTTTATTCCTCACACCTCTCCTCAAAACAATAGAAGGTTGCCTGAAACCTATCAGTCTTAATGTTTCCACCATTACCGATCATTAATATAGCTGGAGCTTCCATTGTCTAACTCTGGAAAACTCCAGCAGTCCACTCAAAATACCCATTCAGGGGGAATATCAAATATAAATATCACCCCAAAACATAGTCAAAGTTTTTGCAGTTTCTCCCACCTTGTTACTCTGCCGGTTTGCTGTGCAACCCTCAGAACTGCATTCTGAGTACCTTCTGCTACATGAATCTCTGCTCATCATATAGGTATATTATAGCCCATCACCCTGAACTCTATTCCTCTATCCCAATACTTCCTCCTATTCTTTGCTAGCCTTGTGTGACTGCTTGAAGCCTGAGTGTGTGTGTGTGTGTGTGTGTGTGTTCCTGAGATTATTTTTCAATAAAAAATATTTTTATTTGCCTCCTGGCTGTGAGCCTCATCAGTTAGTATACATAGGTCAAAAGATCCTGCAGTAAGATCCCACTCATGACCAGATATTAATATGGTGAATTTAATTAGCTCAGTATGACAGCAAGAGGCTGGGTAACGATGAAATCTTTTGAGCTATGTATACTGGTACTAACTGATGAGACTCACAGCCAGGAAATAAAATAAAATTATTTTTATTGAAAAATAATCTCAGAAACATCCACACCAACACCCAGGCTTCAAGCAATCACACAAGGCTAGCAAAGAATAGGAGGGATAGAGGAATATTCCTCTATAGAGGAACAGAATTCGGGATGATGGGATATACTGTACCAATCTGAAGATTTGTGCAGAGAGGAATTACAGCTATGTGCGCCAGGTGACACAGCAAACCAACAGAGTGACGGCTCCTGGAAAACTGAACACTTTGGCTGTATTTGGGGATGATATTTATATTTGATATTCCACCTGAAGGGGTGTTATGAGTGGAATACAATGTTAGATAGAGTTTCCCACAGTTAGACAATGGAAGCTCTGGCTATGTTAATGATCACTAATGGCTGAAACATTAAGTCTGATGGGAGTCAGGATTCCTTCTGTTGTTGAGGTGAGAAGACATGAAGGAAAACCAGTTTACAGAGTAATGAGTTTTCCAGCCACTTGATTGAATTAGTGAATGACTCACTTCCAGTTACGTCCAGGGAAATTAGCACATTTCCACACTAACTACCAGTCCAAGAGGGGTCCATATACTTAAAAGAAAACTACGTTAAAGTGTTCAATAGATGGTACTTAACACCGTCAAAAATTTGTAAAATCTATAAGCTGAAAGATAGTAGATGCTGGAGGTGCGCTAAAGAAGTAGGCTCTATGTACCATCTATGGTGGAATTGCCCAATAGTTAGGAAATTCTGGCAAAAGATACATATCCTAATTCAAAAAATGCTAAGTACCCAATTTACTATGGATCCAAAATTATACTTATTGAACATCACCTCTGTATTACCAAAACAGATAGAAAAGGAAAATTGGAGAGTGTTGTTATACTTAATTACAGCAGCCAGAATATATATTGCATCTAAATGGAAAAGAAGTGAACAGTTACAGATAGATGACTGGCTTTATAAAGTGATAGACATGAAAAACAATGATGTGTTGACACATATCTTGAATAAGAAAAATACGGCCAAGGTAGAAGAAGAGTGGCGACCATTATTTAATGTCTGTAAAAGTAGGTGGAATATAGGGAAAATTACCTGAGATCTAAATACATAAAACAAATATGGAAGGAATTATAGGAGGATAATAATAAGGACAAGACTGATATAAGGGATGAAGTTCAGGAACATCAATGGGAACAGTATACGCCAAAGGGGATATGGTTAGGGAGACGTAAGAGATCGACGATTTCTGACAAATTTCACTTAAATTAAAGGGAAGTAAGTTAAGGAAGGAACATTAGGAGATGAGAACGATAAAGGAAATACCTGAGATGGATTTACGGGGGAAGTAAATTATGTAAATATATAAAGAAAAAGAAAATGTGTATGAAAATAAGAAAGGTTCTTTGACAAGTGTGATTGGGAAACACTAATGAAATAAATAACTATTGCATACAAGAGGGGTCCATATAATTACTACCTTGGCATGTTTTTTAGGAATTTGGGATGGCCTCTTCTTTAGGCTTTCTGAGTAAACCTTGAGTCCTTGCGTTTGAGAGGTCTTGGTCTACTACCAACCACATGGAATGCTGATAAATAAGCCAAGTTATGAAATATAGCCAATTGATGAATTATTGTAAGGTTGGGGATGTTCGGGCAGGTAACAGTTGTTGTTGTTGTTGTTGTGTGCTTTCAAGTCATTTCCAGCTTATGGCAACCCTAAGATTTTTGTTTTTATTATTTATTTATTTATTTATTTATTTATACCCCGCTCTTCAGCCTCAAGGCTATCAGAGCGGCTTACAAATTGTTTTAAGCAATAGCTATTTACACATCTACACTGCGATAAGCAGCTTCCAATGTGTGTTAGCTAAGATGACCCCATCACAAGATTTCCTTGGCAAGATTTCTTCAGAGGGGATTTTGTGTTGCCTTCCTCTGTGGCCGAAGATCTCTACAACCAAGTAATATCCATTCTCATTACTCTTTACCTTCATAGTGCAGCCTCTCTCGCTAAAGAACAAAGGTTTTAAAATATGCTTCTTAACCCTCTGAACAAATCTTGCCAAGAAAACTACCATGATAGGGTTGCCATAAGTCAAAAATGACTTGAAGACTCATAACACAACCTATTTCAAGACTGTGGAGACTGGCTGGAGACATTTTGTCCCAGGCATGGCATTTACAATCGTAGCATACAAACAACACAAAATAAATCAAGCTGCACTTTGTGACAGGTTATGATAAGCTGTACTCTATGACAGTTGCCATCTCTCCCTATATTACACCACACCAGGAGTGGAGAAGTGCAGCCTGTGGACTCCAAATGGCTCTTAAACTTTTGCTGAGCTCCATGGGCTTCCACCCCACCCCCAATTTAGGGGTCCAAAAAGATATTTTGCCCCCAGATGACTAACAGTTTCCCCCAGAAAACAATTGTCTCGTCACTTCTCATTTGTGGGGGGAAAGCCTGCCTGGGCTTCAGACTGGTGAGACAGGGATTTAAAGTCCCTGAAATTGCAATAAAATTATGAATGGTGACTGTCTCAGCTTGGAGGGGCCATGCTGTTGTCCATTTAGGAAGTTAAAAAAATTGGACTCCAAAATTTGGAGGTGAAGGGCATACATATGGGGGGTATAATGCATAGTGGTTTGAGTGTTGTTCTACAACTCTGGAGACCAGGGTTCAAATCCCTATCAGCCATGAAAACCCAGTGAGTGACCTTGGGCAAGTCATACACTCTCAGCCATCAGAAAATCCTGTGATAGGTTCACCTTAGGGTTGCCATAAGTCAGACATGACTTGAAGGCACACAGCAACAAGAAATGATATTCCGGGGTTCCACATAGATGTGCCACACCTGGCACTTGCTCACTCTTGCACTGGAGGAAGGATTTAATGCTGAGAGCATTATATATGATAGAAATATCATTTGCTGTGGCTGAGAATGAGAGAAGCTTTGCAGTAGCCATGATGCAAATGTAAAACCTTGTGTAGTGCTTTGCAGAAAATTTTTGACATTGAGGTTTTATTACAAAACATTACCAGTAGATGGCAGATTTTGACAATTCAATTTGCTTCAATCCAATTACTGTACAGCCCTTCTAAGGGTGATCAACTCCCAGGAGTTGTTTAGAGAAGATATAATGCACATTAACGCAAAATCAATTGCTGCACATTAATGCAAAATCGCAGCAGCGTTTGCTTGTCTTCATGGTCCTTTGGCAAAATCGCTGATGTGCAAAGCTATCTATGTTTGAAGTTCACATGCGACCATGCCTGTGAATCAACATGGTGGCCAAGAGTGAATTATTCGGGTTATTATCCTCAACAAGTTGTCGCTGTTGCACAATTTTTTTTATATCTGCAAAGCAAAGGAGTGCAAGTGTGACCTTCCTCTTTAAAAAGCTGTTTGGTCAACTCAGCCCAGCAAAAAAGTGCACAATTGGCAACGCAAAACTCCAAAATGGTCCTTCTGGCCACTTCATTGCCGGCAAGCCCACCCCCCATGCACATCCAACCAATCAGCTTTCCACTTCTGCCCTCACCGAGAATGCACTACGATGCAAATCGGTTGTCCAAATGAGCGGTAGTGTGCACTTTCACACATTATTTTAAAAACCTCAGGAAAAGCCACATTTACCCTCTTCCAGTCTGCTGGGACCTCTCCTGTTCTCCAGGAGTTCTCAAAGATTATTGACAGTGGTTCTGAGATTACTTCTGCCGGTTCTTTTAATACCCTTGGATGAAGTTCATCTGGCCCTGGAGATTTGAATTCATTTATACTGGTCAGGTATTCCTGAACTACCTCTTTACCAATTCTGTGCTGTATTTCCCCTACTGCATCATCTGCTCCCTCTTCCCCAGGTTGAGCACTGCTCCCCCTTTGGGAGAAGAAGCAAAGAAGGTGTTAAGTAGTTCTGGCTTTTTTTTTTTTGTCCCGTTAGCCTTTCTCCATCTTCTCCATGCAGTGGCCCTACCATTTGCTTGTTCTTCCTTTTGCTACAGACATAACAACAACAACAACAACAACAAGCCCTTTCTAATGTTTTTAACCTCTCTAGCAAACTTGAGCTCCATCTCTGCTTAAGTTTTTCTGACTTTCCCCCTACATGAGCTGGCTATTTGAATTCTTCTTTGGTAATTTCCCCTCTTTTTCCATTTCTTGTACATGTCCTTTTAAAGTTTAAACTTAGTTCTTTTGACATCCATCCTGGTTTCTTTATACACCTCCCCTTTTTCCTCTTCATTGGAACTGTTTGAAGTTGTGCCTTCAATTAAGAAACTCCCATCCATCATGAACTCTTTATCTTTTAGTATTCCTGACCATGGGATCACCCCCAGTAATTCCCTAAGTTTTCTGAAATCAGCTTTCTTAAAGTCTAGAATGCATGTCTGACTATGCTTGGCTTCCCTTTTCCTCTATATAACAAACTCCAGGAGAACATAGTCACTCCCCATTAAGGATCCCGCCACTTCCACACTATTAGGCCATCTCCATTGGTTAGGATCAGATCTTAAAATAGCTGTTCCCCTTGTTGCCTCTTCCACCTTCTGGACAATGACATTGTCTACAAGGCAAGTGAGGAATTTGTTGGACCTTAAATTCTTGGCAGAGCTGGACTTCCAACAAATATCAGGATTGCTGAAATCCCTCATTACTACTACACCTCTCCTTTCTGAATGTGCGGTCATCTATTCCAGAAAGGCATCATCCAAGTCCTCGGTTTGGCTTGGAGGTCTCTAGTAGACCCCCACAACGACATCCCTGCTGTTTCTCTCCCCCTTAATTTTTACCCAGATGCTCTCAACCTGGCTCCCCGCATTTAAGCCATGCATCTGTTCACAGATGTACACATCCTTAACGTATAATTCTACTCCTTCCTCTTTGGTCTATTTTTCTGAAATAGTTTATACCCTCTATTAGTACATTCTAATCATGGGACTCATCCCACCAGGTTTCAGTGATCACATGTGGCTGTGATGATAGGCTTGAAGCTTTGCAGGCAATCTCAGATGACAGAATTCCAGTGGGTGAGAGATGGGATGCTTCTCCTCATGACTAGCACTCACAGAGCTTGGAAAAGTTATATTTTTGGCTACAGCTTCTGCTGGGGAACATGGGGTGTTGAACTCCAAAAATACAACTTTTCAATGCTCCGCTAGCAGCATGCACACCATTAAATGCATGATTTGAACAGGTTAGACAGTGTCGTTTTAAGTTTCCTTTTCTTTGCTATTATCTTGACAACTCAAGAAAGGCAGCTTGCTAGCTCAAAATCTCAGTCCTAGGATTTTTCCCCCACCCGGGGTGTAGTAATGGGGTGTGCAAATGAAGGTATAGTTCCCTCCAATAACAATTTTGCCCCACTCCCAATGAAATGTTTCTTCAGTCCCCAAATTCCTAGCATTGCAGTTGAACATTTAGAAATACAGTTTAGGCATCCAAAGAAAAATATATGAAAAAATCCTGCAAAATTCCAACACTCTTACTTCCTAAACTTACTAAAATATTGTTCATATACAAGAAATCCTTTCCATGAATTACTGTATGTTTTTTTATGCTGCAGGACTTATCTCTGGTGCAGCTGTGTGTAGAAATTAATTTTTTACTTTGGTAGATGTGCTGACACCACGCAGGTGTTCAGCACATCAGCAGAGAAAAGCAAATTTAGAAATCTCAGTTTATGAAAGTAACATATCTATATATATATTGCTCTTAGGTATGTTGTCATTTCCAGTGTGCTGATTGGCTGCTTAGGGAACTGACCAACCAATCAAAGCTCTGTTGGGCAGCCAATCAGCACACTGGGGGTGGGACCATGTGGAAGTTGAAATCCTTTCCAAACATGGCAGCTGGAGAGGGAGTGTGAGTAGCAGGGGGGTAGATGTGGTGTGTGTGTGTGTGCCGGAGTGCAGGGGGTGGTATGGGGGGCAGTTTGGCGGCATGGGGAAGTTTGGGGTGGATTTGGTGGCATGGGAAGCGAGTTTGCCAGTGGGATGGTGACCGGTGGTGGGGGGGTGTTTGGAGGAGGGGACCTGGGGCGAGCAACGGGGGCAACTGCCAGAGGCGGCGAGTGACGGGAGGGCGACTGGAGGGGGGCGACCAATGGGGAGCCAGGGTGAGCGACGGGGGGCCAGCAGCAGGGGAGGTGAGCAATGGGGCCAAGCGATGGAAAGGTGAGCAGCAGGCGAGGTGAGGCGAGCAACAGAGGGCAGGGCAACCGATGGGGGGTGACCGATAGGAGGGCGACTGGCGGGAGGGCCAGGGGTGTGACCAGTGGGGGGGGCGAGCGACAGGAAGGTGAGTGGCAGGGGAGGCAAGCGATGGGGGGCAGGGCAAATAATGGGGGATGACCGACAGGGGGGTGAGTGAAGGGAGGCCAGGGCAAGTGGTAGGGGAGACGAGCAATGGGGGGCAGGCCAAGTGACAGGAGGGTGACCGGTGGGGAAGAAGCAATAGGGAGCAGGCCAAGCGACAGGTGGGCAGGCCGAGCGACAGGAGGGCGAGCGGCGGACAGCCAGGGCAAGCGGCAGGGGAGGTGAGCAATGGGGGGCAGGGCGAGCAATGGGGGTGCAGCGACGGGGGGCCAGGGTGAGCAACGGGAGGGTGAGTGGCATGAGATGTGAACAACAGGGGGCAGGGCGAGTGACAGGGGGGCGAGTTAAACCCACCAGCCTACCTTAAAGGGTTGCCATGAGGTCTACTTGGCATTTTGGGGGGGAGTTTTTTAATGGCTTATGGTACGCTGGGTCCAGCTAGTTTGAAGAAATTTCAAGTGGACAATTTCTCCATAAGAAATCATGCTGCATCAGACATCCTTGACAGTTTAAATCATTATAATAGGGTGACTTGAAGTGGTTTGAGTGCTGGATTACAACTCTGGAAAACCAAGGTTTAAATCCCCACTCGGCCATGGAAACCCGCTGAGTGACCTTGGACAAGTCATACTCTCTCAGCCTCAGAGGATAGCAAAGGCAAACCCCCTCTGAATAAACCTAGCCAAGAAAACCCTGTGATAGGTTTGTCTTAGGGTCTCCATAAATCAGAAATTAATTGCAGGCACACAGCAACAAAGGATGACTTGCACAAAATACATTTACTTACCAGTCACTGTTACTTAGTTACACAACTGTTTTGCACGCAGAAAATACTGTATTTTAAAGTGATTTATTTTTTATTTTTTATTTTGGATGCTTCACAACATACTTTCGAATTAAAATGCATTAACTGAGGTGTGTTTTTGTCATTAATGATGAAAACTACTTTTTTCCTACAAAAACAGCTTTCTACAACTAATCATATGTAAGCACAATCCCTGGAGTTATTTCAGGTTTGTGATCTTTACATTCCAAGACAATTTTGAGGTGCATTATTGCACCCATTTGCTGACACATCTTGAAAACAAACCCAGAGGATGCTTTGGAATTTAGATGTTGGATTTAGTCAAAATTCCATTTCAGCTCTGGAATTCTATCATGAACTTCACTATGAACATTCTGCCTTCCCCCTCAGGGCTAAACAGTGATAGAAGAGAGCTGGATTTGAACGGTCAATAAAACTGACTTCTTCACTAAAGAACAAATTCCAAGGACAAAAAAAAAAAAAAATAACCTGTCCTACAAGAATCAGATTCTGTGCTTTACTCTGCTGAGGACTAGTTTTTGTGATGCAACACTAAATGTAAGCAATTATCTTAGCAAATTCCAATAAAACCAACTCGATCAACACCTCCTGGTCTCATGTACAGATCAGAACTTAAATCAGGAGTAAGGAAACTGTGGTTCTCTAGATATTTTGGGCTGTATTTTTTGGCTGAAGCTTCTGGGAATTGAAGTTTGAAGCATTTGGAGGATCAAAGTTTCTCCAACCTTTGTGTTATAAACTGTTTTTTTTTTATTTCCTGAAGATTCATATGCACATTTTGGTTACTAAAAAGCATCATGTGCATTTTGAGAGCAGAGCTTGAAATTAACACATGTTCTTACTCCCTAAATTATTTTTTCTTTTTCAGACACTACCATTAACACCCCCTCCTGCCTATTTTAAATTTTGGTAAGTTTCTATTAATATGTTTCTTTTTAAGAATCAAAATTCTCGATTCCCAAAATATTCTAGATACACAAAATATTCTAAGAAAAGTGGCCTGGCTATAGCACATATTGAATCTTATTATGCTGGCTTCCAGATGAGTCAGCTTATTCAACTGATAAGACAGGATGGTTCTAATAAATGGACTCAACTGGAAATTAGAAATGATTTCTCCTCAGAATTAGATTTATTGTTTTCCTGTCTTCCAACAAAACCAATTCATGAAACCATAAATCCTTTTCTCCACTCTTCTTTTCTGATATGAAAAAAATGGAATTATCTGATGGCTCCCAGTCCCTCCCCAATTAGACCTTTGCTTTTGCATCCTAAATTTAAAAGTTCTGATATTTCCTAATTTGGCATGTGGAAAAATAAAAGGCGCTATACAGTGCAAATTTTTTTCTCCAAGGCTAAGCCCAAATCAGTAAATGAGCTACTTGAGACCCTAGCCCCCATTCAGCCCACATGGCTCCAGCTATAGGAAATTACATCTCTTTTAACAAACTTGGTTAGGGGAGACTCCATGCTCTCCTACAATGTTTGAGTATTATTGTATGACCTTCACCCAACTCCCTAAGGGTATTGCAGGGAAACTCTACAATTGGCTTATAGAAGAAACATATGGTAACGGGCTGGCGTACAAAACAAGATGGGAATTAGATTTGAATATATCAATTTCAGAAGCTGCATGGAATAATATTTGGAGTCTCCCTCCATTTAAATCAAGATCTGCCCTCCTTAGAGAATGTGCCTTTAAATTACTCTATAAATGGTACCTTACCCCTGTGCAACTGGCCAGATTTAATAATCGATCAGCTGGAAAATGTTGGAGAGGCTATAATTGTAAAGGAATGTATGTTCATATGTGGTTGTACTGTGAAAAGGTGAGCTAATTTTGGTTAAATGTACATTATCTATTATTTCTGATATCGCTCTTCAACAGATAGCTGTCCAGGTCTTTTATTACTCTCAGTGTCTTTCAGAGAGAAGAAAGACTTCATACATAAACCATTGATTTGTTTTCTCCTGGCTATCACAAGAATTGAAATAGCTAAAAATTAGAAGATGTGCAGCTTAAAAATGGATAGCTGGTTGCATAGACTATGGGACAGTTTATTATTAGAAAAACTGTCAGACAGGATAAATAACACCTATTGTACTTCTTTTGAAGAGAAATGGCGTCCCTTTATAGAGTATATTAACAATCCTCCTTGTCAGCCGAAACTGCCAGCCCAGCACTTAAATTTCTGGAAAGTGATTTTACAGAAGACAAATAATAATAATGTACGGTTGTCCCTTCACATTCGCTGGGGTTTGGTTCCAGGACCCTCCACGAATACCCAAATCCGTGAATACTCAAGTCCCATTATATGCAATGGCATAGCAAAATGATGTCCCTTATATAAAATGGAAAAATCAAGGTTTGCTTTTTGGATTATTATTTTTTATAGAATATTTTCAAGCCGTGAATACTTAAAACCGTGAATGCCAAATCCCTGAATGTGGAGGGACAACTGTATTTATATGGTTGTATCTGTTAGACACCCTCATATATCCTTTTTAGCTGTATTTTGTCTGCTTTTTATCTTTGTTCACTCTATTGTAATCCTTTGCATATTAATTTTTGTTTAAAAAACCATGCTATTTTCTAAACACATTGCATCCCTAATTGAGACATAAATGGTGTGGGGACTTCACATGCTTTCTCCTCACAACTTGAGAGAATGTGGGAGGACCACCACAATGTTCAACAAATTAGCTACCACCACCACAGCAAGAGACATGACTGTAGCACATTAGCAGCAGGGACAGGTCTAGTTTATGCAGCTCCATCCCATATGCTTTCAAGGAGGTTGATGATGTTACCCTAAGAGGTAGGGGGTGCTTTAGAGACCCACCCGTTATGCCAAAATCTATATTCTTATCTGGGGGAATTATTAGCTCGAACGGATGCCTGCAAGAGGAGGTTAACTGGAGGGATCTTTTCACCTATGTATACCAATACTAACTGCAGAGAACTCCAGCTTAAAGTGAAATACAAGTATTTTTATTGGAAATAACACAATGCATTCACATACACAACATATGTTCCTAAGAACCATACAAGGCTGTAGGGGAGTAAGGCAGAAAGACTGGCTAGAGGGATTTGGGAAAATAGAACAATAATTACCAGTCTTGAAGATTCAAAGATATTCAGACAGGAGTCTCAGGATGATACAGGAGGATCCGATCTTGGGACGCACTGAGAGAGTGGCAAGGTTTATTCACTGTGGCACACCTTGCCATTGCTGGGGGGCTAATATTTATACACTATTTCATATCTTGAAGGGATACTCTGGCTAGGACAAGGCCTGGATGGCTTTCCCACTGAATAGGCAAAGGAAACCAAAACTTAACTGATTGTGTTAATGGCTGGAAGACAGGAATTGATGGGTTTACGACAACCTTGCAAGCTGGAACAGGAGGACATATGAGGTGAGATTTCCTTGGGAGTAGATTTGCCAATAGTCACTTAATTATTTGATTGAATGACTGAGGAGTCCAAGAAGTGATTAGCACATACCTCCTTAACAACTGTTTACTAAAGGGCTTTTGCACAATCCTAATATGGGCTTGTTTGCCAAAATATTTCTAAAACACTTCCTAGGTCATTGTGACCTCCACCTGACCTTTTTGGTTCATCTCGGCCAACCTGACGCCAAAACGTATCCAGTATTTCCAATTATGAGACATTGTGGGGAGGAAGTAGTAGAGCAGGCTAACAATGATCATGTGAACCTGCCACCCCAAAAGTGGCTTGTTGGAGCCATTAAGTGGCTTGTTGGTGCCCTTCAACAGATACTACCTTTTTCATACACAGCCAGTCCCATCCTTCATCAAAGTAAGGGAGCCATCCCAAGCAGATGCTGGGAAACTACAGAACAGAACTGAAGAGCTCTTTGCCATGCAACCACTCTGCACCTTTAAGCTAGCCTGCTGCCTAAAGGTGCAATAGAGAATGCTTTCCTGTGTCAGTACTGAAGAAATATGTTGATTTGGTTGACTTTTATACATGGAAGGGCATGGGCACCATCTTGTTCAGGTAGCAGAATACCTCTGGACAGTCCTGTTTCCACATCTTGTTCTCTTCTTGGTTGTAAAACACTGAAGAGCCAAGGGACACTTGTGGGGGAGGAAAGCAACTGTGCGTGCATGCGTGCCTTCAAAGTCATCTGTCAACTTATGAATTTCATAGGTTTTTCTTAGGCAAGGAATACTCATAGAATCATAGAGCTGGAAGAGACCACAAGGGCCATCTAATCCAACCCTCGCCCTGCAGGAATACCCAATCAAAGCACTCTCAACAGATGGCTACTCACACCAGTACTTACATAATAAAACCTGTCTGTGTTTTTAAACTGTGGAACATGGAACATGATTGTCTCTCATGGTCTTCCTTAAAAAAAAAAAAAACCTGCAAAAACATTTTCTGAAGTCTGTCTTAGGATGACTATAGCTTTGGTTTTACTCAGAGCCTGGAAATATTGCATTTTGACTACAATTCCCAAATAGCCCTTTGGACCTGCTGCTAGGGGGTTCTGGGAGCTGTAGTTTAAAAAAAAGACTTCCAGTATTAGAATGGAGGTAAAGAACCTTTGATCCTTTTGATGTTTCAGATTTCAATGTCCAGAAACTTGAGCCAACATGGGCAATGGTAAGGGATCATGGGAGTTGCAGTCTAAGGCATCTCATAGAATCATAGAATTGTAGAGTTGGAAGAGACCACGAGGGCCATCCAGTCAAACCCCCTGCCATGCAGGAAATCACGATCAAAGCATCCCTGACAGATGGTCATCCTGCCTCTGTTTAAAGACCTCCAAGGAAGGAGACCGCACTACGCTCCGAGGGAGTGTGTTCCACTGCCGAACAGCTCTTACTGTCAAAAAGTTCCTCCTAAAGTTGAGGTGGAATCTCTGTTCCTGGAGCTCAACATTAGGAGGAACTTTTTGACAGTAAGAGCTGTCTGGTGGACCAAAGATTCCTTAGGCCTCTGTGACAGAAAGCAAGCCTTGGAAATGGTTCTGCTGATGGTAGCTTTGCTTCTGGGCCAGCTTGCAGCTTCAGAGTGCATGCAATTGTATGTGTGAGAGAGAAAGTATGCACCACATTACCGGTAAGTCCATGGCAAAAACAAAGAGTTCAGTTCTCTCCCATCTCACTTGGGGCTCAGCACAGATTCCCTCCCCCTTGACTGCTATTTAGTAAACAAAAAACAAGACAGATATAGTAATGTGCTTAAAACATCATATCCATTTTGGCCCTCAGTTTTTATTAAACATTAGCAATACTAAGAAAGCAATTAATTTCACAGTCAACACTACAGTCATTCAAGACTCACAAAAGGAAAGTCAATAGAGAACAGCTCAGGAGAGTAACAATTGATTCTACTACAGTACGTTCTTCTTGGTTTTCAAGACTTCAGATCTCCTGATGCTAGTTTCTGAGTACATGTATTGCTGGTGACATCAGAAAGAGTCGGGCATCTTTGCTGCCTTCTGCCTGAAGGCTGTCTCTGCCACTTCTGCTGCTGTGATCTTTCCAAAAGTAAGTATAACAGTTTAAGGGAAACTGTAAGTGTAGATCTTAAGATCATTCTCCCAAAGCCTGCCTTCTATGATTAAGCACCTTTCTAAACATTTTAGTAAAAAAATTTAAAGACCAAAATGCAGATATTTTCTAAAGGAGGTAAACAAGAATCCAGGCAGTTGAATAGTACAGTGGTTCTTAAAAATGAACAATATTATTAATACTTCTCATTTTTATAAAAATTGCCCACATCTTAAGTTTTGGGGATTTGGTTGCTTTTAATCAGTCTGAGATCCATTTCTTTGTCATCAAAGTTAATGATGATCAGGCACTTAACATGGATCATAGAATAATGTTTATAATGCCTTGCCAAAGCACTGGAGAGAGTTTTAAAATAACTTTATTCAGAAACCATCGGGGGTGGGGGGCTGTCCTCATAATGAGGATGGAGCGAGCTTGTTTTCTGTGGCTCTAGAGACTAGGACATGGAGCAATGGACTCAAACTACAGGAAAAGAGATTCCACCTAAACATTACAAACTTCCTGACAGTAGGAGCTGTTCAGCAGTGGAATACACTGCCTCGGAGTGTGGTGGAGTCTCCTTCTTTGGAGGTTTTTAAACAGAGGCTGGATGGCTATCTGTACTGTGTGCTTTGATTGGGTATTCCTGCATGGCAGGGGGTTGCACTAGATGGCCTTTGTGGCCTCTTCCAACTCTATGATTCTATCTCCCTGGCAGGGCTTCTACAGATCTCTGTAGCAATAAATGAGGACATCAAAGCTGGAAACAGTTTAGCCTAAAATGTAAGAAAAGCAGCTGTCAAAATTATAGCCATTACTGCCAATTTTAGTATGCAACTGACTGGACAAAATCTAGCTGGTCTATGGTCTCACTGTGGCTCACTTAACATCCCTCCCTCAAATATTTTGTGGGCCAAAGAATAATCTCCTCCCCTCCAAAAAAAAAAAAAAAAAGATTTGAGGATAAATGCCTCTCATAGCCAGTTTCCCTGTTCCCCTCCCCAGCAAAATTCTCCATGGCACCTAGAGCACCTAGAGGGTACAGGGATTTTTTTTATTTTTTTTTGTCCTAAAAATGTTTTAAATGGGGGTGTGTGTATGTAGCACTCTTGGGTTCAGCAGAGGGCATACACAACCCAAAGACCTGGGAAAGTTGTCCAGGCCTGTGTTAAAAGCAGGAAAATAAGAAGAGTGCTCTTTGGTTTTGCTATGGAAAAGCAATACTGATTAGAAAGCTTTTAGAAAGCAGCTCCATCACAGAGCTTGATGAATCAATGGCTCGTTCACACTACGCTATTATAGTGTTTTTATTACATTTTAACTGCAGTGGCAACACCCTGTGGAAACTTGGGATTTGTAGTTTGATGAGACACTGGACTCTCTGGCTGAGAATTCTAAGTCTCCCTCCCTGAACTGCCAATCCCAGTATTCCCATAGGATGGAACTATGGCAGTTAAAGTGGAATAACAGCACTATAATTCTGTAGTGTGAATACTGAATGTAATTACACCATACTTGTCTATATAATAACTTTCTGGTGAATATATAGTTCTCACATGTAACATAATACACAGAGAGAGAGACCTATGCATACTTGAATGTGTATACAGAGCTCTTGCATGAACCAGCCACTTTATTACTATGGAGGAAGGAGATTTCTACATGAAGTGCAAAGCAGATTACTCTGCTTCTCTCATCCAAGGACATGGTGCAATCTTATGCATAACAGAATGTGCATGTCTGTCTAAAGAATCAAAGGAACAGTTACCTTCTGCTCTGCTCCCTTCTCTGTGCATTATGGCTAAAGCAGCAGAAACAGAATGATTTGTTGTAGCAATTGACCCAATAAAAATAAAAAATGGGGCCCTAGCTGGAATGTGTTTTGATTTTTCTAGAAGCATCCAAGACGTTTGTTTCAAGCCCACCAATATTCCACTCCCCCCCACCCCCGCAATAACAACAAAAACTCTTTGGCCTAGGAAAGCTTGATGTTTGTGTTTTGGTTTTGCAGCTCCATAGTTAAAACTGCTTCACCCAGGATATTTAAACCTTTTCATGTATCTTTTCTACTTTCACAAACAATCTGTCCAGGTCATTTCTGATGTCATCTAATGAGCTCTTCAATGATTGCACATCATTCTCATTGGTCTCTATTTTTACAGAGTAGGCAACTAAACTGTCAACGGCAGTCCTGAGCATTTTCAAGTCAGATTCAGCCTGGCCAAGAGAAGAGCGCAGTTCATCGATGGAACCTTTTACAGAGGAGAGTTCTCCTAGATGATCCTCAGATTGTCGTGGAAGCTTTTCTTGATCCAGCAAAGCTTGAACCTGTTTCTGGATATTATTGAGTGCATCAGCATTGTTTGGTAAGTCGCTCACACTTCTCCTCAGTTCATCCATGTCATTGTACATTGAGAGCTTTGCTTCACTAAGACTTCTCACAGTATCAGTCAGCAAGCGAACTTCATCTTCTAAAGTCCCACGAAGAGAGCCAAGACCTGCCTCTAAGACAGGTATCTTGCTCTCATATTTGGAGAGAAGAGACTTCATCTCTTCTGTGTTTTGTGCAGATGGGGACATCAGAGCCTGAAGATTCTCTTCTATGGATCCCAGCCTAGATTCAAACTCTTCTTTGCTCTTCTGCAAACTTTCTACGTCCTTTTTGGTGAGTGCAGAGCCTTCTTCCAAATCAGCAGATGGCTTGGTGTGCAGCAAGTCTTCACTGAGTCTCTTAATCTCATCAGGAAGATGTGCAATAGATTCTTCAGCTTTAAGAACTTTCTCTTGCAAAGCTTGTAATGAAAGGTGCTCAGTGTCAGCTGCCTCTTTGAACTTTTCATGTTCCTGTTTTAGGTTGATGAGTTCTTTAACTTCAGACAACACATCAGACTCCATCAGATCTATGGTACTTTGCAGAGATTCTATGCTCTTTTCTTTAGCTCTCATGGACATTTGCATCTCATCAACAACTCCTTTCAAAACCTGAAGGTCATGTCTGTAGGCTTCTGTTTCATCAAGTGAAGCCAACTTTCTTTTTACTTCATTGATTTCATCTTGGCTTCGTTTCTGGACCTCTGTGAATTCAGCAATATTGTCATTTATAGACCTGGTTAACTCTGTTAACCTTTCTTCCACCGTGTTTTCTAGTGAAGTGAAATCTCGTTCTCTAGCATCTTTGACAACGTGGATCCCATCCGACAGGTCTTTCAGGATTTCATTTTGTAGTTTCTGAAGAACCTCACTAATGCGATTGATCTCACTCTCCCCTTTCCGAACAGCCTTCTCAGTGACTTCTTGCTTTTGCTGAGCATTTTTCAACATCAATTCAAAACCTCCAAATGAAGCCTGAAGAGAATGCACCTAAGAAAAAGAAATAAACACATAAAATTTGGAGGATAAAATCAGCAGAATTAAACTGCTGAATCAGGGCAACTTCAGTGATGTATCAAAATATGTGTCACCTAAGCAAAGCTGGAAAAGTTACTTTTGGGGCTACAGTACCCTGCAAAACCAGCTGGCATGCTCCACGGCAAGGTGAGATGGAAGTTTACAGTCCAAAAAAGTAACAATTCCAAGATCTGGACCCAAATACATTTCTGTATAATGCACCCAAGCAACATGGTTCAGTGTTTTCCAATGCCATGAGAGGTTTTACTTGAAGAGTTGTGTGTACTTGACAATGACAGAAATTGCCTCCACCTGATTATTGGGAATTAACCCCTACACTACAGCTTATCCCATTTGGCAGGGTCCCCTAACCCTCTGAGCATGATTTTCAGAGGGGACTGGAAGGGTGGCCATGGAAAGGAATGGACAGGGAAGCCTGCTTTTGCCATTTCAACTGCATATCTCTAAATATAGATCCACCACACACACACCAACTGATGGCAATGTTTCAAACTACAGCCAAAACATTAATACTTTAATAGCTGCAACATCCCAAACTAAAACAAACCTCTTTTGCAAGTATGTAATCTGAATGCACAATATTTTATTCAACAACATGAGTACTAAATAGGCTGCAATTCAGACAACCTCAAAGTCCATGTTGACCAGTTCAAATTAATTGGCTAGGTGTGTATTTTTCTTAAGTTATGCATGTTACTCTCAGAAGTCTGTGTTCATAGCAATGGATTGGGGCCAATATTCCTCCTTTAACCAGCAACAATAAGATATAATAATGGCACCACTGAATGCTAATTGGAACAGAATGCAGATTTCTCTTATCTTAGTTTTTTTTTAATGGCACACTGGCTTGAAACAAGATGTTAGTGTGGGAACATTATGGCTATTATCAGCCTTAGAATTTCAATAAGCACATTCCTTTGCAGGAGGTAGATGTGGAAGGCATTTAAAAAACACTTTCACAGCCAATATCTATTTCTTGCACCAGTAGAGGAGGCTCTATGCCAAGTACAGTTGTCCCTTCATATTTGCTGGGGTTTGGTTTCAGGACCCCCATAGATACCAAAATCCATGAATACTCAAGTCCCATTATATGCAATGGCATAGCAAAATGGTGTCCCTTATATAAGATGGCAAAATCAAGATTTGCTTTTTGGATTTTTTTTTTTAATATTTTCAAGCCGTGAATACTTAAATCCATGGATACTAAATCTGTGGATACAGAGGAACAACTGTACTTAGTTTTAATAATAGTTACATAGATTGTGGAGTTAAATGGTTTCTATTAATCTCTTTTATGTGGGAGGGTGGGGGTGGGTGGGGTTTTTAGTCATTATTATAATGTTTTAATTGTTGGAAGCCGCCCCGATTGTTTTTAGCAGAGGGGCGGGGTATAAATAAATTTTATTATTATTATTATTATTATTATTATTTTAGCTTTGCAGCTAAACAGAGCTGATCGAAAGGGCAGCTTGAATTGCAGCAGTGCAGGAAGTGTTATACCTTAGTAAGTCTACTTGTCACTGAAGAAATGTTAAGTTTCTTTAACAATCTTAAAATCAGCACGGGAGCAGTCTGTCCTGACAACCCCAAGCACTTTATATGAGGGGTTATCAATGATATCATGTCTGTCCTTTCCCTGGTACAAGGAAGCCCCTTGTTTATGTTGTATGGAAGAAGAATGAATGACAGTCTCTTCTGTAACACAGAAGCAATGAGGATGGTTCTCCTTGCCAGAAGACTGGGACGCATTTTCCAGGATGTGAACCTGCTGCTACTGGTTCTATGCATTTCAATGCAATATTTTCTGTGTAGTAAAATATCCTAGGAAATTTAATATTACAAGGTTGCAAGAAGCAGAATAAATTGTTAGCATGAGAGACAGTGTTAAAAGCACTCATGAGACAGAGAATTAACCATACATGAAAAGAATCGGCTTCACTTCTGAATTTATTGCATTACATTTTATACATTTATGTTTTATATTATATTAAGTGAGACCCAGCACACTGTAGCAGTTCAAATGTTAGACCAGGACACTGGGAAGCCAGGTTTTGAATCCCTCCTCAGCCATGGAAACCCAGTGGTTGAGCTTTGGCACACTCTCAGCCTTAGAAGAAAGCAATGGCGAACTCCGAATAATTCTTGCCAAGAAAACCATATGATGGGGTCACCATAAGTCAGAGTTAACACAAAAGCACATTTTAAATCCAGTTATATTGAATATTCAAAGACATAGCCAGTTTTGTCTGTATCAGTACAAAAAGGGACCTTGTAACACCTTTGAGCCTGAGAGTAAGAAGTTAGCAGCATATACTTGTATAGACTCAGGGTGCATCTACACTGTAGACATAATGAAGTTTGACACCACTTTAAGTGCTATAGGTCTGTCCTATGGAGTCCTGGGATTTGTAATTTTACAAAGTCTTCAGTCTTCTCTGCCGAGCGCTAGTGCCTCACAAAACTACAAATCCCAGGATTCTGTAGGATGGAACCATGGCAGTTAAAGTGATGTCAAACTGCATTATATGTATAGTGTAGATGCACCCTTAGCCTACTTCAGCAGACCGAGTCTATGAAAGCTTAGTCTTCAAACTTATTTTTCTCAGTTAGTCTCAAAGATGCTACAAGATCCCCTTGTATAACACTGATATTGAATTTCAGAAACGTAACAAATTGTGTATCACAAACACATGGCCCATAGGCCAGTCTTAAGGCTTCTTTTGCTTCTCCTCCACAATAATGTGGCAGAAATTTGATATCTAGCTGTGTCTCCAAAACCTGACAGCATTAAAGCAATCAAAAAGTGTTTGCTTTAAAGGGGTTAAAGACTGAGGAACAAACCAGGAAAAACAGAAAATAGGAATTTTCACTTGGTTTGATGGCCTTCAGCAGTTTGAGTGGGGGTGTTTAGGGATTTTATTTGTATTGTATTTTAAATTTTGTAAGCCGCCCCGATTGTTTTAACAGAGGGGTGGGGTATAAATAAATTCTATTATTATTATTATTATTATTATTATTATTATTGGCATGGCAGCAGTAGTAATGGAAGAGTGGGCAACTGTACAGGAGGGGGAGGACTTTTTCACTCTGCATATGTCCAGCTAGCTGGCCACACCAGCATGTTTCAGTGCACCCAAAGTGATGTGACATCACATCCAACCATCATTTTGGCCAATCGTCAGCCAATTTTTTAGATTTATTTTGTGTTTTGGTGAGGTTGGGAGGGGCTTTGGAGAGTCAGTGGAAGCAAACTGCTGTGATTTGAGCACATTTTGGGTGATTTGGGAGCAAAACATATCACCCCAAAATCAGCCACAATTAAAAAAATTAGACTGGGGACTTTAAGAGCTGCACTTTGCCCACCCCTGGTGTAGTGATCTGAGTGCTGAACTAGAACTCTAGGAGACTGGGGTTCGAATCCCCACTCAGACATGGAAACCCACTTGGGGAAGTCACTCTCTCTCATCCTCAGAGGAAGGCTATGGCAAACCCCCTCTGAACAAATCTTGCCAAGAAAACCCCATGACAGGTCTATCATAAGTCAGAAGCACATAAGAACAACAGTGTGAGATGAAAAAGAAAACCTTCCATCATGTATAAAAAAAAACCCTAGCCCTTGAAAGGGAACAAAAATGCTAATGACAAAACAATATAATTTGTTCTCTGTCTATCTAATGTGATGTGGAAAGTATACATACTGCACATCTGCTGTTAAAATTACTTTGAATAATAAAAGGAATAATTTGCAACAATGTATTGTTGCTGGAAAAATTCATTCTTCCCATCCCCACCCCAAAGTTAAACTCAGTAGGAACAGTGGGGGTGGGAGATGATATCACCCCTGCTAATAAAAAAATGCCTTTCTGCTAACCCTGCAAACTCTGGTTCCACTACATCCTGTCTCTTACTGCTTGCTGATAGGGGATCAGAGATTGAGGGAGCATGACTTCCCTAAGGATTCTTGTTACAATCCTGATTTTAATAGCTCTCACAACTGTAAAGCTAAATTTAAAAGCATATGGCTATCATCTCTATGCTCTCTCTCCATCCACAACTACAACTCCTAATATCTTTTGACTAGAAGCCCCAAAACTAACTGTGCACAATAGATTGGCTGGACACACAGAGGCCATAAAGCCAACTCCTCCTCTGAGTAGTTTTTTCAACTCTTAAGAAATGGACTGTGCTTTCTTTAAACATGAGCAAATATACATTTCATTAAAATAAATAGGCATATAGTTTAAAATATTGATATATTTAAATTTATATAAGTTGAAAAGCAAAAGAAGTGAGCAACTCACCTGCAAGGTGAAGAGCACGGCTGAATCAGCATTCCACTACCTACTGTACATGGTGGTTTTGATGAAAAATGCAATTTTTAAAAAAAAATGCTGCAGAATTTGGTGGCAAAAGAGCTGCCAAAAGAGGGCAAGGGAGACACATGTAACTCACAAGTTGGCCCACTGCAGACCTCATTAGCTTGCAAGCCAAATATGCGAAGGGGCGCCTCAGCCCACTGCAGGAAAATGTCCCATTTTTGAATTGTACATACAGTGGGCTCTCGGTATCCACTGGGGTTTGGTTCCAGGACCCCCACCCCTCACCCTTGGATACCCAAGTCCCCATGGATGCTCAAGTCCCATTACTGTATATGCAATGGCATAGTAAGACCCTTATTTTGCCCCCTTTCCTGTAGCTACACTCCAGTTTAAGGTCCAAAAGCCAGCTTCAGTGATAATCCAACATGGGAGAATCCACATTATACAAATAATCCAGTTTGAACCTGGGTTATTGGCTATGACTCCTTCCTATGGAATCCTGGGATTTGCAGTTTTATAAAGTCCTAAACCTTCCCTGCCAAAGAGTGCTACAAACCCCAGGATTCCATAGGAAGGCGTCATGGCAAATAATCCAGGTTCAAACTGGGTTATTTGTGTAGTACAGATGCACCCAATCTTGTTAAAGAAGGATCCCTTTTTAGTAGTCGGTGCGGGCATTTTAGCAAGGGCTCTTTCTTTTCCCAAGTTTGCAGACTCTTGGCCCGCTTCCACCTTCTCCTCCCCCTCGCTTACAGCCACATGCCCGTCGGATTCACCATCCAGAGGCCTTGGGAGGGGATTGGGCTGCGAGGGAAGAAGGCGGGCGCCTGTCCATCCTAAACCTTGAAAGTTTTCAGACTGCAAAACGACTCAAAGAGGAGGGCGGTGGTGGTGTCTCCAGTTTAGTGGCGTCTCCTTCTTTGGAGGGGTTGAAACAGAGGCTGGGTGGTCCTCTGTCGGGAGTGCTTTGATTGGGTATTCCTGCATGGCAGGGGTTGGACTAGATGGCCTCTGGGGGATCTCTTCCACCTCGACAATTCTATGACAAAGCCCCGCGGGTCTCCCTCTCCCCCCGCCCGCCCCCCAACTGGCGAACCTGCCCACCTTTTGCAGCGCGCCTTCGACGGTGCGCGCCAAGCCTTCCCGCTGCTGGACGAAGCCCTCTTGCCGGAGGCCGAGCTGGCGGACTTCTCCCCAGAGGTGATGGAGGTAGTAGCCCGAGAGGGCGGCCGCGGCCAAGAAAGCCAGCGACAGCAGGGAACTGAAGGCCCTGCCCAGGCTGCAGAAGGGGGCTCCGGAGGCCGGCGAGGCGACCCCTTTGCCCCCTTTGGGGGTCTGCGGCTTCTTCGCCACGTCATCGTGGGCTCCCTTGTCCGACGGCGCGGCAGCCGCGGGGCTGCTGCTGCTGCTGTTGCCGCCGCCTTTGGTGCTCCTTTGTTTGGCTGAAGACATGCTGGGGGGCTTGGAGGGCGAGCGGGGGACTCGGGGGGTTCGCCAGCAGTGGGACTCTCGAGGCCTCAGCGCTTGAAATGGGACCTCCGAAGTGCGAAAGGAGGGCGGAGGAGGAGGGATAAAACCAAAGCTGGAGGGTTTGTCTCTAACCTTCAGTTGTAGGCACGGCAGGAGGCGGGGGGGAGAAAGGGAGAATTCAGGCGGGCTCCTTCATCCCCGCCCTGCCCGACCCACACCCAGCGCCGCCTCCCGAGTTCCTCGGCCCGGGGGTGGGGACTGAGGCTGCCACGCACTCCGAGAGCGAAGCGAGCAGCGCCCGGGGAGGAGAGGAGAGGAAGGGACGGGGCGGACGGCCTCATGGAGTCTGGTTACAGTTCCCTCAGGAGGGCCTGTCTTCCAACCTCTCCTGATACATAGAGCCCCAAATGGCTCCATCTTTGAGTCCCAAATGCGGGGGGGGGGACTGAGAAAGAAATAAAAATAATAACAGTAACAACAACACAGCAAGTTTCTTACATTTTTTAATTACCATATCACAAAGGGGCCATCTAAACGGTGAAAATACCCCTCATGGAAGTCGCTGGGAATCCTACCTATCTAAACAGGATCTGGCGCCAAAGCACTAAACACTTGGAAGAATCATAGTTCTTGTGCACAACTTCTATCAAGGTGGTTGTTTTGATGTAATGCACATCCAGGATAACAAAGGGCTTGTCTAAATGGTGAAAATACCTCTCATGGAAGTTGCTGGGAATCCTACCTGTCTAAACAGGATCTGGCGCCAATCCACACTATTTGGAAGGAGGGGGGCCCAAAACGCAAAAACTAAGGGGTTAAAAGCCTTCACAGATTTCCCTGTGCTTTTCCACAAACCACGAGGCGGGTGCACATTTTTGCTCGTTTGGACTACTGAACAATTAAAAAAAACTCGTAGGGAAGTACAAAGCTGATTGGCCGGGTGAGAGTGGGGGTGGGGCTTGCTAGGAGGGTAAGCGCCCACTGCCACCATTTTGGATTTTCGCCTTAGCGATCGGTCACTAAGGTGATAAAAAGGATCAATATTCTCTGTTTTGCTTTTTATACAATTGGAGAATCGCTGTATCGCACCAGCGATTAAAAAAAAAAAAACAGCCTCGGTGAAGAACTAAGGCGAGTAAATCACTCACCATGGCCATCAGGAATGTGAGGCGTATAGGGGCTCCGGAGGCCAGAAAAACCATTCAGACATGTGGCTGCTGCTTCAAGATGCCAATACTATGAGGGATTTGGGATTTTTCCCCTTCGTGTAGATGGGCCCAAAGTGTGCAATAAAAAGCACCACAAATTGACAGAGAACAACCAACAATGACCAAAGACACAGTTGCTCAAGAATCCTGTCTTGTTACAACCTCAGGCAAGCACAAGGAACCACACGCCAGAATCCCACTAAGCATCTGGAGGAGGAGGAGAAAACCAGTTGGTATCAATTCTCCTCTCCAACCTGACATCAGCTTGGAGGGCAGATGCTTCTGTATGTGCGCCTTCAAGTCTTCTGTCGACTTATGGGAACCCCATGAATTTCATAGGGTTTTCCTTTCCTTTTCCCCCAATTTTTTTTAATTAAAGAAAATAACTTTATTGTTGAATCAAAATTATAGAAAAGTTAGAGTCAGAAAAAACAAAAGAACCCATGTCAACGTATAATGATAACAATTGCAAAACACGTAAAACGACAGAGAATGCTTGCGCTATAAAGAAGTATAGAAGGGTAAATGCTATTGTTAACAATTTGTAAGCTGCTCTGAGGGCCTTGGTGGCTGAAGAGTGAGGTATAAATACTCTAAATAAATAAAAGAATAAAGAATTTTTTATTTCTTAACCGCCTCTCCTTGAGGCTCGGGATACAACATAAATTAAAATGCAACATATCAGTGGCTCTTAACCTTTTCTTTACCAGGGACCCTCTTTAAATATCTTTTGTTGCCACAGACCCCCAAGACTTAACCAAAGATTTAAAACCCTAATAATAATGATAATAATACCTGGTAGTAATAATAATACAATTACACCACCCATTACACTTTCCCTCAGAGGCACTGGAGGGGGAGGGAAGACTTTTCTTCTGCTTCTTGCTGAAAGTTTGTGGCTGGAGTGGATTGAATGGCAATGCACAGGCCAAGCCAGCCAGCCTTTGCCTTGGCTGCTGTCATGTGGCCACTCCACTGCAGGGAGGAGGTGGGCCAAGTAGCCTTCAAGCCTTTGCAGACCCCTGTGAGGACATTACATACCCCTGGTGGTCCCTGGACCACAGGTTAAGAACAACTGCAATATATGACATAAAATCATTTAAAATCGCCAACAAAAACACATAGGATTAAAACAAACATTAAAATCTTTCACAGACCTAAAATACCAATTTAAAATTCATAGATTAAAATCAAAATCTATAATCACATCATCTCCAATATCAAATACCTACCTACCTCTCCCCCGCACATCCCCTGTTGATTTCCCGCACATCGCTGCCTGCAGTCTCTAGGTGTAGCTTCTAAATTAACCCTATATAACTAAAACATCTTTAGATAAGCCAAGTTTTCTACATTTTCCTATAATTTAAATAAACAAGAAAAAGAAAGGAAAATATTCCTATCGGTATTTTTCAATATTTCTACATTTTAGAAAAGTATTTCTACCTAAACATTGAAACCTATAACCACATTATCGCCAATACTTTTTAAAACATATTTTATAAAGGGTGCCACGTTCACAGGTAAGTTTGTATTGAATGTATTGTATTGACTAATTTTAGTAAATTAGTCAACCTGTCTGACATGGCCTTTGCGGCTTTTCCCATAATTTTAAAAAAAAACGCAAGGGGTGTGTGCATTCCTGCTCTTTAGGGCAATCGAACAACAAGCGATTTGAAGGGAAGCACAAACCTGATTGGCCAGGTGAGAGAGGGGGTGGCGCTTGCTAAGAGAACTGCTGCCGCCATGTTGGATTTTTGCCTTAGCAATTGCTCACTAAGACAATAAAATGGGGTGGTTATTTTTTGTTTTGCTTTGCTGTTAAATAAAAAAAAATCACCATATTGCTCCAGCACACCTTGGATGGTTTTTTAAAACCTTTTTAGTCATCAGCGCACTTGCAGAAAGCGCGGGATGAGTCCTTCCTGAATCTTCGTTTGCGAAGAAAAGCCATATATATATATATATATATATATACAGTTGTCCCTTCACATTCGCTGGGGTTTGGTTCCAGGACCCCCCGTGAATACCCAAATCCGTGAATACTCAAGTCCCATTATATGCAATGGCAGAGCAAAATGGTGTCCCTTATATAAGATGGCAAAATCAAGGTTTGCTATTAGGATTGTTAATTTTTAAGAATATTTTTCAAGCCGTGAATACTCAAATCCGTGAATGTCAAATCCGTGAATGTGGAGGGACAACTGTATATATATATGTGTGTGTGTGTGTGTGTGTATATATATATATATATATATATATTGACAGCAGTGAAGAACTAACACAAGTAAATCACTTGTGGCATCATCTGGAATGCAAGGCTTAAGGGGGCTTCAGAGGCCAAAAACACTGTTAAGACATGTCACTGCTGCTGCAAAATGCCATTATTACGAGGTACTCTTGGTTTCCCCTGCTCTCATGTAGGTGGGCCCTTAGTCTAAGTGCATCCATGTTGAGTGTGATTTATCTGTGAAAAATATATTTCAAATCACAACCACTGCTGCACAAGTACTGACAAGACTAGGGCCCACAGATTATTTAAATTCATTTGTACCCCTCCTTTTTTTCCTCCGTGGAACTCAAGGCAGTGTAAATCAGTTAATCTCCTTAAGGCACTGAATGAATTATCTTCTACTTCCTGATTTTTATCTATGTCATAACGTTGCTATGGATAACCAATTAGAGACATCGTATTACAGAAAGCAGTGACATTGGCTGCCTCTGAATGGAATTTGGGATTCTTTCTACGTAATGTTAATAACCCTCTTTATTCTGTAAATTAAAGCCACAAAGGCTTTTCTTGTGCAGTTTTTACTCTTTTGGGGGGGGGCCTCCTTCACAATACTGCAAGACAATGCAGGATCCCATTAAGACAGCTCGTTTTCTGAGCAAATTCTGTGAGGGGTAGTTTTACCATGTGGACAACCCCTTAGTCTATCCACCTGTAATGTGGCCTCCCTCTTTTCCTAATGCTCTTTTCCTGTTCCTGTTTTCCTACTCCACTTTTCCTTATTTACTGAGCATTGTTGTCTTTTCCAATGAGTCAAGTCATCTCATGATATGTCCAAAGTATGACAGCCTCAGTGTACTCATTTTGACTTCTAGTGAGAGTTTTGCCTGATTTGCTCTAGAATCCATTCATTTGTCTTTTTGGCAGTCCATGTATCTGTAGAACTCTCCTCCATCACCACATTTCAAATATTCAGATTTTCTTGCTGTCAGCTTTCTTCACTGTCCAGCTTTCACATCCACACATAGAAACTGGAAATACTGTGGCATGGATGATTCTGACTGAAGGTCTTGTACCTTGGACATATAAGTTGACATGACTCATTTGAAAAGATTATAATGCTGGGGAAAGTGGAAGACAGTGAGAAAATATAAATTACAGGTACAGCAAATTACTGGTAGGCTTATTAAATCAAGAAAACCATGGCCCTGAATCTCCAAGACATGAGCAGGACTATTGACAACCTAGACTCATGGACAGTCTCTCATTCATAACGGTCTTCATAAATTGATGCCAACTTGATAACAAACAACAGCAATCTGTATCTTTCTCAAAAAATCTATTCACCTCAGAGAGAATGTATTGTTTGGAGGAAAGAATTTAATGCTTTATTAAAGAGAATATTTACAACTGTGTAAGGGCTCAGCTGTAAAAAAAACAACAACATTTCAAGCTGAGCCTAGACATATGCCTAGAAATAATGAAGAATAGTATCCAGTGTATGTGCAGAGACCCTTTCCTTCATTGTGAAGTTGAAGGCTTTCACGGTCGGCATCCATAGATTTTCCTTGGGTTTTTTTCCGGGCTGTGAGACCGTGTTCTGGAATAGTTTCTTTCTGACATTTCGCCTGCATCTCTGGCTGGCATCTTCAAAAAACCCAAGGAAAAACCCGAAAACCAGAAAAAACCCAAGGAAAAACTAAGCCTTTCCTTCATTCAACACACAGTTAAGATCAAAGAGCATGGATTCCAAGCCAAATAACATATTCCTGTTGGGGAGGGGGAGCAGGAGAAATCTCTACCTAAGTGCAATCACTTCTTCAACCTGATGATACTGTTTTTCTCCCCAAATAGAAGTACCCTAAGAAGACAAGCCTCCCCCACCCCTGTGCCTGCATTATGCCAGCAACTTCAACCCATCCACCACCTCCATCTCCCCATAATAGACAGCATCAAAAAGGACTTATTTGGACTACAGCCTCCAGAATTCAACTGCCCAAGTTGGGTTCAGTATTCTGGGACTGTTGGCCAAAAAGGAAGTTTTCCAAGCTCAAAGCCCTCTTGCTCTGCTCCTTCTGTCTCCTCCAACCAAGCACTATTCACTCCCCTGCCCCCCTCCACACACAACATGGCTATATGCCTGCTGTAAATCATATGGCAGGCAGACATAGTTTTCCCTTCTCTATTTGGATGTTATTGTCTTTTGTTATCCACCATTCCTACCACCAAACTACCACCCTAGGAAATCCTCAACTTGGGGAAAGAAGGATTACATTGTTCCTCTTCAATCTTTCACTGAAAGACAAAAAACTGTAAGGTAATTTTCCCCAAAAGGAGGATGGACTTATGAGAATCAAAAGATGTTGCTTCTGGTGAAAGTTGCTTGATAACGTGGAAAGGGATAGGAAGGGCAGCACCCTGGTCATTCCCTTCTGAAGGACAGAGCTGTGTGCTCCAGGGAGCCTAAGGGAGCCTGCTGCACTCAATTGCAGTAGAAGATTTAACCAGTGGCATAGTGGAGCCAGGGTTCACAGGTTAAAGTTCCAGGACTTTTGATTAGCTGGGGCTATCATCTGTCACCCCACTCCAAGACTTCCCAGTTTCCAATGAGTTTAATTGCCATCCCTACACAAACAGTAGTTGTTGTGCACCTTCAAGTTGTTTCTGACTTATGGCAGCCCTAAGGTGAACCTATCATTGGGTTTTCTTGGCAAGATTTGTTCAGAGGGGGCTTGCCTTTGCCCTCATCTGAGGCTGACAGCGCGACTTGCCCAAGGTCACCCAGTGGGCTTCCATGGCTGAGTAGGGATTTGAACCCTGGTCTCCAGAGTCGTAGTCCAATGCTCAAACCTTTACACCACACTGGCTCCTGTATACTAACTGGAGAGGAATGAAATTTCCCAACAATGATTTAGTGTTATGAGCATAATCCAAAGTATTGAGGGGGGGCTTTATGAAAGACCTGATCCTGGTACAGATGAAAATTACTCAGTCAACATAGCCATCTGCACTTTTGGACTCTGTGTTGGTGGTGTTGCTATAGAGATCATCCTGATGAAGGCCTGCACTTCAAATGTCACCACTAAATCACTGGATCCATCTGCCAATCTACCTACTTGTCCTTCAAGCCTTCTGAGAGGGTTTCTGGGCAAGGAGCAATTTGACAAGCTTCTCCAACAGTGAAGGTAGAAGAGGATACTAGTTTGCCAACTGATAAGGATCCTAAAGCTCAGAACAGGAGAAACTCAAGAGCTGAGCATGTTCCTAGTATTGAAATGGAGAAACAGAAATGCAATAACTGGTGAAATTATCTGTGTTAGGCAAGTATTACAGCAGAGGTGGGCAACTTCAGTATGCTCTTGGCATCTCCCATTTTCTGCCCTGACATCCTCCAGGGGCTGTAACCAAAAAAAAAAAAAAAAAAAAAAAAAAAAAAAGGGGGGGGGAGAAGAAAAAAGGAAATGAAAGTGAAAAAAAACCCACTAGGGGAGTTGGAAGTCAGCTTCTGATTTTGAAAAAAAACTTTTTAAAAAATTAGGTGTGTGTGACCTATTTAAAAAGTGAGTTTGTGCTCCTAGAGGCTTCTGTAAGAGTCAGTCTACCATTTTTACTAGAAAAAGCAAAAACACCCACAAAACCATCCTTGGAGAATTGCATATAACTCCAGAGTCGCACAGAAGTCATGGGAGGCAGGGACAGGGAATTGACAACCCTATTTATGACAGACCTTTATGCTATGTTTTGCTGTCGTGCCCCAAAATTTCAAACCTGATCATGACTTTTCAAGGTGGAGAAGATACATCTGTGTTGAAAATTAATAATCTCACCCTAAGAGAATTTCTTTTCACTAGCTGGACCCAGTGTACCATACACTGCTGAAAAACTTCCCCCTCAAACACCCAGTAGACCTCACAACAACCCTGTAAGGTAGGCTGGTGGATTTTTAAATTCCTCCTCCCCCTTCTCAGCATTCTACACTTTTCCCGGAATTGCTGAGGGTGTCTTGCTTTGTTGCCTTGCTCTGTTGCCCATCACCGCTGCCAGTTGACTGCCTGGGTCCTTTTGCAGGTGGACTGCCACCGCTGCCACCACCACCAGTTGACTGTGTGCGTCCCAATTGGGCCACAGACTGAATGGCAGGAGTGGACTGTGAGGTGGAGAGGGAATTTGCCTGTGGGTGGTGATTGGTTGGCTGTGTTTCCTGAGCAGCCAATCAGCACACTGGAAAAGGCAACATACCCAAGAGAATTATATACAGAGATAATCAGATAGAGGCATTGCTGGCAGAAACCCCTTCTATGCTTTTGATTCAACACACTGAACCTTCAAAATACTGGGTCCATGCAAAACCTGTTGAAAAACTGGGTACAATCATGTGCACTGAACACTTGTGACTTTTAAGTAAGGGACTGGGCAGGATGGCTGTCACCTATAGGAGATAATGTTTCTTGAATCCAGTGGCTGAAACTTATTTGCAATGAAACATGTAAATACCATAAAATGCAGACACTTCCAAATGCTAAACGTTAGAGAAGAATCATAGTTCTTGTGTACAACTTCCATTAAGGTGGTTGTTCTGATGTAATGCACATCCAGGATTACACCAGCAAGTCACTCTGGGCCTGTCTAAATGGTGAAAATACCCCTCATGAAATTTGCTGGGAATCCTACCAGTCTAAACAGGCTCTAGCACCAATCCACACTATTCAGGAGGGGGGCCCAAAACAGCAAAAACAATGGGGTAAAAGCCTTTGCAGATTTCCCTGTACTTTTTCACAAACTGTGAGGCTGGTGCACATTTTTTGCTTGTTTGGACTATAGAACAATAAAAAACTCAAAGGGAAGCACAAAGCTGATTGGCTGGGTGAGAGCAGGGGGAGGACTTGCTTGGAGGGCAAGTCCCGCTGCAGCCATGTTGGATTTTCGCCTTAGCGATTGCTCACTAAGACGATTAAAAGGATCAATATTTTCTGTTTTGATTTGGAAAATTGCTCTATCGCACCAGCGCACCTGGAGACTACATTTTTTTAAAAAAAATCAGCAGCAGCGAAGAACTAACATAAGTAAATCACTCGCTGCCGGCATGAGGAATGTGAGGCTTATGTGGGCTTCCAAGGCCAGAAAAACCATTTGGATATATCGCTGCTGCTGCAAGATGCCAATACTATGAGGTATTTGGGATTTTTCTCCCTCGTGTAGATGGGCCCTCTATATCTGGTGCAGCTTAGTGATACCATTAGCTGAAACATTTCTGAGTGTTATATAAGAGTTGGTGTAATAAAGAAAGAGGAAAATTTTATAATACTGCTGTAATTCTGGAGTATATCTGGAAGGTTGGGTAATGCGGATAACATAATGCTATCCCATCCTCCAAGTAGGCAGCGTTCTAAGCTCCTGACTCACAGATGATTCTGACAGGGAGTGGGCAGGACATAGCAACAAGTGCTAATTTGGTTACATAATATTATTGCTTTGTGTTTTCCTGATTAAACTGCTTGGTTTTATGAACTGAGAAACTTATGTTGGAAATGTCTTTTGCATTGCGGTTCAGATTATTAAATTTGAATTTAATACTCATTTTCAGAAATGGGAACTTTTTATACCAGATTTTGAGACTAAACAAGTAGTTTGTCCAATATCAGTGGCTGTTCACCATGATGGATACATGTGTGTGTACACGTGTTCCCATTTCCTTCAGTAATAGAGTTAGTGTGCCTCCGTATTCCAATTACCTATGGAACATGGTGAGGGATAAAGGGAGTGTGTGTGCTGTAATACTTATGTTCTGCTGGTGGGTTTGCCATAGGCAAGTGGTTGGCTACTAGAGGAATAGAATGCCAGGGCCCATTCACACTATGCAATTATAACACTATGATTCCACTTCAACTGTTATGGCAGCATCCTATGGAATCCTCAGGTTTGTAGTTTGGTGAGGAACTATTGCTCTCTGAGCTTAGGTAGGTAAGTAACCCTCCCTAACTGCAAATCCCAGGATTCTATAGGAGGGAACCATGGCAGTTAAAGTGGAATCATAGTGCTATAACTATGTATTGTGAAAGGGTCCCCAGACCTTGTAGTTCTTTGGCCTGATCCAACAGGCCCCTCTTTATATGTTTTTTATTTCAGTACTCTTCAATCATGCATATCAGCATTTGCCCAGTAATGCTATAGCTGGCATGAAGATAAAAAGAGCTCTGCTAGATCTAATAACTTGGCCATCTAGATCAGTCCACCCACAGCTCTGGAAAGTTAGCTTTTGGACTACAACTGCTAGAATGCTCCTGCTAACACAGTTCATGCTGACTTTAGATTTAGGGAGTTATAGTCCAGGGTGGGGAAAGTTTCCACGTTATGAGGCCAGCACCCAGTTTCCTCACAGCATCCAACTAGGTGTGTAGTAGGTCCAACTAAATCCAGTGAACACACAATTAAATCAATGGACCAATAGGTCCAGCCCTATTGCAGCCAACAACTAGAATTTGCTGGTATACTGCTTCTGGATGTAGATGTTCCATTAGCGATCATCACTGAGAGCCACTGTGTGAATTTGAATGAACTGATTTTAGATGGCTTAAAACACTATACCAGTGGTGCTTATCCTATGGTCTGGGGACCCCCAGGGGTCTGCAATGTCCTCACAGAGGGTCCACGAAGGCTTGAAAGTTGCTTGGTCCACCTCCACCCTGCAGTGAAGTGGTCAAGTGACAGGAGCCAAAGCCAAGGCTAGTTGGCTGGCTGGGCCTGTGCATTGCCATTCAATCCACTCCAGCCACAAATTTGTAGGAAGAAGTAGAAGAAAAGACTCCCCTCCTCCTCCAGTGCCTCTGAGGGAAGGTTTAATAGATGGAGTAATTCTATCATTATCATTATTATATCAGGTATTATTATTATTATTATTATTATTATTAGGGTTTTAAATCTTGAGTTAAGTTTTGCCTGTTGAGTTTCTATGTGTTACAGAACACCACTGTGTTATGTTTCATCACAACTCAATTTTTCATAAACAGAATTCTTCTGCCTTGTTCTCATACTCAATTGATCTCCCCAGTTTTTTTAAAAAAACTTTTTCTAGACTATATAAAAAAGCACCTGAGATTAACACAAGTTTGCAAAAATTTCAAGGCAGCTAAATAAGCTAGGCCAGTGGTTCTTAACCTGGGGTCCGTGGACCCCCGGGGGTCCACGATGTCCTTTCAGTGGGTCCGTGAAGGCTTGAAAGTTGCTTGGTTCACCTCCTCCCTGCAGTGGAGTGGCAACGTGACAGGAGTCAAGGCAAAGGCTGGCTGGATGGCTGGCTTGGCCTGCACATTGCCAGTTAATCCGCTCCAGCCACACACTTGCAGAAAGAAGCAGAAGAAAACTCTTCCCTCCCCCTCCAGTGCCTCTGAGGGGAGGTTTAATAATAATAATAATCAGGTATTATTATTGTTGTTGTTATGGTTTTAAATCTTGAGTTAAATCTTAGCGTTCGGCAGTAACAAAAGATATTTAAAGGGGGGTCCCTGGTAAAGAAAAAGTTAAGAAAGAAAAGTTTTTTCTTCTCTTCATTTTTCTTCCTTTCTTTCTTCCTTTCTCTTCTCTCCTTTCTACAGTACTCCTTTTCTTTCTTTCTTTTTTCTCTTTTGTTTGTGGTCTAAATAATTTTTTCTTTTTTTAAAAAAAAAATCTTCCTCTCTCTTTTCCTTGTGCTCATTAAGCTTTCCATTTGTTTGGTTGCTTGTTTGTTTATTATTCAATGTTGTGTATGTATGATTGATTGTTTGGTGTATTTTTATAGATACTGAATATTTGTATTGATATATACTTGTAATAAGTAGATGTAAGTAAAATAATAATGATAATAATAATAGAACCACCGAGCTAGACACTGCATACAGTGGAGGTTGTTTTGTTGGCTTATTCGCCTGACAGGCCCACAATGGTTGCCTGAGGTGAAGAGCAAGAGTTGTGTTTGGGCTCCACCGCCGGCATGGACGCAGGAACCAAGTCGCCAAAGGAATTTGGGGGGGGGAAGGGGGGAATTAGGATTTTTTTTTTTATTGAAACAAGACTATTCTACTTAAAAATACACCTGACTGCAAAAGGCCGTAACAATAATGCAAAAAATGTGTTTTTTTTCTTTTCTTACTAATACAAAAATAAACTATCCTAACACTAATACATTTTCCCTCTTAAATCTAAACCACACTATAATCACTCTTTTTTCTTTTCCAATGAACATTATATTTACACCTTTATACTAAAAATTAGAAGTTACACATTACAATTATACATATTTGGAAAAGGGAAAAAATTAATTAAACAATGAATAAAAATGATAACACAATAATAATAATAAAATATTTATTTATTTAAAGATATCTCTTAAGTTATTGCTGTGGCGTTGTCTCACTAAACCATGGCCAAATTTGGCTAAACCATGGTTTGGCCAAAGGAGGCAACCCCTCGCCCCCAAAGGCAAGGCGAACTAAGGACAGCCCGCTCTCCCTTCCGTAAACACCACTCAGTCTCCGCCCTTTGCCTAGCTGGAAACTAGCACTTCCACCGGGGGAAGGAGCTAAGCCTGTTCCATGGGGGTCAATTCCTTCATCCCCCAGACCTCTAAGCCTTGCAGCCTGGCTGGAGAGTGAGTGGAACGGTTCCTTTTACTCCGACCAACGCGCTCTTTTGCTAAAGCTTCCTTGTCCAGGGCTTTAAACTACTCTCCCCCTCTTCCCCGGGGAAAATGGAAGCGTCCAAGGCAGCTGTTAATAGACAACTAAGGACTCTGTATAAATAAATGGGGGGGGCGAGTTGGGAGTTAAAGCACAGAGAGAACAGCTGAGCGGCGGCAGTCAAGGCAGAGCAAGGCAAGCGGGCTTGTTTCGTGTGAAGAGGAAAGGAGACCCCCCCCCATTGAGGTGAGTGGGGGAGCTATGTGGCTTGAAGGTGGGATATGTTTGGGTGAAGGTGGTATTTGTTTCTTTCCACCGATTTATCCTCACCCCCCGCACCCGTTCCACCCTGGGAGTTTATCTACAGTGGTCCCTTTGTATCCACGGATTTAGTATCCACGGATTTAAGTATTCACAGCTTAAAAATAATACTCCCTTGATTTTGCCATCTTATATAAGGGACACCATTTTGCTATGCGATTGCATACAATGGGACTTGAGTATTCACGGATTTGGATATTCACGGAGGGGGGGGTGGATCCTGGAACCAAACCCTAGTGAATATGAAGGGACACGTTGGCTGGAGTTTGGTTCCAGGACCCCCCCCCCGTGAATACCCAACTCCGTGAATACTCAAGTCTCATTATATGCAATGGTTTGCTTTTTGGATTATTATTTTTTGTAAGAATATTTCCAAGCGGTGAATACTTAAACCCGTGAATGCCAAATCCATGAATGTGGAGGGACAACTGTAGTTGCAAACTGGTTCGACTTCAAATTCCCATCGGAAACCCCCCCCCCCATTTCCAGTTTGATGGAATCCTGGCTTGCAAAGAGTGAAGGGAGAGCTCAAGGTGACCCCCTAACCTGTATTATTGTTGCAAATGAAGACTGCAAAATGCTTGCTTGGAAGTAAGCCCCCCCCCCAGTGAGAGCCTTTACTCCGAAGCAATCGTATCTTGGATTGGAGCCTTTAAAACGGGTGGCAAACGATCCGAATTCCCCCTGCCTGTGAACTGTCATTGTTTACAAGCTGAATTGCAAATCTGGGGCAATTTATTTTGCACTTTTTCTCCTTCACTCTTCCACATCCCACCCACCCCCATCAGCGATTTTGGGGGATATTTAAGTAGCAGGCAATGTGTGTATTTTTTTTTCCTTAAAAAAAGAAGACGAAGAGGGGTCTTCTGTGTTGCAAGCAGTCGTTGTACAGATGTCAGTAAGGAGAGGCGATGAAAGGGGGAAGCTCTGTGTGTGTGTGTGTGTGTGTGTGTGTGTGTGTGTTGACATTGCTTTCCTTGGAAACGCTGGCTTTGTTTTGATCGGAAAGTGCCAGAGCGGTTGTGCCTCGGTGTAGCTGCCAAAAATACATCAGCGGGGAGGGGAATCGTTGAAACAGATGGAGGAAGAGGAGGAGCCATCGCTGCCTGGGAGCTCGGCTGTAAAAGAAAGGGTGGTGGGGATCCGGCTTGGTAGGGGAAAGAACTGTGGGCTTGAAACAGTAGTGGCCAAATCCACATTACACAAATAATCCAGTTTGAAACTGAATAATTTGCCATGATTCCTTCCTATGGGCTCCTGGGAGTTGTAGTTTTCCAAGGTCTTTAGCCTTCTCTGTGAAAGAGGGCTGGTGCCTCACCAAAGTGCAAATCCCAGGATTCCGTAGGAAGGAGCCATGGCAAATGATCCAGTTTCAAACTGGATTATTTGGGTTTCGTGTATTTGGCCCCTAGGGTCTCTTCTAGCGCAAATCTTGTCTCGGTGGGAGGGACAGCCTGAGAGATCTGGGTTGCAGGAAGGGAAAGCTGGATAACTGTGCATAGCGATGATCACACTACAGTTGTCCCTCCATATCCATGGGTTTGGTATCTACGGATTTAAGTATTCACGGCTTGAAAATATTCTTTAAAAATAATAATCCAAAAAGCAAACCTTGATTTTGCCATTTTATATAAGGGACACCATTTTGCTATGCCATTGCATATAATGGGACTTGAGTATTCATGGATTTGGGTATCCACAGTGGTCCTGGAACCAAACCCCAGCGACTATGAAGGGAGAACTGTATACTGTTATAGTGCTATTATTTTGCTTTAACTGCTACGGCTGCCTCCTGTGGAATCAGCCTACATGCCCTTTTCCTCTCCACTCCCCCGCACCTCGAAATCCATGCTTGGAACTCGTATGACCTTGTCCAAATCCAACTACACAAATAATCCAGTTTGAAACTGGATTATTTGTCAGGCCTGCTTCCAATGGAACCCTGGGATTTGTAATTTCATGAGGCACCAGTACTCTTGGGCAGAGAAGGCTAAGGACTTTGTAAAACTACAAATCCCAGGATTCAGTAGGAAGGCACCATGGCAAATAATCCAGTTCCAAATTGCATTATTTGTGTAGTGTGGATTTGACCTTTGTTTTTAGCTGTGCCTTTTTAGATGTGGGTAAACGTGGGTCCACTTCAAAGTTTAAGAGCGAATAGGCACGTAAGAGCTGGGTTAGCAGAAGAGGTAGAGATTGATAGGACGAGCAAAGATCCATGATGAGCAATGGAGTGCAAGGAGGGGGACAAGTGGACCCTCAGGCAAGTAGCCCCCCTTCCTCCCAACATGTGATGCCGACCTCATGCCCCCTTGCCCCTGAATGCCCTTTGCCCCTTCTGTGCTTCTCTGTGCAATATTTATTTATGTATTTACTCTTACGCCTCCTATAAATACCCTAAAGGCACCAGATCCCATCTGATCTTGGAAGCCAAGCAGGGTCAACCAGGGTTAGTAGCTGGGTAGGAGACCCTTAACCACTACCAGGTGCTGTAGAGGCTACATTTCAGAGGAAGGAACTGGCAAAACTACCTCTGAGTATTCTTTGCCTAAGAAAACCCTATGAAAATGCATGGGGTTGCCATAAGCTGGCAGCTGACTTGAAGTCTGGCCTGTCTACACTGCAGAAATACAGCAGTTTGACACTACTTCATCCACCATAGTTCTATCCTATGGAATCTTGGTATTTGTAGTTTTCTGAGGTATTTGGCCTTTTCTATCAGAGAATTCTGATGCCTCACCAAACTACAAATACCAGGATTCCATTGGATAGAAGTCTAGTGGATAAAGTGGTATCAAACTGCTGTGTTTCTGCAGTGTAGACAAGCCCAAGGGGCCCACTTTTTCCACCATACAAGCATACACAACCACTGGAAAGATCATAGTCGGGATACTTTGTCTGTTCAGGGCAAACCAGCAAAGGCATTTTTCCTGATTTAGGGCAGGAATGGTGATTCTGCTTTGGTCAGAACTCACCTGGAATACTGTGTCCAGTTCTGGGCACCACAGTTCAGAAAGGATATTGAGAAGCTGGAACGTGTCCAGAGGAGGGCAACCAAAATGATGGGAGGTCTGGAAGCCATGCCCTATGAGGAGCAGCTTAGGGAGCTGGATATGTTTAGTCTGGAGAAGAGAAGGTTAAGAGGTGACATGATAGCCATGGTTAAATATTTGAAGGGATGTCATACTGAGGATGGAGCAATCTTGTTTTCTGCTGCTCTAGAGACAAGGACACGGAGCAATGGACTCAAACTACAGGAAAAGAGATTCCATCTAAACATTAGGAAGAACTTCCTGACAGTAAGAGCTGTTCGGCAGTGGACGATACTGCCTCGGAGTGTGGTGGAGTTTCCTTCTTTGGAGATTTTTAAACAGAGGCTGGATGGCTATCTGTTGGGAATGATTTGAGTGTGTATTCCTGCATGGCAGGGGGTTGGACTGGATGGCCTTTGTGGTCTCTATGATTCTGTGATTTTATTTATGGTGTCCAGTATAGCATTCTCAGATTTCTGGGCCTGGCCCCTCTTCTCCAGTTCTCAGGGGGAGGAATCTCAGGGTGAGAGCACTGTCCAGAACATTGTGTATGTACTCTTTGTTATACCAGGGGCCTACTGGCCTTATAAAAATGAATTCAATATATTGAATAGCTGTGCTCGATGCTTCATCACCAGAGTGCCAGCCCTAGTGCGTGTTTTTTGGCTTACAGTTCTTGGGCATGGGGTGGTGCTAACCTGGCAATCCAAATCATGGCAGGTTTGCTGTACTGAATTAAAGACATTTTACACATTGTCCTCCTGTAGCTAAACAGGCATAATCTATGCTTAAACTAAAATACAAGTGGGTGGGGGGGCAGATCTCTAGAAGTGTAGATAATCTTTGAATGGATTAAGACTGGAGGAAACCTTAAAACAGGTCATGGAGCACGCTTGATGGAAAGAGAATGTGGTCTGGTGCTGGGAAGGATAGTAAATGAGTATGGAATGGAGCATGCTGGAAGAGGGCATGGCTGGCTTAAACACTGAATAGAAGCATTCCACATTCCAACATCTTGTGTTGGACTCAGATTTGCCTACATATGACACCACAAACTGATCTCCCCCATATATCTAAAATTCCCAGTGTTCTAAATACTGTATTATCATAAACATCATTCATACCGTACGCACCTTTCCGCCAAAAGACTCAAAGCAGCTTATAAATCACATTTTTTTCTTGAATTTAGAATGAAATACAATGTAGGAAGAATCCTGATGTTGGGAGGTATAAATGTCCTTAATGTGGAGGAAATTTCTTAATTTCTTCCACCAGAACTTAATTGAGAATTATATATTGGTTATGGTAACAGCTTACTCACAGACAGGCTTAAAAGCAATTTTAAAAAGTGGCGTAGTGGTATGAGTGTTGGACTACAACTCTGGAGACCAGGGTTTGAATTCCCGCTCGGCCATGGAAACTTACTGGGTGACCTTGGTTAAGTCACACTCTCTCAGCCTCAGAGGAAGGCAAAGGCTAACCCTCTCTGAACAAATCTTGCCAAGAAAATCCCATGATAGGTTCACCTTAGGGTCACCATAAGTTGGAAACATTGTGAAGGCACACAACAGCAACAACAAGAACAACAGCTTGCTCACACACAGGCTTAAAAGCAATAAAAAGAAAAGAAAAACCACCAACTGGTACCTTAGAGAAGTCCTACCTCATGTCTGTCAATGATAGAATAATAAATGGTCTCTTCTGTAAGTTTTGTGATTAGTTCAGCAAATTGAATTACAGAATGAATTGGCAGTGGCTCCAAACTGGGGGTGGGCAACTGTGGCATATATTTTCCCACTCCTTCGGTGCTAAAGGGGCCTTACAAATATCAATAAATAAAGCCCAAATTGGCACAAGGTCTTGTTTTTGAAAGAGGGACAATTCTTGATGTTCAACGATGCAAAGAAGACCTGTAACTTATATAAATGATTTTGTTTTGCTACAAAAGAAAAGGCAGTTTCTAGTCTCTGGAGGGGCCAAGGGCCACAAAACAGCCTGAGGGCCCACATGTGAGCTAAACTGAAGAAGCCAATGAGATCATGTCAAACCATAAGAATACTTACTAGGTCACAGGGCTGTTTAGAAATATGAGAAAGAAGGAATGAGGCAAGTCTCTTAATCTGGCAAAACACATCTGTGTTAAAGGACTGAAAGATAACTTTGAGGAGTCTTGAGAACTGGAAGTCAGGGAAGGAAGGTACTCAACATCATTTGCTTTAATAGTGAATTTAGCTGGTAAGCGCCAAGATAAATAGAGCCAGAATTGGAGGACTGGGCAACAAGGAGGAGATCCGGAAGTTTTGCAAGATACAAAAGAGTCTTTAACACTATGGGAACAAAAAAAGCTCCCCCAAATCTTCACAGTGAGGACTGACTATATTCAGTAGCCATAGGCTGTTGAGTGTAATGTAAAATAGGAACACAGGGAGAGGAAGGAAAGAGAGGAATGACCCACTTTGGAGGAATAATTGGCTGTCTGGAGTTCTGAGTTGGAGCACTCTATTTAGGAAGCAGCGTGAACTGTAATACTTTGTTGCAGGTCCCATTTATTCCCTTGGGTGGATTACATGCATGCTTACTCAGAAGTTGGTTCTTTTGTGTCCAGTAGGATTTAATTCTGTGTTGATTTTAAACAACATGTTTCCAAACGGAAATTCTTCAACAAATGCAGACCCAAGCATTACATTGGCTGCTTTTTCCTCCCAGGGAAACACACCTGCATTCTAGCACTCTTTCTCCCCCATCCTATCTCCATCTTCTTAATAAGGATCTAAATTTTACATAAGTTATCTTCTCTCTCTCCCCCCCCCAAAAAAAAACTACAGCAAGTTTGGAGGAGTGATTGAGATATAGAAAACAAATTGGGAGAGGCAGGTTAAGCAATCTTAAGACAGGAATGGGAATCATGCAGCCCTCCAGATGATGTTGGACTACAACTTGCAGCATCCCTCACCATTGGCTATGCTGACTGGGGCTGCTGGCATTTGCAGCTCAACAAATGCTGGAAGGACATATGATTCCCACCCATAGTCCAGGAGAACTCAACTTTGTTGAACAAATTGGCCTTGACAGAATAAGTCAATAGGTCAAAATGTCCTAGCAGCACATATAAAGCCTTGTAAAATAATAAAAGTGTAATCCACACTATTGATTAACTCAGCCCATTGGCAGCCTGTGGTCTGTGGCTTAGTTTCAAAAGCCATCTGTGAGAGATGTCTGTCATTCAAGCCTAAAGTTAGTCTGGGGCTGTAAACAACCAGGTTGCACATAATGAGATACAAGAAAGAAAAGGAGAGGCTATGGGAGGACTGGGGCAAAAGCGTCTACCATGGAGTATAAGGTCTGATCTGGACAAGTATGTGGAGAACTGGGAAGATCAAGGAAAGCTGTGGTGGGCCGTGAGCCAAGTAATCCTTCCAGAGGAAGTGGGGAATGAATGGAGTGGGAACTTGATTACAAGGGCAAAAAAACCCCCATTGCTCAGGAAAGAGCACAGGATTGACTAGAAAGTATTTATGGTTGCTCAGAAGGAACTGATGGAGCCATTTGTTGGAAGATGGCGAGCCATGCTGGGGCTCAAAGATTGGTGCTTTCTTAATCTCATACCCTCCAACTTTCCCCATTTGGCAGGGAATAAATTCCCTTATTAATTGTGTGTGATTTCACTTTTTCAGCTGCTTAAAAAATGTCCCAGTTTCTCTCTTCTTCTCCTACTTCTTCATCCTCACTTGGTACAAGCTGAGTTGAAAATGCAAAAGTAGTTTTTACTTAATCAACTCAGTTGGGGGAGAGGAGGGAATTGGTGGAGTCTTGCCCTTTGCAGTAGGCTCAGGCAAAAGCAAACTTCTACTGTCTCTCCTGGCTCTTGTGTGTTCTTCCATGTGTACCGTCTTGACCACACTTTGATGTTGCTTGGCCACACGTGTCCTGGTTTTCATCTGTGAAATGTTGAAGGGTATGTAGTCTCCCTTTGTTGCATGTTTGTATACCAGAGACCAAGAACCTTTAGGTTTGATTAATAGGTCCTTCCTGACACCTTCTATCTTGCCTGATGTTGGTCATTGTTGTGCTACTCAGTTTAGGGGAGAAATAGCCCTGTAACAGAAATCTATCATAGTTTGGTCATCTGTAACCCAAGATAGTAGAATGAACTTATTTCTATTAAACATTCTGCTTGTTTAAAAAAAAAAAACTCTTCTCAGAGGAAGGATCATCAGTTGCATTATGAGGAAGAATTCAAGCCTCAGTTCTGTTTATCCCAACTAGAGTGGACCCATTGATTCAATAGCAATTTGGTATGTCAACATTTTTGTTGTTTGGAGTTTTCTAGATGGTGAAAATACTCCTCATAGAATATGAGGAGAATACCTTTTGTCCCAATGAGAAGCAAACAAGATTCATGGTATTAGGAAGGAGGGGGCCCAATTACACCAATTACTGTCTGGAAAAAGCCTTTGTGGCTTTCCCCAAAGTTTTAAAAGTAATACATGGAAATGCACATTACCTCAGAAGCAGAAGGTCGCACTTGTGCAACTTTGATTTATAGTTAAAAAAAATACTGTGCGGCAGCAACATTTGTTGAGAATAATAACATAAGAGTAATTCACTCTTGGCCACCATCTTGATTCGCAGACATGGCTGTGTGTACACTTCAAACACAGATAACTTCATATACCAGCAATTTTGCCAAAGGACCATGGAGACAAACGAATGCTGCTGCAAATTTGCATTAATGCACAGCAATCCACATTATATCTTCCCGTTTAGACAAGCCATCTTCTCATGGAATTTTGGCATTGTGTGACTCTGCTTGTCTGTTTGGATGGCGTCTACACGGCCTCTCTGCTTTTTACTGCAGCCATGGATAATCCATGTTAAATCTGTGTTATATGTTGTACTTGCCACTGTTCGGGTATTTTTTTTAACTGAAGATGTGGAAGACAAATGATATAAATAAATCCACCAACCAAAGCACTTGATGTACTCTTGCTGGCAAGGACATAGGCTGCTACAGGAATAGATATTATTTCAGAGGTTGTACCTGATGGGTAGAATATAGATGTACCCACAACCTCTTTTTACAGAGGTGACAGCAGCAGGTTTCATAGCCTAAACCTCATCAGAATTCTATCTTTTCATGTCTACTGCAAACTGACAAGGCACAAATGAATTGCAGACTTTGCTCATAAATCTTTTTTTCCTCTCAATCTGTAGATCTACTGAACACCTTCTTAATGATCTTAAATGCACAAAACATTGAAATCACAGCACAAGAACTGCACTAGAATCTCTATGAGGAGCAACGCTTGAACTGGTAAGGACTGGGGGAAATGGACAAGCTATCTAGTGTATATAGAATTTTATAATTTAGGTTGATGCAGAAAAAAGCATCTGTTTCATACTGTTTTTAAGTAGTCTATTTCAATTATTCCGTTAGCTTATACAGCTTCCCAAATATTGGGAAACAGAACTGGTGATATCATCTAAAAAGAACAGCATAAAGTTGGGGCTGTGAAATTCCAGAGTTTGGAAGCCTTGTTTCTGACAACAGCTTCCAGAACCCCTCAGCAGGCATTATCAGTGGCCTGCTGACTAGAAGCTTCTGGGAACTGTAGCCCATAATGGTAACTGTGGCACCTAACATATACCTAGCTCATGTCTGTGAAGCTAAAACATGTGAAACCTTTAACATTTGTTTGACTGTTGCATTGGACATATTTATAGTGGCTTTCCAACTCCTTAATATATCCCTGTGGCAAATACATACAGACTGCAACTTTGTCCACTACAGAATTCTGGACTTGGCAACAGGGCTGGACTTGGCAACAGGGATAAATGAAGTTGTCTATTTCCAGTCTGTATCAGTTTCCAAGTATTCAGTCATAAGTCTGTTCCACTTAGTACGTACGTTAATGTACAGTTTTTTAAAAAGCACACAAAAATCTAATTAAACACAATCTAATTAAAAGCTGTGATTCTGTTCCCATCTGTGAAGTATGAATTTGGTAGTTTAATTTTTTAAAAATGGATGGTTTGTACGACAGATAAAATGAGCCCTATTCCTAATATCAAATGCCCAGATAAAGCTCTGAAAGATCTTCAGAAGGGAACCTTCAATTTCTGTTTTGAAATACGGGATAAAGCAAGGATATTTGGCATAATTTCTTCCTTCTATACAAAGGTCTATGTCCAATTGGTAATCCAACCAAAATAGAACCATTAAATTTATGGAAGTAAGGCAACCTTTACATAATATCCATTGACTCAGAGGGTCTAGTCTAGTTGGAATTAATAAGGCCAAGATATCTCAACTACGGCATGTAAGTCCACTTGTGGCATATCTTAATTTTCACGTACTGTAAGTACAAGTCTGTTGGTACACTGACAGAAAATAATTTGAATAATTGCCCAGTGACTATCTACATTCCATGTATAGTTTTAAATGGGATGATGATGTATTTGCTTCCTGTCCTCCACATGTGTCTAGTACATAGTAAGTACATTTATTTTAGCCATCTGACCACCCTGGAAATATTTGCTCTTCCAGGACACAGGAAGTAATTTTGTCACATTAAGTCCTGAGCAGGATAAATGGCTCCCTATTATTGGTGTAAGATTTTTAACTACAGTAATTTGCATCTCAAACAACTGGTTCCCCAAAGGCTGAGTGCTGGTGTCATCTTTATAGCTAATGAATAGGAGCCTGCTCAAATCACTTCTCATTTTGAGCTTGCTGGGAGCATGGTGTAGTGGTTTGAGTGTTGGACTAGAACTTTGAGAGACCAATGTTCAAATCCCTGCTTGGCCATGGAACCCACTTGGTGATCTTAGACAGGTCACACTCTCTCAGCCTCAGAGGCAAACCCCTCTAAATAAACCTTGCCAAGAAAATCTTGTGATTGGTTTGCCTAAGGGTTGACATAAGTTGGAAATGACTTGAAGGCACAACAACAATGGAGGCTTTCATATTATTTAAGTTGGCAAACCATGTAATTGACTGGTCCATTGACTGGTTAGTTGACAGCCTATCATGGGACTGGGGTTAAATATTGTCAAATATTCAGCAAAGCCAATGATGCTTCAGCTTGCTTTCGTTTGCTGTTGCTTGAACTGTTGCTGTGGAACCAGGAGAAGGGTTGAGGAATATGAGAAACTGCAGCCAAATCTAGCCCCCTAAGCCATCAGTGGAAAATGGTTCCCTGCCTTTAGCTTAAAGGGTCAAAGCACTGGGAATTTTTAATTAGGACTTGCCTATACGAGCCAAAAAAAACCCCAGATTGCTCTGCAGTAATGTCAAATCGCAGCAACTTGTCTTAATGTTTTTCTGGCAGACATATAAGCTTTGCTTGTCTGCAAGTCAAGATGGCAGTATGAGTGATTTCCCACTTTTTTTACCTACCTTAATTTGCCACTGCCAAACTTTTATTTTTTTAAAAAAAAACTATTTCCAGTGTGCGCTGATGCAATATTTTGCCTTTACCAAAAAAGAAAAAACAACACCACTCTATTTTCTTGTTTTAGCACTTGCTCACTAAGGCAAAAATCCAATATGGTGGCGCTGGGCACTTGCCCTGTTAGCAAGCCCTACCCCTGCGATTGTCCAGCCAATCATCTTTGTGCTTCCTCTCATATGGGAATGTGATTCATATCGAATTGCTTGTCCCATTGAGGAAGAATGTGCATCCCCCGTTTTTTAAAAAAACTCCGGGAAAAGGCTTTTCCCACATAGTTTTTGGCGTTTTGGGTTCCTCCTCCTTCACAATATGGCAGAATGACATGGAATGCCATTAAGACAAGTAGGATTCTCCTCGCATTCCGTGAGGAGTATTTTTGCCCTTTAGACAACCATTTAGCAACAGTGATGACATCTGCCATTCCACCCTGCTTTAAGGCTTCCCTGTTTCCTGTGAGTCTAGTTGTAAATGTCCCAATAGCTGGAGGCAGGATGAATGAATTTTTCCAGCAACAGTGCATTGTTGTTGATGATTGCTGTTATGATGCAAACAGAGTAGGGTTGATTAATGTAATTGCCTATATAAAGAGCCAGCAAAGGCACACAACAACAACAAAATATTTTTGGAGTCTAACTACACTCTATCTTTACAGCTGATACCATTGCGATGGTTCCATCATATGGAATTGTGGGATCTATAGTTTGGCAAAGTAGGATTTTTTATTTATCTAATACTGGACAACAGGCAGAGCACTGGAGTGCCCTATTAGAAAATTCTCATCACACTACAAATCCCAGGATTTCATTTTGTCATGCCAGACAAAGTGGTATGAAACTGCTGCTAACTCTGCAGTGTAGGTATCCTTGTAGACTCTTTCTAGGAGGGTGTAGCTATGAAGGCTATCAGGATGAGCACTTTTATTTAAAAGATTATGACTACACTACTGCCTATGCTGACTGGGGGATTCTACCACATTTCCAAGATCTGAATATGAGTGAGGGTTATTTGTCTGAAAATCTGCAGTAGCTGGGAATAAAGCTTCTGCTAGCATCCTGCTAGAAGTGTCATCATCTCCAAACAGGAAAAGGAACAAAAGCAGGCATCCCTGGGAAGGTTATTGCCTAGAATCACACATGATTCTGTCTTGGTTGCTCCTAGAGCCAGGGAGTAGCCATTCATGTGATCTGACTCTCTGGCTTGTGACATTCTTGTGAAAGAATGCATTTGAATCATTCTAGAAGAAGGTTGAGCTTCTTACTGTCCTTAAGTGAAACAAAGGCAGTAATAGAAAAGCAATGCTGCTTTTGTTTCAAGTCCCCTTAACAACAATATGGGATATGACCTCTATCTGCATCAGCCCTCCCTCAATATCATCTTAACACCTAAGCAAACATCTCAAGCAAAATGTAAACATGTGATGCTCACTGCCACTTTTTTTCCTACATGATTTTTTACTATCTTTGCCAAATGAAGAAGCCAGTGGTGTTTCAAAAGTTAGTGTTATGTATTTTCTGCTGTTTGGTTGGCTTAATAAAGGTATCACCATGATATGTAGTTTGGATTTTCTTGCAGTAACGTACATGCAAAACCCTCTAAAGTACTACATACATGTTGAGTGTTACCTTCTTCTTGGATTTTTAGGAGAACTGCACCTTTCTCTGCACAGCTGGGATAGCTCCTTCCTGCAGGTTGCTTGCTTAGGTAGGTATAAATTTTTGGATAATCTTTAGTGATGGCGATGTTGTGTTTGATGCCTCAAATGATGCCTTACTCATTGTATGAAGTGAGAGGAGAGCTGGGTTGTCAATGGTGTAATTGGAAGGAATGCTATGAGGCTCTCAGTGTGCATACATGCACATGCAGAAAAATGCACAAGCTACCATATTTGTACTGTGTTGCTATCAAAAGAGAAATGCCTGTACTCTCTCAAGGTTTGGTAGCTCTTAATTTCCACTCTGGACCCATTTTCTAGCAGAGGGAGTGAAGAGTCAGATGGTACCCTGAGACTCTGCCCTTGGTCATGCTACCTGGGAGATAGGCATAGGGGATGCCCCAAGCTGTACCCTCCCTTGGGTTGACTTTGATTCAGAGAAGGTTCCTAGGAGTCTGATTCACTACAGCACAAAGCCAGCCTTCCAACAAGAGGCCCTTTCACACTATGCAAAAATAGCACTATGACTTTAAATGCCATGGCTGAATCCTATGGAATCCTGGGGTTTGTAGTCTAGTGAGGTACTAAAGCTCGGTGAGAATGCTAAATGCCCCTCCCTAAACTGCAAATCCCAGGGTTCCATTACATGTTGCCATGGCAGTTAAAACGGAATCCTAGTGCTGTATCTCTCTAGTGTGAAAGCCCCCCCCTTGTTTACACATGTGCTGAAATGGAGGCAAGTGCTCTTTTTTGAATTGCTATAGGTTCCTAACTACCATAATCCAGCCCTGAATGGTAAAAGAAGATGCAGGACTGGGACCCTTGCATGTGGATTTGATATGTTGTGCTAAAATTAAGCATGCGTTTGTGGCTATTCTGTCACAATAACAATGGATATGTTATAGCAAACGCTCAGAATATTCCCTGTACACAGAGCAGGCCTATCTCATGTGGCAGAGTGAGGTAGTCACCTCAGGCAGCAGAAACTGGAAGATAAAGTATTGAAGGACACCATTGTGTGTGCCCTCTGCCCATTATGTCCTCTGATATGGTGGAGGATGTTGTCCCCCTCAACAGTGTTGATGCCAGAGCTTGGGAAAGTTACATTGTTCAGTCTGAAATGGGCCAACTGACTTTACGAACTAGTAAATGGCACATAGGACAAGTGTGAATGAGTATATAAAATTACCTAATGCTGTTTATATTAATAGGGGAATTTTCTGTTTGTTACACCACACATGACAGGCTGTCCAGCACAGCATAACAATGAAAATGTGTAAAGGGATTTGTCTACGACCACCTTCTTCTTCTTTCTTCCTGTTTTTATTTTTTTACTATTTATTTTAAATTTTAAGCTTCTTGGGTACAGAAACCTATCTGTGTCACTCTGCAAGGCATTATATATACTGATGGCTTGGTAATGATGATGATACAGATTATATTTATCAAAAAATGCATAAGATAATCACAAGGGGGATTTTTTAGGCTCAGAATGGTATTGTTCAATGAAAATGAATGAAATTGTTCAATGAAAATTCACTCTGTTAATTTTACCTGATCCATTGATCGTAATAAAGAGAATTCTGTTCATTTCCCCCCAAAAAGATAATCAAAAAGTATACAGTGTATGGCAGCTAAAAACCAAACATGCTTAGTAATTTTGTTACTTGATTCAAGTTCAAACAGAAAATAACCGTATTTAGATAGATAAGCATTCATATCTTGCAATGCAGTTTAAATATGGTGACTTAGGAGTTGTCTAAACAGCAGAAATACTCCTCACAGAATGTGAGGAGAATACAAGCTGTCTTAATGGCATACACATCATTTCACCATATTCAGAAGGAGGGGGGCCAAAAACATCATACATTGCAAAGGGAAAGCCTTCACAGTTTTTGCCTGAGCTCAGAGGGGAATGTGCATTCCTGCTCAATGGGACAAGCAATTCGATTTTAATTGCTTTCCATAGGAGAGGAATTGCAAGCTGATTGGCTGAATGAGCACAGGGCGGGGCTTGCTAAAAGGCCGCCATGTTGGATTTTCACCTTAGTGAGTGACCACTAAGGTGAATGGGCTGTTGTTTTTTCTTTTTCTTTTTAATGTAAAGGCAAAATATTGCTTATGTGCACTGTGGAAATATGGTATTTTAAAAAGTTTGGTGGAGGCAGATTTAAAAACACAAGTAATTCACACACGGCCACCATTTTGAATAGAGGCATGCAAAGTTTATGAGGGCTGTAAGACCATTAAGACAAGTCGCAGCTACTGTAAATTGCCCTTTACTGCGGGTCACTCCGTTTTTGGAGAGGCTTGTATAGACAACCCCTTAATTTTTGAGTAAGTGCTGCCCTTTTGATTTTAAAGTGCCCTATATTTCCAAGCAGACTGACATGATTCAGTTGGTTTCTCCTCCTTCTTCCTTATATAGCTTTGGGCGCTGTATCAAAATGCCTCTCAACAATGAGCAGAACAGTGACTGTGATTCTTCGAGATTCTCTGAAAGCGCAGCTTCTTCATCCAGTGACTCTGAATATTCCCGACAGAGTTTCACCAGTGACTCTTCAAGCAAGCCGAGCTCCCCAGCATGTAAGTCAGCATCATGTGCTACTTGCATAACAGATGCCTGTGATTTGTATTTCCCTGGGGGGCTGTAATTTCTCAAACAGTGTTTGGTCCTTTGGGACACGGACTGGGGATTTATCAATAAAAATGAGATTGGTTGCAATTTGAAGGATTCTTGGGCAAAAGAGTTTCCTCTTATGTCCCCCCACCCCCGTGTTGGTGGGAAGAAACAAGAGGCCCAGGACAGGTTGACAGGAATAAAATTTGGGAAAGTTACTTTTGCAGATTTCAATATTGGCCTCCTGAGCTCCATCTGCAGGAGAGGAGAGTTCTGGATATATTCTTTGGATACATTTTCTCTGGGTTGGTGAGAGGAGGAATCCATTAATGCACTTGGGTTACTCCCATCACCATGCAGAGAGAGGCAGGAAGAAACATGATTTCACAATAGCCATAGAGTTTGCAGGCTTCTTCCCTCTAGCCACCCAGGAGCCCAGTTTGGTCTGGTTAGGGTTCTACATGAATTGGATGTGCACCCTACAATATATCCCACAATACACTGTACCACACAGAAAGAGGTCCACTCATGAAGATGTTCTTTGGATAGCAAGTCAGTACAAAATAGGTTTCTTAAAGTAAAATGATTGAAGTCCACCATATTGGATGGAAAGTACAGCTTCTCATCTCCCCGCTGCCCAGGGCACTTTCACATGATTTCTTTCCTTTATTCCAGCAACAAGCCCTCCTAAAGTGGTTACATTTGATGAAATGATGGCAGCAGCCAGAAACATGTCAAACTTGACTCTGGCTCATGAAATTGCTATAAATGAGAGCTTCCATCTGGAACGCATAGAGCATCCTCAGAACAGGTAACCTACAGGGTTTTAAAAATGATGGCAAAAACTGCTGCTTCAGGCACAAGTTTTAAAACAAACAGCTCAGACCTTGGCAAGACTCAGAATGGGTTGCTTGCATTCTGGAGATTTTGCAAAGGTTTTAGCATTCAGGGAAGGCAGTTATTTTGAAACTTTTATTCACCAAAGTTATGTAGTGTGTTTCATTCTTGCATTGCCAAGAAGCAAGTTGTTGCAGGAACCATATACTGAATTTTAAAGCAAGTAAAAAAAAATACTAAAACTCACAAAATCAAAATAGATTCACTGGAACAGTCCATTAGCTAAAAAAAAACAAACTTCATTCTCCAGCTGCTTAAATGTGTCTTCATGCATCCCAGTTTTGCCATGATATTGGCATTTATTATCTGAATTAAAAACAGATATATTTTGGCTCAATAGGAAGACCTGAACATTAGAAATTGTATCTGGATACACTGTATACTTGTGTCTGTTTTGAGTAGAAGTGGGCATAAAATTAGAGCTGTGGAACCTTTGCCCTTTAGATGTTTTGACCACAGTGCCCAGTCAACCATACTGGATGTTCTACACCTATCATCATTTAAATGGCCTACATTAGAGTTGTAGGTCCATCAACAACTGAACCAACAAACATACTTTCAACCCATCAGCCATGGCTAGGTGACCTATTGGGCTTAGCTAGAACTACATGCACAATTGTTGGTCACAAGTGCAGGCAAGTATAGTCCTCCAGATGTTGCTGGACTACAGCTCCCAGCATCCCTCACTGTTGGCAGTGCTGGCTAAGGATGATGGAAACTATAGTCCAATGAATCTGGAGGGCAATGCTTTGCCCACTCCTGTTGTATCAAAAATAGCCTTTATTACTTGGGACCCTACCATGATGAGACAGTTTTGCATCAATTATAGCAAGTACATAGGTCTTGCAGTTAATAAAAATATAGATTCTTTCTTGCAATCAAAGAAGTGTGATCTGATTTGTGTAAAGTTTAACCCTTTGCTTCTTTTAAATATACTTTCTCCTTCCCCAATCCTCAGCTTGCCTGGAAGGGTAAGACAAATTGTGCACCAAGCATTCTGGGATCGCCTGGAGGAAGACTTGAATGAAGATCCTCCTGAATATGAGCATGCTATCAAGCTGTTTGAAGAAATTAAAGAGGTAAGTTTTTAACACTGTGATTGCTCCTTCTTTCTGTTATGCTAAGTTGTTATTATAAGTTCACTGTTTTAAGATTAACCATTTTGGATGACAGCTCCCAAAATTCAGCCATTGACTGCACTGGCTGGGGGATTCCAGGAGTTGTAGTTAAAATAAATAAATAAATTTTGCCAAACTCTGGAAAAGCTACCAAGAACCAGAGGCATTAGGAAAAATAAAGAGCTGCCCAGTTGGATGCCTCTCTTAGCACTGGGCTCTCAGAATTAATACCATGTTTTCTATCTGATGACCAATCAGAAAACAAAGCGCAGTAAATACAGGTGCATTGTTGGAGAAAATTGTGGTATTACAAACATATTTCACCACACAAAGGAACGCCACTTCTAAAAAGAGTGTGCAAAGTGCATCATCTGACTCTGACACTCTAACCACTACACCACCTTTTAAAAGAAAATGTTATAGACCATGCTATATCATAGGATCAGTGTGGCATATAAATAAAATCAATTTAAACAATTTAAGATCTAAAACAATAAAAATAATTTTAACAGTCTAAAAGCATATTAACCAATTAAAGTTGTACTGCTTACTTCTATTGGTGAGGGACAAAGGAGGGCCCCTTTATCACACCTCAGTTCTTGAGCAGGCATATACAGGTATAAGGAGAGGTGCTTCTTCAAGTACCAAATTGCCAAGCCATTTAGTACTTTTAATGTCATCACAAACACCTTGAATGCAGAATGGAAGAATATGGCAGCCTGTACAATTAGTTTCTGTTATATGGTGTCTATATGTTGTTCTAGCCAGCTGTCTAGCTGCTTCTCCATTTTGCATTAGCTGTGGTGTTTGACTCATCTTCAAGCACAGCCTCATGTGCATTAGAGTAATCAAACCAGGAGGTTACCAGTGCATGAACAACTGTGGCTAGGTTATCTTTGTCCATGAAGGCCATAGCAAGTAGAGCAGTCAAAGCTGACCCTAATCACTCTGAGTCACAGGTTCTGTGTGGGATTCTAGTGACAAAAATGGATCCAGGAACATTTTGAAGCTATACACTTGTTCTCTCAAGGGAAGTGCAGAATAGGTCATTTATACAAGTAATGGACCTGCGAACCATCAGTCCACAGACCCTCTATATTACTGGGAGTTTATTGGTACCAGTACTGGATCAGCACCTGCACAGCCCCGAGGCAACAATGAGATAGACAAACAGGGCAGACAGTCATCAGCTTACTTGTAGCACTCCACCCCAAAATTCTATGCTTTGGCTTTCTGTAAAGCAGCATGTTCCAGGTACAGTTCAGGTTGAGTATCTCTTATCCAGAAATCAGAGGTCAGAAATATTCCAAAACCTAAAATTTTAAACTTAAAAAATATTAAAATAAAAAGAATAAATAAAGAAATATTAAAGCTATTATATAAAACCACCTTCAGGCTATGTGTATAAGGCGTATATGAAACATAAAAATGTTGTGTTTAGACTTGAGTCCCACCACCAAGATATCTCATTATGTACAGTAGGACCCCCCCCCCACCATATCCGCTGGGGTTTGGTTCCTGGACTTACCAGGGATACTGGAAACTGCGGATAACAGCGAATGCTATTTTAAATAATGGGACATCTGGTTTAAAATACCATAGAGTTGCCTTGGAGGACCTAGACAAGGTCTAGAGAGAATGCCTTTCTAGGCATTTTCTAGGAAGACTCTATGATATGCGTTCTGTTTTGTGTCCTGCGGAAAACTGAAACCACAGATATTGGTTCTGCGGATGTGGGGGAGGGGTCCTATATCTGAAAAAATCCAAAACACTTCTGATCTAAAGCATTTTGGATAAAGAAAACTCAACCTGTACTGACATGACTTAATTCTTTCTTTCTTTTTTACATTACTGACATGGAGTTCTCACCCAGTGCAATTCAGACATGCACCATGGGATGAGATGAAACCATCTTTAGAGAAATTCCTTCCAGCATTCAGCTACTAGAAGAACAGGGGCCCTATGGCTCCCTTCCCTTCCTTTCCCTTCTCTTTGCTTAGTCATGTAAGACTTGCAAGATCCTTGTGGAACATTAACTACATCTGGTAGATCTTAGCTGGTCTGTGTTTTTTTAATGTTGTAGATTCTTCTTTCTTTCCTGAATCCTGGGGCTAACAGGATGCGAAGTCAAATCTGTGAAGTCCTGGACACGGACCTCATAAGGCAGCAGGCTGAACACAATGCGGTTGACATCCAGGGCCTTGCAAACTACATCATCAGCACCATGGGGAAGCTGTGTGCTCCAGTAAGAGATGATGATGTAAACCAGTTAAAAGCCACTGGGAATATTGTAGCATTGTTGAGGTTGGTGCCTATTTGCTTTTAAAATACAGTGCTGTTCTTTATTACCCCAAAATGCAGATTGCCCAATTATTTCATTTTTAAAAAAACTCAGTACAGGTCATGCCCCCCCCTCCCGTATTCACAGTATTGGTAACTGTGGTTTTATTTAACTGTGGTCGGGGAGGGGAGGTATCTCTAAAAATCTGGAGGATCTCTCTAGGCATCTGGAGGACCTCCAGTGCAACTCTATGAGCAACACACACATACAATATATGCATGATTCTCCATATAACCTTCTAGTATTAATATAGTATAGTTCCGCAGTTTATCTCTTGATTTTTCACTGGGTGGAGTGGTTGCCCTAAGAAACTGCACTGCTGGGACATTAAGATAAGTGTGTGTATCTGCATTCTGCATGAAAGGACTACTGCCAAATAGTGTGTAAGCAACTTTCCCATTTTGCTTGATGCCTGCTGAAAACCTGTTTCTTGTATTCTTTCAGGCAAATATTCCACGTTCTGGATCTCATGACAATGGATATGGTTAATTTCACTATTCAGAATCTTAGACCTCATCTTCAGCGTAACTTAGTGGATTACGAAAGAGCAAAATTCCAAGATATACTTGAAGAAACACCAAGTATGTGTGTTGTTTCCATAAGAGGATATGTCCAGTGGCCTTGCTATAGAAGGAGCAAGGCCCTATAGCTAAAAGGAAGGCCAAGGGATGGGGTAGATTTGTATCTTTATTTTCCTAGCTACAACTGGAAAAAGTTGGAAAGATTACATAGTTATTTGTTCTGTTATGTGAAAATATCTTTTTTAAAAAATATTTTTATTAACTTCAATATAACAATATAACAAAAACACATAACATCAAAACAAACAACAAATAATTGACAAATAATATCAACATCAACATTCACCTCCTGAATTTTTACCACAAAAAAGCCATCAATAACACATAACAGTGGTGACAAAAACATCTCACAATAATAACATTACAACACAATAAATACAATACAATACTATATACAGTAAAATATAGACAACAAACAATACACAATACAATATAGACAATAAACAATACAATATAATATACAATACAATGCAGTTTAAAACAAAAACCTCAAGTTATGTGAAAATATCTTGTCCACATTACCTTCACCCTAATGAAATCCACACTACTGTTTTTCACTTGTCTTGGACTGTAGGTGCCCTGGATATGACTACAGAATGGATAAGGGAATCTATTCAAGACGAATTATCTGCTGTTTCTTGTGAAACATCTTCACCCCCTGGTGCTTATGGGACCTCTAAACCAAACCTGAGCCCTACTTTGGTGCTAACAAATAGCTACTTGAAACTACTGCAGTGGGATTACCCGACAAAAGCTATTCCTGAGGTAAAAACAAAGATTTTGCTTACCAAGAGGCAGCATAGTGCAGTGGTTTGGACTAGGATTCCATGAGACTAGGATTCAGTTCCCTGCTCAATAATGGAAACCCACAGGGAGACACTGGGGAAGTCACATTCTCTCAGCCTAAGGCAGAAGGGCAGTTGCAAATCTCTGAATCATGCCAACACAACTCTGGAACAGAGTTGCTGTAAATTGGAGTCAACTTGGAGGAACATAACAGGAAATCTAAGGACTTAAAAAAATCTCTTCACCTCTTTGACAATGGTAGCTTGTATCCAGCACCTGCACTATACTATCCTGCAAGGACAACCAGTGTGATGAAGGTGTGGTGAACCCACCTCCAGTTTTATAGCCACTCTTCCAGCAGCTAATGTGGTTGTACAGGAGTCATCCAAATGCTGGTCCCTATTCCCAACAGAGGTTCAGGAGCTGGAGATCATCTGTACAACCCAAGTAGCTACAAGAGGAATGGCCATAAAACCAAAAGTGAATTTGCCTCCTCCAGTTAACAGACTGCCTGATAACCTGTCTCTGTGTAATGAAGTAGCCTTGCTCCACATCGGGGTGAGGGATCAGAGCTGGATTTTAAAGGCAGAGGAGGAAGGCTGAATCTCCAAATTAACCTAGTCTATGTCAGGGAATTGCTGAATCTCTCAAAAGGATTTAAATATAAATATGACTATGAAATATGTGCACAGGAGAAGCAGTGAGGCTAGACTAGTTCCAGGTTTTCTTTTTTTATTAGCAAGCGAAGACTTTAAAAAAAAAATCAGATTTTTTTTTAACCTTCAAGCTAACTTGTTGCTGAAGTACGTTTTAATTTTGTGGATACCATAATTTTGTTCCCATTGGTGTGTGTTTATCTGAAAAGTTTAATATTTTTTAGTTAAAACATTATTTTGTGTGAATTGTTAGCCATGTTAAGGACTATTTTCTTTTTAGTGGGAAGGTTTATTTATTACATATACATGTAATAAATAAAGTAGAGTGAAGTGAATTTAGGCCTAAAGAAGAAAGAAAGAATTGGATTCAGATCATCAGTCTCATCCAAGAGGGTCTGGACTCACGTTTAGTAATCATGTGCCCAACAAACTTGCCCAAGGTAATATTTACAATTGTCCAAGCATTCTGAAAATCTATGGAGTAGTCTCTTAACAACTAGTTAAGAGTCCAAGCAGTAGTCAGTTAACTACTAGTTGGGATCACCCTCTCTCATGATGAAGCATTTATCATCAGTCAACCAATTCCATTTGCCTACCTGTCATAATCTCACTAGAAGGCAACATGACTAAACTGAGGCTATTGTACTTTAAACATATCATGAAATGCTATAGCTTACTGAAAAAGAAGACAACCAAGGAAGCCATAGCCCTGAGTTTGCAAGCCCTGAACAGGGCATTTGAAAACTGTGGCTTTTGGAGGTCTCTCATTCATAGGGTTGGCATCGATCAAAGCCAACTTGACAGCAAATATTATAAGCAAGGGTCAAACAACTATGTGGTGGGCCAGACTTTCACCTAGCAGAAGCACTGTCTTCAGAAAAGGTGTCTGAATCCCACAGAAACTGTCTCCCTTTTTAGGTACATGGACCATCTCACATTAGACGGTTTCACTGACATTAGCCAGGATATATATTATTCTAAATTAATTCATTTTTAATATTCCCTTGTGTTGTAAATGTGCATGCCCCAAATTTTATATAGTACTGTAGTTCTTAGTTATGAATGAAATACATGCCTGTATAATGGGCTATTTCCTTTTACTCCATAGAAGCTGATGGGAGCTACTGACTTACCAAGTAAAGCAAACATAGTTGAGGTGGAGGCACTGCTCACTGTATTCTGAATATTCAGAGAGAAAAGTGAGCATGGAAATTCATAGCACAGATGTGTGTGTGTGTAAATACTACTGTAAATGATTACTGATAATAAATGGTTTTCAGGAGCCATTTTCACCCAGACTAAATGAATAATTTGAGGAAGAAATTTAATTCCTTGTAAACATATTTTAATATTAAAAACATATTGGAAGTTAAGATATTATATATTACACACTTTTCTAAACACTTGTTCCAGACGCTGATGACGGATGAAGGCCGCCTTCAGGAACTAAAAGAGAAATTGTATCAGTTGAAGATTATAGCATGCATCTCTCTCATAACAAGTAACGTGTTGGCTGCAGTTATTGAGGACATTCCTAAGTTTGTTGAGAAACAAAAGAATATTGCATTTGTCCTGCTTGACGGAATGAATAAGAAGTAAGTTTTTAAAAAGAAAAGTAAACTGCACAGACTTTGAGCCTTGAGAACTACTGAGGGCTTGTCTACAAGGGGGAAAATGTGGATTGATGCGCACTAACACCAATTTGAAGCAGCTTCTATTTGTCTTAACAGTTTTTTGGCAAGATTTCAGGCATGCAAAGCTATACACTTTTTGCTGTTCCAACAGGCATGCCTATGAATCAAGATGGCGGTGCGAGTGAATTATTTCCAGTTTTATTGTTACCAGTTGCCACCCCAGCACTATTTTTTTAAAAGCATATCTAAGGTGCAAAAGTGTGATATTCTGCCTAAGTAGAAAAAAGGGGGAAAGGCTGTTTCTTCACCTCACCACACAGTTGCTATGTTGAAAATCCAACATGGTGGTTACAGATGCTTGCCTTGTTAGCAAACTCCCCCCTGCGCATGTCCAACCAATCAGCTTTCCACTTCCACTCTTATCGGGAATGTGAATCAAAGTGAATAGGTTGTCCCAATGAATGGGAATTGAGCTTTTTAAAAAATATGGCAAAAGCCACAAAGGCTTTTCCTGCGAAATATTTGGCAGTTTTAGCCTCTCTCCTTCCAAATACAGCAGATTGATGCGGGATGCTATTTAGAAAAATTGTATTCTCCTCGAATTCTGTGAAGAGTATTTTCTCCATTTAGACAACCCCTAGAAAGTAAATTAATTGTGTGTGAGAGATTTATTCTGATAACTTTTTTCCTTACTTTTTTCTTTCTTTCTTCTTTTCGGCAGGACTTTCAATTTAAAAGAAGCTCTTAATGCAGTAGGTATTCAGACATGTAGTGAAATAAACAAGTCACTAACTGATCGGGGTTTTCCACCACTGAATAAAGAAGTTCAAGCAAATTTAGTGGGTCAGCTGTGCAACATTGTTGATGAAGACAATCCTATCAGCTCCTTAATTGGTGAGCTGTGTAACTTGCTTCTACAGGTTCTTGATGCTAAATGTTTGTTTAAATGTATTAGTGATTTCAAACAAAATAAAATCTGCCTTCCAGTCATTATGTTGTAACATGGAAACCCCTGCCTGTTTTTGAGGCACCCGATACCCCTACTGCTACTACTACAGCCACTGATTTGCTTCAGTAGCAATGGGAATAACAGGGAATATGGGTGTATCCACACTGCTTAATTGTAGCAGCCTGATATCACTTTAGTTGCTGTGTCTCCCTTCCCCCTCCATGGAATCCTTGGATTTGTGTTTGGTGAGGTACTTGGATGGGAGACTGCCAAGGAATACCAGCTGCTATGGACTCAATTTCAGAGGAAGGAAATGGCAAAACAACCCCTAAATATATCTTTCCTAAGAAAATTCTATGAAATTTATGGGGTTGCCATAAGTTGACAGGCAATTTGAAGGCACAAATGCGTGCACACACAGTACTTAGAATTCTCTAATGCATGGAGCTAAATTTTATTGTTATATTGTTGGAGCTCTCTGGGACAGAATTCTACCATTAGAACTCTTTGGTAGAGAATTCTAAGTACCTGTCCAGACTACAAATCCTAGGATACAATAGGATGGAGCCATGGCTGTTGAAGTGGTATAACTACCGTACATAATGTGGATATGGAAACCCACTGGGTGACCTTGGGCAAGTCATACTTTCTCAGCCTCAGAGGAAGGCAAAGGCAAACCCCCTCTAAACAAAGCTTGCTAAGAAAACCTGGTGATAGGTTCTCCTTAGGGTCACCATAAGTCGGAAATGACCTGAAGGCCCACAACAACAACAGCAAGCAATAGAATGGAGCCATGGCAATTAAAGTGGTATCAAACTGTTATATCTACATAGTATGGTTATACCATATATATTTAAAACAGGGTGCATGGGGACTGTACTCCTGCTTTTGAAACAGAATCATGCTCTTAGAAGTGTTGGTGGGAGAAAGGGAGGGTAATGCCTGTGATGGGATAGTGGGGGCCAAGTATTCTCTCCATCCCAGAAAGTTTCCAATACTTAGTGTATACATAGCCTTATGGTTTCTACATTTATAGTTCTTCTTATGCCAGATAACTAAAAAGCAGTAATAGACTCTGGAGGATGGCTCATTCAATTATTGCACATTGGAGAGGACAGTAGTCTCCATCTTTCCCCCTCCATGCATTCATTTAATACCTGCATTGAACCTCGTGCTTGCAGCAATGTGCCCATAGACCTCTGTCCATGCAGTCAGGAACTCAGTCCATGGCAGGGTTTCCAGAGGACTGTAATGGGTGTGAGAGCATTTTTGGCTACACTCACTGCTATCATATTTCAGCAGGGCAGCTGCAGGAAGTAAGGTTTGTTTTTGTGCTTTTAGAAGATAGTCATCTTCCTGGAAGCTTCCTGACAGTTCACCTGTCTTTTGAGGTAACACATACACTCCCAGCTTGCTTTATTTTAGCACTATCATGCCTCTGAATTTCTGCAGTACACACCAAATGGGAGCGGGTGCAGCCTGCAGTAGGATATAAGAGCCAAGATGACTGCTCAGATGTGCCAAAGCCTTCAAATCTTTTGTGTGTACAGTGGATGCACATAGGGAAAAGGGCAGAGTCTGCTGCCCCCTCCCCCACATTCATTGAAGGCCTTCTCAGAGACTGGAGATTACAGTGGGATTCTCCCATGTCCCTCATGCCATCTCACTGCACTGGGGATATGGCTTGTTGGAGGGATATGGCTTGTGGGCCACTTATTTTTAAGAGGAATTGTGGTTGAGGGGTTGTTGCTGTTGTTTTGGTATGCCATAATGCCATGGCCTCCTGATTGAGGCAAAAATGCAATGGGACAATCAAAGGAGAAGTAGGAAGTAGTAGGGAAAGCTAGTGTTTAAATAGCAACATCTAGCACTATTTCTCTATCCCTGTTCCCCATTTTCAGAAAAATGTAATCTCCCAGACTGCAGTGCTGGGGACATTTAAAGCCCAGACTTTACATTTAGCCTGACAGGAAGGGCAAAAACCTCTCATAGGCCACAGACGCAATGCAGAACATATGGAAAACTTGAACTTAAATATTGTTTAAAGAAAACAGAAAATGAGAGTATCTGTCCTCACAGGAAAAAATAATTCTGAAGCAATTGTAGCTGCCATCCCTCCCTCTATGTGTTAGGTACATGAAGGCAGTCCTAGTCTTATATCCAGGTGCTAGACACAGGGCTGAGGAGACCTATCCATGTAGATGTGTACCTAAGCATTCCCTAGGAGCTGGAACTGTTGTTATGGAAGCTTCCTGGTCTCTACCTACGGTGGTCTCCTACACTCATAGCTTTCCCTTGCTCAGATATCCATAGATCAGCAATGAGGAGAATGCAGCCCTTCAGATATTGTACGGCAAGTTTCAGCATTCCCCACCACTAACAATGCTGGCTGTAGTCCAATAACATTTAGAGAACCACAGGTTGCCCATGGGCTGCATTGACCAATAGTGTGAATTATATACTTTTTCAAGACTTTGTATGTGCTGCAAGGATATTTTTAACCAACTGATGTCTATTGATGTTACTCAGTTTACTAAGCTTGAGTTTTTCAGATATTGTTGGACTGTAAGTCTCAGTAGCCCTCACCAGGATAACCAGTGGATAATCAGATAACCAGAGGAATGCTGGGAGCTCTAGACCAACATCTTGTACATATCTGATGTAGACTTTGGGGGTGATGCCAGTGGTCTAGCTCTTCTGCCTCTTTCTGTCATGGACCTCCCCCATGTGAATAGCATACAGAGGAGTCTATGTAGAATTCCATGGAGTCTAGAGATGGATCTTTACAACTTCACGAAGAGAATGGAAAAGAGCTTGGGATTCTGGCCAGTGTAGTGGGATAAATATCTTTTCTAGACCCTTATTATTATGCTATTTCTTCTGAATGATGGCAGGTGACAGTCCAATTGTGTGATGTTGTTTCTCCTTGCACCCCTGTCTCCAGATAAACGAATTCATTTATACATGAGGAGCTTGCTTGCATCTCCATGCCTCCAAAAGTCTATGCCTGCAATTCCAGGAGGCCTTGCTGTGGTTCAAGCTGAAATGGAGACCATTGGGACACAGTATGCCAACATTGTTAACCTGAATAAACAGGTGTATGGACCATTCTATGCAAATATTCTTCGAAAACTGCTTTTCAGCAACGCTGAAGTCAACAAAGCAGAACTTGCACCTTCTACTAACTGAAATATTTTTGGGTCTTTTTTGTTCCTTCCTTTTTCCCAGTATTTATGATCTTGATTTGTATTTGTATCCTTCCAAACATATGTAACCTACAACAACTACTGTTAATGAGAAAGATAAATGTGCATGTCTAAATGAACTTGACTATAAAAATTACAGTATATGCAAATAGAAGTTCCCATGGATTAAAGGAAAGTTCCTAAATTTAAAAATATTAGGCTAAATCTAACTGTTAGTCCCAACTTATGTGAAGTTTATTGATTCCATGGGTCTGCTCTGGTTGGCACTAACGAGTAGATTTAGTTCAAACATTTATATTTGAAGATATTAATTCTCTTCCAAAAAAAAGATGGATGTAATTTTTCTTGCACTAGATTAATGCAGTTGTTTTATCCTATATATCTGGGGTAAATATTTGCTGACTAGCCACTAATGCCTGTTTCCTATGTTTACTATACCTTACTCTAGCACTTATATTACAGTCAAACATATTTTCTGTAGCTGAGACTTAATAAGAATTAAAATATTAGGCCCTTAACACATACCCTCTTTCCCCAAAGTGGCTTGTTAATAAAATGGTGTTATTATTCCTTCTGTACCCGTCTTTTGCTTATGCGTTGGCAAGTGAGATGGAAAGTTGGGCATAGAAGGACAAGTGGTATTCTTCAAATTTTCCTAGATTCTTTCTGCTTTTGGAATTCTGCTTTATCCAGTCTTCATAGCAATTCAATCCAATACAACTAAGACATGTTAAGAATAAATCTGTTGTCCCAAAGTATTGAGATTTAAAAACAAAACTGTTTCTAAATTAGGGAGATTTAAACAGATCCACCACAAGTCCTACAAGTAGGTTAAAAGCCTGAGGAACATTTTAATGTAGCAGATTGCTTGAGAGCCTGCATTATTAATTATACATATGCAAAAAATATAGCATATATTTATATTTTTCAGATTACTGAAAATAGAAAGGTTGAGTACATTGGACATACAGTCCTTTTTGTACCACAGTGAATCATAACTTGAACAAAAAAAATGCTTTTAGGATGTGTATAGTATTCAGTCACTGTGATTCTTTCAAATAGCAAAGGTTGAACTCATTAAGTGTAACAACTTTTGCAAGTATATGTTTCTGAATACTCCCTAATGATAGTTTATATCCTTTTAATTTTTTAAGTAAGATTTAATCTTAAACTACATTGGGAGTAATGTGGAATGCACTTAACCCTACTGTGTTTCTGATCACAAAAAGCTTTAAAAAAAAAAAGGACCTGGATATTTGAAGCATTGTAATTTTATATGCAGTTGGATTTTATAAAGAGTATATAACTAGATTATTTTTTAAATCTTAAGGATATTTTGCATGTTTATCCCCAAACTAAGGCTCACTGCTTGTTAGAAAGTAAAATCATTTCTTTTTTTGGTAAATTCTGATTTCCCTGTAGGATTAAGCAAAGGACAACATTCTGTGGCAGATACATTTTCAACAGTCATTTAATTAAATGAAGCCACAGATAGCACCTGGCAACTTTGGTTTTAAAAAAACTCACTGAAAATACATAATTATTCTTAAGATGCCTTTTGAACCTATTGTTTGTTGTTCTTTTCTTCCCTTCCTCTAAAATATTTTTGGCCCAATTGAAAGTAAAAATAATGTATCTTCCGTTCTTCTAGATAAATTAAAATATTTTGAGACACTCTCTATTGTGAAGAGCCACGAAATATGTACACTAACAGAATTATGGATGGAGTCCAGTTCTGGTGCAGTTAACCTTTCCAAGGTTTCAGTCTATCCCATAGTTTCTCAGGGATGGAATGGGAGAAAGTTTCCTGAATGGGGAGGGGTGTGCTACAGGTGGAAAGAGAGTTCCTGGGTCAGGTAGAAGCACCTACCATGCATGGAACTCCACTTACGGAAGGTGCCTCTGTGAGATTAATGGGAATCGTGTTTTCCCTCTACCCAGTGGGTAGTTCTGTTTTCATGGTTTACAGCACAATAATTTGAGTGCATAGATGAGTTGTTTAAAGACGCACATACCATCCCAAATACAAACAAGGGAACTCTTATTTTCTTTTATTTAAAAGAAAAAGAATGAATTGTCTAAAATATTTTGGAACTAGATATGGTTAGGTGATGTTGTAAACATCCATGAGGAACCTTTTGTTGTGGGATTGTGTGTGCACGTATTGCTTTGGTTTAAAAAACAACAACATTCTACATATGAAGGAAGATCAAGTGCAGCAAAAATACCTCCACAAATTTCTTATTTACCTGAGAAATTCTGGGATGGATTGAAATTTGGAAAAGTTAACTTTTTAAAGAGTACTACTCCAAGACTCTCACAGCTGGTGTGGCTGTGCTGGCAAAGGAATTCTGGAAGTTTTGATCCAAAGTAACTTTTCTAAGTGTTGGTTGGATTTCAAACTAAGTCACAATGATTTCATTTTGGTGGGGGTCATTTAGTCTGGATTCAACAATAAGTTTTGGAAACACTCATGCAGAGGATTAAGAGGAAGCAACCTTTGTTTTGTGATTTTATATATGACTTGAAAAGGGCATTTTATATAGCATGGTATGTCCATTCAGCAATCTTTAAATGTCTCCTAATGTTCAAATTAATCAGTTGAGTTAATTTGTCCCCTTGCATGTTGTTTGGTTAAATTATCCAAATACGTTTAACTCGAGGGCTCAATGAAAACAAGATATTGTTATGTAACTGGCTTGTTTTTGTGTTAATGTTTGTATTAATTAAATTCTGTTTCAATTTTAAAGTGTCGTGGAGATTAAAATGGGGGAGCAAAATAGTAGCACAAAGCATGAAGCTCAATGATATACTAAATTCTGAAATGTAGGTATTCAAGACAGTCCCTATGCTCATGTTCTCAGGGAGAGGCCCATGGGTTGATTCACATAAACAAATTATTTTATTAGTTATCATATTTACCAAGAGATCTTTTGTAAAGCTAATGGGTCTAAAACCCTCACTTAAAAAGAGCCGCTTTGGATTTTAAAAGAGATAGGTAATGACAATACAGTAGGCCCATGTATAACATGAGGGATCTGTTCCAGGACCCTCTGCATAGAACGATTTTCATGTATAATCTGTGTTCTCTTTAGGCATTTCCAGGTCTTCCAGCATGACTCTATGATCGACTTCTTGTGGAAGCATACCATAGAATTGAGCTGGAGGACCTAGAAAATGCCTACAAATAACATATTTTTTTCAGTTGTGTATAAATGAACCTGTGTAATATGAGTTTGCATAATACACAGGCCTACTGTGTGTTGTTTCTTTCATACTAGATTATTATAGCTCTTTAACTGCCATGCCATTAGCCTGTGGAATTCTGGGATTTGTAGTTTAGTAGGCACCAGAGCAGTATAGCTGAGAATTTCAAATACTTCATGAAACTACAAATGCCAGGATTCCATCATATCTACCTACTGTCCTGGTTTGGGAGGGACAGCCCCAATTAGTCCTCTGCCATCCCACTTTCTCAGCTGTTTTTAAAATGTCTTGGCTTCTCTCTCCTCTTCCTCCTTTCCCACTTCTTCCTCTGCTTACTTCAGCTGCAGCAAACTAAGTTTAAAATGCAAATGTAGTTTGCACTCAGTTAATTCAGCAGGAGAGAGAGAAGAGGACAGGAGGGGCAGGGTTTCTTTTTGTTGGTTCATTTGGGGTTTCTCCTTTTCCACACTTTCCTAACTCAGTACAGTTGAAACCCCATATCCACAGAACCAGTATCTGTGGTTTCAGTTATCTGCGGGACACAAAATAGGGACACATATCAGAGTTGGACTGAAAAATGCCTAGAGAGGCATCTTTTCTAGGCATCTCCTAGGTCTTCCAACACAACTCTATAGTATGTTTTTCACAGACAAAAGGGTCCGATTGTACATACATTTCCAGGGCTTCTTTGTAGCTTCATAATAGCTTTGTGTTTTCTTCCTAATTCATAACTTTTGCCCTCTTGTTGCCTGCCTGCACCCTTTTGGCCATACTGTGATGTTGCTCTGCCCCATGTGTTCTGGTTTTCATCTGGGAAATGATGGAGGATATAATTATAGGATGGAGCTTGTATCAAATTGTATCAAGGTACTATAATTGTGCAGTGCAAAAGAGTTCCTGAACCACCCACTCCCCATTATTGTGAGGAGCTCTGCCTGAAGGACAGATGAGGTCATCATTCTCACTGATGCAAAATATCTTTGTCCTTTGGATTCTGGTTCTACTATAATACTGGTAGTTGGTACCTAAATTAATTCTGGCCTATTTTGGGTATAGAAACTGTAGCCCAACTTGGCAACAGGGCAGCTGTGAGTGGGTTATATCCAAAGCCCTTCCAGTCATACCAGCCAGGTTGGGAGTTTCAAAGGTAGTAAGTATAGATATTGACAAATTGGAGCGTGTCCAGAGGAGGGTGACTAAAATGGTGAAAGGTCTGGAAACCATGCCTTATGAGGAGAGACTTAGGGAGCTGGGTATGTTTAGCCTGGAAAAAAGACGGTTAAGAGGCAATATGATAGCCCTGTTTAAGTACTTGAAGGGGTGTCACGTTGAGGATGGAGCAAGCTTGTTTTCTGCTGCTCCAGAGATCGGAACACGGAGCAATGGATGCAAGCTCCAGGAACAGAGATTCCACCTCAACATGAGGAGGAACTTTTTTACAGTAAGAGCTGTTCGGCAGTGGAACGCACTCCCTCGGAGTGTGGTGGGGTCTCCTTCCTTGGAGGACTTTAAACAGAGGCTGGATGGCCATCTGTCGGGGATGCTTTGATTGTGATTTCCTGCATGGCAGGGGTTTGGACTGGATGGCCCTCGTGGTCTCTTCCAACTCTGCAATTCTATGATTCTATGATTCTAAGTATTTTTCCTGCTTCTTTGCCATCTGCTTTTCCCAGAGCATTACAGAAACGAAATGGGAAGCAACTGAATTACATGAGTCAACTACTGGTTACTTCCTTTTGCAAAAAAATGTTCTCTCCCAGTCTTAATACAGCTTGGGGACAGAACGTGGCAAAATTGCCCCTTTGTCCCAGAGACATTTGGTGGACACAAATTTTGGGGAGGCCCTGGGGGCCACAGCATCAGCCCTAAGGGCTGCACTTTCCCCATGCCTGTTAACCATCACAGGGCTTTCTGTGAAGCATATATGTGTGCTGCTGGCTTTTTAATCACTTTTATACTACGGTCACCCTCAATAGTGGAGAAATATTGTGTGATTGACATTCCAGGTTGTGCTACCCTGTCATACTGCTGCCTTGTACCCTGCTGCAGATGTTGAAGTGACAGTAAGCTAGGTGTGGGAGGAGAGTGTGTTTTGAGTCATAAGACAGTGGCTTATACATTCAGATGTTCCTTAAGTAACTAAAATGGCAACAACTTTAGTTTTGAGACAAGAGAGTTTCTTTTACAAATGCATGGCAATTAATTACTTTTGGGGTTGGACTCATAAATATAATTAATTACTTTTTAAAAGTAACCTTCCAACTTCTAAACCAAAACTATATTTTGAAGGGGAACACAGATAGCAAGATTCTCTGGCACAATCCCTGAGTTCTGTACCAAGGTGATTTTACTTAGTGGCTGGTTTGTTCTAGATCTGGGGCTGCATCTGAACTGTAGAAATAATCCAGTTTGACACTGCTATAATTGCCATGGTGCAGTGCTATGGAATCCTGGGGTTTGTAGTTTGTTGTGACACCACACTCTGACAGAGACTAAATATTTCACAAAACTATAGATCCCATAATTCGATAGCATTGACCTATGGCAATCAAAGCAGTGTCAAACTGGATTATTTCCGAGGTGCGGATGAAGCCTGGGTGTAGTTCCAGGTCTTCTCAATACTTTGTTTGGTATTGAATACCTGATGCATGTTACTGCTAGAAGATGAACATTATTGGTGAAAATTGATACAGCAGATGGTATACAACAGAGCACTGCAGGCTTTTTGTTGATGGATCCAGTATTCCTTTATAACCAGTGATAGAACTTGGCCCCTAAACAACTAATTCTACCCAGACTGTCTCTAGCTAGCAAACCAATTTTCCCGTGGTGAGACTGATGGAAGATAGACCAGCCCCCGCCAAGGTTATATAGTGCAGAATCAAAGAAAGAAAATCAAAGCATTCAAGCATGATCCCCGCCCCCATAGTTATAAGAATTTTGCAAGCAGGTTGCTAACAGAAGAAAACTCATTCCCCCACTCCATTCTCAGCCTTCCTATTCCCCCCCCCTCCGAGACTGCCAGGCAGATATAAAAATGCATCAGACAAGGTCACTAATACAAATTGACTCCTACTATCTCATTTGACAACTGTGAATGTTTGGCAATGATGAAGATCTCTATAAAAACTCTAAAAACTGGTGGCAGAAGTCAAACTCACTATGGTACTGTAGCTTCACCAGAGGACAGCAAGCGATTTTGATCAGGCAAAGTGGTTTTCAATGGCTTTCTGAAAACAGGCAGGCCAAAGCAAGAGTAGTAAGATTTCAACAAGGACCAACTGGAAGTGATGCCTAGATGAGAATAAGATGAGAAACCTACGAGAACAACAATGACTGAGGATGACAACCATGTACTGAACTGCTGAACTTACATAGTAAACCAAGGCACAGCTAAGGGAATGTGGGGATAGTTTAGCCTGGGTACCACAATCCATTCACTGAACAAAGAAATGGAATCTCTTCAGACAAGGTAAACAATAGGCCCAATAGCATCGATTTCTCAGTCCCAAATAAAATGAAGACAGGGTCTTCTTGTCATATTATACCTATGGGCTGGGAGGACCTTTGCCAGCTGCAGCACATCAAGGGGAATATGGTAGGTACTGTATATTCCTATCTACTGCCTGACTGATGGTCTTCAACTATGTTCACATTCTGAGGAACATCAGAGTTACATTGGTACATTAGCAAGTGTATTGGACCAGCTACTCATCGCTTATGAGATTTGAACTGACTGCATTTGGTTAACACATTTCTCTGTTTTCTCTGATGCCATGTCACAATCAGCTCTCCAGGCTAATTTGAATATACAGTTGTCCCTTCATATTCGCTGGGGTTTGGTTCCAGGATCTCCCGTGGACACCAAAATCGGTGAATACTCAAGTCCCATTATATTCAATGGCATAGCAAAATGGTGTCCCTTATATAAGATGGCAAAATCAAGTTTTGCTTTTTGGATTATTATTTTTTAAAGAATATTTTCAAGCTGTGAATACTTAAATCAGTGGATACCAAATCCGTGGATATGGAGGGACAACTATATTCTAACTGAACAGTTGCTAATTAACTTCAGTCTTCCCTGCTCTCCATAATGTGTGTTGCACTCCATGTGTCTGATGAACTGAGCTGACCTAGGTTCTTATGCAATAATTACTGTAGTCTTTAAAGTACAAGACTATTTATTGCTCTTATTCCAATAGGCTGTGCATTCAGACAGAGAACTAGTATTCACAGCTTTGCGAAGCTTTGTACAGCTATTCCATCTTTCTTCTTTAACAGATTTTCTCTTTTTTAAAAAAATATGAAACGATAGGATTAATTAGAAAATGTGGGAAGACTGAAAATTGAAGACATCACCTGGATCTCAGGTAAATATCTACGAATGAGGCTGTGCAATTGCATAGAACAAGCATCTGGAAAACTAAGAATTCCTAATACTACAAGTCAAAATGCATTTTTTTACCTTGTATTTTTCAATGTATGTATATATGTATGTATTGTGATTAGAAAAATATGGAAGATGTACTAGGAAAACATGAAGGTCCCTGGGAAAAACAAAACTCTCTGGACTAGGACTGCCAGTTCAGGATTGTACCAGGTCCTGATGTTCACGGGCAAAAACCCAAGGATGGCCCCTGCTGATGTCATTAAGGTTTATGCATTAAGTACCAACCATAGTTGCTCACAGTTATCATTCGAACACACAGAACATATTTTCCTTTTTGAAAATGAAGGTAGAAGTTTTAGCTTCAAGGAGCTATTCCCAGATCAAGGTGAAATGAGTAGATTATTCTCTCTCACTTACTTAGGAAGGTGGGATAAGGAACATGTAATCTAGTTTATTTCCTTCTAAACTGAAGGTCGATGAAGAGCAGAACAGAGGGTCATCCCTGGTACAAGGACTAGGAGGGAAGAAGGAAGCTAACTAAGAGAATATAGAGACCCTCTGGGCAGTCTTTGCAAGTTGCATCAAAAAATCAACTAAAGGCATTTCACATTACAGCAAGCAGGTGCTCTACTTGCTGAGCTGGAGATTTGCAGGCCATCATTTCCTCTTGCCTGGAGCTGAGGCCACCAAAATGAGGCAATTTCCACTCCTGTCTGGAGATAATCCACAAAAACTGGAGATTTAGGGCCAGGCCTTGGAATCTCGCAACTTTCCTTTGGTCCCCTTAAAGTCTGTGAATGTGAGAGGGGTTACACAATAAAAAAAAGCCTCATCTAGAAGTGCCCAAATTAGCTATCTTTCCTGTTGGAACTACCCTTTAAAACTGTTTCCTCCATACACAGGCGGCATACCTTTGACTGCTGCATGCCAAATTCAAGAGGCACAGCTTTTCTTGGCAACAGAAATGCAGCAGTGGGAACTATGCATCTGCCAAATTCACGGCAAATTTCTCTTCCTGTTGTCAGACAATCAGGAAAAAAAATGGTTAACCAGAAAAGCGGTTGCATGCAATCATAACAGAAAGTCCATAAAAACTGTGCAGTAACAAATGATAGCTGAGGTGAAAAAAATGAATACTATTATCTTTTATACCATACCTTTCCCTCAAAACTGGGAAAATATATAGGGTACTACAGTGATATCACCCTGCAAATTCCTGGTAGGTGGTGTTACTGTATCTAGTTTAAACTACTATTAACCAATTCAAATAATTTTACAAACATTTAACATTTCAGTTTCTCTGCTGCAATCTTTTCTGTTTCGGCTTTCTTCACCATTTTATACTATCAAGATACAAGTCTTCTTTTGTCGGGCAAAGGAAGGCAGGAAGAAACTTTTTTTTATTGTTAATCTCTCTCTCTGGCTTTTCTTCGCAAACGAAGATTCAGGAAGGACTCATCCCGCACTTTCTGCAAGCGCGCTGATGACTAAAAAGGCCAATCCAAGATAGACAAATCCGGTTGCAGAAAGCACAGCAGAAGGTCTCCTTGGGTGATGTTTCCGGGTTGTGATTCTTTCTGCGTTGTCATTTCTCTTCAAGACTTGTTCAGTGTGAGTTCTCAAATAAGGCTGCAGCATTGTGGATAGTGTGTCTCCATGCCTCCCGATGTGAGGCCAGGGCGGACCATTGTTGGTGATCAATTTGGCCGAGCCTGAGATGTTGTTTTAGGGAGTCCTTGTATCGCTTTTTTGGAGCGCCCCTCTTATGCTGACCCATGGCGAGTTAACTGTAGAGTATTATTTTTGCCATGTTTTAATGTATCAGTAAAGTAAGACACTTCCATTAAAAAACAGAATAATATGAATCTAAAACTTGTTTTTTTCCCCTCTCTACTGTCCAATATAATGAGATTTTTGGTCCATGCTTTTGAAAGATTTTTTTTAGATTTCTTTTAGTTTCTTTAGGGAAAAAAAGTCTTTAGGTAAGTGTTTGGGGTTTTCTTTTTTTATTTTTGATATAGTAAGCTATAAGGAAGAGTTTTGGTGTTTTGAAGAAACATTTTCACATTTCCCTCACAAAATACAGTCGTCCTCTTCCACCACACCCACCCGCCTTTTCCGTTTTCTTTTTATGATATAGTAAGTTGTAAGGAAGTTTTGGTATTTTTGAAGAAACATTTTCACATTTCCCTCACACAAAATACAGTCGTCCTCTTCCACCACACCCACCCGCCCTTTCCGTTTTCTTTTTATGATATAGTACGCTGTAAAGAAGAGTTTTGGTGTTTTGAAGAAACATTTTCACATTTCCCTCACACAAAATACAGTTGTCGTCTCCCACCCCACCCCGCCCTTTCCAAAGTGGCCATGGGGCTTCAAAAGACCGGTCGCCACTCTCTCCCTCCCACCCACCCACCCAGGCGCCCCAAAGCGACAATCCGCGAAACTGAAAGCCGCGAATGCGGAGGTCAGACTGTCGACCTCTAGCTAATATGACGGAACCTTTCTGCACGTCCCCAGTTGCACTGCCGGGCAGGTTTCACCGACACACGCAGGGCTCGGTGGAGAGCGAATACAGTACGAGCATGCGTCAATGTTCGGAGTAGCTGCCGGTTGTTTTTCTCTTTCTTTCTCTCTCTTTTTAACATGGAGAAACTGGTGGCAGAGTTGGGAGCGTCAACTCCGGAGCATTTGGCGGCTCCTGTAAACACGGTGGAGGTGAGTGAAAGGGGGGGAGAATAATAGAAGGAAAGAAATAAACGGAATATTTCACCAGTCCTTGGCTCTACCCAAAGGGTTATCTGTTGTAAATGTGGCTTCAGAAGTCAATGATGTGCATGCGCTGAGCTTAATATTATTATTAATAATAATTAATTATTATATTTATTTATTAATTATTAATAATGATATATTATTATTATTATTATTATTATTATATTATTTATTCAGCAACCAAGCCACGAGAACGCTTGTGCAGCAGCGCCTGATTTTCTCTTCTTTAATTTCAGGCGCTCCTTTTCTGACTCTTTGCCTTGTTCTAGCACGCCAATAGAAGTAATTTGGTTACCCAGGATGGCACAACGGAGTAGGGAAATCGGTACACTGTACAGTCTATTGTTATGTCCCTTTTTAATCTATTATAACTGTGGTTTGTAACCTTTTCTTTACCAGGGACCCCCTTTAAATATCTTTTGTTGCCACAGATCCTCAAGACTAAACTAACCCATAATAATAATAATGCCACATGATCATAACAATATAATTACACCATCCATTAAACCTTCCCTCAGAGGCACTGGAGGGAGAAGCAAGATTTTTCTCCTGCCTCTTCCTACAAGTTTGTTGCTGTGGGTTAAATGGCAATGCACAGGCCCAGCCAACCAGCTAGCCTTTGCCTTGGCTCCTGTCATGTGACCACTCCACTGCAGGGAGGAGGTGGGTCAAGTAGCCTTCAAACTTTCACGGACCCCCTGTGAGGACATTGCAGACCCCTGGGAGTCCCCAGACCACAGGGTAAGCACCACTGGTATAGTGTTTTAACCATCTAAAGTCAGTTCATTCAAATTCACACAGTGGCTCTCAGTGATGATAGCTAATGGAACATCTACATCCAGAGGCAGTATACCAGCAAATTCTAGTTGTTGGCTGCAATAGGACTGGACCTATTGGTCCATTGATTTACTGTGTTCACTGGACTTAGTTGGATCTACTACACACCTAGTTGGATGCTGTGAGGAAACTGGATGCTGGCCTCATAACGTGGAAACTTCCCCCACCCTGGACTATAACTCCCTAAATCTACAGTCATCATGAATTGTGCTAGCGGGAGCATTCTAGCTGTTGTAGCCCCAGGTTAAGAACCACTGTACTATACAGTACAATCCAATATATGTTTATTCAGGAGTAAGTCCCACTAAGTTCAGTGGGGTCTTTTGCCCAGGTAAATTGCTCTGGGTTTGCAGTTGTAGGGGATTACAAAAGAGGAGCAACAGCCAAGAGCTTTGTTGCCCCTTAAAGTAGGGGTGAGAAAATGGACACTCCAGATGCATTGGGTTCTAACTCCCGAATTCCCTTAGTCATTAGTCATGTTGAATGGGGATGGTGGTGACTGTAAACCCAAACATTGGGGGTAGTTTGCAGGAAAAATTCCCCATGGCTGCTTGAAAGTCTTAAGTTTTATTATGGAAAAGGAAATCAATGGCAAACCACTTCTGAACAAATCTTGACAAGGAAACCTCCTGATAGGTTAGCCTAAGTCAGAAATGACCTATGAAGGCACACAACAACAACATGCTGCTTCAAGATACTGTAAGACACTGTTGTTCTTTCTGTATCACACCAGCATAATTACCTTTCTTGAAATATGAAAGAAAATACTGCTACGTGCTTTCCCTTCCCTGTGATTGCAACTAGTATTGTCACATTGGTTTGTGACACCACTGTTTCACCATTGATTAAGACCCTAGCCTGTATTACTGTACCTTGGTGGCTGAGCAGCTGTGTTCCACTGTAGAGGGATAATGTACTTGGTTACATCACTGTCTTTGTGTTCCTTGTATCTATAGACCCACTTGCATGAGAGTGGACTGAATCAAGAACCAGAGGCAGAAATAATATAGATTCAAAGATGAGAATCTAATGTGGTGTAGACAACCTCTTTCAGTAATTCCCTTAGCTGTTTCTTCTTCCTTTCCAATTTTACGTGTGTGTGTATATGTGCATTCCAGTTGCCTGTCAACGTATCATGACCCCATGAATTTCATTGGGTTATCGTAGGCAAGGAATACTCAGAGTTGGTTTTGCCAGTTCCTTCCTCCAAAATGTAGCCTACAACACCTGGTATCTGTTGGCAGTCTCCCATTGAAGTACTAACCAGGACTGACTGCTTAGCTTTCAAGACGAAATGGGATCAGGTGCCTTTAGGGTACTATTGGGTTAAAATAAGTCAATGGGAGGAGCTGGTATAAAAAGTCTCCAGTTGTACCCGAGTCTGACAGAAAATATTCTGGAATAAACAAAACATGTAACAACACCTGGGACTTCCTGGTCTTTTTAATCAGTCTGAGTGTGCCATTAGTTGTTTTATTTAACATGATATGCCTCTTTGGAAAACTCAGTGTTGCTAATGGAGCCAGTACAGTGGCATTCAGAGGGCTGCAGAAAGTTTGACCCCCTTCCCACAGCTTAGTCATGGTTCTTCACCCAGCGCAATGGAAATGAACTACGGTACTGTTTATTGTGCGTGGGGGGTCTTATTTCCATTAAAAAAACCAAGCTATCTTGGTGTAAATGTTTGAAAGTCAGGGGAACTTAAAACAGTGTGCACTCCGCAATTAAGAGGACATTTAGAATGTACAGTACTGTGGAGATGCTGCGTTGTGTATAGATGTGTTGGCATAATAAAAGCCTCACTGTGCACACATATTATGGCTAATTGACATGTCCAGCTAGGTTGCCAGGTTGGGAGGAGAGAGAAAGAGAGGGATGCATGATATGAGGGCACATGATACATTCTTGCTAAACCTGAGTAGGTTTGGGTCTAGTGAGGGGTTAGATCAGAAGCTTGTTGGGAACATCATGTTTCCCACTTTGAATTCTGTGATATACAGAAGTTGAGATATCTGTAGACTAAAAAGATAAATGTATCTTAATGTATCTTTGAGGCCGAGCCACTGGTTGTAAAAATTCACTGTGCTAGCTAAATAGTATTGGTACTGCTATTAGCAACTACAACACATTATATGAATTAAAGCTTTTTTAGATAGAAGAGTTTTTATTGATTTAGCTTCCTGAAAAATTATTCTCTGTACTGTGAAATTTGTTTTATAGTATACTTTTGTTTTCCAGGAAAAATGGAGACTGCTTCCAGCATTTCTGAAGGTACATTTGTACTGAAAACACTTGTTGATTTTACTGAAATAATTGGAGACATGCATCTGAAATAGTCTTGTTTAGTAATGAGAAATACTGGTAATATAGCTGGTGCATGTCTTTCATTGTATATTACCTAGTATTGTATACTATCTAGTATGCTACCATATTTTTAGTTTTCGTTTTAGTTATATACTATGTAGAACCACTCAGTACTAACTTCTTTCATTCTCCAAGTTATAATTAAAGTCAAAAAATAGTGTAGCGATGCCTGTGTTTTGTATTTGGCCTTATCTGTATTATAAAAGCAAATATATTAAGATTAAGAAGTTGTGCATTTTAAGACAAAATTGTAACTTGCTACTTTTTTCTATTCTTAAATTCTAACAAGTCTACTTAAAACCATGCTGGCTCAGTTTCAAGGTCTATCTAGTTAGCATTCTGTGTCTTAAAGTGACTGGCCAGATTCCCGAACAGGACCAAAGGGCAATAATTGTTGTTCCCCATTAAGGAGTCTAGGTATGCTGTCTCAGATTCTAAAATGGTAGAGAACTGCAGTCAGTCCCATTTCCCTGAAAGTTATGTGTCAGTCACCTTCACAATGGACATTTTAGATTTTACAACAGCATCTTAAATTTTAAGAAACGTAGAATATGAAATGGCCCCAACTAATTGCACTTCAGCACTCTAGACTGGCCAACGTCTGCACCAGAGGATAAATGGACATTAGTCAGATAATAGGAAAGGGAATACACAAAAACCAGTCACGAACACTTCAATCTTTGTGAGCATTCCATCTTGGACTTTAGGACAACAGTATTTGAACAAAACTAAACTAAAAAGGAAGTTTGGAAAGAGGAACAGCAGATTTTCCTTGGGTTTTTTCCGGGCTGTGAGGCTGTGTTCTTGAATACTTTCTTTCTGACGTTTTGCCTGCATCTGTGGCTGGCATCTTCAGAAAATGGTTGGGTAGGAGTGTATGTGGAGTTTATATGCTGTGACCCCCTGTTGGTGAGTCTATGTAAATTTGTGTAATTGAATGGTTAGTTTCTGGGTATAGAAATGCAAGGCTCATTAGTGTCTGTTTGGCTAATGGTTGGTTGATGGGCCATTATCTGCTGGAACTCCCCTTGTCCAACAGCAGAACTGGAATATTTTCACAAACTCTGGTCCTTTGACAGTGAGTTGAACAGAGATATTAGTTTTCTGACACACTACACATATTATAACACTAGTTAACATTCCAGTTTCATGTGGGCTCGCTTGGCCAGTTTATCACATCTCCTTTCTATATTTACTTATTTATTATATTTATACCCTGCTGTTCAGCCACAAAGGCTATCAGAGTGACTTACAAATGGTCAATTTAACAGTTCCCTGCCCTCAGGCTTACAATCTAAATATGACATGACACATAAGGAAAAGAGAATGGCAGTGGGGGTAGGGATTAAATCCAGCAGATACTGCTGGTTCTTCTCTCCCTCCAAGGGCAGGGCGGTGGCAGTTGGGATGGAGGGAGGGCCTTTCACCTGCTTCTGGGCGCAGCCAGCATCACACTACATTCCAGTAACTTCCTCCACCATTCATATAGTTATCTACTCACTTTGGCTTTAGGCAGCATCTTTCCTCCTCACTTTGTCCCCAATTTAAAATGGAACGTCACCTCATCACCATACCCACAATTTTTGCATTTCGATTGGTGTTTACACATACAGCCTGCTCATAAATGTCTGTTCCTAGGCACTTCACGTCATGAATCTGAGGAAGTAGACTTTAAGTCTACAAAAGGGAGCTGGGTACGTTTAGCCTGGAAAAAAGATGGTTAAGAGGCACTATGATAGCACTGTTTAAGTATTTGAAGGGGTGTCACGTTGAGGATGGAGCAGGCTTGTTTTCTGCTGCTCCAGAGACTGGAACACGGAGCAATGGATGCAAGCTCCAGGAACAGAGATTCCACCTCAACATTAGGAGGAACTTTTTGATAGTAAGAGCTGTTCGGCAGTGGAACACACTCCCTCGGGGTGTGGTGGAGTCTCCTTCCTTGGAGGTCTTTAAACAGAGGCTGGATGGCCATCTGTCGGGGATTCTCTGATCGTGATTTCCTGTGTGGCAGGGGTTTGGACTGGATGGCCCTCATGGTCTCTTCCAACTCTGCAATTCTATGATTCTATGAAAAGCTTATGCTACCAACTTCTTTCTCTGTCTCAAAGGTGCTAGAAATTCTGTTTGCACAAAATAATGACTTCAAGCACATTTCTTGACATTATAGACATCACTCACCAATTTGTGCATTGTTCTGTGAAATTGGATTTCAAGTTTTGATGGTGTGGTTGAATTGTACTATGCAAAACCAAAGTCATGTATTGACCAGTTAGGCATATTATGGAAAATATTTATTTAATACAAATTCTGAACGTAAACTCTGTTTTGAATGTTAATTAAATTATACCTGTTTATTGATTTGACTGTCTTGCTCTGGACATTTTTTTCATCACACACAATGTTCATTTATGTTTTGTTTTCTTTTAAGGTGAAAGGGCTTGTAAAGCAACACATAGATTCATTCAATTATTTCATCAATGTAGAGGTGAGATACTTTCAGAAATACTTTTTTAGTGGCAGAAAGAATAAACCATGCCATCAGAGCATGCCTTACAACACTGTGTAAACTTGGTTTTATTTTATTTCTAGATTAAAAAAATCATGAAAGCCAATGAGAAAATTACAAGTGATGCTGATCCAATGTGGTACTTAAAGTAAGCCTAACTTTGATTTGGTGTTTAGGGTGGCACAGGGAAGTAGGGTGGGGTTGGATGACTGTCATGTGAGCTCTAGGCATGAATATCCTAATGTAGTTTTTGCACAGCCCTTTGACTTAGACCATTAAAAAGCTAAATGATTTGAAATCTTCTATGAAGTAGTATAAATGTACAAAACAGTATGTGATGTCAGTCATTAGGCTTGCATGCCATAGGTCCTCCTTTCACACACACACTCAAGTGCACAAATAGTTGTCTCCTATTAGTCTAATGTGGACATACATGCACAAGGAGAGACTGGGGCTCAGGAATCTTCCTGTTCTCAGAGAAATTGGTGTGAACTCATATGGCTGAGTGGAAGATATTACTTCATTTGTTGCCATTAAGTTTAATGTTGTTCCTGTATGATCTGATTTGGTTTTTGTAAAATACAATATAATGATGTTGAATTTTAGTTACACATATGGGTAACTGGAAAATCTTTTCTGTTTTTAAAAAATTAACTTCATTGGATCGTAATGTTGCAGATATCTCAATATTTATGTGGGTACTCCAGATGTTGAAGAAAGCTTTAATGTAACAAGACCTGTTTCTCCTCATGAGGTATCTGCTTCTGTTCAGTACTTTTGAACCTCTGTGTGGGTTGGGATTTTAACCTTTATAATTTATCACTATGGGGCAAGTGGAAGAAGCAGGGAAGGAGGGGATGAGTTCCAAATATACAGATTTTCCAGGTCTGTTATGCTCTGATCAATACAGCCAGCATGCCTATATCTAAGATAAAGAGCAGCATTTACTAACTATATGGCTGCATAGTTATGTCTGATTTAAGCTCAGTTTGTGGTGTTGAATCTTTATTAATAATCTAGACAAACTTTTGTATGCTGAATTCTTTGAAGTATAACACTGAAATGTATCTTAGTGTTTCCTGTAGGCTAATATGGTCAGTAAATGAAATACTGAATCTGAGCAGTACTCAATTGGATAATCCAAGTTGCATTGCAAACCTGCATATTTGGGTGTTTTAAATTGGCTTTATGTTCCCATAAATATTTAAATCCTTGGGAGACAAGCCACTCTGTCTTATCTGAAGGAGGGCTTGAATGTGCTATGTATGTTGCTGTAGGCTTTTTCCACCTGAAAAATGTTTAATGGTGTGACTTCTCCTTAAGTGTCGCTTGAGAGATATGACTTACTCGGCCCCAATTACAGTGGACATTGAATATACTCGAGGTAGCCAGAGAATTATTCGCAATGCATTACCTGTTGGCAGGTAAGATACCAGTATAAAGATAAGTATTAGTTTTCATATTAGTTTTGTGTAGTAAACACTGTGTTAACATTTGAGAAGTATATTTTAAGGGTTACAGAGTTACAGTCCACCTGTTACTATGTTACAATTACAATTACAACTATGTTACAAATTCATTTTCAGTGGGATGTGTGAATGCATTTTCCAGGTTACAAGTCCTTTGAATCTCAGTGGTGAACTTAATGCAGAAGGAATGGTAAATAAGAGTGTCTAAACTGGAGGTACATTTACATGGTGGAGAAAGAATCTTCCCACCTTTTTCAGTACATGGAACAGGGAGAAGATTTATGTACAGGTGAAAACAAAAGTCGTTCTGGCTATTGAAAGCTATTATTTCATCTTCATTTTTGCACAGATTCACATCTGTTCAAGTAGGAGGAGCTGAGGCAAGGCAAGGGTTCAAAAATTCTGATTCACAGTCAGTGACTCAAAAATCATTTTTTTCATGCTATAGTGGGGTTCTAGAAGATATATATATGTGTGTGTGTGTGTGTGTGTGTGTGTTCATATATATTGCCTTTCCCTGACCATGGAGTAATTTTGATGACAAGTTTCCAAGTTGGACATCAATAATTTATTGCCATGTGAGTAAGGAGCAGTTATGTATATTTGAGAGGGAGAGGGAGACTAGCAGTTGTGTGAGTTAAGTAGATGTAGGAGTGCAGTTAAAATATTTCATGCAAAGTTATATCTGTCAATGGTGGTCAGGAAACATACTTTAATGGTACTATTAGAGTAGTTATGTGTTCTTCCATAGCCTCTAGACTTCCAGCATACATCCTGTTATCTTCTTTAGTCATCTTCTTATCCTCTTCCTCAGATGGTTTAGAGTAGGTAATTATACAGTAATGTGTTATTGTTACAATGAGTAAGAATGGACTTGTGTGAGAATAGATGAAGACTATTTCTTGGTGCTTTTGCTGTGCCTCTGAGATATCTTTGCCACATTTGCTCACATGCACACCATTTGGCTTCTCTATGTAGAGTAACTGAGGCTTCTGAAATTAGAAACTCAGGAATTAGGTTAATTATGTTGCCAGTCTAGAATGATTGACATACAAAGCTACTTATCTCTAGCAAGTAAATAAACATGCCATCTCAGGGGACTGTAGTTGGAAGAATTAGGACAGCTGAGTAGCAGCACTGAGTTGAAAAGATAGCATTGCTTAATATGCTGACATCAATTCAAAGCAAGCTTTTAGGCATAAGGAAATGAAAATAACATCTTTAAAATGCACGAGCTGCAAGGGGGAAGTGAGTGAAACTAAGGCTTTCTTAAAGCCAACTCTGCTATTTGATGTTGTTTTGGTACACAGTATGGCTGTGAAATAACTATGGAAATCCTTGTGGGACAGCTGCATCCATATGTGCTAGCAGATCAACATCCTGTATGCTATAATAATGTTAAACATCACTGTTGCTGAGCCTGCAGCTAGGGAGACACCATACTTGTGCATTTCTCACTTGACTTAAGAAATTCTCATCTCTTTCTCTCACTGAGTAATCTCTTAGTGCACTCTTCCTTTAAGAATTGCTACTTTGGATTCTTTATCCAAATCAGAAAATTGATGGACATAGGAAGTGGCCAAATATATTTTGATGTTATGTGAAAAAAAGAGTGAAATATACAAAACTGTAAGAAAAAGGAAGATTGTTTTGTAAAACATCGTGGTGCACTTTTATTTCATTAATTGGCTCTTGATTGTGTTTGCTTAATAAACTTTGAGCTGGTGTAGATACCATTGTGTGATTTGAATAAGACATGTCTGTTGAAAGAGTGGTATTTTGAGATCCTTTTCTACCAAATCATTAGTACTCTGAGACACCCAGTTCAATAGGATTTTGTTAACTAGTTTAAGACCAACAAAAAGTACTTTTTCAGGCCTTGTATATTGCAGTGGTTGCCAGTATAAACAGCATTACTTTAGAATAAAAGTGGGACTGTGTGGGCTCTCCATGTACTTTGGATACCAACTCCCCAAATCCCAACCAGCTTAACCATTGATGAGGTATGATAAGAGTTGCAGTTCAACAACATCATTCCCCATCCTAGGCTTAGACCAAGTTTAGATCATGACATTTAGATCTGTGGATGGCTATTTGCCATGACAGTGAAATGGAGGGTGTCTGCGTTCAGGAGCAGGATTCTGTTCATGACTAGAAGCTGGGAACAAAGCAGAAGGAATCCCCCCCCCAACCTTGTGATTTTTCTAGAAGCTGGCTGGCTGCTACTAAGCACAGCTAGGCTGAATGAGCTTTCAATGAGCATCAAGTTAATTCTTACTTTATGGATTCTTATAGGATGCCAATAATGCTACGAAGTTCCAACTGTGTCCTTACTGGGAAAACTCCAGCAGAATTTGCCAAGCTTAATGAATGCCCCTTAGATCCAGGTAATAAACTTAGTTTCTAACTGCCTTTGCTCCTTTGGCGTGAATTTTGATTCCTTTATATATATTCCTCAATGGAATTTTTCATTACGTGGGCCAGTATGGAATGAGAGCTTTAAAGATTCAAACAATGGAAAGTTTCTGCAATAATCAGAGCTGTTACCAAGCTTCCCATTAAAGAAGAGAGTAGTATTACTGGTAGCTATATGCCTTTTGTAGTCTGCTTGCTATTCAGTTTTTAAGTTCACCCGAGGTTTGCTGAGGCTTGTGTTGCTTAGGTGTTCAAGAGGGTCACAGTAGCATAATGGAGAATTTCTGTAGATATCAACCCAAGCATCGTTGATCCATGGGGTAAGGTGCCTTCTTGGATTTAATGGAGTTGTTATATTTATTGTTGAATGATATAAACACAGAAAGTGAAGTGAGGTATTTCCTCACTAAGTATTGCATGCATGTGTAGTTAAGAATACAAAGCAAAAACATTCCAGAAGTTTGCTAAGTCCATTGAATAGAGTTCCATAAATGTCTGAAACATAACTCAATACTTGTTTTTTTCATTCTCTATTTGATAGGTGGTTACTTCATTGTTAAAGGTGTAGAAAAGGTTATACTTATCCAAGAGCAGTTATCAAAAAACAGAATAATTGTGGAAGCAGACAGAAAAGGAACTGTTGGCGCATCTGTTACCAGGTAAAAGAATTGCCGAGTAACTGCAAATATATGTGCTCCTATGGTACCATAGATAGGGTCCAAAAAGGTTTTGGCTACTTTATGCACAAGAGTTTTGTATATGCCCAGTGGGATTTCTCCCCACCTCCTCACCCAATGCCAGATCACAGTCTGGTTTTGAGTCTTCTACTCCAACAGAACTTAGTGTATTACTCTGGGTAAGAGAAGGAGATGGAGAACTAAAAATTCAGAATTCCCTCAATGCTTAAATAAAGGTGTGCAGTTCTTTGGCTCCTGGCCCGTTTAAATATTTTTTTGCATTTTTGCACGTACTTTATGCATATTTAGCAAATATTGGTGAAATGTAATCCCAGATGTTTCTAGCCCTGGTCTTAAAAATATCACAGCAGAAGGTCAACCAAAGGGTTTCGTTTATTCAAAGATTCTTTCTAGTTAGCTTAAAATCAGTTGAAACAAGGCCTCTAAGCTGTGGGGTATTGTACCGTATAAAATGCTGAAGATACATACTTTGCTTCATCTTAAGTGCCTGGGAAAATGCAGTGTGCTCACAGGCTTGAAGCAAGATCGGGCATTTATCAGATTCTATTTATTATTTATTTATATAGTGTCTTTAAAAAAAAAACGGAATAAAATAAAGCATAAAATATAATGGCAGAAAAGATCCTCCTTATAGGCTAACAGAGGGGTGGGAAGAGGTTGACAGAGCAGTTGAATACTAGTTGCAAACAAAATCTTTAGATTTTTTTAACATTTTAAAACTTTTTACCTTGTTCACTGACCAAATGTTGGAAGTTTCATAGTATAATAGTTAATGATGTATATAAATTTCTTTTTACAAATAATTAGTTCTACTCATGAGAAGAAAAGCAGGACAAATATAACTGTGAAGCAAGGAAGATTTTATCTGAAACATAATACCTTGTCTGAAGATATTCCCATTGCTATTATCTTTAAGGTAATGTTTTAAGAACAATCTGTATCTTAGTACAACCAGCAGAAGAACTTCAAAAACATGAACTAGTGCTGTATTCCAAACTGTATACTGTACAGGGAAGCTATTTAGCTCATGATTCTTAGCGGTTAATCTACCCAGTAGCATTTATAAATTTTGTTTACAGGTATTGAAGTAGTGGATTGTGTGTATGTATGTGCCTTCAAGTAAACTGTCAACTTATGGCAGCCCCATTAATTTAATAGGCCTTTCTTAGGCAAGGAATACTCAGAGATAGTTTTGCCAGTTCATTCCTTTAAAATATAGCCTACAGCACCTGGTATTTGTTGGCAGTCTCCCTTCCAAGTACTTACCAGAGCTGACTCTGCTTAGTTTCCAAGATCAGACAGGATCTGGTGCCTTTAGGGTATTCAGGCCATACCTCAGCCTAATGTGGATCCTGAACTTGGAAACATTACTTCTTGGACTACAACTCCCAGAATTCCTAAGCAAACATGGCCACTGGCTAATGTTGGCTGGAGGATTCTGGGAGTGGTAATCAACAAAAAGTAACTTTTCCATGGATCATATCATTGCCATGATCGTCATTTTATTCTGTGTTTTTTATTGATTGATTGATTGATTGATTGAAAAGAGGCAATGTGGACATCCCTGAGTACTGCAGATTATTGAAATTGAAACTTAGTTATTGCATCACTTGCGCACATCTCAAAAGTTCCAAACGAGTTCTTAGCTCAAAAAAATAGCAAAATAGAAGTGTGTATTTTAGAGAAGATCTAAATATTCATGTAGTTTAGAAGGAGGAGGAGAGGAGGAGAATGAGAACCACCAGCTACCCAGATTGCATTGGAATCTTTCCGAGATGAGAATAGCAGTTGTAGGCCAAACCATTGCCTTGGTCAGATTGGTTCTAGCTTTAGTTCATTTCCTTTTTTTTTAGGTTTTACATTCAGCTGAATGCCAAAGCTGTATGTTGGGAATTCTGCCAAGCAGAAACATAAATACAGTCCATCTGAAAACCTTTGCCAGAAGAGGGCAGCACTTTCTTACAATATGAGAAAAGTATATTTTAAAAGATAACAACAGGGAGTCAGGAGCACTATGTATCTATCTGCTACTGATATCAGCAGGATTTTTTTATGGGTGTATTTCTATAACAAATAGGTCTTGAAATGCAAGTTTGCTTTCTTGATAAGCCGGAATGAATTAGATTTGTACAGATTTGTACAGTAGTATCTGCTCCTTCAGAAAGACATAGAAAGAGGCTTACAGACCTCTCTACCAACATCTTTGTGTATAGGGACCATTCTAAAGCACTCTAGCATGACAAGCATCCTTGATGTAAAGGTAGCATACTAAAGAGTAGAGAGCAGCTTTACCCAACCTGGTGCCCTCCAGCTGTGCTGCAGTGCTGCAATGCATGGCTAACCAATGTGCAGCAAAGGAGCCATAGTGTCACATGCAGTAGGATTTTGGCATACAAGTAGGATGGACCATAGCAAGACCTGTTTCGGACTACTGCCTCTCTTTGTAGACTAGAGACAAAGCTGGAAAGGGAATAGGTTGAGTTGCAAATTACAATAATGCATATTTGAGTGGCAGCATCTCATTTGACCTGCTGGAAAAGCTGAGAATGACAGCCTTAGAGGCTGTTTATAATTTGCTTCCTGGTTCTTTTATTCTCTTCCATGAAATAGCATACAAACCAACTACAGTGTATCCAGGGGCCAGTTTTCTGCTTCAAAGAATATCTGAGTATATAGCTGGCAACAAAAAATTAGTGAGTTGTTTTTATGAAGTGTGATTTATGTTTAGATTATCTGTAGGTATGCCATTTACATGTCCTGCAATTTTCAGACATCCTTTGTATGTTTGTGCATGCAGTGATATGTGTAATTGCTATATCTGTAATTGCTATAGACATAATTACATACCCAAAATACATGTGTGCCTATATGCAAAAGGTATATATTTCTAAGTCTTGAATTTATGTTTTTTGGAACAAGGACAGTTAGGGAATCTGTGCCACTTGGGACTAAGTGAATAGACGCTTTTGTCTAAAGCAGAGGCAGGCAGATTCATTCAGATTGAGAGCCACATAGGATGTTGTGCAGGCAGCCAGGGCTTGCATTCTTATGCATTCTTATGCATAAGAATATGCACAAGTATACATATTATACAAGTAGATACATGCCCACACTGCATGCTTGCCATGCTTGCCACTCACATTAAATGCTCTTGCATGTCACTGCAGTGAAGGGAAGGCTTTGAGCTTCCTCCCGGGGATTAGTGCCAGTATATTTAAGGAAAGAGATGTGAGAGATAGCACAGCAATAAGAGGTGCTTCAGAGTCCTCTGTCATCAGTTGGCTAGATAAATAGGGATGACAAGATTGTGGGACAGCTGTTGTTCTTCATTTGCAGCATGGTGTTTGGTGTTTTAGTTCTTAGCAGCAGTCAGATCAGCTAGAGCAAAGACCTCAGTTATTTAGTTATTTAGTACATCACTAGTACCTGATTGGAATGGAGTCTAGGGCAGCCACAGGGCATGAAAGACCCAGTAAAGACATCTAAGAAGAAAGATATTTAATGCACTTTAAAGAAAATGTTACTTACCATTTACAGTGAGAACCAGAATAGACTGTGTACCCATTATAGTATTCTGCTGTGGCTTTTGTTATTCACAGCTTAAATCTGCGATATGAATGCAAACATAACTTTTTCACCCTCCCAACTTCTGAGAAATGTATTATAAGTCTGCCAAAAGGAGGTTTTAGGGAGATTATTCCCTGTTACTTGATATGGCAGAACTCCAGACATGTGTGAAAAGAGAAGCTTTAGTATTATCTGGAATTCACAAAAGCCTGCACTGCTGGCTGCCACTTTGAAACATTTTATTCATAGAAAGACTGAGGAGAGATTTCCCCCATAAATCTGTTAAGTGTTTTCTTAATTTGTTAATCCACCTTTAAAATAAAAGGCATAATCATGCACTGTGAAAAAACAAGATAAAATGACTTTCAGTTTGACATTCTATATGAAATCCTGCTCTTCATCTTCCATCTTTTTCCATGGAAGCAACCAGTGTCCACCAAAGTGCTGCTGCATGGAGAAGGCACAGAGGCAACTTTGGGTTTGAGGGTTCCCAGAGCAGCCCCCACTGCTGTGCCTTTCCTGAATCATTGGGTCTTGGCATTAACGGGCAGCTTGTAGCCTCTGTATGTACTTCCCACAATAACCTGGAGGAATGCTATTTCAGGATGAATTATGGGGAATTAAAACAAGTCTCAGACTCACCCAGTGTCAGTGCCATGGTGGACTATGCTATAGCCTCCCCTCTATCTGTCAGGAGGCATTGAGGGAAATTAAAACAATGTCAAACTCAGCAAGCTCCAAGGTTTGAAGGAACAGGTGTCAGTGCTATGGTGAAGTCTGCCACAACAACCCACTGTCTGTCTGGGGATGGTCCTGGGGAAGGGGTCCCATCACCCTTACAAGAGAGTATTGTGAGAAAGTGGTGGAGGAGGCATGGGGGTCCTGTTAGCTCAGCATAGTGTAAGCAGGTGGTTGAGAGGCTAACAGCTCATTTGATATCCCTGGGTCATGCATTCTGCTCATCTGCACAGTGTTGGCTGAACACCGCCCAGTAATTCCTCCTCCCCTATAATAGTGCCAAGTCCACCTTCCACACACAATAATGTTCAGTGGCAGAATCTTAGTAGCCGCCAGTGTATCATAAGCACAGGCCGCTGAGAAAGGGAGCAAGTTATCATACACTAGGATAAGTCTGTGTAATTTTTGAAGGTTTGTATGGGTTTAGAAGACACCATTGGTTTCCTGGAGTGTTTCTACTAGCTTCCTCTGTTCCATTTGTCAGGTACAAATGGCTGATTGTGACTTCTTATTAAAAAGTAGAATGGTGTTTCTTCTGTAAATGATCTAGCAATTAATAACATTCTAGCAAAAGCGTACTCTACCTCATTTGTCTTCCATGCTGTTGCTTATCAAGATTTCTGTTCCAGTTTTGAGTATCTGCTGTTGCCTGTGCCAGATGGCCCTGTTTCTGAGAGAACTCGCTTTTGCTTAGGAGTAATACTGACTACAATACCAAATTAGCATAAGCAAATGTCAGTGGGTTAACACAAAGCCAATGTTCTCTCTCTCCCTTTCTACCTTTTTTCCTCCTTCAACTCTCTTTAGGCTATGGGTGTTGAGAGTGACCAAGAGATTGTGCAGATGATTGGCACAGAGGAGCATGTGATGGCTGCATTTGGCCCCAGCTTGGAGGAGTGCCAGAAAGCTCAGATTTTTACACAGATGCAGGTGTGTTATCCTTTTAAGCATCCATCAGTGATGCATTTCTAATGGGAGAATGGCATCTTATTTTTGCCTATTGTGAATTAATTTGGTGACCCACAAAATATACAGGTGAATCTTTGGCTTGCCAAACTTCTGCGTTTACTATGGACCAGAAGCAGAGTTGGACATTTTACTTGTTTGGCCTACTGTTCCCTGAATCCCCCAGCCAGCACAATCACTGGCTGTGTTGGCTGGGCACTCTGGGAGTAATAGTGTCTATGCAGTATTCAAACTGATGCAGAAGAGTTTTGTACGATCAGATTTCAAATGGAGGGATTATATATTTGAATGTTCTCTGCTGTGTGAATGTTGAGGATAGAGTGGTGTATTACGTGCAGTTTTCTACATCAGAAAAGGAGGTTTAGTGCACCATGCAGGTCAGTACAAATACTGTGGTACAAAATGCAAATTCAGTGCATGAACTTGAGTAATTGCTATTTACCTTTTACCTGCAGTTACTGTATACTGTTTTGACCTCCACCAATACCAGTTATTTAATAGTGAGGAGAGCCAGTACTAGTTTGGCTAGCATGATTAGCAGAAACTCTAAGAGTGATTAAGCCTTTTCTATCAGCAGTAGTTTACTGCAATATTAGTTTACTGTGATAGTCACAGGAATAGTAGTTTGTGTTTTTTGCATACTAGTAGTTCACAGTTGTCATTGGATTCTGATAACCAGAACATGAAGGTGGCTATTAATGCAAAGTCAAAATTATACTAGGAAATATATTTCCTGCTGATATCCTCTGAAAGGTTTGTTTTTAAGTGATGTGCTGTTACTCAATCCTTTTTTATCTAGTCATGTTATTAAAGAAATGTCATACCCTGTTCTTTTATTTTACATTTTAAAAAATAGCTGTGTGCTGTCGGCTTTGTTAAAGAATTCATCAGTTGTTCATGTACAGCGAAAACCCTATGCAAACTGAAACAAGGAGAAAGTTCAGTGAAACTTGTAGAGTAAGGATGTAAAAAAAAATTCAATTACAAGTACATTATTTTGCCATGCTTTTGCTTCACAGGCATTAAAGTATTTGGGAAATAAGGTTCGAAGGCAGAGAATGTGGGGAGGACCCAAGAAAACCAAGATGGAGGAAGCAAGAGAACTGCTAGCAACAACAATTCTTGCCCATGTTCCTGTATGTCAGCAATAATTATATTGGGGTACAGAGGCACCTTTGCAAGGAGAGGCTGTAGTATACCACGAAGGGGATGAGATTAAAGTTCCTTAGGCATCTGACATAGGATTTCATCATTTAAGATCAATGTGCGTTGAATCCCCCTAGGTGGAGCATCGTCATTGTTCCAGGTGGACTTGTGGTGATGATTGAATGTTTAGGTCTACCATTTTTCCAGCTGGGTTGTGGTAGGGAGCTCAAGAAAACCTGCTGATCTAAAATATCTAAAATTAGAGTACTACTTTTTTACTAGATCAACTGAAAGGTCACAAAATACCATCTGCACTTCCAAAATCTCCAGTTCTCATTGTCAAGCAAGTTGTTACAAAAATCCAAGCAAGGGAGGGAGGTGAGGAGAAGGAGAGAAAAAGAGAGGCAAACTTGATGTTGAAAGCATGAATTCTGAAGGTGACTCTTTGCACACTGGACTGTAGTGCAGATTATTGGTGTTTATTTATTTAGAGCATTTATACCCCACTCTTGAGCCAAAAAGGCTTCCAAAGCAGCTTACAAATTTTTATTTTGTAGTTCCCTGCCCTCAGGCTTTCAATGTAAAAAGACACAAAACACAAGGAAAAGAGGATGGCATTGAGGTAGGAGATTAAGCCCAGCAAATGCTGGCTGCTGTTCCCTCCCTCAGAGGCCAAAGCAATGGCAGTTGGTATGGAGGGAGAACCTTTCCTCAGCTGCTGGTGTTGAGCTGGGTGAAGTGGACAGACACAATGTAGAACAAAGAGAATGCTTAGTGAAACATGTAGAGTAAGGATGATAAAGAGTCTAATTCAGCTTGCTATACTTGTCCTGTGTGTGTGTATGTGTGTGCGCGTGTGCGCCTGTCTTTTTTTGGTAGTTATTATGTATCTTCATCACCTCTGCCACAGTGTAATTTCCCCCCATGATAGCCTTCTTTAAAATACTGTAAGGTGCATAGGAAGCATTACTTTTGTTTTCAAATTGAATTGTGCTTCTGGAAGCCTCCTGGAAGTGTGATACAACTTACAAACAAGGCACATGACTTTCTGTAGACTTTGCTTTAAATTTAAAAGGTAGTGTTGTTGCTGCTGTCACAGTGGCAGAAAATCTGAGAGCAGTGGTTCAGTAGATGTGGGCCTTATTGGGTTCTGAGGACCAATGCAACCCCCAACTTTGGAAGCTACCACATCTGAACTTCAGAAATGGGCTCCAAATTTAATTTTCTTTGAGAGTGCTGTATATAACCTTAGAGAGAGAGAAAAGATTTTCAACATCATCATCATTGTTAATTGTTGTTGTTTATTTATATAGCACCATGAATTTACACGGCATTTACAAGTAAAACAACCAAAAACAATGCCAAAGGTGTATAATCTAAATATACATGTATTGACATATACACACAGAGACGTATGCACACTATACATTATAAAACAAATTATCCAGATAAAATACCATATAATATAAAGCAAACTCGGTAGTACATGTAATCAAAATATACAAGATTATAAAACAATATTAAACTAAAATTCTGAAAGCTCTGGAAAACATTTTAATTGAGATTTAAAATTAATGAGGGAAGGAGCAGTCTGAAAATGTTGAGGGAGGCAGTTCCAAGAGTATGGAGCAGTGAGTGAAAAAGGATGAAGCCACTTAATAGTTTAGTATAGTTTAGTATAGTTTCCTATCAAGTGAAAAGGCATCCGCTTCCTCATATTAAGTAGACTAGAACAGTTTCAGGAGAGCATTAATTTTAACAGTGATCTGGTGGTACACCTGTGCACTTCTGTTTTCTCTTGTCTTCATTGTCTTATTTCTGATTTGAACACAAATTTCACAGATCCCCAACAATGACAGCATACTAATTATAAATGTAGACTTACAGTCCCTAAACATATTAATGTTCTTTTTCATTGATGCTATTTTACATTACATTAAAACAAGACTATCAGAAAATCTTCATTGTTAAATGAGTTCTGGTTTTTGTTTTTTGTTTAAATTGGATCAGTTTAGGAAGTGTATTTGTAATATGGACTGATGGCTTCTGGGTGTCGTATAACCACTCTTGTGATATATGTATTTTTAAAGTGCCCATTCTCTTTTCCTTTTCCTCCCCAGTCACTTAAGAGTACAAGGGGGGAAAAAACCTTCACTACAACAAGAGCTAAATGAATAAATATTTTTACTTACATAGATTTCCCCCCAAGTTTTTTTCTGAATATATCAAAGTTGATGTACTCAGACATGTGATAAGTCATGCTAGGAGGGTTTGACTTTCTTCCTCCTCTCTTGTATACACAGACAGACAGACAGGTGTGGGGGTTGTGGAACAAAGCTAAAAATAAGTGGGAGATTATTTGTGTGAGAAGAGGATACATTATTTAGAGGTCCCACCACAAATTAAAAAGTGCCAGTTTAATTTCCAGCGGGAAAATATAGACATGACCTCACAGATAACCTATAATTTCCAGTAAATTATATCATTTATGCTAAAATTAAAAAAAAACTTTTTGCAGCTGTTCACTTTTTGGTAGCATCATGTTTATGTTTATCTTGAAAACTTAGGGTTGAACATATTTCAATCTGTGTGTGTCTATGTATACTAATATAATGACGGTGACCTTGTTCAACAAGATACTATGATCACTTGAATACGGTTTTCTCTTTCTAAAATGAAAATTATTGTGACAAACCTATAAGGCTTTGAAAAAATTAAATTCCCCTGAGATTTAAGAATACTGTAGGACTATTCTTAACTATCTGAGTTGCAAGTTTCCTTAGTAAAATTTAGAGAAAGAACCAGTTTTCCTCCACTAGTGTTTTCTCCTGCTTTCTGTATTTCAGGTAAAGGAATTTAATTTCCGCTCCAAATGTATTTATACAGCTGTGATGGTCCGCAGAGTGATTCTGGCCCAGGGAGACAACAAAGTGGATGACAGAGACTATTATGGAAACAAACGGTTGGAATTGGCAGGACAGGTAAGGATTAGTTTTAAGTATTATGGCTTGGAACAACAATCTCAGTTAAACAGAGATTACTCATTGTCCATCTCTTTGAGTGCCTGTCTTCCCACCTGTCTTAGGTGATGCACTTGTGCTGGTGCTGGATATTGACTTGTCACATCCACCTGTTGTTGCAGCTGTAGGTGCCTGCACATCTGTGTACACGTTGATGCCCCCACACAGCTGCCAGCAATAGTAAAAGCTGTAGCTGGGGTGTATTGTATTTTTCTGATTGTGGTACATGGTGAGGAGACTTTACACATGCTGCACTGATGTGGCACAGAACTTCCCTACAAAAGAACTGGCAAATGCAGGGAAGGGAAGGCTACTTCGGATATTCTTTATGAGGCAGGAGATTGGGGCCAGTGAAGTCCAATCCTGGATGTATCTGTTCTCAAGCCGTCTCCTGTGCATGTTTATCCCAGCTAAACATGCACAGGATTACAACTTTAAACCAGGGGCAAGAATCATACAGCCCTTTGAACATTTGTCTGCAACTTTTAGCATTCGTCACCATTGGTTATGCTGGCTAGGATTGCTGGGACTTGCAGTCTATCAATATTTATAGGACCATATAATTCCTACCCCTTTTTTTACATGTTTGGTGAAAGAAGGAAGGATGATCAAGCTTCTGATCAATAATGATTGAACAGAGTTTTGTTTTTGTTTTTTTTAATATTGGGGGAACAGATAAAACCTCCAGGAGACCTAGTTCCTTTAGTTGCACTGCATTCTTTAGTGATAGTTTGTTTCTTTGAATTTCTAGTTGCAGAATGATTCTTAACTATTGTAACTCTGGATACTTACGTTTTTCAGTGCCCTAATACTCTATACATATAAAATATAGGATTTTCTGCTTTAGCTCTTTTGCAAAATATCCTCTTATTTAAAAAATTACAAGCCTGCACATAATGGATAGATCAGATTATTATAAAGTTGATAATTAATCAAATCTCTCTGGCTTTTCTTCACAAACGAAGATTCAGGAAGGACTCATCCCGCGCTTTCTGCAAGCGCGCTGATGACTAAAAAGGCCAATCAAAGATAAACAAGTCCGGTTGCAGAAAGCACAGCAGAAGGTCTCCTTGGGTGATGTTTCTGGGTTGTTATTCTTTCTGCGGTGTCATTTCTCTTCAAGAAATTTTCGGCATGAGTTCTCAAATAAGGCTGCAGCATTGTGGATAGTGCGTCTGTATGCCTCCCGATGTGAAGCCAGGGCGGACCATTGTTGGTGATCAATTTGGCCAAGCCTGAGATGTTGTTTCAGGGAGTCCTTGTATCGCTTTTTTGGAGCGCCCTTTATTTGTTGTTATTAACTGCAATCAATTTGACTTCATCTTATGGTGACCCTATGAATGAGAGACCTCCAAGTCACCCTGTCATTAATAGCCCTGCTCAGGTCTTACAAACTCTGGGCTGTGGCTTCCTTGATAGAGTCTAGCCATCTCTAATGAGGTCTTCCTCTTTTCCTAATGCCTTCTACCGTAGCAATAATTATTGTCTTTTCTAGTGAGTCATGTATTCTCATGATATGGCTAAACTATGACAGTCTAAGTTGAGTCATCTTGGTTTCTAGGGAGAGTTCAGGCTTGATTTGTTCTAGGGCCCATTTATTTGTCTTTTTAGCAGTCTACCATATCCAGTACTACATTTCATATGAGTTGATTTTCTTCCTTTCTTCACTGTCCAGCTTTCACAACCATACATAGAACCAAACATAGAAATCGTTCTTTGTCTTCATAGTCAGGTTTAAAGTTATGTAAATCACCTGTGGTCATGATTTTTGTTTTCTTAACATTCACCTGTAAACCTGCATTTGCACCTTCTTCAATAATCGTCCCAAGCCTTTGTTATTTTCTGCTAGTAGTATGGTGTCATCAGCAAATCTTAAATTGTTGATGTTCCTTTCTCCAATTTCCTTCCTCCAATTTTCCTTCTTTCAATTTCCAAGTCTAATCATGCTTTACATATGTTCAGCATGCAAGTTAAACAGGGTGATAAAATGCAGCCTTGCCTGACACCTTTACCACTTGGAAACCATTCCGTTTCTCTGTATTCTCTTCTGACAGTAGCTTCTTGTCCTGAGTACAGGTTGCACATCAGGACAATCAAATGTTGTGGCATACTCTGTTACCTATCCTGATAGCCTCTATCTTGGAATATCTAATAATTGGCAGTATTTAATAATTTGGCTTAATGTGGCCTTCCAAGTGGTTAGCAAGTAAACCAGGGACCCCCAAACACCAAGGCTGGAGTCATGTATGACCAAAGGAGGGGCCTTTGGAAATTCCCCAGACAAATACTCAGGTCAGAGATTAACACATGATGGTGATTCATTCACTAATCCACTCAATGATAGCAGAGTCCTTGATGCTTGTAAAATGGGTCCTTCCTTACCTCTCCCCACTTCCAACAATTAACCCCACCTGCTCCTTTTCAAGTCTAAACACATTGACTGTTAATGACCATTAACTCTTCCAGAGCACCCTTTGTCTAGTCATGAGAACCTCTGAGAAACATTGTATTCCACTCAAAATTCTATCCCTTCAGGGGAATTATGACATATAAATATCACCCTAAAACACCACCAAAGTGTGCCCAGTTCCACTTCCTCTCAACTTCATGTCAGACTGTGTAGCCATCCCATCTTCCGGACCGCCTCGCTGTCAGTTTACTTTGCGTTCTCAGCTCTGCAGGATTGGTATGGTATAACCCACAATCCCCCTACTCTATTTCTCTATCAAAATACTTCCTACTACCTTCGATAGCCTGAGTGATCATGTGAATGCTGTTACTATTAATTTCCAATAGAGATCATTTAATTGTACGCTTTGGCTTAGAGTCTCCTCCGTTACTACTGGTATACATAGGTTAAAAGATCCTGCCATTGCCTGGCCTCTCACTGCCATAATTGAGCTAATTAAATATCCCCATATTAATTTCAGACACTAGTGGGATCCTTGCAGACCCCACGCAATTTGGGTAACAACCCATTTCTTTAAGAGTGATCCATAGTTTTTCATGAGCTATACAATGAAAAGCTTTGCTATAATTTATAAAGCAATAGCTGATTTTCTTTTGAAATTGTTTGATGTGCTCCATTATCCAACATACATGTGCACTGTGGTCCCTAATGGCTCTTCCTTTCCTGAACCCAGCTTGGACATCTGACATTTCTTACTCCATATATGGTCTTTATTGTAGAATTTTGAGCATCACCTTGCTTGCATGGGAAATTAATGCAGTGGTCCTGTGGTTACTGCAATCCCTGATGTCCCGTTTCTTGGAGATTGGAATGTATATTGAGCATTTCCAATCTGTGGGTTATTGTTTTGTTTTTTGTATTTGTGGTCAGATTTTAGTTAGAACTAGAGTAGATTCCATCTCTGTAGCTTGAGGCAGCTCTATTGGTATGCCATCTGTTCTTGGTGATTTATTTCTCCCAAGTGCTCCGAGTGCAGCTTCCAATTCACTTTCTGAAACTGAAGGTTCATCTTCAAATGATTCTTCTTTGAATGAATATGTCATCTAATCTTTTATATTGTTCTGCAGTGTATTGTTTCCATTGCCTTTTTATTTTTACTTGATCATGTAATGTCTTCCCCTGCTGTTTGTATAGCATCTCCACTCTTGGTTTAAATTTCCCTTTCATTTCTTTTGGAAGAGGTCTCTTGTTCTTCCTTTTTTGTTGTCATCTTCTATTTTTCTGCATTGGTTATTATAGTAGTTCTCCTTGTCCTTATGCACAAGTTATTGAACAGCTACATTCAGGGTTCTGGCTCTATTCCTGTCATCTTTTACTTTTGCTTCTTATCTGTCCTTAACTGCTTGAAGAGTTTCATCTGTCATCCATTGAGGCTTCTCTTTCTTTTTGGCTACAGATAGTATCTTTTTGCATTCCTCCTTTACAATGTCCCTGGCTTCCGTCTAGAGTTCTTCTGGCTCCCAGTCAATTAGACTTCATAGTGCAAATCTGTTTTTCACATTTTCTTTAAATTCTACAGGGATATTCTTCAAGTTGTATTTTGGCATGATTGTTGTTTTAGTGTTCTTTAGTTTACTCTGATTTCTGATATTAGTAGTTCATGCTCTGTGCCAGAGAATGGAGCTTTTCCATCTTCACTACCAATTATGTAGTCTATTTGATTTCTATATTGGTCATCAGGTGATGTCCATGTATACAATTGCTTCTTGGGTTGCTTGAAGAATGTGCTTGTGCTGAATTAAACTGTTGGCCTTGCAAAATTTAGTCAATCATTTCCTACTCCATTTCTTGATCCTAGGCCAAATTTTCCTACAATCTTTGATTCTGCTCTGTTTTCTATTTTTGCATTCCAATCACCTATGATAACAAGATGTCCTGTTTTGGTGTGTGTTCAATTTCCTCCTGGACTGCAGCATAGAATCTTTCAATTTCTTTTTCTTTGCCTTTGTAGTTGGAGCATAAACCTGAAGTAACGTTAATTATGTATTGACAGTTTTTCCCTGAACCTGATTCAGTCACACTTTGCATTATATCCTTTGAATTCTTTTGCTACATCTCTCTTCACTATAAATGCCACTACTCAGGATTTTCATTTCCTGAGTAAAACATTGTGTAATATCTGACTCAAAATGTTTCATTCCTGTCCGCTTTAGTTTCCTCACTCCAAGTATGACAATGTTTATATGTTCCATTTCTTGTTTTGCTATGTCTTGATGTTGATGGGTGCCTTTAAGTATGGCAACCCTAAGGCGAACCTATCACAGGGTTTCCTGAGGGCTGAGAGTATGTGGCTTGCCCAAAGTCACCCAGTGGGTTTTCATGACTGAGCAGGGATTCAAACACTGGTCTCTAGAGTCATAGCCCAACATTCAGATGACTACAAACATGCCAAACTATGTCTAGCTTCCTTTGATTTATGCTTCTGCCATGTTTCTATATGTGTTGTGCAGCTTTGGATTTTCCTTTTGCCTCTGAGCACATCAGTGGCTACATATCCTTTCCATTTGAATCCAGTTGCATCATTCACCACAGCGCTACTTGGTAGTTGTTCTCTGCTGAATCCCAGTAGCTCATTGAGTGCCATCCAACCTGGGGGTTTCGTCTTTTGGCACTATCTCTTTTTCTTTAATTAGGTTCCATCCCCACATTAGGTGTACAGCTAAAAATTATTATATGCAAAGTAGTCTCCAGAAGTTTTAGCTTCAGCAAACCTTTAAACTTGTCATTGCACATTCTGTTGACTATAGAGAGATTGCAAAATTTTAGAATTACATAAGCACTGGTATATGCCTAATATGTTAGCAGTTCATACAGTTTTTGAGCAACATCTCAGGTTCGGCCAAATTGATCACCAACAATGGTCCACCATGGCCTCACATTGGGAGGCTTGGAGACGTACTATCCACAATGCTGCAGCCTTATTTGAGAACTCATGCCAAACAAGTCTTGAAGAGAAACGACAACACAGAAAGAATCACAACCCGGAAACATCACCCAAGGAGACTTTCTGCTGTGCTTTCTGCAACCGGACTTGTTTATCTCGGATTGGCCTTTTTAGTCATCAGTGCGCTTGCAGAAGGCACGGGATGAGTCCTTCCTGAATCTTCATTTGTGAAGAAAAGCCAGAGAGAGAGAGAGAGATACAGTTTTAATTCCTTCTGTGTTTTCCTAAAAAGACATCTGCGAACAGATCTTTCTCCCTTGTGTGTGCTTTAATATTATTGACATATGCTTGGCTATATTTTGAAAATAAATAAAACATCTTACTTTAAGCCTGTTGCTTGGTGTTTTCTGTTAGTTACTGTCTAAATACCCTGTGATTTAAAAAAAAATTTTTTTTTTTTAGATGGCTGTGTTTCTGGTCTAAAAATCCTGTTGCTTAAAAATTTGAATGAAAAAGACTGTCCCTGTATGAGGAGGAAAGCATAGCAGTCTACATAATGTGAAGACATAAAAGGCATTGTGTGTATAAAAATGTGTGAAAACAATAGCAGCTAATTTCACACCCCATGGGACAAGGGAGTACGAAATGTGCTTTAGCTTTAGATAACAGTTGTTTCCACTAGCCAAACTGGTTTACAGAGCTTCCTCTTCGTCTTTCTGCCCACTAGAGGCTTGGTAGGCCAGGTGCCAGCAGAGGTGTTAGCGAAACCTAGCGATTCCAAGCTTAATCTTTTCACCTACCTTTTCTCTTTCCTTAATGTGTTCATTATTTGCTGAGCATTTCCCTCATCTTTGTCCTCAGGGTTTGTTTGGCATTTCCCCTCTTTCTTTCTAATTCAGCTTGCTTTGTATGGGTGAGATATGGAACAGCACCAAAATCCGGCACCCTGGAAAGGAAGGGATTTCTACCCTGTGACAAAAGAAAACCGCCTTGACTTCAGAGATTGACTAATCCCAGCTGTTCTGATAATATAATTAAGGCTGCCTAATGTCTTTAATTTTGCAACCAGTTTGTGTGAAAAGGAGAATTTGGCACTCTAAAGCCTTAAACACTAAATGGCAATCTCAAGGCACCTAATTAGAATTCTCTGACATTAAGCTAATTGGTGAAACTGTATTTCAACAGCTTAACTACTTTATTAATTTTTTTTCCTCAGGATTTTCAATGGAAATCAATTGATGAGCTGTCACTTCTCTCCCTTATGTCCCCCTCCTGCTTCAAATTTAATTTGTTCTTCAATGCTCCTGTCTGAAAGATCCTGGGTTTGCTACAAAAATTCAGTGAATATTATCACTGGCATTCCATCCTGTTCTCTTTTTATCACTTACTCTTGACCTAAAAAAAATGGTAATTGTGAAACTTTTCACCTGCTCTGAATGTTCAGGAATTAGCAAAGAAGTCCTATAGGTTAAAAATGTCAAGAAGTGTGTGTTAACCTAACTTTGTTAATTCAAAGAGAAGGAAAGTATTGTGCAGTGGTGACTCTTCTGAAGTCAGTGGAGATGCTTATAACTTGTTTATGTGCTATTAACATATGGGCTGCTAACTTATGTGCTACTAATTATCACCATCATATTTAGCCATAAATATGTAATATGTATTCATTATATATGTATGGGATTATACAGGGGAAAGACCATAGCTCAGTGATAAAGCACATAATTGATATGTAGAGGTTTTCAAATTCTGTCCCTGACATCTCCAAATTTGGTTGGAAGACTCTCTGTCTGAAACAAGAGCTGCTGCCAGTCCATGTTTGTAGTACTGAGCAAGACGAGCCAGTGGTCTGACTTAGTATAAGGTAGCTTTCTATTACTGAAGCAGACTTGTCTGAAGCTATCCAGTGTGGATGTGTTGCTATCCAGAGCTAGAAGCGACAAGAACGCAAAAGGGTTTGCAACAATGGTCCCCCTCTTCAGTGTATAACTGGTGAACTCTGAAGTAAGTATGGTTGATAACAGTTGTTGAAACAAGATGTGTTTCCTCTGCATTCTATGTTGAGAAATCTAGGCTTTGAAACTGAGGAAAATATTAATTATATCTTGGTAATATCTGAATTGACATGACATTCATCCTTCATTAGGATTTTAAACCCCAGTCCACACCAAGAAATTACCTATGAGATTGGATCGTTTCTGTGCTGAAACACAATATGGCTGAGATCCTGTGCCAGGAGCCCATGTCATAAAGTTCTGCCACGGTTGAGCTACAGTACATCTCCCCTTCTGTAGGACTAATGTTTCCTCCATTGAGATCCCCATGTAGTGGTTGGTGGAGACTGGGGGCCAGCTGAGAAGCATCTGGCTATGTAACTAGCCAGATGCCTAATGATGACACAATTTTGCAGGAAGTCCAGAGGCTACTTGGGAAGTTCTGAGGGATGCCTGCATTGTTGTGTATCTGGGTATAGTCTCATGCCAAATGGTTCTCAGCCATCCCCCACTCTCCACTAGCCACTAGATGGCCATGTTGGAGTAGGAGTAGGAAGTGGCATGAAAAAGTAGATTTCCAAGGGGATTTGGTTGCTGTGCAAGGGAGGTTGGACTTATGCCTGTGTATGTCACCAACAGGATGGCAGCCTACAGTGGGATTAATTCACATAGCATTTATTTTCCATAGGTGCTGTCTTTACTTCAACAACTATTTCATGTTGGCAAATCATGATGAACTTAATCAGTTTGTTATCAGGAATAATCACTCTGAGGTGACTTTTGCTATCTTTCGTTTCTGCTGTAATTGATTCAGAGACCCTTCTTCTCTTCAACCATAATAGCCCTGTTTGGGAGTTCTAAATGGGGCCATTTTTATTGACTGAATTACAGTTGTAGTTCCAGAAAATTCAACTTTCAGGATCTCATATGTTGTCAGTTTATGTTGTGCCAATAAGATGAAAGGCAAAATAAGTTTTAGTGACCTATCTTTTGAGCAAACCAGCAGGAACCTGATAATAATGGAAAGATGGCACATACAGTTAATGGAAATGTTCATTTGTAGTATAGAGTGAATGACTGGACCTCAGCCAACTAGGGTGGAGTACTACTACTTCTAAGAAAATAGAGACAGTTTTACATTAGTCTCCTTCCATGCGGGAATTAAATTATGCAAAAGACTCTAGAATGTCTTAACAGGGCCTGCCTGAATACTTTGTTTGTTTGGCACATAACAATGCATTGTGTAGTGGGAACTAGCAGTTTTGGCATTCAATAGCTATTGTATTTTTAGTCTTTTTTGGTATTTAACATTGATGTAAAAGCAAGATTTGGAACAGAATTGCTAAGTTTTACAGTTTATGGTTATTTTAGGAGATGAGGGAAAGTCTGAAGAGGAAAGAAGGCAGGAAGAGCATTCAGTGATTTGCAGTGTAACATTTTAAATGGTTTAAGATACCATTAAAGTTTATTTGTAGAAGCAGACTGAAATGTGAAAGGTCTAATTGATGAGCCAACTCAAAGACAAGAATGATGTTAAAAAAATAATAAGTGGATGGACAAGGTAGAAGAAAAGTTTAGATATAGATGAAGCAAAGACCGTTGAACTTGAAGGTGACTTGTCATTTTCCAAGCTCTCAAACAGTGGATAACCATTTTGTGATGGCTGTTTTGCAGTAACTGACATACCAGAATTGCTGAATCACTTTGGATTATCTAAGAAATTTTGAAAGTGAAAAATTGGTTAGGATACTTTTTATCCTTGATGTACCACACATTTTAAAAGCTTTACATCCCCCCATGAAAGCGTTACGACTCCTCGAACGCTTTCATCAGCGCTGTATACGCACAATCCTAAATATACACTGGACTGACTATGTGACGGATGTTGCTGTCCTTGAGCAAGCAGGGATCACCAGCATTGAGGCCATGATATTAAGAATACAGCTGCGCTGGGCAGGGTACGTTTCTAGGATGGAGGACCATCGCCTCTCCAAAATAGTACTCTACGGTGAACTCACCACGGGTCAGCGTAAGAGGGGCGCTCCAAAAAGCGATACAAGGACTCCCTGAAACAACATCTCAGGCTCGACCAAATTGATCACCAACAATGGCCTCACATCGGGAGGCATGGAGATGCACTATCCACAATGCTGCAGCCTTATTTGAGAACTCACGCTGAACAAGTCTTGAAGAGAAACGACAACGCAGAAAGAATCACAACCCAGAAACATCACCCAAGGAGACCTTCTGCTGTGCTTTCTGCAGCCGGACTTGTTTATCTCAGATTGGCCTTTTTAGTCATCAGCGCGTTTGCAGAAAGCGTGGGATGAGTCCTTCCTGAATCTTCATTTGCGAAGAAAAGCCAGAGAGACATCCCCCCAATTTTTTAAATTGTCATTTGGGAGTCAGTCAATGACTATTAGATACTACGGTTGGAATCTAAATGAGCCAGTTCAGCTGTTGACACATTCGTGTTTATTAAAGAATTTATATAGTTTTTCAGTAGAAATTTCAGGATTGCTTATATAGAGTAGTTCAGCCATTTGCTTCAAAAGTTCATAAGAAGTACTGAAAAGGGCTATTTGGACATCAAGGGAATCCAAAGCCCTTCTCCTGGTGCTCCCACCAGTATTTTTTTTTAATTTTTCAACACTAATAGTAAATTACACAATTACTGTCTCATTAGATAACCTACTTCATGATACTAGTTTTATTGCTCTTCCAATTTTTTAAAATTACTGTACTAAAATGACATATAAGTTGGTGGTGGCTTTTGGTCCAAGGTGCCCTTGCCAAGTGAGATAAGTGTCTGCAAGGTAGTGTCTGGTTGGGGCACTTTGTCTGTGGAATATCCTCCCTAGAGAGGTCCATTTGACACCTACATTGTTGTTGTATTTTGGTGATAGGTGAAGACCTTTTTATTTTCCCAGACAAAAGAGAATAGTGAAGAACTATTTTAGTAGTTTTAGACCTCTGCGCTGTTTTGTTTTTTCCTGGTGGTTTTACTTTGGTTTTATTATATGCTGCACTATTTTATCCCCTGATTTCTTTCAGATATGTTATCTTGTGCTATTTTATCATTGGTTTATTGTGCTTTTATATCTCATGTATTTTAATATACCAAAAATATGAAAACTTTGGCTACTACTGGTTTAAAAGTATAATAATTAAAATAATGATGTCTTATCTTATCATGCAGTGGTTACATTTTACACTTATCTTTGTCCATAAACTGGAGTACTGGAGTACTGTAGTTAACTTCTATGAACTGAAGTGGAACATGGGAAATGCCATTATCTTGGCAATCTGAACAGTACATAGCCATGGTCCTCCAATTCATACATTTATGGGGCGTCATTTGTTGCTAAGTAAGTTGACTGACCACTGCACTAAATCCTGTTTTTCTCTTACAGCTTCTCTCTCTTTTGTTTGAAGATTTATTCAAAAAATTTAACTCTGAACTGAAAAAGATTGCTGATCAAGTAATTCCTAAGCAGAGGGCAGCCCAGTTTGATGTTGTTAAGCACATGCGGCAAGATCAGATCACCAATGGTATGGTGAATGCCATCTCTACTGTAAGTATTTCATTTATTTTTTGAAGATGTAGTATTTCAATCACTTGAAACAACCAGCCAGCTCTGGTTAAAAGCCCAAGTTCTTGAGAGGAAATGGGGCACTGGACCTGAAGTTGGGTTTTCCATTACCCTGATCTAGTAATGTATCAAACTATTTTAAGAGGTAGTTTTAAAGCTAGAGTTTTGTGTTATCTTCATAACTACTCTCAGTATTATTGAATCATGGCATTTGTCAGTCTTTCTCCTTAAATCATAATACTGTCATCAGGCAGACCCTAGTTTCCAGCTTTGTACCATGATAGACATCCTATCATCTTTCTTTCCTCTTCTATTTGTCTTGCTAAGGGCTCATCTACACTAGGTAGGATATGCCAGGTCCCATTATTATCATTATCATTATTATTATTATTATTATTATTATCATCTTTTATTTCTATAGCGCCATTAATGTACATAGCACTTTACAAGAAAAAGAACAACAAACCAGTTCCCTGCTCTCAAGCTTACAATCTAATGAAGACATGATACAAAAGGATAGGGGATGTCAGTAGGGGAATGGATTAAGTCTAGCATTCTCTTCTCTCCCTTCTTGGCCAGGGCAATGGCAATTGGGATGGAGGGAGGGCCGTTCTGCTTCTGGGCTGAGACAAGATGGAGTTGTGCTTGCCTTAGCTTCTCTCCCTCTGTAGCTAGGGCAATGGCAATTGGGATGGAGGGAGGGATGTTCTGTTTCTGGGCCGAGGCAAGATCCAGGCTGCGGAGGTGTCCCATTTCCCCCTGTTACCTGCAGAAAATGGGCCAGAGTCCAAACAGGAGCCCCCCTGCATGTGACCAGCCTCAGTCACATGTTGAGGGGCCCCTGCCTGGCTTCCGGGAGAGCCAGGGAGCTGGCAGTGGCTGTGAGGAATGGCATTCTGGGATGGGCTCCTGTGGACACATGGAGCCCAATTCGGTGATACCGGATTAAACCAGGTATTTTCTTAAAACGGAGTAAAGGACCCTATCCCAGCCCTTTACTGCCCAGGGGTCATTTGTACTGCCCGGGGGCAGATTGGGTTAAGTGTCCTGCGTTGTTTAGACTGCAGGGCTCTGGAACAGGGGCAACCTGCAGTATTTGGCCAGTGTAGACAAGCCCTAAGACATTTTAATACCCAAACATGAATGCAAGCAATTTTTAAAACATCCTGTTGTTCTGTATTCAGGGTACCTGTGCTTGAGTTCAAAATGTGTAGGTACTTTATCAGTTGTGGAGGTAAATTTTGTGTCAGGTTGTCTCTAATACAGCAACGATTCCCCTCTGCAACGCTGGAGAACCTATTACAGTAAGGCTCTGGGGGAATTTTTGGCTTTCTTTACTGTCAACCCTTGGCTGTGCTACAGTATACGTTCTGCTCCTTCAGATCCATCTACATTGGGGGTAATGAAGTAGGTGGATAGGCAGCTAGTGAAGAAGTGAAGAAATTCTTGTGATGTCGAATTGAATATAAGTGAGAGTTGGATTACCAAGCACTTCTTTCCTACATGATTGAGTTGTCACAGTATGGTCCAGTGGAGCCTTTCTAGTGGCTTGTGATCATTTGGAATCTGACTCAGTTGAAGATATGAAGTAATTTTTTATCATTTCAAAGTTTGGGGCCCAGCTGCTTGAAGAATATCCTTTCAGCAGTTATACTCACCCTATACTCTGGGGTCATCTGAGGTTATTAATCAAGTGAGATCTAACAAATGGCTACAAGTGAAAAGGTCTTTTGCAGTGGTGTCTCCCTGGATGTAAAATGCTCTTTTCAGAGAAATGCAGCTAGTGCGTACTTTATTTTTTATTAAAAAAAAAGAAAGCAAAGGTTTTTTTTATTTTCCCCAGCCCTTCAGTCATGTATTAGCTTTTAAAAATTGTTTCTACTGTCTTTACTTTAAATTCTTTGTTCCCAATTTTTAAATCTACTTTTATTTGTGATGGTTTTAATCCTGTGTTTTATTGTATTGTGCTGTTAACTTCTTGTTATAGTGAAGCCTATAAATAAACAACAATTTAAAAAGTGCCCACCCAAATCACTTCCCAGGTGGTGGGATGCTTTGGTTTCTCTTTACTTAAGTTTTTATCCCCAATTGCAAAATGGAGTCTGAAATAATCCTTTGATACATAGATAACCAAAATCTGGGGCGAAACTTTGGGGTGTTGAATTTCAGAAGGGCAATGGTATATTGCTACCATTTATGCAAAAGTCTTATGCAGATTTTTCTGCCATAAAGACTTGAGGATAGAGGGAAACCTGAAGGCATTTTATCATTATTGTAGTTATTAGAGAGCCATGTTTTCAATACAGGTTGAGTATCCCTTATCTGAAGTGCATGGGACCAGAAGTGTTTTGGATTTTGGAATTTTTTGGAGTTTGGAATATTTGCATATAAATAATGAGTTGGCTTGGAGATGGGACCCAAGTCTAAACAGGAAATTCATTTCTCTCATATATACCTTATACACATAGCCTGAAGGTAATTTTATACACAATATTTTAAATAATTTTGTGCAGGAAACAAAGTTTCTGTGCATTGAACCATCAGAAAGGAAAGGTGGCACTATCGCAGCCACCCATGTGGATGATTTTGGAGTATTTCAGATTTCCAGATAAGGGTTACTCAACCTGTACTAATTAGAAACAGCAAAGTTGCTTGTACTGCATTTTGGCAGACTTTTCTTAAATTTTGACCATTAGGGTAATTGGTCACTGAAGAGATTCAAGATGGATCGTCAAGGTGTAACTCAAGTATTATCCCGCTTATCCTATATATCTGCTTTGGGAATGATGACAAGGATCTCTTCTCAGTTCGAAAAGACAAGAAAAGTAAGCGGTCCTCGATCTCTACAGCCATCTCAATGGGGTATGCTGTGTCCGTCAGATACTCCTGAAGGAGAGGTAAGCGCTGTGAACTTAATTTCCTTCTCCCTTTCACAATGGGGATATCCTCACAATACAAGGATACATAAAAACCCTGGCCTGTCATGAATAACTAGTGTGCTGGTATACACTGCTCCATTGCTCCTGCTTGCAGTGGAAACAGCTAAACAAACCATAGAGTGTTCAGTGGGTTCCCACAACATGACAAGCCAGGGGTGATCAGAACCCTGGTTTGTTATGAATGAGCAGTGTGGTGGTACAATTGCCATTCTCTAGTTTGGGAAGGTAATACAGCAGAAAGCAGAACTTAAAACAGCCAAGTATGGCATACTTTAGAAGACAACAAAGATGTAGCAAACAATATTATAAAAGTATTGTTGTGAAGAGAATCTCTGTTGTTCAGCCAGGGATCGTCAGAATCCTGGACATAACCAGTGTTTTTGGTTTAGTGAGGGTGAGGGCATCCCTTTTCTGGTTTGTTCCATCCCAACAAACTGGAATAGGAAGCCAAGAACAAACCCTGGATAATTTCTCTGGCTTGTTGGGAAAACAAAGCAGAGAAGGTCAATTGCACGAGCATGCTGCTCATTCATAACAAGCCAGAGTTCTGAGGATCCCTGTTAGCCAAGTTATGAGAACTGTTATGCTGAACAATAGGCATTCTGTCCACAGCAGTAGTTTTAAAACACTATTTGATATGTCTTTATTGTCTTTCAGGTTCTGCTTTCTGTTGTATTGCCTTTTTCTCTCCTTCCTCTTCTCTGCCTCCTTTCCTCCAAACCTAGAGAGGCCTCACTCCTGTGACTGTTATTAGTATTCCCTTTAATATTAAACCAGCTCTTGCTGGAATGTCCACAGTTCGCAAGTGTGAGACAGGCCTTTTTGGCTTAGCTTGTTTCCTTCTCAGTTCTAGGTGGTAAATGAGCTCTATAACCTTAAGTCAGGTCCCTGAGATACTTTGGCTGTGATCCTCTTTTTAATATGACAATATGAAGTCATATCAATTTAATAATTGACAATATGAAGTGACTGACAAAAGAAGCCCCTTGTATATGCAGCAAGACTAGTGTGTGGTGCAGTGTGACCTTGCTGCTGATATGCCATAAACCTTAGTATACTCTCCCTCAAAGTCTGTCTATCTTAGCCTTGACACACCTGAGAACAATCCAGAGAAAGTTAGCTTTCACTCACGTGTGTATTTATTAACAATAGCATTGAATAATAGCATTGAATAAATGGTATTTATTCAGCTGTCTAGCTGGGCTTGGTGGATTATATCCCAAAGTAGGAATTTTAGTCTTAAGGCCCATGGAGATTGAGTGAATTGAAGTTCATTGCAGCTAAGTTTACATGCCTACATGATCTTCTTTGAGTCCCACTGGAGCTCATTTTGGTCATGCTTCTGAGTAAAATATGTATAGGTTCCATTTAATTATTCCCATTCTATTTCTTTCATTAAGATTTAGTTGTAAGCAACTGGACAAAATTTAGTCACACCAACCACAGATGAGTTTGCAGACTGTAGTGTTCATGCTGTATACTGGACAAAATTACATTGTACCAATGTATCTTACCTATGGGGAAAGGATGCTGGCCTTCTAATGTGTTACCATTAGTCAACATTGTATGAGTTCATATAACTGTATATACTGTATAAGCACTCTTTTATTTTTTTAAAACATCTGTTTTCTTCAGGCCTGTGGTTTGGTTAAAAACCTAGCATTGATGACGCACATTACAACTGATATGGAAGATGGCCCTATTATTAAATTAGCTGGTAACCTGGGAGTAGAAGATGTAAACCTTCTATGTGGAGAAGAACTTTCATATCCAAATGTATTTCTTGTTTTCCTTAATGGTATGGTGCTTCTAAGAAAAGTTTGGTTTTTAATATAGAAAAATAGATAGAAGATTGTGTCTTTTTCATCTTATTAAGTTAGGCTTGAGTCAGTGGTGCTTCATACAATGAGATTTTTAATAACCTTGGATACCAAGAGAAATAGGACAAATGGAATAGTTACTTGGTGTAATACTGTGTACAGAGCCCACCCCATCACCTTGATAGAATCTATGACTCTTTCTCCCTAGAACCCATTTTGGGACAGCTGCTCTCTGCAGATAATTGCAAAGCTACAGGAACAACATCGTGACGGTTCATTCCATAACAAAATGTTAACATTTAAAAACCAGTGTATTTAGGATGGAGCCAGTTTTATGGGCCCCTGTGCTCAACTCCTAGTCTCTTAACTGTGAATAAGAAACTGCCCTTGTTCTGTTTATACCTGCTGTCTGTGAGGAGAGAGTGAGCTAGCACAAAATAGAAAGGAGTACTGCTTCCCTAAAACAGGATTTAGTGCAGTGGTCATTCAACTCGTACTCTATAATTGGACCTTGAATAGCTCTTATTTGATTTATTTGAGAGATGTTACACCACAGTGACATTGTTAAGGATTCATTGGTTCTGTGGAGTACATATGCAGCAACTTGTTTGGGTATTCTGACGTGTTGCAGATCTCTGAATAGCTTAGTACATGTCCAGGTACTAGCCTGGCTGTTTTAATACTGCATGGTATTATTCTTTAATTCCTTTTAATCTCTTTTTAAATGGATGTTTTAAATTGTTTTAAATATTACAGATACTTTATTTACATTTTAATCATAAGTGCTGGTTATGACCTTTAAAGTCCTATATGGCATAGGTCCAAATTACCTGAAAGAGCATATCTCCCTAGATGAGCCTGCCTGAGTTTTAAGATCTTTGGGGAAAGGCTTTCTCTTGGTCTGTCACAGGGATGTTTGGTGAAGACCCAGGAGAGTCTTCTCAGTGGCTGCCCCCAGATTGTGTGATTCCCTCCCATCAGAAGTTTGGTTTTTCCTTTTGCTAGCAAGCTAAGATCCTTTTATTCAGTCAGACCTTTGGCTGAAAATCTATTTGGCAGAAAGAGTTTGTGGAATGGGTTTTGTTTTTTTAAAAAATTATTAGGATCAGTGTTTTTATATTGTTTTAATGTCGTTTTTAATTGTACTTTTGTTTAATTCTTTTTTACTGTTATATAAATAATGTTTAAATTGTATTTTGTGTTTAAAATGCTGTAGGCCACCTTTGTTCCTGCGTAAGGAGAAAGGTGGGATATAAATCAAATAAATAAATAAAACAAGCTTTTGCATGTTTTTATCCAGATTGTATTTGTTTTAAGTTTGGTAAGCTGATTTGCGTCCCATATTGGGGTATGGGGAAAAATATTAACTAACTAAATAAGTCCAAACTGTATGCACTCCCTTTGCAGAAAGCTATTTGAATTCCACTCTTATTTCTAAGAAATTCACTGGTGAGTTTGTTAAGTGGTCATTTTTTAAGTCCTCTTAAACTGGACTTCAAATTGAAGACAGGAACTGAAGCAAGCATTCCATATTTTGTGTTGATTCCATTGATCTCAAAGGCAATGAAATGTGGAACAGGAGAAAAAGATGAGAATCTGTAACATAATTTGCTTTATAACATAATTGTTTCTTGAACAGGCAACATTCTTGGTGTCATTCGAGACCATCAGAAACTGGTCTACACATTTCGGTTGATGCGTAGAGCTGGTTATATAAATGAATTTGTTTCCATCTCAACAAATCTGACAGACAGATGTGTGTATATTTCCTCCGATGGAGGAAGGTTGTGTCGGTAAGCATCTTGAGCTCTATCTGCACGCTATCTACATCAGTATCTTTTTATCCTCAAATGCAGTATCATGTTTGTTCAACTCATCTGCAAGGACAGGTTTACACACACACTCACTTACACTCTAAACTTGACTGCTAAAGAGCCACCTAGTGATCAAAAAGCCAATCATGTAAATTGCACCAGTCTTAATTGGCACTGGATGACCAGTTAGTTTTAACTAGTTTTCCAGTTTTGTTGTGGCTTTTTTCTTTAATCCCTTTGCAGTTGTTCAGTTCTTCCCTTCAACATTTGTAAGCACTAATTAGCCTCTAAACTATTAGCCTGGACTTTTGGAGTGGAATGCCCAAGTATATTGTAGTTATTTACTGCACATTACAAGAGCATCTTGTACAAATAGCAACAGCCCTTGACGTTTCAATTGTACATGCCATTCTTTGTATCTGTGTTTCCGTGGGGTGGTGGTAGTGGAAACCCTTCAATGTTCTAATTGTGGCTTGAAAGCGTATAGTTTAACTTTATAATTTAGTGTGCTGTCAAATGTTTTATTCTTTTTTTTCTCCCAACATAAAACTGGTATTCTATAAGTGAATTTAACTGAATGACTAAATATCTGTTGCACTTCTTGTATTCCCAAAACGCTGTTTACTAATTATAAGCAACAGTGTATGTTTTGGTGTAAATCTTCTACGTGATATAATTGACTTGATGTAACCAATAATTTTATATTTGTAAATGCGTTTTAAGGAGCAGCAACCTTCAGTAATGACATCTCAGAGGAGAGCTGTAAAGTTGTATTAATCTGAGTTTAAAAATCATGCCACAGTAATGATATGATTGACAAAAGCAGGAACTGTGTGACCTGGGGTTCTTAAAGGGCTTATCAACATATAGAGCCCCAGCTCCCTTTTTCCAGAACCAGTCTTGATTGGTTGGCTTTTCCTTTTGGGTATGTGCTGGAAGCCAACTTGCAAACATAGGAGATTTAGCTTATACCAAGTGAAACCACTGATCCACCTAGGTCAGAATTACCTAAACTCACTGACAGCAACTCCCCCTTGTTTCTGATAGGAATCTCTTCCAGAATGATCGGGAATGGCAGGGATTGAATTTGGGATATTTACATCCTAACACGTGCTCCATTGTTGAGCTCCTGTCCTTCCTTAAATGACTTTAAAACAAAGGCGGTAATGGTGTGTCCTAGGAGCGATGAGGGCTACTATATGTCCCCCTCCACTCCTAGATTCCCCCAACATCACTCCTATTCAGCAAAACAGCAGCTTAAAAATGAAACTTTGAGCCGACGTCTCTGTAAGGTGCAGTTTTGCATTTAATTGCTCCCCACCCACCCCCTCTCTCTCTGGCTTTTCTTTGCAAACAGAGATTCAGGAAGGACTCCTCTCGTGCTTTCTGCAAGCGTGCTGATGACTAAAAAGGCCAATCCGAGATAAACAATTCCAGTTGCAGAAAGCACAGCAGAAGGTCTCCTTGGGTGATGTTTTTGGGTTGTGATTCTTTCTGCGTTGTTGTTTCTCTTCAAGACTTGTTCGGCGTGAGTTCTCAAATAAGGCTGCAGCATTGTGGATAGTGCGTCTCCATGCCTCCCGATGTGAGGCCAGGGCGGACCACTGTTGGTGATCAATTTGGCCGAGCCTGAGATGTTGTTTCAGGAAGCCCTTGTATCGCTTTTTTGGAGCGCCCCTCTTACCACCGCAGGCAAAAATCCATACAAACAGTAAGCAAAAATAACTGTAATGTCACTTCCAAAATGGTGGAGTGCAGCCTGCCTGGAAAGGGGGCAGACCCCAAAATGACCCTCAGCTCTTCCACAAATGCTCACCTCTATTTAACATTGTTATTTCTCCTTTTAAAAAATGGTCCTGCTTTCTCATCCTCCCCACAAAAGCACATTCATTCAGATTTTTAATGTATTTGTTGTTAATTGCCATCCAGTCAACTTTGGCTTAGGACAAACCTATGAATGGGAGACCTCCAGGTCACCCTGTTATCAACAGCCTCACTCGGGTCTTGCAAACTCAGGGCAGCTATGGGTTCCTTGATGGAGTCTGTCTACCTATAATGTGGTCTTCCTCTTTTCATACGGCCTTGTACCTTACTAAGCATTATTGTCTTTCTGAGGAGTCATCTTTTGATGTTACGTACAAAGTATGACCATCTCTGTTTAATATGTACATTTTATTTAAACTTTTAATCCTGACAAATAATTCAGTATTTTAAATTGACAGTTTTAAACAATAGTAAGAATGTACACAGTCCTCTCTAATGTTTCCATGTTGTTCTTGTACATTGATGTCAATTCTTTTCACTAAAATATTTTAAAAACGTTTAAAATATTTTGTCATGACAACACATCCTTATCATAAATGCCCTGAAACTAGCATCCCAAGTCCACTTAGTAATGGGACTTGCTACTGAGTGCTTGGTTCATGCTTTTAGTTTGTACATCTATCTTTGAAAAGTAACAGTCTAAAAAACCAGACTGCTGAGTGATAAGCTCAATACATGGATATCTGCCCCCAGTGTGGAAGTGAAATTAGAATCCCCTCATTGTCTTCTTTATGTGAATTGGAAATTCTCCACTATACAGTTGATTTTTCATACTTTCTTCAATAATGTTCTTTTCTAACTTAATTGTTAATTGCATCATTATTCTGACTACCTAGCTTTTCTGGAAGAAATGCTGTATCCCAGCAGCTTGGAATGTTTATTCTATTCCACTTCAGCACACCCTAACTGTAAAGCTCTATCATATTCTTTAAGGTGGCAGTCCCCATCATCAGTATCATCTTTGTGTCCACCTCTTCGATGACAGTTGTGAAACATGTTTACTGTGCATATTAATTAACCTTCCTCCTTTCTCCCAATCTAGACCCTATATTATTGTGAAGAAGCAAAAACCTGCAGTTACTGAAAAGCATATGGAAGAACTGGCACAAGGTTATAGGTAAGCAATTAGGCAAGATGTCTTCTTCCCTATTTTATTCTGTAGCTATAGCCATGCAAAAAAAAAACACCAGTATTTCATACTCATGCTACAATTAAAAATAAAATTTAAAATGTAAGATAAATAAAATCTGATTCTGTATAAGTCAGTTTCCTGTGTTACATATCAGAGCACAAAATCAACTCATTTTAAAACCTGCTTCTCATTTCATGTGAATATTTAAGTTTGGATATTTGCCTTCCCTCAGTGCTTTCTTCAGCCTTAATGTGGAATTATAAATTGTTTTGAAACACTACTCTTTTACTTTCAGGAATTTTGAAGACTTCTTACATGAAAGCCTTGTTGAATATCTGGATGTAAATGAGGAAAATGATTGCAATATTGCACTATATGAACATACAATTAATAAGTAAGTGTTCTGTGTTTTTATAATATTGCACCATTGATATTGGCATATGAAGAGAATGCCTTGTATTAGGAGTATCTTACAAGACTTAGAAAACAGGGAAAACAGGGAGCATGATAGGGTCTCCTTCCTTAAACAGAGGTTGGATGGCCATCTGTCAGGGATGCTTTGATTGTGATTTCCTGCGTGGCAGAATGGGGTTGGACTGGATGGCCCTTGTGGTCTCTTCCAACTCTACAATTCTATGATTCTATTCAATGTTTTTGCACCTGACAATAATAATGTATGTTTGTGTGTTTGTGTGTTCAAATCACCTGTCGACTTATGGTGACCTCATGAATTTCATACGGTTTTCCTAGTCAAGGAATAATCAGAGGTGATTTGCCCATTCTTTTCTCTGAAATATAAACTGCAGTACCTGGTGTTTGTTTGAAGTCTCCCATCCAAGTACTAACCAGGGCTGACCTGCTTAGCTTCCAAGATCAGATGGGATCTGGTGACTTTAGGGTATTTAGGCCAATGTATATTTATATGCCCATATTTATTAAAGATTCATCTTCAAGGGCATTTATGATCTTGCCTTTCATTTTTTAAGAGTTACATAGTTCCAGAACACCACATGAATGTGCTCATGAGGATCCTGAACTTCCCTTTTTTGTTCCAGCATATTACCCCCTAGATCAAGGAAAACGTCTAAAATTACTGCCCCACAAAGTATAATAGATGTAATTTTAGAATAATTTGATGTCTTTGAGTTGCCATTCCTTTATTCACTGTCTAGCATTGTGAGTTTTCTGTTTTCCTTATCTACGAAACCCTGAAACAAGTATTTGATCCTACTGATTTATAAATATGTGGCTTTTGAGCTCTAACTAGTGGTGTTTTTCCCCCATTTCTAAGAGATACAACACATCTAGAGATAGAACCTTTCACTCTTCTTGGTGTGTGTGCTGGCCTTATTCCTTACCCTCACCATAACCAGTCTCCAAGAAACACTTACCAGTGCGCTATGGGGAAGCAAGCTATGGGTAAGTCATCTGTGCTGCAGGTTACAGAGGTTACAGTAACATGCAGTATTTTAAGGGTGCAATCTCATGGTTCCTGGTAGTCATCCCAGAGACCATAGAAGCTTCCTTTAAGTGATGAAAGAAAAGTCTGCTGACCTTGCTTCTCAGAAAGGGTGTTTTTCACAAAAGGTTTGGGATCTACTGAAGCCAATGCCCACCCATTTTCCTGACATGCTACTAGCCTGTAAGATAGATCTGGGGTAAGGAAAAATGGTAACCCTTCTCTTATAGTGGGGAAATAAAAGGGGAGCAAAGTGCTTCCCCATTTCCACCCTGCCATATCCGCTCTGGCAGGGCTTTGGATTTGGCAATTCAACTATCATGTCATGGATTCTCCTGCTTTCTTTATTCATTAGATAACTCTGTCATACGAGTTTCAGAATTAGTTAGCCTATTTTTCCATAATGGCTCGTAAAATTCAATTTGGATTGTACAGCGGACTCCATTGTTGGACAGTTTTTAAAGATGTTAAAAACAGCATCACATATGAAGTTAGTTGTGGGTTTTTTTTCAGCAGCTTTAGAGAATTAGCAATGAATGTTTCTGTGTCTTATGCTGCAAGGTTCTGTGCTCTGTTCTTTGTCTTGTCTTTCTTGTTTAAACTCTCTTGTTTAAAGACTTTGCACAGAAACAGACAGAGGATATGGACAAGGGATTTTCCCTAAGCAGCTAGTGTTTTCTGTTTTTCAGTATTACTGACCAATTGTATAACATAGTTGGTTTTCCCCCTCTTGCTATGGAAATGTAGCTAAAACGCCCTCTCCCACTACAAACAAATCTGGAAATGCTGGAACTCAGGGATTATTCTGATTTCTTAACAGAGTATCAAATAGCTACAATCATATGTGCTATGTAAAAAGGAAGTCCAATCTGAGTAAGTCATATTTGTGAGTGAACATGCCTAAGAGCTCTATCCCATCTTAGAAATGCATATACTGTAACCTTACATTACTGACAGCACTTAAATATGCTTAGATTTTGCCAACCAATATATATTAATTAACATTCATATAAATTAATTATTCATAACGCAGTCTAACTTTCAGTAAAAAAAACCCAATAAATACAGTCATCCCTTCACATTTGCGGCTTTGACTTTTGCAGCCCCTTCTATTCACGGTTTCCAGCTTGCTGGCGCATTACCAGCCTGGCCTTCAGTTTCCCCCTACATCCCTAGGGGTGGTGTTTAAACAGTGGCTTTTGGCTTCCCGCCACTGCCAGCTGCCAAGAAGCCACCTCCTCCTCCATGTGGGTGCAAGGAGCCGGTGGGCGCAGGGAAGGGGGTGGGTGAACAGAAGCCCTTTAAACAGCAGCTTTTTGGCTGCCAAAACTTCTGTTTAAACTGATTCTGTTCGTGCACCCCCTTCCCTGCTTTCTCATCAGCCTGAGGTTCGGATTCCTTCCACCTCCCTGGTTGGGTGGGTGAACCGAATTGGCCCCAAAAGAATTGAACTCCCAGGAGCACCGGTTCCTAAAGGTTCAGAGTGAGTGGGGTGATGAAGCCAATCCCCAAGATTAGCTGGATTCAGGGCAAAAATTGCCAAATCCAACGGATCTTGGGGCTTGACATATTACCCCACTCGCTATGAGCCACCACAGCAAACAGAAACCGGGGAAAAGCCGCAGAGGCCATGGGTTTTCCATCGAATGGAGCGGCTTTTTCCAGCTTTTGTTGGCTGTGGGGAGAGAGGCTATGGTGGGCTTTGATGCAAAGCCCGTAAACCGCCCCCCCGCGCACATCCAATGAAAGCCGGAAAAAGCATTCACTGTGGGGTGAGAGCCTCTCCCTCCCTTCCTCCTCCAGGGCGTTCCATCTGCAGCCCACCCCAATCTTTGGATAAATGTTTATTCACTTTTTTTCACATTCACGGGGGTCTTGCGCCCCTAACCCCTGCAAATGTGAAGGGACAACTGTAGTTTACAAACGTGTGTGTTGTCTGTGTCCTTCATAAACCATTACATGAATGAATTACAGAATGAATTCTGTAGATGTTTGGATAATGATCCCCCACCCCACCCCCGGTTAAACTGGCATGAGAGCTCCAGGTTTGCAGATGCACAGCTCTCTCTCTGGCTGTTATAGCCTGCCCTGTGCATGTGATTTTGCTCCTTCCCTTGAAGTAAACAGGGTATGCTCTATGTGCATTGTCCTTATTTTAACTCCTGCGTCAGACAGTTTTGGGATAGTCATTATAAAACACATACACACTTCAAGTTCTTTAAGAAGTGAAACTGTCACTTTCTGGGTTTATGAATTTTGTTAGTCATTACCGCTCTCCATAATAATTACTGCACGAAAGCTGCTTCCCACTTGTGTGTGTCTGTGTGCATGCCTTAAAGTCATCTGTCAACGTATGGCAACCCCATAAATTATATAGTGTTTTCTCAGGAAAAGAATACTCAGAGGTGATTTTGCCAGTTCCTTCCTCTGAAATATAGCTTACAGCACCTGGTATTTGTTGGTCGTCTCCCACTCAAGTACTAAACAGGGCTGACCCTGCTTAGCTTCCAAGATCTGACAGGATTTGGTGCCTTTAGGGTATTTAGGCCCTATGCCACCCCAATTCTGAGCATTGTCTCTTTGTATTTTCTCTGGAACAATTGTATCCAGTGCCAGAAAGTTGTGTGTTTATGGTGTCCCATTTATTTTGATAAGGCTTGCTCAAGAAAATGAGCTGTGTTTTAAAATAGTCACTATGAAGTAACTTAAAAAAAAAAATCAGGGTAAGAATCCTAAATATTTTCAGATTAAATTTTAAAGCTTCCTACTGTGCCACATTTATTTTTCCTGACAGAAATCTTAGACTTTCAGTGCACAATACAATATTTTATTAGAAGTATTTGAAAATGAAATGATATATATCTCTTAATTTTAATTTTGCTCTCTTTCTTTATAACCCCCCCCCCCCGCTCCGAGACTCTATTTTAGAATTATTAGCCCCAGAAGGTTTGGTTAGTTACCACACACAGTTAAGCAGGATCAGTGTGTACAGAAAGCCAATTCAGTATCTGTAGAGTTCTTTTGTAGTTTTCTGTGTGAAGGTCTTTTTTTCTCATTTTGTTTTCAGTGTCATTTGCAATTCATTGTCTGTGTTTTCAGAGGTTGGTGTATTCAGCTGCTTTGACCCTGGGTCTTGCACATTTAGCTCCTTGGATACAATCCTCTGACGTTACTGCTGACGCTGGGAACACAAAAGCTGCTGAATATCTTTAGTAATAATTTTTTTTAAAGGCTTTGTTTCTTTATGCTGTTACAGAGCACCTGACTGAAGAAAGATCACAGAGATAAAAGTGCATTTCTATAGTTGGCATTTACAGAGTCTTGTTTGTTTGTTTGTTTCATTTTATACTTTCTACTCATGTTCCAAACATTTTCTACAGGCTGCTAGACCTTTCCTTTCATATAGAGGCTCTGTGATCACAATACTAGGAAAGTTCTCTTCGTTATCATCCTGGATTAGCTACTGATTGGCTTCAGCTACATTTGTGTAAACTAAATTTTGTGCCAAAGGCTATGAATTGGCTCTTTGAATCTGTCTGTATAGAGAATCATCACATCAAATATATTTGGCCTTAGGAGAGAAAAAAAAGACAGAATTCCCTGCAGTCATTTTTGCCCACCCCCTGCTGCCACTAACTGTTTCTGTATTGTCCTGCAGTAGATACACGTTCAAGTCCATTTAGTCATTTCCTGGGCTGTCAAGAGCTTGGGATTATTGAGATAGCATTTTAGCTCCCTGCTGGGAAGGAAGAACATGTTAGTCAATTTTGCACTTTTCTGATAATTTAAATGCCCACGCTACCTCAGAAACACCATTCTTGGGCTTTGCAAGAGCTAGTGTAAAGAGAATGGGTCAGTCCTATAGTGTGCAAATGCTCTAAGAATATCAAAGTGATCTTTTGGAAGGTATACAGTGGACATATGCAGGGCAGGAAAAATTGTTTCAGGTAACAAGATAAGATAGGATAACAGATTCTTAAGTGCTTACAAGATCACTTTAACATGTTTATGACACTTAAGTCCTACTTTTCCTTCACTAGAGTGAAGTTTATCAGGGGTTCCAAGTTCTCTCCCCTTCCCCAGTTGCTGTTATTGCGTTCCTTCAAGCCATTTCCAACTGACAACAACCCAAAGGCAACCCTATCATGGGGTTTTCTTGTCAAGATTTGTTCAGAAGGGGTTTGCCATTGCCTTCCTCGGCGGTTGAGAGAGTGGGACTTGCCCATGGTCACCCAATGGGTTTCCATGGCCAAGCAGAAATTCAGACCTGGGTCTCCACACACAAACCACTACACCACCATGGCTGTATCCGATGCAAAATCTACCAGGTCCAAAAACCCAGCCAATGTAGTACTGTCGGGTCATTTTGTGCAGTGCTGTGTGTGTGTGTCAATTACTGTTGGTGGATTTGCTATATTTTGTGAGCCAAAATGTCCAGTTGCTCATGCTGTAGTCTGTTGCATGAGCAGTTTGACCAAATAGGATCCTGGTCCTAACATTTCTATGGAATGCCAGGAGGGCACTTTCCCATCCATGCTCCTGAAAAGGGATTTTTTTTTTACATGTGCAGCTCTGGATTGTAGCCCTTTTCTCATGTCCTTTAGTAGCTAAACTAAGGTAGCTGTTGCATTTACATCTAGTATACTGCAAGCTGACTTCTAGGTAGTGCTTAGAAGAAAGAATTTGATGTCATGATCTCAGCCTAGCTATAGCATAAGATAAATGCTGATGGATTCTTGAGGTGAATGTTATGGAAAGTGGGCAGGTGTGCTCAGGCGCTCAGAAATTATCCTGTCATTTTCCTTTAAAAAAAAAAATGAAGAAGATTTTTATGTTAAAAAAAAATAGGAAAGAAGTCATGGATCATACATTTTCTTACATGGAAACTGAGAACTGTACACAGCCAAAATACTCACTGGTTTTTTTTTTTATGACATTTCCATGCCACTTGTAAACTGTCACTGTAAACAGAACTATTCTTCTTTGTGGTCTCTGTGATTCACTCATATGGACCATTCTGTGCCTATGCAGAGATCTGTGGTACTTCTAGAGCTTACTATATGCTATGCCTTCCTATCTTTGCCTCAGTTCTTTTTCATCTGCTACATCAACATCAATAGCAGCAATATCAAGCATCAACCCCAACTGGTATTTTATTAAGCATTGTGTCTTTTTAATTGCAGGTACCATTGGATACAATCAGAGGAATAGGATAGATACTCTTATGTACCTATTAGCATATCCACAAAGGCCAATGGTTAAGACAAAAACCATAGAACTCATAGAATTTGAGAAATTGCCAGCGGGGCAGAATGCCACTGTTGCTGTGATGAGTTACAGTGGGTATGATATTGAAGATGCTCTTGTCCTAAATAAAGCTTCTTTAGACAGAGGTAAGAAAAAATTGATTATGTTCTGCCTTGTCCATGAAGAAATGGCTTATGTTCTTGCCTCAGCCCCATGCATACATTGCATTAAGTCCAAGTAAAGACAAGTTAACCTGTGTAATATTTGATTGACAAGCCATGATTTGCTTGTTTGGAAACCATTGGTTTAGAACCATAGTTCGGTGTAATATGTAAACTGTTGATCACCAACAGTGGTCCACCCTGGCCTCACATCGGGAGGCATGGAGACACACTATCCACAATGCTGCAGCCTTGTTTGAGAACTCACACCAAGCAGGTCTTGAGGAGAAACGACAACGCAGAAAGGATCACAACCCAAAAACATCACCCAAGGAGACCTTCTGCTGTGCTTTCTGCAACCGGACTTGTTTATCTCGGATTGGCCTTTTTAGTCATCAGCGCACTTGCAGAAAGCACGGGATGAGTCCTTCTTGAATCTTCGTTTGCGAAGAAAAGCCAGAGAGAGAGATAGTTAAGACTGGTAAACTGTAGTAAAGACTTGCCAAATCATAGTTTGCTGTACGAGCAATATCCATAATTAGGTCATTGTCCATTCTTGTTATAACCTTTACCAGTGATTTAATAAAGAAAATGTAAACTGAGAAAAACCTACCAAACAATGAAAAATATTTTAAGTTAATATTGAATGTGATAAATATGGAATTGCTACAAAAATATTTCTTTGAAGGAGTCCTGAATTAGCACTTGAAACTTAAATAAGTGATCCAGGCAAAGGGCTTTTAAGTTCCATTTATTCCAGTGGGAGATATTTCAGCATGTGCTTTACTTTTTTCTTCAAACCTATTGGGACTTTGGTTAGGTCATGCCTTAAATGTTGCTTTTCCATAACAGTGGAACCTAATGAGATTTAAATTCTGGCTCTTTTTAGTAGGAAAAAGGGGCATGTGTTGAACATCATTATGAATTTGATAACTGGAAAAAATGGTTGGCCTAAATCCAGTTGTTATAGATCTGTTGAATCAATGGAATTTACATAAGCGTTGATTTACCAAGATCCAATTGGTGCAGAAGGTCTACTGTAGTTGACACTAACAGTTGGATTTAAGCTATCGTGTTACAGCATATAAAAGTGAAAAAATCTCCCTAATATTAAACTGGTTGACAAATCTATATGGTTATTCATTAAGTCAGTTCTTATTAGTATGCTAGCCATCTTTCTAAAATCAGTGATGTTTTTAGGTACAATTGCAATGCAACATATTCTTTAGCCAAATTAGCATCTAACCAAAATAATGTATTAAATGCTGCTGGGTGAAGACATGTGCTACAGCAATCAGTGAGTATTGCTTGTATTCATTTTAGTCAGGCTTGTCTGGATGACAGTACTTTTTGTATTATGCTGTCAATCATTTTTAAATGCCATTTCCACTATGAAACGTATAATATTCTAATGTGCCCAACGTTTCTTCTGTGTGGCCAAAAAACTTTTGGTTTGTAGTTTGTACTGATACACTCTAACACACTTTCCCCATACTTACACCCTTTCTGCTAGTTGCCAGGCAACAATACTAGTATTCTTAGACATGTATCTTCGGCACTAATGTCTGCACACTTAATTTATTCTTTTTTGGTGAAACAATAGCAGACATGATTTAAAGCAGAATGTTTTCCTTATGGTAGACAAGTAACTTTAGGGGGAAATCAAAGACAGCCCAGAATTACTTGGTATAACTAAACAATGCACTGTGCAAAACATAAAACTATGTTTCAATTTGTAATCTAAAGTGTATTAAATGGCATTATACTTGTGTATACAAATATGAATATGCTCCAGTAATATCTTGATCCAATAGTGGTTAATGAAAGAAACCCAATGAATTTATATTTCTAAGTTTGGTTTCTTAAAAGCAAAAGTTGTTAGTGTCACAGCTTGTTCTCTAAGATTTATAGAAAAGCAGTGCTGGAAGCTATCATAGAAGAGAAGAGTTAATCTCTTAGGTTCCTGCTATATTGTTGAAATCTTTACCTGAAAATTGCAAAACAAAGAGCGAAATCTTAGTTGTGTCTCAGTCCTGTTAAAATATGACTTAAGAATGTTGGTGCTCTTTTTCCAGAAATGTAAATTATAATCAGATTTCATGCTTCTCTTATAATTGCTTCCTGGCTCTTAAATGTTGCTTGGAACCTATTCTTAACCTATGGGAAGTTGAACTAAACAATTTTAACAAGAGAAGGCATATAATGTAGATTTGTACAATACATTTTGGTAGTATACTTGAAATATAATATTAACCTAACTGTCTGGCTGTTATCTTAGGTAACTGTGGCAATACTTTTGATTGACATCTTTGCTTTCTCAAAGGTTTTGGAAGGTGTCTTGTGTACAAGAATGCTAAGTGTACTCTGAAGCGTTACACCAACCAGACATTTGACAAAGTGATGGGGCCCATGCTGGATGCAGCTACACACAAGCCAATCTGGCGGCATGAAATTTTAGATGCTGATGGTATTTGCTCTCCAGGTATGAACATTGTGGATTTTTTCCTATATTTTAAGAAATATATTTCTTTTATTCCAACTGCAAAATGCTTGTGACAAGTTATTACCCTGTGGAATTCAGTCACAATAACAGAAGTAAGGTAAAAAGTTCAGTATAGCACAAGTAGAAGCAGCTGTGGTGAATGCAAGAAAGTCTTTGCAGATTAAATTTATTTTAAAAAATAATAATAAAGGAAAGTAAGCTAAACAAAGTGGGTTTGATCCAGTCATACTCTGCTGTGAACTGAAGTGTTCCTTTAGTTCAGAGAGGAAGTTCCCATTGGTTGAAACAGGAAGTGGAAGTTTCACAGATTTCCTCCCTGCAGCCTCCTGTGCACCTCCAAAAGCTGCTGGGTGGGGGTGGGGTGGAGTCACCCTAGAGCTCCTAATATCCCCCTCCCATGCTGCTCTGGTAGGTTGGAAGGCCCTCCAGAGCAACATGGGGGGGGCACTGGGAGCTTCATGGGGGGAGGAGAATAATGAAAAATGGCTTTCCTCCAGGGAAGCTTCCCATGAGCAGAATCCACTTCCACTCATACATGAAATGGGCCATTTCATGTATTTACGTGTGTCCCTGACATTTTTATGTGTGTGTATACATGAACCTGTACATTTTAAAACCTATATTTCCAAATTAGCATTCAGAATGACTTGAAAACATTCAACAGTCAAAAATGGCAGAGCACTAAAATCCCATTAAACAAAAGTTCAGAATCAATTGAGTGTCTGGATGAATACAAAGGTCTTAGCTGATGCCTAAAATTTATCAGGCTAGGTGAAAAGCCCTGCAGAGAACATTCCACAGTTAGTCATCCATGAGAGAGCCCTTATTAATAACTTTAGCAGTCCAGTCAGAAGACAAAACTCAGCAAACTCCTAAGCCTGTTCACAGTCAGTCTTTCCACCATGTGAAGACTTTAAAAATGCTTCATACTGTTGATCGGTGTTGCATAAAATATGAAATCAGTCCTCTTTTCCCCATGTATTTACAGGTGAAAAAGTAGAAAACAAACAGGTGCTTGTGAATAAATCAATGCCTACTGTGACCCAGACCCCTCTGGAAGGGAGCAGCGTACCACAGCAACCACAATATAAAGATGTTCCAGTAACGTATGTCCTGCTGTCATACTTCATTTTTAAAAATCCTACAGGATGCAGTTCCCCAAGCCATGTTTCATGCCCCACCAGTGCTCCCCAGTATCTCCCCTCCCAAGTAAAGCTTTAAAAACCCTATTTTCCCACCAAAAAATTGCTGCTGTCATTTGCCATAAAATTTTAGCAGTAAACCATGGCATCTGCAACAATCCAGCCCCATTTTATACCTGCTCCCTTCTCCAAACAGATCTATATTTCCTTAGCCTGTTTTCCCACCCAACCAAAAACTGCTGCTGCTCTTACTCCCCAGAAAACAGAGTGGGGGGGAACAGCATAGCAGAGCCCCCACTTTTTTTTCCTTTGCCCTTCTTGTCTTCCTTTGCCTATTTTGTACAAATCCATTGCTACTAGCACTGAGTTCTACTGTATAAGCTGGCACTTCCCCCCATCTCCTGATACTAGACAGGCAGGTGGGTGGGCAGGGGAGGGGAGAGTGAGCTTGTCAGTGACCTCTGCCATTCTGCCTTCTTCCACAGCAGGCAGTGACGGCAGGCAGGTAGATCAGGGGAAAAGAAGAGGAGGACAAGTGAGGGAATTTACCTTGCAACTTTCTTCCACTGCTAATGGTGTTGTTTTCCCTCCCTCTCTTTCAAGAAGGGAAGGAAGCAGCAAACATCTGCCTAATTAAATGAGGGTTTGTTTGAGGAACATGAGGTGGACCAAAATTAGGTTTGACTGTTGGATGAGGATACATGAAAATGACAACAGTGCAGCCTTCTAAGGTGAAATTGGTTCTCTAACCTTGCCATCCTTGGTGTACAAGAAGGACAGTCAAATCCAGTAGGTCTGGGAGCCATTTTTGACCCCTGGAAACTTCTGCATGGTGCTGAAAAATGTGGGGGAAGGTTTACTTCTATTTTAAAAAAATACATAGTTTTTCAAAAGCACCATTTGATAAAGCCACATTCTCCTTGTTTTGAAAAACACCCCCCCCCCCAAATCTGCTGAATGAGAGATGAGTCCTGGGTGAATCTGGAACTGAAAAAATGGGGCCTCACGTATGGCCTGTGGGCGACATGTTCTCCACATCTGAATGGGGCCCCATATATGGCCTGTGGGCCATGTGTTTTCCACATCTGATGTAGAGCAACTGTACCAGATGTGGGCCAAACTATATATATATATTTAAAACTACTTAAAATTGCCCCTCCTATTTTGAAGGAAAAGCAAAATCATAAGCCCAAGAGGAGACATGCCTCTTCTCAGAAATTCATCTCAGGGCAATGCCTAACATGTCTGATTTTCCTTCAAAATAAAAGTATCTGGCATAAACACACTTTTTTAAAAAGAGGAAGATTAATCTCATGCAGTTTTGCTCTCTGTTAAGTCTGTTGCAGCAAAAAGACATACTTGGTGCATTCCTGGAAGGTTCAGTGCTATGAGGAAAATTATAAAACCTCTTAAAAACTAACAGGAAGTGCATTAGTCCTCCAGGTACCACAGGACTGCTTAGGTGCAATTAATTTTTCTTGAACTAAATGGGAAAACACCCATTTAACATAAAAGGTCTGAGTTACAACACATGTATCATTCTTTTAATGTTTTTTTGTAATTTTCAGTCTCACAGGCCTTCTTGGTCCTTCTTAAATAATGTCACAGTCTGGTCAGCTAAATGCCTTCCTAAATGCCTGGACCCTTGGTCATGATATTACACATTTACAGTACATAGAACCTGGACCACTTTCATCTGGAGGATTCAATTTGCGTAGTTTGTATTGCCGGATCTCCAGCACTAAAGTATAGAAGGCACAGAAAACCTATAGAAGGCATCTTCAACTCCCTGCTTAAATAATGTGCACAAAGTTGTTTTTCTTAGATCTCCTATTCCTTTTCATACAATTTAATTTCTATTAAAAATTCCCATTTTCAGCAATATGTTTCATTATAGAAAAGACCAGAATTTCCTGAATTTAAATCTAAAACATACAAGCTGATGTCCCACAGACAATTTACCAAAACTAATGTGGTTGTATTTTTGTCAACTGAATCTATATTTTCTTCTTTTTAATTAGTTACAAGGGTGCAACTGATTCATATATTGAAAAAGTCATGATATCTTCAAATGCAGAGGATGCATTTTTGATCAAAATATTGCTAAGACAAACAAGACGTCCAGAAATTGGAGACAAATTTAGCAGTCGTCATGGGCAAAAAGGTATACCTTATAAAAGTGTTAGGTTTTAAATGTTTAAGCATAATTGAAGCAGTTTTACAGATGTACTTGGAATAGTTCAAGATGTACTATGAAATATACAGGTATATTTACACAAACCTTTTCTGTATAAATGTGATAACCTGACTCTTCATTCACATACTCTTAAATATTAAAATGTATGAATGAATGCCATCTGATCTTCTATTCATAACTGAGCAAATCCTAAGTTATATGGATGTGAGCAGTGACTGCTGCATTAGTGGAAGTTTAAAGCTCAGCAAAAGAAATAAAAGATAGTACTAACCAAGTTTGGAAATTGCTGTATTTTGATATGAAGGGACAATACTGAGTATGTTCACATGCTCCATATTGTAGTCATAAATGTCCAAGTCTTTTTTCCCCCTACTCCAGAGTTATGGGTAGTAGAAGAAATCATATGGCGATGATGGTGGTAGTAGTGATAGTAGATCTTTGAGATGGACCTTCTCCATCAGTCATGTTTAGTGAGGATGCGAGACAGCTTTCTCAGTAGACAGCCCCAAAGAACAGAATTCCCTTTCAAGGGAGTCTAGGCTGGCTCCTTCCCTGTTGTTCTTCTGCCAGCAGGCAAAGGCTTTTTTATATAGACAAAGTACAGATTGACACTGTACTTTTTTATTGATTCATTTTTAAATTGCTTTTAATATGGCTGTGCTTTGTTCCTTTGTGAACAAAGCACTACAGTACCATATTGTTTTATTAATAATTAATTAATTAATTAATTTGTGTTATAAGACAGTAACATTTTATGGTTTTATCTGTGCCTTCTTAGTTAACTTTGTTATGAACAGCTTTGAATCCCAGTTTTGGGGGAGAAAGTGAATAGAAATAAAGTAAATAAATAAAAATCCTTATTTTGATGTCCTTGAAAACTTCTGGAGACTTGTCAAGGCTCATTTGACTTAGAAAATCTGAATTATTGTTCATTTCTGTTAGAATGAGATCCATGGAAATATGTAAGCTAGTTAACATTTGCTGAAAAATAAGTGAGCTGCTTTATAAAAGAAGGAAGACCTTTCTTTAAAAAAAAATCTCTTCACTTCTTATTTAAAGCCAGTAAAAATGAATGCATTGTGTGATGCTTCTTTCTAGATAGGATAAACTATGGCTGAGAAGAAATAACTGTTGTATGAAAAATTGGACACACTTGTACCTGGCTAATTTCTAAAGCTTTTTGGAGTCTGTGTTTTAAAAATACAAAAGTGAAGTTTCTAGATAAAAGAGAGACTCTGGGCAAGAATTAAGCCTATTCATTTTCTTCATTGTTTTTTCATGCTGTACATAGCTGAATATGTTACTCATATGGCCACGGAACTGGCATCTGTAAAGCATTTAACTAGACTGGAAACATCCCCAATAAATGTTTGTCCAGCAATTGCTCCTGCTCCTCATTTTCAAATCTGCATGACTATTTGTTGCTTGTTATTAACTGATGTCAAGTTAACTCCAACTTGTGGCGACCTTGTGCATTAGAGACCTCCAAGTCATCCTATCATCAGCAGCCCTGCTCAGGTCTTGCAGAGTTATGGCTGTGGCTTCCTTGATTCAGTCTATCCATCAGTAATTCAGTCTTCTTCTTTTCCTACTGCCATCTACCTTATCAAGCGTTACTGTCTTTTCTAGTGAGTCCTGTCTTTTCATGATATGGCCAAAGTACAACAGTTTCAGTTTAGTCATCTTAGTTTCTAGGGAGAGTTCAGGCTTGATTTGTCATAGGACCCATTTATTCATCTTTTTTAGCAGTCCACTGTATCCATAGAAGCCTTCTCCAGCACCACATTTCAAAGGAGCTGTTTGTTTTTTGTTTTTTCTCAGATCTTATGGAAGAGGTTTATTTTTCCTCCTTTTTTGTTGTCATCTTTTGTTTTTTCTGCATTGATTGTTGTAGTTCTCCTTGATCTTGCGCACAAGTTGGTGAACACTTGCGTTCAGGGTTCTCACCCTATTTCTGTCAAATTTTACTTTTGCTTCTCATCTGTCCTTAACTGCTTGAGGGGTTTCATTTGTCATCCATTGAGGCTTCTCTTTCTTTTTTGGCTGCAGATAGTGTCTTTGCATTCCTCCCTGACGATGTCCCTGGCTTCAGTCCAGATTCCTCTGACTCCTAGTCAATTAGGCTTAATAGTGCAAATCTATTTTTCACATTATCTTTAAATTATCTTCTGGTTGTATTTTGGCATGACTTTAGCTTGACTGTAATATTTGATATTATTAATAATGGTCTGTGCCACAATCTGCTCCTAGTCTTGTTTTTGCAGAGAGCATGGAGCTTCTCCATCTTCTACTTCCAGTTATGTAGTCTATTTGATTTCTATATAGGCCATCAGGTGATGTCCATGTACACAGTCACCTCTTGGGTTGCTTGAAGAATGTGTTTGTGATAAACTGTTGGCCTCGCAACATTCAATCAGTCACTACCCTACTGCATTTCATCATCCTAGGCCAAATTTTCCTACAATCTGATTCTGCTGTTTCCTACTTTTGCATTCCAATAGCCTATGATTAATACGAAGTCCTGTTTTGGGGTGTGATTAATTTCCTCCTGGACTTCAGCACAAAATCTTTAATTTCTTCTTCTTCTGCCTTTGTAGTTGGAGCATAAATTTGAATTATGGTTATATTGATGGGTTTTCCCTGAAGTATTATTGATATTATTTGGTAAGACTTTGCATTATATCCTTTGACTGCTTTTTCTACATGTCTCGTCACTGTTAATGCCACCCCATTTCTTCTTAAATTTTCACTGCCTGAGTAAAACACTGTGTAATTATTTGACTCAAAATATCCTATCTGGTCCACTTTAGTTCTCTCATTCCAAGAATTGCAACGTTTATATGTTCCGTTTCTTGTTTTACTATGTCCAGCTTCCCCTAATTCATGCTTCTTGCATTCCATGTTTTTATAATATATGTTTTGCAGCTTCAGACTTTCCTTTCACTTCTGAATACATCAACAGCTGAACGTCTTTCGGCTTCAGTCCAATTGCATCATTCTGCTCTACACTAGTAGCTCGTTGAGTCATCTGACCTGGGAGTCTCATCTTCTGGCACTATCTTTTGTTTCATTTGGGATTGTCTCCTCATATGGTTTTTGTACTAATAGACATTAAAAATGGCTTTATCATACCTCCTTGTGTGCAATACTAACCAGCGTTAGCTATGGTGGTGCCACTACTCTTGTCTCTGAGAGATCCTCTGTCAGTGTTACACTTCCTCTACTGCTGCTGCCAGTAGCTATTTGGCACATTTATTCTGGCTCCTCAACAACACCTTGTCTAACATGGGAGACCCTACTAGAGGCATTGCTACAGCCAGCATAGCCTCTTGCCTCACAGGAGGATGCAGTCCCACCAATGCAGAAAGGTAGAGCCATTGGTGGGCATGATTGTTTACTTCCCTTTAATGTTTAATCTATATATAGCTTCCTATAGGCTGAACCCATTGGCCTTAGAGAATAAGCTTAGTATTCGTTGTAAGGTCCTTTCAGAGTCTTGCCCATAAATCCAAAACATCCCCTGATACATGTAGCTGTGGAGGATTATTGAATACTTGGCTGTGCTTTTACTTCCTGTGAGTAGGTGCTGAGTTCTCATAGCACAAGTGATTGCCCCAGGTAAGCTGTGTACATACTGGCATATATCCCAGAATCATGTACGCCGCCATTGTTTCTAGAGAAGATAAGACTGTTTGGAAGATATTTCCCTGATGAGTAGAAAGTTGACAAAATTCTGTCTTAGGTATTTAGTGATAATTTGAAAGCATAATACTCCTGATGAGTCTGAAAATCCATTTCCGCCCTCCACCCCGAAATTCTGAGTTAAAAAGACTTTGCTCAGTACTCTGTTCAGTACTGGTGATATATGCTGGGGCATCACATTATTATGCTTCTGTGCTTTGGATTATTTCAGGAAGACAGAAATCCCTGACACTTTGCAAGGAACACCTTGCATTCTTATTGAGAGTCAATGGCAAATCAAGATCCATTTTAGAGAATATTGATGTTGTATTATATAAAAGATAACTTTGTTCAAATTCAAAAAAGTACAGGGAGTCAAACTGTTAGCTGCTACACTTACTTTCTCAAATTCTTTGGAAATGAAATCATTGCTTGATTCCAGAGAGTCCTGGGAGAAACAGAAGTTCTGACTTCCATATTTACTAGATCATTATATTTCCAGATTTCCTCTTGCTTCTGTAGAAGTCCCAGTCAAGGAGTAAAGTTAGAGTCCTTTGATGTGAAAAAAGCAATATATCACTTCTCTGAAAGAACGCTTCTCATTCTCTCATGTGAAAAAGGATTAACACCTCCAACAAAGGTCTTGCAGATCACAGAACTAAGCAGCAACACTGAGCAGTATTCCTGAAGTGGAAGAACTGTATTTAAGCAAGAAGGATTGAAATGGCAAGCAGAGGCTGTTATAATAGCTAAAGATTCCAGATAAAGGCATAAACCTTTCTTTAAGTATCTTTACTAAAAGTGTCTCTAAAACCAAGGAAATAAGTGGCTTAAAATTCATAGATAATGTCTTTAAGGGAGAAAATTCCATGGTCTTTAGTGTACTCATTGTGGTACAGAATATGAATACATTGTTTGTAATATCTATTAACTCTAAAGAACTTGGCTTCTCTACCATTAGCTCATTATTATACCCTGTTAAAGCTATAGTTTTTATAAACTGACTGTGGGAGACAAGAAGGTAGATACTTTGAGCAAATATATGTTGGCTGTCACTAATTATTTTCAATACATCTTAAGACCTTGTTTCTTTTTATTTTTATCCTGCTGTTCACTAGTATGTCCCAAAGCAAGTTAAATAAAACCATCCAGTTGAATTCACACTCCAACACATGTCGGAAACAATTCTCATTGAATTCAAGGGGTCTTAATCCAAGATAAGTATGTATAGGATTGCAAACTTAGAAGTACAAATAAATCACAGTAAAGATGTGATTAGACAGCACTTATGCTAATCCAGAAGTACTAGTTAAAATCATGAATTATGTGTAAGACCATAAGACATCTTTCAGAAAGAACAATTTTCAACCTCCTTTATAATAATTGGCAATTAACTGATCAGAAAAAGCCACTACAGAGAATCCAGGCCTTGTATATAGTTGTCTCAATGCAAGAAAAATGCAATGCAAGAAAAATCATTATTGTTTTAAGTCTTGTCACTTCGTATTTCTGCCATGTGCAGGCTTCTTGTTCAACTATATGTGGTTATGGAGTTTTAAGCTGTCTTGTGAAAATTGCTATCCTTTAAGTGTTAAATGACTTGCGAACTTCATATCTAATAGTTGCACTGAAAGTTGGAATTGAGTGGGAGTTGGAATTCAGTGTTACTTTAATTGTATCAAAAATTCATGCAACAGTTCTTGTTCTGTTTTGTTGTTTATTCAATAACTAATCCACCCCATCCCAGGACAGATTTCATTAATGAAAAGCACTCCAAAGTTATATAGAATTAAAATTAAATCATATATATATATATATACACACACACACCATTATCATTTATTCTTTTCCACTTAAAGTAAACCCAGATTAAATGATCATATAAGATCCCAGCTTTCTAACTTAAAAAAAAAAAAAAACCTCTTCTGCTTAACTTGCTGTTCTAAGAGTCAAGTAAGCATTTTAACTCAAAATAGCAAACAGGTAACCTTCTGACCCTTTTGAGTAAATCTTTCCTCCATCACTCCCCCTGTCCCCTTCTCAGAAATTATGGTAGTTTGTATGGCACAGAATAAAACTCTCCCTAAGCTTCCAAATAGTACATGTCTTTTAAAAAAAACCCTTACAGACATTTTAGTAAAAGTCTTGAATCGTTCTGCTATGTGTGTTTTGTAAAGTTCCTATGGCTATTGTTTTACCATAGCTGCTTTCAGGAGCATTGTAAGGGTTTCAGTTAATCAGTTCTTTGTGTGCTTCAGACTATGCAAATTTATCACATCAGACCATTCAGCAGCTCATGGGAAACCAGTGTACAAGCTGTATTGTCTTCTAGCATCTCCTCTAATTTAGAATGGTTTTAATAAAGAAGCTAATCAAGTTTGCTTATGTATTATTTATCTGTTAAGTTTAATTCAGTTCATCTTTATGTCAAATAGGATTCAGGAGGTGATATGATAGCTCCACAAACAATTCAGCCACAGATCAAAACTTAAAATTAATTTGTTATTTTACAGTCGTGAATGTTTGGGTAAATATATGAGCCTATCTGGAAGGTTGTGTGATATTTGCTGCTCTTTTGAAAAATTAATTTATTCAGCTGTAGTAATAAACTTAGTTCCCCGTATAGTTTTCTGCTCTTCTGCAGAATATCCAGAGCTCTTAATCCAGTGTGGCATTTATCAGTCATTGGAAAAATCTGATAATGGCTGTATATTCAGAATGTTACAGTTAAAAGCATTACCACATATTCTGAGATTCTTCTTAATGGGACCACTGTAGAATATATTCCTTACACAAGCATATAGTGTTGGAAGATACAATGCATATTCTCTGTAATGAAAGGTCCTACCTGGTAGCATTTGGATATGTAAGGTTTTAATCTCTCATTAAATATGTAGAACGAGGCTCCCAGTGGTAGGTTCCATTTTTAATCTCTCCAACAGAAACTGGTAGTGCACTGCAGCTGTTGCTTCTGACCCTTTAGCTAAGGCCTGGGATGCACTCTATAGTGTGGAATTTAATCAGGATTTTAAACAGTAGGATTATTTATCTTTTCTGAACCTCAAAAATGTTACCATTATGGAAAGTATCTTATCATAGAATCATAGAATTGTAGAGTTGGAAGAGACCACGAGTGTGTTCCACTGCCGAACAGCTCTTACTGTGAAAAAGTTCCTCCTAATGTTGAGGTGGAATCTCTGTTCCTGGAGCTTGCATCCATTGCTCCATGTTCCAGTCTCTGGAGCAGCAGAAAGCAAGCCTGCTCCATCCTCAACGTGACACCCCTTCAAATACTTAAACAGGGCTATCATATCGCCTCTTAACCGTCTTTTTTCCAGTCTAAACATACCCAGCATCCTAAGTCTCTCCTCATAAGGCATGGTTTCCAGACCTTTCACCATTTTAGTCGCCCTTCTCTGAACATGCTCCAATTTGTCAATATCTTTATGGATATGATTTTACTCCTGCTGCTAGATTTGTTTGATGGCCAAGTACTTTGGGCTTTTATGAAGGCATCACATTCATCTATGAATGATGCAAATCCTTGGATTTTACACATCAGAAAAGTACAAAACTTTACAGAGCACATATATAAGCACCAGAATATCTCCTAAGACACTAGTCTTGAAAATGGGAACCTAACAGACACAAAATTCCATTCAAACTTAGGCTCTAGGTTAGTATCTTCTTACAAGGTTCTTTAAATGTTATCCTTGCTACGTGTGCTTTTCCATAAACTTCAAGGAACAAATTCAGTAGTTCAAGACTCACCAGGTTAACTCGCATAATTAGAAAGTTTAAAGCACCAAGCTACAATGAATCTAGGGTAACATTTGATGGGCCCCTTTGTTTACATAGAGTCCAGTCTAATTATTTTAGCCCCAAACACCACATTCTGTGTCCAATAAACAGACTCAGTTGAAGAACCCTGTTCATAATAATTTTAGTCTGTTTGATAAAATATTATAAATTAAAAATAGAGTTTTTCTGATAAAACAGGTAAGTATGTTTTGTCCTCAGTTCTCCCTATCAAGATGCAATGAGTTGATGGTGTCTAATATCTTTATCTTTAAAGAGATGGACTTGTTGAAAACATAGACTCTTTTTACTCCTTACAAAGGTGTTTATTGCAGAACAAGAGAGGAGTATTCTTCAGAAATCAGAGACATGACTAGATGATCCTTTATAGCATGCAGTAATATGGAGCAGTGCATCTCAAGCTATCTGAGGTTGAGGAGTGACCATTTCTTCCCCATATTTGGGACTAGTACCATTTTGTGCCTATTGCTATAGTTTGAGTTTCTTTTCCCTTTCCTGGAAACTCACCAAGGAGTGGCAGCCAATTGTTCAGGGACCAACATGGTCCTCCACTTTGAGTGGTACTGTCATAGAGAATACATAGATATGTGATCTGTGGTCCATAACTACCATAGTGATATGCCCATTAAGTTCAACTTGGGATTCAACTTCTTGCAAAAACAAGAAATTGAAAAGTCACATTTAGCCTAGTACTAGTCTTAACTTCTATGTCAACACACTGCAGCTGCTATAGTGCTGAGTAATTAATAAATATTCCACCTTTTCTCCACTCTGGGACGCAACGTGGCTCACAATTTGAGTTAAAACTGAGTATCAGAGTTCACTTACTGGAAGGTTTTATTTTTCTTACTTGCTTTATTTGTGCTCTAAATGATTCAGTATCCTTTTAGTGAAATTTTAAAACAGGAATCCTTCCTACAGAAAGATGCATGCAGTGGCAGGGCATTGGTTAGGTAGAGTTCTATTGTTTTTCCATGCATGCATTTCTTTAAGCTTAACTACTTGTCATTTTGCTTGTATCATAGATGTACTGGCCATATCAATCATTGCTTTGGAAAAAGTTGTTTTTTTGTTTGGGTTTTTTTTTTTTTTCTAAAGTGCAACACAGTCCTTTGGGGATACATTTTAGACAAGGCTTGCATAAGAGACCCTCATCTTGGGTTGTTTGCCCTGTATTTTCCTCTTGACTGTGGTCCGGATCCAATGTAATCTTAATGGAGGAAAACAATGAACTAGCGGAGTTCTGCTGTACATTTGTTCTTGTCTGTTTTGGCTGTTTTGTTCTTGTGCTACTCTTTCTGCAAATGGAATGGTGTTGGTTCAGGTGGCTTCCCACTGCCATTTCCCATATGGTAGCTGCAGTAACATGGGAGCTTCTTTCCTGTATTGCAGTCTTACACAAGAAAAGAGTGTGCCATTCTTGTGGAATGCACCCTTACAGTTGGCCTAACCCAAACAGTTGCATCTTGTGGTCACACAGGGTAGCACCATAAAGTACTAGCTCTGCAGGGCAGACTTGGGTCTTCTCAGCTATGGTCCATCTTATAGAATTGGTTTCTTATTTATATGTTTGTTAAATGTATACCTTTCCATATAAAATATCCAAGGTAGCTAAACAATAAAATACAGTTGATATCCAAAGTGACTGCACAGTACGCTACACAAGAACCAGCATGGTACAAGTGGTTTGAGTGTTGGATTATGACTCTGGAGACCAGGTTTCGAATCCCCACTCAGCCATGGAAATCCACTGGGTGACCTTGGGTAAGTCACACAGTCTTATCCAAAGAGGAAGGCAAAGGCAAGCCTCCTCTGAACACATCTTGCCAAGAAAGCACAGTGATAGCTTCCCTTTAGGGTTGCAGTAAGTCAGAAGCAACTTGGCAGGCACACAACAAGAACACAATAAATAGAAAAAATCACTTACATAGTAAAAGTAATATAACAGTCCAATGTAAGCCACTATAAGGAGGGATGAGTTAAAAGTAAAAACAAGTAAGAGTAGATTTTAAAAATCAGACAGTGGTTAACTAGTTAAAAAGATATTAAGATAAGAATGTATAGCAGTAGAGCAAGGCAAATCAGTTGTCTAGGCTAAATGTTGGAAGAAAATTTTACCCACTGGTGGTAGCACAAGAAGGGAGCTACAAGGTCTTTGTTGTAGAAAGGACTCTTTAGAAGATCTCAAAAGCCAGGCAGATGAGAGAAAGAGGGTTATCTGTAGAAAGTCTGCTTACTCTTATCTATCTATCTATCTATCTATAGAAAATAATGCACATTCAGGACTATATTGATATTTCACAAATTCAGTGTTTCAAGAAAATTGCTATTTTTTGCTTCATGAAAAAATTGCATATTTGTCTTTTAATTCTGACTTATTAGAATACACTGTGCAGTACAATCCTATATACGTATGTCTGTTCATAAGAAAGCTCCACTAAGTTTCACTGAGTTCAAGGGGCTTTACTACTTGCAATTGTACATAGGATTGCAGCCTAAATGATGTAGATGTGTTTATACTACCTAGGGTTTTGAATAACTAAATGGAATATACATTTAAATAAGATTGAAAGCCTAATCCTAGGAATGTTTACTTGAAAATAAATAGTATTTATTTGAATGAGACTTAGTCTTAAGTAAATGTCTACAAAATAGCACTGTAAAACTATAATGCTTTTTGGAAGTACAGTATAGTATTCAGTTACAGAATTGATTGCTCCTTTAGCCTTGTACATGTTCTGTATTGTATGATGATTTTTGACTCATGGAATGAATCTTTTAAAAAAGGCTCTGGAAACAGTATGCCCAATGAGTCAATTGTTTCACATTTTTCCCTCTAGAATGTAAGGCACGTTGTCTTAAAATACCATTAACCTCGTAAATATATGATACTGTGTGGGCTAGAATTTTAAAAGAAACAAAAATTGGTTAATACAGAGATTCTGGGCTGAAAATAATTAAATATAAATTACTTTTCACTTGGGAAGAAAAAGTCTTGCAAATGTACAGTTGTATTTCTTCCATACTGTATAGATCAGAGCTCCTTACAATCCCTTCCTCACCATACAACTATTAAGACTGCTAAAGATTTTTGTTGGGATTAAGAATTGTAACTATTTTTTAAAATGCAGACTTTGAAAATTGCCTGTTGAGAGTAGTGTGATTTGCCCCCTCCTCAGAATCTGTCTAAATATTTTGTTTTAACGTCTAATCTCATTATGCTCTCTTTGTGTTTAACTTGTATTAAAATCTGTCAGCTATGACTGGTCTCATAAGCACAGTCAGCGGACCAGAATAAGTTAATTATTTACTTGTGTCACTAGTGCTCTTCATCTAATGAAATGCACAGCTGTGTTAGATCTGCAGTTGGACGTCTCGATTCCATTGTTATACAAGTCAGCAAAGGGTAGAAGCTGCTATGATGGAGAGGCCTCGGTTCTTTCTGCTGTTCTGCTTTTCTGTGTCGATTTCATGGATCTTTTATCATTCACTTTCAAACAAAACAAACAACACAGTGCCTGTCTGCTATGGGAACCGTCTTGGCATATAAAAGGGTTTGAGCGCCTAAAGTAATTTTAAGTTAGCACAGATTTAATTTTTGGCTTACAGGTGCCCTTTCATACCAATGCAACCAATTTTTCTCCCAATAGGAAGAACCATGTACATTTGAGCAGACCTACAATTTATGTGTGTGCATGTACACACATGTGTACATACAGGCATAGATTATATTGTATTATATTATGTGTAAAAGTTGCATAGTAGGTCTATTGCATTTTTTTCTTTAAGCGAGTAAATTACTAAAATGATTTTTGTGGATCTAATGCCACATTTGAGATGGTGTTTGGGAGTGCAGAATCCCTGTTTAAAAATAAAATGAATTGTACAGAAATTCCAGTTTTGTTCTTGTTTCACTGTACCTATCCTATCCTGTTCTGTCTCATTACTTTTAACAGTCATCTCATTTCCCTAATCTTGTTTTATTTTGTTTGTTAAGTTTAATAATGGATATTTTTCACTTCTGGGCAAGTACTAATACTGTTATTTCTTCATCCTCTTTACCACATCTGTTAAGTGGCTGGTTGATGAAACCCAGTATTCTGAAACCCAGTTATTGAGTATTCTTTAGTCCATGACTGTTCTCCAATTTACCAGTGGATATCATCATCATCATCATCATCATCATCATATTGTAATACATAATATAACCATACTAAAGAGTTACATTGCCTATTTTATTGTACAAATGTTTGAGTGTTCTTGGGATTATAAAGTATATTAATAAGAAAAGATACCAGAAATAATAAATGCTGCTTATGGATTGTATCCATCGCTTTTCATAAATACATATCGCTTTTAAGATATGTGGGCCTATATAATTTAACATCACTTGTGTTCTGGATTATTAACAAGTGATGTGGAATATTTAAGGATTTTGCTTAAACTTCCTCTCAGACTCCTTGGCATTATTCTGTATTGCAGTGATTCTTAAGAAGTAAAACATAATTTGGAGCAGATGCCGCCAAAAGATGGTCAGACACAGCTTCCCCAACCTGGTTTTGGGTCTGTTGGACTACAGCCCCCCTGCATCCCTAGCCAGTGTGGTTGCTCCACATAGAAGTTTGGCTCTTTCAAATTGCAAAGTAACAAGAATGGAAGTGTGCTATTATTTGTTATTATAAAGTACCAGCATTGTTTTGTTTTTAAAAAAGTTACACTTAAAAAAAATGGAATTATTTATTCTGAATAGTATTGATAACTGTATTTCCATATACACATATAGCAAGATAGTTATATTTCTCAGGGAAGTATTTTTAATAGGATAGACTAGTGTATGGTCTTTCCCAGTAGGGAGTAGTATAATAGTTGATATTGGATATGTAACATGAATTGCTTGTTTGACATATATTCTGTATTCCAGGGGTTTGTGGATTGATTGTTCCTCAGGAGGATATGCCATTTTGTGATTCGGGAATCTGTCCTGATATTATTATGAATCCCCATGGCTTCCCATCACGTATGACGGTTTGTAATACTATCCATTTATGATGACATTTATCCTTGCTACATTTTCAGCATTTTGGGACTCGATTTTTGTAAAGATCATTTTCTATCGATAATGGTAGCTTTACTCTGTGCTTTATTCTTCATAGACGAGGATGGGGGTGAAGTTAGGTGTTTTGTAAGGAGGTGCTCTCCTGCAAAGACAGCTGGTGGCTGATTTGGTAATACGCACCCATAGCTATTTTATGTGTCTCATTTTGGGGGATGCAAATATACATCCCCAGCTTGAAATGGTTACTTTTCTGGACTACAACCTCCAGAATCCCTCAATCAGCATGGCCACTGGATTCTGAGAGTTTCAAGTGGTGAAAGTAATAATAACTTTTCCAAGTTCTGTATAGTTGTCAGTAATGTACATCTTCCTCAGAAAGCTGTGGAAAACTTACAGGATGCCAATATAACAGAACATAAACTTGCTAGGAATTGGTTTGTTTGCCTTTGCATATATTAACTGTTCTCTACCTGCTGCTAAATGATACATCAAGCCCTGTACATTACAAATTGATGGGCTTACATCAAAATGGCTGCTTCCAAGTTTGTTATTACCTACATCCTCTAGATCAGTGATTTCCAGACTTGGGTCCTCCAGCTGTTTTGGACTTCAGTTCCCAGAAGCCCCAGCCAGTTTGACCAACAGCCAGGAATTCTGAGAGCTGAAATCCAAAACATCTGGAGGCCCAATGTTTGGGAATCATTGCTTTAGATCAAGGATGGACAATGGCAGCAGATCTGGGGGCCACTTTTGCACCCCAGTACCCCCCAGGCACCACATATACTACCAAAAAATAACACACACATCCAGTGGCTAGAAGTCTGGTGGCCTTTTTGATGTACAACAGTACAGAGATCCCTTGGAATCTATTTAAAAAGTAAATTACTGCATCTAGGGCCTGCCTGAACCAGCAGTTCACCCTCTTCCCCGCCCTCTTTTTTTTTTTCTTTTTTGCCAGAAGAAGATCAGTTTGGGGATTCTGGAGATGTTGAGGGCCACAAAACATCATTGGAGCCACTTGTGGCCCTGGGGCTGCACTTTGCTCATTCTGCTCAAAATAAACCTTCCCTAGCTCAGCACTGTTCAGATGTGTGGGGCTAGATCTCCCATAATCTCCAGGCCACATTCCGTTGATGGTTCTGACTGGAGTTGTAGCCCATCATATTCCGGAGGCCTGAAGTTGGGGAAGGCCACTCTGGGTCATCATATAGGTTGTGCTTTCATTTCAGATTATCAGGGAACCACATGTGACTGTGGGTGGTGTGTTGCTCACTCTGACATATGCAGCTCCTTACCTGATTTCGTAGCTTGTAGTGTTGCTCTCAGAAGTATTATTCTGTTTTAAAACAAGGTGTATATTCTCCATACATTGTTTTAAAAGAAAATGACTTTTAAAAGAAAATGGCTTTTCTGCTTCTGCTGCTGCTGCTGCATACTGCCAACATGCAGTGACAATCTGGTGCAGCTGCTGGTGGATTCCAGGCAACTAAATAGTTGCTCATATGTGTAGGATTAAAGGGAGATGATGCAAGGTGTTACTACACATGCACACGGTCTACAACTTGAGATCTCTGACTGGGAAATACTTTAGGTATACGCAATACTTTAGGTATACGCAAAGGCAGGGGCACACCTAGTGGGATCATTTTGTTCATTCTTTCTGTGATATGTTAAACAGATGAAGGGAGCAGTAGTCTCTAAACAACTAAAAGACTTGAAGAGGCCTCTCTGTTTTTTACTTTACAGGTTGGGAAACTAATTGAGCTCCTGGCAGGGAAAGCTGGTGTCCTTGATGGCAGATTTCACTATGGAACAGCATTTGGGGGTAGTAAAGTTAAGGATGTGTGTGAAGATCTCATTCGTTATGGATATAACTACTTGGGGAAGGACTATGTAACGTCTGGCATTACTGGGTAAGTGATTGGGCTGGAGTGTACAATTTCCAGGTCTTCCTGCATTGTTTTTCTTTTTACTGTAATACATAATAGTACTATTAATCCAAGTGTGTGCAGCTTAAATGTAAATTAAAAACCTGCTTTAAGGCATCAGACAAAGAGCTAGCTTCTTCCAGTGATTTTTTTTTTTAAGAGAAACTATGTTCTAAGGAGGTTTGGCAGAAGTTCTGTATGTTCTTGGAATACAATTAAATACAGTAGTGTAAAATATAGTAGTAGAAGCAGGTGCTTGTCAATCCGGAGTTTTGTGAGCGGCTTTTGCTGATTATGGAGTCAGTCTGGCATAGTTGGCTGATCTGTTAACTTCCTGCTGTGTTGATCTTCCTGTCTTCAGAGATGTGGAGTTCAAAGGAATATGAGATGGCTTAAGAACAGGACAAGGCCATATGGCCCAACATGTCTGCATTTTCAAAATGTATCTTAATCCTACCTTTCTATTTACCATTCCCCACTCCCCCAACACCAACATGTACTGGTCCACTAACTTTTTCCATCTGTTGATTTATCGTCTTTTGTAAACTACTTTTTTTTTCTTACCCTAAATCTGGTTTGCAATACACATAAAGTAAAAGATGGAAATAGTTGTGATTTGAAAAAGTCCTGTGAAGAAATTTATCATGGAGAAAAATGTTTTTTTCCCTTGCACACAAGCATATTTTTAAAATCTCTAATTTGTTACTTTGTTTGTATTATTTATTGATTTTAATCTAGATCTGTTTAAATTGTTTATATTGTTTTATCTGTTTGCCACTCTGAGACCTTGGATAAAAGGTCAGAATAAAAACATTTAAATAAATAAATAAATACGTTTGGTAGGATGGCTAAAGTTGCTCCACTCCCATTTATAATTGTTTTCAGTGTTAGGAATGCTCTTGTGAGTCGTTGTAAGGAGAATTGTAACACACAGCAATGGTTTCATAAGCGTATCTGCTAAGAATTCAGGAGCAGCTCAGCATGTCAAGCTTATGAAACTGAATTAATTTAAGGGGATGACTTGTGGAAACACTCTTATGCCTTGGAATCTTGACTGCAGAAGTAGCTCTCTTGAAGCTCTTCAGCATTCAGTACTTAGGATTAGATCAGTAGTTTTCAAGTTATTCTTTAATGGGGACGCTGTCTCTTCCTGTCCCCATCAGTTACAACATATTCCAGCTATTCTGTATACATCAGTGAAACACATATTACTCCATTGAGCTGAATCGGGAGAAGAAGGTTCTGGGACTACAGATCACAGATAGAAGGAGGGAAGAGGCATGCAAACCCCCCCCCCTTTTAAAAAAAAATTCAGTAAAAAAGATTGTAGGATGTTAAATAAACTTGCTGCCATCCATACTAATTCTACTCATAACATACAATGCTCCATCATCCCTCCTGCATTTTCTTCACTTCCTTTTCTCCTGTTCCCCTGGCTTGTGACCCTTTGTTTTGGTGACAACGTTAACATCCTTGTCTGGAATTTCTGTTGTGAAAAAGAAGAACAAATGTAGTCATTTCCAAAATATAAAACTTGATGGGGTGGGGGCTGACTAGTTAATCTTATTCATACCCAAATTTATTGATTCAGGAAATACCCCAGTTGAGCTCAGACAAGATTTTGAGCCTGTCAGGTTTGACTCAGGTATAGTCAAATATATCATTTTATCATTGAATGCCAACATCCAGATTGTCCATGCCATCATATTTCTGATTACTATGTATGGTTGTGAAAACTGGACAGTACAGAAAGCTGATAGGAAAAAAATCAATTCATTTTAAATGTGGTGCTGGAGGAGAGTTCTGCAGATACCATGGACTGCCAAAAAGACAAATACTATAAATGGATCCTAGAGCAAATGAAGCCTGAACTCTCCCTAGAAGCCAAGATAACTAAACTGAGACTGTTGTACTTTGGACATATCATGAATAGACATGACTCATTAGAAAAGACAATGATGCTTGGCAAAGTAGAAAAGCATTAGGGAAAGAGGAAGACCACTTTACAGATGGATAGACTCAGTCAGAGAGCCAGCATGGTTTAGTGCTTTGAGTGTTAGCCTAGAAAACTGGGAGACCAGGGTGTAAATCCCTGCTTGGCCATGGAAGCCAACTTGGTGGTCTTGGGCAAGTCATACTGTCTCAGAGGAAGGCAAAGGCAACCCCCCTCTGAACAAATTCTGCCAAGAAATCCCAGTGATAGGTTCATCTTAGGGTCACCATAAGTCAGAAGTGACCTGAAGGCACACAACAAGACTCAGTCAAGGAAGCCAAGGCCCTGAGTTTGCAAGACTTGAGGAGTGTTGATAACAGGGTGACTTGGAGGTCTGTCACTCATAGAGTTGTCATAAGCTGAAGTAAGCTTGATTGTATTAAGCAACAAAAACATAAGTCTGAATGTTGATTCATAAAGTCATATCTTTGTATCTCCTACTGATAGTCATTAGAAATGGCTATAAATAGTTTAATAGTTGTGTTTTTTTTAATGATACCCTTTTTTTTACTTTGGGCAGAATTGAATTAATAGTTGCCTCTTCTGAGGTAACAAAGCCTACCAAGTTTCAGAAAAATAAATGCAAGAAAATTTGTACAAGCATATGAGGGTATCCCCTTAGGATTGTTTTTTTTTTTAAATAACATAAAGAATATGTTACAAAAGTGACATATGCTTGTAGGGAAGTAACCTGCAGAATTCCAGAAAGATATGTGCAGACTTTAGAAAGAAGGGAAGTCTTCAAATTTGGGTAGTGATAGGCATATACATTTGGCCCTCTGTTCCATGGATTTGGCATCTACGGATTCCACCATCCACAGCTTGAAAATATTCAAACACACACACACACACACACATTCCAAGAAGCAAGCTTTGATTTTGCCATTTTATATAAGGGATACCATTTTACTGTGCCATTGTATATAATGGGACTTAGGCATCCACGGATGTGGTATCCACGGGGGCTCCTGAAACCAAACCTCAGTGGATACCAAGGACCCACTGTCTCATTGAGAAACTTGCAGAACTTTGGAAGAATATGTAGCTGGACTTTGGAATCATGATGAGTGAAAAATTTCTAAGGCTTTTTTGTTTTCTGCTCTGTTAGTACCAGTCATAGAAACTGCAACAGGGGGAGGGGGATAATGAATGTGGAACACCAAGTGGCTCCAAGGACATAAATATCCTGGATTTTCTAGTCAAGCACCCAGTGCTACACCTTACAGGTCCCACTGACCCCAACAAAATATTCCTGGATTTTCCTATAATATTTCTCAGGAGACAGAACTAGCAAGGCACTGGATCAGTCTTGTATCATATTACGTTAGCATACATCTTCCAAAGCACTGGGCTTCAAGAGCCCCTGTACAACTACTCACTGTGATTAGAGTCTCAGTCCCAAAATTACACACCTTCTCCTCCCTCTGGCTGCTTTTCCCTAATCTGATGCTTTTTTATGCAGAAAGCTTAAGGAGTAAACTATCAGTTTTTGGAGACGTGTTGTCCTGGTCCTCCTGATTCCAAATTGCAAACAAATCTTAGGCAAAGTCAGTCTATTTTGGTGGAGGCTTGCTTCATTTCATACACCTATCAAATTTGTCTAAATCACCACAATTCAAATGTAGATTTTGGGTTTATCCAGATCTGAAGTAAACCTTTAAGATCTGCACGCCTACCTACCAGACACTGTCGTTTTATTACCACCTGATGAAAATAAATTGTTTGGGTATCCCCAGTAACTAACATACTTTCCTTCTATGTATCAATCATGGACATTTCATATTACGTTGTGTCTGTTTGCTATATTTGTGGGGGCCAAGGCACAGAGGAGTAGAAAGGAAGACAAGACAAAACAGTCTAGTGTACAGATTTCTGTATTTCGATACTTAATCTCAGAAGGTGTCATGGGTGCTAAGCAGAAGAAAAACCTTATATGGAAATACCATTTTTAAAAAAAGAAGAAGGCAAAAGCATGCAAAATGTACATAGTGCAACAAAGGGATGCAAAGCCTAAGAAGAAACAGTGTAAAAAATACAGCCAGCCCTCTACATTTGCAGGTTTAACTTTTGTGGATTTGATTATTCATGGATTATTTGCTGCCACCTCAGAGGCTGCCCGTTGCCATTTTTAATAGGGACTGCAAACCTTGTGAGGCTGAGAGAGACTGCAAATGTGCAGTGAGGCTTGTGAGTCCCTATTAAAAATGGCATAGTGCAGGGGCTAAGGTGGTGGCAAGCTCCGCTAGCTGCCCGTTTCTGCATTGTGAAGGAGCTCCACTGCCCCAGAAGCATCCAGAGTGGGTTGTACCTGCAGATCATACTTTCTCTGTGTGTTAAATATGATTTGGGGGGCCTGGAGATATTTGCAATTTTCCCACTTTCACAGGAGTCCTGCACCCGTGACCCCAGCAAATCTGGAGGGCCAACTGTACTCCAGTTAGTTGTAAATTAACATTTATTATTCTTTATTTTATTTATTCAATTTATATCCTACCTTACTCCAGGTACAGGGCCCAAAACGGCTTACAGCAAATTAAAACAAAACACAGCTAAAAAAAAAAACTTAGCACAAAAGGTTTTAAAAACTTAAGAAGCAATTATATTAAAAATGCAAAGTTAAAACAGTTTAAAACACATCCGAAACATAATAAAAAAACAAAAACTAGGTTTTTGGAGGTCAGATTTGCACTATTGTTTAGGAGGTACAGTATATGAGGGAGAAATATCAGTGGGAAACTTAATTTAAATAAGTGGGTTAAGTCACCCTGCTTTGCTGATTTAAATCATTTTGACCTAGTCTGTCTTGCATTTGAGAGACAGATCTTCATGAACTGGCCAAACAGGGCTTGATTCCCCAAAAGTGTATGCCATTTTCTAAATATTAAAATGCCACAGGATTCTTTGGTTGGTTTAACTACTGAAGCAATAGGCTAACCCCTCTAAAAGGTATCACTTTTGATTTTCATCCTTTTCAGGGAGCCTTTAGAAGCCTATATCTATTTTGGACCTGTGTATTATCAGAAGCTGAAGCACATGGTGTTGGATAAGATGCATGCAAGAGCTCGAGGACCCAGAGCTGTTCTTACCAGGTATGGCCAAAGCAGGAACCCAAATGCACAGTTTAAAAATAGCAGATGTGAATATTGCCTTCAGATTTGTTCAATTTCTCAGCTGCTAGGCCTGTGCACAGAGTTGCAAACTCTGTGCACAGAGTTGCAAAACATCTCTTCTTCTGACTCTGGCTTGAAAGATGCAAACAGTTGTTTTGGAGCTACATTGTAACATTTTGCTGTTATCTTAAGTTTGTCCTCACAACAGACCTGTGAGGAAGATTCAACTGAGAGTCAGTTACTTGCTCACCTATCTCTTTTCTTCTTTCCTTCCTTTTTATATCCCACTTTTCTTCCATATGGGACCCAAAGCAGCTGGTGAATTTCTTGACTTAGTGGGGACTAAATCTGGATTCCCCAAATCTTGCTCCAACACTGTAACCACTCAAGTACACTGACCCCAGGGAAAGGGCCTCAGATGAACATTCTGCATGCAGCTTCTCAGTATTTTAAAAAGGCCCTGCATGTTTCTCCTTACAACAGCACATGCCATCTCTTAGGTCAACCTCATTCTTTGAGGATCATCTGGATATTACTAGTTGTTTTAAGTGTGACTTTGCTTCTCTAACAGTTTGTTTATATTGACTGTAGTCTAGACCTTTGGCTGGAACATAGACTTGCAGGGACATGTATACTAGATGTTAACCCCTTTACAGTGCTCTGATGTAGTTTCATGAGTGGTTCCATTTTTCATTACAATGAGAGAGTATCCCTAAGTGAATCTACCTGTTCATTTCAAAGGCAACCCACAGAAGGCCGATCCCGTGATGGAGGTTTACGGCTGGGAGAGATGGAACGAGATTGCCTGATAGGCTATGGAGCCAGCATGCTCTTGCTGGAGAGACTTATGATTTCAAGTGATGCATTTGAAGTTGATGTGTGTGGCCAGTGTGGATTGCTAGGCTATTCTGGCTGGTAAGCAAACAAATTTATTTAATGTTTCCTTGTGTTTCCCCCTACTCTCTTATCTGTGTGTGCGTGTGTGTGTGTGTGTGTGTGTGTGTTTAGATTATTTTAATCTCAGTTGAAAGTTTATGTTGACAAATGCATACATTTTGTCATATAATTTATAATTTTATTTGTATACATACATATATACATAGCACATTGCATAGTTATTTCCGCACATTCATCTTTGCATTTTGTTCTACATAACAAATACTTAGATCTCTCTCTCTCTCTCTCTCTCTCTCTCTCTCTCTGGCTTTTCTTCGCAAACACAAATAACTACATATTTCTAATGCTGGCCTGGAATAAACAAATCCCTGTAACAGTCTTCTTGAAAATAATTTCTTCCAGAATTGATGTGATGTCTGTGTTTTTGTTACGAAGCAATTCTCAAAGATTATTTAAAGTCCTTCTCCTCAGGGTTTTAGTAGAATTTTTGTAGTGCCTGTAGAGCTGCTGGATTATGTCTTTATAGGACAAAAATCATTTAAAAGGCAACTGGACTCTCCCCTGAGTTCTTGGCAGAAGATTATATACTTCTCTGGAGATCATCCAGCTCCCTTTAGTTTAAAAAAAATAAAACCCACTGTCTAAACGTAGACAAACAAAAAGGGTTCATCAGCTGAGTGTAGGAACCGAGACAAAGATGTGATTGCGCGTATCACCCATGTTACAAATGGCTGACTTATCGCAGTGTTTTCAGAAGAGAGACCAGCTGTGTCAATGTCCTTTTCTCATCTAAGATCCAAATTAGACCACACTGAAAAGGCTGGCAAAAGAACTTCATGGAACTGTACCTTTTGTTCAGTTGCTTGGAGTCTTGCAGAGCAAAAGTAAAGAAAGAGGATGTAACGAAGATGTGGGGGGTGGGGGTGGGGAAGAGGAGGATTTTCTTTTTCTTTTTCTGGACATAGGTTGCAGAATCAAGTAGTCCCAGTGCTTTTCATTTGTATAGAGAGTTCTTCAACTTTTTCATCTTCTCCAGGACATGGGTCAGAAAGGACTTAAGGAGTGTTTTTTATACAGTCAGCCTTCAACTTTCACAGGGTTTAGGAACATAGGAGGCCTGCAAAAGGAGGAAAAACGTGAATATAGGCTGGCGTATTACATGAGGGATCCATTCCGGGACTTCCACTGGAAGTTGACCATAGAATTGTGCTGTAGGACGTAGAAATGCCTACAGAGAATATATTTTTTCAGTCGCATATAGGGCAGCAGCAGAGGGGGCAGCAAATCCAGTAATCTGCAAATGATTGCTCAACCTGCAAATGTGGCAGGACAACTGTGCTGGGCAAATATGTGATTCCTGTTGGCTTGCATGTCCTTAAAAAATTGCATTAAGTTTCAAACTGTATAAGGATAAAAATGATGATTCTTCAGTTCAGAGCATCATACTAGCCATTGGATATAAAAGGTCTATAAAAATTGTCACTGGTGAGGCAGAAGGCTTCTGCAGTAGAATACTGCCAGTAGCAGCTGGTGGCTTCTATGTTTGTTTTCAGTAACCCCTTTTAAAAAGTATCCAAGGTACTGTGAGGCTGTTTTGGCGATAGGGATCTGAACCTAGGCTAGCTCCTTTAAAGTTCAGACCAAAACCCATATCAGATACACTGTCCCACCAAGATGGAAGCCCCCTGCCAGCACTGGTTTAGACAAATCATGCAGTGTTTGATAGGGTTATGAAAATCACTTTGGGAAGAAACCCTGCATGTGCCAGGACTATATCATATTCCCAGTCTCAGAAACTGAACAGCACCCCAAGAAAGTGTGTGGTGAGCCACTGATCACCCCACATATACCTTTCAGACCTAAGGATTTGGCTGTCCCTCAGCCACAGATTCTGAGGATGGCTCTCTCCAACCCACCAATCTATTCCAGTTCCCTTGCTGAATGCAGAAGTCCCTGTGGGCCCTTCAAAAACCACAGGTAGTATCCTACAGGGGCAGAGCCTCTGAAAAGTCTGAGCTCAACAAATTTTATTATGATCTCAGCAGATTGCAGTCCCTTGCTGGCACAATAGCTTTCCCTACAAGGAAATATTAAGGTCTGTGTCATCTGCAATGCACTAGATTCCTGACAGTTCTTCACCTTGCTGTGACACTGCATTCCTGCACCTGACTGTCCCTTTACCTTCCTTTTCAACTGCTCAACAGATTTTTTCTAAAATCCTTTAAACTCTTGCTTCAAACAAGTGCTTAACATTGTGAACCATATTCTCTTTGGTCACTAATCATGTCCAAACATGCCACATCTACTTCTTTCTCTCACTTACTCCCCACCCTCTTTCTCCTATCCAGATCTTGCTTTGCTGGGTTTGGATCCTCTCTGTCTGACATAGAGCCACCTGTGAGTGCTTATGCTGCAGGCACCTTCACCTGGCCATCTAGCCAAGCCAGAACACTATATTGCAGACTAGGATCAGTAGAGGTAAACTTGGGCAGTGAGTAAAACACAGAGGGAAGATGCAAGCTGTTAGTTTTACTATGGTAGAAAAACCATCTTTCTGTTTTTTGACCTCATTTCATAAGGTACGTGCAGTGTGCTGTGGTAGAATTCCTTTTGAAGACCTGTAGATGGCAAACAAACTATCAGAGATTTGGGGCATTCTGTACCACCACTACCACTAGTCAGTTCCAACCCTCGTAACCCAAGAAAAATTAGACTAATACTGTATATAAGCAAAGAGAGGCTGAAATCATGTTTGTGATTTACACTGGTGTTACAGTGTGCCTTTTGCAAGGAGTGCAAGGTGAAGGCAAATAAAGCTGTCACCATCAGGGAAGAAAACAGCTGTGCCAGCATCAAAGCAGTTTGGGAGGTAATAAGGCAGCTTTCTCTTCCTTCCCTATATCATTGCTTCACCCTCAAACATTTTATCCTGCTGCCACCATCACTGCTCCACCACTGCCTACACTGGCGTATTATACTAGCCAACAAGAGTGTAAGAGAGATAAATATAGTCATGGAAGGGTACATGCAAGGAACCAGTATGTTCTGAATATGTGAGTTTGGGAATCTGATGTAGACAATACTGTCAAGCCTCATTCTTGTTGTGTGCCTTCAGGTTAAATCTATTGTGGGGTTTTCTGGGGTTGAGAGTGTATGACTTTCCCAAGGTCACCCAATGGGTTTCCATGGCCAAGCGGGAAATCAAACCCTGGTCTCCAGAGTCGTAGTCCAGTGCTCAAACCACTATGCCACGACGGCTCTTGCTTTCAGACTTAGGAGGTCTGTCTATTAAATAACAAGATTGATACAATAACCCATCTTTATTTATATGTATTATGATTCTAATGCTTGTCCCCTTCATTATACTCCCTGTTAATACTCATACACCAATGCAGTCTTGTTTTCCACAGATCGAAGGTGTGGAGCAGATCAGTTTCTGTTAGCTGTTTCAACACATCTGCTGTTTTCTTCTTTACTGCATCAGTTAACTCAAAATGTGTTCCTTTAAGCACCAATTTCACTATAGGGGAAAGAGAAAAAAACACAGGATGCCAAATCTGGCAAATATGGAGGATGTTCAATTGTAGTAATGTATTTATCGGCCAAAAACTGCATCACAGAAAGTGCTGTGTGAGCAGGTGCATTGTCTGATGAAGAATGAAAGCATTGTTCCACAGTTCTGCCTTTTTTTTCTGATTCTTTCTCTCAGCTTTGTCAAAACTTCCTTATAATAATGCTGGTTCACTGTTCTGCCTTCTGAATTCCATTCTGCCAAAATTACGCCCTTGATGTGAAACAAAACAAAACAAAACAATGAGCATGGCTTTTAATGTGGACTTGCTTTGATGTGCTTTTTTCATTCTTGGTGATGATGGTGTTTTCCAGTGCATTGACTGTTGTTTCGTCTCAGGATCATAATGGAAGATCCAGGTTTCATCACAAGTGATGATTTTTTGAAAAAGGTTTGGGTCTGCCTCAAGTTGCTGCAGAATGTCACATTGCTTGACTTTTAAACTCAGCATTTTTCTGGCACACAACACAGACAACACACCTGCTTTAAACAATGACTGACAATTAATTGAATGGCCAAGAGCGTAGATTTTTATCATGCAGGTTCAGGCATGTTCAAGGTCACCACCCAAGCATTCACAACCAGTTCTCCCTGATTTGTCTGAAAGGTAGAAACACAGTCTCATTATTTAATAGACAGACCTCATACAGACATAAATATTCAAAACAATAAGGACCCAAAAGTTGATTTAAAAAAAAAAAAGAAAGAAAATGATGCAATTCTAACAGTGGTTTCTGTTGTTGCATTTTCACGGGGTGGGAAAATCATTTTTCTAATTAGGCTGAAAACTACAAGGCATAGCAATAGGAAAATGTGTTGATTAAACAGGAAGGAAAAGTCTGAAGAATGACATCTTGCAACTGAGTTTGCAGAACTTACACAAAACCTGTTTAAACTCAGTGAATTACGCTATATAAATGCTGAAATGGTATTTAAAGGATGCAATTCTGGTCTTACAATGTCCAGTGGGGAAGCATAACCTGTAATTGGGTATCTTATCCAGTTATTAGGTGATTATGTGCTCACTGTCAATAGTGGGAGCCAAGCAGCCCTTTAATGAGCAACACAATAGGAACTAGGCAATTACAGGAGCGCAAGACCTCTGAAATGGTCTTTGCCATTAATTCCAGCTTTAGTAAAGAATTGCTATATAAACAAGCTTGTTGCAATACGTGGCTCTGAAAGCGACACAGAAGATGGAAAGGGAAGATGTCTCTCTGAATTGTATATATGGCTAAGAACTGGAAACCAGATGGCATTTCTAATGTGAGTTCACAGTTAATTATGACTTCGATGGAACTAGGTGTGGTATGCTCCAAGTAAAGGCACACTAACAGAGTCAGGACAATGCTGTCTAAGCTATCCTGGAGCACATGGTGGCCTCCCAGTTCCAGGGGTTTCTGGATGAGATGGATTACATAGATCCATTTCAGTCTTGCTTTGGGCCTGGCTGTGGGACCAAAACAACTCTGGTTGCCTTGGTGGATGATCAACGCTGGGAACTAGATGGGAGAGTGTGTTCCTCTTGGTTCTTTTGGACCTTTCTGTGGCTTTCAGTACCATCAACCAGGGTATCCTGGGCTGCCTTGCTGGGTTTGGACTTGGGGGCACTGTGTTACAGTGGCTTCATTCCTTTCTGGAGGGGTGAACCCACAAGATGGTGTTGAGGAACTCCTGTTCAGGCCCCTTGGCCATTATCCTATGGGGTTCGTCGGGGCTCAGTTCTGCCCCCCATGCTGTTTAACATACATAAAACCACTGGGAGAGGTTGTCTGGAGTTAGAGGATTTGGTTCCATCAGTATCCTGACACCATTATTCGTTTCCACTATAAGCAAAGGAAGCTGTTTAGGTCCTAAACAAGTGCCTGTCAACAGTAATTGACTGGATGAGAGAAAACGAATTGTAACTTAATTGAGACAAGACAGAGGTGCTCTGGTCAGTCAAAAGGCAGACTAGAGAACAGGGATTCAGCCTTTGCTGGATGGAATTACACCCCCCCCCCGAAGATGCAGCTCCACAGCTTGGATGTACTCCTTGATTCAACCCTGAGCCTGGAAACTCAGATCTCAGCATTGTCTAGGAGTGCATTTGCACAATTAAGACTTGTGCACCAGCTGTGCCCAGTTCTTGAGGCTTCAGATAAGGCTATGGTGACACATGCCTTAGTTACATCCTGGTTCCATTACTGTAATGCACTCTACATGAGGCAGCCTTTGAAGAGTTTTCAGAAACTTCAGCTGGTCCAAAAAACTACAGCCAGATTGTTAACACAACTCCTGTGTTGCAACAGCTCTACTGGCTGCTGGTCCATTTCATACAATTCAAAGTGCTAGTTTTGACCTATATAGCTGAGATCCAGGTTATTTGAAAGACTGTATTCTCCCTTATGAACCTGCCATGCTTTGAGATCTGCTGGGGAGGCCCTTCTTTCTGTCTCACCACCCTCATAGGTACATCTGGTGGAAACATGGGAGATGGCCTTCTCAGTGGCTACCCCCAGGCCCTGGAAATCCTTTCCCAGAAAGGTTAGAATGGCACCCTCCCTACTTTCTTTCCACAGACAGGTGATGGGTTTTCTGTTTTTTTATTTTATTTTATTTTTATTAATATTTTCTTTACAACATTTAAAAACATTTAGAGACAATCTCATTCGCTCACACATACACCCATATTCTTCCCCAATCACCATTTCCGTCTACAACTACTGTATACACAAAAATAACTTCCTCTTTTCCTTTCTATCTAGTGTTTTCTTCACACAATTCTCCTCCCTCTTCCTTGTTCTTCCTTTCTTGATCTGTTATGGCTATCTCTCCCATCTCTTCCTTTTATTCTATTTCATTGTCACTCTAGACACATTATTGCCCATTCCCCCCACTTTTCTTTCCAAATTGGGGTTAGAATTTCCCAATCATCACAATTTTTTGGTGATTTTTTTTCTTATCCAACAACTTCATTAACTTGTCCATGTCGTACATATCATACAATTTTATTAACCATTCTTCTATTGTTGGCCCATATTGACTCTTCCAATTCTTTGCAAGTATCATTCTTGCCACCATTACCATGTACAAAAGAATCTTCATACTTTCCTTGTTTCCAGTCTTTTACATTTTGTACCATATTCAATAGATAAATTTCCGGTTCACTTTGGAAATCTACCTTCAAAATTTGCTTAAGTATTTTATGTATCTTATGCCAGTATTTCTTCACTACTTCACATCGCCACCACATATGATAAAAAGTGCCCACTTTTTTTTACATTTCCAACAAGAATCAGACGAGTTTTTGTATATTTTAGCTATCTTTTCTGGTGATAGATACTATCCGAACACCATTTTGTAATAGTTCTCTCTTATATTATTACTCTGAGTAAATCATAGGTTCTTGTTCCATGATAATTCCCAATTCTCCAATAAAATTTAGTGTCCTATGTCTTGGGCCCATTTTACCATATGTGTTTTTATTCTCTCTCATTCTAATTTGTACTTAAGTAATATTTTATATATTTTAGATATCATTTTCTTTTTTCCATTTTGCAAAGTCTTATCTAACTCTGTTATTTCTTGCTCTATACCTTCTAATTTAGAATCTTGTTTGAACCTTTTCGATAATTGCCTATGAAGAAACCAGTGACACACTATGTTTTCTTTCTTTAGTTCATCTTGAGTTTTCATCCCGTAGGAATCCTCTCTCATTTCAAAATGTCTCTATATATCAGTCATTTATCATTATAGTCATTTTCTTTTCTATGGAATTCCTCATGATTTGATAACCATAATGGTATTTTCGGGCAATGAATTTTTTTATATTTCAGCCATATTTTTATTAGTGGGTGTCTCACGTAATGATGGCAAAACTTTGTGTACTGATGTTTTGTTAAACCATAAGTACGCATGCCACCCAAATCTTAAATTGAATCCCTCCAATTGTAGAAGTCTAGTATTTTTTAATGTCATCTATTCCATAGCCCATAATATGCAATTTGCATGATAGTACAACTGTAAATCTGATAAACCTAGGCCTCCTCGTTCCTTTGTATCTTGTAAAGTTGTCCTTTTTACTCTAGATTTTTTTCCCTGCCCCGATAAATCTAAATAATTCTCTGTTCCATTTTCTAAATAAATTATCATTGATTATAACTGGAATATTCTGAAACAAGTATTGTAAGTTTGGCACTACATTCATCTTCACGGAAGCTATCCACCCTAGCAGAGATAGTTCTAATTTACTCCATTTGTTTAAATCTTCTTTAATCTTGTTCCATAATTTTGTGTAATTATTTTCAAATAACTCTGAGTTTTTATTTGTTAACAATATACCCAGATACTTTATTTTCTTTCCTATTTTGTATTCTGTTGTTTCCTCCAATAATTGTTCTTCTTTTTTATTTAGATTTTTTATCAACATAAATGTTTTTTCTTTGTTTATTTTCAAACCCACTAATTTTCCAAACTCTTCTATTGATTCCTTTAAATACTTAATACTCCCTAATGGATTATCTATCACAGACACCATCATCTGCGAATGATTTGTATTTAAATTCTTGTTTCTGAATTTTTAACCCTGTTATTTGTTGATGTTTAATTTTTAATTAATTTTTTCTTTTAATTTTTAAAATTTAAAATTCTTAATTTTAAAAGAAAATAATTAATTTTCTTTTAATTTTTCTTTTAATTGTCTCTTTTAATTTTTTGCTTATTTCTATTGTCATTTCAATTTCCAGTTGTTTCTTTAGTATTGTTAATTCCTTACATAATTTCTCGTCTTTTGGTTTTGACTTTAACTCTTTTTCTTTTTTTGTAATTTCTTCCAAAATTCTATCTTTTATTTTCTTCTTATTATTCTTTTCTGCTTCTTTTTGAATAAAATGCCCCCTTAATACTGCCTTACAAGTGTCCCACACTATGCTAATATTAGTCCCTTTTCCTAAATTCTCTTCAAAAAATAATTTCAATGTTTTTCTCGTTTTTTCAGTTATCAAATCATTTTTAATCAATATGTCGTTCAATCTCCAATTATATTGTCTTTTGGGGTGGCCCATTTCCATTATTACAGGACAATGGTCTGAAATTATTTTCTGATATATTTCTACTTCCTTTATTTCTCTATATAGTGTTTTAGAAATTAAAAACATCAATTCTTGACCAGCAATTATGCCAGTCTGAATAGTATGTATAGTCTTTCTCGGAATTATGTGTGTGTCACCATATATTTACTAATGCTAGCTGGTCCATAAGCTCCCATACTATCTTTGGTAAATTTCCTTGTTTAGTCTTCTTTGTGTTTAGAGTTGATGATCTACCTATCTATTTTAGAGTTTAGCACACTATTCCAGTCTCCCGCTAGAATATAATCTGAATAGTCATACTCCTGAATCTTCTGTAGTAGTTTTTGGGGAAAAAATCCTTTGGAAAAAAATCCTTTTGAAAAAAAAACCCTACCATCAATATTTTTTCCCCACATAACAATATTTCCACCCCAATGAAATATCCATTTTCATCATTAAATATTTCTTTAGACTTAAATCTTTTATTTACATAGATTGCCACACCTCTTTTTTTCTTTTCATAATTTATTAAATATAACTCTCCCCTTTTTGTGTTTTTCAACAATTTCTTGTCCTGTTTTCTAATATGTGTCTCCTGTAAACACGCAACATCAATTCTTTGCTTATCTAGATAGTGAAATACTTTTCTCCTTTTACCTGGGCTGTTTAACCCCCTGACATTCCATGTCAGTATTTTCTCTATCATATTTTATTTCTCTTTCTAGTCTTGTTTATTTTTATTCTCTATGCTTTATTATTTTTGTTATTCTTATTCCTTATCCAATGCTTTCCTCCTCTGTAGTTGCTATATTTTCTCTTCGTTGCTCTGAATCTAACCCTTCCTTTAATTCTTCACCTTCTTCTTCCTCCTTTTCTAGTTCACTCCTCAATATTTCTTTCTCTATTTCCTGTCTTTCTTCCTCTAATTCACTCTCTGTTCCTTGACTATTTTTTTCCTTTTTTGTGTGTGTGTTGTCTGATGTTCTTGAGATTTGTCTCTGGTTTTTCTCTTTTAATCCTCTTTATTGTCTGTCTGTTCGCCTTGGATTTTTATTAGGAATTCTTTTGCTTTAGTTATAGAGTTTATCCCCACTATCTTGTACTTATAGGTGAATGTTATTCCCTCAATTTTATTCCACTTATATTGAATCTCTTTTTTTCTTGAGCACCTGAGTCAGAAAAATTATATTCCTTCCTCTTTTTTAATACTTGAAGCGGTACGTCCTTGAATATTTTAACTTCTTCTCCATCTATAATTAAGCTTTGTTTAAAGCTTTTTTGTATAACTATATCTTTAACTCATTCCCTCAAGAAGTAGATAACTATATATCCCTTGGAAGCTTTTTCTTTCTCGCTATCCAGGAATCAATTCTATAAAGTTTATCCACCTTCACATAAAGTTGTTCTGGTGTCCATCCAATATAATCTGCTAATACAGGAATAATCCTTGTTGCTAAATCTTCACTTTGTTGTTCTGTTAAACCTCTTATTTTTATACACTTCACTCTATTTCTGGTTTCTTGTATTATTCTCTGATTATTTTCTAGCTCTGCCTGGTTCTCCAACTGTTTAGTTCTTGTTTCCAAATCTCCAGTTTTGATTTTTAGTTCTTGTAATTCATTACTTATTTTTGTAATGTCTTTTGTAGCAGCTTCCAATTGAGAGCCAAATTTTTCCAGTTGCTTTTGTAAGTCTGACCTTATGTCCCCTTTTAGTTCTTTCATCTCTGTTTTCAATTCTTTACTCAGATTTCAAAATTCATTTAGCAACATTTGATTTGTGTCCGCTAACTTTGTCACCATATCTATAGATGTCCTCCTTGATATTTGTGGCCGAGATTGTACCTGCACTAAGTTTTTCCTCGTAGTTGGCATACTCACCTGGTTCACTATGTCTAATTTATACATGTCTATGTCTAAATTAAAGACATTATGTCTTTAGACACTATATCTAATTTAAAGAAGCTAATGTATAGCTTCTTAGTCTTTTTAATTAATTTTTTAACTATAATGAATTCTCAGCCTCTTTTCTTTTTATGTCTATATGAACTATGCCCCACACAAGTCAACTTGTTTCTTTATTATTTTATAATCTACTTCCCTCTAAATTTACATTTATTTATTTATGGTATGTAATTATTTATAGTTATATTTCTAGTTACTTTTTCCCATGAATTCCATAAATTCTATTATCCACTATCCCACAAGGCAAAAGATAAACTCTCGAAATTATAACAGCAATATTTGTAGCCAATAGATTAACTATAAGGCAACAGTTTCCATCCCAGCCTTTTATTTCTCAATATTCATTTAACACTTTCTCCTTCTATTAATTATTGTTTCAACAATACTTTCTAGTACTTTTTAATAACTATTATTCCATCAATACTTTATATTTTTATTTTTTGTTGCTTTTTCTTTTTTCTCTCTTATTTCACAGTTATCTTTTAAGTTACTATCATATCTCTTCATCATATCTCTTCTTATATAGTCTTTATATGTTTCCTCCTGTTTAAATTATGTACATAACAAGTTCAACATCCCAATTCAGAGGCTTATATGGCCATTTCAGATACATATATTACAATTACTCATAATCATAGCAACACTTATTACAATAGTCCTCAAATTTCAACAACTCCCACCCTTAAGTATTTTATTCTGTTCTCTTCTTTCAATGCTTTTATAATTTCCAATTAATTTTTGCCACCCCTTTTACTTCTTTCCTATTTCTTTTTCTCTCTTCTTCCTCCTCTTGTCACCATCTTCTTCCCTTGTCTTCTAATTCTGGTGTTTTCCTAATTCGAGTCCTTGTATCTCTACCACTTGTTTCTTCCATTTTGACTTTATTCAGTTTCTTCCCCCCTCACTTTTCCTGTCTCTGGTCCCTCCCTTTTGTCTCTCTGCTGCTTTCTTGGAGTTCTTTTTCCTTTTTGTTAGTATGTATCCACTTGAGTCCTTTTATTTTTAAATCTTTATTTTGTATCCAACTGTGTCTTCATCTGTCTCTCTCTTTACTCCCCCCTTTTCTTTCCTTTCTTTTGTACTGTCCATTAATATATTGTTTATAATGTTGATCCTTTTAAACCCTTTACGTTTTCCTTTTGCAATTGACTCTGACGTCTTTGCAGTTGCTTTTCCTTTCTTTTCTTTTGTTCGTCTTAGTCTTAGTTTTAATACTCCTTAATGCCTTTCCTTTTAAATCTTTCTTAGCATCCTTATCTTTACTTCTCTCCCGTTTCTTCCACTTTTTAGCTTGAACCACCTCCTTTAAGCCGGTTCGCTTCACGCTATGTCTTTAAGAGCTAGTCTCTTGGAACCTTTATATTTGCTTTTCCTTTCTTTCTGTTAATCCGTTTCTATATTCTATTAATCTTTTTTTTCATTTCTTTATGACTGAAATTGTTTCTTTCCTGTTTTGTTGTTGTTGGTTATTTTCTCTCACTTCAATCGCTTTCAAACACTTTCCTTTCTCTTATTTCACTATCCTACTTTTCCACTTTCTCCAGATTCTTTCCGCTTTTTGCCGAGTTTCTTCACTCAGCTTTGCAATCTTAATTGTCCATTAACCAGAACCAGATACTGGGGAGTCTCCCCACTGGATTGAAAAGAAAATTAGCTTGCTTGCGGCTCTAAAGTCTTTAAAATCTTTTAAAAGTGATGGCATCGTTCTTACCAATATTGGCTGCTTCAATCCGGGTGTGGTAAGCCTTGGACCTCCTCAGACGTCTATGTTTTGGAGAGGTTGTTGATTTTTTTTTCTCCTCCAAAATGCTAGTCTGGTCAATCTGGTCCTTTCCAGGCCCCCTCCAATTGCTTGTTTCCCCAAGCAAATTCACCCCTTTTCGTTTTTTTCTTTTTCTTTCTGGGTTTCGACTCCGAATTGAGTGAACGAAGCACATGAGCTCCGTGTGCTCCATCCTCACACGACGCCCTCGCCACCGGAAGTCTATGGGTTTTCTGTTTTGACAGGCATTTGGTGATTGATTGTGAAAGGCCCGTTCCTCCTAAACAATGTGCTGGATTTTTCTATTTGTTGTGCTGGGATGTGTGTGTGTGTTTAATGGTTTATGTTTTCTCATTTTATTTTTCTTTTTAGTGTTTAATTACAGGATATAAACATCATCATCCACATCCAAAACAGCTAGATTTAACCTTATTAAAGAATTTCAAATATTCAGCAAGGATAAAGTTGCTACAGCAGCTGGACTTATTCTCAGAGATATATTACTTTCTACATATAAACACTAAACCTGAAAATTCTGAGTGGTGAAGTTACTAGCAATATCAGACTTCTATAGGTTGAAGCTTAGGTTTCAGCAAGCCTTCTGTTAAATGGGAACAAAAGATACTATGATAATAAATGCCATAGAATTCTAACATAATTGAATTAAGCTGAATTCTTGTTACATAGATCTGTGAAGCATCCACATATCTATGAGGACTCCTTTGCCTTTGGAGGTAGGAGGAGGAGGAGGGTGAGCCAGCGTTTCAGGGCAGGGTGAGGGTGGCTGTGTTTATAAACACACCTAGATTCCACCTCGACATTAGGAAGAACTTCCTGACAGTAAGAGCTGTTTGGGAGTGGAATACACTGCTTCGGAGTGTGATTGGGTCTCCTTCTTTAGAGATTTTTAAACAGAGGTTGGATGGCCATCTGTCGGGAATGCTTTGATTGGGTATTCCTGCATGGCAGGGGGTTAGACTAGATGGCCCTTGTGGTCTCTTCCAACTCAATGATTCTGTGATTTGCTGCTTTAACTCAGATTCCTTAGAAAAGATCAAGTCTCGCTTGGGCTCATGACCTTCCTTGCTGTAGTTCTGCTTGTGATACTAGAAGTAAATGCTTGAGCAAGGAAGTCCTGCAGCTGTCTGAGGGTCCATCTAAACGGTGAAAATACCCCTAATGGAATTCACTGGGAATCCTACCTGTCTAAACAGGATCCAGCGCCAGTCCACACTGTTCGGAAGGAAGGGGGCCCAAAATGGCAAAAACAATGGGGTAAAACCCTTTGCAGATTTCCCCATACTTTTTCACAAAACATGAGGCGGGTGCGCATTTTTGCTCTTTTGGACTATAGAACAATAAAAAAACTCGAAGGGAAGCACACAGCTGATTGGCTGGGCGAGAATAGGGGCAGGGCTTTCTAGGAGGGCAAGTGCCTCCTGCCACCATGTTGGATTTTTGCCTTAGCGATAACTCGCCAAGGCAATAAAAAGGATCAATATTTTCTGTTTTGCTTTCTTATAAAATTGGAGAATCGCTCTATTGCACCAGCACACCTTGGGGTGACTTTCTGGAAAAAAAAACAGTGAAGAACTAACACCAGTAAATCAGTTGCAGCTGCCACCAGGAATGCAAGGTTTATGGGGGCTTCCAAGGCTAGAAAAAACATTTAGACCTGTCGCTGCTGCTGCAACGTGCCAATAATATGAGGTATTTTAGATTTCCCCCCCTCGTGTAGATGGACCCTTTATGTATTGCTAAATGGGACCAAAATCCTAACACTGAACAGGGTGGAGAGTAACAAAGACCCAAGCCCCACCCTGCCTCATTAAAACTTTTTAAAAATCATTTAAAACTGATATGTTCAGTCATAATGTTGTAGCTGAATTAGTGGGCTGTAGCTAGCTCCCTGCCTTTAGGCAGGCATTTTCAAGAAAACCTGTTAATTGTAGTTGTGTGTGTGTATGTGTGTTAGTGTATTGTTGTCTTTCCTCTCTGCTCCAACAAGTACAGGTTGGGCCATTCATTGAACTCACAAATTAGATTGAGGGGGAATCTTATTCTTTACCCCTAAATTGGAATACCACAATTAACATTTCTGTGCTGTTGACTGGGTGTTTCCTTGGTAATACAAGACTGCTAGAGAGAGAGGCTCACATAGAACTTAACGGAGGCACTATGTCAGCACAGGAGTTTGCATTGAACATTTACAACAGGTTGGTCTGCAGTGGACATTGGATGGGGAAAGGGAAAGTACCTCTTACAAAATGATCCTTCTTTGTAGCCTAGAATTGGCCCAGTAATAGAGACCCCTGTTTACCTTTTTGTATGTGAAATAAATATTTGCAGACATCTTTTTACACTAAAAGGAGCTTTTGTCAGTAGCACCAATTGCCTCATTGATGGCATAATGGGGTCCCAGATTCACAGCACCAGAAAACCATATCAGCTCCTGGTATTCCTCTGGAACACCAGTGTTCTGGCAAGGCCAACCATTGTCATCAGCCCTTGACCCAATGTTCCACTGAGCATGATATGAATTGGAGCTGCCATTATGGTGTTCTATTGAGCATGAAACAAATTGGAGCCTCTCTCTGAGTCATTTTAATTTAAGTGGCAGTTTGTTGGTCAGTAAAGTGCTGTCTCAAGAATTTAGGTTTGTCTTCAAGAATGACTCCAAGTTTGAGATGCCACTTGACACAGTACCCTCAAGGGTCATCTCAAATCTAAACCTAATCTTGAATATACACCTATTTTAAACTATTGCTTCTCTGCCTCAGTTATTCTACTTATAGGTGAAAACACCTCTGAGTGCTTTTTTATGATTTTAGGCCATTAAAGTTGAAGGTTTGAAATGCATTTGGTAGGCTGGTTTGCTAAAACTTCTTGGAAAGTGAATTCTAAACACATGATCTAATGCCAAAAATGCATTTTTGCAAATCAGGTAACATCCAAAAATAAAAACTTTTTAAAGATGAATTTCATTGATCCAACCAGTAGGTTTCTGGTTGGCATAAGTTAACGTGTCATTCTATCTCTAAAAATAAATTTAGAAATGTTCCTGTAAAGTCATACGATAACAGAGTAAAAAGAGAACTTATAGGATAAGGCTGCCTTAAGCAAGGTTAGAGAAAGCATGAATGCTTCTTGGACCAGATTCAGCTTTATGGGTTACCTGTATTACGTGGCTATTAAATTAATCCAACCTTTAAGCCTGAGCTTGTACATCATTTCTGAGCAAAATTCAAAGTGTTGAATTGAATTGATGTTCAAAGCCTGATGGGGCTTGGGACTTACGTGCCTGAAGGAAGACTTGTTCTCATATCAACCTGTCTATGTACTGAGATTATCAGAAAAGTCTATCCTCTGGGTGTCCCTGCATTTGGTGATTTGGCAGGTGGTAACTGAGAGAGAGTCTTCTTGGTGGTGGGAAACAGGGAGCCAGATTTGGCCCAAGACCTGAGGTTCCCTACCCTTGGCCAGCCATGAAACTTCTGTGTCATAAACTAGTTTATAACTGGTTTGGTTATGATGGATGTATTGCTGTATGGAATTGCTTTTATTATTTTCCACTGTTGGGAACCCTTTGGCCAAAGGGTAGTGTAAAGTGCTGAGTAAAGTATGAATATGTATTTTCCTCTTTTTAGTAGAAGTGGTCACTGATTTTATTTTTCTTTCTTTTAGGTGCCATTACTGCAAGTCTTCTTGCCATGTGTCTTCCCTGCGCATACCATATGCCTGTAAACTTTTATTCCAAGAACTACAGTCTATGAACATTATACCCAGATTAAAATTGGCCAAGTACAATGAATGAATTATTTGAGCAATAAAGAGACAAAAGTACAAGTGGAAACATAATTGGAATAAGCTTAAATGATATCAGAAGTACTCAACCAAGTAGGCCCTTAATTCCCTATTGGCTTTCTCTTCCCTTTTTGACTGGGACAGAATGCTGAAGAGAACATTAGAAGCCACAACAGCAAAGACTCAAGCTGTGTTTATCCGTGGTAGTATGTTACCTGCCAATTCACCAGGGCACTGTGAGTGGGCAAGCTCAGGTTCCCTTTGAAATGTGGACAGGAAGTACTGACAGTCATCCATGTTCAGTGATTTGCTTCCTTTATCAACAAGCCACTTACCATAAATATATGCACACATTTTGAGTGCTAAGACAGTATTGAAGTCAGTGGAATTCATAGGAACAGTTTTTCAGAGTGTTAACTGATCAATTTTGATGGAAGCATACTATTGGTTAACTGCTGTTTCTCCACTGTATATCATTTTCTTAAAAAAAAAAAGTGACCAGGCATAAGAACATGAATAAAAAAAATCCAAGTATATTTTCTAGGTTGTGTGTTGTTATCTAATCTGTCTTAAACTAACATGGCATAGCAGTGTTAAGTGTCCCAAATATTTTACAGTTTCGATAAATAGTGATGATAAAGGAACATTTTGTAAAAAAATACATTCTCCTGTTCTGTATGTGGGGTATTCTGTACTTACTTCATTGATGGAAGTATCTAAGGTAGTCTTTTCCAACTAATGTCTTCCAGCTGTGTTGAACAGTAATTCCCCTCATCTCCAGACAACATGGGGGGCACCAAGTTAAAGGAAGCTGATCTAATGTAACTTCTCTTTTGAACCATGTCTGTAAACTGCTTCCACGTTGTTAAAACCTCTCAGGAAGAGAAGACTGTCCATAAGAATACAATTTCTTTCTCACCTCCAAAGTCCTGTTCAGAAGCAATATTTTTATGAGCGTAAGTGAAACATTATTGCATAACCCTAGGGATCCCCAGGATCTCTGATACTGAAATGGCCACTAGAGCAGACCTCTGTCCTAAATCACTTGGTGCAGCCATATTGGGGTGGGACGTCTCTTGGGCTACAATCATCAAAGTGGTCATTAGATGGATAGAGCCTTTCTAGCAATTGCTTTATCTAGGTGATTGCTCTGACAAGGTGATTTTGGAAAGTAATTCCTCTCAAGTAAGGCAAGAAGGATGTTCTCATGGACTGTGGCAATTGAAAACTATGGCTAAATCCAGTTGCTAGTCTGAGTTAGAACAGAACCACTGAAACAATTGCTGAATGTTAAGTCAACACTTGACTTGGAATGATTCCTGAAGAAAGTCAAGACAGAAAGTACAAAGGTAGATCTACAGTTGAACATTAAGAAAAAAAATCATGACCACAGATAATTTACATAACTTTAAAGTAGATGATGAAGACATTGAAATAGTTCAGGATTTTCTGGGTTGGTGAGAGGAGGAATCCATTACTCTTGGGTACTTCCTTTCACCACCCGGAGAGAGGTAGGAAGAACAATCAAACCTCGCGATAGCCGGAGAGGTCCATTGACCCTCCAGCTGTCCACAAAGCCAGTACTTCTTCCTGCCTTCACTCAGAGCAGAGCTCCTGTATCGTCTCTTCACCTTTTGGTGCTCCTATAGGTTTTTTGCTCTTTCTCCTAACCTCCAATTTCTTTCTCTGTTTTCAGACTTACCTAATTTTTTTTTAAAGTCCATATCATTCTCTTGCCTTTCCTTCCGCTTACTATCTACTCCCCTCCATGCTTGTGGGATGGCTCCAGTGGACTCCAAGAAGTAAAACAAATCACCACCACCAAAGAAAAAGGCCGTGTAGAACTGTGCGGGAAATGGATCGCCTTCAAAGGCAAAAAAGGCTCCCCCACTGCTGGAGTGCCTTCAGCAGGCGCAGGAGAACCAACAGCCACCTAGCTCTGCTCCCCTGCTGCCAAAGGTTCTTTTGCAGGCAAGGCAGAAGCAAGGAGAAGAAAGCTGCCAGGTCGACACCCCGGCAGCCCCAGGGAGAGACCTTCCATCAGGAAGTGGCGCCCAGATGCCATACTGGGAAGTAACCACAAGGGTGGTTCGGAAGGGGGTATGTCGTACGGGTGGAAGATCCCAGGGGCACCCTGGGTCACCTAATGCCCCATGACCTGTGACTAAAGACCCATCCACGTTGCAGGGGATGCTCCATGTTTGGAAGCGCCTCACCGTAGAAGCAGCAGGCGGCTCACACCATTTTTTTTTCCTGCCAGGGGAGGGGATGGAGGAAAGTGGCCATGTGGTCGATGAGGCTCACAATCTTCAGCGCCGCTGTGGAGGCATACTCCCACGCACTAGAAAGCTTAAGCCTAGCAGGTGCAGCCTCACATGAGGCAGCACCAAACCCAGATGCCGCCTGGTCCAGGAAACTCACAAGGGTGACTCCCTTCCCGCAGAAGAAGTCAGGCCTTTCCACAGATGCAAGATGCCTCATAAAAGAACCTCCCACCCCAACAGAACGCTATGATGAAGGAGCTATTAGCACACTTTTACAGGTCATGTGCCTCGAAGCCAGAGGCCTGTCCCTCAGCTCCCAAGGGAAGCTGACCGCTCTGGCCAGCAGGGGGAATAAAGGGGATCCCACCAGCATCAGCAGAGCCTGGCAGGGCAAGAGAAAGGCTGTTCTTTCCCCCCACTCTTCGTGTCTGAGGGCAATTCAGGTAGTGTATCCGTCACCCAGAATGCCTCAGACCTGGAACAGGGGGATGAGAATGTGCAGGCTGAGAAGGAGGGGCAGTGGTCAGACACTGATACCAATCAAGGCAATCTCTCTGACAGACTTTTTCACATGGAGGATTTTCTCCCCCTAATGGCCAAAGTGTCTTCTACCTTAGGCCTCTGAGCACCAATCCTCCCAGGAATAGGTGTCTATGGAGTTCAATGAGAGGGTGGCCTCAGTCCTAAGGCTCCCTAAATTCGTGGGCAAGGCAATGCCCTTCCCATCAGTTTTCATGTGCATCATTGATGGTGAATGGGAGAAGCCTCTGCTGGGGAAAAAAAGGCACCCTCCTGGCCCAAAAAGTTTACAATTCCTGCCAGCATGTCCTAGAGAAACTAAAGTTCCCCGCAGTCGACTTCCCCCCCCCCAGTGTCTTCCCTTGTTTCAAGATCCCTAGCTCCTAAAGAGGGTGAAGGGTTCCTCAAGGACCCTGAGGAAAAGAGATCTGAGGGAGCCCTTAAAAAGATACATGAAGCTGCAGCCTTTGCTGTCAGAGCGTCGGCAGTGGGATCCCTATTCACTAGGACATCTCTCCTATGGGTAGAAGATATTCTGCAAGAGGAGAAGTTGCACCATACCACCCTGCACAGGTCTCTCTCCAAGATCTACAAAGCCCTTCAGTTGGTGGTGGATGCCTCTCACAATGCCGTCACATTTGCGGCTAGAGCCATTGCTGCTGCAACTGTAGCTAGGTGTTCCACATGGCTGAAGCACTGGGAGGTAGATGCTCATTCCAGGGCCAACCTCTCAACCACGCCCTTTAAGGGGTTCTAAGTTGTTTGGAGAAGAAGTCCTAAAAGACATTCTGGTGGAAACAAAAGACAAGAAGTAGGTTATGTCCACCATGTTCAGAAAAGGGGACAGGAGAAGCGCCAAGCAGGCTTCCCAGCAAAGGCTGTCCTTCATATCCCCCAGGGGATCTGGAAAACAAAAGGACTTTTGGTCATTTCGTCCCTCCTGGGCAAAACCTAGTTTCTCTTCAAGATAGTTTGCCCCCTCCCAGGCACAAGCAGGACAAAGAGGAGGAGGCCACCAGCCCCAGAGGGTGGAGGCCGACAACAATTCTGACATCAAGCCAATCCCTGTAGGGGGAAGACTGAAGCACTGGGAAGCGACCACAACAGACAAGTGGGTCGTATCTACCATTTCCCAAGGTTACCGCATAGAATTTGACAGGATCCCTGCGAGCAGGTTTCTGCCCTTAATAACCAAGGATACTCTGAAAAGAAGGAACGAAACCCAAGCAGTGAATCACCTACATCTCAAAGCTATAGAGGAAGGAGTGTCTACTCCTTCACAGTGATTCTCAGGTGTCTACTCATTCACAGTTCTGAAGAAGGGAGGGGACGCCCGTTCAACCCTGGACCTCAAACACACCAACTCATACATCACCTATAAGCATTTCCCTATGGAAACACTGTTCTCCATAAGGAAGGCACTCCAAAAGGGAGACTTTCTGGTGTCATTGAACCTAGCAGAAGCCTATCTGCACATGAGGGTATCCAAGTACAGCAGAAAATTCCTGTGATTCGCCTTTGGGCAAATAGTGGTGACTGCCCCCTCTTTTTCTCTCTTCTCTCTCACTAATCCTGTATTTACCTAATCCCTTTTTTACACTCTTCTGGGCTTTGCTAGTCAATGAACTGGCCTCATGGACAGCTGGAGGGGAGGAGTCAACGGACCTCTCCAGCTATTGTGAGATCTTCCTGCCTCTCTCTGGGTGGTGAAAGGAAGTACCCAAGAGTAATGGAGTCCTCCTCTTGACCAACCCCAGAATGCACCTTCACAATAAGGAACCAATGTGGCATGTTCCATAGCTTGGCTCAGTCATTAATCAGAATGGAGACTGGAATCAAGAAATCAGAAGAAGACTAGGACTTGGAAGGACAGCTATGAAAGAACTAGACAAGATCCTGAAGTGTAAAGATATACCATTGAATACTAAAGTGAGTTGTCCATGCCATCGTATTCTCCATTTCTATGTATGGTTATGAAAGCTGGACAGGGAGGAAAACCAATCGGAAGAACATCCACTCATTTAAAAAGTGGTGCTGGAGAAGAGTTCTATGGTTACCATGTACTGCTAAAAAGACCAATAAATGGGTCCTAGAGCAAATCAAGCCTGATCTCTCCCTAGAAACTAAGATGACTAAAGCACAGCAAAACAAATATATCATAGGCATCACTGAAACTTGGTGGGATGAGTCTCATGATTGGAATGTACTAATAGATGGATATAGCCTATTTCAGAAAAATAGACCAAACAGGAAGGGTGGTGGAGTAGCATTATATTTTAAAGATGTGTGCACCTGTGAACAGATCCATGACTTTAATCCTGGAAGCCAGGCTGTGAGCATCTGGGTAAAAATTAAGGGAGAGAGAAACAGCAGGGATATCATTCTGGGAGTCTACTATAGACCTCCAAGCCAAACTGAGGACTTGGATTATGCCTTCCTGAACAGATGACCACACATTCAGAAAGAGATGTAGTAGTGATGGGGAATTTCAACTATCCTGATATTTGTTGGAAATCCAGCTCTGCCAAAAATTTAAGGTCCAACAAATTCCTCACTTGCCTTGCAGACAATTTCATTGTCCAGAAAGTGGAAGAGGCAACAAGGGGAACAGCTATTTTAAATTTGATCCTAACCAATAGGGATGACCTGCTTAATGGTGTGGAAGTGGTGGGATCCTTAGGGGGAGTGACCATGTTCTCCTGGAGTTTGTTATACAGAGGAAAGGGGAAGCCAAACGTAGACAGACATGCATTCTAGACTTTAAGAAAGCTGATTTCAGAAAACTTAGGGAATTACTGGGGGTGATCCCATGGTCAGAAATACTAAAAGATAAAGGAGTTCATGAAGGATGAGAGTTTCTAAAAAGTGAGATATTGAAGGCACAACTTCAAACAGTTCCAATGTGGAGGAAAAAGGGGAGGTGTCAAAAGAAACCAGGATGAATGTCGAAAGAACTCTCAACTGAACTAAAACTTAAAAAGGACATGTACAAGAAATAGGAAAAGGGAGAAATCACCAAAGAAGAATTCAAACAAATAGCCAGCTCATGTAGGGGGAAAGTCAGAAAAGCCAAAGCTCAGCTGGAGCTCAGGCTTGCTAGAGAGGTTAAAAACAATAACAAGGGCTTTTTGGGTTATGTCCGTAGCAAAAGGAAAAACAAGGAAATGATAGGGCTGTTGCATGGAAAAGACGGCAAAACGCTAACAGGACAGAGAAAAGGCAGAACTACTTAACACCTTCTTTGCTTCATTCTTCTCCCAAAGGGGGAACAGTGCTCAACCTGGGGAAGATGGAGCAGATGATGCAGTAGGGGAAATACAGCACAGAATTGGTAAAGAGGTAGTTCAGAAATACCTGGCCAGTATAAATGAGTTCAAGTCTCCAGGGCCAGATGAACTTCATCCAAGGGTATTAAAAAAACTGGCAGAAGTAATCTCAGAACTACTGTCAATAATCTTTGTGAATTCCTGGAGAACAGGAGAGGTCCCAGCAGACTGGAAGAGGGCAAATGTTGTTCCTATCTTTAAAGGGGGGGGGGAGAAATCCAAATAATTACTGGCCAGTCAGCCTGAAATCAATACTAGGAAAGATTCTAGAGAAGATAATTAAACAGACAGTTTGTAACCACTTAGAAAGGAATGCCGTGATCACAAAAAGTCAACATGGATTTCTCAAAAACAAGTCATGCCAGACTAATCTCTCATCTCCTTTTTTTTTGATAGAGTTACATACTTGATAGATGAAGGGAATGCAGTGGATGTAGTGTATCTTGATTTCAGTAAGTCTTTTGAAAAGGTCCCCCATGATATTCTTGCAAATAAGTTAGTAACCTGTGGGCTAGACAATGCAACTGTTAGGTGGATTTGTAATTGGTTGACAGACTGAACCCAAAGGGTAGTCACCAATGGCTCCTCTTCATCCTGGAGAGAAGTGACCAGTGGGGTGCTACAAATTTCTGTCCTGAGCCCAGTGCTATTCAACATCTTTATCAATGACTTGGATGAGGGAATAGAGGGTATGCTTATCAAGTTTGCAGATGACACCAAATTAGGAGGGGTAGCTAATACCCAAGAGGACAGGATCAGAATCCAAAATTACCTTAACAGATTAGAAAGCTGGGCCAATGCTAACCAAATGAATTTCAACAGGGAGAAATGAAGGATACTACACTTGGTCAGTAAAAATGGAATGTATAGATATAGGATGAGTGACACATGTCTTGAGGGCAGTACGTGCAAAAAGGATCTAGGAGTCTTAGTGGACCACAAGCTGAACATGAGTCAGCAGTATGATGCAGCAGCTAAAAAAGCCAATGTGATTCTAGGCTGCATCAACAGGATTATAGTGTCTAGATCAAGGGAAGTAATAGTACCACTGTATTCTGCTTTGATCAGACCTCACCTGGAATACTGCAGTTGTCCAGTTCTGGGCACCACAATTTAGGAAGGATATTGAGATGCTAGAATGTGTCCAGAGGAGGGCAACCAGGATGGTGGGAGGTCTGGAGGCCATGCCCTATGAGGAGTGGCTTAGGGAACTGGGCGTGTTTAGTCTGAAGAAGAGAAGGTTGAAAGGGGACATGATAGCCATGTTTAAATATTTGAAGGGATGTCATACTGAGGATGGAGCAAGCTTGGAAACTTGGAAACTAGGAAATGGAACAATGGGTTTAAACTATAGGAAAAGAGATTCCACCTAAACATTAGGAAGAACTGTTTGGAAGTGGAATACACTGCCTGGGAGTGTGGTGTAGTCTCCTTTGGAGGTTTGTAACAGAGGCTGGATGACCATCTGCCAGGAATGATTTGATTGTGTATTCCTGCATGGCAGGTGGTTGGACTGGATGGCCCTTGAGGTCTCTTCCAACTCTATGATTCTATAAAATGAGACAATCATACTTTTGGACATATCATGAGAAGGCATGGCTCACTAGAAAAGACAATAATGCTTGGGAAGGCAGTAGGAAAAGAGGAAGACAGCATTCCAGGTGGATAGACTCAATCAAGGAAGCCACAGCCCTGAGTCTGCAAGACCTGAGCAGGGCTGTTGGAAATAGGGTAACTGGAGGTTTCTCATTCATATGGTTGCCATAAGTTGAAGTTGACTCAACAGCAGTTTGTGTAGATTCTATTGAATCAATGGGTTTACTCTAGACTAACAATTGGAATTAAGTCTTTATTGCTCCCAGATTATGGAACGGCCTGCCGGATGAGATCTGTCATATCATCACCCTAAATGGCTTTTTAAAAGCTCTTAAGACAGATCTCTTCCGGCAGGCCTTTCCTGAATAGATACCTGGCCATCAAAGAAAGAAAGAAAGAAAGAAAGAAAATCTGGCTTGTCCCGAACTTGCTACAGACACTGTCCATTGTTTATTTTTATTTTTTGCATTTTTTAAAAAAAGTATGTTTTAATTCCTGAATTATTTAATTGTATTTTAAGAGGGGGGTGGGATTGAGGGTCTGGGATGTATCTTTAATTGTTGTAAGCCACCCCAATTGCGTTTCGTAGAGGGGCTGGATATAAATAAATTTAATAATAAAATAATAATAATTTATTTTTTATAAAACTTTACTTGAAAGCTTACTTGTATTAGGGCTGTTCCCAGATAATGGCTTGAATCATAATTGTTGATTTACCATTCAGAAGTTAATTTAGCGAGTCTATGCTAGTTGGGATAGCAATTCAGTTGAGGCCAGTGTCTTATTCAACAATTATCCAGTTGTTGCACATTTGAAACTTGGACCTCTGTTTCACCTCTGTGAAACTGCGTAACTGCAAAAGGCCAACAGATTAAAGCTGCTCAAAATGTATCTTCCCTCTGTATAATGTAAATTGTATACAGTTGTCCCTCCGTATCCACGGATTTAAATATTCATGGCTTGGAAATAGTCTTTGAAAAATAATAATCCAAAAAGCAAACCTTGATTTTGCCATCTTATATAAGGGACACCATTTTGCTATGCCATTGCATATAATGGGACTTGAGTATTCATGGATTTTGGTATCCACAGGGGTCCTGGAACCAAACTTCAGTGAATATGAAGAGACAACTGTACACTGATATATAATTAAGACTGGAAAAGGGGGAGAGGGAATAATTCCTTAAAATGGATGCATGTCTTGGGTGATAAATTTATAACTTTCCTATCTGAAGATTTGCCTCACAGCTAGAGTTCTAATAGTAGAATTGTAACTGGAAACAGAGTTCAGTCTGAGCTGTGATTTTCATCCTTTCACACAAATGTCAGACATTTATGGGTTGATAACACAAGGATGTTGTCAATTATTGTCATGCTACACATCTGTACCAATGACATGGGAGAAAAGTCTAGTTTTCTAAGATGATCAAGTGCAGAACTACTAAGGTAGCATTTTAAGAGATGTGCCCTTTTTATAGGGACAGATTGACAGGCAGAGGTGTGAACTTGGAATTTGTTAATGGGACAGTAGAGTCAGGAGGAAGCGTTTAGATTTGTTATGTTATCAGGGTGTGTTTTGAGACAAACTTGAAGTCCATACAAAAGAAATGGGCTGCAATTGCATTGTAGTGGAACAAAACTGTTGACACTTCATCAAAGAGTCTCTCTAAAATTCATTTCTGAATGGAAGAGGTGTGACAATCTGGAAAGCATCAACTGGTAGGGCACAACTTATGTCATAGGGATGATGTTTCAAGTCATCAAAGTGTGGGGATTAGGATCAAATTTGGAAACAATCATACCAAAACAAAAGATTGTTCTCTAAAAGGACCAGAAGCTTAAAGGGGACATTGCACCCATAACATTTAGAGAGTGATATGCAGTATGTAGGTGCTTATACGCCAGTGCAAAAACTAAAGTGGGAGAACTAGAATGCTCAGCACTAAAATAATATAGCAGCCATATGAAATATGGACCAGCATTAACAATCAGTGTGATACAAGCTTTCTAATATAGACCATTATAAAATAATATTAAATAGGCATTTCAGGGGGCTAATGTGCAACATTTGTTTATTCTGGCTAGAATAGAATCTTTATTGCAGTCATAGATGAGCACAGGTAAAATTAGTCAGGCTAAATCAGCCTTTTGGTCAATTATTTCAGTGTTATGGCTAGATTTTTGTTCAATGACTTTCCTCTGCCTATTGATGAAGACATTAACTGTATGAAGAATGCTTCATGATCTTGTGGTATTAACACAATAAGCGGTGGTCAGCAAAATTTGCCACAGGATTTTTTGCTAGGATTCCAGCTTCTTTATCACTTTGCACTACAGTGTCTGGGCAAAGCTGTTTACCAGAAATGCTATTCAGTGTGAAGGTCACTACAGTGTTAACCCAGCTGAGTTGCTAAATACATTTCATGTCCCACCCTAGTCAAAGCCTTATTTTGCTGCTTGAAGTTATATCTGCCTTATAAATTATTTTCCTAACTGCCATCCTTACTGGGCAAGCTGACTTTTTACTAGTCTGGCTTCCTGAAGTAGAATAAAGAAATACGGTAGTTGGCATTCCCAAGTTTAAATTACTATAAATGTTGAGGAATTAAACACATTTATAAAAGGGAAAGGAAGAGTGGTATTGGCGGTAAAGGTTTAATCTCCCCTAGTGTGACAATATGCCACAGCATCTGATAATCTACATTTTTTTAATTAAATGTAGTAACTTAAAGCATTCTGTCACAACTGAAGCATCAATGAAAACAGACTGATTAATATAAAACCACTAAGTCACTAAAAATGGACAAGAGAACTACATTAAAATATCACAAAATATCAGTTAAAAAGTGGCAGTGCAAAGGAAAAAAATTAAATAAGGCCATGCAGTAACAAAATCCAAACATTTTAAACCAGGTACATGTGTATGATCAGTGGGGTTGGAGCTAGATAATCATACTTTGAGAAGATTTACATCAATAGGACTTACGTTAGTCATGGCTGAATACTTCCATTTATTTTGATGGTTCTATACTGACTAAATTTGGATCCAGTCCAATTAATATATTGAAGAGAAAGCCCTAATCAACATTCATGATTTACAATGACTCATCAAATTATCCATATATTAATTAGGAGCATCAGATATTCTTAGGGAGTATGAAAATCATCCATTTTCCTCTGAAAGTACATGCTCAGTTAAAATATCTTTCAAATTTAAATTGCCAAACATGTGCATAATCTATCCTCCTCAGCACTATTGTTTGAAATGGGGTGCTGGCCTCAAGAAAGCCAAATATCAGATGTGTGGGTAAGACTGGGATGACAACAACTTGGAAGCTACCCTGCTTTCCTGCAGCTCCACAAGACACAGGAAGGGATGATTAATTTAGATTTAATTCCCCACAAAAAATCAAGGATTCAGAGTGGGTTGAATTGTAGATATTTTCCGGCAGGCCTTTCCCAAATAACTATCCCGGCCTGAAGATTTGGCTGTCTTTTTCCTTAAGCTGCCATTGAATTATTCCATTTTTCTCTTTTTAATTATAGTATGTTTTTAATCTTTTTAATTTAATATTGTTTTAAGGGGTGGGTGGGTTAGGGTACTAATGTAATTATGGAGTTTTTATGCTGTAAGCTGCCCCGATTGCATTGCAGAGGGGCGGGATAGAAATATATTATTATTATTATTATTATTATTATTATTATTAATTTTAGAGTTGTAACAACTTTGCAGGATTGGGCTATTCTGCCTTGCCCTTAGAAGTGCCTACAGAGCTTTGTAACAAAACAGATTCCCCGCCCTCATTTGCCACTTTCATGTAAACTGAGCATTCCATCTGCAACAAAGGTGTGTGTGTGTGTGTGTGTACACGCAAGCACACATTCAAGTATCCTGTCAACTTAAGGTAACCCTATGAATTTCATAGGATGTGCTTAGTAAAGGAATACTCGGAGGTGGTTTTGCCAGCTTCTTCCTCTGAAATACAGTAGCACCCCTGTATCCGCTGATTTGCCAACCACGGTTTCACTTATCCCTGGTTGGCAATGGCAGGGGGAAGGGAGGGGAGGAGGGATCTTGCTTCCCCCTCCCTTCGCCTGGGAGAGAGTGGGTCATAGTAGGGGCAATAGCGGGGGCAAAAGGAGAAGGGAGGGGGAGGGATCTCACATGCCCCCTCCCTTCCTCCAAGAGAGCTCCAGTCATGGCGGGAGTGATGGCGGGGGCGAAGGGGGAAGGGAGGGGGAGGAGGGATCTCGCCTTCCCCTTCTCTTCACCCCTGGATGGCTCTCAGTGGTGGCAATGGCAATGGGGGGGTGAAGGTAGAGGAGGAGGAGTTCTCCTTCCCTTTTTCCTTCACCCCTGGGAGGGCTCTCAGTGTTAGCAATGATGACAGGGGCATTTGCCATTATCTGCAGATTTAATTATCTGAAAACCCCCCCGGAACCAATCCCCCATGGACACAGGGGTCCTACTGTATAGCTTACAGCACCTGGTATTAACTGGTGGTCACCCGTCCAAGTACTAATCAGGGCTAACCCTGCTTAGCTTACAGGAAGAGACAGGATGTAGTATCTTTAGGGTATTTGTTTAAATTCCATTCAAAAAGTTGGAAGACCAGTGCCCTGCATTATCTTTAACTGCCTGAGCAGTGTGTACCAGACATAGAGGTAGGTGTTGGGGAGTGTATGCCACTGGTTGAACTGAAAGAGTTTAACTCCTTTAAAAAGTTATGCTGTTAACTGGGGAAAGTTATGCTGTGTTATATAGAATATATGGAAAAGAAGCCAGCCCTAAGCACTAAAATTCCCAGTGAAACCATTCCTGCTGGCTCTAACCTGATGTTGGCATACTGAGCTGAACAGGGATAGTTTCTGCAATGCACTTGGGAGCCCTGAGTTCACCATCAGCTGGACACATGTAGGTTCCCTTAACATGTAAAGATTGGCAAGGGGCAGCAAGCAGAAGCACATTGGGGTCAGATCAGCATCCATAGCTTTGCTCTCCCCATCACACGTTGTTTGAATACATGGAGGCATACAAGTAGCTTTCATTTTCCCTTTTAAAATTAAAATACTGTATTAATCTAAATTTTTTACCTCCAGTTAGCAGGGTTCTACCTCAGAAGAATATTGCTGTATATTTGTTTAGACATAGGGAAGAAGCAAAACTGCATCAGGAATGCTGATATCTTGAAAAATATTCTGCACATAGCAAATTCATTATCTGAGCATGGATCCTTATCTACCAAACACAGCACCATCTATGGACAAGACAGAGCCAGTCTGTTCATTAGGCAGGGTAATGTAACAGCCTCAGATGGTGGAGCACTTCCACTAGTAAACTGCATCATTCTCCTCACAGGATTATATAGGATACTGTCATAGTAGTTAAATCGATATTAAAGTGTTATAATTCTGTAGTGTGAAAAAGACCCTAGAAGAAGAGATGACTAATCAGTTGGCTGGTTGGGGAATTTGGGGGGGGGGGTTGTCCGTGGTGTAGTGGCTTGAGTGCTGGACTATGACTCTGGAGACCAGGGTCTGAATCCTAGATCAGCCATGAAAAGCCACTGGGTAACCTGGACAAGTCAAGCAAACTGTGGAGAACTAGAGCTGAAGGCATGGCAACGAGGGAACCAATTGCAATACAGAGAGCTGTGATGGGAGGGGCCTCTGAACAAATAAGAGAATGTGGGAGCCAATCCCAGCACAGGAAATTGTGATGGGAGGGTTTTTCTCAGAGTATGAAATGTTTGAATGTCAGTTAAGAAAGGGAGTTGGTGTTGAAGTCAGTTGAAGAAGTTATGTCTGATGAAGCTGAATGGTTGAGAGTGAGTGGATGAGTCTATTGTCTAAAAGAGTGTAATGTATGAAGGGAATTTGGTTGCATTAGTCAAGAGACTGAAGTTATAGAGACTTTAGTTCAATAACTTAGGATTTTTTCAAACGGGGTAAAAAAAACACCCAAGGAGTTGGGGAGAAGAATGGGGCTGTCGCGCTTAGAGAGCCCCGTTTCAGACAGCCCCGTCTTCCTTCCAACCTTCTCCCGTGCTGCGGGTGCCACTTTTTAATGATGGAGGAAGCACGGGGAAGGTTGGGAGGAGGACGGAGGAGAACAGGGCTGACTGAAATGGGGTTCTGTAAGTACAACAGCCCTGTTCTTCTCCTGACCTCCTCGGGGTTTTTTCACCCCTTTGAAAAAGTCCTTAATCTGTCAACAAAAGTAACAAATAGTGGAGTTAAGAACCTGAACCAATGTTATGTGCAGAATGTTTAACAGTTGAAGTTTGTAACTTTGAGTATAATAAACCAACCAGTTTGTTTTGTTAAAAGTTCCCAGACTCATTGTGCTTTATTCCACTCACTAGCAAAGGGTAATAGTCACGCTAACCAACAGAAACCACACTTATACATAATCTGTCCACATAAGACTCAGACCCCAGTCCAGATAAGGAATTCTAAAGGAGAATCTGAATGTATGGTGGCAATGACAGGTGGCCAGGTGGAGTGTTGGGGTAAACTTGGCTGACGATTTTGTCACACAAACCTCCTCTGAATAAATCTTGCCAAGAAACTCCTTGCCTTAGGTTTGCCACAAATTAGAAATTACTTGAAAGCACACAACAACAAAAATGTAATTTTTCCAAGCTCTGAATTCTACATGGGAATACTGGAAGCTGTTAGGTCAGATAATTAGTATAATGATTGGCTGTGGGCTTCCAGAATGTTAAGAGAGGAGTCTTTCTTAGGCTTACCTGAAGATACCAGCAGCTGAACCTGTCAAATTTTAGCCTGGCATGCAAGTGTTAAAAGAGAATCTTGCTAGAAAAGGGGGACAACACTTCATCCAGCTGTCCATGGAACATACAAGTATTTGAGGAAAATGCCTAATGCTATAATTCCTTTCTGCAGAATACACTGAGAAAGAAAGAAAGAAAGAAAGAAAGAAAGAAAGAAAGAAAGAAAGACAGGGCAGTGGAAGGGAGAATCTAGCATCACTTTAGAAACTGATGTCTTTTAAAAGACCCTTGGATAGAATTCACACAAAATTACACCATCTAGTTCAAGAGCCCAACTTAGCACTCAAAACAGTACACCATAAAACACACTATTAATGTATAATGGGACACCTCAAGGAAGCCTGTGAATGGGTAGAACCCTCCTAGCCCTAACCCCCCCCCAAATCTCCTCAAGATTTATTGTGCATTTAATATATCATCACTACAACATTGCAGCTCTTTGATACTACTTTAATGGCTATAGCACCATCCTATGGAATTCTGGGATTTGTAGTTTCATGAGGTACTTAGAATTCTCTTCCAGAGAGCTCTAATGCTGTAGTTCAAGGGATGCAATAGAGCATTCTAATTACCTCATCAAAAACACAAATCTGAGGATTCCATAAGAGAGATCCATGGTAGCTAAAGTGGTTTCAGACAGTTATAACTGTGCAGCATGGATACAGCCTAAGCCAAAAAGCCAAAGTACAATGTGTTAGATATTGTTAGACTACATCTCTCAGTGTTCTTCATCTTTGGCTGTGTTGGTTAGGGTTCATGGGAGTCCAGCAACATCTGGAAGGACACATATCCCCCATCAAGATTTAAATGAAACATGCAAAGGGTGATTGCAAAAGTGAGTCCACAGCTACATGTCCATGTCTCAGGGCTGGCCCAAGATATATTTGCAGAGTAGCAAATAATACTCCCCATCCACCCAAGACAATGTGCATAGTCCAAAGAGCCAAGTAGATTACTTTGGTTTATGAAGAACAAGAGAATCCTACGGGCATTTCTCCAAATCCCAGAAAGTAAAAATACAATAACAAATTAAATATGGTGTATCTCAGTTACCAAAGTTGATGTGTTTGTGGACATTACTCATTATTAGAAAATTTGGAACCAGAGGCAGAAATAACATGGAAAGAATAAGGATAGGTTCCTACACCACAAAAAAAGAAGAACAGTGCAATGTATTTCAGCAAACTTCTAATTCAAAACTAACAATATTTGAATTAGAAGTTTGCTGAAATACATTGCACTGTTCTTCTTTTTTGTGGTGTAGGAACCTATCCTTATTCTAATTCAAAACTAACAATATTTGGGACTTCCGGCGGACGAGCGGAGGGGAAGGAGGTCTGGAGAATCTTTTCTCCTGACTGTCCGCTAATCGCCACAAATCCAGGAGGAAAATCATCGAAATTTTCCTCTTTGGGCAGCAGCTCGGGACAGGAAGACCCGAGCTCTGTGGGGCCAGCGCGATCTCGGCTGGAGGGGCATTTACCGCACTGGGACGGAGGTCCCGGTGTGGCGAATGCCCTCAGCAAGGAGACTGGTGGCAGCCATTGTGGCAGTAGACAGTCTTAGGACCCGACCATCAAGCTCCTCGGCTTTAAAGCAGCTTTGAACTTACAAATTTAACAAATGGATTTAGAAGCACCCTGAAATTGAGCACATTTGAGATCTCCGCGAATTACAGTGCTCCGGAGAGAGCGAGTTGAATGAGCACATGGAACATGAAACGGAATAGAACATGGCGCTGGAGCTTTGAAGTGACTTGGTGAGTGACGAGTGACAGTGAAACGGGACTTTAACTTAGAGACAGAAAGGATTGAGTAAAAGTGGTTTGGAGTTTCGAGAATACAAGGGGGTAGAGAGAGAGCCCTAAGTAGACAAATGTAGAGTGAGAGCTGTGACGGGGGCTCCGTGAAGTAGGGCAATAACAGGGACATTCCTTTATTTGATTCGGCCCACCCCCCAAAGACGATCGTAACATAGAGTGAGATATAGAATATAGAAGATAAAGCAAAAAAGAAGAGGATAGAAGAGGACAGAAGTGGACAGAAGAGGACAGAAGAGGACAGAAGAGGACAGGGATCTAATTGTTGTGGATTGGACCAGCAAGAGGTTGAAGATTGATAACAACAAAATAACAATAATAACAATAATCAAAAAAAAAAAACAAAAACCCGAGCCTAGTGGATGTAGACCGTTCAAGGGGTCGAAGAGTAACAAACTTTGGGAAAGCTGATGGTCTTGGTAAAAACTGACTGTCCTGGAGCGTGGTTGGGAACATTGTTGCTTGTTTTAGCTTTGTTCGGCTCCCAGTAAAATATCATCTAGAAGGCAACAATCTGTACTGTGAACGGTAACATTAAACACTAAACAAGCTAATCTGGAAAGTGAAGGATCAGAGACTCCAGCGTAATTAGTTATATGCTTGCAGAGGGAAGGGGGAAACGACTTTATCGCTGGCATTCTGCCAATGAATGAAAATCAACTCTGTTGCTGCCATCTGGTGGCCTAAGTGCTACATTACACAAACTGAGCATAGAAAGGAAAACAGGAAGACTATAATAATAGTAATATGAGTTATGTAGTGGTATTTGACATTGTTTCCTGATGATTATTATTGATGATAGCAGGGCATATAGAAAACATTGAAAAGCTTTGAACATTACTATAAGAAGACGAATATATATTGATACAGCGTATAGGGAACACTGCAGTCAGAACATTGTTAGATGAAGATACTCATGGTGTCATTCTAGAATTTTAGACTATTTCAGCTTATTGACTAAGAAGTTGCTAAATAATTAAAGCTGACAATATGGAGGATCCATATGAGATTTGAAACAGGGGGAACCTACATTATATATTGAGACAACGTCTGATACTGCTGGTTCAATCATTGATACTTGATACTTGGTATTTATAGCTAACATTTATATCTATCCAGTAGAGGATTATATTTAGGAATTAGACTCTGGAATCTTATTGGGGAAAATATATTGGATGCAACCTGCTCCAGAGGGTGTATATTAGACTTGGTATTAGAAAAACGTACAGCTAACTAAGTTTTGAGAAAGGGACTTACGATAAACTTCTTTGAACTGGGTATTAAGGGGAAAATGGCAGCAAGTACAAGGGCTAAAGTTGCAGGGACCCAAGTTCAAACACAATTACAATTTGGGAGAAGAAACTCCTCAGAAAACCCACTTAAACAAGCTGATAGGCAAGCTGATGTTGCAGCGCAAATACTGGACGAGCTGAAAAATTTCAAGAAGGAGATGAGGGAGGAGCTAAAGACAGTAAAGAGAGAAGTAAGAGAAACAAGAGTTAGCATGGAAAAACTGGAAACTAAGCTTGATAATCTCTCTTTTGAAATGACAAAACTTAGCACTAAAGTGAACGATATAGAAAGTAAAACAGATAACTTGGGAAGACAAGTAGAGGAAACGAAAGAGGAGCAAAAGAGAGAAAGAAACATGATCCTCACACAAGAGTTGAGATACCGTGAAAAATGTTTAAAACTGAGGGGAGTAGTGGAATCCTTAAAAGAAGATCTATGGGAGAAGATAACTTCGAATTTGGCGAAGTTTGTAGAAGTTAAGGAAGGGGAAATTGAATTGTTAACTGATAAGGTCTTCAGAGTTAATTCTGCAGCAGCAAGAGAGAGGAAGGTTCCAAGGGATGTAATAATCTGCTTTAACCAACTAAAAATAAGAGAAAAAATAATACAAACAAACTATCAAAAGAAACTGATTATCGAAGGGAATGAGATTACAATTTTCAAAGACATCCCGGCTGAAATCCTGAGGAGGAGACAAGAATACAGACAACTGACTCAGAAATTAAGAAACAGGGGAATTCCATATAGATGGGAGCGAATCGAGGGAATAACCTTCATGTATAACCAAAGAAGACAAAAAATAAATACACTAGAGAAGGCGAACCAGTTTTTGAAGCTGATGGAGGAAGAAGGTAAGAAACGTACAGAAATGGGAGGTGTCAAACAAAGGAAGGAGGAGAAGGAACCACCATATAGAGACAAGGGCAAGGGAAAGATACCCAACGTGAAGTACCTAAGCAAGCGAGAACAAACCCAAAAAGAAGAGAAAAATATGGACAGAACTGAAGAAGAGGACGGATCAGGAGAGGAATTTGAAGAGGAGGAAGACGAAACTACAGAAGGCCTAGAAGAGAGAGAGGAACTGCGTGGGGAAGAGGAAGACTTAGATGAGGACAAGATGAGAATTGGAGATCAAGTTGACGAAGATATATAACTAATATATTATAGGCAAACAACAAGAACAAAAGAGCAAAATGACGATAAGAATTAGAGCATGGAATATTAAAGGACTTAACGAACCAAAGAAGAGAAACCAGGTGTTCCACTTATTAGAGAAAAGTAATCTAGACATTGTTTGCTTGCAGGAAACAAAAATTAGAGAAAAAGACAATAAGTTATTGCGTAGAAACAAATTGGGTCAAGGCTTTTTCTCAAACGCCTCAAAAAGGAAAAAGGGTGTAGCGCTATATATCAAAAATAAATATGAAGCGATAGAAGTGTTAAATGACAGAGAAGGACATTACATTGGAATCGAAATAAATCTGATAAACATAAAAGTGATTGTGATTGGTATCTACGCTCCATTAGAAAGGAAGGAAAATTTCTACAGAAAATTATACCAAATAATTGAGGGTTTGAACAACCAAAATATCATTCTTATAGGCGACTTTAATGGAGTGTTAGATGCCAAGAGAGACAGAACAAGTAAATCGGCAAAAGGAGAGCTGCCAAATGTAGGCAAAGATATCTTGAAAGACCTAAATTTGGTTGATGTCTGGACTATGAAATATGGGGAAAAGAAGAAAGGCTTCACCTTCTTCTCCGAGACACATAAAACAATGTCACGAATAGACATGTGTTGGATCTCTACAGGATTGACTACCCGGGTGAAGGATATGGTAATCGTGGAGCGGATACTATCAGACCATCACCCAATTGAAATCGAATTATTTAACTTGAGAAGACAATACAATTGGAGATTACAAGAAGGATTGTTGAAAGATGAAAATTTTACAGATAAAGTCAAAAAGGAAATTCGAGAATTCTTTAAAAATAATAAAATTGAGGATGTAAGGGCAAAAACAACTTGGGATGCCTTCAAAGCCACAATTAGAGGAACATTCCTTCAAAGAGGGGCAGAATTGAGAAGATCTAGACAAGAAAAACTGGGAAAATTAACAGAGGAATTAAAAAAAAAAGAAGAGAAATTAAGATTAAACCCAAAAAACGAGAAATTACAAACAGAAATAAAATTAGTTCAAGAAACCTTGAAGGCGGATTTAACGCGGGAAATGGGAAACAAATTAAGAAGGCTAAAACAAAAACATTTTGAAAAGGCTAATAAAGTGGGTCGCTGGTTAGCGCTTCGTTTGAAAAAAGAATCTGAGAGGAAAGCAATTGCGGAAATAAAAGTGGGAGAGACAAGGTATTTAACTCAGAAAGAGATTATGACAGCATTTGTAAACTACTACAAAACGTTGTATAAAAAATCGGACGACGTAAACACAGATGAGCAGGAAAATGACCAAATTAATTACATCAAAGAGAACTGGAAAAAGGTGATCTCGAAGGAGATGAAAGAGATGTTGGAAAGGCCCATAGAGGGTGAGGAGATTCAAGACGCAATAAGACAGTTAAAACCCGGAAAGTCGCCAGGACCAGATGGATTTATACCAGAGTTTTACAAAACATTTCAAGACGACCTGATTATGCCCTTGCTGCAACTATTAAACAAGATACCACTAGAAGGGATACCAAAATCATGGACGGTGGCAAACATCATACTCATCCCAAAAGAGAACAAAGATAAAACAAATTTGGCAAATTATCGACCGATATCGCTACTCAATGTAGATTACAAAATATATACAACTATTATAACAAACAGATTAAATTCCATAATCAAGGATTTAATTCATGATGACCAATGTGGCTTTATCAAAGGAAGATACTTATCAAATAATATTAGAGTGATAATAAATGCAAATGAATATTATGACAAATCTGTTGACAAGAAAGCGGCATTTATATTTTTGGACGCAGAGAAGGCCTTCGATAAAGTTAAATGGTCATTCATTAATTCCACCTTGAAGAGTTTAAACTTTGGAGAAACTTTCATAAAAAGGATACAGGCAATATATGGCACACAGAAGGCATATCTAACAATAAACAACGAAAACACAGAGATATTTGAAATTTGTCAAGGCACACGACAAGGATATCCACTGTCCCCTTCTCTTTTTTTATTAACATTGGAGAGCTTAAACAGCCAAATAAGGAATGACACTCAACTGCCGGGTTTAAAAATTAAAAATCAAGAGTATAAGATAAGGGCCTTTGCAGATGATATCGCAGTGATCCTGGAGAATCCAGTAGAGAACATGCAAAAACTATTTGGCTTAATTCAAAACTATGGGAAGCTGGCAGGCTTAAAAATAAATAAAGAAAAGACGGCAATAATAACTAAAAACTTAACGAAAAAAGAGGAAGCTCAATTAAAAGAAATTTCAGAGTGTAAAATTGAAAACAAAGTCAAATATCTTGGTGTTTGGATAAACAAAAAGAACATCAATCTTTATGAAGATAATTATAAAAGACTATGGGAGGGGGTTAAAAAGGACTTGAAAAGATGGAGCAACTTGGAGCTATCTCTATTCGGCAGGATAAATGTCATAAAAATGAATGTCCTCCCGAAGTGTATCTTTATATTTCAAAACCTGCCAATATTACTTAGTGAGAAAACAATTCAGAAATGGACATATGATATAAGCAACTTTATTTGGGGCGGCAGAAAAGCAAGAATTAAGAGGTCAACATTATTATTGAGTCATAAAGAAGGTGGTGCATCTCTACCGGACTTGGAAACCTATTACGCTGCATGCAGGCTTAATTGGCTAATAGATTGGATTAAATTGGAAAACACAAGGATTCTGACGATAGAAGGAGTCAACATGAGATTTGGATGGCACGCCTATTTGGGATATGATAAACAAAATATAAATAAAGAATTTGAGAATCATATAATTAGGAAATCCCTTATAAGAATCTGGCGGAAAATTAAAAGTCAATTCTACTTTAAATTACCTACTTGGATCTCCCCGCAAGAGGCGTTTTTCGGGAGATGGGAAACTACTGAGGTCTGGATGAGATACGGAGATCTGATAAACTACGAGAGCACCAAAAGGGAAGGGACAACAATTATGCACACGAGAGAGGAATTGGAAAATAAAGGCATGATCATGAACTGGTTTAAATTTCTACAAATCAAAAGGAAATTCCACGAAGATAAAATAAATCAGGAATTTGAAATCCTCGAATCGGAATTGGATAAAATAATTTGGAGAGAAAAAGATAAACTGATATCAAAATGTTACAAACTCCTATTGAATAGAAAGACAGAAACAGACAAAATATCAAATGCTATGACAACTTGGGCACTAGATTTTAGAGAGCCAATTTTGATGGAAGAATGGGAGAAAGCGTGGAAAGACACCTACAAGTTTACGGCAAGTCTAACACTTAAAGAAAACCACTTTAAAATGGTGAATAGGTGGTATTTATCACCTCTAAGAATTAGCAAAATCTATAAAACAAAGGAAAACAAGTGTTGGCATTGTGAAAAAGACATTGGTACGCTTTACCATATGTGGTGGGGATGCTCCAAGGTGCAAAAGTATTGGGGCAAAATCCATAAGAAAGTAGAAAAGATATTCAAGATACATTTTCTGATGGATCCCAAGCTGTATTTGTTAAATATAACCTCAGCCTTAGAACCAAATGTTATAAAAAAGCACGGAAGAACACTTTTGTACTTAGTAACGGCGGCAAGACTATTACTGGCAGCGAACTGGAAGAGTAAAAAGTTACCCTCAACAACCGAATGGATAATAAAATTGAGAGAGATGTTCGCAAACGACAAATTAACTTATATCATTAATAAGAAAAAGATGGAGAAATGGGAGGAGGAGTGGAAACCAGTTTGCGAATATCTGAAAATGGCATGGAATACAGATATAAATTTATAACTAAATAAGGAACCAAGAAAGCATATAGCGAAATTAAGGGATATGATACTTGTAGAAACAAGGAGCATGGAAATGACAAGCTAAAAATCTGAAACTAACAAACATCCGTTATGAAAGGATAATGATGGGAGTGTGATTAAGAATAAGAATACATAAGGAAAACACGATAGCTATAATTGAACTACAAGGTTAATGAAAACATAATGGTACAACAATGTTGACGGGATGGGGAAAAGGGAGATTAATATATGATATATCTGCATCGCAGTGCCCAGAGGAGGGGGGGCAAGGGAGGTCAAGATTGATTGGGAAGGAGGAATGCTGAAAGAAGTATAGTCAGAGGATGAATTAGGTAAACGCAGAATGTGAGAGGACGGAAGGATGACAGAAGAAGTGATGAAAGACAGGGGGGGAAGGGGGGGGAGGGGAGAGGGGGAGGGGGGAGTTTGGAAGACGATCAAGTTCGGATATATATTGGATGTAATTGAGCATGGATTGTATGTTTTATATGGAAATTAATAAAAAATATATTTTAAAAAAAACTAACAATATTTACATGTGAAATGAAAACATTAGGTCAGGTAAGCCTTGCATAAGTAAGCAAAAATATTTCTAGAGACTCCTTGAAAGTTTCTTCCAAAATGCATTCGGGGATTATTTTTTCCTTTCACAAGACTCCACTACTTTTATTTCCATTTTGGTGGCCGAAGTATAGTTCTATGCTTTTAAAAACATGCTAGGGGTAGCGGTAAGGTGGGTTTATCTTTTCTCCCCTTCTCTATCCGATTTGCTGTTCACACATGCTCAGCAATGGAATCTGGAGATAGCTGTTGTTTACCTTCCCTGTTGTGGGCAGGCATCGCATAACTACAGTAGGTTTGGCTAGAACAGAATCCTGTTCTTTCTCAGCTCAGGCTTTATTGCATTGTGTCCAGTTCTGGGCACCACAATTCAACAAGGATATGGCCAAGCTGAACGTTTCCAGAGGAGGGTTACCAAAATGGTAGGAGGTCTGGAAGCCATGCCCTGTGAGATCGGCTTAGGGAGCTGGGTATGTTTAGCCTGGGGAAGGGAAGGTTGAAAGAGGACATGATAGCCATGTTTAAATATTTGAAGGGATGTCATACTGAGGATGGAGCAAGCTTGTTTTCTGAGGCTCCAGAAACTAGGACACATAGCAATGGACTCAAACTACATGAAAAGAGATTCCACCTAAACATTAGGAAGAACTTCCTGATGGTAAGAGCTGTTCAGCAGTGGAATGCACTGCCTTGGAGTGTGGTGGACTCTCCTTCTTTGGAGGTTTTTAAGCAGAGGCTGGATGACCATCTGTTGGGAATGCTTTGATTGTTTATTCCCCCTGACAGGGGGTTGGACTGGATGGCCCTTGTAGCCTCTTCAAACTCTATGATTCTATGATTGTGTCCTGGAGACATACTGCAGCAAAGTTTTTCCAGCCCTCCTTCACTGTCTTCCCAAATGCTGATGCTGTTAAAAAAACCTCCTAGCTAGACAAAGGATGAGGAACAAAAGCAGGGAACCATGTAAAAAGGAAACTTCTTTTTTCAAATGTTTGTTAGCTGAGGTATGGCTGTAACAATATGCTGCCTGACCATGATACCCCAGATCTCTCTGAAGTAACAGCTGCTATACTCTGCTCTGTGATGCAATTGCTTCTGCCACCTCTACATACTAGCAGTAAGGGCAGGACATATATTGTCATCCATGCTTATCTGAATTCTGGCTATTCTAACATTCTTGCGATATGTGCTATTAAATTTTCAGGTGATATTTTGCTGGAGTAATGTACAAAAACAAAATAAAACCAGTTGAGGGAGACATAGCAATTCTTTTCTGATAGGCAGTGCTTGATCCAGTTCTGAAAAACGAAATAGGCAAGTTTATATCTGGGAGAACTAGTAGGTAGCCTTTAGAGAGGAAGTATTGGCTTTTGATTAAGTATGATAGGGTCTTGAGTTTAACATGACTATTGTTTACCATGATATTGGTTGGTACTTTGTATGGGTGTAACAGAATATCTCTCTTGAATAATGAGATGACAGAATGAAATTTGGTAGATACGTTTTCAAGATAGAAATCCATGTTTATTTTGTAAATGTCACCCCAGTGGCCATACCAATTTCCAGAGGAAAATGAAAAACTGATCACTGACCGTTTCACATTAAGCATTAAAGACTTGAGAGATATGTTGTGTGAATTCAGTTGAATTTGCTTAGAATCTCCTTTCAGACCTTCACATTGGATGTATGAAGATCACAGGAAGAGCTCGGAAATGTTACTTTTAAAATACAGCCTGTATTATTCCCAGTCAACATGACCATTGGGCATGCTAGCTAGTGAAGTATAGGAGTTGTAGCCCAAAAGGAACATTCCCAAGCTGTGTTCAGGAGTTAAGTAGATGAGGAAGAGGATATGATGATTTCTGTATTTGGTCCTGTACCCTCTCCATGCAACATTGCCACTTTGGTATAAGGCAACTTCAGTCACATTTGAGCATTGTTGGTCTCAGGGTCCATCCTTGACAGCTCCAGTTAAAAGGACGAGGTGCCCCTTGACAGAAAACACTTCTTCCTGGAATCCTGAAGGACCATGGACAGAGTAGGAAGTGCTGGAACAGGTGGCTGCAAGTAGTCTGAAGCACTTTCCTATGTGACCATCACCATTTCTTATCTTAGCTTTCATGCACTAATTTTTCCCATTAGAATTCCAAAATATTGAAAGTTAGGAGTAAAGTTAGCACTGTGATTAGGGTTGCAGTTGGGTGAACAGGTTAATTTTTGTTGTTGGATGCCTTCAGGTTGTTTCTGACTTTTAGCAGCCCTAAGGCATGGGGTTTTCTTAGCAAGATTTTTTCAGAAGGGGGTTTCCATTGCCTTCCTCTGAGGCTTAGAGGGTGTGACTTGCCCAAGGTCACCCAGTGGGTTTCCATGGCCAAGAAGAGATTCAAATTCTGGTCTCACAGAGTCCTAGTCCAACACTCAAACCCCTATACCACACTGGCTCTCCTTGATTTAATGTACTTGCATTTCCTGAACCCACTGGCAATTCCAGTGTCTTGCTCTGTCTCCCCCTGCAAATGGAGCTGCACTACTGACAGCTGCAGGATGTCACTACTGCTTCTTCATACCATGGTTCACCAAAAACCGCATAGCAGTACCTCTCCCTCCTCTTCCTCCTCCATCCCTTTCCATTACATTGGCTGGGACTACACTTCCTCAACGATAAAAAGTGAAAGATTTGTTGGCATATCTTTGTCCTACTCAAATATTGACTGGGTTTTTTTTTTTTTAATATACAGGGCAAGTGGTTAGCTATGGCTGCTGAGAATTGAGTCCAACAACCTCAGAAGAGCCATACGACCCACCAACTGCTTTAGGATGCTGTTTATAACTTCTTGGGTCACAATGCTGCAGAAAGCCTATATTGTGTTGATCTGTGTAGATTCCACAACAAAATATGACACTGGGGCGGGAGGATGACTAAAATGCCCTATACCATTTTGTGAGGGCTACCAGTGAACTCATAGTGTTCAAAGGGACTGTAAGGGCCATCTAGTCCAACCCCCTGCCATGGAAGAATAGGAACTTTAAGGATTCCTGAGAGATGGCCACCCAACCTGTATTTGAAGTCCTCCAAAGAAGAAGAGTCCACTAATGTATGTGTTACCTTGGGATCTTAGAAAACATTTATATAAAGCTATCTGTGTGTATTAAGATTCATTAATTTCTCCATATTAAGCCCTGTCCTCCAGTTCCTATCCACTTCTCCCTGGGGCAGTGTCTAGCTCCCCTGGTGAGTGTCTCCCTGTGCTTACTTTAGTCAGGCACAGACTAAGGGAGGAATCTTTGATGCATTATACCAAAGGAGCAGAGGTTGCTACCTTGGGATCAGTGGACTGTCCCTGGTTCTTTGAGAAGGTTTATCCATCAGGAGCCACTTGGAACATTAAACATTTATTTTCACCTTGATCTCAGGTGTTTTCTATCTCCTCCCTGGTGCTTTTTTTTTTTTTAAACCACCTCATTGGAATTTATTATCCAGACATCCCCTCTGGCTCTTTCTTCCAACTTCAGTTTTCCTACTTATCTTTGCCTGGGGGGTCTTTGATCTGCAAATTTCTCTTGAGCCCTTATTCCTCTCCCCACCACCACCCCAGACCCAAACACACACATGCACGCACAATCCCTTCAGGGTTTTCTTTTTTAAAAGTCAATAGCTACTCAAAAATAAGAGCAAAAGTTGTAAAAACACACACACAATGTGTTGTAGATTTGCTACGAACATTTCTGGAGCCCTGGGGGAAATTTTCATATGTTGTGTTAAGAGTTGTAGGGGGGTAAAAAAGGATGGCTTATTAGCTTGTATTTTGTCTGCCCTTACGGGAGATACAGGGAAAGGGAAGGCAACAGAGAGGTTGGGGGTTGTGGGGCGGGAAGGAGAGCAGAGGACTTTAAAAAAAAAAAAGCACATTGGCTCTGTCCATGGTCAAAGTAATTCAGCCGTAATCCCCCTTTCTCTTCCTCTCCTGGAGCTCTATTCATATTCTAATCACAGCTTTTCCTTCTCTAAACCAGCCACTTTATCAGAGCCCGGCTTTGCTCTGCTCCTTCCTTCCCCTCGCAAGCACACAGAGCCGCCTTCAGAAGAAACACACAACTTTTCAGCAGTTTTATTCTCTCGCTTTCCCCCTACACGCATCTCTCTGCCTCTCGCGTGGATTTCCAGGATTTCTCTTGGAAATTCACTTCTCACTGCCTCTGGTCCAACGATTTACAGACACAGTGATATGCATATATTTATTTGTCTGTCTCTTCCTCTGGGATCATTCGTGTTGGTTTACAGCTCAGGGCTTCTCCACACGTTACTGTAGCCGACACACCAGGGTTTAGCCCACCTGAGGCAAGAAGCCTCAGCCCATCCTGGCTCTCTGTGACACGTGTGTTCTTGCAATGCCCACGTCTGTGAAGACACGCGTAGGGATTCAGACTTTACATTGATGTTTGTACACTCTGGTTACTTTGTTTGCTTTTAAATGCCACACCAGGAAAACATAATGTGTGAAGCCACTTGGAGCACACAGGGAAACGGGGGGAAGGAGAGAGACACAGACTCCTCACCCTAAGTCAGAGCCCCCCCAATTTTGTCCACCCCCAAGAGGCGGCGGCGGAGGTCCACCAGGGTCTTCTTAACAGGCACCAACCCCGCGCTAGAGACGAAGAGCCAAGCCAGTTGGGATCCTGGGCTGTAATGAGCCAAAAGCTGGAAGTGGGGTGGGGGGGGAGAGGTTGGGGGGGCAGGGGGAGACGGGGGTGGAACTTTAACCAAGACAAACGCTCCCCTAATGGCAAGTGGCCGGGGGTGGGGGGATGCGGGCGGGAGGAATTGGGGAGGGAGTGTTGGGCTTGCCTAGATCTAAAGTTCCCCCACGGCCCCCCGCCCCGCTTTGCTGGAGGAGAGCTTTTCTTATTCAAAACAGTGGCACAATGGGGTTCACATTGAGCCTTGCCACATCCCCATCTGACTAGCAGCCATTCATCAGGCTGGCCGGCCTATCAATGACATTTCTCCCATCAGGGCTCCTATAAAATGACGCTTTTCCCCATGAAACATCCGCAAACATTTTGACGGCTCTGGCGTTGCCCTGCTGGATTTACTGAGGATCTCTCCCCCCCCCCAACTTTTCCTTCTCTTTCTCTCTCTTTTTCTCCCTCTCACTCATTCACCCTCTCCTTCTTTTCACCCCCTCTAACCTTTCCTTCCCCACAACCTTACACACCCAGACATACAAACCAACGCGCTTCCCTCATCCATCTCCCTCCTGCACCTCTGAGCAAAAAGAGGGGGGACTCCGACACCCCCCCCCCAAACAAATAAACCTCAGGACTTTTGGGGGGCTCCTGCACTGTCCATGGGCACAGCATGCATTGTGGGTTGCTGGAGGAACCTGACATGGACTCCACAGGTCAGTTCAAGGCGTTGAGAGAGACGGGGTTGGGGCCGAGGCGAAACTTGGACGGGGCAGAGAAGGGGAGCCCGGGGAACTTGAGGGGGGCGCCCTCTTTTTCAGCTTCACAACGAGGTCTCTCTGGGGCTGCAGCATCGCCGACCTGGCTGCTTGCTGTCAGCGCCGCGGGTGGGACGGGGTGGGCTCGGGGCTTCCAGGCAGGGCGACCCCCGTGGAGGTTGGACGGGGCTGACTACCATGCAAAGGGGGCTGGAAATGGGGGGACGTCTCCCTCTCCCCTCCAGAGTCCGAGATGGGGAGGATCGCCTCTCTCACACACACCCCAAAATAACTTTTAAGCAGTTCAGGGAAGATGTTCTTTCTTCCGACGGCCTTCAGAAGGCGGGGGGGGGGGGACTGAACTTTGCTCTGGCGGATCCCTGACTTTGGGGGTGTCTCAAACCCAGCTGGTTCGGAGCGGTGCCGGGTTTGGGAGGGTGGCATCCAAAGGGGGGGGTGTTGTGGCATGGACTGGGGTGCTGTGCGATGGTTTTTAACTTGCCTGGTGAGGAGGCCAGGCTTTTGCAGATGATGAGGGGGAAAGCTGGCCGGCAGGTTGGCTGGGCCGGGCTGGTTTCTCCAGGGACCCACGCGTGGTTTTGAATCACTCTTCAAACGTTGGCTCCCTGAAGGGACCCCGGGGTACAGTGATGTCCCTTTAGCCACCGATCTCTTGCCTTTCTTTCCCCCACCCAACAGAGGGGTCAAGAGTCACAAGACTTGCTTGGATTGCAGCATCTCTGGCCTCCCAGGTAGCCCTTTTGATATTGTTGGTGGCCCCAGAGGGCTGGGTGGGCTTCCCAGACTCCTGGGGGCTGACTTGAGACATTTTTACAATTTCTTTTTTTGAAAAAGTGATATGTTGCTTCTAGGCTCTGCCTTCTCTTATGTGTCTAGGCCTCTCTGCACTGTCAGCCATAGTCATCCAAAATTGAGATCTCCTGGAAGGGAGGCCTCTTCATAGCTACCTTCATTCCAGTAATACTCACAATTTTCCTTCTTAATCCCTTGCTTTTTAGGACAATTTTGTTGGTCCCATTGTCGGCCCAACTTCCCTCTTTCCTCTGGAATTCTATTTACGGTATTAATGGGTATTAATGGCCAGCATCTTGTTGGTTAATCCTAACTACAGTAGTCCCATTGAATTAAATGCTGAATGGTGAGTCAATGCATAGGTATATCCTATTGATTCAATGGGTCTACTCTAGTCAGGACCGACAGCAGGATTTAGGCCTATGTGTGTGTATACCAGGGTTTCTCAACCAGGGTTCCCTGGAGCTCTAGGTTCCACTAGAGATCATGATTAAGCGGGGGGGGGGACAAACATTTTTAAAAACTGTATATAATAATTTTTATGCAAGGATTTCCTGAGACCTGAAAATTATTTCAAGGGTTCCTCTAGGGTAGAAAAGTTGAGAAAGGCTGGTGTATACACAGAGAAATGTGCCTGTGTGCGTGTACACACACTCTTTTTCACACACACACACACATGTGCATATGTCTCTGTGCATATAAATACTTGTTTGTGTCACTCTTTTCACACACATGTGCACCATGTGTATTATGCTGGCAACTGATACAAGAATCTGGTCCTTAGGTCTGGAGCGTCTTTTTGAAGCCGCCTATGAAAATACAATGATTGAGCAATTGTTTTGCTCCTCCGGGGATACAGTGTTTGTGTGTATGTGTGTGTAGAGAAGAAGTGCTCCCAAACTTCAGCGACAGATGGAGGCTTTTTCTAATACCATGTGCTGTATGTAGATTATACAGTTGTCCCTTCATATTCGCTGGGGTTTGGTTCCAGGACCCCCGTAGATACTAAAATCCGTCAATACTCAAGTCCCGTTACATGCAATGGCATAGCAAAATGGTGTCGCTTATATAAGGTGGCAAAATCAAGGTTTGTTTTTTGGATTACTATTTTTTAAAGAATATTTTCAAGCTGTGAATACTTAAGTCCGTGGATACCAAATCCGTGGATATAGAGGGACAACTGGCAAAACCACCTCTGAGTATTCCTCGCCTAGGAAAACCCTAGGAAATTCATGGGGTCGCCATAAGTCGGCAGGCAACATGAAGGCACACACACACACAACTGCAAAAGTCAAAGGCTCCAGCAGCCAGAGCAGCAGGTGCTCCCTCGCAAAAGAGATCCGTCTACCTCGCTTTCTCCTTCCCACATCTTCGGCTTCAACTTGGAAAAGATGCAAAAAAACACAACTTTTTGCCCGTTTTGTTTTCAAAGCCATCACCCTCCGCGTCCTAGGGGTACTCTCTTCGGGTTGCTTACTCTGAAGGAATCTTACAGAAGTGCACTAGAGTCTTCTACAGTAGGGATTGTGGCTTGTTAAGGAACGCTGACATTACAAGAAAGTTGAGCCCAACTCACAAGAAATCAGGCATGTGCTGGTGGTGAGAGACGGTTTGAAAGAAGTTGTCTGGATTTCTTAAAAAATGGGCTTGATCTGAGAAAAATCCTGGGAATCCCAGAGCTGTAGGGCGCGATGTGAAGGGAGGTGAAGAAGGAGCCGCCTTGGGTCCCACTTTGGGAGAAAGGCGGCATAGAAATTGTACAAAGAAGGCTTGGGCACTTAGCCATTATCCAGAAGGGCGAAGGAGGCCAAGGCGGCAGCCAAAGGATGACCTCTCCCGATCCTAAGACTTTCGAAAAGAGTTTTAGCCCTAAATGAGGGTCTCTTGTCTCCCCCTCCAGACCCCGATCTGGGGATTCTTCGGAGAAATGCAAATTGAGCTGGGTCGAAGTCTTCCCTACGCTAACTCTGCTTACTTTGAAAGAAAGTTTTCTTAAGAAGATATTCCTAAAGGGCTAGCTCCCTGGAATCTTTAATAAATTTTTAATTTTATACTCATATAGCCCAACAGAAAAGACACGAGCTAAAAGGGGAAATGGCTGGGACTGTGATGGACACTTGGGCCAGACAAGCCGTAAAATAAAAAAAGACTTCGGGAGTGAAAAGTTTTCAAAGGCAAATCAAAGACGGTCCCCATTTATTATAAGGGGTGGCGGGGTGAATGTGTCACACACACCCTCAAGTTTTCAACTCCATCTCCTTGAAAATTGAAATAAAAGAAGTGTGTGTGTGGGGGAAAGAAGTGTTGGGATATGTAGTTTGCAATCCAATAAGTTAAGATGATTTTGATTGCTAAAGGGTAAAATGATAGAGACAAACAGAATGTTTGATGGAACTGTTTTGGAAGGTTCCTCCAGTGAAGTGCAGTGGGTGAAGATTGTGAAATGTTCTATATATCCCAATAAAAAGCGTGTTTCTTCTTTCCTTCCCTCCGTCGCCGGCCTGAGTTTTGCTCCAAAAATGGGGAGAAGGCCAGCCAGATAGGAAAGAAAGAAAGAAAGAAAGACCCGCTGCGAAGCGGAACTTGGCCGGTCGTTTTGGGGCGGCTTTTTTTTTGTGTGTATGTGAGGAGAAATAAACGCACCAGGCGGGCCACGCTTTCAAAGAGTGCCGTTTGTTGAAGGAAAAACAACAACTCTGGTGGCTTTGCGAAGATCCCCATTAATCCAAGTGGGACCTTCAGGGCTTCCGAGGGAGAAGCGGGAAGCCAGGCCTGTTCCCCAACGCAACAGGCCTGGCTTCCCGCTTCCCCCTTTGAAGCTGGCCTGGGAATATGGCCGTCCAGTCTAAAACTTTAAAATCCCCGTCCCACTCTCCTCAGTCTCTCTTCCAGGACAGGCGCGCAACAGTCAGGCAAGGCCTTGTCGCCAGGGCCGGAGTGAGAGGCGTCGAGGCCCCCCTCAGCGTTGTCAAGTTTTCAGGGTCTCTGAAAGCCCCACCCAGTACTTAAAAAAAACATGTTTTAATCAAACAGGTGTTTTTATTTTAATAAAAATAAAAGTATGGGTCCTTCATAATCTGAGGTGGTCATCTTGAGCCTCACTGGTGGGAGAAAGACGGGATATACACTAATCAAATCAATAAAATGGCCACAGCAAGAGGCGCTGCGCCTGGCCCTCCAAGGGTCCTATTGGTGGTGGTGGTTGTCTGTCGCCTTCATGTCGTTTCCTGTTGATGGCGGCCATTATGGAGAAACCTGTCATGGGGTTTTCTCTGACAAGATGGGTTCTAAGGGGGGGGGGTCGCCATTGTCTTGGTTTGAGGCTGAGAGGGGGACTGCCCCCCCCCAGTGAGTTTCACTGGCTGAGCGGGGATTTGAACCCATGACTCCCAGAGTCCTTAGTCCAACCCTCAAACAATTTCACCAGGCTGGCTCTCAAAGGAAGGCCAAGGTGGCCCTGGGCAGTTGCCCAGCCCTACCCTAAACTCCTCTTCTCTGCACAACTCTTAAACCACACTACACGAACAATCCAGTTTGAAACTGGATTATTTGCCAATGGAATCCTGGGACTTGTAGTTTGCTGAGGCACAAGAAGGCGAATGACCTTGAAAAAGTACAAATCCCAAGATTCCATAGGAATTATCCATGGCAAATAATCCAGTTTCCAACTGGATTATTTGTGCAGTGTAGCTCTCAAACGCTGTGGGTGCGGGACCTTCACTTAGGTCTTACTCCAGTAGAATGGTCTTATTCCAATAAAAAATTCCTAACCCCCCCCCCCAAAAAAACCCTCTGTGGTGACTTTGCTCAGGCAACCCCTCCTGTGTGGCTCAGGTAGCATGCCTTGACACCTTCCTCCATTTTGCCAGCCGCCTGAGGCTCTTTGCTCCAGCCATGAATGGATGAGTGAGGACTGGCAAACTCAAGGGGACCCCCCAAATCTGCCTCTCCATCCCAAAGTCCCATCAGGGGTGTAACTACGGAGGAGGGGCAACATGAAGGCATTTCACCCAAAATAAGAGTTCTCCCCCTCCATTAAATTTTACTTCAGTGCTCTAGCATTGCAAACATTGGAAAGCATTCACGCCTACAATTCTTATACTTTGCTTGTCTTCGCATTCCCTTGGTCACTCTGCCTGGCCCCTTTTCTTTGGATGCCATTTATTTCTAAATGCTCAACTGGAGCTGCTTTTTTTTAAACGTTATTGCAATGCTAGAAATATGGGGAATGAAGGAAAATGTAATAAAGGGGGGGCAGATTTATTATTATTATTATTTGGGGAGCGGCGCCCTCATTTCCCCCACCCCGCATAGCTATATCCCTATGTCCCACAGCCTGAGGCCCCCAACCCTTCAGAGAGGGAAAATAATTTAAAATAGTGAAAATCCAGGCTGGTTGTTCTCTGATCAATGGCAGCGGGATTGATTAAGACAATATTAATCGGAAGGCACTTTCGCCTTGCTCAACAGATGGCAAGGAAAGTGAAGCTTTTGGCGTTCCCCCATTGAGGACCTTCACCTCCTTTTCAGAAAGCTTAATCCAATTAGTCTTTCTTCGGGGTTTCAGTTGTTATGTAAAGAATCTCCCCCCCCCTCTTTTAAAACACACACACACACATTTGGGGAGAAATATAGCTTCATTGGAAGGGTACCGAGCGGGTAGATTGTATGCAATCTATAGTTTTACATTTTCTTTGCCATTCAGGTGTCTTTCAAATCCCCCCTTTAAAAAAAAAAACCCACTTAATGAGAAAGCCAGACGAAATTATGAAATATAACTGCCCCTCATTATATATATTGATTTTTACCTAAAGTTCTAGGGACCGGTACTTTTAGACGAATTGTGGACTCAGTCAGTTTGCGATTGCGCCTGTTATTAAAATATATTTAAAAAACTAATCTGTTAACAAAGAAATTATTCTTAAATTCTCCAAGCCCTTTCCTTCCCCGACAAAAAATAAAATAAAATAAAACAAATCACCACGAGGCGTTTAAATGGATTCCAAATAAGACTTTGCGGGAACTAGTTTTAGAGCATACAAACACACAACAGGTGGGGTCTTGGGGAAGAAAAGCACTTTTTTAACCGGGCTTCTTTTAAAACGTGGAGATCAGCGTTTGAATTCTATCTCGATTTTAATTTCAATTTTGGGATTGCCTAGCGTAGGGTTTTGTGAGTGTGTGTGTGTGTGGCATTTTGTGAGAAGGTTACAGATTTCAAACGGAGAAAGCCGGGCGCATCAATCCACATGCCTGGGCAGGTCCCTAAATTAAATCTCTTCCAAAGAAATGGTGAGGAAAAGGAAAGGAGGGTCGTATACTGTGGAGCAGCGGGGAGCTGGGAACCGAAGGCTAATGGAAATAGCCCCGAGGCGGGACTCGGCCAGGGACTCGAACTGGTGGTCCTGGCCTTACAAAGCTCCAGAAACCAGGCTCCAGAAGGGGAAGGGAAGCTGGAGGCAAGTTTATACTTTGTTGTTATGGGCCTTCAAGTCCTTTCTGACTTATGGAGACACTAAGGGAAGCTATCACGGGAGATAGCTTGGTAGAATTTGTTCAGAGAGGGGATCGCCCTTGCCTTCCTCTGAGGCTGAGAGAGTGTGACTTGCCCAAGGTCACCCAGTGGGTTTCCATGGCTAAGCAGGGATTTGAACCCTGGTTTTCAGAGTCATAGTCCAACACTCAAACCAGTTACACCACGCTGGTTCTCTCAAGTTTATATCTTCTGTTCAGAGAAATTGATTTCCTCCAATAACTTCTTTTGAAGCCTGCTCTTTATTCTGGAAAGTGAGAGGGGTAAGAACGAAAGCAAATCCACACCTGCCCCCAAGGCATGTACAGAGCGTTCTCTTAACAAAGCCGGGTCCACAGACAACTGTGTCTTTTACAGCCCGGCAATTTTTGAGCCTCAACTTCTTCCCTCACCCTGGAGGGTTTTGCACGGGGGTCTCTTGAGAGTAATGTGTGCTAACCCCCCAAACTGTGGTAAGCCAGCCCTGCTGGGCTGCGAGGGTGGAGGAGGCTCTGGCTCATTCTGCTGACTAGGGCCCTAGACCTCTGCCCCCAAGGTCCTTCTTCCATGAGGCACCATTGCTCCAAGAGGGACAGCTTCACCGGTGTAGCTATGGAGGAGGCGGCAAAATGATGGCATTGGCCCTCTAGACAAAAAATTTGTCTCCCCCCATTAAATTTTCCTTTAGTTTCCATATTTCTAGCATTTCAGATAATGTGATATTGAAAATTGTTCACCCCTAGAATTCTTACATTTACTGTGTTTGCATTCCATTAGTGACTTTGCTGGCCTTTTTGCTTTGGATGCCTAAATTGTATTTCTAAGTGCTCAGATGAAGTTTTGAGTTGTGGCAAAGTGCTTCTGAGTGCTAGAAATTTGGGCATTGAAGGAACATTTAATTTGGAGGGGGACAGAATTCTTATCTGGAGATCAGCAACTCCATTTGCCCCCCCCCACTACACTCCTGCCCAGCTTGAGCTGCAGCATCCATCCTTTTTAAAGCATTAAACCTTGTTCTCTTTGTAAGGTGAACTGGCTATGACTAGAATGGGACTGTGGCTAGCAATTTAGTTCTTTATAACTGGATGGTCCTTGTGGTCTCTTCCAACATTGTGATTCTAAGATTCTGTAAGGTGGAACAAAATCCCCCCATCCTTTTCTCTTGTCCTTGCCTATGCAGACCCCCACCCACCCCTTGCTAAGGAAGACAGAAAGTTTGCAGAACACCAGCCAGTTTGTTGGTGATGATTATTCATTTATTGACTTTCTAAGTAGGGGTAAAAGAAAGGCATTGCATGCCATTCAAAAATGCATCCTCCCGATCCTCTTTGTTTTAACTGAACAATGGGGGAGGGGGGAGATGACTTTGAGTATGTGTGGAAGGAGGAGTTGTTTTATAGCCCTACATAGTAAACTGCTCCCCCCCCCTTTCCTCAAAGAGGGACCCTGCTCATTAAAAAGCATCTGAGCTGGTCAACCAGGCTGGAGGGGAGAGCCAATCACCCTTTCTCATGCTCTGCAACCTACCCACCTCTATCCTGAATGGAAAATTTATCCACACTTATTACCAAACCCTCAAAATGGCACCATACTCACGTGCCCTTACATATCATGGCACCTCTCCCTTTACCCTTGAGTATGTGTCTTAATTTGTTGCCCTGATAACTTTCAAGGGGGAAAGGGACACATCTCTAGCTACTCTGCAGAAATTGTTTTAGTGCAATTAAAGGGGGTGGTGGGTGCCCTGTGGACAGGAGGTCAAGAGTCCTAGAAGGGGTGGGCATTGGTGATTTTAAGAGTCCCTGGATTGCTTTACAACACAGGGACATGTCCTGTAGTCCTAGGATGGGCAGAAGGTACATCTGGATGTACTTGATAGACCCCTTGGGAGGGGATTTGCAGTAGATCAGCAAGGATTTCTAGATTCCCAGTTGCTTAACCAGAGCAGTAACATAATGAGTCCACTTCTATCCTAAATTATACTGCTAAAATGAAGAAAGCTTAGGAGTAACCAGATGTGGAAGCACGGTGAGTGACATTTAGTTCTGGCGTTCCAAAACAAATTCCTGAGCTCAGAATTTTTAAATTCAGAGTTTTGTATATTTTGCACCTGGCTCCAGTTGGTAGATCTCAGTGTTCTAATAAAGCAGGTCTTACAAGCCTGCTATTTGCTCACCCCTGGCATAACCCTACCTACAGTCTTCCCCAAAACCATAGTGCAGGGCTGTGCATTCCCATAGCCTGTTAAGCTTTACTTGGTCTGCAGCTGCAGTGCCATGCTTCAGGTATGCAAAGTGCTTGGGAAAAGTTAGTTTGGGACTGTATGTTCCATATCCCTGACCTATGATGGTGGCTGGGGGTATGGGAACTTGTGAATTCTATAAAAGTAACTTTCCCAAGATCTGGGTATGGTGCATGGTGACTACAAGAGCAGCTGAGTTTGAAGAGCTCAACAACCAAGAAAACCAAAGTGCCTTTCCACATGTTTATCTCAATATTATCTATGTAGGAAGGGCTTTTTCTATCTTTAAATAAGAGTGTATCTTTTGCAGGCCAGTCCCTATGAAGACTCCTGATTCAAACTAGTACCTTAAAAAGGTTATACTTTCTGTCTCTCTCTGTTGTCAGCAAGATCTATGCAACTGTATAGAGAGATGTTTTAAGAGGGTGAGGTGTTTGAATAATTTACTGCAAGACAGTAAAACTGAAGGACTTTCTCTACCATGTTCTACCATGTGCACTATTAGATGAAAGTGAAAAATACACTTAACAGTTCTGAATTCATGTCTATAACACTGCTCCATTTAGAGAGTTGATGAAGTTTTGCTTTCTGATTTCAGATCAGTGGGGAGTGGATGCCGTGCATTTTTATTTGTATGTTTTTTGTTGCAAAGTTTAATAATTTAAGTACCATGGTGAGGGGCAGGTTATATCATTATATCATTCAGGAAGTTATAGTTTGGCATCTATGAAAATGTTGTGAGAGTTGGTCATTATTTACAGAGCTTGGAGAGGTTACTTTGAAGGGCTCTTCCAATGCCACCAAACTGCTGAGTGGAGAATTCTCACATTTGTATTCCAAAAATGTAAAATTTGCAAGCTCTGACTGTTGCTACATCATCAGTAGCCCCAGATCTATCTTGGTTCATTTAGGATTTTCTGTCATGCGATTACAGTTTTAGTGTCATAAATGCCTCAAGAATGGATAAATGACAAGAGCATAAATGTGAAAGCAAGTAATATTTTTGTGTGTGCGTTACTGAGGTTTTTCACCAATCTAGATGTGAATGTGGTCAGCACCTGTTGTGTGGGCCCTCTTAAATTGGTTTCAGTGTTTGCCATTCATTTTGTTGTCACAGTGGCGCCAGCAGGACTTTGCTACTATACTATGTGTGTTGGGGAACAGGGTGGGATAGAAATACTCACTTATAAATTTAGGTTTCTGGACATGAAATTGCAGGGGTGGGGTGGGGTTGAGGAACCATAATACTCTTTGCCTTCTTCCAAGTGTCTGGCTACTTCTTTGATTATTAATTTTAACAGTTAAGATTTGTTTATTACAGGGATTTTGCTATTTGTGTACCAAACAGTAGGGGAACTAGAAGCAAAACTGATATAATTTTGAGAAATACTTGGCTCTCAAATAATGAGCAATCCTTGTCACTTTTCATAATATGCAATGGAGCCATTGGGATTTTATCTTCAAGGGTGACCCAAGGCTTAGGCAGAGTGAAGTAGCTACCTCAGTCAGCTGATTTTGTGTGTTGTGAAAGGACAGCAACTAGGTGATTTTTAACATTCATTGTGATGGTGTTTTGTGTTTGTGTGTGTTAATAGGACTTTTGGCTTCTGGTGCCAAATAATTTGGCTTATCTTAAGTATTATGTGCCTTGACCTGGATAGGGAAAGGCAGCTTCACTGCTGACAGACAGAAAAAAATCTTGGGTCAGCAATCCTCATCCCAGCGAGATTGGGAAAAGAGACTGAATGGATAATTTAATTCTTCCTTTTGTACAATTCCTGCTGATGGTGTTTGTAGCTTTCATTCGTTTATTTGTTTAAAACCCTTATAAATTGCTTTTCTACCAACAAGAAATGGATTTTATCATTCTTCTGTACAACATAAAATGATATAACAAGATAACAGAAACACAACAAATTAAGACAAAAACATGTTTTTCTTTTTAAAAAATGTCATTATGCAGAATAAGGTGGTATGTCAGGGTGATGGAATTTTGAACTCTACTGTTTCAGACTGGTTATTGTTGTTGGAGATAGTGGTGGTGTGTATGTGCATGCATGAGTACATGCACATTGTGGTTATATTTTGAATGCTCTCCCAGGTGAAAAAAATTAGCTTTATTTATGTAATAAACTAAATTGTTGGTGAAAAGTTTTTAGCATACACCTCTCACTGTTGTTGTATGTAATGCACCTTTTAATGCTGCAGAGCATTCAAAAATATGACACCACACACATACACCTGCAGTTTGGAACGGTACCATTCAGAATTCTACCAACTTATTCTGCAACAGAATGACACCAGAATTCATGTGGTCTTTGACTTGGAAGCTACTTTCTTGTTTGTTTTTAATGTTTACCTCACCTTTCTACCAAATAATTGTACTCAAGGAGGCTGACAATAATAAATTATCCAGAAAGCAAAAGCCTAATTAAACATAACCTAAATGCAATTAAGTTCAAAATGCCATTAAACATATAATAGTAGAAAGATGGCCAGTGTCCAAGGAGTTAGATACATGTTTGTGTATTGCCACACACCAGATGAGCTTACGGGTTGAATAAAATAGTATCTTTACATGCTAGTGGAAGGGTAACAAAGGGTTTGTCTATATGGCAAAAATACTCCTCATAGAATTTAAAAATGTCTTTTGTCCCAATGGGATCCCACATCATTTTGCCGTATTTGGAAAGCTGGGGGGGGGGGCTCCAAATACTCCACAGGAAAAGCCTTTGCAGTTTTCCTGTATTAAAAAAAAAAAAAACTCCAAAGGAAATACACATTCCCATTCATTGGGACAACCAATTCGCTTTGCTGTACATTCCCGTTAAGAGTGGAAGTGGAAAGCTAATTGTTCAGATGTGCGCAGGAGGCAGATCTTGCTGACAAGTGCCTAGAACCACCATGCTGGGTTTTCACCATAACGATGGTGCACTGAGGCAATGAAACAGCCTTTCCCCCTTTTATTCATGTTTATTTAAGCAGACGATCGCACATCCGCACCTTGGATTTGCTTTTTAAAAAAACTGTTCAGTGGCAACAACTGGTGACAATAAAAATGCCAGTAATTCACTTGCACCCACCATCTTGATTCATAGGCATGCCTGTTTGAACAACAATGTTCATGGCTTCATATGCCCGGGATCTTAAAAAAGACCCATGGATACAAATGAAAGCTGATGCAAATTGGTGTTACAGCACATCAATCCGCATTTTATTGCCTCATATAGACAAGCCCAGAGATAAACAGAACTACTTTCCTTGGCAGGGAGTCCCAGATGCTGGACTCAGTTCCAGAGAATGTTCCCTACTAGCAGGTGTGCCATACTTTGTACCCTACCAACAAGCAGTGGTGTTTGCAAAAGTGTCTTGAGCTTCTTCTCATCTCTCTATACTTTTTTGCATTGGCTACACCATGGAAATGTACATCTCTGTCCAGGGCATAAGAAATGAGTTCCATGTTCTCTGCTACTGTTGGTGTGGCCATATAAGAAATGGCCCTCAGTGGGGAAATTGTTCTTGGCAGTGAACTTATTAAAAGAGGCCACAGGTCTAAGGCTTAGTTTGTATTAAGCCCTGTTAGAGAATCACTTCACACCAACACTTTCTTTTCTTCAAATAGTGATAAAGGGGGATTACCGTATTCACATTCCTACACTTATTTTGGTATGTTAGAATATTGAGCTGACATTCATTGGGTTGATGTTATGCTCCTAATGACCCAGTAATCTGAATGACTCATCACCAAAGTTCACTCATCTTTACACGATGAAGCTCTGTAAAGCTGTCAAACCCCCAAAGTCTATCTACTAGGCACAAAACATCAGCACAACTAACCAGCCTGAACTGGACTAAAATAATGATCCAGTTTACTCAACCATGTTTGTTACATGTTCAATCTGTACTAACATTTTTGAAAGAACATGTCCTAAAGGGGCTGTTTGATTCCAGTCCTGCTACATATTAAACTTATATAGCTCACCTAATCCACCAGGCTGGCCCATGGTCCAGTTTTGATAGACCAGAAAATGCTCCTGAAGTCAAGGTGTATAGTACCTAAAGCCAGCCAAGCTATAACTGACATTTGAGGCAGAAAATCCTCAAAGTTCCTCTTCTGTTCCCTGACAGTAAAAAAGTACAATAACAACAAATTATCACGAACAGTTTTCTGACTTTTCATAATAGTCAAAATCAGCTGCCTGGGAAAGATGTCTAATTCTGCCTAATGGTAGGGTAGCCCTGCTAATCCAGGTTGACAAAGTCATAATATAAGCCCTATGTAAAAAGGCAGTCATATCAATGCTACAAAACAATTGTTTAAATTACTTCTGAGGCATAGTTTCCTTGATATAGAGGATGACATTTATGAATGTTTCACAGAGTGGCCTCTCCTTTTATCACAAACTCAACAAATTCTGACAAGATGTGCGATGGTATGTAAGTTCAGTCAATGCTGAATCCTTCCTCTAGACCAGATTGGAAAATTTACTTTTTTTTGACAACTCACAACCTCCAGCCAGTGTAATCCAATAAAGTAAAAATGTCCCAGATCTGCATGTTTCTGCACCTAGATCTAAGAAGCTTGCAGAATATTCACTGGATAGAAGAGATGCCTCAGTGATGCAAACCTTCTCCTCTGATTCAGCTGCATATCCAGTAGTTAGAGTGCTCACTGCATTGGTATTTTCCCTCACAGAGAAAAGTTTTCAAGGAAAAGTAAGTATTAGAAGGTTTCCATAGCCACAGCCTTGCTCCTACTAGTGACATCTCCATGGTGACTGCAGGGAGTTGGATTTGGGATGGGGTGGGGGATAAGGAGAGGAAACAGCTGCTTGTAATTGTGGGAGGGAAGAAAGCAAAATATTATGAGTTTGCAATTGTGCTTTAAATGTGAATTTAAAGGGGGCAACAGGAGAGTGTCTGTGAGCCCACAACAAAAAAGGGGAAGGCGAGAGCAGAAGAAGCAAAGAGCCAATGGAGCATGCGTTGTCCTTCCTTCTCAGACAATACAGAATCCCCTGCCACTCTCTGTGAAATAAAACCTTCTGGAAGAGAAAAGAGAAGAAATCCCGCTGAACAGTTCCCAACAAATCATTCTTAATCACTCATTAACAATCCTGTCCAAACAAACTTGGGAGGGGCTGGCATCACTCCTCTGGCTACCTCAGAAAGCAATATTCCCTCTGGCCAAAATTATTATTAGTGTGCCTCATTTCTTTTCATTAATTCTTATAGCTCTGTTTTCTTTAATGTCCCAAAGTTCCTTTCACTTAAGTATACTGATTTCTCTGAAGTGCTCCAGAGTAAAACAGGGAAAAACTTGGTAAAAGAAAGGCAAAATTAAGAGTCAGGTTGCAATCCTGTACACACTTCTGTGAGAGTCAGTTGGATTTACTTCTTAGTAGATGTGTGTGAGAAGTTTGGTGTGGTACCAAAATTCTCTGATAGAAAAGGCGAAATACTTCACAAAACTACAAATACTAGATTCCATAGGATAGAATTATCATAGATCTCTCTGGCTTTTCTTCGCAAACGAAGATTCAGGAAGGACTCATCCCGCGCTTTCTGCAAGTGCGCTGATGACTAAAAAGGCCAATCTGAGATAAACAAGTCCGGTTGCAAAAAGCACAGCAGAAGGTCTCCTTGGGTGATGTTTTTGGGTTGTGATTCTTTCTGCGTTGTCGTTTCTCTTCAAGACTTGTTTGTCGTGAGTTCTCAAATAAGGCTGCAGCATTGTGGATAGTGCGTCTCCATGCCTCCCGATGTGAGGCCAGGGCGGACCACTGTTGGTGATCAATTTGGCCAAGCCTGAGATGTTGTTTCAGGGAGTCTTTGTATCGCTTTTTTGGAGTGCCCCTCTTACGCTGACCCGTGGCGAGTTCACCGTAGAGTAGTATTTTTGGGAGGCGATGGTCCTCCATCGTAGATAAAGTGGTGTCAAACGACTATATTTCTGCAGCGTAGACAGGCCCTGGGGGGCTGTTCTTGCTTTCCCTTCCACACCAGCCATCGTCTGCTACCTGAGGCAACTCACATGATAGGGCCTGCCTGCCTTGCTCATTGCTTACTGAAGCTCTGAGACAAAATTGATCTTAATGGTTCTAGGAGCCAAACACTATGGTCTAAGCCAAGGGAAAGTTGATCCACTACTACCAGGGGCCACAGTTTGAGATTTTGGTGGAGGACAGAAAAGATTCAATAAACTTGTTCTTTTCTTTGTTTTAAAAAACTTATTTCTAATACAGTTTTTTTAAAATACCCTTTCATAAGTTGTCCGTTATCATGATCTTCATTTATTAGTCTAACCCTTTATTGATTATTTCAAAATGGAAATTCATTGAGAGCAATTGTTGAATGGGGAGTCAACATGTAAATAAATTCAACTGATTCAGTGGATCTGCTCTGATTGGGGTTAACTATAGGATGAAGGCATTATGGATTTCATACAGCTCTGCTCCTTCATCTTTCTCCATCTTCGTCCCTGAGTTTAGCCGGAGGTATAGTTCTGAGGCAGACTTTGTTGTTGTATGCCTTCAAGTCATCTTCAACTTATGGCAATCCTATGGTGAACTTATCATGGGTTTTTCATGACATTTGTTCTGAGGGGATTCCTCATTACCTTCTTATGAGGCTGAGAGAGTGTGACTTGCTCAAGGTCATCCAGTGGGTTTCCATGGCTGAGTAGGGACTTCCACCCTGGTCTCCAGAGTCCTAGTCCAACACTCAAACACTACATCACACTGGCTCTCAATTGGAGGCCAGACTACAGGATTTTTTAAAAAAGAAATTTGGATGGGAAGAAATTAATACGATGCAGATATAACACAATCCTTTCTTTAGGACTAAATTAAATTAAAAAATAGTCAACATTCAGTTATAAACTCCTCAGTGTTTTGGTACTTTTACTGTCTTGTCCTCATTATCAGGGAGGCCCAAGTGGGGCTTGATGGCAAAATATTCTGGAACATGGTACTGGTGACTTAAACACATCCTGGATCAACCCCCGCCCCAAACTCTGCTTGATGCTGGGCTATAGGAAATTTGAGAAATTTTACTTTTCCTTATTTGAAAACGACAAAATCTCCTCAAATGCTTGTTGCTTGCAAAGGTATTAACACCAGGGGCTGGTCCTGTCATCAGTCAGAATAAAGCAACTGTCTTAGGCAGTGAGGGAGGGGGGTGAAAGGAAAGTGAGTGATGAACCATTTAATTTTATTATTCTATTTTTACTCTGGGAAAGAGAGAAATGTACTTGTGGGATTCACTGTCTCACTGGCCAAAATTAACTTTGCTGGCTTTAGATACTATTCCACCTAGACTTGGGTGAAGAGGGCTAGTACCATTTGCTGTTCTGCCTCAGACAGCAAAAGGACTCAGGCTGGATCAGTGAACACCTTTTAATTTTTACTCACATTGACAGCTTCCAATTTTAAATTTATGACATTTAAATAAATAATTTGTCGTGTTCACTGACTGCTGTAACAAAAGGTTTCTGTGAAGAATTAAATCCTGGACAGTCACGTATCAGCCTTGGGTGTTCTTTTTCGTTTGATGGATATTGCACCAGCAGTGAATAGGTGAAAAATAATCTTTCAAGCAAAGAGGCTACCTTATAATGCCTTACATCATGGCCATACTTGCTTACTGGTGATCTGGGGCTATTTTATTACAGTAATTTGTTCATTCTATCAAATGGACCATTAGCTATTAGATGGTACAAAGACATGACTTTGTTGTATTCAGTACAGTTAGCGTGGTAGTATTATTGCTTTGTTTCAGCTGAGGCACCCCAGTGTTTGTTATAAGAGCTTGAAGGAATTATTCTCTAGCAAAAGTTGAGAATGAACTGAATCCCTGTTTCTTCAGTAACCTTCAGAGAAAGACTTGCATCAGGACACCAAATCATATCATTAGTGTGTTAAATTTTGCCCTGCTGGCTGATCACCACCACACAGTCCCATTATGCCAAAAGGAAAAAGTCAAATTCCACTTTGGGGAAACCAATCATAGAATTAAAAAAAAAACAAAACCCTGAGGTTTACCTGGTGTGTGTGTGTGTGTGTGTGTGCGCACACCCATCAATGTATGGCAACCCCTTGAATTTCATAAGCTTTTTTTTTTTCTTTTTTGGCAAGGAATACTTTTGGCAAGGAATACTTTTGGCAAGGAAGGTGATTTTGCCAGTGCCTTCCTCTGAAATACAGCCCAAATCACCACTCCCATCCAAGTACTAACCAAGGCTGACCCTGTTAGCTTCTAAGATCAGACAGGATTTGGTGCCTTTGGGGGTATTTAGACCCTGTTTTAGCAATTTGCAAACAGCTTTCACCAGGCCAAATTTTGGCTGTTTTGCCCTGTCAAGTATAATATATCCTAGATATGTTCCTAGGTCTGGCTGAATTCCCCCCCCCCCAGCTCATTGTAATTCTATGTTGCTGAAGTTATCCTAGGTCTTTTTAAAGTTCATGTTCAAACTCATATTTACCATGCACTTAGAATGCCATCTAGAAAGTATGTTGTACCTGTGCTTTCTCCAAATATTGCCTGTATCATTCTCTAGAATACATATAATGAGGAAATCATAGTAAAAGACATTTAAATAATTTAAATAGAGGTAAGATTACAGGGATATTAAAAGCAGTGTCCTTATAGGATTTTTCTGTCAAAAGAATTAAGTGATAAACTAAGGACTGATCAAGAATTGTTAAAGCTCTTGCCTCTTTAAAGATGTGCAATAATTTGTAGGGTTTGGGCAAAGGGTGACAGTACACAGTGATGGGTTGAGCTGTGGTCTGTGAAGTCTTCATATACTTTGTCACCTTCCAACTAGCCTTTCTGGATACAATGATAAGAAAAACATATTCATGGAATCAACAGATTTGGTACTGTCAGCACTGCATAATTTGAATTTCTTCGTTAGGAGAATGACTTGGGTACAATGAGTACGTTTCTTAATTCATTACTAATCCAACATTTTCTTTAAGCTGAATCTTGTGTTTTAGCTTCCTGAGGAGCATAGTAAATCAGTGAGAACACAGATAAACTTCTGAGAATTTAGCAACAATTTGTACATGAGGATTTTGGGGGGAGTAGTGTGTCACAACTTCTACTACATTAAGATTGTTTCAAAAATCTTTTTGATTTCACCCAGATAAAGATATGCTCTTTGGAGCTTTAAGACGTTGCCTTGAGCATTCTGACTTCTGTAGGAGACTAGCAAAAAATAATGTTTGACAGTGATGAGGAGTGGTATTAGGTGGCTTCCACATCAGTGTCATGGTGAATCTTGTTGTGTGACTTCAGGTTGTTTCTGATTTATGGTGACCCGAAGGCAACTCTACCACAGGATTTTCCTGGACAGATTTGTTCGGGGGGGGGTTGCCTTTGTTTGCCTCTTGAGGCTGAGAGAGTGTGACTTGCCCAAGGTCACCCAGTGGGTTTCCATGGCTGAGAAGGGATTCAAACCCTGATCTCCAGAGAAAATCCACTCTGGGTTTTAGTAAGAACTTTAAAGGAGCTCTTTAAGGTGCATAATCTGCTTGGGGATGTGTGGGCTCATCTCTTTGGATAGATCTCTCAGACTAAATCCCAGAAAGTATCCAGCACACTACTACATAGAAACCATCAGCCATCACTGATGAAAGGATCAACTGTAGTTGCATGTGGAGAGGAGGAAGAGTGAAAGAGTGAGTGAAAGATAATACTGTAGCGGCAAACAGCATAGTGTACAAGCGACCAGGAATTATTCTATATGGTAAGCCAAAATTTATCACTGCTTTAATTTCATGGCTACACTAGGTGTGAATCTCTAGTAAAACTCAGATTTTTGTCAGCAAAGGATTTGAAGCAGGACATAAGCACAACTATACCCTCCTGTTTATGTTCACCAGTTAGTAGTACTGAGAGACATACTGCCTTCAGTACTGGAGGTAGTAAAGGTTGAGTCTCCCTTATCCAAAATCCAAAATACTCCAAAATAGTCCACATGGGTGGCTGAGATAATGACACATTTGCTTTCTGATGGTTCAGTGTACACAAACATTGTTTCATGCACAAAATTATTAAAAAACATTGTGCATATAATTGCTTTCAGTTTATGTGTATACGGCATATATGAAATATAAACCAATTTTGTGTTTAGATTTGGGTCCCATTTTCCAGATATTGCATTATGTATATGCAAGTATTCCAACATCCAAAAAGATCCAAAACATGGAACACTTCTGGTCCCAAGCATTTCAGATAAGGGATACTCAGCCTGTTATTTAGTGCTGTGGCTAGTAGCCATTCATAGCCTTAACCTTCATAAATTTATTTAAACCCATTTTAAAATTGGAATGATCAGGAATGATCTCTCTTCCTATTCTCTGATCTAAAAAGGGCAGCACATAGAAAAATAGATGCTGACAAAAATGGTCAATAGTATTTAGCGGAAAGAGACAGTTTAGGTGATAGTATAGAGGATGTGACCATAGGCAAATAAATTCTAGAATTCCTATCAGATTCATGACCAAAGGGTAACAGCTGTCCAGCAGTATAACAAGGATTGTTTAGTTCAGAAGCCCCTGCTGGATGCTTTGGCTGTTTAGCCTGGTAGTTTATGGATATTGTGGTGGCTGGGAACAGACCAGGAACTTCTCTTTTAGGTGTTTGCTTGCATTGGTCTCATATCTATTAAAATGGAAGTTGACTCACGCCTTGGCAGTTCAGTTTCCTCCATCTGAGTCTGTCTTAGTTAAGATTTGGTATTCCTTTTCCAGTTGCCTGGCCCTGGGCAGTGGGTGCATCCCATCCCAAGATGGCAGGCGGTTGGACTAGGTGGTCCTTGTGGTCTCTTCCAACTCTATGATTCTATGAAACCCCTTATCCAGCAATGGGAATTTGCAGTGTTGGCCCTGAAATGGTTTGGGAGGGTAGAAGTTGCTGTTTAGAGGCCTAATTCTACCACTTGCTGTGAGGAGATACTGGAATCCACCAGCCAAAAAACGGTGTTGCTTTCCTCTGTTTTAGACTGCCTGCTGCATTGATTTACCATCAATTAAGTGTATCCTATAAAAGTGGCGTTTATCAGTTTTCAGTATTAAACAATGTCTTGAGGACCCCCAAATTGCAGTCATTTTCATCTCAAAACATACAGTCAATGCATTTCCATGGTTGTAATGTAGGCTCTAAGCATTTGGGGGTGGGTGGGGGAGAGACCTTGCTTTTTAATGAATGTTAAACTGTTATATAGTATTGGTATTGTATATCATTGGTGATGTTATATGTGTAAATGAATAATGATACTTTTGATGAAAATGTTGCAGAGAATATTAGAACTAGTGTTTGGGGAAGCATTATTAAATATGTAAAATTGATGAAGGACCATAGCCCAGTGGCACATATTAGAAGAATTGTGCTTCATAGAATCATAGAATTGTAGAGTTGGAAGAGACCACGAGGGCCATCCAGTCCAACCCCCTGCCACCCAGGAAATCACAATCAAAGCATCCCTGATAGATGGCCATCCAGCCTCTGTTTAAAGACCTCCAAGGAAGGAGACCCCACCACGCTCTGAGGTTCCCCGTTTTCCCTGTTTTCTTAGTCTTGTAAGATACTCCTAATACAAGGCATTCTCTTCATATGCCAATATCAATGGTGTAATATCATAAAAACACAGAACACTTATTTATTAAGTGTATGTTCATACAGTACAATATTGCAATCATTTTCCTCATTTACATCCAGATATTCAACAAGGCTTTCATGTAAGAAGTCTTCAAAATTCCTGAAAGTAGGTCTACAATTCCCAGGGGCTGTGCTAGCTGGGGTTTTTTGAGAGTTATAGTTTGCAAAGGTAACTTTTTTGAGCTCTGTGCTGAGTACATGCTTTGTGTGCAGAGAACCCCATGTGAACAGGCCCTGACATCTCTGGTTAAAAGGAGATCAGAGAGCAGGTGATGGGTAAAGATCTGCACTTGAGACCATGGAGAGCTACTGCAAGTTGAAAATTAAAAGACAAAACTGGGCTAGATGGACAAGTAATCTTGCCATGTTTAAGGTAGTTGCCCTATGTTCTTTTACAAATATAATGAGCAGAGTGTTCTGTTCTATGTTCCTATACATCTTTTCAAATAGAGCAAATCCTTTGGTTTGTTGGTGTTTTTTTTAAAGCAAGTGAGACCCACATTTTTGTCACTCCCCAAGCATGCAGACCTCCAGTCACATTTCATTGCCTGTCAGGTTTTCTTTCCCTTCTCCTTTTTACAGGCAGAAAAAGGTGGCGGGGAGGGTAGAATTCCTAATGGCTAGCAATTGACTGTGTTCAGCTTCCTGAGCCATATGTTTCCTGGGCCTCTTTCAGAACCATTTAAATTGAATATACTATTTGTATATATGGAAAATAACACTGGGACTCATTTCTTCCATTGTCTTTTTTATTTTTATTTTTTAAAGCTGGTGCCATTTTTAAGCTAGAGTCAGACATTCTCCATCCTTGTAGTGTTAGGTGGTGTTTCAGATGGACCAATGGTCTGACTCAGTGGTGCTTCCCCACAATGAAGTTTGCACACCGTGAACACATGTGCATAATGGTGAGACCCATCAGTGACACCTGCATATCCACTCATCCTTCTGTATGGTCCCTGCAGTATTCGAACTGTAGACAAATAGAGTCTGAATAAGTGGTGAGAGGCATTGCTTTTGCATGGTTCTGAATGGTATGTAGAGAATTTGCATGAAGTAGGATCATACAGTGGCCTGAGAATGCATGCAGCATCAAACACTACAGGGATGGGGAATGTGTGGCCTTCTCAATGTTGTTGGACTTCAATTCCCATTATCCATCCTCATTGGCTATTTTGACTAGAGCCAAAGCTTGAAAAAAACATTTTTTTGGACTACAACTGGGCATGGTGGCTGGTAAATTCTGGAAGTAGTAGCCTCAAAAAAGGTAAATTTTCCAAGCTCTGGCTAGGTCTGATAGCAGCTATAGTCCAACATCTGGAGAACTACGGTATATATTTCTTACCCTTGGCCTGCTCACCTGATGGCAGTTTTCTGGTGTCTTAGCTTTGAGATGACAGGGATTAAACTGGAGACCTTATGCATGCAAAGCATGAACTCTTCTGCAAGGAATGCTTCTTGTATTTAAATTAAAGTGTTATCTAAACTGATATCTTATTCATGAGACCATATTTCTAAAGAACGCACACATCTAGTCTTTACAAAAGCCTTTCGGTCCCACCTTGAGTCCTATTCTGGGGAGAAAGGCAGGCTAAAAATCAAATTAATAAACAAGCCTCATAAAGCAGGCCAGAATTATTGCCTTCAGGTACATCTACACTGTAGAAACAATGCAGTTTGACACCACTTTAACTGCCTACATAATCCTGGGATTTGTAGTTTTGTGAGGCACTAGCACCCTTTGACAGAGACGGTTAAAGATGTTGTAAAACTACATCCCAGGATTCCATAGGATGGAGCTACAGCAGTTAAAGTGATGCTGAACTGCATTATTTCTACAGTGTAGATGCACCTGTCATCTACCAGACAGGGACGAATGCTGAGAAGATGATCATGGCCTAATTCAGGTCATGCAAAGAGTTTGTGATTAAGACAAAATTATTCATACTAGCTGTACCCGGTGTAACATATGCCATTATCTTATCCCTCTCCTCCAACAGGCTTCATAGTGGGGGGAGAGAGACCAAGTTCTGCCAGTTCTTCAGGAAAGGAAGCCTAGTCGGGCTTTACTCCTCAGTAAACCCACCCAGGATCATGGCGCGGGCCCCCAAGGCAGCCATGAGAAACCTGGCTCTGGCGGTGTGTGCAGGGTTTGACTGAACAGTCTGGAGGTGGGGGGAAGAAACCTTTACTCATGAGTAAACTTTTGCAGACCCGCCTGGTGGCACGTTCAAACATTTTCACTCCCAGTGTACTGTTTGGCTAGCCAACAGAGAGCTATGATTGGTTGGGAAGTTTTCTGAGTGACCAATCAGCACATGGGAATGGCAACATACTCAAGAGAATTATATATATAGATTCTTCCTAGCCTTTATTTAACTATGTTATACACCAAGTCTTGGGTGTATATGAAGTAATATTTTCTCCAATATATGAAGGCAGTTTCTGAGCATTTTTCATTGCCTTTTAAAACATGTACATTTGTAAAACAGATTATGTCAGAAAGTCAACCAAATTTATAATTCTAATATCTCTTAACCCTGGACTACGGGTACCATAATTCCTGACTACTGGTCATGCTGGCTAGGCCTGATGGGAGTTATTGTCCAAAACATCTGCAGAGCAGCAGGTTGCCTACCCATGCATTAAAGTGTCCACAGGATTAGAAGGAATGTTATTACCTGTTCCATAATAAATTTGTTACTCTTTAAGATACCACAAAATTCTTTGAAAAGCAGAGAGAACTTTTGAAGTTTTTGTCCCTGTTTTAACATGAGATACTAGGTAATACTGTCAATGGCCTTCTATCTCCCCCTTCCTCCTCCATTATCATCATCACCACTATAAAAACACCTTTGTGCTAATGTTTGTTTATTATATACTAACACTAATTACTGTATAACTGTATACTAATTGAAGAATTTCTAATTCCCTTAAATTTAAAATAATTTCAACATGCCCAAAGGCACTACTCTACAAACAGTTTTGAGGTGTGAAAAGAAGTTCATGGTAACTTTAAAAGGCCATTATATTAATATATAATAGTGAACTCAGTTCTTAGTTGGTCCTTATACAGGCAAAAGAGCAAGGGGTACCCTAGTGGCGCAGTGGTTAAATGCCAGTACTGCAAGCCACAACATTGCAAGTTTAATCCCAAGGGCTCCAAGGTCACTCAGCCTTCCAGCCTTTCTTAGGTCAGTAAAATGAGTACCCGGCTTGTGGGGGCTATTAGCTAACACACATTGCAAACCACTTGAATAGTGCCTAGTGCGCTATAAAAGCGGTGTAGATGTGTAGGCGCTGTTGCTTAATAATTTGTAAGCCTCTCTGAGAGCCTTCGTGGCTGAAGAGTGGGGTATAAATACTTAAAAACAAAATTTTAAAAATGGCCTACATTCAAGAGACATGAAGCAAAAGACTCAAGAGGACTTCAAATCTTTAGAGGAAAAACTCTCTAAGGAGCCAGGAATCTTCCTTCAAACAATCCAATGGAGGTGGAACATGTACACAGTATCTACAAGTTGCTGGCTCATCTCTTGTTACATAATTGTATCAGAATCAAAACAACTAGAGGTGGGGGGAAGCAAAAGTGCCCTTAATTTGCTCTTTTTAACTAAGTAAATTAGTAAGACAAAAAATGGGCTGACTAACCTGTTAATTAAGTCTAAGGCCTAAAAATAAACAACAGTGCAACTTGTGTTAATTATGAGTATACAGCTATAAAGCACATAGTTTTTGCTTATGATCAGAACTCGGAAAGGTTGCTTTTTGGGCTACAGCTCCCATGACTATTGTGGCCATGCTCGCTGAAGGATTCTAATTGTTGTAATCCAAAAGTAACTTTTAAAAACTCTGCTCTAGATCCACTTCTAGTATCCCCAAGTTGGTTTCTGTGGTTTTAGTGCTTCCTTGAAACAAGTGCTGATGGGCTAGTATTAGTGCATGAACAAGACTGGAGAGATATTATATTAATTTTTTAAAAAAACTTCCCCTGCCTCCCCATCTGGATGAACAGCAATGTATTGTTCATGAGATGATTCCTTTCCACTTGCCCTTCCATTCGCCTGTACCAAATTGTAACTGAAATGGAATACAACATTACATTTGACCCTAAAGCCCAGAGCAGCTGAGTAAACTGGCTATTAAAACAGTAGCAGGGATAAAAATTGCTATAATGGATGTTTTGTGGCTGAGTAATTCAATAGATAAAGCTGGGGGAGGCAGTGTAATTGGTGATAATTACAGCAATTGGAGCTTCTGGACTGCTTTCCAGTATTTACACGCTCTAGTATTTTGCATGTATAGATGTGCTCATCAGTATTTGCCTTCTGCTTGTTGAAGATCTCACTGGTGTCAGTTGGCCTGTCTGTCAATGTTTTCAAGCGCTTTCTTCCTCTTGGTAGAGCAGAAGAAAGGATTATGCAGTGCATTTCCAGCAAGAGAATTTAGAAACAAAGTCGTTTTTTGTACATGTAATGAATTTGTCTTTCTTTGGAGAAACAAGATTTTTAGGTTTATAGTAAGGCCTCTCCTTTTGAATATAATCATTTAGAGATAAATCAATGGCTTTTGCCAAATAGTTAGGGTATGTTGGTCCTTCTCTTGTATAAAATGAGTCAAGGAAGGAACTACTAAGGTAGACAGAAGGAAGGGAGCACTGAAGCAGAACTTTACAGCAGTCATGCTTTGCTGCAAGGTGGGGAATGGGTAGCGCCTCCCCACTGATACTAAACAACAACTCTTTCATCTCTCACCATTGTCTATGTGACCTAAGGCTGATGAGAGTTGCAGTCCATAACATCTGGAGGTGGAGGCTCAAACATTCCCTAGCCCTGCCTTACTGACATCTATAGCAGCCATCCTTTCCATTGTAACAGAACCAAATATAGTAAGTATACAAACTAAATCATTTGCATGCCCTGCCACGGATCTGTAAATCTAAATCCATTCATGCTGCCTTTCCAAAGACTAAGCAATAAAATAAAACAAACAGAATTGACTTTATCAGATGAGGCTAGTAGCGGGGGAAAACTGTGTCATTTAGGACATGATGATAGCAGAAAAGGCTAAATTATTAGATGTTCTTGTTGCTTACCTGTTCCCACTGCGTCATGCTGGCACGAATGAAGCGTCACTTTTCATTGATGGGATAAGCTGTCAATAAAAAGTGATGCCTCATTCACGCCAGCGTGATGCAGCGGGAACAGGTAAGTGGCGTCATCGTCTGATAATTTCAGCCATTTCTGCTGTTGTCCCCTCCTAATGCCACGGTTTTTGCCGTGTCTGATAAAGTCCAACGTTTACCAGAAAAAACCTCTGCAAAAATAAAAATTTATCTCACTGAATTAATGAGAACCATGTGTCCTGTTTGTTTTATCTGCTGAATGGATAGTTGAGTAGACAGCCCATCAGAAGAATCACCTGAGCCTGATAAACTAGGCAGTTACCTGGGTCACCATCCACTAAATCTAGATCTGTCTCAGTCCTAATGGAGTCAGATGGAACCTAATGGAGAAGGTAAGGGAGGGTATCATTAAGGAGTAACTATTACCTATATTTTAAGCCACATTCTATTTTCACCAGGCGCATCTATACTTCTGGTTATATGTTATTTTTATTTGCTGTCAAGTCAGTTTTGACTTATAATGACTCTAAGACCCTTACACTTCTAAGACCCCCCATGATGATCAGACCTGCTAAGGTCTTTGCCAATACATTCCAACCATCCCACAGATTTCCACTAGTGGGTTTCTCTGACAATCATTTTGGTGTACAGTAGGACCCCCATATCTGCTGGGGATTTGTTCTGGGAGGCCCAGTGGATACCCCAAACTGGATAATAGCGAACACCATTGAAAATAATGGGACTTCTGGTTTAAATACCATAGTGTTGCCTTGGAGGACCTAGAAAATGGCTAGAGAGGACACGTTTTCTAGGAAGACTCTATGGTAAGTGTGCTGTTTTGTGTCCCGTGAATAATTGAATCAGTGGATAAACAGACAGACACTTTATTTTGGCCATTGGCCAATAAGATAAAATAATAAATACAATCATAAATTTTAGTAAAAACTGATGAAAGAAAAAACAGACAGCAGAGTTTAGGTGACATAGAAAAACTTTGCTACTTTGAACATAACAGTTTGCTCCTGATTATCCAGCAAATAACGCAAATAGAAGGCATCAGAATGGCCCAGGAATTTAATTAGCGGTGTGTGGGGGGTAATAATCTGTTGTCTAATATCAATACAAGAGAACATGGGCTGTGGTTTCTATTATCAGTGGATAATGAATCAGTAGATACAGGGATCCTACTGTATGTTAAAAAACCAGTTTTCGTTCCTGACTGTTAATGAAAACCTGGCTCAAACCCTCTTCTGATGTTTAAGAAACTCATTCCTTTTTTGTTTCGTTGTTTTATTTGCGTGTGTGCCTTCAAGTCGTCTGTTGACTTATAGTGACTCCAGGAATTTCATAGGGTTTTCTTAGGCAAGGAATATTCAGAAGTGGCTTTGCCAGTTCCTTTCTCTGAAATATAGCCTACAGCACCTAGTATTTGCTGGTATAGGTTCTTATGATAATTGCCTGAACTCAAGCTTGGAAGTAACCAAAGGGGCTAAGAATGTTACTTCTAAGAAGCAACACAGTAATGTGAAGTAATCTTGTATTTTTCTATTTAATTGGTCATTATTTTAAAATGTTGCTGAGGAGGCGTTTGGGGGTATTCGGGAACATTTTTTTTAAAAGTGAAAGTTTTAAATGTTGCTAAAAGGTGATTTTTATGAAATGTGTTGATGTATATGCAATACTATATGTTACAATTTTTGGAGAGTAGGGCAATGGGTTGCACTTGTGGACAACTTTTAAAAAGCAACAAGCAAAGGTTACTTTTAAAAAGCAATGTTCTAAGCTCTTCCCATTTCAAACTCTGTCCCCATCTACTGGATAGGCTGTCAGTGCTGCCAACATGCAGCGACATCTGTTTAAAGTGTAATAATTTGTATAATTTCTCCCCCAAAGTGGTAGGGATTTTTTCTTATATGTGGATTAGTTCTATAATCAAAACACTTATCTATGATAGCTTGCTTGAGGATGGGCTGCTGGAACCCATCTTCTGTTCTTACTTGAAATAAATGTTTAAAATAACAACAACAAAAAGAAGGCAACAAGGGAAGTGAGAGTTGCATTGGTAGCAAAGTTTTTGCAGATAGTTGTATGCCCAGACTTTGCAAATTCCGTCTCACAGTGCTGTCCTCAGACTGATGGAGACAATAAACCACTCTCTCATCTTCTAAACTTTAAATACAAAATGGTGGTGGGCAAGGGCAATAAAATGCTTTCATTGGTGATCTGGGGAGCTGAATTTTAATCACAAGAGTGGCACAGCCTGCTCACCTCTCCCTCCCCCGCTTTCTTTGTTGGATCATTTCCATGTTGAGCTCAGTACACAGACTGTCTATTGAGTGACTGGTATTCAGCAGCAAGTATTATTCAAGACTAGATGCCTGTTTTGTTGAATCTAAAGGAAAAGAGTAAGAAGACTCCCTTCTTTCCCTTTTATGTTCTCTAGGCTGTCTTACACTTCCCTTGGAGAAGAACTGAGTGCCACAGTTTGAGAAACATTAGCACAGGACCTTTTCAAAGAGGGTGAAATGAAGGAGTTGCAGTGGGATGGGGTGGGATGGGGAGATTTGACAAGAAAAGGAAGTTCTTATTTCCTTGATATCAGGAAAGATGAAGAATCTAAGGTTCCATAATATATGGAACTGCAGCTCTGTGGTGGCTGCTTTGTATGGAAAGCCTTTGTGTGTAATAGCCCATTGAGGGGGTTGACTACAGCAGCATTATTATGTTTTCCTCATTTCTCTTCACACTACAGGCAAGAATTTCTGCAAGGCTATTCCAAGACATTTGCTGCCTGAAGAGAAATAGTAAACGGTATCCCATGCATAGTATTGGAGTTTTCTGCCAAGTTGGCACCTGAGGCAGAAAATCCCACAAGTGTTCTCTTTACCCTTTTGCATGGTGAAAATAACAATAATCATGTAATTATCTGCTGCCCATTCATGACACCTAGAATTGGTCCCATATAAAAAATCATTTCACTCTGCCTAACAGTAGGACTGACTGTCAGGAGGGAGTATAGTGACAAAATACATGGTGAGAAGTCTGCTGAGGTGCTGAATACAAACCTTAAGTTGCCCTGATTTCCAGGTAACATAGGTGTCCACAACAACTTCACCTAGTACAGGGGTGGGCAACTGCTGCGGAGCAGGTCAATTTCCCTTGACACATACACACAGTAAGTTGCATGGCTACATTTTGACTAAACATCCTTGAATATGTCCCAGACATTGCCAGAAGCCTACTTCCAGGTGTTTTTCTGGGTGGTCAGTTTTTCTGGGTGGGGTGGGGGTAGGGGTTGGACATTAGGGTGGGTATTTATGTTGAAAGCAGTGATTTGGTAGTATTTTGGGGGGCATATGGAGGCATTTTTGCCCCCTAATTGGAAAAGTTTGGGAGGTCTTCAGGTTTTCAGATGGCACTTTCCTGACCCCTGATCTAGGACATATGTGGGGGTATACATCTAAACACTGAGCACACATGGGTGCTTTTTTCATTGCTTGTCACAGAGGCTTATCATGTGATTAAAGTAATATGTTGATTATTTGTATAGATTTTCCAGAAAAGAGTTGTGAGGAAGAGCCAATAAGAATTTGTTATGCTGGCCCACTGAAGGTCATTGACTGAGTTCCATAAATATTTAGACCCATGCCTGCAAAAGCCTCCTCATCTTTTTACCACTAAGTAATAAAACCAGGAGGTTTAGATGACAAAGGGGAAGCAGTAATGAAAGAGGTGGGGAATCTTTGACCCTTTGGATTGCAATTCCCCAAAGCCCCAGTCAGCATAGTAGTATTGTAGGACTTGCAGTTCAACATATCAGGTGAGCAAAAGAATCCATGTCACTGCTTAAATGGCTGTGTAGCTCTTTGGCCTTTACCACAAGTCACACAAGCAGGATGAATTATACAAAACTGACAAATATATGGAAATTGCCCTAATATGTTTGCTTTCTAGAGATCGTATAACATTCTTCATTGAGAATTTAGATTATATTACTGCATAACTTCTGTTGATTTTTTCCTTTGTAGGGCAGAGTTTTCAGAAATTTGTCTTAAGCATATTCTTTTTTCTTTATCTGAATTATGTTCTGTGACTCTTTGTGTGCCAGTTCTTTGTCATCAGGCTCTGCTTAATGCATTTCAGAGAAAAGAGACAGGTAGCATTAACTTCTAGTGAACCCCCTGTGTTTTTGTTTACTGACAGCGACAGATAGTGCACCCAGTCCATTCATACTCATGTTTTAGAACAAATCCACCCTCCTTAACAAAGTTGATATATTTCATCTGTGGAAGACTCCTGTGCTTTTTGGAGGGAATGTTTTGCAACGCAATGCTGCAATGTTACAGAAGGAGACAGCAGGTGGCAATTAACCCAGTAACCTGGGAAAACTATAGTTAATTAGTGGGGAGGGGTAGGGAAGAGTGGAGACATGTGTTGGCTAAGGGTCAAGAAAGAAGAGGCTAAAGAGGAAAGAAGTAATAATTTCACCCCAAATCACAGCAGAGCTTGGAAGAGTTCCTTTTGAGGGGGGGGGTTTACAACTTGGAATTGCAGTCAAAAAAGTAAAATGTCAAGGCTCCAATGACAGAAGATGACCTATGGGAACTTCCCATCAAGTTTAAGCATTTCTGGGAAGCCCTTAGGAGAGAGCATTTCAACTGGGACTCTGAAGGGAGAAGCTCTATGCCTTTACGTTCTCATTTAACAGTATAGGTCCCCATCCCAAACTGTATGTGGCAGTACTACCCGCTAATGTCCTAGAAAGGGGCAGTTGTCACAGAATCCTAGAGTACAGATTCTGGAGGAAATAGAACCATTTGTATCACAAGTAACTTCACAGCCTTTGCATGCCCAGGCTCACTGATGCCTAAGTTTACAGACTTCCTGTTTATCTTACCACACCCACCGTCTTTCTGCTTCATTCTAATCTGCAGTCATTTTCTCTTCTCTCTTTCTTGTCCTTTTGGCCATGTATTTGATAATGCAAAAGTATTTGCAAGTGAAGCTAATTTTATAAGTTTTACATAGAAAACTAAGCTTGCTTCTTTCTCTGCAAGATCCTGTGGAGGTGGGATGGGTTGATGTTCAGCTGCTGCCTTATCAGTTGGATTACTCTGCTAGAGAGATCCAGTACAGTCTCTTACATTTCACAGCAGCCATGACTTATGGCTGGAATGAGGTGGGGAAGACTGAATCCTTCCGAGAAACTCTTTGTGCATTCATATTAATTCTGGCCTAATTTCACAAAAGCAAATGAGGTGGTAAAGGTATGCCTCAGTTGTACCTCCTCAGAATGCGCTGCAGGCATGGGTTCACAAGACTAGGGAACATGAGAAGGAGCGTGCTATTTCACTCATATCCTGTTGTGGGCTTCCTATAGTCATTTTGGTCAGCTGCTGAGGAACTGGTCTGATCACTAACAGCTCTTTTTCTTTTTATAATGCACTTCTGTGAAAGGAAAGATCCCTGTCAGGGGCAGTCCATGGCCCAAACAGGGGAGGGGCTTCTTATTTCAAAATGGCAGAGTGAAGCATTCCCATCCCCACTCAGACCACTGGTGATCTCTGTACATAAAAAACCCATAGCACATCCATCAGAAAGGGTGTAGCCTATGTTTCTTCTTGGTATGCTGCTTTTCTACAGGGACGGTTGGATTTCTTGCTTGCTTTGAGGAGCATTCAGTCATGTAAAACCGAACTTGATTTACACAACAATTCTATGATTTACAGTTTTATAAGAGCCGGGCATTTCATTTTACTGCAGTGAGGGGGCGGGTGTGTAGCATTTCAAAGATATTTGAGTTAGGGCTGTATTATACATTATATTATTCAGGCCCCTCCCCGCTTTAAGTATGTTTAAACTGGTGATTTTTTTTCTGAAGGAAAAGCAATCATGCAGGGCCATGATATAGACTGTGCTCCTGATCTGCACTGGAGCCATTTGTTGGTTTCATTCCAGCCCAGTCCCAGGAGCTGCTTGTCCCCAAGATGTTGTGTTGTTATTTTAAAACTGCAAACAGCACCACCAGGGGTAAAAAACAACCAAGGAGGTATAATTTTCAGCAGGAATCTAGTATGCGGACTCAGTTTACATCAAGAGCTTGTTCCATACCATGTGCCCACATGGTTATTTTTCTTTACTGTTGTTGGAAAAAAGGTCAACTTCACTATTCTTTTTAAAAAGTGCAAATAATGTAATATGAAGTCTGATCAAGCTTTTTCATAGTTGTAGTAAAAGTGTTACAACTTTGGACATTATACTGTTTGCATGTCAAAGTATTTTGTGGATTATCAAGGAACTGCAAAAAGAGGTGTGAATGAGGCAGTAAGTAGTTGCACATTCCTCAGGATTAACTCCTTCTTTTGCACATAGCCATGGAAATGGGAAAAGAAGCTGAATTTTCCCATGCTTCCCAACCTGATTATTTTAAGAACAGCTGAAGATTATTTAACAAACAAACCTTGAAGAGGGGAGTGATATATTGGCCAGAGCAGACTTCAACAACCTATTCCCCTCCAGATATTTAGGATGATAACTCCAATCAACCCTGATAATTGGCTATGGGAGCTATAGTCCAACACTCTGAAAGAATCAAGTTGGGGAAGGCTGGACTTAAAAACTGGCTGGAAAATATAATCTCCAGTTATGACATCCATTTACTGTGTGTGTGGTATTTGCTACTGATGTATGTAATATTCATATAGCATGCTGTAATTAGTCTGCAGATTCATTGTAAAATGTGTGGTGGGTGTGAACATTTTCATGACTCTTTCAGTGAATGCTGATGTTTAAAATTAATTGAGCATTAGCATTAGGAGAGATGAGATAGAATAGCAACCAAAAATTTACCGTATTATATGGTATATGTAAAAGAAATCTTTCTGGTTTTAGAGAAAGCAGTAGTTCTTGTACCATTGAAAAGATACTTTAAAAAGTAATTAGTTACCATTACACTTACACGGTTCAATCAAATTGTTAATTCCTATTACAGATGTAAGTTTTTTAAAAAGTAATGCTGTTTTCCTGTTTCTCAAAGTAAAATTAAATTAAATTAAAGTAAAGTAACTAAAGTAATTACTAAACACAAACAAATAATTACTTTTACAAGCTGCTGCCTGTGGTACTAAAGAGGTATCTACCTTATTGTCCTGTCCACTTCCTTGTCACCTCAAAACTTACAACAGAGGCACAAGACAACAGCAGGAGGCACAACATGAGCTTGTGTTTGACCCATGTGATATTTCTCCTTTATCATACAGTGAGGTCACACTGTTATAATGATAAAAGTTACTAAAGTTATGGTTACAGTGCAAAAAGAGTGAAGTTATCCCCTTGTAATGTAGTTATGCTTCATTATTGGGGAAAGGAGTAAATAGTGAGTAAGTACTGTAGTTTGTAACTAGTTACTTCCGTGTTCTGTATTTTGAAGAATGATAAGACGGTGATGATAATGATAAGACATAAGACAAATATTTCCATGCATTTTAGCAAGATGTTTTATGATACTGTACACTTCTTGTTCTCTTGACTTAAAGGAAGAATTCCCAGCTGAACCAGCTGCTTTTGATGATGATGTTTGTGTTCTTTGAGCAGCTGGAATGTCCCATGCCATTATACCAGTTTACCTATTCAGGCTCAGAATTTCTGCAGTCACAGCTATATTATTAATAATTAGATATATAATTTGAAATGTTAATTATTCGAAATTTGAAATACAAATGAAAAGAAGATGCTGTTAAAATCTCTCTGTGTGTCAGTATGTTTGTGAGTGTGTATAAAAAGATGCATACATATCTGAATTACAGGTTCTGAGAAACAAAGTACTGTTAATTTTCCTGCCCTGCATCCAAAGGGCAAGGAGGCAAAGAGCAGTTTGCATTGGTCTTTAGTCACATTTTGGCAGAGCAGAGCTGTTAACTTTTTAGATGGCAAGTACCAGAAAGTACCAAAGGTCATACTGTCTAGGGGATTATTGTACGGTAACTGTAATAGTAACCTTTCCAAGCTCTGTAGCAAAGAGGAAGAAAAAGGAAATTCCATATAGAAGTTCAGATTGTATTTTAGGTGGAAAGTGAATCTGAATCTCTTGGAATCAAGGGTTCTTTAATAAAGAATAACCTCCTAGTCTGGGGACATGGGAGAAAATGATCATCTAGGGCTTGAGATGTTGACCAGTAGATACATTAGATGGCTCTAGAGATGGTAAGAGGTAGGACTTATGAAAAGCCAATGGGAAAGCCCATTGTAGGAGAGTTTTCCTGTTCTCCATGTTAATTCAAATTAACAGTTGGAGGAAGATTTACTTCCCATCCATTTGGGTTAGTCTGGCTGCATGATTGTGGTGGAGGCAAATAGGCACCCATTATACACATGGAATGTATGGAAAGAAGGACTGGTGCAGTTTATGTGATACAAAAAAAATACAGAATCCAAAATATATGAGTTGGCTTTGTTGACTCCTCAAAGAGAGTATCGTTGTAGCTTTATCAAGCAGGCCAATCTACAACAGTGTGAAGTTACATTTTAATTATGTAGAGCTTATTAATTACATTTATATGAGACAATGAAAAAAGTCAGATTTCCAGCATCTAAATATAAACACACATCTTTTCAAAAGTGACAGTGAAAACAACCTGTTAATGTCACATCCTTAGCACTCAACTGACATTAGCAAGTAACAGACATACCATAAACAGAGCCAGAGGAGCAGTTCTGCCATTAAAACGGAGTCCATTGTTCAGATCATGGTAAGCAAAGTGTGGCCCTCTAGATGTTGCTCAGTTGTAACTTGATATGCTGGCAAGGGATGCTGGGACAATCTGACAATATCTGAGGTGAGCAGAAACTTCTAGGACCTCTCTCTCTCTCTTTTTTTTTTTTAAATTTCCTAGTGTCCATATTTTAAGCCTTTTGAGAAAGCACCAGCCTAGCACATCAACATGTCCTGTCAGTGACTTAGGAAATTCCAGAGTGGCCAGAGAAGCTCACATTCTGCTAGCACAGACATGGATTTCTGGCTATTCTTTTTGAGTTCCCACAAAGACTAGCACTAACATTAAGAAGAGCCAATACCTTCAGGAAGATTTTGTATGTAGTAGAAGTAGGGTAAATTGCGATGATACTTGCTTTCTTATCATTACATTTTATTATTTTATATTATATTATTTGTAGTTCATTGCAAGGGGCAGGGAGGATTTGCGGCCTCATGTGCCAAAATAACTTGAATGGCTCTGGGTAATTTGTATCTTTGGGTGGTTGGGTAGGCTATTTATAAAGAATATGAGAGGATAGGGAACTCCCACAAACTAGCACTCAGTCCCACATATGTCATAATTTTGTTCTCTGAGCTGCAAAATTGGTTTCAGTTGTGATATAAACGTTAGTCATATCTACTCATTCAGCCTACAAAGAGCGTGCTCTACAAGTAAGTAGGGCATGGGGCTTTTCATACTGGGCCCACTCTATGTTGAAGTACAGTTGTCCCTCCACGTTTGCGGGGGTTAGGGTTGCAAGACCCCGCGAATATGAAAAAGCCACAGATAACCACCGCCCTCCCACAACCCCCTCGCCTCTTCTCCCACCCCCCTGCCCGGCCTGCTTCTCCCCCCACCCCCAGAAGTGGCCACGGGGCTTCTGCAGCCCAGTTGCTGCTTTTGAGGGGGGTTGCCCTCCCAAAACCACGAATACTCAAAACCGCGAATGCTAAATTCGCAAATGTGGAGGGGCAACTGTTTTTGCCAGCCCCACTCATCCTCTCAGTCCTGACCTCACTGTTGAGTGGCAAGATCTGAAAAGGAGTTACATTTGCTCAAATATGAGTAGAACTCTTTGTCTTGGTTGATACTAATAAAAGAAAGTTCGCAATCAAGTGTAAGGTTCTGCTCATATTCAAGCAGCTATTTGTACAACTCCCTTTAAGGCCTTGTTGCCAATGGAACCAAAGGGATCACTTCCCCCAAATGGTGTGAAGCTAGCATGTTCTTTGACGTAGGCAGTATGGACTACATGACTTAAAAAAAATGGTTCCAAAATGCCCAACAGGGGGTGGAGGGCCATTTCCACCACATTTCTGGTGGCTCTGGGCCAGGAGAGACCTTTTTTAAACAGGAAGTAGAAGTTACTTTCTGTTGTTAAAAATAGCCCAGGAAGGCACAAAACATGAAGAAAATGCCCCCCCTGCCCCCTCAAGTATGTTTGGTGGCATTTAAGGGCATTTTTTGGGGGGGGGGAGTGGGTGTAATGAGGGATTGCAGTCCCCCAGCCTTCCACATTTGCCCACACATTGATTACAGTAACACCTGAACAAAGCTTTTTATGTCATGTTTTGAGTGTTTTGCATAGCAGATTTGTCTTCAGACTTTATATATTTATACATTTATTAAAAGATTGTATCCCACCCTTCTGTCATGAGATCTCAGGGGGGCAAACAGATAAAATAATATACACCATTTAAACAATTCCAAATTAAAGTCAGTAAGTAATTTAAACAAGATAAACAAAATGATTTCAACAAGTTAAACAGCTTTAAAAGGCTAAAAGGGTTTTTAAAAACCATGTTCATGTTTAAAAGTAAATCAAATAATTAAAAGCCATGTGTCGACCTGGCACCCATGAGAAACCAGCACAGGTGCCAGTCAGAACTCCAAGGGAAGGGCATTCCAGAAATGGGGTACCACACCTTAGAAGACCCTCTTCCATGTCTTCTCCCATTGTGTTGCCCCCACTGGTGGGACATCAAGAAGGGACCCTCCAGCAGACATGCATAGGGTTAAGTACTCCTCCAGTTATTATAGTCCCAAGCCATTTAAGGCTTTGAATATCAGCAGCAGCACCTTGAATTCAGACTGGATATGAATTGGCAGCTGGCGCAGTACCTTTACGTATTGTGTGCTTGGTTCTTCAGTCAACAACTTTACTGCTGTATTTTGCACTAGCTGTAGCTTCTGAGTCATGTTTAAGGGCAGACCCCTAGAGTGCATTACATTAGTCTAATCGTGAAGTTATCAGTGCATGTACTATTGTGGTTAAGTTATCCTTCTCTATGCTGTAGGTGGCATACCAGTTGGATCTGGTGCCAAGTGCTCTGAGTAACAGAACTCCCTTCATCCTCCTGTGACAAAGATGGATCTAGGAGTCCTCTAGCAATTTAGCTCTGAAGTAGCACAACCAGTTATATTTAGTAATATGAGCCCTGTTCAGGAGTTCCTCTGAATATATGGCTGTTTAAATGTATGGTGGGTATATAGGCACACTTATAAAGCCCTGACCCCGCCCCCCATGTTCTCACACACCTGGAAATGTACTAGTGGCTGGCACTTGTTAGTGACATGCTAGGGGAATTCCTAGACAGGGCTATGGTCTTGTTCCATATGTGTACCAAACAAATGTCAACTTTCAGGTAACTCAGTTATTCACAGGGCCAGCCTTACCATTAGATGGAGTGTAGCAGCTTTCTCAGGGAGCTGATTTGTATGTCATGAAAGTTAAGCAAATGTTTAGTTAGTTAAATTTATTATTGATTTTGTTGTTGTTATCATGGAGATGCTTGTACAAATTTTCCATTTTAGATGCCAGAATAATGTGGCTGGCCTTGGAGGCGGGAGCTTCAGGCAGAAAAATCTTTAGCTAGCCCTGCATATGTGTCAGTGAGTCAGTCTCAAATCTATAACAGTATGTGTTGGGTCATTATATTTTACAGTCCTGGGATAATGTTTTAGAACAGGTTTGGCTAGGAATGTTCATATGTACAGACTAGAAACATACTTCTGTATGTTTTTATTGTCTACTATTAAGCCCTATCTTCATTGCAACTGATCTTGTGATGTATGCCAGAATTACTCCCAATTTGCAGGAAAGGAACTGAGGTTGAGAACAAGTGATTTGCCTAAAGAAGGGCAGATGTGTTCTGTAGATATGTAAAGAGATTTCTTGTTCATGAGAATAATGTGCTTATAATATTTTTTTAAAAAACTTATGTTTTGCAGAGAGCTGGATTGAAAGATGCCTCAGCGAAAGTGAAAATAAACGTTATTCCAGTCACACATCTCTTGGGAATGTTTCTAATGATGAAAGTAAGTACACACAATTTACCACAGATGATCATAGATCCCCATTGCATGAAAACGCCAAAGGCAACAGAGTCTAAGCTGCTACTATAATAGGGGGCTATCCAACCAACACCCAGCATCTGGTCCACACATCCAGCAGGGTTATAGCTGGGGTAGAGAACAGTTTTATGTCAGCCCTACAGATATTGATAAGGGGTCATGGAAGTTGTAGTCCAGCAATATCTGGACTGAGCTCCATGTTACTCATCTCTGGAATACAGATCTCAGGGGCCAGTGTGTTTTCTCTTTCATTCTTTCCGTCTTCCACCCTCCCTTTTTCTCTCCCCACTCTCCCCCTCCCTCCTTCTTTCCAGGGTTGCCTTCAGACCTTTCTCATCTTGTCTCATAGGCTGAGCAGATTTATGAAAGATTGACTATGAGAATATTTATTAGGTTTTTTGTGGGTTTATTTTCTGAAATAAGAGGATTTTTAAAATCATCTAATTTGGGCAGAAGCCAAATATGATCTTCTGAAACTCTTGTCATTTTTGCTAAACTGATAAATAAATCTGAAAGTGGGGTGTGTGCAGAGTTTTAAAATTCTGTCTAGAGCCCCCAAATTATTAAGGTATGTGTGCAAAATTAAGGATGGCTTCTGTGAACATGTATCACAAATTGGGAACAGGTATATTATAGTAAAAGTAAGTTCAGGACAATAGTACCTAATGACTCCAGGGAGCCCAGCTCCCAAAGACAGTGTGGCTTGTTAGACTCCATGGATGAGAAGAACAAACTTATCTCCATCAAGGTTGTGGTGATATGACACTTCCCCACTTCTTTGCAAAAAAATATTTCATGATGCTATTAATAAACTATCCATGCTTAGTGATTGTGGTTAACCTACCAAACAGCAAAACTACACTATCTGGGAAGATACTTGGAACTAGCCTACAAAATCAATAAGAGAGTCATTCCAGAGTTTTAAAAGTTACTTGTTTGGACTGCAACTCCTATGATCCCAACATGGCCATGAGCCATGCCAGCTAGAGGATTATGGAGATTTTAGTGATTAAAAGTAACTTTTCATGCCCTGCATTGACCTACAGAAACAGCCTGCTTTGTAACGTCTTCTGTACCCTCCATCCCTCTATCTATCTATCTATCTATCTATCTATCTTGCTCTTAGGTATGTTGACGTTTCCATTGTACTGATTGGCCACTTAGGAAACTGACCAACCAATCAAAGCTCTGTTGGGCAGCCAATCAGCACACTAGGGGTGGGACCATGTGGAAGTTTCTCTCCTTTCTAAACATGGCGGAGGTAGAGGGGATGTGAGTAGCATGGGGGCAGGTGGCATGGTATGTGTGTGTGCAGCACGTACGGGGTGAAGGGAGGGTGGCACAAGAGCGGGGAGGGTAGCACAGGGTATAGGGAAGGCAGCACAGGGTGGCACAGGGTGCGGGGAGGGCAATGCAAGTGTGGGGAGGGTGGCACATGGCGGCACGTGGTGCAGGGAGGGTGCTGTGAGTGCGGGGAGGGCGGCACAGGGTTCAGGGAGGGAGGCACAGGGTGGCAAGGGGTGTGAGGAGGACAGTGTGAGTGAAGGGAGGGCACCACGGGGTGGCATGGGGTGCGGGGAGGGCTGTACATGGGTGGCACCAGGTGGCACGGGGTGCAGGGAGGGTGGTACGAGTGCAGGGAGGGTGGCACATGGTGGCACAGGGTGCAAGGAGGGTGGTGCGAGTGTGGAGAGGGTGGCATGGGGTGCTGGGAGGGCGGCACAGGGCGGCACGGGGTTCGGGGAGGGTGGTATGAGCGCGGGGAGGGCGGGCGAGTACAGGGGCGGCAGCATGGGGGAGTGGCATATGTCCCATGGGAGGTGTAGTGCTGGGGGGGGGAGACAGTGTATGTCACACCAGGTATAGGTAGTTTTCTTATATTCTTATCTATGCATCCTGGCACTGGTTACTTTGTTTCAGTTTCTGTATTTACAGGAGCTATCCAAGGTACTGAATTATATCTTCAAAGTAGGTGAAGCTCCTTGACTGTTCCTTTAAAACTTGGACTGAAACCCAGAGCCTATTCACTACCCCACTAACATGGAAGTCACCAGCCACCACTGTGTGTGGAAGGCACAGGCATGTCTTCTTTCCATTATTATTCTACAAACAAATTGCCTTTAGGGTAAAACCCATATTTCATCTTTTGAATGCTACCTAGTCTCCAGGATAGAGAATCTTCTGAAGTAAATCTTTGGATCCACAATTCAAAATGTCCTTGATGTTACCTCTCTTTATAATTGTGGGAAAACGTAGTATGCATCTGTGTTTTGAAATGAAAGTAGGCATTCAGTTATATTGTGCATTAGTTAATTAAATCCAGAATTAAAATCTGGAAGGCCACACATTCCCTATCCCTGTGTTAGAAGCATGGTTCTGGTAAGACACGGGCCTCTTTCAGGTATTATTCTAAGTGTATGAATGCTTCAAGAGTGCAGGGGGCCACTCATCTGCTGTAACTCATTTAGGAAAATATTCCTCTTTAGCCACGTTTTAGGAATGTGAGACTGAAATGAAGGAGGCCACCTGTTATTCATAGACATGGTGTTTTAGATGTTTTGTTATGCTATATTATTGTTGTATTGATTTTCCTTGGGTTTTTTCCCCTCCGAGTGCAGGGAGGGCGGCAGATAATGGCTCATCAACCAACTATTAGCCAAACACTAACGAGCCTTGCATTTCTATACCCAGAAACTAACCATTCAATTACACAAATTTACATATACTCCCCAACAGGTGTTCACAGCATATAAATTCCACATGCACTCCTACCCAACCATTCTCTGAAGATGCCAGCCACAGATGCAGGCGAAACGTCAGAAAGGAACTATTCCAGAACACAGCCTCACAGCCCGAAAAAACCCCAAGGAAAATCTATGAATGCCGGCTGTGAAAGCCTTTGACTTCATATTGTTGTATTATTTAATTTTAATTATGCAGTACTTGGTGGGCTAAAAGGTAGTATGTAAAAATAATAAAGATATTCTTCAGCTGAAGCCTGTTCATCAAGACCTTGATGAGCATTTTGAACTTGTGTGGCTAATGAATGCTATCTTAGGCTGCTGACACATTGCAGAAATAATGCAGTTTGACACCGCTTTAATTGCCATGGCTCAATGCTATGGGATTCTGGGATTTGTAGTTTTGTGGGATATTTAGTCTTCTCTGTCAGAGAGCTCTGGTGCCACAACAAATGACGAATCCCAGGATTCCATAGGCTGGAGCCATGACAGTTAAAGCAGTGTCAAAGTGCACTATTTTTACAGTGTGTCAACAGCCCTAGTCTCCGTGATGTGGTAACTGGTGTGATTCTCCCTCGCTAGCAGTAGCTTAAGATATTTTGCCTCGTGAGGCAAAGGACGAGATGGCACCCCATCCCATTCCATGTACAAAAACCAACTGTACCGATAGTTCAAACTTACTTTGGTTCCAGTGGTGTGCCATTATCTTTGACTGTACTTGAAGAGAACAGGCTAACTTGAGCGATGTAAAGGTAGGCCTTGAGGCACATACTTTTCCTGTAACATCTCCTTGCCCTCTAACATTGGATGCTTGAGGAAGACATTGTACTTGCCTAATGGTAGGGCCAGTCTTGTCTGCAGCAACAACATGCCACGTGCAAGTTTGTTTTGTTTTCAGTGTTGCTGGAATTGTTGTTGAGTTTTTTTTACACCTTAGCGTAGTTCCATAAGCGTAGTTCCATAAGCATTGTTATAAGCACATGTTTACTGAGAGGTTCAGCTCCCAGATCCTTCCAAGTCAGCTGCACAAAGGAATTGGAGTCTTAATTATTGAGGATTTTAAGTAGACATGAGGTGATATATTAAGAGAAAATGGATGAATTATGACTAAACACACATTGACTTTAGTGTCTCGAATCCACTTTTGGCAGCGCTCCTAAGAGCCAATTCATATGTATGTACACTGCTTAATGTCTCACTGCTGAATTTATGTGCTCGGTTTAAAAGTGTCTCTTACACAATTTGAAAGTGATATGGCTTATCACATGCTATAGTTTATCATTTTGTTTAGGATTCTTTAAATTTATTAGATATCTTTTCCACAAACTTAAAAAATAAAAACAATATAAACAATCTCTCTGTGGCTTTTCTTCGCAAACGAAGATTCAGGAAGGACTCATCCCGCGCTTTCTGCAAGTGCGCTGATGACTAAAAAGGCCAATCCGAGATAAACAAGTCCGGTTGCAAAAAGCACAGCAGAAGGTCTCCTTGGGTGATGTTTTTGGGTTGTGATTCTTTCTGCGTTGTCGTTTCTCTTCAAGACTTGTTCGTCGTGAGTTCTCAAATAAGGCTGCAGCATTGTGGATAGTGCGTCTCCATGCCTCCCGATGTGAGGCCAGGGCGGACCACTGTTGGTGATCAATTTGGCCAAGCCTGAGATGTTGTTTCAGGGAGTCTTTGTATCGCATTTTTGGAGCGCCCCTCTTACGCTGACCCGTGGCGAGTTCACCGTAGAGTAGTATTTTTTGGGAGGCGATGGTCCTCCATCCTAGAAACGTGCCCTGCCCAGCGCAGCTGTGTTCTCAATATCATGGCCTCAGTGCTGGTGATCCCTCCTCCAGTCTGCAGAAGAATCCCTTGGCTTCTCCCACAAGAAAAATCAAGACTGGTGTGATGAAAACAACCAAGAGATCCAGGAGCTGTTGGCAAGGAAGAGAGCTGCTCACCAGGCATACCTCGCCCAGCCAACCTGTCATGTAAGAAAAGCAGCTTTCCGCCTCACATGTAGCAAACTACAACAAAAACTCCGAGACATGCAGAACAAGTGGTGGATCAATATAGCAGAAAAGACACAATGCTGTGCAGATCTGGGTGATCATAGAGGATTTTATGAAGCTCTTAAAGCAGTGTTTGGACCTACTTATCAGGTCCAAAGCTCCTTATACAGTACAGATGGTCAAACATTAATTACTGATAAAGCCTCCATCCTAAATCGTTGGGCTGAACATTTTCAAAGTCTCTTTAGCGCCAACTGAGTAGTCCAAGCCTCAGCTATCCAATATAAACAATACATCTGTAACATATAACTACCATTCTACTCAACAATAATACATCATAGGGATAATCAATTGGCATAAGGCTGATATTTTAAAATTGTAACAAAAAACAAAAAATAAAACAAACAATGTATCTATAACATATAACTACCATTCTACCCAACAGTAATAAATTATGGGGATATTCAGTTGGCATAAGGCTGATATTTTAAAATCACAACCAATTGCAACCCATCAAATAGCTGGGAGCAGAGAAACCTATTAATCTGGCATTGAGAAGATGATAGTGTTGAGGCCTGGTGGGCCTCACTAGGGAGTTCAGAGGCTACAACAGAAAAAGGCTTTTCCCTTATTACCATCCTCTGAGCCTGAAATGTTGTGGCGTTTTCTCTGTGATGGCTCATTCATACATAGACATCCCATGATGCTGCCTACAATAATCAAGGAGGAGACACAAGACGTCCAAAATGGTCTCTGGGAAACCTTTATTCTACCTTTCCTACAAGGAGAACTACAAGAACTGGGACATTCTAGTTTAGCAAAAAAAAAGTTTATAAAAGTAAGTGTGTTATAAAAAAAGTAGTCCCCCTATCTCTTTCTCTTAAGCTGATGGAATTTAGCTTCATCTTCACTAACAGGAGATTAAGGTTAGGGGAAAGAAGAATCTACCACAAAAGATGCACAATTAATTTATGGAACTTGCTATGAAAAGAAGTGGTGAGGATCGGACAAATTCATGGAGAATGAAGACATAGAATCACAGAGCTGGAAGAAACCACAAGGGCCATCTAGTCCAATGATGGGCAACCTTTTGAGCTTGCTGTGTCAAACTTCACCAAAAAAAACTGAGTATAACTCGGGTGGTGTGCCACTTTGAGGAAAAAACATTATTTCGCGATATTTATTGTTTAAATAACATAAATGTATACAGTTGCCCCTCCACATTCGCAGCTTTCACTCTCGCAGTTTTGATTATGCGTGGTTTGCTCAGCAAGCACTCCATTTAAATCAGCTTCTCTCCCTCCCACTCAAGGGAGAGGAGCTGATTTAAACGGACTGCTTGCTGAGCAAGCCAAGCACTCAACTTCCCACTCTCCTGGGGCTTGGCTCCATTTGTGTGTGTGGGGGGGGGAGAGCCAAACCCAGGGAGAGTGGGGAGTTGGCAGGAAAGGCACTATTTAGCCCCCCCTTCCCAAAGCCGCTATTGAGCTTTCTAAGCCTTGTTGCAGCTTTAGGAGGTGAGGGTGGCTGAAAAGCCTATATGCTGCGCTCCCTCCACCCCTCCCAACCTTCCCGAAGAGACTATATGGGGCTCTCAATCCCCAGAGCCCCTTTGGGAAGCCTGGGGAAAGGCTGGCCAGACTCCCTCCCATTGCCTTCTCCTGCCTTCCCAAGGCGGCTCCACGGTTTCAAAGCCCTGGAGCCCCCTCAGGAAGGCTGGGGAAAGGCTGGGCAGACTCACGCCCACCCACTCGCTGCCTTCCCTGGCCTCCCTGAGGCAGCTCTGGGGCTTCAAAGCCCTGGAGCCCCCTTGGGAAAGCCGGAGAGAGGCCAGGGAGACTCCTGCCCGCCTGCTGCCTTCCCTGGCCTTTTCGAGGCAGCTCTGGGGCTTCGAAGCCTTAGAGCCCCCTCAGGAAGGCCGGGGAGAGGCTGGGTAGAGTCCCTCCCTCCCTCCCTCCTGCCACCTCCCCGGCTTTTCCGACTTGGCTCTGGGGCTTTGAAGCCTCAGTGCACCCTTGCGAGGGCTGCGGAGAGGTCGGGCAGAGTCCCTCCCTCTTGCTGCCTTCCCCGGCCTTTCCGAGGCGGCTCCGGGGCTTTGAAGCCTCGGAGTCCCCTCGGGAAGGCTGGGGAGAGGCTGGGCAGACTCCCGCCCGCCCACCACCTTACCCGGCCTTTCTGAGGTGGCTCTGGGGAAGCACAGCAGGCTGATCGCCACTTTAGGGAGGATGGTGAGGTTGCGGGCGGGGGGGGGAGGAGGCCTACAGCCGCATGTCACCCCAAATGGCTACACGTTTCAGTGCTGACACGCATGTCATAGGTTTGCCATCACTGATCTAGTCCAATCACCTGCCATGCAGGTAGACACCATCAAAGCATTCCTGATAGATGGCCATCCAGCCTTTGTTTAAAAACCTCCAAAGAAGGTTTGGAGGTCTGGATACATTCCAGCTTATCAGTATCCTTTTTGAATTGTGGAACCATTTTTAAGGACTTCTGGCTACTTCTGATTTTTTTTAAAAAATTGACAGTCCCCCTTCTGAGAGGTTCTCAGGGGCAAAAATTGTCTCTGGATCTGCGGCCAGTCACCCATGCTTGCCATAAACCACACATCATTCACCACAAAGTAATCCCAGGAAAAAGAACAAGCCTACATTCAATAGTAAATAGTTATCTAAAGCCTTGCCAATCAAAGTGGGTGTCCTGGGACCATGTCAGTCCATGAGCCATCAGAAGCTGGTCCCTGAAGGGGTTCCAGCAAAGAAACAAACAACATGATGTCTGTAGCATATGCAGCCTCCAGGATCAGAAATGAGTATGCCTCACTGAATACTAGGGAACCCATTCAGGGGTAGCCATGTTGGCCATGCAGCAAAACAAAATCCAAAATCCACAAAAAAGTGATACCTTTATTAGCCAACCAAATGCAAAACACGTGATGTAAGCTTTCAAAGCTCTACTGGCTTCTTCATCAGGCAAAAGATGTTTTATAAAAAAAGAAAGAAAAGTGACGATGTTGGAGTCACAGGCCTATATGCTGTTTCAGATGTTACTTGTGTTGTTGTTCAGGTGAGGAGTCTCATGCAGGCAGAGGCCACTTCTGTTTCCTGGCCATGTGGAGTTGAGGTAAAAGACAGTAAAAATTAAATCCTTTGGCAACAGTGAGCAACTTCTTTGGCAACCAGCATGTCCCTGTCCCTTTGTGAAGCAAAGAACTCCTTTGTTTGGGCAGAAAAATCATTGGATTTTTCAAGATGGCTCTGTACTGCTGCATCTGGGAACAACTTTTAGGTGCTGTGTAGGTAAAACTAGCCAATTATAGTATTTACTGAGGATCAGCAGTGGGAGAGCCCTGTTTGTGGGCTTCTCAGAGCCATCTGGTTGGCTGCTGTGGGAAACAGGATGCTGGACAACATTTTAGGGGGTAGACAGACTCTGAGGGCTCAGGGGCCATTTTCTCCTCAATTGGATTTTGCCACTGAAAACATTTATTTTTCCTGAAAAGATCACATATCCCCCCTCAATGCCTGGGGGTATGGTCTGTCACTTATATGTTATTTTGACACACACCCAAGGGAGGGTGTGTTTCAGGCCAGGAAGTGTTTTCAGGTTTTTTTTTAAAAAAAGTATTATGGGCCTGAAATAGTCCTTCCTGATAGCCTTTAAATGGAAATTTATTTATTTATATTTCATTTATGTGCCATCTTTCTCCCGAAGTGGGACCCAAGGTGGTTCCCAAAGGGAATAATTGAAAAAAAACAATAAAACCTTTAAAACAATTTAAAATCACTGCATCAACAATATAAAATCATTTAAGAGACGTACAAAAAATAAATAAAACAAACATCCCAATAAGAAGTCTCCCTGCTTACACATTAAAAACCTGCTAAAACAAAAAGGCCTTTACCTTCACCTTCTCCCAGGACATAGTTGCCTGTTTTGGGGAGACAGTGTTTTTCTGAGTGTGTGGAGCTGGAAGATCAGATGTGGACCTGGGGGGCTGGGGGGCACATTGGGGGTCCTGATGAGCTGCATGCAGTCTATAGGCCACATGTTGCCTGGGGATCCCTGAAGTAGACAGATCTGACATGTGGTCCAGCATAGCATTTGTCATGTTATTTTTTTAAATAAGAACAAAGTCATTGGGCACCTTGTGTAAGATTTCAGGAGATGAAATAATAACAGCATTAATAACAACTTCTTCTCTCTCCATTTTATCAATAACATTTCCCCTTTCCCATTTTAATGTACAAGGGAAGTATCAGACTGAAAAATCCATTCCAAACATATTTGTCATCTCTTCAGAGCTTGGAAAGGCAACTACAGTTCCCAGAAACCCTCCTCCTGCTCCACCTCTGTCTTGACTTCATGGGTGCATTTAGCTTTCTAAGATGAGCTCACTCCATGTTATTTTATGATGACCACATTTTAGTACTTGTGGCATGATCAGGTGAATAAATCTGGGTTGGTCAGTTTGAATGCCAGTGTTGAGAAGTTCCCTTGTGATCAGTTCCTTTGCTTTGTTTGCCTGCTGTCAAGTCACAGATGTTGTCTGTGGCACTGGACCCAATGTACAGACTAGCCTGAATGATGTCAAGACCTCTGTGAAGTAGTGTGACACACTTTACCTCATGTTTGTTAAGCTGATGTCAGCCTGCTCTCCTTTGTGATATCATTAGCTTTCAATAGCCTTAGCTTGCTGGACCGAGTTGAAGGTGCTGATTGCTGGTGCAGGTTTTTAGCCAAATAGTGACAGTTTGATACACGCTAATGACAAAGCCTCAGACCATTGAAACTACTCTTATCTCCTCAATGGCTGTGAATGGAAAAGAAAAATCATCCGTGAGGGAAGGGGATCAGGTACATAAATCAGAACCAGGTAACACCACCATTTTACCTGTATATTTTGTGTCCCACTATATGATGACAAATGGGTGGGGACAGTGTTTTCATCAGCTACATTCTGTGTCTTGGTAGACATTAGGAAAAGAGTTAAATCAGCTTCAGTTGCTGGGAATGTCACTCTTTGGGAAGGCTCACCTCACTCTTAACCTTCCGACAAAATGTGGAACCCTAGGAAGCTTCCTTATACCAGTATCAGACCCAGGAAAGGGTGATCTTTGCCCCTCCAGACACTTTGGACTGTATCTCCCACAATCCATTATCATTGGCCATGGTGGGTTGGACTAGTGCGAACTGTAGCTTGTAGAGGACATACCATACAGTTCCTGCATGGTACTTTAATTAGCCCATCTGGAAATACCCAGCTATCTAACGCTTTGGGTTATCCAGGTGAACCCTGTCCTTGGTATTCCCCAGATACTCTGGCAAAGCTTTAACCTCTGGCTTGTCAGAGGGAACATTCCACTTCCCTTGCTGCCAAGTAGGAAGACCCCCTCAGTGTCCTCATAACTCCTCTGTCTCTCTTGTAAGAGTGAAGTATTACTGTTAGGTTGGGGCTTACATGAAATGGCCTTTCAGGAAGGAAGGACTCCTCCTAGCCTTGCAGTTCATTGATAGTTCTAACAGTGGGTCAAACTTGTTGGACACGTTTAGCTTGGCAGGTCCCTTTTTGTAAGGATCATCTGCCAAAATAAACTGAGAATTAGATTTTCCTTGGGTTTTTTTCTGGGCTGTGAGACCGTGTTCTGGAATAGTTTCTTTCTGATGTTTCACCTGCATCTGTGGCTGGCATCCAGCCACAGATGCAGGCGAAACATCAGAAAGAAACTATTCCAGAACATGGTCTCACAGCCCAGAAAAAAACCAAGGAAAATCTATGGATGCCGGTCGTGAAAGCCTTCAACTTCACAAATTGAGAATTGTGATGGCCCCTAATTTAGCTGGCTTTTCTGTGACGAAGGAAATGTCCAGAGGTAGAAGGCAACTCTGTCTTTCCTCCATGTTCCCACTCCTGCTGTGGAATGTGTTTTCCAGTGATCTGTTTAACAGGAAGTGATCCTGTAAGTTTTGGAGCAGCAGGATGGATTCAGTCTCAGGAAAAGCGAGAGCTGGCAAATTTGGGGAGCTCTGGAGGTGCTGGCTGGCTGATGGGAGACGTTAATAGACAGCCTCAGAACATCTCAGGGCTACAGTACTTTGTGGAATGAATTCATTCAGTTTAGGGCAGGAGGTAGAAGGTAGAGTCTATCTCAGCACTTTAGAGGCCCTGGCAATCCCAGGAATATTTGGTTAAACGTGTTCCCTTTTTAAAAAAGGGATGTTGTTCTGTATTCTAAGAAGTCTTAATACAGGATTGTTAGTGAAGATATCTGTTTTTAGTGATGTTTCCCATATTTAAAAGGGGAGCAGTGAACTTTGGAGTGCTAAACTGTGAGCCCGTGTTCATCCTGAATATACAAATAAAACAAGGCATTTGAGAGGAAACCAAAGCTGGGTAATTAGTGGACCCCTGGAAAGAACCCCTCGCCACTGAGAGAAGTCAGGGTAGAGAGACAATGGACTTTTTCAGATGCCCTAAAACCCATCAGGGGAGGGTGGGAGAGGTACGTGGCTATCCCGCGGCAGGGGGTCAGTTTCGGATGATGTTGTCCCACTCCCGCCGTAATCCGTGTTACTTCCATGTTTGATCTATTGCAAACGCGCCACTTTTTACACACGAAAAACTTCAATGAGTAAAAAATGGTGCCTTTGCAATAGATCGAACACAGAAGTAACACGGATGACGATGGGAGGGGGATGGCATTGTCCAAAACTGACCCCCTGCCGTGGGATACCGCGTACCTCTCCTGTCCTCCTCTGGTGGGTTTTAGGGTGTCTGAAAAAGTCCAGCATCAAGAACTTAAAGGCAACAAAAATGCTATACCTTAAATGCAATGCAGACTTGCATGGGAGTAAGTCTCATTGTGAGAGCCAGCGTGGTGTAGTGGTTTGAGTGTTGGACTACAACTTTTGAGACCAGGGTTCAAATCTCCACCTGGCCATGGAAACCCACTGGGTGATCTTGGGAAAGTCATATTCTCTCAACCTCGGAGGAAGGCAAAGGCAAACCCCCTCTGAACAAATCTTGCCAAGAAAACCCTGTGATAGGTTTGCCTTAGGGTCTCCATAAGTCAGAAATGATTTGAAGGCATGCAAAAATGACAACAACAAACCTCATTGTACTCTGTGGGGCTTATTTTTGAGTAAACATTTAAATGATTATCCTGTAAACTAAGAGGACAACAGAGACCTCAAAGCCTTACATTGTTATGGGAAGTCCCTATGCAGCAAGGGGTGAAAAGAAGCCTGAAAGGCACGTGTGGAGAGAGATGCCTCAGTGACTGATCTGTACAAGAACCATTTTTATGGATTACATTTTTATGGATTTTATTCTATCAGAGCATAACAAGGGCTGGATTCCAGTTGGTTCATCTCAGCTAGATTAGACCCATTAAGTCAATTGCTGAATGGTCAATAAATAGGTAAATCCAAATGATTCAATGTCTCTACATTAGCTGGGGATAACAACAGGATTTTAAGACAAGGAATTTTGAAAATCTCAAAATAGCATAGAACTGTATAGTTAGAAAAGACCCCAAAGATCAATTAGCCCAACTTCCTGCCAGTGCAGAAATATAGCGAAAGCATGGGTGACAAAGTGGGCCTACAGTCCACATGTAGCCCCCATAGCAGTAGAGTACTTGTCCTGATTTAAAAAAAATCAGGGGGGGGGTGTTACTAAAAAACACCAAATACTTTTTAAAAATCCACATTTTTGCACACACACACAGCCTGTTTTAGGCCCAGGGGAGGCCTTCATTTATACAAGATGTAATTCCTCCCAAAGTGGTGAAATTGTGGAGCCATTTTCAGGTTTTTTTTAAATGGGGTGGGGGGGAATAAAAATTACAAATCCACAGGCTGGCAGTGGCAAAATGGCCTTCCAAAGTCTTGCAAATGGCCAGCAAAATGGCCTTCCAAAGTCTTGCAAATGGACAGTTACCCACCCTGAGCTTATAAACCATCCCTGACAGGTAACCATCCAACAGCTGTTTAAAAGGAGAGTCCACCACCATCCAAGGTAGTCCATCCATGCTTGAACAGCTGAGGAAGTGCTTCCTAATGTTTATTTGAATGTCTTTTCTTGCCATTTGAATCTCCTGGATCCTATCCTCCAGAATAGCAGAAAACAGGGTTGTTTCATATTCCATGTAGCATTCCTTCAGATATTTGAAGATGGCTATCATGTTATCTCTTAGTCTTCTGTTTCTTCAGGGTAAACATACTTAGTTCCCTCATTCTCTGGATAAATTGCAGATTTGCTGATATTCTTCTTAATAGGATGCTTATGTCCCAAGTCTCCATGCACCAAATATTATTAGTGAACAATGTCTCTCCATTTGTGTTAGCCTTGTACAGGACAACGCAAGCAGCACTACTTGTTTAATCAGATTGCTCTGCATGTGGCAGGTATAAGCAGTTTGTAAAATAGATACTCCAGATGTTGGTAGAATAGATTCTTTATTAGTCCTAGCTGAACCTGGAAAAACTGTGTTGTGGAATACCACTCCCAGAAAACCCCAGTCAGCTTGGGAGTTTGTAGAACTTGTGCTTCAAAAGGTTTTGTTGCCCCCAAAAGTAAATTCTTCAGGCTTTGAGCCCTAGTCAGCATAGCCACTGGTAATGAAAGTCACATTCTAGCAACATCTGGAGAGCTACAGGTTGCCCACCTTTGGCTTATGGTTTGCTGTTAAGCAACCATCACGCTATTCACACTAACTCTTGGAGTCCTTTGCATATTCTAGAGTTTATTGCAAGAACATGGGATATTGCTATGCCTGGACCCATATGGCCCTGCTCTCAATAGCTCCCTCACCTATTCCCATATGTACAATGTAGATATATATTAGCATATGCAAATTTTGCTGCAGACTTATGTCCCCATAGGCCTGGGCCTAACATCGTTTGAGCACAAAGTAAAACCCCTGTTGGGAAATTTGAGACTATCCCTAACAGTAGCATTCCTTCATGCCCTTTTAAAATATTTTACCAATTATGCTGAAAGTTTTTTTCCTTTACCCTGTTTTCTCTTAACAGATGAGGAGAAAGAGAATAACAGGGCATCCAAACCACATTCTACTCCAGCTACTCTACAATGGTAAGATTCATTTTTCCAAGAAAAAGAGACAGAGACAGAGAGATGGAAGAAAGCAATCTAATAATCCTCTAGCAAATACATGAAATATCTGCAGTAGTCTAGATCACCAAAGCATATTAATATCCTCTCCTTATGTTTGGAAGCCAGCCACGCTGACTGGGGGATTCTGGGTGTTGTATTCCAAAAAGTACATTTTCCAAGTTCTAATTGAAACTGTGTGTTAATTATATTAGGGAACACAGAAAAGGCTCAAAATATTGTACAGAATATATTATTCAGTTTCTGAAGATGTCAGATCTCTTTTCAAAAGGCAGTTTCTTGTTCTAGTAATTATGAAGTCACACTTGAAACTGTACCTGCTGAAATTTCAGAAGCTGGACAGCTGGTTTGGGGCAAAACTTGGAAGTACTGTACAGTTGTTCCTCCATATCCACAGATTTAAGTATTCACAGCTTGAAAATATTCTTTAAAAATAATAATCCAAAAAGCAAACCTTGATTTTGCCATCTTATATAAAGGACACCATTTTGCTATGCCATTGCATATAATGGGACTTGAGTATTCACGGATTTTGGTATCTGCAGGGGGTCCTGGAACCAAACCCCAGCAAATATGAAGGGACAACTATAATTAATTATAAGCAACATAGTTATATGTAACCAATTACTACAGGGGTGACAAGGACATAATAATATTACATTCAAAATAACATAACAAGTAAGAATGAAGTTACTTGATTCATGTCATGACTAATTGTTATTACAGTAGTTATATTTAGAGGGTATTTAGTAACATTTAAACATTTAAACAGAAATTCTCCAAGCTGTATGCTCTTCTCTTATCAATCCTAAAGGTGTTTCTCTCAAAAAATTAACATAAAGCAATGAGTGTCACAACAAGAAATGTACCAAGCTACTTCCTCAAAACTGCCACAAGTAATGACAATAAGTTACTTTTCAAACAGTGTAATTAATTATTGGAACATATTACATACAGTACTTTTTAAAACTTTCCAAGCTCTGGTTTGGGGTGAACATACTCTCTTCTTATAACTAGCAAAACAAGCACAAATCATGTAGCTAAATATATTTTATTTACTTGTTCACACACAAATTCATTTATATGCACACACAAATATGTGTGCTCAATTATATCTCTGGCATATCACCTAACCTCATCAGAGTACAGGCTGTGATGAAGATTTTAATGTTTGATCATTTTCACATGGTTCCAATGATGTAAGCTCGGTCTGTGCTAGTAAATGCTATTGTTTCACAAGAGTTTAAAACAATTTGAATATGTCAATTATATTTTATTTTGCCCACTAAAATCATGTTCCCATTAAATTATTTCACATTTAGTCAGAAGCTGGCCTATTCAGTCTTTTCCACAATTTGGGGGACTCTGCTGCTAGCTTGTTAGCCAAGAAGTCACCACTAATTGGACCACAGAGCTATGTTCTCAGAAGAAAACAAGCATCTACTGGCAGCAGTGTCTTTTCAAACACATTTCCAGCATTTCCAAAACATTTCCAAAGCCCCCAGGACACCCCGCTCTGCTGGAATGCAGCCATTATTTGCCATTGCATCCCAGATGTCTGAGAGCAAAAAGCCATATTATATCATCCACTCTGCTCTCCTAATCAGTGCCTGGGCTTCATGGCATTTGCTGCTTATCGCACACAACCCTGCTTTTGGCTCTTCTGCAAAAGAACTTCATGTTCTCCATTCAAGATCATTCTAGATTATAGTTCAGAGCAAAGCAATACATATTTTTAAAAAGAAGGAAATAATTGCTCCGTTCCATCTAGTCAAGCCCATGGAAGGACCGATGACACTGAGGTTCAGAAATCCCTGAGACTGTCTAGATTCCATAGACTGGGGATCCTGTCTTCAGACCAGAAGCACAAATGTTTGGGCTGTAGGACCTGACCCAAATGATGGAGGAAAGCAAAAGCAGAGCATAACACTACCCCTCCACCCACCCTAATTTGCCACCACTGTTTTGCCTCCTCCTGTTCTCTCAGGCAGAATGACCCATTGACATGGATGTAGAAGAGTTGTGGGGAGAGGTAAAGGCAGCAATTCCAAATAGAAAAGGAGGAAACAAATATAGATTATCTAACAGATTCTGGCAATTGTAGTCCAAAAAGTAACTTCTCCAAGATCTGGCAGTTTGTTATAGGTTAATATCAGTAGCAGCAGCAGTGGCATATACCTGCACCACACTTCAGGAGGGGTGATGGATAATAGCAGTGGCAGCAACAGCAACAACAGTCTTCCTGCAGTCTGTTTCAGTTTTTGGAAGCCCATACAGTTATAGCTTACACACATGGTGAGCTGGTGAGTTGGAGTGAAAGCAGGGGACATAGCATAGTGACGAGACAAGGAAGAGGATTTTTTAAAAAGGAAAGGAAAGGAAAGGAAAGAATTCATGGAGTGTTAAGTGGAACTGTGTGGCTGTTAGCAGGAGAGAAATATGCAGGTTTCTGTGTCCATGGTTGCTTGTTTCCTGGAATGAGCTTGCACACATGGTTTTGAGATGGCTGTCACAGAATACATGTATCTGTGATTTGGTATGCTTTGTGATCTTGAGTGATTTGTTTTGTATGGGTATAGATATCTGACTTCAAGAGAGATGTAAGGATTTACTTCCTTTCAGAGAGAGGTGGTTCACACCCATGCTTGAGTATCTGATTTGTCCTCAGCTGGGTCACACATAAGATCAGTGGCAGCTGGTGGCTTCAGTGTCAATGGGGTGATAGAGCTGCTCTGGGTTTTCTTATGGAGCTATCCAAGGTGCTGAACCATAATCCCCAGACAGGTTCCATACCTTGGTTTGCTCCTTTAAAGAATGGACTAAAACATGGAATGGATTTATCACCTCTCTGATATGGAAGCCATCAGCTGCCACTGCATAGGATCAGTCAGATCACACAGTGTAAGAGAGCCCAAAACAAATTGCTAGGTACAGTCCCACAACATCTGGAGGGCTGCAGAAATCCCATTGCCATTGTATACAATCACACTGTGCCAGAGCATCGTCGTACACATCCACAATTCTATAAGGAGTTGGTTAAAGCTGAACTGCAATCAGCCGTATATGTATCAGCCAAAGGCATGCTCAAGTATATACACGTATATTTTTGAACTAGATCAGTCATGCGTAGTGTGCAACCCACGAAGTGAAACATAACTATCTATCAGTTATTGTTGTTGTTATTTGACTTCAAGTCAGCTCTGACTTATGGCAACCCTATAAAGGGATTTCCTTGGCAAGATTTGTTCAGGGGGGGGGGTTGCCAGTGCTTTCCTCTTATGATGAGAGAATGTGACTTGTCCAGGATCACCCAGTGGGTTTCTATGGCTGAGTGGGGATTCACATCCAGGTCTCCTGGAATTCCAGTCCAAAACTCAAACTACCACACCACTCTGGTTCTGTATTGTGGGCTACTAGGTGACAACCTACTCCTTTTTCCTAGTTCCAGTGTGGATAACAACAGAAACTTTATGGCAGCCCTCCTGGTTGGCAGCACCAGCCCTGCCATAAGGCAAAGTGAGGCAACCATATCAGACAGCAATTGTGGGCCAGTGCTGGGGGAGCTTCTCTACCATCTATTGGAGGCAGAACTGTGTGTGTGCTACACCATCCTATTCCCCTTAAACTGGCCTGCTGCCCTCAGGTGTGGCAGAGGATGCTTCCCTATTGTCAAGGTTCAGCTGGCAGTTCAGTTAGCTTCGTTATGTGAAATAGAAGCAGGGGCACCATCTTGTCTTTTGCAAAATTCAGGCATCAAAATTCCTCAGGCAGGCTCTGTTGGCTAGAGGACCGTGTTTGGCTTGGTGGGATTCACAGGTTCTGCAAACTAAGTGGATATCTATGAGTAGAAAGGGACTACAGTTGTCCCTTCATATTCACTGGGGATTGGTTCCAGGACCCCCCCCCCCCGTGGATACCAAAATCCATTAATACTCAAGACCCATTATATGCAATGGCATAACAAAATGGTGTCCCTTATATAAGATGGCAAAATCAAGGTTTGCTTTTTGGATTATTATTTTTTTAAGAATATTTTCAAGCCGTGAATATTTAAATCCATGGATACAGAGGGACAACTGTACTGTAGTTGAATTATTTCAAAACATTATTCCATTTTATTATATTATTTGATGTTCTGTAAGTATATTCAAATATGCTGAGTGTTGACATTGCTTTTAAAAGACATAGTTCTGTTTCTGATAGTGTCAGTAGTCTGAGTTTATTATCTACAAAAGGCTGGAGCTGAATTCAAAATATGAACAAGTTATCTCTTTTTTTAAAAAAAAAGAAGAAAAAAGATTTGAGGCTTCTGATCATTAAAGAGAAGTTCAGGTATAATGGAACATTGTTCAGTGTCAGACTAATGACTGTCTGTGAAAGAGAGGAGAAAAAGAAGGGAAAAATTCATCAGATATGATGAAGAGAAATAATTAACAGCCTTTCTTTCTATCCTGCCTTGGTCAGAGAAACTGACATGCCAATTAGCAGCGATAGCATATGAGTGAAGTCTGAGCTTTGAAAAGAGGTTTTGTTGTGGTCCATGAATTTTTAAGGAAAGATGCAGTGATGATATTCCACTAGAAAGAAAGGAAGAATAGATCTTGCCCTTACAAACAGATTCTATTCATCCCATCAGATATCTTATTAAAATAGTTTGCAGCGACAAATTGCCATCATAACTTTAATGATAAGGAGGGGGAAAGAATCCCAGAACAAGGTAGCAAGAAGATTAGATTTATTTTTCAAATGGCTTCCTGCTTCCTGGATAGTATTTAAAGAGAGATGTTTATTTTCAAATCCAGATTTGCTGCATTAATATTAATTAATTATAGGAATGGATTTATCTATGCACATGTTTCAGGCTGCAGTTTAATAATATTGTAAATTACTATTTGAGTAAAACTATTGATACTAAAGTATTGGGTTTGATAATACATTTCAATCAGAACTTGGAAAGTTACTTTTATAAACTTATTAGTTGCAATAATAGCCCTAATGGGCAATCTAGTTAGTCACTATAATAGTTATTCCAACAGTAATTAGATGCCATTTTGGTTACCATTTTTAAAAAATAACTATTTAGTTTTCTATCTTATCAGAGGTGACTAACATAGTTAATCTGAATTACTTTTTAAAAATCATGTGAATGCTACAATCCCTGATTGTATAATCCCTATAGTACAAAACACACTATCCTTTTAGCTTCCTCAACATGGCTCAACATCGCAAAAGAGCATAAGGCAGCAGGACACAGCAGCACTTGAACCATGTGATATTTTTTCCTCATCATTTAGTGAGACCAACCCTCCATAACTAGAAAACTAAAGCTACAGTTATACCAGAAATAAGATATTACAATTATAATGTGATTTACATAATGTAATTTAGTTATGCCCTACTTAGCATAACTAAATAATAATAAGTAACTAATTATTTCCAGGCTCAGATTTAAATTTGACACAGAAGACAAAGCAAACCCCTTTTGAATGAATCTTGCCAAGAAAACCCCATAATAGATTCACCTTAGAGTCCACGTAAGTCAGAAATGACTTGAAGGCAAACAGCAGCAAGATTCCAAATGAGAGCCAGCATGATATACTGGTCTGAGTGTTGGATCAGGACACTGGGAGACCAGGGTTCAAATCCCTGCTTAGTGAAGGAACCCCACAAGGCAACTTTGGGCAAATCACCCACTCTCAGCTTTGGGTAAACTTCTCTGGAGAAATCTGTTCCCAAGTGGTAGGAAATGTACACCCTGATTGAGCTAGGATGATGCATGTGTTACTAGGTGCTACATGTGATTTTTGTTTGCCTCCAGCTTGCACACGTCAGTACAAAGAGCCTTTCACTGCAGGCATAAGAGCCATTGCAAACAGGAAGGTCAGTGCTAAATTGAGAGCATTGTACAAGAGGGGAGAGAACTGCTTGAAGCAAATAATATTCAGAAAGCAGGCCCAGCCCTACCATGGCACAACGAGGCAGCCACCTCAGTCAGCAAATTTGGGGTATCCTAAAACAACAGCAAATTTTAACTGTCATTCATAGCTGGGGCCTTTTAAATTATACAATTACGATATGTACATGCATGTTCTGCTATTTCCCTAAAAATGAAAAGGTAAGAAAAGGTAAGGAAATTTTGGAGGGTATAATTTGTTTTCCTGCAAAAGACTAAATCTTGTGACCTCTTTAAAATACAAACAGACCTATTGTGGCATACGTTTTTGCATAGAGGACATGTATGGAGCACAGCAGAATAATATTTTATTAGTTTCCCTGGCTTACATTTTATTCCTTGCAGTCCTTGTATAATGCATGAGGAAATAGTAATACATTGCTAAAGAATGTTTTAATTTATGTCTGCCTTTAAATGTGTGCTGATATTTTATTTCGGTCTGTGAATGCTTTATTAAGTTGCAGTTCTATGCCAGCTTTTGGGAATAAACCTCACTGCATTCCCATCTCCTGAACAGAAACAGAGGACAAGGGTGGGAATAATGTGCCCCTCTAAATGTTGTTGGACTGCAATTCCCAGCATCCTTTACCACTGCTGACTAAGGTTGCTGGGATTTGCAGTCAAACAACATCTGGCAGGCCACATGGTTCTCAAAGCTGGTATAGGATGTGCAGTCAAGTGATATAAGACATTTTAACAGGTGATGTAAGACATTTTACCAGGGGCCCGTCTATATGAGCCCATAAAAAAAGGAGTGCCTCACAGTAACGACATTTTGGTGCAGCTGCAACCTGTCTTAATGGTTTTTTTGCCCCCCCCCAATAAGCTTTACATGCCTGCTAGTAAACATGGCAGCCATGAGTGATTTACTAATGTTTGCACTTATCTCAATATGCTGACAACAACCTTATTTTTTTAAAAAAAATGATGTCCAAGGTGCGACGGAATGATTTTTCAATTGAGCACAAAAGCAAAAAAATTCCAACACCCCATTTTCTTGCCTTAGTGCTTGCTTGCTAAGGTGAAAATTCAACATGGCGGCAGTGGGCACTTGCCTTGTTAGCAAGCCCCACCCCCTGTGCTCATCTGTCCAATCAGATTTGCTCTTCTTCTCATATGGGCAAGAGAATCAAATCGACTCGCTTGTCCTAATGAACAGGAATGTGCACCCATTGGCTGTTTTTAAAAAAATATGGGAAAAGCTACGAAGGCTTTTCTGGCAAGATTTTTGGCCCCTTTTGTCCCCCTCCTTCATAATACAGCGGAATCACACAGAATGCCATTAAGACATGTAGGATTCTCCTCCCATTCCATGAGGGGATTTTTTCACCGTTTGGACAACCTAATGCATGAGGAAATAGTAATAAATTGCTAAACAGTGTTTTAATTTATGTCTGCCTTTACATCAGTACTGATATTTTATTTCAGTCTGTGAATGCTTTATTAAGTTGTAGTTCTACACCAGCTTACGAGAATAAAACTCATTGCATAGAGGGAAAGGGTGGGAATAATGTGGCCCTCTATGTTGTTGGACTGCAATTCCCAGCATCCTTCACCACTGCTGATTAAGGTTGCTGGGATTTCCAGTTAAACAGCATCTGGTAGGCCATATGGTTCTCAAAGCCGGTAAAGGATGTGCAGTCAACTGATGTAAGATATTTTACCAGGAGTCTCAGTGCAAGGTGTTGTATATCTTGCAATATCACAGAGGTAATTGCTTTTCATTTTTATGGAATCATGCTGTATTTCAAAATACAATAGGGAGCAATACTATTATTACAAGTGCATGTTGGCTAACTATAATGGTTAGTCCCAACTAGAGTAAACTCATTGTATCAATGTGTTTTGTTAGCATTTATGTAAAGACCATTGATTCAATGGGTCTACTCCAGTTTCAGGCTACCAAATGAATTTAGCTGTGTGTGGTTGTATCATTTAACTTATTTTAAAGAATAAAATAAAGACGATTCTAACACAGAGGCCATTTACAAATACGGATGTTGTAACACAGAGCCACCAACATATTTGTAGTTTCCTTTGTTTGATCATTGTTTTGAAGGCTGGAGGAGAACTATGAGATTGCGGAAGGTGTTTGCATTCCTCGAAGTGCCCTCTATATGCACTACTTGGACTTCTGTGAGAAAAATGACACTCAGCCTGTCAATGCAGCTAGCTTTGGAAAGGTGAGTATATAAATGTCAGCACTATATCTTGCTACAAATTTTCGCTCAAGTGAGGTTTTCAAGATTTGAAAGGCAGTGCCATGAAATATACAATCCCAGCATTTGGAGGGTGTGCAATTGAGGGAAGGCAGTGCTGGATATAGTGAAATCATGGGAAAGCTAATTTTGGGCTTCAGCTTCCGGAATCTCCCAGCCATATGAGTGGGGGATTCTGGAAGTTGTAATCCAAAATGTGACATTTCCAAGTTCTGAACATAGTGGCTGGCATCCAAAGAAGATGAAGGAAACTGTCAGGAAAGAACACTACTCAGGAAGGAGACTTCTTTTGAAAGTTGTATTTGGAAGGCAATGTTTTGAATTAATTGGGTGATTATTGGCATCGTGTCAGGAAGTATTTTGAGAACATGAGACCTAAGTCAAACACTACCTGAATGGATTTGTCAAACAGTTGGTGATGATGTTAATTAACAATGGCATTGATAGAATACTATAAAGACCTTGCTTGCATTATTCCTGTATTCCAGTTACATTTGCCTTGGATTGCATTTTTGGAATTTATGTTACCTCTGGTCCTTTCCCCAAGACTGTTGAATACCAGCTATAAAATTAGACAGATATCAAATACTGGTGCATCTACAATTCAAATATTTAATAGTCAGTACTAGAGTCTACAGCAGTATCTTTCTTCAACACTCTTAGTTTAGTTATAAAACACAAAAGACAATTCCCACAGCCACAATATTTCAAAACAAGTCATAATAGATATTAGTTTCTCCTTTCCCCCACAGTCCTTTAAAAAAGAATCCTACACCCTCCCACAAGTCCACCCATACTGTTTACTGCCAAAGTTTCTGCTTAAAAGTGTGTGTGTGTGTGTGTGTGTGTGTGTATTAAAGGAAGGGATGATAACAGTAGCAACAACAGAAAGATTCATACCCCAAAGCTCCTCCAAATTTGGCTGCTGAAATTAAGGAACTGGAGTTGGGAATCAGGGGATGGATTTTGGATGAAAGCACTGTGATTTCAGTGCTGATTCTGAAAGCAAACTTGTGGCCCAGGTCATGCACTCAGAGGCACACTCCTCATTTATTCTACAAGGAGCACGTCTGCCCTAAACCGTTATTTTGTTCTTAACTCCAGCCTGATGGATCTTGAAGTTCTTGGGTTTTTTTAAAAAAAGTTGCTAAGCCTGGAAGGCTGGAATCTGTCTATGCTGCCAGGCTTGGGGAAATTACTTTTGGAGTTTGATAATTCTTAGGTCTGGGAATTGGTTTAGCTACCTTCTCTGAAGAAGCAAGTGCATAGCCTGAGTCCAGCTAGTCTCTTGAATCCATCTTTGTCACTGGAGACCTAAGTAGACTCCATGGCTCAGAGTACTTTGGGCAGGGCTTCAACTAATCTGACAGCTATGGCCTTTCCTGGACAAGGATAACTTAGCCACAGTAGCCCATGCACTAGTAACTTCTGGTTTACACTTCTGCAGTGCACTCTATGGGGGCTACCCTTGAAGACTACCTGGGAATTAATTGTGACTGCCTGAGAATTGTGGTCAAGGGGATATGTTGCAAAGCGGAGGAGAAATAATAGATATCCAGCTGTCATGCTGATAATCTGACATATCTTCCAGCTGTTTATAGAAACTATAACTTCAGTTTGCTTTCAAAATGCATTTGCTTTTTGCTGGCCATGTGGTGTAAAATATAAAATATAAAAATAATATCCAAAATCCTTAAAATCCTTGAAGAGACACATTTGTTTGTCAGTGAACAAAATCCAACACATGTTGAGTCACCTGGTATATTCCAGATTTGGCTACTATAATATGTTGCACATGGGGCTGCCCTTGAATACACCATGAAAACTGAAAGGAAGGAAAAAAAGACTGGGAATTGTGATAATATTATGTCTATTCTTCATCAACTGCTCCAGCTCCCAGTAGAAGTGCAAGCTCAATTCAAAGTACTTGTTTTGACCCTTAACATCTTTCATGGTTTGGGACCAGAAGTCAGGAAGAACCCTTTGTCTTCACTTGTGTTTGCCCACACATAAAGTCTTTGATAAAATTGCTTCTTTGGATGCTCCCTCTGTTTGAGATGTTGGAGGCTGCTACTTGGTGGCACCATTTTGACTTCCCCAGCAGGTGGCCTGCCTGGCACCTGCCTTGAGGTTATTTTGGCAGAGGCTAATAATAATAATAATAATAAAATTTATTTATACCCCGCCCCTCTGTTAAACAATCGGGGCGGCTTACAAAAATTAAAATACAATACAGATAAAATCCCCAAACACCCCCCATCCCACCCTCCCCCATAAAAAAATATTAAACAATTATAAATTAAAACCAACTGATCAAAAAAATAACAATTAAAAACAATAAATACAATAAAATACTATAAATGGCCTTCGGACTAAAAGAAGCCAGGATCCCCTGAGGCCGGGATCTAATGAGGAAAGGCCTGCCGAAAGAGATCCGTCTTTAGTGCTTTTTTAAAGGCTTAGACCTTTATCTCTTTCCGATGCTTTCCACATTGCTTTTGCCTTGTTTGTTGCTTGTTTTTAATTCCACTAATGTCCTTTGACTGCTCTTTTATACTGTGATGTATGAATGTAGAAGAAAAAAGGAGCAAAATCCGATTGCTCAAACTATCGAGGCATAACACTGCTCTCTATTGCTGGAAAAATCATTGCAAGGATACTCCTGAACAGATTAGTTCCTGCCATTGCAGAAGAACTTCTTCCTGAAAGCCAATGTGGCTTCAGAGCCAATAGGAGTACTACAGATATGATATTTGCCCTTAGACAAATGCAAGAGAAATGTAGAGAGCAGGACGAGGGTCTCTATGTAACATTTGTCGACCTCACCAAAGCCTTCAACACTATGAGTAGAAAAGGTCTGTGGCAGATCCTGGAAAGACTAGGATGTCCCCCCAAATTCCTTAAAATGATTATCTTGCTACATGAGGGCCAGCGTGGTCAAGTCAGATATGGCGATGCTCTTTCAGAGCCCTTTCTAATAACTAATGGAGTGAAGCAAGGTTGTGTTCTTGCTCCAACTTTATTTACAGTCTTCTTCAGCATGATGCTCCAAAGGGCTATGGCAGAGCTTGAAGAAGAAGATGGCATCTATATACGTTACCGTATTGATGGTAGCTTGCTTAACTTAAGCCGTCTAAGGGCTCGCACTAAGACTCTAAACTATCTAGTTCTTGAGCTGCTCTTCACTGATGATGATGCCCTTGTTGCCCACACAGAAGCAGCTCTGCAGCGCCTAACATCTTGCTTCGCAACAGCTGCAGAGCTGTTTGGGCTGGAAGTCAACCTTAAGAAAATGGAAGTTCTTTACCAGCCTGCACCACAGGACGAACACCACCATCCCCACATTGCCGTCGGCAAATCTGTGCTTAAGTCCGTTCAGCAGTTCACCTACCTGGGAAGCATAATCTCCTCAGATGCCATGATTGACAAAGAGATTGATCACAGATTAGCAAAGGCACATAGCACATTTGGAAGACTTTACAAAAGAGTCTGGAGTAATAAACACTTGAGGCGAAGCAGAAAAATCAGTGTGTATAGAGCCATTGTACTGTCTATTTTTCTTTATGGGTCTGAAACATGGATCACCTATCGCCAACACTTACAACTCCTCGAACGCTTTCATCAGCACTGTATACGCACAATCCTAAATATAAACTGGACTGGCTATGTGACGAATGTTGCTGTCCTTGAGCAAGCAGGGATCACCAGCATTGAGGCCATGATATTGAGAACACAGCTGTGCTGGGCAGGGTGAAGTCACCACAGGTCAGCGTAAGAGGGGCACTCCAAAAAAGCGATACAAGGACTCCCTGAAACAACATCTCAGGCTCGGCCAAATTGATCACCAACAATGGTCCGCCCTGGCCTCACATTGGGAGGCATGGAGACGCACTATCCACAATGCTGCAGCCTTATTTGAGAACTCACACCGAACAAGTCTTGAAGAGAAACGACAACGTAGAAAGAATCACAACCCAGAAACATCACCCAAGGAGACCTTCTGTTGTGCTTTCTGCAACCGGACTTGTTTATCTTAGATTGGCCTTTTTAGTCATCAGCGCACTTGCAGAAAGTGTGGGATGAGTCCTTCCTGAATCTTTGTTTGCGAAGAAAAGCCAGAGGGGGAGAGTATACTGTGGTGTTTGAATGTTTTTATTTTCATTTGTTTTATTGCATAGTTTAACTTTTTGTAAGAATCTCTGAGAATCTTGGGCATCACACAGTAAGATGCTGTACAGACTGTGAGATTTGGGGCCCATGGTCATTCTGTCCTCACACAGAGGAAAGGAGAGCTTTCCTGAACTCAGCTTTCCCATCCCACTCTAGGGGCTCTTCTAAACTAGAAGAAAGAATGCTCTTACCTGGTTGTTATTCCCAATTAGCAGCAGCAGCATTTTGTTCCTATGGTGTTTTTCACCTTCATATGGCTGCAAATAAAGATGGCAGCCATGTCTTTTTTTCTTTTCTTTTCTTTTTTTTTTGCATGGGAGGGGTGATTGGGGCAATTGGGGGAGACAGTTGCAGGAAGGTGAGAACCTGGCAGCACCCAGAGGCAACATGGAGGGCAGCCACTGTGAGGAAGGGGGGAGAGACTGACACCCACCCTTCAGCCATCCCAGTAGTGATGGCGGCCTCTGATTCTGGCTGCAAAAGGTCAGGAGGAGCCGCTGGAAGAAGGAATAGGAGGGTGGCTCTTCACTACTCCAGCTTCATTTCACCTTTCCGAGCTGGGCTGCTCCTTCTCTCAGGCCTTTCCAGTGCCCTCCAAAGCCCGCTTACATTGAGCTTGGTGGACAGGCATGAGGGAAGGAGCAGCCCAGACCGGGAAGGTGAGATGAAGCCAGAGTGGCGAGGAGCCACCCTCTCCTTTCTTCTCCCAGCAGCTGGCCAGGCAGCTCCTCCCATCCCTTTGCAACTGCAGTTGGAGGCTACCACCACCGGGATGGGTGAAGGGCTGGCAGCTCTCTCGTCCTCTTCCTCACAATGGCTGCCGTCATCATCATCTCTGGGCGCTGCTGGGTTCTTTTCTTTTTTGACAGTTTTAAAAAAAGTTTAAAAAACGCATGATCACTAGCACTTCTGGATGCTTGATGGCAATCCTGCCCCTGTGCGCATCTGACCAATCAGATGTCCAGCTCCACCCTCTCCGGACTGTGAAACAAATCGGTTTGGTTGTCCCAATGAGCAGGAATGTGCATTTCCTTTGTTTGTTTGTTTTTTAAAGTTCAGGGAAAGCCACAAAGGCTTTCCCCACAGAGTATTTAATGTGTTTTGCCCCCCTCCTTCTGAATACGTCGGATCACCACGGGATCCCATTGGGACAACAGGTATTCTCCTTGAATTCTATGAGAAGTATTTTCACCATCTGGACAAACCCTGGGTTCCACTACCAAGCCTCCACTGGAGCTACAGGGCAAACCTCTTTGGTTTCACTAACTCCATTCCTATCTGGCAGAGATAGCCCTGATTTACCCTTTATCTTGTCCCACTTTTTCAGCTGCTTAGAAAATGTTCCAGTTTCTCTCTCTTCTTTCCACTTTTCCCCTTTGTCCTCAGCTTGTTTCAGTTGCTGCAAGCTGAGTTCAAAGTGCAAAAGTAGTTTTCACTCAATTAACTCAGCAGGTGAGAGAGAAAATGAGAGACCTGCCCTTCCCTTTAGTCTCATGCTGCAGCCTCTCCTAGCTCATGTGTTCTTCCTCATTAATAACTTTTGCCATCTTGATCACACGCTGATGTTGCTTGGCCATATGTACGCTCTTTTTCATCTGTGAAATGTTGGAGGGTATGCACCCACTTACTATTTCCTTATGTCTCTCTCTGTTGTCTGGAAATGGGTATTTTTCCAATATTATCTTCTGGGCTGGGCAGAACTGCCCCTTTGTTTTAGGGCAACAAAATGATCCTGTCAATGAAAACTGACACCTTCCTGGTTTTTGCACCATCTTCTAATCTCCTGGACTACTTTTTCTGTGGACAAAATAAGAAGGTGAATTGCCTTGCTTGGAAGCCCCCAGAAGTGGCAATCCCCATTTTAAATAGTTCTCAGACACACACACACACACACGCGCGCGCCTAAATACCCTAAAGGCACAAGATCCCACGTCTGATCTTGGAAGCTAAGCAGGGTCAGTCTTGGATGGGAGACCGCCAACGAATTCGAGGTGTTGTACATTTTATTTGAGAAAAAGGAACTGGGAAAAACGCTTCTGAGTATTTCTCACCTAAGAAAACCTTATGAGAAATTCATAGGGTCGCCATAAGTTGAAAGCAACTTGAAGCTACACATACACACGTGCCCCTATACTTTTTAACATAAAAAAAACCCAGGCACTTAAAATTTGGGGGGGGTTGGCAGCCCATGTGGCCCCTGGAGAGTTCTTGGGGCAGAAAATTGGTCCCTGGATTCAGCACAGTTGTTGACCTCTGCTTTAGGACATTTTTGTCTCTGCTGGCTCACTTTCAGTATTGATTTTGTAGTAGCTGCTTGAGAATTATAGTTGTTTGAGAATTATAAGTACAGTACCCCTGCCTTAAATACCCTAAAGGTACCAGAGGAAAGAACTAACAAAACCATCTCTGAGTATTCCTTACCTAAGAAAAGCCTATGAGATTCACGGGGATGCCACAAGTGACATACTGACACTAAATGGCTGATCCCAGGATTCCATAGGATGGAACCCTGGCAATTGTCCTCTTACAGGTGGCAGCTCTTCTCACAGCCCTTACACACTACTGAGTGAGAATGAGGCAGAGGAGTTGTCCAGCATCACGCTTGTCTCTTCCGTCTCAGTGGTATGCAATGGCCACCATAAGATCTTCTGTCACTGCATTTTCCTCTCCCCCTCATTCCATGGCACGGAAGGTGCAAACAGAGACAGGCATACACTTGCACATGTACATTCACAGGGGTGGGAAGAGGCGGCCAGCACTAAGAATGGCTGTAATGGGTGTTCTTTAAAAGAGGAGGGGTGCATTATCTGTGCTGTGTGTGTGAGTCTCTATAAGTTGTGACACTGGAGGGGAATCTTATTGTTACTCAGGCTGGTTTGTGGGCAGCACAAGCATAGCACTAAATGGGATCCAGGCTAACGTGGAAAATCTCCAATGGTGTAAAAATCCAGTGCATGGCAAATTGTGCTAACAGTTCCTATTAATTCAGTAAGGCCAAAACACCTTTAATGGTGGGTTGAAGTTCTTTACCATACTGTGGCCACTTTGGATCCCATATTGGAAGAAAGGTGGGGTATTAACAAATATATTGATTTAATTTGTCCTACACTTGAAGGGTAAAGAAAATTGTTCTTTTTTGTTTGTTGGAATTCTGAAAGAGTAAGTTGGGATGTTTCATTATTCCTAGGTCCGTTGAGCAAATACCCTGTTTGGTGGGACTGGAGCCATGCTTTCTGAACAGCAACAGCCCCCTCCCCAAACCTAGAAAATGCCTTTTTTCCCACACCCCTTAGAAGCCCCCATCCCTCTCTGCACAAACTGAAAGAGAGAGGGGTGGGATTAATGTGTAATTAAAGAGAATTTGGAAGGCTGAGATGTTGCGGAATGTTAGATCAGTAGCTGGAACAGCATGTGGTGTTCTTTAGGTAGGCTTCATTGAATCCATACAAAAAAAAAAGGGGGGGGAGGCAGCTTGCCTTGTCTGCTCATTTATCAAATAGCTAGCCTGAACTTTCACAGCTCCACAAAAGTGTTTTTCTGTTTGCCGATTCCACCCACCCCACTTTGCTTCAGAAATTAAACCAGAATGGCTCATGAAATTCATGCTTCGGCAACATTCTACACTCAACACAACACACAAACACACTGAAGCCATTCTTGATTAGGTTGGTGAGCCAATGGAAATTGATTTCCATTATGGAAAAAAAGAGAGGAATAAAAGTTGAGGGTAAATAGTATTGTGGTATTGTGTGATGTTATTGTGTAATGTTCTGCTGTGCTTTCTGCAACTGGACATGTTTATCTCGGATTGGCCTTTTCAGTCATCAGCGTGCTTGCAGAAAGCGCGTGATGAGTCCTTCCTGAATCTTCGTTTGCGAAGAAAAGCCAGAGAGAGAGATTGTGTGATGTCATCAGGTTTGTTTTGTTTTGGTTTTACTTAGCAGCTCTGATCCAAAAGTACTTCACAGAACTTTGGGCTATCAGACAATGCATGGAACTTTATTGTTAGTTTGCCATTTGTGACAGAAAAAGAGTGATAAAAACCAATGGACGCAAAGGATGCTTTATAGTTAGCTGCCCCAAGCTACATCTTCACATGTCTCAAACTAGTAAGCTTTGCTTGTGAAATCCAAATAAGCAGTTTATAAAGTGTGTGTGTGTGTTGTTTCATTCATATTGTTTTACTTTCTTGGTTTGCAACTTTTTCAAGCTTGGCATGCCTTATTAAAATAATGTTTTGCACCACTTGGCTTTTGCTTCTTATTTTTCTCAATGTTGTTTATGTGGCCCTGATTTTCAAATGTAATTTTACCATAATATTTTCAGTAAATTGACACCACACTGGGTTTTAAAAAATTGCTTTACTCCTTTGGGATGGGGCTTTATTCAAATATTTTTTTAAAAATAGAATACTTACACAGCAAGCATCTTCTTCATTTATTTATTTATTTATTTATACCCTGCTCTTCAGCCTCAAGGCTATCAGAGCGGCTTACAAATTGTTTTAAGCAATAGCTATTTACACATCTACACTGCATTAAGCAGTTTCCAATGTGTGTTAGCTAATTGCCCCCCACAAGCTGGGTACTCATTTTACCGACCTACAAAAGGATGGAAGGCTGAGTCTACCTTGGAGCCTGCTGGAATCGAACTTGCAACATGGTGACTTGCAGGACTGACATTTAACCCGTACGCCACCAGGGCTTCATGAAAAGTCTGTGCAACTGGTATTTTGAATAATAATTACACACAATCTACATTATTTGTAAATTATGTAAATACATACATGCAAGATATATCAAGAGTATAACTTGTGGAACTCTTGCCCTGGTTTTTATAGTATTTGGTACAGAACTGGTTTAAGGTGGAAGTGGCTCAGCATTAGCAGGCAGTTGTTATTAATTTTGTCTATTTGCAGGTGCTGACAGGAGGAGGGCAAATTCCTTTTCCCAGTCATTATAATTCAAGTGTCCTTAAATGTGAACTTTCACGTGCAGAATGTTTATTCAGAAAGTGCCCTTATTGCATTTAGTGTAGCTTACTCCCAAGTAAATGTGCATAGGATAAATGGCAGGTAGACTTTATTATTCCCTTGTAGGACTCAATCTTAAGGCTTAAACACTGCCTTAATATTTCTTAAGGCATTATCATTCCATGCACTCATGAGTGAACAGTTTGGCAGGTCCAAGATCCAGGCACTTGATAGGGCCGCTGATGTGTACTGTGACTTATGGTTGCCAAGCTGAAAACTGGGGAGGGCTCCTATACTTTTAATGATTGTGTAGAACACTATCTCTTTAAGAGGCAAGCCCAGAAGTCCTCAGCACAAGCAGGGTGGATGAGTGGGTAAAAGAAGAAGGCTTTCAATAATGGGCAGAAGGAAGGGAGCAGATGGATCTGTATCACCTCTGGAGAAGCCCAGAGAAAGGAACATTAGAAGGGAAGGGTCATTGCATTTACTTAAATGTATAAAAGCTTTAAAAAAATTCTAAAGCAAAACCATATAAGTTAGAAGGGTGGGGGAATTTCTTATTAAGTTGATTCTAAAATTCTAGTTAAGTTTTAAGATATAGGACTGCCCTCAAAGCCTTACCAAAATGAAGCTGAAAATAGCCATCCTCCTGCCCTCATCCCTTTTTTGAACTTTGGGGAGAAGGTAACAGCTGCATGAGTTTTTGAAATACCATTTCCTGACCACCCCACCAAAGACCCTTCCTTTGTTTTGCCTCCCCCCACCCCACGTCCCTTGTCCCTAACATTCACATCTCCTTATCTTCCCCTTTTATTTTATTTTTAGTTTATTGATTCCCAGTTGGATCCCAGCAAAGGTCCAGGGGTTAAGAGTTCCAAAATTTAGTTTCCTGGGAGAGATGAGGAGCCTCTGTGTTGGTTGTAGAACACAGGAAGACCACCTGGATACAAAGAAGAGCCTCCCCTTCCAAGCTGCTCTTACTATTTGTTGTTTTAAAATCTTTTAACTGTGGAATTAATTAAACAATTATACTTTAATCCCTGGGGGAAAATAAACAAAGGTTCCTATAGCCATTTGCATTTATTCAAGAAACAGCTGGGAAATGTAAAGTTTGCTGGCTTCTCATTTAATTAATAACTTAATTAATAAATTATGTTAATGTCAAAAGTCCAATGGAAGTCAATTACATTTTAAAATAAATTAAGTTGTCCCTATTCATTGGAAAATTTCTAAGGTCCTGACTAGATGGGAGAAAAAAGTATTCGGGGATGTGCATTAAGTCACCTTTGCAGCAGCTCCCTTTTGTCTAGAATGTAGATGATTTTTTTCTCCCCAAAAAAGAAAAATGTTGTCTGCACAGCAATGCGCATTGAAATTCATACGGAGCCCCTTCCCACAAATCCAAGATGGCAGCTGCAAAAACGGGGCGCTTTATTATTCCCCCTAATTTTATTGTTGCTCCATTTTTTTATTTTAAACTTTTGGCTTTAAAAGACAGAAGGGAGACCGTCTGCGTGTAAAAAAAAATTTTTTTTTGTCTCAGCATGGCAAAATAACACACCCTTTCTGGTCTGGAAAGTTGTGGCACTTCCAGACTCAGCTGGAGGAAAGCCCGTCCCCACTTGCAGGACAGACCAATCAGTTGTCAACTTCCTTCTGGCCCAGAAAGTGCAGCACTGCAAATTGGTCATCCAAATGACCGGTGATGTGCATCTCCCTGCAGTTTTTTTTAAAAACTTCACAGAAAACTGCAAAGTCTCTTAGGATGCAATTTATGGAGGGTTTTTTTGTCCCCCTCCTTCCAAATATGGTGAATCTCCTGCATGGCTTGTTGGGACAAAAGGTATTCTCCACGAATTCTATGAGGGATAATTTCACCATTTAGACAATCCTCAAGATTGTCATTAGTTAGTTCATATCACTGCAGAGGCTAGGACAATCCTGGGCCTATTTCATTTTGATAATTTAAAAAGAGCAGCATTAGTTAAAGATACGTAGATAAGGTGCTGTTTCCTGAATTCCAAAGCAACCTCCAGGGCTCTTGATTTGCTGTGTCATTCAAAGTACACCTATGCTCCTCACTCTGCATTTCTTCCTGTAAATCTCCACAGCTCACATCTATCAAACACATCCATCCACCTAAATTTCAGCCAGATGTTTTTCAAATGGAAGCTTTCAGGACCCACCTGAATACACAGTATGGACTAGGGGAGATTGAAAGCAGAAATGCAAGCCCCTTCCTATGCTGGTAATCTCAGTTTGACAGAAGTTTCTTAATGCAGTTTGGCTTTAATAAAGGCATATGAGGTTAACAATAGGTAAATTGGAACACCCACAGAATGACAGAGGGATCCCAATGTATTGCAATAGTCATTAGAAGACTGAACCACAGTGAAGCCATCTTTGTTGAAAATACTAAAATTGTGATAGACCTTGACTAAGTGAGGATACTGTAGCAAGCTTCAGAACTGCTAGGAACTGCAATTAGCAGCAGTAGAATGTATCCTTTTCTGCAACATTTATGTAGCAGAGCTGGGAGACATGAACACTATTGAGAACCAGCACTATAACTCTCTCTGTGTCATCTGAGATTTGTTACTTTCACTGGATGACATAAGGTGAACCTTTTGCTTTCTAGCAGGTGTACAGACCTAGGGGCAGATCTATAAATTCAGAGCTTCCACTAATAAAGTTGTTCTTTGCTTGTTCCTAACACTGATTGTGTGAGTCTCTGTTCAAGGGTAAGGAATCTCTTTGGCCAAAGATAGCAGATACCTTTCTTACAGAGATTCAGGATCCAAGGACTGTTGTTTCACCCATAAATTCTGGGTCTGTCAAATGGGGCTGATATCTCAGTTCTCTCTCCACTGCTAACAGTAGCTCCTCCGGGGAAGAGTTCCAGAGCTTTGGGGCCTTTTGCCAGGCAGCCTGCTACCATACTTTTATCAGAGAAGGGATCCAAATGAGGCTCTTCCTGTGGCATCACTAAGGCTGGTGTCACCCCTTCCCCTGAAGTTGGGCATGTTTAGTCCAGAGAAGAGAAGGTTGAGAGGGGACATGATAGCCATGTTTAAATATTTGAAGGGATGTCATACTGAGGATGGGGCAAGCTTGTTTTCTACTGCTCCAGAGACTAGGACACAGAGTAATGGTTTCAAACTACAGGAAAAGAGATTGCACCTAAACATTAGGAAGAACTTCCTAACAGTAAGCACTGTTCGGAAGTGGAATACACTGCCTTGGAGTGTGGTGGAATCTCCTTCTTTGGAAGTTTTTAAACAGAGGTTGGATGACCATCTCTCAGGAATGATTTGAGTGTGTATTCCTGCATGGCAGGGGGTTGGACTGGATGGCCCTTGTGGTCTCTTCCAACGCTATGACTCTATGATTCTATGAACTCTTAGTAAATGGGCAGATTCTCTGTTCTAACAGAGAGCATGTACAAAGCTGCATAGAGTTAGAATCCTTTCCAGATTCTCTCCTACCTTTTCTCCAGATGCCCTTTTCTCAAATAGGAGATTGCTCTTAAGACTCTCTCCTACACGTTTCCCAAACAATACATTGTTAAATATAAAATGTTAGCAAAGTGCTTTATTTAAAAATAACAACAACTGATTAACATGTCGATGTTATTTGCAGATAATACGACAACAGTTCCCACAGTTAACAACAAGAAGACTTGGAACCAGAGGCCAGTCAAAGTAAGCAATAATGTGTGTTTCATTACCACGAAAAGGCTAAGTATGACATAAAATATTCAGTGCGGGTCTGTCTGTAATGTGCTGTTAGAGAGTGCCTCTGTGGGAATGGGAATAGGAATGGAGAGAGAACACCAAACAGTTTTGACAATTTGTATGTCCAGCAAATGGAATTTTGTTCCCCATCTTTTATTTGGTAGGATTAACAAAACCTTAAGACTCTTGATATGATGCGGAAGTTGCAATGAAAGACAAGCTGTTGTACCTCCAATGCAGGGATGAGCAGTGTGCAGCTCTAGCTGTATGGGACTGCAACTCCCAGCAGTCCTCGCCAGTATTGCCAATATTGAGAAATGCTGACAGTTGCAGTCTAACAATTTAAGGAGGGACACACTTTGTCCACCCTGGCCCTACTACCTTGCATAGAAGAGGTTGTTTCAGCAGTTGCCAACATTCTCTTTCCTTTCCGTACAATTCAAGGTACGGAAAAGCGCTATGATTAGGGCTACTTGGCCCCTGATCTCTGGGGAAGGGATGCCAGAGCTTGGGGGGAGGGGGAGAATGGCTGCTTCCTCCTTCCATCATGAGAGAATCACAATGTGTATAATGGACTTTTTTGTTGTCTTACCACCTCACTGGCTTGTCTGATGAACATGTGGGAGGGAGCCTTCTTAGTGGCTGCTTCTAGGCTATGGAACTCCCTCCCAAGCGAGGCTCAGTTGCTCCTCTCCTCTGCCTTCTTTCTCTGGCAGGCTAATACCATTTTATTTAAACAGGACATCAGCCTTTAACTGGTTAGGGTAGAAAGATATGCAATAGGTGTAATGGGTTTTATATATAGAAGCATAGAACTATAGAATCATAGAATTGTAGAGTTGGAAGAAACCACAAGGGCCATCCAGTCCAACCCCCTGCCACGCAGGAATCATGATCAAAGCATCCCTGACAGATGGCCATCCAGCCTCTGTTTAAAGACCTCCAAGGAAGAAGACCCCACCATGCTCCAAGGGAGTGTGTTCCACTGCCAAACAGCTCTTACTGTCAGAAAGTTTCTCCTAATGTTGAGGTGGAATCTTTGTTCCTAGAGCTTGCATCCATTGCTCTGTGTACTAGGAGATTTTCAGACCTGCAAAATGCTGGTTTGCGGCGCGAGCAGCCTCCCGAAACTGCTGCGCGGCAAGGGTCTACTTCGGACGACGCTGTGCCTCTCGCGAAACCGTCCGTGTCACTTCCGTGAAGCTTGGGACGGCTCAGCGCCATATTTCAATCACGGGCAACCTCCATGATTGAAATATGGCACTGAGCCGTCCCAAGCTTCACGGAAGTGACACAGACGGTTTCGCGAGAGGCACAGCGTCGTCCGAAGTAGACCCTTGCCGCGCAGCAGTTTCGGGAGGCTGCTCGCGCGGCAAACCGGCATTTTGCAGGTCTGAAAATCTCCCTAGTCTCTGGAGCAGCAGAAAACAAGCTCGCTCCATCCTCAATATGACACCCTATCAAATACTTAAACAGGACTATCATATCACCCCTTAACCATCTTTTTTACAGACTAAACATACCCAGCTCCCTAAGTCTTTCCTCGTAAGGCATGGTTTCCACACCTTTCATCATTTTAGTCACCCTCCTCTGGACACGCTCCAATTTGTCAATATCCTTTTTGAATTGTGGTGCCCAAAACTGGACACAGTATTCTAGGTGAGGCCTGACCAAGGCAGAATAGAGTAGCACTATGACTTCCCTTGATCTAGACACTATACTTCTATTGATGCAGCCCAAAATCGCATTGGTGATTGTGTGTGTGTGTGTGTGTGTGTTTAAAAGTGTTTTTAACTGTTTTAAGTTAATGTTTTCACTGGACTGGTTGTTTAATGCTTTTAAAAAATGTTTTTACTATACAGTTGTCCCTCCGTATCCACAGATTTAAGTATTCACAGCTTGAAAATATTCTTTAAAAAATAATAATCCAAAAAGCAAACCTTGATTTTGCCATCTTATGTAAGGGACACCATTTTGCTATGCCTTTGCATATAATGGGATTTGAATATTCATGGATTTTGGTATCCACGGGGGTCCTTGAACCAAACCCCAGCAAATATGAAGGGACAACTGTACTGTATATTGTTTTAGCCTTTTTGTTTTGACTTATACTGTAAGCCACTTTGGGTCCTGTGTTGGGAGAAAAGTGGATATAAATCAAAGAAAAGAAATGAAATCAAATAAATGAAATGAAATGTAGACCACAATCTTCAAATTCCCCCAGTGTCCAAAGAAGGGGGGTAGCTGCAGCTTCTCCAACTTGATCCTCCTATGATCCATCCTATCAGCTGGTGTAACTGGGAGTGTGTGCTTTTTCAGACCTTGCAGAAGGAGATATCCAGTACCTTCTTCCACTAAGCATCCACAACTCAGTGTGCAGAAACAGCCAGGGGGCTGCAAGGCATTTCTCCATCTTGATGGCCACTGATTGGCTGCAGGGTGCATCTGGGCTCATTCAGGGCCAGTTTAAGGAATTCCCCCCCCCAATACTTTATTTTGGGGGCTGCATGTGTTTATCTCAGGTCAATCTAACCTAACCTAACCTATTCACAGTACAGGATATTCAGATTATTACTATTAATGTTTTTGCAGGATGAGGGTTATGACAGCCCCCCCAATGATGAGGCCCCCTGTGGCTGCAGGTGCTGCAGGGCCCTTAAACTGGCCCTGGGCTCATTCTGGCTGCTGCTGAGAAGGGAGAAAAGAAGGAACAGCTCCTGTCCTCAGTGTATGGCCACTCTTTCCTCCCACAAGAACAAGTCTGGACTCACCCCTTGCTAAATGGTTCCTGGGGAGATGGAGCTGCACCAAGCAATACCTCCCCTCCCCAGATACATGTTGTTGTGCACCAGAAGGGGGGAATCTTGTGCCACCTCCACTGCCTCCCATAAATACACTGGCAGAGACATATACTCCATCAACATGATGCAGGGTCTTAGCCTTGGAGTCCTGATGGTTATGGCAGGTGTATAGAAATTGGTCATAGGACAGAAACAGGAAGCTAACAGGAAGAGCACACTTTCATTTGCGTGATGTGTTTAACGCTACATACATATTCTTTGTCTAGTGACCTACAATCCTGCAAACAGATGGGTTACAAAGTATGGATGTCTACATGCCCTTGAATATGGCCATGTTCCTTATGTTGTTATAGACACCCATCAATTCCTTAGATGCCTATCAAACATTTAGACGTATTTTCCTCTTTCCCTATAGATTGATGGAATATGGTTTTTGATGCCAGGCACAGGCAAGCAAGGAAGGGAGTTAGGGAAGGGCAGGCAAGCAGGCAGTCAGACGGGCTGTCCCTGGCAGTTTATTCTACAGGTTGTCAGAATGCAAATTTTCCTGTTGCCCACTGATGTTTGTATCATACTAACTTATCTCTCTTCTGAACTGCTTGCTTGCCTAACATGCAGAAAGAAAACAGACTTTTCCAATACTTTGTCCTTAAACCAGCTTGGTGCATTAAGACTCTTTTAGCAATAGAACTTAGGAATAGCACTTATATTTCTATACCGCTTTACAGTGTTAAGCACTGTCTAAGCAGTTTACAGTGTGTTAGCTAATTGTCCCCAACAGGCTGAGTACTCATTTTACCAGCCTATGGATGAATGGAAGACTGAGTCAACCTGAAGCCCTGCAAGATTGAACTCACAACATTGTGGCTGCAGTACCGGCATTTAAACACTGCGCCACCAGGGCCCTTTCACACACTATGCTCTGGCAAACCTCAGTTTGCCATCACATTAATTCTCAATAGCAGGGCTGGCCTTGCCTCAAGCAACTGCTTGAGGCAGTGGATGCTAGGAGTAGCCTGCATCTTCCAGCTGTTTCTCCTGAGCACCCTAAGCAAGCCTTCTGCTCCAAGGTGTGGTGGACAAAAGCTGTCCCATCACTGGTGTTAAAATCAGATTCAGCCACCAAATCATATGGATTCCATAAATGGAATGGGCGAGGAGGACCATTTTGTCTTTTGCCCCAAGCAGCAGAATATCATGGAATGTCCCTGCTCAGCAGGGAGTTTTACAAGGTCTTTAGCCTTCTCTTACAATGAGTGCTGGTGCCTCACCAAACTACAAATCCCAGGATTCCATAGGAAGGAGCCATGCAAATAATCCAGTTTCAGCCTGGATTATTTCTCTAGTGTGGATACTCCCTTTACTTGTTTATATATACAGGTATAGGACTTCTACAGATGCTTCAATGATGACTAGGGTTATGCCTGCACTGTATGATTATAGCAGTTTGATCCCACTTTAGCTATCATGGCTCCACCTTAGAGAATCTTGGATTTGTAGTTTGGTGAGGGACTTAATCTTCTCTTCTAGAGAATTCTAAACAAACTAAACCAAACAAACCCCAGATTCTCTAGGATGGACTCATGGCAGTTAAAGTGGGATCAAACTGTTGTATGTAGGTAGTGTAGATCCTCTCAAGGTGAAGGGAAGTTGGTGCTTTTCCTGGAATGCATTATACTGTGGCTGTTATTTTGACACTATGAAAATGGCAGGGATGGAGAAAAGTGTTTATGGGATTTTCTGCCTCATGTATCAAAATAAAGTGGCTGACGTTGGGTACTATGCATCTTGACCTGAATGAGAGCGGGCACTGTTTTGATGCTCTGCCTCAGGCACCAAGATGTTTTGAGCTGGACCTGGAAGGCACGGAGCATATAATTTTTAGCCTGATGTTTTAATCTAGGAGTAGGCAACTATGGAAGGGTAGGGGGTTGTATTAACCCCAGAAAACCTTGGAGGGTGGCACCTCCCACCACACTTGCTTCCACACACAAAAATCAAATGTTTTGCCCCCAGATGTTGACTAGGGGACAAAGGGAAAATTTCACCATGTTTTTTGGGCCTTCCTGGGCCATTTAAAGCCTAGGAAAGCCCTTCTTTTAATAACAGGAAGTGAGCAGAAGTGAACACTTTCTGTTTCAAAAAAGGCCTCTCTTGGACTAAATTGGCATTAGGGGGCAAAAAATATTTTTGAAAAACTGCAAAAAAATTGTTAAAATTTTGTTTCACCCCTAGGATGCCCAGGAGGGCACCAAACTGTGGCAGAAATACCCCCCACAGCCCCTAGAGGGCTTTTGGGGGCTTTTGGAGCAAAATAATGGGAAAATATTATTTGCAAGATTTTTTTTGAGCTCCTGGAAGGCCCAGGGGGCCACCAAAATGGTCCTGGTGGGGTACATGCAGCCCATGGACCACCCCTTGCCCACCCCTGTTTTAATCAAATCCTTCCCGCCCCCCAATATTTTCGGGATTTTTATTTCTGTTCTATTCTGGTTTTCTGCTACTGGCTTTTCTCTTCTGTTCTACCAGCACCACTAGGGGAAGCCATGTCACAGGCAAAGCTGGTATGCACTTTTGCTTGTCCTCTTGCTCTTCCTTTGCACAGGGAACTTTCCAGGGGCAGTGCAGGCTGGAAGTTCTAGGATGCACTCTGGTGTAAACCTAGGATGTCAGGGGCAACCAGCCCCACACATCATCTATCCCAAACAGGATCCATGAGGTGAGGATATTGATGGGGACTCCAAACTTTTTTAGCACCCTAGCTTATACTGGGCATCTGAATTACCAACTTCAGCTGAAGTGAAGTTTGTTGATAGCTTGACTCAAGACAGTTATGTCATATTACTTCATTGGCACTCATGCGTTAACTTGTGAACTGATGCAAAATCTGTTTTTAGCAGTTTTCCTTCTAAATCCTACTGATGGAATACATCCCTTCCCATTTGTTTCTAAATCTGTATTTCAACATTTCAGGTACCATTACTATGGCATTGCAGTAAAAGAGAGTTCCCAGTATTACGACGTGATGTATTCTAAGAAAGGAGCAGCCTGGGTCAATGAAACAGGAAAAAAAGAAGTAACCAAACAGACAGTGGCGTATTCACCACGATCCAAACTTGGGACATTGCTGCCAGAGTTTCCAAATGTCAAAGATCTAAATCTGCCAGCCAGCTTGCCAGAGGAGAAGGTGACTCTAGTGAAATAACCATTGGCTTGCAGTGCCTTTTGCTTTTCCTTCTGTTGATGAAAGGTTGACCTAACATCTGAAAAAAAGAAGAAAAGAAAATAGCCCTTGAGAAGAATGAGTTTTAAAAGCTCTGCCATTATTTATGAGGAATTTAACTGCTCACTGCACCAGAAACAAATATCTCCCTGGCTGGTTCAGGGTTGCAGTTTTTCTTGCAATGTACATGTGAAGTTGTCTTTCTTTGCCTGGGGGCAAGTTGACATTATAGAGGAGACCTGTCACTGAATTTCCCAACAGCATGAGATATTTCACATAGGCCCTTCTGATTTACCCATCACTAGTTAGGTTAATGGATACAAAGTAGATAATTAGGCTAATGAATACAAACAAAAGGGCCTTTTTGGTGGTGTCCCTACACCTCTGGAATGAGCTTCTATGGGGGTTCATTAGGCTCCTTTTCAAGAAACCTTTTTTTCTCAGTTTTTCTCCACCTGTGTTTGCTGGTTTCTTAATATTTGGGCAGCAAGTTTTTTTTTAATTTTAAAATCACTGTTCTTATTATTTTATTGTCTTGTCTCATTTCTTTTATATTGTACACCGCCTTGGAAAGGTTTCACCCTTACATGTGGCCATTAATGACATAATGTATTTGGTTAAAAACTGCTTTAAGACATGTAATTCAGGGCTACAAAGCTGTGGGTTAATTCTTTTCCTCCATGTCATTTCCCTAACTTAAGTTATCCCCCCAAATTATTAGCCACAGAGATTTTTGGGAGAGACAAATGCAATGTGGATGCATTTCACCACCACCACTTTGGGAGATGATTCGGAACACTAGTCCAAGGAGATTTACACCTTCCTTCCCCTTTATTGAGGTTCCAGTTTCCCCCCATCCCTCCCCTCCCGCCACAAGCTTTTGCTCACTGCCCCAAACCCAACATGATGATGGGAGTGCCAGCCACAGATCTCCAATGTCTTGTTTAGTTTGACACACAGTTGGCTTTGAGAAACTCTCAGATATGAGGTCATAGAGCTAAATTGTTATTTTTATTGTAGCAGGTAACACATTATTTGTTTCTATTTGGGAGGGAGAATTGCCCCTTTAGTTACTGAGACATTCTGTTTTCTCTGCAAAATAATATCCATGGCAAGATGAAGTTCCAGATACTGGGGTGGGTGGTGATAAATCAGTCACAATAGCACAGTGGTTCTTAACCTTTTCTTTACCAGGGACCCCCTTTAAATACCTTTTGTCGCTGTAGACTCCCAAGACTTAACTCAAGATGATGATGATGATGATGATTACCACCTAATAATAATATCTGATATTAATAATATCTGATGATGATGATGATGATGATGATGATACAATTACACCATCCATTAAACCTTCCCTCAGAGGCACTGGAGGGGGAGGGAAGACTTTTCTCCTGCTTCTTCCTGCAAGTTTGTAGCTGGAGTGGATTGAATGGCAATGCAGAGGCCCAGCCAGCCTTTGCCTTGGGAACTGTCACATGGCCACACTACTGCAGGGAGGAGGTGGGCCAAGAAACTTTCAAACCTTTGTGGACCCCCCTATGAGGACATTGCAGACCCCTGGAGGTCTACAATAGCAGATCAAATTGCTATGGAAGATGTAGACAACTTGCTAGAGCTTAGAAAAGTTTTTGCGCTACAATTGAGGGATTTGGGAAAGTGTTTATGTAAAAAGTAACACTTCCAAGTTCTGGATCTTTGGCTTAGAGGTCTTTGGCTTCAAGTGTTCCTGTTGGGGAGATTTTGGGTTGGTCATGCCTTGTTCCCAGGACTGGTTTAAGGAATTTTGGGGCCCCCTGCAATGCTTTATTTTGGGGGCCCCATATGTTTATCTCAGGTCAGGGTAATCTAACTCAACCTAAGCTATTCACAGTACAGGATATTCAGACTATTACTAATAATGTTTTTGCAGGAGGAGGGTTACTATGGGGGTCCCCACAATGATGGGGGGCCCTGCAGAAGCTGATGCCGCTGGTGCCTTAAACTGGCCCTGCTTGTTCCTTTATAGTCTGTCCTTCTGAGTTAGCAAGCCCTATATCCTCTGTGCTAACACCCAGCTCTCTGCTTGGAGTGGAACCCATAAGAATACCAGACTAAAGCAGAAGGATTTTTTAAAAAACATTTTTCTTTTCCCCAACCAGGTATCTACTTTTATTATGATGTACAGAACACACTGTCAGAGGATACTTGACACTGTAATAAGAGCCAACTTTGACGAGGTTTGTATAGAAACAAAAAGATTTTCGTGGGCAAACGTCATTGTCTGTGTTGTACTGTGTTTGAGAATGGTGATATAGTAACTGATATTGATTGACTGAGCTGCTGTGATGGTACAGAATGTTCAGTTGCCCAGGGAACTGAGCATTTTGGAAAAGCCTGGTTTCTGCTATAGATAGCGAACTGTTAATTTGGTTGGAACTAAAGCTATGGAGATGGTGGGTGAGGATGAGGTTCTGGGGAATAGGAGTCCTATAGACAAAATGCCTCCAGCAAGAATGTCAAACGAAAGGTGTAGTGTAGGCAGTGGATTGAAAAGCAAGCATATGAGGGGAGAGTAGGTGTAGAAGCACCACACTTGAACAAAAAAGGCAGAGGAAACAGGAAATACTCAAAAAAAGGAACTTTTTCAAGCCCTGAAAACAGTTTCACCTCGTGCAGTTTCCTGTTTCCCATACTCACCAGCTAGATTTTTCTGGGAAGTTCATAAGCGGAACAGTAGTATAATAGCCTTCTCTTGATCTTGATCCCAGAAGCAAAGCACTTTACATAAAAGAGCATTGCCCAACTTGGTGTCATTTAGATGTTTCAACCTACCATTCCCATCAATCCCAGCTAATGGTAAGTGGTCATAGGAGTTGAGATATAGAACATCTAGAATACAGTGAGTTAGGGAAGGCTGACATAAAACCATAAAATACATGGATACCCTGTTTGCATTTAAAACAGTGTTATAAACCAGTGGCTCTTAACCTTTTCTTTACTAGGGACCCCCTCAAATATCTTTTGTTGCCGCAGACCCCCAAGACTTAAGTCAAGATTTAAAACCCTAATAATAATACCTGATATGATGATGATGATGATGATGTAGTTACACCATCCATTAAACCTTTCCTCAGTGGCACTGGAGAGGGAGGGAAGACTTTTCTCCTGCTTCTTCCTGCAAGTTTGTGGATGGAGTGGATTGAATGGCAATGTGCAGGCCAAGCCAGCCAGCCAGTCAGTCTTTGCCTTGGCTCCTCTCACATGGCCATTCTACTGTCACGTGGCCTTCACAGACCCCCTGTGAGGACATTGCGTCCCTCTGGGGGTCCCTGGACCACAGTTTAAGAACCACTGTTATAGACCAATCTCTTCTAGCAGGCCTATCCAGATGCTTTTTAAATTATGAATTTTAAATTATGAATTGGTTGTTGTTAATATGTATACTTTTAAAACTGATGTTATGCTCTTTTAACTGATTGTGTATTTTTAATTGGTGTTCATGTTTTAACTGTGTTATGTGTTCGTTGCTATATTTTAATCTGTTGCTCCCTGCCTCAATCCACAGGGAGAGGCAGGTAAAAAATGATGATGATGATGATGATGATGATGTTTTTTAGATTTGTGTATTTCTGCATTGTACGGTTCATGTTGTACACTGTTCTCAGATCTAAGCAGTTTAGATAGATAGATAGATAGATAGTAAAACGTCAGTAAATATATGAAGTGAACTCCCCCTTACTGAAGCCTCTTCTAAATGGGTGAATAAATGCTCTCAAAAACCCAGAAGTGAAGAACAGAATTGACTGTTGATTTCATATGAATCATTAATATGAATAAGCTGAATATGGTGTGGTGTGGCCTACTGTGGGGGAGAAAATAGTCTCCTCATGCCTGCCAGAGAGTAAGGGCTGCAGCTTTGTGGTAAAGCACATGCTTTGGAAGCAAAAGGTCAGGGTTCAGTCTCCAGGTAGGACTGGGGAAGGCTCTGTCCAAGACCCTTGAGAGCAGCTATCAGTCAATGTTGACAATACAGTAGTGCTAGATGAACCAACTTCTCAACTTGGTATTTTGCCTTTAACCCATTTTCCTTGCTTGCTTACATACTCTGACTGTATCCCTGATGAAAATGATATTGTCACATGCTGCTGATAGGCAGGAGACAAAGCCAGTAATGGTGACTGTAAATCAGAAAAGTGAGCAAAGTCACCTTCTTTCTTCCTCAGTCCCTCCCTTCCTCCTCTTTCTCTCTCTCTCTCTCTGTGCCACCACTTTTCTCTCTCTGCTACCCTGCTCTCTTTCCTTTCCCTTCCTTTCCATTGGCTACCAGAGGAGGAACACATTGCTTTTGCCAGAGGTCTGAACTGATAACTCAAAGAAATATATTTTCAAACTAGGCCAAAGGCAACATGAGGCCCTTAGGCAGCAGGTTGTTTTCAAACAAACAATGAAAATATAACAAGTTCCTAACATCTCTTGTGTCTTTGTGTACTTCTAGGTTCAAAGTTTTCTTCTGCACTTTTGGCAAGGGATGCCACCTCACATGCTTCCTGTACTAGGATCTTCCACAGTAGTAAATATAGTTGGCGTTTGTGATTCCATATTATATAAAGCTATTTCTGGTGTCTTGATGCCGACAGTGTTGCAGGCGTTACCTGATAGGTGAGTATATTTAACAAGGCTGGCGTTTGTGAGTGTTCGCATGTGTTTATTTGTCCCTTACTCACATCTTAAACAAAAAAGTTTTCCTGTGGAAGGAAAATGGACATTTATGGATGATATTAGCATGATTAGTTCATGTCCCAATCCAAATGGGTCTGATGGGGGGCGGGGTGGAAATTCAATCCAGTCCAATCCAAATGGGTCTGATAGGGGGTGGTGGAAATTAAATCCAGTCCAATCCAAATGGGTCTGATGGGGTGGATTAAAGCATGGGTGGAAGTTGTACATTCAAGGAAGGAAGGACAGTGTAGTCTAGAAGGTGCAAACATTTGAATGAATATAGATTTTGCAGGCAAGATGGTTACAGATTTAAAATAGCACCTGCATATCTTTATTGGCTTCCCATTATTGGCTTTGACTCTTCTGACATGCTCTACACTGCAACTGGAAAAGCACATACTCATACTTGTGTCCATTAAATTCCTTCCTTAGTTCCTTCCTTCCTTAGTTTCTTCCTTCCTTCCTCTTTTCCCTGATAGAGCTCTCTCCTTTTGTTTGAAATACTGTACACTCAACTTCTTTACCACTCCTGAACACTAGGCCTTCTAATTCACCTCCATTCTTGCACTGTCCTTCTAATGCAGGCCGAGAACTTTCTCACCCAGCCTAGTGAAAGGGTTGTATTCTTGATGGACCTAGTACCAAGTAGGCAGGCATAGGATTTCAGCATCAAGCTTCAAGTACCATCAAATGGAGGGGGGGATATTTATTTTTTGTGCCTGCAAGGCATGAAAGCAAAGACAGATCTTAACGTAGACTTCTGAAGTGGTGCTTTCCTTTTCAGCTTGACCCAGGTGATCCGAAAGTTTGCCAAACAGCTGGATGAGTGGCTAAAAGTGGCTCTCCATGACTTGCCAGAAAACCTACGCAATATCAAGTTTGAGTGTACGTACTATATCATCTCTTAATCTGGGCAGGAAAGGAGTATGGTGTTACCTAATGCTGGTGACAAACATGGGGCTTAGTAATTCAAATAAAATACTACTTTCTCATTCCCATCCACCTAGATCAGGAGTGGTGTCAAGGTAGATCTGGATCTAATGGTAGATGTCTAAGCAATTTGAATTAGATTTGAAGTAGATTGGGAAAGGTTGTTGATTTATAGTTGTTTCACAGTAACAATAACAAAATCCAACTTCCTTGAAGTTAGGCTGCTGATGTACATGGAAAGCCACCTGATTTAAGAGAAATTTTCACTTTGGGGGGAAAATAACCAGAAATTATCCAAGTTTTATTCAAAAGGATTGTGGATTCAGTTCAGGTAGTGAAATCAAATTTATAAGGCCTAAAAGTGTTCAGAGGCTATTTGCTCTTTATCTCTGTGGGAGGAAATGGGTGGTACAATGTTCTTAGAGATTCCAGAATTATTTATTTAAGATATTTCTGTATCACCTCCCAGCCCACAAGGACTCTCAAGGCAATGAATAAATAAAAACAATTAAAACAGTACAGGGTTGTTTTTTAAAAAAAAAAATTAAAACATGTATTTGTAGTTATAGTTCTCAGGTTTCATTAAAAAAAATCCTAATTACACTTTTGTTTTCTTGGACTATTTGCTGGCAATTCCCAGCAACAGCTGCAGTTTTTTATTCCCACCTTCTGATTTTTTCCCCCCCTAAATTTTGAAACATATTGGATCAAACAAGTTCCGCAGGGCCCACGTGCACCGCAGGGCCCACGTGCATCTATTGTTGTGATTCATGCTGTGCTTTTTGGCCACTCAACCAGTGATGTGTATTGTGAGGTAGGCTGCAATCTTTGCAAGCCAGGTGGTTTCAAGATGGATAGTGGGAAAGGGAAAGGCCATTCTGACATACTCTTCTCCCCCTTTTCTTCTTTTTAGTGTTTTTAAAAAAGAGTTATAGCATTGTCATGCATGAGTGAAACAGTGAAATAGCACTTTTGCACTGAAAAGTTGTTTCACTGTTTCACTGATGCACAACAGCTCTAAGATTTTTTTCGAAAAAATATAGGAACACACCCCAGTAAACAATGGTCCCAGTTTTAAAAACCCTCTTATGAGGATCCAAGAAATTACTGTGTCCAGCAACAAATAGCCCCCCCCCACATAACAGAAAAGAGCCTTCTGACAGGGATCAAGTGGATGTGGAGGATCCAACAATTGGCAGTACCTAGCAAAAATGAAGGAGCTTTGTTGCAAGAGCTCACACTTTGTTAGAAGAACCCTATGTCTATGGGTTATATATGGACTAACCCAAGGCACTGCTAGAACCCTGGTTTACCATGGTTGAGCCAGTTTGGTGCCTCCCACTTTTCTGATCTGGCTAAGCAAATCATAGACCAGTGCATGATTTCTTGTGTTGCCTGAAGCAACAGCAGTCCGTGCTCTGCCTTGTCTTTCCCAACATGCAAGAGAAGCAAACCTTAAAACAAGGTTTGTTCTTACTGCTGCCATGTTTGGACATCATCAGTGGTGTAGTGGAGCCTGGACTCACAGGATCAGAGCGCCAAGAATACTTGATTAGCAAGCACAATTATGTCATCTGCCAATCCTTTCAGGCTTCCCTTTTTCCTCTGAGCTTTGCTTCAGTCCTCACAGTAATGGAGTGGAAATTATTCCACCCCCTCTAGCAATAATAGTTTGCTGTTACGTCATTGGGAAAGATGATAATGCTTGGTAAAGTGGCAACCAATAGGAAGAGAGGAAAGCCTGTTACTGATAAACCGTTTCAATAAAGGAAGCCATGGCCCTGAGTTTGCATGGTCGAAGCAGGGGCTTGATGACTGAGGTTCTTGGCAGTCTCTTATTCATTGTCACCAGAAGTCAAAGCTAACCTAACAGCAACAGATTTCTCTTACTGTGCCAATTGAGTTTGGGGTTCCTTGGTCTTTGAATGGGCAAAGATCTGTTTCTGCTGAACACATAACACTTCCATACTATTTCGTTGATATGCTTGCATTTTTAGTCTCTCCTTGGGAGCATGGTTATGAGGATCGTCACAATACCTGACAGAATGTCAAAATTTGCCTTTGGAAACCATGAGAAGCAGACCATGACCAAATAATCTATCTTTTGTTTAGCTGCTCCTTTTGTAGGTGGGAGCAAATGGAAATAAAGAGCCAGCATGCTGGCAACATCCCCAGCAAGCCAGGAATTTTACCAAATTTTGATTTGTCATGATGTGTGAATTTTTTATTCGAAAGAGACCCCACAAGCCCACTCCTGACCTACACAATTCTTTCAGTTCTCATCAGACTCTGAGTGTTTGTATATCTCTTGACATGGCACTGAGTTCAGGTGAGTCAGCATTAATGGATAATTCTCCTGGCTTTGGAGAACAAGATGAACATTCTTTTCACTGACGGCCTGAGCATAATTTTTGCAAATTCAAGTCATTAAAGAACTCTGAAGACCTTGGACTTTTTGAATACAGCTTGAGGCCTTTGCTCAGAAGAGGTGTTAGAGTTAGAAAAGAAGAAGAAGAAAATAAAGAAGGCAATCAAATTACCCTTTCTCCACAGGAAAGGGCACTACACTTCTTCAGGCATGCTTTGTAGATGGCCGCAGTGCACATCACCTATTGATGAAGCCTGCTTTATTTCATGGGTCTCAATCCTTTTCCTTTTATAAGTGCTAAATTCCACATCACAAAGTTTTTTTTAAAAAGCAAGAAAATGGAAAGGAGACGAAAGCAGGAGGGAAAACTTTCTTAGGAGAAAGATTAAGCACTGATTAGCACCAAAAATTAAAAAGTATCTTTTGTTGAGGAGACTCAGGATATAAATCACTAGACAATATTTTTTGGAATTTAATAATTGGGTCAAATGTTATAAGGTTCAGTCCTTCTTTGAGAAGGAATGCACTTTGCTACTGATGGATAGTAAAGCAGAACAGAACACTGACAGAACAGTGTTGATTGCATTCCATGTGGTTAAAGTTGTCCTGTACTGAGAATGTAGTATAGCAGAAATCCAGTGTGATATTAGGACAACTTACCCTGTTTATTTGTTGTTGACTTAATTCTTGTCTTTCATCTAAATAGTTTTGGATTTACCACAAAGTCATAAGCATTATCAAATGCTTACTTACTGATTGAACAGATTCTAACTAAAATGTTAGGAAATCCGAAAAGTACAAATGGACAGTTTATACCAATATAAATTACTAATTTGTTAGTAGTTAGTAAATATATACTAGCAGATAGTTTTGACCCTGTGGTCTCACAGATGAACTATTTGATTACATAAATGGGCCCAGATTTTGGATTATTTAAATGTGATAGTCATTAGCTCTAAACTGTTGACAATTTTATTTATAGTTTTTATTTTATTATTTTAATTTATTAAATAAAACTTAATTCCTGTTGCTTTAAAAAAAGGCCTCTCTGGGACCTAAAATAGCCCAGAAAAGCCCAAAGATAAGGTGAGGACTTTCAGGGGCAAAAAGTCAATAGGACAGGATGATCACAACTAACTTACAGAACAATCCTAAGTCGAGTTGAGTGGAGGATGGGAGTTATATTGCGAATACTCCATAACTTCATAGCTTTGCTAAAATGGGAAGTGAAACTACTTGGCCAGCTCAGACTAGTGGGGTTTGTGAGAAGAATGAGGTGGCTTCTCATGTGGCATACTGTAGGCGCTGGACTTACAGTTGTAGAAAGGGGTAGATATGCCACCTTCTTTCTGGAGTGGCACTTCATCCTAACCATTCCCAAATTGGCCTCTGATGTGGGTTAATATTTCTCTGCCCAGTCTCATAGATTTCAGTGGGACATTGGCCTTGAGTCAGAGAAAATTAGTTGGGCTAATGTGGCTTCCAAAAATAGGTTCCTTAGTAAAACATCTTAAAATAGCCCTGCACCCATGCCGAAGCACATAGAATGTTGCTGTCCTTGAACAAGCAGGGATCACCAGCATTGAGGCCATGATATTGAGAACACAGCTGCGCTGGGCAGGGCACGTTTCTAGGATGGAGGACCATCACCTCCCAAAAATACTACTCTACGATGAACTCGCCACGGGTCAGCGTGGGAGGGGCGCTCCAAAAAAGCGATACAAGGACTCCCTGAAACAACATCTCAGGCTTGGCCAGATTGATCACCAACGGTGGTCCGCCCTGGCCTCACATCGGGAGGCATGGAGACGCACTATCCACAATGCTGCAGCCTTATTTGAGAACTCACGACGAACAAGTCTTGAAGAGAAACGACAACGCAGAAAGAATCACAACCCAAAAACATCACCCAAGGAGACCTTCTGCTGCACTTTTTGCAACCGGACTTGTTTATCTCGGATTGGCCTTTTTAGTCATCAGCGCGCTTGCAGAAGGCGCGGGATGAGTCCTTCCTGAATCTTCGTTTGCGAAGAAAAGCCAGAGAGAGAGAGTATGATTATTCATACAGCTGTTCATTTGAAAAAAATGTTGGTATCCTGACAAAGTCATTTTTAATAATTAGATGTTTCACACATTCAATACTAAAGTGATGAATATATTTTTGGCTCTGAACTAATCAGTGTGACTTAACCACATACATATCTCCTTCATTGGCAGTGTCCAGAAGGTTTTCTCAGATTCTTCGGAGGCAGACATCGTTAAACCATCTTTGTCAGGTATTTTGTCTGCCTTTGTTACAAGTGTATTTTTTTCTTCTTATGATTTATGGATCCTTCTCCTTGCAGTTAACATAAATATGTGTATTTTATTTGTTTCCATGTCATCCAGTCTAGAAGTTAAGTAAATCAAAATTATTTGATGGGTCTTGCATATTGGTTTAAAAATACGCTCAAGGCCAGAATACTCTGAAGGTGGGAAAATTGATTGATGGATTGATTGAATTTATATCTTGGCTTTCTCCCAAAATGGGATTCAAGGCACTTTCATGGGATTGCACAGAACTTCTTGTGAACATGCTGTAGTGGGAAATCTCCTCTTTTTGTTTGGTGTTACATTCCACAAAATAAACTGCAATATCTGGCCTGGTTACCTGGTGTTTGAGAATATTTCTGAAGATCTGGGCAAGGCTAAGGTAAGAGTAAGAGCCAGTTCTACAGGAACTACAGTTGTCCCTTTGTATTCATAGTTTCGGTATCCACAGAATTAAGTATTCCCAGCTTGAAAATATTCTTTAAATAATAATAATAATCCAAGAAGCAAACCTTGATTTTACTATCTTATATAAGGGACACCATTTTGCTATGCCACTGCCTATAATGGGACTTAAGTATTCACGGATTTTGGTATCCACGGGGGTCCTGGAACCAAATCCCAGTGAATATGAAGGGACAACTGTAATAGAGAAACAGCAATAATGGCTGCCAAAGCCACTTGTGCCTAACTTCCTCTCCCTTGTCTTCTTTTTCTGGTCCAGGTTAAGTAAATACACATGGAGGCTTCCCCCCCAGAGCCAGATCATCTCATCTCATACTGATTTTAGAAAAGCAGACCTGCACAATCTGGCCCTATGTCTTTAAAAATGTATAGAGAAGCTCCCTTCAGCTTCTAGGAATATCCAGGATCAGGCCTCACTACTAATCCCTCACCAAATTGGCAGATTTGCAAGGACAGCAGTGGTAGCCTGTCCCCAGCCATTTCTTTCCATTGAAATATTAGAGCTGCCTATGCCACCTGTCCTGCATCCACTAAACTATCTTATTACCCCAGGTGTGACAGAGAATATAATTCTATCCATCGCCAGTGTTGACGTAAAATTCACCTCCCAATCTGGAAGTTTGGGGACCCTTTTCACTACACAGTATCAGTGCTATGATTCCACTTTAATTGCCATGGTTCCACCCTATGAAATCCTGGGATTTGGGATTTAAAGAGGGGTATTTACAGTTTTCAACCAGGGAGCTGTGCTTCACCAAACTACAAACTCCAGAATTCAATGGATGCAGCTGTAGCAGTTAAAATGAAATAATTGTGCTATAATTGTGTAACGTGAAAAGGCCCCTCGATATGGAATAGAGGTTGGGATGGGTAGGATGCCATTTTGTCTTTTGCCTCATGCAGCAAGTCTTCTTGGACCCAGCAATGATTATTATTTCACAAGTTCCAGGACAGGCACTTATTGCTGCAAATGTTTTTCTGGTGCTGTACCCTTGGGCAAATTAACAGTGCCTTGGTTTCATGTGCAGGAGGTACAATAGTGTTCAGACGCAACTTTGCATGAAGTGGTAAATTCAAAGTGTGAGGATTTTATCCTTTGAAAAGCAACAGTATAGGTTAGCCTTTGATATGTCTGAAGGAGTAAGTCCCCTGGCATGCACAGATGAAATGAGCACAGCTAGCCCAAGATATTTTTCTGCCTGAAAGGGAACAGCAGGTGGCATTCTTTCCCCTTCCCCCACCTCAAATAATAGCCATGGTATCTTGTACCCAACCCCAGTAAGGTTAGTTTGGCATCTAATGCCAAAGAGTTCACAAGCAGTTCCCACCCTCTCTGTGGAAGTAAAAATACAGTAATAAAGATTAATAACTAAACATTTGCTGCCTTTTTATGATATCCCATGGAAACTAGTGGCTTCCCTGTCACTGGGACGGTGAATCCACTGTGGGATTTGGCCTGAAGTTTAAAGGAGCTATCTAGGGTGCTGGACCTTAGAGGAACACTTAGAATAGTTCCTCTAAAGTTCAGACTGATACCCTGTTGGCATGGAAGCCACCAGCTAACAATAAGGGTACCCAAAATCTGCTATCTCAGTCATCCACTTCACTCCTTTTGATTCAAGAGGTGAAGATTAAAACACTTAACAGGTGTGGATAAAGAAAAAGAAGCAAAAGCTGGGAAGAATGCAACGTAATCCACAGAAGAAATAAGAGACATGTCTCAAAATGCTCAAAAGATGGTTGATTATTGGTAGAAAAGCCTGATGTATTTCAGCATATGTGTACTCCTAAGGCTTTCTTCCAGCTATACAGAATCATAAAAAGACAACTAATTAATACATAATATCACATTGTATGAAATCATTATTACATTTTTACATTGCCTATAGCCTGTACATACATACTTAGATTCAAACTTCATACATTTCTTAACTCTCAAACAAATGGACAAATGAGAATATGCAAGTAAAAGCTGAAAATATGTTATATTTGTATACTGATGGTTATCTGCTGATTTCTATATTTTTTCTTCCATCTGCTTACGAGATAAGAAAATAACTTTTATTACAAAATAATTTTTACATTTATATAATGCCTATAGACTGTAGGTAAGTAAATACACTAGACAGTTACAAATGTAATGATGATTTTATGCACAGTAGACTTTTCTATCCATAGAAAACATCTTTTGAGTGTCTTGAGATGTGTCTCTTGTCTCATCTGTGGATAAAGAAAAAACATGTTCTTTCTTAAATGAAAAACACAGTAAAGCGAGTATAGAGAGAGAACTGGCAGATTAAGCCCTCCAATCAGGGCCTGTAATTTGTGGGAACCAATGAGCTGAATTAAGTTCAGAGATGCCTGTTGTGACCTGCGGCTTTTCCAAAATAGACCAAGGGGAAAATCAACTTAGCAGGCCTCAATAAGAAAGCGTATAAAGGGATAAAGTCTATTTTTTAAGGTAATAAACCATAAACTAATTAATTGTTTGGATTGGATTATAGGCATCAAGAACTGTGATCCACAGTGCAGACATTACGTTCCAAATGTTGGAAGACTGGAGGAATGTGGACCTTAACAGCATCACCAAACAGACACTATACACCATGGAAGACTCACGAGAGGAACACAGGAAACTTATAATGCAATGTAAGAATGTAAAACTCTCACCTCTGAGAGAGGCAACTGTAGCCTCTCATGGCCAGAGTTTGGAAAAGTTGATTTTGGGACTACAGAATCCCCTTGCTCCTGATCTTGATGGCTGGGGATTCTTCGAATTGTAGTCCAAAAAAGTAACTTTTCCATGCTCCACTTATGGCAAATGCAGAGTGCAGTAGTTAACTAATGCCATTGCTCTGACATTACTAGGACTCTTTCCCTGCATCCTAACCCACTGATTAAAATGGTAAAATGACCCATATTGGGAAGATTTGTGGAGAAAGGACAGCTGTTTAATTCTTTCCCTTCTTGCTGTTTGCCCACTCAGAATTTTCCCCTACTCCCTCCAGAATTGCAGAGAAAAAGATTGAACTGGAAGCACTCACAAGCAAGTGTATAACAATGTGATATTGTGCACACTCACTCCAATGCAAATTCTACTGTGTTGAGCAAGGCTTTCTCTTAGGGAAAGGAAGTACATGTGGGATTGCAGCTTGACATTCTTTTAGTGTTCCTACCTTTTCTGAAGACATTGTAAAGCCTACATTGGTTCTAATATAATATAGCCCTCCTCCTCTGTGTCCCACAGGCAATAGAGGGCAATAAAAGAGGAAACAGGAGAGAGTGTTCTCACTACCCACCCCTCAATTGCCCTCCCCTTGGAGTTCTGAGTTGTGCCAATGTTGGAGTCTTTCTGGCACCAACTCAAAACCTTTGGGGCTTAATTTACTTTAAATGTACATATGTGTGTTTTTTAATTTGTTGTTGCTTTTAAGCTGTTTTTTTTTTAACTTGTTGCCGTATTTAATGTGTTTTTATCCTGTTTAAACTATTTTGGTTTTTTAAAATCTGGAATTGTTTTAATTTGTTGTTTTATCTGTACATGACACTGAAATCCCACAATAAATGACAGGACATAAACATATAAATAATTAAATAAATGGTATAAAGACATGATCTATAATGTATTTGTTTAGTGTAAAATATCCTACATACTATAGATTTTCTTTGGGGTTTTTCCGGGCTGTGAGGCCATGTTCTGGAATAGTTTCTTTCTGACGTTCGCCTGCATCTGTGGCTGGCATCCTCAGAGAATGGTTGTGTAGGTGTGTGGAGTTTATATGCTGTGAACCCCTGTTGGGGAGGGTATGTAAATTTGTGTAATTGAATGGTTAGTTTCTGGGTATAGAAATGCAAAGTTCCCATCAACCAACCATTAGCCAAACAGACACTAACGAGCTTTGCATTTCTATAACCAGAAACTAACCATTCAATTACACAAATGTACATATCCTCACCAACAGGGATTCACACAGCATATAAACTCCACACACACACCTACACAACCATTCTCTGAGGATGCCAGCCACAGATGCAGGCGAAACGTCAGAAAGAAACTATTTCAGAACACGGCCTCACAGCCTGGAAAAAAAACAAGGAAAATCTATGGATGCCAGCCGTTAAAGCCTTCAACTTCACATCCTATATACTGTTTCCTCGGGCACTGCTCATTATTGAGGTAACATAGCGTGTTTTGTAATGCCTTAACAGCAAACATTTTTGCTATGGTCCACCTCTTTATTGTGCTCTGAAAATGAGTTAAAACCGCATTGTGGATGGATTGATTCAATGTAGGAAGCCACAGCCCTGAATCTGCATGACCTGAGCAGGGCTGTTGATGACCAGGGCTCTTGGAGGTCTCTTATTCATATGCCAAATCCATAAGTCTAGGGGCTTGTCTATACGAGGTGATAAAGTGTGGATTGTTGCACAGTAACGTCAATTGCAGTTTTCATATGTCTCCATTTTTTTTTCAAGATTGCAGACATGTGAATCCATATTCATTTGTTGTTAAGCAGGCATGCCTGAGAATCAAGATGGCAGGCGCAAGTTAATTACTCTCATTTTTATTGTCACCAGTTGCTGCCACCAGTTTTTTTTAAAAAGCAGATCCAAGTGTGATATTCTGCTTAAATAAACAGTAAAAAAGTGGGGAAGGCTGTTTTATTACCTCAGTGCACGATTGCTACAGCGAAAATCCAACATGGTGGTTCTGGGCACTTGTCTTGCCAGCAAGCTTCACTGCCTGCGCATGTCCAACCAATCAGCTTTCCACTTATGCTGTTATGGGGAATACACATCAAAGCAACTTGATTGTCCCAACTGCACATTTCCTTTGGAGTGTTTTTTTAAATACAGGGAAAGCCACAAAAGCTTTCCCCCTTGGAGTATTTGGCATTTTTGGCCCCCTCCTTCCAAATATGGTGGATTGATGCGGGATTCCATTTAGACAAAACGTATCCTCCTCAAATTCTATGAGGAGTATTTTTGCTGTCTAGATGAGCCCAAAGCCAAGTTGAAGTCAAATAACAGCAAATTAGCACCATAATGTGAAGGGGGAGGGAAATGCACATTTGGATATGTATCTTATTACACATGATGCAGAACAAACAGACAGCTTCCATAGTTAGACAAGAGGTTGGAGACGTTATTTCTTTACTACAACTCCCTGAAGTCTTCAGAAGGGCTTCTGTGAGTTATAGGCTGAAATTGTGTGATTACGACAGGATAGTAGCATGAATGGGTTCCCATTATCACACAACGTCATTGTCCTCCCATGGTCCATATGTGCACCACCCATTAATTATGCATAACTTTATTATGCAAAACTCAATAATAGCCCTCAATCTCTCTCTTTTCATGGTATTGACGAGCATGCGAAAAATCACATCCTGCTGTAATTGCAATGTTGCAGCATAAATGGGCAGTCCTCTTTCCCCCCTTCCCCTTTCCCAATGAGAGCACATAATTAAACTTCCAGGGGAGAACGTGAAGAGGACCAACAAGACACTGGTTTAATGAACTGTCACCCTTGCTTGGTACGTTTTTATATTTAAGTGTTTATTTGTGAAGTTCTTTTGTTATGGATTTGTTTTTGGAGTTTTTAACCGAAGTCACATCTTCTCATAAGAATAGCCAAAATTTCACCCACGCAAAATCATGGAAGTAAGAGAAACATTTTCTTAAAGATGCATGTGCAGGCCAGCAGGAAGTGTTAATACTCCCTCATTAGAAGGCAATGTGAAGAGAAGTGTTACTATAGCGTGAGCTCAAATCCTGTTCTTAAATGTGTGATAATTCCGTGGCAGTAGTATTGTACAATTACAGCAACGTGCAGTAATTACTGTGATCATGGTACTAGCTTTCTGCTTTCCTCAATAGCATAATCACAGCGTTTTTAGATGCTCATCTAATAAAGTCCGTAGTCTCCAGAATTCATTCTTGTAGTCTAAAAAAGTAATCCAAATAAGGAATCCAGAACTCTGTACAACAGATGTGCCCCCACAGAAAAGTAACCCAAGCTTTGTGCTCATGTATAAAATTAAAATGCTGATCAGATTGGGACCACAGTTCTTGATTCAGCTAATGATACACACGTGAAAGCTGACTAGCTCCTCAATTGAAGTAGGGTACTTGTGTTTCAAAGTCACAATTAGACACCAAGTGAGCCAAAATATAGCATTTAGGCAATGTGTGTGTGTGTGCGCACCCAAGCATGTATGTGAATGAACAAACATGCTTATAACAGAGTCATGTTGAAAGAAATTTTGAATTGGGGAACATCCCATATTTGAATTTGGGCAAAGGTATTATGTTCTTTACAGGTGTATATGACTGGAAAGACTTTTTTAAAGGAAACTTTAGATTTTTTTTTTACATTGAATGGACAGTAGCTTCTAATACTGTCCATATTAGTTATACTATGACCACATAGACTGTCATTAAGGCATTTTATAATTATTATAATTATGTAACAATAATATTATTATCAATAAAATGACTAGTAACTGATACTCTATTATGTTTACTGTTAGTCCAAAACCTCATCCTAAAGCTGTTCTGCAGTGGAATGCACTGCCTTGGAGTCTGGTGGAGCCTCCTTCTTTGGAGGTTTTTAAACAGAGGCTGGATGGCTATCTGTCAGGAATGATTTGATTGTGTATTCCTACATGGCAAGGGGTTGGACGAGATGGCCCTTGTGGTCTCTTCCAACTCTATGATTCTATGGTAATCTCAGAAACCATGTTAGAAAAGTGATTTCCATCTCCTTTAATATTAGAAAACCAAAGTTGGGACATAATGTGATAAAGTAACACCATTGCGTCTTGCCTTCTTTTAAGCAATAAGGTACACCATTATTACTTTTAAGTGTTTTCAGGAAAATGAATCAAATGTTAGCTGTTTTGTATAGTGATCAACATCTACTCATTATTGCAAAGGTATAGTTTTTGGTAAGGTTATCCAATTTTGGACATTTTTAGTAGTGGAAGTTTGGGGAAAAAATAAGTCAACGTATTTCTTTGAAAATTGAGCCCATCCTCTGTATTATCCACGTGCTCCCTCATAATTCTTTTTCAAAAGTAAATACAGTATAACTCTGGTTTCCTATCCCTTTCCTCATAAGAGTTGCCTTCTGTCTTTTTATGATATCCACAGTTCTTGTGTATCTATTCCTGTCCCTGTTTTCCAATCTAAATTACAGAATGCAATTTCAAACGTCTATCAAACAAATATAATTCAAAGCATTGTAGTTGTTAATAGTTGCCAAGTCAGCTTCGACTTATGAATGAGAGACCTCCTGGATGTGCTGTTATTAATAGCCCTGGTCAGATCTTGCAAACTCAGGGCCATGGTTTTCTTGACTGAATCAATACACCTGTACGTAGTTTTCCTTTTTTCCTACTGCCTTCAACTTTAGGTATTCCTTCCTCCTAATTGGATATGATTTTTCTAACTGACACAAATTATGGTTTGACAGGATGTGACATATGTTAGTTTGCCATTTCCCATGTTTTAATTACTGTGTTGTTAGGCTTTTTTTTAAAAAAAGATAGCCTGCTAATCTTAAAAATGTGGTCCAAAACTGCTTACATTATAGTACTTAAAACAATTATTTTTTAAAAAAATGAACAAAAATTTGCACTAGAGAAAAAACAAAAAGGTGAATGTGATTCCATAGGCACTCATTCATAAAACAGAGCAGCAGAAAAAGAATCAATCACACAGGAGATCCCAAAAACAAACTGAATCAGATTTGCAATTTTAATCTGGCTAGCCAGAATATTATCTCCCCTCTTTGCTTCATAATTTTCACAAGTTGGATAGAACATTTTTGTTAATGTGTACAATTGGTTGATAGTGTAGCTAGTGAATTTTTATAAATTTTGTAGCACAACTCCAGCCATGCTTACTCAGAGACAAGCCTCAGTTATATTAGTAGGGCTTAGTCCCAATTAAGTGTACATAGAACTGTAGCCTTACAAATGCAGTTCGATGCATATTTAGTTTTACTCCCTTAGTAGAAATGTTTAGGACTCCAGCCTCTATAATGTCTAATTATTGTACTTATTATTGTATTATTGTACTGTATTTTAAATTAATGTTGTTTGTTCGAGTCACCTTGAACATTTGCAAAAAGTAACCTAAAATGTTTTAAATAAGTACTACAATAAATGCACACATCTGCTTAAAGTTTACTTGTATATCTGAAAGAGTTTCCAGTTACAGAAATAATATCTAGAAACTGCTTTGAGGTAATTAAGCATGATGGTAAAGTCAGTTTTTATAGGAAGAAACCACCTTTTAGTTATTACAAATAAATGATGCTTGTAGCAATTATGGGATATATTTGTGGAGCTGTAGAGTGTTTCCTGACAGGAAGACCATCAACAACTTTGGCACAACTTTGGCAACTGAGTTTAAATAGCATCTTTATGCATTTCTAAATCAATTTCATGCATGACCTTCTTTGTCAAAAGGGTCAGAACATAGCATTAGTGCTCAGAAGAGTGATTGTAGTACTTGGGCCTGTGATTTAGTTACAGATAGGCACTGCTGAAAAATGTAATCAAATGAATTGTGTTATTTATTTAAAAAAACAAAACCAAAAGCCACAGATAGGAAGCGGGGGGGGGGGAATCAAGCATAGCAAATAGTTTTAGCATCTTTATTCTTTAAAAACAATATGTTTTCATATAGTTAAGCAACATGTGTAAAGTTATTAGGAGAGATAAGTGACTTGTGATTTAAAAAAAACCCTTTCAACAAGAGACAACAGTCAATAATTTTTTAGATCATTGGTGCTTTATTTTGCCAGTATATCAGGAATTTGATCATCTTCTGGAGGAGCAATCACCCATCGAGTCATATGTAGAGTGGTTGGATTCCATGGTGGACAGATGCGTTGTGAAGGTCAGTAAAAGCAGACCTAGAACGTAGTCAGGGTATGGGTTAATGCTGGAAAAGTTCAAAGTGAGTTCTGTGCTTGATTAATTCCTATAAGTAGGGCCAGCCCTGGTTAGTACTTGGATGGGAGACCACCAGCGGATACCAGGTGCATTGGCTATAATTCAGAGGAAGGAACTAGCAAAACCACCTCTGAGTATTCCTTGCCTAAGAAAACCCTAGGGAAATCATAGGGTCACCATAAGTTGACAGGCAACTTGAAGGTGCACACACACACATATGCACACACACAAATTTGTATTTGAGGACAGCATTCCCAAGCATTCCCATATTTTCTGCCCTGTCTTATCTCAAAAGAGAATTGCTTGGTAACCCCAGCAAGTTGTGGTCCAAACTTGGATATTGCAAACTGTCTTATACTGTTTTGCTGCATGGCCAACAGAGCTACCCCGAATGTGTCTTATATACTGTGTCAGACCATTAGTCCAAATAGCTTAGTGTTCTCTGTACTGGGACTGGGGAACATTTGGTCTTCCAGATGTTTTGGCCTACATCTCCCATCAGTCCTACCTATTGAAGCCAACTATATGGAATTGTGGACATTATAGCCCAAACCCTCTTGAAACTCAAAGGTCTCTGGTCTATATTGACTGACAACAGCTTTCCAAGTTTTCAAAGTGGTGTTTTTCCTTAGCCTATTTGCAGATGCTGGGAACTGGATCTTTTGTATGTGATACATATGCAGTATGACCAAGATGACCACGGAGGGAAAAGAGGAACAGCTCAGCTGGTAGTTGAAGTAGTGGCTGAGGCATTTCTGGGGTGTGTTGTGTTTCTCGCCAAACTGATTGAGCCTTTGTTTGGACAGTGTCCACTTTTATAGTTTGGTGAACTTAAGAGGAACAGTAATGTATAATTAGCTCTGTTTGCATAACATTTACTGGGTAACTCAATAATTTTGTTGAGCAAAAGATAATTAATATATTCTACAAAAATTTTAACATTAAGATCTATGTTTTAGAAATCAAGGGAATACCTATCAATTATGTACAGAAATGCAGTTTTGTGAATGGTTGCAGAATGGTTTGCTGCAGGTGAAACCATTTTGCTGCAAAGTGTTCTTCATTGTTTAAACTGTTATGAAATCTACTCCAAATTAACCAATTTATGTCTGAATTTGTATTTTCTTTTCACCACATGTTTTGATATTTAGTTTTTGTTTGATTTTAGGACCTGAGATACTAGATCTGAGTGATTAGTTGGTACTAAATGACAAATGTAACTTGTCATTATGAATTATGTTAGAATGCAGGGTGAAAATTTAGCCTCTGCTTAAACAGACTGGGAATCCATGTTTTCTCAAATCCAAGGTTGCTCGAATCCAAAAGCACGTGTGTGCATGGAAATAACAATACTGAAGAGTATAACAGGTGTGAATAATGAAACCTTGAAGTCTTGCTAGCATATTAGTTTGATTCTTATTTTTATTTTAGAGTGGGCCCTCCTTATCCGCAGGCTCCAAATATCCTTGGATTCGAGCACCATGGATTGTCGTGCCCGATACCTAAAATGGCGGTGATGTGAACACAGATGCAGTAAAGCATCCATGCACATGTTGCCACCATTAAATTATATGAGACTCAACCTTCTGTTGTTTTTGTTATTCGAACCCCCACAGATACAGAGGGCCCACTGTATTTGTAAAAACATTAATAAAAGTAATGTTATGATAAAATAATTATGTTAGGATCTTCCTATTACCTGCTTTACCTCCTTTTGACTTGTCACAGCAAAGAAAGGGAATAGGCAAAATAAGATAAATTGTATCCCTAGTGGCATTACTGTGCAGGAGTCAGGCTGTCTCCTTCTGTATGACTCTGAAGAGACTACGAAGAACTACTGAACCAATGGCTGACTTGGTATGAGATTCTCATGAGATAAGCTCCTTATGTTCTTTCATGGGACTCAATCCACCATGGCAAAGTCATATTCAAATGTAGAGCTTTCAAAAGTTTTTTTTTTCCTTGGGGTCTCTTAACTCTACAATTCTATGATTCTATGAAATGAGAACTCCCAGAATTCCCCTAGTTGAGTCAATTGGAGAATTCTGGGAATGATACTTTAAGATTTAAGACCTGAATCCAATTGCAAGTCGTAACTAGAGTTGTCCCATTGAATCACTGGGATGTATATAAGTTTTGTGATTTACCATTCCGCCTTTAATTCAATAAGACTGTTCTCATTGGGAATAGCAACTGGATTTAGGCATTTCCAAATTTACCAGTGGATGATAGTATGTCTGTCCTGCCCCAGTGGGATTTAGTTAGTTTTCTGTGGTTTGCACCTAATGTGCAACTTAAAAACTGAAGTTAATCTAAAAAATAAAAGAATAAAATGACTTGGGGGGAAAAAATACGTTGGCCAGTCTGCACAGAAATGACATGCTGGAAGAGCCTTGTTTAGTCAGCGGCTCCTGCAACAGGCTCCAGTTGTTCCATTGTTAAACTGGCCATGGTTGTTAAACAAGCTAATAATCTGCTTCATTCAAATCCCCCAGTTTATGACGTGGTGCCTTCATCCCTTGAATGAATTCCACTGGGCTATGGGCTTCACCTTTCTTTCAGTCCTGCACACTGGAATGCTGCCTCCAGTTTAGTCAGCCAGAAATGGGGGAGTTGGTTTCACAGGGAAGTGGTCACTTCCTCCATCACTCCTCTGTGTCATAGAGTGCCTTGTATGAATGCCAACAAATGGTGTGTGAGAGCATGACACTTTGATAGTGTAAAAGCTACACATTTTAGGCCACTTATGAATAGTTATGCTGAATGGTTAAGCCATCAAGCGTTGAATTTTAGCTATTGTACTGACATAATTTCCAACAAATGGGTGGAATGTACACAAATACATATGGATACTCAACATTTGTGCTGCTCAGAGCGGACATGTTGAAATGAATTTAACTTAGTAGACACAACTAATTTAACTCCTATGGATTTCAGTGAGTCTACTCTGGGTAAGATTAATGTTAAACTTAGCCCATTGGTTTTTGACTCTTATCTTCCAGACCTGAAAAGCATGGCAGTATTCCATTTCCATAGTGTGACATGTACTTGGGTGGGTTTTTTTGTTTGTTTTGTTTTGTTTTGTTTTTTTGGCTTGCAATGAAATGAGCATGGGCATTGATGTAGTGATTGCTGATGTCAACAGAGGCAGTGATGACTCACTAAGGCAGGGGAAAGAAGTACGGTAGTACTCTTCTGTGCAGTTCCAGGAAGGCAGGAGCATGGTGAAACTCTTCTCCAATTGAAGGACTACAGGTCCCTGCAATGTATTCAGCCTTCCTCCCCCTCACCAATCCCAAAACAAGCAATACATTTCAAGAGGAGGAGGCAGCAACACTTTACTACAAAAAATGCCACTCATATACGGTTACAGTGGACATGATTCTCTAACAAAGCAAATGGAGGCGCATAAAACAGTGTGCAGTGGAGGTGTATCTACATCACATCTGTTTCTTTTTCTTGACAGGTAGCTGCTAAGAGACAAGGCTCTTTAAAGAAAGTAGCTCAGCAATTCCTCTTGATGTGGTCCTGTTTTGGCACAAGAGTTATTCGGGATATGACTTTGCATAGTGCCCCCAGCTTTGGTACTTTCTCTTTATATCTTGTTATGGGAAGAACTATTTAGCTTCTTAAGTGAAGCTGGGTTAACAGTAAATAGCATTATTGCCTTGGTGTATTAGATGTACACACTACATAGTCCTTGTAAAAATCTTGCATTGTTAAGTCTTATGAAGGCAATAAAAGCACAATGCATTGTACTGGACAGTTCTCTTCTAAGGGCCCTTTTGCACTACACGGTTATAGCACCCTGATTCCATTTCAACTGCCATGGCTGCATCCTGTAGAGTCCTGGAATGTGTAGTGTGGTGAGGTACTAGAGCTCTCTCTGCCTGAGCATTCTAAATACTCCATCCCTAAACTGCAAATCCCAGGATTCCATAGGATGGAACCATAGCAGTTAAAGCAGAATTGTATTGCTGTCATTGTGTAGTGTGAAAGGGTCCTAAGCATGTATGCACACTTCTTGTGTTGCAGTAGGGCTTTTGCAAAAGAGTAGTATCCTTTTGTAAGTAATTGTCATGTACTGGCTTCTTCAGACTCAGTGATCATCAGTTTCAGAGTCGAAAACAGAAAGCTTTACACAGTAATCCACAGAGTTAACCCTACAAAATTGCTGCTTAGAATGAAACCTAACTAGCAAGCAGTAAATGAAAAGCATTCTACAATCTACAAAATCTGGCAGGTTATATAATCATTGGCTATCCATAACCCCCACACTCAGTTCCCACCAGACCTGAGCTATGCCCACTCTTCCCATAGCTGAGGCCAGGTGCTAGTTTCATCTAGGGAGATTTTCACACGGGGAAGTTATTCCCCTGAGAGATCGGGAGAGAAATGGGGCTCTTCCGGGAGCAGAGCTCCGTTTCACATGCCCCCTTCCTTCTCCTGATCTGACGTCACCGTCACTCTGTGCTGCTTCCATTTCTCTGCCAGTATCTTCCGTCATTTTTTAATAACGAAAGTTCTTCGTTATTAAATGGAGAAATGGAAGCAGCACAGAGTGACGACGACGTCAGATCGGGAGAAGGAAGGGGGCATGCGAAACGGAGCTCTGCTCCCGGACGAGTCCCATTTCTCTCCCGATCTCTCAGGGGAATAATTTCCCCGTGTGAAAATCTCCTACTGTACAAATATAGAGCACATAACCTCCTTTTCCCAGTCAGACTACTTACTCATTATGAAGTACAAAAGAATGCAAACACAAATTAGCCACAAAGTGATATAACAGAACTGAACTTGGCAGGAGAAGGTCACAGCCAGGACCGATCCTGACAGTAACAGAATAGTCGTAGTTGTAGTACCTGGTTTCCTGGAATAGGTCATGTTGCTTAGACACTTCCTTCAACCATGGTGGAGATGGTGGAGGAGGACTAGCCTTGCAAGGAAAAGTAACCGACTTTACATGGGAGTATGATGGGAGAATAGACTAAAATGGAAATTTGCATATGAATGGCACAGCAAGACATTTTATGATGTTGGCACTGCTAACCAGGTAGGATCCATTTGGGCTCTACTTCAAGCAGCAAAATATGTGGGGAAATTACTGGACATGAGGGATAAAACTCAGTGGTTCTCCATATATATTAATATTAATAACAGAGCCTTAAAAATACTTTTTGGATTACAGCTCTTTTGGGCCATTCTGATGGAGGGTTCTTGTCTAAAAAAGTAAATTTCCCAAGCTGTGGAATAAGTCAAATGTGTAAAAATCCTAAACACAATGACTAGAAAATAAGAAGAGGTATTTAGCTTTTAGTTAAATGTGCATAGAATTTCCCTAGAAGTAACTGGACAGTTTTGCTACCTTTTTATGTTCCCACCCTCATGTCATCTGAAGTGTGCTATTTCACCTCACCTAATGTTACGGCTGATTCTGGACTTTGACATTGTGTATTTTGCCTGCATACTGTATAAATACTTATGAGGCAAAAATATAGGGAGGTAAAACTAAAAACTTTTTTATAATTAACCTGATTTAAAACCAGTCATAGCTGAACACAATCCTAAAGCAGAAATCTGGCTTCTAATGGGAATCAAATAACGTTACCTGTTTTCATATGCTTCAAATCTCAGCTAGCTGATACGTAACAGAAGGTTTCATTGACCAACCAATCTAATCAAGTTGAAAAACATGGTCATTAAATCTTGCATGAAATTTGTAATTGCTGTAAAGGTCATTCTCATTAGGACAATTTTCTTATAGACTGCAGCCCAGAGACTAAGACATAATGAGCCAAAAATTAATTCTAGCTTTATAAATCCTGATACAAAAAAGAAAGAAAGAAGCAAAACAGTATCCTACTTCCTCTAGCCTGACCCCTATCATGTCTGCTTGAGATGTAAATCTCCCTGATTGCAGTGGGACTTAATCTCTCAAATCAGTCACAAGATCACAGTGTCTTGAAACTTAGGATCATAGGGACAGTAGGGTTCTTTCAGCATTTATTTGACTTATGAAGTGACCATTAGCAAGACTTCATAGAGCCAATGGGATTGAAGAAGCAACACAAAGTTTTGTTAATTGCTCTTTTTTGTGTGTGCATTATTTTATCTTTAGGATCTTTTCACCTTATTCACCTGATGTTTGACGACTACGTATTGTACCTATTAGAATCTCTTCATTGTCAAGAGAGAGCTAATGAGCTGATGCGGGCAATGAAAGGAGAAGGGGGAACAGGTAATATACTTTCTTGCAGTTGTTTTATAAACAGTCACTTAAACCTGCAAGCCCACCACTAGCTTAAGAAAAATCTAGCACAAGGCGTGTCTACTTTCATTTGTGGTGGCCATGTCTGAAACTGATGAGGTACTGGGCTCAGATCTTAAGACTCTCTCTCTCTCTCTGGCTTTTCTTCGCAAACGAAGATTCAGGAAGGACTCATCCCGCGCTTTCTGCAAGCGCGCTGATGACTAAAAAGGCCAATCCGAGATAAACAAGTCCGGTTGCAAAAAGCACAGCAGAAGGTCTCCTTGGGTGATGTTTCTGGGTTGTGATTCTTTCTGCGTTGTCGTTTCTCTTCAAGACTTGTTCGTCGTGAGTTCTCAAATAAGGCTGCAGCATTGTGGATAGTGCGTCTCCATGCCTCCCGATGTGAGGCCAGGGCGGACCACTGTTGGTGATCAATTTGGCCAAGCCTGAGATGTTGTTTCAGGGAGTCTTTGTATCGCTTTTTTGGAGCGCCCCTCTTACGCTGACCCGTGGCGAGTTCACCGTAGAGTAGTATTTTCTTAAGACTATTAAGGCCTAATTAAAAGTGTGAAGTCGAAGGCTTTCACAGAAAGTATCCATAGATTTTCCTTGGTATTTTTCTGGGCTGTGAGGCCATGTTCCAGAACTATTCCAGAACACAGCCTCACAGCCCAGAAAAAAACCAAGGAAAATCTAATTAAAAGTGCCAGCTAGAGTATAAATATACTCTCTCTCTCTCTCTCTCTCTCTCTCTCTCTATATATATATATATATATATATATACTCTATTTAAATGATATCGTTGAATCAATGTAATGGCTGTAAGTGCTGATTTACCAATTTGCCATTGACTTGATGGGTCTACTCTAGTTGGGACTAGCAACTGGATTTAAGTCCCACTAGGGTGAACTATACCAAGAACCTGAAAGAGTTACTTTTTTGGATTACTGGGTGTGCTCGGTTGGTTTCCTGAGAATTTTTGTCCAAAAAAGGAACTATTCCAAACTCCGGGTTTACCTTTCAACACAACTTTCCCCACTTGTTTAGTAACATGGAATGTACTTTGCATGTGTATCTTTGCATATTGATATTAGCTTGCCAACAGCACACTAGCCTAGGCCGAGTTCAGGCCTGCTAATATTAATACATGAATGGGCTAGCACGTTTGTTTATTTATCTATTTAAATATTTTGACCTTGCTCTATATCTGAAGATGTCAGACCCAGCACCCTTCTGATATGTTGGATTTCAGCTCTCATCACATCACAACTGGCTGACAATGATGGGGATTGTAGTCTAGTACAGTGGGACAGCATTTAGTTGCAGAAGACTGAAGGTAGGCAATACTGGGCTAGACATGAACCAAGGTTCTTCTGTAGCACAAAGCAACTTCGTATATTGAAAGCCTACACAGCTATGGGCTTTCTTTGTAACACCACTTCTGTATTAATCAGAACCTGAGTGGTGAGCAAATGCCCAGGTGTACAAGCGAGCAGCTGCAGGGAACTATTATTTTTTCATATATATTTAGTGATGGCAGTGGGTAAGAATATAGCCAGATTTTTGCTCAGAAAATATGGAATCCCAATTAGTCAGTTTGTTGTTTGTCCTCCATACTAAAATGTCTGTAGGGAAGGGAAGGAATCCCAGTGAGGCTGTTTCAAATTAATCAATTAAAGCAGTAAGCTGCCCGGGTTCAAGGTTTTATTTTTTAAAAAAATCTTTACTAGATAAGCCCTTACTAGATTACACTTTGTTGAATGAAAAGGTAACAACAAAAACACAAAAAATAAGTGAACAAGAAGAACAAGACAGAAATAACACAAAACTGATTGTGAACATTGTATCATAAGAAAACAGTTAGTTTATTTCATTCATTCATTCATTTAATTTATATGCCACCTTTCTCCCAGAAGGGACCCATGGAGGCTCACAAAATCACATAAATACAGTTTCAAACCATTTAAAACCTCACAATATAAAAATATAAAATTACATAAAACACATAAAAGTTAAAAGATAAAAATAAGCAAAAATAAAAAGACATCCCAATAAAAGCCTCCATAAGCCCAGCTATGTATTAAAAAGCCTGTGCAGTGGAAGGAAAGTAGGGAAGGGGCCAGCCTAGTCTCCTGTGGAAGTTGTCGTGTTTAAATTCATCAAGTAGATGGGTAGAGCAATAGATCATTCCAGAGGTTACTATGAGTTACAGGAGGATGATAAATAGTATTGTTACTGCTGGAATTGCTATTGAACAGGCACTGTGTCTCCCCTCCCATGCACAACAAAGATGTTTTTGAATGCTTGAAAGTTGGAGCCCAGTTGTCTCCACATTCATATACACGTACATACACCAGTTGATGTGTAACTCCTTAGTCATAGAATCATTGAGTTGGAAAAGACCACAAGGGCCATTCAGTCCATCCTCCTGCCTTGCAGGAATACCCAATCAAACCATTGCTGACAGAGAGCCATCCAGCCTCTGTTTAAAAACCTCCAAAGGAGGAGACTCCATCACACTACGAGGCAGTGTATTCCACTGCCAAACAGCTCATACCGTCAAGAACTTCTTCCTAATGTTTAGGTGGAATCTCTGTTCCCTTAGTTTCCTGTAGTCCTCAGTGTATGTGGACAATACAGGCTGTGCTTACTACATGGTGAGGCACTCTGCACACGCTCAAAAGTTCTATCATTAATACACAGATTCCTAGGCTGAGAGGCCCTGAAACAAATTCAGCTCTCCTTTTAGATCTGAAGATAGAAGTGCAGTAATTTAGCCATTGCTATTGAAATTGTGTGCCCTTTTAAGGAATGGAAAGCAACAGAACAAAACTGGGGCGGGGGGAAGGGAGGGAGAAGCAGACATGTTATTTTAGAATTTTTCCCTTCTTTTTTCCTTTCTTTCAGTAGAAGTACGTGAAGATTTAACACTGGCAGAACCTGTTCCTCCAAGTCCCTTCCCAGTGCCTTTCTCTCCAGCTAAATCTGTTACCTCTGTAGATGTGCCATCTGCACCCTCACCTGTAAGCAATCAGTCCCCAGAGTATGTTGGCATCACAGCTACAACAGGTTGGTAAGGCTAAGGATGACTGGTTGTTTACGCACTTCTTAAAGAATACAGTCAGACCCCCATATCCATAGAACTAATATCTGCAGTTTCAGTTATCCATGGCTGAAAAAATAGGGACACATACCATAACAGTAATGCTGGAAAATGCCTAGAGGGGTGTCCTCTCTAGGCATCTTCTAGGTCCTCCGGTGCAACTCTATTGTATGTTTGTACCAGAAGTCCTTTATTTTAATTGGGTTCACTGTTATCTGTGACTTCCGATATCTGCAGAAGTCAGGGAACCAACCCCCTGTGGATATGGGGGTCCGACTGTAATATCCATCTAAAACTGGGGGCTGGATGGAGGTTTGTGGGTGCCTGCTGTTCTGACTTACAGTGAATGAATGGAGTGAATGTATGGATCCTTTGATAGCATCCCATCATCAGTGGAAAGTAGTAGAATCCACCCAATGGCCAGTACAGGATCACATTTCCATTTTGGAGGGGGCTGTGATTTTAGTGGTGACCCCTGAACTACTTTTTTAAAAGGCAATAACTGTCGGACATATGAAGAGACAATGTGACTTATTGGAAAAGACTGGGTAAAGTAGAAGGCAATGGGAAAAGAACAGCAGGTGAATTGGCTCAGTCAAAAAAGCAAGATCTGAGCAGGATCTGAGTTTGCAAGATGTGACCAGGGCAGTTGATGACCAGAGTGGTCTGTCCTTCATAAGGTTGCCATAAATTGATGGTAATTAACAACAAAATGCAGATGCATGATTTGCCTAAAATGAGAAGTTTGTAGGGGTAGGATTTGTGGATTTTGTTACGAGACTCCTCTCTTTCCCCCTTAATTCAAGTACAGTAAGACTCCCATATCCACAGGGGATTGGTTCCCCCCCCCCCGTGGATACTGAAATCCACGGATAACAGTGAACACCACTGAAAATAATAGGACTTGTGGTTTAAAATTCCACAGAGTTGCCTTGGAGGACCTAGAAAATGTCTAGAGGATGCATTTTCTAGGAAGTCTCTATGGTATGGGTTCTGTTTTGCGTCCCATGGATAACTGAAACCATGGGTATTGGTTCTGCGGATATGGAAGTCCTACTGTACAGTGGGAGATAGTGAAGAGGAGAGGAAAATGAGAGGATGAGTTAAGTGTAGCAGCCCAACAGGGTGGACACTTAAACCTGTAACAATCTTAAGCAACTGGAGGATATCCTAAGTTAATCTGGCTTCAACCTTTGGTTTTAAATCAAGGTTTGGACCCTGGATCTGACACACAGGACATTTTCAGACACCCCTTACCACGCAAGCAGCCTCTGGAGCAGTAACGAGGCTGCTGCGTGGCAGGGGGTCAATTTTGGACGATGCCATCCCTCTCTCAATGCTGTTCCGGCTAGCATTGAAGGTGGCTGCGCTATTTTTTACTCATGGACAACTTCCGTGAGTGAAAAATAGCGCGGCCGCCTTCCATGCTAACCAGAACAGTCACGGATGATGCCGAGAGAGGGACGTCGTTGTCTGAAATCGACCCCCTGCCGCGCAGCAGCCTCGTTACTGCTTCAGAGGCTGCTTGCACGGTAAGGGGCGTCTGAAAATGTCCACAGACTCTCCTATCCTAATAAACATTCTTAGGAATAACTAATCCGTGTGCGTACCCTTACCCAGAAATAAAGTGCTGTCTGCTTCTTAGCAATTTCTATACTTTAACACAAACACATGGCAGAGCTTGGAATGTTACTTTTAAACAAGTAATTCATTGCATTACTTATTAAAGGAAATGAGAGAAACTGCTGTTGCATTGCTCCTTGTATCACACTCTGCACACGTTACGCATTACAATGTTATAGTAATTACATTATGTTAGTCATTTGGGAGACAGCTGAAAGGACTGATGTCTCTTACTTCTAAAGATGTAAATCCTTGACTGTTTTGTCATTGCATGCAAGGATGAATAATTACAGTAGTTTTCTCCCCACTGCAGGAGGGAACAAATATTCCTCCACGGTATTCATCCCTTGTTCAATCATCCTGACGTGTTGCAGAGCAGTTATTCTGCAGAGAAAAACATATGGGATTTTTGCACAGAAGGACTGCATTCTGCATAGGAAACCTATTTTCTGATCAGAAGACAGGGGTTTTGTGGTGGTGGGGACCCACGCCACATGTTTTTCTTTGTAGAATAACTAACTCCTCAACGCATCAGGACTTTCAAATACCAGGAGAAAACTGCAATATTCTCACTGGTCTTTTAATCTGGATTTTGGGAAACCTGTTTTCTGATCTGAGAATGTATCATTACAAGTATTCTTTCTGCCCCTACTTACTTTAGTTGTACAAATGTGGCTGAATGTGGTTGTACAAATGTGGTTTTTTCCATTTCAAAATAATGCACAAGCAGAGTGATGCAATGCAGCAGCAGGAATGTGGCTTATTGTCACACAGACTTCCTGGAATGCCTGTTGCCCTATGTCATTTTGGTTTCATCAGATTTGTCAGTTTTTCAACTGTTTTGTCCAATTTCTGTTTCAGTTTGTGATTTTTTTAAAAAAAAAGTGTGCACAAAATCTGTGTGACTTTTCATGTGCACATCTCTTACTACTGCATTTCTTTACACAGTTGTATCTGGTGTAGTTTTGCAAGCAATTTCCATTATACAATGCATTTTGTGGTTATTTTCACTAATTTTCACATGCGTGTACAGTACATCTTTTTCTCTAATACACATATTTTTGTGCACATATTTTTTGGGCAGGAGAGTTAGATCATAAAATTTGGAAAAGTTCATGTATCAAAACATAACTTTCTTACATTCTCAGGAAGTGTGAAATACATAAGACTGCAATTAACATGCAGTCTGAATAAATTTCTTCCCCATCTGCCCTTCTGCCAGAAAACTTGGTGAGCCATTGGAAGACAGCATTGGGTGAAATGGACCAATGATCTGACTCAGTTTAACCAAACTTCTTATGTTGCAAGGGTTACTGAAAGGATATATCTTAGGTGCTCTTAACACTTTGGAGTATTATGGGCTAAGTCCAATTGTTAGTGCCAACTAGAGTAGACTTACTAAATCAGTGGGAGCTTTGTAAGTCAACACATCTGTTCAATGGACCAACTCTAGTTGGAACTAACAACCTTGCCCTGTATCACAGGATCTCAGAGTGGTGTAATACTATCATTACTATTTTTGTTTCAAGTACATTGTAAATTGGAATGCCTCTGTATAAAACCCTAAGACTCAACAGATTCAACTCCTAATTGCTATTCTCTTGTTTAGCTTTTCTTCAAACACTGCTTCTTGTCAGCAACATTTAACTATACAGGTTGAATCTCCCTTATCTGGAATTCCAAAATCCAAAATATTCCAAAATGCAGAATACTTTACTTTCTGATGACTCAATGTACACAAACTTTGTTTCATGCACAAAATTATTAAAAATATTATGTATAAAATTACCTTCAGGCTAATGTGTATGAGATGTATATGAAATAAATTTCATGTTTAGACTTGGGTCCCATCTCTAAGATAATCTCATTATGTATATACAAGTATTCCAAAATCCAAAATATTCAAAAATCCAAAATACCTCTGGTCCCAAGTATTTTGAATAAGGGAGACTCAACCTGTATATATTTCGAGCTTTACAATGTCCATAAATCTTAGTAGTGAAAAACAAAGAAGCAATTAAATAATAGAGTTTTACATAACAGCACACTCCGTAAAAGTGCACTACCGCAAATTGCTCTGCAGTAAAACATCTGGCAAGACCCAGCCACATTTTTCTTTAAATCCTTTTGTTAAAACACTGTGTTCTCAAAAGTGATAATTAGCCCTTAATTCTTTTTTAAATCACAAAGGTTCGATTAATGATTGCTCAAACAACATCAATAGTAATGGCTATATGGTTGTCTTTCTCCATGCTGTCTAAAAGGCTCTGATTACTTATTTGCTAGCATGGTTGTGCTTTGAAGCACCTGGGTTCATTTACAGGAGCCATAAACTTTGCCAATGGATAACTAATAATTTTTCTGCCTGCTCATTGGTTGTGTCCTTGTTAGCAGATAGGAAGCATGAAAAATATACATTACATGGTGAGTTGTAAAAGCAAACTTACAGAAAGTGCTGCACAAATCAATGAGATCCATTCCCAAATAAAAATGTTTAGGACACATGCACTTGACAAATCAGTTTCATTCAGTGATTCCTAGTGTGCTGATGAAGAGGAAGTTTATCACCTATTAATAAACAAATTTCTACATTGAACACATCTTCTATTATCTATCTTGTCTATCAGTTTTATTTGTTTCTTGGTTACATTTATATCTGTCATTTGCCATCAGTGAGCTCATGGTGCCATACATGGCACTCCTCACAACAACCCTGTGAGGTAGGTAATGCTGAGACAGTAATTCAGTGAGTTTCACTACTCAATGGAGACTTGAATCTAGCTCTCTCAAGCCCAACACACTTGACAACTGCATCACACTGGTAGTTCTTTAGTGTTTTTTTTAATGGATATTTTGTAGTAGCTTCAGGCTGATGCAATGTACAAAGTTCAGCTGAAGAACCTATTGGCAGTGTCAGTAGTTGCACCCAAACTCTGGAACTCTATAGAGATCCATCTAGCTCCTTCATTGCCTTTTGCCAGGAAGTGAAGATGTAATAACCCTGCCACACTCATTATGATCTCCTGAGCCAGACTGCTGCTTTTAATTGAACTGACTGTCATTTTTATCAGCAGCCCTTTCACACTACACAGTTATAGCACTATGATTCCACTTTAACTGCATGGTTCCATCACGTGGCATCCTGGGATTTGCAGTTTAGGGAGGGGTATTTAGAATTCTCAGACAAATAGCTCTAGTGCCTCACCAAACTATAAACCCAAGGATTCCATAGATGGGCTGGTAAAGAGGAATCATATCACTATAATTGTGAGGTGTGAAAGGGCTCCTATTTCAGTTTCCCCCTGGCTTATCAATGTATTTTGATATGTCACTTTTATTGTATTTTATTGGAATGGTGTATTTTGTCATAGTTAACCATGCTGGGCACACATTAGTTTGGAAAGGTAAGGTAGAAACCCCTCACCAGCCTATCCACTAATTAACAAACAAACAGTTTATGAACACTTTAAGAGCAGATCCTCTGCAACAGCAGAATGAGGGGGCTGCTTCAAGCAGCAGATGCTGGGGGATAGTTGGCTGTTCCTGTCTGTGGGAGGAGATCTATGTCTCCTTGGTCCATCTAGCCTACTGATGCTACAAGTAAGTTTTATCTACAAGTCCATTTGGCTATTGTACTTGGAATGAGGAGTTGAACATCATCTTGTCCTTAACCTCAGGCAGCAAAAGGTCTGGGGCCAGACTTACTTGACAGTCAGTGACATTGCTGCACCACCTCCAAAAGGTGTGTAGGCAGGCTGCCTCTCTGCATTTTAGTGAAGGTGCAGGTTCACAAAACATTTGAAAGCTAACGGGATCTTTCCATTGTACACAGGGGCCATGCAGTCTTACACATGGTCTCTCACGTACACTGTAACTACAGCTGCTGGGTCACCTGCTGAAAACTCTCAACAACTTCCTTGTATGAGAAATCCTCATGTACCTCCTTCGTCTGTTGCACACAGGATACCGGTTTATCCCCACAGAGAAGAACATGGGTAGGTTACTCACTACCTTGCTCGTTTACTGCATTCATGATTGTTGCAATTGTTATAGCTACTGTCACTGTTATTATCGCTGACTAATAAAAACAGTGGTGCCTGACATCCAAAATTTGTTTCCTGGTACAATAGTTACAAATGTGGATTGTCTAGAAGGATGGAGTTCCCCGGGCTAAAAAAACAAAACAGAATATCATAATTATCAAATGCAGAATATTTTGCCAAATAGCTGACAGTAGGCAATAATGCATATGGACATAGCATGTTTTAATGCCTGTATTGTACATCACAGAGTTTTGAAAAATTCAGATTTTTTTTCCTGAGTATTGTGAAGGATTAAATTGTATGTCTGTAGGAAAGGATTTGTCTGTCTGTATTTGCACAGGGCTTAGTAATTGCAAGTGCTTTCCCAATAAAATATTGTAACAAATTGTTGAACAGGGGAATTCTGTTGAGTATGTACAAGGTAAATCAGAGGTTGCTATCTCAGATAGCAAAATGTACAGATCAGTCCAATGCAGTTCACTGTGTTGAATTGGTCTTACTCTTAATCCATAAGATTATAGTATCATATGATGTTATAAATACCAAAACAGCAGAGATGGATCTGACCAAGGAGTACAGTCCACTGACACAGAAACCATAAGAAGAGTCCTAATACTGAATCACACCATTGGTCCATGTTAGCCTAGTATTGTCAACTTTGACTGGCAGTGGTTCTCCAGGGTTTCAGGCAAGATTCTTTCCTAGCTCTCCCTGGAGTTGCTCCATTGAAGCCCAAGCCAGGTCCCAACCCTGCTTAGCTTCCTAAATCAGAATAGACTGGATGCACTCATGGTTGTGTGACAGTACACCACAAAATTCTCCAGTGGAGGCTTCATAATGGGAAATCATGGTCTCGCTTAGTTTTCATGTGTTTCAGACCAAAGGCCTATCAAGTTTAGCATCCTGTTTCTCATTCAGGATTCTCTGGAACCCTAGGGCTCCACAAGAGGTTGCAAGGTGTTCCCCAAGAGATCATGATTAAACTTTGGTTTGAACTGTAGATATATTCATTTTTATGCAGGGGTTCCCCAAGACCTGAACATTATTTCAAGGGTTCCTCTGGGGTAAAAAAAAGTTGAGAAAGGCTGTCTTGAAACTTCATAAGCAAGACACAAATACAGTAGCCCTGTCCTGATGCTGCTGTTCCCCCTAGCAACTGGTTCATGCACCAGTAGTGCAGACAGGATGGTCTGGATTCTAGAGTTAGTGATCCTATAGGAGCTTCCTCTTTATATGGTAATGGCATAAATCCTATTGTTAATTCTGACCATTGTTCGTTGATTGTTAGTCCCATTGTTAATTATGACCAGTAGAGCCATTGAACCAACTGGATTTATTCATGTGCTGACTCACCATTCCAGAGTTGGTTCCATGGATCTACTCTAATTGGGGCTAACTAACAGGATTCCAGTTACTGTGTGTTACTTACGCCAAAATGTGGTAAGTCAGCCCTGCTGGAGAACTTTGGGGCTCTTGTGCTCCTTCTACAGAGTGGAGGTCCTTGATGTCTACCTCCAGAAAACTGCCCTTACAGAACAAGCGACAGGCACAAGAGACATTCCTGGTAGATTGAATGTGGATGGGCTGCTGATAGCTGTCACTTGGGCATTTTACCAGAGAAACAAACCAGCCCTCATGACTTTTATTCAAAGTTATACAGTAGTCATATCATAGAGAGGTCTGCTTGCCAGCCTCAAGAAGGTTGAGAAAAAAGGGGCAAAAGGGACACTTCAAAATAGGGGTATGCAACGTCAGTGGGTCCAGGGGCCAGTTTTGCTCCACTGGGACCTACTATGAGTGGCACACCCAGCAACCAAAATTTGGCAGCAAATAATGTGTTTGAAAACTGTTATTTATCTTGAGGATGTTTCTTGCTTTAAATCTGGAGTGGGCAATTGTTACGAGTCAGGGAGCTGCACAGGCTCCTTGGAGAGTGCCTTGGGAAAAAAATTGGGTGTTTTTTTTGCTCCAAACATTCCCAGATTGTGCCACCTTTTAAGCCCATCACAGACCTTTTTAAATGACTCTGGAAGCTGCACTTTTCACTGCTCCTTTAAATGGGATTTGGGGGCAAACCACTATAAGCCATTTAAATAATTCAAAACAGGTTTTAAAATATGGTTTCCTGGTTTGCTCTTGAAATTCAACAGCAAATCACCATTGAAAGCAAACAAAATCCCTGCTTTAAATGGCATTTTTCTGGATTGCTGCCCAAATTTGGCATTATGTATTTGGGGGCATAGAAACAACTTTTGGAAGCAGTGTGTGATCTGACACATTTCCCATCTCTGGTTTGAAAAGAAGATAACAACAAAGCTAACAGTACACCCCCAAGTAGAAATACAGTGCAAGTGTTTTAGCAATATATTAGATGAGGAAGTGTTTTGTGTTTGGTTTGGTTTCATATGAATGTTAAATATCTTCTATGTCTTTTTAGGTATACAGGGAGCTATAACTATAGTAGCTATGGAAACCAGCACCCACACCCAATACAGAGCCAGTATCCATCTTTACCACATGACAGCACTATTTCTGCACCACTTCATTACTCAGCTTATCACAGAAGCTCTTCACAGGTCAGTTCTTTTCCCTGCATGTTGATCCTGTAGCTCAGGAGATTAAATAAAATCTCCTTTCAGTATTACACTATGCTTGAGCCATGCCTAGGTGTGTGCAAACTAGTACTCTAAGATTGAATCAGACAAGTTTTAGTCTAAGACTAAATCAGAAAACAGCTTTACAGGGCAATGACAGGAGAATTTGCCTATTTATGAAGCAAAGGAATGTAGCAGTCCGTTAGTAGCCACTGTGGCCTAGTGGTCTGAGTGTTTGACTACGACTCTAGAGACCAGGGTTCGAATCCCTGCTTAGCCATGAAAACCCATTGGCTGACCTTGGGCAAGTCACATATTTAGCCTCAGAAAATCCCATAATAGGGTCGCCTTAGAGTCACCATAAGTCAGAAATGACTTGAAAACACACAACAACAAAAACAATCAGTCCGTTAATAAAAATTTAATCCCAAAGTATTGATGGACTGTAGACTTTGAGATGTTGATTTATTTAACACATTTCTCCTACGTTTAAATAAGGATTTCCTAGGGAAGTTGACAGATTCTAGGTTTGTAATGTCCAAGTCTCTTCTCTAAGAGCAGACAAAATATCCCTATGGGAGAAAAAAGTATTTTCCATTTACTTTAATGCAAATGCCCAAGATAACTTTCTAGTAGATTGTACACAGTTGTGTGCCCTGGAGGTTGTGTAGTGCTCTCAAAGAAGGTTCATTTGTCTCTTTTTTAAAAAAAATGAACAGGCTGTGGCAATGTTATTCCTCCTGCTGAACCCACATTATTATCATACCGTACATAAGTATGAGGTATCATCCCTGATGCAAGATTAGTGCTAGCATTAATCTCAAATTCTATTTCTTGTCTTCTGGAAAGGCCCTGAGACAGCCTTCCACAACTCAGTGCTTTAACTGCAACTTCCAGACTTTGGGCCCACTTCAGGTGGTGAGTGAGGTGGGGACTGCTCTGTCCAGCTCTCATGAGCTATCTGAGGTGGACCTCCAACAAGGACCCACCATCGAGGAAGAAAGCCAGAACCTAATTGTAGTGCAGAACTCTCCAGCAGAGGGACTGTTAGGGCCTGGCAGATAAAGCTGCTCTGTTGTAGGTCCAACTGATTTCCATGATCAGGTGTAACCCTCCCACACACAGGTGTAACCCTCCCACACACAATTGCCACCTTTTTGCTCCTAGACCTTTAGCAGCAATCCTACAGACAGAAATTTAACAGATGAAAATGATTCCTGTTTCACTGTTTTTGTTGTGTTAGCCTGCCATTTTGTTTTGCCAGAAATAGGTAGCAATCTGGTGGCACCCTGGGGGCATTGAGGGTAGAAACCATCTGTACCTCTGGCTATGGGAATAATGGGGGTGGGGAGTAATGTACCAACACCCAGATAAACCTATTGATCAGCATGACCCCAACATCATCCTGAAGGCATCAACATAATTTCCTGTGATTTTAATAGAACTGGGTTGTAGCCCTGCTTGAAGTTTTGAGAGGTATTTAAAATACTTTTCAGTGGCCGCAAATTATATTAAATGAAAAATGGAGAAACATCAGAAATAGAGAATAAATATTTATATATGTCTAGTAGTAGTTTAAAAATCTGTACTGAGTAGTTTTACAGTAGTTTCCAGAGTAGCTTATTAGCACTTTCCTCCCCTAAAAACAGAACAAACATGTTACAGCTCAATAAAACTGAGAACTTTACAAGTAATATTTGATGTGTGTTGCAGAGATCTATAGGACAGTAAGTGCAAATCAAACCAGCATAAAGTTAGAGCTGCATTCATAAGGAAAATATTTTGCTGTTTGAACAGGGACACCTTTCACCTCTTTGCATAATCAGCCAACAAGCTGAAGAACAAGAAGAAAGAGATTATTCTTCTGCAGGACTCTCAGGGAGCTCAAACTTCATTGGGCAGAGGGGACACTTAAAATAGTATTTTCTAAAATAATAACAGAAAGTAACAGAGTTAATTTTAATTTTGGTGTGTCTGGGGGTGGCAGAAACGGCCTTAAAAATAATCAGCTTAAAGGCACCTCAACTTAAAGGGGTTAGTGTTTCTTGCCAAGTTTCAACAGCCTGGTGGTAGTGGCAAGTGAGTTGACCCAGAAAATGGTAATTTCCTGTCAAGGGCTCTCCAACAAATGTCGCTTTTATATCTAGCAAAGATCACTAGGCCCCACTGTTTTGAGATCAGCGTGCTTAAGCACTCTTCATTAAACCGGATGCAAAGTGTGAAAGGTGATTCAGGCAGCTTGGGCAGGCATCCGCGCAGATGGCGAAGCTTTGGACACTCCAACAAGGCTGAATAGATGCTTCATTGGTTGAGTTAATAGTCAGGCAGGGGCCAAGGCGGACTTTAAAAATATTGTCTCTCAATGGTCTCTTCACTGGAAGGAAAAAGAAGTCACTGATTCATTTGCAATTAGCTGACCTACCATTACAAATCTTTCCATGCTGGGGATTTAGCCATCACAGATTTTATTGTAAAAAATACTAGATATTTGGGGGTCTGTATTATTTTGAAGCAATTATTCTTTTTTATATTCATGACACATTCATAAACACAGCTGCATCTAGGAGTATTTGGCCACACAGAGAAGCAACACACTGTATCCCTGTCCTGCTTGTTTTTCCAGTCATTTATTAGCCCTTCCTTTCTGGTCAGGCATGCTTGCATTGGAATCTTAATGAAAAGTGGAAAGGCAGATTGGCACTCTGCTGCTATGCTTTAGGAAGTCTGGTCTCCAGTGTGCCAATTGGCGCTACCCATGAGAAGAAAGAAAGGGGGTCCATGACTAGCCTAGGCCTAGTAGCTTAGTAGCAGGGCCAGCCCCACCTTTAGGCAACCTTGTGGCAGATGCTGGGAGGAAGGCCTATCAATAGCAATTAGTCATGATGGCTAAATGGAATTTATACATTCACAGGCAGTATGTTACTGAATATCGAAATTGCTTAGGTCAAACATCAGTGAGCAAACATGTTTCATGTTCTAGCTGTGGGCCTCCTGGGATTTCTAGTTGGTTACAGTGGGAAACAGGATCATAGAATGATAGAACTTTTGAGTGGGAAGTGTTATTAGTCCAGTCCCATGTCAGTGCAGAAATCCACACCTATAGCATCCCTGACAAAAGGCTATTTAATTTCTATTTTAAAACCTTCAATAAAGGAGAATCCATTGTCTTCTGAGGTCATCCATTCCTCTGTTTAACAGCTCTTACCATCAGGATGTTCTCCTTAACATTTCATCAAAATCTTCTTTCTTGTAATCTGAATCTGTGTGGGTGCTGCTTTCTGGAGCAGCAGAAGACAAGCTTGCCCCATCTTTTACATGACAGCCCTTCAAATGTTTGAAGATGGCTATGATATCTTCCCTTCTCTAGGCTAAACCAGGCTACCTCCCAAAGCTTGGTTTCCATATATTTTGTTTTTTACCACCTTGGTTGTCCTCCTCTGGACATGTTCCATTTTGTCAATATCCTTCTTAGACTGGGGTGCCCAAAGCTAGATACAGTACTCCAGGTGAGGTCTGACTGAAGCAAAATAGGGAGGTACTTCCCTTGTTGTGGATACTTTATTTCTGTTGATGCAACCTAGAATTATATTGACTTTTTTTACTGCTGCGTCATGCTGTTAACTCATGAATAGTTAAACCTCTTGATCCTTTTCAGACATGTGGCTCTCAAGTTAGGTATCACCCATATTTGTGCATCTGATTTTTCCTTCCTAAATAAAGAACTTTATGTTTTACCTGTTCAGATTCATTTATTAGTTTTAGCCTTTTTTCCAATCTGTTGAGGCCATTTGAAACCCAATTCTCTCTCCTTGGGTATTAGCTACCCCTTTCAAATCAGAGCTCTCTCTCTCTGACTTTCCTTCGCAAATGGAGATTCAGGAAGGACTCATCCCACACTTTCTGCAAGCGTGCTGATGACGAAAAAGGCCAATCCGAGATAAACAACTCCAGTTGCAGAAAGCACAGCAGAAGGTCTCCTTGGGTGATGTTTCTGGGTTGTGATTCTTTCTGCGCTGTCGTTTCTCTTCAAGACTTGTTTGGTGTGAGTTCTCAAATAAGGCTGCAGCACTGTGCATAGTGTGTCTCCATGCCTCCCGATGTGAAGCCAGGGCGGACCATTGTTGGTGATCAATTTGGCCAAGCCTGAAATGTTGTTTCAGGTAATCCTTGTATTGCTTTTTTGGAGTGCCCCTCTTATGCTGACCTGTGGCAAGTTCACCATAGAGTACTATTTTTGGGAGGCGATGGTCCTCCATCCTAGAAACATGCCCTGCCCAGCGCAGCTGTGTTCTCAATATCATAGCCTCAGTGCTGGTGATCCCTGCTTGCTCAAGGACAGCAACATTCGTCACATAGTCAGTCCAGTGTATATTTAGGATTGTACGTATACAGCTCTGATGAAAACGTTCAAGGAGTCATAAGTGGTGGCGATAGGTGACCCATGTTTCAGACCCATAAAGAAGAATAGACAGTACAATGGCTCTATACACACTGATTTTTCTGCTTCGCTCAGGTGTTTATTACTCCAGACTCTTTTGTAAAGTCTTCCAAATGCGCTATGTACCTTTGCTAATCTGTGATCAATCTCTTTGTCAGTCTTGGCATCTGAGGAGATTATGCTTCCCAGGTAGGTGAACTGCTGAACGGACTTAAACACAGATTTGCCGACTGCAATGTGGGGATGGTGGTGTTCGTCCTGTGGTGCAGGCTGGTAAAGAACTTCCGTTTTCTTAAGGTTGACTTCCAGCCCAAACAGCTCTGCAGCTGTTGCAAAGCAGGATGTTAGGCGCTTCTGTGTGGGCAACAAGGGCAGCATCATCAGCTAAGAGCAGCTCATGGACTAGATTGTTTAGTGTCTTAGTGAGAGCCCTCAGACGGCTTACATTAAGCAAGCTACCATCAATACGGTAATGTATATAGATGCCATCTTCTTCTTTGACCTCTGCCGTAGCCCTTTGGAGCATCATGCTGAAGAAGATTGTAAATAAAGTTGGACCAAGAACGCAACCTTGCTCCATTCCATTAGATTATCGGATATACATCGCCTCTATTCCATCATCCAAGTCTGTTATAAAGATGTTGGACAGCAGCAGACATAGGACAGAACCTGTGATGCTCCACTTGTCACTTTTCTCCAGGATGATGAGAAACCATTAAGGAGCATTCTTTTGGTTTGAGCTATAAGCCAGCTACCAATCCACTAACATTTGCACAGACTAGGCCATATTTTAATAGTTTGTCTGAAGTTCTATTATGGAGGACCTTGTTGAAAGCTTTGCTGAAATCAACATACACTACATCAACAGTATTTCCATGATTTCTCCACAGTATTTCTCCACTTTTTTCATGTAATGCATCGACTGTTCTTCCTCTTGCACAACAACAAAACAAAAATCTTTTTAATTAATTTAACCTCCACACTTCAGTTCATTCTGAGCTGTAGCTGTCCTGACCTTCTTTCTACAATTATTGGCTACTTGTTTGTATTCTTCCTTGGCAACTTTCCCCTTTTTCCATATCTTATATTTTCCCTTTATGTCTCTGTTCATTAAAAAAAACCCTCCTAATTTAGCCACTCTCTCTTTAGACACCTCTTAATTTTTGTTCTCATTGTAACTGTGCCTCCAATAGTTCACCTTTAAGAAATTCACATCTATCATGAATTGCACATAGAACAAAGAATTGTAGAGTTGGAAGAGACCACAAGGGCCATCCAGTCCAACCCCCTGCCACGCAGGAAATCTTGATCAAAGCATCCCTGACAGATGGCCATCCAGCCTCTGTTTAAAGACCTCCAAGGAAGGAGACCCCACCACACTCCGAGGGAGTGCGTTCCACTGCTGAACAGCTCTTACTGTCAAAAAGTTCCTCCTAGTGTTGAGGTGGAATTTCTGTTCCTGGAGCTTGCATCCATTGCTCTGTGTTCCAATCTCTGGAGCAGCAGAAAACAAGCTTGCTCCATCCTCAATGTGACACCCCTTCAAATACTTAAACAGGGCTATCATATCGCCCCTTAACCGTCTTTTTTCCAGGCTAAACATACCCAGCTCCCTAAGTCTTTCCTCATAAGGCATGGTTTCCAGACCTTTCACCATTTTAGTTGCCCTCCTCTGGACATGCTCCAATTTGTCAATATCGTTTTTGAATTGTGGTGTCCCGAACTGGACACAGTATTCTAGGTGAGGCCTGACCAAGGCAGAATAGAGTAGCACTATGACTTCCCTTGATCTAGACACTATTCTTCTATTAATGCAGCCCAAAATTGCCTTGGCCTTTTTAGCTGCCGTATCACACTGTTGACTCATGTTCAACTTGTGGTCTACTAGTACTTCTAGATCCCTTTCGCACGTAGTCTCATTCAGCCAGGTCTCCCCCATGCTGTATCTATGCATTTCGTTTTTCCGGCATAAGTGCAGTACCTTTCATTTCTCCATATTGAATTTCATTTTGTTAGCTTTGGCCCAGCTCTCCAGTCTCTCCAGGTCATTTTGAATTTTGATCCTGTCCTCTAGGGTATTAGCTACTCCTCCTAATTTGGTGTCATCTGCAAATTTGATAAGTGTGTTCCTAATTTCATCATCCAAATCATTGATAAAGATGTTGAATAGCACTGGGCCCAGGACAGAACCTTGTGGCACCCCACTGGTCACATCTTTCCAAGACGAAGAGGAGCCATTGCTGAGCACCCTTTGGGTTCAGCCGGTCAACCAATTACAAATCCATTTAACAGTTAACTTGTCTAGCCCACATTTTACAAGTCTGTTTGCAAGAATGTCATGGGGAACCTTGTCAGAGGCCTTACTGAAATCAAGGTACGCGATATCCACAGCATTCCCTTCATCTACCAAGCTGGTAATTTTATCAAAAAAAAAAAGAGATCAGATTAGTCTGGCATGACTTGTTTCTCTGAAACCCATGTTGACTTTTTTGTTATTATGGCATTGCTTTCTAAATGTTCATAGACTCTGTGTTTAATGATCTGCTCTAGACACTTCCCTGGTATTGATGTCAGACTAACTGGACGATAATTGTTGGGATCCTCTTTTTTTCCCTTTTTGAAGATGGGGACAATGTTTGCGTCCTCCAGTCTGCTGGGACTTCTCCTGTTCTCCAGGAGTTCTCAAAGATTATTGCCAATGGCTCTGAGATTACATTTGCCAGCTCTTTTAATACCCTTGGATGTAGTTCATCTGCTCCTGGAGATTTAAATTCATTTAGATTAAGAAGGTATTCCTGTACTACCTCTTTGCTTATTCTGTGCCAGATTTCCCCTATTGTGTCCTCTGTTCCATTATCCTCAGGTTGATCAGCATTTTCCTTTTCTGAAAACACTGAGGCAAAGAAGGTGTTGAGTAATTCTGCCTTTTCTTTGGCCCCTGTTAGTATTTTGCCATCTTCTCCAGGTAGTGGCCCTACCATTTCCTTCTTCTTCCTTTTGCTGCGGACGTACCCAAAAAAAACCCTTTTATTGTTCTTAACCTCTCTAGTGAGCCTGAGCTCATTCTGTGCTTTAGCTTTTCTGACTTTACTCCTACATGTGTTCACTATCTGTTTGAATTCTTCTTTGGTGATTTCTCCCTTTTTCCATTTCCTATACATGTTCCATTTAAAACTTAGCTCAATTCAAAGTTCTTTAGTCATCCATGCTGGTTTCTTGAGATACCTCCCATTTTTCTTCCTCATTGGTACTATTTGAAATTGTGCCTTCAATATCTCCCTTTTGAGAAAGTCCCATCTGTCTTGAAGTCCCTTCTCTTTTAGTATTCCTGACCATGGGATCACCTCTAGTATTTCCCTGAGTTTATTGAAATCAGCTCTCTTAAAGTCTAGATTGCGTGTCTGACTATGCCTGGCTTCTCCTTTCCATTGTATTACAAAATCCAGGAGAACATGATCACTCTCACCTAAGGATCCCACCACTTGCACCCCATTAACCAGGTCATCCCTGTTGGTTAGGATCAGATCTAAAATAGCTGACCCCCTTGTTGCCTCTTCCACCTTTTGGACAATAAAATTGTCTTCCGGGCAAGTAAGGAATTTGCTAGACCTTGAAGTTTTGGTTGAGTTAGATTTCCAGCAAATATCAGGATAGTTGAAGTCACCTATCACTACTACCTCTCTCTCTTCTGCTTGTGTGGTCATCTGTTCTAGAAAGGCATCATCCAATTCCATCCAATTATTTTGTCTGTATATCTGATAATGGGATCTCACCCACTATTCCCTTAATAATAATAACTGGTTTTCTTAAGTCAGTGTGTATGCCTGACTTCACTTAGATTTTTCTTTCCTTGGTATATTTTTTTTCAAGAGGACATCATTACTTCTAACCAAAGTTCCCTCTCTTTCCACCTTGTTGACTAGTCCTTCTCTGTTGATGAAGATTGTGTCTGAGATAGTAGATACCTTGTTATTTTTTCCACTTTCTAGAAAATGAAATTGTCAACCAGGCATATGAGGATTTCCTTGGACCTTCCATTCCTGGCAGAGTTTGACTTCCAACAAATATCAGGGTGGTTGAAGTCTTCCATTACTACTACATCCCTTCTTGTTGAATGTTTATTAATCTGACCTAGGAAGATATTGTGTAATTCTTCAATTCAGTTCAAAGATAGCTGACTCCCACAGTGATGTTACTGTTGTTTCCCATTCCTATAATTTTTACCCAAATGCTGTCAACCTGCCTTGCATGTTCCAAGTCATGGATCTTCCTCTGGGTATACACAGCATCCTGTTTAGTCTATTCATTTTGTATAGGTTATACTCCTGACTTGCTGCATGCTAGCTGTAAGTCTCGTCCACCACATAATATTTGCCTTCCTATGTTAAGAGTTCAAGTTCATTTTGTATATTTATCATGTTCTGTGAATTAGTATAGAGCAGGGGTTGACCTCTCTCTCTTTGTCCTCGTGGTAGGCTGCACTGGCCTGTTTCTGTGGAATGGAAGTGACATAGCTTCACTTCTGAATGCCATTTGGCTTATGGGAAAAGTCTCTTGTCTGATGTTTGGGAGCTGGGGGAAGTAAATCACTATATCTGTGGATGGTTTTGAGGGCTTGGGGCAGTTTTGGGTGAAAATCATCTGAAAATAATCCCCAACATTATTTTTAAAAATTGGATTTGGGAGCTTTGGGAGCCAAACATAGGTGTCCCCAGACCTGCATGTAGCCTGTGGGCAGCACTTTCTTCACCCGGTATAGAGTCATCTCGGGGCATAGTTATTTTCCCCAACTGTTTCCTTATTTTTTTTCCCCTGCCCATTGGCAGGTTCCTGTATCACTGTTCCAGTGATCATCTTTGGTCTGTTCCAACAGTACTTATGGTATGATAACGACAGTTTTAAAAGCAAATATTAGAAACTCAGCTCATTTCCAAGCCCTAAAAGATAGATACACAGTGAGTTTCAACAAGTGTTAGTCCATGCCAGTCTAGTACTGATCTAAAATTTAACTTTAGATGAACAAGCCTGCTTGAACCTTAGGTTTGCATGCTTCTCCTTCCCTTCTCCTTCTTGGCATTGACATGAAGTTATCAGAAGCATTTACTTCCTCTTTTAAAATACTGTAATTAGAATTTTTCATTGTTTTTGAACTGAAGAGCTCTGTTCAGTTTAAACTATTGCTTGTTAACAAGCCAGAATCATAAACTGTGGTTTATCTGGTCTTGCTCCAAATGGTGATTAATCATTGTGGTCAATAACCAGCATGAGCCCTGTGGAGCTTCTGTAGACTTCTTAAAGCAAAGTGGGGGACGTTTTTCACTCCTGGGGCCAAATTCCAATTTGGGAAGAGTCTAAGGAGTCATATTCCAATAGTGAATGTAACTAAAGGCAGAGAGCAGGGCCAAAGCAAAGTGAGCAGGGACAGATGTAATCCTTGCCGATCTGAACATTTTCCCATCAAGATGTAACAGTATTCTGGGGATAGATTTGGGGATTTATCTCTTTATCTTAGAAAAAATATCTGTGCTCCTGATTGTATACCACTGTGCCCCAATCAAGACAGAAAGCTGCTATCTGAACATACTTTTAGCACACTACTAAACATGCCAAGAAAAAACCTACTGTACAATTATGAATTGCCCTGACATAATAAGTTCTGGGGCAAATTATACAATTATCAAACATGCCATTCTATTTATTCTCTATGGTAGGTATAGGAAACCTGCGGCTCCCTAGATGTTAAGTCTACAAGTCATATTCCTGGTGATTAACAATGCTGGCTGAGGCTGCTGAGAGTTTGTGCCCCACAACATCTGGAGGGCCACAGTTTCTGCACTCTTGCCCTATGGCTATGGATAACCGTCTTGTTGACTGAAACAAGAGTGCTATATTCCCAGTTGCTGTGGCCAATTCATTTTCTAATGGCCAACCTGCTGGTGGCAGGCCTCTCTCTTCTTAGTTAGATTGCTCCTTGAATAACAGATATGCAATCGGCTACCTGACTGGTATTTAAAGCCTTACCAGGCTGACAGAAACTGCCAGAGCTTGCATAACTTTTGAGAGCCCAGACCACCTCCAACCCAAGATGAGATGGCAGAGTGGAATTTTGTATTGCAGGATGCATGTTACCATTAATATACATATTTAGGATTAATGTTGCTGTATGCCTTCAAGTCATTTCCAATTTATGGTGACCCTATCAGTTCTTTTTGGGCAGGATTTATTCAGAGGGGTTTTCCATTGCTTTCCTCTGAGACTGAAAGTGTGTGATTTGCTCAAGGTCACCCAGGGGGTTTCCAGGGCTGGGCAGGGATTCGAACCCTAGCCCCTCAGAGTCCTAGTTCAACTCTCAAACCACTAACTATCTATTAAGCATTAATGGGTGCCTCTAAATGAGTAAAAAAATTCAGGAATTGTCAAGACTTTCAAGTTCTTTTTGTAGTTGCATATTCATGGGTTTGCATCCAGTCTCTTTCTTGAAATACCATGGGTTTCTTTCCCTTTCTGCTTGCCTTCCTCACTGATTGCATGTCCCATTCAGTCTCATAAAACATTTCAGAAATTGATTTACACCAATTTCCACTGAGCCTTTTTGATTCATTATTCAGGAGTTATAGTCAAAGTACTAAACTATTACACTAGTTAAGCATTAGGATCATTTTGTTTTAGTGCAATGTTCCCCTTTCCCTCACTTGGTTTCTGTTGAATCTGTGTCCTGAAAACCATAGCTGTGTTGACTGGCAGCGGCCATCTTTTCTTGTACAGCAACAAAACCTAGGACTTCCAGAGACTTTTCCCCCCCATCTGGAGGTCCTGAGTGTTAATATGTATTGTGCTCACTACTAATATTAGTATTTATTATTGTTAAGTATTTGATGATTTGATAAAAGGTTGGATTTATTGTGTACTGATTTAAAATGCATTGAACCAGCTCCACTAACAGTTACATGTTTCTTGTGGTTTTAGACTACAACCAGGTAAAAAGCTGAGGAAGTTTCAATAGGATCCCTATTTCAACCTTGCAATAAAAGAAAGCCAGCTAACATGTTTTTCCCTTAAATGTTTATATGTGCCTAAATTTTTTACAATGGGATTTCCTGTCTTTAGTACCCCTTTAACAGCCCTTCTTCACGGATGGAGCCCTGCTTGATGAGCAGCACCCCAAGACTGCATCCAACCCCTGTAACTCCTCGCTGGTCAGAGGTTCCCTCAGCAAATGCTTGCTACACAAGTCCACCCATGCACTCTACCAGATATGGAAACTCCAGTGACATGTATGCACCATTGACCACTCGGAGAAACTCTGAATATGAGCACATGCAACACTTTCCTGGCTTTGCCTACATCAATGGGGAAGCAACCACTGGATGGGCAAAATGAGAATGACTGGTAATAGTATCAACCATATATATTTAATAAAGATAGAAGAAAAAACACTTTTATGCCTAACGTCTTACCTGGGCATTGTTAACGGCCATGAAGATGGAAAAGACCCTGGATACATGATAATAAAGAGGGCACATTACAATATAGACTAACGTGACGGTTCCTCTAGCCAAGCAAGTTTTTACTGCTGCTATGAAGCATTATGTAGGCCAAAGTGTGCCTTTTATTGTTGTGTTTTCTCCAGATGTCATGAAATTGGTCTGCGTTGGTTACCATCTCCCTAACTATCAAATGTTTCTGTAACTGAATAGATTTGCCCTTTTATAAATGTGACAGTTGCAATGTAGAGCAGAACTTGGAAAAGGTACTTCTTGAGCTTGAATGTAATTTTTCTGAGCTCTGATGTAGAATGTAATGACTTACCTACACCATAGGGACCTGTGTTCCACAGGGAAGCAGAGAAATACAAGGGACATGAGAATGATCTTTTCCCCCTCTCTGTTAAGAAGTACATTAACCCATATTCACCCCTGTGCTCCCATAACAATTCCTCTCATTTCCCCCTTTTGAGCCCCAGTTTATAGTTACAATGTATGTGGAGTTTGCATTTCTGTAGTAACACCACACATGTATACCCTCCACCATTTCACAAATGAAAACCAGGACACACGTGGCCAAGCAACGTAAGAGTCTGGTCAAGATGCCAAAAGTTATTAATGAGGAAGAACACATGAGCTAGGAAAGAGTGCAGAAGTTTGCTTTTGCATAAGTCTACAGAGAAGGACAAGATTCTGCCACCTCTTCTCTCCTGCCACTGAGGACATTTTCAAACAGGCTTTTTATTCCATGGCAGGCAGGGAACAGGGTCAAGAAAGGGTTTCCCTTTCAGACAATGTCGACCCTGTCCTGTCCTCCTCCCATGCTGCTCCTGTGATGTTGTAATCATGGGGAAACATCGTGAATAGACCACCCATTCCATTTCTGTCATAGAATTACAGGTGGTCTGAAAGGCGCCTTGTTCCTCTCCCATTATGCTGGCATAATGCCAGCCGCGGGGGAAGGTCTGTTCCGAACACTTCCGGTCCAGAACGGGACATCAAGGTTAGTGGCACTCTTCCCCCCCCCCTCCCTGGGTTACTTTTTTAAAATGTGTTTTTGTGCTTGGTGTACTTTAAAATTCTTTTTTTTTTTAACTTTTATTTTTAAATTCCCCACGCAATCATTCTCTTGTGAGAACAGGCAGGATTTGCTTTCCAGGACTTGAATGCAGCTTTACAACAGATACATTCACTCCCGGCCAGCTGAGGGGAAAGGGAGGACGTTTCTGTTGCAGAAAAAGATAGGTGTCTGAAAAATAAAAAATTAATTCCGTGGCAGGAACTGGAATGGGGCAAGAGGGTGTTTAGTGGGGCAGGAACGGGGTAAAAGGCCCGTCTGAAAATGTCCTGAGTTAACTGAGTGCAAACTACTTTTGCACTTTGAACTCCGTTTGCACTAATGCATGTAAGCTAAGGACAAAGGGGGAAAGTGGTAGGAGAGAGAAACTGGGACATTTTCAAAGCAGCTGAAAAAAAGTAGAATGACAGAGGATTAATCAGGACTTCCCTGCCAAATTGAAACAGTTGGGAGGAAGGGAGAGATCAGTATCTCCAAAACCTGGCCTTTCATTTTAAAACAAATTTTCAAGCCTTGGAGGATATGGTGGATAAGTTTGGAAGGGCGTAGGAGAAGGTAGTGAGGCAGGCAAGAAGGCAGATTTCCTATGGCTAGCCAGGGATCAAGACTTTAGTTTACTGCATATCATTTTTGTCATTCCTTGTAACTACCAGGTGGAACCAAGTGGTTCCAAATGAGGCTTTTTATCATGCCATCATCCTTCCTCATTCACTGTTTTTCACAGAGCTTCAAATGACATCCTTTATTAATAACCCTCCCTTGTTTTTCTACCATTTCTGGGTTTTTTTCTTGTGGTGGAAAATCTGGTAAGGAGAAAAAGATGAAACAGCTGCCTTCTAATGGCCAGCATGAAGAGCACTCTTTGAGAAAAACACTCATAGCATCATTGCAAGAAGTGTGTGCTGTAAAACCCCCAGTAATAATTTCATTTCAGTTATTTTCTATGGTTGCAAGTAAATGTGACTACAACAGACTGTGTGTTTCAACTGACTCATCACCAATTGCCTCTAAAAAGAGATGGAGGTTTAAGATGCAACATAAGTGGGTGGGAATTATTTATCTTTCAATGGAGCACTAAGGCTGCAAGCAGCTCCCATCAGAAGAAAAAATATGTGGGGTGTGAAGGCCAAGTGAAGGAAGAATGTAGGAGACTTCTTCTACCTGTTGTGGTTGTTATGTGCCTTCAAGTCACCTCTGACTTATGGGGAACCTATGCTAGAATTTTCTGGCAACATTTATTCAGGGGAAGTTTGCCATTGTCTTCATCTAGCTTAGAGAATGTGGTTTGCCCGAAGTCACTCAGTAGGTTTCCAGGGCTGAACAGGGATTCAAAGCCTAGTCTCCTGCTATGTTAGTCCAAAACTCAAGCTACTACATCATGCTGGCTCTCCCCTTCTTCCTATGCTGTACTTTAAATCACTCCCTCAGCTTCACAGGTATTTGGCACAATCCACACTTTGGCCCACAAGTGCCTCTAAGGCAGGGTTGAATAACATGAAGCCCACATGACTATTTTTGCAGCACCTGCTGCATTTTGTTGCTTTTGCCCTCAAAACAACTTAATGGCAATAGATTCAGCAGACCTGCACTGCTGAAAATCAGTTGAAGTGATATCACTAAAAAAAAAAAAGTATGCTTTGATCATTCTCCTTATTTCCAGAAGGGAAGTGTGATGTAGTGTTTTAAGTGCTGTACTACAGCTCTGGAAACCAGAGTTTAAATCCCCACTTGGCCATAGAAACCCACTTGGAGCAAGTTGCACTCTCTGCCTCAGAGGAAGGCAAAGGCGCATTGACGCATTGGCTTGCCTAATACCACATAGAGCAGGGATGAGCAGTTTGCCGGGTTAGGAGGCCATACTTGACCTATGAACAAATCTTGCCAATCTTGGGGTTTTCTTGGCAAGATTTGCCTCTGAACAAATCTTGCCAAGAAAACCCCATGATAGGGTCACCTTAGGGTTGCCATAATTTGGAAATGCCTTGTAGGTACACAGCAACAAATAAAATGTTCTGCCCAGAGACCAGCAGAGCACTGTGGTATCTGAGGGCACACTGGCATCTTCTTGCATCATATAGTTGCCATCAAATTTTGGCAGCCACTGCAATGACGGCTATCAAATTTTTGGCAGTTGCAACAATAGGTCAAGTATGGCCTCCTAACCCGGCAAACTGCTCATCCCTGCTCTATGTGGTATTAGGCAAGCCAATGCGTCTCAGCCCAGCCCACTACCTGTAATACAGTGAAAATAAGTGAACGCTCATACCCTAATGTTTAACTGCAAAATATTACTAGCTTTCAGAATAGATTCCGCAAATTGAGATACTATATGCAAATATATTTAATTAGCTAATGGCCTCAAATTGCAGAATTTCACTTTCTTGCCACAGAATTTTGATCCCTTTATGCTTCCCTTCTTTAACCATCACTGTAACTCCTCAAAATATTTTAATTGTTTACCTTTTGTCCTCATTTTCCTACATGAGGTTTCTTAAAATGGCATGTAATAGTGTTTATGTAGACTCCAGTTTACATGTAACTTTGTATTCATGATGCACCTTTATATTGGTTGATTAGTGTTCCTTTGACAACAGGGCAACATGTAGCATTGAATGATATGCTGCGTTATGTTGGCTGTGTCTTGTACTATGTTACCCGTATTTGTACAACTGTATAGTTATTAAAGATAACGGGTCCACACTGACAACAAATGCAATCCCACATGCCACACTCATGTAGGGATAACTCTATGTGTGTAAAAGTAACCCCACTGGGGATAGTGTTCCCTCCCCCGGTGGGCAGCTGCAGTGTCGTGGTGGATCTACAGTGTCAGCAGGCTGTTTGCACCAAAGTAAGTTGAGGTCCTTCATGCATGCCTATGGGGTCATAAACATTCATCAGATTGCTTTTCACTGGTTCTTCATGCTCTACTCCTGCCTTCCCTTGGAATAGGGTAACCACACAAAAAAGAAGACAGAGCTCCTGTTGCTTTAATATTTTGTAAAGGCAGGAAATTTCAGCAGATGAAATTTGCATGACGAGCTCGACCCTGATGAAATTCCCTCTTCCACACAATTATTAAAGGTAGAGTAGCCCTGTCCTCTTTTTCATGTGTCTCTCTACCACAGAATGCCCTCAAATTTGTCTGGAGGTCTAGAAAAAAACAAGCTCCTACATGGTCCATGGGGAAGGATGACAGGGCCCTGTGGAATGAGCATCCTGTCCAAGGTGGCAGACACCATTTTGCTGCCTGAAGCGAAAGACAGATTGCAACCCCACCCATTCCAGAAGCTAGCTTGTCTGGTATTTGAATCTTTCTTCAACAGTGGCAATGGGATTGGAATCTTTCTTCAACAGTGACAATGGGATAGTGTCTTTCACCACAACTAAAGGTAGCAGGCTAGTTTAGCCTTGTCTTCCAACATAATGGAACAAGCTGGACACTTAAGAGGGCAGGGTAAGAGGCTGCCTGCCACTATCCTTCCCTCACACCCTGGATCTGTTGCTTGACATTAGGGCCAGCCCTGATCCTAGGCACATTACTATGAACACAGAAGAGTGTGGCTTCTGGTAGAAAGCAGCCCAGCAGGGAGATAAGGACTTTACAGGCTCCTGAATGTGGGTGGGGCAAGTAGGAAGGCACCCAACCTAATGATCATTTTGAAAGTCTCATGTTAATATTGTCAAACTAAGCCAGTATGTGAGAGTGGCAAGTCAAAAAACAAAATATGTTTTGTTACTTGTAACTTAGTATGAACAACTTCTTTGCTGGTCCCTTTGCCAGGAGAACTCCATACACTTATACAGACTTAAGAGTTGTGCCTTTGGACCTATTCTATGTTATGTATGTGTGGGAGGAAATTAAATGTATTTTTGGGAAGACATTTTCATTGGTATTTTTGGTCATATTCAAGTTCTTCATGAATTTTTTTGTAGAAAACTTAACATAGAAGGGTTTTGTTTTTGCTTCTGTATTATAAAGGGGAAAAAAAGCACCAAGCAATTATGGTGGACTTATTACCCTATGGGTAAGATATAATTACAAGGAAATATGACATCAGGAGTTTTAATAATGGTTTTGTAAATAATAAAAATATTTGATAGCACTCAACAGTAGTGATAACTGTGTTTATGGTTAAAATGGAAGTGTATTATTTGTACAGTTACTCAAGATATATGGATTTTCACACATAAATAAAAAAAAAACACAGAAGCAACATTAGTTTAATTCATTTGAAAAGTAAGCAGTCAATGTGTTGTAGTTTTTACAATATACTACAGTTCCAAACTATGTGCAGGGGAGAACAGCTAGGGTGTTGTGGGGAGAAAAGATAGGCTTAGAGTCTAGGCCAGACTAACCATTTCTCTTGCATTCTTTTTAAAAACATATTTGCCTGATAAGAAACTTGGTTCTGAAAGCTTGCACAGAGGCTTAGGTGCTGCTTTGACAATAAAGGCATTGCCACAATAAAGACTTTGGCACTCACAGAAAGTTTCTTCCCCTCTGCAGCCCCTGTGTCCAGTCCCCAAAAGATGCCAGGGAGAGTCCAGAACAGTGTAGGATGGGACACAAAGGGATGCTGCTCTAACAGGTAGAAATCTCCCAAAATCAAGGTTGGATCTTTAGGTAAATTAATTTGAAAAAGGAAAATCCTCATCTTCCCCCACACCACATTCCAAATCCCACCCTACATTGTTTTGGACAGGAGATAGGCTTCTAAATGGTGAGGTGTTCCAAGTGGCTATAGGGCAGGGGTGGAAATCATGCAGCCATCTAGATGTTAGATTACAATTCCCATCAGCCCTAGCCAGCATAGACAGTGGTGAGAATTGTTGGTAACTATAGTCCCACAACAGGGCCACATGATTCCCACCTTTGCAGTAGGGGAAAGAGAGGATGGGATATAGAGAAGTTGCCTTAGACTTGCTGTATGTCATCTTTGAACACTTAAAGTTTGCTTTCCAGGTTGCCACAAGCTGAAGATTAGTGTTGGGGGTGGGGTCATGCATCAGAAGTCAAGCCCTGATGGGAACCCACAAGAAGGCACCTGCACAGAGATATGTTCCTTAACATTTGAGTTACCTTAAGATCTTAGATTTTTCTAAGCCTTTGTTTCTTACAGGCCCCATATAACCACCTATAGAGAACTGTGCCTGTTTTTTTCCTATGCAATTGGCTCACTATAAACATATGAAGCTGCCTTGAACTATGTCAAACTCTTGGCCCATTTATTCCAGCACTGCCGATTCTGACTTGATGGGAGTTTAGTCCAACATGTGGAGGACTGGCACCTTGTCCCTGCTGGTCTAGGTTCAGTACTTGGTGCTTGCAGTAGTTGAAAGAACTCAAGATCAGTCTGGGAGTTGCACAGTGGATTTTTCTGAGCTCTTGACAAAATTCTATGTGTTCACTAGCTTGTGAATTAACAAATAGGGAAAATAACATAATTCTTTTGATTAGATTGACTCTGAGGTTTGTTTGGAAATAGGTGTGGCAATTTTAACCCTCTCTTCACACCTTCCCACTTTTTTTTAAAGTGTTAGGAAGAAAGATAAATGTCCCTACATACAGAATAGTTTTGAGAACTGTAATTGTACTTGATTCCTGCCAAGACCTGGGTCTGTCTTGTATATTTATTACATACCAGTTTCCCATGCTTTTTCTTCAATGGATGGGCTGAACAATAAGAGGGATATAGTTTTATGATACGCACTTCCTTGGGTATAAGAATTTTCTGACACTGTCCCTGACCAAAATAGCAGGTTTGAGAGGGGAGACTTTAAGGCAAATAATTGTTCCTCCTCCACCAATGGCATTATCTTTCCATGGTGGTGGGACTATGCTCTTGTGAGGCAAGATGCTATGCTGACAGCAGCAGTGCTGCTGGTAGGGTCTCCCTTGTCAGACAGGCTTTTGCTGAGGAGCCAGACAAAATGCGCCAATCAGTTACTGGGCAGCAGCAGCAGTGTCTGTGGAAGTGGGGGGGGGGACACTGGCAGAGGATCTCTCAGAAACAATGGCAATGGCACCATAGCTAACACTTGTTAGTAATGCCCAGAAGGAGGCAAATCCCTTTTGAATGTCTTTTACCACAAAAACCTTATGATGAGACAATGCAAAATGAAACAAGAGATAGTGCCAGAAGATGAAGCTCCCAGGTCAGATGGCACTCAACAAGTTACTGGGGTACAGTAGAGAACAACTACGAGTAGCACTATGGTTAATGACACAACTGGTCTCAAGCCAAAAGGACATTCAGACGTGCCCAGAGGGAAAAGGAAAGTTAGAAGCTGCACAACACATACTGTATTATAGGAACATGGAATGTGAGAAGCATGAATCAGGAGAAGCTAGACATAGTAAAACAAGAAATGGGGCATATAAACATTAAAATACTAGGGGTGAGAGAGCTAAAATGGACAGGAATAGGACAAATGTTGAGTCAGATAATTACATAGCGTTTTACTCTGGAAATGAAAATCTAAGAAGAAATAGGGTGGCATTAATAGTGAGGAGAGATGTAGCAAAAGCAGTCAAAGGATATAATGCAAAAATCTGATCAAATAATATCAATAAGATTTCAGGGAAACCCCATCATTATAATCATACTCTAAGTTTATGCTCCAACTACAGAGGCTGAAGAAGAAGAAATTGAAAGATTTTATGCTGGAATCCAGGAGGAAATTGATCATATAACAAAATAGGACTTCTTGTTCATCGTAGGTGATTGGAATAAAATAGTAGGAAACAGAACAGAACCAAACATGGTAGGTGAATTTGGCCTAGGATCAAGAAATATGTTGGAGAACTATATAAAAGAAATGAAAGGATAACAGATTCTTTCAAGGAAAAACCATTTGAAGATGAACCTACAATTTTAGAAAGTGAATTGGAAGCTGCACTTTGGCTCACTCTTAAAGAAATGGGTGTGCCACAACATTTGATTGTACTGATGCATAACCTATACTCAGGACAAGAGGCTACCATCAGGACAGAATACAAAGAAATGGAATGGTTTCTAATGGGCAAGGGGATTTGACAAGGCTGCACCAACCTGTCTGTTTAACCTGTATCCTGAACTTATCATACATAAAGCAGGATTGGACTAAGCAGAAGGAGGCATGAAAATTGGAGGAAGGAATATCAGCAATTTAAGATATGCAGATGACACCATACTACTAGCAGAAAATAGCAAAGACTTGGAACGGTTACTGAAGAAGGTCAAGAAAGAAAGTGCAAGGGCAGGTTTATAGTTGAACATTAAGAAAACAAAAATAATGACCACAGATGATTTAAAGTAGATGATGGAGACACTGAAATACAGGTGGATCCCTGTATCCACAGAACCAATATCTGTAGTTTCAGTTATCCACAGGACACAAAATAGAGACACATACCATAGAGTCATGCTAGAAAATTCCTAGGGTGATGTCCTCTCTAGGCATCTTCTAGGTCCTCCAGTGCAATGCTATGGTATGTTTTTAGTATGTCCTATATTTTAATAGGGTTCACTGTTATCCACGGTTTCTGGTATCTGTGGTAAGTCCAGAAACTGGACCCCTGCAAATACCGGGGTCCCACTGTAATTCAAGATTTTCCATAGCTTGGCTCAGTTGTTAATCAGAATGGAGACTGCAGTCAAGAAATCAAAAGACTAGGACTTGAAAGAGTAGCTATGAAAGAACTAGACAAGATCCTGTGTCAAGATATATCCTTCTATACTAAAGTTAGGATTGTCCATGCCATCATATTTCCCGGTTTCTAGACATGGTTGTGAAAGCTGAACAGTGAAGAAAGCTGATAGGAAGAAAATTGAAAGAAAATCAACTCATTTGAAATGTGTTGCTGGAAAAGAGTTCTACAGATACTATGGACTGCTAAAAAGACAAATCAATGTGTCCTAAAGCAAATCAAGGCTGAACCCTTCTTAGAATCCAAGATGACTAAACAGAGACTGTTAAGCTTTGGCCATGGCATAAGAAAGCATGACTCACTAGAAAAGACAATAATGCTTGGTAAGGTAGAAGGCAGTAGGAAGAAGAACACATTCCAGATGGATGGACTCAATCAAGGTAGCCATGGCCCTGAGTCTGCAAGACCTGAGCAGGGCTGTTGATGTTAGGGTGACTTGGAGGTCTCTCATTCATAGGGTTGCCATAAGTCAAAATCAATGTGATGGCAGTTAACAACAGGAAATTGTTCTTTCCCATCTACCATCTCTCTATAGAAGTGTGAATATGATTGTAGAAGTTGTGGGATTTTTTCATATACTTTCTGCCAGCTAAACCATGTAACCAACCAGCATGTTTCAATATATTGGCTACCCTTCTTTGTAGTATTGCTGTTAAACAGCTTGGAGCGCAATTCCTTATAAATTTATATGAAGATAAAAATGGGATTTACACAAAACACTAAAACATGGAAGGGTTTTCATTCCCTTGGAAGGGAGCAGAGCACATAGACTCAGTAAGAGTTCAGTGAAGAGAACCATATTCACAGAAATAAATCCATTTTTGTTAGTCTTCCTCTTGTTTTGAGGGCCACTTGTCTTTGACAAAATAGGCCTCTGACCTTCCCCAGGAGATTATCAGACGCACTAAAAGTGGTGTGACAGAAATGCCAGGAGATCACAAAAGGGCTCCCATTTCAGACAACATCATTCCCCCCTTGTTATGTACCCATTTTGCTGCTGTTCCACCGGCACTGCTTTTTATTGATGTGATAAGCCATCAATAGCCCCCCTGTTCTGTTTCTGTCAGCGAAAAGGTGCCCCATTGTGCTGGCAAGATCTCAGCATCAATGGGAGGTCCCTGCCAGAACACTTCCAGGTGAGATTGGGACATCCAGGTGACACACTTTTTATGACCCTCCCCAGGTTACTTCTACCTGTTAAAGTGTATTTTTGTGCTTGCTGTCATTTTTTGTATTCTTTTTATTTTTATTTTTTAATTTCCTGTGCTCACGTCTTCTCGCAAGAATTGATCCAGGGATTTTGATCCAGGAAGTGAATGGACCTCCATTAGAGTTCCGTTCACTCCTGGGCTGCCAGAACGACGGGAGAGGAGGTGAGTGCGGTGGGGAGGGTGATTGTGGTGTTACAGGGATGGGGCAGGGGCGGGAGTGGAGATTCTGGGACAGGAACTTTTTTTTCGTTCCTGTCTGAAAATCTCTCAAATCTATGTTCTGTAACAACTAATACCCACCTTAATGAGACAAGCAGCCACTGCAAAGCTAGCTAATATAGGAAAACATGAGTTATGTATTCAACCAAAAATATCTGTCAGGTCTTTAGGGAGGAAAATGCAACACACACACCGCGAGTCAATCGAAAACCACAACCTAAAAAGATTATGTTTTTTGGTCTGTACCTCCTTGTACTCAACAGACATCAATAGCCACACTAATTGGGGATTCTCTTCTGTTGATGAGGCAGTTTTAGAAATCATAAGAATTCACTGTACTTTGTCCTCAAGAAAACATACAGTTGCCCCTTCATATTCGCTGGGGTTTGGTTCCAGGACCCCCCATGGATACCAAAATCCATGAATACTCAAGGCCCATTATATGCAATGGCATAGCAAAATGGTGTCCCTTATATAAGATGGCAAAATCAAGGTTTGCTTTTTGGATTATTATTTTTTAAAGAATATTTTCAAGCCATGAATACTTAAATCCATGGATATAAAATCTGTGGATACGGAGGGACAACTGTATTTAGAATCAGGTTGCATTATGGGTCCATTGGGTCCCTTCTGGGAGAAAGGTGACATATAAATAAATACATAAATAAATCCCACATAGAAACATCCTTTTGAAGAAGCTAGGCTGTTATTTAGTATTTAAATTTCAGTCTTCCCATAGATTAAACCCATTACTTTTTCTTTTAACCTCAGGGGCTAGGATGAGCAAGTACCAAGAGAAAGCAAAGCTTTAGTATATTTATAGCCCACTATTCTTCTTAAGTTTTATTTATATTTTAAAGCTAGCTTTGTAAATGAAGCACTTAGTTGTTCTGGAAAGAGAGTTCAGTACTTTCTTCTCTCGTAATTGCCAGCATTGTGACCTCCAGGTGTGTTCAGTCATGCAGTCAAACATCAGAAAGAAATTTTTAAAAGCTCTTCAAGTGAACCAAGCATCTTTCAAAGTAATGGAAGCTGTTGCTATTGAATGAACAAGTGCCTCCCTGTGAACTTGTGTTAGGGTTGGGCTTTCTTTGAAGTTATGAGTCTCAAAAACTAGCCTGCAGAAATCTGGAAAGCAAACTTTTAAGTTCTCTGTAGCACAAATTGTCCCTCCTGCCTGTATTTTTGACAGGTGCAATTGTATAAACACAGTGAAGTTAGTGTCTCTGAAGTTCTGTACAGAATTAAGACAAATTTAAGACAGTTAAAGAAATTAAAAAGAAGTGGAATTTTAAAAAAGAGGGGGCTGCAGAGAGTCTGGAGTGAAAAAAAGGGGCAAGTGGAGACAATGGAGGATGCTTAAGTCAGGGTTCTTGACATTTGACACTTTGGGTTTATGGAAGTTATCAGGCATTTTGACTGATTCAGACAGTAGTTTGCTGCATTGGCTCTAGAGACCATGGACTTTTTCGGACGCATGAAAAGTAATGCAAGCAGCGTCGCCAGGTTGCGATGCTGCTGCGCAAGAGGGCGTCCGTTTAGGACGACACTCCTCCCAGTGGTACTGTTGCAGTACCGCTGGGACATTTGAGCGTGATTTTTTTTCCTACCCAGCGTCATATTTTACTCGCAATCAGCTCAATCACGCTCAAATGTCCCAGCGGTACTGCAACAGTACCGCTGGGAGGAGCATCGTCCGAAATGGACGCCCTCTTGCGCAGCAGCATCGCAACCTGGCGACGCTGCTTGCATTACTTTTCATGCGTCCGAAAAAGTCCCATGGCTGCAGTCACAGAGTAGCCTACCAAAATCATTTCAAAATAAAATATATTTAGGAGCAGACTGCAGTCACAGAGAGGCATCTTTTCTGGGAAAGAGGGCAATACTAAATTATTCTAAATGTTAGTTCTGGGCTTGTCCTGTTGTAGGTTGGAGTGTTCCACCACATTGTCATCCGCATCGGAGTAAAAGTGCAGTCCTACGCTGATCACACGTCGTACATTGTACTATTTCCGGCCATACAGCCGGGGCTGCTCCAGTTCGCCCCCCACCCCATGCGAATAAATGAATATACATGGTCCCAGAGTACTGTATTACTGGAAAAGTGGAGATAAGTGCACAATTAAAAAAAAAATTAGCACCAGAACAGAGTCCCATCCACCAGAAGTCCTGTCTCGGCTTTGCTCCAAAGCCATTTCTTGGCTGCCACATAATCAAAAATCCAGGTTTTCCCCTCAAATGCAGTGCAAACTGTGAATCTTATAGATCCAAAGCTTCCTGCAGAAATCCTGTTGAAAATGCACATCATTGAAAATGTCATGTGTCAACTGTGCTGCGAATACAGGATGAGTACAGGTTTTTTAAAACATGTAAACAAGCCCTAAATATTAGTTTCAGTCTTCCAGTAAATTAACCCATTACTTAATTTTTCTATCTCTGTGTGGCTACAAAGTAAAAGTACTCAGGAAATTGTTTTACTGAGGAATATGTGCTATTCCCAAGGTTGTTAAATTGCAGCTCCCATCAGTCCTACCCTACATAGTCAATGGTCAAAGACAATGAGAACTGTAGTACAATGTCACTTTAAGCACCACTTCTTCCATGTCCACTGTAAAGGAATGTGCCAAACAATATAAAGTGCATAAATGAAAGCTGTTTCTTTTAAAAAATCAGTGATACAAAGATAGCAAAAGCTGAAGATTGTTTTACAAGATAGTACCTACCTAAATATACTAAAGGCACCAGATCCCTTATGATCTTGGAAGCTAAGAAAGCTCAGTCCTGGTTAGTACTTGGATGGGAGACTGCCAAATAATACCAGGTGCTGTAGGCTATACTTCAGAGGAAGGAACTGGGAAAACAGGAGACCCAGCATGGTGTAAGTAGTTTGAACATTGGACTATGACTCTGGGGACCAAGGTTTGAGTCCCTGCTCAGCCATGGGAACTTTGGGCATGTCACACCCTCTTGGCCTCAGAGGAAGGCAAAGACAAAAACCCCTCTGAATAAATCTTGCCAAGAAAACTCCCAGTGATAGGTTTGCTTTAGGGTTGCCATAAGAAATGGCTTGAAGGTATACAGCAACTGGCAAAACCACCTCTGAGTATTCCTTGCTTAAGAAAACCCTATGAAATTCATGGGATTGCCAAAAGTCAAAAGGCACATACACACATACACCCAGCAAAGCTCCCTGGAAGACATGTATGTTTTAATTGTAAAGGCAGTTTTGCATGTTTTATTGCAGCACTTTACTGGTCCTGTACCCATATAAATTCTCTAGGATGGGAAAATTGCAGTCTTTGGGTCCCTTGAAACCCCTAAGGTGGCCCTTGAAGTTCCCCAGGTGCCCTACAAGTCCCCACAATTTAATTCTTTTCAGACTGATTTTCCTGTGGGTTTTTGTTGTTGTTGTTGTTGTTTTGTTTTGCCCCCAAACCAGCCCAAAGCCCTCTAACTGGGGTTTGATTCTCCCAACCCCCTAGAGCCCCAAGCCTTCCCAACCCCTGCAAAAACAACAAAAATCAGCTTATAATCAGCTCAAATGGAGGCCAAAAGTAACATTATGTCACTTCTGGTGTGCCAAAATACACTGGTGCAGAATGCTGGACACATGTGCAGGAGAAATTGCCCATACCCCCTGCAGTTGACCACACCTGCAATAGGCCAAGAACTTCTTCCACTGTTCATGTGTTCCTTGCTCATCTTGTCTTGTATGTAAGAACCTGTCTCCAGCCTTTTTCCCTTTAACTACTCTGTACAACCCTTATTGAGACTGAACTTGCCACCCTATCACATACTACTGTTTTGCGTTTCTGTTACAACTCACACTTCATAGAATCATAGAATTGTAGAGTTGGAAGAGGCCACAAGGGCCATCTAGTCCAACCCCCTGCCATGCAGGAAATAATGATCAAAGCATCCCTGATAGATGGCCATCCAGCCTCTGTTTAAAGACCTCCAAGGAAGGACACCTTACCACGCTCCGAGGGAGTGTGTTCCACTGCCAAATAGCTCTTACTGTCATAAAGTTCCTGCTAATGTTGAGGTGGAATCTCTGCTCCTGCAGCTTGCATCCATTGCTCTGTGTTCTAGTCTCTGGAGCAGCAGAAAACAAGCTTGCTCCATCCTCAATGTGACACCCCTTCAAATACTTAAACAGAGCTATCATATCGCCCCTTAACCATCTTTTTTCCAGACTAAACATACCCAGCTCCCTATGTCTTTCCTCATAAGGCATGGTTTCCAGACCTTTCACCATTTTAGTCATCCTCCTCTGGACACACTCCAATTTGTCAATATCCTTTTTGTCCATTAATGTTGATGTAACTTCCCTTTCTCAAGTCTTAAAGCTGCTACAGGATTCCTTGTATCTTTTTAAAACATAAAGGGAAGCAGGGATGAGAGCATGTGTACTGTACTTCTTTGGCAGGACATTTAAATCTTTGATACTACCATGGTAATGGTCTTTTTCTTCATGACCACCTGTCAAATTTCATTTGGTAGGGGAACAAGAAGCAGGGTCTCAGGATAAGATTTTAACATTCTTACCAACGGGGCAGGGTGAGATAACTATGGGCCTCAACATGTTTCTAGCTTACATTCCCATCAGTCATAGCCAATATGACTGGTGAATGGTGCAGAATGGTAAGAGTTGTGATCCAAAAACAGCAGTAGGACAAGCCATCCCTGCTGCAGAGTCATCAGTTGGACATGGTAACATCTGGAATTACCTTTTCATTCAGGTGAGCTGGATTGCTTGGTGACTACTAAACCCAATCTTTTGTATGCATGTACATACATATGGACACCCACTGCCCCAGGAAGGTGCAGGGCTATCCTGTCTAATTATGGTTACCTAAGCAAAAAGCCATTTCTAGGTATTGTTGCAGCCATGTGGAGCTTCCACTACATGGTGAGGGATGTTGACACCAAACTTTCACATTGCAGGGTCAGCCTTAAACCTACGATGGGGGAACCAGTAGTGATACACTACATTTACAATATGCTTGGCCATTGGCTATGCTGGGGTAGGACTCTTTTGAGTCGAAGACCTACATCCAACATCACTTCAGTGCAATGTAAATACTGTATCCACCAGCAGTTATGCTACAATTCCACTGAACAACCCCTGCAACAGAGCACAATGCATGGCAATGGGCAATGCACACTCTCATGCTATCCATTGTCTGTGATGCACACCCACATATGCATTTCTGCATATACAACTTCATTTTTGCCACCATCAAGTGGATATGACTGTAGAGTATTGTCAACAAATTCACTCAGCATGCATAGCACAAACTGTGGTCTGCCTGTCACTAATAGGACACCAGCCAAAGTCTAACAACATCTGGAAAGTAAGAAGTTCCCCTTTACTGCATTGGACTCAGTATTATGGATTATACCTATGTTCTCACAGCTAGTATGCTTTGGAATTTTATTTTAGTAATCTGATATTCTTTTTCTAACATGTTTATGTTAGGCCTTCACATTATTGGAAAATGTTAGCTAAGCAGCAACCATCTATCTGGGGGCCAAAGTAATTGAAACAGCTTGTCATGTTATACTTCATGTATTATTTATTTTGAATGCATGAATCAATACATAAGGACCTTATGTGGGTGAATTAGTTTTCACAGTTCTATGTTCCTTTTATCAAATCAGGAGAAAGCTGTTCTATTAACAGATCTGTTACAGTGGCATGATTAGCTATTGTTGCTGTGTACGGTCTAGTCATTTCTGACTTATGGCAACCTTAAAGTGACCCTATCACCAGGTTTTCTTGGTGGAATTTGTTAAGAGGGGGTCTGCCCTTGTCTTCCTCTGAGGCTGAGAGAGTGTGATTTGCCCAAGATCATTCAGCAGGTTTTCATGGCAAAACAGGGATTCAAACCCTGGTCTCCCAGTGACCTAGTCCAACATTCAAGCCACTACACATGCTGGTTCTCTATGCTATCGATGCTCATAAATTGAGGTGGGGAGGACATAAGGGTCTACAGAAATCAAGCATTATTTCATTCAATGGGACTTATTACAAGGTTGTTTGTATAGGATTACACCCTTAAAAGCCTTCCCCATCCTCCTGATGATAAGACAGAAAACCTTGGCCTCCATCCAGCCCTAAACGAGGGATGGGCAAGGTGCAATCTATGGCTGTGAAGGCCATTTTTGTGGCTCCCATGCATCGAAAACAATTTTTTGCACAAAAAAAAAAATGGTTCAAAAATAATTAAAAATCCCTAGGAACTGTGGGGGACATTTCAACCAGTTTGGAGTTCCACTGGATACCCCAGGGGTCAAAATGAAATTTTGCAAAATTTTCCGCTGTTTTCTGGCCTAAAGTGCCCAAAAATGACCTCCAGGGGCCCAGGAAGTTTCCCAAACATGCCACCTACAGGGCTTTGGGGGGTAGGGGGCATTTTTCTGAAACAAGTGTGGTAGGGGTGTGGCCCTCCTAAGTTACCTGGAGGGCTAATGTGGCCCCTAGTCTTCCCAAAGTTTATGAATGATTTTAATGTTTGTTTTAATCCGATGTGTTTTTACTGGTGTTTTTAAATGATTTTATCTCAAATACTGTGTTTTAATTTATGTTATATCCCACCTTGAGCTTAGCGGGAGAGGTGGGTAAGAAATTGAAAATGAAATAAATATTTTTTTTAAAAAAATAGTTTGATCAAAGAGGGGATTAAAAATACAATTAATGATAACAAGATGTTACCTCATCAGATGAGGAAGCCTATTGTTGCCTATGTTATGTTATGCATGTTGTCTACAATTGATGTTGTCTGTAGGTTTGTTGAAAGTACAAGTAGGAATTTGTGTGTTTCTTCGTCTTTGTTTAATTATTTGTAGGTTGTAATTTGTGTTAAAATGACAATAAAAATATATTTCCAGGGGCGGGGAAGAGGCAGGATCCTGGGGATACATTTTGTACCTGCTCTTTCATTTTCAAGGATGTTGCCTTTAAGGGGGAATCCCCAGGACACAAATAATCCAGTTTGAAACTGGAGTATTTGCATAGCTCCTTCCTATGGAATCCTGGGATTTGTAGTTTTACAAGGCCTTTAGCCTTCTCTGACAAAGAGTGCTGGTACCTCACCAAACTACACATCCCAGGATTCCATAGGAAGGAGCCATAACAAATAATCCAGTTTCAAACTGGATTATTTGTCTAGTGTGGATGCCCAAAGATGGCTACTGAATATTCAAAAGTTGGCATTTTATGTTTGTAGGGCTGTTTACTGATTAAAGGGTCTTTTTTATGAATAAAAAAAATGAAAAATTATTATTAAAAGCCTAAACGAACCAAGTGGGTCAATAAACCCTAATTTCCCTTGTACATTCCTTTGTCTAAGGAGAGTTTCACACCACAGTTATAGCGCTATTATTCCACTTTCACTGCTCTGGAAGCCTCCTGTGGAATCCTGGGATTTGTAGTTTAGGAAGAGGCATTTAGAATTCTCAGCCAGAGAGCTCTTAGGCCTCACTACACTACAAATCCCAGAATTCCATAGGGAACAGACACGCACACACGCACACAAAACCAGTTCCTCACAGGAGGAGGAAGAAACCCAAAAAGGTCCACGATGCATTGCGGTCTACCCAGAAGGGTTTGCAAGGCTTGCTGGGAAATGTAGTCCTAACCGAAGCGCCACCACGCCTATTTCTCCCTTCACGGCCGCTCGCACACCCCGCTCTTTTGAGGTAAACAGGATCCGAGCAATCAGAGAGGGGCGGGCCCGCCCACTCGGCTTCCTGGCAGCCAATCGGAGCAGACCTTTCCCTCTGAGAGGCGGCTGCTCTGGTCGTGGCGTCTCTTGAGGTGAAAGGTAGAAGGGTCGGAAGGGGGGGAGGAAGAGGCGTTTGCTGCTGCTGCTGCTGCTGCTGCTGCTGTTGTTGGGAGTTGAAGCCGCCGCCGCGCCTCAGTCATGGCGTTGGAAGCGGCGCTGGCGGCAGTCAAAGGTCGTGGCGAGGCTGAGAGCGTCCTAAGCCGCTTCAATGAGCAGGTAAGTAAGTGGGGGGGGGGGAGAGAGACCCCTTTACCCCGCCCTCCTTTAAAGAAGGCAACGCCCCACCCAAGGCTTCCCTGCGACCCCTTAGTATAACGTCCCCCCTCCCCTCGCCCCCCAAGACAGGGGCGTCGTGTAGCCCCTCGAAGTACATTTATTATACTATATGGAGGATTTATGTGAACTATGTGTATATTTGGATGCTACAAGAATATATGGAACAATGATAATAATGATAATAATAATGATGATAATAATAATTTGGGGAGAAGAAATACATTTATTATACTATATAGAGGATTTATGTGAACTATATGTATATTTGGATGCTACAAGAGTATATGGAACAATGATAATAATAGTAATACGGGGAGGAGAAATACATTTATTATACTATATACTGTAGAAGGTTTGTGTAAACTATATGTATGTTCGAATACTACAAGAGTATATGTATATTTGGATACTATAAGAGTATGTGGAACAACAACAGCAACAACAACAAAAATAATATGGGAAGAAGAAATATATTTATTATACTATATAGAGGATTTATGTAAACTATATATATATTTGAATACTACAAGAGTATATGGAACAATAATAATAACATGGGGAAAAGAAATACATTTATTATTATTATTAAAATTAATTTTTTATTTAAGATATCAAAACATTCAAGTCAAACATATAAACAGTGTGTAATATAATAATGGGACATATGAAGTAAATAGAGGACTAAGCATGTTTAGGTATGTGATCCTATTGTCTCAGTTCTTTCTGATTGTTTCAGATAGTATGGGGAAAAGAAATACATTTATTATTATTTAAATTATTTTTTTTATTTAGGATATCAGAACATTCAAGTCAAACATATAAACTGTGTAGCATAATAAAGGGACATAAGAAGTAAATAAAGAACTGAGTGTGTTTAGAAATGTGATCCTATTGTCTCAGTTCTTTATGATTGTCTCAGATTATAATATGGGGAAAAGAAATATATTTATTATTATTATTATTATTTAAATTAATTTTTTATTTAAGATATCAAAACATTCAAGTCAAACATATAAACAGCGTGTAACATAATAATGGGACGTATGAAGTAAATAAAGGACTGAGTGTGTTTAGGTATGTGATCTGATTGTCTTAGTTCTTTATTATTGTCTCAGTTTTCTATTTTTATTATTATCATTATTTCTCACCAGCCTCTCCCTATGGATTGAGGCAGGGAACAACACATTAACACATAGACAAATACCAATTTCAAAGAACAAGTAAAACAAAACAAAAAATTAAATTTTAAAACAGTCAACACACAATTTAAAATTCACGCTTTAAATTTTTTTTTTAACCTGTCTCTCCCGAAGGCTCGAGGCAGGGTACAGTATGAATAAAATATATAAAATAAAATCATTAAAACACACAAGTAAAAGCACATATGATTAAAATAAACATTACATTAAAATCATCCATAAAAATTTAAAATTCATAGATTAAAATCAGCTGGGTAGCATGGGGGACCAAGGAATGGGTTCCTTCTGGTTTTTGAAATGAAAGGGGAATTCCTTCGAATCACCTGGGTGCTTCTGTTGACAGGCCATTTCTGAAGCATAAATCATGCTTTTAATATGATTTATAGAGATTTAGTCAATTATTCATTTGAAAGGCATAAAAGAATCATGTAGCAACTTTGACACTAAATGGTTTATATTTGGATCAGCTTTCATAGACCCCCCCAGTCCCACATAATCAGACTGAAGACCTACAGTTTAAGGGGTGATCCTGGATTTTTAAATGATTTTTTTTAATGCTAAATGAGATTAATGTACCGTATATTCCTGCATATAAGACTGCTTTTTAACACTTGAAAATCTCCTCAAAAATGGGGGGGGGTCTTATACCCCCAGTAGATCTTTTCCCCTGCAGTGAGAATGATTGAAGTGTTAAATGGCCTGGGCAGTTTTCCCAGCAGATCCTTCCCCCTGCTGTGAGAATGACTGCTTTGCCTTTGAAGGGTTAAATGGCCCTCCATTTAGCTCAGGAGAGTCAAAATGATGTTTCTTTTCAGGACAAGTTAGCCTAAAATTAGAATTTCTGGATTCAAACTTATCATTTTGCGTCAAGTTTTGTCTATGGTGAAATTCTCTTGTCTGCCAGTGTGGCTCTAAAATCATTAATGTGCTCATTCATTAATGTGCTCGTTCAAAAATTTGGGATTTGATAGTTTCATATTAACCAACTTATTAATACAACCTTACTTTCCAAAGATTGAACACCACAGAGATTTTTCAAAGTATCCCATGCTTTTTTAGTTCAGTCTTTTAATTTCACAGACTATTCCATCATCTACAGCCACTGAGCTGGCTGGCTGGTGGGGGACAGGCTTTCCAGCCAGGTGGCTGGCTGGATGTGGGGGGAGCAAACTCTATATTTTAACTTAACAATTGGGGGGTCGTCTTATGCGCCCAGTCGTCTTATACGCCAGAATATATGGTAGTTATCTCTTTGAATACGATGTCATTAATCATTTTTAGCTGCCTTAAGTGCCATTCCCTGCAAATAAACGGGGGTATATATGTGATTAATATAATATATTAGGGGCAGAGGTGATTAGTACAATATCTTTTGCTTCAGTCAAGTTTTTGGTAAACTCATTAAGCAATTGCTGAATAGTAAGCCAGCACTCCTATAAATTCCATTTATTTAATTGTTCTACTCTAGTACACTTCTTATTGCAAGACTTCTTGAGTCTTTCTTCTTTGGAAGGAAATAATGGGAAAATGTACATATACATGATGATGATGATGATGATATTGTAGCTTAGTACATTCCTCCTGGTAGCATCTCCTGTATGGCCTTCTGGAAGATGCAGAATACTATTATGTACCTTGTAGCATGCATGTGTAGGATAGCATTTTCAATGTCTCTTCCTTTGTGTCTGTGATCAAACGCTCCCCTTTACCAAATATTTATGAGTAATCAGCCTGCCCCCTACTGTACTCACAAAGTATATTTTTACTTTTAGTTCTTGGAATATTTTTCCAGTACTGTATACTGTATAAAGAAATATGTGATTCTTGCTTTTTTAATGAAAAGGATCCATATTATTTACTGCATTTCTCATTCCTTTGTGACCAATCTGACCTGCAGTTCCTCCCTCCTTATCACTAACTCCCTGTTGTTTTTCTCATTTATATTTAAAGAGGTAGTTTTTATATTCTCTTTGGCATTCATCCATAATGCATTTTTTCTCTTGCAATAAAATGCATGTTTTCTTAAGACACTTCTTTTTCAGTTAAATAGCCTGCATGCTCTCTCCCCTCTCTCTTACAGCCATATAAAAATCCAGGCATCCTGAGAAGAGGGGATCAGGAAAAACACACATGGCACTTTGCAGCAGTAGGTCACTCTTCTGTGCCTTGGAGTCTGTTGGCTAGGCAAAGGACCTGTATTATATTGTGTAGAATGAAAAATATAGCAGAAATATTTTTAGAAAAGCTTTGTTAAGCTAATTACAAAATCTACAGTTGGTCAAGACCAGCCAAAACAACAACAACAACAACAATATTTTTTTTTATTTTTAACCCGCCCCTCTGCTCAGCAACCGGGGCGGCATACAACAAGATTAAAACACAGCAAGTTAAAACAGTCCTTCCCAATCCTAACCCTCCCACCCCTTAAAACTAAATTAAACTAATAGAGAAATAAAACAAAGATAAAATACAATAAATAAATAAATAAAAATGGCAATAGCGGCAGGGAAGCGGGTAAGCAATCGGCTCCACTTGAGCCGGGAAATTATTCCGGGAAGGCCTGCTGGAAGAGATCCGTCTTTAGTGCTTTCTTGAAGCTATCAAGAGTAGTGATTAAGATGGATCTCATCCAGCAGGCCATTCCAAAGTCTGGGAGCCATAAAAGAGAAGGCCCTCTGGGAGGTCTGCGACAGCCTAGTTTTCATAGGCTGCAGCAGGTTCCTCCCAGAGGACTGAAGTGCACGGGGGGGGGGGAATCATATGGGATGAGGTGGTCCCGAAGATAAGATGGATCCAAGCCATGTAGGGCTTTAAAGGTTAAAACCAACACCTTGTACTGTGCCCGGAAACTGATCGACAGCCAGTGGAGAGATTTAAGCACAGGTGTTATATGCTCTCTCCTAGATGTACCCGTAATTAACCTGGCTGCCATATTTTGTACCAGTTGAAGTTTCCGGGTTAGGCACAAGGGTAGCCTCATGTAGAGTGCGTTACAGTAATCCAAAAGTGAGGTTACCAAAGCATGTACCACAATTTCCAGATCTCTTGTATCCAGGTAAGGGCGCACCTGGCATATCAGCTGAAGCTGATAACGCACTCCTGACAATCGCACGCACCTGACTAGTCATGTGAAGTGACGAATCTAGGAGTACCCCCTGACTGCGAACACAGTCCTTAGAGGAGAGTGTGACTCCATCCAGGACTGGAAGGTGTATTCCCAGACCTGGTTTCGGGCCTGTGACTGTCAGTACCTCCGTTTTGTCTGGATTTCATCTCAATCTGTTTTTCCTCATCCAATCCATTACTGCTCTAAGACAGGCATTGAGTGGAGAGATGCCATCTGAAGTCTGAGCTGATGATCTGGTCATGGAGAAATATATCTGAGTGTCATCAGTGTACTGATGACACCGAGCTCCATGCCTCCAGATGATCTCTCCCAGCGGCTTCATATAAATGTTAAATAGCATCGGGGACAGGATGGCACCCTGAGGGACGCCACAGTTAAGCTCAATTCTGGAAGTGCAACTGTCCCCGAGCCTCACCCTCTGGGATCTGTCTGAGAGAAAGGAACAGAACCACAGCAGAGCAGTCCCTCCAATTCCTAACTCTCTCAGGCAATCCAAGAGGATGGAATGATCTATAGTGTCAAAGGCCGCTGAGAGGTCCAAGAGCACCAGCAGGGTCACACTACCCCTGTTGATGCTCAGGCAGAGGTCGTCGGTTAGAGCAACCATGGCAGTCTCAACTCCATATCCTGTCCTGAAGCCGGTTTGAAATGGATCAAGATAATTGGTTTCATCCAAGACGGCTTGGAGTTGGGAAGCAACTGCCCTCTCGATCACCTTGCTTGAAAAAGGTAGCAAGGACACTGGTCTGTAATTGTTCCTGTCCAGGGGGTCCAGGGAAGGTTTTTTCAGGAGTGGCTTAACCGCCGCCTCCTTTAAACAAGATGGTACGATACCTTCCCTGAAGGAAGCATTGATTGTGTCCCATAGGAACAGCCAAGATGGACAGGGATCAAGAGGGCAAGTCGTCTTCCTCACTTTTCCAAGGAGTTTGTTCACGTCATCTGTACTCACCGATTGAAACTGATCCAGTAAAATGCCATCAACTGAGTTGTTGAACACCTCTTCTATGGATTCTGTCAGAACATTGGTGTCCAAGTCAGCTCTTATCCGAGAGATTTTATCTGCAAAGTGGATGTTAGATGCATCACAGCAGGCTGTCGTTGGGTTAAGTAGGGGGTTTGGCACAGGAGGAGCCTGCGTCAGCTCTCCCACCACCTTAAACAGCTCTGCTGGACTGGATTCTGCAGATACAATACGTGCAGAGCAAAAGGATCTCTGTGCTGCACGTATTGCCTCCCGATAGGAATCAAGATGTTTCCTATGGCAAGTTCTGTCGGATAAGAGTCGAGTCTTCCGCAACTTGCACTCTAGCCATTGTCCAGTTTGCTTCATCCTCCTAAGCTCCTCTGTGTACCAGGGCTTACGATTAGAGGCAGGCTGGAAAGGACGCTTGGGAGCGATTGTGTCGATAGCCTTGGTAAGATCAGTGTTCCAGATGCTGACCAAAGCCTCGACAGAATCACTGGTGTTACCAACCATTAGACCCTCTAGGGCTTTCTGGAAACCAATTGGTTCCATTAGCCTTCGAGGGCGGACCGTTCTAATGGGTCCATTACCCCTGGAGGGGCAGACAGTGGCTCTTAGTTCCATCTTGACCAGGAAGTGATCCGTCCATGACAATGCGGAGGTTTTTGTAACCTCCACCCATGGATATTCCTGTTCCGTACTGAAGATTGCATCGAGGATATGACCTGCACAATGTATGGGCCCGTCAACCAATTGGGATAGGCCCATGTTTATCATGGTTTCCATGAACTCCCGAGCCACACCGGTTAGATTTGACACGCTGGTCTCGAGTGGGATGTTGAAGTCACCAAAACCAAAAGTCTGGGCGACTCCAATAACAACTCAGAGATCAGCTGGGTCAGCTCGGTTAGGGAGTCTGTTAAGCAATGGGGTGACCGGTATACCAACAGAATCCCCAACTATCCCTGGTTTTCAGGCTAAGGTACATGCACTCGATGCAAGCTGTTTTCCGGAGTCAAGTTAAGTTGTTTCTATGAACCAAGGCCACACCGCCCCCCTGCCCCCTTTCCCTTATCTGCTCGCTGACCGTGTACCCAACCGGGAGAGCCCGCGCCCATGTTGCAACACTGGCATCTCCCAGCCAAGTCTCGGTAAAGCATGCCAGATCGGCGGCCTCATCCACTAAGAGGTCATGTATAATATGAGTCTTATTTTTAACCGGCCTGACATTGCAAAGGAGCAGAGTAAGGGGCTGTGGAAAGGATGGTACGCTCTCCAAATTATTCTGGGAAACAGAGTGAACTGAAATAAACTACTGCAGAACTGTGTAAGCATTCTCATTTTCAAGAACAGTTCATCAGCCTAAGTGATACCCAAAAGGGGGGTGGGGAGAGAAAGAAGCAGAAATTCCCCCATCACCTAGCCTGACAAAGCATTCTGGAGAATTTGAAAGCTTGCACACTTCTGTGGCATTATGGTTGGGCCTAATAAAAGTACTGCCCCGCTGAAGATTCCATATGGATCAGCATGGCCACCTTTTGTTTATAATAATGAATAGCTGACATCTCTAGCCTCTTCACTGTGTCAGAGCTACAACTCCCCACCATCTTCTAGCATTTAATTGTAGTGTGAAGAACTGAAAGCAAAATGCCTTGTTTAACTAGATTACGGTAGACAGCTGTTTGTTTCTCTTACTGTGGATTGAGCCTTTAAGAATCTATGCTCCTTGGGGTAGAATGCTCTAAGCAAGGTTACCTTTGAAGCTTCATCTGGCCCACAGAGTGGTTGCTTAGTTACTGGAGTGCCAGCTATAGCAACACTGTTCCAGTGATCTACATTGCTATCTAGTGTATTGTGAAGATAATTAAAATGTCTGATTAAAGCAAACTATTTGGACCCTAGTTGAAGTATTTATTTCTTGATGGGTGTCTTCAAAGCACTGTGTAGTTGGGGTCAAAATTCAGGCTGCTGCTTGTATAGTAGTATGAGTCTTTACAGAGCGTAGTCTCACACATTTACATTTACGTACATCCAGATTAAATTGTCAGACTCCTTGTGTGCTATGTTTCAAGATTACTGATGCAATGAGTCTTTCACTGCTGAATATTTTAGTAGGTGTATCCACTTACTTCAAGGTTTCCACTTAGTTACTATGACTAGTAGCCAACTATTGACCTATTCTTGATAAACTCCTTCAGTTCTTTTCAAAAGCCATTTTAGTGCTCCTCACCCCTAGACTTAACAAGTACGCCTTTGCTGGTAAATTGAAGACTGATTAGTAATATTGTTATAGTGCAGTCCTGAACACACCTATGAGGGAGTAAACCTGAATGTGCTCAAGAGTTCCTTCTGAATAAACATGCTTAGGATTGCTCTGTCAGTTTATTAACATCTCAGTGAGTGGTTGCTAGGATGTTAAATAATGGATATTGTTGAGGGGAGGTAAAGTGTTAAAATCCTTTATGGCTTACTCCAAAGACCATTGCAAGCTTTCATACAATTACAAAATCATAATTAAAATTGACTAAATAAAATATATGCCTAAACTTGCAATAAGTATCTTATGTTATATAAAACAAATCACATTACAGTAACAAAAAAAGTAACATTTAACCTTGGAAGTAAAGTGATGGCTTGTCCATCATTTCCCAAGCCCTCTTTACTTGCTCCAACTGAAGAGAGTGGTAGAGGACCTCCCCCCCCCCCGTACTTCATTAGTGGGTGTTTTTTTAAAACCGGAACCCTGGTGATTTCAGTAGGAGAGAGATTAATTATTCTGATGATCTTGCCCTGGAATGCCCTGTCTTCAGACCAGCCCAAGTGACACTTAACACCAGCTTTCCACAGGTGTGTTGGAGCATCAAGGGCAGAAATATTGCCCATTTGTTAGTGTAAGTTTCCATCAACAATGAGAGACATGAGCTTCACTGTAATCCTCTGTCTCTGCTAGCCATCTAGGGGATTCCATTTTCTTTTGCCTGCCATCAGAATGATCATTCATCATTTTAAAAATTGAAATTAATGCAGGCCTCACAGTTTCATTCCCATTTTAAGCAGAGTTGTGTGGGAGAAATGAAAAACCTAGCTTATTTTGGTTTTTCTTTAAATCATAGGCTAAAGTGCCTAAAACACAAATGCAAGAGACTTGTTTCCTAAATTATTTGACTTAGGCGATGATGTATGATTAAATTAAAACTATAGTGAGAAAACAGAACATGTATCCTTGCAGGTGAAAAATATTGACCCATATTTTAAAAAAATGTTTGTTTTTCAGAATAAAGCCACTTTCAAATTTGAACCATCTGATGAAGAGAAAAGAAAGGTAAGTATGTTAAACCTTATTCTCAAAGTTATGTGTTTTTAAGACTGACTGCATGATATGCCACACCACATAGTTTTTACTCTGGGTATGTAGCCTGTTTATCCAGCTTTAGTGCTATAGTAGCAATGCCAGGCTCCACTTTATTGTTTTGTGACCTGCTTTGAGTATAGTAGAATGATTAAAAAACAAAAAGCAGAAAGCAGGAATATGTGATGTGACCACATTTGGATACTGTATGCTGTTTCTGGCCACCGCATAGAAAAAAAGATTTTGTACAACTGGAAAGGTACAGAAAAGGACAACCAAAATGATAATCCACTGCTCTATAAGGGAGAAAGCTGCCAAACCACTAATTTAAAGAATTCATGTTTTATGCTAGAATGTTCCAAGTCATACTTCTGTAGTTAATTTGAATTAATTATATGGAAAATATATTAAAATGTTGGTATGAAAATAGTTGCTTTCTGCTTGGTGGAACCTTTGGCCAAAGACCTTTTCCTTCCTACTCAGATTCAGAGGACAATCCAGCTCCGTATCTTATCTGGGTTGACACGCTGGGATCAATATCTTGATCTCACCCAACAGAGACATCTTAGTCAAATCTAAGTAGTTACAGTGGTTGGTCTGTTGTTAGATGCAAGTGTTAGATGGCTGGCCATGTTAGCTTCTATTTTTACTTTACAGGTTTCCCCATGGATACCAAAATCCATGGGTGCATGGAAGTCCTAATGTATACAATGGCGTAGTAAAATGGCATCCGTTATATAAAATGGCAAAATCAAGCTTTACTTTTTGATTATTTTCAATATTTTCAAGTTGCAGATGGTAGAATCCAAGGATGCAAAATCCATGGATATGGAGGGCTGACTGTACTTAATTAATGGTGATTCAGACATCTGTCAGATATCTAATAGATTCACATTACTGTTTGACAAGTTTCACATTTTACTTTTCATTTGGCAAAATAAGATAAAAGAGCAGTTTACTAGAGGATTAGTTTTTATTTATTTTTTTATTTATTTATATCCCGCTCTTCAACCACAAGGCTATCAGATCGGCTTACAAATTGTTTTAAGCAACAGCAGTTTACACATCTACACTGCATTAAGCAGTTTCCAATGTGTGTTAGCTAATTGCCCCCACAAGCCGGGTACTCATTTTACCGACCTACGAAAGGATGGAAGGCTGAGTGAACCTTGGAGGCCACTGGAATCGAACTTGCAACGTGGTGATGTGCAGTACTGGCATTTAACCACTGCGCCACCAGGACTCATTAACATGCACATTAAGGAACAATGCCACTTTTGTAATTGTCTGTGTCCATCCCATGACCGTCAACAATTCATACAGTTCCCCAGGTTACTTAATGGCACTGCATTCTCTTAGAGCATCAAGGTACTGAGTCACAAGGATGGGCTGACAAAAGCAAAGCAGTGAAAATAAAAATGAAGTCTCTGTGTGGGGATATCACAGCGGATCCAATTGAGTGGAAGTTGTAGACAGGTCTTTGAGTAGTGTTCATTGATAAAGTTGACTGATGGCAAAACCTTTTTACCATAATTAGCACATAATTGATGTTTAATTTATTAGAAGTTTTGGTGTTTCCAGGAGTCAGTCTTTCTTCCCTGAGTAAACTCAGTCATCAGCAACTATGCAGTTTCACTTTCTCACAAGAAATGTAACATTTCTTTGCTCATGTGAACCTATTGGATACTTACTAGATGTTTGTGTTAACAGCAACAGTTTGAACAGATTGCTGTAGTGCTTATATACCTGGAATTTTAGATAACATTGCATACAAAACAATGTACCTAATGAAGCTCAGGCTATAATAAACTGGTTGAGTCCTTAGGGTGCCTCATTGTCTCTGGTGTTTTTGATATGGACAAACTAGTTTTATATAACTGATTGCTTTTGGTTAAATGTGGAAAAGTAAACATAAACTGGGAGAATAAGCCTTGAAAAGATGGACTGAGTACAGACAGATGATGCTCTGCCTTCTTGGGAATTCCGGGCAACCTAGAATTATAGTTGCAAGGCATATTACACTGACTCACTGAGTGAATTTATCTGCAGCTTAATGAGAGTGGTTCAGTTTCTGTTCCTGTTAAATCCTTTATCACTGGCTGTTCCTAGTCAGTAAATTGTTTGGTATCATTCTTTTGTTGTTAAAATCCCATTTGACTCCCAACTGCTAACCAAAAATGTTAAGCTTTCTTCCTTGTTATCTTCATAGTGTGCCCATACAAAACATTGTGGCATGCTGATGAAAAGGTCAGGTTTAAATACTTCTTTTTAAAAAAAAAATGTGTTAAACTGGCTTAACACTACTCATCATACACAGGTAGCAGAGTTAGCTAGTTGTGGAGAGCTTCACCTTGTAGAACTCTGCCTCTTACTGGATCTGATCACAATCTCCTGACATCTTTTTCTCACTCCCTTATATGTTCCTGCCAGCATATGAGCCCAAACTGCAAAAAATGTTTGAAGGTAGATTCTACTATTGTAAGGGTGGTCAAATTCTGCCCCCCCAGATGTTATGCTGCAATTTCCAACAACCGTAGCCACTGAAGCCAATGTTGTTCAATGCTAAGAGTTGTAGTTCAGCATCTGGAAGACTGCATTTTACCCACTCTGTATTATTTGTACTCAGACCACCAGCATGTAGCTTAAATAGCAGCGCAGCAATTTTGGTGGCATCTAAAAGCTACAAAATTGTATTAATCTTGTTTGCCTTGGTATCTTTGCAAATTCTTTTCAGTATATCTAGCTTGGTGTGTTTGTGTGTGTTTATTCACATTTGAGGCAAAACTAGTAAATAATCCTTTAGCACTTTAAATATTAACACATGTATTGTGGTACAAGTTTTCATAGAGACATGGATGATGGACAAGCTGCAGCTAGCAGGTGACAACAGTCATGTTAGAAACATGTCAGTCTGCATACTCAGTAGGATTGGAAGTCGATTTGCTACCCCCAGGTTATGCTCAACTTAAATATTGTTTGCTGATCTCAGAGGCTGCTTGTAGCTGTGATTTTAGCTGCTTTGCTTTCTCATTATAGTCTCAACCTTTTTTGTACCATACAGAGGCAACAATGGGGATGTTGTTGGCCCATACAAGAGTCGGTGTGAATTATAGAGAAACTGAAGAGGGAGAAAGCAGCTTATTTATGGTCTACTTTATTCCTGGAGTTCTCATTGACTTGATGAAAATCATTTGGTCCACTGAAAGGCTCCAAGGCTAGATTGAATTCAATAAATGAATTCAATAAATTAAAAACATGCCTATCTCATGAGCCCCCTATGGAGGGCTTAATTAAAATCTTCAGAGAACTTAAAATAGAGAAGGCCCTAGGTAAAAAAAACAAACATAATGAACTATAAAATCTTAAAACCAGGCCCAGAGAAGGCAGTGTGACATAATGCCAATTATCATTTGTTTGGGAGACAAGGAACATCATGTATTTTGGCAGATAATCCCCAATGAAACCAAAGTGCCAGTGGATTCTATACACGGGTACATGGCATCCTTTTCTAGCTAGATGATTAGTGGATTTGTTTTTGATATTCCTACTGTTGTGTGATTCCTAATTACTTGTTTCTAAAGAAGAGAATTATGGAAGATGTCTACCATGGAACAGTCTTTTACTGTCTGGTTTAGCCTACATAGAGGCAAATATAACAGCTGCACAAGTCAGTTAGATCTTAGCAATTATATAATATTTACCTGAAATATTTGACAGCATGTGTGTGTAAGCCAGCCTTTTTGAGTATCTTTCTGACAAAACTGTTGTTCCTGCTATTTCCAGTACAGACCTTTATGCACTCATACAAACTGTACCATTCACAGACAAGTGTGCTCAGGGTAACCTTGAAGCCTGCAGGAGTTCAAAAGGGGGAAGGGCTACTTGACCTATTTTAAAGGTGAATTGCCACTCCTGAATCGGGAGAGACAGTTCACCCCTTGGGGGGGGGTGTCAGAAAAAGAGCAGTCTGGGGAGTGTGGAGAGACCAAGATCTGCAAAAAGAGCCTGGGGGAGGGGCTGAATTTCTTCCACTCAGGATTAGAGTATATTAGAGTACATAGATGTAACATTAGAGAGAACCATCATATCATCTGGATGTGTTATTTTCTAATTCACAGTAAGAATCTATTTTTAAAGGTCCCTAGGGTCAATAACTGCCAATGGAAAAAGACAAGAATCTATTGAAGTTCATGGGACTAGGCTCAAAACTACTACATCCTGAAAGCGGGGGCGGGGGGGATAGCCCAGTTAGGGCTGAGCATGTTCAGTGGACAAAGAATATTGATTTTGGATACAGACACTGATACCCACGTAAAAGCTTTATAGCTTTCAGTTAAAGGATACCTGATTGGTTACTGTATTCCTAAGAAGAGACTACAACTACATGGACAGAGTAACATTGAACTTGTATTCCACATTCACATGTTCAGAAATTGTTACTCTTTTGTGTGACATAACTGAACAAGTCCCTCTGTTCTGAATTAATATGTTGTTAATAAAGGCAAAAGCCTTTTTGTTACATGAATCAATTTACTGATTAAATCAGTAAGTCATAACCTATTTCTTTATTTTTTAATAATAAAGCCAGGTAAGAGCACACTAAGCTAAATATTTTGAAGAGCATGGTAGACCAGGGTTACGTTGTCATTGGGTTCCATCCTTGAATGCTATAGTAACATCTCCTTTTGTTCCCTCCCCCCTCCCCCAACAAATATTCAGCAACTCTGTGAAGAAATATTACATCTACTGGACAAAGAAATAAAAATATCATGTAGAGTTACTTGTCTGGAGGCTCTGCGTATTCTCTCAAGAGATAAGAAAGTCTTAGTTCCTGTAACAACAACAAAGAACATGCAGATTTTGATGAAGTTGGCAAAGTTGGATACTCTGGAGGATTCTTTGGGAGATGTGACTGATTTCCCTGTCATAGTGGAAGCTTTAAAATGCCTTTGTAACATTGTTTTTAATAGCCCAGCTGCCCAGAAACTTAGTCTGGAATTGAACCTGGCAGCTATGCTTTGCAATCTCCTGAGAAAATGCAAAGATCAACAGTTTGTGGAAGACATAAAGTGTTTTGACTTACGGCTTCTCTTCCTCCTCTCCCTTTTGGACACAGATATCAGGTCACAGTTGAGATATGATCTCCAGGGGTTGCCACTCTTGACTCAGGCCCTGGAAAGTGCATTCAGCATAAAATGGACAGCTAAATACATTACAGCTGAAGAACAGGAAATGTTGCCTTTGTCAGTGCAAGAGACAGATTGTGCCATTGAAGCACTGAAAGCTCTCTTTAATGTTACTCTTGACAGCTGGAATGTACACAGTGAGGTAAGGCTTGAGCTGAAATGTTCTGACCAGGCTTTATTTCTCTGCCAAAAGGCTTGCAGTTGAGATGACTGTTTTACATGCCAGCTGTAGAGCAGGTAAGATTATCTGTGTTGAAAATGTGTGTTTGAAGGTTCCCAAGCTCAGTGTGGCATTAATTCAGAAGGAGGAGGATTTCTGTTTCTCCAATGGACTAACTCACTTATAGAATCATTCTTAATAATAGGGTAATAGGCCCTATGCTAAAATTTAGGGGTGCATAATGTTCCTCCTGTTTTGGAAGAATCAGCTTTATGTCCACATAGTTGATCTCGTATTTGGATAGATGTCTGCTATCTGCAAAATACTACGTTTTAAGCAGTGCTCTGAGTTTTACTGCCACTACCAACAAATCCAGTGAGGCATAAGATCCCAACTGCTGCTTTGCATGGTATTTGTATGATTTCTTTGTGAATACAGTTAAATTTACTCCTGCAAGGTAGACTGTTTCTGAAGAGAGAGAAAGAGATTGCATTACCTAGCTTTCTCCTAGTAAACAAATGGCAAACATGCCCTTAAGCTGCAGTCACACCTGCCTTTTCTAGTAGTAGTAGGAAGTGTGAGGGAGAGGGAGTGATGCAACTCTCTCCCTATTATGCTGAAAGAAGTACAGTAGTTCCATCATTGGGGCAGCTTAATTGGACTTCACTCCAGATGCATAAATAATATTTTTGAAAAATAAACTCTCTCTCTCTGGCTTTTCTTCGCAAACGAAGATTCAGGAAGGACTCATCCCGCGCCTTCTGCAAGCGCGCTGATGACTAAAAAGGCCAATCCGAGATAAACAAGTCCGGTTGCAAAAAGCGCAGCAGAAGGTCTCCTTGGGTGATGTTTTTGGGTTGTGATTCTTTCTGCGTTGTCGTTTCTCTTCAAGACTTGTTCGTCGTGAGTTCTCAAATAAGGCTGCAGCATTGTGGATATTGCGTCTCCATGCCTCCCGATGTGAGGCCAGGGCGGACCACTGTTGGTGATCGATTTGGCCAAGCCTGAGATGTTGTTTCAGGGAGTCTTTGTATCGCTTTTTTGGAGCGCCCCTCTTACGCTGACCCGTGGCGAGTTCACCGTAGAGAAAAATAAACTACTGAATTTGAATACTGATGTCAGCCTTATCCACAATCATGTAAGCTTACATACTTGAATAATTCATTTCTTAGTTGCCCTGAGCTCTCCTGAAGAAGGGTAGGGTGAAAAAAAAATCAAACAAAAAATAAATAAATTCCCATGGGCAAACTGGCAGGACTCAGTCCCCCATCCATGGGCATGGCTGGTCAATTTCCAAAAACACCTGCTAATCCTGACAGTATGATGTCCTAGGAACTCCAGACAGACTACAAGCATACTCTCTAGGAAGGGATATGGATAATCCGGTCAAATAGGTCAAGCACATTAGGTCAACAAGGTCTCAGGAGAGAGGGAGGGCAGAGACCAATAAGCCAGCAGCCCCACTTGATAGGCAATCTGATGTAAAGGCTGTTTCTGATTCCAAGAAACCTAACATGAATGGTTAGCAAAACAATACCTGGGTCTCCAGATAGGATTAAATAATTCTGCCTGGAACCTAGAGGAGTCATTACTGTGATTCAGAGCTGACAGTACTGGGCTAGAGGGACAAGAATCTGATTCAGGATAAGTCAGCTTTCTCTGCTTACATTTCCATAAGCAGCAAGCGAGATTGATGCATTCTAATAAAAATGCATCCAGATGCTTGATCCAAATGCACATACATTTCAAATGTTGCTTGATTTGGGAGAAGACTAGTGGCCATGCATGGCATGACTTCTCATGAGATGTAATAGAACCAATAGTGTGATGCAGCAGCTAAAAAAGCCAGTGTGATTCTAGGCTGCATTAATAGGAGTATAGTGTCTAGATCTAGGGAAGTAATAGTGCCACTCTATTTTCTGCTTTGGTTAGACCTCACTTGGAATACTGTGTCCAGTTCTGGGCACCACAATTCAGGAAGGATATTGACAAGCTGGAACGTGTCCAGAGGAGGGTGACCAAAATGGTCAGAGGTGTGGAAGCCATGTCCTATGAGGAGCGGCTTAGGGAGCTGGGCATGTTTAGCCCAGAGAAGAGAAGGTTCAGAGGTGACATGATAACCATGTTTAAATATTTGAAAGGATGTCATACTGAGGATGGGGAAAGCTTGTTTTCTGCTACTCCAGAGGCAAGGACACGGAGCAATGGGTTCAAACTACAGGAAAAGCGATTCCACCTAAACATTAGAAAGAACTTCCTGACAGCAAGAGCTGTTAGGAAGTGGAATACACTGCCTCGTAGTGTGGTGGAATCTCCTTCTTTGGAAATTTTTAAGCAGAGGTGAGATGGCTATCTGTCGGGAATGATTTGATTGTGTATTCCTGCATGGCAGGAGGTTGGACTGGATGGCCCTTGTGGTCTCTTCCAACTCTATGATTCTATGAATAGAACTTGGACTTCCATTAATGTGTAACTTGAGTTAAGAGTGGCAAATGTAGTCTCCAAAACAAGTTCCACATTGACAAGGATTTCACAGTAAGGCAGTCCTTTTATTTTAACTTCATCTGCTCATCTGAAGACTTAACAATGAAATGTGATGTTCTTCACAATTTATATTTATACAGAATGACTCTCATGAATTTCGTTACATGGCTGCTATTCTGCGTCACTGCTTGTTAACTCTGGGCCCTACTGAAGACAAAACAGAAGAGTTGCACAGGTTGGTGAATCTGTTTATTTGAGGGATAATCTACTTTCATCAGGCACTTGTCTACTAGATGTAATAGAATTTGGTTTGGAGCTTTGCGTTACTCTCCATTGCTTATTTTGCTTCTTTAGCCTGTGTAGTTAGCTCATCTATACATGAGCACAACCTCTTCTCAGTGCTCTGTTCATCATGCTCTGAGCCTATATATGTGTGGTGCTCCCATTAAAATTTGAAGCAGCTATAAATAGCGGCCTTTCACACTAGGTACTATAGAGATTACATAGGATGTACTGTAAATGATTGCTCGCTTGTTTCCCTTCTTTACTGCCAACTCCCAAACATCTGTGGGTAGGTCTTGAAATTAGAGGCATAAATAACCTTCTGAAACAAAGCCTGCAAGAGGGTGAGTTTCTTTATCTTGGTGACAATTAGCTCTGCCTGACCCTGGCTATTAGTTATGTGACAGCTGTAGACGCACTGCCATATGAGCAGTGTTTTGTGACCACTGTTAGCCTATCTTGCTGAAAACCATGTTCTTAGGCATATTCCCTAGCTCACTGCACCTTTCTTTCTGTTTCCCTTACACCATCTTCTGTGTGCCATTATCAATCTGTGTTCTGTTCCTGCTTTTACTCATAACTTCTCGTTTTAAGTTTTGTTTCTTTTCTCACTGCCTTCCCCTTATTTGGTGAGGTCTGGCTCTGTTCTTCTGGTGATGCACTTCATCTCTCATGCACCTCTGCAGAAAGCCAGATTTTGCCCTGGGTGTTGAACACATACTGCCCTCTCTTCAGAGTGAAGAGCAAAGCACATATGTGGATAATATGTGAGTCAAAGCCCATTCCTGATCCCACATTGCTTAAAGGAAAGGGTGGAGGGTAATATCTAGATAGTTTTTGAGAGATCAAAACCCTTTAGTACAAGAATGGGTAACTTCCAAGGTTTGGGAGGCAATATACAACTCTTGAATTGTGTATAGTTCAGTATTTGCAAGTGGTGCTGCTATGATGATCATGTATAATTTTTGGATGTATACTGTTGATGTTATAAAACTACTGATAACATTGAGTTCACATGTAATTTGATGTTTGGTCTATTGAACCATTTTTTGGTCTAAAGCAGTGGGTCTTAACCTCTTCTTTATCATGGACCCCCTTTAAATATCTTTTGTTGCTGCGGACCACCAAGATTTAACTCAAGATTTAAAACCATAGTAGTAGTAGTAGTAGTAGTAATAATACCAATACTTGATAGTGGTAATAATAATGATGATAATGATAATGTGAAGTTGAAGGCTTTCACAGCTGGCATCCATAGGTTTTCTGTGGCTTTTTTTCTGGGCTGTGAGGCCGTGTTCTGGAAGAGTTTATTTCTTACGTTTCTCCTGCATCTGTGGCTGGCATCTTCAGAGAATGGTTGGGTAGGGGTGTGTAGGATTTATATACTGTGAGTCCCTGTAGGAGAGAATATGTAAATGTGTGTATTTGAATGGCCAGTTTCCGGGTAGAGATATGCAGGAAAGATTAGTGTCTATTTAGCTAATGGTTCAGTGTCTGTTGGAAATCACCCTGTCCCTAGAAGATCTCCAGATCAGACATCACAAGAGCAGCCAGAGCCAGAAAAAAACACAGGAATGAAGAAAATTAGCCACCCAAAGGGAAGGTATTTTTACCATACATCAAAGGAGTCACAGACAGAATAGGGAAACTGATGAGGAAACACAACCTCCAAACCATCTACAGACCAACCAAGAAAATCCAAGAAATGCTGTGCTCAGCAGAGGACAAAAGAGACCCTCTCACAGCTGCAGGAGTTTATCACAAACCATGCAGCTGTGGACAAGTTTACATAGGGACCACTAAATGCAGTGTGCAAACACGAATCAAGGAACATGAGAGACACTGCAGACTGGGCCAGCCAGAAAAATCAGCAGTAGCAGAACACGTTATAAATCAACCAGGACACAAAATGTTATTTAAAAACACCGACATTCTGAACCAGGCCAACAACAATCATGTCAGAATGCACAGAGAAGCTATTGAAATCCACAAATACCTGGACAACTTCAACAGGAAAGAAGAAACCCTAAAAAACAAAATCTGGCTATTAGTCTTGAAAAACACTAAAATCAAAACTCAATACTGGCAAAGGAACTCCACCCAGGGACAGTGGGATTTCCAGCAGACAATGGAGCATTAGCCAAACAGACACTAATCCTCCTTGCATATTCTCCCACCCTAGGAACTAGCCATTCAAATACACAAATTTACATAACCTCTCCAACAGGGACTCACAGTATAAAAACCGCACGCACCCCTACACCAACATTCTCTAAAGATACCAGCCACACATGCAGGCGAAACATCAGGAATAAACTCTTCCAGAACATGGCCTTTCAGCCCGGAAAAAAATCCACAAAAAAACTTATTGTTTTAATCAGTTTTTAAGATTCCAGAGAACTACAAAATGAAATAACTAGATTTCTAGTGATACCCAGAAAGGTACTAGTATCCCCAGGCTGCAAAAGTTTACACTAGTTGAGCTGTTATGTCTTTTTTTTTTTTTTTTTAACAACACGACTTGGGAGACAGGCAGAGAAGTGAAGTAGAAAACTTTTGTTTGATAAGCAAAATTTTCCATGAAATTTTTTCTAATGCTATATTGTTCTGTGGAAAATTTTCCACATGATATGTGAATATGCATTTGTGTGTGTGTTCGTGCATATAGACAAAGACACAAACATATTCATATGTATACGTTTATCTACAGTCCACTGGGTTGTTGTTTTGCAATTGATCCTGTTAGATGGGCTAAATATAAGATATTTTTTGTTAAATATAAGGGATGTATATGCCATTCTCATTACATTATTATGCATATCCCAATAAAATAATTTCCACATAAAGCTTTGAACATCTTTGAATATATTACTTGAACCAAATATGCTAAATCAGATATTATTATTCTCCCTTTCCTGGAAAACTCATATAATTGGAAACAGTTGTTAAATAGTCACCGGACACACAATCCTCAGAGAACAGGTGAAAGCGGGTATTTTAATGTAATGATTTATTGGGCCCTTTACATTTACATATCCTCTCCAACAGGGACTCACAGTATATAACCCACACACACACACCCCTACCCAACCATTCTCTGAAGATGCCAGCCACAGATGCAGGCAAAACGTCAGAAATAAATTGTTCCAGAGCATGGCCTCACAGCCCAGAAAAAGGCCACGGAAAACCAATAATAATAATAATAATAATAATAATAATAATACAATTTACCTATTAAACCTTCCCTCAGAGGCACTGGAGGGAAGACTTTTCTCCTGCTTCTTCCTACAAGTTTGTGGCTGGAGCTGATTGAATGGCAGTGCTCAGGCCAAAGCCAGCCAGCCTTTGCCTTGGTTCTGTCACATGACCACTCCAATGCAGGGAGGAGGTGGGCTGAGCAGCCTTCAAGCCTTCACAGACCCCCTGTGAGGACATCATGGCCACATGGGGTCACCAGATCAAAGGTTAAGAATCACTGGTCTAAAGAGCAAAGGGTGCTAATGAAGACATACTGAATGAAATGGACCCTCTTAGTCTGGCCCAATGTGGGAGTTCTTATAGTCTTGAGTAAATTGTAGTCTCTCTGAACCCATAGTAAGCTCTGCTTCCAACTCTAATCTAATTTGGAATGTTAAGTATGACAGTGGACACATCTGAGTGTGAGTACGTACCTTCAAGTCACCAAGGGGCGCTGAAATTCTGTACTTTACAGTTCCAATACATGGGACCCAAAGTCAAGTTTTTCTAATTAATATTCAGATATAATGTGGGACTTTAGGAATGATTAGTTCCAAATTCTGGAAATAGAAGTTGTTGGTTTTGGCAACTTCTTTTGCAGGAGAGACTAGTAATGAAAATGTCTGGGGTTCTCTGTCATGGCAAAAGGGTGTGTCACAAAAATACCCAGTTTTATTTTATAGCTATGTTTATTGGGTGTATCTTTGACTGTTTTGTACTCTTGTATTTTTGATAGACATCTTGCTTTGTGTTGTGTTACATTTGTAGGCCTTTGTTGAAAAAGCAGAAATAATTCTGTGAAATTCCTGCTTTTGGAAGAGGTGGGCTTTGCCACCATGTGAATTAGCATCTAACACATGGAAAAGGATGCTTTCATGATATGTTTAAAGGAAGCTGGCAGTGAATTTCTCCTGGCAGAATCTGGAGGAGATTGTTTCCCTTTCTACTGCATCCCTCTCTCCACTCCCAAAAAACTAGCTCTGAAGGGCTGCGAAACAAAAGCCCAGAAGCTACTTGGCATTGCATCAGAAGAAGGGGTTTATATGCAGGAAAGCTCATGGAAAAATAAAAACCAGTTAGTCTTAAAGGTGCTGCCACATTCTTTTCCCCTCTCCCCCTTCCTTCATCCTTTTTGTGCCCAGGAGCCAGTTTCTGATTGATGTCCTCAGCAGGGAGGGAAGAAAGTTCCATTGCACTGGTTCCTGACTGCCAATACAAAATTGCCCGGAGTAGTTAATATGCAAATTATCAGCTACGTCACACCAATATATCATATAGCTTGGATGGAAATTTATTTTGATCAAATGTGATGTCGTCTTGTGTGCAGAAAAAAAAAAGCGGGTGTGAGAACAGCTAGATACAGAGTTTTATTTTCACATATGAGATGTAAATGTTTACAGTAAGGAGAATAATTGGTTAAATCAAGAATGGGCAAAGGGTGTCCCCCCCCAGCCTGTTTGTGCAGCCAACATGCCTCTATGGTCTGCTTTTTTTAAGAGAAAAAAGCCTCTAGAAACAATGGTTGACCTTTTCAGTAGGTTGCCTCCTATTTAAAAACCAGAAGTTGACCACTTCTGGTTTTCCTCCTTATTTGCTGGCATTCTTAGAGGTGCCCCGGGAGAATCCCAGGGACAGAAAAATTGTCCCCCAGACTTACCAGAATTGCTCGACCCTGATTTAAACAAAGTTCCCAGGTTGGTTGATAACTCAATGAAAGCCTGTCTTTTTGTAAACAGATTTCAAGCTGTTTAGGAGCATGAGGCACCAGATCCTATCTGATCTTGGAAGCTAAGCAGAGTCAGCCCTGATTAGTACTTGGATGGGAAGTAATCAATGCATACCAGGTACTGTAAGGAAGGAGCTGGCAAATTCATGTCAGAGATATTCCTTGCTTAAGAAAAGGCTATGAAATTCATGGGATCACCACAAGTCGACAGGCAACTTGAATGCACATACACAAGCAAAGGAACATAAGCCAAAATTCATTGATTATGTAGCTCTTGTCTTCATATATATTTGGAATTTATATCCATATAAGAACCTAAGAAAAATTGCTTGAAATCCCCAACATTTTCTAGAAGCAAATGTTGGTGGTTGGGTAGAGCAGAACTCCTGCATGACACTAGAAAATGTCTCTGCTATCTGGCAAAGTTTTAAGTTTTCAAGCATTACAGAAAAATAAATATATTTCTAATGGAAGAAATGTTTCCAAATGTATTTCTAACATATGAGCAAATTCATGTTAGAAAAGTCACACGTTTTCTCCAATTTTTTCCTGAACATCAAAAAGCCAGTTTCAATTCAGTATACGTGATAAAGGGGCATGGATTTAATTTAAAGAGACGATGAATAGAGATTTTAATATGTACATTTGTTTTACATTCAGATGTTATTTTATACATTTTTTTAAAAGGTTGCTTCTAAAAGGAATGTCCCATAATAGATATCCCCTCCTAAATATTTAAATGAGATTTGTTTGCATTTAAATCATAACTTTTTTGTTCTCCCTCTTTGCACGGAGGATATTTATTGTAAGCCTAAATTATTGTGGCTTTTATCCATCTTGTCACTTAGAACACTTGAATATCCACAGATTAAATTATTGTATTTTAAGGCAAATGCCATGTCTGCCCACTAATAAGATTTTAATCAGGGCTTTCAATGGTGTTAAACAGTTGTTTGCATTCACATTTGCATATCAGGAGGGGGCTGAGAGCATGAGTGGGTGGATGTCATGTCTCTGTGATTAATGATCTCTAGGAAGCTGAGAGAGAGTGAGAGAGAGAGAATGAATAATATAGGCAGCATTCTACCCCCTGGAGGAGGAATGCAAACACTATTGTGCAGATCTGCGCACAGTGCTGACTTCCTGGTAGCTGGAGAATTTCATACACTCCTCTACCACAAATAAAACTGTCAGGCGGAGTGACAAAGATCAGAAAGCCAGGCTTTGGTTATTGAAAAGAATAGCTCAAGCACAGTGATCCAGAAAATTAATTTTGTAGGTGTTTGGGAACACCATTGCTTAATAAGAAACCAGTAAAAAGGAGCTTTCTGTGGAAACGGTCCAACTTGCCAGGTTTTTTTTTTCTGTGTTGAATTTTGCTGTTCCTTGCCAATTCTTTTTTGCTTGAAAGCAGGTTATCTTGTGAAAAGTAGCTTCAGGAAAACCCAATCTATTTCATAAGTTCTGCATTTTAGCTTCTAGTACTACAGCTTTAACAGAGGGGAGGGCATAAGCTGTACTGTTGCTGAATGAATGGGGGATTACCTGGAAATTTCTCATCACTGTTTTACATTAGAATGTTTGCATCAAATGAGGTAAGAAAACAAAGTGCCCTATGGTCACTATTTCTTGGCCAAAACCATCCAGTAAATTTCCCAAGAATAATGATTATTTGCTCTACAGTCCTGTTCTGGTTGTGGCCTTAACTGCTTTGAGGATAAGAGAAGTAGAACAAATTGCTTTTCCTTTGTTCTTTTCCCACACAATAAACTATAAGCAGCATTGTCATAGTTTGTGTTTTCATCCTGCATATTTTCTTAGTTACACTCTTTTCTAATTCAGATTAAAAAAATTAACACCTTAATGCATGTAACGTCCCAAGCAGCTTGTACATCCAGTGCTCGGAATAACTGTCTCCTTTACATTAAGTTCTCAAGTCCTAAAGTTAGCAAAGCTATAATTTTTTGCAAGCCTTATTTTCAGATGATCTACTCAATTGGGAGGGGAAAGAGTTTGGACTTGTGTTTTTTAAAAAAGCTGGCCATAATAGCTTCAGAAAGCCTTTTGCAGTGCTTCTCAAACTAGTAACCTTCAGAAGCAGGCACAGTAGACTGCAGAATGGGAAATACAAATGCACTTCACAATTATTCCAATTAACCCTGTAAATTCTGATTCCAAGGGTATGGCACCCAGTTGTGTGTATTAGCATAAGTATAGTAAATTGAGCCTAAACCCCTTCTCCAGCTAAAATCTGAACTTCTCAGATATTAGAAGACTTGAATTTTTGTTTTGCACTGTGAAAAAGAACCACGAAGTAGTAAGGTCCAATATACAGGAATGCTTCAATTCATGAAATACAGTCATCCCTTCACATTCGCGGGGGTTAGGTTCCCCAGACCCCCACAAATGTGAAAAATCCGCAAATAACAATTGCCCTCCCCCGCCAAAGCAACCACAGGGCCTCCGGAGGCCCTATAGTCACTTTCCCCCGCCTCCCCGGCCCTCCCCACCCCTTCCCCAGGCCTTCATGGGGCCTCCGGAGCGTCTCCGGAGGCCCCGTGAAGGCCTCCCCAGCCCTCCCCACCCCTTCCCCAGGCCTTCACGGGGCCTCCGGAGTGTCTCCGGAGGCCCCGTGAAGGCCTCCCCGGCCCTCCCCACCCCTTCCCCAGGCCTTCATGGGGCCTCCAGAGCGTCTCCAGAGGCCCCTTGAAGGCCTCCCCAGCCCTCCCCACCCCTTCTCCACACCTTCATGGAGCCTCCGGAGCGTCTCCGGGGGGCCCGTGAAGGCCTCCCCGGCCCACCCCCTCCCTCCCAAGGCTTTCGCGGGGCCTCACAAGGCCCCGCAGAGGCCTCCCTGGTGCTCCCCAAGGCCTTCGCAGGGCCTCGCAAGGCCCCACGGAGGCCTCCCCGGCCCTCCCCGCTCCCTCTCAGGGCTTTCACGGGGCCTCCGGAGGCCCCGTGTCACGGTTTTGGGGGGCCCGGGGGGGCCCTCACAAAACCACGAATAATCAAAACCGCGAATGTCAAGTTCGCGAATGTGGAGGGGCAACTGATGTTTTCCTGGGCCTTACGTCTTTAACAGAAACTTTGGTACCACAGGCAGAAATAATAGGGAAAGACCAGGGATAGGTTCCTACATCACACCAAAAAAAAGAGTAGTTCAACATGTTTTAGTAAACGTTTTATTATAACATTATATACATGAGAAAAGAAACAACCGGTTCGGTAAGCCTTGCATAAGTGAACAAAAACATTTTGAATTTTCTAGAGACCACTTGAATGCTTCTTCCAAAATGCATCCCTGGGTGATGCTTTTTCAACATGGCACTGTAGCTGATGAAGCAGGCTAATCTACTTTCCCCTTTTCTTTCTGTTTTGCTCTTCATACATGCTCTGAGTGGTTCTGGAGGCAGCTGTTTACCTTGCTTGTTGTACATAAGCACATACAGTTGCAAAGTAGGGTCTTTTATGAAATTCCCACCATTTTACACCCCCCCCCAAAAAAAGAGCATAACTCCAGAAGAAAAGTTTCAGAACAACATATATTATTACATTCTTCTTAAATGTATCTCTTCCACTTTAAGCAAAGTAGCACCTTTGAGACTGAGAGAAAGAAGTTGTAGGGTAACCTTTTGTAGACTTTGTCTACTTCCTCAGATGCACAGAGGATCGTAAAGCTCTACTAGGCTCATACAGGGAGATACAGTCCTTCAAATAACCTGGACCCAAACCTTATACGGTTGTATAGTTCAAAACCAGCACTTTGAATTGTGCCTGGAAACGGACCAGAAGCCAATGGAGCTGTTGCAACAAGAGAGTTGTGTGCTCCCTGTAGCTAGCCCCAGTTAACAACCTGGCTGCAGCTCCTTGGCCAAAATAAAGTTTCTGAGCACTTTTCAAAGGCAGCCCCATGTAGAGCACATTACAGTAATCCAAATGGGATGTAACCAAGGCATCTACCACAGTCTCCAGATCTGACTTCTCCAGAAACGGGCACAGTTGGCCTGCTAGCTTAAACTATGCCAAAACACTCCTGGTCACTGTTGAAACCTGTGCCTCCAGGCTCAGAGCTGAAACCAGAAGTTCCCCCAAACTGTGAACCTGTGTTTTCAGGGGGAGTATAACCCCATTTAACAGGCTGATTCCTTGTTCCCAGGTCTGTCTTTAGACTTACCGGGAGCACCTCTGTCTTGTCTAGATTAATATTCAATTTGTTTGCCTTCATCCAGTTCATTACAGGTGCTAGGCACCAGTTCAGCACAGGAACAGCTTCCTTGGAATTACGTGGGAAGGAGTGATAGAGCTGGGTATCATCAGCATACTGGTGACACCTGACCCCAAAACTCCAGACAAAATCTTACAGCAGTTTCATGTAGATGTTGAATAACATAGGGGATATAACTGAACCCTGAGGGACTCCACAGGCCAGTAGCCAAGGAGTCAAATAGGAATCCCCCAGCACCACCCTCTCAGAGCACCCCATCAGGAAAGAGTAGAGCCACCATAGAACAGTACCCCCAAGCCCCATCCCAGAGAGGTGTCTCAGAAGGATACCATGGTTGATGGTATTGAAAGTCTGTGAGAGATCCAGCGGAACCAAGAGGGATACCCTCCCCCTGCCCAGTTCCCTGTGTAGGGCATCAACTGAGGTAACCAAAGCTCCGTCCCATAACCAGGCCTGAAACCAGACTGAAATGGATCTAGATAATCTGCCTCATCCAGAAACCCCTGGAGAGGAAACATAATAGAAATGTGTGCCAAATTATTGCTAATACTTACTAGAATGTACATTTTAGAAGATTTTCAAATCTTGATTTGTTTTATTGGCAGAATAATTAACTTAGAATGGATTATACCCCCCATTTTATTAGCACATCATTATAATCCATTATTTTATGCCAGAAGTGGGGAACATGCATCCCTCCAGATGTTGGATTGCCGCTGGCATCATCCTTCACCTTTGGTTGTGCTGGCTAGAGCTGATAGGAGTTGCATTCCAGTATCTAGAGGGCAACATAGTTTTGGAATTATAAGGACTATACTCCCATGCTTTGTAAGGTAGACAGCAGTAGGAAAAGAGGAGACCGCATTCCAGATGAATAGACTCTGTCAAGTAAGCCACAGCCCTGAGTCTGCAAGACCTGAGCAGGGCTGTTTATGATAGGGTAATTTAGAGGTGTCTTATTCATTGGATCATAACAACAACAATACTTTCATGTTACGTGCAAGATTCTTCAGCACAAATGCTTGAAATTCTGTATTCTGTAGAATTATTGTTAAGTGTGGTTTGTAACAAAATGTCCTGAAAGAGTGTTTTTTAAAAATCTCTTTTCAGCAATGCGATCAACCTTTTAAGTAATATTCCAGTTTCATGTTTGGATGTGCTTATCAGTCCATCAACTCAAGAAGACACAGAGGAAACAGACATAAAATACAATGGCATGAATATGGATGCATTTCGGGTGCTTTTGAAGTTTATGGAGAAGAGAATCGACAAGGTAACGATATTGTATGTGAGGACTAAAGTAAATTTTACATGGTAGATACATCTTACTATTCTTGTGATATGTGTCCTCTCTTCATTTATTTTTTAGCAGTCTCTGGGGAAAGACTTTGATGGATTAAGCCTTCTCTCTTCTCACTGCTCTTATCAAATCACTGTCATTTTCTTAAAACAACCATATACTGTTAAGACTGTGTCTGCAGAATTATGTCTAGTATGACCCTAAAAATGTGATATAAGATGCATCTTAATAACATGGGCCTGAATCACACTTTATCTACTTTTAGTCATCTCAAATGTTCATAATTGGAAAATGGTCATGGGAAACGTAAGATCAGGAAACTAGGTCTACCTCTAGTTTTTAGGAATTGTATGACATACTATATGAGTAGAAGGAGATTCATATAAATTCTAATTTGATGTTGAGTCTTCATTGTAATTTGTATTTTTAGCTTCTAGGCCATTTGACATGTTTCAAAGGGTCAAATAGCTATGGCTTCATGTACAGTAGGACCCCCCCTTTCCACTGGGGATTGGTACTGGGGGAGGCGGGGGGGCGTGGATACTGAAGACCAATAGCGAGTGCCATTGAAAATAATGGGACTTTTGGTTTAAAATACCATAGAGTTGCCTTGGAGGACCTAGAAAATGGCTAGAGAGGACACATTTTCTAGGAAGACTCAATGGTAGGTGTGTTGTTTTGTGTCCCGTGGATAATTGAATCAATGGATAATGAATCAGTGGATATAAGATACGTACACTGTTTCATGGCTAATTGTAATTGGCTTAAAATTATTTATTAAATTTTTAGTCTTTTTGTCAAAAATAGCATTCAGAGTGCCTATTGTATTCATTTGAATTCTGTCTAATATGCCCCAAATCTAGACAGACTAGTCATAGTGCACCAAATTGAAATATTTTAAGAGCATTTTTATGTTTGGAAACATGTGGGAAAGACCTAGCAGCTGTGGTCAGATTCTGCTGCTGGAGGCATGCATCCTGCAAGTTATTAGATACAGAAACACCTTTAAAGATTACAGAAATGATTTGCATAGCCCACTGTGGAAATGTGGTGGTCCAGCATCTTGTTTTGAGAAACCCTTAAGAAGAACTGGATGAGCTTTGGGAGCCACATCTCAGCCTCAGGGGCCCACTATAGGCCATATCAGCCCCTGAAAGTGGAATTGGAAGTGGTTGGACAGCTGCTTCTGTTTAATCACTACTTTTGTGCAGTTTGTCGAACAGAACAAGGCCTGGGAGAGGGCTTTGCAAAGCAAATAGCTGCTTCTGGAGCAGCAGTTCATCCTCTTTCTATTTCTCTCTCTTTCTCTGTCTATCTCTGGAAAACAAATTCTGAAAGAGGTGGTATATGGTGCCGTGGAAGGGACCAAGGTGTTGCAAAAATGGCCCTGTAGTCCTGCATAATAACTCTGCCCTAGAGGGTGAATACAAGTGTAGTAGAAAACGCCAGTGCCTAGAAAAAAAATGTAATTATCTGTGCATTTTCCTAGGGGACTAGTTATCGGGAAGGTCTCACTCCAGTGCTCAGCTTACTAACAAGATGCTGCCGATCCCATCGGAACATAAGGAAGTTTATCAAAGCTCAGGTGAGAGATGAGGGTAACAAAAGACTAGAGACATTTGATGCAATGGCCATTTAAAATGTCAGGAATTCTTATTTATCTAGTACAGGTTGCCTCCCGTATCCATGGAGATACGTTCTTGGACTTGCCATGTAGAAGTGAAACCGCGGATAATAGCAACCCATATTAAAATAAAGGACTTCCTATACAAACATGCTGGAGGACTAGCATACCTAGAGAGGACACCTCTGTTGTATGTGTCTCTTTGAAAATTGAAACCATGGATATTGCTTCTGTAGATACAGGGTGTGTGTGTGACGTGTACGTATTAATTGCCAGCAACACATTACTTGCTATATGCTAAATTGTATCTGGTTTGAATAGAGCTCTGCTATGAGCAGACACAGAAGAAAGCAGTTTAGAAAGGGGATATGAATAGCGTTGGTGCTGTACCGTGTAATCTTATCTTTGTTCCCTTGGAAGAGTGAGCCTATTGGTTAGAAAGCAGTCTGAATATAAGAAAACAAGTCCCTTTATGTAAATTTGCAAAATGTACCCTTGAGCAAGCAGGGATCACCAGCATTGAGGCCATGATATTGAGAACAGAGCTGTGCTGGGCAGGGCATGTTTCTAGGATGGAGGACCATCGCCTCCCAAAAATAGTACTCTGCGATGAACTCACCATGGGTCAGCATAAGAGGGGTGCTCCAAAAAAGCGATACAAGGACTCCCTGAAACAACATCTCAGGCTCGGCCAAATTGATCACCAACAATGATCTGCCCTGGCCTCACATCAGGAGGCATGGAGACGCACTATCCACAATGCTGCAGCCTTATTTGAGAACACATGCCGAACAAGTCTTGAAGAGAAACGACAACACAGAACGAATCACAACCCAGAAACATCACCCAAGGAGACCTTCTGTTGTGCTTTCTGCAACCGGACTTATTTATCTCGGATTGGCCTTTTTAGTCATCAGCGCACTTGCAGAAAGCACGGGATGAGTCCTTCCTGAATCTTCATTTGCAAAGAAAAGCCAGAGAGAGGGAGAGAGAGAGAGAGATACTTCTATAAGAAACAATAACATCACAAAAAACAGCATCATAATCACTGCATTTTTAAAGGTCATTTTGAGAAAAATGTTCACAAAATAAAGTTAATCATCATCCAGTCCCAAAAGTCTAAAATAAAAGGTCTGTCTTGGCTGTAACATACAGACTGGAACACTGTTAAACCTCCATAGGAAAGGAGTTGCATAGTCTTGGTCCCACAACTAAGACGTCACTGTTGCTTCTTCCTGCAGACTTAACTTCAGGTCTCTTAGAGGAAGGATGGAAGTCTCTAAAACATAATGTGCCCTGAATATGGAATGGCTTCTGTTTTAAGATGAACATAAATGTAGATGGGGCTTTAAAGAAAACAGGCAGGAAATTCAAAATAAGTGGTTATTTATATTCCAGCCTTCCATCTCCTACCAGAAGATAGACTGTGGTATTACATAGCACAAGGATGGGAATACCTAGTTTAGCCCTCTAGATATCTTGGGACTGCAACTCCTAGCCCTCCTTACCATTGGCTGTACTGGCTAATGTTGCCAGAGTTGCAGTTGTAACAACATCTGGAGGGCTACACAGTCCCACCCCAGCATAGCACCTGAAATTTTAACTGCTTTTTTCCTATGGATAACCTCATTTAGAGAATCTCACAGTAGTGTGCATTGAGGATGTGATGGCAGTTGACATCCTCATGGTTAGTGTCAACAAGAGCAGACCCATTCAATAAATTGTTGAATGCTGAGTCAATATGTAGGTAAATCCAATTGATTCATTGGGTATACTCTAGTTAAGACTAAGAACAGATTTAGGCCAGCATCAGGTGTTTGCCAAATCCTGTCTTTCCTGATGTTGAAACTAGTGGGAAAGGGAAAGTATTGTTAGTAATTTAAAAATAAAAAATCCCTCTATCAGTCTCTTCTGTATCGGATCAAGAATTGTTTCTAGTTGGAAGTGTGGTACAAATCAGAAGGAGCCCCCTTCCCTCCCAACAGATATTGCCTGCATAGTATCAGGTTAACTGTTGGCTTATCTCCTTATGCATTTGACCACTGTCTTCATTTTCTATTTCAGTGTTTTTTCAAGAGTGAGGAGAAGAAGAATCAAAGCTGGGTATCATCAGTATCGTTGTTACATTTTTTTAAAAAAAAAAATCTTAAACAGGGATTGAATATCCGATGCCTCTTTCTGTAAGGTGTGCTAAAGATTTCCTGTTCATGGCGAGCTAGGAAAAGTGCAGGTTTTTTGGAATGTGTTCATACCAAAGGTGTTATACTAGCAACTGACTAGGTGATACCGTATACTCATTTGATGGTGAATTATTTCTCCTTGATATTCTGGCGATATGTTTGGCAAGATATTTTGTACACGTCTCCCCCTGTATCCGTGGAACTAATACTTCACAGTCTCAGTTATCTGAGGGATACAAAATAGGGGACACATACCATAGAGTTGTCCTGGAAAATGCCTAGAGACATATCCTCTCTAGGCATCTTCTAGGTTCTCCAATGCAAATCTAGAGTATGGACTTTATCAGACGGGGACAAAAAAAAGCATCCCTGTCTTACTATATTCTGTTTCCCCCGCATCCCAGCATGATAACCCCATTTTTCAGACCTACCTTATTCCGTGTCTGCCCCCTCCCCTCAGCAGCACAGAAGTGAATGGGACACGAACAGAGCCCCGTTCCTGTCCTGGTTTGAGTGCCTGGCTGTTTTCGTGAGAGAACGAGCATGTGGGGAATTAAAAAATAAAAAGGGAAATAAAGTTAAAAAAAGAGTTACACCAAGTGCAAAAACAAAGTTAAAAAATCCAAGTAACCCAGGGAGGGTACAAAAAAGTGTGTCACTTATCTCCTTGTCCCAATTGCACCCGGAAGTGTTTGACACGGACCTCCCACTGTAGCTGGCATTGCGCCAGCATAACGGGGTACCTTTTCACTCGCCTGTCGTTCCGTGACCGGAGCGGAATGGGCGATCTATTCACGACTTAAGCCATGAATAAGAAGAAATGAGGGCAGCATGGGACCAGCACAGGGGCATAATGGGACGAGGACGTCCTCCGAAAAGTTTGCCATTTGGCAATCTCCTGGCATTCGTGTAATGCCATATTAAGGGCGTCTGATATCTCCTTTGTTTGTATAGGAAGTCCTTTATTTTAATAGGGTTTGCTATTATCCTTGGTTTCACTTATGCATGGTAAGTCCAGGAACATATCCCATGTGGATATAAGGGGTGTGTGTGACCTGTACTGGATTAGACAAGGCCATTAGATAACCATGTTTTCCTGATTCAGGTGTCTGTATATGTAATATTTGTTAGATTTTTTGATGATTGTTACTGGCAGTGACACCTAATGTATGTGAATATCAGTAATTTTTAAACTGTTTTTAAACAGCTGTTCAGCTAGTGGGATATTTAAGAGTTATTTTTTAAATATAGTTAGTTATAGTTAACAGTTCAAAAGGCCTGCCAAAATAGTTAGTGATCATTATAGCCACAACTTACACAAAAGTCACATTAGAATAGTTAATTTTTCATTGTTTCTTGCAAAAGCATCTGAATGCTACAAGCTATGCGATTATGCTGGCAAATAGACTCTCCTCCTGTCCAACTTCTCACTATCTCAACAGAACACAAGGCAAAAGTATGAATGAGAACATAAGCTATAGTTTATGTTTATTATCTTTGCATGTTCTGAAACTGCACCATTTGATCATCCCTCAATTCATCTGCAATGTAGTGGTTCCTGGTCATCCACTGGGGTTTGGTTCCAGGAACTCCCCCTCACTCCAATGGATATCGAAATCCATGGATGTTCAAGTCCCATTATATACAATGGCTTAAAATGATGTCCCTTATATAAAATGGCAAAAAGGAAGGTTTGCTTTTTGGATCCCCATCCCGAATATTTTCAAGCCATGGTTGGTTGAATCCATAAATACAGAATCCATGGATATGGAGGGCCCGACTGTATTGGAAAAGTCCATTTTGATCATTATTTCATATTTTAATGCATTTCACATACTCAGGAAGGTATTTTATTTGCACAGATCTATTCATGTGCTTGTTGTTTTGGTTTCTTGTTTGTTGTATTATATTGTAACTTAATAAAATATTTTTTTTAAAAAAGAAGTATATCATGAGCTGCACTTGAACCATGTAATATTTGTCTTTCATTTCTTCATGAGTCCATGCCTCCCTAACTATAAAACTAACTAAAACACACAGCAATACATTGCAAAATAAATTATGTTATTCCAGCTTTTCAGTTCCAGTCATAAAGCAATGTGATTATACCTTGGTGTTGGGGAACTAATTAAAAATCACTAGTGATTTGCTGCTGTTTACTTCCAAACTCTGAGTCAGAAAGACAGTTAAAGCAGAACCATTTCCAAGACTTCAAGGAAAAAAAGTGTGGCAACCCTTTCCATTGGGATTAATTGCTTTTGTTGTTTTTAGGTGTTACCTCCCTTGAGAGATGTTTCTAACCGTCCTGAAGTCGGTACAACACTAAGAAACAAATTGGTGCGTCTTATGACTCATGTTGACTTAGGAGTGAAGCAAATTGCTGCAGAATTCCTTTTTGTTCTTTGTAAAGAGAGAGGTACTAGCTTTTTCTTATTGGTGAAAGCCATGAATATAGTTATACTAAGTTTTTTTAAACAGTTGATTACAGAGCTAAAATTGTATACAGGGAAGCTTTTATAAACTGGGAACATGTAGATTCATTCAAGTTAATGGGCCTCAAATTACCTACTTTAAATGTTTAGCCTGATGAAATAGCAACTCTTAGATTTTCTTTGAAAATCTAAATTAAAGGGCAACCCTTTTACTGTAGGTTTTGTAACATACTTCTTGTTGTTAACTGCATCAAGTTGACTTGACTGACAGTAACTTTCAATGAAAGGCTGTGGCTTCCTCCTACACATTCTGTATTTTGAAGCTGCCAGATTAGGGTAGGCAATTGTATTGGTGGCAGGGACCATTTCTCACACACTTCCTGCACCTACAATGGGCCACACTGCACTGTTCCGTCAGCAAGTTCTGCTTTCATTTTTAGCCATTTCCCAAGGGTCGGGGAGGATGGGAAGAGCAAAACTCCTGTATTTCCCCCCACCCCAGTTTTTACCTCTTTTCTGAATGTTGATGTGTTTCAGAGATGGGAGGAAGCAAAAAAGAAACAACCTAAAGAAATCATGACGGGGTTGGGGGCTTGTAAGGATGTTCTGGGGGCCATGAATGGCTGCAAAAAAAGGTTGGGCACTGCATGCAACATGTGAGAAACATTTTCCCACACTTCTGCTAGATAAGGCAATGTTCCTCTGTACGAACACATCTGCATCTTATTTAATGCACTATATCGTAAAAGTCCTTGGTTCATAGTGCATTCAATGTTTTGCAAGTTTCATAGCACTAGATTATAAATGATCAAGGCCTGAAAACCTCAGTACTGCTCCACATAGTGCTAAACCAGACATTTGCATATATCAGATCAAAAAACTGTTGTACTTCTGGGCATGCAATATGCCGCTACTAACATATGTTACCATACAAATATCTTGGGGCATTATCTTTATGTACATTTTAGATGAGGACTTGGGGATAAAATAGTTTGTTATCAGATGGTAGAAATAAATTCTAATTTAAGGGTTAAAATTGTGTCATTTCTGGATGAAAGTCATTTGCTTGACCCTTTATATTGTGTTGTGTATTTGCCTTCAAGTCACCTGTTGACTTAGGACTTATTTCATATGGTCTTCTTAGGGAAGGAATTACTCAGGTTGTTTTGACAATTCCTTCCTCTGAAATATCACCTACAGCACCTGATATTCATTGGTCTCCTATCCAAGTACTAACCAGGGCTGACTTTGCTTAGTTTCCAAGATCAGATGGAATCTGATACCATTAAAGTATTTCTCTTTAATATTGCTCTTCAGTGTGTGCTTTTTAAAATGTAGGTTTTGTCCTCTGTAGGAAAGAGAGGAAAGCGTTATTGTCATTTGTCTTTATTTTTAGTTTTAGGAATTGCTGTCTGCTAGAGAAAATTGGAGTGTTTGAACAAAAGGACTTATCACTTGTTACATTTGAGTCACATTTACAGATGTGAGTCTTAAAACCATTGCTGGTAATGCTAAAGGCTTGTCTGCACGGGCAATAGCCCTCTCTTGCCCCCGTCTTAGAGCCCTGCAATCCTGACAACACATGGTTTTTGGCCCGTTCTGCCCCTGGGCAGTCCTCATGACCCCCAGGGCAAAGACAGGGCTAAAGGGGCAGGGAGAAGGAGTAGGGCCCAATAAATCATTATAGTAAAATACCCACTTTCACCTGTTCCCACCGAAGAAATGGATGGGGATTCACTACAGCTGCTGGTTTGCCTCGCTCTCTCAAAAGCATGTGTCCAAGTTTGGTCATATGCAGGGAGCCTTGGTCACTGATTGCAAGTCGGCTTCCTAGCTTCCAGGAGGGTGAAGGAGGTGGGGGTGGCAGCAGCTGCAGCGATAGGCTGGCATTCCTGTCTGTAGTTCCTCCCATTTAGAGACAGCAACAGGGGAGGAATTGATCTGCAGCCAGGATACACTAGCAGGGAGCATATCCTGGCTTGTGTAGATGAGCCCTGTGGAAGCAGCTTTGTCTTCCCAAAGGAATTATTTCCCTATTATCTTGCAGTTGACAGCTTACTGAAATACACTGGCTATGGCAATGCAGCAGGACTGCTAGCAGCAAGAGGACTGTTAGCTGGAGGAAGAGGAGAAAACTGGTATTCAGATGATGAAGATACAGATACAGAGGAATACAAATCTGCGAAACCAAAGTACAGTAACATTTGTCTGTGTGTGTGCATAACTTTATCCCCTGGTCCAATAATTAAAGTGAGACTGTTTTATTTCTCTTTACTTTTGTCAAAGATATGAGCTCTGTTTTTGGAGCTGTGTTTTTCACATAGGAATTCATCATGTACTTGGTAACTTCAGTTTGACCAAACTCTATTTCAAGCTGGCATAATTACCATGGCTGCCCAAAGACAGGGCTAAGTGGGGCAGAAGGGGCAGGGCCCAATAAACCATTACATTAAAATACCCGCTTTCACCTGTTCTCTGAGGATTGTGTGTCCAGTGACCATTTAACAACTATTTCCAATTATATGAGTTTTCCAGGAAAGGGAGAATAATATCTGATTTAGCATATTTGGTTCAAGTAATATATTCAAAGATGTTCAAAGCTTTATGTGGAAATTATTTTATTGGGATATGCATAATAATGTAATGAGAATGGCATATACATCTCTTATATTTAACAAAAAATATCTTATATTTAGCCCATCTAACAGGATCAATTGCAAAACAACAACCCAGTGGACTGTAGATAAATGTATACATATGAATATGTTTGTGTCTTTGTCTATATGCATGAACACACACACAAATGCATATTCACATATCATGTGGAAATTTTTCCATAGAACAATATAGCATTAGAAAAAAATTTCATGGAAAATTTTGCTTATCAAACAAAAGTTTTCTACTTCACTTCTCTGCCTGTCTCCCAAGTCGTGTTGTTAAAAAAAAAAAAAGGAAGACATAACAGCTCAACTAGTGTAAACTTTTGCAGCCTGGGGATACTAGTACCTTTCTGGGTATCACTAGAAATCTAGTTATTTCATTTTGTAGTTCTCTGGAATCTTAAAAACTGATTAAAACAATAAGTTTTTTTGTGGATTTTTTCCGGGCTGAAAGGCCATGTTCTGGAAGAGTTTATTCCTGATGTTTCGCCTGCATGTGTGACTGGTATCTTCAGAGAATGTTGGTGTAGGGGTGTGTGCAGTTTTTATACTGTGAGTTCCTGTTGGAGAGGATATGTAAATTTGTGTATTTGAATGGCTAGTTCCTAGGGTGGGAGGATATGCAAGGAGGATTAGTGTCTCTTTTGACTAATGGTCCATTGTCTGCTGGAAATCCTCCTGACCTGGGTGACATTCATTTGCTTGTGTTGAGTTTGATTTTGGTGTTTTTCAGGACTGGTAGCCAAACTTTGTTTATTTTAAGACACTGAAAAAAACCACAGGAATGAAGAAAAACAGCCACCCAAAGAGACAGGGGGATTTCCAGCAGAAAATGGACCATTTGCCAAACAGACACTAATCCTCTTTGCATATTCTCCCACCCTAGGAACTAGTCATTCAAATATCCTCTCCAACAGGGACTCACAGTATATAAATGCCACACACCCCTACACCACCATTCTCTGATGATGCTCTGATGTCAGAGTAAACTCTTCCAGAACATGGCCTTACAGCCTGGAAAAAAACCACGAAAAACTTATGGATGCTCGCCCTGAAAGCCTTCAACTTCACAAAATAATAAGATTTGTTAAATGAATATTGACCTCTCCAAGCATTGTATGATCTGACCAAAGAGGCTACTGGAAATATTTCTTGAACCTTTATTTCCTATATTCTTTCTCTTCCGCAACCACCAGCATTAACCTTATTACAGGTCACTTAGAAGAGCCGATGCCCAACCCAATGGATGAAATGACTGAAGAACAGAAAGAATACGAAGCAATGAAACTTGTCAATATGTTTGACAAGCTTTCTAGGTAATGTAGCTACATAAGCTTTTATTTCTGGTAGACTCTTCTTTGTCTGTATATAGTCTCTCCTTCCTTAAGGGTCCCACTGTATTTGAACTGTGTGGAGCTTTTCATGCACATTTAAGTACTGTACACACCAAGGGTCATTTTCTCAAGCAGTGGAAATGCTGGTAAGTTCAATTCCATCTTTTCATTTAGTGCCAGGCTGTACTGAAGAACTTTAGAAGTGCAGTCTTGCTTCAGGCCATCTGTTGCTTACTCTGCAGTAGACACTGTTTCTCACTGTAAAGTTGTTATTGCTGAACTCTAAGCTTGTTATTGCTTCTGATATATTCCTGTCTGCCTAGAAATGGCATGATCTTCCTTCTGAAGACTCCAAAATGATTTGTTCTTTTACAATTTATCTGAAATTAAAAAAACCTGATCAGATGATAAAATAGTACAACTTTAGCACTTTGTGTAGGCCCTGCAACCAAAATGTATTACCTTGTACTTTGTGCCTCTTAATTTTCTGTGAACAAAAAAGAAACTCCATTATACCAAACAAGGCTGTTAAAAGATTCATTTTTTCCTGATACGAACACCTTTTTTTTTCTGAGAGAGAGAGAGACATATCTATTCCAGAGGAGGCTTGTTGCATGTATTCATGAATACAGGAAGCGATAATTGCCTCCAGATTATTCAATTTAACAAATAATACAGTTGTATTTTGTTTGGGGACAGGGTAAACCACACATGGAAATTGTTTCATATTAAAGGAGTTTGTGATAGAGGTTTGTGTAGATCAGAGATGAACAACTGCCACAGGCTAGGGGACACCATTGGCTCCTGTGGGACCTTTGAGGACCATCCTGCACCCTCTGAAAATACTTATAATTCTTTCACTTACCAAAAACATCCCACACACATCCCCTGGGGAGTATGGAGGACAATTTCCCCATGTTTTGCGATCTGAGTTTTTTTAGGCCCAGAATCCTGTATTAAACTGCTAAATAAGCTAGAAGTTTAGATTTTTTTTTTAATGGAATGTTTTTTTTTTTCAAAAAAAATGGAGGGTCAGGCCTCATGGGCCTCAAATATTATCTTGGGGATCACATGTCATCCACAGGTTGCACTTTCCCACCCCTGTAGAAAGTTGTGATTTTGTAGGGATGGGTACCCAGTCATCCCTAGACACACTTTGTGGTGCCTAGAATGCATAATTGCAGAGAAATGTTTGATATTCTGTAACAAAATAATAATGGATGAGAAATAGAATAAGACCATAACTTCTTTCCCACTAAAAGGGTTTCTCAGACTTGATTGAAGGCTTTTATTTCTATAGGCGGTAAGGTATTTTAAATAAGGAGACTTTTACTATACAGTAACATGTATAGTTTGTACCTGCCATTGCTGCAAGCTATTTTGGTGAGGAATTTTACTCTGAAAGAAAACTAAAAATCAGAGTTGGGAAACTTGTGACCCTCCAGATGTTCATAGAACCATAGAGTTGGAAGAGACCACAGGGCTGTATAGTCCAACCCCCTGCCCTGCAGGAAAATACAATCAAAGCACTCCCAACAGATGGCCAGCCAGCCTCTGTTTAAAAACCTCCAAAGAAAAAGACTCCACCACATTTCAAGGCATTGCATTCCACTGTCGAACAGCTCTTACCAACAGGCAGTTCTTCCTAATGTTTAGGAGGAATCTTTTCCTTGAGTTTGGATCCATTGCTCCATGCCGTAGTTTCTGGAGCAGCAGAAAACAAGCTTGCTTCATCCTCAGTTTGACATCCCTTCAGATATTTAAACATGGTTATCATGTCCCCTCTTAACCTTCTCTTCCCCAGGCTAAACATACCCAGCTTCCTAAGCTGCTCCTCATAGGCCATGGCTTCCAGACCTTTTACTGTTTTGGTCATATTCCTCTGCACACATTCCAGCATGTCCATATCCCTCTTGAATTGTGGTGCCCAGAACTGGACACAGTATTCCAGGTGAGGTCTGACCTAAGCAGAATTGAGTAGCACTGTTACTTCCCCTGATCTAGACACTATACTCCTATCGATGCAGCCTAGAATCGCATTGGGTTTTTTTAGCTGCCGCATCATATTGCTGACTCATGTTCAATTTGTGGTGCACTAAGACTCCTAGATCCCTTTCGCATGTACTGCCATCAAGCCAGGTGTCACTCATCCTGTATCTGTGCATTTAATTTTTACTGGCCAACTGTAGTATCCTACATTTCTCCCTGATGAAATTCATTTTCTTAGTTTTGGCCCAGCTTTCTACTCTGTTAAGGTCATTTTGAATTCTGATCCTGTCCTCTGGGGTTATAGCTACCCCTCCTAATTTGGCGTCATCTGCAAACTTGATAAGTATGTCCTGTATTCCCTCATCCAAGTCATTGATAATGATGCTGAATAGCATTGGGCCCAGGACAGAACCCTGTGGCACCCCACTGGTCACTTCTCTCCAGGATGAAGAGGAGCCATTGGTGACTACCCTTTGGATTCAGCCCATCAACCAGTTACAAAGCCACCTAACAGTCGCATTGTCTAATTCACATTTTACTAGCTTGTTTGCTACTCTGCTAATTCTTCACCACTGACTATGCTGTCTAGGGCTGATGGGAGTTGCAGTCCAACATCATCTCAAGAATCACATGTTCCTCAGGTCTTCTATAAACAACAGTAATTGACTGCTACTACTATGAGTCCTATACCTATTTTTCTTTGTCTTCCTTAATATTTGCTCAGTAGGTTGCCCATCCCAAATACATGATTTATGGACAAGTTAGCATTTCAAGAATGCAAAGCCTTTTCTAAGCAAGAGAAACAGTTGTTCAGAAATGAAGTATAGAAAACCAACCCTGTAAGATCCAGTTATTTTAGGTTCTGAATCTTTTTATCCCACCCTTTCTTTAAGGAGTTCAGAGTGATATATGGTTCTTCCTCCAATTTTATCCTTACAGAACATCTGTGATATAGGTTTGGTCTGAGAGAGTGACTGACCCAAGTACTTTTCATGGTTGATTGGTAATCTTGAATGAATCATGGTCTCTTTGACCAAGAGGGAAAAGTAGACTTTAATATACAAAATGCTAGATGAAGTATTCAAAATATTCCACAGTAGCTGTATATGATAGTTTCAAAATAATGGAAGAAATATTGTCCATTCTTGGGGCCTAAATATGTATTATTTGGATATTTCTAGGTATTTACTACTTTAAAACAAGACTTTTAAATCATTAATATTTCAAATACTGTCATTCCTCAGGCTCCAATACAGTAGTAACTGCACATCATCTTTGTAAGATATAAAACATAGCATAAAAACATAGCTGAATTCATCACTAATATGCTGTTCTTTGTGTCTCTACATCTTGTATGACTGGAAGTTTTCAGTGTTAATTAAAATGCTTTATAAATATTTTTCCTGCAGTTATAAACTGGCAATGCAATTATGAATTAATTGACTAATTTAAAATGTCACGGTGCTTTTTCCAAGCCAACTCTACATTAATAGCAGGAATCCTTTTTCTGATGAAACAGTCCCAATTATCATAGTCTGAGTTTTGTTGTACATTCACAAGGAGTCAACAAAACAAGTATGTAACAGAACCTGCCCTAAGTAGTAGCCTTACTCATTAATTCTGTATTTTTAATCACAGTGGTAGCTAAAGAAAGCAGGGCCTCCATAGGTTCCCCCCCTCCTTTTCTAATCATGGAACAAAATGGTGTACATAAAAGGATCGGCACTATTATGCAGCACTCAATTATAAGGGGTGAATAGGTCCCCAATACACTGTTTTATCAAAGGGGTAGACCGGTGTTTGCAGTATGGTTGTTTCATTACAGACAACCATCATTAGTTCCATGTGTTAACACTGACCTGTTGTGCATAGATCATGCAGAAAAGAAAAACCCTTGAAAATAAGGGAGTTATTTTGGAGTCGTTATCAAGCTAAATGGCAAGGAGGAAGGAGAGGCAAAAATTGCACAGATTAATTTGAAAGGATTAATGGGAGATTCACTAGAGGACAAGAATGCATTTTATTAAAGGTTCATTATGGTATGTTTTCCACCTAGTAGTCCTGAATATAATGCTTTTTTAAAAAAAAATGGAAAAAGAATCTGTGATTAGGAACTGCCTAGTCATATGAAGGATCTGTTATGGATGTCCTGAAGATGTAGATGTAATGTGTTTCTACTAAGAACATTCTGGGATATGCTGCAGAAGTCACAGTTCTTCATTGCAAGGAAGGAATAAAATGATTCCTTCCAGTGGTTTAAATGATTGCTAGATTCCATTTCTGAGATGAATCATGTACATGTGAAATAGGTTTCTTAGAGCAGTGCTTTTTAAGCTAATGGGTGTCCAGCATTTTCCCCCCCTTTATAGGTCAGGGTTTCCTACCAGTCCAGGAACCACTCCTTTGAGTAGCACTGTCTTAGAGAGTGGATTATGAGAAGCATTTTTGCCTAAGTGGCCAAACTGTGCTTGACAGTTTTATATTATGCAAGCATCATTTGGAAATAAGTCAGAGTTTACCATCATTAAGAGGGCATGTTATAATTATTGGGGTTATGTCAATACGCTGCAATATGCAAGCTGTTGCTCTTTGTGCTTCTCTGACAGCATTTGCTTGCACAGTTGTCCCTTCCTATTCACTGGGGTTTGGTTCCAGGACCCCCTGTGGATACCAAAATCTGTGAATACTTAAGTCCCATTATGTGCAATGACTTAGCAAAATGGTGTCCCTTATATAAGATGGCAAAATCAAGGTTTGCTTTTTGGATTATTATTTTTTTAAGAATATTTTCAAGTCGTGAATACTTAAATCCGTGGATACGGAGGGACAACTGTTTTTTGATATATCTACTGAGTAGAGTTCTTTTCAGGTCATTAGGACTTAAACTCAGGAAAGGGCTGAATCGAGCATAATTTAAGGATATTGTGTCTTATATGGTAGGACTGCCTTTCTTCCTGTGTACTCTCAAAGTCTGTTATGAGGATGTGGAGAACCCAGCATCATTCTGTTCATGGAAACTTGCATTAGTGGAATAATAGAATACCACGTCTGTCTGTCTGTCTGCCTATCTATACCAGTTCTCTACAAAATTCTCACAACTTAATAGAAGGGCACATTAAAGGATTTCATTGCCTATGTAGAAACTAGGATGGACCTTTAATTTAAAAAGGAAAAATATACACATTTCTAAAGAGATGCCTTATGGTATGAAGTATACTCGACTCGAATAGATCCCCTCGAATAGATCCCCTCCCCCTTCGAAACGTCTCTGGAAAATATGGTGAGGGCTTTTTTGGAGAGTGGATCAGAATGTTACCATCCTTTACAGCATTTTCCATAATCCACATATAATAAGTGAGATGATAATCAGATGTGAGGCAATGAAAGGCTTAAATAAATCTTAGCTAATACTGTTTGATTGGCTTAATCAATAATTAATCATCTTTATATGAGGCTGTAGCTTGTGGAGTAGATATAATTGGATTAACGGTGAGGGGCCTTTGGCGCTTTGAAGAGATTAAACTGGCTGTCAATCCTGTAATTAAACAGCCGCAAACAAAAGCAACAGTTTTAAAAAAAGAAGGGGTGGGGGAGAGGAAAAAGCTGGCTGAATGTAAATGAATCCACAAGTACTTAAGCACCACCAGAGGCTGATGGTGTAGTGCAGATCTCTTTTCCTGACTGACTTCTTTCACTCAGTGAAATGAATATTTATGCCATTGTGGATTTGAAATGGGAAAGGGTGCCTGTTTCCCAGAATGACAGGTGGAACTTCAGCAGCCATGTTACTAGCATTTATGAAATAGCAGGGGAAGTATCTTTATTTACTCATTTTTACTTAAGCAATGAACCTGTTCTTTGTTCTTAACCCATTAGTAGTTGACTTCTATCTGGGTTCCCCCTCCCCACCCCCAGTTAGGTCTTAATTAGCTTAGTAAATATGGTCTTGCCTGAAAGAAGTCTTTATCAGTATTGTACCTCTGCCTCCCACTGTCTGCCAACCCATTTTATGTATAGCTCCATTCACCCTTTCATATTCAGAATCTTAGCTCTTGCAAAAATGAGAACCACTGCATGTTTGTATTCTCCCCCTTCCGTATTAATGTTGGCTTTGTGTGGCTTCCATGATAACAAAATTTTATTGGTTTATATCCTACCTTTGTCTCAGAACTAGGATTCAAGGCAACTCACAACATGATTTTAAAAAGTAGTACAAATAGCAACCAAATGTTCTATTATAACAGAATTCAGCAAGATAAAACTTGTTGAATGCTTGTTTAAAACTTGTTGAATGCTGTCTCAATGATGTAATATTTTATCATAAAAATTAAAATGAGTTATAATATTAAAACATGAGCCAGCATGGTGTAGTGGTTTGAATGTTGGACTAGGACTCTGGAAGACCAGAGTTTCAATCCCTGTTCAGACATGGAGACCAACTGTGTGTCCTTAGGCAAGTCATACTCTTTCAGCCTTAGAGGAAGCCAGTCGTAAACCTTTCCTGAATAAATCCTGCCAAAAAAAAACCTATGATAACATTGTCATAATTCAGGGTTTACTTCAAGGTACACCACCACCACTGCATAAAAATACAATTGAAATAAAACAATTTTAAATACCTCAAAAGAATAATTGTTAGAAATTTAAAAGTGCACCAAAAAAAAAAAAACCCCGCCTATTATATGACCTATTCTTCATCACCAGTCAGTGGCTGAAAACATGCCTGAATATATAGGTGTTTGCCTTCCAGTGGAAGTCTAGCAGCAAGGGGCCGCCCAGCCTTCCTTGGAAACAAATTCCACAACCTGGAAGCAGTGTCATGTACTTGCATTCCCAGACGCAGTGACCACCAGTTTCAGAGTTAATCAGAAAACTTTATTGGCACAGAAATTCAGAAAGCATATCATATAAGGTAGTTGCTCAGAACTGAAACTTAGAAGACAGACAGTATATTAAAAGCATATTACAATCTATGAAATCTGGCGTGCTCCCATACTATTGGTTATCCATCGTCCCCTGACCTCCTCTTCCCATACGATGTCCATCCCATTTTTTTCCGAACTCATTCTGCAGCTGCAGGCTTATCTTCCCATTCCCGTTATCAACTGTTACACTCCCCTCCACAGTTGCCACAGAACACTCATTAACAAGCACAAAGAAATGAAAACACAATTATTAGCAAGGTTATAAATGAATACTGAAAATAGCAGGAACAGGTCATGCCAGAAGACTGATCCTGACAAGCAGTCACCTAGAAGGTGCTTCTTTGTGTCCTCAAAAAACATGCTTCTGAGGGTAGCAAGACTGACAGAAGGACCTCTCCCACAAAGTCTGGGCACAATTGTTTGGAGAAATAGTGTCTTTCAGATAACCTGCACCCCACTTGAATAAGACTTTATGGATCATGACCAGCATTTGGAATGGGGTCCAGAAACAGACCAGCAGCCACTTAAGTTATTGTAACAAAAGAGTATCTGTTCCCTATAGCTTGCCCTAGTCAACAGTCTTGCCACAGCATTTTGGACCAGATCAAGTTTCTGAACACACTGTTACTGTACTCCAAATGGGATGCAATTGAGGAATGTGTCACCATGGGCAGATTAGACAGAATCTCTAAGAACAAGGCCAGCAGGAGACCTGTTTCTTCATCAGGAGAAGAAAACGCTGACTGGAATCTAAATGAATCCACAAGTACTTACACACCACTAGAGGCAGACTGCATAGGAGAGATCTTTTTTCCTGACATAGTTCACATTGAGGTAAATACATACCCTAAATATGTATGAAAACGCTGCTGCTACAAGTAGATCACAGAATCATAAAGTTGGAAGAGACCACAAGGGCCATCCAGTCCAACCCCCTGCCATGCAGGAAATCACAATCAAAGCATCCCTGACAGATGGCCAGCCAGCCTCTGTTTAAAGACCTCCAAGGAAGGAGACCTTACCATGCTCCAAGGGAGTGTGTTCCACTGCCAAACAGCTCTTACTGTCAGAAAGTTCCTCCTAATGTTGAGGTGGAATCTCTGTTCCTGGAGCTTGCATCCATCTCTGGAGCAGCAGAAAACAAGCTTGCTCCATCCTCAGTGTGACACCCCTTCAAATACTTAAACAGGGCTATCATATTGCCCCTTAACCGTCTTTTCCAGGCTAAACATACCCAGCTCCCTAAGTCTTTCCTCATAAGGCATGGTTTCCAGACCTTTCACCATTTTAGTCACCATCCTCTGGAGACACTGCAATTTGTCAATATCCTTTTTTAATTGTGGTGCCCAAAACTGGACACAGTATTCTATGTGAGGCCTGACCAAGGTAGAATAGAGTGACACTATGCCTTCCCTTGATCTAGACACTTTACGTCTATTGATGCAGCCCAAAATCGCATTGGCCTTTTTAGCTGCCGCATCACACTGTTGACTCATGTTCAACTTGTGGTCTACTAGGGCTCCTAGATCCCTTTCACATGTAGTCTCGTTCAGCCAGGTCTCCCCCATCTTATATCTATGCATTTCGTTTTTCTGCCCTAAGTGCAGTACCTTACATTTCTCCATATTGAATTTCATTTTGTTAGCTTTGGCCCAGCTTTCTAGTCTATTCAGGTCATTTTAAATTTTGATCCTGTCCTCTAGGGTATTAGCTACTCCTAATTTGGTGTCATCTGCAAATTCCTCATTATCATTGCCGCTACCTCTAGTCTTGGTGTCATCCCTATATCAGTTTTTTAAAAGGTAGTCTAATGCATCCTGTTGCTGAAGTGAGCTAAAAAAGGAGGGTCAAAATTTCTCATTGTGCTGTGTTAAATTTGAATGTATTTGTGAAAACACATTGTGTGTGTGTGTGACTGCCAATGAAACTTCTCAGTGCTCTTTTTTTTTTAACGCTGTATATTAAATGTAACTGTCTTTTTTTTTCTTTTACTTTACAGAGATAAAGTGATAACACCTATGGGAGTGCGACCAGATGGTACAATGACTCCTTTAGAAGAGGTAGCCTGCCAGTATCAAAGGAATGAACAAGCGAGTTCTGACTCTGACTAGAGTATCAACTGTTTCACTCATCTGACCCACCTTCCCTTATAGCCACAGCATCTTTTATGACATAAATATTAGACCTTTCACATTAACCAAGTGTTACAGCAACAGTTTTATCAATAAAAAAAGTTTAATTACTGTATAAAAAAAAATCTGTGGTGTAATTATGTTAGCATTTCTAAGACTTGAATTTATATAGCAACTAAAAGCCCATTTTGTTAACTTCCTGCTAATGGTATTTAATGGAATGAAAAATGTAATGTTAAATTATAAAAAGTATTAAAATGTTAATATTGACCTATGATGCTCCTTTTTTTAAAAAAAAAAATCTATTGCAGTCCCTTATCCAAGTGAAGGAAATGGAATGTCTAATTCAGTTTAGAAACTATGAAATATCTTAACATTTAAAATAAAAAAACAACACAGGAAAACTCACTTCGGCGATAAAAGGAGCTCCACCAACACAGCATCAGTTACTTCCCGTTCCTCATACTGTCTCTCAGGGACTGCTGAATCTTGTTCATACCGCCAGCCTTTACTAGTAAATTTTAATTAGATCTTCAGTGTTTCTGTACTACTTAGGATCCAGGTCAACTGAATGCCTATTTTGTCAGGATATTTTTATTTGTCCCCAGATCCAGGACTGAAAAACAGGCTTCCTCCCCAATGACTGCAGGATAACTATCTGCATGGCCTGTTCTAGAGAATAATTCCATAGCACACATGATGCACATGCCCCAGATTTTGCAGAGTCCCAAGCTCACCATCAGTGGCTGCCCTGAAAGTGTGAGTAATTTTAGAAGGAAGGAGGGGGGGGGAGTCACATCCCTCCTCCAGCTGTGACTCTGCCTTCTTTAAAAAGATAGGTAGAGACTTGGAGAGAGACAGGTTGGGCCACAGCCCTCTTCTGCTGCCTTGCTGCCTTTTTAAAGGATATGTATGAAAGCAGGCTCTAATGTATGAAGAAGCTGAGGGGGAAATCTGTCTGTATAATAGTTGTTAAGTAGTGGAGAGTGTGTTGCTTTGTATCAATAAAACTTTGTACAAAATTAAATGTGTAGCACTTTGAATTTTTGGAAATGCTACATTCACGCATCCTCCCAGAACCACTGCCGTTAAGTCAGACACTGTTATAATTGGAGCTTTCACTAAGTCGAGTTTGCACAAGAGAACATCTAGTGCAGGGATGGACAAGGTCCAGGGATCAATTTTCTGCTCTCTAGACCTGCTGCAGCCTGCTACAGTCTCACCCACAAAAAACAATACTGGAAATGGCTTGAAGTCCCCTTCTGGTATTGTAAAACCTGGGGAGGGGGAGATATGTAGCAAAGCTCATCCTGTTTTCAAGAACCACCATTGGTGACATACGCAAACATTTTGCTGTATATATCATAGAATTGTAGAGTTGGAAGAGACCATGAGGGCCATCAAGTCCAACCTCCTGCCATGCGGGAATACACAATCAAAGCATCCCTGACAGATGGCTATCCAGCCTCTGTTTAAAGACCTCCAGGGAAGGAGAACCCACCATGCTCCGAGGGAGTGTTCCACTGCCGAACAGCTCTTACTGTCAGAAAGTGCCTCCTAATGTTGAGGTGGCATCTCTGTTCCTGGAGCTTGCATCCATTGTTCTGTGTTCTAGTCTCTGGAGCAGCAGTGAACAAGCTTGCTCCATCCTCAATGTGACACCCCTTCAGATACTTAAACAGGGCTATCATATCGCCCCTTAACCATCCTTTTTCCAGGCTAAACATACCCAGCTCCCTTTTTAAGGTTGCTGTGGAAGGAGGCTTCCAGCACCTCTTTCATGCAGTGACCCTGCACAAGTATAACCCTTCTCGTGGCCATTTAGTGGAAAGTGAGGGGTAGTCTCCGACAGCATCCACCTGCATTGCTCCAGCGAGATGCACAAAGAAAACATCACCCGTTAACTTGCACAGGGCTCATCCCAGATCTCAAGGAGGACACCGTCATAGCTGTGGGTCCAGCTGCAGAAATGCATCCAGACACTGCCTGGCCCCATGCCGTGCCTTACCCTTGCCACTAACTAGCTGGGGAGGGGTGTGACTGGCAGCAGAAACAGACCGTGCACACATAGAGAAAGAGGAAAATGGGGGAACACTTGACAAGAGTTTTATACTCTGCCAGTGCCATGCAAGATATTGGCCCATTATGCGTTGGTTATTTGTAAACAGGCACAGACATAAAATAATAACAGGAGTGAGCAGGGGTGCAACCGAGTTGCCATTGGTATGAATCAGTCCTTCATTGTGGGGACAATACAGGTATCTGCCAAGATCAGACTAGCTTGAAAATGAAGGCTGCTGTAGTTGTACAAATGCATGGTGGCTCACATAAATGCTTTATGTAGAAGTTCATTAGAACCTTTCAGATAAACCTACAATATCAGTAGGAGCTGATGAGCCTAGCCTAGAGGTGTGCTCTTTAAAAATAGTCACCATGTCTTACAGAATTGTGGTTTAATATTGGTGCGCTATGCTTGTACAGGTACCGTATATTCCGGCATATAAGACCACCACCCCAATTTCCAGCCAAAAATCTAGGCTTAGGCATATATTCACCATAAAAGACCACCACCACCCCCAATTTGGCTGGCTGGCTGGCTGGCTGACTGGCTGGCTGGGGGAGCCTTGCCAGCTGATCCTCTTTGTTTCCCAACTCACGAGGATCTCCTCGTGAGTTGGGAAAGCGAACAGGATCAGCTAGCAGGGCTCCCCCAGCCAGCCAGCCGCAACATTCGCCCCTCTCTTCAACCTTCCAGTCAAACTTGACTCGAAGGTGGAGGAAAGGGGCGAAAATGCCCAGTTTGCCTCAGCAGCCCCCTTCCCTCCGTCTTAGCTCTTCCGAAGGGGACCAAGGCGGGGGAAGCGGGGGCGGCCGCGGCAAACCCCTAGATTCACCCCCTTCTCCCCACCTTCAAGGAAGGTGGGGAGAAGGGGCAAACATGCCCCGTTTGGCTCTACAGCCCCGATCCCTCCTTCAGAAGGAGGACGCGGGGCCGTGGAGCCAAACCCCGGCATTCAACCCCTCTCCCCGCCTTCAAGGAAGACGGAGCGAATCTAGGGGTTTAACTCCGCAGCCCCGATGCCTCCTCCTGGACTCCCTTTGCAAGGGAGCCCAGAAGAAGGCATCGGGGCTGCAGAGTTAAACGGGGCATCTTCGCTCGCTCTCCCCACCTTCAAGGAAGGTGGGGAGAAGGGGTGGCGATGCCCCGTTTGGCTGCACAGCCCCGATCCCTCCTGGGCTCCCTCCTCAACCCACAAGGAGGCTGCCCAGCCTCCTCGTGGGTTGGGGAATGCGGGATGGCCAGCTGGCTGGGGGGGGGTCTCCCTCCTCCCTCTATTCCCCAACCCACAGGAGGCTGCCTAGCCTCCTCGTAGGTTGGGGAATGCGGGGTGGCCAGCTCCTCGGAGGTGGGGAGAAGGAGCAAAGCTAGGGCGTTAACTCTGCAGCCCCGATGCCTCCTTCTGGGCTTCCTTGCGAAGGCAGCCCAGAAGGAGGGATCGGGGCTGCAGAGTTAAACGGGGCTTCTTTGCTCCTTCTCCCCACCTTCCTCGAAGGTGGGGAGAGGGAGCGAATCTAGCGGTTTGGCTCAGCGGCCCCGCTTGCCCTGCCTTGGCTCCCTTCAGAAGGGAGCCCAGAAGGAGGGATCGGGGCCGCGGAGCCAAACGAGGCATTTTTGCCCTTTTCCTCCACCTTCAAGGAAGGTGGGGGGAAAGGGCGAATCTAGCAGTTTGCCTTGGCCGCTGCAGAGGCGATCGAGTGGCGGCTGTGGCAAACCGCAATGTTCGCGCCCCTCCTCTGTCTTCCATTGCTCCCCAAAGGGGGAGAAGGCAGAGGAGGGGGGGCGAATGAACTGCTAAACACTTTGCTTCACCCCCCTGCCCCATCCCCTGCCTCTTCGCTCTGTTTGCGAAGAGGCAGGAGATAGGCAGGCAGGCGAAGCAAAGTATATCTGGTGTATAAGATGACTCGATTTTGGAGGGCACTTTTGAGTGCTCAAAAGTCGTCTTATACACCGGAATATACGGTAGTTGTGTGGTACAGTGAGTTTTTGGTATCCTCTAGGGTTTGGTTCCAAGCCCCCTTCCTGTTCCGTGGATACCAACATCTGTGGATGTTTAAGTCCCATTATATACAATGACATATTAAAATGGTATCCCTTATATAAAATGGCAAAATCAAGGTTTGCTTTTGGGATTTTTTAAAATGTTTTCAAGCTGTGGATAGTTGAATCTGTGGATACAGAGGGCTAACTGTACAGTCCATGACTCCTAGCCAAAAGCCAGCTGGGGTTCTGCATGTTCCCAGAGGCTATTGCTTGAGAACTGTTTTATGTACAAATTGAAATCAACCTAGTTAGTTCCAATAAGTATGAAACTTTAAATCACAGCTTCCGTTAAATCAATCCAACATTTATCACTCAGCTATAAATTGAGTTTTATTGCATCTTCATTTTTTATTTTTTTAAGTACGGTATCAAGTATCTGCTCAAAGCTAATAAAATGGAGATTCAGAAATGCTTTGCTTGCTAGGAAGCATAGCATTTCTGTGGCATATAGTCATTCTTCTCTTTCCCTTGGCCAACTACCTTTCCACTTGTCCTTGCTAGCTCTGTAATTCTAATATAGAGAAACTGGGACATTTTAAAAGCAACTGATAAGTGGAATAACAAATACCGGTAGTTACTTCAGTGATGGAAGTGGGTGGTTGAAAGTAAAGGCATTAGTGATACTGCTGTTTTAAGATCCCCAACCTTATCTGGGTTTGTCCCGTTCTTTTGGACTTTTGTTTGTTTGAAATGGCCTCTGTTGAAATTGTGCTCTTTTTAGTGTATCTTCTTGTAAGGAGAGGTAGAGCAATCACTCCACATCCTACAGCTTGGAGGTAGCAGAAGAAACATGGATAAAATGTTGCGACAGAAGTCAGTTGCAGAAGAATTGAGCAAACGAACAACTTTTGCTTTTTGCCACTGGTCTCAGAGTTCTTTCAAAAGTACTGCAAAACAAGTGTGAATTTGAGGAATCCTATTATCGCTGAAGTGGTGAGGAAGTATCATGTTTGTGACATCAGATTTAGTGAATATTATCCGTTACATTCCTGTTCAGCTGCTGATTCATAAAGTGAAGTAGGCTTGAAATCTCTAGTAGATCTTTCCAAAAGCAAGAATGGGACATCTTTCAGTGTGGAGACTACACTGCGAGTTCTAACCTACACTAAAATGCACCTGCTTTGTCCCTGGTGCTCTCATATAAGCATGTATGTATGTCTTAAGTCTGTCTGTCTGTACTACATTATTTTCTCATAGTGCCGTGACATGCATCTTGCAGATGTTGAATACAGTATTTAGCTGCCTGAATATCTTTGTTTCTAGCACTTACTGCAGTAAGGATATGGCTTATTTTTAAATGAGTGAACAAAATGTGCAAATCTCAAGAAGCCAGAGCGGCAGGATAGCCTTAAGTGCCCTGCACAGATCTTTACACTTTCCTCTGATTGGCAGAAAACAAGTCCAAACAAATGAGTTGAATTTCTTTCATAGACATTCTCAAGTTTCATTTTCCTTAGCAAGTAAGTAAGTTGGGTTACTGTGTCAAGACGTACTTATTTTTAAGAGTACTGGTTAAGCACTAAAAGCCTATCTAGCCCAAGATCATGTTCCTGGAGTTACTAACAAGATGCCTATTAGAAGACCTCAAGCACTGTAGCATCCTCCTGCATGCATTCCATACCCTCCAGCTGGCAGGGACAGTCCTGATTACCTGTCTGTCATCCCACTTTCTCAGTTGCTTTTAAAAAGTCCCAGTTTCTCTTTCCTTCTTCCACTTTCTTCCTTTGTCCTTGGCTTACTTCACTTGATTCAAATTGAGTTCAAAGTGCAAAAGTAGCGTGTACTCAATTAACAGGGTCAAGAAGAGAGGGCAGAATCTTGCCCTTTCCAGTAGACTCAGGCAAAAGGAAACTGCTACCGCTTCTCTTGGCTTGTGTGTTCTTCCTCATTAAAAACATTGGCTCTTTTGACCACACTCTGATATTGATTGGCCATATATGTCCCAGTTTTAAACTGTGTTGGAAAGTATGGTTTTTCCCTGGCAACTGGTACTGAGAAGCTTGTTGGCACTGAGCATGGAGGTAATATATAGCTGTCATGTTTGGTAGCCATGAAAGCTGCATTACTATTTATATTGCAGCAAGACAGACACATTATTATTTCCTATATTTCTACCCCATATTTCAGCGTATACGTGGTGCCTGAACTGTTAAAACAAGAGTAAAACAATGTAGTCAGTCATAAAACCAATAAAACAACAGGATAGAGAATAGAAGGGTCTACTGGGGACTGCAATGAGACAGAGTCCCATGCACATCACATCTGACAATGGAGTCCCATGTACATCACCTAAAGGAAAGTGTTCCAAAATTTGGGCCACTGTCAGAAAGGCTCTCCTATTATTACCTGCCTTGTTTTGAATGATGGGGCATCCAAAGAAGGGCCTCACCTAATGATCTTAGTGACTCTGTGGATGCCTGGTGTAAGTGGTTCAGTAGCAGCTGTACTCTAGGCCTTGTAAAGCTTTGTACCAGTCCCCTGAATTGTGCTCAGAACATATAGACATTTCGGCCCACAACAGCTTCAGTCCACCCCCACGTTTCTTGGTAGTTTTAGGAGGTTATCTGAGATTCTATCCTGTGTAATGCTAGCGTTGAATTAGCACAAGTGATTCCATTTGGTTTGTATTAATCCAAATAATTCCATTATAAGCAATTCCGTGCCCATTCTCTTGGACAAATATAAAAAGGAGCTTTTGCGGGACATATCTCTACGTACAAGAGTTGATGTAACAAGTTGTTCAAGAATTGTTTTTATCATACAGACCAAATCGTCATGTTTCCCCCACTGTTCTTCAGTTGTGGGGTTATTGTTTGTAAAATCATAAAATGAAATAATAATTAATATGTACCTCGTCCACAATCCATTTTCTCAGAAGGGGGAAAATGTAACATACACACAATGATATATAGAAACCACAACTTTAAAAGTACATCTGGGATTATTTTTATTAATATCAATGTTCTGTGCTTCAATCAACTTAGCTCATGCAACTTGTCAAAGATGTAACAATGACTTCCATAGCCACTACCTAATTATTATTATTTTTAATTACTAGCCATGAGCTACATAGCTAACTTGGGCAATGTGATGGTTTAAAAGTACAATGTGCTTTCTTTCCTCAGGAGAGCAAACATTCCCATATTAATTCACTACGGTACTTGCATCTTATTCAGAAAGAGCAAAGTAAACTGTAGAGTATACAGGATTCTAAATTAGAATTCCATTGGATTCTGTTAGCACAAAACAGCTAATGAAATCCTGAACTTTAATCAGGAAGGCTGTAAAAAGACTATTCTGCTGTTCAAGCTGTTGAAAACTAGACTTTGCACATCTTTCATGAGCAGCAAGCTAAATAGTCAAATGTACAAGTCAGTTTATTTTCTAATGCACCTGTGTTTCAAACAAATGCTTATTAAGTATGTCAACATCTCCATGAGCGGATATATGAAAATGTGATTAGACTTGAAGTTTATATGGAAGAGTATAGCATCAATAACTAAGGCACTGCCTAGACCAGTGGGCTGCTGTCACGTGTGATGTTAACGTATAGCGTTTCTGAGGATTTAAGTGAACTGCAAAGATGAGCAAGTCACACTAACTACATCTTAACAACAGGTTTACCTGGGAGGGGTAAAAGAAATGTTGACTTCACCTGGTAAACAGAATATATATTTTAATACAAGATTTAAATGCAGACATCTCTAAGTGCAACTATAATTTTCTTTCTGAAAAACAGGCAGTTATTGTATTAGTATCTAACCATCTGTAACTCCTCGGGGAATCCAGACTGGAGACGTAACTGGAAAAGAATCATTTCTTTATTTCAGATTGTAACATGTACACATCACAAGATGATATTGACACGAACAGAGCCAAAGAAACCACATCTTACTGGTTTCTTACATCTCAGTGTTATGCATTTTGTACTACCAATTAGCAAACCCGCTTGTTGCTTCCTTATTTTTTTAAAAAAACCCTAATATCTGACATTGTTCTTCTCAAGCTCTAACCTCTCCCATTCTTTTTCTCTAGAATGCCCAAATGACCCATGTTTAAAGAGCATTTATAACAAAAATTATAGTGCTTGCTTTTGTGCTCCCACCTTTTCCAGTGAAAGCTAAAATGTTTTAAAATGGTCACTTTTTGACAGAGCTAATGGCTGCAATATATTTAGCCTGTTTCTCCTTCTTGGGTTTAGATTGTCAATGCTAATAAAGGGCACAGCTGTAGATTCTTTATGGCTTTCTCTTGGGGAGGGGGCATAGTGGTGGGGGAAGCCCAGATTGACTGTGTGTGTGTCAACAAATGCAGCTGGGAAAAGAAAAAAGAAGCCCCTTGAAGGCCTCTGCAACTTAAAGTCCAAGATAAATGATGTTCCCATTAAAAAAAAAAGGAAAGTAGAGGTTGGAATTCAATAAAAAGGAGGCTGAAAAAGAGAATTGCTTAAAACTAAAGCCTTTCTCTCCTTCCAGACAGCTTACAAGAGAAACGAGCCAAACTGAACATAGAACCAAGAGGAGTAACTCAGAAAGAAAACAAAGGCCTATCCTGAAAAATATATTGCAGTCCCAAATCATCTGGAGTGCATTATCCCCAGGGACTGGAGAGAATACAGTTTATATGGGAAAGCAATGGCTAATTTTTGCACCCTGGGAGAAAAGAAATATACATGGATGTGTTTATTTTGGTACCAAGGTCAAAAAGAATTTATAATTTTGAGCATCCTGTGGTTTTTGCCTGGTGCTTAGAGCTTGGGGAGGGTACTTTGGCTAGAAGCCTGTTGATTAATCACAACCTGAGTAGACCCATTAAATCAATTATTGAATGGGAAAGTTAACACATAGGCGAATTCTACTGATTTAATGGGCATACTCTAGTTGGCAGTAACAATGGGATTTAGACTATGGAGTGATGCTTTCTACAGCAGTAACTCTATGAATTCTTTCTGCTTTCTGCTGAAGAACTACACATCTGCTAATTGTGCTCTTCAGTGTTATAGACATCTCTGACGCATGTTTGACAATCTTTCACAACTTAGTGCCCTACAGTTCCCATCATCCTTCATCAGCATGGCCAATGGAGAGCACCATTGTTAGGTATAATAGCCAAGTGTCTACACAAGACAAGAGGAAGTCTTGATTTGAAGGGGTCTCAGAGAACAGGCTTCTGTTTGAATCATGGTTGCCAGGTTTTTCGGACCCCAATACAGGAGAACTCCCTCTGTTACCCCAGCAGCTCAAGACTGGCCAGTACACAAGAGGTAGGCATATGTTTTGTGAGGTTTTGTGAGAGGAGGACATCTTATGAGAGTTCCAGACTCCCACAAGATTTGAAGCGGAGCCCAAAAATCTCATGAAATTTTAGGTGGGCCTTACATAGGCCTGCCTCACATGCTCCTCACCTGTAGAGCCAAGAATAGGAAGAGCAGGCAACAGCCATTCTCTCAACAGATGAGCCCATCTGAGACCATTTTGCTGCATACTAAATGCTCCAGAGTCAGTCTATTGTGACATCGTAAGATCTGGGAATGTTTTTCTAGGACGCAGCAGCCAGATGAAACAGCACATTGACTTGGCATCTTTGCTTTGTCTGAACTGAGAGCTGAAAAATAAAGTCCCCTGAGTGTTTGTGTTGCACAGAAAGATAGTTGCTGATGTCTTTTTAAACTATAATAAATGTACATATTTGCCCCTTGGCTCAATGCACATAACTGTACAAGCAGATAATGTTTAAACAGCTCTAGGCAAGATTGGAAGCCAATCTGTTTTTAGCAAAGTCAGCCTGACTTCCTTTATTTATACTGTTTATATCCCACCCTATATCTGAGGATCTCAAGGCAGCATACAATAAAATCAGTTACACACTGGCTATATACCTGTTCCCTTAGGAAGAGTGTAATCCACCCAGCCCCAACTTAATGCTATGTTTTTAAAAGAAGAAGGGATACTTTGTGTACATCTTTAAAATTTCTGCAAATTTGATATTTTCTCTCTTCTCCTTCCTCTGTGACCTTGGACATTTTCAACACATCCAATAATGAAAGTGACATCCAATCTCATCCAATTAGAGAAGAAAGAATGGCTCAGCTACTATAAATTGGCTTTGAATAAGAACATACCAACAAGGAAGCAATGGACATTTTCCCCAAGCACTCTGTGTAAATGTTAATTGACAACCAGCTTCACAAACTGCTTTGCCAAGCTTTAGAGCATGTTACTAATGAGTGCAGGCCAGTCTTAACAAAGCTGTTAAGCCAGAATACATGGAATTTCCACGATTGATTGTTTTGCAACACAGTACCCAACAAGATCACACCCTCCAAAATTTCATAGCTGAAAACTGGAACGTGTGTGGACAAGTGTGGTCAAGATGGCAAAAGTTATTAATGAGGAAGAACGAACAATACAAGCTAGAAAAGACTGCAGCAGTTTGCTTTTGCCTAAGAAGGGCCAGACTGTACAAACTACTTCTGGATTTTGAAACCATTTTGCACCAATTGAAGGAAGCTGAGGATGTGGGGGGGAGGGAGTAGGAAGAGGGGAGAAACACTGAGATTTTTTTTTAAGCCACTGAAAATGTGGGATGACAGAGGATTACTCAGGATTGTCCCTGTGAAATCAGGGCAGTTTGAGAATATGTGAGGTACATACTAATTGTTGTGCCAGCACCATGTCACAAGCAAGGTAATGCTCCTATACTGACTTAAATGGAGCTTCCCTGGAATTTACCACTAAATTGTGCTTGGTGAGTTTCTGTGAGGTTCAGGGAGGAGTCAGGTTTGGGGTCCCAAACTCCTAAATGTCTTTAGCCCATCCTGGTTGTTAAGAGAGTTGTTTTCCAGATTGTAATCCTTGTGGCACCTTTGCAGCAAATAATAACACAATCACAATAATTTGGAGAAAGAATGGCATGATATCTAAGAGCACAGTTTTTTAGAACAAAATATAACAATGCAAATACATTTTTTTAATTGACTGGGTTTGTTCAAAGTTGTGTTTGTTTTAATGGATCAGGAAAATGAGGAATACTCCATCTTGACTTTAGTAAGCTTTTTGACACACATCTATCTGCTATTCTCAAAAAGAAACTAGAGAAAGGTGGGTCAGAGAATGATCATGTAAGATGCAAAGCCTTACACAAAGAGTAAAAATTAATTGTGGGCTGTCACACAGGAGGAAGATCCCAATGGTATTCCAAAAGACTATGCCCTAGTTCCAGTACATTCATTAATGACTGTGGTTTTACCCTATTGATCAAGTGGCATAAAACAATAATTCTGTGTGGTGCTGCTGCATTTCGTGTCAACTAAATATAAAACTGGACTTATTAGTAAATCTTTCAAAATGTATTAATTGTGTTATAATCAGGTTCCACATGGAAGTATGGTACATTGGAACTGATAAATTGCTCACATTGAATTAATGCAGCTATTATGTAATTTATGCAAAATCACCTAACTCTGGAAACAAATTACCCAAGCATCTCCTACCCAATTTCCTCCAAACTTTTCTACTCTTGCAAATATCCCATTCCTTTCAATAGGTCTCATGTAGGAAATGTTACTGTTTTTAAATTATTCCCATGTAAAACAGCAAATCAAATTATGTTGTGAGCTGGCCATAGAAAAGTCAGGCACCACACAGTGCTGCTTTGACACATGATGGATTTGTTTCCAGCACCCCTTTTGTTGACATGAATGCAAGGGCTGAGTCATACTACCATTATTAACACGGTGGCATCATCACTGCTTGATTTTTATTTTATTTTTTTGGAAGGGGGAAATTTAGTATGGTGAACCAATTATGTGACTCCTCCAGCATTTGCTAAGGTCATATATTCACAAGTCAATGAATTCTCACACAGTCCCTTTTTCTAAAGATCCCCAAGAAGCAATGAATTATGGTTTTATGTTACAGCATAGATTATTTCAGGACACCTGAAAATCCTGAAAAAAATCCAACAATTTATGTTAAACACATAATGTATGAATGGTTTTGTGTATCCATCCACAGTTGTTTTTTAAGATACTCCCCACCCCTGACACACACTTCGTTTTTAAAAAGGAAAGCAGTTTCTGAAGAGAGTGACTAAAATCCAAAAGATGTGGCAAGGACAGAGGTGCTCACCTGGGTCCATACACTGTTTCTCCAACCTAATTTCTCTCTCTCTCTCTCTCTTACAGACACACACACACGCACGCACGCACGCACGCACGCACACACGTACATAGTCTTCAGTGGGGAACAGGGGGAGATAAAGTGGGATAGATCCGAAGGGAAGATGTTTTGATGGAAAGATGCTTTCAAAGTGGATGGGAAAAAAAGGAAAGGAGCTAGCTAGGAGACTCATGTAGGTATGTTTTCCTGAAAAGAAATAGGATAGTTATAGGTCTAGTGCTTCACTCAACAGAATGATAATGTGGCTATGTGTAAAACTTTACAGAAGACAATCTGCTTGAAGGTCTGTCAGACAACAGTTTTCTATTTGGAGGTATTCCCTATTTGAAGTGCTGGCTAGTCTAAACCAAGTTTGACAGTAAATGAGAGCTGGCAGGAGGCCAGAAGCTGCTCATCAACAGTACCTGGACAGCAGATTGAGCATACAGATCACAGCTTCCCACCATTGTGATGTGTATTCCTGTTTACCCACCATGGCACTACCTTTCCATGGTGGTGGGATTGAGTCAAGAGGCTATGCTGACAGTACCAGTGCTGCTGATAGGGCATGCCAGATAGGCTTTTGCTGAGGATCCAGACTAAATGTGCTGAACAGCTACTGGGCTGTAGCAATGGTGTGTGGGTGTGTGAGAGACATTGGCAAAGGATCCTTCAGAGACAATGGCAATGGCACCCTAGCTAAGACTTGTTAGTATTGCGCGGAAGGTGGCAATGGTAAACCACTCCTGAAGACTTCTACACTGAAAAGCCTATGATGAGGCAATTCAAAAGGAAAAAAGAGAGTGCCAGAAGATGAGACTCTCAGGTCAGAAGGCACTCAGTGAACTACTGAGGAAGAGCAGAGGACAACAACAAGTAGCACTGTGGTTAATGATGCAACTGGACTAAAGCCAAAAGGACTTTCAGCTGTTGACATGCTCAGAGGTGAAAGGAAAGTCCAAAGCTGCACAAAACAATGTGAGAAGAATAGAGCGGGGAAGCCAGACATTGTAAAACAAGAAATAGAATGTATAACCATTGCAATACTTTGGGTGAGTGAGCTAAAGTGGACAGGAATGGGATATTTTGAGTCAGAAAATTACACAGTGGTTTTTACTCAGGAAATGAAAACCTAAGAAGAAATGGGGTGGCATTAATAGTGAGGAGAGATGTAGCATAAAATCATAGATTTGGAAGAGACCACAAGGGCCATCCAGTCCAATCCCCTGCCATGCAGGAGTACACAATCAAAGCACTCCTGACAGATGGTCATCCAACCATCTACAAAAGCAGTCAGAGTCAGCCCTCCATACCCACAGGTTCTTCATCTATGGATTCAACTAACCACAGATCAAAAATATACAGCAAAAAAAATTCCCAAAGGCAAACCTTGCTGTTCACCATTTTATATAAGGGGCACCATTTTAATATGCCATTGTATATAATGGGACTTAAGCATCCATGGGTTTTGGTATCCATGGATGGGGGTGTGTGTGGAACCAACCCCAGCAGATACCAAGGGCCCACTGTAATGCAAAGTCTGATTGGATCATATCAATAAGACTTCATGGAAACCCATCAATATAATCATAATCTAAGTTTATGCTCCAACTACAGAGGCTGAAGAGGAAGAAACTGAAAGTTTCTACACTAGAGTCCAGTTTGCTTTTGCCTAAGCCTACTGGGAAAGGCAAGATTCCCCCCTCCTCTCCTCTCCTCTCCTCTCCTCTCCCACACTTTGAATTCAACTTGCAGCAGTTGAATTAAGCAGGGAACAAAGGAGGAAAGTGCGAGGAGGATAGAGAAACTGGGACATTTTAAAAGCAGTTGAAAAGTGGGACATCACAGGATTAATCAGGACTGTCCCAGTCAAATCAGGACAGTTGGAGGGTATACATTGGGACACCAGGGCTTGAATTTCTATTTAGCCCTGGTAACCCAGTGGGTAATCTTGTGCACGTCATATGCTTTCAGCCTTGGAGGAAGGCAATGGCAAATCTCTGAATATATCTTGCCAAGAAGACCCTATAATAGGGTCACCATAAGTTAGAGGTGACTTGAAGGTGCAGAAGAACAACAACAGTGAAGGTGAATGAGCAGGAAGGTCCACAAATGCAACCGTTCCAGTTTACCATATTGTGAAATATTATATGAATCTCAACAGCAACCCCCTTCTCCCATTCGCCCGTTGCCATCTGTGTCTAAAATAATGCTGGGTCCACCTGTAAAAAGGATGATGGCATTCCTCACCATCCCACCCCTCTTTGAGCAGTCCACACATACACAAACCCCTTCTACTTGATGCTAATGTACTGGAAAGGCCTACCTTACCACTAGGCAAAATGAGACAGGTGCTTTCAAGTAGCAGATCTTGAGCACCAGTAAAAGCTGCATGTTTGAATCACTAATATATTTAGTATCAAGAGGGGAGGAGCCATTTGTGTTTTCCCATGTTTGGTGTCTGCTTTGATAGGGCGATAATTAGACAGGCAACATACATGGGAGTAGACCCAGAAAACCAAAGCTGAAATCCCTGCCCCTTCTGCAGTCTTACTGACTGGACGAGTTAAGCAACTTGTGATTGTTGAAATTTCATTTTTCCCCCAGTTAGTAAAATAAGATTCGTAAACAGCTACTTTGGTGGGGCATTACTGTAGTGCACACTAAGGCAAACCTATGATCTCTCTGGGAATAGTCCTGAAGCTATAGAATTGTTGTTGTTTTTGTTGTTGTGAGTTCTACCCTTGAAGGGGGAGACCTGACTTCATATGTGACCCCCAGTGAGTTGCAGAAGGGTCTGTGGTTAATATTAGTACTCTGGTGTCTGAGCACACAAAAACGAGATGATCAGCCAAGCACATTTACTGGAAATGCTGGGACAGGCTCCCACTGGAATCAAGGGGAGGCAGGGTGTTTTAAAAAAAATGGAAGGTGTTTAAGAAAAAAAAAGGAAGAAAAGAAAAATAAGAAATATACACATTCCTCTCTTCGGGGGCGCTTTCATATTATAAAATTAGTCAACTTGAACTGCTATGGCTCCATGCTATGGAATCCTGTAGTTTGGTGAGGCACTAGAGCTCTCTCACTGAGAATTCTAAATGCCCTTCCCGAAACTGCAAATCCTAGAATTCCATAGCATGCAGCACTAGAAGAAGTAGAATAAAAGTGCCATGTTACTGTAGCATGAAAAGGGCCCACATTTGTGCTTGGGTGTGAATCCTACACACCAAGACATTTCCCAACAGCAGGATTGCTCTGAGTTCTGTATAAAGGATTAGTTTACAGCAGTATCATTACAGGTGTCTGCCCGCCTATTTATTTCACTAATGGTTAAGCCAACCACACACATGAAGATGTGTATCTGATATCAGTGCCTTGTTCTTATTCATGCACCCACCTTCTTTGCAAAATCTCCTTGGTGTTTTTGTTTTGTTTTAAACCCCCAGGGAGATGGTTTTTTAGCAGCTACTCAGGCTGACACTCCCCCCCCCCCATTTTCATTTTGAAAGGTCAGGCTGAGAGCTGGCAGTTGTATAGGAGCTGTTCTCTGTAAAGAAAAGTCTTAACTAGCCAGGCAGAGACTTAACCCAGCCGTTGAAAAACTAACATTGTCACTAGGATATGGAGAAACCATGGTGAAGAACTAGCAACAGCCCAACCATGGCAGAGCGAGCAGTCGGAATCTGCTTGGTGGGCCTTTATCGTGTACTGTTGTTTGTGCGGTTCAAAATGCACAGAACGATTGTTGAGATGATGTAGACAAATTGACTCAAATTAGTTTAGCATGGGCCAAGCAAAGTTTAAACGTCTTGAGCCCAGACACATAGCAACAGCCCCCAGCACTTTGGAAAGGGAATATATTGGAATTGCTAATTTTAAAGAGTGGAGGGACAGAGAGAGCTAGTTATCCAAAAAGCGTTGTTGCTTTCTCTTATCTTTTATTTTTGAATAATTGCAACCAAGTTTTATTCCCAGATATGATCCTTATTAGGGATCACCTTCTCTTTTATTTTCTCTTGCATTATATTAATTTATAGAATTACTTGTGCCTTTGAATAGTTCAATGAAATCCCCAAAGAGCTGCCTCCCACCTCCTGAGATCTAAAAGATTTTGAGATATTTTTTTTTACGGTATTTGTGCTCCCTGCTTTCAGTCAAACTGTCCCTAGTCCTGCAGTACAATACTTTATTGCCTTATGCCACCCACAGACCTCCAGGGGTGAGCATCTTTTTGTGTTTACAGTAATCTAATTACAGCAGACCTTAAATTCACAGCCTGCTTTGGTATACAGTACAGGCTTTGAACTTCCACTCAAGGTTTCATTTTTTAAAATCTTTTAAAATAACAGAGGAACAGAAAGGAGGGGAGGAGAGGGGAAGGGAGAGAAAGGTCACAACCCAGTAGAGTAGAAAGTAGTTTGGAGGAATTCCCTTCCACTAGTTCCATGACTAATGTTTGTTGAATTGTGCCTCAGCATGCAAAACTCCACACTACCCTTTCTTTCTGTTACAGAAAAGCCCTAGATATAAAACAATTCCTAAACTTTCCAGGAAGACACTTAGTACGTACTATCACTCAGCATTAAAACAAGAAGAGCAAACTATACAGCAAAAGTCAATGGGACCTTAATGTGATCAACTTTGGCTAGATCCTGCCCAAAACTGTCAATTGAAATTAGAAAAGTATTGTCATAGAGTACTGACTTCAATCAAAGTGTGTAATTAAATATTTTTCTTTTTTTAAAAAGGTACAATGTTCTTTTATGCATTTAACTGATAGAAAAACATCAGTATTCAAATGTGGTATCAATATATATAGGAGGAAATTATTTTATACACACACGTATGTATGTGTGTGTATTAATTCATCAGTTATGGTGGGGAGTTTTCACCTCCTCCATATTCACATTTAAATCTATGGAGAGATGCTTTAGTTGAATGGTAAATTTATTGTTATTTTCTCATGCTGGGATATGAAATCAAAGATTTCATATAAATACTGAAAATCTTACTATTGGGGACAATAATTGCAATGCCTGGTGAGTTTCTTGTTTCTGTTGGAAAGAAGTGGTTACATTGTGCCACTGTGTCATGCTGTTAATAATGTAATTATACGTATATAATGTTGTAATTATGCAAATATATATATATATATATATATATATATGATTTTGAGTTAACTGAGATTTTTAGTACACTTCTTGTGACAGCAGACGGCACATCTCTTTGTGAAATTTAATACCCCAATTTCAATCTATTCCCGGTCCTACCACAGTCCCCCTAACCCTAACCCCCTCCTAACCCTAACCCTAACCCCCTCCTACCTCTTTTGATGTTCCAGAGAGCATCCCAACCCAAAGGAGATGCTTTCGATGGGTACAAAGAGTTGCGGAGATATTAGGGAGATAAGCTGTTTCATGTATCTGAAGTTCTCTTTGCCCATCTTATAAAAACCCATAGAGTGCAGCCTAAATAAAGCTGCATGTTTTGCAGTATTATCCCATACACTCAGAAGTAAACATCTGTGGAAAGTATTCCGAAGTAATACGGCTGTAACATTTGTGCCGCTGAAAACAATGACACCAAACTTTTGTCTTGCATTTCATTTTATTCTGTTGTATTCCTTTAGCTTTCTTTAATTCACCCAGAAAACTTCTGTTATTGGCACAGTTTAAAATATAATAAGAACATAAAAAGAATACACTTTTTACTAATTGTTGTCCAAGTGTGGGTGATGATGATGATGATGATGATCTTTATTTATAGCCTGCTTTTCCCCCAAGACTGAGGCCCAAAGTGGTTCACAGTTTTAAAAACACACAATTAAAACCTACCAAAGTGCACATTAAAACAGAATTAAACCAATGACATCATTAAAACATCAACATATTTAAAATAATAAAATATACTTAAAAGTATTAAAACTTTTTTAAAAGATAAAAAGCTTTTTAAAACAGCCCAACAAAACTACACAGCACCCCCCAGCCTGTTCTTTAAAAAGCTTTAAATGTTATGATGTTATGATAAGCCAGAATTCTTTCGAAAATAATATTCTCACTTGACTCTTCCTTCCTGTAGGAGTGATTAAACAAACTGGGAAGTGTAAGCCTGCAGTTTGCTTAGCATTGTATCTAAACTGGGATCCCTGGCTTTACTGATCTCCTAACGAGCCAGAATCATAAGCTAGGGTTTGTTCTTGGCTTGTGATTCTGGCATGTTAGAATAACAATAAGCCTAGGACTCTGATTTGAACTTAATAGCAAACTATGGTTAGTTGAGCTACTTGTTGCAAGAAGGAGCAATCAAGCAGTGTGCACCAGACAACATTCCCGATAAGCCAGAATTCTAAAGAATGTTGGCTTATTGTTATGTTTGATCTGGTCCACTGTCCTAAAGGATAGATAAAATACACAGCAAGAGCAGGAATGTGTTGAACTAAGCATACCTTGAATATGCCAACAGGATGCTGGTTTTTCTTTTGCTGCTCTCAGCTTTTTATTAGGTATATTTTAAAAATTGCTTTAATATTGTGAATAGTTTGATTCTATTTTTTTATATGTTTTGAGCTGTATTGTACTTGTTTCAAATTGAGTCCCAATTTTGGTGAAAAGGCAGGATATTGATGATGATGATGACAACCACCATCATAGCAAAATCACACTTGAACTGTGACATTTTCAAAGAATGCAGAAACATCTGCTTTGGGTCTGCATTGGTATAGTCATAGTAGGGAATGGATCACTGCTTTCTCCTGAGTCAGATTGCTGCACCCTATAGCAAAGTATTTTTTTTTAAAAAAAAATCTGTCTGATATTACAGTATTTCTTTAGCTCTCAATCACATGTGTTTCCCAGCTTTACTATCTGTAATCCTTAACTATAAATACTAGCTAGGGAATTGTATGCAAAGGGATATTGTAGCATCTTTGAGACTGAGAGAAAAAAAGGTTTTGTATCATAAGTTTTCATAGACTGAGCCTACTTCATCAGATCTAGACTAACATGGCCATGTCTTTGAATTCTAGCTAGGAAATTGTAACTCTGATTTTCCAAATGCGAACCATATAATGTATCACAATGTCAGCCATGCAAAAAGATCATAAATGTTGGTATAGTAAATTCACAATCAAAGCTACTCTCATTTTTATTTATCGGAGAGGGCAAATCTTCCAAAATATATACTCTACTATTTGGATATGCTGTTACTGCCATCTAGTGGTACAGTTCTACTGTGCTTACCCTTTAAGATGTACACATCTGTTTGACCTGTTTTTATCTTGCTTCTCCAAAGGGTCGAAAAAGCTTTACAATTACAATAACTAAAACTGTTTAAAAGTATAATTCAGCAGTGGAAGAATGCTCCATAGAACAAAACCAAGCAGCAGCAACAGCAAAAGCTTAAAGCAGGATACCCACTCTCAACAGTATCATCTTAAGTGCAGCATTAGGTAGTCTTAGCACTTTCTAAAACCAGCAAAGTATATAAATGCACCTACATCCAAGAGACTGAATTATAAGATAAGACTATTTGTCCATCTAGCCCACTATTGCCTCTACCCACCTCCCATAGTCTGCTGTCCTCCAAATGTGTTGGACTATTACTCGCATCATATCCAGCCAGGGAGGGCACCAGATTGAGAAGGACTGGTCTGCACTCCAAATGGCAGCAGTGTTCCAGGGTCTCAGGCAGAGGTCACTTTCCCCATCACTTACTTTTGACTAGTGGCGCCAGAGAATGAACCTGGTCCTTTCACATGCAAAGCATGTGCTCTGCTACTGAACCAAAGCCTTTAGAGACAGACTAGGCGAACAAATGTAGTTACACAGTACTACTCAGCATGTATATAGCACATTTAGAATGTTTACAGTACAAGACATTAATACATTATAAACTTGTCTTTTCTCATGCTTGTTCACCTGGGGTAGTGATTTTATAGCCTGACAAACTTCCAGGGGGAGGGCTATAGTTCAGTGATAAAGCATATTGATCTGCATTGCAGAAAAGCCCAAGTCCAATCCTCAGCATCTCCAGGTAGGATCAAGAAAGACGTTGAATGGAAACCCAGGAGAACTGCTGTCAGCTGGTGAATAACACTGAGCACGAGGGAATTCTGATGTAGTGTAGGGCAGCTTTGTATACTTCTAAGCATCTTTAGCTCCTGGGCATCAAAGGTGTGTTTTTTTCATTTGAGGATAAGAACTGCATTGCCAGAACAATCTATCATCTATCTATCTATCTATCTATCTATCTATCTATCTATCTCACTGATAAACTGACTTTCTCTCGGAGTGCGACCCAAGGCAGCTCACAAAAGGAATCTATTGAACCCATAAATCTATTGAGTTAAACTTTCTGTTTCCAACAATTCAGAGAGCAAGAGAAATGGCCTGTTGCTTGGCGTCTACTCATCAAAGATGTGCTGCTTCTGGACAGAGAAATTTCCTTTGGAACCAACAATTATCATATTCTTCTCACTCAGAGGAGGATGCTTTCATCCCTTGGAGCAAGGGCTACATTAAATCTGGGAAACTTTCATTTAAAATTTTACAAGCCATTTTGTCTTAGGTTGCATGAAAGGAAGCCCAGCAAGCCTAGGACCAAAAATTACAACGTGGATTGGAGTATTGAACCTATAATCAAAGCAAAGGGCAAAGAAATTATCTTGCATGGGTTAAATATCTGTTTAAATATTTTCTGAGTTGGCTGTCCTGAGTCCCATGTAAAACACTAATTAATGATTTTTGCTTGATTGTACTTCTTCTTAAAAGAAAATAAGTTAAGCCAACTGGACTAACAGCATTGCTCTATGCAGGCATAGTTGCAAGAGTGCTATCTGTCCTCAACTTAAAAGCACTGCATCTTAGAGAATAGCCAGGCTCTAAAATGGAATATTGCCAGGTTCTTTCAAATTAGGTCAGAGATGGGCAGTGGTTACTCTCAGAAAGTGGAAGGCAGTGTGATGAAGCCAATGTTGCATGTTGTGTATACAGTGGGCCCTTCTGATCTGTGTGGTTTTGGTTCCAGGACCCCATGCAGATACCCAAAAAACCATGGATGATCATGTCCCATGCTAGTAAATGGTGGTGACGTGAACACGGATGCTTCAGCACATCCACATTCACATTCACATTACCACCATTTTATAATATGAGATGTGATATCTGTGTCCAGTTCTGGGCACCACAATTCAAGAAGGATATTGAGAAGCTGAAACATGTCCAGAGCAGGGCAACCAGGATGGTTAAATGTCTGGAAGCCATACCCTATGAGGAACGGCTTAGGGAGCTGGGTATGTTTAGTCTGGAGAACAAAAGGTCGAGAGGTGACAGGATAGTCATGTTTAAATATTTGAAGATTTGTCATACTGAGGATGGAGCAAGCTTGTTTTCTGCTGTTCCAGAGAGAAGGATACGGAGCAATGGGTTCAAACTACAGGCAAAGAGTTTCCACCTAAACATTAGGAAGAACTTCCTGACAGTAAGAGCTGTTCAACTGTGGACTGCACTGCCTCGGAGTGTGTTAGAGTCTCCTTCTTTGGAGGTTTTTAAACAGAGGCTGGATGGCTATCTGTTGGGAATGATTTGATTGTGTATTCCTGCAGGGCAGGGGGTTGGACTGGATGGCCCTTGTGGTCTCTTCCAACTCTATGATTCTATGATCTGGGTCATTTGAATTTGCAGATCTGGAGGGCCCACTGTATACTAATTTTTCTTGCATCACTGTTGCCTTGGGTCAAACAGGGCTTTTGTATTGCTTTGATATCTCTGTGAAGGATTTCCTCACTCTTCCCTGTTATCAACTTTGGGATAGGGAGCAGAAAAGCCAGCAAGCAAAACAGTCCATTTTCTTCTTTTCTATTCTGCTCAGCAACCAGTGAGGTACTGCAGGAAAGGTGTATAAGCAGTGGCTACCCTTTCCAGGAATGCAAGACAACAAAAGGATTGATCAGAGCTATTGTTCTTGTCACCCTACTGCAGTGGGTTAATCTCTCTGAGGTAGCTACCTGCCACAATCTAGCAACCTGCCATGGACTGTAAATCTGATTGAAATCCCCATGATATGAGATCTCTGTATGATGTGAGCAACTATCAGCAAGAACTTATTTTCTCTTTATCATAGAATCATAGAATTGTAGAGTTGGAAGAGACCACAAGGGTCATCCAGTCCAACTCCCTGCCATGCAGGAAATCTTGAGCAAAGCATCCCCGACAGATGGCAATCCAGCCTCTGTTTAAAGACCTCCAAGGAAGGAGACCCCACCACGCTCCAAGGGAGTGTGTTCCACTGCCGAACAGCTCTTAGGAGATTTTCACACGCCGAAAATATCGCTGCCAGAAACCGGGACAGAAATATTTCTGTCCCGGAAGCAGCGCCGCGGTTCGCACGCTCACCTCCCTCTCCCGTTGTTCCGTCGTCCTCGCTTTGGGTTTTTTCCTCTCTCTTCCGGAATATTTTATTAATGGCAAACTCCCATTAGTAAAATATTCTGGAAGAGGGAGGAAAAAACCCAAAGCGAGGACGACGGAACAACGGGAGAGGGAGGTGAGCGTGCGAACCGCGGTGCTGCTTCCGGGACAGAAATATTTCTGTCCCGGTTTCTGGCAGCGATATTTTCGGCGTGTGAAAATCTCCTTACTGTCAAAAAGTTCCTCCTAGTGTTGAGGTGGAATTTCTGTTCCTGGAGCTTGCATCCATTGCTCCATGTTCCAGTCTCTGGAGCAGCAGAAAACAAGCCTGCTCCATCCACAGTGTGACACCCCTTCAAATACTTAAATGGGGCTATCATATTGCCTCTTAACCGTCTTTTTTCCAGGCTAATCATACCCAGCTCCCTAAGTCTCTCCTCATAAGGCATGGTTTCCAGACCTTTCACCATTTTAGTTGCCCTTCTCTGGACATGCTCCAATTTGTCAATATCCTTTCTGAATTGTGGTGCCCAGAACTGGACACAGTATTCTAGGTGAGGTCTGACCAAGGCAGAATAGAGCGGCACTATTACTTCCCTTGATCTAGATACTATACTTCTATTGATACAGCCCAAAATCGCATTGGCCTTTTTAGCTGCCGCATCACACTGTTGACTCATGTTCAACTTGTGGTCTCCTAGGACTCCTAGATCCCTTTTGTAGTCTCGTTCAGCCACGTCTCTCCCATCCTATATCTATGCATTTCATTTTTCCGCCCTAAGTGCAGTACTTTACATTTCTCTGTGTTGAATTTCATTTTGTTAGCTTTGGCCCAACTCTCCAGTCTATCCAGGTCATTCTGAATTTGATCCTGTCCTCTAGGGTATTACCTACTCCTCCTAATTTGGTGTCATCTGCAAATTTGATAAGTATGCCCCTAATTCCCTCATCCAAGTCATTGATAAAGATGTTGAATAGCACTGGGCCCAGGACAGAACCCTGTGGCACCCCACTGGTCACATCTTTCCAAGACAAAGAGGAGCCACTGCTGAGCACCCTTTGGGTTTGGCCGGTCAACCAATTACAAATCCATTGAACAGTTAACTTGTCTAGCCCACATTTTACAAGCTTGTTTGCAAGAATGTCATGGGGAACCTTGTCAAAGGCCTTACTGAAATCAAGGTATGCGATGTCCACAACATTCCCTTAATCTACCAAGCTGGTAACTTTATCAAAAAAAGAGATCAGATTAGTCTGGCATGACTTGTTTCTCTGAAACCCATGTTGACTTTTTGTGATTATGGCATTGCCTTCTAAATGTTCACAGACTCTCTGTTTAATGATCTGCTCTAGAATCTTCCCTGGTATTGATGTCAGACTAACTGGACGATAATTTTTGGGATCCTCTTTTTTCCCCTTTTTGAAGATGGGGACGTGTGCCCTCCTCCAGTCTGCTGGGACTTCTCCTGTTCTCCAGGAATTCTCAAAGATTATTGCCAATGGCTCTGAGATCACATTTGCTAGTTCTTTTAATACTCTTGGATGTAGTTCATCTGGTCCTGGAGATTTAAATTCATTTAGATTAAGAAGGTATTCCTGTACAACCTCTTTGCTTATTCTGTGCCAGATTTCCCCTATTGTGTCCTCTGTTCCATTATTCTCAGGTTGGTCCCCCTTTTCCTTTTCTGAAAACACTGAGGCAAAGAAGGTGTTGAGTAATTCTGCCTTCTCTCTGTCCCCTGTTAGCATTTTGCCATCTTCTCCACGTAGCGGCCCTATCATTTCCTTCTTCCTCCTTTTGCTGCGGACATACCCCAAAAAACCCTTTTTATTGTTCTTAACCTCCCTAGCAAGCCTGAGCTCATTCTGCGCTTTAGCTTTTCTGACTTTACTCTTACACGTGTTCGCTATCTGTTTGAATTCTTCTTTGGTGATTTCCCCCTTTTTCCATTTCCTATACACCTTCCATTTAAAACTTAGCTCCATTGAAAGTTCTTTAGTCATCCATCCTGGTTTCTTGAGACACCTCCCATTTTTCTTCCTCAATGGTACTGTTTGAAATTGTGCCTTCAGTATCTCCCTTTTGAGAAAGTCCCATCTGTCTTGAGGTCTCTTCTATTTTAGTATTCCTGACCATGGGATCACCCCCAGTATTTCCCTGAGTTTATTGAAATCAGCTCTCCTAAAGTTTATGATGTTATAGACCCAGTGGACATGGTTAGGAACATCAGTACTGAGACAGGAATTACATCTGATTACTACATTACATCTGATACTACATTGTTTGGTTTCTGCCAAAAGGTTTATTGATAACTATATTACTATCATATTAATCTACTGTATTACACCCTAACAGACCATACAAGACTGTGGACTATATTTCTGAAGACACAAACAAGCAAAAGGTTCTGTTTCTTTAATTTAAACCAAAAAATGGCTGGAATTTATGACTGCAGTTATGAATGAGTAACCCAGAGTTATGCATCTGCAACTGATTCATATTCACAATTCCTATGTATTCACATGTAGTAACAGTGTAAGGAAGACATAGGGACTGTAAAAGTCCCCCAATATTGCCTTACCAGACAGCAGCTGCTATGAGCAATGGCGGTCTGTTCTCCTATTGATCAGGATGCAGCAGACTGATAGTTCCACCTCCTTCCCACCAGCAATCTCCAGTGCAAGGAGGAATTGCAACAGGAATCCTGCTTCTGATTGTCACTCCTGGGATTGCTGGTGGGAGAGGGGTGGAAATGTCAGCCTTATGCATCATGATCAACAGAAGAACAGACTTTCATCACTTGCAGTGGCTGCTGCCCAGTAACAGGGTTGGGGAGACTGGGCCAGGAGAAGGCCTAATCCTCATCTAGGCCCCATCTACACAATGGAAAAAAAATCCATTTTGGGGGTAAAAAATATGAAAAGGCAGCCGTTTGTATGTGTATGATCTGCCTACACTATTTTTTACCCTAAACTCCATATAACCCTTCTTGCCCAGCTGGCTGGAGCCAGCGATCCAAGCAGAGGTTTTAAATCTCCCACCGCTTATTTTATTTTATTTTAAAAGGTGCCTGTTTTGCAGACAGTCAGTTTTCCCTATTTACAATGTAAAATCAAAATGAATATATGTAAAAATCTCCATTTCATGGACTTACCGGACTCTCGCTTAGCTGGGAATCCAACATGGCGGATGCTCACAATTCCCCTCTTTGCTAACCCTGCCCACTGTGCTCAGCCAGCCAATCAGATTACACTGTCTCTTTGTACGTGTACGAATGGGGTATACAGACTGTCGACAATATGAATAGCTGTATGAATTTTAGCTCGAGATTCGCTAATCCTCCTGAATACCAAATCCATGTAATTTACGGGGAGATTTGCTAGCCCCCCTTCCAAAAGACACGTATGCATCCGAATGGCTGTGTGTACACATGATTGCTCTTCCAAACGCCATATGTATTTTTTTTTTTACCGTGTAGATGGCCCCCTACAATCTAGGCCAATATTTTCCGTATTTACATGTACTTTGTGTCCTTTCCTCTCAAATCTAAATGGCAGGCCCATATAGTCATATATGCAGATAGCTTGTTATGACAAAGCCTAAAAATCTTTGCTCTAAATGGTAAATATTTCTACAGCTCTTCAAATTGTTTACTGTCCAAGCAGCTCACCTTCTGGCTATTTAAACCAAATGCAGTGGAACTAGCCCTGCTTGGTTTTGCACAACTCTGTCCTAAGTTCATGCAGTGGCTGGTTTTACACCACATGATAGAGAGAAGCACGCCATCAAATGATGTTAATCACAGTTGTATATGATATAGCACTAGTTCCTTGTAGTAGTTCACTAATTATTTGGTGCTGAGCTGAGCTGGTTGCTGCTGCCCAACCTACAAGGAAAGGCATCTGTCAGGGATGCTTTGATCGTGATTTCCTGCATGGCAGGGGGTTGGACTGGATGGCCCTTGTGGTCTCTTCCAACTCTACAGTTCTATGATTCTATGATTCTATGATTCTATGACTTTAGACATTTGATACTGTCTGCATTCCTCACTTCCTATTTGTCCCTCCTAGGATATTGGCCCATATATTTGTTAATAGCATACAGTGGATAAAAGCATCTTCTTGAACCCTTTATTGCACCACAACAGACAGCACCAAAGAATGGATGGCCCATGACCGGCATCCTGTTAATAGTATACATAGGCATGCTAATCTTATGCCAGTGCATGTTTCCTTGATTGAGGCAGAGTCTGACATTCCCTTCCTCCCTTCTATACCAATCAGCCCCCAAACCCTACTATAGAGTTTCTGCAGCCCCACCCCACCTCAGCCATTCCATGCTTGGTGGAGAGTGTTGAGGACCAAAGTGTCTGGCTACGTCCCCACAGTCAGGCACAAAATAATTACATCATCTGCTGAGATCTCTGGGTAGGAAGAATGAGCAGAGGATCTTATCATTTCACATCTGGTAGGTCCAAAGGTTGGCCAGCTGTAGCATGCAGAACTACTATGCTATGCTGGATGATAGGGGATTGAGGCCAATGGCCTCAATCTTATTCTTAGGTCCAACTAAAGTAGACCCATTGAATAAATGGGATTTACCTATGTGTTGACTCACATTGATTAAATGGGTCTACTCTAGTTGGGACTATCCAACAGAATGCCAATTCTGGTGCTATATCATATACAACCAACCAATCTGTGGGAACTCAAAGTTTGATTCTGTTGGCTTTGTATAGAACCTGGCTTTTTGAAATCAGTATCAGACTGTCTGTCTTAAGCAAAGAGAAAGTATTTATTATGGAAATTGCATAAAGGATGGGGATCTGCTGACTATGGCAACATGACTGAGACAAATACTGCAGTGGAAGAGGGAAAGTAAGTGTGGTTCTGAGAATATCAGTCTATAGGCAATAAAACAATAGACCAAACAAGACAAGGAGGGAATACTCCAGTGAACCCTTGCGACCTTTCTTTGTCTCTGTTGCTCTCTGTGGGCACATCATTGCCTGTACAAGCACAGTTGCACATATTCTTCACTTCACCCTTCACTGGGGGATCAGTTGTGAAAGACTTCTGCTTGAGTTCTTGAAGAGCTTCTGCCAGCTTTACTATCTGTATCTCTTCCTAGATATGTCAGCAATCTGTGTTTAGCATGGAGAAGAGAAGACTGAGGGCTTGTCTATACAAGGGGGGAAATGTGGATTGATGCGCAGCTTCGATTTGTCTTAACGGATTTTTGGCAAGATCACAGGCATGAAAAGCTATCCACATTCATTGTTCAAACGAGCATGCCTGCTAATTAAAATGGTGGGTGTGAGTGAATTACTCGCATTTTTATTGTCACCAGTTGCCACTGCCAAACATTTTTTAAAGCATATTTAAGGTGCAGAAGTGCAATATTCCACCTAAATAAATAGAAAAAAGAAAGAAAAGGCTGTTTCATCACCTCAGCACACGATTGCTAAGGCGAAAATCCAACATAGCAGTTCCGAGTGCTTGCCTTGTTAGTAAGCTCTGCTCCCTGCGCAAGTCTGATCAATCAGCTTTCCACTTCCACTCTTATCAGGAATGCGAATGAATGCGAATCGGTTGCCCCAACAAGCAGGAATGCACATTCTCTGCAGAGTTTTATTTAAAATACGGGAAAATCGACAAGGGCTTTTCCTGTGGAGTTTTTGTTAGATTTGGCCCCCTCCTTCCAAATACAGCAGGTTGATGTGGGATGGCATTCACACAAATCACATTCTCCTTGAATTCTATGAAGAGTATTTTTGCCATTTAGACAACCCCTGAGAGGTTGTATAATAGCCATCTTCAAATATTTGAAGGGTGTCAGGGATGATGGGAGTTGTAGCTCTTCACCTCTGGCTCAAACTCACCACCTTTTTATACAGCAGAGCCAACCAGCTTAGATCAGTGGTTAATGCTTTTCTCCAAAGCAGCAGAGTTTCAGAGAATAGGCTGAAGATCCTGACAAACTCTCCAAGCCTTCTCACTCTTCTCCAGGTGTCTCCAAACGTCTCCAGGATTCACTCAGGCAACTCAGTAGTTTTATATAAAACCTACTTTATTCTTCTATATAAATATACTATATGGTCAACAAATCACAATCTCTATACACTACACCACCTCTACTCCACCACAATACATTGGCAAACATTACAATTTTATAGCCATTGTTTATCACCACCCACTAGTTAGTTTCCACCCAGTGGGTGTGTACTTCCATTCTGATTGGTCCACATAGTTCCACCCATGCCTAAGACCAACCCATGTATTTCAACATTTCACCTTGTACACTTAATGATTCTCAGGTGTTTCCAATCTGCATTCAGTACCTCTGTCCTTGGCTCTCAGGCCTTCTAGATTACATTAGCAGTTTCACCTGTGTAGCCCCATAATTGCTCTTGCTTAGTCATTGTGACTTTCACATACATATTTTATTTCTTTCACTGTATGTCCCATGTTGCATTTTCCTTAACAATCCCCTCCGAAATAAAATATTGTATGTGTCTTACAATGTCATTCCAACCATTTGTGTCAGCCTTTCATGTTTTTCTGCTGTCAATGCTTTTGTGAACAAATCTGCTATGTTGTGTTGTGTTTCTATATATCTCAATTCTATTTCACCCTTCTGAACCATGTCTCGCACATTTTGATATCTTACACCAACATATTTTGTTCTGTTCTTCAAACTTTCAGTTTCAGCCATCGCTATACATGACTGTGAATCTTCCAGAATTTCCACTGGTATCTTGTAACTTTCATTTAAATCATTTAGCAATTGCTTAATCCACTGTACCTCATTTACTATCTCATTCAAAGCAGCGAATTCTGCTTCCGTTGTGCTTATCGCTACATTAGTTTGTTTTCTACTTCTCCATACTATTGGACTTTCACTATATTTAATTATCATTCCTGTAACTGACTTCTTGTCTCCTAATTCTGATGCAAATGAACTGTCTACATAACAATCTAGATCTGAACTATTGTTTCTTATTATCAATTTCCTATCTAAGGTTCCTTTCAAATATCTCAATAAATGTTTTACCGCTGTCCAGTCTTCAATTTTTGGATCATTAACCCTTCTAGACAATACATTTACAGCATAAGAAATGTCTGGTCTGGTGTGGCAAGATATGAATTGTAAAGATCCTATTATACTTCTGAAAAAAAGTCTTGTCCTCAAACGCTCTAGTTGTTTTCTCAGACACAAAACCAGTTGTCATTGGAGCTCTTACTATTTTTGCATTCTGTAATCCACACTTTTCAATCAATCTTTCAATTTTATTTCTCTGACTTAACAAACAATGTCCTTCTTCTGTCCATTCAACGCAAATACCTAAATAAGACTTCAATACACCTAAGTCCTTCAAAACAAATTTCTTAGACAATTCTCTTTTTACTGACTCAATTTCCTGTTTTGACTTTGCTGCTACGCACAAATCATCTACATAAATCACTAATACTATGTCTCCTTTTGTATAAACACAAGCATCTGCAATGCTCCTCTTGTAACCTAGCTTAACTAGCTCATCATTGATGCACAGATTCCACGCTCTGGCACTTTGTTTTAAACCATACAACGCTTTCTTTAATTTATATACTCTCTGACTACCATTTTCTTCGAAACCTTGTGGCTGCTCCATAAATATTTCTTCATTCAGAACCGCATTCAAGTAAGCTGTCTCAAAATCAAAATGTTCTACAACTAAATTCCTTTTTACTGCTACAGCTAGAACCATTCTCAGACTTTCTGGCTTTGCAGTTGGAGAATATGTCTTATCATAGTTCTCATACTGCTGTTGTGCAAAACCCTTAGCCACTAACCTAGCTTTATATTTGATACTTCCATCTGGCATTTCTTTCCTTTTGTATACCCATTTACAACCAATTACTTTCTTGTCTTTGGGTCTGTCAACAATTTCAAAAACATCTTTATTTACCAGGCAACCAAACTCATTATCCATTGCATCAAACCATCTTTCCTGTTCTTCACTAGAGTAACTTTCCAATTCTTCAAAACTTTCAGGCTCTTCTACTGCTAAACAAGCTCTTGCCTTTGTCACAACAAACCTATCTGGAGGCTTTCTAACTCTATGACTACGCCTGGGAATAAAATCTGCTGTTCTGTCTCTTTCATCCTCACTTTCTCTACTAGGAGTTGTAGTTCTATGACTAAATCTCTTGTCTTCAGTCATTCGAGTAGTAGTAGGCCTAGATGCTATCTCATCATCAGAAGAACTACCACTGCTGCTAGGTGATGCTTCCTGCTTAACTGAAACCCCTCCGTTTCCTGAGGTTGGTTCAGTTTGTGCTTCTGGCTCATTTGAACTCCCTAATCTCAAAAACACTTCTTTATTGGCATGCAGTTTGTCCCAACCAGCATGTCTCTCAAAATTTGCAGACCTAGAATACTGCACTTGTTTTCCTCCCAAATGAAACTTGTAGCTATTTCCAGAATACCCCAAAAACCTAAGCCTTTTGCTTTTGGGTTCTCCTTTCCTCCTGAAACAAGCAGGTGTGTAAACATGAGCAAATTGTCCAAAAACCCTTAAGTACTTGTAATTTGGCATTCTCCCATACAATACCCTGTAGGGAATGTCTTCAATTTCTGAATGATACAACCTGTTACTGATATGTATTGCAGTCAAAGTTGCTTCTGCCCAAAAACTATCTTTCACCCCTGCATCTGCCATCATACAAGCAGTAATTCTTTTTATATCTTGTATTTTCTTCTCTGCTAACCCATCCTCACTAGGACAAGCAGGGTTTGTAGTTTCATGCCTTATTCCCACCTTTTGAAACCAGTTAAACAATTGATTATTTAAAAATTCTCCTCCTCTATCAGTTATGATGGTGCCTACTCTGCTATCAAATTGTCTTTCCACCATTCTTACCCATGCTTTCAAACTTTGCCCAGCGTCAGATTTGTTTTTCATTATTCTCACAAATGCAAACCTTGTATACCTATCAACAATTACTAGGAAATACTTGCTTCCCCCTAAGGACAAGCAGTTAGCTTGGGCGACATCTGCATGTACATACTGAAATGGTCTTTGAGCAATTCTTTTTGTTTTCTTAGCTACTGGAAAAGCTCTGACCTTTACCTGTTGACATACCGTACAATCTAAGTGGTTTTTGCATTCAGCAACTTTTAAATCTGGACACATACTGATTAAATTCTTTAAACATTTGAAGCTCGCATGGTCGAATTTTCTGTGAAGCTCGTGTATGCAGTCTTTGTGGATTGGAATATTTTCTATGTTATTAGCTTCTTCAACCCTGTAGCTATCAATATTGTCCTCCAAATAATAAAGTTTGTCCTTTTTCAAACCTATGCCACGCAATTCCCCATTCAGTTTTATCTTACACATGTTCTTTTCAAAGATGACTGTGTAGTCTCTTTCTGTTAATCTGCTTACTGATAACAAATTATTTTCTAACTCCTTTACATGTAAGACATCATTAAAATTCTCTTTTAGCCCTGGAATGTACACAGTACCCATTTGATTTACAGTACTTAGCTCTTTCCCGTCAGCCAAAACTACAGCATTTACATTAGCTGATTTTCTATTACTTATTAAATTTATGTCATTACACATCAATGATGTGGCTCCTGAATCAACTAGCCACTTAGAATTTGCATTTTGTTTTTCCTTAATCATGGTTGCAAACCCCTTTTTATTACCACTGTCCCTCAAAAATGGAGGTCTGGACTGTTTTTGATACTGCCGCGGCTGCCATCTGCTCTCTGCTTGCTTGCGTCTCTCAGCTGCAAAATGTTTACAATGTCTCTTCAGATGACCAATCTTCTTACAATAAAAGCACCTCCGTTGCTCCCTTGTAGAGGCTGCTTCCTCCTGCGTTCGCCAGTCAGGAGTTGTTCGTTGTTTTGGCACAGTCTTTAAACTTGCTGAGTCACCCTGCTCAGACATTCTTCTCTGGTTCTCTTCCAGTATTCTGGCCACAATTAAGTCTCTATTAAGCTCAGCTTCTGGCAAGTTCTGCAAGCTGTTCGTTATGTTGTCCCACGAAGAGTCTAGTGATTCTACTAAAATGTAGCATTGCTGCTCTTTGCTAATTTGCACTCCCCTCAGTTCAGCTTGCACAAACAAATCTTGCATTATTTTTAAATGTTCTATCACACACTGCCCTTTAGCCATCTTTTGCCTGTATATTCTTTTAGACCATAGCATTTTTGCAAAAGCAGTTGAAGGAGTGTGTAATCTCTGCAAGGTATCCCACACATCCTTGGCAGACGTTTTATCTCTGACGTCATTAATTAAGTCTTCTTCAAGCATGAGATAAAGACAGGCTTTTGCTTTACTATCTCTCTCTTTAGTGGCTTCATCAGCATCAGCTGCCAGCCCTGTTTCAACTGTTGACCACAGACCTTCCTTTACTAGTAGAGATTGGGCATAAATCTTCCAGGTAGAGTAGTTGTTTCTATTTAATTTACTAAACTTTAGAAATTCCATCTTGATTTGTGCAGTGACTCAATTTGACACAGTCCTTCTGAGTATGCACAGCCGACCCGTCTGGGCTTAAGCAAAACACAAAATGATTTACTCACGAGGCTTATCAGTGCAGCACAAACAGCTTGCTCTGATCTGTCGTCCACAAAGCTTTCTTCCACTTTCTGGAACTTTCAGCTTCTGTGGATGCTGGGTGCTCTAGTAACTGGGCCCATAACCCTTGTCAGGGATGATGGGAGTTGTAGCTCTTCACCTCTGGCTCAAACTCACCACCTTTTTATACAGCAGAGCCAACCAGCTTAGATCAGTGGTTAATGCTTTTCTCCAAAGCAGCAGAGTTTCAGAGAATAGGCTGAAGATCCTGACAAACTCTCCAAGCCTTCTCACTCTTCTCCAGGTGTCTCCAAACGTCTCCAGGATTCACTCAGGCAACTCAGTAGTTTTATATAAAACCTACTTTATTCTTCTATATAAATATACTATATGGTCAACAAATCACAATCTCTATACACTACACCACCTCTACTCCACCACAATACATTGGCAAACATTACAATTTTATAGCCATTGTTTATCACCACCCACTAGTTAGTTTCCACCCAGTGGGTGTGTACTTCCATTCTGATTGGTCCACATAGTTCCACCCATGCCTAAGACCAACCCATGTATTTCAACATTTCACCTTGTACACTTAATGATTCTCAGGTGTTTCCAATCTGCATTCAGTACCTCTGTCCTTGGCTCTCAGGCCTTCTAGATTACATTAGCAGTTTCACCTGTGTAGCCCCATAATTGCTCTTGCTTAGTCATTGTGACTTTCACATACATATTTTATTTCTTTCACTGTATGTCCCATGTTGCATTTTCCTTAACAAAGGGAAGTGACATGGAAGATAGAACAGGCTCATTTTCTGATGCTACTAGGAGTACAACCCAAATGAATGGATTTAAATTACAAGAAAGGATATTCTAAGTAAATATTAGGAGAGTGTTGGCAGCAAAGGCTGTTGATAATGATAGACTCCCTCACCAGAGGTTTTTATAGAGATTAGATGGCCTTCTGTCAGGAATGCTTTAGCTGCAGATTTCTGCACTGGGAGGGGGTTGGACCAGATGACCACTGAAATCCTTGGCCAATCCTCTGCCATTAGATGACCACTAAGGTACTGGTCTTTGATTCAGTGCTGGGAACTGTAGCTGTTGTGTACCTTCAAATCATTTACAACTTATGGCAACTCTAAGGTGAACCTATCATGGGGTTTTCTTGGCAAGATTTGTTCAGAGAGGGTTTGCCTTTGCCTTCCTCTGTGGCTGAGAGAGTGTGACTCATCCAAGGTCTCCCAATGAGTTTCCATTACTGAGTGGGGATTTGAACCCTGGTCTCCAGAGTCATAGTCAAACACTCAAACCACTATACCACATTGGCTCTAATGTTGGGAATAGCTGTATGTATTTAACATGGCTGGTGCAAAGAGAGGAGAATTTAATTTCATTTTGTTTTTCAATAATTTAGCAAAAACCAATACTGTATATTGTGAGGCTAAAAAATTCAAATGTAGGAAAAAAGCAAACTTTTCATATTTTCAGTTGCATGGTGTAGTCTCACATATCCTTCTGCAAGCTTCTTCAATTGTTGCAGTCTGGTTTTCAGCTATGGGACATAGTAGCTAGTAGTTTTGGTAGATGTTTCTTGTCTAGAGACAATTAGAGGGAAATGCCTTGTCTTGCTTGGTAGTTAATTTCTATCATCTCAGGAACAACTATAATCCTCAGAAACAGGCCAAACATGGTAAAATTTCTGGAGACTGGCTAAATTTTTAAAGTCCTCTTCATCATGTATTTTAAATTGTGTTTGTTAGAACTTTAAAAAAAAAAACAACCAAAAAGTAATAGTCTCTATAGGGAGCTACTGTACACTCCGCATCCCAATATTTATCCTTAGCCATGTGACCAATCTGAGGGACCAGACATACTGTAAGTCGAAGCATGATGTACATCAGGATTGCTCAAAAGTACAACCAGTCTCAGAAACGGGTCAGGTAAAAAATTCAGCTGATTCTGCAGTGTCATAATCAGTGTCATAACTAAAGTACAGGGGAGGTTTCACTGTGAACAATGCAAAATGGTTAGAGAGGAAATATTACTCTATACAGACTCTAATATCTAATCTTAAAACTCAATAATAAAGAATCAATTTTTTATAAATTTCCAGTGTATATTGTGATTCTTAATAGTTTGTTTTAGTGCATTGATTGTTGTAACATCTATTATACAAAAGTGTCACATGCAAGTAATAATAAATAAATAAATAAATAAATAAAAATATTTACATTAGTACATACATATGATCAAGTCCTTATATATATGAACATGTGGGATGAAAATTCCAAAGTGTCCACAATGTCCAGAAATGCTTATTTGAGATAGCACAGTGATGAATGGGGTAAGCCACGTACTCCGATTACTTTCCAGAAATTTTCCACGTACTCTGATTACTTTCCAGAAATTTTCCACGTACTCCAATTACTTTCCAGAATACGTTCTGGAAAGTAATTGGAGTATGTGGCTTAATCCATTCATCACTGTGCTATCTCAAAATTTTGACATCTTGTTTAAAAGAGGATACTTCTCCTGTCTAATTGGAATGATAAAAGGAAAATGTCTACATACAAGTGAATACATCCCCAAACCCTTCAAATAAGCATTTCTGGACATTGTGGACACTTTGGAATTTTCATCCCACATGTTCATATATATAAGGACTTGATCATATGTATGTACTAATGTAAATATTTATATTTGTTTATTTATTGAGTAATTATTACTTGCATGTGACACTTTTGTATAATAGATGTTACAGCAATCAATGCACTAAAAAACTTTATTAAGAATCACAATATACACTGGAAATTTATAGAAAATTGATTCTTTATTACTGAGTTTAAAGATTAGATATTAGAGTCTGTATACAGTAATATTTCCTCCCTAACCATTTTGCAATAATCAGTGTCATAACAGCCAATCATTTCTGTATGCAGAACAGACTGCCAATTCTATTTTCTTCCATAGAAAGGTGAACTTGCACCTAAATCAGTGTGAATCCTGAAGGGTAGCTATTGCTGCTGGAATTCCAAATGCTCATTGCACACCCATTTGTTCCTGTTCAGAAGCCATTATGCAAACAATTGAACAAAAATAGAAAACAAACCTACTGGGTATTAAGGCTGCTCTATCACCAGCCACAGTCCAGCATGCATCTTCTCATTTCATTTTTATCCTTTTCCACCTGCAGCATTAAGTGGCAAATACTCACCATTTTGAATGTACACATGCTGTCGGGCCTGCTTTCCTTTCTAACCTATGAGAAACATAGGGGTTGTCTAAACGGTAAAAATACTCCTCACGGAAGGCAAGAAGAAGGCGACCTGTCCTAATGGCAATCCACATTGTTCCGCCGTATTGTGAAGGAGGGGGGGGGGCAAAACAGCAAAAACTCTGCAGGAAAAGCCTTCGCAGCTTTTCCCTGAGTTTTTAAAAAACAGCATGGGGGATGCACTTTCCCACTTGTTGGCACAAGCAATTTGATATTAATTGCTTTCCCATACAAAAGGAAGCACAAACCTGATTGGCTGGATGAGCACAGGGATGGGGCTTGGTAACAAGGCAAGTGCCCAGAGCCACCATGTTGTTTTTTCCCCTTAGAGAGTGAGTGGTAAGACAAGAAAATGGTGTTTTGCTTTTTTCTTTTTTGTAACAGCAATATATTGCTCCAGCGCGCTTTGGAAGTAGTTTTTTTTTTTTTTTTAGTTCAGCGATGGCAAATTAAGGTACATAAAAAAAGGGGGGGGGGAATCACTCACAGCCGCCATCTTGACTAGCAGGCATGCAAAGCTTGGGGGGGTGTAAAAAAAAACACCATTAAGACAAATGGCACCTGCTGCGATTTGACATTACTGTGGAGCAATCAGTTTTTTCTCCCTCGTATAGACAGAGCCATAATTTAACATTTCCAGGGAGGTACTCTATCTCAGCAAAAAAGAAGGGGAAATTGTTAAACTTGTTATCATTTAACATGGTTAGGAGAAAGGCTTTTTAGCATCATATATATGGTATGTTAAGCTGCTTGTCTATGCTAGGATCTCTCTGTTAACACCTCACTACTGTTTGTTAACAACCACTTGTTAACAAGGTAATCATTAATGTTCGCACTTCTGCATTTCAGTTCTGCCATGTTCTCATCAAAACATGTACTGTATATACACATCTGCCAACTAATCCTACACTCCACAAAAGCATGTGCCAAATAAAACATGTTAGCCTTTAAGGCATCTTTCAATATCCTCTATGATATTTGATTATTGTTTGAACTGCATTTATGACAGTAATGCCATTTTCAGACCTAAGTCAGAATGCTATAAATATATTGCCAACTGTGTCCTTTCATTTATTTGGGGGGCATGTGGTCACCTTTAACATTTGTAGGCATAAATTCAGCAGGTACTGCTATGCTATGTCTGCTGTAGAGCAGACAGTGGCTGCTGAACTTCTGTCCCTCGTGCAGCATTTACAGACACAGAAGCCCTGTCTGAGATGAAAGTTGGCAACTGTTATAAACCCAGTTGAAGATAATTTCTTTCTTTGGTATCCATACTGCACAGCAGGGGTTCTTAACCTGTGGTCAGGGGACCCTCAGGGGGCCATGATGTCCTTACAGGGGGTCCATGAAGGCTTGAAGACTGGTTGGCCCACCTCCTCCCTGCAGTGGCATGGCCACTGGATAGGAGCCAAGGCAAAGGCTGTCTTGGCTTGTGCATTGCCATTCAATCCACTCCATTCACAAACTTGCAGGAAGAAGCAAGAGAAAAGTCTTCCCTCTCCAGTGCCCCTGAGGCAAGGTTTAATGGATGGTGTAAGGCATCCACGCAGGGTCGGTGTAAGGCACCAGCAGTGTCAGCATCCACAGAGGCCCCCATCATTGTATGGGCCCCCGTAGTAACCCTCCTCCTGCAAAAACATTATTAGTAATAATCTGAATACCCTGTATTGTGAATAGCTTAGGTTGAGTTAGGTTACATTGACCTGAGATAAACATATGGGGTCCCCAAAATAAAGCATTGCAAGGCCCCCCAAAATCCCTTAAACCGGTCCTGCATCCACTCTAAACAAATAGGTTGGTACTGGATTATTTGCCATGGCTCCTTCCTATGGAACCCTGGGATGTGCAGTTTGGTGAGGCACCAGCACTCTGTCAGAGAAAGCTAAAGATCTTGTAAATCTACAAATCCCAGAATTCCATAGGAAGGAGCCATGGCAAATAATCCAGTTTCAAACTGGATTATTTGTGTTGTGGGGATTCCCCCATTATTGTAGCATTAATTATTATTATTATTATCAGGTATTACTGCTGTTATTATAATCAGGGTTTTAAATCTTGAATTAAATCTTGGGGGGGGGTTCCTTGGTTAAGAACCACTGCTGTGCAGTACAGGGAGTATGAGGTACTGATGGAGAAGGAGGGAAGGTCATGTGTGGAATTGTGGGTGTCTCTTGACAACTTCGTGCCGACATTATCCTCGGTTTCTCCCATCCCCGCTCTGGGGGAAGCGGGGAGCCTGACGAGCCCTAATGGAGGCCACCCCAAGGATCAGCTTGGGCCTAGACTGAAGCGCCTGCGCGCCCCTCGGAGCCGTGGGGGGCGCTGGGGGCCGGCCTGAGGCGGGCTCTTCGGGCGGGGACAGGGCGAGGTGCGTCGGGCGCCACGTCGGCAGCCACTGAAGAAACCGCCAGAGAGAGCGAGAGCGAGCCGCCGGAGTTTGGCTTCGGGATTCGGGCGAGAGGGTGGCTGCTGTTGCTGCTGCTGCGCACGGGAGAGCCTGAGGAGAGAGCCGTGGAGGTGAGCGGGAAACGCGGCCTATTTGTCGTAGTCGTCGCTCCCCCCACACACACCGGAGGGAGGGAAGGCGGAGGGTGGACTCGAGCCTCTTCTTCCCCACCCACCGTCCCCCTGGCCTCCTGTGAGGGAGAAGAGAGGGGTTGCGGGGGGAGCAAAGAGGTCTCTGTATCTAATGAGACCCCCCCTCCCCTGTTGTGGAGTTTCCTCTCGTGCGACATTGCGGGATGGGGGAGGATAATTTTGGGGTACCCTCCCTAAAGGGTCGGCTGAGGAAGGAGAGGACATAAATAAGTAGAAAAGGGTGGGGTGGGGGTCCCTGATAATTGCCCTCTGTTATGAATGAGGCGGCACCCCCTGCCTGTCCTTGCGTGTTTGTTGGTTTTTTAAAACTATCTTACAGCTTTTGAGATTTGAAAAGAAACGGGAGGAGGGGGGAGCCCTCAAAACCTCTTTTTTTAAAAGAAACAAGTAAATGTAGTTTGCCTAGGAGGAGCTGTTGTTCTTCTTCCCTGCTCCTAAATATGATTTCTAGGGCAACCCTATATGCGTGTAATTCCCAGAGATAAACCCCACTCTCCAGGGACTTACCTATGCATAGGAGGACAGACTTAAAAGATGAACTCGAAAGTGTCCAAAATCTACATACTACATCAGCATAGAATATTTAAACCTGATGTGAGTGAGGGATTATATGCAAGTACCAGAACCTATTGTGCATATAATTCCCAGAAGTAAATCCCACTCTGATCCCAGAGACCTATCCATAGGAGGACAGCTTTAAAACGTGAACTTGAAAATGTCCAATATCTACATAACATAGAACATTTAAATCTGATGTGAATGAGGGATTATATGCAAGTACCAGACCCTACATGCATATAATTCCCAGAAGAAAATCCCACTCTGTTTACTCCCAGGGAAATATCCATAGGAGGACAGCTTTAAAACGTGAACTTGAAAATGTCCAATATCTACATAACATAGAACATTTAAATCTGATGTGAATGAGGGATTATATGCAAGTACCAGACCCTACATGCATATAATTCCCAGAAGTAAATCCCACTCTGTTTACTCCCAGGGAAATATCCATAGGACAGCCTTAAAACGTGAACTCGAAAGTGTCCAATATCTACATAACAGAGAATATTTAAACCTGATGTGAATGAGGGATTATATGCAAGTACCCAAACGTTCCACCATAGTCACATAACACAGAAATATACAGTACATCACCTTTCCCTTGGGAGGCTGTTTCTGCAGAACTCTTACAGCTCTGATGGTGAAAAACAGGCATGGCAGAGGCAGGGGATAGGTTTAAGCCCTTGTATACCACTTAATTCACTCATTAGAATTAAAAACAACAACAAACTAGATAGTTAGCTTCTTATAACTGGTGCAAATTGCATGAGAACCTACAAATGGAGGTGGCGGGGGAGTGGTGTAGATTGTGAAGTGTTGCCAGTGTTTTCGAGCAGGAGATAGATGTTATGTAGGTTCGAAAGGAGCATTATGTTCAACGTGGAAGCTCCCTCGAGGGGGTGGGGAAAAAATTCAAGGCAGCACGTCAACAGCAGTATGGCTCCAGGTTACATCCCTGCCTCTCCTGCCACGTCACTCCTGCCATCAACTCTCTCTTTGTGTCTGCAGGGTTCCTATTTACAGCTTCGTATAACAAGCAGTTATGCCCCAACTGCTGCTTATAGACCTACTGGGCAATTGTGTTCAGACTGCCTTGTCCCATTTTCCTGTGGGAAGGACATAACTGTTCTCCATGTTCAAGAGTGATTAGTTCGAAAAAATAGTATTCAGAGCATTACTGTTAGTTGTTCTAAAGGTTAACATTGCATCTCAGTTTGATTTTTATATGCAATACAAAAATAAATAGATGTATATAAATATTGTTATTCCTGAAAGTATACGTGCCATACTTTGACAGTATAACCAATCTTGTTAAAGTCAGGCCACTCATGTGGAGGATCAGTTTGTGTGGTACATGTGTGGCTCCGAGGGCTTCACTTAGAGAAGTATTCTCCAGATGAGAGCCAGCGTGGTGTAGTGGTTTGGGTGTTGGACTATGACTCTAGAGGCCAGGGGTCGAATCCCTACTCACCCATGGGAACCTGCTGGGTGACCTTGGGCAAGTCACATTCTCTCAGCCTCAGAGGAAGGCAAAGACAACCCCCCTCTGAACAAATCTTGCCAAGAAAACTCTGTGTTAGGTTCACCTTAGGGTAGCCATAAGTCAGAAAGGACTTGAAGGCATACAGCAACAACCATTCAAAGCCTTGTTTAGCAAAAGATGATGCAAGAGATGTCAAGACAGCCTTACTCTTTTCCCCCTTGCAGTCAGTGCAGTGGGAGGTACACTTATCTAGATTTCCATTATTGAACACTGATGAGGGCCACACCACCCTCTGTTCCATTTGGCTTTTCCCCTATACCAACCCGTCACTTGAACTTTGCAGTAGTTGTACAGTAGTTTACACTTTCTCTTTATTTTCTTGGCCTCTGCTGTAGTTAAGTACTATTGACTGAACTACAGGTACCTGTCCTTAGTTAAACTTGGCTTGGTTTGTAGATGCCTACTGAGATGGAGCATAACAACCTGTTTGTGAAAGCAATTACAGTCAGAACATCTTAAATTGTAGTTAAGCAGAAGGCTATTCTTAAATGTTCACACCTTGCATTAATTAGGATTCTTTATAGAACACTGTAAATAACATTTCTTTGGATGATTGTGTGCTGCAGCTGAGGTTTAATTTACACTGGTACTCTGAGAAGCCTGTTGTATATAAATGTTAATAAGCATGTTTCTTTCTTAGGTTTTATATAGAAAATTACAGTGGGAGTTGTGAATGCAGTAACAATTGGTAAGTGTTTCTCTCTCAAATATGTATATTCTGTATTACTAAAGTGATTCTACAATATGTGAAAAAGATTAAATGGGAACGAGGAGGATGAGGCCTGAGAGGGGTCTTTCCAATGCCAGAGGCCACCTGCCTTGCAGAAGAATATTGGGGAAAGTAACTACAACCTTGAGTCTCCTGGTGTAAAAACTGGCCTGATAGTAGAGCTGGAAATGTGTGCATTCATCAGCTACCACAGCATATCCCCACCAATATAGAGCATTTCAAGGGCATAGTCTATATCCTGAGCACATTCCCCCCATTTGACACTACTGGATTTAAACACAGTGTCACATAGCTTTGACATCTCACTTGAAGGCTTTTAGTAGAATTTTGCATGTAAATATGGAATAGATCTTCATGAAGGAATGTAATGTTTTTTTTTATGTTGCATATGGTCTAGCAGTGCGGTCATCTATACTGTAGTTGCTTGCAGTGGAACTGTAAGTAATTTTCCAGAACACTTAGGTATAATATCTGTGTTATTGCATGGCATTATATTAATCTTACCTATCCATATGAAGAAAAATTATCTGCTGCAAATGTTGGACATTAAAAATAGTCTGGCTGCTTAAAATAGTAACTACTTATTGTTTAAAATAATAATAATATTTGAGATTTATATGGTGCTTTCTCCGTGATCTGAACATCTCACATGTGCTCTGTAATCCTGTTTCTAACCTACTTTATAAGATTTTTGTAATATCCATAAATTGTGAATATTGTAGATGAGGGAAGACTTTAGACAGAGATAATGATAATGACTTGCCTATTGGCACCTATTGAGTTAATGGCAGATTTGACCCAGGAATTGTTTGTGAAGAGTACATTGATATGATGGAAATCCCGTTTAAATGAAATGAATGAGAGACTGTCTTAAGTTAACATTGTGGAATTCCATTCTGTCTGCTTTTACATTGTCATGAATGATCCGTGCACATGCATATAGATATGCTGGGAAGTTCTAATAGATAGCATACTACTGTGGTAAAATAGGCATTTGTCTCATATGGTGATTTACAGACAAGCTGCATACAGCTTTCTATGTAAGAGTGTCACACATATGAAACTTTTGTGCAGTAGTTCAAGAATGCTTATATTTAAGCTTTTGCTGCAGCCTTCCACCTTGTGCATATACACAGTGATAGATCCTTGAATGGTTGCAAAATTCTTTTTGCAAAAGCCTTAGCTGTTTTATTATACAGTATAATTTCTTTCGTACCTACAGAATTACTATGAATAGTGTTTATTTATTACCTACCTTCCTTCCTTTCTGTATGCAATTTAGTATCTGCAATAACAGTTGCTATATGAGGCTGCATAACAATACATGTACACATGTACACAAAAATGGCTGCTATCTCTTTTTGTAAACACATTGAACAGTGCCCAGAGATGGGGAGAGTCATCCACTTAGCAAGTAAGATAAAAATAGCAGTAGAACCATTACCTCATTAGGAAACACATTATCAAGGCTCCACATAATCTAGGATACATATCTTGAATGGGATAAACAGTACTTCTCCCCACCCCCCCAGAAGTTTCTCTGAGGCAATAATGAATCCTACTAGGCATGTGCAACTAATTTATAGTTGCTGCCATTTGAGTATAACAAAAAAAAAAAAAAAAAAGAGGCAAGCACTTCAACTTAAAATCTTAAAGGTATGCAGCAGACCATTGTATAGCTATGTACATTATATGTTGGGTATAATATATTGGCTGCAGAAGATTTTGGAAAAGACATTATGGTATTTAATGCCTAGTGGCATTTAGGCTTCCTGTCAGCTGCTTTATTTCACAGTTTAACCCTCAACCACATAGAAATAAATACCTTGATTGACTTTTGGCCTTTTTAAAACCTTACTGAGAATTCGAGTGTATTTCAGTAGATTAAAAAATGCACTGTATCAAGATTAGAAGCAAGTGTATCTCACAATACTCAAAGCCAAAAAACATGTTCATATGAGGTGAAGGATTTGTTTTTAGTAGATGACAGCCCTCCTTTTCTGGGGCAGTGGGACATAACCAACATTTCTGGGTCCTGCTATCATTATTTTTCATCTGGAAAAAAACTAAAAACAAACAATTTTTTCAAATTCTCAAAATTGGAAAACAGACGTATGTGCAGAAGAAAAACGGTTTTTATTTTTTACAGGAAGTTCTAGTATTAATGGTGTCATGGGATAATTTTCTGCCCCATAACAAAATATGTCCTGCTGAAACTGGATGCTGTGGTTGCTCCAAGGCTTCATGTTATCAACGATACACTGCTGCCAGGAACACTAGACCAAATTATGCAGTGATGTTAAGGAGCTCCAGCATTCTGACTTTGGTAGGGTTCCTCTTGTTTCATGCTCTGAATATGCTTCTCCATTTGCTTCATAAATAGTGTGGTAAAGAATGCTTTCTGTGAGGAGCAGCTTCCTTTTTTGACCCTGGGCATTCCCAAATGATGCCTTTGGTTGCTCTGTGGTGAAATGTTGGTGGATGTCTCTTACGAGATCCTTCTGTATTTGCCTCTCATGACATTAGTATCTTAGTTTTGTCCTTCCTGGATGGGATCAAGTGAACATGTCCTTGCTGCCCTCCCACCTTTGAGCAGAAGGAAGAGTTGTTTCTCATCTGAGTACCCTCTCTGAATCATTTTTCAAATAAAAGTACAAAGATTTGTTGGGGTAATTTTTGTCCCAGATATTTTTTTGTCTGTTAAAAAAAAACTACTCACGGTGCGTGGCTGAAACTTGTGGACATTGTTTAAAACTCTTGAGGGGACAATATTGTAAAATGTCTACCTTATATGTTTAGTTCTGTATGAATTTTGCAACCAAACATGACTAGGAACAATAAATCAATATGGTCACAAAACTCCTGTTGGAAGAAACCCTGATGAGGTTGAGTTTCCCCTCGTGAATTTTGTAACCACACTCAGCTAAACTGAGTTAGCCTAGTGTACAAAAGTCTAACTCTGACCTGGTACTTAAGGACATTGGGGAGGGCATATCCCTGCCCCTAGTTTTAGCCTTATGTGTACTTAGGCAAAGCCCTGAACAGGGTTTAAGTTAACCTGAAATTTAAATATATTTGTCACATTAAAACAACCAGCAGTCATTAAAATGCTGGATAGGCTGAATGTGTTTTTTTAAATTAATGTGTCTTTGCCCTTAATGATGAACTTGACATGTGATTTTAAATTCTGCATTAATAGGCTATAAAAGTCCCACTCATTACTTCATCATTCTTCAAGTTTTGGAATGTTCTCAGTGTAATGTTTGCATCATTTTTTTTTAAATTGTAGGGAAATAATTCTTGTGTGAACTAAGGTCACTTTGTTGTTGTGTGCCTTCATTAACTGGTGTATATCTGTATATAATAACAACAAATTTAAGCAAATGTAATAATGACTAACAAATGTTTTATAGCATTAGCTTTTGTGGACTTTAGACCACATAGACTTCATCTGGTGTGTGAAGTGTTACTCAGAATTTCAGATGTATATATACAGTACACAAAGTTGGGGGTGGGATTGTAGATAGTGAGGTTGGAGTAAAACTAATTTCACAGTATACTTAAGTGATAATTACATCATTATTAACTCACTGCTCTCTTCCCATAGAGGAGTCCTGGGAGCTTTGCACTGCATAGGCATAGGCTTGCATTTTCCAAGATCCTGTCTCTTCAAATGGAAAACCAATTTTTATTACTCTTCTTTTATTACCTGTCTTAGTCCCATTTTGCTCAGAGATACTGAGTATGTAGCCTGATGATAGTCTGGTCTGCAAACTAATTTGATTGTCTGTATATCCTGTCTCCATACCACTGCAAAACAGCACACAGACTTATTCTGACATCATCACTCCCCCTCCCCACTTTTCTCTTGCAAGCCTTTTTTTAAAAAAACCATCTTGGCCTGATGAAGAGAGAGTGTGTTTTTTTAAAGCTTGCAAAGAAACTTTGTAACATTTTGTTTTGCCTAATTTCTGGATTTTTATGATTATTAACTGTGAAATTACTGTAGTAGCGATGGACACTCATTGTGTTGCTGACAACACAAACATGTCATTACATAAGCCAGTTTACACATGTATATGCACCTATATAGCATATGAGATCTCAGTTTCTTTTTTTCTTTTTTTAGGCAATAATGAACCAAGCTGACAAAAATGAACAAGATGTCCCTCCATATCTTAATGATCAACCACCAGAAGGTAAATTTCAATAAATATATTAACAATACATTTCAATAAATATATTTTGTCAACTAAAATGAGTTCAGTCCAGTGTATGAGTACTTGTTCAGATTGACTTGTCTAAATCGGGTTATGGAGTGGAGACTGCCATGGTTGCTCTGGCTGATGACCTCCGCTTGGGTATCAACAGGGGTAGTGTGACCCTGTTGGTGCTCCTGGACCTCTCAGCGGCCTTTGATACAATAGACCATTCCATCCTCTTGGATCGCCTGAGGGAGTTAGGAATCGGAGGCACTGCCTTGCAGTGGTTCCGTTCCTTCCTCTCGGGCAGATCCCAGAGGGTGAGGCTTGGGGACAGTTGCTCTACTAGAATAGAGCTTAACTGTGGCGTTCCTCAGGGTGCCATCCTGTCCCCGATGCTATTTAACATCTATATGAAGCCGCTGGGAGAAGTCATTCGGAGGCATGGAATGCGGTGTCATCAGTATGCGGATGACACCCAGATATACTTTTCCATGTCTCGGTCATCGGCTTCGACTTCAGATGGCGTCTCTCCTCTGAATGATTGTCTTAAAGCAGTAATGGACTGGATGAGGAAAAACAAATTGAGACTGAATCCAGACAAAACGGAGGTACTAACAGTTACAGGCCCCAAACCAGGTCTGGGAATACAAACTCCAATCCTGGATGGAATTACACTCTCCTCCAAGGATTGTGTTCGCAGTCTGGGGGTGCTCCTGGACCCGTCGCTCCAGATGACTAATCAGGTAAATGCAATGGTCAGGAGTGCCTGTTATCAACTTCGGCTGGTACGCCAGCTGCGCCCTTTCCTGGAAACCAGGGACCTCGAAACTGTGGTACATGCACTGGTAACCTCCCGTCTGGATTTCTGTAATGTGCTGTACATGGGGCTACCCTTGTGCTTGACTCGGAAACTTCAACTAGTCCAGAACATGGCAGCCAGGTTGATTTCTGGCGTTCCCAGAAGAGAGCATATAACACCGGTGCTAAAAGCTCTCCACTGGCTGCCTATTAGTTTCCGGGCACAGTACAAGGTGTTGGTTATGACCTTTAAAGCCCTACATGGCTTGGGTCCAACTTACCTCCGGGACCGCCTCCTTCCATACGACCCTCCCCGCACACTTCGGTCCTCTGGGAGGAATCTGTTACAGCCTATGAAAACAAGGCTGTCGGTGACCTCCCAGAGGGCCTTCTCTGCTGCTGCTCCCAGATTATGGAATGGCCTGCCGGACGAGATCCGTCTTATTACCACCTTAGACAGCTTTAAAAAAGCTGTCAAGACGGATCTTTTCCGGCAGGCCTTTCCTGAATAATTATCCCGGCCCAAGACTCAGCTGCCCTTTATAGGCTACGATTGTATGTTTTTAATTTTTTTTCTTCTAATTTATATATATATTAATTAATGCATGTTTTTAATCCTTTGCAATTTAATATTATTTTAAGGGGTGGGTGGGCTAGGGTATTGTGAGTATGGGGTTTTTATATTGTAAGCCGCCCCGATTGCGTTGCAGAGGGGCGGGATATAAATAAAATTTTATTATTATTATTATTATTATTATTATTATTAAATTGATTTCTGATTTTGATTGTCAGCAGTTCTGAGGAGCCAAATTATACATTGTGGAGGCAGAAAATCTTTCTGCTCACTGAAATTATTTACTAAGTAGTTCATTATTTTCTATTTTTGAATTGATATAAATTTCAAGACACAAGCAGACTTTGGCAAGAAAACTACTAGAAGAATACCTTTTACTCAGTTTAAAATTACTTGTCACATAGTAACCTCTATAGCTCTAGGACAATTCAGGTTTTTTGTACCAGCTACTGTACTGCAGCAGCATTCTTACCACTTCCCTGATTTACTGCAGTGAAGCTTTAGTTAAATTAGAGAGATACAGCAAGATTTTGAGAATTGTGCTAATTTTTGTGCATGATTATATTTGTTATAATATTTATTTATGTTCTGCCTTTTTTCCTAGTCTAGGACTCAAGGTGGTTTACAAAGGTTATAATGAAACAGCTAAAAAATAGAGGTTAACATTCATACTACCTCCTTTCCTTTTTTAAAAACAACCACAATTGGTCTCTCACCATCTTTCCTCCTTAACCTGGGTTATGACACAGACTTAAAAATTGTTAAACAAAGACTTCAGGACATTGCTTTTTGCAATTTGCAGGCTAAATCATGTTCACCTAGTGCATTGCGTATACAAAACAATACATTTTATCTGGCTGATTATGTAAACAACTTGACTGTGCCAGTCTATCACATATTATTTGCAAAGGCCAGATGTAATATTTTTCCTTCAGCAATGCTGTATGGCATATATAGCAGGCTGCCTTTTGCTTCAAGGCTCTGTTCATGTGGGTCGCAAGAGGTCGAAACCATGTCTCATAGTCTACTATCCTGCGTTCTTCATTCTCAGAATCATAAACAACTGATTTTTCCTTTGTTAAGCCATCTACCGGGCTGTTCAGACACATTCTATGTCAGATTCTTATTAGAGGATAGATATCCTAATGTTACCTTCTCAGTTGCTAAGTTCTTATCTGTGGTCATTAAGACCAGTGAGAGGGAAGTTAAAAGGTGAAAAGCTGGCCTGAGCTCCAAAAAGTCTACCAATAAGTATCCTAATTTTATGAATTGTTGTATATATGGATGCCACCCTGGATGTCTTGCTGATTTAGTGGGAGAGTATTGATCTATGCCAGTTCCATGACTGCTGTAGATCAACAACCAACTTCAGGGTGTGTTTGGGACAGGAGCTCACAGCCTTCCTCTGCACTCTCGTAACGATTAGTTCTTAACTAGTTCTCCCCTTTCTGATGTGGTAAAAGAGTTTCCCTGGCTGGCTCAGGTCTCCCCCCTCCAAGGACCACCACTCTCTACCTTCAAAAAGGAAGAACAGAAACTTTCTATGGCTCTGGGACATCTTTGCGTGCCCAGGCACTACAGGGTTACAAAGTTTCTTAACATTGCATGAAGAGCTTGGAGTTTATATGTCAGAAATATCAATTGTGAATGGTACTAAGTGCCTATTTCAGGCATGAAAATACTTACCTAGGTTTCCTGTGGTTGGTAAGAATCTCCTTCAGGTCAGCAGTTTTGCAAGTTGGCCTTGTTAATAGATGGCTAGTGTTTTTCAGTCCCTTGGCAACAAGAGACAATATACCAAAGAAACCTGAGCCATGCAGCTTTTAAGAAGTTTTGACTGCAACTTCTTTCTCTGTTTCTAGTTCTATCTAAAGTAACTGATAGAAAGAAAATGATAAAACATGTTGACTGTTCTCTTGTTTGGCAAAATCTATAATCTTGAACATGGTCTGTTGACATACTTACAGTTCAGCCCCATGCATGATTAATCAGAAGTCCCAACTTGTAGTAGAATGTTCTTGGTTTGTTTCTTTTTCAATTTAAACTAAAGCATAGTTAAGTCCAGAATATTTCTGGAACAGAGCTCATAACTTCCATGCCAACCTTTTATGAAACTGCTGTCAGAAATGTGCATTTTATTGGTAGTCTCATGTAGAGTAGACCCATTGAATGGTGATTTGACATATATGTAAATCCCATTGATTCAATCAGTCTGTTCTGTTAGAATGCTGTTAAGAATGCAGCTCAAAAAGATATGGAACAGCACACTTTAGTGTACTTGATCCTAAGTTCTTCACAGTTTATATAGACTTTGCATGAAGAAATGCTTGATGTACATACAGTTCTGTTATATCCTGAGAATGTTCTTTGAAGAATTTAACAGGATGAAATGAGCATCCTATTTGGAGGGTCTGTTGCTAAATCTCTGGGTAACTTGAAATAGCTCTGCAAGAATTTCTAATTTTCAGTTGTTTTAATAATGGCAACAACAAAAGGATCTCTCTCTCTATTTCTCTCTCTCTCTCACACACACACACACACACAGAGACACTAGTTAAACTGCAGAAATAAAGATGGAGTGAGGATAACCAGACTTTTTGCTCTTAGGTTCAGAAGTCTTTAAATGTGTATCTTTGGGGCCATGTTCAGGATGATGGTACTCAGGGTTCTACTATGTATAGAAAGTAGGTCTCATAAACCTGCATTTTGCTGTCTCTGGTCTAGAAACCAGAATAAATTTGTGACTATTAAGAGGGAGAACAGTGAAAAGCGAAGATCAGCAGGTGATCTGGTGTCAAACAAGCGACCAACTTTTAGGCACAGTGACTCTAGAAAAAATGCTTAGAAAACAGATTAAATCATTTTAAATGGGTTTGATCTTTCACAGCCTAAAATAACCTTGATTCTTGTCATTTGGAAGTACTGTACTATGCTCAGTTGGCTGATTTTGCTATTTTTAAGTATGAATTTTTTTATTTGTTCCAGTTTTTCTTATTTAAAATTTATATACCACTTATAGTTGTTTTTAAATACTAGCTATACCTGGTGTGACATACACCGTCGTCCCCCCCACACACTACACCCCCTCCAGGTGGTACACACGCCGCCCCCATGTCCCTCTCTGTGCCACCTCCCACGCCTGTGCCACCCTCCTTGTGTTTCCCCGCTCCCGTGCTGCCCTTGCGCCAACCCCATGTCCGCACCTCCCTCCCTGTACTGCCCTCCCTCCCCGCATTTCCCTGTACCCGCAACACCCTCACACTGCTGCCTGCGCCCATGCCACCCTCCCCACATTCCCCCATGCTCTCCCCAAACCCACGCCACCCTCACACTGCCCTCCCTGCGTTCACCCGCACCTGCGCAGCCCTTTGTGCCCTGAACCGCTCTCTCTACCTTCTCCTGAAGCCTTCCCTGTGTTCCCCTCACCCTCCCCGTGCTGGCGCTGCCCCTTGCCTGCGTCACCCTCCCCATGCCACCCTCCCTGCATTTCCCCACGCCATCCCCAAACCTGCGCCACCCTCTCACCACCACCCCACACCCATGCCACCCTCCCTGAATTTCCCTGTCTCCACACTGCCCCCCGTGCCCGCAACACCACCACCCCACACCCGTTGCCCTCCCCGTGCCCTGCCCTCCCCGTGCCGACCCCCATGCCACCACCCCCTGCGTGTGTGCACACACATACACACACATGTGCTACTCACACCTCCTCTGCCCTAAAGGTCCACATGTTCCCGCCCCCAGTGTGCTGATTGGCTGCCCAACCAAGCTTTGATTGGTTGGTCAGTTTCCAAATCAGCCAATCAGCACACTGGAAACGGCAACATACCCAAGAAAATTATATATAGAGATATTTGTGAACTGTGAAGAAGTATTGTTGTTGTTGTGTGCCTTCAAGTCATTTCTGACTTACGGCAACCTACGATGAACCTATCACGGGGGGGTTCTTGGCAGAATTTGTTCAAGGGGGGGGTTGCCCTTGCCTTTCTCTGAGGCTGAGCAAGTGTGACTTGCCCAAGGCTACCCAGTGGGTTTCCATGGCCAAGCAGAGATTTGAAACCTGTTCTCCCAAAGTCCTAGTCCAACCATTACACCATGCTGTCTCTCATATGTATTGTTAATCTAGTTATTTTAGAGTTGAGAAGCAGATCATTCAAAGCAAGATCATCTCATATATTTGAGCAAGTCCAGTGTACATAGTTGAACAATCAGATGTCATACTGCTTCATAATTCGTAATTTGAATGAATTCTAAATACTGTACTTTGTTCTCTCTCCTTCTTAGATTTGTTAAAAGATCATCCGCAGCAACAGCCTGGTATGCTTTCTCGGGTGACTGGTGGCCTCTTCAGCATAACAAAGGGAGCTGTTGGTGCCACAATTGGTGGTGTAGCATGGATAGGAGGAAAAAGTTTTGAAGTGACCAAAACGGCAGTAACAGCTGTGCCTTCGATGGGAGTAGGATTGGTTAAAGGAAGTGTTTCTGCTGTTACAGGCGGTGTTACAGCTGTAGGATCTGCTATCTCAAGCAAAGTGCCTTTAACAGGGAAGAAAAAGGATAAGTCTGACTAAAAAAGAGACTGAGACCTGTTTGTCAAGGACATTGCCTGTATGGCTTTGAAATCTGCAAACCTTTGGACTGCTACAAAGCCACAGGTCTTAAGAGACATCTAGAGAGTTGTATGAGTAACTTTCACCTCAAAGGGACAGAAGCAGCTTGGTGTCAAAGTGTCTAAAACTTTAATTTTTTTCAAGCACTCATCTGGTGAAATGTTACACTTGAAACACATGTAATCAGGTGCACAGATCTGAAGGGATGACTCATGTTTGAATAATAATTCACTGTCGATCTTTTTGCAGTCTAGAAACTAAAAATGTGAAATAAAAATGAAGAAAGTGGCCAAGCAAAAGGTTAAGTACTTTCAAGTCCTATGGGTTCCAATGGGAGGTATTTTAAAGACATGCTTAACTCTCCCTTTGAAATCTGGAACATCAGAGTGCTTACATTTTGGCTAGATTGTACCATTAGTTGGTAGCCTCTGCAGTACTATAAATATATTGATGTTCTGAGTACAAGTCTTTGGATTCTGTATCATCTTGGACAAGGAATCATTGAACTGCCTAAAAAGGTCTTCATATAGCTTTGCTTTTTGAAAATATTTTTATACACTCTAATTCTTTGAATGGTGACTGCTGTCATAAGGGGTGTGTGGTGTGTGTATGTATGTGTATATAGAGACATATATCAAATCATTCATGCCTTATAGTGAAAAACAATCTATTTTTACTTAGTGAACCTATAAGGATTTTGTAATGTCCCTCATTTCAATGCAGTTTATGAAGAAGCTTTACACTTTAAAAAAAAAAAAACCCTGTTGATACTGACTGAAGAAAAACTGCTAAATCTCAGGTGTAGCTTAATGGTATCTACGTCTCACCTGCAAAATGAAAGTCCTTTGTGCTGTTTTGGTTGTTTAAAATGAAATATAAGTCCCCGTTTACAGTCTGTACTACATTGGTTAACTTTTAGCTCTAGAATAAAAACACTTTTTAGTGGTTTATTCCCTCCAAAAATAAATTACTAAGATCTTTCCTTGAACACAGGGCACAAAGCCAGAAATTGCTGCTCTTGCACATCATCTTTTTCATTATAGGTGCAGAATATTTAGACTGTGAAGTAGCAGTTGTTAAAGAATTGGATTTCTTGTCATTTTCAGTATGAGAACCTTCCACTGATATGACAGATTTGGGAAAAACAAAACAAATTGCAATCCAACTGAAAACGATGAAATAAAATTTAAGAGAACTAGATAACTAGCATAAAAATCAATTTAACACATACATTTCCAGGGTTTCTTGAGCAAGATGTAGAGTATGATATGCTCTTTTGCTTCAGCTCCCCAATCCATTAACTCCAAAGTAGTCCTACTGAAAACAGAAGGATGTACTATGGCATAATTGGATTCATGCCCTCTGAGTTTCATTTGGAATCTCTTCAGCATGTTCTTGTTGACTTTGTAACATTTTTGTAGTCTGTAAAAGATAGCTGAAGTTCACATGAATATTCTGTATGCAGTATTTCCTAAAATGTGTGTGTTAAAATAAAAGGGAAAAATGTGAGTTTGGTCAGATTTGATTCTGATTTAAACAGTAGATCAATGGGTGGTGTCATTTTGTAGAACTGATGACCAAAAGCTACGATTTGTCTAGAATTACTTATTACTAGTTTTGTAAATTAAGCAATCTAAGTGATTGCAATGTTGCTACTTCTATGTCAACTGCTAAGGTAACAACCCATCATTCAGTGGTAAGAGAAATGCTATACATTCATTATAGCTAAGGTTTAATCCTTACCATCTTTAGTTGAAAAAGAGATTAGGTAGCAAGCCTGGGAACTATGCTCACAGCCTTGAAAAGCTATTGCCAATAGAAAATACCGGGCTAGATGGACTAGCACAAGACAGCTTTATATGCTCATAACAACACTTTTATTTATTTCTGTGACCCAGATCTTTTGTAAACACTGAAATAGAAGACATGTATTTAAACCATCCCAGCATGCTAATTTCATCACTCCTATTATCTAAGTAAGATGTTTTGTTTTGTTTGCTATGTTAATTCAGTTTGAGGAGGGTAACACTGTTAGTCTGTGACCGGAAAAAAACAACAAAGGGCTCATCTACACAAGCCAGCTGGCATATCCTAGCCGTTGATCAAGCCTGTTACTCCCCCTCCCGTTACTCTACAAAACGGGCCAGAGCCCAGACAGCCACACCAGCCTGTCACTGCTGCCGCCATCACCATCTTCTAGAAACAAGGAACCCAGCCCACAACATGCGACCAAAGCCCCCTGCATGTGATCAGCTTTGGTTACATGCTGCGGGATCCCTTGCTGTATCTGGAAAAGCAAGGCAGACCAGCAGCTGCAGGGACAGGGCCTGGTCTGTTTCTGCCCAGCTGAAAGGATTTTCCCAGGTATTATTTTACAATGATTTATTGGGCCCTATCCCAACTTAACCCCATCTGAGCATCATATCTGCCTCAGGGGTGGTGAGGGCAAGGCAAAAGACGTGTCCAGGACTGCAGGGCTCTAACATGGGGGCAAGATTGCATATATTGCCTGTGTAGACAAGCCCAAAGAGTTTTGTAGCTACTTAAAGACTAACCAGTTGTATTTGGCATAGGTTTTATGGATTCCATCCCACTGTTAAATCAGACACTAAATTGAAATGACATGAGTGCAACTAAGAACTTGTAATATTGGGTGCCTTGACTATCATGTGAATATTCATGTCATTTTGTTGTGAAACCATTTCCTAATGAAGATATTTTAGATTTCTCATTGCATATATTAAAACAAAGGCATTTAAATGTTTGATTAGAAATGTTTTGCAAAGTTCCCTGAGTGTCTCTTGGAAAGAACAATTAATTTTAATTGTATAGTTTGTATGTGAATTTTATTTCTAAAATTACTAGGCAGGCAGAGAGTAACATATAGAATTTATAAATTTTAAACTTAATAGTATTGTAGGAATTAAATACTATTGTTAAGGTGGAAGTGTGCCACCGAAGTTACTCTTAAACTGTATACAGTATATGAGAAGTTGTAAAGTTAGATTCCTCTTCAATTTGTGTTGGTCTTCATTTCTGAAGTCTTCAGGACAGTCATGCTAGTGTTTATTGGGTCAAAGTCTCATGCCAATTAGTTTAAAGATAACACAAGATATACTGCTACAGGTTACACTGCTAATCTAGTAATGGTGGGGGATCTGCGGTGCTCCAACAGTTGTCAGACTGCAACTCCCATCATCCTGACCAGTCCATCCTGGCTGGAGCTAGTGAGAAAGTCTAAGAACATTGGGAAAGCCAAGAGTTAGGCCTCTTTCCTGGCTTCAGAGAGTGTGACACAGATGGCAACTGCAGAGACAGGCTGGCATGGTGGTATGTTTCTTCCTTGATGAGGTGTTTTTCCCCAGGTATTTTGCTATAACAGTTTAATGGGTTTTACTCCTTCTCTCTCCCCCCCCCCATTTTTGCCCTGGGTGTTGTGAGGACTGCCTGGGGGCAAAACAGGGCAAGAGCCCTGTGTTATATGTACTGCAGGACTCCAAGATGGGAGCAAGACAGGGCAAATAGCCCATCTAGACAAGCCCTTGGTCAGTCCTTCCTCCCCCAACTCAAGCATTCAAGTGATTGGTCTTGTCCTGACCTGCAGGCTGTACAAATTAAATTATCAATTACCACTAAACAAGTAGGGACCAAAATTCCACCTAAACGTTAGGAAAAACTTCTGACAGTAAGAGCTGTTCAACAGTGGAATACACTGCCTCAGAGTGTGGTGGAGTCTCCTTTGGAGGTTGTTAAATGGATGGCCATCTGACAGGAATGCTTTGATTGTGTATACCTGCATGGCAGGGGGTTGGACTGGATGGCCCTTGTGGACTCTTCCAACTCTGGGTAGTCCAGACAGTGAAATAAATCCTCACCATACCCTAGAACTTATTTAGACATGTTCTGTCCCCCCAATATTGTTGAAAAGGGGAACATACACATGATACACATGTTGAAATAAAATAATTAAAAAAAAAATTTTAAAAAAAAATCTTAGAAACAGCATTGGGATCCAACCAATTACTGACTCAAAATTGTAAAAGGCAAAAGATTTATACGATCTGAAGAGAAACCAGAGTATTGTACACACTACGCATTAAAATCCATCCCAACCCAAATGATTAAAAATGATACACCTACATGTCTCAATGCACAAACCTAGATATATAGCTAAGAAAAAACTATTGGCAATCCCTTAGACATGCATGAGCATAAACTAAAAGTTTTTTATGTCATTATGTAACTCCCTTAGATGTTCCCAACAAATTCAATGGAGTCCTAATTTTAAATGTTCCAATTAGGGGGTAACCATTACAATTTAAACCAAGTTGGCTGCATCTTGCTTAATAAAAAAAATAACCGTGATGCTTCTGTTGAAGTTCTAATATGTCCTAGTACCTAAAATCATGGCACAGTCACAGCTAAGTGGTGAACTTGTTTACATTTTTTTTTAATTTGCAGCTATAAAAGCTGGACACTTTCTTTAGCCAAAGATGAAAACCCAGGATGACTAAGCCTAAACTAAGATGCCTAGCATTTGAAAGACCTCCAGTATACTAGGAATGTGACAATCTTAATAAAAACACAGTTATGGAACCCAAGTATTGCCAAAAAGTGCTGTTTTGAAAGCTTTTACTTCTCAGTTGAATGAAATAAGAATGTTATAGCTGCTTTATTTTTCTGTTTAGTATACCCTCAGTATCAGTGATACTGAACTCCTAATAAGATGGTCTCCAATTAGGTAAGGAAGCTTGCAGTTCCATCACATACAGTACTGAGTTTCTTGTTCATAAAAATTTAGTTAGTACGAAGGAAGTACATCTGGATAAAAAATAACTTTGAGTGCTAATTAGGTCCAATTTACTTTAGGTATAAAGGTAAATCAGTGGCCTTTTTCTGTCTCTTCTCTACGGCATTGTTTAAGCAGGTTCTAGAATTTAATCTTCAATATTTAATGGAGCAACTGGATTAAATATAGGTCTCTCCCTTTTTGCTTGTATCTTTCCATAAGTAGTTTCAAAATCCTTTTTTGTTCCATTCAGATATTCTAGAGTGCCAGTCTTTAAACTGTATCCTATGGCATTTAATTTTTTAAGTCTGTATTCCACTATTTCTGTTGAAAGTTCTAATACCGCAGGTGTCTCCTTAATTTGGTCTACAGAAATTCCAGCCTTCAACAGTTCCTCCAGTCTTTCTTCCAGAACTGGAACTGAATAGTAGAGAAGGGCAGGACATTTTAGTATTAATTCTTTTAGTTCTTGATCAGTGCACTTGAAAATGTTCTTTGAGAAAAACAGGCTGTTCTGCATAGTGGCAGGGTTAAGCTGAACAATAAATCCTTTGAGCTTGGACACAAGATTTAAAACTTCTGAATCAGTAAATTTGTTCTTCTGAAGAAACTCCAAGTTTTCTTGGACAGTGGAAGAGGTATTTAACAGAATAAATGGATTTTGACTCAGTAATTTTAGTAGCCAGTTCTTCATATTCTCCTGTGAACCTCCTAGCCTTAAGTAGTTACTCTGCAGGGTTTCTATCATATGCTTGTTCTTAGCAACAGGATTATGAAAAATGTTTGATGCACTTGTTAGAAGCCTACTGATAACTGTGTTCTTTAGTCCCAGGTCTTTAAAGAATCTAACATTGGCTTTCTGGTTTTCATAGTGTTCAACTGTAAAAAAGGAGTCTGGGAACCGTTTTATTAATTCAACTAATTGTTTTTCATTTTGACAGACGGATAACCACAGGTCTCTTTGACAACTGACATCTGTAGGGCTGCAAAGAATTGCCTCAGGACAGCATTCAAAAATATATGCTATAGAACTCCCATCAGCTCCCATTTTTTGCAAAATCTTCACCATTTCTTTGACATATGTCACCTCTTTTGAGAGCACCCATGGTTTCAGTCTACGGATCTTCTTGATATCCACAGATAATTCAGACAGACTTTCTACAGTGGCTTTGTTCTCCTCTCCTGAAATGAAATCAGTTGCATATCTGAAATGCTGTAAAAATGTTCCATTCTTTGTTTGATTCTGTAAGGCTGAAAAGCCCGACATTCGTAAACTGGGCTGAGATCTAGCCAATAAATTCATAAATAAATTTGAAGTAGCATTAGCCATTCCACTTTGTAGTTCAGCACTATATTGGAAAAGGCCTGTAAGAACAAAGCATATAGTAGTTTAATGTTATACTATGTTCAAATGCAAGAATATAAATGCAAGGGGGGGTGAAACAGCCCGGGTGCTTCTAGATCAGAGATAAGGATTCCGTGGGCCTCCAGATGTTGCTGAACTGCAGCTCCCAGCATTCTTCACCATTGACTATGCTGGTTAAGTCTGCTGGGATTTGCAGTCCAAGAATCCTAGGAGGCTGAAATAGGTCCACCTCTGTTCTAGATAGATGGCTTCTAACAATGTCAAAAGACATTGTGCAACTATTCCATTTTTTTCACAACAGAACTGGTGGAAAGGGAAAAAAAAGGCAGAAAAAATATGGGAAACTCAGGAGTTAGAAGCAGAAGAGGGTGACAGATCCCATTTCTAGGCTGGTCCTTCATTTCCAACCCTTGGGCTCCTGTCACTCCCCTTGCCCCTTTCCGTCTCTTAATCCCTCCCTGGATTGGGTACTTGGGCTTCAAAGTGACCCCTATGTGAACCAGTGGATGTGTTGTTCTGTATGTACACTTCAGTAAGCATGACCAGAGCCTCTATCAAACTTAATAGGAACAGCCAGACACAATTGTAAAAAAAAAAAATATAAACAAGTAGAATTTTATTAAGACATATTTAGATAACACTAACACCTGAAGTATTTAATAATGCATAGCTCACCAAAATCTTATTCAGTTCTTCCTACTGGCTGACAGTCCTACCCCAATTATAGCTTTCCCTTGTCTCCGGGCCATCTTTTCCCCTAGCTCTCTTTTGTCACTGACAACCTTCGGTTTTGTATTGTTTCTCCCACCCAGCCCGTAGCCCCCTTTACAACATTCCCTGAGCTGTGATTGGCTGATACCAACCAGACTTGTCCATCTCCTATCTTCACAGAGGGTAACTCTGTTCCATACAATTCTATGGATGGGGCAGGGGAATTCTACAATAAAAGACATATCTAAAAGTAATTCATGTTGCTTTAACAGAGGCACTTATTCATATTCAGCAGAAATGGCCATATCCCTGCTCCTGTTCAACCTGCATGTTTTGGAATGGAATCAAGTCTCCCTTTGTAGTAACTGCTATTCAACTCCCTTCATTTGGAAAAGGGGATGTATTGTGAAGAATTTCCTACCTTCTGTTTCTGTCACATACAGATGATAAACAAGTGTTGAACAGTTGCAGAATGTGTGTTAGTAGGTCAACAGCAGCAGATGTATGTTATTTTGCCACAAGTATCATAACCTCAACTCATCAATAAGTAATTGGGTGACCTATTGTCCAGCCTGTACCTCCTGCTCCATTCCTTCTCATTGACCTGAACTGTGGCAGAATTAAACTCCTTCATGCTTCAGCAACCAGAAAAGTTAAACAACCTAGGAATGAATGGGAAGGAAGTAGTGGAAATCCTTCCTGCTGCATCAGCACTGCTAAAGGAAAGGTATTTCTCTATTTTTGCAATCTGGCAAAACTCATTCCACAAACAATTTAATTTAAATCCTGCCTTTCTCCTTGTATAAGATTCAAATGGCAGTTTTAAAAGGCAGTTTTAGTCTTAAAGCTGTCTCCGTCTCTCTTGTTAGCATTTTTACAGCTACATCTTCATATTTTGTTAGCCCTCAGCCTTTCCGCTGTCAAGGGAGCAGCTGGTCCTCTTTGAACGCTTCTGTGTCAAAAGGAACAAAGCTTCTGCCTCTTCAAAAGCACTAAAATGGGGCACATTCACCAAGTGTTTGTCTCCTCAAGAGGAAAAAAAATTGTGAGGGAAACTGTACTTGCAATCCTTCTCTTCATTTCAAACATTCTGTGGATTTGGGGAGTATCGTCAATCACCCTAGCAATGTTAGAAGTGGCTTAATCTGATCTGGGACTCAGCCAAAGGAACCTGTTTTCAGTGACAGGCCTTAACTTAGTAGTGGGGAATTAAAATAGTATAGGAGCCCTGATTCTCCCACCCTAAGTGTTCTGCAGCTGGGATGACATGATGATGAGGGTCATGGATGCCACTGGCTTCGCTGCCCACAGGCTTCTTGTGGTCTGGAGAAGCCCATGTGTTGTAAAGACACCCACTAAGGCAAGTCCCACATAGCCACAGATAATCCAAGCATTGCAATCGATGCCCAAGTCAGAAGGAAAGAGAACGACAGACAACACAGAGACTTGCTGGGACTGTTTTGCAACTCCAAGATCCACGGTTTGGGCTGGAAAGGTTGGGGGGAGGGCTTTGGGAATCAGTGGGATTCCCAAGGACTACATTGGACTTCCCCCATGGCGTATACAATTCCTATCCTTAGTCGAACCCTAAAGACAAGAAGCCAGTGGTGAGTAAAAGATAAACTGGGATCTATTGGTAGACCTCTAAGGTGATGTACAGTTGATCAGCAACAGCTTCTGACTTCCACTTATTTAACAACAACATGAATGAAAAGCCTGCTGAAATATTTGGGGGGGGGGTTGAGTGAGAAATTGGGTGCAATTACAGATACACCTCAATTAATGAAGTAGATGTGCTCCTGGGCATTACTTCTTTAACAGAAAATGTGGTACCAGAGGCAGAAATAACATGGGAAGAAGGGGGACAGGTTCCTACAGCACAAAATAGAAAAGCACTTCCGAATGTTTCAGCAAAGTCCCCCCCCCCCAAAAAAACCAGTTTTGCACATGTGAAATGAAACAACCAGGTCAGGCAAGCCTTGCATAATTAAATAAAAACATTCCAAACCTTTTAAAGACCATTTGAAAGCATCTTCCAAAATTCATCCAGCGATGACTGTTTCTTATGATTCCCATTTTGGTGGCCAAACTTATAGAGCTAGGGGTTGGAACTCGGTCGGTATGGGACTGCTGGTGATGGTGTAACTTCAAGTTGTTTCCAACTTACAGCGACCCTAAGACAAACCTATCACAGGGTTCTCTGAGGCTGAGTGTGTGTGACCCCCAAGGTCACCTAGTGGGTTTTCATGGCCAAACAGGGATTATGGGACTTAAATCTACTTAAGGGGACTTGTGTCTGTGGGAAACAGAATTAAGCAGTTTCACAATATCATGTCATGCTGATATTACGTAGTGGAGGCAGTGAAATTACCATTGTACATTGGGATTGGTGCCCTTCAGACACTCCTGATGTGCATTAGGGCACCGGCTAGGGAGTGCAGATATGCATCAGGACACTCTTGCCAGTGCCTTGATAATGCGTCTTTGCAATACACTAGGACGGTTTTACATAGCACCTTTGCTACATAGCTACGTATACATAAAGTTATGCAATGCAGGCTGCAACATAGAATCACAGCTATGCTTTTTTACAATAATGGGGCTAGCTGACCAGGCAGGCTTATCTGCTTGCCCCTTTTCTCTGTTTTGCTCTTTATGCATGCTCAGAAATAGATTGTGGAGGCAGCTGCTGTTTACCTTGGCAGTTGTAGGTAGGCATATGTAAGCTGTAGGAATGGTTAGAATGGGATCTCATTTTCCCCAGCTAAACCTTTATTTCAATATTTGTTGGACATACTGTCACACCTTGACACCATTAAGTCTGTGTTTCTCCAGCCCTTCTTCACCATCTTCCCAGTGCTAATGCTGCTAAAAGAACCCACAGCTAGACAGAAGGAAAAGGGACTGGGGGCATGAAAGCATTTGTAAAATGCAACTTTTCTGTTAGAGACTTTAACCAAAGTATGCCAGTATATGCCTGAAACAGATTATGAGCTCTGCTCTAGAAAGGAAAACAAATTCCTGAGCTGCTAAGCATATGGTCAGAAGTATCTTTCACCTCTATTTTATTTATGTCACTGAACCACTGTGCAAACACCCGGCTCCAGTTGGTACGTACATCTAATTAGGAGAAAACATCTCAGAAACCTTAAAGCTGCCACACCCTGCTCTAAGCATCCACACATTTCTGTCAACACTCCTGGAGGACTATGCCAGCCAGCTTCACATGATTTTAGCAGGCGAGGGAGGAATCCCCATTTTAAGGAGAGCTGCAACCTTTCTTCCTCTGAGGGCTCATTAGGAATCTTTAAGAGGACAAGAGGCAAATATTCAACAGGTGCAGTCTCCCTATTATTGCACCAGCAAAACCTACTGTATGTACCGCTGTTCAGTGACAAGGACTTCTGCATTTATGGTGGCATCAGCTTTTTTTTGGAACAGACGTTAGTAGGCAAGCTTCCAGCCTCAATCCCATGCATATTAGCCAAGGATAGGATGAGGTTATAAAGCCTGCCTTTTGTTTTGTTTAATAAGCTTTAGTCCTAAGGCTCAAATACTGGGCCACCCCTTCCAACAAGACACACTTGCGAAGATTAGTAGTCCGTTTCAGCATCAATAAGAGAAACAACTCTTACAGCTGCTTTAAGACGAAGCAACGTAAAGCCTTACCATATTCCGAAGAAAAGCGGCAAAGCAGCAGGAACGTTCCATCTTTCCTGCTGCTTTACCGCATGGTGTCAGCGTTCTTCCAGCATTCTTTTTTTCCAGTCCTGTGGGGGACTGAGATAAAACCACATCTTTCTGTGAACAGATTTTTCTGGTTAGCAAAAAGATGCATTTTTCTCTTGGTCCCCCACGAAACCGGAAAAAAAGAATGCCAACGTCATGCGATAAGGCAGCAGGGAAGACGGAATGTTCCTGCTGCTTTGCCGCTCTTCTTCGGAGTGCAGTAAGGCTCTATAGTTCAATCACACCACATTGTTATAGCACGATTATTCCACTTTAACCGCTCTGGATGCCTCCTGTGAAATTCTGGGGTTTGTAGTTTAGTGAGGCCTAAGAGCTTTCTGGCTGAGAATTCTAAATGCCCCTCCCTAAACTACAAATCCCAGGATTCCACAGGAGGCAGCCATAGTACTTAAAGTGGAATAATAGTGTTATAACAGTGTAGTGTGATAGAATTCATGAACTACAAAGTTTTAAAATGGCAGCTGGTACTTGGAACTTGGATGAAATAGGTGCTCTTAACAACACTTGCTGTTCTAAACTCTTGAGTTTAGTTTTGGAGCCTTCTAAATAAAAATGCAGCCTAAAGGGAGGAGCAGCAGAAGGGGAGAAATAGGAATTTAATTTCCTGATGTTCAGTTCCTAATGTAAATATCACATCATTAAAAAATCCTGTGTCAAGACCATATAATGGTGCTTTTTATTACAGTTAGCACATGGATTTTAAGAAACTACATGTCTTAGATGACCCTGCTGTGTATATATGTATATACCGTACTTCTGTACTGTTCAACTGTTAGAAAACAAATTATATCATTATTTTTTAAAAAATCATGAACTATGGCCCACTCCTTATACTGAAATAAAAGGGTTTTTTTTAATAGTTAGCACATGCATTTTTAGAAACTACATGTTTTAGATGACCTTGCTGTGTATATGTATACTTCTGTATTGTTAATTGTTAGAAAACAAATTATATCATTATTTTTTTAAAAAAAGAATTCATGAACTACGGCTAACTTCTTATACTGAAATAAAAGGGTTTTTTAATAGTTATCGCATGTATTTTAAGAAACTACATGTTTAGGTGACCTTGCTGTGTCTGTATTGTTCAACTGTTAGAAAACAAATTACAGGTATATCATTATTAAAAAAGAATTCATGAACTATGGCCCACTCCTTATACTGAAATAGAAGGGTTTTTTTAATAGTTAGCATATGCATTTTAAGAAACTACATGTTTTAGATGACTTTGCTGTGTCTGTATTGTTCAACTGTTAGAAAACAAATTATATAATTATTTTTAAAAATTGATGAACTATGGGCCACTCCTTATACTGAAATACAGTAAAAGGATTTTTAATAGTTAGCACATGTATTTTAAGAAACTACATGTTATAGATGACCTTGCTGTGTCTGTATTGTTCAACTGTTAGAAAACAAATTATATAATTATTAAAAAAAAATTCATGAACTATGGCCCACTCCTTATACTGAAATAGAAGGGTTTTTTAATAGTTAGCACATGTATTTTAAGAAACTACATGTTTTAGATGACCTTGCTGTGTCTGTATTATTCAACTGTTAGAAAACAAATTATATAATTATTTTTAAAAATTGATGAACTATGGCCCACTCCTTATACTGAAATACAGTAAAAGGATTTTTAATAGTTAGCACATGTATTTTAAGAAACTACATGTTATAGATGACCTTGCTGTGTCTGTATTGTTCAACTGTTAGAAAACAAATTATATAATTATTAAAAAAAATTCATGAACTATGGCCCACTCCTTATACTGAAATAAAAGGGTTTTTTTTTAATTAGTTAACACGTGTATTTTAAGAAACTACATGTTTTATATGACCTTCTATGTATATGTATTTTTTTTAATTACAGTTAGCACATGTATTTTAAGAAACTACATGTTTTAGATGACCTTGCTGTGTCTGTACTGTTCAACTGTTAAAAAACAAATTATATAATTATTAAAAAAGAATTCATGAACTACGGCCCAGTCCTCATACTGTAATAAAAGGGGTTAGTTTTAAAGGTGCCATAAGATTCCTCCTCCTCCTCCTCTCTTTTTCCTGGCCAAGGGTAGTGGTCAGTCCCGCAAACACGCCGCCAGCTGAGGGCTCGTCTCTCTCCGCTCCTCCCACAGCCCCACAGATGCCGGGCCCCTGCCAGCCCTGTTCCGAGGCCCGCAAGCCTGTGCCTCCCCTCCGCTCTGGCCCTCGCTTCGCTCCCTGCCTCGCCTCCCCAGCGCAGAGCGTCCCAGGCGTTCCACATCCCCAGCGCGCCACCCGCGGGCTCCTACCGTCAGGTCTGCAGCCCTGAAATGAAGCCCGCGGTCAGCTCAGCCACTTCCCTTCGGCCAGGCTTCTCGGCGATACCAATGTGCGAGAGGAAGGAGGGGGGAGTGAGCAGCTAATAGGGGTGGAGCAAACCATTTCTATCTCCAACTCACTCCTGTGGCTGCAATAAACAGGTACAAGTACTGTAATAGTTGTCCCTTCATATTCTCTGGGGTTTAGTTCCAGGACCCCCCCCACGTGGATACCAAAATCCGTGAATACTCAAGTCCCATGATATGAAATGGCATAGCAAAATGATGTCCCTTATATAAAATGGCAAAATCAAGGGATTATTATTTTTTTAAGAATATTTTCAAGCTGTGAATACTTAAATCCGTGGATACCAAATCTGTGGATACAGAGGGACAATTGTAATTTCCTGGGTGTGTGTGGACCATAAAACATTAGGACCGCTGCTCAGGATTTAATGAGCGGACAAAAACTTTCATCGGGCAACACACTCCTACCCAACCATTCTCTGAAGATGCCAGCCACAGATGCAGGCGAAATGTCAGAAAGAAACTCTTCCAGAACACGGCCTCACAACCCAGAAAAAAAAACAAGGAAAATCTATGGATGCTGGCCATGAAAGCCTTTGACTTCACATATTATGATTTTGCTTCCCAAATCAAGATGAGCAATCTGGAGAATGTTGATCAATGTATTTTACTGTATTTTTATTTTTTAAAATCCTTTTGCACCTCACTTTCTCTTTTATCCAAAACTCTCTCTTTGCTGGGCAACATTGTTTGCAAGGGTTCCAGTCTTTTCTATTTATTGATCAAATTCCATAGGTGGCAGTGTCCAAATTGCAATAGTTGTTTGTTTTTAAAGACACAATAACAGTTGTCCCTCCGTATCCATGGATTTAAATATTCACGGCTTGAAAATATTCTTTAAAAAAACCAATAATCCAAAAAAGCTAACTTGATTTTGCCATCTTATATAAGGGACATCATTTTGCTATGCCATTGCATATCATGGGACTTGAGTATTCATGGATTTTGGTATCCACAGTGGGGAGGTCCTGGAACCAAACCCCAGTGAATATGAAGGGACAACTGTACAATCTTCCAGAGGGAGCAAATGTGTGGAGAGGGTGTGATATTGATTGCTGTACTTCTCACTTTTTCTTTCTAGTCCCAAAGATTGCCAATCATGCAATGTTTTACATCAATGGCTCTTTACTTTTTTTTTTTTTTTTACCAGGGACCCCCTTTAAATATCTACCCCCAAGACTGGAGGAGGAGGGAAGATTTATTCTCCCCCCCCGCTTCTTCCTACAGTTTGTGGCTGAAGCTGATTGAATGGCAATGTGCAGGCCAAGCCAGCCAGCCTTTGCCTTGGCTCCTGTCACGTGGCCACTCCACTGCAGGCAGGAGGTGGACTGAGAAGCCTTCAAGCATTCACGTACCCCCTGTGAAGACATTGCAGCCTCCTAGGGGTCCCAGGATCACAGGTTAAGAACCACTGCTTTGGATTACTTCCCCCCCTTTCCCTCACTATTCTGAAGTACAGTAATTTGTTCCTACCTGAAAGGTAAGTTGTTGGGGGTCTTTTAACTGATGTGAAATCATAGAGATTGTTGGGACAATTGAAATTGGCATGTCCAATACCTCACTCCCTCTTTATCTTCAGGTTCTTTTCAACTTCTGGCCTAATTCCATTCTTTCCCCCATCCTGTCTTCTAATGTTTTTAATTTTAAAAGTCTATCTAAAGCCTTAGCAACAGAATAGTGGATACCTGTGTTCCATGTTCCCCACATGCTTGTTATTTGCCATCAAGCTGTGGGATCCTTAGGTGAGAGTGATCATGTTCTCCTGGAGTTTGTTATACAATGGAAAGGAGAAGCCAGGCATAGTCAGACACGCATTCTTGACTTTAGGAGAGCTGATTTCAATAAACTCAGGGAAATACTGGGGATGATCCCATGGTCAAGAATACTAAAAGAGAAGGGACCTCAAGACGGTTTTGACTTTCTCAAAAGGGAGATACTGAAGGCACAATTTCAAACAGTACCATTGAGGAAGAAAAATGGGAGGTGTCTCAAGAAACCAGGATGGATGACTAAAGAACTTTCAATGGAGCTAAGTTTTAAACGGAACATGTATAGGAAATGGAAAAGGGAGGAAATCACCAAAGAAGAATTCAAACAGATAGCGAACACGTGTAGGAGTAAAGTCAGAAAAGCTAAAGTGCAGAATGAGCTCAGGCTTGCTAGGGAGGTTAAGAACAATAAAAAGGGTTTTTTTGGGTATGTCCGCAGCAAAAGGAGGAAGCAGGAAATGATAGGGCCACTACGTGGAGAAGATGGCAAAATGCTAACAGGGGACAGAGAAAAGGCAGAATTACTCAACACCTTCTTTGCCTCAGTGTTTTCAGAAAAGGAAAAGGAGGACCAACCTGAGGAAAATGGAACAGAGGACACAATAGGGGAAATCCAGCTGAAAATAAGTAAAGAGGTGGTACAGGAATACCTTCTTAATCTAAATGAATTTAAATCTCCAGGACCAGATGAACTACATCCAAGAGTATTAAAAGAGCTGGCAAATATAATCTCAGAGCCATTGGCAATAATATTTGAGAACTCCTGGAGAACAGGAGAAGTCCCAGCAGACTGGAGGAGGGCAAACGTTGTTCCCATCTTCAAAAAGGGGAAAAAAGAGGATCCCAACAACTATCGTCCAGTTAGTCTGACATCAATACCAGGGAAGATTCTAGAACAGATCATTAAACAGAGAGTCTGTGAACATTTAGAAGGCAATGCCATAATCACAAAAAGTCAGCATGGGTTTCAGAGAAACAAGTCATGCCAGACTAATCTGATCTCTTTTTTTGATAAAGTTACCAGCTTGGTAGATGAAGGGAATGCTGTGGACATTGCATACCTTGATTTCAGTAAGGCCTTTGACAAGGTTCCCCATGACATTCTTGCAAACAAGCTTGTAGAATGTGGGCTAGACAAGTTAACTGTTCAATGGATTTGTAATTGGTTGACCGGCCGAACCCAAAGGGTGCTCAGCAGTGGCTCCTCTTCGTCTTGGAAAGATGTGACCAGTGGGGTGCCACAGGGTTCTGTCCTGGGCCCAGTGCTATTCAACATCTTTATCAATGACTTAGATGAGGGAATTAGGGGCATACTTATCAAATTTGCAGATGACACCAAATTGGGAGGAGTAGCTAATACCCTAGAGGACAGGATCAAAATTCAGAATGACCTGGATAGACTGGAGAGCTGGGCCAAAGCTAACAAAATGAAATTCAATACGGAGAAATGTAAAGTACTGCATTTAGGGCGGAAAAATGAAATGCATAAATATAGGATGGGAGAGACCTGGCTGAATGAGACTATGTGCGAAAGGGATCTAGGAGTCCTAGTAGACCACAAGTTGAACATGAGCCAACAGTGTGATGCGGCAGCTAAAAAGGCCAATGCAATTTTGGGCTGTATCAATAGAAGTATAGTGTCTAGATCAAGGGAAGTAATAGTGCCACTCTATTCTGCCTTGGTCAGACCTCACTTAGAATACTGTGTCCAGTTCTGGGCACCACAGTTCAGAAAGGATATTGACAAATTGGAGCGTGTCCAGAGAAGGGCAACTAAAATGGTGAAAGGTCTGGAAACAATGCCTTATGAGGAGAGACTTAGGGAGCTGGGTATGTTTAGCCTGGAAAAAAGACGGTTTAGAGGCGATATGATAGCCCTGTTTAAGTATTTGAAGGGATGTCACGCTGAGGATGGAGCAGGCTTGTTTTCTGCTGCTCCAGAGACTGGAACACGGAGCAATGGGTGCAAGCTCCAGGAACAGAGATTCCACCTCAACATGAGGAGGAACTTTTTGACAGTCAGAGCTGTTCGGCAGTGGAACACACTCCCTCGGAGCGTGGTGGGGTCTCCTTCCTTGGAGGTCTTTAAACAGAGGCTGGATGGCCATCTGTCGGGGATGCTTTGATTGTGATTCCCTGCGTGGCAGGGGGTTGGACTGGATGGCCCTCATGGTCTCTTCCAACTCTGCAATTCTATGATTCTATGATTCTAAGCTGTCTTTGAATTACACTTGACTCTCAGTATCTACAGGTTCTGCATCTACAGATTCCATCATCCACAGCTTGAAAATAGTCCAAATTTTTAAAAAATTCAAATGGCAAATCTTCATTTTGCCATTTTATATAAGGGACACTGTTTTACTATGCCATTGTATACAATAGGGACCTAAGCATCCATAGATTTTGGTATCTACGGGAGGAGGTCCTGGAACCAACCCCCAGTGGATACCTAGGGCCCACTGTACAACAACCCTATGAATGAGAGATATCCATGAGCCTTGGTCATCAACAGCCCTGCTCAAATCTTAGACTCTTATCACAAGCTGAAGTAAAACGACAGGGCAGCTGTAAGGTTCTGCTTTGTTTAATAAATCTCTCTGCCATTGCTTAATTGGTTCATCATTAGTCAAAATGTATATTGTCTGAAATAAAATAGCATTCTCGTCAAAACGTTCATTTTTATCACTGATTTTCTCCCCAAAAGTGACAGTTTGTTTCGTACATCTTTGTAAGTCGTTCTTAATATAATTCCATGTCTTAATATAACTGTTCTTCAGTAACATACAATTCATATTTGTCTTAGTAATGTCCAAGTATTGTATTTCACCTTTCTCTTGGTTTTAAAATCCAACTTTTCAATCAGTTGTATTTGATCCCCTTTTTTCATATTTTTTGTTAACATCATCATCTTTTGTCTGTTGAACTCAAATCTAGGCAATACTCCAAGTTTGTTAATGCCTCCAACAATGTACTGTACTGTCCAGGGGTTTTTCCAACACAGTCACTAAGTCATCTGTAAATATTCTTAATTTAAATGCTTCTTTCTTGATTTTTATACCTTTAATTCTCTCATCTTGTCTTATAACTGATCAGAATCTCCAGAGCTAAAATAGAAGGGGAGAAAGTGGGCATCTTTGTCTTGTACCTTTTTGTATTTCACATGGTTTTGTTAACTCACCACTGACCAAGATTTGTGCCTTCTGTATATCATAAAACGCTTAAATCCAACCAATAAAATTGCCCCCCAAACTCATCTATTTTAGAATTCTGAATAAAAATTTCCAGTTCAAGTTATCAGATGTTTTTTCAGCACCCCAAAACATCAATGCTGCCTCTTTTCCTTATGTCTTTATAAGTACAGTAGCACCCTCATATCTGCTGATTCACCAACTGCTGATTCAATTATCAGCAGTTGGTGACAGTTTTGGGTGGGTGGCAGGGGAGGAAGGGGAGGAGGTTTCTGTGGAGGCAATGGTGGGGGGGGGAGAGAAGGAAGGGAGGAGAGGTTCTTGCCCCGGCATGGCTCTGGAGGCAGCAATGGTGACCGGGGGGTGGTGGTGAAGGGAGGGAAGAGAGCTCTCTCCCCTTGGCATGGCTCTGGTGGTGGCAGTGCCAACTGGGGGGTGAAGGGAGGGAGGAGAGTTGGCACTCCGTTGGCGGCAATGGTGACCGGAGGGGTGAAGAGAAGTAGGAGAGTTCTCATCTCCCTTCTCCCTTCACACCCTGGCATGCCTCTAGTGGAAGCAATGGCAATGGGGGGGGCATTCACCATTATCCGCAGAATTCATTATTCACAGGGCCCCCTGGAACCAATCTCCCACGGATACTGGGGTCCTACTGTATTCCAAAATATCCCAAATGCATCTGGTGTTATCATAAAGCTGTCTTTTCAGTAATCCTGTAAAATCATCCTCAGTCTTTCTGTCAAAATCATTGCAAAAATCTTATAGCCGTTATTCAATAAAAATGGCACGGATGATTCTGACCTCCATATACTAGTCAATTTCAACTTGTAGGTTTGTGAAAGGGAGAGACATTGTTGGAAGCTTTCCTTAACTTGTGCCCAGGTTGACTGGTGTGGGTGGTATTGTTCTTTTTGAACACAAGAGTTTATAGCTTTAGCATTAAGGGCCCTTTCACACTACATAATTATAGCACTATGATTCCATTTTAACTACCATGGCTCCATCTTATGGAATTTTAGGATTTGCTTTTAGGAGGGGTACTTAGAATTTGTGCCAGAGAATTCTAGTGCATCAGCATCTACAAATCCCGGGATTCTATAGGTGGACATGGCAATTAAAGTGGAATCATAGTGTTAGTATGCCCTTCTACTCCCTTCCCATGATATCTCATAATAGGAAATAATGGACATTTTGGAGGGTCAAGTTGGCTGGAGCAAACCGGAGGTCAGTTGGAGGTCACAATGACCTGGGATATGTCTTAGCAATACAATGACAAGCAAGCCCAAATTAGAATTGTCCGGAAACCCCTTAGTAAACACAGTCGTTAAGGAGGTATGTGCTAATCCTTTATTCCAGCCCTGGGCATCGTGGCAATAATTCAATCAAAGAATTAAGTGATCATTTCCAAATCTATTCCTATGGAAGTCTTTCCTATACCCCCTCCTGTCCAACCTTGCGAGGTTGTCACAAACCCATCAATTTCTGTCTCCCAGCCATTAATGCAATCAGTTGAGTTTCAGTTCCCTTTGTCTACCTTGTGGGAAAGCAATCCAGGCTTTGTCATAACCAGAGTACCCCTTCAGGATATGAAATAGGGTATAAATATTAGTCCCCCAGCAATAGTAAAGTGTGCTACAGTGGACGAACCCAGCCACTCTCTTTCTTGGCACCCCCCGGGTTGGAACTTCCTATGCCACCCTCAGACACCTATCTGAGTATCTTCACCGCACGAAACTCCAAGACCAGTAACCATCACCTGAATCTCTCCCTCTGCCTAATCTTTTTGTCTTAGCCTGCTAGGAACATGGGTTGCGTGTGCAAGTTAATATTGGTATACATAGGTGAAAAGATCCCCAAAGTCACCCTCCCCTCACAGACTTCCATTTGAGCTAATAATTCCCCCAGATAATAATAGAGATTTTGGCATGGGGGGGCTCTAAAGCACCCCCACCCCTTATGGTAACAATAGTGCTATAATGTTTAGTGTGAAAGAGCATTAAGGCTTTAGAGATTTTTAAACTGTCTCTAAAGATATAGCGCTAAAGTAGTAAACCATAAATATATCATTGCTACATTTGTTTCCTTGGATCACTCCATATATACACTTAGGCATGGAGGTGATCTTGCTCTGAGGAAACAAACACAGTAATAGCATGATTACTTAAGTCCTACCTCTAGAGATTTTTTGTTTTTAATTGTAAAGAGGCACTGGGAGAAAAACAGAAAGAGGCTGTGTGAGCACTGCAACACATTTGGAAACACATCTGGGAGAAACATGAGGGTGATGAATACACTCACATCTAATGCCACAGCGTACATCTCAAGCAAGATGTATGTACACAAATGAACCTAAATGTGCTGCCTTTCTACTGAAGTTTTTTTTTTTTTTTTTAAAGTCAGGACTGTGTTTCGGAGAGCCAGTGTGATGTAGTGGTTTGAGCATTGGACTACAACTCTGGAGACCTTGGGCAAGTCACACACTCAGAGAAAAGTAAAAGCAAACTCCCCTCGGAACAAATCTTGCCAAGAAAACCCTGTGATAGGATTTCAATAAGTCAGAAACTACTTGAAGGCACACAACAGCAACAACAGCTGTGTTTTGACCAGGAAGCCACAAGAAGCAACACAAAAAGCAACACAAATCAGCAATTTAGGTGAATCCAGTGCTACCATAAAATCTAGGGAAAGCTCTCATGATACATTACCAATGCCAGATTTGAAGTGTCCATGTTTGAGACTACTATCTTGTGCAATTTTTTTCTTTATGTATTTTGAAAGGAGTCAATCAGGACTTTCCCACACACGAAGGTCCTTCCCTTCCCCATATACAGTAGTTTTACAAACTTGTCTTATGGGGAATATCACTCCCACCAGTTAGTTAAAACAAAAGTCTCTGTGATCCTTGTAAAATAACAAGATGTATCAGACCTTCCTTAGCTGGGAATTGACAATGACCTCTAAACTGTTAGTGTCATTTATGTCAGGTGTGTTCCTGTTGTTTGTTATTGTTTACGCAGCACTTTCAATTTACACAGTGCTTTATCAATATGATCTGATTATTGGAATCTATGAAAACCTTTTCCTCTTCCTTTCCTCTTTCTTGGTAGTCCTTTATAGGAGTAATATGGGGCTGGAGGGGAGAGAAGAAATCCCAAGGAGCTTGCTATTGAAATGTTTATAAAGGGTGACCCTCCTCTATTGAAAACAAGATTTTAAAAGGGGGAAAAAGGAATGCAGTAAAGATGGATAGTTAACACATAAAAGATCTGTTTCATGGGGAGTGGGGTGGGAAGAATCCTGTTCAACCAGAGATGAAATTTGAAGGAAGTAACAGCTTGCGGGTGTTCAGTCAGTGGGAAGATTTTAAGCACATTAAAAAGCACATATCATCACTTCTAATTCAGCTATCTGCTGAAACAGAGTGGTTCCATTAATTTAATCTTCGACAGAGAAGATTGAATGTGAGCTTCTTGGACTAAGGCTGACCAGCTGGGAGGCATGCATAAGATGTTACTGCCAAAATATTCTAATTTTAACAAGCAGTAGATTTGGGGGGGGGTCATCAGAACAAACTGCACAAGGTGAAACTGAAAACTAACTAAGTTAATTAGCAATTCTCTCTCGCGCTTTTTAAAAAGATGTTGAATTTTTAAAATCCTGCTTATTTTTTAAAATTTATTTCATACATACACACAGCATTTCATGCTCCACAAAATTTAATCTCCCACTTAAACATCTATGTAGAATTAAATACTGTACTTCTTTAGAATGGTTTCTGTGCCTGTCATACTTGATCTTGCTGAGTCACCTGATGGTGGCTTGCTGAGCATCCTGAGGACATTTTTACCAAATACTTTGCTAATAACATGAGCTAGGAAGATTGCTCCTAGCATTATAACCATTACAAGCTTTGCTATCTGCTTTAGAAACCCTATTCTTATTAAAATCATTCCACTGGCTGCCAATTAGTTGTCAGCCAAGGCACAAAGTGTTGGTTATTACCTTTGAAGACCTGCATGGTTTGGGTCCAGGTTACCTATGGGATCACCTCCTCCTATATAATCTGCCCCATACACTCATGTTCTGAGGAGGACATTTACTCCAGCCAGCCAGGATTATTAGGTTTGGCACCTGTCACCCAGAAGACTTTTTCTTCAGCTTTGACAGCTGAATATGCTGTCTGAATTTAAAGCACCATTAAAGACCAGTCTCTTCTGGAGGATTTTTAAATTGTGAATTTTAAATTATGAATGTTAAGTATGGTTTAATTGTTTTAATACGTATTTATCTCATTTGTTCTTTTAAATGGATGTGATGCATTTTAATAGACATACATTAATCTGTTGTTCCCCACCTCGATCCATGGGGAGAGGTAGGTAAGAAATAAATATCATCCATCATCATCTATTCAAGGTCAGTGAAGTGCAATTGTAAGCATGTAACAGCCCTGTGTAGGGTCTAAGAAAAAGGTGGGGAAACTCATGGCCTGAAAGCAAACCTGGCCCTCCTGATGTTCCAATCCAGCATTCTGGACTGCCCCAGAAGGTCACGCTACCCCCTCCATGACACCATTGTCTGGTGGGTTCCTAGTCATTGTTTAAACAGTTTTCCCATTTCAAAAGCTTGATATACCTCTCCCACTGAATGCTGTATGGTGACACACTTTTGATGGCTGCTTCTTGATGCTTCTTATTGTTTCCATATCCAAATGCTCTCCTAACTTTAAAAAGAAAAACTCAGTAAAAAGGCAGCAATTGTTTTAGTTCACTTGTGGGTGTCTTGATAGTGACATAAGTTGTTTTGTTATATGTGGCTGTGCTCAACCTCATCACTCACCTCCCTATTTTGTGTACAGATGTTTCTGGATGCATTGCAGTCCTTAGGCTGACGCCTTTCTTTCCACTGTCTCTGTAGAACTTTCATTTATTTTTTTTAACTCTCTCTAAAACTTTAGCACTATTGCTGTACACTAAAACAAAAATCTAGAACTTTAGCTCTATTTCATACCTTCATCGGTTCACAGATGAAAACAGGGACACATGTGACCAAGCAATTGGTCAAGAATTTGAGTACCCAGCTTGTGGGGGAATTAGCTAACACACGTTGGAAACTCCTTAATGCAGTGTAGATGTGTAAATTGCTATTGCTTAAAACAATTTGTAAGCCGCTCTGATAGCCTTGTGGGTGAAGAGCAGGGTATAAATAACTAATAATTAAAAAAAAATAAGATGGCAAAAGTTACTAATGAGGAAATGCACAAAAGCTAGGAGAAGATGCAGCAGTTTGCTTTTGCCTGAGTCTACTGGGAAGGGCAAGATTCTCCCCTTCCTCTTTTCCCTGCTGAGTTAATTGAACGCAAACTACTTTTTGCACTTCGAACATAATTTGTAGCCATGGAAATAAGCTGAGAACAAAGGGAAAAGGTGGAAAGAGGAGAGAGAAAATGGGACGTTGGAAAAGCAGCTGAAAAGTGGGATGACAGTGGATTAATCAGGACTGTCCCTGAGAAATCGGGACAGTTGGAAGGTATTCTATCGCTATACGCTGCTTTGGTGGTATTTCTGTGCTTTTCGTTGGCATTAGATCATCCTAACCACACCCTCACCCCAGATGTGCTTTCTTTTTCTCAACAGCACAATGGCACTAATGATCTAGGGGAGATTTTAAAACATCTCTCAGTGGTGACCAGTTTCTTTGGAGTTGTAGTAGGAAAGGGAGAAAAATGAAGCTGGGTAGGCAGTGTGGTGGGGATTAAAAGCCTTCTACGTTATCACCCATGTTGTTGTTGTTGCAAGTTCTGCTTCATTTGCATGCATTTTGCTCAAGTTTTTCTCTAGATGTACACACTTTTGCATACAGTACATTTTGGACCTACATGCATTGGGTGCGCATGTTGGATATACACCTGAGAGACAAAGCTGGAGAAGTGGTATTAGATACAGTTGTCCCTTCATATTCGCTAGGGTTTGGTTCCAAGACCTCCTGTGGATACCAAAATCCGTGAATACTCAAGTCCTTTTATATGCAATGGCATAGCAAAATGGTGCCCCTTATATAAGATGGCAAAAACAAGGTTTGCTATTTGAATTATTATTTTTTAAAGAATATTTTCAAGCTGTGAACACTTAAACCCGTGGATACAAATATTTTAATTAACAAAAATATATAAAGCTGTACCCATTTTCACAAGAAACACAAATGCCTTACCCCCAACTGAGAGCTTGTCTACATGGGCAATTTACCCCATCTTGCCCCCATCTTAGAGTCTTGTAGTCCTGACAATGCAGGGTATTTGCCCCATTCTGCCCCCAGGTAGTACTCACCAGTCCCCAGGGCAGATACAGGGCTCAGACTGGGCTAAGATAGGGTAGGGCCTGATACAACATTTTAAAATAATCCATTCCCACAAGGAAGGAATAGATTGGGTCTGTTCCGGCAGGCCAGCCCTCACTGCGGCTACCAGTCCCAGAAAGCATGAAGAAGTTCCACTGTAACCAAGCTTGCACCCCACTTCCAAGGCACCCCACTTCTGGAATGTTAGCATTGGCTATAGGCCTCAGAAACTGGCCAACTTGGTTCATTACTGTGCCAAGTTGTACAAGGGAAAAGACAGGATGGTCTCAGAAAAGGTAATTTTTTTGGTTTTTCCCTGGAAAGGAAGGCCTGGAGCTAAGAAGCCAAAAGAAGACACATTCCACATAAATGGGAGATTAATGGATGGAGAAACCCTTTTGTGCTTGCTGATTGTGAAATTTCCTCTCCTCAGCTCCCAACCTAAAAGAAGTTGTTCAAAGCTGTTAAAATTCATTATCATTGGACATTAAGAAACACATTTAGCATCTTTCCTCACCTTTTGTCAAGACCAGGAAACTCATTGTGCAATCCATGAAGGCTCATGGAATCCATTGTTTCAACCCATGAAGCAACCAATCCCCTCAGGTGTATTTGGAGGTATAAAAGACCCCCCAAAATATGCCTTTTTGCACACAGCCAGTAACAGGGGGACACTCTGTTGCGCTGTGTTAGCCACACCCAGTTTCCTCCACCCACTGCCAGATTGACTACAGGACAAGTCTGTATCACCTCAAGATCCTCTTGCTACCTCTATCCAAGTTTTCCTACTGTTTCTTTCTATAGCCTTGGGTGAATGCTTCTTCTGGGTGAATGTGTGTATGTTTGGTGTTGTTTTTGAACTCCTTAATAAAAAAAACCATACTTAATTTTAAATGTGTACTATGTATTCCATCCAGACTAGTACTGGTATAGTTGGTTTAAAAAGATTCCATTGTTACCCCCTTTTGCATAGCTAAGTCGAGTTGCTGCTAATTTCCCCAACATATTAGAAACTCGACATTTTCTTGGAATTTTCCAAGGAGCAATTTGGGTAACACCACAGCATACGGCCAAGGCTGGTTACATGCAGGGGCCTTGGTCACATGTTGTGGCTAGCTTCCTCGATGCTGGGAGAGCATGGAATATGGTGGTGGCAGCTGCAGTGACAGGGCTAGAAGCCTGTCAGGTCTTCCTCCCATTTTGTACAGGTAACAGGGGAACTACAGACCTGATACATGGCCAGGATATGCTGGTGGGGAGCTGGCATATTCTGGTTTATGCAGATGAGCCCTGAAAGTGTAATCCTATACATATCTACTCAGAAGTAAGCCCCTCACCCCCAGAACAATAGAACTTACTCCCAGAATAAGTGTTAATAAAACTGCAGCTTGGCACACAAATAAAAGTGTGGAGTGCTGTTATTTCCTCTTCAACTATCTCCAAGCTCTTTAAAATAAAAGAATTTTTTTTGTGCAGGATCCATTTCCTGTGAAACAGAGAAGTACAAAGATTTGTCGTGTCTTTGCAACCATCTATTTAATTACAAATGGACAGGTTAAACAGGTATTCAAGAAGTTGCAGAATCAAGTATACAGGTAGCACCAGATTCCTAGAAGCATCTTTTAGGTCTCATAAAACCCAAGCCAACCCAGCACTTTGAAATACAAGCTGTTTCCCCTCCACAGCCTCTTGGAATTGCTTTCATCAGCCCAGGCATAATTCCCAAATAGATGTCATTTAACATACATTCCAAGATGATTTTACACAAAAGCAGGCAAATGGTCTATTGTGTCAACATTTATAAGCCACTATCATAATACAGAAATTTCCAAAGACAACTCTCTTCATGTTACTGTAAGACTAACACTGTGTCCGTGGCAATGCATCCAGCAGAGGCTGGGAGCTTCCATGTTAGTGGGGCAGTGAATCTGCTCCAGGTTTGAACCTATCTAAGGAGCTGAATCGCATACTACAGGACATTCAGCACCCCAAAGAGCTGCTTTAGTGTTCTGACTAAAACTCAGAGCAGATTCACTGTCAGACTGGAACAGGAGAGGCCAATTTACCGGTATATGCTCTAGTCCTCAGATCAAAAGCCTGCATTCACAGTAACTCTGAGCTGTTATACAGATGATATTCTTAAAGTAAATGTCCTCTGGGAAACACATATGTGTATGTGTCAAACATTTTGCTTTCAGTCTTAATCTAAGGAATAGAGCATGACAGCTGTTTTGAAAAATGTCTCTTCTGCGTAGCTAGATATGACTAGGTGCAGTCCAATCTTGATGAAAAATACAGCAGATGAATGAATGAAAATAGAGAATAGCCTTGCCCAATCTAATGTTGTTTGTCACAGCAGGTACTTCCTGTTATCATCAGCCTTTCCTTAGTAGCAAGAAAAAGCCAATTGTCTATTCAGTCCAGCACTGAATTTCATGTATGACCTCAGGCTCTGGAGAGAGAATGTCTGAGTTAGCCCAACTCCTTAGCTTTCTCCTATCTCACTTTAAGGAGGTTGTTAACTGGGTGGTGGTAGAAGAAAGAAGATAGGAAGAGGGCTATAGGTCCTACACAGATCTATTTGATGCTGATTTTGTTATTTTATTATGTTTGAATGTTATTGTTGTATTATTGTACTTTTTAAGCCAAAGAGAAAAGCACAAGATATGTTTTAGATAAATGCATCAATAAAATGTAATTTCTCAGATTGCACTTATTTAAAAATTGTGATTTATCTCAATATGACACAGTGCCATTCCCTATGACTCTAATGAAGGTATGGAGTCAGAGGTGGACATAGCAGAGAATGGCCCTATGGATCCTGGCACAAGTTTATCTACACCTGTGCCAGCAGGGAATTCTGCCAACCTGGAGTCCCAAGCAGAGGAAGAGCCCGGCACCATTCCCAGCAGTGAGGCCTGCCAAGTCAGATAAGGAGGAGGAAGAGGAAACAAGCTTACCTATACTGTCCTTCAGCCAACAGAAATCCCAAAAGGAAGGCAGGAGAATATCGCTGAGATTTTATCTCAAACACCGGCTCATTAAGGAGCACCTGAGACAGCCATGATTACTATGGAGCCTTTGTCAGAGGTTAAGTGATCTACCTGGCAAAAGCATCCTGTCAGTTATCTGTGACTCCACGTTCCTGCTGCCTTGACTTCTGTTTAGACCTTGGACTGATTCTGACTACTCTGTTGACTGATCCTGTTGAACTACAGACTTGCTTCTGGACTCACGCTGACTTATGTAAGCCTCAGACTATTTGCTGGACTCTTCTGTGCATCTCCCTGCTTGCTTCTGCCAACTCTTATCAGGACTCTACTTAAACTGCTTGTTATCATTACAAATTGGCCACTTTCCCAGATATTGCTTTATCAACTTCTGAGCTATTTGTTTATATTTTTGCTGGCATCTGGCAGCTTTCCTGGACACACAGTTTTGCAGAGCATATGTTGATGGGACAATGAAAAGATGACAACTCCCCAAGTAAACTGTCACATGATGGAAATTCACATGGTGGGCTTGTCTATATGAAGCAAAAAGACACAGTTGCACTGCAGTAAAGGCAACTCACAGCAGCTGTGGTTTTAATTTGGGGGTGGTTATGTAGATTGCAGAGATGCAAAGCTATCCACGTTTGCTATGCAAACTGGCATGCCTGTGAATCAAGATGGCAGTTGCAAGTGAATTATTTGCATTTTTACTTGCCAATTAGCCACTGCTGAACAGTATTTTTTAAAAAAAAAACACTATTCCCAAGGTGTGATACAGCAATATTTCACCTTAATAGAAAAGGAAAAAAATTTTTTTATCACATTAATGCTTGCTCACTAAGGCAACATAAACATGGTGGTTCTGGGCGCTTGCCTTGTTAGCAAGCCACACACACACACACACACACACCGTGCTCATCTGGCCATTCAGCTTTCAGCTTCTAATTATATGGGAAAGTTGCATTGCTTGTCCCAATGAGCAGAAATGCATATTCCCCCTGCTGTTTTTTAACTACTCTGGGAAAAACCACAAAGGCTTTTCCTGCGGAGCATATGGTGTATTTAGCCCCCACTCCTTCCAAATATGGCAATACAATGCAGGATGCCATTAAGAGAGCTTGTAGTCTCCTCGCATTCCGTGAGGAGTATTTTTGCCATTTAGACAACCTGGTGAATGAGATAGGGAGCTCCCTTATCCTCTGTCTTTTCCCCAGTTGCCTCAGCATCTCTACCTCATTGTTGCACAGCATTGGTGGGGTAGGCACTGGCCTAAAGATGCTGCATCCTTATTTGAGAGCTCACGCTGAACAAGTTTTGAAGAGAAACGACAACGCAGAAGGAATCACAACCCAGAAACATCATCCAAGGAGACCTTCTGCTGTGCTTTCTGTAACCGGATATGTTTATCTCAGATTGGCCTTTTCAGTCATCAGCGCGCTTGCAGAAAGCACGGGATGAGTCCTTTCTGAATCTTCGTTTGTGAAGAAAAGCCAGAGGGAGAGAGAAAGACGCTGCACACATATGAGCTGACGCACACTGTAAGGGGATTTCAAATGACCTCATATGAAAATACATTTCAGTTATCTCAGTTTGGAGAATGTGTATGTAACATGTTTAGCACATGAGAAACAGTAAAGGTAGCAAAACTGAAACAAGGTTTTTGTTGTTGTTGTTGTACAGTTACCAGTAGGTAGCAGAGGCATAAATGTAGTGGATAGGGGAGAATGACATGCAGACAAGTGAAACTGTGTGTGTTCCTGCAAACCACAACCCACACAAATAGAAATTTCAGCAGACAGTAATCAGTTTCACCAGAGCTTGAATAAATCCTCTTATTCATCCAATGATCAGCCATCTGCTCCCCTTCTCTTCCTTTCTAGTTGAGGGAGAAATTAGTCTCCTAAGCCTGAAGCAACTACACTTTGGGAACTATAGATCAAATAAAGCATTGAATATTGTGCAAGTGCTGTGGCCTATTAAGATGCTCATAAAGATTTTCAGCCTGCTAAGTGTTTCAGGCACAATCACCTAGATGTCTCTAGTCTAAAGCAGTGGTGCTCCTTCAAATGTTTTGCACTAAAACTCAATCCATCGTTCTTACCACCGCACATGATAGTTTGGGCTTCTGGACACTGAAGTCCAAAACATCTGGAGGGTCCAAGGCTCTCCATCGCTTCTCTAGGGGAAATACTCTTCCTGTGCACCAGGATCTCGTATGTCCCAGGACTAGACTGCATATTCCTTTTTTATACTGTGCTGATAAAACTAATTTAGTGCATATGTGTGTGCGTGTGTTTTCTCTTGTCATCTGGAAAGATTACTATATTGAGAGAAATTAAAACACTCAAATGACAACATACTACTTCCTTAAATCTGTACTGCTGATATAAGAAGGCAATTCTGCACTGATCTTTTCCAGCCTTAACCTATCTCATATGGTTGCTGCAAGGCTAAAATGTAATTGACCTCACTGGAGGAAAATGGCTTACAAACAGGGTTGCCAATTCATCAGAAAAAGGCAACAACCATATGATGTTCCTTTAACATCAGACTGTAGAAATTAGGAGGTGACCTTTTCATGGTGTAGAGAGAAGAACTATCATCAGTTTGCCAGACAAATATTTGCAATCTTAGGTACAAATGGAGAAAATAAATAGTATCAGAAACAGAAATAACTTTCCAGAGGTGTAGCTATGTCAGTCTTTTGCAAGAATGAACAGATACACACACAGATTCAGAATCAGTCTTCTGGCACCTTAAAGACCAGCAAATTTATGAAAGTGTGATAGATGTGTTAGAGTCTAAGGCCCCTGAAGACTAATTTAAAAAACAATAATGCCAAAAAAGTAATTCTAAACCATAATTTTAAAATTGAAATCAAAGTATTACAGTGCTGCTCTAGTGATTAAAACATTTCATGCTGTTTACACTGTGAGATGGCCATCTCTGGCTACCTTTATTTTATATTTACATTTTAGAATGTAAATGAAGTACAGAGGAGTAAATACCCCAAAGGACAGAGACTAATTAAATCTGAAAGCTATAAAGGCAAAACAACTGCAAGTGTTCCACCCTGGGAAAAGGGAAGATTTTTTATTTGAAGATTAGCAAGGGGACCTATTTTAAGCATACTGATAAAAGCCTATCAAAGGCTGGATGTTTCAAGATATAAATTTTATTGCAAGGTAGCTTTCTTCAATGTATAGTAGAACACCCTAGAACTGCTTGTGCAAGTTGCCGCTTCCTATCCATCTGATCACATGGCAATCATATACATGTTTACTCAGAAGTAAATCACATTGATTTCAAAGGGACTTTCTCCAAGTACATGGATATAGAATTGCAGTCTAAGTGCTGACAGGATTTCCTGGTTGCTTTGTGTTCCACACTTACTGCAATGTAGATGTGTAAATTGCTATTGCTTAAAACAAATTGTAAGCCTCCATAGCCTTTGTGGCTGAAGAGCAGGGTATAAATGCCTAATTAAAAAAAAAAAAAACTTTACCGTACAATGTCATAACAATACAGTCCCCCTTCCCAGAGTTCGGTCCATATAGTACTTAAACTCAAATTTAAGTGATGTTGCTTGAAGATATTCAAGACCTTCATGACAAACTGCATTGCCTTATGCAGTTTGCCCATCTGCTAGAGGCACAGGTAGGCAGTTGCAGTGCACCTCTTAAGACTAGCCACCTCTTTTGCAAAAGGCTTGATACCTTTAAGAACTGCATGTCAAAGCCCAAACACAATATTTATTTTTTCAAGTGTGATTCATTGAGTTTAATCTGAAATAAACCACATAAAGGGCTACCATTTAAATGTTGCCAGAGAACCTTCTGAGGCCATGGTATTGCTGGATTAGTGGGGAAGAACTGCTCTTAACTGTCATCCATCAAAAACTCATGCACGCTAATAAATGGTTGAAAGCCAAACACAGAAATTGGACTGCACATTGTCAGTAGAATAAAAGGGGCTTAAAAAGTCAGGTCTGTAAGATCCTTGAAGAGCATCATGGTTTTGACATGAAGACCATCACAATTCACATGAGGTTTCTGAAGCATAAACATCAAGGTTTAGCATATCATAGCACAGGACTGTTTTACATTAAGCCACCCTAAGACCATGGGCCCATCTACATGAGGAAAAAACAACGGAGTACCTTGCAGTAATGGCATCTTGCAGCAGCAGTCTTAATGGTTTTTCTGGCCTTGGGACTTTGTGGTTCAGAGGGCTTGGGGCCAACTTAATATATTTTTAGACTTTAAAAATATTATTATTCACAGTTTTAAATGTCAATCAGTTTTATTACACTGCATCCTGAGAACTCTGTGTGAAGGGTGGGAAAAATATTTTAATAGATAAATATTTAAAGAAATAATATGGTAGCACTCGATTTGTGATTTTATGATAAAATCTCAACATGTTAATGTATGCTGCATTTGGTGAGAATCTTAAGGATATATGTCTTCAGTCTCTGTTTTTGTGCAATATTTGCATCACAAAGTACTTAAATCTATGGTCTTCATCATAAAGTCAGTGTGCCAGGAAATTTATGTGACTGTATGAGATTTATTGCCCCCCCCCATGAATAAGCCCCCCTTTTAAAAACCAGGACCTAAAAAAAAATACTTAGAAGAAACAAATGATTTATTATTCTCCTATCCACTTCCTCTTTGCCTGTGGGAAATTTAAAAGCACCGTGTACAACTCACAGCTATGCATGTTTTCCCGCCCCAGTTCTATATATTTAAAGATACAGACATCATAATAACATTAACAGAACATATTTATGTAGACATCACCCTGATTTCAGTGAACTTGCTCCCAAATAGAAGCACACAGGACTAAACACATCATGGTGCCAGCCAAGCTCCTATCCAGGTTGATGCCTGTTTGGTTTTAACAATGCAGCAGACACATTTTCATCTCAGATGATATTACACCTACTTCAGTGTTCTTAACCTGTGGTCCGGGGATCCCCAGGGGTCTGTGATGTCCTCACAGGGGGGTCCTTGAAGGCTGCTTGGCCCACCTCCTTCCTGCAGTGGAGTGGCCACTGGAGAGGTGCCAAAGCAAAGACTGGCTGGCTAGCTTGGCCTGCACATTGCCATTCAATCCACTCTAGCCACAAACTTGCAGGAAGAAGCAGGAGAAAATTCTTCCCTCCCCCTCCAGTGGATTATTGTTATTATTAGGGTTTTAAATCTTGAGCTAAGTCTTGAGGTCCACAGCAAAAAAAGATATTTAAATGGGGTTCCTGGTAAAGCAAAGGTTAAGAGCCACTGATCTACTTCATCAAGTGAGCTTTGGTCCACACAAACAAATGTTACAATCAGTGTTCTTAAGGCCCCACAAACTGGTTGTTTTCACAGCAACAGACCACCCCCTAGCTCCCACCTTTGGGGAAATGGTATTGTGTTGTTTGTTTGTTTGTTTTTTTGGAGCTAAGTGGCCATGTCTCCAAAGAAAACTACAGTAGGAAACCCTGTATCCACTGGGGATTGGTCCTGGGAGGGGACATGGATACCGAAAACCGTGTATAACAGAAAACGCCATTGCAAATAACAGGACTTCTGGTTTAAAATACCATAGTGTTGCCTTGGAGGACCTAGAAAATGGCTAGAGAGGACATATTTTTTAGGAAGACTCAATGGCAGGTGTGAGGTGTTGTGTCCCATGGATAACTGAATCTGTGGATAATGAATCAGTGGATATGGGGGTCCTACTGTATTTGGTTGGAAAGGGCGGATACCATTGGTTTGAGATAAATAAATATAACACTGACACATCATATATGCCTTTGGGCCAAATTCTCTAACAGGGGGCAAGAGATGGGAGTCCACACAGGATCCAGGGGGATTAGGATTTTTTAAAATTGAAATACAACCATTCTATAGAATAATAAACCCGACTGCAAAAGGCCGTAACAATAACACAGTTTTTTTCCTAGTCTCTTTTCTTACTCATACAAAAATAAAAATATCTATCCTAACACTAATACAGTTTTCCTCTTAATCTAAACACTCTATAATCACTCTTTTCTTTTCCAATAAACATTATATTTACACTTTTACACTAAAATTAGAAGTTACACATTACAATTCTACATATTTGGAAAAGAAAAAATTAATAACAATAATACAATAATAATAATAAAATGGTAATAATAATAATTATTAGTATATTATTATACAGGAGCTTGGGGAGGTGGCAATGGAAGACACAGAGCCCTCCAGTTTCTGTTGAAACTGAGCCGCCTCACGCGGTTCCGTTGCATAACCCACAAGAGTTGCGTAGCTGTGCTCTCAGGCGCCAACTAGCGGTCGCAACCTGAACAAACAGAAAGATGCGAGCCCCGCCCCCTGATTGCTTTTGGTCTGCTCGTGTCTGCGCACCTGGTCGAGCCGCGCTGCATCCCCTCCTAACTCCGAGGAGCCTTTTGAGCGGCAGGCACATTCTTTCCGCGGTGCGCCTGCGCAGCCGTGCTCTCTGGGCACGCAAGCAGCCTTTCTGTGGCGCGCGCGCACCGCTCCGCCCCTCCCTCTCCCTCCAAATCCGAATCGCGCGCTTCGGCCTCAACTTCCACCGTGAAAGCCCCGTGCTCATCCGGGTCCCTCGAGCTCGAGGCCCAGAGGGGGCGTGGCTTAATAAACCTGCCCACACCCTGCCCCGCCTTGTCCCCGTTCTTTTCCGTTGGTCTCCCTCAGGGGAGACGGCGCCCCTTTCATATAAATACAGTATCTAAATAATCCTGTATTATTGTGTGTGTGTGTGTGTGTGTGTGTGTAGGGGTGTCGATAAGAGTCATGGTTTATTCGTTATTGTGTGTGTGTTTTTAAAGTTATTATTATCCCGAAACAATCCTGTATTAGTGTGTGTGTGAGGGGTCGATAAGAGCCGTGGTTTATTCTTTATTGTGTGTGTTTTTTAAAACGTTATCATTCTTATTATCCCGAAATAATCCTGTATTATTGTGTGTGGGGTGGGTCGATAAGAGCGTGGTTTATTCGTTATTCTGTGTGTGTTTTTAAAAAAGTTAGCATTCTTATCCCGGTGGGCTCTGTTGCGAGGCCTGGCAAAACAACTCTTTCCCCTCAGCAACCGGACCTTCAACACATTTCAGAAACGTGAGGGGGCCGCCGGTCACGTGGGCCCGAGGGAGCCAATCGGGAGCAAGGGGGCGGGGCTTGGCGGCTCCTGTCTTTCGAAAGAACTGCGTAGAGTCACAGGGCGGGCGGCGAGGAAGGGAGCTGAGAGGAAGGAACGAAGTGGAAGACCGTTGTGAGGAGAAGAGGGGGGTGCGCGCGCGTGGAGGTGCCGCAACCGCCACCCACGCAGCGCGAGACGGCTTTCTTGACCCCCCCCCCACCCGGACTCCGTGAGGTGATTCTTCCCCACCTGAACTGCCAAAACTCTGAAGCGCGGCTGAAGAAAGAGAGAGAGGGAAGGAGGGATGCGCTTCCCGCTGGCGGCCATTGCCGCCGCCGCCGCCGCCCCCACTGGGTCCTAGAGAGGCTCTGACTTTCGCGACCGTTTTCGTGCCCGTGCTGCCCCCTCCGAAGATGGGGGTGAACGCGGTGCACTGGTTCCGCAAAGGGCTTCGGCTCCACGACAACCCGGCGCTGAGGGAGGTGATCCAAGGAGCCGACACGGTGCGCTGCGTCTACATCCTGGACCCCTGGTTCGCCGGCTCTTCTAACGTGGGGATCAACCGGTGGAGGTGAGTTGGGCACCATGGCGGGTGGGGGGAGAGGAGGAAGAGGCTCTTCCCCCCCCTTGAAATGAGCCCCCCTCGCTTATAAAAACCCTTTCCCGAGGGCGTTTGCGCACGCGCGCTGGCGAGCGATTATACAATACAGTTGTCCCTCCGTATCCGCGGATTTGGTATCCACGGATTTAAGTATTCACGGCTTGAAAATATGCTTAAAAAAATAAGTAATCCAAAAAGGAAACCTTGGTTTTGCCATCTTATATATAAGGGACACTATTTTGTTACGCCATTGCATAGAATGGGACTTGAGTATTCACGGATTTTGGTATCCACGGGGAGGGGTCCTGGAACCAAATCCCAGCGAATATGAAAGGACAACTGTACAATAACGATGCAGGGCACTTCGCATTGCAGTTAGCGCTTGGTGTAGTTTTGCCTTTTTTTTTTTTAAGTGCAATTTGGTCACTTTTTCCATTCCTTTTCTTGGACGAGATTGCTGATTGCTTTTTAAAAAAAGCCCAGGTTGCAATTCTGTTGTGCTTGCTGGGGTTTGCAGCAAGCACTATTGAATCCAGTCGTACTTGTTGCTAAGTAAATGCGTGTAGGTAGGATTGTGCTCTAAATACTTGTTAACAGGTCGGTGTGGGTAGTTTGATCGCATGCAAGATGGGCAAGCATCAACTTAAATCCGTGCATAAAAAAAGAAGTCTACCCCATAATGGTGCTGAAGAAGAAGCATTCTGTGTGACTCAAAAGTTGTATACTCTTACACTAAAAGCTGGACCAATAAAAATACTACTTCATCTTCTTTGAGTGCAGTTGGCCAAGCAGTATTAGCCAGAGGGTCACAAGGACGCTTCTCTTTGTATATTTGTTAAGATGGATATCAAGAATGAGATCTTAGGGTACTTTCAAGTCACTACCCTTGCTATGCCTTAGACACTTAGTCATCACCTGGTCATGCTGCTGACCCGTCTCCTTTTCCTTGCTGTGACTTGTTCTTAATTGGACCCACTTCAACCTCTTCCTGATGCTGGCAGCAGAGAGGCAATTACATACAGTGTCTCTCCTGTTGCTATACAAAATCACTTCATTTGAATGTTTCACAATCAGCACCAAGCTCATTTTTCCAATCACAGAATAAGTGAGTGAAAGAGACCTCCAGAAGCTGCTCATTGAGAATAAAGTTTTGGAGTTGCCTGTCTGTAGCTGGTTGTGCTTATTACCAAACAAATGGGCAGTGTTAAACTATAGTACATGAATAATTTATGTTTCTCAGTGCAAGCTCATAGACTTTTATAACCTGGTGAGCATTGTTAGGTGATATCCAGTTGTTGGGAAAGTTGGGAGAAGGTTTTGAGCCCAGTAAAAGAGTACCTGCCTTGTGTAGGGAAGGCCCCAAATTTTATTTCCTCCACTTCAAGGCCTGGCAAATTCCTGCCTGAAATCTTGGAGAGCCTCTGTTAATCAGTATAGACAGTATTGAGCTAGATAGATGAGTGGCCGCATTTTGTCTTAAGTCAGCTTCCTTTGTTTCTAGACAGTTAAAATGATATTGTTTAACAGATGCAAGAGATTGTTTATTCGGTATATTTTGTATCCCAATTTGAAAAGTGTCAGCCCAGCAATGAAAACTGGCTGTAATACAGTTGGCTCTCTGTATCTACAGTTACAAGCATTCATGGCTTGAAAACATTCTTTAATTTTTTTTAAAAAACCTTGATTTTACCATTTTATATAAGGGACACAATTCTACTATGCTATTGTATATAATGGGACGAGTATCCATGGGTTTGGGTATCCATGGAACAGGTCCTGGAACCAAACCCCAGCGAATACCAAGTAGATTTTTAAGTATAAGTAGATTTTTGCCAACTAGAAGCTGCTCAGATATTTTGTGGTCTTATGTTCTGCTCACAAGTGAAAAAGGTAATAGGGGAGTAGGCGTGTTTCCTGATTTGTGTAACGTGAGTTGTACATTTTCATATATGGTTGATATCATTTTCCTATCATGATAGCTAGAAAATCTTTCTGCTAGGTCCATTTGTTTTCTGGATTTAAGTTTATAAAGAAATTTTGTCATTACAGTTTGAGTCTCCCTTATCCGGAGTTCTGGAATCTAAAATATCCCAAAATCCAAAATTGTCCACACGAGTAGTTGGGATAGTGATACCTTTGCTTTCTGATGGTTTAGTGTATTTTGTTTCATGCACAAAATTATTAAAATATTGTGTATTAAATTACCTACAGACTATGTGTATAAGGTATATATGAAACATAAATGAGTTTTGTGTTTAGACTTGGGTTCCATCTCCAAGATATCTCATTATGTATATGCAAGTATTCCAAAATCTGAAATATTCCAAAATCCCTCTGGTCCCAAGCATTTTGGATAAGGGAGACTCAACCTGTAATTTGAAACCTACTTTTAAGATGAAAAAAAAAACCTTTAAGTTATGAGTTACTGCGTATAGATAAAGCAGTGAGAGAGTCTTGGAAAAAAATATGATAGCACTAGGTCATGAGTGTAAGGAAATACAGGTAAGGATTCTTAAAATTATACATATGCTGGGCCTTACACAATGAAATGTGTGAGAACTGCATGTTAAACTCTTGAATGAGTTTTATCTATAGTTGCCCTACTGACATGCCATACATAATTGCTAGTCAGGCTTGTCACATGGTATCACTGACCTCCTTTCTCTTGGCCCTATTCCTTGACCACTTATTACAGTGTTCATAATATAAAAGCTTTAAAGTTGATTTGGGCTTATCACTGTATAATTTTGTTTTTAAATGCAGTTTCTTAACTAGCCAAATTATCAAAAAAGAAGAGGATCAGAACACAAGGACCACAAGCTCCTGTTTACTTTGAGTCTGTAACACGCACCTGTTTTGAAGACTTCTGTACATCTTGTTTTAAGTGTCTAGTTATCATTTTTGGGGGTAGCTATTAAAATGAAATTATTTTGTATTGCTTTGTATATAGAGAGGGAGACTTAATTCCTTTATAATGTGTAAAGTGAATACACTGCTGAGATGTGACTCTTCGTGACCTTACTGGTGTTCCCAGTCCTTTTGGGGACCATTGGCAGTCTTCAAATTTTGAGCACCTGTTACGAGAACTACCAAAGTAGGCTGCCGTGGAGGTCTGGCTAGTTGCAAAAAATGCATAATTTCCCCCATAATTTGTCTCACCCCAACTACCAAGCCACATATCTCAAATTGTCAAGACACCCATTTTTCAGAAAGAAAATTGGTGATACTCAGAGATCCAACTTGATCCTAATCAGCTACTTGGCAATCTGCAGACATCTAGGCAACAACCACCCCACTCCTTCCAAAACATCATAGCAACACACATTCCATTGAAACATCCAAGCAAAATATGCACAAAGTAAAAAAAAATTAACAATACCCCCCCAAGCTCCTGCTCTCCCCCCCCTCCAGTCCTCCACAAGCTTATTAGGCAATGGTGGGTACCTTTTCCTGTCTGTCTTTCTCATTTCTTAATTAAAGACCATTTATAAGTGCACTGGAAAGCCAAGCATTGGTTCTCCACTCTTTTTCTTTCCTTTTCTGCCTATGGAGCAGGTGAAGCTGGGTCCAGAGGCAATCTAGGGAAAAGGATGACTGTGTTGTAGGAAACGAGTCTGTATCCCAGGAATGTTGCGTTGGAAGGGGAGGAGTTTGGTAGGGCTCCAAAGAAAGAGCATACAGGTGTCAGATTGAGAGTCCCAGATATAAAGCCCATTTTTTGATCTTTTGCTAACATTATTGTTGTAAGATGACACTAATTTGGGGTCCTTTGAATTAGAACTGTCTCTGCATGTTGAATGTGTGTCAGTGTGTGAATGCTCTGCAACTACTGTTTCAGGTTATTGGGTTATTTATATGTATGGTCTTAGTAGTGTTTTATAAGTTTTTATGTGCATTTATCCTTATATTATTATACCTTTAAATTGTCAGAAGCAGTAGATGAAGGTTATCATGAAGTCTTTTGGCTTTTTGAGTCTGTAAAATACAGTATTCTTTACTAGTCAGTTGATTATCATAGAATCATAGAATTGTAGAGTTGGAAGAGACCACGAGGGCCATCCAGTCCAACCCCCTGCCATGCAGGAAATCACGATCAAAGCATCCCCGACAGATGGCAATCCAGCCTCTGTTTAAAGACCTCCAAGGAAGGAGACCCCACCACACTCCAAGGAAGTGTGTTTCACTGCTGAACAGCTCTTACTGTCAAAAAGTTCCTCCTAATGTTGAGGTGGAATCTCTGTTCCTAGAGCTTGCATCCATTGCTCCATGCTCCAGTCTCTGGAGCAGCAGAAAACAAGCTTGCTCCATCCTCAATGTGACACCCCTTCAAATACTTAAAACAGGACTATCATATTGCCTCTTAACCATCTTTTTTCCAGGCTAAACATACCCAGCTCCCTAAGTCTCTCCTCATAAGGCATGGTTTCCAGACTTTTCACCATTTTAGTTGCCCTTCTCTGGACATGCTCCAATTTGTCAATATCCTTTTTGAATTGTGGTGCCCAGAACTGGACACAGTCTTCTAGGTGAGGTCTGATCAAGGCAGAATAGATTGTAGAAATCTATGCAATCTATGATTGTAGAAAAGGAATTCAGCTGGTCAGAGTTAAGCAGTTATATTCTTAAGAGCAGTAGTATTCATGTGAAATCTGTAGGGCTTAAATGCATTACATTTTTAATGTTACAATTTAAAGCTATATTTACTTGCTTCATCCCTTTGTTCCTAAGGATTACCGGTATTCTCTCCCTTCTGAAATGTACAGTTGGGCATTAGGATCAACAAAAAAGTCAATAATAATTAAGCTTTAGAGTTCAGCAATACTTTGTGTTATCCTAATAAGTAATGTTGGAGATCAGCATGGCTTTCCCCCCCCTTTGAGTTGATTCTCTGTGGAGCTGCACTTCCAGTACTTTACTTAAGTTGTTAAAAAATATTTCTTCACACAATCAAAACAAGAAGTTTACCAACAACAAACTGCGCAACAGATATAAGTGTATTCATTAAAAATCATACCATCTTAGTAAAAGAATGGAGTGGGTTTCAGTGCAGAGGATACCTGAAAATCAGATGGAGATAACGTCTGTGAATATGGGAAGAGGGCTGAGGAAGTGTGCTTTCTTCACTCCTGTTGCATACACATACATCTAGATCTAATCCAGTGTGCTATCTGGCTCAGTAAATGCATATTCAAGTTATGAAAGAGACAGCCTTGCTAGTTACCCTACATGTCTGTGCTTTAGAATAATTGGTCACAGAGCTGACAGAAAACAAATAACCCTGAACTTAATCCTAAATGGCATCCAAGGCTTGGTGGAAGATATGAGAGTTCTTGGACTGGTGGAGAGCAGTGACCAGAGTGTTAGAAGATTCAGTTCATATATAACTACAAAACTATAAAGAAAACCACCAAAGCCATGTTTGGACTTCAATAGATAAAAAAAAAAAAGAAAGGATGATTGAGGGGTCAGGTTTCTCCAAAATTCTTGGAGGTTATTTAAAAACCACAGTAATAGAAGCTCGACTAGAATGTGTGTCATACATAAGGAAATATTCCAAGAAGTCTAAGAAGTTACTGGCATGTTTAATAAGCAGCAAAGGAATCTATAAAATCCAATATTTTCTTCATAGAAAGTAAGTTTCAGTCAGGTAGAAACAAAAGGGAACACAAACTGACAAAAGTGCTAGCTCACAATAGGGAAGTGTGGAGGACTTTGAGGAGTGTATTTCTGGAATCGTTGGGATGAACAGTGGAATACTATGGAACAACTAATCCCATGGGAAGTATGGGTAGGACAGAGAAATTCAGGTTTCTTGAAAAAAGTTGTATAAATATTTCAAGCTGCTGTGACAAGAAGCAGTACTGGCAGTAATTCGCTTACAGTGATTAAAACTACAGATTGAGTCTCCCTTATCTGAAACGCTTGGGACCAGAGGGATTTTGGAATATTTCAGACTTTGAAATACTTGAGTATACATAATGAGATATCTTGAAGATGGGACCCAAGTCTAAACACAAAATTCATTTGTTACACATACACCTTATGCACATAACCTGAAGGTAATTTTACACACAACATTTTAAATAATTTTGGGTATGAAAAAAGTTTGTGTATATTGAACCATCAGGAAGCAAAGGTATCACTATCTTAGCCATTCATGTGGACTATTTTGGATTTTGGAATATTTTGGATTTTGGGATTCTGGATAAGGGAGACTCAACTTGTACAAATTTGGTGTGGTTATTAAATCGATTGCTCATATTCAAGAGCTCTACAGATGCTAATTCTTCTAGTTTCTGTTCACTCATGCAAATAGGTCTTTGTGGAACCTTCTAGAGCAGCACAGATTTGGTGAGAAACTTACTTCTCCATACCACACAGGCTCCAGCCACCCACAGCTGCTCTCCCCATAGTTTCTTTTTGTTCTATGTGAGAGAAACTGTGCAGATTGTTCACTTCTTCAATACTCATTGTTAGTTTTTTCTTTGTATCTAATTCCATCTTCTCATTTCTTTTCTTTATTTTTTTATGTTGTCTTTATTTTCTTCATCTGACAAAAATAAAATAGTTGTCCCTCATGGGCCTTGGCCTGCTTATACTGTTTGGTGTTTTATAGCATCTAAGGCCCTCTTTAAACTGTTGTTCTTGTGTATGGAAGTTCTTTCCCACTGATGGACATTACTTTTGTGTATTTAGTTTGAAAGGGAAACATATAATTTAGCTTATTAGATCTGCTGTGGCTTAATGCTGAGGTTCAGAAGAATTTCTCATCTTTTTTGCTGGGAGAAATTCCTCCAAGTTGCTGACCATGAAGCCCAGAACAACTGCTACAAGAATGGCCTCTTCAGCATTAGTTTTAGTCTTGGTCCAAGAAACCACTTAGTTACTTCATTATTGGCACCATTGCTGCTGATGACTTCATTAATACCACTGGCCTATTCCATCCCTGACCTAGTTCCAACCCAACAGGAGAGTACACCTTCTGACCTGTGGTGCCTGTGGCTTCCTCAGCGTGGAACTCTACACCTATCTCTAACTCTAGGATAATCTTTATCCTGACTGTTCCATCTTTATATTGAAAAAGGGCAACCCATACTTAAGATCTCAAAGAGAAAAATAAAAAATAATTAAATACTAAAGGATAAGTATCATGACCTGCCTATTTCAGAAACTCCTCTGGTAATAACTGCTTCTACACTGACTCTAGGAAATCTTGGTACTGATAACCTGGTGGTAAAGGATGAGGATAGACCACCAGCCTGCAGTTCTGCCCATCTCTCATTGTTGTATATGCTTCATCTGATTTGGGGCTCTTTGGACCAGTATGTCCTTTCAGATATCCCACTAATGTCCTTTCTGTTGAAAGCACTCCTGTGTGAGTTCTTATCTCTCATGCAGGGATCAGTAGCATAGAGAGGACTTAACCTATATCTCAGTATTATACTATAATCAATATCATCAGGAGCCTGCATGGAAACTCTAAGGTCCTATCTGTCTTACTCATTTTCATGGAGAGACAGATACCATCATTATCACAAATGTCTGGAATATAGCTGATGGTATTCTCTTTGGCACCATGAATACGGAAATATGTCCTTGTCTCCACCATGATTTAGATCTCCATCTCCATCTACACATCACAGGGCTGCATCAGGGGTTTCAAAGTCAATTTTGGAACTGACTGTTGTGTTTACCCACTGTTGCCCAATACCATCCACATTATACTCTGCACCTATCTCTAGTAGGGCAGGGTACGTTTCTAGGATGGAGGAGCATCGCCTCCCAAAAATACTACTCTACGGTGAACTTGCCACGGGTCAGCGTAAGAGGGGCGCTCCAAAAAAGTGATACAAAGACTCCTTGAAACAACATCTCAGGCTCGGCCAAATTGATGACCAACAGTGGTCCACCCTGGCCTCACATCGGGAGGCATGGAGACGCACTATCCACAATGCTGCAGCCTTATTTAAGAACTCATGCTGAACAAGTCTTGAAGAGAAACGACAACGCAGAAAGGATCACAACCCAAAAACATCACCCTAGGAGACCTTCTGCTGTGCTTCCTGCAACCGGACTTGTTTATCTCGGATTGGCCTTTTTAGTCATCAGCGCGCTTGCAGAAAGCGCGGGATGAGTCCTTCTTGAATCTTCGTTTGCGAAGAAAAGCCAGAGAGAGAGAGACCTCTAGTATTCTGCTGATTATATTTACAGCTTCATCAGTTTCTTCATCTACTTCAGTTTTGTTAGTCCTGACATCTACTCTGCTGCAGTACCTTCAAGATCACTCTGATTGCAGCAGCCTGCCATCTTGAGTTCTGTAAGGAGAAGTTTCCCAGAGGTAAGCCAACTAATCACTCATTTATGTGATGCCCAGAAGCCATGATAAACAAATTACTTACCTGTAGCTGTGGTTCTTCAAATGGTTCTTTAAGTACCCTCCCTCTTCCCCTCTCTTACAAGTCCAGGAATTATTCCCTCTTGGCAAGCCACAGAATTGAGGGGAGAGTAACTTTGGTGGCCTGGAGCATGCACAGTATGAGGGAGAGGGCTGCTTTTTTTAAACGAAAGTTGCTCAGCATTTCTGTGGAGGCACAAGACCCATTTGTGTAAGTGCACAATGACCACTCAAAGAACCACAGTTACAGGCAGGTGACTTCTATTGCCTGTCTGAATTTTTCTTCCACTGGTTATAAAAGTTGATGCATATATTTCAGAACTTCTGGATTTGCAATGTTTGCCACTACTCACTTTGGCTTATATCAGAGTCGGTGTGAATTCAGACTTGTAGTGACAGAGCAAGTTGTTTTAGAGAGCAGAGTTCCCTGTTGCTCTTTGGATATTCTGATAAAATGTATTTTGGGTCAGGACGACAGTTGCATAACTAGTGGTATTTAGGTATGTAAATGCAGGTAATGAATAATTACATTAGAATTAATACTTTAAAAAATAAATCTGAGAGGTTTTCAAATAGAGCAGCCTTTATGTTTTTCTACTGTATGTTGAACAAATGAAGAGGGAGTGTTTTCTTTATTGCCAGTGGGTAAGCCATTTGGGGGAAGGGACAATAATTATGCATAGTTCCAGATTTACATAGTGGCCCAATTTAGCTGTAACAAGAAACAATTATTTCTGTCAAATGAGTTGTCAGATGAATTTATATAAACCTTGGTGGTGCCACTCCCTCTTCCCTTATACACTCCAGGGAAATGAATCTATACAGCTTTTTGCAATAACTTTTGCTTTGTCCAAATTTCACAAATTCCATCTGGTTAAAACTACAATTAATGAACCATATGCTAAATATATATTTGTGTGACTTTCACCCATATTCTATGAAGAAGATTATTTTCAGCATTCTTTATGTATTAAATCTATATGGATGTCCATCATTAAATATACTGTGCGTTCCTATGGAGTAAAAAGACCAATGCCATGTTGAAATTTTTTTTAAAGTAATTTAAAACCATAAGCAATAAAGACAGCATAACAGTCCTTCTAGCAAGGACAAAATAATTGGCTGCTCAAATAAAACACAATACTGAAACAGTTTTACCTAAGGTTTGTTTAAAAGCCCTGTATCAATAAAAAGATATTCATCTGGGGCTGAAAAGACTGCAAAGGGAGTGCTAATCAAGCAGTTGAAAAAGCCTTTTTGTAGCCTCCCAGAAAGTCGTCATCTTAGTCTTTACCTTTCTTCCTTCACTTTGCAAGGGCACATGAAGCAGCCCTTTTATGGAAAGAGTTAGGTTCTGACACCTTATTTAAGGACTTCATAGCAGTGGTGGAAGGAGGAGGTACATTAGGATCCACTCATACCAGTAGCAGAGGTATATGATTCCTATTTGCCCAACAATAGCAACAAACCAAAAACCTGATTGCCTTGAAGCCTTTCCCAATTAAGTTGCAGGGGGGGGGGATGAGACTGACATGTCTTCACATATATCTGCTTGTCAGTGCCAGTATGTTGTGCCTTGGCGCTGGTTGGTGCATCTCAGGGTTTTTTTAAAAAAATTAAGTAGTTTTGTTTATAACACAATAGGTACAAGTGACCAAGGACATAAATAATAATATCCTTCTGATACATAAATCTTGCTGTATCAATCAATTTTTTTAGTTGTCAGTAAGAATGGTATGTTGGCACACAAGGTTCTGTAAAAATGAAGTGACACTGGCAGTCTGCCCATCTCTGCTTAACAGTTAAGGAGAGCATTTTAATTTGGGCCTGTAAACAGACTGGGAGCTTGTAATGTATTGTCACTATGTCCAGTAATAATGTTGATGCACAATTTTGAATCATCTGCAGTTTTTGGATTGGTTTTAACTTTTCTCTGTTAAAACTAATAACCTTCTATTGAATGTAAAATAGTATTCAGAGAAAAATTGATTGAATAGACACAAGCTTCTTATACCTTGCAAATGTGTCTGATCTCCTGGATAAACTGTTGTCAAGAAGTTCTACCTCTGCATTGTAACTAACTGCTAATATTTGGTGACACTTATATTAACATTAGTATAGTTTCTAATGTGGGACTTTATCACACAAGAGTGGTATAGTGCTATTTCTACTGCTTAATCTTTTCTTCGGGTGATACTTATCACATGATGCTATGTCTGTCAAGTAGCTGCTTCACCCTTCATATGTTTCATCTGTAAATTTGAAAAATATGTTGCTATATGGTATGATTAGTTTTGTATTATGTATCACTTGAGTTGTAGTTTCAACTCCAAAATATATATTCAGCATTTTATATGACATTTTATATTAACTGAAGTAATTCTTACAGTGAAACTGAAGTGAAGCACATAGCATTACAAATGCAGCATCTCTAGTATCCTTCTCTTTAATATTTTTCTAGCAGTTGTTATCCCTTCATTTGATATTTTCTCCTTTCTTTGCTGAACTTTGGTTTCAAATTCTGATTCTTCAAGTGTTCCCAGTCCCACATATGCATCACATATAAATGAAGAAATAAGTCTCATGGATTTTTTCAGATTAAAGATATGGAAAGGGATTCTTTGAGAAGTTAATGAATATGGACCAACCAAGTTGGATTGACTGAAGCTGCCCCAGATGGTCCTTGTTCAAATTATTGTTTTAAATACATTTCACCTTTTCAGATAACAAAATTACACTAAATAGTAAAAGGAATTTGACATTCTGAATAAATTGTTAAACTAGTTACAGATTTCAAATCTGAGTTACAGGTTGTGAGGGGGAATACGTTCCTAGATTTACCGCAAATACTTGAAACCGTGGGTAATAGCAAACCGACCTGGAGGACCTAGGAAATGCCTAGAGAGGTGGCCTCTCTAGGTATCTCCAGTGTGACACTGTGGTAACTTCCAGCAGAGGACCTAGGAAATGTATAGAGATGGCATTTTTTTCAGATGATGGACAACTGAAACCACGGGTACTGGTCCCACACATGCAGGGGGCAACCCGTATATGTTTTCTTGACAAAGATGCATTCTAATTGGTTGTTGTACAATCAGTAATATGAAAACATCTCTCAGTTAAGTACAAATTGCTTTCATTATTTCCCAGCTTCTTACCATGCTTGTGGAAAAGATTATTCTTCTAGCTTGTACTGCTGGAACATCTTTGCAGGTGGTGCAGTGAATCTGAAACACACAATGAGATTTCTAGAGATGCTGTGCATATGTGGTAAATTCTAAATTGAAAATCAAGCATCTCTTTTTTTTCTTTTACTTTATGTTCTTATATGTTATGTTACTTGCTTTGTGCTTTGTTGTTCATTTTTGTTGGATTGTTGTTTAACAGCTGTGATCCCCTCTCCCAAATTGTACTATTTAGACCCTAAATATAAGACATTCACTTACAGGCGCACAATGTAATACAAACAATAGAAAAGAGAAATAAGACTGCAGAGGGAGGAAGAAAGCATGCATTACATCATTTATTCTTTCACCGTCCAATGAATGAGACCAGGTTACTTTACTCCTTACTATAATTTTCTTCTTAAAAGACAGGGAAGTACATCCCTCAGTGGCCTTTAGTCTCCTAGTTGATGACACAAGGTGCCTCCCATTAGCTTTTCAGTCCCAAAATAACTTGTCATTTGAGGCATTTTCTGTAATGGAGGGCAGAAGCAAACTAGTCAAGAGCTACCTAGTAACCTCGTGCCCCAAACAGAGTAAAATTTTTAAAAAGCCTTTATTACTTATAATAATTACTTCATTTTGTTTATACTCTGCCTTTTCCCTACAACTGGGATTCAAAGTAGACTATAGAAATTAAAGGTAATACAGATAAAAAAACACACACACACACACACACACACACATATATATATATATAAAAAAAATATTGTTAAAATTTGATTAGCTACAGAGTTAAGAAAAATTTAGATACATACCTATGAAAAAGGCAAGACATAAAAATAGTACAGCACACTATTAAAAGCCCTTTTCTTATAAATAGTTCCCAAACCAATCAAAATAAAAACATCTTCATCTGCTGTGGAAGGACAAAAGGCTGTCAGTCCTCCCTTCCTTGGAAAGGAGTTCCAGAGCCTTGGAGCAGCCATGAAGAAGCCCCTCTCCCATGCTCCCACTGGATGTGCCTGTCGGGGTGGCTGGACTGAGAGAAGGCCACCTGAGATCTTAGGAATTCTTGTATGGGTGGCTATGGTCCTTCAGATAGTCTGGACCCAAACCACAAAGGAAATTATGGGTAATAACCAGCCCTTAGAATTGTGCTCACAGACGAGTAGTAGTTGGAGCTCTTGTAGCAATTCAGTCATATGCTTCCTGTAACCAACCCTGATTAGGAGTCTGCATGCAGCTCTTAGGGTCACCTGAAGTTTCTGACCACTTTGCAAAGGCAGCACAATGTAGAGTGTGTTGCACTAATCAAAACAGGATGTAATGGATATGTCACAGTGGCCAGATCAGGCCTCTCCAGGAAAGGGTGCCATTGGTACACTAGCTTTAAGTGTGTAACAGCACCCCTGGCCACCTAAGCATCCAGACTCAGGTTGGAATTCAGGACTTCACCTAAACTGTAAACCTGTACATTTGTGGGAGTATAATTCCATCCAACACAGGTTGAGTCCCTATACTCTGATTTGCCTTTCAACAGGCAAAGAGCAGTTCTGCCCTCTCTGGATTAAGCTTCAGTTTGTTGGCTCTCATCCAGTCCTTTAGACAGATAGAATACTGGGTTAGAACTGAAGCAGCTTCCTTGGATTTATGTGAAAAAGAAAACTAGAATTTAATGTCTTCAGCATATTGGTGGCATAGGACTCCTAAACTCCAGACAACTTCTCCTTGTCAGTTTTGTGTATATGTTAAATACTGTGGAAGATACAACTGAATTTTGAGGGATTCATAGAATCATAGAATTGATTCCGCAGACCAATGACCATGAATCCCCCAGCACCACCTGCTGGATTTGTCCCTGCCAGGAAGAAATGGAGCCATGCTAAAAGAGGACCTTTAGGTTAGGCCATGGGACAACAGCCACACAACATCTTGCATGAAATAATCAAATTCACTGGCCCAGATAGAGAAAACTGTGTAAGCAAGGAACATTTGGTTAGGCCATTCTCTTCCTATATCATTTATATCAATATGTTTCATTTGGGAGTATAGGGTTAAAATGAAAGAATTCCTGAACATGCACCTATACAAATTACTGGCTCTGGGCCTGGAAACAGTCTGTAAGCCAGTTAATGACACAAAGGATAGTGTGATGTGATTCTATCTTTTAGTTACCATTACTGAATCACTATGCTAGTTAGGACCAGCTGAGGTTTATGAAGGCAACCCCACGTATAAAGTGTTATAATGAATCAAATGTGTGGTTACAAAGTAGTGAACATGAACAACTGTTCATTCTCTGAAGATGCCAGCCACAGATGCAGGCGAAACATCAGGAATAAACTCTTCTAGAACACAGTCTCACAACCCAGAAAACCCCCTACAAAAAACCTATGAACAACTGTAGCTTACCCAAAGAGCCTCTGCCCTGATAAGGTTGTAATTGGTATGTGGTGATAGCTTATTATTTAGTGAGCTGGTCAAATTAGGTCATTTGTATCTCACATTTCTGTGACAAAATCTAATTCCTTAAAGCTTACAAACATATAAATTACAGCAAACAGTACAAAATAAAAATAAAAAAATAGCAGTAAAAACAGCATCATGAAAGCTATCTGCAGTAGCATGTTACTTAGCCAAAAATGCTATTTGGAGTAAAACAGTATTAAGAACCAGTTTAAAAGAAGTTAAAGAGAAGTCTTCTTTAACCTAGGAGGGGGAGGTTCAGGTATCAGAATATAAATTCCTTCTATTCTTGTCTATCAGCCATTGCTTCTATTGATAAAACAGAGAATGAGGAGGGCTTCAGAATCTGATGCTATATACCAAGAAGTCTCTCTCTGCAATCCATCTGTATCATAAGGGCCTGGCCATTCCCAATCATTTTGTTAAGTGGTTGGTAAAAATAATCAGAGATGAAGACTCAGTTCCTAATGTAGGTATGGAGGTCAGGAATCAAATGCAACTACAGTATATTATGCTCTTCCACTCCACCTTCAAAAAACTGCCCTCATGGTCAAAAATGTACACCATTTATTTATCTTAATGTGTGTGTTAGTGGATAATGGGTACAGTTTTAAGAGATCATGGATCAGATTTCTCTGCATTTGTATTGTGTTCAGATGTAATTTTACACCACAGTATTTTTGTAGACCCTTACTATAATTGTAAGTAAAAATATTTTATTCTAAAATGGAAACTGATGGTTTTAAATACATTTACCCACCCAGGTTTCAGTAATGGGTGTGTTGTGCTGCTTGTCACTCTTTGTGTCACAAATTACAGCATTCTTCAAATGTCCACTGTTACAGAAATCATGGAACAGCAGACCCACGGATTGGAAAGTGAGTTTTATTACACCGGTGGGCCTGACTGGAATACCTTCCAAAGAGTCAGAGCCAAGAGCTATAGTTACAGAATACTTTTATATAATAATTTCAGTGTGCAAAAAACAATTCCCTCCTCCCTTTCTTTGGTGTCAGCAACTTCCTTGAGACAATTGTTGATAGTTCAAGGCAAGATAGCTTAGGAACATTTGGGTACAGTTTGACTGCTATTAGAGAAAAAATTTGTTTACATCAGTATATCATATGTTTATGGAACATAGGGTTGATTAGTAAGAAACATTGACTAGGTCTGAGAGTTAAAGGGAAAAGACTTTGCAGAGTCTCAGAGTCTCATGGGCTCTCTAGTCTGACCCCAAATAGTGATTGTAAGATTACAGCATTCAGCAAATAGACATTAGAGTGCAAATGGCTATTACATCCACAATATTTGTTTAGCTATATTTTATGCTAGAATTAAAATGTATGCGTTGTCTAGGACTGTGTAGCCTTTTCTCAAGTACAAAATAGAGCAGAACATAAAAATACAATATTTCTGAAACATAGATGCCAGTTTAAGGAAAACTGTTCTGATAATGCACAACAAATTAGTATGAAGAATCATAGAATCATAGATTCATAGAATTGTAGAGTTGGAAGAGACCACGAGGGTCATCCAGTCCAACCCCCTGCCACGCATGAAATCTTGATCAAAGCATCCCTGACAGATGGCAATCCAGCCTCTGTTTAAAGACCTTCAAGGAAGGAGACCCCACCACGCTCCGAGGGAGTGTGTTCCACTGCCGAACAGCTCTCACTGTCAGAAAATTCCTCCTAATGTTGAGGATTGTGTGAATACAGTCTACAATTTGGATGGTACGTGACTTAAATAAAACAGACTTTCCTCAGTTCATCAGTAGAAAACCATATATTTAAGATGATATATATTTATTGGGAAATTAGCCATTTTAAGATTTATTAGAAAAAGTAGAAAATGCACTAAGGAACTTGAAGGGCAAGCTCTTCCTGCCCTACATAAACACTTTTTGTATTATATTCTAGCATATAAGACGACTGGGCGCATAAGATGACCCCCCCATTTTTAAGTTAAAATATAGACTTTGCCCCCCCCCCCCCCGTCCAGCCAGCCACCTGGCTGGAAAGCCTGCCCCCCACCAGCCAGCCAGCTCAGTGGCTGTAGATGATGGAATAGTCTGTGAAATTAAAGGACTGAGAACAGCTAAAAAAGCATGGGATACTTTGAAAAATCTCTGTGGTGTTCAATCTTTGGAAAGTAAGGTTTCATTAATAATGAAGTTGGTTAATATGGAGCTATCAAATCCCAAATTTTTGAATGAGCACATTAATGATTTTAGAGCCACTTTGGCAGACTTGCAAACTCCTGGAGAGGAAATCCCCAAAACTATGCAAATGGAAATCTTCCTGGCAAGTTTACCAAAATACAATCCCTAAATGGAGGGCAATTGACACTTCAAAGGCAAAGCAGTCATTCTCACAGCAGGGGGAAGGATCTGCTGGGGAAACTGCCCAGGGAACTTAACACTTCAAAGACAAGGCAGTCATTCTCACAGCAGGGGAAAAGATCTGCTGGGCATATAAGATGACCCCCACACTTTTGAGGAGATTTTCAAGTGTTAAAAAGCAGTCTTATACTCAGGAATATACAGTAATTAAAGTGAATTCTGTGCATGAGTTGATTTTGAAGATTGAGGTTTAAATCATGTACAACCAGGCTTAAGACAGCTTCTAAGCAAAATTCTACAACTTTCATGCTTGAAAGTCTGATCCTGCTGTTTGATGGCATCTTTGATTCATTGTGCTATTATACCAGTCTACAGTCAAAGGATAATTTACATAGATATCATTACATTTCACATGTTTCAACAATAAATGTTGCTCCTTTTAAGCTGTTTTTGATCACCTGTTTTTAGGACATTGGTGGAACACTGGGTTGATGAAAGGCTTTCTTAGCTTTCTTATTATGTGTCCTACTATCATGCAATCATAAATTTTAATCCCGATTTTTGAAAAAATGGTGTAGGTTACTTCAGTGATGTCTCTCTCCCAACCCCCTGTTTCTTACAACAGTCTGACTTGTTTGTGGCTGGCAAAGCACCATGATCTCTTCAAAATATTGCAGTGACAGACTTGAAATTCTAGTTATGAAACTGTGTTGTAGCATGATCTTTAAAGTAGGTCATTGGACTACTCCCTGTCACAAACAGCCTGCTGGTTGCTACAGCAACGACCTATTTAAGAAACTATTTCTGTTGATTCATATTGAAACAATCCTTTGGAAATCATACAAGGAAACTGGTTAAGAGTTGTACACAGACAAAAATAATTGTAAAGGTTTGTTAAATTGGGTGTCGTCTCCTCACCCTGCCAAAAAACATATGCTGGGGGCCTTGAAGATTAAATTCTGTGTTACTTCTCATTGGAGGTCCCCCCCCTTGGCTCCCCTCTACATGCTTAGATTATTAATCATCTTTCTTTAAGCAGCATGCTACATTAGTGTTCTTGAACAACAGAAACGGGACTGTTTCTAGTTTGGACTACAGTTAGCAGATCGGGCCCATTTTCTGATGATAGCTGTTGTCATTGTAAAGCAAGATTGAGGTGTAGTTACCCAAACTTAATAATTCTCTTCATAACAAATTTCCTAGAGATGGGCTAAGATGCAGGGCTAACACTTGCATCATCTCCTCCCTTTTAATTTGCAAAAGTTGTTTCACTTGATTCTAACACATCATACTGCTCTTGCATATTGTACAACAATGTCACTGTATCATGACTTAGTGCCAGGGTTGGTTGGTTTAAACCAGGTTGGTTTGAACTTTGATTTAAACCAAATTGCTTAAAAACCCACTTCTGGCTTTTAAAATAAATTATTCTTTTTTTAAAAAAAAAAAATCTGGCTATTGTTATTATTTTCCAACCCTCTTACTGGAACAAAGACTGTTTGAATTTGAACATTTTAATTTCAACAGTTTATTGGCAGTTGTTCATTGTTAGACCATTATCCAGTGTCAATTGCTTTTTAAAAATCACTTTATGTTATAGTGCAAGAAATGCCATTCAGAAACAAATCCTTCAATTACACAAGTTCAACCAAAGCACCTTGCTTTAAAGGAGCACTTTTTGAGAACATTGACTATTTAAACTGGTGGCCATAACGTCTGAATTGCATTTTGCTACTTAATTTTCTAACTTAGTCCTATATTGGTTTTAATGCAAAAACAAAACAAAACTCCACAAACCACTGGTTTAAACAAAAAAACCCAGGGTTTATGGGTTTTTTAAAAACTATTTTTCCAAGCTCTGCTTAGTGCACAAAATTCTTTATATTAAATAAGCAAAACATAACATTTTATCTTCTGATAATGTGCAAAGTAATTACTGAGGATAGAGTTTTGTTACATTGTATCCTGTCTTTTCCTCAGAGCAAGTGGTAATGCCACTAGCTTTACAATGACCCAGAGAAATAGCTGAAGCTGAGAAATGGTGATTTAATCAGCCATCACATGTTCTTGAGCTTTATAGACAGATTTTCACCAGTGCTTCACACAGCCAGAACTGTGCTATAGGTATATCTCTTCCTGCACATACACACCCCACTCTCCATGTAAACAAAACAGAGATATATGTTAAAACACGTTTGTGAAGTAACAGCACAAGGTGATCTTCTATTCTTGTATCTTGCCTTTGTGTGTAGTGGAATGAGGTCCTCATGAAGCATTGTAAATGCTGGTTTTCTTTGTAAATGTTGAAAGAAAGGACAAAGCAGCAATATTGAAAACATGCCTAAAATCGAGATTGAAGGAGGATGGCAGTGCTTGAATTACTATTGCTGTCTTCTGTTACCCTCTGAAATTGTAGCAACTTCAGTCTTGTCACATAACATGATTTTTCTGAAACTATCAGCTCAAACCACTGAGTTTTAATTTGTGAAATAACCATAGACTTTGTAAACTGCTTGCAGTGAAGCTTATGCAGCAAAACAAAACCTCCAGACTACCAAACGTAGCATCCTCTGCCATGGATTAGACAAGACATAGCATTATGTTCTCTCACCATCTCAAGGATGTTAGAAGATTAATAGAATCATAGAGTTGGAAGAGACAACAAGGGCCATCCAGTCTAACCCCTGCCATGCAGGAATACACAATCAAATCATTCGCTTAAGAAGTGTTTGAAACATACCATATTTTTTCATACTTTGATGTAACTGGAAGCTGCAACTTGCTCAAAATCTCAGAGACCGGCTTTAAACTATCTTCCCTCACACATCAGTTGGCAGGAGTGAGGGTGCTCATCTTCTTTACACTATGTTTTATTGTTGCACTGAATCAGACCTTATCTACAACCAGTGTGGTAGTATGTTTGAAATATAGCCAACTCATATCTTGCAGATCATATCTTAGAAATTTAAAGGAGATGCCATTCTTGGGGAAAACTGTTTTAATGTTGTGCTCACCAACAAAAATAAATAACACCAGCTATCATGCAGTGATCATTAGATTGTCACTTGAGGGTAAGGTTCTGCTATGGTACAATGGAGAATGTCAGAGAATTGTAGTACATTTCAAATCAAGGGTTTTTGCTGGCTTGGTGGGCTAATTAACTTGTATGTAGAAGGATTAAATTTCCCAATTGTGATTACCAACCAAAGACTCTTAAGTGTACTGTATACCAACATTTTTAAAAGGCTACAGGTTTCATGAACAGATGACTGTGGAAGGATGTAAGGGACTTTGTTTTGAGTATTTTCTTGAAAACACAGTTAGGCCCTCATATCCGCAGAATTAATATCTGTGGTTTTAGTTATCTTTGGGACACAGAAGAGGGGACCTCCCTTGAATCATGCTGGAGAATGCCTAGAGAAGCATTCTCTCTAGGTGTCTTCTAGGTTCTCCAGTGCAACTATATGGTATATTCTTACCAGAAGTCCTTTCTTTTAATAGGGTTTGTTGTTATCCACAGTTTCCAGTGTTCATGCTAAGTCTGGGAACCAACAACCCCCCCCCCCTGCCAGATTTGGGTTCCGACTATACTTACAAATGTGCAAAGAACCACTAGTAGTTGATTTCATATCAGGTATCTGACAGTCACTCTTTCAACTGTAGCAGTGTAATTTGCTTCTCTTTCTCCTCACAAGTAAATGAAGACAACAAGATTTATTCATATTTTTTTCTTTTCTGTTTTGAAGACTTAGAGTAATAAATAATATCAACTGACTTTAGTCCATTAGAGCCCCCCAAAAAACAAAACAAAAAACTCCTGACTGTTCCTATCTCCTTATCACTTTCTATTGCTCCTTCTTTAACTAGAACAACCATTGTTTTCATTTTGTTTGTTGTATACTTGGAAACATTATTTGAAATATTTTTTAAACATTATTTCTTTGTTAATTTGTTAATTATTTTTGTCACACTAAGCAGTTTTAAATGAAATCATTTAGAACATTCTTAAAATGTAAATTTGTGTTAGGTTAAAAATCAGGGTCAACTTGCAGTTGCAAAAAATGAGAAATACAAACTTTTCAGAGCTACTGGAGTAATGTCATAATTTGTAGAATTAGGCATGCAGTCTGGTTTAGTACAGTTTGACCTCCACATCCGCTGGGGATACGTTCCTGGACTTACCACAGATAGCGAAAATCACAAATAGTTGCAAACCCTATATTTCCAGTGGAAATTGACCATAGAATTCCACTGGAGGACCTCCAAATGCCTAGAAAGAACATTTTTTTTTCCAGAAGTGGGTAGGTGAAACTTCAGGTACTGGTTGTGTGGATACAGAGAGGTCATATTGTATTTCTGTTTTATAAATATAGTTGCGCTAAGTCTATAGTCCTTTTATGTTTTTGAAATGAAACACATTTAATAAATCCAGCGAAGCATAAATATGGAATACTAGCTATATACCTAGTGTAGCATACACCGTTTCCCCTGCCGCCCTTCCTGAGCCCCCCGTGCACACCCACACCCACCCACACTGTTCCCTCCCCCCCACCCTGCCGCCTCCTCCCCCCCCACAGCACCTGGGCCCTCCCACTGTGGCTCTCCCGTCCCCTGCCGCCCTCCCCGCCCCCCCATGCACACACACATGCTCCTCCCTCCCCACACTCTGCCGCCTCCCTCCCCCTGGCCCCACCCCCCCCATCGCAGCCCTCGCCGCCCTCCCGAGCCCTGAGCACGCACCATGCCACACGCATCCTCTGCTACTCACTCCTTGCCAGCAGCCATGTTTACACTGGATGTAAAAGTCCATATGTTCCCACCCCCAGTGTGCTCATCGGCTGCCCAACCAAGCTGTGATTGGTTAGTCAGTTTCCTAAGCAGCCAATCAACACACTGGAAACGACAACATACCCTAGAGAATTATATATATAGACTGCTAGGAACCATGTCTTAAGTAAGGTGTGGCACCCTGGTGGCGCAGTGTTTAAATGCCAGTACTGCAGCCGCAATGTTGTGAGTTTGATCTTACAGGGCTCCAAGGTCTGTAAAATGAGTACCCAGCTTGTTGGGGGCAATTAGCAAACACATTATAAACAGCTTAGGGAGTGTTTTGCACTGATAAGCAGTATAGAAATATCAATGCTATTGCTATGCTATTGCTATTGCTATTAACTATCCTCTCTCTCTCTTTCTCTCTCTCTGGCTTTTCTTCGCAAACGAAGATTCAGGAAGGACACATCCCGCGCTTTCTGCAAGCGCGCTGATGACTAAAAAGTCCAATCCGAGATAAACAAGTCCGGTTGCAAAAAGCACAGCAGAAGGTCTCCTTGGGTGATGTTTTTGGGTAGTGATTCTTTCTGCGTTGTCGTTTCTCTTCAAGACTTGTTCGGCGTGAGTTCTCAATGCAAGGCCAGCAGACGAACCTTTGGTTTAAAGGGTGAGGCCAGTTCTGTGCACACTGCGCTCCACCAGAAAAATCCATTGCACAGGCTCGAAGGACAAATCCAATTCCAAAAAAGCCCTGTAGCGATAGGCGAGGGACGAAACCAGCAGGTGTAAAGATTAAGGAGATTTTCAGACCTGCCAAAATGCCTGTTTGCCGTGCGAGCAGCCTCCCGACACTGCTGCGCGGCAAGGGTCTACTTCGGATGACGCTGTGCCTCTCGCGAAACCGTCCGTGTCACTTCCGTGAAGCTTCGGACGACTCAGCGCCATATTTCAATCTCAGGCAACCTCCGTGATTGAAATATGGCGCTGAGCCGTCCGAAGCTTCACGGAAGTGACACGGACGGTTTCGCGAGAGGCACAGCGTCATCCGAAGTAGACCCTTGCCGCGCAGCAGTCTCGGGAGGCTGCTCGCACGGCAAACAGGCATTTTGGCAGGTCTGAAAATCTCCTAAGTATCAAGGGTGGATTAAAAAGATATTCTTAAATCTATAAGACTCCCTTTTTACAAAACTGCCCCCCCCGCACATGTTACCAGGTAACTGATAATAGTTACAAAAGTTGCCTTGGAACACTAATTTTTTTCAGTGCTTGAAATGACACTTTTTCAAGATAACAGTATGCTGTTAGAGTTCATATACAAGTGGTCCCTCCATATTCACTGATTTGGCAGTCACGGATTTATGTATTCATGGCTTGAAAATATTCTTTAAAAAAATAATAATCCAAAAAGCAAACCTTGATTTTGCCATCTTATATAAGGGACACAATTTTGCTATGCCATTGCATATAATGGGACTTGAGTATTCACGGATTTTGGTATCTACGGGGTTCTTGGAACCAAACCCCAGCAAATGTGAAGGAACAACTAAATTTTAAATTCACACTGGATGTGCTATTTTAAATCTAGATAATTATTTTTTGTTTATCTAAAATGCAGTATCTCCTTTGTGGTATTCAGGTAGATGGAGCTATCTATGCTGTAAATACATGGTAGCTCATAAAAAACTAGTATGGTAGTTTGCAGGCTCTGTTATGTCAGAAGACATGAAACAGAACTAATGTAGCAAAACACCTGAACTTACATTGATGAAAAGTGTGTGTGTAACTATTAGATGATGTGAAATGACCAAAACATTTAAATCCTGTCTGAGCTTAATCAGCTTAAGAGTTCCACAAGTACATGTTGGTCCTGAGTAGCAGGACTGATACTATCAGGATAATACATATTCTCTGAATTTCCTGACATCTTTGGGTACTGCTTAAATTATTGATTTAGTATTAAAATCTACCTTAAAGGTCTTTAGCATATATAGAAGTTAACAGTGAACTTCTTTAAAAAGGCAAAATACCTTATTTGGCAAATAGATGCTTGTATTAGGGTGATCTTTATTGTGAGTGGCTGAAGAATATTAGCATTGATCCACTTTAAGTACAAGAGCAACTTGCCTTTATGCAGGTGTTAGTAGTTGCCTCTGGTTGAAGCAGCCTAAGTGGTTCAAATCAAAGATGTTGATTGCGCCAGATACTGCATCTACTTAATAGAATGGGCATAGAGAGAAGGAAAGAAATGAAAAACACTGTCTGAATGTGAACAGCTTAGATTACTGGCTTGCAAGATGATTTGTGGAGAAGAAGAAATGTATTAACAAGTTTTAGGATGCTTTCAGATAACTTCATTGAAATACATGTTCTTATCTGTGAGATTCACAGAAAAAATATTTTATACTTTTATACTGATAGCAGCACATCCAGATGTATGAGAAGGATCAGTGTGCATAAAATGGTAGAAACGTTAGTTTGAACTTTGCCTAGGATATGTGCCCTCCCGTTTCTTATAGCTATGATTGCTGGAAGAAAATGATGGCATGGTGACATCCTAGCTATAGCTACATTTTTGCTTCATTATTCTTTTAAAATGTTTATATCCCATCTTTTGATCTGAGTAAACAGGTTTCCAAGCTGGCTAAAAGTGGGGAAAATAAGGACACAGAGGATATGCTTTCTTTCATTTTAAAAGGCAGTGGTAACTGATGACAACTTTGTGGGAATGATGATATTAAATGTCCAATCCCTAATCCTAAAATGTTGCTGCTGGAGTGGCAACTACAGTTGACGTTCTCAAAAATTAGCCCTCACAGAAAATGTTCCTTTCTGAAATGTGTTACCTAGCAACCAGGGCCAGGTAGCAGTAGATGTGTTTGTCCCCAGAGGATAGGGCTGCTCAAGGCAGTTGGACAGTCTGCAACTCCTGGCTCTTCCTAGCAGTTGTGTAAGATGGACAGTTCCTGATAAGTAGGAAAATAGAGGATACAGGCTTATTTGTAAACACTTGGCTTATTTGTAAACACAGGCTTATTTGTAAACACAGGCTTATTTGTAAACAAAATATGACAGTAATTTCTTAACAATGTCAAATATGGCTTGGATCCTATGTTGCTCCTCTGTTTATATAATGAGGGAGAATTGCCCTTCCTATATCTCCATCTCTCTGCAGCACATGACACACCATAGGTACCTAACTTCCAAGAAAAGATTTTTAGGAATCATAGGAGGCTGCAGATGGATAGGGGGATGTATAAGCATTTCATTCTGAGAATACAGATTCTATTGCATCCATAGAAGGAAAATTCAAACCTGTATGCTGCTGCTTATATCAAGGGAGTCAGACTTTAAATTGTATATAACAAGGCTGGCTTATTCAAACTAACCATGTTTCTTCATGGTTTGAACAAAATGCCAAAGTGCAATCCAAATATTGAAGAATGTGCAAACCTATTATTGCATGTGGGAAGCAAATGTAATCTGGGCATATTAGTATGCCAGTAAGGCACCTGATTTTATATATTACTCCTTTGCACTTGAAATGGTTGTGTGAATCAAGTGTGTCCTTTATGCAGCTGTAATATCTCTTCTGGCCACTGATAAATCCATACTCTCAGGAGACCTGTGACCATGCCCCACTATATATGGTTAATATATTTACCAATTTTGAGCTGATTCCTTACCTTAAAAAGTGTCTGTTGTTAGACTTGCATTGCTGATTGTCTGCTAATTTGCCTGTTAACAAAATTACCCCATTACAATATGTGCTTTGAATTAAATAATTGTCATAAATGTCACCGTAATCAAAATAGATACCAAATAGATGTTCGGTTTATAAACATCAGCTCTGCACATTAGTATGTGTACAACAGAAGTGTTTGGCATGATTGATCTTACTTATGTAGGAAATGAAAAATTGTTAAAGAAAGCACAGAAGTATTATCAGCTGTGTAAATTAGCTTCCCATCTTTACTAACCTGGAATCTATATATATAATTCTCTTGGGTATGTTGCCTTTCCCAGTGTGTTGATTGGCTGTTCAAGAAACACACCTAACCAATCACCACCCACATGCAAATTCTCACTCTGTCTCACAATCCACTCCTGTCACTCAATCTGTGGCCCAGATTGGGACCCAGACAGTCAACTGGCGGTGGCGGGACAATGCTGCTGTCGCTGTGACAAAACCTAGACAGTCAACTGGCGGTAGTGGCGGGATGCTGCCGCCGCCGCCACTGCAATAGAACCCAGGCACTCAACTAATTTTTATTTTATTTTATTTGCCTACCCTTTACCCTTAGAAAAGGAGCAGTTCACCAAGTGGGTTATATAAGGCAGAAACAAAGGAAGAAGGGATGCATAAAGAAAAGAAGGAAAAGAGTCAGTGGGCAGGAAGTAGGGGAAGAAGACAACATAATCTGACTCACGGCAGCCTCTGAAATAGGGGGAAATTGTGATTATGAAGTCATTGCCTGAGCCAATGGCTGTGGTAGATCAGTTGATGACAATGGCGGAGGAGATCCATCCATTCTTTCTATTCTGTAAGAGGCACAGTAGGGCTTGTATAGACTGCTTGCTCTTTGAGTGACACAAACCTAGTGGGCTGGTATAGCACAGGAGGTTACCCGTTATCCCTATAAAAAGTTGAACCATGCCAAAACTAAATAATATATCTTTAGATAGATTTATACCCCCTGAAATAATTGTAATATAATAATTTTTGTACACCACTCCCTTTTAATGAACTCATATTATTGAGAGCTTGGTTGTCAATGTTTGGCATGTGTATAAGATGATTGAGTACCACTTTAGGGAGAAAGGGTGGGATATAATTCCAATGAATATACCTACTTAGTGTGAAAATATGTATTTAATATTAGGCAATCTACCTCTTTGCTCACTGAAAAAAATGTGCTTTCAGGAGCTGACTTGCACTTGGAGATTTCACGTCTTGTTATGTTCACTTTAACTATTGGGGCAATATGTAATTAATGAGCATTGTTCCAGAGAAGTTGGAACAGCTACTCTGTGTTTTATTGTCCAAGGTTACATGCTCATCCAGGTAACCTTAAAGCAAACTGATGGCCTTCAATTCCAGTCTTCCATCTGTGCTAGCATTATTGTTCCATCTTCAACAGTAGAATAAGGATTAGTAGCAATTCTGTTAAATGTGAGTACTTAGGAAAAGTTCTGTGTATGTAATGGGCAGTGCATTACGCTTATTTACAAAATACAGTCTGGAGTAACTTTGTGCTTGATTATCACTGCACTTTCTTCACAAAACTGGAGGCAAGTTTTACAGAAAATAGCTGTTCATATCTTACATAATTTTCTTATAGGTTTCTACTTCAGTGTCTTGAAGATTTGGATGCAAACTTACGGAAGTTAAATTCTCGATTGTTTGTCATTCGAGGACAGCCTGCAGATGTGTTTCCTAGACTCTTTAAGGTGAATTCCGAAGTGCCACTCGTAGTTTCCCTTTTTTTCCTTAATGATGCTTCTGTATAACTTGTATACATTTACTATGGAACCTGTTATAACATAACTGATATAAATGTGTTCCTGTTTGATTTGGAGAACTTTGGGCCAGACTTTGGCTTCCAAAGTTTTTAGTTTGGGTGATGTGTGTTTGGTTATAACTGAAGCTTGAAGTGCATGTTAACAGACCAATCCCTCCAGGTCTATGGTCTTCAGTTTCTTCAATACTATTTCTAAAGTTGAAAAGCAGTATGTATATCACATTCCATAATTTTGAGGATTAAAAGCAAAACTGTCCTAGTCAAATAGCTCCCCTGTAATTTTTTAAAATATTTGCATAAATATTAAACACACATACTGATCTAAATCCAGCATAGGTCCTACTTAGAGTAAACCCACAGAAATTGACTTGTTAGTCACATCTAATTTACTGTAGTTGATTTCAGTATGTCTCTCTAGCTGAGACTAGCACTGATTTAGCAACAATTTAGCTTATAAAAACAGCAAAAGTGCAGTGCTTGTAGTATGTTTTTGGTAACACAGTATATTCTGTTCATTCTTTTTCTTTCTTTTGTGTTTGTTTCTTTCTTTGCTTTTTATTCTATCTATGACACTATCAACTCCTTTTCACATAAACTTTTAAAGTTAAAGAAATATAAAGAATAAGCAAACATGTTTCTAAAAGGATGGGGAAAAAAAGCATATTTTCATGTAATTGGGATCTCATGAATCTCTTCTGTGTATGGTGCATAAAAGTGCATTTTGAAATCCCAGCTGAGAGGTTTTGCCGCATAGACACAGTGAAAGGAAAAGATGCAGGAGTCTAATTTTTATCCTGACTCCATGTGTTTGTTCAGTTCCCCTTTTCTGGGAGCAACTGGAAGGGAAGATTAAAGATGTGGTTTCCAAATCTCTGATGCCATATTTTGATCAGACATTTATTTATCTGGAAGGTATTTTTGTTTCTTCTTCATGGTCTCTGTGACATACACAAATGGATTTAATGTGCCTGCATAGTGCATCATTCTGAACCTTCTCAAGCTGTTACGTAAGCATTTTGGCGGTAGCCCTTCTTCGCCTGGTCTGTGTGACCAGCCAGATTCCCACTCAAACCCTCAGTTCCTTTTCTTCTGCCATAGCAAAATCATCAAAGAAACTGTTGGTGAGCTGATCACTTCTCTTTTTGGATTTTTCTCTGGCTTGTTACTTCTCTTGGATTGCATTTTGGCTTGATTCTTTCTGATATTGATTTGGCTTTGTTTTGGACTCTGTCTTTTGGCTTGACTCAAACTGGTTGACTTCGGTAACAGCTTTTGGCTTAGTGGTTTGGTTTACAGTGGCCAACTATGGCTTCATCCGGTTCCTTCACAAAATGTACCTCCTGCAGTGCTAAAATTGCCAAGAGGAGCTGGTCACTTGCACTGTCTTTTGTGCCTTTGCAAAGGCCACAATATGGGACCTGTGTTCAGTGTAAGACATTCACCCCACAAGCACATAAAAACTGCTCATCCGGGTTCAAGGCTCTCTTATACAGTTGTCCCTTTACATTCGCGGCTTTGACTTTCGCGGTTTTATGTATTTGCAGAAATTCCTCCCCCCCCTGCTCTCCCCAACACAGCCTTTGAGCATTTAAGGAGGAAAATTTCCTGCACACATACACACACAAGGAAGATCCCAGCAAGCAAGCAAGCAAGCAAGCAACCCTCACACCAGCTTCAGAGGGTCTATGGCGAAAGAAAATCACAGCCCCATGCTTGTGTGCTCACAGTATGGGGCTGTGCTTTTCTTTCGGCCAGCAGGAAGCTTTCCTCCTTAAATGCTCAGAGGATGGGTTGCTGGGAGATGCCACCCGCACCTTCCCTGTGTGTGAATGTGTGTAGGAAAGGTTCGAAATGTGAGTTTTAAAGAAGCAATTCAGTTTGTTGAGATACAGAGAGGGGGTGGCAAGCATGCCGCTGTGCTTTTCTTTGGGCCATGAGGAGACATGGGGTGAAATGTGAGTTTTAAAGAAGCTGAGTTTTAAATTCAGTTTGTTGAGACACAGAGAGGGAGTGGCAAGCATGCAGCTGTGCTTTTCTTTGGGCCATGAGGAGACATGGGGTGAAATGTGAGTTTTAAAAAAGCAATTCAGTTTGTTAAGACACAGAGAGGGGAGTGGCAAGGGGGGGACTTTGCTTGCGTGCTCACAGCATGGGGCTGTGCTTTTCTTTCCTCCTTAAATGCTCAGAGGCTGGGTCAGTTTCCCTGTGTGTGTGTGTTTAGGAAGGGCTCCTTGTTAAACCCTCAGAGGCTGCTTTTATTTGCGTTTTTTTCACTTTCGCGGGGGTCTTGTTCCCGTAACCCCCGCGAATGTGAAGGGATGACTGTACAAGCAAGCCCTGATGGCTTCTATCAAGCCCTCTGTTTCAGTGAATCTCTACCACCTTGATCTTCTTTGGCCCTGACTACCTCTAGCTCCTCGGTCTGGGTAATGGTGAAGAAGTCCCTCCAGGACTCTGGTACCCAACTAGAGAAGGCTAGGGATGATTCATTGAAAACACCTTTGGTGCTGGTTCATTCTGTCAGTACAGAGCTTCAGCCTCACATACCCTTGACGCTGGGTTGGTCCATCGATCTGGAAGCCACCCCCTCGACTTCCAAGCACAGGACTGAAACGAAGCTGCATAAGAAGAAGAAAAGGGCAAAGGATTTAGAAGGCTCTCAGTCTAGTTCATCGCCTCTGCCTCCACATACCTCAGAACGGGCTATCCAGCCTTTACTAGTTGAATCAGTACCGGAGGGGGAAGCATTGGTACCAATTTCCATGGATTCAAGACAACACTCTTCTCCTCCTCTTGAGGTGCAAGCTAGGCTGCCATGGGAAGAGTCCCCATATGTTATCAATGTAGGTAATTCTTCTGAGGGGGAGATAGTGGAATCCCCTCCTGTAGCACCACAGAAGTCACCTATGATGATGCTTTTGGATCATGGGGCTCTATTACCTCTGCCACTCCACCAGACCTTCCTCCTCCTCCTCCATCTATTCAATGTCACCAGCCATTGTCTTCTTCAGCTTCTGATACCTCTTGGGCAATGGGATTGTCACTGTCTTGGTCTCCTGGCCAGGATTGCAACCACATTGTCAGTATTTCTATTAATCCAATTAGCATCGGGATGGACATGATTTTGGTCGCTACAGCCATAGAGTTTACAAGTGGTACAGGTCTCAAGACATTTGCTGTATTATTGATGAGATTGTTCCCTATCTTCAGAGTTTTGCTACAAAGAGTACAAGCAGGACTGGTACCACTCTCACAGGACTCATCCACTCTACCACCAACGTACTCCACGTGAACACAGTCAGCATCAGCAGCTGCATCCTACATCGGGACTGTTGACATCAGTACTGAGCAGTCTAAGTTTTAGAAGTTTCCAGTTTAGAAGCAGTGCACTGCGAGTCCCTTCCAGGGCAAACTGAACCTCTAGCACAGCCTTCTCATTCTGCCACTCATGGTTCACCTCAACCACTGCTTTTGGGCCAGCATTCTGAATCCACTGCTTACCTTTTGCCTTACTGGTGCCACCTCAGATTCCGTCATTGGTACCAGGAACTCTACCTTGTGCACCTTATTAATCTCCAGTTGGTGGATGTATTCTTCAGGGGTCACCCACATTGATGATTCAGTTAAACTCTTTTTCTACCTCATTGGGAATGCCACCAGTGCATTCTCCTCCAACCATCTTGGGGGAACACAAGTCTGTCTCTCAGACTGATGACGTTTGTGCCTTCCTGGAGCAATGTTGAGAATGGCACCTGCCTTAGAACTGGAGAGGTTGAACCATCTGATCAACTTTCCAGACAGATTCAGACCAAAGTACATATGCCAGTGTTGATTCCATTGCTGTTCTCCCTTCTGAGGGTGGGGCACAGGTCTTAGACTATCCCTTCCACCATATAATCTACCTCTAAGAAAATTGGTGGGCTGACTGCGTAGTGGAGTAGGATTCAGATTGGCTTCTACACAATTTGAAACACCATGATTGCTGAGGTGCCTACTCCCAAGTCTATGCAAAAGAAATATACTACTCCTTCACATAAAGCAGGCAAAAAGCTGGATGTCATGGCTAGGAAATGTTATTCTACCATTGTCATCTTCAGCATCGTCAATTATGACGATGTGAGGGGGTGTATCTGCAATATCTCTGGGAGAGAATAACCTCCTTCCTGGCTAAACTTCAAGAAGAGTACAGGCAGTTTTGGGGGGCTCTGCAAGCCGAGGCAGATAGCTTGAAGCCCAACTCATAAATATGGTGAGACATGGGAGATTGCAGTAGAAAGATGCCAGTAGGAGCCATTGCCTTATGGAGACATGCATGACTTCATTTCTCTGAGTTGTCCCATCAGGTGAGAACAATAGAGGGCCTTCTGTTTGATGAAGGTATCCCCCTTAAACATGGAGATGGATGACAAGCTGAAGCTTACACACAAAATACATACCACAGTCCATAAGTTGGGTTCCATCCACACGCTCAGCTGTCTTCCCGATCCTGTTATGGATGGACAAGATCATCCTCTGGCCCTAAGAGATCCTTCAGCCCAATGACATCCAGAAGTTCTCACAAGCCTTTCCATCTACATCCTCCTGCATGACCTCCTTGTCTACCAAATACTGCCTCCAGTTCTAAAAAAAAGAGGCACCGGGAGCAGGGCAAGCGTAATCTTTGACTGTTTGGCCACCATCACTCCTCTCTTTGGCAACAGGCTGTCAGTTTACCATCATGCCTGGGCTGTTGTAATATTTGACTCTTGGGTCCTGGACATTGTCTGGAGGGGATATGCTATACAATTTTGAGACTACTCCCTGGGATAATCTGCATAACTCCCTCCTCATAAGCACTCATTAAGGAAGTCAACACTCTTCTCAAAGGTACTGTGGAACCTATCCCTGTACCATTGATTCTGCTGTTTTTTTCCTCCTGCTCTAGAGATATTGGCTGTGAAAAAAGCATTTTGAGACTTTGAACTTCTCCTGAGTGGCAAGGTTATTCAGGTAGTCCCCAACAATATGATGAAGTCAGTGAATGAAATCAAGCACTCTGCACCATCTCATGCTCTGTGGGACTGGTGCATCGACAGAGGCATCTCTGTCTTGGCAATCCATCTGCTAGGAGAGGAGTGGATGATCTCAGCGGGACACCAGTCTCTTCCTACGAATGGCGACTTCATCCTGACATACTTCAAAACCTCTTCGAGAGATGGGGAACTCCGAAATTAGATCTCTTTGCCTTGGCCCCAAACCAACAGTGCCAGATCTATTGCTCCAAGACTCATCAGGAGAAGGGCTTGCACGGCAATGCCTTCCTGTTTCATTGGGGAGACTCTGCCGTGCACACTTTCCCGCCATTTCCCCTCATCACCATGTAGAATGGCTACATGGTAGCATCCTTTGACCTTCATCACCCACTATAGACTTGATGCAAGGCAAGACTCTCCAGTTCATGTACACAACCACTCCAGAAGATCTGTCACAATTTCATCTACCTTTCTAAAAGACATGTCACGGGAGGACATTTGTAGAGCAGCCACATGGTCGCACTCTTTGACCTTCATAATCCACTATAGACTGGATGTAATGTCCAGGGCTCAAGCTGCTTTTGGTAGACCTATATTGTTTTCTTCTGTCACATGACATTCCCACTTCCTATGGCGAATAGCTTGCTAGTCTCCCATTGGTATGTCACAGAAGCCAGGAAGAAGAATGGGTTGCTTAACTGTAACTGTAGTTCAATGAGTGATCATCTGTGAACTCACACAGCACTCGCCCTTCCTCCTCACTATGTGTTGTATTCTCCCCAGCTCCTTGGCTGCTGCTTCAGTGTCCAGGGAACTGAGGGTTTGAGCGGAATTGGGCTGGTCACATGGACCAGGAGAGGAGGGACTACTACCAAAACGCTTACATAACAGCTCTAGACGGTTCCAAATGATGCACTTTGCAGGTGCAGTAAACCCATCTTTGTGAGTTCACAGATGATCACTCGAAGAACTACAGTTACAGGTAAGCAAACTCTCCTTGTCAGACTTCAGCTGCAACTTCAAGAGAAATGGGAGCTGTTGATTTTACTGCGTGCACATTGCACTAACTCTTTTAATATCTTTTGGCATGCATAAATAGATTTATTCTGTGCAGCTGACTACAGCTGCAGAAATGTAGAATTTGTGGAGCCATCTCTCTGTTACTTAGTTACTTTTATGGTTTAATAGTACATTAGTGCTTATTACCATTTTTCTCCATGAACTGGAACAACTACCTTTTAAAAAAAGTTGTATTCTTTCTCAAAACTACAGGAATGGAACATCACAAAACTTTCTATTGAATATGATTCTGAGCCATTTGGGAAAGAAAGAGATGCAGCAATTAAGAAGTTGGCTAGTGAAGCAGGAGTGGAGGTCATTGTACGGATTTCACATACTCTCTATGACCTAGACAAGTAAGTTACTAATTTCATAAGGGAAAAAGAGAGACTGATGTGTTGTTCATTGTTAGGCTTTATGCATTACAGAAAAGTTAGCAGTGACATGGAGCAGAAAATATTCTGCAAAGGGAAGTTCTCCATTACCATATTTCCCCTAGAAGTTTACCTATGTGTAAAACTGCATTGCTCCATGAAATTATTTAAGTAATTTAATGAATGGATGCGGTACCAGTCAGTTTTAGCAGTTCTACTTCCAGTGGCTTTATCTTTAAATGGTTAAAGGGAGATTTGTCTCAATATAGGGAAATGGTCAAAGTAGAAATCAAATAGACTATATAACTGGAAGCAGGAGAAGCTCCATTCTCTCAGCAATAACAAGAATCGGGCAGTTGTGACACAGATAGTGAACTGCTAACATTTATATAAAAAATAGAGTAAAGCTAAAGTATTACACTTGTCCATTATAATGCCAAAATACAACGTGAAGTACATCCCTGGAGAATTTAAAAACCATGTAATCAACAGATTTGCACTACTAAGCCTAATGGACATGAAACTAGAAGAACTCTTGCCTGAAAGTACAGACATTGCCAGGGAAGAATCCAGAAGACAGTATCTATACACAAAAAGGCATATAGGCCTCATTAGATGACAGATGAAACTTGTCAAATGATTAAGAATAGACAAGAAGCAAAAGTAAAATGTGACAGAAACAGGGTCAGAACCCTGAATGCAGCTTTTCAGCAACTTTTGCATAAGGAGATAAAGAACAGTTATAATAATCAATGCAAAGAAATGGAAGACAAAAAAAGTAGAACAAGAAAGCTCTTTCACAGAATATTAGAAATTAAAAGGGAAATTCCAACCAAGGATAGGCATGCTATGTGACCAACAGGGGAACACATTATATAATCAAGAGAAATTAAAAACAAAAATAAAAAGCAACACACTAAGGAATTATATAAAATAAATGAAATGATGGCAGATTCCTTCAAGTAAGAACCATTTGAAGATGAACTACTCAGAATTTTAGAATGCGAATTGGAAAATGCTCTCAAAGTGTTTGGGAGAAATAAATCACCAGGAACAGATGGCATACCAATAGAGCTGTTTCAAGCTGTAGATATGGAATCTATTCAAATTCTAACAGATCTGCCAACAAATATGGGGAACAAAACAATGGCCCGCAGACTGGAAATGTTCAGTATGCTTTCAGTGTACAGTCCTCAAGAAAGGGTACACCAGAGAGTAGACTAACTATTGCATTGATCTTCTATGCAAGCAAAATTTTACAAGAAAAGCTTTTACTATATATGGAATGAGAAATGCCAGAAAAAGAGGCACTAGGGATCATATCTCAGACATATGTTGGATAATGGAATGCACCAAAGAATTTCAGAAGAAAACCCATGATTTGTAGATCACATCATTGCCCTTTCACAGTATAGATCATAAGAAATTATGGTTCACTCTAAAATAAATGGGAGTGCCATATCATCTGATAGTTCAGATGCTTAAACTAGGTTCTGGACAAGAGGTCACTATCAGGACAGAATAGGACTACATTTTATCATCCTATCTCTCTAATTTATATGCAGAACATATAGAAAAGAGAAGAAGACTTAAGAGGAAGCAAGTGTGAAAATGGGGGGAAGTAACATCAACGATTTAAGATATGCAGATGATATCATATTACTTGCAGAAAAAAGCAAAGACTTGGAACAACTGCTGATGAAGGTTAAAGAAGAGAGTACAAAAGCAGGGTTACAGCTAAATATTAAGACTAGAGAAATAATGACCAGAGATTATTTATGTACTTTTATCCCCAAAACTTTTTTTAAAAATCAAACACGTCTTATTATTTAAAGGTTTCCTGTACCTTGGCCCAGTCATTAACCAAAATGGAGACTGTAGTGAAGAAATCAGAAGACTAAGAGTTGGAAAGGCAACCATTTGCAGCTTCTTTAGTGCCATTTTAATTTGGCCATTTTGGGGTTCCTTAGATTTTCATCTTAGCCAATTGAATGTCATATCATGAACATGATTATTTGATAGTATCAGAGTTCCAGTTCATAGTGAATTGGACAGCACTCATTCATTCGTTCTTCTTCAACAAATGACACAGACATGTATGCTAACCGTTTCAGTATAAAAATGTACGTGTGTGCATACACATAATTGTCATTGATTATTGTTCTACCTATTTGTCTTTGACCTTGGTTCTTGTGGTAATTTCTTAGTGACAGATATATAATGTACTGTAAATTTAACCTTCTATGTAGTTTAGCTTCTTTTTAAAATTCTTTCATTCATTAGTTGTTCGTATATCTCTCGGTTTGAAATAACTATACGTGCTATGCCATCTATGTTTTTCTCTGTTCTTTCTAAGGAATTTGATTAAGATAATTATAAAACAATGTGAATGTTATCTCATTTTACAGGTATAATTGCCTTTTAAACATACAATATTTTGTTAAGCAAATTAAATTTTGACTTCTGTGTACCTAGGATTATAGAATTAAATGGAGGACAGCCACCTCTTACTTATAAGAGATTCCAGACTTTAATAAGTAGAATGGAACCACTGGAGATACCTGTAGAAACCATTACTGCAGAAGTAATGTCAAAGTGTACCACTCCAGTTTCTGATGACCATGATGAAAAATATGGTGTTCCATCACTGGAAGAACTAGGTAAACAAAGATTAAATGTGCTTCATTGTATACAATAAAAAAGTTGCATCTTTTGGATGGCGTATGTGGGATTGCTTGTATCTGCTACTCATACAAATATATAGCAATGGGGATTCCTCCACATGGCACTCATCCCCGCTCCCCCAGTTATTGCTGCTGCCGTTAAGTGATGTAGTCTGGGCAGTGAATTTTCTCCAACAACATTTTCTTCTTGCCAGCCACCTTAAGAAGACACCTTAGGGAACTAAAAAAATAAGCACTGTTTTGGTCTGATCCTCTATAAAGCAGCTTTATATACTAAATTTGTGTAACTTTTAAAGGTTGCAGAATTGAGCTTTTCTTGGTACAGAATGTGAATTATTTAAATTTCTAAGATTATCTAAATCAGATAGTCTCAGAAAGCACGTGAACAAAGTTGAGCTTTTCTCAGTTCAGGCTGAGAGTCTGCTGTGAGCTTATCTCAGTTAAGCTATATAACTAGTCTGTTCTACCAAGAGTTATGCAAAATATCCTGTAAAGAAATGTTCATGCCAGCAGTCTCTCCCCCCCCATCCCACACCCATATGATGGAACTCATACGGTTTGACCATGAGTGCAAGATTACCAAGAAAACACGTTGTATCTCATTTAAAAAGTGTAGGAGGGGGTATGCTTGATGCATCCTTTCCACATTACAACTCTTAAAACAGCATTCCAAACAATTACAAGGTAATTAGGCAAAAATGAGAGAAGCACTCTATAGCTTAGATGATTAACGCCGCCAGAACTAACAATTCATTTCTCTTCTGGCATATTGTGTCAGTGGTCTTCAAATAGGAATCTCCAGGATGTACTGCCTTCTTTCTGCTGATTCATGGGTTGCATATGTCTGTGTGCTTCATTCACCTGGCTCTGACCGTGTCATTAATTCAGAAAAAGCTATGTCAGCTGTCCCTCCCTGGCCTCAGGTTACATGAAAAATTTACAAGCTGATAGCACAATTAAAACATGGGAAAGCCCCAGAAGTGGATATGATTTCTTTGGAGGTGCTAGACAACAGCCTATATTGGTAGACTCCAGTGCTGGTAGCACTTTTTACATTTATTAACCATCCACACAGATCCTCAGTGACCTGGCCATAATTATCCCAATACATAAAAAAAGGGCCCAAGACAGATCCCTCTAATTATAGTCCTATTAGCCTGATTAACATAGTGAACAGATTGAATGCCAGGCACTTGTGGAAGCTCTGCAATTGGCTCAAACAAGAAAATATTTTAGGAGAAGAGCAAGCAGACTTCAGGACTGGCTGTTCTACTCCTGATCAATGTCTAATCTTATACCATCTGGCAGAAAAATACAGCACAAGTTTATGTGGGGCACTTTATTCTGGCTTTATTAGCAATAGTACTTACATTTCTATACCACTTTATAGTGCTAAGCACTCCCTAAGCGGTTTACAATGTGTTAATTGCTAATTGCTCCCAACAAGCTGGGTAAATATGGAAGGATGGAAGGCTGAGTCAACCTGAAACCCTGCCAGGATCAAGGTCACAAAATAGGTGGTTGATTCTACACAACCAGCTATTGGCATAAGTTGAATCTTACTCCTAGTCTAGCCCACTTGAATTTTTCCTCTGCTTGGTTGCAAGCTGTTGAGATTGCAACAGTATGGGTTTTTGATTCATGCCTCCACCAGAGGGAGGTAGTTTTGAGCTGGTTTTCTACCCACACAAATGAATAAACCAAAAAAAAAAAAAAATCAAGGAGGAAGTGAAGCAATCCTGTGTGGAGAGGGAGGCAGAGCTCACAATCCTGTCAGCACAACAGGTTTTGGGGATACATAGGGGGATGCAGGTGGTAGTGGGAACTGCAAATTTTGAAGTGGTGGGATTCAGGGAAAACATACCTTTTGATCATCGTTTAGGAGTTTGCAGTTTTTAATTGTATTTGGATCTTTCTTCCTCCACAATACCGTTGATTTTTAGTACTTAAGATGCCAGCAAATAACTTCCCATGTGGGCAAATGATATTCTTGACACTTGGCTAATATAGTTATAAAAAATTTTTCTGGCAGGTTTTGATACAGATGGATTGCCTTCTGCTGTTTGGCCAGGTGGAGAAACAGAAGCTCTTACAAGACTGGAAAGACACTTAGAAAGAAAGGTATGTCACTGAACTTTCTATCCTAGATACTTATTAGACAAGGTTTGATGTGTTATAGAGCTCTGGAAAATCTTTGCCGTAGTTATAATAAAGATCCCTCTTGAGATTATCTTACAGACTAGTAACCTCTTTAAGCATGTTTCAAGAGCTAACTTTCTTTTAAAAAATGGTAATAGTTTTGAAAGCCTTATCATTTGTATTAACTCTTGAGTAGAATGATATCCGAACAGGTTAAACAGGAGCAGCTTAGGGAGCTGGGTATTTTTCATCTAGAGAAGAGAAAGTTAAGAGGTGACATGCTAGCCATGTTTAAATATTTGAAGGGATGTCACAGTGAGGATGGAGCAAGCTTGTTTTCTGCTGCCCTAGAGACTAGGACAGGGAGCAATGGATTCAAAGTACAGGAAAAGAGATTCCACCTAAACATTAGGAGGAGGAACTTCCTGACAGTAAGAGCTGTTCAGCACTGGAATACATTGCGTCAGAGTGTAGTGGAGTCTCCTTCTTTGAAGGTTTTTAAACAGAGGCTGGATAACCATCTGTCGGGAGTGCTTTGACTGTGTATTCTTGCGTGGCAGGGGTTGGACTGGATGGCCCTTGTGGTCTCTTCCAACTCTATGGTTCTATGATTCTAAACGTTAGTCTGAAATTTTGGTAGCAGGTCCTGTGAATTCTATTTAATGGTACCATTTTCATCCTGCTATAGGAAGGTAATCCCTGACAGCACTGCACCTCTCCATTACCTGCCTAGCCTGCTCCAGAAGGGGGAGGAGGCCTCAAGCCAACCAGTGGGGGATGAAATACAGAGGGATTTTAGAGTGGAAGGGAATTGTGTGAGCAGAATTCTTTTCACATAACTTGATCTAGCCCAATAAAGCAGCAAAACTTAGAAATGGCCTACTATAGGTATTCTTGTTAATTCCCTTAAATGTAATGCAGCTTTTTGTTTGTACCTTTAATGTAAGTCCTGGTTCAAATATGGTTGCCTTTGGGGAAGAGGCAGTGTTAAGTTGCCCTTATTTTGTTACTATATAGAACTCACAGAACACTTCTGATACAAGAAAGTCAAGATTATTTGAACTAATTGGTAAACAAATCGAAACTGATATGCGGAATCTGAGATGACAGATCTCTAGCCAGCTATTGCCAGTTTCCTTTCTAAACTAGTCTTAAGATATATACACAAAAATGAAAAAAGATAACCTTTTCATTTTTTATTTTAAGGCTTGGGTAGCAAACTTTGAACGACCACGAATGAATGCCAATTCTCTACTTGCAAGTCCTACGGGACTTAGTCCCTATCTACGTTTTGGCTGCTTGTCCTGCCGCCTCTTTTATTTCAAGTTAACAGACTTATACAAAAAGGTATGAACTGGCCACCTTGAATTGTCAAATGCTAACAATAATGAAACATGTTTTATTCTCTTAAGTTGAATTGTTTTTCCTGTGCTTTAATTTTCCAGGTAAAAAAGAACAGCTCTCCCCCTCTTTCTCTTTATGGTCAGTTATTGTGGCGTGAATTCTTCTATACAGCAGCCACTAACAATCCACGCTTTGATAAAATGGAAGGCAATCCCATATGCGTGCAGATTCCATGGGACAGGAATCCTGAGGCTTTAGCAAAATGGGCAGAAGGCCGGACAGGGTTTCCTTGGATTGATGCCATCATGACCCAGCTGCGTCAGGAGGGCTGGATCCACCATTTGGCCAGACATGCTGTGGCCTGCTTTTTGACTCGAGGTGATCTTTGGATTAGTTGGGAAGAAGGAATGAAGGTACACCTCTTTTCTAATTAACAAATTTCTGATATTGCCCTTTAAATTTGATGTCTTGATTAAATGTTTGTAAATACCCCAAGGGCAACTTTTGTTACAAAGTCCATTCATTTATAGTATAAATTGTATATATAGTGTTGGTCCTTTCATACATCATGTTTTAAGTCATTCCTTTTGTTGCAGACAGGTGTGGTATTTGTTCACCTTTGGAATAAATACCCTTAAACTGCATTTGTAAATATGACAGAGTACATACCAGCGAATTCTGTGGGAATTACTTTTGATTAAAGTTACTTAAAGCTGTGCTACACCAGTAGCTGCTGATAGACCTATGGATTGGATTTTGCAGCTTCCTGTTATAGCAGCATTAAATGCTACACATTATTATATAACTTGAGTGAGTTAAGCTAAATGGCCACATCTAGTGGCAATCAGAAATATAGCATGTCATGTACAGTAATTGTTATTTGCTGTCAAGTCGACTTTGATTTATAGCAACTCTATGAATGAGAGATCTCCAAGAGCTCTGGTCATGAACTGAACTGCTGAGGTCTTAGCTCTGTGGAGTTTTGTTTTTAGCCTCATCCACCCACTCCCTCCTTGGCCCCAGTACTAAAGCATGTCAGATGAGTCTTCAGAATAATACCGTGAACAGCCTGATTTGCATTGGCTTTTAGCCATAGCATCATTAGGAGTTGGTTATGTCAGTGCTTCTAAATCTAGTTTTATTCCCAGCAGTGGGATCAAGCTTTCCAGTGCTGCCTGATCTTCTGGGACTTAGCACTTCTATCATTGCTTTTGCATTTGGTCAGTGTTTATCGTATTTCGCACAGAAATCTATGCAAGGGTGCCAGATGGAATTCATTGAAGGGTCCTGTGTAGCCCTCATTGCATAGTATAATTTCACTCTGATAATCATCACAGTAGGAGCACCTGGTTCTTTGTTTGTACTGGCAGTGCCACCCATCCTGAAAGCTTAGTTTTGTTTCTGTTTTTCCCTGTGTTTAATGTATGTCAGCTGCCTTGAGTCTCTTGTACAAATTAATAATTCCCACAGATGATATTATGTCTTCTCACTTACCACATCTCAAGAAGTTCTTCCATATGCAGTCCACATATAAGCCTTAACATCGTATGGAATATGAATTCATAGTGACCTTCCCTTTTATTAAATTTAGTACATGTTCAAGCACATACATACACTTACATTAACATGCAAGCCTGTATATAGATGGAATTTTATACAATGACATTTAAATGCCTTTATACAAACTGCATATCTTTTAGAGGTTATTTGCTGAAAAAAAATAACAATTCAGAGTAACTCAAGTCTGTTTGTTTCTTTAGGTATTTGAAGAATTGCTTCTAGATGCTGACTGGAGTGTGAATGCAGGCAGTTGGATGTGGCTGTCTTGTAGCTCCTTCTTCCAGCAGTTTTTCCATTGCTATTGTCCTGTGGGCTTTGGCAGAAGAACTGACCCTAATGGAGACTATATCAGGTTAAACAGCATTGTGGAATATCAGTGAAATTACACATTTAATTTGTTTATCAAGCTCTAGATACTAATCAAAATGTGTTTCTTTTCTTTTCTTTTAATAAGACGCTATCTACCTGTACTTAGAGGTTTTCCTGCAAAATATATATATGATCCTTGGAATGCTCCTGAGGGTGTCCAGAAGGCAGCAAAATGTATAATAGGTGTGAATTACCCAAAACCAATGGTAAATCATGCTGAGGCAAGTCGCTTGAATATTGAGAGGATGAAACAAATCTACCAGCAACTGTCACGATACAGAGGATTGGGTATGATATGTTTAATTTTGAAATGTTCTTTATGTACTTGTTTGCCTGTTGCCCAAGGTTCAGATAATTTTAAAATGTTTGTAACTAGATGGATGAAGGCGGTGGGGAAATGAAAGACTATTTCCCTTAGGCTATTCGTTCATGTTGGCCTAATTATAACCTTGTACAGTGCAGGGTGCTATCATTTTAATGTGGAATTCATGTCTCAAACTTAATTCCTTGCATGGGCAAGTCACTGCATTGCCTAATATCTGTGTCCCTGCACACACACCCGTCAAAATAGTGCTGTACAAACATGGCAGTGATTGAGATATTCATGTTGAGTGGTGGGCAGAGCAATGTGTTATTGGCCAATTGCATGATCACAGGCCATTTTCTCCAGAGCTTTTTGTAAAGTGGCAAATTGCTTCAGACAAATGTGGACTCAGGAGAGTATTAAAGGCAACAATTGTGGTTTACTCTTTTATATTTACCATATCTGTGATAAGAGATGTAACAACTTTCAGTTACATATCTTCTCTTTTGAGAGAAGGCGCTTAAGCAAGTAAAAAATGAGCAGAGGCTGGAAAAATAGTGGTTATTTTTGGATTGTAACTGCTTGAATCTCCCAGGATTCAGGAGATATCACTGGAGCTTGGCCAGTTACTTTCCAGATTCTGGAGATGGGTAACCAAGGATATGACATTCTTCGTTATAGTGCTTTGTCTGGGTAACTCTTTCCACAGGCCTGTTTCTTAAATAGCAATGTTTTTCATACTGGGTGAAGACAGCTTGATTCTCCTATACTTTGCAGAATTTTCATTTTGGGTTTCCTGCTGCTTTTTAATTCCTTTTGTATTTTACATTTCATTTTTTAAATATTGTTTTTAATTTTAATTTTATTTTATTTTTAGTATTTAAGCCAATCCGGAGATCCTGATGGATAATCTGTAAACCTCCTAAGATTAAAAACATCTGATCAAATTCAAGTTTCTTTTTTTTTAAAAAAGCATTACCTCCTTTTATCTAGAAAGATGGAGTTACCCAACCGTATGTTAGCATTTGCTGACTTTCCACAATAGGATTTATTTCCCAGTTTTCAATCATTATTTCTTGTTTTTGTGTTCCTTCTGTTTTGTTTAGATAAGGAATTTCTCATCCACTTCTCCCCTTTAAAGAGTTGCTTACAAAATACAGTCTCTGCATTTATTTACTTTTATATTCAAGCTCAGATTCTGATGTCTAGCTGGATATTTGTGTATTTAAAAACAATTGCCTTCACTGCCATAACATAATCTGTTACTGAGGAAATCTGCTTTTCTTTATGGATGAAATGTAGAGAAACCCACTGGAAGAATATGAAAATATACTGATTGAACGATATTCTTTAGTTTGATACTATGACATTTTCTTTTGATTAGGTCTCCTTGCATCTGTGCCTTCTAATGGGAATGGGAATGGAAATGGTGGCCTAATGGGATATTCCCCAGGGGAGAACATTCCAGGTTGCACTAGTACAAGTGGTAAGTTATCCCTCTTCCTAAGCAGGAAACAGTGAAACCTATTGAGTATAGCATCTCTGTAAATTTTAGCAAATCTTATAAGTTCACAGTTTGCAAATCTTATAAGCAGTTCACAGGCACTAGTCTTCACATTGGTTGGGTCCTGTGGACAGAAAGACGGTTGGTTTTTTTCTTCCAAAGTATGAAGATAAACATTGGAAGCAAATCCCAGTATACCATATAAGATGGAAATGCAGTAACATAATGATTTTTTGCATGGCAACTTTGAATATTTAATAACGGTTAATTTGATACTGATAGAGCATATGTGCTCCAGTTGTGACTACAAAAAGTGTTGTGATTATGTTCTTCACAAAACATTATGTAGATGTAATATTGCAAACTCTAGAAATATTGAATTTAAAACTGTGGATAAAAACAGATGACTGTTTAATGAATACAATAAAATAAAATTTTAAAATTTAATTCTATTTTTTATTTTTTATTTATATTCATTTTTATTTAATCTACAAAATAAAATACTAAATTTATCTCAACTTACCTTTACAAGTAACAGGCAAAACTTAATTTCATCACAAACATGCTAATCGAATCTATATTTATTGTCTCGTAAAATGGTAACTGACCACATATTGGGTTGAACATGAAATATGAAAAACAGGTACATTTATATTTCTGTTTCATTCTGTGTGTAAAAGTGATAGGGTTATGAAAGATGGAATCTAGTTGTAAACATTTTAAGAACAATTTGTGTCTATTTATCTGTTGAGATAAAGATATTTTGTTTAAAAACTTGGAAACTTTTAAAAAAGCAAGCAGAATGGTTTGGTGGTAAGTGTTTAAGTCCTGGCTTTCTGGACTCCAGTTCAGGGCACACCACCATCTGCATCAGTATACCTTCCCAGTGCTTCCCTAGGGGGACAGTCCCAGTTTTAATAGCCACATAAGCAGTAGATTATCCATGGAAGCTCAAGAGGCTGCTATGTATGTATAAATGTTTTAAGGACAGCTGTCAACAGGCAGTGTGGCAGTAGTAAATGTTAATTTTTTAATGCAACATTTAATTTAACAAACTGGCCTAAAATACAATTGTTAATTTCAGCTACAGTGGACCCCTAGATATTGCAGACTAGTCTTTTCAGTTGTAAATTTACATATTTTAGCAATCAGATTTGCACCATTGTTCAGATTGCACCATGTGAAAATCTATCAGGGGAAACTTGATTCTCAGCCAGTGAAGAAGGAGCCATCCAAGATAGGGTGAATTCCAGTGGCTGCCCCGGCAAGGCAAGGGATCACATGTTGTTTTGAAAATCTTTCTGATTGGATCCCCAGCTCCTCCCCAGATCTTCTTCGTGGTCTCTGTGAATCACACAGTTGGGTTTATTCCTGCGCCTGCGCGGTGCATTCGGAACTTTCTAGTATCGCTAGGCAGAATGTGCATAGATACATTTTTGGCGGTAACTCTGCCCACACTAACGGTCCCTTAAGAGGCTCTCCCGCCTAAATCCCCTCAGTTCCTTTTTTTTCTGCTGCGCTAGCAGCTTGAAAGGAACCTTCGCGCTTGTGATTGCTTTCGCTTTCAGATTTTGACTAGGACTGTTTTTCTGACTACGATTTCTCTGACTCCTTTTGGCTATATTTAATCTTAATGGTTTGACTTGGCTTTTCTGACGACGACTCTCGCGCCCCTTTGGCTTTGTTAACGACTTCTGATTTCTCGGCTTGACTCGAACTGCTTTGACCTCGCTCCGCTTCACTCTGATTATGGCCTCAAAAACCGGCTTTAAGAGATGCGTTGTGTGCCAAGCGAACTACCCAGTTCCGATGGGCATTCCCAGTGCCTCATCTGTCTGGGTGAGTCCCACAATGTTGATGCGTGTGTACACTGTAGAGCCTTCACACCTCAGGCGAGAAAACATTGCTCTTCTCGTCTGAAGTCTTTCTTGTATGAAAAGGCCCTCATACCATCCGCCTCGTCGACTCCCGCTGTGGGACAGGGGACGTCCCCACAACAATGTGGAAGATCCCCCTCAACGAGATCTTCACAATCCCCACCAGCCAAACATCGCCGATCTCCTAGTCCATCCCGGAGACAGTTGGTTGCGTCTGATCCTGAGGCTGTGATGCACTCACATAAGCATGCCTCCAAACGGACCACGGCTGCAAGCTGAGCTCCCTCGGATTTGGCTGTCGGTTCCAAGGACCACCGTCGGGACCGAACGGACCCCAAGGATGTGGGGAAGGATCGGCAGTCGTCGGTCTCTTCGAAGGGCAAGGCCCCTAAGAAGAAAAAGGCGAAGCACCCTTGTACCGAGGAGAGGCCGCATGCCACATCACAGCCTCAGCAACCTCTACCGGCCGCCACGACATCAACTGTCTGCACCATGGTCTCAAACCTCACCTTGGGATCGAGGAGCTGAGACCGAGCAACCACACTCCAGGACTTCCACTCCGACTCCATCACTGGAGATTGTTGCGGTCGAGGTAGGCTCTGCTGAGAGCCAGAGCGGTCCCCACGGACTCGTGGACTCTTGCCTGCCCTGCTTGTCTCCAGATCGGAGTTGCTCTGACACTCTTCGACTGCAGCCACGGAGATACAAGACGAACCCCAGCCTTCCATGTCCAAGATTCAGGAGGACGAGCCAGCATATGGCGCCTACGACCTGGCCAGGTCTGTGTTTACAGCGCCGTTGGCAGTACGATTGGTAGCCAAGGCCGCTTCAGAACGCGTCTTCCATCTGACCTCTGAGGCTGCAACTCTTCACTCTGTGGCTCTGTCTCCACCCCGTATATTCTTCCACGGGCTGGATAAGGACCCTACCCTCCCAAGAGAACCATTGAGACCGATCTTGAAGGATGCATGCTGCCAAGCGTCACCATCTCGACCACTGCCTCCTGCGTCGTGGCTTCCTACACCACCGCCACGATCTTCATCTCTCCTGGGCAAACGTCGGTCTCCATCGCCGACATCTGATTCTTTCTCTTCTTCTGAGTCTTCCGTGGAATACCTCCCATTCCTGCCATCTCCACAGCCAGATCTCCTGGAAGATGATTCCTCATCACCAACGGATGACATCTGTTCCTTTGCAGAACAGGTGGTCCGTATGGCACACGCCTTGGACCTGAAGACCACGGAGAAGGAGTCTGAGCCCCTCGACCCTATATCACAGCGACTCAAGTTGAGGGCTCCCCCAGCTTCGTGCCTACCAGTTCTGCCATCTCTTCTAAAGTTGACCCAGAGCTCATGGGAGAACCCGTCATCCATCCCTTCAACTTCGAATAGAATTGACAGGCTGTATAGAGTGGCTAGAGATGGTATCGATTGGCTCCAGGAGCACCCGAAACCGAACTCTGTAGTCGTCAAGGCTGCTCAGCCCAGGAGGCAACGGCGGGCACAATCCACCCCTTCCAACCCCGAAGGAAGGAAGCTGGATATTATGGGGGGAAAGTTGTATTCGGCTGCTGGTCTCAGCTTCCGAATCGCCAACTATTTGGCGTGTATGGGCACGTATCAGCAGGTGCTTTGGGAAAGAATGCTGCCACTTATCCAGGACCTGCCTGATGAGCGTCGAAGGCTCGCCGAGGCCATTCAAGCGGAGGCGCAACTGTTGGCGGGGCAGCAGATGAACTCAGCACTCCATGTTGCTGATTGCGCAGCCAAGGCAGTGGCAGGCTCTATCGCCCTACAGAGGCACGCTTGGCTGCAATCCTCTGGGCTGTCCACACAAGTGTCTGCCACCATAGAGGCCTGCCCTTCGACAGCTCCGGTCTCTTTAATGCCTCGACAGACGAGAAGCTGGAGTTTACACAGAAGATGAGGACCACCACATGGAAGTACAGTATGCCAATGGCCTCATCTTCTGCTTACCACCCCAAGCATCGTTCGGGATGGCATCCTCATATAGGCAGCCCTTTAGATGGAGTGCACGCCTCAATCCTCTAGGCGATCCCGATTCCATCAATCGGTGTCCTCCACCTCTTCGGTGAGGAGCCAGGGGTCCGCTTCCTGGTACCGGCTGCCTTCAAAACAACGGGCGAAAGATCAAGGCAGAAGGAGATTTTAAGTGCTTCCCTTTATGATGATGTTTCCGTTTTCTTTTAGACCCCCCTGTTTGGAGATCCCCTGTTGTCATTCCAGGACGCCTGGTCCTCGATAACATCGGACCGCTGGGTATTGAAGATCGTACAACAGGGCTACTGGATTGAATTCGACAAACTGCCTCCAACAGGTCGGATCCATATGAAGCCGCCCTCCCCTCCCCTCCCCTCCCCGAATAGGTTCAAACTCTGCTTCAAAAAGGAGCTGTCGAGCCTGTGGATCCCGTACATCGCCACCCCTGTTTCTTTTCGAAGTACTTCCTGGTACTGAAGAAAGATGGTGGCCTTCACCCTATACTTGACCTGAGAGGAGTGAACTGGTATATCATCCCGAAGAAATTCAGGATGACCACTCTTGCTCTCATCCTCCCCCTCCTTCAACGAGGAGATTGGTTTGCCTCCATAGACCTCAAGGACGCCTACTTCCACATCGGGATTCATCCTGCCCACAGGTTTCTAGCGTTCCAGATCGGAGACGAGACTTACCAGTTCTGCGTCCTACCCTTCGGACTCTCCATGGCACCGAGGGTTTTCACGAAGTGCATGGCATCAGTGGCAGCCTTCCTCCAACAACACGGGATCATCGTCTTCCCGTATACTTGTAGCAAATTCAAGGTCCCAGCTCGAGAGGGACATCGGCTTTACCTTAGATGTGCTACACACCCTGGGACTTGTTGTCAACACGGACAAATCCCAGTTGAACCCTACACAGGTGATCCAGTTCATCGGTGCCCGGCTGGATGTGGTCTTGGCAGCAGCCTATCTTCCCGAGGATCGGTTCAATACCTTACGGTCCCTGATTCATGGCTGCCGACGGTCACGACGGGTTCTAGCACATGACATACAGGTCCTGCTCAGGCACATGGCAGCAACCACATTGGTTACCTGTCTGTCCAGACTTCGATTTCGGCCGCTCCAGCATTGGTTCCTGAGTGTCTTTGACCACCTACAGGACTCCCAGGAAGCTCCTAATGATGCCCCGTTCTGTCCAGCGATCTCTCGACTGGTGGCTCGTACCGCAGAATGTTCTCTATGGCCTTCCCTTTGACCCCCCCCCCCAGCCGAGCGCCTCCCTCATGACGGATGCATCTCTACTCGGATGGGGGGCTCATCTGGGCTGCAACAAAATTCAGAGTTTGTGGAGCAGCGAAGAACAGTAGTTACACATCAACGTTCTGGAGCTCCTGGCGGTCCAGAAGGCTCTTTGAGCCTTCGAGGTGCTGGTCTGGAACAGAACTGTCCTCCTCATCATGGACAACACCTCAGTGAAGTACTACCTGAACAAGCAAGGTGGTACCAGGTCTCCTGAGCTACTTCAACTCACTTTGCAGATCTGGGACTGGTGCGTGGAACAGAATGTCTTCCTGCAGTCCATCCATCTCCCCGGGGAGTAGAATATTCTTGCAGCTGGACTGAGCCATTCCAGTTCCAACGTCCATGAGTGGATGCTCCATTGGCACGTAGTGGCAGATATTTTCCACCGTTGGGGGACTCCTCTGATAGACGTCTTTGTGACTGCCCAGAACACACAGTGCGACCAATTCTGCTCCAGAGTATGGCACAAGGATTCGAGGGGAGACGCGTTCTTGTTTCAATGGAACGGACCACTCCTGTACCTCTTCCCTCCAATCCCGTTACTGACAAGGGTCGTTGCCAAGCTTCGCCGGGACTGGGCAAATGAGATCCTCATCACACCCTGGTGGCCTCGACAACCGTAGTTCGCCCCACTGCTGCTCCTGTCCAAGAGGCGCTTTCTTCACCTCCCAAGCCGATCAGATTTGCTCACCATTCAGCAAGGCAAGGTCAGACACCCCGACCTTGATTCACTACGCCTGACGGCTTGGAGGATCCAGCCGTGAATCCACGTCCACCTCAGGTAGCCCCTCATCCTTCTTTACCTCGAGAGGTTCAGGCAATTGTTGATGGTGCTAGGAAACCCTCCACTCGGAAAGCCTACCTCTACAAGTGGAATAGGTTTGAGAAATTTCTAGCAGCCAGGGGATTGAGTGTCGAATCCTGCTCGGTACCGACGGTCTTTCAATTGCTCCTCGACCTATCGAGAGCGGGGCTCTCGGTTTCGTCTCTCCGGGGCTATTTAGCTGCTATCTCCATTGAATTCCAGGCTCGGAATCGACCATCTCCTTTCCAGGATCCGGTAGTGAAGAGATTCCTGAAGGGATATGCTAACCTCCATCCTCTAGTACTCGATCCCATGCCAACCTGGAGCCTCGAACTCGTCCTCTCTCAGTTGGTGAGATGACCTTTTGAACCCCTGGCTTCAACAGACCTCTGGCTATTGACTTGGAAGACTGCCTTCCTGGTTGCCATCACCTCCGCTCATTGGGGTGGAGAACTCTGTGCCCTTCGGTCAGATCCTCCGTATACCTGCTTCCACACGCATAAGGTAGTCCTGAGACCGGACGTTTCCTTTCTTCCTAAAGTGGTCTCTAGTTTTCACCTTAACCAACCCATCATCCTACCAGCCTTGATGCAGGACCCGAAGGACGAATTCGAGCGTACCCTACACTCTATGGATGTGTGGAGGGAGCTCGCTTTTTACATACAACAAACTGCTTCGTTCCGACAATCACCCCAGCTTTTCATTTCCTATGCTGACTCCAAGAAGGGTGCACCGATTTCGTCGCAGCGCCTCTCCAAGTGGGTGACATCGACCATCGCTCTCTGCTATGAACTGGCCAAGAAGCTGCCACCTCCACGAATTCGTGGACATTCTACGAGAGCTGTCTCCACTTCGACTGCGTTCCTCTCTGGGGTGCCCCTAGAGGATGTCTGCCGTGCTGCGACTTGATCTTCACCATTGACTTTCATATCACATTACAGACTGGACTCTCGTTCTAGGAACGAAGCTGCATTTGGAAGGGCAGTGCTCCTGTCCTCCATTCAATAAGTGACTGTACCTCATGCTGGACATTTTAATGTTGATCTCCTTCCATGTTGAGATACATGTTCTATGGTAATCTGGTTGACTTGATATTTGTGGAGTGTGCAAAAAAAAAAAAAAAAAGAAAGAAAGAAAGAAAGAAAAAGAGAGGTAGGGAAATCCCTTTCAAGGCCAATATGACAATGTACAGGACATACCCTCCTCCAGTGGAGAAGCTTGCTAGTCTACCCAACTGTGTGATTCACAGAGACCACGAAGAAGATGGACAGGTTGCTTACCTGTAACCATAGATCTTCGAGTGGTCTTCTGTGAATTCACACAGACCCGCCCATCCTCCCCTCTATGTCCTGCTATTGCATATGTGCTTAATGTTCCAGATGCTGCTCATTGCGGCGTCATTTAAGGAACTGAAGGGATTTAGGCGGGAGAGCCTTTTAAGGGACCGTTAGTGTGGGCAGAGTTACCGCCAAAAATGTATCTATGCACATTCTGCCTAGCGATACTAGAATGCACTGCGCAGGTGCAGGAATAAACCCAACTGTGTGAATTCACAGAAGATCACTCGAAGATCTATGGTTACAGGTAAGCAACCTGTCCTTCTTTCTCCTTGCCTCACCCAGGGATGATCATATACCTACTGCTTTTTTCTTCTACATCTTTTTCTTGGCTGTTTTTCCACCTTTGGTCTCCTACTTCCCAAAACAAAAAAATCGGTGTTAGTGCCTTCCCTCCTTGTCGTGTCTTTTCTTACTCCTTTGCAGCCACACTGCTTTTAGCACTATTGTTTTTTCTGTTAAGTGGGGCGAAATGGAGAAGGCAAAAACCAAAACCAAGGACACTTCTGCTCCAAAGAGTCCCTCAACTAAACATGGGAGAATTGTCAGGGACGGGCAAGCGCTCTTAACCAGCTCCTGCAGGAGCAGTAAAGACATGCACTCACTTATAGCCCCCATTGCTGTGTCTGCCTCTTCCAGAGCTGCTGCTGTAGTTACAGTGGTGGAAATGGCTGGGAACAAAATAAATATTATAGAGGCTGAACTCAGCTCTGCCTCTGACCTTGCTGAGGTGGCTGAAGTTACTCTGATGCCCAAAACACTAGATCCTGAAGGCATGACTGTGGCAGCTAGCACAGATGAACACCCCAAAGAGGCCATAGCTATTAAAGAGGAAGCTACTTTTAATTCTCCAGCTGCTTCTCCCCAACAGACTGAGCTCTCTGCTTCTCCTGAAAAAATTACAAGCCAAGTTCCCCAAGGAGGTGGAAAGCTTTGAGCGCCAGACCTAAACAGCCAGCCCACACAAGGCAGTGGCCATTTTGAGTCCAGAGCAGGAGCCAGCTATTTTGATCAAAGGAATCAAACATTCCCAATGCTTTTTTGTTTGTTTGTTTCCATACCATTTTTTGACCAGGATTCATAGCTAAAACAACAATGGTTGCTAATGAGCTTAAAGGGTTGAGCCTACCACCTCTTCCAGGACATTCAGCATTCAAAGGAACCAGAGTGCCCTCTCCCACTCGCTCTACCTTGTGTGTTCCACCTGCCCCCCTCTACTTCCTCGAAGGAAACATGGCAAGGTTAGCTCTCACACTACAACTCTGCAACTAGGTTCAGAGTCAGATACCTTTTCATTCTTCTCATGAGGAATCAAGAGGGGCTCCTGCCTTACTTGCCTCTGGAGATGTTGATGTAGCCTCCCTTCACTCAACTTCTCTAAGACATTTCTGACTCTGAAAAGGGTGAATGGCCAGATTCAGGGGAACAGGAGGATCTATACAGAGGGAGAGATTTTAATCAAAATGACTTTGTCCCTGTTTTATCCAAGACCATAGCAGCTTTAGGTTTGCAGGACACCAAACCTGATTCTGCCACTGCTCTAACCACTGGACCTTTTGGCCATGGGGCAGCCATGTTTCTGAAAGCAAAGGCCTCCTTACAAGTCATAGAATCATAGAGTTGGAAGAGACCACAAGGGCCATCCAGTCCAACCCCCTGCCATGCAGGAATAAACAATCAAGGCATTCCCAACAGATGACCACCCAGCCTTTCCTTAAAAACTTCAAAAGAAGGAGATTCCACCACACTCTGAGGCACTGCATTCCACAGCTGAACAGCTCTTACTGTTAGGAAGTTCTTCCTAATGTTTAGATGGAATCTAAACATTAAGTCACTCCTTTTCCGTCTGATTTCAGTTAAATCAGAATGGAATAACCCTACACAGAGTAGAAAGAGTGCAAAGTGGCAGAAATAATATTCCTGATAGTTTGTCATCCATCTTGGTGTGGGATGCTGGTGTGAAGTACCTCAACATCCATGCTTGAAAGGACGCCTGTACTTTTCAAGCCATAATTCTTTTTCTCCCAGATGTGAAACTAATATGGATGTATTAGCTAATATGGATTTTGCTTTCTGACAGGATCTCAAATGGGAATGAATGAAGGGCATGCAGGGAGTGTTCAAACATGTCCCCTGGGAGAATCTCATACAGGAACAAGTGGAATTCAGCAGCAAGGTAAAACATTAAAAAATCTACACCATTCCTTGATCTCCACAAAGTTAAATTCCTTAAAGATTTTATATGAACTGAATTTATTTTTGATAAAGCTTTAGTATGTTCCAGTTTAATAATAGCAATGAAAGACTCCCTGTCAGTATTGCTTATGTGCATGGATACACGTGAATATAAGGCCTTCTGTTATCTTTGGAAAAGTTTATGTAAACCTTGTCATAATCTAGCTTTTTTTGAATTGAGCAAAAGTTGGTCTGGGTTTCTCTAAGAGAATGCTGCAGGTGGTTATCTTTGTTGCTTAGAGGGGAACAGTATAAATGAAAGAAAGATGTATGTGGCATCCCAGTTTATGGCCCAATTTTCCATGCAGATCCGGATATATTTCAGTGAGCTGTCTTCTGTTTTTAAGCATGTTTACAAACAGTGTGTGAGAGGACAAATTCTAGAAAGAAAAGAGCAAAACAGACTGAAGTGTATGGAGTTTTCACAGCATTGCTAATAAAAATGTAAACAAGAGAAGAGTAGGTAGTAGCCTGAATCAGTTGGTCAGTCAATATACCTGAAGCATCAAAGTCTTATTAGTATCTTGAAATAAAGATTTCAGGGTTTTTGCTGCTCATCTGCTGAGAGTCTTTCTAGCTATGCAGTCTCACAGTGGGCCTCTACTGGATAGTCAAAGGAAGAAGTGGTTAGGCAGCCTTCAGGCTTTAAGATTTTTTTTTTCAGAGTTGCTTCACTGCCAGCTACCAGCCAATGTTTAGACAGCCCCTGTTGGTTTTTGCCCAGAAATTAGATCACTCTGCTTACAAAGAGGTACTGCTGGCTTTAAGAATGACTCAGCTACATATTGCACTCTGCCTGTGTTTTGGCTCAGATTTTCTAGTCACCTGCAAAGTTACAGTATTTAAATGTACTACAAAAAAAACTCAATGGTGTTAAGTAGGTGATAGGTGATTGCAGTTAAGACTCCCTGTCTAAAAATGTAAAAATGTACTTTCTTAACAAAAGGAAGATAACAGTATTGCATATTATTAAGAAAGTGAACTCAGTCAGGTAGATGAAATGAATATTGTACAGGTCTTACCACAGATGATTCTTACTTAGATTTTTTAGAAGAGTAGATGGTTTACTTCTGAGTCACAATCACTGCACCAGGTAGGGACATTCCAAGCTGAGTGGAATTTACTTTGACCAGTGGAGGGAAGAATTGAAGACGAGAATAGTAGACGGACTTAAGAAGCCAGAGCAAGGTTCCCTTTCAGCTAATTCATTTTGGATGTGATAAATACCATATATTCCAGCATATGAGATGACTTTTGAACCCTGGAAAATAACCCCAAAAGTCAGGGGTCGTCTTATACGCATAGGTTTGGCTGGGAAGGCTGGGGAGAGGGGTGAATGTACCGTATACAGTTTGCCTCATCCACCACCCGATCTCCTGCCTCTTCGCTCCCTTCGCAAAGGGAGCGAAGACGCAGGAGATCGGGCGGGGGGGTTGAGGCAAAGCATGTACGGTACATTCGCCCCTCTCCTCCGCCTTCCCAGCCAAACCTCTGCGCTTTTACAAGGACTTCTTGTCAGGAGCCCTTGTAAAAGCGCAGAGGTTTGGCTGGGAACGCTCCCCCCAGCCAGCCAGCAAGCCAAAGAAACCTCCAAGTTCCCCCTGCTTTGCAGGGTGGCTGGCTGGTGGGGGGAAGTTTCCTAGCCACCTCGGAGGTTTGGCTGGCTGGGGGTGGAGAGTGTTCCCAGCCAAACCTCTGCACTTTTACAGGGGCTTCTCGCGAGGAGCCCTTGTAAAAGTGTAGAGGTTTGGCTAGGAATGCGCCAGCCAGCCAGCCAGCCAGCCAAGAAACATGGCAAAGCACAGGAAACTCGGATGTTTCTTTGGCTGGTGGGCTGGGTGGCTGGGGGGAGCGTTCCCAGCCAGACCTCTGCGCTTCTACAAGGAAGCTTCCTAGTCGCCTCGGAGGTTTGGCTGGCTTGGAGGGGGGAGTTTGGCAGTAACCCTGCCCCACCCCCACTTGCAGAGCTATAAGCCGTGCATTCCTGATGAAAGCAATTCCTCTTTGACATTGCAGTAGGATTGTTAGGTAGTCTCAGCATTTCGGTGTTCTCTGCATTGTCAGTTCTCCTCCTCCTCCTCCTGCAGTTATGACCCCAGAGCATTTCTTCAAAAAGTGTTTAGCCTGTGAGGAAAAGATCCTGCATCCAGATGGTCAGGCATATTGTTTCCTCTGCCTGGGCAAGGACTATGAAGTTCATTTGTGCCTGTATTGCCAGGCCTTTACTTGGAAAGCAAGACATAGCAGAGTTTCCATCTTAACACTCTTAAGTGGGAAGGAGCCCTCCAGATTGCAGTCTTTGTAGCTCGTAATATACAGCCTCGGGGGCTATCTGCTCCTGCCCTTGTTCAGCGATAGAGCACCAGCATCATTTTGGGGAGAATTGGTAGGAAGATGGATATGCATTCTTCTGATGAGGTCCGAATTGTTGGATCCTACTTGGAAGTGGAGATTCTAGACAAATCTCTCTTTCAGAGTCCTGTCTTGAGCCCCAGATTTGACTCTGAGACTGATGGTGGTGAGGTTGTACAGCATGTCAAAGTCAACCAGGAACCACAGTCTCCTATGTCCTCCTGATACTGGAGTAGATCTCAGTTCTAAGAAGACTCTCAGACTGTATTCCAACATTCCCCTTCTTCACTCTATTCTTGAAGAGATTCAAGACATGACTATTACTGGAGAGACTGTTCATGTTTTCCACCTTATTATCAGAATAGATACTTACTGTATTTGCAAGACACCCCCCCCCCCATAGATGGGACCCATATTATGACCATTATGTTGCTTGTGAGGATTGTTACAAAAAGCACCCCCACTCCCCACCTCACTTGGTTACCTGTTCCCATGCCTCTGAGGCTAGGTGTCCTACAGCCAGACTCTAGGCTGCAATCTCCCTTGCATTTCAGGTTCCCTCTGCTTCCTCCAAAAGTGCCCATACTGTCTCCTTGTCTAGCTGCTGAACCTCCTGCTTGACCCTCCAATACAGCCAGTCCCTATTGTTCCAACAGCACAGCCTTCCTTTCCTCAACACAAACATGACACTGCCTCTGCTCACCCACCCTGTTACACCTCCACTTCAGCCTCCTAAAGGAGTCAATAGGCACACCTTGGTAGAGTCATCATTGTTGGAGGAGTTGGATCGTTCAACAGTAGAGGACTCTTCCACCTCCTCTCTTGACCCTTTCATGGGGATCAAAATCCTATCTCCCTGTCAGATGACCTGGGCACCTTTTTGGAGCAGGTATCCATATTAGTAACCACCCTTCCTACAGGTGCTTCCTCCACTTCTGCATTAAGCTGGAACACTATCAGTTTTGTGTTCTTTCCTTCAGCCTGGCAGTGGCCCCAAGGATCTTTATGAAATGTTTAGCCATGGTAGCAGCTTGAATACGCATCCAAGGAGTCTCTGTCTTCTCATATGTAGATGACTGGCTGATAGCCTCCCCTTCTTTCCACCATGTCATGCCCTGCAAGATGTCTACCTTCAGTGTCCTTTTTCAGGACCTGGGCTTCATGATATATTGGGAAAAAATCTCTACATCCATCCTGCCATATCCAGTTAATAGGAGCAGTTCTTGACTTTGTGCAGTCCAGAGCTTTCCTATATGAGGACAGAGCATTTGCCCTCAAGATGCAGCAGCTCTTATGAGACAAATGCACCAAAGCCAGATCTATTCAGGTCATACTGGACATCATAGCTGCAACTACTATGGATTTCCCCTTTGCCTGGCTTTTCATGAGGCTGCTGCAAAAGTTGTTCCTGGACCACTTTAATCTGGAACAGCACAATCCAGCCATGTTCTTCTCAGTACCTCACTCAGTTCTTCACAAATCAGGAGGGGGGATGCCCTTTGCATACCCAACACCATCTCTACTGCTCACCACAGACTTTTCCATGACAGGTTGGGGTGCCCGTACTCTAGACTTCACAGTCACGTGATGCTGGTTCAGCACAGAGCAATCTTTTCATACCAATGTCCTCTAATTGTTCACTGTGTGGGAAGCCCTTCATGTATTCCAAAAGTTTTTTCATCACAACTTATGCTGGTGGCTACAAGACAACACAACAGTAGCTTTCTCCTTCAACAAACAAGGAGGAACACTCTCCCAGACCCTCCTTCAGCTCACTCTCCAGATCTGGGACTGGTGCATCTGCAGGAGTATACTCCTGTTGGCTTTGTTCCTGCCAGGTGTAGAGTGTCCTTGCAGATAATTTCAGCAGAGCAGCCTCCTCCTCCCTCAAGTGGAAGATGGCCTCAGCCCTCCTTCAGTGCCTTGTCCATCACTGGGGCACACCTTGAGTAGATGTCTTTGCATCTCCAGCAAACATCCAGTGCACTTGATTCTGTAGCAGGCACCATTGAACCATGGGCTGTCTAGGAAGCATATTACTTTGTTCGTGAAACAGACCTGTGTTGTGCATTTTTTCTCCCTTTCCTCACCCAAGAGGGCAATGCAAATGTCATTCTTACCACCCTGTGGCAACCCTGGCAACCATGCTTCCCCAGTGTTCTCAGGCTCTCTGGCAGCAACTTCCACCATTTCCCAAGATGCCCAGATCTCCTCTATACATCATAGCAGGATACTTCAGCCAGATGTGGCTACCCTCAGACTGATTGCTTGGCAAGTCCCCCCTCTTGAGTGCTTTTGGATGACATCAGGGAGGTAATATCCTCTGTCGGCAAGCAGATGACAAAATGATTCTGTGCATCCAAATGGGCCATTGTCTCTTTCCCATGAAACAGGGGTGTTGCTGTGGATAAGTTCTCCCTCAAGCATATCATTTGCTTCCTTATGTCTCTGCAAGCTAAGGCTTTTACACTCTTCCTTGAGGGCCTGTCTGGCAGCCATCTCTGCTCATCTCTAAACCACAGGATGCCCCTTCTTGGTCAATGCACCTGAACATAAAGACTTATTTGAAAGGCTACATACACCTTCAGCCAACCTAATTGAGGGCAACTGCCTGCATAGAGCCTCTTGTTAGTCCTATTAAAGCTTATGGTGCACCCATGGCATTCTGTGATCTCTACCTGCTCTCCTGAAAGACAGCCTTCCTCACCTCTATCACCTCTGCTCATACAGTCAGCAAACTAGAAGCATTAAGGGTGTATCCCTCTTACATGGGAACAACGTAGTCCTCTCTATGGACATCTCTTTCCTACCAAAGGTGGTTTTCACCTTCCATCTCAACCAGCCTCTGGTTCTTGCGACCTTGATGCACTTCTCATCTTCCAGCCTAGAGTTCACCCTCCATACTTTAGATGTTAGAAGGACTCTCCTATTCTATACTGCTTAAACAAACAGTTCCAGAAGACTCCTCGTCTGTTTGTCACCTATGGCATGCATAAGAAGGGAAAGATGATCTTGTCTCAGCGTTTTTCCAATTGGGTGATGAATGTTATCCACCTTGCCTACTACTCTCTTGCTGAGAAACCACTTCCACAAGGGGTTAAAGTCCATTCAACTCAAGCAACAGATACCTTATTGGCATATCTCAGCTGGATTCCTCTCCTAGAACTCTGTCATGAAGCTATGTGGTTGCAACCATCTCCATTCCTATCTTGTTATAGACTGGATGCTTGATCCTGACCCAATACAGCTTTTGGTAGGGAGGTCCTGTCATTGGTCCTCAGTGAGTTAGCTTCCATATGTATAAGTCAGAGACCACAAAGAAGAAGACCAGGCTACTTACCTGTAACTGTGGTTCTTCAAGTGGTCATCTGTGCACGCACACAATCCACCCTCTTCTTGCTGCCCCTCTACTCCAGGCCTCCTGTTGGCGCACTTGGAACTGGGTTTCAGCGGGAATGCACGGCTTATACCATATGAGTGAGGGGGTGGGGTTACTGCCAAAATGCAGCTCTAGAAGCTTCTGAAGATCTCCATGCAGACACAAATTGATCATTCAAAGAACCACAGTTACAAGTAGGCATCCTGTTCTTTTGAATTAACTGGACGAGTAACCCTATCATCTAGAGAAGATACTAAAAATAATATGTGTGTCAAATTAGAATTAAGAATGGTGTATCATTCTGTCCTGTGAGGGCTTGGTCCCCAAAATAGACTTACAAATACTTTCAATAATTAAATAGTGTTAATATTCAAACATACCTTTAGACTAAGGATAAGTACTGATTTGTAGTAACCATTGCATCTGAGAAAGGTATTACATTCAGGTAATCAATGCTCTGCTTTGTCCTGATTTTGTGTAAAGAGAGAGGAACTATCATGTACTGGCATTCCCAGATGCAGTGACCAGAAGTTTCAGAGTTAAACAGAAAACTTTTTTGGCACAGAAATCCAGAAAACAAATCATACACAGTTGTTGCTCAGAATTGAAACTCAGAGGGCAGACAGTATACTAAAAGCATTTGCAGTCTATGAAATCTGGCAGGCTACAAAGCTATTGGTTAACCATCATCTCCTGACCCTCCTTCCCAGACAATTGTACATTCCCCGGTTCTCAGGCAACCTCTGCAGCTGCCGGGCTTACCTCATCATTCCACAGTGACCATTACACTCCCCTTTTCCCACAGTTGCTACAAAGCACTTGGAAAGCAGTACAGAGAAATGAAAACATAATTAACAGCAAGGTTACAGAACAACATGGAAAACAGGCATTAGGGGCTGATCCTGACAGGAACAGACTCTTCTTTTGTAACAAAATGTATGGAGCTGGTTTTATTTGTAACACCTAATGCATTGAGAAGGAATGTTAGCAGTTGCTAATACATGTAACTAAAAGTTGAAAGGGAATGGGGAGAATAGGAATCTAGCCAGTCCCCTCAAGACTAACTGACTCACTCTAGTATGAACTTTTGTGGATATCAGTCCAATTCTTCAGATGCAGGAATAGGAATCTAGCAACCACCTTAAGACTGACTTGACTCTGGTATGAATTTTTGTGGATATAAGTGGATGCAAGTCCAATTCTTCAGATGCTGCAATAGACTAACATGGCTATCTTTTTGAAAACTATATAAAAAATTCTTAATAACAATGTAAAAAACATATTGAATTACTTCTACAAACATTTATTGCTGCTCCTTTGATATTTAAAAATAATTTCAGTGTTTGTTTTAACAGGTTATTCTCAAGGAAGTGGTATTTTGCATTATGCTCATGGAGATAGTCAAAAAACACACTCAATCCAGCAAGGTATGCTTTGTAAACATACACTATGGCAGTGGTTCTTAACCTGGGGTGTGGGACCACCAGGGGTGCAGAATGTCCTCACAGGGGGTCCATGAAGGCTTGAAAGTTGCTTAGCCCACCTCCTCCCTGCAGTGGAGTGGCCATGTGATAGGCGCCAAGGCAAAATCTGGCTGGCTTGGCCTGCATATTGCCATTCAATCCACTCTAGCCACAAACTTGCAGGAAGAAGCTGAAGAAATGTCTTCCTTCCCCCTCCAGTGCCTCTGAGGGAAGGTTTCATGGATGGTGTATCATCATCTTTATCATCATCATCATCAGATATTGTTGTTCTAAATCTTGAGTTAAGTCTTGGAGGTCTTCAACAACAATAGATATTTAAATGGCATCCCTGTTTAATAAAGGAATAGTTAAGAACCACTGCACTATGAAATTCATGTCAGCTGAAAGCCAAATTCTTCAAGTAACTGTTTGTTTTCAATTTGCAGGAAGAACATCACTTGGCACTGGAGTTTGTACTGGGAAACGCCCAAGTCCAGAAGAGGAAACTCAAAGCATTGGCCCAAAAGTACAGCGACAGAGCAGTAATTAACTGGGTAAAAATAAGAATTCTGAAGGAAATGATTGATAGAAAACTACATGCTTTATCCAGCATCACAGAGACTAAACATGCCTACTGCATAGCTGAGGACATAATTTCCAGTGGAAGAGTGGACCAAGTACTACTATTGAACCTAACATCCCATCTGGCAGTAACCAAGAATCCCCTGGCCATTCATTTCATGTTTCTAGCTGTCATATAAGGATACCCTGAGCATGACTTGTATTGACAGTTCAGTTCAGTTGCACTTAGCTTCTGTTTTCCTGTTAAACTATGTTTCAACTTGTTTTTTTCTCAGAGCATGCTGAGCGATGAAACCCACTAGCTGTTTCAATAACAGGCACAGTGGAAGTATTTATTTTGTTTATTTGAACCTGTTTGTTAATTTTAATATGCTCCATAGTTTTTATACTGGGAAGGTAAATGTTATTTTTCATTTTATTCATTATTTTGACCCTCTACAAGTGTTATTTTTGTTTCTTCCCTAGGCTGCCGTAGGCCTATCCTTCTATCCTATTTGCAGCCTGGTATTTTCTCCTTTTGTAGTCATTTTCTGTTCTCTCTTCCTCTTTAGAGGAATTATCCTCACTCACATGGTAGCTGTGTTGTACATACATTTACCTAAGGTTGCAGTGTTTTTTCTACTGCTTATGAGTTTTCATGTTGCTACATTTGTATTTTTTGTTAACTGGCCTCAAGTCGAATTCAGCTTATGGCAATCCCATGAATGAGAAACCTCCAAGTCACCCTACCATCAAAAGCCCTGCTCAGGTCTTGCAGACTCAGGGTCGTGGCTTCCTTGATAGAATGCAGTCTTCCTCTTTTCCTAACTGCCTTCTATTTTCCCATATGTTTTCATGATATGGCCAAAGTACGATAGTTTCACTTTCGTCATCGTGGCTTCTGGGTAGAATTCAAGCTTGATTTGCTCTAGGACCCAATTATTTGTCTTTTTAGCAGTCCATGGTATCTGTAAAACAGACATATGTGTATCAGATAACAAATCAATTAGTTATGCATTTAGAACAAGTAGTCAAGCCTGCTCTGAAGTAGCTTTGGTCCTAATATGAAAGTTATTCTGTTACAACTTTACCTTGTGTTCATATGATAGGGCTATCCGTTTTCTCTTCCAGCCCTTGAGCACAATATGAAGGGAGTTCATTGAAAGTGTTCTGCACAAATAGTGTCTTAAGTTTGTTTTGGGGGAGGGGAATCTCTCTTGGTATGATTTCCGTACGAAGATCTGTAAATGTCTGTACTTTTGCTGATTCTTACCAGCTGGTACAGATGAGTGGAATAGTTTATTTTGCTTTATGTGATCGTTGTATACATAAAAATTGCTTTAGCAATAATTTTAGTTCTGTGTAAAATGCTGTTTCATCAACATCTACAATGCATATGAAAATCAATATTATTTATTACTAAACTTTGTCTCTACATAAAATGAAAGCAGATTTCCTAACACACACCCCTTAAGCAAATTAACCAGTGGTTTACTGGTTAATTTGAAGAGTAAAAAAGAAACATACATTCATTTGCTTAACACTACTTGTTTACCCATTTCCCCCTTATTTGTATGTGCTGAGTACTTATTTCAACCTTTGAGGCATGCCAGTAGCTAGATTTCCATACTAAGTAGTACTCATAGTTCACACTATAGTATTGCAGAATGGTAAGCTTTTGAAGAAGATTTGCTTCAGGGAGTTGTTTCTGTTTATAAAGGAAGTTTGACATAGCATTGTGTGTAACTTAAAAATAGAGTAGATGCCACAAGTACTGTAGGTTGGTACAAACGATCAGTCTAATGAAGAAAAAAAGAAAATCACAGAAGAAATCTTACCTTGCTGTTTCTCTCAAAATCTTTTATGTGGCCTGTTTTGACAGCAGATTTTCAGTTGCAGTCTTGTGCACGCTTACCTGAGAGTAAATCTAGGTGAAATTGGCAGGGCTCATTTCTAAGTTATACATAGTGAAGTTGTGATGTTAGCCTGTCAATGCTGCACGTGCTTGCTTCTATGAAGAATCTCACCACCACCTCCTAGTCCCCCAGATCCATTTGGCTTTATTGGACATACATCATTAAAATATGTGCTTTTTAATTTATATTTGCATGATTGCTAGTGAGAAGCTACACCTTGCATTTACAGGAAGCTTCTGTAGTCCATTTCAGTCATCTATGATTTGCAAACAGTGTATGTAGCTTCAGTAAAAATGCAGGTCATAAAAAATAAAAGTATTCTATTAACAAATGTTAGTATACCTAGAAGTCACAGTCCATTTAGTAACGCACTTCAATATTAACAAAATATTACCAAAAAAGAGATTGTATAAAGATTTATTGAGAATTCATTCCTAATGGATTGATTCATTTTTGTCTTACAGCATTGCTGAAAGAGAAGGATCCACATCCTAAAATTTCAGGGCAAATTTATTTCACTTCATATTGGAATTAAAAGATTTTGTGAGAGTACTTGTATTAAAATGTGCATTTTCATACATTTATTTTCATACACTCTGAATCGTATGAAAAGTATGATTTCTTGGAATGCATTGTTTCTATCTGGCATTTCTATGTTTTTTCAAACTTTTAATGACTTTCACAAAGGGCAAATAGAGATTTGTAAATAAAGCATTTGACAACGAGTTTGGTAACTTAATGTAAATATAAGCATTCATGATTAGTGATAGACTCATCAATATATTTTTGATATTTCATGTATGGCTTTCACTAAAGGCTTTAGTGGATGTTTGTAAAATGGAAAGTGTTCAGGCAATGATGATCTTGAATCCTTTTTAAGAGTTAATATTTTTAGATTTTGGACAGGATTTTTGACCTCTGATCCAAGCTCTGTCTTTTCAAAATGTCAACTCTTATATGTTTGTGTATAAAATATAATAGAGTTGTTACTGTTTGGAAATACAGCTGTATATAAGTCCCATATGCCAATATTTTTCTTAAACTACAGAGTTGTCATGTAATATGGCCTGTCCTTGTATTTCCCACTGTTGTCTTCAATCATAGTGAAGATGCCCTTGTTAATAAAAATGTACATACAGCCTGTTTCACTTATTTGAACAGAATCATTGTTGGTCTAGTCATTCTGGTTTTTTAAAATAACTTTTTAACACATGGGGCTTTGCAGTCTAGAATTGTTTATAGTTTGTAATACTTCTGAAGTGTTCAAAATGCTTTTTTACCTTTACTAGCTGTTTTAGAACTACTGTATATATAATTTGAAGGTTCTCTTTTTAACAACAGTATCTCCTCCTGAATATTCATGTATGTAGACTCATGGTTTGGGTTGCACATCCTAGCTAATCTTGGTATAGTTCAGCTTACTTTAATAAAGGGGACCTTCATTGGGGTAATAAAATTCATTTGGATTTAAATTACCAAGACTAATTAAACATTCTCAGTTTTTCTTAAGGATTAAATAATGGTTTCTTAGAATAATGTAGGCATAGGAGAAACTACTTCCATTGACAAATAAGAATGGGATGGAAAGTAGTATCTGAACCCATAGTAATGACAGCAGCAAATGGAAGAGTACCATTTTGTTCTCCTGAATGATTCCATCTTGCAGGATCCAAACTCTTTTTTCTTTTTGCCCTCTTTTGCACTGGTGTTTAAACTGAGATGGAATGGGTTTTTTCCTGCCCCATCAAGCATGGTGTTGGGGCCAGACAGGAATTATATAAAGTAAGAGAGATTTTACTTGACATTTCTGATGTAACTATACTTACCCCCTGCCCCAAGATGGAGCATATTCTTGAAAAGATATAGGATAAAATGATCTGTCATCATTTGGCCATCTGGTACATTATTTTATCTGTACAGATACTGATAATCATACAAGAATTGCCTGGCAGCATTTGCACTGGTTAGAAGAGTTGTGGACAACTTATGTTCTAAATTTAAGTTCCTTTCTAGTCCTACAATACTTTTGTCATGATCCAGGACAAGGTAATAGTTAATGCTTGTAGTAAAACATTAAAATTCTATGTGGATTTTTTACATTGGCACATGTGTCTACTATCCTAGGTATCTGAGAAGTACTGGTACAATAGGACCTGCTGCAGTGCAGCTCCATATTATGCTGGGAAGGTAATGTGGAAAAATACATACAGTAGCGCCCTCATATCTGTAGGGAGATTTGTTCCAGGGGGCCTTGTGGATACAGAACACTGCAGATAACAGCGAATGCCATTAAAAATAATGGGACTTCTGGTTTAAAATACCATAGAGTTGCCTTGGAGGACCTAGAAAACATCTGGAGAGCATTCCTTTCTAGGCATTTTCTAGGAAGACTCTCTGGTAGGTGTGCAGTTTTGTGTCCCGTGGATAACTGAAACCGCAGATATTGGTTCCACGGCTATGGGGGTCCTACTATATATTCATTTCTCCCCATATTTCTTGAGAACTCAGATTTCTAAACCGTTGTGCCTCAGAAAACTCAATCTAAAGGATGTTACATCCAAGAACTCAGAATCTCTAGAGATACAGTGGTTTGATTTGCAAGGTACATGAAATAAAAATCCAGAATCTATGCAGACCAGGCAGTTTGAAGTCATTGGAATATCAGTGCCAAAATATTTTCAGGAATTCTCTCCTGATACCCTGAAGAGAAGGAGTGTGCTAAACCCCTATCACTAAGGTACAAGAATGGGATCTAATAGAGGTTGGTTCCCCTTTAAACTCATAGTATCAAGAAGGGGACAAGTAATGATGGCCACTATGAAACCACAGATTATTGCCCTGGGTGAAGAAGACTTAAAAGTTGCTGTACTTAGATAAGCAATTGAAGCTTCAGATAGCTGTACTTGTTCACACAGCCAGTGATAATACAGAACACAAAATAGTATAGCAAATCAGAAAAGTATGCAAGTGCTAGTCATTTGGTTAGAAATCTTCACACTGTTGTTACCGTATCAAGAAATCTGAACCTGTCAAAATTCTGTCATAAGAGGGCAGCAAACTCTTAAGTTCTTTAATTCATTATTTTAGTACACAAAAGCCAGAGAAGTTCATGTAAGCTTTTTCTTTCTCTACCTCAAGTGCCAAAATAAATTGGGTAGCCATCCTGCAGTATTACATGCCTTGACTTTGGGAGTATGTGGGAGGGGGCACACTCTGCTACTCAGGTGCTACTCTGCCCTAGGCTATAAAATGCCTTGAGCCAGTGCTGTATTCCTATCAGCAGCTACCTCAGAGGTGGAAATCCTGAAACATTTCAAATCTTTTTGGACTGTAACTCGCAGGTGCCCCAGCAGAAGCCATTATCAAGGAATGCCGGGAGTTGCAATCCAGAGAACCGTCTAATTCTTGGCCCTGTGTTGCCTGATGCCTTTTAATTGGAGATGCCAGGGAGTTTGTGGGATTATGGAGATTCTAGAGATTTAAATTAAATATGGGACTTGTCATAGAAGAGAGGAGTCACTTCATGACCCTTCACTTCCACAAAGTCTTTTCTACGCCATAACCTCACCTGCCTTTTCCACAGGTTATAAGTCCACCAGTTAACCAATTCTGTGAAGATGCCTTGGCTTAGAGATTTATCACACACCCATCTAACATTGGAAGAAGGCATACTCCCTGCAGTGACTTTTTAATGGACCAAATCCTATCACCGATCACCTATCAAAAACAAGTCATGTCAGATCAATCTCATCTCTTTTTTTGATAGAATTACAAACTTGATAGATGAAGGAAACACAGTGGATGTAGTGTGTCTTGATTTCAGTAAGGCTTTTGACAAGGTCCCCCATGATATTCTTGCAAAAAAGTTAGTAACATGTGGGCTAGACAATGCAACTGTTAGGTGGATTTGTAATTGGTTGACTGACTGAACCCAAAAAGTAGTCACCAATAGCTCCTCTTCCTCTTGGAAAGATGTGACCAGTGGGGTGCCACAGGGTTCTGTCCTGGGCCCAGTGCTATTCAACGTCTTTCTTTATCAGTGACTTGGATGATGGAATAGAGAGCATGCTTATCAAGTTTGCAGATGACACCAAATTAGGAGGGATAGCTAATACCCCAGAGGACAGGGTCAGAATCCAAAATGATCTCAACAGATTAGAAAGCTGGGCCAAAATTAACAAATTTTAACAGGAAGAAATGTAGGATGCTACACTTGGGCAGTAAAAATGAAATGCACGGATATAGGATGGGTGACACCTGGCTTGAGGGCAGTGCATGTGAAGGGGATCTGGGAGTCTTAGTGGACCAGAAGCTGAACGTGAGTCAGCAGTATGATTCTAGGCTGTGTTAATAGGGGTATAGTGTCTAGATCACAGGAAGTAATAGTGCCACTGTATTCTGCTTTGGTCAGACCTCACCTGGAGTACTGTGTCCAGTTCTGGGCACCACAATTCAGGAAGGATATTGAGAAGCTGGAACGTGTCCAGAGAAGGGCAACCAGGATGATGGGTGGTCTGGAAGTCATGTCCTATGAGGAGCGGCTTAGGGAGCTGGGCATGTTTAGTCCAGAGAAGAGAAGGTTGAGAGGGGACATGATAGCCATGTTTAAATATTTGAAGGGATGTCATACTGAGGATGGAGCAGGCTTGTTTTCTGCTGCTCCAGAGACAAGGACACGGAGCAATGGGTTCAAACTACAGGAAAAGAGATTCCACCTAAACATTAGGAAGAATTTTCTGACAGAGTTGTTCGGAAGTGGAATGCACTGCCTCGTAGTGTGGTGGTCTCCTTCTTTGGAGGTTTTTAAACAGAGGCTGATGACCATCTGTTGGGAATGATTTGACTGTATATTCCTGCATGGCAGGGGGTTGGACTGTATGGCCCTTGAGGTCTCTTCCAACTCTATGATTCTATGGTAGTCCTCTCTCTCTCTCTCTCTCTCTCTCTCTCTCTCTCTCTCTCTGGCTTTTCTTTGCAAACGAAGATTCGGGAAGGACCCATCCCGCGCTTTCTGCAAGCTTTCTGGTAGTCTATATGCTTGCAACTAATGGGACACCCCCCCCCGCCAGAGATTGTTTGTTATTTATATTTCAGTTTCTTGTTGTAAAGAAGTTTTCATGTTAGTATTGCTTACCTTTACCAATAGATACAAGATATAAACCAATGTCCAAACTAAAATGTCCAAGCTAAAATAAAGTGGCTATCTGATAGTTAACAAGTCTGAAGAAGAGATGGCAGAGGGCACTCTTAAGCTTGCTCCTCCTTTAGTCTCTGGATAGCCTTGAAATCCTCTCCCTTAATGTGTTTGGGCTGGGTCTGTTATTAAAAAAGGATTCTGAAAACCTTAAAACAGTAAAATCCTCAACTCTACATATTTTTTTCTTGCAAGAGGCTCACATGAGAGGACTCAAGTCTTTTGACTCCCTTTAAATTTGGAGATACTATAGTGTGTGACTGGACATCAAACACTTGAGGAGCAGCAATTTTGTTTATGAAGTCCTGTCCCTTTGGAACTTACAGGGTTGGGAGGGACGCAGAAGACAGATATGTTCTTGTCAAAGGGAATTTGGCAAACAGAATAGTAATAGCAGGATCATAGTATACTCACAGTAATGGCTAGCTAGGGTCATAGGAGATTTTCTACATCTTAAAAGACTTCACAGACATAATTATATGGCATACTTAAGGGGAAGATTCCATTGCTGTCCTAGATCACAACATGGACCGTTTTTTCAAAGGTCAGTGCCTCCCCAGAATGCTACTCCTGGTAAACTTATGGAAGAAACAGGATTAACTGAATCCTGGGTAGAAATCTGCACACTATTATTCACCATAGCAAGAAATACTCAATTGAACACATCTTGGATGTTTAAAATAGTACACCACCAGAGAATATACCTCCTGATTTGTGCAGAGGATAGATCTAGTGTGAGCTTGTCCTTCACTGACTATGAAACAGGAATCATATGACTCTTGTCACTTTGAAACACCACATCCCTTTTTGAAACTCCTGCTACCCAGCCTAGTGATTCTCTGAGCTATCTGTTAAGTGTAGAAAATTGCAGGGATGTAGGTAACATTAAGATAAAACTATATGAGGAATTGTGTGTCCAGTTCTCAAAGGTAATGTATTATAACAATGATGCAACAGTATAACTTTTAAATATCTGTGTACTATATATACTTTATGATGATCTACAGAACATATATACTTTACATGCAATCACTTCCACAAAACATCTGTATAAAGCAAACAACCACATCCACAATAATAAGTCCCGACACTTCCAATCCAATTTCTCTGAGTCCTTACAAATACCTCCACCAGCGATGAATCTTCTCTTGGTGGGATTCAACCAGTGTGTTAGTGTGTAAAATTAGTTCTAGTTTTACTACGATGTTCGCCAATTCTTAATCTTAAATTTCTTGAAGTCAGTCCTATATAAAGAAGTCCACATGGACATATTATTATGTAAATAATATATTTTGAATTTTGTAATTCAAAATAGATTATTTAATAATAATAACATAGTAAAAACTAAATACGTGGGGTGTCCTTTAGTGGATCATTTTTTGGAGAAAAACCATGATCCTGCATCATTGAGATTCTGTGTGATTGAACAGCTGCATTGGGGTTTGTTTCACAAAGACTCCATACAGAGGTTACTTCATCAGAGAGAAGCCTATTGGATTTTTAGATTAAATTCCAGAAAACCAGGGGGATTGAATGATCATTTGGATTTTGTTAATTTTTTTATAAATGAATCCTTTAGATTATGCATAAAGACAGTTTTTATGAATGGAGCTGGGGGAGCGTCTTCTCTACTGTAGATCCATCTCTGTCTTTCAGGGTTAAGAGGTGAGAGGAATTGGGCTAAAGGTTAATTAGGGTAATAGCTTTAGGAATGAGTCATTTAGCCATTCAAGAGGGGATACCCATAAAAACTTCAAACAGTTACCCGCCTTACTAGCAGCAGAATGGAAAAGAGCTGTAAAGGACAGTCTATGGAAGTACATGGTAAGCATAGATGTTTCCCTTAGAACTAGCAGTGGTGATAGACAAAAATAATTATGTGTGTTAATATTTGTTATAGATAAATCCGCATTGAGAAAGTTTAACTACGAAACGATTTACTATAATTGTCTCTGGAGGTGAATCGTCTGCGGTTTCAGCTTGCTGTTAAATCACAAGCCAAAAAGCAAGCCATAAAACAGATTGAGTGCTTCTACAATTCCGTCTGCCTTAATGACCCGGAGAATTCCTGTTTGACATATGGGTTCATGATACATTCCTCCCATTGAAGTTCTTTTTACATCATCTGGTGATAACATTATTGTGGAGTTCCAGCAAAAAGGCATGGTGACAACACACTGGTTGAATCCCACCAAGAGAAGATTCATCGCTGGTGAAGGTATTTGTAAGGACTCAGAGAAATTGGATTGGAAGTGTCGGGACTTATTATTGTGGATGTGGTTGTTTGCTTTATACAGATGTTTTGTGGAAGTGATTGCATGTAAAGTATATATGTTCCGTAGATCATCATAAAGTATATATAGTACACAGATATTTAAAAGTTATACTGTTGCATCATTGTTATAATACATTACCTTTGAGAACTGGGCACACAATTCCTCATATAGTTTTGTCATACAGTGGTCTGTAACCCTGGTGCTGTTATTTTTGGGGTAACATTAAGATAACACTGTTCTACAGGGAAATAAATCAGATTTGTCGTCCCAGCAAACTAAATGTACACAAATCCTCAAAAGGGCTTAATGTTTGTAAAACATATACCAAAATAGTGTTCAGCCTATAACCATGGAAAGTAGACATAGAGTTGGGTGTCAGCATACTGTGGGACCGGACCCCATACCTCTGGACAAACTCTTTCACTACCTACAATACATGTAGATGTTGAATAGCATAGGGGACCCTATGGACACATAGTAAATGAGTCAAACGAATCTGTCAACACCACCTTCTAGGCTTGCCCTACCTGAAAGGAATAGAGCCACTGTAAAACAATACTCATTCCCATTTTTATTTTTTTATTTATACCCTGCTCTTCAACCACAAGGCTATCAGAGTGGCTTACAAATTGTTTTAAGCAATAGCAGTTTACGCATCTACACTGCATTAAGCAGTTTCCAATGTGTGTTAGCTAATTCCCATTCCAACAAAGAAGCCCAGAAAGATACTATGGTCAATGGTATTCAAAGCTGTTGGAAGAACCAACAGGGACACCCTCCCCTTGTCCAGTTCCTGGTGAAAGTCATCCACCAAGGTGACCAAAGTCATCTCTATCCCTTAACTAGACCTGAAACCAGATTGAAATGGATCTAGATAATCCGTTTCATCTAAGAATCCCTGGAAGTGGAAGGCCACCACATGCTCTATTACCTTGCCTAACAATTGAACATTGAACACTGGCATTGTTATCCATTATAGAGAGATCCAGGGAAGGCTTTTTTGACAGCTACCTGCCTTGTTATAAGGAGACCCTGCCTATTGCTTTCACCTACTCAGCAAATTGACTTCTTAATGACACAAGAAGGGCAGGGTCTAACTGATTTGTAGTGTCTCTTACTTCTCCAAGGAACCTGTCTACATCCTCATGCTGTATAAATTGAAAAGAATCCATTATTAGACAAGCAGGGATTAAAATTATGCCCACAGGAACTGTATCAACTAGCATCTAGGCCAGAACACGTCCCAGTGATTTTATCTACAAATGTGCTGCATAAATACTTGCCAGAAGGCTGAGTAGTCTGCATTATCTTCTTGGTGGCAATAATGTAACAGACAATTCAAAACAGCTCTGTTGGACTGCACATTGCAGACAATAGCAGAGAAGAATATTTTTTAGGTGCCCACATTGCCATGAAGTGGGCCTTCAAATCAGCTCTAGCTCTTTTTAAATCAGACTTGTTTCAAGTCTTCCACCAACATAATGCTAGTCTCCGTCTCACTTGTTGCATTACCACCAGCTCCCTAGAATATCTGGAGATAGGTTTGGCTGTGCTCCGCAGGAGAGGATGCTCAGGAGCAATTGTGTCTGCTACCTTGACCATTTCATCATTGCAGAGGCTAGTCAGGGCTTCAATAGCATCACCTTCTGAAGTGACAGAAAAACCCTTAAGAACCATCAGGAATCAATCGAGATCCATCAGCCTCCTGGTTGGACTGTATTCTAATCAGTCCCAGGAGGTTCTGAGTTCCAATAAGTCTAAACTCAACCAGGTAGTGATCTATCAACGACAGCGGAACCATGCAAAGTTCTTTCATGCTGAGATCACCAGGACATGAGTAGCAGTACTCATTCCAAGCGATACACTGTTGCAAATAGAATTTGAACTTGTTTGGGGGTTCCAGGTGTGGAGTGCAGATATTGTACACTCCAGGTGTGGAGTGCAGATAGATTGCCCTCACAGCTAGAGGGCAATCTAGCTGTGACATCCATCACCCAATTCATTAGATTTAGCTGATCTGGATGGCTAGGTGTGTACTCCTTTCTTTCCTCACCACCTCATGTGCATACTTCCTGAAAGGGTGTGCACAGTGGAAGAGAACATGCTACAGGAATTAAAAAAAACATTCCATTCAGAGTTAGTTTCTAATATCTCAGAGGCCAATAGTCAAACTGAAGCTAGAATAGAGGAAGCATCTCAATGTACTGCACATCTTGTGTGAAAAAAGTGCAGATAAAAGGGATGATAGGTGTACCTACAAAAGAGTTGCAAGGTTCCCAAAAGGAAATTGGCTTCTCTACCTTATTCCTTAGTGGAGTCTGGGAATTATAGTTGAGATAATTAATTGTATCATTTAGCACAAAAGAGGGAAAAATCCACTGAAAGTTTAAAGAAGAAAGAAGGGAATTGTCAGATTCAGAAAAAGGTGAAGATTTTTTTAAAATTAGATTGTTTAATTTAATGTAGAGCACTTTTTACCAGTGTTGTCCAAATGCGAGTAAAATATTAGGAATTGATATATCAGCAATTAGTTAAAAAATAAAATATGAGAAGTGTCTGAGGTGTAAGTGGTCTGGTGCTTTAACAGGATGGAAAGCAGTTGTAGTAGCAATTAAGTATTAAACTTTAGACAAGGGCACTATGGATCAGTTAATAATTCCTATAGAATCAGTGTGGTGTGGTGGTTTAAGTGATGGAGTACAGCTCTGGAGAACAGGATTTGAATGTCCACTCAGCCATGGAAACCCACTGAGTGATCTTGGGCAAGTCATATTCTCTCAGCCACAGCAGAAGGCAAAAGCAAACTCCTTCTGAACAAATCTTGCCAAGAAAACCACATGATAGAGTTTCCTTAGGGTAACCATAAGTCAAAAATGACTAGAAGGCAAACAACAACAAACTATGGATCAGTTAAGAATTACTATAGTAGATGACCCTACTGCTTTCTTAGTTTCTGGAGCAGTGGGTTCAAAGGAAGAAGATGCCTTATTCAACGATTCTGAAGAGAAAAGAGCTGAGGAGGTACTTAAGAAAGTATATGATGCTATAGTTCTATCAGAGCTGCTTTCACTTCTTTGTTCACAAAGGCAACGTTATTGTGAATGGAGGACAATGAACAATGAGGATTTGGATTGTGTTTTTTTTTAAATTTAAAGGGTTACTGAAGTTTTATAGCACTATGTAGTTTGCAGCTGATGCTACTCAAGAAGCCTTTAGGATTTTGGCTAGATCAGTAACATCAACTATAACAACATGCAGAATGTTGTAGGTGAAGCATTAGGATGCTGATGTTCACCCAAGAAATAACGTTGCAATAGCTTCCTTTAAATGAACTTTGGTGGCACCACATTGTAAGAGATTAGTGGAAATAAAATATTTTGTTTAAAGCAGTGTCGGTCTTCACAAAGAAAGAAAGTATTTAAACTACAAAAAAGAAGTGTTCCTTTAATCTCAACAGAGATTTTGGATTGAGAAGGGATTTCAGGGGCTTCAGACCGAATAGGAGTAGAGTGCCTTTTTCCATATAGGCAAACTAATTCAAATCAGGAAAGGAAAGACCCACCACTTCCCAGAGAGGGCAAAAAACTTGCTTCCATCAGGAGGCAGACTGTTGACTTTTGAAGTCTTGGGGAACACTACAGAAGGCAAGTGGTTGTTAGAAACAGTGTCAAAGGGCTATGTGCTTGAGTGTTCTCAAATGTCATAGGAAATAGCTCGAGTCCCACACCATCCAAGTCAAAGGAAGTGATTCATCATTTGTTGCAGATTGGCTGCTGCAGAGGTACAACAGCAAGTACACTGAAAGGGATTGTACACAATATTTTTTGCTATGGACTTGAAATTGTTAAATTTGTTTCTTTCTGAATGGAAAACTGGGAGACAATAAGAGAAGTAATGCAGATCAATAACTATCTGGTATTGATGGATTTAACAGAGGCACATTTACCTATCCCTATAGCTCAGTGCTGCAGGTAATTTCTTCATTTTGCTTAAGGCGGACAGAACTTTCCATTCATGCCTGTTTCATTTGATCTTGCATCTGCACTGAGTTTTTTTTTAAGTCTTCCTACCTTTGCTGGCTCATCTGCAGTTACAGGGAGCTGACATATTACATACCTGGACAGTGTCCTCCTGAGAGTAAAATTGTTGCCTAAAGCTAAACAAGACTGTCACTGATTTTATATGATCATGTAGCAAATTAGCCAGAAGGAGATGTTCAATGAACTACTGTCCAATGGTGCTGCTAAATCACGACTTGAAAAATCTGACCTGTATTTTAACAACACACACACACACACACACTGCTGTAAGAAACATAAGCAATCTGTTTCCCTCTTATTAGATGTCCTTAAAACCTTTGGTCTAATGGAGTGGACATACTATACACTGGATCCCACGCATATATACATGTGAATAACTTAGACTGAAGATCACTCCAACTGATGAAGGGGATGAAGTAGAACTGCCACTCTCCCATTTATTGTGGATGTTAATAATATAATCACTAGCCAGATGAATTTTATATATTTATTTTATTTTTATTTATTTATTTCTACCCCGCTCTATAGCCACAAGGCTATCAGAGCGGCTTACAAATTGTTTTAATCAATAGCAATTTACATATCTACACTGCATTAAGCAGTTTCCAATGTGTGTTAGCTAACTGAATTGAATTCCAATGTGTGTTAGCTAATTGAATTAGAAGGAGCAAAAACTTAACGGGTTCCATAGCCAAGAATGAAACTCTTGTAATCAGCTTATATAGTGATGAAACATTATTGTATCTAACTTAACTCTGATGGAACAAATCTTGAGCTAAAACCTTTACAGCTATACCTCAGTTATTGAAGTAGAGTGCTCTTGGGTTTTACTTCTTTAACAGAAACTTTGGTACCAGAGGTAGAATTAACATGGAAAGAATAGGGATACTTTTCTACATCACAAAAAAGAAGAGCAGTTCAACATGTTTCAGCAAATGTTTTATTCAAACTAACATTATACACATGTGAAATGTTTATAACCAGGTCAGGTAAGCCTTGGATAAGTAAGCAAAAAACATTTTGAATCTTCTAGAGATCATTTGAAAGCATCTTCCAAAATGCATTCCAGGATTATTCTTTTTCTTTCTTTCAGCAGCTTCCAATTTTCTTATTATTTCCATTTTGGTGGCAAAATGTGTAGATCTATACTTTTCAATATGCCAAGGTGAAGCAGGCTAATCTGCTTTCCAATTTTCTCTCTGTTTTGCTGTTCATACATCCTCAGTAAGTGATTCTTGAGACAGCTGTTTAACTTGCCTGTTGTATATAAGTGCACATGACTACAGTAGGATCACCTAGAGTAGAATTCCACTCTTTCTGAGCTCAAGCTTTATTGCATTGTTAGCTGCAGCACACTGCTGCAACCCAACACTGACAGTTGGTCTTTTTCCAGCCCTCCTTCATCATCTTCCCAAGGCCAATGCTGAAAAAAATCAAACAAACAGCTAGAAGACAAGAAAAGGAGTGGGTCCAATAAAAAGGCTTTGTAAAAAGGAGCTACTTTAGCAGAGGCTTTGTTAACTGAGGTATGTCTGTATTACAACATTTTAAAATACAGACATGACTCAGAACTAACAAGGTTAAATCAAAATACTTGTGTCTGAATACTTGCGCAAGAACAGTGACAACAGCTGCTGTTTTGTCCCCCAAATTTTAAATATTTAGGAGGTAAAATAATAAAAAAAATCTTAAACATATCATGTCCAGGAATCTATCACCTGTTGGATTAAATAAAAATTAAAAACATCGTCTGGCTTCATGTTTTCTCTCCTTGGGAGAACTACACTGGTGAAAACCAGAGATAGCTGTGTTAGTCTGTTTTAGCATAAAACGACATAAAAGAAACGAGTAGCAATGCTGCAAAAAATCAAACAAACAGCTAAAAGACAAGAAAAGGAGTGGGTCCCATAAAAAGACTTTGTAAAAAGGAGCTGCTTTAGTAAAGAGGTAGTACAGGAATACCTTCTTAATCTAAATGAACGTAAATCTCCAGGATCAGGTGAACTACATCCAAGGGTATTAAAAGAGCTGGCAAATGTAACCTCAGAGCCATTGGCAATAATCTTTGAGAATTCTTGGAGAACATGAGAAGTCCCAGCAGACTGGAGGGGGGCAAACGTTGTCCCTATCTTCAAAAAGAGGGGAAAAAAGGATCCCAACAATTATCGTCCAGTTAGTCTGACATCAATACCAGGGAAGATTCTAGAGCAGATCATTAAACAGAGAGTCTGCGAACATTTAGAAGGCAATGCCATAATCACAAAAAGTCAACATGGGTTTCAGAGAAACAAGTCATGCCAGACTAATCTGATCTCTCTCTCTCTCTCTCTCTTTTTTTTTTTTTTTTTTGATAAAATTACCAGCTTGATAGATGAAGGGAACGGTGTGGATATCACATACCTTGATTTCAGTAAGGCCTTTGACAAGGTTCCCCATGACATTCTTGCAAACAAGCTTGTAAAATGTGGGCTAGACAAGTTAACTGTTCAATGGATTTGTAATTGGTTGACCGGCCAAACCCAAAGGGTGCTCAGCAGTTGCTCTTCTTCCTCTTGGAAAGATGTGACCAGTGGGGTGCGAGAGGGTTCTGTCCTGGGCCCAGTGCTATTCAACATCTTTATCAATGACTTGGATGACAGAATTAGGGTATACTTATCAAATTTGCAGATGACACCAAATTAGGGGGAGTAGCTAATACCCTAGAGGACAGGATCAAAATTCAAAATGACCTGAATAGATTAGAAAGCTGGGCCAAAGCTAACAAAATGAAATTCAATACGGAGAAATGTAAGGTACTGCACTTAGGGCGGAAAAACGAAATTCGTAGATATAGGATGGGGGAGACCTGGCTGAAAGAGACTATGCGTGAAAGGGATCTAGGAGTCCTGGTAGACCACAAGTTGAACATGAATCAACAGTGTAATGCGGCAGCTAAAAAGGCCAATGCGATTTTGGGCTGTATCAATAGAAGTATAGTGTCTAGATCAAGGGAAGTAATAGTGCCACTCTATTCTGCCTTGGTCAGACGTCACCTAGAATACTGTGTCCAGTTCTGGGCACCACAATTCAAAAAGGATATTGACAAATTGGAGCGTGTCCAGAGGAGGGAGACTAAAATGGTGAAAGGTCTGGAAACCATGCCTTATGAGGAAAGACTTAGGGAGCTGGGTATGTTTAGCTTGGAAAAAAAGTCAGTTAAGGGGTGGTATGATAGCTCTGTTTAAGTATTTGAAGGGGTGTCACATTGAGGATGGAGCAAGCTTGTTTTCTGCTGCAGAGACTAGAACACAGAACAATGGATGCAAGCTCCAGGAACAGAGATTCCAGCTCAACATGAGGAGGAACGTTCTGACAGTAAGGGCTGTTCGGCAGTGGAACACACTCCCTCGGAGCATGGTGGTGTCTCCTTCCTTGGAGGTCTTTAAACAGAGGCTGAATGGCCACCTGTCAGGGATGCTTTTATCGTGATTTCCTGCATGGCGGGAGGTTGGACTGGATGGCCCTTGTGGTCTCTTCCAACTCTACAATTCTATGATTCTGTCTATGAGCACCTTTGAAACTAATTGGGAAAAAGAAATTTCTAGCACCTGACAAAGTGGACTGTCTTCCTATATGATCTCAAAGATGCTACTGGCTCCTTTATTTCTTTTTTTAAATGGTGAAATATTTATTACATCAAAATTCTTCATATTTCAGACAATAAATATACCAAATATATACAACTTACAGTAAATTTGCAAGAACAGGAAGGAAATCTATTATAACAGTACTTTCATCAAACCTTTTTCCTTTTCCTTTTTCCTTAGACATTGCTTTAACTGTAAAAAGAGCAACTATCCATGTCACTAGCTTGTTAGAACCTTGCAGAAGAAAATTCAGTTTGTCCTCAATCTCCCAATATCCCATATGCCTAAAAAATGGAGACTATTTTCTCTAGGGATGGAATGCAATCAACATTCCAGTAAGTAGGTGAAACACATCTTGAAGAATGAACTTGGCAAGTCTGAGTGTTACAGCTTGGATTAACAAGACATGGCCTATCACATTGTTGGAAAAATTCATCCATTAGCCCTGCGCCTTGGAAGGGCTAGAATTTGAAGGCAAATCATATACATTTGATTTATACCAATAGGGATGGTCAGTTAGCAAGACCTCCATGTTGTTGCTGTGTTCCTTCAAGTCGTTCATGACTTACGATGAACCTAAGGTGAACTTATCATGGGGTTTTTGTGGCAAGATTTGTTCAGAGGAGGTTTGCCATTGCTTTCCTATGAGGCCAAGAGAGCATGACTTGCCCAAGGTCACCCAGTGGGTTTCCACAGCTGACTGGAGATTTGAACTCTGGTCTCCAGAGTCCTAGTCCAAGACCTCCATAGCAGCACATTTTTGGAGCAGTATCTTGTAAAACAGTAGGCAGTCACAGGTAGTAACTGGCATGTTTTTCATTTCAACTGTAAACCAAGACACAATAATTGCTGCAGATAATTGCTATGGATACCTGTAAAATAAATATTATTCAATTGTTTGAATTTTTGCTTTATTGTTAAAACTAGAAATATAAATTAATTGAAAAACTCCATTGTTGCTAGCTTGGAAGATCCAGCTTGCAATCTTTGAGCTTGGAGATTTTAATTTACATTTTTTGACAATAGAGGGAGCTGTACTCATAATTATGCGAGTAGTGATTCTATATCTCTAATTCAACTTTTCACGCCCCTAATCCATGATGACCCCTAGAGTGTTCTCAGTAGCTACTCTGTGGCTTTATTTTGGCAATTGGTTAGAAAATGTGTGTTTTGGTGTATGTTAAGTTGATATGGAACATCTTTAGTCGTGATATTTTAAAAATTTCCATGTTCCCTCTCATGTTCAGGAGTGTACAACAATAAAACATAAGTATACAATGCAACCAAATTGTAAAGAAGCCAACTAAAATTCAGCAGGGGTGTAGGATATGTAATGATGGCAATGCAATCAGGAAATGCATGGCAAGGACTGTAGGAAGGTGGAACTTCTCTCCCAAGTTCATGAAATGCCCCACTGACTATGCTTCCAAGCAAAGTAGATTAACAGCCCTTTGCCAGTCTATATGTGACACTGTTATTGTAGTCTCTTTTTTTTAAACCCTCATAGAATCATAGAGTTGGAAGGGCCATCAGGTTCAACCTCCTACTCAATGCAGAATCTTTAGCTAGAGCATCCCCAGCTATTCAGCCTCTTTTTGAAGATGTCTAGAGAAGGAGATCCTTCCACCTCTCCAGGCAATTGGTTCCTAGAGCTGCTCTCACTATCAAGTTTCCTTCTAATACTCAATCAAAATCTATCCTCCTGTAACCTAAAACCATTAGACCTAGTTCTACCCTCTGAGACAGCAGAGAACAACCTGCACCCTCCTTTTTGTGACAGCCCTTGAACTCATTTAGGTTAGCTAGGTGATTCCTGATTAACTTCTTATCACTCTTGATTTGCAACCTGGATTCTGTGCCAAGGTCCCTACTAATGCATGGAAGTACACAGTCCTCTTTGGGTGGGGAAAAGACTGAAGCAAAATAGGTATCAAGCAGTTTTGTCTTTTCATTGTGATCTGTTAGGGCCAGCATTTTACCATCTTTGCTAAGCACCATTTCCTTCACCATTCTTTTGCTTCAAACATATGGGGGGGGGGCTTTTTGTTGCTCCTTGCTTGCCTAGCCAGTCTCAGCAAATTTTGAGCTTTAGCTTTCCTTACACTACTCATGCAAGCTTGGGCTACACATCTATATTCCTTGGTGATTTGTCCTTCCTTCCATTCTTTATGCATCCTCTTCCCCCTTTCCCCCCCACTTCCTCCTTGAGTTTACTGTGTAGCCGCATTGGCTTTTTCAGATGTTTTCCATTTTTCTTCTTCCATGGAATTGTTTGTGATTGTGCTTTTAGTAGTTTCTTCTTCAGGAAATCACACCCATGCTGGATGTCTTTTTCCTTTAGCATCACTAGCCATGGGATTCTACCCAGTATTTCCCTGAGTTTAATAAAATCGGCTTCCCTGAAATCCAAGGTTCGTGTTTGACTATACAGTTGTCTCTCTGTATCCACAGCTTGAAAATATTCTTTAAAAAATGATAATCCAAAAAAGCAAACCTTGATTTTGCCATCTTATATAAGGGACACCATTTTGCTATGCCACTGCATACAATGGGACTTGAGTATTCACAGATTTTGGTATCCACAGGGGTCCTGGAACCAAACCCCAGTGGATATCAAGGGACAACTGTACTTTTCTCTGGCCTGTCCCACAGTCATGAATTCTAGCATTACATGGTCACTTCCTCCTAAAGTACCAACTGCTTTGGTTCTAATGACCAATTCCTCCCTATTGGTTAGGATCAAATCCAGGATCCCCTTTACCTTTCTCTACCTTTTGAAAGAGGAAATTATCTACAAGGAACATCAGGAATTTGTTGGAGAGCCTATGCTTAGCAGATGTCAGGATAATTGAAGTCCCCCATAACTACCAGTTCTTGCTTCTTGCATATTTCTGAGATTGGTTTCAAAAAGCATCACCTACCCCAATGGTTCTTAAGCTGTGATCTGTACAAGTGAATTTGTTTTTGACATGCTGTCTTTGAATTTGTCTTTGTGCTGACAACTCAGCACAAACCCAATTTTAAAAGATGTGTGGACAGCAATAATTTCATCTGGATTCATCTGGATTCTCCAGAAAACCTGAATGAATGAATGATGTCAATTGCAGAGGAACAGCCTGCATGAAGCATTCTTTAGTAGTTATATTTATTATCCAAATAAATCTTCAGAAATGAGGCACTGAGATCAAATAAATGAGTCTCTTAATATGAATGATGAAGAACAATTATGGTAAGCTGTTGCTGGCATATACCTGTACAGTATATTCTTGTGTGTTCCTTTCACGTACTTGACCTATAGGTGGTGCTCTGGGAGCTGGTCTGAGTTTCTCCCTGCAGTTGACTAGAATGTCCCACATTTTTCTACATAGTACTCACAGAAAAGATTCAAACTATGTGTTCTATAATTTGCATTTAGAGAATGAAATACAGTTAGTTTCTGAAGAGAGAAAGAGAGTGCATGTATGCATTGCTGGTAACAAGCAATCTCTTTGAAGGGAAAGTGAAATCTTGGCTTGAGTAGGAATCAAGTACGAGTCGTCACTAAAGGAAATCTATTTCTGAGTACCACAAGTCACAGTCTAGTCATCTGTCTTGAAGGAAAAGATTGTTTCAAAATTAGATATTAATCATAATGTGGTAGAGTTCCATGGAAGTTGCTCTCCTTGTGTGTCTCTATAAGAAGTTATTAAATGTATATAGTCTAATCTACATTTTTCTCTGTGATTTTACTCTACATTCTTCTTGGGAGAAGCACAAAGGTAGTTTTATATTCAGGATATGCTGACACCACGGCACTACCTTTCTGTGGTGGTGAGATTGTGCGTGCCTATGAGGCAAGATGCTATGCTGATGGTAGCAATGCCCCTGGTAAGGTCTCGCATGTCAAATAAGCTTTGGCTGAAGAGCCAGAGCCAGCCTTTCTTAACCTTTTTATCCTGGAGGAACCCTTGAAATAATTTTCAGGTCTCAGGGAACCCCTGCATAAACATTATTCTATATACTGCTATTGCTTCCCCCCCACACACAATCATAATCCCTCAAGGAACTCCTAGCAACCTCTTGGGGAACCCTAGGGTTCCAGGGAACCGTGGTTGAGAAAGATTGAGCCAGACTAAATGTGCCAAACAGCTACTGGGCGGCGGCAGCAGTACTGGGGAGGGGGTGACACCAACAGAGTTTCTCTCAGAGTCAATGGCAGTGGAACTGTAGCTAACACTTGTAAGCACTGCGCAGGAGAAGGTAAACCACACATGAAGACTTTTCACTTGAAAACTCTATGATGAATAAAATGAAAGCCAGTGTGGTGTAGTGGTCTGAGTGCTGGACTAAGACTCTTGTAGACCAGGGTTCAAATCTCCCCTCAGCCATGGAAACCCACTGGGTGATCTTGGGCAAGTCATACACTCTCAGGAGATTTTCAGACAACCTATTTGTTCCATTGACGGCACGGAACAGTGTCTCTGAAAGATTTCTCTTTCAGATGATGTCCACGTCTTCCGTGCCCCCAACGTGACCATTCTGTGTTCTCCCCATGATATTTCAATTACAGGGAAAAGTCAATAATTACCACCCTGTTCTGTTTCTGTAACAGAATCAGGGTGGTCTGAAAGGTGTCCTGTTCCTCTCCCAAGATGAGGGGAGGTTCATTCTGCCAGGAACTGGACATCCAGGTAAGTGGGACCCTTCCCCCTGGGTTACTTGTTTTTTTAAAAAATTATTTTTCTATTTTCTTTCTTGATTTGACAGCTGGGGGGTTAATTTTGAATTTCCCTCCTGCTCGTTCTCTCGTGAGAACGAGCGGGATTTCAGCTGGCCAGTCGTAAAGGCAGCCTTATGATGGCTGTATTTACGGCTGGCAAGCATGGAGGGAGCCCCTTCCTGCAGCGGAATGGAGGTAAGTGTGCGAACATTTACTTCCATTCTGTTGCAGGAATGGGACAGGGGCTTGCAGGACAGAAATGGAGCTTTTGGTCCCTGTCGGAAAATCTCCTCAGGCTGCATCTGCATTGCAGAAATAGTCTAGTTTGACACCACTTTAACTGCAATGGCTCAATGCTATGGAATCCTGGGATTTGTAATTTTGTGAGATATTTAGCCTTCTCTGTCAGAGACCTCTGGTGCCACAACAAACTACAAATGCCAGGATTCCATAGCATTGAGCCATGGCAGTTAAAGTGGTGTCAAACTGGATTATTTCTGTAGTAGAGATGCAGCCTCAGCCTATGAGGAAGCCAATAGCAAACCCACTCTGAAAAATTCTTGTTGGGAAAAAAATGATAGGTTTGTCTTAGGGTTACCATAATTCAGGAATGACTTGAAAGCACACAATAACATGCTGCTAACTAGATAGAAACCCACTTCAATTGCCACAATATGTACATAGGACAATAAGTCCTATGTCTTATAACTGTGTATTTAGAAAATGAACAAATACAATAATTAGCAAAACAGCAAGCCATACACTCATAGTCCTTACAACAAGCCATATGGTTCCTGTGGAGCAAGAATGGAAAGCTTCTTTAATCTCAAGGACCAAATTCAATTTCAAATAAATGCTTGAGGGCTCAGTGGTGGGTGAAGCCATAAAGACCAGCATATTTTAGTTATTAACTCTTACTGCCAGAACTGAGCATTAGGAGATACATTTTCACCGTCTTCTTTTTTTGTTGTAATTTTTTAAAAAAATAATCTTGATTGTTTAATCCAAGTTACAAAGACAATGAAAAACAAACAAACATAGAATATGTTATTGGTGTTTTTATAAATTTTGGCCAATTTATCTGGTGTAAGGTACCACCTATACACCATTTTAAAGAAGTTCCCTTTAAAATTGTTACAGCAAATTTCAAACCCCTAGCCCATAACTTCTCCCATTGATACAATTGAATGTTATGTCCTACATCCCTTGCCCATTTCACCATACATTGCTTAATTTTCTCTTCTTCTGTTTCGAATCTCAGTATAGAATGAGAAAAAAAAATATGTGGAAAAGTTGGGAAACCATCAAATTATGATGTCCTAAGAAAGAGAAAGTGGCGATCAGAGAAACCCTGGAGGTCCAGATTGGGCTCCAGAATATGAGGTTCCACCTCTGCTCATGTTACTACCACTTCTACTGTCAGGAGTTAGCAACTGAACTCCATTATAAAATGGCCAAACAAACCACAGAGTCATGCTGAATGAAAATGGCTGATTCCATGAACTGTCTAATCTTCCTTAGCTACAGAAGGAGAATTCTTATTGGTGTGTAAGATTATGTGATTGAGTAAGACAATGCCCTGTAACTGTGTATATAAGAGAGCTCAATACAGAGCTCACCCTTCTTCCTGTGAGTGCTGAAGCCTAGTGAAGCAGTTTCTCCCTGAATTGTAAATATTTGTATATATATTGCAACTGAATTTGAAGATAAAAGTGCCTCCTGTTTATTTGGACATCAAACACTCTGTGTGTGAGTATTCTTGCGAGTGGGTTGCTACTAAGTCTACTGAGAAAGTTTTTTTGGCTTCTGCTGGGGATTGCATATCCTATCATTTCCTGACATCTACAGTATAGCAGTTTTTCACAGTTTTAAAATGTGCCCTTTATACACCTTGTGAAGTATGCTTTGCAGTCTTCATTGTGTCAGCTCATGTAACATCCTGGTCATGTGAGTCACTGTTCCCATTCTATAGCTGTACAAAGAGCACAAACTAGCATTATTTCCACAGATAGGGCAGACATGCTTGTTGCCAAGATAGGAACTGGGCTCAGGTCTCCTACATAAGGTTTACATTGACTCACTGCAATTGCCAGAGCACCTTTTGGAAACTATTTTGATATTTGATTTGATATGTGAAACTCTCTTGCAGAAGCCTGCCCAAATGCTAAGATAGTTGCCAAAGGTCCTTCTGCAAGCCCCCTTGTCTTCTGAAATGAGGCAAGTGAAAAAAAACAAAACCCCACCAAAACAGTAAATGCAAAAATTATATATATGTAGGTTAGTATAGACTGCATGTGTCAGGCTGTCCCATGCATCAGACCACGACAAGAGGGTATCATCAGAGTGGAAGAGAAAGCAGAGTTTTAAAGCATGCGTTTTAATTCCCCCTACCCATTGTATGTGCTGGGATTACAGTATGAATAAGAGAACGAGACTTACATGTTCCTTCCTCAGCTCAGCCCACACTTGTTGAATGACATAGAAATTAGAGAACAAAGCAGTTAGATCTGCAAGTAGCATCAGCTAGTATTACCATTCTCCCCCTCTATCTTTCTAACAAATGGGATGAATGTGAAAAATGTGCAAAACAGACTTATTCAAAAATTGGTTGATCACTCTTAGAACCTACTTAATGTCAAGTAAATATAAATGGAATATGTTAGACGTGGCTGGCCAAAGATATCTGAGACAGATGACCAAATGGCAATTCCTTCCCCCTCTTCCACATCTTAAATCTCATGGTGTCCAAACTTAAAAGCCAGCCAAGCTATTTAGCAGCATGAACAAAAAATGTTCCACAAATGCTTCTCCCCATCCCTGGAAATAAAAAACCAACCTCGACTGAATAATTGAAATCTCTGATGAACATCTTGAGTCACCTAGCAGTTTTGGATCCCAAGTCAGGAGAAAGTGGGATATTAATAAACACACAAATAAAAATACACATACATTTTTAAAATTTAATTTAATGTGTCAAAAGGCAAACATTCTTAATGCTTATATTTGCTTCTGCAAAATTAAAGCTTGGAATGTTGGGATATGAAGCTTGCTATCCAATAAGTTGAGATGTTTTTACTGCTAAAGGGTTAACTGATAGAGACAAGCAGAATGTCTGATGTAACTTCCTTTTGAATTCTGATTGGGCTTCTAAGGAAAGAGGAGTGTCCAAGTGTTTCTCTTTGTCTTAGAGGCTAGCCATGAGGCACATGCCATCATGATTTCTTTGAGAGTGGACCTCCCACGCAGGGGTCCTGTTTACTCAAGCTAACAATCAAAGTGAGTTTACAGAGTCAGATTCTGTCCAGAGGGGGCAGCAGTTTTCCCAAAATGTTAACAAACAAAGGAAAAGCATTGAAGAAGGTGTCTAAAACTGCATGTAAAGTTGATAGACAGACTGTGAATGATCAAAGAGTATGGATAATCGATTCTGGATTCACAGCGCACTGCACAAACATTGAAAGCAACTCTATGAAATTGCTTTCAATGTTTGTGCAGTGCACTGTGAATCCAGATAAACAAGCTTGTGTTGCTAAAGCAGCTGAGAACCAATCCAATGGGAAAGAGGAGAGTGTGGACCTGTGGTATAGACGCTTTGGACATCATGACTGCAAAGCGATTCTACAGCTTCAAAATGAAGGTTTGACTACTGAAATCAAGGTAAAATAGAAACAAAGCAGTAACAATGCAGAGAGATGTATAGTATGTGTTAAACAAAAGGCAACAAGGCCTTCATTTCCTGTAAGAACTGAGAAAAGGTCTAGCAGAATTCTTGATCTTGTTCATAGCGACATAATGGGACCTATGAGAATTCCATCCCTTGAAGGGAACAGATATGTACTAATATTCCTAGATGATTTTACAAAATACAGCATCATCTACCTGCTCAAGGAGAAGAGCCAGATGTGTGATGCACTGTGCAAGTATGTTGCCATGGTGAGAAATATGTTTGGGAGGAATCCCAGGGCCTTGAACACCGACCAAGGTGGTGAGTACATGGCAAACAGTACACAAACATTTCTAGAGGAGAATGGCATATAACACATTAAGACTGTTCTTTATACCCCAGAACTTAACTTTTCAGCAGAGAGGAAATTTAGATCATTAATTGAGATGACAAGATGTCTTTTGGCTGACGCTGGCCTACCTAATAGGATGTGGGGCGATGCAATTGTCACAGCTAATTATTTGCAGAACCGTTTACCTACAAAGGGTACAGAGAAAACTCCTTTTGAGATTTGGCATGGGAGACCCCCATCTATTAAACACGTCAGAACATTTGGGTGCATACTCATGCATACATACCTAAGCAGCTGCATGGTAAACTTGATCCAGCTACTGAAGAAACAATTCTAGTTGGTTATGAGAGTGCTACAAAGAACTACAGAGTGTTGGATTTAAAGACCGGCAAAGTATTTTGTAGACATATGGTGTACTTTGATGAAAACAGAAAAATTGATTTAACAGGAACTGTGATTGATTTCCCAGAAGAGGACAATATTGACTTTGATATTCAGGATGAGCAAATGGATAATGTCTGTGATTTCAGAAACAGAGAGTGAAACAGAGAGTGAATCTCCCTTGCAGTTTCATGTTGCAGATGCCGACATGGGAACTTCTCTGACTGATCTGGACAGTAATGAAGCAGATGAACAGCAACAGAGTCACCAGGATCTGAATCAGGAACTTCCCAGGTATGAACTGAGATCTAATAGAGGAGTGTCTCCTGAGAGATTTGGCTACCTTGCAGGGCTACCTTACAAGGAGTCAACAGAAGAAGGAGATAGTGAGCAAATGCCTATAGATGAGGCGACACAACATGTGAAAGTTATTTCTATGAAACTGTTTCTAAGCTTGGCTGCATCTAAGCAAATGGATGTCAGAAACTGTGAAAAATTAGAAGTTGCACACAATATTGGAGAATTTAGGTTTCAAACAGATAAAAATGTGTACACCAGATTCAAAAGATGAACTGTTTACATATGTTCTGATTATTGATGATGATTTGCGTATTACTACCCAGAGAGATGCTGACTACAAAGAGATTATAAAAAGTCTGAACAGAAATACTGAACTGAAGGAGCATGGAGATGCAACAGAATTTATGGACATTGAAATTCAAAGAGAAGAAGATGGATCTTTCTTACTGAGTGAAAGACAACAAATTGCTAACATGTTAAAACTCCTAGGGCTACAAGATGCACATTGTGAAGCCACCCCAATGACAACAGAATTCAACAAAACTAATGAGTACAGTGAACTTTTGCTATTGGAGAGCTGCAGTGTTTAGCCACAGACACCAGACCTGATATAGCCCATGCTGTTGGAGTTCTTAAGGACAGAGTCAATGCACCAACTAAGAAGCATTGAAGTGCTGTGAAGAGAATTCTGAGATATTTAAAGGGGACCACAGATTTTCAGTTAAAGTTGCCAGCTAATGCTAATCCAAATCTTGTTTGTTTGACAGATGCAGATTGGGCTAGATCCAGAGGGGATTCAGTATCAACAAGTGGTTACCTGTTCATGTATGGGGATGGGCCAATCTGCTGGGATAGCACTAAATAAAATGTGGTAGCTTATTCTTCTATAGAGGCAGAATATGTTTCTGTGGCACATGCATGTAATATGTTAAAATTGCTTGATGACTTGTAGGTTGCCTTTTGCATTTCAGGAGAAAAGCCTAACACAGTGTTTGAGGTCAATCAGAGTTGTATTAAATTGTCTGAGAGTGGGAAGAAAGTGACCCCACGGAACAAGCATATAAAGAATGAATTTCATGTTTTTAGAAGCTGGTAATTGATGGTATGATTAAAATGAAATACTGTCCAACAGATGAGATGACAGCAGACATTCTGACAAAGCCCCTGGCCAGAGATGTGTTCTAGAGACTGCGTGTCAAGTTTGGACTTGTGGGACACTTATTGGATTGAGAGAGGATGTTGGGATATGTAGTTTGCAATCCAATAAGTTGAGATGTTTTTACTGCTAAAGGGTTAACTGACAGAAGCAAGCAGAATGTCTGATGTAACTTCCTTTTGAATTCTGATTGGGCTTCTAAGGAAAGAGGAGTGTTCAACCGTTTCTCTTTGTCTTAGAAGCTAGCCATGAGGCACATGCCATCATGATTTCTCCCATGCAGTGGTCCTGCATATCTTCTTTTGTAACCATGTAGTTTTTAGTTATTTTGGTAGTTTAGACTACAAGTAATCACTTTTCCTGCTGTTCTCCTATATGAAATGCTCTGGATATGTGAGTAAAGCTGTTTTTATACTTTTACCTACTTTTAAGAGTTTTGAGTCCTTATTATGCTAGAAAAGTAACTTGGGTTTAAACAGGGTGTGGTTATCTTAGTGTGTATGTTTTGCATGTTGGAATCAGATACGCTAACAAAACTGCTGTGTGTGTACTCTGCTAATTTGCTGTACTTTCCAAGGAAGTTTAAAAGCCATCTGTTTTTGGCTGCCTTGTCTTGTAAAGGTATTTTCCAGTGAAGTACAATGGGGAAACATTTGCTGAATGTTCCCATATCCCCAATATGGAGTACATTTTGTAGATTATGCGATCAAGCTGAAAAATTTAAGATGTTGAAGTTAATGGTGTGTGCGCACGCATTTGGCAGGTCTCTTTAGTGCTTGTCTACATGTGGGGCAAAATCTCCTAATGGAGGTTTGTCTGCATGCCCCCACACTCCCCCAAAGCCCTGTGCATTATTATTCTCTGCAGGGATGTGGGGCACCTTGACTTCACCATCCCTGTGGAGTTTAATCTGCTGCCGCTGCCATCTCCGCTGCCCCTGCAACCAATTTTAATGCTCTGGAGGCAGTTCCCAGCGAAAGGGTGAGGTTTCCCCCCCTCCCCTGACTCTGCAGTGCTGCCTCCGCCCACTCTCCTGCTTGCCCATTGCAGAAAGAGATGCTTGAAGAAAGCAACAGATGCATTTAAAGGAAGCGACGGGCAAGCAGAGAGCAGGTGGAGGTAGCGCTGAGGAGCGAGGGGAAGACAGAAAACATCTCCCTTTGGCTGGGAACTGCCTCTGGAGCATTATAATTGGTTGCAGTGTTGACAACAGTGTCTGTGGTGTTGATGGTGGGAGTGGCAACTGCGGCGGCAATCGAAAATAGAGAGAAAACCCTGAATCCCACATACTGTACATCTTGGTAAGATACCCTGAAATGCTGTGAATCAGGGCCATGTGACATGTGGATGGATAGCCCCAGATTCGGGGGAAAGGCCATGCCATGTGTGGCTGACTGCTTCTGACTCAGAGGCATTCATATGGGGATTCGGGGGATTTGATAGTATAGACAAGCCCTTAGATGTTACTGTGTATCACTTCAATTACAGTAGGACCCCCATACCCACTGATTCATTATCTACAGATTCAATTATCCACAGGAAACAAAACAGCATACCTACCACAGAGTCTTCCTAGAAAATGTGTCCTCTCTAGCCATTTTCTAGGTCCTCCAAGGCAACTCTATGGTATTTTAAACTGGAAGTCCCATTATTTTCAATGGTGTTCACTATTATCCACGGTTTTCCGTATCTATGCCTCCCCGAGACCCAATCCCCAGAGGATACAGGGGTCCTACTGTACTTCAAAATAATAGTCATCCTGTTGTGTTTGAAGACAGTGAGGGCTGGTGGCCTCCATGTCAGGAGGGTGGTAAATCTTTTTCAGGTTTTAATCTGAACTTTATAGGAGCTATGCAAGGAGATGAACCTATTTTGGGATGGGTTCAGTATTTTGGATAGGCCCCTTAAAGTTCAGATTAAAACCCAGAGTGGATTCATTACCCTCTTGACATGGAGGCTGCTTATATGGTGAATTACAGCCTTAGATGTCTGCACCAAGGTTCTGTTCTGCTGTTACCACTGGATTGAGGCAGTTGTTGATGAATGTATTTGGCTATGTAGAAGAATGAAAAGGGAGCAAGAATCTGAGCAACTATGTGAATTTCTTTGCCTGTTTCTCTTATAGTACCCATCTTGCCATCTTTATTATTTCTAATATGTACTAATGAGTCCATAACTTGATAGAGAAGACTGAATAATCCTTATAGCCCCCTCTGGCCAAAATAAAGCTCTCTAAGATCTTCATAATTAAAATCCATACAGACTTCACTAATTGCAAGAAATGAATAGTACCCCTCTTTAATTATCTCCTTCACTCCTCTTTTTTTGTCTGCACACATAAGAGCAATTGTAGCTGTGTGGCATCAGAGTTGGCTATAGAACAAGGGTGCTAATTCATTATATTCAGCCCTGAGACCAGTAGAATTTTTGTGGACAATCTTTCCCCCCCAAAATATTTACATGGTTAGAAATTCCAAACTTGAGCTTGCAAGCTTGATTGTAATGCTTAATTTGAATGTCAGAAACAGCATTACACAGAGATGGTTTCAATTAACATTATTTATTAAGACTTCCTGGAATGTAGAGCAAAATCTGACTTAAAGAAACATAGCAACTTAACTCAAATGGGCCTTGGGTTTTCCTGACCACTAAAAACTGATGCAGCTCCAGGTTTCCACACCAAACTGAAAGCACACTCTTCTGTTCCTCCCATAAGGCCTGCTGGCACTGAAGTCTTCTGGGGTGCCCTCTCAAAAGAGGCCATATGCAGTACTGTTGGCCCTCCGTATACACGGATTCTGTATCCATGGATTCAACTATCCACAGTTTGAAAACATTTTTTAAAATCCAAAAAATGAACCTTGATTTTGCCATTTTACGTAAGGGACACCATTTTACTATGTCATTCTATATGATGGGATTTGAGCATCCATGGATTTTGGTATCCACAGGGGGTCCTGGATCCAAACCCCAGCAGATACCAACGGCCGACTGTACAGTCATTTGTACAGGACTGCAGCAAGCTAGAGCAAGGCATACTTTAAATCATCTATTCAGAAAGATGAAATTCACTTGACATTAGGAAGCACTGGATCAAGAAAGGCACACTTATTTACTCAGGTACTACAAATTAGGTTTATTGCCTCTCTGCCAATGTATGGTTTTGTTGACTCTCATATCTTATAGAAAGGATGAATAATAATTTGTTCATTTTATTATATCGTGCCACCCTGAAATCTGCTCGGATGGAGAAGGTCTAGAATATTTCAAAATGAAAGTGTTTCCAGAAAACACTTTTTTTTGTCTAAGCTTAGGCCAAATACAAATAGGGCACATACTTTGGCATCACCAACATGGAGGAAACACAACATTAATAAAGAGAATAACAGTTTGCATAAAATTTACATATGGTTGTGAACTAAGACTCCAACATTTCACAGATGAAAACTGGGGTGGGCGTGGCCAAGCAACATCAGAGTGTGGTCAAGATCACGAAAGTTATTAATGAGGAAGAATACACAAACTAGGAGAATATGTAGCAGCTTGCTTTTTCAGAACCTACTGGAAAGGGTAAGATTCTGACTTTCCTCTCTTCCTCCTGTATTAACTCAGTGTGCAGTAAGCTGAGGGCAGCGGGGGAAAAGTGGGAGGAAAAGGGAGAAACTGGTCCATTTTAAAAGGAGCTGAAATACTGGGATGCCCACTAAAATAGTTGGGACCGTCCCTGCCATATCAGGATCATTGGAGAGTAGGCCAGACTGCATCCCAGAAAGCTTATTCCATAGTGAACTTTATAGTCGATAAGGATAACACAAGTCTCTTTGTTATAATTTAAATAGACACATAATTAATCTTAGCATAGTAGAGAAGACAGGGAATAGGGGCTTATTTATGCTGCCAATAATACTCTTCTAGCCCCAGAGCTGGACCGGATGCCCCCCCTGTTACCATGCCAAAGTGGGCAGAAGTCTGCACACACACGCAGGCCAATATCAGTGGGTGCCTTTGCTGCACGTTGCACTCTCTGAAGCCTGGAAAGAGGCCCTCCGCATGTGGTCAAGGCTGGTCACATGCAAGGGGCCTCCTTCCTGGCTTCAGAGTGATACCAGCGGTGGCAGCAGAGGCGTCTGGTGATACAGCCCAGCATACAGGTATGGGCTTTTTTGTTCATCTGGCTTTTCCCGCATGACACATATTTTCCCAGGGATTATTTTAAAACATTTTAAAGAGGTTTACCCCAGCCCTCCTGCAACCAGCCTCACCTTGGACGTCATCAGGACTGTCCGGAGGCGAATTGAGCCAAGAGACCTATGTTGTTTGCACTGCAGGGCTCCAACATGGGGGGAAGCCAGAGTAAATTGTACATCTAGACAAGCCCCAGGTCACCTATGTACCTGTCTCCTTAGCATGACGTCCAGGTGCTGCCAATTGATAGTTTCAAGGCCTATCAATGGCAAAGTAGGACACATAGCAAATGTGGGAGCCAGGTTAATGGAAGTGAACAACTGACAACAGGGAGGCTTAGAAGGCATGCTGCAATAAAGGTGGAAAGGCCAGAAAGCAAAGGAAGCCATGACAATTTGGGCAGTGGCATATTCTATTCCTTCCCTGACTGTTACCTACAGTCTACTTCCTTGGTCCAAGGTAAAGCTTCCAAGTTGGTGCTGGTGTCTCATGGTGGATGCTCGGGTTTATCTAGACATGGTCCTTGAGAACTCTTTATCTTTTCCTCTAGGATGTCAGAACTCTCCCAGAGGTCCTAGGAAGAAGAGTGATGAGATAGTGCACATGCCATAAAGCAACCTGCTTTTCCTCTAACAGTGATCACAGCGGTGGTAAAAAGGTGGGGAGAGAATAGCACAGCATTTTTCATTACCCTTGCCCCTATAAGAAATTATTGAATTGTGGCATTGATATATGGGCTAAGAAATTGCAACAGATGGAAATCAATTGAGGGGGGGGCATGTGTGTTTTCAAGCAGTACTTAGAGTCACAGCCATATCATCTGTTTTATTTACTTGAGGCTCTAACATCAATAAGGGAAACTTTCTCTCATACTTGCCTGGGAAAAGTGTGATCAATTATTAATCAAAGCAGACTAGATTTCATTGAAGATATAATCTTCCTGCAGCAAGATGTAGCCAACAAGATCCAGGGAACGCAAGCTGCAGTCACAAAGAAGTGTGTTTCTCTGAACATATCTGAGAGCTGTAAGCATAAACTGGATACCATTGGTTCAATCCTAAGACAACTTTAAAAAGTTGAAGGAAGGAAAGTCAGTCATGCACAGATCTCTGTCTAAGACCCTGAAAACCTCCTGCCAGTCAGAGAAGATGCTAGTGGGCTAGATGGACCATATATCTGAATCCATAAAAGGCAATGTTGTATATCAAAAGAGAAAAGGAAAGGAACTCCAAAAAATGGTGGTGATGCCTCTGGTGCAACCCATCTTAATTCGGAGTGTAGTTTACTTACAACATTATTTACCAAGGGAATTAAGACCAGAGGATTGTGGTTTTTAAAAGCAGTGATTCATGCCTGGGTTTTCATGGTTTCTTATTCAGAATTCATACAACACTCATTTTGCTCAAGTCTAAGTATGTAAATATTTATTTATGAAATTTGCATTAGAAAGAAAAAAAAGTCATCAAATTTCTTCCTGCTATGAGAAAGCACTTGAGAACAATGCAGTTTTTGAGGACTCTTCACCATTTAGCATTTATAATGCACAAAAAAAACCCCATGTTGATTTTTTGTGCAGAAAATATTTTATGAACAACAACAACAACAACAAAACCCACATGAGGATGAGAATAAGTTCAGGAAGCATGCTTGCTGTGTAGAAAATCACATTTTCTGCACAGAAAATCATATTCTTGTGCAGAAAATGTTTAAAAATTACAAACAAAAAAAAAAGAGTTTTTCATGTAGAATCTCCCAAACTGAAGATTCTGATTGTGCAAGACCAAAATTTACCTCACTGGGACAATTTGAAAAACTGTGTCTCCCTCTATGAGCCTGCCAGTGCTCTAAGGACTTTATCAGACCACCCTCCATAAATGTTATTTTGCCGTCATATTTTGTGACGTTTTTCTGCTGGCAAAAGAACCCCTTCACCAGACCTTACCTTGAGCAGCGTGAAACCACTAATGGAGCAGGAACAGAGCTCCATTTACTCCCTGGTTCCAGATCTCACCAATTCTCGCTAGAAGACGCAAACACAGGTACATTCAAAATACATTAAAAACAAAAACAAAAAGTACACACAAGCACAGAAACACACTCACAAAGTCCCAAGTAAACCAGGGAGGTTCATAAAAAAAGTGTCACCTATCTGGCTGTTGCAATCTCACCCGGAAGTGTTCTGTCATTGACGCAATATTCATGAGAGAAAAATGGTGCAAGGTTTCAAATGCCGGCAATACTGGCAAAAAAGTGCCAGGGGAGATCTAGTGATGGCTTAGGCCGTCAATAAAAAGGAATAGCTTTTTAACAGTACAAGATTGTGAAAGGACGACATCATTTGATATGCACACCCTTTCACATTAAGTAGGCATCATTATGACACCGTCTTTACTGCGGCTGATAAAGTCCTAAGATCTACAGGGGAAGACTTTTTCTCAGTCCCACCACCATCCCAAGCACACCCGGTAAGGACACAAGAGAGAGTCTTCTTGGTGGCTGCTCCAAAGTTATGGAACTCCCTTCCCCAGGAGGTCCAGTTGACTCCTCTTTGTTGTCTTCCCACCGGCAGGTGAAGACCTTTTTCTTTAACAAAGATTTTGGTTTTTAGTGCGCTGTGTCAGATAAAGCTTTTGATGTTTAAGTGTCTTTTTATTTTATAATGTTTTAAGTGTCTTTTAATGCTGATTGTAACTTATTTTTAATGCTGTTTTTAACTTCTGTTTTTAAATAGAAATTCTGTTTAATTCTGTTTTAATTTTTGTATTAAGAGGGTTTTTTTTTTAAATTGTATTGTGCTTTTAAAAAGTAATACGCTACCTTGGAACCTATGCTGGGAGAAAGGTGGGATATACATTATCATAGAATCATAGAATTGCAGAGTTGGAAGAGACCACGAGGGCCATCCAGTCCAACCCCATGCCACGCAGGAAATCTTGATCAAAGCATCCCCGACAGATGGCAATCCAGCCTCTGTTTAAAGACCTCCAAGGAAGGAGACCCCACCACGCTCTGAGGGAGTGTGTTCCACTGCCAAACAGCTCTTACTGTCAAAAAGTTCCTCCTCATGTTGATGTGGAATCTCTGTTCCTGGAGCTTGCATCCATTGCTCCGTGTTCCAGTCTCTGGAGCAGCAGAAAACAAGCCTGCTCCATCCTCAGCATGACATCCCTTCAAATACTTAAACAGGGCTATCATATCGCCTCTTAACCATCTTTTTTCCAGGCTAAACATACCCAGCTCCCTAAGTCTCTCCTCATAAGGCATGGTTTCCAGACCTTTCACCATTTTAGTTGCCCTTCTCTGGACACGCTCCAATTTGTCAATATCCTTTTTTAATTGTGGTGCCCAGAACTGGACACAGTATTCTAAGTGAGGTCTGACCAAGGCAGAATAGAGTGGCACTATTACTTCCCTTGATCTAGACACTATACTTCTATTGATACAGCCCAAAATCGCATTGGCCTTTTTAGCTGCCGCATCACACTGTTGGCTCATGTTCAACTTGTGGTCTACTAGGACTCCTAGATCCCTTTCGCACGTAGTCTCGTTCAGCCAGGTCTCTCCCATCCTATATTTATGCATTTCATTTTTCCGCCCTAAATGCAGTACTTTACATTTCTCCATATTGAATTTCATTTTGTTAGCTCTGGCCCAGCTCTCCAGTCTATCCAGGTCATTCTGAATTTTGATCCTGTCCTCTAGGGTATTAGCTACTCCCCCTAATTTGGTGTCATCTGCAAATTTGATAAGTATGCCCCTAATTCCCTCATCCAAGTCATTGATAAAGATGTTGAATAGCACTGGGCCCAGGACAGAACCCTGTGGCACCCCACTGGTCACATCTTTCCAAGACGAAGAGGAGCCACTGCTGAGCACCCTTTGGGTTCGGCCGGACAACCAATTACAAATCCATTGAACAGTTAACTTGTCTAGCCCACATTTTACAAGCTTGTTTGCAAGAATGTCATGGGGAACCTTGTCAAAGGCCTTACTGAAATCAAGGTATGCGATGTCCACAGCATTCCCTTCATCTACCAAGCTGGTAACTTTATCAAAAAAAGAGATCAGATTAGTCTGGCATGACTTGTTTCTCTGAAACCCATGTTGACTTTTTGTGATTATGGCATTGCCTTCTAAATGTTCACAGATTCTCTGTTTAATGATCTGCTCTAGAATCTTCCCTGGTATTGATGTCAGACTAACTGGACGATAATTGTTGGGATCCTCTTTTTTCCCCTTTTTGAAGATGGGAACAACGTTTGCCCTCCTCCAGTCTGCTGGGACTTCTCCTGTTCTCCAGGAGTTCTCAAAGATTATTGCCAATGGCTCTGAGATTATATTTGCCAGCTCTTTTAATACTCTTGGATGTAGTTCATCTGGTCCTGGAGATTTAAATTCATTTAGATTAAGAAGGTATTCCTGTACTACCTCTTTACTTATTTTGAGCTGGATTTCCCCTATTGTGTCCTCTGTTCCATTATCCTCAGGTTGGTCCTCCTTTTCCTTTTCTGAAAACACTGAGGCAAAGAAGGTGTTGAGTAATTCTGCCTTTTCTCTGTCCCCTGTTAGCATTTTGCCATCTTCTCCACGTAGTGGCCCTATCATTTCCTTCTTCCTCCTTTTGCTGTTGATATACCCCAAAAAACCCTTTTTATTGTTCTTAACCTCCCTAGCAAGCCTGAGCTCATTCTGAATATGTATGTACTGTATTGCCAAAACAGGACATGTATTCATGTAGTCATATTAAGGCACATGATAAAATTCTGGTTCCGCACTTTCAAACAGTTATGCCAACAAGCCACTAGTTTGCTTGCCTGACAAAGCAGACAATAGAGAGGGGGGTAGAAGTGGTAGGGGAATTTGATTTGAAGGATTGTCTGCTCAGGAGAAGGGGTCAGCAGGGAGCCAGGATTGGGTGACACAGGGTATTTCACCCCTTTAACAAAAGGGTGGAAACAAGTTGGTTAGATTATGAATGGTTTATAGAAGTTCAACTGGGAAGGAAGGGGATTGTTCCCAAAACATGGGGTATCAGTAGTCTGGAGACAGAACATGGAAGGGAAAGGATTAACGTGGCACTAAGTAGTATGTGAGGTGAATATGCTTTGGAACCCTGTAAACAGTGCAACCCTGTAAAAACAGCTATCAGGTTTGTACCACTGTCTTTCTTTCAGTGCTATCACCTGGAGGCTGTTCTGCAGAAATATTGGATATCAATATAGCAATATGTGACCAGTTCAAGGCTCATATGTAACACATGTCCCTCATTCCTTGCTACTGGAATTCAGTGCACCAAACTAAAATATCTAGCTAAATGATGGTGAATATAGAAAAAACTATGAAGCCTGTTTCAGTATTAGCACATATTTTAAAATCTTGCCTCCTATTTTGTTCATTGGACATGCCCAGGTAACGAATAAGGCAGGCAATGTGTCATAATTAGGATCAATCCAAATGTAGGTAACAGCTGCTGCATATTGTATTATAATTAAATAATAAAATAACTAAATGTGTGGCAAAGACCTCAGTAGGTCCCCCCCCTACATCATTCTCAAAAAGGAATTATTTGGCTCACAAAGCAAAATCTGGGATTATTTAATGACAGCTTCTAAATACATGAGGTTTAAAAATGGTAAGAAGCACAAATGTTGAGCAAATAAGTGTACATTCTCCTCTTAAAGAACAAGAAAAGTAATTATAATTGGACCCCCGTATCCATGGAACAAATATCAACGGTTTCACTTATCCATGGGACATAAAACAGGGACACATACCATAGAGTCATCCTAGAAAATGCCTAGAGAGGCATCCTCTCTAGACATCTTCTAGGTCTTCCAAAGCAACTCTATAGTATGTTTTTACCAGAAGTTCATTATTTTAATAGGGTTCTCTGTTATCCATGGTTTCTGGTATCCATGGTAAGTCTGGAAACTGAACCCCTGAACCACCATGGATAAAGGGGTCCATCTGTATTACTGTGAATATGTGTATAGTTTTATATCAGCTTTCCCCAACCTGACACCCCCAAAATGTTTTGGACTGCAGTTTCTATACCTGCGCTGGATGGGGATGGCTATATTTGTAGTCCAGTCATTCTGGTGTGCTCTAGGTTAAAGAAGAAGTCAGTCTTGCATCTGCTATGTGTGGATATGGGGGACAGGCAGACACTGAGAAGCAACCCAAACAGCTATCAGTCTCCACAAGGCAGGAAATCAAAGTGCTTCTACCCAGTCTGGGTTAAGGTGCTTGGGGCCCTGGTTTTGTTAGTTGTTGTGTGACTTCATGTCATTTCTGACTTATGGTTTGAGTGCTGGACTATGACTCTGGAGATCAGGGTACGAATCCCTGCTCAGCCATGGAAACCTACTGGGTCACCTTGGGCAAGTCACCCTCTCTCAGCCTCAAAGCAAGGGCATGGCAAACCTCCTCTGAAGAAATGTTCCCAAGAAAATTGTGTGATAAGTTCACCCAATTTTCTTGGCAAGTCACCTTAGGGTCACCTTACTATAAGTCAGAAATGACTTGAAGCCAGACAAGAAGAACAAGTTTCTTTCCTGTCATGATATTAAAATCTGCCTAAAGAGTTTGCCTGAATGTGGCTAAAGGCAGAGGTGGTCCTGAGGTATAACTCCAGAGCTAAAATCTACTTCAGTAAAGGAGCTGTGGGTCACTCGCACAGCATATGCTTTGCATGCCTAGTCTCAGTTCACCATACTGTCCTCAGCATGCCTGGAAAAGGCCTCAGATTTTTCTGCAAATTAAAGCAGACAGTCTTTGTCAGGAGGAAAATGTGGTCTGATTCAATATGAGGCACCTTGGTGTGTTCACGTCACTATTTTAGATTACAGCTGCCTTAAGCCCCAATTCTGAAGGGGAAGGCAGGATATACAGTCGTCCCTTCATATTTGCTGGAGTTTGGTTTCAGGACCCTCCATGGATACCAAAATCCATGAATACTCAAGTCCCATTATATGCAACAGCATAGCAAAATGGTGTCCTTTATAAGGTGGAAAAATCAAGGATTGCTTTTTGGATTATTATTTTTTAAAGAATATTTTCAAGCCGTGAATACTTAAATCCATGGATACCAAATCTGTGGATATGGAGGGACAACTGTAGATGATGATCATGATGATGATGAACCTCTCAGAATACTCCAGCCCAATGTGGCCACTGGGAGTTGTAGTTCAAAAAAGGAACTTCTCCATGCTGTGTTCCATATACAGCACAATCCTCCTATACATGTATCCTCAAATGTATTAATCTCAATGCATTCAGTTCGGCTAACCCCTAAGAAGGGCTTGGGGAAATCTGTATGTTTTGCTTTCTGAAACCCTTGAATTTCAATAAATTTTGGTAAAAATAAACTGAAAGAACATTCTTATCCATGACTACAGGGTGACTAAATCCATCAGTTTAGTTTTCTCCAATATTCAAATGTTGGGAATGTTTATACATTCTGATATAAAGCAAAATTGAAACAAAATTCTTATCCAGGTAAGCGAGTATAGAGCTGAGCATAGGAGGGCACTGAAGATGAGGCGCTATATGGTGCCCACACATTGTGTAAATATGTGGTTCAAGCCTAAGATACCTACAACTTTGTGAAGCATCCTTTATCAGATAATACACTAGAATGAGTTCAAGATTGCAAACAGGAAAGCTTTAAATCTTTTGTGAATTGTATTCATTCTGTCCTTCATAATATCCCCCAAACCCTTCAAAAGCAGACTTAGATAGCATGACATCTTAAACAAGATGTGTTAGTGCTCTGTAGATGTGCTTTACTATAACTCCCATCATGCCAAACCAAATTGGACAAATGGGGCTGTTTGTGTTTCTGCTTAAGTGTTTCTGCTTAAGTGTTTCTGCTTAAGAAATTAAATTGGTTCTTTTCTCTTTCTCTCTCTGCATGTAGAAGTTCTCACGTTCAGCCTTGGCATTTCTGGGTAAAAGAGACCAGGTAGCAGGAAATGGAAAAGACACTTGAGATCTCAAAGAGTAGTTGCTAGTTAAGAGCAGAGAAGTTTGGGGATTTTTTCTTTCAGGTTTGGTGAATATGCTATCCTCCAGACCTAATGCTATTGGACTGCAACTGCCATCAGCCCTAGACAGCCTAGCCAACGGTGAAGGATGATAGGCGTTGTGGTCCACTAACATCTGGCACAACATATGGTGCTGAACCCTGGGCTAGATGGATAAGTCATCTACATGTGTTGCCAATGGTTTCATGACTGCAGCAAGCTGCCCTGTGGATTCCACTGGCCTATGGTCCATGTTAGCTTTCTCTGTAGTTTGTTGACTAACTTGCTCTGTGTGCTAGTAGCCAGCGTTTATTTTGTGAAATAAGAGATGAGTTGTAAATTTAAAAAAATTAAAGCTAAAACATTGTTTTGGCTTTGTGAAAGCTTTGTGAGGATTTAAAATCACATTAACAAACTCAGAAGAAGCATCAATATCTCTCTTGCCTCCTCACCTGTCATGGTTTATCAGTACATCCTAATTAAGGTTGATTTGTACAGGTGTGTACCATCTGGAGTACATCCAATTAAATTAAGGGGGCCTTTGGGGAAAAAAGAGAAATATGGTGGGAAAGAGAGCAAGTGAGACCAGAGAGTAGTGAAGGATCACAAAGATTCTTAGGTCACTCACCCACCCACCCACCCACCTGTATCCGTGAAACCAATATCCAAGGGACTCAAAATAAGGGACACATACCATAGAGTTGTACTGGAAAATGCCTAGAGAGGTGTCCTCTCCAGGAATCTCTAGCTCCTCCAGCATAACTCTATGGTATGTTTGCACAGGAAGTCCTTCATTTTAATAGGGTTTGCTATTATCTGCAGTTTCACTTATATACGGTAAGTTCAGGAACATATCCTTCACAGATATGGAGGATGACTTGTACTTACAATGCACCTAATTGATATGAATGTTGTTTACTTTGAGACAGTTCCTTCAACAAGAGTGCCGAGCTTCTGTCGCTGGATTGCATGCTTGTGGGAAAACAAGTGGCAGGGGCTATCCTCTCTGTTAGGTGAAGTGAGGCAGCTGCCTCAGGAGTAACAGCAAGCTGGTGACTTCTATTTCAATGCAGTGGTGCATCCATGGTGGATTTTAATCCTAATATTAAAGGAGATATCAAAGTTGCTTGAATACTCCCACGCCCAACAGGTTCAGCACATTGGATAGCTCCTTTGAAGTCTGGGCTTCAGAGCAGCTTCATCACCTGACTGACATGGGAGGCACCAGCTGCCACTGGGAGGAAGTTTCTGGAGGACAGATATCTGTGCCAGTCTGCCTTCCTTGTGTCACCTAAGGTAACTTGCTGCCTTAAGATGCATTGGAGGAACCAGTGCAGAACTCAGATTCAGCTGTAAATCCTGTCAGCTTCTGTATATGGAAAAGTCAGGTGCCATCTTATCACTCACCTTAGGCAGCAGAGTGTCCTATTTTGATGGCAGAGAATAACAAATTCAGCTGTCAATCTGATCAGCATATGTACACGGAATGGGCAATGCTGTCTTCTCCTTTGCCTCAGGCAGCAAGATGTCTGAGGGAAGCCCTGGAAGCAATTTTACAGATTCTACAAACAGAGGCTCCATGCACACAAGATGTGGGGAAGGGAAGTACCGTAGTTGTCATAAGCAGGCAAAAACTTGTTTTTCTCTCTCTCTAATGGTGTGTATCTGGACAAGTTCAACACTGTACAGTAGTACCTTGCTGGAGACAGAACAAACTCAATCAGGGCTAAAGTAGATGAGAAGCAAGGTGTTTTAAAAGTGATGTGGGAGCAGGGAAATCTCTCTCTCTCTCTCTCTCTGTGTGTGTGTGTGTGAGAGAGAGAGGGGGGGGTAACCCTTTGCTGCCCATTGTGTTCCTGTGCTGGGTCATGGGAAGCCTTTGTGGCCCTGCAGGTGGAAGGAAAGAGGCTCCCATTTACTCCAGGCCTCAAACACATTTCTGAAGATGATCCATTGAGAGTTAATTAGGGCACATTTCCAATAATCACAGATTTTACACATTTTGGAACCCATACCCTCAAACTGTCCTGGCCTGGCCAGTTAATCCTCTGCTGTCTCACTTTTTCAGCTGTCTTTAAAATATCCCAGTTTTTCTCCTCTTCTCAGACTTTCTCCCTTCGTCCTTGACTTATTTCAGTTGCTACCAACTGAGTTCAAAGCGCAAAAGTGGTTTTCATGCAATTAACTTAACAAAAAGGAGAAGAGTGGAGAGGATGGAGTTTTGACCTTCCCAATAGACTCAGGGAAAAGCATACTACAGCAGCTTCTCCTAGCTCTGGAACAGAGTGTCCTATGCTATGTAACTTCAAATTGTTTCATGGGGTAAGCAAAAGGAATTAACACAGTAAAAAGCAGGCTAAGAAGAATTCCCTGCCAGTTTAGAGAGGCTTTCCTTGAGGAGATCCCCTTTGAATTAGCTCCCCCTTCCGTTTCCCTAAAACAGGTTCAATATTGCAGAGAAGTATTCCTGATGTGAATTGTTCTTCTCTCCTCCTTTCAATCCTGTTTTTGTTTTTGAGATTTCCATAAACCTTATTATTTTAAAACTTAGATTTACTGTCTTTCTTTTCTCCAACACATTCCTTTTGATTTACAAATTCTGCATGTGTCTCAGGGCTGCATAATGCCACAGGAAAGAAATCAAACATGGGGACGGATTTTACTGGCTACTTTGAGAATGTTTTTCTTTCCCCTTCATAGCAATGCTTCACTTACATTAACACTGCAATTATATGTATGTCTACTCAGAAATAAGTCCCAATAGGTTCAGTGGGACTTACTCTTAAGTAAATGTGTAAAGGGTTATAACCTGAGACATTCTAAAAGGCCATCCAAATGTAAGTTTTTTTTATTACTATCATATCCCCCAATTATATCTTTATCCAACTATATCTATTTATTTCCTTTATTGCACATTATCCCTCCCCCCACTTTTATTCTAAGAACAATCCTGCACAGTAGGTTAGGCTGAGAAGCTACGATTGGCTCATGATGACCACATGAGTGTTATGTTATAGGGAAACTGTAATTTCATGTGTGTGCAGTGGAAGGGATCTATTGCACCAGAGGCAGTAGTGGAAAAGCAGCAGTATTGGAAGCCATTGACAGGTCTTCCCTGTCAGTGAAGAGATGCGCTCCACCAACTATTGAAATGCAAAGCAGGAATAGGAGAGACACGACGTTGTGTGATAAGTACCAGCCAAAGATGATATTATCCTGTTGTAATTGCGATTAACCAGCCTCCTGTGATAAGGTAGTTAGTTGATCCCATGGTGTTTGAGATTTTTTTTTTTGCATTAATTTTACAGCTAAATTATGGAGCAACATTGTTCTTCATGAAGAGACAACATCAGGTGTAGGAGGGCATTGAAGACCAGCTACTATATGGTGCCCACACATTGTGTAAATATGTGATTCAAGTACCTTATGAAGCATCCTTTATCAGACAATATACCAGAATGAGTTCAAGACTGCAAATAGGAAAGCTTTAAATCTTTTGTGAATTGTATTCCTTCTGTCCTTCAAACTATCCCCCCAAATCCTTCAAAAGCAGACTTTGATAGTATGACACACACCTTAAACAAGATGTGTTAGTGCCCTCTACATGTGTTTTACTATAACTCCCATCATGCCAAAGCAAACTGGACAAATGGGGCTGGCTGGCATAAGACATTTAGATTCATCTCCAGACTCCTCACCAAAATATAGGGCATTGTCAAGTTGTAATGAAAATGTATAGATAAAAGGTAAAACACTTGCAATACCAAATTTAAAGTCATGATGTGCTTCTTAAAAGTTTAGGTATTAATACTAAATCATATTTAAAACTCTTAAAATACTAAGCCATTTAAAACCTGTAGTAACTTAATTCAGTTTAATCTTAATTCTCTTCTGGATGTGCTGCTTAGCTCGTCTGTGAGAGAGAAAATAAAGGAAACACTGAATAAGATAACAGGGCTAGAGATAAAACATCAGATAGCAGCCAAATTGATTCCTTTGCTTTTTGATAACCCAGTCCTGCCAATGCTCCTCCCCCATGCTGCAATGAAACTTGTGAAAAACCTCAGCTGACATTAATTTTTCAAGGGGAGTTGTAGCATTACCACAGTGAGGGTACATTCTTCCCTTCCCCAGCTTCAATGTTTTGTTCATTCAATTTTAGAACAAACACCTCAGGCCAGCTTAGTATGTGGGTGCAGGGTGCGGGGTGATGGTGGTGGACAGAGAAAGTCTCTTAGCTTGGATCAGCTGATGATCAAAGATAAGAAATCTTCATGCTGGAGGTAGAGGGGCCAAGGACCAGGAGAAAAGGGGCGGGGCAGGAGGGAAAAGCTGATAGGCTAAGCAGGAAGCACCCTGCATGCCCATAGGCTGAAGTTAGTCTTTATCTCCTTTGTTGTTCTTACAAGCCTTCAAGTCATTTCCAACTTATGACGACCCTAAGGCGACCCTATCACAGGGTTTTCTTGGCAGGATTTGTTCAGAGGGGGTTTGTCTTTGCCTTCTTCTGAGGCTGAGACTTGCCCAAGATCACCCAGTGGTTTTTCTTGGCAGAGTGGGGATTCAAACCCTGGTTTCCAGAGTCATAGTTCAACACTCAGACTACTGCACCACTCTGGCCTTTCTTTAACTCATTTAACCACAAATAATTTTTTCATACCCTTGCAGAATGGCAAAGCCCAGCACATTAAAAGCTCAACAAAATGTTGGTAAAATTGTAGTAGCTGAAAAGAAGAAACAGGGATGACAAGACTGAATATTGGCAAGGTGTTGCATTTCTGAGTTAGCCAGCAATGTTGGATAAAATATTCATGGGAGGAGGCCTACAGATTATCAGTCACAAGATTCACTGAATTGTCTGTTTTCTCTCCCTTCTTTAGAATATTCCTGTAATGTGTCTGGGAGAGTTCCCTTCCCAGGCAAACCTATTTGATGTAGCTTTCACTCATCTCCTAGAGTTAAGCTTCAGTAGACGCTAATCAAGATCAGAATGGTTAAGTTTTGTGCATGAAATTCCAGTGATGAGGTTAGGCAATTCTCCCTGACTAACAAGAACCAACAGGTCCCATATCCCCATCCCCATCAGCAAAAATGCAATCATCCCATTAATGCCAGGATGCTGGTGTGCTTCTTTTTTTGATCTAACATGGACCCTAACAAGTCACAAAAGCCTCCCATTCTGATCATAAATGTCTCAGCGAGACAATCAAATATAATGTCCCTACAGCTGATATAATGCACCTCATGTATCCTGAATAAGAAGGAAGAGTGGGTGGAGTGGGTGATCAGGAAGACAATGCTTACATGCCACATGCAACTAACTGCCTGTTCTTTAAGCCCTTTCAGGAATAAAATGCATTGTACTTTGCCTACCTTTAGGCCAGGAGTGGGCTATATCTTGCCCCTCAGGGCCATTTTTGTACCCCACAGGGATCAAAAAACAACTTTTTGGCATTTTTTTTTTTTTAGAAAAAATGCTTCAGAATACTCATAAATGATCTCTACGGATGTGTGGAGGGCATTTCTACCACATTTCAAGCCCTTCTGGACCTCCCAAGTGTCAAAATAATTTTTTTGCAAAATATTTCCCCCCATCAATTAATTTTTCCCCTCAAAATGTCCTCTAGGGAGCCAGGAAGACCCTGGCACATACCACCATGTTTGCTAGAGGGCATTTGGGACACAGACTTTGATTTTTTAAAAAAACAGGAGGAGGTACAGTTGGGGGTGGCCCTCCAAGGTTTCCTAGAGAGTTAATGTGCTCCCCTAGTTTTCCACCCATGCTTTAGACTATGTCTGCATGGGAGTTTGCTGTGCTACTCTTTCAGTATCCTGGCCTCTGCCAAATGAGTCAGCTACCTTGTTCTGCCTAATCATTTGGGTACCATCCTGTCAATTCTTTAAAAACAGCAGCAAGGAAAATACCTCCCTCACCCTGTAAATTAAGCTTCTGAAATTTGAAATGCTTAGGGTTAAAACAGGACTGGATTATTGTATGAAATTAACACTGTCTTTCATAGTGAAAACAAATGCACCGTAAACTCAGAAACACCCAGTTCCTTAATCCTAAATGTGTATACCAGTTCCTCTTGACACATTTTTTTCAGACCTAGTTCCAGTTGGTGGACTTGAAAGTCCATAAATACAAAACCAAATTAAATTATTTTGGAAGCCATGGATTCTGCTCACCTTGGGAAATGGTGGGAAGGCCAAGAAACTTGATTCACCCAGACTCCCTCTAAGAAAATTTTTAGAGTCTCTATGGATATTGGACAGAGCCAGCATGATGTAGTGGTTTTTGAGTGTTGGATTAGGACTCAGGGAGACAGGGTTTGAATCATTGCTCAGCCATGGAAACCTACTGGATTATCTTGGGCAAGTCACACTCTCTTAGCCTCAGAAGAAAGCAATGATAACCCCCTTCTGAACAAATCTTACCAGGAAAACCCTGTGATAGGGTAGTCTTAGGGTTATCATACGTCAGAAATGACTTGAAAGCACAACATAACCCAACTGTTTGGAATGATGGTGGAGACAATTTAAGGATATTATCAGCCCTTTCAGGAAAAGGTGATAGCTTGCTGGCTAAGGACACATGGAAGGCCAGTCCTACCATTAGGAAAAGTGAGGCAGATGACAGATGGCAGATACTGACAAAAAATGGAAGACAGAGCTGGGACTGACACATGGCTTGACCTACAACCTTTAAGGTGTCTTGCGCATCCCAGGTAGAGTCAAAGAGGCTCTTCCATCACCAGTAACAAAAGAGAGCCTGGAAAAGTTACTTTTTTGTACTCAGAATCTTTCATCTGTAATTCTGGGAGTTACAGTCCAAAAAGAAAAATAACAATGACTTTCCCAAGTTCTGTTACTATTCAACTGCATGTCCGATCAGCTTCTGTATATGTATTGGGGCTAGGTGCTACCTTGTATTTTGCATGTGCTTTGAATGCAAAAGATCCCAGGTTCATCTCTAGAGTTTTCTGCCTGAAACTCTGGAGAGTAGGTGATACTGACCTAGATGGATCAATGGCTGACTTGGTATTAGACAGACTCCTGTGTTCCTAAGGTATATTAATCAGAGAAAAGAGTTCATCTTACAAGGGTGGGTTTGTGGCAAAACAGGCCTGGAGAAGAGAAATCAAGACTGTATGAAGTGGATAGCAGAGAACAATGTAATGCATGGGCAACCATGGGCTTCCATATGTTTTTAGACTGCAGTTCGCATAATTAACTATTAGGAAAATGAACAGGAAGCTGCCTGGATACAGAGATAGAACTTCCATTGATGGCAGAAACACAGACCCTGGCTAATTTCAAAGAACATTAAGTGTAGCAAACAACTTCTGGGCGGGGGCACAATTTTCCACCCCTGGAATGGAAGGCCAAACTACAAGTGCGGAGAAAAGTGCACAATCCTTAACCCCACATTACTCTTCTAGCACTGGTATGTGTTGACTGAGATGAGAGTATTATAGGAGAAAATGAATGGGTAAGTGGGTAATTACTTGATCCTTCTCCTATCAGTTTATCTTCCTGGCTAATACCTTGGAGATTATCAGACGAGCATCTAAAAACATTTTTGTCCCACAATATTTAAAAGCATAAGTATCCTGGCATAATAAACTTCTTATCACACGTTGCTGTAATAACGAGAAAGAGCTGCCCCTGAATTATTGCAGCACGACTGCTAGTGCTGTATACTTCTGTGTTTTTGCATGGGCGAGACTTTGGCAGTTCTTGCGAGAAGATGCAAGTGTGCTTCAAAGTCTAAAAACACCAACAGTAACAAAGAAGACAAACACACAAGCACTGAAACACACTTAAAAACTTGCCAACAAAATAGGGAGGTTCATAAGAAGATAATTCCATACCTAGTTTTTGCATTCTCACCCAGAAGTGTTATGGCAGGGACCGTCCATTGATACTGTATTCATGAGAGCAGAATGGGACATTGTTTCTTAATGCAGGCAATACCACAAAAAAAACACTATTGGTGATCAATTGACAGCTTGGCCCGTTAATAAAAAAGAATGCCTTGTGCACAGCAGCAGAATGCTTGGAGAATGACATCATGCAATAAGGGAGCCCTTTCACAGTATCCTGTCATTATCACGCCATATTTGCCACATCTGATAATCTCCCTTGACAAACGTTCATGTTTTTTTCTTGCCCAGCTGGTTGAAACTGAAAGTAGGCAAGGCAGAGACACAGTGCCTGGGTTGGTGGAAGGGAAGATAAAGCAAGCAGGTGTGAATGGTGCTGAATACCCCTAGCTTACTGCACCAACTCTCTTTTCCATCTTCATCTTCATATGATTACAACAAATATATATTTGGGAATCTGAGTTTCCCCACACATAAGAAGTTGTCCCAGAGGCACTGAGTAACCTTCATGGTTTTTTTTTTCAGGCTAGAGCCTTTGGGGCATAGTTTTGTATGGTAGAATGGATTACAGTTCTCAGACATGAACATGAAGATGTCCTTGCCTTCTGAGAGTCAGTATAGTGGAGTGATTAAAACAGTCAAAGATCCTGCAAAGTAGGTTAGGCTAAGAAAGTACAATTGGCTCAAGGCACCCATGTGAGTGCTATGATATGGGAAAGCTGTAATTTGACCTGATCTATAATGTGTATTGGGCAGAATTCATACAGTGGCTCTGAGTAAAAGCTTTTTTGTGGAGTTCTAATAAAGGCATTTTGATATTATTGGGTAATAATAAAATCCTATTGTGTAATACTCTGTTTATTGTTAATTATCCCTGTGTGCAGACATGCACACATGGAGTATAGGAAGCCCCACCTTTTGATGGTTTGCTGTCTGATGCCTTGCTCTTTTGACGCTTGCAAATTAAGGACAAGTTCTATTCATTCAATGAGGAATCCACTCTTCCAACAGTTCTTGCCTACAGAGGCTTGCTTGGGACTGACTGTGTACACGTGCACACTGTTTGCAAAGTGAGCTGAGAAGAGGGAAGAGTCACCAAGCCAACTGAGAGTCTTTGCAAGCAGCATGCGGGCCAGTCTCAAGTGAGCCACCGTAATTCCCTCATGTTCCCTCCATGTGTTCTGCTTTTCAACCAATTCCATTTTCTGACACTACTCCAGTCCCTAACCTGTCAGGTATGTGAGGGCTTCCTGTATTGTATTAATTGATTTGGGTCCTCTGTTTTTCCAGTTTTTCTAAACTCAGTACAGTATATAAATTTCACAGCTTTGCTGCTTAAAATAGTTGTTTTGTGTGTTCTTCCTGATGGGTAACTTTTGCCCTCTTGTTGCCTGGCCATAACTTTTTGACCACACTCTGATGTTGCTCGGCCAGATACATCCTGGTTTTCATCTGTGAAATGCTGGAAGGTATGCGCTAGCTGAATTTGGGCCAGTCACTCTCTCTCAGCCCTCCAAATGATTGTTGTATGAGGATAGAATGGGGAAGGGAGATAACTCTATATGCTAACTGTAGTAACATTGTGATATAAAAATAAAACATAAGTGAGTCATGTGATGATTTGAAAAAATCCCTTCTTAGTGCCCCACTTAAAGGATGCTCTCTCAAGGGTGCTCATCTGTTGCCTATTTTCTTGACTTTTGAGCATCATACAAAGATAATTTTTTCCTGACAATCTGAATCTGTGACAGATCTCCAGTCAGATCCAACATGGCTCTTTTTATTTCTTAAAACAAATTGTTCTCAATTGCTGCAATTTTTGCTCCAACTACTTGAGCAACATATATTTTTCTGGCTTTGAAAAAAAAAATCTCTCTGCGTGGATCTTATTAGCCCCCATACTGATTTGTGGACTGTCAGAAGTTCAGAAAACAGTTGTTGGCTATAAAGATCAGATGTGCTGAATATGTATGGAAAGAATATTTGTAATTTTCATTCCCAGATGGAAAAATGGGTTTCCTGCAAGCAGTCAAGAAGCCCCATCAGAAAGAATCAGTGGAAATTTTGGGTAATTTTCTCCTGGCATTCAATATCCTGAAGTGTTGCACAGGAATCATTCTGTGTGGGAGAAAAACGGAAGCACACAAACCCTGTTTTTTGCACATAAAAGGAGTTTCCTGTGCAGAAGATGATGTTTCCTGCTTAGAAAACAGATTATTTTTGTGCAAAAAAAAACAAAACAAAACATGTTTTTCTTCACAAAAATCATTCCTCCATAGCACTTTGGGACATTCAAATGAGGGGGAAATACTGTGAAAGAACATTTGTTTTCTCCCACTATGGGGAAAAACTTGTTGTTGTTGTTGTTGTGTGCCTTCAAGTCATTCTGACTTATCACATCCCTAAGGCAAGCCTATCATGGGGTTTTCTGAGGCTGAGAGTGTGTGTCTTGCTCAAAATTACCCAGTGTGTTTTCATGGCTGAGCAGGGATTCAAACCCTTGTCTTCAGAGTCATAGGACTTTATCAGACCATCCGAATAAGGCGTCATAAGGACACCTAATGATCGCAAAAGGGCGCGTGTACCAGACAATGTTGCCCTTTCTCAATCATGTCCAGTTTAAAAGATGTACTTTTTTATTGACGTCCCGAGCTGTCAATAAATCTTCCCTAGTGCTTTCGTGCTGGCATTGCCGGTGTTTGAATCTGCACACCATTGTATTCATATGAATGCAGCATCAATGGCCAGTCCAGCGAGAACACTTCCAGGTGAGATTGTGACATCCAGGTAGGTGACACTCTTTTTATGACCCTCCCCAGTTTACTTGTAAGTTTTTAAGTGTGTTTTCATGCTTTTAAAAACTTTTTGAATGTTCTTTTTGTTTTGCTTTTTGAATTTCCCATGCTATGTGTTCGTATGAGAATATGTAAGATTTCAGTACAGGAAGTGATCAAAGCTCCAGTCACTCCTCATTCATTGCTGGGGAAGCGTTTTTGTGCAGATGCAAGGTAAGTGTGGCATGGGAAGTTCTTTTGCTGGCATAAAAACAGCAGAAGTTACAATGGCAAAAGAACAGGGTTTAGGGGGGTGGTCTGATAAAGCCTATCTATAGTCCAACGCTCAAACCACTACACCATGGAAAAATTATTGTACTGTAATTGTGTCTCCTTATAAACAGTAGTTAAAGATAGTGCTGAATGGGCCTGCTGAGAACTGGAGAAATGCATAGAGGGCCTAGCCTTAAGATGCAGTCTCCCATACGTGCTTACCTGGTGGTACTAAGTGCCATTGAAAACTGTTAAACTTGCTACTCTTTGCTTGACGTGCATAATGTTGATCTGTTCATATTTTTTAGGTTGCAGACCGGAACAGACTTTTATCTGTTCAGTAAAAACCAAAGAGTTTTACGTCTGCATTAACTGGGTTAGGGATGTACTCTAAGATTGTGTTTTACCCCTGGAGATTTGTTGGCTGGAGAAATACAAATGTGTTTTTTACTTAAGAGATTTATATATTGCCTTTCAGTAGAATTTTCAGAATAGTTTTGCAAAAACAAGGCAAATACCATGAACAAACTGTATCATACTTGTGAACTGGTAGTATTTTTTCATGGTTCAATGTTTGTTACAAATCTTTTTTTAAGGAAGGTTTTATGTGAAGTAAGAAAATAAAAAGATCAATGAAGTATGATTGCTCTGCTTAGTTACATTGCAGTTTTTTAATGCATATGTATATGTTGCTGAATTCAAAAGATATATTTACCGTATATGGATAATGCTGGGTAGATAAGACAAGAGAACAGTTTCTAGCTTCCTTAGGAAAGACAGGCATTTTGGCTTTGTGTATATAATCTATGCATGACATTCTACTGATTCAACAACAACCGTCAAATAACAGCCTGTGGTCCTTATTTCGTTTTATTTTCTTACATGGGAAAACTCCCATGGGATTCAAAACCGATTTTGAGCAAAGAAAGGCCAAAAATAAGCTGACTCATGGCTGCAGGCTTTAGCTGTGTCACAGATCAATCAGAGAACTTCTGTGATTCCATCAGCAATTGACAGGGCCTACCCAAGACATTTTGCTGCCTGGGGCAAAGAACAAGACATCCCCTTCGATTTGATGTACAAGAGCTGACTGGATGTCAGTTACATCTTTCTTCAACACTGGGAAAGAAGAAGAGATAGCATCTTCAACCTGTTTTCCAAGTTCTGTGGGAAAGCATCTGTTCTTAATAGAGCTCTTTAAGAGAAAGAGGGAGTAGCTCAAGTCCCTGAGGCACCAGCCCACTCCGTTACATGCAATGATCAACAGTCCTAGAACAGCGGGCAACTGTGAGCCTATACAGTATTTGTTTCTGGACTGCATCTTATACAGTCTTTTATCATTATTTGTGCTTTCTAGAGCTGATTCAGGTTGTAGGCCAATGGAGGACAATAGCTGCCCACCCCATTGTAGAGATCCCCATATACTTACATCCACATTACAAGACAACTCAGCCAGTTCAGTGGTAATCAGGGCTGAGCTGTGGGTGGCAGCTTGTGGTTTAGCATGTGCACCTGTTCCTGGAGGTGCCTGATCTGCCCTTGGTGACATATACCTTAGTTACATACCATTTGGATTATTGTAGTGCTCTCTACATGGGGTTGCTTTTGAAGAGTGTTCAAAAAATTCTGTTGGTACAAAGAGATGCAGCCAAGAATCATACTACTTTGCTCCAACAACCCTGCTGGCTGCTGATCTCTATTCTAAGTACTGGTTATGATCAATGAAGACCTATATGGCTTAGGTTCAGGCTATCTGACAGACTGTACTTCCCCGTGTAGTATGTGGGGAAAGAATTATTGTAATGTAAAACAATCTTGTGTACCCCATTCACATTCTAAGATAAGTCTAGGAATTTTCCCTGCATGCTTCTGTTCTCCCAAACTCCCTTTCTCTTATTTCACTGGGCACTTCCAGCCAACTGGAGTGATGGGTCATTCAACACATGACCTAATTTAAATTTTATTGCTCTTTGTAAGTCTCTTTGGAGTTAGATTCTCCATGTGGCTGTGGTCTAGCCATGATGTCTTAGCCATGCTGCTGCTATGAAGCCATGCTATGATGCTTAGCCTTTTCACATCACCATGCAGCCTCTACCGCTAAAGGCTGGGTGAGCCATTCTACCCTAAATCCTCCTAGTTAGTTAGGAACCTTTCTTTTTAAAAGTTTGTTTTAGTATGTAGATTGAGATTCATATACCTTCAGTAAACTTTTGATTTGCATTTTTAAACTGACTCCTTTGTTTTTGTAATGAGTCTAATTCACTGGGTGATCAGACCACAGACCTCAGAATACACTTTTAAATGTTCATTGAGCTTGTCTGCCTTCTTAAGTGTCACTCTGCATGAATTTGAGAGTAAATGATTTTAACTCTTTTTAAAGAATATATTTTTATTGCTTTTTAAAAGGACTAGATTCCTGGAATTTTTAATACATTTTTATTTTCAGACTCATTCCTCCTACACCCCGTATGAGCCTGCCCAAACCTGGGATCCTCAAGAGAGGCCCTTCTTTCAGTCCTACCACCTTCACAGGTGGGTACACAAGATAGTGGTGGGTACAGAAGATAGTGACTTCTCAGTGGCTTCTCCTTGGCTCAGAGGACTTTTTCAAACAGGGTGAAAAAAACCCAAGGAGGTCAGGAGAAGAACAGGGCTGTCACACTTACAGCGCCCCATTTCAGATGGTGCCATCCTCCTCCCGCCCTTCCCTTGTGCTTCCTCCATGCTGCGGTTGCGAAAAACATGCCACTTTTATTGATGGAAAACTTCCATCAATAAAAAGTGGTGCCCGCAGCATGGAGGAAGCATGGGAGAAGGTCAGGAGGAGGATGGCGCCATCTGAAATGGGATGCTGTAAATGCAACAGCCCCATTCTTCTCCCAACCTCCTCGGGGTTCCCCCCCCCATTTGAAAAAGTCCAGAAACTTCCTGACTTACTCTGCTATAGCCTTGTATGGTTCTTAGGACTGTGTGTAGTGTATGCTAGTTCACTTTTGTGTTATCCCAATAAAATAATTTATTCCACTTTAACTGGAGTGCTCTCTACAGTTAGTACTGGTATACATAGGTGAAAAGATCCCTAAAGTTACATTTGTAGGCCTCCTGTTGAGCTAATAATTTCCCTAGACATTACAGGAGATTTTGGCATCACAAGTAGGGTTCCAACGTACCCACACCTCTTAGGGTAACATGACCCTAAGGCATGGGATTTTCTTGCTAAGATTTATTTAGAGGGGGTTTGCTTTTACCTTTTTCTGAGGCTGAGAGCATGAGACTTGTCAAGATCACCCAGTGGGTCTCTATGGCCAAGCAGAGGTGGGAGAGGTAGAAATAAAGTCAGTAAAAACAATAACAACCATGACTGGGAGCTTCCTTGATGTTGGTAACCTAGGGGTCAGAAATGAAGAGGGGGTCAGAATCAAAGGGCAAACCAGGAAGCAGAGACAAGAAGCAAGGAGAAGTTACATACTTTCCAATATTTCACAGATGAAAACTGTGATGCATGTGGCCAAGCAATGTCAGAGTGTGGTCAAGATAGCAAAAGTTATTAATAAGGAAGAAAACAGAAGCTAGAAAAAGCTGTAGCAGTTTGCTTTTGCCTGCACCTACTGGGAAGGGCACATTTCCACCCTCTCCCCTACTGCTGTGTTAATTGAATGCAAACTACTTTTGCCCTTGTAGCTCAGTTTGCAGCAACTGAAGTAAGCTGAGGACAAAAGGGGGAGGAGGAGAGAGAAACTGGGACATTTTAAAAACAGCTGAAAAATGGACTGTCACTGACAAATTGGGACAGCTGCAGGATATGAAGTTAGAGCCTCAGAACAAGTCAGTGTAAGAGGATGAATTAGAGGTAGCAACAAGGAACAAGTCAGGACTAAAGAACACCAGAACTCAGGAAGAGACCTTGTAATTGACTCAAGTTCCTACTTGAGCAGGAAGCTGTTCCTGCTCCTGCCTGCTTAGAAGGACCTAGTGGTCAACCTGGGTGGAGAGTGGAACTCTAGAGACCGAGGGGCCATTTACACGGCAAAATAAATCCTCTAAGAATTCGCAAAGAGTCCTAATAGTTCCCACATCTTTCGGATCAAAGTCGCCATATTCAGAAGGAGGGGGCAAAAAACCCCATAAATCACATAGTATCAGCTTTCACTATTTCCCCTGACTTTTTTGAAAAGTAGCGCAAGTTAGCGCAGTACCAATTGTGTGAACTACCATTTCGCTTATGGCAGTGGGAACTACCAGCAATCTTCCCGAGCAGAGTTTAGCCGTGATTGGTTGGACTGAGGGGGTGGACTTGCAAGAGATGAGGCTCGAAAAGATCCAGCCAGCCGGCTTGCTTTCTAGCATACTTACTGTCCCTCCCTCCCTCCCTCTCTTTCTTTCTTTCTGTATGTGAGAGAGTGAGAGAGAGAGTGATCTGCTCCACCGGCTGATCTCTCCATCATTCTTTTGTGTGTGTGTGTGTGTGTGTGTGAGAGAGAGAGAGAGAGAGAGAGAGAGAGAGAGAGAGAGAGAAGCAGTTTGCTCAGCTGGTAAGGATGCAGAGCGAAGGGAACCTAGGCTGCTTTCCTTCCCTCCTTTGTCATTATTCATCTCCCCTCTGTGGTCTCCCTCCTTTTTTGGTTGCTTTATCCAGTTTTCTCTGGCTCAGACAAAGCTATGAAGCTACGGTCTCTTTCCCCCTCTCATTGCCCACCTCCTCACTTCCTCCCCGCCTCCTGCCTGGCTTTAATGACATGGTGTGGAGGCCATTTCCTCCACACCTTTGTCTGTGTAAACTTAGAAAGGTGAAAGCTCACTGGATCTTCCAATTTAGCAATAAATCATGTGAACTATGCAGTGCTGGTGTGAAAGGACGGCAATCTGGAATTTTGCGCACTTTATTCTGCCGTATAACTGGCCCCAAAGCTTACTCTACTGCAGGCGTGGGAATTGTGGACTTTAAGATGTTGTTGTACTGTAACAGCCCTGGCCAGTATAACCAATGGTGACAAATTCTGGAAGTTGCAGTTCATAAACATCTGGAAGGCCACATGATTCTCACCCCTGCACTACTGGGAAGCAGCATATACTGTTCCATGGTTCCTGACAGTGCAACATAGATAAGCAGTATGTAGTTGTTTTCTTGTTTATTACATTTATATCCCTCTTTCTTCCAAAGAATTTAAGAATTATATGTCTGGCTTTCCCCCATTTCTCCCCGTGAGTCAAGGGAGAAAGTTTGCCTGGTCCAAGGTCACCCACTGAATTTCATGGTTTGGGGGATCTTTCACGGTCCAGTCCAACAATCCAACCCACCAATTGTGCACATGGATGATTTCTTCCATGCATAGATCCCACTTACTGGATTAGGGGAATTAAGTTCTTGAACTTGTCAGCTCTTAGTACTATTTGTCTGCCAATATACTGCTAATATGCCTCAACAGAGAATTTGGTCTGAATATGAACTGCTGATTTGCCATCCATGGATTCAATTATCTGCAGATGGCAACAGTGGGGAATGGGTGGGTTCAGGCATGGTGGAACTGGAGGATGGGGGAGGGAGGGAGGAGGCAAGCTTGCCTCCCCCTCTATTCTCTGGGGAGGGAGGTTCCAGCATGGCAGGTGGGCAGGAGAAGGGTTCTGGCATGGCAAAGTGGGCAGGGGATGGAGGAGTCAAGCTCGCCTCCCCTCTCTCCCTTGGGTGTGTGGGGGTTCTGTCACGGCAGGTGGGAGGAGGGCTCTTGTGCAGGGGAGGGAAGGAGGAGATGAGTTCACCTCTCGCTCCCTTCCCCAGGAGGGTTTCAGTGGCAGAGGTCTTTGCTATTATCTCTGGATTTCAGTATCTGCGGTGGGGCCTGGAACCAATTCCCCGCACATACGGGGATCCTACTGTACACAGTATTCCCTAAAAGAAATTCACACTACCATAAAGGGAAGTGGCCTGAATTATCATCTGGTCATTTGGGCTCAACTTGGAACTAAATAATCCCTTACTGCTTCTACAGCTAGGGAGGGCATAGGAACTTTCCTCTTTTTTTGGACTGTAACATCCAGAATCCCCCAGCCATCATGGCCAGTAGCAAATAAATAAATAAATAAATAAAAAATCTAAAAGATTGCATTTCCCAAGTTCTGCAGCTGGGGCATCATTTTTAAAACTTTCCTTTTTACCAGCCAAAAGAAAGAACAAACCCAGAAAAGGAATTAACATATGCATGTTCATAAAAAAAACCCAGATTGTGCTGATAAAATATCCTTCTGAATGAGAAACCACAAGGTACAGCTTGATGAAAGCCCCTGAATGATATCTGTAATTAGAAGCAATTGAATGTATCAGCTGTGTTTCTTTAGCATAGTTCTAATGTCTGAACAAGGGGCCAAGACTGTAAATGGTAACTGAGTGATGTCCAAGGGCATAATTATAGAAAGCTCTGGCTCACCCCGTTTTAATTAGGAGGGCAAATTAAAATATCCCACTGAGGCATATGTAAATAAATCATTCATAAACATACATCAGAGATAATTGTGTGAAACTGGCAACAGGAAATATGTAAGCATACTGGTCATGGAAAATTAAATCTAGAAAGATGCCTTGGTTTGGTTTGGTTTTTTTACCTTGAGTCTGATTTCACTGGGATCTAGTTTCAGTGCAACTTTCTGTAACATTGTGCCTCCTTGCATTCATCTCCTAATGAAGTTGTGGATGTATTTGAGATATGTTTTATATCCTACTCTTTATCTCAGGATCTCAGTATGAAGTGCATGTAAAACCAATTAAAACAATTTAAAGCATTTTAGAGTTTAAAACAATAAAAGATAATTTAAACAGACAATAAAAGATATTAATAAAGATATTAATAATTGAACATGCTAAATTAAAAGATATTAAACAATTTAATAAGTTTTTAAAAGCTTAAGAAGATGAAAAAAAGTTTAAATCCATATATCTGTACTTTTTGGAAGAAACTGATTAGGTCTCAAAGGCTTTAATAAAAAGATGTGTTTTTTAAACTTGGCACCAGAATGAAGCCAATATTGGTGCCAGCTGGATCTCTACAGGAGGGCATTCCACAAATTGGGTACCACAGTGGAAAAGGCACTCTTTCACATTCCCACTCAATATGTTGCCATCATAGTGGGACACAGAGGAGGACCCTCCAGCTGATATCATTCCTTGGGCACAGAGAGGATCCCAAGCCATTTAGCACTTCATCACTTGCACCCTGAATTCAGACCAGAAGTATATGGACAACCATGCGGTTGCATTCACATCTTAGGTGTACAGTTCTGTTACATACCCTAAAACATTTCACAAAAGCAACATCAGTGTGTGGTCAATATGGCAAAAGTTCTTAATGAGGAAGAATGCACAAGCTAGGAGAGGCTGCAGCAGTTTGCTTTTGCCAGAGTCTGCAGGAAAGGGCAAGCTTCTGACCCTTGCTGAGTTAACTGAGTGCAAACTCCTTTTGTTCTTTGAACTCAGTTTGCAACAATTGTAGTAAGCTGAGGATAAAGGAGGAAAGTGGAGCAGGACAGAGAAACGGACATTTTAAAAGCAGCTGAAAATATGGGACTCCAGAGAATTAATTGAGATTGCCCCTGCCAAATTAGAAAAGTTGGACGGTGCGCTGCCATCTGGATAGGACCTCAGGGCAGACATCCAGGGAACCACTCAGGAGAATGAGAAAGAAGCCCCCAGATTTAGCAGCAGGCCTGGCTTTTACTATCCGTGTTGAACTAAGTAATATAGACTGTCATTTAAAGTGTCCCTATAGCACATAAGTCCATGGAGTCAAGAACCTAAAATTATCTAACCAGATGTTTACTTGAAATTACAAAGGATTTTATCACATGAGGCTGGAAAAGCACAATTTCAGCAAGCTTTTTGTCTGGGGCTTATCACATGGCATTGTGTCTCTCTTGTTGTTGTTGGGGCATAGAAAGACACACTGTGTCCACCACGACCACCTGCAGAGTTGTTCCACGTCAACAGGATGCCAAGGAGAAGGTTTCTGGAGAGACTTCTGCAAAAGACTTCAGGCTGAGAAGGAAAAATTCCTTCACCCCAGCACACTGCCTTGAGCTCTGGCTTGCCAAATAAAGACAGCAACAAGGCCAGCCTTCACTCAACTTGAGGGCTTTAATCTTTGTTTGCAGTATATTTACAATATATATACAGAGTATAGGACAGCCGTCTCTAATACTCATAAATCTCTCTCAAACCAACAAACTGCGTCACCAACCACCATCCACAACAAACCCACACTGGAGATAATTCCCATCTCCTTTTTATAGGCAGTTAAACAATGCCTGTTACTTCAGGCATCTCAAGTGTACATACTCTCAAGTGCTAACTCACACACACACCTGCCACTGGAGCTTAACTACTTTCATTCCTAAGCTTACAGCTCCATCTTGTGGTCACATCCATGTTATTTCCTGACAGTTGTTGCATTGTATCCTGATTGTTATTGGTTCACATCTTTTCAGTGATAGGAAAAATGCATCAATGGCTGCAATTTTGCTGCTATTTGACTATTTTTGTGTGTGCAATCATTTCATTCTGCTGCAATTCAGATATTGCTGCAGCCATGCAATGTGAGTGGCCGTGGTTTTCTTCTCCCCCTCACTATCCCCAAGCAGCAGGGCAGCCACTTCATTTCCTGTATGTAAACCAGCCCAGAAAGGTTGTTAGCTCAGAAAATTCTCCACACTCCAGAACTCCACACACCCCTATTGAATGTAGTAGAATTTATTCCTAAGTAAACATCAATACATTTGGGGTGGGTATGGGGGTGGTTTTGGCTCACCCTTGCCAGATTTGTAGAAAGTGGGGAGGAGCTGAAGGAAGGAAGGGAATACAAGAGAAAAAGGAGGCAGGATCATACCGTCAATCCATGTCTCAACTGGCTGGCACAATACAATGTTTAAAATGAGATTAATAAAGATTGACATCTTGAGCAGCCCACAAAATGCTAATACTGACAGCAGAGCTAAGAGGGAGAAAATGAAGCAGAGATGCAGGCAGTGGACAGAGAAAGACTGGGATCAAAGGCAGGTCTGAAGTGATTCATTGCCACCTTCCAAGAATTTGTTCACAATTACTGCCCCCTCTCCAGCCAGTATTCCTCCCTTCCATAGCCAGGATGTTTCCCCCTCCACATCATCCTATTGATCTGCCTTCTCTCTCTCTCTCTCTCTCTCACACACACACACACAGACACTTGCCTACAAAAATGACTTCTTAGCTAATATCTTGCCTGCAAAGATGACTTCTTAGCTAAACCCCACAATCCAGCAGGACGTTCTCCTGCAGCAAGACCATTTGAAAATCGATAGCAGCTGCTACAGAGCTTGGCTGCAGGAGAACTCCCCAACACCCTGAGCCCAAGCAGCATGGTCCCTTGGCCTGCTTCCTGGTGATGGAGCCCCATCAGAAAAGCAGCGAAGGGGAGCTTATGACCCAGCAAACACACTTTGGCCTGGGCTGCATAACGGACATCTACAGAGATGCCAGTGACGTCCAAGCCCTGGACTGCCTAATGTATTTCACTCATTTTGACAGGATAGTGCATTTGTGGCCAAAAAAATGCGTGCATGCACTAAGTAGCATGGGCAGGGTAAGAAGGTGGGGTCAGCAAGGCAGTGTGAAAGACTAGTGATAGTGGGACCTTGCATTGCCAAAGCAGCACAATATCATTATTGCATAGAAGAGTGATAGTGATTGTTTCCATACCAGTATGTTTCTGTTTCCTTAAACAACACAATTGCTGCAAGATAACAGGCTGGCATGATAAAGTCCAAAGTGTGAATCAATCCATTGAGGTCCTTCTACAAAACTCAGTCCAAATAACTTGTGTATTGTCTACCTGTGACTGAAACTAACTGCTAGTACCCGAATTTGCTGGCATCAGTAGACAGGTCTCTGCTAGAGTTTTTTTTTTTTTTTAATGACTACACTTACAGGTTCTGCCATTTTGCTTCTGAATTGCCTTGAGCACTGTTGCAGGGTGAGTAAAATGAAAGACCTCTTAACACTGGAATTTCAGGGTTTACCTGAGGCTTAATTAGTCTCTGGTGTAAATTAAAAGATTCATCTGGTTGTACCTGTTTGTGCTCTGCTGTCCATACCCTGCAGGAACATCTTGGGCAGCTGGGAATATAAAGAGAGCAGTAATGATTTTGACTCTACCTTTCTCATTCTGCTTCTTCATACCCTCAGGAAGGGCACACTTCCCTTTTTAAAAGCCTTGTTCAATAGTGTTCTTGGCAAGGGTGTTGCTAAGCCTGGGCCCATGGGCCCAAGGGTTAGCCAGCCACTGCTGCTCAGCCATCCAAGGCCCAGACTCATTCCAATTCCTAGGGTCACTGATTTGAGGAGACAGCTGCTATGTTCCCTCAGCAGCTGCTGCACTTCAATTTAGAAGAGAAAGCCAGGAACAATTGCTGCCTGGTCAGGTTGTCCATAGCCATAATGTGACTGGGCAGACCAAGGCCAGTCCCTCTGGGGAGAGGCCCTAACTCTCGCAAGATTTCATCATGTCTCAGGAGATTTCTCAGGAGACTTTGTAAACTCTTGCCAAATTTCACCAAGACTCAGGCAAAATCTCACAAGACTTGTCAAACTAGAGTGAGAGTTGCAGACTTCTCCCCATGTGGCCTGGCCAGCTAGGTGTCAACTGTTAGAATCATAAAATCATAGAATTGTAGAGTTGGAAGAGACCACGAGGGCCATCCAGTCCAACCCCCTGGCACGCATGAAATCACGATCAAAGCATCCCCGACAGATGGTAATCCAGCCTCTGTTTAAAGACCTCCAAGGAAGGAGACCCCACCACGCTCCGAGGGAGTGTGTTCCACTGCCGAACAGCTCTTACTGTCAAAAAGTTCCTCCTAATGTTGAGGTGGAATCTCTGTTCCTGGAGCTTGCACCCATTGCTCCGTGTTCCAGTCTCTGGAGCAGCAGAAAACTGTTTTGAGAGAATTTGGTAATAAACATTTTCAACCATGTTAATAAAAATGCTACCTAACTTGCATTATTGGATGGTATAGAGATAGACAATGGGAAATTAATTAATGGGAAATCTATGAAGGATGGGATTTGGCGTAGCTGAGGTCCATTTCAGTTGTAATAATCTCAAGCTAATATTAATATATTGGTAAAAGAAAGAAATCAGTGTAACATATGAGAGGTGAATGGGGGTGTATGTGTAATGTTATTAATTTAGTAGCCGGTTTGTATGCCATTTTTTTTCTTCTTAGCTTGTTAGATAAAAGGAATTAAAAGAAAAAGAATGTATAAGAGGGACAAGCCACAGGCTTCCTCTTCCCACAAGGGATGCTGAAGGCCTTAGCAAGGTAGCATCTGCCTCCTCCTTTACTCCCAGATCTCCCATGTCTTCCTAGGCAACTCTTCCAGGGTTACCTCCCCAAACTGAGGCACCCTTCTTTCGCACCTGCCCCCCAATTAAAAAGGACAAAAGAGAGAGAGAGGTAGAGAGGTAGAGAGCAAGCTCATGCGGGGGCTGCTGGGAATTGTAGTCTTCCTTTCCCTCCAGCCACAACTAATGAACTATGTACCAACTTCTTTCAGTTATAGAGCTATTATTCCACTTTAACAGCTCTGGCTGCCTCCTGTGGAATTCTGGGGTTTGCAGTTTAGTGAGGCCTAAGAGCTATCCAGCTGAGAATGCTAAATGTCCCTCCCTAAACTACAAACCCCAGAATTCTACAGGAGGGAACCAGGGCAGCCCAAGTGACACAACAGCGCTATATACAGTGCATCGCACTACACTGTTATAGCACTATTATTCCACTTTAACTGCTATGGCTGCCTCCTGTGGAATTCTGGGGCTTGTAGTTTAATGTGGCCTAAGAGCTCTCCAGCTGAGAAAGTTAAATGTCCCTCCCTAAACTACAAACCCCAGAATTCCACAGGAGGCAGTTTAAATGGAACAATAGCGCTATGTACAGCTCATCACACTATACTGTTATAGCACTCTTATTCCACCTTAACTGCTATGGCTGCTTCCTGTGGAATTCTGGGGCCTGCAGTTTAATGAGGCCTAAGAGCTCTCCAGCTGAGAACATTAAATGTCCCTCCCTAATATGAGTGTCTTGCCAGGTAGTCCAAAAATGCAGGCAGCACAGTGAAGCTTCAGATTTGTAAGTAGCCAGGAGTGGTTCTGTATTTCAGGGACGTGTCTGTGAAAGCAGTAAACCCAGTTCTTCTTCAACTTTGGCATTTTCCAGATTGCATTGTGGATGCAACTCAGACATTCCTCAAACTGATCAAAAGTTATGGCACTCATCCATTGTTGAAGGACAGTGTGCTCATCACTAGCTGCTTGCTCCAAGGGGTGGTTAGGAAGTGATCTATAGAAGTGCTTCTACTTTTCCAGAGGCAACATGGAGGTCTAATAAGCCTGGCAAGGGTCTTGTGTGAATGGTGTGCACAAAAGAGAACACCCCCCCCCAAGACACACATAGGGCTGTTAAGCATACAAACTATGGAAAGGGATTCCCTGAAGACAGGAAATCTGGCCACATTCGATTTACTTTATTGTAGGAGAAACTGCATTAAAAAAAAACCATAAAGGAAAATGAGTCCAACATCCCCTCTCTGCCATATTGCAGTTCTTTCACTTGCTGTGCCTACAACTCGCTTCTGAAGTTAAAAGTGCTTCATAATACTTTATGCAACTTGCATTATCAGATTTCAGGAAACAGCAGATCTGATCTGGGGCCTGTCTACTTAAAGCTTTTGCAAATAACACCTGTTTGAAAGTGGATTTCACAGCCAAACAACTCCACACTTCACAGCTACCAAGAGAGTTGAGAGACCAGTGCAGTGTTGCTGCCACAGAAATGCAGAAGCCAGGTGTCTTGTCTCCTGATTTAAAGCTGTCTGATTCAGCTTCCAGTGCTATGATTAATCATTGTAGTGATCTGCTCCAGCTCCAAGATCTAATGGCCAACCATACTGTGGATGCAGCAGAAGGTGCTGGGATAAGGAATAGAAAATAAAAAAAAATCAGATCCTGGAGTCATACCATGTTCTGCTACAACTGGACTTTGTGTGTACTTATACTGAGAGCTAAGTCTTCAATTAGAAAGATTTTGGTCACCCTTCTCTTGTTCTTTTGGCAACAAATCAGGCCAGATTCCTGTTATCACATGTTGATTAGAATATTATTCCCCCTGGGAATAATTTTTAATCTTGCTTGGAGTACTTTCTTTTCAGTAGGAAAACAACCTGCCTCTGGCATGGTTCTCTGTGGGCATGCTGAGTTGTTGCCTAGAAGGTGTGGTCTTTTATTGTTTTTAGGTCATGTCCATATCATTTCTTTGATCACAGTCTGTCCAACCTTCTGGTCATTCTCAGGGCCAGTTTAAGGAATTTTGGGCCCCCATGCTTTATTTTGGGGCCCCCATATGTTTATCTCAGGTCAATGTAATCTAACCTATTCACCATACAGGATGTTCAGATTACAGTAGAACCCCTGTATCCATGGATTCATTATCCATGGGACACAAAACAGCACACCTACCATAGAGTCTTCCTAGAAAATGTGTCTTCCCTAGCCATTTTCTAGGTCCTCCAAGGCAACTCCAAGGCAAGCAATTTTAAACCAGAAGTCCCATTATTTTCAATGGTGTTCACTATTATTCATGGTTTTCAGAATCCACGCCCCCCCCCGCCAAACCAATCCCCAGTGGATAAGAGGGGCCTACTGTATTACATAATTTGCCACCAATAATTTAGTTTAAAAACTATATTATAGGCACTAATATTTTTTGTTTATTAGTAATTAACATAATGGCGTAGATTTCCTCGAAGAAAAGAAAGAGTGGACTACAAGCTGAACATGAATTAGCAGTGTGATGCAGCAGCAAAAAATGCCAATGCGATTCTAGGCTGCATTAATAGGAGTAGTGTCGAGATCAAGGGAAGTAATAGTATCACTCCATTCTGCTTTGGTCAGACCTCACCTGGAATACTGTTTCCAGTTCTGGGCACAACAATTCAAGAAAGATACTGAGAAGGATGGTGGGAGGTCTGGAAGCCATTATGCCCTATGAGGAACAACTTAGGGAGCTGGGTATGCTTAGCCTGGAGAAGAGAAGGTTGAGAGGTGACGTGATAGCCATGTTTAAATATTTGAAGGGATATCATACTGAGGAATGAGCAAGTTTGTTTTCTGCTGCTCCAGAGACTAGGACATGGAGCCATGGGTTCAAACTACAGGAAAAGAGATTCCACCTGAATATTGGGAAGAACCTCCTGACAGTAAGAGCTGTTCGGAAGTAGAATATACTGCTGCCTTGGAGTGTGGTGGAGTCTCCTTCTTTGGGGTTTTTTAAAACATAGGTTGGATGGCCATCTGTCAGGAAAGCTTGGATTGTGTGTTCCTGCAGGGTGGAAGCTGATTGGATGGGATCGCTGTTGGGGTCCCTTCCAGCCCTATGATTCTATGATTCTAGGCTGCATTTAGAGCCTGGGAAAGTTACTCTTGGATTACACCTCCCAGAATCCTCCTGCCAGCACCCTTCTCAAGGTCTGGTTGCATTGTTCCTTTTCCAGCATTCCCTAGCCCAGTGGTTTTTAACTTGGGGTCCGCAATGTCCTCACAGGGGGTCCACAAAGTCTTGAAGACTGCTTGGCCCACCTCCTCCCTGTAGTGGAGCAGCCACGTGACAGGAACGAAGGCAAAGGCTGGCTGGCTTGGCCTGCACATTGCTATTCAATCCACTCCAGCCACAAACTTGCAGGAAGAAGCAAGAGTGCCTCTGATGGAAAGTTTAATGGATGGTGTAATTATATTGTTGTTGTTGTTAGCTATTTTTATTAGCTATTATTATTAGCGTTTTAAATCTTGAGTTAAGTCTTGGGGCAACAAAAGATATTTAAAGGCGGTCCCTGGTAAAGAAAAGGTTAAGAACCACTACTCTAGGCCAATGCCTCTCACATAATACTAATGGGATACTGGTGTTTTAGTGACAACAATAAAACCATTGTTCCCAGTAATATTACTCCAAATTTTAATTTATATTCTTTATATTCTTCTGTTAAAAGAGCTAGAGTGTTGTAGAAGTTTCAGCATTGCCCTATGACTATGGAGACCAGGGTTTGAATCCTTACTCAGCCATGAATACCCACTGGCTGACCTTGGGCAAGTCACACGCTCTCAGCCTCAAAGGAAGGCAAAGGCACACCCCCTTTGAACAAACCATGCCTAGAAAACCCCATGGTAGGTTCGCCTTAGTCAGAAATGACTTGAAGGCACATAGGCAAACACACACAAATTTCTTTTGCAGGCTGAACTCAGTTGGCAGCAAGGGGAGGAAGCTGAAGAAGACCAAGGGGGAAAGGGAGGGGAGAGGAACCAAGACAGGTTAAAAGCAGCTGGGAAGATGGGCTGGAGGAGATTTATGTGGAAGGAAGGGAAGGGAAGGGAAGGGAAGGGAAGGAAGAAAGGAAGGAAGGAAGGAAGGAAGGAAGAAAGAAAGAAAGAAAGAAAGAAAGAAAGAAAGAAGCCCTTTCTGAGGGAAATAGACAACCCTCAAATTCCCTATCTTTCTCTCTCTCACACACACACAATTCACCCCTCTCCGTGCCTGTCTGGTTTGCATTTTGCAGCAGCAAACTCCCTCCTGCTTCTGTCACAGAGGGTGGCTGCTTCTTTCTCTTTCTCTTTCGGTTTTTTAACAAAGCCAGCAGGAGGTTTTGGAGGAGGAGGGTAGGAGGGGGCTACAAAGCAGCTGCTCCTCCCGGGTCAACAGGGAGGCTGTTGACTTCGGGGGCCCCCGCCAATGCTGATTTGGCAGACTGGTTAAACCGGCCCTGGTCATCGTGAAGTCAAAGACTTTCACAGCCGGCATCCATAGGTTTTCTGTGGTTTTATTCCGGGCTGTGAGGCCGTGTTCTGGAAGAGTTTATTACTGATATTTCACCTGCATCTGTGGCTGGCATCTTCAGAGAATGGTTGGGTAGGAGTGGGGGGGGATTATATACTGTGAGCCCTTGTAGGAGAGGATATATAAATTTGTGTATTTGAATGGCTAGTTTCTGGATGGAGATATGCAAGGAGGATTAGTGTCTGTTTGGCTAATGGCCCATTGTCTGCTGGAAATCCCCCTGTCCCTGGGTGGAGTTCATTTGCATGGCTTGAGTTTTGATTTTAGTAGACAACTTCAACAGGAAAGAAGAAACCCTGAAAGTAAACAAAATCTGGCTACCAGTCCTGAAAAACACTAAAATTATGTTACATTACAGTTTTAACTTAATGGGAATAACTTTGCTTCTTTTGCAGTGTAATGCTAACCTTTTGATTACATTTATAACCACAAGAGCAAAGACTCACTAAATACTGGAGAAAGACTATTACATGGTTCATGTGCTGGCTCATGCTGTGTGTTGCTGCCTGGTATTCTTTTGTGGGTGTTGAGGTGACAGTGAGTGGATGGGAAGAAACTACTGTATGTTTTGTACCATCAGAATACCAGTTTGCAACACTCATATCCATTTTTTAAAAACTGTCTGGTTACTTTCAAGAAATGAAAAACAAAAAGCTATTTTTAATAAATTGCAACTGTAACAGGGGAGCCCTGGTAGCACAGTGGTTAAATGCCAGTACTTCAGCCACAACGTTGCAAATTCAATCCCAAGGGCTCCAAGGTTCACTCAGCCTTCTACCCTTTCTTAGGTCAGTAAAATGAGTACCTGGCTTGTGGGGGCAATTAGCTAACACACATTGGCAACCGCTTAATGTGGTTGCAGTATGTGAGGAAATAATCATTGTAATGTAAAAGCAATCTTGTGTACCTCATTCACATCCTAAGATAAGTCTAGGGATTTTCCCTGCATGCCCTTTGTTCTCCCAAGTTCCCTTTCTCTTATTTCACTGGGCACTTCCAGCCAACTGGAGTGCTGGGTCATTCAACACATGACCTAATTTAAATTTTATTGCTGTGTGTAAGTTCTCTTTAAGTTTGAGTCTCCATGAGGCTGGAGCCATCTTCATCTGAAGCCATCTTTAGACATCTTAAACCATCTTTCCTGTAACCATGCAATGATGTTTTACCATGCAGCCTTCTACCGTAGGCTGGGTGAGTTTTTTCCCCTACCCTAAATACCATTAGTTAGTTAGGAACCTCTTTTTAAAGTTTTAGTATGTAGATTGAGATTGATATACCTTCAGTAAACTTTGATTTGCATTTTAATCTGACTCCTTTGTTTTGTAATGAGTCTAATTTAACTGAGTAATCTCAGACCTCTGAACACACCTTTTTTAAATGTTAATTGAGCTTTGCCAGTCTGCATTCCTAAGCTGCACTTTGCATGAAGTTAAAAGTAAATGAATGATTTTTAACTCCCTTTTTAAAGGAGATAATTCTTGTTGCTTTTTAAAAAGGACTAGATCCTGGAATTTTTAATACAGTTTTATTTTTTAGACTCATTACTCCTACAGTGGTATAGATGTGTAAATTGCTATTGCTTAAACAATTTGTAAGCTGCTCTCAGAGCCTTTGTGGCTGAAGAGCAGGGCATAAATACCTAAATAAAAACATTAAAAATAACAGCATGAGGAGTTATAGCAGCAGCTAAATACTTTTTAAAAGTAACTTTACAGGTTTTAGTTTAGCTGTTCAGAAAGACATACAGCTCAACGTATACTGAGGCTCAACAGAGTGCACTGGAGTGGGATGGTTACTTCATACCCTATTTCTCTTTAACAAATAAACCAGTAGAACAGGAATTGTAAGGATGCAGAAACAAGCACAGACAGTAGTAAGTGCCTAGCACTCTGAAATAAAAGCAATTTATTGCTAGTTGAACCAAAACTCAAGCTCTTCTTTTCTCCTCAAAATACATAAGTAGAAACAGGACCAAGTCAAGGCCTTAGAGCAGCAGCTCTAAACTTATGGTCCTTCGAATGTTTGGAATTCAGTTCTCAGAAGTCCTAGCTGGCATGGCCAATGTTCAGGGATTCTGGGAATGGAAGTCCAAAACATGTGAAGGACCAAAGAGAACTATGGCCTTAGGGTAAAAATTAGTTTATGAGGCTAATGCCTCAGGCACAGATTCCAAGTACCACAAAAGGACAGCACATTGTTAGTTATTTAATGTGCTGTTACTGCATAGACATTGTTATACAGCTGCAATCACACTGCACAACTGTCATGTGATAACATCCAGAGAGAAAAGGGAAGGGCAGATAAGCCTGTCTCACCAGCTATTCCCAGCATATTAGAGTGTAGATCTATAAGAAAGAAAAAAACCATCCCTGGATACATTTTGGAGGATGTCTCCAGATGGTCTCTAGAAGGTTCAAATGTCATTGGAGATTATCATATGTGCCAATTATCCCAGGACAGGGATGACAGGATATCGCAAAAAGGCTTTCTGTTTAGATGATGTTGTCCCTGTCCTGTCATGCTCCCCTTCTGCTCCTATTCCTTCCACTCCCTCTGATTAATGATTTAAATTATTAATAGATCACCTGCTCCATCTCTGTAATGGAATCACGGGCATCTGAAATAGAGCCCCGTTATGCTGGTGCGATGACAGCCGCGGTCAGAGGTCCCTCCCAAAGACTTCTGGGTGCAATCAGGATGAGGAGGTAAGTGACACCCTTCCCCCGCCCCAGGTTACTTGAAATTTTTATAGTGTGTTTTGGGGCTTGGGTTTTTTTTTAATGTTTACTTTTCATTTTATTTTTAAATTTCCTGTGCATTGTTCTCTCATGAGAATGGGCAGGATTTGCTGTATGGGACATGAATATAGCTTTGCGACAGCTGCATTCACTCCCGGATGGCCGAGGGGAGGGGGAATATTTTTCATGCTGGGATAAGGTAGGTGTGTGATTTTGTTTTGTTTTGTTTTGTTTAAACTGTTATGGGGATGGAAGTGGGGCGGGAGCAGGGGGTTGAGGTGGCGAGACAGGGACACTATTAAAGGTCCCATCTGATAACCTCCTTTGTTGGCTTACCTTTCCTCGTTGTTTTATCTCACATGTACATTTTGTTAGTTTTGAATAAAAAGTTTGCTACAACATGTTCAACTGTTCTTCTTTTCTTGTTGAATGAACCTGTCTTTATTCTTTCCATGTTATTTCTGCTTCTTGCCTGTTAACTTCATTAATGGAGATATACCTGTACAAAATTCCTGTTACATAACAGTAATGCAAAGCAATATGCAAAAACCAGTTCCATAAACAGATACACTTGTAGCCAGTTCAGGAGAGGGAGGGCAGCTAGCATTATACACAGAGGAGATTGTGACTCTGTGGGACTTCAGCAACAATTTGACTGGCTTTAACGTATTCAGAATTCCATATTCTGCATCCATCAACCATCCATGGATTTAAAATATTTTTTTAAAAATCCCAAAACCAAACCTTCGTTTTGTCATTTTATATAAGGGATATTATTTTACTATACCACTGTATATAATGGGACTTGATCATCCATGGATTTTGGTATCCACGTACGTGTGTGTGTGTGTGTGTGCCTGGAACCAAAGTCCAGCAAATACCAAGGGCCTATTGTACTTCAGTGGTTCTTAACCTGGGGTCCATGGACCCCCAGTGGTCTGCAATGTCCTCATAGGAGGTCCACAAAGGCTTGAAGGCTGCTAAGCCCACCTCCTTTTTGTAGTGGAGGGGCCAGGTGACAAGAGCCAAGGCAAAGGTTGGCTGGCTTGGCCTGTGCATTGCCATCCATGCACCAACTTACAAGAAGAAACAGAAGAAATGTCTTCTCTCCCCCTCCAGTGCCTCTGAGGGAAGGTTTAAGGGTGGGTGGTATTATTATTATTATTATTATTATTATTATTATTTGTTGTTGTTGTTGTTGTTGTTGTTGTTTGTTTGTTTTAAATCTTGAGTTAACTCTTGCGGGTCCACAACAACGAAAATATTTAAAGGGGGTCCCTGGTAAAGAAAAGGTTAAGAACCACTGCTGTACTTAATTTATTCCATGTCCATTTGATCCTTTTCAGTGTGCTCAGGATCAGAGGATCAGGAGGACCAGCTCAAGTGGGGTGGGGATGGGGAGGCTGCTACCACCATCCCCATCATTTGCAACCTCCGGAAACAACCTCAGTTCACCCAATGAACCCAGGAAGTGTAGCCAGTACAACCCGTGGTGAGAAATGCTGGGAACAATAGTTCAACCGCATCTGAAGGGCCACACAGTTCATCTCTGGCCTACTGGCATAACCAGGCCTGCCAGGCAGAAACTGGAAAGACTCTTGTCTGAAATCCCAGAAAGCCACTGCCAGTCAGTGTAAATAGTACTGAACTGAATGAGCCTATTGGCGTGACCAAAGCCAGTCTGCTATGTGAAGTCGAAGGCTTTCATGGCCAGCATCTATAGATTTTCCTTGGGTTTTTTCCTCTGAAGATGCCAGCCACAGATGCAGGTGAAACATCAGAAAGAAACTATTCCAGAACATGGCCTCACAGCCCAGGGGGAAAAAAAGAAAAGAAAAAAAGGAAAATCTATTTTCTGTTTTTAACTCTGAAACTGCTGATCACTGAGTCTGAAGAAGGCAGTACATGACATGCACAAAATTCATAATAACCTGCCAGCCAGACCTGACACCCTCCCCCCACCCCTAAAAAAATCCCAGTTCCAGTGTTCATGGAACAAAATCAATGACAGCACCTTTGTATTTGGAATCACTACCAATCAGCAACAAAGCGTTGGCCTCTGGTCTTGGTGTGGCCACAACTTTACTACATTCCATAGTAACTTTCAATGGGTTAACTCATGAGCTCAGTGAACAGAAGGGATTGTCAGGAAGAAGAACTTCTGTCCCACTTTTTTCCTTTGCAGTTCACACCTGGAACCAAATCACTTTCTTGCTCCACCTACAGTATATGGCTGTACTCAGTAGTAATGTGGCTTTACTGAATTGCAGTTTTATTTGAGGGGTGAGTGGGTGGGTTTCTGTAGTTATGATGTATTTTGCATATGCTGCTCTGAAGTTCTATCATATTAGAGGGTAGAAAATACAGAACGAAGATCTATTTTGACCCCTTCTAATTTTATGAGTCTATTTGGGAATCTTAGAGCATTTCATATGTGTATGTGTTAATTAGATAAGATCCTAGGCAGAACTACAAAACTACTTGCTTCAGGCTACAAAATGGCTCTTTTGCTAAAGGCAAAAATGACAAAGTATGTCAGTCAGTTGCAACCCATAATTGGGAAATCTGGTCATAGGTGGCAGAATAATACATTATAACAACTGCTTTTGGAACCCAACCATGTGGCTACAACAGTAAATATGTTTAAAATATTTGATCAGATAGCTGGGATGTCTTCATCCAGTAAAAAGGTATCCCAGGATATGGAACAGCTGTACAGAAAAATAGCCTTACAAGAAAAGTTTGAAGGAGTCTGGCAATTAGAAGAACAGAGAAGAAGCAGAGCTTGGAAAAGTGGCCATGCTGGTTCGGGGATTCTGGAAACTATAGTCCAAAAAGTAACTTTTTGAAAATCTGTGAGGAAGAACAGGATTCATCAAATATCTGAAGGGCTAGGAGACAAAAGATTTGTTTTCAGCTGCCACAGAGGGCAGATCTTGAACTAAAGAAATTAACATTTTGGTTGATATATTAGGTAAGACACCTTTATAATGAGATCACAAAATCCATTTTTGTGACTTCCTAGAGTCTTCAGGCAAAGGCTAGACAGCTATCTTCTGGGTGGCTTTAGGTCTGAATTTCCTGACTGATTGCGCTAGATTGGGGTGGGCAAAGGAGAGGAGAATATAATAGTGGCAGGTGAGGAAGCAATAGTGGCAGGTGAGGAAATAACTGATCTGATAAAGCAGGGATGAACAACTGCCAGGGGTTGGGAGCTGCATAGAATTAGAGGGCTACGCACACTCTGCATGGCACATCTCTACTCCACCCCTGAATATTTAATCTCTGTCCCCTGCTCCTCTTCTTTCTTGGATTGATTCCAGCTTTTGGGAGCTTTCAGCATGCCTACTCACATCAGTGGGCAACTGCTTGTGGTAAGCAGCTTTGGCACCTCCCCCCCCCACCTTTTTGTGAATGAATGGACTGGCAGGGTTTCCCGGCAGACAACAGCAAGGAGCAAGTAAAGGCAGTAATACAGATGCAAGTGGGAAAGTAGCAGCAGATATGATGGTGTCTGCAAGGAGCAGGTTTAGAACAAAACTGAGCGAAGGAAGTCCTTTGGTAGATGCCCAACAGTGCCACCTGGTGCTGCTGCAGTATGCCCTCTTTTTCATGCACCTTAATGTAAATAAATAGAAGAAATAGGTTGGGCTGACACACTGCAGAAATAGTCCAGTTTGACTCCACTTTAACTGCCATGGCTCAATGCTATGGAATTCTGGGATCTGTAGTTTTGTGAGATATTTCACCTTCTCTGTCAGAGAGCTCTGGTGCCACAGCAAACTACAAATCCCAAGAGTCCATGATAGTTAAAGCAGTGTCAAACTACATTATTTCTGCAGTGCATAAGCACACTTAGCTATAAACTTGTAGACATACTGACATGGGGTGTGGAATCTGTTGGGAGGCACATGTCAATGGCCTCTCAAAAAACTTGGAGTCATCCATGGGGAGTGGGTTCATGGACTCAAGGCTTCTCCCATTATATATGTAACAGAAAACCATGACTTGTTAAGTTTTAACTAGAGTTCATAAGTACTGGTCATGTTGGCCATGTGGGATTCTGAATTTCTATTCCAAAAGACCTTCCCCAAGTTCTGTCAAAATCACAGATTCTGTACTTTGTGGCACCATACTAACCATCCTGTCTATATTTGGAGAGTTGTAGCCTGAAAAACTGGTCTTTCCTCTCACCTGTCTTAAAACAACAGAGGTTTGCCTGGGATGCATCAGTTTTAATGTTTCAACCATTAGCAATCATTAACACATCCAGACAATCCATTGTTTAACACTGGGAAACTCCAGCAGAATATTGAATATAAATATCACCCCAAAACACAGCTAAAGTGTCTGATGATTTTTATTTACCTTATTTGTTGAACAATCAGAATAAAACTATTTCTTTAAAAACAGGACAGTTTTGCTACATTATGTGTCAGCTTTGCCTACATATGGTTGCCAATAGTCACTGATGTTAGAGGCATGTGTTCCCTTGATTATTTTTCAATAAAAACCATTTTATTTCATCCCCTGGCTTGGAGTCTTGTTAGTGAGTATGGTATATACAGGTCAAAAGGTCTTGGTGTTATCCAGCCTCTCACTGCCATATTGAGGGAATTAAAATTCCCCATATTAGAATTCGGACACTAGTGGGCTCCCCACAGGAGCCAAGGGGGGCCATGCAATTTGGGTAATATTAAAGAGCTTGATATAAAGATTATTTACAATATAGATAATGTATGAGAAACTCTTCCAGAACATAAGAAAATGTGGCACATAAATGCTAAGTATTTTAGTTAATTTAATTTAGCGTCTATTAGTCATGCAAGACCATTTCAACAGGTGCATTCTTCAAAAGAACAAAGAGAGACATTTATGGGCTGTAGCTATATGGGGAATATGAAAAATACCAAGTCCTTTTTGATAGCACAGTATTGTTTCTTTGATGTAGCTCGCATCAGGATTAATCAGGATTAATCTAAAAAAAAAACTACAGGTTTTTTTAATTGATGTTGCATTTGGTGGTAAATATTCATGAACTATTTATAGTGCAAATCTTTAACAGCTAAACCGGGTGTGATCCAGGGATGATTCAGAACCCCCACTCCACCCATGCTTGTGCTCCTTTGGATGTTCAGTCTGTCTGTCTACCTGTTTAAGAGATGTACGTCCCATCCAATTTGTTAAAAGACAGTGTTCTAAAGATGGGATGCATCACAGAGCGGTCCTTCTCCTTGGCCACCATCAGTTTCATCTCAGCTGGCAGGGGCAACTAGAAAAGAGCTTGTGATGATCATTCCAGCTAGTGGGGCATGTTCATGCAGAAACAAGTGGTTCATTCGGTGCTGAACAGGACATTTCCACCTTTCCTATATCCTTTGCTAGGGTGGCAGTATGTCCCACTTTGAAAGGCTGAGTGGTAAAATAAGTCTAAAATGGTCGTGTGTGTGCTTTCAAGTCACCTGCCAACTTATGATGACCCCATAAATTTCATAGGGTTTTCTTAGGCAAGGAATACTCAGAGGTGGTTTTGCCACTTCTTTCCTCTGAAACAGAGCCTACAGCACCTGGATTTGTTGGCAGTCTCCATCCAAATACTAACCAGGACTGACCCTGCTTAGCTTCCAAGACTGGGGAGATCTGGTGCCTTTAGGATATTTACATAGACAAGCAGAAATGGGACTTTATCAAACCACCCTCCTCAAAAAGTTCTTTTGCCAGCATATTTTGAAGCATTTTTATGCCAGCAAAAGACCCATCCCCCACCAGACCTTACCTTAGTCTGTTAAAGAGGCAGCCCAGGCACTAATGGAGAGTGAATGGAGCTCCATTCACTTCCTGGTTTAAGATGTCACTAATCCTCGCAAGAAGATGCAAGTGCAGCAAATTCAAAACTAAAACTAAAATAAAGACATAAAAGTATGCACAAGCACAAAAACACACTTTAAAAATCCCAAGTACACTGTGTGTGTGTGTGTGTGTGTGTGTGATAAAAGGAGCGTCCACTACCTGGCTGTCGCAATCTCACCTGGAAGTGTTCTGTGACTGACACTGTATGCCCATGTAACCCAGCACTCCTCTAGTTTGCTGCTTGGTTTTATACATGCTTCATGTCAGGAACACCCTAGAGCAGGGTGGGCAGTTCCAACTCCTGTCAGCCCCAGCCAGCATGGCCAATTTCTAGAGATCATGAGGAGTCAGGGCCCAACAATATCTAGAGACCATAGGTTGTCTCATCCTGCTTTAGAGCCATAACTAGGGGCAACATGAGGCATAAAGTCAGCCTAAGCTGGATGCACCTGGACACTGATGATGTTCCCTCCATTGATGTAGAGATGGGGCTTGAGCCTGGGCAGCAATACACTCAACCATTTGTCCATAGCTTGGAGGAAATCTGAGAGCAAAAATCAATTAACTTAGGCAAAAACTAGGCCTCCCCACTGCAGTTTAAAACAAAATGATGAGACAAGAGTTGGCCACTGTAATACAGTGTGCAGAGAAGAGATCTGAAAGAGACTTTTGATCAGTATACAAAACACATAGGGCTTTATGCCTACAGAAGAGACATGAAAGTTGAGAAGCCCAGATGAACAGCCTTATAAAAGCTTGGTATAAACAAAACAAAACTGCAGTAAAAATACCAACCACATAGGACAGGAGTGAAAATTATGAGCTCCGCAGATATTTCTGGACTGCAACTGCCACCATGCCCAACTACTGATTATGCTTGTGAGGATATCTGAAGGACCACAGATTCCCCACTCCAGTTTCTAGGAAGCTGAAATTGAGATCTAAGATGCCAGTTTTTTTGTCTAAGATGTCTCATCTTACCTGGATCAGATGTGCACAGGGCAATATTTGGCTGTGTCAGCAGCCAGGATGGAAGGCCACCCTGGTTTATTCATCACAGTCCTAAAAACAGGTTCCATATCTGATGTGTATAGATGGCACCCGTACAGGGGTGTAGCTACACAGGGGACATTGCCTCCCCAAATGAGAATTCTGCCCCCTCAAATGAAATTTTCCTTCAGTCCCCAAATTTCTAGGATTCTAGCATGGAACACTGAAAATCGTTCATACCTAGAACTCTTATATTTGCTTTGCTTGCATTCCTTTGGCAACTTTGTCTGAATTTTTCTTTGGATGCTTATACCATATTTCTAAATGCTCAACTGAAGTTTTAAGTTATTGTAATGCTAGACATCTGAGGAGTGAAGGAAAATTTCATTTGGAGGGTGGGAGGAATGCTTATTTGGGGTGAAGTGCCCTCATTTTACATGCACACAGCCGTAGCTACATCCCTGCATCCATGAGTGAGTGGATTAGTAGATGTGTGCACATGCTTATGCATCTATGGCCATCAACATTGGGACAGTTCTATTCACGCAAACCTAACAGAGAGCTTCGAAACATTACCTTTTTTTTGGACTACAACTCTCAAAATCTATGAGCCATGGGGCACAGGGCTTCTAGGAGTTATAGTCCAAAAACGTAACTTTTCAAGCCCCAACTTAAATTGCAAAAAATATGTGAAAAGTGAATAAGTACTTAGGCTTTTGATAAAAGTGGCATTTTCCAGACAATGTTGCCTTGATACTTTTTTTAAAAAAGAGTGTTAATGGTTGCTATTTGGGAACACTATGAAAGCTTTCGGCTATCAGAGAGCATTAAGTGACAAAATTGTAACTAGGTATCTTCACTCTGTTCCCCAAGGCTGAAATTGATGCTTTAGTTAACTTTCACAAGGCAGTGCGTGGCAACAGATTAATGAATGAGGGAGTTGACGGCTGGTGTCACAGTGGCTGGCTCCATTACCACTTTTGCTCATGCTGTGCCTTTGGGTTTTGAGCATAGCTGGATGGAGTGTTAACTTTGCTAAATTATTTTATTTCTTTGCAAAGGCTGCAGACTTATTACCCATTATCTTCTTAGATGGAGATCCTGCAGCAGCTTCATCTGGGGGCCATATAATAGGGCCAAAGGTGTGGGAAATGAATAATACCTACCCACAGGGATCAGTCAGAGAATAGCCTAATAGCATGGCTGAGAGAGCTCATTCTTAGCACTAACTGCTGCCTCTGCTCCCAACTTTAATGTTGTATTGGTACATTTGATTAGAAATTGCTAAGAGACAGTTAATTTGTGGATTTCTATAGGCATGTCTTCAATCTGGAAGGCTTCAGTAACAAAAGGAGATCAGTGGCTCTAGTTTGCTGTCTGAAGAAGGTGTTTCTTATAGTTAAATATGCAGCATTTGTAGAGGGGTGGGGAACCTGGGGTTGAAGAGGGGTTGGAATACAACACCCATTACCCCAATCTTTGCTCATGGTGGTCAAGGCTGGTGGGATTTGTACCTCAGCAACTACCAGAGGGCCACATGTTCCATAGTCTTGATTTAAATTTTAACTTGAGGGATTTGTACCACATCTCAAGGACCATTAGTCTGCTAATATGAGGACTGCAGACTTGAATCAATTAACTGATGGAAAACTTTTATAAATTGATTAGAAAGGCTCCCCTGATTAAATAACAGCAAGTTAATTAATTAAATAATTAATTAATAATTTTGAACAGTTTATTATTTCTAACATACTTATGCTACTTATGTTACACAGGAGGAAATATCAGGGCTTGGAAAGATTACCTTTATGGACTACATCACCCAAAATCCCCCTATCAGTATGGCTACAATCCATGTTCTCTAGGAGATTCTGGGAGTTGTACTCTAAAAAAGTATTTTTTTTTCAATTTCTGGGAAATGCCTCTTTCAAGATGGTGTTTACTGCAGTGATATATGCAGTATATCCCCCCTTTTTTCATCACCCCCTTTTTAAAATTTAAAATTATGTTTCAGTCATATGGATATTTGATTAAATTCTTTAATTTAATTATTTTTATATTGAATTGATTAAACTAATTTGATTGATAATATCAATTTATTAATCTGTTAATGAGTATTGATAAACTACAGTAGTACTAACAGTTTTCACCTCCACTAGGAAAAGGTCTTTTTGTAAAGATATTGAATCTTAATTGCACCTTGAAGACCAAGCTACTCCAAACTACTCCAGATTACAACAGGGATATCCCACAACAATATATTGTTGTTGGGAACATTTTTTCCTCGCCCACAGCTGCTGTGAAGATTGCTGCTGCTACACAGTTGTAGTGCTATGATTCCATTTTAACTGTGATGATTGTATCCTATGGAATCCTGGGATTTGCAGTTCAGGGAGGAGCATTTAGAATTCTCAGCCAAAGATCTCTAGTCTCTCACCAAACTACATATCCCAGGACTCCATATGATGTTGTGAAGACAGTTAAAGTAGAATAATAGTGCTAGAGATGTGTATAAAAGTGTGAGATAGACAGAGCCCATTCTTTCCACACACACCAAACATCCTTACCCAGACCGATATGATGACAGGATGTGGGTAGTCCTAGAAAATGTGTAATCTGGGCCTGGAGGGAGAACTCTAAAAGTACTGAGATGGCAATAGCTCTGTAGTTAAGGGAAAGAGTTAAAAGAAAAATTGTCAATGCCCTGATGGTGCCAACAAGTCAAGGCTTTGGGGCAGAAGCCCAGGATTCTAGTTAGCAGAATGAGCAGGAAACATGTAAACAGAGCAGGAGGGTCAGCTTACCACATTTTGAAGTAATGTAATGTACATTACCATTTAAAGAGAGGTGGAGCAATCAGACCATGACATCCAGAGTCTAAAAATTACCTAATGTTCCACAGTGGAATAGACTGTCTTGGCAGGTGGTGGATTCTCCTTCTTTGGAGGTCTTTAAACCAGAGTTGGATGACTATCTCTTGGGAGGACTTGGATGGTGTGTCATGCATGGCAGGGGTTGGACTGGATGGCCCTCGTAGTCCCTTCCAACCTATGATTCTGTGATTCTAGTGTAAAAGGGCCCTGAGAGGAGACAAGGTAGACTAAGATGGGTGGCATGGGATGTTATGTTCCCTGCTTATCCAAAGGTCCATATGCCTTTACCTTGCACGCCCTGGCTCCACTACAACACTGCTCACAGTACCACATGAAATCCAGCTGTGCAATCATCCCTTTTGCAATTTGCCTATTAGGCTATACTGAAAAACCTGGAAGCTATACATACTAATGAAGAAACATCTGTGAAGAAAGCCTGTGAGAATCATTAATATTGTGGCGCTGACTGATCTTCATTCCTTTGATGTGAAGATGTTCTGCAGTTTGTGCAGTGGACTCAAGAACTGGATTTGTACTATACAGGAGCCTTTTCCTCCCTGTTTCAGTGTGTTATGTCCTTAATTGCTACCACATGCTGACAGAATGTGTTCCTGTGAACACATCTTCTTAGCTTCAGTTAGGAAGATGGTTGTGTTCATAGAAAGTGGAATAGTCAGGAACAGGGGAGAAGAAAATGCCACCCTGTATACATGATCTAGTCTCAGCTGCTCTAAAGGATTTATAATATTTTGGCTATGATTGTGGAGCAGAAGTAGATTCTGCTTCAGACTTTATCTGTGGAAAAGCAGGTCTTGTTTTTTCTAGCAGATATCAACCAGAGCTTTTTAACTCTTACCTGGATATCCTGGGATCATTGTTTACACTGCATCACGTCCCAGTATATGTTTTGTCTCCCATGGTAAAATATCCTGTGGGGTTTTTTTTGTTTATATGCCTTTAAGATCTAGGGGGGGGGTTTGCTGTCAATCAAGGATGTGATTACTCGTTTTTTCACAACCTCGGTGACGTACTTCCTTTAGTGTTTCCCGTCACAAGCGATGCTATTGGCTGGCACAAATGTTTGTTCAGGCTTCTGAATTGGTCAGAGAAGGAGGGTGAAGGCAACCCCCTCTGCACAATTTCATTAAAAAAAACAAAACCTGATGGGCTTGCTACAGAGGTAAATGCCCAAAAAATGTTAAAATCCATTTAAAAGGAGAATGCCAGTACAGACACTCAAGGCATTTTAAATGACAAGCCTCAGTTGGTGCTGGGGATGGTGAGAGAAGTAAAAAGCAGAGCCGACTGGAGCCCTGGGTGCGTGCATGCACACACACGCCCTGCTCCTGCTTTGCCTTCAGCCGGGAAGCTGAGTGCAGGGGATGGGGTAGGAAGTCATTGCATGAGTTGATCGTGAGCCCAGAGGCTTGCAGTGTGACTGTCCCTGTAAAAAGTTAACCCTCTAAGCAGGGATTGCTGAGGAGGGAATGCATGAGCAATCATGAGCTCAGAGGCTTGCAGTGTGACTGTCCCTTTAAAAAGTAAACTCACCATGCAGGGGAGGGGCAGGTTAAAGCTGAGGGGTTTGCAGTGTAAAAATGCCATAAGGGTGACTTATGGCACACACACACACACAAACCTATGTGCAGCTGGAAGGGAAGCCTTTGCTTTCAGCTGGTGAGGCTGAATCTATTGAACGGGTGACTGAGGCCTCCTTCTCTGAACTCTGTGCCCACCCCTGCCCACCTCAATTTCTGGCCATCAGCTAGTCCTGTGATATCTTGTCCTGGGCTGTTTACATTTCCAATTTTCTGAATCCTCCCATGACTTTTTTAAAAAACAGGACAAACCACGGGATAGAAAGTCCCGCTGGTTGAGGGATAAAAGGTGGCCCCCCTTCCGAAAAGCTCGAGTAAACAACCAGAGATGGACACGAATTCATCTCACTACATTTTCATTGTGTAAATGGCACCTAAGTTTCTGCTTCACAACAAAATATATAACTGTCTTCAGTTTTAACATAGCAAAAAGAAACAAGTATGATAAAGTGAAATACATACACACACACACACACACACACATCTATTTCTTTATCTAATACTCCATATATTTACTTGATATTTTTCTATTCTCTTATCATTCACAGTCTCATTCCACATCCATAATTACTATCCTCCATATCTATCTCCCTATCATGAAGACCAACATGTATTAATTCATCATTTTACAGATTTATTATCATAAATCAATAACATATCACAAGTTCATATAAGTACATATGTCCCAGTTTTCAACCGTGAAGTATTGGAGGGTATGCACCCACAGGAGCTGACTGAACTGATAGCCAAATAATTATTTTAACTCCAGTGGTGGAACACTGCAGCTGAAGACAACAGGCTACCTTAAGGGATACAGGGCAAGCTGAATACCACAATCAGTTCTGTCTTCCAGTACAGGTCAACCCCCATATCCATGGATTCAGTATCCATGGTTTCACTTATCCACATCTGAAAATACATGTTCTCTCTAGGCATTTCTAGGTCCTCCAATGTGATTCTATGGTCAATGTCTGGTGTTCTTGTCATTGAAAATAATAGGGTTCCCTATTATCCATGGATTCAGGTATCCATGGGGAGTTTGGGGATGTATCTGCACAGATATGGGAATTGACCTGTATCTTCCTGCTGGTCTTTGCTCCCCAGGACCTGCTGCCTAAGGCAGCATCTCAATCTGCCTACCATAATTGAAGCCATGCTTGTACCATCACTACACGGAATTGTGGTGGGCTCAGTATACTTCTGTTAAGGACACTGGCTTAAAACACTAAGCCCAAAATCCAGTTTTCAGACTTTTATTTCAATTGCAGCTCATTTGGGAACCACTGTGTTGCAAAGGAGAAAGTATATTTGTTCCTTACAACTCACCCCCAAACCACCACTAGGATACATGCAGCCACTTTACTTGTTCTCTACACTAAGCCTCTAAGATATTTGCAGACTTGGGGAATATTTAAGTTACAAGAACTGGAAGTGGCAGCTTGGTAGATCATATTTCGTAAAGTACATGAAGCTCCATTTAAGTCACCAGCTGTGTAAAGAGAATAAACCACAATCCATTCCCATACTCTAAATAGCTTGTCTGCTACTGGTATGTGAGGGGTGTGGTAGGGTTTAGAATTGCCTGGGGGCTTTCCAAGGGGACAAAAATCATTCCCCACTCACACTGGCCCTCAATTTCACTTTTCTTTTGCTCTCCAACTTAATCTTCAAATGGTGCTTTGAGATCAGGATGCTCAAGAGCAATTGTTGGGGTGGGATTCATGGAATATACATGGACAGTCAGATCCTGTTCAGCGTTATTAAGTATTGTGACAGAATGCAAGAAGCTGTCTGAGCAATTAATAACCCTGATCCATTTCTGCTCATATGTGCTGCCTTGTGTTTTTCTTCATATAGCCAGGCCTCATTTTAATTAGGTCTGCTGAATTATTAACTGAGGATAAGCTTCATTGAATTCAATGGGACTGATTTTTGAATAAACCTATATTAGGATAGCGCTCTAAACAAAATTTAAGCGATTAATCACAATCATATGATCAATAAACCTGTTGATTAAAATTGCAAATGGGTAAAAACAATATTTCTATCTCAAGAACCTTGCTATATATTTGTTTTTGTTATTGATATTTTAGCTTTTATTTGTTATGTATTTGTTATTATACTAAATAGTGCTCAGGGTGATGTACAATCAAACACAAGTAATGCCTAAAAAACTATACTGTATACTGTATATCAAATCAAAAAGTGGCATAATGAAACAATTAAAAGTAATGAAAATGTAACAAACATTTACTATTGTAAAACAGAACACTTCAACTGAAATACACAGGAAGTTTAAAAGGCTGTGAGAATAAAATATCTGTGACTGGTGCAAAACCAGCTGAACCTCTCTGGCCAGGTCATATACTTTCCAACTGTCCAGGGATAGTTTTACTCTTCTGTTGTCACACACTCTGATGCTTCTTGGCCATACATGTCCTGATTTTCATCTATGAAATGTTGGACTGTATGCTTCATGGTCCACCTGAACCTTGCTGGAACAAGGTCTTTCTGAGCTGGGTTCTCTGAATGCTCTGAATTCTTGGCTAGTTTTCAGTCCCAGCTTGCGCTTTCACTCCACCTCCTAGTTTGCACCTTGGTTATACTACAGCTCATCTGCCATATCTGTGGGGGATATGTTCCCAGACTTACTGCAAATATTTGAAACTATGGGTAATAGCAAACAACATAGAATCATGCTGGAGGAGCCAGGGAATTTCTAGAGAGGCTGCCTCTCTAGGCATCTCCAGCATGACTCTATGGTAACTTCTGTTGGAAGTTACCATAGAGTGGTGCTGGAGGACCTAGGAAATGCCTAGAGATGATTCTAAGGTATCTGCTAGCAGTTCTAAGGTAACTTCTAGCAGAAGAGTCTCACAGAAGAGGACCTAGAAAATGCCTAGAGAGACCATATTTTTTTGAATGATATTGAAACTCTGGGTACTGGTCCTGCGCATATGGAAGCATGACCTGTATATTCCTCAGCCCTGACTTCAGGTTTGGGTCATGCTTCCTGGCTGCCCAAGTGTAGTATCCTACATTTTTCCCTTTTGAAATTCATTTTGTTAGTTCTGGCCCAGCTTTCTAATCTGTTGAAGTCATTTTGGATTCTGATCCTGTCCTCTGGGGTATTAGCTACCCTACTAATTTGGTGTCATCTGCAAACTTGATAAGCATACCCTTTATTCCCTCATCTAAGTCATTGATAAAGATGTTGAATAGCATTGGGCCCAGGACAGAACCCTGCAGCACTCCACTGGTCACTTCTCTCCAGGATGAAGAGGAGCCATTGTGACTATCCTTTGGATTTGGCCCATCAACCAATTACAAATCCACCTAACAGTGGCATTGTCTAGCCCACAGGTTACTAACTTTTTTGCAACAATATCATGGGGGACCTTGTCAAAAGCCTTACTGAAATCAAGATACACTACATCTACAGCATTCCCTTCATCTATCAAGTTTGTAAATCTATCAAAAAAAAAAGAGTCTGGCACAACTTGTTTTTGAGAAATCCATGTTGACTTTTTGTGATCATGGCATTCCTTTCTAAGTGGTTACAGATTGTCTGTTTAATGATCTGCTCTAGAATCTTTCCTAGTATTGATTTCAGGCTGACTGGGTGGTAATTATTTGGGTTTCTTCCCCCCCCCCCCTTTTAAAGATAGGAACAACATTTGCTCTCTTCAGTCTGCTGGGACCTTTCCTGTTCTCCAGGAATTCTCAAAGATTATTGACAGTGGTTCTGAGATTACTTCTGCTAGTTTTTTTAATACTCTTGGATGAAATTCATCTGGCCCTGGAGACTTGAACTCAGCTCTTTACCAATTCTGTTCTGTATTTCCCCTACTGCATCATCTGCTCCATCTTCCTCAGGTTGAGCACTGTTCCCCCTTTGGGAGAAGACTAAAGCATAGAAGGTGTTAAGTAGTTCTGCCTTTTCTCTGTCCCCTGTTAGCCTTTCACCATCTTCTCCACACAGCGGCCCTACCATTTCCTTGTTCTTCCTTTTGCTATGGATAAAACCAAAAAAGCCCTTTTAATTGTTTTTAACCTCTCTAAGAAGCCTGAGCTCCATCTGAGTTTTGGTTTTTCTGACTTCCCCCCTACATGAGCTGGGTATTTGTTTGAATTATTCTTTGGTGATTTCCCCCTTTTTCCATTTCTTGTACATGTTCTTTTAAAGTTTTAGCTCAGTTGAGAGTTCTTTTGACATCCATCCTGTTTTCTTTAGACACCTCCCCTTTTCCCTCCTCATTGAAACTGTTTGAAGTTGTGCCTTCAGTATCTCACTTTTAAGAAACTGCCATCCTTCATGAACTCCTTTATCTTTTAGTATTTCTGATCATGGGATCACTCCCAGTAATTCCCTAAATTTTCTGAAATCAGCTTTCTTAGGACTTTTTCGGACAGAAGAAAAGTAACAGAAGCAGCGTCGCCAGGTTGCGACGCTGCAGCGCAAGAGGGCGTCAGTTTCGAATGACGCTCTTCCCAGCGGTACTGTTGCAGTACCGCTGGGACATTTGAGCGTGATATTTTTCCTTCCCAGTGTCATATTTTACTCGCGATTGCTGAACGGAAGTAACGGAAGCGACGCTGCTTCCGTTACTTTTCTTCTGTCCGAAAAAGTCCTTAAAGTCTAGAATGCATGTCTGACTATGCTTGGCTTCCCCTTTCCTCTGTTTAACAAACTCCAGGAGAACATGGTCACATACACCCCTTGGCTTCAGGCCAAGTTCCATGCAAAAAGTACCGGAAACAGCAATTCCCCACTCTCAAAGGCCAGATTGTCAATCAGTCCCAAATTGCACAAAAGTGTTTGAGATGTTAGCCTAATTGTAAGCATCTCGTGTGGTCAAAATAGTTTCATCAACATGCATTCAAGAGCAAAAAATTCAGAAATCTTAAGTGCTTGTCTGGAAGGTACCAAAAGTAGTTGATAAAGTGAGTCCAAGACCTTTGTTTTGCTCCCATTAGAGAACACATCAAGTCTGATCACTATGTAATCAAGTACAGGTCAACCCCTGTATCTGTGGGGGATACATTCCAAGACACACACCCTCAATGGATACATGAAACCATGGATAATAGGGAACCCTATTATTTTCAATGAAACGAATGCTGGGAGTTGACCATAAAATGACATCGGAGGAGACCTAGAGGTGCCTAGAGAGAACATATTTTTTCAGACATGGATAAGTGAAACTGTGGCTACCTAATCCGTGGATATGGGGGTTGACCTGTATATGGATTTGTACAGCATAACAAACAGAGACACACTTTCAATTGGACATGTATGTATGTTTTTGATGCAGGTATTTAGACAAACAGTGACTAGCAAGCACTATCTTAAGAGAGGCATTCTTTCTTCTATTGTTCATGGAAGGCATCTTCTAACATTATTCATGGCCTATCAAAAAAAAAAACCTCCTGCCAAGTATTATTCCTGGACCCTGCTGGTTTTAACTTGTATAGCTATAGCTTAGTTAGAAAACCTTCACACCTTGGGGTCATGCTGCCATCAAAGCCCCTGTTCTGATTGCTATTCACATAGTGATATACAGCAACTAGAGTCTGGAAGTAACTTATCACAAATAATGAATAACTTGCAACAAATCCCTGCTTGCAATAAAATTACATTATGATCACACAATTTTGTTGTGATATAGCTGGTTTCCATTATTTTTATAGTTTCAGCAAATTTGTGGCCTATGATTGTGACCATGTTACTAAGGTGTTTGGGATTGTTATTGTCTTTGTTTACCCACAGGCCAATAGCACTTTGATTGAAAAAAACCTAGACTATTCAACTATTCAACTACTTTTGAACAATGAAAAGATAAAATTCATTTCCAAAATTGTAATTGTAACTGTGTTGCGGGGCTTGGAACTTTTAGTTACTTTTAAAAAAGTACTGTATTTTTTCAAAGCTCTGGTGCCAAGTGACCCTTCATGGAAGCATCTTCTCAATGGGAGTCTCTTGAGTTGTGGTATGACCTCACATTTTCCAACATCTCAGAGATGAAAACTGGGTCATGTGTGGCCAAGAGACATCAGAAGAACAGACAAGCTAGGAGAAGCTGCACCAGTTTACTTTTGCCTGAGCCTGCTGGGAAGGGCAAGATTCTGCCCCTTCTTCTCCTCTCACCCTGCTGAATTAATTGAGTGCAAACTACTTGCACTTTGAATGCAGTTTGCAACAATGGAAGTAAGTGGAGGACAAACGGAGAAGAAGGGAAAAACAGAGACATTTTAAAAGCACCTGAAAAAGGACAGAGTGGCATTCCCAAGAGGCTATGAGAAGCATGGTTCCATAAGGAACACCTTGCCCACTCCTTCTGTACCATGTTTTGCATCACCATTGCAGGCAGGGTGGGTAGGTATTGCAGTGGCAGGAATGGAAATTTCCAGGAGGTGGAGATTGGGACAATGACAAGCAGGAGGTTTCCTGGTGGAGGAAGGTTGATGCAGCCCTTCATGGGCCATTCCTGGGAAGTTGCCCACCTTGATTCATTGGCTGTCCTGGATGGACAAAGTCAGTCCAGTGTCCAAGGGTGCTTCACAGGAAACTGCCATCTGCAGTTCAGTGGCTCTGCCTCACCACACAGGGGGCAGCTGCAAAGCAGACACAACAGCTCTTGACCCCGTGCCAAGGCCCCATGTGCACCTTATCTCTGTGTTGACAACTGTGGAACCAACTGGCATTCCTCAGATGGCTGGATATAGCCCTGGAAGCTTCATTCGCTGATTTCTGTTCTGTTATTGGCAATACTATTTCTATCCAAGTTATTGGTACCTCTTAGGAAGGGAAAGATGGAGCACATTACGACTCCGTAGTGGCACAATCTCTGAACAATCAAGAGTTGACTCAAGATGGCAATGAGTTTAAGAGAAAATTTATAAGACCAAATAATACTGTATATCACAGTGGTGCAGACCTCCAGATCTTATTGAACTACAGCTCCCAGCATTCCTCATCATTCACTATTCTAGATGGGGCTGCTGGATGTTGGAATTCAACAACATCCTGAGGGCAATATGATTCCTTCCCCTGCTAGTATATGATGCAGCATGGAAGTTTTTCTAAAAATGTCATGGGAAAACAACTTTTCCTAGCTTGTCTGTCCTCCCTCGTTAATAGCTTTTGCTATCTTGACCACATTCTGGTGTTGTTTAACCACATGTGACCCTATTTTAATTTGTGAGATGTTGGAGGGTGTGATGCCATACCACAGCTCAGGGACTCCCACTGAGAAGATGCTTTCACAAGTACCCATCTGGCACCAGAGCTTTGAAAATGACTTTTAAAAAGGAACTAAATGTTCCAAGCCCCCCCCCCCAAATAGTTATTATAGTTGCAATTTTGGAAAGTAATTCTACCTTTTTATTGTTCAAAAGTAGCTTCCACGCCCCTCCCCCATCAGAGTGCTGTTGGCCTGTGGTTAAAACAACAACAACCATGCCTTAGTAGCATGGCCACAATTATAGGCCACAAACTCACCATAACTATAAAAATAATGGAAATCAGCTAAACAGGATTGTAGGATCATAATGTAATAAAATCAGGTATCAATTGGAAGTTATTGAAACAGGAAGGAAATCTTTCCTATCTTGTCACATAGTGTGTTATGCTGACCTTTCTCCATTTTAAATTATAGTGATTTCATTGTTTTTGTGTGGAGAAGGAAGTCAACCTTTGGCTGAATTCATTTTTAACTCCCCCATCCTATTGCTTTCCAGGGTGGGTCTCCATTTATTCTCTGTTTCCCACTGCCCTGACTAAACAATGATACATAAGAGACCATTTTGCACAACTCTGGAAATTGCCCTTGTTTGCTGTCCAGATGGGTTTAATGCTTGGAAATGCTTGGCCCCCTTCTTTCTGGCTTTGACCAAAATAAACTCCCAGAAAATAACATTTGCATTAGCTGTATTTTCCCCGTCAGTACAGTTTAGGGGCATCTAATGTCTAATATTGCTAGAAGTGTTAATAAAAATAATAATTTTATTATTTTGAAACCCAAAGCTTTTTCTTTGGATCCCCCCCCGCCACACAAAATAGATGTTCTCTACAGTCCCCCTCTTCACTAGTTGGTTTGTTCTGTTATTTTTTACCACCTTTATTCTTACCAACAGAGCAGACAAACAAGCAAACAAACCCCTTCAAGCCCCACAAATTTAAGTCTGAATCTTCCTGATATGGTCAACTGAAGCCTCTCCATTCATGCCAATTATTTCAGCAGGACAAATATTATATTACCCATTTTGTTAACATTAATCTGCTGATTACACCTTTTGCTTAAAAACAGTTCTTGGAATCCTCTTTCAGATGTCAACCCATTCAATCAGAAAAAGCTCACTCTTTCTTTTTTGGGGCTAACAATTGGATTTAGGTTCAAGTCTCTTTTCCTGTTTCTGTGAGATTCTGGTTTAGTGTTTTCCAAGGCCATGGGCTGGCCCATTTTACCAGTTTGGACATGGAGATCCAAAGGTGGAGGAACCACTTTATACACAACCCTCCTGGACTGAAACCAGCTAGGTAGAAAGTACAGCACTACTTTCCTCCCTCCCTCCTTTGGTTTGCTCCTCTTTCTTAAATTCTTTCCTTTAATTGATGTCCATAGAAGGGACATGACTGAAGCTGGCTCTAGAGATCTGTATTTTGGTCCAAGAAGGCTGTAGACAACCCTGATAATCCATAGCTTCTTCCAGTACAGGTACACCCATGTGCCTCCTTTTAGTGATCTGATGTTAAAGTGCTTACATATAAAAATACCTAATGGCTGTAGACTTTTTCACAGCTTGAGACAGAGGAGATTTGATTTTCCCCTCCAATGGCGCATTCCTCTCCCTTTCTCCTTATGTCTTTGGCATCTCCACCACCATGAATAGGAATCCTAGAACTGTTTTTTAAAAAACTTTTGTTCTCTACTGTTTTAACTGTACTTTGTTTTAATTCAAACTGCGAACTGCCTTGGGAGAAAAGTGAGATATAAATTGAATAAATAAATAAATATGGGCAGATATGTTGCTATTAATTTTGTCTAATTACAGGTAGTTTCAGAGGGAAGGCAAATTACTTTCCCTGTTCTTTATCATTCAAATATCATTAAATATGAAAACTTCTACAAGCCCAGTGTATACTTAAAAGTCCATTCCATGGGTTCAGTGTAGCTTACTCCCAAGTAAGTGTGTAGGGTAGATTGAGGTCAGCTTTTATTATTCCTGGAAAGGTTCAACAACAATAGGTGTCTTAATATTTCTTAGTGCTTAATCATTTAATAAACTTCTGATTGATAATTCTGGAGGAGGAGTCTCAGCTCCGTAGGTGGTAGTACAATTTTGCCAGATCATTTCAGAGATGGTTCAGCCCCCTAGATTAGTTTGTGTGTGTGTGTGTGTGTGTGTGTGTGTGTGAACCCCCCTCCTACCACCTGAAGACAACAAAGTCTCTCTCTCTCTCTTTCTCCCCTCCCTATTTATCTATCTTCAGCTGGATGGGTACTATATTTTTCCTTTACTCATGTGTTTTTACATTGTGTTTAATTCCTTTTATGAATTTATACTATTTTATTGTAAGCCTTCTTGAATCCCACTTGTGAAAGAAAGGTAAGATGGAAATATAATTATTATTTGTATATATAATTCTATGTTTAAAAATGTATATACCAACAATCAGCCCTCAACACAGTAAACAACAAAATGTAGTTGCATTAATAGCCAGGCCAAACACATAAAAGGGATTTAAAGGAATTTGCAGCTGGCAAGATTAAAATTCACTAGATGTCTAGGCTGGTTGTTGTGAAGGCAGAGGATCCTTTGGCTTCCTAACACCCAAGATGTAAAGAGTCCTGAAGGCAAAGTCTACGTATACAACTGATCTGTATGGGCTGCATGGCAGCAAGACACAGGTGTATTAATAACCACATGACAATGTACAGTTGACCCAAAAAGACTGCCATTGTAGAACCCACACTATTGTCAGTGCAACACCACACCTTTACTATTCCTGACTCCAGAGCAGGGCTGGGGAAGTTGTGCCCCTCCAGATGTTGTTGGATTCTATTTCCCACCAGCCCCAGCTATCCTGATCAATGGCCAAGGATATTGGGAGTTGCTGTTCATCAACATCTTGAGAGCTATAGGTTTCTCATCCTTGGTTCAGTGGTACAAAGCACATTCTAACCCTTCCTTCTACTTTATTTCCATAACACAGTGACAGAGGTACAGAAACAGCTTAAGAATGGTGAAAGTTCCTCCTGTCTCCTGCAAGGGAAAGGATGACGCCTTAGTAAAAATGTTTGCCTATAAATACCCATAGCTGTCTTAGACATGAGGGCCTAAATGCTCTGAAGGCACCAGATGCCATCTGATCTTTGAAGCTAGGTAGGGTCAGGCTGGTTAGCACTTGGAAGAGGGCTCACCAAAGAATGCCAGATGCTGTAGCCTATATTCCACAGGAAGGCAGTGGCAAACCACCTCTGTGTATTCCTGGAAATACTTAAGAAATCCATGGGGTCACCATAGGTTGACAGGTGACTTGAAGGCACATACATACAAATATGCATATATTAGACACGCCTGCCAGAGGTACTGGAGACAAAAAGGGAAATACGCAATAGCTGACTTTCTCACCTGTCCACTTTTGGTTGCCAAGGGCATTGTGAATTGTTAAATGCTCTTACACAGTCAGTGTACCCAGCACTTTATAAGATTAAGTAAGATAACAACAGCTAAAAGCTTTGCAATATAAAATGGGAATAGATTGTTAAAAGTACTGCATATAAAATGCCAGGGGACAAAGGAGACATAGGAAGCTGGTTTCTACCAAGTCAGACAATTGGTCCATCTAGCACAGAAGGGGTTGGTATTTTTCACCTGTCATGTTGCCTAGTGGGGCATGCACATATGTCCTGAGTGACATCACTTCTGATTTAGTATTTAGGCCAAAAAGTGATCCATTTGGGGACTTTGAGGGTGTTGTGGAGTTGTTAAGGGAAACTGCCCCAAACTGCCACATTTTTCAATGGTGTAGAAGGGTGGGTGTTTTCACTCCCAAAAATGAAATGGTGGGGATTTGGGGGCTGTGGGAGGAATTGGAGGCCCAAGATGGTTGGGGAGTTGGGGGCCATAAAAATAGGGTTGTCCTTGGGCTTGTAGTCCTAAGGCTGGACATTCCACATCCCCGACCTAGAAGCAATGTGCCCATCTAGCTCAGGGGTGGTGAAAGTGTGGCACATAGGGAACCCTGATTTTTTTGGCCCCCAAACTACTTATTTTCAGGCATTTTTGCCCAGAATGCACAGAAATGATTGCAGGTTCAGTGGTGAGGCTCTCATAATCGAAAACATTTTTGGCTTAAAATGACAACTGGGAGTGATGTGGCATCACTTCTGGCATTCCACAGGGTACTATGCAGCTGCAGCCTTGGTAAAGGTGCAAGGCTGAGCATTGCTTGCTTCATACAGTTGCCCACCCTCAATCCCACACTGCCTGTCTTGACTGGCAGTGACTCCAAAGTTTTGGGCAAAGGGCTTTCCCATCAAAAAGAGATTCCACCTAAACATTGAGAAGAACTTCCTGAGGGTAAGAGCTGTTTGGCAGTGGAATGCACTGCCTTGGAGTGTGGTGGAGTCTCCTTCTTTCCAGGTTTTAAACCAGAAGCTGGATGGCCATCTGTTGGGAATGCTTTGATGATTTACTGCAGGGCAGGAGGTTGGAGTGGATGGCCTTGTGGTCTCTTCCAACTCTCTGATTCTATTATTCTAAGTGCTACATCTGATCCATTTAGCCAGAGATGCTAGAGACTGAACCTGGGATGCTATACCCAAGGGATGGGGAATTTGTGGCCCTCCATAAATCATTGGACTTCAGTTCCCATCAGCTCCAAGCAGGGTGGCTAGTGATGAGGACATATGAGAAGTTTTGACCCTACTCTAATGGACTTCAGAACACTGTGTTACATTATTTACGTCAGCCTTTCCCAACTTGGGGCCCATTAGATGTGTTTGGACTACAGCTGCTGTCACTTACCCAGGTCCCTATGGAGGGTACCCAGTTGAGGCAGGCTGGTTTTCTTAGTGGTCTTTTGGGGCCCTCACTCAAAGGTCAAGTAGAAACTTCCCTTCCCAACAACCACAAAAAGACCTTGAAAGTGGCTAGGGAAGTTGAAATACTGTAGTTATAAAAAAAGAATAGTTGGTGTCATTGTTTTTAGTATGTCCTCTGTTCAGTGCTTCTTATAATTTTGTAAGTATCTACCAATTTTTTTTCTATTCACTAGGAGCCGTAATGTCATGTAGAATAAAATGCATGCAAAACATTATTTTAAAAGTGTTGGTAGTAACCTTTAAATGGCCTAGGATCTGAGGGAGAAGAAGCAACAATTGTGGATCATCCTGTGAAATCCACACAATAAATAAATAAATAAATAAATAATAAAAAATCTCAGGTTGCTCAAATGATGCTCTGTTTTCAGGGCTTTTCAACTAATCAATAGGCCATATGTTGAGCATCCTGAGGTTCATCTTGAGTCTTCAAGGCAGTGCCTTACCTGTCCGTGGGATGCCCAACCAACAAAGCTTTACCTGCCATCCTCATTAGTGGGATTTAGATGTCAGGCTAAGGACCCATTCACATTACAGAATTATAATGCTATTATACCACTTTAACTTCCATGGGCTCTTCCTGTGGAATTCTGGCATAGAAGCCACTACCGCTCAACAGGGATAGAGCCAAAAGAGCCTCCTTTGGCATGAGGGACTTGCACAATCAAGATGATGCTACTGAGAGAGCTTTGTCTTATGTACTCACCTAGAGATGTGAGGATCAGTGGGGAGTAGAATGAAAAAATTTAGATGTTTCCTCCTATTTTTTCTGGGAGGCTTTTTCCCCCCTGGAAAAATGGGGAAGATGGATTATGCAATAGTTTCTTTTAGAATGATGAATGAAATATATAATAATAATAATAATAATAATATAAAAAAATAATAAAATTTATTTATACCCCGCCCCTCTATTAAAACAATTGGGGCGGCTATACATATAAGACTATGTATTCATATGTTTATTCTCCCATTATTTATAAAAACCGCATAACAGGTTGATTTTTTATGTAAGATTATATATAGTAGCCAACGTCATTGCAATTCCTTGTCTGGGTTTCCTTTTCTCAGCTCTTTTTATAGGAACATGTACTTTATGTCTGCTTTGCACTATGGAGGACTAGAGGAGACAAAATACTGTTCTTGTTTTTACTAATGCTGATGATTTATTCTGTTTTATTGTTGGATTTTTATGTTTTGTTTTTGTTTTGCCTGCTCCTCCTGGATTGGAAAAAACAAAGAGGTTCCCAATGGTTCGTGTTCCTTACAGTTTAGGACCATGTAAAAATTTTGTAACAATTTATTTAAAAACAGTAAATTCAATTTGTAATTATTTTCTGAATAAACTGTACTTTTACTATATCAGACTGGATACTTTTATGTCAAGCCAAGTTATACATAATGCATTTCATGTTCCTAGAGTAACAAAGTGACTTTTTTCTGTTGCTGTTCTTGTGTATTACCGACTTATGGCAACTCTATGACTCATGGGGTTTTCTTGGCAAGATTTGTTCAGAAGGGCTTTGCCTTCCTTTGCGGCTGAGAGTGTGTTTGACTTGCCCAAGGTCACCCAGTGGGTTTCCGTGGCTAAGCAGGGATTTGAACCCTGGTCTCCAGAGTTGCTCAAACCACTATACCATGCTGGTTTTCTGTAAAGATCTTTGAGCTGTAAAGGGTTTTAATTTTTCTGAAACGTTTCATTTTTCCTCCCAAAAGGTTTTTTCCCCATGACTTCATAACGTCAAAAAAGTTGACATCTCTATACTCAACCAGCCCAGCATCACAGGGTGGTAAGAGATATCAGTACTTCTTGGTTCTGAAAGGGTTGAATTGTGTAGCAAAGTGCAACTGAGGTGACTCCATGGCCATGCTGAATGCCCACAAGCAGGGCTGGGGAATCTTTGGCCCTCCAGATGTTTTAAATTCTGTGCTGGGAACAATGCACAGAATACTGGTGTGGCATCTGCACATGGATGACACGCCATCTTGTGAAGCATTCTATACATGAAGAGGGACTTTAGTGGTGAATTCTTGCACTGTCTGGAAGTTGGACTAGGCAGCCTTTGGGATCCCTTTCAACCCTCTGGTTCCTATGTGGGATGGTGCTTATGGGAGAAGAAATACAAACGGTCTGGAAAAGCAGAATTTCTCACCCCTGTCCCAAAGGGTGTCATGTTTAGCACCCGGACTGAGAAGGGTGGCTAACACTATTAGCTAGTTTGCAGTAACTTGAAATATCAAGAACCGTTTGACAGTGGAATAGATTACCTTGGAGGATTGACTCTCCTTTGGAGGGCTGGATGGTCATCTTTCAGGAGTACTTTAGTTCTGTATTCCTGCATGGCAGGAGGTTGGATTAGATGGCCCTTCCATCCCCTTCTAGCTCCAAGAGTCTATGGGCTTGTCTACACAAAGGAAAAAAACCTGGACTGCTCCACAGTAATAGCAAGTTGCAGCAGCTGCATTGAGATGGGACTGTGAGTGGATCACTTGCATGTTAAAATCTGCTGCTGCTGAACTTAATCAGGTTTGCACTTTGTCTTGTAAGGGGAAGTGATTCGTGTGGAATTGCTTGTCTTAATGAGCAAGAATGCAAATATCACTAGAGTTTTTTAAAAAAAAGTCAGGAAAAGCCATGAATGCTTTTCTCACGTAGTCTTTTCTCTTTTTGCCCCCCCCCCTCCTTCACAATACAATGAGACAATGCAGGATCCCATTAAGACAGCTCGTTTTCTGAGTGAATTCTGGGAGGGGTATTTTCACCATATAGACAACCCCTCTGTTTCTAGTCTGGTGGCTTGGCTGGAGTAAAAAAGGAATCTCTGGTGTGTCCAGTGAATGGTGGTGGGGGGACCCTCTAACGTGGTGGTGCTGGTGAGCAAGATCTCTCAGAGATATACTCCTCTGCAGCAGCAGCAGCAGCAGCAACACACACACACACACACACACAGGTTTCAAAGACGTGTTGCTCCGCAATGTATCTCCTTCCATTACGTGGGCTCCCTCGTTTTTTAACTTGCATGCCTCTAGCTTGCCCATATGGTGTTCAACTCGCCCTCCCCACCAACACACACACACACACACACACATACACAGAAACAGTGCCACTCTTCTCACCTGCAGAGGAGAAGACAGACACACACACACAGACGTGCCAGAAGGTTTTCTGTCTCCTCCCGTTGCCGAGTCAATATGAATATTTTAGGACTGGACTGTAATGCAGACGTGGAGAAAAAGGCAGCCAGGGATGATGATGATGCCCTGGCGACTGAAATCTGCAGCTGCCTCAGCCTTTTTGATCTTGCGGTGGTCTGATTCGGATTATTTTTTTCCACTCCCGCGCTTTGGAAAAATACCCGCAAAGTGGGATGGATGTCTGGGGCTAGTTTTCCAAAGGGAAGAGGGGAAAAAAATAAATAAATCTCCACTGCTCATTCCTCAGAGCGTCCGATGAACCCGTCTATTTTGGATCCGCTAAATTTATCCTGCGGGTGGTTTTCTTCCTCCCTGTCTTCCCCCACCCCTCAGAGTAATAATAATAATAATTTTTTAAAAACCACCAAAATTTCCCGAAATAAGTACCAGAGCTGACCATGGAGGGCTCGAGAGAGGGAGAGCAAACCCATCACCCTCAGTTTCTGTTAAGACGTCCAAAGCGAATTAGAATCATAGAATTGGAAGAGACCTCAAGGGCCATCCAGTCCAACCCCCTGCCATGCAGGAACACACAATCAAATCTTTCCCAACAGATGGCCAGCCTCTGTTTAAAAACCTCCAAAAATGGAGACTCCACTACACTCCGAAGCAGTGCATTCCACTTCCAAACAGCTCTTACTGTGAGGAAAGTCTTCCAAATGTTTAGGTGGAATCTCTTTTCCTGGAGTTTGAACCCATGGCTCCGTGTCCTAGTCTCTGGAGCAGCAGAAAACAAGCTTGCTCCATCCTCAGTGTGACATCCCTTCAAATAATTAATCATGGGCATCCTGTCCCCTCTCAACCCCCTCTTCCCCAGGCTAAACATGCCCAGCTCCCTAAGCCGCTCCTCCTAGGGCATGGCTTCCAGACCCACCACCACCCCCAGCCTGGCCGCCCTCCTCGGGCACCTTTATGCCGCCTGGCAGCCGCCGGTTCCCCAGGTCGCCTTCGCCAAAGAAGGGACGCCTCTTCTTTCGGTGCGCCGCGAGGAGGGAGAAAGGTAGCGATGAAAATTAGCATTTCCGCGTCGGGATTGGCTCTCTCGTTTGTGGCTGCTTTGCATAGCCACGCCCCTCCCCTCTTTCCCTGCCTCCCCTCCCCTCGCCTGCTTGGGTTGCTTTGGGTTTGCGGGCCAGTGCGGTGCAGGAGTCGGGGACCTGAGGAGCGAAGGGAGCGGAGGCGCAGGCGGAGGAGGGAAGAGGCGGCTGCCTCCGCTGATGCTGCTTCTTGGGCGAGTTGGGAAAGAGAGCGAAAGCTTCGCCCCGCGTTCCTCTTTGCCATTGCGGATCGCGCGGCGGGGGGGGGAGAAAGGATTTTTATTTTGGAGGAAAGTGTGCCTCTGTGTGTGTGTGTTTCCCCTGCATGGCCCGGGGAGCTGCGGGCGTGCCAAGAAAGTCCGTGAGCCCCGAGCCGGCGAGAGAAGAAGAGACCCCCCCGCCTTCCCGCCCGCCCGCCCGCCCCCTCGGACTTTCTCTTCCTAAAGTTTCCTGCGGGTGCAGCATGAAGAGCAGCGATGGCAAGGCGCGGTAAGACGGCGGCGAGGACGCTGGAAGATCTGACCCTGGACTCGGGGTATGGTGGCGCGGCGGACTCGGTCCGCTCCTCCAACTTGTCGCTGTGCTGCTCCGATTCCCCCCAGGCGGCTCCCCCCTATGGAGGCAACGGCTGGCCGCCTCTAGCCGGCTCCATGCACAGTCGCCACAACAGCTTCGACACCGTCAACACTGTGCTGGTGGAAGACGCCGAGGGGCTGGACTGCGCCGGGCAGCACTGCTCCAGGCTCCTGCCTGACCTTGAGGAGGTGCCGTGGAGCCTGGCCGAGGTGGAGGCGCTCCTCCTCCTGCGGGGCCAGCCGCCGCACCACCCGCCGCGCAAGGACCCCCCGCGCGGGATGGCCCCGGCCTCGGCCGCCAGCTCCAGCAGCGCCGCCAGCTCCAGCCTCAGCAGCAGCAGCCCCAGCGGCGGGCGAGGGGCCGCTTCCCCGCCCGCCCCCGACGCCCTGGCCCGCCTCTCCACCTTGGTGAGCCGGGCGCTGATCCGCCTGGCCCGGGAAGCGCAGCGCCTGAGCCTCCGCTTCGCCAAGTGCACCCGGTACGAAGTGCAGAGCGCCATGGAGATCGTGCTGGGCTGGCGGCTGGCCTCGAGCTCCACGGCGGCGGCCCTGGGCGCCCTCTCCCTCTACAACATGAGCGCCAGCGGCGGCGACCGCTTCAGCCGGGGCAAGTCGGCCCGCTGCGGCCTCACCCTCTCGGTGGGCAAGTTCTACCGCTGGATGGTGGACAGCCGCGTGGCCGTCCGCATCCACGAGCACGCCGCCATCTACCTGGCCGCCTGCGTGGAGAACCTCTTCCGAGAGATCTACGCCAGGGTCCTCCAGCTCGGCGCCTCGGCCCCGCCGCCCCACCAGCAGCCCCCGCCCCACCTTCTCCACCACCAGACACAACAACAACAACAGCAGCAGCAGCACCCAAACAACCCGCCGCCTCAGCTGCCGCCCCCGCCGCCCCCTCAGTCACAACAGCCCCCCCACCACCCCCTCCACCCCCACCACCGGGGCCCGTGTGGGAGCGCCGGCTCTGGCCCTTCCTCCGCCGTGGCCGCGGCTGCTGTGGCGGCGGCCGGCGCCTCTCTCCCCCCGGCTGCCTCTGCCGCCGCCGACACCCCCAAGGAGCGGGAGAGCAGCAACAGCAGCAGCGGCAGCAATGCCGCCCCCCCCGCCGCCGCCAACGAAGCGCCAAAGTTTACGCTCGAGTCTCTGGAGCAGACGGTCAACAACGACTCGGAGCTGTGGGGGCTGCTGCAGCCTTACCAGCACCTCATCTGCGGGAAGAACGCCAGCGGTGAGTCAGGCCCAGCGCTGCGCCAGGGCCGGCCCACCTGTTGGGGGGGGGAGTGCCGGGGAAGGAAGCCGGAGACCAGAGGAGGCCGGGCCGGGAGGGGGGGGCTTGCAAGCTTGGCCCTGCCCACCTCGGAGAGGCTGGGATGCTCGGGCAAGGAAGCCACACCTCAAGGGGGGGGGTCTGGGGGTGGCCTTATGGATAGGTAGGTAGCCTCCCCTGTTGGTTGGTTGGTAGGGAAGGAGACCACAACAACTCCCCCCCACGGAGCCAGGCGTGCAGGTTTTAGCTGCCCCTCCTGTGCATACTCGGGTGGGAGCACATCCCTCCCCCAGGGGTTGCCCTGTTGCAGCCAAACTAACAAGAGAGCTTCGGGAGGAACCTTCAGGACTGCCAGATGGATTTGGGGCAGGGATGAACGAAACTAGCCCTCTACATGTTTTTGAACTACAAACCCCATCATCCGTAGCTGGCATGACAGCGAGTGAGGATCTGAACCTATATCTTCCAGGTTTTAGTTCAGCACTCTTACCACTATACCATACTGCCTTCACTTAGGCTCATTTCACTCCAAAGAAGGCTACAAACCCCATCATCCATAGCTGGCATGACAGTGAGTGAGGATCTGAACCTATATCTTCCAGGTTTTAGTTCAGCACTCTTACCACTATACCATACTGCCTTCACTTAGGTTCATTTCACTCCAAGGAAGGCTACAAACCCCATCATCCATAGCTGGCATGACAATGAATGAGGATCTGAACCTATATCTTCTGGGCTTTAGTTCAACACTCTTACCACTATACCATACTGCCTTCACGTAGGCTCATTTCACTCCAAGGAAAGCTACAAACCCCATCATCCTTAGCTAGCATGGTAATGCTATGTGGGCTGGGGATGGTAGGACCTGCAGTCCAGCAACATAGGGGACACATGTGACCCACCATAGGGTTATGGCACATCCAAGCCTCCAAATATGCTGGATGGTTCTCATGCCAGTGCATCTGGAGAGCATTAGGTTGGGGAATTTTTTTAGACAAGATCTGGCTGAGGATGTGTGAATCCAAATATCTTAATAACTTCTTACATTATATTGAAGATACCACTATACTTGCTTGTTGTTTTTAATTGAGAGTCAACTCCATTGAAGTCACTGGGGCTGACTTCCATGCAAGTGTGCATGGGCTTGGGTTGCATGGCCTGCTTTAGGGAAAACAAATGACAATTTCATTTCTAAAATTTTGGAGGCACTTAGGAGTTGCTTCAGTTGTTGTCATGTTCTCATTTATGTTGTTACTGGCTTTACATTCATTCATGTTGGTGAGGCTAATGCTACATCAACAATGAACTGGCTTGATTTCTCCTTACCTGTAAGAATGCAAGGGCTGGCTATACTCCCAAGGTTGCCTGCTAATATGGTGGTAGGAAGTTGTGCAGTCAAGTCCTCTTCTCTGGTTGCTTCCTATGTGGAGCTAGATAACATTGAAATTTATATTAACATATGGTAGAGTTGTTGTGATTAATGTTGGAGCTATATTGAATTGTTAGATAGTACTGAGGAAAGCCACATCCTGTAATAGCCCAAGTGTTGGAGAGGACTGTACTGTATGCCTGTATCCATTTTTGTTGGAAAGGTGTACTCTGCATTGTAAGTGCTGTGTCTGCCCAGTGCTAAGGGGTATATGTGGTGGCCAGACATCTCTTGCCCAGGGCTGAAAACAGCTATATCATGTGACTGTAGTAATATTTATTTTGGATGCTGTTATTTTTTAATTTCACTTCCATGATAAAACATTAGATACCTAGTGCTAAATCATAGTGCTGATTAATAACTATATATACAAGTATTGAACAATGGTTGTCTCTTGTCACAGTAGACAGACACGAAGGAATATTGTACCCTTGCTTTGTTGGCTACATTCCATACCAAATGCCATGCATGCTAATAGAGAAAGTTTTCCCTGTGGAACTAATGCAGTAGGGCTGTAGTCCTCTTGTAACCTGTACAAGCCATGGTTAGGAAACCTATAGAATTGTTAAATATTGGTTGATCAGACGTCTGTCTCCAAGAAGCAAAAGGGTGAAAGCCTGCTTCCATTTTATTCACACAAGAACCTTTTACGGTAGGTTACTGAGTTAGCCCTGTGTCTGAGTGAGGATCTGAACCTACGTATATCTTCTAGGTTTTAGTTCAACACTCTTACCACTATACCATGCTGGCTTCATTTAGGTTCATTTCACTCCAAGGAAGGCTAATTTTTTCATTCTCTTGACGTGCTGCTTCTATATTTTTGTTCACATTTTGAAATATTGTTTAAAAACCCCCCAATCTGCATGTGATTAGGAAATTTTAAACAGTATTTCAAAAAATGAACAAAAAGTATAGCTACCAGATCCTATCTGCTCTTGGAAGCTAAACAGAGTCAGCCTTGCTTAGTACTTGAATGAATACCAGATGCTGTAGATTATATTTCAGAGGAAGGAACTGGCAAAACCACCTCTGAGTAGTCTTTGCCTAAGAAAATCCTATGAAATTCATGGGGTTGACATAAGTCAACAGGTAAATTGTTGGCACATAAATGCACACACACACTATAAGACTGACTGTATTTATTTATTTTTATTTATGTACCGTAGGTATTTATACCCTGCTCTTTAGCCACAAAGGCTCCCAGAGCAGTTTACAAATTGTTTAAGCAATTTACAACACATTAAGCAGTTTCCAATGTGTGTTAGCTAATTGCCCCCACAAGCTGGGTACTTATTTTACCGACCTATGAAAGGATGGAAGGCTAAGTGAACTTTGGAGCCCTCTGGGATTGAACTTGCAACATGGTGGCTTGCAGTACTGGCATTTAACCACTGCACCACCTGGGCTCCCTATGACTTCTGAGCCTCCTTCAGTGTTTTAGTATGTTACATGAACAACTGTTGAGGGAGCTATCCTTAGCTGCACCAGTTCTTGTGAGACTTTGCATACTTACCTGCCACGCCACAGCCAAACAGAAACAGCAAGATTTGCAAAATACTGTACAGGTCCCCCGGCTGGTATCCACCGAACCAATATCCATGGTTTCAGTTATCTACAACTAAAAAAATAGGGACACATACCATAGAGTCATGCTGGAAAATACCTAGAGAGGTGTCATCTCTGGGAATTGCTAGGTCCTCCAACACAACTCTTTGGTATGTTTGTACCAGAAGTCCTTTATTTTAATAGGGTTTGCTATTATTCAGAGTTTCACTTATAAACAGTAAGTCCAGGAATGTATCCCCTGCTGATATGGGAGGCAACCTGAATAAACAGGCAGCCAGCTTTGTACAATACAGACAAGAATCCTGGATGGAATGAAGTTGCTAGCCCTCAGTTTATGAGAATCTTCACATTAATATTTTGAAAACAGCATTAACTATCACAGGCTCATGATTACTCTGGTTGGTCCATACAATCTCTTTTGCAGAGTTACTTTAGTCTTCCTGTATCCACTATTTTTCTTAACTGAGCATTAGACTCTGGAGATAATTGTTTTGTGGGATGCCTTCATTAGATGTCATACACATTATTTCTTTTCCTTCAAAATATGGTAAGCAAGCCCTGCTATGTTTGGGGACACTGGCTCCTAGTGCTGAGTTCCCCAGGAAGTCCTGTCCTGGCAGCATCCTGTTTTTCCCTACTGTAATTTTTGCACTGCCAACTGGTTTGGCAGAGAATATTCCTTGCCCTATCAAGGAATATGGAAAGCTCTGTGATTATAGTGAAGGGATGTAGGACCAATAATGCAGTTCAGGTAAAGCACACCACTTGACAGGAGATGTGGAAAACACATGATGCAAATATAGCCCTCAGTAGATTCCTCTGCATGTTCAAAACTGCATTACATATACCTACTACAAGTGCAAGAGGGATTAAAGTTTTCACTACTAACCTATAGGGCAAAACCTCTCTAAAGCTGAATTCAGCTTATGTGCTTGCTTTTCCTTCCTTGCTTCCCTTCCTTCTCTTTAATAGTACTGCATTTTCTTTGGGCACAACAAGATTTTAGAAACATTACTTATTTGGACTACAAGTCCCAGAGTTCCCCAACCAGAATGGGCAGTTGCAGCTCTGGGCAGGACTTTCTGGCTGATTTCAGGTTTGGGCTTGAAGCAATTGTCTCTAGTAAGACTCAGCCCTGCTCTCTTGGCATTCCAGCTTCCTGGGTGCTCCCTACTTGGAAACCACAAAGTAGAACTCTTGATTTTTGTTGTTTGGTGGAAGGTCATTGTTTTCAAATTGGCCTTACAGTAGATCTCACTATAGCTTTCCAATAAATCCCAAGCCTGTGTAATTTATTAGATTTATACAGTCTAAATGGAATTCAAAGAAGCTGAGCATCTGTGACAGATATCCCCTTCTCCTTAGAATTTTTGACCCTCTTCCCATCTATTAGCCTCTTTTCTCACTAATCCTTAGACTTCTGTGTGTAAGGCACTATGCTGTAGAGTAGCCATACGGTTTTAATCATACAAATCTAGGGGAGAGGGAGAGGAAAAAGACATAGGGACCTTGTGTTTTTTCATATGCATCTCTCAAAATCCACGAACATTTATTAAATGCTGGTGGCAGCCAGGGGGTTGGAGAGTTTTTGACATGCCCCTCTTTTGCTTTTTTTGTACGTTTGAGTGTGGAGATAAGGGCCAAACAATCACACATGGTTCTTTTCCTTCCTCAGAACTGCAGCATCAGATTGAGAGGGAGGAAAAGAGCTAGTGGACACTGGGGAGACAGAGACAGATGGGGAGACATCTCTGGGCACTGGCATTATTTACAGTAACATCTGCAATGAACTTCACAGAGGAGTATTTGGCTGTGTAGCTCTGTTTTGTCTCTTTTCCTCCCTCAGTGTATATTTTTGTAGAGGCTTCTCATATGTTTGTGCAGTGTATCATATATACACATGCTTCAAAAGCTTTCATTTTTCCACAGGAAATGGCAGAAGTGTAACTGAAGCTCTGTGTGTGTGTGAGAGAGAGAGAGAGAGAGAGGGAGAGAGAGAGAGAGAGAAGAAGAAGAAAAACCCCTAAAACTTTGTTGAATATGCAGTGGTTTGGCCAGCCAGAGCCTGGATGGTGAGAGCTGTAAAAGGCTGCCTTTTGCTGGGGAGAATTCGTTCATGTCACTGCTTGTTTACTGATAGCTTGAGGCAGGAGATGGAACAAGAATGATGCATCAGCTTGCCTGGGATAGGATTTGTTGTTGTTTTTTAATATTATGAGGTGTCTTACTAAAATTGCAGTGCCAACAAATCCTCAGCATGGGAAGAACATCCATTATGTTCTTCAGATACACATACCCGTTACACATGCACACATGCACACGCTTACACGTGAAGCAAACTTGAAGCACTGTTTTTGTTTTCACATTCTTTGGGACCTGACTCTGTGTTGTATGTGTCTTACCTCCTCTGAGAGATATACATAGATTCTGTTGTGAGATTGCAGGCGATATCAAAATCCAAACAGGCTGAGGCACAGAATGCTGAAATGAAGAAAACTGAAAGGAATCAGCTGTGCAGAATCTCCCTTACTGAGTTAGCCTAAAGAGGACTTCATATTACCTGTTATTTTAAGATACCTCTATAGGACACAAAAGGATATCAGGAAGGAAAGCAGAAACATGACTCACATTGCATACTGCATATTCCATTTGTTTTCCTTACTGTCCTATTATATCTGGATATGTTTTAGTGAGGATTTGTGTGGTTTTGTATATTGTCTTTAAGCTAAGTAACAGAACTGAAGTATGTGTTGTTGCAATTGCTTACATTTGTCCTTTGTTACCTTTGCCTCTCCCAATTATTTTTATTCCATTGTGCCAGGCACCAGCACCATATTTGTGCTCATTGGCTGGGGTGCTTTTTTCTTTCCTGGAAACTCATCAGGGACCGGCAGCCAATGGCTCAGGGAGCAGGACTACTCAGGGACCACCACTTTGAGTAATACAGTTGTCCCTTCATATTTGCTGGAGTTTGGTTCTAGGACCCCCCATAGATACCAAAATCGGTGAATACTCAAGTCCCATTATATGCAATGGCATAGCAAAATGGTTTCCATTATATAAGATGGCAAAATCAAGGTTTGATTTTTGGATTAATATTTTTTAAATAATATTTTCAAGCCGTGAATACTTAAATCCATGGATACCAAATCCGTGAATACGGAGGGACAACTGTACTTTTCTACAGTAGTAAAATGTAGCAAACCACAGGATGGAACACAGCTGAAGGGGGGTGGGGAGAGACTTCTCATACAAGACTTTTAGGCATAGCTGAAAACTGTGTGGCCTTTTGGAGGTTTCAGTGTGGCCCTTTGGAGGTTTCAGTGTGGCCCTTCGGACCCCCCACTGACTTCCTGCCCACACCTTGGCACCCCCAGTTTTTGTCTGAAAAAATTGTTTTTCAGGCAGAACACCCCAAAACAGATGTAAAGGGTTAAAAAAACCTTTGCAGGTCTGTTCAATGTTGTTTTGGTGGGTTCCCCACCCAAGAGGTGAACAGAACTGATGCAGGTAACTTCTGGTCACCTAAAATTGTGGTTGTGACAGTATGGCTCTGGGGGAACCCATAATTGGGCAGCATGGCCCACCCCAGGTATAAAATGACCTTCTCCAACCTGGCTCCCTCCAGCTATGTTGAACTATAACTCCCATATTCCCTCAGCCCATCTTCCCTTAATTAAATGACCATATTAAAACATCAGTACTTTAAAACAGAGAGCCAATATGATGTATCATCATCATCTTCTTCTTCTTCCTTTATTTCTATAGCGCCATCAATGTACATGGCGCTTTACAAGACAAAGAACAACAAAACATTTCCCTTCCCTCAAGCTTACACTCTGGTGGTTTGAGCATTGGACTGTAACTCTAGAACCCTTGCTTGGCCAAGGAAACCCACTGGATGACCTTGGCCAAGTCACATTCTTTTAACCTCAGAGGAGGGCAAAGGCAAACCTCCTCTGAACAAAACCTGCCAAGAAAATCCTGTGATAAGGTCGCCTTAGGGTCACCATAAATCGGAAATGATTTGAAGGCACACAACAACAACTTTAAAACAATGTAAAATCAGTTGAAAAAATGATGATGATACAGATACATCACTGGCACCCTAACTTCATAGACAAATGAACAGGCACAAATGCCTGTTCAAACAGCTGTCAGAAGGGGAGCGGGGGGGGGGCAGCCTAGTCTCCCATGAGAGGAAATTCCACAGGTTGGGGGCAACCATGGAGAAGGATCTCTCCTGTGTCCTTGGCTGAATCCACACTACACAAACAATCCAGCTTCAAACTGGATTATTTTCCATGTCTTTTTCCTATGGAATCCTGGGATTTGTAGTTTGGTGAGGCACCAGCACTATTTGGCAGAGAAGGCTAAAGACCTTGTAAAACTACAAGCCCCAAGATTCCATAGGAAGGAGCCATGGCAAATAATCCAGTTTCAAACTGGATTATGTGCGTAGTGTGGGTTTAGCCATTAGTAAGCATACCTGTTAGGGTGGTGGAACTGAAAGAAAGCCCTCCTTTGAGGATGCAGTGGAAATAAAGAAACCAAGTTTGATGTACTGAGATACAATGGCTACAACTCTTTAGTTCTTTAAATACTCTCCAGCAAACCCCAATTTTGTAACTGAACAATACCATGCAGGCATATGTTCCTGAAGAATGGTTAACTCTGGGCAAGTTTTAACTCTCATTTAAGCTGCACATACGCAGTGATGTGGCAGAGACTGCGCCAGCTCTTCCCCGGCTATTCTCTTCCACTGGAGGACAGAATTGTCTTCCAAGCAGTCTGTCTGTGCTTCCTAAGCTATCATGCTTCCTCCAGATGGGTGAAGGATGGTGACCTAACACAAGTGTTGATGTAAGATTCTATAGCTAGTCTGGTCAGCTTCTGTGGGTGGAACAGTAAGGGAGGTCAACTTGTCCTTTGACTAAGGGAGCCCAGGCAAGCACCATCATGGCTCTGAGGTGGAAACAGGAAACGATACAAGTCATTGCCCTGTTTCATCACTAGTGTATACTATACACCATGTTGTCAGAACATTGTGTTAACATCCCACATAAACACTCAGTTCAGTTTCCTCTGTATGTATCATGGTGACTCTCCCACCCTTTCATTTGGGAAGGTAGTCTGAAGAAACCTTCATTACTTCATACTTTCTAGCTTAGTACTTTCATCACTCTTTACTGATCTCTCTTTTACGAGTGCTATTCCTAAATTTGTGACCATGTAACAATAACCACATCATCAGGACCAGTCTTCTCCTACTGAACAGTACAGAGTGTGGAGTGGGAGGAATCTGCCCTGAGGGCAACTCAAGTTGTGTGTTGTCTGGGAGCTTGTCTATATGGCGAAAATACTCCTCATAGAATTCAAGAGAATACCTTTTGTTCCAATGGGATCCTGTGTCATTTTGCTGTATTCAGAAGGAGGAGGGGCAAAAACTCTAAATACTCTGCAGGAAAAGCTTTCACAGCTTTTCCTGTTGTTTAAAAAAAACTCTGAAGGAAAGTTGCATTCCCACTCATTGGGACAACCAATTCGCTTTGCTTTGCATTTCTGACAAGAGCAGAAGTGGAAAGCTGATGAGTTGGATGTGCGCAGGGGGTGGAGCTTGCTGGGAAGGCAAGTGCTCAGAACCACCATGCTGGATTTTTGCCATAGTGATCATGCGCTGAGGTGATAAAAGGATCTTCTTTTTTTTCTGTTTATTTAAGCATAAGATTGCCCTTCTACACCTTGGATATGCTTTTTAAAAAATACTGTTAGGTAGTGGCAACTGGTGAGAATAAAAACATGAATAATTCGCTTGCGCCCACCATCTTGATTCGCAGGGATGCCCATTGGAACAGTGAAAGTGGATAGCTTCACCATGTCTGTGATCTTGCCAAAAAACCATTAAGACAAATGGAAGCTGCTTCGAATTGGTATTAGTGCACATCAATCCACATTTCCCCCCCTTGTATAGATGAGCCCTAGGTATTGCCACTTGCCTTAGAAATGGCTAGCCAATGGTATGTCACAGATTTCCCAACCTGCTGCCCTCTAGAGGCATTGGGTTACAATGCACATCAGCTCCAACCATCATGGATAATGCTTGTAAATGGTTCCTGCTAAGGCAGGCATTCCCTACCCATTGGGTGTTGCTAAATGGTTTTAGAAGAGACCACGTGGCCTCAAAAGACGGGAAAGAATAAAGGATAGGATGCAGTGGAGATGGAGTTGGAGGAAGCCAATTGCTGGGTGAAGAGGTAAGGCTGAGGAGGGGGTGGCAGTGAGGATTGCAGCTTGGTGAAACTGTGACAGGACTGCTTACAGGTGATGTTGGTTGGGTAGTCACAAGACCAGGGAAAAGATGGTGGAAGAAGACAGGTTTTGGCAAAGTAGTAGCAAGAATGAAAGATGATTGGAAGGAAGATGAGACTTAGTTGGTCCTAGTGGTAGCTTCCAAACAAGCAAACAACCATGCAGTTGTGCAGTTATACAATTTTATGTCCAATTTTATTGGAGGGAGGGTCACTGAGATATTATTTTCAGTTTGTGATCCTCCCATGTTTTCCCATGGCTGTTCCCACTTTTTTGTCTTACCATTTAAAAAAAGCCCTTAAGAAAAAAAAATATAATAGCTGCAAAATGTCCTTTGGTTATTGGCGCCAAGAGACTTCTGTCAGGAGTAGCCTGTTATCTTTGTTGGTCTGTGTGATTGTTTTGTCATTTCTAAAGTTAACTGTGTGCAGTTGGATCTAGGTTTTGCTGTACATACATCAGAGCCATTGAAATCAATGCAACTTGACGTGTTAATAACTACTATGTGTATGACGTAGTCTGCGTCAAATTTTAGAGTACAGCTTCAAATATTATTTTTAAAAAGTACTTGGAAATAGGAGACTAGGAACTATAAAGTTACAGTTACAATTTCTACGGCCTCTCTAACACAATAGTGAGTTACCACTATACTTTAAGTTGTTAAAGTATCTTTTTAATTTCCAATTTCACAAAAGCAACTGAAATAATTTCTTTTGACTTACTTTCAAAAACAAATCTGGATAAGCCAGTGGTTCTTAACCTGTGATCTGGGGTCCGTGATGCCCTCACAGGGGGTCTGTGAAGGCTTGAAGGCTGCTTGGCCCACCTCCTCTGTGCAGTGGAGTAGCCATGTAACAGGAGCCAAGGCAAAGGCTGACTGGCTTGGCTTGCACATTGCCATTCAATCTGCTCCAGCCACAAACTTGCAGGAGAAAAAAAATCTTCCCTCACGCTCCAGTGCCTGTAGCTGTTATTACTGTTGTTATTAGGGTTTTAAATCTTGAGTTAAGTCTTGGGGGTCCACGGCAAGAAAATATATTTAAAGAGGGTCCCTGGTAAAGAAAAGCTTGAGAGCCACTGATATAAGCCTATAGTACAAAACACAATGTCACCTTTTCATTGGCTCCACACCCACAAGAGAATGCAAGGCAGCCGCATAAGATACAATATGAACACAAGCTGGAACATGCAGTATTGCTCCTTTACCCTTTAATGAAGCCACATCCCTATAACTATAAAAGTAACTTAATTGTTACAGTTACCCTGCAAAGGGAGTGATATTATCCTTCATTTAATTCTAATATAGTATACTTATGCTCTAACATCTTTGGGAGAGGCCCCTCTCTCTGTCCTACTACCTTCTACATTTTGTTTGTTTGTTTGCAAATTTTGTTTGCTTGGTGGCTTCCTTCTTGCTCTCTTTCCACTGACAAGTAAAAACTTTCCGATTCTGTTAGGCTTTTAGGAATTGACTATGATGGGTTTTTAATGGTATCCTGTGCTGTTTTGTTGATTTTTAAATATTACCTTTTAATCAATTTTAAGTGGTTTTAATTCTATCTCTCTATATAAAATTTTCTTGGGTATGTTGCCATTTCCAGTGTGCTGATTGGCTGCTTAGGAAACTGACCAGCCAATCAAAGCTTGGTTGGGCAGCCAATCAGCACACTGGGGGCAGGAACATGTGGACCTTTAAGTCCTTTCTAAACATGGCCATCAACAGAGGAGGTGTGAGTAGTAGTGGGGTATGTAGCATGTGTGTGAGAGCAGGGGGCGGTGGTGTGGTGGTATGGTGGGAGGTGCGGGGGGCGGTGCTGGGGGAGGTGAGGGGTGCAGGGATGGCAGCACGGGGAGGGGCGATGGGGCATGGTGAGGGTGGTGAGGTGTGCAGTGGCATGGTGGGGAGGGCAGCAAGGGGTGTGGGGGGTGTGGTTGGGCGGTGGGGGTCGCGGGGAAGGTGGTGAGGGGTGTGGTGGTGGCAGGGGATGGGGAGGGCGGTGAGGGGCGCGGTGGGGCATGGGGAGGGTGGTGAGGGTTGCGGCGGTGCAGCAGGGGGAGGGTGGTGAGGGGCATGGGGGGAGGGGCACTGGGGGTGGCGAGGGGTGGCGCAGGCCACAGGGCAGGCGCCAAGGTGGTGTGGTGGGGCAGGCAATGAGGGGGACGGTAGGGGGTGGAGTGGGCAGCGAGGTGTGGGGGTGGCAGGGGGTGGTGCAGGCAGTGAAGGGGGTGGCGAGGGGCACAGGGAGGGCAGTGAGGGGCACGGTGACATGGGGGGACAGGGAAGGGGGGCAGCGTGGGGGAGCAGCGGGTGTACTGTTGGGGGTATGTGTAGGGCATGGGGGAGAATGGTGTATGCTACACCGGGTATAGCTAGTAGATTATTTGTTTTTAACATGCACACATATTACTGATATTTTTGTACTGTTTTTGATCATTTGAAGGCTGTCTTGAGTCCCATTGTTGGGAGAAAGAGGAAATGATAATATTAATGATGATGAAGAAAAAGGAAAAAGGAATTAATTACAAGTAGCTAAGGGTAAAGGGCTTATCTAGACTGTGAGTGGGTGTGCATTTTCACTCATTCACAATGATACAGTTTTATCTCCACCATTATGTAGTCTATTCACATCCATTTGCATCTATTTGAATGGAGTGTCCACATGCTTTGATAAAGGGCAATAGAGCAAAAATGCAGAGTGATGCGAATTAATGTGTCCACATGTATAAAATGTGTATTTATGCACATTTTCCGGGAAACTTCAGGGAAGACCGCGAATCCTTTAACTGCATGATTTGTGGAGCTTTTAGCCCTGCTGCTTCCAAATACAATGAATCTCATTCAGATCATGTTGGGACACATTGTATTCTCTGCAAATTCTATGAGGAGTATTTTCATAGTCTGGACAACCCCTAATTTAGTGGTAAGAAACCTCAGCCCCAGGGGCAAAATCCAGCCCTCTTAGAGTCTCAAACAGGCTCTTTGAGCTTCCCCAAATGACCACACCCCATGACACTATTTTGGTGGTTTTCCATCATTTATATGTAGAGTAAATGTATCTCCCTCCATCTTTCCTATTCTAAAAGGATGGAATATATCTCCTAAGGCTTAGCTGCTATCAGTAAGAACTTTTAAGAGAAAATACAGCCAGACCTCTGTATCCACTGGGGTTTGGTTCCTGGACTTATCATGGATACTGGAAACCATGGATAACCATGGAGGACCTAGAAGATGCCCTGAAAGGATGCCTCTCTTGGCATTTTCCAGAGTGACTCTATGGTATATGTCCCCAGTTTGTGTTCTGCGGATAACTAAAACCATGGATATTGGTTCCGCAGATACAGGGGTCCAACTAGATGGTGGTATTTTTCATTCCACCCTTTTGCATTCCCCCACCCAGAACTGGAATGCACTCCCAAGAGCTTTTCTGAAATTCATTTTTGCACTCAGGCTGAAAGAAGTTCCGTACCCTTGAACTAGTTATTTGTAACTACCTATTTTCAAACTGTTTTAGAGACACACTGATAATATTAATGGTTAGGTTACAGCTCATTTCTGGGTAATTTCATGTTAGGTTCCTTGGAAGAAATCTGGACCAAACTTGTTCCTGCTATGGGTATCTGCTGATGCAAGGGACAGAAGTGCCTTTGTCCTGAGTGAAGAATTTGAGATTTATTTGAATTTTGCATAAAGCAGATGGAATGGAAATGGTTGATTTGCCATGGGTTTGTTCTTCTTGACACACCCCATAGCCTTCTTGATATAAAGACCCTTATTTTGTCTATAAGTTTTGTTCAGACTACTAGGTGGTTTAGTACTCTTACTCTCTCTCTGTGTTTGAAGGACCAAAGAATGTCACGACAATATGCTGACATTTCCTCATTTGCTGCCCTCCAGCTATAGTGGACTATAGTTCCAGTCATCCACAGTCAGCAAGTGTCTTATGCTGATGAGTAGTTAACGCTAACCTACTGTCAGAGACATCTTGATGTGTAAACCTCTGAAAGGAGGATTCCAGCTACAATCAAAACAGAGAATACTCTGTCTGATTATTTCAGCAGTTTTGTAGGTGCAAGAAAACTAGGGCAGGTCTAAAGAATAAGGCCTCTGTCATTATTTATATGTATAAGGATACAACAAACTTTGAGAATCATGGAGCTAAATGTTGCTTTGAGGCTGTGTTCTTGTATATATTTGCCTGGGAGCCAGTCCTGTTCAGGGCAGTGCCAGGTATCTCACCATCGGATGCAGCTGTTTGCTGCTCCTGCCTCCAGCAGCCCTTCTTGTCTTTTCTGTGCTCTGTTGTGTCACACCTAGGTTGTCTTTTCCCACAGCTGGCTGGCTCTATCCACTGCTCCCTAGTCCTAAATGCCTTGTTCTAGAGGTCTTTCTTCACAATGAGGCAGTGTGTGTGGGGGGGAGGGGGGTTAGCCATGAATGCTGTCTATGAAGCTGTGATTCAAGTGTGGTTTTTTTGTGTGGTTTTTTGCATGCTTGGCACCCAGGATCAGAGGCAGCTACCTCCCTGCCTAATGTGGGAATGTTGGTCATGTTCCTGTGGAACTCACTGGGACTTACCTCTGAGTAGATACATAAGGGAGTGTGCTGTAAATACTTTCAAATTCACTTTCCCTGGACTGTGGAAAGGATTGTTCTATTTTAATAAAAGTTTGTAATGGGTATTCTTAATGAGACCCAGAGTGGAAAATTCTAGAAAACTTGTTCCAGTCATTATTATTCTGAGGGAAATTGTTCAAATATTTGGCCTAAATCTAATTTCCTGTAGCTTAAATCCATGACCTTTCTGCCTTACCCTAACTTATAAGGAGCAAGTAAGGCAAAATTATCTGTATTCTTCTAGGTATTTGGATAATTTCCATCGTTTGACCTGCACTAGAAATGTTGATTGCTTAATACAAATTTGAAATCTTTTATCATGTTTACTGCTATTCTCAGAGTTGTCTACATTTTTATTAGACTGTGGTGGCTAACACTATGCAGACATTACAGATTTAGCATGTCAAAAGCCAAGAATATACATGCAGCAAAATGTAAGAAGACTGTAGAGTAAATGTAGGTCTTCACCATTTTGCTGAGCATGTAAATTCTAATTTAAACAGATCTGCCTCTTGCAGGCATTGGCATGCTACGCTTAACATACAAAGAGCTCTCCTCCAAATTCCAGCAGAGTTTGTTGGGGTGTTTTTTTCTTCTAGGATTTTTTATTGACTCTTTCCAGTATGGTGTGTGTGTGTGTGTGTGAAGTGGTGTGTCCACATGTGTTTTGAGCTGACTCTTGAGGTCATTCTGACAAATTGACCTTGAGTTTTAACCAAACTGCTCTATGTTCACAGTGATTATATCTTGTATGTCTTTTGAGTTTGTAGAACTCAAGGTCTTCTAAAAAGATCTTCCTTTTTTTTTTACAAAGGGGCTCTTTTTTTTGGCTCCCTTAATCAGTGTGATTCAACACTGAGTTCATGATCCACAAGCCAACAGTTCAGGTGAATGTATGAAGCATGAGCTGCAGTAGCAGTTGGTTCCCATGTCAGTGGGGTGTTGAATCTGTTCTAGATTTTAGTATGAACTTTGAATGAGCTAGCCAAGTGCTGAACCTATTTTGTGGGCCAGCACTGAGCACCTTGGACAAGGGTCACACTAAAACTCAGAAGCATATTCATCACCCCATTGACAGGAGAGCCACCGGTTGTCACAGATGAAGTGGCAGGAAATACTGTCTGATGTAAAAATGGCATTGCAAGTTCTTATGGTATAGACTGTAATGAAGCTATGGCATGAGAAATAATCAAGTACAGAAAAAGGATGATGTTAAATAAATCATGATTTGATTTCTCGTGTCTGCTTGATTTTGTAGTTCTTGCCTTACCTGCTTGCTGGCTTCTTTGGGCATGTACACAAGTACTGTGAAGCAAGGCCCACTGAATTCATTTGGACTAATTTCTGAGTGTATGTACACAGACCCCCATGTTGTTATTTGTCATCATGTTGACTTTGACATATGGCAACCTTATGAATGAGAGACTTCTGAGAGTCCTGAGTTATTAAGTGCCCTGTTCAGGTCTTACAAACTCAGGGCCTCAGAGAAGAGCATGTATTAATTTTTGAATTAATACTGGTATTCTGCCTAATCACCTTATAGGCATATGATACATTCTGGCCCAAAATGGAAGTCTTATATTTTAATAATGAATTCTAGCTGAGCAACTCTATTTCTCCTTTCCATCTAAATCCAAGGAAGCTGTTATGGTGTGTGATGTTGATAAGGGACTGGATGATGGTAAACAAACTGAAGCTTAATCCAAAGGCAGAAGTATATAGACAAGTTGGAGCAGGTTCAGAGAAGGGAAACAACATTGATAGGAGGATATGGAGAACAAAACATATGAGGAAAGGTTGAAGGAGTTGGGCATGTTCAGCCTGGTGAAGAGAAGACTGAGAGGTGGATAGATAGATGCACTCCTTAAATATCCAAAGGGCTGCCACATAGAAGAGTGTGTAGATTTTTTCTCTGCTGCCCCAGAGGACAGGACCAGGGGCCCATCTAAACAGTGAAAATACCCCTCATAGAATTCACTGGGAATCCTACCTGTCTAAACAGGATCCAGCACCAAGTCACACAATTTGGAAGAAGGGGGGCCCAAAATGGCAAAAACAATGGGATAAAAGCCTTCGCAAATTTCCCCATACATTTTCACAAACTGTGAGGTGGGTGCACATTTTTGCTTATTTGGACTATTGAATAAAAAACTCAAAGGGAAGCACAAAGCTGATTGGTTGGGTGAGAGCGGGGGTGGGGCTTGCTAGCAGGGCAAGGGCCCGCTGCTGCTATGTTGGATTTTCACCTTAGCAATGGTTCGCTAAGGCAATAAAAAGGATCAATATTTTCTGTTTTGCTTTCTGGTAAAATTGGAGAATTGCTCTATCGCACCAGTGCACCTTGGGATGACTTAAAAAACACACACACCTGGAAGTGGTGAAGAACTAACATGAGTAAATCACTTGTGGCCACCATCAGTAATGTGAGGCTTATGGGGGCTTCCGAGGCCAGAAAAACCATTTAGACATGTCATTGCTGCTGCAAGATGCCAATACTATGAGGTATTTGGGGTTTTTTCTCCTCATGTAGATGGGCCCCAAGTCTAATGACTTTAATTACAGGAGGGTAGATTTTGATTGAATGTTAGAAGGAATGTCTTCACCATAAGAGCAGTTTGGCAGTGGAACCAATTACCTAGAGAGGCATGTGTGCTGTATGGCCTTATCTTCTATTAAGCTTAGAGTGCTGTTGTCATGTGCAGTTCTGTTCACAGTAGTGATATAATATTCAATTGCCGGTCCAGTCAGTTTCTATAGATAGAATGTGGGGTGGGGTGGGAGACAGGGCAGGACAGGATAACACTTTGCATTTTGCTGTATGGAACCAAATGCCTAGGATTGGCCTTGTACTTCTACAGATTGTCTCCTGATCCTCCAGAAAGGCTTTGGAAGGCAGGTTGTTTCAGTGGAGGGAATGAAATTTTCTTCCTTGCACTTGTATAATTTACAGGGTGACCTGTTTTGCATAGGCCAGTTTTGTGTTTGAATAGTATCGGCATATATATAGAACTGTTTGAAGAGAACCAGGATATGTACAGGAGGCATCCTCTATTTCAGAGGTGGAAAAAGTACCACCCTCTAGATCAGGGTGGGCTCAGTGGGGACCATGTGCCACATGTAGCCCTGGAACCAACCCCAATGTTCCCCAAAGCCCCAATTTTAAAAACTAGCATTATTTTTGGACAGTTTATGCCCCCAAACCAGACAGAAGCCCTCCCACAACTTGTGAAACTACACAACATATCCCTGTCCTATTTCTACAAGCACCTCACAGTCCCATACTGCTCCCAATATCTCTGTTTCCTCTGCACTCCCTCTCAAAATGGTGACAGGAGGTGACACAATGTCCTTTTCTTGTCACCATTTTGAGAGGGAGTGCAGAAGAAAAGTAAGATATTTGGACTTGCTGTGTGTGTGTCGGGGGGGGGGAATCTTGAAGCCTATGGGTAATCTGGAGAAGAAATAGACCCCTGTCCCCTATGCAGCTGCCCACCCCTGCTCTAGATACTGTTGGACATCAACTCTCACCGTTCCTCACCATTAACTGTGTTGGCTTGGATTTGTGGGAATTGCAGTCCTATAACATCTGAAAGGCCACGCTTGCCCATCCATGTTCTGCTTAAGTCACTGTCTAGGCCAAGTCCAGTCTATCTTCACAAAAAGGAAGAGTCAAAAGGCCTTGATGTTGTCCATGAACACTCAGCACCTGGCCATAGTCTTACCTGCTATGATGAAAAGTCTTGCCTCACTGTTTAAATCACAGTTATTTCTTAATCTGCACCTGTACATATATATTAGCATATGCATATTTTATGCAAGACTGTGCTCTCATTTGGGGGAGTGACTAGTTTAGCTACTCAGGATCTAAAACAACATATTATCCAAAGTGTTATGCAAAAAAAAATTAAAATCCCAGTTTTGTGCGATGTGGGCTAAATCAGAGAGATTAATAGCTTTATAAATATAACCCTATATTGTTGCTTGTGGCATTTCCATTCTAACAGGAGACTAAAATCTCTGATTCTTCCCATGTCCTTGTTATACAAGTTTGCATGAGTCACACAAATAAAACATGTGTTTGCAAACTTCCAATCTGAAAAATTGTACCTACTGCTTTTCATGTCAAATGATTTCCCTTTCACTGAGCTAGCCTGTTAAGAAAATGTAATAGATTGCATGTCTTTTCAGCTTGGTAGATTCAAACTGATTTTTTACAGAAGTAAGGGATTCCTAAGCTGTTCAGACAAAGATCAGTGTAGACAAGTTATTTAAAGAAATCCCTTGCTTTGTTCAGAACACATTGTCATCAGCATTGTCCAAAGGATCTAAGGCCCCAAATAGCCCTTCCATGGCTTGCCTAAAGCGGCCTGCTCCAATTGCACTTGGAGTGGCGAAAAACTATACACATTACATAAGGCACATGAGGAAAAAAGGGTTCTGTGCTTTTCTTTTGGTACGAAGAATAACTGGCAAGGATGAGGTTATGCTTAGGTGCATCATTTCAAGAAGAGAACAAGGAGTGGCTTGTTGAAATTTAGGAGTGGTAGCAGAACTTAAATGGCTTTTTCACTCCAGAACAAGAGAAGAAAAAGCAATTTGACATTGCCCCAGGCCTTCAAACTGTATAGCTTTTTCAGGACTTAAAAGTCTGTTGGACAGATAGCAGGAAAAGTCTCCAAGGCTTGGTTTCTGCATGCCATAATGAAGGAGCATGTGAGCCATTGTAGTCAGGATGTAGTAGGCAACTCTGAAACTGCCTAGTAGCTTATTCCCACATGTACTCTGCCTGATTTTAAAGAAGTTCAGAAATAAATACATTTACTGTGGGGTTCTGGAAGGATGAGCAAATGTTTTCCATGCAGAAAGCTCCCAGCCAGAGCACATGCTTTACATGCACAGTGTTGGTGGTAGAGCACATGCTCTGCATGCAGAAGGCCCCTTGCTCAGTTACTAGGATCTCTAGCTGAAAGCATTAGATGTCCTTCCTGAGACCTTACAGAGTGCTTGCACATTAGAATAGACACTTAGGATCTAGCTCAGCCTTGCCAAGATGTTTTGAGCACAGCTTGAAAAAGTTACATTTTGGGCTACAGTTACAAGGATCCTTAGCTATCATGTCCAATGGCCATGGTGGCTGGGGGATTCTGAGAACCAGAGTCCAAAAAAATAACATCTCCAAGCTCTGGTTTTGACTGCCACTCCACCAGCCCATGCCAACATGGCCAATGTTTAGGGATGATGGGATTGTAATCTTATATGTCTAGAGGGACTGTGGTTCTGGAAGACTGAGGTATATAGATGGACAAATAGCCCATCTTGGTGTAAGACTGTTTTCTAGGTCCCTTAGTATTTCAGGTTCCCATGTTTGGAATGTGGGAAACTGGAGATAAAAATGGGACATAGCAAGGGAACGGGTGAGTACCATCCCGAGTTGTCTTTCATTCAATTGTGTTTTCAAACAGTAAGTGTGGTGGTTGCTCACTTCTGCATACTTTAATTTATTCCCAACTCTTTGCTTTTAAGCCTGTTAAGTGTGGAAGTCTTTGGCTTTTCATGAATGTAATGAATGTTGGTTGCTAGGCATGCAAATAGGTCTGAGGTAAATATGGGTATTGGATAATAGCGATTGATGTCACAAAAACACTGATGCCTCCATAATGCAGGAGGGAAACTGTGCCAGTTTCCTACGCCTTTCTTGGGGGAGGTGGACCTTTGAGGAGACTTCACTTGGGTCAGGTGGCACATTACCCATGCACAATCTGTCTTATCTTCCCCGCCTCATACTGCTTACTGTCTGGGATCATAAGGCTGATATGGAGATAAGTAGAAGACAGGTTGACAGACAAACCTATAGACGTATGGGAGGTTGTTACAGAAAGTTTCAGGCCTAGATAGACTTTTCTAAAATGTTTGGTAATGAGTTGCACCTCAGTGGGTTTGCTTGTTTGATCCTGTGTTTGAAGAGCCTTCTTAATTTTAGCAAAATCATCATAAAATATGCAGGAGCATGCGGCTGCATTATCAATCAAGTGCACATTCCACATTGCAGTCAAAACATGAGCTGAACAGTTGGGAAGAAGTGGGCTTGTATTAGTGTAGCTGTTCTTTTCTTACTCCAATTTCTTTATTTGGCTTTCTTAATATATGTAAATTGCATAGCTGAAGTATGCCCTTTCAACGCATTACATTTTGAACTTGAAAACTAAATTCTGAGTACAAAATAGATGTGCATAAGTAGCACTGGCCTTAATCCAATCAGCGTAAAATAGTTGTGGTAGGAAGCAGATGACACCATTTTAATTCTTCCAATTTTACCTTAGGATCTCTTAAAACATAAGAGCTTGGGAAAGTTACCTTTTTGGACTACAAATATGTGAGTACAGTGAGCTTCAGGTGCCTGTAGAATTACAGGCGTCATCTCAGCAACTACAGCAACCTGTAGAAACAAAACTCAGTTCTTGGGTACAAAATATATGAGTAGATGGCATTATTTACAAAGGCTATATGCATTTAGAACAGCTAGTGAGGACCCACCTTTTAGTTCCCACTCACATGAAGCTCATTTCACAATTTTTCTTCTACAGGAAAAATTGAACCTCCCTAGTTTGGACCCATATTTATTTCAAAGACTGTTATTGGTCATTAATAACAGTGGGACATCCATGTTCAGAGGTAGTGCCCATGGGAGTATTCATCTTGGTTCTAATGGGTCAGGCTTATGGCAACTGTAGTTCAAAACATAAAGAGGGCTTTAGATTGCCAATGAAGATTGTAGTCCAAAAGATATAGGGGGCTTTAGGTTATCACTGGAGATTGTATCTCCTAAAATACAGAAGGGTTCAGGTTGTAACTGAAGATTATAGTTCAAAACATATGGAGGTCTTCAGGTGACCACTGAAGACAGTTTTTTTTGGGGGGGGGCAGCAGTAGGGGAGGACAATTTCTTCTATGTCCCACTTGGTAATTTCCCCAAAACATCTGGTTGGTCCCTGTGAGAAACATGTTTGGGATTATGTGTAGAAATGGAATCTTAATGTTTAATTTTCAGAATATCCCCCCTTTCTGCTTAGAGCAGGTGCTTGGAAAAATTACTTTCTGTGCTATAACTGCCACAGTCCCTTAGACAGTTGTTGTCCAACCCCTGCCCCCACCCCTGCCAGCTTTGCTTTAAACTTTTCTAGGTAAAAGACCACCACCCACCCCAGAAGCCCTTCAGGAAGCACATTTTTTTTTGGTAAATATTCAGTGGTGTTGAAGTTCTTAGCAACCATCAACCTATCTAGAACTAAATAATTGTGGCACATCCATGGACATATTCTGAGTAGATGTATATGGCATGTACCTAGTGCAGATGTCCACAGGGGTATAGTGAGATAGTGTTCATGGAGGAAGGGATTGTTTCTGTGAAATCTTACTTCTCTGAACATACACATTTCTACTTCCTTTTACATCTATTTATATGTAATTATAACTATTCTAACCACAGACCATCTATATACTATTGCTATATACTATTCTGTCTACAAACTAACTTACGATTACCACATACTGTTCTAACTACAGACCAACTAAAACAGACCCAAATATTTATGTTGTCCCATGTCATCTTGTCACACTATCAGAGGTGGGTCAAAGGGGAAGTTAATTATGCTTAATGAGCATCTCACCACCAGGCTTCGGTAACACAATAGCTGGCATGAAGCTGCAATATTTTTTACTCTTCAGTTTATAAACTCTGGCTGTTCTTCCTTCTGTTTTCAGGACTGAGGGCATGGATTCCTCTGACCTGAAAAGTGATACACTAAAGATCATTCATACCTTTAATTCTTTATACAGTACAACCCCACTGTTCGCAGGGGATATGTTCCTGGACTTACCGTGGATGCTGGAAACTGGAGATTATAGTGAGCCCTATTAAGTTATTTCCAGCCCAAACATAACATAGAGTCATGCTGGAGGACTTAGAAGATGCCTAGAGAGAACATATTTTTGGACGTAGGTAAGTGAATTGGTAGTTATTGGTCCCACAGATATAGGGGCTGTACAGTATTTGCTGTATTCATGTTCCCTTGGTAACTTTGTCCTGCTGCCTTTCTAAATGTTCAACTGAAGTTTTAAGTTACTGCAATGTTAGAAATACGAGGACTGAAGGAAAATTTCATTGGGGGGGGAATTATTATTGGGAGGCAAGGCCCTCATCCCCCCCCCCATCACTATTCACTTGGATGTCCATAATTTAGGACAAAAAGCTAAGGACTCACTCTGTGCTTGAAACTCTAAAAAGAGAATTTGATTGAGATTCTACCATAGCTATTAGGTGGGGGGAATGGTGATGATGAGAGCCAGTGTGGTGTAGTGGTTTAAGTGCTGGATTATGATTCTGGAGACCAGGGTTCCAATCTCTACTTGGCCATGGAAACCCACTGGCTGACCTTGGGCAAATCACATTCTTTCAATCTCAGAGGAGAGTAAAGGCAAGCCCCCACTGAATAAATCTTGCCAAGAAAACCCTGTGATAGGTTTGTCTTAGGATTGCCATAAGTTGGAAATGACTTGAAGACAGAACAACAACAACAATGGTGATGATGATGCCATTCAGGATTTGTGGATTTGGGGTTATTATAGTCCAAAAAAGTAACATCTACACTCTGGAGAAAACCTTTGGTCATCTGGAGACTCTTTCTCTTTTTAGCTCAGCCAGGAGCAGTGAAGAATCCCAGTAGGTTTCCTGGGAAGTGGTTGTTTTCCCCCCAAGGGGTAATCTTACCCTGTTCTCCTAAGAGAGGCATATAAGTGAAGAATATACTTGGAAAACCTTCATATTAATAATGTAGCCTTATGGCTACAATAATGCTGCAAGCCTAAGCATTTACCTAGGAGTAAACCCGATCAAATACAGTTGAACTTACTTTTGAATAACCATGCACTGGATTATATTATAAATCAATTTTACCTGCTTCTGGAAGCAATTCCTAATATGCTTAGGGGACTAGCATTAAAGAAGTAATTTGGATGGCATCAGGATTCTAATATTTCAGGCGGAAAATGAATAGGATATTTCCAGAATGAACTAGGGGAAAGAAGTAGCTGCAAGTAAGAATTAAGAAGAGGGCTCAAATAAAATACAAGCCAAGTAATTACCAAGTAGCCAAGTAGTATGAGATCACAAGACAAAAAGGTGACTCCCAGCATGTGCCTGGCTAGCAGCCATGAATAGCTCTGATAAATCATAGCAAGTTCTTAAACCAGATGTTGGCAATAATGTACTGCTTAGTACTGTTAGTTTTTTTTAAAGTGTGAAGTAAAAAAACAACACAATCTGTCCAGTTCCATCTATTTCAAGGTGAATTGAGACAAAAGGTTAATGGCTAGGAGCAAGAAATTTAAGAACATCGTGTTAATGTTCTAAGGCAAAATATTTTTTATGTGTGATTGATACCAGTGTTCTGAACTTCAGATGTATTTTTTCCTCTTCCTTTTAAAGTCACAGATGTAATTTATTCAAAAATAATTTCATGTTAAGCCATATATAGAACAATTGCTAAGTAAAACAAGATACATATACAGTTGTCCCTCCATGTCCATGGATTTGGTATCCATGGATTTAAGTATTCATGGCTTGAAAAATATTCTTAAAAAAATAATAATCCAAAAAGCAAACCTTGATTTTGCCATCTTATATAAGAGACCCATTTTGCTATGCCATTGCATATAATGGGACTTGAGTATTCACGGATTTTGGTATCAAGGGGAGGGGTCCTGAAACTAGACCCCAGTGAATATGAAGGGACAACTGTAAAACATTTGACACAATTTACAGGCACTGGAGCTGAACAGCAGCCATCACAAGGGCTTTTGCAGTCATGTGGACACATTGATATTGTCCAACTGTGGACAACGGATGGCAATAGTGCCCACCACGGGCATTTCCCATGGCCTATGGGTCACTCCAACCCAGCATGCTAGCTTGATATTCCATTTCTCAGTGGAAGAAGTTACCTCTTGACAGCAAAAGATACAAAGTGAAAGAATCTCATTCTCTTGCCTGGTTAAGGCATCTCTTCTGTGGCATAATGAGAGTAGTAGTGGCTTCTTTGTCTTTGGGATGGTGAACTTACTCCATGTTTAAATCTGAACTTTAATGGAGCTGTCCAAGGTGCCGAAGCCTATCCCAAAAATAGGGTCAGCAACTTTTAAAGTTTGGATCAAAACCCAGAATAGATTCACAGTGCCATTGATATGGGAGCCACCAGCAGCCATGGAATGGAAGATCGTCTAAAAAACATTGTTCAGGGACTTTGGGGGGAAACCGTGATTCCTCAAGTGGAAGGTAACCTGGAATCCACAGAGTAGTTATTCTCTTGTGCATCTTTTCCTCCAACAGAGCCCCATTGTGGATAGGGAAGAGAGCTGGAGAAACCTACAGTGTGGAGAGGGGAGAGAGGGAATGGGCCAAAGGCAATCCCATGGACACTCTTTGCACTGTTTGTCCAGCAGTCAGATCATTCTGTCCAAGGACACTGTATTGTGCTATATCTGATGTGGCCGTTAGAAAATGTAAAAAGGTGATCATTTTAGGTCATTTTAGGTGGAAGAGATACTCATGGTCTCAGATTTGATGGTGTTTTACTGGTAAGAAGAAGGTACGGTGCATAGATTTTTCCCTTGGACATAGGATATAGGTAAATTCAGATTGATTAATAGAATCTGGTCATTGTCTACCTTTCAGAAAACTTTGACAATAATCATCACAGTCAAGAGGGCAATAGTGCATCAGTTACTGATGCTGAAGGAGAAGGAAGATCAAATTAACAGACAGTAAATCTGAAGTTGATGCCATGAGTATATGAGGCCATATCACTTACCCATCTATACTCATGTAGGTCTCCTACAAAAAAAATTACGAATTGTTATTTGATAAGGATGTGGAGAATTCTGTGAGCAGATACAAATGACCACTCACTAAAAGGTAAAATATTATGTTATAAATGCAATTGTTTTGTAATCTTCTGTCCTGGTTGCTAAACTGGTTCTGGTAAGTGACAGAGGAGATTTTGTCACCCATAAGAACCCATGTAAATGTATGACGAAACATATAAATGATTATCTAGCTTTTCTGTTAGCTATCTTTAAAGCCACTCATAGAACTGCAGTTGTCATAGGAGACTAAGCCATTTCATGGAGAACACTGCCATATAGCAATACTAAGGTTAGGTCTAAAGTTTAGGCAGTGGTGGGCAAAATACAATCCAGGGCTCCATGTGGCCTCCAAGGCCCTTTTTACAACCTTTGACTCTCTAGACTACTTGGATCACCCTTTATTCCGCTTTCCTACAAAGATTTGCCCTTGTTGGAAGCTTTTAGGAGTGGCAACTCATTTTTAAGATAGAATAACTTTTTTCAAAACCAGAAGTGGACTTCCAGTCACTTCCAAGTTTGACAGATCTCTCGAGGTTGGCCTTGCAGTTCCAGCCCTTAGGCTCCTATAACTCACTTTTCCCTTTTACCATTAAGACCCCACCCCAGGGTCAAACCTATGTGTTTAGTGTTGGGTTCAGTCTGATAATGCGTGACCAATTCTTCTTATTAATTGTTAAATGAAAAGATGCTCACACAGAGATGTAGAAAATAGAACAATAAAGATTTATGGTATAACAAGCAAGTTAGCCTTCTAGCATTATGCACACTCACACAAAACATTTTGGTTAAAACAATGTAGCACTTTCTGTGAATTCTTTCCACAACACACTCAGCTCCCATGAAATTGAAGTCTCTATCTGGTCTTCATCAAACTATTGCTGTTTCTGACTGGCCCTCTGTGACAGTTTAACAGACAAGTCTCCAGTTTTATATTTCGTCCCAAAGGCCCACCCTCCGGCATTTTGAAGGCTATAATTCACTGGCCATGTAGGCTAACAATTTAACCCGACTTCACACATTTATTTGGTTTTGAAATACATGGCAGTCTGTGCAGTCCCTGGAGAATTTCTGCCCTGGGATAGAAAACTGACCTATGGTTGTGCCTCGGTTGCCTGGTTTACACTCTAAACATTACACTTGCCTTGTGATGCTTGGAATTCTGATGTTATGTCTTTACTCCTCTACAAAGTGTATCATTTGTGGGTAACATGTTGAGTGTGCTTTCCACCTGTAGAGTTCTGCTATAGTCTGCTATGCTTACTGGTGTGGTAAGTGTAATATTTACATCAAATTCACATGAGTCATGGCTGAGGTGTCAGTAACTTGTGTGATAGAGCAGTTTGTGCATTAACTGGTGTGGCCACTCTTAGAGATAATCCAGCCCTCTTCCCCCACCCCTCCACAGCTGTCTTTTAAAGGACTGGCATAATAGTAAGGGATAGTTGGTTTTTCGTAGAATCATAGAATTGTAGAGTTGGAAGACACCACAAGGACCATCCTGCCCTGCCACGCAGGAAATCATGATCAAAGCATGCCTGACAGATGGCCATCCAGCCTCTGTTTAAAGACCTCCAAGGAAGGAGACCCCACCATGCTCCGAGGGGAGTGTGTTCCACTGCCGAACAGCTCTTACTGTCAGAAAGTTCCTCCTAATGTTGAGGTGGAATCTCTGTTCCTGGAGCTTGCATCCATTGCTCCGAGTTCTAGTCTCTGGAGCAGCAGAAAACAAGCTTGCTCCATCTTCATTGTGACACCCCTTCAAATACTTAAACAAGGCTATCATATTGCCCCTTAACCGTCTTTTTTCCATGCTAAACATACCCAGCTCCCTAAATCTTTCATCATAAGGCATGGTTTCCAGACCTTTCACCATTTTAGTTGCCCTCCTCTGGACATGCTCCAATTTGTCAATATCCTTTTTGAATTGTGGTGCCCAGAACTGGACACAGTATTCTAGGTGAGGCCTGACCAAGGCAGAATAAAGTGGCACCATTACTTCCCTTGATCTGGACACTATACTTCTATTGATGCAGCCCAAAATCACATTGGCCTTTTTAGCTGCCGCATCACACTGTTGACTCATGTTCAACTTGTGGTCTACTAGGACTCCTAGATCCCTTTCGCACGTAGTCTCATTCAGCCAGGTCTCCCCCATGTTGTATCTATGCATTTCATTTTTCCGGCATAAGTGCAGTACCTTTCATTTCTCCGTATTGAATTTCATTTTGTTAGCTTTGGCCCAGCTCTCCAGTCTATCCAGGTCATTTTGAATTTTGATCCTGTCCTCTAGGGTATTAGCTACTCCTCCCAATTTGGTGTCATCTGCAAATTTAATAAGTATGCCCCTAATTCCCTCATCCAAGTCATGGAAAAAGATGTTGAATAGCACTGGGCCCAGGACAGAACCCTGTGGCACCCCACTGGTCACATCTTTCCAAGATGAAGAGGAGCCACTGAGGAGCACCCATTGGGTTCGGCTGATCAACCAATTACAAATCAATGTAACAGTTAATTTGCCTAGCCCACATGATTTAACAAGCTTGTTTGCAAGAATGTCATGGGGAACCTTGTCAAAGGCCTTACTGAAATCAAGATATGCGATATCCACAGCGTTCCCTTCGTGTACCAAGCTGGTAATTTTATCAAAAAAAAAAAAAAAGAGAGAGAGAGAGAGAGAGAGAGAGATCAGATTAGTCTGGCATGACTTGTTTCTCTGAAACCCATGTTGACTTTTTGTGATTATGGGATTGCCTTCTAAATGTTCACAGACTCTGTGTTTAATGATCTGCTCTAGAATCTTCCCTCATATTGATGTCAGACTAACTGGACGATAATTGTTGGGATCCTCTTTTTTTCCCTTTTTGAAGATGGGGACAACGTTTGCCCTCCTCCAGTCTGCTGGGACTTCTCCTGTTCTCCAGGAGTTCTCAAAGATTATTGCCAATGGCTCTGAGATTATATTTGCCAGCTCTTTTAATACTCTTGGATGTAGTTCATCTGATCCTGGAGATTTAAATTCGTTTAGATTAAGAAGGTATTCCTGTACTACCTCTTTATTTATTCTGTGCTGGATTTCCCCTATTGTGTCCTCTGTTCCCTTATCCTCAGGTTGATCACCCTTTTCCTTTTCTGAAAACACTGAGGCAAAGAAGGTATTGAGTAATTCTGCCTTTTCTCTGTCACCTGTTTGCATTTTGCCATCTTCTCCACATAGTGGCCCTACCATTTCCTTCTTCCTTTTGCTGCGGACGTACCCAAAAACCCCCCTTTTTATTGTTCTTAACCTCTTTAGCGAGCCTGAGCTCATTCTGCGCTTTAGCTTTTCTGACTTTACTCCTACACGTGTTCGCTATCTGTTTGAATTCTTCTTTGGTGATTTCTCCCTTTTTCCATTTCATATACATGTTCCATTTAAAACTTAGCTCCATTCAAAGTTCTTTAGTCATCCATCCTGGTTTCTTGAGACACCTCCCATTTTTCTCCCTCACTGGTACTGTTTGAAATTGTGCCTTCAATATCTCCCTTTTGAGAAAGTCCCATCCATCTTGAGGTCCCTTCTCTTTCAGTATTCCTGACCATGGGATCATCCCCAATATTTCCCTGAGTTTATTGAAATCAGCTCTCCTAAAGTCTAGAATGCATGTCTGACTATGCCTGGCTTCTCCTTTCCATTGTATTACAAAATCCAGGAGACCATGATCACTCTCATCTAAGAATCCCACCCCTTGCACCCCATTAACTAGGTCATCCCTGTTGGTTAGGATCAGATCTAAAATAGCTGACCCCCTTGTTGCCTCTTCCACCTTTTGGACCATGAAATTGTCTTCCAGGCAAGTAAGGAATTTGCTAGACCTTGAAGCTTTGGTTGAGTTTGATTTCCAGCAAATATCAGGATAGTTGAAGTCACCCATCACTACTACATCTCTCCTTTCTATGTGTGTGGTCATCTGTTCTAGAAAGGAATAGTCCAGTTCCTCTGTCTGACTTGGGGATCTGTAGTAGAGTCCCACAATAACATCCCTGTTGTTTCCCTCCCCTTTAATTTTTATCCAGATGCTCTCCACCTGGCTTCCAGTATTGATGTCATGGATCTCTTCACTGGTGTAAATATCCCTGATATATAATGCTGTTCCCCCTCCTTTCCTGTTTGGCCTGTTTCTCTTATAAAGGCTATACCCCTCTATTCCTACATTCCAATCACGAGGCTCATCCCACCAGGATTCAGTAATGCCTATTATATCATATTTGCTTTGTTGTGCTAGGAGTTCAAGTTCATCTTGCTTATTTCTCATGCTCTGCGCATTAGTGAAGAGACATCTAAGACCATGTGTTCCCTTTACATGCTGTCTCTGCAAGTTTTTTTTTTGCCTCCCACTGTTGGGTCCTTGCACTGTTTGCCTTTCCCCCTCTATGACAGTTTGACTATTTTCTCCAACCCTTTTGCCTTCCAGAATACTGTCTCCCTCCCCCATATGACTCAGTTTAAAGCCCTCCTGATCAAATTCTTGAGACTGTTGGCAAAAATGTTTCTGCCAACTGTCGTGAGATGAACCCATCCCTTGCCAGAAGCCCCCCCCCTCATGGAACCACAGCCCATGATCCAAGAATCCAAATTGTTCTTGGCAACACCATCTATGGAGCCAGTTGTTTACATCAGCTATTTTCTTCTCCCATCCTAGACCATGCCCTTCAACTGGCAGAAGAGACGAGATGACAACCTGTGCATCCATTTCTTTCAGCTTCCACCCGAGAGTCTCATAATCTCTTCTGATCTTCAGAAAGTTGTGCCTTGCAGTATCATTGGTTCCCACCTGGACCAAAAGGAAGGGGTAATGATCAGTAGACTTGACCAGTCTTGTCAGCCTCTCCGTTACATCATGGATCTTTCCAAGCAGGGTGGCCATATTAGCAAGGCAAATAGTAAGGCATAAAGGCAAACGCCAAGGAATCCAAAGGCAAAACTTCCATTTCAGGGCATATTATGTATGCCTAATAGGATATTTTCCCACAAAACAATTTTAAAAAAAAAGTTCAACTATTAAGGTGGAGGTGAGATGAGAAAATGCCACTCAAGACTCATCTAGCATAAACATCCCATTTAGAAACATCACATTTCATTTTCCGTACTAAGTTTTAACAATATTACTAGTATTGTGTTTAGACATCACCTAAATCTGGGAATTATGAAGTTTTGCTATACAGTAGGACCCTCTTATACACCGGGGATTAGTTCTGGGGGTCCCCATGGATACCGAAAACAGTGGATAATAGAGAACACCATTGAAAATAATGGGCCTTCCTGTTTAAAATACCATAGAGTTGCCTTGGAGGACCTAGAAAATGTCTAGAGAGGACATATTTTCTAGGAAGACTCTATGGTGTGTGTGCTGTTTTGTGTCCCATGGATAACTGAATCAGTGGATATGGGGGTCCTGCTTTACTTTCATGTGGCCTGAGGACAAGATCCTGTTTGTACCTAGTAGAGTATAAATCTCCATTTGTATATTTACACTGGAAATCTAGGATAGGAATGGCTTTATGCCATGTGACAGTGCAAGATTGCTCTTCCAGCACCCTAGAAATTTAGATTATGGAATGGAGCTGTGCCAAGTCACCATCCAACTGTCATTGTGCAACCCGTGGTAAGTGTTATGAAAGAAGGTACTAGATACTTCCTTATGCAAGAAAGTACTTAAACACTGCCATAATCAGGATTATGCTAATGCAACTCAGCAAGTAGATTCCAGCCCTAAAGACCTGCATATAAAATCATTGTAGAACTATAGCATTCAGCTTATAAACATTCACCTGTGTTCAGGGATGTACTGCTTCATCCAGCATTAAGTTACTTTTGTTCAAGGCTTCACGCCCAACTAGCTTATGGTTTATACATTAACCCTGAGCCAGTGTGTCTATTAAAAATTAATACATGTAGAGGACTTCTGCTAGCAGCTTCTGAGAATGAGCACAAGCAATCTGATAGCAATAAGCTGCTGTGGCACTTGATGGGAACAGCACACTTTCTAGGTGAGGTAAGCACCCATCTTAACATGGGTACAGATGAGTGAAACACCAAAGCTTTGATATAAGAAGTACTTAAGTTTGGTGTCAGCTGTTCACTTTGTGGATGATGAAGTGCACATCACTCCAGAGCTATACTCTCTCACTAGTATCATTCTGAACACAACAAAGAAGAGAGTCATTTAAGATCTCATCTTGAAAAAGCGAAACCTGAATTTCAAGCATCATGTCTTTCTGTGTCACACTTGCAGAGCACACAACTTACAGAGACTGGGCTGTTGCTTCCTTGATTGAATCAATTCACTTCTAGTGCAGTGTCACTCTTTTCCTATTGCTTTCTGCTTTACAAAGCATTTTTTGGCTTTTCCGATGAGTCACATTGTCTCATGATATGTTGAAAGTATGACAGCCTCAGTTTAGTCATCTTCACTTCTAATGAGAGTTTAGGATTGAATTGTTCTAATATCCATTCATTTGTGTTTTTAACAGTCCATGATATCCTTAGAATTCTTCCATATCTGTAGAACTTTTCTCCAGTACGTGATGACTTGAAGTGAATAGATTTTTGTGTGAAAGAACTATGATCTCCATTCAGTTTTTGTAATTGAACCAAATGCCTGGCCTCTGAATCATATGTCTGAAGGGTATGTGTCTTGCACTAGGCTTCTGTTACTCAGTCTTGGGATTCTAGTAGATAACAGAGTAGATCCCACAAACCTGATGTCTGCCCACTCTCAGACAGCATGGAGCTAGATGGTCAAATAGTCTGCCCTGAGATAAGGCAGCCCTTATGTTTAGTAAGAAAAACCGTTCCACCTACATACTTTTGTGAACATTCATTCCACATAACAGCTTATATATTCCCTTTGCCTCCGCTAGGCAAAACCCAGGTGCCGTTTACATGATGAAAATGTCCCGGGAAGAATTCGTGTCGATCCCTGGCAGTTTGCACGTACATCGGGTCGAGTACGTGATTTTTGGAACGGGGGGCACCTTTTATCCCTCAACCTGCGGGACTTCCAGTTCCGCAGGTTGTGCCGGTTTTTAAAAAAGTCACTGGAGGATTCGGAAAATCGGAAATGTAAACAGCCTGGGACAAAATATCTTGGTACCAGGGGATGGCCAGAAATGGTGACTGGGGGCGGGCTTAGGGATCAGTGACCAGAAAAGGAGGGGTCAGTCACCTGTTCAACAGATCCAGCCTCACCAGCTGAAAATAAAGGCATCCCTTCCAGCTGCATGTAGGTTGGTGTGTGTGCGCGTGTGTACTCAATCACCTTTTAAAATGGATTTCTACACTGCAAACCCTTCAGCTTTAACCTCTTCCTCAACTGCATGTTACAAAGAGATCGTGGTGGGCAGAGGGTCGCCCATTCATCCCGTACCTTTATCACCTCCCTGGGTCTGAACGGGCACAGTAAAATATTCCAGCGTCTAAGCGAATGAACACACTTTTATTCCCCCCCATCACAATGCACAGTAAAAAAAATGCCAGCATCTGTGTCTTTCAAAATGCCTGTCTGTCGCTGGCTTGACATCTTCACTCTGCAGCTAAAACTCTGCTTTAAGGGTTAACATTTTAAAGAGGCAAGGGGAATCCCAAGCCTCCCCTTCCCAGCCTTGATTTCAAAAGGAAAGCACTCGTTCCTCCCTCTGAGCAAAAGCTCACATTCTGGGTTTTTCAAAATGCCTTCTGCTTAAAGGGTTAACATTTTAAAGAGGCAAGGGGAATACCAAATCTCTGCCCCCCCTCTCCCCCCCCCTCGCCAGCCAATAGCATCGCTCGTGGCGCCGAACTCTAAAGGAAGTGCGTCACCGAGGTTGTGAAAACATGACTAATCACATCCTTGATTGACAGCCAAAAAAAAAAAAAAATCCCGGTAAGCTAAACATGTGTAAACAGCAAAAGCACGGGATATAAGAGTGCGGGACCAATAAAAACTTTTGTCGTGTAAATATCAATCACGGGATCTTCCAGGATTTCCTAAAGAGTGACAAAAATCGTATAAACAGCGAGGGATGGATACGGGATCAGGAAGTCACGGTAAGCCTCGCGGCAAAACTTGTTGTATAACTGGCACCCCAGTATTTTTTGTTATTTGTACCAAATTTTTGGGGTGGATGCAATGGGGCCTGAGTATTTCTTTCAGACCTTTTTGAGTGAGTTGAGTTTGGAGCAGGATGGAGGGAGAAAAAAGAATTTTAAAAAACTTGAGCTAGGACATAATCATCCGATCTGCAAAGTATATCTACATTTTGTGCTAGGGTGCAATTGCCTACAAAGAAGTAGGAAGAATACAATACTATTAAAATATCTGTCCCTCTATGACAGATGTGGCTAAATGTGTCACAGTTGGTTTTAAATCAAATTAAAGAGCTAAAAGTCAGCTATTATTTCAACATTAAAAGAAGGGGAGAAAGTTACCCTCTAGCAGATCTGTGCCACTTGGATTTTGCTCAAAAAGTGACTGATCCATGTTCAAAGTGCAGCGCTATAAAGGGCCATTATAAAACTCCCATGTAATAAATGTACTCCCTGTTATTTCTCTGTTTCAGACAGGAAGGGAATAGATACCTTATAGCCTACTGATGTGAAATTGGCAGGAGTTTTGCCCACTTAAATTTAAAATCTGGTTCCTACTGCCATCCTGAGATGTAAGTCTCCCACCAGAGATTTCCCTAGCTCACCTTGTATAAAACAGCTAAGTCGGTTAACAGGCTGGAAAAGATATATTTGCCTAATTTCTGACCAGTGGTAAGCTGGATTTTGTTTCACTGGTGGCCAGTCTTTTTGGAAAATGTACCACATGAAATCCAAAGTATGAATTATGTTATTATATATTCAGCCCTTATCATCTACTACCCCACTGCTTAGGGAGATTTATTTCCCTATTAGCACAAGAGTTTGGAATGTTAGCTTTATAAAGGTAATTTGTTTTGTAACTCATTACAGCCCCCCCCCCACACACCATTGCAAATGTTTCATAACTTTTTTCATTGCTCTTTAAATTACTCATTAATGTTTTGTTTGTTTGTTAGCACTGGGATTCTTTCTGGAGGGAAAAATCCATCTTTAAACAAGTAAAGTGGTTTAAAATTTTATTGGTCATACAAAAGCCTCTCAAATAATTTCTGTTTCCCCCCAAATAATGATTAAAAAGTAACTCTAAAATGTTACTCACTAATTTGGGATACTAACATAGCCTATAGTTTTACTGTTTTGTAAAAGGACTGTCTTTACACTCCCTTGATTCCAGCAAGTAAGACAGATGATGATATTCCTTGTAGCATGTTGATTTTAAACTCTTAATTGCATAGGGGCTAAGAGGCAGGCAAGTACATGCACTTAATCCCAGGCTACAGCCTGACTTCAGTAGCCTCCTGCTTCTGCTCCAGTTGCTATAATTTCCTACTGTCTACACCATGTGTCACATCATGCTTTACAATTACCCCCCAGAAGTAAGAGTGCTACAAACTTGTCCCTTAGACTCCAGCTTGCACTTTCTCCTAAATGCTATCTTCCTTCCTTCCTTCCTTCCTTCCTTCCTTCCTTCCTTTCTTTCTTTTTTGTTCTCTCCCTGGGATCCTTCTTTTGCTTTTTACACACACACACTGTAGGCAGCAAACTAAGTTCCAAGCAGAGGGTTGACTACTAGAGCTGCCTCTCAAGGAATGTGATGGTGGCATTTGACTAGAGCATAAATATATTTGCATTTTTAACATCTTGGGTTTATAGTTTCCAAAATAACTTTCCAAGTTCTGTATTGTGGAGGAATTACTCTGTGTTCTTTGTGTCACCTGTAAATAGTTTTGTTGCTGCTGTGTCTATACCCATCCTTTCTGGATAGTTGTATCCCTTTGATCACTGTTAACAGGTGGCATGGCTCCCTGATTCTTGCTTATTAATTCATTCTTTTTTCTTGACCATGGATATCTGCAGCAGCATCATTTTTTTCTGAATCCCTGGGGTTGTCTAGATGGTGAAAAACTCTTCATCGAATTCAAGTGGAATACCGTTTGTCTAAATGGGATATCGTGGCAATTTGCAGTATTCAGAAGGAGGGGGACCAAAAACTGCAAAAACTATGTGATAAAAGCCTTAGTGGCTTTCCCCAAAGTTTTTTTAAAAACTGCAATGGAAATGCACATACCTGCTTGTTCAGACAACCATTCAGATTGTAGCACATTCTTGGGGAGGATGGAACTGGATTTCTGGTTGGTCAGATGTGCATGGGGGGTGGAGCTTGCCATCAGTGAGAAGTGGCTGGAACTGCCATGGTGGATTCTTGCAGTAGTGAACATGTGCTGAGGCAGTGAAATGGGTTGTAGGTTTTTTAAAGCTTGTTTAAGCAGAAGATCGCACTTCCTCATCTTGGATTTACTTTAAAAAACAAATACTGTTTGGAGGTAACAACCTGGGAAAAATAAAAACACAAATAATTCACTTGTGCTTGCTGTTTTGATTCACTGGCATGCCCATTTGAAGAGCAAAGGCGGATAGCTTCACATATCAGCAATCTTGCCAAAAAATCATGGAGACAAATGGACACTGCTGCGAATTAGCATTACTGCACACCAATCCACGTTTTATTGCCTCGTATAAATGAGGCCACTGTTTCCTAAGACTGGTGAAGCCAGCACAGTTGGAGGGATGCCTTATTAATTTTACCAGTCTGCATATCTTCAAAAGGGCATGAAGGTAACCCAGCAATGATATCCATAAAAATACTTTAGCAAAAGGTATGGTGAATATGACAAGACCTTTCACAACCTTGGTCCATTTCATCAGAGTCTGGAGAGGAGTGAGAAGGGAAGGAAATCTGCATTTGTGAAATTTACCTCTCTTTCTTCTAGCATTGTCAGTTTCCCTGGTGGCCTAAAAGAGGAAGGTTAAAGAAAACATCAGGAAGTGAGGCAGGTAGTGAAGAACGAGAGAACTGTCCGACATTCAGTTTATAATGACAATGAGTCAGAGGTTCATGACAAGGCAGTATGGGCCAGCAACTGAGGTGGCCAAGTAGAGGAGGGGAACTTTTACTATTAAACTGGTTAGAGCGGATGTGGTAATATTTGAAGTGAGAGTAGCATGACTTTTGAATGGTAGTAATGTGCATTAAACTGAAGCAAAGAGAAAGAAAGATCATGAAAGGACATGAAGACATATCCATGATTTTGATGTGATTTCAATACGCATAGTTGGCAAGTTGTATATCTTCATCCTGTGCCAGTAAGAATATACAGTACTTTGTGCAGGATGCAACCATAAGCCTGGCTATTGAATGCATTGGTGTAAGGCCAAAACCAAATATATTGATTATTCAATAATACAAAACTGGGAACACTCCCCATCTCCTGTCAGCCTTGCCCAGTCATAGCAGTGCTATATGCTACTAATTTTCCTCTTCAAACTCTTAAACCTCATGTACTAGGATGTTGTTTTTTAAAAAAATTTTGGTTCATTGAATCATGGTTCATTGAAAAACAGCTATTTTTTTCTTCCAATATATTATATTGGCTAGGAAAAGAGTACCCAATGGCAAAATTGTCATAACAGTTTTGTTTGTGGAAAGTGATCTACATGGCAAGTGGTTGGAATCCAGAAACTGTGCACATCTCCACAGGTGACAGTGCCATGGACTGTCTGTGTTAGAGGGTAGCTTGACTTTTAAGTTCTTCAGAGGAGAGCTTTCTCTCCATCCCGCCACCATCACAGGCACATTTGGTGAATACACAGGGGAGAGCCTTCTTGGTGACTGCTCCCGAGTTCAGGAATTATCTTCTATGGGAGGCTCAGTTGGTCCCCTGTCTGTTATCTTTGAGCCAATAGGCAAAGATCTTTTCATTTAGTCAGGGCATTGGCAGAAGGGCCTTTCAGTAATCTGTGCTATGTTTTTTTTTTAATTCCAATAAATAAATAATATGCTTTTATCCTTTTTACTATGTTTTAATGTGTTTTAAAACAGTTTAAATGTTTGTATTATATCAAATAGGTTTTAGCTGTGCTTTGTTTTGAATTTGTTGCAAGCCATCTGGGGTCCTGTGCCAGGAGAAAGGCCTGATATAAATTAAACAAATAAATAAATGAATAGTCCTGTGTGGACTCTGCAACTAAATGTGACTTTCTATAACTGAAATGGCCTGTCCTGATGCATAAGGGCTAGAGGAGCTGGAGGCTGAGGTCTCTGTGGGCAAGAAAGACTGTTTCCTGAACCTTCCCTTTGGGAGCTGATCATGGAACTGGTGTAGTCTTTGTCTTCATCTGTGTACAGACAGCCAAACAGAGCAGCAGGTTGCTGCAATAAGGAGTAGTTGGCTCTGATTGTGCCTGTCTGTTACCCTCCCTGTAATTTGGACTCTGGAGATAGCTCATGCTGAATAATTTTATTTAAATATAAATTTAGGTTACATGAAGGAATGGCACTGTAATGTGTCCCCTCTCCCTTGGTACTAGGTAACCTTGGGCCAGTTTATTTTATAGTGGCAATTTAACGTATTGTTTTGATGTTAGAGAGAAGCCAGATTTCTGTGCCTTGGAGCAGAGCAGATAATGGAAACCAAATGGAAATTAAACTGTGCTTGTTCCAGCTGCTTTATGCAAGCAGAAACTGCAGGAGGAAGGAAAATTCTGTCTCCAATCTTGTGAAATTGTTGGACAGTCTCCTGTCCAGCTGGGTCTGTTTGGGAATCATCAGTGGAGGAGAAGCTCCTTTTTAAAGTCCCTCTTCTCCTTCTAAAGAGCTGTTTCTAACATTTGTTTAATAATCAGAAAGGCAATACAAAGAGCCAGATGAGACAAAAAATAAAATTTGTGTATCATAATTCCTTTCATGATTGTATCAGGGTTTTGCCAAGAGAGTTGACCAGGTCCAGGAAGTCCTGAATATGAGATCTGGGGCAAATGACAGAATATTTTATTATATTGTAGGCATAGTCTATGTTCAGGAAAAAGAGCTATCTGGATGGAACTGTCCAAAATACTTTTCTGGCATGCTGAAACAAATGTATCTACAGTACTTATTGGACAATTCATAAATTCTAAGTAGGTATACCCTAAAGGCATCAGATCCATCTGACCTTAGAAGCTAAGCAGGGTCAGTCCTGTTAGTACTTTGATGGGAGATCACCAAGGAATACCAGGTGCTGTAGGCTGTATTTCAGAGGAAGGAGGTGGCAAACCATCTCTGAGTATTCCTTGCCTAGGAAAACGCTATGAAATTCATGGGGTCATCATAAGTTGACAGGTGACTTGAAGGCACATACACACCCACATCTTAGTATTAACTTTGCAATGCTATGGAAACCTGGCAAATAGATTGAACGATCCATTCCTTTTACAACCATAATTCAGAAGCTTGTCTGACCCTCCCAAAATTAAAGTTGATATTTCATTATGGCATCTAAAGTGTACAAGAGGCAGATTTGCCAATTGTTTCATTACAAGTGAGAGACAATGTTAAGGCTGATTTCCTTTGTGCTTTGAAATCTGATTTCTCACCTTTGATTACAATTCTGCTTCATTAAAAACAATTAGAGTTTGAGACACTTAGCCTCTGTTCTCATCAGCTTCACCTTCACTTAAAATTCTTAAAGATTATTAGAGATATTTACATCCCTCCATTTGGTTTGAAAATGGTGATTGTTGCTTTGTGTTGGACAGACATCACTAAAATATACAGTGCTGCATAGCCTGTGGCTTATGTGGAATTAATATAATAGGGAACAAGAAGCTCCATACCACACCTTATTATTCCATTTGTTGTTAATTAGAGTCCCTGCTGCTTCTAGACTCTGGGATTCACTTAGAGTCTTGTCAGGAGAAGACATTTGCTCAAATTTTATTTTTTTCCTGTGTCTTGTGTCCACTGAGAGTTAACTGAAGGACTAGGATATTAGTGTCAGCTTAACTACTTTCTTTTCTACATTTAAAGAATGGAACAAACAAGATGAGTATCAGCTAGTGCCTCAAAAGGTACACGCCTACCACAAAGGCTTTCCAACACTTATCAAAAAGTCTGTTACAGGGTAATTTTCCACAATACACAGTAATTGTCCTAGGGGAACATGGCACTATCTTCTCTCTTTTTAAACACATTCTCTCTCTGTGTGTAGATATACACGTGCGCACATGTGTGCACATACGCATGTGTATGCAAGCACGATTTGAATAAATTAGTCTGTCATTGGTTATTTTCCAGGGAAAGCTTAGGGACTGAGGAACTTTGGAAGCTGCTTTATACCAGTGCATTTAATGTATAAGACAACACAGGAACCATATATAAAACATCAAGTACTGTTTACATGGACTGGCAGCAATTCTTCAGGAGTACTGCCAGGAGTATTGTCCAGATCTACCTGATGATGGTGAGATTAAATCTAAGGCCATCTGCATATAAAGCATGTGTTCTAACTATTGGCTTTGTAAAATTATGTTTGCATGTAAAGTTGATCGATACATGACTTCACTACACTTTAATGGTTCCACTGGAGGGAGAAATGAGCTGAGAAATCCTGAACTGAAAATGAAGGGCAATTTTAGGATTCCATCTTTACTCCCTGATTTTTGCCATAATATGAGTGCATTACTAATGAGTACAGGCAGAAATATACAGACAGTGGTGCAGCAACCTAAAACAGAGGTACTAATTTATCAGCTTTTGCATTTCTACTTTATCCACTGTTTATTGAATAGGAATCTTCTTTGGCAAATGACTTTTCTGGACAAGAGTATTATAGCTCTCTTTGTATAAACCATTTTAGTGACTACAGATAGGATAAAAAGATGGCTTTCAGTAGACTTCTCTTGCAGTTTGTAGAACAAATTAGCCATTTTTCCACTCTCGAAACACCCCAAAAAGGCACAGCACAGAAAAAGTCCTTATTGCTTGGAAAGTAAGTATCTTCAATAGGAGAAGGGAATATTGCTCCAGGCTACATCAAGCGTTTCACCCCTAAAATATCTGCTTTGAGCTGATGTATTGAAGATACCTAGCTGTTAAAAAGTCACTTGGAAAATAAAATAGTTCAAGCAAGAAATGCTTGAATATCAAAATAGTTGCCTAGTGGATTTCCAAAAATTTTTGCTCCCCCCATCCCCACAAGTTACCAGAGGATAAGGGCTAGTTGGTTTGTGGATTGATCAACCAAGGCAAGAAATGGACAACTGATGTCCACAATATGAGGGGAGAACAGTGAATCTGTAACTTTAATGTTTGAAATAAGATGTTTAGAAACCACAACTAAATGTGGGAAGCCACACAATGATGTTTGGAATCACTGATGTAAGGGAAAAAAGTGTGTATATCTTCATCATATGTAGCAGTTTCCACGAGGAAATTAGTGAGTCAAGACAATGAAAGAAAAGAAAAAAAGATACTCATGCAATTTTAGATAAATCTGATCTATTTAAGTGCTTTAAAATTCTTTTTCAATAAAAAGAACAACAAAGGTTCCCATTTGTCTTCCTTTTGACTAACAACTTATAGCAAGATATGTCCCTCTTTTGTGTAAAATAATTGTATCTTGTAAGTTATAGGAGCCATAGAAATGCACCCTGCAGTTATAATTTCTAATGTCAAGATTTGGCAGTGCAATCAATATTCCTGTTACCAACTATCTTCAGTAAACAGAAGGATGATATGTGGATACAGTCTCAGCTGTGTAGATTAGGTGCCAGCTGTCACAAGGCAGATACAGTGCAAGCATGCCTTTTAAAAAATTATAGGCTAATATCCTCTGAGACTTCTAAATATATGGCATATTATTTTTTTAATGCTCTGACTGATGATGGTGGACTCTTCTGGTATTAAAATATTTTAAATGCTGCAAGGCTGTGTTGCTTGCACCTTATGGTAGATTTTTTTTTTTAAAAAAAAGAAGTCTTGATCAACAGATTTCATAACATAAGGCTATCCTGAATATTCTGTCCTAATTTCTGAACTCAGCAATATGTCTACTGCACTTCTTATAATGAAGCCACCAAGATGGGCTGCTCTGCCATAAGTGACTTAGCCTGTCCAGTATCAGATCCTGGTTGTGTGTGTGAGAGAGAGAGTGAGAGAGAGAATCCTTGTCAGTCCTGTCCAGCTGTTCCTGCAGAATCTTTGCCCTGGCTGTTCCCTCGTACCACAGAGACATATCAGTGCTTGCTTGTTGCTAGCTTAAACTGTCTGTTTGTCTGTCTTGCCCAATAACTTCTTTTCCCAGTGGATCACAGACAGCACCACAGGAGAAAGTGCCATACAAAACAACAGGGCTGTCTCATGTCATTTTGCTATCTGAGGGAGAATAGCAAATAGTGCCCCCCATACTCTTAAATCAAGATTCATGGTATCTAAAGCTGGCCAAATTATTAGTGGAATACCCTCCCCTTGGATGCCCAACTGGCAGCAATGTTGGTTTTGTTCTGGGGCCAAATTAAAATCTGGCTTTTACTAAACCCTTTGGACCACAATGGTTTCATTCAAATCTGTATATATACAATACATGCTTTAAAAAATTAACTTTTAAAATTAATTTGTTTAGTATGCTTTCAGAATGTTTAAATTAGTATAATTTTACATAAACTGATTTTGTTTAAATTGATTCTACTGTAAGATCTTACACTATAGAACAAAAACAACAACTGCTACTACTGAAGCGGAAAATCCTACAAATACCTTTCTGGTAGTGAAAATACAGTAGTGAGCAATAAAATAACTTAACAGTGCTCTGCCTTTCCATATCATCCACAGCATCTGCTGCCTGATGGAGTTGCCTCACCCTGTCTAACGGTAGGGCTGGTCCTGCCAAGCGAACAAACAAGCAGAGCCAGCTGGCTCAAATTAGGCCCTCCAGCATTGCACATGTTGTTTTCCTTCACTTGTGAGATGTGGCAAAGCAACTGCTGCACTGCAGCATTCATTTGTGTGGGCAGCAAGCACATGCCTGGTGGAACTGTTGAAGAATGGTAGTGAAATGTTGGAGAAAATTGTATGTGCCCCATAGCCTGCCCTACTGCTCTTAAGCATATGTGGCGGGGCGGCAGGGCGGAGGGGCAGATCCTGTCCTGTTGCCAGTATTGAAGCAAAATTCAACTACCCATGTATTCCTGTATGAGGAATGTGCAGGTGGGAGACACTGTCTTGTCCTTTACTTCACCGGCAACATTTCTTAGTCTGGCCCTGAGAATCATGTTCATATATATGTACTGTATAGTTCTTCTGTCACCAGAAACAGTATTTCCATTAGTTCATTCCTTCCACAAGTGCTTCCTTTTATTCACTCCAGACTCTCTTTTCCTCCACAGCTGCAGCACAGTGAGCATCATTCCAATTTGTTATCCACTTATCACCCCGCAAATCCTTCCCTTCATTTCTGTTGTCTAAGCAAATGCCTTTCACTTTGCACTTGTGCTGTGATTTGTTTTCCCTAAGTGTATTACTGTACATTTATCTAAATGAAATCTGATCCTGTTTGAATTTGCCCATCTCCCTTAGATCTCTAGATCATTTTGTACTTTCAGTCTCTCTCCCACTGCATTGGCAAATCCCTCTAGTTTAGCATTATCTATAGACTTGATCAAAGGACAATATACTTCATCCTCTTGGCTTTTAATGAAGGCATTGAACAGAAGCTGTACCCAGCACTCTCTCTGGATATGCTTTTCTGCTTTGAGGTCGTTTAACAAGCTTCATGGTGGAATATTTTTAACCAGATGGTATCTAAGATACAAATGCCATTACTAACTTACCCCTTTTAAGCACTGGTGGTGTGAAAGCTGGCTATTGGTGCCTGTTGTTTACTGAAATTAGCCTAGAGCATCATCACAATGACCACTGCCTCTGAAGTTCTCAGGAAGTGTAAAAAGCCAATCTTATCCTGACCCAGCAAGCTGTAGGTGGTTCTAGTTATCTTCCTCCTACATCTCTTTGGACTTTTAGATGGGCATTCTTTGGGTACCCTGTCCAAATGAAATGAGGTGGGTGGCAACTAAGGAAAGCATGTAATGGTTTTCAGTGGTGTAATGGTTTGAGTGCTGGTCTAGGAGTCTGGGAGACCAGAGTTCAAATCTCTGCCCAGTTGTGGAAACCCACTGGGTGACCTTGGTCAAGTTACATTCTCTCAGCCTCAGAGGGAGGCAATGGTATATGTCTTCTGATCAAATGTTGCCAAGAAAACTCTGCGATATGTTTTCCTTAGGGTCTCCATAAGCTGGAAACAACCTGAGGACACACAACAAGAAGGCCTATTTTTGAAAGGCCTTCTTCAGAGAAGCTCACATGGGCCCCATTCAATCTACAGAATTATAGTGCTATTATTCTGCTTTAACTGCTATGGTTCCATCCTAAGGTATCCTGGGATTGTCAGTTTAGAGTGAGGCATTTAGAATTCCCAGCCAGAGTATTTCAGTGCCTCACCAAACTACAAACCCCAGGATTCCAGAGGATGGAACCATGATAGTCAAGGTTTATTATTAGTGCTATAATTCTGTAGTGTGAATGGACCCCTGGTGTCTGTGTCATGGTCTTGTCAGCACCATGTGGAGAGCTTTTAATTTCTACCAGTTTTCTTGAGTGTGTTTTTGTTTTAGTCTTTCTAAGTCTTTGGCACTATGGTTCTCTCTTTTGCTGGTTTTACTTTGGTTTATTCTGATACTATTTTAAAATGTTTCTGATTTAACACACACACAGAAAAATGCACATGTATACATATCCAGGAGACCATTAGGTTAATTTGTAGTATAATATAAAATATAATTTACACAATCATTTCAACCTGTAGTTTTGTGGATGAAAGTCAAGGGACTAGTAGCTGTATTACTTTGGGCTCAAGGGACCACTTAAATAGGTCTTATAGGCTATTTATGTTGTTTGTAGGCTACATATGTTTCCTGCTTTTAATAAATATAGACCAGTATCAAATCCTTCCTTTTGGGGGCAAGGTGATTGAGAAGGCAGTTGCCATCCAATTCCAGGTAGTCTTGGATGATACACGTTTTTTAGACCCATTTCAAATCGATTTCAGAGCAGCATATGGAGTTGAGACTGCTATGGTTACCTTAGTGGATGATCTTTGTCTGAGCATTGATGGTGTGTGCGTGTCCCTGCTGGTGCTTTTGGACCTCTTAGTGGCATGTGGGGACCATTGACCATGCTATCCTTCTGGAATGCCTAAGGGGTTTGGGATTTGAGGGCACTGTGCTTCAGTGGTTCCGATCTTGTCTCTCAGGTAGGTTCCATATGGTGGTGCTTGGTGATATCTACTCCTCAAAAGCAGAGCTGTTTTATGGCATACCAAAAGGTGCCATCCTATCCCGAACACTCTTTAACATGCACATGAAACTACTGGGAGTGATCATCTGGAAGCATGGGGAAGGATGTTATCATTATGCCAATTGACACCCAAATACACTTCTCCATACCTTCAAAAATAGCATCAGTTAAGGATAGTGTGTTTCCTCTGAATGAATGCCTGGAGGAGGCAATGGGCTGGATGAGGAAGAACAAACTGAAATTGAATCCAGATAAGACAGAGGTGCTTTCTGTCGAGGGTTCTAACCTGGGATTGGAAATGTGTCAACTAGTACTGGATGGGGTTACACTTTTCCTGAAAAACTGTGTTCACAGCTTGGCGGTGCTTCTGGATCCATCGCTTTAGGAATGCTTACTGTCATTTTCGTCTGTTATATCAGCTATGCCCCTTCTTAGAACTAGAGAACCTAAAGATGGTAGTGCACACACAGGTAACCTCAAGGCTTGGCTTTTGCAATGCTCTGTACATTGGGACACTGCTGTACCACACTCACAAACTTCAATTAGTTCAAAACCTGGCAGCCAGGTTGGTTATTGTCATATCTAGGAGTTATCATATTGTACCTACAGACAGCCCTCTTTATCCACGGATTTAACCAACCATGGTTCGAAAATATTTTTTTGGAGGGGGGGGGAATCAAAGCAAACTTTGATTTTGCCATTTTATATAAGGGGCACCATTTTACTGCACCATTGTATATAATGGGACTTATTATTATTATTATTATTATTTTATTTATTTATACTCCGCTCTTCAGCCACAAGGCTATCAGAGTGGCTTACAAATTGTTTTAAGCAGTAGCAATTTACACATCTACACTGCATTAAGCAGTTTCCAATGTGTGTTAGCTAACTGAGCATCTATGGATTTTTGTATCCATGGGTAGTCCATGGATACAAACCCCTGCAAATACCATGAGTCCATTGTATATGAAAGTCACTCCACTGGCTGCCAATTAGTTTTCCAGGCCGAGTACAAAATATTGGTTGTTACGTTTAAAGACCTACATAGTTTTGGGCCAGGTTACCTATGAGATCACCTTCTTCTGTATAATCCGCCCCATACACTCAGGTTTTCTGGGGGACATTAATTTCAGTCAGCCAGGACTAGGCTGACAACTGTCACCCAGTGGACTTTTTCTTCACCCACCCCCAAATTGTGGAATGATCTGCCAGAAGAGATTCAACAGCTGGTTATGCTCTCTGAGTTTAAAATAGCACTAAATCCATAGGAAGAAGTGGGTAAGAAATAAATATTGTTGTTGTTGTTTTTGGTTGTTGTGTACCTTCAGGTCATTTGGACTTATGGTGACTCTGAGGTGAACTTATCACAGGATTTTCTTGGTAAGATTTGTTCAGAGGGAGTTTGCTTCCTCTGTGGCTGAGACAGTGGACTTTTTCAAATGGGTGAAAAAAAACCCTGAGGAGGTTGGGAGAAGAACGGGGCTGTTGCACTTACAGAGTCCCGTTTCAGACGATGCAGCCCTCCTCCATCCTCCTCCCGACCTTCCCCTGAGCTGCTGGAGCCTCTTTTTATTGACGGAAAACCTATGTCAGTAAAAAGTGGCACCAGCAGCACGGGGGAAGGTCAGAAGGAGGACGGAGGAGGACGGGGCTGTCTGAAATGGGGCTGTGCAAGCATAACAGCCCCGTTCTTCTCCCGACCTCCTTGGGGGGGGGGGGGTTTGTCAACTGTTTGAAAAAGTCCAGTGTGACTTGCCTAAGGTCACTCAGTGGTTTCCATGGCTGAGTAGGAATTTGAACCCTGGTCACCAGAGTCATAGACCAACACTTAAACCACTACACTATGTCATAGACCTCTTCAAATTTTGGGGTGTGTGTAGGTTTTAATTTAACATGCTTTCATTTTGATGTCACAGAAATGTCCAGACACGAACCAGAGCAGTGTTTAAAATTATGCAGCTGTTTATTATGAACATGTTTTACTTAAGGACAACTGTATAGCCCTTTCAGTTTTTATGTATTCAGTGTCTTCCAGTTACATCTATACCATATTAATGGTGAATGAAATCAAATATTATTTTTTATGGCATTAAGGCATATGGTTTGCTTATGTATTACCTTATATACCACCATCATCTCCATTCATGGTAGTTTGTAGGTATATGTTTGTGAAGCAAGGAATAGATGTCTATTTTGTCTGTTAGAAGGCGGCTGCCAGGCTTGATGGGTGGCTGGTTTGTGGCCTGGCTGGGTCCCGGAGCCCAGGCGGCCTCCTCCAACCCCACGCATGGAGGCTGCCATGTTGGGCCTCATCTTCCCGGCCTGTTTTGTGGGCCAGGAAGAGGACGCAAAGCAGGGGGCCAATCAGGGCAGGCCTCTCCTGCCCCGATTGGCTGGTATGACCCAGGGAGGTGGGTCTTCTGGCCAGCATGGCTGGATGACGCCACCCTGCATGGCATTTTATGATGGCCGCTTTACATCTGTTGCTTTACGGCACCGGGGCCGGTATATTAGCCAGCCCTGGTGTTGTCGTTACCAGTGGCTCATGCGGAGCCAAAGACCCATCCTCTCTCCCTTCCCCCCCCCCAGGGTTACAGAGACTTTGTTAGTGTGTATTGTCTTGGTAATTGTGTTTATTCTCTTTGTCACAACTTTGGGAGGGCTGTTGGCATGGGTCCCGATCCAAATAATTGGTTGGGGGGAAAGGTCTCCATCAAGGTCAAGTTCATGGTCAAGTTCAAGTTCACGAGGACCCCCTTGTTCTGTAATAATCTTGCTTGTTTCATAGGGGAGGGGAGGGTCATCAGGCGGCAGGCCTGGCCAGGGCTCATCCTCTCCATGCTGCATGGTGTCAGTAGTGACTGGAAGGGCTATTAGCCAACAGTGGGTTGCCTAATGAAGGGATCTGGACCCATGTGGTGTACGCCAACCATTATCAGCCATTATCAAAGTTGTGGCCTTTTATTGCCATATATACTCTACCTCATATATACTCTACCTCATACTTATGCATATCATGTATTGTTGTTATCCTTATTACTTATTTCAATATATTTTGTGAAGATATACAGTTGTCCCTCCACATTCACGGAATTGACATTCACGGATTTGAGTATTCACGGCTTGAAAATATTCTTAAAAAAATAATAATCCTAATAGCAAACCTTGATTTTGCCATCTTATATAAGAGACACCATTTTGCTATGCCATTGCATATAATGGGACTTGAGTATTCACGGATTTGGGTATTCACGGGGGGTCCTGGAACCAAACCCCAGCAAATGTGAAGGGACAACTGTACTGTGTCGGTGTCTTGTGTTATATAGGCGAGGGAACAGTCCGGCTTGGGCCCACAATAAATCTTTACTGAATTTATTTTCTACATCTCTGTCTGGATTATTGCACATTGGTGTAAATTGAGTTCAAGTGCAATGTGCAAAAGTGGTTTGGGCTCAATTAACTCGGGGAAGAAAGGAGGATAGTCCTGCCTTTCCCTGTAGACTCAGGCAAAAGCAAACTGCTGTAGCATCTCACAGCTTGTTTGTTCTTCTCCATTAATAACTTTTGGCTCATTGACCATACTCTGATGTTGTTTGTTCACAGGGCATTGGTTTTTGTATGTGAAACATCGGAAAGTATGTACAGTATTTGCAATGCACAAATTACATCTTCAGTCTTTTACAACTGGGAGTAAATTCCACTGAAGTTAGCAACTTAGGTACCAGTGGAATTTGTTCTGCTGCTAAGTCTACATGAAATATACAGGCACAATCCTTGATGTGTCTGAGTAGTAAATTCTGTTTAATTCAAGGGGTTTACTTCCAGGTAAATGGGAGATCAAGGTTCTAATCCCTTCTTAGCTATGGAAACCTACTGGATGACCTTGGACAAGTCACACTTTCTCAGCCTCAGAGGAAGATAATGGCACACCCCCTCTGAACAAATTTTGGCAAGAAAACCCCATGATAGGCTCACGTTAAGTCAGAAATTACTTGAAGGCATACAACAACAAGTGAGTATAGGATTGGAGCTATAGACTTCCACTGGGATAAACTATAAGAACAGAATTTGACTAAACATTTTGTCAGTAACCCTATAAATATTGCCCATAACCTTTGAGCACTTTTCTTTGATGCTGTACACTTTCATATATGAAAAGTGTTTTTAGAACCTTAGTAAAATATTTATATTGTTTTCTTCAGCTTCTGTAGTTTTCTCATCCAGATATTAAAGTTCAGCTGATCTATATAGTTCTTTATGAACATACAATGGTCATTCTTCATCATGTTTTCCACAATCACTTTTATATTATATGCTTTATTTTCTCTTTTATGCCAAGTGATCTATAATTGTAAGGACTTTTCTAGTGCTAAACATTTGGCCTATGTGTATATTTTATATATTATGCATATATAAAATTGAAACCTACCTATTCTTGAAGGTTTAGAATGGGAAACTATAATTTAAATAATATATATTCACATGGATTAAATGGATACATTAAAGGCAGATGAAGCAAAAGAATGGCAATTTGAAATTAGCTAGACATATCTGGGTCACATTTATATATTGTGTCAAGCCAGTATGTCATTGATTTTATTTGAGTTTCACAATGGGTGAAAATTAGCTCATTAAATTTCAAAAAGTCCCTCTTTTGCTTCTCTGTTACTGATTGTTTTCTCAGTTCTTGTGCAGATGGTGAATCATATCTCTTCTGTGAGAGCTGTACATATAGTTCTAACAGTTTTCTATTATCCTAAAGGGGTTGATGGCTTTTTAAGGCTAGGAGGAACATGAATACTTTTTAACACTAGCAGGACACTAGCTGGTAGAGTTTGTGCCACTTTTATACCATACCAGTAATTGTAGAACAGAGCAGCTGTAGTCCTCTAGATGTTTTTTGCTGGCAGTTCCCACCAGCCCCGTAGCCAGCATAACCAATGGCAACAGCAGTTGTTGGGTCAGGAGCATAAGATGTTAGGGCCAAAACCTTAGACCAGGGTGGATCCTTGTCACATAGCCAGGATAGGCACCACAACTGCTTTCAGGCCAGTTGATTGTAGAAATGGGCATCCTGGTAAATGGGTCCAGAATTTGTATAAAACCCAGCTAACTAGGTGGTACAGCAACCCAGAGCCAGAATGAGAAAGTGTCTTTTGTCAGGTGGCAAAATGAACCCAGTAACTTCAGTAGTTGCCCCATTTGTTGCATCCCATATACTTGCATCTTTTGTGGCTTTACATACAGAACACATGACATGTAGGATGTCTTCTTCCCAAGCCCTACACTGCAGCTGGGGCTTGCAGAAAGCTTACCACTGTTCTTCAGGGAGTTTTCTTTCAGGCCTTCTGCTGCTGCCTCCACCACTGTCAGTAGGATTATGAACTCAATACTGTATTTATATTCCACTTTTTCAAATGGCACAATGGACTTACCCACCACTACTTCCTCATCCCCCTTCCCTCACTCTTGGCTTTTTGATGCAGCAATGTTGCATAAGCCCAATACGTATACAAACACCTTCATGTTCAACCAAAGGGTTTGGGTGCCAGCTGGGAATGAGTGCGGATGGCAGTGAAGGCTTTAAAGCCACCCCATTTACAAAAATCAAGCCATGTCCTTCTCCAGTCCTGCCTCCCTGCTTGCAGACCCAGAGAAGAACAGAAATTCCTGGAGACTTCACTCAGTGGCTTGAAAGCTAGCAACCTTCATGGTGAAATATTATGGGAGTTGCAGTCCAAAAGAACCTGAGGGTCAGAGTTGCCCACCCCTGTGTTAGAAGATCCTGGCTACATTGCAACAGGCTAAAATACATTTCATTCACATTCCAGTACTGCAGTGCCCTTATTTTCTGGGAGCTGAAGCACTGACAACATCATAGTCTTCTCATTATCCAAGTAGCACAAAAGGGACACATTTTGAACTGGCTTCCATGATACAGACGTCTTTCAGAAGAGGTCCACAGAGAGCTGTGAGCACTACTAGAAAGGCTGCAAGTTTTGCTCAGTGTTTTTCTCCTACTTGTGATTCCTCCAGACTATAATCAGTGTCCCATTATTAAGAAACTGGCAGAAAATAAAAATAACCTAGAGGAAGCTACTTGTGACTAAAGACAACATTAAGTAGTGCATACTGTGAATGAACTTCACAAGAGCCACTTCTTGAAGGATGTTTCAGAATTATTTGACGTTTCCAAACCAAAAGCCCACTCTTTTAACAAGCTACGATTGCTCTGTGTGAGTGTGTGTGTGCAGATGTGCATATTTCAGACAAGTTTTTCAAATGTACCCCCCTCCTACTTCTCTATCTGGCTTCTTTAAGGTCATTCATAATTTGTTATCATGAACAAATGGCACAAAATGTTCCTGAACAAAAACCAATTATTTCAGAAACAGTGTTCAGGAAACACATAAATGAATACCACATAAGATTCTATAATTCCCTAAAATGGTAAAAACATATTGTACCATGCAAGTGATAAAACTTCTAAGAGGTGTGATACTATGAATTATATCACTGCTTCTCAGGCTGAGGTTGGGGACTGGCTTTTTTTTTTTTTTTTTTACAATGTGCCTTGGACTGTCACCATATTTTCACCCATCGGCTGCAATTGTTTATTTCTTTCCCAGAAACTCACCAGGGACTGGCAGCCAATGGCTTCGGCACTGGAATTAGTTCAGGGACCACCACTTTGAATAGTACTGCACTATATAACAACATAAGCAAAATGTATTTTGAAGGACAGATTTTAAAATCAATAGGCCATTATAACTTCATAAGATCTGATATAGTATTGTTTTTAAAAATTTAGTTAAAAGCTTGCATTTCTAAAAACAACAACAATACACTGAAGACAATAAAATATATTCACCAATGTATACTCTGCTCTTCTATGTAGAACTTGGAAGGAAAAGAAGAGTAGCGAACAATTATTTTCAAATAACTGTGGTGTAGTGGTTTGAAGTTGGACTACGACTCAGGAGAGTAGAGTTTGAAAAATTCCTGCTCAGCCATGAAAACCTGTTAGGTGACCTTGGGCAAGTTATATACTCTGAGCCTCAGAAAACCTTGTGGTAGGTTTGCCTTAGGGTCACCCTAAGTCGGAAACGACTTGAAGGCACCCAACAACAACAACCTGTTGAAAATAACCATTCTAAATCAACTGACAATAGTAAAATTAGGCCAATCCATATACATTCTTTAAATTCCTAAACCACTGCATTAACTTTCTCAAACCTTATGAATTATTTCAAACCTTGAAAATTTAAATGTTAACATAAATACATTAATATTATTTTATTTAATTAATTAAAATACCCCAACTGTTGTCCCTGAAATTGCCCAAACTAATGATTTAAAATGCTATGGGTTGCTAATACAGTAATTACTCAAACCATTACTGTAATTGTGTCTTCACCATTAAAAAGCAGTGCTTAAAATGGATGTTTCCAATTTTGACTAAGGAAGGTAATTAGACAATTCTTAACAAATTGTTTCCAGGCTCTGGTTAGTCTTTAATGTGGGGGTCAATGAAAGAGCTGAAAACCAAGTGATATGGCTGACATCCATTATATGCCCCTCCCCTTTCATAGTTATATACTGGACCAATGCCACTGATGCATAATATTTTGCTTATGCGAACACATGAGCGAGTAGATATCAAGGCCTCCTTTTCACAAATGAAAAACTCACACTATTTTATTTAACTTCTTTCATTCCAAGTTAGTAAGTTAGAATGAGAAATAATGATGAGTGTAACATCTGCCAGTAAAGCTTCATGAGCAAGTGGCAATTTGAAACCAAGTTTGCCCAGTTGTGACTTTGAACTGTAAGCATTACTTCACACTAAGGCCAAATCCACACTACACAAATAATCTAGTTTCAAACTGGATTATTTGCCATGGCTCCTCCTTATTGAATCCTGGGATTTGTAGTTTTACAAGGTCTGCCCAAGAGTGCTAGTGCCTCACCAAGCTACAAATCCCAGGATTCCATAGGAAGGAGCCATGGCAAATAATCCAGTTACAGACCAGATTATTTGTGTAGGGTGGATTTGGCCTAGGAAAGGCAGTTGTCCATGTTTCCTTGTACCACTTGTAAATAAAACTCTTGAACAATAAAAGATTGTAAAATTATGTAAGCATAGTTTGTGAGTAACGACTATGCATTGCAGCCCAGCTATGGCCAAAAATCAATATGCTCTTTTTCAGTTAGTTGGAGTCACTACATAGGTCGTACTGGTTTGTTGATGGTATTTTTTTTTTTTTTGCCACTGGTAAAAGTCTTATTTTTGTTGATGGATCCTCAACTCCCATGTATTTACTTATGGATTTGTTTGGTGCCTCAGCATCTGTGCATCCTTTTCCTTGCCAGTGCAAATGACCTTGTGGCAGTGAAATACCCAAGCGGTAGCAATTTACGGCAAAATCTGTTAACTGGTTGCAGCCTTTAGGAACCCTGTCAGAAAATAACAGGGCTTCAGAAAGGTTTGTGATTGACCTTTTAGCCTGTTAGACTGATCATAAAGATTCTGGGATATGCTCTTTAGGGAAACATCTATTAATAAAATATGTAAAGTAAATGAAGATAAAAATAAAAATGTGTAAAGGGACTTCAGGCTTCTGAGGGGAGTTATGAAGCAGTATTTCCATGGAATGTTCGAAGGCATTTTGCCGTGAGGATAGATTGTCTCCAGATGCAGTTTCACATTGTCCTTTTTAGCACATTGACTGGTTGCTTCTCTTGGATTTTAGAGGACAGATTGTTGTCATTCTGGAGCCAAATTCATATATCTTAATAACTGAATACAAAATGTATCATATGACACAAACTGATATTCCCTTATGTCTCCTTTTCTTCTCTTCTACCTAGTAACCTTCTTGTGGCCTCTGCCTCTCCTTTTCTTACAGTTTTTCTATCTCTAATTCTAGCTGGGGGCATTGCTGAAGACTTGAAAGAATCATAGCACAGGTCCAAAGAATGTAAATTTGCATAATACTTATATTTGTTAATTTATATGCATATATGCAAGTTCAGACTGACTTTCACAGAGATAAAAACTGTTTCTTGTTGTCAGGGCTTCCAGAATCCCCTGTCTCTAAAAATAGGCCTCATCATACATACCTCATGGGAATATAATGAAATAGCTGAGAGAACTCAGCTCATATTCTCAAAGATCAGATGTACAAGTTAAAGACAGTTGATAGTTCAAGCCTATGTGATTACTGAGAAGTAAGTCCCACTAAGTTCAGCAGCTATCATGGAACAATGGAACTAAAAGAATGTGAGAATTTTATATATATATATATATATATATATATATATATACACATATATATACACACATGTAGGAGAAAGCAAAACTGAAAAAAATTGTCCATCCCTATTGGCAACATCCAGGTCTGAAAACACTGCAGCTTAATCCCAGTGTAGTAACTGGGAAAACCTCAGCAATTCTGAATGAACATGCTAGTTTGTGTAAAGGAAGTTCTCTTGTTCTTTGTGGGTAGATGCCACCACCTCTCCTTACATACAGAGCGCACATCCATTCGTAAGATAGTAAGCCTACTCAATAATTGTTGGCCAAGGTCTTTTCTTCAGTTTTTCCTTCTCTTCTGTCCCATATATAGTCTTGGGACATGGACATTAGCTGGTAGGAATCAGACAACATGAATGTAAACAAAGAAATATTCTGTCTCAGTGGCTCTTAGTTAGTGGCACACATAATACCAATGGTGCACAGCAGAAGTAATCTACATGACACATTGTTGTCATAACAATTACTAGTAGTCAGTAATAGTTTTATTAGAATTTTTAGCTACTAAGGTCAGGGGAGTATGATCTTTTTAAGAGCCAGGACCCAAGTCATCTAAGGCTTTATAGATCATAACCAGTAATTTAAATTGTGCTCAGAAACAGATGGGAATCCCTATTCATTGATCTGTTTTCCTGTTGACCAGGAGAACTATGGAATTAAGCTTCCATTTGTTTTCTCCATCTGGTTCATTCCTCATATCAGTGGAATAACTAGAATTAGCTTCCCTGGATTTAGGTCAGAAGGAAGCCTAGCATGACATAATGGGTGTCATCTGCATATTGATGGCACTGAACACCAAAATTCTGGACAACCTCTTCATGTAAATAGTTATTGTTGACAATTGCCATCAAGTTGGTTTTGGTGGTGATCCAAGTCCCATCCAAGGGAGGCAACCCTGTTTTGTTAAAGTTACTGAGAAGTCCAGCAGAACCAACAGAAATATACTTCTTCCTGTCCAGTTCCTCATTTAGATTATCCCTAAAAGCAACCAGCACAATCTTTGTTCCATAAATAGTCCTGAAGCTAGACTGAAATGGAGCTAAATAATCTGTATCATCTAGGAACTTCTGGAGGAGAGACTCCACCAGATGGTCAGACATCTTACCCAAGAACAATATATTGGAGAACAGCTGGTAGCTATCCTATATAGTGGGTTCAGGGAGGGCTCTCCCCATGCTTTGTTTTAAGCACATTGGAACTCTACTTTGCTATAGAGGCCCTTAGAACTCCTTATACCCACTTAGGGCTCATTTACATGGGCCAGAATATACCAGTTTCCCGCTGGCGTATTCTGGCTCCAGATCAGGTCCACCGTCCTTCTGTTACCTGCACGAAATGGGATGGAGTCCGCATGGACATGCCAGCCAGTCTCTGCAGCCACCTTGGTCACATGCTGCAGGCCTCCTTCCTGGCTTCAGAGAGTGCAACACAGATAGCAACTGCAGAGACAGGCTGGCAGGTGGTATGTTTCTTCCTTGATGAGGTGTATTTTGCCAGGTATTTTGCTGAAACAGTTTAATGGGTTTTACCCCTTCTCTCCCCCCCATTTTTGCCCTGGGTGTTGTGAGGACTGCCTGGGGGCAAAACAGGACAAGAGCCCTGCGTTGTGTGGACTGCAGGGCTCCAAGATGGGAGCAAGACAGGGCAAATAGCCCATCTAGACAAGCCCTTGGTCAGTCCTTCCTCCCCCAACTCAAGCATTCATGTGATTGGTCTTGTCCCGACCTGCAGGCTGTACAAATTAAATTATCAATTTCCACTAGACAAGTAGGGACCAAAATTAACGTCTCCTTGACCTGTATCCACTGTTCAAGTCAGAATGGATCATAGCAGTTTTGTCAGGAAAGTGTCATCCAGATTGGTCAAAACAGGCTGACAAGTAGTTTGCATTTTGTTCTTGTTGACCAGGGCATGATTGGCTTATGACCAGCTGAAACAGTTCCATTCGATGCCTCTATACAGATGTAATAGTGGGAGAGAAGAATAATTTCTTTCACTGCCAACAATACTATGGAGTAGGCCTTCGATGAACTATAGCCTGTGTTCATTTCATCTTGACTTGTTCAGCGGTTTCCCACAATGCCACTCTTGTTGCTGTCCCAGTTATTTCATCACCACCATCTTTCCAGAAAATTAAAGAGCAAATTTTGCTCCACAGAGCAGGATGAGATGCACAGAATTAATGTGTCTACTGTCTTGACCATTTTCCTAGTCCAGAGATCAACCAGAGTTTCAAAAGAATCAGCAGCTGGTGCAACATGAAAGTCCCCAAGGACTGTCAAGAAACTATCAAGAGCCATCGAACTCTAGGGGCAGGCCATCTTAAATGCCTCCCCCATCTTAAGGTGGCTACGTAGCCATTACCATTACAGCAAATGTCTTGTGTTTCTGCTGAGTCTGTATTCCATTTATTAACTGTAGATAGGCAACTCTAAGGCCCCTGAAATCCCTCTTTCTGTGTTTTTGTTTTTTTTTTAAGTCAGGCTTGGACTGGAATGTGCTCTGTAAAAGAGGAGATGCTATCCATCTCCTGCAAAGGCTCCAAGTTCTGGTGAATCTCAACATTATCAAGTAGAGATCGGTTAGTGGCAATGGAACTGCAGAGTTCCATAACACCCAGACCTTTATAATCGCAGGAAACCAGGTCCAGAATGGACTTTGTAAAATAATGGAGCCCAATACCAAATGAGAAAGATCCATGGTTATCATGGAGGCTACAAAGTCTTGGCACAACCCACATCAGGACCCTATGAAGAGCAGCTTAGGGAGCTGGGCATGTTTAGTCTGGAGAAGAGAAGATTGAGGCAAATAAGATAAACATGATAGCCATGTTTAAATATTTGAAGGGATGTCATACTGAGGATGGAGCAAGATTGTTTTCTGTTGCTCCAGAGGCAAGGACACAGAGCAGTGGACTCAGAATCATAGAACTGTAGAGTTGGAAGAGACCACGAGGACCATCCAGTCCAACCCCCTGCCATGCAGGAATACACAATCAAAGCATCCCTGACAGATGGCCATCCAGCCTCTGTTTAAAGACCTCCAAGGAAGGAGATCCCACCACGCTCCAAGGGAGTGTGTTCCATTGCCGAACAGCTCTTACTGTCTAAAAGTTCCTCCTAATGTTGAGGTGGAATCTCTGTTCCTGGAGCTTGCATCCATTGTTCCTAGTTGTAGTCTCTGGAACAGCAGAAAACAAGCTTGCTCCATCCTCAATGTGACACCCCTTCAAATACTTAAACAAGGCTATCATATTGCCCCTTAACCATCTTTTTTCCAGGCTAAACATACCCAGCTCCCCAAGTCTTTCCTCATAAGGCATGGTTTCCAGACCTTTTACTATTTTAGTTGCCCTCCTCTGGACACACTCCAATTTGTCAATATCCTTTTTGAATTGTGGTGCCCAGAACTGGACACAGTATTCTAGGTGAGGCCTGACCAAGGCAGAATAGAGTGGCACTATTACTCCCCTTTATCTAGACACTATACTTCTATTGATCCAGCCCAAAATTGCATTGGCCTTTTTAGCTGCCGCATCACACTGTTGACTCATGTTCACCTTGTGGTCTACTAGGACTCCTAGATCCCTTTCGCACGTAGTCTCGTTCAGCCAGGTCTCCCCCATCCTGTATCTGTGCATTTCATTTTTCTGCCCTAAGTTCAGTGACTAAGTGACTCAAACTACAGGAAAAGAGATTCAACCTAAACATTAGGAAAAACTTCCCGACAGTAAGACCTGTTCGACAGTGGAATACACTTCTTCGGAGTGTGGTGGAGTCTCCTTCTTTGGAGGTTTTTAAACAGAGGCTGGATGTCAGGAATGCTTTGATTGGGTATTCCTGCATGGCAGGAGGTTGGACTAGATGGCCCTTGTGCTCTCTTCCAGATCTATGGGGTAGTCCAGACAGTGAAATAAATCCTCATAGAATGGGGGGGGGATCCCATGTGTCCAAATGGGATCCCGCAGCATTCCATCATTTCTGGAGGGAGGGGGAGCAAAATTCAGGAAAACTACAGGGGAAAAGCTTTTTTAAAACTGTGGGGGAAATATGCACTCCCACCCCACCCCAACCAAATCACATCACAGTGCATTTCTGAAGAGGATAGCTGTTTGGTGGGACGTGCATGTTGGCAGAGCTTGCTAAAAAAGGCAGCACCCGGAACCGCCATGCTGGATTGTGCACTGAGGTGATGAAACAGCCTTTCCTTTTTATTTTGGTTCTTTTTTGTTCTTTAAGTAGAAGATCACTCTTCTGAACCTTGGATTTAGTTTAAAAAAAAAACAAAACTCTTTTATGGTGGCAAGTTGGGGAGTACAGAACCATGAGTAATTCACTCATACCCACCATCTTGGTTCATTGGCATGCCGCCGTGTGAACAGCAAACACGGATAGCTTCACACACCAGCGACCTTGCAAAAAAAAATCATTGAGACAGATGAAACCTGCTGCAAATTGGCGTAGGTTCACACTAATCCATATTTTATTCCCTCATCTAGACCAGTCCTAGGATTCTACGTTCTAAGGAGGCCTCAGGCATGTAATAAAATCATTCGCAATATGAAATCTGGGAGACTAAAACGGGGTTTTGTAGAGGCCCTGCTTGAAAAGACTTAACACAAAAAGCAGAATAATGCAATACAGTGTTGTAAAATAAGACCATGCTAGTTATTTTCCGTGCTCTTCTTGTGTCTTTTAAAGGCTTTTGAGTACAGTAAGGACATCTCTGTAGATAGTGCCATAAAACATTATTAATTTGACAGTATTTTTAAAGTTCAGCAGTGATGACATAAATAATACTTTAAAGCAGGCCTGCACAAATCCCAACAGTCACGTATGGCCTTGGTAGTCTAACTGGAGGCTTGATAAAACCTCCTTTTTTGCTGCCTGTCTAGAGTTGCATAAACAGGATGGTGGCAGTGGTTGTGATGTAGCCCTTGGGAGGCCACAGTACATATCTAGTGGGCAGTCTTTGGTTTAACACATCACAAAGCTTGCAGTTTTAAAGTACACAATTTCTGTTTAGCTCTTCCCTCCACCAAAATACTCATTACAAATGGATTTCAGCTGAATTGCATATCTTATTTCATTGTGTGATTCATTGGATTGTGGGAGTCTTGAAACTTTATACTACCTTTTTATTCATGTGATCACAGGTTTTGAAAATGTGCTAAGAACAACAGAATGAATTTATTTTTCTCAGGGAATTTCTTTCATTTCCATTTTTGCACTTAATAAGAGCAGCTTCACCAACTTATAGATAAAGAAGTTGGGCCACACAGCTCCAGAAAGATTTTTCCAAATGAAAGTACAGTTGTCCCATCATATTTGCTGGGGTTTGGTTCCAGGACCCTCCCCCCCCCCCCGTGGGTACCAAAATCCGTGAATACTCAAGTCCCATTCTATGCAGTGGCATAGCAAAATAGTGTCCCTTATATAAAATGACAAAATCAATGTTTGCTTTTTGGGTTATTATTTTTAAAAGAATATTTTCAAGCCATGAATACTTAAATCTGTGGATACCAAATCCGTGGATATGGAGGGACAACTGTATGTGTATGTTATACAGATGTCATTGGGCAATGTACAGTGGACTCTTCCCATCTGCATGGATTCAGTTCCAGGGCCCCCTGTCGATAGGGAAAAAGCACAGATGCTCAAGCCCCATATTAATCAAAGGTGGTGCATCCATGTGCCTGCATACTGATGCGCCTGTATGCACAACACCATTGAATAATATGGGGCATGGTGATCCATGGATGCTCCAATCTACAGATGGCTAGCCCACAGATGAGACAGGCCCACTATATAATATCTACAGTTTGAGAAGCATTTCTAATTGTGAGGTGTTGTGATTTCTCATTTTATCCTACAACATTTTATTAAGCATTTTATGGAAATGCCAACACATAATATTATGAGAACTGTAGTAATCTCTTTTCTCCAGTCAGAAGAGGATGAGTAAATGGAAAGGGACTGTGACAGAACAGTCTAGTATAAATTTAGGACGTACCTTTTTTGAAGATTAAAAAACAAGTCATGCCAGCTCTTTCCTTATCAATATATCCAGACTACTTTTTTAAAAAAAGCAATAGCACATTTGTTTTATATTCTTTAAATGAATTTGCTAGTACAGTAGTTGCTATAAAAGGCTTCAAGGGCACACTAGTCAGAAAGCTAGAGAACTTTATTGTCTCTGCAGGAAGAAGAGAACAACTCCTGATATAAATATGACTTAACTGTGGTGCCACCTAACCCCTGGGCATGCCCCAGGGCAAAAACATGAGGGATAAAGCATGGTGAAGTGGGGGTATGCGTGTAACACCTGCCTCAAACCAGTGACACTACAAGGGCCATACCTCTAGGTCAGAGTCTGAAACACACTCCAGAGGCCCCCTAAAATAAGTCAGTGTCTTCTACCTTTGGGAATTGGGTGGTGGTGGAGGACATGCCAGTTGTTGCAGAGAGAAACTCCACATATTTTGAATCTTCATTTTCTAATCCCAGAGTGTCCCTGGAACCCACATGAAGCTCAAAGAGGCATTCTGGGAATGAAGACGGTGGGTGGAGTGTATAGCATTGATTCATAGCAGTGATACATTGCAAGAGGGGGTTAGAACAGATCCCTTTTTCTTTTTCCTTTTAATCACCTATATAGAGTGGATCATGTATACTCACTGTTATACTGTAGTGCAAAGGTCAGGAAACGTTAGCATTGCAGGTTCTATTTATTTGTTGTTGTTTTTTTTACAAGAACCCTGAGGGTTATTAACATGGTCCAGGTATGAAATAATGGCAGATGGCCATACAATCATAATTAGGGACAGAATGTCCATAATCACATCTCTAGTTCAATGTTTTATTTTCAGGTCCAGTGGTAAATTCACAGCCCTTTCACACCCAATTCCACTTCTAATATCCTCTCAAACTTTCTTTCTTTCAGCTACCAATTCAGGAGGGGACAAATAAGAAAAGTGGAGGCAGAAAAAGCTCTTTAGTTTTTGCAGTTCAGTTGTTAAAAAATGGGAGTCATGAATTCTTTCAAATCACCTACTAGTAAATCAAGATCTATCTTCTGTGTTACCCCTGGTGTTATGTATTGTTAGATTGCTTTGTGGTCTATTTCACATGCTCCACTAGGCAGGTATTATCCAGAGAGGTATTTTTTTTAAAAGAAAGAATCACAGATGGCCTGCACACACAAAACCAGGCCTCTTTCTTCATAACCTCTCTACCAGCCCTTTCCCCCCATCAAGCTCCTCTTCCACATTCCCATCTAACCCCCCTTCTTGGCTTTCACAAATTTCCCTTCCCTTCAGGGCTTGCCATTCCCCACACACCTTTCACTAAGAGCGGCTGTTAAAGATAAGGCACACAACAAACTGATTTTATGTTATAGTATGTAAGGAAAGATTGCTCTCTGCTGTTTGAGTTTATGTGGCCAGACCAGGGGCCTTTAAGCAAAATGCCAGAAGCATCTCAAGGGGAAAAGATAATGAATCAAAATAGGCTCTTTGAGGCATGCCATACTGTGGGTGTGGGGGCTAGAGCCATAAAAGGTTGAAGTGTACAGTCCTCAGAAGAGAGGATCAACAGTGAGGGTAGATGAATGAGCCAGTTTCCCTTCCCTGAAGGTCTCTTCGGGCATTTTGTTGGACAGCAGAGCATGGAGGATTCCACAAGTCTTTAGTTATATAAGAATAATGGCTCATAGAATCATAGAGTTGGAAGAGACCACAAGGGCCATCCAGTTCAACCCCCTGCCACGCAGGAATACATAGTCAAAGCATTCCCAACAGATGGCCATCCAGCCTCTGTTTAAAAACCTTCAAAGAAGGAGACTCCACTACACTCCGAGGCAGTGCATTCCACTGCTGAACAGCTCTTACTGTCAGAAGTTCCTCCTCCTAATGTTTAGGTGGTACCTCTTTTCCTGTACTTTGAGTCTATTGCTCCCTATCCTAGTCTCTGGAACAGCAGAAAACAAGCTTGATCCATCCTCAGTATGACATCCCTTCAAATATAGGAGAAATATGGAATATTTTTTCTTCTGTTCTTCAAGCTGATCCTGAGGTAAGAGAGACTGACACAAGCAACATAACAGGAACATAGAAAGAAAACATGGGACTCATCTACATGGGTCAGAACATGCTGGCTTCCCGCTGGCGTATTCTGGCTGCAGATGTGGCCCTTTCCTCCACCGTTACCTGAACAAAATGGGATGGAGTCCAGACTGCCACACTGGCCTGTCTTTGCATCTGCCACCGGTGTCTTCTGCATCGCTCTGTCTGAAGCCAGGAAGCCAGTCCACAGCACGCAAAGGCCCCCTGCACGTGGCCAGCCTTGCTCACATGCTGCAGGACTCCTTCCTTCCTGGCTTCAGAGAGAGTGATACAGAAGGTAGTTGCAGTGATGGGCCAGCATGCTGTCATGGACTCCCACAGTTATGGAGCCCAATATGGTTTTTTTCTCAGCTGAGATGGGTATTTCCTAAGTATTTTGCTAAACTGTTTTATTGGGCTTTACCCTGTCTTCTCCCTGTCTTAGCCCCATCTTTGCCCCAGGGCTTGTGAGGACTGCCCAGGAGCAAAATGGAACAAAAGGCCTGCAAGGCTCTAAGACCCCCGTACATAGCCCTTCTAGATGGGGTACATAGCCCTTCTAGAAAAGGCCATGGTTGTGATAAGTAGCACATCCTGGATTTTGAGATTTCTTTGTTTCTGGAATTTACCTGAAGCTGCTGGGTGTTTGACATGGCAGTGGAAACATGTCAACAGATGCACTGTATTTCTCAAAATGTCACGCTCCCAAAATTACTTCCTATTATTGAAGATGCTCCATGAAACGCAAGCTATTGGGGGTTTTTGTTACAAATATTTGTGTGCAATTCCTACTGTATCCTTGAAGGTATTGTTACCAAATTGTTACATATGTTGCTTTTAAAGCTTCCCAAAGCCTTTTAAGGGATTTGTAATCTATTCCTATTAAAGTTAATGTGTGAACTGGGCCACCAAACTCCTTTAGGTGGGATTTCAAATAACCATCAACTATTACATCCCAATATTATGTTTCCATGTTAACAGTGGGGATAGCTGCCATAAGGATGTAAAGTAATAGCTGTATAAGGATGTAATGTAAAAGGGGGTAGTTGTCTCTGCATTAATGAAAATAAAGAGGGAGAGGTCTGTATCTATAGGGAGAAAGGACATTTTCTTTGGAGAATGCTCTGTATCCTGCAGAAGTGTTTGTAGTACCCTGAAGTCCCTTTTTGGATATTTAGCTTTGTGGAATGCATTTCCTCTTTGTTTCTCCACCAAAATCAATCCATTCATTTTAGGACATCTTTACACAAGTGAAGAGAATGACTGTCTTCTTATATAGGCATGTGTTTTGTCCAAGTTGGTAAGGCTTGAGTAAGTTTGTTGCTTAAGCATTGTATATGTTTCTTAAGGTTAATTCTAAATCTCTATTTGACCATCTTCTCACTTGCAGTACTATATTTTTCACTGATTTCTTCAAAATGCTATCTTATTTTTTGCCAAGCATCCTCTCTTCTTTCTTACATTACATCTTGCACCCCTCAGCTTCTCTTGCTCAGATTAATTAAAGGGATTTCCAAAATTTAAACATCTTTGATTTTCATCCGCAAAGGAGTGATACCTTTATTGGCCAACCAAAATTCACAGAACACTTCATGCAAGTTTTTGAAGCTTCACTGACTTCTTCATCAGGCAAAAGATGTTTAAAAAATCACACAAGGGAAGAAAAAAGTGACAGTGTTGGAGTCACAGGCTTACATTTGGCACCAGCTATTCTTTTTGTTGTAGTTAAATTGGTCTGGAGCAGCGTTTCTTAACTGGGGTTCCGCGGAACCCCAGGGTTCCCCCAGAACCCCAGGGTTCCCCCAGAGGTGGTCAGGGGTTCCACGAGAAAATAGTAATAAATTGATAAATCACGGAGAAGTGGTGAACTGAAACAGCTTATCTCTCCCCTCCACAACAGAGAAAGCCAGGCGAAGAATGAATGTTTTCACACCAAAGGAGCCTCAAAGGGTCCTCTTAGGGGTGGAGTGGGGGAGGATGTTTACATGCCAAATACCTTGTTCTCCCTCCCAGCTTTTGATCTGCTTTAGATATGCTAATGAAGCTCCTCATGGCCTGGGAAAGGAAGGAGGCAAAGAATGAGTGTGTGTGTGATTGAGTTTGCTTCCTGCAAGCAGCCACAGACCCAGAACTGAGGCAAAAGATGACCTAGTTTGCTAAAACTGATTTAAAGGTACAAATGCAAAATGAGGGTTTTTTAAAATTCAGAACAATGGAAAGAGAATTACGATACTGTACAGCTCTTAGCCAATTGGGGGAAACTGACCAAGTAATCCAAGTAACCCCTGGTCAGTCAGCTACTCAGGCGCCAGCTGTGGATGGGAGAACTCTGATAAAAGTGACTTAGGGCTTATTCTTTTTAAACCAGATTTGGAGAGGGCAAAGCCATTACAGTAAAGGAATCATTATAGATAGAGAAAAGGTTCTTAAACTGTGGTTCTGGTAACTGAATGTGGGAGTCACAAATAGACTGACCAACTCCTATGCTATTGAAAAAATCCTTCCATTTACCTTGGCTGGAAACTACAGCCTTCCTCTCAGCCTGTGTCTAGCTGCTTAGTTGCTGCTTTATGCAAGCTGTGTTAGCGCAGAGCTCAGTCTTTGGGTCAGAGTCAGTGATGTAGCCATATTTAAATATTTGAAGAGATGTCATACTGAGGATGGAGCAAGCTTGTTTTCTGCTGCTCCAGAGACTAGGACACAGAGCAGTGGGTTCAAACTACAGGAAAAGAGATCCCATCTAAACATTAGGAAGAACTTCCTGACAGTAAGAGCTGTTAGGAAGTGGAATACACTGCCTGGGAGTGTGGTGGACTCTCCATTTTTGGAGGTTTAAAAAAAATGGAGGCTGGATGGCCATCTGTCAGGAATGATTTGATTGTGTATTCCTGCATGGCAGGGGGTTGGACTGTATGGCCCTTGTGGTGTCTTCCAACTCATGATTCTATGTTGCTGCCTCGGCTAGCAGATCATGGTAGCCTGAACTCTCCCTAGAAGCCAAGATGATTAAACTGAGACCATCTTACTTTGGAGAGATATGTATTTATATTGTATTTGTATTATAGAAATTTCTGACCCTACAAGTATCAAATATGTATTGCTAGCAATGTGGAATATAATTAGCATCTATTTTTTTCCACTGTTTCTGTAATGTTTTTTTAAAAAGGAACTGTAGGTATAATTTTACGTAGGGGTTCCCTGAGACCTGAAAATTATTTCAAGGGTTCCTCCAGGGTAAAGAGGTTGAGAAAGGCTGGTCTGGAGGGATCTCAATGCAGGCAGAAGCCACTCCCCCTTCTTTTTTTGGCCACATGGGGACCAAGACAAAGAACAGTAATTTAAACTCCATTAGCAGCAGTAAAGTAACTCTTTTTGGCATCCAGGGTCAGGTTGTCTAAATGGCAAAAATATTCCTCATGGAATGGGCGGAGAATCCTACCTGTCTTAATGGCATTCTGTATCGTTTCACCATATTGAGAAGGAGGGGGGCCCAAAACATCAAAAACTCTGCAGGAAAAGCCTTCGTGGCTTTTCCCAGAGTTTCTTTAAAAAAGCAAGGGGAATGCGCATTCCTGCTCATTGGGACAAGTGATTCAATATGAATCACTTTCCCATAGGAGAGGAAGTGCAAAGCTGATGGGCCAGGCGAGCATGGGGGGGGGCTGGCTAACAAGGCAAGCGCCTGCTGCCTCCATGTTGGATTTTTGCATTAGCAAGCAAACGCTAAGGCAACAAAATGGGGTGGTGTTTTTTTGGTTTTTTTTTTTTTTTGGTTTTTCTGTTAAATCAAAAAATTGCTCTTTTGCACCTTGGACATGCTTTTTTAAAGTTTGATGGCAGCAAATTGAGATAAGTACAAACACGAGTAAACCACTCATAGCCGCCATCTTGCATGCGAAGGTAATGAGGTCAAAAACATCATCAAGACAAGTCACAGCTGCTGCAAAATGCCATTACTGTGAGGCACTCCGGGGTTTTTTCTCCTCATATAGACGGACCCAGTGTCTCTGTCCTTTGTGAAGCCAAAGGCCCCTTTCATAGGCAGAGAACATTGGATTTCTCAAGAAACCCCTGTATTGCTACATCTGAAAAAACTTTTAGGTGCTGCATTGGTAAAACTAACCAATTGTAGTGAAGTACCCGTGTGGACCCTAATGTCTATCTGCTGAATGCTGTCACCTTACAATCACTATTCGGGTCAGACTAGATAGCCCATGAGACTCTAGGACTCTGCAAAGTCTTTTTCCTTTAACTGTCAGGCTTAGTCAACGTTCCTTACTAATCAGCTCCATGTTCCATAAACATACAATATGCTGATGTAAACAATTCTTTTTCCAATAATGCTCGAACTGTACCCAAGTGTTTCTAAGCTATCTTGTCTTGTACTTTCTGAACTATCAACAATTGTCGCAAGGAAGGGAAGTTGCTGACACCAGAGAGACGGAGGAGGGATTGCTCTTTGCATACTGTCATAACTGTAAAAAAGTATTCTGTAGCCATAGCTCTTGGCTCTGACTCTTTAGAAGGTATTCCAGTCAGGCCCACCGGTGTAATAAAACTCACTTTCCAATCCGTGGGTCTGCTGGTCCTGATTTCTGCTACAATAGTCCCAAAGGAAAAAAAAAAGTTAATTTCCATGTTCTTATGTTTGCAACAAACTAAAAGTGATTTTCTTTATGCAAAATTTGGGTTTTTTAAGGGAGTGGTGAACACAAAAGCATGATATAACCTGAGGTATTAGTGAGCAAAAGGAGTTGTGGGTACTACACTGGATCAGTGATAATGAACATGGAAAGTTGAGAGCTGAACCTCTACCTGTTGGGAATATGGTCTGAAGCAGACCTTGGAAAAATTGATGTTGGACTACAACACCTTAAGCTGTAGTTAAAAAAAAAGAGAAACTTTTCCAGGCTTTGGTATGAAGACTTAAGAAGCCAAGAAAATCCTGGCTTGATCAGTGCCTGGATGGAAAACCACTGCCTGGAAAGCCCACACATTGCATCAGCCCAGTAGCTTCCAGATGCACTAGTCTATAACTCTGATGACCCCACAGTCAGCTATCCAACACATCTGGAGGGTATCAAGTTGGAGAAGGCACAGATGAAAGTGTTGGAGTGAAACTGGAAAGTGTTGGAGTGAAACCTTCCTGCAACCAGCCGTGAAGTCCCCCTTGTGCTCATGAGCCATTTCTTAATCTAACCTCTCACAGGGCTGTTCTAGGAATTATTTGGAGGAAGGATGGGGAAAGACATCAACACGAAGCATGCTGACATGATCTCTCTGAAGTAAGAGTGGGCAAAAAATTCAATTAGTTAAATAAATAAATAAATACAGGTGCTAAAAGTCCACTGTATTGGTCCCTGTAAATCCAATCTGATGTCCACTGGAATTCCATCTTTTGTGAATAGATTATATATTTTGAGAGAGAAAGAACAATTTTCTCCCCTTCCCCTGTTATCATTATTTTCACAAACACATTTGTTTTTCAGATTTTTTAGTCCTGCAGGACTCGAAAGTTCTCAGGTGCACAGTCAGAGCTGCTAAACTAAAATGATTTCAGAAACACCAGTTAGTGCCCATGACATTACAAATTCTCTGAGGGAGGGGTGATGCGGTTCCTTTACATCTGGGTTTCGTCAGTCACCGCCCAGGTGTAGCAGGAAGTTACATTAAGCCTCTTCATATTCAAATTTCTTTGTCTTCATCTCCTCCATCCTGGAGCCACGAGGCCAGTTCTAACTTCCTGCTTCGCCCAGTAGGTAGCTGAGAAATCTCCTCCGTCTGGAATTTCTATCTCCACCTTTATTCTTTTTACTTTCTTGTTCCTTTACCTACCTTTTTCCTTCTCCAGGCATTGCTGCTTTTCAGCCCTTGCCTTTCTCCTTTTGAATTTCCCGCCTATTTAAAAAAAAAAAAATCCTCTCCTCTCTCCGCGCGGCTGCTCAGTCGGCTCCAGCCTGCTCCTCCTCTCTCTCTTCCCCCCTCCCACCTCTCTCCTTACTGTTTTCTTTTCTCCGAGGCCATGCAGGCCCAGGAGATTCCCCAGCAGGCGGGGAAGGACTCCGGAGTGGCCGGGGATGCGATTCTCGACCGCGGCCACTCCGAGGACGCGGAGAGCGCTGCTGAGGGAGCCGCGGTCGCCATTGCTGCCGCTGCCGGCTCCCATGTGGGCGTCCCTCAGAGGGACGCGGCCCAGAAGGCACACCAGGCCATCGTGACTGGGAAAGCCTCCGATGGCCAAGCAGCAGCCAAGCCACGGAAGAGGCCAGCACAGCCCAGGAAGAAGCTGGCCTCCGATGCCTCCAGCGGGACCGCGATGGAACCTCCGGCCCTATGGAGTGCTTGGCACGCGCCAGGTGCCTGCTGCCAGGACTGGCCAGGGGCAGGAGCCCCTAGGAAGGTACAAGGGGCCCTTGGGGGGAGCGGGGACGAACTGCCCCTTCCCCCACGCATCGTGCCCTCCCTGCTTTTGGGGACGGCACGTATTCTACCCCCCTGGAGGCCAAACGGAGCGCAGGAGGGGGAAGGGGAGAGCGAGGACTCGCGCTCCCATGCGGAGCCCTCACCATCCACCGGGCCCCAAGCAACCGCCGCAGCTGCCTCGGGGGAGGGGGGCACACCGCATGGGGAACCCCATTCGCTGTCTGACCCCACTCCAGGAAGCAGCCAGGCCCTACCCCAACCGAGCCAACCACCACAAAGCCTGGGCATGGAGGAGCAGGCCTTACAGGCCCCAACTCCTCAAGCACCCCCCCCACAGGCCCTGGCCTCCCAACCTCCACTCCTCCCGACCTTGCCTGCCCAGGTGCCACCCCAGCAACACCAGCTGCCCTTGGTGCTCCAACCAATGCCTCAGCAGGCAGTACCTATCCAGGCGCAGCAACCGTTGGTTTACCAGGCCCTGCCGCCACAGGGGCCGGTGAACCAGACCCTGGGCTTGGGTAACCAAAATCAGGTTTTCCTCCCACCAGTGGTCCAGCCTCAGCCTATGCAGGCGGTGGGTTTTCAGGCACAGCCCTACCAGGCCCCAGTCCTTCAGGCCCCGCCTCTCCAGGCACCCACGGGCCATACCAGCCAAAACCACCATGGCATCCCAGTGTTTTACGATCACTCTAGCGGGGAAGAGTCCGACATCGAGGGGTTGGCCGCTCACCCACCCAAGGCCAGGGGAGCTAGACCCACACAGCGGGGGGGGTCGTAGAAAGCGTAAGGGCGCCATTAAGGCAGCCCTACAGCTACTCTCAAAGGCATTGCTCTCAGACGAGGATTCGTCAGAAGAGCCTGGCACGAGCGCCTCAACCTCGGGGGTTCCCCCTAAGGACCAGGCGAACAACGCGCAGTCCCAGCAGCCAGCAGGACCGGGCAAGGCAAAAGCTAAGTCCGCGTCCAAGGGCCCTAGGGACCCATTAAGAGGCACAGATGTCCTGGCCAAGAAGAGGAAGGATCCTCCCTCCACCCACTCTTCTGCAGAGTCCCTACCTCCCTCGGATGAGGAGCGCGCCCTCACCGACGTCGTCAGGGCGTCTGGGACCCACGACGATGTAATCCTAACCGACAAGGAAGAAGGAGAAATCTCTGATTCCGAGTTTGCAGACCAGGACCAATCGGATCGCCTTTTCCAAGGAGAGTGGTATGTTCCCCTCCTTACTAGGGTGATGGCAACACTAGAAATTACTCCTACAGACACAGACCAAGCTCCATCGACATCGTCGTCCAACGAGAAGGTCGCTGCAGTGATGCGCACCTCACGCCCAAAGAAGCCGGAGCTTCCCTTCCCAGAGGCCTTCTGGTCCCTGGTAACTGACGAATGGGAAAAACCCTCAATGGGAAGGCGGGGCACCACTGTGGCTCAGAAATATTACAACACCACTCAACGCTTTCTGGACCTCCTAAAGCCCCCAGTGGTCGACAATCCTGTCGCGTCCCTCGTCTCCAATTGTCTGGCTCCTAAGGAAGGAGAGGGCTCTCTCCGGGACCCAGACGAAAAAAGAACCGACGCAGCCATCAAGAAGGCCCACGACTCCGTGGCATGCGGGGTCAGATCCACGCTGGCAATATCGCTTTTTTCCAGAGCGGCGATAGTGTGGCTGCAAGAGCTCATGGAGATCCAGGAGCTCGATCCAAACGTGCTGCACAAGTCTCTGCTTAGATTCCTGCGTACCTTCTTCTTCATAGCCGACGCGGCACAGGACGCCATGATTTTTTCCGCCCGTGCGATCGGGGCCCTCACGCTGGCCAGGAGATCAGTCTGGCTAAAGCACTGGCAGGTGGATACTCCTACCAGGGCAGCATTGGCCTCAGCGGCCTTTAAGGGCCTTAAACTGTTTGGGGAAGAGGCCCTAAAAGGTATCCTAGTCGAGACAAAGGACAAAAAGTTGGCCATGCCCTCCACACTCAAGAAGCCAGACAAGAAGAGCGGCAGACGACCCTTTCAGACTTCTCGTCCCTTTCGTTCCTTTCGGGGATTCGGGAAGCAGCGAAACTACAACTCCTTTCGCCCACCATGGGTTAAGCCAAACTACGTCATCAGACAGAACACTGGACCGCAGCCCAACAACAGCAGAAGGGGAGGCTCCAACGCCCAGCGTGGAGGCTCGCGACAACAATCCTGACTCGGGGTCGCCCCCAGTGGGCGGCCGCCTCAGTCTGTTCCTGCAGCTTTGGTCGAACTCGACAACGGACAGGTGGGTCGTCTCAACAATCACCCACGGGTACAAAATCGAGTTCGACTCAAGGCCAAGGGGCAGATTTCTCCCAGCCCCAATGCCCAAAGACCCAAAGAAGGCGAGAGACCTGACGACAGCCATATCTCACCTAAGACACATAGCAGCCATAGAAGAGGTACCACCCTCTCAGCGCTTCTTAGGCTTGTACTCCTTCTTCTTCACAGTACCAAAGAAGGATGGCAGCCAGAGGTCCATCCTGGACCTAAAATACACCAACAGACACATCACATACAGAAAGTTCCGGATGGAGACGCTTACATCCATAAGGGAGGCGCTCCAACCAGGAGACTTTCTAGCCTCACTCGATCTCTCCGATGCGTATATGCACATCATGATCCACGAGGACAGCAGACAATACCTCCGCTTTGCATTCGGGGATCAACACTTCCAGTTCAGGGCCCTTCCATTTGGTCTGGCCTCAGCACCAAGGGTCTTCACCAAGGTCCTGGTCACCCTAATCGCCAACCTGAGGGCACAGGGAATCCACCTGTACCCATATTTGGACGACATCTTACTGCGTGCGTCCTCTCTGAACAAAGCAGGGAGAGACCTGCAGACCACAATTCACTACCTGCAGGCCCATGGTTTTCTGGTGAACTTCAAAAAGAGCAGCCTGTCTCCTGCCCGCACCATCGTCCACCTGGGTGTGGAAATAGACACACAACGTTCCAAGATCACCCTGTCCAAGGAGCGACAGGAGGTCCTCCTACGGGAAGTTCGCACCGTTCGTTTACTAAGGAAGGTACCACTGTCCCTACTAGCCAGACTCCTCGGCCTTATGATATCAGCCTTTGGGGTTGTGCCTTGGGCAAGGTTCCACTCCAGACCCCTGCAGAACTTCCTGATGCCTTACCAAAAGGAGATCGCATTGAGGAAGTCCCCTCTCCTTCTCCTCCCACAGCATGTGAAGGATTCGCTGGCCTGGTGGTCTCAGATGAAGACAGTCAGCAAGGGTTCTCCGTTCACAGTACCCCAGGCGATCCTGGTCACCTCCGATGCGAGCCTACGGGGCTGGGGAGCACACTGTCAGGGACAAGTGACGCAAGGGATTTGGAGCCCACAGGAAAAGACGCACAGCATCAACTGGTTGGAGCTACGAGCGGCTCGCTTGGCCCTGCAACACTTCACCCCAGTCCTGAGGGGTCAACACGTCATGGTGATGACGGACAACACTACAGCCCGATCGTACATAGCGAAACAAGGAGGTTCGAGATCCCGGTCCCTGCAACAGGAAGCGGATCTCATCTTCCTCTGGGCCGAACGGACGGTGCAGTCCCTTGCGGCTCAGTACCTGCAGGGGGAACGCAATCAACAAGCGGACTACCTGAGCAGATACTCGGTTCTACCCGGAGAGTGGGAGCTAAACGACGACGTGTTCACTCAGGTCCAGGCCAGGTTCGGCCAGCTGGAGGTGGACATGTTCGCGACAAGATCAAACGCCAAGCTGGACAGGTTCTTCGCCAGGTTCTTTCACCACAACGCCGAAGGCACGGACGCCCTACGATCCCCTTGGCCGGCCGGTCTCCTATACCTGTTTCCCCCACTTCCCCTCATAGGGAAAGTCTGTCGGAAGATTCGCCAGGAGAAGGCACAAGTGGTCCTGATAGCGCCACATTGGCCGAGGCGCCCCTGGTTCTCCGAGTTGATGGACATGAGGGTTCAGAGCCAGTGGCGTCTACCTCAGAGACCCGACCTTCTTCATCAGGGTCCGATCCTCCACCCAGATCCAAGCTGGTTACAACTGACAGCCTGGAGATTGAGCGGCAAGCCCTAAGAGAACATGGATACGACGATTCAGTCATTAGTACCCTTCTTTCCTCTAGGCGCGTGTCCACCAGGAGGATCTATGAAGCTACATGGCGAGCCTTCAAGAGATGGTGTGCCCCTCGCCAATTGATCGCTGAAGAAGCTTCGGTGAAACACATCCTGGCATTCTTACAGAAAGGCCTCGAGGCGGGCTTACGACCAAATACCCTGAAGAGACAGGCGGCCGCTCTGTTGGCCTTCCTCACAGCACAGGACGGAAACCGCCTCTCATCGCACCCCCATATCAGGCGTTTCCTCAGGGGTGCCTCGATAGTTTCACCCCCGGTGCGGCACAGGTTTCCGTCGTGGAACCTCTCCCTAGTCCTCAGGCAACTCATGAAGCACCCGTTTGAACCGTTGCGCACAGTTTCCCTTAGAATTCTCACCATCAAGGTTGCCTTCCTAGTGGCCATCACCTCAGCGCGAAGAGTGTCGGAGTTGGCCTCTCTGTCAATTAGGGAACACCTGTGTTCCTTTACCAAGGATGTAGTGACCCTACACCCAGACCCGTCATTCAAACCAAAGGTAGTCTCCGAGTTCCATGTCTCGCAGCCCTTGATTCTGCCCTCCTTTTGCCCTGACCCTTCGCACCCGAAGGAGAAGCTCTGGCATAACTTGGACGTCAGGAGGGCCCTGAAGATCTACATTAGACGTACTGCCCCCATCAGACGTTGCGACGCCCTATTCGTCTCTTTCTCTCAGACAGCCATAGGGTCCAGAGCTTCGCAGAAGACCATTGCTTCCTGGATCAGGGCTTGTATCTTCGAGGCCTATGACTCAGCTAGGCTTCCCAGACCTTCAGGGGTCACGGCACATTCGACTAGGTCAGCCGCGACATCCGCGGTCTTCTCCACTAACGCTTCCCTGGTAGAAATCTGCAGGGCAGCAACCTGGAGCACACCGTCCACCTTCATTAGACACTATAAGGTGGATAAGTTCCGTTCCGCCGAGGCGAACTTCGGTCGGAGGGTGCTCCAGGAGGTGCTCAGAGACTGAGTCCGCCAATCCCGCAGTCACTCCCGCCCTATTAAGTCAGCTTGGGCACGTCCCAGATGTAAAGGAACCGCATCACCCCTCCCTCAGAGAATGCCACATTGGTTACTTACCGTGAAGGTGCATTCTTGAGGGAGTGGGGTGATGCGGGTCCTTTCCCCGCCCAGTGACTGCGTGCGTTTTTCCTTACATGGCGGTACCCTTATTATTTAGCGCTGCTTAATGTTATTTGACTTAAACGATTTCTTTAGTCCTTACAGGGCTTTGCTAGTCAGTGAACTGGCCTCGTGGCTCCAGGATGGAGGAGATGAAGACAAAGAAATTTGAATATGAAGAGGCTTAATGTAACTTCCTGCTACACCTGGGCGGTGACTGACGAAACCCAGATGTAAAGGACCCGCATCACCCCACTCCCTCAAGAATGCACCTTCACGGTAAGTAACCAATGTGGCATTTCCTACCTTAGCATCCTGTGGTACTTTTTTTAAAAATACATTTTTTAAAAATATTGTTTCTTTGGTAAGGTGTGCCTTCTAATTCTGGGGTTATATAAAAAAAGATGATATAACCCCAGTAGGGGAAAAATGATTCCTCCTTGTACAACAGTACTTAACCATTTCAGCTTAATTTTGTTGTTGTTCTAGTTTTGGAAAAATTAAATATATACCGCAGTTCCAGCATTGTATCTAACAGGACATCATACCACCATCTCAAGAGCAAAGCTATCATTGTTTCTTCCATACATGGAGATGTCAGTGGGATGTCCTTGTCCTATGTCTTTGTGTTGAATAGGGCATTGCATACTCTCCAACTTTTCCAGTTTGGCAGGAACTGTCCCAGTTAATCATCTGCCATCCTACTTTTTCAGCTACTTTTAAAATGCCCCACTTTCTTCCCCCTGCTCTCACTTTTCCCTTTTGCACCTGGTTAGGATTGCCATAATTCTCTGCCACAAAACCGGGACAAAAGTACCCACATTTTGATAAGGGAGGGGGAGGATGGCTCTCTCCCCTGCCCACCACGGAAGCCTTCCTGCCACCACTGCCAAGATGTGGATGCACCAGAAGAGAACCATCTAGCTGCCTTTGTCGAGCAAGACCATGAGCTTTGATAGGAAGGTAACACCCTTCAGGTCAAGGAGGGGGCCGGGCAGGATTAGGGGTTGGCAGCAAAGGGGCGTGCAGCTGCTGCTGCTGACTGGGTGAGCCAGCCCAGCCAGGAAGAGGACCTGCCACCCTGCCAGGCCATCAGTGGGGAGTTTGAGGAGTGTGTGTGCAACAGATTCCGATGATTTAAATAAACAAAACTGGGTTTCTACCTGCCGCTGCCACTCGATTGCATGGGGAAGAGGACCTGCCACCCTGGTGGGCCATTCCACCTCCTGGCAATGTCCAAAAGGCACCCCCCGGGAGCTTCTACATAGGGAATGACCTTGGAGGCCAGACTTACCACATACACACAAGTAAATTGCTGGCCTTCGTTCCTCTCTCTTGATTTTCCTTCGCTCTCTCTCTGCTGCTGCCTACTCTACACACTCCTGACTCCTGCCTTTTGCACACTGCACTCTCACGCCTAGACTAGACTGCACTCTCCTGCCTTTTGCACTCACTCCCCATGTGACCCAGAGATGAGAGCCTGCAGACAGAAAGCCTGGAGTCAGAATCTAGGATCTGCTGCTTGAAGCAGCCCAGCCAGACAGGAAAACTTTCTGTCTCTCTAAGCCAGGATTTTCCCAGTTTTCTGGGATTTATGGCAACACTGTGCTTGGCTTACTTCCATTGGTGCAAGCTCAGTTCAAAGTACAAAGGTTGTTTGCACTCAGTAACTCAGTGGGGGAAAGGGAGAGAAGGGGGGAAACCGTGCCCTTCTCTGTAGGCTCAGGCAACAGTAAGCTTCTGCAGTCTCTCCTAGATTGTCTGTTATTCTTCATTCATAACTTTTGGCGCCTTGACCACACATTGATGTTGCTTGGTCACACATGCCCGGTTTGCATATGTGAAATGTTGGAAGATATGTCATTGGCGACAGGTAGTTGTGTGTGTTGAACTATATGCTGTTTACTGTTTGCCAACATTTTTATCAGTGCATGAGGCCGTAAAACATTGATGTTGGGCCAGTGTTTTTTATTCTAATGGACCAATGTGGCTGCAAAGAGTTTAGAAACAGACCAATTCATTTATTTATTTTTCCCGGCCTTGTGGTTGCAAAATCATGTATTATCTCTCTACAGTCCATTCCTTTTTGCAAGTTTAGACTTGACAGACAAACTGGCTAGGTGGCTTAACTGGTCTTGCCCCGCAATAGAATGTTGGTAGTCTTGGGAGTACAGTACAGTATTCACTTGCAAAAACATCTTTCATTTTTTGCAGTAGACATTGGTAGTATGCAGACACTTCACTGAAAATTAGTTGAAGGCATATGTGAGTTTTTTTGGAGTGGTGGTGGTGGGATCACATTTAATAAAATAAAGTGGCTGTTCTTTTCCAGAAGAAAACTTGAAGATTTTTTTTAAAAGATGATATCTCATAATAATTTCTTCTTCTTCCAGAAATCTCTGCATAATACTTCTGAAAGGGATAGTTAGGAGTTGTCTAAATGGTAAAAATACCCCTCATAGAATTCAAGGAGAATATGATTTGTCTAAATGGCATCCTGCATCAATCAGCAGTATTCGGAAGGATGAGGGCCAAATCCACCAAAAACTCCATAGGAAAAGTTTTTACAGCTTTCCCCGAAGTTTTAAAAAAACTCAGTGGGGAATGCGCATTCCTGCTTGTTGAGACAATCTGATTCACCTTCATTCGCATTCCCAATAACATTAGAAGTGGAAGTTGATTGGTTGGACGTGGGCAGGGGCGGAGCTTGCTAACAAGGCAAGTGCCTGGAACTGCCAGCTTGGATTTTCACTTTAGCGATTGTGTGCTGAGGCACTTTTTAAAATTTACTTAGGTGGAATATCACACTTTTGCACATTAGATATGCTTTTTTAAAAAATACTGTTTGGCAGGGGCAACTGGCGGCAATAAAAACACGAGTAATTCACTTGCACCTACCATCTTGATTCGCAGACATGCCTGTTGGGACAGCAAAAGCAGATAGGTCCGCATGCCTACAAATTTGCCAGAAAACTATTAAGACAAATCGAAGCTGCTTTGAATTGTCGTTAATGCGCATCAATCCACCACCCCCTGCCTCGCATAGACAGGTCCCCAGAAACTGCTTTCATTTTCTCAGGCTTTCTTATCAGGTATTTTAGAACTGAATTGAATATACAGGTCAACCCCTGTATCCACGCAACCGGTATCCACAGTTTCACTTATCCACATCTGAAAAAAATATGTCCTCCCTAGGCATTTTCTAGGTCCTCCAGTGAGATTCTGTCAGAAATTGTGCCGGAAGTCATTAATTTCAATAGGGTTCGCTGTTATCCATGGTTTCATGTATCCATGTTAAGTCGGGTAACATATTTCACATGGATATGGTGTGTGTGTGTGTGTGAGAGAGAGAGAGAGAGAGAGAGAGACCTATAGAAGAAATGTTTTGGATTCTTTGAATCTGTGCTCTAATGGACAAATCATATTATGTAAAGCTGCACCCAGAATATTCCTTCTGAATGCAGATTGGGGTCACTTTCAGAGAAGGTAGAGCATATTCTGTGAACTAGGAACACTGAAACAGGGAAACAAATTTCCATAAATTCCTCCAGCCTTGAACTACAGTTCAATCTCAATTTTCCTCTCTTTGTCATGGTGTTGAAACTTGGGCTAGGTGCATCTGAATCTTCAACCACTGGTAAAACGAACCCCCATGCCTTTATACAAATGCAGCATAAAAGGTGGATGAGACATTAAGGGAATGTAGAGTAAGGAAGGTATCTCAAGAATCCTGGTGCTCTAGTTGCATTACAAATCGCATTCACAACTAATCCAGTTCCACCCTTCTAGCAATCATTTATAGAGTCCACCTTTGACATGCTCACTGGTGTGAGACATCCTGCTTCAGCACGCTGAGGTTGCAAGTTGTCTTGACAGCTTTTTTTTTCATAAATAAGGAGAGGAATAGTATTTGTATTTAATGCATATTTGCAAGCTATTCTTTTTATATAATGGTGGCCGGGGGAGTGGGGAAGCATTAAAAAGCTTGCTAGATCTTTAAATTTAACATTTTTCAAGCTAAAGTGCACTAACCTCCAACCTAAAATCAGTATTTGAAGACGTAGCTGATGGGGAGTGGGGGAATATAATCCTTTTTCAAAGCATTGTTGCCATTGTTATCAGGTGAAATCCATAGAGATTAAGCAGACAAATGGAAATAAACAAAAGATGGATTCCACTGAGATACAAAGTTTTTACAGAGCCCTGGGAGGCACTGGCAGTCATTTTAATGCAGAAAACAAATACAGAGCCCAGAAATATGCTGAGTGAAGGGCTTTCTGTGGCTCTGAGCAGTGCATGGTGTGCGTGTTTGTGTATGTGCCTTCAAGTCGCCTGTCGACTTATGGCGACCCCATGAATTTTAATGGCCTCAATTTGCTACCTAGAGGTGACTATTTGTGTATGGCAGTACAGCATGTCTAGGCTGTCACGATTAATATGCAGCTTTCTTTGGGAAGAAAAATTCAGAAATAGAAAAGAAACAATTATCTTGGTCTTCCTACCCTGTAATTCTGTGGTGTCTCAAAGCCACTGCAGTCTGTCAGAGGGTGAGGGTAAAATTCAAATAAATGTTTGAACAGACATTGCTTCTTCTGATCATTATGGTTTTCTCTGATTATGTTCTAAAAATGTGTTTGCTCTAAGTAGCACCCTCCTGTGTCATTTGGATAGAGGTAGAAAAGGGTTTTGTATCCTTTCAGTAACTAGAACTTCTCACATTCAGAACAAGCCCCTTGATTGAGAAATGCCCTCTGTAACCTTAGCAGAAAAATAAAACGTCCTGTAGTTTGACGCCACTTAGTTTGAGGGAGAGGAACTGAAAGGGATATCAAAGGCAACATCTTTCCTGTAGAAAGTTAAATAAAACAACAAAAACATCTATGTATTTACTGGCATGACCTTTCTTTCTGTTGGGGCCAGTTGTTGCTCAAATTGACCCCGACTTATGGTGACCTTCTCCTGGGGTTTTCTTGGCAAGCTTTCTGTAGAGGAGGTTTGCCATTATTTTCCTCTTCGGCTGAGAGTATGTCTTGTCCAAGGTATCCTAGGAGGCTTCCACACCCGAGTAGAGATTCAGGCCCTGGTCTGCTGGAGTTCTGCTCCAATGCTCAAACCACTACACCACCCTGGTCCATGTCGGACCAGTAACTTGGCTTTGATCAGCTTTGTGTGTGTTTTTATGTGCTCCAAATTCACCAGCTGCTTTTTAGAATTAACTAAAAGCCAATATTAACACTGCATTTCTCATACTGCATATGGAGTGAAAATGGAGAAGAACTTTGTTGGGTCTGCATTTCTAAACAAACTGAACTAATCTGCACATTGTGAGCTAATACATGGATCAGAACACAGTTATTATTTGACTTCTGCATTTCTTGGCTCAACAGTCTGCAAAAAATGCCTGTACATGTCTATTAGGAAAAATTGCACACAAAAGGCTTATCTATATGGGCTGCTTAATGTGGGGCCAGTTCAGAGCATTGCGCTCTGAACTGGCCCTGAATCAACCACGATGGTGGCCACAGGCATTGGGCTGAATCCAGTGTAGCAGCCATCATTGTCCACACAGGCCAGCCCATATGACACTGCATTGGCCCCACTGGCCCAACCCTTGTTTTCAGAGTTGCCACCACTGCTGCCTCACCAGCCAAGCAGCTCCCTGTGAGAGCCTGGCTGACATCATTGCTTCTCCTGAGGTCAGAACAGGGAGTCCAGAAATGTGATCAACAAGGAGGGGGTGCCTTATAGACAGTGGCTTGGCTGGCAAAGTGGCAACAGCAGCTTCGATGGAGATCCGTTCCCTTCTCTACTCAGCCCAGGGCAATGTAGATAGTGCCACATTTCCATGTAGCCAACTGGATTGGGCCAAATTGAACTTGATCCAGCTGTCCAGACAACAAAAGAACCCAAGGTCACTCCAGAGTTTCCAAGAAACCCCAGATTTTTCTGCTAACTAAATTCTGCTAACTAAAGCTGAGTTCAGGGTATGGTAGACAGTTCTTATAGCTTGTGTGTGCCTTCAATTCATTTCCGATTTAAGGCAACCCTTTCATGGGGTTTTCTTGTCAAAGTTTGTTCAGAGTGGGTTGCCTTTTCCCTTCCTCTGAGGCTGTGACTTGCCCAAGGTCACTAGTGGGTTTCCATGGCTGAGTGGGGATTTGAATCCTGGTCTCCAGAGCTGTAGTCCAACACTTAGACCACTACACCACACTGGCTTCTATAGCTTAGAACTCTCCTAACCCACTACATTCTTTGCACTAGCTTGTCAAAGCTTATGCAGGGAATGACTGTGGTTGCTTTAGGAAATGTCTCTAATGACCTTTAAAGTATTTTGTTTTCATTAGAATCATAGCATCTTATCTTTCACAACTTTTATGTGTCAACTGTAGTTTTCTATTCCTTGAGATGTCCTATGATCAGTGAATTTTTCTGGTTTACAGTAGTGTTGGTTTTCTGTCTAGAGGGCTCTTCTTCCCTGACTGGTATGTTTGGACATACATCTCTGAAATGTCCTCAAGGAATCTTGCCTTAAATTGTCATGGAATCTTTTTCTCTGGTGAATTTTAAAGGGTTGGCATGGAACCTCTGCAGGCTCCTTTCAGTCTTTTCAGACTCAGGACTCTAGTGGTGGCACTAGGTGGTTGCAGAGAGGCTGAGCCACACCCGGTGACACTGTCAGCGGGAGGGGGTGACACTAGCCTTAGTGATGCCATAGAGGATTCACTTTTGACCTTCACCTGAAGCAGTGAGACTCAGGTCTTGTCTAAATGGGCTATTTACCCTGGCTACCCCCTGTCTTGGTGCCCAGCAGTCCAAACGATGCAGAACTCTTGTCCTGTTTTGCCTTTGGGCAGTCCTGACAATGTCCAAGGCAAAGCCAGGGGGAAGCTTGGGTAAAGCCTGTTAAAACATGTTTTAAAAAACACCTGGGAAAATCTGCATTATATGGGGAAATCTGGATAGGTCCAGTGTGGGAATGCAGGAGTCTGTACCTGCATGCGAGGCTGTATCTCTGTATGCCTTCACCTCTGGTATTGCTCTGAAGCTGGGAAGGAGACCCCCAGCATATGTGATCAAGGCCCCCTGCATGTTACCATCCTTGATCACATGCTGAGGGCCTCCTTCCTGGTTTCAGAGAGTGCAACAAAGAGAGCACTGGATGTTCCCGCGGGTATGGGCCAGCATGTGGGGTTTGCTCTGGGGCCAAAATACACTGGTAGGAAGGTGGCGTATTCTGAAAGGTCTAGAGACAGATCCTCACTTTCAATTGTTGAAGGCAGGACTGGAGTACCTGTGGCCATCTAGATGCCAATGATCCCCCTTTCCCATCATCTCCTCTTCTACTGGCTGATGTACACTGATGGGAATTAGAGTGCAAAAGTGTTTTTATAGTCTCACAGTAACACCTAAATTGCATGCACTTTTGCCACAAGTTAGCTCACAGTAAATAAATATGTTATACAAATTGTTCCCAACATTAGAATATCATATTAAGTTCAGATAGTCACAAGTTTTCTACAGTACCTGTGTGCATAGCTCAAGCCCCTCAAACCAGAGTAGATGTGATGTTAAGGAAACAACTGCCCCCCCCTTTGTGCCTCCCCCCCCTTTTATACTGGTCATCTCATCTCATTTGGGCTTGGTGTGTAGCATGCCTTTTATCCTTGCTTTGAACTTTATGTGAATTGGTCTCTCTGCAGTTGCCATTTACCTCAGGTAGAAAGCCTACCATTATAGCCAATGGCAGTTTTCTTCCTGGTCAAACAGCAACCCACAGCTGAGGAAAAGGATTAAATTCCTTCTTTCCCCACACAGCAGTCCCAATATCCTCAGGAAAGATATGAAATCTTGTTAATATTTAGGGAACAAGGGCCAGTCTTGTGTCTTGTGCTACATCTCATTTGTCCTGCATATTACTATTATGGAAAATGCAAGTTAAGAACATTGACCTTCCCCATGGGAAGACAGTACCAAGGACAGTTTACAAATATTCATAATCTTCATGCTAAGAATATTATGGATCTTTCCATATCACCAGTTCATCATCCAGTATTCTTTTCTGTTCATCTTTGAATATTGAGGCAAGGTCCGAGATTTTCCCAGATATAGCCAGACAGACTGACTCTCATTTCTTGCCTGCACATGCTTTCTGTGCAAGTTCTTCAAAACTCCAGCCAGCAGTCCTTGGCAATGTCATACTCCCCACACTAACAATGTCATGCCTTCTAATATTGTATTTATTCTGTTCTTACCATGCTGCACTATGAAGTGTGTTATCTCAAAATTGCAAAAATACAAAACAAAATTTCTGTTTACATTTTAGTTTGTTATGTGTACACCAGTTATGAAACAGATTCAAGATTAAAACTGGTGAAAAATAAGAGCATAGCCTCAACTACTTTCATTAGATTACATGCATTACCTTGGAAGGTTATCTGCACCCTCACTGATGCAACAAATGTGATTAAAACGTTGCCCCAAATAACAGTATCAGTGTCTTTTAAGAATTGGTCAAAAGTTTCCTTTTTCTCATAATCAGACAAGAGTTCCTCTTCATTAAGTTGACTCAGCCAACTTCTATCACCCACAATCATATGATAGGCATTCCTGCCACACCCTTCCAGCCAAAAGAGTTTTCTTTTCTTTTATTGAGGTAGCGAACTCTTGACAGTGCATTCCTAAAAGAAGCATAAGCTAGTGGGTAGGCTTCACAGAGCTATTTTAGAAGTACAGTAATAAGTCCTTTAAATGCTTCTTTTCCATGAATCGTCATAGGCTATTACAATTCTATAGAACCTAGAACTCCCAGTACAAGAAATGTCTTAAGGTGGAAAATTTATGTCTAAGGTCCATTTTACACTACACAATTATAGTGTTTTGATTCCACTTTAGCTCTCATGGCTCCATCCTATGGAATCCTGGGATCTGTAGTTTCATGAGATATTTAGAATTCTCTGCCAGAGGGCTCTAGTGACTCTTTAAACTACAACTCATATGATTCCATAGGATGGAGCCGTGAGTGTTAAAGTGGAATCAAAGTGATATAATTGTATGGTAAGAAAGGGTCCACTCTGAGTATGTAGTACCCTCAAACCCAGTCACATCTCCCCCATCCGATTCTTAAAGTTGAAGTATGTGGAGCAGAGAAATGCTGGATGGCTTCACCAGGCAATATCTCCTTCTTTTGAAGGTATCTGGACCTGCAGAGAGATACTATGTTGGGGGTGTGCTCCCAGAGGCACTGGAGAAATGGCATGTCCTACTTCTCTACTCTTTTATGGGCCCTTAGATAGATTTGTATAAATGAAGTAAAATGGTGTTGACACTATCCATAGTGAGCCATCTATTGTTGTGAAAACCCAGCATTTCTCTGATCATGCTGTGTTCTGATACTGGGTTTTATTACCAAAGGCTATAAATATTTTCTGAGCTTGAAGATCCAAATTCTATTGTTAATGTGTAAGTTGGAAAAATGCAGGTGAATGGAAAGTTAAAACATACTACCATCTAGAATTTGAAGTGTTTTCCAGATTGCTTAAGTATGGGAGGAATTTTCATGGGTAAGGACACTGTGAATTTTTTATCTTCAGCGAACCAGATAGTTTTGACAATTGATGCCTATAGAATTCCCTGTGATTTTGGATTGATTGGACAGTTTTAAAAAGTACCATATAACAATGTACTAGAAAGCTACACTGAAGACATTGATCTGTAGGAAGAGGTATGTCCATCATTGTAATCATGCTGTGCAGCACAGTAACCATTGTAGCTTAATATCATCTTGAATATCTCAATTTTATTTAAAAATGCATGTAGCTAGCCCAATTAGTAGCAGAGCGATTGCTGGGCAGCAGAGGGAAGGCTGCTAAAAAAAACTGAAAAGAGAAAATTCTCAGTGGAGATTCTCAAGCTACCTCCTATTTTCCTCAAGCTTTTTGGTCTTACAGAATGATTCTCTTCTGACTTCTACCATGAGTCTAATTCCTTTCTTTGCAATCTAATAAAATGTGTAAGGATTTTATCAGACCACCCTCCCTTAAACACATTCCTTTGCCGGCATAACTTTGCCATTTTTATGCCGGCAAAAGAACTCCCCATGCCATACTTACTTCCTATCTGTGAAAAGGCAGCTCCGGCAATGGAAGAGGAAGTGAATCGAGTTCTGTTCACTTCCTCCTTTGAAATCCTGCATATTCTCACAAGAATACATAGCGTGGGAAATTCAAAAATAAAAACAAAAAGAAGACATTAAAAAACATTAAAAGTTTTTTTTAAAGCACTTAAAGACACTAAAAAAGCCCCAAGTAAACTGGGCAGGGTCATAAAAAGTGCATTATCTATCTGGGTGTCATGATCTCACCCAGAAGTGTTTTCGCCAGACCGGCCATTGACGCTGCATTCACATGAATACAATGGTGTGAAGTTTCAAACACCAGCAATGCAGCACAAAAGTGCCACGGGGATCAATTGCCATCAATAAAAAAGAATGATTTTTTCACAGGACATGATCACAAAAGGGAGATGTTGTGTGATATGTGTACCCTTTCACTATCAATAGGCGTCCTTATGATGCCTTATTTGCCCTGTCTGATAACGTCCTCAATTTCAAATTCTGTAAATGCACCATAGCATGGAGGGATTTCTTGCACAAAATGGTCTCCTTGTGATAGTTTTGGGAATATATGGGGTTACTGCCAGAGTGACTTCAAAAAAAAGTAAGCTTGGGGAAATGAGGGGGTGGTGAACTGGTAAGGAAGGATTTTGCCATAGAAATGTTTGTGGATAGTGTCTAGATCAAGGGAAGTAGTAGTGCCACTCCGTTCTGCTGGAATACTGTGTGCAGATCTGGGTACTACAATTCAAGAAGGATATGGAGAATCTGGAATGTGTCCAGACGAGGGCGACCAGGATGGTGGGAGGTCTGGAAGCCATGCCCTATGAGGAGCGGCTTAGGGAGTTGGGTATATTTAGTCTGGAGAAGAGAAGGTTGAGAGGTGACATGATAGTCATGTTTAAATATCTGAAGGAATGTCATGCTGAGGATGGAGCAAGCTTGTTTTCTGCTGCTCCAGAAACTAGGACACGGAGCAATGGATTCAAACTACAGGAAAAGAGATTCCACCTAAACATTAGGAAGAACTTCCTGATAGTAAGAGCTGTTTGGAAGTGGAATGCACTGCCTCGGCATGTGGTGGAGTCTCCTTCTTTGGAGGTTTTTAAATAGAGACTGGATGGCCATCTGTCAGGAATGATTTGATTGGGTATTCCTGCATAGCAGAGGGTTAGACTAGATGGGCCTTGGGGTATCTTCCAACTCTATTATTCTATGCTTAGGGATTTCCAAGAACGTAGTAGCCCTGTCACAGCTAAAGCAACAGAAACTAGTGGCTCCTGAAAGGCTACCAAGTTTTACCTGGCATAAGCTTTTGTGACCTAGTTCATCAAATGTATGGAAACGATTGTAGCCTTAGTGAAAGGATGGGCAAAAGAATTGAACTAGGCTTTTAAAATGTTGGAATGAACCTAGCTGCAGTTGCTGAAAGTGAAGGCATAGTTACATATTCACTTATCCTAGAGTAATTACTTCTTAAACTTTTGATTTGTTTGCAGATCCATATGAAACCAGAGGCTGAGTTGAAAGAGAGGAAAAGTTGTTTGATAAAAACCTTGAGCACCTGACTTCTCTCTCTCTTTCATTTCTAGATAAATGATCATGGAAACAATAGCAGGATTAACAAAATTTATGATGGTGAATTGTTAGTCTTTAAGGTGCCACAGGTCTTTCTGTAGTCTCTGATGCAACAGGCTGTTAGGGCTACCTCTTTGGAAATAGTAACAGGATTGTTATCTTTGTATGCAGAGGTTTGGAGTTCTCCATCAAATACACAATGACCGGTAAATGACTGGTGCAATGAAACAAGTGGGGATTCTTTGTCCTTGTATAATGTTTAAATCAAAGGCTTCATTGTCTCTCGGTAGAGTTTGTCCTCCTAATTTTAGAGACGTGTTTATTTTTAATCTTACATAATTCATATCATCTGTCATGAGAGGGAGGGCTATGGCTTTGAAAAGGTAAGCTGGAAGCCTCTGATCTTTCTATCTCGCAGTGCAAAAAATAGAGAGAGAGAGAGAGAGAGAGAGAGAGAGGAGGATGCAGTCAAAATTGTAGGACAGTGAAGTGCCACAGTTTCTATAGATGATGCATGTGAGGCTGTGAATCTGAGCACTGATACTTAAGTGAGAAGGGAAATTAGATTAAGAAAAATATACAGTTGTCCCTTCATATTTGCTGGGGTTTGGTACCAGGACCCCCTGTGGATACCAAAATCCATGAATATTAAAGTTCCGTTATATGCTCTCTGGCTTTTCTTCACAAACGAAGATTCAGGAAAGACTCATCCTGCGTTTTCTGCAAGCGCGCTGATGACTAAAAAGGCCAATCTGAGATAAACAAGTCCGGTTGCAGAAAGCACAGCAGAAGGTCTCCTTGGGTGATTTTTCTGGGTTGTGATTCTTTCTGCGTTGTCGTTTTCCTTCAAGACTTGTTTGGCGTGAGTTCTCAAATAAGGCTGCAGCATTGGCATAGCAAAATAGTGTCCCTTATATAAAATAGCAAAATCAAAGTTTGCTTTTTGGATTATTATTTTTTAAAGAATATTTTCAAGCCATGAATTCTTAAATCGGTAGAGACCAAATGTGTGGATACTGAGGGGCAACTGTAGAAGTTTTCTTGTCTCTTCTTCCAGGCTGTGTCTTGTGACCTGCTTAGGTGGTCTAGTTGGGATGGAAATCTGGGTTTTGATCAAGTATATGCAGAGTGATTTTCAGCATACAGATCTTTTTGGTGATGTTTAACTCTACAAGAGCCATGTGGTATGATACAGAGTGCAGTCACAGCAGATTAGAGAAAGCAGTTTTCCTAGCATCCCATGATAACTGAGAAGATATTTAATTTCAGGCTGCCAGTGTTCAGATACTCTTTTCTATTTATGTGAGATTGCTGTTATCTTGAAGCAATCAGATAGACATGCTAAAATGGTACCTCTGTTGTGAATCCATCTTCCCAGGAAAACTCACCAAAACTGTTTTGCTTTGAGAGCATGTTCCATGTCCAGTGTATAGGATGCAACCTTAGAAAATTGGTTTATCCTTCTGAAAGAATAAATGTTTTTATTTGTCATCTTCTATATTTTAATTATGACTCACAGTATCTTGATTGTTCTTGGTTTTAATGCTATGGTTCAGTTTCTTTTTTATTATTTTATTTCAGAAACATTTATATAAAATACAAATAAAACAAAAAAAATGACTTCTTTCTTCCATTGTGTTGAAGCTTGCTCCATAATATAATATAGATTTTCCTTCATAGTATCTTAATATTGTTACTTCACATTTGTAAACCAGATACAATAAAGACATTGATTTATAAAGGAAAGCAAAAATATCTTCACGATATTGTATCTTTTATTGAAGACCGATCCAATTAATATTCTGATAAACCCTTTCTTTTTTAATCTTTAGTCTGTAAACCATATAACTGCATTCCCACCCCCATTCTTTTCCCCAAAAATCAATTACCGTTTTCCAGTTTTCTCTGAATTTTGTTGTAGATTGATGTCTGATCCAGCATGGTTCAGTTTCTGTAAGCCTCTCTGAGGTCTATGTAGGTTGAAAGGTGTTGCAGAAATTGTATGAAGAGAGACTAGGGTAAGAAAATACTCAGATGTGATTCCATGTATTACTGGCAACAATGTGGGAAACTGCTTCTCTATGCCTGCTTTTCCAATCTGCAGAAGCCAATTACAGAGTTACATACTAACCTCCTATCTCCCATACAAGAGAAAGAAAATTCATATAGAAACATTAATCCTGGATAGAGATGTTAATTGGAGCCATGCAGAAGGAAAGAGGCTGTAGTTGAACCTAGTTGTAGACCACCACCTCCTCCTCCTCCTCCTCTTTTTTTTTCTCCTTCAGCCAAGTCAGTAGCCAAAATAAAGGTTTTCATTTTGTTCCAGGTATATCACAAAAACTAGCAGCTGTGACAAGTTGGCAGTTGCAAGTTTATTCATATACATGAAGAAAAATAAATAAATCCCTCACCTTGTTGTTGCTTGTTAATGAATTGGGCACCAAATTAAGAGAGCTTAATTTGTAGAGCAGATGAGTTTAGTGGCCAAATCTTTCTGGCTATAATTCTCCCCCTTCTGTTATTTTTTTTTAAATTAAAGACAAAGTAGGGATGTTGAACTGACATCAGGGATTAGCAGAATCCTTGTTTATCTGAGTAATGTTATTAATATTAACAACATTAACCTTTAGTAAAGAAAAGGAATAGAAGCTATTTAGTACCTCAAGATATTTGCTCTGTCCTTGACAAAAAGGAGGCATAATTAGCTATGAAATCAGACATGACATTGGAGGGAACATTTTGGTACTTGGAAAAGTCAGCAGTGGCATCGGATGCAGTTTTGTCTGAAGCTCTTGCTGAGTGACGTAAAGCAACCAAATCCTCCCTTGAGGGTTCATCTCAAACAGAGCAATGATCCCCACCAGTAGTACAGCACTGTGTGAAACTCAGGCAGAATACTAATGAAAGAAAAATTCACAAATAGAGCCTTACTTCAGTGGGGGACCCCCCTCCCATAAATGAAGTACATCAACAATGTGAATTTATTTAACAGAAGTTTTGTTGGTGAAGTTAATAATTTACAATTGAAGTCTATATCATCACACACAATTGCAACGTGCTGGAAAGGCTCCCGATGTTATTAAATATGCATGAAACTGCTGGATGAGACTTCAGAGTAATTAGTGTGAGGGAAGAAATGGTGCTATCAGTATGTAGACTTGTACAAAATAATTCTACAGTTGTGCTTGTGCTGTAGGATTTTGTCAGGGAACAATTCTTCCCTGCATCATCCAAATTAAACTACATTGTTTTAAAGTGCAGAGCTCCCTTTGGTGTGTTTGATGTTGGCAGATCGTACAAAACAGTAGAAATATGGCCAGTTCACAGAGGGGTGCTTCATCATCACACCACTGCAGCATGAGAATGAACATCTTCAAACACACTCACACCAATTTGATGCAAAACCACAGTTCTGTTGACAGCAATAGTTAGAGCTCCTAAACAGAGCTGTTTCACTTCTTGCCACTGGGTGCTGTCATAGCAAGTGCTGCACAACCCTCTTCTGCAAATGGAAGCCCTATTGAAGTACAGTAAACAGAAGTTAAGTACAGTAGTGCATGATCATGTTAGATCTCTTACCTGTGATCTTTAAGGACCAGAGCATGACCCAAGGGTGCACATAGTATCATCACCTTGCAGAATCAAACAGGTGCAAGACTGGGAAATGCTTGAATGAGAGGCTGCTTGGGAATCTTGCATATACAGTAGTATCCGTGGGGGATTGGTTCCAGCCCCCCCTCAGATAATGAAACCCACAGATAATAGCAAATGCCCCCCACATCACCATTCCCTCCACGGGATCGATCCGTGGGGGGTGATCCCAGGGGCGAAGGGAGAAAGGAGGCAGATCTATCCCTCCCCTCCCTTTACCCCCACATCACCATTCTCACGGGAGCAATCCCAGTTAGCAATCCTGGGAGTGAAGGGAGAAGGGAGGCAGATCTCCTCCTCCTTTTCCCGTCCCCCCCCCCCAGTGTCGCCATCCACAGATAATTGAATCAGCAGATGTGGGGGTGCTACTCTACTTCTTTGAGTGCCATGATAGAAGAAGGGCAGGATATAAATGTACAGAATAGTGAAGAGATAACAAATTTTCAGTTCTGTGTACTCTCAGATGTTCATATTGAGCTGCTGCATATGTAGCTGTCAGCATCCAGGTCAACAGAAGGCAGCCAGCCTAAAGTCTAGCCCACACTAGCCCACATTAGCACATACGCTCCAGTTGGCAACAGTAGTCTCTACTGTTGCTCTTTGAGGATATTGTGTGATGTCAGTCACTAGGTTCCACTAATTCTCCTCAGGATCTTCAAGATGTTACATTTCTGATTGTGTGTGTGTGAATAATAGTTGGTTGGGTTTGGTCTCTGATGTGCAGGCGTATTAGTGCATGTGGATTAAAATTAAAGCACCATGCTGAGTACCATCTACCATATGGCACACTGGGGCTGTTGAAGTGCATTTTTAATGTTGATAACATACTGTACAACCATTACAACAATAGATCTGTAATCCAAACAGTAATCACCCTTGACTTGTTTCTCTGTAGGTTCAAGATTATTGCAAAGTAAATAAATACAGATAAAACCAATAGAGTAGAGCATCCTCCCCACAGCTGGTGTCCTCCAGATGTACTACAACCCCCTGAACCCCTAGCTAGCATGGTGTGCTTTTTAGGAAAGGTAAAATTGAGGCCCAGCCCATCCAGATTGGAGAAATGTGGTGTAGATTGTTCAGCAATGATGTCAGATGGAGGAGATCTTGGGAAATTAGAGAATATTGAATACCATGCTACAGGGGTTTCCCCTTTTTTTGTCTATACAATGTTCATGGATATGCCAACATAAACAGCTACTCTTCTCTAGCAATTATGACTGCCTCTCCATGGACTGGACAGGAAAGCTTTTCTAACATGAAAAGAATGGTCATAGCAAAAAATAAAAAATAAAAAATGGTCAAGCATATGATGTAGCCAGCTTGATCACGGTCTGGATGGAAGATCAACTAGTGGTAGCTCTTAGGTGTGATGCCATGAGTTCTATAGAATATAAACTTAAGTATATATCTCTCTCTCCTTTTGGATCAGTGGTGTGCAAGCAAGCAAAATAGTAAAACTGTGAAGGGGGAGGGGGGAGGGGCTTGTTTCTTCGATGAACTTCATTTGCAAGCTTCATTAACAATTGTTAGATAAGGCAGCAACACGTGTACTTTTTAGATAGCAATAATGAGAAGTGACTATTTCTTCCTGTGATAGTCTTCTGTCTCTCCAATCTTCATGAGTCCAGTTTGTGATTTTATGAGTTTATTTTCAAGTCAAGGTGACCTGAAAAGGCTGTGTGCTGTTTGTATGAGCCAATCATACAAATACACAAGCCATGTACATAGCTGCAAATGCTGCTAAACAGCATCATGAATGTAAAGCAGAAATATGTTTTTAGCTGTCAAGGGCTCTTGGAGGTTCATAGAGTTGCCATAAGTTGAAGTCAACCTGATGGTAAATAACAAGAAGTTTATTTCGTCCCCATTTTGACTAGGCTGTTCCCATTTTAATTTTGTTGCAGTATCTGCTAGAGATGGTTTACAATTGTTTACAGTTGTCCCTTCACATTCGCGGGGGTTAGGTGCAGAAGACCCCCGCAACGTGAAAAATCCGTGAATAATACCAGCCCTCTCAACTGCCTTCCCGAAAGTGGCAACGGGCCTTCAGTGGCCCCATTGCCACTTTCTCCCACCCACCCACCCACCGCCCTCCCAAAAGTGGTGACGGGCCTTCAGAAGCCCCGTCACCACTTTCTCCCACCCACCCTCCCCAGAGCAGCAAACCACAAATATGTGGAACCGCGAGTGTGGAAGCTGCGAATGTGGAGGGAGGACTGTACATCTCTCTCCAAAACTGCCATGAAGCCACACTTATTTAACAAAGCTTTCCTATAATTTGTATCCACTTCTCTCTGAGCTTCCTTGATGTATTCCTTACCCCACTTCTAATCTGTTAGTCTCTGATCTCTTCCTCCATATCTGACTAGTTTAATTAATGTAGGTTATGTACCTTCTAGGCAAAAATTGTGTATGTGTGTGCATACAAAGATGCCTGTTATTTTGCCATGAATTTCATAGGATTCATAGGATTTTTTAAAGGCATACTCAGAAATGGTTTACCATTGTCCTTCTCTAAAATACAGCCTACAGCTCCTGGAATTCCACTGATGTGAAATGTAATCTTTGGAACAAGAGTGATCAGATTAAGTCTTCTGGGATGTCTTTCTTGAGTGAATGCTTGCCAGAGACATTACCACACAGTGTTAGATAATACCTTTCAGGAAGTCCAGATGGACATCCTTTCTTTGTAAGAAGTTCCTTATGTCATGATTATTTTCTCATTAACAATTCCAAATTCAATGGTAGATTGTTTTGAGGGTTGAGCTATATAAAGCATCAACCAAGATTCTGCTTGATTCCTGGAGACAAGAGGCCTCCATTTTAGCTGAAATCACCCTTTCAAACCCCCAGAATCTGGGAGTTTGACCAGAGAATCCCATTCACTCATTCTCTTTCTCAAAGTTCTGACTCTGACTTAGAGGACCTTAGTTAGCTTGTCCTCTTTGTCTTTGGAGATTTTCACGCAGGCTATATATCCCGTGGCAGGAACAGAACAGGGTCAGGAAAGGTTTTCCCTTTCGGACGACATTGACACCGTTCTGTCCTGCATCCATCCTGCTCCCGTGACTGTTCCAGAACAATGTAATCATGATTTTTCATCGTGAATAGACCTCCTGTTCTGTCGCTATCATGCAGCCATGGGTGTGTGAACAGGAGCCCCATTCCTGTTCTGAAATGACAGCCACGGAGGGGAGGTCTGTTCTGAGCACTTCCTGGTACGATCTAGACATCCAGGTAAGTAGCACCCTTTATTTTACCCTCCCGGTTTTGACTGTGTGATTTAAAGTGTGTTTTTATGCTTGGTGAACTAATTTTATGTTTGGGGGAGCTTTATTTTTTAAATTTACTGCCCAGCCATTATCACGCGATAACGACCGGGATTTCAGACAGCTGGTCACAAAAGCAGCCTTACGACAGCTGCATTTATGGCCGGCCAGTGAGGGGAGGGGGAGCCCATTCCTGCCATGGAATTAAGGTAAGTGTGTGAAAGATTTACGTTATTCCATGGCAGGAACGGGAGAGGAGGTGGCAGGGCAGTGACTGGGCATTTTGGCCCCATGTGAAAATCTCCATAGTATCATTCCAGCTGGGAATGCCAATGCTCCCTAGTTTCCCACAAGAAAGGCCTAATGGGACCAAAGGAGAGGAACTTGCCATCTCTAAAATTTACCTTTTGAGGAGTACTTTCCCTGTATATTGCAGCTCCCCCAAATTTTCCTTTCATTCTCTGGTGTGTGTATGTGTTTGTGTGTGTATTAGGGAAAGTATTATACTACTTTACTTTTGAACTTCTTTTTCTTATCTTTCTCTCCTCTTAGCAACCCTACAGATTTATATTGCTTTCAGGAACTTCATCAGAGGTTGGAGTGAATTGATGCCCAGGAGCAAACCATATAAGCAGCCTGTTGAATAGCCACAGAAATGCAAAAGCAATTATATTATGTTAGGTATTTGTGTATTTTGCATATACAGTAATGTTTGCCATTTATGAAGCTCTGCCATAATATTTGCTATTCCCTAATGCAACTGTTGTATATATCTTGAAATCAAAATGGTTCCTTTTTAAGAGAGTTCTGTGTGAATGCGGACTAGAACATAGTCATTGAGATGCCAATGTTTGGATCGGGGATGCATCCAGGTTGTCTTCAAGCTATATTTCTGCTGAAAGATTGTGTTTGTAATAGTCAGCTGTTGTTCTGCACAGAACTCTAGCAGGAGGCATCCGTTATCATTGCAATTTCCAACACCATGCTTGCCTAAGACACCTTTCCAGGCTTCAGAGTTCTTTCCTACTCTGGCAATGAAGTCACCAAGGATAATAATTTTATCTTCTACAGGGACTTTTTGTATGAGGTGGCGTAGGTCTGTGTAGAATTTTTCTTTCTCTACAGGGTCGGCTTGCATAGTTGGGGCATGTATACTAAAGAGAACAACATGTGGGAGGCTTAAGGAAATAATGCAATCAGAGTATCCTGTTGGCAAGGTTTTGATCAACAACAATGGTCCGCCCTGGCCTCACATCGGGAGGCATGGAGACACACTATCCACAATGCTGCAGCCTTATTTGAGAACTCACACCGAACAAGTCTTGAAGAGAAACTACAATGCAGAAAGAATCACAACCCAGAAACATCACCCAAGGAGACCTTCTGCTGTGCTTTCTGCAACCGGACTTGTTTATCTCGGATTGGCCTTTTTAGTCATCTGCCTGCTTGAAGAAAGCACGGGATGAGGCCTTCCTGAGTCTTCGTTTGCGAAGAAAAGCCAGAGAGAGTGTGTGTGTGAATGCAGGGGGTTTTATTCTAATTTGCCCACGCCACCAAAGTCACAAAATTCTTTGTGGGCATGTGTACTCAGAACTTGTTGGAGTTCATTCATGTGCTTTGAGGTCATACCTGGTCACATTGGGATCTGATGCTTTCAGGCTACTTAGGCCATATTAGGCAAGAACTACACCAGGAATATATTATAAACATCATGGATATTTTTAATTAGGGGCAATGTTGCTCACTTATTGGCTTTTCCATTTTTAGTAATTTGATATCTTCATCTGAATTCCAGAACTCTGAAGTCTTAAAGCTGGCTTTTTGAATAACTTTGGAGCATCATCTGATCAGTTTTCTCATAATCCAATGGAACTTCTTGTCCTAGCTTCATAATTAAAGATAAAATTAGATAGATAACTAAAGTGTATTGAATGTGTGGATTTCCTGTTCTTTTAGTCGATATGTGTAGGTGGAATGTGACTCTTAATGGTGTTCATTCTCTATATAAAAGTGGAGTACTTATTTTATTTATTATTATAAGTTTTTCCTTCTTTCTACTAAAATTAATGCACGGGGTTGATAATGGAAGTCTAAAAACAATTAAAACAGTAAAATCAGTTTAAACCAACATAATAGTAAAAGGAAGGTTTTAAAAGGCAGATTGAAAGACATGTATTTGCACCCTACCAAAAGCAGTGAGAATGAGAACAGAGAGCAGTTGTGGTGAGAGTGCATGCCCCTACTTCATTGTCTTTTTCAACCTTTTTTTAAATTTTTTTTTCTCAAGAATTGTTTTATTGCTGGTGTTCTGTCTCTTGCACTGATTACTGTTTTATCAGTGTTTTCAGATTTTGTTGTCATTTTATAAGCCCTGAAAATGTTTGGCATGTTTTACAGACTAAGGTGCACATTTATAAATGCACACATAAATCAATAAATACTATGTCCAACTTCCTTTTAAACTGAATGGAAGGCAAACCCAAGCAACCTCAGTGCCCTCAAAGATTCAGAGATTTCAGTGTGTCTGTAGAGAGAGGATGTGTATTTATCTCTTGAGGGCTTTGTGGGATTAATAAGTGTATATTTGCAGAATGATCTGCGGGTTACATCACCCCACAGAAGCACTTTTTAATTGCTTGTTTTTATTATTCCTGTTATTAACGTGGAAAGTTAGCATTCTTTGATGGAAAAATGCATTGCAGTGACAGACATTCTTTAAGGTCTGCAGCACATTCTAGCTAACACTCATGATTTCATCCTCTTAGTTTTGCTGCACAGCTCAGCATCTTGTATCAGAGTTTTAGCATTTTCTGGCATAAGGCAGTTATTTACTGAGTATATTTTTAGGTCATCCCTCTACTTGATGGGTGCTTAAGGCAATAAAAGCAATAAAAAGCAATAAAAAGAACAAAATACGTAAACTACAAGAAGCTGAACAACTTTTGTGTAATAAAGTAGTAAAATCAGAGAGCAGCATTAACAATTAAAGCACAACAATGTTATCTTCACCAACTGTGTAAAAGATATATAGTGGGGCCCTTGGTATCTGCTAGGGTTTAGTTCCAGGACCCCCATGGATACTAAAATCAGTGAATGCTCAAGTCCCATTATATAGTTGTGTAGTAAAGAAATGTCCCTAATATAAAATGGCGAACAGCAAGGTTTGCTTTTTGGAATCCCCCCCCCCCAAATATTTTTGAGCTGTGATTGGTTGAATCCATGGATGTAGAGCCCATGGATACGGAGGGCCAACTATAAATAGGAGGCTAGTTTTACCTTCTTGGGGGTGGGAGTTACATAACTGCAGTTTTGCTTCTCAGTAACCTACTAGCTTCCTGTCTCTCTAGAGCTTCAGTTGATGAACAAAATAAGGCTGAAGGCAAAGAACAGAAGTTCTTCTTCATAGTCTCTGTGACTCACACATATGGGATTCTCTGGACTTGTGTAGACCATCTTCAGAAACTTCTGGAGCTAGATCTCTTCAGCTAAAGCCCACCCCCTAATACTGCACATGCTCAGTATGCTTTCGTTGGTCTGCCATCACAATGGCATTGTAGGGAAGTTGCTTTGTTAGCTACTCTGGGAGTTTCCCTTGATTTCTTTCCTTGGTTTATGGCATCTACAGCATATTTTAAGAGGTATGCCTCCTGTAGAAAGAAGGTCCCCAGACAGGTTGCCATTCTAAGTGCCTCTTTTGCTTGGGGGAGGCTCACACTGTGAGTAAGTGCTCACATTTTAGAGCCTTTTCCCACTAAGCCTGTCAAAACATCTCAAAGCCCTTCTTTGGGAGTTGGCTATCAGTACTGCTGACCTCACCAACCAAAACAGGACTCTTTTTACAGCTTCTACCAGCCTTGTCTTGCCTGCTTCAGTCCTGTCAGCTCCATTTTATGTTGTACCAATGGATTGCACTGGTACTGATAAAACTCCTTCCTCTCATCAGGTTCCTGCACTTGCCCCATCATCATTTTCACAGACTCCTGTTTTCTCAGGATCTCCTCACAGAAGCCAAAGGTCGAGTTCGATACTTGCATCTTCACACCCTTTGGCTCATGGCTTGGAGGATATTCCTCAGGAGGCATTAGCCTTCTTTGCTCTTTGTGTAGAGAGTCAACTAGGAAGTCATACTGCTATAAGTGGAAGCATTTCCTCTCTTTTCTCCACAACATTCATGTGGACTGGCATCAGGTTTCCATTAACCATGTTCTTCAGTTCCTGCCCTCCTTGGCATCTCAGTCTCTTCAGTACAGGTCTACATGTTGGGTACCTTGGCCTTCATACAACCCCAAGATTTTTCTTCTTGGCTTGTTCATCCTTTAGTTAAACTTTTCTTCAAAAGGTTTTGTGAACATCGTTTCTTCTTGAACTTCCATTGCTCTGGCTTGGGATTTATGCTTGGTTCTCTTGCTTGATAACTAGTTGATGAGATGTCCTGGCATCATGTGACCTGCATCTCTTAATGTGGAAGACTGTGTTCCTTTTGGCCATCACCTCTGCCAGTGAACTGGCCATTTTGAGGGTAGGCCCTCTGTTCCTCCAGTTCCACAGACAATGTGGACCTGTTTCCGGATGTCACTTTCTTCCTGAAATTGGCTTTGTCCTTCCATTTGTCTCAGCAATTCTTACTTCTGACTTTCTTCCTGAATGAGTCATCTGACGATGGATGGGCTTGGCACACACTAGATGTCACATGTACCCTTGCCTTCTATGTATGTTGATGGAAACATTTTTTCAGGAAATCTCCTAGACTCTTTGTCTGCTACGAAACAGCCAGATTGTCAAGCTTTCTCACAGCCCATTTCCAGGTGGGTGGCAGCTCCCATCTCATTAGCCTACCAAACTGCCAATAAGCCAGAGACCTCCTTTATCTGTTCTCATTCCACAAGGGCTATCTCCACTTCATCTGCTTTTCTTGGCTGGTGTGTCCATCCAGACTATCTGTCAAGTAGCTACTTGAGCTTACCTTTGTAAAGCACTACAGAGTTGATGTTTGGGCCAGAGATTCTATTTATTTTGGCTTGTCTGTGCTTCAGTCATCACGAGCATAGGCATCCTCCATCCAGGTGTGTATAGCTTGCCAGTCTCCCATATGCGTGAATCACAGAGGCCATGAAGAAGAAAAGCAGGTTGCTTACCTGCAACTGTAGTTCTTTGAGTGGTCACCTGTGAACTCACACAACCCATCCATCTCCCTTCTGTTACTGTGCTCAGCTCTCTTGATTTCTGGCTGCTCTGGTAGACATGGGATTGAGGATGTTTGAGTGGAAACTGTACTAAATATGTGCAGTAAAGAAGGGTGGGCCTTTAGCCAAAGAGATCTAGCTCTAGAGGTTTCTGAAGGTGGTCCACACAGGCCCAGAGAATCCCAAATGTGTGAGTTCACAGATTACCACTCAAAGACACACAGTTATAGGTACACAACCTGCTTTTTCAGAAACATTTATATGGAAGAATGTGCTGTTCTGGATTAAGCCTCAGTTCTCTGGACTAAGCCTCAGTTTGTTACCCCACAGCCACTACACCTAGATTCCTAGAATTCGTAATGAATTCATAAGCCACCACAAGCTGCATTCTTTTCCCTCAAGCTTTTTCATTCTGTGTTGAGAGATCCATTTCCTATAGCTGGGTCTTTGAGTAGCATGGATAAAAAGGTTAGATGTTTACTGCATGATGCGCCAGTTTCTAAATATGATGAATGTAAACAACTGTTGCATGAGTGGTACTACTTTCACCAGCTGTCATCATTAACACCACCGTCTTTTTTTTTTTACTGTTAAATGTGCAAACTGCTTTCTGCATGTTTTTTTTTTCTCACAGTAAAGCTTGAAAGCTTATAGTAGTAGTAGGCAAAGAGACAAAGTCTACAGTAAATCCAGACAGGCTGCTTATCTTTGCCTATGGTAAGTGTAGCAGCTTTCATTCTCATTTTATGCATGATGAGTTAGAGTTTGAGTGATAGAGGCTTAACCAAGACCACCGTAGTGGTTAATAACAGATTTGAAGGCAGAGCCATCAGGTCAAAGACAAACATGTTCTTCCTTAGCTCATTCTGGAAATGTAGTTAGATAGTAGGAGATTAAAATCAGTTTTAGATCAGGTAGGTCATTTAGAGTACCCTGTTGAACAAAGAGTGCATCTTGACCAGCTTTCTTTGTCACATTTCATTTCGTCATTCTCTACCTTGGTACAAATTCTTGCATTTTTCATCAAGAATTATGATTTCAGTTTTTTCATCTCTTTCCTCAAAGAAATACAGGATTTGGCCAATTATTCATATGCACATCTGGATATTTGTTGTTGTTAACTGCTGTCAAGTTGGCTTCGACGTATGGTAACCCTATGAATGAGAGTCCTCTAAGTTACCCTATCATCAGCAGTCCTGCTCAAGCCTTAGAGTCTCAGGGCTGTGTCTTCCTTGACTGAATCTATCCATCTGTAATGAAGTCTTCCTGTTTTCTGCCTTCCAGTGAGTCATGTCTTCTCATGATATGAGAACAATCTTAGTTTAGTCATCTTGGCTTCTAGGGAGAGTTCAGGCTTGATTTACACTGGTACCCATTTATGTGTCTTTTTTGCAGTCTATGGTATTCGTAGAACTCTTCTCCAGCACCACATTTCAGAGGAGTTGATTTTCTTCCTATCAGCTTTCTTCACTATCCAGCTTCACAACCAGACATAGAAATTGGATGGCATGGACAATCCTAACTTCAGTATTCAATAATATATCTTCAAAACCTTGTATAGTTCCTTCGTAGCTGCCCTTCCAAGTCCTAGTCTTCTTCTGATTTATTGACTGCAGTCTCCATTCTGATTAATAACTGAGCCAAAGTATGTAAAATCTTGAACTATTTCAATGTCTTCATCATCTACTTTAAAGTTATATAAATCAGCTGTGTTCATTTTTTTTCTTAATGTTCAGCTGTAAACCTGCCTTTGCACTTTCTTCCTTGATTTTCTTCAGTAATTGTTCTGAGTCTTTCCTATTTTCTGCTGGTAGCATGGTGTCATCTACATATTTTAAATTGTTGTTGATCCTTCCTCCAATTTTCATCTCTCCTTCCTCCAAGTCCTATTCTGCTTTATCTATGTTCAGTGTACAAGTTAAATGGTTAGAATGATAGAATGCAGCCTTGCCTTGGCCCTCTTACCAATTGGAAACCATTCTGTTTCATTTTACTCTGTCCTGGTGGTCATAGAATCATAGAGCTGGAAGAGACCTCAAGGGCCATCCAGTCCAACCACCATCCAGTCCAACCCCCTGCCATGCAGGAATGCACGATCAAATCATTCCTAACAGATGGTCATCCAGCCTCTGTTTAAAAATCTCCAAAGAAGAAGACTCCACCACACCACAAGGTAGTGTATTCCACTTCCGAACAGCACTTACTGTCAGGAAGTTCTTCCTAATGTTTAGGTGGAATCTCTTTTCTTGTAGTTTGAACCCATTCCTAGATCCTTTTTGGATGTACTGCCCTCAAGCCACGTATCACCCATCCTATATCTATGCGTTTCATTTTTACTGCCCATGTGTAGTGTCCTACATTTCCCCCTACACACCTATTTCTTTAAGAATGAGCCAAAGTTTTTCATGATCTATACAATCAAAGTCTTTGCTATAGTCTGTAAAGCACAGGCCAATTTTCTTTTGAAATTCTTTAGTGTGTTCTACTATCTAATGTAGGTTTGCAGTATGATCCCTAGTGCCTCTTTCTTTCAAGAACCCAGCTTGGACATCTTGATTTTCTGACATCATATATGATAAGAGTCTTTGTTGTAGAATTTTGAGCATCCGTTTGCTTGCATCAGAGATTAATGCAGTGGGTCTATCGTTACTGCAATCCCTGATGTCCCTTTCTTGAAAATTGGAAACACTCAACTTACATTCCAATCTGTGGGCCATTTTTTTGTTTTCCATATTTCTTGACATATTTTAGTTAGAACTAGAGTAGATTCTGCTTCTCTAGCTTGAAGCAGCTCTGTTGGTATGCCATCTGTTTCTGGTGATTTACTTCTCCCATGTGCTCTGAGTGCAGCTTTCACTTCACTTTCTAAAATTGTAGGTTCAGTACAAAAATGTATTGCAGTTTGCTAAAACAAGAACAAAAAGAATGTCAATATTTGATATTGGGTTATGATCAGTGAGGTCTTGCTTCTGCTAAAAGAGGTGAAACTAATAAGAATTGTGATGATGAATAAGTGCACAGATGTGATGGTTGATGTTCTCTGTGTTCTTGGTTTAACGGGCTAAAATGCTTGGCGACAGCAACTGGTGACAGTAAAAATGCAAGTACAGTACTGTAATTCACTTGTGCCCATCATCTTGATTCACAGGCATGCCTGTTTGAATAACAAACGTGTATGGCTTCGCATGTCAGCGATCTTGGGAAAAACCCATGGAGACAAAGAAATCTGTTGCAAATTGGCATTACTGCACATCAATCCACATTTTATTGGCTTGTATAGATGATCCCCTAGAGTTTTGAAAACTCCTACATTAATGGAAATGTCCTCTACATATCAAAAGTTCTTAGCTGAATGTACACCTCATAAAATCAGTTTGTATTTTGGGCCCATACAGATTTGGTTTTGTGATGTGTGATGATCCAGAAGGGACTGGAATTTTGAAAAAGCTGTCTTAACTATAGGATAAGTAAAATACTGTAAACAGAAAATTCAATGCCAACTGTAGCTTTAAAAGTTTAGAGTGTTATTTTGTTGCAGCTGCAACCCTGGGTGTAACACCACACTGCTGAAATCTTCTATCAAGTCTACATTGTAAGAGGTTGACAGATTTGTGCGCAGTCTCTTAAGATTGTCTTCAGTAAAATAGGATTTATCTTATTAAACATGGTTTCAGAATTATGGCCCAGCTCTGCAAATTTTAAACAGATGTATGTGAATAATTAAATGGCATGTTGCATCACTGTCCACAAAGTGCTGCTGCTGCATTAACTCAATTATTTCCAAAGGCATTTTTGTAAGAACTTTGCCCCAAGCTTTGCTGAAATGAATAGAGGTTGTGCAGCTGCATTTCCTTAATTCCCCCCCCCCCAGCACCCTTTCAGAACATAAGTAGCACTTTGGCCAAGATGTTATGATCAGGTACTCTTGCACATCAGCCTCAAGAAGTGAGTCTGTGCTGCTTTTCTCACATTTCTACTTAGGTGTTGAATCAGAAGTTCAAGGACTACCTTTGATTTGTTGGCTGGTTCTGATACTGCTTCAACTACAGTAACAGCCATATCAGCCTGTTCTGTCCTAGTGCCCCCCCCCCCACTATGAATACTGGTCTACAAGGATAATGACTGGATCATAAATATGAAGTGCTTTGAATTTTTGAAAGCCCTATATATGTGTTGTCACTAAGGCTGGTGTCACCCTTCCCCCTGCCTGTGTCACCTGGTGTGGTTTTCACCCCCTAGTGCCACCACTGCCTATATAAATGTTAAGATTCTTTATTATTAGCTTGGATGCTTCTTTTTGTTAGTGAAGGTTACTGGCACCAGATTTGTCGTGTGTGTTTTCTGAGGTGGTGAGAGAAAATAGAGATATGGCCATTGCTTGCCATGCTGGGTTGAGGGAATCCAGGCTCACATTGATTTAGTGGTAAGGTTGGTACTGCTAATCCCTTCATGTGGGTTATAGGGTGAGAGGAGAATTTGATTCCAAGGGCGAAGGGGAGGAGATGAAAGGAGGAAGTTTGTACAGTAGCACCCCTGTACCTGCTGATTTGTCAACCACTGATTCAGCTATCCGTGGTTGGTGACAGTGTGGGGGATGGCTGGGGGAGGGAGGGGAGGAGGCTTCTGGGTGGCTTCCATGATGGCAGTGGTGATGGGGGGATAAGGGGAGAGGAGGAGAGTTCTCGCCTCCCTTCGGCCTTTGGCGTGGCTCTGATGGCAGCAATGGCCATTGTACTGTCTATTCTCCTTTATGGATCTGAAACATGGGTCATCTATCGCCACCACCTACGACTCCTCGAACGCTTTCATCAGCGCTGTATACGCACAATCCTAAATATACACTGGACTGACTATGTGACGAATGTTGCTGTCCTTGAGCAAGCAGGGATCACCAGCATTGAGGCCATGATATTGAGAACACAGCAGTGCTGGGCAGGGCACGTTTCTAGGATGGAGGACCATCGCCTCCCCAAAATAGTACCCTACGGTGAACTCGCCACGGGTCAGCGTAAGAGGGGCGCTCCAAAAAAGTGATACAAGGACTCCCTGAAACAACATCTCAGGCTTGGCCAAATTGAGCACCAACAATGGTCCACCCTGGCCTCACATCGGGAGGCATGGAGACGCACTATCCACAATGCTGCAGCCTTATTTGAGAGCTCACGCCGAACAAGTCTTGAAGAGAAACGACAACGCAGAAAGAACCACAACCCAGAAACATCACCCAAGGAGACCTTGTGCTGTGCTTTCTGCAAACGGACTTGTTTATCTCAGATTGGCCTTTTTAGTCCTCAGCGCACTTGCAGAAAATGTAGGATGTGTCCTTCCTGAATCTTTGTTTGTGAAGAAAAGCCAGAGAGAGTGTGTGTGAATGCAGGGGTTTTTATTCTAATTTGCCCATGCCACCAAAGTCACAAAATCCCAATCCTTTAAAATTCCTCAAGGGGGAAGATAGTTTTACGTTTGAAGTAGCCTAAATATGGTAACAAGAAAGGTGAAAGGAGGAGGGAAGGGGAGACCTGAGAAAGAATGGAACATGGCTGGTTTCTGGATCATCTTTGAAAATTGTTTGTCATCCTTTCCCAAACTGGTATGCTCCAGATGTAATGACAATAATTTTCATCATTCCAAGTCAACATGCTGCCAGTGCAAGATTGGCATTGTAGTCCACTACACCAGGAAGACAATAGGCTAACAAAGGCTACCCTATGTAAATAAGTAAAACAAAACAATCTGTTCTTAACCAGGAAGTATTAGAAAGAAATTTCTAGGAAGTATTTCTATGAAAGGAGAAAGGGTTCTCTGAAGAAATAAGAAAACTACCTCTAAGAGCAAATTAATGCTTGCAGGTTTGGGTTTCTTTTCTTCTACCTGGTGTTTCCCACTATAAAGTAGTGTATTTGCAAAGTGGGATGAGCAATATGCCCCCATTTAAGATGCCATTGATATTATCCATGAAGTTAATTTTCAGTGGCATGTTACGCAAAAAACAACAACAAAAGACCAATAGAAATGAACATAACTTTGATTCACAGCTGCATCATTCTTCATGGTGGGCAGCACAAGGCAGAAGAAAATAAGCTCTCAGGTACATGTGTGAATCTGCCACAGTATAATTGTAAATGCTGTAATGAATTCAAGATTTTAAATGTTATACTTGCAATATTCTAGCCTGTCCTCTTTTTGCACACCATTCTGTGCTTTGGAGAGAAAAAGAAGTCTCAGAATCACCCTGATTCCTAGTGAATCACTTGGCTTTATGCTTCAAGTGATAGAATCTGGCTGTTCATCCTGACAATGTTTGTATGTAGTTGAAGATTAGAATAATCATTAGTGACAACAGTTCTCTAGAGGGAAATGGCCATGAAATTTCCCAGCTCTTTATTAAGGAACTTTAATTGCTTTGGACCAACAATAGCTTTTTAGAAAGACAGTCTAAGGCCAAATAAATTGCTACAATGAAAAATGGATTATTGTTTTTTAAGACACAACTGCCCATGTTATGCAAATTGCAATACTTAGAATGCATTGATGGAGAGATAAAAATCTTGCAATCAATTTATGGTGGAGAGCTACATACTCAAGAGAACTAAAAGGAATAGCAGGCTCTGCATAACATCTCCTCTAACATTCTTCAGCAAGGGGAATATGTAAATCCTTTTCTCGCTTAATTTTTAGCCAACAGGCTATTCAGAGATTCAGTGCAGGGTAAACTATGGAGTTGATTTCCATATCTCAAAATGTGAAGTACACTTGCCAGTGGGGAGCTTACACAGGGCTTGTCTATTTAATAACATAGTTGTTGCATTTGGAGACATCCTTCAAAGAACTCTATAAGGGCAAATAGATCCACATTCTTTTTATTATATTATTATTGTATGAAAACCATCAGGATACATATGAATATCCAATAAATATTATTTATCCTTCAGTCCACCTAGATAACAGTGATATTATTATTGAGTAAAACTGAGGTTAATCTGCATGGACAGGGTCTGAGAAATTTAAGTTTACAAAGCATTTGCAGTTTACTGCTGTTTCCTTAAAAAGCTGGAGGGTGTTTTTGATTAACCAATTATCCCAAGCCTCTTGAGGGTGATTTTAAGAATTCAGAGTGAGAAGAGAGGATAGTGTGGGTGGATGAATAGACTAGTCTGCTCATTGCTGAGGCATCTAAAGGCAGATTTGGGCTAGAACTAACCTACTATATAATGCAAATTAAAGGTCCATCAGAAATGGCTTTGAATGCAGTGATGTAGCCATAGAGGATAAAAGCTCAGTCTTCAGGGGCCACTTGTTGGATGCAACAAAAATTGTCCACCAAGTACTTTTCCCTCATGGTCCATCTTAAAATGGAGTGAAGTGATACGTAGAGGTACTTGTGGTTAAAGGATGTAAGGTTCTTTTTCTAAACTTCCATAATCACATGTTGTACCCAGGACATTCATTTTTTGTCCTGCCAAGAGATATAACTGAAATATCTGGATATCATATTCTTCCTCTCCCATGTATAGTATTTTTTTACATGTTGTGAAGTGCTGTTTGCAGGTGTTAACATCTGTATTGTCAAACACCTTCATTTCTTCCATTGACACGGAAAGGATGTACCTGTCTGACCCAGGGAGCTGAGGATATGGAATTCAGTATTAAACCCTCAAGAATCCAGACCACAATGCTTACAGTAATTGTAATCACATAATACTATTAATGACAATTCTAATACTAACATATCATGTGCCAGAACACCTCCTGAAGTATGCTGATATATAAAAACAAGGTACTGGCTTATTGCTTATTGACGGTGAACATTTATGTTTTTAATCAAAGGGTTGGTTTTGAAAACAGACTTTTAGGTATTATTCTGTTACTGATGAAGTCACTGGAAGTTCATACGTAGACATTCAGTGATCAGATTCTGTGCTGAGCAAAATAGTACATATTTAAATTTGCGCAAATTATTGCAGGTTTTTTATTCTGCTTGAAGATTCAGATTTTCAAATAATTTGTTTAAAAGCAAACAGAGTAGGGTAGGAGGCATCTAGGAAGGGGAGCAAGGAAAACAGCAGAAAGGAATTCAATTTGGATATGAGAAGAGAAACCACTGATGCTTTGTTTGTGTGCTCATCTACACAAGCCAGGATACACTGGCTCCCTGCTGGTGAATCCTGGCTGCGGATCAGGCTCACTGTTTCTCTGTTACTGCTTCCAAACAGGCCAGAGTACAGACGGGCATGCCAGCCTGTTGCTGCAGCCATCACCGCCATTTCCCTGGCTCTCGAGGAAGGCAGGAAGCCACCCTGCAACATGTGACCAAGACTCCCTGCATGTGACCAGCCTCGGTCATATGCTGCAGGACTCCTTCCTGCTTTGGAGAGAGACTGGGAGACTGGCAGCAGCAGCAAGGGCCAGCCTGCTGGGATGGCCTCCTGTGGACATGTGGGGCCCAATCCATTCCTTCCCAGGAGGAATGGATTAAAAGAGGTATTTTTAAAAAAAACATTTTATCAGGCCCTACCCCATCTGAGCCCTATATCTGCTCTGGGGGTGGTGAGGGGCAGAACAGGGCAAAAGCCCTGCATTGTCAGGACTGCAGGGCTCTAAGACCGGGGCAAGACGGGATAAATTGCCTGTCTAGACAAGCCCTCTGATACCAAAATTCTGCCTTTAGACTGCAGGAAAGCATGCCCAAGATATTTCACTTTACCACTGAAACATGTAGGCGAAACCTAGAAGAACAGTAACTCCTCAAAATGGGTTTCTTCATAAACATGTATTCCATTTGGAACTTAAATTATCAGGATGACAGATACCAAGTCTCAGGTTTATATGATGGACCTGCAGAGATTATACAGTCCCTGAATTCCCGATGGCTGCAGAGGAACTTTACTCTTTTTAGAAATGATGGGCGGGGGGGGGGGCATTCATTTTTATACAACTGAGCAGAGTCTCTTTTGGAGATAAAGGGATTTATTTCACTCTTGCAAGATTAAAAGCTCTGTTGTAGGATATGCCTCACACTGCCCGGGATGCCCAAGGTGATTACTGAAGGTGTTGATTCACTATCTTCCGTTGCTGTCTCAGATCACTGTTGGGTAATTTGTTCTAAACTGCTAAACTGTATACCTTGATAAACTGCATTCTAAATCCCAAACTGCACACCTTTCTATTCATGTACCAGATAATCTTAGACAGTTCTGTAACAGAAAATGAGGAAGTCTAGAGGGTCAGTATTTAGGTTCTTAGGGAGTTGTCAGTCCAGCAAAGCTGGCCCCTGGTTTCTCCCTCAGTGTCAAACTGCTGTTATCCCTTAAATTCACACAGACTGAATATGTAAAATGGAAATATAGGAATACACCCAGTGCTCTTTCACATTACACAGTTAGTATTGCCAGACTGAAAACTGAACATGGCTTCTGTACCTTTAATGGCTGTATAGAAGAGAACAGTACTGCAGGTGTTGCTTGTTACCTGGTTGTGTGACAAGCAACAGCTGCTGAAATTCACTACAGGTCGACTCCCATATCCATGCATTCAGTATCCACAGATTCACCTATCCATGTCTGAAAAAATATATTCTCCCTGGGCATTTCTAGGTCCTCCAATGTGATTCTGTGGTCAACTTCCATGTCGCCTCATTGAAAATAATAGGATTCCCTATTATCCATGGTATCAGGTATCCACAGGGGTCTTGGAACATATCCCCCACGGATATGGGGGTCAACCTGTATTCTAAAAAAACAGTAAAAGTACAGGAGCTGCCTCTAGTTTTCAATATGGGAACCCTATACACAATTATAGCAGTATGATTCCACTTTAATATCCATAGTTCCATGCTATTTAGAATATAGTATTTAGAATTCTCTTCCAGAGAGCCCTACTGCTTCACCAAGCTACATATCCCAGGATTCCATTGGATGCAGCCATGAAATAGAATCATAGGGGTTGTCTAAACGGTTAAAAAAAAAAGCCATCATGGAATTTGCTGGGAATCCTATCTATCTAAATGGGATCATGCCCCAGTCCACACTGTTTGGAAGGAGGGGCCCACAAAATGGCAAAAACAACTCAGGAAAAGCCTTTGTGGCTTCCCCCCTAGTTTTTTAAAAACAGCAAGGGGATGCGTGCGCGTTAGGACTATAGAATGACAAGCAATTCAAAAGGAAGCACAAAGCTGATTGGCCAGGAGATGGTGGGGGTCGGGCTTGCTAGCAGAGATTTTCACCTTAGCGATCGCTTGCTAAGGCGATAAAACGGGGTGAATATTTTTTGTTTTGCTTTCCTGTGAAATCTGAAAATCACTATATCGCTCCAGCACACCTTGGATGAATTAAAAAAAAATATCAGTGGCGTTGAAGAACTAACGTGAGTAAATTACTTGTGGCCTCCTTCCAGAATGTGAGGCTTATGGGGGCTTCTGAGGCCAAAAAACACTGTTAAGATTTGTGTCTGCGAAATGCGATTACTATGAGGTACTCGGTTCCCCTCCTCATGTAGATGGGCCCATAGTGTGGAATCATTGAGTAATGTGAAAGGGCCCTAAGAGACAGGGAGATAGTTTTATGTTATACAGGAGAGCCAAAACAAAAAGCTGTATACAAACCAGAATATACTTGGGGACATATGGCAAAAACAAAGATATAGATAAACTGGCTATACCAGGCAGGATTTTAGACCACAGGAACAAAGCATGCACAGAGTACAAGATTCTGCAAGCAAGAGCAAGCATCATGGAAACCAGAAACAAACACAGTAATAAAGGGAGACACTTCATGAAACAGTGAATATGTGCATCCTGATAACAGTGAATATGGGCTGAGGGTGGGTTTTATACCTTTTCCATTTTGGACCACATTGTAGATTTAATTAGTCAATGGAGAGGACAAAATCCTCAAACTTCCCAGCACTTGTGGATATGGCACTTTCTGGGACTATTTCTGTCAGCCAAATTGGTTTCATTTTGGAACTACAGCTCTGACCTTGATTGGGCCACAACACAGACACAGCACAGGTAAAGTGCATGAGATAATGAGGCTTGAATCTTCAGGCTGCATGAAAAACCAAAGGATGCTTCAACTCATTAAACTCCATTCTTGTGACAGTTCCTTATAACCATTTACCTTATGTTGAAAGAGATAAATGAGTCATGAACAACAAATTATCTTGGCATTCTTTCTGTTGCTGCCATCTCCAGCTATCTTTTCATTAACCCTTTGACCAAGTAATCAGATTGAAGACAGAAGAGGGTTAAACAGTTAACATCAGGTGATCAATCAAATAAATGTTTGATTGCTAAACCGAGTAAGCAATTCTTTATGCATGTGTTTACATTTCAGTATGTTATAATCCACTGTTAACTATATTCTCTAGCCTACAGTTATGTGTAGAGATGTATGAGTAGAAGGCCCAGAGTGTCACTCTTATCAAGCACTAAACCTGGGGGGGGGGGGGGTTAAGGCAGCTGTGGGCAGCCTGTTCCCCACCTTAAAAGGGAAAAAACCCCAATGAGCAGTGTTGGGGAATGCTTGAATGATGGCCCTCCAGATTTCTTCCTCCTTTCCTAGTTGCTTAATGGTCTTGTCTAAACTGTGAAAATAATCCGAATGGGATGCAAATGGAAGGTGATCTGTATAAATGGACATTTGCATAAATATGTGTCATTTGGAAGCGGGGGCAGCCAAATCCACTGTAAACTCCATGTGGGAAGCCTCCAGGGCTTCTCCCGGATTTTTCTTTAAAAAGCTCCATACGGCATGCGAATGTGCAATTGTTTGGACACTTGCATTCACGTTGGTGAAACCAGGGAGTGTAATCTGATTGGCTGGATGAGCAGGAGACAGGGCTAGCAAACAGGGAAAGCGCCTGCTGCTGCCATGTTGGATTTTCGGCTAAGCAAGGGTCTGGTAAGTCAATAAAACAGTGATCTTATACTCTCTTTTTTTCTTTTTGCAAATACGAAATATTGCATGTGTGCACCACAGTAAACTGTTTTTTTTAAAATTAACAACGGCAGATTTAAAAGTGCAAGTAAATCACGTGGCCACCATCTTGGCTAGGCGTCATACGAAGTTTAGGGACTCTTTTGACCATTTAGGCAGGTTGCAGTGTTATGAATGGCTGCTTTTTCAGATGTTGTTCAGATGTTTGTATTTTACCCCCTCGTATAGATGGGACCTATGCAAACGTGAAGGAGATAGTTATGTCTGTTTTGACAACATGGCTTTTCTTTCTTCTTGGTATTATACAGTGTGAACAACAATGCCCATTGTTCCAAGTTACTGGCACTTTTGCTGTTGGGATAATGAGAATTGGACATCATCTCCTGTGGTCCTATGTGGAAAGAGACAACAGAGCTTCAAGAGACATACACAAAATTTGTTTGTTAAAAAAAGTGGGAAGGGGTAGAAGGAGGGAGCGAGAAAGGACTCTTCCATCCAAGGAGTCATCATGCAGTAGGAAGTCCAACTTTCTTAAGAGCTCTCAAGTAGGGTTGTTGAATAGAGGACAGGGTTCTTGTAGCTTTCATTAACAATCTTGGAATAGGAAGACACAGGACTTTTTCAAATGGGGGGAACCCCCCCCCCCGAGGTGATCAGGAAACGAACGGCACTGTTCTCTTACAGCGCCCCATTTCAGATGACGCCGTCCTACTCCCTACCTTCCTGTGCTTCCTCCATGCTGCAGGTGTGAGAAACACACCACTTTTATTGACGGAAAAACTCCATCAATAAAAAGTGGCACCTGCAGCACGGAGAAAGCATGGGGGAAGGTCGGGAGGAGGATGGCACCATATGAAACAGGGCGTTGTAAGTGGAACAGTGCCATTCTTCTCTCGACCTCCTCAGAGTTTTTTTCCCCCGGTTGAAAAAGTCCACAGTGTCAGGTGTGGCAAGCAGAAGCTAGATATTTCTCTGCTGCCCCATGCTCTCCACTGGCCAATAAATGGCTGTGTTGAGGATGCTACAGCTAAAAGTTGAGTTGGTGGGGTGAGGGAGCAAACATTGCATAGTTCCACCTGATGGAACACTATATCTTCTTGCTGCAGAATCTGTTAAAGATACAAGAGCCATGTCCTATATTCAGCCTGGCATCCCTACTTGCAAGGTAAGATTTTGTTCTTTGCCTGGGTGTAACAGAATTGGGGTGGCTGGTCTACTTGAGGTGGACTGATTTGAATTTTCCATGCAGAAATGGTCAAGGGCTTTCAGCTATGGAAGAACCCCCTCCATTCAGTTTCTCATGATACCACTTATCACTGCAGTGTATTGCACCACTACTATTCTACCAGCTGCTCTGTGGATCAAATAATCTTTGTAACTTAGAAAGGAGGGTACACCATAACATGTTTACTGTTGTCATGTGTGAGGGCATTAAATACTAAGACTTTTCAGATTTCTGACAATAACCATTTGGATAATGTCCTATTGGTGCTATTGATGACACTTTGGCTCTTTTATAAGTGATCAGGAAACTATTTGTATTGATTGCATTGCAATTTGCTATTCTACAAGATTACTTTGGGTCTAATTGTTCTTTAGACCGGCCCAGAGGGTGCAGGGGAAACTCTTCTGTAATGAGATATCAAAGATTATTTCACTGCAGTTAATTTAGCCTACAAAGTGCAAAGCAGTGGTTAGGGAGTAACAAACTAGAAAAAGAAAACATTATGTAATTGGCAGCACCCTATGAATTGGATCCAGGTTTGGACATGCAAGGGAAAGATGCCTGATACATCTTATTTTTTTATGAATTATAGTCCCGTCTTTTCTCATGATATAAAATGAGAATATGGCTTCAGAAGTACAGTATTTGAAGTCTTATGGCTTCAGAAGTATTTGAACACATTCTTAATGAAGTAGATTTGTTTCTGCAAAACTGGGGGTGGGGGGGAGGCAAGGAGCATGTATTTAAATGTTTCGACTATACTGTTTTTTTAAAAAAACATTCATGGATATTTAATTTTGCTTTCTTAGTAAAGTATTAACTCATTAATAACTTTTGCATCTTGACCACTCTCTGATGTTTCTTGGCCACATATACCCCAGTTTTCATCTTTGAAATGTTGAGGGGTGTGCCATTTTCCTCCACAGCCTCTCTCAAAATGGAGACAGGAAGTGATATGATGTCACATCCTGACTCCATTTTGAGAGGAACTGGAATAGAAAATGGAGGTAACCGGGCTTGCTGTTTGGGAGGAGGGGGAGGGTGTGATCATGGGTTGATTTGAGGGGGAAATTAGTCTTGGCTCACATGTAGATTCCCCTGCCTCCCAATTGCTTGGCATGGACTGAAACATAAGGCTGAAATAATGAAACCACTGTGGTAGGTTTTTGTGTTTGTGAGAAGTGACCATTTGTATGAATGCACTGGTGTATCACAGATGAACAGTGAAATAATAGTTCATATTTTATTCATCCTTTGTTTGACATCCCATGTAATCAAAACATCCCAGCATGTTTATATGACGATGAATACATATTAGAATTTGTGTTGTGTGTTATGACTAAGTCTGACTGATGGCCAGTTGTTCGTTCATAATAATAGCATGATAGAGTCTTTCTGGATTCCAGCTTCAGAGTTCACTAGAAACATAAATTTTTGAATGCATCCCGATCAACGCTATTAAAAAAAAAAATCAAAATCTTCCTGCCTATAGAAGATTAATTCAAGACAGAAAGATGGATGCTTAGTTCTGTAAATTATGTACAGAGTTTGTATAGTGTGTAAGTGGAGAGCATTAAAAATGCAGCCTCCTTACCAGGACTAGTGATACACAGCCCAAGAATGGTTTTCATGAACGTGTTTCGCTAATCAGGTCTGTGCATATTTGAAGTTCTATATGTGCAGAAAACATACCTAGGAGTTTTAACACTAATTACAGTTAATGCCACTAGTTTTGGGAATACTGAAATTGTTGTATGCAGTTGAAAGAGTTATAACTATCATGCAGAGTGATTAAATTCTAACCAAAGTGCTAATGCATTTGTTTTTATGCAAATTATGCTCTTATGCCAAGATCGAGCTACTAGTACCAATTAGAGTAAACCAATGAAATCAGTAGGATTTGCAAAAGTGTTGACTTGATATCCAGCAATTAATTAAATGGGTTGATTGTAGTTCAGAGTACCAATGAGATCTGGGCCTTAATTCCTGTAAGGTATCATTGTATCACTGGTGGTATATTGTGGGGAAATTACTGTAATGCAATACAATCTTGTGTATCCCATGTTGAGTTCAGTTTAGGAATTTCCCTGCATGCATGAGTTTTCACTCCCCCTTCTTCTTTCCCTGGGCATTTTCAGCCAACTGGAGCAATGGGTCATTCATCACATGACCTAATTTAAATATTATATTACATTTTGTTTAAGTTCCTTTTAAGTTTGTCTCCATGTGGCTGTAGCCATCTTACCTTCTTTTGTCTTACACTCTCTTAGAGTCTTGTTTTTATCCTTCACCATGTAGCCCACATCGCTTAAGGCTGGGTGAGTTTTTCCTACCCTACTCTTAGTTAGTTAAGGACCTTTAAGTTTGTTTTAATATTTAGATTAAGATTTATATACCTTCAGTAAACTTTTGATATGCATTTTTAAACTGACGTCTTTGTTGTTTAATGAGTCTAATGGAGTCTGGGTGATCAGACCACACATTTAAATGTTAATTGAGCTGTGTCTGCATTCGATGCCTAACTCTGCTTACTTTGAAAGAAAAGTGTTTTTACTTTTAAAGAACATATTTTTATTTTTAAAAGGGCTAGATCCCTGGAATTTTTAATACATTTTAATTTTAGACTCATACCCCCCAACATATATCATCATATCTTACCACTGTGTGACTGTTGGATTGAGGTGCCTCCTTATCATCTGCTGGCAAGTTATTTGGTTGTGACTTCAGACACATTAAGATGTGCTTTGCAGACAGCTAGTGTTTTGCAGTTTTGAAAGACTGTGTTTAGCTGGCAGAAATGGACTTTTGAATATGTGACAGCCATAATCCATACCAGACTGTCAAAATGCTGTGTCTTTTGAGGCATCCATATTTCGGTAGGCAGGCATATTGGGGAAGTTAGCAGAAAGTGATCAATATAAATTTCAGAAAAGTAATGCTTTGGAACCATACTGTGTGCAAAGAATGGTTAAGAATGGGATTTTAAAGGGGTAATAGGCAGAGGATATTGACTGGGGCATAATGATTGGTAAGTACAAGATGAGAAATTACAGAGAACAGAAATTTTGCTATCTGTGCAAATGAATAGCAAACAACTTAAGATATCATAAGAAAGAACCTAGAAAGCAATAAGAAAATTATCATGTCAGCAAAGGAACAAAATTTGACATTACATCACCTAAATCTTTCACTACTCAAAAAGTGTCCATTGATAGTAATACATAAAAGGGAATAGACCGCTGATATTAGAACTGATTACATGTTGCTTTTGGCTGTTTCTGAATTGTCTATATCATCCTCCAATTTACTTCTGTTTTGCGCTAAAGTGAAACTGGGGATTGAGAACATAGGAGGCTCCCTTACATTGAGTCAGACCACCAATCAGTTTAACCCAGTATGGCTAACTCTGACTGGCAGCAGGGCTTCAAATACAGTAGTGTCCTTTCCTAGACCTACTAAGAGATTCCTGGTAGTCTTCTGTCCAATTACTAACTAGACCTGATCTTCCTTTATTTCCAGAATCAGGTGAGATCATGTTTATTCAGGAAGGTATGGTAGCATTTCCTAAATGATATCATTCCCAGTGAAGACAAATGAAATAAGTTTAGCTGTTATGTTGAACCAGGATAGCTGTAGAAGGCCTGCTCTCCAAGTTTATTGACCCAAATTAAAAATATCAAGATACCACCTGCAATCTGTAAAGCATCTTCTGCACGATTTGTAGAATTTGCTGAACTTTTCTATCCCCAAAGACTTAGTTTTACTATTTTGTCTTAACATTTGACATAGTCCCACCAGTACACTTTGATGATGGCAGACATTTGTTTTTAAATATAGGTTTTTCCTAGTCACATAAGCCGTGGCATGTTGTGGCAGTCCAGTTGAAAGACCAATGGTACATGTCAGCTGTGTAGCCTCCTTCCCATACAACTCCTCCCATCCCAGCATTTCTTTCCCAGTTGGGCTTACTTCCACTGCTGAAGCCCCCCTGAGATGAAATAACATGTTGGGAGGCCGTTTGTGAAGAAGGCAGTCCCGGGTCTTGCCCTAGAAGCTCTCCCTAAATCCGATACTTCACTGCTTTTTATATTGATCAAGGTAAACTTGAGGTCTGCTGCTGCCATGGTTCCATCCTGGGATTTGTGATTTAAGAGCGGCCTTTAAAATTCTTAGCCAGAGACTTCTAGTGCCTCACCAAACTACCAACCCAGAAATCCATAAGATGCTTCCCTGGCAATTAAAGTAGAATCATAACTCTGTAACGTGAAAAGGCCCTGAGAATTTCCTGGGTTTCTTGTTTTCTTTTGTTTATACAATGAATCTATACCTCATCATTGTGATAGGATGTGTATTTACTTTTTCAACATAGGCCGGTTGTAGTGGATGTGATTTATGAGCAAGATGTTCCTTTTTGGGGATTTTTTTCCTATATGAAATATACATAACTCCAAATGAAAAAGCAATGAGGAACATTGTAACACAGATAATTTTGCTTAGATTCACATGACCTGTGGGTTCTTTGGGCCTGTAGGAATACTATAGTTCAAAAGAAAGCAGCTGAAGGCTTGGGTGGACATTTGAAGAATCATTCTTTAATTTCCTTTCATGCAGAAGCTTCTCTCTCTCACTGCCCCTCCCAGTCTAAATGGCAACACAAGTTCCATTTAAGATTCTCACTTTTACCTTCCAGTTACTCTCTCATTTTTATGAGCCAAGACACTTGCAAATAGTTCAGTGCTCCTAAGGTTTATAGGAGATGGACCTTGGCCAGTCTTTGTCCCTGTTGGGCAGACACAGTCTTGATTAATCCTCTGTCACCCCACTTTTTCAGCTATTTTTAAAATGTCCCATTTTCTCTCTTCCACTTTACCTCCATGTCTTCAGTTTATTTCAGTTTTTGCAAATTGAGTTTGTTTGCACTTGGTTTACTCAGCAGGATGGAGAGGAGGAGGAAGCGGCATTTTGACCTTTGTGGTTGGCTCAAGTAAAAACAGACTGCTGCCACCTTTCCTAGCTTGTGTGTTCTTCCTCATTAATAACATTTGCTGTCTTCATCTGATGTCATCATTGCCCAAAAGGAGATGTTGCTTGGCAACATGCATCCTAGGGGTTGTCTAAGCAGTCAAAATGCCACTTATAGAATTTACTGGGAATCCTACCTGTCTAAATGGGATCCTGCACAAATCCACACTATTCAGAAAGGGGAGGGGGACGAAAACGGCAAAAACAATGCAGGAAAAGCCTTCATGGTTTTTCCTGTGAGTTTTTAAAAACAGCGAGGGGGGTGCACATTCCTTGAGAGAAGTGATTCGCTTTGAATTGTTTCCCTATACAAGAGGAAGTGCAAAGCTGATTGGCTTTGCAAGTGTGGGAGGCGTGGTTTCTAATAGGATTGTTGGATTTTCGCCTTAGTGAGCAATTGCAAAGGTGATAAAGGGGTGGGGTTTTTTGTCTGTTTTGCTATACTTTTAAATGCGAAAAATCTATTGCTCTATTGCTCCAGCACACCTTAGATGACTTTAAAAAAAAACTTCAGTGGCAGCAAAGATCTAACATGAGTAAGCTGCCATCTGGCATGCAAAGCTTCTGGGGGCTTCTGGGGCCAAAAACACCGTTAAGACATGTCGCCGCTGCTGCTGCATGAGGTACTCTATCCCCCCCCCATATAGATGGGCCCCAGTTTTCATCAGTGGCATGTTGGAGGATGTGCTGATGTTCATGGGGATGGAGGTGGGGTGGGCCTAAGGACACTTTCCCTACATTCTTGGATTGCTGAGAGACATACTGGATAGGAAGGGATTAAACAGCCTTTGTTTTGTCTTAGTAGAGAGAAGGAATGTTACTGCATCACACCATGCTCAATTCAAATATGGTCCCTGTAAACAAAGATCAATTAGAGGCCAGGTCTACATCTAAATTCCTAATTCCATATCCATTCTCAATTATTTGCAGATTTCAAACAGGGAGCACACTTGACTTAATCCTTTTTTATACTTGCAAAGTTAGGGCTTGTATGCACTAAGGATTTACTGCAGAGCAGGGCTGCTTTCAGAGAAAGATAATTTAATGCCAACATTGCCTCAAAGGAGAAAATAAATAAATTAAGAGCTGTGGCTGGTGTGATTGCAGCCCATTGACTCCATGCTTTAAATGGTATTGATCTGAAGGCTGGCAGTTGCTTTAGCTTCAGCATATTTAACAATGAAAGAAAAAGTCAGTGTGCTCAAGGGTGTTGTGGTTGCTGTCTTTCATTAGAATACCCATGTGTCCTACTTACAGAGGACAGTCCTCTATTTGAAGGACTGGTGGAATAATTTGTTATTTAAAGACATCCTCTATTTGCATGGCTGTTCACTTGAAGAATACAGAACATGAGAAAGTAGAGAAGGGCTGCATCTGCACTGTAGTAATAATCCAGTTTGATACTGCTTTAACTGCCATGGGTCAATGCTATGGAATACTGGGATTTGGTAGTTTGTTGTGGCACCAGATCTCTCTGACAGAGAAGGCTAAATATCTCACAAAACTACAAATCCTAGAATTCCATAGCATTGAGCCATGGTAGTTAACACAGTATCAAACTGGATTATTTCTGCAGTGCAGATGCAGCCTAGGAGTCTTAAAGCTGGCCATCTGCATAAAGCACTTAGAGAATAGCAGAGCAGGCTTCCAGGTCACCTTGCCAGTATTTCTCCACTATAAGCTATAGTGTTTGTTGCTGTTAACTGCTGTTAGTTCAACTTCAACTTATGATAACCCTATGTACTAGAGACCTCCAAGATCCCTGGTCATCAACTACCATCCTCACATCTTGCAAACTCAGGGCTGTAGCTTCCTTGATTGAGTCTATCCATCTGTAATGCAGTGTTTCTCTTTTCCTACTGACTTCTACCTTATTGTGTTTATTGTCTTTCCTAGTGAGTCATGTCTTCTCATGATATGGCCAAAGTACAACAGTCTCATGGGCTTACTGCACTCCAAAGTACAGCGTCATGCAAGTAGGAAGGTTGTGTCTTCCGTGCTGCCTTAACACATGACTTCATCATTCTTCCATCGTTTACCTTGGTCCTCCATAGGATTGTTCTTTGGTTCCAGTCCCGTGGGGGACAGAGGTAGAATCGCACCTTTTTGCTCCAAAGAAGGAGACTCCACCACACTATGAGGCAGTTTATTCCACTTCTGAACAGCTCATCTTGGCTTTTAGGGAGAGTTCAGGCTTGATTTGCTCCAGAACCCATTTATTTGTCTTATTAGCAGTCCACAGTATATGTAGTACAGTACTTTTCTCCAGCAACACATTTCAAATGAGTTTATTTTCTTCCTATCAACTTTCTTCACTGTCCACCTTGCACAACCATACATAGAGAGTGGAAATACTGTGGCCTGGATCATTATGACTTTGGTCTTTACACGAGAACCTCATCTACTTCCTTCATGGCTGCCTTTCTAAGTCTTAATCACCTTCTGATTTCTTGACTACAGTTTACACTTTGCTTCATCACTGAGCCAAAGTATAGGAAATTGTTCACTATTTTAGTGTCTTTGTTGCCCACTTTAAATTTATGTAAATAATCTGAGGTCTTTATTTTTGACTTCTTAATATTCAACTGCAACCCTACACTTTCTTCTTTAACTTTCATCAGTAGTTGTTTCAAGTCTTTGCAATTTTCAGCAAGTAACATGGTATCATTTGCATGTCTTAAATTACTCATGTTCCTTTTCTCCAATTTTCATGCCTGCTTCCTCTGAGTCTAATACTGCTTTCCTTATGATGTTCTGCATACAAATTAAAGAGATAGGGTGATGAAATGCATCCTTTGTAACCCCCTTGCCAATGGGAAACCATTGGGTTTCTCCATATTGTGTCCTGATAGTGGCATCTTGTCCAGAATAGAGGTCAGGACAATCGTATGTTGTGACACTCCCACTTCCCATAATTTCTCATGGTCTGTACTGTCAAAGGCTTTGTTGTAATCTATAAAATTTATTTCTATTTAAATTATAGTAAATATTTCTAAATGTGCATATCTATATTAGCATATGCAAATATTATGCAAGTTACTGCCCCCTTTTTTGGTGATGCAAATGCCTACCCTCTCTTAATCTCTTTGCTTCTCTTAATCAACTGTTCCCTATCCACAGTGCCGCTTTTAAAATGTGTAGTTTACAAAATTTCTAAACTGGGGCCTAAAATGGAGACTGAGTCAATATGTGTTTAATCTATAAGGGGATTTTTTTTTACTGCTGACAGATGTCATAAACTAGGGACTGACTATGTGAGGTAGACATCATAATGCCCTGCGTGTGATCTTTCTTAGTTGCACTGAAATAACAGAGGAGGTTAAGAGTAGATCTAGATGAACCTTTACCCAGCATGAAATGTCTTACGTTCTTTTTAAAAAGCTATCTGAGCAGCTTAAACATTCAAACACTGAATCGGCAGCAATGTAACCATTTGTTCTGGAGCAGTGCCATTTACTTCAGTGAGGCAGCTTCCTTCAGAGTAAATAGATACAGGATAGGGGGTTATATATAGTTTAACATTAACAGAAACATTGTTTGTGTAAATGATATTTAATAATAGAAGTGTTTGGATTTGAGAATTGCTGATTTACCCCAAAACAATGGCTTAATCATGTTGCACTTATATGGAAAAGAAAAAAGAAATTGTCAGATTAAATGACAATAGTATAAAATTTGTGCTCCCAAACAAAAATTGTATCTTCTATTCTGAGCGGAAATCTGCAGTACAGATTTAGCCATGATTAAATCTTATATTTTACAGAATGCATAAAAAAAGTCATTTTAGTTATCAAGACTGATTATATCTCATGCATAGTTTTGCTCTGAAAAGATCTTGAATAGCATCTTTTCACTCTATCACAGCAAATCTGCAGTTTTCAGTTTGTGAAAAAACAGATGTTCCCGTTTGTAAAAACAGAAATATCTACTTTCCTGTCCAGCTTCACCACCTGTTCAATTCAAAAGTTGAATCTAAATTGAATTTAAAAAACAACATCCAGGAGTGCTCTCAGATGTAGAGGTTTTGCAGGTGGTTCGTGTTCTGACCCAGAGCACCAACAAGCCATGTTGTACACATCCATAGTTCAGAATCACTATGGATGTCATAGCTACCGTTTCACCTAAGAATGGTGATGGTTCAAAACTCCTTCAAAAAGCAGTGAGTGCATCATCTTTGACATAAAGCTTTGCTTTTTCTGTTCCATGCTATTGATTCCATGTGGTCTCCAGAAGAACATTTGGACAGTTGGGAAATAAGAATGGTAGACCCTCTCTAACTGTTTGTCTGTCAGGGAGTTTTTCACCAGGGACCTGCTTTAGTTCATTTTGTTTGTCTTTCTCTGCTTTTGACTTGAACATTAGGTTTGGTTAGTATGCATTAATAAAATACTGTTTGTTTCTCTGCCATAACTCTAAAGATTGTGAAACCTGGAAACCCTAGGAGTGAGCATGGTAAAATGGATAAATAGTAGTTAAGTTAAATCCTGTCTGGAGCCTGAACTACTGTATTCCTCACCAGGTAGGAGACATCCCTAACTATGAGAGAGGAAGGTGTAGTGAAGCAGCAACACAGTACCTCTAGGTAGCTCCACGTTGGTCAGATGTACAGTAAGGAAAATTACATTCTGAGTACAACCTTTCCTCAGCAGGGCCCTCAAACTCTTCAAAAAGTTAAGAGAAATGGAGGTTGAGAGAGAAGGGGTAGGTTGTGGAAGAGAATGAGCAAATGGAAAAGCTTAATGAAGGTGAAGAAGAGAGAGAGTAGTAGGGAATAGAAAGAGCCAGTAGGAAGAGAGCCCTAGGTTTGGAGAACAGACGGAGCACCTAGGTGGGTGAAAGAAGGGGTGGCGAGGGGAGTTCAAGCTGCTTGAAGAGGGATACGTTTCTAGTAATGTCAGTTCTGCAGATTTTTCAGCAACTATGGCATACGATCACATGTGCTGGTTCCTCTGCTATAAATTAAATTTGTAAAGTATTCAGACTAGTTATATAAGTGATTAGAATCCCTCAGGATCCCTGGTGGTTGCTTTGGCTATGGCTTCCTTCAGCTCTGTGATATGGTATATGTAGCAATGATGCAGATGGCCTCTCCAATGTAATTTGAAAACTGGAAGGGAGAGAGAGAGAGAGAGAGATGCTGAAAATTCATAGCATATCATATATCTCCCTCTTTATCTTATATCTGCATTACCCCTTGTTTACACAGAGCAAGGAGCAGAAAGCAGGAGAATGATAACAAATACTCATATCCCCACTGAGATATTGGAAATGAAACCCAGAAACAAGAGAATAACACAGATTCACAGGCAAAAGGAAAACAGTCAGAGCTGCTGTAGAAGACTGAGGTTAATTTTGAAACAGTGACTCCTGTGTTTTGGGTTTATAGTTCTTTCTGAAGGGCTTTTTCTTAGGCTGGGAGAAAGAAAACAAATGAACAAGGAAAATGTGGGCAGATATTGGAAAACCATTGCAATTAGCTTGTGGCAGGTAGGGTGGAGGATCAAGGAGGTTGTGTCTGCATGTCCTTCCCCCATCCTCCTGACAGTAATCATTCTCTTTGTATAAAGCCTGTATTCAAACAAGATGTGCATGCATACATTCTCTACAGTGGTGCAGCTAATTTTAGACCCTGGTCTTACAGGAGCCCTCTTTAGATAGACACGGTGTATTGCTTCATTTGTGAAACACACAATTAACTTTTCTTTCCCCCTTCCCCAGTTCCATGAGTTACAACTGCCTCTATGTTCCCAATTAAAGAGAGAAAAACAGCAATAAAAGTATAACAGTTTACTAGTTCTCAGTGCCTGCACTGCCGTTACATTGAGTGAGGTGAGGCAGTAGGAGCAGCAAATCTGCCACTCATTCTTCCCCTGTCCTTTAGGGGCCCTGCTGCTTGCCCGTCCCACCCACCCCAAGAGCTACCAAAGATGCCTGCTTCCACATTCCCAGAAAGAGGAGGACAACATGGCAGTGATGCCCATGCTGTCTTCCCCATCAAAAGAAGAAGAAAGATCAGTGTAATTGACACCCCAAGAAAGATGAGGCTCTGTGGTGTTCCATGCCCCTACCATGCTAAAGGCTTGCTATATACAGAGCCAACTATTTCCTGAAATAGCCATCCTTGGCCACAATCCTCTACTCTTTCTTGCAACCAGGGACACTGCCTTCCTTGATGAAGGTAGAGAATGTAGATGCTGTTGTGTCCTCCTCCTTTTCCTCTTTGTGGAGTTGGGGGGGCACAATGCTGCTGCAAGCTCCTCTGCTGCTAATGGGACATGGGGGTGGCTGTCATAGGATGTAGGAGAGGGCGGCAGTGCTTGGCTTTCTGCCTCAGGCTATGGAAGAGCTTGGGCCACCCTGCTAAACCTAACTAAAGAAAGAAAAATACTTTGAAGATAATGCTGGTTTTGCATTTAAAACTCACTTTAATCATGGCATTTCATAACTTCAGGAATGAAGTGGAATTTGTTTCTGCTTCCCAGATGCTAAATGCATTTACTTGGGAATAAGTACCATTTTCTTGAAGAAAATGATAATACAGTTATATTTTGAAAGTAATCTTAATAAAATGAGTATCTACCACCACATACATCTGCAACCATGTACATGCCTGGCCAGCTGTCCCAATTATATTTTTTTAAAAAAGAAAACAGGAAAAAAAAAAGGAATGCTTTTTTGAACAGTATCAGCTATACTGGGCCTTGGCATGCTCATTATGATACAGGGCATGATGGCCACTGTCTCCCTCACCTTCCCATGACCTTCAACATTTGGGTAGTCATTTTGGGGCTGTCGACCCTGAACTTTCTTCCGGATGTCCAACCTGAGCTATACTGCTGGGTTCCGTCATGCATCTGTGAAAAGTTCAGCTTGTGCAGTTAACGTGTATAGATGTATAATTGGTGGCATATGCAGGTGATGTTTACAGTGACTTATCAATGTGTGGAGGCCAAAGGCAGGGGCACACACCTGATAGTCTCTGCACACATATATTATTGCCCATTTTATAACATCTGTGTGGCACCCTGCTCTCTAAAACAAACTGTGCTGGCCAAGTAGCTTTGAAAAAGACCTGCCAAGCCACAGAAAAGAAAAGAATATCAATCTTCTATATATCAACTTTCAGCATTTCCCCTTTTCTTTTTGTTGTTGAAAATGAGTCTTCCAGAATGCTTAATTTTTGTTGCACTAGAAAGCCAGAAAATCTGCATGCCTAACTTCTAGCTGCCTGCCTCAGTGATATAAAAGCTAGTAGTGCAAGTAAATTAGGAGCAGGCAGCTTTGACAGAGTCACCTAGAAGGATATCTGCAAGGAGAGACAAGCTTAATTTCCTCTCATGGGAGAACTTGACATATCTTCAGTTGGTCTTGCAAAATTGGGAATGGGCAGAGAATGTTGTTTGGGGCAAGAAAGCCTTGCCTGTTCTGCCCTCAAGATAAATGCAGTCTGAAGGAAGTTTTTGTGCAGTGACAGTATGTAATGTAGAAAGCCTATAGCCTAGAGAGCTGAAGGAATAATCAAAATGAAATGGAACTATGGTGGCCCAGGAGGCTTGTAAAAAGTCTTAGACTTCCTCCTAAGTATAGCTTTTCTGATCAGGATGGCCAAACATCCAGAATTTGCCTGGGCAGTAAATGAATGGACTGTCTTACCCAGAGCAATTTATCTTAAATGATTAATAGCCCCAAGCTAAGTTGATCCAGGATTGTGACAGCTCTGAAAGGACTCCAGGCTGTCTGTCATTGGTCTAGTACTAAGCAGTAAAACTTTTCTATTTCTTTGCTAATCAGGGAGCCACCAAAGATGTGCTTGCATCCTTCCTGCAGTGCTTCTTGTCCCCCCCTCTCTCTCTCTGTGTGTGTATGTATGCATGCGTGCATCCACACACCTTCAAGTTGTCTGTCAACTTATGGTAACCCGATCAATTTCATAGGATTTTCTTAGGCAATGAATAGTCAGAGGTGGTTTTGCCAGTTCCTTCCTCTGAAATAGGGCAGTGTGATTTGTTTGTACATGGCCCAGAACTGCATACTGCTAGGCTTAGACTACCAGGTTGCCCCCACAGATTGATTTTGAATAATTCTCAAGCCTTTTGTTTTTCAGAAAGTGAGCTTTGCTGCCCCAAGTGTGTAATGGGGAAAAAAAAAAACCCACTGAAATCCCAATCTTAGGATATCCCAATCCTGAGAAATCCCAATGTAATCAATATCTCAGTCCTGGCAGACATTGCTCACCTTTTTCATGGTTCTCAGTCCTGGGATGGAGGTTTATGGAAATTGCTCTCCTTTTTCATGGTTCTTTTGGAGGATTCTGGAGGTTGTAGTACAAAATAATTCCTTCCAAGCTGTGGAGATCAGATGACTTTTCAACTCAAGACAAATGCTTAGCTTTATATCTCCTGCTGCAGTGGTAGGGGAGCCAACCAGGCTGGCCTGGAACATTATGCGCCTGAGGCACAGTAGGAAATGACACCTCTCTCATCTATGAAACTGCATAGTAACCATGGCTAGATGAAACATCCAGGGAGGCAGCTGTCTTTCTTCCCGTTATCTCTCCATCCCATCTCACCTACTGTGTGACACACCTAAAATCCTGTTAGCCATAACTTGGAAAAAAATTACTGTTTGGATAGTTTTTTTTTTAAAAAAAAGTTCCTTCCCAAGCAAGGGCCATTGTTTCTTCTTTCTTTGTAGCCCACTAATTTCATCAAGTATACTGATTTTAATATACCAGTGAGCATTCGTGTGCGTGCGTGTACACACTGTGGATGGCTTACATTTCCACTATAAATGGCTACTTTAAAAATGTTAATACAGGGTTTGTGCTACCTGTATATAAAACAGCAGTAAGGATTATTCTGCAAGTTTTAAATAATAGAAGCCAGTATGATTTCTACGATTGATGTTATTGGTGTTAGGTTCAGTCTTAGCAAATATTCATCAAAGATGCAAGATCCTATGATGAAAGGTATGGTAGATGCTTCAGATATTTCATGTACATAATTATATTCATGGTCCATGGAAGAAAATCTAGAGCTTCAAACCTAGAAAGATATATAAAAAAAATCAAAGATGAATTTTGGAGGAAGAAATTCTCTTTCTCTCTGTCTCCCCCTCTCTCTGTTTCCTGTTTTCCTTCAAAGAAAATATTGCCTCCACAAAAATAAAAATGCTGTACTGCATACAAGATCTTAGGACTGCTTTTCAAATAACATTTAAAAACCCAAGTCAGCTTTTGTAAGTCATCCAGGAACCTTAAAGAACAATCCTATACTGGAAGCCTCCACTTATCTGACAGGTTAGGGACTTGCAGCAGTGTCAACTGGAATTGATCAAAAAACAGAACCCATGTAGGGAACATGAAGGAATTACAATGGCTTGCTTGGGACCGCCTTTGTCTGCACACTGCTTGCAAAGTCTCTCAGCCAGCTTGATGACTCCTCCCCCGCAGCTCACTTTGTAAGCAGTGTGCTCATGTGTGGTCCGTCCCAAGCAAACCTCCATAAGCAAGAACTGTCAAAAGAGTAGATTCCTCATTGAATAAATGGAACTTGTCCTTACTTTGCAAGCATCAAAAGAGCGAGTCGTCTGATAAGCCATCAAAAGGTGGGGGCTTCCTGTATATCTCTACTGAAAAGTAACTTGCATTGAGGCTTCTTCCCATGTAAGTGTATATGCAGTTACACACACACACACACACACACACACGTGTGTGTGTGTGTGTGTGTATATGTATCTGTATGTATATATGTACAAGTATACCTTGTGTAGATGAGCCCACAGATGTCAAATCTAAACTGACCAAAGGATGAAATTCAGGCAAAGAGGCTGATAAAGAAGCTTTCATACTAGTAGTGCTATAGAAACTAATGTTATTGTCCGTTCCTGGTTAAGACTATATTGATTTCATGAATAGGTAGCTTCCCATACACCATAGAATTATGTTACAAACACATTAACAGGGAAATCATTCTCAGGAGATTGTTCAGCATGTGACCTTTAGCAAAATTTAATTGGTATTGAACTCTCTTGAGTGATTCTTCTGGGTCATTTTGCAGAAACAAATTACCTGTGTGTAAAATGTGATAGGAGCCAGTGTGGTTTCTGTGTTGGACTACAACTCTGGAGACCATGGTTCGAATCCCCGCTGAGCCATGAAAACCCAGTACATTTTCATGGGCAAGTCACACACTCTCGGCTTCAGAAAACCACATAATTGGTTTGCCTTAGGGTTGACACGAGTCAGAAACTACTTGAAGGCACACAACAACAACAGAATGTGGTGCCTCCTTCTCATTTGTTTGATACTCCTTAGTCAATCCAGTGCGTTGGAAATGGTAGAAAGGTGCGAAAGGTAGAAGGAAGGGAAAGTACAATATCCAGGTTGCAAAGAAATGGAAACATATTCAATATATATATCTTTAACCAAATTATTTCCAAAGCATTTGGAGGAGATCGTTCTGTATTATTGAGACTTCAAACAGTTTCTTCTTCATGGCCTCTATGACTCCCACATATGGGGTTATCTGTGCCTGCGCAGTAGATCTTCGGAACCTTCTAGAGCTATTCTGCAAGGCTTTTTGGCAGTAGCCCCACCCATCTTGCAGCTCCCCAGCAGGGTAGGAGGTGAGCTTAGCAGCCGCCATGGAGAAGTCCTGTGCCGAAAAGAAGGTCTGTTACCATTGTAGAAGGGAATAAGCCAAGTCCATTGAAAACAGTCCGTAGTCATTCTTGGAAAGTGAAACTAGCTCTAAGAGAGAGGTTCCTTAGGTGCTGCTAGTACTGTAGACAAAAAGGAACTTAAGCTAGAGGTGGGATCCCTGCTGGGTAGAGCTGCAAGATAGGTGGGGCTACCACCATAAACCCTTGCAGAATAGCTCTAGAAGGTTCCAAAGATCTACTGCACAGGTGCAGATAACCCCATATATGTGAGTTCACAGATGACCACTCGAAGAAACACAGTTACAGCTAAGCGACCTGTCCGTATCTTATTCATTCGTCAACAGATCTACTGGAGGGGAGAATCCTTGTTTGCAGCTTGATGATAAGTTCTGCCCAGTTGGTTGTTCTGATACACCCAAAGCAAATCTGTCGGGTATCATTTCAAGTTAGATTCCACAGCTGTCACAGTCATTGTCCAGCCTGGCAGCTTTGTTACTCACTGGGGTTGTCATTATCTCTATCCTTGAATACCTTGAATGACCCTATAAATTTCCATTTTGAAACACAATTGTGGCTCATCCCAGGCATTTCCGCTGCAGTCATGCTGTTTGCCCTGGACCACATAGGAGGTGGAGGAGGAGGGATGACAGTAGAACCTTAGAGAGAATGGATAGGAGATGTTATGAAGGATGTATGTCTACCAGTATTGCAGTTTCAGGTGGGTATATATATATATATATATATATATGGTTTCTAGGATGACAAGTGAGGCTGCATCCAATTAAATAACATTTTAATTGATTAATCATATGTGTTTTAGATATTTAAACCATTCACCTATTGGTGAGTTTTGCATGTGAGTAAAAGTTACATTCTGTAGCAGAAGCAATTTTTTAAAGATGAGGCAAACACATTATGTTGTAGACATCCATCACCTGTTTGACACTGGGATGTCTTTTGAGCTGATTAAAAGTATTATTCAAACCAGTTAAGTACTGCAGTAGTTCTCCTGCTCTTTGCATGGATGAGCTGCAGATCCATGGCTACACACATCCTCAGCATTTGAATGTGAAAGAAAGAGGAAGAAATTTAATAGGGAGGGGCACCTTCTCCTTATTCTTTCTCTCCAAGAGGAACTGCTTGATGCAGCTGCAGCCCAAATATCTGAATTGTGGAACAAGCCCTTGACCTATATGTCCCCAACTTTTTAAAAATTATATCTTGTGAGCCATTAATAGGTTGAGGTTGAGTTGATGCCCTGACCCTCTTTTTCAGCTAATAGCAAGAGAAGTAAGTGACTGGAAGCCGTTTATTAGCTGTCTTTCCCCACCCTTTCCAATCTGAGAGGGAGCAGAGAGTGCCTGCAGCAATTCTCTTGCCCCATCAGTTGTCAGATTCTAATGTGGGACTCATTAACATAGTCCCCACTCTTTTGAAGCCCTCCCCCATCCCAATAATAAAGAACCTGAGGGAAGCTGTTGGCAAACAAGGAGGCCTGCCTTGGGTCAGAGGCACAAGTCAGTCAAGGTTGCTGTTGCTTTAATTCCCCCAGGAGCAGGAGGAGCAGCAGCATCAGCATCAGGAGGGGAAAATTTAGTTGCTAGCGGCTGGGATAATGAAACCCCTATGGGATTTGCCAGCTAAAAATGATATATGCAAAATGAATATATAGAGCTGCAGGATGCTTCTTTAGAGCCAGGTCAGGTTTTAAAAGGCGCAACCAGACTCCTTAGCACTGGACCCATTGGGATAAATTTGTTCTGGAAAAATAAGATACATGATTTTATATTTATCCCCTATGGTTGTGGGGTAGACCCCGAGGGGAGAGCTGCTAAAAAGATACGTGTGTGCATTTGGGCTTTCAACTAAGTGTTTATGTCAAAGCACATGCTGGGAGCTAAACCACATGAACATCTGTGGCAGACATTTAGGGGTGCTCTGCTACACGCATGTAATGCTGGGAGCATTTCCCAGCTCATGTGTTGATATACAGTGGGCCCTTGGCATCCACTGTACCCCCCCCCCCGTGGATACCAAAATCTGTGGGTCATCAAGTCCCATTATATACAATAGCATAGTAAAATGGTGTTCCCTATGTAAAATGGCAAAATCAAGGTTTACTTTTTGGATTTTAAAGAAAATATCTTTAAGCCATGGATTATTCTTATTATTTAAGAATATTTTCAAGCCGTGAATACTTAAATCTGTGGATACCAAATCTGTGGATATGGAGGGACAACTATAACTTGAAAGAGAGAGAGAAGTGGTCCACACTCCGACTGGGAAAAATAATAACAGAGGTGTGTTTCTTTTGTGTGTGTGTGGGAGTTCTACTTTCTATGTAGCTCACGCAGGCTTTCTTAAGGTTGGACCTGGCAATCCCATTATCCCAGTTTTAGAGTCAAGAACAGGCATGTGCTTTGATGAGGAATACTATCATAATTGCTGCTAATAGCAAACTCAGTGCTCTGAGGCTGATAAAAATTGGGCCACCAGTGAGAAAAAAGGGAGATATTTGTATAATTGAGGAAACCTTGAAATTGTACAGATCTAGTAATTAAACATGCACATGCACACATACCAACTACAACAACAACAAAAGGGGCAACTGTCCATCTCAAAAACACAGTCCAATGTGGGCTGTACATATTCAGTGGAGCTATGGCATGTTGCATGCCCACTAGAAAAGAAAATGGGCGTAGTAAGGTGTGAAGTGAGAGAGAATTTATTTACCTGAGATTTTAGTATGGGTGTGGACTGTTTCCATAGGTCGGAGGTTGCAGGAGTCCCTCTGTGACCTCTGTAAGCTGCACCTACCCCCTACAGCATATATTTGTCAAATGTTGGCCAACCTCTAGAATAGTGTTTTTCAAACTCTGGTTCTCCAGATGTTTGGGACTCCAGCTCCCAGAATTTCTGACCACTGGCCTAGCTGGTTGGGTCTTCCGGGAGTTGAAGTCCAAAACATCTGAAGACTCAAAGATTGAGAAACACTGCTCTAGAAGGAACAGTTGGCCATTTGGAGCTGTTTTGGGGGCAGGCCCAGGGAAGCCTTTTTCTCAAAACTGGAAGTGACTTAGGAAGCAATGTGCAGCCCACAGGCTATACTTTGCCTGTCTCTGGATTAGGAGTGTATCATATCCTAGAGGAGAACATGACTGCCTGTCTGTCTGTCAGGAATTCTAAGCAAAAGCACTAATATAAACAGATGAGGATAATTAACTGTTTAGTAAATTTTCCTTTTCTGCTTCTAAAAGCAGAAACTTGAACAATTTAAAGTCCTCATTTACAGCGTTAAGTATCAGACAGACAACATCTACTGCATATGTTCCAACATTCTATAAGCATTAAAAAAATGGAATACCCCAGTTCTTATACCAAGGGTTGTTACCTGAGCCTCAGGACTCATACATTTCAGAAGGTTCTAGTGTGCCTTCTGTTTTTTCTATTTGCTTACTGTGATAATTGCCTATCTTCCACTGATTTGAAATCTGGAAGGGTGTTTGCTCACTTGGTTAGAGATATACCAGAAAAATGTAATTTTCCTACAATAGGTTATCATCAGTTCAAAATTGAAAATATAGTTCAGCAGCTAGGGAATGGGTGAATCTGACCTGATTTCTGATACATTTACTTTTTTCAGGCAGAAGTTAATTTTGTCCTATTTCCACATCAGGCTGCAATTTTGGGAGTAAAAGCCTACACAAAAAATCATGCACATTTTCCAATGCAATTTCTCCTATTATGCACATTTCCCTAGTAATGTTCCCTCAAAGTATACATTTTTATACACCATTTCCTATAATGTACACATTTTCTGTATAATTTTTTTTAACTGGAGAAACAAGAGAACAGAAATGTAATTTCATTCTGTTTCACACAGTAGCCTGACAAATGCAAATTAGGTCAGCTCCATAATAAAATGTGAGCTGGTGTCACATCTCCTGCATTCCTATCAGCAGCTACAAGGTATGAATCCCAGGGTGTGCACTATGTGGGGTCTTTGTGTTCATATGTATATGCCAATGTGAGAAATAAGATGCGTCTATTCCCCACCCAGAGAGGTGATTCTTTTTTTTTTAAATATAAATTTTATTAAACATAAACAAAATAGACAAATACACCAACATACACCTGCACATATGACAAAATACAAAACACTACAAAACCTACAACACCTAAACAACACATAAATTTAAAAAGACTTCCCACATATTCTCTTCATGCCCTTAATTACATTCATGTCATTCCCTCTCCTACAGAATGTTACATTATTTATTTATCTTTACCCTAACATATCAAATATTTATTAGTATTTCTTTCATTTTTGTTTCACACTGTATCCCTTAAATAAAATTTCTATTTATCTACAATTTCCACACCTTATATTTATATTTTTTCCCTTACAAAGAGGGAAAAAGAAAAAAAAAAGTATATTATACATTTCTCTATATATACTTCCAAATCCATTTATTCCATTGTGATATCACTATTAACTTATCAATTATCTACGACAATTACTAATGGATACATAATGCATTCACAACAACATGAAAAGGAGACTTCCAACCATATACAAATTCCCACGCCAATTGAAGGCGTATGTGTATAAAGAAATACACAGATTCCCTCAATTACTAACTACTAAATCCTATTGTACTATTCTCTCCCCCCTTTTGTTTCATATACTCTATATATGGTTCCCATACTTTTAAATAGCACTCTATAGTTTTCCCTCTTCCTAAATTTGTTAGTTTATCTAACTGCGCCAATTCCATTACCTTTTCTTTCCACTCTATTTTCATTGGGATATCTTTAGATTTCCATCTTTTCGCCAGTACCAATTGAGCTGCTGTTACTAAGTAAATTAAAAGGGTTCTATTTTTCTTTTCTTCTCTACTTTCTAAGTTTATCATATTTAACAAGTACAGTTCTGGTCTCAAACCCACCTTAAAACCCACAATTTTTTCAATTTCCTTATTAATTTTGTTCCAATATCTCCTTATTTTACCACATTTCCACCACATGTGATAGAAAGAACCTTCTTGCTTTCCACACCTCCAGCAGTTGGGTGAGTTATTTTTCCCCATTTTAGATATTTTTATTGGTGTCATGTACCATCTGTACATCATTTTGTAAAAATTTTCTTTTAAATTATAACAACAAGTGAACTTTAGTCCTTTTTGCCAGATGTTTTCCCACTGATCCATACTAATATTGTGGCCTATATCTTGTGCCAAAGTGAGTGAGCCTTTCATGGAAGGTATCTCACAGCCTCACAAAAATATTCACCACAGACGATTTACACAACTTTAAAGTGGATACTGAGGACATCAGAATTTTCCATATCTTGGCTTAGTCATTAATCAAAATGAAAATGACAGTCCAGAAATCAAAAGGCTAGTACTTGAAAGGGCAGCTATGATAGAGCTAGATAAGATCTTGGAATGTAAAGATATATTAATTGAATACCAAAGTCAGGATCATCCATGTCATTGTATTTCTGATTTCTATGTATGGTTTGGAAGAGGAGAGTTCTGCAGACACTATGGACTGCTCAAAAGACAAATGAATGGGTCCTAGAGCAAACCAGGTGCAAACTCTTCCTAGAAACTGAAATGGCTAAACTGAGACTATCCTTTGGACATGTCAGAAGAAAAACTCATTCGAAAAGATTATAACATTTGGCAAAAATAAAATGCAGTAGGAGAAGAGGAAGACCACATCCCAAGAAGAATAGACTCAAATCAAGGAAGCCACAACCCTGAATTTGAAAGATCTTAGCATGTTAATTAGATAGACAGTGTCTTGGAGGTCTCTTATTCATTGGGTCACGGTAAGTCAAAGCTGACTTGATGGAAATTAACAGCCAGTGCCACCACCGCCACCTAGGAGAATGACAATTTAGTCAACAAAAAGAGTCAATTACAGTGGGCCCTCTGTATCCGTGGGTTCAATTTCTGCGGATTTAAGCATCTATGGATCATCTAAAATGGTGGTACCCATTGATTAATGTAGGACTCAACCATCCATGGCTTTTGCTATCTGCAGGAGGTTCTGGAACCAAACCTCTGCGGAAACAGAGAACCCCCTATACTAGAAGTCATACCTTTGTATTGTGGCTCTTTAAAGTCTTGTGGTATCTTAAAGACTAATGCTTTTCCTATGGCATGTTTTGGAGGTTTTTAAACAGAGGCTGGATGGCTATCTGTCAGGAATGATTTGATTGTGTATTCCTGCAAGGCAGAATGGGGTTGGACCGGATGGCCCTTGTGGTTTCTTCCAATTCTATGATTCTGTGATTCTATAATTCTTAACAGATAAGATTGTCAGTGCTGTAGAGTTTATGTCTTTGGGCTCATTTACACTAGGCAAGATATGACAGCTCCCTGATGGCATATGACTTTGAATCTGGCCTGTTTCCTCCTCATTACCTGGAGAAAATGGGCAGGAGTCCAGACAGGACACCAGTCCATTATTGAAGAAGTGATCGCCACCATTTCCCTACTAACACAGAAGCCAGGCAGGGATTCTGCAACATGTGACTGCATTCCCCCTGCAAGTGACTAGCCTCGGTCATGTGTTGAAGGAACCCATGCCTGGCTTCTGGAAGAGCCAGGGAGCTGGCAGTGGCAGGAAGGCATAGTGTGTCAAACAGCCTCCCACAGACACATGGGGCCCAATCCAGTTTTTCCCAGGTAAACCTGAGTAAACCGGTTATTTTCTTATAATGGGTTAATCAGGCCCTATCCCAACATGTCCCCATTCCAGCCCCGTATCTGCCCCAAGGGTGGTGAGGACTGCCTGGGGGCAAATTGGATTAAATGCTCTGCATTGTTTGGACTGCAGGGCTCTGAAATGGCAGCATGCTGGGGTATTTAGCCCATGTAAACTAGCCACAAATATCTGAATATGAGCTGACTCAACTGAATAGTGTTATGTTTGAGGCAACAGTGTTATATAAGCACACCTCAATTAACAAAGCCTCTGAGAGAGAAGTTTCTTTTTACAAAGGTTTTTTACACCCACCCAGTCCCCTTTTCCTTCCTTGTCCTCTGTCTAGCTGCAGTGTTTTTTTTATAGCAGCTCGAGCATGCATTTTTTTAAGCAGCCTGAGATTGTGAAGAGGGATGGAAGAAACACTGACTTTTGGTTTTGAGTTGCAGCAGCACGTCTGCTTTAAACTATTAAATAAATAATGCTTGAGCCTGGAAAGAGTGGCATTCTACTCTGTCCAATCCTGTTGTAGTCAAGTGTGCTTTTCTACAACAGGCAAGGTAAACAGCAGTTACTTTAGGAATCCTTTACTGACCATGCATGAACAGCAAAACAGAGAAAAGAGGAAAACAGATAAGTCTACTTTACCAGCTACGACCAACATGTTAACAAAAAAGTGTAGATCTATAAGTTTGACCATCAAAATGTAAATCAGAAGCAGTGGAATTTGGTGAAAGAAAAAGGTATCCCTGGATGCATTTTGGAAGATGCCTTCAAGTCATCAAGTCATTTTTGTTTGTGAAGTCAAAGGCTTTCACCGCCGGCATCCATAGGTTTTTTTATGGTTTTTTTCCGGGCTGTGAGGCCATGTTCTAGAAGAGTTTTTTCCTGATGTTTATTCCTATTTTGCCTGCATCTGTGGCTGGCATCTTCAGACAATGGTGGCAGTGTGGGTGTGTGGGGTTTATATACTGTGAGTCCCTGTTGAAGAGGATTAGCATGTAAATTTGTGTATTTAGTTGTTGGATGTTCAGTTCTTAGGGTGGGAGGATATGCGAGGGGATTAGTGTCTATTTAGCTCATGATTCATTGCTGGAAAGCCCCCTGTCCCTGGGGGAAGTTCATTTGCATGTGTTGAGTTTTTATTTTGGTGTTTTTCAGGACTGGTAGCCAAAGTTTGTTTACTTTTAAGGTTTCCTCTTTCCTGTTCATTTTTGTTTACTTATGCACTTATGCAAACATAGTTAATTTTGAATAAACATCTTCCTGATACATGTTGAACTGCTCTTCTTTTTTGTGATGTAGGAATCCATCCATATTGTTTCCATCTTATTCCTGTCTCTGGTACCACATTTTCTTTTTAAAAATTAATGATCAGGAACACATCTACTTCATTATATGAGGAAACCTTTATTAAAGTTATTTCTGCAGTGTTAGATCCATAATGGCTTGTTCACAGAGGAAGACATAAGTTAATTATAACAACCGAGGCGTATGTTAACCTAGCCTTATTTGTTTGGAAATTATATCCAGCATATTGACATTTTCAATCATTTTGTTCTGTAGCTATCGGAATAAGATGTCAAATATTATTTTCTCCTAATTTAAACCTTCTTTAAGGAAAAATGTTTAGAGTTCATGAAGTTAGGGTTGGGGAACCATCTCCTGATGAAAGCTGCATTCCTTCTGGGATAATCCTTATATGAACCTTCCTCAGCCCTGAGATCTTCAGGAGAGGCCCTTCTTTTAGGCTGCTGACACACTGCACTGTCATGGTTCAATGGTATGGAATTTTGGAATTTGTAGTTTTGTGAGATATTTAGCCTTCTCTGTCATGTCAGAGAGCTCTGATGCCATAGCAAACTACATATCCCAGGATTCCACAGGATGGAGCCATTATAGTTATTTCTGCAGTGTGTCAGCAGCCTGTGTTTCACCACTTTCATGGGCGCTGTTGCTGGGGATGTGAAATAGGAGCTTCTTGGTGGCTGCTCCAAGACTCCGGATGGAGCTCCCTTCCCAAGGAAGCCAGAATGGCCGCCTTCTTCCATTGGCAGGCAAAGACCTTTTTATTCCAACAAGCTTTTCAAACAGAAGGCTTTTAAAGAATGAGCTTTTAAGACGGTGCTGTACTGTTTTAAACTGCAGATAATTGTTTTTATCTTTTTAAGTGTTTTATGTTGTTTTAATATTGTGAATAGTTTAGTTCCATTTTAATGTTCACTTATAATATACTTTGTTGTTTTTGTTAACTGCCATCAAGTTGACTTCAACTTATGGTGAGCCTATTAATCTGTACTGTTCTTGTTTTAATTGTAAGCTGCTTTGAGTCCCAATTTTGGGGAAAAGGCAGGATATAAATAAACATCACTACCACCACCACCACCATCACCACTTGTTGAGGGCTGTATACCAGCAGTGTACAGGACTAGAATCAAAAGCACATGGAATATCTCTTTCTATAGATTTTCCTTGGGTTTTTTTCTGGGCTCTCTTTTCTCTCTCCAAGTTCCTCTTCTCCCAGCAGGTTGCCAGTGAAGGGTCAGATCATTCTTGCCAGATGTCTGAACTGACAGCTTTCAGGGACCTTTTAAAATTAGGCTGGGGGCCTTAGGTTGCCCAACCTTAGTGTAACAGAAGCAAGGGAGAGGCAGCATGAGGTGTGATGTAGCATAGGATCTTGATGGCAGAAGATAGAAGCATGAGACTTCAAATTGAGGATGGTCCTTTCAAAGCTCCAAGGAATACAATTGTAAGGGAATTCCCTAATAGGATCTGATGGGAAATAAGCTCTTTGTGTTTCACCTGTGGTTCCAACATTGTGCCATGTGTAAATACCTGTATTCCAGATTGGGGAGTACAGATTACAGAAAGAAATGGATATTCAGCCATATACTGAAAAGAATAAAGCCTTCTTGAAGAAATAATGAGGCTGCATCTGTCTCACTGTTTATCTTTCTTTTTACTAAATGTAAATGTCCAACTGCTTTGTAGATTGCTTTCCAAGCACAATGCCCAAGTGACTGTGGATAGATGGTTCTGAGAAGTCTGGCACTTGAAGGAAGAGTATACTGTATATTGGTTTTGGTGAGTCATCCATTGCTGAAAAACTTGATGACACATTATTGCAGTAACAGATTTGAAGGAGTAAGTTTGTTTCCTTAAGACACAGGCAGCAATAGAACACATCCTTTTATTTGGCAATGGTGGTCTGCAGTATGACAACCCTTACTCAGCTCTAGCGGGTTCTGTGAAGTCATACATCAAAGATGCACTTATTTATTTTTCTTTTCATTCCTGTAGTTTCTCCTTCTATTCCACATAGTGCGCACCAAGGTGTTATCACATCTTTTTGAAATTGTATACTTTGTGCATGTTCTGAAATAAGTGTGGGTGTTCTATGACCCATGGCTTCAGGATAGTCTGAGACAATTTACAGATAACTCATTCATGTGGTGATTCACAGCTTCCACTTTTCCCATAACAGAAAAGTGAGTAGGTGCTGGATGCAATGGCCCCTCTTCCCCAGCACCACACAATGGTAGGGATTGGGCCTTGGGGGAAATGTTGTGTAATAATAAATGACTATGAGGAACAGCTGCCATACTTGGATTTTTCTGGTTGAAGGCTGGATTTTTTTCCTTCTCTTTATATTGCTCTATCATGAGATCTTGCCTCTGGTTGCTGCCCCCATACTCCTTAGTCTATGCTTGTACAGGTTGGTCTGGAGTTGCATGTTCTTTATGTTGGTGTTGTTTTCTGATATGTTAGCAAGAGCAAGGAAGTGAAGCAGCAGCAGAGTGGTCAGACAAGAAAAGACTCCCTTTTTGGGAGGTCCAGGCCTTGGTAAGTGCTGCTGACTTGTTTTTACATTGATTTGAAGCCCACAGGGCACTCTGAGGTGAAGCTACATTATAGAACACTCCAAGAGAAAACCTTGTTCTGACAATGTCTGCAGGTGATTGAAGACTTTTATGACTCCATCTCCAGGGGCTGGTTTGTATGTGGTGAAAAAAATGGAGTACCTCATAGTTATGGCATTTCCCAGCAGTAGCGACATGTCTTAATGATGGTTTTAGCCCCATAAGCCTCACATTCCAGATGGTGGCTGCAAGCAATTTACTCGTGTCAGTACTTTGCTGCCACCAAATTTTTTTAAAACGTTTTCCAAGGTGCACTGGAGCGATAAAGCAATTTTCCAAGTTAAAAAGACAGTGAAAAACACACAAACACCCCATTTTATCACCTTAGTGAGCGATTGCTAAGATGAAAATTCAATATGGCAGCAGTGGGTGTTTGCCCTGTTAGCAAGCTCCACCCCTGCACTCATCTAGCCAATCAGCTTTACACATCCACTTGTATGGGGAAGTGATTCAAAGCTAATTGTTTGTCCTAACAGGCAGGAATGTACACCCCCTCGCTGTTTTTTAAAAATATAGGAAAAGCCACGAAGGCTTTTCCAGTGTTGTTTTTGCCATTTTGGGCCCCCCTCCTTCCAAATACTGTGCATTGATGCAGGATCCTATTTAGACAGGTAGGATTCCCAGCAAATTCCATTAGGTTTATTTTCACCATTTAGACAACCCCCAGGTTACCCTTCCCAGGCCCTGGCCCTTCTTGGAGAACTGAAAGGATTGAAAAAAGGTAGGCCTCTGGCCTTGGAGCATATGTCTTCTCCTCCCTCTGGATTCCCTCCAGTTTCTTTGCTGGCATTGATGGACCAACATGGGGATGTAGTTCTCTGGCAGGAGGGATGGATTAGTTCCTTAAGGGCTGCAAGTGTTCAGACTGTAAAGGTACATGTTCCCTTAGGCAAGGGATCCCAATCCAACAGGCTGCAACCCAAATTCATTTTTGACACTTTGCCTCTGGTGCTGCTGGTGTTCTTTTTTCTGAATTGGAGTCTGAGCCAAGAATGTTGATTAGGGTTTCTATTCTGATGGCTGCCCATATGTTTTTGTCACTGATGGCAGTTTGCTTAATCCTCTTGGTAGCACTGTAAAATATTTCAATATCATTCCCATTTGGAACTGGGGAATTAAATTGAGTGTGGAAGTTGGCATCCTAACCAAGACATCTCACTGAAACACATTATTTTTGTGCACAAGTATTTTTTAAACTTCCATGTTTTTGTGTGTCTTTGTGCCTATACATGAACAACACCACAAGCTTTGGAAATGTGTAGCTTTCGAAGGCAAACTGATTAGTGCTTAGGTCCTGGAAGTGTAAGTTCGGTAAGTTTACACTGAAATGTGGACTGAAGTAATTTATTAGATTCTCCTAGACCAGTGACTCTTAACTTTTCTAGGGGCTTGTCTACACTGGCCAAATACCCCGGTTTGCCCCCCTCATTCTAAAGCCCTGTAGTCCAAATAATGCAGGGCATTTACGCTGATCTGCCCCCAGGAAGTCCAAACAACCCCTGGGTCAGATACAGGGCTAGAATAGGGAACAAGCTGGTATAGGGCCCTTTACTGCATTTTAAGAAAATTCCCAGTTTAATCCGGTACCACCAGATTGGGTGTCATGCCTCTGGCTGTTAGCTAGCCATACTTAGGTCAAATTCTGTTAGTTAGCTATATAGCTAGGCCAGAAGCCTGCCAGCCAGTCAGAGTCTTGACATGAGTGAGAGGCCCAGAAGAGGAGGTGGAATGGATGGTATTGGGATATGTTTGGTACTGCAAGGTAAACCTGGCTTGGGAATAAAGATGGAGTGGGAACTGGGAAAGTCAAGCCCCAAGTATACCAGGTGGAGGGGGGAGAGTGGAACTGTTGGGTGGAAGGAAGACAACGAAACTGTGAAAAGATAAGGGGGGTGGTTTGGCAGGAAATGCTTCAGATCTGTCAATGATGTGCTACCGCTCACTTCTATTCCTTTGCAATAAAGCATTCAACTTAATGTGACCAAAGTTCAATAATAATAATAATAATAACAACAATAACAATTTATTTCTATCCCACCCCTCTACAACACAATCGGGGCGGCTTACAGTAGAAAAACTCCATAATTACCTCAGTACCCTAACCCACCCACCCCTTAAAATAATATTAAACTACAAAAGATTAAAAACATACAATAATTAAAAAAAACATACAGCAACTAATCACAGCAGCATAGAATAATTCAATGGCAGCTCAAAGGGGGGGAAAAACAGTCGAATCTTCAGGCCGGGATAGCTATTCAGGAAAGGCCTGCCAGGAAATATCTGTCTTGACAGCCTTTTTGAAGCTGTCTAGGGTGGTAATAAGACGGATCTCGTCCGGCAGGCCATTCCATAATCTGGGAGCAGTAGCAGAGAAGGCCCTCTGGGAGGTCACCGACAGCCTTGTTTTCATAGGTTGTAACAGATTTCTCCCAGAGGACCGAAGTGCGCAGGGAGGGTTGTACAGGAAGAGGAGGTCCCGGAGGTAAGTTGGACCCAAGCCATGTAGGACTTTAAAGGTCATAACCAACACCTTGTACTGTGCCCGGAAACTAATAGGCAGCCAGTGGAGAGCTTTTAGCACAGGTGTTATATGTTCTCTTCTGGAAATACCAGAAACCAACCTGGCTGCTGTGTTCTGAACTAATTGAAGTTTCCGAGTCAAGCACAAGGATAGCCCCACGTAGAGCGCATTACAGAAGTCGAGACGGGAGGTTACCAGCGCATGTACCACAGTTTCGAGGTCCCTGATTTCCAGGAAAGGGTGCAGCTGGTGTATCAGCCGAAGTTGATAACAGGCACTCCTGTCACATTTACCTGATTATACACCAGGAGCAATGGGTCCAGGAGCACCCTCAGACTGTGATCACAGTCCTTGGAGGAGAGTGTGACTCCATCCAGGACTGCAAGTTGTATTCCCGGACCTGGTTTCGGGCCCACAACTGTTAGTACTTCCGTTTTGTCTGGATTCAGTCTCAATTTGTTTTTCCTCAACTGGTTCATCACATTGGGCCCCACATGTCTGCGGGAGCCCATCCCAGAACACTGTCCCTTGCCACTGCCACCAGCTCTCTGGCTCTCCCAGAAGCCAATTAAGGGTTCTGTAGCATGTGACCAACAATGATCACATGCAGGTGGCCTTGGTCACATGTTGCAGGACCCCTGCCTGGCCTCTGCATTAGTGAAAAAATGGTGGCTGTGGCAGCTTCAGCAATGGGTTGGCATCCTGTGTGGAGTCCGGCCTGTTTTCTGCACATAATAGGTGGGGGAATAAGCCAGCTCCAGAGGCAGGATACGCCGATGGACAGCCAGCATATCCTGCCTGATGTAGAGAAGCCATAGGTCACAGACCCTCTAGAAATCTGATATACTTCCTCACCAGATATAATCATTTAAACACATTTTCCAGAGTAGCAGGAAGTAAACTGAAGGGGGGGGTGTTTCAGGTTATTTGCACCCAGTTCATGAAACCCCTGAAGCCTACTGAGGGACCTCTAGGGTCTATAGGTTACAGGTCTGTGAACCTCTACTCTATGTACCTCTACACCTTACCTAGAGCATCCCCATGTAGGGCATATGCATGGGTGTGCAGAAGATCCAAATTTCATTTCCTACCATTTCCAGTTAGAGAGTTAGTATGTGATGGTCAAGAGCCCTCTCCACTTGAGACACTGGAGAGTACAGAGTAGACAACACCAGGCTCAGCAGACAAATCCTTTGAATAAACAGAAGAAAAGAAATAAGAAAGAAATGTAGTAGAACTATATAGGAGTTCTGTGAGGCCTTAAGTACTTCCATATCTAATTTTATATAAATAATTTTTATGTAATATTCCTCAGCTTTTCTTGCTCTCTTCCAGAATGGAGTTGCATTTGAATTCCTGCTGAGAAGGGTTTTTTTAATGCTATGCATCAAATGTGATAGGGGACTTTATAAAGTGAAATATTTGAAAACCTAACTTTGTTGTAGATGCTCTGCTAGTTTAGCAGATACTCAAGAGACCTATTAAACAAGCAGCACATGGATGGTCTAACTTGTACATGAATTTTGACAACTTTATTTTGTAGTTTGGCAAAATTACTTCATTCCTTACAAAATTGTGAATGTTAATAACATATGATTGTGTGAATATTGTAAACATAGGGGAGTTATTATTTCTTATGTTCAGTGTGAAAAGTGCTAGCCTTAGATGTTCCTTCTGAGGTGGGCATGTAGGTTTTGCCAATAAAAAGAGGAAATATCATCACCAAAAAGAGAACAAAGTTAGAAACAATTACTGTAATTTAAATTGCTGTCCAGTGCTATCTCACCCAGTGGGGAAGGCTGTGACCACATAAGCTGGGTGCCTACTCATTCTGCTCTCCATGTTCTGGGAGATTCTGGAAAACTCCAAGGATTTGGCTCTCCTTTCTTGCAGTTCTTTATCTTTTAACTTGACTCGGACTGGGTAGCCATTTAAATAAAGGACTATCCTCTGACAGCCTTCAAACCATGGTAGTAGCCTTGAGATGGGAATAACCAAGGCTGAGTGCAACTTTTTAAGGAAATTTTAGATTACAGTTTTCCCTTCACATTCACTGGAGTTTGGTTCCAGGACCCCCCGTGAATACCCAAATCCATGAATACTCAAGTCCTATTATATGCAATGGAATAGCAAAATGGTGTCCCTTATATAAAATGGCAAAATCAAGCTTTGCTTTTTGGATTATTATTTTTTAAAAATAATTAAATATTTGAATACTTAAATACATGAATACTTAAAACCGTGAATGCCAAATCCGTGAATGTGGAGGGACAACTGTATTTTTTTTTAATGAAACCAAATTATCAGATTGCAAATAGAAAATTCTGCTATTTATTTTGTTTTCTTTACAATGTATAGTATAATTTATTTTGTTTGAAGAAAGTTTATGCTGAAATTCTTCTGATTATGTACGTATATTGGAGCATGTTTCTTCTACATACTTTTTTTTTTGGCTTGGAGCAGTGCCTTCTGTACAATTCTCTTTGGTTGGATTTTGGGAGAATGCACTACGAATAACTCATTTCTAAAAAGACAGCTTTAAAGGTTGTCATCAACTCTTTGCTTGATGGCATTTCAGGTTTGAAAAAAAGATTGAATAATATTTTATTAACTATAGCCATAGTAATTTCATAAATACTGGTTATGCTGGAATCTTTTATCACTTTGTATTCATAATATTCTGAGTGTGCCCAAGGCAGTGTAATCTATAGCTTTTAATCAGCTAATGGATTGACTCTCTCTTTAAAAAAACAAACAAACAACATAACTTAACTGCATTCACTCTTCTTAAAACAGAAAGGATTTTCTTATCTTAGAACAGGGCTGCATACATTCTAGACTAAAGTTCTAAAAGGATATGGGGTCATCAGAATAAGACAACAACTAATGCCAAATCAAAAACACCCATTATAAACCCTCTTAGATTCTCCCCTGCCAGCATTTAACTTTTGGGGTTATTATAGTCTGCCAAGTAGAGAGGTTTTCTTATGATGGTAAAAGAGTAGAGTTACATTAGTCAAGCAGAAAATTCAACTTTCATCTCTGGAACTGGAGATAGGGAAGGAGTGACATGCATTTACTGGCTTCTAGCTACTACTCATTGGTCAACGGCACAAAGTCATTTCATTTCACTGTTTACAATGCAATGTGCTTGACAGGCTACCTCTCAAGGGGGGGGGGAGGACAGGCTGATGCACTAGAACAGAAGGAAGAATAGGACAGGAGTGTCCTGTGAGGCAAAGCCTGCAGGGAGAAATGCACAGGCCAGCTGCCTGCTTAGTTAATTTCAATGCTCTGACCTAGCATTTCATATCATTTTTTTAAAAAAACCCATACAGGTAGAATAGAGATGATATTTAGGACTGTAGTTAAGCAATCTAAATCTGAATTACTGTATAGCTTGGCTGGTAGCATATTTTCAACTGCTGCATTTTTTTTAAGTGTCAGGGGCTACAAATCCATCAAAAAATAAAGTCCAAGCTCAGTATAAAATACAATATTCTTATGATTCTGCTTTTCAGTTTTAAAGAACTTGCTGTTTGTCCTATTTTGTGTAACAGAACATGTTAGTAGATGTTAAGGTATTTTCTTCTATGATCACAAGATAAGTAGAATTATAGAAGGGTAGCTAGGAAGGACTGCATTCTCTCATATGACCCTGGCTGTTTTTTGAGATCTTCTGAGGAGGCTCTTTTCTCTGTCCCATCACCCTCACAGATACATATGGTAGGGACACAGGAATGGGCCTTCCTGGTGGCTGCTCCTAGACTCTAGAACTCTTTTTTTCAAAAGTCTTATCAGAAGTCGTAATTTGCTCATGGAAGGCTAGAAAAGACAGTCTTTGCTATCCGTCCATAGGCAAATTAAGACTTTCTGTTTGTCTTGTCAGGCCTTTGCAGACTGATTGCTCAGTGTGCTATGTTGTCTATATTAGTTATTTTTCTTTTTAATGGTCATGTTCCTAAAGAGGTTAGACTGGCACCCTCCTTGCTGTCATTCTATAGGCAAGTGGAGACTTTTGTGTTTTGGCAGGCTTTTGAAGTCTGGCCATTTTAATTCTGTTGATTATTTTAATTCTCTTTATTATTTAATTATATTTTTAACTTTTGTATGATGTGAATATTTTTTAACTGTATCTATTTTAACTTTCGTCAGCCACCTTGAGTTCTGGACTAGCAAAAAGTCAGGTTACAAATAAATAAGCTACAACAACATCTTGAACACCTGTAACCAAGTGGCCATAAAGGATGATAAAAGTCTAAAGTTGTTTATAGGTTTCTTTTCAAAGATAAGTATGTTAACCCCTGACCAAATACATGGTTGGGAGGCCACCTAAATCTTTTGATTTCCTTGGAGGCCATATGAAATGTTCAGCTTTCTATATATGGTATGTGCACATGTGCAGCATGGATACATGAACATGAAGTCTAAACCTCTGAAACTTGACACAAATAATATATATCTTTGGGTTTTTCAAAAATAGATAAAATGAATTAATTAATTTTAATGAATTTGACTGTGTCTGTAGCATAAGGAGTGCCATTTTCACACTAGGTATTTTGCTATTATTGAGAACCGTCACTCCTAAACAGGTTTGTTGTTCTTATATGCCTTCAAGTCTACTCTGACTTATGGCAACCTATCCTAGGGTTTTCTTGGCAAGGTTTATTTAGCGGAGGGTCATAATTGCCTTCCTCTTAAACTGACAGAGTGTAATTTGCCGAAGGTCACCCAGCAGGTTTCATGGCTGGGTCTCCCAAAGTCCTAGTCCAACACTCAAACCACTACACCATGCTGGCTGATAGCTATTATTCAGGACAGTGGCTTCCATTAAAAGAACAGATTAATTTGCATCTGCAGAGCAGCAGACAGAATGGGAAAGCTACATCTTGACCACTTATATATCAGGTATTTATACACAGTTCTTCAGCCACAAAGGCTATCAGAGCGGCTTACAAATTGTTAAGCAATAGCAGTTTTACACATCTACACTGCATTAAGCAGTTTCCAATGTGTATTAGTTAATAGGTAGGCTATTAAATAAATAAATAAATAAATAAATAAATAAAACAGGAACAATGGCCACATTCAGTGGCTGCATCTGGAATAGTGGGGACTTCAGACAGGCAGCCTGTAAGACAGGAAGCAGAGAAAAGTATGAAAGACTGTTTTGAAAACAGCTGGGACTCCAGAGCAGAAATATGCAAGACAAGAGGCAGAATAGCAGTGGTTGGAGCCACAACCCACCTCCAAGAGGGTAAAGAACACTGCATTCTCCAGGAATCTACCCTTGCCTTTGGTTTGGCTCCGTTACAGTTGGCTTGATATGTCAGATTCTTGTATTCATTCCAGTGATATGTAAGAAGGTATCCCCAAATCACTTCTTTTGAAGTACACCACATGAGAAGGCAGGAAAAGAGCCTGTGGTTTGTTCATACTTTATGAAGACAATGCATTCAACATGGATAGCTTTCATATATCCCATTATGAGGACTGTTGTAATACACGTGAAACCAGGTACCTATGTTTGTAATGTGAGTTATACCAGGGCTACCAGAAGGTGTGCAGAAGTAGGCTGGGATCTACTGGTAAATCTCTGGGTGAACTGCAGGAGATTAGAAATGGCTTCTGGCTTCTAATTGTTTATAATAGGAACAACAGAATGACTTTTCTCCCTAAATTTGTCTGGAAAAATGCTGATCACTAGGGGTAACTAGCAGTGAACTTTTATGTGAAAGTACTGTGAATTTAATTCAGTTTTGATACTGAAAACAACTTTCTGGTGCTCAGAGACATCCTATTTATTTATTTTTTAAAAGTATATTGCACTTTCCTCTCCAAATGAGATATATCCTGAGGACATGGTCTTTGGCATCTGGCTCAGAGTTGGAGGATCTTGGATTTCTAGTACAAAACAAGGATCCAACAAATCTAAAATCTAACCAAAATGACCTAGACATTTTATTCTTAATAGAATATTGTGGTCATTCTTCCCTGAGTAGCACAGAAAAACAGCCTTGCACTGTGATACTCACCTGGGGTATTTAAAATCCCTTCTAGGGAAAATGCTCAGGAGATCCACTGTCCAAGTCATCCTATGACTCATAGGTAACAGCAGGTGGGCAGAGTGGTAAAAGTTAGCATGAGTCAATGTTGTTTTTTAAAAATGTGTTTTCTTCTTGAATCTTCCAGAACAGCGTACTATGTTATCTCTTTCTCCCAGTCCATGGTCTCTAAAAAAAAAAAAAAGAATTTAATGCACCCGCCTTCCCCAACATTTCAGATCAAGTCTGATCCCGTATCTTTTGCACATTTTCTATTGATTAGCTGAGTAGGTATTACTACATATACCAACCTAATGGGATCATAGAATCATAGAATCATAGAATTGCAGAGTTGGAAGAGACCACGAGGGCCATCCAGCCCAACCCCCCTGCCACGCAGGAAATCACAATCAAAGCATCCCCGACAGATGGCCATCCAGCCTCTGTTTAAAGACCTCCAAGGAAGGAGACCCCACCACGCTCCGAGGGAGTGCGTTCCACTGCCGAACAGCTCTTACTGTCAAAAAGTTCCTCCTCATGTTGAGGTGGAATCTCTGTTCCTGGAGCTTGCACCCATTGCTCCGTGTTCCAGTCTCTGGAGCAGCAGAAAACAAGCCTGCTCCATCCTCAGCGTGACATCCCTTCAAATACTTAAACAGGGCTATCATATCGCCTCTAAACCGTCTTTTTTCCAGGCTAAACATACCCAGATCCCTAAGTCTCTCCTCATAAGGCATCGTTTCCAGACCTTTCACCATTTTAGTTGCCCTTCTCTGGACACGCTCCAATTTGTCAATATCCTTTCTGAATTGTGGTGCCCAGAACTGGACACAGTATTCTAAGTGAGGTCTGACCAAGGCAGAATAGAGTGGCACTATTACTTCCCTTGATCTAGACACTATACTTCTATTGATACAGCCCAAAATTGCATTGGCCTTTTTAGCTGCCGCATCACACTGTTGGCTCATGTTCAACTTGTGGTCTACTAGGACTCCTAGATCCCTTTCGCACGTAGTCTCATTCAGCCAGGTCTCTCCCATCCTATATTTATGCATTTCATTTTTCTGCCCTAAATGCAGTACTTTACATTTCTCCGTATTGAATTTCATTTTGTTAGCTTTGGCCCAGCTCTCCAGTCTATCCAGATCATTCTGAATTTTGATCCTGTCCTCTAGGGTATTAGCTACTCCTCCCAATTTGGTGTCATCTGCAAATTTGATAAGTATGCCCCTAATTCCCTCATCTAAGTCATTGATAAAGATGTTGAATAGCACTGGGCCCAGGACAGAACCCTGTGGCACCCCACTGGTCACATCTTTCCAAGACGAAGAGGAGCCACTGCTGAGCACCCTTTGGGTTCGGCCGGTCAACCAATTACAAATCCATTGAACAGTTAACTTGTCTAGCCCACATTCTACAAGCTTGTGTGCAAGAATGTCATAGGGAACCTTGTCAAAGGCCTTACTGAAATCAAGGTATGCGATGTCCACAGCATTCCCTTCATCTACCAAGCTGGTAACCTTATCAAAAAAAGAGATCAGATTAGTCTGGCATGACTTGTTTCTCTGAAACCCATGCTGACTTTTTGTGATTATGGCATTGCCTTCTAAATGTTCACAGACTCTCTGTTTAATGATCTGTTCTAGAATCTTCCCTGGTATTGATGTCAGACTAACTGGACGATAGTTGTTGGGATCCTCTTTTTTCCCCTTTTTTGAAGATGGGAACAACGTTTGCCCTCCTCCAGTCTGCTGGGACTTCTCCTGTTCTCCAGGAGTTCTCAAATATTAAATATCAAATATCAAATATCAAATTCTCAAATATCAAATAGCTGCGTTAGAGGATATTTAGTGCCAGGCCTAGTGGGACTTTTGGATTAGGATGGACATTTCCCAGGTCGGCTGGCCTAATGACACCAAGATACATCTACAGTGTGTCTTTGTATCCACTGCTAAAGTACCATGTTGTGAAGTGCCTTCTTTTGGTAACTATTCCTGAATCATTTCTGAGTTGGCTGTCTTAGTCTTGAGGCTTTGCATGCTGATGAACTAAAGCACCTTATTTCCATTAATAGTTCTGGCATCAATAGTTCCTTTCATCTTTGACTTCATATTTCCAACACTGTGTTCAAGTGTAAATAAATAAATCAAATTGTGTATGTTGACTTGAGTACCAAGAAATGACAACCCGGTGGGAATAATGGGATATGTGATGCTATGCCACCACCATGGGTGAGGGTCTTTCCAGTCACAACTAAAGCTTCTTAAGTAGTAATAGAAAAATCTGTGTGCTTCCCCCCACCCCGTAAGAATAGCCAGAATGGTAGGAGGAGCCTCCAATAAGTGTTGGAAGTGCCAGGAAGAGAAAGGAAGCTTTTTCCATCAATGGTGGAGATGTAAAAAAGCAAAGAAATTCTGGAATATGATTAGAACAAAAATGCAACAGATTCTTAAAAAGAAAATAGATATGTTGCCAGAAATATTTTTGTTAGGTATATATGAAAATAATAACTTAGTAAATGAAAATGGGAAAACAAAAAGATTACTCTGGCACATGTGTACAATAGCTAGAATTGTATATGCTAGGTATTGGAGGAGAGAAGAGATTCCATCAGAAATGGAATGGTTAGAAAAATTGTTAGAAGTAGAAAAATGGACAAACTGACCTATTTGTTAGAGAACAAAATAGACTTGCCCTTTGCTGAATCCTGGAATCCCCTGTGGATATATTTACAGGAAGGAGGAAAAAAGGAAAGAGAAGTGAAATTTGAAAGCCCATTTGAATGACATAATTTAACAAGAAGAAGGACAAGATTTAAATTTTAGTTGTGGAGGGGTTAAGAGTGAATTGACTTATAAGGAAATGGAATGATAAAAGAAGGAAAGAGAAAAGATCTATATAGAAATTGCCATCACAAGATGTTTATGGATTGCGAAAATGAGAAATGGAAGACATCAAATATGACATAGAAAATGTATTTTTGTGGTTACAAATAACTTTAATACTGTTGATTAGAATAAAAATTTAGTATAAATAATAAGATATGGATACAGATATGGAAAATAAGAGAAGGATTGTTACATGTATAGTTGTAAGTTGGAAAATATGTATAGTTGTAATTTGAGATGTAGATAATATGCTTACAATATTATCGGGGGGGGGAATACAGAGGTGTAATTATGTAAAATTATGAGATCGCAAGGAGAGAGTGTAAAAGAGACTATATTAAACTGGGATTTGACCGATGGGGAGGTCCTAAAACCTTCTCTCTCTCTCTCTCTCTCTGGCTTTTCTTCGCAAACGAAGATTCAGGAAGGACTCATCCCGCGCTTTCTGCAAGCGCGCTGATGACTAAAAAGGCCAATCCGAGATAAACAAGTCCGGTTGCAAAAAGCACAGCAGAAGGTCTCCTTGGGTGATGTTTTTGGGTTGTGATTCTTTCTCTGTTGTCGTTTCTCTTCAAGACTTGTTCGTCGTGAGTTCTCAAATAAGGCTGCAGCATTGTGGATAGTGCGTCTCCATGCCTCCCGATGTGAGGCCAGGGCGGACCACTGTTGGTGATCAATTTGGCCGAGCCTGAGATCTTAATGTGGTGGAAAAGATAGAAGAAATATAGGATAAATGAAGATTTGATTGAATGTTGGAAGAAAAATATGGATATGTTATTGTCTGAATGTATTGTGAATGTATTGAAGAATTTATTAATAAAAAGTATTTGGAAAAAAATCTGTGTGCTCGAAATGCCTCAGGTGTTAGTAACTCAGCGACTCAGCACATACAGTAATCTATTAAGACAAGTGCATTTTTGGTAGAAGGCCTATTCTTTACTTCCAGATAGATTTGCTCCAGATTCTCTGTCAGAGCTTGGAAATGTTATTTTTACTGTCAGAGCTTTTGGGGATGACAGCTGCCAGCTGGTTGGCCAGCTGGTTGGGGAATTCTGGGAGCTGTAGTCCAAAAAAGCAGTATTTCCATGCTTTGGATATTGTATACTGTAAGACCAACATGTCCTGCTTGCCAGAGATCCACAAATAATACCTTTGCCTCATCCCTCTTTGCTTTGTAATGTCTAACAGCAGTGTTTTAAAATCGGTGTTTGTGTGTGTGCATGCTCATAGAAGACAACACATACAACAGCAATAGACCTGGCTTGACAACAGTGCATGTGAAAAGGATCTGTGACTTAAACATAAGTCAGTAGTGAGATATAGTGGCCAAAAAGGCTAACACAGTTCTAGGCTCCACCAAGAGGAGTGTAGTGTCCATATTGAGGTTATTAATTGTTACCCTAAGTGCTCTTGGAAATTCCAAGAACTGCAAGGAGATATGCTTAATATAGTAAAAGAGAACAAAGAAATACAGTTGTCCCTTTACATTCGCGGCTTTGACTTTCGTGGTTTTATGTATTCGTGGAAATTCCTCCCCCCCTCTGCTCTCCCCAACGCATCCTCTGAGCATTTAAGGAGGAAAACTTCCTGCACACATACACACACAGGGAAGATCCCAGCAAGCAAGCAACCCCCACACCAGCTTCAGAGGGTCTATGGCGAAAGAAAATCACAGCCCCATGCTGTGAGCACGCAAGCAAAGTCCCCCCTTGCCACTCCCTTCTCTGTGTCTTAACAAACTGAATTGCTTCTTTAAAACTCACATTTCGCCCCATGTCTCCTCATGGCCCAAAGAAAAGCACAGCGACATGCTTGCCACCCCCTCTCTGTGTCTCAGCAAACTGAATTGCTTCTTTAAAACTCACATTTTGAAACTTTCCTACACACATTCACGCACAGGAAAGGTGTGGGTGGATCTCCCAGCAACCCAGCCTCTGAGCATTTAAGGAGGAAAGCTTGTGTGCTCATAGTATGGGACTGTGCTTTTCTTTTGGGCAGCAGGAAGCTTTCCTCCTTAAATGCACAGAGGCATTTAAGGAGGCTTGCTGGGAGATGCCACCCACACCTTCCCTGTGTATGAATGTGTGTAGGAAAGGTTTGAAACGTGAGTTTTAAAGAAGCTGAGTTTTAAATTCAGTTTGTTGAGACACAAAGAGGGGGTGGCAAGCATGCAGCTGTGCCTTTCATTGGGCCATGAGGAGACATGGGGCAAAATGTGAGTTTTAAAGAAGCAATTCAGTTTGTTAAAACACAGAGAGGGGAGTGGCAAGGGGGGACTTTGCATGCTCACAGCATGGGGCTGTGGTTTTCTTTCCTCCTTAAATGCACAGAGGCTGGGTCAGTTTCCGTGTGTGTGTGTGTGTGTGTGTGTGTGTTTAGGAAGGCTGCTTTTATTTGCGGTTTTTTCACTTTTGTGGAGGTCTTGTTCCCGTAACCCCCGCGAATGTGAAGGGATGACTGTAATTAAAACTCAAACTCTTCAAGGCAGTCAGATCCAGGACAGTATGAAGAAAATTACAGATATGGGGAAAAATTGATATACATGCAAGATTATCAACACAGGAATAATTTTAGAATAAGGTTCATGCCAGAATCTGTGGGGAAAGATCAAGGATCTAATCTGAAATCTGAAGTGTTGAAATGGCTACAGCAAGTGACCCCAGCTGTGAAATGGAGGAAAGAGGACATCGAGCGTATACATAGAGAACTAACAGGAAGGAGAAGTAATTTGCCAAGAGATGTTATTGTTAGAGTTATTAATTACAATAACAAGGAGGAATTGATGAGAACAGTCAAGAAACATCCAGAGAGACTGAAGTATGGAGATGTAAGGGTGGAATTATATAATGACTACTGTCCACAAACAGTAATTTGGAGAAAATCGATGAAGCCTTGTATTGCTACTCTTTTGAAAGCTGGTATAAAATATGCTTGGGGATACCCAGTGTTTCTGAAATTTGAGTGGGCAGGAAAAAGATATAGAATGGAAAAACCAGAAGAAGGACTACGACTGTTGGAGGAGTTGGGAGTACATAAGAAGGAGTATGGAGCTGATGGAGGAGTGGACAGTGGAGATGTAAAAGTTTAGAAAGATGAAGAAAGCAGAAGGAAAAAGAATAAAATTACAGGGGGGGAAAAAGAGAGGGGAAATGATTTTTTTTAATTTTTATGAGCACTCGGGGGGAGGGAGTTGTTCTGGGCCATTGGATAATCTCTTCATCACTCCTCACCTGGAAGACCTGGGGGTCATGAGCAAAGCAATTTGCCTTGGGACGACAAGGTGGAGTGGTAAAGAAGGGAAGGGGGAGGGGGGAAGGGAAGGGGAAAGAATTGGGAAGGGGTGGGTATGGGGAAGGGAGGTCACTTTTTGGAGCCAGAAGATCTTATAGAAAATGTAATAAGGAATCTAATGGTTAATAAATTAAAGATATCAACCTTAAATGTTCATGGCCTTGGCACGGTAATAAAACGAAAAAGGATTAAAGCATTATTGAAGGATCATGCGGATATAATATTTTTGCAAGAAACACATCAAAAAAGGGAAGGAGTAAATGAATTGAAATTGAATTGGGTAAGAGTTTATGAAAAAGCATATGGAAATTCAAAAGCTAGAGGGGTAACAATATTATTAGCAAAAAATGTAATTTTGTCATTAAAAAGGTGAAAAAAGATGAACATGGAAGATATATTATAATGCAAGGCGAAATGGGAGAAGATAAATATGTTCTAATGAACGTATATGCTCCAAATGAAAAACAGGAGGAATTTTATGAGAAAGTATTTAAAGAAATGGAGAATATGCAAGAACAAAATATTGTTGTAGCAGGAGACTTTAACATGCAAATGGAAAGAATAAAAGATAAATCAAATTACTCATTAAGGGATAAATATGATAATATTACAAATTTAAATAAAATAATAAAAAGAAAGGGGTTGAAAGATGTGTGGAGATTGGTAAAGGGAGATGAAAGGAAATATACATACTTTTCAATGGTACATAAGAGTTATTCAAGAACTGATTATATTTTTGTATCAAAAAATTTGATTGATAAAATTATAAATTCAGAGATAGGAAGTATAAAAGTAACAGACCGTGCCTTGGTCAATGTGGAAATTATAATGAAGAGAGATTATGAACAGATGAAAAGGTGGAGGTTGAATAAAAAGATTTTAAATTATAGAGAAATAGTAGAAAAAATTGAGCATGAATGGCAAGAATTATGGGAATTAAATCATAAAGAACTATCAAAAGAAATTTTGTGGGATACTATGAAAGCTGTGACAAGGGGGATATGCATAAAAGAAACCTTTAACTTTAAAAAAGGCAAGAAGAAAGAAAAGGGAAATTAGGAAGGGAAATAGAATTATTGGAAAATAAATATATATTAGATAAGCAAAAAGAAACTTATATTGAGTTACGAGCAAAGAGGGAGGAATTGGATAAAATGGAAGTAGATGAAGTACAGGAAAATTTAATTTATTTAAGCAGGGAGTATTTTGAATTTAGTAATAAAAATTCAAAAATGTTGGCTAGATCCACACAGAAGATGAAAATGGAAAATATGATAAATGGGATTAGAGATAAATCAGGTAAAATGTGTAGAACAATGAAGGAAAAATTAACAATTTTTGAGGAGTTTTATAAAGACCTGTACCAATCAGGGAATAAACCAGTGGAACAAATAGAAAAATATGTAGGGTAAAATTGGAAGATTTAAATAGAAGAGGAAGATAGGGATTTATTAGAAAAACCAATTACGAAAATGGAAGTAGAGGAAGCAATAAATAATTTAAAAAGTGGGAAACCTCCAGGAATGGATGGGTTAGGACCAGATTATTATAAAATATTTAAAAAGAAGTTAATACCTAAATTATTAGAATTATATAATAATATAATAACTGAAGAAAAAGTCCCTCCATCATGGCAACAATCATTGATAATATTGATACCAAAACCAGATAAGAATTTGATGGACCCTGGATCATACAGGCCTATATCATTGATAAGTCAAGATGCAAAATTATTATCAGTAATAATGGCAAAGAGAATGAATAGTTGTATGTATAAATATATATTAAAGGACGAATGTGGATTTGTGAAAGGAAGACAAATGTCAAATTTAATAGGAAGGGTGTTAAATAAAATACATATAATCGGCAAAACAAAAGTAAAAGCAGGGATATTAGCATTAGATATATTTAAAGCATTTGACTGTGTGGAATGGCCAACATTAAAAAATAATACTGATAGAATTTGGAATGGGGAAGAGGTTTAGAGGATTAATAGATCAATTGTATTCCCATAACACAGCTACAGTGATGGTTAATGATGGAATAGCAAGAGAGATAAAAATAACGAGAGGAACAAGACAAGGTTGCCCACTTTCTCCAATATTGTTTGCAATGGTAATAGAAATTCTAGCAAATGTGATAAGAAATGATAATAGTATAGAAGGAATTGGATTAGAAACAAAACATAAGATAAGCTTGTTTGCTGATGACACATTGCTAACAATTAAGGAATTGATTAATGGAATAGAAAAAATTAAAGAACATTTAAAATTATTTGGGGAGATGACAGGTTTACAGGTTAATTGGAATAAATCAGATATGATGTTGTTTAACTATACTGAGGAAGAAGAAAATATATTTGTAAAAGAGAAAAAATTAGAAGTAAGATTAAAAAGTAATATTAAGTATTTAGGAATAAATATTACAAAAGATTTAAAGGAATTAGAAGAGAAAAATATTATGGTATTAAGGAAAGAAATGGAAAAGAAGTTGGAAGAATATAAAAATATTCAACTATCATGGTTTGGAAGAGTAGTTTTAGATGTTAAAATGAAAATATTACCTAAAATAAATTTTTTGTTTAGAATGTTACCAATAAAAATATCAGAAGTAGAACTGAAAAAATGCAAAATATGTTGAATAAATATTGTAATGGAGGGAAAAGGGCAAGATTAAATAAATTATTTTGGTATATATCATAGAAGGAGGGAGGACTTGGCCTTCCCAAAATAAAAGGATATTATGAAGCTAATCAATTGAGATACGTTATAGAAGGAATTGTAGGACAGGAAGATTTAGAATGATTAGAGATAGATATAGGGAGAATAGAAAAGAGAATATGAAACATATTTTTGGTAATTTTACAAAAAAGGAAATTAAAGGAATTGAGAACCCATTTCTGCAAAATATATGGGAAATATGGTATAAATATAAGAAAGAATTTTTGCCTATTGATTCAGTATTAACATCGGTTATAATCGGAAAAAAAAATCCCAAATAATTTGAAGGAAAAAATGGGAAAGGAATTAAAGAAAAGAGGACTAGATAAAATAGAGGGATGGATAGGATGGATGAGTGAGAAAGGGAGTATAAGACAGAAATTATATGGAATGAAAATTTCATGGTTTAATTGCATACAGTTAGAACAATGGATTAAAAATTGGAAAAAGAATCATAAAGAAACAAGGGAATTCACAAAATTTGAAAATTTGGTGAAAAAAGGTGAAAAGAGGGATGATAATGAAAGTTTGAAAGGTATTACAAGTGCATTATATAAAATATTGATAAAAAAGACAAAGGGGAATATTTAAGGAGAATATGGAAGGAAGATTTGAAACAAAAAATTGGAGATCATGAATGGGATAAGATTTGGAAACAAAGACAACTAAAAAATATGTCAATACAGATGAAAGAAAATTACTATAAAATAATATGGAGATGGTTTTTGACACCAGCAAGATTGCATAACATAGACAAGAATAACTCTAAATATTGTTGGAGAGGTTGTCAAGAAATAGGTACATATATGCATATGTGGTGGAATTGTAAATTTGTACCGCAGTTTTGGGAAATGGTTTTTATAGAAATAGAGAAGATTCTGAATAGAAATATAGAAAGGAAACCAAGTATAGCATTGATGTCAATTTATAATGGAGAGAATGGGAACCAAGCAGAAAAGGATTTAATAACAAATTTATTAACGGCAGCAAGATTAATTATAGCAAGACATTGGAAAATGCAAATAAATGTACAAGTGGAGGAATGGTATAAAGAAGTTTGGAAAATGGCAATAAATGATAAGTTAACATGTAGAATTAAAGTAAGAAGAGGAAGTTGGAAAGAAAGTGATTTTGATAAAATTTGGAAAGTATTTGTTAAAAAAGTATTACAGACAAAAGATGGGAGGTTACCTCCACGAGAAGAAATGAGATTCTGGAAAGATTAGGTAAGGGATAATGGCTCCGGTGAAGGGGAGCACTGAGGTGGGGGGATAGGGAATTAATATCCTTGAAAAGAATCATAGTAAAGAATCTATGTTAACTTTTGAAATTAGTTAATAGAAAAAATGTGATGTTTATGGTAATATTATGAGTTATACTAAATATGTATTGATTGGATATTATAATGTACGATTATAAAATTAATAAAAATATTTTAAAAAAGGAAATTCCAAGAAAATGTCGAGTTTCTAATATGTTGGGGAAATTACTGGCAATTCGACATTAGCAGTGCAAAAGGGGACAACAGAGAAAGGGATATTTATGCCGATTTTTTACCCCAACTAACTCTGAACCAATGCATACAAATGCACAATGAAAAATTAACAATGATATTTATTAAAGACTTAAAAACAATAACATCAAGCCAAACATTCGTACAATAAAGCATTCACACAAAACCACTAGGAATGGAAGAAGAGAGGTTGCCAGAGGGATAGATAAGAGGTCTCTGGCGATATACACCTGCCTTGTAGTCTGAAGTTGTTGAGCAGACCAGCAGTGTGGATGGATGAATCTGGAGTGGCTAACACAGAGAGATGTAGTGTCCCCAAGATGAAGCTCTGTACATAATGAGGCATGATTTTTGGCTAGTATTTATACTAAAAATGTGCCCTGATGTGAGGAAGTTTCATTGGTTGAAAAATAGATTCCAGAAGTCTGCAAAGATTGCACAAAACTCCTGGTCTTGACAATAGGTGTTTGAAGATGCTAATATGTTGCAGCTGCCTTAAATGTTCTGATGATTAGATTTACAAAGCTTGAGCTGCCTCTTTGATGATTGGGTGATTGGGAAAGGATTGCTCAAAACCTTTCAGACAAAAAATTGCTCCATCTATAGATAATAGGATGAATTGTCTGTCACTTGGGTGTATTATTCCATCTATAGCTAATAGGATCAATTGTCTGTCACTTGGGTGTGTGCAAACAATGTCCTTTTGACCTCATTAGGTTTCCTCATATTTTTGGAATTTATTAGTAGCTCTTCCTTTGGGTGATACATGGTTTAACACATGCCTTTGGGATCCTTACAGCGAGCCCCTGATATTTACTGCTCTTCCCCATGGAAAACCACATTAATAAGCCAAATTATTAATAAGCCAGTTTTTGGGATTTCTGGAGGTGGGACTCATTAGGGGCACTAACATAATGGTACCACTCCATTCTGCTTTGCACAGAGCTCATTTTGAATACTGGGTCTAGTTCTGGCACCACAGTTCAAGAAGCATATTGATAATCTGGAACATGTCTAGAGGAGAGTGACCAAGATGGTAGAAGGTCTGGAAGCCAAGACCTGTGAGGAATGACTTAGGAAAATGGGTATGTTTAGCTTGGAGAAGAGAAGATGGAGAGGTAATATGCTAGCCATCTTTAAATATTTGAATGAATATCTTGTAGAGGATGGAGTGTCCCTCCCTGCTGTTCTAAAGAGTAGGACATGGATTCAAATTCTAAGAAAAGAGATTCCATTTAAACAGTAAGAAGAATTTATTGACAGAAATAGCTGTTTGACAGTGGAACACACTGCCATGGAGAGTGGCGAATTCTCCTTTTTTGCTTCTTTAAACAGATGTTGAATGGCAATTTTTCAGGAGAGCTGTAGTTGTATATTTCTGCATGGCAGTGGGTTGGACTAGATGGCCCTTGAGGTCCTTTCCAGTTCTACAATTCTAACACTTGGTTCCCTATATGTGTTGGACTGCAACTACCATAATCCTGGACAGTGTGACCAGTGGCTGGTGGTAATCGGCCCACCCCTTCCTTATTTCTTTCATTTTATCCTGTCCTCTCTCGAAGAGGCTCAAGTGACGTGCATGGGTTAATGCTATTCCTCCACTTTTTCCTCCTGTTGACCCTGCCAGATAGGTGAGGTTGAGAGATAGTGGCTGATCCAAGGTCAGTCAGTGAGCTTTATGCCTGAAGAGGTTTGGACCTTGATCTTTACAGTTTTAGTTGAACACTATAACTTCCCCACTTGTGTGCCCTCCAGGTGTATGGGACTACAACCTCCATCATTTAATCATTCCCACCCAGCCTGGCCATTGTCTGTGCTGGCTAGGGAATGATAAGAATTTTAGTTCAACACATTGGGAGGCAACATGGTTGGGGAAGACTACTTTCAGGGCCGGTTTAAGGAATTTTGGGGCCCCCTGCAATGCTTTACTTTGGGGCCCCCATATGTTTATCTCAGGTCAATGTAACCTAACCTATTCACCGTACAGGATGTTCAGATTATAGTAGGACTCCCGTATCAATGGATTCATTATCCATGGAACACATAACAGCACACCTACCATAAAGTCTTCCTAGAAAATGTGTCTTCCCTAGCCCTTTTCTAGGCCCTCCAAGGCAACTCTATGGTATTTTAAACCAGAAGTTCCATTATTTTCAATGGCGTTCACTATTATTCATAGTTTTCAGAATCCACGCCCCCCCCCGAACCAATCCCCAGTGGATAAGAGGGGCCTACTATATTACATAATTTGCCACCAATAATTTAGATTAAAAACTATATTATAGGCACTAACATAATATTTTTTGTTTATTAGCAATTAATGTAATGGTGTAGATTTCCTCAAAGAAAATAAAGAGTAGACTACAAGCTACCGTATATTCCGGCGTATAAGACGACTTTTGAGCACTCAAAAGTGCCCTCCAAAATTGACAGTCGTCTTATACGCCGGATACACTTTGCTTCACCTGCCTGCCTATCTCCTGCCTCTTCGCAAACGGAGCGAAGAGGCAGGAGATCGGGCAGGGGGTGAAGCAAAGTGCTCCTCCCTGCCACCCGCCCCCCCCGCGCTTCCACCCTCCCTCCCGAAAGTCGCGGAACCGCGGCTTTGGGGGGGTGGCTAGGAAGCCCCCTCCTCCTTTCCCCTGCCCACTCCCCGTGCATCCAACCCCCTCCCTGAAAGCAGCGGCACCGCTGCTTTCAGGGAGTGGGGGGGCGGAGAATCCCCCTCCTCCCTTCCCCCCGCCCACCCCCCGTTCATCCACCCAGTCCCTGAAAGCAGCGGAACCGCTGCTTTCAGGGAGTGGGGGGGCGGAGAATCCCCCTCCTCCCTTCCCCCCGCCCACCCCCCGTTCATCCACCCCGTCCCTGAAAGCAGCTGAACCGCTGCTTTCAGGGAGTGGGGGGGCGGAGAATCCCCCTCCTCCCTTCCCCCGCCCACCCCCTGCTCATCCACCCCCCTCCCTGAAAGCAGCGGAACCGCTGCTTTCAGGGAGTGGGGGGGCAGAGAATCCCCCTCCTCCCTTTCCCCCCGCCCACCCCCCGTTCATCCACCCCGTCCCTGAAAGCAGCGGAACCGCTGCTTTCAGGGAGTGGGGGGGCGGAGAATCCCCCTCCTCCCTTCCCCCCGCCCACCCCCCGTTCATCCACCCAGTCCCTGAAAGCAGCGGAACCGCTGCTTTCAGGGAGTGGGGGGGCGGAGAATCCCCCTCCTCCCTTCCCCCCGCCCACCCCCCGTTCATCCACCCAGTCCCTGAAAGCAGCGGAACCGCTGCTTTCAGGGAGTGGGGGGGCGGAGAATCCCCCTCCTCCCTTCCCCCCGCCCACCCCCCGTTCATCCACCCAGTCCCTGAAAGCAGCGGAACCGCTGCTTTCAGGGAGTGGGGGGGCGGAGAATCCCCCTCCTCCCTTCCCCCCGCCCACCCCCCGTTCATCCACCCCGTCCCTGAAAGCAGCTGAACCGCTGCTTTCAGGGAGTGGGGGGGCGGAGAATCCCCCTCCTCCCTTCCCCCGCCCACCCCCTGCTCATCCACCCCCCTCCCTGAAAGCAGCGGAACCGCTGCTTTCAGGGAGTGGGGGGGGGCAGAGAATCCCCCTCCTCCCTTCCCCCCGCCCACCCCCCGTTCATCCACCCCGTCCCTGAAAGCAGCGGATCCGCTGCTTTCAGGGAGTGGGGGGGCGGAGAATCCCCCTCCTCCCTTCCCCCCGCCCACCCCCTGCTCATCCACCCCCCTCCCTGAAAGCAGCGGATCCGCTGCTTTCAGGGAGTGGGGGGGCAGAGAATCCCCCTCCTCCCTTCCCCCGCCCACCCCCTGCTCATCCACCCCCCTCCCTGAAAGCAGCGGAACCGCTGCTTTCAGGGAGTGGGGGGGGGCAGAGAATCCCCCTCCTCCCTTCCCCCCGCCCACCCCCCGTTCATCCACCCCGTCCCTGAAAGCAGCGGATCCGCTGCTTTCAGGGAGTGGGGGGGCGGAGAATCCCCCTCCTCCCTTCCCCCCGCCCACCCCCTGCTCATCCACCCCCCTCCCTGAAAGCAGCGGAACCGCTGCTTTCAGGGAGTGGGGGGGCGGAGAATCCCCCTCCTCCCTTCCCCCCGCCCACCCCCCGCTCATCCACCCCCGTCCCTGAAAGCAGCGGAACCGCTGCTTTCAGGGAGTGGGGGGGCGGAGAAGCCCCCTCCTCCCTTCCCCCCACCCCCACCCCCGCTCATCCACCCCCGTCCCTGAAAGCAGCGGAACCGCTGCTTTCAGGGAGTGGGGGGGCGGAGAAGCCCCCTCCTCCCTTCCCCCCGCCCACCCCCCGCTCATCCACCCCCGTCCCTGAAAGCAGCGGAACCGCTGCTTTCAGGGAGGCGGGGTGGCGGAGAAGCCCCCTCCTCCCTTCCCCCCTCCCACTCCCCATGCATCCACCCCCGTCCCTGAAAGCCGCAGAAACGCGCTTTCAGGGAGGGGGGTGGCGGAGAAGCCCCCTCCTCCCTTCCCCCCACCCATCCCCTGCGCATCCACCCCCCTCCCGAAAGGGAGGGGGGCTTGGAAGCCCCCTACTCCCTGCCACCCTCCCACCCTCCGCCCAGCCACCCCCCTTCCCCAAAGGCTCGCTTTGGAGAGGGGGGGTGGCTGTGAAGCCCCTTCCCCCCTGCCACCCTCCGCCTAGCCTCCCCCTAGCCTCCCCCCTCCCCCAAAGCCCCGTTTGGCCGCACAGCCTGCGGATCCCCCTCCTGCGCTCCCTCCTGGAAGGGAGCGCAGGAGGGGCATGCGGAGGCTGCGTGGCCAAACCGCGATTCGCCCCTTCTTCCCACCTTCCTGGAAGGTGGGGAGAAGGGGCGAACGTGCCCCCTTTGGGCGCACAGCCTCCGCATCCTCCTCCTGCGCTCCCTCCTGGAAGTGAGCCCAGGAGGGGCATGCGGGGGCTATGCGTTGGAAGAGGGGGGTCGTCTTATAGGGCGAATATATCACAAACTCTGCATTTTACTTTAAAAATTGGGGGGGTCGTCTTATACGCCGGGTCGTCTTATACACCGGAATATACGGTAAACATGAGTTAGCAGTGTGATGCAGCAGTAGTAAAAAATGCCAATGTGATTCTAGGCTGCATTAATAGGAGTAGTGTCTAGATCAAGGGAAGTAATAGTATCACTCCATTCTGCTTTGGTCAGACCTCACCTGGAATACCGTTTCCAATTCTGGGCACAAGAAAGATACTGAGAAGGATGGTGTGAGGTCTGGAAGCCATTACGCCCTATGAGGAATGGCTTAGGGAGCTGGGTATGCTTAGCCTGGAGAAGAGAAGGTTGAGAGGTGACGTGATAGCCTTGTTTAAATATTTGAAGGGATGTCATATTGAGGAAGGAGCAAGCTTGTTTTCTGCTGCTCCAGAGACTATGACATGGAACCATGGGTTCAAACTACAGGAAAAGAGATTCTACCTGAATATTGGGAAGACCCTCCTGACAGTAAGAGCTGTTTGGAAGTGGAATACACTGCCTTGGAGTGTGGTGGAGTGTCCTTCTTTGGGGTTTTTTTAAACATAGGTTGGATGGTTGAAGAAGACCAAGGGGGAAAGGGAGGGGAGAGGAACGAAGACATGTTAAAAGCAGCTGGAAAGATGGGCTGGAGGGGATCTATGTGCAAGGAAGGAAAGGGAAGAAAGAAAGAAAGAAAGAAAGAAAGAAAGAAAGAAAGAAAGAAGCCCTTTCTGAGGGAGACAACCCTCAAATTCCCTGTATCTCTCTCTTACACACACACTCACCCTCTCCGACGTGCCTCTCCCTCCAGCTTCTGCCATGGAGGGCTGCTGTTTTTTTCTCTTTCTCTTTAGTTTTGGAGAGGCTGTTTCGTTTGTTTTTTTTAAAAAAGCCAGCAGGAGGTTTTTGGAGGAGGAGGGTAAGAGGGGGCTCCTCCCGGCTGTCTCCTGGCTGTTTCCTTCGTCAGATTAAGGAGGCCAACATGGGGACCTCTCTTGACCTCGGGGCCCCCTCTTGACCTCGGGGCCCCCTGCCAATGCTGATTTGGCAGACAGGTTAAACCGGCCCTGACTACTTTTAACTGCTGCATCAGAAGTGAATTCATGGCAGAAGTATGATGTAAATTTAGGAACTTCATAGTTTCTTAAGTAGAGCCAATATATTACACTAAATATGCACAACGTTTTTATTAAAAATATTATATTGCTTTCACTAAATTCAAATAATAACTTTAAAAAAGAACAGTGGTCCTTTATGCCTGCTGTCTTATGCACTTCCAATTTCTCTGCTTTAGTCATTCCATTTTGGCATGCTTGATTCCAGCCCTGCACTTTTCAGTAATCCCTGCCACCCTGATCACTTTCTCTTCCGAACTCTGACCTGTGCCTCCTCCAAGTTCTAAGTCCTCCTGATTTCTTGTCGGACTTTTTAATCTGCCAGCAGGCTTCCTTGAATGTTGCTCAGGGAGCCTCCTTGCCTTCCTGCAGTATCAAGTTCTCCATCTTTCTTTCATTCTGAACAGAAATATGTGGACTGAGGTGATGCTGGGTGAGAGAATGTCCCTTTCATCTGCTGCTTCTTTTGAAGCTTAAGTGCCTACTATTACAAAGCATGGCTTCAGGCAGCAGCTGCTATTGTAAGCCATGATGGAGGCTGGGCTTTATGGGGGAAGCAGGATAGAAATATCCCCCTCCCCAAACCTCAGTGGGACCTGCAATAAGATGTTTAAAGTATGGAGTACTCAAAGGTTTCAGCCAGCCAGCCAGTCATGCCATGCCCTTTTCCAGCATGCTTTATTTCATTCTGCCTCCTACCCTGTTCATCGACCCTTCCCCAGTCAGTCAGCATTCCACGGTAACTGAGAAAGTATTCATTGGGCTTTTTTAAAAAACACAAAAACAAAACACCTTTCTTCCTTTAGTTTTTCTTCCCCTGTAGTGTTTTTAAATGTGTTTCTGCCAACTTTAGAGTTTAACTCAGCCTGCTGATCTTTCTCTCTCTCTCTCTCTCTCTCTCTCTCTCTCTCTCTCTCTCTCTCTTTCTCTCATGCCTGCATTGTTCCATTTTGGTTCCCTAAAGATGAATGCACAGATTGTGCATTTTTTAGTGGTATAAAGCATGTGTGGGAAGCCTGTAACTCTTTAGAGACAAATTCCTATCATGCTCAGTCAGCATGTCCAGTAGTCAGAGATGATGGGAGCTGCAGTCCAGCAGCTTCACCACCACTGACATGGAGGTTAAATAATAATACAGTGCGTCCTTCCCATCCATGGGAGTTCAGTTCTGCTCCCCCATGGATGAAAAAAAAAGTGCATACTCAGCCCTGTTGTAGCTAGTGGGCAGCAATTTGCACACGGCTGCATTGGCAAAGCCATGTGCACGCAATGCCATTGACTATAATGGGGCGGGGTGATCTGTGAATGCTCCAATCCGCAGATGGCTGGCCTGCGGATAGGGTAGGCCCACTAAATATATTTCTCTATCCACCTGTTCGTTTGTTTAAATATGTATATGCCACTCTGTTCCATAAGATCGCTGGGCAGCTTACAATAAAAGCAGTTTAAACAATTTAAAATAGTAAAAATAATGTAAACATTCCAAAACCATATTAAACAAATCAATAATTTGAAAAGAGTTCAAACAGTTTTAAACTGTGTACATGTACAGATTTGGATGAAACCATTAGGTCCCAAAGGCTTTAATAATAATAATAATAATAATAATAATAATAATAGTTTTAACTCAGCATAAGCACTGATGCCAGTAGCACCTCCAAGGGGAGGGTATCCCATAGCTGAGGCACCACAGCAGAGAAAGACCTCTTCTGTGTCCTCACACAGTGTATTTCTCCCAGTGGAGGGCTCCTCCAACAGATGTCAATCCTCAAGCAGGCAATCCTTCAAACAGTCTCAGGTCATATAAGGCTTTAAATGTCATTACCAGCATGGTGAATTCAAGCCAGAAATGCACTCACAGCCAGTGCAATTCCTTTAAGACCAATGTTATATGGGTTCTATAAGATATTCTTCTCAGTAAAGTAGCTGCTGGATTTTTTAACTAGATGATGTTGTCAAGCCTTTATTTATTTATTTATTTATTTAGATTTATACCTCGTCTTTCTCCCAAGACAGGACTCAAGGCAGCTTACAACAATTTAAAAATACTGTACAGCTAAAAATATCACAATTTACAAAAATTTAAAAAGGATTAAATTAATTTCCACATAATTAAAAACACAACATGCATTAAAAACATCTCTCTCTCTGGCTTTTCTTCGCAAACGAAGATTCAGGAAGGACTCATCCTGCGCTTTCTGTAAGTGCGCTGATGACTAAAAAGGCCAATCCGAGATAAACAAGTCCGGTTGCAGAAAGCACAGCAGAAGGTCTCCTTGGGTGATGTTTCTGGGTTGTGATTCTTTCTGCGTTGTTGTTTCTCTTCAAGACTTGTTCGTCGTGAGTTCTCAAATAAGGCTGCAGCATTGTGGATAGTGCGTCTCCATGCCTCCTGACGTGAGGCCAGGGCAGACCATTGTTGGTGATCAATTTGGCCGAGCCTGAGATGTTGTTTCAGGGAGTCCTTGTATCACTTTTTTGGAGCACCCCTCTTATGCTGACCCGTGGCAAGTTCACCGTAGAGTACTATTTTTAAAAATACAACATTAAAACATTAAAAGCAGCACACTGATTAAAATTCACTTCTTAAACCCCTGCCTTCAAGGGTAGCCCCTCATAGCATGCACTGCAGTAGTCTAATTGGGAAGTTACCTCTTCATGAGCTGCTGTGGTCAGGTTGTCCATATCTAGGAAAGGCCATAAGTGGTGGACCTATCAAAGCTGTTCCCTGGCATTCTCAATCACAGTGCCTGCTTGGGCCTCCAATGACAGAGGTGGATACAGGAGTACAGTTGTCATATTCCTGGGGTTTGTTTCCAGGACCCCCTGTGGATACCAAAATCCGTGAATACTCAAGTCCCATTATATGCATTGGTACAGCAAAATGGTTTGCCTTATATAAGATGGCAAAATCAAGGTTTGCTTTTTGATCATTTTTAAAAGAATATTTTCAAGTTGTGAATACTTAAATCCGTGGATACCAAATCCGTGGATATGGAGGGACAACTGTACAATTCTAGGTTCCCAGTGCAGCAGGTCAAAACAGCTATATGGGCTAGGGTGTCTTTGAAAGACTTCGTAGAACCAGCTGCTGAGAAGCACAAGTGCTGAGGCTGCTGAAGAGAAATAGGTCATTTAGTAGGGAATTCTACCCACACTCCACACACACGTATCAGCCATGTGTACCATAGCACTCACCCCTCATATGAACACTTGGTGCTCCTCCTTTTAATCCCTGCCTCTTCCTCCAGGGCTCTCAGATTCAAATCCTACTTTCACTGTGGGTCATTTTATTTCACAGGACCTTGCCTCTCACACAAGTTCTGTATCCTCTTGCCACTGGACATCAAGAAAAGAGATGGAACATCCACATTCCTTTTCCTTTGCAAAATGGCAACCCAAAGAGTTGACTTCCATAGGAATCAGCCCACCGCTGGCTACCTACTACCAGTGGTTGGCAGACTTTTCTATATTTTCTCCACCCAGGAAGTGAAGGCCTGGGATGGGAGGAACTGCTGATTCTGATCAGCTAGATCAATGTTAATGCAGCAACTAATAGCCAAGTGAGGAGAAGCAGCAGCTCTGTGGAAGTAGAAGCAGCCTGTTATTCCAGAACTCACCCAACAAGACAAAAATTCTTTTCAGTCTCCACTACTAGTAGAGTAGAGCTGCAAGCTTCCAAAGCTGCAAGCACCCACAATCGCAGAGTTATTTCTTAGCAAGTAACCTATGAAATCTTACTAGCTTTTGGAATATTTGAATAAATGCAGCCAAGGAGTGTACTGTAGATATCAACAGTGGTAGCTACTGAGTAGCTTAGGTGTGACTGAGGCAGAGCCGTGATCCAGAGATAGTTACAAGGCAATAGAACAAATAAACATTGTCCTGAACATAAGGAATCAGGTGGTGGAGTGGTTTGAGTGTTGGACTACAATTCTGGAGACCAGGTTTCAGATTCCAACTCGGCCACAGAAACCCACTGGGTGACCTTGGGAAAGTCCTACTCAACCTCAGAGGAAGACCGAGGCAAACCCACTCTGAACAAATCTTACCAAGAAAACCCTGTTGATAGGTTTGCCTTAGGATCACCATAAGTTGGAAGCAACTTGTAGGCACACAACAACAGCAGCAGCAGCAGCAGCAACAGCAACTTCTTTGGGTTTTACTCATTCCAGCTTCTATCATTTCTTTGGCATTAAGCCAGTTAATCAGAGACTGAAATGAGCTGGAAGGAAACAAAGATTCTCCTTGCCAGGTATGGACTTCTGTCCAGCCTCTTGGGATTCTTCTGGGGTAAGAAGATGACGGTGGTGGAAGCTCAGTTATTGTTCTAGAAGGAAAACATTATTATGGAAGTAGTTCAGAATTCAGTGAAACCAATAGCAACACTTGGATGAGGTGTAAGAGGATGGAATTCCTAATTTGTTAACAATCACAAAACTGTGGCTATCCATCATTATGTAAAGAAGCTCAAACTGTGTATTTGTACAGTGATTTTATCTTTAGGTTTGGTGCCTACTACTCCATTTGAATAAACTCTTAAAATAAATATTTATGTATTCTACTTTTTCCTGTTTCATTCCACTTCCTTTGTACATGGATAATAGACCACAGGTGGAAAAAGTGGCCCCCTCAAGATCATTTTTGAGGACCACCTAGTATTCCCCTTATTTGGGGAAAAAATTGCAACCCCTTTCCTTTCATTTTCACTACAATATAAACCTCTAAGCCAGTGCTTCATAACCTGTGGTCTGGGGACCATCAGGGTGCTGCGATGTCCTCACAGGGGGTCCATGAAGGCTTGAAGGCTGCTTGGCCCACCTCCTGCCTGCAGCAGAGTGACCACATGACAAGAGCCAAGGCAAAGGCTGGCTGGTTGGCTTGGCCTGTGCATTGCCATTCAATCCACTCTAGCCACAAACTTGCAGGAAGAAGCAGGAGAAAAGTCTTCCTCCCCACTCCAGTGCCTCCGAGGGAAGGTTTAATGGATGGTGTAATATCATCATCATCAGGTATTATTATTATTATTATTATTATTATTAGGGTTTAAAATCTTGAGTTAAGTCTTGGGGGTCTGTGACAACAAACGATAATTAAAGGGGGTCCCTGGTAAAGAAAAGGTTAAGAGCCACTGCTCTAAGCCATTTTAGTCCTAGAAGAGGACATTTTATTAAAACAGGAAGTGAAATGAAAGTTGTCCACTGGATCACTTCCTGTTTTTTAAAAAAGCCACTAAATATCCTAAAGGCACCAGATCTGATCTTGGAAACTAAGCAGGATCAACTTCACGTTAAGCAGGATCAGTCCTCAGATGAGGGACCACCAACGAATGCCCAGTGCTGTGGGCTATATTCCAGAGGAAGGAAGTGGTGAAACCACCTCTGAGTATTCTTTGCCTGAGAAAAGCTTATGAAATTTGTGGGGTCACTTTAAGTTGACAGGCTCATACACACAGACAGACACTTCTGTGCCTAAAATATGATATATTTTCTCCCATTCTCCCTATAGGGTATAGGGGTCATTTTAGGCCCTCCCTTTTTAAAAAAATAGTTTCAGGGGTCGGGCCAGTGAGTGTGTGTGTGTAGGCTTCCAACGTATCGAGTGCAGCTCTCCAAACTCTGAGAGTTGCCCATTCTCATCACAGACCTTCTCCTGCTCTCTACAATCTTCCAGTTTTTACCTTTGATTTTCCAGATTGATCAGGTTTCAGAAATAAGAGAGCATAATTAATGGCAGCACATGGTCATATCTGTGTGGCAAGAAGAAGGTCCTTTGAAGAAGGACCAATTGAATTCAAGTGCACAATCAGCTCCTGCAGTACATCTCAGTCTTCATGTGAACTGATTCCCTCCAATCCACTACATACACACATAGCAAGGTGTAGTGATTGCTATGCATTTTGCAAGTGACTGTGAGCACTTTGAATCTGGAAAATATTACATAAGGTGTACCCTCTTTATCCTTCTCCCTCTTCTGTTTCTCCCACAAGCACTGAATGAAGAGTATGGAAATTTGCCATCTGGGTTTGTGCCCACACTTGTTTCATTAATCATAGAGAGATCCATATTTAATGTATCTGCCAAATCCATAAAGCAGCATTGTATAAACATATTTTTAAAAAAGGAACTGAGCAGGTTTTGGCTGTATTATCAGCATGCTTAATCCATTAATCTCACATTTCTTTCTTTTTCTTTAATGGAGGTGCCTTAGTTTAGGAATTTTCCAGATATACAATGTAACATTTGCCCAGATATACAAAAGACTTACCTTTATAAATTTTCAGCACCATTTATGTTTAGTAGTGATATAGATCAGGAGGAATCCATCGCAGCTGATACAAGTGGATCTTTCCTGTATTATGAATGCCTTTGGTGAGCAATGTCATTTTGTTCTCATTGCAGTTGCTTTTGATGCTGCGGTGGTTAGATACATTGCAAAATAGAAGCTTCAATAGTAAGAGATCACATAAGGGAAAGGATGCCCCAACATTATTTTAATTCACTGTGTCTTTCTCTGTGTAAGCACTTACTTTTGTTGTACTGTTTATGTTAGCAAAGCTTTAACAGTTAGTTGATAACTGATTGAATTATCAATTTAGAAGCAAATTTCTCAACAACAAGGTGCCCCCACTTAATTGATAATAAGATTTTGAATTGTGCACAAATTATTTTAATGGAGATATGGTAAATGGCTGCTGGCTTCAGAGCACGTGCTCCACCATAGCCCCTCTCCATAATAACTATGTCTTCATCTAAAATGATTGTGAAATATGCTCTGCTCAACTAATTATAACTTTATGTACCCTGAGTTTTATTTTATTACATTGTTTTATTTTCAAGACAGCCAGTTTCTTTGCAGGTAAATTTTAAGCTAAATATTCAAAAACATGCTTTTTTAAATTTCTTAAAGTCTCTCCAAATTCTTCACCATGAAAAGCATGTTTAGGGGATATTATTAAGCTGATAAGTAACTGTTCCTTTTGACTTGTGTAATAATGATAAATAAAATGTGTACAAGATTTGCAGCTGAAGAAGCAGCTAGTGTAACTCATTTCCAGGTCAAGGAGGCTGGTCTCTGATTTTGTTGCTGCAGGTAGTTTTGTGGCATAGGACATTTTAATTGGAAACGATCTTACAGTCTGAATTGGTGGCTCAGTGTTTAGTCTGCCCTGGAGCAGATGCTTTAAAGCAGGTGTGGTGTGTTGTTTCCTGTCGAGTTGGCATATAGAAACCTTAACTGAATGAACAGATGGTGGAAGTCTGCAGGTAGTATAGTTCTGTGTCTGTGTGTAGATGACATTGATAGATAAATGAAACATCTGTGCAAAAGTATATTGTATATACCTTCAAGATGCAAAGAGCAAACTCTACAGAAAACAATAGTCTTGCTTCTGCTACAGTACCACAATGGACTAAGAATAAATCATAAGGAAAAGAAAAGGCAGCTATGTTGGCCAAAAGCAAAAATTAGGCCAACTGAAATGTCACAGAATCTTGTACGAGTACAAGCCTTTGACTTCTTCAGAATGTATAACCCTGTGGTGTGGATTAGATTAGAACAACAATTTCTAAAACTTGTTCGAATTGCAATGAAGCCTGGAATGATAAGTAAAATTTGGAAATTACTGCAGCAAGTAAATAATGTATGGATTCCTCAGAGAACTGATACAGATTTAAAATTGCCATCAGACCAAATGCATGCCTAGTAGAGGAGACTGTACCCTAAACTGAGATTTAGATGATCTGGGCTCAAGGTGGGATGCTCTAAAAGCTTCCTGTGTCAATGAATGTTTTTCCTACTTCCTGTTATATTCTTTAGATAAAGTCATTCATGACAGTATTCTCTGGGGTTATTTACTATAAAGCTCAACATACTCATAGATGTTGCATTGTAAGATACCTGTATCTTTCAAATACAAGCAAAGGGTTGGTGCAGATGGGAGGATTTGTCTGCCAGACACACTAGATATAAGGTTTGCAAAATTGTTTTAAGATTGAAGTCATAGGTTCCTGAGTGATTTCTTTTAAAAGGTAGATTAAGTATATCATTAGATAATATTTCTGAGCCAGTTTCCCTCTTCACATTGACAGTAGTATTGGAACATTGCATCTACAACAGCGGTTGTGCAAGCAATATGCTATATAATATTATATTCTGGCGATCCTATATTCACCTGCACAATATAAAAGGGATTTGTCCCTTTTGCTCCCTATCTTTATAATGTCTGTGCACCAGCAAACAATTGGATTTGTACATTTGTTGTAGCACATCTAAACCATTCCCTTATAATTCCATGTTGTTCTTTGAAGCTACTAGATCACTAAATGCAGAATAAAAGCAGGTTTTAAAATGGCACATTAAGAATGGCTCAGATACTTGTGCTGTGATTGGAATATGGTTGCATAGCAGCAGCAGCAGCAGAAGAGTCTGTAAAGACACTTTTATGTGTAAAATTCACTATACAATTGTGATGTGAATCCACAATAGACACAATGGGCTAAATTAGCCCAGTGCAGAGTCAGTATTATTTACCATGGTTAGGGGACTGGGGATGGCCTGCAGCCTTTTGTATTCTCTCCCCTCCCATTTCTTCCCTTTTAAGCGATTGCTTGCCATTATGCAGTCTAGACCAGTGTTAGCATGCTTAATGTCAAAACAGAATACACATATGGAGTTAGAAGCTGGATTACAAACCCAAGATATATCAGTACTGAGTGACATCATGCCCCATTGAAGTTAATGCTAGAAAGGAATTAGAGAGAGCCTGCAGCATATATCCACTATCTGAATCATGTTTGGGGTCAGGGAATATGACATGTCTATCCAGGAATCACTGTGTGGCCAGAAATAAAGCCATAATGCCCCTTGTACAAATACTACTGAATTAAGTCATATATGGGGGCCTGTAACAGCTAGAGAAATCTAGGTGTGCATAAAGTAGTAAACAAAATGACTTGATTTATCTTTTTCAAAATTTTCTCCATCTGCTATTAATGTTTTTTGGTACTCACTGGTAGAGGTTGTGTGAAATTAGTTAATATTTGTGAAGCACTGAAATGTTGGGCTAAGTATCAAGAAGTATAGACTGTCATCATTATGCTGTAGTTTCATGCCTCTTGGTGCTCCTAGAGGCACTATGCATTCCATGAGGATGTTCCTTCCCCTGGGAGAAAGCATTCCCACAGGATATACTCAGAACTACAAATAAGCCTTTAATTTGAAGTGCTAGTCAATCTTCCTTTTGCATTTTGTATGAATAAGCTTGTTATAATAACCCATTTACTATGCACCAGTCCTGCCAGCTGCTCTATTTACATTGAAGCATGTTGTTATTTTGACCACCTGGTCAAAGAGAGCATCTGTTTTAAATTAATTAGCTTCCACATTCTTGTCTTTTGTTTTTAATTAAGAGGCTTCCCAGTCCTTTCCTTTCTTTCAAATCCTTTCCAGTTCTTTATATGTGTTGACTAGAAGGAAGTAAATCATTCAACAAATAAAAAGCAATGTCATATTAGAGTCCAGCTACTGTGAGCCCTGCCAAAAAGATGCACAGAGCACTGTCTGAATCTAACAGATTTGCCCTCCATCTTTTGACAGCTTGTTTGCAACAACAACGACAAAAGAATTAAAAAATGAAATCCTGCTTATATGGCAGCAAGTTAGGGAAGTAGAACAACATGGAATATATTACTTTGTAGTGAGCAAAGAGAGCAGGAAGGTTGGAAGAAGTAAAAATATAATAAATACACTTTTCACAATATAATTCAGCTGAAAGCTCTGGTTACATTAAGAATTAGTATAACAGATTCTGGCGGCTTTGTTCTTTGAAATCAAAGTTTTCAGATTTAGTCTCTCTTTCGTCTTTAGGGATACCAGGATAGGGTACAAATAGCATGACTAGAATATACAGTAATAGTCAATAAGAAAACATTACAATCATCAAGCAGTTAATGAACAGTTAAACTGTTGTTGTTGACTGCCACCAAGCTGACTTTGACTTATAGCGACCCTGTGAATCAGAGACCTCCAAGTCACCCTATCATCAACAGCCCTGCTTAGGTCTTGCCGACTCAGGGCCATGGCTTCCTTGTTTGAGTCTTCCATCTTTAATGTGGTCTTCCTCTTTTCCTATTGCTTCTACCTTATCAGGTATTATTGTATTTTCCACTGAGTCATGTCTTCTCATGATATGTCAAAAGTATGGCAGTCGCAGTTTAATTATCTTGGCTTCTAGGGGAGAGTTCAGGCTAGGACCCACTGATTTGTCTTTTTAGCAGTCCATAGTATCCATAGAACTCTTCTCCAACCCCACCTTTCAGATGAGTTGATTTTCTTCCTATCAGCTTTCTTCACAATCCTGCTTTCACAACCATTGGAAATTGGAAATAGCATGACATGGACAATCCTAACTTTAGTATTCAATTATATATCTTCAGGATTTTTTTTAGTTCCTTCACGGCCTAGTCTCCATTCTGTTTAATGACTCAACTATGTCAATGTCTTCATCATCTACTTTAATGTTATGTAAACCATCTGTGGTCATTATTTTTGTTTACTTAATGTTCAACTGTAAACTTGCCTTTGCACTTTTTTCCTTGCTGTCATCTTCAGTTTCTCTGCATTGATTATTATAGTAGTTATCTTTGTCCCTGTGCATAAGTCACTAAACAGTTGCATTCACAGTTCTGACCTTATTTCTGTCCCCTTTTCCTTCTTGTCTGTCCATACCTCCTTGAAGAGTTTCATCTGTCATCCATTGAAGCTTCTCCTTCTTTTTGGCTGCAGATAGTGCCTTTTTGCTTTCTTCCCTGATAGTAACCAAGAATTCATTCCAGAGTTCCTCTGGTTCCTGGTCAATTAAGCTTAATAGTACCATTTTTTTTTATTATCTTTAAATTCTACAAGGATATTCTTCAGATTGTACTCTAATTTTGATATTAGCAGTTCATGGACTGTGCCACAATCTGCCCCTGGTCTTGTTTTTGCAGAGAGAATGGAGCTACTCCATCTTCTGCTTCTGATTATGCAGTCCATTTGATTTTCGTATTCCATCAGGTGATGTCAATGTATACAGTTGCCCCTTTGGTTGCTAAAGAATGCGTTTACAATGAACAACCTGTTGGCTTTGCAAAATTCAACCAGTTGCTCTCCAGCTTAATTTCTTAATCCTAAACCAAATTTTCCTATAATCCTTGATTCTGTTTCCTATTTTTGCATTCCCAATTACCTGTGATTAACAAGAAGTTCTATATTGGTGTATGATCAGTTTCTTCCTGGACTCCAGCACAGAGTCTTTTGATTTTTTCTTCTTCTTTTGCCTCTGTCATTGGAACATAAACTTGAATTATGGTTATAATCATGGCTTTTCCCTGAAGTCTTATTGATATAATTTGGTCAGACTTTGCATTATATCCTTTGACTGTTTTTGCTACATCTCTTCTCACTATTAATGCCAGCCCATTTCATTTCCTAAGACACTGTGTAATTATCTGACTCCAAATGCCCCATTCCTGTCCACTTTAGCTCACTCACCCCAAGTATGCAATGCTTATGCATTCCATTTCTTGTTTTACTATATCTAGATTCCTCTGATTCAAGCTTCTCACATTCCCTGTTCCTATAATATGTGTTGTGCAGCTTTGGACTTTCCTTTCACCTCTTAGCACATCAACAGCTGGATATCCTTTCAGCTTGAGTCCTGTTGTGTCATTGTACTGTACTGTGATGAACTGTGTTGCATTTTATTGTGTATTCTGATGTTGTACCCCACCATGATCCTGAGGGAAGAGGCGGGTAATAAATAACTAAGTATTATTGTTGTTATTGTTATTGTTAGCCACAGTGCTACTCATAGTTGTCCTCTGCTGTACCCCAGTAGCTTGTTGCTATCCACCCTGGGAGTTTCATCTTCTGGCACTAACTCTTGTTTCATTTTGGATTGTCTCATCATAGAGTTTTAGTGGTAAAAGACATTCAAAAGGGGTTTATTGTGTCTCCTTCTCGGCATTACTAACAAGTGTTAGCTATGGTACCATTGTCGTTGTCCTGAGAGATCCTTTGTCAGAATCACCCTTCACTATTGCAGCTGCCCAGTACCTGTTTGGCTCATTTAGTCTGGCTTCTCAGCAAAAACCTGTCTGGCATGGGATATTCTACCAACAGCACTGCTACCATCAGCATAGTCTCTTGCCTCACAAGAGCATGCAATCCTACCACCGCAGAAAGGTAGTGCCATTGGTGAGGGTTAAACTACAGAGCAGACTAAAATGCTTGGGCAAATAACAGTTTTAAATTGGCACCAAAAAGACTGAAATACTGATGTCAGCGGTATCACTGTGGCAGGGATGGGAAACCTATGTCCTCCAGATGCTGTTGCATTCCAGCTCCCTTTAATACCACCTAGCATGACCAATGGTGGGAGCTGTAGTCCAACAACAACCAGAAGACACTAAGTGCCTTGCCCCTTCTGTATGGGTAAATGTTCCACAAGTTGAGGAGCCTCTGAAGAAAAGGCCATTTGCATTGCATAATACACCTCTCCTATCGAAAGGCCTCCCCAGAAGATCTTAAAGCACAGCAAGGAGAGGTGTTCTTTCAAGTGGATTGCCAGTTCAGAATTATCCCATTTCCTGAGGTTTCTGGGCTGAAACCTGTGACATAGGGATGGTCCGTAACAGTCTTTATGTCTTATATGTTAAGTACCAACCACAGTTGCACAGTTGTTTTCCTGTTTGGCAATGAAGACAGAAACTCATAAACAAAATGGCTGTTCTGAGATCAAGATGAAATGAGGGGATTGAAAATCAGGGTATCCCACCACACTGTAATCCATGTCAGAGTAAAAGCGTGGTCCTACACTGATCATGTGTCCTATATGTCATGCTATTTTTGGCCACACAGCTGGGGCTGCTCTGGTTCCCCACCCCCTTCATTCGTGCATGTGAATAAGTGAATATACATGGTCCCAGAGTACTGTATTACTGGATAAGTGGAGATACACTTACCCAGATATGCGCACAATTGAAAAATAAAATAAAGTGCAAGAATGGAGTCCAGCCCACCAGAAGTCCTGCCCTGGCTTTGCTCTGAAGCCAATCCTCAGCTGTCACATAGCCAAAAAATCCAGATTTCCCCCTGAAATGTGAAGCAAATTGCAAATCTTACAGATCCAGAGTTTCCTGCAGAAATCCCAGTGAAAACGCCCATCATCAAAAACATTGTGTGTCAATTGTGCCATGAATACAGGGTTTTCTTGCCCATGTAGACAAGCCCTGAGAAGAACTTTTTTCAATGCATTCTCTCCCTAGTAGTATAGACAGAGCCTTATGGAGTATGGCAGAAAAAGGAGGAGCAATTATTTAAAGTACTTTTAATCTTTCTTTAATTAGAAGGCATGCTAAATTAAAAGACCCAAGAGTGATCTTGCAGATGTCAGCTTACTGTGATATATTAATTGGTAAAGGAGCTAATGGTGTGCTAAGCTGAATATCTGCATTGTTATGCTTGTACAGACTGTATTAACATTTCAACCAGCTTGACCTATATAAGGTTCATGCATTGCATTGTTTTCCTTTCTTCGGTGTTGATACTGGACAGGTCTTCTTTAGACACCGCACCCGCACAATTCCTAATCTCTGCTTTTGCCACTCACCACTCCATAGGTCCCCTTCTGAACGTATTCAGAAACAGCATTCTATTGTTGCAGCATGGTGGGGAAAGATAATGGGGAGGCATCCCAACTGTATACAGTCACAGCCAGATTCATACAGAAAAGCAATGCCTCTTCTTTTGCAAACTGAACTGACCATGTATTTAACTAGTGTTTGTGCAGCAAAAAGAAAAAACAAAAAACAAAGCCACAATTCCTGCCCCCCCCCTGGTGCTACTGGAGAGAATCTAATACATTATGCAGAATTTCAAAGGCACCTGTATAGATCAGATCAGCTGAACATCTCCCTCCCCACCCATCCTTAATTTTTTTTTCCAGGTCAGCAAAAAAAGAAAAAAAACTGCTACAGTTGTTGAGTAAAATGGCAGCTTGCTGAAATATGGTTCTTACAACAGAGACCAAAGAAGTCTATGTTTGCTTCAGTGGAAAGATTATCTGTCTCAAGCAGATGGAGGAACACAGTTAGAAACTCTGTAGACTTCTTGATATAATTTATTTATGAATACAAATGATTCCAGTATGTTGCTTGTCACTTTTTCCTTCCTCAGCAAACACAAGACCCCTTGATAACTGAGTCCAGATGTAAAAGAGATGTGTGCATGGACTTCAGTGTGCACATTACCTGCTTATTCATTTTGCTTCCAGCTACCTTTGGGCTCTGTTTGTGGGAATTGTAAACTAGCAGCAATGTGTCCATAAGACTCTGAACTAGTCCTTTCCTAGAACTTGGAAAAGTTACATTTTTAGACTACAAGACCTAGAATTTACCAGCCAACATGGCCACTTTTCCTAAAAGGAGAAACTAAGCAAAGTAAGGTGCTTTGGGTGAATAGCTAGAGCTCCTCATGATTTACCTGTAAACTCTTTAGTTTGGACCTTTGCCAGAACATGCTTTAAAAAGCACAAAACTCAGGTTATTACAAAAGAAAACAATTTCTAAAAAATACATAAGGTTTTCCCTTGCTTTCTTGTCTTCCACTTCCCATGCAAGAAAACCTTCATTTTGAGAAGTATTGTAGCAGGAAAGTAACCAGTAGGAGGGCATCCTAGAGACAAGAGATCTTACTGGTCTCAACTTAACTGTAAATCAGGGTTGGGGAAAAGGCAGGTTAAAAAAACATCAAACCTGTTTCATTGTTGTTGTTTTAAACCATTTTTGTGGTTTTTTTTTGGGGGGGGGGTTAAACCAGGTTGGAGGGGTGCATTAAAACCAATCCCAAAAAACCATGGAGACAAAGGAATGCTGCTGTGATTGTGCGTCAGTGCGCAGCAATCCACATTATATCTTCTTATCTAAACAAGCCCTTAGCCTATTGTACATGCACTAGTGAGACATATTGCTAATTCTTCCCTATTTAGTATTCTAAGCAATGTCTTATAACTAGTCACTTAAGTATATAGCAACATCCTTAGCACCCTGAACTTGTCTGTGCACAGCAGGGAATGGCAACTCGGACAAGAGCAAGCTAAGCTCTATGCCAGTTAAAATGATGTCTACCTGGAGCACTATCCTGTGCATATAGATTTATCTTTCATATGCACTAGATTTTTCAGTCACCTGGTTTTGAATAGTTAAATTGGCTTTTCCTTCTTGCATCTGTTAGGAAATCTTTCCTCATGCTCTGATGAACATTTCATTCTGCAGATCAGAACTCCAATCTCTTGTCACTCAGAGACCACTTCAGCACTTGACAAATGAGCCTACCTTTTTATATCAGCATATAAAAGTGAAAAGAAAATTGCATAAGTATAGGCAGGATAGTTATCTTGAAGTAAACATTTGCATGTGTCCTGCGATTACAGTTCTCTGAATATTACTAAGGAAACAGGAAATGGCATTCAGATTGGTTTAAGCAAAAATATTGTAGCAAATGTTTGCCTTTTAATATAAGAGGGTATTGGTTCCTTTTTAATTTGAATGTAATTGTTTGTCAAGCGCAGTCAAAAATTTACCTTCTGACATTGAATTAAGAGGAATGGAAAAATTAAAATCTCTGATAAAAATGCTGTTCATGAAGATTTAACAAATGGACAAAGAAAACCTGAGGTGGAAGGTGGAATTAGTACTTTGAGTTCTCAAGTAATAATTATTTCAGTTTCAGAATAGTTATTCCACAGGGCTAAAAAAAAAAAAAAAAAGAGTTCACCGAGAGACAGGGAAAAAATAATCAAGTTGGTTTGATAGAATTCTCATCCCATCTTTTAGATAGATTTTGATAGACCGTGTGAATGAAGTGGAAATGTGGACTAACAGGAATTTATGACGTGTCTTGCTTTTTTATTGCCTGTGTTGTGGTTTGAATCCCCTGTGATTTTGACTGTGCTGTGTAACAGTCATCAAAATTCTCTTGACCTCTGACATGATGTTTGAAAAGGGTCTTTGTTTTATGATGACTCCTCCAGTAGTTATTATTGTGACACAGAAAAAAGGACTAACTGGCCTTTTTGTTTTGCAAACATTAGTGTCTGCATAAATCATTTTAAGTTCACATTCAGAAGATAATGAAAATGCTTGGACATATGTTTGTACAAAATCTACAAAGCTGATTTGTAGTTTTTAAATTAAGAGTGGGCATTAAATCAAACGGAAGTGGGAGGCCACAAATGATATTACAGAATACTAAGGGAAAAAACACACAGCAAAATGTTTGTTTCCTGGAGGAAGAAGAGATTCAAGGATAACTAATAATAAAATGTCAGCAATAGGTAGGTGTGCTCCCTGCCTGTGAAGAGGTTAGTTTCTGTTATGTTTAGTAAAATATAGTGTCACCATTGTACACCAAGGTGAGGCAGCATGAGAGGATAGCTTAGAATTTCCTCTGGTTTGCACTCTCTTGTTTACATCAAAGGATTTCTTTAAGGTGCCTTTCCAGGCTCTGAAGCGAAAATGAGAATTCAAACATTTATGGAGTTTAGCTCAACCCAACAACCACCCACGGCCCCCACACAGGGCTCTAGCCTGGTATGATATTATTGGTAAATTTTCATTATGTAAATCCATTTATTTTTTTAAAAAATAAATATAAATATTACTTTGGTGTCATCATCTAAACTGACTTATTTTAATTTTTATCCTAAATCTTGTAGAGCATCTCTCTGCCCTTAACCTTAACAATAGGTAGGGGCCCTGCCAAAGATCCTGGCCTAGGAGCCCACTTCAGGATGTGGGGGCCATGCAACCACCTAAGAACATTTTCTCCCTTTGGTTATTGACACCAGTATCTCAAGTAACAGCACGAAATCAGAGTATTGCCCTTTTAAAGTTTTATACACCTTCCACTGAAAGTGAGGGCAAGACAAAGCTTGCATGGAGAGCTATAAATCTACTGGTTTTCTATGGAGTTTTTCCGGGCTGTGAGACCGTGTTCTGGAAGAGTTTATTCCTGACCTTTTGTCTGCATCTGTGGCTGGCATCTTCAGAGAATGGTGGCAGTGTGGGTGTGTGGGGTTCATATACTGTGAGTCTCTGTTGGAGAGGATATGTAAATTTGTGTATTTGACTGTCTAGTCCCTGGGGGAAAATATGCAAGGAGGATTAGTGTCTGTTTGTCTAATGCTTCATTGTCTGCTGGAAATCCCCCTGTCCCTAGGTGAAGTTCATTTTCATGTGTTGAGTTTTTATTTTGGGGTTTTTCAAGACTGGTAGCCAAACTTTTTTTCCTTAAGGGTTTTTTCTTTCCTGTTGAAGTTGTCCAGTGTTTGTGGATTTCGATAGCTTCTCTGTGCATTCTGACATGATAGTTGCTGGCCTGGTCCAGAATGTTGGTGTTTTTAAATAAGATTTTGTGTCCAGGTTGGTTTATAAATCTGTCCATTAAACCAAGGTATATTAGACCCATTAAGTAAGAGGAAGATAATGTGCACCCTGGAGCCCTGTTTTACAACCCTTCAAGACACCCTTGAAGCCCACAGACTTCCTGTTTTTACAAGGAAAATCTGGCTGAAAAACACCAGATCAACCACAAAAACATGGTAATGTGGATTCCCATGCCCCACCCCCCATAAAACCCAGCTTTATTTGGGCAGATTCCCAGAATTTGAAGTGATGTGACATCACTTCTGATCATGCTGGAAGCAGTGGTGCAGCTTGGGGTAGGGATGGGAGAATCAGCCTCATCTCCTCTAGCTTTGTCCAACCCTTCATTAAGTCATTGGCAACTTTGTAAATAATGTCTCTGTGGGTCTGCTCTAGATGGGAATAACAATTGGGTTTATATACTTTAGGTTGTTCTAGAGCAAGGAGAGCAGTGTTGTTCCAGGTGTTTGGTACTTATTGCCTATATAAGTTTCATTGATTCAGTGGGTCTACTCTAGGGGGATTAACAATTGGATTTAGATGTTTTAGTCAGTGCCGGAGCAATGTGAGCTGTGTTGTCCAAGGCATTTCATTGAATCATAGAATTGTAGAGTTGGAAGAGACCACAAGGGCCATCCAGTCCAACCCCCTGCCACACAGGAAATCACGATCAAAGCATCCCTGACAGATGGCCATCCAGCCTCTGTTTAAAGACCTCCAAGGAAGGAGACCCCACCACGCTCCGAGGGAGTGTGTTCCACTGCCGAACAGCTCTTACTGTCAGAAAGTTCCTCCTAATGTTGAGGTGGAATCTCTGTTCCTGGAGCTTGCATCCATTGTTCTAAGTCTAGTCTCTGGAACAGCAGAAAACAAGCTTGCTCCATCCTCAATGTGACACCCCTTCAGATACTTAAACAGGGCTATCATATTGCACCTTAACCACTCTTTTTCCAGGCTAAACATACTCAGCTCTCTAAGTCTTTCCTCATAATGCATGGTTTCCAGACCTTTCATCATTTTAGTTGCCCTTCTCTGGACATGCTCCAATTTGTCAATATCCTTTTTGAATTGTGATGCCCAGAACTGGACACAGTATTCTAGGTGAGGCCTGACCAAGGCAGAATAGAACGGCACTATGACTTCCCTTGATCTAGACACTATACTTCTATTGATGCAACCCAAAATTGCATTAGCCTTTTTAGCTGCCGCCTCACACTGTTGACTCATGTTTAACTTGTGGTCTACTAGGACTCCTAGTATCTGCTTCTTGCCTGCAATGTCATGTGTTCATTCCCTTTGGTCTTTGATGACCCCTGTCGCTCATAACTATTGTGTTATTGCAGGCTGATAATTATTCGGGCAGCCACCGTAGAGCAGGTGAACAGAAATGAAATCACAAGTTATTGTTTCTTTCATGTAGATAATTGTTATTCCCTGAAATATGATTCCCAGATACTTTCTGTACAGATGACCTGATGATCAAAGAAGTTAGGGTTGATATGAATTACATGTTTTTCAGATCTGGATACATTCCTAATAAACAATTACAGAAGAAACATAGAATCATAGAATCATAGAGTTGGAAGAGACTTCAATGGCCATCCAGTCCAATCCCTCCCCTCATGAAGGCTTCCCAAAGCCTGAGATTCAGCATCCCCCCCCACTCCACAGCAGAGGTTCCCATACACTTTGACTGTTTTTTATGACTGTTTTTAAAATGATTTTCCTTAGAAGCATATGTGCTCTCTGCATGCCCTACACTGTATTGCATACAGGGGCTAGGTATTGTTTTACAGGGCTTGCTGCAGCTTTTGTAAAGAGCCAATGTGGTGCTGGACTAGAACTCTGGGAGACCAGGGTTTGAATCTCTGTTCATCCATGGAAACCTCCTGGGTGGCCTTGGGCAAGTCACACTCTCTCAGCCTTAGAGAAAGGCAATGACAAACTTCCTCTGACTACACCTGGCCAAGAAAACCCTATGATGGGGTTGCTATCAGTTGGACATGTAAATTTGTAACAAGGGCGTCCCCCTACACACATGCCACAGTCCAATTCCACATATGTAGCCTTGTTTACACTGTACATTCTATTTTCTTAATATTTGAAGTTATACTATGGTCCAGTTCAGGGTTTGTCTATCCACCTACCACTATTTGCTGTTCTTTGTTTAATGTATAATCTTGCCTGAAGAATAATTTTACAACCCTGCTTTCGGTTTTATGACTTCTTTGGTAGGTCTTAATAAAGGTCCTAATAAGGTATTAGTCGTAAAGTTTGCATCTTCTATTCAAACAGGCCAACCTGGCTTCAAGGATCTATAAACAGACCAATTCACTTTAAAGGTAATTTGTTTTAGTCTTTTCACTGAAAAATCATGAAATGTCCCCAGTGTTAATTGCTGAGTCCTCACAAAATAGCTTCTTTCACTTCATATTTGTTTTACGTCCTTCCACTTCAAGCCACCTAATTTGTATTTATAACCAGACTTGGCAGTAGGATATGAGTGCTTGTGTGGGAATATACAATACATTTACTTACGAGCATATTCAGGCCTTTAAATCAGCTGCATGGACTTTAGTTGTTCTTGGGATCAACGCCCCTACCTGTTACTACTCTTTGACCTTCCACCAGTTATCTATCTCTCTTCCCTATGAACAATTAACCTTTGGGACTGGTGGCTCTTGAGGTAACATGTCAAGTGCAGAGATGCACCAATACCACTTCCTCTCTAACTATTAGTTTAACAACGATTGTTTCTGTTCAGTCACTTCCTTTTCAGAATCTTGCTTGTTCTGCCCTAACATTCCTTCTGGTTGGCTCCAGCAAATCTCATAATCTCTGAACAATAGGTATGTAGAGAGATAGGAAATAAGCTTCCAAGACACAAGGAAATAAGTTTCAAAAAGTGCTCGAGCATAGCCTGCAGTTTAACTTCATTTTTCTCCATCTGGTAAAAGACTTGCAGCCTAGGCTAATGGCTCCCTCTCCACACCTTGGTAAAGCTTACTCTTCTCCTTGTCCATATGCATGCACTCTGGTTATACAGTGGGCCCTTGGTATCCACTGGGGGTTGGTTCCAGAACCCCCTGTGGATACCAAAATCCATAGATCCTCAAGTCCTATTATATACAACAGCATAGTAAAATGGTGTCCCTTTAATAAAATGGCAAAATCATGGTTTACTTCTTGGAATTTATTTTTTATTTTTATTTTTTGAAATATTTTCAAGCTGTGGAGGGTGGATTGAATCCGTGGATGCCACATCCATGGATACAAAGGGCCGACTGTATTATATGGGGTGTAAGGAGCTGATAAACCAATGGATAGCATTGGTCTATGTTAACATTTTTTTGTCCCTCGCAAGCTATCATTTGTCATGTGTGACTGCCTTTGCTGCTAATTATTAAGCAAGAACCAGGATTCTTGGTAGCCAACGTTATTTTTACTTTAAGGGAAATGTTAAGGAAGATTGGTTTCCATGTATCTTTTTTTTCTGTTTGGAAAAAAAAATGATGGTGTGACTTTGTCGTAGCACATGTTGGCCCTTATCTGTCTCCTCATTTAATGCTAAAATCGGGAAGATTTTATCCACTGTGTTCATACTGGAGTATGTACGATGTGGTGTTTCAGGCTCTGTTGGACAACTGCTTTTTGTTAGTGATTTCAAACCATAGAATAAACCGGAGGCACAGCACCAGAGTGGACACGCCCAAACTGAACTTCTTTGCTCCCAATTTACTGCAGTGAAACTGAAGCAAGCATCAGCCTCAGGACGGCAACAGGTTGTACTGCAGATAATGAGGCACTGAGGATCAGGGATGGTTTTAGAATTCCCCATTTAAGTAGAAAAGATCAAATGTCTCAAGTATGTAATGCTTCTTGAGTCCCAAGGGGGAGAGTCTGTGCTCAAGAAAATGATGAAACTTTTACAGGGTGGCAGAAAAGGTTACCACCGGAACGCTTTGTCGGGTTGCCTTGATGGCTCCGCACTCCATCTTTCACCTTTTTTTTGTCCTTTTCTTCAAGTTGCATGCCTCCTAAGACAATTTTTCAAAAGTACTGAGCTGCCTAAAAGAAAGTCTCAATTTTTGGCAAAAATGCAAAGCCAGACAGTACAAATTGCACTTGTGGTAATCTAGAAACAAAGTAGCATTCATCTTGCATGTGATTTTCCTGTGACTTGTTTCCCCTCAAAAATCTAAAAGGTTCTACCTTCTTTATTTTAGATTTAAAGAATGTTTCAGTATGGTAGAAGTACATTTTCTATTTTCATCTATGCATTAGAATTTGCTTGTGATTTTTCCATGTGATTCTGATGTACACATGTAGGCATGCTCAGAACCTGTAAAAGAAGCTGTTTTGGACTACAGCTCCCAGAATCTGCCAGCCAGCATGGCCACTGGGCACACTGGCAGGAATGGTGGTGTTAGCTCTGGGAGTTGAGTTCCAGAAAAGGACATTTTCCAAGCTCTGAGCTTGTCCAGTCATCAGTTTTCCAGTATCAGACTATTGCAGTCATCACACTATCTTATAAGGAAGCCAAAGTGAGACAGTGGATTGTGTGCATTGCTTTCCAGTCCCTTCCCCCTCGTGCACAGTTTCACAGAATATTTCTCATAGATAGGCTTTTTGTCAGACCACCCATAACCATGGTGAACACACATCAGAATGAACTTTGAACCTGGCTTTTGAAGGACATTCAAAAGCAGAATAACAAATTGTTAATGTTATCTAAAGGAGCCAATGAGGTATAGTGGTCTATTTACTGAACAAGGATTCCAAAAGCCCAGGGTTCAGATCCCTACTTGGCCATGGAAACCCACTGGGTGATCTTGGGCAAGTCACACTCTCTCAGCCTCAGTAGAAGGCACCCTCTGAATAAATCTTGGCAAGAAAACCCTGTTATAGGTTCACCTTATGGTTGCTATAAATCGGAAGTGAATTGAAGGCACACAACAACAATGTAATCTAATGAGAAGCTACTGCAGCTAAACCAAACAAAAACAAAACAAAACTCCAACAACCCACTGTCTGATTTTCTCTGATGGCTGAGCATCTTAACTAGGATTGAGTCAAGATAATTCATTTAGGGCTGTTGTTTTTCTCCCTTTGCTGCCAAAAAGGAGGACTCTTTTCAAAGTCCCCCAAAACATTGCTCAGAAGATGCTGAGATGGAAGCCTCCCCTGGCAGCTGATTTTTTTGGGTAAGTGTTTAGGGAACAGTACCTGATCCAGGTACAAAGATCTATTTGAGGACCACCCTTGGTGAAGTTCCCTTCCTGTAGCTCCATGTGACTCAGTACAAGGCCAAGTTCGGGTAGGGCTAAAAGTACATCTCATTTGTTCCATCAGGGCTTGCCCAACAGAAGTTCCTGGAGGATTTTGCCTGTTGTTTTTCTTACAGTTACTTTTCAGCTGCAGCATCTTCTCAGAGAGATTTCTTATCCCCATTGTCATTATTGCCACACAGAAAAAGAGAGATGGGGAGAGAGACAGGCTGTACTGGAATATAATTCCTGCCAAGAGAACCTGCAGGCACAAGGGTTTTACTCCCTCCCTCCCTCCTCTCTTTTTCTCTCTTGTTCCCAAGGAGGAGTACAGACATCCAGAAATATAGACTAATGATTATGGCTCTGTCCCCAAATGGGATCAGAAGTGTTTTCTATGTTCTTGATGTATTTTTACATGGTTCAGTCTGCACTTACGTGTGTGTGGTGCTGGTCTGGCAAGTTGTGTGGGAAAGCTTCTTAAAATACTGAAGCAATTCTAAAAGTCATCCTCAAGGAACGTTCTCAGCACTGTATTTTAATGTTAAAAAATGTGCTGTAAATAGCAAAGCACTATATTGCATTCGTCTGATATGTAAGCTGCTTTATTTAAACATAAAACAAAACCAAGATCCTTAAATCTTTGACTGTAATCCTGCACAGACAATCATTAGTGAACACACCCTCCTCGGGGAGAAGTCTAACAATGTGCAGGATTGCAGCCTTTGACACTAAAGAAAAAATTGCTATGTGTCAAACCTGGAAGCAGAGCCGTATGTCAGAACATAGTCTTAATGCATGTCTGGTGGGCACAGTTACAATGAGGTGTAATGTCTGGTGGACCCAGTCACAGTGGAGTGTAATCAAGATTTTGATATCTTCTCCCCCCTCAGATACGTAGCATCTATCTATCTGCCTATCTATAGATATTTCTAAGTGTTGTCAAATAGCCATCACCACATCTTATTAATAAGCACTGAGTGTGCAAACTTCAGGACTAGTTTTACAATGAAATGAGAATATATCCCAGAAAAAGAGCATACCTGGTGTTGTGGTTTGAGTGTCAGGCTAGGAACAGGGAGGGCCAGATTCAAATCCACCCTCAGCCACAAAGCTCACTGGTGATATTTGGATATGAAAAATTATAGGCCAGTCTCTTTATTACCATTTTTGAGCAAGGTGATAGAGAGGGCGGTTGCTCTTCAACTCCAAGCTGTCTTGGATGAAACCGATTACCTAGACCCATTTCAAACTGGCTTCAGGACAGGCTTTGGGGTTGAGACTGCCATGGTTGCCTTGACCGACGATCTGCGTCTGAGCATCGACAGGGGTAATGTGACCCTGTTGGTGCTCCTAGACCTCTCAGCGGCTTTTGATATGATAGATCACAGCATTCTTCTGGATCGCCTGAGGGAGTTAGGTATCGAAGGCACTCCTTTGCAGTGGTTCTGGTCCTTCCTCTCGGGCAGGTCCCAGAGAGTGCTGCTCGGAGACAGTAGCTCCAGTAAAAGGGAGCTCACCTGTGGAGTACCACAGGGTGCTATTCTGTCCTCGATGTTATTTAACATCTATTTGAAGCCGCTGGGTGAGATCATTCGGAGTTATGGAGCTGGGTGTTATCAGTACGCTGATGACACTCAGATCTATTTCTCCGTATCTCGTTTGTTGGCCTTGAATTCTGACGGCATCTCTCCTCTGAATGAATGTCTTCAGGCAGTAATGGCCTGGATGAGGAAAAACAGATTGAGACTGAATCCAGACAAGACGGAGGTGCTCATGGTAGCAGCCCCGAAACCAAGAATTGAGTTGCAACCTCCAGTCCTGGACGGGGTCACACTCTCCTCCAGTGACTGTGTTCGCAGTCTGGGTGTGCTCCTTGACTCGTCACTCCTGATGACAAATCAGGTAAATGCAAAAGTCAGAAGCACTTGTTATCAGCTTCGGCTGATACGCCAGCTGCGCCCTTTTCTGGAAGTAAGGGATCTTGAGACCGTTGTGCATGCGCTGGTAACCTCACGTCTTGATTTCTGTAATGCACTCTACATGGGGCTACCCTTGTGCTTGGTTCAGAAATTACAGCTGATACAAAATATGGCAGCCAGGCTTGTCTAGGAGGGACCACATTACTCCGGTTTTGAGGTCCCTCCACTGGCTGCCTATCAGCTTCCGGGCCCAGTACAAGGTGTTGGTTATCACCTTTAAAGCCCTAAATGGCTTGGGTCCAAGCTATCTCAGGGACCGCCTTCTCCCTTATAATACTCCCTGTGCTCTCTGGTCCTCTGGGAGGAATTTGTTGCAGCCACAAAGATCTAGGCTGGCGACCACCTCCCAGAGGGCTTTCTCGGCTGTCACCCCCAAACTGTGGAACGGCCTGCCAGATGAGATCCGCCTGTTGACATCATTAGACAGCTTTAAAAAGGCTGTCAAGATGGATCTCTTCAGGCAGGCTTTTCCAGAATAGTTAACCCCGTCCTCAGGAACCCCCTTTGGAAGTTGATTCTAGAGCTCCTAACTGTTGCTGCTCGCTAGGGTTTTTAATAACAATTGTATTATATGTTGATTTTAATTTGTATTGATTTAATAATGTTTTAAGGGGGGGGGAAGGGATTTTGAGTTGTTTTATATTATGTATTTTACTGTTGTAAGCCACCCCGATTGTTCGCAGAGTGGTGGGATATAAATAAATTTTATTATTATTATTATTATTTACCCAGACATTCTCTCCGAGTTGAAACTGACCTCACATGATTGTTGTGAAGCTAAGGACATACAAAGAGCTTCTTAGTAATTCCATTTTCTCTTGCCACAGTGGTCAACATGCTTATGGGAAAACTCACAAGAAGGACATGAATGCAATACCACCCTTCCAATTGTGTTCCTCAACAAGCAGTGGTCAGAAGAGCATTGCCTATGATAATGTAAAGCCATTATGGCTAGTAGTGATTGATAACCTTGCCCTCCTAGATAAACTATGGATGCTACTGTTAGGTTGGTGGAGAGCTGGTAGGACATATATGAAATAAAATATAGTATGTAAAACAAAGAACATCTGATTATCTATGTGCCATTTCTAGTCATTTCCTGTTTTGTGGCATGGTAACTATCCTAAAGAGGTGCAATACCAGGCAAAATTTTCTGTATCCAGTTTTCAAGCAATATATTCTAATAATTTTGTACAATTCAAAAGTGGAAATCCCTCCCTGCCCTGGTTGAAAACCTTATACAGTTGTCCCTCCGTATCCACGGATTTGGTATCCATAGATTTAAATATTCACGGCTTGAAAATATTCTTAAAAAATAATAATCCAAAAAACAAACCTTGATTTTGCCATCTTATATAAGGGATACCATTTTGCTATGCCATTGCATATAATGGGACTTGAGTATGCACAGATTTTGGTATCCATGGGGGGTCTTGGAACCAAACCCCAGCGAATATGAAGGGACAACTGTAAACAGTATATTTTGACAGGAATTTTTTCCTCATTTTTATTTATTTAAAATACATGTAGGCAGATGTGAGGTCTTCTCACTCAATAACATAGGCAGAGCTCAGAAAAAGTACTCTTAGGGATATGGAAGCATGTAGTAGTGTGTTACCTCTATTGATTCAGGTCTTTTACCCTTGGAGAATATCCTTGATTAATTTATTTGGATTTTCTAGAGCAGTGGTTTTTAACCTGTGGTCCAGGGACCCCCAGGGGCCCACAGTGTCCTCACAGGGCACTTCCTGCAGTGGAATGGCCATGTGACAGGAACCAAGACAGAGGCTAGCTAGCTGGCTTGGCCTGCACATTGCCATTCAATCTGCTCCAGCAACAAACTTGCAGCAAGAAGCAGAAGAAAAGTCTTCCCTCCTCCTCCAGTGCTTCTGAGGCAAGGTTTAATGAATGGTGTATTATTATTATTATTGGGTTAAGTCTTGGGGGTCCGCAGCAACAAAAGATATTTAAAGGGTGTCCCTGGTAAAGAAAAGGTTAAGAGCCACTGTTCTAGAGCATATGTTGTGATGTGCATATGAATAAAGTAAGCTACCTTCTTCCCACATTTCATTGCTCACCTGTGGGTTGTGAAATCAGTTTTGACAATTCTTTCAGATGTGGGATGGATTTCAAGAGTGGAGTGAGTGGAGCAGATATATTGGTTATTAGCATGGTAGCCACCTTTTCTCTAAAAGTTCCTTCTGTGAAAAAGTAGCCATGAAAATTAAAGGGTATGAGCAGTTGTTGCTTCCAGCCCCACTCCCAATTTGGCCAAATGCATTGTTTTGTACTGTAAAGTTGAATATGAACTCTAGTGTTAGATTAAAGCTGCCAGTATGATTTATTTCTTTGCTTTGTTTTATTTTATTTTATTTTGGTTTGGTTTCTTGGTGACAGCTAACTGCTGACAACACTTAGAAATATATAGATATTAACTATGTGTCTGAGGGAAAATAGGTTATTAGATTTATTTTATTTTAGTTTCTCCATACTTAGGGGAAATGGCAAGATTCTTCCATGTCTCCCTTCCCATTCTCATTTGCAACTGAATTTTGGACTTTGGCTGTCAGATAATATTCAGCCATAGAACAAACAAGGAAGAGTTGTCACTGATGCTGGTTTTATTTGCAGGTGAGATAGTTATATTGACTAAAATTCTTAAAGTTTGTTTTCTTAGAATCTACAAGAAATTGAAGGAAACTCATATATATGTTCAAGTTTCAGGATCTGTGCTTTACACCTTGGATAAGGAGATTTGTTCTTTCTGACAGCATTACAGACTTCCAGGGGCCATCGGACTGAAATGTTAATGTATCTGCTCTATCAGAAATTAAACTCAAATTTAGAATCTGCATCCTTTTAAATGGATAACCATGTTGAAACATTTCAGGATTTATTCCTCAGCAAAAATAGATAGCTTGATAAAATTTTAATCATACATCATTATATATCACAGTGGAGGGAGATCTGGCAAAATGGAAAGATATTGGGTTGTCTTGGTTGGGCTGATTGGCCACAGTTCAAATGAATGAACTTCTGGGCATATTTTTTTCTTTTTTAGATGACGATGCCATAATTAGCTCCAGATATTTTAAAATTCTGGCAATTACACAATTAACTCATCCATTTGAAATGACAGCAGCCAGGGGATCAGAGGTACTGTTCTACCAGTTCTGGAGCTAATGGGGAGCTGATGTATCCAATCTGTGTTTACTTAGGAGAAGGTCCAAGCAAGCAAGCACACATAGGATTGCAGTGCGAGATAGATTTTCAGAGGCATGAACAGGCCATTGGATTTTAAAGAAAAAGAATAAACAAGACTATCTACAGTATCTTTGCTTCTGTGAGAAAGAAGGGCATATGAACACTGTGTGAATCTGATTTCATGAAGACACATTTAAAATTTGGAGAAAGTGAAGATGCATTGCAATGCTTTATCTTCTCTGTTGTTTCTATTTGTTTATTTCTTTCACTTTGTATTCTGGATTAAGAGACAAGCATTTGAGTAGATGAAAATTAGAGCCATTTGGATTGATCAATAAGGATGAATTTATAACATATGTAAAATACAGCACATAGTTAAAAAGTATGGGATTTTCCACTGTCATAAACTGTGCCTGGCTTTAATCAAGGCTCTTCAAAAATAATCAAGATTAATTTAAGGCACTTGTTTGAAAGATGATCTTATTAATTATGTTGGCAATTAATGGATGCATATGATGGACTACAGCTGAGAAAAGCTTATGACTATGTTCTGTCTTCCATGAGGACTTCCAGTCCACAGTGAGCAACTCTAGAGGCGTCAAAGATTCCTCCGCATGTGCATCCTCTGTCCTAGGAAAAATGAGGGGATGGAGGGGGATGCCAAGACTACAGCTTTTGAACATTTCTCTAAACCTTCTAAAAAGACCCAGAATGTAGATGCAAAGCAGCCACAGTGAAATTCTGTCCCCGTACCCAGTAGTTTGAAAATAGGGAGAAGGGACAGATGGTCTTATTTTAACATTCCTAACTATACACAGGGGAAGGGTTCAGTGGCCTACATGCTGTGCCATTCTAGATACAGTAATACAAACCTTTCAAGCCCATAATGTGCTATATAAGGTATGTGAGTAGTATATCATACCCTCCAACTGTCCCAATTTGGCAGGGACAGTCCCAACTAATTCTCCATCATCCCACTTTTTCAGCTGCTTTTAAAATATCCCAGTTTTGATTTCTTCCTCCCACTTCCCCCCTTTTGTCCACAGCTTCCTTCAGTTGCTGCAAATTAAGTGCAAAGTGCAAAAGTAACTTGTACTCAGTTAACTCAGCAAGGGGGAGAAGAAAAGAGGGCTGGAATCCTGACCTTCGCAGTTGGCTCAGGCAAAAACAAACTGCTACAGCCTCTCCTAGTTTATCTGTTTTTTCTCATTAATAACTTTTGTCATCTTGACCACTCTCTGATGTTGCTTGGCCCCAAGTGCCCCAGTTTTCATCTGTGAAAAATGAAGAGCATGGTATATATATTTAAGACAATTTCATCCATTCATCATGTGTGACCACCACAGCTACCATACGATATAATGATGGTCACCAACATGGATGGCTTTAAAGGAGAATTAGATAAGTAAGATAACTGTAATGGAAGATAAGGTTATTAATGGGTTCCAGTTAGGACTTTTTTAAAACTTTATTTGTAGAATTTTAGAACATTACAGTCAGAATGATTATTTAATATGTCCAGAACATGCTTCCCTTGATTGACATTTGCTGGGGAATATCAGTGAGAGAATGCTCTTGCACTCATGTTCTGCTTGTGAACTTCTCATGGGCATCTGATTAGCCCCTACTGGGGCATCTTTGAGTATTTGTCTGTAGAGAGGAGTAGCTTATAAAGTTTTAATTTTTCCAGGTATTTTAGACAGATGCCTTAAAAAATAACATGCCATCTGAAAAAGAGATTTGGCAACAGAAGTAGCAGATCTATGATAGAAAAATGTGACTGTTTCTTTAAATGTGTTTTTCTGTTAATTTTAAGATTTTGAACAGATGCTATGTAACATTTGGGTAGATTCTACACATGTGGCAAAAAAGATAAAAGGGTTTGCAAGAAAGGAGGTATGGAGGAAAGAGTATTTTAGGTAGCAATCCTGTAAATATAGAGTCAGATGCAAGAGCAGTTGAATTCATGAGGTGGGCTTTCTCCTAGGTAAGTGGGTCTAGAATTGCAGTCACAGATATATATGATAGTTTTGTGCACTTTTTTAAAAAAAATGATGAGAGTAGATTAAAAAGATTGCAGACCTTTCTGCAATCTGTGCCCCAAATTAATCCTGTTGAGTGCCATTTGGGAAGATACTGGCTTTTATATTAAGAAAGTTCTTTCTGTAGATTTTCCTTGGTTTTTTTCCGGGCTGTGAGGCTGTGTTCTGGAAGAGTTTACTTCTGACGTTTCGCCTGCATCTGTGGCTGGCATCTTCAGAGAATGGTTAGGTAGGAGTGTATGTGGAGTTTATATACTGTGAACCCGTGTTGGGGAGAATATGTAAATTTGTGTATTTGAATGGTTAGTTTCTGGGTATAGAAATGCAAGGAGGATTAGTGTCTTTTTGGCTAATGGTTGGTTGATGGCCCATTATCTGCTGGAAATCCCCTTGTCCCTGGGTGGAAACAGATGCAGGTGAAACGTTAGAAGTAAACTCTTCCAGAACATGGCCTCACAGCTCAGAAAAAAACCAAGGAAAATCTATGGATGCCAGCCGTGAAAGCCTTCGACTTCACAAAGTTCTTTCTCTCTGTAGGTGGTGTGTGTGTTGTTGTTGTTGTTGTTTGCTAATGGTAGCAAAGTAATTTGTAGCTTGATATTAGAAAAAAAGTTCAGGCTTCTCCAGTTGTAGAGAGTTAGGGTTTTCCTCACTTCCTACTTTGGGAGAAAGGCATCATATAAATTGCATAAATACAGTAAATAAACCTGTGTCCTCCTGTTACTCCTTCAGTTGGCATGAGCTTCAGCACAGAGTGCTACAGTGGTACAATGAAACTGGAAGACCTTGGTGTGGCTACCTTGCACAAGCAAAAGTGCCTTTCCGTTTGTATTAGACATTTCTGATGGTTGCCAGCTTCATGATGAATCCATTCCAGGTTTTAGTCCACACTTTAAAAGCAGCATCCAAGGTGCTGAACCATGTCCCCCAAATGCTCCTTTAAAGTCCAGACTAAAAGCCAGGTCAAATTTACCACCCTACTGACATGGTAGACAACAGACACATCTATCTGAGTCCAAACTACAGTTTGCATATAAATATTGAGACATTGTATTTACACAAGTTATGTAGATCGCTCATGATTTTTCCCCCAAAAAGAATTATTGGTAAGTAACTGTAGTATCCAGTGTTGCATAACAAATATTCCATTTCAACTGCTCTGGAGGATAGCCTTTTATCTCCTTGGGTAGGTGGTTGCTCCTCTCATTGCATGTCAGTCTCAATTGCTTTTATAGAGCATGCCTCCCCCGTCAGCCACCAAACACATAACTCCATCTGAATGAAAAAAATAGTTAGGGTAGCCCCCTAAGCAAATTTCCTGTTTGCTCCATAATCTATTTGTTGAGTCATACAACCCCAAACATCCCTTCCTAATTTATTGAATATCTAGCCTGCTGTTTATATCAGATGTAGGTGCAAAGAGTCAAACAGACAGAAACTTGATTTTATTCATAAGGTTATGGCAAAATGTATAAAAATAATAATTTTTTGGACTCAACTCATCAATCTTTCAAATGATATGCCACACTACTCTGTATGAATGAAGAAGTAATTGGGGTGCCCAGTTATTTTGTGTATGCCACACAGCCCATGTGAAACATGCCTCCAAATTTGGTGAAAATCTGTCCATCTAGTTTTGCACTATGGGGTAAACAAACAGACAAACAGAATATTTTTTTAAAAAAATAAACAAACCATGTGTCTTATTATATTGGCTACTGGAATGATGGATATGTAAATATCCTGGGCTAAAATGTGGGTAGCATTTCATTATCCGCTTGTTATTTACTGCTTTTTGTTTTCTGAATCTTATATTTATCACCTGGACTTCTTTTTCTTAGGTTTTAAAAAGAAAATTGGTTTGTAAGTTGCTACTTAAATAATTTTTCCTTCTTTCTTTCATTTTCTTATTTTTTCCTTTTCTGTGTTTGTATGATGTTGTTAGCTGCTTTAGGCTTCTTTTGGAAGGTAAAAGAGGGTACAAATAAACAAGGATGGTGATGACAATCAAGACAGCCTTACAGAAAAGGGGTTTTAAAACTGTATGAAATTTATTTGATACTCAATACATACACTGAAACCCATATGGAATCCAGATGTTTTATGTTTTCTGAAAGAGAACAAGTCCACAGTTGATGAGAAAAGAATCTTTAGACTAAACAAATGGGAAAATCTGTTCCCTAAACACAAGAATGATCTTGTTTTCAGTAGGGCAGGTACAGTGCTATCTTCCTACTGTTCTCCCTTTTTTTGCTAGTTTTCAGGAGATTTAGCTCGTGCTGTATTATCTGTATTGATGTTGTTTTCACTTAGAATTGAATAAAACAAAAGTCTGAGTGGTAATGCCTCCAGTCCTTATACTAGTTTCATACCAGTTTTCATGCAAAGAGGATGAAAAAAGGGCTGTTTTCTTGAAAAAGCAGACGTTTTCTTGAAAAAGCAGAAGTTTTGCTAATCAGTCCCACATTTCCACAAAAATGTTCTGCATTGCTTGGGTTGATGTATCACTTTTGATTTGAAGAAAACAACTTAACTGGGAGCACCTATAACTCTTATTTCTTTCCACACCAGTTTCTATGCAAAATGACCAAAATTAACAATTTTCTCAAAAAGCTGAAGTTGACTAATTGGTCCCAAATTTGCATTAAACTGCTTGAGATGTTAACTTAAGTGTATATGCCAACTTTGGTCAAAACTGATTCATAAATGTGCATTCTAGAGCAAAAATTAGGGAAACTTGACGTGTTTGAATGGAAGGGACATGATGTAATTGATAGACGTGTCCAAAAAGTTTACTATAGTATTCATTTTGGTCCCTTTAGGTAAGACACCACTTCTGACCCTATAATCAAGTATGCATATTTTGTATAGTATGACGGCAAACATATATTTTAGCACAGACTGACCACTAGAAGATGACAAGGAGAGGCAATAAGGAATGAGAGAGAAAACAAAATACTGTACTGTCTTTCTTCCCAACATTTGTCACAGTGTGCTTGTGGAGTGCATTTAATTATTTGTGTCGATCAGTGTCCTTTTCCAAAGTGTTCACTAAATAAGTCCTTCAAGGAGCATCATCTAGAAATAGTCAGTGCTAATTGTTCAGTTGCTTCAGTTACTGTCAATTTGTATTGCATTGTTCAAGAACTTTGCAAAGGTGTCTAGTGCCTATGTTCTGACATTGTGGCCTGAAGACTCAATCCAGGCTGCCTATAATATCACGTGCCATGATTCAGGCAAAATTAAACACTTTCTCACTTAAATAAACAGGAGAGATTGAAGTTGCCTTTTTCTGTTGAATTAAATCAGTAGGGAGGGGGCTATGTTTTTCTGCCAGAATTTGTTTTAAATGAGGCAATTCTGCATATATATTTTTAGATTGTGCTTTCCTGACATTCATGGAACATTTCCTCCCAGAGCAAATATTAGTTTCTGTGGATTTTTTGCAGCAAGAGGTGCTACTTGCATGCCTACTCTGATCCCGTTAATTATAGCTACCCCTCAGCCAATGCAATTTTTACCTTTGAAAACCTGTACTTTAAACACAAGGATGTATTTAATGCCAAATGTTGTTTGTCCTAAACTCAGTACAGTACAGCCTCACTGTACTCAGTACAATACTATACTCAGTACAGTATAACCTTCACTGATGATGCTGCCCTTGTTGCCCACACAGAAGCAGCTCTGCAGCGCCTAACATCCTGCTTCGCAACAGCTGCAGAGCTGTTTGGGCTAGAAGTCAACCTGAAGAAAATGGAAGTTCTTTACCAGCCTGCACCACAGGACAAACACCACCATCCCCACATTGCCATCGGCAACTCTGTGCTTAAGTCCGTTCAGCAGTTCACCTACCTGGAAAGCATCATCTCTTCAGATGCCAAGATTGATAAAGAGATCGATCACAGATTAGCAAAGGCATATAGCGCATTTAGAAGACTTTACAAAAGAGTCTGGAGCAATAAACACCTGAGGCAAAGCACAAAAATCAGTGTGTATAGAGCTATTGTACTGTCTATTCTCTTTTATGGGTCTGAAACATGGGTCACGTTTCGCCACCACTTATGATTCCTCGAACGCTTTCATCAGCGCTGTTTATGCACAATCCTAAATATACACTGGACTGACTATGTGACGAATGTTGCTGTCCTTGAGCAAGCAGGGATCACCAGCATTGAGGCCATGTTATTGAGAATACAGCTGCGCTGGGCAGGGCACGTTTCTAGGATGGAGGACCATCGCTTCCCCAAAATAGTGCTCTACAGTGAACTCGCTACAGGTCAGCGTAAGAGGGGCGCTCCAAAAAAGCAATACAAGGACTCCCTGAAACAACATCTCAGGCTCGGCCAAATTGATCACCAACAATGGTCCACCCTGGCCTCACGTCGGGAGACATGGAGATGCACTATCCACAATGCTGCAGCCTTATTTGAGAGCTCACGCCAAACAAGTCTTGAAGAGAAACGACAACGCAGAAAGAATCACAACACGGAAACATCACCCAAGGAGGCCTTCTGCTATGCTTTCTGCAACCGGACTTGTTTATCTCGAATTGGCCTTTTTAGTCACCAGTGCGCTTGCAGTAAACGCGGGATGAGTCCTTCCTGGATCTTCATTTGCGAAGAAAAGCCATAGATAGCCTCACTGCTTTGCTCTTGATGGAAGATGTGTCTTGTGGTCTATATTTGTCTTTTCTACTTTGTTTCAAAACTTTACACCAAAGAAACACTGTTCAGTTAAACTGAAGAGACTGAAATGACATTCCAGGAATATCAGCAGCTGATAGGGGTGTGGATAAGTGATTTAGAGAATAAAATTATCTGAACCAAAGAGAGGGAGAGGGAGAGATAGATAATAAAATACTGCTCTCCTGTTTGAGAATTAATGACACAGTTTATAAATGTCACACTGTCAGCATCCTCATAAATTTTAAGCAAACCTCTTTGCAGGCGTCTGGACATTAATATTAGTAGGGTTTTTGGAAACTTGGTTGCTGCCTATTATAGCAATGGATCTTTAAATTGACCTTAAACATGTGATATAATGAGATGGCTTTTCATTAGAAGAATACATTTTAAACTCCAGAAAAGCAGAAGGAGAGACTGTATTTTCAGAATATTTTTTCAATTTTTAGCAGCAATTCATCTGCCCTACTTAAGGGAGAGAAAGTGGTTGCTTTTGGTTAGACAGTAGCTCACAGAAACCTTTTGTGTGTGTTTTCATATACCTTTGCAATACAAAGCCTGAATCCTGGGAATTGAAAATGTTTTTGCTACTCCAGAGGGGGTTGGCTCATTCCTTTATGCTCAGGAAGGAAACTGGCAAAAATGAAAAGCAGTGCCAAAAAAACCCAAGAAGGAAACCATAATGAAAACAAAACCCTGCACAACAAAACACCTTCACCCAGATCAGGGAGCAGTGTAGGAGCTTGGTCTCTGGTTTGAATTTCTTTGATGGATATTTAGCGATCACCGAATAGGATGTATTATGCATCACACGGGTGACTGCCTTCCTGTTGTCCCAGTAATCATTCCCTGTAATACCAAACTCAGATGATGAGGTCTAGCAAAATTGGAGACAAAATACAACCACTGCAAAATAAGAAGGATTTGTAGAAATATAACAAATATTTTTAAAAATAAAATGGGGCAAAATATGTCAAAAAAGTTGTAGAGTGAACTGACCCTGATCAGAAGCCATAGGCTGTGAGACTGGAAAAGAAAAACTGGGTGGTGGTAGGATGAAATATCCTTAAGAAGGTCATGGCTGGCCCTCTGGAATCCTGAACAGGAGCACTCCTGTTAGAAGGTGAGCTTACACTACAGAATTTTGTTACAGGTCCAATCTGTGCTTAATACAATAATGGTAGAATGTTGTTGTAAATTGCATTTCTTTCTTCTACAAATGACAGCCAATGAAATGGAATGGGGTTTGGAAAATGGGCACAATGACATCACATCATGACCACAATATATCACAGCATTAATATGTCCACTCAGTATAGGCCCACTGAGAGGCATCTAGCACGGCCTGGGGACAAACAAACCCAGGAGTAGCCAAATAGCAGAACTGCACAGCAGAAAGGGCACACGAACAAATTCTTCAACTAGCAGCTGTTTCATTGCTCTGACCCACTTTCACACACAAAAAGACTTACAGACAGCGAGGCTCATCCAAAGATATCTTGAGGTCTTTATCTTCAATTTCAGTATAAACAAAGTATATGCACAGCAAACCTCGTTAACGAACTCAACAGCAATATCTCCAACATCCACCAATACTCCTCTTCCTTCATGAAACCAACCCCCACACAATGCTTCTTGTGGTTCAACTATATAGGAGTGTTTGTCAGCCTTCTGCCTAGCCACAGCTGTGATCAAACCCACTTCAGCTGTGCTGATCTGTGATTTGTTGCTCCAACATTTTTCCTTTTGTGCTTAAAGCAATATGTTTATATGCTTGACTAGAAAGTGTGCAAGGTCTCTCATTGCTTGAGGTGGGAGAACACTCATACTACCCACTCCCTCCCTCTATGCCTCGCTCTGTGGTGGGACTTCCTCAGATCAAGGCGTTGTGGATGAGTTGGCCATGGAGACTGCATGGACTAACACTGCATTTAACTATATCTGTATTTTGTATTATTAATATTATTGGGGAGAGAACAGCAGCAGATGTAGTGTGTGCCAATACACCTCATTCTAGCTGTAAAAATCTGAATTGTTTTCTCACATTGTCACTGTCTGTGTTGCTAATATTGACCTATTGCAGGGAAATCTTATGAGGGTTACTATCTTAATGAAAGTGAAAGCTGACTCCTTGAAGAAGCACTACTTAAGTACTAAGTATTGCTCTTATACATTTGGCACCAGCATTTATATCCTGCTTTTCTGCAAATATTTCAGTCATTTACAATCCAAATAATTGACATTGAAGGTTTATTCACATACACGGAAATAAGTACAAATGATTTCATTGGCACTTACTTTTGTCAAACTGGGCTGAGAGCTGGGCTGTGTGATTCTGACTTGTATGCAAAATAAATAAACAACCCCCACAATCTGTTACAGAATACACCTAGTCAGTGACTGAAATGACAACTGAAAAATGTGATCAAAACTGTAAGACAACATGCTCCAATATAATTAACTGGGTGTGGTGAGTTAGCCAAAGAAGGAAGGATATGTGTGTGTGAACTTTGCCAGAATCTACAGAAGCACAATCCTTCATTAGGAAGTTATGTAGCTAAATGACAAAATTAAAAATTAATATGTCACTAAGTCTGGATATTGTACATCTGACTATACATAAGGATCTCACATGTGAAATTATTGCTTTTTTAAAAATAAAAATGAGCAACTTATTAAATAGTTCTTCTCATTCAAGGACCAGAAAGTAGCCAAAATAATATTATTAACACACCTCCCCAAAGGTGAATTGGAGAGTCTGGGAAGCAACAAGCCCATTCTCCTAAAATTTCTTCAGGTTTAACTACATAAAAACATTATGCAAGAAAAAAAAGTGTTTTATATATAAGCATTTGATTTTATTAAAATTTCTTTGTAGCAATGTATTTTATAGGGGAAAAAGGGGGAAAAAAGAAAAAAAATTGTAAAAGATCAAGCCTTGTTGAGGAAATAGGATGGTCACTCATGCGTTTCCAGCAAGGAGGAAATACGTCACTGAAAAGAGGACACTGACTTGCATATATGTGCTACTGTCTATGGAGAAATACAAAACTAGAAATAATTACTTTAATTTAAGAAGATACAGTATACAGTGCATTTCACCATGGTAGGGATATTTATGATCTGTCCCTGCTTTCTCGGTCTGTGTTTAGGAGTTGATGGTAGACAATTCCAAGACCTTTATTTTTTACTTCTTACGGTTCTTTTTGTTAGATTGAAGTTGGATTTCATGGCTCATGAAATGCAAGATGAATTCAAATAAGGGAACTGTCCTCTGAGAAACAAACCGAATCAGCACCCTGTGAGGAAGGCAGATCTTGGAGCAGGATGAGGAAGTGTCTTGGGAAATGTGTTCTCTGTTGGGAAATGCTGCTTCACCAACTTTCCATATGTCATTATTAGTGTGATCAAACACTCTTGATTTGTTGACTATGACCAAAGGTACATGGACTTTCAAAAAGCTTTGAAACAAAGTTTCTACTAGATTATTACTAAATACACTTAGCAGTTCCCTTCTAGGTTGGTAAGCAGGAACTGGTCTTCTCCTAGGTTAGTAACTAGTTTTAAAAAGTGCAAGGCGGACAAGAATAAACAGATGTCTTATTTATTTATTTTAAAAATTTCTATACCGCTTATCAGTGCCAAAGCACTCCCTAAGCAGTTTACAATGTAAAAACAAGTAAAAATAAGACAATTAAAAACAATTAAAAAGTAACAATTAAAATTATTTTTAAAAACACATACAATTTAAAACAAACAAAAAAACACATAAAAACACACCCCAATAAAAGCATCTGTGCCCGCAGCTACAAATTCAAAGTTTGCTGAAATAAAAACATTACTGTTCGGAAGTGGAATGCACTGCCTGGGAGTGTGGTGGAGTCTCCTTCTTTGGAGGTTTTTAAACAGAGGCTGGATGGCCATCCATTGGGAATGATTTGATTGTGTATTCCTGTATTCATGGCAGGAGGTTGGACTGGACGGCCCTTGTGGTCTCTTCCAACTCTGACATTCTATGATTCTAATATAAAAAATCAGGATATAGAAAATAATTGGTTTATTGTTCCATTGCCTGATGCTTTACCGTGGGATTTAAAGAAATTGGCAGACGAATAGTTAATCCGTGGCTCATAGGTTCCATCTACACTGTAGAAATAATGCAGTTTGACCACTTTAACTGCTATGTCTCCATTCTACAGAATCCTGGGATTTGTAGTTTTGTGAGGCACCAGCATTCTTTGGCAGAGAAAGATAAAGACCTTGAAAAACTACAAATCCCAAGGTTCCATAGGGTGGTGCTACAGTACTCAAAGTGGTGTCAAACGACATTATTTCTACCATGTAGATGCACCCTTAGTCATGAATTGAGAGATAATTCATGGAAGCTGAAGACCGAAGGAACTCAAACCCTCTCTGATTATTCTCCCCCAATCCCAATTATTGTGTGTTGGGGGAGGAAGGAGAATGAGGCCAAGCCAACTTGTCATCAGTTTCAGCACCTTCCACGTGCTAACTAGACAGAATTCTGTAGCAGGTACTCTTTTGCTCTCATGGAGGTTTCATGCTCAATTTAGAATCCTAGAACAAATGACTGAAGAAATTTTCAGTATCCCTCTGAATCAGAGATGTTGGTGGACATATTGCCTCAGTGTTCTGCTAGTGAGATTTCCAAATGAACCTGCCCGGCCCTGGTTGGAAACAGAATATCCATCAGGGCTGTCATGTTTGTGAGTGTTGGAAGAAGGAATATATAGTAATAACAAAGAATGAGTCAAAGCAGCAAAAATCCTAGACAGAAGCCTGCATAGGTAGTAAGCATCACATTGTTATCAGGTTGGAGGATGAAGCAATAATGAGAAAGAAGGAACCTTCTTTTAAAGAAAGCAGATATGGTGTGTCAGTCTTTGCCGTAGTCACAGCAACAATGTTATAGTAGAAGATTGAGTCAAACTAGGAGAATGGTGCCAGGTGATAAGTTATCAAACTTATGAATCATGGAAAATCACTATGAAGATTCTTGCCAGTTTTCCCAGAGATGATGATAATGATGTTTTCTTGTTGTTGATGATGGTTATGATGTGAATAACCTGACCACAGGAACCATGGCATCAGAGAAATAACAGAAAAAAAATGGACAAGAAGAATAAAAGTTGTTTTTAATGAATAACTATTAGCCGTTTCCCCACATAAATGAGTTAGTCGATTTTTTAAACTTCAAAGTACATTCTCACCATTACTGCTTCCCAATTCTTTTTATATTGGACTTCAAGTGTTATATGTACCTGGCCCTTCTTCCTCTCACTGAATCAGACTACATTGTGGGGTTCGGAATTTTAATTAGTCTTCTAGGGACATAGAAAGAACAACATGGTGTTGGAGTGAACGGAACTATAGTACTGTAGATGGGAAGGTGTTATAAAAGAGAGCAAATATTGCCTGAATGTACAGGATGATTGTTGCTGAGATGCAGAAAGCATGAAGGATCTGCAATCTGAATAAAGTACAACAGGATTAATGGCAACATTGTGAGCTTTAGTTAAAAATGACTAACTGTTCCAAATAATATTTTCAAGAATTTGAACTGCATCGTGAATTCTGCTATGGGATAATTTTATTTGTAGCCTGAAGATATCAAGTTAGGCTGACATACTTGCTTCATGGTGAACAAAAGATCGTTAGAATGACTTCTGTTTTACCTCAGTCCTGCTCACAATCCAGCCTTCTGCTGCTTCTCTTCACCTATTTCTGTGTTGTGTAAGGACTTTAAATATCACTTTTTATGTTGCCCCTGGCAAGGTTGTCTGTTCCTGATACAGGAGTATCAACCCACATTGTCTCCTTTTCCCCCTTGACTCTGCCTGCAGTAACACAATATAGGACATTGTGCTAGCAGTCAGATACTGTCAGATTGTGTCTACTTATTTTCTGATAACAGAAAAACTATTACATTTATCTATATCTATAATTAATTACATTATATCCCTCTGTCCTAATCAAGAAGGGTAGTGCCAGATGCAGGGCTCTCCTATTCCCAACTTTATCCTCACAACAACTCTGTGAAGTAGGCCAACCTGAGAGTAAGTGATGCAAGGACACATAATGAATTTCAAGACTGAATGGGGATTGGAACCTGGATTTCCCAAGTCCTTTTGGGTTGTGGTGAAAATATTGTAAGAGGAATGCTTTCTCATCCAAGCCTATTATATTGTGTTTGTGTAAATGTACTATTATAATCATTAAATGTTCACTCTTATATCTTTATAGCAGTTCTTGCCTAGTAAAATCTTGGGAATCTTGATTAAACTTGTTTTACTTTAGTCTCTTTCTCTCTCTGCAAGTCAGACTTGACCAGACATCCATGAAATACTCTGATAGGCCTCACACTGAATACTTGTTGGTGTTAATATTTTAAATATTAATGTTTTAATTTTTTTAAAAAAGTAGACAGTTTCTCAGTTCCATGAAGAGTTGCACAGAATGTTCTCAAAAGATTTGTTTTTCATTCTTTTAGGTAACAGTATCCAAATACGCTCTTGCCTTTCATTTTCTTCCTTCAGACATATCACTGCTACTGAAATTGGCCTTTCTTCCCCTCTCTCTCTGACTGTGGCTCTCTGCAGTACCAAAAACCTACTTGAGAGGGTTTTTTAGACAGAAGAGTAGGTTTTTGGTGTGCATACCCTCCAACTGTCCCAATTTAGTAGGGACAGTCCTGATTAATAGTCTGTCATCTCACTTTTTCACCTACAGTACTTCTAAAATATCCCAGATTTTCTTTCTTACTCCCCCTCCCCCCTTTGTCCTGAGCTTACTTCAATTGCTGTAAACTGGGTTCAAAATGCAAAAGCAGTTTGCGCTGTTAACTCAACAGTGGGGGCAGGGGGAGGAGAGGAAGAGGCAGAATTTTGTCCTTCCCTATAGACTCAGGCAAAATCAAACCGCTGCAGCCTCTCCTAGTTTGTGAGATCTCCCTCATTAATTACCTTTGCCATCTTAACCACGCTCTGATGTTACTTGGCCACACATGTCCTGGATTTCATCTGTGAAATTATGGTATGGGTTCTGTAGGAGTGGGAATGGCTTCCTGATTCAGGCAGAAGCAGTTTTTCATGAAACTGCAGGGACTAAATTTCAACACCCTTTTAATATTTGATTTGCAAGTATAACTTAAATTAAGAAGGTTTCTTTTTCAAGGAATTAAATGTTAGTGGGTAAGATATGGACACACTGTCTGTACATTATTAGGCTAGGTCAGATTTCTGATCTTCTTTGTGTGTTTCATGATTGCTTTGTTATGATAACTTTCCAAGTTTTAAACTTATGCAAACTGCTTGCAAAGAAAGATAATACAGTTTCAAAATGATTTCAAAGTCAAATTGTGCCCTCTGAAGTTCTTTTGTTTGAGAATGATTGAACAAAGCAAAAAGGGTTCTTTTAACTCTAGTGAAGCCCATGTTGAACATCCATTCCAGCGGGTAGTCCTTTTTCTTGGTAAATCACTTTCAAGTATTCCCTCGGTTCTCTGTACAGTGTTTTTGGCCAATATTCAGTCCAAAATAGATAAAACTTTGGAAGGAAATGGATTTCTTCTGCTTCTTTGGGTTTTCTTATGAGAGGGGCTCTAATACCTAATATGCATTACAAGTACCTATATTTATATTGTCACACAATATAATGTTTAATTACTGTAGTATGTCATATTATGCCTACTGATTTGTAGAGGCAGATTTGTTAGCTAAGCTATGATGTTTGTATTAAAGCTGGATATATAATTGGGTTTCATATTATTAAATAATAAGAAATGAGTTTAATAATCCGGTTAGAAAGACAGCTGTGGTGCTAATGATCAGAATGCACCAAAGCTTGCAGCTAGTGTGAGTTGTGGTGCATTCTGATCTTTGGACACACATGGATTCATTTGTTTCTATACAGTCAAATAAGGCAGGAATAAAACAGTGTGTAAGTATAGCCTTTTAGACAATTGATGCAGAGCATTAGTTTCTGCTACAATCCTGAGAAAGGAGTCTACAGTTCAATGTCTCCAGAGGTTAGCAGGGCTACTGCTGAAATGCTGCTTTTTCCAGGATCATGTAAAGGATCCCATTTTAATTTTAATTTTAACACATTACAATAGTAATGTATTCATGATTGCATAGATTCCCACGAAATGGTGATTTATTTTTCCTAACTGCTATCCAAGTAGTGAGGTTTGTCCCAGAAACTTACACTCATGCAGTATGGCTGGAAAAATAAACTGGCAAAGAGTTTACTTTGATAGGGAGTAGATTTGGGACAGACCAGAGGAAGTATAGTACTGTACTTCACACAATGCAGTACAGAATTAATTAATGGAATTAACTGCCTTTATGTAGAGTGGATTTAGCAGTACCAGTTGTTGTGCAGGGCTCTGATGGAGCCTCCAGATTCTGAGGCAATATATATCTGCTTGGCCGCTCTAAGAGACATGATGCCTCTAATTTTGCAGCTGCATAGAATCATAGAGTTGGAAGGGACCACAAGGGCCATCCAGACCAATCCCTTGCCATGCAGGAACATACAATCAAACAGGAGTACTCTCCAACAGATGGCCATCCAACCTCTGTTTAAAAACCTTCAAAGAAGGAGACTCCACCACACTTTGGGGCAGTGCATTCCACTGTCAAAGAGGTCTTACTGTCAGGAAGCCCTTCCTAATGTTTAGATGGAATCTCTTTTCCTGTAGTTTGAAACTAATGCTCTGTGTCCTAATCAAGCTTGCTCCATCTTCAATATGATATCCTATCAAATATTTAAACATGGCCATCATGTCACCTCTTAATCTTCTCTTCTTCAGGCTAAACCTACGCAGCTCCCTAAGCCGCTCCTAGAATCATAGAGCTGGAAGAGACCCCAAGGGCCATCCAGTCCAATCCCCTGCCACACAGGAATACACAATCAAATCATTCCCAACAGATGGCCATTCAGCCTCTGTTTAAAAACCTCCAAAGAAGGAGACTCTACCACACTACAAGGTAGTGTATTCCTCATAGGGCATGGCTTCCAGACCTTTTACCATTTTGGTCACCCTCTTCTGGACGTGCCCAGCTTGTCAATGTCCTTCTGGAATTGTGGTGCCCAGAACTGGACACAATATTCCAGGTGAGGTCTGACCAAAGCAGAATAGATTGGTACTATTACTTCCCTTCATCTAGACACCATAATCCTATTGATGCAGCCTAGAATCACATTGGCTATTTTAGCTACTGCAACACACTGTTGTCTCAAGTGGCATCTAAAAAGCCTGTGTGATTTTAGGCTGCATCAGTAGGAGTGTCTAGATAAGGTCTAGATCGAGGGAAGTATGCCCACACCTCTAGATATGTCCATAACCTGTACACAATAACAGGATCATAGTGTCTAGATCGAGGGAAGTCATAGTACTACTCTATTCTATGTTGGTCAGACATCACCTGGAAGTGCTCCACTATTTTTAAAAAAGTTATTTAATTAAAAATAGGAGGGCCATGCTTCTGGAATCTTTATTCTCTTTTCAAACAAGGAACCTTGTGGCACTTTTTTGAACAAATATATGGTTTTTAGGAAATTAGAAGGGTACTTCTGGCTGCTGGTGTCAGCAATGGAGTGGCCCATGGTAAGAGGGGAATTGGCCCCTGGATTTGCAAGAGTTGCTCATCCCGATTGATGTAAACAGTGTACCTATGTAGGAATCTGTTTTTGTATTCTGGGTGCAGAACTGTCCATTAGATTTACAAATAACTTCTGTAATATTTCTAACAGAGGGAAATGTAGTGGCAAGCCAGGAAAAAATAACATTGATTTAAAAATGAATGGTTTTCATTTAAGGCAGATAAGACTTTGGATTTGTCACGCTTGACTGCATCTTGTTAATTATTTTTGTAATATTTAAAGAAACATTTTATTCTGATTATCAATATTTGTTTAAGGTTTGACCACTGAACTATATCCATCTTTTTTTTCTGTTTCCTTTCTCTTCCTTTTTTAAACTTGCCATTAACAAGACTGAAAATGCTTCCCTTTAATGGGGGAAAAAGTGATAAAGGAGAGTGCCAAAGTTTAAACAAAAGCAGATGACTGTGATAGATTTTCTGGCAGGGAAGACAAAGAAGCTCTAGTGTGAATCTCTTGACTAAATGGCTGTGTGTGTATGTATGTGCCTTCAAGTCTACTGTCAACTTATGGTGACCCCATGAATTTCATAGGGTTTTCTTAGACATAGAATGCTCTACGATTTACTTAAAGAGTGGCACAATAATTCTATCAGTAGGATGTTTAGAAAGCAATCTTTAAAAGCTAACCAGCTGCTTTCCTAAAGTATTTTAAGCCTATGCTACACCATGATAGATGGATTACGCAGATTCATAACTTGTTTAAAGAAGTGGTTTTCCTCCCCTTTATCTTGAGGATACTTTATTACTTTCAGATTGCTTAGGGCTATGTACAGACCCCATTGTTTTCCTGGACCAACCTCCCAGCTGTCTTTAATCTGCCTAGGTGACATTCCTCCAGGAAGCCTTGCTTTTGTTGGGAAATCAGTTTCCCAATGTTCAAACCACTAATTGTATTTCTTTGGGAAACAGCAATTCTTGAGCAACACACAAAAGTATTGTACACATTTTATTAGCACAGTTCTACTAGGATCACAACTTCTTATGGAATAGTATCTGTGGCAGATGTGCCTTACCGGATATGTCGCAAGTCTCACTTTCACCACAGGGGGAAATGGCACAATGATTGTCAACTGTTTTTATCACTCTCCTGCAGCCCAGTTTTCTGCATGAACTCCAGTGTCTGCATGTACATTTGCCGCAATAAAACAATGATATGCACACACCCAAGCAAAGCTGTCCCTTTCCCCATTCCTGTTACATATGGAAGTGAATATCACTTCCTGTGGTTAGCACTACTAAAGTTAGAACTACTAAAGTCATTATCATCACAGGAAAATAACAATATCTGGAAAACAGCCTGACTCCATTGTGTTTTATATTTCTTGATAAATCACATTCAGGTCTATATTTCACTACAGGAAAATTGCATTTTTGTGCTGTCTTGAAGAAAGTTGCTCTTGAGTATTTGTTTTCAACCCAAGCCTTAAAGAGACAGAAGATGAAAGTCAGTGAGGTATTTTAACATTATTGTTCATTGCAGATCCTGTTATTGTGTACAGGTTATGGACATATCTAGAGGTGTGGGCATATTGAAATTTGCCAGGCTGAAATTAGATATGTTTCTTCCTCTGGGTGTATCTAGCTGTTAGCGGGGAAAACAACCAAATCATAAGAAGATGTATTTCTTGATTTGCCCAACTATGATGGGATTTTCTGAGTGCTGCTGGGCTGCTGGGCATAAAGAATTTTAAAGATTTATTTATTTTTCATCTGCCTTTGCAAACCTAGATATCATTTACTACTTCTGAGCTCAGCAGCCAAATATTAAAAGAAGATATATATTTCTCCTCTGTCTAGTCAAATTTATTTTTCCCACTTCCATTATTGACTGCATCTAGATTTGCATTATTTTTCCCTCTTCCTCTGCCCCATTTTCAAACATTTGCAGCATATTTGCAAAGACAAATTTAGAACTGTTTCCTTCTTCAGGGCCATTCTGGCCATTTGCATGAAAGGAAAGAGGCAAAGAAATGAATGAATGGGAAATTGTAACCTGGATCCAGGCTTAAAACAGATCTATTGAAATCAGTGTGACTTAGGTCCCGTCTACACGATTTAAATTATACGTACGGCATGCGGAAGTTTGCGCTTCGGTACAAACGGTCGTGCGGATGCACACAAATGCAAAAGAGGGGGGCGGTTTTCCACCCTGAAATATGCACACGTGGCATTCGGGAGGGAAAGCAGATCGCGAAGAGAAATCCGTATGCCGTTCGGATGGCTGACGGGTCTGTACGGTCCGTTTGCACACATACGAACAGGCAGGGTAATCTGATTGGCTGGCCGAGTAGAGGGGGCAGGGCTAGCACAGAGGGGAATTGGGAGCGGCCGCCATGTTGGTTTCCCGGCTAGCGAGCGTCCGGTAAGTCCGTGAATTTATATGTTTGTTTATTTTTATTTTATATCGTAAATACGGAAAACCGACTGTCCGCAAACCAGGAACCTTTTAAAACAAAAAGCGGTTGGAGATTTAAAACTGCCGCTTGGCTTGCTCGCTCCAGCCAGCTTTGGGAAGAGGGAGTCATACGGAGCTTAGGGGGCTTAAAAATCGTATAGCCGGTTCGTATGCGTACGCACGACAGGCTGTTCGTATTTTTTGACCCCCATACGGATTTCTTTATGATCGTATAGCCGCTCCCTTAGGCTGCTGACACACTGTAGAAATAATGAAGACTGACACCACTTTAACTATCATGGCTCCATCCTTTGGAATCTTGAGATTTGTAGTCTGTTGTGGCAACAGAGCTCTCTCTGACAAAAAAGGCTAAATATCTCAGAAAACTACAAATCCCAGGATTCCATAGCACCCAGACATCACAGTCAAAGTGGTGTCAGACTGTATTATTTCTGCAGTGTGCCAGCAGTCTTAAATTAATCAAGTGTTAAGTTTAGTCGTTTAAATCCTGTCTGCTTCAGTGGACGTACTGTAACTGTGTCTGACTCTCAACACAACCCTATGTAATCTTGTGATTTCTGCTTCATTTATGACTGTGATCAGATTTTTAAAAATATCTAGCTCTTTAAGTAAGCAGTAGGCAAAATGGAGGGGGGGATTAAAATTAAATGTATGATTGGATTTATGCTGCTTCCCCTTCAGTTACATGCCAGCCCACTTGAAATTACAAGGAGAGAAGAATTTAATTGCCCCCCCCCCGCTCTTTGTTCCTAACAAAATGGCACCCCTACAACTATCTGCTGCAGGACAGAAGTTGTTGGTGGTACCAGTAACATCTACAACACTAGTACCAATGTGGGGGGTGTTATTGGTACAGTGAGGAGGGAAGAGTTAACCTTGTGATCTTGCTCCACCTTCTGTTGTATAACCAAAAGTAGTGACCCAACTGAAATGCAGTCATGCATTTTCTGTATTGTTTAGTTTGGACTCTGGTTTTGAAGGTGTATCTTTCATGCTAGTGAACATTGTGCGACTGTCCTCAAGGCATTTTTATATAGAATCATAGAATCATAGAGTTGAAAGACACCACAATGCCATCCAGTTCAACCCCCTGCCACGCAGGAATAAACAATCAAAGCAGTCCCAACAGATGGCCATCCATTCTCTGCTTAAAAATCTCCAACGAAGGAGACTCCACCATACTCCGAGGCAGTGGATTCCACTACCAAACAGCCCTTACTGTCAGGACGTTCTTCCAAATATTCCCAGAAGACATCACAGCCCTGTTCAAACATTGCCTCACCACAAGCTACTTCCAGTGGGATAACGAATTTTATGAATAGATAGATGGGGTAGCCATAAGCATCCCTCTGAGCCCTGTGCTAGCAAACTTTTACATGGAACATTTTGAAAAGCAAGCTCTGGAAACAGCACAAAAAAAGCCCACAACATGGTTCCAATATGTGGACAACACTTTCACCATTTGGAACCACAGAAAAAAGATTTGGCCTCATTCCTGAACCACCTGAATAGCATCCACCTGAATATCCAGTTCACAATGGAAAAAGAAAAGAAAGGATCATTGCCATTCTTGGATGTCCTAGTTATCTGCAAACCAAACCAACAGTTGGGCCACAAGGTATACAGAACCCCCCCCCACACACACACGGACAGATACCTACACAAGAACTCCAATCATCACCCAGGACAAAAAAGAAGCACAATAAAAACATTGGTAGACCGTGCAAAAAGGATCTGCAAACCCCACTACGTGGAGGACAAACTAAAGCACCTAAACTGGGCTCTACGGGCTAATGGTTACTCCAAATCAGACATCACAAGAGCAGTCAGACCCAGAAAAAAACGCAGGGATGAAGAAAAACAACCACCCAAAGGGAAGGTATTTTTTACCATACATCAAAGGAGTCACAGACAGAATAGGGAAACTAATGAGGAAACAACTTCTAAACAATCTACAGACCAACCAAGAAAATCCAAGAAATGGTATGCTTAGTGAAGGACAAAAGAGACCCTCTCACAGTTGCAGGGGTTTACTGCATACCATGTAGCTGTGGACAAGTTTACATAGCAACCACTAAACACAGTGTGCAAATACGAATCAAGGAACATGAGAGACACTGCAGACTAGGCCAGCCAGAAAAATCAGCAGTAGCAGAACAAGTTCTTCCTAATGTTTAGATGGAGTCTCTTTTCCTAAAGTTTGAGTCCCTTGCTCCATGTCCTTGTCTCTGGACTAGTAGAAAACAAGCTTGCTCCATCCTGAATATGACATCCTTTCAAATATTTAAACATGGCTATCATGTCCCCTCTTCAACTTCACTCCTCCAGACTAAACATACCCAGCTCCGTAAGCCACTTCTCATAGGGGGCATGGCTTCCAGACCTCCCACCATCCTGGTTGCCCTCCTCTGGACATGTTCCTGCTTGTCTATATCCTTCTGGAATTAATTATGGTGCCCAAAACTGGGCACAGTATTCCAGGTGAGGTCTGACCAAAGCAGAATACAGTCGCACTGTTACTTCCCTTGATATAGACACTATACTCCTATTGATGCAGCCTAGAATAGCATTGGCTTTTTTAGCTGCTGTATCACACTGCTGACTCATGTTCAGCTTGTGGTCCACTAAGGCTCCTAGATCTCTTTCGCATGTACTGCCATCAAGCCAGGTGTCACCCATCCTATATCTGTACTTTTCATTTTTACTGTCCAAGTGTAACATGCAGCATTTCTCCCTGTTGAAATTCATTTTGTTAGTTTTGGCTCAGCTTTCTAATCTGTTAAGGTCATTTTGAATTCTGATCCCATCCTCTGGGGTATTAGCTACCCCTCCTAATTTGGTGTCATCTCCAAACTTGATAAGCATACCCTCTATTCCCTCATCCAATTCATCGACAAAGATGTTGAATAGCACTGGGCCCAGGACAGAAACCTGTGGCACCCCACTGGTCACTTCTCTCCAGGATGAAGAGGAGCCATTGGTGACTACCCTTTGGGCTCAGCCCATAAAGCAGTTACAAATGCACCTAACAGTTGCATTGTCTAGCCCGCAGATTACTAACTTTTTTGCAAGAATATCATGGGGGGCTTTGTCAAAAGCCTTACTGAAATCAAGATACACTACATCCACAGCATTTCCTTCATCTACCAAGTATGTAACTCTATCAACAACAACCAAAAAAGATAAGATTAGTCTGGCATGACTTGTTCTTCAAAAACCCATGTTAACTTTTAATGATCACAGCATTCCTTTCTAAGTGCTTACAGACTGTCTAATGATCTGCTCTAAAATCTTTCCTAGTATTGATATCAGGCTGACTGGGCGATAATTATTTGGGTCTTCTTTCCCCCCCTTTTAAAGATGGGGACAACATTTACCCTCCTCCAGTCTGCTGGGACCTCTCCTTTTCTCCAGGAATTTGCAAAGATTATTGCCAGTGGTTCTGAGATTACTTCTGCCAGTTCTTTTAGTACCCTTGGATGTAGTTCATCTGGACCTGGAGACTTGAATTCATTTATACTGGCCAGGTATTCTTGAACAACCTCTTTACCTATTCTGTGCTGCATTTCCCCTACTGCATCATCTGCTCCATCTTCCCCAGGTTCAGCACTGTTCTTCTTTTGGGAGAAGACCAAGCAAAGAAGGCGTTGAGTAGCTCTGTTTTTTCTCTGTCCCCTGTTAGAACTTTGCCAACTTCTCCCCGCAGTGGTCCTACCACTTCTTTGTTCTTTCTTTTGCTGCGGACATATCAATAAAAGCCCTTTTTATTGGTTTTAACTTCTCTAGCAAGCCTGAGCTCCATCTATGCTTTTGCTTTTCTGATTTCCCCCCTACATGAGCTGGCTATTTGTTTGAATTCTTCTTTGGTGATTTCTTTCTTTTTCCATTTCTTGTACATGTTCCTTTTAAGTCTTAGCTCAGTTGAAAGTTTTTTAGACATACTAGTTCCTTTAGACACCTGCCATTTTTCCTCTTCCTCAAATTGGAACTGTTTGAAGTTGTGCCTTCAATATCTACTTTTTAGAAACTCCCATCCATCATGTACTCTTTCTCTTTTAATATTCCTGACCATGAGATCACCCCCAATAATTCCCTAAGTTTTCTGAAATCAACTCTCTTAAAGTCTAGAAGACATGTCTGGCTTCCCCTTTCCTCTGTATAACAAACTCCAGGAGAACATGGTCACTCCCAACTAAGGATCCCACCACTTCTACTCTATTAACCTGGTCATCTCTATTGGTTAGGATCAGATCTAAAATAGCTGATCCCCTTGTTGCCTCTTCCACTTTCTGGACAATAACATTGTCTGCAAGGCAAGTGAGGAATTTGTTGGGACTTTAAATTTTTGTCAGAGCTGAACTTCCAACAAATATCAGGATAATTAAAATCCTCCATTATTACTACATATCTTTTGTCTGAATGTGCGGTCATCTCTTCCAGGAAGGCATCATCCACGTCCTCAGTTTGACTTGGAGGTCTATAGTGTGACACTTAAAATTTCACCTTCCTCCTACACACTGATTTATAAAAACTAAATGTTAAAGCACTGGCTAGAATGTACATTTGATTTACAAATGGCTCCCTTATGCTAGGAATTGTAATTGATTGCAGCCAACCCTCCTTATGTTTTCATTTCATCCCTTCTGCTTTCTAACATTCACATATGGCACACATAACCATGAGACATAATCCAAAGAACTGTTTGCAGTCACATGTGCACACTGTCTTAAATGTACATTTTGGAGCGCAGTGCTTCTGTTTTGCAAATTGTAAAAAGGAGAACTGGGGAGAAGTACCAGTAGGAACAGAGTAATATGATTTACCTGTTACTAGTGCGTCACAGAGATTAATTGTGTAATTCTTGTTAACTGTTCTCAAGATGTATAGCAGTGTATGTGTAAGCTGGGCATAGTTAATGTTGCTTCCCTTATTGTAGTCATACATCTCCCTTTATGGATCTTATTTTCCAGTGAGATATTTAATCCTCTTGCAATAAAATGAAAGCACCAATGTACTTATCAAACATGAGCATTGTACTAATTTTAATCAAGAAACTAACAAACTGCAGCACTTTCACCAGCATACATAGCTATTTGCACATGATGTATCTAAAGCCAAAAATATATTTGGCCAGTGTTACAGGCAGAGCTGGTCTTGGCCTGAGATGGTACAGCATGGCCGTCTAGGCACCACATTGAAAGAGCAGCATCTGCTGCAGAAGCAAATGGTGTTGACTTAAGTGAATGCATTTTTGTTGCTCAGGAATATGGAAGAGAGTAGAGAGTGGGAATAGGGTATCTTTATGCTCTAATGGAGGAATGGGAGAGCCAAAAATGTGCAGAGAATTATAGCCAGACTGATGAGAAAAAAATGTTGTGTCAGTTGAATTCAAGGTTGTGAGTGAGCTTCGTATGAGTATACATCACCCAGTGTGTCAGCCCTATGCATACGCATCTCACTATATTAATGCCAGAAATGACACACAACTGATTGTCATGTAGACCTCAATGCAGTTGCTAGTCCCAACTGGAACAGATTGAATGAATTAATTGCTAAAGGATAAGTCAACACATACTGAAATACCATTGATTTAAGGGGTGTCTACCCTAGTTGAAAGTAACAATTGGATTTTGGCCATATTGTCGTTGTGTGCCTTCAAGTTGTTTCTGACTTATGACAACCCTAAGGCAAACCTATCACAGGATTTTCTTGGCAAAATTTGTTTGAAGGGTTGCCTTTGTCTTCCTCTGGGGCTAAGATAGTGTGACTTGCCTAAGGTTGCCCATGGCTGGGCAGGGATTTGAACCCTTGTCTCCAAAGTCATAGTCCAGTACTCAAACCACTACACCAATGTCATCCATAGGAACTACATTTGTTCCTGTGTAGAGGTGCTTCTGTTTAAGAAATGCATCATATGGGAAATAGCACTAAGAATCCATACCCTCCAACTGGCAGGGACAGTCCTGATTAATTCTCTGCCATCCCACTTTTTCAGGTGATTTTAAAATGTCCCAATTTCTCTCTCCTCCTCCTCCTTTCTCCCTTTCTCCTTAGCTTACTTCAGTCACTGCAAGCTGAGTTCCAAGTACAAAAGTAGTTTGTACTCAGTTAACTCTGTGTAGGAGAAGAGAGGAGAGGGCAGAATCTTGCTCTTCCCAGTAGGCTCAGGCAAAAGCAAACTGCTGCAGCTTCTCCTAGCTTGTGTGTCTTCCTTCATTCATAACTTTTGATACCCTGACCACACTCTGATGTTACTTGGTCACATGTGTCTCAGTTTTCATTTGTGAAATGTGGGGGGGGGGTATGACATGCTTGGCTTTTTCTATGTGTAGTTCCTTCCTTCCTTCCTTCCTTCCTCCCTCCCTCCCTCCCTCCCTCCCTCCCTCCCTCCCTCCCTTCTTTCTTTCTTTTACTGTATATGATGGTGGTGCACTAGATCTCATAATTCCACTTCTGAAATCTGGTGGAACAGCCGAGATACAGATTTCTTGCCTCGGTGTAAACTAGGCCTTTGTGCAAGAGCAGATCATCATCATTATTATTAATTTCTATCTCGCCTTTCTCCCACCAATATGGGATTAGGTATTCTGTTAAGTTTCTTGTGTCAAACATTTTATAATGTAATGGGTGTACAGTTGTTCCTCTGTATCCACAGATTTGGTATCCACGGATTTAAGTATTCACAGCTTGAAAATATTTTTTAAAAATAACAATCTAAAAAGCAAACCTTGATTTTGCCATCTTATATAAGGGACACCATTTTGCTATGCCACTGCATATAATGGGACTTGACTATTCACAGATTTTGGTATCCATGGGGGTCCTGGAACCAAACCCCAGTGAATATGAGGGGACAGCTGTATATTATTTAATTTTGTCTTACTTTGTAGTACTCCACACATTGACTTCATTAATAATGTTGCCATCTTGATGTGGCTTGGCCACATGTGCCCCAGCTTTTACCTGTGAAATATTGGAGAGTATGAGAACATGGGTGCCACGGAATACAGAATACATAATACTGGTTACAGAATACACCTTACCCAGGGTCACTACCTTTCAGGCACTGATTCATTTCATGCCTTCTGAAGCTTGATTATTAATCCACCATTATATGTTCCTAGACTAAAGATGGCCAACTGAGGGCAAATTTTCTGCACCCAGGACTCACCATGTACTGAACCAGAGCAGTGAGGAATGGCGATGCAGTGAAAATGGAAATTAAAAGAGCAAAAGGGAGAAGTGGTCAGATGCCTAGTTCTGGATTTGGGGGGGTGGTGTTTATGAGGAAGGTTGGGCATTTCTTACAAAATCACAACTCCTGGAGGCTCCAGACCCCTGATTTTAATTTTAATTTTTAATTTTTTAAATTACGTATTTATACCCCACTCATCAGCCACAAAGGCTATCAGAGTGGCTTACAATTTGTTTTAAGCAATAGCAATTTACACATCCACACTTCATTAAGCAGTTTCCAATGAGTGTTAGCTAATTGCCCCCACAAGCCAGGTACTGATTCTTTTATTTACGTGGGCATTGGGAGCAGGAAGGGCCTGAAAACCATAAAGATGGCATATGAACTGCATTTTGCCCATCCTTAATCTAAATCCAACATCATGCTAGTGCAGTGGGATTTCTTCCTGACCCCGCAGCCCTCCTAAAAAAAGGTGCCACCTAAAAAAAGGTGCCACCTTTTTTAGGTGCCACCTAAAAAAAAAATTATTTGAGGCATTTCCCAACATTCTTGATGTTGCTGATATAAGCAGCTGTATCAATAGAACAGTCCTATTGGGTCATGCCCTAGCTTCCCATGCAAATACATCTTCAGTGGCAATGCAGTACCAATGCAGAATAACAGAAAACTAAAAAATCAAGGATAAATACAGACATTATATAGGTAAGCACAAGTTAGAACTTGTTTTATTGCTTTGATGGACATGTTAGTATTGCTTAAGCTCGTATTTAAAGTGAACAGTGTCATGCCTCTTTATTAGCGGGAAATGTTAGAATTCCCAACTATCTGGGCATTTGAAAAGCAAGAATAACAGTTGAATATTATCCTTTTTACTTGTGTAATGTGCAAAGGGGAACTAGGGTCTAAATACCCTAAAGGCACCAGATCCTGTCTGATTTTGGAAGCTAAGCAGGGTTAGCTCTGGCGATATGATAGCCCTGTTAAGTATCTGAAGGGGTGTCACATTGATGGTGGAGCAAGCTTGTTTTCTGCTACTCCAGAGACTAGAACACATAACAATGGATGCAAGCTCCAGGATCAGAGATTCCACCTCAACATTAGAAGGAACTTTCTGACAGTAAGAGCTGTTTGGCAGTGGAACACACTCCCTCAGAGTGTGGTGGGGTCTCCTTTCTTGGAGGTCTTTAAACAGAGGCTGGATGACCATCTGTCAGAGATGCTTTGATCGTGATTTCCTGCATGGCAGGAGGTTGGACAGGATGGCCCTTGTGGTCTCTTCCAACTCTACAGTTCTGTGATTCTGTGATTCTAGTACCTGGATGGGACACCACCAAAAATACCCGGTGCTATAGAAAGGAGCTGGCAAAACAATCTCAGTATTCCTTGCCTAAGAAAACCCTATGAAATTCATGGGGCTGCCGTAAGTCAACAGGTGACTTGAGGGCACATACACACACACAATGTGCAAAGGGGAGTGGGGTGGAAAAACAATAATTGTTCTTCCTTTCAGCTTCCAAAATGTGCAGAAGGTGAGAGACAGTATTGTCCTTTACATTATCCACACTATTTTTTAATCTTTAGTTTATCACATTTAAATGTGTACGTCATTTACGATGTGCGCCAAGGGAAAACACAGTTTTACACTCTTCTTATCCACCATTTTCACAATGTGTTCTTCGTGCCAGCATTCCAGTTATGTGCCTTTGTAACACCACCACAAATTGTAATTGCATTCATCCATGAAAAACTTCCACACAGCATATTTCTCAGGATTCGGGAGATATCTCAGCAAGCCATTTAAACTTGCTTTTTTCCTTCACTCTCCTCACATTACCAAAAATTAATCATCTTTCCCCTATGCAGAATAAAGTCTTGGCGTTTTTATCCTTTTCTTGAAAATACTGTATTTTCATATTGTTATTCATTTGAAGTGCATACTTTCATAATTGTAATCAACTAGGAGTCCATAGGGAGCTGTTTCAACAGGAACCCAAAGGCTCTCAACACTGTTAATGTCCTCCAGATGTACAAAGCAGCAGCAGCAGCAACAAATAACAACTCCTTCTTTTAGTCTGGCTACACCAGAACTATGCAAACTGCAGCACTCTGGCTATCATTGGACTTCAACTCCCTATCCATCAACCACTCTATTTCACTGCCCAATGTCTTCAGAAGTTACGTAGGGTCTGGTTGGTGCTTGGTTGGGAATCAATCAGTTAATACCAGGGAACTTCAAGTAGAGCTAGGAAAGAATCCTTCCTGAAACCCTGGAGAGCCACTGCCAGCCAGATTTAACAGTACTAGGCTAGATGGACCAATGGATGGTCCAGCTCTGTATAAGGCATTTTCTTATGTTCCATCATAGCCAACGAGGACAAATTCTAAAAGTTTACATCCAGCGTCATCAGGAGGGCTACATTTTGCCCTCTCCTGATCTACAGTGTAGTTTTTCAGAGTTTTAATACCTGGGTTCAACAGCATTTTTGCCAGCTCTAGATTAGAGACAATAGTTAATTTGCTTCTCGTGGACTATATAGATATATTGTAGATATAGATATAGATAGTCCAGGAGAAGCAATAGGTGATAATCCTTGCAATGTGATAGGATAGCACAGTTTATATTATCTGTTCTCCTCTTTGCCTAGTAACTCAGGGCTAAGGGATGAGGCAATGCTCTCAAGGATGATGGCTCCTGCAATTTCCTGTACCTGTCAGCTGTAATGTGGATGGTATAAGGGGATCCTAGCACACCTTTCCACCTTGGAATGATGTCTAATAGTGCTTACACATTGGCAGAAACAGGCAGACATCAATGCTGCAAAGGGCACATAATGTTAGACTGTGATATTTTAATTTTCCCCTGGCAGATGTTAGTCCTTTTTTATCTGTTAATTTCTGAATATCACATCTATTGTGGCTTCATGGGCAGTGGCTTCATAGGCTTCTGCCACAGACCAGGGATGTAAAATATATGCACACATTTTCCCATTCTCAGGGTGCGGCTATACGATCATAAAAAAATCCGTATGGGGGAAAAAAAATACGAACAGCTTGTCGTTGTATGCATACGAACCGGCTATACGATTTTTAACCCCCCTAAACTCTGTATGACTCCCTCTTCCCGAAGCTGGCTGGAGTGAGCAAGCCAAGTGGCAGTTTTAAATCTCCCGCTGCTTTTTTTTTTTAAAGGTTCCTGGTTTGCGGACAGTCGGTTTTCCGTATTTACAATATAAAATAAAAATAAATAAACATATAAATTCACAGACTTACCGAACGGTCGCTAGCCGGGAAACCAACATGGCGGCTGCTCCCAATTCCCCTCCGTGCTAGCCCCGCCCCCTCTATTCGGCCAGCCAATCAGATTACCCTGCCTGTTCGTATGTGTGCGAACGGACTGTACAGACCCGTCAGCCATCCGAACGGCGTACGGATTTCTCTTCGTGATCCGCTTTCCCTCCCGAACACCGCGTGTGCATATTTCAGGGTGGAAAACTGGGAGCCCCTCTTTTGCATTCATGTGCATCCGAACGGCTGTTTGTACCGAAGCGCGAACTTCCGCACGCCGTATGTATTATTTAAATCGTGTAGACGGGACCTCAGTGGGAAAGGTATCTCAATGTGTTGAGACAATTCACCAGGGGGGAAAAGTAATCCGTAATGAAATTTATCTCATTTGTTGTTGTGTCCCTTCATGTTGTTTCTGACTTAAGACAACCCTAAGGTGAATCTACCACAGGGCTTTCTTGACAGGATTTATTCAGAAGGGGTTTACCTTTGCCTTTCTTTGAGGCTGAGAGACTGTGACTTGCCCAAGGTGGTTTCCATGGCTGAGTGGAGATTTGAACCCTGATTTCCAGAGTCACAACCCACAAGCTCAAACCACTACATCATGCTGGCTCTTTATTGCAAATCCATCTGCAAGGTGGTTTTGGAACACAATTTTTGCAAAAGAGTTTGCAATGTTTTTTTTTTTTGCATGAACAACAAATATATTTTTCTCAAAATGCAATGTTTTATGCAAAAAATTTAAATTTTTCACAAAAATGTCCATATATATATATATATATATATATATATATAAAAGAGGCAAGCAGAAACTCTCATAACATTTTGAAAGCTTTTATTCTTGAGTATGAGAACAAAATAACCAAAAATTTACATCCCTCTCCCAGATGGTTTGGATTTCACAATTTCAGTAGCTTAATTTTGAAGTGTTTTGGTTATGAGGATGGTCTGGTGAAAAAATAGGGCCATTGCCTAAAATAAGATGGAGAGCTTAGTTTCCTAAATGTCACTGCTTCCAGTCTTCCAATTCTAGTGCAATGAGAAGTGGGAGTGCTGGCAGGAGGAGAGAGACAGAGTAAAGACAGCAGGATTTTGTGGACAACAGTTGGCAGGACAGGTTCTTCACAGGGCAAGACCTGGCTGCCAAATCAGTAAAATAAGGGTGCCACCAGTTATACTGGTCTGGATTGCAGAAGGTGCCATTTTAGAGTTTGAAATAGTTGGAAAAGGAAGCAAGCTGTTCCCAAAACAAAAAGAGCACTCCAGGAAACACATATGGTCACTGAGCTATGTCAGCATCAAAGGCAGAAACTTATTGATGGAGGGAAGGAAGAGCTTTAGATTAGAGTTAGTATATTAGATAGGAGGCTCAGGTTCAGGACCTTTCCTTTAGATTTCTCTGAAATTCCCCAAAAGAAGACCGTAGTTCTACAAGGTAGGTAAAAATAGCATACTATAATCTGTCAGAGCCCTCAGGTGTGTTTTGTGTACCTCTAAAAATAACTTCAATGACAGTTTCTTCTGCCAGTGGTCCTTGTAGAAAAGGATGAAAATAACCAGGGGGAGCTATTATACAGAAGTTTGAAAAACTAAAATAGAAAGACTTCTATGATACCAAATCTATAAATTCCCGGATCCAATAATCACTGGTTAGTCACAGTATTGAGCTGGTCTTTGAAGAGACTGCAGTAGGTAATTTAGAAGTCAAGGTGGTATTTGAAATTCAAATCAATAAATTATATCATAAACACGCATACCAGAAAGAAAATGGATGTGGGTGTGGTCTGCATGGTGTCTTACCTTGAAGTGGATAATTATGTTCAGAGCACTCAAATTCTGTTATGTCACTCTTTGGTTGGAGATATTATATTACAATGTATTTTACATCCCTGCTTCTACCCTAGTTCTTTAGAAACAGGTGCAGGGATTGAGTCCCTATTCAAATAGAGAACATTTCCTTTCTAATGTCAAAAAAAGTGGGGGGGGGAGCAAAACAACAACATCCAGGCATCAGGAACAACACAAATACAAAAAAGAGTTCTGGTATTCTCACAGTATTATTAACAGTGATGTAAGAATGGATTTTAATATGTTGTGCTAACAAGCAATTTATTTCCTACTAATTAGTGTTTAGGTAAAATGGCAGCATGTTTCTCTCTTTGGCAGAATTCAAAATAAGGAGAGGTTGATTGATGTACTTACTAGTTTATTAATCACAGATACATCTGCCTTTGTAGAATCCTTTATACAGTACTGTGCAGGGTTTCAAAGGTTTGCCAATCAAATGCATTTCTGGAGTTCCAGCGAACCTTTAAGTTTACTGGAAAGGAGTGCCTGTATAACACATGTCCATAAACAGGATCTTCCATTTGTGGTGGATGAAATCACTCCTATTGTTGGTTAAACCTTAAGGTGTAAAAGCAAATACAGACATGCATCATTAAAAAGACTGAACTATTTCTTTTGCTGATGCTGATGAGCTAGTATTATTATTTGGGTGCTGTTTATACTATTGTTACAAAAGAAAAACTTACACGTTTAAGAAAAGGTATGTTTGCTAGTGTCTTGTCTTGTTCTGGGCATCTGTCTGTGCAATGTAGGAACACTGTGAGTAACACTGTTTGAATCACAGAAGGCCAGTCTTTATGTGGTGACCTCCAGATATATTGGATTGCAGCTTCCATTCCCAAGGGATGTCTCTCTCTCTCTCTCTCTCTCTCTCTGGCCTTTCTTCGCAAACGAAGATTTAGGAAGGACTCATCCCGCTTTCTGCAAGTGCGCTAATGACTAAAAGGGCCAATCCGAGATAAACAAGTCCGGTTGCAGAAAGCACAGCAGAAGGACTCCCTGGGTGATGTTTCTGGGTTGTGATTCTTTCTGTGTTGTAAGATGCCTGTTGGCTGCGGCTAGCCAACTAGGTAGATGGGGATGAGCTTTCGTTAGGCCAGCTTTTCTAGGCCCCTCTCCATATGGAGCAAGCAGTGCTCTCCTTAAAAAAGGCTGTTTGGTCGTTCAGGATGCTGCTGAACAAGACTGTCATCTCCCGGGTCAGCCTCGAGCGACCAAAGTCCTGAACCGCCTGCATGCAGGGTTGGGTCTGCAGCTTCCAGTGCATCTTTACACCTGCCGTTTCGTCCCTCGCCTATCGCTACAGGGCTTTTTTGGAACTGGATTTGTCCTTTGAGCCTGTGCAATAGATTTGTCTGGTGGAGCGCAGCGTGCACAGAACTGGCCTCACCCTTTAAACCAAAGGTTCATCTGCTGTGGCCTTGCAAGCATGGACATAGTAGTGAGGTCCTCAGGTCGTAGGTTTGATTAGAGTTTCCTTCCCTTAGATGGTTGACCTTACAGGGTTGGACGAGCACCATCTGCCCGGGTTTGGGATTAGAGTTTTCCTTCTCCTAGGACGGTTGCCACAAGGCTAGAGAGCCCATCCTGCCCTTTGATGCTCTCTGTCAGACCCTTCGGTTTTGACCTGTCTGGCATGGGAGACCCTACCGGTGGCTATTATGCCACCGCCAGCATAGCTCAAAACATCATTAGGGTACGCAAGCTTCTTTCCCATAACAAGGGGGCATCAATGGAGAGGGATACTCCCAATATTTTTGGAGAGCATCAGATTGGGGAAAGCTGCTATAGGCAATGGGAGGAGGTCATATGACAATACAAAGAAATACTATCCAATTAAGGGTGGGAACTTAGTGGGCTTCCAAATGCTGAGCTGCACCTCCCAGAATTCCTCATCATTAGCTTTATTATCTAGGGCTGCTGGAAGGTGCAGTTCAACATCTAGATGGCTGCACAGTTTCCACCATTGATTAAACTCAAGGCTAAGCTAAGAGGTTTTACAAGTATGTCTCCATATTGTGAGTGCAAAATCATGCACGGAAGACTCTTACTACCTTTCTTTGTATTGTGAACAAATAATTAGTTTCTTAAAACTGTGATAAAATTCTTGCCCATATACCAAGGGTATATGCAGAGAATATTATGCAGAGAGTATAGGTTAATCAGAGTTGTGTTGTTAATTTACTTGAAGCACCATTCAAATGGGTTAATGAATCTATATTCCCTGGACTGTCTCTTCGAACTGCAACTGTGGCAAAACAACAAAAACCATGGATCACCTATTAGGTCAGAGTGTAATACGGTACCTTTGGCTCTTCAGATTTTGTCAACACAATTCCTGGAATTCCAGCACAGCCATTGGTAAGAAAATATGACAACTATAGTCCAGAATGTTTGGATGGTCAAAGGTCCTCAAATCCTATAAGGTAGTGGTGGAAACTTCTGTGCTTCTGTAAGATGTGAAACTTAGTCGTGTCAGAAGTTCAAGAATGCAGGATGACCACTATTAAGGGAATTGCCTTATTGGAATTTTTAGGTTTTAAAGGCCACCTTTATTGTCCCTCACAATAGAACGGATTCTTCAGTAACTGCAAAGTTACTTCTCTGGCATCCATCCATCCATCCGTTCAGTTTTTGTTGGCTGGTTGTATTTCACAGCCGAAATACAAACTCTTCACAGGACACAGAAAACAAATTTACTGCTTTCTTGAAAACAAAAACAAAAACAAAAATCTTTGACCAGCTACACTGATAGCCTTTATCAGTGGCCATCTGTGCACATTTCTACTGAAGTATTTCTTGTGTAATAACATGATTTTGTTCATATTCAATCACTTTTATGTTTTAGTAAACTGGAGGTTCATGCAGAATTTGGAACTATCTAGTTTTTCTCCCCCCCACACACACACACTTTTAATACTTCTTCTCTTATCCAAAGTCATCCGGTTAGCCTATTGGCATATCCCTTTATTAGTAAAGGGCTATGGGTTCCCCAAAGATTTTATTCTGGGATGTTGTAGAAAGGCAGCAAGTCTCCATCCCCACATGAGATATGTACCGCTGAAGTGTTTGCCTACATGTCTCATCCAGTGGTGCACAGAAGAAAGATCTCCCTTTCCCCTCCTTTCCTTCCAAACAGAGCAAGTAGAGACACTGTACTATTGATTGGCCCACCAGATTGAACTGCCATGGCAAACAACAGCAACAACCCTGTGAAGGCCAGAGCAAGCCCTAGGCCTCAGGTGGAGGTTAATTTGGCAGGAAAGAGCACTGATATGCTACCAAACACACAGTGACACCAGGCACCCTTTCATGCTATATACAGTTATAGCACTGTAATTCCACTTCAGCTGCCATAGTTCCATCCCCTGGAATCCTGGGCCTTGCAGTTTAGGAAGGAGTACAATTGGCCCTCTACATTCGCTGGTTTAACTCTGGCAGATTCAATTATTCGTAAATTTGCCTGAGGATAAAGAGTGAGCAGATGGATGGGTGTGTGTGTGTGGCTGGATACAGGATGCGGGAGACACCTTTAAGGGCTCTCCGTTGTTGCAGCTAAAGCCAAAAAGCACCCTGCTGGACAATGCCCCTGGGTGGCCTCTGCCTTTTCCTAGCCGCAGCTTTCCTGCCAGGTGAGCCCACGTGCTGGTTGTCCACTAGCCAGTCTACTCAACAGGCTTAAGTCTGTCCGTCCATGCACTGCCCTAGGCTCTGCTGTGCTCCACCTGCTCTCTCCCGGTCCATCCTGGCAGCTAGTCCATGGCAGGAGTGGAGGCGGTGCCCAGCAGAGGAGAGAGGGAAGGGGTTCTGCTCCCCATGCACCCGTCATGGCTTCACCACAGCTGCCCTCCTGAGCTCCTTTGTTCCACTGCACCCAGTGCCTCCACATATGCCCCAGCCACAGGAGAGAGAATCAGAAAGGGAGGGAAGGTGGAGGACCCCAGGACAGGGATACAGCAAGCCCCCTGTGGACTGGGGACTTCCCTGCCTGGCCGTCCCTGAGAGGGTCCCACAGTGGAAAGTGGGATGCCACGGGAGGAGAAACTGAAGATATTTGCAGTTTTTTCACCTTCACAGGGGTCCTGTGCCCCTAACCGCCATGAATGTGGAGGGCCGACTGTATTTAGAATTCTAAGCAAGAAGGCTCTAGTGCCTCACCAGACTACAAACCCCAGGATTCCATAAGATGATGCCACGGCAGTTAAAGTGGAATAGCTTTATATATAATTGTGTTAGTGTGAAAGAGCCCAGGACTCATAGGTGAGTCAGAGATTCCTGTCCCCCCTCCTGCCAGTTGATTTTTTCAGGGACAGGACTATGCAGTTCATATCTTGGGTGTACAACTTGATGACCCTGAATAGATAAATGGTGTTTGTATATTCCTGCAAGAAGAAAAAATGAAGACTTGGTTGGGAGTCTTTTTACTGCTTTACTACTAGGCTTTCCTCTGGTAAAATGTTTTTAAAAATAAAGACAACATTATTTTCAAAATATAAAGGTCAGTAGTTCATTTATGTTATCCAGTTAATGTTCCAAGTGATGCTTAATCATTTCTTCATTTATTATGTTCTTTTTTTTTTAACCACTATCACCGCCTTTTGATTTTCATAATCATTGATTGCTAAACAGGAAATAGTCTAGCTCAGTTTTTGTGTCAGCAGATTAGGACATTTTTCAATGACAAAATAAAAGAACAATTTAACAAAGTTGTAACATCATGTCTTAGAAGAATTATCCAATATAATTGTTCCCTGAAATGATATATACATTGAGTAATTACACATTCAAAAAGGATATCAATGCATTCTTTGGTTCATACATGGGCCCTGTATGAATATCATTCAATTGATTGTTAAGCCTACTTTAAGTGAGTCAGAGTGGGTTGAAGATCTGGGGGTTGGCTAGATGAGCAGATATAATGCTGACTGCTGTGCATTAATGCAAATTCGCAGCAGCGTTCATTTGTCTCCATGGTCTTTTGGCAAAATTGCTGGTATGCAAAGCTATCTGTGTTTGAAGTTCATATGCAGCCATGCCTGCAAATCAAGATGGTGGCCAAGAGTGAATTACTCGCGTTATTATTCTCCACAAGTTGTCGTTGCTGCACAGTATTTTTTTTAACTGCAAATCAAAGGTGCATACATGTGACCTTCCACTTAAAAAAAGCTGTTTGGTCCCCTCAGCGCAGCAAAAAAGCATACAATTGGCAACCCGAAATTCCAAAATGACACTTCTAGCCCCTTCACTGCCAGTAAGTCTGCCCCACACATGTCCAGCCAATCAGCTTTCCACTTCTGCCCTTGCCAAGAATGTGCTGAAGTGCGAATCAATTGTCCGAACAAGTGGCAAGGTGCATTTCTATGCATTATTTTTAAAACCTTGGGAGAAGCCACAAAGGCTTTCCCTGCATAGTTTTTGGAGCCCCCCCCCATCCTACTGAATAAGGTGAATCACCATGGGATCTCATTGGGACAAAAGGTATTCTCTGCCATTTCTATTAGGATTATTTTCACTGTCTAGACAACTCCCTGCTTTCTTCTTTCCCCTTCCTCTTCTATTCCAATCCATTTCCCCACTTCCATTTCCCAACCCCATCATTAACCCATTACATTTGAATAGATTTAGGCAATGGCTATCGGATAAACTGGATTCTGAAAATAGGGTTTGAAGCTGTTTTCAAGCAGATTTGGTTTGTGTTGATCATGTTTGGAGACTGACAAATCTTTCAGTTTCTCTTTTTCCCATATTCAATTTATATTTAATCTCAGAGTTTTTTCTGTTGAATTTATGTAGAAATTTGCTAATTTCAGTAAACTGCACAGTATTATCAACCCCTATCCTGGTCAAATTCAATCAGTAGCTATCTCAGCTTGAAAGAGGAATTTTTAGTACCTCCTAGCCATTTAGCTGTCAGTGATAGGGAGCCTGTCAGAAAAATGTGATAAGAACCTCAAATGTGGTTGAATATACAGAGATTAAAAGAAAAAATTTAAAACATGGTTAACAAAGGAGAAGAGACATTGCTCCAGAGAGCGGAGAAGAAGGATGAGAGTGCGTATGCTCCCACTTTGCCAATAATATTGTTTATAGGGATTTGTTGTGTTACATATCTGTTGAATCTTTGACAAAACAGCTAGCTGGGACTTGATGCCTAACTTGATCATCTTTTTATGAGTCAACAATATATTTTTATATTTGAATAACTCTAGACATCTTTACAGTCTTAATTTGCACTTTGCGTATAGTTCTTAATTTCTTCTTGGTTATTCTATCTTGTTAATATAACCACTCCAGGCCTCCAGAGCACCTCTGGTACTTCCTCATTAGCTGTCCCTTTGAACACATCTGTCATATTCAGCTGCTGCAAATTTATTTGCATCTCACAGTTATTGAAATACCAAGAACAAAACATAGCACCTATTATTTGTTATCACAGTGCGTTGTGGAGGGAAGAGAAATAATATTGACCATTTACTTCAGTGTCTCTGCATTGTAGTTGAATTATGTAGTAGTGAAGTTGCATTGTTAGCTACTTTTTATTAGCAGCAATAAACTACATTGGTTGCTTTTTTTACACTTAATAAAATAAAAGCTTGGGAGACTACAAATCCTAGAATTCCTATCACTGGCCAAGCTGGCTGGGGGATTCTGTAACTTGTATTCCATAAAGTAATTTTATCCCGCCCCGAACCAAAGTAACACCTAGTTTTATTCTTGTACAATTTTACTACTGTACAGAACACACACTGACTTGGTGATACCACCTGAATTTAAAAAGATACCATCTTTTCATCTTGTTCTGTGTAGATATCCCTGATCTTTGTGCTCAGAGGCTTATCATACAAGGCCTGGGCTTAGTCACACGGCGGAAGAGGGTCTTTCCTGTTGTACTGGGTCATCATGTAGAATTTTCTTCCCATTGAGATCATGTGTGCTCCCAACACAGGATAATTAATAATGCCAACCAAAGATTTGTCTTCCCAGGCATCTAATCCTGGCAGTTTCCTCAATCAATTATAATGAAATATTCAACCATTTTCTCATTTTGTCCTTCTTTCCCTATTTTATCAGCTGCTGTTATTGTATTTTCTGAGTTTTAATATCATAAACTGCTTTGCAGGTGTTTTTTTTTAATTAAAAGCCATACAGACATTTTCTTGAATAAAAACATAAAGGCAACCTGGATTTGAGCAGGCTCATCATCACTTCCACTTGTTGTGGCAGTAGAAAAATGTCTACTGCCCACCTCTAGTGCATTTGGTTTTGGAGATGTCTCGGAAGAGGAGGAGGAGGGTAGCTGGGTTACCTTCTCAGGTAGAGATGATGATGGTATAGTTGGACCATAAGGTTACCCTTCTAGGGGAATCTGTCAGGATAATTGCTTAAATGCTGTGCCTTCCTGAACACAGTCTCAGCTTCCATGTTATAGGAACCCGCTTTGTTAGCACATAGGTAAGAGATCTGAATCCATGGCAGTAAACTAGGTATGTATAACACCAAAGAGTTTCAGTATTCTGAATTGGGGGTACTCTTCTGGATGGTACTTTTGGGGAGGGGTTACAGCACCCCAAATCCTTCAGTCAACATAGCCATGCTAGCTGGAGACTGTAAAAACTGTAATCCAAATATATATATATATATATATATATATATATCCTCAAGTTTGGGCCCAGAGTGAGTACCATTACCCATGCTGAACATAGTGGAAGGAATGAAGATGACAGGCACAAGGCAGGCATATGAGGAACCATCCGGTACTGAGTAATGGGGCAGCAAAAAGAAAGTTTTTTTTTGCATAATCTTTCACTGACACATGAGAAAAGATTTGGCAGTGGTAGTTTATAGAGATGTTTCACAGGAGTCTGATTCAGAATGACAGGTGAAAAACACGACAGTAATAGCTAGGAAAACAGACGTCTCTTGCATACTATTCAGATTTTGAAAGCCTACGTGACAGATTAAACTGTGTGTTGAAGCAGAAAAAAAATATACAACTCATTAAGGCTGTATTGAAATTGGAAAGACCTTGAACTGGGAGGTTCAATATGCAGCCATCATTTGTCTAGGGTTGCTAGTTTTTCCATTTTAAGAGGTCTCCTTCAATCATAACATTTTCTAAAGAGAGCTAATTCCAAAGTCCTTGAAAGATGTGGGTTCACAATCTGGATCTGTTGTGAATGTACATGTTTATTGATAATCTAGTCCAGGGACATCCAAAGACATTTTGCTGCAAGAGGCAGAGTGGTATATGATGTTCCCTACAACCCAAATCAAGGTACAATGTACCCAAGCTATTTTGGCACATAAAGCAGAGAATATCCCAAACACCTCTTGCCATCACAGGCAGTAAAAATAATAATATAAAAGTACTAAGTAACAATTTACTGCCCTTTCATGGTATCCAGAATCTGCTACAGGAGGTAGCTTCCTCACTCTGCCCGATAGTAGAGCTATCTCTGCTGTTGCTCTTGGATTTAAAAAAGGTTGGTGCATACTGGGGGGTTGTGTGGTAAATGTAAGAACTGATTCATACAATCGCTGGAGATTACCAGATGCATCACAAACAGAGTTATAAGAGAGTTATATGAGATTGCAAAAGGGCTTTCTTATCAGACGACATCGTGCCCCAACGTTCTGCAAGTGTTCTGCTGCCATTATGAGGGAGTTGTGGTTTTTTTAATTGTCAGGGAGAAGTCAAAAATTGATCTCCTGTAGCATTTGTGTTTCGAATTTCCGTGTGTGCGAGAAGGTGCCCCATTCTGCTGGTGCAATTCCAGCACCAATGAGTGGTCCCACCAGAACACTTCTGGGTGTGAATGGGAAAACTAGGTTCCATCTTCTCTTTTTATGAACCTCCCCGTCTTGCTTGCAAGTTTCTAAATGTTTATCTGTGCTTTTGTGAACATTTTCTTTTTTAATTTTGGTGTTTGGGGGCTTTTTAGCGTGCTTGTGTCTTCTCATGAGGTGCGCTGAAATCTTATTCACGGAGAAACGCAGAAGTAGCACAAGTGCTCTTATTGCCAAATTCTTGGGGTGATTCTGTATTGTTATCACAGCAGCGTGCAAAAATATGTGTCATTGTGCCAGAACACAGATAGTGCCATAATCACGTCTTTAGGCACTCATCTGATAATCTCCTCTGTGTGTCTGTCTGGGTTGTGATTCTTTCTGCGTTGTTGTTTCTCTTCAAGACTTGTTCGGCGTGAGTTCTCAAATAAGGCTGCAGCATTGTGGATAGTGCGTCTCCATGCCTCCCGATGTGAGGCCAGGGCGGACCACTGTTGGTGATCAATTTGGCCGAGCCTGAGATGTTGTTTCAGGGAGTCTTTGTATCACTTTTTTGGAGCACCCCTCTTACGCTGACCCGTGGCGAGTTCACCGTAGAGTAGTATTTTTGGGAGGCGATGGTCCTCCATCCTAGAAACGTGCCCTGCCCAGCGCAGCTGCGTTCTCAATATCATGGCCTCAATGCTGGTGATCTCTGCTTGCTCAAGGACAGCAACATTCGTCACATAGTCAGTCCAGTGTATATTTAGGATTGTGCGTAGACAGCGCTAATAATAATAATAATAATAATAATAATATTTATTTCTACCCTGCCCCTCTGTTAAAAACAATTGGGGCAGCTTACAAAAATTAAAATACAAATACAGATTAAAAACCCTAAACACAACCCACCCCACCCTCCCCCATAAAAAGAGATTAAACCAATGTAAATTAAAAACAACTTATCTAAAATCACATTAAAAAATAACAAATAGCCAGCAGATTAAAAGAGGCCAGGAACTCCTGAGGCTGGGATCTAATTAGGAAAGTCCTGCCGAAAGAGATCCGTCTTTAGAGCTTTTTTCTTATTTTTTCTTTTGTCAGTATAAAGTATCGCTTGTGCACATCATGTTAAACAGCAGATTTAAAAGCATGAGTAAATCACTTGCAACCGCCTTCTTGTCTAGGGGACATGCAAAGTTTAGGGAGGCTCTTTTGACCAATAAGACAGGTCACAGCACTGCAAATTGCTGTTTCTTCATCGGAGATCGTATTCCCCCCCCCCTCGTGTAGATGGGACCTATGACAGTTTTGACATATGGTGACCATATGAATGAGAGACCTCCAAAGAGCCCCAGTCATTAATAGTCTGGCTCACTCAGGTCTTGCAAACTCAAGGTTGCAGCTTTCTTCATTGAATCAATCTATCTGTGGGACCTACCATACAGTCAGTACCTCTATTTGATATTTATGTTGCTGAGCTCTATGACCTCAGACTTCATGCAGGAAATGAGTTAGGAACCCTAATGATTATTGGACTAACATCCCATAGAACTAGTCTGGAACTGAATATCTTTGAGAACTCAGATCAGTAAAATCGTTACAGTTGTTTTGACTTGTATAGTTATTGTAGTTAACTATAGACCTATAGTAGTTGGTGGTACTCACCCATGGCAAGCTGACAAATGAATAGGTAGAGCTATAATAGCTTTTAATGATAGATTTGCACAATTTATAATTCACCAAGTTAAACTCAGCCCACCAACCATTTCTATTCTCAGGGAGGCATCAGAATTGGAAAATGGATCCAAACCTCAAAACCCAGCAAGTCACTGCATTTGGCTCAATGGATTTTCTTGTATAGACCCTGCTTTTCTATTTTAACTACTGTATAATGTTCCAAGGTGAACACTATATATGGAACAAGAAAATAGGTGGCAACCTATATTTAAACTTGTTTAAAATACCTAACCATCTTTCATGGTTATATGTATTTAGTTACAGATTTTAATGTAGTGTTTTTATACATAATTATTGTTATGCTTTTTTTTTTTGCAATGTAAATCTACACTTAGTCACACTTTCTTTTCTGTTCCTGCTAATTAGCTGAAAGTTTAGGTTTCCAGAGTGGTAGCTGTGCTTGTCTGCTGCAGCAAAAACCACAAACAGTATTGTGCCACCTTAAATGCTAAACTGTTTATTACAGCATAACTTTTTGGAGGCTAGAGTTTGTACACTTTTGTCCATGAAGACCTATGCCATAATAATATGTTAATATTTAAAGTTGCTCTATAGTTGGAGGGCCATATTAGAACCTTAACCACTAAGGGCCATACAGGTGTTTATTTTATTATTGCTACAGTGGCTGCCAAAATTTGGTAGTAGCCACTGTTACAATTGCCACTGTTACAATTGCAACATCATCCTGCAACAAAGCCCCTGCAAGAATAGCAGAAAGTCTCTATCCTTTTTGAAACAAAGGGAATTAAAAAAATTAGTAATAGTGGGGTGGGGGAAGTATTGGGAGCCATTGATTAGGGGTATGGGGCCCTCATGTGGCTCATGAGCCATGTGTTGTGCAAACCTTTTAATACTATAATTTTCTACATTGGGTCTATCTTTCTCCCTGAGAGTAACCTAACAGTTAGGTTACAAAGGTTTTTTCTAGTACCCTGAACAATTGATGAATGTGTCCTACCACACATTTCCATGGTTCTTTGTAAAACACGGGCATTCTGTGTCTGATGTGCAGGGATTACTTACTGACAAAGAAAGCTATGTTAGAAGCATGTGCTAGATACATTTTTTGGGGGGAGAAACTTAATATTTATAGTCTAGGAAGAATGAAGTGCTCCTTCTTTGATCAAGAATAAGCTTGGAGTATAAGTGTATCTGTGAAGAGGGTGGGATGGGAGGTTCTTTGCTAAATTTTCTTCTATATTTTTCTTTCTTTTTCTTTTTTTAAGGTTGTGAATGTTTGGGTCAGGTTGTTGGTTTTGATCTTTGGTTTTTAAAATTCACTTACTTTGATGTTTGGTTTTTAAAATTCACTTACTCGTGAACCAGAATGATAGCTTTATGATCAACAAGTTCATGATCTTTTCCCCTATATGTTTTCTTAAGATATGTAGGGAAGCAGCTGGAAGGTGTGGTTGTAATTTGACCATAGAAACAGATTCAATTTATGTATAGGTACAGATTTCTTGTAAAACACATATAGGAGAAATAACATGAGATCTTGGGAAGCAGCCAAGATTTGGTGACAGACCATACACATTGCATCTAGAAGGTCCCAGATTCAGTGTGGCAAAGTTGGGGAATATCTTTGCCTGAGGTCCTAAAACAATGTTTCCCAGGGGCTGTGCAGGCTGCATAGAGGGTACTAGATATGCAAATGCTGTCTTAAAGAACCACTAGCAGTCACAGTAGATAGTAGTGTGAAGGAAGCTGTTCTCTCACTGTTTGTATAATTCAACTCCAAGGGTAGCTCTTGGGGTCTAAGGAACCCTTGGCCCCCCAAACATTTCAGTCTGAAACTACTAGAATTCATGACCATTAGCCATGTTGGACTGAAGTGGTGGAAGTTTTTGGTCAAATCCTTTGGAGAGCTGAACCTTCCTTTGCACAACGTTAGAAATTTCTTTTACCCAACAGAAAGCATTTTTTTGTGGGGGGGAATACACTTGGAAAGCTGCCAGTCGTCTGGATTTTAAAATTGTACATTTCCCTCCCCTCTTTCTCTTTTCACTGTAGGTGTTCCTTGTCTGCCAGAAAGTCTGAATCTTCACAAAGAGCAGCAAAGGTCAAATAAACCAGGGGAAGTCCAGATGTTTAGCCAATCTGAGTTACGAACCATTGAGCAGTCTTTGCTTGCAACCCGTGTGGGAAGCATTGCAGAACTCAGTAAGTACTCAAAATAATTTCTAACCTTTCTCGCCTATACAATCCTGAGCAGTTATGTTTCTGTTTATGCAGAAAAAAACATCAGGGGTTGTGGAAGGAGCCTGCTGTGACAGAAAGATACAGGACAACTTTATACCCTGCTAGTGAAGTGCTTTGTAAGACAATTTTGAGTAATAGTTAACCATTTTGCAACATAAGAAGGACAAATTCAAGGAGAAAGGCAGACAACTTAAATTTGTTCTTACGTTTGCTAGAATATTAGGGGCTAATGAGATTTTTGCAGACACACTTTTTGAGCTGTATAGATGTCATTATTGCTGGTGGTTGTGTATATGTGGTTTGGTGTGGGGAGACTGTGCAATGGAAGAGTTACATGTGTATTGTTCTAAAATCCTCTCTGCCAAAAGGTCTCTTCATTTAAAAAATACACACACACAAAAACAGCACTTGGTAACATAAGCATGCACATTGCATTTAGTTAGCACATTAATCACCCTTTTGTACTTCTTTGTACTGTATATGGTGCCCTTTAAATAAAAAAAACTATCGGATGTGTTTCTTCCATTTGTGCATAAGCTGTCACTTCTATTTCATTACGTGCAGTTTCCCATCAAACCACAGAGATACCTGGCCTTTGTGAAGAGGGAGAGCACACCTAAGAGCTAGTATGTCAACTACCCATATATCCCCTATACTAGACTATGGCAGAACAACAGGCTGGCCAATATAACATTCCTGTAAGGACACTCTCTAGATCCTTTATTATAGTTTTGGGCCCACGCCTCTTCCTGCGGAGAACTGTAAATCTAACCTTAACCTGTTGGTGCTCTGTCCTTTAGAAGGAGAAAATAAAGGCTCCCCCTCCCATGGGTTACTAGATTTTTTGTCCAGTGTGGAAAACCAGCTTCAGCTTTTGACTTGACTTGTTTATAAAGTTTGTAGTGTAACTGTGAGGGAATGCTTCACTCTGCATTATGGTGTGAGGAACACCCCTCCCCATGGCTCATGGACCACCATTAGATATTCCTATGAAAGCAACAAGAGGTGGGGTGGAGGAACCATGTTGAGCTGTGGTCGAGACGTCTACACTAGTGTATAATGAGACTTGAGCATCCACAGATTTTGGTATCCACACCAAAGTTCCAGAGACTTTGGGGGAAACACAGTGGTTTACAGTTACCAGGAGGTCATGAAAGTGTTCAAAGTGTGTTTTCCTTTCCACATTTAGCCTCTGCCAACTGAAAAATGCCCTCTCTCATTTGGAAGAGGGCATTTTTGCTCAGCCCTGTGAAACACACACGGGGGGGGGGGAATGTTAACTTTCCTGTATCTCTGTATAAACAGAAGAAAGATGGATTTTTTGTTCAGCCAGCTCTTCTAATTGTCATTGAAGGACTTCTAAAGCTCTATTCATCCCTGAGCCACCTGTTCACTGATATGCTGATTCTGCATTTCTTAAAATAGGCAAATGAATCGGCATGTTCTGTCAGAAGCTGCTGCTGTCTCCTGACATGCTGATAATAGCACTGCTATTCTGTCCGAAGTATTCAGAATGTATTTACAGGCTCTGTGTTTTTGAAAATGTTTTATTCCTTCAGGCATATTAATCCGACTGAACCAGAGACCTGGGGGATAGGTGAGCAAGAATTAATGGAGCTCTTTTCCTTCCATCTTGCTGCATCCTCTAATCAGGGTTGCCCTGTTTTGAATTGCCTCTGCTCCTGTGCCTTTTACAATAACTTGATGCAAGGAAATTTTAGCAGACAGTACTTTTCCTGGCATGTCTGCAGATTATAGGAAAGGCTTTACTTGCTCATTTTCTCCAAGCCAGGCTGCTGTTAAAGAATATAGGAGCAGGGCCAGTCCTAAGCCTGAAAGCTTCCATGACCTTCCTGTCACTTATTTCACTGGTCTTATATCCCCAATGCCCATTTTGTTTCTCCAGCTCAAGGATTGACAGGTGTCTGAAAGTTTTCTGCTCCCATAAAAGACTCTTCATTTCCCCCTTGCTGCCTGGTATGATAGGGAGGGACATCTTCCAAGAACACATACATGATGCTTTTACCTCCTGCTTAGATATATCTTAATATATCTAATTATTTTTAGCTTAGGATTGTAGGCTCACATCAATTACAGGTAGGTATAATTACTTCCTGGAATAGCATCTGTCCAAAGCAAAGTTGTTTCAGAAAAGTAGAAGTATATGCACAATTTGGACATTCTAGTCATCAGCTGTTGAAGGTGAAGATTCTCCTGTTCCCTCAGAAGACCCTATTTTTTTTCTCTTGCTAAGAACATCTTCCCCAATCACATGCATAATGCTCTGTCTCTTGCTTCTTTCAAATTTCTCCTCAAAGTCTATATTTCCTGTGAACCCCTTGGTACAACTGCTAATACCCATGCTGTATTGTAACTCCACCTGTAACTAAGTGTCTTCAACTGAAGCAGCCACATCTTGCTTTGAAAAGTTAGGGAAGGTTTAACACAAGAAGTTCTTAATATGCCAGACAACTATTTTAAAAATTAACTCAATTACATTTATATACAAGGTGTGTGTGTGTGCCTTCAAGTCACCTGTTGACTTAACAGCGACCCCATGAATTTCACAGGATTTTATTAGACAAGGAATATTCAGAGGTGGTTTGCCAGCTCCTTGTTCTGAAATTAGCCTACAGTACCTGGTATTCGTTGGCGGTCTCTCATCTAAGTACTAACCAGAGCTGACCCAGCTTACCTTCCAAGATCAGATGGGATCTGGTGCCTTCAGGGTATTTGTTTTTAACAAATACATTAAATTTAAATTGTACACATTCACTGGGATTAGGGGTGCAGGACACTCATGAAAGTGGGAAAAACTGTGAATATCACTAGGCCCCTCAAACCATATTAACATATACAAAAAGTGTGATCCACGGAGTCAGCCGACCTTTGAAGTGGCAGGATTCCTTCACAAGGCAGAGTGGGCTGCTGGCAGGGCTTGACACTGTCTCCACTGCTGCTCTATACCATTTGTATTAGGGACTTACAAGCTTCTTTGCATGTTCGTAGTCTCTCTCAGTCTCATAAGGTTTGCAGTCCCTATTAAAAATGGCACAGGGCAGCAGCGGAGGCAGCAGCAACGAATCCACAAATAATCAAACCCACAAATGTGGAGGGCCAACTTGTACATAAGATAACATCTGGAAGAATATAATGATAATAGAATTAGAGCCCCATAGGTTGATCAGCTATCCATTTAAAACCTGTTTCCAGTATTGGCAAATCTTTGAACAATCTAGCTACACGTGTTTTAGGTCTTCTTCCCTAACTAATAGTTAATGGTGCTCAACTAAGTAATGGTTTGTTGTTGTGTGCCATTTCTGACTTATGGTGTCCCTAATGTGAACCTATCACAGGGTTTCTTGGCAGAATTTGTTCAGAGGTTTGCCATTGCCTTTCTCTGAGGCTGAGAGAATGTGACTTGCTGAACATCATCCAGCAGGGGCTCAGCTAGATGGGAGAATTAATTACGGAAAATAGTGCATCACAACAGCATTCATTTGTCTCCACAATGAATTCACAAGATCGCTGGTATGGGAACCTATCCATGTTTGAAGTTCACATGGAGCATGCCAGGAAGTAAAGATGCTGGCCGCGAGTGAATTACTCACATTATTATTCTCCAAAAAAACTCCTTCCATTTCCCTTTCCTCCTTGTTAAATCAGAGCTCACCTAGACAAAAAGTATTCCCCTCACATTCCGTGAGGATTCTTTCCCTTGTCTAAACAACTCCCAGGTTTCTTTGGTCGAGCAGGGAGTCAAACCATGGTCTGCCAGTGTTCTAGTCCAACACTTAAACCACTGCACCACACTGGCTCTCCAATTTAGGTTTGATTTAGATCGGTGTTATTCATAGTTGTGGTCTGTGGATCAGTTCCTGGCCCCTCACATCAGATAGTTTTAAAAGCACTGGGTTAGACTACATTGTCACTTCATATTTCGTGTAAGATGCTTGATTGAGGACCTGCTGTTGCTTGGCAACCTGTATTAGGAAGTGGTCCCTTGTTCAATTTGGTGTGGTTCTAAACAAGAGAGTATAGTAATGGAAAGGGAAACAGAGGCACATAATTTGTATTCCAAATTGTGGAATACAAATAGCCAGGAATTTTAAAGCTCAAGACAATGTTTCCAGGACCATAATATTGCATTCCAGTAGGGGCGAGAGAAACACATATTTTATATTTGCAATTTCGGGTTGCCTGAGAATTAGAGGGCTTGTTTATATGAGGCAATAAAATGTGGATTGGTGCGCAGTAACACCAATTCGCAGCAGCTTTCATTTGTCTCTGGTTTCTTTTCAAGATTGCAGGCATGCAAAGCCATATGCATTTGTTGTTCAAACAGACATGTTTGCGAACCAAGATGGTGGCAATGAATGAATTACTCACATTTTTATTATCACCAGTTGCCGCTGCTGAACAGTATTTTTTAAGTCAAATCCAGAAGTGTGATCTTCTGCTTAAATAAACAGGGGGGAAAAAGAGAAAAAGGCTGTTTTGTTGCCTCAGTGCACAATCGCTATGGCGAAAATCCAACATGGTGGTTCCCGGTGCTGCCTTGCTGGCAAGCTCTGCCCCCATGCAGGACCAACCACGTAGCCTTCTACTTCCACTCTTATTGGGAAAGCACAGCAAAGCGAATCAGTTGTCCCAACAAGTGGGAATGCGCATTTCCTACAGAGTTTTTTTTTAAAGTCAGCTTTTCCCGCAAAGTATTTGGAGTTTTTTTTTACCTCCTCCTTTTGAATACCACGAAATAATGTGGGATCCCATTTGGACAAAACACATTCTCCTCGAATTCTATGAGGAGTATTTTCGTCATATAAACAAACCTGTTATTAAGCATTATGCATTAAGTATAAGTCAGAGTTGCTTACACAGAGAGAGATGCAGACACACAGAACATATTTTTCCTTTTTGGAAATTAAGACAGAAGTTTTAACTAAAGGGATTGTTCCCAGAACAAGTTGAAATGAGTGGATTATCCCTTCTCACTTACAGAATAAGGAACATTTAATTTAGCCTACTTGCTTCTAGCCAGAAAGTGGATGCAGAGGAGAGTGGAGGATGAGCTGTGTAGTGCTACAATGACTTGGAAGGAAAGAAGAGCTAACTAAGAAAATACGTAGACCCCCTTGAGAATCTTTGCACATGGCAGCAACAGATCAATTAAATCTTGCAAGTTGTAGCAAACTGCTGCTCTAGCTGAATTTGCATTTGGCCCTTTCCTCTTACCAAGAGCTAAGCCCCGCAAAACCAGAGAATTTGCATCCTCCTCTCCTGCCGGGAGATGACCCATGAAAATTGGAAATTCAGGACTAGGCCCTGAAATCTGGCAACCCTTTTGAAAACATAAACATTTTGTCAAGATATTGATTATTTAACAATGGCTCTTTTGTGGATTTTTCATAACATATGGTTATGTTTTAAATATTTTGGGAATACTGGTCAGTTCATAATGTCTGATGTCGAGAATGTGATGTTTGTAGAACCGATAGGCAGTACATGCAATAAAGATTAAAAAATTAGATTCTCATAATATAATATGATTAATTAATTAATTATAAAATATTTCTGTCTTGCTATCTATCATGAGATCTTAGGGCAACCTACCAATAAAGCAATATAACAAATTTAAAACAATTCCAGATAAAAACAGTAAAATAATTTGCATAGGATAATTGTATATTAAACTGACCACCAAATTAAAACTGCTGAAAAGTCAAAATAGTTAAAACCATATCCATACATTTCTTAAAAAAACAACTACAATACTGTACATCGGTACCCACATGGATTATGACCATGAAACTGGGTGTGCCCAATTGCAAACCCTCTCCCTATTTCCAGAATGTTCCCATCCTCTGTTCTATTTTAACTTCTTTCCCCACCCATGCCTCCATTTAATGTTTGTAATTCTTTAACTCTCTTCAGACCAGTGTTAGGCAAAGTGTGGTCCTACAACAATATTTGTGGCCCTCAACACCTCCAGAATCCCCAGACCAATTCCAGACCTGGAAGCCCCCCCCCCACCCCTGTTGCAACAATTCACCTTTTAAATAGGTTGCAAGGCTACCCTGTACTATTTAAGATTTAAAAAAAAAAATACCAATTTTTGAGAACCAAAAGTAAACCTGCAGCCATTTGGCTGATTTTGTTATATTTTTTGGTTGTCTTTGCAGCCCCTCCCCAAGGGCTCTGGGAATAAAAATGGTCTCCAGACCTCTTGCCCAGCTCTACTTAGTCTTAAAACAGTAGGCTCCTGTGTAAACAAAGATCGAATTCCTTCCCCACATGCCCTATAGGATGGCTCCACTAAACAAAAGGAGGATTCCTGACCGTAATGCACCACAAAAAGGAGAAACTTAAAACTAGATGTATGTTGTAAATAAAATGCTATATTCAATGAAAATATTTTTTAAGTATTGCATATCAAACAAATACATAATCATGATGTATAACAACAAATTCTTATGAAATTATGACCGACAAATAAGTCTACAAATTATAATAGTCCCATCTGAATAAGTAGTATATCCACTTTACTTATTCTTCGTCTGGCACCTTGGACGTTTCATTGAGCGGTCAGACTGATATTCATCAAATTGGAAATGCCATACATTGTGGATGTACTTACTTATTCAGATGAGACTATTATAATTTGTAGACTTATTTATCAGTCATAATTTCATAAGAATTTGTTTGATATGCAATAATTCAAAAAAATTATTTCATTTAATATAGCATTTTATTTACAACATACATCTAGTTTTGGCTCCTCTGCTTGTTTTCCTTCTCCTCACAAGTGAAAAGTTTCCCATTTCATCTGTTTTTTAGGAAATGATTGTGATGGGCTTTTAATAGTGTGCTGCTTTGTTGACCTCTTAGACCTCCTAGTTCTCATAGCTCCCTAGCCTTCCACAGTTGCCCACCCCTGCTCTGCTCTAGACCTAGTGCTTCAGAACAACATGCACACACATGCTAATTTCAACAAGAATTGAAGGTACAAGATTGGGAAAGGGAGGGGAGATGTTCCTGGAAGCTTCCTTCCACTTGCGTTCTCTGCTAGACTAGTGAGGAGGTGTTTTCAGAGCGCAGGAGACTTCTGGTTTAACATTAAAGCTCCAGAGGGTTTTTTTTTTAAATGAAAACATGAAAAGGTGCAAAATTGAGAATGGGGGGAATTCTTGGAAGATTTCCTCTACTTGAGTTTGGATGGGAGAGAAATAAACTGGTTACTATTTCTCTCCTCATCTCCCTAACACACCTCTTCTTCTTCTCCCATGGCGCTTTTAATTATATATATATATATATATATATATACACACACACACACACACACACACACACTCTTTCTAGAGCCTACTCCTCTCCTGCTAAACTTTGCAGGACAAATGTAAGAGTACCAGGAAAAATGTAAAACAGGACTGGACAAACCATGGCTCTCCAAATGTTGTTGTATTGCAACTTCCATTAGCCCCAGCCAGCATGGCCATAGAGAGGGATGATGGGAGTTGACATAAAAAATATCTGGAAAGCTATACATTTATCAATACCTGTTTTAAAAACAGATCATGGTCAGGAGGAAAGAAAAGGTAGCTAGATTTCAATTACATAATGAAACCAAGGTTTCATAGAATCATAGAATCGTAGAATTGTAGAGTTGGAAGAGACCACGAGGGCCATCCAGTCCAACCCCCTGCCACACAAGAAATCTTGATAAGGTTTGTCCTAGTATGAATATTTTGGGGGTTGTCTTTGGATATGTGTAAACTGTATGAAGAAAATTATTTTGTAAGACTGGTGAATAGTGCATTTAACGTTGTTTCCAAAAGGTGTATTTTTGGCAACACACTGATGGCTAATGTAACCCTAAAGAGGAACTACAACCTGCCTACTTTGGCTTTTTAAAAGGGCATTTAATAAATAAATAAATTGTACATTTAATGAGATCCATCATGCTGAATATAAGCAGGCAGCCCTGTGTCATGGCCTGCTAGGACATAATAAATTTCAGATGTTCAGGCAGGAGGCTTATTAAGCTCTTGTTGAACTGCACTGCCATAGAGAGCCACAGTGATGATTGGTTGATTGATTGCACTTTAGGACCACCCTATAACCAGAATTTCTCTGCAGTACACCATACATTAAAAGTAATTAATTGGAAAACTTATTTTTTTAGATTACAACTCCCACAATCCCTTCCCCCATCATGGCTGGAAATTCTTGGCCCAAAAAGTAACTTCCCTAAGCTCTGTTAAAAATATAAAATATGAACAATGAAATAACAACTAAAGAGAGCATGCCATAAAGCCAGAATAAAGCCAGCCAGAAAGATAAAAAACAGTACAGCATATGAAAATCAAAGCAAAACCAGCAGCAAAATAGATGATTGCCAAGATCTGAAAGCAGTAAACACAGTTCTTCTGCAGTTCAGTCATGGGGTTTGGGGGTATGACAGAAAATGCCCTGAGAGTCACACTGTGTCCTGAGAATCATACTGTTTCTCAGTCACAAGTCACAAATGCACGGCAATCATAGAATCATAGAATCATAGAATTGTAGAGTTGGAAGAGACCACGAGGGCTATCCAGTCCAACCCCCTGCCACGCAGGAAATCACGATCAAAGCATCCCCGACAGATGGCCATCCAGCCTCTGTTTAAAGACCTCCAAGGAAGGAGACCCCACCACGCTCCGAGGGAGTGTGTTCCACTGCCGAACAGCTCTTACTGTCAAAAAGTTCCTCCTAATGTTGAGGTGGAATCTCTGTTCCTGGAGCTTGCATCCATTGCTCCATGTTCTAGTCTCTGGAGCAGCAGAAAACAAGCCTGCTCCATCCTCAATGTGACACCCCTTCAAATACTTAAACAGGGCTATCATATCGCCTCTTAACCATCTTTTTTCCAGGCTAAACATACCCAGCTCCCTAAGTCTCTCCTCATAAGGCATCATTTCCAGACCTTTCACCATTTTAGTCGCCCTTCTTTGCACACACTCCAATTTGATTTGAAGATCCCATATAGCGGTCATGCTTAATAACCATTGACAAAAATTTACTCCTCCACGAATTTGTCTAATTCATTTTAAAGCTACTTAAGTTTGTGGCCATCACAATTAGCTAATCTGCTTCCTGAATCTACTTTAAAATTATCTGAAATCAGGGCTTGTTTACAACAAGCCAGAATCCTAAAGCAACAGTAAGCCACAATGTATGATTCTGGTTATTTGGGGAGAATGTAGAAATTGAAGATTTTGTTGAAACCACTTCATATTTTCTGGAGTAGTTGTATCAGTTCTACTTTTGATTACAATAGCACCCCTGCATCCATGGGGGATTGGTTCCGGGGGGCCCTGCGGATGGTGAATTCCGCGGCTAATAGTGAATGTCCTGGAGGAGGAGGGAGGGAGGCTTGTGGCCCAGTCTGCCGCCTCCACAACCTGGCCCACCTAGGCCACACTAAAGTGACAAAACAGCCTTTTTCTTTTCTTTCTTTTTTATTTATTTAGGTGGAATATTGCACTTTTGCAACTTAGATTTAAAAAAAAACCACACTGATCAGTGGCAGCAACTGGTGACAATAAAAGAATGAGTAATTCACTTGCACCCTCCATCTTGACTCACAAGCATGCCCATTGGGACAGCAAAAGCAAATAGCTTTACTTGCCTGTGATTTTCCCAAAAAACTGTTAAGACAAATTGAAGCTGTTTTGAATTGGCATTAGTGAGCATTGGTTCACATTTTTCCCCCTTGTGTAGACAGGCCCAAAGATTCTCTGGAACTTTGGCTTATGGCGATATCTTAGCCAGGCCTATAAGATAATTAGCACTGTGGAGAGAAATATCTTCTTCTGTCTATTCCTGATAAGTTTGATTGGGTGAGTTTGATTCCTAGTGTTATGAAAAAAAAATGGGGGGGGGGGCTTACTGCCTATCAGTTTTCAACACTGTGAATAATTTTATAAAACTGTATTATATCACCCATCAATAATCTTCATCCCAGTTTAGAATCACATTTGCATTATCCATAGCCACATTCTGTTACTGGGTTAATTAGTCCAGTTGAGTACCACATACTTATTCTCACAAATATATTTATCCAAAATTACAAATCAGCATAAGGTACTGACTTCATCTTTAAGCATACCTTTTATCTACTATAATTATAGATACAGAAGAGTGATTTAAAAGGTTTGAAGGATAATTAACCATACCAAGTGTTTGGGGGTATTTATCTTGATGTGAGGAATGTTAGATCTAAACTTGCCTTTGTTATTTTCTATATTTTGATGAAAGTTGGATAATATATTGTTGCTCCAAAATATTATATGACTTGCAGGGTTTGGTATGCAATGGAGAACACATCCATTTGGACATGATTCTTCAGGATGACTGCACAGAGACTCCACTCCTCCTTTTTCAATCTACTGGGAATAATAAACATCTGAGGGATGTAGAGTTTGTTCTGATCATAGTCATTTCCTCACAGCAGGAAAGGAAAAAAATAACTTCTTTTAAAATGAAAGGTTTCAGTCATAAGAATATTGTAAAGTTAGGAAAAATAGCAATACTCTGAAATTACACTTTCTGTGGTTTCGGGAGGAATCCCCCCCTAACAATGACCATTGCCTGTTCTTGGTATTAGGGTTATATTTTTCTGGGGAATTGGTTTCTGCCTTTTTCTGTTTTTGAAAATAATTTTACCAGTAGCAGCAGCTCCTTCTGTTCTTACCAAGGGACTCTATGGCTTTATATTCAGGTTGGTCTTTCCACTAGCCTCAGTGAGACAGTCATCTCAAAGGCAGTTGAGGGCACTCAAAAAAAGCAACGTCACTACTTCTTCCCACCCTGGCTCTGCTTCTCTGGAGAGCAGCTACTGCTTCTTCATACAGATCTCCAGGCTGTCTTGATTGCTTTCTTCCAGGGGTGGGGGAATGTGCTGGAGCCAAATGGTCTTTCATTTAGGAGGTGTGTCTTCCCTCCTCCTCCTCCTCTTCCTCCTCCTCCTCTTCCTCTGCTGCTTCATGCAGTTGGGGTGCAGGATGTACCATCACCACCACCACATCCTCCTCCAGGGAGTGCCACTGCTAGCACAGAGTGATGAGGGGCTATGTGGGGCAGTGTTTTGCTTCCAGAAAGCTTGGAGCAACCCTGAGAGAGTGTGAGGGTCTGTCTAAATGGCCAGAAAAACCAAAAACAAAACGAACAGCATGTGATCTGTTCACATGGCCGTTTGCACAAATATGTATCATTCAGAAGCGGGTGGCAAAACTCACCCTAAAAGTCCGTTCGCAGCACATCTGGGGCTTTGTATGGATTTTTCAAAAAAAATCTTTACGGTGTGCAAATGTGTGATCGTTTGACCACTCACAGTCGCACAGATACACACAAGCAGGGGAACCTGATTGGCCGGATGAGCAGAGGGGGCAGGGCTAGAGAAGAAGGGAATCGGCAGTGGCTGCCATGTTGGATTTCGATAAGTCTGTGAAATGGAGATTTAAACTCTTTTCTTCTTTTCTGTTATGTTGTAAAGACGAAAGAATGCCTGTGTGCACCACAGGAAGCTTTTTAAATATATATATATATATATATATATATATACATACACATACATATATATACATATATATATATATATATATATATATAGGCAGCAGGAGATTTAAAATCCTCAGTAGATCATTCACGGTGGGCAGCTGGCTAGGGGTCATTCGGAGTTTAGGGGGGAAGTTTTAGCCATGTAGACTGTTCACATCATTGTGAACGCCTGCCTTTTCGAATGTGTTCTTATTATTTGTCTCTCATATAGATAGGACCTGAGAGTTGTTTTTGCAGCTCACCTGCAAAGCCTTCCTCTTACTGGTGGGGGGGGGGCTTATCTAAATGGCAAAAATACTCCTCACGGAATGCAAGGAGAAGACAACCTGTCCTAATGGCAATCTGAGTTGTATTGCCGTATTTGAAGGAGGGGGACAAAAATGACAAAAACTCTGCAGAAAAAGACTTCACGGCCTTTCCCTGAATTTTAAAAAAACAGCAGTCCCACTCATTCGGACAAGCAATTTGATATGAATCACTTTTCCATATGAGAGGAAGCACAAACCTCATTGGTGGGGGGGACAGGACTTGCTAACAGGGCAAGTGCACGCTGCTGCCATGTTGGATTTTTGCCTTAGAGAGTGATTGCTAAGATGATAAAACAGGGTGTTGGTTTTTTGTTTTTTTTTTGTAAAGACAAAATATTGTTTATGCACATCCTGGGAATAGTGTTTTTTTTTTAAGTTTGGCTGCAGCAGATTTAAAAATGTAAATAATTCACTTGCGGCCACCGTCTTGAATAGAGGGCATGCAAAGTTGGGGACTGTAAGACCATCAAGACAGGTCACAACTGCTGCGAATTGTCTTTACTATGGCTCACTCCATTTGTGGGGAGCTAGTATAAACAGCTCCCATGTGTGTATGTACTTTCAAGTTGCCTGTAAAATTATGACCACCCCATAAAGTTCATAGGGTTTTTTTTTTAAGGCGACTACCAAGAAAATAGTCTTGATCCAGCAACAAGCGATTGAAAAATAAAAAAAATGCAATGAAAAAGAAAGCAGGTATCCAAACTCCCAGGGGGGCATCTTTCTTGAAGCATTTTGGTTAGTCAATTTCACTCCTTGTTTCTAGGAACAGGAAAATAAAAAAGTAACACCAGCTTACTTAGATTTTGATTGGGTTCATGTTTTTATTCTGCTGAGTGATGCTTTCTTAATGTGCAGCTGCTTGTAATGGGTTTAATGTTATTTTTATAATGTTGTTTTCATTTTTATTATGATATTTGGTAAGCTACTCTGAGGGTTTTTTTTAAGGAAAGCAAGGGCTTTAAAAAATAATAAAAAAAAGAATTAAGTTCTGGATTCTTATCCATTTTATGTTACAGTCATGGTGTCCTTTTGTAGAATCCCTATCTTTCCTTGAGTCTCTTCTCATTATTAAACTCAAGATCTCCTCAAGGCAGTTTAGTGCTTATGGCAGAAAATCCAAATGACAACTCCTATGATGATAAAAATAAAAGAGTTTATTTACTTCATTTATGAGGGGCCCTATAGCAAAAGCTCTCAGGGCAACATGCATAATACAACGGCACAATAAAACCAATAGTAAAACCAAGAAACATCAGTGGAAAACATAAATTTAATTAAAAGCACCAGTAAAACACCATATTAAAAGCAGAGGATAAACAACAGAATACCACGGGGGAGGGTCGTTTTGAAACTTACATTTCAAATTATTTAAAGGCCTGGTACTAAGAAGTCAACAAGGTTGGCAAGACCGCTCTAAGGAGGGCATCTCACAATTTGGGGCCACCATAGAAAATTACCACTCAAAAGTACCAACCCACCAAATCTAAGGAATGTATCAGATCAGCATCTAAAAATGCTGTAATTCCACGAATGTGGATAGCTGAAACATCATGGCATTATTACACTTATTATCACACGTCGCTGTAATCATGTGAAAGAACTGCCATGGAATCATCGCACAACGACCACTAGCACTGTAAGAATGGGAGTTTATTTCTGTGATTTTGCATGGGTGAGATTTCGGTGGTTCTTGTGAGAAGACACAAGTGTGCTTAAAACCACCAAAACACCTTAACTAACACAGTAAATGAACTCACAAGCACCGAAACAAACCTAAAAAAATTGCAACTAAATGGGACAGATCATAAAAAGAGGATCCTCTGCTTCATTTTCATGTTCTCACCTGGACGTTTTCTTGCTGAGGACCACCCATTCATGCTGTAATATTGTAAAGGGACATGGTTTCGCATGCCTTCAATAATGCTAAAGAGCATTACTGACAATCTATTGATGGGTTAACCTGTCAATTAAAAGTGATGGGTTGTTTGTGGCTGGAGCACAGAGTAACAACGCGAAGATGATGACATCATGTGATAGCGGGCCCATTCGTGCTACCATGATGTCATAATTCCATGATTTTGCCACATCTGATAAAGTCCTTAGTATGGAGGAGCACTAGGAACAGGGCCTCAGATGATACTCTTAGGGAATGGACAGGGATGTAAGAGTGGAGATAGTCCTTTAGACAGAATACTCCCAAGTCAATGAGAGTTTTATAAGTTAAACACAGTACAGCCAGCCTTCCGTATTCATGGATTCTGCATCCATGGATTCAACCAACCACGTCTTGAAAATATTGGGGGGGAGTGGGGATTCCAAAAAGCAAAACCTTGCTGCTCATCATTTAATATAAGGGATGGCATTTTACTATGCCATTGTATATAACGAGACTTGAACATCCACAGATTTTGGTATCTGGGTGGGTGGCTCCTGGAACCAAATCCCAGTGGATACCAAGGCCCCACTGTACTTTGAATTGATCCTAGAAATGAGTCAGAAACCCAGCAGTAAAGGTGATACAATACTGGCATAGTAGGATGATAAAAACTGGTTCCAATAAACTGGAACAATAAATGCAGGTTTCTGTAAATGAGAATAAACCCACTAAACTCAATGAGACCTGTATCTTCTGAGTATGCATGCATAGAACTGACCTATGTTTTAAAGGTACCCAAAAATCCCCTGTCTAAAATGGATTGCCTCATCCTGCTGAATCAAAGGCTTGCTGTTTATCTCTTCCATCAAATATCTCCACCCATTTTTTCATCCCTTCTCTTTGAAAACTTTTCAGCATTTATCCAGCCATATAGGTAGTTGGCTTAATGATGGTCATCCCATCTGAGACAAAGTGTTCCTTAAACCTGCAAACCTGGTACAAGATTGTGGCCAGTAGAACTTAGCCTCCTGTCCCTCCTACCTATTCCTTTAACTAAGACTACAATTATTCTGAAACCTGTTCCAGCAGCGCATGTGTTCCTGTTAAATATTGCATGAATATCAGGAAATCTTGGTTATGCAATCCTAGCTCTCCAACAGGGGATTAATGGATGTAGGGAGAAAGAAGAGAGTTTCTGCTTCTTGAAATAGAGGTAGAATTTGACCATATGCTTTCAGTCACAAGGAAAACAAATACTGTGTGCTGGAATTAATTTCTTGCCAGGAGCAACATGTTGGAATGTGTCTGGCTCCTTTTGCCAAAGGAAGTCATCTGATTCAGAAACTGTGGCTTTTGATTTGGATAGAACATATGCTTCATGGGCGATACTGCTATTTCCTAGTAGAAAAGAGCAACCGCCTTTTCAACAGAGGAGGGTGTCTGCGGTATGCATAGCATATAGGAGACACATTTCCTGAAGAGCTATGTAAAGATTTATCAACATATTTGCATAATGCCACATATTCAAGGTTGTATGTTTTCTGCATTATTTATTTTAATTGTATCCCACCCAGACTCTTTTTTTCTTACAAACAAACAAAGACCAAAGTGGCTAACAAAGAAGAAAAGTGAGAAAATGAGCCAAGATGTGAATACAAAAAACAAATAAAAACTGCAGTAAATAAGAAAAACCATCAAGTATATGACTTCTGTGAAGCAGGTTTTTTTAAAAGTAGACACTAAGGATATGCAGGGGTTCTGTCAATAGCCTCATAAATAACTAGGAGCCAGCCCACCCCACCGGCCTCTTTGAAGAGCTACAATGGAACAATGTTGGAAAATCATTTATAATGGGGGCAGGTACTGGTGGGTTTCCCTGGGAAGGCATACACTGTGTTTGATGTCATGACTGAAAAGAGCCTACTGGTACTTCTTGTAGCCATCTGCCGAATTTCAGTCAGTTGGAGAAAACCAGTCAGGAACACTTGTATTGTTGAACAGAGTTTTGGGGAGAAAGCAAACATACAGAGATCTGGTTCTCAAGTCACTAAAAAGGCAATACCCAGTCTCTTCAGTTTAGCCCAGAAATGTATTGACAGTCAATGCAAATTAAACAACCCCACTGCTCTGATCAGTCTTAATCAATAATCTGATGGTATCACTTTGGACTTAATGAAGTTTCTAGGTGCTTTTTAAGGACAGGTACATAGAAATCATATCACAGTAGTCCATATCACAATCATGTGCATCGTTACTGTGGTATCTTATTGTGATCAAGAGGGTTTACTCCTCCTTAGTAAATTTGGTGCTCTAGCCTAAAGTGTTAATATAGTAAATTAAATATAGCCTGAAAGAAAACTAAACAAATTCTAAAAATTCTATGCCAAGTACACTGGGCCCACCATATCAGTGGGCCAGCCATCTACAGATTTTAGTATCCTCAGATGGCCACACCCCATATTATTCAGTGGCAGTGCATGCATGTGGGTGTGTCAGCATGCACGTGCATCAGTGTGTGGCTGTGTGCATGCACTGCCATTGATTAATATGGAGCTTGAGCATCCACATTTTTTCCCATGTGTGGGGAGGGCGGAACCAAACCCCCATGAGTGGGAAGGACCCACTGTACAATTTTGTTTACAGCATAAATGACATAAAATGTACAATCTCTAATTGGGGAGTGTCATCCCACTGTCCCCCAATATTTTTTTAATGTATTTTGGCTTTCCTAATTGGTGGCAGAGTTAGGCAGAGCAACTCTCACAAGATTTCATCAGGTATTGCCCACACACTCTGAAGCGTATCTGCACATCCATAAAGGGCAGCAAGCTCACTTTTTTTCCTAATAGATTTTCCACTAGCACACTTCTACAAAATTCTACTCAACAGTAAGACTCAGTGCAACTGAGGTAAGCCTGCCACATTCACAGAATTTTAGAGCAGGGGAACAGGGGATGTCAGGACAACACTTGTCATAACCCTCTGCTGTGATCCCTCCATCCCGCCCCCCATCTTTTGCCTTTTTGCAGAATCTCTGTTATAGATGAAAAGAAGGAAGAGGCACACAATGTATTTTGATTAGTGGCACTAGGAACCATCTGTCAGGAAGCACCCTTACTCCCAAATAAGTGTGTATACTGTATAAGATTGCAGTTTTGTATAAGATTGCAGATGTCCAAGAACATACACTGTGTTTTCCCCATGGAATTACAAGATACACGGCACACAGTGCATTCTCTGTAGCAATGAGGTGTTATCAGAGATTATGGATAGATATAGAGGACAGTGTGTGTACTAGTGGGATATTTGAGAAATTACACATAGATTTGATGCTTTACTTTCACTCTGTGTAAACAGAAAAATCAAATCTTAGGAAGCCTCAAGTTAAATCACTGAGGAAGCAGGACAACCATGTCATCATGGCATACAACTGCCATAGACTGTCACAGTGTTGATCCATTATGACCAAGAGCCAATGACATACTTCAGAATCTAATGCTAGCAGAACTTGGACTTTTTTCCCTTCTCACCCACCTGCTGCAGCCTTTCTGTGGTGCCAAAACCTGATTCAAATGGGTCCCCAGCTCCCCAGAACAAGGTCTTTGGGTTCCTGTAAGGCTGCAGGAAGAAGCAGGGTGGAGATATCAATTCTGGTGGAACCAGCGGAATGCAGTGGAAGTACTGTACACTGTTGGGTCCTGGCCATTATTGACTAGAATTCTTTCCCCACTAAGTAGGGGGCTTCCTCCATCACCTTCTTATTTGATCCTTTTAACTGGAGATGCCACTGATTAAGCCTAGGGCCATCTGCAGTGAAAGCACGTGTAGCTCTTCTCTACTCTGCTTTAAAGAGAAGTGTGTTCCTGTACATCTGGCCTGGGCTCCTTCCTAGTACTACCAGGAGGGGAGAAAAATGAAGGTATTGCCCCCCAAAATAAGAAGTCTCCCCCACTCCATTAAATTTTCCTTCAATTCCCAAATTTCTAGCATTGCTGAGAATGAGATATTGATAATTGTAAATACCTAGAACTCTTACATTCGCTGCATTCACATCCCCTTGGTAACTGTGCCTGAACCTTTTCTTTGGACACGTCAACTCTATTTCTAAATGCTCAGCTAAAGTTTTAAATGACTGCAGTGCTAGAAATTTGGGGACTGAAGGAAAAATTCATGGGGGAAGCAAATTCTTATGAATGTCCTCCTTTTGTACCCACCTGTAGCTACACCCTGAATACTACCAATAAAAAAAAGTTATGCACCTCTTTATGCATCTTTCTGTAGGGGGTGAGATGGGAAAAGTGGCAGTGAAAAACAGGAGGGTTACAAGCACAAAACAACAAAATAGAGATTCTTCATAAAATGCTGTGGCTGAGAAAGGATGATTTTATGATAAAAGTCACATCTGGAACAGAGTTTGGGAAAGTCATTCTTTTGGATTATACCTCCCCAAATCCCCAAGCCAACAAGACCACTGGCTATTCTAACTGGGAGATTCTTTGAGCTGTAGTTCAAAATATTAGCTATTCAAAGCCCTGATATGGAAGTAGTCCTTGGATTGAGCTGTTCATTCATATGAAAATGGTGGTTTTTAAAGTCTATTCTACACAGTCCCAAAATTCAGGAAACTTCAGTCATTACAGAAAAAAAGATAATAGTTGGCCCTCCACATTTGTGGGAATAATTTTTGCAGATTTGATTATTTACGGATTATTTGCTGCCACTTCTGCTGCTGCCCTACCTAATTTTTAATAGGGACCGCATGCCTCATGAGACTAAGAGAGACGCAAACACATAGCAATGCTTGTAAACTCTGATTAAAGTGGTACCACCAGCAGCACACTTCTGCTTTGTGAAGGAACCCTGCTGTCTCAAAGGCGTCCCTGGTGGGTTGAATCCATGGATCATACTTTTTGTGTGTGTTTAATATGGCTTGGTGGGAGCTAGAGCTATTGGCGGTTTTTCTACTTTTGTGGGGGTCCTGTGCTCCTAACCCCAGTGAATGTGGAGGGCCAACTGTACTTCCTCTCTGGAAAATCGGAAAGGGAAGGTGTGCTGAAGTACTTTTTCATGACTTTCCTACACAACCATTCTCAGACTCTAGAATGCCCTGCTAAGAGAAACTAGGTTTGTTCCATCTCTGTTTTCTGCCTTTGGGCAGGCAAAAATCTTTTATTCTGGCAGGCTTTTGCCCTGTAGGCTAGTGCGGTATGGTGTAATCTCTTTCTTTGGAGGTTTTTAAACAGAGGCAGGATGACCATCTGTCGAGAATGCTTTGATTGGGTATTCCTGCATGGCGAGGGTTTGTACTAGATGGCCCTTGTGGTCCCTTCCAACTTTATGATTCTATTATTCTATGCAGGTGATTTCACAGGTTAGGCGTTAGCTATACCTTTTATTCATGTGTTCTTTATTTATTTGTTTTAAAGTTAGTTTTAATAAAGATTTTGTTTTTAATTGTTATTGTTTGCCTCTGTGATTGCCTTTTTAGCAGAAAATTGAAGTATAAATTGAACTATTTTTTTAAAAAAAATATTTCTTGGAAGACAAAAATAAAATGAATGTACTTCTTTATATTAGTAGTGTGCCAGAGTAAGACTTGCTTTTCCAAATAAATTTCATGACCTTAACAGTGCTGGCTAATATAGTTTGTAGTTGATGCTCAAACCATGGAAAGCCTGAAGCTGAAATGTTATAATAACAGTTGGGGCAGTGATCCATGTTTCTCCTTTTCCAGGTGACCTGGTGTCTCGAGCAATGCATCACCTGCAACCACTCAGTGCAAAGCAACATAGCAACAGCACTCCCATGCATCACAAACAAGGGCCGCTCTACTGGGAACCAGAGGCTTTGTACACGCTTTGCTATTTTATGCATTGTCCACAGATGGAGTGGGAGAACCCAAACGTGGAACCTTCCAAAGTTACTCTCCAGACGGAAAGGTAATGACTGTTTTATTGAGAGACACACACTTTTCTGTTGAGTTATCAGACACAGGCTCTGCACTGTAGACTTCCCCACTCAGTCTGTTTTGGTTACATTTGCTATTTCATGTTGGAATAAATTTTGCCTGCCATGATGTGCTCTGTGGCTGACCCAGAATATATCAAAAATGACACCCAGTGGCTACATACTGCAAATTGGTTCCAGATGTTTGTTTTGGAGAGATCTCCCTTCCCCCAACCCTGCTCTCTTTTTGTCTCTTGGCTGTGCCTCCTTTTTTGGAACGGAAAATTGGAAAGTCTGTTGGTAACTTAACAAGTTCGGTTTCAAATATGCTGCTTTTTTTTTTTTAACAAATATAATGGATTCAGCAACTATAATTTGGGAAACAGAGACTGAGTAAAATTCAGTGTTGAAAGAAAGAGCTGCAGAGTATCTCTCTCTCTCTCTCTCTCTGGATTTTCTTTGCAAACAAATATTCAGGAAGGACTCATCCTGTGCTTTCTGCAAGTGCGCTGATGACTAAAAAGGCCAATCTGAGATAAACAAGTCCGGTTGCAGAAAGCACAGCAGAAGATCTCCTTGGGTGATGTTTCTGGGTTGTGATTCATTCTGTGTTGTTGTTTTTCTTCAAGACTTGTTCAGCGTGAGTTCTCAAATAAGGCTGCAGCATTGTGGATAGTGCGTCTCCATGCCTCCTGATGTGTGGCCAGGGCAGACCAATGTTGGTGATCAATTTGGCCAAGCCTGAGATGTTGTCTCACAGAGTCCTTGTATCATTTTTTTGGAGTGCCCCTCTTGTGCTGACCTGTGCCGAGTTCATCGTAGAGTACTATTTTGGGAGGCGATGGTCCTCCATCCTAGAAACATGCCCTGCCCAGTGCAAGTGTGTTCTCAGTATCATGGCCTCAATGCTGGTGATCCCTGCTTGCTCAAGGACAGCAACATTCGTCACATAGTCAGTCCAGTGTATATTTAGGATTATGTGTATACAGTGCTGATGAAAGCATTCAAGGAGTTGTAAGTGGTGGCGATAGGTGACCCATGTTTCAGACCCGTAAAGGAGAACAGACAGTATAATGGCTCTATACACATTAATGTTTGTGCTTCGCCTCAGGTGTTTATTACTCCAGACTTTTTTGTAGAGTCTTCCAAATGCGCTATATGCCTTTGCTAATCTGTGATCGATCTCTTTGTCAATCTTGGCATCTGAGGAGATGATGCTTCCCAGGTAGGTGAACTGCTGAACGGACTTAAGCACAGATTTGCCCATGGCAATGTGGGGATGGTGGTGTTCATCCTGTGGTGCAGGCTGGTAAAGAACTGCTTTGTTCAGGTTGACTTCCAGCCCAAACAGCTCTGCAGCTGTTGTGAAGCAGGATGTTAGGCACTGCAGAGCTCCTTCTGTGTGGGCAACAAGGGCAGCATCATTAGCGAAGAGCAGCTCATGGACTAGATAGTTAGAGTCTTAGTGTGAGCCCTCAGATGGCTTAAGTTAAACAAGCTACCATCAGTACGGTAATGTATATAGATGCCATCTTCTTCTTCGAGCTCTGCTGTAGCCCTTTGGAGCATCATGCTGAAGAAGATTGTAAATAGAGTTGGAACAAGAACACAACCTTGCTTCACTCCATTAGTTATTAGAAAGGGCTCTGAAAGAGCATCACTGTATCTGACTTGACCGCGCTGGCCCTCATGTAGCAAGATAATCATTTTAAGGAATTTGGGGGGACATCCTAGTCTTTCCATGATCTGCCACAGACCTTTTCTACTCAGAGTGTTGAAGGCTTTGGTGAGGTTGACAAATGTTACATAGAGACCCTTGTTCTGCTCTCTACATTTCTCTTGCAGTTGTCTAAGGGCAAATACCATATCTGTAGTACTCCTATTGGCTTTGAAGCCACATTAGCTTTCAGGAAGAAGCTCTTCTGTAATAGCAGGAACTAATCTGTTCAGGAGTATCCTTGCAAGGATTTTTCCAGCAATAGAGAGCAGTGTTACGCCTCGATAGTTTGAGCAATAGGATTTTGCTCCTTTTTTGTTGTACAGGGTGATGATGACTGCATCTTGGAGATCTTATGGCAGTTCCCTTTTTTCCCAGCAATTCACAAGGAGTTAGTGGAATTTATCATGGAGTACATGACCTCCGTGTTTCCAAACTTCAGGTGGGATTCCATCAATCCCAGCTGCCTTGCCGTTTTTCATCTGCTGTATGGCCTTAAGGGTCTCTTCCAAAGTGGAAGCTATGTCCAGTTCATTTTTCATAGTTTTTGTATCATGTGTTGGATAGCTGAGCCTTGGACTACTCGGTTGGTACTAAAGAGACTTTGAAAGTGTTCAGCCCATTGATTCAGGATGGAGGCTTTATCAGTAATTAATGTTTGACCATCTGTACTGTATAAGGAGCTTTGGACCTGATAAGTAGGTCCAAACACTGTTTTAAGAGCTTCATAAAATCCTCTAAGATCACCCAGATCTGCACAGCGTTGTGTCTTTTCTGCTATATTGATCCACCACTTGTTCTGCATGTCTCGGAGTTTTTGTTGAAGTTTACTACATATGAGATGGAAAGCTGCTTTTCTTACATGGCAAGTTGGCTGGGCGAGGTATGCCTGGTGAGCAGTTCTCTTCTTTGCCAACAGCTCCTGGATCTCTTGATTGTTTTCATCAAACCAGTCTTGATTTTTCTTGTGGGAGAACCCGAGGTATTCCTCCGCAGACTGGAGGATACTGTTTTTGATATGTTGCCAAAGCACTGTAGGAGAAGGATCTGTAGGATGGTCTTCAAGTTTTGTTTGCAGGTTTGCCTGGAAGTTGTCTCTCATGGTAGTTTGTTGAAGATTGTTGACTTGGAGTCTCTTCTTTAAGATGCCACCCCTCTTAGGTTTGAACTTAAGTTGAAGATATAGTTTACATCTGACGAGGCGATGATCTGTTTGGCATTCTGCACTGGGCATCACTTGAGTATGACGGACATCGCGAATGTTTCACTGGTGGACTAGAACATAGTCAATGAGGTGCCATGTTTGGGTCGGGGATGCATCCAGGTTGTCTTCAAGCTGTCTTTCTGCTGAAAGATAGTGTTTGTAATAGTCAGCTGTTGTTCTGCACAGAACTCTAGCAAGAGGCGCCCGTTATCATTACAATTTCCAACGTCATGCTTGCCTAAAACACCTTTCCAGGCTTCGGAGTTCTTTCCTACTCTGGCATTAAAGTCACCAAGGATAATAATTTTATCTTCTACAGGGACTTTTTGTATGAGTTGGCATAGGTCTGTGTAGAATTTGTCTTTCTCTACAGGGTCAGCTTGCATAGTTGGGGCATATATACTAAAGAGAACAACATGTGGGAGGCGTAAGGAAATAATGCGATTAGAGTGTCCTGTTGACAAGGTTTTGAGTTTGGAGGCACAATGGAATTTTTAATCATAAAGCCTACTCCTGAAAGATGTTTTTTGGTTTGGGTTTTGCCAGACCAGTAAAGTGTGTAGCCGGCGCCGTGTTATTTAAGGCTGCCTTCCTCATGGAGATGAACTTCACTAAGAGCAGCAATGTCAATTTTAAGTCATGATAGTTCATGGGCTATTAGAGCAGAACGACGCTCAGGCCGTCCACTATCTGCAGAGTCTCGCATGGTTCTGATGTTCCAGCATGCAAGCGTCAGTTTATTTACACCTTCGGAGGCCGGTGTGTGCCTTTGTTTCTTTGCCTTGGTTTGACTGCATCAGAAGATGCCCGTTGGCCACGGCTAGCCAACCAGGTAGTTAGGGATGAGCTTTCATTAGGCCACCTTTTCTAGGCCCCTCTCCATATGGAGCAAGCAGTGCTCTCCTTAAAAAAGGCTGCTTGGTCGTTCAGGATGCTGCCGAACAAGACTGTCATCTCCCGGGTCAGCCTCAAGCGACCAAAATCCTGAACCGCCTGCATGCAGGGTTGGGTCTGCAGCTTCCAGTGCATCTGCCGTTTCATCCCTCGCCTATCGCTACAGGACTTTTTCGGAATTAGATTTGTCCTTCGAGCCTGTGGAATGGATTTTTCTAGTGGAGCACAGCGTGCACAGAACTGGCCTCACCCTTTAAACCAAAGGTTCATCTGCTGTGGCCTTGCAAGCATGGACGGTAGCAGCGAGGTCCTCGGGTCATAGGTTTGATTAGAGTTTCCTTCTCTTAGATGGTTGACCTTACAGGGTTGGACGAGCACCATTGCCCAGCTTTGGGATTAGAGTTTTCCTTCTAGGATGGTTGTCATAAGGCTAGAGAGCCCATCCTGCCCTTTGACGCTCTTTGTCAGACCCTTCGGTTTTGACCTGTCTGGCTGGGAGACCCTACCGGTAGCTGTTATGCCACCACCAGCATAGCTCAAAACATCATTAGGGTACACAAGCCTCTCTTCCACTACAAGGGGACATCAATGGAGAGGTGCAGAGTATAGTACACAACTAATAATGCTTGTTGATACACAGAAGGAGACTTGAAACATTTTGATCATAGAGACCATGTTCTGGCTTTAGCCAAACCTTTGTGGCCAAAGAAGACCAGGGAAAGGCATGCATAATGTGATGGGCAAGAGAGTGGAAGAAAATTCTCTAGTTTGAAAAATACTTGTGATATAAAGAACAATCGTTTGAGAGCCACCAAAGATTCCATTACAACAGCCTGAATTGGCCAAAAGATAGTTATGAAATTTTTACCTCCCAGCTATCTCTAAACAGATTCTGGGTAAGCAGTGGTTGTTTGCAATAAATAGAGCATGTTGCAGGATCCTCGGAGCTGAATGTGATTTAAAGAAGGCACTGTATTAGGCTATAGAAGGCCTGCACAATAGATGACCCACAAAGCCAATCTGAGTACATCAGCAAAGCTGGCTCCAGGTGTGTGCTGCCCCATTTCAGCATGGGCCTGCTCTGAGAGAAGGAATGGAGACTAACACAGAACAAGTGAGGTGTTACCCAGGGGGATATAACAGGGGGAGTGCAGGCCACAAGGAATCTGTGGAGATTCACACAAGGCAATGTTGAAGAATAATATTTAGTTTGCATGAACTCTGTTTTTCACATTGCCTTCAACCTATTTTTTTTAAAATTCATTTGCTAGGCTCAACTAGAATAGACAAACAGAACCAATAGATTTGTATAAGCATCGACTTACTATTTGTTAACTGATTAATTGCATTAACTCAGTTTGGGAGTAACAATTGGATTTAGGCCTTGGTTTACATATTTCAATTCATTCACACTGATACACATTTCAAGAGCATTTTGTGACTGAACAAAACAATATCCAAGCTGTAAAAGTAATAACAACAAACCCTGGCCAGGTTAGTTTTAAAATGTATAAGCAGCTATACTACTCTCTGTATACAGTTATATTTGCCACACATACTATTATTAATTTATTAAATAGCATTTATGAAGTAGGTGGAACAGGAATTATATTAAAACCAGAGGAAAATCTGTTCCTTTTAAAACCCTCTTTGACAAAATTCTCTTTCTCTGGAAAACCGCTCTAGGAGCTGTGGTAATGTGGTAAAGACCAGAGTAAGCTTTCTGTATTGTTGCCAGGATCTTGAGGTCAACTTTGGAAGGAACAAAAATTCCTTCTGCTGCCTAATCAGATGTGCCTTGGTGTTTTAGTGCCAGAAATTTCAAGTGCAAAGGATAGTATGGAGGCCCAGATCTTTCCACTGTACTAAGTTATGTAATATGCTTTCTTTTTCTGTCCTAGTTCTCAAGCCACCTCACAAAAGCAATTGGTTAAAGTGGCTTCTAGTTGTGCTTTGAAAAGTTTTCCTTTTATATTTGTATTTCCACCACTGGGACATCAGTGGTATTCCCTATTGTAAGCCATTCTTTATAGTGTATGATTTATTGCTGCATTTTTCATTATGAATAGAACATTTTTCTCTCTCTTTCTCTCTATAACATTTGCAGGGAAAATGGCATTATTTTCAATTACAGTATAATTTTTCTAAGCTTTTTTGCTTTAATTTTATCTAGGCTCTGGATATTTTCTCTGATTCTCATTTTTGCTTTTATGTTAGCTTTTTACATTTTTTTAAAATGAAGTAGCTACATCCTCTCACTGCTCTGATAATTCTTCCGGTGAAGAAGCCCTTGGGTGCTATCAATGTTGAGTACCGTAGTTTCTTTGGATGCATACTCACATATCGCTGTGAGGGGTGACTTGTTTCACTGCTTTGTATTGATATACTTCTGTTTCTAGAAATGCTCTTTTAAAAACAACAATACACAATTGTGTGCAAATGTAAGCAGCGGCTGCGTAAAGAAGATCCACTTGACTGATATTTGTGACATTACGAACTCCTTCCCCTCCCTGACTGATCCCTAGGGCCGTTTTGTTACTCTTTTAAAAAATGTTCATAAGATCAGTATCCCTGCTTCCATTACAGGGTGAAATTTATTCCACATTGTTATTCCTTCACTCTGTTCATGTGAAGAAAAAAACCCCCAAAAACAAATCTACCCACAATTTTATAGAATTTGTATTTGTAAATTTTAATATATTCTGCCGTTTAAGTTCTATTTTATTGTTCTTTGTTGTTTTTATGATTGAGGGAGAAATGGGATATGGGATTGCTTTTTAACTTTGAGCTTTTATTGTTATAATATCTTATTGTTATAATTATGTTGTACTCCGCCTTGATTCCCTAGTGAAAAGGCAGAATATAAATTTATTATTATTATTATTATTATTATTATTATGTTCAAGCCGCTTGACCTCTCGACTCACAGAAAAGACCCTCAGCCATGGTTTGCCAGTTTTTAAAGGCCTATAAGTAAACCCAGAACTAGAGCGAAAACCATTGTCATGTAGAGTGGCAAATCCTCATTCCATTTCTTCAGAAAGATGTATGTATGCATGTATGTAAGTAATATGCATTAGGTTTGTGTATGATAGGCATTTCTAACTGGCAGCTTAGAGGTTTTATGATTATATGATCATGGTGGCTGAAACACCCTTTTTTTAAAATTAAAGCAGCCATTCTTCTGCTGCATGGAACTTTGATGTTTTCTATCCAAATGCATTATAATTTATAGCAGAACCCCCAAACGTCACATCTGCCAAATTTTAGACAGAGAAGAGAAAGAGTACCTACAGTACTTTAGAGGCAATAAAATAATGATCCCCTTTGTATTTAGTGTCAGACATGGCTACTCATCTGCTTATAACTTCCTAGATCTCTGGTGAAGTAGCCTAGATTTATGTCTGTCCCTGATACATGTTAAACCCATCTCAACAGTTGAAGATATACAAATGAATAAGGAACTGGCAGTGTGCATCCCCACACAAGCTCTGGACCACTGAATATCCACATGATAGAGATAAAGTTCCCACTGAGGTGTCTGTTGTGCCTGACCAAGGGTTTCATTTTGGTGCAAGTAACTCTCAAGTATACTGACAGTTTCACTGTATTATAATGTAGGTAAGATGTAAATAAAGAAAACAGTTTTTATCTGTATGTGATGTTGGAAGATCTGTATGTATACATACTTTTTTTTTTCTTTCTAGCGTGTACTAATTTAGCACTGGAAATCTTTTAAAGAACTGGGAAGCACAGTTTCTCTGCTTGCTAAGCTAATTGGTGTTCCTTTTTTGTAAATTTCTGTCAGTTATCTTTTACAAAACAACTGTACTGACAAGATCATCATTACCACATAACTCTCTGTACAACATAATCTCCCCCCACCCCATTAATGTCTAATTGAAAATATAGTTGAGTAGCCTAGTTGTGTCAGCATCAACCCTAATTTTGTTTGGCCGCATTCCATGCTTTTCCTCTAATGTTTTCTTTTTTTTCTTTCATTCTTTCCATGGTTCTTGAGAGAACAATTGATTTTACCATTTCTGCCGTCTTTTCTTTTCTTTCTTTCCCTTGAAGCCTTAATTGACTTACCATCCCTGTTTCTTACCTCACCTTTCCATTTTCAGCCTAAATATGATTGTGTGTGTGTGTGTGTGTGTGTGTGTGTAGTGGGTTGAATATTGATCAACCCCATATGAAGTCATAACAGGTATTGCCATTTTATTTTATTTTCACTAGCATTTTCCAGTCTTTAAAATGCAGTGTGAAATGTGGGAACAATATGCTGAAGATCTAAGAAAGCAAAGAGCAATAGAAGATTCCAGGGTGATTAATTTAAATGGATGTCTTAAATTAACAACACACTATCTGTGTGGGCTTGTGTAGATGACCATTTGTATGTGTTTGCTTAACAGCACTTTTAACACTATGAATTAGTCACCAGTGTTGTCAACTCCCATCACAAGTGTTTACATAGCAGGGTAGCTGTAATGAGGACCACTGTTTTGTATGAGAGAAGACCTCCATAGGCAAAAGTGCTTATATAACAAAGTATTACTGTACATACACACTATGGTAGACAGCCCATAGCTCTTGGCCTAATTTCAAAAGTCCCCTGAAACTGATCAGTTCATACCTCTGCAAAGAGCAGTCCAAGATACAGTGGCATCCTTCTGGGATGACCGCAAGAGGGTGGAGGAGAGAGAAAGAGAAAGAGAGAGGTGTTGCAGAGGAGAGAAAGATAGGAGTTCTAGACTTTACCAGCTCTTTCAAGGTGCCACCAGAATTGCTGGCAGCAATTGTGAGTGGGGAGCTTGTGCCAGGGGTAGGGGGCATCTAGGACAGTCAGTGGACTATGCCAGCTACATATAGGTCCTAGAACAGCAGAATTCCTGATGATATGCCAGCTGCTCCTTACTACAAGAAATATTCTCCTGCTGGTAACAGTGGGCAGGCAGGGCATTTATGAACTGCTAGAGAGACCCTAGCACTGTATGGGTGAGATCCTATACTGCTTCAACATAGCATACATATCCACTGGCAGTATTACACCCTTCAGTCCCTATAACTGAATATCAACATAGGTCAGCATACATGGATCAATGGTAATTCCCTGTGGTTGACAACCATTGTGCAGTTGCAATGTGTATTTACATAGTCTGTGTACTTTGATATGCTATCACCTACATGGACAACTCCACTTATGTTGCCACCAGCTAAATATGTCTGCTGTGCATTGTAAAAATAATAACTTCACATGCATAGCACAAATTAGACCTGTGTATGTCACTAACAGGATACATGCCACTAATCCTATGCATGCCATAAGGATGCAGAACGTGGGAAGCTATGTTCATTGCACTCTGAGCCTTTTGGAAGAGCAGGAAGATGAAAATCTGAGGCTCCCTGGAGAGACTCAAACTGGAAGCAGCAGGTGTGAATCTCTGATCCCCAAAAGGATTGACACTGCTATCTAACAACTATAGGGCTTGTCTAAATGGTGAAAATACTCCTCATAGAATTTGAGGAGAGTACCTTTTCTCCCAATTGGAACCCATATTATTTTGCTGTATTCGGAAGTGGGGGCAAAAATGCAATATATTCCAAGGGAAAAGCCTTTGCAGCTTTTCCCAAACTTTTTAAAAACTGTGATGGAAATGTGCATTCCTGTGTAGGGACAACTGATTCACTTTGCTGCACTTTCCCAATAAAAGCAGAAGTGGAAAGCTGATTGGTCAGACATGCACAGGGGGTGGAGCTTGCCGGCAAGGCAGCACCCAGAACTGCCATGTTGGTTTTTGCTGTAGCGATTATGTGCTGAAGTGACAAAACAGCTTCCCCCACCTCTCTGTTTATTTATGTGGAAGGTCACACTTCTGCACCTTGGATTTGCTTTAAAAAATACTGTTCAGTGGTGGCAACTGATGAGAATAAAAACACGAGTAATTTACTCGTGCCCGTCATCTTGATTCACAGACATACCCGTTTGGACATCAAACGTGCATAGCTTCACATACCTGTGATCTTGCAGGGGGAGGGACTGTGGAGACAAATAAAAGCTCCTGCAAATTGGTGTTACTGCGCACCAATCCACATTTTATTGCCTCGTATAGACAGATATGTAACAGTGACAGCAAAATTAGTTATACTTCCAACAGAAGCAAGACAAACATAGAACCCTCCTCCAAAATGGATCAGACCAAACACCTCCTTTTCAGTGGCCACAGGATACTTCTGGCAAATCCACAAGAGAATATGGAATGCAGTGGCACCCCCTGCAGCTCATGTTCCATAGCAGCTGGCATTTAGAGGCATATAGTCATTGCACTATCCAGATCAGTACAGTCAGTCCTCCACATTTGCAGGTTTAACTTTCCCAAATTTGATTATTTGCAGATTATTTCCTGCCCCCTTTTCTGCTGCCCTATGTCATTTTTAATAGGGACTGCAAGCCTCCTGAGACTAAGAGAAACTGCAACTGAGGGAGCCCTGGTGGCGCAATGGTTAAATGCTGGTACTGCAGCTGCAACATTGTAAGTTCAGTCCTGCAGGGCTCCAAGGTTGACTCAGCCTTCCATCCTTTTGTAGGTCAGTAAAATTAGTACCCAGCTTGTGGGGGCAATTAGCTAACATGTTGTAAACTGCTTAGAGAGTGCCAAGCACCATAAAACAGTGTAGTTGTGTAAGTGATATTGCTAAACAATTTGTAAGTCACTCTGAGAGCCTTTGTGGCTGAAGAGTGGGGTATAAATACTCTAATAAAATAAAAAAATGCACAACAAGGCTTGTAAGTCCCTATTAAAAATGGTGTAGAGTAGAAGCAGAGGCGATGGGTGGGGGGGAGGCAGGCGAGGGAGGGGGGAGAAACTGAGGCATGGAGGGCAGCATGCTGCCACAAGTTGCCCAAGTGAAACAGACACATGTGGTGCGCAGCAGCAGCCACCATTCTGCCGGGGCCTCTTGTTCATGAGGAGGTGCCTGAGTTGGCCCACAGCTGCTGCACCCTGTCCCAGAGCCTCACCTCTCCATTCTCCTCTGCCTCATCTTCTCCCTCCTCCAGCATGCAAGCAGCAGTTCCAGACAGACATCTCCATGAAAGCAGCAGCAGCAGACGGCCAGGGCTCAGGTGTTGCCTCCTTCTTGTCCTGCAGTCACTGCACTGGGGATGCCACTGCTCCTGTATGGAGAACTGACCATGCTCCCAAGAGCCGCCGCTGCTGCCTCAGCCCCACATGCCCCAGACAGTGGCATCGTTGGTGTTGCCCAAGCAAACAGAGGCACACACGAGCAGGAAGAGGAGGAGGAGCAGACCCTGCATGCTGCCACTGCCTCAGATGCCACACTTGTCTCTGGCCTGTGGGGGGCAGGGGGCTGCTCTTCCCCCTTCTGCTGAATGCCATGTGTGTCTTTGTTTTACCTGGGCAACATTGATGATGCTACTGTCTGGGGCATACATGGCTGAGGTAGCAGTAGTGGCTTCAGGAGGAATGCTCAATTCCCCATGCAGGAGCAGCCGCAGCAGCAGCTGCGGCCGCAGTAGAGCATCTGTGAGACAAGGAAGAGGTGACAACGGAGCCGTGGACCTCTGTTCCTGCCTTCATGGAGCACCCATAGCTGCCACTTGCACACAGGAGGAAGGAGAAGACAATGTGGAGCTAGTGGTGGATGAAGATGTGTGGGTCCAGGCCAGGGTACAGTGGTGTCAGCAGCAAGACCTGAACACCTCCCCACAAAGAAGAGGCCCTGGCACAGTAGTGGTAGCCTCTGTGGCCCAGTTAGCAGGTGAGAGCAGCCAGGGCAGGTGGGGGAGGCAGATGAGGATGGTTGGGAGAGGGTAGCATGGTCTGGTTGCTTTTGCTTAGCGCCACTAAGCAAAGAAAAAACAAGAGAATGGGCTGTTTGGCTGAAGGCAGGCCTCCACGCGGGGGCGGACACACACAGTGGCAAGCTCTGGGCTCAGAGAGCCTGCAAGCATGTTAAATATGGTGGAAGGGGGTTAAGATATTTGCAGTTTTCCCACTTTTGCAGGGATTCTGAACCCCTAGCCCCCATGAAAATGAGGGCAGACTGTAAGAAGGTGACCTGAAGCTCTACAGATATTTGGACTACTGTCCCCATAATTTCTAACTATTAATCATGGTGACTGGGGCTGATGAGGGTTGCAGTCACAAATATCTGGATTGGCTGTAGCTCTCCAGGTCTTTTAGACAGGAGTCTTCCCAACTTGATCTGGACCTAACAGAATTGAGCCAAATGCAAAGTATGTGTTCTATTTTTTGTTGAGCTATAATCTCACCCTGCATACTCTGAAATATGCTGGAGACCATATTTTAATTTTCACGCACAGTTATATACAGAACTTGAGAATATTATTATTCATGTATTTTTGGAGTCCAGCTCCCAGAATCTCTCAGCAAGCATGGGAAAATAAAAGGTCCTCTAAAATAGTTTTGTATTAGGCCATTCTGATACTTTCACCTCCCACGTTAATGTGGACTATTTCTTCAGACTAGCAGAACAACTTTACATCCCTGTGTGAAAATGGTTGTGTATCTGAGTAATCTTTTTAAAAAATTGGTGAGCCAACCTCATTCAACTGTCTTTTGGCTATTCCTTTGGGTAGCTTACTGCCTTGCTTGTTGAATAAGGAAAATGCATGCATGTTATAAATCTTGCAGTATATGAATATAAACAACAACAAAATAAAAAAAACCCTCTGATTAATTCTTAACAGTGTCACTGTTGCTAAACAAATTGCAGGTACAGTGTTACTGTAGATGCAATGAAAAACAGCATATGAGACATTGGGGTCACATTTTTCATTCTTGTTTAACATTCCATTATTCATTTTCTTATTCTATAGCTTTACTGAGTCATTATTAGCCCAAGAAGTTGAGTCTTGTTAAAGAAATAAAGGTTGGTATTTCATTTGTCCAGCTAATTTAATCTGTGGAATTTGCTGCCACAAGATGTAGTGATGGCCACAAATTTGAATGAAGGATATTTGTTAGATTCATGGCAGTCACGGTTGTCAGTGGCTGCTAGATGTGATGACTATATAATACTTCCAGTACTGGAGACAATATTTCTGCATACCAATTGATGCAAAAGACAAGGAGACATGGAAAAGGGTTCTGTTGCCCTCATGTTCTGGTAATTATCCAATAATTACACTTGACAGCAGCAGACCCATATTTTTCAATGAAGTTCTGCCATATTAACATGTGAAATGAGGTACGTGCATATGGTTGTGATTTAAAGTGCTGGTATGTTGGTCTTGTCTATACGGTCAAAATAATACAAGTGGGATGCGAACGTATGGCGATCCGTTCATATGGACATGTGCATAAATACATGTCATTTGGAAGGGGGGCAGCCAAATCTACCACAAAGTCCATGTGCATCACATTCGGGGCTTCATCCAGATATTTTTAAAAGCTCCGTACAACATGCAAATGTGCGATCATTTGAACACTTGCATTCGCACAGATATGAACAGGCAGCATGATTGGCTGGACGAACATAGGGGAGGGGCTAGCAAACAGGGAAAGCGCCTGCAGCTGCCATGTTGAATTTTCAGCTAAGCAAGGGTCCGGTAAGTTGATCAAACGGCGGTCTTATACTTACTTTCTTTTCCTTTCTTTCTTTCTTTCTTTCTTTTCTTTTTTTTTTTTTTTTGGTAAATATGAACTATCACTTGTGCACACCATAGGAAACTGTTTTTTTTTAATGGTAGCAGCAGAATAAAATCACGAGTAAATCACTTGCAGCTGCCATCTTGGCTAAGGGGTCAAATGGAGTTTAGAAGGGCTCTTTTTACCATGAAAATTGCAAATGTCTGCTTTTTCGGACGTGTTTGTATTTCCCCCCCTCGTATAGACAAGACCATTGTATGCAGTGCTGTGTCTTTCCCTAGACATTTTTTTTTCTTGGAAGGACTGAGTTTGCCTTCCAGGATTGGATGGGAGCAGTCTTCCCCAGCATGGTGGCCTCCAGATGTAAAGATGGAAATCGATTAATATCAGGTTATTAATATTGCCTAGCTCAGAAGTGTCTACTCTGGCGGCTGCTCCCACATTGACCAACCAGATGCCCATGGGACTATAGCAAAGCCTTTGAATATGTAGATCATGAAAAACTGTGGCTCACTCTAAAAGAAAATGGTTGTGTATTACAACATCTGACTGTCCTGATGCATAATCTATACTTGGGGTAAGAGGCCACTGTAAGGACACAATGTGAGGAAACAAAATGATTTCCAATTGGCAAGAGGGTCAGATAAAGTTGCATTTTATCACCCTATCTGTTTAATTTATATGCAGAACATACTGTATCATATAGAAAACTGGATTAGACTCTGAGGAAGCTGGTGTGAAAACTGGAGGAAGGAGATTCAACAATTTAAGATATTCAGATGATACCATGCTGCTAGCAGAAAATAGCAAAGACTTGGAATGACTACAGGTATAACTCAGTTAACAAAGTAGATGTGTTCCTTGGCTTTACTTTTAACAGAAAATTTGGTGCCAGAAACAGAAATAACATGGAATGAATAGGGATAGGTTCCTATGCCCCCCCCCCAAAGAAGAGCAGGTCAACATGTTCCAGCTTAGCATCCCAAACTATATTCACATGTGAACTGAAACAACCAGGTCAGGTAAGTAAAGAAAAACATTTTGAATCTTCAAGAGACCATTTGAAAGCTTCTTCCTGTTAGAAGTGCAACAATGCTTATAGCACTGAAGAGTCAAGACTGGGATGTAGTATTAGGGTTAGATAGTGTGAGTGACCCACAGTCCTCCCTGCTTGTCTACTTATCTTGATCCCTCTGTGATGTAAACTGAGACTCTTAGGGGTGAACAAAAAAGCCTTAGTTTGTTTCTCTAAATACATTGGTGTCTTTGCTTCTTAAGAATAGATCTCTAATTGACCGCTGCATGCACACATTATCTATCACTTCCAAAATGCACTCAGCAATGATTTTATTTTCTTTCATTAAACTCCACTACTTCTTATGATTTCCATTTTGTTGGCCAGATTTATAGATCTATGTTTCTTAAACATGATGAGAAATGCTGGTGAGGCAGGTTTATCTGCTTTCCCCTTTCTTTTCTGTTTTGGTGTCCAACACGCTCCATAAGGGCTTCTGGAGACAGCTGCTGTTTATTTTGCCTTGTTATAGGTGGGCAGGCAGAGCTACAGTCAGACCAGCTAGTGCAGAATCTCATAATTACCCAGCTCAAGCTTTTACTGCATTGTTTACTGCAGATACCCTGCTGCAACCTGACACTATAAAAGTCTATGTTTCTCCTGCCCTCCTTCACCTTCCTCACAATGCTAAAGTTACTAAAAACGTCCAGCTAGACAGAGGACAAGGGAGACAAAGGAGGGGTGAGGAAATGTGAGAAGACTTTGCAAAAATGAGTTTCTTTGTCAGAGGCATTGTTAACTGAGGTATGCCTGTATTGAGAAAAGTCTAGGAAGAAATGGCAAAAGCAGGCTTGCAGTTGGACAAATCAAATATTAAAATGGAAAGTGTAGTAAAGAAATCAGATTAGGACTTGGAAGGGCAGCTATGAAGGAACTAGATAAAATCCTCAAGTATAAAGATATATCATTGAATACCAAAGTCAGGATTGCCCATGCCATTGTATTTTCAATTTCTATGTGCGAATGGTTGTGGAAATGGTCATATGGTTGTGAAAGCTGGTCAGTGAAGAAAGCTGACAGGAAGAGAATCAATTCATTTGAAATGTGCTGCTGGAGGAGAGTTCTGTGGATGGAGGACCATCGCCTCCCAAAAATAGTATTCTGAATCCTGAAACCATGGATAATAAATAACTCTGTTATTTTCAATGAGATGAATGCCGGAAGTTGACCATAGAATCACATTGGAAGACCTAGAAATGCCTGGGGATAACATGTTTTTTCAGACTTGAATAAGTGAAACTGTGGATACAGAATCCATGGATACGGGGGTTAACCTGTATCTGTTTATACAGAGTGCTGCGAGAATCTGCTTTACCATCACATGCATTTAATTTTTTTTGAAACTGAATACACAGTATATTGTTTTAATCTGTCATTTTTTATTGACACATGTAAACCTTTCCTCAGAACTCTGCAGTTTTTTCTTCTGTTTGTTTGTGAGGGGGCATCAGGAAAGGCTTCTAGTGGAGACTGCAAACCAGATTGCTTGAGACAATCTGTGACAGTCTTACCCCATCCCCTCCCTGTGGTGTTTTTGTAGGGGAATAAGAAATCTACCTTGGTTGGAACACTAAGGGAGAATCCAGTTCAGTCAAAGAAGTGCTCTGTTGTTTCTTCATTGTGTCACAAAAGAAAACCTGGGCCAAGATCCTATATCAAGCAGGCAGAGCTAACATGTTGTCCATGCAGTTAGATGTCTCCTCCTTTGCCCCACCAGCTTTTAAGCTCCAGGATGGCCCTTCCTTCTGTTGCTGCTTACTGGTATGAAGGGGAAGGAGAAATTCAGTTGATGAAGAAGCAGCTGGTTTCAGATTGGAGCAGGGAAGAAATGAAGGTACTTTGGAAGTGGGCTGCACCTTCCTTTCCCTTCCTCTTAGAGACCAGAGGAGCCACATCTTCAACATTTGAATTGCCTCCTTTTTTCTTCCCCTCCCCACTAGTGATCAGTAGCAGCCCCTCTCAGGGTTTCACAGATGCCAAGGGGAGATTTTTCATGGGGCACAAAGGGCTAGAGAGCTGCCCTCATGCCCCATCCAAAAAGAGACATGCACACATGTAAGTTACTAACAGGATGCTACTCGTAGTCCTACAAGTTTAACCATTGTGCACCAGGATTTTTTTAAAACCACAAATACACCTTACACTGAGCAAGTTTAACCCCTAAAGTACCAGGATAAATAAATAATTTAAATAGTAATTTTTAGACCCCCTCCAAAGATCATTCCAATGCATTGACAACTAGCAATATGGTCAGCAATGCCATTAGGGTTAGAATTATTTAGATTTAGATTTAGTATTTGATGTTCCCTCCTTGTCTTTCCTGAACTAAATGAGTATTCTAGTGGGCCAACAATTGACAAGCAGAATGTCATGCCCTGCCTCCAGGACCCAAGTGCAGACCCTAGCACAGATAGGGAGTGTTCAGACAAGGAAACAGAGCAACAGGAAGACATGCCAGTGCCTCAGACAGAGGTTGAGACCCCGCAGCAGCCATAGCCCACTGCTATGGACACAGATGGAGACACAGACCTAGAAGTACCTACCCCAACAGAACGTTGTCGAGAAAAAGAGGTGTGGAGATGTTCCGAGCATTTGAGCATTTATATGTAAAATGCTCAGCGATCAAACAGCACCTTTGGAAGGCAGATAGACCATAGTTGGGCATCTCCCTCAGGAAGTTGTTGCTGAACAACTGAGCTTCTTGGTGGAAGCATCATTTGTGCTTCATGTTCCTGTTCTGCTGCCTGGTAACCTTAGACTATGGGCTACGGTCTTGGATCTCACTTTGGACTGTTGCCTGGATTTATTGCTGGACTGTGACCTGGACTGAACTGACTTCATTGCTTTAACTTCCTTGCTGGTGAGCCACAGTTTTCCCTGTGATTCTCTTGGCTCTGTAACTCCCGGCATTCCTTCCTGGGGGGTCTAGTCCTGTGCTGGGATGAAAACAGGACACAGAATACATAACTTCTGCATCTTTGCATCATAGTTTGCCCAAAACAAGTATGAGGCACCCCTCCCCCTTTTGTCCCAACATGTTGTTTTGCCTGGAACAAAAAAAAGGGGGGGGGAGGACTCCAATGGCAAAAAGCAATAGGGACAAATTTTACCCATATTTTTTGTTGTTGTTGTTGAAAAATATAGCACTATATGTAAGAAGTAGCTGAAATGTAGAGGTATGTGGGATAAGCTATTACTGATACAGGGTATTTTTCCAATAAAGGGGGAAGCAACTCATTAATAGGAATGGGGGGTTCTTTTGCTTCCCATTTTAATGTGAACGTCTTCTTTTATTTTGCCCTTTCAAGCCAACTAAGGCTGTGTTACTCTTTGTAGTTTGTACTGGAGGAGTTATTTGATCAGAAAGTTATGTACAAAAATGCACATAGTGGTGAACATAACATTCAATCATGCATTATATTATGAGAAATGTGCCCAAGAATGCATGTGAATTTTATTTTGAACTTTAAAAAAATTTTTAAAATGTGGAATGAATGTAATTTAAGGTTAGAAAAATGAGAAACTGAGAGTAACAAAGATAACACATCTTTTTCTATTCAATAGATTCATTTCTATTCAATAGACAGAAAGCTGTGAAAACTGAGAGACAGCTGGAAGTCTCTTGTGGCCTACCTAGAATCATAGAATGGGAACCCTTCTGGTTATACGAAGCTTGAAGTTATTGGCAGAGTCATCTGAGAATGTCTCCTGAGCAAGCCCCGACTTTAAACATGTGGGAGGTTTATTTCAAATTTGTCTATTTCTCTTGAAGATGGAAGGGGAAAGGAAAATCCATCTTGATTGTCTTGCTGTACAATTGTCCCTCTGTATCCATGGATTTCGTATTCACAGATTTAAGTATTCATGGCTTGAAAATATTCTTTAAAAAATAATAATCCAAAAAGCAAACCTTGATTTTGTCATCTTATATAAGGGACACCATTTTACTATGCCATTGTATATAATGGGACTTGAGTATTCACGAATTTTGTTATCCATGGGGGGGGGGTCCTGGAACCAAACCCCAGTGAATATGAAGGGACAACTGTATTTATTGGGTTTTATGATACTGTCTCTTGAAAACAAAAGTGACAGGTGAGTCCAGCAGCAAAACTAAGTCTTATTTATTTATTTATCTTATTTAATATCCTCCCTTTCTCCCGATATGTGTCCCAAGGTGGTTCACATCAAGTTAAAAATACAATACACCTGGCGGGGACCCTAGTTGATTAAAAAAAAAGTTCTACTAAAATTACTAAGTTACAACAGTTGAAGTACATTAAAACATAGTAAAAGATAAAAGCACAATTGTAATTGTTGTTGTGTGCCTTCAAGTCATTTCTTACTTATGCCGACCCTACTGTTACCCTAAGAGGTGGTGGGTGCTTTAGAGACCCACCTGTGATGCCAAAACCTCTATTATTGTTATTATTAGGGTTATTATTGTTATTATTGAATATTGTTATTATTGTTATTATTGAATTATTAGCTGAAACGGAAGCCTGCGCAACTTTGGGGATCTTTTCATCTATGTATACCAGTACTAACTGTAGAGAGCACTCCAGTTTAAAGTGAAATAAAGTATTTTTATTTGAAACAACACAAAATGAACTCTCATAAATGCAACACAAGTTCTAAGAACTATACAAAACTAAAGCAGAGTAAGGCAGAAGGACTAGACAGAGGGAGAGATTCGAGAATATAGGGCGATAGTTACCAGTCTTGAAGAGTAGTTTCGTGCGGTGAAGATACTCAGACAGGCGTTTAGGGTGGCACAGGATGTTTCGATCTGAGGTGTGCTGAGAAAGAGAGTGGCTGCATTCATCCACTGTGACACACTTTACTACTGTCAGGGGACTAATATTTATACCCTATTTTATATCCTGAAGGGGTACTCTGGTTATGACAAAACCTGGATTGGCTTTCCGATGGGATAATAGACAAAGGAAATCGAAACTCAACTGATTGCATTAATGGCTGGAAGATAGGAATTGATGGATTTATGACAACCTTGCACAGTTGGACAGGAGGGGGTATATGAGAGACTTCCATAGGAGTAGATTTGGGAATGGTCACTTAATTGTTTTATTGAATGAATCATTGCTGAGGCGTCCAGGACTGGAAGAAAAGATTAGCACATACCACCTTAATGACTATGTTTACTAAGGGGCTTCCACACAATCCTAATATGGGCTTCCTTGCCATGATACTTCTAAGACACATCCCAGGTCATTGTGACTGCCAGCTGACCTTTTTGGTTTACCCCAACCAACCTGACCCTGAAAAGTGTCCAATATTTCCAATTATGAGATATTGTGGGGAGGAGATAGTAGGGCATACTAACACTAAGACATACCTAGCATAGAGATTTCTTGGCAAGATTTGTTCAGAGGGGATTTGTCTTTGCCTTATTCTAAGGCTGAAAGAATGTGACTTGCCCAAGCTCACCAGGTGGATTTCCATGGCCAAGCAGGGATTGGAACCTTGGTCTCCATTGTAGTCCAGCACTTAAACCACTGTGTCATGCTGACTCTAAACTCTAATACACCTCATTAAAAAGATCCCCTACCTCAGTAACATAAAAGCTGGCCTAAACAAAAAGTCTTCTCCTCCCACCGAAAAGAGAGTAGCGGGTGTCGTGTTAGCACACTGGAAACTCTGTACATGTTAAGAGATTCAGGTGCCAAAAAGTTGTAGCAGAGCACCCATCATCCAGATGAAGGAAACAAAATACAGAGACACAAGCATAGTGTCTAATTCTACTATCTCTACTGGAACATATTCAAAAATATATATGGAGCTATAGAGAATCCTCTCTGTGAACTACAACAGAAACAAAACAGTTCTGGTACTGCATAGCCCTTGATCAGCATACAGACTGACTACAGAGTCACAGTACATACTCAATAACATCCCGCTTACAGAGACATGCAGAGTTCCCACAGTTCCCATTTTCCAGACAGATATGGCCTTTGTCTCAAGGCTTCTTTCTCAGGCCTCTAAACCATAAACACAGGCCAGCTGCAGCTTGCTTACACTGGTACGCCCCCTGTAGACACATAGGCTGAACTTCATGCTCTTTTGCTCCTTACAACATAAATTTACTGGGTTGCCTATCCCAGAATCCTGACAGTGGTAGCCAACTGAGCCCCGCACGTCAAGAGCAGCCTCTGAGAAATCTCTCTCCCTTGACCTCATGAAACACATTTGTGGTGATGACAAGGCAGAAAGAAATTCTTGGAGCAAGTTGGACAGATCTGACAGTCTCAATTGTTCCTGCATGTGGATTTTTCACTTTCAAGTTACAGTATTTCCATTCCATACATGTAGACATTTGTGAATTTAAAAAGTTCTTATAAAGACCAAGCTGAAATATTTTTTTTTCTCCCATCCGTCCCATCGGCATCATTTTAGTTTCTTAACAACATTTCTCCAAAATAAGTTGGTTTCGGTAGGATTTCAGGTGGGATATCCTTTCATTCAGAAATATACAGATGTCCCACATAACTTGTGTCTTTTGCCCTCTGTTGCAGTAAAAATATAAGTGTCCCGTCCTCAGTCTCTGGAACAGTTTTCCCCAACCTGATCACCACTATATGTATTGGATTGCAACTCATATCTGTGCTGACTATGACAAAAATTATCATAACAAGAGCCCATTATTTAGGGAGGGCACCTGATTGCAGAGGACTTAAGAATCTTCTGTCCTGTAAAAGCACATATGCAATTCTGTGTGGATAATTACAGCAAGTACATTTTGAGCAACGACATCTTCTGTTTTGCTCGAAAACAGTACCCAGTAATTTTGCTTTATGTCTATTCATTACTATACTCCCCCCTCCCACAGTTTTCCAATTCTTATTTGGGGGGGGGAGGGAAAGGGAAAAAGCCCAACAACTACTAATGTCTGAAAGGGATAAGGGGGGCTTATATGTATACCGGGGGGGGGGAACCTGACTAAAGAATTTTTTAAATAGTATATACCAAATCATATTCTGTTTGTTTCTGTGTAAGGAATATTCTTTATTTATTATTACCATTTTACCATCAAATAATCCTGTGGGATATGTGATGCTGGGTAATCATAATTGATGCAAGAGTACTCAGTAACTCACATGGTTCAAGCTGTGATTCTAAACCAGTTCCTTTTATAACTAGTGATGAGGGAACTTCCCTGATTTTGATTTGGAAGGGGCTCACTTAAAACAAGTCCATTAGGACTCAGTTTTGATCAGATTTGAATGAGCTCAGGGTTTATCTATACTAGCCAGGATACAACAGCTCCCTGTGGATGAATCCTGGCTGTGGATCTGGCCTGTTCTGCCCCCGTTACCTGGAGAAAATGGGCTGGCTTCCAAACAACACCAACACTGCCAACACCAACATCATTTTCTCTGCTGGTGCTGAAACCAAGAAGGGGGCTTGCCACATGTGACTGCAGGCTTGGTCACATGCTAAAGGACCCTTACCTGGGGAGCTGGGGAGCAGTGAGAAGCAGCTGCCAGATGGGCTCACACAGACTCACAGGGCCAGATCCTGTTATTTGGCCAACTTAACCGGGTGTTATATTGCAACTTTTTATTGGGTCTTATCCTGGCTTGCTCCCGTGCAAGCCCCATACCTGCCCCGGGGGTAGTGAGGACTGCTCGGGGGCAGATTGGGGCAAAAGCCCTGCATCATCTGGACTAAAGGGCTCTGGAATGTGGGCAAGTTGGGTATTTGGCCCATGTAGAAAAGCCCTCACTGAAGACTTGGAGTCTTATTGTGCTCCTAGTGATGTGCCAGGCATAGTGAGGGCTGGAAAATCTCTTTATTCCTAAACCCTTAGTGAGCCTCTCTTGATCATCTTTCCTCGCTGTGACTGACAATAATGTGGCTACTGTGAACTTTTTTAGGCAAGTGTAGCACCGTGAGCATTGAGACTCTTGGGAGATGTAATTTGCATAGGTAGTTCCTTAGTAAGGTCTTTGGAGCTTTGGGAAACTAACACTCCTAAAGATCTTGATATCCATGATGCTGCTGACCACTCTTACAGGAGCATCTTATATACCAGGATTCTTCAAAACTGTAGTTCTCTCTGAGCTGTAGAGTTCTTGTTAAGAAGGCAGAATTCCTGGAAAACTGCATTTCCCAGAGACATTAGCACCTATAGTGCTACTGCTATCTAATAAATGCTGCGGCGGTAGTATTTCACTGTTACTGCCTGGCAAATTTCAGTAGTAAAAGGAAGAGCAATTGCAGGGATGGGGAAATAGAAGCCACATTCAAATTTCTAAGAGTTTTAGCGCGGCTTGTAATTATCCAAGATATTCTAAACTGTTAAAGTTCATATTCCAAGCTCTTCAGTTTCTAACATTAGCTGCATTGCTTTGTATGATGTTTGTGTTCATAGCAACATGCATAATACCACTCCTGAACTGTATAATCTTGCCTTCGATGCTATGTTACCAGATGTTTCAGCACAGGCTGGATAGTTAGGGTTTAATAAGCTGCCTCTTTGGAGTCTACAAAATTTGTGTGCCTTCATCTCTCAATAGCTGGATCAAGCCCTTAGCCTTAAAAAAAAACCTCTTTGTATTTCCTCCTATGCCATCAAATGCTGTTTTCATGGTGAAGGAATGAAGCGCTCACCTCCCTGTTAGCAACAGGCTGTGGCTTAGGAATTCCAGCAAAAGTCCCATTAATGGATCTTCCCACTCAAAAACAGCAGCTGTCATTCTGAAAATCACTTTATTTCAGTGTGCTCTTTCTTTTATGAAACCTAAAAAAATGTATCTTATTCATGAAAAACTATAACAGGTTCATCTGCATTCATCGTTTAAGGATACTGCATTTTTAATATTCGACAGATCTAAGTTCAGTACCCTGGTCAACATTTGACATTAGATTGATTTCAAAATTAAAATTTCATCATGTGTTTTTTAAGCTTCTCTTCCCCGGTATATAAGGAAGAGAAGGAATAATTTTCCTTCTCATGCAGATCCCCCATTCCTATCTGAAAAAAGTATGTTTTCTCAAATGTACATTTCTGATTTCAATGATATTAATTAGGTTTTTTCATTGTGGCAAGGGTCTTAACAGTTGCTGAAATCAAAGTGTGCGAATTCCAGATGAAATGCACTGTATATGAACTGGGGGAAGCACAGACCTGTGAGCAACATTTAGGACTTGCTATATTAGGGAAAGCCAATTCAGGTACTATATAACTGTAAATTCCAATATTTAGCTCAGTTTTGCCTGAAATTCTTTGATAATTTTTAAAGTCTCTGTAATACCCACTACATCACATCCCCACAAGATGTGCACACACATATGTGCACACACACACACACATAAACATACACACACATGGAGGGGGGAGGCGAGAGAGAGGGAGATTGCATGCATTTTGTAATGGAAGAAAATAGCTTCTTTGTTTTGCTCTTCCCAGGCCTTTCATAGTGCTGCCACCTCTGATGGAATGGATAAGAGTAGCTCTGGCTCATGCAGGGCACCGTCGCAGTTTCTCCATTGATAGCGATGATGTACGGCAAGCAGCCAGGCTTTTGCTTCCCGGAGTTGACTGTGAACCTCGGCAGTTAAAGTAAGTCAGTGCAAAGAAATGATATGATTCGATAAAGCAGTTGCTGTAGTTTGACAAGCATGGCAAGGGTTCACTTACATATCCAGTATGCAGATTTGAAAGTTGTTTTCTTCTTTTGTATCATTTAGCTCAGAAAAAATCAATAATTTTATTTCCTTTACACAGCTGTTTGAGCCAGTTTTGGAATCTGCGAGGCTTATGTACGTGCATGTTTAAATAGCTGGATCACGCCCTAAGCCTTCCTTTCGAATTCTGTTTGCATTTTCTCCCTCTTTGCCATCAGATGCTGTTTTCATAATGAGAGACTGAAGCGTTCATCTAATTATCTTAGTCTCGCTGTGCTTTTCTGCAAAATTTGGAGGTGATCTTTAAAGGGCTACAAAATTGGCTTCTCTTCCTTCCTGCTGCAGCCATAGTTTAAAGAGCATATTTTGCACCAAGAAGTGCTTCCAGCTCCTGCTGCAAAGATTTTGGAATTTATATATATTTTTTTTAATGCAGAAGTCTGTTTTGGGAAAAACCTTTGTGCTACTAGATGTTTTGGTACAGATGTTTGACAGAATTAAGTATGAAGCAGTGCTGTCTTGTGTATAGTGATTTCCTGAAGCTGCTGTGAATATGTATGTTCTGTATATGTATTATATAATAATAATATTAAAAGGTTAATGCAGTTGCCCTCGAAATATGCAGAGGTAAAAAGAGAGGAAAAAATCTTCATTCCCCCCCCCCATTGTTTATATGGGATGAGTTATGCTTCAGCATTATAAGCCTGTCAAAGCAGAAAATTAGTAATCTGGTTGCTTAGTAGCTTCCAACCAGAGTGAAGCTGACAGTCCTCAGGGTCTCCCTTAGAAAGTGAATTCAATCCCAAGCGCACACATATTTTCCTCCCCAGCACCTTCACAACCAGTTGCAAAAGATCCCTTCGTTGTATGTATATCCCTTGCTACAGCAACCTGTGGGTTAGCAGATTCTGATGTTTCTTGCTGCAGTGCAAAAGAGAAGTCTGTGCTTCTCAGGTTGTTCAGTAACATGAACTGTTGTGTGTGCAACTAACTAGCTATGAGAGTATGAAGTCATTGATTAACTTTCTTGAAGTTCCTTATTTTAAGAAGAATCTTAGATTAATGAGTTGTCCCTTTTTTCAGCATGAAATTTTGAAAGGAAACAAGAGACATCCCTTGTTTCTGAATGCCTCTACTTATTTTTGTAATGTTGCTCTGGCAACTGTATCAAAGATGTGTCCTTTCTGCCCTGATCTTGCTCTGCTTCGTATGTACTCTTAACACATTTAACTAACAATTCAGTAAATCTTTTTTTAATATTTTCTTCAAAAGGGATGTAGTACATAAAAAGGTTTCATATTTCAAATATTGTCTACTCACCTTTATATCAGGGGTGAGGAACCTTAGGCCAACATGGCCAAAGGTAACAGGTTGTTGGAGTTGTAGCATTAAAACATCTGGAGAGCTAAAGGTTCCCACCATTGCCTTATGATGAGGCATTCAAAAACAGATGCACTTTCTTCCAAGAGAGCTTGGACAAACTCCAATGGCTGTGGTGGCTGAGGGATTCTGGAAGCTGTAGTTCAAAAATAACTTCTCCAAGTTTTGGCCAGATAGCAGTGCTAGAGCATCAGCTTCACACTCAAAAGGTTCCCACTTCTGTCCCTGCCATCTCCAAGTATGACTGGAGAAAACTGTTGTCTGGAGTTCTGGAAAGCTACTCCTGATCCTGCGAGCAATAGAGAGATCTGGGGACCACTGATCTATATATAAGGCTATGTCTTTGATCCTAATTAAAAAGTAACTTTTTCCCTGGATTCACCATTCACATATGAATGCTGTTGACAATCTAAGACAAATCATGTGAATGTTGTCAGCCACTGCTATATGGCCCATTTATACATTATGTGCTGGTGACTGGTGACAGTCTAATTAGATGACAATAAACATTTAGTGATATATTGCTGAGCTTTTAGACATTCACAAAATTAATCTTAGGGCTCATCTACACCAGAGAAATACATCTCTACATGTAGATGTGCCACATCTACATCTCTGGAGCTGGCCAGCCCCCATCCCTCATTACCTGCATAAAAATGGACTGGAGTCCAAAGAGGATGCTGGCCCTTTGCTGAGGCTGCCACATCTGCGGCTGCCATTTTCTCACTAAAGCGGAAGCAAGGCAGGGGCCCTGCAACATGTGACTGCAGGCCCCCTGCATGTGAGCAGCCTCGGTAACATACTGCAGGATCCCTTCCTGGCTTCCAGACTCTGGATCTGGATATAAATTAATTAAATGCATACATACATTGTAAAGGCTGTTAAGGAAAATGCAACATGGGACATACAGTGAAAGAAATAAAATATGTATGTGAAAGTCACAATGACTAAGCAAGAGCAATTATGGGGCTACACAGGTGAAACTGCTAATGTAATCTAGAAGGCCTGAGAGCCAAGGACAGAGGTACTGAATGCAGATTGAAAACACCTGAGAATCATTAGGTGTACAAGGTGAAATGTTGAAATACATGGGTTGGTGTTAAGCATGGGTGGAACTATGTGGACCAATCAGAATGGAAGTACACACCCACTGGGTGGAAACTAACTAGTGGGTGGTGATAAACAATGGCTATAAATATTGCAATGTTTGCCAATGTATTGTGGTTGAGTAGAGGTGGAGTAGTTTGGAGATATTGTGGAGTAGTGTGTAGAGATTGTGATTTGTTGACCATATAGTATATTTATATAGAAGAATAAAGTAGGTTTTATATAAAACTACTGAGTTGCCTGAGTGAATCCTGGAGACGTTTTGGAGACACCTGGAGAAGAGTGAGAAGGCTTGGAGAGTTTGTCAGGATCTTCAGCCTATTCTCTGAAACTCTGCTGCTTTGGAGGAAAGCATTAACCACTGATCTAAGCTGGTCGGCTCTGCTGCATAATAAGGTGGTGAGTTTGAGCCAGAGGTGAAGAGCTACAACTCCCATCATCCCTGACAAAGGCACCAGATCTTGTCTGATCTAGAAAGCTAAGCAAGGTCAGCCCTGGTTAGTACTTGGATGGGAGACTGCCAATGAATTCCAGGAGCTATAGGCTATATTTCAAAAGAAGGAACTGGAAAAACCACAGATGATCTCAGAAAGGCACACACACACACACACACACACACACACATTGCCATCTCCACACTTACAGCCGTCTGCAAGATTGATGACCCCAGGGCAGAGCCACACCATCTGATATCATCAGTTCCCACCATCTCAATCAGGATTTGACTTTGCCTGTCCCAGCTGACATGCATGATTTGAGGAGCACCCCTTGAAGCATGCAACTTAATTTGGAGCCAACTCTGCTTGCCTTCCTACCTTTCCCAATTGGGAAAGGTCAAAAGGGGACAGAGTAGATCTAGAAATCAGTAAACTGTCAAAGACAATAGTGGGATTCACCTATGTCTTGATGACATTTTTGTAATTTGGCCACATGGAAAGCAATCTCTTGAGAAATTCACCTAGGATTTCAACAGTTTCCATCTTACCATCCTGGAACAATCCACACAACAAATTCACTTACATCCTTGATACTAGAGATATAAAATGTCTGGAGATTTTGAAACCACAGGGGGAAAAACATCCTCCTCTTTTTTCCCCGGGGTGTGTGTGATGCAACATTAGCATCCTTTATAGATATATATAGTTATATATATGTAAGTGATATATAATTATAAAGTATCCAAAAACTTGGCTGCACATAAAAATAGAATGTTTGATGTATTAAAAGTACAAGTTTTTGTTCAGATAAGAATTACAAATTCATTTATTTTTTTAAATTGTGTGTGTATTACAAATGGAGCTACAGGGTCTGTAAGGAACCCCTGAACTATAAAGAATCTCTTTGCTTTTGCTAGTTTATGAGAAACAGGCAAAAAAGCAGCCTAATAAAAAACCGAAAAGGCCATCAACGTTAGTGAAACACAGAAAATCATTTAATGTCCTCTAGTCCTCTGTAGAGCCAAGCATACATAAAACAGTCATCTCTATAAAAAGAACTGAGAAATGAAAACTAAGACCAGTAATTGTAATAATGTGAGATACTCTATGTGTGTATGCGTGCACATGCGCATCCCTTCAGATCACCTGCTGACCCAATGAATTTCATAGCACATAGCTTTACATAAAAGTGTTTCTGTTATATAGCTTTTACAAATTATGTGATGGAGCAAATAAATGAAGTAAAGATCTTGTCTTAAATAGACAAGAAATATGGTATTCTTCTTTCTAAAAAGGTATATCCCATGCTCCCTATTTTCTTTTATTTTTTCTAATTATTTTTTTAATTGTGTGTAAGAGAGAGTGTTACAGATGGAACTACAAGGTCATTTCCTCCCCATTTCTCCATGTCCCCCCCCATACATTTTTCTGGCTTTTTCTCTCCTCTGTAAACCCTCCCAAATGGGCAGATGAACAGCGCACAAGGGACTCTCTGTGTACTAACAGAAAGGGCTTGGAGAAAAGGGTAAAATTTCCTCAGATCCCCTTTAGGTTAGATGAGAAAACACTAAAGGTTGGAGGTTCATCTTCCCTGCTCTATAACCTATAACAGTATAAGGTGTTGGTTATTACCTTTAAAGCCCTAAATGGCTTGGGTCCAACTTATCTCCGGAACCGCCTCCTCCCATACAATCCTCCCCGCATACTCCGGTCCTCTGGGAGGAATCTGCTTCAGCCACAAAAATCTAGGCTGTCTGCAACCTCCCAGAGGGCCTTTTCAGTAATCGCCCCCAAATTGTGGAATGGCCTGCCGAATGAGATCCGTCAGCTGACGAGCTTGAGTAGCTTTAAAAAAGCACTAAAGACGGATCTCTTTCGGCAGGCCTTTCCTGATTAAATCCCGGCCTCAGGAACTCAGTCTCCTGGCTTTTAAAAAATTATGTATATATTTGTTTTTAATGTATTTTTTTAGCTAGAAGGTTTTAATCTTATTGTGTTTAATGTCTTTTTATGTGGGAGGGTGGGGGTGGGTGGTGTTTTTAGTCATTATTATAATGTTTTAATTGTTGGAAGCCGCCCCGATTGTTTTTAGCAGAGGGGCGGGGTATAAATAAATTTTATTATTATTATTATTATTATTATTATTAACACTGTTTTTAAATTTTATTTTTTAAAATTACAGGCATCACTATTCTGTTGCTGTTATGTGCCTTCAAGTTGACTCTGACCCTATCGTAGAATTTTTTTGGGCAAGATTTATTCACAGGAAGTTTGCCATTGTCTTCTTCGGAGGCTGAAAGTGTGTGACTTGTCCAAGGTCATCCAGTGGGTTTCCATGGCTCAGCTGGGATTTGAACCATGGTCTCCTGGAGTCCAACACTCAACTCAATTCACAACATGCTGACTCCATCACCATTCTAGCAGTGTTTTCCCCCTCCCCCTAATTATATACTTCCAACCTTCATTACCAACCCAAACTATGATTTCACGCCAGAGCTAGTCATTCTCAGAGTAGACCTCTTGAAATCAGTGAAACTTAGATTTCAAACTAAGTTAGTTGCATATGATGTATGTTCCATTTATTTCAATGAATCTACTTTTAAGTATGACTCATTGTCATACTTAGATACATTAGTCATCTTTAGATATTTGAAGGAATGTCATATGGATGATGGAACAAGTTTGTTTCCTGCTGCTTCAGAGGCGAGAAGGCAAACCATTGGATTCAAATTAAATAAGGATATTTTGACTAAACAGGGAAGAACTTCTGGAAGAAAGAGCTCTTTGATGGTGGGGTGGACTACCACAGAAAATGGTGAACTCTCCTTTGTTGGAGGCCTTTAAACAGATATTGGATGGCCATCTGTCAGAGATGTTTTGGCTGTGGATTTTATATTGTCAGACATTTAGACTGGATCAGTGCTCCTCAAAGTGGTGGGGCATGGGCAAGTGTTTGTCCACAAACCATCAGCTGCTGGCCCATGACAAGTTTTCAGGAAAGAAAGAAACAGAAATCATAGCCAATGTCCATAAATTTGATACTGGTCCTTAACACATTAGAAAAAAACAAAATGCTAGTTTCCCATATTGTGTAGCCTGAGAAAGACTGTGTAGAGTTAGCAGCTTAATCCCTTTTCACCAACAGACTGGACTAGGTAACTGGTTGTGGTGGGGAGTCACTTCCAACTCTACTGTTAGAATATTCCATAAACATTTCAGAACCTACATTAGGGAGCTTCTGCTAGGATTTCTATTCTATTCTATTCTACCAGTATTTTAGCTTGCTTTTGTTCCTATAGCCAGTCACTTCTCCTTACCTCCCCACAGCTATTTTGTCATGGCCGCTGGTTTTGATGGAAGATAGTAGAATGAAGTTAGTGGGGTAGGAGCAATATCCCAAAATAGTTTATTGCAATTTGGCTTGTAGCTTACATCAGAAAAGCAATGATATATGATTTAGACTTTTTTCTCCAACAGGCTTTTAGAACAGAAGGTTTTAAAGGAAAGAGCTTTAAGTGGTTGCTGTATTGTTTTCAGTCATACCGTTTTCAACTCCTTTTTGTCATTTCTATGTCTTTTTGTCACAACATGGCCAAAAAGCTATGCCTTCTTAATCTGAGAACAAATACTCAAGTAATAGTCGGCGCAAAAGAAGTTTAATAATTAATTCATCTATGCCTTGAACAAGTGGGCCCATCCTCAGAAACAACCAGGAAAACTACAGAGATCAAGGGTGACAGAATCAGAAAAAATGTGGCCTTCAAGATGCTGTTGGGCTCCATCTGTCATCATCCCTGATCTTGCTTCCTTGGGTCACTGGGAACTAGGAAGTGGAGTCCAATAACATTTGGAGAGCTACAATTTCCACAAACCTGAACTGTGGAACACATACTGTGTTGTTATTTTTAAATTGTGTAATGTTTTGAAGGGAGAGCCAGGATGGTGTAGTGCTCTGAGCATTGGACTATGACTCTGGGGGTTTGATTTCCCACCCAGCTATAGAAATCCACTTTCAGAAAGTCACATTCTCTCAGTCTCAAAGAAGGACAAAGGCATACCCCCTCTGAACAAATCTTGCCAAGAAAACCCCTTGATAGATACACCTTATGGTACACCATAAGCCAGAAACAACTTGAAGACACACAACAACAACAACAGTGTTTTAAAGATAACATTGTTAGATATTATATATAAAGTATAACACTTTGTAGAATGTGCTAGTCGGGTTTTGGCAAGATTATGAGGATGAGCAAAGAGATAGAGGCAAGCACACATTACTTTGGAGAAAGTTTTCCTAGAAGCTCAAGACGCTTCCCATGGGGAAGGTGCTCTTGAAATTAGACCTGTGACTATAACAACTGGGTATTTTTCCAGTTTACTTGTTATCATGTGAGGCTGCGGCAGGAATTTGTGTGAACCAGTCAGAGCTTGGAAATGTTACTTTTTTTAGACTACAACTCCCTGCCAGAAGTCATGCTAGCTGGAGAGTCTGGAATTTGTAGCCCAAAAAGTGACTTATAAGGTTTAGTTCATGACATCTACAGCAAGATAAAAAAAATAAAAAATGAGAGAACAGGTGATGGGAAATAGTTTGGAGATCGGCTGCCAGCCAGAGTGGATTGTAGTGAGCTAAATGGTCTAGTGACCTGGTTGTATGTTACATGCGGTGAACAATTTGGATGAATGGAACCCCCATAATTTGGGTACATTTTTGAAGAGGGGACATTATCATTGGTAGTACAGATGCTTTGTGTGTAAGTATTCACAGGTCCAGTCCCCACAGTCTCTGAGAAGGACTAAGGAAAACCCCTGACTGACAGTAAAACTCAAAGAGCCCTAGTGAGCCAGTGCCAGTTAGTTCAGACAATACTGAGCTAGATGGACCAGCGGTCTGATTTGGTGTAAGGTGGTTTCCTATATTCCTGTTTCTAGGAAGACTCCAAGCAGTATAGGAAAGAAGTAGCTTTCTCCCACTGTTCTGTTTTATTTACTTTATTTATTTATTTATTTATTTAGGAATATTTATACCCTGTTCTTCAGCCACAAAGACTGCCAGAGTGGTTTACAAATTGTAAATTTGGTAGTTTACCCTTAGGCTTACTGTCTAAATAAGACAAGGAACACAAGGAATAGCACAAGGAAAGGGGAATGGCAGTGTGGGAGCAGATTAAGTCTAGCAGATACTGCCAGGTCTTCTCCCTCTCTGAGGCCAAAGCAGTGGAAGTTGGGATGGAGGGAGGGCTTTTCATCTGCTTCTGGTCCTAGACATGAAGGAGCTGTGCCTGACTCTTCTCTCCCTCTGAGGCCAGAGCAGTGGCAGTTGAGGAACAGGCCTTGAGGAACATGGCAGGCAGTACCTGGATTGCACCATCGTTGCACTACCAGATGGGGAAGCAATTGTAGACAAGTCAGCAATCCTGATTGGTCCCAGAAAATGGCTTTGGGAAGATGGGGCTTCCATCTAGTCCACTCCCAAGGGTTTTCAGGGACTTTGGCTACTTTCTACTCTAACTGGTCCTTTTAAAAGAGCTTTAAGCTAGTAGGCATTAACCATGTATTGTAGCATAAAATCCTTACAATCTGTGCTATGTGAAATAGTACTCCCATTTGTCAGAATTTTGCACTGTTCAGATTCATTGGATCTCTTAAGTCCCCAGTATTGTAAGAGCAAGGTATTGTCTATACAAGTGGGGAAAAAAATGAACATGTTTGGAAAGACAGGCATTCGCAACAATGCAAACTGCCTACACATCCAAAAGACCCCCATAAACTCCGCATAATCCCCTAGCCAGCTGGCCACTGCGAGTTATTTACTCGCAATTCTAAATCTACCGCCGCCATTTAAAAAAAAACACTTCCTAGAGTGTGCACAAGCAACACTTCATATTTAGAAATAAAAAAGAGTATAAAATCACCGTTTGATTGACTCACCGGACCCTCGCTTAGCCGAAAACCCAACATGGCAGCCGCAGCTGATTTCCCTCTTTGCTAGCCCTGCCCCCATCCTCATCCAGCCAATCAGATTGTACTGCCTGTTCGTAATTGTGTGAATGTGAGTGTTCAAATGATCGCACATTCGCATGTCATATGGATCTTTTAAAAAAAATCTGTATGAAGCCCTGGACGTGCTGCCCCCCTTCTGAATGACATGTATTTGTGCAAATGGCTGTTTGAACAGATTGCTGTATGTTCACATGCCATTCATATTTTTTTTGCCGAATAGACAACACCCTAGTTAATCCTTCTTTCTGTCTGCTTTCTTGACAGCGTGCACTATGCTGAATGTTACATGGAGCTCCTTCTCCATGAAAATCACTGGCATGGTTGTTAATTGGCACAGTCCTGTCTATCTTCTTTGTGTTCCTCCTCTTAGGTGGGGGATATGGATAGGATTCTGCACAAATTCAAAATGGAAAAAGCTTGGGGAAAAACAGCATGTAGAATATAGCATATGTTATTAATAACATGTGATAATAACTTTCTGTGAGCGCTTGACAACATATGTGCATAGGAACTGTGGCCAACTGCAACTTTCCAGTATGTAGTGGCCATGCTGGTTGGTGATTCTGAAACTTGTAGTTCAAAAAACAATTTTTTTCCCCAGGATTAGGAAGAAGCAGATTTAAAAACAAAACAAAACAAAACAAAACAAAACAAAAAATGCCTGGTTTGGGAAAGAAGCATTTACAACCACACTTTCACTTATATGCACAGGAAGAGAAGCAGGAGGTCTTTACAGAGCTGAAATAGTACATGTTTTCCCCATCTAATTAGATCCAGCACCCCTTTCATATCCTTCTCTCCTTGAGTGTCCTTGTACTCATCCTAGATTTTGACTAATCCTCTCATTCCAGCCATGACTGGTGCAATAATTAGGTTGAAAAGAATGCCAGCCCAGCATGTAGCTGCAAACAAACTCCTTGACAAAACCCAGCAGTCTCCTGGTGGTGGTGATTCCAGAGGATGGAGATGATTTGAATACTTATAAGGTCATGTACAGGTTTCCTGATGGGAATCTCATCTGCTTTTCCTAACACAGCATCTAACACTAATAATGAGGAATTACTGAAATGTTAGCTCCTCTCTCTAGTTCACTTTGCACCTTAATGTTTCAGAGCATATGATGCAGTATGTGTATTTTGGTCCTCTCTTATACCCTGGTGTTCATGTCATACTTACTCAAACCCTAATTGCATAAGACATGGGCAATTCATCATTTGATATCTTGGTGTTTTTATTTTATTCTAAGGCTCCTGGATCAGCATTTAGGGCAGTCTAGGGGGAGCACATACCATTTCTCCGATCTAATTTGTTCACCCAGAGTTTTTCCTCCCACTTGGGGGGAAACTTATAGGTTTGTTGTTGCTACCTTCAAGCTGAATCTGACTTATGGTGACCCTATCCTAGGGCTTTCTTGGCAAGATTTATTCAGAGGAGGTTTGCTGCCCTCTAAAGCTGAGAGATTGTAATTTACCCAAGGTTAATCAGGGGGTTTCCATGACTGAGCAGGGATTCAAACCCTGGTCTCCCTGAGTCCTAGTGCAGCAAAGAGTCATAGGGCCCATCTAAACAGTGAAAATACCCCTCATGGAATTTGCTGGGAATCCTACCAGTCTAAACAGGATCCAATGCCAATACACATTATTCAGAAGGAGGGGGGCCCAAAACGGAAAAAACAATGGGGTAAAAGCCTTTGCAGATTTCCCCGTACCTTTTTACAAATTGCAAGGCGGATGCACATTTTTGCTCATTTGGACTATGGAACAATAAAAAACTTGAAGGGAAGCACAAATGTTTGGCCAGGTGAGAGCAGGAGTGGGACTTGCTAGGAGGGCAAGCACCCGCTGCTGCCATGTTGGATTTTCACCTTAGCGATCGCTCACTAAGGCGATAAAAAGGATCAATATTTTCTGTTTTGCTTTTGAGAATAACTCTATCACACCCGTGCACCTTGGGATGACTTTTTTTTAGAAAAAAACCCGGTGACAGTGAAGAATTAATGTAAGTAAATCACTCGCGGCCACCATCAGGAATGTGAGGCTTATGGGGGCTTCCAAGGCCAGAAAAACCATTTGGACATGGCACTGCTGCTGCGAGATGCCAATACTACGAGGTATTTTAGATTTTCTCCCTCTCATGTAGATGGGCCCCTAGTCTTGCACTATACCTCAGCTGAGTAAATAGTCTGATTTAAATCTGCGAAATGGTGGGGGAAGGGGAGGCATAAGATCCACCCACCCAGCACTGCAGTTCTGATTCAGATCCCCTTCCTCCATGGTTTCTTTGAAGAAGAAAAAAGTGTGCCTGATTATCTCAGCCATTTGTGTTCATTTGTGCATTTGGGTTTTGCTGGAGGTTGCTTCCTTTTTGTATGTGCCCCATTGCAAATTTATCTTATAGAATCAGCAACGTGCTGTGCAACCCTTCATTGTCCCTCAGCATGGCAAATAAAGTTGAGTGTTGTGTAAATGCACTTGGGAAGAACAAGAATTCAGGGTCATAATGCACAACATTATTCCTATTTATGTTATGCTCACACATGAAGCTGCCATGCTTCAAATGTGGTGTCTGATTCTCCTGTCTGAATTGCACATAAAGGAAACAGGGTGTGCTTGTTCAGGCTTCATGTTTGCACATAACTTCTTTCTATGTGCCAAATTCCTAAGTAATACACAGATGGATTTCCTCACATTGCTGTACAAAAAGGTTAGAAAACAGTGTGCACTGAGTAGGACTTGATCCAGTCATCACTGGCCAAAAAGTTTAGCAGGTTATTGTGTCTCAGGTACCACAAGGCTGGCAGTGGTATATAAAGGCATGGATTTGCTCTCTGAAATGTGCAGCATTGTTGTTGTTTGCCCTAGCTTGTCTGAGAGGGTGCCCTTTGGGGTTTGCTTCAAGCAGAGGTGGGTGGGTTCGAAGGCTTTCATGGCTGGCATCCATAGATTTTCCTTGGTTTTTTTTCGGGCTGTGAGAACATGGTCTCATAGCCCAGGAAAAAACCAAGGAAAATCTAGAGGTGGGTGGGTTTAGCATGTAGCACCATTAAAAGCACTAAAGCACCAAAATGTCTTTAACAGCACTGGATACAGCAATGGACAAACAATTCTTTCTGCAGTCTGCCTCAATGTTCATCAATACAGGCGTTCAAAAAGGAAATGATCTTTTCCATTGTCTTTCCTCACACTTCAACTAAAGGGGACATGATGGTCAGCATGGTGATGATGGTGAGGGGGACGGACAGTTATTAACAGCTTCATACCAGTGTTTAGGAAACATTCTACAGAGTTATTAAGTGTTCAGAAAATGTGCATTTGTTTGTATTTAGGCACACTGTTCTGCCAAATGGAAGGGCTCCTTTATTTTTCAGACTGGGTGCTGATTCAACATAGCTCCCATTGGAGGAGGGAGGGAGATATTTTGGTGAGTTTCTCTCACCCCAAAAGCGGCTGAGTAAATGCAAGCAGCTTGTATTTTGTGGCAAACTGAGCTAGATGGGGAACACAATGAGAGAACGAAGCTGAATGACTGTTAAGATTTGGGGTGTTAATCTGTTGGAGTGTTGAGCAAATGAATACTAATCAATGCTCAGTCTATTTATTTGTAAATAAATGGAAATATTTCAAAATATCAGTAAGTCTACAGTAACCTCAGTGAAGAACCCCTAAAACCTTATACTCAAAGAAATGGGGTGAGTGTAACAATGTTTATACTTCAGTTTGCAAGCTGTCTTGGTTAACTAATGGTGAAAATGCAGAATAGACATATTTTAAATAAATAAATCTGACATACTGTAATCATTTTTATTCATGAGAACCTCAACTCCCCCAGTCCCCCGAAATGGCAAAACATTAGTTTCTAGCGACATGTATGGTGGTGAAAAGCTGGCTAGAACTGCATGGACTGTGATTCTGCTCTATAACCTACTGTATATATGCGGCACAAAACAAGACCAGAAAGAGAGAGTACAAAATCTTATATACACATACTTCACCCAGTGGCTAGTCACTGGATGACTCACAGCACAATACATGAGTAGCCTTTATTATAAAGATAGTGCAGGATTGAAGTGATATGTAAATTAGCTGGGGCTGATTGATGTCTGACAGCTTTTCACACATGGATATCATCTGTTGATAGCACTCTTTAACTGATGCATGATTTACCGTATCCCATATCCCTAAAATTCCTGTAATTTTTTCCCCCAAAAGTTGGAGTGAGGAACAATAATTTGAATCTTCATCATAGCTCTTGGGGATGAATCTTCAGTGGTAGAAAATATAGAATGTCCAAGGGTTAATTCCTGGCATCTCCAGTTTTTTAAAAGGAAGAAGTAGCAAGCATATTTATTTGTTTGTTCCATATTTTCATGTCACCCTTCAGTCATATTCCCATAGCAATTTACATAGAGGTGATGAGAACAAATTTTACCCAAGATTTAAGAGAAGTGCTGCCTGTCAAGAGTAAACACTACTAGGTTAGACTGAGAAGTAGTCTGAGGAAGCTATATAGGAGCAGATCAATAAAGAATTTTTAAAGCCATAAATGGTACTCAGTTGTATAATATACACAAGCACATCTCTATATTTGGATAATTTACATGAAGCACAGCATTGGGTATAGAATTTGAAATATGGGTCGTGCATACAAGAAGACTGTAGCTGTGGGAAGCATTTCAGAATTGCTAACCAAAGGAAAAAAGAAGGAAGCTATTAGGCTGGGAAAGCTTTGTGTTGTTATTGGGAATGGATGCATCATTCCTCCTACAGAAGACTGGTAGTTCATCTTTCATTTGTTGCATTCAATCCTATCCACTGAGCTTAGGATGGGACATACTGGGCTATCCCATCCAATCTTCAAAACAGTCCATCGGGATAGTTTGAAATACACTAATTCGTTCAGGGACAAAAAATGAGCTTCATGGATTAAACCTACTTTCCCAAATCTAGTGTTCTAGTCCATGTCCAATATTACAAAATACTGGGTGTCCAATTCTGTTCTCATCATCCATGAGCCAAACAGAAGACTCAAAACATATTTATTCCTAAGAACCAAAAGAACATTAAAATACTAAAATGAAGCATGTCTATCTAGCTCTATGACTTTTATGGGCTAAATGGCAACTTGTTGCCTTTGAAGGATTCTAGCCCTAGGGTAATCTAAAAATAATTTTAAATGAATAAATAAAATAAATATATAGTAAAATAACAGACTAAGATGAATATGTATAAAAGAGCTACAATGGAGTTTGCACAGTTTCTTGATGCTAGCAAACTTTTTTACCAAGATAAATGTAGTTCTTGCAAAAGACTGGTATTATCTTTGGACACATGGTGTAGCAAGCAGCCAGCCAGCCTCCCTTCTACTCCCAGCCTCTCTCTTTTTCTTTCTCTGTGTGTGAGGGGAACAGAAATGTAACAATCTACAAGCAATCTCTAGGAGGAGATCTGTAAATCTGAGGAACTGCACTTGGTCAGTTTATCTTTATTTGCATTGGCCAACTTTCTAAATATTACTTCTCTTGGTATTTCAAATTCACTCCTAGAAACAGGTCTTTTGCATTCCCAACTTCACGCCTCATTACCTCAACAGGCACTCTTGAAACATACAGTCCTACAGGTTCAAGTTGCTTAACTATTTCCTGTAGGCCTTCCTTGTAGACTCCTCACTTTTTTTATCATGGCCATTTGTATATTTCTTGGGCCAATATTGGCTGTTATGAGTAGCCTTAGACTGGGAGAGGCTGTCACTTTGTGTAGTGTCCCTCTGCTGTCCCTTTGTGGAACAAATTAATCAGTAAATTAATCATCTAAACAGTTGTATTACTTAATTGGATTCAAAGCCTGCTTAAACAGACTAGCTGGTTTGGTGATGACTGCCAATACATGCGTCAAGCAGAATGAAGGCAGGAGGAAAGAATGCACCGTAGGAAGGGAGCAGAAGCAGGAGTTGGTACATTTCTTCTGACTCTGATTGCACCTCGAATTGCTTCTGACTCGGTCTCTGTGATTCTGACCCCAATTCCACAGTCCTGCTTGTGTGCCTCTAAAAGACCTATACAAAAGGCAATCTCCATCAGGTGCAGATTTGCCATGGCAAATCTCTATGCTGGGAAACTCTGTTTGCTGATGTTGGGACACAGCCTCCATCAGGAAATAAGAAAGTGGCAGAGAAGGACCTGTTAGGAAAAGATATTGTCATGAGGATAACTCTTGTTTCTAAATCTTCCTTGACAGATTTTAATACAGGTTGTTTGTAGCAATGGTGCTAGATGTCATTCACAAGCAAAATGTGTGTGTGTGTGTGTGTGTGCTGATAGAAACAGTAAAAATCTCTTTTGAGTGTATTTCCTAGCATAACTGTGTTCTTGAATTTGCAGAATTGATGACTGCTTCTGTGCTTCTCGGAAACTGGATGCAGTAGCTACAGAAGCAAAGTTCAAGCAGGATCTGGGGTTCCGAATGCTGACCTGTGGCCGCACTGATCTGGTCAAGCAGGCCATCTCTTTACTAGGGCCTGATGGAATTAACAGCATGAGTGAACAGGTAGAAAAATTCAAAACCTATCAAAAATTCATTTTTAAACTAAATTGAAAATGTGAAAATCGGAAATTATCAATCATCGTGAACAACAACATCATCAAAAAGTACCCCCTACCACTATAGTTTTTTGTTGTTAACTGCCGTCAAGTCATCTTCAACTTATGGTGACCCTATTAATGAAAGACCTGCAAGTCATCCTATCATCAATAGCCCTTCTCAGGTTTTCCATACTCAGGGCTTTAGCTTCTTTGATTGAGTCTTTTCATCTGGAATATGGTCTTCCTCCTTTTCTACTGCCTTTTACCTTACATTATTGTCTTTTCTAGTGAGTCATGTATATTCATGCATGATATGGCCAAAGTATGATAGTCTCAGTTTAGTCATCTTGGCTTCTAGGGGGAGTTCAGACTTGATTTGTTCTAGGACCCATTTATTTGTATTTCTAGCAGTCCACAGTATCCATAGAACTCTTCTCCAGCACCACATTTCAAATGAGTTGATTTTCTTATTTTCCCTATTATTTTTTGTTTGGAACTAATAGTCTAATTAAATTACACACACACACACACACACACAAACATATATTACTCCAGCTTTTCTCAGCCAGATGTTTTAGACTACAATTCCCATCAGCAACAGTGGATGGAAGATAGGAGCAATAGTCCGAAAATATGGGGGTGCCAGGTTGTAGAAGCCTAGAGTACTTTGGAGGGAAATTAACAGCTTCCACTTCACCACATTCACCTATTCTCTCTCTCCCCGCTTTGTCCAAGCACTATTAGAATGTGTTCAAAATGACAAAAGTTATTAATGAGGAAGAACATGCACCCTAGGAGACATTGCAGCAGTTTACTTTTGTCTGAACCCACGGGGAAGGGCAAGACTTCCCCCCTTTCCTCTTCTCTCTACTCTGCTGAGTTAATTGAGTGCAACGTACTTTTGAACTTGAAATTCAGCTTGCAGCTATTGAAGTAAGCTGAGGACAAAGGGGGGGGAGAGTGGGAGGAAGAGAGATAAACTGGGGCATTTTGCAAGCTGCTGAAAAAGTGAGATGGCAGATTATCTAGAACTTTCCCTGCAAAATTGGAACAGTTGGAAGGTATGCCTCTAGCGTCTTTTGAATTTAATCAATTGCTTTCCCCCCTCCTCCTCACAACTGTGACTCTTGTGCTACACTTAACCATCCTTTCCTGACTGCATCTGTGACTAATACCATTGTTAAAGTAACACTAATCACAAGGGATAGGTTGATCAGTTGCACTGGGTATTTCAGATTAATACAAATTTGCAGCCAGGAGACTCGGTAGCAAAGGGTCAGCTAATCTAGTTTTCTTCCAAACAGAGCAGCATTTCCCTAGAGCTAACAACTTTCAACACTACTGTCTGGCATTTCATTTAATATTAAGTCACTGTGTACCATGGACGAGCATACTGAAGTGCCAACTTCTCCAACCATTAACAGTATTGGCAGAGAGTCTAAAAGTACCTGAGCTTAACCTATCAAAAAGAAGCTAATTAAATTGCTAGAAGAACATTTTCACATAACAAAGAACAATATTCTAGTTTTTAAAAAAACCCACAAAGGAATAATAGAGTGAAGTCTTTACTCTGTGGGATTTAAACTCATCTAGGAGAACAAAGAGCAACTTTCATTTTAAAAAATCTAACAAAGAATTTCTGTAAGATAATCTTAAAACATATATATTTAAAATATACCACATCTGTTTTCATAAAGATAATTTCCTGGTTCAAATGTTTATTTGGGCTAAAGATCTGGTTTTAGTGATAGAAGACATAAGTTGCACACGCTTCCACCCACACAGTTTCCCACTGTGTGATAATGGGATTGTCTGATATGGGCACTTCACTTATGTTTGTTTGGTTTGGTTTATTTGCTTTATGGATTTTTCCCTTGTCATTCCACCAAGTCGCTGCTGTGCTTTTAAAATTCATTTATTATATTTTAAATGCTTTTAAACTGTTTTTAATTCAGTGCTGTTTTTATAAGTCATTTAAAAAGTGTTCTGTAATATTGTGATTTTATTTTTAGCTATATTCATTTTTAATCTACTTTGTAAGCCACTTTGGGCTTGGTGCTGGAGAAAGGCAAGATATAAAAAATAAAAATACAAGTATAAATATAAAATAAGTTGTGTTAAAATCTCCAGAATCCCATGCTGCCGGGGTTGGGGGCCTCAGGGAACATTTTCAAGCTATGATCCAAAACATTCTTATTTTGCTCTCCTGTTGGAATTAACAGGATGTACTTCTACTTAAATGTGATCAGGATTGGGTTGGAAGGGATTTCTGTAACACATATAACAGATTTTGGTTAGGTAGATGTGATATCTGAGAGGATATATTTAAAGCAACATGCTGTATACAAAACTGCCCCATCAGAAATTCTTCATTTCTGTATATTGACATTGATATTCACACAGGGCATGACTCCACTGATGTACGCTTGTGTGAGGGGAGATGAAGCTATGGTCCAAATGTTGCTGGATGCTGGAGCAGACCTAAATGCTGAGGTGAGGCTCTTCTTGCTGTTACATGTATTTTGTGCAACCATGTTAAAGTTATAGACATCCAGAGTCAAGGATGCTAATGTATGAAAATGAAATTTCAGTTATGGACAAATCCAGTACTACCACCAGGCAGACTCAGACAATCCCCTCAGGCAGCGTGGGCATTTCTTCTGAACCCCTGCCCTGAACTATTCCCAATGTTGGATAGAGTTGTGTGTGCTTCTTGGCATGTCTTGTACTCCAAAGTTGACCTGCTGTCCTCAGTGTGGTAAGGAACATTGTCCTTTACTAGTGTTGAAATAAGATTCAAATGTCAGTCACCTTTGCACATGGAATGGTCAGGATGAATGTGATCTTATGCCTCAAATAGCAAAATGTGTTGGGCTGGCTCTGGTACTTGCGTGGTGGGAGTGGTGTAAGTGTGATCCCAGCAGTTCTCACTGAACACAGTGGGATTTACTTTCGATAGGATAGTGCTGCATGGCTGTAATCTATTTATACTTTCGTGGGAGTAAAGCCTACTAAACATGGTGAAGCAGACTTGCATGGTAAATATGCATAGGACTGTACTCTTAATGAAGTTAAACTTAGATGCATTTAGACTTTTTTAAAAAATTGCAAATATTATATGACTCACAAATGATAGATAAACTTGCTCAATTCCATTGAATGTATTGGAAGTAATTGTTGCAATAAAAATGTTGATATAATGTTATTTGTTTAAAACCCAACTTCCTGTTTTTCCTTTCTACACTAAAGTATGTATACAGTTTATCCATCAAACAGGGTGTGCCTGTTCATGCAATTGAAGATGCAATCTAAACTATCAACATATACATATGTAATATGTTGTAGCTACCAATAATCATTAGTTACAGTTTCTTAAGAGCATGACTATGTCTGAGCCTGCCTATTTGTGTTCCATTCACTCTGTTTAAACTTGTTAGCATTATTTTATGTTTATGTATCTAACTTACTGCAAACATTAGCAATATAAGTAAAATTGTGTTAATCAAGACAATTCAATGTATCCTCAAATATTACCAGATACAACATGGGAGAGTGAGTGCAGGACTCCACCCTCACCTCTATATTGGCTATTTAGGGCCACTGCAAGCCCTGAGGCTTTTATTCAAAGGTGAAAGTGTCATAAGTCACTTCTGGTTTTGAAGGGGAAAAAAACCTTCTGTGGATCTAAAAAATCTCCAGGGGATAAATACGTTCCCAAATTATGTCTCCTGGAGGTTCTGAGGATACATGATTTATATTTCTTCTAGACTAAACATTTTGAGGCACAGGAACCTGAAAATTGTGGCAGTGTGTTGGCCCTCCAGGGCCCCACAAGACCTAACCAGGTTGTGTGGGAATGATGGAAACTATAGTCCAACATATCTAGTGAGCAGAGGGATGTAGAGGCTTCTGTAGACTTTTATTGGGGAAAAGCCCTATTGAAAGCAATGACACTTACTTCTGAGTAGGCCTCAGTATCTCCACCAGCTTCACCAAAGCAGCCAGCCAGTAGGTGTGTTTGGCATTGGGAATATATGAAGATATGAAGATTAACATACCATAATAAAAGCAAAATAAGACTAACACTGATTTAACAATACTTCTCTACTGATTATGAGATTCACCCCTTTAAGCCATATTTTGATTCCATCTTGATGGGGGGAAAGTGAGTTGTAACTTATAAAAAATTTTAAAAATGCAAAATTAGTTATATACCTGCTGATTAAAATAAGATAAATATGTTCTGCAGTGTCGAAGAACAGGACATAGTGTTGGACTTCAGGCACTCAGTTGAATCGGTTTTCATTTGCTAGGAATTATCAGTTCAGTTCCTGATTAATTTCTTAGGATGTTTTTCTAAGTGAGGCTAAGAAACTTTATGATCTGGAGTGTGAGAATACCCATCAGAGTGGGATAAGAAGTAGTGAGTCATTTAAAAGAGAATGCAGTTTCTTCCTGTAGTCAGGTTTGTTTTAGCATTGATAGCAGAGATATAGGAAATGCAAAATAAATAAAGTGTGAAACTTGCCTTAGAGCTGATTTGCCTGATCAATACATTTAATAACTGAATTGAGACTGAAACAGCTGTTGTATATCACAGGATTCACAGAGCCTTTTAATCCTGTGTAATGGTAGCCCTTCCTTATGGAATTAATGGAAGCTTATCAAGCTACTAGGAGCATGATGGTAAACAACAGGTTTCCTAAACAATAATATTATGAGGAGTGGTGGGATTTGGGAAGATTTAGGTGTCCTAATTATATTTTTAAAAACAGCACGCTAAACGTAAAATAAAGTTTGGCCTTCAGATTTCCCAGGAGACTTGACTGCTGGGAGTGGGGTTAATACCTCATGTCACATGCCCAATTGTTTATTAATCCAAGGAGGGAGGTTCACATTTAGCACTCACCCTCTTTATGTGTCTCAGTCCTGCTTTCTCTACTGCTCTCCCCACTGCCAGCTATCTATTTTTAAAAAATATGCACCTTAATTGCTCACATAAAATTAGGCACATCTAGTTTGTCTGTTTTCTGTTCATGCTTTTCAGACAAGTTGGTATACTGTATATTAATTTGTTGCAGCTAAAGCAACTAAGAGTCATGTGGCACCAAGGATGTGGCACCAGGGGTGTAGCTACTCAAGGGCAAAATGTGGGCATGCTACCCAATAAGAATTTTCCCTCTCGATGAAATTTTCCTTCAGTCCCAAATTTCTAGCATTGCAGAGACACAAAAAGGACCTTGGATTATTGTTGATCATAAGTTGAATGTGAGCCACCAGCACTGTGATGCTACAGCAAAGATGAATGCTATTTTAGCCTGCATTAATAGGAGCTACCTGCTGGAGTTGCTTTAGCTGGGGATCCTGCACTGAGCAGGGGTTGGACTCAATGGGCCATGAGGCCCCTTTCAGCTCAATGATTCTATGAAACATTGAAAATCATTCACATCTAGAATTTCTTACATTTGCTATGTTCACGTTTCCTTGGTAACTTCGCCTATTGCAGTTCTTTGGATGCCTAAACTGTAGTATTTCTAAATGTTCAATTGATGTTTTAAGGAAATTATCACACAAGGCTAGAAAAGTGGAATTAAAGCAGGATAGTAGCATCTATGGCCAAATCTTATCACATGATGTCATGACTGTTCTGAAGGTGGCATTTATTCAAACCAATGCTGTAGTGTCCCTTTTAATTGATGGGAAAAGCCCATCAATAGCTCTAACTTTCACTATTGTTTCACTGCTGGCTCTGGTGTGATAGGTCCCTTCGCTTCAGTTCTGGCATTACAGTGGTCAGTGCCATGAGGGGGGCTTAATCTACTCCTCTCTCCCCTTCCCACTCACTATTCCAATGCAGGCTAACTCTATGCCTGTCATATTGATTTTAAAAAATATCTTTGTTGTGTTTGTAATTATGGCAAAAATTATTTAAAATTATATTTATTTTATTGTTTTGCTGTAAGTACACAAACACAGCAAAGGTAAAATAAAATTAAAAATCCTAACAGGCTCAGAGTTAGCCTGTTTTGACATTGATTTTTATTTGGGGGACAGTGCCCTCATTTTGTGTCCCCCCCCCCATAGCTACACTCCTGTGTGGCACTGTAACCGTTGTGTTGTGACATACACTGTTGCTCCATCATGACAGTACTCAGTTTGTGAGATGTAGCAAATTGTCAATTCACACTTTGGCACACCTCTGCTTTTTAAAAGATGTAACTGCTGGGTCTGGAATGGCCAAAATACACTTAAAACAAATGACTTCTACTACTGAAGTTGTTTTTCTCTCAATCACAAGGGATGAGTATTCCACTTGATTTCACAGCAAGTAAGCATAAGAACTATAAAAAAATCCCCCCCCCTCATATATTATGCTGCCTTTTGAATTTCCTTGCTTACCTTGATACATTACAAAGCAGCTTCATATGGGAGTGCTCAGAGTTCATACTGAGATTCATGGACATCCATTGTTATATGAAGCAAATGCATGACTGTATGGCGACTGCTCTGACACATTCAGGAGCAATCAATTACACCTACTCTGAGGAATCCTGAAATCCTGCTGCTTGCAGCTTGTTTAGGGCTGATGTCCAATTTGGTTAAGTGTGGATGAAGGCACAGGAATATTTTGGGAAATCAATTCATTTAAAATCATGTTTGGATCTCTTTCCTGACAAATTGTGAATGAAAGAGAGAATTATTGAGAGGATTAGTGAGTGCCCCTGCTTAACCAGATCTGCTGAAGTCACTGGTTGTCTATATATGAGGCAAAAAGAAGAGGATTGCTCTGCAAGTAAAGGCAAGTTGCAGCATCTGTGATTTGTCTTAATGGGGTTTTTGGGAGGGGGTTGGCAGATTGCAGGCACACAAAGCTATCCGTGTTTGCTGTGTAAACAGGCATGTCTGCAAATCAAGATGGTGGCCACAAGTGAATTACTCGCATTTTTATTCTCACCAGTTGCTGCCACCACCAAACAGTATTTTTTTCATCTTAACCGAAAAGCAACCCCACCCCTCGCAAACCCCCATTTTATCACATTAGCACTCGCTTGCTAAGGCGAAAAAAACATGGTGGTTCTGGGCACATGCCTTGTTAGCAAGCCTAGCCCCCCTGTGCTCGTCTGGCCAAGCAGCTTTCAGCTTCCACTCCTTTGGGAAAGCAAATCAATTTAGTTGCTTGTCCCAATGAGCAGGAATGTGCATTTCCCCTGCTTAAAAAAAAAAAAAAAACTCCAGGAAAAGCAGTGAAGGCTTTTCCTGTAGAGTATATGACATATTTAGTCATCCCTCTTCTGAATATGGTGATACAAAATAGGATGCCATTAAGACAGGTCGTATTCTCCATGCATTCATGAGGAATATTTTCACAGTTTAGACAACCACTTAGTTAAAACCATGTGGTGCTAATACACTGCTGTCTTATGGCATTTAAACAAGACCTCACACTAAACTAGGGTGGGGAAACTGTGGCCTATGAGCCACATGCAATCTCCAAGCACCAGGGGCACTCCACCACCGCCACCCAAAATTACACAAATAATTTTGTTGGAAAATTTTGTAATATGTATTTTCAAGTCTAGGAGAGAGAGACCTTTTTTCAACTAGGAAGTAAACTGAAAATTGACTTCTGGTTTTAATTCTGGTTGAAAAAAAAGGTGTTTGCTGGGCCTGGAACACCCAAAATAGGCCCCACAAAGATGGCAAAATGCTTGCCTTGGTATCTAAGGAGGATAGGAGGATTTTGTATTGGGAAAAGGTAAAAAAGAAACCAGGGGCTTCAGCTAGGGAGTATGGTCCTCCAAAGTCCCAAGAGATGACAGTGCAGCTCCTCAACTCTTGGCCCAACCTTGCATGAAGCCATAGTTTAGTATTAATACTCCAGAAAGAACACTGTAAGAGCCTTAGGGTCATACACACACAGGCCACTGCCATATGCATTTTTTCTTCCATTATATATTAGCCACAGTTATATCAGCCACACCTGACAAACTACTGAATTCTAACACAACTTTGTGAAAATATTCCCACTTCAAACTGTGGTTTACACTGCTGGACTATACAACTAACTAGTTAAAAGTAACCAAAGATTAGGATTTGGAAGACACACTGAATTGCATTTGAAATGGAAATTGAAACATCCAGTCTCCTTGCAGCCATATAAGGTAAAGAGAGAGGAGCACTCAACACCTAGGACTGTTGAGATCCTTTCTCATAATGCCAAACTGTAGTTTATAATGTATCGCAGAATGGTTTTTAAAAATCCTATAGACATCAATCATGACATTCTAAATGCAAAAGGATGGACATGTTGGTGGCCTGCAGTCAGTTCACTTTATTTGTTTAATTTGTATCCCAACTTTCTCACAGTACAGGACTCAGGACATAGAGGATGTTGGTCCACTCTGCTGGAGCCCCCCCCCTCTTTTTCTTTTTTCTTTTCTTCTTCTGGCTATATCTGCTATAGAACAGACTCAGCACTCTCCTTTACCAGCTCACAAGTGAAGGTAGAGAGTAGTGGCCAAGTTGTCCATTGGGAGGGTTGTTCATCATTTCTGATCTTCTCATTCAAAAACCCAGGAAGACTGTGGTTGTGAAGAATACAGTTCATTATTGCTACTCTAGATAAATAATTGCTCACTTCTCAACTACAACCAGTGGCCAAGTGATTAATATTAATCAGTAGGGTTGCCAGGTTGAAAAATAGGTTAGGGCTCCTGTACCTTTAAGGAAATGACAAGCCATACCTGCTGAAATTCTCTCTTCCGCACAACTGTTAAAGGTACAGGACCCCTGTCCTGTTTTTTACCTAGTAACCCTACTAGTGAGATACAACAGTTACAACTGTTATCTCTCAACAGTCTGTAATCGGTTACAACAGCTATAACTGTAAGTTTCTCAACTAAAGGCATAGAAGAGTGTTAAGGAAGTGTATGTTCTTACTATAAAAATTTAATTAGATTTTTTTTTCTTGAGTGCCTTTTGCATGCTTTCTTTCCTACTGTATGCTGGAGTGTGTCCAGCATTCTGGCAAGTTTGTTTTGATTAGATATAGCTTTACTCCAGCCATTTATAAAAGAAAACTACTTTATCTGTTTATAGGTTGTCAGTACTCCTCATAAATATCCATCCGTCCACCCTGAGACCCGCCATTGGACTGCTCTGACATTTGCTGTGTTGCATGGACATATTCCTGTAGTCCAGGTATTGCTGTATTTCCCTTTGCTCCATCACATATTTTATTTCTCATTTTTAGGTTTTTATTGATGCTCATCCCATAATTGGCCACCATTTTCATATTGGTCCCTCTTGCTTCTTCTTTGTTTGCTTTCGATATGTATATATATATATATATATATAATAAATGATTATATATACAGTAGTTACAGGTATCGCTGGTATCCTAAACATATTTACTGTGGAGTAATTCCCATTGTATACAATGAGCCTTACTTCTGAGTAAAAATGCATTGGATTGTGCTGTAAACCAATATGAAACTAAAACAGAGAAATTTGAAAATGAAGTTGTACCCGTCAACTCCTTTTGTTACTTCTCAGCCATGTGTTTTATGTATCTGTTTATTTAATATTTTTCAAGTGTCAGTGAAAACAATATAAGACTTCTCTCTTCCTCCCAATACTTTCATTTATTCCAAAGCGGAAAAAAAATGAAACTAGACTGTAAAGAACAGGCAAGAATAATGCTGTCTGTGTTAAGTGGAAGACTCAAGAGATATTTTTCTCCCCAAACAATTTTCTTTCCGTTGCACATGGTTCACCAAAGCTTCAAAATAAACAAAAGGAAGAAAAATAATTCCATCCAGTACTTAATTAACAAGTGAGATTAATGACTTTGAGATTGTATTATGATCACAAATTTAGATGGCTTTTAAAATGATAAAGCAGATTAAGAGGTTTTAGATTTATCAATGGCTATTAAGCCATGATAACTCAAATCTGGGGCTTTCACATTAAGGAGAACTATACCTCTGATTACTAGGTCCCACTTTTTAGCTTTAGTAGGGTATCTGATTAATTTCTGTCTTAGCTGTGATTCAGGAATGCAATTGTTGGGTTATTGTCTCTATTCAGGCATGTGTTAGCTGCTGGTGTTAGCTGCTGGTGAATGGATGTGCGTGTACAGTACATTCAATTACCATATCCCATATGTTCTTCATTCTTTTCTGCTCTCTTATGCAACTGATAGACATGGCTAATGGAAGACTACCACGGGATGCTCATTCTACCAGCTGTCAGATCAGTGCAACACATACTGTATAATCTTCCAGAACTATCTATTGCTGCTCTCGCTTTCAGTAACTAAATCACCTGAGGACTAATTTCAAGCATACACTGCCTCATAGGGTTGTAAAATACTTACATATTTTGTTGTTCTCATTGTGAAAGGGATGTCTGAATATGTCAAGCATTTTGAAGAAAGTGTTCAATCGCCACAGGATTGTTCTTATTTTGGGACTTCTTTTTTAAAAAAATGGGGAAAAAATTATATGCGAAACCTCCAATATTTTGTACAGAAAACAATATATTGTGCACAAAATACAAAATGTTTTTATGCAAAAAAAAACTTTTGTGTGAACAGATTTTTTTGCCAAAAATCCCAGAATGTGGAAAAAAATGAAAATGTGCAAAAATTGTCATGATCAATGGATCAGTGGAGTTTATTGAATTTTCCAAAATCCATGTAACAATTAAGTAAGCCAAAAATATATTCTTAGTGCTTCCATTACTCCTTGAGTACTTCTAGAAAAGCCATTTTATTATACAATTGTCCTGTTTCATTTATGGAAATTTACAGTGGATCATCATCATTTTCTGCATGACTTTGGACAAGTCACATACGCTCAGCCTTAGAGGAAGGTAGTAACAAACATCTGAATAAATCTTGCCAAGAAAACACTATAATAGAGTCAACTGGATGGGACAGACTATAATAACAACAGAGTCTTGCCATATTTTTCTGTTGTTTTCCCCATCTTTTTTTAACTTCGATGAAAACAACAAGGAATAAAAAAGTGAATAGCTACACAATGCCTTTTGATTGGTGATGCTCAGAAACCTCTGTCTTGAAGCACCCTTAGAGAGATGTGACATCACTCAGCCACACCCCTACAGTAAAGACAAACATAGAACTGTGTCCACCTTATGTAAACCCCATTCACTAGACTGAGCTCTCAATTGATACGAGTCAATATGGCTAATATGAAGTTGAAGGCTTTCACGGCATCCATAGATTTTCCTTGGGGTTTTTCCAGGCTGTGAGGCCGTGTTCTGGAAGAGTTTACTTCTGACATTTTGCCTGCTTCTGTGGCTGGCATCTTCAAAGAATAGTTGGGTAGGAGTGTATGTGGAGTTTATATACTGTGGGGAGTATATGTAAATTTGTGTATTTGAATGGTTAGTTTCTGGGTTTAGATATGCAAGGAGGATTAGTATCCGTTTGGCTAATGGTTGGTTGATGGCCCATTATCTGCTGGAAATCCCCCTGTCCCTGGGTGGAATTCATTTGCAAGTGTTGAGTTTTGATTCTATTGTTTTTCAGAACTGGAAGCCAGATTTTGTTTACTTTTAGGGTTTCTTCTTTCCTGTTGAAGTTGTCCAGGTGTTTGTGGAATTCAATAGCTTCTCTGTGCGTTCTGACATGATAGTTGTTGGCCTGGTCCAGAATTTCAGTGTTTTTAAATAACATTTTGTGTCCACGTTGATTTATAACATGTTCTGCTACTGCTGATTTTTCTGGCTGGCCCAGTCTGCAGTGTCTCTCATGTTCCTTGATTCGTGTTTGCACACTGTGTTTAGTGGTCCCTATGTAAACATGTCCACAGCTGCATGGTATGCGGTAAATTCCTGCATATGGAGTTGGTCAGATGGACAAACTTTATTTGAAAATTTCAACAATTTATAGGACTTTCAGTGTTACATGAACAGAGAGAAAGTGTGCATTAGCAAAAGTTGTTTTGTATAGGTTATAAGGCATTATTCCTAGAGAACAGAAAACAGACACTTTGCCATAATTCCTGTGAACAATGGATGTTCTCAGGGTAGGACAGTTAGTTTCAAATTGTTCTTTAGTATCTTATCTATAACATTGACTCTGAACACAGTTCTTTCAATTACAGCAGCTTGCAAAAAGCAAGTGAAAAACAGACTCAGAATGGATTCAGAGATTGTAGACCCGCCTATACGAGGCAAACCCAGAATGCCTCACAGTAATGGCATTTTGTCTTAATGGTGTTTTTGTCACTATAAGCCCTCATAAGGAGCCTTGGTGGCACAATGGTTAAATGCTGGTACTGCAGCCACAACTTTGTGAGTTCCATCCTACAGGGCTCCAAGGTTGACTCAGCCTTACATCCTTCTGTAGGTCAGTAAAATGAGTACCCAGCTTGTTGGGGGCAATTAACTAACACATTGTAAACCACTTAGGGAGTGCTTTGCACTGGTAAGCGGTATAGAAATATAAATCCTAATCCTAATGCATGCGAGATAGTGGCCACTAATGATTTACTCGTGGTTGTACATGCTTCAGTTTGCCAACTCTGACTTTGTAAACTTTTTAAAAAAGATTTCTAAGGTGCGCTAGCGCAACTTTTTGATTTAACAGGAAAGCCCACCCCCCCATCCTGATTTATTGTTTTAACGATTGCTTGCAAAGGCAAAAATCCAACATGGTGGCAGCAGGTGCTTGCTTGCCCTGTTAGCAAGCCCCACCTCCCACACTCACCCAGCCAATCAGCTTAGCACTTCCTTTCCTATGGAAAAGCAATTCATATTGAATTGCTTGTCCTAACGAGCAAGAATGTGTACCCCCCTCACTGTTTTTAAAAAACTATGGGGAAAGTTATTTCCTGTGTTATTTTTGCAATTTTGGGCCCCCCTCCTTCTGAATACAGTGGATTGTTGCAGGGTCCCATTTGGACAGGTAGGATTCCCAGCAAATTCCATGGGGGTTATTTTGACCGTTTAGACAGCCCCTTTGACTCACAGAATGGCTTTGTTTCAATGGCTTAGGAACTCAGAAATAAAAACTAAATGCTTGAATATACTTTTGTGCCCAACAATTCTGCCCTTTTGTGCAATTGTGACTATAGGAGCTGAGCTGCACCATCTTCCTAAAACCTGGCCAGACCATATTTAATATTCAGCTGCTCTCTAAAAGTTGTTCTTTGCAGAGCATCCATAGCATGATCGGGTTAAACTCTAGTTCTGGAGTCAGTTTGACTATTTGATCACAGCAGGACATCATAATCAGGGCACAGTGCATGCATCAACAGCAACAACAAACAAGTAACAGCAATAGCAAAACTATTATAAAAATTAGGGTTCAAAACAGTAGAGGTTTTAAGGACCACATTTCACCAAGCCAATTTGAAAGGAGTGCACTTGTTCAATGGTGCTATAATTTTAGAGCAACAGAACAGTAAAAGGGAAGTTGGAATAATGAGTCCCAAGGCTATTCCAATCAGGAGTTGTCTGGGGGAGTCAGGATAGACAGGCTCATCAATCTTGCCTCTGCTTCTGCCAAGATGGACAAGTAGCCCATGTCAGTAGACATCTTTATGACTACATTGATTATAAATACACTGAGAGTTCGGTAGATATTCCTCAGAATCTTAAACTCTGGTCTCTCATTATCTTTAATCATAGATTTTGTTCCCCTCCAGAAGCCCTTTTGAATAAGGACAAGATGTGTTTCCCACAAATTGCCTTCAGAATAATACTATTATGTTTTCCTTCTAACCTGTACTTCACTGAGGTCATTGGAACTGAAGTGTACAAATCAGTCATGTCCCATTGATTTGCTAGTTGACACAGCCAAGCAGCAAGCTATTGTGAATGATCTGTACCAAGAGTGGGCAAAGGGTGGCACATAGGTTGCAGGTGGCCTTTGGGGCCATCTTTGTCGCAACCAGAATGTTCTGTGGTCAAAAATAGTTTTTAAAATTATTCAATTTTTTGCCTCCAAATGTTCCTAAACACGATCTGGAGGTTGGGGACAAAAAAAAAAGAAAAAAAGAAAAAGAAAAAGAAAAGAAAAGAAAAGAAAAAGAAAAAAAAAGTGGATAAAATGCCCAAGACCTCCTAGAGAACATTTTGGGGCATTTTTTTTTTCCCAGAGGATGAAGTGGGGGGGGGGGTATGGCCTCCAAATTCTCTTGAGAGACTAATGCAACCCCCTAGCCTCTGACAGTTGCCCACTCTTGATCTACACCCATTTCAGTAGCCAGGTTTTTCTGCAATAAACCTGTAAGTAGGGGTACTGAAAAACATTAAAAAAATCAAGCATGAATTAGCTATTGCTTTCCAGCTGATGTTTCATTTCCCAGAAGCCTGGATTTCTGGTATGCTTCAAGTGAAGAATTTGTCTGGTTATTGCAAATGTTAAGGTTGCATGTGAATGGTGCCTTCAATTGATGTTTTTGCTCAGGTGTGCTTCCCCACAAATATAGGGGTCATGAAGGAAGGTTCACTTTTGAAAACCTTTTAAACTCTCCTTATCTTATTTCCTTATATAAGAATAAGAATTCCTTATCTTATTTCCCCAAGCACACATTTAATGCCCATAATATATAACTCCCTCACATGAAAACTGAATGGACTATTCTGTGGAAAGAAATGGAGAGTGTGTCTGAGGTAGAACTCTCAAAAACACTCAAGACTGGCAGTCCTTGGATATCCTGTAGAAGCATAGAGATCAGCAGGAACCTTCAGCAGCCACTAGTATGTTTGGCTGAATCAAATGTCAAGCCAGTTGCTCATATCATCACAGGAAAGCTCTTGCAATAATTCAGGGGTAGACAAAGTGCAGCCCATGGGCCACACGCAGCTTCCAGAGCCATTTTTGTGGCCCTTAAGGGTAAAAAAAAATTGCTTCAAAATGCCCCCAAAATGATTGGGGATGGTGGTGGTAGAGGACTTTTCCACATGTTTGGAGCCCCCTGGATTCCCCAGGGGTCAAAACAACATTTTGTGAAACTTTTTTTTAAAAAAGATCTTTTTTCTAGCCTCAAAATGTCACAGGACCGGCCAAAAGCATGCCTTCATGTCCCATAGAGTGTGTTGGTGGCAAAAATATTTTTTTCAGCAGCAGATGTGCCCTCCCCCAAGGTCTTTTAGAGGGCTAATAAATCTTCCACAGTTGTCCACTCCTGGGTTAATGGGAAGCTGAGGTGTGTCATATCAGTTCTTGGAACATTCTGTGTGACTCAGCCCCTTTCCAACTACCAGTATTGTTAGGATTGATAGTTTAATGCAATAGGCCCACTCCTTTTTCTAATGCCTAATGTCACTATTCTGGCAATAAAGACAGGGCCCTGCAGATCTGCTGCTCCACAGTATTCCTCATCCAGGAAATGGCATAAGGTACTTTTTAAGGAGTAGAGAGAAAGCAAGAATCAAGGAACAAAGTGCTGAAAATTGTGCTGGACAAGCAAATACATGAGTGTGACATCACATTTCACCCAATGGCTTTTTCTTCCCTTGTCAATTGCAGTGTTACAGTGTGACTGCCCCTGCCCCTACCCTGCTTTCTTCTTGATGCATGATATACTTTCTGAGTGACCTACACCAGATGCAGGGCTGAAAAACACATCCTGGGTTGTAAATATGCAACCAGTCACAAGCCCAGTTAGAAAGTTTATTGGCTTTGAATTCAGTTGGCTTTGAGCCTGCCCAGCTCCTTTTGCATCAAATTAATCTTCAGGAGCTTGCTGACAGGTATAATTCAACAGCCTTAAATGGTAAATTTCCTTTGTAGTTGTTGCTGGATGCAGGAGCCAAAGTAGAAGGTTCTTTGGAACATGGTGAAGAAAACTATTCAGAAACTCCCTTGCAACTGGCAGCAGCTGCTGGTAAGGCTTTTCTTATCAATCTGTTTAATAACTCCGTAGCTAATGAAATCTAATTAAAGCAAGGCTTTTAAAAAAATCCTCACTTTATTGATTTACAGGAAATTTTGAATTGGTTAGTCTCCTTTTGGAACGAGGCGCTGACCCCATGATTGGAACCATGTACAGGAATGGAATTTCCATGACTCCACAAGGTGATATGAACTCCTTCAGCCAGGCTGCTGCACATGGACACAGGTAGAGTTGGGAGAGCCCTAATTAAATGGCTGGGGTGATTTGTGTGTACACGATGGTGTAAAATATTGCAAAATCTGTGAACTGTGCTTCCATCACATACATTAGTTGCCACATTTATAAGCTTGCTGTCAAAAGCTGTAGTGCTGTTGTGTTTTAAAGACTAGATAGAAGATTAGGTTAGGTCAGTAAATGGTTTTGTAAATAGCCATGATAACCATGTTCAGAGGCAGTATACCTGAATATCAACAATGAGGGGGTGAGGGTTTTGTTCCATTGTTACCAAGCTGCAGGCACCTGTCAGGTGGGAGATAGGAATCATGTCAGATGTTAGCATCAGAACACAAGCCAGGAACCAGGACAGGGTAAGGGTCAGAAAGCATGTTGTCTTAACCTGAATTGAAAGCCTGTGTTGCAGTTCCAGACAAGGGGAAACCAGTGGTCATTCTAAACAGGCAGAGGCAAGTACAGTAGCAGCTGGTGACTTCCAGACTGTAAAGGAACTATCCAGCATTACTAAACTTGTTTTGGTGATAGAGTTCAGCATCCTGGGTAGCTCCTTTAAAGTCATACTAACACCCAGAGTGGATTCAGTGCCTCACTAACATGGAAGCTTTCACTCGTCAGTTATAAAATACTTTGGGAACATTGTCTAGGACAGTAATTTTCAACTCTGGGCCCACCATGTATTGTAAACTGCAGCTCCCCAAACTCCTGACCATTGGCCAGCCTGGCTTGGGCTTCTGGGAACTGAAATTCAAAACAGCTGGACAAGCAAAGAGCTATGAGGTATCAGTCAGATCCCTGGCAGCTTCTGACACCTACCTGCCTGCACTGTCTTTAATAAAATGTCTGAGAGAAGAAGACTGCATATTTCACTCCTCAAATCTGACGGAAGTAAAAGTGAACGCATTGCGACAATCCTGTGATCCATATAGACATCTGTACTACAGAACTGTGGGGTTGGAAAGCACTTTCAAGGTTGTTTAATCAAATGAAAGACACAAACGGTATCCCTGACAGACTTCCTCCTTCCTTAGCTTTTGCCAGGCACCAGCTCTCAGTGTGTCTTCCCAAATTCTTTTTCTTTCCTTTTTTTCCTTTTTTCCTTTTTTTTTTTTTTACATCTTTTTTTTTTTTTTACTTCCAAAGCAGATTAACTTCTGGACAAAAATAAAACAGGTGGCTGTGGAGTCCTGGTCATTGCAAAAGAGGTGGAGAGCTCAAACATGGCTTCAGTTTACAAATTAATGGCTTGGCAAATTATATGAGGCATTGGGGGAAGAGAGGGCTGAGTTCATGAAGCAGTCTAAGAGCTCTTCAGTCTGAAGTCTGAAGGTTCCTAAGCAGATATGAAATCACAACTCTGCCAAGTTTGGGAGAAGCTGCCATGGCGAGGTAAAGGGAGAAAATCCCATCAAGTAGGAGTTGTGTTCTAAACAGTGTGAATTATAGAGGCAAAGAAAAGAACAGGAGAATAGATAAGTCACATGACAGTAAAGCAAGTTTAAGGTGGGAGAGGGATGTGTGAGATGCACAGCTGTGAATTTGTGAGGGACAGAAAAACAGTGATTTCACACATAGCTGTAATTTAAATCACTTATTGTGTGCGTGTGCATTCAAGTTGCTTGTCAACTTATGGTGACCCCATGAATTTCATAGGATTTTCTTAGGCAATGACTACTCAGAGGTGGTTTTGCCAGTTCCTTCCTCTGAAATACAGCCTACAGCTCCTGGTATTCCTTGATGGTCTCCCATCCAAGTACTAACCAGGGCTGACCCTGTTTAGTGTCACTTATTATTCAGCACTTAATCATGGTCGCCTCTGAATATGTGACCTTATTCCACTGAAAAGCATTACATTTGAGGTGCGGTGATAACAAAGCTTTTGTCTGTAGTGGTAGATCTGTAATGATCCATTCACACATGGAAACCATTGCTTGGTCTTACTGTTGTGGAGTGAGGAACATGCAATGTGTGGACTGTCCCTTAGAGAAGTGGACTTTGTATGTCTCTGTATGATGCAGAGGTTGGACGGTGTGAGGGTGCCAAAATTTTGTTCAAAAGCAATTACGTTCCCCCTTAACAAACATTTATAGACCTCTGAATGATTCTTCTCTTTGCCACAGCTGTTTTCCACAACACTTCCACTTCCTAACTAGAGAAGTCTGTTTCCATTCCATCATGATCATCTATCTTCACTTGTATTAATCGACATTATTCTGAATTGATACTATCCTGAAGAGGCAGTGTAGTTGTTAAAATTCAAATTTCAGATATATGTTGCTGTATTCCTGGGAGATCATAGAATTGCTTAGCATGTATGGTCAGTTTGGGGGACAGAATACAGCTTTTGTTGTGATTGATCACAGAGTAAACTTCAGGACTCTCAGGAATCCAGGTTATGTGCCAGATACCAGCTCTGCACAAAATTCTACATGGAACTGCAGATAAATTGATACCTATAGCTGTACTAGGAAGTAAGAATTTACTGCAGGCTCATTTTCACTAAGGGTGAAGACAGATGTAACATTTTATAATCAGCAGGGACAGTTTGTATGCACCCTCACTGTACTCAATGCAAATGTTCCTTCCTCTTTCCAAGGCCAAGCTCTGAATAGATGGACTTTGTAAGTTCACAATCATCAAAGCTGGCTATGTAATTGTTTCACATCTGTAATGTTGCTCTAGCATGTCTCATAATTCTAGAGTGGTACTGCAAGTTTTGAAGATTTGCCAGTATTTTTGTAATATTTCCATTAAATAAGAAAGAAGGTGAAGGATAAACTTTCTAATTCATGTGGTGCTTTAGAAATAGGCTGGGGTGCGGGAAGGCAGGATCTCCCTGAAATGAAGTTTTGGGGAGTAACTCATTTGGACCTGGTGCATCTGCCATGAAAACTGATCTGTCTTTCATGCGGATTGTAAAGCCAAGAGGAAGCCAGGTGCATATGGTAGGTGAAGAACCCACTATGATGTCTCTTTGAATGTTAGATCTCTCTTCACTCTGAGAACACTGAATTGTGGTTATCATCTGGGCTATCACCGAATATATCTTCCTTTATTACATTGCATGGCATAATGCATCCGTCATTTCACTTAGCAAGAGAAAGCTGTTTCCTTCCCCTGTAAACACCCTCAGGCAGACACTCTTTAGCCCATTTGCTCTCGATACATTGCTTATTCTATCCCCCACAGGACTGAACATGCGCAGCTAGCAAGATGTAAGCGTATAAGGTAGGTGGGAGGTAAGGGAGAAGATGTACACTGGGTTTGGTTGATCATTTGTGATAGTTCCTCAATTGGGTATGACTCCGTTGAGCTGCAATCATGTCACACAGGTGTAAGCTTGTTGACGAACAGAGAAAGGAGTCTCTGTTTTGGACATTGGACTTACAATTGCAAGATCAAATAAATTATATTGTAGAAAAAGGGGGAAAAGTATTGCTTGAAAGCTGGTTTGCTAGAGAATCTAGTTAGACATTCTAACTAGATTTAGCATTAGCTAGCTTCGCTGTGAGCAGTTCCAACCTGGTGGTCTTTCCCCTGCCCCCACCCTTCTCTTTTTGACCTGTGATTGACAGAAATGTGTTTCGTAAGCTGCTTGCTCAGCCAGAGAAGGAGAAGAGTGATATTCTGTCCTTGGAGGAGATACTGGCTGAGGGAACTGACTTGGCAGACAGCGCTCCTGCGCCTTTATGTGCCAGCCGGAACAGCAAAGCCAGACTGAAAGCTCTGAAGGAAGCTATGTATCACAGTGCTGAACACGGATATGTGGATGTAACCATTGACATCAGGAGCATAGGTCAGTTTTGGTCTCCACTGTGCTTTATCTCTCATGAGATGCTGAGTGTCAGAAATGTGACTTGATGGGAGAGGCCTCTGTCACTTGTGCTGACAATTTCTGATTGTTCCCAAGTTCTTGTCAAGCCAGAAAGCAGACACGTTTTGAATGTGTCTGGGAAGACAAGATAATTTGAATGTTATAATGTTATAAATAAACTAACAAGACTAGATTTTAATTTCTCACAGATTTGAGATTTATATTTGGGTCTGACAATTACAGTTATGGATTATTATGCTAAATATGCTATTCTAACGGGGCAAGAATTACAGCATTGAGGGAACAGGTAGAGTGATATCATCAGGAGCTGTCTGCATCCACATCAACACCTTCTCTTTATTTTTCATTTCCCCTGCTATTTTTCTATATTTGTTCCTTTCCAAAGAGGTGCTATTCATTTGATTCCCTCCCAATCCCGCCATCTCTGTGTTCCTGTCCTTATTCCTTTCTGTTCTGTGTTGTGTCTATTTCTTGGCCCTATGACAGAGAAATTGAGAGAGCACAGCACAGGAATTATTTTTTAAGTGCAATTATCATTCTCTTAAAAGAAATCTCAACTACATAATCATTTCTATTTGTATATTTATTTTATTTTTATTTATTTATTTATTTATTTATACCCCGCTCTTCAGCCACAAGGGTATCAGAGCGGCTTATAAATTGTTCTTAAGCAATAGCAACTTACCCATCTACACTGCATTAAACAGTTTCCAATGTGTGTTAGCTAATTGTTCCCACAAGCTGGGTACTCATTTTTCTGACCTACGAAAGGATGGAAGGCTTGGAGCCCTCTGGAATCAAACTTGCAACGTGGTGGCTTGCAGTACTGGCATTTAACCACTGCGCCACCAGGGCTCCCATATTTATTTATTTAGAGCATTTATATTCCACCCTTCAGCCAAAAATGCTCCCATAGTGGCTTACAAATTATTTATTAATTTGGCAGTTCCCACATAAATGTGTATATACAATTAGTCTGCATGTGAAGGAAATAGTCAATATGCAGGAAACAAACATTATTTGATTTTCAGTCAGTGCATCCCTATATCATAATGAGCACCATCTCAGGAGAGAAGTTCCATCCTTTGTGGGAGAGGAGAAATGCCCTTTTAAGTTATTTTTATTTATTTATTTTTTATTTAGTTATTTATACCCTGCTCTTCAGCCACAAAGCTATCAGGGCGGCTTACAAATTGTTTTAAGCAATAGCTATTTACACATCTACACTGCATTAAACAGTTTCCAATGTGTGTTAAGGAAGGTCTTCACTTCATATGAGCTTCTAATATTGTCCCAGAGGAACAGAGTTGAAAGGGAACACAGCCTGGTCTTCACCACTGGCCAAGGGACCAAGGGCCACTGGGAAGTGGCATTCCCTGCTTCCCAAGAAGAACATCATGGTAAAGGTGGCCTTTGTTTGACCCTATAGGTTGACCCAAAGAAAGAGGAGCTTCAGAAAGTGTGCTTCCTTTCTCATTATAGAAAGAGCTCTCAGCTCCAACTGCCAATGATCCAGGACTACCACATGGAAAGGAACCACGCTGTGGCCCCATCCATCACCTAGGGCAGTGTTACTCAAAGTGGTGGTCTCTGTACGCGTGCATGTGTCTGCATCATTGGCTGCCAACCCATGGCAAGTTTCTGGGAAAGAAAGAAAGACATTGTAACCAATGAGCACAAATAGGTGCTAGTATGAAAAATACTGTTGTCCCTTCATATTCGTTGGAGTTTGGTTCCATGACCCTCCGTGGATACCAAAATCCGTGAATACTCAAGTCCAGTTATATGCAATGGCATAGCAAAATTGTGTCCCTTATATAAGATGGCAAAATCAAGGTTTGCTTTTTGGATTATTATTTTTAAAAGAAATGTTTAAGAATATTTTCAAGCCATGAATACTTAAATCTGTGAATATGGAGGGACAACTGTAAATAATTGCTGATCCCACATATCAGATAGCCTGAGAACCACTAAGCTGGATGGGGTTGTATAAACTTGGGATTTGTGTATGTTAGGGTGGGCAGATGTTTTGGACCTCAGTTTCTGTAATCACTGGCCATGCTAGAAAGAGCTAATAGGAGCTGAAGACTCAAGCATCTGGAGATTTATCTTGTGCCTACCCACCCACTCTCCAGGGGGATAGGTTATTATGATTGTAAGCCAGAATTGTTTGAGCAAAAATATATTGATATATTTTATCAATAAATATTTTAAACACCTCTTTAACAGATCCAAATGTTTAACAAAATGACATGGCATCCTTTTTAGCAGGAGTGTCAATCAGCCATAACAGATAGCAGGCTGGGGTATTTATTCAAAAGTAGATTCTTGGGTAAGGGTGCATCAAGTATGATAGTACTGAGGTTTGAAATTTGTTCCAGCATGGGGTCATCATGTCAGGAAAATATTTTTTGGAGGTATATAAACATTTGGAGTCAAAAACTTTTAGGGTAATTTCTGTTTTAAACAGGTGTCCCATGGACTCTTCATACATGGCTGGAATCGTTGAGGACTGCATTTCAACAGCACAGAAGACCTCTTATCCAGTGCTTGCTGAAAGAATTTAAATCCATCCAGGAGGAAGAATACACAGAAGAACTTATCACACAAGGATTGCCTTTGATGATTGATATCTTGAAGGCAAGCAAGGTAGGGAAAACTGTGGCCTCCTTATTCCAGTGTTGTCAGCATTGTCATTACTTACCTTATTTTCATTGGGGCGGGGGTTATAAATACTTTACACAGTATATATAGTCTAGCAAAGCACAGAGGCATGAAAAGGGAAAGCTAAAATTCTTAAACTATATCCAGAGAATGAGACTGCATGACTGACTTCTTCTTCCCCTTCTTTCCCATGCCTCCTTTTAATGTTTTTTAATTTGTTAACCTCTCTCTAAAACATTAGTGCTAAACCAGTAGGTTGCTGTGCTGAAAAGATTACCCACCCACCAACAATCAGCCTGAGAACTCAAGTGGAGGAATACTTCTAATGACATCCCTGCACCTTCCTGCATATCTAGTTTTGCACTTTCAACCACAGTTGAAATAGACTTTTAGGAAGGGTTGATCTTTCTGAGCACAACAGCCTACTGCTTTATCACTATGAGTCTAGAGAGAATTTTTAAAAATAAAAGCATTGACATAATCAAGATTGGGAAAGGAAGGATGAGAAGGCTATGTTATCTAGCACAAAAGCCTAATGCTTTATTGCTAAGGCTCTAGAGAGTTTTTTTTTTAAACAAAACCCTAAAAACATTAAACAAAAGAGAGGAAAGGAAAATAAGGAAGAGAGCAGAAACATCTTGATAATTGGGAGGGACATATCAACTTTGCTCATCAGAGACCATGTGATGACCAAATATATCATTTTAAAAAATACACCTCACTTTTGCTATAGGAACAGAATACTTTGCAATATTTCAGAAAAGGAGAAATACTCTGAAATGTTGCATGGTTGACAAAATATTTTGCGGGTCATATATATGATTGTGGGTCACATAGCCAGTCCAGTGTATATTTAGGATTGTGCGTATACAGCGTTGATTAAATAATATTTATATATTCTTTACACACACACACACACACATATATATATATAATTTCATCAGCGCTGTATACGCACAATCCTAAATATACACTGGACTGACTATGTGACGAATGTTGCTATCCTTGAGCAAGCAGGGATCACCAGCATTGAGGCCATGATATTGAGAACACAGCTGCGCTGGGCAAGGCACGTTTCTAGGATGGAGGACCATCGCCTCCCCAAAATAGTACTCTACGGGAGCTCCAAAAAAGCGATACAAGGACTCCCAGAAACAACTTCTCAGGCTCGGCCAAATTGATCACTAACGATGGTCTGCCCTGGCCTCACATCAGGAGGCATGGAGACGCACTATCCACAATGCTGCAGCTTTATTTGAGAACTCACGCCGAACAAGTCTTGAAGAGAAACGACCATGCAGAAAGAATCACAACCTGGAAAAACCACCCAAGGAGACCTTCTGCTGTGCTTTCTGCAACCGGACTTGTTTATCTCGGATTGGCCTTTTCAGTCATCAGCGCGCTTGCAGAAAGCGCGGGATGAGCCCTTCCTGAATCTTCGTTTGCAAAGAAAAGCCAAACAGAGAGATAAAGAAGAAATATAGCAAAAGCTGCTGCTACCTCCCAATGCATTCATCCCTCATAAGGAAGAGCAACTTGAAGCATGCTCATGATGGGTTGATTCACATACAACACCAAGCTTTTTTTTTTTTTTTTTACTACATGGTGAAACTTTCAGATCACACAATCCAACCTGTCTTTTGTTTCTCCCTTCTCACCATATATGCCTTATTATTGATTTTGTATGGGTTTATGGTTAACCTCCAAATTTGACTCACAAACCACCTTCAGATCCTGATTTGCAGCACTGGTTTGTAGGATGAACACAAAGTGTAGTTCTCTGGTTTAGCTGTATTGGTAAATGATGGTTTGCATCAGACCAAGAAGGAATTAATTAAAGGAGGGTGTACAAGGAGGGTTGGAAGGATTCTTTCTCATAATACAAACTAATCAGCTCACTATGACATCTAGTGCTTTACCACATGAGCCTCCTCTCCCTCTGCAATTGCGTTCTCTTTAAAAACGTGCTTTCTTTCTGTACTGCACATTCATAACCATTGCGGGATTGCAGCACCTGATAACACTAAAGCCCTATTGCACACAGCCAAGCATGCGTGCCACAGCGGGACCTCCACTGACTTTCACAAGAGCCGAGCCGAGCAGAAGACCCCGGCTTCGTTACACTTGTTAAAGCACGGGGCACACGTTCAGGTACAAAGGGGGGGGGGCTTCTGCCACAGCCTTCTGCCACTGCATCTGGTGACTTCTAACAATAAGGGCAGAATAGGAGCAGGTGGCTCACCTCCTCCTGATTCCTTGGCCTGTAACTTCATCGGGCCTAGAAAGAGCAACAGTTCTGTCACTTGTTACAGCCAAAAAGCTTGAAAAGGTCAGATTAACCCTCTGCATTGAATCTGGTTCCAGCACAATGCAGGGGCATGAAGCAGGGTGGGGGGAGTTGCTAGCCACAACTCCCTCCCCCTTTCCTTCTCTTCCCCACACAACTGTGATGGATGCAAATATGTCCTCCTAACCTCCCAAAATCAGAGTAAAAATGCAATTGAAGTTTCACACTTAAATCACAGGAAGTCATTAATGGGGGTCATTAATGGATTTTTCCAGTTAGAAAAAAATAATCACTTTTACAACCACCTCCCATGGGTCAAGAACTGAAGAACAAGACATGCAGCAAGGCGTAACAGAAGGTACTACTTATCTGGCTGCACTTCTGCTTTACCTGCTTAGTGCAACAAGCTTCCTAGTGTACTTCCCAAATACAAATGCGGGTGGATGGTTGTAAAAAAAAAGAGAGGAGATTATCTCCATCTACTGCAAAAATAACTTAATATTGACATTGACAATGAGTGGGAGAGACACCAGAAGTCAGAGCCTTGTGGTAAAACAGAAGTCATTCAGATCACGCAATAAAATACAGACCAGAGTATCTGATAAGCAAATGAGCTCAGAGAGTATAGCTTTATCTTATCTAGCTGACTATTTAGAATGTCACAAGGAGAACACTGTGCACCTTGCCTTGATTTTTTGTGACAGTTCTCAAAGTTGCAGAATATCCTCTATCACATTTGTGTTCCTGCATTTAATGTTTTTCAAGAAGGTTAATTTGGTTCTATGTGAACATCCTTGGGAATATATTCCAGAACAATTCAAATTGATTTTCCTTGGTTTTTTTCCAGGCTGTGAGGCCGTGTTCTGGAATAGTTCCTTTCTAGAACACGGCCTCACAGCCTGGAAAAAAAACCAAGGAAAATCTATGGAAGTTGGCCATGAAAGCCTTCAACTTCACAATTCAAATTCCTTGACAAAGACTTAGCAGGTCTGTGCTCACACCTTTTGTATCTTATTCAGACAAATCTGAAATATTTTAGTTGTATAAACAACAATGTGATGAGATCATATGAGTGTTGCCATTAGAGAGGTAAAATGTACTAAAATGGAAGGAAAGGTTTGGCTAAAATTCAGAAGACTGCATTGAAATATACTGAACGCTGATTAATTTTTTAAGCATATGTAAATATAAGTTATCATTTTAAGAACATTACATTCACTGTGTATAGCTAGTTAGCAGGTCGAAGAAATGCCTTTATTCTATGGAAGAAGGGTATTAATTGTGCCTTTTGCGTATTTTCGTTCTTCCAAACTTTTCGCAGCTTTCATGGGTTTTTCCTTTGCCAGACCACTAAGAAAAGACAGGTTAATTTAATAACAGGTAATAGAAAAAACATATTAATCTCACACCTCTGCTTTTGCTGTGAGTTGGGGGCAGCTACCTTTTTATCCCTGAGAATGATGCTCTTCCAGAGGTGTTATGTGTAACAAGGAAGTGATCAGACAAGTCATTGGTGTAGCTTTTTAAAGTGTAAAAACTGAGGCTGGGCAGGAGTCCTCACCTCTTTCTAAACTAATTTGTAAGTACTACTCTATCCTGAACTTTGATGCCCTGTTTTCAAATTCTTCAAGTGGCACGAATCCACCAGGTGGCCACAATTGATCCTTTTTCTCAGAGGCTTTTAAAATGTCCCCCTTTTTGTCTCTCAGCCACTGTCTAGCTTACTTTCATTGTTGTTATTATGTCACTAAGAATTGCACCTATCTTCCCCTTTCCTCCTCCTCCTTGGGGATAGCCACACCTCCACTCACCCCTAATCATGGAAGGAAGAGAGGAGGATGAGGAATGTGGCAAGCATGGTTGGAAGTGAAGTGGCAGCACTAACATTTGCACCTGGCACTATGGCTGCTTCCCTTTCCTGGCCTTCCAATTTCCCAGCAGCTTTACATTCCCTGCAGGCGCATGGGGATGGATACTCATACATTGTCTTGCTGAAACAAGAAAAATAAAGTATGGGGTGGCAGGGGAGAAGGCTTGGAAACAAAGCAGCAGCAATGGTGAGCAGGTGTGAGTGGCCACCTGCCTGCCTTCCCACTTTCCCACCTCCCTCCTCCCACCACTGCTAGTTTCTTAACTGCCTGGGCCTTCAGCAGCAGGTGGTTTGAAATGGGAATTGGGTAACTGGGGGAATTGCCTATAACACAGGCAATTCCCCTAGTTAACCATTTCCTCTGACACAGAGCTTTCTGTGAGGACTCATACTCAGGAAGCTGCTGACTCTGTCCAGGAAAGCCATTTGCTGCAACAGTTATCCTTTCTTCCACTTTGGAGGCAGCAGCAGTGGCAGAGGTTTTCATCTGTGAAATGTTAAATGATATGTGCTTTTATGCACCCACAGTCATATTGTGGACACAGTATAGGGGAATCCAGTGAATTGCATCAAGTAGTGTTCTTTTTTTGTTGTTAGATCTCTTGAGCTTAAATAGTTTAGGGAAAAAAATCATTACTCTTTATTTTTCTTGAAAATACAGGAATTGAAAGTTGGTTGTTGTTCATATCACAGCAGGCTTTTGGTACAATGGTAGAATTATCGTTTAGAATAGGATATTCACTGGGGAAAATATCAAAGACTGTTTTTGTACCAATGTTTATTTTATGCAATATGGTGCTGAAATGTGCATTATCCAGAGAAAGGGAGAGTTTGGCCTTTAAAAGTAAGGGCTGTTCCAATAAGCAACATACCACTTTGGCTACAGTACTCTGCTATACCACTTTGGCTACAGTACTCTGCTTGGAAATGTGCCTTTGGGACTGTGACATTCTTCTCTCTCTGTCTCTGTCTCTGTCTCTCTCTCTCTCTCTCTCTCTCTCTCTCTCACACACACACACACACACACACACATTGTAATTTTAAAAAATTATCCAAAAAACAAACCTTTTCAGATTTACTCTGAACCAAGTAGCTTTACACTTGGTCACACACTGTAGGACAGAGCAACCCATGCTTGGGCTTTTTGCATCACCTTTGATGTGATTCTTTTTTCTCCCTGGGGCAGATAATTCTTCTGTATACTTGTGACCATTGTGTTACGTAGTGTTACTTGTCATCACTTTCAGTACTTCTATGTCTAAACAGTTCAGCATAATCAGGAACCGAAACCTTCAAGAATGTGCATCTTGCATTCTCCATATGAGAAGCAAACATCAGGTATACAAGTGTGGCATGCAGATGTAGCATACAGTTAACCAGTGTCAAATAAAATTGTGTGCAGTGGCATGGATTTGTTGGGAAACTAACCCAGAGCTTTAAAAAATTACAGTATGGCCTACGGTTCCCAGGATCTCCCAACGAGCATGGGATTTGAGGAGTTGTGCTCTAAGCCATAACTCTTCCAAATTCTGAACTAACCTTGGGTTTTATTAGATGAGGTTGTACTGAAGTCCTTAATCATCATTTCTTCAAAGGATATTTTAACAATGGATTCCCAAATACCTTTTGCTACTTTTAATAAAAGGAAAATACTCTCTGGAGTGTCCTTGGTTTGGACCAAGACTTGAGTGCTCTTTTCTTCTGGTCTGGCACCCATAGACTATGTATCCTACCTACTCTCAGATCTGAGCTTTCTAACCATGGGTTTTAAAAAAAATTCAAAATAGAGTCTTGGCATTACTCTCAGTTGCCACCAACTGACAATCTGTGTATTTATTTATTTTATATCCCACTTTCCTCCCATATAAGACCCAAAGTAGCCCAAAGTGTATCACCTTGGATATATTACGCTCTGTTGTGGAAGGGCCTTAAGCAAACTCCAACTAATACAGTGGTACTTAACCTTTCTGGGTGATGGACCCCTTTGAAAATCTGATAAAAGCTATTGACCCCCTCTGGAGAAAAATGCACATAAACACATATAAAAGTATGGATACAATTTATTTTATTGCAAAGGAAATAAATAAATAATCATATCAAAGAATCTTTTTTTTTTTTTTACCTTGTTCCCGGTGAGCATATGGGCCCCAGGTTAAGAACCTCTTAAATAACATACCGTAAACATTTTGTGAAACTGTTTTTTGCCTCTAGCCTCCATCTCTCATCTTTTAAAGTTTCCTAGCTCAGAAACACTAGTAGTATATCTGGTTCTTCATTGTGGAAGAGCAGTCTTCAAAAGCAACATTTAATAAGTTTTTATTCAGTGCATACATAAATTATACAGGGTATAGACAGGGGACTACAACTCCCAGAAACCCCAACTCCATATAGCCAATAGTAAGGGATTACAAGGTTTGTAGTCTAAAAAATCTAGTAGAGCAAAGATTCCTCACCCTGATATGTGAAAATCCGCAAGAGACTCTCCCCAAAGGAAAATAGAGAATCTAGGGTCAGATTTCTATTTTATGGTCAAAGAATTACATGGTTACAGAAGAATGATGCTGCACAGCATGTAGTTTAAGATTAGTCAAGGCTCTTGGTGTCACAGTGATCTCAAGCATCAATTTACTACACCACTCACATAGCTTTTATGCTCATATTTTATGCACCAGTTTCTAAATCATAGAGTACTTTAAAGATATATCTAGCAGCTACATCTTTGTTTGTTTTTTAATTATCTAGATTAATTGAAAGGGATCTGACCCATATTTAGACCAGGACCGAGGAGTAGGTACACCAAACCTTCAACTCCGACCTCTATTTTTCCAACTCTTTCATAAATGGTAAATGTATGTTAATTAATAATAACAAATTTACTGCAGTAAAATAGTAGCCCAAGGCATTTCATCACCAACCTGTGAATCACCAGGCTACTTAGATTGACAGAACATAAAATAATTTATTTGATTAAAATTTCTGAACAAAAAAACTTTCCTAAATTCCTAGGAAAGTAAATATGCCACAAACTAGGCATTTAATATTATAAGTTATTTCTACCAACTCCAATTTTGACTTTGCCCAAAATTGCTTCCAGCAATACAACTCTGACTCTACAGTCTTGATATGGGCCCTTATAATTGTGGGTTGGGAAATAGGAAGGATTTGACTCCATGGACCCAAGCTGGGTTGGAAGACTGGCGCAGCAGTCAAATGGATCACTTTTTGGGAATAAACATTGCAGGGGCAGGGGGTGGGAAGGAGCAATCCAGATCAAGACCACAGTCAGGGTCAGAGGGTCAGGAAGAAACAAGAGAAATAGAGAATTCCATTTCTTCTTGCTGAAAATGTGCGGTAGAAGCTCAGCAATGGGATATTTTTCAAGGGTTGGATGACCAGCACTCTGTAAGGACATTCATCCATATACTCACCAGGAACAAGAGTTTTTAGTCAGGAAAATAAGTAGTACATAAGTAAGTATTTATTATGGTCATAGACCAGTACACAAGAACCAACAACAAATGCAAATACAAACATTTAGAACATTTAAAAGGTCATAAGCAAAGTAAAACAAAAAAGAATTACATATTGATTACTTTTTTAAGAAAGCAGCTCTGGGTAGGAATTTTAACTATCAGAAAAGGAACCTCTCTAACCCTAGAGGGGACTAACTATCCATTATGTACTAATCCTTGGTGTTAATAATCGCTTGTTTCGTTTTGATTGCTGCTGCACAAAATTTAGCCACTTTATATGTTACAGTAGGATTAGCATCAGAAAGTAACCAGGCAGCATAGAACTTCTCAGAGCATCCAGTATAATTACAGAGCTTTATCAGGATAAGATTAGATCGTAAGTCCCTATAGAACAAGCACTGAAGAAGCACATGTTCTACAGATTCAATTTGGCCAGAGTCACATGAGCAGTGTCTATCCAGATATGGGATTTTTAGCCAGGAAAGATTTGTTGTTACCATTGATCTAGACATTTCCACGTCGATTGATACAATTGAGTCAAATAAGGGACCCAGTCAGAAGAACAAAATTTAGCTACGTTGTTTTTGAGTCAAAAGAAATGCAAGATCAAAATACTGAGTGCCCTATGTTTATTTACTACAATATATTTTCTAGTTTGTCATATCCATTAGTATTTTTTATTTTTTTTATTTTAAGTGAAAACCCCACTCCTTTAAGAGTAAGAACCATTCAACCACACACACTGTTCGTAAATGAAACCACTGAACATGCCACTAATGAAAAGGTTCTCAGATGCATTATTTAGGTAGAGCTTTATATGAGGTATGGGTAATACAGGAAAGATTACATCTGATACTGGTTCTTCTCACTGGGATTATTATTCATTTTCTTTTTCTGCACACACATTTAATTTTTTTAGGACTGGTTTTACTTATTTAGAAGAACAATATGTTAGAATCCTTCTAGGACTGTATACTGTAGGCTGCAGCTGCAGAATGGCATCTAATGCTTCTTCATGTCAAATGAACAGTTGGCCATGCAGATAACTAATATTTTAGGAAGAACCCTTCTCCCCATCAGATTAGCTTTCCACCATGAAGGAGATTTTATACTAGAGAATATTTCAAAAGTGGGGTCTGTGTCCTGGTATCTGAAGTAGGACAGTACAGGTAAGACTGAACCAAGTTATTTCCCCTATTCCTAAACACTTCTTCCTAGGATTCATATGTGTTTCTTTTCTCCTTTATGTATGCTGTCTTATCCCCATCACCAAATGTAATTCCATTCTCAATCTACATTTTATTGAACATTTTTATAGATTGCTCTTCTTAACTGCTTCTTTAAAATGGTTCATTATGATCATTCTTATTAGGACCTTCTTTCATGATCTTCTGGCAGGGGATGGCCAGCAAGTGGTCCCGTGTTTCTAATGCTTCTTAGGCAAAGAGTTCATTCTTTTGCATTTGGCATTTTAAAAATTTCAGATCTAAAATGAATATTTTCCAGTTTAAATCCATGGTAATTTCCATTTTAACATCAACCAACATTCTGAATTTGTAAGGAGTCAAATTCTTATCGCAATTTGAATCCACGATTTCATTCTCAATGGTACTCATGATGTCTTCAAGTGCTCCCTACGTGTTGGAATGGCATAGTTAGGAGAGTTTGCCAAATGCCTTCCTGGACCAGAGTAGTACTATCTTTAAACCTTTTCAGAGCAATGTCAGGTTCATCGTGGGTTAGGAAAATAGGCAAGCACCTTATACTAGATCAAGCTATTGATTCTATTCTGATTATAGCTATTCTTCAGTGATTCATATAGGGATCTTTCACATCAGCTGTTGCCTGATATTTTAAAGTAGAGATGCAAGGGAATAGACATGAGCTATGATTTTTCCAAGGTTGGCTTAAAGTCCTTCTATTCCCCTGTTTAGTAAAAGTATGAAGGAGAGATTTAGCCCTGCCCCCTCTGTCACTGTTTTTTATTGCCTTCCACACACAGAGGGCAACTTTCTGGACACAAAGCCCTTCTCTGTTTGTGGAAGCTCTCCAAATAATCTGGATAACAAAATTTATGTGGATAATTTCCATAGATAGTAGAGGGTCTCTAGAAAGCTGCCTTCCACGTGTGGAAGACAATGGGAATATCAGTGAATGGGGACAGGGCAACTGTGCTGCCCTCCCTATGTGTTTTCTCAACAGTGGAATAACTTTCTGAAGGTTTCAGGGCTCCAGCATTTTGGCTTCATGTGCTGCGCCTAGGATAGTTCTACAGTGTTGCCTGATCAACAACTGACTTTAATAATTGTAGGAATATCTACTACAGCAGGGACTTTAGGCTTTCCAGATATTTTGGACTTCAACTCCCACAGTCTCTAGCCAGCATTGTGGGGATTGTAGCTGAAAACATCTGAGGGTCAGAGGTTCCCAGCCCAGTAGCATCCTTGGGCAATTGTTAGGGACAGGTTCTAAAAGATAATGGCAGAAGTTAGAATATCAGCAAAAGGTTTTGTGCTCACATTTTTGGACCTGGAGAACATGTGTTACACTTCCTGTGTGGGGGTCTTCTAGTTTACAGGCTATACCTGCATTTAGTGTTTGTTTTATTGTTGTTTTCTTTTAGAATGAAGTGATTAGTCAACAACTGGCTGTCATTTTCACTCATTGCTATGGACCCTATCCTATTCCCAAGCTTGTTGAAATCAAACGCAAGCAGACATCTCGTTTAGGTGAGTCCACTGTAGCTTGGATCTTATATAACACACATATGATTCATTACCATTTTGTCATTAGAAGAAACTAACATAGATAATACTGAATGACAGAGACATGACTGTTTTCATATCATGGACTGTCCACAAAGTCTAAGGTCAGAAGGTCTACCGAAGTCCCCAGCTAGTTACAAATTTATGTTTCCTGTTGCTTTCCAAGCAGAATTTAAAATACTAATCATTTTGCTTTGAACATAGGGATGTGCTAATGTAATGGATACACAGCTCTGGATACACAGTAGGCGTTGCCATTTCATGTGCACACATTCTTCTCCCACAAAGGAAGCTTAGAAGAAGCCTGATACTTACAGATTTACACAGTTGTGGTGTGTATTACTCATGGAATTTCTGCTTTCCTCCTCAGAGTAGGTTTTAAAGAGTTAAAAAAAAAACAGTTTTAGCAGATCATGAAAAAAGACACATGAAACCAAAACAGAACAGGCAGCCTGCCTGCCTGAAACAGCAGGGTATGTGTTTGTCTATCCATGCAGGAACCCACTCAGAATTCAGTCTGGAAACTGCATATGTATTTTGTTAGAAGCAGAGATGGGGGGAAATGAAGATTACTCCAGGAGCCTGTACCTACTCCTGTTTCTAGGCCCATCTGTAATCACCCAGTCCTGTAAATTAGGGACTGCATCATTTCTATCATATCCTCTGCACATTCTAGATCATGGCTCCATACATGAAATGTACGAGTGGTGAGACCATACAGAAAGGCAGCTCATTTGCTTTACAGATTGAGAGTTTGCTTTTCTTGGAAGGCACCAAAGCTTGAGGCTGAACATCTTCTAGAAGACTGATATTTTGCCATTGATATATCTAAGTTTAGATATCATAAAAAAATCAAATGCTTTTAAATGTAAACTTCGTTTGCGAAGAAAAGCCAGAGAGAGAGAGAGAGATTTGGAATGTAGGTTACCGAATTGTAAATGCTTGTAAATGTTTGACTTGTAGGGGGAAAGTGAGAAATGTCAGAATTCATCATCAACAAGGGCCTTTCTACACCAACAAATACCCCAAATCTCCATGTGCATGCCCCCAAATCTGCTGCGATCAGACCACACGTGGCATGGCCTTTCCCCCAAATCTGGGGCTATCTGGCCACATGTGGCATGGTTCAGATTTGCAGCATTTTGGGATACCTTACCAGGATGTGCATTATGTGGGACTCAGGGTTTTCTGCAGAGACTCATCTGCTGCCACCACCACCACTGACACTTTAACCAATTTTAAGGCTCTGAAGGCAGTTCCCGGCCAAAAGGAAAGGTTTTCTCCCTTCCCTCGGCTCAGCAGTGCTGCCTTTGCCCACTCTCTCACTTGCCTGTCGCTTTCTTGAAGTGTTTCCTTCATTTTCTTCAAGCCTGAAGAAAGCATCAGAAGCACCTGGGAAGTGATGGGCAAGCAAGAGAGCAGGCGGAGGCAGTGTTGCCAAGTCGGGGGAAAGGAGAAAACCTCTCCCTTCAGCCAAGAACTGCCTTTGGAGCCTTAAAATTGGTTGAAGTGTTGGTGGTGGCAGCTGAAACTCCCCAGGAACAATGAAGACACATCCCTGTGGAGTATAATCATGTGCAAGGCTTCAGGGGAATGTGTGGCCATGTGGGCAAAACTCTATTAAGTTTTTTCCACACATGTAGACAAACCCCCAGTAAAGACGATTGGCAGTTATTCATAAACAAAAGGAAGTACAGTTGTCCCTTCATATTTGCTGGGGTTTGGTTCCAGGATCCCGTGTGGATACCAAAATCTGTGAATACTCAAGTCCCATTATATGCAGTGACATAGCAAAATGGTGTCCCTTATATAAGATGGCAAAATCAAGGCTTGCTTTTTGGATTATTATTTTTTAAAGAATATTTTCAAGCCGTGAATACTTAAATCCATGGATACTAACTCCATGGAAACAGAGGGACAACTGTACTATCACACACTGCATAGTTCCCCATCCCTTATTTAAAGACATTGAAAAGAATCCAGCAGCACCATTGAGACTAACTAATAAGAAGAATTTTCTGGTATTGCCTTTTGTGGACTCCAGTCTACTTCATCAGATGGTGCTGAGTCCACAAAAGCTTATGATAGAAATTCCTTCTTCCCAGTTTCTTTCAAAGGTGTTGCTGGATTCCTTTGTATGTTTTTATGCCACAACAGACTTAACACGGATATCTCTTTGAATACTACTTAAAAGAGATAAAAAATTCATTAATCACTCTCTATCATCCCATCTAGTTTGGCCCTTATATAGGTGTTCTTTTGCTCTAGAGCAGTGGTTCTTAACCTTTTCTTAACCAGGGATCCCCTTTAAATATCTTTTGTTGCCACGGATCCCAAAGACTTAACTCAAGATTTAAAGCCCTAAGAACAACAACAACAATAGTAATATAAATAAATAAATAAGAATAATACACCATCTATTAAACCTTCCCTCAGAGGCACTGGAGGGGGAAGGAAGACTTTTCATCTGCTTCTTGCTGCAAGTTTGGGGATGAAGCAGATTGAATGGCAATGCACAGGCCAAGCCTTTGCCTTGGCTGCTTCATGTGGTCACTCAAATGCAGGTCACTCAAAAGCAGCCTTCAAGCCTTCATGGACACCTTGTAAAAACATTGCATACCACTGGGGGTCCCCGGACCACTACTTAAGAAAACTGCTCTAAAGGAAATGAAACAGACAGAAAAGTTAGGAATGGATTGGATTCCTTTCCTTATTTTTCAAAACCATTGTCCACTAAACTGTGGGTATTATGCAGATCTCTCTCTTTCTCTTTTATTACCACTTTGTACTTTGTTGTAAACCAGAGACAGCAAAATGCAAGTAATACAAAGAACAAAATCTGTAACCAGAGAAAGAAAAGGAAGATGTGTGTCTTGCATTTTTTTTTTACTTAACCATTGTCAATTATAATCAATGAAGGAATTGGAAGCTACTGAAAATGGGAGGACCTCATTTTCAGCTACCAATGAAGCTCTCTGAGGGGTCTTTTTCTTAATTATGGCACCATTTTCTTGGTTATACTACCATTCTGTTGATTAAACAGAACGAATTAAAATGAAGTGTCCACACTAATGGGAACACAATCTTACTTACCCTGAATATTGCACCACTTTTAAAGTTCCTTTAGTCTGCCGTGAAAGTGGAATCTGATGTTTGGGAATAATCTTAAGTAAAGACCAGGATAGCTATAGATGACAGGAAGAGAAATTGTTTTCAAAATTCATTTCTTTGTCCGGGCACGCTGTATATGATGAATGTCTGTTACCTTTAAACAGGTTTACAAAATGTATCCTAGTGGTTTTTAAAGTACTTTGCATGTTCCATCTCAAGCACTTCTTCACAATAACTTCAAAGCAAAATACATCATAAACTACTTTTTTTAAATTAACAGGATCAGACATGCTAGTACTGTATTTTAACTTACTTGCAGCTAAAATGTCTTCCCTCTTATTTTCCTTTTTATCATTGCAGATCCCCATTTTCTTAACAATAAAGAAATGTCAGATGTTACATTCCTTGTGGAAGGAAGACCATTTTATGCACACAGAGTGTTACTATTTACGGCATCCCCAAGGTACATATTTATTTAAAATGTTTAAAAATTGATAAACTTAATTTGAATGTTTTGGGGAAACACGAGGTGGGAAAATTTTATAGGTTACACAAGAACTTGCAGAGAAGGCTATCTTTCAGCAGAGTGGAATGCTTCCTCAGTTGGAGAAATTCCCAATAGACTATAGCCTAGAGCAACAGCCATGCAGGGTCTTCAAGCATCAGTGCAAAGAGGGGGAGGATGCAGATGTGATTTGGGGAGGTAGGACATTTATAAGGAACACTACTGAGCGGATAATTTCTTGTCCTGTTACTGCTATAATGTGAGAGCAGTGTTCCACATTGCAAAGCCTAAGGGCCACTGTCACCCTCTCTTATTCTTTCTTTGCTGTAGCTGCTCATTCTTGGCATGGTCTTTCTAGCCTAACCCTGTTTGCTTTAATTATGAGCCAACCACTGTGATCTGGGGTAACAGAAGAGGCTTCGGGGTTGGACATTCAGGACGTCTGCCAGCTGTCAGTTTCAGGGTGGTCAGGGTTGGGGCAGGCAGATCAATTAGCTGTCTTAGGACTTTTTCGGATGTCTAAAATGCAACAGAAGCAGCCTCGCCACGTTGCGAGGCTGCTGCGCTGCAGGGCGTCCCTTTCGCATGACGCCCGTCCCTGCCGGTACTGTTGCGGTACCGCAGGGACATTTGAGTGTTATATTTCGGCGATTTTTACTCACGAAAGTTGATCGTGAGTAAAAATCGCTGAAATATAACGCTCAAATGTCCCTGTGGTACCGCAACAGTACCGGCAGGGACGGACGTCATGCGAAAGTGACGCCCTGCAGCGCAGCAGCCTCGCAACGTGGCGAGGCTGCTTCCATTACATTTTAGACGTCCGAAAAAGTCCTAAAAGGAGCCATCCCAAAAGGCAAAGAGCTATGTGACTGGCTAGCTGCAACAGTACAGGCATGGACAGGCATGGGAGCTGGCAGGGAAACTGAAAAGAGTGTGAGAGTATAGTACACAGGGACTGTTACAATGAGCTCCAGAACCTCTCTCCACTCCTGGGAAGATATATATTATCACCTGGATGGGATTATACATCAAACTCTTATTGCTACATTTGGGACGTTGACAATCCAGATGCTGGTACATTTTTTTGTGTTTTGTGTTTGGGTACCCAGAACCTAAAAAGCTGGGCCAGGATATACTTAAATGCAATACTTGAATGGCATCCCTGTAAATTGGATGTAATACCACAGTGGTGCACAAACCAGTAGCTCCCAGCCTAGCAATGTATTTGAAGTTGTATTATTTCCACCAATAGAAAACATCAGTCTTTGAATGTTTTTGCTTAGGTTTAAAGCCCTTTTGTCCAGCAAACCTGCATCTGACAGCACTTTTATTGAGATCAGCTATGTGAAGTATCCCATTTTCCAGGTAATACTGAGGTCTCTCTGTACAAATACCCTGATGGCATTTGGTGGAAGGGAAATTAGTAGTAAAAGGGATCAATGAGTAAAGCTTTTGCTGTTTTGCAGAAGCATCATTTGAATATGTTGCCAACCAGAGACAAATGGCATATGAATGGCAGTTAGTGTTTTTATGGTCTGAGTGTGTAATTGATGTTCACTATAACAATATAGTATTTGTACCAAGCTGAAGAAGGTGGAGTTCAGTCTCAGGGTAACCAAGATCTGCTAAGAAACTGCATTCTTGGATCCCTAGATTTATTTAGATCCAGCCAATGTAAGGGACAACTTACACAGGACCTACTCCCCCCACTGGCTCCTACGAAGTTTTCTCTTTGGCTCCTCAAATTTCACCAGGTGGACTCACACAAGCCTTTAGAAGTGGTAATTTCTTTTACAGTTCTACACACTCCTTTCTGAGATTTTGTGTCCAATTCTAATTTCAGTTTCACAACCTTAAGAATTGAATTTGGCATTCCTTTCATCCCTTGCTTGCCCACCCCTTCTTTTCATCCCTTCCTGAGGGTCAAATACATGACACATTAAAAAGGTTACCTGCATGTCTATTAACCCTCTTTTTATTATTCAAAAGTAAGATATGCAGGGCCCCAATCTGGACTGAGACACCCAAGGGGACAAGAGGTTTAAACCATGATCTGGAGCTACAATTTGATGTTCATTAATGTCTCCTCTGGTATGCATTGTGAGCCTACATCTATATATATAAACCTCTTGGGTATGTTGCCTTTCCCAGTGTGCTGATCGGCTACTCAGGAAACACACCCAACCAATCACCACCCACATGCAAATTCCTTCTCCACTTCACAATCCACTCCTGCCACTCAATCTGTGGCCCAGATTGGGACCCAGACAGTCAACTGGTGGCAACAGGCCACCTGTGACAGGCCGCCTACAACAGGACCCAGGTAGTCAACTGGTGGCAGCAATGGCAAGATGGCACTGCCGCTGCAACAGGGCCCAGACAGTCAACTGGCAGCAGTGGGATACCACTGCTGCCACTATGACAGGACCCAGACTGTTAACTGGTAGCAGCAGTGGGATGCCACTGCCGCCACTGCGATGAGACACAGTCAATCAGCAGTGGTGGTGGCAATGGGCTGCCTATGATGGGACCCAGACAGTCAACTGGCAGCTGCCACCATGGCAGCCAGACAACAGAGCGAGTCACCCTCAGCAATTCCAGGGGAAGTGTGGAATGCTGAGAAGGGGGAGGAGGAATTTAAAAATCCACTGGCCAACCTTACAGGGTTGTTGTGAGGTCTACCAGGCATTTTGGGGGAGTTCTTAGATAATGTATGTTACACCAGGTACCACTACTTTTAGGAAATTTCTCTTCTGAGCTTTAAACTAAAGTTTAATACTCTATACCCTACATGGGAAAGTTCAAATAAACATTTTATATGTATACGTACATACATATGTATGATTAGAACTGCTCTTGTAAGCTCCATGATTATCAGAAGAATTTATGTCAGTGAAGCTTTCCAACTTCTGCAAGACTTATACGCCATTAATAACAACTGAAATTTAGCAAGTCTTCCTCTTTGCTGACTTACATATCAGGAAGTCCCTCTCCTCTGGATTTCTTCTGGCTAGAATTCTTATAAAAGCATAGGGGCTGTCCTGGGGGGCAAAGCAAGTAGCCCTATAGCATTATAATTAGTAGGTTGACACTACCAGGATTTCTGCAGAGGTCTGAAAGCACATAAGAGCACTAAACACCAACTACTGTTTCAGAACACAAAGAGCCAAGTATGGGGTGCTGACATACATTTTCCTAATAAGGTCTTTCCTTACTTCCAGTTTGGAATATCGCAGTCCTTTCCCCTTGGTGTGCAAAAATAATCTGAAGCAAAAACTGTCTGAACAATAAATAAGTACAGTGGGCCATGGGTTTCTGCTGACGTTTGGTTCCAGGACCCCCCCATGAATACCAAAATCCATAGATGCTCAAGCCCCTTTATATACAATGGCATAGTAAAATGGTGTCCCTTATAAAAATGGCAAAATCAAGGTTTGCTTTTGGGATTTAAAAAAAAATATATTTTCAAGGTGTGGTTGGTGGAATCCGTGGTGCAGAATCTGTGGGCATGGAGGGCCAACTGTAGTACAGTTGGTATTTGGGAGAAGAGAGACAAAAATTACAGCTGCATTTTCATAATCTATTGATCTCTTTGGTTTTATTTCAGCTTATTATGCAGTATCTCTACTACGGAGGTGCAGAGTCACTTCTCATTAAAAACAATGAAATAATGGAGGTAAGAAGCATTTTGTACCAACCGTTGGAATTATTCACTACTCTTTTTTGTCAAATAAAAATAGGAGATCTCCCCCAGCTATTGTTTTTTGTTATATCATTATTTGAAGTCTCAAAGGTATGAATTCATTATAGTTGGGTACCACAAAGGAAGGTTGTCAGAGTTCAAAGCAGAAATTCCAACCACAAAGCTCCATTTTGTTTTTATTTTATTTTGTTTTGGCTGAGTCACAGCTCCTACATGACAGGAGAAAAGGGTCTTTACCAAGGTCCAGACAGTCTCTGATATCCAGAATGTCCTGGTCAGAATGCACTCCTACTACTGTTATAAAAAAAACCAAAAAAAAAAAAACAACCTGTGAATAATCTGTAGATCTGAGCCAGGCATGAATCATAATATGTAAGATTGAAGCCCAGAGGTGTAGATTGTGGCAAAAGATGGGATGGGATCTACAGTTAGCTCACTGGGTAATTTGCAAAATATTGTCAAGTGTTTGTGACATCTGCTTGTCTAATAATGGTAGCAACAAAAAGTCCTGTCCACCATGGCCCTGCTTAAAACCCTGTTGCTAACTCAAATGGAGATTTATATTTGCATATTCAGATTATTTCAGTCCGATGTACATGAAGTGCTGTGTTAAATAATTGGACAGCCAGTGTGGTGTAGCAATTTGATTGCTGGACTAGGACTTTTAAGAGACCAGGGCTGAAATCCTCAGTTGGCCATGGAAATCCACTAGGTGACCTTGGGCATGTCATATTCCCCCAGCATCTGAGAAAGGCAATGGCAAAAACCTGTGAGTCACCTTAGAGTTCTCAAAAGTTGAAAGTGACTTGGAAGCACACAAGAAACAAACAAACAGTAGATCATTCTTGACGATATTTATTGAAACAAATTATTCCTTGTAGCTCTGTATTTATTTTCCAGATCTTGTGAAATTACTAAAGCCAATCAGAAGCAATGTTAGAGCAATACCAAGCAACATTCTGAACTGCTGGGTCTTCAGACCTGGACCCAGGTCTTTCTCTAGAATAGAAAGAGTATGCTTCTGAAGTTAAACTTGTGCTCTGTAAGTCAGAGAGATGGGTTTTCTTCTATTTGCTACAGTCTATCACATCAGCAGGGGTGTTGATAACAGGGTGACTTGGAAGTCTCTCATTCATAGGGTTGCCGTAAGTTGAAGTTCACTTGATGGCAGTTAACAACAACAACAAACACATCAAGAACAAGAGTTCCATGTGCAGGAGGGAGGGAAATCTGGGGTCCTTTTACACTACACAATTATAGCACTATGATTTCACTTAGGTTCCTTGGATTGGCAGGTTAGGGATGGGCATTTAGAATTCTCAGCCAAAGTGCTCCAGTACCTCACCAAACTACAAGCCTAAGGATTCAATAGGATGGGACCATGGCAGTTAAAATGGAATAATAGCACTATAATTGTGTCATCTGAATGGTCTCTGGTAGGAAGCACAAGGCAAAGTATCATAAAACAATGTTTCCATAAAACAATGGAAACAACTCCTTCTTCATTTAGGATCTGCAGGCCTCTAAATTCGTGTATAGTTTAATCATAGGCACAGTGCAGCTTTGGGCAATATCATCTGTGCGCTAGAGCGTAGGTTCACAGCAATTGATAACGTGTTTCACATTCCATTCAGTCTTAAATATATCATATTAGAGCCTGGGGATATAGAAGGACCTTCCAAGTGTCTACTTTTACAAATATCCCACAGATCTTCTGAGAATTCTCCTTGTGACATTTTTTACCTGAATAAAATCTTCAGATCTACTGTTAGAAAAATATGTGAACTACCCCTACATCTTATTAATAGATATTTATTTATTTAAAGTATTTATATCTCATCCTATATTTGAGGATCTCAGGGCAGTGTCTTGAGATTTACAGGAAACAACTGCAGACAATATTCTGTGAAGTGTGCTTAGCCCTATAGATTTTTTTTGATATAGTATCAGCAACTGTGGCAGAAGCTGGAAAAAATTCAGGAAATGAATTTTTCAAAATTCATCAAAAACCGCAGACATTCTGCAGTGGAACAAGAACAGTTAAGCCACTTACCGATCTTGTTTACTGAGCCTGTACTCACAAGATAAATTGACTGGAGTGGGGGTTTAATTCATAATTTTGCAATGAAAATGGCCAGAAAAATAAAACTTCAAAGTTAATTGGCCTGATGCTTGCAGCAACATTGGTCTGTTAGAATAATAATAATTAAAAAATTGAGACATTAACAGGCTAATTCCTTTATGAATGACCAAAAAAGTTAAAAAGTTGTTTGAACGTTCATAGGACTCTTAGGCTGGAAGTTACAATTAAACAAAAGTAGGTGGGGGTTTTCCCCTAAAAGTGTGATACATACAACATTAATTTCAGTATTAAAAAAAACATTTTCCATAGCTCATGAGATTGCAAGTAAGTGATGAGGGATTGTTGTATTGGAATGGGATGGATGTCTGTGTTACAAGTTAATACTGGCCCCACTCAAAATGATGCTTTTGCTCTTGGAGTAAAAACAATCATTTGGAGGGTGGTACAATAATCTGTCATTGTCCATATATGTTCTGAGAGGGGCTGCAGTTTTTTGAAGCTCTATAAAAATCTGCAGACATCTTATGATGAGTGGCTAGAGTAGGGCAGGAAAAATGAATGCATGACTCCGGAATAACAACAAACTGTTGTTTTTGGCATTCTTTGTTTTATATACTTTAATCTCTCTTTGTAACATAACACAGCACCAACATTTACCATATGTTAGTAGACTTTGTTTTGGGAGAACTTGAAATGTACAAAAATTAGCATGAAACCAGCAAGGGCAAGAAGAAACATCTCCAGACACCTTGCCCCCCTCTAAAAACAACAATTGCTATTCCCCATACCTCTGAAGAAGCTGTAATAATATTGTCTCCTGCTTTTCAGCTTCTCTCTGCTGCTAAATTTTTCCAACTTGAAGCATTGCAACGACACTGTGAAATCATCTGCGCAAAAAGTATCAACACGGAAAATTGTGTGGATATTTATAATCATGCCAAGGTAATACAGCATTATTCATATTTATATATTGGTGTATGTAGTGAAGCCAAGCAGCTGCATGAGGCATTCTTGGACACTTGCTGAGACACTACTGGTGTCACTGGTTCTGCCTCAGGACACATTTTCCTATAGTTGGGTGAACAGTTGGTGACTACCATTGTAGTTAACCCACAATGACCCATGGCAACAAAGCATCACTATAGAGCATTATGGGCAATTATAATGGAGGCCTCTTAGCACTCAGTGGAGGAGCACAAGTGCTATAAGAAGAGTGCCCAATTTGGAGACATCCACCAAGCAGTCTATACAAAGCCCTACCAATATATATATTTCCAAATTTGCCCCACAGTTGTACCCATCATCCCCCTGTGAACAAAGTTTATAGCCAAATGACAATTTGTATAGTAGTCACACAATCAAAAATACAATTATTAGGTTAACTTCTGTGATGTCCATACCTCAATCCTTTTAGGGTTGTTGTTGTTTTTGATTCCTTACAAACTTAAGAAGCAAAGCATTCAGTTGCCTTTGTAAAATAACTAAATAAGCAATAAGCAATCAAGCATATTCCTGGGAACTTGTATACCTGAAAAACTGAGGCCTAAATCCAACAGTCAGTCAACCCATTGAACCAATTGCTGAATGATAAGTCAGTATGTATGTGAATCCTAATGATACATTGGATCTACTCTAGTTGAGTCTAACAATTGGATTTAGGCCTGAGAGTATGAGCCTTAAGTTTATGTGACCTCTGTGAATTTAAACAAGGTAATCTTTCAGTTTCAGCCCCAGACTCTGCCCCAGTGTTGTGCTGTTGGGAAGAGATGGCCACCTATGTCATTGACATCTGCAGACTTCAGTAATTTGTGTAAATAAACATGCAAAGTTTACTTGTAGCCCTTATATTATTGGTTTATAAATGCATGATAATTTCAGTTTTGATACTTTTAGGGAAGAATTTTACTGGTTCCTTTTATTTCATTTTTTGTTGTGCTTTATAGAGTTGGCCTGCATTGCACTATAATAGTCCAAGACTCCAGTACCGCTATATAGGCTGGTATTTTACTACTTAGTTAGTGTACAACTCCACAAATCCTGACTTACCAGGCAGCAGATGCTGCAAGCAATGGGGATCTGTTCTCCTGTTGGTCAGAATGCAGCAGTGACTTTCCCACCCTCCTCCCCTCAGCAATCTCTGATACAACAGTCAGAAGCAGGATCCCTGTTGCAATTCCTCCTTGTGCCAGAGATTGTTCATGGGAAGGCAGTAGAAATATCTGCTGCGTTCCAATTGACAGGAGAACAGACCCATGTTGCACAGGAGTTGCTGCCCAGTAAGTCAGAAGTGGGGGACTTTTATTATCCCAATATATTTGTTACATTATTGAATACATAGGGATCATGAATACGAATCAGTTATGAATGTGTAAGTCTAAGTTATGCATTTGTAACTGCGATTGTAAATGCCAGCCATAATTTTCTAATAAACATACTATACAGAATTATTGATGCATATTGAGGGAAATTTGCCTCACCTACAATTAATCCATTTTCCCTCCCAGAACTGAATTTTGTCAGAGAGACATGCCTCAGCAATCAGACTTGCACATTACGGACTTTTTCAGACAGGAGGAAAAAAAACCCCGAGGAGGTCGGGAGAAGAACGGGGCTGTTGTGCTTACACAGCCCCGTTTCAGACATCCCCGTCCTCCTCCCGACCTTCCCCCATTCAGCTGGGACTGCTTTTTATTGACAGAAAACCTCAGTGAATAAAAAGCAGCGCCCGCAGCACAAGGGAAGGTTGGGGAGGTCAGGAGGAAGACGGGACTGTCTGAAATGGGGCTGTGTAAGCGCGACAGCCCCATTCTTCTTCCTCAGCATTTTTTTCCCCATCTGAAAAAGTCCTACATCTGAGTTTACCTTACCAATCACAAAACAAAGCACTCTAAATGCAAGATAGAGAGGTGAGGAAAGTAACATATTATGACAAAACAGACATACTTCACCAGTTGAGGGTACACTTTTAAAAATTTCTAAATATATTGTCCAGCTTGACTGCTGATTTTGGAGAACTTTTAATTCCAGCATATACTTGTGTGTTTACATGTCTAAAATAAGTTATTCTTTCTCTTCTTTTCTTACCCTCATTTCCCTTCTTCAGTTTCTTGGAGTTACAGAATTGGCTTCCTATTGTGAGGGTTATTTTCTAAAAAATATGATGGTTCTAATTGAAAATGAAGCATTTAAACAGCTGCTATATGACAAGAATGGAGACTCATCTGGCCAGAATGTACTACTAGATTTACAGAGGACGTTGGCAGCACGGATCCAGTCAATTCATTTGTCATCTTCAAAAGGCTCCATTGTATAAATTTCATGAAGGGGGTGAAGTTTTGGTAAAGGCACTGCAAGTGAATCGCTGCTGTTGCAGTTTCTTGAGCGGATATACAACATTCTTCTTTTCCTTCTGGAGTGTTATATTGTGGGCCAAAGGTGCTGTCACTTACTTGAATCTTCTCTTGGGCAAGAGGTTGTGGTACATGTGACCCCTATGCAGTTTTGGAACTGCAAGGATGTACTGCTATCCTGTGAATTGCTGTTCAGATTTTGAACACAGAAGTGCTGTCATGCAGCAAATGCCAACAAGAGGATAGGCCTCATTCTGGTGAAAAACAGAAGCCCTGAATAGAACAAGGATGCCATGGAACTATTATTTTATAAAACCAACACATCAGGTTGTTGTTGTTACACAGTGTCATACCTTTTCTTTTCTTTTCTTTTCTTTTCTTTTCTTTTCTTTTCTTTTGGTGAGAGTCCCTGTCTCCCAAAGTTCATTTTATTATGCATTTAAGAAACACGCAACCTGATAGCTGCTCTTTAGCAAGAGTCAAAGAACTGATAAGACTGTTATAAATGAGATAATAGATATCTAGGCAAACTTCTAGTGGTGGAAACTTTTTAAAATTATTCATTTAAAATGGGGCAGCTTTACAGTTTAATTTCCCCTCCCCCTTTACCTTACAGAATCCAAATGTTATTTTCAACAGAGATATATTTGAGAATGTATATAACATGTTAACTTTGGGTTTTAGCTTTGTTTCATTTTTTCCAATGTTAAAATGTATATTGTGTAAACAAACACCTAAAAATGGTTCAGCTCATATTCTGCTTTACTTAACAGTGGTATAATCTTGCCCGAATGGTTATGGTTACACCAAAGAGGTGCAATTACCAAGGACTAAGTAGTTTGGTTTGGGGGAAATTCTGCATGCTAACTGTGGTTTGGGGTTTAAAACAGCAATGAAATTCAACATGCATTTGCATGGTAATGGTACCTGTGAACTGTTACGTTTGTGCTTAAATTTTTCCAAAAAATGACAATGCAATGTTAGTTCTTTGTCAAACTCCATTTTTGTGAAGTTCTATTTCAGGGTTTTATTTTCTGATTGCACACAATGACAATGTAGAAGAGTTTTAAAGATTATGATTTCTAGATATTCTATGAGAGGGGACAATCCAGGGTCTTTATTCAAGAGAAATGTTAGTATTTTGCTACTGGGCAGAAGTTAACAATTAAGATGATTTATTTTAATTATATATTAAATATGTAATATAGAGTGATTTCTTGAGGTCAGCTGAGAATGTGTAGGTTATGTGCTTATGGAGGCCTGTAAGAGGCCTAGTGACATATTTTAAGCAAACTGTTAAGTGCCACACTGATTCTTTACTATTTTCATCTGATCAAATAGTTTTGCAGGAACCACAGTAAAGATTTATTCCACCACAATCTTTATCATATTACCTTTTCCTTGGCAGAACAGTGTGAATTTACCTGTTTTGGGGAAAATCATGACTCCTTGATAAATTTTGGAAATTTTCATAGTACCAGTGCAAGGTAAATCCTAGATCTCTTTTTTTATAAAGGTGCTAATTCAAATTTACAGATTTTTGGAACTGTTCAGGAATCCAGTTTTTGTATAAGACAACAGGAGCATAAGAAGCTATTCTGTGACTGCACTTCAAAATACTTCTTAGCTGTTTTAAACCATTTGTGGAACACTATAAAATTGCCTAACCTACTGTTAATGTTAGAGAGGCACAGCCTGGTGATGGAGGCAGACTGGAGTAACACCTTTCCTTTCCTATATTTTCCATAATTAGCACTGGTAATTTATGCTCTTTTGCTGCCTGAGGCAGAAAACAAGATAGGTGCCCTGCTCCATTCCATTTATAGAGGTCTAATGGACCATTGGTTGAATCTTACTTCAACACACTGGCTACGGGTTAGCATTCTTCATCACAGCAAATGGCTGCAGGTAGAGGATAGGCTATGTAGACCCTACTGTCCTATCCTCCAAGAAGGAAGAATGGATGGAGACTCAAGTGAAATGACTGGAAAGTGCAGCTGCCCCTCTGTCTCTTTTGCTTGAAACAGTTGCCTCATTCTGCTTAATGTTAGGGTTGGGCCGGATTATTAGCAGTTTGCCTTTCTGTGAATGTTGCAGAGTTCACTGGGGGTTGGGATGGGGGGAAGCTGACCAAGGTCTGTCATGGTGCTTCCATTATATTTGCTATGCTTCCTCCATCTCTAGTAGTATTCAGAAGATGGGTTGTTGTAGTAACCCATCAGTGGCATTTGAAAGCCTTGAGTGCATTAACTGCCAAGCTGCCAAACAGTGAGTGATGGGGACCAATGTAGCAGAAAGTGTTGTAGGTGCGTACCAAGGATCATTGGAATGTATCACATATGTGAATGCTGTTAACATAGGAAAGAAAGCAAATGCTTTATTTTAACCAAATGCCATTTCTCTTCAACCTTGCTTTTGTGCAAATTTGAAAGGCCCAAAGCAATCTTAAGCATCTGTGATGAGACTCAAACGGTAGTGGTAGTTAGATACCAGTAGGGGGTGCAATTTAGGGGAATTTCCAGGCCGAGGAATCCCCAAGATTGCATCTCCCAAAAGGGCAGCTTAAGGGGTTCTCAGGCAGAAGCAACACCCCCCCCCCCAGGCTGATTACAGCATCACTTGAGGAAAAACAGCCTTTCATATCTGTAAAACTAGTCTGTGAGAACCAAAATGTGTGCATGTGGCATGCTGGCAGGGGATAAAGGATTTACATAATCAGGATCTAATGGTAGCTCTCTGAAGGATTTGCAAAAATTAGGCAAGAATTTATGATTTCCAGTCATTTAACCATAGCAGCAGCAACAACAAAGACTATTCTCATTGCCATTCTAAATAATACTGCTGAAATGAGAAAATGGGGATAACTAAGAATGGTTTTGTATGGAGGTGGACTGTAAATTGTATTTATTTTGCCTACCCACCATGTTTTATAATATCTGAAAGGGAACTTTTGGTCACATTTGGTTTAAATAAACATACATACTTTCACTGGGCTCCTGGGGGTGGTGGTAAATTGGGCCCTGGAACACCACAGTTGCCCGTGGCTCATCAAACTGAAAACAGCTGCAATCCTTCCACACAAAATTTGAGCTGTTTTGGGCTCAGAAGTCTAATTCTGAATGTAGGTCTTAGGTACCAGGCTTACATTGTTGGATCTGAGGGATCTCTAGTAAAAAAAATAAAAGAAAGGGGGTCCCACAAAACTAAAGTCCATGTATTATTGTTATTATCCTTAATAAAAGGTATTTAGAAATCCTTGACCCTTTATTTAGACTACTTCACAAAGGTCTGAATTGTAAGAAAATGGAACGAAGTTCAGGAAAGAAATGTTCCTGTCTTTTCCAGCCTGCTGCAGCTACCTATGACCCATTGAACACTTTGCAAAAGATGTTTTTCAGGGGACTGAAAGACAGAGCACAGCCATGTTTGTCGGGATGTGTGTGTGAGGTGAGGTGCCTTCCTTATACTTGTGGCCTTGTTTATTTGTAAGAACTAGGGATGGAAAGAATATTTTGAAAATATTTGGAAAATGGTTGAAAAATATGCTTCTTCAGCGTCAGGAAACCCTGACAAGGAGAAACCTGGACTGATGGGAATCTTTGCAGTTTGGGACTTTTTCTGTGCACAGTTTGCATTTTATAAATGCAAAACAGCATGTTCTGTGTAGGAAACAGCTTTTTCTATGCAGAAAATACAGTTTCTTGCTCAGAAAAGGCTATTTTCTATGCAAAAAAATTGCAAATCTTGCACAGAATAAGCCTCCAACTACAGCATTTTATGCACACACAAAAATGCTGCTTTCTGCACAAAATGCAAAAACACAAACTTTGCGCAGAATGAGTCCCAAACTATGAATAGTCTTAGAAGACTCTTCAGTTTTTAAAGACATTCTTGCAGCTGGGAGAGAATTGCTAAAATTAATCATTGCTTCCTTTGAGAATGAACCTGACAAAGAATCACATCCCTAGTAAGAACTATATCCAATCGAGTACAAAAAATACTCCTTTTGCAAACAGCTAACTGTGGGACTTTTGAAACCTGAGCTGGATTCAGACTTAACAATAGCTAGAAAAGACCTACAAGAGTCAATGGGACCAATTAGTCATGGCAAACTTAAACCCCACATATTTCAGTGGGTGCCATCTTAGAACAATGCAAGCCTAACTCAAAGATATGCCAGCTCTAGGTATCAAGAATAGGCAGAAATCTTTTGCGCCAGCTGAATTGCCTTTATACGGGCATAACCCCCTTCTGCTGGTTGATTTCAGAGTAAATTGGCAGAGGGACCTAGTGATGCAATTACCCTGTCAGCTGATCTGCTGTCAGAAGAGCCAGAGAAGAGGTGAAATGGAGGAAGAGCCAAGCTATGTCAGATCCAAACTTCCTTCAGATGATGGATGAAGCTACCATGCTGGCACTAAGTTAACCCTTGGCCAGGGTTATCCAATCCAATTTCCAGCATCACTAGGCTGGGGGGAGTTTGAATTTGACATAGTTGTCCTGTCTTGGAAGCCAACCAGGTGCAAATATTCAGAAAAGTCTGCCAGGCTGGTGAAACAGGCACTTACCAGCCAGCATGTAGAATTATCAGAGTCCAGGCAGTCCAGGTCAGTAGGGTGAAGCAGTCAATCCAGGGCGGCAGTCCCAGGGAATATCAAGTAGCAAGGTCAGTCCACAAAGCAGAGTCCAGAAGTATTAGAAACACAGGCCATGAACTTAAGAGAAGAGAAGGTTGCTTTCTCTAGAAAGGTTGGTTGTCAGCAACAACTTCCTGAGGGGGCTGCTGGGATATTTATTCTCTGTCAGCATCTCCCAGATGTTGTCTGATTAATGAATGCTTCCTTCTTAAGTACTCCAGTATAGCCCCTCCTTTTCTCATCTGCATTCAACTGCAGTAGGTACTGGTGTGTCTGTATGATCTAACTGCTGGGGAGTGTTACTTTCTGTCTCAAGCCCTGGCACGTGTCCCTGTCCTTCTGCTTCCCCATCTGTATGATAACCTGAACTGAGGTCTTGGGAACCAGGTATGGCACTTTGTTCTTCTGCTTCACTGTCCATATCTGAACCTAAGTCTTGGAACTGAGACTGAGGCATGACAATAGTGTCAGCTGGCCTAGTATTAACTCAGCTGTTCCATAAGTCATGTTGGTGAGTGAGGATTGGACTCTTGAATTGGACTCACCCTGGCCATGTCTTTCCCTCCCCACAACTGTCCAGGAGGATTATTTTAGTACAATCTTAATGTGTATAACCATGCTTTTGTATCCTTAGTATATTAATGTTCTTAAGCACTGATGAGTCAGGAGGGCCATATTTCATGTTATCTTAATTATGTAGTTTGGAGGTAATGGCTATTTGCTTCTAGAGCCCAACCACTGGCCCAATGTTCCCCTCTAGTCTGCAGTTACTTTTTTTTCCCTAAAGGAAAATCATGGAGCAGGGTGTAGGGGAGAGCTTCTTAAGGTGTCTGATGTGAAGGCCTGACATTCCATCACACACACATACCAGTGTGCACCCACAGACCAGCACCATGTTTGTGCTCCATTGACTACAACTGTTGCTTTTTTTCCTGGAAACTCTCAAGGGACCAGCAGCTGATGGCTTGTGGGATGAGCCGTGGTCTGTGGACCATCACTGAGTAGCACTGGCATGAAGAAAATAATCTTCCTTGAACTGTGGGAAAAAAAGGCTAAACCCAGAGCTAGCAAGTTGTAAAAAATATAATAAGGGTATAATGATCTTACATTTCAAAATCAATAGATTAGAACAATTTTATATAAAAATGGCTCAGCAAGTAATATTTTCTAGTTACTTTTCAAGGTTAAATTTTAGAGGCATTTAGACCTGGAATTTTTTTGAATTTTTCAAGTTTTATGTCATTCTTTTATCGATTCTGAGATTCCCCCTCCCTCCATAAGTAATAAGAAACAGTGAAATGAGTAATGAAACAAATTCCTTTTAAGACAAATAATGACAAAAAACCTGTTTAAGCACTAACAAGTAATGAGAACAAATTACTTTTGAAAGTAGCTTTGCAAGCTCTGGCTGAACCTTCCTTTCCCATGTACTATGCTGTGGTCCCAATGTCACACACACCTGTCTGTAAAGAAAAAAAAAAATATGGCTGGCTTCCCAAATATGCACTGTGTAGAACATCTAGTTTGGCCCTTTCATAGAGTTAACACCTTCCTTTCCAACAGCTAGCTACATAGCAGGCAGAAAATGAGAAGGTGCATTTTTTTTAACCCTATAGTTCCATCTCCTTTCTTTAGTCCTCTAGCAGCACAAACCTATAGATATCTGCTTAGAAAGAAGACCTTGATTTCCCTGGGATTTATTCCCTGATAACTGGGTGCAGGATTGTAGGCCAGATCATCTCTAAAAAGACACATCTTTTCACTACCTTGTTGCCATTTTTTTCACTCTATTTACTTGCTTCTCTTTTCAAACATTTTTATCAAAAATCTTTTAGGCCCTTAAATTCCAGTAAAATAGCTCATCTTTCATAGCTGAAATGTTCAGATAGGGAAGTGGCACCATGACTTATCAGAGATGAGTTGTAGTTTGCTAGAATGATATATTCTCTCTTGAGAAACTAAAACAAAGACTTTTGTGAGGGGAGGAGGATCATGCCACTTCGCTCAGTATTCCGCAACTATTCACTTTACCTTTAAAACAACTGGTTTCAGTGTTTCCTGTGAGGAACACCATCAGTTTCCTAAGCAGTATGTCATTTGCCAGTCAAAATACTATATGCAGTTTTTTCCCCATTCTTAAACAAGTGTCTTATACAAACCATAATTAAAGGGGAAATATGTAATACATGGGCTTGGAAAATTGAGCTGTAAAGTATCATATATGGTTGTCATTGTTTGCCCTCCAGCTATACTATTGAAGAAAAGGGCATTTATTTCCCAAAGGGCATAAAATCTGAAGGGAGAAGACAGTGTGGAAATAGGCAAAGAATGGTAAATTGGCATTAGATGGGTCAGAAAAAAGGAAAGATCTTGGTGACTCAGAAAAGCTTTGAAACAAGACAAATGAAATATTTATAGAGTAACGGAACTAGATTTAAGAGCACACCTGCTGTCTTCAATAGGAAACATATATTTTCCTTACCAGAGACAAGATCTGAAAGGGAACAATTCTACAAATTTGCAGCAAAGCCAGCCATGGGGATGCCACTTGGCTAGTGCTGCTAATATTACCAGCTGTCAAAAAAGACCAAAACAAAATGGGGATGGATGGACAGATGGACAAATGCTTTCTTAACAAGCAACACCTGCTGAAATTCTTTCTTCTATGCAACCATAAAAGGGATAGGTGCCCTGTCCCTTATTTCACCTGGCAACCCTTGTATGCCAGTGTGACCCCCTAGTGCCACAAGCATGGAAACTGGAGGAAGCAGAAAGGTTTAGGGGGACTCCCACACACCATTCTAAGCTAGACTGACACATTCCCATAAGAAAGATCATCCTCTTTTCCTCTAGAACGTTTTGCCAGGATTAATGGTGACGCTAGCTCTACCATGTACAAATAACCCCTTCTATACCACTGGACAGCTGTATAATGGTTGCCTGTGATATTGGTCAAGGATTCTAGAACTCTTCTGCTTGCTGGCAGTTGTCATGGACACTACAAAGATATAGATTATATAAATAATAATGTGACACTACACCTCTGCAGTCACTCCCACAATGTGAAGTTGAAGGCCTGGAAAAAAAAACCATGGAAAACTCCCACAATGGTTCTTGAAGTACAGTGGGCCCTTGGAATCTGCTAGGATTTGGTTCCAGGACCACCACCACCACCACCACCCCGTGGATACCAGAATCTGTGGATGCTCAAGTCCCATTATATACAATTGCATAGTAAAATGGTGTCCCTTGTATCAAATGGCAAAATCAAGGTTTGCTTCTTGAGATTTATTTATGGGGGCGGTATTTTCAAGCCGTAGATGCCAAATCCGTGGATGCCAAATCCATGGATACAGAGGGCTGACTATACTGTTCCATCAGAAGCCAACTTTTATATAATCTATTATTTTTGCATTTATAATATAAACAGTTCACTGCACCAGGGCCCTGCACTGTGGGCCTCCAGATATTGTTTTAGTTGCAGTTCCTATAATGATTCACTGTTGGCTATGCTGGATAGGGCTGATTGGAAGTGTAGGCCAAACTTATCTAGAGAACCACAGTTGCTCACTTCTGTACTGCCCTATGTTCTGATGTGCCATTGTTTCTAATTGCCTTCTTCGGACAGCATTCCTACGGAAATTGGATACAAGTGCAAGTTGACTGTATAAACATGAATTCTTGTTGAACTGTGCTGCAAGACATAAGAATATAGGAGTGGTTGTAGGTTACTAGATTTTGAGAAACAGTAAATTTTTCTACAGCATTAAAAATGGGGATGGGGAGTTCTCAGCAGAGTTGCCTGAAAATGGAAAAAAATGGTAGAATCCCAACAGATACTAGAACAATCACTTACTTGACAGCTATAGGTTGAGTTGAACCTTGAGCATAGATACATATGATGGAACAGGAACATATTCAGTCTACCAACCACCATTCTTATTTCTGTTCTCTATTCATAGATGTTGAATGCTTTGTCATTCTCAGGTACAGACTTCAACAGCAAATAAAAATTCAGTTCCCATTATCAGTCTAAATAGTTCCATTATGTTGGTGGAAGAGAATGTGTCTGAATGTGACTAGCTTCACCCATTCAAGCCTTTTTCTATTTCAGTTGCTGTATTTCTACTGAAATTTTCATTGCCTCAGAGAATCTTGGTTATGTTTTTCTTACCATTTTTTTCTAAAGCAGGGGATTTTTAATCTTACTTACTGTGCTGGGGAGAAAGAGGAGCATGGCTTTAAAAAAAAAAGAGCCAGAAAGCAACTGGGTATAGCTAGTCCAAAGCAGAAATAATTGGGGCATTTCAGAATGGTTGGTAATGCCAAGCCATAGTGAGCAAAGCTCAGTTCACAGATTATGTTTTTGGAGCATGCCAAATATATTTTCAGGGTACTAATAAAAATATGATGTGTTAATGCACCAAATGCATGTCTCACACAAGTACCCTTGTCAGGAGCCATAATGGGCTGAAGTTACCCAGTGGATTTCCTTTCAGTGGATTTCCTTTCAGTGGCAAACCCACATTGATCTACAAATGCTAACAGGGGACAGAGAAAAGGCAGAATTCAAAATGCTAACAGGGGACAGAGAAAAGGCAGAATTACTCAACACCTTCTTTGCCTCAGTGTTTTCAGAAAAGGAAAAGGAGGACCAACCTGAGGAGAATGGAACAGAGGACACAATAGGGGAAATCCAGCTCAAAATAAGTAAAGAGGTAGTACAGGAATACCTTCTTAATCTAAATGAATTTAAATCTCCAGGACCAGATGAACTACATCCAAGAGTATTAAAAGAGCTGGCAAATATAATCTCAGAGCCATTGGCAATAATCTTTGAGAACTCCTGGAGAACAGGAGAAGTCCCAGCAGACTGGAGGAGGGCAAACGTTGTTCCCATCTTCAAAAAGGGGAAAAAAGAGGATCCCAACAACTATCGTCCAGTTAGTCTGACATCAATACCAGGGAAGATTCTAGAACAGATCATTAAACAGAGAGTCTGTGAACATTTAGAAGGCAATGCCATAATCACAAAAAGTCAGCATGGGTTTCAGAGAAACAAGTCATAACAGACTAATCTGATCTCTTTTTTGATAAAGTTACCAGCTTGGTAGATGAAGGGAATGCTGCGGACATTGCATACCTTGATTTCAGTAAGGCCTTTGACAAGGTTCCCCATGACATTCTTGCAAACAAGCTTGTAGAATGTGGGCTAGATAAGTTAACTGTTCAATGGATTTGTAATTGGTTGACCGGCCGAACCCAAAGGGTGCTCAGCAGTGGCTCCTCTTCGTCTTGGAAAGATGTGACCAGTGGGGTGCCACAGGGTTCTGTCCTGGGCCCAGTGCTATTCAACATCTTTATCAATGACTTAGATGAGGGAATTAGGGGCATACTTATCAAATTTGCAGATGACACCAAATTGGGAGGAGTAGCTAATACCCTAGAGGACAGGATCAAAATTCAGAATGACCTGGATAGACTGGAGAGCTGGGCCAAAGCTAACAAAATGAAATTCAATACGGAGAAATGTAAAGTACTGCATTTAGGGCGGAAAAATGAAATGCATAAATATAGGATGGGAGAGACCTGGCTGAATGAGACTACGTGCGAAAGGGATCTAGGAGTCCTAGTAGACCACAAGTTGAACATGAGCCAACAGTGTGATGCGGCAGCTAAAAAGGCCAATGCAATTTTGGGCTGTATCAATAGAAGTATAGTGTCTAGATCAAGGGAAGTAATAGTGCCACTCTATTCTGCCTTGGTCAGACCTCACTTAGAATACTGTGTCCAGTTCTGGGCACCACAATTCAGAAAGGATATTGACAAATTGGAGCGTGTCCAGAGAAGGGCAACTAAAATGGTGAAAGGTCTGGAAACAATGCCTTATGAGGAGAGACTTAGGGAGCTGGGTATGTTTAGCCTGGAAAAAAGACGGTTTAGAGGCGATATGATAGCCCTGTTTAAGTATTTGAAGGGATGTCACGCTGAGGATGGAGCAGGCTTGTTTTCTGCTGCTCCAGAGACTGGAACACGGAGCAATGGGTGCAAGCTCCAGGAACAGAGATTCCACCTCAACATGAGGAGGAACTTTTTGACAGTAAGAGCTGTTCGGCAGTGGAACACACTCCCTCGGAGCGTGGTGGGGTCTCCTTCCTTGGAGGTCTTTAAACAGAGGCTGGATGGCCATCTGTCGGGGATGCTTTGATTGTGATTTCCTGCGTGGCAGGGGGGGTTGGACTGGATGGCCCTCGTGGTCTCTTCCAACTCTGCAATTCTATGATTCTATGATTCTATGATCTTTATGTTATGTTTGAAATAACTGTATGTCTTCAAGCATCTAATACCCATGAAACTTCAACAATTCATTATAGCATTATTTATTGGCTTGCCACTCTTCTTTGTGGGAATAAATTAAATATTCAAGGGCTTGTTATCCTACAGTACAGTACTTAAATGAATCCTATTGTTTATTTCTAACTGAGCCATTAAAATGTTATTTTCACGCATGTTCAAAACCAACTGTTGCCATCTTTTATGCAGTTTCTTATGTTTTGGCTGGCCACAAGCCACAAACCACTTACAGTTCTGCCACTTCAAAGTAAACAGTCTGTGAATACTGGCTGTTCTTTCCCCCCCCCAATAGCACCATCAAGCATTAACCATTTAGGAGTCCCATTAAGTTTCTCCACAATGGAGATGCTATGTAAAGGTTTGGTTTTGTCAGAGACCTGAGGGTGCTAGAGAACCATCAGAAAATGCATGTGTACTTCAGGTTGAGTGTAAGTAAATCAGAAAATGGAATTTCACACACCCTATTGCTTTGCTGCACCAAATTATTGTTGTCTATTATTGCCAACAGAGATCACAAGACATGGCACATTTCAAAGCTTTATCACCACTAAAGAACTATTTTGACTGGAATAGGTTAAAGCTGTTATACTAAAGTCCCTGCCAGATTGCCACTGAAGCAATTACACCAAACTCAGCAAAATTGCAGTGATCTTACTCATTTCCTGCCTTTAACTTAGTAATGCTGCAGAGAATTGAAGACATATTGTGGCTAGATTCCAAATGAGATTTTCATTGTGTGTGTGTGTGCCTTCAAGTCACCTGTCAACTTATGGCAGCCCCATGCATTTCATAGGGTTTTCTTAGGCAAGGAATACACAGAGGTAGTTTTGCCAGTTCCTTCCTCTGAAATGTAGCCTACAGCACCTGGTATTTGTTGGCAGTCTCCCACCCAAATACTAACCATGGTTGACCCTGCTTTGCAGCTAAGATCAGAAGGGATCTGGTGCCTTTAGCGTATTTAGACTGCTTTATTTAGTGTCTTCAACAAGCCTTTCTAGAAAGTTCTATAGAAAAAGGCTATTTGGACAATGAAATCTGATCTGTTATGTCTTCAGCATTCTACTTTTCTGTACCAGACCCCTCTGTAGATTTCATGGTGCTGTGGTGAAATTCTGTTTCATTGAAGTACAGAGCAGTACTGTATAGTCCTGTAGTGTTCTTAGCACTGAGGAGTATGGTGTTGTGTTTGATTCTATAGAACCACAAAGTAAGCTGCAACTAGAATTCTAAGAATCTTGTGTTTCTAATGTTCCACAGAGGAATCAGAGTTTAGAAAAGAGTTTACTTTTTAAAAGACTACAGCTTGCATAATCCCCTTACCAGCCTGCTGGTTGAGAGCTGCTGTTCAAAAAAGAGCTTTTCCAAATTCTGCTATTTAATGGTGTCTTCGCTAGAATTGTGTGTGTTCTGTTTGAAGGTGTTGTGGAATATTGTTTGGTGAAGTTGTTTTCGAGAAACTCAGGGATACTCTTTGAAAAAGGTCAGAGATATTCTTTGCTATATGATTTTCTAAAATGGGTGATGGATGTGTGTGGGGAATTAATCCTTCCTAGCTTTCGTTCAGGTCAATTTACATCAGAGCAGCTATTATTTTACACCTATGCATCATCCCCAGTTTTGTCATTACTACCAAGTGGGTTGTAGCAGTAGAGGTGGTAATCAGAACGTGTTTCCTACTACAGGTAGTGAGAAGTGCTTTAAAAAACCTGCACATCGGACATTATTGTAAGAACTTTCATTCATCACAAAGTAGCATGGAATCAGCCCATGAAGTGGGGGCATATTTTTGAATATGATCATTCATTGCTAAGTGGAATTTTGGTAACGGGATTAGCAAAATTTATTTTTCATTCTATTATATCCTGAAATCAGAGATGACACATCAGAAGTGACTGAATTCTAGGATACCATTGATAGAGTAATACCATGCAATTCTTTGAGTTAGCCATTTCTTAATACTGAAACTAGATTTTGCTTCATATGCCTCAGTGCACAAGGTGATTTGATGGATAGAATGTTGAATTTTAATCTGGCAGATTCAGTCATAGTGTTTCCTTGGAAAAGGCACAATCCCTTAAGACTCATTCTCCTAAATGAAAATAACAACCTACCTCACTATCAATTTCCCCCTCAATGTGGCATAGCTAGATCTGTGGATCCCCAAAATTCTACCTAACCACCCAACCTAAGTCAGGCATAGCAACCACAGCATTTAGATACTTTATCCCATCTTGGTCTGATAAAATCACTAGATAAGAGAAAAAAATTTGGGATTACATACCTAAACACACTTGCTGCTGGTGGTCTAGTCCTTCCCCCCATCCCACCAACCATCACACACATTGCAATAATAATTTCACATGTCTTACTCAGTTTGGACCAGTCCTTCCCACAAATATGCCATAAGTCAAGCCTATAGTATGAAATGGTTCCACTACACTTGATTACAGTGTGTCTGTGTGGTTTTGCCTCTAGCCTATTGAGTGAAGAGTAGGTGTGGGAGAAGTAGAAAAGAGCACAGTTAATACTCTATGCTGTATTCCAATCCATGCTCTACCCCCCCATATTCAGCAATGCCATAACCCCTTGCTACCCATGTCACCTGTGACAGGAATCCATGGTAGTGGTTGGTCCTGAACTCTTAAGCTTTGCAGTCTATGAGTGCTGGCTCAGTTATTAGCCAGATGGACTGCTTCCTTCCAAAGTATGATTTTTGAACTCATGCCACTAATAGATTTTCCTTGGTTTTTTCCCGGGCTCTGAGGCCGTGTTCTGGAAGAGTTTATTTCTGATGTTTTGCCTGCCTCTGTGGTTGGCATCTTCAGAGAATGGTTGGGTAGGAGTGTGTGTGGGGTGTATATACTGTGAACCCCTGTTGGAGAGGATATGTAAATTTGTATACAGTATTTGAATGGCTAGTTTCTGGGTGGAGATATGCAAGGAGGATTAGTGTCTGGTTGGCTAATGGTCCATTGTCTGCTACCACATATGCAGGCGAAACGTCAGAAATAAATTCTTCCATAACATGGCCTTACAGCCCGGAAAAAAAAAACCCAAGGAAAATCTATGGAAGCAGGCTGTGAAAGCCTTCAACTTCATGCCACTAACATTGCCCCCCACCCCACAAAGTGAAATAGTTTATTTTTGTCTATAGCTGGAACAGAAACAGAAGTTGCCTTTTTGAAGGCTCTGTTGCTTCTGGATAAGAGAGAACATTGGATACTTAACATATTTTTGTCTAAGGGCCCTTTCATGCTATACTGTTATAGCACTATGATTCCACTTTAACTGTATGATGACATCCTGTGGAAATCTGGGATTTGCAGTTGAAGAGGGGGTATTTATTCTCTGTCAGAGATTCTAGTGGTTCACCAAACAACAAACCCAGGATTCCATAGGAAGTTGCCACATTGGTTAAAAAATGGAATCACGGTGCTATAACTGTGTAGTGTGAAAGGGCCCAAAATCTGTTTGTTTATAATACATAGAATAAGTGTTTTCATTGCAGAAACAGCACTTGATTCATAACAATGTTTACCTCTTTAGCAGCAACAGCCCCAAACAGTAAAATTTATTTGCAGCTTTCCAGTAAGCTCCAAGTAAAAAATACTAGATTGCAGTTATTCTTGCTGTGAACCCTTTGCTCTGATTGAAAAAATTAAGTTCCATTCCTTTTGCTCACAGAAGTTTATTTCCTGGACTGAATCCCCATTAATTGACAAACTGGCAAAAACACCTCTGTGGATTCCTTGCCTAAGAAAACCCAATGAAATTCCTGGAGTTGCCATAAATCGACAGGCAACTTGAAGGCAGGTACACACACATTGTTAGAGATCAATCAAGCCATGCCAATGCTGAAGGAAGAGTTTATAGAATAGCATGCTTTATAAACAGTAATCCTTTCCTTTATATAAATCATGCATAGGTATATGGTGGCTGTTGGAAACCATGAAATTATGTGTTCCAGTGGGACTGCCTCTCAATAACAGGTAGCTTGCCCTGATGATAAGCATTAAATTGGCCATGATACCCATATGATTTATCTTTGTATAAGACTTAATATCCATAAATATGTAATAGGAAACTATAAATAGGAATTTAGATGAGTCATGAGTAAAGCATTCCTATTCTAGGAAAACTGTTGACTAAGATGATGATACAAAATTGCTCATAACACATGAGAAGGGGCTGTAGCTCAGTAGCAGAGCACATACCTTCTACCTGGCATCTCCACTTAAAGGAATCAACTAGCAAGCATATAACAAGAAAGCACAGAGAGCTGTGCACAGACCCACAAGATCCACTCTTTCAAAACAAACAATGGTAAATAGCTGGACTAATACTTCCATTCATTATAGGGTGTGTGGGTGTGTGTGCGCACGCGCACGCATGTGCCTTCAAGTTGTTTGTTGACTTATGGTGACCCTATGAATTTTTCTTAGGCAAGGAATAGTCAGAGGTGGTTCCTCTGAAATATAGCCTACAGTACCTGGTATTCATTGGTGGTTTCCCATCCAAGTACTAACAATTTCTAACCCTGCTTAGCTTCCAAGTTCAGACAGGTTCTGGTGCCTTTAGGATAGACTTTTACTGAACCTTTAACCGTCAGTTGGAGACAGAGCAATTGATGATGAGCCTCCAGTGTTTCCATCTAAATGAAAGAGAAAGAGGTGGGGATTCGAACCAGTCAGTGATCCCCTGCCACCTAGACCCACCCCAGTCAAAAGTTCCTTTCCTAAAAAACTATCCAAGTGTGACATTATTTCAGGGGTTTCAGGTTGGTACTACTGGCATTGCAAGCAGATTAGGCTCAGGATTTTTTTAAAAAAATTAAATCCTGGGCTGATTTCATTTAAACAAATTATAAAATGACTACCAATGTATGAACTGAAACAATATATACTAAGGGGAACGGAGAGAAGGCATGATCCTAATACAGAGGTCTTCAGTAGAGGAGGTATCAAGAAGGTGAAAGTGCATATGCAGCATTTCCTTCTCTGAAACCTAAAAACTGGCATATTTGAAAATGCCTCCCACCCCATAACACCAGCGCAAAAAGCAATACGACCATGCAGCTGAACCTTCTTACTGATGAGCTTCCACAACAGGTCTGAAGATCTGGCTTATCAAACTTTAATTTTAAGAACTGCCTTGAAGGGGAGAGCTCAACTGAAACAACTAGAACTTGTTTTGAAGTCTAAATATTTATAATTGTAGTGTACAGTACAATTATGCACCTGCACCTGGTAGCGCAGTGGTTAAATGCTGGTACTGCGGCCACACCATTGTGAGTTCAGTCCTGCAGGGCTCCAGGTTGACTCAACCTTCCATCCTTCCGTAGGTTGGTAAAATGAGTACCCAGCTTGTCGGGGCCAATTAGCTAACACATTGTAAACCGCTTAGAGGGTGCTTAGCACTATAAAGCTGTATAGATATGTAAGTGCTATTGCTATTGCTACAAATTAATCAGCAGAAAATCCACTGAAGGGAAGGGAGGTAAGGATATTTGAGTTATTAGCAAGGATATGCTTTAAATTGCCAAATTAATTGAACAAGATTTCTTCTTAAGGAAATTAACATTAAAAGATGAAAAACATTTCCTTCTATTCATGCATTGGAGACAGAAATAGAAGTTACCATGTACAGAATGCTAGTCCTGCATATGAATTTTGAATTGCTAACATTTTGTTGATTTTGACAGTTGTTTGTATTGAACTGTCTTTTTTTTTTTTTTACTGTTAAAGCAAAGGCTTTGCTTTCAGTGTAATGATATATGCAGTAGGTGGCATGGAATGAATCACATATGTTCAGCCAACCAATTAGATGCTGAGTGTGTCAGGTCATATTCTAAAGCTATTTTCTACAACACCTCTTAGAATATTTTAAGCACAATGTTTCCTCTTGCTCATTCTCTTAAACTCTCCCAACAAGATTAAGATCCATATTTTTGCCAGATTTAATTTTGCAAATCTGTTTTGCATGTTGTATTAAAACACACAGCAACATTTGATACAAGCAAGTTGTCATTTTAATTGTGTTACTCAAAAAGGGACTAATCTGATTTGCTCTTCAAGCATAAAATCATTTGCTCTGTTCCTAGGGGTAATGTGCCAGCTGTACGTGACTTGATTGATCCAAAGCCAAGAAACTGCTAGCAGGAGAAAAGAACTGGAGGAGGCTGAATAGATATATTGTCATTTAGGGTAAAACCTTAAAATACTTTCTTGGGAGTAAGTCTAATTTAACTCAGTGAGCTTACTCTGAGTTGGTATGTATAGGATTATATTATAAAAGGCTAATCTAATTTTTCCATGCAGATTTTTCTATTGCTGACTTAATACAGCTAATACTTTTACCATATACCTCACCATTATGTATAATCTCTGAAATCAACAGGTCTATGTGATTTTTTCAGTTCAAAATTAGAATACTGAAGTCTGTTTGTGTCTTTGATATGCTAGGTCACCTTATGGGACCCCACAGATTTCTGAGCCATAACACCCATTCCTCTTTGCTAGCATTCATTCACCGAAGACTAGTTTATGCAACCTGCTAACCTGATATAAGTCTTGAATTCACACCAAGCTGTTTTGCTGATAGATTCAAGGAGAAAACTGTAGTTCAGAAGATCTTGATTCAGTACTTTTCCATTCTGGAATGAGAGGTGCTTGAAACAATATCCTAACTTTGGGGGAACTCCACAGACAGTTTAATTAGTATTACTCCTCAATGTTTAAATGACCTGGTCATGAGCAGGGGACAATCCCATTTGTCTTTCGAGGAAATCAACATATGCTGCACACTGGTTTGATGCTAGTTCTGTAATCAAGACTGAATAGCCAGCCCATTAATGCCTCATGATAGGCAGGAAAGGAATGTGACTAAAAGCATCAAAGAGTTTTGTTGCTGGTTTAGCCTAGTAATCTTCAACCTATTCAAATTAAGAAATTGCCTTTTCTTCATTTTGTTTTATCCTTAGTGTTTATTATTCTCCTTTCCTCTTTCTCCTTATTGCTTTCTCTCTTTTTCTGTGTCTTTCCATCATCATCATCATCATCATCATCATCAATAGCATTGATACTTATATATTGCTTATCAGTGCCGAAGCACTCCCTAAACGGTTTACAATGTTTTTAGTTAATGCCCCCAACAAGCTGGGTACTCATTTTACCCGACCTGAAATCCCTGATGGTAACTCAGATGGAGATTTGTACTTGCATATGCACATTATTCCAGTCTGTTGTACCTTAAATGCTATGTGAAAGATGGAGACCAGTGTGGTGTAGTGGTTTGAATGCTTACTAGGACTCTGGGAGACCAGGGTCTGAATCCTCAGTCATGGAAATCCACTAGCTGACTTCGGGCAAGTCACATTCTTTCAGCCTCAGAGGAAGGCAACTTCCCCCCCACCCAACCCGCCAAACAAATCCTGCCAAGAAAACACAGAGATAGATTCACTTTAGGGTCACCCTAAGTCAGAAATGACACAGAGATAGATTCACTTTAGGGTCACCCTAAGTCAGAAATGACTTGAAATCAAAAGACAACTCAGACACCATATTATATCTTGGCTATATCTTTACCCCATATGTATTTGTTTTAGCTGCACCTGGTAGTTCTGGAAGCTCAAGTTAAAAATAAAATAAAATCCTGCAAACCTGTAGCCTACCCATGCACTCACTCTCCCTCTCTGATAATTTTGAATAATGGTGTATTTCTGAGACTTTTACAGTGTCATTACCCTGCCTCGTTCCAGAATTGGAGAGGTTCCCCCACTCCAGACTGTCATCTTCCACTTATAATCTTGCTTTTTCTTCCCACCATTTACTCTTTTTAAAAAGAACCCCCCCACACACACAGACTGTTAAAGAAGGTAAAACAAAATAGCTGCACCATCTTTTGACTGACAAAACTGGGAACTGTCCATATGGAAACATTCCCAGTCATCAAACAAGTTCTAAGGCAAATGTTATCACTAGAACAGGAGTGGACAAAGTACATCCCACAGACAGCCCCCAGGGCTGTTTTGTGCCCCCCCCACCATTCTCCAGAGTTCAAAAATGTGTTTGGGGGCATGCACCAGACCATTTTTGGGCTAGAAGAGGCTTTTATTAAAAAACAAGAATTCCAGAGTCTAAAATGGCTCCAAGGGTTAAAGGCATGGGTAAACTGTTCCCTATACCCCCTTGTTTGGGGGGATTTAGCAGTATTTTTTTTTATGCAAGGGGTATGGTGGGGGTGGCAGTCCTCAAAAGTTTTCTGGAGAGCTAATGCACTGCCCTAGCCTCTTACAGTTGTCCACTGCTGCACTTGAATCTACCTGTGTCTGAAACATAGCTGTTCCATCTCATGATGATAGTATTTCTTCATAAAGAGTGCTTCTAGGTGGTTTGTTTTGGAAGGGGGTTTGCCCAGGCAATTGCCCTGCCTTCTTCACAGTATCTCATGGGGCATCCAGAAGTTGCCATCTTCAGCTTGTAACCCTCCAATGTTTTCCCAGCATGTTTGACTTTTCTCCTACCACTCCCTCCCTAAGAGTATCCACTAGGGAGGGAAAGATAGAATAGCTGTACAAGGCTTTCTGATTGGCAACATGATGAGCTGTCCATCTGGAAAAATGCCAGTCATCAAACAAGCCTGGAGACAAATGTCCCACCCTGTCCCAGTCTTAAACCTTCTACAGTCATGTCTCTAGATGTATTACAACACTGATCTTTGAGGCCATGCAACAGAAATTCTGTAGTGACAAGAGTTTATCATTTAAAGCTAGGGTGAGAATTATGCCTCTCCAGATGTTGTTGAACTGCAACTCCCAGCAACTCTATATCCAGTGGTGAGGGCCACATAATTCCTACCCATGATTTACAGGCATCCTTTAGTATTGCTGAACCTAAGAAAATGGTAATTTGTGGGCACAGCCTAAGATGCTGTTGTAAGAATTGAAGAAACTTAAGAATGTTGCATAAGAGGTTGACTCACTAAGTAAATCAAAAGTCATCTTTGCTGTTTTCTGCATTTGCACATAAAATTTAGGTTAGGTGAACATTTTATCAAGTTGCAAACATCAACTATTTAGGACATAAGTGATTAAAATGTATGGAAAAGAACTGGGGCAATGAAGAAAATGGAAAACAAGGAGATTCTGCATACACCTTATAAATTCAAGTTATATGCCAGTTTTGAAAGGGTTTGGGGGGGGGGCACAAGGCACGTGTAAGTCTGTTATAGAAAACAACAGCAGTGAGTCTTATGGTAACCTATAGACTAACAAATGTATAATGGCATAAGCTACATAGAGTCCACTTTATCAGATGAATAACACGTTTTCTTACGTTGGCTGGTACAAATACACATAGCTGTTGTGGGGAAGATCATTAGTGGAATGGTTTGAAAGAGGTAGACCTTGATTAAAGATGGTAATTTTTTCCCCTCCTCTGGCATCCTTACCAAATTCAACAGCTAGCAATGATAAGTGTTTTTGAGAGAAAGTATGGTGAGGGTGGAAGAGATTATTATAAAAATTAATCCGTAAATACTTACAATAGTAGGGCATTAGTATGATATTAGGACATTCTAGGTATGTTCACGTGATCTGTTTGCTAACTGATATTTCTACGAATATACAAAAGGTAAAAATCAGTTGTTTATTCAAAGTCTTAGATATAGCAGCAACAACAACAAAAGCATGGAAATGACACCTAGTGATCAGTTAATGTTTTAGCTTTTCTAAATGCACACACAACCTGTTAATTTCAGTGAAATCAATTCCTTCCACAACATATCATTTTGTGCAAACTCATCCCAGACAGCATGTAATATATCTTGCAAGTCAGCTGAATGGTTTTAGAGGTGATTATAGTCCAGTCACTCTTTTGTTACATGGATAAGTTGTGTTACTTCACAAGGATTATACTAGTAGTTAGGCCAATAGACTACTGTGTTTATATTCTGTTAAAGGCTCTTGCAGCACAAACAAATTAATCTTCCTTATATGGACACAAGCTACCTTAGTCCTGTGTGCTTCAAGTTCCAGCATTCTGGCTTAACTGCTATATGAATCTTGCCTATAGTGACTTTGCAATAAGGCAAAGAACAAAACTTTGGAACAACGTACCAGGGTAAATAAAGTAGTAAAACATGATGTATCTTGACTTTTTTTTTTTAAAAAAAAATAGAAGTTTGTTTCTATGTATAAATATGCATATTTACAAGCTAGAGGATACATTCAAGTTATCCTCTGTTTATGTTGGATAAGTCTGTGGATGGTGCTGTGCACTGCTGCATTAAGGAGGTCTAGATCCTTGAGGTTACAGTTCTGATACCATGGTTATCAACTTTTCTGTTGAAAAAAGGAAGGCTTTTCACATCACAGTCTACTGGGGGGTTCCTCCTGATCATTTGCAATTGAACCCCTGCATATTGTAGAGGATTATGGGACATCATATATTATTCTAGGGCATACGCTTGTTCACATTGTGACTCACTCCACATAGCTGAATAACCCCTAGAATACAGCCAAGATTCCCTTGCAATTCCAGATTGCAGAGAGAAAGTCCATAGTGGTGGGCAAGCTTTCATGTAAGCTTGTTCCCCATAACTGTTCTAACCGGGTATTCTTCAATGAGAAGATGTGTGATTGCAGACAAGATTTTACTTGAAATGTTGTTTACTACAACCATTGGGATTCCTAGTTTGAAAACCACTGGGTATTTGAATGAAAGTACACCATGCATGGGACCAGGCAAAAAAGATGATGTATATGGCATGTCACAACCTCCAGCTTCAAATGATCTGAGGACTATGGATCTAAGAATTAATGTTGGCTTTGGAGAGAGATACTTGTGTTGCTGACTCCTGCCACCACTCCCAGCCAATGGTTAAGTGCCTAATTCATAGGGATCTATGGTAGAAATCTCAAGTGTTTATATTGGTGGTCTGTATTGGTAGAAAATACTCCAAATCCTATTTTTGGACTTGTCTTTAATAAGGACCCCATGGGGTGGGAGCAATGCTTTAATATAACACAGAAAGGGACCACGAAAACAACAACAAAATAGTGTATGTATATATTTATCTATAGCCTACTGTTTCTGTATTTGAATGGTTTGGTAATGTCAACAAGTGATTGTTCCTATTGTGTTTACTGCTTTGAAATTCTTTGCATGACTTCTGACATAATAAATCCTTTAATAAGAAAGATATCTATATCTATATAACTATATATATTGTTAGCCTGCAAAACATTCTTGTCAGATTGGCCATGTTTTGTGCAAATTGTATATTACTGTTGTGAGCAACATTGGAATATGACCTTTAATTAACTGTTGGCATTAAAAGATGTTTTTATGGATAATAAAATTGTCACTGTGTGCTGGGATAGGTGAAGCTCTACCTTCATCAACTATTACAGGGAAGTTAGAGAAAGAATAGACCTACATTATAGTATTTAGATTGATCATTGACTGAGTCTTCAGATGATGAGCCAGGACCCAAGGCAGTTGCGGACCAATCTAAGGTGGGTCACATAAGGGCCTAAACCACCAGTTTCTTCTAAGTTTTTCTTTAAAAAAAAATTCAAAGCAAAAAGATGAGAAGGCGTAAGAAAAGATAACAAGAAACAGAAGAAGAGAAGTTGAAAGACAAATGCACAGTAAAGTATTAAAAATGGACCCCATATTGCACATTGGTGTTAAACTTTACTCCTGGTCTGAAAAGGCTGAAAACCTGGAATAGACCAACCAGATTTCATGGGTACAGTACATACTATCTCCCTTCTCCCTTCACCCTGTGACAAAACAGGTTAAAACGGGTAAAGTGGTATCACAAAGTGACACAAAGAGTTGTCATGCACTAAAATCACACACACAACAGCTTTTAAATCATTTAAAAATGGTTCAGATTCAGTCAAGTATATCGTGTGCCACATGCAACTTGCCCCACAGTTCTAATTAAACATTGTATTGGACTTCTGAAGTGGCAAGAGGATGTCCACTTCTTTGGGAATGCAACATGAAGAATTCAGTGTCAGTTACTTCTGTGTCAGCATGTTTTGACTTGCATGGTAAGGACTGTTGCAAAGAAAGGTAAGAAAATCTAATCCTCCATATACTTATTCAGGAGGAAGTCCTATGCTGTGCATCCAATGAAATGCATTCCTAAGTCAGTAAATAGGCTTGTGTTCTTAAGCAATCGTAAGTGTGCTAACCTGAGAATAAATGCCCTGGAACTCAATGGACACAGTCCTGAATAAACAAGCACAGGATCATTCTGAATATGTGGAATACATTGTGAGTAATCTGTAACCCTGTATTTGGGAACTGTAGTTAAAGCATGAAGGATTGCTCTTGCTGTTCCCATTCCTGCATCTATGCTTTGGCTTCAAGTTTTGTTTTACTCTGCCCTCACCCGCTCCAGACTCTCTGTACTATCCTTTTTCTGGATGGGGGGGGGGAGGGATGGGCTGAATTGCCTGTCCTGAAAGCCTCCAGGAGTGGCACTTCACCTTTTAAACAGGTAACAGCCTCACACACACACATACAATTTAACATTATTATTTAAAAAAAAATACAATTTTTCATTACAAGAAGTGGATCTTCAGCCACTTCCAGGTTTTATTTTGATTTGGCATTTTTGCCAAATGTTTCCAGGGGCAACTGTTAGCCCCCCTTACCAGCTGTGATTGCCTGCCCTTGAAACACAGCCTATTCAGGTTTGGACAGATATCAGGGTTGTGGGGAACAAGTACAATGCAGTTTCTGCCCTTCTTTCACACATTATTTCATTATCAATTACAATATTTCCTGAGCATCTTCTGGTGGGACAAAAAAAAAAAAGAGTGAGAGAGGAAACAATTTAAATAGAGCTACATGTTTTTCCAATATTGGCTTTCCATTTGAATTACAGATGGAAACAGAGTTTAACCAGTGGTAGGGGTAATGTGGCACTGAAGCAACAAGAACCAAAATCTACAGTTGGACAACACATTTATAATATAAAGTAAACTTTACACAAGGCTATAATACCACAGTAAGAGCCAGCATGGTGTTGGATAACTCTGCAGAATAGGGCTCGAATCCCCAATTGGCTATGGAAATCTACTGGGTGACCTTGAACAAGTCACACTCTCTCAGCCTCAGAGGGAGGCAGTGGCAACCTCCCCCTACCCAAAAAATCTTGCCAAGAAAACCCATAATAAGGCCACTTTACGGTCACCATAAGTCAGAACCCATTTGAAGGCACATAGCAACATTACCACAACGTATTGTAGACTTTCGAGTTCTCCAGAATTCTTCATCAGGCTATGTAATACAAATAAAGAGAAGTGGGGGGAGCCAAGTAAAGTACCAAGATTAAACTAAACAAAACCTTAGGATAGAAAGGTGGGTGTTTGGGGGAGGGAGTCAAGCCAGATACTATCCCCATTGCTTTTTCTACTATCTGGTTTGAGTAACCAGAAAACCTGTGCACAGTGTTGTAATATCTTGTTTCGCCCTCAGGTACTCTATTGCCTAACTATGGATTTTGGAGCCGGGGAGAGGGGTGGTCTTCATAGGCTAAAGCAGCCTTTTACCTTTTTATGAACTGAGATGCATGTCTGACAGAGCTACACCACATGGTTGTGTGAACCAAGAAGGGAAGGTTTAGAAACTGGCTGTTTCCATGAGACTGACCGTGACCCTGCACCCGTTTAGTCCAAGGTCTCATACTGAGTTCAATGGAGCTTATTTTAATTTAGAACCTGGAAAAATGTAGGGTTTTTTAACTACCATTCTCAGAATGGTAATAAGCAGAGGAAGCAATGAAAGCAGAGCTTGGGAAAAGTTACTCTTTTTCAACACCATTCTCAGAATCCCCTACACCAGTGGTTCTTAACCTTTTCTATTTACAACAACAACAAAGCTTTTATTATAGTCAACAGACCATTACACAACACATTAAATACATATTAAAATAGATACAATGCAATAAAACAATACAATAAAAATATTCATATAAAATGTACTATCATACTAATCCAGTTTTATAATACAGAATATAAGAGGGGCACTCCAAAAAGCGATACAAGGACTCCCTGAAACAACATCTCAGGCTCGGCCAAATTGATCACCAACAATGGTCCGCCCTGGCCTCACATTGGGAGGCACGGAGACACACTATCCACAATGCTGCAGCCTTATTTGAGAACTCACGCCGAACAAGTCTTGAAGAGAAACGACAACGCAGAAAGAATCACAACCCAGAAACATCGCCCAAGGAGACCTTCTGTTGTGCTTTCTGCAACCAGACTTGTTTATCTCGGATTGGCCTTTTCAGTCATCAGCGCGCTTGCAGAAAGCGTGGGATGAGTCCTTCCTGAATCTTTGTTTGCGAAGAAAAGCCAGAGAGAGAGAGAGAGAGACTAAATGGGTTAGTTAGTAGAGGTAACATAATGGTAAAAACAAGATTAAATATTTAATTGGCCATTTCTTAAAAGAATAAAAGACACTTCATCGTCCCATCTAGTTTGACCATCATATAGCTGTTCTTTTGCTCTAGAGCAGTGGCTCTTAACCTTTTCTTTACCATGGACCCCCTTTAAATATATTTTGTTGCCGCAGACCCCTAAGACTTAACTCAATATTTAAACCCATAATAAGAATAATACCTAATAATAATAATACAGCATCAATTAAACCTTCCTTCAGAGGCACTGGAGGGGGAGGAAAGACTTTTCTCCTGCAATTTTGTGGCTAGAGTGGATTGAATGGCAATGCGCAGGCCAAGCCAGCCAGCTTGCTTTTACCTTGGCTCCTGTCACGTTGACTGAGCAGCCTTCAACCCTTCGCGGACCCCTGGGGGTCCCGAGACCCCAGGTTAAGAACCACTGCCCTACACTGTGCTGTCTAGTGGATTCTGGGAGTGGTAGTCCCAAAGGGTAACTTTTCTGAACAGAGGCTCGAGTCAGTATTGCATTATAGTGAAGAAAGACACCACCACTTTTCCTCACCCCAAACCGGGTGGAGCGAGAGGGCAAAGCACTTCCCATTACCATCATCATCAGGTTCGAGCGCGGCTCGCTGATGACGTCACTCGCCGTCGCTGGCCAAAGCCAACTCATGGAAACGTCAGCGGGACGACAGGGTGAGGGCGGAAGTGGAGGACCTTACCGGAAGAAGCTTCCACGTGCCCAAGCGGAAAGTGGAGGGGGGAGTACAAGGAAGTCCGGTAGCTTCTTCCTGTGGCCCAGCGGAGGCCATGAGCTGCCCTGTGACCTGCGCTGCCTGGGTTCCACGAGGCGTTGCCAAGGAGACGCCGGATAAGGTGAGAGGAGCAACCTTGGCCATTTCCTCCGCTTTCCTTCCCTCATCAGCCTCCCTGGAGTGGAAACCCCGAATGGCTTCCCCGGGTCGCTCCCGAGGGGGAGGCCCTTCAGCACCGCCCTGTTGGGAAGTAGCCCCCGACGCCGCCTTGTTCTTTTCACGGCCGCCAAAGTAGCGGGCAAGCTTCCTCGGTTCGCCGCAACTCTGGTTCAGTTGGGAAGTCGAAGGCTTTCATGGCCGCATCCATAGGTTTTCCATGTGTTTTTTTCCTGGCTATGAGGCCGTGTTCTGGAAGAGTTTCTTTCTGATGTTTGGCCTGCATCTGTGGCTGGCATCTTCAATGAATGGTTGGGTAGGAGTGTATGTGGCGTTTATATACTGTGAACCCCTGTAGGAAAGGATATGTAAATTTGTGTAATTGAATGGTTAACTTCTGGGAATAAAAATGCAAGGCTCCTTAGTGTCTGTTTGGCTAATGGTTGGTCGGTGGGCCATTATCTGCTGGAACTCCCCTTGTCCTTGGGTGGAATTCCTTTGTAAGTGTTGAGTTTTGTTTCTATTGTAATTCAAAACTGGTAGCCAGATTTTGTTTACTTTTAGGGTTTCTTCTTTCTTGTTGAAGTTGTCCAGGTGTTTGTGGATTTCAAGAGCTTCTCTGTATATTCTGACATGATAGTTGTTGGTCTAGTCCAGAATTTCGGTGTTTTTAAATAACATTTTGTGTCCAGGTTGGTTTATAACATGTTCTGCTACTGCTGATTTTTCTGGCTGGCCCAGTCTGCAGTGTCTCTCATGGCCCTTGATTCGTGTTTGCACACTGCGTTTAGTGGTCCCTATGTAAACTTGTCCACAGCTGCATGGTATGCTGTAAACTCCTGCAGCTGTGAGAGGGTCTCTTTCATCCTTCGCTGAGCGTAGCATTTCTTGGATTTTCTTGGTTGGTCTGTAGATCGTTTGGAGGTTGTGTTTCCTCATTAGTTTTCTTATTCTGTCTGTGACTCCTTTGATGTATGGTAAAAATACCTTCCCTTTGGGTGGCTGTTTTTCTTCATTCCTGTATTTTTTTCTGGGTCTGGCTGCTCCTGTGATGTCTGATTTGGAGTAACCGTTAGCCTGTAGGGCCCGGTTTAGGTGCCTCAGTTCGTCCTCCAGGTTGTGGGGTTCGCAGATCCTTTTTGCACGGTCTACCAATGTTTTATTGTGCTTCTTTTTTGTCCTGGGTGATGATTGGAGTTCTTGTGTAGGTATCTATCTGTATGTGTGGGTTTTCTGTATACCTTATGGCCTAACTGTTGCTTTGGTTTGTGGATGACTAGGACATCCAAGAATGGCAGTATTCCTTCCTTTTCTTTTTCCATCTCTTTTTCTTTTTTACATATCGTCCCCAGCAGGGGTTCACAGCAATATAAACTTCACACACACCTACACAACCATTCTCTGAGGATGCCAGCCACAGATGCAGGCGAAACATCAGAAAGAAACTATTCCAGAACACGGCCTCACAGCCCGGAAAAAACCCAAGGAAAATCTGGTTCAGTTGTTGTTAACTGCTGTGGCTCACATGGATGGATGGAAGAGGAGAGCCCTGCAAGTCTCCCCATCATCTGCTCAGGTCTTGCAAATGGAGGCCCATGGCTTCCTTGGTGGAGTCTTTCCAGCTGTAATGAGGCCTTCTGCCTTGTTCAGGCTGGATGATAAATAGAAGCCCAAGACAAAACAATGCAGGCCTGGGCTGAGTTATACAGTGTGAAGTCGAAGGCTTTCACAGCTGACATCCATAGATTTTCCTTGGGTTTTTTTCCGGGCTGTGAGGTCGTGTTCTGGAACAGTTTCTTTCTGACGTTTCGCCTGCATCCGTGGTTGGAATCTTCAGAGAATGGTTGGGTAGAAGCGTTTGTGGAGTTTATATATTGTGCACCCCTGTTGGGGAGTACTGTATATGTAAATTTGTGTAATTGAATGGTTAGTTTCTGTGTATAGAAATACAAGCTCGTTAGTTGTCCAGAATGCACAGAGAAAGTATTGAAATCCACAAACACCTGGACAACTTCAACAGGAAAGAAGAAACCCTAAAAGTAAGCCAAATCTGGCTACCAGTCCTGAAAAACACTAAAATCAAAACTCAACACTTGCAAATGAACTCCACCCAGGGACAGGGGGATTTCCAGCAGACAATGGACCATTAGCCAACCATTAGCCAAACAGACACTAATCCTCCTTGCATATCTAAACCCAGAAACTAGCCATTCAAATACACAAATTTACATATCCTCCCCAACAAGGGTTCAAAGTAAATACCCTACACACACACACTCCTACCAACCACAGAGGCAGGCGAAATGTCAGAAATAAACGCTTCCAAAACACAGCCTCACAGCCCAGAAAAAACCCAAGGAAAATCTATGAGTTATACAGTGTTTGTCTATTTTATAATGTCTAATGAAGGTGGGAGGCTCTTTCCACCCCGCAGCCTCACAGCCATCCCTTATTGAAGCTGAGGCTGCACATAACAATAATAGTTGCCATAGATTGTGTGGAACAGGCCCACACCTGCTTTGGTCTAGTCACTTCTGCATAATCCTAACATAAGAATATGCAAGTTTTTATCCAACTAGACAGCCTATGTTTAGTTGCCTTATTACCCATTGTCTTAGGATGGAAAGAGACAAAAAGGGCCTATGTCCATCTAAACTCTGCTGCCCTCCTGTTTGTGTAACAGGAGAAGAAGTGGCACTGCAGACTTTTAGGGCCATCCTATACTTCAGTGCTACTCAAAGTGGCGGTTCATGGCCCTGCGCTGGTTCCTGGAGAGCATCCCAGGAAAGAAAGAAGCAATTGTAACCACAGGGCACAAATACGGTGCTGGTCCCTGGCACAATGGGGGCGAGGGAGAGCATTGAAGGGGAAAAGTTTTTGGTCTCCCACAACAGATAGCTTAAGAAGCACTGCTATACCATTCAAAAGTGAAACCCTTCACGTTCAGTAAGGCTTTAGTGTAGTTGTTTGCTCTAAAGTCAAGTTTACCTTATGTTAACCCAGGGCTTGTCTATAGGAGCCCAAATAAACCAGTGCCCCACAGTATTTTGCAGCAGCTGCGACTTGTCTTAATTATGTTTTTATCTCTATAAGCTTTGCATGCAAGGTGGTAGCCATAAGTGATTTATTCAGGTTTGTACTTACCTCAGTTTGCTGCTGCCAGACTTAAAAAAAATAACCCGATGTTCATAGAGTGATATTTTGATTTAACAGAAAAGAAAAGAAAAAAACCCGGCCACCCTATTTTCTTGCCTTAGCGCTTGCCCACTAAGGTGAAAAATCAACTTGACAATGCCGAGCGCTTACCATATTAGCAAGCCCCCTACACACACTTGCCCGAGCAATCAACCTTGTGTTTCCTCACCTATGGGAAAGCAAATCACTTGTCCAAACAAGCAGGAATGCACATTCCCCTGCTGTTTTTTAAAAACTCCAGGAAAAACAGCAAAAGCTTTTCACTCTTGAGTTTTTGACCTTTTTGGCCCCTCATTCTGAATATGGTGATACGATGAGAGATCCCATTAAGACACAGGTAGGATTCTCCTCACAGTCCGTGAGGAGTATTTTCACTGTTTAGAGTGCCTCCAGTGAACGAGAGATCTTCAAGAACTCCCAGTCATCAACTGCCCTACTCAGGTCTTGCAAACTCATAACACTGGTTTCCTTGATTGAATCCATCCATCCATAATGTGGTCTTTCTCTTTTCCTACTGCCTTCCATTTTGCCCAACATTATTAGTTTTTTTTCCAGTGACAAATGTTTTCTCATTACATGTCCAAAGCAGGACAGCCGCAGTTTAGTTATCTTGGCTTCTAGTGAGCAGGCTTTATAGGTTAGTTTTAAATTAAGTATGGGCCAACTTAATTGGGACAGAGAATCATTTTTTGCTCTCCCTTTTAAAAATGAAAGAAATTGTTATTACGATCTGCCTCATGAAGCAATAGGAACAACATTGGTCCCTTGTAAGGCAGAGTCCTAATAAAGACTTTACATGACATATTGTTACTTATTTCTCAAAATTTATATTAGGCTTTTCCATGCGAGGAAGGCATGAAGTAGCTTACAGCAATTTGTTAAAACACTACACAACAGCAAAAAGAACAAAACCACTTAAAGATCAGCAAGGGAACAATATAACAACAAGAACATTGTATTTTTTGCATGTGGCTTTCTAATAGACCAGTACTGCAACTATTCTAACGTGAACATGTCATCATTTCGGCCATTAGGTTTTTGAATTAATATTTTCAGTCAGACCTCCATATCCGAGGGTTTGTTTCCCGGGCTTACCACAGATACCAGAAACCGTAGTAACAGTGAAAAATGTACCAAAGAGTTGAGTTGGAGGACCTAAAAAATGCCTAGAAAGAATATCTCTCTAGGCATTTTCCACATGGTACGTAAACCTGTTTTGTGTCCTGTGGATAACTAAAACCATGGCTATTGGTTCCGTGGATATGGGGGTCCAACTGTATATATAATTCAGTATCTTGTTCCCTCTCTAGAGTTTTTTAGTGTGCTTTATCTGAAAAGCCAACTGTACAGTTGTTCTTCTGTGTCCACAAATGTAAGTATTCATGGCTTGAAAATATTTTTTAAAAAATAATAATCCAAAAAGCAAACCTTAATTTTGCCATTGCATATAATGGGACTTGAGTATTCATGGATTTTGGTATCCACGGGGGTACCAACCCCCAATGAATATGAAGGGACAACTGTATTCATAATGTAAAAGCTGCATAGCATGTTGATATGTTATTTCAGAACGCCTTGTTTTCAGCTTGTTTCCTCAGTATTAAGAATATTGATCTGGGGTTATTATGGGTCTGTTTTAAGTTTAATTATAATTTTGACTTGATTATAATTTTGTACTCTCTGTTTCCATTTTGCAGGTCCAACTTGATAAGGAGGAACTGAAGCGCTTGATCAATGAAGGCAAGGAAAGACTGCAGTAAGTCTTGCCTATCATGATACATGATCTGCATGAATTGTTGCAGGAGACAGCTACAGCTGTTAAAACTAAAAATAGATTTGGTTGAAAGATCTGGAAGTACAATGCACAAAGACCTATCCAGGTTTCCAGCACTAATCCACCTTCTCATGTTGCATCTTCACCTTTTAACTCCCTTTCAAACCTTCCTCCAAGACATCACATCCAGGTTTCCAAGCCCCGGTCCATCTCCAAGATGTAAGGTGGGAAAGGGACTCAAAGAATGAAGGGGTGGTGTGAGAAGCTGGATTGGGGCTTGTAAATTTGGATGGAGCATCTTGGAGGAAGGTGGGAGTGGGATTTAAGGAGTGAACGAGTAGTGCAAAAAGCAGGATTGGGATTTGGAACCTGGATGTGGTGTCTTGGTGGAAGATGGGAAAAGGAGTGGAGGGGTGGTGTCTTGACAGGGGAGGGTACAGCGAGGAGGAGATAGAGCCAGTTAAGCACCATCTACAAACTCACAAATAATTAAATCTGCGAAAGAGCAATCCACAAATGTAGAGGGCTGACTGTATTCAATATGTAGTTAGCTGTGCTAAGCCACTGATTTCTGTCATTGTATGTATAAAAATTGTGTCACAGTGAGTCTCTGAATTAGATGATGGGGATTAATATAGAAAGTGATTGCTTCAGTTCAGGGCCAAACAAGATTCTTGTTTGTAGAAACTGCAGCCTTGGTAATGATTGGAAGAACACTTGTTTCTCTTGTTAGGACTGCTGTGCCAGTGGTCTGAGTGAACCTCCAGTAAATGGATGTGAGATTTACATCTGAATCCATTACTTCAGCTGAATCACATAGAGCTCAGTAGAACTGGCTCACTCAAAAAAGATATGAAATGGTGCACATGGCTACAGTTCAGGTGGTGACATTCTATGCCATTGAACTGCAAAGTTAATGAATATATTTTTAAATTTTTCTCTTGCATAAAGGACAGGAGATAGTGATGATGATGAACAGGAAGAGGCTTCAGGAGATGCAATGGATGTTGCTGATACTGAAGCAGCTGCCTCTGCTTCCCAAGAGGAGGACTCTGAAGCGGCTGAAAAGCTGAATGATGATGAACTGGCCGAATATGACTTGGATAATTATGATGAGGAAACTGCAGGTAACATTAACTTTATTTTCTAATCACCATCAGATTCTCTAAAACTTCTCATGGGAGGGTGTGGGTGTGGATTTTCTTTGTGGGCTGGAATATACATATATGGCTGGTATATCTAGAGCAATCTGAGTAGAGCTGAGAAAGGAATTAGAATGAGTGGTCTTTTAATGAAGTAGAAGGAAAAGGATTACAAGGTTTATGGCTGATGAAACTCATTTGAAACACTTGGCTCCAGTTGTTTTGATAATGAAATAGGCATTTGGAATTGTCTGGGCTAAGAAGGTCCTAAAAGTCCTCCAGTTCACTATTCTGCCCAAATATTACACCCTCCATGTACATATCTATACAATCCAGAGACTTAAAAAATGAGCAAGTAGTACTATTAAGTTGCTAGTATTTTTATTTTTTATTTTTTAAGGTATTTATATCTCACTCTTCAGCCACAAAGGATCTCAGAGCGGCTTACAAATTGTTAAGCGATAGCACCTAGACATCTACACTGCTTTTATAGCATGCTAGGCTCTCACCAAGCGGTTTCCAATGTGTGTTGGCTAATTGCCCCCACAAACTGGGTACTCGTTTTACTGACCTAGGAAATGATGGAAGGCTGAGTGAACCTTGGAGCCCTTGGGATTGAAGTTGCAACGTTGTAGCTTGCAGTACTGGTGTTTAACCACTACACCACCAGAGCTCCCTAATCTAGAAAGGTTCCCTTCAAATTACCTGCCCTTCTTTTGCACTTTCTGGAAATATTTGTCAGGTTGCTCTGAGAAACAAGATGAATACTCAGTCTCATCTAACAAAGCTATTTTTTTGTGTGGTTTTTAGACTTCTTTGTAATCTCTAACTTGGCTCTTAGGCCCTCAGTTTTCTCCTTAGAGTAGCACCTTTAATAAACTAACTAAAATGTCACAAAATAGTGTGCAACCTTTTGAGTTCTTGAGAACTCTTCATCAGATAAGATGTTAAAGCAGGTTAGAGCAAGTGAGTGTGCAAGCTGATTTTAAAGCAATGGGATCTGCGTTTCAGTCACAATCTTGATTTTCAGAAAATATATTCCTTCCAGTCCCTAGGTAAAACTAACCAATTTGGTTTCTACTGACTTCTTTTAATTAGATGAAATTAATCTTTGGCTTTGTCAATAAACAAATGACCCAGTTTTGACTTCTGTTTGCCATCTCTTAAGTGGTGTGTTCTGTCTATGAATGGAGACAAATCCAGTTTACAATTATAGTTTGTGCTTAAAAAATGATTTTTTTTTAGTATATATTTTTTCATCTCAGCAATCTTACGATAGTTTGAAATTTCCACAGTACCTAGGAGAGCAGAGCTGGATAACTTGTGGCCCTGCAGATGGAAGATGCAGTCCAACAATATATTGAGAGCCACAAGTTGTCCAACCGTGTTGGTTGACCTTAAATTTCATGTCCTCTGTCTCATCCCACATTGCATCTGAATATCATGACTAAAATACAGACTCCATGGCTGTAAAATCAGGATTTTTTTTCACCTCTTGAAGCCTCAACTATTAAGAGTAAAGATATTACAATTACTTTTCCCAAAGCTACTGCAACTGGAACCTTGTTATGAAAGTTCATTGTTGTATGTTTTGTTTGAGGCTTTTTTAAAAATGTTGTCCCAGATCTAAAAAGCTATAACTAGATTATTTGCATTATGATAGTGTGGTTTAAATTAGAAATTTCACTGTTTCATTTTAAATCCTTCTATGTTTTCTCTGGTGCCTCAAACAACACATTGAAAGACTACTTGATGATGCATTTTAGCCAATAGTACTTTCACTCAGGGAACTATTGCTTTTTAAGTTCTGTTATGTAATTTTGACTGACTGCGCACAACTGCCTGCAATGTAAAATCGTGAACATTCCTTTATAGGTGCTGAGAGTCTGGGAGAGACCCTAGCAGGTCTTACAGTATATGGAAGTAATGAAAATGACCCTTACATCACTATAAAAAATACTGTGAGTGTTAAAGCATTATTGTTTTTTCATTTGAGAAAGGAGAAGGGCAGCTGAAATGTTCACGGAAGGTGAAGTCACTCTGTTGAGTGTGTGGTGACCAGTGATTTCCATATTGCTTATTGCAGGGGGGAAATCAACACTATACTTTTAAAAATTAAGTGACTGACATCTGTATCTTTTTACATTAAACTATCCATTCTTTAGACTGTATACCCGAATATTAAAGTGCTCTCAAACCTTTGTGCCTTTTAGCAAACATACTTTTGAGCATTTCGCACTGAAGCACCTTATGTGTGCAACTGTTAAAAATATTTTGGAAGACAATTGTGGTGATTTCAGCTGTTGTTTGGTTGCCGGTGTACTCAGTCTTCATTCACTTTTAATTATAGCCCCATCTTGGGCTCTTTTTGCTGAAGGCAGCTTATGAGATGGTCCTGGTTTTCTCAATTTAATTTATACACTGTGTTGCTCTTGGTTGCCTACATCAGGGGCTAGCAGAAGACAAATCAGGGTCTAGTGGTAGATCAGATGAATTGCAGCAGATCTACAAGACAATCCAATATCCAATGATTGTTTAACAATGAAGCTTTCTTTTCTAACAAATTAGTCTGATTAAATTGAGAAAGCTTGGAGGGAAAACCAACATAGGGATGTGTGAGAAGAACTGTATTGGGCATACTGATTTGAAGTGGCTTCTAAAGGCTGGGTGGCTGCATTGGAAAAAACCCACTAGAGGTCACACTTCTGCCAGATTTTGGCAGCTGTTGCTGGTTTTTCCACTGTTGAAATTTAGCAGCAGTTGTGTTGGCTGTCTATGGTCCTTGTCGTCCTGCCCATGTGCAGAGCAGAGTATCTCCTTTCCTCCTAGAAGGGAAGACCAGAAGAAGGATTTTTAAATATATGTATATTCAGTTTCAATGGCAGCATCAATTTTCATTGTCAGGGGAGCAGGGGCCTCAAAAACAGCAAGGAGAACCACATGCGACTGGTGGGCCACATTTTGTCCACCCTGTTCTGTAGCAATAATATAGTACTACTGAGTTTTCTCCATGAAAAATGTTTAAAAGCCTGATTCATAAGGGCTTCAATCATCATCTTGTTTTCTTTTAGGAGCAATATGAGTTGGAAGACTTTGTGATTAAGCCCAGTGACAATCTTGTTGTATGTGGCAGAGTTGATAAGGACCACTGCAGTCTGGAGGTTCATGGTTCGTAAATGTTTTTGGCTTCTAATACAGTGCTAGAAGACTTGGATCTTTCATATGAAAATGGTTCTCTTTGTTTGTAGTTTCAAAAGCCATTTACCTTCACATTTGAATTCTTCTGTGTTTTTAAATATGAGTGTGTTTGTAAAAATCAAATGTATGTGGTATAAATGAAAATCCAAGCAACCCTAGTCAACAGAGCCAGAGGCGAGCAATGCTGGGAGTTGTAATCCAGCAACCTCTGGAGAACCACATTGTTCTCACCTTAGTATAAACACTTTCCTAAGTTTTAATGGGGAAATACTATGCTATTCATTTATTTCTAAGCTGGGTTTCATGTTTGTACTGTAGTCAGAATGTTCCTTAATATGTAAGTGTTATGAAAATATGAACTAATTTAATTCCAGTATATATTGTCAAGAGAGAGTTCCATTACTGTTGATTGCATAGAAATGAATACCTTCACAAATTATTGGGGATGTGTAGCTGTGCCTGCTAGCTATACTTCCACTAGCATCTAAAGGAAATCTAAGCACACATAGATACCATTGTGCGTCTCTACAACTCTTCCATGCAAAGCAAGATACCATATTCTACAGAGGAGCCCTACAAACTTTAAAGTTTGCATAGGGCACCTTTTCATGCTTGTCGAAGGCCTTTAGGCGGAAACTGAGTTTGACAGTAGGGGAACAAGGTCCTGCAAACTCTTGTGATTTCTTGGCATGTTTGAGTAAGTTTAAATTAACTCTTCTGTGATTACATGGGAAGCTACTTTATTCAAGTTACTTATCTATCTAGTTCTAAACTGACTTTAAGAAGGGACAGAGAAGGATGTTGTCGGTCACTTGTTACCTGATCATTTTAACTGGAAATGCTAGAGGTAGAAGCTGGGATCGTCTATGTGCAAAGTAGGTGCACAGCCATGGTGCTGTGGTCTTTCCTCTGTTGCTGGCACAGTCATTTGCCAGTCTCTTGGTTTGTGTGATTGAAGTAGGTACAGTTGTCCTTCCGTATCCACGGATTTAAGTATTCATGGCTTGAAAATATTCTTTAAAAAATAATAATCCAAAAAGCAAACCTTGCCATTTTATATAAGGGACACCATTTTGCTATGTCATTGCATATAATGGGACTTGAGTATTCACGGGTTTTGGTATCCATGGGAGGTCCTGGAACCAAACCCCAGCGAATATGAAGGGGCAACTGTATATATAGAGATCAGTAAATCAGATGTGTGGTGGGTTAATACTGGCAACATAAAGAATGTATCATTTATCTTTCCAGCCTGATCATAGTACACCAGTCATATGTTGAGGCTTGTGAATAATTCTGGAAACTGTCTTTTTTGTTTACTTTGGAGAGAAGGGGAATTGACAGGCTTACTTGTGCTTGGTGCAGTACAAGTTGTGCAGCCCAGATTTAAAATGAATACACTGTAATGGTGAAGGATCTCAGAAAGTGCCTTCACGTTTAGATGCTGCATACTTGGCATACTTACTCTAACTCTGCACATCAGAATGTGTGTTCTGTTTCATATACTTTAATAATAGGAATGCACTTTGTTGACTTGCAAACTTTCACTTTATTGATTGTGGGAAAATGTAATTGTTTCAGTTTACAATCATGAAGAGGACTCCTTTTATGTCCATCATGATCTCATCTTATCTGCGTACCCTTTAAGTTCGGAATGGCTGAACTTTGATCCTAGCCCAGATGATTCTACAGGTGAGTTAAAAACTTTATTTAACAAGCTCCACATTGGTACTTTCTAGATAGCAAGGCACATCTTCCCACCACTGTCTTTTCTCCTCCCCTGCCTCTGCCTTGTCATTTATTCTGATTCAGACATCTGAGAAGTGTTTTTCCATAAACAGAAACTTCTTAAATTTGGGGAGGGATGGTAAAACAATTCAGTAGACCTTCTAGCTGTTAAGGCAAAAGTCTGTCTCCAACTTTATTTATCTTTGTTGTAACATACAACCCCCTCACAGGTGACCCTGGCCTTGGCTTTATCAACATTTAAGCAACTTTTTGTAGGTACAAATGGGCAGGTATTCCAAATTCAGCTTCTTCCTTTCCTTTCTCTGTTTCCCCATATCTTGCTTTAGATTATTGGTAGAATGGTAAGCCCATTCCTACCGGTTGTTAATGTAATACCCTTTTCCCAAATACTATTTCTACCGGGCCATTAAAATACTCTCTTTTTTCTTACACAAGTTGACAACAGCATACTTAAGTTTGTTCTGAGAAAGCTGTAAATGAATGCACTTTCATTTGTGCATGCTTTCAAATCTATATTGGAACTAGAGTGTTGGTTTTAGATATGGAAAACCTGGGTTCTAATTCCCACTCCCATAGGAAGGTTACTGGGTGGGCAGATTATTGTGTAGGGGCCTAACCAAACCTTGATTAAAAGCCTACACTGACTTCTCTGGGTGAAAGACAGAATGCAAATGTAATAATATCCTAGCCAATAATTTGTGGTAAAGAACATTGTATTTCATTGTTTTTAAATGCCTTTTTTTGTACTTTTTGACATTATTTGTATTTTACTGTAGTATTTGTGTGTGTACATTCAGACGTATATGTACACACAGTATTAGTTTTAAAAGAACCTTGTAGCAGACTATGGGATAATGAGTCTCATTTTTTTAATAAAAGGAATTATTTATTTACTTATTTATACATGTATCTCTGTCTTTGATAAAGCAACACAACTTAAGAATAAAAATAAAATTTTAACGAAACTCTGGCATTCTACTGATTTACTGAATAACCTAGCATATACTCAGGAAATAAAAGAAACCAGCTTGTTCATTTTTAGGATTCATGAAATAACTCAAGACTACCCTGAATGTTTCTCCTTCAGGAAATTATATTGCAGTGGGCACAATGAGTCCTGTGATTGAAGTATGGGACCTTGATGTAGTAGACTGTTTAGAACCAGTCTTTTCCCTTGGAAGCAAGAAAGCAAAGACAAAGAAAAAGAAAGGAAAGAAGGTAAGTAAACAAACATTATACTCGTAGTAAGCTGTAACGTATTTGAACAAGGACCAGATAGAGCTCCCCTCTTTCTTGTTTCTGAAGAGCATTATCAAACCATTTATCTTATATTTATTCATATATTGGAGGCTTGTCTTGAAACAGGCATTGTTCCCCACCCCGTCTCTTTAGACTGAGGGATTGAAGGTCCTTTGCTATTTGTCTGCTAATCTGTAGTCTATCTGTGGTCCCATTATCACATTCTGGTAACCTGGGTGTCCAGTTTGTTTGTTTGGTTGTTGTTGTTTTAAATAAGGTTTTTCTACATAGAATAAGACTTCACACAGAGATAATAAACAAAAAGAAAAAAGAAATAACAGAAAAGGAAAAGGGAAGAGATATAGAAGAAATAAGCATATAGATAAAGATTACATAATAATAATAATAAAATTTATTTATACCCCGCCCCTCTGTTAAAACAATCGGGGCGGCTTACAAAATTTAAAATACAATACAAATAAAATCCCTAAACACCCCCACTCCCACCCTCCCCCATAAAAAAACATTAAACAAATATAAATTAAAAACAACTAATCTAAAATCACATTTAAAACTATAAATACAATAAAATATAATAAATGGCCAGTAGCCTAGAAGAGGCCAGGATCCTATAAACATAAAATAACACAATACTGCCCTTCTTTCTATAAACTACATTGTACACTTCTTCTGATAACTACCTCATCTTAATTTTCAAAGCCAACAGTTATTAAATAAATTTCTTTTTTTCTTCAAAAAGTCTACTAATGGTTTCTAATCTTTTAAAAATGTCTAATGATTTTTCTCTGATCAGACCTGATAATTTGTCCATTTCTGCTAGTTTGTTCAGTTTTAGCAGCTATTCTTCCATCATAGGTAATAATGAAGTCTTCCAACTTTTAGCATGTAACTATCTTGCAGCTGTGATCATGTATTGCTGTAGTCTTTTATGTCTCCTTTCCAATTCTTCATAAGTCCCGAAAGAAACACTTTTGGTTTTAGTTTTACGCTGATCTTTAATATCCTCTGAATCAAGGTATGTATTTGGATCCAAAACTTTCTCACAAGTCAACCATATATGATAAAATGTCCCTTCTTGTTCATATTTCCAACAGACATTTGGAAACTCCCTTATACATTCTAGACAGCTTTTCTGGTGTCATACCAATGATACATCATTTTATAGATATTCTCTTGCAGATTATAACACAATATAAATCTTTTCCCATTGTTCCATTTAGATATTATATCCACAATTCCTAGAAGAATTAGAGATTAGAGATTTTAAAATATGTAAAGGAACATCAAAATAAGAAAATAATCAGATGTGATTGCTAATATTTGTATCTATGTGGAAGAAATGCAAACTTGTTAATTTTTTATGAAGGGTTTATCAAAAGAAGACAATCAAGAAGGACATACTGATGCGGTTCTTGACCTTTCGTGGAATAAACAACTCAGGTAAAAATAAATTATGTAGTAGTTATCTTGTAGAAAGATTTGCTGCTTCAGTATCAATTAGTGTTGTGTGTTTGCTTCCCTGCCTCCTACCCTTGAGAAGCGGAAGGGACCCCAAATTCCAACTAGCTACCAATACCCACAGTTATTGGGCTCCCCAAGATTCACTGACTGTTGGAATTCACTGAGGGATCTACTGTGCCCACTTTGTTACCTCTGACTTTTCAGAGACTTCCACTCCCTATCTCCTGTCTCTTATGAAGGAAAGAGAGTGAAACACTAGAAAACCAGAATCATAAAACCATAGAGCTGGAAGAGATCACAAGTGCCATCTAATCCAACCCCTTACCATTTAGGAATCCACAATCAAAGCACTCCTGACAGATGGCCATGCAGCCTCTGTTTAAAAACCTCCAAAGAAGGAGACTGCACCACACTCTAAGGCAGTGTATTTCACTGTTGAACAGCTCTTAACGTTAGGTAGTTCTTCCGAATGGTTAGGTGGACTCTCTTTTCCTGTAGTTTGGACCCATTGCTCCATCTCCCAGTCTCTGCACAGCAGAAAACAACCTTGCTCCCTCTTCAGTATGACATGGCTATCAAGTCACCTCTTAACCTTCTTTTTTCCAGGCTAAACATACCCAGCTCCCTAAGCTGCTCCTCATAGGGCATCTTAGCTCAGTTGAAAGTTCTTTAGTCATCCATCCTGGTTTCCTTAGACACCTCCCATTTTTCCTCCTCATTGGAACTTGCTTGAAATTGTGCCTTCAGTGTCTCACTTTTAAGAAACTCCCATCCATCATGAGCTCCCTTCTTTTTTAGTATTCCTTACCATGGGATCACACACAGTATTTCCCTAAGTTTACTGATCCACGTAAGGATCCTTCCACTTCCACCCCATTAATCAGGTCACTGTTGGTTAGGATCATATCTAAAACAGCTGATCCCCTTTTTGCCTCTTCCACCTCTTCCACCTTCTGGATAATGAAATGGTCTGCAAGGCAAGTGAAGAATTTATTGGACCTTATATTCTTGACAAATAACTTCCAACAAAGTTTGACTTCCAACAAATAACAGGATAGTTGAACTCTCCCATTACTACTACATCTCTCCTTTCTTAATGTCTTCGTCATCTATTCCAGGAAGGCCTCATCTAAATTCTCTGTCTGGCCTGGGGGTCTGTAGTACTCACCCACAAATGGCATCACTGTTGTTTCTCTCCCCTTAATTTTTACCCAGATTCTCTCAACCCGGCTTTGCTTTGGTTACATGGAAGTGAGCCCACAACCATACAGCTGTTGTCCAAGATAATGGCAGGTTGTCAGTGTCACAGTTGGTACTGAAAGTGATTTTGAAAATAGATAATAGGCTTGCTTTTCTCATAGTGATTCAGAAGTAGCTTGGAGTAAATGATGGGGATAAGGAATATCTAATGTAAATTGATATTTTGAATCATACCTGCTCTCATGATGCATCGTGCCTTGTCAAACATTATATCCCAACTTTCTTGAGTATAAGGAACATGTATACAATGGACAGTAAAACTTGACCTCCACTGTTTGAACATTCATGTACGCTTGCAGGATGTGCTTCTGAGCACATAGAGCATTGCTTGTTCATGTACTAGTACACATGCACTCAAAATGAGCATTTAAATAAATTACAGTGTGGGTGGAGCCTGCTGGCTTTTACTGTATATGTATTCCTTTTATGCCCAGGTGACTGTGATACCATATTTCTACTTTCAGGGATTCTGCTGAAAATGTTGCTCTTTTGTTTTAAGTGTCTTTAGAAATTCTCTATCAAATTTCATCTGAATGTTATGTTGTTTATTGGGAATAACAGTTACTGGTGACCCCGGTACAGTTCTATAGATGGTTCTTACCTCAGATTTTTGAGAGCATTCCACAAAACACTTCTATTTTAAAAGATGTAATTTTATTGTTTGGTTAGGGGGTTGGGTAAAGTCAGGTAAACAGACAAAATCTGACAGGTAGACATTGCTGTGCTAATCTCCCCTTTATAGTGCATTGCAGGAGTATTCATCTTCCTTTGACCTTTCTACTTTTGGTTGTGTCATAGCCTGGAACCGACATGGATTCAATTGGTATTTTCCACTTGCTGTACATAAGATACTCAGCACTGTTATGGTTTTTATTGTGGAGCAAAAGTTAGGTAAACAGAAAATAAGTTATGTAAACAGAAAACTTTCTGGTTGCATAGTTATTCACCCTCTTTGATGTGACAATCCAAATAAGCTGTGGTGTGACCCACTGCCTTCAAAAGTCTCATAAGTCGTTGAATGGAGTCCACATGTGTGCAATTCCAGGAGCACATGATTTTAGATTAAATATTTCTGTTTCTGGAGAGCACCTCTAAACAAAATTTCATGAAGATCAAGGAACTATCAAAACAAGTCTGCTTCTGCACAAATTTATCCCAATCAAGGTTGGGTTATAAAATAAAACCCAAAATATGAACATCCCCTGGAGCAGTGTTAAATCCATCATTACAAGATAGAAAGAATATAGCTCAACTGCAGCTCTACCTGGAAAATGCCATTCATCAAAACTCAGTGACCAGATAAGGAGAAGCAAAGAAGAAGCCAGTGGTAACTCTGAAGATGCTGGAGAGGTCTCCAGCTGAGATGGGAGAAACTGCAGGGGATAAATATCATCTGGACACCCCACAAAGCTGGACTTTATGGAGAAATGGCAAAAAACCCAACACCACAAAACAACGTTGCTGAAGCAAACTTATATCAAAGCCTGTCTGGGATTTGCAAAAATGTATGGAAGACACAACTAGCCTGTGGGGAAAGGTTCTCTTGTCTGATAAGATTAAAATTAAGCTTGTTGGCCTTGCTGCAAAATGCTGTGTGTGATACAAAGCCAAAAGTGCTCCACTACCTAAGGATACCATCTCCATGATGAAACATAGTGGCAGCATCCTGTTGTGGGGCCTTTCTGTCCCTCTGCTGCCACCAAATTTGGGACGGCCAACCACGTCATGGCAGAACTGTGTCTCCCACAGATGGATAACATGTAGTTAGGTGTGGATGTTCCTTGACAGTTGTGAACTAATTGTCAGAGAAGTCACTCATAACCAGATGGTATGTAAGAATTAACATAAAGAACTATTTATTTGTGAATAATAGAAATATAACTGAGTTAAAATAATTCATTTCACCTGCACATCAATTCCCTTTAAGCCTCTCATATCATATGTCATACTCCAAGCCTCATTGCTATCACTCAAGCCATCTTTCTCACTCCCCTGCTTCTAGCCTCTCTGTCTGACTTCACATTCTCAACTGCTCCACTAAACTGCTTCTTTCCTCTTCACACTCTTCCAGAAGCCCTTTCATTCTCCTCTCCTAGGACTGGCTTCTGAAGCACACTGTTTCCATTTGTTCACTTAGCTGTCCATCACAGAGCCAAATAAAGGGTAACTGTACAAAATTCACCAAAAAAAGCAATATCTTTATTGGCCAATCAAATGCAAAACACATGATGCAAGCTTTCAAAGCACTGCTGGCTTCTTCATCAGACAAAAGATGTTAAAAAATAAAGAAAGAAAAGTGATGTCGGAGTCACAGGTTTACATGTTTCAGATGTTACTTGAATTGTTTTTCAAGTGAGGGGTCTCATGCAGGCAGAGGCCACTCCTACTTCCTGACCATGTGGGGTTGAGACAAAAGACAGTAAAATTTAAATCCTTTTGCAGCAGTGTCAACTCTATAAGTCAAGCTGTTTCTGATTGCAGATGACTTGGGACTGGGGCAGAAGTTTGCCATCAAGGAGGACAGTGCTTGATGGCAACAGTGACACAGGAGCGGTTTAAAAAGAATAATCTGGATGTCTTAGAATGTCCCATTCAAAGGCTCAGTCCAATTGAGAATCTGTGGAAAGGCTTGAAAGTGGCTGTTCGTTAACAAGTCTGCATCTAACCTAGTGCAATTTTGCCACAAAGAACAGCTAAAACTGGGAAGATCCTGATGCACAAAGCTGATAAGATCTGCACAAGAAGATCAGCAGTTGTAATTGCTGCTAAAGGTGTTTCTACTGAGTATTGACTTGGTGGTAGATACTTATGCAGCTAAGAAGCACCAATTTGTTTGTGTTTACTTTGGGGGCAAAATAAAAACGTTTTGTACTTTCACAGTAGGTTTTGTATCTTTTGAGTTCCCCTCCAGGTTGTAACATAACAAAATGTGGGAAAGTCAAGGGTGTGTATGTGAATACTTCTGCAACGCACTGTATCTGCATCAACCACTGGAGTCAGAACAACCAACCCTGTGGTTGCAGTCTTGTTGGTGACATATATAGGAATAATTGAAAGTTACACCTGCATATGTTGGGGGTTTTTTGGTTATTGTGGATAGAAGTATTCAACATCTCCATCCACAGCAACTCCCCCACAATTTTAACTTCCTGCAGCCAGATGGCCTCATCACGGCTATTTAATGAGCAGAGGAGGACAGGGATAGCCATGTTCCTGTTGCTAGACACATGGGGATGACATACTCTTGGATCTCCCAGAGCGTGCCTAGCTTCTTTATGTGCTTGGCTGCAGGAATACAGTCAGAAACTGCTTGGCTGCCCCCTGTTCTTCCCTGGCCACTGAATGGTAAGAGGTGGTGGTAAATTGGCTGTAAGATGGTAACTGAGGAGCTCCCACAGGGGGGGAAGGCATGAAGTTCCATCTGGTAGAGTTTTGTGCTCTGCCAGTTCCATCTAGGACCTTGGCCAAGATACAGTTGTGGCCCACTGGCAACTTCTATTTCTAGAGACTTAACACTTTATTAAAAATGGCTCTTTAATTAAAGTAATATCATCCTCAGTTCCCACACAGCAGTGTTCCTCTAAAGGATGCTACCTCCTATGTGGTTAACCAGATAGCTTGGGAAAAAGAACTCAGTGGCTCGGTTTAATAATCTCATAAATGGAATGCTGTGGTTCAGCAGTCAAATGCATCCAACCTTTTCCAAATCATGGTAAGTTTTTAAGGTGGTCAGTGGCCATTTAAGTATAACTCATGCATATCAGCAAGTGGCTGAACTTTTTATTAAAAACAACAACAATAGAATTAGCTTTTTTCTTTAGGCAGCACTGCTTCTAATATATGGCATTTTATCTCTCTAAGCCATAGGCAGAACTGAGATGAGACAAATGAACATGAGATGTGTATGCAGCTATATGTGTATGGGTTTTAATGATACAAATCAATGATACTTCTTCTTCCAGATCAGTATTGGCAAGTGCATCAGCTGATCATTCTGTAATTCTTTGGGACATGGCCAGGGGCACACCAGCAGCAAACCTTTCCCTTCACACAGACAAGGTATGTTCCTGATTCAGGAAGCATAGCCAGATTAATTTCTTGTAGCCACCAAAATAATAAAAACCTAAATCCAGTTGTCCTAGTTTTAACTACAGAAGACCCTTTGAATGAGTAGAACATACATAAATGTTGACTTACCAAGTTCCCATTGATTCTGTGGGTCTACTCTCCTTGTAAGAGTTGGAATTAGGCCCAGGAAACCTCTGGCACATTAAAGGATGGCAAATATACTATAGGGATAGACCTCTATGAACTAGGGCCCATTTTTCCAGTGTAATTTATTCTTGTAATTTATTATATCGCCACCACTTACGACTCCTCGAACGCTTTCATCAGCGCTGTCTACGCACAATCCTAAATATACACTGGACTGACTATATGACAAATGTTGCTGTCCTTAAGCAAGCAGGGATCACCAGCACTGAGACCATGATATTGAGAACACAGCTGCGCTGGGCAGGGCACGTTTCTAAGATGGAGGACCATCCCTCCCAAAAATAGTACTCTACAGTGAACTCGCCACGGGTCAGCGTAAGATTGGTGCTCCAAAAAAGCGATACAAGGACTCCCTGAAACAACATCTCAGGCTCGGCCAAATTGATTACCAACAATGGTCCGCCCTGGCCTCACATCAGGAGGCATGGAGACGCACTGTCCACAATGCTGCAGCCTTATTTGAGAACTCACGCCAAACAAGTCTTGAAGAGAAATGACACCGCAGAAAGAATCACAACCTGGAAGCATCAGCCAAGCTGTGCTTTCTGCAACCAGACTTGCTTATCTCGGATTGGCCTTTTTAGTCTTCAGTGCGCTTGCAGAAAGCGCGGGATGAGTCCTTCCCGAATCTTCGTTTGTGAAGAAAAGCCAGAGATAAACAGCAAAGAGGGCACTCATCAACTAGCTCACATAATTGATAGTGAACTGCACATAAATATATCTGCTTTACTTACAATTTGGTAATCAGCAAAGCCTTTGACTTCATATTTCATGAGAAACTATGGATCGCTTTAAAAGAAATGGGTGTACCGACAGACTTGGTAGTCCTGATGCATAACCTGTACTTAGGACCACTGTCAAAACAGAATACAGATAAATAGAATGGTTCCCAATCAGAAAGGGAGTAAGGCTATTATTAGCCTACATTCTATCAGCCTATTTGTTCAATTTGTACGCAGAAAAACATCATGCACAGAGCAGGTTTAGAGTCGGAAGTAGCAGGAGTGAAGATCAGAGAAAGGAACATTTACATTCTAAGATATGCAGACTACACCACAATACTACCTGGAAACAGCATAGACTTGGAAAAACTACTAAAGAAAGTGAAAGAAGAAAGTACAAAAGCAGGGTTAACACTGAACATTAAGAAAACAAAAGTTATGACCACACAGGATTTACATAAATTCAAAATAGATAAGGAAATTAAAATACAGGTCGATCCCCCACTGTCTGCAGGGAATATGTTCCAAGACCCCTGTGGATATCTGAAACCACGGATAATAGGCAACCCTATTTTCAATGGGACGAATGCCAGAAGTTGACCATAGAATTGCATTGGAGGACCTAGAAATGCCTAGAGAGAACATATTTTTTTGGACATGGATAAGTGACTCTGTAGATATGGGAGTCAACCTGTAGAGAAAGACTTCCCATTCTTTGGTTCAGTCATAGACCAGAGTGGAAATTGCAGCCATGAAATTAGAAAAAGAGTAGGACTGGCTAGGGCAGCTATAAAAGAACTAGGCAAGATAATAAAATGCAAAGATATAAATAACACTGAACTCTAAAGTCAGGATTGTTCAAGTCATCATCTTTCCCATCATCTTGTATGGATGTGAGAGCTGGACAGTGAAGAAGGCTGCTAGAAAGAGAATAAACTCATTTGAAATACAGTGTTGGAGGAAAGTGCTGAGGATACCATGGATGGCCAAAAAGACAAGCAGATGGGTCTTAGAACAGATTGAGCCAGAGCTCTCACTGGAATCCAAGATGACTAAATTGAGGCTGTTGTACTTCAGTCACATTATGAGAAGACATGGCTCACTGGAAAAGTCAATATTGCTAGGAAAGGTGGAGGGAAAAAGAATGAAAGGGAGACTGCACACCAGATGGATAGACTCAGTCAGAGAGGCCATGGGCATGAGCCTGCAAGACCTGAGCAGGATGGTGGAAGACAGGAGGTCTGGGAGATGGGACAAAGGCAGTTAACAACAATGATCTGTGTCTCATTTTCCTGTGTTTTGACAAGGTGTCAGTGCTTTTAATAACTGTGTAACAAGCTGGAATTTAGTAGATGAGTTGTTCCTGGCACAGAATTGTAAAGATAGACCAGGCTTCATTTGCAAAATTTATTCCCGTCTTGGAGCTGTTGAAAACAAAACAGTCCCGTCTGAAAAAGCAGTTGCAACCTTTAGTATAACTGCCAAAAACTGTAGAACAGCATGTAATCCTGTTGAGGCATGGAGTGTAAAGTGAAAGTTGTAGCTAGGCACAGCTGATTTTCCTACTGTTCTTCTCTTTGGGAGCCAGTAGTGTGATTGTGCTATTCAAGGCACTGTTCTTGGGCAGTTCTCCTATTTTAAATGCAAACCAAAAAAAAAAAAAAAAATGATAGAAAAAGATGTTTTTGTGTGTGCATCTAAGTTAATTGAAGGAGCATTTTTATTTCCCTAGATTTTTTTAGTCCTTGATAGCTGAAAAAACATAGGTTTTTGTTCCATGAAAGCCTTGATCAGAGAGGCTTTATGAGCTCTGAGAAATATCAGTTTCTTACTGCAAGGTGAAAAAGATTGGCGAAAATTGAGTTTGTTTATTACATTTTAGTGGGTGAGAGCAATTCTAGAGTCAAACCCTCACACTGAACTTTATCTAAATTCTAGCAATTTTCACAAATGAATCAAATGCGCAGGCAGAATAGATGGTAGCACAGAAGTATTGGCAGGTACTCTTGTTGTAGTGCTGCTTTCAGGGAACAAGGTCCAGATTTCAGGAAATCTTCATTTGCTAAAATGTTTTGTTCATTTGTTAAAATATTTGGCAATCCTGTCATCCACTCCCTCCACTAACTTGAAGCATACATTATACATGTTTGATAGTTTATCACTGAAACAAAAGCATAGCAGTATTCTGAACAAATTTCAGGGTCTCAAAACTGAAGTAAATTATAAAGGGAAATGGCTCTGAAATTATGGTTTGAACTTATTAACTTTTGCAAGGTAGCAGACATAGCAGTAGCTCATGAGGTTACCATTCAACTAGCTTAATCAGGCAGAACATATTTTCAGAATGTGACATTCTCCATTCTGCATCTCTGAATTGCAAAGAGAAGAGTGCTGTAGGAACAAATGCTGTTTTTTATTGTTGTTTAAACTATCAATATTCTAAGTGAAGTCCTAATCATTTTTAGAGCTCCAGATTTCTTCTTTTTGTCCCATGTCAGCAAACATGCATTATATATTTTATATGCTAATGGATGTGTTCTCTAAGCTTAACAAATTAGTAGAAAAATATTTTGTGCAAGGATTCCATATATAGGCCAACCCCCATATCTGTGAGGATGCGTTCCAAGAACCACCCCCAGTGGATACCTGAAACCATGGATAATAGGGAACCCTGTTATTTTCAATGAGATGAACCTTGGAAGTTAATGACCTAAAAATGCCTAGGGCAAACATATATTTTTTGGACATAGATAAGTGAAACCACAGATACCAAATCCTTGAATACAGGGGTTGACCTATCATGGGAATTATTTGAAATGTATGCAGTGTGAAACTGCATTTGAATGTAAATGTATTTAAAATCTGATGTTCTTTGTAGGTGCAGACACTACAGTTTCATCCATTTGAAACGCAGACTCTGATTTCTGGTTCTTATGACAAGTAAGGAGGGACATACTTTTTCACTTGTAAAATAAGAACTGCACAATTTTGAGGAAATACAGAAATAGTAATTGTAATATAAAATCATTTTGCCTCACTCTACGTATTCTAGTATAGGGGTGAATATTGTGTTTCTAAAACACTGAATTATCTATCTTCTAGTAATTTTTACATGATTGATAGAAACAGTCCTCAGTGAATTCTTAACTATGATGAATACATTGATTTTGGCTACAGTCTTATATGATATTTCTTGGGAATATGTTTTATTGAAACCAGTTGGATTTGTTTCTGAGTAGACATTTCTAGGAGTGCACTATTCTTTGTCTTTATAGCAGGGGTAGGAATCATGAAGCTGTTGGACTGTAGCTTGCAGCAGCCCCTAGCCAGCATAACTAATAGTAAGGAATCCAGTCCAACAACATCCACAGGGCCTTGTGATTCCCAATCCTGCTTTACAATCCCTGTACAATCTGTAAGCTTTTTCCCCAGTAATTTAGTATTTGACAGCTTTTAAATTCAGCTCTTAAAAAATAAATAATGCTGTCTACCTTGGCTGCATACCTAAATGTTAGTTTATAATATTTAAAGAATTTAATATCAAACTTGAGTAAATGTTCTGATGATACTTTTCAGATCAGCCATTTTGTATGACTGCAGAAGTCCACAGGATAATCATCGAATCTGGCGGTTTAGTGGACAGGTTGAAAGAGTGACATGGAATCATTTTTCCCCTCACCATTTCTTAGTAAGTACAAGGCTTTCTGATGGGTTCTAATGTCTTGTGTATTTCACTCTATTTACATTTCACCTGCTAACCAAAAATGTTCAGGGTATATTATAAAATACAATCCATATGACAATAGAATAATCAACTAGAAATAGGTTAAGCAGCAAACTTGAAGATTAGTATTTTTTGATACTGTGTTACCTTAGTCAGCAACAAGTTCTGCTAAAGGAACACTTTAAGAAAATAGGAAGAGATTGGACAGATTCAAGATTCAGTGCTTCTAACTATGGAGAGTTCTTACTGCCGTAAATGCTGCTCATCCTTCATAACACATTTTCTTTCTTTCTTCCTCCCTTCCCCTTTCTTTCTGGTTTTGGACAACTGGGAGTCTAGATAGCACCATCTGCCTGTCTGGATTTGGCCCCCCGTTGATTGATTGTTTTTGAAAGCATTATTTTTTTCTAGGCCAGCACAGAAGATGGATTTGTGTACTGTCTAGATGCCCGTTCACATAAACCACTCTTCACAGTGAAAGCTCATGATGAAGAAGTATCTGGTAAATTTTCTTTTTCTGCTACACGTTAAGCAAATGTTTAGTTTGGTCATTAGAGTATCTCCATTGTAAATGGGTTTTTTTCCTATATGCTCACTCCTGAGACAAATATGTAGTTGCCACTGTGCTATGTGTGAGATATGTGCACTTCCTATCTATTGTAGGAACCTAATTAGACTCCTATTTGCTGATAGATCATTTTTTAAAAAATCGTTATTTTTACCAGTGGAAAGGAAGAACTAATCTTTTTCAGTTGGCATTGCTGGCCCTGGCATTTGGGAAGCACTTGGACCAGGTAGCTTGGGGGGCTCCCTCAACTTGAAAGTGGAGCAGGAATATGCAAGCCAGGAATTTTCACATGTGGCCTCGAGCTGTGTGCATTGAGAAGAGTTGACCCTTTTGCAAGTGGTGGGCTCCTGCTGTATACTCACTCCAGATATGGCTTTCACTTCAGCTCCTAATGAATTCTTTCCCTGAATTTCGCTACATAATAAATACTGTGCTTATTTTTTCAGGACTGCAGTTAAGCAGCCAAATCAAAGGATGTCTTGTTACAACATCAGCAGATAAATATGTGAAAATATGGGACATATTAGGAGACAAACCTAGTTTGGTCCATTCCAGGGATATGAAAATGGTAAATTCAGTGTTCTTTTTAAAATGAATCAATAGAAGCTGTTGTTGTTGTTGTTCTAAATATAGTAATAGTATATATAATGTATATATAGTTGATCAGGAGCAAATTGATCTTAATTGCCTGTTAACAATGTATCCCACAATCTTTTGGAAGTCGTATAGCATGAAAAAGGGGTGTTGTGGGCTAATAGATTTTGGAGTATACATGAAGTGAGTGGATCTTTACTGCCCTGGCATACCACTGACTCAGAAATGTAAAACTCCAAAGGTAGTATTTTAAAATTCTTTGGGTTAATTACAGATAATGAAAACTCTGAATATAGCTTCAAGAGTACACTCAGCCCTTTGTATCCACGGATTGGGACACAATTTTATTATGCCATTGTATATAATGGGACTTCAGCATCCAAATTTTGGTATCTGGGGGTGGGGGTCCTGGAACCAAACCTCAGTGGATACCAAGGCCCCACTGTAATTGTATTAAGTGTAAACTGGCAGCACTTTATGAACTGTAGGCTTACTCAAGCAGGATGTAAAAACCTATTCTGGTCTGATACGGGGATATCTGTTATTGGATTAATGGCTTGCACTGCCCAAGGTAGGATTACTGTTACTGTATACTGAGATCGCTTGGCTCTGCATTCCAGTTCTATCTCTACCAGAGCTAAAGATAGACTACCATAAAGTGAGTATATAAGTGTGGAAAAGGTAATAAAAAATAGACACGTCTGCCCATGCAGCACAGAAAGTTTCTGGAGTACAAAGTGGGCAACCAATTGAAAACAATGTGCAGCTGTGTATTAGGATGGAGCTGGGTATCTCTTTCATAACAGATCAGAATAGACTTTCATGGTTAACTTATGAACTTTCCATCCTTAGCCTGATGTGAAGGAGACATCCATTAATGGGATATGCCCAGTTAGCTTCCTGACTGGGGTTGGAAAAATAGTCTCTAATTACTTAGTGCAAGCCACAGGTTTTACAACCCTTCTAAAATGGGTGGGGAAAAGCATGACCCACAAAAACCCTGGACTCCTCCAATACCCATGGACCCTCCCCTTGAAAAAACAAGCAAAAAATAAAAGGTGAAGATATGAGAAAACCACTGAAACCTTCACAAAGATGTGATTATTTGACTCCCTCATGCCTGCAACTACCTCAACAAAGAAAACACCCAAACTGTGGCACCTTGGGTTGATCTCTAGAACCAAAAGTACAGGATATGAAGATGAGTAAATAGGTAGTGGCCCCCACCCTATCTTCAGTTATGTCTGTTTCTTCCTAAATAATGCACTTAATTATATTATGAATTTGGCTGCCTTACAATAATGTAAATTATCATCTCATAATGTAAATTATCATCTCACTGATATGATGCCAGCCTTAAATTCTGAATTAAGCATTTTATGTTGCTAAAGCAATAAATTGATATGAAAAGTATTGTATATATTTCAGTTTTCCCCATTTTTTTATTTATTATTATTATTATTATTATTATTATTATTATTATTATTATTTGGTGAAGGATACAGGATAAAATGTGTTTAGCCCCATGGCTTCAGAATTTTACATCTCTTAATTATGCTTTACTTCCCCTATGTTGGTAAGGGGAAACTGACAGATCCGAAAGATCACTAATCCTGTGTTCCCTTCCTATCCTGGGTGATGCAAGCAGTTAACCTAGGGAATTGAGAATTTGTCAGTCAGTGGAGCACCACAAAGAAATCACATTTGCTTGACTTCCGCCCACAGGGTGTCCTCTTCTGTGCCGCCTGTTGCCCAGACTTACCATTTGTTTATGCTTTTGGAGGAGAGAGACAAGGACTACGTGTCTGGGACATAAGCACAATTTCTGCAGGTGATTAATTCTCATTTATGTTGCTTCCAGTTATGTGTGTGTTATCCTACAAAAGCGAAGTCTTTACATGTATTATACAAATTGACATATGAAAAGTAGGGTACAAGATCAGCAAAGGAAGGACTGTACTATCACTTACTTGAATTCCTTTGAACCAGCCCTTAATCTGATCCTGTTACAGAGTAAGGATGTGTGGCAAAGGTCCTTGATTACCCCCAGGCACTTCTGAACAGTATAGGATTCAGTTCTCCAACTTCATGTTTCAGATGAACTATATTAACAACTCCTGTTATGGAATGAATTACAGTTCAACACATCTGGCAATGGTTTGGAGAAGGCTGGTGTAAGAATTTCTAATTTCTTCTGCTTCCAATATCTCTTAACATGGTAAAGCCCATTCCCAGGATTTCCCTGATTTCAGGATTGTGGGAATGTGCTTTTGCAAAAGAACAGAAACTGCAGTGCTCTCTGTACAGATAGTTTTCTGTGTGAATTATGGAACAGAATGGTGCTATTACACATTAATATGCCTTGTAAGACTATTCCTATTGTTAATGCCTGTGTTCCTGTGTTAATACTAACAATAGTGCATACTCTTGTTTATTATAGTGAATGAAGTTTTCGGAAACCGACAGAGGCTAGCAGTTGCCCAAACAAGTCATGAAGCTGAAGCAAAGACTTCTGCTAACAGTAGCAATGCTCCAGAAACTATAATGGAACCATGATGTACCTTAACTTTATGTTCAGTACAAATGTAATTTAATATCATGAATACTATAAAAATTTGTATTTTATCTTCAAATAAGCTGATGACCAAATTTCTTGTCGTTGCTCTTTTGTGCTTCCTGCTACTACAGGAAGGTCAGTGCAGAGCGGTGGTTTGCTTTGTAAGCTGTTTTCCTGAAGAACTAAGCAGTCAGTATAAATCAGAGGTGAGAATCATGCAGCCATAGCCAATGGTGAGGAGTTCTGCAAGTTGAAGTCCATCATCTACACAACTGCATGTTTCTAACTTTGGTCCAAATGCTATAGTTTGGTAATAACATATTGGATCATCGTGGTTATTTCATGTCATATACTTGGCCCAGCGGGACTCTTAAGAGTGCAGTGTAGACTCATAGAGTTGGAAGAGACCACAAGGGCCATCTAGTCCAACCCCCCTGCCAGAATACACAATCAAAGCCTTCCCAACAGATGCCCATCCAACCTGTTTAAAAAACCCAAAGGAGACTCAACCACATTCTGAGCTCTTCCTGTTAGAAAGTTCCTCCTAAAGTTTAGGTGGATCTCTTTTCCCTGTAGTTTGAGTCCATTGCTCTGTGTCATAGTCTGTGGTGCAGCAGAGAACAAGCTTGCTCCATTCTCAGTATGACATCCCTTCAAATATTTAAACATGGTTTTCTTGTCGGCTCTTAACCTTCTGTTCTCCAGGCCAAACATTTTACCATGTTGGTTGCCCTCCTCTGGACACATTCCAGCTTGTCAATATCCTTCTTGAACTGTGGTGCCCAGAACTGGACACAATATTCCTGGTGAGGTCTGACCAAAGCAGAACGGAGTGGCAGTATTACTTCCCTCAGTCTAGACACTGTACTTCTATTGATGCATCCTAGAATCACATTGGCTATTTTAGCTGCTGCTAAAAATGGGCATACCATTTGTCTACAATGGGTAGGAAATGTGCAGCTTTCCAGCTGTTATTGGACCACATCTAGTAGCTCTAGCCACTTGGCAGCCACAGATTCAGCATAAATGAGAGGGCCTTTCATCACCTTTGATGGAGCCAGTGATTAGTGTAACCATAACTGAGGAACATGTTACTTAATCTTCTATTACAGAAGTGCTATGAAGAAAAATATCCCTGTTCAACCCAAAAGGTCTGGAGTAAGAAAGCTGTAATTAATGCAGATTAAAAAGAAGTATTTTATTTTTTTTCCCCCTGTAAGGAACAGATTTTAAATGATATTGTGATTCTATAAATACATTAGCAGCAGAATGCACAACTTCCCAAAAGCAGTGGTTACCAGTTAAGTATAGAAAATACTATCTGTTATAACCACTGTGTGGCAAAAATCTGTCTCGTGCTAAAATCAAGCCTGCATTGCAAACACAAGCATGCCTTTTTGCATGGATCCCATACCAGTCAACTGGAATAGGCAGCTGTCAACAAAAGAGCAATTAATCCATTAGTATATATATATATATATATATATATTGAATGGTCATTTCAGCTTGTTCCTATTGAGCCAAAGTAATTTATACAACAGGAACAATTGAAGCACTGGACTGCTGTGAGGAAATTTGAGTAGTATACTAAGGTACCATTAACTATAGATGATTGCTGATATTGTTCCAAACATTTGGCTGATCAGAATTGTATCTACCTGTTTCATTCTAATAGTAATGCATGACACATCAACCAAGTCACCAACAGCACAATTTTAACAGATGGAAGTGGGTGGTTATATCGGTTTAGTCTTTCTTGAAATCTCTCAAAGTACGTAAGCAATCTTGTTTAAGGGTGTGAGCTCCGTTCATTGAGCAGAGGTTCACTGTAGAAATAGTTTGACAAACATGATTTTAGAAAGTTGAGTCCATTTACACTTATTTGTGGGAAGACAGTGTGTCGCTTGTCACATACATGCTGGTCTGAAGCCTGCAGTTTTCACTCCTTGCGGAGTTTATCAGTTCTTCTTCTGAAGAATCATCATCCTCATCCTCCTGGGTTGAGAGGCTGCAGGTAGGTCCTTTACAGATTTTTAAATGCCGGGTTAGGTGGTATTTTGTTAAATAAGCTTTGGAGCATTTTTCACAGACATAGTCCCGCTTTCCTTCATGGGAGTTCAAGTGCTTCTTTAGATGGTTTGTCCTCAAGAACAGCTTCTCACATTGGGGACACTTGATCTGACGTTCTCTGAACAGAAAGGAGACAGCAGAAAGAACAGTATTGTGGTCAGGTTAAAATGTGGCTAGCCAAACTGACTATCTGACAGCTCTTTTAAAATATGGAAATTTATATTTGATAAACAGTATTTAGATGGTCCAACTCTGTCTTCACATGTCCATTTAATATCCAGAAAGCCACAATTTTACATGTATAGCGCTAAGCTTCACGCAACAAATCTGTGAGAAATATATTCCTACATTACAGCAAATCATGACAGTCACAAGAAGCAGAGGGAAACAATCAATACTCCCAACTCTCCACAATGACTGCAGAGAAATATTGTTTCTTTACCATTTGCTTTTGTTTATTTACAGTAAAATGCCAACAAAAAATACTGAAAAAAACCAATCAATAGTACTGGGGAAAAGAGTAATGCATCTAAAGCCCCATTATATCAAATACTTTCTAAATTTTAGTATTACATTGGCTTTGCTTTCAGATTGAGAACAGAGGTCTCCATAAACATCTAAAGGACACTACAATATTGCTCTTTATCTGGTCATTTAAAAAAGGGTAATTCTGTGGTTTAAAATTTGGTAATTTTTCAATGTTTTTTTCTTCCTCTGATTGTCATCCTGAGAAATCTGTTTCAGGTAGACTGAAGTACATCTGTTTGATTCAAACACTATAGGCCAACCTAGCATCAAAGGGGTTACTATCCCATGAGTACTCTCCCATCTTATCTGTCTGTTGTAGCTGCATTTTGCATAGACTCTTTTTAAAGAATTAAGGAGAGCTCTATGTAATCTGGAAACTTGCTATTATATAGCACTAATATAATAAAATGGTTAACTGGTCCATACCAGATCCCTGGCACACACCACACAGTAACTATTTTATTAGATAGGATTTATATCCACATCCATACATTAAATTAAGTTCTACCCTTCTTTCATTTTGGCTTGTAACAAGACCTGCAATCATACCACCATTTTATGAGATAGAGAAACACCTATCTGTGGGCCATTAAACTTCTATAGACAATCTGTAGTATTACTTCAAGGATCATCTCTCTCTGAAAATTACTCACTGTGTATGGGTAAGTACATGCTGCTTGAGATCCTGTCGTCGCATGAACAGTTTTTCACAGTAATCACACTTCAGGTTTTTCTCCCCAGTGTGGATAACCATGTGTGACTCCAGATGGGCCTTCTGAGTAAAGGACTTTTCACAGAGGGTACAACGATAATTCTTTTGCCCTAAAATAAGATAAACAAATTATCCCTCTTTATCACTGCAAACATAGGGCTCATCTATACGGGAGGATACCAGTGCATTATAGGCAATTTACAGCAGTGTTCCTTTGTCTTTATGGCGTTTGGGCAAAAAAAAGTATGAAGCTCTTCTCTGCAATGTTCACATGGCCATGAATCAAGATGGTGGCAGCTGTGTCAGTTTGTGCTGAGGGGGGGGGTAGGTGAAGGGGACCTGGCAGCACAGCGCCCCTACCCCCCTCTTCTCCAAGCAGCTGGGCAGGCAATTCCTCCTGTCCCTTCGCAGCCGAACTGGAGGAGCTGCCTGGCAAGCTGCTCGGAGAAGAAAGAGAGGGGGTTCTTCACCACTCCAGTGGAAGGTAAGATGAAATGGCAAAAACAAAACAAAAACAAAAAAACTTCCTTTTCCCAGTGGCTTGCCAGGCAGCTCTCCTCTTCCTTACGTGTCCATCCTCCTCATTGTCTCTGACTCCTCAGTACTTCACAAGAAATGGCATCAGTGTTCAAAGGAGCAGGAATGCGCATTTCCTGCTGAGCATTTAAAAAAATACAGGAAAAGCCAAAGGCTTTTCCCATGGAGTATTTGGAGTTTTCAGCCCCCTCCATCAAAATATGTTGAATTGACACAGGATCCCATTGGGACAAAAGGTATTCTTGCATTCTATGAGTTTTTTCACTGTCTAGACAACCCCATAGTTCAAAATCTGAATAACTAATGTCAAGCATGCTATCACAGCTACTGAATGCAAATATTCCTTTTTTCATGTCCAGATTTCTAATATATTCACTGCTATGTATCTCCTTGATCTTTCTCCACATTTTACCGCTAACACAGGCACAGCTCTGCAGTTCTCCAGAATCTCCCAGTGGCCATTCCTTAACTTAGAATGGCACATAGGCAGGGCCACTTTAATCATTTCTCCAGGGGGAGTTGTGGTTCAACAGTTGATGCTACTTCCCCATGCTTCCTTTTTAAAAGGCTTATTTCAGCATTGCCAGAGACCGAAACCTAGGCACTTAACTGGAGAGACAGAGTATAGAAACTACAAACTTGAGATGGAAGGAATGCCAGAAAAGGTGGAACATGAAAAAACTTGGGTTAGGAATTTAGACTTCAGCTATGGTTTATTCTACATCACAAACATTTTAGACAGTGGGATTACTTAACAGAGTTTTCCTAAGTTTTGCTAATAAAGAATTAGCCAAGGAACAAAGAAAATGATAAATTTGAAATAATTAATACCTGCTTAACTTCTAGAGTCAACACAAACTATGAAATGGGAATTCATATTAAAATCAATATGCAATTGGCAGGCAACTTTAGCTTGTCACACAGCACAGTTCAGAAATCACCTAGGTGACATACTTCAGACCTCCTAGTCTTGAAAATGAACAAACAAGAACGGGCCATAAATGCCACTCTGGAAAAAACATCTTCAAGCTCCACTCTTGTCTACACTTACCTGTATGGATTTTGAGATGTGTACGGAGATTGCTGGGGTCACTAAAGGCTTTGCTACAGAAATCACACTTGTGTGGCTTCATTCCCATGTGCCCCATGAAGTGAACATGAAGTTTAGAAGGTGAGATGAAAGCTTGAGGACACATGGAGCATTTCCACTTCCTTTCCTTACTGTGCCCTGGTCCATGGCTGCTGCTATGCCCCTGACTGGGGAAGTGGCTGTGGATGTGACTACTCAGATGAGCCTTGAACTCAGTGTAAGAAGCACATTCTTTTCCACAGTGACAGGTGTGCACATCAGGATGCTCAGGAACACCTTTAACACAAAACCAAACTCAGTTGGAAATCGTATAGCCCTTCCTTGCTTGTTCATAATATAGCTCCCTTGATGAGAACCAGTCTTCTCTCAATGTATTCAGTTGAAAATACGGCAAAATGTTTGTAGTCTTAAGGTTGCAAGAACGCACAAAGGCGTTGTGATTCCAAAGAACGCAGAAAAAGACGTGCCCATTGAATAATGTGGTTCTTAAGTATATTGATGGCTTAAGGATTTTTATGATTGCAGAAAGCATGGGATGAGTCCTTCCTGAATCTTTGTTTGCAAAGAAAAGCCAGAGAGAGAAGTATATTGATGGCTTAAGGATTTTTATGATCAGCACAAAGTAGGAAGAGGAAAACACAGATATGACATGATAAATTAACATAATTCAATTTTTTTAAATGCATTTGAAAACCTAGAAACTTATATGTATATAGTAGGGTCGTGGTGTATAGCAGCGAGAGATAATAATGTGAAAACTGGACTTTATCTGGTTTCTGTAACTGACTACTGACCTGATGTTGGGCAAGTCTCAGAAATTATGACTGAACGTCTCTGCAAGATAATACTTGCCAACTTCTTGTAAAATAAATTAAAATTGCAAATTTCAGAAAAAGAAAATGAAAAGTTACACAGAAACCAAGTAAGATTAGGGACAGCATTCATACTAAGTTTGTTTAAACTGCTTACCAATCTGTCTGGCATAATCTCGACTATAGTAAAACAGAAGCTCATGGTCTGGAGGGATATCACGTGAGGTACAGAAGTAAATCTTTCCATCATGAGGGTAAGCTACCAGATTCTGTTCTTCTCGGTTCCTATTCCACAAAGGACAGGGAGGGGTGATCGATTAAAACATTATGTGATAATGTTTAAATTGCATCTCTTACAAATATCCTGAAACACAATATTCTTAGCACAACTCAATTAAAAAGCAACAGTAATAGGTTCTGGGAGCCAGTGTGGTGTAATGGTTTAAGTGTTGGGCAAAGACTCTAGGAGACCTGGGTTCAAATCCCCACTCAACCATGCAAGCTCACTAGGTGATCTTGGGCACCTAACATTCTCTCAACCTCAGAAGGCGGCAATGGCAAATTCCCTCTACAGAGAAAACCCATGACGGGCTCACCTTAGGGTTGCCATAAGGTAGAAACAATCTGAAGGCATGCAACAACAAAATAGATTCTAGTATTCTAGTTATTAGAATCTGCCAGAGTTCCCTTCAACTGAAGAAATTGACATGTTGACCCTTTTCTGGGACACCCCTTATTTGTTTCCATCCACAAGGAGGCAAGTTCTTTAGGAAAAAAGCCATGGATGGGGACTGAATTGAGAGTACGTAATCTCCCACCTACTACCTAGAACTCACCTTTCTACCTCAGTTGTGAAGTTAAGAGGTGCCTGCGTTTGGTCAAACAACTGGTTTTAGATCAGAATTATTATTTTTTCTGGCCAGGATGAAAGAAGCCCTGAAACTTGCTGGAAAACTTCGCTTTTCCCTCTTGCTCACAGTGGCAGAGAACCAGAAATACTTCAGTCAACCCTAATTACTAATTATATAAACGCTTGTTACTACTTCTCTCTACCAGCACCAAGAAGAGTTCAAAAGGATTGAAAAAACTTCTACTTCACGTGTCACAAGTACATTAGTTTAAACCACTCTGTTTGATAAAGTGTAACTCTTAGTAGACTTCCCCTTTTAAAAAACAGATGAAGTCTTGTTTTCAATACCATTGTGAATCCCCTCCTAAATGAACTGAGTTAGTTGGTGGGGGGAGGGGAGGCTTCTGTTAAGCACAAGAGAAGGAGCTGCTGCTAAGAAGGTTAACTAAAACAGGCTTTTATCAGACCATTTGAAAGTAAAAGAGGGCTACCACAGAAGGCTGCCTCTTCCCATGTATTCTGTATTCTAATATTTTAGAGCTCAAAGCATTCTGAATTAGCCCAGAAAGCCACTAAAGTTCTGTGAGAACAGGTGTGCTGAAATATGAAAGCTGGCATCCTCATAGTAATATATCCCAGGCATATGTTACTTTTTGCAGTCACTGCAGAAGAAGGAATTGATTACTCCTCTCACACAAGAACCCTTACTCTAAGAATCACCCTCCCGCTGTGGGGGCCCCTCTAACACAGCTGTGCAATAGCTGGGGAAAGCCATAGGCAGCCAAGAAGGGTCCGGTTATGTCCCTGTAGATGTACAAATAACAATGTAATCCTCCTGGGGTTGTTGTGCAGCAGGCTTAGGGACATAGACATACACTTCTTGGTGGCTCCCAGCCACTACATGGCCATATCAGAGAGCCTCAGCAGGAGGAATATGAGTCCTGCCAGGGGAAGACAGAAAATGGAGCAGAGTTCTACTCTGAATTGAACTTTGTGTTCTGTCTTCCCAGGCACAATCTCAGCTGCAACACTATTAAAATGAGTACTGTAAATAATACTTGGACTCTAGCAATTAAAGAAATGGAATCTACTCTCAAATGAAACGGGTTAAAATGAGAAAAAATGAATCTGTTACAAGTTATAGAAGAATAATGTTATCAGTACCACTATGTAACTAGCCCTGTTACAAAGCTTTCTCACCTGGCTTTCCGCACAAACATCATCCAATTACATTCATTTTCATCAGCTGTGAGAATGTAGAACTCCAGAATATTATTGTGATACATCTGGGAAGAGAAAGGTAAGACATTGTTAGATGTCTGAGAATCTCTCCACAGTGAGCAGCAGCTATATAAAGTAGTATCTGACCTGATGCATTCTGGTTACTGCAACCACTTCCCTCTGGCAAGTCACAGGAGCACATGGCAAGAGTCTGAAGTGCCTGTACCGGGTTAAAGGGTACAGTCGGGGTAGGCAATTCCCAGGAATTGGGGGGGGCACTACACTGGATCCCTATGGGGACACACTCACCTGCTAAATTCAAAATAAACACTGCTCCAAAGGGCTGTGGGAGTGCAATCTCATTTTGTTTTGGGAGGGGGCCTTGGGCTGTTTTAGAACCAGAACAGGTCTTCATTAAGCCAGAAAGTAAACCAGACGTTTTGAGTTACTTATCAAAAAACCTCCATTGAGGCTAAAACATCCAGGGCATCCAAACCATGACAAATTTGTCCCTCTTACAACTTCGGGAGTGTGTGAGAGAAATTTTTCAAGGGATTTTTTTTTTTTAACAGAAAAATTGGAAGAGGCAGGGGGCCACATCTTTCCCAGCCTGGGATAAAGCATGAAGACATATCATGAGCCACTGTTCTCCTTAAGAGATACTTCCTTTCCAGCAAGACACACTATTCCACCCGCTGAAATTTCCAAGTTGGCACTATCAATCCTAAAGCTCCCGGCCAGAGCGTCAGTTCCCAGGATTCCTTGGGGATACAGAGAAGAAAGGCTACAGTAATAAACTTGCTTTTGGACAAACTTTAAGAGAGTACAATATTCGTAAGCACTGTGAAGAGGTAAAACAAGTAAGTCTCTTTGGTGCTCCAAAGAGCCATGTACTCATTTTACCTGTTCACAGTGCTTAGGAATGCTCTCTTAAAGATAATAAGTCAATATAAAGGAGCCAGCATGATTTAACAGTTTGAGTGTAGGATGAGGGGTCTGGGAAACCAGGGTTTGTCTCCCTTCTCAAATATAGAAATCCACTGGGTGACCTTGGGCAAGTCACACTCTCTCAGCCTCAGAGGAAGGCAATGGCAAACCACCTCTAAACATGCCTTGCCAAGAAAACCTTGTGATAGGTTCGCCATAGGGCTGCCAGAAGTTGGAAATGGCACACAACAACAAAACAATATATATTCATCTACCACCTAACAGCTGGATGACAAATAATGACAAATAATTTTATACTTATTTAGGTTCTAACTGGATACTGGACTGCAAAATACTCTTCTCACTATTGCTGTTGCAGTGTTGCAATTTTTTGTGAGTAAAAGAGGACAAGCCAAATCCAAGACAAAAATTGCCCAGGATTCATAAAGAGAAAGAGAAAGGGACAAAACTGACCTTCCAAATGTGATTGGCTGCTTTGTCTGTCCAATCAGCTACTTCCATGGAGTGACTCTGTTGCCCGATGAGTGGCCCAAAACAAGTACGTACAGGAATGGTTTCCCGAGCCCACACACCTACCAGCAGTTTAGAAAACAGAACACACACAAAAAAACCCCACTGACTATACCTAGTGAAGTCCACATACAACAGCACTGTTTTGTAGCAAAGATTTCTTAGAACTACTGCTAAACATCAGGCCATGAAAGCTTCTACAAAATTAGCTAATCACATATACTACTATCACATTACACATGTAGGAATAAGCTCCATAGTAACCACTGCTTAGAACTATTTTTATTCTAAGATCAATTCATTTACTTTTAGGTTAGTTGTGAAACTGAGGTCCTGACCTCCTGCGCCCATTAAAGATTTCATGACACTTCCTGCAAAAGTAAAAAATTCTTATTTCAGAAACCACAGAAGCAGCCAGGAATACAGCAAGACTACCAGTGACTCGTTCTTTGGGCAATTAAAACAACAAGGGCTCTTATAACCATCAATCTGTGATTCTCCCAGTTATTCTACAGAATCTCTCTGGCCAGGCTGCTAGTTGTATTCCCAACAACGCTTTATGGCTGTAGTTTTTAAGGACAATGTTCCAAGGAATCCAGCATTCTGCAGTGAGATCAATAAGAGCTGACATCCTCCCTGGAAGTTCAACTTCCCCACCACTACCGAAACTCCTCTCCAACGTATAACTGAAAATAATGTTAAGCATTTTCTGAGTAACATTTTCAGTTCAAGCAGGGAAATGGTGAAGTCCACCCACAAAGTGCTGGCTTCTAGAAGATGCCTCACAATTTTCTGCAATGTGCTTGGACTTCACAGTAGACAGATGTACAAATGTTTGCAGCTAGTGAATCATTACAGAGAGTTGTCTTAAGACAGAAAATGTGAGAGCCATTGGTTTAACACTTTACCAACATAGTTTCAGGTATCTCCTAATTTGTGTGTGTGAAAGCAGTCTTCTTACCACACCTTATATTTGAATGTTGTAAACTATTTGCAAAAATCACTGTTTTAATGAACCAGACGATGCATTTTCAAAAAGTATAATCAACTAAATATAATGTAATAGAACTTAGATTAACTAAATTAAAAATGTTGATAAAAATCTAAAACTAAGACTTTTCTTCAAATGCCTCAAAGTAATTCCACTAACTGAGGGATGATGAGTTCATTGCCAAAGTTTAGCTAATGGCCATACCCAAAGAAGAAGGTCCAAGACAGGCTGATAACTGACAATACTGCCCACCTGAAGAAAAAAGGTGACAATTCTCTATTAGTGTTAACTAAAGTTTCTTTGCAAACATCAAAAAATATGCTACAGAGAATGATCCCTATTAAGAATCTTGTTTTATCAGAGTGGGAGCCAATTAAAGCTGCTGTTAGATACTTCCCCTTCCAATTATCACCATTACCTCCAAAGCATACAAAATATCTTCATAAAGAAACTGTGTGGCTCTTTAATTTTGTGCAAATATTTAATAATGCAGGTGTTAGTGTTATCATTAAGTTAAAAAGGACTCAAAGGCACACAACAACAATAGTGTTTGGCTAAGTTAACAACTCTGCAGAATATACAAAGATGGTTTAAGCAATACTACCGCTCTCCCTATTTAATCACTTAATTATTAGCAGTGATACAAAAGTACCTTTCACTACTGCCTGACCAAAAAAAAGTAGATACCCTTGCATTGTATGCCCATTTATATTCTTCAGTTTAGATCCATTTTCTTTCCGAACAGTGCATTTTATTGTCATTTCCCACAATTAATGTGCCAGATGGTGTTTGCTTGAGATTTTCCCCTGCCCATCCTGTCCATGTCATGTTCTAAAATCACAGGTAACTACAGATCCTTACCAACTTCAGCTCCCATGATAGAGTGGCGGATAACAAGCTGTTTGGGGAGAGAGAGCCTAGCTCGGCTCTCTATTGGAGTGTCTGGAACAAAGGTTACTGGCCCATGATCCGGGCAGTCAGATGGATAAGCCTTGTCACATAGAGTGCACCCTGCAGATAGGTAAAAGGTACACACACCATCAGAAAAGTGTTCCTTGCTGTTACTTTAACTAAAATAAGAGTGGTGCAAATACAAAGCCCCGATTAACAAATGGTCAATGAAAAGAGCTTTCAATCTCTTTTTCCAACACTGTGCATCTACTGATAGCTACTTGCAGAGGTATCAGTGGCAAGTAATTCTGCTTTCAACTGGCAGCCAAAGAAGCTTTACGGAACTTGTAATTTTGGGTGTGTTTTTTTAAGGTTGTACATGATTAGCATAGAGAGCAATGACCAAAAGAAAATCAATATTAAGGTAATACCTTTCATTAGGGCAAATATAAGAGCACAAAATGCTGTGCAATACTGTCTTCATTGACCCTTGAAAACCAAACAATTTCAAAATACATTGGTTTATAACAGGAACAGTTCAGAGAAATAACTGTTGCTGGGAAAATGTACATGTCAACTACTGTAAGGCACCTAGCTAAGTTCAGAAAAAAGCAAGGAAGTCTGAAGATTTGGCAGATAATGTCATCACACTTGCTAATCAAAGTTTCACTGCTTCAACATATGAGCTCTTGCTCCAATACAACACTGATGGATAGCCTATATTGGAAGCACGGATGCTGCTAGGTGGACACAAAACCTGGAAGAACTCAGAAACTTTTCCTTATGTGAAGCCGAAGGCTTTCATGGCTGCCATCCATAGGTTTTTCATGGTTTTTTTCTGGGCTGTGAGGCTGTGTTCTGGAAGAGTTTATTCCTGACATTTTGCCTGCATCTGTGTCTGGCATCTTCAGAGAATGGTGGCGTAGGGGTGGCACACACCCCTATGCCACCATTCTCTGAAGATGCCAGCCACAGATGCAGGCGGAACGTCAAGAATAATTTCTTCCAGAACATGGCCTCACAGCCCAGAAAAAAACCACAAAAAATTTTTCTTTCATTTCCTAGCTGTGTGCTGTGCTGATTGGTGGAAGGGGAACCTAAACATGAAGCCACCTTTCTTTCAGCAGGGTAGATTTGTGATTATCAAAAAATTAAGAAGAAAACTTGTGCGTATGCATCAGAAATGATACTAAATGACCAAAATAGTAAGCAAATATTATATTTAAAACTGGCACAGCAAAAAGCCTCTCCAGCTTAGTTGCAAAGATCAGGCAGCTTCACTATGCCCCTGTCCTCTTCACAACAGCCAGAAACTGCTTTCGCAAGGAATATCCCCTGGTGCAAGCAAGAATGGGAGCTGCATGCATGCTGGGCCTAAATGTCTAAGCAAACAAGGCAGGTGAAAAACAGAGGAAAGCAGATAATTCACGTGAACTTTCATGTGAGAAAAAAATTCACGTGAGAAAAAAAGGAAGAGTTTACCTGTTTTCTTCATAACCTGTACATGTTGATATTAGAAAATGAAAAGCCACAACTGACTAATCCATAACCCACTCCTGTTTCTAGTAATGTCTATATCCAGCCTGCACCAGGGGAGAAAAAATCTAATTTTGTAGTGTGGAAGGGGAAAGGTCTGACAAAAAGATATACATACTAGTTTATTTCCCGTTTCCTCCCAATTTTTCCCAGCCAAAGACTTTTTGTATGATTTAGACAGATTCAACCTTCAAAAGGAGTAAAATTTGCTGCAAGAAATTTGCAATGCAAGTACTACCCAAAGGCCGAGGTAAGCATATGCAGGTACACACTCACATATGGTAAACAAAGTAGCCATATTCTCCTTGTTTGAATTGGAATCTTCCATCTGCAGGGATGATGGCACAAAGGCAAGATTGTCCGAGGAGACATCCACGTGATTTTGTCCCATGGCTACTTCTTGGCTTATGGAGGATACCGTTACAGGCTCCAGACTGAGACCCACTTCGTGCAGCGAAACAGATTCCAGGGAAGTGAGGTTGTGTGAGGTAGAAAGTGCAACACTCACAGAATTGCTACTCATGGCCACCGTGTGAATAGAGTCCCCAAGCGTTCTGTCAGACATCCCACCAACACGGCCTGCAATATGGTCAGGCTCCATAACAACAGGAAGCTCCAAACTGCCACCATGAAGAGGGATGACACCATTATGCCCTACAGTGTCTGTTGCTAAACTGCTACCCACAGCATCCACAGTCAGAGGTTCATGATTATGGTTGCCATTTGCAATCTGTGAATGATCCCCAGCTACATCACCCATTGTAAGTTCCTCAGCCATCCTGTCAGTTGCGATTGGACTGGTAACCCTTGAAACACTTTCCATGGCAATGGTTGTATCTAGAGCTACCTCATGGCTGTCACTGGGATGCAAGCTTTGGGTGTTGTGTGCATTCACTGAGCGGGAATCCATGGAGACAATGCCAGCTTCAAGACCCACTGCTCCATTGGGCTGGAAGGGATCTAGGCCTGAAGGGTTGTTGGAGACAGACAAAGCTGGATTACTGTCAACATTTATATTGTTGGGGTGGATGTACTGAGGTGGAGGTCTGTCAGCTAAATAAGATAAGAGACCTGAACAATGGGAGAAAAGAACACAAGAAATGAGAAATGCAACTTGTTTGTAATAACAAGTCAAAGTATCAAGATTTAAAACACTAGTGGCTCTTTAGAACCAGACTGTGGCAATGACTGTATACCCCCACCCACTCCCAAAACTCCCAGGTTTTGCAAATAATAATAATTATATGCAGTTTCAAAATCTCTTGAGATATAAGAAAATTAATGCAAGCCATATTTCCACAATTCTGGGAAAGGCCTGTTAATGGCTAATGGTTGCATAATAAAGCCTAATTTGTCAAATTTTATTTTCCAAAAATGTATATACTGTTCTGAATAGCACCAATGGGATTTATAGCAGTTTACAATAAAATGACAACATTGTTCTCAATTCCTATAGCATTTTTAATGCAACACCATCCATCACCTTCTCAAAGTGATCTTCCCATAAAAACATGTTGCTGAACAGAGATTTAGATCACACACGCATACACTCTTGTGCCCCACTACTCACCAGGTAGAATGTGTCTGAAATAGCTGCTCTCCAGGTGAGGATAAGGTGGCGGAGGTAGGGTATAATTTCTCTCTGGTATGCCACACATTACTCCTCGATCCCCAATGCCCATTGGAAGCATCAGAGAGAGAGCAGAGGGTAAGGAGGGACCCAGATTTGGAATTGCAACTGGTAATCCTAGTGGAAACCAAACCAAGTGAAAATACAGTGAAGTGATGGTTAGTGTACAACTAATGAAAGGAGGAAAAGAAATGGGGGGGGGGTTTACAGTAAAACAAAGAATAAAAGTGGGAAAAGTAATCAGACGTTTTGAATTCTAACCAAAATAGAACAAATACTACTTGAAATATAAATTCTCTTCCCTTCATAGTGTTTAGAATTAACTCCGACATCACAGCAAAATCCTACATTTCTACTGCCAATGGCCATTTTCTTGGTTACATTGGAAAGGTGTCCCTATTCCTGAAGAGATGAAAATTATACCTAGCAGCCTGAAGTCCTAGCAACAGCACAACAGTGGAGAAAGGACCAAAGAAGAAAATGTTTATCCTAAATGAAAGAACATAACCCTAAGGTTAGGCTTGGACATATAGGTACACTTCTCCCAGTGTGGGAATAACACCAACATAACAAATAGTAATTCCCTCCCCGACCTAGCCACTTGTTGCATTACCTGGTGCTGATATAGTGTTATGTGTTGGTGAGGAAGTCAGACCAATGTGGTTTCCTGCAACACTCAGGGCATTGCTCACAGAGGAAGCGGTCAGCTGCTCCATTCCTACAGGACTCAGGCTTAACTCATTCATCCTAAACAAAAGACAATGTTTTACAGTATGAACGTTTTATCTTCTCTATCTGTTCAAGAGTTTTGCTATTAAGACATTCTCTCTCTCTCTCACACACACACACACACACTCACAATGGATAGAAAAGTAAGACACCGGCTTTATAATTCAGTATAAACAGTACACTAGATCTAAGCACATCTAAGTGCTACATTCGCAAGGGGTTTATAAACGAAACCCTACAGGTTTAAATCAAACAATAATATGTTCTTTATTGTTTATGTTATTAAATTTTATTTACCTAATTCACATCATACCTTCTCTCAAAACTGGGACTCAAGGTGGCCCCCCTCGTTATGCACCTGTTCTGCTCTCGTTCTGCCTGCGCTACTTTTTATTGATAGGATAAGCCGTCAATAGATCCCCCGTTCTGTTTCTGTCACGGATGTTCTTGCGAGCGAAAAGGTGCCCCATTATGCTGGCAAGATCCAGCGTCAATGGGAGGTCCCTGCCAGAACACTTCCAGGTGAGATCAGGACATCCAGGTAAGTGACACACTTTTTATGACCCCCCCTGGGTTACTTCTACCTTTTAAATTGTGTTTTTGTGCTTGCTGTCATTTTTTGGTGTTCTTTTTATTTTTATTTTTTAATTTTCCGCTCTCACATCTTCTCATAAAAATCTGCAGGATTTCAGTCCAGTAAGTGAAGGGAACTCTGTGGAGTGGAGATTCTGCAACAGGAACACTTTTTTTGTTCCTGTCTGATAATCTCCTAACTGAGAGAAAGAAATTCCTCAGATGCATCTGAGGAAGTAGACCAAGTCTACCAAAGCTTATGCTACAATTCTATCTCTCACTTGGTCTCTAAGGTGCTACAAGATCACTTTGCATACTGTACAAACATATACAGTATACATGATCTGTTACAATAGGACCCCCATATGCACTGGGGATTGGTTCGGGGGGTGGACATGGATATCGGAAACTGTGGATAGTAGTGAACACCATTGAAAATAATGGGACTTCTGGTTTAAAATACCAGAGTGGCCTTGGAGGACCAAGAAAATGGCTAGAGAGGGCACATTTTCTAGGAAGACTATGGTAGGTGTGCTGTTTTGTGTCCTATGGATAACTGAATCAGTGGATAATGACAGTGGATACGGGGGTCTTACTGTATATACATTTCCAATGAGGTAGTTGTGTTAACCTGCAGCACCAGCAACAACCAAATCTTGCAGCACCTTAAAAAACTCCCAACCAATCTGTCAACATGAAGAAATCCATTTGGGGTCAGCAAAAATCTCAGGGCAATACAAAACTCTTGAGAGGTCTACCTTTCCTTGTATCTCTGAACAACCTCAGTGCTGGAGAAATCAGTTTAAATCTCTTCATAGTGGTTTTCAGGGTCGGGTTAGGGGCAAGCTACTATTCTTTTCTGCTTCATTTTTTTTTCATTTAACATCTTGACCAACCTTTCGATGTAGAAACACCTTTTGCCCATTAAAACACTACAGTATTTAAAGTGGGGAGGGAAACTAGCATGCTTGTTTGGCCTCAAGCTTTCGTGGGCATCTCATCTATTGGAGGTGGCCTGTAGTCCAGGAAAGCGTGTGTCCAAAAAAACCTGCTAGCCTTTAAGGTGCCCACGAGGGCGTGGCTGTGCAGAGAGACACCGTCCTCTCACCTGGCATGCATCTGCCCAGCAAGGCCGGGACTAGGAAGGGCCTGCCGGCGGCGACACCAAAAGTCTCCTTCTTCTTCTTCTCCTCCTCCTTCTCCTCCTCTTCATCTGGTCTCGCTGCTCTCAAGCTTCGTCCTCCAGCACTCTCCTCTCCGCCCCTGCAACAGCAGGCAAGCAAGCCTGGGTTAGCGGCGGCTGCTCATCTCCCTTCAGGCCCCCGAGCCTCCGCTGGCCGCCCCCACAACCACATGGGCCAACAGCCCTCAGGAGTTGTGGTGGTAACAACTACTACTACTAGTAGTAGTAGTAATAATAATAATAATAATAATAATAATAATAATGTGAAGGGTGGGGAAGGAATTAATGGTTGCACCAGCCAACGAGAGCGCCCCCCTCCGGAAGGGGAAGTGAGTGGTGCAGCTCCAAAATAGCCCCTCCTCCTAGAACGAGCGAGCCAGCTAGCGAGCGCGCAAGGCAATGCCAGGAAGAGGAGGGAGGAGAGGTTCACGCTTGGAACGGCAACTGCTTCCGCTTTGTTCCACATCCAGGAAGGGCGCCCCCTCCCTCCGCCGCCCGCCCGCGCGCTCTTCTCGCCACGCCCACTCCGCTGCCGCCGCCACAGCTGATTGGCTCTCTCTTTCTCTCTCAGTGTATATAGGTGGGGGCTCCAAAAGGAGGGCTTTGCCTGTTGCTCTTGTGTTGTTTCTCTCTCTCTCTTTCTGTATCCTAGTGGTTCTTAACCCTTTTCTTTACCAGGGACCCCCTTTAAATAACTTTTGTTGCTGGGGTCCCCCCCAAGACTTAACTCAAGATTTAAAGATTTAAAAGCCTAAGGACAACAATAATAATACCTAATACAGTAATAATAATAATAATATCTAATAATAGTAATACAATTACACCATCTATTAAATCTTTCATCAGAGGCACTGAAGGAGGAGGAGGAGGGAAGACTTTTCTTCTGCTTCTTCCTGCAAGTTTGTGGCTGGAGCAGATTGAATGGCAATGCGCAGGCCAAGCCAACCAACCAGGCTTTGCCTTGGCTCCTGTCATGTGGCTACTCCACTGCATGGAGGAGGTGGGCCAAGCGGTCTTCAAGCCTTCACGGACCACCTGTGAGGACTTTGTTGACCCCTGGGGGTCCCCAGACTACAGGTTAAGAACCACCACTCTATCCTATTCACTGAAGCCCATGGGGTTGTAAAAATATACACTCTCCATCCTTGGGGTTGTGTGGTTGTTGTTTTTTTAAGAAACATAGGTGTATGATAAGTGCAATCAAAAATAAAAGTGAGGTAATAGGTGTGTTGGGCCACTGAACTGTCATAATACGTTCCTAAGATAGTGCTCCATTCATCTGAAAAAGTGACTAATCTTAAAAAAAAAACTTTGTGGCATAATACATTTGTTGGGTTTAAAGGTGCTGTGCTACACGATTCTTCGTTGTTTTAATAATAATAATAATAATAATAATAATAATATTTATTTATTTATATACCGCCCTTTGGTTACCCAATCAGGGCGGTTAACAACATTAAAACACCATACAAAGTAAAACAGTGTACTCCCCCCCTTAGAAAGTTATTAAATCAATATACAAATTAAAACAATTAAAACACTTAATAAAACACACACCTTGTGAAAGGTTAAGATGGCGCCCTTTTTGGAAAGTGGCATACCATGGGTCCTTGAAACCTTTTGCCTTTTCAAATCTGTGGTCATTTTTGTCTTCACAAAATCAGGACCCTTTGCAATAAGAGGAGAAAAAGATTATCCTGGTATTCAGATAGACTTTTCTGGACTCCCCATATTAAGAAAGAGCAAGTATATTCATTGATGACATATACCCTCAATTACAGGAAAAGAGATTCCGCCTAAACATTAGGAAGAACTTCCTGACTGTAAGAGCTGTTTGGAAGTGGAATGCACTGCCTTGTAGTGTGGTGGAGTCTCCTTCTTTGGAGGTTTTTAAACAGAGGCTGGATGGCCATCTGTCAAGGATGCTTTGATTGTTTATTCCTACATGGCAGTTGGACTGGATGGCCCTTGTGGTTTCTTCTAACTCTATGATACCATTTTTCCAGCTGTGTTGTCAAAATATAAAACATCAGATCAGAAAATTATTAGTAGTACAGTTGTCCCTCCGTATCTACGAATTTGGTATCCACAGATTTAAGTATTCATGGCTTGAAAATATTTTTTAAAAAATAATAATCCAAAAAGCAAACCTTGATTTTGCCATCTTATATAAGGGACATCATTTTGCTATGCCATTGCATATAATGGGACTTGAGTATTCACAGATTTTGGTATTCACGCGGGGTCCTGGAACCAAACCCCAGTGAATATGAAGGGACAACTGTATTGTTTTTGTTGTTTTTCATTATTTACTGTTTTACTTTCATTATTTTTTGTTACCTACATTTTCCTCAGCAAAGTACAGGTTGAGTATCCCATATCCAGAATTCCAAAATACTCCAAACTCCAAAAATTTTCTCATGAGTGGCTGAGATCATGGCACCTTTGCTTTCTTATGGTTCAATGTATGCAAACTTTGTTGCATGCACAACATTATTAGAAATATTGTGTATAAAATTACCTTCAGGCTATAAGGTGTATATCAAATATACATGAATTTAGTGTTCAGACTTGGCTTCCATTTCTAGGATACCTCATTAAGTATATGCAAGTATTCCCATATCTGAAAAAAAACATGAAATATGGAACACTTTGGGTCTCAAGCATTTCGGATAAAGGATACTCAACCTGTACAAACCTCATCTTACCGCTTACGATCAATCAGCTAATGGGGTGGGTGAGAGTTAATAAACTTAACTTGCTTGCTTTCACCTAGCTCACATGTATACAAATCATACCGGCCACTTGATTCCATACATTTTACCAAGAGTTTAAAAACCATTCCCCTCAAAATGTGGTTTTGTGCTTTGAAATCTGATCAACTTTGTTGCTGAAGTTTCAAAACAAAGTGCCAGATGAGAGTTTCTCTGCAGGAAGAGACTTGTAGGTACTTGACAGTCTGCACCTTTGTTCTTAATAGGAAACAGGTAAAATCAAAACAACTTCACAGCTCAAAAGATTTGTTCATTTTCATCAGGCTATCAGTTTCCTTTTACAGTTCATAATCCCTTGGCATCATGCTTATGAAGTGTTAAATCTACTTTGTTTACACATTGGCAATGTGACATTGCAGAGACGGTTTTGTTCTCCAGCCAGCCCTGCAAATTTCTTTGTAGAGAACAAACTTTTCATGCCATCCCCTGCTGGCATTTATACAAAAATAACAGAGATTCCATCATATGCTCCAATCAGTGTGGTCCAGTGGATTAAATGGAGACACAATGGCCTACCATACTGTGCTGTTGCAAATGAGGTATTAAAATAAAATTCTTGTCCTGTGAGAATGGCAGTCTCTCAAATATATCAAGGGGCAACCCAATCATAATCTTTCTGCATGGAAAAATATAATGGCAACAAACCATATGAAATATACTTAACAGAGGACTCTTCCAGATGACCAATAATGCCAGTAAAGATTAGGCTGTTACATACCTGATTTACACACAGAGACTGACTGGCACAGATGCGGAAAAGAATTAAAGCGCAAGTTGCCGCAATAAATCTGCCCTGTAAACCAGCCCCAGGGTTTCATGTCCTGCTGGAGGTGTGAATGGTGGTGCTGATGGGGTTTAATTCCCTCCCCACAGTGATGTCACTACCAATCATCAGAGGGGATGACACCAAAATGACTGTCTATAAAAAATTTGTGCAGTGTTTCAGCAGAAATTATTTTTTTATCAAAAATATCCCTAGCATCTATGAAAATCTCTGCATAGCATCTTAACAATTGGGAATGGGGCTTCGCTGCTCTCATTTACAAATTTCTAATTGAGCACCAGTACAGGAGAGGACGTCTGATGCACTCAGTCTGGCAAACAGACTTACACATCACAATCCCGGAGACTGATTGGGACCACCTGTGGTCTTCCCACCCACCCCCCATACAAATCCTGATTGGTGGCCACCAAGGAAGGCACCATAAAATTAATGAATAAGTGGTACTTGACTAGGATGCTTAAGAATTTATCGCCATTATGTTGGAGGGGATGTAATGTAAGAGGCTCGTACTTACATATGGTGGAATGTCCAAAAGTTAAAGTTTTTTTGGAATGAGGTATTAGCTTATATTTCCTCTATCATCCAACAATGCATTAATTTTTGCCCTGCCCTTTTATTATTATCGATCTATCTTAGTGACAACAAAACTTAAAATATAGAAAGCTGATTGGATTTCTTCTTTCTGCTGCCAAAAATGAAATACCTAAACACTGGAAAATCGGGCTGTTCTCGATAGAGGGATGGTAGGATAACATTTGGTCTACCTGGTTGTCAGAAAAACTGTCACACTCTGTTAAAACTTGTAATGGATACACAAGGTCAGCTACTTTCTATGAAGGTTGGTTTATTTTAATAGACTATGTGACCAACAATGGACAACATTGCCAACCACCCAGATCTCAGCAGCCCCTCTGGGAAGACATTTTCCACTCTGCAGATCAACCTGAGATGAATTCTTCCTCTACAGCATCTGAAATCTCATGACTGTATATGCATTTGAGACTTATGAAACCAGCTACGCACATCAGTGATTGAATGTCCCTATCCTCCCCTGTTTTGTTGTTTCCCCTGTTCTCTACTTCACTGTTGGTGCACTTGTATTTGTCAAACTATAACTCAAATAATTTACGTTTTTTTAAAAAATCCCTGGTACTGTGTCCAGCCCGGCGAGCCTTCCTTCTTCTCCCTCTCCCACATGCAGGCTTTTGGTAAGTTGCATGCAGCTTGCATAGATTGCTGCGAAATGTAGTTTCCAGAGACCCTCCTCTTGGTGTTTCATAATCTGGCCCGCTTTCAAACCAAGTTGCATGAGGTGTTGTTTTGGAAATGCCTGTGCAATACAAAGAGCAAAATACAGAAGTAAACCTTGGGTCTTGAAACTTGGATTTTTCATTTCAGTCTCTAGATTTAGAGTACTGTATAAATTATGTCTTCAGTGTTCAATCCAATAGTCTGGTACAGGAGGAGGTTCATGGGGATGACACCAACGCTAGTGGTGATACCAACCACCACTGCCTCCACATCCTCCTCTATGCAACACATGATCAGTGGGCCATCCAGAAGTAGAGTGGAACAAAGGTAATGGTTCCTGAAGTGGGAAGTTACCCTGGTTGACACTGGGATCTCCTATGATATATTTTTTAAACCACCTGTCGTACAGATAAGGCATTTTTTTTCTTGGACTAGACTCCTGGGCCTGAATCCTATTGGGAATACTACTGGGACATTTAATCAACTGTTGAAAGGTGAGTCAACACTTATGGAAATTCCGTTGATTTAATTGATCTACTGTTTATACTGTATTATAATAAGGTAATTATTTTGGAGGGTGAAAACCCCCATGGAATATAACATGTCTTGTGGACAATTGAATCAGTGGATAATGAATCAGTGGATACGGGGGTCCTATTGTACATTCCCTACTTCCTTTTTTTTAAAAAATAGTCTTTATATTACAAACCAGTAGTTTAATACAGTAGTTCATTTTTAATTTGCTCCCTCCCACCTCCTGCCCTCCCTCTTAAATGGCTTTACAGAGGATGTATCTATTTGACTCTTCATGATACATTTTCCATTCTCTACTTTCTCACTATAAGGGGAAACATATTACATATCCACATTGCACAATTATAGCAGTTTACCTTAACTGCCATGACTCCATCCCACAGAATCATGGATTTTGTAGTCTGGTGAGATACTTCAGAGTTCTCTGCTAGGCTGCAGAGTTGTAGTGCTGGGTAGTGTAAAAAAAAATTTAAGTCACTCCCCAATCTAACTCCCCAAATCCCAGGATTCCACAGGAAGGAGCCATGGCAATTAAAACAATTTCAAACTGCTGTAATTGTGTAGTGTGGATACACCCATAATCATGTATGGATGTTTCTGGGTTTTATCTGCTGTCCTTTGTAAATAGAAAACAAGGTCTCTGTGTAGTAGTCAGAGGAACCCTGACGGTAACGTTCAACATTTTACACGTAAAAACAGGGACATGCTCATAAGTAATGCTAATGCAAGCCCCACTGCCTCCAATGGTAAAAGACCTTCACTGCCTCTTTTATGCTATGTTTGATTCTTCTGCCATTATTGGTCTCCTCCTGCTTTAAAAAGGAAGAGAGGGGATGCACAAGGGAGGGTTAAAGCAAATGGTCAGAAATGGCTGAGCACAACCTTCGTTAGGTAACAACCAGCAACATACTGCTATGCAAATTAAATAGGGATTACAGTACATTTTAAAAAATCAATATATTGTCAACAGATGCTAAGTCCACAGCTATAAAAATAACTTTTATCAGTTATACTTTTCATTTGATAATATTTTAAAGTTAGCAGAAAACTTTTTTATAGCTGTACTCCTGGCAGTGCACTCACCCCAATATTGGCTGACATGATTATGTGCTACCTGTTGATACAATGAGAGACAAATCAGTCAGTAAACAACACCTAAATGAGGGTATCAATAATTCAATAATGGTAACATTTACATGAACAGACATATCAAGGATTAAGAATTTATAAACATTTCACCAATCAGATGTCACTCAAACTGTTTAATATGAACATATAAACCAGCAAAGGTATAAATTACTACATCAATTAAATAATCGGACTACAAAGCTAGAAGCAATGACAATCTTACCAGGAATAAGCAATGTGGTGTGTGTGTGAATTTGAAAGACCGTATCTCCCTTTATGAGCCCATTAAAGCTCATTAGATCTTCTGGAGAGGCCTACCCACCATGTTATCAGGCTCATTTGGTGGGCACAAGGGAGAGGGACTTCTCAGTGGCTGCTCCTAGACTTTGGCAATCCCTCCCTAATGAGGCCAGGACGTCTCCCTCCTTGCTTTCCTTCTATCAACAACTGAAAAAATTCTTGTGCCACCAGGTTTTTAGAAACTGAATGGGGTGGGCATTATATGCTTTTTGTTTTATGGTTTGTACTGTCTTTTAATAAATTTTATTATTTTTTAATGTTTAATCTTATAACTTTATAAATTGTATAACTGTTTTTAAATAACTTTTATATTTGTATTTATATTGAAGTTTTTGTATAGTTTTTCATCTGCATTGTTTTTAAATATGTTAAATATACTGCCTTGAGTCCCATTATTGGGAGAAAGGCAAGATATGGGTGTGATGAGGAGGAGAAGGAAGATTCCCTCACTGGTAATCTTTTGTGTGCCACATTTGGGGATGAGTTAGGACCACAACCAACAATCAGCAATTCCAGAGTTCAAAGGTGATGGGGCCATGCTCCCTCCCCCACTAGAGAACCTTTGAAGATCAGTTTCCCAAACCACATTAAATTAGTCATACTTAATACAATGTATGTACACTCTGAATTCAATAATGCTTAGAAGAGCAGTGTTTTTTTCATCCATGCGGCCTTGCTTTAGGCCCATGCTTTAGCTGGCTTTATGCCCGTGCTTTTATTGGAATCATGCTGTTTGTTTCTAGATGTACTGTACTTTAATTCAAAGGAGTGCCTTAATGTTATTCTGTTTTCTAAAATCCTGCCAATTTGGGTTAAAAAGAAACAAAGAGGAAATGTTATATATCCCCAACCTTGACCTTAAAATCCCTTGTCGGCACAATTTGACCCATTAATGAATGAATCATATAACTGTGAGACTGGCTGGTCATTCTAGGATACATTTATCATTGTACTGAGACAAAAATAGTTTAGTAGCCAACATCCATAATGGCATACGTATGGACTACAAAGTGCTATAATCAGAACAGTGGAGTGAATAACATCCAGCTTGTCAAAGCCACCAGCAACAAAAGAAGTAAGTTTAATGAAGCCAAAATGCCCTGTTCAGCAATGACAATAATATTTGATTATTTCTTTTATGTTGTGCCATCATTCTTCTTGACACTTTACAGTGTAGAGGATGATCGGTCCGTATCCAAAGGACTTGCAGTATGGAAAACAAAGGAGGAAAAGAAGAGATGAGGTGGACAACCTGTAACTCTAGATCAAATGCTTCTTAGGCTATCTTATTTGGGGTGACTGGTTCCTTTCCAATGTGTCAAGGACCAGTATCATATTTGTCCGCATTGGCTGATGGCTCTCAGACTGGCTATTGTTCATGAATCTTCATGAAGATTTAATGATCAGATTTAAATCTGAAGTTCTGCCACTGGTCTTTGCAGACTACACTTCTTGATTGAGGATAGGAAAGCAAAAAGGATGCAGTACGGTAATTCAGTTGGGCAGAAAAATGTTTTGCATATTCTCAGAGACAAATGATAAAGAATTCTTCACCCTTGACTCACTAACTGATCTTTGTAGCTATCTATTTATTGCTGTACTTGTAGTGGATCAATGCCCTCTAAGTAATGAATCGCCCCTCATTAACCTTTAACTAACAAAGTACATGTTGGTAGGGGAAGAAAGAAATGAGATGCAGGGGAGTGACACACTGAAGAGGTTTCAAGATGAGTTCTTTTTGCTTTGGGACAACCTTTTCCAACTTGACAGTTTCCAGAGCTGTTGGATTTCCATAATTCCCAGATAATAATCATATTATGGGTGGTGTAGTGTATGTGGGGGAAAAAATCTAAGTTGGAAGAAGGTGACTTTTAAAAGACATAAACAGCCCTTTTGAAGGAGTCCATAACAAAATGTGCTCTTTTAAGGTCAACGGTGGAAAATCTCCATGCTGTTCTCTGTAAATCCCATGATCTCATCCAGCACCACCGTTTGAACAACACAATTAATGATAATTCAGTTTATGAAACAAATAGAGTTATTAGTATGGTAATGAATTAATTTTCCATTTTCTAATGTTTATCATTATTTGAATAAATTTTAAAACCTAACATTATAAGTCCTGCCTCTGCATTTCAACACATCAGGGGACTTTGAACGAATGTTGATACCTGATAAATGACAAATTAACTGCCTGGTTCTTCCTCTCATCTAAGTCGCTGAAAATAGTTCTGGCACTTAGCAGAATGAAACAATTGCACATTTGAAAGAAAAAAGTAATTACTGAAGCCCTACTCTGTCCTGTCAACAAAAAGATTTTAAGCTGCTTGGTATCAAGGATGGAAACTTTACAGTGGTAACCCTAGACTTGTGAATAACTTCCCATAGAAGGGAAGTATGGCCCCAACACTTTTTTAAAAAAAAGAGTTCTTAAGATATTTTGATTTCAATTCTTCTTTAAAAGTAATTGTTGTTTCTTGATTTAGTCATTACTGCTCATTTTAAGGAATGTAATGTGGATTTTAAATTCTTGACTTTCTTTTAATTATGCAAGCATTCTGTCTGCCTGCAATTCTATGGCTGCTTAATTTGGACTAAGCTCCACTGAACTCATTGGGATTTATACTTGAATAAACATGGTGCCCTTGGGCAAGTCACACTCTCTCAGCCTCAGAGGAAGGCAAATTTTGTCAAGGAAACCCCATATTAGGTTTGCCTTAGGATTGCTTTAAGTTGGAAACACCACCACCACATGGATGGGAGTGTGCTGCAAACCACTTTCTGAGGGCCAGATACTCTAACATGCCATTTTTAAGTATCACAATAGACAAATGCAGAAATATCCTTGGTGAAAATGTGTTTTGTAACTGTGGCAAAAACGCACTAGAATATAAAATAATCATTATCAAGTGTGCTTGCATACATGGGTTCTCTGACACAGTTGATAACCACAAGGGAGCACTCTTTCCCTTGATATTATATATCTTAGCTGTTTAACCCCCCCCCCACTCCTGAAACTAGGACAGATTTGGTACAAGTCTGCAAACTTTCCTATGATCTGATTTGGTTACTTTTGAACAGCAAAAGCAACAAAGGCTGCTCTTGGCCTTTGGATTTTGGTATAGGAAGCCCTTGGCTAATTTTGGTCTTTTTTAAGCTGACAGGAGATCTTGGTTCTGTAGGAGGAGCTCTGGCAACACTTGGCAGATGCTGTTAACTTTTTAAAGTTACCCATCCTTTTGCAGGCAGGTAATATCAAAGGGCACTATGGATTACAATACCTGAGGAGTGTTTACAGCCTGGAAGATTATTTATGTTTGGTTTTATCTCTATAGTCACACATCCAAGCTAGGAGAAAAGAAACACAGGAACCCTCTCATTATCTTTTGAAATATGAAGATCAGAGGGAAACCTGGGTTTAAAGTGTGGAGTGATGGTCCTAGAAGCATGCTTATAAATTAAAAGGCATTCTGCCTCTGTAATAACAGATCCAGGAGCAGAGCGGATATTCAGACAGAAGAATGGAATCCTAGGATCATCAAACTTCTGGGTGTATACCTACAGCTCTGACCACCACAAAGATTATATTGTATGAAGTGGAGCATCTGGTCCATTTGTTCTTTCTTTGGATGGATTGACCTCCCATAGAGGTTGTTTGGGAAGTTGTTGCACTGTCTCAAAATGGGAAGCAATAAACACGATGGCCTATTGAACAGAATCACATTCTCAGGACCAGCATCCCTTGGAAGCAGCCATGATGTCAGTCCTCATGGTTTTCCACGCCAAGAACCATTTGGTGTTCCTTTCCATTTTGAACCTGCATATTGGGACCACCAAGCCTACAGTGGATATTCAGGAGGGTTCTCCTACCTACCCTTTTCCAGGTATGTAGGGGTATACGACTACTCTTTTGAGCCTGCCTTCATTCGCAAAAGGAATGAGAGGGAGAGGCAGCGGGTTCGTTGTGTGAACGAGGGCTATGCACGTCTCCGAGACCATCTCCCCAAGGAGCTTGCTGATAAGCGTCTCAGCAAAGTGGAGACCTTGAGAGCTGCCATCACTTACATCAAGCACCTTCAGAATCTGCTGGATTACCATCCTTTAGGGACAAACACTAAAGCAACCATTCCACCTGCAGAGACTGCAAGTGCTCCTGGTCTTAGTTTAAGAAGGGAATGCAACAGTGATGGAGAATCTAAGACCTCATTAGCTTCATCCCCTTACAGTGAGTTTGGGGAAGTATGCAGTTAGGAAACTTGAGGAACTTCTTCAAAAATCTACAGAGTCAAGACCATCTCTCTCCCTCTCCCTCTCCCTCTTAAAGAACCACACAATTTCTACATTTGAATGGCTTTTCCTGCAAGGACAAATTCAGTCCCCAGCAAAGGGATGAAAAAGGTAGCTTCACTGACTGTTTACCATCTTTTTGTCATTCTAGGCAATCTTCAGATGCTTATGTAAGAAGGCAACAATATTGTTCCTAACATTTCCTTATTTATGGTCTTATTGTGTATGTGTGTGTCTTGGGGTGAATATGACTGCTGAAATAATTTTTAAAAAACCAATTATAAAATGGTCCTTAATTGTTGTGATTTTTGATTTGCTTGTTGGTTTTATTCAGGAGTGGACAATAAAATCAGATAAGCTGGTTCCTCATTCCTTCAGCCCTGTAATAATCGTCTGCTTCACATTAGGATATCAATATATGGTGGGTTTACTAGGCAGAGCATGCTGCAATTATTTTTTTTAAAGATTAGTAAAATGTTTCCCCTAGATAGAAATTGACGTATTGCTCATGATTCATATAAAATTAGTTATGTTTAAGCACCATAGAAATCAGTGGGATTTATCAATGGAATTTAAGAGACAAGTATCTTCATTTCAATGAAACATACATTAAATTGTGATGTGTTTGTTATGTTCACCACAGTATGGCTGAACCACAATAAACTTTCTTCATATTGGGATATTAGCATCTAAAATGTTATCAGGCTGGAACATATGAAGAGAACTTCAGTTCCCCCCCCCTCAAAATACAGTCTAATTGATGTCTTACCAGGTTGTGAAAGTCTGTTAACGAGAAATAGAATCCTCCTTATGCTGCCATTGGAAACAGCTGCTCTTGTGCTATTAATTTGTGTTTAGCCATAATTTCATTTTGGGTAGTTTTATTCCTTCCCCTAGTTGGTGCCCTCCAGATAGCAGACTACAGCTCCTATCATTCCAGCCAGAATGGCTATTTGGAGGGCACCAGATTGGACAAATCTGATGTACAGGAACAAAGTCCAATTGGTTTCTATTCTTTGTACCTCATTCAGTAATTACCAATAATCCATATGCATAAAAATGAAATTATACTGTAGCAACACCAGTTTGATAACTGTGTATGAATGTTAATATATACATGCTAATTTATCATACTAGAAAAGCAATCTAAAGCAATATGTAGCTATAAAGGGGTCAAAATGAGAGCATTGCTCCCCCAATGAGAAATCCACCCCCACAATTAATTTTTCCTTCAGTCCCCAAATTTCTAGCATTGCAGAGAGTGAGACACTGAAAATCATTCACACTTAGAACTCATTTTTGCTGTGTTCCCATTCTCTTGGTAACTGTCCTTTTCTTTGGATAGCTAAGTTGTATTATTATATACTCAACTGAAGTTTTATGTTATTTCAACACTAGGAATTTCAAGACTGAAGAAAATTTTAATGGGGGGGGGCAGAATTCTTATTTGGTGGGTTATGCCCTCATTTTGCTCTCTACCGTCTCAGCTACACTCCTGAAGCAAAATCCTATGCTATCTCATTGGCTTGGTGGGTGATCCCAGCAACCCTAGCTAGAATAGCCAATGTGGAGGGAAATTGAGGAACAACGTTGGGAACTGCAGTCCAAAAAATCTTTGGAGGGTTTCATGATTTCCTCCTCAATATGTATTACCAAGGAAACCAGTGTGGCATTTTGGCTTGAGCATTGCTCTACAACTCTGGAGACTAGGCTTTGAATGGCTCCACCATGGAAACCCACTGGGTAACCTTGGGCAAGTCAAACACTATCAGCCTCAGAAAACCCTGTGACAGGTTCGCCTTAAGGTCACCATAAGGTGGAAATGACTTGAAGGCACACAGCAGCAACAATTAATGTATTACCAAAGTCAGAGTAAAGAAACAGCTTGTATATGCCTGCCTTAATATTTGGTGAAGTGGTGGTAGATGGTGTTCTATGAAGGAGGGATACAAAGTGAATAATAAAAACCAAATCCAACATCCACAAAAGAGTGATACCTTTATTGGCCAACCAAAATGCACCAAACACATAATGCAAGTTTCCAAGCTCCACTGGCTTCTTCATCAGGCAAAAGATGTTAAAAATCGTGGAGGAGAAAAAAAGAAAAGTGTTAGTGTTGGAGTCACAGGCCTACATTTTGAACCAGATGTTGCTTCTGTTGTTGTTCAGTTGGTCTGGAGGGATCTCAGTGCAGGCAGAGCCCACTCCTTTCTTGGTCATGTGGGGACTGAGACGGAGGACAGTAAAACTTTAAACTCCATTAGCAGCAGTAATGTAACTCTTCTTGGAATCCAGGATGTCTCCATCTTTTGTGAAACCACAGGCACTGCATTTCTCAATAGGTCTTTGTACCACTACATCTAGAAAAACTTTTAGGTGCTGTCTGTGGCGTCACTAAGGCTGGTGTCACCTTTCCCCCTGATGCTGTCACCTGGTGTGGTTCGGCCTCCCGCCACACACCCCAGTGCCATCACTGGGTGCTGTATAGTTTAAACTCTGCCAATTATAGTCCATAAGAAAACGTTTTACCTTTGTTGGCGGTAGAAGCCTCAAAGAGTTAAATCCCAGTCCATAGTTCCATCGTGTTTAGGATTCCCCTGTTGCAGCAAGATCCAGTTTTCTTCAGATCCAGGAAACATATTCAGAGGTAGCCATGATGGCCATACAGCAAAATAAAACAAAATCCAAAATCCACAAAAGTGAATAAGTAATTGTTCTGGCCAATAAAGGTTTCAATCATGGAGTTCTACAATAAATGAAATGATATTTATGTGAGAATATGATAATTTAAACAAAAAATTAGGAGTACTTAACTAGCCTGCTTAGCTTCTAAAATAAGATAAAACCTTTTCACATCATATCACCATGATCCCACTTTAACTGCCATAGCAACAGCCTACGGAACCCTAGGGAAAGGTATTTAGAATTTTCTGCTGGAGAGCTCTACTGCCTCAAAAAAACTACAGACCCCATGAATAGATCATAGATCACAGAATCATAGAGTTGGAAGAGACCACAAGGGCCATCCAGCCCAACCCCCGCCATGCAGGAATACACAATCAAATCATTCCCGACAGATGGCCATCCAGCCTCTTTAAAAACCTCCAAAGAAGGAGACTGAACCACACACTACGAAATACACACTATGGTATGTGTACTTCTCATAAAACAAAAAGTGACAGGTAGCACTGCTCCCTTTTTTGAGGGATGCACTTTAAGTCTTGCCTCCCTGATTTTGGGGTGCCCCTAATGGAATTTGGGGGGTCTCCTTGAGCCCCCTTGGTCTCCCCTAGATTCTGAGGTTTCTGAGGGGTCCCTGAGGACTTCCCATGAGTCTATGGGACCCACAACCACTAGGCCATCCTGATCCTCAAATTTATATATTATATATATGTTGTGCAAAACATGGGTTTGGGGGTAGGGAGCCCTGGTGGTGCAGTGGTTAAATGCCAGTGCTGCAAACCACAAGGTTATGAGTTCAATCACAGAGGGCTCCAAGGTTGGCTCAGCCTTCCATCCTTCCGTAGGTCAGTAAAATGAGTACCCAGCTTGTTGGGGACAATTAGCTAAAAAACTTTGTAAGATGCTTAGGGAGTGTTTTGGCACTGATAAGCAGTATATCAATATCAATGCTATTGCTATTGCTATAGGGTGTTACTCCTGTCTGAACTCATCCTGCGACCCTCAACCACTAGGAATAGGTTCCAAGCTTGTTGGAGCTTCCCTGTGGGCATGACAATGCTTTTAGTGTGACAAGTGACAGCCATCTTTGTTGAGCAAAACTTGGGTTTTGGGTGGGGTGTCATACCTCTCTGAGCTCATCCTGGGAACCCCAACCACTAGGAACAGGCTTCAAGCCTGCTGGAGCTTCCTCGAGGGTACGGTAACAATTTTAGCCTGACAAGCAGTGGCCATCCTATGTATACTAACAAGGACAGTCAGAATTTTGATCAATATAATTATTACATTATTTCTAAATTTCCCCAAATCAACATACCTGAAGGAAGAGTACAATTGATACAATTTCCATTTGAGTGTTCCCCCCCCTCCATAGAGTGGATATTTTTTAATGGAATTGTTCGTATTAGGGTTAAGTGTGACCCTTCTTCATTATCATACAAACTCCCTTGACCACCAGTAACATATTTCCAATCCCCTGGATACATCACTATTCAAATGGCAGCTTGTTGTTGCACAAATTTGCATTTTGGGGTAAGGTGTGATCCCTCCTCTACACTCAGTCTACCGTCTGTGACCAAGAGGAATAACTTTCGTTGCTGCCATAGTAAAATTTGTAATGTTGGGAAATGGCAGCTATCTTTTTTTTTTCTCTTTTGCACAAGTATATGTTTGGTGGCAATGCTTGCCTCTCCATTCTTGACACTACATGCTGGTTTCCCACAGGCTTTCCAATTCTCACAGCAGTACTTTTATTTCAAAAACAGGGGGCATTTTGTTCTGGTCAAGGATGGATTTTGGAGTAGGTTGGGTTCCCTGTCTGCAGTTGACCCACAACTGTCTATATGGTCAAAATAATACAAACGTCATGCAAAAGGTTGGTGATTCGTTCAAACAATCATTCACACAAATACATGTCATTCGGAAGGGGGGAAGCCAAATCCACCACAAAGCCTGTGTGCGTTGTATCCAGGGCTTCATATGGATTTTCTGAAAAGCTCCGTATGGCTTCCGAATGTGTGACCGTTTGAACACTCATGTTCGTATAGATATGAACAGGCAGTGAAATCTGATTGGCTGGACGAGCACAGAGGGTGGGGCTAGGAAAGAGGGAAAGTGGCTGTGGCTGCCATGTTGGATTTTCGGCTAAGCGAGGGTCTGGCAAGTCGATCAAATGGCAATCTCATACTCTTATTTATTTGTAACTATGAAGTGTTGCTTGTGCGCACCCTGGGAAACTGTTTGGTTTTTTTTTTAATTGGCAGCGGCAGATTTAAAACTGTGAGTAAATTACTCATGGTTGCCACCTGGCTAGGGGATCATGTGGAATTTAGGGGGGTCACATCACTGCAAATGCCTTCCTTTCTGAAGGTGTTTGTATTTTTTCTCCCTCATATAGACAAGACCTATGTTTCCATGTACACAGGGTACTGCAGGGCCAAATGGGACATCTCCTTCACTTGGGATGTATCTTTGAGATGAATCTGTATGCCTTTCTTTCAGCAACACAATTTTGTATATATCTCACCACTTTGAAGAGGGAGTAAGAAGGCATGCTGCTCCCTCTCCCTGGGGTGGGTGGAGTAATTTTGAATACCACTGATTGGTCTGTTTCCTCACCCTCCTGACTAATGAGTGGATAGGGAGATAGCGGTATGTTCCATTTCCACAGCATTTGGGGAGGGGTCTGCTTTTTTCAGGACTTGATGCTTTTTTTCTTCTTCTTCACACAAGTGTTCATTTTAAGATAGAATGTCAGCCTTCTGTGCACTCAGCCCACTACCCTCATTCAGTAGGAGCATATTTCTTCACACACCCCATATCTGTGTCAGCATTTTTGAAAACATACAAAACACACACGTTACTGATCTAACTTATACACATACGCCCCCATTTTTACCAAATGAGTGCAAGATAATTTAGTAGCAGCCCACCAACGCTTTGTCACTGGAGGTATCTGCGCTCTGGTCCCTGCTCCAGACCACACACCACAATTGCTGCAAACTACCTAGCCAGGGAATCCAGTGGAATCTATGAAAAAAGCTCCAGGACAGATATTAAAGTTACAGTTACACTGCAAAAGGAGTGAAGTCATCCTTCACAGAGTTAACAATGCTAACTTAACTCAGTTATAATAATAATGTCATGTAATGTAACTCAGTTATGCCTTAATTATTACAAAAGAATTTGGTTGAAATAACTAGTTGTTTGTAATTAGTTACTTGCAACCGGGGCGTATACCAGAAATATGTGGAGTAGTATTTCTATAATACGCAGAACAGACCTGAAAGGACCCACATAACTTGCTTAATGTGGTTTTGCTAGCCACCCTAGTGCTATTCATGTGTTACTCATGTATAACACAGGAGGACTGTTGGCCCTACCTCCCCACTCCTGATGTCACATCCTGAGCTAAATCCACCAAGCATAGCTCTCTGAAAAGGACTCCTAAATCTGAGCAGGTGCTTGCTATAGGTGTGCTTCTCAGAGGACAACAACTCAGCACAAGGTTGTTGGAGCCTAGTAACAAGACAATACAGAATCATAGAGCTGGAAGAGACTACAAGGGCCATCTAGTCCAACCCCCTGCCATGCAGGAATACCCAGGCAAAGCACTCCCAACAGATGGCCATCGAGCCTCTGTTTAAACACCTCCAAAGAAGGAGACTCCACCACACTACGAGTCAGTGTATTCCACTTCTGAACAGCTCTTACTGTCAGGACGTTCTTCCTAATGTTTAGGTGGAATCTCTTTTCCTGTAGTTTGAGTCCAGTGCTCTGTGTCCTTGTCTCTGGAGCAGCTGAAAACAAGCTTGCTCCATCCCCACTATGACATCCCTTCAAATATTTAAACACGGCTATCACGTCACCTCTCAACCTTCCCTTCTTCAGGCTAAACATACCCTGCGATTTAAGATGCTCCTCATAGGGCATGGCTTCCAGACCTCCCACCATTGTAGTCACCCTCCTCTGGATATGTTCCAGCTTGTCAATGTCCTTCTTGAAATGTGGTGCCCAGAACTGGACACAATATCTAGGTGAAGTTTGACCAAAGCAGAATAGAGTGGCACTAATACTTCCCTTGATGTAGACATTATATTCCTATTGAAGCAGCCTAGAATCATATTGGCTTTTTTAGCTGCTGCATCACACTGCTGACTCATGTTTAGCTTGTGGTCCACTAAGCCTCCAAGATCCGTTTTGCATGTACTGCCATCAAGCCAGGTGTCACCCATTCTATACCTGTGCATTTCATTTTTACTTTCCAAGTGTAGTAGCCTACATTTCCCCGTTGAAATTCATTTTGTTAATTTTGGCCCAGCTTTCTAATCTGTTCGTATCATTTTGAATTCTGATCCTGTCCCCTGGGGTATTAGCAACCCCTCCTAATTTGGTGTCATCTGCAAACTTGATAAGAATGCTCTCTATTCCCTCATCCAAGTCATTGATAAAGCTGTTGAATAGCACTGGGACCAGGACAGAACCCTGTGGCACCCCACTAGTCACTTCTCTCCAGGATGAAGAGGAGCCTTTGGTGACTACCCTTGGGGTTTGGTCGGTCAACTAATTACAAATCCCCATAACAGTCACATTGTCTAGAACACAGTAAAGCAACCCTCCTCCAACACATAAAAACCCTGCGCATTAGTAAGGCATGTTTAAGGCTCCTGACACACTCAAAGTCAAATTAGTGAAGGACACAATGATAAGTTTCTACCATTGTTCCTCTCCCTAAAAATGAAGATTCTAACCCACATTCATGATTTTGTGTACAAATCAGTTCTTCATAAATGAGGAATCTATGGGAGTAAGCTCAACATGGCAGTATGTAGCAAGAACTGGTCTCTGCCTTTAAAAACAGAGCTGTATTTGTATTTGTATGACTAATATATATCTATGTGCAGAAATGTAATGAGGTGCTGTGAAATGAAATTGGGAGTGAAGTGCCATAAAGATGAAACACTTTAGAGGTGTATAATTATACTAGTTATTATTAACAATAAAAGAGTCACTGGCAGAAGCAAACTGCTCAACATAATGGTTATGGAAGCTCTAGAAGAGGGAAATAGGAGATAATACTACCAACACCCATTTGGGGGCTGAAATATACTGTTTATTAGCCACATGAAGCCAAGGATTTGGCTCTACATATGCTCAAAGCAAACTAGTTCAAGATAATAAATCAACACTTAAGATGCAAGAGAGTTCTGTCTATTAGTTTGCAGAAGCTGATTATTTTTAAAAAATTAGGTGCGGGAGGAGGTTCCATACAGGAGAACATGTTCTGTATGTGTTCTGTTCTTTGTCAAAACTGTAGGGGAGAGTTGGGCAGTTCCTATATGTATGTATGCCAAATTATGGGGGGTTGTCATCCAAAAAAGTAAATTTTCCATGGTCTGGTATCCAGAAAGTTGGTGCTGCAATCAAGATTTCTTCCAGGCTTTCATTACCAGTGAGAGGTGGACAAAGGAACGGGAGACAGATTAAAGGGATGATTGATGGTAAATATGCCAGGTCTCTGAAGCAGTTCCCTGCCAGTGACTTGGTGGGAAAGTAGTACAGTTGGCCCTCTGAATTCATGGGTTCTGCATCCATGGATTCAACCAACCACAGCTCAAAAAATATGCCAGATTCCCCCCCGCCCGAAAAAGCAAACCTCGCTGTTCACCATTTTATACACCATTTTACTATGTCATTGTATATAACGGGACTTGAGCATCCATGGATTTTTGTATCTATGGGGTATGTGTGTCCCGGAACCAAACCCTAGTGGATACCAAGGGGCCACTATAGTTGTAAGATGAAGAAAAACCAGAACAGTATGGATCTAACATGATTTTACTGGGAAATGTAAGATATAGAAAATGGCTTCAGGTTAAAGGGATGCAGGGAAAGAGGGTATGGAAAAGCAAACAAACAGGAAGGCACCATAATTCAACCAAGCCATTAATTAGCATAGGCCCACAAATCTTGCTAACTCTAACAATTTGTTCTAGGATCTGAAACATTTGGTTTCTTATGGACTCTACAGGTTCACAGGTTATGACCAAAATCCATTAAGTCATGGATTGATCCCAATAAAACCAGAGAGGCAACTTTGTTGTGATTTAATGATATTCCATTATTTCCAACAAGACTATGTCACAATCAGCTTTTGTGATCTACTTCTTTACATGTCAAATTTCAGCACAATACAAAAATGTTGTCTAGATGGTGAAAAAAAACTCCTCATGGAACTTGAGGGAAATTCCTTTTGTTTCAACGAGATCCCATAGTGAATCATGGTATTTGGAAGGACAGGGCCAAAACCCACAAAAAACACGTGAAAAAAGACTTTGGAACTTCTCCCGATTTTTTTTTTTGCCAGCTACAAAATGGCTGGAACTGACATTTTGGATTTTCACAGTAGTGACTGTGTGATTTTGCATGACACTGAACAACGAAAAAGCTTTTAAAAGCTTTTTAAAGCAGACAGATGCACTTTAGATTTACTGCTTTTTTAAAAATACTGCTCAGTGGAAGCAACTTGTGGAGAATAAAAATGTGAGTAATTCACTCACGGCTATCATCTTGATTCACAGGCATGCCTCTGTGTGAACATCAAACATGGATAGCTTCACATACCAACTATTTTGCCAAAAAAACCATGGAGACAAAAGAGTGCTGCTGAGAAATTGCAATAATGCACTTCAATCTGCATTATATCACCTCGTTTAGACAAGCTCCAAAGCATCACATCTCTGTAGCAAAGATCTTCCAAATACCAGAACTAGGATGGGAAAATTGCTTTTTTGGACTACATTGCCCAGAATTCCTGAGGCAGTGGTCATGCTGACTAAGCAATACTGGGAGATGTAATCCAAAAAAGTAACTTTTCATGCTCTGCCAAATACAGATCAGCCTACCCTTAACTACAGTCAAGTCAGCAAAGGCTCCAAAGCAACAGTCGATTCTAAAATTGTTCCTAAGCTGACTTTTGTCTAGAGAAAGGTTAGCTTCAAAGTAGAGAGCATATCATTAACCAAACTATGAAAGGAAATAGTGATCTAACTTGTCACTCTTAGAGTTAATGTTTCAATAAAAACATAGGCCATGTGAAATGATTACTAGTTACCATTTAAAAAAGACCATGGATATTCTCAGACATATGCTCAAGTGTTTTACCATTTTCCACACACTTTAATCTTCCCATCAAACACGGCTAAAGAAAAATTCCCATTAAAATTGCAAACCTACAAGCGCTTAGATGTTATCGCTATTTTTAAGAAGGATAATCCTAGCCATGAGATTGTTTTGAAACTCCTAATGGCTTATTTGGTTGATTCCCCCTACCCTTCACCCCAGTAATGGCTAGACTAAGTTCCTTTCAAGTTACATTACTCAGTGTCAATAAATGGCCAAAGAAAAACAGCAGGAACCATAATAAAGTACACAAAAGTAATCAGTCACTTGATATCCCTTTAGAACCAGGCAATGGGGGCTGTAAGCTTCAAAAGGAAATTCTTTTGCAATTGCAAGGAACATCTGTCATTGAGAAGTCACAAGAAGACTTGAAGCATATTAATATGAGGCTAACCAGGATGTTAATAAGAGCTAAGTCTGTTCTCCAAAAATGTCTGCCAGGTTTGTTTGTTTAAATAAAATCTATTAAACAACCAACAACAAGGTAAAACATTTGTATCCATGGGCCCTTCATATCCATGGGTTCTGCATCCACAGATTCAACCTACCACAGCTCAGAAAATATTCGGGGTGGGGGGATTCCAAAAAGCAAACCTTGCTGTTTGCCATTTTATATAGGGATGCTATTTTACTACACCATTGTATATAATGGGACTTGAGCATCTAAGGGTTTTAGTATCCATCTACTTCCAGTTCCTTTGTTTTGCATTTTTGTTCCTTTTGCACTTTGACCCCTTTTGCTGAAGTTGCCCACACTTGCTCTAGAGGGTTGTTTGTCCATAGGATATGTGGTTGCCTTAAAATGATTATCTTGCTACACAAGGGCCAGCGCGGTCAAGTCAGATACGGCGATGCTCTTTCAGAGCCCTTTCTAATAACTAATGGAGTGAAGCAAGGTTGTGTTCTTGCGCCAACTTTATTTACAATCTTCTTCAGCATGATGCTCCAAAGGGCTACGGCAGAGCTCGAAGAAGACGACGGCATCTATATACGTTACCGTACTGATGGTAGCTTGTTTAACTTAAGCCGTCTGAGGGATCGCACTAAGACTCTAAACTATCTAGTCCGTGAGCTGCTCTTTGCTGATGCTGCTGCCCTTGTTGCCCACACAGAAGCAGCTCTGCAGCGCCTAACATCCTGCTTTGCAACAGCTTCAGAGCTGTTTGGGCTGGAAGTCAACCTGAAGAAAACAGAAGTTCTTTACCAGCCTGCAGCACAGGACGAACACCACCATCCCCACATTGCCGTTGGCAATTCTGTGCTTAAGTCCGTTCAGCAGTTCACCTACCTGGGAAGCATCATCTCCTCAGATGCCAAGATTGACAAAGAGATTGATCACAGATTAGCAAAGGCACATAGTGCATTTGGAAGACTTTACAAAAGAGTCTGGAGTAATAAACACCTGAGGCAAAGCACAAAAATCAGTGTGTACAGAGCCATCGTACTGTCTATTCTCCTTTATGGATCTGAAACATGGGTCACCTATCGCCACCACTTACGACTCCTCGAGCGCTTTCATCAGCGCTGTTTACGTACAATCCTAAATATACACTGGACTGACTATGTGACAAATGTTGCTGTCCTTGAGCAGGCAGGGATCACCAGCATTGAGGCCATGATGTTGAGAGCACGCAGCTGCGCTGGGCAGGGCATGTTTCTAGGACGGAGGACCATCGCCTCCCCAAAATAGTACTCTACGGTGAACTCGCCATGGGTCAGCGTAAGAGGGGCACTCCAAAAAAGCGATACAAGGACTCCCTGAAACAACATCTCAGGCTCGGCCAAATTGATCACTAACATTGGTCCACCCTGGCCTCACATCGGGAGGCATGGAGACACACTATCCACAATGCTGCAGCTTTATTTGAGAGCTCACACCGAGCAAGTCTTGAGGAGAGACGACAACGCAGAAAGAATCACAACCCAGTAACATCACCCAAGGAAACCTTCTGCTGTGCTTTCTGCAACCAGACTTGTCTATCTTGGATTGGCCTTTTTAGTCATCAGCGCGCTTGCAGAAAGCGCGGGATGAGTCCTTCCTGAATCTTCGTTTGCGAAGAAAAGCCAGAGAGAGAGAGAGATGTGGTTGCTAGAGTGAGAACTGGAGAGGGCTCCTGTACATTTAATGGTTGCACAGAAAAGGGATTTGCAGCAGGTGTTGCTTGTCACACAACCAGGGGAACTGCAACACCTGCAGAAATCTGCTCCTCTACACAACCATCCATTAAGATACAGGAGCCCTCTACAGTTTTCACTCTGGCAATCCCAGAGCTTTTCTATACAAGCCCATAAAAAACAGAGTCCCTCGTAGCAATGGCATTTTGCAGCAGCTGCGAGCTGTCCTAATGGTTTTTCTTCTCCCTTAAGCTTTGCATACCCACTAGGAAACATGGCAGCCACGAGTGATTTACTCATGTTTGCACTTATCCGAATTTGCCACTGCCAACCTAATTTTTAAAAAATCAATATCCAAGATGTGATTGAGCAATTTTTCACTTTAACACAAAAGCAAAAAAACCACCAAACACCCCATTTTCTCACCTTAGCGCTTGCCCGCTAAGGCAAAAATCTCACATGGCAGCAGCGGGCGCTTGCCTTGCTAGCAAGCCCTGCCCCTGCGCTCATGCAGCCAATCAGATTTGCACTTCCTCTCAAAATCACATGGAATGCCATTAGGACAGGTAGGATTCTCCTCGCATTCTATGAGGAGCTTTTTTCACTGTTTGAACAAACCCCTAGACATCATGCTTTCTTTCTGGCCACCCAAACAACATGTTCCTTGTCCTAATTTGTTTAGCCCCACTTCCCAAGATCTATCGTAGTCTTTTCATGCTGTGGTATACCAAACAATTTAAAATAAAATGGGTTGATGCAATACTGTACTTTAGCATGTTTTCTCCTGGCGCAAAGGGTAACTCCTCCTGGGATCCAGAGTGTCTCTGTCCCTTTGCAAAGCCACAGGCCTCCTTCTGAGGCAGAGAACATTGAATTTCTCAAAAAGTCCCTGTACTTCTACATCTGGGAAAACTTTTAGGTGCTGTATAGGTAAAATCCAGGGAATTATCAACAAGGAAGGCCTGCCAAGGGTTGATTTGGTCTCAAGCTTGACTCCATTGGCTCCATCACCAGCCTCAGATGCTGAGCCTTGCAGAAGAACAGTGTGGGCCTTGCAGTAGCAACAGCAGCGGAGGCTGTGCCCACAGCAGCAGTGGTGAACAGAGAGGGACTGAGCAGAGAAGAGAAGCAAGGAGGGTCGGTCCTGTCTCAAGAAGGCTGAAATGGAACAAGTGAGGCTGAGGCGGTGCAAATCCTCCAAGGCTAGAGGTTGACTTCCACAGAAGAGAAATAGAGAGACTGAGGAGGGCAGGACTGGCTGCACTGAGGCAGGGAGGGGAGCCGGAGGGCCAACAAAGGAGATTAAGTGGCCAACTAAAGAGTTGAGAGAGGAAGGCTGGTCTCATTTCACAGAGACTGGGAGTCAGGGGTCAGGAGCTGGGGAGCCAACAGAAGAGGCGGAGTGGCCCCACGATAGCAACAAAGGGTGTGAGAAGAAAGCAGTGGAGGCCATGCCAGGGTCAACAGCAGTAGCATGACAGTAGTGGAAACAGTAGAAGTGGTGGCAACACCACCTCAAGAGAAAGAGGTGCCAGAGAATGAGGCAGCACTAGCAGCAAAGAACTTGGGGGGGAGTGGATTTGAAGGGGGTGGACTTGAAGGGGGAAGACTTGAGGGGGGGCTGAATGTTCTCACTCATCAAAACGGAATGAGGTAATGCATATTTATTCTTAGTCTAGAACAAAGTTGATGTAATAGTTGGACTAGATGGCCGTTGTGGTCTCTTCCAACTCTATCATTCTAAGTACAGTTGTCCCTTCATATTTGCTGGGGTTTGGTTCCAGGAACCCTCACAGATACCAAAATCCATGAATACTCAAGTCCCATGATATGCAATGGCATAGCAAAATGATGTCCCTTATATAAGATAGCAAAATCAAGGTTTGCTTTTTGGATTATTATTTTTTAAAGAATAGTTTCAAGCCGTGAATACTTAAATCTGTGGATACCAAATTTGTGGATATGGAGGGACAAGTGTATTAGGGTGGCAAACAGCTACTAGGCAGCCACAGTGGTGATAGATGACACTGGTGGAGGATCTTTCAGAGACAACAGCAATGATACGATAGCTAATGCTTGTTAGTACTGTGCAGAGGGAGACAATGGTGAACCTCTCAGGGAAGGGATAGAACACAGAGTGCTAAAAGGGTGGAGCAGAAGGCAATTACAAATAGGGATGTGGTCACAGTCACAACAGAATTCAATCAGAAAGGAGGTCAAGCAACAGACATGTTCAAAAGCAAAAAGAATGTCTGAAGCTGTACTACACATGTTATAGGTACATGGAATGTGAGAAGCATCAATCAAGGGAAGGTAGACATAGTAAAAAGGAAACCGAACATATAAACATAGCAATACTAAAGGTGAGTGAACTAAAATAATCAGGAATGGGACATTTTGAGTTAGATAACTACATTGTGTACTACTGAGGATATGAAAAGACAAGTAGAAATGGGGAGGCGTTAATAATGAGGTGAGATGTAGCAAGATCAGTCAAAGGTTATAATACAAAGTTGGATGAAATCATGTCAATAAGACTTCTGGGGAAACTAATCAACATTTCTATAATCCAAGTCTATGCACCAACCACAGAGGCAGAGGAAAAAGAAATTGAGAGATTCTACAGTGGAGTCCAGGAAGAAAGTAACAACACACCAAAATAGGATTTCTTGTTAATCATAGGCTACTGGAATGCAAAAGTAAGAAACTGTAGGTAAATTTGGTCTGTAATCAAGAAATTAAGAGGGAGAGCAACAAATAGAGTTTTGCAAGGCCAACAATCTATTAATCGCACACATTTTCTTCATGCAGCTGGAGAGGAGACTGTGCACATGGTCATGACCGGCTGGCCAATACAAAAATCATATAGATTACATAATTGAAAACAGAAGACAGAGAAACTCTATTATTGTGGCAAAACCAAAACCAGGTGGAGACTGTGGCACAGACCATGAACCACTAATATAAAAAAAGTAGAATAAAGCTGAAGAATGCAAAATCAATCATCATGCCAAAATACAATATGAATATCTCAGCAGAATTTAAAGATAGAGTGAAAAATAGGTTTGCTGTATTAAGCCTAAATGACCAGGAACTAGATGAACTATGGACAGAAGCCAGGGCAGGAAGGAATGAAGGCAGGAAGGAATGAAGAAAGATGCTATCTGTGGCCAAAAGAAACAGTGGATGGCAGATGAAATGCTTCAAACAGTAAAGGAAAGATGAAAAGCAAAAGGAAAGGGAGACAGGAACAGAGAACTGTTCAACGATTAGTGTGCAAGGATAAAGAGAATTACTATAATAACCAATGCAGAGAAATAGAAGCTGATAACAAAAAGACATCTTCCACAAGAGCTATATATCAAAGGGAAATTTAAACCAAGGGTGAGGATGCTCTATGATCAGCAGAGGAATATAATACACGACCAAGATGAAATAAAAGGATGATGGAAGCAATACACAGAAGAACTATATAAAAATGGTGAAAGGATGAGAGACATGTGGAAAGAAGAACCATAGAAGATTTTGGAAAGTGAAGTGAAACTACACTCAAAGCAATTGGGAAAAATAAATCACCAGGAACAGACAAAATACCAATAGAAGAGCTACAATCACAAAGACAGAATAGACTTTAGTTCTAACTATGCACAACTGAAAAACAAAAATAAAATAAAATAAAAAGCGCCAGAATGTAGTCCCATCCACTGCAAGTCCTGCCCTGGCTTTGCTCTGAAGCCAATCCTCGGCTATGACACAGCCCCAAATCCAGGTTTTCTTCTCAAATGGGGAACAAACTGCAAATCTTCCAGATCCTGAGTTTTCTGCAGAAACCTCAGTGAAGATGCAAATAATCAAAAACATCATGTGTCAACTGTTCTGTAAATACGGGGTGAGTACAGGGGTTTTTGCCCATGTAGACCAGCCCTAGGACTGGGAAGGGCAGCTATGAAAGAACTAGACAACATCCTAAAGTGCAAAGATATAAAACTGAACGCTAAAGTTAGGATCATATTTCCCATCACCATATACGGATGTGAGAGCTGGACAGTGAAGAAAGCTGATAGCAAGAAAATCAGCTCCTTTGAGATGTGGTGCTGGAAAAGAGTGCTGAGGATACCGTGGACTGCCAAAATGACAAACAAATGGGTCCTAGAACAAATCAAGCCTGAACTCTCCCTTGGAAGCCAAGATGACTAAATGGAGGCTGCTGTACTTTGGCCACATCATGAGATGGCAGGTCTCACTAGAAAAGACAATAATGCTAGGAAAGGTGGAAGGCACTAGAAAAAGAAGAAGGCTGCATTCCACATGGACAGACTCAGTCAAGGAGGCCATGGCCCTTAGCCTGCAAGACCCAAGAAGAGCAGTTGAGAACAGGGGGCTTTGGAGGCATCTAATTCACAGAATCGAAATGAATCAAAGTTGATTCAAAGGCAGGTAACAACAAAGTTGTGGTCCTGCTTTTGAGTGTGATTATTGTGGGTGTTATCAACTTGGCAAATTCAGCATTAAAGCACACAATTAACAGCTCACTGCATCTGCAGCCCCATCACCATAGTCATAATACTCTTAAAGAAAAGGATACAGTGGGAAGCAAACAAGGCAGAAGAAGACGAAAAGGAAGGAAAGGGCAGATTTTGGTGACCTGATTTGTTTGACAGCAGTTATGCATCCAGACAACTATGAATCAAACATTCAAAGGGGAGCATTAAAATGTGACTGAAGTTCTGAACAGGATTTTAAAGTTAAATGTGGCATCACATGCCCTTGCATACAAGTTCACTGTCTAAATAATTTTCTTGGCCTGCCATATGTTACCTTCATTTAGCCTATAATAGTCTACTTCCACTGCCTTCTTAAATAGAGATACTGATCAATTAACCACAACAGTTTCCTTTATATATTCCTTTTTGATACATTAAAAGAAAAAGACAAAAAAGAAAAAGAAAGGAAACACAAAAAAACCAGCAGAAAAACAAATAAATAGAAAAATTTACAATGACTTCTGACTTTCTTACTGACTGTTATAGATCTTACAAGACAAGCTTACTTCTCCAACTAAAACTAATAAATACGCTTCTACTTAAGTAAAACTACTAATTATCAAAAACTACAGTTAGCCACAACAGTTTCCTTTTTGAAAAAACTTTAGGATCTTTTAAAATCAAAACTCTTTATGAGTTTCATGAGTGAGACAAAATTAACAGAAGCAAAATGGACCTTGTTTCAGTACAGTTGCTTTCCCCCCAGTGTAACTATAATTCTTAGTACTTTTGGCTCTCCAAATGGCTATGATATCTAGGCAGGGATTGCTGTTGTAGGCCAACACTTTTGGAAAACACTTTGTTGGGGAAAGGTTTGTTACTGTTGGACATCCAGATATTTTAGTGTTGGGTTTTTTTTACTATAGCTATACATCACTGATATTTACTATCCAAGTCCTCCAGTAATATAGCTTTAGCCATCTTTCTTCCTTTCTGTTGCTTTCTGATAGAGATTGAGAGAGAGAGAGAGAGCAACCTCCAAAAGCATAATTTTTAGCTTGATCATGAAAGCCCAAAGAATATAAAGAGGTTGCTCAAATATGAAATACCTTTGCTTTCTAGCTCTCTTTCCTATATTGCTACCTTTGTTTTCTATATATGCTACATATTATCTACCTATACTGTATTTACTATGTACAACAACAACAACAACAACAACAACAACATATCTGAGCAGGGAAGAAGATGCACTATTTCAGACAGATTTTTACAACACCCAGATGGGAAATTCTATCAATTTTCTTCCTTCCTTTCTTGTTTCCCTGTCTTCTATGGTTTCTCCATGGGAGGGATTCATTCCTCCATGAAAGATCTGGCAGTTTCTGCACGACCTGAATCTCGTCCAAGTGATAATTACATCCGTTTGAAAATTCCATGAACTGACAAGCTGCCTCCAGCTATTCAACTAATGTTCCTCCTGCAGTCCGTGTGCTTTACAAACACGACTGTTTTCTCTTGTGCTCTTGAACCTGCACAAATCTTAAGTTGCCCTTAGCAGTCAGCAATTCTTTCTGGTTGTTGTGGCAGCTCCTTTCCCAGAATCCTCCAGCATCATGGTCAAAGGACTTGGCGGGAAATGTCTGTGTTTGAGTTAGTACTGGATTTTGGAGACACGCAGAAGTGGTGAGAACCCTCTTTGCTGTTTCTTCAAACCCTCTGCAAAAGAGATGCTTTAACAAAAAGAAAAACACCCCCCCCCGCCATTTTTTCTGGCCTGGTGCTTAGAAAAGAAACACCATCACACAGAGCCAGGTGGTCATCTCAGGCATCAGGTTTGGGGTTTTACATAAGGGCGGCAAGTGGTCAGTTTTTGGCTTGGTTGTGTTGTATTTTACTGCCAGGGATGGAGAATGGCTTGTGGGATTTTGTACTTCAGGTTTATTGTTAATTACTGTCAAGTTGACTTTGACTGGTGACCCTATGAATGAGAGACCTCCACATCACCCTGTTAGCAACAGCTTTGCTGAGATCTTGCAAACTTGGGGCCGTATGTCTTCCTTCACTGAGTCTATCCACTAGTGAAGTTTTCTTCTTTTCATGCTGCCTTCTACCTTATTACAGTTGTCCCTCCATATCCACGGATTTGGTATCCACAGATTTAAGTATTCACAGCTTAAAATATTCTTAAAAAAATGATAATCCAAAAATCAAACCTTGATTTTGCCATTTTATATAAGGAACAACATTTTGCTATGCCATTGCATATAATGGGACTTGAGTATTCACAGATTTTGGTATCCACGGTGGGTCCTGGAACCAAACCCCAGCAAATATGAAGGGACACCCCTCTCTCTGGCTTTTCTTCCCCAACGAAGATTCAGGAAGGACTCATCCTGTGCTTTCTGCAAGCGCGCTGATGACTAAAAAGGCCAATCCGAGATAAACAAGTCCGGTTGCAAAAAGCACAGCAGAAGGTCTCCTTGGGTGATGTTTTTGGGTTGTGATTCTTTCTGCGTTGTCATTTCTCTTCAAGACTTGTTCGTCGTGAGTTCTCAAATAAGGCTGCAGCATTGTGGATAGTGCATCTCCATGCCTCCCGATGTGAGGCCAGGGCGGACCAATGTTGGTGATCAATTTGGCCGAGCCTGAGATGTTGTTTCAGGGAGTCTTTGTATCGCTTTTTTGGAGCGCCCCTCTTACGCTGACCCGTGGTGAGTTCACTGTAGAGTAGTATTTTTGGGAGGCGATGGTCCTCCATCCTAGAAACATGCCCTGCCCAGCGCAGCTGTGTTCTCAGTATCATGGCCTCAATGCTGGTGATCCCTGCCTGCTCAAGGACAGCAACATTCGTCACATAGTCAGTCCAGCGTATATTTAGGATTGTGCGTAGACAGCGCTGATGAAAGCGCTCAAGGAGTCGTAGGTGGTGGCGATAGGTGACCCATGTTTCAGATCCATAAAGGAGGATCGACAGTACGATGGCTCTGTACACACTGATTTTTGTGCTTTGCCTCAGGTGTTTATTGCTCCAGACTCTTTTGTGAAGTCTTCCAAATGCACTATATGCCTTTGCTAATCTGTGATCGATCTCTTTGTCAATCTTGGCATCTGAGGAAATGATGCTTCCCAGGTAGGTGAACTGCTGAATGGACTTGAGCACAGATTTGCCGACGGCAATGTGGGGATGGTGGTGTTCGTCCTGTGGTGCAGGCTGGTAAAGAACTTCTGTTTTCTTCAGGTTGACTTCTAGCCCAAACAGCTCTGCAGCTGTTGCAAAGCTCATCATTAGGGTACGCAAGCCTCTCTCCCACGACAAGGGGGCGTCAATGGAGAGGGAAGGGGCAACTGTATTGTCTTTTCTAATGAGTCATGTCTTCTCATGATATGTCCAGAGTATGACAGACACTGTTTAGTCATACAGGTATTGGCTTCTAGGAAGACTTCAGTCTTGATTTGCTCTTGGATCCATTTGGTGCTTCAGCCTCCTTCCCTAGCCTAGAACTTAATACATGCCATTCTGCACTGGATAAAAATATCAATCCACTTCCATAACAGAACCTACCATATATAAGACACTAACAGGATTCTGGTCCTTATTCCTATACACACACACACACACACACACACACACACAAAATACAGTTGTCCCTTCATATTTGCTGAGGTTTGGTTCCAGGACCTCCCATGGATACCAAAATCTGTGAATACTCAAGTCCCATTATATGCAATGGCATAGCAAAATGCTGTCCCTTATATAAGATGGCAAAAATCAAGGTTTGCTTTTTGGATTATTATTTTTTAAAGAATATTTTCAAGCTGTGAATATTTAAATCCGTGGATACCAAATCCGTGGATACGGAGGGACAACTGTAATCACAAAATAAAACTATGCCCCAGGCTTTGTTAATCAAAGAGCACTGCTCCATCCTACTATTTTGGAATCTTTCACCTTTGCTTTTATTTTTTTCAAGGCACATCACTAGTCCTCATATTAGTGGAGAAATTATTAGCACCTTTCCAAGTTGGTGGTGTCTGAACTCAGGCACCATTAGGTGAAAAGAAAAGAAGGGGAACCAAAGAGATAAGTAGGAATATGGAGGAGAAGAATGATTTGTAAAGGACTCTTTATCAAATTAGGGCAGATACGGACTGATAAAATATAAGGAATTAGCCAGGAGAGATCATCCTGGGCAGTTGCTGATGGTTGCTAATAGTGTCATCTTTGATTCCAGACAGGGACTCTTGTCTCATGCTTCTTTTCAGCACTGGTTGGAGCAGAAGTGGGTGGAGTTTACTGTTCCAGGACACTGTAGAACAGGAGAAAAACGTTGTAAGGGGTGGGAACAAAAAGATGTAATTTCTCTCTGGAGTTTCTGTGAAATTACCTAGAATGAAAGAAACACCATCTAGTTCTTCAAAACAAAACTGAGATCTACAGGTACAAATATTGCAAACTTCAGTAACATTTACCACACCTGGAGCCTATTCACACTACAGTTATAGCACTATCATTCTACTTTAACTGTGGAATCCTGGTGTTGTGTAGCTTTGTGAACTACTAGAGTGCTTTCGAGATTTGGAGATGAAGAAAAGTGCTGAAGATACCATGGATGGACAAAAAGACAAACAAAAGGGTCTTTGAAAATATCAAGCCAGAGCTCTCACTAGAAGCCAAGATGACTAAACTGAGGCTGTCGTACTTCTGTCACATCATGAGAAGACAACTCACCAGAAAAGTCAATAATGCTAGGAAAGGTGTAGGGGAAAAGAAAGGAAGAAAGAGTGCACACCACATGGATAGACTCAGGGCCCGTCTAAATGGTGAAAATACCCCTCCTGGAGTTCGCTGGGAATCCTACCTGTCTAAATGGAATCCAGTGCCAATCCACACTATTCGGAAGGGGGTGCCCAAAACAGCAAAGACAATGGGGTAAAAGCCTTCACAGATTTTGACGTACTTTTTCAAAAACTACGAGGGGGTCCACTTTCCTGCACGTTTGGACTATCAAACAGCAAAAAATTTGAAGGGAAACACAAAGCTGAATGGTCAGGCAAGAGTGGGGCGGGCACTGCCACCATGTTGGATTTTTGCCTTAGCGATCCCTCGCTCGCTAAGGCGATAAAACAGGATGCATCTTTTCTGTTTTGCTGTCCTATATAATTGGAAAATTGCTCTATCGCACCAGCGCACCTTGGGATGACTTTTTTAAAAAAAACAACACGTGGTGGTGAAGAACTAATGCCAGCAAATCACTCGTGGCCGCCATCAGGAATGTGAGGCTTATGGGGGCTTCTGAGGCCAGAAAAACTGTTTAGACATGTTGCTGATGCTGCAAGATGCCAATACTATGAGGTACTTTGGATTTTTTCCCACTCGTGTAGATGGGCGCTCAATCAAAGAGGCCATGGGCCTCAACCTGCAAGACCTGAGCAAGGCAGTAGAAGATAGAGGGTCTTGGCAATGTCTCATTCATGGGGTTTCCATGAGTCAAAGTCGACTCAAAGGCAGTTAATGACAAGAGTGTTCTAGCTGAGAATTCTAAAAGGCCATCCCTAAACTGTAAATCCCAGAATTCCATAGGATGGAACCACAGCAGTTACAATGGAATAAAAGTGCTAGAACTGCATAGTGTGAATGGGTTGCATCCTGGAGGATAGATTACTTCTATCCTCCTTTTTCCTGAAGGACCCACATCATTTAAAATGTTGTTTAAACTCCCCCAATAATAGTTTAACCCTGAACTACAAGTGCTCATGTGGATACATATTCTAGCTTTTACGGGGATGGGGCATCCACCAGTGGTGAATTGCTAGAACAAAGGCCTCCCACAAAGACTAGTTACACATCAGCACACAGGTTATTCCAACCAACATGAGAACTTATGGTAACACAAATATAACGATATATTTGCACATGTTTCATGGACTTAAAATACTAGACATGCAGGGGAGGAGAGTATGAGGTATAACAGCAATGCATAAAAATTGCTCAAACTAAGAATTTATTTATTATATATTTTTATCCCATGTTTTCATTAAAAATTAGAACTTGTATTGGCTGACAGACGTAGCTAAAAACAATATGAACTTGAATATGAATCCTACAGCCATTAGGAACAATTCCAGTGAATGTCCCATAAATAGACCAGTGCATAGATAGTTGTGCCTGTTAAATCCAAACACTAAACAGTAACAGATCATTTACTCACAAATGAAAGCAAACTATCTACTTATTTCTTGGGGTTGTTTTTTTTAGAAGATCAAGATGAAAAGACAACTCACTTCAAGAAAACTCACTTCAAAAAGGGAAATTTCCATTTGATGTACAGAGAATTCAAAGCAAAGGTGAGGATACTGCTCAACAACAGGTATTGCTTCTCAACACCTCATATCATTTTCTTCTGACAAGATTTTCCTGGTTTTAGGATCAACAAACAGCACTTACCATAACTGGTATTACGCATGATTGCCAGTGTCAATGGTAAAAGTCACTAAAGACTAGACTGTAAGCTTTATTTAAAAAAGAAATCTAAATATTATTTTTATTTATTTATTTTAGATATTTATACCCCCCCTATTCAGCCACAAAGGCTCTCAGAGGAGCTTACAAATTGTTAAGCAATAGGACCTACACATTTACACCGCTTTTTATAGTATGCTAGGCGCTCTTCAAGTGGTTTCCAATGTGTGTTAGCTAATTGCCCCACAAGTCGAGTACTCATTTTACCAACCTATGAAAGGAGGGAAGCCTGAATAAACCTCAGAGCCCTCAGGATCGAACTTGCAACATTGTGGCTGCAGTACTGGCATTTAACCACTGCGCCACCAGGACTCCCTGGTGATAGATGGATAGTCTCTTCTAGGGTATGATGATATTGCATATGTCAACCCATGTAGTTTATTATAATGCGTTTTACATAGGTTTGCCTTTCAAAACTGCTCAGAAACTGCAAGGGAGCAAAATACTGTAGCCAGATTGCTGACTAGGGACATTATCAGACATGGCAAAAATTGCGCGATTATGTCAGGGTAGTGCGAATGGACCCTGCTATCATACAATGCCATCCTCTTTGCGTTCTTACACTGTTTTCCAGCTACAAAAAAGGCTTTATTTACAATTCATGGGACAAGCCGTCAATAGATCATCCACAGTGCTTTTTTGCGCTATCGATGGTATGCGAAACCACATCCCATTGTAATTGTGAGATTACATCATGAATGGGCAGTCCTCTTACCACCCTCCCTGTTCCCAACAAGAAAACTTCTGGATGAGAATGTGGAAATGATGCACAGAAAGAATGTTCTCTTTATGAACTATCTCATTTAGTTTGCATATTTTTAGGGTTGTTTCGGTGCTTGTGTGTTCATTTACTTTGTTAATTAAGGGTTTTTTGGAGTTTTAGGTGTCATCATGTCTTCTCGCAAGAACCACCAAAATCTCGCCCATGCCAAATCACAGAAGTAAACTCCTGTTCTTAAAGTGCTAGTGGCTGAAATGCGATAATTCCATGGCGTTTCTTTCATGTTATTACAGCTACATGCTATAATAAGTGTTATAACACAGTAATGTTCCTGCTATCTTCATTCTCAGAATTAGTGGTTTTAGACACTAGTCTGATAATGTCCTAGGTATTGAACATACTGTGTTTCCTTTATTACAACACTTGCGTTGTCTCCCTAGACATAATCCAAAGTACTAATTATGACCATTAAATTTTTTACTCCAAGATTAAAGCTTGGAAAAGTTAATTTGTTTGGACAAAAACTCCCAGAATCTCTCAGATAGCATGGCCAGTACCAAGTTGGCTTGGGAATGCTGGGTATTGTTTTCCAGACCCAGAGACTTTTCTTCCAACTCGGGCTCTAGGGTTGCCAGAGTGAAAACTGAACAGAACTCCTGCACCTTTAATGGTTGTGTAGAAGATGGAATTTCCACAGGTGTGGCCTTGCCAGACAACAAGGGAACATGCAACACCTGCTGGAATTCCTTCCTCTACACAACCATTAAAGGTACAGGAGCCCTCTCTCGTTTTCACTCTGGCAACCCTGTGGACTGGCCCAGGTTACCAAAGGCATGTGTGCTCCAATATGAGCCTGCATATTGTTAGCATGAGCAGGTGAATAAGTTAATTTACATTAAAGCTTGTCCAAGCAAATTTTACTTGGTTTTAAAAGGCACACATAAAAACGAAGCACAGAATAAGAATACACATAAAGCCCAGATTAAGGGGAAATGTCTTTATACACAAAAAGCCTGGGATAGGAGGAAACTACTTAAGCTGCTAGACAACATTCTCTGCCATTGCATCCCTATTTGTATCCAAGTTTCTCTGCATGTTATTCATTAGCTCTGCATCATACAAGTGACTTTTGCAATTGCATCTGCTATAATGTTCCAAGGGCAAATTTATCCCTAAATTGCATCCTTTTCTTTGGGTGTGATTCCATACCACACTGTTCCAACATTCATGTAAAGATCTCCAGAAGAAGCTCTTCTTTGTGCCTCACTAATATCTGTGCTTGAAAGGGCCTTATCCCTAGATCTGACCAAGCTCAAAAATCCTGTTGAGAAAAGTCCTCAAAAATGCCTCTGTCTTTAAAAATCCAACATATATGGCAACATATATGGGGATTAGCTTCCCCATTGTGTAACTTTCTAGGAATAAGATCTCAAGTCAGAAACATAGGTTGGAATTCCTCCCATAATGATCCCTGTCTACTATAAGTCAATTAGGAAATCATCAGACTGACTTGAGTAGGTGAAAAATATGAATGGCTCGACTTGCTCTAGGTATATTTGGATAGGATTAGCTAAAAAAACACACAACCTTTTCCAAGTTACTTTTTCCAGTTATGTATTCTATGGAATCACAACAGCTGCAATTGGGGAAAGAATTCAATGAGGGTGGGGGTCTATTTACTGGAAACCAGTAAACTTGGATTTTGCCACAAGACAAAATTTCCAATTCTTGAAGCACATAGTTCACTATTAGAAAAATGCTCTTAGTACAAGACAAGCTCCTGAAGTTCAGTCATTTCGCTTTGGAAAACTGGGCCAAATTTCATGTTTTCAATAATTTATTTCAGCTGTAATCTTAACTCCCAAGACCACCCTTTTCTCTAAATAAACACATAAATATATTTTTCTGGAGGGGAAAAAAAGCATTTGTCCCCATACAGCCTTTCCTGGTGGTATTTGTTATTTTTGTTGTTATTGCTCCAAACAGTTATCAGATGGTTCCAATGTCTGCCTGAAGTGTGATGATGAAAGTGCTTTCTTTTTTTAACCAAAGGAAAAAAGGCCATGTGCTTCTTGATAAAGATCTTGTCTATTTCTAGTCTGATAACCATTAATGAAAGAGCCGTGGGCTTCAGCCTGAGGAATCCATGACAAGATGTGTGTTTCCAAAACACATATGCTTTGGTTCTAACTTCACTTCATTTGATGTCTTCTGAAACCAGAAAACAATGGGAAATGATTCTAATCCAGTTCATGCAGTAATAGGATCAGCGTTATTTTTGCTCTGATCTTTGATCAAGGGCTTTTCAATTTCCCAACTTCTTGTTTCTTTGACATATACCCATTTATCTTACTCCCAGATTTCACAGTGACACTGATCTACCCTTGGTTACTGTCCCCAAGCACTGCACATTTCCTTCTGCTGCTCTGTGGCTATGGGAATGAAATCAGAGCTAGGAAAGTTAGTGAGGAAAATGTCACTGCATTGTGTTTACAGTAAATGACTTTTTAAAATGTTAATTACATGTATGGTGAAAGGAGGATGTTTATTACTTAAGTTAATTCTAAGTTGGTTTTTAATTTTACAGTACGGTAAGTGCAGTAACAATCTTGCCAGAATGAAGGTGGAAATCCCGTCCATAATTTTACTCTCCTCCATTCTCCCATCTCTTCTATCTAAGTCTTAGGGCAAGGGAAAGAGTGGTATTAATGTTTGAAAATCCAATTTTGCACCCAGCTCCACACCCACTGGAGGAGAATGAGTGAGATTAAAAATAAATGCATACACACAGGAAAGATGCAGAAAAGAACAAGTTCTTTGGGCTGCATGGTAGCAATATAAGAGGTAGGAGCAAGAGAGGGATAGATCAGCAATAGACTTTGGAAGATATGGGTGTCAGAGTTGGTCCCTTATGTTGCCTGTTTCTGCCATTTTCAGTGTTCTCTTGTAACCTTGCTGTTAATTGTGTGTTTTCATTTGTGCTTGTTAACAAGTGTTCTGGCTACATGCGAAAGGGATCTAGGAATCTTAGCAGACCACAAGTTGAACATGAGTCAACAGTGTGATGTAGCAGCTAAACAGGCCAATGTGATTTTGGGCTGCATCAATAGAAGTATAGTGTCCAGATCAAGGGAAGTAATAGTGCCACTCTATTCTGCCTTGGTCAGGCCTCACCTAGAATACTGTGTCCAGTTCTGGGCACCACAATTCAAAAAGGATATGGACAAATTGGAGCGTGTCCAAAGAAGGACGACTAAAATGGTGAAAGGTCTGGAAACCATGTCTTATGAGGAGAGACTTAGGGAGCTGGGTATGTTTAGCCTGGAAAAAAGACGGTTAAGAGGCAATATGATAGCCCTGTTTAAGTATCTGAAGTATCTAAAAGACCTGCTGGAAGATTCCAACTGCGACCTGGCTTGCATTACTGAGACCTGGCTGGGGTCTGAGGGGGAAGCTGTGTGGGCCCAGACCCTTTCTGCCGGGTTTTCAGTTCAGGACCAGAACAGGTTAGGTGGACCGGGGGGGGAGTAGCCTTGGTTCATAGGAACACCTTTCTTCTATCTAGGAACCATGTCAGACAGACTGCTTATTTCGAGTGTATTTACCTGACCCTGAAGGCCAGAGACAGTTTAGGGATTCTATTGGTGTACAGGCCACCCCGTGCGCTAGTGGACTCCCTTTCCGAGCTAGCACTATTCGTCTCAGTGCTGCTGCTGGAGTCTCCCAGGCTTTTAGTCCTGGGGGACTTCAACATCCCTCTGACGGCCAATAATATTCCATCTGGTGCAGCTTGAGAGTTCATGGAGACCATGGCAGCCATGGGCCTGTCTCAGTTGGTCTCAGGGCCTACACATTGTGGGGGTAATACGCTCGATTTAGTTTTCTGTTCTGACATGGAGAATCCGTGGGCGGAGGTAACTAATACCTCCGCTGTGTCATGGACGGATCACTTCCTAATAGAGGTAAGAATCAAGGCTTCTATCCAGATCCCCCCCGAGGGTGGCGGACTTATTCGAAAGGTCCACCCTCGAAGGCTGATGGAACCCAAAAGGTTCCAAGAAGCCCTAGAGGGGAATATGGTTGGAGTGGACGGCGATTCTGTTGATGCCCTGACCGACATCTGGGATGACGGTCTTTCAAGGGCTATACACAGCATCGCTCCCAAGCGGCCTCTCAAGCCTGCTTCCAAAAAGCAGCCCTGGTATAATGAAGATCTCCGGGCGCGGAAGCGGGTTTTGAGACGTCTAGAACGCGCCTGGCAAAAACACCATCACTTATCCGACAAGACTCTCCTAGACCGCCTTTTTGAGGACTATGGAGAGGCGATAGATGCAGCAAAGAATTCATTCTATACTGCACGTATCGCGTCCGCAGAGTCGCGTCCAGCAGAGCTGTTCAGGGTAGTGAGGGAGCTGACTCAGCTCCCTCCTGCCCCGAATCCTTTGTTAGCTCCAACTAAAGCCTGCTGTGGCCTTTTTAACGACTTTTTTATGGATAAAACTTCTCGCATAAGTGCTGATCTGGATACTGGGATTGTAGCAGAAGCTAGAATAGAAGCTTCCAGGGACCCCGCTATTCCAGTTGTTCTGGATCATTTTGAGTCTGTGAGTCCCGAGGATGTGGACAAGATCCTCCGAAGCGTTAGGAAAACGACCTGCTCTCTCGATCCCTGTCCCTCATGGCTAGCAGCCCAGGGAGGAACGGTTGTAACAATCTTGTTGCACCGCATTATTAACACCTCACTGAGGGATGGGCAGTTTCCATCGAGCCTGAAATTGGCCATTGTAAAACCGCTCTTAAAAAAGCCCTCCCTCGACCCCCTGGAGTATAATAATTATCGGCCTGTATCTCTGCTGCCATTTTTAGGGAAGGTGATTGAGAGGGCGGTCGTGATTCAGCTTCAGTCGATCTTGGACGAAACGGATTTTCTAGATCCATTTCAAACCGGCTTCCGGGCGGGCTACGGGGTGGAGACAGCCATGGTCTCCTTGGTCGATGATCTCCATCTGGGCATTGACAGGGGCGATGTGTCCCTGTTGGTGCTTCTGGACATCTCAGCGGCTTTTGATACCATTGATCGTGGTATCCTTCTGGAACGCCTGGGAGAGTTGGGTATCGGGGGCACTGCGCTCCAGTGGTTCTGATCCTACCTCTCAGGAAGATCCCGGATGGTGCAGCTGGGGGAGGAACGCTCCGATAGGAGGACCCTGACTTCCGGGGTCTCCCAGGGAGCCATTCTTTCCCCCATGCTTTTTAACATCTACATGAAACCGCTGGGAGAGATCATCCGCAGACATGGGGCGTGGGGTTATCAGTACGCTGATGACACCCAAATTATTTTCTCTATGCCTGCGGCTGTTTCAGTGACCAAGGATGGCATCTCCCCCCTTGTGGCTTGCCTGGAGTCGGTAATGGACTGGATGAGGAAAAACAGACTCAGCCTGAATCCAGGGAAAACGGAAGTACTGGTGATAGGTTCGCCCGGCCCAGGGAAGGTGGTGACTCCTCCGGTCTTGAATGGGATTACCCTTCCCGTGAAAGACTCGGCTCGCAGTTTGGGGGTGCTCCTTGACTCGTCGCTCCAGCTTACACAACAGATGGATGCGACAGTCAGGAGCGCCTGTTATCAGCTTCGGCTGATTCGCCAGCTGCGTCCCTACCTGAGCCGGAAGGACCTTGAAACCGTGGTACATGCCCTGGTAACTTCTCGGTTAGACTTCTGCAATGCGCTCTACATGGGGCAACCCTTATACCAAACTCAGAAACTGCAATTGGTGCAGAATATGGCAGCCAGACTGGTCACTGGGACGTCCAGGACCAGCCATATAACACCGGTCTTAAAAGAGCTCCACTGGCTGCCTATCCGTTTCCGAGCACAGTATAAGGTGTTGGTTATTACCTATAAAGCCCTAAATGGCTTGGGCCCAGGACACCTGAAGGACCGTCTCTCCCTGTACAATCCGCCCCGCACTCTCAGATCATCCGGGAGCTTTTTGCTAGATGTTCCAGAGATGAGACTTGCTACTACATCGCACAGGGCATTTTCCACCCAGGCCCCCCGTCTCTGGAACTCTCTCCCGTTTGAGCTCTGCTCCACCCCAACATTGAACCAATTTAAAAAAGATCTCAAAACCTGGGCATTCTGGCAGGCATACCCTTAACCTCACCCTTTAGCCTGCATATCTCGCCCCTCACCAGCATTGGGCATTGGCTTTTTTGTTATTGTTGTACTCTTGTATTTTAATGCAATTTTAATGTAATTTGTATTATGTTGTGATTTTTGTTATGTTGGAAACCGCCTCATTATAAGAGAGGCGGTATAGAAATAAAATTTTATTATTATTATTATTATTATTATTATTATCTGAGGATGGAGCAGGCTTGTTTTCTGCTGCTCCAGAGACTGGAACACGGAGCAATGGATGCAAGCTCCAGGAACAGAGATTCCACCTCAACATTAGGAGGAACTTTTTGACAGTAAGAGCTGTTCAACAGTGGAACACACTCCCTCGGAGCGTGGTGGGGTCTCCTTCCTTGGAGGTCTTTAAACAGAGCCTGGATGGCCGTCTGTCGGGGATGCTTTGATCGTGATTTCCTGCGTGGCAGGGGGTTGGACTGGATGGCCCTCGTGGTCTCTTCCAACTCTGCAATTCTATGTTTCTATGAGTATAATGGGACTATCTCTTTGTTATGAGTTTTCTATCTAGTGTTTGGATGTTTGGGTGCTTGAATGTAAGAGAGATAAGCCTGCGGCTGCAGAATCAGCTTGGGGAAAATGGGATGGATGGTGTATGGGAAAAAGGAGGTCAGAGGATGAGGGTTAGCCAATAGTATCAAATCCTGCCAGATTTTGTAGATTGCAATATGCTCTTACTATACTGTTCACCTTCTAAGTTTCAGTTCTGAGCAACAACCGTGTATAATATGCTTTCTGAATTTCAGTGCCCATAAAGTTTTCTGTTTTAACTCTAAAACTGCTGGTCCCTGTGTCTGGGAATGCAAGTACTGTACATGACAACTGGAAAGAGCCTTCTCAGCTGTGTGACACCCTCGTAATGGAAGGTCCTCTCCTTGGAGGCCATTTTGGCACTGACACAGCTCCATTCTGGTGCCAAGGAAAGACATGATTTTTATTAAAGCCTTCGAGTCTTCACTGATTTATTCTGAAATGTACTTGTACATCATTTTAAACTCTCTTTACCTTCTAAACCTGTTTTAAGTTGTTAAACATGCAAGACAATATAAACATGCAAGACAATGGTCGATGCCATAGAATACTATGAAAGGGTAATAAATAAGAAAGCCGCTCTGATATTTATTGATGCCGAAAAGGCCTTTGACAATATAAATTGGACATTTATGATAAAACTACTGGAAAAATTGGAACTGGGTGAAGTTATTGTCAAAGGCATAAAAGCAACGTATGAAATACAAAAAGCACAACTGATAATAAATGGAGAAAAATCAGAAGCATTCAACATACATAAAGGAACTCGGAAGGGATGCCCACTATCTCCATTGCTTTTCATAATGGTCTTAGAGTGTTTAAATAACAAATTAAGGAGTGAAAAACAAATACCAGGTCTAAAGATAAGAGGTCAAGAATATAAATTAAAAGCCTTCGCCGATGACCTGGCAATGATATTAGAAAACCCTATAGAAAATATTACAACTTTGCTGGAACAAATCAAAATATTTGGAGATATGGCTGGGTTTAAACTGAACAAGGAGAAAACAGTAATCATAACAAAAAATTTAACAGTAAAGGAAGAGGAGAAATTAAAAGAAATATCGGGTTGCAGAATTTAAAAGAAAGTGAAGTACTTGGGAATCTGGCTGAGTAAAAGGAATATTGACTTATATGATAACAACTATAAGAAATTGTGGGGAGAAATTAAATCGGATTTGAAGAAATGGGATAATTTAGACCTATCTTTATTTGGAAGAATAAACACAATTAAAATGAACATATTGCCAAAAGTTATGTTTATATTTCAAGATTTGCCAATACTGTACTTCAAAATGACAAGATATGGCAACAATGGACTTTCGAATTGAACAAATTTATCTGGAGGGGGAGAAAAGCAAGGATAAAGTAGTCTATATTAACAGCCAATAAAGAGAACGGAGGAGCATCTTTACCACATCTGAAACTCTACTATATAGCTTGCGGGCTTAACTGGATATTAACATGGATTAAATTGAACAATGATAGAACGTTAACGTTGGAAGGATATGGACTACGCTACAGATGGCACGTTTACCTGGGCTATGATAAAGTACAAGTCAATAAAGATTTCGAAAATCATATAATTAGAAAAGCTTTGTATAGGATATGGAATAAGATTAAAAAACAATTTTATTTCAAACTCCCAATCTGATTATCCCCACACGAAGCCTTTCTGGGAAGATGGGAGAACACAAAGAACTGGCTGAACTATAGAGATTTAATCGATGAGGTGGCATGGAAAAGAGGAGAACGAATTAAATTGCAACCGCGCGAAGAATTGGAAAGGAAAGGCATTGAGATGAACTGGTTTAAATATTTGCAGATAAAAAATAGATTTCAAAATGATAAAGAAAAATACGGACTTCAGATATTTGATATAGAGATAGATAAAATAACTTGGAACAAGGAAAACAAAAAAAAATCAAAGTTTTATAAACTACTATTAGAAAGAGAATTAGAAGGAGAAAGGATTACAGACGAAATGACAAAATGGGCTCAGGAGATAGGAGAAACAATAACTTAGAAGAATGGGAGATAGTGTGGAAAAACACAAGTACCTTCACAGCATGTTTAGCATTAAAAGAAAATCATTTTAAGCTGACGAAAAGATGGTATTTAACCCCGGGAAGAATTAGTAAGATCTACAAGACAAAAAACAACTATTGCTGGCGGTGTGAGAAAGACTTTGTTACGATGCACTATATGTGGTGGGGGTGTCCAAAAATTCAGAAATTTTGGAGGAAAAGTCATAAGACAATTCAAAATATTTACAACATTCAACTGGTTATGAGCCCAAAATTATATTTATTTAATATAACATCTGAATTGGAAACAAAATTCAAACAAAAATATTGGAGAACATTACTATACGCGGTAACAGCGGCAAGATTAATAATAGCGGCCAAATTGAAAAATAAAGAAATCCCATCGATAGAAGACTGGTTGATGAAACTCAGAGTAATGCAAGAAAATGACAAATTAACATATATGTTAAATAAAGCAAACACGGCAAAACTGGAAGAAGAGTGGTCACCGATCCAAGAATTTTGGGAGAAAAGATGGAATAGAAAGATAAACTAAAATATGGAATACAAGGCCAGCACACTAACAAGAGATAACTTTATAAGTATAACAAATCATGAAAGAAGAGACTGAACTTTAAAGCATAAGCTACAGGTTTATTAAAGGATAAAGGACATGATAATAGTAATAAGATAGGGAGGATAAAATGAAGAGACAAACACTCAAAATATCTCATACAGGTGAGCTTTAAAGGAAGCTAGTAGAGTGAAGGAAGGAAGCAAGGAAGAAAAGATAGAAGCAAACAAATGAATAAATTGAGGGAGGGAATAGAAAAGAAAGGGGTAATGAAAGATTGAAGAGTTAGGGTAGAGGGAGTAAAGGACAGTGAATGGAAATTGGAAAAAGGAACTGGAATCAAAAAGATGGAATGAAGATTGCACTAATTTGAACATATTTTTCCAAAATATGTATATTCTGTATGTATATTTTGTGTACTTTGTATATTAAGATACTGTCGGAAATAAAAATATTTTTTTAAAAACTTGTTAAATTTAACTTATTGGATATGGCTTTAGTCTGTTTGCATTCATTTTATTGTTTTAAATTTTAAATGGTTTTAAATTGCTTAAATTTATTTTACTTGCATGCTGCCCTCAGATACCATAGTATAGGGCAGGATGTAAGTATTTTAAAAAAAATAATAAACATAAATCACATCTAAGCATTCAAACAACCAAACACTGGAGAGAAAACTCATAACAAAGAAAGATCAACCCAAACTTGTGTAGGTATCTGTCCGTGTGTGTAGGTTTTCTGTATTCCTTGTGTCCTAATCGTTGGTTTGGTTTTTGGATGACTAGGACATCCAAGAATGGCAATTTACCACCCTATTCTTTTTCCATTGTGAACTGAAACCCAGAGACAGACTGATCAGTTTTGATGTGGTCTCCCTGTTCACCAAAGTCTCCATAATGGACACTGTCACACTCATCCAACAAATGTTTCCAGCAGACATCACAGTCCTGTTCAAACATTGCCTCACCACAAGCTACTTCCAGTGGGACAATGGACTCTACGAGCAAAGAGATGGGGAAGCCCTCTGAGCCTTGTGATAGCAAACTTTTACATGGAACACTTCGAAAAGCAAGCCCTGGAAGCAGCACCAAAAAAGCCCACAACATGGTTCCTATATGTGGACGACACTTTCACCATTTGGAGCCACGGAGAAGAAGATTTGACCACGTTTCTGAACCATTTGAACAGCATCCACCTGAACATCCAATTCACAATGGAAAAAGAAAAGGAAGGAACACTGCCATTCTTAGATATCATGGTCATCCAAAAACCAAACCAACGATTAGGACACAAAGTATACAGAAAACCTACACACAAAGACAGATACCTACACAAGAACTCCAATAATCACCCAGGACAAAAAAGAAGCACAATAAAAGCATTGGTAGACTGCACAAAAAAGATCTGTGAACCCCACTACCTGGAGGACGAACTGAAGCACCTAAACTGGGCTCTACAGCCTAATGGTTAGTCCAGCTCAGATATTCCAAGAGCAGCCAGACCCAGGAAAAACCACAGGAGTGAAGAAAAACAACCATCCAAAGAGAAGGTATTTTTACCATACATCAAAGGAGTCACAGAAAGAATAGGGAAACTGATGAAGAAACACAAACCTCCAAATGATCTACGGGCCAACCAAGAAAATCCAAGAAATGCTGCGCTCAGCGAAGGACAAAAGAGACCCTCTCACAGCCGCAGGAGTTTACTGCATACCATGCAGCTGCAGACAAGTCTACATAGGGACCACAAAATGCAGTGTGCAAGCACGAATCAAGGAACATGAGAGACACTGAAGACTGGGCTAGCCAGAAAAATCATCAGTAGCAGAACATATTATAAACCAACCTGGGCACAAAATGCTATTTGAAAACACTAAAATTCTGGACCAGGCTAACAACTATCAGGTCAGAATGCATAGGGAAGCTATTGAAACCCACAGACACCTAGGCAACATCAACAGGAAAGAGTAAGCCCTAAATGTAAACAAAATTTGGCTACCAGTCCTGAAAAACACCAAAATAAAAACTCAACACATGCAAATGAACTTCCCCTAGGGACAGGGGGCTTCCCAGCAGACAAATTTACATGCTATTCCTCTTCAACAGGGACTCACAGTATATAAACCCACACACCCACACTGCCACCATTCTCTGAAGATGCCAGCCACAGATGCAGGCAAAACATCAGGAATGAACTCTTCTAGAACACTGCCTCACAGCCCGAGAAAAAAAACACACAAAAAACCTACTAATTATTCTGCTTGTGAATATGCTACTGTCTCTTACATTCTCCAAAGAACAAAAAGGTGGCCATAAGTTGAATTTAAAGAGTATCGTACTCTTTAAGGAGGCATACAAAGGGAGAGCAGGGGACTTGAAGTTGGCTATTAACAGTTAACACCTGGATAGTCACAGTGGCCAGAATCCAAAGGAGCTTTTTCCAGGCTTGCACAGAAGCAGCAAGGAGTCTATTTTTTTAACATCTTACTTCCTTCAAAGCTGCTGTACTTGCTTCCTTTTCTGTCTTGACACCACTGCAGTGCACCTCAAAGATTCCAAACAGTAATTCCACAAAGATGGAATGAACTGGATTTCTATCTAAAGTAGAGCTATGCATTCTAAATTTGCAATCAAATCTAGCATCTAAATTAGCATACAATTTTAGGCAAACATGCATGCTTCTGTCCCCCTTTTTGGTGATTCAATTCTGATTTGGGGTGATGCTTAAATGGTTGTCCTAGCCAGCAAAGCTGGAGAAGGCTTCTGCCTGAAATCTGAAGAATCATTGGCAGTGATGGCAGGCAGCTGTATATTAGGCCTGTAGATTGACTTATTACAAGGCTGCTGAGCAATCTCTCTCTCAGTTTCTAAAAAGGAATCTGTTTAGGATGAAAAGTCTTCTGCCTGAAAATTATTATCGTCTCTGAGTTTTAAGGTAAGCATAAAACATTTTTTTCTTGTACAGTATAAACCATAAGCAACTGTTTCGGTGCTTACCATAATCCTTCGTAATGATCAGTGGTAGATTGCAAAATGACAATTATAACATTCAAAATTATCACTTTTATATTCCACACTAGGAAGAGTGAAGGACATTGTTTGTGGGTGGCAAAACCTGTAATAAAAGCATATATGCAATTTATATTTGACTTCTAGAGAGGCATAGCAATGGAAATCACAACACCCATTTTGTTTCTTTGCATGTAGACCAGTACATTTCCTGGGAGATTGTGTGGCCTATGGAAATGTGCCATCCATCACTTATATCTAGGACTTCCTGAAGTTATAGGAGAAAAAGAGATGGGGAGAGACAAGTGGCTTTTTGCTTTAGAACAGTGAAAAAGGATGGTGCCAAGCTGGAGCAGAGGAACATAGCCACTTCTAGCATGGGAGTGAACAATAGGGAGGTGTGTCCTCCCTCTGTGGATAACCTGGCCTCACTCTTATACTTTCAGCCTTGAAAAAAGTTCTTAGAGGTTTTATCATGGTTTGGGTCCTACATGGTTTGGGTCCAGGTTATCTTCAGGAACACCTCCTCCCATACAATCCACCCCATACACTCAGGTCCTCTGGGGGACATCTATTACAACCAGCCAGAAATAGACTGGCAACTTCACCCAGAGGACCGTTTCATCAGCTGCCCCAAGACTGTGGAATGACCTCCCGGAAAAGATTTGACAACTAAACACAGTCGGAATTTAAAACCTATCTCTTCCAGCAGGCCTACCCAGTTGATTTTAATCTATGAATTTTAAATTTGTATGGATGGTTTTAATGTAATGTTTATTTTAATCTTATGTGTTTTTACTTGTGTGTTTTAATGATTTTATGTTATATATTGTATTTTAATTCATACTGTACACCACCTCGAACCTTGGGGAGAGGTGGGTAAGAAATAAATTTATCATCATCATCATCATCATCATGGCATGGTAAGACACTCAGTAGAAGAGATGCATAGGAGAAGCTGCTTCCCCCTTCCTACGTCCATGCAGAACAGGATTGGAAACTTGTGGACATGAAGATGTTCCTTGAAACTGAAGGCAGCTGAAACATGCTAGCCGTAGCAAAATTGCCCATAGAACTTGTTTGGCCAAGGGTGGGAATCAAGCAGCCATCCAGCTATTGTTGGACTACTACTCCCAGCATTCCTCACCATTGGCTATATTGGCTAGGGCTGCTGGGATTCACAGTCCAATGGCACTTGGATGATTGCATGATTCTAGACTCTACTGCCCACACTTGCTTATCATTTGCCCCTCAGCTGGTGGTCCTGCTCTGTGGTCTGTGAGAGGTATACATTCCTTTACCCCTCCTTGGCAAAGACAAATGTGCCGTACCTTTGTTCTTTTATAATACAAACATGCATAACTAGCTCCCTGCTTGCTTCAAAGGAATAGCCTTCCTCAACATGTATCAACATGCAAGCTAGGCTTCCTATGGTAGAAGCTTTCAGCTATAGAGAAAGAACCCAGGTTATCACTGTAGCTTTAATTTTTGTCATTTTGCAGTAGTGGATTACTGTATGGGCCTAAATCTGCTACCATTGTTTGGGCAGCTTTAGAAGCATATTAAACTTCACAGTTAAGTTTCAATGCAGTGAAGAGAAGCCTTGATAGGTGCTTGGGTTAATTAAAGGGTGGGAATGCCCAGTTGCATTGACAACTGCTCTTTAGTAGAAGATGTAAGTAGATTAAAGTAGACAGGCACAAAGTAGACACAGCAAAATTATTTTCCCTCCAATTTTACAGAATACAAATTTGGTGTTATCTATAGAAATTGACAAGAAGCTTCAAAAGCACTTCATAAAGCCCAGAATTGAGTACATGGTAAATCAGGCCTCCTCATTAAGACCACTAGGCATTGGTAGTGAACCAGCAAGCATATCTTACTCCCAAACAGCACCAAAGTTCCAGACATTAGACCGCTAGACCCAATGGTCTACAGCAACTTAAATACAGCGTTGTCCTACAGGCTTTGGTCCCTGAGTCTGTCATTTTGTATCTCCTTCCTCCTCTGCCTGATCCAGTTTGCTCCTGACTGATTTGTGGGTTTTGGGTTTCTAGCAATACCCACTCCTGCAAAAATGCTGGACACAAGCCTGAAATCTGCCCAACCCAAATTTTCCTAATCAACGTATTACATAACAAAACTCAGATGTAAGACCTGCAGAATACCATAATGTATCTTCACATTCTAATAGAAACATATCAGTTTAAAGTTCAACCAGTACCTTTTTTCCAGCAGACACTTATGTTGGTACTGAAAATCCTCAGGTCCTCATTTAGCTGCTTTTTGTTGTTGCTATCATCTCTTCTTTTTTTATGTCAGAGTTTTTAACATTGATTTGTTGGTACTTGAACAAAAGCTGGGGTTTTCCCAACATGCTGAGACCTCCTTTCTTGTTTCTCAGCAGCCCTGTTTCTGTCAACACTTTGATACAATATGCAGCCATTAGCAGGACTTTGTGCTGTAAAGAAAATACTGTACAAGGGAGTACTGTAAAGACAAGTATATAATAATAATAATAATAATAATAATAATAATAATCTGCCTTTTCCCTAGGGAATCAAGGCGGAGAACAACATAATTATAACAATAAAATATTATAACAATACAAGTTCAAAGTTAAAAAACAATCCCATATCCCATCTCTCCCCCCATCATAAAAACAACAAAGAACAATAAAATATAAGTTAAACAACAACATATATTAAAATTTACAAATACAAATTCAATAAAATTTGGGTAGATTTTTTTTTTAATCTGGAAGGCTAATCTGGAAAGGTCTGCCAGAAGAGATCCGTCTTAACAGACTTTTAAAAGGCTTCGAGTGGTAATATGACAGATCTCATCCGGCAGGTCATTCCATAGCCTGGGAGCGGCAGATGAAAAGGTCCTCTGGGTCACTGCAGCCAATCTGGTCTTCTTTGGCTGCAACAGGTTCTTCCCAGATGATCTAAGTGTGCGGGGTGGAGTATATGGAAGAAGGCGCTCCTGCAAGTAGGCTGGATCCAGGCCAAGTAGGGCTTTAAAGGTTATAACCAACACCTTGTACCTTGCCTGGAAACTAATTGGCAGCCAATGAAGGGATTTTAAGACAGGTGTTATGTGATCGGCTTTAGATGTACCTGTGACCAACCTGGCTGCCATGTTTTGTACCAATTGAAGTTTCCGAACTTGGCATGAGGGTAGCCCATGTAGAGCACGTTGCAGAACTCAAGTCGAGAGGTAACTAGCACATGTACAATTATTTCTAGGTCACCCTGCTCCAGAAAAGGTTGCAGCTGACGTATCAGCCGAAGCTGATAACAGGCACTCCTGACCATTATATCTATCTGGGTTTTCAGGTAGAGAGATGAGTCAAGGAGCAACCCCAAGCTGCGAACACAGTCTTTCAGGGGAAGTGTGACCCCATCCAGGACTGGTTGACATATTTCCATTCCTGGGTTAGGGGTCCCAATAGCAAGTACTTCCGTCTTATCTGGATTCAGCTTGAGTCTGTTTTCCCTCATCCAGGCCATTACTGCCTTAAGAGTCATTCAGAGGAGAGATGCCATCCTTAGACTGCAGCAGTCTGAGACATAGAGAAACATATTTGGGTGTCATCAGCATACTGATAACACCCCACCCCATGTCTCCAGATGATCTCTCCCAGTGGCTTCATGTAAATGTTGAAAAGGAGACATAATGGCGCCCCGAGGGAGGCCAGATCTTAACTCTTTTAGAAGAGAAACTGTCTCCCAGCATCACCATCTGGAATTTGCCTGAGAGATAGGAATGGAACCACTTCAAAGCAGTGCCCCCAATTCCCAATTCTCCCAGGAATTCCAGAAGGATACCGTGGTCAATGGTATCGAAAGCCGCTGAGAGGTCCAAGAGCACCAGCAGGGTCACACTTCCCCTGTCGATACCCAGATGGAGATCATCAGCTAAGGCGACCATGGCAGTCTCGACTCCGTATCCTGTCCTAAATCTGGTTTGAAATGGATCTAGAAAATCAGTTTCTTCCAAGACTGCTTGGAGTTGAATGGCGACCACCCTCTCAATCACCTTGCTTAAGAATGGTAAAAGCGAGACTGGCCTATAATTGTTTTTGTCCAGGGAGTCAAGGGAGGGCTTTTTTAGGAATGGTTTAACCACTGCCTCTTTTACGCAAGATGGAAGTCGGCCTTCCCTGAAAGAAGCGTTGATTATGTACATCAACAGCACCTTGATCGTATTTCTCCCTTGGATGGCCAGCCAAGACAGGCAGGGATCGAGAGCAGGTTGTCTTTTTCATACTACCAAGGAGCTTGTCCACGTCCTCGGTACTCACCGACTCAAACTGATCCAGTATAACAGTATTCACAGAGATGCTAGATACCTCTCCTATTGCTTTTGCCACAAGGCCAGGATCCAAATCGGCTCTTATCCGAGAGATTTTGTCTGCGAAGTGATTATTTAAAGCATCACAGCAGGCTGTAGTTGGCTCTAATAAAGGGTTCTGGGTGGAAGGCATTTGTGTTAAATCCCTTACCACCCTGAACAGCTCTGCTGGACGGAACTTCACAGACACAATATGTGCAGAATAGAAGGACTTCTTAGCTGCACCTATTGCCACTCAATAGGATTTAAGAAATTTCTTATGACATGTCTTGTCAGATATGAGACGAGTGTTTTTGCCAGCAGAGCTTTTATCGTTGTCCAGCCCACTTCATTTTCCGGAGATCTTCAGTATACCAAGGGTTATGGTTAGAAGAAGGTTGGAAAGGATGCTTGGGAGCGATAGTGTCTATAGCCCTGGTAAGATCGTTGTTCTAGGTATTCACCAGGGCTTCAACAGTATCGCCGGCATCACCAACCATTAAACCCTCTAGGGCTTCTTGGAACCTAATGGGTTCCATCAGCCTTCGAGGGCAGACCATTTTATTAGGTCCTCCACCCCCGACGGGGGGAATAGTGGCCCTCAGTCCAAGCTTGACCAAGAAATGATCCATCCATGACAATGTGGTGATATCAACTATCCCCGCCCATGGATATGCCTGTTCCGTACAAAAGACCACATTGAGGGTATGACCTGCACAATGCATGGGCTCAGAGACTATCTGGGAAAGACCCATGTTTGTCATGGAAACCATGAAGTTCCAAGCCGCACCTGTTAAATTTGTTAAACTGGCCTCGAGGGGAATGTTGAGGTTGCCCAGGATTAAAAGCCTAGACAACTCCAACAACAACTCCCAGACCACATGGGTCAGCTCGGCTAGGGAGTCTGTTAGGCAACAGGGTGGATGGTATACCAAGAGAATCCCCAAACTTTCCCTTGTCTTTAAGCTAAGATAAATACACTTGATGTAGTCCATTCCACAGATGGGTATCCCGGTCAGAGTAAGATTGTTTTTATGGGCGACAGCCACTCCCCCCCCTCGCCCACGTCCCCTCACCTGCTCTTTAACGGAGTACTCGGCTGGTAAGGCCTGAGCCCAAATAGCTGAACTATCAGCACCCAGCCAGGTCTCCGTAAAACACGCCAGGTCAGCCTCTTCAGCCATCAATAGATCATGGACAATATGGGTTTTATTTCTGACCGACCTGGAGTTACACAAGAGCAGGGAAAGATTCAGCGGATGGTCTGGTATGCTCTCCAGCTCTTTTGGGGTAAAAGGGTGAATGGAAGGCAAGATAGGTTTTAAATATCGGTCTCGTTAAATATCGTAATGACATTTCACCCTATTAATGCCATATCTTCCGTTACCCCGCACCACTTGTATTGCCGCTCCATGATCAGTATCAGTCACCTCCCCCTGTTTACTGTCTAAGACATGAGCTTCCCGTCCATCTCCATCTCTCTCCATATGTCCCACCATTATTCTACCCAAAGACAATATGCAATGATTAGACCTGTGGCCCTGTATAGAACTGCCATTGTCAGCCTGATTTAAAAAAAAAATCAGGTAACCACTGTAGCCTCGTCGCCGTCTTTCTTGATCCTGGTGGTATGGAGGGAAGAGGACAGCCTCCCAGCTCAGCTTCCTGGCTCACTCGCTCAGTGTTTCTGGGGTGGGAGAGCAGCTTTAAAGGCCCACCACTCTTAACCATGCCCCCTCAGTCCCTTCCCTGCTGGAGGTCTCAAACAGCAAGCACCGTTCTTAAAGGTTTCTAGGGGAGGGAGGGGGCGTGGAGCCCAGTTAGAAACTTACTCCGACAGCAAGCTCTGTTCTTAAAGGCTTCTGGGGGAGGGAGGGGGCATGGAGCCCAGTTAGAATCATAGAGCTGGAAGAGACCATAAGGGCCATCCAGTCCAACCCCCTGCCATGTAATCAAATCATTCCCGACAAATGGCTATCCCGCATCTGTTTTAAAACCTCCAAAGGAGACTCCACCACACTACAAGGCAGTGTATTCCACTTCTGAACAGCTCTTACTGTCAGGAAGTTCTTCCTAATGTTTAGGTGGAATCTCTTTTCCTGTAATTTGAACCCATTGCTCCATGTCCTAGTCTCTGGAACAGAAAACAAACTTGCCCCATTCTCAGTATGACATTCCTTCAAATATCTAAACATGCCTATCATGTCTCCTCTCAACCTTCTCTTGTCCACATGCCCAGCCTCCTAAGCTGCTCCTCATAAGGCATGGCTTCCAGACCACCCACCATCCTGGCTGCCCTCCTCTGGACACGTTCCAGCTTCTCAATATCCTTCCTGAATTGTGGTGCCCAGAACTGGACACAGTATTCCAGGTGAGGTCTGACCAAAGCAGAATACAGTAGCACTATTACTACCCTTGATCTAGACACTATACTCCTATTAAAGCAGCCTAGAATAGCATTGGCTTTTTTAGCTGCTGCATCACACTGCTGACTCATCTTCAGCTTGTGGTCCACTAAGACTCCTAGATCCTTTTCGCATGGCTGCCCTCAAGCCATGTGTCACCCATCCTATATCTGTACATTTCATTTTTAGTGCCCAAGTGTAGTATCCTTCATTTCTCCCTGTTGACATTCATTTTGTTAATATTGGCCCAGCTTTCTAATCTGTTGAGGTCATTTTGGATTCTGATCCTGTCCTCTGGGGTATTAGCTACCCCTCCTAATTTGGTGTCACCTGCAAACTTGATAAGCATACCCTCTATTCCCTCATCCAAGTCATTGATCAAGACGCTGAATAGCACTGGGCCCAGGACAGAACCCTTTGGCACCCAACTGGTCACCTCCCTCCAGGACGAAGAGGAGCCATTGGTGACTACCCTTTGGGTTCGGTCAGTCAACCAATTACAAATCCACCTAATAGTTGCATTGTCTAGCCCACAGGTTACTAACTTTTTTGCAAAAATATCACGGGGGAACCTTGTCAAAAGCTTCATTCCCTTTCCTGCTGGAGGTCCCAGACAGCAAGCTCCATTCTTAAAGGTTTCTGGGGGAGGGAGGGGACATGGAGCCCATTTAGAAATTTACTCCCTTGCCTTCCCTATGCATGTAGGGAGAGACAGTTCTGAGAGAAAGACAGGATATAAAAAACTGCGTACTGTTGAAACAGTGGAAGGGAAGAGCAATAGCGTGAACCACACTGCTGCTTCTGCTTTGCAGAGGGAAAAGAAACTAGAAAGCATGCTCAAACTAGAGAAGGGCTTGGTAACAGTGGTCTGTGCCATGCTTCACACTGTGACAAACGCAACATGGACAAACAAGGTGTTCTCCACAGGACAGCTGGCCTACAAAGAAACCTGTTTAATTGAGAGGACACATTGAAAAGCTTCTACAGTACTTCACCCGTATCTAATTTTCCTCAGGGACAAAACTGACTCAAAAGCATACATACAAACTCCTTTTAAACATACGTAATGCTTTATTGCCTAAGACTCCCTTCTTCAATCTATTGCACCCTTATTCCCAGCAACCACACTGGCTGTGGGATTATGGAAGTTATAGTCCAACACAGCTGGAGGGCACCAGTCTGAAGAATGCTGATCTAAGAGAATGAACTGAGTCTGTAAACAAAGTCTCAATGAAGTGTTCATAATAAGACTGGAACAGAACCCCTTCCAACAGCTACCAGAAGTGTGAAGTCGAAGGCTTTCATGGCCAGCATCCATAGATTTGCCTTGTTTTTTTTCCGGGCTGTGAGACCGTGTTCTGGAATAGTTTCTTTCTGACATTTCTCCTGCATCTGTGCCTGGCATCTTCAGAGAATGCTTCACATTCTCTGAAGATGCCAGCCACAGATGCAGGCGAAACATCAGAAAGAAACTATTCCAGAACACGGCCTCACAGCCTGGAAAAAAAACAAGGAAAAGCTACCAGAAGGCCAGGTTTCACAGCTTTTTGCTTTCATATGTGTATGTATGAGTATGTGATCAACACTCCAAACAGTAATATTAAGCTAACATCGGGGTGGGGCAATTCAGCTCACATGTGAGTCATGTTAGTGGCCTGAAGGATAAATTTTATATAGCCTTTGCAAACCATTTTGTTTTTGTTTTGGCCTGTGTTTCAGCAACATTACATTTTATTAGCCCTTTTAAGTTAATTCCAAACCACTGCTGACATCAGCAAGCAATGGCTAAACTCTTTCCCAGAACACAGAATAAGAAAGGGCTGTGTTGCATTCTTTACCAGGTGGTTTTTTAAAGCTTTATCTAGCTGCCCCCTACTGACCGTAGTTTGACATACACTGCTTACAAGAAAAAAAGCAAGTTATAACAGTGAAGTCCTATACATATCTAATCAGAAGAAAGCCCCTCTGAATGTAAGAAGACTTACACCTGGCAATATGGACTCAGACAAGTCAGGCAAAAGAACAGGCAAATTTACAAAGTTAATGGCTGACTTTTCCTGCAGAGAGGATGTGAATGGTATTCAAGCAAATCTTACCTATTTTCTATATATAAAGACAAAATTTCTTTAAATGAAAAAAATAAATAATGATACTTTGCAATGACTTTCTTGCATTCTCCATTTTATTTAGGCATTTCTAGAACTCTGTCCTGGAAAACCACTTCTAGATTTGGCTTAAAGGCAAATAAGTGATTTGGCCAATGTCAAATAATTCACAGCTCATAAAGCAACCCTTGTTGTTACTACATGAAAGGATGGCAGAATCTTTTCAAAACTTTTCAGATGACAAATTGGTGCAGATTACTGGAAATAAAAAGAGCAGCACCAGGACAAAATTTACATTGTTTAAACTGATGCTGATATAACCTGCTGTATATCAGATTGATTTCCTCCCACCTCTAAAGTTTGCCTAATATAGAATCCCTATGTCCCTGCAGTTTATTTTAGAGCTGTTCCACACACACATGCTCTTTGTGTGTACAAATAGAATCTAATTCAAAGTTTAAGTTGCAAACTCATCTTCTTCTTCTTCTTCTATTGGTGTTCCAGTTTGCCATCTCAAAGAGTAAGCAAGAGCATCTCCCTCCAAATTTATTTTTTATTTAATTTTTTTACTCACCATGGCTGAAAACACCAAAACTAGTATGTAAGTTCTCCAGCTTGCTCTTTCAAGATGCAAGCTCAGAATGCCCCCCAGTTACACTGTCTTTATTCAAACACGTGTCCTGTGAGTGACTGAAGGCAGTGAAAGATGGTTCTTGTACGTTTAATTATCACTCAGATGCCCACATCATTAGGAGATGAAGTGTTCCTCCTCAAGCAATCACTGAAAGACACAGTATCCAAGTCTTCCCTAGCATGGCTCCCCTAATCAAGCAAGAGTTTGTTTCTCTTCAAGGAAGTACTCAGTGGCATGGAACCAACATGCATCTGGAGCTTTAAACAGGGATACCACTGACTAGGAGGTGCACACAGAGCCTGCTGTTCCTGATATAGAGGGCAAAACCAGCTTTTGCAAATTTTCCCTCCATCAATAGCATCATATGTTAGCACATATTGGTCATGGGCTTTTTCACTGGAGCATTTGCAGCTGCTGTCAACTTATACAGATGAGCTGCATCAAATAGGTTTTATTACAACTCACTGTACACAAAGAATTCCCTATAGACTGTACAGAGCATGTACCAATAGGCAGGTTCAGTACATGCTATATTACAGGGTCAGGGTTTTAGGAGAGGGGAACAATTACTGTCAGAAGAACCAAAGACAACCAAGTCAGAACGGAGTATCTGCACTTCATCTAAATCACACTAAGCCTTCTGGAAGACTAGGGGCTATCCAATTAATATTCAGCAGGAACTAACCAACAGAGAGGACAGATCATATATTAAGTAGAAAGGGCAACCTGAAAAAGTGTTTTTAGATCGTCTAGCCAGTTTCAGACATCGCTCCATAAATTCAAGAGAGCAACATGTCTTGGCTTATCCATTTGTATAACAAACAAACAAATAAACAAACAAAAAAGAATTTTCTAGACACACTTTTCTTCCAAGAATTATAAGAAAGAGTCTGTCAGTCTACACTCTCTAGCTGGATGGAACCATAATCACCAAGCACTCTGGATGGCCTGAGGCCTTGAGTAAGGACAGTGCTGGCCAGTTTCTGTGAAAGGCTTCCCTAGCCTTTGATTACTGCAATGGGTCTCAGTTTAATGGCTTTCTTGCTGATGCCAGCTGCATGACAGGTGTTAACCACATCTGTCACATTCTTGTAAGATTCAGGTGCCTAGAAGAAATGACACATAAAAGAGAATTAGCAGTAGGCATTAATACCAGTATTGATTAAACTGATTTTTTATTCCATATCGTTCAAAAGAGGCACTAGGCAACTTATGGAACAGAAAAGCTAGTATGCACAAGCAGATATTCATAAAAGTAAAATAATGGGGGTTGGACTAGAATGCCCTTGTGGTCTCTTCCAATTCTATGATTCTATGAATGAATTTGGCCAATAAAAAAACTTTTTGTAATTAAATTGCATCCTAATATAAACAAAAGTGCTCAGGTCTTCTTGATATGAATCTAGTAATCTCAGTAAGCTCTCTAAATGTGTTCTTAAAGCTTTTGTTTGCTTTCTAAAAACCACAAGACTTATGTCAAAGCACACTTTATTCTGACACTAAGATTTTACAGTGTGGGTGCCCTCACTGAGAAGGTGCCTTGTCCTTCTAAAGTGGCTACTTCCATAAACAGAAGGATTTAGGCTGGTCCCTCTTGTCAGCCTTAAAGGAGAGGGAAGGCATTCATGACATTATTCACTCATTATTCAGCTCTCACCGGACTATACTGGATTATTTCAGATGTGTTCAGTAAGCACTCTCTGTTTAAAAAGCAAAGTGTTACAGAGCCAACAAAAAGCTGCAACTCGTGGGAACTGTACCACTCTACTTGCCTCTAGGATGAAATTATTCAGCGGTCCTAAATTGGGAATCTTATGTCCTCTTTTGATTATGAGGAGTCATATGTCACAGGGATGGGAAATCCCTTCTAGAAGCAAATTCCTTACAAGAAATGTTTTTAAAAACTCACTTCTTCCATGACCAGTTTAGGGGAAGCAACACGAATTGCAATCCCCATATCTGCCAACTTGTCTAACACATCCTGGAAATCCAAGTTGCGCCGAGATTTGGCACGGGACAAAGCACGACCCTGTAGAATAAGGTTATAATTTCAGTTACTACCACCGTTCTCTACTGTAAAAAATATTTACAGCTATTTACAAATATTTCCAATCAATAGACCTGAGTTCCACTCCTCCTTTTCTATATAAATTTCCCAATATTCTACACTTGTACATTTTTTGGATTTCTTCATCCCTCTCCACTACATCATATCTATGACTTTGTTCCTCCTTCTTCGTGATCCTAGTGAGATCAAAACTCTCCCTTCAAGAACACCAAGCTGGTTAAAGATCTATAGACAATATGACAGCATTGACTTGCCCTTCAACATTAGGGCTGCTATGCCTTTACCAAGCAAGATCCAATCACAGTACCATACAGTAGCATTTTGAGAAGCTGAACTAACCACAATTCACACACAACCTGCACTATTTTCTATCTTGCACTGTTCCACCTTTGGTCAGAGAAAAGAAATATTCCAAGCAATTGCTACTCACAGCTCCATGACAGGTGGTTCCAAAGGTTTCAGTCATGCCTTGATCTGTACCAGTAAGGACATAGCTGCAAGTTCCCATGGTTCCACCAATCAACACTGGCTGGCCAGTCAGCTGCAAGAACACATAAAAAGCATTTCTCAGTTAAGAGCATTGCTCAGCAAGGATATACATACATACATACATACATATTGCTTAGCAAGTAGGACTACTGATTCATATTAAATCACCCAAGGGCCACTTCCCATTAGGAAGCCAAACAAATCTCAGACAGATGTCATAAAAAATTTCAGCATACTTCAAAATTGCAACTAAGTATGTAAATGCAAGCATACTGTGTGAAAAATCAGAAAGGGGTGCATGCCCCCTCCAAGTTATAAAAAAACCCACCCTATTAATTGGAAAATGGAGTCTATTCCCAGTCCAAGAATTGCAACTTTACAACTAGAGTTGCTACTGAGAAATAATGTAATAAACTCAAACCTGGTAATCAACTGCTATGAGGGGGTGGTGAGGAGGAAATGCTCTGGTTGAACCCTTCCGATGCACCAGTAAGGTCCGTTCCTTTCCATCTACCACGTGCTGCTCTACTTTAGCAATGTTGTGAGATACGTCATAGATCACATGCATATCCAGATCATCAGGGGTGGTATTGAAGACTTTGGCAAATGCCTAGAAGATGTTAAAGATATAAGCTGCTGAACACAATCTGGGAGTGAAAGGAAAGCTGCCAGTTCTGAATAACCCTCCAGGCTGTCCTCTGCCACTTACTGTCCCAAACACCCTCAAGTTGCTCCAATGCATAAAACTCTCCAGCTTAAAAATAAACAATAAAGTGTTTTTCTTTAAAAAGATAATGCTCATTGAATGAAACCCAGCAGTCCTCATTGCTTATCAACAAACATCTGATATACTGTGATATACTGCACCACCACAAGCTAGTAGTTCAGCCTTCTCTTACTGCATAGAATGAAATGAGTAGGAACATTAATGTAAGCTGAAAATGTGTCATTTCCAAAGGGGCAACTAGTGTTTAGGGAAGACTTCTAAGCCTGTGTTTAATCCAAACTCTACCTTTAAGGGAAAGAAAAGTAATGAATGCAATAAGCAGGCTCAAGTTTACTGAAGCTCGTAGGTTGGAGATCAGGAGTCAAAATCAAGTTTATAGAAAATAATTTAAATCTTAGCTGGGCATCAAGCAAGCAAAAAGCAGTTGATATTCATTAGGGCTGGCTTATTTTCTTTAAAACCAACATTCTCTTAAGACAGACCTCAGCAACAGACCACTTCAAGCTTAACTCCACCCTAACTCAGTGGGTTCCACCTTCAAGAGACAAAAGGATATGTGTCAAAGGTACACTCCCTCCCTACCTGTCTAGTGAGGAAAGTCATGGAAGAACGATTGACCCATGCATAATTTCCAGCAGCTGCCATCCCCTTCAAATAATCCTGACCCTCCTGGGAAGAAATCCTGGCACATGCCAGTTGGCGGTCGTTCACAATGATCTTATCCCGTTTCATAGCCTTCTCCATGGCCACCAGTGCATCTATGAAGGGAAAAAAGCCAGACATATCAAGTTCAGAACAGGCCCTTAACAAGTCAGTCCAGACCAGCAGGCCTACAAGCTACAAATATCCGCAGATTTGTCATATACAAATTAGATACACGAAGGATGTACACTGCGATTGACTGAAGTTTTCTGTCTAGCCCTCATCCAGGCAGATGGGACATTTTATTCCTTTAGAGTCACATTCTGTTGAATAATCCACATAGAACAAGATTTACAAGGTAGGCATTTTACAACATTATCACCTGAAGTGTTGTAAACAAGTGTCCCTGAGTTTCAACCATCTGCCATGTACAGTAAAACACACACACACACACACAAACAGCTAGAACAAACTGTCCCAACAAATCTACTGTATTGGTTACACTTTTTGCAAACAAGAAATATTTTTGAACACAAATATTCCACTTCATGTTAGTATGTATTTTTCTGGTTTTGGGTGTTTGGTACTGTGGAATATCCTTGAGTCTACATTCACAAACACTCATGTGAACATGGGCTATTTTTGTCCTCTGCAATACACTGGAATCTCAGAAGGGTCAGATGATACCCCAGATTAAGGTGCTAGATGGAAGATTTTAAAATTCTGGATGAGATTTAGTTTTCAAGAGGGAAAAAGGGGAAATGAAAATCAATACCTTACCTGTAGCTACTTGGTGTCCAAGCCCTCTGCTGCCACTGTGGATCATCACACATACTTGCCCCTTATGGTCTATGCCCATTTTTCTAGCAGCATACTCATTATAAATGTCATCGACAACCTGGATCTCAGCGTAGTGATTTCCTGCTCCTAAAGTCCCCAGCTGTCAAAGATAATAAGAGAATTTAGCTATCCATGTAATAGTTACTGAAAGGAAGAAAATGGAAAGACTGCAGTTTCCATTGGAAAGGCAGAAGAAATTGTTTCCAAGTCTTTTATTCCATAGTGGATATTACTCAGTGATATGACTAAGGGGGGGGACATGGGGGAGTTGAGCTCCTGGACATTTTTTTCAGAGCAGAAGTGATGATCACATATACTGAACTAAAAAATAACTAACATGATTCCCATCCCACATTGCTCTAGCAAGCACATGAGGTGATAACAAGGTTTTCAAGTACAAGATTGCAAATGCAGTAAAATAATTCTGAGATTCTTCTTGAGGGAGAAGCCAAGAGTAGATTGCATAACGAACTACTGAATTTTAGAATTTACCAATATAGAACTAGCAAAGGTACTATTCAGATCAAAGGGTTTGGCAAGAAGGCTGAAGCCTATTAGAGCAATGGTTGCAACTGAAGTGTAAAGTACTTTTTTCAGTTTAAAGCAATTAGAATAGAAGCCTCACTGTTGCATCACAATGAAGGTAGATGTATTTAAGAACTCATCTTCAATTGTAGCTAGCCAGGTGGCCCTGACAAACTCAAGCATAAAGCACTGGAGATGTTATCTTTATTGCCAGATATTCAGAAAAGGTTATTTATTATTGTCTCAAATGTCTGAGCCACTTTCTTTTTTCAAAAGCAGGCAGAAATAAAACAGATGCAAGTTCAACATCATGTCAGAAGGCCAGTTACCTGAGGCAGCCCCCTTTTCTTTGCCCTTGCAGAGACTTTATTTGGGTCAGCTTGCAGCATCCTCCCATATTCTTCACAGTGCTCTTTATCCTCAGCCCAGGCATATCCTTCTCGTAATGACCAATCCACACCCATCTCTAGAGCTTCTTCCAGGTCCCTGGAGAGAGATGGGAAAAGAGAGGGAGAGGGACTTCCATTAAGGATGCCACAGACAAAATATAGAATGGGCTACAACAATGACTCAGTGCTGCGTCTTGCCACACGATCAGGCCATAGCCAAAAGTGCAAAAAGGGCATATATATTCACAAGAATGTTTTCAGACAAAGCCCAAGAAGAGACTTGTAGTCATTGCTACTTTCAAATTAACTAGCACATCACCTTAGCCAGTCAGAACACTGACCCTTATGGCGAGAGAGTTTTCAAGAATGTGTCCTCTATCACTCCTCAACCTACTAAAGAAAGTGTTGGACAAAATGGGAAATCTTGCTCTTGTGCTAAAGAGGAATCTTGAAGGCTTCACTTTATTTGTCTTCCACTGGAAAGAAACATCAGTGAAGCAACTGATTGTCAGGTATAAAGAGGAGACAGGCAATGGTTAGGCACAAGATCATTTATAAAAGTTGTGCGTTCTGAAGAAACTAGACTGGGCTGTTTCTAACCATTGGATTGGCCCTCTGGTGAATTTCCCTGGTCCCTCAAGCAAGAATTAGGTGGCCACAGCCATATCCAAGATGCTCACTAATCTCTTTCCGGAGTTAAGGAGATCAAGGAGCATACTGCAGCTATCTAGTGGATTATGCTTCCTATTCACTTCCTGTGCAAAAATGTGTGGGCACTGAGAGAAGCCTGATTAGTAAAAGTGGCTGGCAGAAATGTGAAGCTCAGAAACATTAGTACTGGGTATGTCCTAAGAAGTGATCTTACGCGAAGTGTATTCCCCCTTCGGTGTCACTGCTGTTTCTGAGAACTGATAATCTTACCTGCTTGTTATAGTGTCAGGATTGGTCCTGGACGTGATCTCTACCTGCCAAGTTCAGTTTTACTGTTCAGCTTTGTAGGTAATTGTGTTTGCATTTTTCTGTCCTTGTTAACAAATGGGTAGCTTAACTGGAGAAGGGAGTATGTGGTCTATGTTGGGAATGATTTGATAAGCATTGCAACTGGGTCTCAGCTCTGGAAAAAGGAGGCTGAATGCTAGTACAGTCGTCCCTTCACATTTGCGGGGGTTACGTTCCACGGACCCCCGCGAATGTGAAAAATCCACGAATATTTCTTGCCCCCCCTCCCCCGCCATAGCGACCATGGGGCCTCCGGAGGCCCCATAGTCAATTTCCCCCGCCTTCCCACTCCCTTCCTAGGCCTTCCCGGGGCCTCCGGAGACCCTCCCGAGCCCCGTGGATGCCTCCCCAGCCCTCCCTACTCCCGCCCAAGCCGTCAACGGGGCCTCCAGAGAGTCTCCGGAGGCCCCACAGAGGCCTTCCCGGCCCTCCCCCCTCCCCCCCAAGGCCTTTGCGGGGCCTCCGGAGGGTCTCCGAAGGTCCCGCGGAGGCCTTCCCGGCCCTCCCCACTCCCCCCCAAGGCCTTTGCGGGGCTCCGCGGAGGCCTTCCTGGCCCTCCCCCCCAGGCCTTCGCGGGGCCCCGCGGAGGCCTCCCCGGTGCACCCCAAGGCCTTCGCGGGGCCTCGCATGGCCCCGCAGAGGCCTTCCCGGCCCTCCCCCTCCCTCCCAAGGCCTTCGCAGGGCCTCGCCAGGACCCGCGGAGGCCTCCCCGGTGCACACCAAGGCCCCGCGGAGGTCTTCCCGGCCCTCCCCCCTCGCCCCCAAGGCCTTCGCGGGGCCTTGCAAGGCCCCGCGGAGGCCTCCCTGGTGCACTCCAAGGCCTTCGCGGGGCCTCGCAAGGCCCCGCAGAGGCCTTCCCGGCCCTCCCCCCTCGCCCCAAAGGCCTTCGCGGGGCCTTCCTAGACCTCCGCCCTTCTCCCCAAGGCCTTCGCGGGGCCCCGCGGAGGCCTCCCTGGTACTCCCCAAGGCCTTCGTGGGGCCTCGCAAGGCCCCGCAGAGGCCTCCCCGGTCCTTCCCCCTCCCTCCCAAGGCCTTCAGGGGGCCTCCGGAGGGTCTCCGAAGGCCCCGTGGAGGTCTCCCCGGCCCTCCCCGCTCCGTCCCAGGGCTTTCACGGGGCCTCCGGAGGCCCCGTGTTGCGGTTTTGGGGGGGCCCTCCCAAAACCGTAAATAATCAAAACCGCGAATGCCAAGTTCGCGAATGTGGAGGGACAACTGTACTGTGAGAAAAGGGAGAGGGGATGGTGGGTAGCCAATGATTGTGTAGCCTGCCAAATTTGATAGATTGGAATATGTTTTTAATATACTATTGGTCCGTTAAGTTTCATTCTGACACCGACTCTGAAGGGTTCGCTTTCTGGATTACAGTGCCAATAAAGTTTTCTGTTTTGAACTCTGAAACAGTTTGTCACTACGTCTGGGAATGTCAGTACATGACACATAGACAGTGCAAATAATAAATGATTTGAAAAATATGTGTAGGTTATTAACAGCCACGCTGATATTTCATTTCATCCTGCCATCTTGTCACTAAAAAGCTTCTCTTCCAAATTAAACAGATATTCTTTCCAGCCACAGAGATGTTTTTGAAGGAAAAGAAGAAATTCACTCTTACTTGGCATTCATGGGGATGACACCCTTCGATCCTACACCAACAGGAATGTGGTCAAACATTGACTGAGCAAGCTGCTCCTTCACTGGTTGGACATCACACTCATCAAGGTTGGTACGCAGTAACCTCACACCACAGTTGATGTCAAAACCTACACCACCTGTATTTATAAGTAAATACAACACACCTTTCAAAACCCAATTATGTAAGCCACACATGCAGTTGCCCATACTATGAACACAGAGTAGATTTGCTTTTTTAGATATTAATTTAAGAACAATCTCACAATTAGACAATTAACACTCAATCAACATAAATCCATACCATTGCCTGAAACTAATTTACAAAAGTTGAAGATCTTAAATCTGAATACAAAATAACATTCATCACAAGAACAGTCCATCAGAGAAAGACCTTCAAGCATCATCCAATCAGACTTCTCCAGAACTCCCTCTGAAATATTGGTGAAGCAACTCTACCATCTTCCAACAAAGGTAAAACACTTTCATTTGGTCAACAATTGGCAAATTCTACCAATACAGCACCTAAAAGTTTTTCAAGATGTAACAGAACGGGGACTTCTTGAGAAATTCAATATTCTCTGCCTAAGAAAGGGGCATTTAACTTTGCACAGGACAAAGACAGCCTGGATTTCAAGGGAAGTTATTTTTCTGCCACTAGTGGAGTTGAAATTTTGTTACCTGCCTTTTATTGCCCTTTGTCCCTGGTCCCCATATGGCCAAGAAGGGGAGTGCCTTCTGCCTGCATTGAGATCCCCCAACACTATCTTAACTGACAGCAGAGTAACATCTGAGACAAAATGTAGGCCCATGATGCAAGCAACATCCCCTTTCTTCTCCTGTAGGAATTTTAACATCTTTGCCATATAAAGAAGCCACTGAAGCTTCAAAAGCTTGCATGATGAATTTTCTGCATTTTAGCTGGCCAATAAAATATATCACTTTTTGTGGATTTTACTGTATTTTACCATCTTTCTTTATGATTCATAAAACTAATAAGACGGAACCTAGTATATTCAGAAGTAATACCATCTCTTTGTCCACATTCATGCTTGAAGTGGTATGTTAATTTTTCTAATAAGGCTAAATTCCAGACGTTACCTGTCTGGTTGCCAGCAAAAGAAAGGAAATCAAGGTCTTCTGCAGTAAATATTAATTTGAACTTCTAAAAGATATTTTTAATAGAACTAGACCTGGGTCCAGTATGTGACTGATTTGTAATTCTTTCAATGTCATTCTGTACATCCAGCCAAAATTGTTATAACTGTGGGCAAGACTACGAGGCATGGAAATAAATGCCCCCCAAATCACAGTCTCAACCACAAGTGAGGGATTTTTATTTTGGTTATTTTAGTCAATTTTATGGGTGTCAAATATCAGCAATTATTTACTTTTAAAGATCTTTCCCTTTATACAGGCTGAAATTGATCTTATTGCTTTGGCTGACCAAACTCAATTCTTTATTTGCCAATGGGCACCCAAGGCATTTGCTGATAAAAAGACAGCACTTCATGAATTATTGAGAAGACTGAACATGCAGATTTTCTAAATGTTACTTCAGATACATACATTACATACAAAGGCCTAATCATTCCTAAGGGTATAAAATTTGTTCCAGGATAGGTGATTTTTACTATTGCTTATATTAGTAAAGAGTATTGCATTAAGCACAGTTGTAAAAGGGCACTGGGCAAATAAACTACTTAATCATTCAAGTAGTTAAATTATCCAATAGATGTTCTGGGAACATTTCCTACATCATACATGTCCCTGCTCTCTTAAAATAGGCAGTGAAGTAGGTATGTTCTTTGTGAATGCAAGAACTATATAGACACAAGGTATCATCTTCTCCGTGATGGCATCCACATTGCAGAAAACATTGCGAAGAAAACTTATTTGACTGCATCATTGCTAGTTCTCGCACCACTGGGTTACATTCAACTGCCATACCTGGTGATACTACTGCTTCAGGGTCATCCATATCAAAGGCAGCCATATTACCAATAGCAAACCCATAACCAGAATGGACATCAGGAAGCCCTATAGATCTCTGAAATACATTTTTAAAAGCAAAAAAGATCATCAGTCCTAAAATGGGCATGGATGCAGTTTCTACAACATTAAGAACTCAGCATTCCTAGACTTAACACTTGTTGCAAAGTATCCAAAATATGTGTTTATTATCAGCAAGAGAAGCATGAAGAGAAGTACACTAATGCAAATATAGTAGGCCCTCGGTATCTGCTGGAGTTTAGTTCCAGAACCTGCCATGGATATTAACATCCATGGATACTCAAGTCCAATTACATACAATGGTGTAGTAAAATGGTGTCCCTTATATAAAATAACAACCAGCAAGGTTTGCTTTTTGAATTTTTTTTGGAATATTTTCGAGCCATGGTTGGTTGAATATATGGATGCAGAATGCGTGGATACAGAGGGCCGACTGTACTAGTAAGGAGACATCACAAGTAGGTGGATAGATTCTCTTCAGAAACTAGTGGTCAATATAGGCACTCAGCTGCCATCCCTTTGACTGCCTGAGTTTACATGCCATAATGATGTTCAATTCTTAAAAGAAAAGTTACTACTGAAAATCTAACCAATATTTCACTACAGGTATGACCCAAGAGTATATACTCTTCTTATAGGGCTTCTACTCTGACTGAATGGATCTTACACAGTCGGCCCTCTGTATCCATGGATTTGGCATCCACAGATTCCACCATCCACGGCTTGAAAATATTCCCCCAAAAATAAATTCCAAGAAGCAAACCTTGATTTTGCCATTTTACATACGCGACACCATTTTACTATGCCATTGTATATAATGGGACTTGAGAATCCACAGATTTTTGTATCCACTGGTGAACCTTGAACCAAACCCCAGCAGATAACAAGGGCCCACTGTATTAAGGGACCAGTCTCCAAAGATATCAACTCACATGAACAATGCCAGGCAGTGCAGCTACATTTCCAATTTGTTTCATTGCTGGCAGGAAGCCACCAGCACCTGAAAAAGATAGAGGACAGAAGCAAGAATGTTCCCCTTTCCCACAATAATAATAATAATAATAAAGCTGCAACATCCAAAGGACAATCTCTAGTGCAATCCTATACATGTCTACTCAGATGAAATGACCCACTCAGGTATGTACAGGGTAGACCTGTAGTAATAAATACAGTTATCTTCCATTAATTCTTGGGTGGACAGCTTGCAACTCTCCAGATGATAGATTTGCATCATCCCTCACATTAGGCTACACTGGTTTGGGGCTGATGAAGTTAAGTTACAGTCCAACAGAACTTGGTGAGCCACAGGTTCCCCACCACTGCTTTCAGTCTTATATAGCTTTGCCACAAAGATAAAAAACAAAACAAAACAAAAAAACAACTCCACTGTGAAACATTATATATTTCAAGCTTAACTAAAACACAGGTGCTTCAAAACCAGGATGAACTGCATTCTTCAAGCCCATTTAAACTCTTTGGCTGTCCACAAAGTAATATCATAAATTACACAAGATGAATTACACAGCATAGGAATATTTTTATTTTCTGATCCCAAACTAAGTATGCTTCATAAAATAAATTATGTTTTTTATTAGAATTTGACATATGACACACTGAGAATAATATTTACATGCCATCCCTAATGCTCTTCATTAATTAAGATTCATGCTAGAATGCCTAAGCACCACAGAGCCCTAAACTAAATGCAAGTTAATTAGGCACTGGGGTCTAACAAAAAAAGTCAAATTCAGCAACAAGAGCATGCACATACCTCCACCTCGGCACGAATTCCTCAACTCTTCAAACATCAGCTTCTCTAAAGGATCATTCACATAGAATACACCCTCCACCTAGAGTCATATAGAAGAATGAGGAAAAGAGTGAAAATGTATCATGCATCCCAATCAAGCAGAAATGCATTTAGCACCAATGCTGCTTCTTCAGTCATGGCTATTTTTAGAATTTTCTGCCTATAAAACAGAAATGAACAACTTTCGAAGAGTACTTTGGACCCCCCACAAGCCACCTGGGGCTGTACCCTGCTGCCGTATGATCAAACTTACCACTGTGTTCTAGTGGTAAAAAGAATGTGGGCAGGGGTTTATGGGGAACAAAAAATAGGCCGGGGGCGGGGGCATGGGTTGGTTCATGCTGTCTTCCCCGCTGTGACGATTTAGATGATGAGTTGCAGAAGTTGACTGCCAGTTATCTGAATGCTGAATACCTTGAATCACGGAACAAAACATACATTTTGATCAACATATGGCATCAATGCTCTAGTTGTGGTTCTGTCTAGCAATATTTATTTGCAGATCAAAAGGAAGAACTGTATCCTACTTGATTTCCTGAAACATCTGTTATCATCTCTCATAATATACTGACATTACCTATTATGGTTCTGAGGCTGCTCCTGACTAGTTCTAATTTGTGAGAACACACCTCAGAAACAGTAATAGGCTCAACATCTAAAGGCTTTGGAGGAGTTTCCTAGCTTGTTTCCATTCTGCTCAACAAATGCATGCGGCTACATGGACGATACATAGAAAAAGATACTGACAGCATACTGATAGGCAAATCTGTACTGTTTTCTTTTGAGTAAAATTCTGCCATCTTAAGTCTTATTCACTGTTTAGTTCTTATGGCAGAATAGATACAGTATCTATTCCATCATCAGTGGCAGGGGATTTTTCTCCTTTTTTAATGCAGATTCCCATTGACAGTATTTCCATTTTATTCTCACTTAACATATCCAAACCACATACACATGGATAGGAACTCAGCTCAAACTGAGAAGATGGGAGGGGGGTGCATGGAAAAATACAGCCATTCTTTCTTCTGCTGCTAGCATTCACTCAGCCAATAGCTGGTCTCTTAATCTGGCTTTAATCATATCTGTACTTTTTAAGGAAATATACAGGCCATTTTTTATCACTTCATCCCAGGGCAGTTCACAGTCACAAAAAACAAAGTTCAAAGAATACACCACATAAAATGTATACTAAAACATTTAAATAAATAAATCTCTTTTAAAAAGTAGACTGTGGGTTAAACAAATCTAAACTGGGCTGATGACATATTAGAAACCACTCCCCGCTGCCAGCTTGAAGGTGGAGCTGCTAGTCATAGCATGAAATGGCATTCTGCATATGCTCAGGAGAAACCTGACGTTTTATGTCATCATTAATTTTATGCCATCATTACTTATTCCATCATTACTTGTATCCCCACCCCCACCCCCCGCTGTTAATCTCTCCGGCCATGAAAAGGGGTTTTGGAGATTATTTTGGTTTTTTGGCAGATCACAGGCATACGAAGCTGTCCACATTTGCTGTGCAAACGGGCATGCCTGCGAATCAAGATGGTGGCCGCAAGTACATTATTCGCCTTTTTATTCTCACCAGCTGCTGCTGAACAGGTTTTTTTAAAAGCATATCTAAGGTGTGAAAGTGTGATATTCTGCCTTAACAGAAAAGCAAAAAAACCCCCACAGACCCCCATTTTATCGCATTAGTATTTGCTTGCTAAGGCAAAAACAAACAAAACACCAAAAACCACACATATACGCGCCAGTTCTGGGTGCTTGTTTTGTGAGCAAAGCCCGCCCCCATGCTTATTTTGTGTGGATGTGTTGTTCCCCACCATCATCAATGGGGAGAGGTGGGTAAGAAATAATAATAATAATAATAATAATAATGTGGGCACTTAATTATTTAAAATATTCCCCAAAAAATACATTCCAAGAAGCAAACTTTAGTTTTGTTATTTTATATAAGGGACATCATTTTACCATGCCATTGTATATAATGGGACTTTAATTTTTAATTATTTTTAATTTTAATTATTAAAATTTTAATAATTTTAATTGATTTTAATTTTTTTTTTATTTTTAACTGTTGTATTTTTAATTTTATTTTATATGTGAAGTCGAAGGCTTTCACGGCCGGCATCCACAGATTTTCCTTGGTTTTTTTCCGGGCTGAGAGAAACTATTCCAGAACACAACTTCACAGCCTGGAAAAAAAAAAACCCAAGGAAAATTTATGTATTTTATATGTTGTGAGCCACCTTGAGTCCCATTTTGGAAGAAAGACGACATATAAATTTAATATTAATTAACTAATTACTCGAATCTCACTTGAGTTGAGGATATAGGAGAAGCCACACACCCCCGGTGGTTGGTGGGGCTGCTAATCATAGTGTGAAATGGCATTCTGCACATGCTCAGGAGAAACCTGAATTTTTATGTCATCATTAATTTTATGCCATCCTTACTTATCCCGTCCTTATTTTTAATCGTTAATTAAACACGTTGACCTCCCTGGCCAAGGAAACAGCTTCCAAAGGGGAGTTCAAGTGATCCGCAGACTCGCTATACCCGCAAGAGACTCACGTTCATGTTGGGCACGAAGCCTTTCTTGATGCGCCAGCAGTTCTTGTCGAGCTTATCCAGGTACTGGAGCTCATCGTTGTAGCTTCGGCTCATGGCGGCGGCGGCTGAGGGGAATCCGAGCGGGACCCGGAACCTTCTGCTGACTCGCCCTTCGTGCCACCCGGTCCAGACCCTTCAGCGAGCTCCCTTTCCAGCGCGAGTACGGAAGCCGAGAAGGAAGTACGCAGAGAGTTCCCCGGCAAAGGCGACAGAGGAAATATTCCTAGACCGGCCGAGAGGAGGGTCTACGGCGACTGCAAAGGGTCAAACTGTCTCAGTATAACTCTTCCGCCGCCCCTGGCAAAGAGCAACGCCTTTCTTGAAGTGCCTACATTAGGCAATGCCATTAACAGAGGAATATTTGGGGGGGGGGTGTAGGAATTTTTTTATTGGAATAAGACCATTCTACTGAAAAATACACTCGACCGCAAAAGTAACAATAACGCAAATAAAAGTAACAATAACGCACAAAAATTGTTTTCCTCTTTTCTTACTAATACAAAAATAAAGCTATCTATCCTAACACTATAGACATTGTTCCTGTTAACCTAAACACACTATAATCACTCTTTTTCCTTTTCCAATGAACATTGTATTTACACCCTTTATACTAAAATTAGAAGTTACACATTACAATTATACATACAGTATTTTGAAAAGAAAAATAATAATAAAAGATTTATAAAAACAATAATACAAAATAATACAAAAATAATAAAATGTTTATTTAAATATATCCCTTAAGTTATTGCTGGGGCTGTCTCATTAAACCATGGCCAAAACTTTCTCCAATGATGGTTTGGCAATTTAAGTGGTTCTTAACCTTTTCTTTACCAGAGACCCCCTTTAAATATCTTTTGTTGCTGTGTGCCCCCCAGACTTAAAATAACAACAACAACACCTGGTGATAATGATGATGGTGGTGGTGGTAATAATAATAATAATAATAATAATACAATTACTCCATCCACATGAAACCTTCCCTCAGAGCCACTGGAAGGGGAGGAAAGACTTTTCTCTTCCTGCAAGTTTGTGGCTGGAGTGGATTGAATGGCAATGTGCAGGCCAAGCCAGCCAGCCTTTCCTCCTGTCACGTGACCACTCCACTGCAGGGAGGAGGTGGGCCAAGCAACTTTCAACCCTCTGCAGGCCCCCTGTGAGGACATCGCAGACCCCTGGGGGTCCACGGACCACAAGTTAAGAACCACTGGAATAAGGAAAAGGGAAGATAATCACACCAGCTCATAGAAAAGTTGCTTTTCGAACTCCAGCTTCTGCAGTCCTGCATAGTAGCTAGCAATTTGGGAACTGTAGTCTAGAACAGCAATTGTTCCATCTTTGGAATCTAATGAATAAGAATAATAAGAATAATGAGCTTTTATTGAGTAAATCTTAAGCCAGCCAGGCAACCTTTTACTGCATTTGACTAAAAGCCGATACAAGCCACATAAGAATATATATTTTACAATAATAAAATGCACACAAAAGTAAAGTTAGTGAGTCCCCTGCGTAGTGTGCCACAATATCATAGAATCATAGAGTTGGAAGATACCAGAAGAGCCATCCAGTCCAACCCCTTGCCATGCAGGAATACAGAATCAAACCATAGATTTTCCTTGGATTTTTTCCAGGCTTGTGAGGCTGTGTTCTGGAAGAGTTTATTTCTGAAGATGCCAGCCACAGATGCAGGCAAAACGTAAGAAATAAACTTCCAGAACACAGCCTCACAGCCTGGAAACCCAAGGAAAATCTATGGATGCCGGCCGTGAAAGCCTTCGACTTCACAATCAAAGCACCCCAGACAGATGGCCATCCAGCCTCTGTTTAAAAACCTCCGAAGAAGGAGACTCCACCCCACTCCCAGGCAGTGCATTCCACTGCCAAACAGCTCTTACTATCAGGAAATTCTTCCTAATATTCTGAATGATTGCAGGAATACATTTTGCAGCCTTCGTAAACCAAACGCTTTTGTGTAAGAGGTATGGGTTACAATCGGACAGTAACCAGCTCTTCACAAAAGGAAGAGCTCTTCACAAAAGGAAGAGCAAAAAGTCTCACCCCATCGGGATGCCACATGGCGTTATAATAAGTAGTGTGAGATATCCTTTGCTTCTCTCGTGCCATAAATATGTATGTGCCTTCAAATTGCCTGTCAGCTTATGGTGACCCCATGAATTTCATAGGGTTTCTTATGTGAGGAATACTCAGAGTTGCTTTTGTCAGTTCCTTCCTCTACAGAGCCATAAACTTCTTGAAACATGCCTGTATCTTCCATCCAAAAATGATGTGAGCATAGTTTAAAAATGTACTTCTGCAAATGCAGTTTCCACAGAGGCAAAGGTAAGTGTTTGTAAATACTGAGGTGTTTCATGATTTGTTTTCAGCAAGCAGTACCAATGGGAAAAGTTGGACGAATTGATTAGATATAAATCCTTGTACATCCAGTCTCTGTTTGTTTTTAACTCCTGATATAATAAAAACATCTTGTGAGAGGGCTTTAGAAGATAGCAACGCTTGGCCTAATTTAGCCAAACCATCCATCTTCCACTGTTCTCTTAAGCAAAGCGTAAGGAGGCAGTCTTCTGTCATATCCAAAACCTTTGTCCAAATGCAGGAAGGGTGCTTTCTGAGCCCTAGCTTTCACTGATACTGTACCTATCTCTTGCCATGAAGAAGGGGGCTGGAGTAATTTGGAGTACCCTTTTGCAAGGCCAACAGTTTGTTCATTGCAAACATATTCTTCAAGCAATCAAAGAGATAACTGTATACATGTACATTACCTAATATCTGATATAGAAATCAAATATCATCAGTGGATCTTAACCTTTTCTTACCAGGGACCCCCTTTACATATCTTTTGTTGCTGTGGAACCCCCCCCCCAAGACTGAACTCAAGATTTAAAACCCTAACTACTGCTGCTGCTGCTGTAATTACTACTACTACTACTACTAATAATAATAATAATAATACAATTACACCATCCATTAACCCTTCCCTCAGAGGCATTGGAGGGGGTGGGAACACTTTTCTCCTGCTTCTTCCCGCAAGTTTGTGGCTGGAGCAGATTGAACAGCAATGTACAGGCCAAGCCAAACAGCCTTTGGCTTGGCTCCTGTCATGTGGGCTGAGCAGCCTTCAAGCTTTTGCGGACTCCTTGTGAAGACATCATGGTTCCCTGGGAATCTGCAGACCACAGGTTAAGAACCACCGGACTATATAATCAGAAGCAGAAGATGGAGAAGCTCCATTTTCTCTGCAAAAATGAGACAAGGAGCAGATTGTATAATATTCAGAGAAAGGTACCAAGCATGGGGACCAAAATATACACAAAATACTAGAATGAGACCACAAAAAGTATTGCTGTATGAGTTTGATGCTAGTATTATTCAAAGTAAATAAGTGGTTACAAAATGAAGCAGGAACAAAATAGCATCATATGAAACAATTAAATGAGACTAACTTTTCAAAAATACAGTAGTCCATTGAAAATATGTAGAAACAGAAATTGTAATAAAGTCCAATGCTACTTATCTTTAAAAAGTCCTAAATTCCAATGGAATCTTTATAAAACAAAGAGTCATCGTTATACGCACTCAGCTCTGGAGTAATCAAATTATGAGACACACAGAAATGTAGAAACTTTGCTCTGGGGTAACTACAATAAATGAACTTGCCTTGAAGCTAATCAAGCAGGAACGTAAATACTTGCCTCTGTAGTAATCATTAGCAGAGCTGAATTTTCTTTGTAAGGAGCAGGTTGTGGCACAGACCATCAACAGCTAATATCAAAAATTAGAGTAAAGCTGAAGATGAACACTAAACCAACCATTGTGCCAAAATGCAACCTGAAGAACAGTTTATAGAATTTAAAAGTAAAATAAAAATAAGATTTGTACTATTAACCCTATTTGAACTCTGCCAGAAGAACTCTGGACTGAAGCCAGAGACACTGTCAGGGAGGGATGCAAAGAAACACTATCTGCAGCCAAACAGAGAGAAGCCTCAATGGATGACAGATGAAACTCTTCAAGCAGTTAAACAAAAGTAAAAAGTGTTAGAAATAGGTCAGAACCCTGTATGCAACTGTTCAGTGACTTGTGCACTAGGACAAAGAGAACGACTATAGTAATCAATACAGAGAAATAGACGGTGACAACAAAAAAAGGACCAACAAGAGACCTATTCCACAAGATCTGAGAAATCGAAGGGAAATTTAAACTAAGAGTGGGGATGCTCTATGACCAGCAAGGGAACACATTACACGAACAAGTACAAACCAAAAAGATGATGGAAACAATACACTGAAGAACTATATAAAAGAAATCAAAGGATGACAGATTAGTTCAAGGAAGAGCCATTTGAAGATGAAACTTAAATTTTAGAAAGTGAAGTGGAAATTGGACTCAAGGCACTTGGAAGAAATAAATCACAAGAACAGATGGCATAACAATAGAGCTCCTTCAAGATACAGAGACAGAATGTACTCTAGTTCTACCTAAAATCTGTAAACAAATATGAAAAGCATAACAATAATAATAATAATAATGGCCCACAGATTGGAAATGCTCAATATTCATTCTATTCCCCAAGAAAGGGGACACCAGGGATTACGGTAACCACAGGACCATTGCATTAATCTTTCATGTAAGCAAAGTGATGCTCAAAATTCTGCAACAAGACTTTGACCATATTTGGAGTGAGACATGCCAGAGCTTAATAGTTTAAAATCAACCGAGTAGGCTTTCCAGAAAAGATAGGTCTTTTAAATACTGTTTTACATTCAGACAGCATATTTAGCTGTCGAATCTCTTCTGGCAGATCATTCCACAGTCTAGGAGCGGCCAACAAAAAGGTCCTCTGGGTGAGAGTTGCTATTCTAGTCCTGGCTGACTGAAGTAAATGTCCCCCAGAGGAAATGAGTGTACAGGATGGATAGTACAGGAGGAAGTGATTCCATAGGTAACCTGGACCCAAACCATGTAGGGCTTTAAAGGTTATAACCAACACTTCATACTTTACCCAGAAACTAATTGGCAGCCAGTGGAGTTATTTTAATATTGGTGTAATGTGCTCACCCCTGGATGTACCTGTAACCAATCTGGCTCACTGCCTCACAGCCCGGAAAAAAATCAAGGAAAATCTGACTGCCATATTTTGAACTAATTGGAGGTTTTGAACTTGGTACAGATGTAGCCCAATGTAGAGTCCATTGTAGAAGTCCAACCTTGAGGTTACCAGCACATGCTGTTATTTAATTTATCATTGAATATTAAAGTTAGGATTGTCCATGCCATCATATTTCCTATTTCTGTGTATGGTTGTAAAAGCTGGACAGTTGAAAAAGATGATAGGAAGAAAACCAACTTACTTGAAATGTGGTGCTGGGTAAGAGTTCTATGGCTACCCCCCCCCCGGCTTTTATTCGCAAACGAAGATTCAGGAAGGACTCATCCTGCACTTTCTGCAAGTGTGTTGATGACTGAAAAGGCCAATCTGAGATAAACAAGTCCGGTTGCAGAAAGCACAGCAGAGGGTCTCCTTGGGTGATGTTTCCGGGTTGTGATTATTTCTGCGTTGTCGTTTCTCTTCAAGACTTGTTCGGCGTGAGTTCTCAAATAAGGCTGCAGCATTGTGGATAGTGCGTCTCCATGCTTCCCGACGTGAGGCCAGGGTGGACCATTGTTGGTGATCAATTTGGCCGAGCCTGAGATGTTGTTTCAGGCAATCCTTGTATTGCTTTTTTGGAGCGCCCCTCTTATGCTGACCCGTGGCGAGTTCACCGTAGAATACTATTTTTGGGAGGTGATGGTCCTCCATTCTAGAAACGTGCCCTGCCCAGCGCAGCTGCGTTCTCAATATTATGGCCTCAATGCTGGTGCCCTGCCTGCTCAAGGACAGCAACATTCGTCACACAGTCAGTCCATATGGCTACCATGAACTGCTAAAAAGACAAATCAATGGGTCCTAGAGCAAATCAAGCCTGAACTCTCCCTAGAAGCCAAGATGATTAAAGTGAGATTGTCCTACTTTTGATACTTCATGAGAAATGAGAAATAATGACTCACTAGAAAAGGCAATAATACTTGGTAAGGTAGAAAACTGCAAGCGGAAGACTGCATTTCAGATGGATAGAATCAATCAAGGAAACCACGGCCCTGAGTCTGAAAGACCTGAGCAGGGCAGTTAATGATAGGATGATTTGGAGATCTCTCATTCATGGGGTTGCTGTAAGGTGAAGTCAACTTGAGAGCAGCTTGATGCAGTATGCAGCCTCGGTGGAACTCTGTACATGCTCAGAGAACCAAGCAGGCTGAAAACAGTAGCAGAGTAGCGGAAATTCATTCAGTCACTACCAGACATAATTCAGTTAATTAGAGGCTTAGAGACAAGTAGAATAAATTATCTACTATTTATTTAAGCAATTAGAAACACTGCATACAGACTACATGCTTCCTAGCATAAAGCAATGCAGCTTCCAGCTAGAGCGCAAAGAAAGCTTCTGTGTCTCTTCACAGCACAGCACATAGTACAGATAAGACTGCAACATAATACCAATACAGTTCCTCAGTACATAGCACTAGCTGGTACAGTACACTTCTTTCCCATGAAGATAAGGAATGCAGCTATGAGTTACTGTGATCTAATGTTTACATTAGCCTGACCTCCAGACCTGTTTGTCTAGCTTCAAAGTTAAACAGGCCTTCTGTCTATAGTACGGATTTACAGGCCTGCAATGGACTCCACAGCCTGACACAGTTAATAACAAAGACCTAACTAATCTTCTGCCATCCCAGTTTTCCAGCTGCTTTTAAATTGTTCCATTTTCTTTCCTCTCCTCTAACCATCCCCCTTTGTCTTCAGCTTACAGTACTTCAATTGTTGCAAATTGTTTGCACTCAGTAAACTCAGGGGGAGAGAACAGGATGGAGTGGAATCTTGCCCTTCCCTGTAGATGCATTCAAAATCAAACTGCTGCAGCCTCTCCTAACCTGTGTGTTTGTCCTCTGTAATAACTTTTGCCAACTTGGTCCCACTCTGATATTGTTTGGTCACATGTGTCCCGGTTTTCATCTACAAAATGTTGGATATTTTGCCAATTAAAACTGCATTAGAATTTTTTAAAAAACACTGAAGGCAGTGGTTTTAGATAAAGAGAGAAAGAGATCGGGATACTTCAGTAGTTCTTTCAAGAGAAAAGAGACCCATCTACAAAAGTATTTTCATTTCATAAACTAGATGTTAGCATTTAGCTATGTTTAGCATTGTAGCTTTTATAATTGTCTTTGAAGAAACTGATTAGAGGAATACCTCTTCATATTTACAGGTAAGTATCTGCTTTCATTGTACATTACTTTCTTTGAAACGGCCTCTCAATGCATATCCTCAATTAAACTATTCAGTTCTAGAGCAGACGTATCTTTCCAAGTTAGTAATATTAGCCCTTATGTAACTAGATCTACCCCAGAGGAGAAATATCAACATTCTATCATACAGTTTTTTGAATACAAATCCTAATACCACTTATAATAGCTGTAGCATATGGCCCTTCAGATATTGTTGGACTGCAACTCCTCACATTGCTCATTTTTTGCTATACTGTCTAAGGCTGATGGAAGCTGCAGTCCAACAACAGCTGGAGAGCAGCATGATTCTGTAAAGTACTGCATTTAGGGTGGAAAAATGAAATGCATAGATATAGGATGGGAGAGACCTGGCTGAACGAGACTACGTGCGAAAGGGATCTAGGAGTCCTAGTAGACCACAAGTTGAACATGAGTCAACAATGTGATGCAGCAGCTAATCAATAGAAGTATAGTGTCTAGATCAAGGGAAGTAATAGTGCCACTCTATTCTGCCTTGGTCAGACCTCACTTAGAAAACTGTGTCCAGTTCTGGGCACCATAATTCAAAAAGGATATTGACAAATTGGAGTGTGTCCAGAGAAGGGCAACTAAAATGGTGAAAGGTCTGGAAACAATGCCTTATGAGGAGAGACTTAGGGAGCTGGGTATGTTTAGCCTGAAAAAAAAGACGGTTAAGAGGCAATATGATAGCCCTGTTTAAGTATTTGAAGGGATGTCACTCTGAGGATGGATCAGGCTTGTTTTCTGCTGCTCCAGAGACTGGAACACGGAGCAATGGATGCAAGCTCCAGGAACAGAGATTTCACCTCAACATTAGGAGGAACTTTTTGACAGTCAGAGCTGTTCGGCAGTGGAACGCACTCCCTCGGAGCATGGTGGGGTCTCCTTCCTTGGAGGTCTTTAAACAGAGGCTGGATTGCCATCTGTCGGGGATGCTTTGATCGTGATTTCCTGCGTGGCAGGGGGTTGGACTGGATGGCCCTCGTGGTCTCTTCCAACTCTGTAATTCTATGATTCTATGATTCTGTGATTCCCACCTGTTATTCAGTAGCACATTCAAACATTTATTAACATCTACTGGCAATGGTTACATTATTTATTAGTATTTGTTATATTTTGTGGTTCCTTCAGAGAGCTCAAAGTATCATACAACACTCCCATGCAGGCATTATACTGTAGACAGCAGTGTCAGGGTCTCCAAAAGGAAGTTAGATAGTGACATTTATTTATTATTTATTTATTTCCAACATTTATTATATACTGATTTTTTGCTTTTAAAATCCCAGAATGGTTCACAATAAAAACAGGTACAGTACCATAGACAGCAGCTAGAAGAATAACACTCTTCACATTCCTAAAAGCTGTTATGCAGAAAATGTAAAGGTAAAACACTTGTTCTCTGCTGCACCAGAGGGTAGGACTAGATCTAGTGGGCTTAAATTACAGAGATTTTGGCTCAGCATGAAGAAAAACATCTTGACCATAAGAGTAGCATGATAGTGAAAGCAATAACATGGGGGTGGGTGGGCTGTTCTTGCATTAGTTTTCAACTTTACAAGTGTACATCAAGTAGGGCTTTCCTAGCCTATAAATTGTCATTTGATTCTATGATTTTTATTTGGTTATCAGAAGAAAAGTCATAAGACTGGCCCCAGCCTTCACAGATCACAGGTTAGAGATGCACACAAGGGCTGGCTTGTGGCGCATCTGAACATGACTTGTACCTGATCCTAAAAAAATCAGATGGGCCTGCCAAGAAACAAACATTTTGCTATTTCATCAAACCACCTTTCCATACAGTTGCTACCAACTTGAACACTGGACAATGTTATTATCAAATAACTTTTTAAGCTTGTTCTTGTTCACTTTGTACCACCACATGAAGTAGGATCAAGGTGCAGGTGATCATAATTCTCATTTGACAGGCAGAAAACTGACAAATGAGAGATAAAATGCTTCTTCTGCTCAGGGGATTTCCCAGTCTTCTGCTGCAGCATTTTGACACAGTACAACAGGTATAACGTGCAGTCCAGTCTGAGTGCTCCAGCAATTCTCACTGGAAAAATTATGCATATGACTCTCGTACTATCTACCAAAGATGGTAGGAAATAACAAGGCCAATACAAAAAAGAAATCATACTCTATAGGAATTGTGGGGGACATTGGACTTTCTATACCAATTGGCTGTACCTTGACACAGACTAAAATGCTACAATTGGACAGGTGTCGGGAACCTCAGACCATGAGGCTGACTCTGGCCCACCTCTTGACTTCCCCAGGTGGCTACACCTTCTTCTCTGTGTCATCTGCTTTCGCATTGATTGTTTACTGTTCTAAAAGGATCAAATGCTATTCTTAAGCCTTAGTTACTGGCAGTAAGAGCTTGACACTAAAACATGTTGGCATTTTTGGTGCCACCCTTTCGCTGATCGTGAGTAAAATATGATGGTAGAAAGCAAAAATATCACGTTCAAATATCCCAGCGGTACTGCAACAGTACCGCTGGGAAGGAGCGTCATACGAAACTGACGCCCTCTAGCGCTGCAGTGTCGCAACCTGGCGACTCTGCTTCCATTATTTTTACATTGTCCGAAAAAGTCCTTAGTGTCTCAGTATTGTTTATTATTGTCAACAATTTCTAGCAATGAATTCAGAGAGCTTGACTAATACCTCTAACTGGCCCTTATTACTGTAAGAGCATCAACATGTACAAATTGTGCCCCTACTTGGAACATAATGGAGCTTGAAGGATATGATACAGATTTATATCCTTAATTGCACCAGAAGCTTGGGATATTTTGTCATAGCATAACCAACCAGAAAGGAACTCCATCAGCTCCATTCCTACCATTAGGCAGAACGGAGCTTGGCCAAGTTACTTTTTTGGACTATATCTCTCAGCACCGTTGGCTGGGGATTCAGAGAATTGCCATTCAACCACTAATTTTTCCAAGCTCTGAGTCAGAGTGAAGCAACCATGTGAGGGAGCATATTGTTAATTATTTGTTACTATTGAATTTTTACTGTTTCATGTGCTAAAATAATTTAACTTTGGCTGGTTTTGCGTACTATGTACCTTAACTGGGGCTCTGCCTTAGATAAAAATATTAATCGGGTCATCTCTGTTGTCTTAACATGGCATTTTACCTTGAAGTCCCATTCTTGGTTATATACAGAAGTCAAAATAGTCTGTCATATGCAGCATGTGTTAGCTGCTACTTCCAGTTTAAGGTTGCTGCTGTGTCCGATTGCTCTGTTAAATATTTCTGAACTGTGGATAGTTCAATGCAACATATTATTTGAGCTATTCAGTTCCTTTCAAAACCTCTCTCTCTCTCTCTCTCTTTTACATACATTCACACACACCCACACACATTCCCCATATTTTAATAAACCATTCTTTCTTCTGTTGCATCTTCCCTCCTAAAACAGAAGCAACCTTGAGCTTTTATCGATCACTGTCTTCTCATATATCGGAGGGCTCGCACACCATTGATCCAAATATCAGATGGCTTGAGCATAACATCAGTAGAAATCAGTAAGAAGCCCTGAAAAGATATATTAACATTTATTTAAAGTTACCAGGAGCTGTAGGTTGCCAGTGGCTTGACTACTGATAATATCCCTTTAGAATTAACATGAATTAATTTTATCTAATTCATTTTAATTTAATCGTATCCACATGCATCTATGTATGAATGATAGAATCCTGCTATGTAATTGGCATTCATTATATGGAACTAGAGGGAAGCATAAATAGCAAATGAGAACTGAGTCTGCTCAGAGGCCCGCCTTTGTCTTTTATCAGTGTGGTCAACACATTGCATGAGGACAAGACCGTCCTCTCAGTTTTTGAATCCTAGTTGCTGAATGCCTTCCCATTGGAAGCCCACTATGTTGGCTTCACTCTGGCACCAAGTACAAACATGGCTTTTTTTTAATTAAAATCTTTGGGGTCTATATGTTTTATTCCAAAATATACTTGCACGTGATTTCAAACTGTTGTAACTGTTTTGATCTGGTTTAACTTGCTAATTGCTTAGCATGCTTTTTGTATGTTTGCATTATTTTTATTGTTTTAAATTGCTTACGGTAAATTGCTTTTTCTTGTATGCCACCCTGATATCCCATATATAAGGCAGTCTATACATATTTTAATAAACAAACAAATACATGCATTTTAGTCTCAAATATAAGCTATATCCAAGGCTGATGCCAGGGGTCAACATTAGGGGATATTGCCCAAGGCCCACTGCCAGCCCAGGTGTTGCCACCTCTCTTGCGTGCTTTTGCCGCTTGTTTGTTTGCCCTGTCCAAGCAAGTAAGCAGTGACAAAAATTAGCTAATTAAAACAAGTTGAGAAGTGAAGGTTAAAGGATACTAATCTGTGGAAAGCATTGTTCAGGTGCCTTGCTCAGGTTCACACTGCTAATTTTGTTATTTGCTAATTATTTCTCCTATGGTCTATTGATTTTTTCCTATGAGTTTATATATGCAATTTAAAATGCAATCTGAAAAATGATTTGTGGGTTCCAAGATATTTGGGACTGTTTATTTATTTATTTTTAATGGGAAAATATTTGTTTGCCTTTCTCTACAAATATTCTTCACTTTGAATAACACCAGTCAAGCTTCCTTGCAATCATAAAAACACTTGTTGATATGCTTGTGTACCAAATCAATGTGTCCCCCCCCTCCCAAAGCAGGGATCTCTGTAGGTTAGTGGTGGGGAAAATGTGGCTCACGTGTCACATGTGCCTCCCTGGCTCCCTTCACCCTAAATATATTTTGGCAAAAGAAATTTTGTTGGACGTTTTTAACAAAAAAACAAACAAACAAAAAAAGCACCATAATTTCACAATTTTTTTGTAAGCATTGTGTAAGCAATGTAAATGGAAATAAACCAGGTGTTTATAGCCCTAGGGCTTGTGGTGGGTTACACAGCCCTCGTAAGTACCTATGAAAAAGAGGAAAATGCTGCCTCCAGCCCCTCACGGTTAGCCACCCCTGCCATAGACCACGAGATGGGTACCTTGATGAATAGGCTGTGAGCACCTGCTAACTTTCTACATTCATCTCACCCTAACCAGCTTGTTTGGTTTCTCTCTAGACACACAGGACATGGGCACTGTAAACCTCACCTGGTGTACTGTAACAACAGGTTCCACAAGAATCGTTGTGTCCAAGATAGGGAGAGGAATTCCATCCTTCAGTCTGACTTTAAAAAAAGAGAGAGAGAAATTTCTAAGATTTCAACAATAATACCAGGGATTGCAGTGGTGAGTGCAGTAATGCCAATAGCTTTAATTTAAAAACTGACCACAACCTGTATATTACTGTTTAAACCAGTAGATATCTATGTATGTGTGTGTGCATGTGTGTTCATTAAAAAAGTGATATGTGTTTGTGAGTGTGTGTGTATGTGCCTTCAAGTTGCCTGTTGACTTATGGCAACCCCATCAATTTCATAGGGCTTTTTAAAAGCAAGGATCTTATTTCCTATTAGGCAAATCAACACTATTATCCCAGTTTTATGGGCAGACAAAGCCTTAAATACTGATACGTTTCTGAGATGTTGCATGACAAGTGTGACACACAATCAGTGGGAGAAAGAGAAAGACACAAGGGAGAGAAGGAGGGAGGGAAAGAAATCTGAGATATTTCAAGAAACCCAAGCAACCCATGCACTACACTTACCATTGACTGCTGGAATTATTCCTTTTTGTAAAATGTAAGACATGAAGTTCTTCAAACGTGAAACCTGAATTGTAAAAAGAAAAAAATGTGACAGAGTGAAGATGCTGGGGAAAAAATTGAAAAGTTGGATAGCTAATAGGGAATTGCCATCTCTGAGAATTCTGTAATTTGAACAGCATAAGAAAGAAGGAAAGCAAGCTAGGATTTTTAGTCATTTAGTATGGGGATTTTGTTAGGGAACATCTGATGCCTAAGCTGCTGAGCATCTTATGGTCACTGTATGTTTTGTATTGCACTGTGCTTTTTTAAACCGAAGCATAGTTCACTAGATTCAGCAGTTTTCTCTGTGAACCAGTGGGGATTGAGCATGTTTGATCTGTGAATCATGAAATATTACTGGGAGGAAATGGGGAGTGGGTGGGGAGGAAAATTGGAACAGGAAAGAGAGTAAAGAAATCAATCACCAGAAGAACCTCTCCATACAAAGTTTAAGCCAAAGTTATATAATTAAGAAACACATTTTCAGACAATAAAATTATTTATCACAAGCTACATCTGACTTTATTTTCCATGGGTTACTTTTCCTAGAGGTTAAAATTTACCTTGAAGGGACCAACACTGGAGTGGACCAAGGAGAGTTCAAAACTGTGAAAGAAAAGGAAAAGTTAAAGATTGATTATGGTACATCAGAGACAGACAATTTGTGGTCCTACAGATGTTGCTGGGCTGAAACTCACAAGATCACACATCATTGGGTATGCTGGCTAGGACTGATGGACGTTCTATTCCATGTAACTTATTTCATTAACAGCAGCATATGTATGGCACTGGTCCCTGGTGTTGGTTACTCCCTTCCTCTAAATAGTGATAAAGGCCAAGCCTGAGTGCTCTATTGGTTTCGCCATAATGGTTCCTGCATGTTGCAAATCCTTTTGCTTTTATATTAACATTTTAGATTTTGACAGTCAAAAATAGCTTGGCTCAAAGGAGATTTGCATTCCCCAACTTACTGGGGAGACAGCTTTGTGGATCATGGCAAGGGTGTGTGCATCCTGAATGGACACCATTTTCCAGTTTTTGGCCACTGCCTTTTCCCCAGAAGTCTCCATTAAGTTTTGCAGATTCAGGGAAATGGCAGGAGAGGTAGCCAGTTGGGACCATCCAGCTGGCTGCTAGTTGGGTCTAGAGGAAGCCAGGGTTTAGCTTCACTACAGTTCACTCTCAGGGCATTTAAGGCAGCCTCCAGTACTCCCAGGCTTTCAGTTGTAGCCACCCACTCTTCATCTGTTGTTCATGTTGTAAAATTTGTCTCAACAACTTTGGGTGGTATTGGCATGGGTCCCCGATCCAGTTAGAGGGGAGACAAGGCAGGTGTGCCTTACTATACCCATCTGGGGGATACCTTATGGAACCTTGGGGGCAAAGGTATAGACGGTCAGCCCAGCTCAGGATGATAGGATGCTCCCAAATAACGGTGGAACCATGCAGAGGCTTCCGTTCATATGGCATCCCATGCCTGTCATTTCAGATGTCCCTAGCAGGCAGTTTGGGTGTGGACATTCATTAGCCAGCAGATTAATTGACTGAAGCCTGGATCCAAACCCATGCTGGGGACAAGCCTCTACATCTGTAACAAACAGTCTATCTGAAAGACTGTATCTCCCTACACAAACCAGCATAAGTTTTAAGACCTGCAGGAGAGTGCTTTGTAGCTACTCCTAGGCTATGGAACACCCTTCCATGGGAGGTCCAGTTGACCGCCCTGCTTTCTTTCTACTGGCAGGTGAAGATGTTTTTGTTCACTTTGAGATGTGAATTGTGATAGTAGTAGTAGTAGTAGTAGTATATGTGGCATGGTGTGCTGTACTTTATTTTTTTATTAGTTATGTATGTTTAAAATGTGTTTTAACTGTTTTAAGCATGGTTGTAATAAGATTGACTTAATTCTTTTTTAACTTTTGTAAAACAGGATTTGAAATATAATAGCTTTATATCTTGGATCCCATCTTGGGAGAGAGGCGGGGCATAAATTCAAGAAATAAATAAAGTTGCGGCCTTTTTCAGGCCAATAAATCGGCAGTCTGTATTTATTGTGAAAGAGGAGCCTCACCACCATGTGCTGCTGATCCTATAATGAAGCCTCACATATCACGTCTTCAGTTTCTTTGAGAAATGGTAGATGGCCTTTTCCTATTATTATTAAAGTAAGCCTTTGCTGTCTGGGAATGGACAGTTTGAATTGCTCTTTTAAATTTTCCCATTTGTACCTTGGCTTTCAGCCACACACTCAAGGTTGTTTGCATGTACTGTATATTCTTTGCTTGTTATATTGTTTCATCCTTAAAGATGGCCTAAAGTGGTTTTAAATAAATAAAAATAGTTGGTTTCTCATCCAAATTGCCTGGGTTTTAAAATGTATATGTGCATGTCCTATCCTATTTTTTTTAAAACTCACAGATTAATTTACGATGATCCAATAAGAGAACAGAAACATTGGCATCAAGTCTTGACTCATATTAAACCCAACCAAAATCTGGGGTTTTATTGCCTTTCTGAAGCAATTAGAGGATTTTAATGTCTGTACAATCCTTGATTTAAATAATATTTTGAATTAGATATTCTGTTAAATGGAGTAGCAACTTCAATTGCTGTATCAATCCACTGAAGAGGCCTTCAAAAATACAGTATGTTAAAAATCCAACCAAACATTACCTGTCCAGACATAAAGTAGGTATCAGATTCTTTTCAAATATGGTCAGGCTGACATGGATTTTGGCTGTCTGTGTTGGGGGAAAAAAGTCTCCATTTATCATACTCCTGTTTTATAGCAAAGCAAATATACCAAATCTTTTTTTGCAAGGCAAAATTTAAAAAGTGTGTCTTTGTCTTTCTCCCACTCCCTTTCATCTCATTTTTTTTCTTTTCCCAATAATTTAGGTAACAAAGAGTTTGGAAAATCCTGTCTCCTATTTAATTTTAAAGAAGTTTTTTTAGAAAATAAAACTTTAACAAAATAGTAAAAGGAAATGGGGAAAGGGCCCATGGTGTGGAAAACGGAATGAAAAATGAGGCCAAAAAGAATATAGTTAACTATTCTTTGAAGATAAAACTATCATAATTCCTAGTCATGATAGCTATACAAGGGCAGGACACATCTGAATACCTACCTCTGACTTTTCTTTGCAAACGAAGATTCAGGAAGGATTCATCCCGCACTTTCTGCAAGCGCGCTGATGACTAAAAAGGCCAATCTGAGAATACCTACCACTTTGTGGGGAATGCCAACAGAGAGATCCTATTGTAGTCATAGTATCAGAACTCATAATCATCAGGACCTCAAGACTCTAAGACGGGGGCAGGATGGGGTAAATTGCTCATGTAGACAAGCCGCATGTCAGACTATTCATCCAGCTACTGCAGTATTGCCTGTTTAAGCATTCTTAAGACTCTCAAGGAAAAAAGAAAGCAAATTGCCTACTGTATTTCGTTCAAATATAAGGGATTGTCTATACAAGGCAAAAAGAAGTAGATTACTATGCAGTACCGGCAACTCGCAGCAGGCCTGGTGGTGCAGTGGTTAAATGCCAGTACTGCAGCCACAATGTTGAGAGTGCGATCCTACAGAGCTCTAGGTTCACTCAGCCCTCCATCCTTCCGTAGATCAGTAAAATGAGTACCCAGCTTGTTGGGGGCAATTAGCAAACACATTGTAAACTGCTTAGAGAGTGCTTTGCACTGATAAGCAGTATAGATATATAAAGGCTATTGCTATTATTGCTATTGCTCTTAATGGTTGTTGGGGGAATTGTTTTGGTTTTTTCGCAAGTCGCAGGCATACGAAGCGGTGCACATTTGCTGTGCAAACGGGCATTCCTGTGAATCAAGATGGTGGCCGCAAGTAAATTACTCACGTTTTTATTCTCACCAGCTGCTGCTGCTGAAGTTTTTTAAAAAGCATATCTAAGGTGTGAAAGTGTGATATTCTGCCTTAACAGAAAAGCAAAAAAACCCCCAAAACCACAGACCCCCATTTTATCGCATTAGCATTTGCTTGCTAAGGCAAAAACAAACAAGCAAATGAACAAAACACCAAAAATCACACACATGCGTGGCAGTTCTGGGTGCTTGTTTTGTTAGCAAAGCCCGCCCCTGTCCAGCCAATCGGCTTAGAGCTTCTGTTCCTTTGGAAAATCGAATCAATTCAGTTGCTTGTCCCAATGAGCAGGAATGTGCATTCCCTCCGCTTAAAAAAAAAAAAAACCCTCTGGGAAAAGCAGTGAAGTCTTTTCCTGCAGAGTATATAACAAATTTAGCCCTCCTCCTTCTCAATACGGCAATACAATATGGGATGCCATTAAGAAAGGTCATATTTTCCTCACATTCCGTGAGGAGTATTTCTGCCCCCATAAGTTGAAACATTGCCCTTTAGAAGACTAGGTTCTGATGGCATCTCAAAACTTCAAAGGTTCTTGCAGACTGAATTTCTTTTATGTTGTACTCACTATGTTCAAGGTAAACATGGGATGGGTGGTTGAATTTGGCGGAAATGCCAGCACCTCCATAGAGCCAGCAAACTCAAGATGAAATCTACCATTGTGGAGACTGATGACAGGTGCAGCTGTAGCTGTTAAATTCATCATTACTGGACATGTTTTTCCATAAAGATAGGCAACCTATAGAGTTTAAAAACAACAAAAATCTTGAGAGCAGATTTAAATTGGTTTTTGTTTTTTAAACTTTGATAATGCAAATCTTTCTCGGTTAGAACTCTTGAAACTGAAGCTTTCTAATTAGATACTGAGGGCCAGTCTAGACAAGGGAATAACAGGTGGATTAGTGTGATCCTATGCTAATTTGCAGCAGCTTTCATCTATCTCAACAATCTTTTTACAAGGTTGCTTGTGTGCAAAGCTATCTGTGTTTGCTGTTCACACAGAGGCATTCCAGCAAATCAAGACAGTGGGCGCGAGTGAATTACTCATTGTTCTATACTACTCCACTTGCCCCTGCCAAACAGTATTTTAAAAAAAACTAAATCCAAAGTGTGGAAGAGCAATCTTCCGCTTAAATGACTAAAAAAAAAGAAAGACTGTTTCATCGCCTCAGCACACAATCACTATGGTGACAATCCAACATGGCGGTTCCAGGCGCTGCCTTCTTAGCAAGCTCTGCCCCCTGTATACATTCAACCAATCAGCCATCCTGTTCAGGAATGCACTGCACTGCAAGTTGGTTGTCCTAAAGAGCAGGAGTGCAGTTTTTAAAGAACTCGGGAAAAGACCCCCCCATAGTTTTCATAAGTTTTGCTCCCCCCTCCCTCCAAAAATGGCAGAACGCTGCAGGATCCCATTTAGATACATAGGTTCCCTGCCCCCCCCCATTCTATGAGGATGTTATTTCACTGCCCCCCCCCCCATTCTATCTGGACCGACCGACCCTAATGTTCATAAACATAAAGGGACTTACCATGGGAGTGATACTATGGAAAGCCTCTGTAGTTAAATTGAAGTAAGCAGAAAGCTGAGAATTGAAATAAAATGTGATGAGGACTGTGTACCAAATGTGTGTGTTTTAAATAATGCCCTGATTTGGTTTACTTACTAGCTAAAAGCTAATTCTTAAGCTTTCAGAGTGTGCTCTACTGCTTCTTTGCCTCAGCATACCCATTTAATGTAAAACTTTAAAAGAACAGCAGGTGTTGGATGGCAAATCCTGATAGTCCTGGCCAGCCCAACATAGCCGATGGTGAAGGATTGTGGGAGTTGCAGTCTTAAAACATCTAGAGGGCCACAATTGCCCACTACTGCTTTGGGTCATTGTACCGTTACAATGTAACTAACGTCTACAAATACATTGTCTACTTCCATCTTAAGGCTGAAAATCATTGCCAGCATAGGGAAAGTAGGCTAAGTGGATCATGCCACACCCTTGCTTAGAGACCACCTGCATTGCTCCTTTTTATCAGTTTCTCTTGAAACAGGGAACAGGGAACGAGAAGGTTTGAGCGAGTGACTACTACACTGCTCACCAAAAGCTTTTGTATGGAGTGGCCATGGCAGCCCTGGTACACTGTGCGGTGCCAATTTGAGGGGTGAGGTAATCCCGGCAGAATAGTCCAGTCAGGATTCTGATGATCAAGATAGAGAGTGAATGTGTGGGGAAGAGAAAAAACCCTTGTCTGCCTCTGCAAGTGATTTTCCAATTTTCCTTTCTTTCTCCTCAATCTCCCTTCCCTTCCTTTCCCTTTCCACTCTACCCTGGCTTTATTTTGGTTCTCTTCTATTGTTATTGTTGGATTTCAGAAGACATTTTTGAAATATATGAAATCAGCAAAGCCTAATTTCCCCCTCATATTAATTCAGTCTCTAGAATCCAATCTGGGCAGTAATAGCTGAGTACAGTGGTTCTTAACCTGTGGTCCAGGGACCCCTAGGGGTCCACAGTGTCCTCACAGGGGGTCCTTAAAGTCTTGAAATCTACTCAGCCCACCTCCTCCCCACAGTGGAGCAGCCATGTGACAGTAAACAAGGCAAAGGCTTGCTGGCTTGGTCTGCACATTGCCATTCAAACCACTCCAGCTACAAACTTGAAGGAAGAGTAGGAGAAGTGTCTTCCCTCCCCCTCCAGTGCCTCTGAGGGAAGTTTAATGGATGGTGTAATTGTGTTGTTGTTGTTATTTCAAGTCTTGAGTTAAGTCTTGGAGTCCACAGCAACAAAAGATATTTAAAGGGGGTCCCTGGTAAAGAAAAGGCTAAGAACTACTGGCTTAGTATATTAGGATCTCCTGTGACTCTTTTGATCCAACCTGGCATCTCAAACAGGTGTTACTTTAAAGCATTTTCTTGATACCCATCCTGTTGAATATACTGAGGAAAGTGCCAGGTAAATGAAGCCTTATGGAAAGGCATTTTGTTTTGAGTTAAATTTGTTCACTGAATAAATATGCATTAGAAGTGTGTCTGTCTATATAGAACACCAGCCAACCTGGCACTTTCTTCATGTGTTGGACTACAAGTCTCATACTATGTCCAATTAAAATGTGTGCGGGATAACTGAGTCAGAAGAAAGTGCCATGGAAAGATATTTTGCATGTTTTGCCTCAGAGTTTCTAAGGTGCAAAATCTGAACTGACCATTTGGGAGAACCAGAGATTATTCTCCTGTGTTTTTCAGTGGCACAATTATAATCACAAAGACAACTTGCTAGTAACAAGTAATTCTGACAAAATTTTATTTTTGGAATGCAGTAACAGTAATTCTAGCCTTCTAGGTGTTTTGGAATTCAGCTCCCATAATCCCTGATCATTGCCCAAGGTAGCTGAGGCTTCTGGGAGCTGAAGTCCAAAACACCTAGAGGACTAGCATTTGGGAATCACTGCCCTACATGATTGGAGCAATGAATAAAGTAACTAATTCTTTTTAAAAAGTAATTTTCCAAGTTCTACCTGATTCCATAAATAGTTTCTAGGCCCTGTTCAAGAATTTATTGTCCAGAGAAAAAAATAGGAAAGGGATTATAGTCAGAAGTCCATGTAAGGCAAAACAGTATCTATAATTTTGAATTTAGGGATGGTGTACACTGGGGAAAAGGTACAGAATTACACTTTCGAACAATATATAGTACATATGAATTTTAGCAAGCAAGTTTAGACCAGAGTCATTCCCCCCCGCAATCAAGTAGTTGCTGCACACCTCACTTTTTTCTCAAAATGTCCCTTCATAAAATTAGTTCCTGATCAGGGATCTAAAATGTCATATTAGCCACATACAGAAACAACTGAAACTTTAAGGCATCAGAACTGTGTAGGTCACAGTCAGCTCACTGTGAAGCTAGGAATTCTCAGACTAGATAAACCTAAAGCCACAAACAAGAATGTTCTTCCAGCAATGAGATGGAAGCAATAGAATTTCAGTATTCTTGTTGTCAGGTAGCCCCTCAAAGAAAATCTGTGGTACTGAAAGGGGCTGTACCCTCTCTGTTAAACTGGACGAAGACATTACGCTGCTCCAAAAAGAACAGCAGACGATGCCACTGCTCACCCAAATTAAGGTGCTTACTTTGCAAACCCACTCAAGCTATTTTGTTACAAGAGAAGAGCTATCATCCCCAATAGTAAAGATAACATAGGAACAAGGTACAATAAATAACTAAAAATTTGCTACCCTTTCCTGACATTCAAAATCTGCTGCCTGGGGGAAGCTGCATGACTCTACCTAAAGGTAAAGACAGACTTACTTCAGCTGCCTGGTTTTGGCAGAACCTTCTACTTCTCTTGGACAAGGTTCTGACGATGAGCACCTGAACCCAGGGAAGAGGAGTAAGGCTACCTCCTCATGCAGGGCAAATGAAAGAACTGCAGTCTTGGAAGTCTGGCAGGACAATTTTGGACTCTGCAGCTAGTCATTTTCATCCCTCAGGCAACTGAAACCAACCACTTTGGCAACTGGAGTCTCATGCAGGTAATACTGTACCTTTGCATAGAAAACTCTTTGAGGGGAGGCTATGCCCGAAGGCTAAAGTTTTAAGTAGGAAACTAATGTGCAAAGACCTCTTCTTTGAAAGATAGCATTAATTCTACATTCTACAGCTTGCTCTTACCTGCTTTTCCGTAGATCCCTCAAAGGCCCCAGAAGCATAATAAGCCAATGAAGCAGAATGAAAGAAATATTCAGAGACTCCTATATAGAGCATAGAGCCACTCGTCTTTGGGAGAATGAAAGGGTCTGGCTCAAAAGAAGGCTCTGTTTCATTTACTGCTGAGTAGACTGTCCCCTGAAATGAATGACATGAATGACAAAATATCAAAGTTCTCAGAATCTAAAATCTGAGGATAAACACTTACAAGGGAGTTGTATCATCAACAGGCAAACCCCTTGAAATTAGGGTGGCGCTGGCTAAATAGTTATTGATATCTAATTATGATAATTTATTGCGAAAATTGTAATGTTACTTTTGATATAGCGAGACCCAGTTTATCATTTAAATTAATTAATGCCAAAAGCTGTAATTTATTCAAATGATGAACAAATTTGTCTTAAACATATTCATTAAGTAAAATATTCAGTAAAATTAAAAATTTTGCCAATGGAGTTTAAATGTTACTGTCCTTTGTCTCAGTCCCCATGTGGCCAAAAAAGGGGAGTGGACTCTGCCTGCATTGAGATCCTTCCAGACCAACTGAACCACAACAGAAACAACATCTGTTACAAAATGTAGTCTGTGACTCCAACACCCTCACTTTTCTTTCCTGTGTGATTTTTTAACATCATTTGCCTGACGTAGAAGCTGGTGGAGCTTTGACCGCTTGCATTATGTGTTTTGTGCATTTTGGTTGACCAATAAAGGTATCACTCTTTTGTGGATTTTGTATTATTTTGTCTTAATGAAGTTCCTGAAAATCTGATAAAAGAGTATTGTGTTACCTTAAAATCCACATCAATAGATGTCTGGGAAACAGATGGAAGTTTTACCAAGGAGTAATCTATTACAGCAAATGCATCAACCTGGGCTCGGACTGTTAATAGGACAAAGCAATAATAATAATTAGATAAAGATTCCTCCATAACTCAAAAAAAGATTCAGAATAATTCTAATAATGCTTTTTGTGGTGCTGGTCTTAGTAGAATAAGACCCTCTGAGTTAAATTGAATGTTTCAAGCTGCATACATGCTTTCTTCCAAATGGAAGACACATGTCACATACTCCAAAACATGTTCATTCAGATCCAAGTCCTACAACAAGGGTCTTTTCACACTAAACAACTATAGCTCTATGATTCCAGTTTAACTCTCATGGCTGGATCCTATGAAATCCTGGGGTTTGTAGTATGCTGAGGGATTAGAGCTCTCTGGCTGACAATTTTAAATATTCCTTCCTAAACTGCAGATCTCAAGATTCCATAGGATGGAACCAAAGCAATTAAAATGGAATCACAGTGCTATAATTGTGTACTTTTAAAGAGCCATAAGTTTAGTGGAGCTTTCTTCCAGCTTGTTGTACTTAGAATTGCAACCACAGCTAATAAAAATAGCACCCAAATATTTTTTTGTCAATTAATTTTACTTAACACATGCTGCAGCTCTTAGAAACAGGATGGGGAAAATGCAATGCCTAAGTCCTTTCTCATGTCCCACAGAAACCCTCAAATCCCCACATGCTGAGAATTGTTTTTTTAAAAAGTTTGGGGGGAATGAAAAATGCCCCAGGTCATAAACTGCTGCATCTGGAGTAGGGGTTTACTCTTTATATGCCACCTCTACTTAGCTGAAAATTGGCCAGACTCCTTGGATATTAAATTCCAGGTTTTTTGATCAAGAGAACCAGCATGGTGTAGTGGTTTTGGCTAGGATTCCAGGAGACGAGGGTTTGAATCCCTACTTAACCATGGAAACTCGTTGGGTAATATTGGGCAACTCACACTCTCTTAGCCCTATAGCAAGGCAGTAGCAAACTCCCTCTTAATAAATCTTGTCAAGAAAATCCTATGATAAAGGCACCATAAGATGGAGTCTTTGTTGTTGTGTACCTTTAAGTCATTTCCAAATGGCTTTCCTAAGGCCAAAATATCATGGGGTTCCTGAGGCTGAGAGTGTGTGACTTGCCCACGGTTACCCAGTGAGTTTCCATGGCTGAGTGGGGATTCAGACCCTGGTCTTTAAAGTGATAGTCAACCACTCAAATCACTATGCCACACTGGCTCCCTAAACAGGAATTTACCTGAAGTCATATCACAACAATAACAAATATGAAGTGCATCCCAGCTACATAGACATGACTCTGCTTCTCTAGAAACAGTCACATGAGACAAGATGGTTGGACCTCATACAACAAGTGTTTATTAGTGACAATAAATTGTCACTAAATATTTTTCTATCCATTGTACAATCCTCAGGTCTATACCTCGATAAATATTGCATTTTCCCCAGCAGTCAAATGAGATAATAGTAATTCCTGGGTTATGTAATTTTTTTCCTCCTAGTTAGCCCAGTAAATTGCTATTGTAATTGCAACATGATGTATCCTATAGAAAGCTAACATGAAATTCGGGAGATACTCATTAGTTACACAGCCAAAATGACTCCCCAAAACTTACCTTGATGCTGTTTTAGTTCTGCATTAAGACGTTGGATCTCCAAATAAATACTTGGACACAACTGTAAAAATGCATTGATCTGGTCAGTGCTTACTTTACAAGTTGAGCATAAAGAACCAATGATTCTATGTGTATGTACTTTTTGTAGTCTGCTTTATCCTGAATGCTCAGGATAATGATTATTTTAAAATATACCTATATACAATGAACAACCTTGATTAAAATCAGAAAAATGCATAACAAATGCTTTTTAAAAAATACCTAAAATACATTGCCTCCAGCCATCACAGCCTGATGAAATGGGGAAGATAGTCTAGCATCTCTGAAAGATGCACAAGCATCAGCTTTAATACATTCGGAAAATTTGTGCTATAATTCTTGAAAGAACTTCTCAAAAGATAAGCTAAGACATCAAAATGATTATCCTTTGCTAAAGTTGTAATTATTTGTGCCATGGCTATTCAAAAAAGGCATTTTTTGAGCAAGTGAGGGAATTTCCCCACCACAACAATTTCACAAATTTGAAAAAGTGTTTACATTCAGAGCACAGAAACCTCAGAGCTCCTTGAGGCTGCCACCTTTGTTTTCCTGGTTTTGGTGTCTTCCCATTATTAACTAGTTAGTTAGTTAGTTAGTTAGTTAGGGTGATGCTTAATTAATGTATATCTTGCTTTCTCTTGACATGGAACCCAAGGCCGCTTACAGCAGGGCAGCTTTCTTTTTTCTAACCTCAGCTGAGCAAAATAAACTCTTAAATTGAACTACTTTTGTGCAATCCCATTCACTACATGTAGGTTATCTGGACAGGATATATATATATATATATTTATCATACAGAACAGCCCTATGGAAGCTTTCACACACGACACTGGATCTTAATTGCTTTACAAAGTGACTGTAAAAGCTGCACTGGCTGAACCGTTATGCTGTCCTGTAAAAACAATATTCCTAAAATTTCAACACCACATTCAGCGATAAACTCCCAGTTATACAAAATGTCTTCATATGTACAGATTGCCCTCTGTATGTGCAGAACCAATATCCATGGTTTCAGTTATCCACAGCTGAAAAAATAGGGTTACAAACAATAGAAAATGCTGTTAAATGCCTAGAGAGGTATCTTCTCTAGGAATTACTAGGTCCTCCAACACAACTCTATGGTAGTTGCTACCAGAATTATTTTATTTTAATAGGATTTGCTATTATCCACAGTTTCCTGTGTCCGCGGTAAGTCTGGGAACTGAATCCCCATGGATATTGGGGGGGGGCGGCAACCTGTGTTGAAGCTGCAGCAGTCTTTTATTTACTTATTTTAAAAGAAAGGTCAGGTACATTTTGATGGAAGACCTTTGGGGAGAAAGAAAACCACAGAGCAGTTCTTGAAGACTTACATTTAAGTTGAAGTTATTGCGAAGAGGCCTCTCCATAAAATTAGCAAAGACTCTATAAAACCACCTTAAAAAGGAAAAGAAATGATGCTATTGATACTGCAAGCATTAACAGTGCAATAAATCCTAGTATTTTAGGTGTTAGTTTAGTTTTCTTCTCAATATTCCATTTTCTATATACAGTGAGCCCTTGGTATCCACTGGTGTTTGGTTTCAGGACCCCCCATGGATACCAAAATATGTGGATGCACAAGCCCCATTATATACAAAGGCATAGTAAAAGGTGCCCTTTATTTAAAATGGTAAACAACAAGGTTTGCTTTTTGGATTTTTTTTGGGGGGGGGATATTTTCAAGCTGTGGATGGTTGAATCTGTGGAAAGAATCTGTGGGTACAGAGGGCTGACTATGGAGTTTTTACACAGGGGGCCATTCATGGCAAAGCCTCCATGTTACTGTACATTATTCAAGCTTTTAATAAACAACATTCCTAAACTAGGGACTTTCATTTTGTACAAAAAGCAGTGGTGGGGCCCTATCTTGAATGTGATCCAGATTGGGTCAGAGTGCTGCATCAGCTTCTTGTTGAAAACTACTTCGTACCTTAGCTGCTGTTGGCCTCCCTAAAGGTGCTGCTTACTGCAGGTTATACCTTTTGAGGCAAATAGAAGATGTGGAAGGAATCTGGTTTAGTAGGAAACTTATGTGCCCCCCCAAGTGGATCAGGAAAACATGCCAAATTAAGGCCTTGCAACTGCTTATTAATTAACAAGTACTAATGCTAATTATTGTAGATATACATATCCTCCTTACCACATATCTCCAAATCCAGCCCAAACAGAAAGTCTTGATATGGAATTTTGTTCTTGAACCACTAAGAGAAGTGAATTTCATAATTATGGAGCATGGAAGGGAACATGTAGCCCTCTAGATGTTGGGCAGGAATTAGGAATTTCATAATGTTCCCCTTTTAAAGTGTATATGAGTTCTAGCACAACCTCTTGGGGGCAAAACAACTGTGTTTTGTCCAGTTTAATTTTGCTTGGCTGTGACTGCTCCATTTTATTTCATTTCCCTCCAACTAGGGCTAAGATGACCCTAGTTCTAATTCTTACACTGGATATTACTTGTTGATGTGTGTACTTTCTGCCTGAATGTTTTTTATCAGCCTGAGGTTGCCCATGGTCCTAGTAGTGTGGGTGGGTGAGGATCTCAGCCTCAAATGGCAACCCTTTCTGATATTACCTTAGTGTAGTGGCTCCCAAACTTTGGCCCTCCAGTTGTTTTGGACTCCTAGAAGTCCCAGCCAGCTTGGCGAATAGTCAGAAATTCTGAGAGCTGAAATCCAAAACGCTTGGAAGACCAAAAATTGAGAACTACTGCCTTAGTGGCATGGGAGCTATTGAATGACAATTCAATGAAACTGGAAGCGCCAGGGCAGGGGGAAGAAGTATCATACTTGAACCCAGTCATTCCCTCCCCTCAGAAAGTCTAATGCTGGTGTGAAAGGAAGCAGCATTACAGTAGGACCCCCGTATCCACTGTTTCATTATCCACTGATTCAATTATCCATGGGACACAAAACAGCACACCTACCATAGAGTCTTCCTAGAAAATGTGTCCTCTCTAGTCATTTTCTAGGTCTTCCAAGGCAACTCTATGGTATTTTAAACTGGAAGCCCCATTATTTTCAATGATGTTTGCTATTATCCATAATTTTCGGTATTTCTGGGGGCCCCGAACCAATCCCCAGTGGATAAGGGGGTCCTACTGTCATTCACATGTCATTGTAAGCCACAGCTTACCATTGTAATCAGGGCCCCCACATCCTGAAGCAGGCCCCCAGGCCAAGATCTTTGGCAGGCCCCCTACCTACTGCTAAGGTTAAGGGCAGTGAGATGCTCTACAGGATTTAGGATAAAAATTAAAATAAGTCAGTTTAAATGATGACAAAGTAATATTTATATTTATTTTTAAAAAGCTAAATGGATTTACATAATAAAAACTTACATTAATATCATTCCAAGGGGCTCTCCTAATCCCGAGCCCCCTAGCTAGAGCCATGTCAGCCCCCTCCCCTTGTGGGGGCCATGATGGAAACCCTGTCTTGGATGAGCATGCTGCATAATTTATGGTGATCTTCAAAAACTTTTTTTGTTTTTCTGAAATTAGCACTTGAAACAAGGGGCTGTGATAATATGGAAACCTTAAAAAATGCCCATATTATTTCATCTGGAAAAAAAAGCCTTATGTCATTGTCTGTCATTTCATAAATTAGAAAAATCTTGTTCTGCCTTACCTAGATGTCTCATCCAGCTGGATGTCAATATCACCAACATTTCCATGGCAACTTTCAAGCAACAGCTTTGGGTGACCATCCTCATCCTGTGACACTGTTGCAACAGCAGTGATAGACACTCCCGTAATGTAGACTTTCAGTCTTCCAGAACTTCTGCTGCCAGTAATAAAACACAATGTGCATTCATCTGAATAGTTTAATAGAATTGTTTAATAGTTTTTCTTACCTTAAAACAATTATTTTAGTTATACTTTGTTTTAATTTGTTGTAAGTTGCTTGGAGAAAGCTGGGATATTAAACAAACAAACAGATAAATGCTAAAAGGAATCCTAAGTCTCTGAAATCAACAAGTCTCTGAAATCAAAACATGGTCCTCCACATGTTTTGGACTTTAGCTCCCACAAGCCCTGGGCCTGTTCAGTGGTTGGGAATAGCAGTATGACTAAGCCAGACCTCACATGTGGTCAAAGGAACTGTGTCATTGCCAGTGTTGTAGTTAGATTCAGCTCCTGGTTCAGTCAGCTTCTACAGGTGGAATTGGAAAGGGATGCCATCTTCTCCTTTGATTTGGGCAGCAAAATGTCTTGGGTCTGTAGTTTGCTGAAACTGACTTAGGAACTGTATCAGTAAGGTTAGCTAGAAATTGCTTGATTTATTTCCTTTTCATGCTATTTCTTCTCCTTCTCTTTTATCCCTAATAATTCAGTACAGTCTTGAATTAGAAGACTGAAGTTGATGAAATTATTTTTTCAAATCACACCATTATTCTACTCAGGGGAGGGGACACGAATCCTATGAAATGAATCTGCCTACCAGCGACTTTTATGCAGCCTCCAAACTCCTCTGAAGTCCTCTCAAAAAACCCCTATTTTGTATTTTAATCCCCTCAATAGTAAATTACCACCTCTGAAGGCCTCTAGGAAAATTGTTTTACCTTTTAAAAAGCCCTCCCCATCTCAGCAAAAAAAAAAAAAAAAAAGTAAAAAAAAGACACACACCCCCCCCCCCCCAAAAAACTTGAAATGACTTCCAGTTTGGTTTCATTTTGGTTCCATTTCATCCAAAAATATCACAGTGTGAGCAGCACATATGTGAAAACTGGTCCTCACATCTGTCATGGCTGCCTGCTCTAGTCTGTCCCATATTGCTGCCTTCTCTGGTCTAAAGTTACCCAATTAACTAATGAAAGCTGTCCCAGGAAAATGTGCAAGTTTAGGTTCCCACGTGTTCATACTTAGGGTCTTTACATTTGCTGGTGGCTGCTATTGGTTTTTTTAGGTGGATGTACCTTTCAGACTTCCCTACTTTGCAAGGAAGTTGGAAGTGTTTGGTTCTTTTGTAACACCCTCCAAGGAGCTCCAGTTGGCATGCACAGGACTGTTTATATATTTTTACGTGCATGTTTTGTTTAGTCCTGATTTATGGTCTTGGACCTGACCAGGACTGGTTCCAGAATCTTTCATCAGCTTGTCTTGAAGAGTTCTGCCCTGATTCAAACAGCAGCTCTGTGTGTCTGTTTTGTCTGGAGAGGAAGTAGGGAGGAATGGATACATTGTCCCTTTCCATCCCCTGTGGTTCCAAGAGAACTTGGAAATGTTATTTTTTGGAGTGCAACTCCCAGAACCTCTTGGGACTTTATCAGACACGGCAAATATTGCGTCATGGTGACGCCCAATGAATGTGAAAGGGTGCCCAGTTCACATGACATCATGCTTTCGCAATTTTGTATTGTCAATAAGGCATTCTTTTTATTGATGGGCCAAGCCGTCAATAGATCTGCTGTAGTGGGTTTTTTTTTTGCAGACTTGCAAGCATGTGAAACTGCTCTCTGTTCTGCTGATGCAATTCTAACATCAATGGGCAGTCCCTGCCAGAACACTTCCAGGAGAGAACATGAAAATTAGGAATGGGATGCTGTTTTTATGAACCTCCATGTTTTACTTGGAAGTTTTTAAGTGTGTTTCTGTGCTTATGTGTTAATTTCATTTATATATTTTTGTGTTTTTACGCTTTTAAGTGCACTTGTGTCTTCTCACAAGAACCGCCAAAATCATGCGCCCCAGCAAACATGGAAGTATGGGGCTCCGTTTTCATGCTATTAGTGATGTTTGATAAAAAGGGTTATTTTGCTGGCACACAAATGGTTTAAAATATGCTGGCAAAGAAACGTTTTTAGAGGCTCGTCTGATAAAGTCCTTAATCAGCAACTTCAGTGGGCATGCTGCCCTGGGGAGGTGGGATTCTGGGAGTTGTACCCCTCCTCAAAGTAATATTTCTATGTTCTGTTCCCTCCTAATGCTGCTTGAGATATTCTGTGCCTGCTATTCCCATTTCTTAAAATCTGCATGCTTGAGTAGATGCAGTTCCAGTTATATCTAGTTCACCCTTCCCTATTATACTCACAGCAACCAAGAGGTAAATTTCCAGTCTGCAGTAACAATTGCTGAAGCATCATTAACTAGTAGGTTAATCCCAGCCCCAGGTATGGGAAACACTGACTTGCTGGGGAAGTCAACATGTCGGATTCTTATGCTGAAAAACACCAAAGCATGTTAGGTTGCATTGCTTGAAAATCTAGAAACAGAAATCCGTTCTGGTGTGGATAGGGATGAGTTGAGCTACAGGAAGATTTTAATACACTGGTAGGAAACTGGACAATTTCTGATGGATCACCTAGTGTAGAAATTACCAGCTGTGGCCCTCTAGGTGATATTGGACATCTAAAGGTCCACAGTTGCTCATCATCACCTAATTCTTCCTAGTTTAATTTCATACCTTCACTTCATACCTATTTAGCAGCTATAAATTATGGCCTGTTTTCAAGCCCTTCAGTTATAATGTTTTATTCATTCACTCTTCTGTTTCAACAATTTATTCTTTTCAATTCTGTACTATCAGTAGAGAGAGATAATAGAATATACACAGTGTTTTGGCATAATTTTAAGTAACTCAAAACACTGGGATAGCATGGTTGGGAGGTAGAGATTATCACAATTTTATTCATTGGTTTCCTTTGCATCCCTCTCCCTTTTATATCAAAATAATCCACAGAGTGCGTGGCTAATGATGGGCAAAATCCTACCTGCCCTTTCACACTTTCTTTCTTCATAGGAAGGGATTTTTTAAATGCACTTAATTAAGGGGCAATTCATCATTAATGCCAACCACACTGAACAAAAAGAAATATAAAAGCAGAATTTGCAAAGAAGAAGCCACTAATTAACATGGCAAGAAACATGGCAAGGATCCTGGCCATGGAATAAGGAAGGTACTGCAGAATAACAGAACTATCTCGGATGTGAAGAACCATGGCTTTCATTCTCCCACGACTTGATTGCTGTCAATAAATAATCTCTCTAATGCTAAAGGTCCCTTGTGAGGAAGCAGCTTACTTACTTTGAAACTGTGTAATTAACACCAGTAAGTCCAGATGTATCTTTTCCATGCCAGTCCTCAAAGGTTACTTCCTTTAATCTTTTCTTCAGGAACCCTGTTCCAAGCTGCATGCCTACAAAAGCACACAATTTATTTCACCTTTTGTTTGGCTGCAAAGATGTGGTGCATACAGAAAAATGTATTTTAAAGTATGTTCCACTTTCATTCCACAGGCCAAACTAGAGTGGTTGCTGGGAGTGACTTCATTCATCTAACATTGATATAGAGGTTTATCTCTGTCCATGCTCACTCATACCACTGTAAACTTCCAGGCTTGATTACTGCAAGTTAATTCATGGGGCTGCCCTTGAAGATGACTCAGAAGCTTCAACTGATATCGAGTGCTGCTGTTAGGAGCAGTACTCCTGACACAATACTACTGAGAGGAATGCATTGTTCTCTGACGTTTCCCCCCTAAAAGTACATTTTAAAAAGCCTTTAAAAAATTCAATGAGACCGTCCTACCACAGCATACCACATTAGCTCACCACATGAGGCTTAATCACTACTTGAGGCCTAATCAACAAGTTTAAGTATTAATTCTAGGTTGGAGCCAGATACCAAACCACTTTAATTATGGTTTCAAAATAGATGTTTGTCTCTTAAAGATGGCGTGGGGGACACAGTCACTCAAAGGTAACCTGTTGTAAGCTGGATGCCAGTTGTGGGCAGGGCCTGAGCCAAAACTGGATGTGGGCCTTTCATTCTGCATCTGCCTGCCAGGAAAGAGACACTCATTTTTGCCAGAGGGCTTCTTAAATTAGGCTGTGGCCACTGGTTGCCCATCACTGTGTAGAGTTAACTCTTTACTGAGCTTTGAGAGAAGATGACTAAATCCCACATCTCTTGCCAAGTTTTGCCTGGACTGTGTACATAGCTGTTTTGATTTGTAACCAGGGCTAGTTCCTTGTTTGACGAGGCCCTGAGCAAATTATCCTCTGGTGGAACCCAGCATCTGGCAGTATGCCCTAGTGAGCTCACCTGGGTGACAGCATTCCAAGCAGTGGTAGGTGCTTGGGTCTAGCTGCCCCTTATATCTCCCATACTGCCTCCAAATGCCAATGGAGCATTGTGGACAATTTAAAAGGCAGGCTACATCTATCTGCTTGGCACTCCTCAGAGTGCTGGGTCAGGGAAAAAATGGGGATGGGTGTGGGTCTATAATATGCCCAGGACTTCTAGTTGCTGACATCAGTCCTACTTATAATGTCTTTTATTTTTGCTATTAGTTTTATATTAACATTTATATTATTTTTACTTGTATTCTGGATGTTGTTTTTAATGTTCTAATTTCTTTGAGTTGCTTGGAAAAGTGATATAAAAGCCATTTTAACTAGCCAAACAAAGGAACCATTCCCCCTCCTCCCCAATTAAGTCACAATTCTGAACATATATCTTTCCAACTCACCAAAGTCCAAACCTTTTTGTGTAATCCTCACTTTGATGCCAGGGTTAGCATCTAGGCACAGGCTGAGGAGACTCAAAAGTAGCAAAAAGCTACAGGCCTTCATTATTTCTTCTTCCACCCCCCCTTTTCACAGTCACCTGTTCAAATACATGTACTCAATATTATCAATTTTTCCTTTCCCTCCATCCCCACACCTGCATCTTATATTGCCCCTTATCAATAACAACTCCAGCTGTACAACTACTGTATCATTTGGACAAGCTGAGCTGTTAAACGTTGGAACAAAACAACACTCTTACCAATTGTAAGTCTCCCCCAGTGTTTGTTATATTTACATATAGAAAACCAAACTCACCTAAATTGTGGATCAAGTGGCCCCACTAGACTCACCAAATCTGTCACTGGCCAGCTGGACCTTTGAGTGATTCCCACACTCTAGTCTTCCAGGTGTTTTGGACTTCAATTCCCAGAAGCTTCAACCACCTTGATTAATGAGCAGGGATTCTGGGAGCTGAGGTCCAAAACACCTGGAAGACCAGAATTTGGGAAACAATGCTCTAGGGTTGTCTAACTGGAAGCCACACCTTCTGCCCTTAAAGGTTTTCATCCTACTCTTGTATCTGTTGGAATACAAATCAGTGATGATGATGGAAATACACTTTGAATATGGTCAGTTGCATAATGTTATAGGTTCCTAGCTTGATCCTTGATGAGTTCTAGCCTAAATTAAGCTTTCCTTATTTTGTTAGTGGTGTTCTATGTTGATCCTGCTGGCCATTGCTGCATCTGTCTTGGTCTTCATATTGTTTAATGGCCTTATTCTATGCATGGGAAGTATCATAAGGAAACATGGCATTCTAGACTCTAGACTGCAACCAGGGTGAGTTTAATCCTCACAAAATGCGAGTAAGACTATTGCACCCAACATAACAGAGTTGCCAAAAATTGAGTCTGACAAAAACAGAAAAGCTCACTTTGTTTTGTTGACAATTGCCAGTTGCAGTCCCATCCTTTTCACAAAGAATAGCTGCAGAGATCAGTCCTATATATGTTTCTCATTCAAGGGCATGGGGGTGGAATATTATGTTTCATTGGTCCCTCTCTCTGCCTAGATTTCCTTTCATGTAAAAAGCTAGCTGGCAGGAAGGTTTATTTAATGCAGTAATTATTAAACTACACCTCTACCATTAAAAAAAAAAAGGAAGACAGTCAGCATGGTGTAGTGGTTTGAGCATGGACTATGACTGGAAACCAGGGTCTGAACCACCACTCAGCCATGAAACCCACTGGGTGACCTTGGGCAAGTCACATTATCTCAGCTTCAGAGGAAGACAAGGCAAACCCCTTCTGAACAAATCTTGCCAAGGTCTGCCTTAGGGTCTCCATAAGCTGGAAACTACTTAAAGGCACACAACCATTCCATTGTGTTCAGTGAAATGTGCTCTCAGACAAATGTGCACAGAAGTTAAGCCTTACAATGCAGCAGCTATATGTTCTGCTGGACCTTTGTGACCTTGTGACTCCACAGTGTAAATTTATTTTTGTAAAATCATCTGCAGGAGCCCCTGAACTGGATATTTGTCACATAATGAATGGGTAATTCTAACCCTTTGCCCCTGTGCCACAATCTCTACCTATCCAAAGAGGTAGCAGTGGTGCTGTCTGCTTTTGCAAGAAAAAGAAACTAACCTTAGGAGTTCTAATCACACAACTCAAACCAACAAAGGAAGGGACACTTGGAAGAAGACTTATGCTGCATCAGACAACTGGGGTACAATCCTAAACACATGTATTAGGATGTATAATTATAGCTGTAATCATATGTGTATTTCCTGGAAGTAAGCCCAAATGAGCACAACAGCACTTAAGTTATGAATAAATATCAATAAAAATGCATTGTAGTTTAGATGTATAGGACTCAATTGTTAATTAACAATAGAGAATAAATTCTATTCTTGTGCAAATTCCTGGGCTGTTTTATTCAGAACTCTGCAATGAATGACAATTATTTGTTTTTCCCTTCAAAGGTTAGTACCTTTATCACACAATAATTTTCTGTTGAATTATTCATGACAAACCTGCCTTATATTTAGAACAAATCTGTACAAGTTGTGATTCAGCTGTCTGAAACCAAGCATGTTTTGTTACAAAATGACTCCTATTTTGCCAAAAACTGTGGAAAAGCTGCGGTCTTGTCTTGCACAACTCAGACCTGCCAAGTTTTTGTCTTGTTGTGTTCCCCAAGTAAGCAAGAAAAAGTACTTTCCTTTAAATCAAGGGTTCGCCCACCAAACCAAATTAAGGGACCCATTTACCCATCCACCCAGCCCTTAGGGAAATGATAATCAAACCAATTGGCTGTCTTTACCTTGGTGAAATCTTGGTGAGTAGAAGATGGGTCTCACCTCCGACGCAAATAAACACCTGATTTGTAACCAGCTGGGCTGGAAACTCAATGGAACTGAACATCATCTGGGAACTTTCAGAAATCTTTAATTATATATGGTGTCTATGCTAAACATTAACTTCTCCTTATGATGCACACAATTGATGTGATAGCCAAATGACTGATAGTACATTCCTTGAAAGATGAATCTATTGTTTCCTTTTTTGTCTATACTTCACAACCTACTTCCAGTGGTGGCTATTTTAGTAAGATTGTTTCCTCTCTGTCTGATCCTTTATGTTCTTTGGAAGACCCTGTTAGGTAGTACCCAGCACTCTCTTCCACCACCAGACTATTCCATACTGTGGAATGAAACTTCTAAAACATTTATTCATGACTGTTCCCTCATATTACAGCAAAATCCTTTCACGGTGGCAGTTGAGGTGGCCTACCTTTAACAGAGTATATCAAGGCTTCACATTCAACCTTTTTCTGTTACTTTCTTTTGACCTTCAAAATTTTCCATCACCCCCAATTCTATTTTCTAGTTTCCCTAGGTTTAATGGTGATAGGAAAATAATGGTATTAGGATGCGGGGGAGGGGGGTCCTTATTGTGCAATGACATCCAGTCAAGAAAGGAAAATGAAGAGTGTTTCAAAACTTTTGAAATTAGCTATAAGGAAACCCTAAGGTAAGAACCTCATTTTTTATTAAATTAATTTGGTAGCTAGTTACTTTGTGCAGTATCAAGCTGGATCAGGGTTGTTTGTTTTTTTGTCTGTAAGGGCTATGGCTATAACTTACTTCTGATCAGCAAAATGAGAACTAGGTGTCTGCCTGTTCCAATCTAAGCATTGGAAGAGGGATGAGAAAGAATCACATGAGAGGCTGTATCACGTTGCAGTAACTACAGAAGAGATGAGACACATTGACAACATGAGCTGCACTAGACACTCACACTGATTTACACTACAAATCCCATCCTATTTCCAAATGGATTTTGATGAGGTTGTAGTCCACAGCATCTGGGAAGAAAGTAATAGGGAAGGAACGCTTTGTAATATCTCTTGCATTTTTCTTAGACTTTCAAAGGTGCAGTATTTGAATAAGTCACTTAGGGCAGGGGTGGGCAAAGTGCAGCCCATGAGCCACATGTGGCCCCCTGGGCCCCAAGGGGTCAAGCAATTTTTTTGTTCCAAAATTCCCCCAAATGCCCTCTGGGGTTGTGGAGGGCAATGTCCCCCCCCCGGCTATCTCCCCCCCAAAAAAAAACTCTTCAAAAAACCTTTTTTGCATGTATGTTCAGGATGATTGTGTGCAACAGAATGGTCCCATCTCTGGGCTCTACACACAGAGACCAGTCCTTCCAAGTAGTTACATTGTTGTTTTAAATCAACACAGGCCATCCATAGATGCTCCTTTATCTGGTAATTATTAATTGCCTAATTTCCTCTCTCAAGTTCTGCTCTTTCTCTCCCCCCCCTACCCGCATAACAGCTTCCTTTAGTAACCATGATGGTGTAAGAGGGGTAATTAAAAATGTGCCAAGTATTGTAAGGGACTGTTGTTGCTACCGTTGCTATTTTGTTATTCTGGTCTATATTTCTCCACCCCCTCAGTCTATCTGGACTAACAGTGTTCATAATAGAAATCAACAGTCTCTCTAGGCACTGCCTAGGCACACTGCCTGTATGCTGATTGCTCATACAGTACTTATCAGTGGCAAAAGCCTTTGTTAGAAGACCTTTTAACACTTATATACACAATGGGTTCCTGATCTTGGCTGAGGTTTTTAACGTATCAGTACAATGACAAAGGATGAGACAACCACAGAGCTTGGGTATGTATGTACTGAATGGGAACTTCTAATCTTTGTCTAATCTTTACAGAGAGAAGTCATGGCAGGAGCACACGTACAGGCCAAGAACAGACCTCAGTAGAGGTCTGTCAGTTTTTGGGTCCCAGGACAAGGGTGTGGGCTAAACAGGCAAGACTGAGACTGGACTAAACAAGTCAGGAACATAGTCCAAAAAGCAAGTCAACTGTCCAGAGAAAACAGCCGGCATGATGTGGTGAGGCAATGCACAAGAAGTCAGTTACAGCTACTTGCACAGCTTCAGAGCAGAGCTTGGAAATGTTACTTGTCAACACTACAACTCCCAGAATCTCCCAGCCAGCTTGACCACTGAATCTCTTTCTGGAAATTCTACTCCAAAGAAGTAAGTTTTCCAGCCTCTGCCTCATATTAAAGTGGTAGCTCTGAGACTAGGACTCTACATAAACTTATTTATTTATACCCTGCCTTTCCATCATGAGATACTTGACAGTTTAAATCAGATTTTTTAAAAAAGTTAGTTAAATGCAGTTAGATTACTTTTCTATTCCTTAGTATGTGTAATAAGTACACATTTGGTTCTTATTGATCCCATCGACGTGATCCCTTTTTACAGCATTAGGCAACATGTCCCACAAATAGTTGACATGCTTCCTGCTGCACTAAGATTTTTAAAAGCATGGGTATGCTCACCAGCTTTGAGCCTGGCAGTCTTATGTGGAGATGCACACATCTTACACAAGCTGTAAAGCACTTTCAGATATTATATGCTTCCCCCAGGGCACACTACCAGACAAGAATCCCTTTTTTTAGTGTTTCATAGAATCATAGAATCGTAGAGTTGGAAGAGAACACAAGGGCCATCCAGTCCAACCCTCTGCCATGCAGGAATCATGATCAAAGCATCCCTGACAGATGGCCATCCAGCCCCTGTTTAAAGACCTCCAAGGAAGGAGACCCCACCACGCTCCGAGGGAGTGTCTTCCACTGCTGAACAGCTCTTACTGTCAGAAAGTTCCTCCTCATGTTGAAGTGGAATCTCTGTTCCTGGAGCTTGCATCCATTGCTCCGTGTTGTAGTCTCTGGAGCAGCAGAAAACAAACTTGCTCCATCCTCAATGTGACACCCCTTCAAATACTTAAACAGGGCTATCGTATCGCCCCTTAACCATCTTCAATTGGTTCAGACTCATACATGCACCCATGCATTCTTTCTTTATGATAAAATTTTAAAAATTGGGTTTGGAATAAATGAGAAGGAATCTTAAAATACATTATAAGCATTTCCACATTTTTTAATGGTGATGATTAAAGGATTTCTGAGATCGCAAAATGTGATGTGTGATTCTTTAATCCAGTCGTCATGGCTGATAATTACTTTTCTGTAGCACACATTGTAAACATTCTGTTCTTCCCATTTCTCAGTTCCAAAGGGGAGCTAAAGACTTTTTTAAAAAATGTCCAGTGTATTCTGAGCTTCCAGTTACCCAAGCTTCTCAGTTATTCAGATACCAATTTTCTTAGTATTTGTAGCTTACATCAGTGGTTATCAGAATATAACTCTGTGAAGATAAGAACAATAACAGAAAACATGCTTAATTTTTATAATTCCTTCAGACATTTGAACCATTTTAACATTTTGAGATCTTTGCATTGTTTTATTTTTGCTGGTGCCTGTGTTTTGATTTTATTATAGCTGCAATGTTTCTACCTCTTGTCACGGTTTTTATTGAATTAGACTTTAATTGAGGGGGTCATTTCTTGTCCTCATGCAGGTTTTAAGTAACACAGCAAAGACAGGATGACTGCATTATCCCTTCAATACTGTTTTTAAGCTTTACATAGAATCAACATAGCCTACTATGTAGGGGCTTACCACAATCTGAAGTATTGAGGCAGTGCAGCGGGAAGGTTCCGTCTTTCATGCTGCCTTACAGTATGACACCGTCATTCTTCCTGTGTTCTGCTTTTCTGGACCTGTGGGAGACTGAGGTAAAACCATGTCTTTTTGCTAACTGTTTTTTCCGGTTAGCAAAAAGACGTGGTTTTACCTTGGTCTCCCACAGGACCAGAATGAAAGAGTGTCAACGTCATGTAGTAAGGCAGCATGGAAGATGGAATCTTCCTGCTGCACTGCCGCTTTACTTCGTAGTGTGGTAAGCCCCTTAGAAGAGTATGCAAATGTTAAGTCAAGACTTTGTGCTTATACGGCTATGGCCCAGGAAGATACTGCTTATCTGTGGGATAGATTCCCTGTCTACAGTTCAAATATGGCCACCCTGTAATTTCATCAATGCACAGAAGACCATATATGTGGCAACTGTCCCTATTTAACAGAGACAGAGACAGTCTTTATTTTTGTTACTTTCCAGAAGTCTGTCCCTGGTTTGTTCCTTACTTCTGCTTTTAGGATAGCTTTGCTTAATTGTTGCTAGTATAAAAGGCAAACTAAGAGCAATACAATTCACACAAATAGAAATAGCTGAATGGATTTTTAGAAGTAAAGTGTAGGCATGCCCCCTGATCTGGAATGTTGCTGGTTTGCATTACTGATACTGCAAGATAATTTTGCTTTTCTACATACAGTAGAAATATTACACGCTGGGCTTGTTAAACCTAGGGAAATTTTGGAATTTTTAATCAGTGGATGGCAGACAACTAGAGAGGAAATGGATACAGCAAAAAGCAATATTAGTGAAATGGGTATGAGAACTACAGAGTCACAAACCTGCTGTTATTTTTACCTGTGCATTATTGGAAGGCAAGAGAATGCAGTTCATGACAGCCTTTAGCAAACTTTGTGGAGAATGAAATGGCCAGGTCTTGAATGAAATCATTGCTTCATCACCCAAAGAGTCAACACTTTGCACAGAGAACACCGCATGAACCAAAGTGAAGATAAAATGCACTGGGGCAAAAAGCCTACCTTAAGAAGAAATTCTAATTTCACCTGGTTAAGTTTAATGGTAGGTCCAAGAAAAGCAATTCTGGCCACATTAGGAAGATGGAATCCTCTCTTCAATACAGCTTTTAAAAAATAACAACAGTAAAATAATCAGAGTTGAAACAACAGTAGAGGAAACCACAAGAATTAACACTGGGTGGGTAAGGTATAAACCTCCAAATGTTGTTGGCTACACATCCCAACAGCTTTAGCTAGGATTTGCAGTCCAGAAATATATGGAAGGGGCACTCTGCCAACACTTGATTTAACAGGAGCAGTGTGGGTTCTCTTAGTAGGATGCCATCTTGAGAATCTCAAGTGGCTTTCAGTAAGCTCAAGGTGACCTGCATGACTCCCCTCCCGTCATCTTCATAATGGCACTGGAAAGTACCTTACTGCACAATTTCTGTGGGTACAATGATAATTCATATTTGCAAATCATGTAACTGACTATAAATGACTTAGAAAATGGAATAGAAGACATATTTATCAAATATGCAGATAACACTAAATTGGAGAGAGGTATCCAAATACCTCTGAGGACAGGATCAGAGTTCAAAATGACCTTGGTAGATTGGGGAGCTGGGCCAAAACTAACAAAATTAATATCAGCAGGGACAAATGTAAGGTATTACATCTAGTCAAGAAAAATAAATAAAATGCACAGCTATTGGATGGGTAACATCTGGCTTGAAAGAGGAATATGTGAAAAGGATCTAGGAGCAGACCACAAGCTAAACATGAGCCAAAAAAGGGAACTCAGTTCTAGGCTGCACCACTAGAAACATAGTGTTCAGATTAAGGGCAGTAGTAGGTGCCACTCTGTTTTGCTTTGGTCAAACTTCACCTGGAATATTATGTCCAGTTGTGGGCACCACAGTTCAAGGAGGATACTGACAAGTTGGAATGTGTCCAGAGGGGGTGCCCAAGATGATCAAAGTTCTAGAAACCAAGTCTTATAAGGAACAACTTAGGGAGTGGGTATGTTTAGCTTGGAGAAGCAAAGGCTGAGAGGTGACATGACAGCCATCTTTAAAAATCTGAAGGGATATCATGTAGAAAATGGAGTGAGGTTGTTTTCTGTTGCTCCAGAAGCTAGAACATGAATGAAAGTATTCCACTTACAAGAAAAGAGATTCCATCTAATCATCAGGACGAACTTCTTTGCTGTAAGAAGTGTTTGACAATGGAATAGACTGCCTCAGTGGGTGGTGGACTCTTCTTCTTTGGAGGTCTTTAAACAGAGGTTGGATGGGAATCTTTCAGGAATGCCATAATTGTGTATTGTTGTATGGGGGAAGGTTGGACTAGATGCCCCCTGCAGCCCATTCCCACTCTAAGATTTTATGATTTTAGGTAGAGATGCCATCTTTCTGAAGGTCCCAGTGTAGCATGTCACTTATAGAGCCAATGATAATTTTAACGTGTGTGCTTGTTTGTTTACAGCATTTTTATACATCCATTAACAATATACTTTCTGAGTGATGTATAGCCAAAGCAAAACAATCCATATAAAACCATAAAACATATACAGTAAGAAGATAAAATCAAAACTAAACATCATTAAAATAAAACCAGAATAATGTCAACACAGAAAACATAAGAATCTAGTATGTAAAAAGCACTGTAGTGTTTTTATAACTGAAAAATAAGGAAAAATAAAACAGTTGTCATCTGGAAACAAAAAAGACCACACCATTGATGCCAAGTGAACCTCTTTGAAGAGAGCTGGAACATCACTAGGGGAAAGGCCTCTTCTTAATAGCAACTCAATTTCTCTCCTGTGGTGGGGTCACTGGCACCTGGAAAAAGAGCCTCTGAAGCTGGATTTAGAGTTTGGTCACCCTCAGTTTGAGGGTTATAGTTTATGTGGCAGCACATCCATGTGGCTCAGTCACAGAGAAAGGTGATGGTAGCAGCAAAAGGTATGGGCTATTAAGATATGCTGAAGCCCACCTCTAACATTCAGCATGCTTTTTTTTGCCAGATAAATTTTTCTTTAGCTGAAGACTGGGATATTGGCAGTATTCTAGTTCACCTGGAAGAGAAGCACTCGAAAGGGAGCCATATGGAAGTTGTTCGCAGGCCAAATATTTCTGCTTTGCTGGTAAAAACACAGAACAACAGTCTCTATTTCAACATAAATGGGCTGCATCCATGTTCAGACACACAGCTCTGCTGCAGCCATGTCTTGTTAACCCAGAGATGAGTCAGATGTCTTAACAAAGGATGTGTTAACAAACAGCCCTGGATAGTTTGTTAAGATTACACACAGCGATTATGTTTTTCTAAGTACTTTGTGAAACATCAGATTGTTGACTTTCAATGTGTGCTAGTCAGAAGCCACCTGCCAGTGAAGGATAGCATTTAAGGCTATCCTTTGTTGCACGATGAGAAGGTACCCAGTATCATCAGTAAACAACTAAGTCCTTTCCTTATTAAGAAAATAATAGGCTTAAAAGCTTAAAAAAAACTTCTGATTTGTCTCCAGACCAGATTCATCTATAAAATGAGCCAAACAGCCCAGAGGTGATTATATCCCTGTCTAGAGGGCTGCATTGCATCTGAATAGTTTAGAATTGTTAGAATATCAGTCAGCCCACAATCTAAAATTTGTATACGAGGTCATCTACCGGATGCCTTCATTTTTGGATGTGAAATAGGTGGCACCTGGACAGAGGACATTTTCAGTGATGAAACCCTAGCAGTTGCCACCATCTCCTACCTTTCTGTGGGCACTGATGTTTATTGTTCTGACTTTACATTTTTAAAATTTCATAGTTTTTGTGAGTGACAAGAATGTACTGTTTTAGGATTCTTTTACTGCTGATTTTTCTGAAGTTAAAAATAATTTTAGATTGCTGTATTGACTCCTTTATTATTGTTTTTGGAAATGATATTGTCTTTAATGATTTACACACTATCTTTTGACTAAGATATACAACACAGTTCAACATAAAAATATGAAATATAACACAATTATGAAATAGAATATTAACATGGGTTGCCACCCCCTCCCCATATCCACAGGGGATATGTTCCTGGACTTACTGTTTATAAGTGAAACTGCAGATAACAGCAAACCCTATAAAAATAAAGGACTTCCAGTACAAACATACCATAGAGTTACATTGGAGGACCTAGCAATTCCTAGAGAGGATATGTTTCTAGGTATTTCCAGTGCAACTCTATGGCATGTGCCCCTATTTTTTTCAGTTGTGGATAACTGAAACCATGGATATTGGTTCTGCGGATACGGGGGTGGTGGAGTGTGGCCGGTACTGAAATTTTAAGACATCAGCAAATTCACAGTGAAATCAGTGTTCATGGAAAGCCCACACAGATTTAATAGTTTTTAATGCTTGCCTAAAAATAGGCAGTAATGAGTCCAGTCAGATTTTGTATTCAAGAGTAAAAAGAACAATGGACTATTCAAAAAGCATTTATTATTCCAATGTGTTTTGGATCCTTTTAATTATAATGGTCTTCCATTGGGGAAATACACAAGAATTATACAAATAAGCATATAAACGTATATTCTTTCCTCTAGCTCATAATACAGGAGACTAAAAAGCAATTACTATCAAACTGAATAATTTTGTTTTTCAGAGTGAGTTTCTTTAAAACTGGGGAATAATAGCTGATATATTAACTTTTATGCAGGGCCTATGTAAGGAGATTATTATATTTTTGAAAACTGGAGCCCCCTTTCCTCGTGGATAGGTTTTGTTTTGTTTTATAAAAATACATTTTACTGTCATGAAAACAATCCTATTGCCTGGAGTTTGTGTGTGTGTGTGTGTGTTATTACAGGCCTGCACAACTTGGCAGTAGGTAGAGGCCGAAATAAAAAAACAGTATACCAAACTTTCAGATAGATTTTTAGCGACTCACTTTCCAAAGGTATGATTAATTAATTAAATTATAAAATTACTACTAATAATTAATTAAAAGTAATTAATACATAATTAATAAAGGTATAATTACTTCCTCCTTCTCTCCCTGGGTGCCTTGCTCACTCCACAGCGCTCCTCTCCCTCAATGTGCCCTGGGTGTGCTCGCTGGAGTGGCCGTCCCTCTATCCTTGCCTCCGCCACCACCAAATCATCTACTCACTGAGCAAGGGAAGGCGGAGGCTGCTTCAGCCCCTGGTAGTCAGGGGCTAAAGCAGCCTCTGCCTTCCTGAGCCACCAACCACCAAAACGGGTCTTTGTGGCTGGCAGCCAGCCAGCCGTGGAGCATGGGAAGGCAGAGGCTGTTTCAGCCCTTGGCATCAGAGGCCACCCGAGGAGCCCTAGCCTTTGAATGGCCTCTGACTCAGTGGCAGGGGCAGTGGGCAGCGGGCTTTGGAGGGTAGGGAGGCCCGTGTCGAGGGAGGCCTTTCTACCCACCAAAGCCCACCACTGTTGCCTGCCACCTCAGAGGTGGCATCAGAGGCCATCCGAGGAACCGTAGCCTTTGAATGGCCTCTAACTCAGCAGCAGTGGAGGTGGGCTTAGGCAGGCAGGGAGGCCTGCACCAAGGGAGGGTGAGTTACGGGCTGCATAAAATCATTTGGTAGGTTGCTAGCAGCCACAGGCCGTATGTTGTGCATGTTGTGCAGGCCTGTGTTATTACTTTGGTTATAGAGGCATATTCAGTTCTTTTAACTAGATTATTTTTATATCTCTATATATAATTCTCTTGGGTATATTGCCATTTCCAGTGTGCCGACTGGCTGCTTAGGGACCTGACCAACCAATCACAGGTCTGTTGGGCAGCCAATCAACACACTGGGGGCGGGACCATGTAGATTTCAAACTTGGCTGCCGGAGAGGGAGAGGGAGTACCATGGGAATGGATGTGGTGTGTGTGTGTGTGTGCTGGAGTGCAGTGGTGGGCCCAAGGGGCAGAACAAGCAGAGGGGGATGGCACAGGGCAAGCGGAGGGGGTGGCAGGGGGCAGAACAAGCAGAGGGGGTGGCAGGGGGGCAGAACAAGTGGAGGAGGGGTGGCAGAGTGTAGAACAAGCAGAGGGGGATGGCAGAGGGCAGAACAAACAGAGGGTGGTGGCGGGGGGGTAGAACAAGGGGAGGGGTGGGAGGAGGCAGAACAAGCAGAGGAGGGGTGGCAGGGGTGGCAGAACAAGCAGAGGGGGTGGCAGGGGACAGAACAAATGGAGGGTGGGTGGCAGGAGGCAAAACAAACGGAGGGGGTTGCAGGGGGCAGAACAGGTGGAGGGGGGTGGCAGGGGGCAGAACAAGAGGAGGGGGTGGCAGGGAAGCAGAACAAGCAGAGGGGGGTGGCAGGGGGCAGAGTGTTTTAATGGTGTATGGTATGCCGGGTCCAGCTAGTTTATTGTAGATTTCCTTGATAAAATAGTATCATAACTAAAAGATTCTGAAATATGTTGAAAGAGTACTAATTCTTACATTTCCCATTGTTAAGATTTTACATTGTTTCATCTTATTGTTATTTTTGAATATGAACTGAGTGATTTCACAGAAAATTATGGCCATAGCCCCATGTATTGATAAGCAAGGAATTACAGCAAACCTGGCTTCATGGTCATGGTTGCAAGTTCCTACAAAACTTTACTCTGAGGTTTCTTCAGGAAATCATCTGAATATGAGCAGTTTCTCTTCTCTGGTTTGTTCCTCTCCCAACAAATGAGATAAATAATCCAGAATTTTAGTTTCTTGGGAGAGAAACAAAAACCAGAGAAGAAAAAAGCACCCATGTTTAGATGCTCAGTGCTTTGTTCAGCCACTCCTGCAGCAAACAGAAGCCATTGGGCAGTGTGAACCAACACACTTGCTCATAACCAGTAAGCCCATGTTCTCATGGTTCATTGATTTATTGTGTTGTGCGGTTTTTCAAGAACATAGATTATACAGCTTTCAGGGAATATATATTTGGTTAAATGATCATGACCAAAAGGCCATAGCGAGGGAAGGAAGACTTACCATTGATTGAAAAGATTACTGTATTTTGTAAAAAACAGGACAGAAAATTCTCCAAAAATAAGACCTATAACAGGAGAGAAACAGGGTTAGTTACCATCTTTAGAAATTATAAAGATATTGTTTTCAGTTGGATTCCTTCTTTTAAAAAATCCAGTTTTATAATTTAGGAACGTTTTGTTTATTGGGTGACATAGGTAAGAATTCAACTTCCTCTCTTTCCCGATTTTTGGTAGTGTTATTTTTCTTATTTTAAGAGGCCTACTTAATTTCCAATAAATCTAGTTTTGCATGTTCCCTATCCAGGCACTGGTAAAAGTCTTCCCACTTCCCAAACTCTACTCTTTTGTACTTTGCATCTACATGTTGAATCCTGCTCAAAAGGAAAGGTTATCCCTCCTCCCTTTACTTTTTTGGATATGTAATTATCTAGTTACACTAGGCTTCCCCAGCCTGGTGCCCTCCCAATGTTTGGGATTTCATCTCTTCTAAGACTCAGCCAGCATGGAATGCCGGCAGCTGAAGTACAAGGTATCTGGAGATAGTTTTATTTAGCAGTAAATCCCCTCTGAGGTTTAGTCTAAGTTTAAAGAAGGTGTCCAAGGTGCTGAACTTCTCTAAAGTTCACATTAAAACACAGAGCAAATTCACTGCTGCATTAAGATAGGCACCATCAGCTGCCACTGTTCCTTATCACTATCACATAACATTTACCTGGAAAGAGCCAATGTTTGAATAGGTCAGAGACAGCTGTAATCTGAAATGAAACAGAATACTAAAGGATAATCCAGTACTGTAAGCCTTACAATTTTATGATATACCCAGCATGAAAAAAAGAAGAAATTACTACTTGGGCAATTCATTTTACATTACCATTCACATTATAGTTTTTTTTTTTAAAGAATCATACTGTTTTGCTCTCCTTTCCACTCTGAGCAGTGAGAAGTTCCAGGTGTGTTCTTTGCAAGTCTACTTTCCTATGGAACTGGATCTCAGTGGAGGCTTATTTGCATTTTGTGGTATTTGAATCAAGTTTCAAATATACATGCTGGACACACAGGGTCACAAAAGTTTAAACATTCTGTCAGCTGTAGCTCCCACAACAAATCTGCAGAGAGTAGCTAGTACCCAAAATGCTGTTAGCTATCAGATTCCAAAATAAGCTCTGTTTTTCCTATTGCCTTTGTGACTCTGACTCAAACTGTTTTTTTGCTGTTGTTTTTCACACAGAGATTTTGATTACATCATTCTTAGCTGTGGTGGTAGTGTGGGTGGTGGGGAGAAGTATGCCCCTTTTCACGTCTACTTTTTAGCCATTCAGAAGACTGAGAACAATATGTGAATCTTCCTGACAAAACAAAAAGTAGCTAGCAGGGAGTCTTAAGCAGGACTTCTGGCTTAACAGGGGGTGCATCTAGACTGATTAAAAAGACCAGGAAGTCCCAGATTTGTTCCTGGTCTTTCTGATTTTATTTTGGCGATCTGTACATGTTTCCTTTATCCCAGGTCTCAATATGATGACAGACTTTTTATACAGCTCCCCAGGTTGGTTTATTTTAATCAGTATAAAATCGGAGACTGCTTAAACACCCTAAAGGCACCAGATCCTGTCTGATCTTGGAAGCTAAGCAGGATCAGCCCTGGTTAGCACTTGGATGAGAGACTACCAACAAATGCCAGGTGCTGTAGGCTGTATTTCAGAGGAAAGAACTAGCAAAACCTTTGAGTATCTCTTGCCTAAGAAAACCTTATGAAATTCATGGTGTTGTCATAAGTTGACAGGTGATTTGAAGGCACACACACATGTAAAATTGCAGGAGGAAAGGATCAAAATGTGGGACTTTTCAATCAGTCTGGGTGCACCCTATGTTAGTGTTACTGAACCTCTTCTGTGTAAACCCCCACCCCAGTCTTAGAACAGGAAATTCAGAAAATGAGGGGCAGCCAAAACAACTGAGGAGCTAGGATAGCAGTTCTCTGAGAACCAGTGCAGTGTAGTGGTTTGGTGTTGGACCAGGATTCTGGAGACTGTCACCTCTTTCAGCCTCAGAGAAAGACAATAGCAAATCCTCTCTGGACAAATCTTAGCAGTGGAACCCCATGGCAGGTTTGCCTTAGGGTCGCCACAAATTGGAAACATCTTGAAGGCATATAACATACATAGCAGTTCACAAATTGGTTATAAACTGGTGTTATAACTTGTTTCTACTAGTTCACAAGCCAATCTGACAACAACAACAACAATATTTATTTATACCCCGCCCCTCTGTTAAAACAATCGGGGCGGCTTACAAAAATTAAAATACAATACAGATAAAAATTCCTAAACACCCCCATCCCCACCCTCCCCCATAAAAAATATTAAATATAATTTAAAAAGCAACTGATCTAAAATCACATTTAAAAACAATAAATACAATAAATAGCCAGCGAACTAAAAGAGGCCAGGATCCCCTGAGGCCAGGATCTAATTAGGAAAGGCCTGCTGAAAGAGATCCGTCTTTAGTGCTTTTTTAAAGCTACTCAGGCTTGTCATCTGACAGATCTCATTCAGATAATAATTATTCAAGAATGCCCCAGAAGGAGGATTTATTCTGAAATGTGGTGGGTTTAATAATCTTCCCCCCTTGCCTCTTTCTTTCCATGTGGAGCAGGTAACAAAGATTCTAACAATTACTGCTATCCCTAACTATCTCCCCCTGCCTTCAAGAGATTTTTTTCAGGCTCTGTGAAGTCTTTTTAAGGAAAAAAAAAATGTACCGAAGTTCACTGTACTCTGGACAGATAACTCCTATGGCAGAGCCATTATGAAGAGTTAGAAACAAACTCACATTAAAACATTCACAAATGTTATTTGGCATCAGCTTTTGTGGACTCCAGCCCATTTCATCACATGCATTTCTGTTATAATCATGGATTAGGTTTCTGTTTTACCTCTTGAGCTGCAATGAGCCAATTAGCTTTTGTTCGGAGATTGCTACTGCAGCATCAGTACTGGCAGACTATAATGAAAAAACAAACACATATCCAAAGTCCTATATTATAAGCTAGACAAAATAAAGTCCTCTTGTGGCTAAAATCAGTGCCTAAATCAAATTGATAGCTCCAACCAGTGCAGACCCACTGAATCAATAGAACTGATGTAAGTGTTAATTTAGCAAATTCTCAATGATTTAGTGGTTCACCTTGGGAATCTTAACTGGATTTAAGACACTGTTCTCTATTCATTCTTCAAAATATAAGCATCCCTCCTTGCAGACCCAGAACGTATGCCCTGCTCCCCTCCCCTTAAAGAAGACTCGAACTAGAAAGTGTGATTAACAATTGTATTGAGTACAAAATGCGGAAAATGGTTAAATACAGGTTATTAAATGATAATTGGCAATAAAAGGCCACAACTTGCTGATGGCTGCAAAATAGTTGGTGTTCATGCATGGGTCATGATCCCATCATTGCCCAACCCAATGGACTCATGTCGGACACTTCCGACCCTTCTGGAGGAGAGAGCTGTTGGCCAAGCCACCCTGCCTGACATTCCTCCCCTGCAAAACAAGGTTAATTAAACAGAAATGGGAGGTGAACTTGAACTTGACAGAGACCCCCCCTTTACCTGGATCAGGACCCATGCCATCTGCCCAGCAAATTGAGACAGATAAAGCAAAACATTGTAACATAATGATCTATAGGGAGGGTGGGCGGGTCTTCAGCTCACAATGAACCATTGAAGGGGCCTGAGCAAGAGGCCGGCTTTTATACTGGCCCCATTGCAGGCTCCCTTGTCATCTGACCACACCAGAAGCGCAGCCGGGTGACCCACCTTACTCCTTACAGGGGCCAATCGGGGTAAGGCGGGCTCACCCCGATTGGTCCCTGCTTTCCCTCTCTCTCCTGGCCACAATGCAGGCCGGGAAGGAGAAGGCCAATGATGGCAGCCCCCATGTTGGCCAGCCATGTGGCTGCTGGGGGCTACAGACAGAGGAGCATCGGGGGGGGGGCGCCGGCTGGGCTGCAAACCAGCCCACTGGTGAGCCCCTTTCTCTTCTGCTAAATTCAGGAGAAGGACAGATAGGCACTGCATGATCCACAAAGGGCACACCTTGTAAAGCTTTCAAGTTTTCAGAGGGAACTATCAATTCCTTTTTAAGAGATATGAGTTAGGTGGTTTCCAGAAGAAAGATTGTCTCCAAAGAACCTGGATTATTAAATTTATTGTAAACCACTCTTCTGGAAGACATTGGGAGGACGATACCGATAGTTTGCAGGAATGCTGGGAGATGCATCCTAACAACAAACTGCTTCCCTTCCTCCTCTACAGTCGAGCCCTTTCTATATGTAATGGAAACCATGGCAATTCTCTTGCTCATGCAATGCCAAGCTATTATGTAGCTGTAATTTTCACTAGCCCATAACTATTATGTTAGTTTGGCAGGAATATAAAATGGGGGGTGGGAGGTTTCATAGGTAACATGTTCCTAGAAAAGAGTGTAGAAAATTTGTTTTAGTTCATTTATTTTTTACACCACAATGATCCATAATACTTACTATATTCACAGCAAAGATAGGTTTCATAGTTAAGTTTAGTAAAAGAGCAGATACTTCCACAAAACAAGGAATCTTTACAGTTAAACTGTTATTTTGCAACCATACAGCTGGTGCTGCTGTAACCACTAAGTTCATCCTTACTGGATGGGGCTCTGTATAATGCTGAGCAACCTGGAGAATTACAAGGCAAAAAAAAAAAAATACATTTCAGTATCTATTAATAAGCAGTTGTTTTTAATGTATATATATATAGTATGCTGCCCTGAGTTTTATATGTTCAGTTCCTTTTACACTTGGTTGTGTGCTTATGTGATTGTACAGAACCGTCATTTCTTGCACCAAATTCACAAATTACCCCCACTTTTAAAATAGGTATGTATTTCCATAGCACACAATAATGTGTGTAAGGCTGGTACTGTTTTCATATATCCCATACATGCTTACTTGGAAGTAGGTCCCACTATGCTAGGTGGGGTGGAAGGGTATCAGAACAGGATGGTAGCAGAAGGAGGAATCTGTTAGAAGATTTATTTATTTCCCATCAAACCCTCTTTGCTGCCTCTTTAAAGAGAATTTGGACAGGGAAACAGCAAGTAGTTACAATCAGAGATGTGAAATGGTGTGGGACAAATCAGCACAAACTCTCAACCTGGAGGAGCCCTTCTATGCAAGACTGGCCAATCCATCATCAGACCTACATTTTTTTTTAATTGGTAAATGTAATGGGAGGGACAGTTTGAATCAGGTTTGTGGCACTAGAAAAGCAAGAAATCCTCCATCTATAGGCCCTTTCACACTAAAAAATTACAGCACTATGATCCTACTTTAACTGCCATACCTGCATCCTATGGAGTCTTGGGGTTTGTAGGTTGGTGGGACACCAGAGCTCTGTGGCCAAGAATACTAAATGGCTCTCCCTAAATTGGGCCAGCACAGTGCAGTGGTTTGAGTGTTGGGCTATGACTTGAGACTAGGGTTCAAATCCCTACTTGGACATGGAAACCTACTGGGTGATCTTGGGTAAGTCACACTCTCTCAGACTCAGACGAAGGCAAAGGCAAAACCCCCTCTGAATAAATCTTGCCAAGAAAACCCCATGATACGTTTGCTGGAAGGCACACAACAACAACACACTGCGTTATAACTGTGTAGTGCAAAAGGGCCCTGCACCATTTTATTGATTAAAATCCTCCTCCAAGCTTCAGTTTGTCCTGCAGAAGAAAATATACCCATTACTATTATGTTTGGTTTGGCTGTAAGATTTTCTTATCCAACACGTTTTCTCCATGGTGGAGAAGAGAGTCTGTTCCAAAAAGCACAGCAGGAATACTGTACATGAAAAAATTAATAAGATAGCTGTTTAATTCCATTTTCTTACCCATCTTGAAACCCTGACCCTCCTCCATACAGACCCTGTGATGTTTCAGACTGCTGGAAATTAATTAGAGCTCAAGCAACATCCATGAGCCCCAAACCATTACTGTTTAACTTCAAAAAAAGCTCATGCTTACTTCAGGAATGAGTTGGCTTAGTGCTTCTGTGGTTAAATTAACAGATGAGGACCGCTGCAAAATAAAATAAATAAATTCTACACCAGCTTCTTGCTCAGCTTTGAAATTAAATATTGTTTTTATCGATGCCCTTGATTGCCATTGTTGAGGTCTGTTTGCGTAAGAGGAGAACATTTCAGTGCATCAGTATATACAAAAATGGGAGATAAGTATGCATCATTGAAACATGCACTGGGGGATGGCTGGGATTAGGATAAATGCCAAATTACTTGTACAGAGGAAGACTATGTGAAGCTCTGGAGGTCTCCTATGCACATGCACACGCACACGCACACCAACAACTCCAGAGTTAATCTAGAACCTCACCGCCACCACCCACTGAATTAAATTTCCCATCCATAGCAACACAAAGGAATGTTGACTGGGTTTCCTTTGTACTTTCCACTCTGTCTCTGCAGAGCTTCCCTTCCCACCACTTCTATGGGAAGAGAACCCAACAAGGCATGTGAAAAAGGGTGTGCAGAGGGAGAACTTTAAAAAGGCAGTTTATTCTAAGCAGAAACTATATATCATAATAATGCTAGCTCTTTTCATGAAAGGCACCTTCCCTTCAGGCATGCTTATGAGTTACAAAAGTATAGGTTAAATCTAGTCATTCCAGCCAAGTTTATAAAATAAACATAAGCCCTAATGCAACTAAGCTAAACAGCTCCCTAATCTACTCATGAGGAGTTGTAGTCCAGATGGGCTGGATGTTCATCTTGGCTTTTTGGCTCAGCCTCTATCAAGCACCTTCACTTAGCTGGGACTAGAGTCACCCTGGCTCTCTTTGTTATTCTCTCTGCCTTGTGGCCCCAAGGCAGGATTTATTACCTTTTCACAGAAGAGTCTCAAAGCTCCCTCCAGGTGGTCATCTGGTTGGTCAGCTATCTCCTGATGCTGACCCCCATAAACTGAACTTAACCTGATATATCATTAACCCTTTGTTTACCTGGTTGGCTGTGCTGCCCAGATAATGGGAGAGCCCATTGTCATAAGTCTTCTTTACCAAGAATCTACCAAACCAAAATAACAGAGAAAAGACTTGCCCAACAAACTTGTCACTCCAAATTTGCTTTGCAATATTACTTTTTTCATCCAACATATCCTATTAGTTCTGGAGTTTCTATCCATGACAACTGGGATTTAGCACTATTCTAATTTTCCTATTCAAAGACTTCTATTACTCTGGCCATTTTGTTAGAAAGTTATAATCTACCCTATATCATAAGATCTTTGGGTAGTTTATGATTACCATCATTTAAAAAAAACATTTAATGATTTAAAACAGAAAACCGATTTAAGACAGAACGATAAAACAGAAAAAAATAATTTAAACATTCTAAAAATGTATTAAACAACTTAATTTCAGAAAGTTACTACAAAAAAATTGAACTAGAGTTGTCAGAGCAGGAGCATCCTAGACCCTGAGATTTCAGAACCAAAACCTGAAACCTAGGGATGTCCTCTGCTGATATCTAGGGGACAAGCCTTGTGATGTCCTTAAGTGTAATACATCAAGCATCAACCACAATTGTTCAGAGCATGTCATTCACAGAATCACAGATTCATAGAATTTTAGAGCTGGAGGGGACCAAAGAGCCATCCAGTCCAACCCCTTGCCTTGCAGGAATACACAACTAGAGCACTTCTGAAAGATACCCATCTAACCTTTGTTTAAAGACCTCCAAAGATGGAGAGTCCACTATCCTTCAAGGCAATCTATTCCACTGTTGAATTCAAATTAAAAACACCAAATCCAACAAATGAGAAAATATTTGTCTGGTTGGAAATTAAGTTTTCCAAGCTCTGCACCGAACAGAAAAATCACAGTTTTAACACCTTTGCAAACACTGCTTTTAACATGTAGTCCAATCAAAGGTTTTCCAAGCACTGCTCTGAAAAGAACACAGTCTGTAGTAGCTACTCCAAAGGGGCCTACAGCAGGAGGTGAGGGTGGGGAAACAAGAACACACAATGTAACACACACACACATACTGTATTTATTGGTCAATCTTCTCCAAGTCAAGAAATAAATCATTTTTCCAAAGTTCCTATTCATCCCCCCCAACTCATAATTCTACTTGTACTAACCTCTTCTGAAAAACTGATCTTTGAGGCCCCAATTGTGTAAAACGTCAATGAAAGAGACTTAAAAAAATATTCAGAGATCCCAAAGTACAGCATATTATCACTGTTGTCTGGAAGAGAGAAGGGAACGGTCATGAAGGGAGGTTCTGTACGGTTCCTTATTGGATACACTGAGGCCTGCAAAATATTAATAAAAGAGAAAGTCTCTTGACATTGATGGTTAAGGCTGCAATTCATGCCCTGTTAATTTTGCCCCACTGAGTTCTGTGGAGATTATTTCTGAATAGACATATATAAGATTGTGCTACAAAGTAACAGTTGTTGCTATTAAATAATCTCTACTTCACCTCTGTTTTTAAACAAACTAACAGATTATGTTCCTCATAAAAATCTGTCCAGACCTATCTGGACTAGGAACTCCCAATGAAGAATAATACACATTTACCTGCCAAGAATTGTTAAGCAGTTGTTTAAATATCAGTGCCACCTAACATGTGAGAGCTAACATGGTGTAGTGGTTTGAGTTTTGGACTATGACTCTGGAGACCAGGGTTCAAATCCTTGCTCAGACATGGAAACTCACTTGATGATCTTGAGCAAGTCACATTCTCAGGCTGCTGCCACACTGCAAAAATAATGCAGTTTGACACCACTTTAACTGCCATGGCTCGATGCTATGGAATTCTGGGATTTGTAGTTTTGTGAGATATTTAGTTTTCTTTGACAGAGAGCTTTGGTGCCACAACAAACTACATATCCCAGGATTCCAAAGGATGGAGCCATGATAGTTAAAGTAGTGTCAAACTGTATTATTTCTGCAGTGTGGCAGCAGCCTCAGTCTCAGAGGAAAGCAAAGGCAACCCCCCCCAGCCACTTGACCACATCTTGCCAAGAAACCCCCATGATAACATCACCTTAGGGCTACCATAAATTGGAAATGACTTGAAGGCACAGAACAACAAGAAGCCAACAAACACAGCTGTAATTAGCTATTTATGCATCACCCCAAAAGAGAGCATTTAGGCATAAAGGAGATTATCACACTAGACAGTTATAGTGCTATTATTCCACTTTAACTGCTGTGGCTGCCTCCTGTGGAATTCTGGGGTCTGTAGTTCAGTGAGGCCTATGAGCTCTCTGGCTGAGAATGCTAAATGCTATTCCCTAAACTACAAACCCCAGAATTCCACAGGAGGCAGTCACAGCAGCTAAAGTGGAATAATAGCACTATAAGAGTGCAGTGTGATAAAGTCTACAGATTTGCATATGTTAACGTGTTAATTGCATGAATTGTTTCCTTTTATTCTTGGCTTTTAGAGTCCATTTAGATTCCTCCAGGTATCTTTGACTGGCTAGCCTACAGATTCCGTTTGTTATTAAGTATGATTTCTAGGAATTAAACAGCAAAGCAAATTTATAGAAAACAAAACCCAAGACTATTGTATGAAGCAAACTGTGATGAGAACAGCAAACATTACTCATAGATACACAGCTTCACACAGCAGAAGAGGATACAGGGTTACCTTAAAATCCAGCTCAATGTAGGATCTAAAGACTTCTGGAGATTTTGTAAGGGAATAATCGATTTGGGCAAAGGAATCAATTTGGGATGTGTCTGTAAAGGTTGAGGAACAAAAATCAAAATTATTTAGTCATCCAAAGTTATTTTAACTTCTTTCCTTCAAGAGATCTTTCCAAAGACAAACATGGTTTATTACAACAGCATGATAATATAGAAAATAATGTTAATTTAAATACCTTTTCCTTGAGAAATTTCTCCACATTTAGAAAACAAGCAAATCCAGATTTAGAAAACAAACAAATCCTAGAATGGCTTCCATTTTCAAATCTCACCATTCTCTCATTTCAGTAATTCGGCACATGAATGAAAACGGCAAAGTTAATTCATCATTAGGGACACACATTGGAAAGATCATCATAATAGACTCACCCTGAAGTTTCTTAAGAGCTGCAGCCATTTTTTGGATTCCTAACCGAATGCTCAGACACACCTGTGAAGAAAGATACTTAAGTCTATAAAAAGTTTATGCTAACAATTTATTTCTCTCAGTTAGCCTCAAAGATCCTACAAGATCCCTCTTCAGAAGATATTTATACTGTATGTTTGTGTTGTGTGTCCTGAAGTTATTTCCAACTTATGGCAACCCTAAGGCAACACTATAATGGGCTTTTCTTGGCAAGATATGTTCTGAGGGGGGTTGCCACTGCCTTCCTCTAAGACTGAAAGAGTGTGATTTGCCTATGGTCAGCCAGTGGTTTTCCATGGCCGAGCAGGAATTCAGACCTGGGTCTCCGAAGATCCTAGTCCAGCACTCAAACCACTATGCCACTCTAGCTCTTAGGATATTTGTACTTCATCAGTTACTATGTTTTAGTCTGCCAGAGAAACATTCGCGATGTCCGTCATACTCGAGTGATGCCCAGTGCAGAATGCCAAACAGATCATTGCCTCGTAAGATGTAAACTAAATCTTCATCTTAAGTTCAAACCTAAGAGGGGTGGCATCTTAAAGAGGTGACTCCAAGTCAACAATCTTCAACAAGCTACCATGAGAGACAAAATCTGCAAACAAAACTTGAAGACCATCCTACAGATCTCTCTCCTACAGTGCTTTGGCAACATATCAAAAACAGTATCCTCCAGTCTGCGGAAGAATCCCTCGTGTTCTCCCACAAGAAAAATCAAGACTGGTTTGATGAAAACAACCAAGAGATCCAGGAGCTGTTGGCAAAGAAGAGAACTGCTCACCAGGCATACCTCACCCAGCCATGTTGCCATGTAAGAAAAGCAGCTTTCTGTCTCACATGTAGTAAACTTCAACAAAAACTCCGAGACATGCAGAACAAGTAGTGGATCAATATAGCAGAAAAGCCACAACGCTGTGCAGATTTGGGTGATCTTAGAGGATTTTATAAAGCTCTTAAAGCAGTGTCTGGACCTACTTATCAGGTCCAAAGCTCCTTATACAGTACAGATGTTCAAACATTAATTACTGATAAAGCCTCCATCCTGAATCGATGGGCTGAACATTTTCAAAGTCTCTTTAGTGCCAACCGAGTAGTCCAAGGCTCAGCTATCCAACATATGATACAAAAAATGATGAAAAATGAAGTGGACATAGCTCCCACTTTGGAAGAGACCCTTAAGGCCATACAGCAGATGAAAAATGGCAAGGCAGCTGGGATTGATGGAATTCCACCTGTTTGGAAACACAGAGGTCATGCACTCCATGATAAATTCCATGAACTCCTTGTGAATTGCTAGGAAAAAGGGAACTGCCATCAGATCTCCGAGATGCAGTCATCATCACCCTGTAAAAGAAAAAAGGACCAAAATTCGACTGCTCAAACTATTGAGGCATAACACTGCTCTCTATTGCTGGAAAAATCCTTGCAAGGATACTCCTGAACAGATTAGTTCCTGCTATTGCAGAAGAACTTCTTCCTGAAAGCCAATGAGGCTTCAGAGCCAATAGGAGTACTACAGATATGGTATTTGCCCTTAGACAACTGCAAGAGAAATGTAGAGAGCAGAACAAGGGTCTCTATGTAACGTTTGTCGACCGCACCAAAGCCTTCGACACTGTGAGTAGAAAAGATCTGTGGCAGATCCTGGAAAAACTAGTATGTCCCCCCAAATTCCTTAAAGTGATTATCTTACTACATGAGGATCAGCACGGTCAAGTCAGATATGGCGATGCTCTTTCAGAGCCCTTTCTAATAACTAATGGAGTGAAGCAAGGTTGTGTTATTGCGCCAACTTTATTTACAATCTTCTTCAGCATGATGCTCCAAAGGGCTACGGCAGAGCTCGAAGAAGATGACGGCATCTATATACGTTACCGTACTGATGGTAGCTTGCTTAACTTAAGCCGTCTGAGGGATCACACTAAGACTCTAAACTATCTAGTCCGTGAGCTGGTCTTCGCTGATGATGCTGCCCTTGTTCCCCACACAGAAGCAGCTCTGCAGTGCCTAATATCCTGCTTCGCAACAGCTTCAGAGCTGTTTGGGCTGGAAGTCAACCTGAAGAAAATGGAAGTTCTTTACCAGCCTGCACCACAGGATGAACACCACCATCCCCACATTGCCGTCGGCAATTCTGTGCTTAAGTCCGTTCAGCAGTTCACCTACCTGGGAAGCATCATCTCCTCAGATGCCAAGATTGACAAAGAGATTGATCACAGACTAGCAAAGGCACATAGTGCATTTGGAAGACTTTACAAAAGAGTCTGGAGTAATAAATACCTGAGGCGAAGCACAAAAATCAGTGTGTATAGAGCCATTGTACTGTCTATTCTCTTTTACAGGTTTGAAACATGGGTCACCTATCGCCAACACTTACGACTCCTGAAACGCTTTCATCAGCGCTGTATACGCACAATCCTAAATATACACTGGACTGACTATGTGATGAATGTTGCTGTCCTTGAGCAAGCAGGGATCACCAGCATTGAGGCCATGACATTGAAAACACAGCTGCGCTGGGCAGGGCACATTTCTAGGATGGAGGACCATCTCCTCCCAAAATAGTACTCTACAGTGAACTCACCACAGGTCAGCGTAAGAGGGGCGCTCCAAAAAAGCAATACAAGGACACCCTGAAACAACATCTCAGGCTCGGCCAAATTGATCACCAACAATGGTCCGCCCTGGCCTCACATCGGGAAGCATGGAGATGTACTATCCACAAAGCTGCAGCCTTATTTGAGAACTCACGCCGAACAAGTCTTGAAGAGAAACGACAACTCAGAAAGAATCACAACCCAGAAACATCACCCAAGGAGACCTTCTACTTTGCTTTCTGCAACCGGACTTGTTTATCTTGGATTGGCCTTTTTAGTCATCAACGCACTTGCAGAAAACTCAGGATGAGTCCTTCCTGAATTTTTGTTTGCGAAGAAAAGCCAGAGACTTCATCAGTAATGGGCAGAGTCAGCTGAGTTTAACTGCTCGTGAATCTTTCATTCTCTAGCGCAGCGGTGGGGAATGTGTGGCTTGATAGATATTTTTGGACACCCATCAGTGCCAACACAGCCAATCATGAGATATAATGAGAGTTGCAATTGAACATCTAGAGAGCCCCATGTGGCAATCCGCTGAGGTTATCATACCAATAATCACCACCCATGGGAATGTCACCTCAAATCCCCACATACATTGACAAACCTAAACACCTTCTCACATTCTTCCTATGGGTATTACTGCCACCAGAATCCCCACTAGATCCACTTCTCCTATTACCAGGGGGAGATAATTGTGGCAGGTTTGAGGGCCAATTTTCTGTAACTGGGACCCCCACAAGGCATTACCAGCTGATAAGAATTTAAAAAACAAACCTCTAAACAAAAACAAACAAACAAAAAACCCTAAACAAATCCAGAAATAGTCAGAAGTCCCTTTCTAGTTTTGAAAAGTGGGCTTAAAAAAATGTTAAACAGCACAAGGGTTTTTTTTAAATCTATTTCAAAGGCAAACTATCACTCCCGGAGTGGCCATCCACACTGGGGAGGGTAGGAAAGGAGTAATTTGTGATGTCTGGGGGAGCTGAGGGATATGAAAGCAGACTTGCATGCAGCCTCAGAGGTAGTTTTCCCCCAATTTGATATATCCTACAATTAAAAACCTCCAGCCTTTAGGCAGGAATAAAATGTCTCTGTCTGTGGGACAGAGGCTCCATGACCATGGGAATTATTTTTATAATTTATTTAATATCACATACAATATTGTGTTCTCAGTTCCTGCTCTAGGAGCAACTTCATTGTCCATGCATGTTATCTGTCTACATCTAAATCATTCTAAGACCCCTTATGGATATCTGAAACTGTGGATAACAGGGAACCCTGTTATTTTCAATGAGATGAATTTCAGAAGTTGACCACAGAATCACATTGGAGGACCTAGAAATGCCTAGTGAGAACATTCTTTTTGGATGTGGATAGGTGAAACCGTGGAAACTGAATCCATGGATATAGGGGTCCACCCATATATTTTTTCCAAAAAATGTAGACAACTTACTCTGTTTTGCAGCCTTCTTTGTATATTTTTTTCCAGATACTGGAAAAACATGTCATAGTACCAGCTGAGAATAAAGGAACACAAAGGACTTTAATTTTTCCATGGGCTGCTTTACACAGCAGGTTTTATTGCATTAAGTTGCACTTTAGCGCTTTCCCTCATCAGTGGTTGGTAGTTTACACGGTATATGTTTACACAGCTATATTTTGTGGCTCTTTGATTTTTTCCGCTTTGAGGTTCACACAGCCAAAAGTGCTGGGGCATGGCCAAGCATTGGAGAGGGAAAGGAATGCCATAGGAATGTCTGCCCTGGCCCCAACTCCATGCTTAACAGCTTTTAGAGGCACCCCCCCCACTCCCTTCCCACAAATCAAATGTAAGGTTTTCCTCCTTGCTTAAAACAGCATTTTCTGCCAAATAGAGGAAAGCCAGAGAGAGAGAGAGAGGGAAAATAACAGCTTAGAGGCAGTCCCCCCCACAACTCCCTTTCCACAATTCAAACGGAAGGTTTTCCTCCTTGCTTAAAACAGCATTTTCTGCCAAATAGAGGAAAGCCGAGAGAGAGGGGGGTGGAATAGCAGTTCAGCTCTGCTACAGGCCTTCGTGAAATGGTTTTTCTCCCTCCCCCATGCACAGGATCACAGCTGATGATGAATTGAGCTTTTACATACTTTCAAAACAGCAGAGAGGATGAGAAGGAATGCTCCCTGAATGAAAATTGTTGGGAATCCGTTTTGTTTGCAAACTGGCTTCCAAGAGAGGATTTTTCAAAGTTTCCTCTAATCGCTACTGTCTTTCCCTCCCTCCCTGCCCCTCTTTTAAGCCCACCCCTGCATCATCAACCAATCACAATGCAGCTCTGCTGTAACCCTTAGTGGAATGGTAGTTTACACTGCCAATAAAGCGCTACATTGCAAATATACCGGCAAAAGTAGCGACATCCCCTGGCATGCTATATTTGGGTGTTTTACCTCCCCCCCCTTCTGAATGAGGTGATGCTGTGCTGCGATCCGTGGGAACTATGAGCTATCTTAGCAGTATATTTAGAGGAGTATTTGCCCGTGTAAACGACCCCCATGTCAATTATTGCTTAATAATACCAATAACACATAGTTATGACTTATGTAAAGACAATTGATAAGAAGTCTAATCATATACTGAGTTAAGTCTAACGATTCCAATTAGAATACTGCCAATTTGCTAAAAGTTTAAAACTTGCTTTACTGTTTCAAGATGTGGAACTGTACTACTGTAGAAATAATACTAAGGCAACCAAAATTCTATTCAGTGGAAATAAGCCACACTGAACTTGAAACAGCATACTTACCTCTGAGTAGACATGTAAATCACAGTGCTGAGAATAACTCATACATGGCAGCCCCTGTGGGAGTCTCTTTTTAAACATTTTCTTGAATAATTAAATGGTACAATGCTACAGCCTTGCATCTAACAAAAACCGGTGCTGCAGCATTACACAAACAAGAACATTTCACACAGTCTTTTTAACAATTAGAATGGTAATACAGTACATAGAAATATAATCAACAGCTAAGGATTAATAATAATGGCAATAAATAATTCCAGAGGTCAAGATGTGATTGTGGAGGGGATAGATCTTTTTCATTTGTTAAACTACAAATAAAATACTAAACAGCATAAAAAAATACAGCACAAAATTTTGAATCTTGCTGAAGGGAATAATTTCTTAATTCAGGTATTTGACAAGTCAACTTTTATAATAAGGCTAAGGTCTACAACCTAGGGCCCATGTAAATGGTGAAAATACCCCTCATGCAATTTGCTGGGAATCCTACTTATCTAAATGGGATCCAGAGCCAATCCACACTATTTGGAATGAGGGGGGCCCAAAATGGCAAAAACGCAGTAAAAGCCTTCGCGACTTTCCTTGTGCTTTTAAAAAAACCACGAGGGGGTGCACATCCCTGCTTATTTGGACTATCGAACAACAAAAAATCTGAAGGGAATTACCAAGCTGATTGGCTGGGCAAGAGCAGGGGTGGGGATTGCTAGCAGGGCAAACGCCTGCTGCCGCCATGTTGGATTTTCACCTTAGCAATCGCTCGCTAAGGTGATAAAACAGGATGAATTTTGTTTTGCTTTCCTATAAACTTGGAAAAATTCTCTATTGCACCAGCGCACCTTGGGAAGACTTAAAAAAAAATGGTGCCAGTGAAGAACTAACGCAAGTAAATCATTCATGACCACCATCTAGAATGAGGCTTATAGGGGCTTCCAAAGCCAGAAAAACCATTTAGATTTGTTGCTGCTGTGAGATGCCAATACTGTGAGGTACTTTGGATTTTTCCCCTTGTGTAGATGGGCCCCTAGATTTCCATTTTGGTAAGGAGAGAGTTGATGCTGATTTCCACTTTTGCACTATTTCTAGGAAGACACATAAAATTTAACAACTCATCCTTCTTTTCTCGGTGATTCTGCTCATTCTTGGTGTTTTAGGCTGAATTCACACCTGTAAAATAATTCATACTTACCTCATTGCATTCTGTTGGAACACATGACGTTCCTCTGGATTCGAAGTGAAAATACTTCTTTTTGATGTCCAAGTGGTTTAAAGCAATTTTTAAAACCTCACCTTTTACTCTGCAGTTTCCAGGAAAAACTGTTTTTTGCAATGTGTGTCCTGAGCCCTGAACCCAGATTGGGGTGGCATCAGAGGGTGGGGTAGCTGGGATGCAGGACAGATTGAGGGGGGTGGCATCTTCTATCCTGCAAGTGTGTGTGTGTTACATTCAGTGTACGTCTGAGATTCTCTGCATGCTGGTGTTTGTGTATTACACTTTTAAAAATATTTATTAATATTTATTATTTTATTAATAAAATAATACCCCCACACTGTTTTTTATTTTTTATTTATTTATTTATACCCCGCTCTTCAGCCACAAGGCTATCAGAGCGGCTTACAAATTGTTTTAAGCAATAGCTATTTACACATCTACACTGCATTAAGCAGTTTCCAATGTGTGTTAGCTGATTGCCCCCACAAGCTGGGTACTCAATTTACCGACCTACGAAAGGATGGAAGGCTGAGTGAACCTTGGAGCCCGCTGGAATTGAACTTGCAACGTGGTGACTTGCAGTACTGGCATTTAACCACTGCGCCACCAGGGCTCCTTTTTTTTTTTTTTTTTTTTTGCAATGTGTGTCCTGTTGATCTCATGGCTGGGCTTAGCTGGGGAGGGAGCGGCTGCGGTCCCAAGGAGAAGGAGAATTAAAAAGTGGTGCTTGGCCAGGATGGTGGGAGCAGTGGCCCTAAGGAGGAGAAAGAAGCATTTTTTCCTCCTTTTCCTTGATCCCTTCCCAGGCTGAGCCATGTTCCCAAAGTTGCTCCAAAGTCAAGTGGCTCATGGCCAAAGGCTTCATCCAGAACAAGGCGCCCAGACATGAAATCAACAGTGAGAGGGTAGATCAGTCTTGTGGCTGGGCTCAGTCAGGGAGGGGGTCGTGGTTCCTAGGAGTAGGAGAAAGAAAAAAGCGGTGCTTGTCTGGGAAGGTGGCGGCAGCGGCCCTGAGGAGTGTATGTCACGTGTGTGTGTGGACATATAAAGTTCCCTCACTTACTTATGATCATTCACTGGGGAACGACGGGGTAAGGGGGTTGGATGGAGGAGCCATCCAATGAGAGTGCAAGGAAAACAAACAAACAAAAAAGCTATTGGTTGATATGTTGATGCATGCTGGGAAGAAGAAAAAAGTGCAGACAGGGTTTTTTTTTAAGTAAATAAGTTCTTTTAGTATAGTAGTTCCTTTCACTTAATATATGGTAGTGGTTCTTCAAATTCTTACAGGCAACAATAATTCCTTTTCTGAGCAAGTAATTAACTGCTACAGGAAAAAAAGAAGCTGCATGATTTGTAATTGGCTCCCCTGAAGTGGTGAACTGAACTTTACCATCCTTTCAAAGACTTTGTTTTTCTCGCTAAAAGGTCAAAGAACTCCTTGGGCTTTATGATGCCGTACTTGCTAGTGGGGTTGCATAGCTAGGATGCTCTCCTACTCAACATTGAGTACTGTTTGAAAAAAGTGTATGCTTGGGGATAAAAATGATACACTATCGCAATAGAGTCTGGAGAAGTAGCTGCATGCCCCTAGGAGTTGCAGAAGAGCATATGTGTCATATGTTTCTAAAGACCTATTCTATTCACTTGGAAATCAGAAGATGACTTTTCAAAGCTCTGCTAGTACTTTGTCACTGAAAGACACCATGGAAAATGGCTTTCTAATTAGTTCTTCTAGCTTCTCTCCAGGTGGCAGCTGTCTCCTGAAAATGAACAGCATTCCTAGAACTGAGGCATGGAACAATGCAAGCAACATGCAGATAATGTCAAAAGACAGCCCTTCAGTTGTAAAGGTAACTGAATCCTCTTTGCATGGCATGAAAAGTGACCTGCAGGCTTCATGTGATGGTGCTGCAGCATTCTGCAAAACTCCAGTTCAGCCATATGCCTTTGATTTGTCAAACTTGAGTTTTGCAAGTAATAGCAAGTCCAATTCCACAGTAGATGTATTCTGTGAAACCAAATCTTCTACCCCATGCAAAGAAGATAAGGTCTCTAAACTAACTGAGAACATGCTGTTAAAGAGTTCTGAAATGAATGATAGTACAGTCTTCAAGAAGCCACCTCCACCACCAATGTGGGAGATCTCTGGAATACAAGCTACTCTGGACAACACACTTTCTCTAGAAGCAAGCATAGAAGAACTTGGGTCTCTGGGCTCCATGAAAACTGATACCCCATCTCTAGAGATGTCACATTTTGCTATGTGCACTGGCTGGAAGTGGTGTGCTAGTATATCAGACTTTAGCTCTTTGAGCCAAAGTTGCTTTGATGTAGAATAGCTTGATGGTCTGGTCCATCAGTTCAGCTATTTAATATTTATTTATTTATTTATTTATTTATACCCCGCTCTTCAGCCACAAGGCTATCAGAGCGGCTTACAAATTGTTTTAAGCAATAGCAATTTACACATCTACACTGCATTAAGCAGTTTCCAATGTGTGTTAGCCAATGTTTCACAAGGTGTACTATACAGATACAAAAGTCTTATACCATCTGACAAGACAGTAAAATCTTGTCATCTTGCTGAAGGAAAATTTTAGAGGCCTGTGCAAGGCTTTTGGGTAACCTGAACATGCATACTTCAGAGCTGAGTAATAGCTGAATATTAAATTGGAAAAGAATTCTGTTGCCATGTTCAGAATATGGGAGCTAGGATCTTCAGAAGTGTCCAGGCGTTGTGAAGGACTGGAAAGGCAACCTATGATCAGTATAAAATGATGGTATTAGTTGAAGTGCCGAAAGTGGGTTTGTTTTTTAACTTGCACAGAATAATTTCTTGTACACTTCAGTGACAAATGGCCTTTGTCTTTTTTATAGGAATGCAAATAAAGTTACTAATTTTGTCTTCAAAAAAAAAAGGGGGGGGAGAGAAAAAAGCGCAGCCACTTGTGTGCTGTTACCTAAAATACTTTGATTCAGACATGGGAAGAAATGCCCTTTTGTACCCATTCGAATTCAGGTGGGGTAAATGTGTGGCTATAAATACAATTTGAGTCTTGTTGATTACAAATGGGTGTGGCATTAACAGGGTGAAACCGGAGCAGAATGCTGTGCACTGGAGCTCAATTATTTTGCTGGTGTGGATTCAGCCTCAAGTCAAATTCTGACCAAACCTTCTGTTTGGCAATTGTGCTCATTCTTGGCTTCTTTTGATCTTCTGGCTTCACCTCCGGATTACTTCAACATGCTCAATCTTCCATTTCCCATCTGTTCCTCCTTTTTTGACAGTGCTCAAGGTTCAGCTTGACAACTGAATTTAATCATTGCTGCAACATTCTGCTGAGTTACCGGACTCCACCCCAGTTGGTTTATGCTACACAGGGAAAAACTAGGGTGGTTTTGATTCCAGGAACTATACAGAAAGAACTTTTGCAAGCTCTAGGATGAATACACAAGCAGGAATAATAAAATCCTCTTTTTCTTTGTGACTGTCAAGTATTGGCACAAAGGGAGAGAATCATTAGTCTATCCAATCACAGTTGCCGTATTAATTGAAGGCAAACACTATAAAAAGAGAAGGCAAAACCATTTCAGTACTGCCTATAGCTGACTATGTGTTCTTGTTGTTATTTTCATTTATATTCCACCTTTCTCCCATGGTGGGAACCAAGGCAGCTCACAGATGAAAATCCATTAAAAACTATCAATACAATTTTAAAAACAATTAAAATCATCAGAATTAAAACAATACAAAATATTTAAAACATACAAAAGTTAAGAAATAAATAAAATACACATGCTGCTAAGAAGCCTACCTGAGTGTAGTTACGTATTTTTCACAATGTAAATCACCACATTTTATTAGTGGTTGTAAGAGTGAGGGCAGGTAGAGGAAACACCACTCAAGCCACATCACACAAGATGTTAAACAACACTTATGGCAACATTATATTATATTGCCATCAGCATCCCTAACATATGATAAGTGTAATGTTTAGACATGGCTCCAGCACTGTGGGCTAGCAATTTCAAATCTTTTCATATGGAAAGCCCTTCATCGACTGTAAGTGGTCAAATGAAAAAATATTAATATTAAAAATGTCATTAGAGAAATTGAAGCAGGATGTTGTGAGTATAAGATCCATTATTTCATTATTATTTATTTAATTGATATCCTGGCTTTCTGTCAATATGGGACTCAAGGCAGCTTTACAACAATGATCCCGATGAAAGGCTACTCGCTCACTGTAAGTTGTAGCTCTCGTGTGGTAGTGAGATATTTAGTGGCTATCATGCAGGGGTTTATCATTTTAACCCTTGGCTGTTATTTGTTGGACACTGGATCAAGGTTGTTTCAAATTAGACTCTAACTTGGCCTTAGTGTGTCCTGGGATGAGGACCTTGTGGTCTTCCAAGTGCTGGACTACAACTTCTATCAGTATGGCAGTGGTACAGTTATAGTTCAGCAACATCTGGAGAGTCATAGGTATCCCAGCCTTGTTTTAAGCCAATTGAAAGAACATGATTTAATCCCCAGCAATAATGCTGCTTTTACATTGGACATGGATTGGCTATAACAAATCTCTTGCACTTACCTTCGTCTTCCACTCAGCTGGACTTTAATATCACCTATGCTCATACGGCAGTCATGAACAAGCATCAACAAATATCCTCTGTTATTCTGTGCCATAATCATAGTTGCTGTAACAGATACTCCTGAAATGGATATTTCAACTTTTCCATGATAGTCTCTGCACAGATTGAAAGGAAGAAGAATGAGGGAACGTTATCTGCTAAAGTAGCCAAAACTAATATCCAGATAGGCAATGTTATGGTCATATCATTAAACCTAACAGGATTTCTGTGTCTCAACTTCTCTGTTTACATTTTAGCTCATTGACTTCTGGATTGGAGCCCCTAATTTAGCTGTACAATATAATTATTTTTATCCCTACAGCAAAACCAAACAAGGTCTTTGACTCACAAATGGAACTTACAACAGCCAGTTATTCAAGGTCCAGTGTGTACTAATTCTTGCAGAAGCATCTCTAACAGCTACTACTATCCTGTTCTCAGGTACTAGAATCACAGAAGTATTATGCATTGAAACTGATGTGATTTGAATCCTGCAAAGAGAGGAAAAGATCATATTGTATGATGAAATAGTTTGCAGGGGGGGGAATCATTCACTCTAATACAGACAACACTATATCTAGGAATAAAGTTATTTCATACTGATAACTTAGCCACAGACATTTTTCAATCCTTGAAATGTAATGCAGAAAACTGAGCGTGACAATGATGGTGTCCAGCCTCCCACATCCCCACCCTCCTATGCTGTACTTCAATGCAAAGTAGAACTGAATGTCCACCTGGATGTTGGGACTAACTCAGGCTGAAATCCTTAGCATGCTTATTAGAACGTAAGATTTAGCATACATAATGGAATCTACTTCTGAATAAACATTCATAGTACTGTGTGGATGGCGAACACTTATGTTGTTCACAGTGTTCATAGTGACACTTCTGAGAAAAAATGGGTAGATCAGGGGACTAGTATATCTTTAATGCCAAGTAACCCAAGAAACATGAGGGATAAATATTTTCAATTGCTGCTGTTGTTAACTGCTCTTGAATTGGCTTCAACTCATGGCAACCCCATGGATGAGATATCTCCAAGACCTGTCCAATAATAATAATAATAATAGAATCATAGAATCATAGAATTGCAGAGTTGGAAGAGACCACAAGGGCCATCCAGTCCAACCCCCCTGCCACGCAGGAAATCACAATCAAAGCTTCCCTGACAGATGGCCATCCAGCCTCTGTTTAAAGACCTCCAAGGAAGGAGACTCTACCACACTCCGAGGGAGTGTGTTCCACTGCCGAACAGCTCTTACTGTCAAAAAGTTCCTCCTCATGTTGAGGTGGAATCTCTGTTCCTGGAGCTTGCACCCATTGCTCCGTGTTCCAGTCTCTGGAGCAGCAGAAAACAAGCCTGCTCCATCCTCAGCGTGACATCCCTTCAAATACTTAAACAGGGCTATCATATCGCCTCTTAACCGTCTTTTTTCCAGGCTAAACATACCCAGCTCCCTAAGTCTCTCCTCATAAGGCATTGTTTCCAGACCTTTCACCATTTTAGTTGCCCTTCTCTGGACACGCTCCAATTTGTCAATATCCTTTCTGAATTGTGGTGCCCAGAACTGGACACAGTATTCTAAGTGAGGTCTGACCAAGGCAGAATAGAGTGGCACTATTACTTCCCTTGATCTAGACACTATACTTTTATTAATACAGCCCAAAATTGCATTGGCCTTTTTAGCTGCCGCATCACACTGTTGGCTCATGTTCAACTTGTGGTCTACTAGGACTCCTAGATCCCTTTCGCACGTAGTCTCATTCAGCCAGGTCTCTCCCATCCTATATTTATGCATTTCATTTTTCCGCCCTAAATGCAGTACTTTACATTTCTCCGTATTGAATTTCATTTTGTTAGCTTTGGCCCAGCTCTCCAGTCTATCCAGGTCATTCTGAATTTTGATCCTGTCCTCTAGGGTATTAGCTACTCCTCCCAATTTGGTGTCATCTGCAAATTTGATAAGTATGCCCCTAATTCCCTCATCTAAGTCATTGATAAAGATGTTGAATAGCACTGGGCCCAGGACAGAACCCTGTGGCACCCCACTGGTCACATCTTTCCAAGACGAAGAGGAGCCACTGCTGAGCACCCTTTGGGTTCGGCCGGTCAACCAATTACAAATCCATTGAACAGTTAACTTGTCTAGCCCACATTCTACAAGCTTGTTTGCAAGAATGTCATTAATAATAATAATAATAATAATAATAATATTTATTTATACCCCGCCCCTCTGCTAAAAACAATCGGGGCGGCTTCCAACAATTAAAACATTATAATAATGACTAAAAACACCACCCACCCCCACCCTCCCCCATAAAAAGACATTAAACACAATAAGATTAAAACCTTCTAACTAAAAAACACATTAAAAACAAATATATACATAATTTTTAAAAAGCCAGGAGACTGAGTTCCTGAGGCTGGGATCTAATCAGGAAAGGCCTGCCGAAAGAGATCCGTCTTTAGTGCTTTTTTAAAGCTACTCAAGCTCGTCAGCTGACGGATCTCATTCGGCAGGCCATTCCACAATTTGGGGGCGATTACTGAAAAGGCCCTCTGGGAGGTTGCTCTACTGCCCTACTTAGATCCAGCAGGTTCAGGCCTGTGTCTTCCTTGACTGAGTCTATCCACCTAGTATGCGGTCTTCCTCGCTTTCTTTTTCCTTCCACCTTTCCTAGCATTATTGACGTTTCTAGTGAGCTCTTCCTTCTCATGATGTGTCCCAAGTACAACAGCCTCAATTTGGCCATCTTGGCTTCTAATGTGAGTTCAGGCTTGATCTGTTCTAAGACCCATTCGTTTGTCTTTTGGGCCATCCACAGAATCCTTAGCACTCTTCTCCAACACCACATCTCAAATGAATTGATTTTCTTCCTATTAGTTTTTTTCCACTGTCAGCTAGAATTTGCCTACTAGACAGCAATTTGGCCACCTAAGCTTTCCCTGCTGCGGTGCACATTGCAGGGACATCAACCTAATATCTTACCCCATTTGGAAGGCCAGAATAGCTCACATTGCTAAACAAACTAAAATAAAAGAATCAAAGAATCAGTTGGAAGTAGTTGCAGATTAAGCCAAATCCAGAAGAGCAGATTTAAAACCAGGGCATATTGACACAACATTCACAAACCAAAGACATGTTGTGACAAAGATCATGCATATGTACCTAGAAATTCTGTAGTCAACAATACCAAATAAGAATCTCTGAGTGCCATTCCTATCTGGAAATCCTTTTTCCTTTATTTCTTGCTGCAGGATCTTCAGTCCAACTTCCTTTCCTAGAACAAAGAGATGTCAATTCAAATCTGTACTCCATTCTAATGAGCACTCTTGCATGCAGGAAATTCTAGGCAGTGCCATTGATACCAACAGAGTTATTTGTTGCAGTTCTGATTTGTCACCAATTGATTCTTCTACTCTGGCACATTGGCATATGTTGTCTGACACAACCTAAATAAGGTTATTGTATTCACAGACATGAACAGTACTGGGCAAAGAAGGGATAAGAACAAGTCAATATATAAAACCAGTCTAAAAAAGAAACAGACTATCCCTTCTATTAGATTGAGCTCCACAGTGGCATGGGAAGGAGTAATACATGAAAGGAGTCCCTTTTCTCACAACCTGCACATTGTTAGAAATGCTTGGTCTGTCCACTAATAGGATATATCTATACCACAGACTTAAGTGGCTTTACTATGCCATTCCTCTCCCCAGGAAAACTGGTGAACTGCAGTTATGGGAGATGTATATGATAAGAGCAGTCAACAGCTTATGTAATTCACAGATCTATTTGCTTGGTTGCTTGGAGTGCAAAAGGTTGTTGTGAGGATTAAAAGGTGGGCAGGGGGATAATGTATGCCACCTCAAAAGAAAATTCAATATAAAAATGCAATAATTAATACATTCATAAAAACACAATTCTTACCATAATTCAGACCTCTTTGTGTAATTCTCACTTTGAGTCCAGGATTAGCCTCAAGATGCAGGACAAAAAGACTTAACAGGGGAGAAACACACCACAACTTCATCTTCTTTTTCCCTGCTTTCATTCAATATGGCCTGTTATATGTATGGTAATTGCATAGTTACATTTGGCATTAGCAAATTTTATACGTACACACTGCAAAAACAGAAATCAGGCTGCTTACTTAAATGGCATTAACCCCTTTGAAGCTGCAATTCTATGCAGATTTACTATGCACCTCTGCATACCTTCCAACTGTACTGATTTGGCAGGGTCAGTCTTGATTAATCCTCTGTCATCCAACTTTTTCAATTGCTTTTAAAATGTCCTAGTTTGTCTTTCCACCTCCCACTCTCCCCACTTTGTCCTCAGCTTACTTCCACTGGTGCAAATTGAGTTCAAGGTGCCAAAGTTTGCACTCAGTTAACTCAGTGGGGGGAGAGGAGTGGGGGGGGGCATAAAGCTCAGCAGAAAGCAAACTATGGTAACTTCTCTTATCTTGTCTGTTCTGCACCACTAATAACATTTACCATCTTGACCACACTCTGATATTGCTTGGTCACATGCCCCATTTTTCATCTGTGAAATATTGGAAGGTATGCTTCTGATATGCATATAACTGTACTATACAACATAGTTTTAACGTTTCTCACTTTGTCTTCCAGCACTGCATACAGTTTTCATTCTATAGAAATGTAAAGTGAAGCCATATGAATAATCAGCTAATATGCTATTTTGTATTTTATGTATTGATGAATAACATGTCTAATAGGAGCCCTGGTGGTGCAGTGGTTTAATGCCAGTACTGCAAAGTCACCACGTTGCAAGTTCGATTCCAGCAGGCTCCAAGGTTCACTCAGCCTTCCATCCTTTTGTAGGTCGGTAAAATGAGTACCTTGTTTGTGGGGACAATTAGCTAATACACATTGGAAACTGCTTAATGCAGTGTAGATATGTAAATTGCTATTGCTTAACAATTTGTAAGCTGCTCTGATAGCCTTTGTGGCTGAAGAGCGGGGTATAAATAAAAATAAATAAATAAATAAATAAATAGTAGAAATCTTTCAGACCCTCAGGAAGTGAATGGACTTTTAAATCAGGGCTTAACTAATTGGACAAAGAGGCTAAAGAAAGTACAGTTGTCCCTTCATATTCACTGGGGTTTGGTTCCAGGACCTCCCGTGGATACCAAAATTGTGAATACTCAAGTCCCATTATATTCAATGGCATAGCAAAATGGTGTCCCTTATATATGATGGTAAAATCAAGGTTTGCTTTTTAGATTATTTTTTTTAAAGACTATTTTCAAGCCATGAATACTTAAATCCATGGATACCAAATCCATGGATACAGAGGGACAACTGTATTACTAAATTTAACAGTTACTGAAATACACAGTCCAGTATTAGACTGGAAGTCCTTAAAGCTGCAATCTTGTGCACACCTTTGTGCAATAAACCTGACTGAACAAAATGGGACTGATTTCTGAATAAATATGTATAGGATTGCCGTACTACACACATACAAGACTGTAAAAACCCAGCACAGTACTTCACTTACTGCAAATACAGTTCTAACATGTAATAACAAAATCACCACAAGAGCACTTTTCCATTTGCAAAACAGACAATTATCTCAAAGATACAGAAACACTTTTAAATATGTTAGATAACTAAAAGGTCTTCATCCTTGTTTATTTTAAATCAGTTTTGGTTATACAGTATATTCAAAAGCCACAAAACTCTTCTTAAATTAACTTCATGTATCATAGTCCCAAACAAGTTTAAAACTACGTGTTTTACAGAAGGTACAATTATAGCTACCAAATGATTGCTACTGATTTGTATGTTTAGTAAATTGACACATTATGGTACAATTCCAGAATTCTAATTCCAACATAAGTTTTGTTAAAAAGAAAATTACAAGGACAATCCTCAAAGGACAGAATAGTTGCTTTAAGATTATTTTCTCATGTGACACCAAAGAACCCATTATGTCTCCTTTGCACTGTTAGTACCAAATAAAAATACTGTACTGCTAATGTTGGGTTAAACATAAATCAAATGTATATTTTTAGTTATTTAAGTACAAACTGCTTTAGAGCTCATAGGCAAATACAATCAGCCAGCCTAAGCTATATCCCAATACACTTGAATGAAACAGTTAAGTCATGACTTAAGTGCCATCTATTTAAATGGGTCTACTCTAAGCTTGAATAGGTATAGCTCCAACCCATAAACCAAAGAGGAAGTTGAGGACAGATATGCCAGATGAAGTTTTGCATGGAGAATTATAACTAAGGGAAGGCACTACATATTTGCACTAGTTTTTCAGAAGAAATTAGAATTCAAATAGTTTCCATCACTTACCTATCAAGATTCTCTGTGCTCTCAATTTCAGATGGCACAGTAAAAAGGAAGACTCTCCCAAGCAAGAGAATTTACTGCAAAGCATGAGAACTCAGCATCTTAATATACCAGGTCAATAAAACAACTGTTAACAAATGGTCTCTTTTTTTATGGCACAGAACAGCCAATAGGAAATGTTCTGAATTAGCTAAACAGAAATGAGGGTGCATCTACTCACTATGAGGGTGCATCTAAACTCCAGCTGGACATCTTCTCAGCAACACTGAAAAGCAAAGAATTGAACCTGACCATCATTCATTCAAGACAATGCCAATGTCTTGAACATGCAAAAGCATGAATTTTTTTCTATGGAAAGCATTATGCCAGAAACTTTGTTGAGACCCAAGTCTGCTTTGCTGAGCCATTTGGCGGTGCTTGGATTGTCTTAGCTTTTGGCATTTTTGCTGGTGGTCCTGTGTTGCATCCCATTCTGCACATGCTGGATTGCTTTGACACTTTATAGGCTGTTCTTAAAGATATGTGGGAATGCTTAGGTATTTGCCATGCTTCCAAGTCTTTCCCTGCACCCCACTCTGTAACAAGCTTTGTGCAACCTCACATTCATATGCAGCGAGGCAAAGAATTGCCAGACATAAGTGCACTAGACAGTGAAATGAGTTAAACCTTCTAGAATATTGCTATGTAAACTGGCAAAATGTCTTTCTCTACTTGCAGTAGAGATAAAGATAACATCTCAACATATTCCATTGGGAATAACATTAATATTGAATGGAAAAAAGATGAAAACCCACAAAGTATATAGGAAAATGTCTTTGATTTTCTTAAGAGAAAGTTCCATGACAGACACTAGGAAGAATGAGGTGCCTCAGGCAATAGAACTTGGGTGTCATGCAAGAAAATTTTCAGTGGTTTAATCTGGTAATGTATTATTTTATTACATTACCAGATTAGGCATGTAGACGCACTATCCACAATGCTGCAGCCTTATTTGAGAACTCATGCCGAACAAGTCTTGAAGAGAAACGACAACGCAGAAAGAATCACAACCCGGAAACATCACCCAAGGAGACCCTCTGCTGTGCTTTCTGCAACCAGACTTGTTTATCTCAGATTGGCCTTTTTAGTCATCAGTGTGCTTGCAGAAAGCGCGGGATGAGTCCTTCCTGAATATTCCTTTGCGAAGAAAAGCCAGAGAGAGAGAGAGAGAGAGAGAGAGAGAGAGATAATTATTTTATTTCTACACCAGGAATAGGGAGGGGTAACTTGTGAGATTTTTTGCCTCATATACTTGAGTGGTTTTGGGTGCTGTTTTCAGCTAGCCCTGTGAAGGTCAAACATCCCCACCAATTAAATGATGCTCAACTAATAACACAGAGGCAACATCTAATCTATAATTTTGTAACCTATCCACAGTAACATAAGAAAGACCATAGTAGTAAAAGTGCAATTCTAGATATGTCTACTCATATGAAAGTCAGAGTTCAGTAGACTTACTCCTAAGTAAATAGATATTGGATTGCAGTCTAAAGCAGCTGGGTTTCTCTCTGTTGTAATATGGGCCCCAAACTTGACAGACATGTGCTAGCTGAGGCTGATACATTTTATGATAAGGACAGAACTTCTGTTTTATTAGCTTGTTTAGCTGACTTTATTAGTTTAAGGAACTGCACTCTACATTTTGATGAATGTCCAGCCTGGTCTGCAATGAGATAAAAAAAAAAATACATGCCCACAGTTCTACATACATTCAACATCTCTCTCTCTCTCTCTCTCTCTCTGACAGATATGGTCATATGTGGTCAAGTACAGTACACATAGAATTGTAGAGTTGGAAGAGACCATAAGGGCCATCCATTCCAACCCCCTGCCATGCAGGAATACACACCAAATCATTCCTGACAGATAGCCATCCAGCTCTGCTTAAAAACCTCCGAAGAAGGAGACTCCACCACACTACGAGGCAGTGTATTCTACTTCCAAACAGCTCTTACTGTCAGGAAGTTCTTCCTAACGTTTAGGTGGGATCTCTTTTCCTGTAGTTTGAACCCATTGCTCTGTGTCCTAGTCTCTGGAGCAACAGAAAACAAGCTTGCCCCATCCTCAGTATGACATTCCTTCAAATATTTAAATATGGTTATCATGTCACCTCTCAACCTTCTCTTTTCCAGATTAAACATGCCCAGCAACCTAAACCGTTCATCACACGACATTGCTCCTATACATTGCAGGAGCACATACTATACATGTTAACTACCAGCAGTCTTTTTAAATGGGAAATATCCCTCCTCTTCCATTTTCATGATACATGTTTATTTCACTATTTTTGGCGGTGAAGATAACGTGCAGAATTGGACTGAAAAATTACTGACTGACTGATATGACATTGCTCCTTCTGCTACTTTGCCAGCAATGCAATTTCAAATCAAGCATGCAACACAGACATTGATAGAATTAGCAACCATAATAAGCAATGAAGGTACAAAGGAAGGAGATATTGTATAAATGCATGCTCATGCATACACATACATAAATGACACAACCTAACAACCTTCTTTTCTTTTTGGGAGGGAGTGGTAAAACTCCTACATCTATCCCCCTTCCCCAATGCTTATGATACAGGTCTAAGGATTACCCTGCCTTTTAAGCATAATTGCCAAAACCAAACCTTAGCTGCCCAAATATGATCTGTAATACATTGGCATAAAAGTGGGATGGGGGGTGGATTTAGTGGCAGTGGGAGTCCACCTAAGGCCTGTGGGGCATTCCTAGTTAGGCACCTCTGCCATAGGCCCTGTCTACTCAACCAAAAAATAAAAAAAATAAAAAAAATCTGTTTGGGGGTAAAAAAATTCAACAAGGTAGTCGTTCAAATGTGTATGATCTGCCTACACAATTTTTACCCCCCTAAACTCCGTATGACCCCCCACCTTGCCCAGCTGGCTGGAGCGAGACATCCAAGCGGAGGTTTTAAATCTCCCACCACTTTTTTTTAATTTAAAAAGGTGCCTGTTATGCAGACAGTTGGTTTTCTGTATTTACAATATAAAATAAAAATGAATAAAATGTTAGAACTCTCCATTTCATGCCCTTACTGTACTCTTGCTTAGCCAGGCATCCAACATGGCGGCCGCTCCCAATTCCCCTCTTTGCTAGCCCTGCACCCTCTGCTTGGCCAGCCAATCAGATTACATTGCCTGCTTGTATGTGTGCAGACAGGTATACAGATATGGGGGAGCCTGAAAGTCCCAGATATCTGGCACACCGGACAGCTTAAGGGACTCTCACACACCCCTTTTCTTCCTGCCTTTAAATTGGGTAATACATTATCTTCAAAGTAATCTTTGAGGAAAGAGCTCAGAAGTTAACTTACTTTTACAACCCAGTTTATTCTGCTGTCTATATTCTTCACATGGTACGTTGCTTTCATGTAATTTCACATCCCTTCTTTAAGTTCCTGGCTGTACCCTTTTGATCTTAGTTGATTGATTATATTATAGACAAATGATTAGTTCTGCCTATGTGACTTATACCCTATATAAACTGTGACCCCTGAATAAAGTTTTAGCATTTTGCTCACTTTCATCATACCTCTGTGTTACTTGCTGTAACATCTGGTGCAGCGAACAGGGACTCTCAGCTTTTCTCACCCTGTGGAAAAGACCTCTTCCCGTCTTACCTCGTTCGGCATGAGCTAAAGTGGCCACTTATTCATCGGATAACCTAACCCGATCTCCCCCAGGTAAGTTATGGGTGTCTCCCTGCAAGGAGAAAGAAAAAGCATGCAGAGGAACTTTTATTTATTTTACATGGGATAGGTCACCATCCTTCCTGGGATGCAGTTCAAAGGCTGGTCCTTGAACTTGGGGAAAAATGCCCCTGGTATTCTCAGAAAGGATCCCTACAGCTCCAGGATTGGGAGAAATTATGAAGGGCATCACATGCAGAACCTAGGGCTTCAACTGAAACCCTGCAGATGTGGCATCTTTATTGTTATGCAGTGGAAAAATTTGAATTACAAAACTCACAAAGTCATAGTGTCATGCAGATGACAGAAGAATGTAAAAATGACCTTGCCATTTTGGCTGACTTTCATCATGCCTCTGTGTTACTTGCTGTAACATACAGACGATTGACAATATAAACGGCTGTATGGATTTTAGGTCGCGATTCACTAATCCTCCTGAATGCCAAATCTATGTAGCTTACGGGGGATTCGCTAGCCCCCCTTCCAAAAGATACGTATGAATCCAAACAGCCGTGTGTACACATGATTGATCTTTTGAACACTGTATCTATTTTTTTATTGTGTAGATGGGGCCATAAAGATGCATCAACCAACCATCCAGGTGCATCAATCAATCATATATGTAACAAAATATGTTGTTTGGGACACCTGTAAAACTACACATAACAATACATCCAGCACTACAGGTATCATTTAATAGATACAGCACTGAAGTTCTCATTATATATATTGTTTATTGTTGCTGCCACCAAAGTTTAAAAAAATGAAATCCAAGGTGAAATCGTCTGCTTTAACAAAGAAGCAAACAATAGCACGATTGCTAAAGAGAAAATCCAACATGGCAGTTTTCAGTGCTTGCCTTGTTAGCAAGCTTTGCCCCCTGTGCATATCTGAACCAATCAGCTTTCCACTTCTGCTTTTCATGGGTCATGCACATCAAAGCAAATTAGTTGTTGCAATGATAGGGAGTGTGCATTCCCCACGGAGCTTTTAAAAAATACGGGAAAAGCCACAAAGGCTTTTTCTGCGCAGTTTTTGGCGTTTTTGGCCCCTCTCCTTCCAAATATGGCAGATTGATGTGGGATCTCATTAACACAAATCATATTCTCCTTGAATTCCATGAGGAGTATTTTCACAGCATAGACAACTCTTTGAATAGATCTTATAACTTGTTGTATTCGTATATTTTAAATATTCTAATATTTTGAGAGTTAAATATTTATTGACATTACAATATTCACATTTATTATATCTAAAATGTGCTTTCTGATCTGGTAGTAAATTTCTGATCTAGAAGTAAATTTCCAGTTTACTTCTTTCATTGCTGTAATTCCTTGGGCCTATCTATATGAGGGGAAAAATGTGGATTGATGCGCAGTAACGCAAATTTGAAGCAGTTTCTATTTGTCTTAATGGTTTTCTGGCAAAATTGCAGGCATGTGAAGCTATTAAACTTTCGCTGTCCCAACGGGCATGCCTCTGAATCAAGATGGCAAGCACAAGTGAATTTACTTGCATTTTTATTGTCGCCAGTTGTCCCAGCCGAACAGTTTTTTTTTTTTAAAGCATGCCATTAGGACAGGTAAGATCCCAAACGAATTCTATAGAGAAAGCAAACATATGTATTTCTATAAAATATCAGAGGCATTAATAATACAGTCCGCCCTCCATATCCATGGATTCTGCATCCATGGATTCCACTATCATAGCTTGAAAATATTAAATAAAAATCCCCCCCCCCAAAGCAAACCTGGATTTTGCCAAGGTATATAAGGGACACCATTTTACTATGCCAGTGTATATAATGGGAGTTGAGCACCCACGGATCATAGTATCTATGGGGGGTACTGGAACCAAACCCCCATGGATACCAAGGGCTCACTGTATACGCATCAAATAAGATTTTTGTTTGGTTCCATAGAATGGAAAATGACAGTTATGTAGTTTAGGCAAGATCATTGAGCTGGACACCTCATTCCATCCAACCCAGGCCATGGCTTTCATTGTAAGCATAAACACAATTTCCAAATGATTATGGGCTTAGACGTGCCTAAATCTGCATAGAATTTGCTGGGTTTTCAAGTGTCAGAAGCAGTGAGAACAAACAGTGGATGTTGGTGAAGTGCCAGCAACTATTCAGCATTTTCCAAATAGCCCCCCCCCCGGGCTTTCTTATTTTTGCTGAGCAGCTTTTGATGGCTAGGATTAAAATTTTAATCATTGGTATGTGAGGGTTTTGTTTTTGCTTGACGCTTAAGTGTTTTTTCATGTGTGTGGTTCTCAAGGCCATAATTTGAATGTAAAATTACAGTAGTTGGAATATTAACTTTTTAAAAATAGCTTTAAAAATATAGTTCTCACACATAGTGTAAGAAAAAATTATTGTAGTAATGCATGGAATATTATCTTCTTTGCTAAATTTTTGTTGTTTACAGTTTACTGTGGATTTTTTTTTATCACAAACAAACAAACACAAAACATCCTCTCACATATATTCTCCTCTCTGCCTCTCCTCATCCATTTCTGCACATCCAAAAGTAATTATTAGAACCAGAAATTTATGTGTACAGAGATTTTTAAGCCTACTACAAACTATTACAACTCCACACCCCATCTCTCTCCACACCCCATCTCTCAGTTCAAAGAAAAAGGACAAAAAGGGAGTGAGTGGAAGCAATGCTTGTAGTGTTTTAATATATATATATATATATATATACACTAAGCAATAGTATAGCACCGTAGATGGCTTGTCTGTACGAGGCAATAATATGTGGATTGATCTGCAGTAATGCCAATTTGCAGCAGCTTTCATTTGTCTCCATGTTTTTTCAAGATTGCAGGCATGCAAAACCATATGCGATTGTTGTTCAAGCAGACATGCCTGCGAATCAGGTGGTATGAGTGAATTACTTGTGTTTTTACTGTCATCAGTTGCTGATGCCAAGCAGTATTTTTTTAAAGCCTATCCAAAATGCAGAAGCACAATCTTCTGCTTAAATAAACTGAAAAGGGGGGGGGGAAGGCTGTTTAGGCACCTCAATGCACAATTGCTAAGGTAAAAATCCAACATGGCGGTTCTGGAACCTTGCCTTGCCAGCAAGCTCTGCCCCCTGTGCACATCAAACCAATCAGCTTTCCACTTTCGCTCTTATTGGGAATGTGCAGGAAAGCGAATCGTTTGTCCCAACATCCGGGAATGCACATTTCCTTTGGAGTTTGTTTTTTTAAAATACAGGAAATACCATGAAGGCTTTTCCCACAGAGTATTTGGAGTTTTTCCTCCCCCTCCCTCTGAATACAGCGAAATGATGTGGGACCCCATTGGGACAAAAGGTATTCTCCTTGAATTTTATTAGGAGTATTTCCGCTGTATAGACAAGCCCTGAGGCTGAGAAAAAGAAGTCATGACTCCACTCCACTGGAGTCCATGAGAGCTTATGCTAGAAATTTTTCACGATTAGTGTCCAATGTGCTACATCAGTCGTTCTTAACCTGTGGTCCAAGGACCCCCCAGGGGTCCGCAATGTCCTCACAGGAGGTCTGCAAAGACTTGAAGGCTTGGCCCACCTCCTCCCTGCAGTGGAGTGGCCATGTGACAAAAGCCAAGGCAAAGGCTGGCTGGCTTGGCCTGCGCATTGACATTCACTCTGCTCCAGCCACAAACTTTCAGCAAGAAGCATAAGTCTTCCCTCCCCATCCAGTGCCTCTGAGGGAAGGTTTTATGGATGGTGTAACTGTATTATTATTTATTATTATTATTACAGTAGTACCCCTGTATCCGCTGGGGATTGGTTCTGTGGGAGCTTATGGATACCAAAAACCATGGATAATAGCAAACACCATTGAAAATAATGAGACTTCTGGTTTAAAATACAATAGTTGCCTTGAAGGACCTAGAAAATGGCTAGAGAGGACACATTTTCTAGGAAGACTCTATGGTAGATGTGCTGTTTTGTGTAATGTGGATAACTGAATCAGTGGATAACGGGGTCCTACTGCATTAGGTATTGTTATTATTATTATTAGGATTTTAAATCATGAGTTAAATCTCAGGGGTTCGCAACAACAAAAGCTATTTAAAGGGGATCCCTGGCAAAGAAAAGGGTAAGTCACCATGCTACAGTATGCCTTTCTCTTTTTATGCAAAAAACAGACTAACATGGTCATGCCTTTCAAATATTTCTAGCATGTAGTATGATTAAAAACCCTGTGCCTCTATTTAAGCCAAAGTTGAAAAGTTATGTCCAGATGCGTATGCATTTTAGCAGTACTGTAGTTTCACTGACTATCACACTGCATTATTATAGCGCTATTATTCCACTTTAACTGCCATGGCTGCCTCCTATGGAATTCTGGGGTTTGTAGTCGAGTGAAGCCTAAGAGCTCTCTACCTGAAAATGCTAAATGCCCCTCCCTAAACTATAAATCCCAGGATTCCACCAAAGGCAGCCATAGCTGTTAAAGTGGAATAATAGCGCTATAATTGTTAAAGGACACTTTCTCCCCTTCAGCACAGTACTCCTAGAGCAAACGCCCTACACAAGAAGCAACAACGTCAGACACCCCCATCACGCGCTCCCTTCAAATTCAAACGGCTCGAAACCACGTGACTGCAACTCTCTTTCTCTCTCCCCCCCCCCCCGTCTTCTCAGCAACGGTCTGGCTCTCCTCGCGCGCTTAAACATCCCAAGCGCTCTGCGCGCGCCAGAGAAAGACATGAAGTGGCCGCGCATGTCCGCTGAGGGCCGTGCCAGGAAGAGCACCGAAGTTATCGATCGAGAACAAACTTTCTCTCATTCCCTAGAGAGCGAGCGAGGAGGAGGAGGAGGAGGAGGAGGAGGGAGGGAGGGAGGGAGGGAAAAGGTCTCGTTGAGGCTTCGTTGTTTTCCGGATTCATTCGGGCTGCTCAGCGGAACTTAGCTGCGTAGTAGGGTGACGGAAGTTGGTGAGGTTCCGCCCCCTTCACCCATCCACCCCCGCGCCCCCCGCCCCCTTTCGCTTCTCCGAAGCGAAAGGGGGCGGGGCGCGCGGGGGTGGATGGGTGAAGGGGGCGGGGCCTCACCAACCAAAACCAACAATAACAACCACGGCTACACCCTGAAGCCCCTCGCGTGAGCTTCGACCGTTGCCGCCGCCGCCGCCGCCGCCGCCTTCTTCGCTGAGGGGAGGGGCAAGCGAGTGGCAGCGGGCGAGTCGCCGCCGCCATGAAGCTCCGCGTCCGGGTGCAGAAGCAAACGGCTCCCGTGGAGTTGCCTGAGGCGGAGCCAACTCTGGGCGACCTGCGAGCCCACCTCTGCCAGAGTCTCTTGCCTGCTTGGGGTTACAGGTAACGTATGAACATGGGCAGGGTGTGAGGAGTGGGGTAAATTGTGTGGAAGGGACAGGAACGAAGCCATTTTTTTTCCTTGTATAAATTCATATACAGTAGGACACCCCCCTATCTATTGGGGGTTGGTTCGAGGGGAGCGCGCGGATAACGGAACCCGCGGATAATAGCGAACACCACGGAAAATAATGGGACTTCTGGTATTAAAATACCATAGAGTTGCCTTGGAGGATGTAGACAATGGCTAGGGAGGACACAATTTACTAGGAAGGCTCTGTGGTAGGTGTGCTGTTTTGTGTCCCGTGGATAATTGGATCAGTGGATAGTAAATCAGTGGATACGAGGGTCCTACGGAATAGGACAGAGGGGCTTGCTCGAAGTTGGCCTCAGCTCAAAGCTGATATTCCTATGGGGGTGGGAATCTGCGCTACACAAATAATCCAGTTTGAAACTGGATTATTTGCCATGGCTCCTTCCCATGGAATCCTGAGATTTGTAGCTTTAAAGATTTCTTTAGCTTTCTCTGACAAAGTGTGCTGGTGCCTCACTGGATTACAAATCATAGGATTCCATAGGAAGGAGCCATGGCAAATAACCCAGTTTCAAACTGGATTATTTTTCTAGTGTGGATGCCCCCCTTTAGAGATGATTGGGGCTTGGGGTTACAGGTAAGGTATGAACATGGGCAGGGAGTGGGGTGGGAGTGGGATTGGGGTAAATTGTGTGTGGGGGTGGGTGGGAGCTTCCAACAGCGAAATGGGAGAGGAGAGAGAGAAGCCACTTCTTCCTGTATAAATTCATAAATTTTGCTCCGTAGGAAAGGGGGGGCTGCTTGAAGTGGGGGAGGGAGACTGATCTTCCTATGTCATTATTCCAACCCCCCCCCCATGGTTAGGGGCTTGGTAAAATTATGTCTGATGTGGAGGAAGAGAAGTTTTTCTTTCTTTCTCACTTAAAAGCATAGAATCATGGAATTGTGGAGTTGGAAGAGACCACAAGGGCCATCCAGTCGAACCCCCTGCATACTTTAGTTGTCTTTCTATTTTATGTATTTATAAGTTGTTATAATTATAATATATTATAATTTATTAAAATATTTATGTTCTTTATTGGAAAACCTTTCATTTGTGGTTTGTCTTTTGGAGAAAGATTTATATTTTGTTTTTTTGCATGTTATGTTCCTTTTTCTGAGCAACATATACATAGATAACAATGTTTAGTACAGTTTTTAAGAGTGATGAGCAGGCCATGTTCAAAGTCAACAATCTGAGCCCTGGACATAATTATGAGTGAGGCAAATGGGGGCACGAAGAATTTCCCTGCCTTCCTCTGTGCTGCTTGAATTTTGTATTTGTGTAGTGCAATGGCTCTTAACCTTTTCTTTATCAGGGACCCCTTTTAAATAGTTTTTGTTGCATCAGACTCTCGAGACTTAACTCAAGATTTAAAACTATAAAGCCCCGTGAAGGCCTGGGGTGGGAGGGGGGAGGGCTGGGGAGGCATCCACGGGGCCTCGGGAGGGTCTCCAGAGGCCCCGTGAAGGCCTTGGAAGGGAGTGGGGAGTCCGGGGAAAGCGACTATGGGGCCTCCGGAGGCCCCATGGTCGCTTTGGCGGGGGAGGGCAGTCATTATTCTCAGAATGTTCACATTCGCGGGCGTCTGGGGAACCTAACCCCCGCGAATCTGAAGGGACGACTGTATACAAATTTACATATACTCCCCTACAGGGGTTCACAGCATATAAACCCCAGACACACTATTCTCTGAGGATGCCAGCCACAGATGCAGGTGAAACGTCAGAAAGAAACTATTCCAGAACATGGCCTCAGAGCCCGGAAAAAAACAAGGAAAATCTATTGCATATATCGTTTAAGATTAAAATTGTTACTACAGCCACGTTCCCTATGTTGTTAATTTTTTCCCCATGCAGTTCTGAAACCAAGTTTGCCGTTACCTTGAACAACAAAGACTCACTTGCTGGAGACCAGGACACCCTAGCATCATTTGGGATTGTTTCAGGAGACTTGATATGTTTGATTCTAGAAGATGATGCAGCACTCAGATTATCTTCACCTTCCTCCTCATCCCTTCCTCCATCACTGAGTAATCATGGGCCAACTACTTCGGCTGTATCCCACAGCCCACCCAGTAATGAAGACAAAGAATTGCATAATGGACACATTGTAGACCCCGAAATCCAGGCAGATGATCAAATGAGTGACAATATGGTAAGTCCATAAGAAAAGAAGACACTCTTGCTACATTTTATGACTCTCAAATACTGTGCCTTATGTAGAAAGAACTGAAAAAGATCTTAGAGCTGTTTTAAGTCCTTTCAGAAACCCACTTTATCACTACAGCTAGCCTTGTGTATCCATGGATTCTGTATCCACGGATTCCACCATCCACGGTTTCAAAACATTAAAAAAATGCAAACCTCGAAAGCAAAGCTTGCTATTTGCCATTTTATATAAGGGACATCATTTTACTATGCTGTTGTGTGTAATGGGACTTAAGCATCCACAGATTTTGCTATCCATTGAGGGTCCTGGAACCAAACCCAGTTGATACCAAGGGCCCACTGTATTTATTTGGATTTTTTCATTATTTCATTTTTTTTCTAGATCAGATTGCACAAATTGGTATCACTTTTTGAATGCCGTCTTGTTTCTGTCCTTTCAAGGCAGGATCCAGTCAAGAGTTCACTTCAGACAGGGCCTCAGATGATCTTGACCTCCAAGAAGCTGCAGGTTATCCTTCAGAGCCAATGCTTTGCTGTGAAGCTACAGATGGGCAGGTGCCACACTCACTTCAGACCCTCTACCATTCTGCAGAGTGCACCAGTGCCAATGATGCCTTGATAGTTTCAGTCCACCTTATCATGATGGAGACAGGATATGTACCACAAGTAAGGAAGATACAAAACAAAATAACACTCTGCCACCTAGCTTTCTCTAAAAGGGAACAGGAATTGCAAACATTTTTATTATATGATTTTTTTTTCTTGACTTGGTACAGAGGTACTTCTGTACGAAATCTGATTTTTAGTTCAAGCTAAAGTGGAATTTAGATAAGTGTTGATTTGCTGTGTTTCCACTGATTCAATGAATCTATTCTGGTTGGGACTAACAATTGGATTTGAGTTTCCTGTCACCATGCAAATCATTATTTACAAATTACAAGTCACTCTCATTCACATAGAGCCTTACTGTACTCCGAGGAAAAGCAGCAGGAACATTTCATCTTTCCTGCTGCCTTCCTGCATGGTGTGGTTTTTTCATTCTGGTCCCGTAAGGGACCGAGGTAAAACTTTGTGCTAAAACCTGTTTTTAAAAAGGTGCAGTTTAGCTTGGGCCCCATGGGACCAGAACAAAAGGACGCTGATGACATGTGGGAAGGCAGCAGGAAAGACGGAATGTTCCTAATGCTTTGCTGCTTTTCCACAGAGTGCAGTAAGGCTCATAGATATGCTTTCTTCTCTGTTATTTTGAGTTACTTCTTCTTTGGCATTAACAAATGTACTTATGCAAACTATGGTTGGTATAGACCATATTGTGTTTTGTCTGTCTTGCTCCTCCTGTGAAGAGTTAATGCACAGTAAGAATACTTGCAAGAACTCATTAGAGTTGGAATAGTGTGTCTTGCTCTGTTTTTTCCGCTTCGAAATTTATATGCTTCTCTATCCAGGAGACTGAGCAGGCAACAGTGCATTAAAATATGGATGTTCTCATTGAAAATGTTGATTATTGATGATCTGTTATCTAGAGTACCTAGTTGTTAGAATATCCACCCTAGATGTATATATTGAAATGTTTTTTACTGTTTTGCTGTGCCTAATCATTTTAATTCTTATTATATATGAACATTATTTTTAGTCACCTTGGGCAAAATTGGTGGAAAGGCAGGATTTAAATCTTTATAATGTGTAACAATTAACTGCTGATTGAAAGGTAGTCTAGTCAGTCTTTGAGTTTTATGGTAGGTCCACTCTTGAAGAACAGGTGGTTCCCACCTTGTTAATAGCTTTATTCTTATTCCTTATTCTTAGGGGACAGAAGCAAAAGCATCATCAATGCCTGAGAAGTGGAGGAACAAAGGAGTTTATAAGCTGCTGTATACTCATCCACTCTGTGAAAATGGCTATGCGGTCCTTACTTGTGTCCCTTTGGGAGACCTGATTGTCGTCAATGGTAAGGATGTTCTCCAATTTCTCTAGCTAAAAACTAACTTGTATTTATCGTTTTGCCTTCCATAGTCCTTCACCTTTACCAGAAATGTGAAATGAGCTTCAGTTACCTCTTAGGTCTGCTGCTGTAGTGGGGAGGGGGTGGAATCTGATTTTCTTAAATATTGTAAAACTTGGTTTCATTTCTGCTTCTCAAGATTAAAAAATGTACTTGTACATATATATGCTCTTTAAAAGGTCTATTGTGTTAATGCCTCATTTTATCTTACCAAAAGACTCGTTTGGTTCCAGTAAATTGTTTGATTAGTAGTGCAACTAGTTTTATCCCCTCCTAGGTGGAACTGGTTTGGTGTTCAATATTTAGAGTACTAATGTAAAGCATTGAAACAAAGAAACAAGTAGTGCATTAGTCTTCACTCAACATTTTCCTTCAGAAAACAAAATTATGCTGCTTAATCTCCTCTAAAGCTACATCCATTCCTGAAGTTGTTCACCATTCATTCCTCAACATATTGAATGTATTCTTTTCGTTAAAGCCCTTACAAATCCCAAACACATGCTCACAAGTGAGCAAGTCATTAAAATGAGCTTCCAGAGTGTTGAGAAGCTTTAATTAGTATGAATATGACTTCCAGAAAATGATGCTTTAAGGTTCTTTGGATCAAAATATGAGATAAAATAGTTTAAATACAAATGCACTGTACAGTTGGACCCCCACATTTGCAGGGGTTTGGTTCTCAGACTTACCGTGGATAACAGCGAATCCTATTAAAATAATGGGCTTTGAGTTAAAACATACCATAGACTTGCATTTGGAGGGTCTAGAAGATGTCTAGGTGATGACACCTTTCTAGACATTTTCTGCAATGACTCTATGGTATGTGTCCCTATTTTGTAACTGAAACCACAGGTATTGTTTCTGCAGATACAGGGATCAGACTATATGTTGTCCCCCCCCCCCGAGCTGATAGAGCATTTGTGGTATTTCCAATATATTTCTATACATAATTATTTCATAATAGATGGTTTTTGTATAGGATGTGCTTCTTTGTATCAATTTCAGCTGGCACAAACTGTTTCCAGCAAGTGTCTCTGATAACAAGAATCTATTTCATACAGCAAATTGAGGGGGCTGCATCGGACCCCCTCAGAACCTGTTGGTAGCCATGCCACTGCTGTGACTGCTGAAATTTAGTGGTAGTGGTTGAATTACTGCAGTGATACTAGAATTTGTAAAGAACTGCAACTGTTTTCTGTGTGGAGAGCTATGGTAAACATGATGTGGGAATGCTGAATTGAGAAGAAATAGAATGGAATTGAGTATGACTTCAAGACAGGGAAGTGGAGCAGGGAATTAGGACAGTAAAGGCGCAAAGTTGGAGAGATAGAGGGAAACATGCTGCTGTTAAGTCTGGCCTTTCAGCCCTCATTAAGGCACTTGCTGTTCAGGTCTTGTTTACCATGAACCCTCTGATTCTGTTAAACTGTAAAATAAAAGCAGCTTCTGCATTTTGTAGGAAAGCAATCCAAAACATTTTTTGTTCATAAAGAAACATGTGGGTATGTTTGGAACCTGTCCCTCCATGGGATGTGTTTTATTTATTTTTATTAACTACAGTTTGTATCCCACCCTTCCTCGAATAAGTTCATGATGGCCTATGTGGCTTCCTCCCAATTTATCATTGAACTAGTCCTTTGAGGCAAGTCAGGCTGTGAGAGAGTGACTGGACCAAGGACATCCAGTAGGTTTTATGGTTCAGTGGGGGCTAGAACTTGGCTCTCCCAAGTCCTAGTCCAACACTAACCTTTATGTTACATGGGCTCTCATTTTACATTTACAGCGCCATAGTGCTCTCAAGCTCCCCAGAGACCTGCCAGTCTTTAGAGGAGATTGTCTCTTTCCCTTCTGGAATGGAAGGTAAAATAATTGAGGTTGATAAGTTCTCTTCATATTTTCCCCTGTGATTTTGGTGGCAGTGGCAGTACTGCTAATTTCACTGGTTTGGTGACAATGAGGACTATGTGTTGCTATTCCCTGCTATACTTTATTTGTTTTATTTATGTTGCTTCCTCAGTGTTGCTAATAGTCTATATAAATATAATCACACATAGTTAATCATACATCATAAATATCTAAAATAATAAATTATACATACCTGCTAAAACTAAAAAAAAAAAAAGCAGTACAAACATCAGTAAAGGTCAGATCAAACATTTGTTTATTCCCCAAAAGTTTGTACAAAAAGAGATGTTTTTAACTGACATCTGACAGACAAGAGTATGGGAGACACCTTGATCTTTTGTGGAAGAGAATATAATAACCAGGGTGCTGCATAAAACATGCAATAGTCAGTCTGAGATCCTAGGGAATAAAAATAACAGATAAGCTGTAACAACATGATATAGAATGTGGATTATTGCCAAGAATAAGAGGTTTTTTCAGTGTCTGCTTTTGTTATTTTACAGCAATGTTAAAGATCGCCAATGACATCAAAAGTGTGAAGAGGCTGCAGCTTCTGCCAACATCCTTCATTTGCTTTCAGGATTCAGGTAGTTAATCTGACCTAGTTTGATCCAAAGATGATTATCAGTGAGAAACAGCAAGGGGCAACTGTAGAATTAGCATAGAATCAATTTGTATAGTAAATAGTGGGATTGAGCAAATTGACAGATGTCTGCCCCAGCAGAAGCCAGTAGACATTTACCAGTTTTGTAACGGTGATTCATATCAGGTCTTTGAAACAGTGTTTGAGATTCTGAAAGGTCACATTTGCTACTGTTATGGTTTGAGGTTCTTGTATGTCTGTAAGAAGTACAGTATTGCTCACCAAAAAAGTAGTCCCCTTGAGAGAGCCATATTTAAAGGCTGAAAAATACAAAGGTGGATTAGTGATAGACGGTGAGAATTTATGGACAAGCAGCAGAAAGAATGTGTGGACGGGGTAGCAGCGGTGGCCTAGTGGCTCTGTGCAAGAAGAGCCTTTGAATGTGTGGAGGTCGGAGTTGGGACTGATAGTGGTGATCTTGATCCTTCCTCAGACCCCTTCACAAGTTTCAAAGCTGGAGAAGGCTTCTGTTAATTTTGTCTTAAAAGGAATCTTCTAATTTATATTATTTAAATATAAATTAGAAGAAAATTGGCCAGCAGGGAGCGCCATAGCTTGGAAAACCTGAAGCAAAATGTAACAGCAGTTTACATAGGACTTTATGTATGCAGCTCACATCTTAAATATTTAGGACTTTTATTTAATTTTATAGTAGCTGCTTCAATGAACATAATTTTATTTGTTCTTCCCTCCTTCACATGAAAAACCCCAAATGTCTCTTTGTATTTAAATGCTGTTCTATTTAGCTTTGCTAATAATTGCTCAAAGACTAGCCGCCCATGTTAACTCTCACTGTTTTGTGTAAACATAATTGCTGTGGCATGTTCTTAATCTGAATAAGAGAACCAACCCTTTTCTTATCAATTGTTTGAAGATTATTTTTTCTTTAAAGTAATTGAGTGAATTGTTTACAAATGTGACATAATTGCTTTTGATGATAAAACTTTGTTTTTTTCTAAAGCAAATGTTGTTGGTGTGTATAAAGATCTTCAGAAGCTGTCTCGTCTCTTTAAAGATCGGCTGGTTTACCCTCTTCTAGCTGCTGCCCGGCAAGGTAAGAGAGGAGCTAGAGAATGCATATTGTGGATCATTTGTAAAAAGAGTGTTTATTATTTAGTGGCTAAAGCAACTTTAAGAGGATTTGAATGTGACAACAGTCCTTAGATGCCTCCCTTACTCTTTCAGTTATTAAATGCAAAGTTCTACCAGATCTGGTACTGAGCCAGTGTTGAGCACTTGTAGATTCTGATTGAATTGAAAACCTGTATCTGCTCCTGACATGCACAGTTACTTGCTTTCTGATGCTGCCTAGACCCACGGTATATCAAAGACCTGAAGTTGTATATGTGTATGAACTTGAGCTCATGAGATCTGCTAGCCCTTCTTTAGGAGTCAGCTCCACCCTTTAAAGTCTTAAGATGTCTAGTTGGGCACTGGCACTGTAGCAATCCAGTTTCCACAAAAAAATTGGTAGCTAGCTTTTATGCTAGGTTGCATTCTAATGCAAGTAAATGCATTTCTTCCCCTTAAGTATAGTGTTGGTTGTAGCTATGACTTACAAAATGGAATAAACACCACTTTCTAATTTAGGAAAGTCTAATAAAATAGATAAAAATCAGAAACATCCCTTTTGAAGTCTAGAAAGATTCATGTTCCGTTTAAGGGGCAAAGACCTCTACTGTTACTGAGCCAGCTGGAGAGTTTGTTTCCTATGTGGCTTGACAATATAGTAAGCAATAAAATGCTAACTTTGATCTTTTCCTCCTTTTTGCTTTTGCGTTTTCTTTTTTGATTAGGCTAAGGAAAAATAACACATTGCTTTATATTGAGCATTACTAATGTCATTATCTAAGCTCTTGAATTCATTTCCCAAGTTAAGGAAGTGGAGACTTTGGTTGTGTGAACCTTAGCATATACAATATTTTAGTGGGCAAGATAGAGTCAGTATTTAGTGGACAACTATTCATACTACTTTGCCATCTTCTCCCAGAGTGGTTTGGTCTTTTTAGTGGTCATATTGCTGTAATGGGAATATTAGAGAATGGGATTATTCTCTTTCTATAGTCTATTTCTTAAGTACTTTACTACATTGGGTGGTGGTATAGCATGCTATGTGAAATTGTGGTGTAGCATATAATGTTAAATTTGCTGGAAATTCTAAATGAAGCTCCTTAACCAAGCTGTAGAAATCCTAACACTGGATCTGATATATATATTGGAAGAAAGTTGTTTGTCATAACACATTCATTTAAAATGCTTAACGTTTCCTCCAAAGGAGGGTCAGCTTGTCTTCCATAGGTGGGGTGCTACATAAAAATGTGCACTGCACAAGTGATTTATACTTCCTTGGCACTTCCCATATCCAACACAGAAATTCAGATGTAAACCCTAATAATGGGATTGGAAATACAGTTGTCCCTTCATATTCGCTGGGGTTTGGTTCCAGGACCCCCCGTGAATACCCAAATCCGTAAATGCTCAAGTTCCATTATATGCAATGGCATAGCAAAATGGTGTCCCTTATATAAGATGGCAAAATCAAGGTTTGCTTTTTGGATTATTATTTTTTTAAGAATATTTTCAAACCGTGAATACTTACATCCGTGGATACCAAATCCGTGGCTATGGAGGGACAACTGTACCTTAATTTCAAAAATTGCACTCATCTTTAGATTTCTAGGTATCAGTAGTATCAATAATGTTCATTTCACATTTGGGTGCCTCCAGTTCCTAGAAAACCAACCAGTGATGACTAGAGGTTGTTGGAAGCAGCCCTGCATATGTGGAGCTGCAAGGCATACTATAAGTCTGTCTATCTTGATAGTATCCACGCTGACCGAGAGGCTTTCAGGAGACTCTTCTTCTTTTATTATTATTTTGTTAGTGATACTGAGGACTGAAATAGGAATCTTTCATATGAAAGGCACGTGCCCTGTCAGCCTTCTACCTTAAACTTTAGAGACTGAATCTAATGGTGGGGATAGGTGTGTACTGATTATAGTATTCTGCTTAGATTTCAAAATATCTTGTGAGTTTTTTCTGTGCTCCATTGTGGCTTGATTTTCTTCCAACCACTATCTCTTTGGAAAAATGAAAGAGGCCTGGGTTAACAGATTTCTTGTCTTTTCCTTAGGCAAAAATTAAGGACCTAGTATTCCATTCCCTTTGGTACATAAACGACTAATTCAAAACTTTACCCTATCATTTTTCTATAGCTGTATTGTTCTATCTGATTGTAGTTTGAGGTAATGATCAACTTCATTATAACAAGCAGTCAAATTACTATAGTGTTGTGAATAATTCTGACCCCCCCTCCCCACTTTATGACTTTTTAGCTTTGAACCTACCTGATGTGTTTGGTTTGGTGGTCCTTCCACTGGAGCTGAAACTCAGGATTTTCCGTCTTTTGGATGTCCGTTCACTCCTCTCTTTGTCTGCTGTTTGCCATGACCTCTATGCAGCTTCCAATGACCAGCTATTATGGAGATTCATATATCTGCGAGATTTTAGAGGTAATTATGCAAATTCTCTTCTACTTGCTTAGAGGCGAAAAGAGGTATGACCCCAAACACAGCTGCCTTAAGCAGTCGTGCAGGCTAGAACTCTTCCTGAAAGAACCCAGCAGCATCACAGAACACAAAGGGACAGTCATCAGAAAGCTCTTTTGAGGAAAGCTTTTGATATTGTCTCTACTAGAAAGCCCATTCTTTTTTGGAAGTCATGTGATCATAACAGACCTCCATTGTTTTTTCTTTCTTGGCTGTACAGAAATACAGTTTTAGATTGCTGTATCAGACTGAATTCTGCTGCTTCTTTGCAGATCCTGTTGCCAGGTCTCGTGACACAGACTGGAAGGAGGTAGGTGTCTGTCTTAATTTTTTTCTAGTAGCTCTTCTACTTTTAAAAAAAATCAGTTGCAGTTTGGAGAACCAACTGTGCAAACTAAGTTCTAAGCTAATGGAGCATGTAGTCTTTTTTCCTTCTAGTGTTGTGCTTAAAGAATGATTAAGCACAACAGCATTCTTCTTAGTGGTCAGTCTTCACAACTTTTCTACAAAAAAGCACAGCTGAGTGCTGGTCTGGAATTCTAAGTATCTAATAAAAAGGTTGCATTAAATCAAGAACTGAAGATAAAGGGGGACCTAGTCTAGTTGACATTTTCCTTTAAATTATGAAGCTACTCAGGTGACACTGCTTTTGAGACCATTGTATTGAGGAGGCTGGCAGTCCTAGGTCCAGTAGGAATTCATCAGCATATATAGGAAAGTTCTAGGAAACTTTTTGGTGGAACAACAAACCCTTCTAGGCTTCAAGCTAAACTTTTTCATTTCTTTCTTGCAGCTCTACAAGAAAAAATTGAAGCAGAAGAGGGATGCCCTGAGGTGGAGGCACATGATGTTTTTACCCCCTCCTCCCCTTCCCATCCCCCTTCATCCCAACCCATTGTATCCAAATCCTTTTCCACCTAACCCTCTCTACCCCCCAATGATCATTGGTGGTGAAATGGATGAAAGGCCTACAGCTTCTTACATTAGTGACCCAATCCACTCCCTCTTTCCTGCCTCTACAGAGTTTCTTCCAAGTGAATATCCTCCTCTTGGTTCACACTTTGATCCATATCCTACTTTCAGGCCACACTTTGATCCGTTCGGGTCATTTCAAGATCCCAATCCCACACTCCCAGGAAGAACCAGTCGGGGCCGTCCGATTGATAGTCGCCGTGCATTCATATGACGGTTCTCGTGACCTCACCTTTAGTGTTTTAATCTCCCTGTTCCCGGGCTTGCTTTGAAACTGTACAGTACTTCAGCTATATGTCTTTGATGACTGACTGTTTTAACTATGGCGGCACATTTGTACTATGTATCCTGATTCCAAGGACTTGGGCCCAAAAACTTGGTACAAACAACCAGTGCTGCCTCACTGAAGAGCCTTTCTGAAAGATCTGTGTGGGACACTGTTCTTTCCACTTCCATCTGCTAATTGCTTCTTAGAAAGCGTAAGATGGTTGGCCTTTGCTGCATCAAATAAAAAGCACTTTAAAACACAAACATTTGTGTTTGTCTGGATTGCCTTATTCTTTAAATGTGACTATAAAATGTCTGCAGTGGTGTGTCCCCCCCCCCTCAATATATGGCCTTATTTAATGTCTTTTTCATGGGAGAACTTTCTGTTTTGTGCAGTGTCTGATAAACAGAAAGCCCAGGCCTGAAAGTTATCTGATTTGATAATTTTTCAAACAGCTTTTGTAACAAGAGGTTCCCCCACTCCTCATTTTATTACTTGAAAAGCAATTTTGGTTTGGGGACTTCAGTGCACAAAGAATATGGATTTAAAATGTTTTTGTTACACTTGAAAGAATAAAATACTGAACAGTTCATCCTACGAACAGTTGAATAAGAACATGCTACAAAGCAACCCAGATCCTGATCAAAATCGTGAGCAAGAATGCCAGAAGGTCTGACAATAAGATGTTGCCTTTTAATCTTGCTGGTTTTCTTGCAGGTTTCAGGAAAAAGTTTTAAGTACATTATAAAATAAAATCACATCCACTGTACAATCTAATAAGATGATAACTACGTAGCGATAATGAATACAAGTGAATCCATGGCTTTGTTCTTACCAGCTCTGCTTATGTTCCATTACATCAGGGTAAAGACTCCTAGTTGTCATGTACTCTGCAGTTGTATGCATGTTTGGTAACATGCTTGTATAATACTTGGGATGTAACAGACAAAACTAAATATTCATACAATCAATAAACAAAATGGTTTGTGTTTTAGAACAAGACTTAATAGAAAGTATCTCCTTAAAGAATCTACACAAATACAGCTTCCAAAGTTGTATGGTTAGAACAAAGACTGTCTTTCTTTTCAGTTTTGTTTTACTATCTGGTGATGAAGATTTAATTACAGCTGCCATTTCAGTAACTTTCTTAGCCCAGTATTTTCAGCCCCACTGAACGTTTTTAATGTACCATTTCATCCAGTTACATTGATTTCAATAAGCCAGTTTAGCATCTATTCAAAGTAACTTGGTTTCACTGGGGTTCTAAGTGAAGGCTACACATGATACTGTGCTATAGGAAGAAAATGGAGAAAAAGTATGATTGCAGCTGTCCTCTCCAAACTATACTGGGGTGTTCATTTCAAAATGCCTACCTGTTAAGTGTGTGAATTAAGGTGATCTTTGAAGTTACACTGTAGCACTTTGTAATATTTATATATATTATTGCTTGCTTGACTCTTCAATAGACCTGCTCATGCAAAACTCATTGTTTCCAGATGGCACAAATACTAAAGGTGCAGCATGAAACTTTACCAAGTGTGTGTTTTCTTTCAGAAGTGGTCCTTAATATTTAGTTCTAGTATAGTTTTGAGGAACAACAATACTACTGATTATTACATTTGTGAACGCAAACTCATATTTTAATGCTAGATTATATGCTAAAGTAAGTGGTATAACCAGCCTAAATTATGACAGTTGAAGCATTTCTAAAAACAGTTTTTAGTAGAAGAATGTTATTTTGATGTGGTACTGAAGTACTGGTCCCTTCTCATTAATTGTTGTAGAAGATATATAGGAATCATCTACTGGCATGTTTTAGCCAGGCTCCCATACAAGTATTTTGGTTTCTCTTCATCAACAACCTGTTGTTGTTTTCTATTATTGTTTTCTATGTTAACCTATTTTCTGATGGCAAAACGTTGACTGAGGGGGTGTATTTACTTGTAACTCTTGCACTTCCATGCAAAAGGCTATGTCATTTTATCCCTATGAGGTAGGTTAATCTAAGACTGATCTGCTTGAGCATAGAACTGAACATGGATCTCAATGTTTCTAATCGCTATGCTACATTTTGGTTTGCTGGTTACTGGAAAAGCCCATACTAGCAGTTTATAGAGAACTTGTTTGTTCTGTTATGATTCCAGACTATATTCTGTTGAAATCATATTTCTAGCAGCTGAGAAAGATCTAGAACTGCTGGAGCTATATTGCTATTGATCTGCGCAAAACAGGAGTAAAAACAAATGGCTTCGTTGGAAAAACGGAAAAAAGCTAAAATTCATAGACCTTGGTGGCTTTAGCTTGGCTTAGACATTACCAAATGTAATGTGCATTGGGCAACACTGTACAGGGTGCCTGCAAATAGCAACAGAGGCTAGTTATTTGGGGGTGGGATGCAGGAGAAAGGTTCAGCTTTAGAATATGTTAAACAAAAAACATGCCACATATCTTAGTACTGAGTAAGCATAATCTGCTTCCACCACATACCGGATGTCAGATCATACAAACTATGATCTCAATCCTAGCTATTCTAATTGAGTGCTGAGAAGGCAAATGACATCTTTAGCCTTATCATAAAGTCCAGCTGTCGTTATTTCACCAAAGACTTTTCTCCTGTTTAAAGTGTGGTGCCAGATTGATATGCTGTTTATTTCAGTGTTGCATAGATACGGCTGTAAAAAGGAAATCAAACAAGACATGTAACCTGATTTTGCTTGAATATCATGGAACTAAGGCCTGATTCTGACCCGGGGAACCTGGGAAAAAATACAGTCAAGTTGGTAAAAGACAGCATATCTGTATGCCATGAATTCAGCCTGTGGTACTATTACTCAGGTCTTTGTTGCCACTGGTAGATGGCTACCTGGATGCTTAAAAAAAAACCCTTATACATTTTCTGCCAACTTACACCTCCATGGCTGCTTCAAAATATCTGTAATCAACACTGATCTTGCTTTGGGCTCTCTCTAGGAAATTGTTAGTGTCAGATCCTAGCCCTTATCTGAAATGCATTATGGCTATTTTAGTACTGCAGTAAACTGGAATTATTATCTGCTTGTTTATAAGCACTTGCATATTCTTTTACTAGGATATGGTTCTGTTACATAAGACATTACATGTCTGCCTTTTAATTTCATTATGTAGAAGCTGTCAAGTCTTGGACAGGTTTTGCCTTTATAGAATCATAGAATTGTAGAGTTGGAAGAGACCACGAGGGCCATCCAGTCCAACTCCTTGCCACGCAGGAAATCTTGATCAAAGCATCCCCGACAGATAGCTTTCAACCCAACAGATTTACTGATGGACAATGGAAGAAGATAATTTGAGTCAAAATGACCTCACCAATCATTCCCATTTCCAGTACTACAGGGATGGCAGATTAATTGCATATGTGAATTAGAATGGATTTTATCCAGGGTTGATCTATCTAGAAATGATCCTGCTTTATATAAACAATGTAAAAAGTTCTGTGATTCATCACATTAGGTGTGTTTCCACAACACAAAGGAACTTTGATTTGAATGAGTGGCATGCCAGTTCATGCTGCTTGATTGCTCCAGCTTGCAGTAGCAGCTAAACAAACCATGGAGCTTTGTGCTGAGTTGATACTGTGTCATCTGGCAGTGGGGAGCTTGTACTTGTTTTGCTCCCAGCGAATCAGAAAAGAACAAGATAAAACTCTGGTCCCCTTCCCCGTTCCCGTTTGTTGGGAAGGAATAAACCAAAAATGTGAAGCTGCCTACCACTAACAACATTGAACCAACTGCAGAATGAAGCTCTGTGGTCTGTTACACTGGTTGTGCTACAAGCAGGAGCAATTGGGTAGCTGCCTCTATAGTCCTTGTTTGTGACACCATCTAAACACACTGAGAAAGATGTTTGCTCTGCAAGGATTGTTACACAAAAGGTTATCCTGAAAATTCATCTGGGTGTGGAACAGTATTTTTTGTTACTGGCTTACATGAGGAAGCCATGATTAAAGTTCTTTTATTATCAGTGTAATTCTCTGAACTAAGTAAACTAAAAGCATACAAGTACTGACGGTACTGTTTAAAGGACATGCAGAAAGATAACTGAAGGATTCTGTTTATAGGTTTTGAGCTTACATATACACACAGTAAAGTGGCTATGAATGAATGGTGGGGCAGTAGAATTGTACTCTAGCCACTTTGGCCTCTCATCCACACGCTTGCAAGCCCAATTATGCATGAGCTTTACTCTCAAACTGGGAACAGAGGGCAAAGAATGCATATATCGTGCATATTCATGTGTGTATGGATTGTTCAGAGGTTATGGAAATTGTATGGCTACAGTGGGGCCCAAAAGCACGGCAAGTAGGTGTGGTGATGACTAAAATCCCATTGCCTGTTGAGTCTTCTCATCTGTATGTGTGAATATGCTCTATAAGAAACTATGTACTAATGGGTAATTTCAATGACAAGACTGGGTAGGGGAATATAAAAAAGACAGGAATTTTCAAAAAAGCAACCAAACTGCACAAACTCTAGGCTGAGAGATTAATCAGAAAACAGACTAGCAAATGACTTTCTCAGGTTGCGGATGGTTTCAGCTTTTGCCTCATCTTCGTTGGGATTTCCCCGTTGTGAAGAATCTGAGAGACTGAAGGTGTTTGTCAAGGACTGTGATTTGCTGCAAAACAGGAAAAAAGAACTGAGACATGGACATTTCCCTGACAAACAGGAAAAGACACAAAAGAGAATGCACTGAAAACTGGATGCTTTCACCAGGACATAGCACTCTTTAAAGTTTATCTACACTGCTCCCCAATACGGACTCATCCCAAATCCGGCGCTGGCAGCCCAGACAACATATGGCTACCTTCCGGAAGGGTCCACATTGTTTTTGTCCCTAAGCTGACTTTGCTCCAAACTAAGCAAACTCTGGAGTGAACATGCGGTCTTTTGCTGTCTGGGCAGCTGGATCAGGTCCAATTTGACCCAATCCAGTTGTCCACGTGCAAAGGTGGCACCATCTCCCTTACCCTGCACTGAGCAGCGCAGGGAAGGGGATGGATCCTTGTCGGAGTCATCGCCTTTTCGCCAGCTGAGGAGCTTCGTGGAAAGCCTTCCTGGGACACTGTTGCTTCTGCTGATGTCAGAACAGGGTGCCTGGGTGATCAACGGGTGGTGGTGGTGTAGAACACCCTCTCATTGATTACATGGTTGAGTGCCTGTTCTCACCTCAGCAGAAGTGATGGTGTGCCAGGCAGGCTTTCCATGGAGCTCCTTGGTTGGTGAGGAAGTGATGGCAGCTCCAAAACAGGAGATGGGCCAGTGTGGATAACGATGCACATTGCATTGGATTTGGCCCAGTGCATGTGGCTGCCATCGTCGTTGATCTGGTCCAGGGGTATAATGCTCTAGACTGGCTCTGGATTAAGCAGCCAGTGTAAACAAGCCCTTAGAGGCACTCTGGAAAATTACTTTTTAAAAGTAATAGGTTTTTACAAAAATCCCCAAATCAAGTTGTCATGTAACACTTAAAAAACATTTGGTTATTCATTGCATTACTTATTATTTTTCAAAAAATAAATAAGTGAATAGCATAAAATTTGAACAGTTTTCAAAAATGCCTTGATTTTCAGAGCAGATAGAAAACACTACTCATTACAGCACAACACAGTAAATGCTCTTTACTCATCTTGTTTGGTTCTTTTATCTCCTTCATAAATATTAAAATCTGTCCACTGTGTTCTGGGGATTACATCACAGATTATGCTGGGCATATACTATAAAAGGCACCTACTTTAGGTGAGGATGTGGAGGGGCCTGCTGCTTGGTTGGCTCTCCAGACCCTTGTGGACCAGGAGCCCGTCCTTGAGCTGGAGGTCGAGGCTGCTGGGGAGGAAAAGTGCTTGGTTTGGAAGGCTGGCTTGGCGAACTACTGGCTGATGATCTAGTTTGCTGGGGAGATCCAGGTGATTTCTGCTGCTGTGGTGAGGTGGACTGGGGGCTCTGTGGTTGCTGACCCTGTGGAGAGAGCCTTTGCTGGGGTGGAGCTCCTGTCCGTGAAGGCTGTGATCCCTGAGGCTGGCGTGGCCCCCCTAGAGCAAAGAGTTGCATTTAAATAAAACATAAATATGTACATTGGAAGCAAGCATAGCTTCCTTGGAGAAGAGTCTTCTGCATTTAGCTATACAGTTCAAGTACAATTTCCCACTTACCTAGTTGGCTGAATACTAAAGGACTCCCCTCTGATTTATAGCTAATTTCTTTTAGAAATCTGATCATAAAATTAATATTATTTATAGACTGTACAAAAGATTCAGATAAAAAGCAGAACATGGAAATGTTACTTTTTTGGTAACAGCTCCCCAGTCCTCCACTGTGGCCCTTTTGTATTCCAAGAAAGTAATTTTTCCATGGTCTAGTCTGATACAAAGCATCAGTTGACAAATATTACAAGTTTAAGCAGTGTCAATTAAAATAAGGTGCTTGCCTTCTTTCATTTCCTTTAGGAACTTAATACAAAATTATATTAGGCAATCAATCATATGGTTGTGTTCAAGCCCATCTATCTATTTCTGTAACTTGGTGGTGAGAATCATGTGGCCCTCCAGATGTTGGACTATAACTCCCAGCATTCTCACAATTGGTTATATTGGCTAGTGCTGCTAGGAGTTGAAGTTCACCAACATCTCGAGGGCCACATAATATGCTCCTCTTCTGTACTTTAACAAAACATAACTTTCTTCTAATTCTTGCTTCTCTAACTCACCCCCTCACACATTAGTAACTATTTTACCCTCATTTTTTTTTAAAAAAAATGATCTTCAACTTTTAGTTGTCTGTAATTTCAGTTTTTTATCATTATTCAAGCCATTTTATTTGGAATAAATATTTATTCTACTACTACTAAAGCTTTTTTGTTTCTTTTCTAGTTAGAGAAGTTGTATCTAATATTTTACTAGACTTGGATGTCTAAGAAGAAAGATGTTTTAAAAATGTTTCTTCCTTCCCTGTAAAAATAGAGACCTCTTTTTTTTACCCTCTACTTCATTCCTGGGGTTATACCTTCCTGTGAGCCATGTGCCCAGTGCCAGAATATCTGATCTTGAATTCTGTACTGTATTGCCATTCATATTATTTACTGATGATACCATCATTTCCTCTTACATTTTATTTATTTATTTAACTTTCTATCCTGCCTTTCTCCTGGAATGGGACCCTAGATGTCTTACAACTTAGATTAAAACAAAAATACAGCTAACATCCTAATAATAAAAAATTAAAAACCATTAAGTAAGTTACCCCTTTAAGAACATGAATTTAAAACAGTTTAAAATACATTTAAGACATAGTAATGAAGATGAAAGTACAGCATGCCCCATTAGAAGAGTGCTCTGCCACAACCAGTTAACAGCCAAAAGCCTGTCTAAATAGAAAGGTCTTTGCCTGCTGGCAAAAAGAACAGAGAAGGAGCCATCAAAGCCTCCTGTGGGAAGGAATTCTATGACCTGGGAACAGCCACCAAGAAGTCTCTTTCCCATGTCCGCTCCATGCATGCCTGTAATGGTGGTGGGACTGAGATAAAGCCCTCCCTCAAACATTTTAAAATGTAGGCAGGCTTGAAAGTTGGAACTTAGTACCTTGTGGTGGTGGTCGGGGTTGGGAAAGCTGTCCAAGCTGGGGTCCTGGCTGAGGCTGCATCTGTGATTTCATTGACTGTGGCTAGATGACCAAAGCAAAAATGAAACAATAACAAAAATCTTTCAGTCAACAGAGTATCTGAAACATGGCAAGTACAGGAGTGTTCCTATTATCTATAACAGCATAAATTCTCTACAAACATCTAAAAAGGGATAATACTTTTTAAGGTACTGGTAACGTATGGGGAGGCTGTTTTGTAAAGGAGATGGCAGTATACCTATCTTTTGATTGGAGGATATTGAAAAAATTCCAAGACCCTTCACAATTATATTAACTGATCTGCAAAACTAACAAACACCTGTTAAGTAGCAGGCATATCCATATATTGGGGAGCCAGATCTGGACCAGAGCTTCTGTTACTTTAATGTGGAGAACATAAGCTCTAGAGTGACAACTTTAATCTGGAGAACCTAAGACCCTCCACTTGTCTCAGGCTCTCAGAAGCCCCCCCCGATGTTACATGCCCTTATACCCCCCATAGGATAATTCATTAATTTGCAATAATTCACACAGTGGCAGTAATTGGCACTTCATGTAGGTCCCGGTAGACCAGGCCATCCCCAGAAGGATTCATGCAAAGATCACCAGAGATCTAAATGAAGTTGTCTTCAAAAGTCTCCAAAAACAATCATGCTCAGGTCTGGTTATGAGAAGCACCAGCATGGCCAATGGTATGGGATTATGGGAGTTGCATTCCAAAACATCTCTTCACCCCTGATTTAAGGTTTGTGTAGAGGGATGAATTTAGTTGTGTGTAGATCTATCTACTATTCTAGATAGACTTACCTACTAATATACAGTTTTTTAAAGTGTTCATTGTCTTCCAATTAGAGCTTGCATTTTTGGGATGGGGGGGCTAGACGTCCCATAATTCCATGAACATCCATGCTGGCTGGGTGTTTCTGACAGTAGATAGTGGAAGATTTTAGACAGAAATTCTACAATGCACTGAAGAGTGACTGAGAAGAACCGCTGCTAACGTGGCTTCTCATTTCATGTTGCCACAATAGGCTAGGACTTAGTAAGGGCAATCATTGGCCACCACCATACTACTGGACACTTTGCAGTGAATCATCTAGCTCCTGTATGATATTCAAATTTTTACCAAGAAGGCTGGATGGTTAAGACAGTGCAGAATCTGATCAAGGCGCCTCTTACCTTACTAAGAGAATGTATATTGGCAATCACTTAACACAGATAAGATATGCCTCAGCCACTACAAGAACCTGAGTGTGGACCCTAGTTTCATACATTTATGATACATTGGAAGCAGATCTCAGAAATATTATTATTTCAAGTAGCAATGGAGTGCCACTTCTTGTCAGGATCAATCCTCTTTGCTCCTGTTCCTGCCATATTCATGAGTTTCCCAGTGGCCTGGGTGTAGAGTGTGCACAGAAATTTGTGTAGGGGTGCAATGATGTCTCTGTAGCTGTTTGGTCTTTGCTTGGGAAAGGCGACAACAAGGCATCTGCAATTAATGACGTTGGTTTCAAGGTTGGAGACACTGGGAAGATGGTAACTTTCAGTTTAAGGAATGTTTGTGTCATTGGATGATGGACAACCAATAGTTATGCAGCCCATCAGATTTTGTTGATTGTAAAATGCTTTTAACTTAGAGTGTATCCATTAGGTCTCAGTCTCAGCAACAACTTTGCATTGTATGCTTCTTGGATTTCTGGTAATAAAGTTTTCTGATGAACCCTGACACTTGTGCTCTATAAGTTTGGGAATGCTAATACATGACACTTGTCTAGCTTAAATTTAGAGAAACATGTCTAATCATCAGAAAAGATGGTTTGCTTTCACAGCAGCGTTCATCACCTACCTGGGAGGGAGGGAAATTTAACAGCAATGAGGAAGTGAATGCTACCTTTAAAATGGCAGTCTTATAAATTTCGAGCGCCACGTGTAATCCTTCACTTGTATTCTGTAGTATCTTGTCTTTGGAAGATGGTTTCTATGGGCAAAATTCTGTTGGTAAATTGGGTCATCTTTTATACAGGGTGTGTTCATTCCTAAGTCCATGTTCTTTACCAATCATGTGTATAGCTATGAGGACTGTTTCTGGCTCTTTTCACATCTTTTCTTGGCTTTTCTTGTTTGTGTTAGTAGAGATCACTTCTTTATAGAGAGGTCTGTGGCATTGGGGCAGCACAGAGGAAAAACTACATATGCAAATTCATCCTCGCTTTCTAATACTCATTGAATATATTTTTGGACAGAGCTATACGTACACATACAGTATATTTCTTTAATAGACAGAGTTGATAAAAGCAGCTGTGGTAAAGACATTTCAGGAGGCAAATAACATAAGAAGGAAAAGGTTAGGTAGCCCCTCTCCTCCCTATAAGCCAGCTGCAGCTGCATACTACCAAACAAATCATCTACATGTAATTTCTAGCTCTGCCCACAGCGATTCCAGTTTTATTTATGGAATATTATAGAAATGAAAATAATTTTAGTACCACAATCTCTTATCTCATATAGAGCAGCTTTATGTTTTCTGGTAGCATTGGAAAAACCTAGCGCATTTGCTGGTCAAAGCCCTTGTAGAACTATAACAATATGCTGACTTCTCTGACCGATGACTCCTGTTCTTACCCAAGGTCTCAGAGGCGAAGGGGAGGACCCCACAGTTAAGAAGGCTTGTGTCATTCTGGAGACAACCAGATCTGCTATTAGCTGTCTGTCTTCCTCTACGTGCTCCCCAATCAGAGGCATTGAGCTATCCATCACCTGTAGAAATGAAATGAGTCACATCCATAGCAGTCAGATCTTTTTCATTGTGCCATGATAAACCAATGCAGTGGTAAGACTTGAGTGCTGTAAATATATACTGATGGTCACACACATCATGCATAATGTCATGACTACTTGTGTAGCTGTTACCACTCAGACAATACTGTTCAGGTATTTGTTTTTACAGTGTGCTCAATATCTTAACCAAAACTCTGTGTTTGTATGTGTGCGCGTGCCTTCATGTTGCCTGTTGCCTTATGGCGACCCCACAAATTTCATACGGTTAAAGGAACAGAACTAGATATCTGTAATGCCTGATTTGTGTATGGTTAGTTTAAGTAAATATTGCAAATAGTTTGTGCGATCTGTGTGCATCAAAACTGATCCCCTTTCTCTTTTGATAGATATGCCAGTCTGTTACAGGACAGCCATCAAGGAGTTGTATGGCACCTTAAAGGCTATTTTTGGTTAGTAACTTCTAGTAATTTCACCTGCAAGAAACAGATTTTGGTCCATGAAACCAATGCTGCAATAAACTGATTAGCATTTAAAGGTGCCACAAGACATTTTGATATATTTTTGTATCATTTAGTTTCATTGCTACCTGGTGGTTTGCAATAATTTTACTTTGTTGTTGCTGTGTGCCTTCAAGTTCAAAAAGGATATCGACAAATTGGAGCGTGTCCAGAGAAGGGAGACTAAAATGGTGAAAGGTCTGGAAACCATGCCTTATGAGGAAAGACTTAGGGAGCTGGGTATGTTTAGCCTGGAAAAAGACGGTTAAGGGGTGATATGATAGCCCTGTTTAAGTATTTGAAGGGGTGTCACATTGAGGATGGAGCAAGCTTGTTTTCTGCTGCTCCAGAGACTGGAACATGGAGCAATGGATGCAAGCTCCAGGAACAGAGATTCCACCTCAACATGAGGAGGAACTTTTTGACAGTAAGAGCTGTTCAGCAGTGGAACACACTCCCTCGGAGCATGGTGGGGTCTCCTTCCTTGGAGCTCTTTAAACAGAGGCTGGATGGCCATCTGTCAGGGATGCTTTGATCATGATTCCTGTGTGGCAGGGGGTTGGACTGGATGGCCCTCATGGTCTCTGCCAACTCTACAATTCTGTGATTCTATGTTGTTTCTGATTTATGGTGACACTAAGGTGAATCTATCACAGGATTTTCTTGGCAACATTTGGTCAGAGGGGAGTTGCTATTGCCTTCCTCTACCCTTTACTACCTTATATAATGGATATTAGCTTTATAAACAGTTTTCTTAACACTGAATGACTGAGCAACAATTTCCTTCTTGACCCTTGTGCCATTAATTCATGCCCCCCTCCCCATGATTTATTTTTTCAGAAAAGAGATGATCCATACATAATATTAAACCAGGGTGGAGAACCTCAGGTTCTTGGGCAGTACCCATCCTTCCTGAAGTACCAATCTGGTACCACTGTTTTGTTTTGTTTTTGTATTTTGTTGTATTATACTAAACTACAGTTAATCTAAAGTGAAAGTTTCCATTGTATTTACTACAGCCATATCAGAAAAGAAAAGGAAGACAAATCACTGCAGGTAGAATCTGGGCTCTTTCTTAATATGTGGTTTAGCATCTTTGTTTAAACTAGGAATGGCTTCCTCTGCTGCAAGATGAAGGTACAGATAATAAAGCTATCATTGGTCTATATAATCCTGACTAGTATAGTGTGTCACAAGAATCTGAGCTATTTTGGAGCCTACCATCTACTTAGGAGGGTTATTTTCTAGGTATTTCTGTTAACCAAACACATTGATTTTTTTCCCTGTTAGTCAGACAAAAGTAAATGGTTATATACTGAGAGACACTGCAAGTAGAACGTTAAATATTCAGCCCCACTTGGTAGGATGGGCCTATCTTTTTAAATGAATAGATAGGATAATTGTTCCCTGAATTTCAAATGCAACCATGGACATCTTCATGGGTTATTTTCTTATGCCAAAATGACATTTACCTGATAATTAACAACCATAAATAGCCCAGCAGTGCTTTAGGAATGGCTTTAAATGTGGCAGCTGCCTTACATTGCATCTGTTCCAGCAGCTTACCCACTCCTCCCTAACACCTGTAAATCTGCAAACATGGGGTGTATATCTGAGTGTATGTAAAGATGGCACTGTTGAGGCACAATTTAAGGACAAGAAGCAGTATGAAGCCCCATCCATTCTTTCTCGGTTTCAGATTGCATGTGGTTATTCCTCAGCAAGTTTTTTTGCAGATTTGTAAACCCTTCCTCTTTCCACTGTTCTCCTTCCTCTGTTTTTGGAAAGTGAAATAGTGGCTCTTAACCTAGGCAGTGAGTCACTGCACACAAACAGAGTAATGACACCATCCTCTCTGCTGTCAATCTTTATTTTGTGACAGCATCAAGAAAAAGAAACCCTATCGACTCGCTCACCCACAGTTACATATACCAAGTAGAGTCTGTCTTCATCCATGCAGTAATGTGCCTATGGGTTCACCATTGTTTGTTTCCCTGTGTGACTCATTAACTGTGGCAAAAAAAGGAAGCACAATGTGAACAATGATTGCACATACACATTCTTATGATAAATGTGGGTGGAAAGAAAAACAATTGAAATGGGTTGGGGAGGGGAATGTGCCGATTCAGAAATAACCCAAGTTTAAATTGCAAAACTGGGGCACAATCCAGGAAAGTTAAGCATTGTTACACTTCTCTGATTCCAATGGGATAAGATTTAAGCATGCCCTTAACTTTCCCATTGGACTGAATTAGAATTTATAAAAGCTGGAAAATGGTGGAAGCACTCCAGATCTTGTCAAGTTAATATTGTACCTGTAGTTTAGCAAGCAGATACACTGTTGGTGGAAATGGATAAGAGAGACTTATTTTCATTCCTGCAATTCTATGGAGTTGCAGGCTTTGCAGCTAGATTGAAAAAAAAATCCTCCATCCTCTATGAGTAGGGTGGGTGAGATCATGACACAACACACTTGTGAGAACTATGAATCCAACTGAATTAGGGGTCTTCAGTTGAATGCAATTCTCCTTGAGAAACCCTCTGCTTCAATACAGTTTGATCTCAGCTTCCATGTGTGCAACAATGGTTTCCTCTTAATGTTAAAGAGTCATTCCAGCCACCAGATGGTGTCATTGTATTCCCCAAATGCTTAAAACTCAGTGGACTGGACTAACATAACTCTGATAACATTCAAAACCCATGAAAAAAAGCAAATTATTGGCCAACCAAATGCAAAACACATGATGCAAGCTTTCAAAGCTCTATTGGTTTCTTCATCAGGCAAAATATGTTTTTAAATAGATAAATAAAGGATGAAAAATGATGATGGAGATTATCAGATGCTTGAAAAAAGCCCCAAAGGAGCTCGTGAGAATGTCACTGTACAGGGAACGGGTCCTGGTATCGCACGTGTCGTCATCCTCCTTGCATGCTTGCTCCATTCTCCCTCTATGCTAACATGATGAAAAAGACATTGCTTTTCATTAGCGGGAGTTTCTGCTAATGAAAAGCAGTGCCTTTTTCATTGCCTCAGCACGGAGGGAGGATGGAGGGAGGATGGAGCAAGCATGTGAGGAGGAGGATGACACATGCGATACCAGGACCCGTTCCCTGTACAGTGACATTCTCACGAGCTCCTTTGGGGCTTTTTTCAAGCGTCTGATAATCTTCGATGTTGGAGTAACAGGCTTACATGTTGTTGCAGATGTTTTTTATGTTGTTGTTCAGGTGAGGGATCTCATGGTTGGCCAATAAAGGTATCACTTCTTAATGGATTTTGGATTGTGTTTTGCTGCATGGCCAACATGGCTACTCCTGAATGTATTTTCTGATAACATTGTTTCCATCCCCCTCCTTTCCCCTCTCTCCTCTGTACTAAGAGTGAACTTATTTTCCAAGAGTGGATCTTCGTGTAGACAAAGAGACTTCATCCACTCAAGAAGGAGGTATCAACAGTTATTGGGGAAGTACCAAAAAAAAAAAAAAACCCCTTAGGGAAAAAAGTGAAAGGGTGGGTACTAAAATACAGCTCAATGAGGGTGGAGAATGCTCAACATGCACTGAATGCTAACTGCCTCCTCCCGTATGATCCTGGCTCAAATCCAAGATCATCAGCAGAGACCCTGTAACGTATCACACCAGTGTGGCTAGGGGGGTGGGTACATTATGTCAGGGCTGTCTCTGTAGCAGCACCCTAACTGCGGAACTTCCTCCCTACGGAGACTGGGCTGGCTCCATCCCTTCTGAGCTTCTAGTGGGCAGCAAAGACTTTCATGTGGCTTTTGGCTTTTAAAATTAGGCATATCTGCTCTGGATATTTTTCAAACTGTCTAACTTTAGAACTACTTTTAAAGATGAGTTTGGGCTGTTTTTTGTTGGTCTGTTGTTAAATAATGTTTTAAAGTGTTTCTATTGTTTGTGTATTGCTTCAGGGGCTCTGGTGCAAAACAGATGATTAATCTTTACATTAGGGTATGTGGAAAAGAGATAACTAGATTGGAATGACATCTATAACACCAATGACATAGGGACTGAAATTGGGTTGTGCAGTTTCCTAAGGTCTTCTTAGGGAAAAATAGTTATTTCATCCTTCAGACCCAAAATACAGTAGGACCCCCATATCTGCAGTGGATTGGTTCTGGTGGCCCCTGTGGATACTGAAAACTGTGGATAACAGCGAATGCCATTGAAAATAATGGGACTTCTGGTTTAAAATACCACAGAGTTGCCTTGGAGGACCTAAAAATGCCTAGAGAGGATACCTCTCTAGGCATTTTCTAGGAAGACTTTATGGTAGGTGTGCTGCTTTGTGTTCTGAGGATAACTGAATCAGTGGATAATGAATCAGCAGATACGGTGGTCCTACTGTATGGTGTTGACATGGCAGCACACTCCTAATGGAAAAAGTACAGATAGTAACTATACAAAGACAACAAGTCCAGGGAAGGATACACATTGTGAGAGGATCAGGATTTCAATAAAAATGTTCTAGGTGTGGCAAAATGTCTGCCTACCTCATCCTTCAAGACCACTGATGTCCAAAGTAACTTTTACAAGCATAAGATGAAAGGAAGGAGAGACCATGACTTTGCACCAGGGAGACAACTCCTCTAATGTCTTTTGGTGCTTGGAACAACAGAGTTGCTGTTGATTGCTAATTTCTAGTTCCTTATTTGTGTAAAACTTGAACAGCTCAAAACACTCAGCTGAATAAGGATCTGAAGTTGTTCTCCAGAATTATCCCATATTGTCCCCTTCATCATGGCTATTTTTGTGTTATACACATTCAAGGATGATGATCCCAGCTGACATTCAGAAGTAAGACATTTCTAAACCCCATCACATATCCAGAGGAGGGTGACCAAAATGGTAAACGGTCTGGAAGCCATGCCCTATGAGGAGCAGCTTAGGGAGCTGGGTATGTTTAGCCTGGGGAAGAGAAGGTTAAGAGGTGACATGATAGCCATGTTTAAATATTTGAAAAGATGTCATACTGAGGATGGAGCAAGCTTGTTTTCTGATGCTCCAGAGACTAGGACACGGAGCAATGGACTCAAACTACAGGAAAAGAGATTCCACCTAAACATTAGGAAGAACTTCCTGATGGTAAGAGGTGTTCAGTAGTGGAATGTGCTGCCTTGGAGTGGTCTCTTCCAACTCTATGATCATAAAATTTGGGTGCCCCAAATGATGTACCCACACATCGAGTAGAGTGTCCTGTGGGATATCATTGTGTCTCCTCTGGTCCAAAACTTTCTGTATGCTAAAGGCACTGTCAAATACAGCATTCTTTGCCAACCACAGGCCCCTCCTCACCCGGAAGAAGGAACTGGTGCTATGTGCCCAACAGTTCACTCTGAGCTCTGCTAAATCATACCCTGGTGCACAAACAGCCTCATCAGCTAGTAGACCACTCCTCTTCTCTATTTGCATGTTTGAAAACTGCATGTTCCAATGGGCAAGCTGGGCTACTATTGCAGATTTCAAACAGTTCCACCATATTGTGGGTGAGGCAATGTTTGGTACAGAACTCTTATCACACTAATAAAGTAAGAGAAGCCACAGGAGACTAGTAAGAATGGAGGCAATTCATCAGCACAAAATGGGTGATGGATATCATTAAAACCCAGCAGGATTATTTTGCATCCAACTAGTATTAAATAAATCTGACCTTAAAAAACTGAGACTAAGCACAAAGTCCATCAGGATAAAATAGAAACATCCTTCTCCATCCCTGAGAATAAGACTTCCATGTAACAGCAGAGAAAAAAAAAAGGCTGATGGCCTATGTGGATCTGGCCTTCACCAGTGTGCAAGGTCAGTGGCTGTCTCAAGTTCCAGCTGCTTTGTCCTGATAAGATATCTCAGAGGGAGGGAGATGGGCAATGAAAAGAATTTGGATGGAAAACCTCATGCCTTTTCTTCAGTTATATCATCTGTTTCTGTATCTTAGTGAGATGTAGCTAAACTGGCTGCTGTTTTTAGTGAGCTAAGATTGGGGAAGTCAGCCAACTGGAAGGAAGGAAGGAAAGAGCTGATCAATCACATCAAAGGGACAGGGGCACATGCAACAGCAAAGGACAAATTGGCTTCCATGCGATGCAGTAGGACTAAGCTCATGGGAGATGGACTAATTGGAAAGAAAAGCAAGACAGATGACATTGCTGGGTACTGGGTTTGCCTTTTGCTGTTATTACATGCCTTCGAGTTGATTCCAACTGATGGTAACCCTGCAATAGTGGTTTTTTGGGCAAGATTTATTTGGAGGGGGCTGCTGTTGTCTTCCTCTGAGGCTGAGAGTATGTCACTTGCCCAAGGTGACCCAGTGGGTTTCCATGGCTGAGCAGGAAATGTGAACCACGGCCTCCTAGAGTCCTAGTCCAACCCTCAAACCATTACATTACACTGACTCTAACTGGTCAGAAAAAGACGTGTTCGGGCTTGCTCCTGTGCATTAACAGCAGCTGATTTACACCACTGTATGGTTATGCAAGTATTGCTGTCCATTAGCTACAGCTCAAGCTGCAGTTAAAGGTAACAGGGAACAATGCAAGCAAACATTAGCAACTTCATTGGGCTCCTGATTCAAGAAGAATGTAGAATTCAAACAAAGATTTACTGTTTTATTTGTCTACTTATTTATTTATTTATTTAACGTGTATCCCACCTTTCTCTCAAAAATGGGATTCAAGGCAGCTTAATCTTTTAATGTTATGGTGGCTGGTGAATGGGCTATTAAGAGCTTCTCAAGTGTCTTTGGAGATTGACCAGTAGATGCATTTGCTCCCAGGTCCTACCATCTCCTGTGCATGGCTTGTGGATTGGTCACCTCTCACTTCCCTGCCTATCCCAGTTTATTGCACTGAAAAATACTTCCCCAATCTAGTGCCCTCCAGATACAGCTCTCATCATCTTCACCAGCATGCACACTCATTTACCTCATTGGTTGGGAATGGTAGGATTTATAGTCCAGTTTTAAAGTGGTCTTAATTAAACAAATAGCTTCTAGGTTCAGTTGGCTACCTACTAGGTAGTGAATAGTTGTAGTGTTGGTCTAATTCCTCTCTTTCTCATAGGAAGTCCCCAAGACAGCATTTTATTTTATTTTATTTTATTTTATTTATTGATTTATTTATTTTATATGCCACCTTTCTCCCAGGATGGGACACAAGATGGCTTATGAGCATCTGTTATGCTCATAATCAATCCTGAGCCAGCTTCAAGGCTGAGCTAGATATAATATTCCTCATAAGCCTAACTTTTGTAGGGTTGTTTTCCCCTTCCAAAGTGGCAATTGAAGGAAACCCTGATCCAGATCAGGACTGCAGCACAAAGGAAGGGAGCAGGATGACGACATGAAAATGGGGTTGCTGTATTTTTATTAGATGTGTAGAGGATGGAATTTTAGCAGGTGTACATTACATTAGAAATTATAGCTACTGAAATGTCCTTTTCTGCATAACTATTAAAGGCACCAGGAGAGCTGTCCTCTTTTTCAAGTGATTATCCTAGGAGGGAGGTTTTTAAGTTTTTGCTCCCAACACAGGCAGCTGCTATTTACATTAGGAAGGAAGCTCCCATTTGCACCAGAAGCATGGCTAGCTATATTCAGCAGTGTTCATACCAATAGGTCCCAATGGACTCTTCTCTTACTTTACTTTTCTTCCTTCCCACCATGTCTTCTTACACTGAAGGGCCTGCAGGCAGAGTCTGCACTCTTTTAGGCATTTCTGTACTGCTCTTAACCCTTTTATTTTAAAGCCTTTTATTAACAACAACAACATGATTTCTAACACATGGCTTGTGGTAATCAGAAGAGAACTCCTTATTTGAAACATGAAAGAAATCAGCCTGGAGCCATCCCTTTGCCTTCATCATAGATCTCATACTGAATTCTAGATCAAACCTTTGCTGGTTAGGATTTTGTACAGCCTCTGCTAGTGCCTGGCAGTCACCGTCCCAGTATCTGCTCTTGAATGATTTACAGGAAAAGGAGGGACAGCAGAAGCAGCTGAAGAGCAAGTATCTTTTCCTTCCTGGCAGCACACTTGTCCCACACAACCTTTGACCCTGTCACTGATTCTTGCAGGATACTTGTGCAGCACAAGAATGTGCCATGGCAGCAGGGCTCATGTGGTTCTCATCAGCTTTCCAAAGCTCAGTGGGTGGGAGTGCTCTCCCACATACAATTATTTGGATGTGTCAGTGGCCCTGAATGTAGCAGTAGGCCAGCTTTGCTCATCTTCCTGCGTTGGTGGAGTTTACAGCAGGGCAGACACCGAGTCTCCATTCCACCATCCTCATATGGTAACCAAGGACACTTTCTTATTCTTCCACACAGTTGCCTTATTATCTTCTCTCCTCCCCCTGCTGAGAAGACCTTAAATTTTCAGCATTGATATTCTTCTTTTGACCTGCTTTTCTTTTCTTCTTTTTATCAACAAATTCCATCATGCTTAAAAAACTTAAATTCCAAAGAAAGTAAAAAAAAATTACCTGTTTTACCAGTCCATTGCCTTCAAATTCATTCACATAGTTCTCATTCCATTTTTTCTCTTTCTCTCCTCTTCAAACTCCCTTTCAAACTTCTCCTTTCTTACTTGATACACTTTCAGCTTACTCAAACCCTCCCACATACTTAAACATCTTAATCCATTGAACATCACACATACACCAATCAATCATTTGACTTCCTTCCTAACAGTTTCTGTATTTACTATCTTGACAAAAGATGATCTAATCTCTGCTATGCAATTTAAATTGGCACTTTCTACTAGTTGATGTTTTGGTAACACCTAACTCTATCTATTATTTCATAGCAACTCCCAGTATTTTTTTTTCTTTTGATTATTTCTTTTCTTTTGTGATCTGCTTTTCAAATATCTACCACTTTCCTTTGGCCTGACTGATTCCATTCCTATGAGTAAGACTCGGTTCAGTATGCCAAGGTTTACTTCAAAAAGCTCATTTTTGAGACATGTTTTGGCTCAGATAATGTCTTCCTATGTTATGACCCGTGAGTTGGATGAGAGTATGGAATCAGAGAAGGAGGAGGACATGGCAGGGAATGGCCCTATGGACCCTGGCACAGGTTTGTCTACACCTATGCCAGCAGGGAACCCTGCCAACTTGGAGGCTCAAGCAGAGGAAGAGCCTGGCCCTAGTGGGTTGGCACCAGTCCCGGCAGAGGGTCCTGCCAATTCAGATAAGGAAGAAGAAGAAGAAGAGATAGATTTACCTCCACCATCATACACCCAGCAGCAAGCTCAAAAGGAAACTTGAAGGAAATCTCTGAGACTTTATGAGAAAAACCTGCTCACCAAGAAGCACCTGACAAAGCCTTGATTGCTATATATACGCTGGGGAACCAATGGAAACTTTGTCAGAGATCAACAGATTTTCCTGGAGAAAGCTTCCTGATGACTTCATTGCTTTGATCCTTGCTACCTTGACTCGTGCTTAGACCTTGGACTGTTCCTGACTACTCTGCTGCTTGCTCCTGTTGACTCATGGACTTGTTTTGGACCCACTCTGACTGACTGCCATAAACCCCTGACTTTTTGGACTGTGTTACTGGATTAAATCTTTGCTTGACTGTGTGTGCATTCCTGTGAGCTAATTAACAGTTGGCTACCTTCCCAGACTTTGCTGTTTATACTTTGCCGGTACATAGCTTTTCTGGACATCCTGGGAGAAACATGGCAGTTATTGCCACCTACAAACTACTTTGTGAGTTTCTTCTGTTTCACTTGAATGGAAACCTTAATACATTGCACCACTGATTTGAGATATCAGAGGCTTGACTTCAGATCTGACCACAAGGAGAAAAAATTGATACACAGGGATGAGTATATCTGTTAACTCCAGAGCTCAGCAAAGTTACTTTTCTGGACTTCAAGTCCCAGAATTTCATTGGCCAATCTGGCATTCTGTGAATTATAATCCAAAAAGTAGAATGGCCCCCTTCTTGCTGTTCTTCAATAGGCAAGTGAAGACTAATGCTTAAGGCTTTTAATGAAAGGGCTTTAAGAGGGTGCTGTATTGTTTTAAATTGTACTATTTCAACTTTAACTTCCCCCTTCCCACCCGAAATGCTTTAGTATGGTTAATAGTTTAATTCTGTTTTAATGTTGACTTTCGGTATATTTTTAATTGTAATCATTTTAATTTGTAATCCACCTTGTATCCCAATCTTGGGGTGGGGGAAGAAGGGATATAAATAAAAATGATGATGAGGAGGAGGATAGAGGAGACTGACAAAGGTAGTAAGCTGTATGGAGCTCTGCTCCTTTGAAGAAAGGCTGGAAACAAAACAAAAAGTAAATCTCAGCTGCATTCTATACAATCAAGATAGTCAATGGCTTCTCAGGACTGGAGCCTTGGCCAACTGTTTGTAGACCTTTTTTCCCTTTTGCCATTGTATTCACCTCTGCTTTGAGGTACTAAATCAAGTCCTTCCTTCCTTCCTGTCAGTCAACACTCCTGTTCAATTGAAAACAGTAATAAATTTAGCCTGTACATCATTTTGAAATCTAGACATGGAGGAGATGCTTCTTTTATATCCTCTGCACTACTATTAAATGAATGTGAATTGGCCATGGGGCAAAGCAGAAGAATGAAGAGCACTTCTAATGCACATAAAATTTTGTGCATCTCTCTCTCTCTGTAATATATTGTATGTCTTCCTGAACATCTTTGCTTAAAGGGTATCTTAATTCCACTTGTTCAGCCTCTCACCTCAATGATGTAATCCTTCCCATCCTTGCTGTGGACAGCTTTGACTGCACAAATGTCAAGGCCTCCAAACATCTCTGCAACAGAATCTGCCCAAAGCCGGTATCTGCAGAAATCAGATAGGATTATTTGAATGAGCCCAAATTTTTTTAAAATCAGAGATATCAGTATCCTTAAGTTTTACACACCACACCCCCTTATACAATTTCATAAGATACTGGAATGCATGGAGGACATCCCAAATACATTAATGGTATAGATGATTCCTTGGTCATTAAATGTATCCCTAACATAGCCACATTGGAAAGCTCCAGAAGTTTTCAAATAGGACACATTATTTTGATTCAATTCAATCTGGGGACCTTTCACATTACAAAATATAGTGCTATGATGCCACTTTGTCATAATCCAGTCCCATGGAAACCTGGGGTGAGGCAGTAAAGCTCGTTGGCTGAGAATTTTAAATGCCCCTCCAATCATTCCATAGGATGGAACCACAGCTGGAACTGGAAACATTTCTCTATATAAAACTCTTGGGCATGTTGCCTTTCCCAGTGTGCTGATTGGTTGCTCAGGAAACACACCCAACCAATCACCATCCAAATGCAAATTCCATCGCCACCTTGCAATCCACTCCTGCCACTAAGGAGATTTTCACACATGGGAAATAACCCCCGGGGAGATTGGGAGAGAAACAGGGCTGTTCTGCTAGCAGCGCTCCGTTTCGCATGCCTCCTTCCTTCTCTCGATCTCCTGTCATCCTCCCTCCATCCTGCTTCCATTTCCCTCCTGGTATGTTCTGCTATTTTTAACTAATTAAGAACTTTTGTTAGTAAAAGAACTTTCGTTAGTAAAAAATAGCAGGAGGGAAATGGAAGCAGGACGGAGGGAGGACGATGGGAGATAGGGAGAAGGAAGGGGGCATGCAAAATGGGGTGCTGCTACCAGAACAGCCCCGTTTCTCTCCCGATCTCCCCAGGGGTTATTTCCCCTGTGTGGAAATCTAAGTCTGCATTTATACCACCAGCCTCACAAAGGCCCCTGTATCTACAGTCCTGCCATGGCAAGGATTCCAGGAGCCTAAACGGAGCCTCCCTCTACTTCCACTATATGCCTCACTGTGGAAGTGCAAGAGGAGAAGCCACTGCGCCACAGAGGCCTGTGAGTCCAGGGCAGGAGAGCCAGCCAGCTAGGCAGTTGCTCGGTGGTTGTATAGATTTTAGTGGTATTTTTCCCCACAATAATAGTGTATAGATGAACTGTGTGAACCTTTCAAATCTACTATAATGGCGTATGCTATGCTGGGTACATGTTGCCACTGCCACTGCAACGGGACCCAGGCAGTCAATTGGGAGCAGCGGTGGCTGTAGCTGCGGCATGGCAATGCAGCGAGTCACCCTCAGCAATTCCAGGAAAAGTGTGGAATGCAGAGAAGGGGGAGGAGGAATTTAAAAATCCACCAGCCTCCCTTACAGGGTTGTCATGAGGTCTACTGGGTGTGTTTTGGGGAGTTTTTTAATGGTGTAAGTTACACTGGGTACAGCTAATAATAGAATCATAGAATTGCAGAGTTGGAAGAGACCACAAGGGCCATCCAGTCCAACCCCCCTGCCACGCAGGAAATCACAATCAAAGCATCCCCGACAGATGGCCATCCAGCCTCTGTTTAAAGACCTCCAAGGAAGGAGACCCCACCACGCTCCGAGGGAGTGCGTTCCACTGCTGAACAGCTCTTACTGTCAAAAAGTTCCTCCTCATGTTGAGGTGGAATCTCTGTTCCTGGAGCTTGCACCCATTGCTCCGTGTTCCAGTCTCTGGAGCAGCAGAAAACAAGCCTGCTCCATCCTCAGCGTGACATCCCTTCAAATACTTAAACAGGGCTATCATATCGCTTCTAAACCGTCTTTTTTCCAGGCTAAACATACCCAGCTCCCTAAGTCTCTCCTCATAAGGCATTGTTTCCAGACCTTTCACCATTTTAGTTGCCCTTCTCTGGACATGCTCCAATTTGTCAATATCCTTTCTGAATTGTGGTGCCCAGAACTGGACACAGTATTCTAAGTGAGGTCTGACCAAGGCAGAATAGAGTGGCACTATTACTTCCCTTGTTTATTATTATTATTAATATAATAATACTATATTAGTATAGTGTGGAGGGAGCCCTGGTCTCAGATCTGGTTATGGGATAGACTGCTTTGGTCATTTTGGTGAACAATCTGTGTTAGAACCTGGATGGGGAGTGAGTTCCTGTTTGTTTTGTTGGCCCTTTCAATGTTTATCAATATCATTAACCATAGCATCCTTCTGAAGTAGATGGATGAGCCTGGAGAAACTTTTTTACAGCAGCTCAGGTCCTCCTTGGAGGAATGAGTTTAGAACATGGTGATGGCTTGCTCCTCTTAGACACCATGTTTATTGATCTATGGTGTCATCATGCCATTGTCCACCTCCACCCCATCTAACATATACATGAAACTACTGAGAGAGGTAATTAGGGTTTCAAAGTTCAGTGTCACTAGTATGCTGATGACACACTATCTTTCTATTAAAATCCAAGGAAGTGAGCAATGGATTGGATGAAGGCAAATAAATTAAAGGTTAATTCAGGCAAGAAAGAGCTGCTCCTACTAAGTCCAAAGGTATATCATAGAATAGAGATACAACTTGTGCTGGATAGGAGGTCACAATTTTCCTGGATGGGGTCACAATTTGGGTAGCTCCCAGATTCAGGCCTGAATCTTGATGAGCAGGTTTTGGCAATGTCTATGTGTATGTTTGTACAACTATAGCTGGTTACACAACCTGAATGCATTCTTAGACTCTCAGGACTGTCATGATGAGTGCCTGTGCTTCAAAATTTAAGAGCCCCTGCACCACTGGTGCAGAAGAAGGAACTGGCAAAACCACCTTCTTGCCTAAGAGGACCTTATGTATTCCTTGCTTAAGAAAACCTATGAAATTCAGGGGTCACCATAAGTTGACAGGTGACTTCAAGGGACATCTGAGGTGTACACACCTCACTGTCAGCATCTACGGTACTTATTACTCAAACCACAGTTCTTCCTTCAGCAAGGCAACACCATCATTGTTACTGTGAGTACCTTAAAGTATGAGGTTATTAATGATTAGTAGTGCACTATGGCATAAGCTTGGTGTCAGAGAGATACAGAATATGTATTTATCATCACCATCACCCCACAATTGAAAAATGGCATGCTGAATGTGACAGTGTAGATGTCCACTGTCCAACATCATTTTTGGCTGATGCTAAACACAGCCATGGAAGGAGGACTACTGTATATGCATCAGTGCTGATTTCCTGATCCATCAGTACAGATTTCCTTATGCACAATGATTTCCTGGACCTGCTATTAATTTTTGAGGGGAAAGTGTACAGGCATTGATAAGAAGAGCCATGCTACATTTGATCAAAGGTTCACCTGTTCATGTAATCTATTTCTAGCATTGGTCAGCCAGATCCTTCTTAGAACTTACAAGGAGGACAGAAGAGCCCTGCTGCAACAACAACTATAAGTAGTATTGCAGGTCTCCTTTATTGTAAGGGATAGTCATCCCTTATGAATGGCTGCCTACTCCTGTCCAAATATTAAGATCAGCACAATAGGTCCTTCTCAGGTCCCACTTCTTTAGATATGGCAACTAGAGTTATGGCCTTCTTGATGGGGACATCCTGCTTCTGGAATGATATTTCTAGAACCATCTGCCTCATTTGTGCTTTTGCTGCTGACTTTTAGGCAGAAAGTTAAGACCACCCTCTTTGTCTGAGCTATTTCATGAATAGCTGCATTGTGAAACGGGTCCTTTGCTTGCGGTTTATAATAAAGAATGTCTAGTTTATTCCAGTTCATTAAAGCCACATAGAACAAAAGGAAGCTGCCTCTTTCAACTATTCCAATACTCAAGTGTTCCATTATTTCTGATATTCTGATTTGACATGAGTAAGCCAAAGAGAAGCTAATGAAGAGAAATCTCTGAAACCTGCTTTCTCCAGAGCCAAGGATGGCCAGAGGCAATCCAGGACAGAATTTTTGTTCTTTAAAAAAATATTGGAAGTTTTAGAATACATTAAAAATTACAGAAATTAAGAAAATAAAAGAAATAAAAAAGAAAAAAAGACTTCTGATCTTCCTTTTGGTGGTTATATACCGTATACACATAGTTACTCATATCTTACTCTCCAACAGATTACAGCATATTCTCTTATTTCAATAGCTTATTCTTTCTAATCATCAAAACCAAAAGTTACCAAGTATTTTTTTTTGCAAAGTGTCCAGGCTTTTAGAAATGTCATTAACAACCTTTCTCTGATTAAAGCAGACAATTTATCAATTTCTAATAAATCTGTCAGCTTCAACAGCCATTCCTCTATAGTGGGGAGTATTGAGTTGTTCCATCTTTGCACACACAACAGTCTTCCTGCCATGGTCATACACTGAAGTAATCTTCCATGACTCTTTCCAACTGTACATCCATCACTCCCAACAAAAAATGTTCCAGTTTTAGTTGAATATTAATCTTTAAAATTCTCTGCATATCAATGTCTGTATCTGAATCAAATTTTTAAAAAGCTTTTTCACTGCATACGATAAAATGTCCCTTCAGGTGGCTCACATTTCCAACATACATTACAAACACCTTTATACATTCTAGATAATTTCTATGGAGTCATATACATCTTTTTATAGAAATTCTCTTTGATGTCATTACACAATGTAAACTTCAATCCCTTTGACCACACATTTTCCCATTGATCCATCTATATCTTATAACCAAAATAACTTTTGTTCTATAGACAGTTGGGTAGAATATGGAAGTGACTTGATCTGAACATGGTAAGAAGCACTTCACTTACCAAAATTCTCCCTTCTACACTCTTCTACAACAAATAAAGTCACAGAGGTCCTATTAGGGCCAGCTCTACTGTTAGGCAGAGTGTGATAGCCATGTCAGACTACGGCTTTTGTGTGTAATGAGAAGGAAGCAAATAGTTCTGTAGAGCAAGGAAGCAGGGACATGTGAAGGAACCACCTTATCTAATGTCCTGTCAGGAGAATACAGAGCAGAAGGGAGAGAGGAATGACATTTGTTTTCTTCTTCCTTGTGTGGTCTTTTCTTTTCTTCTTAAGCAACTTCTGCAAGCATGTTTACCTTCTTCCAGTACTCTCAGGGAAAGCACATTGAACACCTTATTTTTTGGTGCTCTCTGATGTCAGAGAACCACACACTATGTGCATTATAGTAGTTATACTTGTGAGGTAGGATCTCTCTCTCTGAGTGGAGAACTCTCTTCTCTTAATTCATTATAATTGCCTTTTCTTCTTGCCAGGGAGAGGCACTTGTAGGTTTTTCAGCCTCGGTTCTCAAAAGAGATGCTTCCAGATTTGCCATCAGTCTGCCTCAAACATTGGCTTTTACTGGGGATCAGATGGCAGACTTTCCTATTTTCCATGTGTAACCATCTAGTGGGTTCCTACTTCTTTTTCCTTGCCCCATATCTACAAAAGGAGGAGCCAGCTTGGTGTAGTAGTTTGAGTGTTGGACTACAACTCTGGAGACCAGAGTTCGAATCCCTGCTCAGCCATGAAAACCCATTGGGTGACCATGGGCAAGTCACATGCTCTCAGACTCAGAAAACCCTTTGATAGGTTCGCCTTAGGGTTGCCATAAGGTGGAAAAGATTTGAAAGCACAAAACAACAAATTTACAAAAGGAGGCCCCCAAGGAAGAAAAATGGAACATCTACACAATGCATTTGGATTGGTGGCACAAGGAGCTCTCTGACTGGAAGTACCCTTCAATTTGTTCTGCATCTGGTTACAAAATGTCTTGGGCCAACTGTTTGTATCTGGTCACATTACCTGAGTCACAAGACAGACCTTTGACAGTAAAGGCTCATGCTTTTGATGCAGATAGTTCCTGACAGGTTTTCTGACTAACACCACCCTGAACAATGTTGTTGTCATTGTTGTTGTCACCACAGTTGTCTTATAATGACAAAGCACTTAGAGAAGAGAGAAAGATGGGAGCCAGAGGTGATCATTTGAATACCTTACTTGGCAGGGGATTTGTAAAGTGAGAATAAATTCACATGAGTGAACTAATTCTTTCCCACACTGGGTTTGTATGAAGAGAAGGGTGCCAAGGAATGCACTGTTGACACTGGAGATTAACCCCATGAATCAAGCAGGTTATCCGTGCTAATATACAAGGCACTGCAAGGCCTGCTGATGTATTACAGGGACTGCATGAAAATCATGGCAAAGGAATGGCTCCTCACAAAAGGACTGAGGAAGAGTGAATGCATACAACAGATGGCAAAACTTTCTTAGTTCAAAATCTAGGTAAGTGCAAATGTGGAATTAAGGTAGGTTGTTTCAATCAAGAATCAAAAGCAAGGGTTGGCAATAGTAAGGTAATGATGCCTAGGCACTTCAATGCAACTTTGTAGCTTCTTGTTAGAGTCCTAAAATTTTTACGTTCACAAGTCTTTAAATTTTAGGTGTGCAAAGATATGCTTGAACACATGAGTATGAAAAATTCTCCTTCGTCATTGTAAAGGGTAAACAGAAGACAGATGAACCATTTGTGCTCCTGCTTCTAGAGAATACTGTGATATATTAGAACCCAGCAAAATCTATGTGTTCCATGGACTTATCTGTGGGGCATTTCAAGCATAACAAAAATTCTCCATTGAAAAGCACTTCAGTATAGGAAACAGTTCATTTTCTTTGTGACTATAATGTCAGTTATAGATGATGGCTTCTCATGAATATGTTTTATACATAGCAAATTGCCTTACACTGAGTTAGACCCAGCTAGCTTAGTATTACCTACACTGCTTGGGAGCATCTCTTCCATTTGTTCTAGCACTATCTGGAGACACCTAGGATTGAAGCTAAGCTAAGCTCTTCTGCATACAAACCAGGTGCTCTACTACTCAGTTACAACGCTTCTTATAAGAAAGGGCATAATGCATGAAAAACATACCTACCATTAGCAATGATCACATATGGGCATGCAGGCTAAATACTTTTTGTATCAGGAAGGATTGTGTATAGGAATCTTGCCATTATTTGAAATGACTCTTTAAAAAAACAGCTTGAGCATATCCTGCCCCCACCCCTCTCTTGGCTTTAAGCTCAAGATGGGCAACAGACATAGCCCACTTCCATTCATTCCATCTGAAGAAGGAACACTATAGTTGTGTTGGTGGAAGAAACAGAACAGTGGGCAGAAACAGGTACAATGTTCTAGTTTTCTCCTTTCTTGGGAAGCAGCTGTCCTGCTTGCCCTAGATCAGAATGCAAAATGCAAATGGAACCTATGGCAGGATTTGGGGAATAATAGTTAATGTAGCCCTAGCCCTGACCCAAAGGTTGCATTTTTGGCTGTAGTCCTTCCATTCATTACCTCTCAGTCATAGCAATTTGCTCCAACATAGCAGAACCTGTGTTTGCTTTCCAGTTTCCAGAGATTGATGTCCTCCTGGGAAAAACAAACAAGCCACATGAGAACAATCAATTTGCCTAAACATGGTAATTTCCTCTCTAAATTCAAGAAAGAAGGGGGGAAATGAAGTGTGTGTGTTGGCACACAATCTTTTTCTGAGCCCTACTATCCTCAGCACTCTTAACCATTTCTGATGACCCAGTGAATGTGTAACTTCATCCATAAGCTGGGAAGGAACTTCCCCCTGTGTATTGGCATACTCCCACCTAGTTACATCTTTTTCCAGAAGCTGGCTGGGTATTCTTATATTGGCCTTACGAACTCCCTTGTGAGTATGTCAGCTTTTGTACAGTAGAAATGTCTGTGAAAAGCCAGTGGAATAATTAACCTTGCACTCTGCACTGTAGAATTTAAACTGCACAGAAAGCCCCATGCCAGAAAAGCCAAGAGAAAGCTTCCCACAGACATCAGTGGGCTTTAGAGTGGGCTAAAAAAGGAGGCAATTTGAGCAAAATACTGAAGAAAAGCGAAACACTGGCTTTCATTGAGTATGCTTTCTATTGTGGAGGACACACAGCATTTTGCCACTGTAGAGTCAATGGCCCTAAAAGCCACCCACCAGTTTCTCCTGACGACTCTTCAAGAGTTATTAAAAGTTTTTTCTTATAACTAGCTGTTAGTGTCTGTGCATGCTGTTAGTGCTGCTGGCAAACATGGTCTTCTAAGCTTTGCGTTCAGGAAGAATTCCACATCTACAAAACATGCCCCAGCTGTATGATCAGACAATGATATTGTTGGATCTCACAGGTCCTAGCTGAATAGAATCAGGACAGAAATGTGTTACCAAAAAACATGAGAAGAGAACAAGCTGCCCCTGAAGTCTGGAGTATTCCAGAGCCCATATGCAAAATTCTGACTGCTGTTTCTTTTCATGCCATGATGCAGACTATAACCCCTTCAAACAAAGTAAGCATTCTTTCACATGCTGAGAGTTAATCAAATCAACTATAAAACACACTTCTTTGCATTTTAGCAACATTTAATTAGGAGCAATGTAATTTGCCTTAATAACTGCAGTAAAGGCATTTGAGTGCATCAGGAAAGCAAGAACATGTAACAAAAATCCCTTAATTAGAATGACCATTCCATTTTGTAACTCTATGCTAACAGGCTAAGGAAATAATCATACATTAATCCTCTGAACAAAGTTATTATTGTTCAGGAACCATTTTAGAAAAAGAGATGGCATCAGCTAAAGCTGCAATTTAGTTTTCATACATTTTGCTTACATAAATTTTCTCAAGGAAAAAAAAAATACAAACTTGACTTCATTTCCAGCAACTAACCAGATGTGCATAAAGTATGCACATCTGTGGTTTGTGAAAGAAACATCAGATTAAAATAATGTTGTTTCATTTGCCCCATCTGTTTGTTGAATGAATATGCACACTGTCTGACGACGGTCTCTTATGCTAGTTGATAATGATTTCCTTCCATTCTGCCTGACCAAACTTTCTATGTAATGTAAGAGCTTGCATGCAATATCTCCATGACATTTGGTCATTGTAAAATATTTGCCTTTACCCTTTTGTACAACTGTGTTAAACGTTGTAACGATCCTTTCAACAGCTTCCATGAGAAAATGTTATATGTGTGTTATATAAATTATTGTGATGACTGATCCAAAATTCATTTCTGATGTGAATTTTTTTGTTGCTCACACATAGGGGTTTGGATGTTCTTTTTCAGTGGGGGAGCTGTGCTAGTCTGTTACAGGAAAACAGCATAGTCTTGTGGCACCTTAAAAACTACATGTTGCATTTGGGATAAGCTTTCATGGACTGTAGCTAACAGTTCATGAAAGCTTATGACAAATAAAATGCCCCATTCTTTAAGGTGCCAAAAGATGCTTAGTGATACTTTCATTATAACTCACAAATCTATTTTTTTCATTGCATTTGCAAAGCCTTATGAACTTCTCAAACAGTTTGTTATGCACCAATTTTTGTTTTTCATAGGATTTCTAGTTCCAGTTTCCACTAGAGGGCATTAACTAGTTTTTAGGGATTTTCAAAATCAACAGACATGAATTTTAATTTTTCATAGAGGTGGTAAACAGCAAAATAGTGAGGAATGGGGTGAACTATTTTCCAGGACAGCAGAGAAGTGAAAACAAATTACAAGCTTTAATCAAGGAAGTCCAATCAATTTTCTCCTAAGATCTGATATGGTCACAGTGCCTTAATTTCTGCACTAGTAGATTTTCCCTACCTACAATATGTTGCATTGAGCTTTGCCATCCAAATCTCAATATTTGGCTCTGTGCTTGCTAAAATCTTCAGCTGCTCCTTTCTATAGCTACTACAATGTCTTACAAGTTGCCTGGTCCTCATTACTACTTTATAGCTCCAGCCTTCTATCTTATCTTTCTTATCTTATGTACCAAGACAGCAATAGCCAGTGTGAATTCTTCACATTTACAAGTCTGTCTCCTATAACACACTGATCTAGTCAGTCACTTAGGGCGTTCCAGTGGTAATATTGGAACATAATATATTGTTTAATCACCAAACACCAGTAGTGTTTTTTTTTAATGAAAAATTAGGCTAGAATACAGCCCCAGAGTCTGTGGCAAACTTACATGTAAGCTTTATAATTGTTGCCAATTTTCTGGATTCGAATATCGTATTTGGAGTCGATGAAAGTCTCCGTTGTGACGTACGTTTTGGCCATGGCTACCACACTTACAATGTCTTGGAAGTCGTGCTGGTTCTCAATTTTTACCTTTGATTAAAAAAGATGCAAACACACAAAGGTGAAAAAAATTAGGTAAAAAGTTGCAACATCAGCATGAGATTACACACACACACACACACACACACACACACAGAGGATGTCTGATGAGGAAGTGTATGTTAAAAGGTTCCTTCAGAGGTACAGTGTACCTCAGTGCGAGATACACACTGCAGCAACTAGGGGACCATTCTTAGTGAGAGTTAGAGCATCAAATGCCAGAGATGGACAAGTTATTTGACCCTCACTGCAACAGTGTGACTAGTATCCCATATCGTAACATTTCCCATACAAGTGATTAGAGTTGCCATATTCCTCTTTTTGAAATCTGAACATCTAATTTGCATACCATGCAAATTATTCTAAATAGGTAAATAAGGCATTCTAAATATGCAAATCAAATACATTAGCCGTCGCTTTTTTCTCCTACTGTGGACTTTTTCAAATGGGGGGAAAAAAACCCAAGGAGGTCAGGAGAAGAATGGGGCTGTTGTGCTTACAGAGCCCCATTTCAGATGACGTCTTCCTCCCGACCTTCCCCCATGATTCCTCCGTGCTGTGGGCACAAGAAATGTGCTGCTTTTATTGACAGGAAAACTCCTGTCAATAAAAAGCAGCATCTGCAGCATGGAGGAAACACGGGGGAAGGTCGGGAGGAGGATGGTGCCATCTGAAATGGGGCGCTGTAAGAGCGACAGCCCTGTTCTTCTCCCGACCTACTCGGGGTTCCCCTCCCCTCATTTGAAAAAGTTGCATGTTTCAGATTTCATACAACTTTTTACAGTTACAACGGATCTGACAGAACCAGTATAGAATAATGTATAAAGTGTTGCACTTAGAACAGGGAGATCCAAGTTCAAATTTCTGCTTAGCAATGGAATTAACCATGTGAACATGGGCCACCACAAGCTCTCAACAAAGCTACCTTACATGATTGCTGTGGGGATTAAAAGGGAGAAGGATGCCATGGAAACTTGACATATACATTTGTAGTGCAGTACAAATAAAAGAAAAACAGCAACAGTATTAAACATTTTTGCCATGCACACTTCCAACAGTATTCTCATGAGGTCACAATTTTTCAATCAATTTTTGACTGATGGCAAAAAGCTACAGATCCATGAAAATACTACAAGAAGCCCTTTGTATATACTCACCTATGTAGTTGCTGTTTTGTTTCCCTGATAAAATGTATGTTGTAGAGGTAAATGGTGTTCCTATCTTATGCACATTTAACTTAGTAGGACACATGTGTGAGTAAACAGTTCATATACCCATAAACTACTCTCAAGACAAATAAATATGGAATTAAAAAGAACTTTATATTTTCTTCATAATTTTTTGGATCAATATCCCCAAAATCTGAAGCTTCACATCAGGTACCTACCTCAATAAGCTTCTTTCTGTCCTCTCCTCTTGCCTTTTTCCTGCTCCCTCTTTCCTCAGAGTACAATCATGAGGTGACAGCCTCAAGGAGTAGAGCATGGAAGCAATGACTTCCACTGCTCCCCTCCTCCTGGTGCTGCCTTGTCTCCATCACTATGTTCCTAACTTGCACCAGCCCCTCTTCCTAGACTCATCTCATGCCTCAGTCATGGTCTCCTCTCTTTTTCTTTGCACTCTGCTGGTGCATCGTCTATCCCCTTCCCTCAAATTCTGATACTACATATCCCTCTCTTGCTCCCATCAGGCCTACCTCTCTTCCTCCTTGCACCCTGCCACTACAACTCTCATACACCATCCCAATCTTTCCTCTTTCTCCCTTGCCCCACTCTCCTTTCCTTCCTACTCACTGACCTCACCTCACACACTTGGAAGGCACCCCTCCCTTGCTTCTTGCACTCTGCTGCTCACACCACTTACTCTCCTATCTATCGTACTCCCTTCCCTTCCTCACCTCTCACCCTTGCAGTGAGCCCCTTGGTTGCTTCTTGCACACAGCTGGTCACACCGGTCACTCTCTTGTCTCTCCTTTGCTTCATCTTACGCTGTTGGGATGCCCCCCTCAATTGCTTCTTCTGCACCACCATTCTCATTCTCTGCTTTCTCATTTCTCTTATTCTCTTCCTTACTTCATCTTGCATCCTTCTGGTGTGCCCATCTTTTACCTTTTGGTCACTGCTACTTTCACTGCTTACCTTCCTTTCTCCTCCTTCTTGCACACTTCCACTCATGCTGCTCACTACCCACTCTCTTCTACTCCTTCCCTCACTTCACCTCACCCTCCCTGCAATGCATCCCTCTCTTGCTTTTTGCACAATGCCACTCGCACCACTCACTTTCCCATCTGTCCTACTTCATCCTTGGCCTCTCCTCTCACCATTGCAGTGCACCCCTTGCTTGGTTCTTATACACCTCCATTTGCTCTTCCATGTCTCCTACTCCCTGTCTTTCCTTAGCTTGAGTCTTCACAGTGTACCACTCTCTTGATTTTTGTACATTGCTGCTCACACTGCTTGCTCTCCTTTCTCATTTACTCCCTCCCTCCTCACCTCACCTTACCTCCTTTGTGGTGTGCCCCTTGCTTGCTTCTTGCATACCACCACTCTCAGTGCTCACTCTCTCATCTCTCCTACTTCCTTCCTTGCCTCACCTCACACCATTACAATGCTTCTTGCACTCCACTGGTCTCATAATTTGCTCTCACTTCCCCACACCTGAAATTCCCAGGGGTGCTGTTTCTTGTAGAATAATTTTGCTGAAGAGTGCTTCCACATTTTGCCCCATATGTCAGCTTTCACATGGTCTAGACATGTTTTTTAAATGAAAGCTTGTAATCTTGGATGCCATGCCTAGAATCAGGGTAAAACCTGGCTAGCTGGATGATATGGCAACCCTAACAGCAATGGAATTATGGAAACTGAGCTCAGATCTTTCTGTCTGTCCTATTTAAATGCAAAGACTAGAGAGAGACAGGTAACTAGAAAGAAACTTAACATTTGTTACCCTAGGTCAGATGGGAAACCTGTAGTCTATAGCTCTTTGGATGTTGTAGGCCTTTTCCTTGACCCATGACTCTGTGAATCACTTTCTTTCCTGCTTTGTTAATGTGTATATCTTGATGGCCTGTGGGGTCCCCCAGGGCTTGGTTTTGTCCCCCATGCTGTTTAGTATCTACCTGAAACCACAGGGAAAGGTCAACTAGAGTTTTGGGGTGTGGTGTCACCAGTATGCTGATGACACTCAACTCTATCTCTCCTTTCCACCTGATTCCAAGGAAGCTATCTCAGTACTGGATCAATGTCTGTTGTCAGTAATGGACTAGATGAGGGCAAACAAATTGAAACTGAATCCAGACAAAACAGAGGTGCTCCTGGTCAGTTGAAAGACAGATCAGGGAATCTCAGGCTTGCAGCTTGCAGTAAGTCTGAGCTTGGATGTCCAGGTCTCAGCAGTGGCTAGGAGTGCATTTGAACAGTTAAAACTAGTGTGCCAGCTACGCCCGTTCCTTGAGATGTCAGATCTGGCCATGGTGATACATGCCTCGATTACATCCTGTTTGGACTACTGTAACACACTCGACGTGGGGCTGCCTTTGGAAACTGTCTGGAAACTTCAGCAGGTCCAGAATGCTGCAGCCTGAATGCCTTGGGCTAGCTATAGGGATCATATAACCAGTGTTAAAACCGTTTCACTGGCTACTGGTTTGTTTCTGAGCACAATTCAAAATGCTGGTCATGACCTATAAAGCCCTATAGGGCTTGAGTCCAAACTGTTTGAAAGACCATGCCTCCTGATACGAACCTGCCAGAATGTTAAGATCCTCAGGGCAAGGCTTTCTCTCGATCCCACCATCATCCCAGGCTCGCATGGTGAGGACATGAGAGAGAGCCTTCTCAGTGGCTACTTCTACCCTCTGGTACACCCTTCCTTGGAAGGCTAGGCTGGACCCCTCCCTGCTTTCCTTTCACCAGCAGGCAAAAACGTTTTATTTCAGCAAGCTTTTAATATGTAGAAATTGTTATTTGACAGTTCCCTGCCCTCAGGCTTACAATCTAAGTAAGGGTTTATCTACACTATTAAAATAGTCCTTGCTCACTTTGTATTGGAGGCAATGTGGACACATTACATTTTGACAAATTTGTGGCTAATGCAGGGACTGAGGGCTTTATTCCAGAGAAAAAAGAATTACAATTTGCTGCTGAATTTCCTTGAAAATTTGGCTAAGTGGATGTGTGACTGGCAGATTTGCATTGGTGGCGGAGGAGGAACTAGTGGTGGCTGGGGTGGGCCATATAGAAGGGAATGCCAGTCACATGATTGTTCTTGCCAGGAAGTACCAATTCTTAAGAGACTCCATAAAGTTCAAACAGCTCGATCACCATTTGTAAGGCAGCCTTGCCTCGCAAACATGTGCATACATGTGCACATGCACACCAAGAGGCAAGAAGCTTTATCACACCATTTAAAAAAAATGATGCTGCACTTGTGCTCATATCTGGATATCGGTATATCTGCTTGATTGATATTCATATCTTCATCTGCACACCTCCAATTAGTACTGCTGTGCAATGGACAAAGGCCAGTTCTCCTGTGTTAAAAAAAAGGAACCAGAGGAGTGTCTTATATTTTGCAAGGTTTCAACCAATACTAGCCAATAGGAGTATGACAACAAAAATGTAAATACTCATGTTGGCAAGATTGACCCTATACCAGGCCACCCAATGGGAATGTGGCAACGAAAGCAGAAATGCGCAAGTTTGCATGCTTCACTGATGGGGTGGGGGGAGGAATTAAGCAGAGCAGCCATGGAAGTGTAGCCGAAAAAGATTTGGGGAAACTTGCTTATGGGCCACAATTTTAATATGAGGTGACCTCAGAATGGGGAGACGTGTGGCCACTTACATCGAATTTGCCACAATTTGCCTCAGTGTCTGTAATAATAGTGCAGACAATCCCAGGGTCACTGCACACCTGGAAGATGTGGGGCGCACACAGATTTTACAGTAAGTGTAGACTAACCCTAAGACATGACATGCAAGGAAATATGGATGGCAGTAAGGGAGGGGATTAAGTCCAGTAGATACTGCCTCTCTTTCTCTTTCTCCAAGGCCACAGCAGTGACAATTGGAATGGAGGGAGGGCCTTTCATGTGCTTTTGAGAACTAAGCATAATAATATATTTCAGCTGAAATGGCATCATGGAAGGACAAAAATTCTTTAGGGCCTCACTCAGTCCCAATGCAGGTTTAGACTATTTAGTGGCTGCAGAACAATGTTTGTTGGAAGAAAAGCACAAAGGTGGCGGAATGAAAAGGATTGGCTGGAAACTTTAACAGGGCATTGTTCACAGTAAGATTTTGTTATATGTCAATTTGTTTCCCTGCAAATGTCCAGAATCCTGTTGGCTCCATTAATGTCTGAGGCCTATCATACTGGATCAGACTAGACAAGGGAGTTGTCCAAACAGTGGGAAAACTGTGAAGTCGAAGGCTTTAATGGCTGGCATCCATAGATTTTCCTTGGGCTTTTTTTCTGGGCTGTGAGGGTGTGTTCTGGAAGAGTTTATTTCTGACATTTCGCCTGTATTTAATGCCAGCCACAGATGCAGGTGAAACGTCAGAAATAAACTCTTCCAGAACACGGCCTCACAGCCTGGAAAAAAACCCAAGGAAAATCAGTGGAGAAATTCCTCACAGAATGCGAGGAGAATTCTACCTGTCTTAATTGCGTCCCGCCTGATTTTGCCATATTGTGAAGGAGGGGGGCCAAAACCAGCAAAAACCTTGCCAGAAAAGCCTTTGTTGCTTTCCCCCGTCTTTTTAAAACAACAACAACACGAGAATGCGCATTTCCACTCATTGGGACAAGTGAATTGATCTTATTTGCTTGCCCAAATGAGAGGAAAAACACACCTGATTGGCCAGATGAGCGCAGGCGGTGGGGCTGGGTTACAGGGCAAGCACCCGCTGCCACCATGTTGGTGGGTAACATAATACAACGGGGGACTTGTGTTAAATTTTGGAAAGGTGAAATATCACTTGTGTGCACCATAGAAATAGGTTTCTTTTTAAAAAAAGTTCAGTGGTGGCAGATTTTAAAATGTGATCCTACAGGCATGTGAAGTTTATGGGGGCTGTAAAGCCATTAAGACAGGTCCTAGTTGCTGCAACTTGCTAATACTGTGGAGCAGTCCATTTTCCTCCTCCATGTAGACAAGCCCAAGGTGTTTAAACATGTCATTGAAAGTGGTGCTCCCACAAGTTGTGAAAGATGGCTGCTTGTCCTAATATGATTTTTCTCACCTATGCATCATGCATTTAGCATGCTTCATTTTTTTGACTAGATACTTGAAGGCAAAGATATGCATAATTTGCAAATCTGTCTGCTGAAGTTCATACAAGTATATGTCAGTTAACAAAGTAGATGTGTTCCTCGGCATTACATCTTTCACAGAAAATTTGGTACCAGAGGAAGAAATAACATGGACAGAATAGAAATAGGTTTTTATACCACAAAAAAGAAGAGCGGTTCAAATTGCTTCAACAAACCTTTTGTTCAAAATTAACAATATCCATCTGTAAAATGAAACAACCAGGTAAACCTTACATTAGTAAACAAAAACATTTTGAACTTTCAAGAGACTGCTTGAAAGCTTCTTCCAAAATACATCTAGGGATGACTTTTCCTATACCAGCTTCCACTTTTCTTATGATTTCCATTTTGATCTACAGATTTATGATTTTTAATATGCTGATCCTTTTCTCTCTGTTTTGCTCTTTACATCTTTTCAGTAAGGGATTTTCCAGGCAGCTACTGTTTACCTTTCCTGTTGTAGGCAGGCACACACAACTACAGTAGGATTGGTTGAAGCAGAATCCTGCTCTTTCTCAGCACAAGCGTTATTGCATTGTTAACTGTGCAGAACCACCAGCACTGAAAATCTGTGTTTCTTCAGCTGCCCTTCAGCACTCTCCCAATGCTGATGCTGCTGGAAAAACATCCAGCTAGATAGGAGACAAGGAGAGAAAGGGGAGCTAGGTGTGTGTAAAAAGATGGTGTAGAAAGTAGCTTTTAGGAACACTTCTGTTTTGTTAAAATGAGGTACACCTGTAAATACAAATAAATACTGTATATCATTTCCATCCCTAGAAGGGAATAATTTAAGACTCTGCTATACACAATGGAATCCAAGTCCAAGCCACTACAGCCATCAGATCTAAACTGTGTCTGCCTTATCTGTTCCGCCAGTTATTTTCTGGGATGGACAGATGGTTGACATGGAAACCAAGAAGTCCAGAGTTAGTCATGATAAGTCAGTCTTGATTTGTATATTGAAGTTCAAGGGAATGCTGAGAACAATAACTCATTTGTGAACACAGTTATTATCCACCCTGCCACCACACCTACAACACAAGCTCTGGAATTGCCTGACATCATTCTTCATTTTAAAGCACTATTCATGGACCCTGCAACAGGGAGAAGGGTGGGGTGGGGGCTCAATCCACCAACACTAAACTGGGAGAGGGTTGAGCCCTCCTTGAAACAGTGAGGTAAACTGTTAACTACATATGTAGTTGAGTGCCCTCAGGAATGATCAAAAGTGTTCTAAATAATCAAGCACACACACACACACACATTAATATAGTAGACAGCTTAATGTAGTTGAGCTTCCCATGAACAACAAATGCTGTATGCAGTCTATCCTATAATTTGGAATAAACTCTGCTCAACACAGAAAGGGAACCTTCTGAAATACACACTGTGCTTGCAAGAGTCTTCATGTTTAAAGATGAGTGAATGATAACAGATGGGAGAAGTAATTTGCCCTCCCCTTGACTACACCCTACACCTGATTCCCTAAACCTCAAATTTACTTGATATACATGTTTTTCACATTTTCTTTTGAAAACATTATGTATGTGATCCTGTATTTTCTAACATATCTCCACAGCTTTTGTTTTTAAAGTAGTGTAGTGGAAGAACTGATGTGATTAGAGATGCCATAGGCATTTCTGCATTCCATTAATAGGGTCTTACATACATTTCCCCTTTGCTTGATATATTAATTGTATTTGATATTTGTTCCATTTTGTAATATTTCATTTATAATTTTCCCATTGTTTTTATACCTTTTTTTTTGCTTCAGCTGCTTCTGCTGGTTATTTGTATGTAATACGTTCTGTGTTTTCATTGTTTTGTAAAAAATGTACCTACAAATAGACAAAATTAATAATGCCACTGTTGAGTCTCCCCACCTTAAAACCAGTTCTGGGGTCCATGGTGACATCTCAGACCACAGCATAGTCACATATCCTTTACCACAGCTCCACTGTATGGGCTCCCTATTCCACACCATGTTTGCCTCATTTGAAAATTTTGAACTTGTGGGAATTATTATGAGCCAACTAATATGTGTAGCTTCTCTGTGGAAACAAGTTAAGTAACAAACATATTGATGTCAACGAGAGTTTATTTAGAGTTCAAATTATTGCAGAGATAGAGTACTTTTTTAAAACACAACATAGCTTGTTCTTGTCTTTATGTTATATTATGCCTATTTATGTTATATATACTGCATAGAAATCATAAATCTTACGACAATTTGGCAGAAGGCCTATACAGAATCTTGCTCTTGATGTTCTATCTCTGCTACATGAGGCACAGGCAAGGAAGTAAAAAAAATCAGTTTCACAAAATGGGGAGGGGAGCACAAAATAGAAGTTGCATTTTGATTTATCACAATTATGGCTAACCCTTCATCTAAAAAGCTAAGAATTCTACATATGGGTGGCCTTCTTAGCAAGCCCCAGCCCCGCGCTCATCCACCAATCAGCTTTGTACTTCCATTCATATGGGAAAGTGATTCAAAGCAAATTGCTTGTCCCAACAAGCAGGAATGTGCATCTCCCTCCCTATTTTTTAAAAAAGTCTGGGAAAAGCCATGAAGGCTTTTCCTTTGAGATTTTGATGTTCTTGGCCCCCTTCTTCTGAATACAGCATAATGATGCAGAATCCAATTAAAACAGGTAGGATTCTGCTTGCATTCTGTGAGGAGTATTTTCACCATTTAGATGAATCCCACCCTGTGGAATTCCTCTCTGCTGGAAGCTAGGCTGGCCCCCTCCCTGCTTTCCTTTTGCCAGCAGGCAAAGACCTTCTTTTTCAACTAAGCTTTAAACATTTAAACATTTCGCCATGTTGGATTTTTGCCTTAGCAAGCAAGCACTAAGGTGATAAAATGGGGTGCTTTTTTTTTTCTTTTTAGTAAAGGCAAAATATTGCTCTATCACACATAGGATTTTTTTTTTTAAAAAAAGTTTGGCGGCAGCAAATCCAGGTAAGTTAAAATGTGAATAATTCACTCGTGACTGCCATCTTGACTAGTGGGCATGCAAAGTTTTTGGCAGTCAAAAAAACATTAAGACAAATTGTAGCTGCTGCAATTTGCCATAACTGCAGCAATCTGTTTTTTTTTTTTTTGCCTTGTATTGATGGGCCCTAAGAGAATCAAATCATCTGAAATATTGTGCTTGAGGAGAGTTCTATGGATATCATGTATGGCCAAAAAGACAAATAAATGGGTCATAGAGCAAATCAAGCCTGAACTCTCCCTAGAAGCCAAAATAAACAGACTGAGGCAATCGTATGTTGGACATTTAATGAAAATGACATGGCTCATTAGAAAAGACAATAATGCTTGACAAAGTGGAAGGCAGTAGGAAAAGAGGAAGACTGCATTACAGGTGGATAGACTCAGGACTTGATCGTGAGTAAAAATCAAGCAAATATGACGCTCAACTCTCCCCGCGGTACCGCAACAGTACCGCTAGAGGGCAGAGTCATCCGAAACTGACACTTTGCAGTGCAGCAGCCTCGCAAGCTGATGAGTCTGCTTGCATTGCTTTTTAAACGTCCGAAAAAGTCCTCAGTTGAGGAAGCCATGGCCCCCAGTCTGCAAGAGTTCAGCAGGGCTGTTCATAACAGGGTGTCTTGGAGGTCTCATATTCATAGCATCCCAGGCTCTGGAATTCCCTTACCAGAGAGTTTAGACTGGCACTCTCCTTGCTATCTTTGTGCAGGCAGGTGAAGACTTTTTTTTGTTTTTGTTTTAGCGGATCTTTGAAGAACAAATACTGAAGGGGAAAGGACCTTTTACAATCTGCTGGATTTTCTTTTTGCTGTTCCCTTTTAACGGTTTTAAATTTTTGATAGCTTAATTACATTTTTATTTTTTGTATGGTATGAATTTTTGGCTATGTTTGTTTTAACTGTTGCAAGCTGCCTCAAGTCCCAAACTGGGAAAAAAGGTGGGATATAACATAAGGTCATCATATGTTGAAGTTGACTTCACAGCAACTAACAGCAACAACCTCAGATATAAATACACCATACTAGCATATGGATGGTGACACAAGGCATTCTGGTCCTATCCAGACAGTAATTACTGGAGGGATCAGGCAATGTTACACCGTTTTTCCTTAAATCATATGGCCCCCAAACCACAATGCTCTATTTAGAATGGAGTCTGTTCCAATGCAATTCCAGGTGCACTGAAGTGGGTGCAGTGGAAATCGCTCTACCAGATAATTGGAATTTGCTTGTATCTTGTCAGTAAAGTATGTTTATATACTTCCTATATAAGTAGGAAATTTTATGCGTGAGGTTTAGGTGCAAGAGGAGGTTGGTAGAGTTACTGGAACTTAAAGTGCTGGCTAAAATCTCATAGAATTGCTGTGCTTCCTTGGATCTCTTGGTGGGGGATAAAGATCTCAGGGTAAGCAGCACTGGAGGAGAAAGCAATCTGATTTTTGCCTTTGAGGTACCTTTTAAGTTTGGACACTGATTTCTGACCATTACCAGCTGGTACTAGGGCTTTCTGGCTCAGCACAAAGATGCTTGTATGTGTGCTGTGCTTGTGAAACACCCATGTATTGGCAAAGATACAGGAGAGAGCCTCCTCAGTGGCTGCTCCCACCCTGTGGAATTCCTTTCCAGTGGAGCTAAGCTGGCCCCCTCCCTGCTTTCCTTTTGCCAGCAGGCAAAGACCTTCTTTTTCAACTAAGCTTTAAATGACCAATCACTTGCAGGGATCCTTCTTACAGGGTGGGGGAGGAATGGTACTGTGTTTTTCCCCACTTTTGTATGTCTTTTAAAATGATTTTATATTGTTTAATGCACAACTTTAAAAATGCAGATCTTTTAATTGTGTTTTAATTTTACTGCTACCCTTCTAGCTAATTTTATTTTATTGCTGTGAGCTGCCTTGGGTCCTATACCATGAAAAAGGTGGCATACACATGCAACAAACAAACAAACAAACAACTAGCCAAGAGTGAAAGAATGAGTAAGGGGTGACAATTGGTGGATCCATCATGTCATGTGAAGTAAGGAGTGCCTGTGTTGCTACTTGTGGGTCTTCCGGTCACATGAGCCCCAGAAGCAGTAGTGTAAGGCTGGAAAGGAAAGGGGGAGTGTGGGCAAAGGCAGATGATGAGTCTTCTACAACTCCCATCAACACTGCATAGCATGTCTAGTAGCAAGAGATTAGGAAGTTTTAGTCCAAAACATCTCAAGGCCCAAAGGTTCTTCATCCTTGCTCTCCGTAGAAAATACTGTACAACACTGCCTCTGGAAATGTTGCAGCCCTGCAGCTGCTGCAATTTTCTATCTAGCAGTGTAAATATATTATGCTGCATTCATAAATATGTACAATAGAAAGTTAACTGCTTGGGAAATGAGCATATAAGTAAGCTGTTTATTGTTTTAATGTGCCATATGGTCAATTGTGACAGCTATGTTATTGGCTACGTTACTACCAATTCTGCATGTTTTCAAGGAAATAGCTGTGTTAGTTTGTCATAGCATAAAAAGAAGAACAACGAGGAGGCGTCTAGCAGCACCTTAACATCTTTTTTTCATGTTAAAATAGATTAGTTAGTTTTAACGGTGCTTCAAGATTCCCCTCACATTGTTTCCTTTTAATTCTGTATATTGTATCTCTAAAATTCAATGTCCTACTGTAATAAAGATTGCAACTATGCTTAAGAACATGTTCCTGAAGTAATCAACAATTTCTCCCCGTTTTCTGTGCTTTCACTTCATTCTACTTCTTCAGTTGTTTCTACTGTGTTGGATTTTAAACTGTAAGCTCATTGGGGCAAGGACCTGTCATGTCTGTAAAGGTGTTACTCAAATTACTGGGAGTCTGTGGGACCCACTCATGACCCAGAAAAATACGATATTATATTGGGGAATTTAATTAGCTCAAAGGTACAGCTTTTCGCTTAACCTAAGTTTGGTTGGCCCTGGTCTACCTGAGATATCGTGAACTGTCCAATATTGCCAAATTATGAATTATTGTAGGAAGAGGTATAAGGCCAGGTGACAAAGGGTCATGCAAACAGATGATACTATTGTAGTTGTTGTGTACTTTCAAGTTGTTTGCTACACAAGCAAACAAAAAAAGTGCAGTAGTTCACAGCACATGGGGCTACATGCTGAAGTCAGTCACTTGATAAACAACTAACCAGATAGTTCATCCCAACGACAAAAGACCCCGTGAATCATTGGGGTTTATGTAAGTGTTGACTTATTATTCATGAATTCAGGCAAAGGATCTACTCTGGTTGAGATTAGCTACGGAATTTAGGCCTCTAAATTTTACTAGCTTTTTTAAAAAATTAAACTTTATTTGATGAAAAAGAAGAGCAGATGAGCTGAACTGTCATCTGGAAAACAACTGATCACAGTCAGATCAAAGAAAATAAAGAGCAAGATCTTTTACAAGTTGCTTAAAGATGTGTCTTAAAAACATTACATGTCTTTTAGAAATGTGATTTTCAAGACTTTTGCTAGAATTAAACACACACTTTTAACTAAACTAATATGCAATTCTAGAGGCAGGTTGTAAATGATGTCACCTCAGTACAGGGATGAGTCACACTGGTTCTTCCAGAGGCTCCAGGAAACCTCACCCTGATGTCAATGCTGTTTGTGCCAAAACGCTGATTTAATTTTCTTTCTTGTGGAATGCAAAGTTCTCAAAATTCTCCTTTCAAGGTTCCATGTTAATCATAGTCCAAATAAATGCGCAATGGAAAACACCCTTCCATTTAATTCCATCAGGCTTACCTTAGCAACAACCTGTGTGTGCAGACTGAAGTGTATGTTAATCTGTTCTAAATCTGTAAACAGGAAACCTTCTGAAGTTCTGAGCATTTTCTTCTGTTATTATTCAACCAGGATGGACAACATATGGACTGCATCATGGATATAAGGAGAAATCCAATGGAGCTAACATGTGTGTCATATTCAGTCTTAGGGTTACAGTTGTACACAAGTTCAGGAATATGCTAACATTAATTTACCATATATTTGTAGCAGAGGTAGGCAACCTGTGAACCTCCAGATGTTGTTGGACTGCAACTCCTATCAGTCCTAACCAGCATAGCCAATGGTCTAGGGCAACAACATCTGGAAAACTACATGTTGCCTACTCCTGATTTATAGCAAGAGAGGTAAAAGATGCTTGGCTAAAAGCTTAGGATTTAAAAGGAAGTGTTTTTTTTAAAAAAAGTCCAGAATGCTTGTTAGGTTCATTGTCTCTATGCTGCTAATATTAGAACCCAGCTATCCAATCAGCAAATTCAGACACTGCAGGTTTTAGTGGATGGTACCATGTAGCCAGAGTCTCCTGAAGTACACAATTACACACATAAAACTCCCTGAAAAGAAGCACATTAGGAAAAACGAGTAGCAAATTAAGCTCTGAAATGTATGCTAATGGTAAATTCCTAACATCCACATTTCCTTTAACTGCTAGTGATGTGAGTTAATACCACCATTATCAAAGGCCTAGTAGCTGTGGCCCACACAGTGCAGACTGAGCCTTCCACATAATCTCCTATATGCAAGGCTGATCCTGCCATTAGCAGGAACAAAACAGCTCACTCAAGCAGGATGAAAGGGCAGCACATTAATATTTTATTTATTAGTATTGCACCTTTACTTCCAGGGAGGGTATTGTGGGATTCCCTGCTTCAGGTGCCAAAATAACTTGGCTGGTCTTTGGAACTGTGTACCTTGATGTCCCAAGAGGCATTATTTGCTGCTTCACCTAAAGCAGCAAAATGTATAGGGTCAAGCTAGGCTGCAAACAGAGGACATGTCTAAACAGTGAAAATAATATGAACGGGATGCAAAAGGAAGGTGATCCATTCATATAGACATTTGCACAAATGTCATTAGGAAGGGGGGGCAGCCAAATCCACTGCAAAGTCTGTGTGCGTAGTGTTGGGTCTTCATCTGGATTTTCTAAAACCATGCAAATGTGCAATTGTTTGGACAGTCGCATTCATGCAGATATGAACAGGCAGTGCAATCTGATTGGCTGGACAAACATGGGGGTGAGGCTAGCAAACAGGAAAACAGGAAAAGTGACTGCTGCCACCATGTTGGATTTTCGGCTAAGCAATGGTCTGGTAAGTCAATCAAACAAGCAATCTTATACTCTTTTTTTCTCTTTTTATTTTTTAAAATATGAAATATTGCATGTGTGCACCATGGAAAACTGTTTTTTTTAAAAAAAAATATTGGTGGTGGCAGATTTAAAATTGTGAATAAATCACTTGTGGCTCCCATCTTGGTTAGGGGGTCATGTGGAGAAAAGACGGGCTCTTTTGACAGGTCACATCATTCAAATGCCTACTTTTTCGAATGTGTTCATATTCTCCCCCCCTCATATAGACAGGACCTGAGTAGACTTTTGAGAATTGCAAACAATTTATCACCTGTTTTCTAAGGGGTTGTCTAAATGGTAAAAATAATCCTCATGGAATTCACTGGGAATATGTTCTGTCTAAATGGGACCCTGAATCAATCCACTGTATTCGAAAGGAGGGGCCCCCAAAACAGCAAAAACAGTACTGGTAAAAGCCTTTGCGGCTTTTCCCATAGTTAAAAACAAAACAAAACAAACAAACAAACAAACAAAAAAAAACAGTGAGGGGGTCACATTCCTGCTTGTTAGGACAAACAATTTGCTTTGAATCTCTTTCCCATATGAGAGGAAGCACAAAACTGACTGGCTGGGTGACCATGGGGAGTGGGCTTGCCTGCTGCCGCCATGTTGGATTTTTGCCTTAGTGAGCGATCACTAAGGTGATAAAATGGGGTGTGTTTTTGTTTTGCTGTCCTTTTAACTTGAAAAATTGCTTTATCACTCCAATTCACCTTAGATTACTCTTTTTAAAAAAAGTTTGGGAGAGGTGAAGTACTAATGCAAGTAAATCATCTGGCATGTGAAGATTCTGGGGGCTTCTGGGGCCAAAAATACCATTAAGACAAGTCACTGCTGCTGTGAAATGCCATTACTGTGAGGTACTCCGTCCCCCGTCCCCATAGACAGGCCGAAGTAGTGTTCTACCAGAAACTATCAGCTGCTGTTTGACATTACAAGATATATGTGGTCCAGCTACTGGAGGCAGATGTAAAATGGAGGGTCAGAGAATGAAGCCAGTTCCAAGGGCTCCTAAATTTTTTCCATGAGACGCAACTATCTATATTGGCCATACTGATCGAACCCACTTTATAGGGTTCTGCCAGCCTTTTCCCCATAAATTTTCAGAACGGCATATTCCAGTGTTGGGGGAAGAAGCTCAGAGTGTGGAAATACTGCCTTTCCAGATTATAACTCCCCCAGTCCCCCCAGCTATCATGGCCAGTGGTGAGGTATTCTGGTTGTAGGCCAAAAAGTAACAGCTCCAAGCTCTGAGGAAGATTCTGAAAAATCCAAAGCCCACTCTTGAATATACTGAAGAATATACCTTGAAAAAGCAAAGTACCTGAGGTGCTGAGAACAGTCTTGCTGAGTTTCTTTTTATCAAAGCAGAAGAGAGGGGAAGAACAGACACATCTCAGGAAATTAGGTTCATGTGTACCTTATGGCTTTAATTCCAATGCCATTGCTCTACTCATCATCTTTCCCCACACACACCATTTCACTTCCATTAACCGTTTCTTTTTGGGGAGCTAAATTGCACTATAAATGAAAAGTGAAACTATCTGGAGGACAGATGTATAGTCTGGCTATTTAGAAATAGGAAGTAGTGGAAATTTCAAGCGACTGTTTGTTCTCATGGAACACACATTGCAGTTTTTTGTTTCCATTTCAAGAGGTTTAGGCTACTTATCCAAGATGGGTGCTTTTAATACAGTGTTTAATAAACTTTGCTAAAGTTCAAGTCATGTATTTGTTCCTTGGTGGGTGGGAATCACTACAGCTGTAATTGTGGAATCGGTTTCAGGCCAGATGTGTTTCTTTCCTCTGTTAGAATATAAGCAGAATTATAATAGTCTGGATCTTTGGGTTCTGTTAGCTTCATAAATTATTTCAGATAAAAGCCAAAAGGGGTACAAGTTCCTGCTTCTGGCAATAAGATGATAGGAGCTGCTTGAAAAAGATTATGTGTCTCACAACCAGTGTGTTCAAATTGAACTTCTTTCACTTTAGCAAGGATGCTTGGGGCAGTCTTTTGGAAGACACATGGAGCAGAACAGGGTTATCTCTTCAGCTTTATTGAATGCAAGCTCTTCATAGATGATGGCAACGGGAGCAACTTGTTAATAGCATAGTGTGTTTGTGCCTTCAGGTTGCCTGCCAGCTTATGGCAAATTTCATAGGGTTTTCTTAGTCAAGGAATACTCAGAGATGGTTTTGCCAGTTCCTCCCTCTGAAACACCTGGTTTCAGGCCTACAACACCTGGTATTTGTTGGTGGTCTCTCATCCAAGTACTAACCAGGGCTGACCCTGCTTACCTTCCAAGATAGATGGGATCTGGTGCCTTTGGGGTATTTTTTTTTTTTTACTGAGTTCCATGACAGGAATCTTAACCCTGCAGCATTGTTTCTTTTGTACTGGGGTGGGGATTTTATTCTGGCCCAAAGCCTTCATCATTTCCAGATGACCCACCTGGAACTGGATGCCAGATCATTGTGGAGGGAAGAGGTAGACACAGCTGGGGAAGGTGAATATATAGTCTTTCCTGCTCACCTAAAACAGTTAGGCAAAGGGGGGGGCGCGGAACCCTTTTATTGGGTGCAATGGCATTTTCCCAAGCCCAGTTGCACCACAGTTTCCCTTTCAGAGAAAACTCCCTTAACAGTACAATTAGGCTTGGGAAAAGCTGATGGCTATTGGCAATGTGAAGACAATGATCTTCACTGGAATTGTAGGGAAATTAGACTTCTAACCGTGTTCCTCTCAGGAATTCTGGTACAGAAAAGGGCTGGTACACTTTTGATATCCAGAGAAGGGCAAAAGAAAGATCAAAAGGAGGCACGGGAATTAAGCAAGTAAAGTTCAGCTAGAGAACATGTAAAGCCAATGAGGATGATCCACAGCCAAAGTCAAGAAACAATCCAGTAATCTCCACTGAACCAGGCAAGGGTATCTTTGAATCAGAGAATCATAGAATTGTAGTGTTGGAAGAGACCACAAGGAGCATCCAGTCCAACCCCCTGCCATGCAGGAAATCACGATTAAAGCATCCCTGACAGATGGCCATCCAGCCTCTGTTTAAAGACCTCCAAGGAAGGAGACCCCACCACACTCCGAGGGAGTGTGTTCCACTGCTGAACAGCTCTTACTGTCAGAAAGTTCCTTCTAATGTTGAGGTGGAATCTCTGTTCCTGAAGCTTCCTGGGTAGTCTATGAGCAGTGTCAAACACAGTCCAAGTTCAGGTACCAAGGGGTCAGTCACAGCACAAACCAAAGCATCTTTAATGGGCCAAGATCTAAACCTAGATTCTGAGTCTGAAGAGGAGGCTGAAGAAGAGACTCAGGAGATTTTCACACGCCGAAAATATTCCCTCCAGAAACCGGGACAGAAATATTTCTGTCCCGGAAGCAGCGCCGCGGTTCACACGCTCACCTCCCTCTTCCGTTTTTCCGTCGTCCTCGCTTTGGGTTTTTTCCTCTCTCTTCCGGAATATTTTATTAACGGCAAACTCCCGTTAGTAAAATATTCCAGAAGAGGGAGGGAAAAACCCAAAGCGAGGACGACGGAAAAACGGAAGAGGGAGGTGAGCGTGCGAACCGCGGCGCTGCTTCCGGGACAGAAATATTTCTGTCCCGGTTTCTGGAGGGAATATTTTCGGCGTGTGAAAATCTCCTCAGGCAGATCTCCCAGTTGAAGAGCAGCCTCAGCCAGAGGAGGAACAAAGCCAGGTCTCACCTGCAGCTGATTTGGCAGAAGATGCAGCTGGGGAGACAGCATGGCCCCCAAGTCCTCCAACTCAGTGCATAGAGTGGAGAGCAGAACAATGATGCTCAATGAGGGTCCTTGCCAAACAGCAAAGGAGGGGCTCTGATTAGAGCAAGCTGGCACCAGCCCATTTAAGAGCCGACTCTATCTAGGGCTGTTCACTGAAAGCAACTAACATCATCTGCTTTCTGGCTGGCATTCCTGTTTCTTAACTCTTCCAGTTTGGACCTCTGACTTTCGGACAACTATTACAGGATTCTCTGACCCCAGACTGGCTGACTGTGCTGCTTGTTTGTTTCCCAGAACCTGGGCTGGCTTTGAAGATGCTTCTTCCAAATGGACTCCCACAGGCATGGGTGCTTTCTGAGCTCTGTTGATTTATTTCTCCTGTCTGAGATCCCAGCAAATTCCTTCCTTGCTCTGTGAGGGTGTGCCTGCTGGAACCTGATGCAGATACTGTGTCCAGTAGCTCCTCCCATCTGGAACGTAGACTTCTGTAGCTGAGCTTCCTGGCCACCGTAGGGTTAATTGGATGCACGTCATCAAAAAGCCTTCCTAGGATTAAAACCAGTTTCTTAAGGAGTCTCCTTACATCTCAGGAGGCCCCTACTCCTAAGAAGCCTTCCGTTCAAGAAAGGAACTTTGTTGTGTAGTCTTCAGACTACTCACACTTTCTTCCTACACTTTTCCCTTGGGCTGGGAGGAGGCCTTATCTCATTGTTACACTGGCAACGCCTCCCTGGCTTGGGGGCTTTGTTGGTTAAGGATATGAAGCAAGTGAAATGACCATGCACCAGTTCTGGATTTGAAAAAGAAGGCTATTTTATTAATGACAGCAGATAGAAGAGCAAATAGGCATACTCTCATCAATCAAACAGACATTGAAAGCAAAATGATACAAATACAAACCGGCTATGCAGAGGTGCATGCTGCTGCAAAGCAAAGCCCTTTGTCTTGCCCCCATCTTATATGTGTTCCTCTTACTGAATCTTTGCAAACATGGTGGGTAGAAAGGAAAACTTTCTCAAGCCAATTAACAAGAGGAAATTTTCGCATGCCAATTATTGTACCAGGTGCCAGAATGTATCGAAATATCTTTATCTCCTTGGCTGTAGGATGACGTTCTCATTCCCTCCTGCTGCCTTCAGCTGTGGAGAGAAACCTCTCCTTGCCCCATTCTACTAAAGGTAAACAGGGCCTAGTGTGTCAAATGCAGCCTGAACCAATCTTCTGCTAGGCCATGCACACAGAGTCTAACACTCATCCCTGAGTCAGGGTTGGGCTTCTCTCTTTTGGGGATGCAGCATCCTTGGCCTCTACCCTTGAAATGTCTAATAGCAACCAGTTCAGTGATGTCTTCTAACTAAGGGTGTCCAGATTTGTCTTTGCTGGGGAAATGCTTCATTGAGGGGCATAGCATTGGGACATAAAATCTCACTTCAGATTTGGAGTTTTCTACATGGACCAAATAAAACGATCTCACCTTGTTTTTACAGCAAGCCATCTAGACAATGTATGGATTGAATCCGGCCTTTTCAGCACCTCAGGGCTTTAATCCAGACCCAAACATGTTGGGATGTGCTCTGGATTTGAGCAGAAAATCTGGATATTTGCATGTGTATGTGGACTGTGCTCCATAGTGACGTTGGTGTGGGGCCTGGGGGAGGAGTTTCAGCAACTGGGTGGGTGGAAGAGGTCAGAAGGAGGATTCTTGGGTCAGGTGATTAGATGACTTGTCTCACCGGGAAATGCCTCTTCTCCTGTTTCAATTTCATTTTTTAGCAGTACCTTTTTTTGGTGTGTGCATACACAGCAGTTTTCTGGAGAAGTGCATACCAGCATATCCATATCATTAGCTACATGTATTTCTGCTTAATAGGGTGCCTGATTCCCCTCTGAGCTGTGGGAAAAGAGGCAGAGGCAATGTGAACATATATACATTCACATGTGTTGTGGGGCAGAGTAGCCATGATTGTGTGGCCACACATGCTGTAATTTATCAGACTGGGGCAAGTTTGGAAGGGAGAACTGTGTGGACAGTGGTCCTGAACTCGCTTTGGTGTGTGTGGTGATTGTGTGGACAAGCCAATGGTCACTGTGGACCAGGTTAACCTGAAGGGAAGCTGGATTTTCCTGTAAGTGTAGATGAGCCCTTAGGATCAGCACCTGCCTGCCCTGGGAGCTCTCATAGAGCCTGACCCTTTGTTACAGAGAATATTGAAAGCTCTTTTATGTCACCTATGACCTGTTACATGCTGCAGACTAATTAGACATTTTGTATTGTCCAATCTTACTGGAATAGGACAGACACAGTAGTAACACCCACATGACATAGCTATGATAGGGCTGCCCTTTGCTTAAACATGCAACTACAGTCTTAAGTGCATGTGTGTGTATATATACTATGGAGAGAGAGTGTGTCCTGCTAGGATCCAGAGCCTATTTTTTTGCAGTGTGTTAATGTGTTTTCCCTCTCCACTGATGCCCCCTTGTCGTGGGAGAGAGGCTTGCGTACCCTAATGATGTTTTGAGCTATGCTGGCAGTGGCACAATAGCCACTGGTAGGGTCTCCCATGCCAGACAGGTCAAAACCAAAGGGTCTGACAAAGAGCATCAAAAGGGCAGCGTGGGCTCTCTAGCCTTATGGCAACCGTCTTAGGAGAAGGAAAACTCTAATCCCAAACCCGGGAAGATGGTGCTCGTCCAACCCTGTAAGGTCAACCATCTAAGAGAAGGAAATTCTAATCAAACCTATGGCCCGAGGACCTCACTGCTACTATCCATGCTTGCAAGGCCAGCAGATGAACCTTTGGTTTAAAGGGTGAGCCCAGTTCTGTGCATGCTGTGCTCCACCAGACAAATCCATTGCACAGGCTTGAAGGACAAATCCAGTTCCAAAAAAGCCCTGTAGCGATAGGTGAGGAATGAAACGGCAGGTGTAAAGATGCACAGGAAGCCGCAGACCCAACCCTGCATGCAGGCGGTTCAGGACTTTGGTTGCTCGAGGCTGACCCGGGAGATGACAGTTTTGTTTGGCAGCATCCTGAATGACTAAGCAGCCTTTTAAAAGGAGAGCACTGCTTGCTCCATATGGAGAGGGGCCTAGAAAAGGTGGCCTAACGAAAGCTCATCCCCAACTACCTGGTTGGCTAGCCATGGCCAACAGGAATCTTCTGATGCGGTCAAACCAAGGCAAAGAAACAAAGGCGCGCACCAGCCTCCAAAGGTGTAAATAAACTGACGCTTGCATGCTGGAACATCAGAACCATGCGAGACTCTGAAGACAGTGGACAGCCTGAGCGTCATTCTGCTTTAATAGCCCATGAACTATCACGACTTAATATTGACATCGCTGCTGTTAATGAAGTTCGTCTCCATGAGGAAGGCAGTCTTAAAGAACATGGCGCCGGCTACACGCTTCACTGGTCTGGCAAACCCCAAACCGAAAAACATCTTTCAGGAGTAGGCTTCATGATTAAAAACTCCATTGCCTCCAAACTCGAAACCTTGCCAACAGGACACTCTGATCGCATTATTTCCTTACGCCTCCCACATGTTGTTCTCTTTAGTATATATGCTCCAACTATGCAAGCCAATCCTGTAGAGAAAGAAAAATTCTACACAGACCTACACCACCTCATACAAAAAGTCCCTGTAGAAGATAAAATTATTATCCTTGGTGACTTCAATGCCAGAGTAGGAAACAACTCTGAAGCCTGGAAAGGTGTCTTAGGCAAGCATGGTGTTGGAAATTGCAATGATAACGGACGCCTCTTGCTAGAGTTCTATGCAGAACAACAGCTGACTATTAAAAACACTATCTTTCAGCAGAAAGACAGCTTGAAGACAACCTGGATGCATCCCCGATCCAAACATTGGCACCTCATTGACTTTGTTCTAGTCCGCTAGAGAAACATTCGCAATGTCCGCCATACTCGAGTAATGCCCAGTGCAGAATGCCAGACAGATCATTGCCTCATCAGATGTAAACTAAATCTTCATCTTAACTTCAAACCGAAGAGGGGTGGCATGTTAAAGAAGAGACTCCAAGTCAACAATCTTCAACAAGCTACCATGAGAGACAACTTCCAGGCAAACCTGCAAACAAAACTTGAAGACCATCCTATATATCCTTCTCCTACAGTGCTTTGGCAACATATCAAAAACAGTATCCTCCAGTGTGCGGAAGAATCCCTCGGGTTCTCCCACAAGAAAAATCAAGACTGGTTTGATGAAAACAACCAAGAGATCCAGGAGCTGTTGGCAAAGAAGAGAACTGCTCACCAGGCATACTTCGCCCAGCCAACTTGCCATGTAAGAAAAGCAGCTTTCCGTCTCACATGTAGTAAATTTCAACAAAAACTGCGAGACGTGCAGAACAAGTGGTGGATCAATATAGCAGAAAAGACACAATGCTGTGCAGATCTGGGTAATCTTAGAGGATTTTATGAAACTCTTAAAGCAGTGTTTGGACCTATTTATCAGCTCCAAAGCTCCTTATACAGTACAGATGGTCAAACATTAATTACTGATAAAGCCTCCATCCTGAATCGATGGGCTGAACATTTTCAAAGTCTCTTTGGTGCCAACTGAGTAGTCCAAGGCTCAGCTATCCAATATATGATACAAAAACCAATGAAAAATGAATTGGACATAGCTCCCACTTTGGAAGAGACCCTTAAGGCCATACAGCAGTTGAAAAACGGCAAGGCAGCTGGGATTGATGGAATCCCACCTGAAGTTTGGAAACACGGAGGTCATGTACTCCATGATAAATTCCACAAACTCCTTGTGAATTGCTGGGAAAAGGGGGAACTGCCATCAGATCTCCGAGATGCAGTCATCATCATCCTGTACAAGAAAAAAGGAGCAAAATCCGATTGCTCAAACTATCGAGGCATAACACTGCTCTCTATTGCTGGAAAAATCGTTGCAAGGATAGTCCTGAACAGATTAGTTCCTGCTATTGCAGAAGAACTTCTCCCTGAAAGCCAATGTGGCTTCAGAGCCAATAGGAGTACTACAGATATGGTATTTGCCCTTAGACAACTGCAAGAGACATGTAGAGAGCAGAACAAGGGACTCTATATAATATTTGTCGACCTCACCAAAGCCTTCGACACCGTGAGTAGGAAAGGTCTGTGGTAGATCCTGAAAAGACTAGGATGTCCCCCCAAATTCCTTAAAATGATTATCTTGCTACCCGAGGGCCAGCGTGGTCAAGCCAGATATGGTGATGCTCTTTCAGAGCCCTTTCTAATAATTAATGGAGTGATGCAAGGTTGTGTTCTTGCGCCGACTTTATCTATAATCTTCTTCAGCATGATGCTCCAAAGGGCTACGGCAGAGCTCGAAGAGGACGACGGCATCTATATATGTTACTGTACTGATGGTAGCTTGTTTAACTTAAGCCATCTGAGGGCTCGCACTAAGACTCTCAACTATCTAGTCCGTGAGCTGTTCTTCGCCGATGCTGCTGCCCTTGTTGCCCACACAGAAGCAGCTCTGCAGCGCCTAACATCCTGCTTCGCAACAGCTGCAGAGCTATTTGGGCTGGAAGTCAACCTGAAGAAAATGGAAGTTCTTTACCAGCCTGCACCACAGGACAAACACCACCATCCCCACACTGCCATCGGCAACTCTGTGCTTAAGTCCATTCAGCAGTTTACCTACCTGGGAAGCATCATCTCCTCAGATGCCAAGATTGACAAAGAGATCGATCACAGATTAGCAAAGGCACATAGCGCATTTAGAAGACTTTACAAAAGAGTCTGGAGTAATAAACACCTGAGGCGAAACACAAAAATCAGTGTGTATAGAGCCATTGTACTGTCTATTCTCCTTTATGGGTCTGAAAGGTGGGTCAACCTATCGCCACCACTTACGACTCCTTGAACGCTTCCATCAGCGCTGTTTACACACAATCTTAAATATACACTGGACTGACTATATGACGAATGTTACTGTCCTTGAGCAAGCAGGAAACACCAGCATTGAGACCATGATATTGAGAACACAGCTGCGCTGGGCAGGGCATGTTTCTAGGATGGAGGACTATCGCCTCTCCAAAATAGTACTCTATGGTGAACTCACCACAGGTCAGCGTAAGAGGGGCGCTCAAAAAAAGCAATACAAGGACTCCCTGAAACAACACCTCAGGCTCAGCCAAATTGATCACCAACAATGGTCCACCCTGGCCTCACATCGGGAGGCATGGAGACACACTATCCACAATGCTGCAGCCTTATTTGAGAACTCACACCGAACAAGTCTTGAAGAGAAACGACAACGCAGAAAAAATCACAACCTGGAAACATCACCCAAGGAGACCTTCTGCTGTGCTTTCTGCAACCGGACTTGTCTATCTTGGATTGGCCTTTTTAGTCATCAGCGCACTTGCAGAAAGCGCGGGATGAGTCCTTCCTGAATCTTCGTTTATGAAGAGAAGCCAGAGAGAGAGAGAGAGAGAGAGAGACAGAGACAGAGAGAGAGAGAGAGTTAATGTGTTTTCAGAATGATATATTTTCATATTTTGCACATACTACAGAGGAAATGAGAGACAGCAAAAAACTGCATCTTTTGAGCTTGAAATCATCAACACACAGTCTGCTCCAGTTAATTTTTCTTGATTAGTTCCCACTTCAGCTTATTAAAGTCTTTTCAGTTGGAATCAATTACAATCAGAATAAAGAATCAACCACAGTCAGAGATGTCTTTTCAACCAACTACTTTACACACCGTGATAGTATTTTCTTATGTTTAGGATGTTAAGAACTAATTATTATGCAGTATCTAAAACAGAGCTGACAATCTGTATTAAGAGATGTTGACACTGACACATTGATTTTACATTTAAAAAAAAGAAAGAATCATTAGTTTCATTATTTGGGATGTGTCTGGTATTTGCAGCAATGGGTGGTGACTGTTGATGTGACTCAGGATGTGTATGAATGGGATGGTTCATTTTATGTTGCATTTGAAGTTAGTTGTTACACTCCTTTTAAGAAAATATTTGTTTCTTTCCCAATGAAGACCTTTGAAAACAACCACTTTTTCACGCTCTTGGGTTTAGAACATGTTTCTTTTTATTTCCTTTCCCAGACTTGAGAAAGTCATTGTGATGAGTCGGTCATCCCCTGTAAAAGGCTCTTGGTATTTTTAACAAGACATAGTGACTCTGCTTATTTTTGGCTATATTTAACAAAAATAAAATAAAATCCCACATCCTGCATAAGAAAAATAATGTTGACTGTGGCATTATGAACAATAAGCTTTTAGTTTCCAGTGCTATAAAATTATTTCATCCTTGAATTGCATTGGGAGAGTGTTTATTTTTTAAAAAAAAATATTTAAAAATTCTGGGGCTAGTATGGATCTGAAGGGAACTCTTTAACTGGTCTAATTAGAAAGAACTAAAAATAAAGTCAGAGTAACAAAAATATACACAACCCCCAAATAGGAGCTGTTCTTTTCCTTCACTGTAGACCTAGTACATCTCTTTTCCATAATCTGGTCAAGAAGAGGTGAAAGGCATATTGGAAGAATTTACCACTCTTAGTTCTATTCCTGAGAACATCTGAGGATCAGTTACTTATATTCACACATGGAATGCCTAAAGCTTCATAGAAAGCCTAGAGATAGAGGGCCATAATGCTCTCTCAGTCACTCTCTTTCAAGACCAAAAATGGAACCTGAAGCTTCAGTTTCACCAAGTAATTGTATATATATATAAAAAGCCATTTTGGGTTTTGGAAAGAGTTGTTGTTAGACCCTGAACCAGGCTCTTAAAATCATTTAGCTCCAAATCATCCGTCCACCCAGGCTTTGACACAAGCACCATACATTGGGCCAATAGGTGAAGCATAAGATGTATACAATAGCACCACTGCATCCGCGGGGGATTGGTTCTGGAGGCGCCTGCGGATAGTGAATTCTGCGGATAATAGTGAACTCCATCCTGGGGGGACATCCAGGGGAAAAGGGGGGTGAGTTCACTCCTCCGCCCCTTCCCCCTTCGCCCATGGCCCCGCCACAGTGGCGATTATGGGGACAAAGAGGGAAGGGGATGAGACCAGTTCGCTTCTCTGCCCCCTTTGCCCTTCGCCCATGATCCCACCGCGGCCTCCTATTGCCTTTCTGAGGGAGCTCTGTCACAGCAAGCAGGTTGAGGGATCACACTGCTTGGGCTTGGGGCAATGGGGAGTTCTCCTGCAGCCAGGCAATCAATAGCAGCTGCTATCGATTCCCAAGTGGCCTTGCCACAAGAGAACTTCTTGCTGCCTTTTGAAGTTTATCGAAGAAGTCATCTTTGCATGCAAGAGAAGGCAGATCAATAGAATGATGTGGAGGGAAAATGTCCTGGCTGAGGAAAGGAGGAATACTGGAATGGGGGGGGGCAGTAACTGTGAATAAATTCCTGAAAGGTGCCAATGAATCATTTCAGCCCTGCCTTTGATCCCAGGCCTTTCCCTGTTCCCTGCCTGCTCCTCTGCTTCGGCTTCTCCCTCCTACCCCTGCTGCTCTTGTTGCTCTTGGCATTTTGTGGGCTGCTCAAGATGTTAATCTTTATTCATCTCATTTTAAACATTCCACTGTGCCACCAAACTGAGAGATGGATTGGTGGTATGCTCCTGCCTCCTTTTTCACTGATGTTTCCTTCCCTCCTTCAGCTCCTCCCTTCCTTCAACAAATCTGGCATCAACTCTCATCTCTCCCCCACATCTGCCATCTGGTGACTCAACCTCCCATAATGCTGCCCCAATGCAGTCACATTTACTCGGGAGCAAATTCTACTGCATTCAATAGGGTTTACTTCTGGAGTGTGTAGGCCTTTCCGAGCTAACGGCCTGGCACCTGGGCTGGTTTACGTTCTGGAAGTGAAGTGGCTTCCCTCTGTTTGGGGATAGTGAGGGCGGTGTGTGTGTGTGTGGGGAGAAATCCAAGGCCACTCATACCATATGGCTGCAGCAATATCGCAACTGCGGCAGAACAAAATGATCACCCAATAAACAATAGTCAAATAACAGCAATATTAAGCCATTTACAGGTTTTCCCCCATCAATGAAAAGATGCGAATCAATAACGTTCGGGATACACTGCAACCACAGGAGAGACACAACATTGTGTGATAAGCCCCAGCCAAAAACACTACTAGCCTGTTGTAATTGCATTTTACAGTTAATAAATTAATATTTATTTCATGTAATAAAGTCTTTATTTCTGACCACTGCAATTACACTACTAGAAACAGTGAATAAACAAATTCCACTAGTGCCTTTAAAATTGCTAGTACTATGCAGTGGTGAGTGGCTTCATCATGCAATAGGTTTGCCATTTGGATCTGCTTTCACATTGTACCATTTCAGATGGCTACCACTGTGCAGATTTCATGTATTAATTGTGTCAAAGATTAAGAACAAGATCAATTTTCAGCCCTTTCAGTATTCAGGGTTGAGTACAAATTCTAATCTTTTGGAAATTCTGTTCTTTGGGAGGACAGAACCAGGCGGGACAATGGTTTTATATTAATCCTTGCAGATAAGGGGCCTACTATATGTGATTTTGATTAATCAACAAGGCCAAAAGAGGTCTTGGATAATCAACAGATCCCAGACCTACCTGGAGGATCATTTGTGGGCTGTGATGGGTGACACTAAGCAGTAAGAAGCTATCTTCTCTCCACAGCATGCTGCCTTCTTCCCAGGAGCTTCCATGATGTTTTCATGGACCTGGAGCCAATCAGCTGTCAGGGTGGGTGGGTGAGCTGAAGTCTTTCCAAATGCTGATGCTGAAGCCACTGTCTTCATTCTGGTCCACTTAGGGAGTATTTATTTCCCTGCTCCTGAACTGCCCTCTCACCGCCCACCCTTTGTTTATAATGTTCATATTTCTTTTGTCACAACTTTATTTATTATTTATCACAATAAATAAATAAATAAATAAATAAATAAAAACTTGGGAAAGTGTAGCATGGGACAAGACACAGTTGTTGGGGAGGAAAACAGTTCCCATGGACCTGCCTTATCCCATGATGGCAGTGAACCACACAGGGGCAGCACACCTGAGTGGCTTCCCCAGCTGTCACCCCACAGTGGCTTCCTGCCTTTGGGTCAGGAGGCTGGATTTCAATCAAATGGCAGTTGAGTCATTCAGTCAGTAATTGGTTCCCTGGATCTGTGCCTCATCCCAGGGCAACTTGCAGAGCTGTAATCCTAATAAAAGTTGTGGCTTTGTTTTACTTCCATCGCTATGGTTGTAGGTGTGGTTTGTCTAAGCGCCTTCTGCCTTGTGTTGCCTCTTTGCAGCTAGCTCTGCAAAGAAGTGCCAAGGATGCGGCTGTCATCTAAGAAATGCCATCCAACCAGAAGGCAGCCTGCAAATGATTTTTTCATCTCAATTGAAAGCTTAGCTTCCTTTTAATATAAACAGGACACAGTTAAGCTCCACATCACAGAAAGTAACAGAGCAGCAATAAATAAAACATAGGGTGTGATTAGTTCCTGACATTCCACAGTACCAAAAGGTTAGTACAGCTGAAAACTTTGGCTCTAAGAGCAAACCATATTGAACACACCTGATTTCTGCTTTGCTGTGGTGTGAGTTGCCCTGGCCAAACAGTTTTCAAATTTGGATCTGTTTGACTCTGCTCACAGATCACAAGGTGTCATGAATTAAATAAGGTTGTACAGCACTATAACATACCATCCATCAGTCCTGATTTGACAGGGACAGTACTGAATATTCTTCTGTCATCCAATTTTTAGCTCCTTTTTAAATGTCCCAGTTTCTGTCCCCTTTTCATGCTTTCTCCCCTTTATCCTTGCTTCAATTGCTGCAAACTGAGTTCAATACGCAAAAGTAGTTTGCACTCAAGTAACTCAGCAGGGAGGGGGGAATCTTGCTCTTCCCAGTAGATTCAGACAAAAGCAAACTACTGCACCCTCTCCTAGCTTGTCTCTTCTTCCTCATTAATCAAGTTGTGTTTTGCTATCTTGACCACACTCTGATATTACTTGGTCAAACATGTCCCACTTTTCATATGTGAAATGTTGGAGGATATGCTATAATATATTAACAGCTGGATCATTAAAAAAACCAAATAAAGCAAAAACAATTATGCTTCTTTTCATGGGGGAAATGAATTTTTGCACATGTTCAACACTTCACTGTTATAATAATTTAAAAGTTCCAAACATATTAGATAACACTTCATCATATCCAATGTCCTATCATTTACTTTCCCATAAAAACCTTGGATCTAGTGACACCTATAACTGGAAATACTGAATATTGAAACAAATTCAGTTTAAAAGATCATACATTTGAATTTCTGAGCAATCATGAAATACCAACATTTGAATGATAATTCCCCTCCATTCCAAAATGAGACTTCGGTTGTTGACACACTGCAGAAATAATGCAGTTTGACACTGCTTTAACTGCCATGGCTCAATGCTATGGAATTCTGGTATTTGTAGTTTGGTATTTGTGAGATATTTAGCTTTCTCTGTCAGAGAGCTCTGGTGCCACAACAAACTACAAATCCCAGGATTCCATAGGATGGAGCCATGATAGTTAAAGCATTGTCAAATTGCACTATTTCTGCAGTGTGTCAGCAGCCAAAGTTGCTTACTGCATGCAGAAGTAAAGTGGCAGTGGAGCACGAAGGTTCTGTTTTCCATGGTGCTTCACAACATCATCATTCTTCCATTCCGCTCCCATGAGAGACTGTGGTAAAACAGCGTCTTTTTGCTAACTGGAAAAAGTGTTAGCAAAAAGACGTGGTTTTACCTTGGTCTCCCACAGGAACAGAACAGAAGAATGATGTGTGTAGTAAGGCAGCACGGAAGATGGAACCTTCCTGCTGCACTGCTGCTTTACTTTGGCTTGTGGTGAGCCCCAAAGTTTCCTTTTTGTTGAATGATATCTTTCTTTGATACTAAATGACTCCTACAGGTACTACAGGGCCCAGGTTCAGCTTCTTCTGTGAAAACTACAAGGGACTTCTGTATGCAAGGCAAGAACACAGAAATAACAGGAGCAAACCACTTCTGTTTAAGGTCCTCTAATAAGTTTGCATACTTTTGCATCTAAAGAAATGGAAAATACTTTAGTCAACTATTTATTTAGTGGATGAGTAGAGAGATGTAAGAGGCACTGATGCCATCTATCCTATTTAGTAAAATTGCCGTGAAGATACCAGTATTTAAGTGCAGAAAGTAATCGGATCATATCATAATTGTTTAAATATTTCAGACAAACTTGTGCTAGTATTAGGAGCAATAGCATGCCTGTCTGGAAGCCAAGGTACCTATAAAATCTTCATTGAAAATACAGATAGTGTTTTGTTTTTTAAAATTGCTGCTTCCACTAGTTTCTAAAGCAAAATAAGTTGCTAATCTATTCAGTGTAGAAGTATCTCAGAGAGGCTGGGAAAAACAAACAGGTTTGGAAGAAAGCTGTTCTTAGAATTTCTTTCTTGGCAGCCTACCAACCAAAAAGACTGTCTGCTTCTTCCTTTTTCTGCAAAATTCTGGTTAAGTGAATGGCTAGATTTCTTTTGACACCCTCCCCCCAAGAGAGAGAGAAAATAACAGGTTGTGTTTTGTTTAAGTTTTTACTTAGGATCAAACAGTGGGATAAATCAGTACTTTTGTAGTCAGAGGATACCTATACAGAGGAACAGTGAACTTTTTGAGGTAGAAATTCATAACACATTGAAAATGGACTACCCAGGTTTCATTGGATTAAATGAACCCTGGGTAGTCAGGTTAAATGGCAACAATCTGTAGGTAGAAACCTTCAAGCAAACAGCTACCCTACTTTGAATACACTCCAAGTCAACATAACCCTTCTAGGCAGAAATGTATGCACATCTCACTCTTCAAAGCACACCACTGAAAGAACTAAAACTAGGAAATGAATCACTAGGTGCTTCATTTATCCTTTCAACTAAATATCCTCATGCTTGCTCATATATTTATTTGCTTGTTGTTTGTATATTTGGTCAAAAATATATTCTTTTGGCCATGAAAAGTGAGATTATCTAAATTCCTGTGTAGCCTGATACTAGCCCTGATCATGACTGAACACACTCCAACTACTTAGCTGGGAGTGCTTTAATATTCTGTCCCTAATTTTTCAATCCAGATAGACATTCTATAGTTGTGTTGTTAAAGTTTGGATGAAACAGTTCTGGAGCTGTGCAGCAAAAACCACAGCCCACATTATAACGCAGACTGTGGTAATGAAGCAATCACACTTTGATATGCTTTCCAGGTTTTGTGAACTGGCCCTGGAAACAAACATGAGTCTCCCCAGACTCATCTCCAACTGTTTTCTATTCTAACATTCTGTACTCATACGCTCATTCTCCACTGTCATATAGTCTGAATGCATGCCTATATGCTGTACATGGATATATCCCCTTCATATACTGTGAAGAATGACACAAAGGATTAAGGGAATGATATTTTCTTCCAGTGAAGGGATTTTGTGTTACCTTATTGGACAAAGTGTACAGTGCACAGACATCTCTCACCAAGTTAGGAAGACAATGTACACACAGATTGTGTTGACAATGTCTCTAGCTTACCTTCCCCATTCCGGCATGAGCATGTCCCAGCTTGACAACAACAGGGAAAACTGGAGTTGTGAGCTGAAAAATATACGAATATATCATTATGGGACTGACATATGTGAAGCTTTCTTCAATCTTATTACTTTCAGACTTGTTTCACATACACATTTGGACATCTTTCTCTTGGCTATTCAAAATGCATTTGCACACTCGCATACCAGCACACATAGAATGGAGCTTTCAGCAAGCACTTCCCAGTAACATTTGTCAATGGAGGGTAAAGATCAAAATCAACTTGGGTGGCAGTTACACGTTGATGGGTTTTCCATTGGGGTTCAACATGTGTAGGCTTTTCAGGCAGTTATCCTTGTAATGGAGAGTGTGGTTTAGGAGGGGGAGAAATGGTTGCAAGGGGAAGGTTAAAGCTACCATAATGGGATGACCCTGATCCCTACTGGGTCCATGTACACATACTTGGGGATAAGAAAGAAATGAAGGCTCAGCTACACACTATGTATTTGCTATAGGGCATAGTTTCAGCTGATCAGGCACAGAAACTGCCAGGCAGTAAATAAACAAAATGTATTTGGGATCTTAAATTATTTAATAAATAAATATTTAAAAATATAGGCTGAATAGACTATCACTGTCATGCACAAGACATAATATAGGTTTAGCAGAAAGAGATTGGGAATTCATAGATTTCCAGGCTGTCTGGAACTAATATTTTCCTTGGTCTTCTCAACAGAAGAAACTTCTGAAAATAATTTTGAAAGATGTCTTGCCACTTGTTTTCCTGGCTTAGACTTTCTGCCATGTTATTAAATTTGTGTGGAACTGGCAAAACCGCGTCTGAGTATTACTTGCTTAAGAAACATCCTATGAAACCCATGGGGTCACCAAAAGTTGACAGGCACCTTGAAGGCAGGCACACACACACACACACACACACACACACTTTTATCCTATTCAATATATAAAAGCTGTCGTCTTTTCATCCCAACACACTGAAAAAAATCTAGAACTTGATGTTATTATCATCTACTAGGAACCCTTGATGAACAGCTGAAGAAACTGGAAACAAACTGTTTCCAGTTCTTCCCGGTAATGGCTGTATAGTAGGTACAGTTGCCAAGTCTTCAAGCACGGTGACAAATCTTGGGGTGAGCAGCAATGGAGGACGAGAAGGTTTGATTTTTGCCTTTAAAGCTAGGACTCCCTTCTTCACCCATTCTCAGCTGGCACCAGGGCTCCCTGAGTCATTGCTAAGGGGTTTGTGTATTGTGATTGTGCAAACTTGGTGCACTGTAAAAAGCCAAGAATGAGGGAATGGGACTAGGGAGAGAAACAGTGAATTCATGCACTTGGGAGCATTGTGCCACTGCTGTCAGTAGGAGTGCAGAGTACTAGTGTGCTGACTCACAAGCTTTCCTGTTGTACAAGCTCTGGAAGCAACAGCATAGGGCCTGGAAGAAAACCCTGAGAGCTAGTGGTAAGGCCTTCCACCACCCCCAGCAGGAGTGTAGGTCCTGGGAAATACTCTTCATGTGTCGTGTGTATTATATGTAAGGACATACAGGATGCAAGCTCTAGCAGGATTGGGGGCAAAGTGCTGCATCAACTTGGCAAATTTTGTTACCTGTTGAAAAAAATTGCTTCCTGCTGAAAAATAATAGAATCACAGAGTTGGATGGGATTTAATTTAAAACATTCTTGATCTGACTTGCCATGTTTCTGCAAATGACATTTTGCCAATGACATCTTCGTGAAGTGTAGTCCATCTGTAGCCAGTCCTCCTCCTCTTTAAAAGTGAATACCATGATCCCAGAAGCCAAACCTCTTCTGTCAAAACTATCTGCATAGCTAGTCATTCACCTGAAGTATCTTTCTGTCCCTGTGTGGCCCACTATCTTTCACTGGTAGATTGGCAAGAAAATTTCACTTTCTTGCTCATAGAATCAAAGAATCAGAAGAGACCACAAGGGCCATCCAGTCTAACCCCTGTCATGCTGGAATGCACAATCAAACCATTCCCACCAGATGACCATCCAGCCTCTATTTAAAAACCTCCAAAGAAGGAGACTCCACCACACTATGAGGCAGTGTATTCTACTTCCAAACAGCTCTTACTCTCAGGAAGTTCTTCCTAAGGTTTAGGTGGAATCTCTTTTCCTGTAATTTGAACCCATTGCTCCGTGTCCTAGTCTCTGGAGCAGCAGAAAACAAGCTTGCCCCATCCTCAGTATGACATCCCTTCAAATATCTAAACATGGCTATCATGTCCCCTCTCAACCTTCTCTTCTCCAGACTAAACACGCCCTGCTCCCTAAGTCACTCCTCATAGGGCATGGCTTCCAGACCTCCCACCATCCTGGCTGCCCTCCTCTGGACATGTTCCAGCTTCTCAATATCCTTCTTGAATTGTGGTGCCCTGAACTGGACACAGTATTCCAGGTGAGGTTTGACCAAAGCAGAATAGAATGGCATGATTATTTCCCTTGATCTAGACACTATACTCATAGAATCATAGAATCATAGAATTGCAGAGTTGGAAGAGACCACGAGGGCCATCCAGTCCAACCCCCCTGCCACGCAGGAAATCACAATCAAAGCATCCCCGACAGATGGCCATCCAGCCTCTGTTTAAAGACCTCCAAGGAAGGAGACCCCACCACGCTCCGAGGGAGTGTGTTCCACTGCCGAACAGCTCTTACTGTCAAAAAGTTCCTCCTCATGTTGAGGTGGAATCTCTGTTCCTGGAGCTTGCACCCATTGCTCCGTGTTCCAGTCTCTGGAGCAGCAGAAAACAAGCCTGCTCCATCCTCAGCGTGACATCCCTTCAAATACTTAAACAGGGCTATCATATCACCTCTAAACCGTCTTTTTTCCAGGCTAAACATACCCAGCTCCCTAAGTCTCTCCTCATAAGGCATCGTTTCCAGACCTTTCACCATTTTAGTTGCCCTTCTCTGGACACGCTCCAATTTGTCAATATCCTTTCTGAATTGTGGTGCCCAGAACTGGACACAGTATTCTAAGTGAGGTCTGACCAAGGCAGAATAGAGTGGCACTATTACTTCCCTTGATCTAGATACTATACTTCTATTGATACAGCCCAAAATTGCATTGGCCTTTTTAGCTGCCGCATCACACTGTTGGCTCATGTTCAACTTGTGGTCTACTAGGACTCCTAGATCCCTTTCGCACGTAGTCTCATTCAGCCAGGTCTCTCCCATCCTATATTTATGCATTTCATTTTTCCGCCCTAAATGCAGTACTTTACATTTCTCCGTATTGAATTTCATTTTGTTAGCTTTGGCCCAGCTCTCCAGTCTATCCAGGTCATTCTGAATTTTGATCCTGTCCTCTAGGGTATTAGCTACTCCTCCCAATTTGGTGTCATCTGCAAATTTGATAAGTATGCCCCTAATTCCCTCATCTAAGTCATTGATAAAGATGTTGAATAGCACTGGGCCCAGGACAGAACCCTGTGGCACCCCACTGGTCACATCTTTCCAAGACGAAGAGGAGCCACTGCTGAGCACCCTTTGGGTTCGGCCGGTCAACCATATACTCATACTAATGCAGCCTAGAATCGCATTGGCTTTTTAAGCTGCCGCATCACACTGCTGACTCATGTTCAGCTTGTGGTCCACTAAGACTCCTATATCCCTATGAAGCCCAGGGCTTCATAATTCAAGGTGATCAGCTCAAAGGTCTTCTTTGCAGTATTGTTGGTGTCCACATGAATCAGGAGAAAGGCGTACTGCTCTGTGTTCTTGATTACCTTTGGCTAGTTGTCAGTGACATCCCAGATATGCATGCCAGGAAGACAGCAGACTACCTGATTCATCTCGCTGGCACACAGGTCCCTGTATACCCCTGAGCAATGAATCCCCTTCCACCAGCTCTTTTCTCTTCTTCTTGCTGCAGTTGGTGCTTAGGTTGGCTTCCTCTTTGGCATGCAGTATCTCTTGCTGCTGGTCTCCTGTTTGCACCTCTTCACCATTGCTATCCTCAGGAAAATGTAGGAAGTGATTGCTTTGTTGGGATGGTTCTGAATTCCTTGTGCATAGTTTGCTCCTGATGGTGATTGTCCTCCGGAGTTTTTCTTCAGTGTTACAGTCGTCTTCATTTTCATTGGCAGTTTCTTCTGTTGGTTCTGTAGTATCAATGTTCCCTCTCTTCTGTCCAGGAAGCTCTTGTGTTTTCTAATGCACTGAAGGGTCTCGACATGTAGCTGCAGTGTGTTGACTTTCTCTTCCAAGAACACCACCAGTTTGCACTTGCTGCAGTCAGTGAGGTTTTCTGGCAAGAATTCAGACAATCCACACACATTGTAGCAGGCAACGATAGATTCTTCTGCCTTCATCCCTGCATTTTTTTCCCTACCCCTTTCAGACTGTAATAACTCTTATTGATATAACTGTGTGTGCCATAAAGCACCACAGACTGAGGCAGCAGTTACTGTATATAGAGCTAGTGGCTGGTAGTGCCACTGCCCAACAAGTCAGTGACTCAGCAGAAGCCCCACCCCCTTAGACCACGCGCTCAGTGAGAGCACATGGCCAAAAACAAACAACCCCCCCCCACAAGCCTTCAAAAAAGCACGGTCAAAGAATCAAAGAGCTGCTAGCTCGGCCCCCAAGCAAGTCAGTACCTCAGCAGAAGCCCTTCCCCCTTGGAGCATGTGTTCAGGGAGAGCGCATGGCCCAAAACAAAAAAAGCACCCCCATACAAGACTTCAAAAAATACTGTGCCTGTCCTCTTCTTCCCGGTCTGGGTTGCTATATGACATAGTTAGTTGGGCTTTATCCTAATTCTGATCCCATTTACACAAACCACCCTCATGACTATTACTATAAGTAGCTGGCCCCCAAATTAATTATAAATCACCTACTAATCCTTTTGTGACCTGCCTCTGTGACATCACAAAGACTGACCCTTATGACTAGGGTTCCCCGATTTCAGGGCTTGACCCCTCTTCTTCTGTTCTCAAAGCATGGGAAGGAATATTAAAATGAGAATACTGCATTGAAAAGTGTGTGCTTATTTATTAGACTTGGGGCTCATCTACATGAGCCAGGATATGCCTGCTCCCTGCTGGCATATCCTGGCCATGGATCAGGCCCATTGTTTCCCCCATTTCCTCCACAGAATGGGAAGAAGTCCTGATGGGCATGCTGGTCCATCGCTGCAGCCACCACCACCACCATTTCCCTTGCTGTCCTGGAAGGCAGGAAATGGGCCCAAAGCATATGATCAAGGCCTTCTGCATGTGACCAATTCTGGTCACATACTGCAGGACTTCTTCCTGTCTTCTGGGAGAGCCAGGGAGATGAAACCTCAGGAAAAGAGATGCCGTTACTCTGGTAACTCTAGTAGAAAAGTTTGGCAGCTCTTGCAAATAATTCATTTATGCCTCTATAAAACTCATAAAACCATACTGCATTTCTTCATTCCCTAACGGGGACAATTGGAAAAACAATAGTAATTAGCAACATTAACTTGATTCTCCCTTGCTTACATGCTTTTTGTATGTAAATCTGTATCCTGACTTTCCATCAGGCAGTGACCAAGGTGGCTAACAACATTACAGCATAATATAATAAAATACAATAAAACAATAAACTTGGTACACAAGATTCATTAATCAATTACCTTGTGGTGATGGATTACCACTTGTAGCCAAACTTTTGTTTTGCTTGGAAAAAATATTTTAAAATGTTACTTTGGCCCCAATCACCAATTATCTGTATGAATGTGACCTTCGTATGACCTAAATATAGATGATGATTGTTATCACCATCTGCAGCAAGTTCTATATACAATTACATTTCTGTACATTGTTTGTCATTAAAGCTCTTTGTTACATGTTTCTCTCTTGCTATGAGAAGGTTAGACAAAAGGAGGATGTTTAAACGTTTAATATTTCATATGACTAAGGATACTGCTTGGAGAAAAACACATAGAATGAAAACCATTTATAGGAGAGCTAGTACATACTCAAATTCTTATTGCCTGAGCATTTTCCAAGTCTCACCATGCAAGAAAGAGTAAGGCTAGGACAGTGTAGCTATAAGCAAATGAAGCATGGGACTTTGGTTGGAGCAGACTGTTGGGGTCATGGTTCCAAAGTGAAAGTTAAAGTAGGTGATATAGGTTAAATAAATGAATGATTTGCCTCAGTATAAGGTACAGGTTGACCCCCATATCCACAGATTTGGTATCCATGGTTCACTTATCCATGTAAAAAAAATTGTTCTCTCTAGGCATTTCTACGTCCTCCAATGTGATTCTATGGTCAACTGCTTGTGTCCGTCTCATTGAAAATAATAGGGTTCCCTGTTATCCATGGTTTAAGGTATCCACAGAGGGTCTTGGAACTTATCCCCCCACAGATATGGGGTCGACCTGTACCATCTTATGTGATGATGACTACCAGAGGAATATAGCAAGTTATTACAAAGCAGTCTAATCAGTTGATACATTTCTTTGTCATATCCTCTCTCTGTTAATGGTCAAGACTACATAATCATTTCCCACAGACAGCATAAAACAACTGGGACAGGAATTGTGCAGCCCTCCAGATGTTGTTCCACTGCATCTGCCAGCATTCCTGATCATTGACTCTGCTAGCTAAGGCTGTTGGGAACTGTAGTCCAACAATAACTGGAAGGCCACACAATTCACATTCCTGAACTAGAAGCTAAGGTTAAAAACCATACCAAGTAACAAATGCCCAGGGAATGTTTAAAGCCCTGGATTAATAAAAATGCCAAAAATAACATAAGGAAGTTCCCAGGTGAGCTTCTTGGGGGAAGCAATTCAGTGTAGAGCTGCCTCATTTCACATAAGCAGGGGAAAGGGGTCTCCATCCAACACTGTGTAGGTGAACTTCTACTAATGTACTGGATCTTTTCCATTTCTCCCATGCTCCCCTGAAATCTGCTCCAAAGGGTCCCCTAACCCTCCAGAGCAGATGTTGAAGAGTACCGAAGTCTCTAAGAAAGGATCAGTTTGGTTGACTGGCCAAACCCAAAGGGTAGTTACCAATGGCTCCTCTTCATCCTGGAGAGAAGTGACCAGTGGGGTGCCACAGGGTTCTGCCCTGGGCCCAGTGCTATTCAACATCTTTATCAAGGACTTGGATGCGGGAATAGAGGGTATGCTTATCAAGTTTGCAGATGACACCAAATTAGGAGGGGTAGCTAATACCCTAGAGGACAGGATCAGAATTCAAAATTACCTCAACAGATTAGAAAGGTGGGCCAATATTAACAAAATGAATTTCAAAAGGGAGAAGTGTAGGACACTATACTTGGGCAGTAAAAATGAAATGCACAGATATAGGATGGGTGACACATGGCTTGAGTTCAGTACATGTGAAAAGGATCTGGGAGTCTTAGTGGACCACAAGCTGAACATGAGAACATGATGCAGGACCTAAAAAAGCCAATGCGATTCTAGGCTGCATTAATAAGAGTACACAATAGTGTCTAGATCAAGGGAAGTAATCATGCCATTCTATTCTGCTTTGGTCAGACCTCACCTGGAATGGGCACCACAATTCAGGAAGGGTATTGAGAAGTTGGAACATGTCCAGAGGAGGGCAGCCAGGATGGTGGAGGTTTGGAAGCCATGCCCTATAAGGAGTGGTTTACAGAACTGGGCATGTTTAGTCTGGAGAAGAGAAGGTTGAGAGGGGACATGATAGCCATGTTTAGATATTTGAAGGGATGTCATACTGAGGATGGGGCAAGCTTGTTTTCTGCTGCTCCAGAGACTAGGACATGGAGCAGTGGGTTCAAACTACAGGAAAAGAGATCCCCCCTAAACATTAGGAAGAACTTCCTGACAGTAAGAGATGTTTGGAAGTGGAATACACTGCCTCGTAGTGTGGTAGAGTCTCCATCTTTGGAGGTTTTTAAAAAGAGGCTGGATGGCCATCTGTCGGGAATGATTTGATTGTGTATTCCTGCATGGCAGGGGATTGGACTAGATGGCCCTTGAGGTCTCTTCCAACTCTATGATTCTATGTTTCTATTTTAGAATTCTGCTGCTAGACAGATAAAGTTGGATACATACAACCTGTTGTATTGACCCTCTGAAGAAGAACTTAAAGTTTAGGTAGATCAACGCAGGAGAAGGCAATCTTTCAGGAGTGTAATAGTCTGACCCCAAGCTGTTTTCTCAGAGATAAGTCCAAATGTATTCAGTGGAGCTAACTTCCAAATAAATGTGGGTAGGATTTCAGTCTTAGTGATTGTTTGGCTTATACATGCAGCAAGAGGTATGACAACCATCATAAGGGTGAAGCTGGAATTGCTGGAGCCAAGAGCTGTGTATTTATATAACCTCAGTCACAATTCACATGGGAGGGTGCTGAATATTATTAAGAGAGGGCATTGCGAGAGTTTAACCAGAACAAACATGTTTGTACTGAAATCATGGATAAAATAAACCAGTGAACTTTAGAATATTTGTTTTTTTAAGATTGCTTTCTTAAGAGAAACAGGAAAACAAACAGGATGATATCATTTGAATTTTCTAAACTGCCTGCATTGATCACACAGACAGAGAGTGGTGGGTATGTGGATTAAGAAATGAGACCATCATGTCAAAGATGAATAAGTTGCTCTCTGTACACAGCTAAAGCAATACTGTCAAACCCCAAGACTTACAAAAACACCGGTCATTTCAAAGTACAAAGTTTCTTTGGCCTTTCCACATTATCAGTATGTATACCAGGTTGGCCTCAGAGAGTTTGCTGTCTAAAGCAGAGCCCATATCCCACAACCCCACTGCCACTGGTCTGCACAATCCAATTAGTAATGCTTTGCTTCATTTTTGTCTAGTTATCTGGTGATGCCATGTGAAACAGGCTGCTTTACTTTGCTACATGACAGGGCCAACCCTGAGGTATAAAGGGCAACACACTGGCGGCTGATTTTATTTAGGGGAGTCACGGGCACCATACCCACCAACATTTCACAGATGAAAACAGGGCCACTTGTGGCAAAGCAACATCAGAGTGTGGTTGTGATGGCAAAAGATATTAATGAGAAAGAACAGCCAAGCTAGGAGAGGCTGCAACACTTTGCTTTTGCCTGAGCAAGATTCCACCCCATCCACTCCTCTCCCCCTTGCTGAATTAATGAAGTGCAACCTACTTTTGTAAAATTTGAACCCAGTCTGCAGCAATAGAAGTAGGCCAGGGACAAAGGGGGAAGTGAGAGGAGGAGAGAGATACTGGGACATTTTAAAAGCATTAATTGGTATTGTCCCTGTCAAACTGGGAAAGCTGGAGGGATTGTGCACACATCACATGCAAAAAAAAGAGGAAATCAGTGACCAAAAAAAAAACACAAGCAAAAATGTACATAAAATGTATGCATATTAGCTTATACATATAGATGCAAATGTATAAACCATTACAGTTGTCCCTCCACATTCATGGATTTGGCATTCACGGATTTAAGTATTCACGGCTTGAAAATATTCTTTAAAACATCTTTATCAATGACTTGGATGAGGGAATTAGGGGCATACTTATCAAATTTGCAGATGACACCAAATTAGGAGGAGTAGCTAATACCCTAGAGGACAGGATCAAAATTCAGAATGACCTTGATAGACTGGAGAGCTGGGCCAAAGCTAACAAAATGAAATTCAATACGGAGAAATGTAAAGTACTGCACTTAGGGCGGAAAAATGAAATGCATAGATATAGGATGGGAGAGACCTGGCTGAATGAGACTACGTGCGAAAGGGATCTAGGAGTCCTAGTAGACCACAAGTTGAACATGAGCCAACAGTGTCATGCGGCAGCTAAAAAGGCCAATGCGATTTTGAGCTGTATCAATAGAAGTATAGTGTCTAGATCAAGGGAAGTAATAGTGCCGCTCCATTCTGCCTTGGTCAGACCTCACCTAGAATACTGTGTCCAGTTCTGGGCACCACAATTCAAAAAGGATATTGACAAATTGGAGCATGTCCAGAGAAGGGCAACTAAAATGGTGAAAGGTCTGGAAACCATTCCTTATGAGAGAGACTTAGGGAGCTGGGTATGTTTAGCTTGGAAAAAAAAACAGTTAAGAGGCGATATGATAGCCCTGTTTAAGTATTTGAAGGGGTGTCATGCTGAGGATGGAGCAGGCTTGTTTTCTGCTGCTCCAGAGACTGGAACACGGAGCAATGGATGCAAGCTCCAGGAACAGAGATTCCACCTCAACATTAGGAGGAACTTTTTGACAGTAAGAGCTGTTCGGCAGTGGAACACACTCCCTCGGAGCGTGGTGGGGTCTCCTTCCTTGGAGGTCTTTAAACAGAGGCTGGATTGCCATCTGTCGGGGATGCTTTGATCAAGATTTCCTGCATGGCAGGGGTTGGACTGGATGGCCCTCATGGTCTCTTCCAACTCTACAATTCTATGATTCTATAATCCAAAAAGCAAACCTTGATTTTGCCATCTTATATAAGGGACACCATTTTACTATGCTGTTGCATATAATGGGACTTGAGTATTCATGGATTTGGGTATTCATGGGGGGTCCTGGAACCAAACCCCAGTGAATGTGAAGGGACAACTGTACTATAATTTGAACAGATGTACAGTACATCTTACCATAAAAGGGAGGAGTGTGCCTAACTGACCTGTGTGCCTGCTCAGTCTGCTGTTCAGCTGCTAATGACTGACAGGCAACTCCAAAGCCCTTACAGGCTCTCACTTCTTACTGTTCTTTATGTTTAAATTGGACATTGTCTGGACAGACCTTCAAACAGAACAGAGGGAGGCAACTGCCAGTTGCTGGCAGGCCACATTCGTCTCCACAGGACCTCTAGAGGGATGCATCCTACCCCATTTAAAAACTTTTTTAAAACTAAAAATATCCCTAGGTGGTGTGGGAAGCACTTTCAACAAGGTCTTCTATTTTGCCCTGTTCCAGTGCAGTCCTGAAATAGAGAATGCCTTCAAATAGACGACTCTCCTTTGTAAAGTAGGCAACCTGGGGATCATATACATGCCAACATATCCTAGCTGCAGATCAGTTACCTCCACGAAACGGGCCGGAATCCAGACAGGCACAATGACCTGTCACTGCAGCTGTCACTGCCATCTCCCTTGCTCTCCCGGAAGTGAGGAAGCTGGTCTACAATGTGACCAAGACCCCCCGCATATGACCACCCTTGCTCACATGCTGTGGGACTCCCTTCAGCTTCGGAAGAGCAAGGCAGACCAGAAGCTACAGCAATGGGCCTGTCTACTGGGACGAGCTCTTGTGGACATGTGGGACCTGATCTATTTTTTTCTGGTGGGACCAGATTTTTCCCAGGTATTATTTTACAACAGTTTATCAGGCCCTAACCTGTCTTCCCCCTGTCTTAGCCCCATATTTGCCCCAGGGGTCATGAGGACTGCCTGGGAGCAGAACTGGGCAAAAGCCCCTGTGTTGTCAGGACTGCAGGGCTCTAAGATGGGGGAAAGACAGGGTATATTGCTTGGGTAGACAAGCCCCTGGCCACCTTATAACGAACAGTTCCCTTTCCTTTATTTTATGGGGGCAGGGAGAGGAAATAGCAATCTGGGAGGCAGCTGAAGAGGGGTTCTATGCATACAACCTTTAGTGAATTGACAGCACAACTATCTATGAGACCTAAATGGTGATTCTTCTCTTTTGAGGAATTAACCATAGGCAGAAAGTTAGTAATGGGCCTTGTAACTGAACTATAAATCTCTAGGCATCACACGTGTCACTTATGTTTCTGTTAGATGGTGGTCCCTTTGCTTCATGGTAAACCACAAGTGTGAACAAGACCCTGGACACCCATCCAGCACATTGTCTATTGTTTACATAATTACAGTTGAAAAGCTATGGCATAACATGTATTGTTACATTCTGGAAGAGGCAAACCACAACCTACATAATACCTGCTTTGGTTAGAACATGCTATTGTAGTGGTTGGTGGGATCCCAGCTAGACACAACACTTTTAAACTTTTCCCTCTGACTTTCCAAGACTATGTCATTTAAACCAGCTTTTCTATGACTCAAGTGCCTTTCCCCAGTGGTCAAAGGAGACACAGTTCGGGTTCACTATAAAAGCTTTTAAGAAAGAAGTTCCCCACCAAACCGCCCTTTTCATTTTGTCAGCATTTCAGTCATGAGAATTGTAAAAACAAATCCAGATGAGTAGAGAAACAGCAAAGATATTACATAGCCAAAGAGCTGCCCTTGCAATTGTGAGTTTGGGCCAATAAATCCCCAGCTACCACCTGTCTAAATACAGAAATCTCTTTAAAAGGTGGTATTGAGTGCTGAGAAAACGTATCATTCCTTCATGTGTATCATTCACTTAGGAACATGATGGAAACTTGCCGACCAAAAAACAGGCAAGGAACACTGTTTTGTTTATGTAGCTAAAGTGGTGAGAAAAAGAACTGATTTTCCCTATCCCCTTTGTTTGTCTCTCCCTCTCCCTATTTTGTTTTATTTTCAGTGAGATGGTTTGCCTTCCAGACTAAGCTTGTTCAAAAAAATTGAAGAATTCAGTTCTCAGACTTAAATATCACTTTGCAAAAGTAATTGGGTAATAGTGCAGAGACCCGAAAACCAGTTAGTTATTATTATGGTTATACTTTTTGAAAATAAACCTTTTACTTTTCTGTTTTTCAAAAGTAATGAAACAATTATTTTAGTTACTTTTAAAATAACATCTGAATGCTACAAACCACTGGCCTGTGATATAAAGTACTCCCTCTTTTTGTCCACCTTGATGCAAAGTAGCACTTGCGGTATATGATATTCTCTCTCCAGTATTTAGTGAGGGTACCTCCCAATAACTACAAAAGTAACTTAAATTTGACCATTATAATGCAAAAGAAATGAAATTATTTTTCAAAACAATGTAACTTCAATATACTTTATTGGTCGGGGGAGGAACTCATTGCAAGTAACTTGTTTACCTCATTCCTGAGCTAAAGAATATGAGGAGTAATCTGTTCACATTGCCACTAAAATTACATCTAGAGATAGACAAACATTTTAAAGAGGCAAGCATGGCAAAATAAAGGCACAAGGCTTCATCAGAGCACCCATTCCATCAGAGGGAGAAATAGAAAGCAGGGGCCCTCCATCAAGTCAGCTTGCAGGGACTGGCAATTTTTGGCTGCATCTGCACTGCAGAAATAATCCAGTTTGACACTGCTTTAACTGCTGTGTCTCAATGCTATGAAATTCTGGGATCTGTAGTTTCATGAGATATGCATCTGTTTCTGTCAGAGCGCTCTGGTGCTACAACAAACTACAAATCCCAGGATTCCATAACATGAGAAATGACAGTTAAAGCAGTGTCAAACTGGCTTATTTCTGCTGTGCACGTGCAGCCTTTGACCCTGCTTCCCTTTGAGCTGTTCCTCTTCCATCTGGCTGTGATAATAGGGCCAGCAACATCTGCCAACAATCCAGCCATTACAGCAGGAGTGGGGAAAAGGTAGTTTCTGGCCTGCATGTAGTTGTCTGATGTAATTTGGGGGGCTTCTGGGGGATGTAGGGATCCCACAATTTGGTCATGTTTTCACCTGGAGCCATTTAAAAACAGAAGTGAACCAGAAGGGGACTGATGGGGGGGGGGGGCGGGCCGCCTTCCAAGGTCTGCTGAAGAGCCAATGCACCACCACTCCTGCATTAGAGGATTACCTCTGTATTATGGCTGCTCAAAACATCCCAAGAATTGGAACCCAACCATTTTTGGTTTTGTATCCCTCTGCATCCATTTTCCTCAGGTGTCAGGTCTTGCTTTTACTGGTTTCTAAGCCATGCTGGCTAACGAGCAGGATATAAATGCTCTAAATAATAATAATAAAAATATAACTACCTATGGTCAAATATATTTTCTCAAATAAATCTACAATAACTTGAACAGAAGGATGAGTGTAAACACCACACAGAATGATACCTCTAGCTAGCAGATCATCTCCAGCTCCCTAACTAAGGACATTTTCAGATGCCCCTTACTGTGCAAGCAGCCTCCGGAGCAGTAACGAGGCTGCAATGCGGCAGGGGGTCATTTTCGGAGGCCGCCGTCCTTCTTCTGTGACCATTCGTGTCACGTACATGAAGCTTTGGAAGCATCCATGCCATATTTTAATCACAGAAATTGCCCGTGATTGAAATATGGCGCACGCTTCCAAAGCTTCCTGTACATGACACAAATGGTCACGGAAGAGGGACGGCGGCGTCCGAAAATGACCCCCTGCTGCGCAGCAACCTTGTTACTGCTCCGGAGGCTCCTTGCGCAGTAAGGAGCATCTGAAAATGTCCTAACCAAAACATCTTAAGTTGGGCAGAGCTATGATACTGCTGAGGGCATAGAGACCTGAAGCTGCAGAAACTTCCACCATAACCAAAGCCTTGCCAGACTTATGGTTACAGGAAAGAAGCATCCTCCTTTTTCCTTTTTCAATCTTTCTTGAAATCCCTTTTCAATCTTGCTTGAACGATTTCTCTCCCCACTAATGCCAGCTGGAAGGAAATTGACTTGGCCACCTATGAGGCTGGCCTAGTTTCGCTGTCCATTCTGAGGACCCTCCAGGCCATAAGTCCACAGGGTCCATTGTTCCTCCCATTACATTGGACTGCAGCTTTAATAATCCAAACTTTTCCCAGTAATGAAGCCATGATGGCCACTGATCTAAACAGGGTGGGTGTTCTTATTTTCTTGTGATTGTTAAGAAACAATCTTTGTGGCTATCTTTTGCAAAGCATCTCACTGCCTGGAGCAGGGTGGACGCTTCTTCACTGACTGCGCTGTTCCCCAGCACTTCACAAATCCTTCTTTTGGTGGGGCTGCCTGGCATCAAAAGTAGGTTTTGGGGAGTCACATCAGGAGACAGCTACGATGACAGAGCTTCATGATCATAGCTATGTCCCTTGATACAGGATCTCAAGCATGGAGTTTGATGTTGATAACACTTGCTAGTCCAAGGAATTCTAGAGGAAACTTTGGTGCTCCAGAGGTTTTAGATAAATGGTCCCACAATCTCATGGGACTGGAGCTTATGGGAGTTCAAAAAGTTCAAAACACCTGGAGAGCCAAAGTTTCTTTGCTCCTTTGCTAACTTGTTGTTTTGACTAGCAGCGATTATCCACCCCATTCCCATGTGGGTTAACTTGCAGCTGTCAGACATGCTAGTCCAGCACACCTGACAGCCTAAGCACTCTCCATCTGCAAGCAACCTTAGCAACCAGGTCCTGCACCTATTAAATAGGTGCGATTCAGGATATGGAACATCTGGAAGCCCCCCAACTTCTTCCATTCTGAAGGAAAATAAGCCTTGTCAAAGCAGTCACCCAACACTATTCCCTTCCCATCCCTCCCACTCTGCCTCAACCATTACTTTAGCAAGAGTCATTATTTTCCTTCTTAAAGGAATATGTTTGCACACTGAAAAGGACAGGGGCTGAGAATTGTGAGCAGCAGGAAGCAGAGAAATTCTTTTGGGAATAGCACACAGGTCTCCTTCTTTCCTTGGGCATGTCTGGGGTTGTACAGAGGCTGTGGTCTCTGTTCAAGCCCACTCAATCATTCATTCCTGTCTTGTGAAGAGGAAAAAAATTCCTCCTCCTTTTACAGGAAAGTAAAAGGCGGGGGTCAGGGCTGATTTCATCTCTGAGGCAATACTTCAACTCACAAGATTAAAAGAGACAAATGTGAATGAGCTGCATACAAGACAGCAGTGCATCTGTTTCTGTAGCTGTGTTGTTGCTTTCCTTTCCTTGACACAAAGGAAAGTCCTAGGGCCAATCTACACTTGCGTTTTTGACCAGCAGTGTAATGTCTGGTTGTCTCACAGAGGCATTTTTTCACCACCCCAAATCCATATCTCTGGGGGTATCTCTCTTATGATGTCCCATTATCTTTCAGACATTCTTCACCACAGTTTTATCATTAAGGCTGCAATCCTATGCAAATATCTTTGAGGGAAAGTCCTATTGAGTTACACAAGACTTACTTCTGAGAAAACATGCATAGGACTGTTCTGCTGGTTGGAATTATTTCCAATAGAAGCTAGACCTTATTATGATATACGCCAAAGTGATAGTTGTGGATGACTCCCAACTTTAAAAAATAATATCTATGATTCTTTACTTCATCTAAATTGAATAAAATATATACATCAGATTATATTCTAACATGACATGTGTTGGACATACAGAAGGCTGGGAGCTAATCTCTCTCTCTCTCTCTCTCTCTCTCTAAAACAGACTCAGGTAAAATACTAGAAATCAGTTTCATGATGTCTCAGAGAAAAGACTGGTATCCCACTTAGATCCTCTGTTTAGTTCTGTTTGGATATTTAGAAGATGTAATTATTACTTGCAGAAAATAGGAAAGATTTGGAATAACTCCTGAGGAAAGTTATGGAGGAAAATACAAAAGCAGGGTTACAGTAGAATATTAACAAGACAAAAATAATGACCACAGATGATTTACATAACTTCAAAGTGAGTAATGAAGACACTGAAAGAATTAAAGATTTCCTATACCTTGGCTCAGTCATTAAACCAAATGGAGACTGCAGTCAAGAAATCAGAAGAAGACTAAAGGCTTGTCTACATGGGCCAAATAGAACAATCTCACCTTGTTTTCACAGCAAGCTGTCCAGACAATGTACAGCTCAAATCTGGATCTTTTCAGCACCTCTGGGCTTTAATCTGGACCAAAAAGAATTGGGATTTACTCTGGATTTGAGTGGAAAATCCAGGCATTCGTGTTATGTGTGTGGACTGCCGTCCATAGTGACATCAGTGTGAAGCTGGGAGAGTTTCAGCGGGTGGGTGAAAGAGTTCAGGAGGAGCTTCCCTAAACAGATGTTGATGCTTCTTTAACAAAAACTGGAGCAGCCACTGCCATGTAGCCACACATAGTGCAATTTATAGGACCAGGGTGAGTTTGGAAGGAAGAATTGTGTAGACAGTGCTCCCGAACTTGCCTTGGTGACCACGTGGACAAGCCCATGGTTGCTGTAGACCAGGGTAACCTGAAGGGTAAGCCGGATTTTCCTGTCCGTATAGATGACCCCTAAGAATTGGAAAGGCAGCCATGAAAGAACTACATAAGATCCTCAACTATAAAGCTATATCAGTAGATACCAAAGCCAAAATAATCCAGGCCATGGTATTTCCATTTTCTACACATGGTTATGAAAACTGGACAGTGAAGACTATCAGGAAGAAAATCAACACATTCGAAAAGTCAAGCTGGAGGAGTTCTATGAAAACTATGGACTGCTAAAATCAAAAACAAAAGGGCCTCAGACCAAATCAAGCTTTAACTCTCATTAGAAGCAAAGATGACTAAATTGATATTGTTGTGGTGATGATAATGCTTGGTGATTGACAATAATATTCAGAAAAGCAGAAGGCAGTAGGAAGAGAAGACATTACAGGTGGAATGATTCAATCAAGGAAGCCATAGCTTTGCATTTGCAAGAGCTAAGCCCTGATGATCTGGGTTCTTTGAGGTCTCTCATTCACAGGGTCACTGTAAGTCAAACCTGACTTGACAGCAAACAACAACAAATAATAGCTTGTGATTATGTTGAAATGATCATGTATTTTGTATGCAGCTAGAATGTCTGTTGTACAAAGATAACTTCGTAACGCACAGCAGAGCTGTGACTGAATGGCTATTTAGAATATAGATGTAGGGAAATTGATCTGAATTTCAAACACAGTACAGGTCAGAGAAGGCTGACAAGTGGATAACACTTTTATTAGGAAATGAAAATATTTGTAACTGCTTAGGAAATACAAAAAAGAAAACAATACAAAACATAACATGCAATCTCATTTGTGTGTGTGTGTGTGTGTGTGTGTGTAATATCGTTATAAAACCACTTGAGAGTATTCATATGAACAGGAAAACATGTTACTCTGTTTTTTTAAAATGAAAATGCAAGATCTGTGGCTCTGTATTATAGCAAGTAGAAATCAACCTAGAAAAGAAAAGCCAAAAAGAGAAACAAACTGGCTCCAAATAGAACAGTCAAGGGAACTCTTTAACTTTAACCTATGAAGTCCCTACCTTAACTTCTGTGCTGTAGAACCAATAAATTTGTCCTACTATACAGCCTCACATATTGCGCTTGCATGCAGATAATCTGCATCTTTTGGCCCAACTTCTTTCTCTTTTCAGGTGGAGGAAGGTAAGTGTTCTTTTAAAAAATGTTTGGTTTTTATATTCTTCTCATGTAGGTATATTACAAGACTAACAATAAATCTACTGATCCAGTTTTCTTTCCTGAATGAATGTTCCAAAACTGGATAAATGAAGTACATTCCTTGGGGAACTGATCAGAGCCTTTTGTCCTTCCAGTGCCCTTACTATATTTGTCACTTTGACTAATTCAAATACCTGCCAAAACTTAATATCCCACCATACACTCTTGGCACTTCTGAACATTTCCATTTCATTGCCATTTCCATCCTTGCAATAGTCAAGATATTAATCATCTGTTACATATTAGATTCATCCTCTTCCCCCTTACGCCACATATCTCTCAAGTAATCAAGTAGAAATATGACATGAAGACTGCCTTGCTGGATCAGACCAAGGTTAGGAGATTTTCAGACACTGTTTAACAGTACCTACCGTGGGAGGAGGTCCCGGGAGAGGAACGGCGCTCTTGCGCAGCAGGGGGTCATTTTTGGAAGTTGCCCGTGCTTAAAATCTGGCGCGGCCGCTCCCAAAGCTTCACGGACGTGCAACGAAGGATCCTGGAAGAGGGATGGCTGCATCCGAAAATGACCCCCTGCCATGCAAGAGCGCCGTTCCTCTCCCGGGACCTCCTCACGCAGTAGGTACTGTTAAACGGTGTCTGAAATTCTCCTTAGTCTAGTAGTCCAGCAGCAAGCTTGGACAAAATTATGCTGGCTAGGGATTCTGGAGATCTACTGAAAAAAGAAACTTTTACAAGTTCTGGTCCACCATCCTGCTCTTAACATTAGTTAGCTTGGGGCTTGTCTACACAGGCAATTTACCCTGTCTTGCCCTCATCTTGGAGCCCTGAAGTCCAGACAACACAGGGCTTTTGCCCCGTTTTATGTCCGGGCAGTTCTTACCACCCCAGGGCAAAGATGGGGGAAGATGGGTTAAGGCACATCACAGCCTTTTTTTTAAAAAAATGTTTAAATCCATTCCAGCCAAAATAAAATGGAGCGAGCCCCACATGACTGCAGGAACCCATTCTGGCACTCTGTCCCATTGCTGCAGCTGCCCTCTGCCTTGCTCTTCCATAGCCAGGAAGGGGGCCCACAGTATGTGATCAAGGCAAGTCCCATGCAGGGGGTCTTTCTCACATGCTGTGGGTCTGCTTCCTGGTGTAAGAGAGTGGCATGTGGAGGGCAGTGGCGGTGGCTGCAGGGATGGGAGAGCATGCTCATCTGGACTCCTGCCCGTTTCATCCAGGTAATGGGATTCACAAGCAGAATATGTCTGCAAGGAGCTGGTGTATTCTGGCCTGTGTAGATTAGCCCTTGATCTCTTGGAAGGTGAGGGCTTGAAAACAGTGGGGCTTCTTTGTTAAACCTGCAAGTAAATGGGAGGTCTGCAGTTGGCCAATGCCATTACTAATGGTCCACAGAATGAAACAAACTAAAAATAATTAAAAATCAACCATGTCATGCACCATTAATATCAACTTTAAAAGAAGACTCAACTTCTGTCAGGGGGATTGGGTTTTAGGAAAGGACTGGCATGGACTAACGAATATAGGAGCAGAAGGAATAGAAGAATTCAAACAAGCAAAAATGTCTTGCTTTGTGGAGTGAACATGTGCTATAAAGAGAAGCTGACATGAAGCCTTTTCATGAAAGGCCTGCGTAGTGGTGCAGTTTGCCATGAGGTTGAGGTGGAGATATCACTGGGCTGAGATTATTGGCCATTACAAGATTCCCAGTAGCCAAATTTCACAACATGTGAAAATCACATTTTGTTAGATTTGGGCAGCCCTTCTTAAGGCCTGCCCTCATAGTGCCCTGTGGCCACAATTCTTTGTGAGAGATATAGTTACCATAGCTATATACCAATTATACTTTTTTTGAGGGGGCAGGAAGATCCTCCCGCAGCCCCATACAAAACATTTGATGTGTTTTTCATCTTGCCTGGGGTACCATCTTAAAGGTATACATAGAGGTGACTGTTACCATGTTAATGTGATAGTGTACTTAGTTGGAACAGGGACACTGGAAGAGCAGGAGCAACAGGAACAGATGTGGGGCCATCCAGAAGATTTTGAACAACTTCCAGGGTGGCTGAACCAGGACTGAGCTGACAACCTCACTTACATCTGGCATTTCCAGGTGAAGTGCTCAGGGATGAGCCAAATGGATGGCAATCAAGCATGGCACCAGTGATCTGGCCAGCTGCCAGGATATGATTGCTAACAAGATATTGAACTACAAGCACCGGCCTCTCTTTTCCACTGTATCTTCTCATATTAGCAAATAAAGTTGTATCCAACACGTGTACCCTAGAAGCACAACATAATGACCAATATCACATATTCTTTAAACACTACTGATCCTGCCCCTAATAGGTAACAGAAAATTGGCAAAGAGCAAAGAGCAAAGAAATCACTGAAATTGTCTTCAGATGTACCTTTCCTTACCCTTCCTAAAAGCACTCTTGCTTGGAAGCAAAAGGAGAGCTGTATCATTTTCTGATTGAAAGCTAGAGCTGTTGGTCAAACAACTACACCTCCTTCCTTCTGATTCCCTCACCCTTTTTCTTTTCAGATAATGATTTCTGCATAGGTTTGCTATATTTTCCCTGTATTGAAAGAGGGAACTCCTGTTCCAATAACAACTCCCTCTGCACACAAAATCAAATGCCTGACATACAGACAAAAGAGCAGTACAAATAACAGCAATAATATCTGTTGCAATCCATCACAAAAGGAGACAGTGAGTGAACATATCTGCAAAGCTCTGTATGCAAGAGGTGTGGTCATCATCATCAACATCAGTTGTATAGCCACACAAAACCATTCCTTTGAAATCACTTTCTGCTGAACATCAAGTTATGTTAAGAGCATGACAGAAAAACCATGTGGATGGGTGGGTGTGTTCATTCACTCCAGGCAGAAATCCATAGAACCCACACTCACTACACACAGAAGTAAGAAATAATGGATTATTTAGGGGGGGGGATGTGCATTTTGAGAGCATCCAAACATGTCCAGAGGAGGGTGACCAAAATGGTGAGAGGTCTGGAAGCCATGCCCTATGAAGAGTGGCTTAGGGAGCTGGGTATATTTAGCCTGGAGAAGAGAAGGTTCAGAGGTGACATGATAGCCATATTTAAATACTTGAAAGGATGCCATATTGAAGAGGGTGTAAGCTTTTTTCTGCTGCTTCAGAGACCAAGGAGATTTTCAAACCCGCTAAATAAACCATTATAATAACATTACAGGATCGCTAGAGATTTTTCCTTTCACACACTATCGCCACGTATCCGTCCTTGCCGTGTGTTTATTTCATTTCCTTTCCGTGATATTGTATTCATGAGGAGAAGTCGTTATTAACCACCCGTTCTGTTTCTGTAATGGAATCATGGATGTGAGAGCAGGAGCCCCATTCCTGTTCTGGAATGACGGCCACGGCAGTGAGGTCCATGCCGAGCACTTCTGGGCATGATCGGGACATCCAGATAAGTAGCACCCTCCCCCCTCCTCGGGTTACTTGTATTTTTTTCTGTGGTTTGGGGCTTGGTTTTGTGTTTTGATGTTTTGGGGGGGGTTATCTTTGAATTTTCCGCACGGCTGTTCTCTTGCGAGAATGGCTGGGATTTCAGCCAGCTGGTCATAAAGGCAGCCTTACAATGGCTGCATTTACAGCTGGCCGGCAAGGAGTGAAGGAGCCCATTCCTGCAGCAGAAAGGAGGTAAGTGTGCAAACATTTACCTCCATTCCGTTGCAGGAACAGGAGAGGGGCTTGCGGGACAGAAACAGGGCTTTTGGTCCTGGTGTGAAAATCTCCTAGGACACAGAGCAATGGACTGAAACTACAGGAAAAGAGATTCCACCTAAGCATTAGGAAGAATTTCCTGATGGTGAGAGCTGTTCGGCAGTGGAATGCACTGCCTTGGAGTGTATTGGAGTCTCCTTCTTTGGAGGTTTTTAAACAGAGGCTGGATGGCCATTTGTTGGGGGTGCTTTGATTGTATATTCCTGCAAGGCAGGGGGTTGGACTTGATGCCCTTGTGGTGTCTTCCAATTCTCTGTCCATAAACCACTATCTCCCAAACAATCTCTCTGCATGTCCTGCATGTCTATCCAGAAGTAACAATGAGAAACAGTACAGCAGAAGTACCTTAAGAAGAAAGAATTTGATTACTCAGCAGTTGATATGGATAGCAAGTTCTGAGCATCCAAAATATACAGTACCTTCTTACATGAGCTTTCCTACTCTAATCACCCTTCTCCCTGCCTACTCAGAAGTAACAGTGAGAAGCAGCACTCGCATAAGAAGGCATGGATTACTGAGGACTACAAGGGGGAAAGCAAGTTCTGAGCAGCACATCCACCCCTTTGCTGCTCCTTCATACTCTCTCCAGTGTGGCAGGAACATAGACACAAATGATTAGCCCACAAAATGAAACTTAGAACAGCCACTGCGTACATTCCAAAACCAGGCTGGCTGGCTGACTAGCCTTAATTGTCTATTGGATGCGCTTTTTAGTTGGTCCAGTGACAAAAAGGCAAAGCATTCCTTCTCAGAGCATTCTTGCCCTATACAAGATAGATGGAATACATGGCGTATGTGCAATCAACATACATATACATCACAGATTTTTTTAAAAGAAGCAGATTCAGCAACTTTTCACACATCAGATTAAAGGTTCTGTTTTCCATGCTGCTTTACTGCATGATGTTATCATTCTTCTGTTCCAGTCCTGTGGGAGACTGAGGTAAAACTGCATCTTTTTGCTAACTGGAAAAATCCATTAGCAAAAAGATGCAGTTTTACTTTAGTCTCCCGAAAGACTTGAATGGCAGAACACCGGAAGCAGAGAAACATAGTAGAGTGCTAAGGTGTTGTGGCTTGGAACTTTTAATGATGAATCATGAGAGTCTCATCCCAGCCAAACAGAATTACACTTTACATGACCAGAAATTTGGTCTGTCTCTTATGCAGATAGCTAAATATCAATATGATGAGAAATGATAAACCCTCTAATTTAGGAATTTTAGGAAAGTCTATGTTCATTTCCTTGTTCAATCAAAAATCATGATTTTCTCTTTTTCTTGCCAGTTTCCCATGAAGTTCCACTTCCTGCCCAGTACAGGGGAAAGTAGCCATGTATTCTCCATGGCTCTTTCTGACCCTCTCTTCCACACTCCAGTCACTTGCTCAGCTCTTTTACCTGAGAAGTGGCAAACAGAAATATCTGTTCACTAAATCAAGAAAGGCAGGGAGCAGTCAACAGGACCATGGAGATAACAGGTGGCTGAAGCTCCAACAGCATTTTATCCAGCCTCAACTGGAACTTTGAAGGTGGCCAGATGGCAAATTGCCATTGGCAACTCCAATTTTGTCTGTAGCATAAAGTCAAGATAAAAGCACTTCTGCAGTATTTTCGAAACTGCAGAAATCTGATCGTAGAAATTCTGTAGCAGAGGACAGGGCAACTGTAGCCCCCTAGAATTTTTTGGCTTATAACTTCCATCAGCTCTCACCAGCATAGTCAACAGTCAAAGGAATTATAGGAATTGCAGTCCAAAAACATCAGGAGCACCACATTTGCCCATCCCTGCTTTAGAAGAAACACATGATTCAAAGTCCTTCAATACTTGTTCTCAGGGCAGGGGAGAGATACCACTGCAGTCCTTCTCTTGCTGTTCCCCCCCCCCCATTGTTTGTGAACCCGCATGACACTTTTGTCACTGGAATGTTCTCAGAAAGATCTTTTCTCAGCTGATCACTATCTGCAGCTTTTTTCTCCTCCCTGAAACAAAAAATGTCACACTGTAAAAGAGGCCCGGAGACCAAAACTATCTCACCCTCAGTAAATAGTAGTAGGCTGACAGATTGGACTGTTTTATTTGTTTGTTTCGACACTACTTGGAATATATTTTAGATGTGGTGTGTTTAAGCTGTTGTACAATTTTGTAATTGCTTGGTACCGCAGTTCCAACAACCAGTGTGCACCACATGCATAAAAGAAGAATGTCTTGGCTCTGTGCCCCTGCTATGAGCAGCACACTGTTTCTCAAGTAGGAATCTACTTAAGAATGTATTTACCTCTGTAGATATTTTGAAACAATCTTTTTAGTATTTGTTGCCTTTACTATTTGTATTGTTTTAAATGGGTGCCTCTTATTTTTTATTGTCTTTTACTGATATTATGGTTTTATTATGCTTTACTGTATTTTGCACCTATTCATATTACTTCATCTGAAAACATTGGCTATAGGATGACTCTCAAAATGAGTGAATGCACAAATGAATGAAAGTTTTTTTAAAAAATGTCATTTCCTCTGATGTTTATAGCCCTAGATGTAATGGTCCAACTGTGGGGCTACTCACAGTTACAGGTGCTGTCTTTCTTAATTTTTTGCCTCAATCTTCTAGGGATAAGATAAGCAATGGCTAAATGCTAGCAATGAAATCTGGGTGCCACATCTTCTCTCCCTGCCCTGAGGTGTCAGAATCTCAACAAGAATTACTACCAGCATCTATGAGTTGCCAATCATGCTGTTTAGGCTGACATTGCAAGCAGGAGTTGATTTTAATGTAATTTACCATAAAGTCTCTCCCCTTCTGGATGCTACCTGTGGCATTATTAAAGCCAGTGTTACCACCACCCCCCGCGATATTTGGCCTCTTTGCACCCCCCCTAATGCCGCCACTGGATGGTACATAACACTAATAGGTTTATTGGGGTGTATTACATTCTGAGGCTGCTGAAACACTGAAGAAATAATGCAGTTTGACATTGCTTTAACTGTCATGGCTCCATCCTATGGAATCCTGGGATTTGTAGTTTGTTGTTGCAGCAGAATTCTCTGGCAGAGAAGGCTATATATCTCACAAAACTACGAATCCCAGAATTCCATGGCAGTTAAAGTGGTATCAAGTGCATTATTTCTACAGTGTGGCAGCAGCATGATGGATGGCATTACCTCATCATGGACCTCCTCTTTACAAGGGCCCACTTCCAGAAAATTATGGAAAAGATTAATCTAGTCAGGATGAACCTCATGAAACACCCTGGGGTGTCCTGCTGCTTGGAAGGATTCTGAAACCTATTGCCAAATGCAGTGATGTGTTAATGTCATTTACCTCAAGTCTCAAATCCCTACCTTCAAGTCTCAAGATACAGTACTTTCAAGTCAAGTTTCAGGTCTGGGAACTAACTTTAACGGTAAAAAAAAGAGGTGGTGGTGGTGGTATGTGTGGGTGTGGTGGCAGGTGGAGTTTCACTAACTAGAAAATCAAGATGGCATGCACAAAGTTAGGTAAAAATAATTATCATAGGCAAGTTCAACAAGGATTTATTTAAACAAAGCTGTGCTGTTAATCAAATTAGTCAAGATTTCATTTTAGAAAAACTATTTTCCCCACAAGATTGGCCCCCAGCCTGTAGTCTGCTGTTCCCCTCAGAGAAATGCTTCTGGAGGCAAGTCCTGCATGCTGCTGCTCTTGGGAAATGCTTTAGAAGGATCCTCTGATGTGCAGCTGCCATTGGGCTTGACGAGGGGGTTCAGGTCTACTCAGAAGCCAGCCTGTTCCTGCTGCACATCAGAGCAGCCTTCTAAAGCATTTCTTAAGAGCAGCAGTGTACAAAACTTGCTCCCAAAGGCATTAGGCAAATGACTGAACTGATTATTGGGGGGCAGGTGGGCTTCAAAATCCAGGGAGGAAGCTGGCAAAGCCTCAGTGACAGCAAGACAAAGGAGGAGTCAGTGAGGTTGCAGGCTGGCTATGGAGACACTAATATCATTTAGGTTGAGGAAGAAGCAGGAGGGATATGAGAGCAAACGGGAACACTAAGGATTTTATCAGACCACCACACTTTAATGTTCTTTTGCTGGCATAAATAGTGTAATTTTTATGCTGGCAAAAGACACACACAGGGTACCAGACCTTACCTTAATGGCATCAAAGAGGCTTCCCCAGCAGTAATGGAGCATAAACGGAGCTCCATTTACTTCCCAGGTTGAGATTTCATGGATTCTCGTGAGAAGATGCTAGCGCAAGAAATTTTAAAAATAAAGCGAAAAACCACACAAAAAGTACAGGAAAGCACAAAAACACATATTTAAAGTACACGGGGGGGGGGGAGGCATAAAAAGAACATCCCCTACCTGGCTGTTCTGATTGCACCCAGAATTGTTTGCCCATTGATGCTGTTATTCACATAAGTACAAAGGCATATGGATTCAAATGCTGGCAATGCCAGCAACAAATCACCACGGGGGATCAATTGACAGCTTGGGCCAGCAATAAAATAGGGTGACTTTTTAACAAAACATTATTGCGAAAGGACGACATTGTCTGCTATGCATGCCCTTTCATGATCATTAGGCATCTTTATGATGCCATATTTGTCTGGTCTGATAAAGTCCTAATCTAGAGGTGGGGGTTGGGGTCTGCTTGACAGCCTGCAAGAAATGCTTCCAATGAGGCTACTGAGTAGACCTTGCCTGCAGCTTAGGAAAAGGCAGGCTTTAGAGGATCCTTCTACCTCAAGCCTGTTGCTGAACTCATTTGCTGTGTTCCCCTCAAAGAAACACTTCCCAAGATCTTAGGGTGAATGTTGCCTTCTGCTAGGAAATGCTACAGAAAGCTCCTCCTGCTCCAAGCATGTCAGTAGCTAAAAATATATGTCTGGAGTCAGTGCTTGATTTATGGCAGAGTCAAGTCCATGTCAAGTCATTGAAGCAGCTTGAGTCTGACTGAAATCCAAGTCAATCTACTTGAGTCTACATTTGTCCTGCTCTTCTAGGGAAAAAGAAAAAAGAAAACTATTTTGAGGTTTTTTTTATCCAAAGTCCATACACTAAGGGGGAAAAAACTGCAGAAATCCTAAAAACAAGCAATATCACTGCAGCCCTTCACCTGAAAAAAGTTTGGTGAGAACTTCCCTCATGAGAACACAGGCTAACATATCAATATAAAAGCAATGTATATAGGGAAAGGAAAAATAGATAAAATAAAGGAAGAGCATAACCACACAGAGAGGATTCCAAATAAAACTTACAAAGTCAATCTAATTCAGGGTGCATCCAGACTGCCCCCCCCAGCAAGTCCCAGATTTTGTTTCTGTTCTTTCCAGTTTTATTTTGGATCTCCATATGACATTTTTGTTCATACCAGATTATTTCCACTCAACTCATGGTATGATCAGAGACTTTTTATATCAGCTCCGCAGGTCCATTTATTTTAACTCAGTATTTTCCAGGATTAAATAGAACTGTTTAACTGGCTGTTGTTTCCACTGTCTTGGCGCTTTCACTTCCATGGGGCAGCCCCTCCTGTGAAGTTTTCACTGACATTGTAGAGGCAATGTGTCTTTTCCAGGGGTACAGGGGAGGAACTATGGAGATCAAGGAAAAAGTCCACAGACAAATCAGGCACAACCATCTAAGAAGAAGGAGGAGGGGTTAGTGAAAAAACACACACATCCCTGTGAATTTGAGCTCTGCAAAATTCACTTTAGAGAGCATGGTCTGAGAGACAATATCTTAGTGTCTCATGCCTTGTCTAGATGGACTTTTTACCCCATTTTGCCCATCTTAGAGCCCAGCAGTCCAAATGACACAGGGCTTTTGCCCTATTTTGCTCCTGGGCCATCCTAATGACCTCAAGGGCTAAAACAGGGGAAGACAGGGTAAAGCATGATAAACATTTTAGCAAAATACCCAGGAAAAACCATCTCACCTGTGAAAAAACTGATCAGGCTCTATGTGACTGCAGAAGCCCATACTGACTCGCCAGCCTATCACTGCAGCTGCTGTCTGCGTCACTCTCTCCAAAGCAAGGAAGGAATCCTGCAGCGTGTGACCAAGGATGGTTACATGCAGGGGGCCTTGATCACATGCTGTGGGATGGCTTCCTGGCTTTCGAGAGAGTGATGTGGACAAGCAGGGGTTGCAGAGACGGGCCAGTGTGGCCATGTAGACTCTATCCTGTTTCATTCAATTAATGGGAGAGAAATGGGCCAGATCCACAGCCAGAATACGCCAGTGGGGAACCAGCGTATTCTGACCAGTGTAGATGAGCACTAAATAGGTGTTAATACTAAAATCCCTGAAGAAAAAGCAAACTCTCATTTTGGGAGGAATCTGAGTTCAGTACACAGACTGATTATTAACTAATAATGGGATATATTCAGTTTCTGATGTAAGCAGTCTATCTAGCAAATCAGAAAATTATTTAGTATCTAGACCTAACTTTTTATGACCCCAAATTTGCATCTCAGAAGAGCTGGCCAGTTAAAACCATAAAAAAAGAGCTTAAGTTTGAGATGTGTATTGAAAGACAAAACAAAGGTTGTATTTTTATTCAGGCTTCACAGCATGGTGCCAGCTCACTAGATGTGCTTAGGTTCACTGCTGGTCTCTATTTCATATCTTCCCCACTTTAGGTTTACTTTAAGTAGGATTAGTTCTACAGAAATCCCAGATTAGCTATACAAAGCAGGTTCATGCTGAACACTAACGAAGATGAATTATGTAAAAAGGGCACCATAATATATAATTATTATAGAAAAGAGATACAGTACAAACATTGCACATGAGGGGTGTTTTGTGTGTGTGTGTGTTCCATTGTTTTATATATACTGTATATATTTGTGTTTAAACTAAAACCATGCAGTGGGTCATTATAATTCTACATTTGAGAAATTGGAAGTCTTGATATCATATATAAAGTAACATAATGCAGAGCAAAACAGTAACAAGGCATAAAGTAAACTACTTACAATAGGACCCTGTATCCACTGGGGACTGGTTCTGAGGGGGCCCATGGATACCAAAAACTGTGGATAATAGTGAACACCATTGAAAATAATGGGCCTTCCCATTATTTAAAATACCATAGAGTTGCCTTGGAGGACCTAGAAAATGGCTAGAGATGACACATTTTCTAGGAATAGTCTATGGCAGGTGTGCTGTTTTGTGTCCTGTGGATAATTGGATCAGTGGATAATGGATCAGTGGATAAGGGTGTCCTACTGTATAGCAAAATGCAAAAGCAAAAGTTTGTAGAAGGTTGGGTCTCTTCTTGGATGCTGAGTACATAGTGCATACTCATTAAGGGTAAGAAGCACAAAAATACAGAGTACATTTAAAAGTGAAAGGGAAAATAAATCGCATTGAAGAATTAAAGGCATAGTTCTTCATCAGTGTGTTTGGCTGAGACACAAGTAGTCAAAAGAGTAATAAACAGATATTGCAAATATAGGATATTAAAATTTTCTCTGAAAAAGAAACACTGGAGAGAGTAAAACAGCTTCTCAAAAAGCATAGTTCACTGTTCCATGCTATGGAATCACTGGTGTTGCAAAGAATAATGGCTGCTGAAAACAGAGAAAAACCAATACATCTATTAGTAGACTGGCTTTACCAAGCAGCTCAAATAAACAACACAGAAGCAGAATGTGGACTCTCACAGTTTGCTCATAAAAATAGGATTCTAGTTTGTTGTTGGATGATGGAATAGTTTCAAAATGAACCCCTTCAGGTGGGGTTCTAAGTTGACACTCACTCACTGATAAAAAAAAAAAATGACATAAAGCAACATGAGAAGTAAGAAGCCTTGATTAAAATTTTGTGGAGCGAAGTGGTTGCAAACTAATCACAATCACTCTCATGGTCCAAGTATCAGGGCTGAATGCAACAGTAATGGATTTTTGAACATAGGAATGATTGTGAAAAAAATGATTTCCTCAAAGGGGTTGTCTAAATGGCAAAAATGCTCCTTATGGAATGCGAGGAGAAGATGACCTAACCTAATGGCAATCTGTGTTGTTTTGCTGTATTGTGAAAGAAGGGGGGAACAAAAAGGGCAAAAACTCAGAGGGAAGCTTTCACAGCTTTTCCTAGAGTTTAAAAATAAGACTCAGAGGGAAATCCCACTCCCGACCATTAAGACAATCATGCAAATTGTTGTGCAGTCTGGAGGGGGAAGAATGGACATTCTCATTGGTCGTGGATGTGCAGGCATGATCCTACACTTTACCCCTTTTTTTGACAGGGTGGAGGGCAGCCAAGGGGAGGGGGAAAAGGAGGAACAGGGGAAGGGAGGATGGCCTTCTGCTGCCTCCATCATGGGGATTGGGATCGCTCCCTCCTCCTCTTCCCCCCTCTGCAGGTGCCTTCCTTGCCGCCCCATGAAGCTCTAAGAATCCAAGAAAAACATTACCTACTGGACGATTCTTCCTTCTTCCTTCGATTATTTTGATAATATTTGTGGTCAACTCAACCCCCTTTGATGGGACAATAGGAAGGGAAGGAATCACAGGTATTTTTAATCTCTTCATTGTCTCCCCCCAAAATATTCAGGGTAGTCCTGTTGGCCGTGCAGTAAAATACATCAAAAGCCAAAATCCACAAGCAGCTATACCTTTTTGGGGGGCCCAACTCCAAAGCATAAAATGCAAGCTTTCAAAACTTCACTGACTTTTCTATCAGGCAAAGATGTTTAAAATCATAAAGTAGAAAGGTGTGGTACTGGGAGCTGATATAGCTAACATGTTTAATCCAAAAATCTGGATATGTCAGAGCCCTTAGCAGCTTTGATTACATTCATGCTGCATGTGCATGCACATTTGTGTGTGAGACTCACAGCAAATCTCTTTATCACAGGAGATTATCATATGTGGGGGAATGCACCAAAAAATTGCATTCCCAACCAGAAGATTGCTGTGAAAACAGAAAGGGCGACCTTACCAGACGCCCACGTCCTTCAGACATTCCGGCTGAAGTGCTGCCATGGATGAAGCTTCACTTTTCTATTGATGGGGACAAGCCACTAATTAAAAGGGACGCTTTACTCACGGCCATGCTGTGCTCCCAGAATGCTGGAGGACATTGTTGTCTGCTAAGGTTGCCCCTTCCTGTTCTTCTAGCAATCTTTTGACGTGGTTTTTGCCATGTCTGATAATCTCCACAGTCTGTAAGTATAGTAGCCTCTATATTGCTCAAGACAGAGCTAGTTGGCTTTTCAAGGGGGGTTCTACCAAGTCTCACTCCTTATTTTGCAACTACCAGCAGGTGGAATTAACATAAGGTTTGAGCCCTTGGAGAGTCTTGAGAAAGCAGCTCCTAGAAAGAGAGCATTTGAAAAGCTTGACATGGCCAGGCTTTTCATCTGAAAGTAGTTTTAAATATAACTTCATTCTACCCATGCTGACTACATGGCAGAAACTTTCTCCAACTTGGATACACAAATGTGACTTTTGAAAGAGAAAAGTGGTGAAGTAAGGCATCTTTTTCTATCCTTTTCCTCCTTCTATCCTTCCCATTTTTCTTCCATCCTTTAGGGTATTTCCTCCAGTATGGGATTTGGTGCAGGCGTGGGTGTGAGTCAGAGCTACTCTGATAAACTGGCACACTCCCAAGCCCCTTCTGGTTCAGGAGAGAGGATTTCTTCCAGAAGTATCACACCTTTGCAAGGATGTTTCAGTTCCACTTTTTCCTTATTTCGCCACACAGCACGGGGATGGGATGGGGATACTCCATGTTTTTTGCATTGTCTTCCTCCAACTCATTGCATGGCTGGAGACTTGACACTCCCAGAGCTGCATCTTTTATAGCTCCTAGTGATTACAGGGACTTACATTCTTTGATAAAGGCCTCATGAAGGATCTCAGCATTTTTTTGCTGATAACTCAGAGGCTGCTGTTGTCACTTGACTACACTGAAAGCTCTATTGACTTGGTCATTGGAGCAGCAAATTCCACAAATGCTTAATCAGCAAGTGAATCACCTGTAGTGTGTATCTCTGGTCTCAGCAACAGGGAGCTCCATATAAGCCCTTATATATAATGGAAGTAAGGGGTGGTGAAAACTGCTGGTCCTTAGTGAGATGTGATTGAGTCTCAAGGTTCCTGGAGCTGCCTCCAAGGAGCAGGCCTGGCTATATACAATGGTGTTGATGCTTGTAAGCAAAGCTGTATGCAATATCAGGTCAGTCCAAATAAGAACTGACATTTGTAGCTCTGTGTGCATGGCTACTTTCAAAGTTACTTCTCACCCCTGCTCTATCTGTGCACAGCTTCACTAGTTACAACAACTTTGTTAGCCTGGAGTTGATGGTGAACACAGGGTGCCAAGACATGGTACAACTAGTTCTACCACTAGGTTTGAAACAAAATCTTAAGGTGAAGGAAGTTATTACTTCTGTTTACCAAGCTATTATTTGTGTGGATTTGGCACATACAAAGAATATACTCAGTACTGCTGTACTGTAGCCTAAAGGTTGTTTTTGGTGTCATTATACATGGAGTGAGAACAGAGTTAACACTGCTCAGCTTTCAGACATTAATCAAATTTTGAGGGCTGTTTACCACGTGGTCTTATGGGATTAAAGTCCTAAACATGGTGAAGTGGATGACTGAGCCTCAGGCTGGTTCCCACTCCAAAATATTGAACATGTGATGTGGAATCCATATGTGTTTGTGTATGTCTATATGCATAGGCCAAGGATAGGGAACCTTTGACACTCCAGATGTTTTGAATTTCTACATGTTTTAAACAGCCAGCCTGGGATATTGGAGCTGTAGTCCAAAACATCTGGAAGATCAAGTGTTCATCTTTAGCAAAGGCTCTCCCCTTCTGTGTCTTTCTCCTCAAAAATGGACTTAACTGATTATGCGAGCAGGGTCTATGCATGCAGGCCTTATGTCACCCATTGAGCTGTATTTGTGGTGGAGGACAGGGAACAAGTGTGAGAAAGAGCTTTAATCTAAAGCCATTCCACTCAACAGCCATATCTGAGTGTAAACAATATTACATTTGTAGGGTGTGTCTGACTCTGTCTTTGCTTCTTACTCTAACAAAGCATGTATCGTTTCTAATTGGATAGGAACCACTGTTTTGATTGTTTATTCCTGCATGGCAGGGGGTTGGACTGGATGGCCCTTGTGGTCTCTTCTAACTCTATGATTCTATGATTCACTGGGTTTAGGGAGGACAGGTTTAAACCTTCCTTCTCTGCCCAACACTTGCTTCCCCAAATTGCCCCTAAAATCTAAGCAGGAAGGTGGTAGTTACAGAAAGACAAAAGCTGGTGCCAATGGAGCATCCCCCTTTTTAAAGGTTGACATAATTCATATTAGCATTGCCATACCTGACTTCTCAAATATGGCCATCTATTTGGCATATTATGCAAATGTACGGTATGCATATTATGTAAATTATATTACACAAATTATTCTAATTATTTAAATGAAAGATATTAATGTTGCATATCTTCTTTTTTACATATTTATTTATCTATTGATTTTTAACACTAATGATCTTATCCACAAAGTATCTCGTTGGGACAAAAGGTATTCTCACATTCTATGAGGAGTTTTTCATCATCTAGACAACACTCTGATCTCTGGAGCAGTGGAAAACAAGCTTTCTCCATCTTCAATATGACATCATTTCAAATATTTAAACATGGCTATCATGTCACCTCTTAACCTTCTCTTCTCCAGGCTAAATATACCCAACTCTGTAAGCTGCTCCTCATAGGGCATGGTTTCTAGACTTTTTACAATTTTGGTCACCCTCCTTTGGACACTTTCCAGCTTGCCAATATCCTTCTTCAATTGTGGTGCCCATAACTGGAAAAAGTATTCCAGGTGAGAAGCGACCAAAGCAGAATAGAGTGGTGCTATTACATCCCTTGATCTAGATATTATACTCCTATGTATGCAGCCTAGAATTGAATTGACTTTTTTTTTAGCTGCCTCATCACACTACTGTTTCATGTCAAGCTTGTGGACTACTGAGGGAGTCCTCGTGGTGCAGTGGTTAAATGCCAGTACCTGAGTCACAACGTTGTGAGTTCGATCCCAAGGGCTCCAAGTGTATTTGTCTATATGCATATGCATGTGTGTGTATGTGTGTATATGCATATATATGTCTATATGCATATGACTCAGTCTTCCATCCTTCTGTAGGTTGGTAAAATGAGTACCCAGCTTGTTGGGGGCAATTAGCTAACACATTGTAAACTGCTTAGGGAGTGCTTTCGCACTGATAAGTGGTATAGAAATAGAAATGCTATTGCTATAAGTGCTATAGTAAGAACTTTTTCAAATGGGAAAAAAGACCCGCCAAGGTCGGGAGGAGGACAGCACTGTCTCACTTACAGTGCTCCATTTTGGATGACTCCGTCCTCCTCCCGACCTTTCCCTGTGCTTCTGCTCTGCCGGGGGAGCAAGAAACATGCCACTTTTTATTGATGGAGGATCTCCATTAATAAAAACAGCACGTTTCTTGTGCCTGCAGCACAGAGGAAGCATGTAGGAAAGTCAGGAGGAGGATGGCGTTGTCCAAAATGGAGCGCTGTAAGCGAGACAGCGCCATCCTCCTCCCAGCCTCGGTGGTCCCCCCACCTTTGAAAAAGTTCTAAGACTCCTAGATCCCTTTCACATGTACAATTTGTCAAGCCAGGTGTAACCCATTCTATATTTGTGCGTTTCATTTTTTTTTTCCTGCTTAAGTGTAATACCTTAAATTTCTCCCTGTTGAAATTCATTTTGTTAGTTTTGGCTATGCTCTCTAACCTATTAAGGTCATATTGAATTCTGAACATGTCATCTGGGGTATTATATACCCCTCCTAATTTGGTGTCATCTGCAAATTTGGTAAACATACCCTCTATTCTATCATCCAAGTTGTTTATAAAGATGTTGAACAGCACTAGGCCCAGGACAGAATCCTCTGGCACCCCACTAGTTACTTTTCTCCAGGATGAGGATGAGGAGTCATTAGTGAGCATCCTTTGGGTTTGGTTGGTCAACAAATTACAAATCCAACTAATAGTAGCATTGTCAAGCTGACTTGTTTGCAAGAATGTCATGAGGGACTTTGTCAAAGGCCATAATGAAATCAAGATGTGCTACATCCACAGCATTACCTTCATCTACCAAACTTGTAACTCTAACAAAAAAGATACAAGTTTAGTCTGGCATGGTTTGTTTTTGAGAAGCCCATGTTGGCTTGTAGTGATCATGGCATTCCTTTCTAAGTGCTTACAGACTGTCTGTTTAATGATCTGCTGGTACTGATGTCAGGCTGACTGGGCAGTAATTTTTTTGGGTCCTCTTTCCCCCTCTTTTTGAAGATGGGGACAACATTTGCCATCCTCCAGTCTGCTGGGACTTCTGCTGTTCTCCAGGAATTCTCAAAGATTATTGCCAGTGGTTCTGAGATTACTTCTGCCAGTTCTTTTAATGCCGTTGGATGTACATGTCACCCCGCATATCTGCGGGACCAGTACCTGCAGTTTCAATTATCCATCATCATCATCATCAAACACACCCTATCGTCTTCTAGGCATTTCCTAGGTCCTTCAGTGCAGCTCTGTGATAATTTCTGCATCCCTGGAGACTTGAATTCATTTAGAGTAGCCAAGTATTCCTGTACTACTTCTTTACCTATTCTGTGCTGCATTTCTCCTACTGCATCTGCTCCATTTTCACTAGGTTGAGCACTGTTTTCCCTTTGGGAGAAGACCAAGGCAAAGAACATGTTGATTAGTTCTGCCTTTTCCATCCTCTTAAGGCTGTCTGGCTTTCTCTCATTTTCTCTGTGTTTTTCCATCACCATCATCATCATCATCATCATCATCAATAGCACTGATACTTATATACTGCTTATCAGTGCTGAAGTACTCCCTAAGTGGTTTACAATGTTTACAAGGTCAGGGTGGCTGCGGCTGGGAGGCTGGCTGGCCTCTCCCCAGCCTTCCCGAGGGGGCTCTGGGGCTTTGAAGCCCTGGAGCCACCTGGGGAAGGCCGTGGAAGGCAGCAGGCAGGCAGGAGGGACACCGGTTGGCCTCTCCCTGGCCTTCCCAAGGGGGCTCGAGGGCTTTGAAGCTCTGGAGCCACCTGGGGAAGTCTGGAGAAGGCAGTGGGCAGGCGGGCGGGAGGCTGGCCAGCCTCTCCCCGGGCTGAGGGGGCTCCAGGGCTTTGAAGCCCCGGAGCCACCTGGGGAAGGCCGGGAAAGGTGGTGGGTGGGCAGGAGGGAGGCTGGTCAGCCTCTCCCCAGACTTCCCCAGGGGGCTCCGAGGCTTTGAAACCCTGGAACTGCCTGAGGAAGGCTGGGCGGGTGGGTGGGATGTTGGCTGGTCTCTCCTCGGCCTTCCTGAGGGGGCTCCGGGCACTAAGAGCCCCATAGCTTCTTCAGGAATGTCGGGAGGGGTGGAGGGAGCATGGTGGAAAGGCTTTTCAGCCAACCCCCACCCTCCCAAAGCCACAACAAGACTTGGAAAGCTCAATCGCAGCTTTGGGAAGGATGGGGGGGGGCTAAAAAGCACCTTTCCCATCAACTTCCCGCTCTCCTGGGGCTTGGATCTCCACCTCAAATGGAGCCAAGCCCCAGGAGAGTGGGGAGCTGATCACTTGGCTTGCTCAGCAAGCACTCCGTTTAAATTGGCTCCTCTCCCTTGCATGCGAGGAAGAGAAGCTGATTTAAATGCGGTGCTTGCTGAGCAAACCGTGAATAATCAAAACCGCAAGAATGAAAGCCGCGAATGTGGAGGGGCAACTGTAGTGTATGTTTAAAGCGCTGGACTTCGAATAGTGAGATCAAAATTCAAATTTCTGCTCGATCATGAAATTTATGATGTGACTTGAGCCACCACTACCTAGCTGCAAACCTACCTTACAGGTTTGTTACGGGGACTAATAGGGACAGGGGAACCATGTAAACAATACATGTACCTTCCTAGTGTAGTACGAATACCTCACAAAAATCTAGGCTGTCTGCAACCTCCCAGAGGGCCTATTTGGTAATTGCCCCCCAAATTACGGAATGGCCTGCCGAACGAGATCCATCAGATGACGAGCTTGAGTAGCTTTAAAAAAGCCCTAAAGACGGATCTCTTTTGGCAGGCCTTTCCTGATTAGATCCTGGCCTCAGGAGCTCCTGGCCTCTTTTACTCTTGCTGGCTATCGTTTTTTTTTTTTAATTTTAATGTGATTTTAGATTAGCTGGCTTTTAATTTTATATTGGTTTAATATATTTTTATGGGAGAGGGTGGGGGTGGGTGGTGTTTAGGGATTTTAATCTGCATTTGTATTTTAATTGTTGTAAGCCACCTTGATTGTTTTTAACAGAAGGGTGGGGTAAAAATAAATTTTTTTTTATTATTATTATTATTATTATTATTAAATAAAAGACCAAGAGGCACTTCCATTGTATTATCATCAGATCACTATTTTTTTGGCCATGAAAGAATGAAAGAAAGGACAAACAGCAATAACTAAAGGCGAATCATGGTGTGATGTCCTTGAGAAATAGAGATTAAATAATTTATCACAAAAACGAACCAGTCTAGTTTAACTTTCTTTGACCTATTTAACTTTCCCTCACAATATTCATGCAAAGCAATTCGTCTAGGCTAGAGTGGCTGTGCTCCCACTTATTTCTTGTTTGTTAATGCCAGTTTAAGCTAGCCATACACGTTTGTAGTTTTTACATTTCCATTCCCTCTTACCTCACTGATTACTTCCTCCCACTCCAAACATACGCATAAATATCTGCCAAGTGAGGCAACTCTTCATGCATCTAATGAAGTGGGCTGCAGTCTGCAAATGCTTATGCCAAATGAAACTTGTTAGTGTTTAAGGGTAGATACTGTTGGGTAAATACTGGATCCTGTTGTTTTTGCTGCAAAAAACTTAGCACAGCTACCCCGCCTCTGAAAACTTTAACAAGACAAAGCAACCAGATTATGTCTGACCAACACCACAGCCTACAACAGACTTATATCAAGCTGCCTTTTCTATTGAACCACCATACTTCTGGATACACTGTTTCTTGTTATTTTACTTTTTTCTTCTTTTAATCTATGTTAAATGTGTTGTATCTTTCTACTGTAACATGATCCTTGTATCTGAATAACTCCTCTATAAAGATACAAAAGATTTAAAAAAACTTTAAAAGATATTCCTTGGTGTAAGAATTCCAGTCTAGTGGGGTACATTTGCCCACTCACCCCTTTTAACAGTCCTTGTATTTCTCCTCAACATAAATTCTGTCTACATCCTCACCCTTGTACCTGCTGGGTTTTTTTTTCCCTGATAGAGTTTACATTGTAGAGGTAAATGATAATCCTCTCCTATGCATGTTTAGGACATATATGCGAATAAAGAATTCAAATGCCTACATCATACTCCTAAGACAGATAAATATAGAATTAGTCCATCAAAACTAGACTTCTTTGGAACCATTTCCTCCAAATCTGAAGATTTGCTTTCCTGTCTCTCCTACTCCCTTGCCTCACCTTGCACCCTCACAGTAAGGAGATTATCAGACGCGCGAAAATGGCATTATGAAGATGCCAGGAGATCGCTAAATGTCTTACTTTTCAGATGACGTTGTCCTCGTCCTGTCCTGCTTACGTTCCGTCTGCACACCTTTTTATTGATGGCTTAAGCCATCAATAGATCCGCCATTCTGTTTCTCTAACAGAATGACGGGCATGTGAAAAGGTGCCCGTTATGTTGGCACGATGCCACCATTAGTGGGAGGTCTGTGTGCCATAACACTTATGAATGCCTCCCTTAAGCCCCCTGTTCAGCTTAACAGGCCTCTGCTGCAGCCCTTAATGAACCACCCTGTGGTCCCTCACACCCCAGATCGCCCCCAAATTGCTACCTGGTCACTGCTTGGATCACCCCCCCATCGCCGGCTGTATTTGTCCCTCATCTCCGCCCGATCACCCCCATCACTGGGATTGCCCCCCATGCTGCCTGATCACCCCCATCTCCACCTGATCATTTCCCCATTGCCGTCCAAATCGCCCCCCATCTCTGTCTGATTGCCCACCCATCTCTGCCTGATCACCCCCAATCGCTGCCCGATTGCCCCCATCACTGCCCAGATCAGCCCCCAGATTGCCCCTGATCACCTCTGCCAATCACCCCCCATTGCCCCCTGGATTGTTCCCAGCCTGTACCGCCTTTAAAAATTTCCTTGCTCTCCTCTTCTTATGAGAGCAGCCAGGATTACAATCCAGGAAGTGAAAGAAGTTCTGTGAGCTCCGTTCACTCCTGGGCAGCCATGAAGATGAGAAAAAGGTAGGTTTGAAACTTTTAGTTATTATTCTGTGCCAGGGATGGGAGGGGGCAGGAAATGAGATTGCAGGACAAGAACACTTTTTTTTGTTCCTGTCTGATAATCTCCTGAGCCTCGCTTGTTTCTGGCACATCACCACTTGCACTGCTTGCTTTCCCTTCCCTCCTGCTCAGTCTCTCACTTCACCTTATGCCCCTGGCAGTTTTATACTTCCTTGACCTCTGCTGCTTCTACTGTTTGCTCTTCTTCCCCTCCTACTTCATCCTTGACTTCGCACCCTCATAGTGCATTCCTTGTTTGGTTCTCCCTTAATTACTGCACACAGAACTCAATCTCCAATTTCTTCTGCTCACACACTTCCTAGTCTCCTCTCCCACCCTCGCAGCACACTTGTCCTTTGCTTCTTGCACTCTGCAGCTCACAGCACCTGCTCTCCTGTCTCTCCTACCCCCTCCCTTGCCTCACCTCCCACCCTCTGTTTATTCCCCCCTTGCTTCAGACAATGCCACCACTTGCATTGCTGGCTTCCTATTTTTCCTACTCCCTCCCTCACCTTGCCCTCCCCATGGCATACCCCTTGCTTGCTTCTTGCGTGCTGTCACTCACAGCACTGGTTTTCCTGTTTCTCTAACTCCCTTCCTTGCTTTATTTCCTACCCTGATGGCACCCCCCATGCTTCTTGCACTGCACCTCATGTACCACTTGCTCTCCTTTCTCTCCTGTTCCATCCCTCGCCTCACCTCACACCTGCTCTTCACTTGTTTCTTGTGCACTCATTCCTACGGCTTGCCATCCCTTGTCTGCTACTCCCTCTGTTGCTTCACCTTGCACCCTCATGATGTACACATTGCTTGTTTGTTGCACACTGTTGCTTACACCACTCACTGCCATTTGCCTCATGCCTGAAATTCCTGTGTGGACCTCTTACTTGCAGGGGGAAAAAAATACAGAAAAGTGCTTCCACATTTTGCCCCATATCTCAGGTCCACAGGGGCTAGAGATTTAATGTTTTTTTTCAATGAAAGCTTGCAATCTGGCCCAAGTGATGGTACAAACTGACATGGGATGGAATGCCTAGAACCTGAGTAAAACTGGCTATCCAGGTGATATGACAACCCTACAAAAAAAGTCACTTTCCCAAGCTATGCAGAAGAATTTGGGATGATTGAAAAACAATACCTGAATCATTATACACTTGGTATTAACACTCTGCATGGGGACTGGGACTTATGGGCTTTAAAGGCCCACCAATGCTGAGAGTGTTTTCTAGCATCCCACCTCCCCCCCTTTTTTTCTTCAAACTAGGGTGGCAACAATCAGAAATAACACAATGAACGAGGCTGCTAGGCTCATCTGAGGTATGGCTACAGCCTTACTTGATTCTCCACTTCTCCACATGCTGTGCTAGTGTTTTTTTTTTTAAGATTTAAAGTAAAAAAGGGATGTTTATCCCTGCTCATATATGCAGCCCAGTAGAGCTATGGAGGAAGTGGGGCAGGGGGGTTGAGAAAGGACCTTGCCCAGGGTCCCTTTAAACCTGGTGCTGGCCATGGCTCTGTATTTGCAAGCTGAAGAGGGGAAGTTAAACAGGAAATGTCTGCATAGCTTGAAACCAGACAAAAAAATAGCTGAGAATCTAGCTCCATTTCTACTATTGCTCTGTGAATGTCATCAGAAAAGAAATAACCTCCTTCCCTTTCCTCTTTACTTGGCTTTTGCTCTTGACTTTTTCCTGACGTACTCTCCACTTTCTGCAGCTTACTGATGTAAATGTAATGTAAATACCCAGGTGCAAACCAAACGACCACTGAACTGCAGTAACCTTCATTTCATGCTCATTTATTCTTGTCCAACTTGGGAGTTTCGGCTGGTGGCCAAAGCTATGTGCTCAGAGAAGGAATGGCAAACCTGGGGTGTGCACATTGGCTGATGACATTATCAGGTGGCAGAGTGTTTGTAAGGGGGTTAAAGACTGTTGAATATCCATCAGCATGAGCAAAATGGCATACTAGTCAGATCAAATTGATGCATGGAATGTTTAAATTGAAACTGGCAATGGGCTGTGTAATCTTGTTCTGTTTATCTTCCACTGCCACAGGTGCAACCAGGGAAGCGGTTTCCTGATGTGCAATTTTTCCTTCTCTGATTCTGTTGCAAAAGTAAACAGATGGAGAGGCTGTGAGAGGAAAGGAGGAGGACAGTCCCATCATACACAACAACTCAGGATGATGATGAACAGACTGTTGAGTGAAACTGAGTAGAATTCCGCTGTGGCCCATGCAAAGAAAGTGTAACATATTGCATGACAAGATTCCTTAGCAGAGCAGGTATTAGCATATCAAGGACAGCCTATCATCCAAATCATGGTATATTTCTGCAGGAAATTTCCTCTTTGCCTGATGAATGCACATGGAGTTCTTCCACTAATGTCTTGGCCTCAGAGGAGAGGAGAAGAGGCAGGCATAGCTCCATCATGCCTAGAACCAGAAGCAGATGAAAGGCCCTCCCTCCCTCTGAATTGCTACTGCCCTGGCTGCAGAAGGAGAAAAGAAGCGAGCACAACTCAATCATGCCTAGGCCCAAAAGCAAAAGCAGATGAAAAGCAGACCATTGTGGCCTGAGAGGGAGAGAAGCAGAGGCAATATCTGCTGAACTTAATCCCCTCCGGCACTGCCATCTCCTTTTCCTTTTGTGTCATGTCTTAATTAGATTGTAAGCCTGAGGGCAGGGAACAGTTTTGTTGTTCTGTTATTTGTAAAGCACCATGTGCAGTGATGGCGCTATATAAATAAATGATAACAACAACAACAAGAAGGGAATAACTGACAGGAGGTTTTTTTGTTTTTTTAAAATACCATTATGTTTTTTATATCTTTGGTGTAAACTACCTGAATATTCTACATGACAATATTCTACATGGTATATAAATAAAATTGATATGGATATTGACTGTACTCCCTCTAAAACTGACATGAAGCCTTACTAAGAAACCTACAACAATGAATTTGAATTAGTTCTCAGGAAGGTATTTTCCCTCCTGAGTCTACAAATACTAATCTCAGTGTACACAACAGAAGTTTTAATGAAGATAGGATTTTTTTTTAAATAAACATCTTCTACTCAGTGAGTTGTTGATTATTTTTTGACCCCAATGAGAATATATTGAGGGTTAGGTTGAAGGTTAGAAGTAGGGTAAGATGTACATTTCTCGTAGCACTTAATGCCCTCCCATGTGTCTGCAATATTGAGTACCCACATAGGGACCAATGTACTTATGATAAGCAAAGCAAATATATTGGGTGAAGTCGAAGGCTTTCACAGCCCGCATCCATAGCTTTTCCTTGGGTTTTTTCCAGGCTGTGAAGCCGTGTTCTGGAATAGTTTCTTTCTGATGTTTCGCCTGCATCTGTGGCTGGCATCTTCAGAGAATGGTTGGGTAGGAGTGTGTCTGGGGTTTATATGCTGTGAACCCCTGTAGTCAGAATTTAAAGTGTGATTATGTACAGATTATGGGCAGGTAATCTTTAAAATGTACAAACTGATTCTTTAAAGAAGTTACAAAGAAGCCACTCTTGGTTTTTTGAGAAACATGCTCAATAAAACAAAGTGCATACATTGTCAGAATGCATTATGTCTATTTAACAAAAGAAACATCACCCAAAGAGGATTTTATGCACTTTAAGTTGTGGCCTAAGATACCCTAAAGCAGTGGTTCTGAACCCGTGGATCCCCAGATGTTGTTGGACTACAGTTCCCAGGAGTCCTCTGAGGTCTCACCTTGACAGCCAGGTGGTCCTCCCAGTCATTAGTGAGGCTGTAGGATTGAATTCACAGCCTCACTAATGACTGGGATGACCACCTAGCTGTCACAGTGCAAGCTCAGAGGACTCCTGGGAACTGTAGTCCAACAACATCTGGGGACCCACAGGTTCAGAACCACTGCCCTAAAGGCACCAGATCCTGTCTGATTTTGGAAGCTAAGCAGGGTCAGACCTGGTTAGTACTTGGATAGGAAACTGCCAAGGAATGCTTTAGGCTATATTTCAGAAAGAGGAACTGCCTAAGAAAACCTTATGAAATTCATGGAGTTGCCCTAAGTAGGCAGACGACTTGAAGGCCCATACGTGCACACATAGATAAATTTAGAAACAAAAAAACCACTCTTAAAAATAAGAAGTAATAGTACCATTACACACCAGTAAAGAAGGATGAGTCATGTCTAATTTATGTTAGATTGGATTGGAATTTTTTTTTGTATATTTATCCACCAATTAAATCACATATATAAAAAGAAAGAAATACCTGTAGAAAGAAATACTGAATTACTGGAGAAGTTACTCTTTTGGGTGATTACTCCCAGAGTCTTCCAGTCAGCTTGGCAACTAAATTGGATAATTACCCAAGTGTATCAATTGATAAAGTCTTTATATATATATTTTAAATCTGAAAGTGGAATCTAAATTCAACACTTTTAAGGTCAACACTACTGCCTCTCCCTCCCTGATGCAATTAGTTACAGAGGGGACAGTAAACACAAGTACAATGGTTACTTGTCTTGTTCCTCTGTGACTAGCAGCTTTGGAAGTGGCAGATTTAATTCAGGAAATTGGCATGGCAGTGGGAAGGTTAAAAAAAAAAGGTCTCAGAGTCATTGTAGTCTGATATGAATCCTCCCTCACCCGCTTTAATCAAAAGAAAATCCTGTCGCACCTTTCCTGTCTTGTATCTGATCTGGCCTTCAGAAACACCAAATTATGGCTTATTTGTTTGCCTTAAGAATTCATAGAATCATAGAACTGGAAGAAGCCATGAAGGCTATCCAGTCCAACCCCCTGCCTTGCAGGAATACACAATCAAAGCAACCCTGACAGATGGCCATCCAGCCTCTGGTTAGAAACCTCCAATGAAGGAGATTCCACCACACTCCTAGGCAGCACATTCCACTGTCAAACAGCTCTTACTGTCAGGAAGTTCTTCCTAATGCTTAGGTGGAATCTCTTTTCCTGTCATTTGAATCCATTGCTCCATGTCCTAGTCTGTAGATCAACAGGAAACAAGCTTTCTCCCTCTTCAATATGACATCCTTTCGAGTATTTAAACATTATACGATAAGATATGACAATCTCATATTTTGTGGAGTTTTAACCATGGAGTTTTGCTCAGGAGTAGCAATGAAAGAAAGAGACGGAGGGAGGGAGAGAAAAAACAATAATGTGGCAATAAAGAGGAAAGATATAAATGCTTAGGGGAGATAAATAATCTCAAGAAGCCTTATGGTGAAAGGATGAGGAAACCTGTGGCAGATGAGTAGCTGAATGCATCCTCACCATCCCCTCTACTCAGAGTTATGATGGACTGCTTCAAGTACAAATATCATAGTTGTCCCCCCTCCCCAATGCAAAAACAAAATGCCGTGCTTGTGTTTTGCACAGCATATATTTGCTGTGGCACATATAGCCATTTTATATTTTCTAGTTTAAAAATAAATGGATGCACATGTCTCCCATTTTGTAACAACAACAGCAGGAGCAGTTTGCTCTACAGCTTGAACATTTGGATTATTATTATTATTATTATTGCCAACAGATGCTGGCTGAATAATTAGTATTATGTTATCTGGTATTCCACCTGCTCTCCCAATCAACCCCTCTTAAAAAACAAAATAATAACCCTCCCCCAGCCATATGGCTTGGATCCTAAGGTAAGTTAACTTAAGTAAGTTTATGGAAGAAAAGCTACCCCATCCTCACTTGTGCTCCTAACAATATGAAAGAGGGACTAAATATATTCTGAATGAGTTGTGCTTCATGGGAGGAACCAAGAAGTGGGTGAGAGCACCTGAGTTTACTTCTGGCCTGTGGAAAGAAACACCCTAGCCTGAGAGTGCTTCAAAAAAACCACCCATTTATTTAAATAAAATGTAAATGTTTGCTTGGAAAGCAGAATCTACCTGATTCTGTCAGGTTCTGTTCTACGAACTTGAAACAGCATGTGTGCTATCTGAATATTATGGGATGTTCAGGGAGGGAATGCTGCTCCATCAGGTTCCCTTAAGAGGCCCCTTAAGAAACTTACCTGAATAATTAAGTTACCCTCAACAGTTATCAGCGGGCATTTGACAAAGGATTCATTTAAGAATTGTCCCTAGACTTGGATCAGGAAAAAAGTGATATTGTGTATACATCTCCTGACTGAGCATCAAACATGGTGTACATTCCTTGACCTGTTCTCTGACTTATTTGTACAACATGCAGCCAGCACTGGGGCAGAGTGTCCTTCATATCCAAGAAGCCAGCATGACTATATTTTTCCTCCTCACAATTTGCACTTGCAGATTTCAGCATGATTAGGTGACTGGTTTGCATCATGTTATAGAGATGGCTGCACCCACTCTGTATGATGTCTGCTGTGGGTATGATATTTCCATTACTGGAAAATGTAATGGGCAGCCAACAACATCCAGCGAACCATATCCTGGGAATGGTATGGAGAGGTTCAAGTTACCCTATTAAAAATGGGACTATGTGAACAAGGACTCAGTTCTAATTCCAGATGGTTACATCGCTGCCAGAAAAGCAGATCAGCTGTAATAGTTGCAGATTTAGAACAAGGATTACACAAAAGTGATGGATCGATGCATGTTAAATTTTGGGTTTATTAGCACATGTCTTTTATCACAGGAGGCTGTAATCATGACGAATATGAGCAAAATGGTCACTTTGTTATATCACCATGAATAAAGAAAGCAGGCTGTCACTGTTGTGCTTCCACTCAAGCAAGCAAGGATGGGTAACCCCTGGCTAGGACAGATGGGAGTCATATTATCTGGAACCCACACATTTCCCACCCCTTCTATATATCCTTATTGCAAAGATGGGGCAGGACTAGCAAGAGCCGCATCCTCTTTTTATAGTAGGAGCGTGAGATCCAGATGTTTGGGCTTACAACTCCCATCAGTCCTATCCACTTTGGCTAATGGTAACAGACTGTGAGAGCTGCAGTTCAGACATCTAGAGAGTTCAAGTTGTACCCCTGTATTACAATTATGTGTCCGTTAAAAGGGTGGACAATTCTCTCCAGGTAACAGCCTTGCAACTCTAGCAGTATGCATGTGTTTCTTAAATGTGGAGTTTTAGAGAACAGTTGTAGCTTTGGTGAAGACTCTCCCTAGAGTGACACTCCCCAGAAACTCTTGGGAATACAGTAGTACTGGAGGGAGCCCAGTGAAACAGCAGGGCTGCCAGAATGGAACCTGGAGAAAGAGATAAAAATGCCCTGATAAAGCAAGGAGGCAAAGTACATGTGAGTTCTACTAGGGTCTTCCTCTATCCCTCCACCAGCTGCTGGGGGTGTGTTAATGAAAATACCAGGGGAAGAAAAGGCAAGAGCAGCTGCCTTATCATCTATTTTATAAGTGCATTTAAAGATAAACTGCACTTGTAACCAGTTTCTGGTATGTTATGGAGTGATCCTCAGGATGAGTTTCTTTTGGAATAGAAATCTTCCAGCTACATGATTAAGAAAACAAAAATAATAACCACAGATGATTTATATAACTTTAAAGTGGGTAATGAAGACATCAAAATAGTTAAGCATTTGGTATATCTCAGTTCAGTCATTAATCAAAATGGAGACAGTAGACAAGAAATCAGAGGAATACTAGGACTTGGAAGGGCAGCTATAAAAGAACTGCATGAGATCCTCAAGTGTAAAAATATATCAGTAGATACCAAAGTCAGAATCACCCATTCCATAGTATTTCTGATTTCTATGTATGGTACTTATGGGGGCAATTAGCTAACACACATTGGAAACTGCTTAATGCAGTGTAGATGTGTAAATTGCTATTGCTTAAAACAATTTGTAAGCCACTCTGATAGCCTTGTGGCTGAAGAGCGGGGTATAAATAAATAAATATAAAAAAATAAAGTTGACTGGAGGAAAATCAAGGCATTTGAAATGTGGTGCTAGAGATAGAGCCAGTGTGGTGTAGTGGTTTGTGCATTGGATTATGATTCTGGAGACCAGGGTTTGAATCCCCACTTGGCCATGGAAATCACACTCTCTCAGCCTCAGAAGGGAACCCACCTCTGAACAAATATTACCAAGAAAACTCAGTGATAGCTTTGTCTTAGGGTCACCATAAGTTGGAAACGACTTGAAGGCACCACACAATAGCAGCAGCAGCAAGCTAGAGGAGATGGACTGCTAAAAATACAAACAGATGGTTCCTAGAGTAAATCAGAACTGAACTCTCACTAAAGGGCAAGATGACTAAACTGAGGCTGTCCTACTTTGGACATATCATGAGATGACCTAACTCACTGGAAAAGATCATAGAATCATAGAATTGTAGAGTTGGAAGAGACCATGAGGGCCATCCAGTCCAACCCCCTGCCACACAGGAAATCTCAATCAAAGCATCCCCAACAGGTGGCAATCCAGCCTCTGTTTAAAGACCTCCAAGGAAGGAGACCCCACCATGCTCTGAGGGAGTGTGTTCCACTGCCGAACAGCTCTTACTGTCAAAAAGTTCCTCCTAATGTTGAGGTGGAATCTCTGTTCCTGGAGCTTGCATCCATTGATAATGCTTGGCCAAGTGGAAGGCAGAGGGAAAAGTGGGAGACCATATTATAGTGGATTGACCCACTCCAGGAAGGCACACTCCTGAGTTTGCAAGACCTGAGCAAGGCAGTTGATGTCCATAGCTCTTGGGGGTCTCTCATTCACAGGGATGCCACAAGTCAAAGTGGACATGACAGCAAATAACAACAAGCTACATGATCTTGCCAGATCTATAACATGGACTGCAGGCCTAGATCCTTGTTGCCCACAGCAAGGATGGGAAAAGTGCAACTATCTGGGTATCATTGGACCATTGGCTACACCAGCTATGGCTGATGGGAGTTGCAATTCAACTCCATTTAGAGGGCAACATATTCCCCATTCCTGGCCTACATAATGCTTTTTATTATTTCCATTTATGGAAAAAATGTGAAGGAGACTAAACCTGCAATTCTATTTTCCGAGAGTAAGCTCCACCAAACTTATACATTTACATCTGTATAAACACCTAGGTCACACCCTAAGGACACCATAAGGTTATGCATGATCTCAGGGCCTACTGTAAATATATGGATGAGCTTTGGCCTCTCAATTTGTCTAGCAATTTTACTTAAACAAAATTAAGTCTACTGTATGTCTAAGCTGTATTAACCTTAGGTTTAATACAGGCTCCTGAATGCATTTGATTATACTAGCTTCAGAGTTAGGAAAATAAACGATGGTGGTTGTAGGATGGAAGAAATGGCATCAAGTTGATTTTAGGCATTATTAAGCATAACCATAATTGCTTCTCTTTTTCCATTGTTTGTTGCTGTTGCAAAGAGAGCTTACTTGTTAATGAAAGCTTAAATTTTCTTTAAAATAAAATCTAGAATGTTTTCTTCTGGTATTTCTGTCAAGTTCTCTCCCAGCTCTGGAAGTTCTGGTATGAGAACAGTGACATCAGTCCATGGTGTCAGCTCTCTGAGTCATTCAGTCAACAGACTGCATGAGAAAAATATTTAAAAGCCAAGAAAAAAGCACTTGGAGCAAGTCTGTGGGGTTTTAGCCCACGGAGTGCCTGCTCTGCATACAGAGCCTCCAAAGTCAGCTGAGGAATCCCTCACACAGGACATGATTCACAAGGAGACAATGGGGTTGCTTGCAGTGAGTCATAAGAACTCTTATTTTCTCTAAGGAATTTAAACGGTAATTTGTCCCAGAACATGTGTTTCTCATCATTAAAGGAAACCTCAGAACAGACTCTTGTGGACTGTGGGAGTGTGTGCATGTGTGTGCCCACGTGCCTCGAGGAAAAAAGCACCAGTCAAGCATGGAAGGACACTATATGTTCAGAATATGGGCTTTAGGGGTTTTGTAAGGAGACAGTTTTAGATTGCACTTCACATTGTAAAAAGCACAACTCTGGCAGCTCATAAAGTTGTCATACACACACAGACACAGGTTTGTCACATTGGGGTTGCCCAAATGGTGAAAAAATTCCTCACAGAATGCGAAGAGAATCCTACCTGTCTTAATGGCATTCCACCTGATTTTGCAATATTGTGAAGGAGGGGAGCCAAAACTAGCAAAAACCTCACCAGAAAACCCTTTGTGGCCTTTCCTGTCTTTAAAAAAAAAAAAAACAATGCAAGAGTGCGCACTTCTGCTCATTAGGACAAGTCAATCAATCTGATTCACTTGCCCAAACAAGAGGAAGCACAAACCTGATTGGCTGGACAGGGCTGGACACTGCTGCCATGTTGGATTTTCGCCTTAGCGAGTGATTGCTAAAGCGATAAAATGGGATTTATATTAATTTTCTCTCTCTTTTCACCGGAAAGTGAAATATCACTTGTGTGAACCATAGAAATAGTTTAAAAAAAAAAAAGTTTGGCGGCAGCAGATTTAAAAACACAGGTAATCTACTCAGGGCTGCCATCTCTGCTACAGCTATACAAAGTTTGTGGGGGCCATAAGACCATTAAGACAGGTGGCAGCTGCTGAGATTTGCTAATAATCTGGGGCAATCTGGTTTTTTTCCTCCATGTAGACAAGCCCACTGACATTCTTAGAAGAAAAACTAGATGGATATTCTGCTCCACAGTTAGGAATTGTAGAGATGAACGTAAAACAAGATGCAAAATAAGGCATGGGTGATGTACTTGTACCAGCTGAATGGAAAGGAACAATTTAGGAGGTACAACTACTCCCATTGCTTTAGCCCTGTGAGAGCAGCAGTGGTAACTTGAGGCTAGCCGCATCTACACTGCAGAAATAATGCAGTTTGACACCACTTTAACTGCCGTGGCTCAATGCTATAGGATTCTGAGATCTGTAGTTTTGTGAGATATTTAGTCTTCTCTGTCAGAGAGCTCTGGTGCCACAGCAAACAACAAATTCTAGGATTCCATAGCATGGAGCCATGGCAATTAAAGCGGTGTCAAACTGCATTATTTCTGCAGTGTGTCAGCAACCTATGAGAAATTTTCCTTCCTTGCAAATATTAAAAAGAGAAGCTTCTCACATAGAATCTGAAGGTGATCAGCATCAGGGAGACAGGATCTTTTGAGGCAGACTAGCTCTCTTCAAGCTGGACCCTACCAAATGGATTACAACCCCATCACTCCTAGAATTGTAGTTAGGAGGGCACCAGGTTGGTAGAAGCTGGATTAGTTTTATATAACTAAGAGGATGGTGGGCCAGAAAGAGTTTAGTGTACAACATCAGAAGTGCCTGAAAAGAAGGAAGGAAGGACAGAAAAACTCCAAAGCTGCTATGGCATTTATTTCAGAATAATATAAAGGACTATAAAGCCTGAATCCTATTGGTAATCCCAGCTAGAGTAGTTATTGAATAAGCTATTGAATGGATCATCCAGCAGGATTCAGGTTGATAATCCCTGAACAATGTACATGCACAGCTAGTGTTGCCTGGTTGAATATGGGACAGGGTTAATGTAGCTTTAATAGTTAGTAGATACTGGATCAGGAAGACTTACTGTTAAGTTCTATCAGGTGAAAATACAGCGTGTCTCCTCCCTCCCTTCCCCAAACCCACCTTCTAGCTGATGTAGCCCTGCACAACACAGCCATTTATGGGCGGTGGAAAGTAGAGCAGGGAGGAGACAGAAGCATCCAGCTTCATTCCTGTAGCTGGATTCATGCAATATGGGGCTGAAGATGCTGTGTGTCCACCTACAAGAATGGAGCTGGATGCTTCTCTAATGCACCCCCAGCTTTCCACCAGCTAGTAAGCATACATGGCGGGGCGGGGGGGCTCAGCTAAATCAGTGTGATTTGGGGGAGTGAGGGAGGAGACATGTCATAGTTCTGCCTGACAGAATTTTACGGTATGTCTTCCTGAAAGCAGATCTTCTAAGTATTAAAGTTATGATAGCCTTGTCCTATATTCAGCCTGACAACTCTGTTGGGCACACATATTGGGTCTCTCAGAGAAATATTTTGGGTGCAGAAGATCAAATATGCCTTACCTCTGCTAATATATATAGAAAAGTTAGCTGAAACACACCCAGGGAATGCTTGTGCCTTTCCTGCAAAACACTTGACAAACGGCTTGTCTGTTACTTTGAGAACCACATCTGTAGTGGTAACAGATAGGCCCTGCTAGGGTAGGCAGGTTCCAACAACTGCTTGAGAATGTATGATGTTAATGCTGAGCTCGGTTAAGGACGCTACAAGATCAGCATTTATTAAACTGTAAGGGACAAGAAAAACCATGTGGTGCAGAATGCAGACAAGGAGATAACTGCTAATCTGTTGATAATAGCCTTTTTTCTAGACAGAAATAAACAAACATAAAGTGATTTCCAGACTTCAGTGGAAGCCATGAGAGATTTGTCTTGGAATCTGAGTGTCAGGTGTTACAAAATGCGAGTGGATTCCAGCTGGATTCAGAAATACCGACTGTGGTTAGACAAGAGGAAGATGCTTGTCTTCAGCTCAAATGAGCTAAGATGATTTTGCCCAACCAAACAAAGGCTTGGTGAGCATTGGCCCAACAGTGTGTTGTTCTTCCTGCAGAGTTAGGCAGAAGGAATGACATCACCTTCAGGAATCAGCCAACAGTATTAGTAACCACAATGCCCATCCTCTGCCAAAGTACTTTATGTCTTGTATGTGATTCCCAAAGCACGAGGCAAAAAATGTTTTCTGGTTGGATACAGGGACTGGCATTCCAATCAATTTAAAGCCTGGCATTCCAGTCAAACAACAATTAACTTGACTCTGCTGTTTAATCTCATGCAAACCTAAGATCTTTAAGAAAGGTTAAAGATCTGAGCCTACAACAGCAAAATAATTTTAGACTCACAAATCTTTTGAATCATAGGGTTTTATATATATATACTGTATATATATATATATATATATATATATATATATATAATCCCACAGTAGAAATTCATTTTTTTAAAAAGTATGAAGATCATACTTTGCAACATTAAGGCAAAGACCAAAATGAGAAAGGAACTCTTCTATGAATTGCAGTTAAATTTTTGTTAGAATTCTTAGAAAAACAGTAAACAAAAATGTTCAAATAACAACAGTTTTGCTCATAATCTCTCTCATGTTTGGGGGTATGGGAAAGTATTGAATTCAAAGAAGATGCTGTGATATAGTTATTAAGAAAAACAAAAAAAAAATGTAGATCTTTTGTTATTGATTCCACTCACAGGCAGGGCCAAAACACTTTGATCTGAGATTTTTACAATCTCCTTTTTAGGATATGCATTGAGCTCTATAGCACTATTGCGCAGTTTGAAAGGGCTCTAAATCTAAAAGAGCAGAGTCCCCCTCCTGCCATACTGATATATCACACAAGAATATACTTTGGAGTATTTATGTCCCCTATTTTAAAAAAAGCCTGCCAATTTTCTTTTTTCTTTTTCTTTTTTACACTTCTCTTGTACAGTTCTTGTGTCCTTAATAGTAGCCCAAGATATACATCTACAGAACAAAAACATGAAGGATACCATAGCTCAAGTGCCATGGGGCAGAGTGTGTCTTTCAACAACTTGTGGAACATATTGCCTCATTTCCTCATCTAAACTATACATTCAGAAGGATAACATGGCCCAGTGTACTGACAGCTGCCAAGAGCTCCCGGAAAACTAACAGGCCATATTCTCGCTGTGTTCTTTCTAATGAGAACCAGCGTGGTGTAGTGGTTTGAGTGCTGGACTAGGACTATGGGAGACCAGGGCTTGAATCTTGACTAAGGGCCCATTCATACTATGCAGTTATAGTGCTATGATTCTACTTTACCATGGTCCCATCCTATAGAACCCCCAGATCTGTAGTTTAGGGAGGAGTATTTAGAATTCTCAGACAGAGAGCTTCATTGCCTCACTAAAACACAAACCCTAGGATTCCATAAGATTCAATCAACACCCTTAAAGTGGAACCATCGTGCTAAAATTTTGTTGTTTGTTGTTAACTGCTGTCAAGTCAACTTCGATTTCTGGTGACCCATAAATGAGAGATGTCCAAGTCACCCTATCATCAATATCTCAGGTCTTGCAGATATAGGGCAGCCGTGGCTTCCTTGATTGAGTCTATCTATCTGGAATGCAGTCTTCATCTTTTCCTACTATATTCTACCTTACCAAGTATTATTGTCTTTTCTAGTGAGTCATGTATTCTTGTGATAAGTCCAAAGTAAGACAGTCTCAGTTTAATCATTTTGGTTCAGGCTTGATTTGCTCTATGACCCATTATTATGTCTTTTTAGCTTTCTTCACTAGAACACAGAATCATAGAGTTAGAAGAGACCACAAGGGTCATCCAGTCCAACCCCCCACCCACCCACCATGCAGGAATAAACAATTAAAGTATTCTTGACAGATGGCCATCCAGCCTCTGTTTAAAAACCTCCAAAGAAGGAGACTCCACCACACTCTGAGGCAGCATATTTCACTGTCAGAAAACTCTTACTGTCAGGAAATTCTTCCTAATGTTTAGATAGAATCTTTTTTTCAGCTTCACAACCCTACATAGAAATGGGAAATACGATGGCATGGACAATCCTAACTTTAGTATTCAATGATATAACTTTACACTTAAGGATCTCATCTAGTTCCTTCATAGCCGCCCTTCCAAATCCTAATCTTCTGATTTCTTGACTGCAGTTTCCATTCTGATTAATGACTGAGCTAAGGTATGGAAAATCTTGAAATATTTCAATGTCTTCATCATCTACTTTAAAGTTATGTAAATCATCTGTGGTTATTATTTTTGTTTTCTTAACGTTTCATCTATAAACTTGCCTTTGCACTTCCTTGACTTTCTTCAGTAATCGTTCCAAGTCTTTGCTATTTTCTGTTAGTAGTATGGTGTCACGTCTCCTTCCTCTGTGTCTAATCATGTTTTACATATGACATGTTCACCATACAAGTTAAACAGATAAGGTGATAGAATGCAGCCTTGCCTGGTCCCCTTACCAATTGGAAACCATTCCGTTTCTCCGTATTCTGTCCTAACAGGAGCCGCTTGTCCTGTGTACAGGTTATGTATCAAGTCAATCAAATGTTGTGACACACCCGTTTCTTTAAGAGTGATCCATATAATCAAAGGCTTTGCTATAATGTATCAAGCACAGGCTGATTTTCTTTTGAAATTCTTTGGTGTGCTCCATTATCCAGCATATGCTTGCAATATGATCCCTAGTGACTCTTCTTTTCCTGAACCCTGCTTGGATATTTGGCATTTCTCATTTCACATATAGTAAAAGTCTCAGTTGTAGAATCTTGAGCCTCACTTTTCTTGCATGGGGAATTAATGCAACAATCTTGTGGTGACTGCAATTCCTGGTGTCCCTTTCTTGGGAAATGGAATGTAAGTTAATTAAATAAGTAAATAATAAGCAATTAGTTAGAACTAGAGTAGATTCTATCTTTGTAGTTTGAAGCAGCTCAGTTGGTATGCTATCTGTTCCTGGTGATTTATTTCTCCCAAGTGATCTGAGTACAGCTTCCACTTCTTTTTCTAAAATTGGAGGTTCATCTTCATATGGTTCTTCCTTGAATGAATCTTTCATCTTTTATATAGTTCTTCTGTGTATTGTTTCCATCATCTGTTTCTTTCTACTTGGTCCTGTAATGTGTTCCCCTGCTGGTCGTAGAGTATCCCCACTCTTGGTTTAACTTTCCCTTTGATTTCTCAGATCTTGTGGAGGTGTTCTCTTGTTCTTCCTTTTTTGTTGTTACCTTTTATTTCTCTGCATTGGTCATTATAGTAGTTCTCCTTGTCCCTGTGCACAAGTCATTGAATAGTTGCATTCAGGATGCTGACTCTATTTTTGTCACCTTTTACTTTTGCTTCTCATCTGTCCTTAACTGTTTGAAGAGTTTCATTGAGGCATCTCCTTTTTCTTGCGATAACTGTGTAGTGTGAAAGGCCCTTAAACTAAGAAAGACAAGTCTCCTTCCTGACTAACATCTAAGTCTCACTACCTGGGACATTTTATCACTTGAAAATTTATAGATCTATGATTTCACTTTAACTGCCATCAGAACATCCTATGGAACCCTGGAGTTTTTACTAGAGCTCTCTGGCTGAGAATTCTAAATACTCACCCAATGCAAATCCCAGGATTGCATAGGTTGTTTTCATGACAGTTAAAGTGGACTCATAGCACTATAATTGTGTAATGTGAAAGGGCTCTAGGTTCCTTGTTAGTGAGAATGGATTGTGAGAATAAGAGGAAAGCCAGCTGTATGAGATATCTGAAGCTAGGAGCTACTTCTCCCTCAAGAAGGCTCTGGGAATCACCTCTCTTAACCCCAGAGATAGAGGACACAAAGGAGCACCATGGAAGTAGCATTACTGATTGGTACCTGGTCCACCTTGCAAAACAAGAGGTAGTATGCAAAGAGCAATTCTGCTAACAGCAGACATAGGGCTTGGCTAGACGAAAAGGTATAATGCCGATTGTTGTGCATTAATGCAAATTCACATCAGTGTTCATTTGTCTCCACTTTTTTTTTTTTTTTTGCAAAATATCTGGTAAGCAAAGTTATTCATGATTGATGTTCACATGGAGCCATGCCTGTGAATCAGCATGGTGGCTAGGAGTGAATTGCTTGCTTGTTATTATTCTCAATAGGTTGGTGCTGCTGAACAGTATCTTTTTTTTTACTGTATCTTTTTTTTTTTTATCTAAGGTGCTCAAGTACAACCTTCTGTTTAAAAAACTGTCTGGTTACCTCAGCACAGCAAAAAAGCACACAATCACTACAGCAAAACACCAAAGTGGCACTGCCAGACACTGTGTAGCTGGCAAGCCCTCCCCCTGCGCATATCCAACCAATCAGTTTCCACTTCTGCTCCTATCCGGGAATGCGCAGCAATGCAATCGGTTGTCCTAATTAGCGAGAGTGAGTATTTCACCCACATAAAAAAAAAAAAAAAAAAAAACTTCAGGAAACACCACAAAGGCTTTTCCTGCATAGTTTTGCACCCCCTTCTAAATACAGCAAATCACCATGGGATCTCATTGGGACAAAAGGTATTCTCCTTGAATTCTATGAGGAGTGTTTTCATCACCTAGACAACCCCATAATTTTTGGAGGCAAACAGCATCTTAGACAGTGGGGGCGGGGTAGGTTGGTGGATTTTCAATGAGAAAAGGTATCGGGTCTTAATCTGGATGTGGGATGTTATGGACAGGACTCTTCTGATCCTTTTTATTCAGAATAAAAGAGGTTAGTTTAAGCATGCTTTTAAAAAAGCTTATTTGTTATAATGTGTTACTTAGCCCAGAGTTTGGCCCCAGACTGCAATAACTGGAATGCATTCCTTAAAACAAGACCAGATGATCCTACAGACTCATCCGTTAACTGTACTGAAGAATTGGTTGGATCTAGGTTGTGGCAGATGCAAATAATTTTATCTTCAAGGTACTTGGCAAACAGGGGTTCTGCAAGATTAAAAGAGTGCTCTGAACTTTTCAGAGGAAAGGTAAAAATAATTATAAACAGTAATTATGCAGATAGTCTATAATACAGGACACAAACACACACACACACAAAGGGCATAATCACAGGTGTATGTATACTGTGACTGAAAACAATCCAATTTCTGACTGGAAGGCAGTACTCAGTTGGGCAAATATGTACATCTACTGGATGCATATTTTTGTCAGTCTTTAAATTCATATGGTAATCTATATAGTTTTTTGAATGGCAAACACACAGAAGCATAGAAGCATGGAATATATAGCATTCTGAGCACTACCTGTCAAGCTCAATCAATTTAATCACAAATCCTCCTCTCTAGAGTGTTTGCCACCTTTCAGTCAAAGTTTGGGTGCACATATGTTTTTTTTCCATTCAGTCATTATAATCTTCAACAGACGAGGAAAGGCTTCACTGAATGATTGGTTCTTTGTACTGTGTCCAACAGTTTTAAAAGCCAGTTCATTTTTCCCAGAACGCATGCCATTTCCCATTAATTCCAACCCACACTTTTCTGCCTTTTTGAGGGAAAAAAAATCCTTTTCTGCAGCTTGTACAGAGTGAAGGCAAAAGGGCTCACACAGAAACTCTAGAACTTAGTTGTTAGAGACAGAGAGGTGGGTGCATCACTATGCAATATTCTATTCTATGCTATGCTATGTATTTAGACCCCACATTTCCCACAAAGCTGGGACTCATGGCAGCTTACAACATAAAAAAAAAATACAAGTAAAAACATATGTACTTAAAGCCATTCAAAAAGTTGTGGTTAAAACAGTATTGAACTGCCTATAGAATTGTTATTGTTGTTGTGTGCCTTCAAGTCATTTCCAACTGATGGTAACCCTAAGGCAAACCTATCACAAGATTTTCTGAGGCTGCAAGTGTGTGATTTGCCCAAGATCACCCAGTGGGTTTTCATGGCCAAGCAGAGATTGAAACCCTGGGGCTCAACTACACAGGCCAGAATATGCCGAATCCACCAGCATATTCTGCCCACAGATCTGGCCCATTGCTCCCGTTATCTGCATGGAATGGGATGGAGTCCAGACTGCCATACCAACCAGTCTCTGCAGCCACTGCCACTGCCCACATTGCTCTCTCTGAAGCCAGGACGTGAGCGAGGCTCCCTGCATGTCACCAGCCTTGGTCATATGCTGCAGGACTCCTGCAGCATATGCAGGAGCTGCAGCAATGGGATGGCAGCTCCTGCATGGCAGCTGCAGCAATGGGACAGTGTAGCGGTCTGGACTCCTGTGGTCATGAGGGATCTATCCATTTTATTTTTGCTGGAGCAGATTTTACCAGGTATTTTTTTAAAATGGTGTAATAGGCCTTACCCCATCTTTCCCCCTGTCTTGGCTCCATCTTTATTCTGGAGGTCGTGAGGACTGCCCAGGGGCAAAATGGAGCAAAAGCCCTGCATTGTCCAGATTGCAGGGCTCTAAGGACTTTTTCGGACAAGCTAATTGTAGCGCTAGCAGCCTCGCCATGCGAGGCTGCAGCGCTGCAGGGCGTCCCTTTCGGATGACGCCCGTCCCTAGCAGTACTGTTGCGGTACCGCAGGGACATTTGACTGTAATATTTTGGAGATTTTTACTCACAATCGTTGAGGATTTAAAATAAGTAAAGAAAAAACCGTTATATTGGTGAAAAATTTGACTAAGGAAGAAGAAGTGCAGTTGAAGCAGAGAAGTGGAGGTAGATTAGAGGAAAAGATTAAATACCTGGGGATATGGTTAACTAAAAGAAACAGGAATTTATATGAAGCCAACTATAACCAAACGTGGAAGCAAATGAGATTGGATCTTAAGAAATGGCAAAAACTGAAATTATCTTTATTAGATAAAATGGCCTTAATTAAAATGAATATACTCCCACGAATGTTATTCTTGTTTCAGAACCTCCCCATTATAGTAAATGAACAAGCATTTTTGGAATGGACTCAGGATCTTAAAAACTTCATTTGGAACAGGCGTAAACCCAGGATAAAATGGTCCACATTATTAGATGTTAAAGATAGGGGGGGGGTACAAATATTCCAAACCTGGCGTTGTATTACTTGGCAGGCAGTATAGTTTGGTTAGAAGACTGGATAAAATTAAAAGACCACAAACTCATGAACATAGAATTAGATGGCACAAGATACGGTATACATGGATATATGTGGTACGGAAAACTATCTATCGATAAAGAATTTGAAAATCATACCATTAGGAAAGCTTTAATGAGAATCTGGAAGATAATTAAGCAAACATTCTATATAAAAACCCCTTGGTGGATATCACCAATAGAGGCAATTCAACGAAGATGGACAAACCAAGACTTATGGATCAAATATAGAGACTTGATAATTTGGCAGGACGAGAAGTGCCCCGTTTTGAAGACAAGGGATGAACTTAAAAATCAGGGTTATGATTTCCAGTGGTTCACATATCACCAAATTAACACCAAATTTAAAGAAGATAGACAAGAGTATAATTTTGACAAAGAAGATAACGATTTTGATAAAATTATTTGGGGTATAAATAAGAAGGAAATTGCCAAAATTTACAGGTTACTCTTAGATAGAGACATGGAAACAGAGGCAGTTAGAGAATCCATGATAAAGTAGGCAAGGGATATTGGGGAGCCAATAACCATGGACCAGTGGGAAAATGCCTGGAAGAAGACAAATTCCTTTACGGCTTGCCAAGACTTGAAAGAGAATCATTTAAAAATTACTAGCAGATGGTATTTTATGCCCATAAGATTAAGTAATATGTACAATTTGGTAAATAAAAGCTGCTGGAGGTGCGACAAGGAATTAGGCTCGCTTCATCATATGTGGTGGGGGTGCAAAGTTATCAGGAAATTCTGGGGGGAAATTCATAGGACAATCCAGAAAATTTCAAAAAATTCATATCCAATGGACCCCAAACTATATCTTTTGAACATAACATCAATATTGGAGGAACAGGAAGAAAGACGCTATTGGAGAATACTTTTATACTGTGTCGCTGCAGCAAGATTAACAATAGCTGCAAATTGGAAAAGTAAAAAATCACCAGATATGGAGAGTTGGCTCTATAAACTGCTTGATATGAAAGACAATGATAAGCTAACTAGAATAGCCAACAAAGGCAATATTGGGAAAATTAATTCAGACTGGGCCCCTATCTTAGAATATATGAGTTTGAGATGGAATATTCAAATAATATAAATAATTCAAAACATATATCTATATATCTATAGTTTAAACGACCCAAAAGGGTTCATAGGTTGTGGCGAATATGCAGGGTTAAGAGAAAGCATTGGTTTAAAGTGTTGAGAATGGAAGTAAGCTACTATAATAAGAATAAAATAAAGTTCAGGTTTGATAACAATGTTTGTTTGAAATAGAAGGATAAATGTGGTCGTTCTCCTGTATAACCAGATTGAGCACACACTACAGAGGGAGTCAATGGAGTGATAGATTTGTTTATGTCTGTATGTATGGTGTGTTTTACACGATTTATATTATATTACATGATTACTTTGTATTTTTTGTTTGGATGAAAGAATATGATTTATGAACGAGTATATGTAAACATGGAAAAAATAAAATTAAAAAAAAGAAAAAAGAAAAAAAAAGAAAAATCAAAGAAATGTTTTCTATTCCCCTCCCATCTTGTTGTTGGGATTGCTCACTACAGCACAGTATGTGGCTGTATATACAGCCACATCACAGAGGTAATAATAATAATAACAATAATAATAACAATAATATTTTTTTATTTTTAACCCGCCCCTCTGCTCGGCAACTGGGGCGGCATACAACAAGATTAAAACAACAGCAAGTTAAAACAATCCTTCCCAATCCTAACCCTCCCACCCCTTAAAACTAAATTAAACTAGTAGAGGATTAAAACAAACATAAAATACAATGCAATATACCAATTACAACAAAAAATGGCAATAGCGGCAGGGGGCCAGGTAAGCAATCAGCTCCACTTGAGCCGGGAAGTTATTCCGGGAAGGCCTGCCGGAAGAGATCCGCCTTTAGCGCTTTCTTGACGCTATCAAGAGTAGTGATAAGATGGATCTCATCCGGCAGGCCATGCCATAGTCTGGGAACCATAGAAGAGAAGGCCCTTTGGGAGGTCTGCGACCGCCTAGTTTTCATAGGCTGCAGCAGGTTCCTCCCAGAGGACCGAAGTACGCGGGGGGGATCATATGGGATGAGGCAGTCCCAGAGATAAGATGGACCCAAGCCATGTAGGGCTTTAAAGGTTAAAACCAACACCTTGTACTGTGCCTGGAAACTGATCGGCAGCCAGTGGAGAGATTTAAGTACAGGTGTTATATGCTCTCTCCTAGATGTACCCGTAATTAACCTGGCTGCCATATTTTGTACCAGTTGAAGTTTCCAGGTTAGGCACAAGGGTAGCCCCATGTAGAGTGTGTTACAGTAATCTAAACGTGAGGTTACTAAAGCATGTACCACAGTTTCTAGATCCCTTGTATCCAGGTAAGGGCGCAGCTGGCATATCAGCCAAAGCTGATAACAGGCACTCCTGACCATCACAATCACCTGACTAGTCACGTGAAGTGACGAATCTAGGAGTACCCCCAGACTGTGAACACTGTCCTTAGAGGAGAGTGTGACTCCACCCAGGACTGGAAGTTGTATTCCCAGACCTGGTTTTGGGCCTGTGACTGTCAGTACCTCCGTTTTGTCTGGATTTAGTCTCAATCTGTTTTTCCTCATCCAATCCATTACCGCTCTAAGACAGTCATTGAGAGGAGAGACACCATCTGAAGTCTGAGCCGACAATCTGGTCATGGAGAAATATATCCGAGTGTCATCAGCATACTGATGACACCGAGCTCCATGCCTCCAGATGATCTCTCCCAGCGGCTTCATATAAATGTTAAATAGCATTGGGGACAGGATGGCACCCTGAGGGACACCACAGTTAAGCTAAATTCTGGAAGAGCAACTGTTCCTGAGCCTCACCCTCTGGGATCTGTCCGAGAGAAAGGAACAGAACCACAGCAGAGCAGTGCCTCCAATTCCTAACTCTCTCAGGTGATCCAAGAGAATGGAATGATCTATAGTGTCAAAGGCCGCTGAGAGGTCCAAGAGCACCAGCAGGGTTGTCGGTTAGAGCGACCATGGCAGTCTCAACTCCATATCCTTTCCTGAAACTGGTTTGATATGGATCAAGATAATCGGTTTCATCCAAGACAGCTTGGAGTTGGGAAGCAAAATATTTCAGCGCTGTTTGATGTGTACTCCAATAGAAGAAGTTTTAGAAAAATAACACACAAGTGACAGTGAGATGCCCACTATCCCTCACAACAATGAATGAAAAGTGATTGTTGCCCTACAGACATGAGAAGAGGTGTGTGTGTGAAGAGGGCATAGACATGTCACTGGCAGCAAAGGGGTGGATTGGGTTTGGGAAAGGAGTAGGGCTATTGGAGCCATAAAGGTCCACCCAGAACAAGAACACAACAAGACATTAAAAACAAACAACTGATAGGGCATGTGAAATGCTGATAGAGATACATAGCAAAAGCAAGGGGAACATTGGGAAAAGGTAATCTAGAGGAGAAAGGCAGGATGAAACACAATTGGGAATATAAAATATACACTGAAACTAAGTGGAAACGGATGTTTGAAAGTGACCTGCCTGGATTACATCAGAAAGTAACAGAACAAGACTAGATCCCAGGTTTAGGAGATTTTCAGATGGGACCAAAATGCCCCGTTGCTGCCCTGCCACCTCCTCTTCTGTTCCTGCAATGTAATGGAGGTAAATGTTCATACACTTACCTCCATTCCGCTCCAGGAATGGGCATCCTCTCTCCTTGCCCAGCTGGCCGTAAATGCAGCCATTATAAGGCGGCCTTTACAACCAGCTGGGGGAAATCCCACTCGTTCTTGTGAGAGAACGAGTGGGAGTGAAATTCAAATTTACCCCCCCCAGCTGTCAAAGACAGAAATAAAATGGAAAAAAAATTAAAATAAAAAAGGAACCCGGGGAGGGGGAGTGAGAAGGGTGGCACTTACCTGGCTGTCCCGTTGGTGGCCAGAAGTGTCTGCTATGGAGCTCCTCCCCTGTGCCTGTCATCACAGACCAGGGATGGGGCTCCGTTCCCCACGTCCCTGATTCCGTGACAGGCATGGAAGGGGTGTTCTATTCACAATTTCCCCTCATGAGTAGAATATCTTGGGAGCAGGATGGAAGGGGTCGAAGTCGTCTGAATGACAGCCCCTGTCTTGACCCTGTTCCGTGCCTGCCCCGCAGTATAAGCCCCATCTGAAAATCTCCTTAGTGTCTAAAAAATATTTGTCAGCACACTCATGCATACTTAGTATGCTCTTATGACACAGATGCTGCTTTGGCCAGTTACAAGTACAATCTTGGTAGCCAGAAATGTAAGGAGATGGAATAAAAGGACTCCAAAATGTCAAAGCAGGCCAAAGCCTTTTGTATCATTACTCAGGTTTGTTATTAAGCCCAGAGAAATTTATTTTTGGATATTGAAACATTCCAAGATGTTTCCATTCCCACTAATTTTTTTTGATGGAACTTCATTTTGGCCAAATGATTGAGCACCTGCTGATGGGCATTTAACTTCTTTGTTTTCACAGCCAACCTTCTTATGCTGAAATCACATTTTATTCCTGGAATTAAAATTCTTACATGAGCATATGATAAACTAATGAATGCCACCATCACATCCTTGACTTCTAAAGAATTTATGAGGGAAATATGACATTAAAGTAGGAAGCAAATAAACTTGCCTTTAGTGTCATTTGGCAGTGTTTTGTGCTCCATGGGTCTTATAGTTGATCCCTTTGAGAAAAGTGAACAAAAAATGGCCACTGGATTCCTTCCCTAGCCACAAATAAGCTACTTTAGGAACTTCCTGCAGCCACAGGCGTGAAGGAAGGGAAATTTCCCTTTCCTTTGTTAAATAGCATTGGGCCTACCTCTTACTTATTCTCTGGGAATTTGGGGAGAGCCAGGCAATCTGTTTTCCATTTGCTGTACTTTTGCTGGAGCCTATAATTGCTCTTTGAACCTACAGGAGCAGGAAACTCATTAAAATGCTGACAGGACAGGGACTTCATTTTGGAGCCAGCACATTCCATAACTCCTTTCATCTTGCAAGGCAAATAACTGGGTGAGTTTGCAGGGACTGAGATGGCATTGGATTTCATGCTGATTTAAAAAATAAATTTTGTCATTGGAGTTATTAATATGGGCTACTGTTATTCTAAGAAGCTGTCATCTCAGGCAGGGATACTCAATTACCTTGTCTGGCAGAATAAGTCTCCTTCCTGGCCTGTCATCCCAGGGCCTTTCTTCTAACTTTCTCTTCCTTGTTGCTGCCAGCTCACCAGAACTGGCCACTGTGTTTCATAATCTTTCTGTATGCTCATGGACATATATTGTTTTTGTTTTAAATGGCTATCACATATAAGTTAACATGGTGTCCAAACAATGCTTGGGCAACCTGCCAAAGGCTGATTACTACACAGCTGATAGCAGAGGGACAGCACAGTCAATCTAATTACAGGCAAAAGAATCAAGGCAGCATGAATCCAACATTTACTTTGCTAGCAAGCAAAACCAAGTCCACAAGCAAAGTCCAATAATACAAGGCCCAGGTCCAGCAAACAGAGTTCAGGGTAGTCTGGCAGAATCCAGGTCAGGCAAACAGAGTCCAGAGTAAACAAACACAGTCCAGGTCAAATACAGTGAGCAGGAACACAATGGGTACTCAGGTAGGTCAGATAATCTCTGACAACCCGTAGAGAGCAGTGCTGTGTATTTACAGAACAGCAGCTAACACAGTTTTGCTGCTTAATTGATTGCTGCTTCCTATAAATATGCTGAGACTGACTCAAGCCCTCCTTTTGTTTTCTCCATGCTGTGAAGGTAGGTATAGGTAAGTTGTCCTCTGTATCTGAAGGTGTAGGACAGACTTCCAGAGCTGGTCCTACACTATTGTCTGAGTCTGAAGCCTGTGGCTCTGGAACATCCTCCTGTTCTGGTTCAGCATGTCCTGGCATGTCCACTGCTTCAGTCTCTGTCCATTTCCAAGTTCTGGAAGCAGGGCATGACACATGGTTGCTGGGTTGCCACCTGGCCAGAAATTTTGCAGGTGTGATCAGAAAGCCTTTAAAACCTATTCTGTTCAAGAGATCCAATGGTCTGATAGAGTGATTGGGATATTACATAGCAGCTTCAGATACATGGGCACTCTGGATACATGCATTCTGTGCTACATATTTAATTGGCATTAATCTGATACCTTAGTCGAGAATCCATTTTGTTCTGGAACCAGTCGCATAGAAGCCTGCCAGGTTCTGGACAGCCACAGAAATACCGTCATCACAGTGTATACATGCTTTTCCCCATTTATTAGATTAAAGGGAGTTGCTGCCATGGCAGTGGAGTCCATCTGTGACTTTTTGGAAGAAATGGGAGAGCCAGAGAGGAGGCACCAGGGAGCCACAAACTCCACCCCCCACCCAAGAAGCTAGAGACTGACATACTAGAAATTTTGAAGCAGGAGACATTTGTAGGGCCCTATACCAGGTTCCAACATTGGTCAGCATTCTGACCTTTAGGACTTCCATAGTCTGTGGAATCCTGGAAGAAGAAGTACTGAATTCCAGCTTAGAAGCCTGGATTTTTAATGCTTTCTGCTTTGTCAGATGGGGTGCAGTTTTTAAAGTTTCCACCCAGTCTCAGATATGTAGGAGCAAATTGCTCAATAGGAACTCTCCTAGATGCTGCAACACTATATTGCTAACATCTTACTACATTCAGCCTGATGGGCTTCTGCTTTAGACCAGGATTTTAGGGAATTGCTCCTTATCACTGTGTGTATGCATGTGCCTTCAAATCACCTGTCAACTTATGGTGATCCCATTAATTTCATAGGGTTTTCTTAGGCAAGGAATACTCAGAAGTGGTTATGCCACTTCCTTCCTCTGAAATATAGCCTACAGCACCTGGTATTCATTGTTGATATCTCATCCAAGTACTAACCAGGGCTGACTCTCCTTAGCTTCCAATATCAGATGGGATCTGGTGCCTTTAGGGTATTTAGACCTCCCAATTGTCACTACAGAAACATGTTTGGTTGCCATTGCAGTACTACTCAGCTAGCAAATCCATGACTGTACCAATGGCTAAGACTGCTGGGAGATGCAGAGCCTTAGTGAGAAATTTGGCCGAGCCCCGAAGCTCCATCTTCCAGATAGGTCAATGGATTAAAAAACTAGTTAGATGATCTTAACAATTTTTTTTCATTTAAATACTGTACTGATGCAGCCTTGTATGGCCAACTAGACTAGGGCCAGTAAAATGTCCAGACATCTCTCTGAACTTCCTTTCCATCCCTCAAAGCCAAACCTCTGTTTTCTTTGTTCTGATCCATCCTTGTTCCATCAAGCTTTTTATACCCTTTATTTTGAACCTATAATTGCTCTGGAGCTTGGGCACCAGGTGTTCATCCTTTCTGCTTGGGCATTCCTCACGATGGTGGATGAGTGACTTTCAGTGTTGTTCTTCTTAATTCTTTTCTATTATAATATTCTGCTTCATATCCCAAGATTGCAGGATCAGCTGGGAAAAGAGAGCTGCTATGACTTAAGCCAGTTTAAATATGTAATACAAACAATCCCTGTGTAGACCGGATAAAGGAGCCAACATGGAATAGTGGTTTGAGCATTGGACCACGACTCTGGAGACCAGGGTTTGAATGTCCTCTCAGCCATGGAAACCCACTGGGTGACCTTGGGCAAGTCACACACTCTCAGCCCCAGAAAACCCAGTAATATGTTCTCCTTAGGGTCACCATAAGCCAGAAATGCACACAAGATCAGATAATATTTTAAACCGTCATTTAATGTCTACAACGCATACCTTGCAAATCAGTTTTACAGGACATAGTAAACCAATATGCATTTCTCTCTCAACACAAATGAAGTACTTACTATATACAGATGAGGTGTGTGTGTGGGAAATATTAAGTTACTAACAAAGGAAACAGACAGTGAAATGCACAACACTGAAATAATATGATGCACTAACATTAATGTTAAATTTCATTTTAAGAAACAAACTGTTTTAACAATGTTAATTAAATCAACATACTCTGAATTCCTCTGACAATGTGCTTCTTGATCCGAACTCAGTAAATTAATTTGATATCAATATTTTTTAATACATGCATGATCTTTTGTACTTCTGAACTGATTCCCCCTAGACAAATCTGCCCACTCTGAGCCATTTATTATGAGTGTCCACAGTTGAAAAGACTGGAAAGCAGCACCCACAGTGAAGCTGAAATTCAAAGAGGTTTTGGCTTGGAACATAAAACATTTCTTTCCAAATCATGTGTCTCTTTCTAAAACTTTACAAAATCATTATTGTAGTTTCCTGTTACTTTGCAACAGCAGCTTTTAGTCCAATTTCTTTGAGAAGTGACATTTTACTAATTCATTTATGTTGAGACTGCTACAGCAAAGTTTGGAGTCTCCATATTTTTTTTTCTTACAAATCATCCTGATCAGAAGCTGTTGAGACTTACATGATTAAAGCATCTTCTTATCCATCCCCTCTTTTAAATATATATTTAGAGTGGGATAATTGTGTAATAAATGGAAGTCCTGACTCAGGGGAACCTGTGGCCTTCCAGATGTTGTTGGACTCAGGACTTTATCAGATGCGTCAAATATGGCGTCACAACAATACCACATAACCGCGAAAGGGCATGCAGCTCAGATGACATCACCCTTTCATGGTTATGTCCTGTAAAAATCCGGTAGTTTTTAATTGATGGCTTAAGCCATCAATAGATTTCCCCCTGCTGTTTTGGTGCAGGCATTGCTGATGTGCGAAACCTTGGGCCATTTAAATCCTATCACTGCAGCGCAAATGGCCAGTCTGGCACAAACATGTCCGTGTGAGATTGGGACATCAAGGTAAGTTTTGCTCTTTTATGACCCTCCCCAAGTTACTTGGGACTTTTAAAGTGCACCTAGGTGCTTAGTGCAACTTTTTAGGCTTTATTTTTGTTTTTATTTTTGAATTTCCCATGCAACGAAGTCTCGTAGGATTTTGAACAAGGAAGTGAATGGGGCTCTGTTCACTTCCTCCTTATTGCCAGAGAGCCTTTGCTGGGAGAGGAAGGTAAGTGCAGGGGGGGGGGCACGTATTTTGCTGGCATAGAAATGGCTTTTCTTATGCCAGCAAAAGAATGTTTTAAAGGGGAGCATCTGATAAAGTTCTCAGATTCCTATGCATCCCATCTAGCCTGGTCACTACTAGGATCAAAGGAATAGGAGGTCCTCAGCATCTTGATCGTTGCCCTAACCCAATAGCTTTACTGTGTTACAATCTTGCAAATAACTTTTATCTTGACTAAATTGTAGCATCAGGCATAGACTGAAGTACCTCTGCAGAGCTGGCAAGCAAGTCAAGGAGACAATGGGATGAGCATTTCCACTAAGTGTTCAATATGCAGAGGTAGCTTTACAAATTACGTAGTATTGGAATTGGTGAGTCATCACCAGTCACTGTAGATTCCAAACCTCCCCAATGCAGAAGAACTAAGTGATTGCTTATAGAGATTGCTTTTATGCTGTCCATGTGACATGCACACTAAGTCAAAGACTATGATGTTATAATTTGTTTTAGGCTTGAGAGATAGAATGCCAAAAAATTTATAATGGAAGCAGAAAAATGCCTTTGTAGAATGGCATTGTACAATGTACTCTCAGTGTAGATGGGTATGGGACATGTTTCTTCACTTGGGACAGAATGGCACAATGAAAAGATTAGAAATGTAAATGGAAGCTATGTTGACCCTACAATGTACCTAACGTTCTGCATCATTATGATGTGCATTTTCATGCCGTACTGGCTGGAACAACGATCAACATTAAAGGCAAAACAACAAAAAACACAATAGATTTACAGTAGGACCCCCATATCCACTGGTGATTGTTTCTGGGGGTCCCGATGGATACAAAAAATCATGGATAATAGTGAACTCCATTGAAAATAATCAGACTTCCAGTTTAAAATGCTAAAGAGTTGCCTTGGAGTACCTAGAAAATGGCTGGAGAGGACACATTTTCTAGGAAGACTCTACGGTATGTGTGCTGTTTTGTGTCCCATGGATAACTGAATCAATGGATAATGAATCAGTGGATACAAGGATACTACTGTATTGTGTTCTTTCTTTCTTTACCCCTCCCTCTATAAGTGGCCAAAATCTGGGCTTACAGCTATTTAGGGGACAATGCTGCCAAATGCCTACATTTTAGATTTAGTTTTGTGTGGAATTTTCAACAATATATGACTTTGAGGAACTAACATGTTCCATCCTGGTTCATGAGGGTTAGGTTTTGGAGTTGGACTGGGTATGATTAAATGATAAAGATCATCACATGTTTCATTCCTTAGCAGGTTCTGAAGGGTCCTCCCCCACACTGCTTAAAATGCAATGTCATCTCAGAAATACTTGCGTTCTCTAGTATTGCTTCTACTTTCTTATAAGAACTCACTACAATAACAATTTTCTTTAAGCTCCTGATAATAACTGTATATGCAGCATTTCATTGTCTTGAATCTGCCTAAACTCTCTATTTTCTTATGAGCACAACTGAAAATGTTGATTTTACTCTAGGTAGCCCAGACCTTTATTAAGGGCAGGAGTAAGCAACAGTAGCCCCCTGGATTGTTGGACTACAACTGAATAATCCCCCACCATTGGCTGCATATGTTGGCAAGCCCTAATGGAGTTGTAGGCCACAATCGTCTGGAGGGCCACAGTTACTCAGTCCTGCCCAAGTGATTGGATTAAGGCAACTCATGCACAAGATGAGCACGATACTTAGATTTGTTCCATTATGATGGCTATAATGGATAAACAAATGTAATCTATGATGAAATAACATCAGCCATTGCAGGACATTCGATTTCTTTCCTCTTTTCTCACTTGGTTTGACATTCTTCCACTCCTGCCTCACAAGAGACAATACCACATTCTGTTACCCAAATTGCTTGGGTACATTGGGCCCCTCTAAAAATAATTGGGGTATTAATAAACTCAGCAATACGAGAGGCGGGCAACAAGCAGGACCTTAACACCTATGTATACCGGTACTAAGGAGGAGATGTTAAGCTAGATAGTACAATTAATTGATCTTTATTAAGAAAATAAACAACAACATTCATGCACACTTTTGGGATTCAAGCACTCACGCAAGACTAGCAAAATAAGTAGGTATTTGGATAGAGGAACAGAGTGAAGGGAGTTTTCGAGTGATACTGTACTGATCAGAGGAGTTGCAGTCATGGAGAAAACCAGCAGAGTTGGGGTCCAGAAGCAGGAAAGGCTACACAGTTTGATATGCAAGAGGAAGATGAACTGTGAGCCTGCCTACACAGTCTGACATGGAGTCAAGAGGCAGAGGAACCGTGCGCTTGAGTGGAGTTTTGGAGGGCTTTTAATCCTAATATGCCCCTTCAGGGGATGGGATTTAGAGTGAAAGACAACGCTTTTTGGAGGTTCCCAGGCTAAGACAATGGACACTCTGGATACGCTAATGGACCTTACTGTGTTAACACTTTGAAACTGAATGGAGCAAACAGCCCTCTTTGGTTGCAAAGAGGGGAAACAACTCTTTACAAACCTCGAGTACCTCAGCTATGCTTAATTGGATTTGCCAGATGTTCAGGCAAGGTTGCCTTTCATGTTACCTTTCTTTGGAATTTGTAATGGCCCCTCCCTCCCTATTACATACGTGAATTAATCTCAGTGCTAGTCTTTGGGATTCGTGGTCTTTGGGAGTTCCCAGTTTGCTGGCCACACTCGTGGAAGCCCACGGTTAGCCAAATTGTTAAATATTGTCTATTGTATGAAAAGGGGTTGTGGGCCATCAGGGCTGGTAACATTCAGTGGCAGCTTAACTTGTTCTATCTTCATTGGGCTAGTTTTTGGATGGAAGATTTCCCTTAGATTTTTTTTTTTTGCCAAAGTTTCATGCTCCCAAGCAGGTTAATGCCTCCCTCTGTTTTTTTTAAGGTGCTGTCTTTGAGCCACAGGGCCAACAAAACTTAACACTTGAGTTCAAGATTAGTACAGTTGATGATATCTCTAAACACAGTGAGGCTTCCTGTACTTGTTGGTAGAAATCAAGATAAAGGCAAATGAAAAGGCAGCTGGGATATTAGTTGTACAATACAACCCTATATCAGGAGTACTGGTGGCCTGTGGTCCAAACAGGAGGCTTCCTCACTCCACTCTTTCAAGGTGAGTGTCTCTCCCCCACCCACTTTCAACCATGGCTTCATGGGGAAATCTCTGAAGACAAATATAGTAATTACAGTCAGTTGTGGCTCTTTTCTATTGTGCTTTTAGCATATGCCTTAATCTGGCACTGAACAAGATAATATAACCAAGCAAGGGCACAACTCTTCAGGAAAGATGCCACAAACAATCTCTCTACTTATTTCCCTTGTTTTCTGGTAGTACCTTGTTACTCTCCATGACATACAGTCTGAAGTGTTGAAATCTCAGCAGACACTATTAAGCTACTCTTCACACTACTCCACCCTCCAACAAAACACCAGAAACATTTCATCCCCGCCCTCAAGTCAAACAAGCACTTGAAGGCAAAAGGTTTACTGTATGGTGTGTCAGCCCTCACTTACGGCAATCCATTCATGGCCTCTTAATGGGTTTGCTGTTTTTGGGAGAAGCCTCAGTCCTGACACCATGTCTCATTTCCTGATGGCCACACTTATATCTCATGAAGGGGTGATAAGATGACATTGGTATGAGAAAATAGTCTGGACTAGGAAAGATAGGGCATTGGGATGTAGACAAAATGTTCTACTCAGGGATCACATATCTGCTTTTTTACTAGCCATGAGAAAAAAAATTCCACTCAGGGGTGCCAGTTTCTTTCTTATTTTGTGAAGATACCACTACTTCTAACAAACTAAACCTGCACAGAAAAAGAAATACAATTGTTCTTTCATATTTGCTGGGGGTTGGGTCCAGAACCCACCATGGATACCAAAATCCATGAATACTCAAGTCCCATTATATGTAATGGCATAGCAAAATGGTGTCCCTTATATAAGATGGCAAAATCAAGGTTTGCTTTTTTGGATTATTTTTTTAAAATAATATTTTCAAGCCGTGGATACCAAATCCATGGATACGGTGAGACAACTGTACATGCATATCCTTTTAAAAAATCAGCTGCACAGAACTGTGCAGATAGAGATACTGGTGCACCAATATTATATACCGTATCTGTTTTAAAGCTTTGGTCTTAGAATCCAATAGTACCTCTGTATTTTAAAGCCATCAAACAAATCAGGGTAGCTTCTCATGCAGAAATGTTAACTCAAGTGTCCAAGCACCTTTACACAATGCTGCAGCAACTATGAAGTGTCTCAGAGTACATATATTATGTTTTACATGGCCTTTTAAAAGATACAAAATTGTTGACTAGGAAAGCAGAATGAGGGAACACATCTGTCTGGAGCTAATGTAAAGCTAGGATGTCATTTTCCACAAAGCTTCAACCAGGACTTGGTTGCCAATTGCCAATATATGCCTTTCCCTTCAAGGTAACAGAAATACAATAAGAATAATATATTAAACTAGCAATACCCAGCATAACATACACCATTATCTACATATATAAAATGCTTTGGTATGTTTCCATTCTCACTCTGCTGACTGACCACTTAGGAAACATGTCAAGAGTACAGTCATTTGACCCATTAATAAATAACCTTTCAAATAAACTATAATGGCTAGTTTCATGCTGAGAGCCCCTGCACCACCACCACATAATTGTGTGTACACATAGACACACACACACCACAGTAGACACACCACAGTAGACACACACACCACACACACCAGGACATGAGAGCCCATCTGCTGCCATGGAACCACACATACACACACACCATGCTCTACACACACTTTACACATGCCAGGACATGAGAGTCCCTCTGCCATGCAACCACATGTACACACACACATCCCACACTACACACACCTTCACACCACATATGCCAGGATGCAAGGGCCCCTCCACTGCCATGTTTAGAAAGGAACTGAAGCTTTTCACATGTTTCCACCCCAATAGCCATGAGCAGCCACAGACAGCACAGAAGGTCCAAGGTAGAGCCATAGACAGCAAGGTCTAGCTACAGACAGCACAGAAAAACATGCCATGATGGCCACAACTGAAGGCTGAATGTTGCTCTTAAATAGCAGTTCCTCTGGCTGCTTCAGGTGTGCTGTATGATTGCAAACAGCTGTGTCTGATAGCTTGGTCCTGGTTCTTCCAAGGTTCCCACGGCCAGGGCCTGAGTCTGCAAAGAGGCTGTGTTGGCTGCTGCAGCCAGGGGCTTAGTCCTGCAAGAACAGGCAGATCCTGACACCTAAGCAGCCAATCAGCACACTGAAAACAGCAACGTACCCAAGAGAATTATATATACAGATAACTTGCATTAAATTGAAACTACAATAATAGTAACAAATTAAATAATTAGTATTTTGCTGCTCTTTTATGATACCTCAAATGTGCTGCTGCACTTTGCTTAATGGTAGGGCCTATGTCCTATGTGACTGTGTGATGGCAAGAGAGGTGCCACTCAAAGCCACTACATGTAATGTTATTCAAATTGCATGGGGGTCTGCAAAGATCCCACTAGTGTCCAAAATTATTATGGGGAATGTTTAGTTAGCTCAAAAAATGGCAGTGACAGGTCGTGCAACAGTGGGATCTTTTAATCCATGTATATTGGTAATAATGGAGGAGGCTCTAAACCAAAACATATAATTAAATGATCTTTATTAGAAATTAATACCAACAGCATTCACACAAACACTCATGCTTCAGGCAATCACACAAGGCTATTGAAGATAGTAGGAAGAATATAAGAGGATTGCCGGTTATACTGTGTCGATCCTGCAGAGCTGAGATTGCAAAGTACACTGACAGTGAGGAGGTCCGGAAGATGAGATGGGTACAGTCTGATGTGATGTCGAGAAGAAGGGGAACTGTGTGCACTTGGGTGACGTTTTAGGGTGATATATAGAATAATTCCCCTGCAGGGATAGGATTTTGAGTGAAATACAATGTTTCTCGGTGGTTCCCAGGACTAGACAATGGGGGCTCCAGAAGAGTTAACAATCATTAATGGGTGTTTTACTTGGGATTGAATAGGAACAGGCAAGGTCTTTTGTTGGAAGGGGAAGAGGGAAGGAAGGACCCATTTTACAAGCATCAAGGACTCTGCTATTGTTGAGTGGATTAGTGAATGACTCATCTTCAGGTGTTAATCTTTGACCTGAGTGTTTGTCTGGGGAATTTCCAAAGGCCCCTACTTTGGTTGCACATGACTCTAGACTCAGTATTAGGGGGTCCCTGGTTTACCATGTGGACAGCCACATTAAACCAAATTATTAAATATCGCCAATTATTTGTATTCCAAGACAGGGGCTATCAGGGTAGGTAACAGTAAGACGTGACTGAGTGCAAGAAAAATTGGGCCCATCTACATGAGGAGAAAAAATCCAAAGTACCTCACAGTATTAACATCTCACAGCAGCAGTGACATGTCTACATGGTTTTTCTGGCCTTGGAAGCCCCCATAAGCCCCGCATTCCTGATGGCAGTCATGAGTGATTTACTCACGTTAGTTCTTCACTGCCACCGGGTTTTCTTAAAAGTCATCCCAAGGTGCACTGGTGCAATAGAACGATTTTCTGATTTTATAGGAAAGCAAAACAGAAAATATTCATCCTGTTTTATCACCTTAGCAAGCAATCACTAAGGCAAAAATCCAACATGGTGGCAGTGGGCACTTGCCCTGCTAGCAAGCCCTGTCTCTGCTCTCGCCCAGCTAATCAGTTTTGTGCTTCGCTTCAAATTTCCTGTTGTTTGATAGTCCAAATGAGCAGGAATATGCACCCCCCACATGGTTTTTGAAAAAGTACAGGAAAATCTGCAAAGGCTTTTACTATGTTGGTTTTTTGCTGTTTTGGACCCACCTCCTTCCAAATAGTGTGCATTGGTACTGGATCCCATTTAGGCAGGTAGAATTCCCAGTGAATTCACTGAGGGGTATTTTCACCATTTTGGACTTTTTCAGATGGCGATCTGTAACAGAAGCAGCCTCGTCCCCGTTGCGAGACTGCTGCGCGGTAGGGGGTCCATTTCGGATGACGCTGTCCCCCTACCGATACTGTTGCAGAAGAGCTGGGAGGCTGCAGCGCTATATTTAGCGATTTTCTAATCATGGAAGTTGACCGTGATTATAAAATCGCTAAATATAGCGCTGCAGCCTCCCAGCTCTTCTGCAACAGTATCGGTAGTGGGACAGCGTCATCCGAAACTGACCCCCTACCTGCTTCTGTTACAGATCGCCATCCGAAAAAGTCCTTAGACGGGCCAGCCATCATCTTTGTCTCTACTGATTCCTGGAGACAAGAGCGATTCTCACCAAGTGTGGTACAGGAAATCACACAGGGATCATCTATGAACATATCCTCCTGAAAACCATTTAACAACCTCTATCTACTTCTAGTGTGATACTAGAAAGCCCATCACCTATAATAAACTTTTATAACAGGCTTGCAAATAGATAGGCAGCCTGGAATTTTCCCACTAGCCTCTTATAGTGTAATGCCTATAGTTAATGCCAGCATAGCCACTGTGTGACACAGAAGAACTGAAAGGCATGTCTAAGATTTTTTATATATTTTTCTGCACATCCCGGGGGACCATCTGTCTTTACACACAGTTTTAAAGAAACTGTAACCCTGTTAAACTCCACAGAAGAGGGAAAGCAAGAAGCATAAGTGAGTACTTCCTCTGCAGGTCTTTGCCATTAAGGCAGGACTTCCACTCTTGGGACCTACAAACAAAATTATTTTATCAGCATGACTTCCAAATCCCAATAGGACTGAACTCAAGCCTTCCAAAATTCCCTCCGTCTTAGTCAGCCAAACTTCTGACAACTTATGCAGCTGGCCTAGCCAGGGATGGAAGTCCCCATAACAGGAAGACTTGTTTATATTCAGAACTGGAAACTGTGTTAAGGGTAGAATATGTACTGAGCAATACTTTACAACTCTGTACAGGATGAAGTTTCCCATGATCATTCCCCATTTATACAAGTATTGGCACAGAAATGGAGAAGAGGCTGGAAAGATACAAACTGGCTTTTTAAGTGTTTCATATCTTCATGTACTAAATCCTGAAGGAGATAGTAGACATGCATCCAGAGCCAGTTTAAGGGCCCTGCAGCACCTGCAGCCGCAGGGGGCCCCATCATTGGGCCCCCCCATCATAACCTTCCTCCTGCAAAAACATTATTAGTAATAATCTGAATATCCTGTACTGTGAATAGGTTAGGTTAGGTATAAACATATGGGGTGCCCCCAAAATGCCTTAAACCGGCCCTGCATGCATCTCCTTTGTGTAAACCAGAGACTGGAAACTTGTGGAAGCAGGGGATTGTGTTGTTCCACCCTGAACCGACTGGAAGCTGCACCCTCCCCTCCACTGGGCTGCTAAATTCTGTCATCACAATGATCACCCCCTTGCCATTGTCCTTTAAAAGGAGTATGCAAGGAATATGCACCTTGTTTTTTTAACACCTCCGCATTTTTTAACACCTCCAATTGTTTTAACAGAGGGGCGGGGTATAAATAAATTGTATTATTATTATTATTATTATTATTATTATTATCAAAGTGTAATTTGACTAATTTTGGTAACATCATATCTTGAGGCAAGATCCCCATGTTTCATGTTTCACAGAAATGGAATTGCAGTGTTAAAAGAACTGGGTACACTTTCTTTCAAGGGATTAATCTATGATTGAAAATCAAAGCCCTTTTTAAATTGCTAGGTGTCCCATATCTTAATTACCACCATTGCATTTTTTTTTTTTGAGGATGTGTTTCAATTCCACCAATGGCCAAAGGAAAAAAAAAAGTTAGCATGTTGTATTTCAAAAGAAAACAAGCAAATCTCAACTATATGACATTTTAAAGGGCAGGCTCCATTACTTCAGGCAAGGGAGAGGTGAGTGGATTTTATTGGGATGGGGGATAAATTACATTCACATATTAAAGGAATTTACTAAACTGCCAGCTATTTACTGTAGAATTCACATAGAATACATAAATGCTTATGAGGGAATGGAAATGTGTTTCACCCAGAATAGGAAATTATAATCCATCTGGATTTCTTTTCACTGTAGTATGGGATGCAGTATGAAACACATTTATAGTCATTCTGTTTCTTTATGAGCCCCATATAGTGCTTCTAATAATTATCAGGCTGAATCCAGACTAACATTAAACACACTTTAGTTCCAGTGAAATCAATGGGATTTCAAGTGGACATGACAAACTTTTCTAATTGATTTCAATTTAGTCCCGATCCAACCCACTGAATATAAGAACTAAAACTGATATCCCATGAGAATACTCTTAATTAATCTTTAGTTTGCAATTATAATTTAAATGAATTTGTAACTCTTTTTGTTTGGTACACATATTTCACTTACAGCCATAAATAGTAAAGAATTTAATGAATCATCTTTATTGGCACAGTAATCCAGACTTTTTCTTCAGAATCTGGCAAATAGCAAAACCAGGAGGTTTATTAAACTTCTGGCTGGCCACCAAACATAGAGGGAAAGACATTGTAAGTTTGTTGAGTTGTACAGACATGGGCAATGCTATGCCATATCTTGAAAATAATACAGAGAGAGATAAGAAGGATTTGGGGACATCTGTAGTACCCTGCTGGAAGATAAAATTTAATGGTGCTTGAGTATGCTCCAACAGCCAATTAGTGTCTGGGGCAGGGTGGAGAGCATCCAGGTAATATCTGGCTGCAGTTCTACAGCTTGGAGAAAGTAATAATTGTTGTCCTTCTCAACCTCCAGCAAGTATACTGGATGTATTCTAGCATGCGTTAGTGGTCCAGAAGGGTGATGACTATTCCTTTCTCCTGATTGCATAATTAGAGCCAGATGTTGTCCAGGCACCCCACTCTCCCCCAACCACTAACTAGCAGCAAGAGCATGTCCTTGTGTTGTGATGCTGTGGTTGTGCTATAGGTAGTGGTGGTTGTGCATCAAGGTCCTTGACACCTCCTTCCACAAGATTGCAAAAAGTACATATACTGGCATAATTTCCTGTTAGGCCTGTGTAAATCACCTTCTGGATTATGGCCGTTGGAAGCTGCCTTACATTAAATCAGATCTTTGGCTCATCGGTAGTCTGAATTGAACCCATGGGGCTTGTGAAGCTTGGGAAACATATGCTCTATGCCCCTTTTCTTAAACCTGAAATGAAACTAACCCCAGAACTATACAACCGCTTTGACAGATCATTTGTAAAAGAATACTTTCACTCTCTCTGGTATAATTTCAGTTCAAATACTGCATCCCTCCCCAACTACTAGTGATGGGTATATATGTCCATTTTTCTTTTTCATATTTTATTTTTTAAAATCTCAAGTTCTTTCCATCCTATCGATGAAGAAATCTTTGGATATACGTATTTTTTAAAAAATCATAAATGAACTGATTGAAATTTTCAATCATCTGCGTTGCCAGATTCAATAGGGGGAAACCATTCCCAGCATGTATAGGTCTGTTGTGCCTGCTTGCCAGATAAAATATAAGAATCCTATTTAAAAAGAGATAGCAATTGTTTTAGCACTGTTTAAAGTTGCTTAAATACACAGAGATTAAAATATGCTAAAAAGATACGATTTAGTGTTGGTTCTGCTTTTTCTCACATTCAGTTTTTGCAAAATATGAATTATTTCCATCATATTTTTATTAAAAAAATTTAAATGGAATGACATTCCATCTGTACTTCTCCCTATCTAGGAAGTCATGTCTAGGAGAATGTACTATACTAATTTGGGTTTGGGCAATTTCTCACTTTTCTGAGAGATACCAACTAATTTTTTAAAAAAATACACACTAACATATGCCCAAATGTGTGCATTTTTCCTGATATATACATTTGTTCTAAGTAACTTCTTGAAACAATTCATTTTTTGTGTGTGATTTCCAGTAATACACACAGGTTTGATTACACATTTCCCTTAACGTATGCATATTTTGACCTACTACAAAATCCAGGAATATACAATTCAGGGTACAGTTCATTTATTAGATCAGGAGCTGCAAATTAGGAGATAAATTCACATACAAAATTCAGACTGGATCATTATTTCCCCCATCCCCACCCATAGATTTCTGATTATGCTTGAGGTTGACATCTATGTATGCTGTATATAGAAACAGGATTGTGTTACATCATCTCCCACCAACAGCTACGCAAATGCTGCTAGAGTTCATTCAGACAGCTTAGTGGGTGTGAGAGACAAAAGTATGGATAAGAGAAATAGTCAGAAGAGACCGGTTACATATGACTAAAATTAGCAGAGATAAAGAAGTATGTGCAACTCTCTGAGGAACATTTGATAAAGAAAGAAAGGAACTAAAACACCCACACATTGTGCTCCTCTTTCTGAGGCCCTCTTCCTCCACTCAGAATATCTTGAACTACACATGTATCTAGCCAGAAGACATTTCCTTTGTCATTTTCTTGTAACTGCGGACAATGTGGCCAAGAATTTTTGATATAGCTGTTTAAGTTTTCAACTGGAAACAGAACATAGCTTAGCCACTCTTGATAAGCTGGAAACTGCATCCCTGTGGTGAGGGATGCTTGCCCCATATGGTAACAATTTTGCATCCTCTCCTAAGTACGGATCTGAATTTTTATTAGATTCTTACATCGAATTATATACACTTTCTTTTCTCCTCCAATCTGTGAAGGGATTTAAATATCAGAGACAATTATGTTTAAAATAATCTTATGGATTCTAAGCAGGGTTGTGAAATTTTCTGGAAATCAATATTTGAATAACTGTATCTTCCAATATGAGCCTACACAAGTTTTAAGAGCTTAAGGAGAAGGCTTTTTCTTGATTCTGTTAACATACCCTACTATACCTCCCCACGAGATTTCATAACTGCACATACTGGACACCTTTGGGGGGTCACATTGACTGGGGACATTAAGGGTCAAGCTGACTGGAGGACAGGCAAGGTCACAATAACCTGAGATGAGTACAGAATCATGATGGTGGGAAAACCCAGATAGGATTCTGCAGAAAACCCAGTTGTTAATGGGTCTGTGCTAATACTTTCAAACATGCAACCAGTGACCATTACTCGACTCAAACTCTACAGAAATTGTTCCTGTACACCCTACCTGTCCAAACATTAAGAGGTCGCAAATCCCATCAATGTTTTGTTACTCTGGAGCTAAGGTAATCAGCCTGTTCCAGACCCTTTTATCCTTTCTGTGAGAGAGCCATTCAGGTTTTGACATAAATAGCATCCTCCCCTAGGGTACAAAATGGGGTATAAATATCCTAGCTCTGATCTTAACTGGGTGTGTCACAGCCGGTGTGTCACAGCTGAGCCTCATGCCTTCTTTTGAGCTATAATTTCCCCCAAATTTCAAGGAGACACTGGCATTGTGGGTGGGACTCCAATGCCCCCCCCCACCTCTTAGGCTAATAGTTCCACTATATTCACAGCCATGCTTGGTGAGGACATGGAAGGCTGCCTTCTTGGTAGTTGCTCCCAGACCAGAACATTGGACTTACCGTGAAGATTCCTTCTCAGCGGTAGTGGGGAGGGAAACCTTGAGTCTGGGTAATCTCCCACGCCAGGAATGGGCAGGCCCAATTAACCAATAGAAAGATGGATAGAGAGGACTAGAGGAGGAGAGACAGCCCCCACTCCCCAGTGATAGATCAGCAAACTCCAGGGGACAACACATCTAACCAAACATTAAAAGCAAAACTATCAACACTCAGAATATACAAGGGGTGGGAAAGGATTCCCTCCCTACTACTGCTGAGAAGGAACCTTCACAGTAAATCCAAAGTTCCGCTCTCCAGCAGAGTGGGGAGGCAATCCTTGAGTCTGGGACCTATTCACACGGTCCTCCTAATGGGTAGGATCTACCTATTCAACACCTGCTGAAGTACCCTGCAGCCAAAGTCTGCTTCAGCAGAAGCAAATTTGTCAATCTTATCATGATGTAGGAACGTTGACTCTGAAGACCAAGTTGCTGTCTGACAGATCTCCAATAAGGAGGCCAACAGGGACAAAGCAATCGAAGCGACCACACTCCTAGTGGAATGCGCCAATACCCCTTTCAGGACCAGCAAGGAGCTGTGCGTGTAGGCCACCTGAATACATAATCTCAGCCAACAAGACAAGGTGCTAGCAGAAACTTTCATCCCTTTGAACCTGTCTGTAAAAGCCACAAACAATCAGATTTTCTGAATTCCTTAGTTCTTTCCAAATAAAACTTCAATGCTCTTCTAACATGAAGTTTGTGCCACTCCTTTTCCATTTGTGTGGATGGATGAGGGCAAAAGGACAGAAGGACCATGGGCAGAAAAGCGTAAGATAACACTTTTGGCCACTCTATCCTAAGAGCATCAAAGGCCAATGCTTCCGGAGTCCAAAACCTGGATACAAATCTTGGGATCTTGTGATTCTCCCAAGATGTGAACAGGTCTATCCATGGATGGCCGAATCTTTTGAACACCATCTGAAAGGCCAATGAATTCAGACTCCACTCGCTCAGGTCCACATCCTGTCTGCTCAACCAGTTGGCCTGCAAATTCAGAGTCCCCTTTAGGTGCTCTGCCCTGATGGACAGTAGAAGGACTGAACTGGGGAGTGGGGGTTGTCTTTCCTCCTCTAGTCCTCTCTATCTATCTTTCTATTAGTTAATTGGCCCTGCCTGTTCCTGGTGTGAGAGGAGAGAACCCACACTCAAGGATTGCCTCCCCACTCTGCTGGAGAACATGGAATTCCCTGTACATTGGTCCCCTCGCTGTTCTTTTTCCACCAGCAGGTGAAGACCTTCCTTCTTACCTAGCCGTTTGAGTGCTAACTGTTTGTTACTGAAGGTCTTTTAATTGGGATGTATTGTACTGTATTTTTAATCATCATTATTATGTTTTAACAGCCTTAATATTGTTTTAAATTTAATGCTTTTAATATGGTTGTTTAATTGTTTTTTAGCTTTGATATCACCTATGTATTTTGTTTAATTCATATTGGCTGGAATTCTGTTGGTTAGTGCCAAACAGACTAGACTCACTGGATCAATTATTGAATAGTAAATCAACATATAGGTAAATCCAATTGATTCAATGGGTCAGGTCTATTAATAGGATAAATAAATACATGTAAACAATTCAGCCCATTGGGAAAAGGCAGGATATAAAATCAATCAATCAATCAATCAACAAATAAAAAATAAATCAATACAGGATGCATGAGGCAGGCCTCTATAAGGCTGCTTCAGGTCTTGTGAGAGCAGGGCCTCTCATATGATCTCATGGCTCATGTGAAATTTCACATCTTGCGGGTACCCAAAGCGTACGCAAATCAAATGATGGTCACTGAAAGATGAAAACTTTATCTGGCTGATGTGAAGTTGAAGGCTTTCACAGCCGGCATCCATAGAAGAGTTTCTTTCTGATGTTTTTCCTGCATCTGTGGCTGGCATCTTCAGAGAATGGTTGGGTAGGAGTGTGTGTGGAGTTTATATGGTGTGAACCCCTGGTGAGGAGTATATGTAAATTTGTGTAATTGAATGGTTAGTTTCTGGGTATAGAAATGTAAGGATGATTAGTGTCTGTTTGGCTAATGGTTGGTTGATGGGCCATTATCTGCTGGAAATCCCCTTGTCCCTGGGTGGAATTCCTTTGTAAATGCTGAGTTTTGATTCTATTGTTTTTCAAAACTGGGAGCCAGATTTTGTTTGCTGCTTGGCCTCAGGCTTGGCTGTACGAAGAGCAGGAAGAACAATGCAATGCCTGCTGTGATTCCAGCAAATGGATCCTTGACATTTGGTATGTAAGGCCTGGCCTGATTGCTGTGTACATACTAAATGCTGGGGGTGGGAAGGAATGTGACTGACATCTGCTCTCAAATACAGGTTTGGGGGTTTCCCATATCACACTGACTTTAGGATGTCCTATAGAGAGACTTTGTTTTTTACTTAAAGAAATATAGAATCCATCTGAGGAGTTGAAGGGTGAAGACAGGCCAGGTCAGAGCATCAAGAGAGGTTTGTACAAAAAAATAGTGGAGGAGATTTATGTTAACCCATGTTTGCAAAAACGTCAGGCCAAACCAGATTTGTCAGACTACCTAAAACACCAGACTAGCCCGACTGAGTATTTCATGGACAAAAGGGTCCCCAAAAAGCTGTGGGACTTGAGGTGGAGGCTCTACCATCAGGTTCTTAATCTGAGGGGAAGGAGACCATGGACTGCAGAGGCTGAGCAGACTTGTCCTCGTCTGAAATGTAAAAAGGCTGAGATTTTGAGTGGCGTGGTACAGAAGGAGACGATCAGGCATTTTGTCCAGGACTGCCCGAGTGCCCAGGAAACATGGGAGGAGGTGGCCTGGGTCCTGGATTGGCCAGATTTGGCACAACAGGCTTAGTAGACAATACTTTCGGGGACTGAACCTCCAGAGGGTGTCAGGGGACCCAGAAAGTCAGTGGGCCAAAAGAGGAAGAGGAAGGAGTCTGGTTCCATGGCTGAGAGTTTTTAGGAAAGTGCCCTGGTCCACGGTGCGCCTGGTCAACCTCTATGTGATGTTAGAGTTATTTTTCCAAAGACAAAGGGAGTTGTAAAGTCAAAATCTGCAGGATGTAAAAGGCACTGCTTATTATGTTAAGAACGTAATTGAAAATTTAGCTCTGAGTGAAAAAGAGAAATTGCCAAACCATCGTTGGAAAAAGTTTTGGCCGTGCTTTAGTGAGACAACCCCAGCAATAACTTAAAAGGATATTTTAAATAAATAAATATTTTATTATTATTATTGTATTTCCGTATAATTTTGTATTATTTTTTAATTAATCTTTTAATTAATCTTTTATTATTATATTTTTCTTTTCCAAATAAGTATAATTGTATTGTGTAAATATAATGTGATTATAGTGCGTTTAGATTAAGAGGAAAAATGTATTAGTGTTAGGATAGATAGTTTTATTTTTGTATTAGTAAGAAAAGAGGAAAACAATTAATATTATTTTTGTGTTATTCTTATGGCCTTTTGCGGTCGGGTGTATTTTTCAGTAGAATGGTCTTATTCTAATAAAATATTCCTAACCCCCAAAAATTCCTATAGAGAATAGGACACCTGGGAACCCTAATCTAAAGGACCAGTAGATTTGAGCTCTTTCAGTCTTCATAGGACACAATTTGAAAATACTGAGAAAATTATAGGCAGAAAACTGGTCTGTTATATAATCTGATTAAAGGAATCCTCTGCGAAGCTATCCTAGCAAAATTCCCTACTCTTCTGTAAAAAAAAAACCTGTTGCTTCCTAGAAGTGCCCAATAGGAATAAAACATAGAGGTTCCTTCCCCTGTTTCCCTCCCACTGTCTCACCAGGTATACCACATCTTTGCTGAAGGCCATTTGTTACAAAAAAAAAATTTCTTGTGAGAAAACTAGGTATGCTTCAAACTCATTTCTCTAGATTGCTTGTGACAGGCTTCACCACAATTTTTTCACCCCAAACTGAAATAAGTCAAATTTAATTTCTATCCAATCTTGTCATCTGTTAACTATGAGTCTATGTTTTGAGACTTTTGTATTAGGGAAGACCCAGTAAGAGTGGAAGGAAAGGGAGAAAGGATGAAAGCAAGAAGAAAAAGATGCCCGTGGATGTGTCAGGACACTACTAGTAACGCTTATTCTGTGAAATATTAAAATATTTTTCTTTTGGAGGAGTGGAAAGACAAAAAAAAATGTTTTTTTTTTAATTCAGCTACTAATCTAGAGTACCCTCGTATCCACTGATTCATTATCCATGGGACACAAAACAGCACACTTACCATAGAGTATTCCTAGAAAATGTATCTTCTCTAGCCATTTTCTAGGTCCTCCAAGGCAACTTTATGGTATTTTAAACTGGAAGTCCCATTACTTTCAATGGTGTTCACTATTATCCATAGTTTTCAGTGTCCATGGGCCCCATCAGAACCAATCCCCAGTGGATACGGGGGTCCTACTGTACCTCCTTTTTGCCAGGCTTGGCCTATACAAAGAGCAGAAGAAGGTAGTAGAACAGTGAGATTGTAAAAGGAACTGCACCAAATTGTGTTTGGAGCACATTATTGTTTAGTGCTCTCCTGTGGCTCAGTGGCAAAGCACATGCTTTCCATGCCAATCCCCAGCAAATCTACTTCAAAGGACCTGGAGCAGCAATTGTTAAGAAAGATTTTGGAGAGCCAATTTGGGAAGAACAGATAGTACAGGGCAAAACAAAACATGCTTTAACTTTATATGTATGTACCTAGGTACTGTATTTATAATATAACACAAGGCAGCTTATGATCAATAATCAGAACAGCTTTTTTTTTAAAGCACCCTGTGTTAATGCCAATGTAAAAACATACTCTTTAACAATGCACAGATGAAAACTGGGACACATGTGACCAAATAATATCAGAATGTGGTCAAGAGGTCAAAAGTTATTGAGGAAGAATGCACAAGCTAGGAGAAACCATAGCAGTTTGGTTTTGCCTGAGCCTACTGGGAAGGGCAAGATCCAGGCCCCTGCTCTCCTCTCCCCCTACTGGGTTCTGAGTGCAAATTACTTTTACACTTAGAACTCAGTCTGCAGCAACTGAGGTAATCTAAGGACAAAGGGGAAAAGTGAAAGGAGAGAGAAACAAGAATATTTTAAAACCAGCTGAAAAAGTGGGATGACAGAGGAATAATTAGGACTGTTCCTGCCAAGTTGGGATAGTTGGAGAGTATATAAAAAGTGGGAAGGAAAAAAAGGAATCATGTGGCACATTTAACATTAACCAATTTATTTCAGCATAAGCTTTGGTGGACTACAGTCCATTTCTCCTGAGGGATGCAGTACAACCTCAGTAGACAACCATTTAAATACATGGGGCTGGGGGTGGTGGATGTGAAATGTAATAAACACAAATCATGCTAACATGGAGATGAAAGTACAGATCTTAATGGTGGAAGTGTTACAATGACCTACACCCCCTCCTGATAATATCTCGTAAATTGGCAATATTAAGACATTTCATGGGGTCTAGTAGACTGGGACAGACCAGATAAGTAAGGTCAAATGGAGGTCCCAAGGTCCCAAGAAGGTGTTGTGGAAAAATACTAGCAGACACACCCAAGCCCCTAGTAAACAGAGCCATTAAGGTGGTATGTGCTAATCCCCATTGGGGCACACTTGCCGATGAGTCACACATCACAAACAAACAAGTGACCAAAACAACCCTTATCCCCAGGAAATATTCCTCATCATCTCCTCCTGTCCTACAATTGGGGCTTGTCATAAACCCATCAATGCCTACCTCTCAGCCCTTAATAGAAATCAGCAAAGTTATGGTTTCCTTTGTTTAAACAGTGGGAAACCCATTTATGCTTTGATCTAAACACAAACACCCCTTTAGGACATGAAATACAGTAAAATATTTAGTCTCCAAACAATAGGAAAGTGTGCCACCGTGCTACTGTGGATGATGCGCGTTCCCAGATTGGACTTCAGTGCCACCCTCAGACTTCCATCTGAGTACTTAGCTCCCCTCTACAGGACTGGTCATTATTGCCCTATCTCTATGAATCTATTCCTCTATTCAGCCACTCTGCTATAACTCTTTGTTAGTCTTCTGTGGTTATTGTGAGCATGTGCTTTGCATGTTGAGTACCCTCCATGTCATTTTCCAATAAAAAACATTTATAATATTTCGAATTGGAGTTTTTTGCAGTGTGTACTGGTATACAAAGATGGAAAGATCCCAAAAGTTACCTGATCTCTTACAGCCATCCACTAGAGCTAATAATTCCCCCAATTAATAACTGAGACTTTGGCATCATAGGTGGGCCCCCCACAGAACCCCCGCCTCTTCAGGTAGCAGTAGCTCTTACAAGTATGTACATTCCAGAGCAGATAAGCAGATAAACACATCTATGGTAAATAAAAGCATGAATGGAAGAGAACGATTGTGGCATATTTCACACTACATAACTACACCAGGACTCCACAGGAGACAACCATGGCAGTTAAAGTGCCATCAAAGTGCTGCAAAATGTATGAAAGTACATTTTGTCTAAGGGAGAAAGCAGACAGAGGAAATGTTCCTGTTGGTTGTTCTATCTGTTGTCACAGTTCTCAAGTTTTTTTTTTTAAAACAACAATAACCACAACATGAGATTCCCCTTTTCATGGAACAAACCAAGGCAATTCCCAGCACAAACAGAAACATTTTATTTCATATAGAAGCTGGCCTTTTTATACTAAGCTACACATCACAGACAAACCCCACAAAAAGAAAACCTTTGAAAAGGCTCTTTGGTTTTTTTGGTCCGATTAAAGGGCATTCCTTTTTCTCTTTACTGGATAGGAGGCAGAGCACAGGTTCTTTATGATAGCACAGTAAGATTTCTGTAACACTGTAGCTTGAAAAAAGAAGGCATGCCTACCCAGATCTCCAGAGCCAATAATGAGCACAGATACAGAAGAGATCTATGATTAGCCAATTGTATATGGCGTTATGAAATCTGATATTGATTGACCAAATTGCCTACTCCATTTTCTTCATTCTCCCTCCACTCCCTGTAGACTGGAGAGGACCATGCAATTTTTTTTAAAAAAAATACAGTCCAGAAAGTTTCAACAAGAAATAAATGAAGCTTTCTGTTGCTAGAGATCTCACCGTTTTTTTGCAATAATTTGAATAGGCCATTAAGTCCAGTAGAAAGGCAGACTAAACCTAAAGAGACTGGACCTGGATGCAAATATTAATTTAGGGGAAAAAAAAGTCCAAACAGTGTCATAAAACATGCAACAACGGTGGTACTGAGATACAGAAAAGGACAATTGTAACACTGTTATAAACCTTGAAAAGACTGATTTAGCATAACAATCTGGCTTCTGGAAGTTAATACACTCTGGAAGCCAATAATTATAAGCTGCTAGGCTTTTAATTGTTACTGAGGTGTGAAAGCAATACATACTGCTTTCAGGAAAACAGAAACTAGTTTGTGGGTTAATTCATAAAATTACAGCATATCTCCATTTATGACACGGGTATGTGCAGAATTTGTACCTAGTCAGATAGAGATCTGACATGGAAGGAAAAGACATAGAATACATGACATCTCACCAATTATGAATGATGCTACAGACTTTCCTCTACAACACGATCCTATTCTTATGCTGCACAAAGAATACAAACAGAATGTATATTGCATGTATCTCCTCCTGAACAATGAACACTGGAAAGAAATTAGAAACACGGTAGAAGTCAGTGTTCTAATGATTGGTAAGTGCAGGGCTGGATCAATACATTTTGCTTACTGTGATCAAGGAGAAGACAGTGTCTCATCCTATATGCAGAAGCCAACAAATCTTTCTTCAGCATTGGTGACAAGATAGCATCCTCCACCATGTCACAGGGCAACAAGCCAGCTGAAGTGGTGCAGAAAAGATCACATGGCACAAGGTGCTCTCAGCTCTATTACTTCTTTCTGTCCCTTGCATAGGCAGCCACTTTATTTTGTCTAATGGTTTAAGCCAGCTCTGAAAGTGTACCTGTCTAATACACCACGAAGGTAGGTGGTGGTGAGATATAGATAAAATTGCACAGGGAGTCCTGTTTAAAAGTACATCTGTGCTGCATGATCCACTGGGACTAGCAGTGATTATGTGCAGATAATGGTATTTCACTGAAAATTATGTCCCTAGTGATTTTTCACAGAACATTATGGAAATATACCAGCCACAATGATGTTATTTCAAAATAAAAAGGACAAGCTGTTGTTTTTTGCACAGGAGGGATCCTGATTTTAAACATGAGTCTTGTAAATATAATAAAGACTTCTAGTAGCACTTGCAAAAGATCCCTTGAGATGGTGCAGGAAAGAAATTAAAATTAAAAGTTAAAATGCTGCTGCTACATTTCCCATTCATGGCTTTATACAAGGAAATATTTCATTTACAGCACTAGCCTAGTTGCAGTTTATTATTATTAGTGCACTATATTTATAGCATCATCTGCCAAGGACACATTAAGATAGGGTTGCCACATTCCACTTCCACAAATTTGAGGCATCTAGTTTGCATATTATGAAATTATTCTAATTATGCAAATAACTAATTTGCATTCTATTTATACAGTTAATCACATCAATTGTTGCATTTTTCTTCCTCTCAGTTTCAACCTTCATAGCATTTTTTACAGTTACAATTGATATGAGAGAACCAGTATAGAGTAATGTTTAAAGTGCTGGCCATAGAATAGGTGTGGTCAAATTGTCATCAGAGATACATCATAAATATTTTATTATAACTAGAAAACAGTCTTCCATAACATTATTTTACCTATTTGACCTTTTATCAAAATATACATGCTAACCAGTTCATCCATACTATGTCTCCTCTCCAACCCAATTATTGTTTGTTAATGCTAGTTAAGCTAATGCTAAATGTCTGTACTTTTTACACTTCTATTCCTTCTTATCTCTCTAATTACATCCTCCTATCCAAGACACATGTTTAAATATCTGTCAACTAGGACAACTCTCCACACATCTAATGAAATGAGCTGCTGTCTGCAAAAATTTATGCCAAAAAAACCTTGTTAGTTTGTAAGAGTGGAAACTTTTCAATAGATAAGAATAGATAATAGATGCTCTTGTTTTTGCTGCACAAGACTAGCCCCCTAAAAAGTCTGAAAAGTATTCCTTGGTGTAAGAAAAAAATATTTCAAAGCAAGTGCCAATCTAATGTGGTGGATATGTTTGTCCCCTTAACATCATCCTTGTCTCTCTCGCTGGCTTTTCTTCGCAAACGAAGATTCAGGAAGGACTCATCCCGCGCTTTCTGCAAGCGCGCTGATGACTGAAAAGGCCAATCCAAGATAAACATGTCTGGTTGCAGAAAGCACAGCAGAAGGTCTCTTTGGGTGATGATTCCAGGTTGTGATTCTTTCTGCGTTGTCATTTCTCTTCAAGACTTGTTCGGCATGAGCTCTGAAATAAGGCTGCAGCATTGTGGATAGTGCGTCTCCAAGCCTCCCGATGTGAGGCCACAGCAAACCATTGTTGGTGATCAATTTGGCCGAGCCTGAGATGTTCTTTCAGGGAGTCCTTGTATTGCTTTTTTTGGAGCGCCCCTCTTACGTTGACCTGTGGTGAGTTCACCGTAGAGTACTATTTTGGGGAGGCGATGGTCCTCCATCCTAGAAACGTGCCCTGCCCAGCGCAGCTGTGTTCTCAATATCATGGCCTCAATGCTGATGATCCCTGCTTGCTCAAGGACAGCAACATTCATCACATAGTCAGTCCAGTGTATATTTAGGATTGTGCGTAGACAGTGCTGATGAAAGCGTTCGAGGAGTCGTAGGTGGTGGCGATAGGTGACCCATGTTTCAGACCCATAAAGGAGAATAGACAGTACAATGACTCTATACACACTGATTTTTGTGCTTCGCCTCAGGTGTTTGTTCCTCCAGACTCTTTTGTAAAGTCTTCCAAATGCACTATATGCCTTTGCTAATCTGTGATCAATCTCTTTGTCAAATCTTGGCATCTGAGGAGATGATGCTTCCCAGGTAGGTGAACTGCTGAATGGACTTAAGCACAAATTTGCCTATGGCAATGTACTTATACTTCTTAACATAAATCATTTCTATATCTTCATCCTTATAGCTACTGTTGTACTGTAGAGGTAAATACTATTCCTTTCTTATGCACATACAAGTTAGCAGGGCATGTGTGTGAGTAAACAGTTCAAATGCCATACTCCCAAGACAAATACATGTGAAGTTAGTCCATCAAATGTGGAGTTAATACATTATCTTTTCTTCATTCTTCATTGCTTTGATCCATTTCCCCAAAATCTGAAGATTCACAACAAGGATCTGCCTTAATAAGTTTCTATCCATCCTCTCCTCTTGCCTTTTCCCAGTTCAGTCTTTCATCAGAGTAGCAGGTGACTATTTCAGGGAGCAGAGCACAAAGTCAATGAAACAATGGAGCACTGTTCTACTCCTCCTGGAGGACCTTTGCTGCTGCTGTTGCTACTGCCTTTCCTCCATCACTGTGCTCCTAACCTGCCCCATCTCCATTCTCCCCCCTCTCTGGACTCACTTCATGCCTCTGCTGTTAGCATCTCTCACTCTCCCTTCCCTCCTGCTCACTTCCCTAGCCTCACCTTGTGCACTCACGGTGTGCCCTTCCCTTGCTTCTTGTACTCTGCCACTCACACTGTTCACTTCCATCTCTCAGACTCTTTTCCTCATTTCATCTGACATCCTCTAAGTATGCTCCCCTTGTTCTTCATTGCTCACACTGTTGCTTTTACAGTACTTTCCTTATGTGTATAATTCCCAGGTGGACTTGTTTCTTGCAGAACAATTTGACTGCAGAACTCCCCCTATCTCCGGGCTAGAGACTTACCCTTTAAAAAATGAATAGTTGGACCTTGGGCCAGGTGGTGGTCCAAACAGGCACCAGGTGACATGCCTAGAATATGGATAAAACCTGGCCAGACCAGACATATGGCAACCTCACATTAAAAAAAACAAAAAACAAGCATTTGTGAAAAGGAAAGGACAAGTCCTGAAATGCTTTGATATCTTTATTGGTGCCCTGGATTGATAAGTTAGAATAGAAAAAAAAATCCACTCACAACATACACAGAAACAGACATCCATAAAAAATGTTGTGTGGACACACAAAAACTCCCAGATACAGATAGATCTATAATTTTAGAACCTATCAATGTTAAGTTTTGATATTTAGAAAGTATTTAAGCACATCAGGCAAGATCATGCAACAGATCCTTTAATCTTTCACTTTTGTATGGAATGTTTAGAGCTTGAAGTAAGACCTCAAAAGAGCTTCTGATGAAATTATTACCTTTGATGAAAAAAAAGGCAGGGAAAAATGAGTGATGATGCAATCTTTGTTTTAGGCTATATATCTACCATCTCTTGTCATTTCACTAAAAGGATACTTGAAAAATGGATGGATGGAAATTCCACAATAGTGAGAACACAGAGAAGCCCAGCCTTTTCCTTGAAATCTTTGTATAAACAATGTTAGAAATGAAGTACTGTCAGCAGAATTAGACTGACTGAGGGCTTGTCTAGATGATGAAAATACTCCTCATAGAATTTGAGAACACCTTTTGTTTTAATGAGATCCCAACAAGATTAGCAGTTTTTAGAAGCCTCCCCAACTCCATTTACTGTGCGGGAAAAGCCTTCATGTCTTTCCCTGAGGTTTTTTGAATAATGTGTGGGAATGTGCATCACTGCTCTCATTTGGACATCTGATTTGCATCACAGCGCATTCTCGACAAGGGTGGAAGTGGAAAGCTGATTTGGTCAGAGGTATGGGGAGGGAGGGCTTGCCAGCAATGAAGTGGCTGGAAGTGCCATTTTTTAGTTTTGTGTTATCAATCATGAGCTTTTTTTTTTTTTTTTTGCTGTGCTGAGGTGACCAAACAGCTTTTTAAAACAGAAGGTTGCACTTGCACACCTTTGATTTATAGTTTTTTTTAAAAATGTGCAGTGGTAACAACTTGTGGAGAATAATAACATGGGTAATTCACTCTCAGCCATCTTGATTCACAGGCATGGTTGTGTGTGAACTTCAAACACAGATAACTGCATACCAGCAATTTTGCCAAAGGAATGTGGAGACAAATGAATGCTGCTGAGAATTTGTGTTAATGCATAGCAATCCACATTATATCTTCTTGTCTAGACAAGCCTTGGGTATCTGTATAAGAAGGGTCAGCTTATTTCATAGGATTTACTATGTGATTTACCTTTAACTTCACATTGTTAAAAAAAAAGAAAAGAAAGCAGAATGAAATAGACATTGCAATTTCACTGCACGCATAAAGTTGGCCAAGAATTACTGTCTGTGTGGAAAAGAACTGTCAAGCAGATTGTTCCAAGGCATAGCTTTCTGCAATGAATGTTTGGAGAGTGCAGAAACTCATTTCTAACAGTAAAACTGACACTTCAGAGAAGGACCATAGTTCAGTAGAAGAACAGTTGCGTTGTTTCCCAGCTTCCAGGGTGGGGAAAATATGGAGTGTAGGAGATATGCAAACCCCTTAGACTCATCTTTCTAGCCTCCAGACTCCCAGCACTCCCTCTAATCCCCTGAGGCCCCCCCCAAATTTTAATTCCCCCCCACAGGTGATTTTTGTGTGTTTTTGACCTACAAAATACTGAAGAAACATACAAGACCCTTGTAAACATACTGTTTTGCTTCCCCCCTCCATTGAGAAGCCTTGGTTTTCAGCTGCAAAGTGACTGGAAATGTTAATATAGTAAGTCACTTTGGGTATGTCACTAACAAACTAAGAGCAGTCTATGGAGAACAAGAGGGGCTTTGAAAACTGTCTCCCTCCAGCAATTGCTCAGCTAAAAGGATGATGAGATAGAGGTGACTGGAAAGCCACTCTGAGGGCTTGTCCAGATGTGGTGGTTTACTGTGAGTGGGTACACATTTTTGCCAATTCGCAACAGTGAAGTTCATTTGTCTTTATCATTTCTGTGGCTATTCACATCCATCTGTGTTCAATCGAATCGAGCGGGCACACGTGCTAATAAAGGGCAATTGAATGAAAATGCACAGTGATGTGCGTTTGGATGGCCACACATCCGAAAATGTGCATTTTCCAGGAAGTTTCGGGGGAAATGGCAAATCCTTTTACTGTGCAGTTTGTGGAATTTGTAGTCACCCTCACTATGAATACTGTGAATCCCCTTCAGATCTTGTTCAGACAGATTGTATTCTCTATGAATTCTATGAGAAATATTTTCCTCATCTAGACAAGACCAAGTCAGAATAAACAATGCTGGGCTATATAGCCAAACAATCAGAACTGGCAGCAGAGCTTTGGAAAGCCCTGCCCAATATAAAGTGGCTTCCTATGTTCTTTGTGAACATTTCCACTGTAGCCTGCTCTTTCGAACAATCAGGATTTGGGAGTGCAAATAGTGTCTCATTTTCACTTAACATAAGCATGTTAAGTAGTGTTCTTTTTGTGTGTGCTTCTTTTATTAAATCATGCTTTAAAACACAATTGAATGAACAATCTATTAAATACATAGATGGCAGTAAATCAACATGAATACAATCAGATAAATATTGTGATTACATTCGAGATAATTAGTCAGTGTACTCAATGAACAGCCTTTCTTTAGCCCAGTGTGTTGTTCCATAAGGTTACTGTGAGAAGGAGGACTCATTGTGAGTTTCTTCTGATTTGTACATAAATGAAAAGCACACTGAATACTATAAAAGTTGTCACTGATGTGATAGATAGGTTAAAAAGCAGTGTTAATGTAAGAGAGAAATGGAAGAAATGTAAGGAACAAACTGTGATATTTTATTGGAATAAATATGTGGACAAGGTGATCCTACAAACATTGTTTATGGTACTTTGAGTTCTTAAAAGGCTTTTGACGAAGTCCATCACTAAAGTATCTTGAACAAATGTAACAGTCATGGGATAAAAGGAGAGATCCACCTATGGAATGAAAACTGGTTAAAGAACAGGAACCAGGGAGTTCTAGAGATGGAGGGAAGTAGATAGTGGGGTCCTTCAGGGATTTCTATTGTATCTAGTACTTTCTAATTGGCTCATATATGATCTGGATTTGTGGGTGACCAATAATGTTGCCATACTTGCAGACAAAACCAAATTATTTAGGGTTGTTAAAACAAAAATGAATTGCAAACTGTTCTCAAATGATCTCCCCAAACTAAGGGGAATGAGCTTTAAGATAATAAATGTGATTCAGTGTAAGTGTGCTAGGGTAGCCCAAGTTATTATATTGTCTGAAACAAAGCAACAAATTGAACCTGTTCCCAAAATTCAGGTGCATAGTAGCCTAAGCAAATCAAGTTGTTTTGGTACTTGGGGCAAATAGTCTCACAAACATGGCTCTCTTTTCCTATGAGTAAAAATACAAAAACTAATAACCTGTTGCCTAACACTCAAAATCTATTTGCTGAGACAGCCCCCTACTCTGTTTAATGGTGCAAAGATGTATCTAATGCCCAATGGTGCACCTTTTGCGTGTGTAAAGGGTATTTGCAAGTGTAAAGTGATGTATATTGGCATGAAAAAAGATCCAATTTCATGTGTATACTGATGGGATTTGGGCTGGCAATGACTGACAAACAATGAAATGTTGGGGTAGTGATGGGTAGCTCAATAAAAATGTCAATCCACTGTGAAACTTACATGAGAACAACAAATTGCACATTGAGTATAAATTAGAAAAGGAAATAGGAAAATAGAACTGCCAGTATCATACTGCCCTTATACAAATCTATGGTGACCACATTTGGAGGGCTTCTAAAGATTATCTTAACAGGTGAGCAGTCTTGTGGGGTGAATCAGTCCTTCAGATAACCCAGTCAAACCATTCAGAACTTAAAGATCTTCATCAACACTTCTAACTGCTCAGAAACAAGTGAAAGGCAGTATGGCCATTTCAACAAGAGAGTTACATCATGCTCTCTATATGTGGCTGCTTTTAACAACCTAGTCAGTATATTTAAACCATTTACATTTCCCCAGTACTCCTTAGGTGCTTGCCTCCCTGAACTTTTTTGTCCTTCTTCAGACCTCTGGCTTCCCTAAGTCTGGTCTTGTGCATAGATGGTACCATTCTAGCTACCTAAAGATACAGCTACAGAGAATTAGTTTCCTGAATTAGCAACACTAATAGTATATAGGATAAATCTTTCTGTGTTCCACTGAAGAATGTCAGAATGTGAAGGATATATTCCGATACTCTTTCAAACATCTTTCATTATCCGTTCTTCTCAGCACATCAGACAGCATCTTTTTTGAGATATGTCAATAAGACCCTTCAAGCTGCAATTAAATTTACATCTGCTCCTAAACTCCATCAGCATGTAGCCACAATGCCACTGAGTTGCTTTAAAGTAGTCTTAAAAATGTGAAGCATTCCAGACATTTTAATTGCACGCATTGCATAAGACAAGGGTTGGTTCACAAAAAGGATCAACAGGGAGAAAATTGACTTGCAACCACTTTATTTCTTGTTCTGTGCCAGGCACAAAAACCTCTGGAATTCCTCATCCCATTGCCATTCTGAAGTACCTAATTTATCTAAAAGCTATTTGTGCCTTTTAAAAAATGCTCATGCTTTTCAGAATTTTTTAAAGTGTTCAAGTTGAAAACAGCTTTCCTAGTACGAAAAGAAAAGTCAAAGAATGGAAAGGACAATAGCAGCTGGTGGTTCCCATTTTGCTGGGTATGTGTGTGAATCTGCTCTAAGTTTCAGCCTGAACTTTAAAGGAACTATCCAAGGCAGTGAATCTAGTTCAGAGATAGGTTCAACACTTGGATAGCTCCTTTAAATTTTAGTTAGACTAAACCCCTGACTATATTCACTGCCACGCTGACCTGGGAGCCACTAATCTCCAGTGGGAAAGGAATATGGTCCATTTAGTTTGCACTCTTGTTTCCAACACTACCCAGTGAAATGCTCCTGAAAAGCAAGGCACAAGAGAAGCCATACAAACAGGCCACAAAGGTATTTAACCAGCTCTCTCCATTTATTGCTTATGTATCTGGAGATTCCACATAGCCCTCAATATGTTATACTTGGGGAACTATTCCCCACTGTGACAGTGGCTCTATTCCAGTTTATTCCTTCAGTGGTCAGTGGTTCAACTGTCCTTGCCCACAATCTTAATCACAAAACTCACATAGTCTGGTTGGTTTCCGGTATCTTAACATCTTTCTTTTCTCCCTCAGGGCAGTGGTGATAGCTGCTCATTGAAAACATGAAAATAGGGTCAAAGTACACTGCACTACAAAATACAAATGTCTCATCAGAACCTTTTTTCTAAGATAATGATGAAAAGCATTTATAGCTGTACCAGAGCTAGGGGGAGGAAGGATTAAGCTTCTGCTCCCTTCATGATACAGCCCTGATAAAAATTCCCTCCCCTTCCCCATTCAGTAGAAAGATTTTGTTTTGTTTTAAAAAGCAGGCTTTATTATATGTTATGCAGTTTTCATTTTGTTTGACTTTACAGAATCACAGAAATCCAGGATTTTAGGATAGCTGTAACTGCTTGGAGTTCGTCCCCTCGCCTGTTCCTCTCCAGTCCAGCCTATCTACATGCCTGCTCATGGAACTCTTCAAGTATACTGCAATATTTAAGTATTAAAAGAAAAAGAAAATTTAAAACCAGAATAAGGGCATAGAACAGCACTACAAAGAGGACCTCTGGCCTGTTGACCTAATCTGGTCCATGGATGGTAGGAAGCCAGCCCATGTAAGTCACACTTCAGGGTGCTCAAGTTCTGTTATCATCATAGGAGCCAAATGAGCCCTGATTTCAAGCACCAGCTGAGAGCTGAGAGATCCTCCTCCTCTCCTCAGCACCAAAATTGCCCTTTCCATGTGGGGAAGGAAAAGAAAAGGGAACCCAAGTGAGAAGCTCCAACCCATGCTTTGACTGAAGACCTGAAATCATCTTCTGTTCTCCTCTACTCAGCCAATATAGAAAAGAATAATCTCATTATCAAGAGAAGGAACTTCTGAGGTCACATAGAAACCAGAAACCAAATTGATAGGCACACAACCTCATGAGTTCACAAATTCACCATCAAGGGGAACTGCAATGATCTGATCAACAATAAAAATGTGCAAGCCTGAGCCAACTTGGAATGTAGTTTGGTTGTGTTGATGTGTCATCCACAACATTCCAATCTTGGGCTGAGTGTTCTTTTCCCATGGAATCCATAAATTGTCCTTTGGCCTCCTGGGACAAATGTTGTTTTAGAAATACTGGGAATAAGAGATCATATATTCCCAGTTCAAGTGGACTGATTGCTTACCTACCCCCTTGCCGTCGTTGCCTTTATTTATTTATTTATTGTATTTTATCTTTGTTTTAATTTTCCATTAGTTTAATTTAGTTTTAAGGGATGGGAGGGTTAGGATGGGGAAGGATTGTTTTAACTTGATGTTGTTTTAATCTTGCTGTACGCTGCCCCAGTTGCTGAGCAGAGGGGCGGGTTAAAAATAAAAAATTATTATTATTTATTATTGTTATAATCATTCTGTAATATCTCTCTCTCTGGCTTTTCTTCGCAAACGAAGATTCAGGAAGGACTCATCCCGCGCCTTCTGCAAGCGCGCTGATGACTAAAAAGGCCAATCCGAGATAAACAAGTCCGGTTGCAAAAAGTGCAGCAGAAGGTCTCCTTGGGTGATGTTTTTGGGTTGTGATTCTTTCTGCGTTGTCGTTTCTCTTCAAGACTTGTTCGTCGTGAGTTCTCAAATAAGGCTGCAGCATTGTGGATAGTGCGTCTCCATGCCTCCCGATGTGAGGCCAGGGCGGACCACCGTTGGTGATCAATCTGGCCAAGTCTGAGATGTTGTTTCAGGGAGTCCTTGTATCGCTTTTTTGGAGCGCCCCTCCCACGCTGACCCGTGGCGAGTTCACCGTAGAGTAGTATTTTTGGGAGGCGATGGTCCTCCATCCTAGAAACGTGGCCTGCCCAGCGCAGCTGTGTTCTCAATATCATGGCCTCAATGCTGGTGATCCCTGCTTGTTCAAGGACAGCAACATTCGTCACATAGTCAGTCCAGTGTATATTTAGGATTGTGCGTAGACAGCGCTGATGAAAGCGCTCGAGGAGTCGTAGGTGGTGGCGATAGGTAACCCATGTTTCAGATCCATAAAGGAGGATAGACAGTACGATGGCTCTATACACACTGATTTTTGTGCTTTGCCTCAGGTGTTTATTGCTCCAGACTCTTTTGTGAAGTCTTCCAAATGCACTATATGCCTTTGCTAATCTGTGATTGATCTCTTCGTCAATCTTGGCATCTGAGGAGATGATGCTTCCCAGGTAGGTGAACTGCTGAACGGACTTGAGCACTGATTTGCTGACGGCAATGTGGGGATGGTGGTGTTCGTCCTGTGGTGCAGGCTGGTAAAGAACTTCTGTTTTCTTCAGGTTGACTTCTAGCCCAAACAGCTCTGCAGCTGTTGCAAAGCAGGACGTTAGGCGCTGCAGAGCTGCTTCTGTGTGGGCAACAAGGGCAGCATCATCGGCGAAGAGCAGCTCACGGACTAGATAGTTTAGAGTCTTAGTGTGAGCCCTCAGACGGCTTAAGTTGAACAAGCTACCATCAGTACGGTAGCGTATATAGATGCCGTCGTCTTCTTCAAGCTCTGCCATAGCACAAGAAAATGGCACCATCTCACCTGTCTCTTTCACATGCAGACAGGGAGGTGGCTTGACTTCTCTCTAACCTCCTAGGAAGTGAGGAGTTGTTGAAATGTTATGAGCATGTAGAGGAGGGAGAATTTTCTTCCTAAATATAATGTATGAAGAACACTGCTGACACAAGGAAGGGATTTATGGAGGCTTTATTCTCAGCTTTGCTAAGTGCAAGTAAATTGTAGCTCACATAAGCAAATGACTTTTTTGAGGTCCCAGAAAAAGGTTTTTAAGTAAGAGTACAGAGAATTAGATCCTTGTGTAATGGAAGCAGCTAAAGGTAGAGCTTTGTTTTTAATGCAGCTTGAAACTGTAAAAGTAGGATTTCTGATGCCAGAGCACAATGTGAAATGAGAGATCTGCAGCTTAACTGGAGAAAACAGCTCCAGGTAGGTAAGAAGGGGTATGCTCCCTGCTACTGAAAACACGGAACTTTCTAGCTGACATAGGAATAGACCAGTATTAAGCTCTTAATGGGTTTTAAAAACCAAGGGTGCACCTACACCATAAAAATAATGCAGTTTGGTACCACTTTAAGTGCTGCAGCTCGACCCTATGGAATCCTGGGAATTGTAGTTTTACAAAGTCTTTAGCCTTGTCTGCCAAAGACTTCTGGTGCCTCAAAAAACTACAAATCCCAGGATTCTGTAGGAAGGAGCCATGGCAATTAAAGTGGTGTCAAACATCATTATTTTTACTGTCTAGATGCACCCCAAGATTTTGCTGAAGTTAAATTTATCAATATACTATTGTGTACAATATGCAGCCAATTATTTACTTATTTCAAATTATTTCTACCCCATATTTATAAAAAAATAATAACTGCTCCCAAATACAATACAATACAATACAATACAATACAATACAATACAATCTAATAAAACTGAACTGAAAATAGCAGAAACCACAAAATGAAACTACAGAGCAGCATTTTCATCAGGGAAAAAAAAAAACATACCAGAAGTAAGAAGTGAAGTGTTTCTGCTCAGTTCTTTGGAATTTGTTAAAAGCTAGTGAATTTCCCTTGATAAAGAGATGTCTCTGGAATCACAGTGGGAAATGTGTTAGCACAGCTGTCTTGTGGTTTATTGTGGTTTTGGATTTTGTGGGTTTTTAAAATGCATCCTTCTTGTTGTAGCTTGGATATCCTTGAAAAGACAGTTTCAAAACTATGCTGCCATAGCTAAGGAAAGCCTGTCCCTGGTACCTTTCAATCAATATTCAAAGGAGACAGGGAGAGAACAGGTGGCCTATGGCCCGTTGTAGGGTTTAGAATAATAGAATCATAGATTGGTTCTTATAGTTGCAGGATGGGTTACCTACCCTGATACCCCCTGCCCCATATCCATCTATAAATAAATTGGCTGTATTTAATAATTAAGTCAAATGAGGCTTTCCTCGTAATGTGGCCATTAAAACCTGGGAAACTCCCCAACTAGGAAACCCAAATACAAACATTGCTCAGTCAGGTATGAACTTAAGGAGGGGACACCCAAATTCCATTTGCAAGGCAACTGAAGGTCCGAACACCTGGCTAATCCTATCAGCTAAAGCTGGGACACTCAATCTTGTAAAAGACTCTCATATCTTTACCCTTCTCCAAACAAAGGAAGTTGCTTCCTCCATTCAGTCGCCAAGTGTCCACACATTAAGATGCCATTAACATATCCAGAGTGTCTATAGTCTCACCCTGAGCAACTCTGAGAAACATTGTCTTTCACTCTAAATCCCATCCCCGGAAGGCAAATACTGACTATAAAAACCCTACAAAATTGTCTTCAGCGTTTTCATCTCCTCCTACATCCATGCTGCTGGTTTGTTGACAGACCCTCAGAGCTCACTCTGAGACCCCATTGCTACAGGAATATCTGCTCTACAGGACAGGTGTTATATCTCCCACAAACAACTACCTTTTCTACTCCTCTGTCCTACTTTATTCACTAGCCTTGTGTGAATGCTTAAAGCCTGAATGTGTGCATGAATGTTGTTATTATTGTTTTCCCAAATAAAGATCAAATTATTGTACTATCTAGCTTAATGTCTCCTCCTTAGTACCAGTAAACTAAGTTAAAAGACCCTGCTATCTGTTGCCCCCTCTCGCATAGCCAAGCTGAGTATATTAATTCCCCAAAATAATATCAATATTTTGAGGGTCCTTAAGACCTCTGAGCATTTAGGATAACAGATAGCCTACTCCTAAGCTATCTCTTGAAAGCAGGGGTGGGTTTCAGCCCTCAAATACCACCCCTGGAGAAGAACCTGAACTGCCCTTTTGTTTCATTCTTCATCCCAGGGAAAATGGAGAATTGTGCCTCCAGAAGCACGTGTGTGTGTGTGTGTGTGTGATAGCAGCTGAAACAAGGCAAAGGAGTGAGCCTTGTTTTAATGCATTGTTTTAGCCCTTTCTCCAAAAATAGAAGTGACCTTGGAAACCAAAAGTGTAGCCTGCAGGGGCTGAAGAGTTATGAGACTGGGGTAGGTGCTGGATTCTCTACAGCTTTCCTCCCTCGACTTTAAGTTAATGTCAACCATTTTAGTTTAGACCAGAAATGAAAAGATAGTTGGGATAATTGTTATAAGCTTGGCATGGTGTTCTCTGATTGTTTTGTTCCTACCAACATTGCAACAGAAATACTTTGTACCATTTGTATTTTATAGATTGTACTCCTCATTCAAAGCATTGCAATAATCTATTCCAGTAATTCAAGCAAGGAAGAAGGAAATCTCTTGTTGCTGCCATACCTTGATTCTCTGTTTGTGAGGTGTGCCAGATTTTTATGGAATGCTTAAAAAAATGTTCTGCAAGGACATTTAAAACAGTTGGATAATAAAGAGTTCAGACAAATGGGCATGCTATTTATAGATGGTTACTTTGACGTAACACTTCACTGTGGACACAAAGTGAATTGAAATAAGTAGAAACACTGCATACCAAAGATTTGGATTATAGGGATAGCATTGTTTTATACACAGTGAGAGAGGGAGAAGATTTGAGTTAAGATAAGAAGCCCTGGTGGCAAAGTGGTTAAATGCTGGTACTGCAGCCACAACATTGTGAGTTCTATCCTACAGGGCTCCAAAGTTGACTCAGCCTTCCATCCTTCTGTAGGTCAGTAAAAGGAGTAGCCAGCTTGTTGGGGGCAATTAGCTAACATATTTTAAACCGTTTAGGGAGTGCTTTGCACTGACAAGTGGTATAAAAATATAAATGCTATTGCTATAATATCAGTTATATTTACTGATATTAACAGAATAAGGCTGATATGGTAATATTATCCATGGTGTTTATGAGTTAACAGGAAGAGGTTTAAATGTGAGAAGATTGAGTTTCCTCCCTTTTCAACTGTTATCCCATGGTGGCAATCCATCGTGCTCTGTCCAGGACTAGCTCTCTCTCTCATCCACCACTAGCTGCCCAATGTTACAGTATACAGATTTGCATGAGTTACTTACCTGAGTAGATTAAAACAGACATAACTAGAGGCTAGCACTCAATGATTTGATTGGTTATTTTTATCAAGATGTTAAATCAAGCACATCTCAATCTAATTCTGTATTCCAAGCCAATTCCTACCAACACTTATCCTGCTCACTAGTGTACTGATGGTATTTTTAGCAAACTTCCCTTCCTTGTATGCCTTTCCCTCATGTTTCTTCCTCTATTAGCCCTTTCCTTCTGATTGGAAATGGGACAGAGTCCTTCCTGCTCCTAATCAAATTGATCTTTTATAGCTACACATTTTGAAGGGAAGGTGTTGAAGCATGTGTGTGTGTGTGTGTGTGTGTGTGTGTAGGTTTCCAGAAGTTAAAAAGAGGTGATAGGTACTTTTTGGTTGAGCAACTATATGAAAGCAAGTTCCAGGCATTCCACCACACTTTAGTGTGATCAAGAAACAGAATCTAGGATGTGCTATGTAGATGAAGAATTTAAACTATGAAGGGCAGCAAGGTTGATTCTCAGTCACTGAGGCAAGGACAAGATACAGGTTGAGATCCTGCAGTAGGAGATGTAGTGTAAAGTTCTACCATAGCAAAACTAGAAACACGCCTTCCCCAGAGGACTCACCTTCCTCCTGTATCCCCCTTCATGGCCCAGAAGTCCTGGAAGATTACTTCATTGTTGTGTATCTGGCTATAAGGGCATAGTAGTTCCTATACTATATGGCCATGAGGGCTATAGGAGGTGGGTTATCAGGGGGATGCAGTCATTGCTCGAAGGAGAAAGAAAATTCCAACCTCCTCAATGACTTATCCCTATGTATATCACTAACAGGATGCCAGGCATAGCCTTCACATTAATGGCTATGTGAGGGAGGAGAAGAAAAGTAAGGGAGAAAATGAACCAAGTGCTTTATGTGGCCTGTGCTTTATGTGTTACAAAGACAGAAGTCACTTAATTTTTTTTTAGAAATGTTATCTTTTAAAAATGTTATCTTTTAAAAATGCATTCACAGGCTTATGTTGCTTCAGATGCAGGTACTTTTGGATCCCAGAGTTTTCTTCCTATTTCCTGATAATCTCATTTTATGATTATGTAATACTAATCTATAAGGTAATAGATCCTTTTAGTTATACCCTCTTTAAAAGATCTTTTGGGAATGGCAACTCAAATGCTTGATTCTGGTAAGAGAGGTCAAAAGAGAACAATCAAAACGGCCATCCGAATTTGACAGAACATAGAGAATAGAGGTGTCTTAAGGGGAATTTAGCACAGGCAGATATCAGGAAGAACCAATAATCCCACACATGTAAATAATTTTTATCACCATCAGTTATTTATATAGCTCCATCAATGCACATGGTGCTTTACAAGTAAAGGAGCAACAAAACCGTCCCCTGTCCCAGGCTTAAGAAATGACACAAAAGGAAAGGGGGATGGCAGTATGGGACAGGATTAAGTCCAGCAGATAATGCCTTTTCTTCTCTCCCTCTCAGGCCATAACAGTAGCAGTTGGGATGGATGGAAGGCCTTTCATCTGCTCCTGGGCCTAGGTATCATGGAGCTGTGCCTGTCTCTTTTTCACTACCTTCGCGGTCAGGGCAGTTGAAATGGAAGGAAGGCCCCACATTTGCTCCTGGGCCTAGACATGATGGAGTTGTGCCTGTCCTTCTCTTCCTCCTGGGCCAGGGCAGTGGCAGCTAAGGATGGAGGGAGGGCCTTTCATCTGCTTCTGGGCCTAGGCATGATGGAGGTGTGCCTGCTTCCTTTTCTCTCCCTCTGATGCCAGGACAGTGTCACCAGTCAGATCTTTAATTATGGCAAGATGTGACTACCATATTTTCCCTCTTTCTCAATGCAAGCACGAAACTCCAATCTCTTGCAACACAGTGCCCTCTAGCATAATGTCAGGCATATTCCAAACTGGTTTAGGAGAAGATGCAACCTGTTCCAAAGGAAACCCCTGCTCTAGAAGTATAGGCATTCTATACCAGAAGTAACATATCACATTTTTGGTCACGAGGGATACCATTAATACCAGGAAGCATTTGGAATTTACTGGTATTTGTACCCAGTGCAAAAATAGTAGTATACCATTACATTTGAGAGGCTGAAATATGAGTTGTGAAGGTCACAATTCAAATTTCAGCTCTGCTGCGAATAATGTGGCCTGAGGCAAGCAAGTATCTTTTAGCTGTACTTTTATATCTACAATATGAGAATAATAATACTGAAGGAATGTTGCAAGGTTACTGAGATAATGCATGCAAAGTATTTTGGGAGTTCTAACACAGGAGCAGAGAACTTCTGGCCCTCTAGAAGCTTGAGTGGTTAGGGTTCTGGGCTCTGAAGCCCAAAATACCAGGAAGGCAAAAGGTTCCCCATTCCAGTAGAAAAAGACTACTTATAACTTATAACTATGATTAAGAGCCAGAATGGTGTAGCGGTTTGCACATTGGACTACAGCTCTGGAGAACAGAATCTGATCCCTACACAATCATGGAAACCCACTGGGTGAGCTTAGGCAAGTCAAACTCTCTCAGCTTCAAAGGAAGGCAAAGGTAATCCCCTTCTGAACAAATCATGCCAAGAAACCCCGTGATAGGGTCACTATAAGTCAGAAATGACTTGAAGGCACACAGCAACAAACAGCAAATGATTAAGTCAGCAGTCCAATTAGCTTGCTACCTTACTGAAAATTATTTAAACTCTCAAACAATTTTTTTCCTATCTTAACTTCAGTTGAGCAGCACAAGTCTGGCTTTAGGACGGGATATGGAGTGGAGACTGCCATGGTTGCTCTGGCTGATGACCTCTGCTTGGGTATCGACAGGGGTAGTGTGACCCTGTTGGTGCTCTTGGACCTCTCAGCGGCCTTTGACACAATAGATCATTCCATCCTCCTGAATCGCCTGAGGGGGTTAGGAATTGGAGGCACTGCTTTGCAGTGGTTCCGTTCCTTCCTCTCAGGTAGATCCCAGAGGGTGAGGCTCGGGGACAGCTGCTCTACCAGAATAGAGCTTAACTGTGGCGTTCCTCAGGGTGCCATCCTGTCCCCGATGCTATTTAACATCTATATGAAGCCGCTGGGAGAGATCATTCGGAGGCATGGAGTGCGTTGTCATCAGTATGCTGATGACACCCAGATATACTTCTCCATGTCTCGGTCATCAGCTTCGACTTCAGATGGCATCTCTCCTCTCAATGATTGTCTTAAAGCAGTAATGGACTAGATGAGGAAAAACAAATTGAGACTGAATCCAGACAAAACGGAGGTACTAACAGTTACAGGCCCGAAACCAGGTCTGGGAATACAACTTCCAGTCCTGGATGGAACTACACTCTCCTCCAAAGACTGTGTTCGCAGTCTGGGGGTGCTCCTGGACCCAATGCTCCAGATGTCTAATCAGGTAAATGCGACGGTCAGGAGTGCCTGTTATCAACTTCGGCTGATACGCCAGCTGCGCCCTTTCCTGGAAACTAGGGACCTCGAAACTGTGGTACATGCACTGGTAACCTCCCGTCTGGATTTCTGTAATGCGCTCTACATGGGGCTACCCTTGTGCTTAACTCGGAAACTTCAACTAGTTCAGAACATGGCAGCCAGGTTGATTTCTGGTGTTTCCAGAAGAGAGCATATAACACCTGTGCTAAAAGCTCTCCACTGGCTGCCTATTCGTTTCCGGGCACAGTACAAGGTGTTGGTTATAACCTTTAAAGCCCTGCATGGTTTGGGTCCAACTTATCTCCGGGACCGCCTCCTTCCGTACGACCCTCCCCGCACACTTCGGTCCTCTGGGAGGAATCTGTTACAGCCTATGAAAACAAGGCTGTCGGTGACGTCCCTGAGGGCCTTCTCCGCTGCTGCTCCCAGATTATGGAATGGCCTGCCGGACGAGATCCGTCTTATTAACACCTTAGACAGCTTTAAAAAAGCTGTCAAGACGGATCTTTTCCGGCAGGCCTTTCCTGAATAACTATCCTGGCCCAAGACTCGGCTGTCCTCCCTGAGCTGTAATCAGATTTTTTTTTTTAAAAAAACAACTATTGTATGTTTTAATCTTTTTCTAATTTATATGTTTTTAATTTACTGTATGTTTTTAATCTTTTATAGTTTAATATTATTTTAAGGGGGTGGGCTAGGGTACTGGGACTATGGAGTTTTTATATTGTAAGCCGCCCCGATTGCGTTGCAGAGGGGCGGGATAGAAATAAAATTTGATTATTATTATTATTATTAAGTCTTAATCATAGTTATAGCCAATTAGGGCTTTTCTCTTTAAACCAGGATTTGTAACCAACATTTTATACATGTTGATTAAGAGGAAACCTTGGGTTTGATTCACACGGGCATGCCTATCATTTGATGACTGAAGCAAAATATGGGCCATCACAGCATAAACCAGAAACTGAACTTTTGTACCACTCCCAAGGCAGTGCTACACAATTCACAGAGATACCAGTCATCAGGTGTCCAATAATTCTAGATAAACTAAGTGATGCACTTAAATGTGTGGAACAGGCCCTCCCATCTTAAGCTACATGAAGTTAAAATGAGAGGGAAGAATTTGCTATGGATAACCTGTGGCCTCTAGGGCTGCATGTGGTCCTTAGTCTGATCTTACGCAGCCTTCAGCCTCATTTCAAAAGCCTGCTGCATTAAGAGCAACTTATCCAGTTTTTTGAAGTCCACCAAGAGGGGAAAAAAGAGAGGGATGAGGGAGGGAATGAAAATGGAGTGTGATTGACTATACTTCACTCTGGCCCACCACTGGCTTGGGCTTTGCACATTCCCAGCATGAAACCTCTGACCAATTAACCTCAAGAGAGAATGCATCCTTCATAAGAAAAAAAGATTGGTCACCTTCTTGCTCCACAGATAGGAGAAGTTGAAGAACTACATGACTCCTTGTATATATCTCCCCGTTAATTAGAGATAGATAAGACAGAATCAGTTAAATGTACATGGACTGACAATGCATGCAGAAGCTTCAAGTTAAAGTATGTTGACTTTGAACTTTTATTTTGAGAAGGTCAAGAGTGGGCTAAGGACAACCACTCACAATTACTTGCATATGGTGCATGAAAAACTGAGAGGTTAAGTCATTATCTGGAGTGAAAAGTTGTGTACCTTGTGAGTTGTAATCTGTTGCTGGCATTGAAGTAATTTTTAGACATATATCTCTTTATGTTATTTTCAAAGGGCTGCTCTCATTCATTTTAGTTTTGTGCAACTATAACATCAGATTGCAATACAAGTGAACATATCTCCTCCAAGAATGAAACACTAAATGCTACATAAATGCAAATGTGCAACCATCTGTTTTACTTCTAGTCAAGATTTCTGATTTGTACATGCACATGTACTAATCTTTAATGTTGTGAACCACAAAGCCAGGTTATACTTACATGTAGGTGTGCTGGGATCTGCTGTCAGGTTTACAACTGGGCAGCAGTGACAAAGAAGTGAGAATGGGGTTCTCTATGTGAGGATTATCTATACAGCAACTAGAATGTATGTGATTCTGGCAACTCAAAAAAGTCTAAGACAGTCCTGAAGCAATTGTCATAGGACCATATGTGTAAAATGACCCAAGTAACAGTAGGATTTAGATCTGTTTAGAAATATTAATTGCATGTGAATCCAGGTACAATTTCAGAGTTCCAAGCATGATCTGGTTTTCGAAACTCAGCATTTAGGTTTACTAAAGTTTTACTTTAAACAGAAATATTTATAGGCAGTCTTCATTCAAGTACAGAGTAAGTGCCAAGAGTGAGTTTAAACCCCAGTGGGGAAAAAAAAATCCCCCAGTGGTTCACTAGCAGATCTGTGCTTATGGTGCATGAAAAACTGATGGTTCCCATGGGTGAGCTCAAACTGTCTGCTCCACTGGTCAGCCAAATAAGCACCACTGGGCCAGGGTGGTGGCTTTGGGCTGAGCAGGAAAGGAGTTTCCAGCTGTGCATGAAAGGGAGGAATCCAAGGAAAAGGCTGTTCTCCTCCCTCCTCCACCATGACTTCCTGCAGTCGGACAAGAGACTCAGAGACTTGCTGTCCAGGAAGAGCTCTTAGTGGGGGTGTTCACAGTATTTCCAGAAGCAAAGAATGTAACTGGGGAAGGTGTTATATGGGCTGGGCTGGGGAACTGAGATGGCTGTTTGGTGTAGCAGGTGAGGGAAAACATGGGTGATGTCTGGTGCCTGGAGAAGCTTGGATCCTGGCTTCGCTAGATGTGGGAGGACTTTCCACATTTACTCCCAGTCAGGCCACTTCACTTGACGGCGGCAGCAGCAGTGACTCTTGAGGAGTCCAGCTTCCTCTCCTGGTCCCACCAAGCATGAGTTTTGAGCCCATGGTGGCACAGTGGTTAAATGCCAGTACTGCAAGCCACAACATTATGAGTTTGATCCCAGAGGGCTCCAAGGTTGACTCAGCCTTCCATCCTTCCGTAGGTCAGTAAAATGAGTACCCAGCTTGTTGTTTAGCTGACACACATTGGAATTAGCTAACACACATTGGAAATCACTTAGGGAGTGCTTTGGCACTGATAAGCAGTATAGAAATAAATTTTCCTTGGTTTTTTTCCAGGCTGTGAGGCCATGTTCTGGAAGAGTTTATCTCTGATGTTTCGCTGCATCTGTGGCTGGCATCTGCTAAACAATCTAAAAACTTTTAGACAGGATGTCAACTTTTGTATATCATTATGTTTTTCTTTTAAATTCGTCAATTGTACAATGGATGTCAAAAACATTTGATCAATATTGATACCACTGGGAAAGACAAAAACATATGCAACATAATTGGGTCCTGGGCCCTCTTCTGGACAGCCAGTCTCCAGTAACTTGTACTGGCTTCCCCCTCTTGTCAGTCCTGGTAAAGTGAACCTGTTAACACAAAGACAGCAGTACTGCTTCAAACAAAACCATTTTCATTATTCCCATGCTTCTATGTGGGAAGAATTTGCACAGTGCCACATATTCTGAACAAACATATATTGTAGTAAGACTGTATTCATCATCTGCATGTACTTAGAAGGGGTGGCTAAATACGTAAGAAAACACAGATGCAGTCATCATGAGATGGGTGGAAATCTACAAATAGATTTGCTGTATGCGTTTATGTAGTCAATAGTTTTATGTAAAGAATCTCCAGGCAATCTAATATTTATAAACTTAAAACAGTTGCCCGCAGGCTATAATACTAGCATAATACAGGGCTATGTCCATGTCTTCTAACCCACCCCCAGACAGAATTTCACAGTGGGCTAAATGTTATAAATCTTCCCTTCCTTATCTTTCTAGCACAATAATGCTACCTTGTGACAGCATACATTATACAGTTAACCTTTCTGTAATTCTGTCACTAACTTATAGCTCAAATAATTGTATTGTGATTTTAAAATGTTATATGCCACCTTTAATCCCATGCTGGGAGAAAGGCAGGATATAAATTAATTAATTAATCAATAAAATAAATGAAAAGGAATGAAGCAAAAGGACAGAAGCAAGACTTCCTTATAAATGGCACTGAACAATGCAATTGCTGAAATATACACTGAGCCTAAGACATGTCTTAATATATTTTAAGTTTAGAAGTGTCTGTGAAAAATTGATGGGACTTTTCCGAGCTTTCCCAAGTTTTAAACAGTTTACTTTATAAACTCATTGTGACCAGGAGGCTTTCAGTAGGAATGTTTTGGATATGCTTTCACAACTCAAGATCAAATAATGATTTTTCAATGCAAAGACTACATGCTGTGCATTTTCCCCACCAGCACATTTGTTTATTGGAGAAAGAAATGTACCATTAGTACTTTTTGTATGTTTTCTTACTTAAAGCAATAAAGAGAAATACACTAAATGGAATTCTTTTCCACTATGTCAAATTCAGTAGTTTTACCAGTTACAACACTGAGCACTACAGACTTATAGTGAATTAGCTGACATTGTCTCTTTTGAAGGATCTCTTCAAGCTCTAATATTGTACCTTCATCATATTATGGTTTCCAGAATTCTTTAGAAGAAATGACACAATGTAAACATACACAGATAACATGATTAAAAAATAATCAAGCCTATAAAGCATTTTTCAGTGAAAACAGGGCAAGATGACAGCTGTGTTATTAGATTCACTAACAAACCAACTGATCTGTTCAAGTTATCTTTACATAGATGTATTATGGCTTAGTTATCAGAATATATTATGCTGGCTCTCCATCATATATCAGCTATGGCATGTCACCATGGTATCTTCCCTTATGGCTGCAAGTACATGTATATGAACCTGCTTCCTGAAGTCATACAACTGTTTGAACTGTTATTAGTAAGCTGATGACATATGCCTACATTTGTCTTTCTCAGATGAAGCTGGACAAGTTCTGAATTGTTGTCAGAATTAGGTAATACAAGAACTAGGTGAGGAATCAGGACCAAAAGATTAAAGCTAAATTCTCACAAGACAGAGACACTATGGGTAGATGGCTCTTGGATCCAAGAAGCTGGCAATCAATCTGGTCTGGATGGGGCTACATTTGCCCAGAAGGAGCAGAGATACAGCTTGAGTATATTCCTTTAACCAGCACTGTCACTCAAAAGTGCCACCAGGTAATGGCAAACGGCATCATTTATAAGTGTTAAATAGATTTTGAAAGAACTTCACTGCTTGCCTATAGGCTTTTGAGTCCAATGCAAGATGATGGTGCTGACCTTTGAAGCCCAGTAATGCTTGGTACCCAAAGGAATGCCACCTCCTACGCGAACCAGCCTTTGTGCTGAGATAATCAGATGACCTCTCTCCAAGTACCACCATAAGGAGAGGTGGTTTATCAAGACACTAGCAATAGCACTTCTATTTTTATACCACTTATTAGTGACAAAGCACTCCCTAAGTGGGTTACAATGTGTTAGATAATTGCCCCCAACGAGCCAGGTACTCATTTTACCAACCTATGGAGGATGCCCTCTCTAGGCAGACTGGCACAGTCATTATTTTTATTCTGGCATCATTTTTATTTGCCCAAGCACCTAAATGGATTTTATTCTTTTCTGTTGGCTGTGTTTTTATTGCTGCCATTCAGTTTTTTCCTGTCATGATGACTGCTTGTTTGAACACTGTAATTGCAACATTGAACTAAAACAACAACAACACCCAAACACCTGTGTACACTAGTTTGGAATCCATAGCTGGAAGAAACAAGTCAGTAATAGGAAAACTCTATGGAATTATTCCTATGGAACTGGGCTGAAGTGGCCAGCTGGTCTGACCAACTTTAAGAAGTTATCCTGACCCCATTCACCTTCTTCTGTCCAACTTTTCCAGAGAAAACTGTTCTCCTCCAAGCCCCAGGGACCATCATTCCGCTCAGATGCCTTTCATGCCAGTTCTAGGCCTTGCATGCGGCTTCCTGGCTTTGTCATGCCATTCCCTAGAGGACAAAGGATCGCCTTCTCCCGTGCAATCTACCCCATACCCTTAGGTCCTCTGGGAAAAATTTACTTCAGGTGACTAAAACTAGACTGGCCACAGTCACCCAGAGGACCTTTCCTGTTACCGCTCCCAGACTGTGGAATGGCCTGCTGGAGGAGATTGAGACATTGACAATCTGGGGATGTTTAAGAGGGCTACTAAGAGGGATCTCTTCTGGCAGGACTTTCCAGATTACATTAGATGCCAGGCTGCCACTTTCCAGTTTACTATTCTGTTATTTTTTTTAAAAATGTTTTATGTCTTTTCTTATTTTATTTTAGTAGTGCTTTTATAGGTAAAATTGGAATTATGTACCATTGTATAGTTGTTTCAATGATGTGATTTTAATGTTTGTAGATTATGGATAATGTTTGAAATGATGTTTGCAGCCGGATCCTCATGGGAGAGGTGGGGTAGAAATAAACCTTCTTCTTCTTATTATTATTATTAGAGAGCGCCAACCTCCTGCCCCATCTGTCACTTCATTCCCAGCCAGATCCAGGCAAGGGCCACCAAGAGGTCCCAGGAGCCTCTAAAGCGTCCTTCCCATTGCCTGGAGGCTGCAGTCATCATTCACGGCTTATTTTAAGTTATTTTAATAGTGTTTTTATAGGTAAAGTTGGAATTGTGTACCATTGTATAGTAGTTTTAAAGATGTGATTTTAATGTTTGTAGATTATGGATAATGTTCTAAATGATGTTTGCGGCCGGATCCTCATGGGGGACGTGAGATATAAATAAACATCATCATCATCATCATCATCATCATTATTCTTAGAGAGCGGCTACTTCCTGCCCCATCTGTCACTTCACTCCCAGCCAGGTCCAGGGCGAGGGCCACCGAGAGGTCCCAGGAGAGCCTCTAAAGCGTCCTTCCCGTTGCCTGGAGGCTGCAGTCATCATTCATGGCTCCCAGGCGGCATTGATAGCCGGATTATCCTCCCTGGCTTTGCCTAATCCCCTTTCCAAGCCGCCCAAGTTGGTGGCCACCAGCCCAGCCTCCCCCCACTCCTCCCCTCCTTTTCCCAGAGACCCCCCAGGCGCCTCCTTGGGCGAGCTGCAACCCCAGCCCGCCGCCGAGGGCAGAAGGCGCCCGAGTCCCTATATGGAGCGCCCTGCCTGCCTGCCTGCCCGCCTGCCTGGCCGCGGACCCCGCCTCCCTCCCTCTTTTGGGGTAGCCGCTCCCCTTTCCCCGAGGGATGAGGTCATGCGGGGCTCCGATTGGTCCGAGGGGCGCCACCCCGGCAGCCCGAGAGGGGCGCCCGCAAGCCTATAACTGACTCCCCGCCGCCGCCGCCGCCCAGAGCCGAGCAGAGCTTCGCGCCGGAGCAGTGCCGCGCCTTCCAAGCAGACCCACCGGCCGAGAGCCAACCCGGGCAAGGAGGCGAAAGAGACGCCGGGCGCGGGAGAAGGAGAGCCACGCTTGGCCAAGGAGAGGCATCGGAAATCACAACCGGTTTTTAATTTTTTTTTAAAATTAAAACCAAAAGGTTCTTTTTGTTTCCCCCCGGGATGTCGAGGTGGGTGCTGAGCCTTTTCGTGCTGCTCTGCAGTTGGAGCCTGAGCGACTTGGTGGTGGAAGCCTGTACCTGCGTCCCGGTGCACCCCCAGGATGCTTTCTGCAACTCCGACATTGGTAAGTGGCCAATGCCCTCCTCTCGGCAGGCTTTCTCCACTCCAAACACCCGCCTGCAACGTCTGCGGGGCAGGGGGCTGGAGGCGCCAACTTGCCTGAAAGAGCCACGCTTTCCTTTGGGAAACCCACCCTGGCGCTCACCGGCCTTTACTGTTAAAAAGCGCCCTACTGAACGGAGGGGGTGGGGGGGAGCCAAAATACTTTTGGCAAGACAGGCTATTCATTCTCTCCGTAGCCCCCGGGCTGTTTTGTAAGGTGGTCAGCAACCAGCCTCAGTACAATCCTAAACCAGATCTCCTTTACGCATTTTTCTTGGTTCTAACTTTTGTGCCCCCTTTCTTGGACACTCGGGAATGAGACTGGGTTCCAGTGGAATCCGATTTACTGCTCTCCAGAATAACCGGATGGGCTATTGTGTCAGGGCTGCTTGTGGAAACTTCTTTGAAAAGCCAGGAGGCTAATGCACTTTAACCCATGCAATGTAAAACCAGATGTTGATGGACCCTAATCCAGATGTTGATGGACCCTAATCCCACCAGCCACGCTGGCCAGTATACTCAACAGGTAGGAGTGGTCCAAAACATCTGGAGGACCCCAGGGGCCCAGCCCCAATATAAGGGGTGTGAGCGATAACCAAATACTTTACTTCCAGATGGGACAGAAAGTTTGTTTTGACTATTTTTTTCATGGGAAACAAAGAAATGCTGGATTTCAGTGATGCTGGTTTATAATCCCCTCCTATTTTCTCTTTCACACTAGTCTTTAAAAATACTGAAGCCCTAAAGGGGAAAAAAATGGCTTTCAGTGCTTTTCTTCACAGCTGTTAGCTATATGACTCTTTAATCCAACTCTCAGGATGGTTACTGGGTGCACCTGTCAACTGAATTTGCAAACTTTTGCTAGGAAGTTTTTCTATGAAGATATGTCTTTTTAAAAGAAGACAGTAAGAAACAGAGGACAAGTTATATTGCTCTGGACTTGAAAATGAGCCTGTCCATAGCAATTTATCTCTACAGCAGGTTCCTATATTGCTGGATGTTGAGGTCAGAGAGAGTATTACAGACTACAGATTTCCTTTCCATGCAATGCACTTTGAACAGTGTATGTGTGTACTGTATTTTCTTCTAGGTTTAGACCTTCAGAGGAAAAAAGAAAAGAAAAGAACTATCCTTGTCTTACTTGACTAAATTCAAATAGCTCTTTTGTGAGTGCTTTGGGAAGCTTTTAATAAGTGATCCAACTATTTACATTACAGCAGGGGTGCTGATGGACTCACAGTGCACTTCCTCTCTATTTGACTTGGTTGCTACTAATTGACCACATAAGCACTCAGGCTTGGTTGACTGTCTAATGATCTACAACAACTGTTTAAAAACTTGTTCTTATAGACACTTGACAGTCAGCTTCTATGTTTGGTACCAATTGATCCTTTGCCTGGTCTGAAATGGAACCCCGGTACCTTATTCTCCATTATGATCACATTACTGTTACTTGGGAGGCAGAACGTTGCTCACCTCAAGGCTTCAGTCTGATCTGTGGTTACATATCTGGTATATAGTACATAAACTCATACTTGCAATCTCTGGCCAGATAATGACAGGCAAAAGTTATCATCTCTAGATCGGAGGTTTTACAAAGAGAGAAAAAGCTGAGTGAAATAGATTCACAATCCCCTAAAGGGTTTCTCTTCTAGTTCCATACCAATCTGAGACCCTTTTTACATTATGAATCCATCGAAGTCTATGATCACATCTGTGCGAGTAAGGGCCTGTTTACACCTTAGACTGCAAATGCTTTTTCTGCCCACATGATTTTTACAACTGGGAGTTGAGATAAGATTTAGGTAAGTGAAGTGCAGTCCTCCAAATGTTGTTGGACTGCAACTCCCAATATTCTTCACCATTGGTTTAGCTGGTTGGGGCTGATGGGTACTGCGGTCCAGTTACATGTGGAGGCTGAACTTTGCGTATTCCTGATTTAGACTAACATTTTCAGTATATCATACCAATGCTAAGCTATTTAGAAGGTGAAATGCATGGATTGCATGTTAAACATGGTGTTAGGGATATTATGTAGGTGGAAGCATTTATAGGGAAGTTAACTACCAGTGAAATAGACATGGAGGTGAAAGTAGACTCTTTGCAAATATTGTCACATGTAGGCTGGTGTGTGTGCATGCCCTCTCTCTCTAATAACACACATATAGAGATGAGAGGCAGAAAGGTAGTTTCTACTTTGCATATTATGACTCTAGCAACAGCTTCACAAAAGCCAGTGTGGTGTAGTGATTTGAGTGATGGACTAGGATTCTGGGAGACCCGGGTTCAAATGCTTACTCAGCCTTAGAGGAAGGCAGTGGCAAACCTAAAATTCCCAAGAGAGGGCCTCCATAAGTCAGTTGACTTGAAGGCATATAACAAGTAGTGGCTTCATATTAGTTCATGGTAAGCTGATTCTGAGAAATAAAGGAAAGTGTTTTATAGATATTTCATTGTTGGTACTGAGAAATCTGCTGTTTATTTAAAGCACTGGTAGATTTTTATTTCTTAAAGAAGAAAACCCAATGTAACTCTCATGGATGTGTGTGTGTGTGTGTTTTTTTTAATCCAGACTTGGGGCTTTTAGCCAAGTTCACTTATTCATGTCTAGCTTAGGTAGTATATCAGGTGCTGAAAGCCAAGAAAAACTTCACATATTAAAAAGTGCTGGAAAGGCAGTTTTACTTGAGTAATTTTAGACTGGAAAATTCTGTAAATGGTATTATATCAGAGGATAAATTTGAATGGCTGGGACAAGTCAAAGTTTTCAACTCAAAGTTCACTCAAATATTTTTATTGCTGCTGCTGTCTTTGCTTTGTAAGAGTAGGCGTGTCTATTCAGGGACAGCTGCCAAAGTGAGCTGGCCTTTCTAAGAAAACATAAATGCTTTGGGAAACTATTTGCTTCTACATGAGAAATGTTTCCATGTAGCTCTTACTTGCTGGGATGTATGAGAATGTATAATTCTGTTAACCATAACTGCTTTGGGCAGTAATTGACTGGTGTACTAGTTCTGCTATCCAGTAAGTGTGTGGAAAAGAGGTAGCAGGAAGAGTGTGCCACAGTAATACAAGCTCATTTAATAATAAAAAATAATATAGTTTTCTAGAGGCAGCTACAATGATAAACTATCCCTGGGTATTCACAACACTTTAGATCATACACAGATTACTATGCATCAGTTTTCGTTGAACAGGTGGTGTTATATATGTTCCAGCCTTCCCTGTTTTACACATAGCATCTTTTTAATGGCATCTGTCCTTAGGAGATTGGTCCCTATTTGTTTACTTTTCTATATCTTGATAAATGTTTGTTAAGGTGAATATGATTACTGTATTCATCACAGAACAGTACATAAAACACTTGAAGATAAGCAGAATTTCCAGTATTAAATAGTTGTTGTTATTTTGTTTAAATATGTCAGGTCCATAAGTTTGTGAAGCTGAGAGAGCACTGTGAATGGCCAAGTTCTTCGTTAAAACTCTCAGCCCTGCCAGCATCTCTTTAGTAAACATTGCCATCCTCCTAAGAGCCCAAAAGAGGAAGAATCAGATCCAGACTTCTAGCTGAAGAGTTAAGTGTTTCCATGGAGATTTGTAGCAGTGTACTTGATCAGTATTTAGATAGACTAAACTACATGCTAGTTTATAAAATAAATTGTATATAACTAGGAGGAAGGGGACAAAGGACGTGAAGTTTGCTGTAACTTTATATAGCTGTTCAAATGCCTGACAAAATGAATACCTTAAAACAGTAGTCCGTAAACATCTGGAACAAATGAGCACATTTGAAACTTCTAGTGAGTATTGTGAGTGCCATATGAAGGCCTTGGCCATTCACAAAATGGCTGCCATGGCAGGTGGGACCTGTCACCAAATATCATTTTCCAGAGAGCAAAGTAGTGTAGATAAAAGAAAAATAACTTGTGTAAAGAATCTAATTACAAAACAGAGGTAGCATTTGAGACTTATGGACAAGTAAGTTAGCTAGGAATGGAGTACAAACTGAGAGATAAGCTTAGTCTCAAATAACAAATCATATTTGCCTCCACAAAACACAACAAACTATCCATTTCACAGAAGACAAACTGCTTATGCTATAGTAGCAGTCTACAGTCTACATGAGATTAAGGCCCAAAGATTCCAACATCAGATTTCATTCTGCCAAGTGATTTCCCCTGGTGTTAATGAGATTTTCATCAAACCATATTCATTGGTTTTAGTATCAGCTCAGCCCTGTTCAGCCCTGAAGCTAGTCTTTCTGCTTTTGTACTGGTTTAATTTTTAAGTTACACTTGGCATTTATAGAGTGCTGAAGGTGCTTCGCTCACTATCAAAAATCTTTACAATAACCTTGTTGGGGAGAGCAGCATTATGTCAGACAAAGAGAACAGTTTAAGCCATCTCATGTACTAATGAAAGAGGTGGGATTTCAATCATATATTTTGTGGTTCATAGCTCACTTTCTTAGGATATGAGAAGCTGTTGTATCTTTCTTTTTTCCATGTTGCAGGAAACCAGTCATACCACCTTGTTAATTTGTGTGGGAAACCTGATCCTAACCTGCATAAGAGCAAGGGATAAGGGTAACTTTTTGTCAATATAGGTCTTTTAAGATATTAGGAAATCCAGATATATGAAATCTCTGCATGCAACACATGGAAATTTTCTAGGGTGACAGTGAACGTTGGAAGTGTTTGTTTCTTGATTAAAACAAGAAGAGCTGTGTGGCTGTCCAAAGGCCTAAGCAGTCATGATAGAGAGTTGTGAAAAATGGGCAAGGGGTGAAATAAAACTAAGATACAGAACAGCAAAGCAACAGTAGATTACCTCAAAAACAAAAACAAAAACAAACGTAAAGAGTATGAACATAGGAAGTTAGTTTATCTTGAGTGAGATATACCTAGGGCAGGATTATCAGTTACTTTGATGGGAACCAGTACTCTAGGGTTTCAGACAATGTCCTCCCTACCAAGATACAGTACTTGAAATGGAAGTGCTAAACCTTGTGTCTCCATATATGTTGTCTGCCACTTATATGTGACACTTTCTAATGAAGTTAAAATAGTTGTTCAAAAGTTTTTCTAGAAGTAACAAATAAATAGAGAGGCAAAGATGCGTATTTCAAGGCAGAGTATTCCTCACTGAACTTGCCATAATGAAGTCCTCATTAGAATTCTATCAGTGGGAGATGTAATTGTGTAGTTAATGTGCTTATAGTTGTTTGAATTTTAAATATCCCACTCAGTTTGAAATAAGACAGTATACACAGTGTTGTTTTAGCCGAACTATGTCATTTTGAAGTTCATACTTTCAGCTAAGTGTGTGGGATTTCCCTGTCTGCACCAGACTTCAAAAAAATAAAAAATAAAAATAAATCAGGAATCATAGAATCATAGAATTGTAGAGTTGGAAGAGACCACGAGGGCCATCCAGTCCAACCCCCTGCCACGCAGGAAATCTTGATCAAAGCATCCCCGACAGATGGCAATCCAGCCTCTGTTTAAAGACCTCCAAGGAAGGAGACCCCACCACGCTCCGAGGGAGTGTGTTCCACTGCCGAACAGCTCTTACTGTCAAAAAGTTCCTCCTAATGTTGAGGTGGAATCTCTGTTCCTGGAGCTTGCATCCATTGCTCCGTGTTCCAGTCTCTGGAGCAGCAGAAAACAAGCCTGCTCCATCCTCAGTGTGACACCCCTTCAAATACTTAAACAGGGCTATCATATTGCCTCTTAACCATCTTTTTTCCAGGCTAAACATACCCAGCTCCCTAAGTCTCTCCTCATAAGGCATGGTTTCCAGACCTTTCACCATTTTAGTTGCCCTTCTCTGAACATGCTCCAATTTGTCAATATCCTTTTTGAATTGTGGTGCCCAGAACTGGACACAGTACTCTAGGTGAGGTCTGACCAAGGCAGAATAGAGCGGCACTATTACTTCCCTTGATCTAGACACTATACTTCTATTGATGCAGCCCAAAATCGCATTGGCCTTTTTAGCTGCCGCATCACACTGTTGACTCATGTTCAACTTGTGGTCTGCTAGGACTCCTAGATCCCTTTCGCACGTAGTCTCGTTCAGCCAGGTCTCTCCCATCCTGTATCTATGGATTTCATTTTTCCGCCCTAAGTGCAGTACTTTACATTTCTCCGTATTGAATTTTATTTTGTTAGCTTTGGCCCAGCTCTCCAGTCTATCCAGGTCATTCTGAATTTTGATCCTGTCCTCTAGGGTATTAGCTACTCCTCTTAATTTGGTGTCATCTGCAAATTTGATAAGTATGCCCCTAATTCCCTCATCTAAGTCATTGATAAAGATGTTGAATAGCACTGGGCCCAGGACAGAATCCTGTGGCACCCCACTGGTCACATCTTTCCAAGACGAAGAGGAGCCACTGCTGAGCACCCTTTGGGTTTGGCCGGTCAACCAATTACAAATCCATTGAACAGTTAACTTGCCTAGCCCATATTTTACAAGCTTGTTTGCAAGAATGTCATGGGGAACCTTGTCAAAGGTCTTACTGAAATCAAAGTATGCAATATCCACAGCGTTCCCTTCATCTACCAAGCTGGTAACTTTATCAAAAAAAAAGAGATCAGATTAGTCTGGCATGACTTGTTTCTCTGAAACCCATGTTGACTTTTTGTGATTATGGCATTGCCTTCTAAATGTTCACAGATTCTCTGTTTAATGATCTGCTCTAGAATCTTCCCTGGTATTGATGTCAGACTAATTGGACGATAATTGTTGGGATCCTCTTTTTCTCCCTTTTTGAAGATGGGGACAACGTTTGCTCTCCTCCAGTCTGCTGGGACTTCTCCTATTCTCCAAGAGTTCTCAAAGATTATTGCCAATGGCTAATGAATAAGTGTCATACGTTTAATTCCAGTCAGTCAAAGATTTAATTGTCAAGGAGAATTTATATATTCATAGTATTGCCATTGGGTAATAAAGGTTTTTCCAATAGAGGTCAGCAACTGAGGCTCCCGGGGCCCTGGAAGGTGGAGGGAATTGCTAGGAGCTACTTTGAGGGTCAGGAAAAAGCTTTGGTCCATCACTCTTCAGGCCCAGAAAAACTAGTCACTGGTTAGTACTGACTATTTTCCCATCATCTCATGGCTATCACTACCTCTTTAGGCCACAATGCTGGGGTGGTTGATGAAATTACAGGTGGCAGAGTTCCTTGTTCTATGTAGTTCTAAGAAGACTTCCCTTATAGTTAGGTCCTGGCAGCCCTCTATGCCCTGGTTCTCTAGCCCCCTATCCCAAGGGGCACATAGGCACCTATCAGTTCCTATTAGGCTTCTCTCAATTAGCTGCAGCTAATTGACAGCTAAATGTCAATAAGATTGACATTTCTTCTGTATGTACAGTGGGCCCTAGGTATCTGCTGGGTTTTGGTTCCATCCCCATGGATACCAAAATCTGTGGATGCTCAAGTCCCATTATATACAATGGTGTAGTAAAATGGTGTCCTTGATATAAAATGGCAAAATCAAGGTTTGCTTTTTCATTTTGTGTGTGGGAGGGAGGGAGGGAGGGAGGAGAATATATTCAGGCTGTGGATGGTGGAATCCATGGATCCAGAGGGCCAGCTGTATCAGGTATGGGCATAGTGTTGTGGCTCCTCTTTTCCATTCCTCAGGGTGAGAGGGAAGAATCTCAGGGTGAGAACACTACCTTGAAAGGTTGCAGGTATATATTTATTAGACTTGGGTTTAAAAAAAAATTCAGTGGCACGCTCTGTGCAGCTATGGTTGATGCTTAGTGTATCATACTTAATGGGCTCACCAGGGGCTGCGCCTTATAATATCTTCAGGGCCTGCTTCCTTGACATCACAACAGGTCATTCCTCTTGTTTTAGGCTCTGAAATCTCAGGGACTGGCATAGTTCCAACCTAGCAAAACTTTGTATGGGAAACATGTGCCCTCCAGGTGTTGTTGAATTGAAGCTTCACTGGTAAATTTGTCCTGAGTGTGGGTATGCACTTATTTGCTGTAGGAAGGACATGCATCTTTATTTTCATGACAGAAACTGCACTTAAAAACACTAATTATAAACTTAGTTGTTGTGTGCCTGCAAGTCACTTCCAATGTATGGCAACCCTAAGGTGAACCTTTCACAGGGTTTTCTTGGCAAGATTTGTTTAGAGGGGGTTTGCATTGCCTCTGAGACTGAGAGAGTGTGACTTGTCCAAGGTCACCCAGCGGGTTTCTATGGCTGAGCAGAGAATCCTGGTCTCCAGAGTCATAGTTCAATGCTCAAACCATCACACCATGCTGGCTCTCAATTGAAACTACAGTAGTTAAATTGATCTTTGAATTTGTAATTTCTCTCTTCAGGTTCAATACATTAAATGACAATGGATAAGAGCAGCACAGTATTTTTCATAAGTCTGCCTTCCTGCTGCTGGTTAGGTAAAATTCCAGACCATATTGAGAACTGAGGTGGAGGTCTCTTGCAGCACAATGAATGTTGACCATGAATAGTCCACATTCCTGATGATGTTTACAAAAACCTTTTCTAGTAGGGAACAGCACTTGGAGAACAAAATGCACTAAACAAGGGTGAGAAGGCTGTGATAAAAATCAGTTGACTTGATCTTGTTTTTCTAGCAACAAACTGAAGTGGTAGATAGCAGTGCTGGGTTGAATATCCCTCTCCTATTCCATGGGACCAACATAGTTACAAACATCCTGTTCATAAATAGAATGCACCTGCCATACATCCAATGCATATGTTGTTCTATGGACTAATAGGAATGCCAGGCTTAATTAGCTAGGTAGGAGGAACAAGCAGGATATAGTAGAATCTTAGCTGTTTCTAATAAGTTATTGGTCAGCCAGCAGTTTACAGGTAGGACCCTTTGCTAGCAATATTAAATGTAATGCCCTATTTTACTGAGTTGTTAATTCCTGCAGCTTATTTTCCCCATAAAACCATAAGAAGTTGTTTGTTCCCAAGGATATGCTGTAAATCTTGACCTGGAACATGGATTAGCTCTTAGGCCTGATAGCCTGTAAGTATGGTCTGTGTAGCATTGTGTATGCCTTTCGAACATTGGACCTGAGCTCTAGCTGGGGCTTTCTTTCATTTTCATGAGCACTAATCTTACTCAAGTAATCCCTTTAAGAAATGGAGTAGAAAGAAAGAATTCCTTAATGCTTGTTCCCAGCAAGATCCAGCGGAAAAAGGACATTTGGCTGGAAGTGGTGCAGACTTAATTGTGGGGAAACTAGGCTGCATAGAATTAGCATGCTGATTTCATGAAAGAAAAGTAGCCCGGACATACTGGGGTGAGTGCATAAGGCAAAATCTACATCCGCAGCACTTCTTTGGGTATCTGTGCAGATTTTAAAAGCAGGTTTTAGATTTGCCTAGGCCACTACTCCATATGAGGAATACTGCAGAAGTACCATGCTAGGAATTTTATTTCTTCACTGAGACTTTAATCTCATTATCTTTTACAGATTTGTTTAATATCTTTTTATGGGGTGTTTAGGGATTTTTATATGTATTGTATTTTAATTTTTGTATACCGCCCCGATTGTTTTAACAGAGGGGTAGGGTATAAATAATAATAATAATAATAATAATAATATTAAAGAACAGAATGAGAACTCAATTAGCTGCCATTCCTACCTCTTTCCATCTAATCTTGGTATACCTATGAACAGCTGGAGCATAACATGACCTTAAGAGTATGATATTACTTTATGGTATTTTGTTTTGGACCTGCTAAACAGTTAAATAGCTAAATAGTGTTGATAACAATTATGGATATGGAACTTGCTGGGCTTCATTCAAAGTGTGTCAAATCACTCATCTGAAAATAAATCTCCAAAACAGCTTTGAGTTTCCCCTTAGGTGAAATTTATATGGCAACTTTAACTAATACACCATCCAGTACTTGTATTAGTAAAGGTACATCTTAAAAAAGAATAAAGAGACATCTTTATATATTATCCTTTCTCTGAGTAGTTTGGGGCAGCAAGCATAATTGCCACTCACCCTCCTTTTTATCTTGTAAGGTAGGTTTTCAAAGACTGAGAGACAGTGACCGGCCCAGTGTCATCTGGTGAGCTTTATGGCTGAGTGAGCATTTGAACTCAGGTCTCCTCAGTACTTAGCTCATGCTCTAACCCTTATCTAGCCTTCCCCCCCCCCTTTTTTTTTCTTTTGTGTGAGACAGAAGCAGCAAAACTTTTGAGACTAAACTTTCCACTGGATCCCATGCCATGTGAAATCAGGAACAATCTCCCTTTAATTAGGTATGCACAGTAGAGAAGTATGGAAGAACTGTAGGAAAAATCATGGATCACATTCAAAAGAGGTGAAATCTGCTTTTTCCATACTGTGTACTGGGTTCAGTCATGCACTCAGGGGAGCTGCATTTGGTTTCTATCATATTCAGGGACACTTTTGTAAAATAGAATGTAGAATGGTAGTGACACAATTAGAGATAATTCTGGTGTTTTGTTGTTACCTCTGGACAAAGTTGTACAAGAGTAGTAATGCACAAAAGAGGAAAATCACATGCATGCACACACTTGGACACAAAGGTATGAGACAAATGAGAAATTCATTTTTTGACTGCAGCTCTGAGCATCTCCTAGCACAGTAATGGTGAACCTATGACATGTGTGTCAGCACTGACACGTGTAGCCATTTCTGATGACATGCGGCCGTAGGCCTCCCCCCCCACAACCTCACCACCCTCCCTAAAGTGGCGATGGGGGCTTCAAAGCCCCGGTCACCACTTTCCTCCACCCCCTCCTCCCTAAAGTGGTGATCGAGGCTTCGAAGCACCGGTCGTCACTTTCCTCCACCCTCCCTAAAGTGGCGATCAGGGCTTCCTAAGCCCCGGTCACCACTTTCCTTCACCCCTCACCCTCCCAAAGTGGCGATCAGGGCTTCCAAAGCCCCAGTCACCACTTTCCTCCACACCTACCCTTCCTAAAGTGGCGATCGGGGCTTCAAAGACCTGGTCGCCACTTTCCTCCCCCCTCCCACCCTCCCTAAAGTGGCAATCGGGGCTTCAAAGCCCCAGTCCCGCTTTCCTCCCCCCTCACCGAAGTGGGAATCTGTGAATCTGCGGAACCGCAAATGTGAAACACGCGAGTGTGGAGGGACAACTGTAGTTGCAAATGTTTCATGCTCCCCTATTAGACACTGTGCTGGAGGTCTGTAGGCCAAAACAACAGAAGTCCGGCACAGAGTGTCTTGTTCTGGGACTTCTGGTTAAGCCCGGATCTTTGCCCTCACTTCTGCTGGCAGAGATAATGTTTTTTCCTCAAAGTGACACACCACTCAAGTTATGCTCAGTTTTTTGGCAAAGTTTGACACACCAAGCTCAAAAGGTTGCCCATCACTGTCCTAGCAGCATGTTTAATCCTGTTGTGGGAGCTATTAGTAGTAAATAAGCAACCTTTCCAAGCTCTCGGTTGTGCTGTTGCCTTGCCATAATGAAGGTCATAGAATCAGTAACATTTTACAATTTTAGTTCTGAGAATAAATAGACATTTTAGCCATTTTATGGCCATATACCAGGCATACCTGAAAAACTGCTGCATACTGCCTCCCAGGTAATGGTATTTTGTCAGTCAGTAACAACTTAGGAGTTTAATACTGCAAATGTTGTTAGTAGTAACAGTGTCTGCTAGAATAATGTGTAAAACATTTAATTTAACTTTCAATTGCTCAGAGTTTCAAAATCTTGCAGTATTCAATTTGTGGTTGTTCCCCCCCCCTCCCTTCCACTAGAGACAAGAAAAAGGACTTTGGGCGAGGGGTTAGGAAATTAGACTGGGTGGGGGGAGAGAAAGAGTTGATAACAAAACCAGATCTGAAATGTATACCCTGAATAGGATTTAGGATTTAAGGGAGATACCCTGAAGAACAGTTGACTTAATCTTGATGTGAACATATCATAGATTTTCAAATTTGCCAGGACCTATGTCAAGGAGCAGAAGTGAATGAAAAGACCTGTGTAAATATTTAAACAGCAAGGAGAAGTAGGATTTCTGGTGGCCAGACAGAAGAAAACCACCAGATGTAGAAAAATAAATGCCTGCTACCTTACTGTGCAAAAGGAAAAACATGTGAAAAGGTAATAGATATTTGATTTGGAGAGCCAAGCGGATATGTGATGATTTTCCAAGCCCTCTTCTCCCAATTTCCTATTTCTTGCCTTCCTCTTCTAGCATTGCTATAAATAACTCCCGCTCCCTTTTCTATGACTTGAAATATGTTCTCAGTAGATTAATCACTACTGGACACAATGCAATTTATTTCCAAATAAACAGATGAAGGATTGGGCTACGTAGTTGTGGATACTTATCTAGGAATAATAATAATGATGATGAGAATGATAATTATTGTTATTATCCTGCTTCTCCCCCTAAAATTGGGACTCAAAGCAGCTCACAATTTAAAAGAACCATACAATTAAAAACATAAAAAAGAGAGCATTAAACTAGAATTAAGCTATTTGCAGTATTAAAACAATTCACAGTAAAAGAATAAAAATGCTATTTAAAAGATTAAAAAGTTCTTCAAATAAGTCCTGCTAAACACAGTGGTATTTTCTTCTTAATAAAATTGCATAGAATCATGACTTACTGGGCATCCTGGGAACTGTAAACCAAAAGGTAATGTTTCCAAACTCTGTACAGTATAGAGTTAGGGTGTGTAGAGAATTAATCTGAGTGCCTTTAGGGCCAAACTAGATGTAACTGCAGGAGTCACATGATTATACTCAGGTATTTGCTCTGTTTACTTATTTTACTTTTAACACTTGTATACCTTCCTTTAGTCAATAGCTCCCAGGGTAGTTCACAATAAAAAATCCAATAAAACAATACACTGTGCAATCTAACAAGAAAATGTGTAATCAAAAGCAACAGAATTTAAGAGGCCAATACTTAAAACATAAAGGGCCTGAAGGAAAAAAAAATTACTTGGCACCTAAAAGATAATGAGGGTAGTGCCAGACTGGCCCATTTTGGGAAGGAATTCCATAAGTGGGTGCCACTACTGAAAAGGCCCTTTCCTTACTCGCCTTTCCATATGTCAGTTCATATTGCAGAAGCTCCTGGGAGAGAGCTTCACTTGGTTATTCCAATTTATGGGAAGAAAGATACCGTAACATTCTATCATTTAAGTACCTGGAGCCCAAAACCTAAATAACCTAAAGGTACCAGATCCTGTCTGACCTTGTAAGCTAAGCAGGGCCAGCTCTGGTTAGTATTTGGATGGGAAACTTCCAGTGAATACCAGGTGCTGTACGTAGGCTATATTTCAGAGGAAGGAACTGGCAAAACCAACTGAGTATTCCTTGCCTAAGAAAACCCTATGGGATCAACATAAGTTGACAGGTAACTAGAAGGCACATACACATCCCTGGGGTCCAAGCTCTATAGCAATTTCAAGATCAACACCATAGTAATTCTATTCAGAAACAGTTTGGTGGATCTTACATTAATAGAGAAAACAGCCTCTGTGTGCAGATCATCATTTTGCCTCCACACCTTTCTTTTTCTCAGTCCCTGCTTTTGACACTTTTCTCAGTTCTGGGCTCGTTTGTCAGAGCCAGAAGTGGAGAAGAGTGACTGGTGTATCCTGTTCTGTAAGGATAAAGTCAGGGACGAAGTTTCAGCCCTCCTCTTCTGCACAAACCTTATTATTGAAGTAAACTCCCTACTGCTTTGTACAACAGGATGGGTATGTGAATGATGGCCCTGTCCTATCAGTTTTGGTCTTTGTACTCCTTCATAGTTAAAACAGTCTCTTTTGTTGTTATTATATTGTATTGAACTGCAGGGTAGTTTTCCAGGCTAGTTTACCAGCAACTGTGCTAGTAAAAATGATCTTACACTTTTTAGCAGTATATGCCCCATTGCTAATTATTTAATCTAATAGATACTCGTATTCACCAACCCCAAATATGCATGGGAACCAGCCGATCTGGACATGTGGAAAAATATTTTAGATTCCCTAGCACTATAAACAAAATTTCTGGTGCCTTGGCCACCTAGTTCCTGGGATTTTTCCAGCCTTGAACATTATTTACAAATGCAAGTAGATAAACCTTAGCATCAACAAACCTCAGTATCTAAAGAAAACATGCGTTAACCAGGAGGAGATTAAAAGTATTGCCAGTACTTCAAAATCTCTAGTTAACCTATAGTCCTCTTGTTAAGGTTCTGTATTTTTATTCCCAATGATTTATTAATTTTGTTTTTAAAATTGTAGGTCTCCTAGGGGAAGGGCTGGGAAATCAGAAGGGGAGCAGGCGATTTTAAGCTATGAGAAATAAATTGCTTTTGTCCTTTTTCTCTGTTGATAAATGTACAGAAAGTCAATTATAGGTTTTGAGGAAACTAAACTAAGATTCTCTGTGGACCAGATTTGTGTTTATTGTCAAAAAAGCTTTCTGATCCTTAACGGAATACACAGCAAGGGAAGTATGCCTGCACTTTTGTATCTTTGCACAAAATAAATGTAATGAACACACAGTGCCTGCCAATTTCCATAAACGTATTTCAGGGGTGTATGTGTTCGTTAAATCATTGCATTCATCTCATTTTGCAAAACAGTAATCTAACACTTTATTACACTCAGTAAACAGTCAGCAGCGGAGTCCCTCTTGGACCATTCAGGTGTCTCAGCCAGGCTTTGCATGGACCATTTCAAGTATGGTATTTATAGCAATAGCAGACAGCACCTGTATGTCTGGATGGGAATGACATGATAGTAAAAACACTTAAAGAGATAGACTCCTTCTTTTGGTATGTTCCTGAGGTGCTTAACTTCTCCAGTACACTATAGTCTAATTTGTGAGGTGAACCATAAGTGAATAAAGCTTTTTCATCTTGAAAAGCGTCATGGAAGTATTTCCCACTTGTCCTCAGTAATTGGATTTGAATTGTAATTGTTTCTTTTGTTTCTTCCTGTCATGATAGAGATACTAGCTGACTCGAAAGCTGGTCTGAATTGCCCTAGTGCCTGTAATAACTCAATGTGAAGAAGACAAGTGAAGCTTTTCATAGCATGGAGATATGAAGTACAGTACAGTACTATCATCTGCCAGTGCCTGCATATAATACTAGGAGTTGGTAGAATCTCTAGTTGAGCTCACAGGCAGTAAGTAAGACTTGGCTTGCCCAGCTATTTTTGCAACCTGATCCTTCCCATTATTTAAAAGTGTCTCCCACATGCATTTTTCTTAACTGTGGGATTTTGATTCAATGTGCATTTACTTCCATTGTCTTCTTTACCCCATTACTACCATTTGTGTTTCTTCTTCTTTAGATTGTAAGCCTACAGCGATGGAATCTGTTGTTTTATCTGCATATTTATGTATGTAATATAGGATGATTATGATGGTACAGGCAGCTTACATCTATTTGTTACAGGGATGCTACCTGAAATGGCAATGGGACTGTTGTATTCTTTTCTGAGTAGCCATAGGATTTATTTCTAAGTAGACATGCGTAGGATTGTGCTATCCTTTTTTCTTAGTGATAAGCTCCAGAAATGAACAAAGAACCGTGATATCACTCTGAAAACAAATGAAAAGGGATGGTTGAATACCTTTCCAGAAGGTCATCTGGGGGCAGGGGAAGTCAAAACATGTAGGAAAATGTATTTCATACATTGATAATCAAAGCAAATCTGTAAGAAATGCTGAGGAAAGTAAAAGGAAAAGATCAAATGCACATACATGCGGTGGTAGAATGGGGGCATAGCTGGGAACGAGAGTTTTGCATGTTCAATAGGGAAGCCTTGAAGACCACATTAGGCCTGACAGTCAGTAAGTCCCTATACCCAGAGCATAAAAAATTACTTTTTGGACAACAGCTTCTAGAAATCCCTGGTCAGCATGGTCATTTGCCATGTTCCCTTTGGGTATTCTGGAAGATGTAGTCCAAAAAGCCTTTCCAAGCTGTGCCCATACCTTTTACACAATCTCATTGAGTGTCTGTGTGGGAGGGAGGGATGCAGTGGGGGATACTTTTCCCATAAAGAAGACTCTACTATGTACACCCACCCACACTTATACATAAATGCATACAGAGAGAGAGACTGAGACTGATTTATATGTCTAGAAGGCGACAAAATGAACAAGTCATTCATTGGCATTTCTTGCATGGGTCCTCTGATAGGCCCTGTCTCTGGGGTCACCATTAATTCTGTTCAGGGTTTCTCCCCCCCCCCCCCCGAGTTTCTTTGCCTTTACCATATGCATATCATTCATTTATACAACTGGAAAAGGTTCCTAATTATTCAGTTTCTATGCTATACTTGCTAGATTTTTGTTTATCTTTTGGGTTACCTGTTGTCCTCCCCACCTCTCAGTTCTGGGCCTCTGTGAAGAGGAGAAACAAAAAGCAGCAGATGATACTTTCCTGGCGTACAGATCCTGCTTGGTAGACAGCAGCTCAGTGTACAGGAGCTCTGCTATTAAAAATGTGGGAGACTTGTATATCATGTAGCAATTATTGACATATAAATCTTGCCCTGGGGTGGGGAGTTGCAATGCTAGTTTCAGTGTTTTGTTCTTAGTTTCATGCATAATAGCTGAAATGTTTATTTCTTAATAGAGGGAGGTTTACTTTAACAAATGCTGTGGTCCTTGAGCTAGCAGCCTATAAGGATGTTGGAAAGAAAAATAGGAAAATTCTATGTACCGTAGGTATATAGGTAAGCAACATTGAGGTACTTCTACTTGATGCTCTTTACAAACTATTCTGCATGGTTTTGACCTGGGATTCTGATGAAGCACCAAGACCACAGAAGAATTGCCTTAGTGAGCTTCCTAACCTAAATGGCTGCCTTGTGCACAACATAGCAATGATCTTGTTGACTTCCTGAACTTGCTCAGCTGTCTGCTTTGCTGTTTTGATTATATTGCTAATTATTTGGAAGGCTGATTCTTGCCCCCCCCCCCATACACACCCCTTAATGCTGTGTACTGTATGTGAATGCAACCAGGAAACTTTTCCCGTGCCCTGAGGGGTGCCTGAGTGCCACGGCCATGACCCCTGGCTGAGCAGGAGTGAAAGAGCTGCTGTGCAGTGTCTTAGCCAGCTTTTAATTTCTGTTAATAGATTAATTAAAATTCTGCCTCTCTCTTCAACCTATAGTTATACTTCAGCTTTGGAAGGGAGGGCACTCTGGAGGATGCAGCTGCAGGGCAACCTTCCCTGGTTACCATGGAAAGGCTGTGAGGGCCAGCTCATGCTTTGCTTTTTTTGTGCTTAGTTATGCATATTTCCAGTGTGGCGTGGAAGGTGGGACACTTCAGAAGCCATGTGTGCAAAAAGTTAGTTTTAGACATAGATAACTTTAAAATCTGTACAAGGCATGAATGAGAAAGGGCCAAGATTTTAAGAACATACTTTTAAAGAAAAAGTCTCCCTTTCCTTGTATGTGCACCACAAATAAGGAAGAATGCATCTTGTAGATATGTGTGCCTGGTCTCCTGTCTTTGAGATCTTACAGCTACTTAACCAGGGTCTGATCCTGGTCTGACCCAAATTTATGAAAGGATGTATCCTCTGGCAAATGACTCATCTATAGTGGGTGCTTAATTTGGGGCTAGTCAGGAGCATTATGCTCTGGACTGGCCCCGGATCGACCACGGTGGCGGCCACATGCACCAGGCCGAATCTGGTGTGATGGCACATTGTTGTCCACATGGGCCAACTGGGTTGACACTGCATTGGCCCCACCGGCCTGTCCTTGCGAGAACCTGGCTGGTGGTGTTGCTTCTGCTGAGGTCAGAACGGATTGCCCAGATATGTGATCAACAAGGAGGGGATTGCTCTACCCCTTTCTTGATCACACAGGTGGCCTGTTCTGACCCTAGCAGGAGTGATGCTGCCAGCCAGGCTCTCACAGGGAGCTGCTTGGCTGGCGGAGTGGCAGTGGCAGTTCCGACAAGGATCCATCCCCTTCCCTGTGCTACTCGGCACAGGGTAAGGGAGATGGTGCCTGTTTGTGTGTGGACAACTGGATTGGGGCAAAGTGAACCCAATCCAGCTGTCCTAACAGCAAAATAACCCAAGGTCACTCTGGAGTTTCTGAGAAACCCTGGAGTTTTCCCCAACTTTGCTTAGCTCAGAGCAAAGTCAGGTTAAGGCGGTGGGGGGGAGTGGTTCCTCCCTGGAAATAGCTGTATGTCGTCTGGACTGTCAGCACTAGATTCAGGGTGAGTCCACAAGGGTTTGTTTTGTTTTGTTTTTTGCTTGTGTAGAGAAACTCCAAATCAGTAGCATATCAGACCCAGACTATAGGTTCTAAAATGTATGGTTTGGAAAATGTAAAATTGCTGGTGTAAAAAATAAATAAATAAATTCCAGTTGTAGAAGGTTTGAAGCAATATGGAGAGGCTTTAATCCAAGACATATGGGAGTAGAATGATTGACAACATGCCATAATTTAGTGGACTGGGCTTGTTAACAATTATCAAATCCCTCACCCAAATAGTCATCTGACGTCTTCGTATGTGCAGGTTGCAGCATGTCATGGCATGTTTGTCTTGGGATTGGGGGGTTTATGTGAGGGTGTGGTAATTCACACTTTAGGAGTTTGAAGAACTGGGTCATTGGCCCTCATCAAGCTGGATTGTTTCTCTGTCATTGATTATTCAGACCTGTAAACATTCAGAAAAGGTTGTATCCAGAAGGTCTCCTTATGGTGGAAAAATTAATGGCACCTACATTGTTGCCTGTCAAGGTGTGAAGATAATTTTGGCTTATTTTTATTTGCTAAGCCAGGATTGTTTTCTTTCAGCAGCATAATGGATATAAGCAGTTGGGGCCAAGAAAGTAGATCTTCCTAGTTTTTTAAAAAGCAACCCTTAAACTCTAGGAGAAATTTATAACAAAAGCAGCAAGAGGGAGTCTGTGTTTCTGTGAATAAAGGCCTCTTTAAAACAATATGTGTTTGATTTGAAGAAATTTCAATTTATTTCAGTTGTAGTAAAGAGGAGACAGGAAGAAATTGGCACAAAACTGAAATAATCATATCTGAACCCAGTAACTATTTAACACTTCAAGCCTGTGTTACATGTGCAAGGGACTAAGTCCCAGTTCACAGAAATAAAGTAATGTCTCATATGTAAGCATCTTTGTACTGTACTTAATTTATAGTCTTTTAAAGGCATTCTTCTACATGAGAGATTTTCAAGTGTTAGATGCACTGAAGCTGCAAGCACAGTGCAAGTTAAACTGTAGGGTGCTTTTGCAGATTGCTTGCAGGGAAAAAGTTGGGTTTAATCTGCATGTGCAGCTATTGGCCATTTGTTTCAGGAGTTACAAGTGACTTTCAGGGTTCTGTTGTCATGTGGAAAACATGTTTTCCTCAGCATCAACCCACAACATAGTACTGTTAGTAAAATGTAATTCTTGTCCAAGCTTATGTATCTGAAGCTATTTTCATTGCTGTGGAAATGGGATTGCCCAAGCATCCTAAGCACTTGTTGAGTTAGTGTCAGTCTAGTACACAAAGAGACATAGGCTGAGAATTTGTATTGGGTTTGAGTAGCATAATCTCCACATGCGAAGTTATGCACTGTGCTACGCAATTCATATACTGAATGACAACATTACATGTCCACACCACAATCTGGATGTCCACATTGGACAAAAATGTCCAACTACATCTGCAGGGGAATTTCTGCATGCAAAATACACTGGCAGAATTCCAACTATAGTATCTTAGAGAGCTATTGAAAACAAGTATTACAACATTTTCATCAATTTTTTTATATAGTAAGTGAATCATAGAATCATAGAATTGTAGAGTTGGAGGAGACCACAAGGGCCATCCAGTCCAACCCCCTGCCACGCAGGAAATCATGATCAAAGCATCACGGACAGATGGCCATCCAGCCTCTGTTTAAAGACCTCCAAGAAAGGAGACCCCACCATGCTCCGAGGGAGTGTGTTCCAATGCCCAACAGGTCTTACTGTCAAAAAGTTCCTCCTAATGTTGAGGTGGAATCTCTGTTCCTGGAGCTTGCATCTATTGCTCCATGTTCCAATCTCTGGAGCAGCAGAAAACAAGCTTGCTCCATCCTCAACGTGACAACCCTTCAAATACTTAAACAGGGCTATCATATCGCCTCTTAACCATCTTTTTTCCAGGCTAAACATACCCAGCTCCCTAAGTCTTTCCTCATAAGGCATGGTTTCCAGACCTTTCACCATTTTAGTCGCCCTCCTCTGGACACGCTCCAATTTGTCAATATCCTTTTTGAATTGTTGTATCCAGAACTGGATACGGTATTCTAGGTGAGGCCTGACCAAGGCAGAATAGAGTGGCACTAATACTTCCCTTGATCTAGACACTATACTTCTATTGATGCAGCCCAAAATCGCATTGGCCTTTTTAGCTGCCGCATCACATTGTTGATTCATGTTCAACTTGTGGTCTACTAGGACTCCTAGATCCCTTTCGCACGTAGTGTTGTTCAGCCAGGTCTCTCCCATCCTGTATCTATGCATTTCGTTTTTCCGCCCTAAGTGCAGTACCTTACATTTCTCCGTATTGAATTCCATTTTGTTAGCTTTGGCCCAGCTCTCCAGTCTATCCAAGTCATTTTGAATTTTGATCCTGTCCTCTAGGGTATTAGCTACTCCTCTTAATTTGGTGTCATCTGCAAATTTGATAAGTATGCCCCTAATTCCCTCATCCAAGTCATTGATAAAGATGTTGAATAGCACTGGGCCCAGGACAGAATCCTATGGCACCCCACTGGTCACATTTTTCCAAGACGAAGAAGAGCCACTGCTGAGCACCCTTTGGGTTCGGCCTGTCAACCAATTACAAATCCATTTAACAGTTAACTTGTCTAGCCCACATTTTACAAGCTTGTGTGCAAGAATGTCATGGGGAACCTTGTCAAAGGCTATACCACTGAAGTACAGAAGCATTCACATAACCATTAGAAAAGTTGCCAAGTAAGGCTACCAGTAAGGCTACTCCTCTCCATACAGCAGGAGTGGGGAACCTTTTCAGCTTGGGTGGTGGTGGTTAAACTCTAAATCAGGAAGTGTTTGGGTGGTTGCTTCTCTGCAATCAGGGCCAGTTTAAGGTACCAGCGGCATCAGCATCTGCAGGGGGCTCCATCATTGTGGTGGTGGGGGGCTGTAGTAACCCACTTCCTGCAAAAACATTATTAGTAATAATCTGAATATCCTGTACTGTGAATAGCTTAGGTTGAGTTAGGTTACATTGACCTGAGATAAACATATGGGCCCCCCGAAATAAAGCATTGCAGTGGGCCCCAAAATTCCTTAAACCGGTCTTGCTTGCAGTATTTGGGCTAAGGGCAAAGGAAAAGAATTCCAGTAGGCCAATGTGTAATTCTCTCCAGTTTGGACATTTCCTCATGAGGCATACCAAGCACAGATCAGTTCTGTGCTTATCTAATCAAGGGCAAGGCCCAGTGAAATGTCTTTCAGGTCTGCCCACAGCCCAATTCTATGCAATTTATTTAAGAGCAAAGTGTTTATAGTTTAAATACTTTTAAATACACTAGCTGATGGTTTCAAGCCAAGTGGAAAACTCCTGGAGGTTGCATCCAGACTCCCAGGCTGATTTCCCATCCTTCCCATACCACTTTGTGAAAATTTAATTCACAAAGTGAGGATTCTTTGAAAGGTGTGCAGTAACTATGTCTAGTGATGGATTGCACATTATTACCATTTTTTTATTTTTTATTGTTTAAAAGGCAGCAGTGAACAAATAATTTCCCCTTGTAGTAAGGCTTCATTGTGGATGGCCAGACTCACACACTGCTATGCCTGTTACACATGCAAATTTAGAATTGAGGGGGAAATTTTGGAGAGGCAGAGCTGGTAATCATCCAGTTATGCTCATAGTTTGTCCAAAGCATTAAGTATTGGTCTAATCTTGGAGAAAAAGAACATGCAGAAAGAGTTGTACATAGGTGGCATCTTTGTTAAATGTATGTGTTCCTTTTAGCACGGACAGCTGCTTAATCTATCATCTTGGGCAGGTTTTCGAATATGCAGGAAAGAATTTGTGGGGCCCACCCAATCCCCCCTGATGTGTGTCCATATTTCCAAACACCTCTTCAACTAACTGTGGTAGCGCCTACGTGCAAAAATGTGCGCAAAACATGTGATCAGTAAAGTCTCGTCTCCTTACAGAAATGCTGGCACCCATCCCAGTGGGGCGAGGGTTTGGAGAAAGGAGAGATGGCCCTCTGACATGCCAGTGAAGAACTGTGTAAAAGACAGGCTCTGACTCTTGCAAAAGATCATACTGAAAAGGTCAAGAAAATGGCCTAGTTTCCTATGTTTTTAAGGAAAATTCACTGAACTAATGTGGAATCCTTAGATACCTACTCATTTACATTTAGGCACTTGATAGAAACACAGGTAGTAAAACTACTTAGGGAAGAGTTTATATAATTAGAATTATAAGTTTATTACAAGCAGAGGAGGATCGATACAAGGAATAACTGGTGCACATTAAAAATTGGCACCCTAGATTTTTAAATGATTAAAATAAAAATTCTGTGTTATTTGTCCTGCATTTTAATAAACCTCTAAGTCTTCCATAAAGCAAAAGTGATGACACTGAGTAGCTAAATACCACCCTATAATATAATTACCCAACCCATCTTTAGCTGCCTTGCCAATTGCTTTGAAGTGCAGGCTGCAGCATATGGTGAGGGCTGCATGATATTTTACTTAAATAATGGACATGGAACATATTGCCCTTACACATTTTCCTTACCAAATTATACTTCATGGAAAATAGTCTCTTTTCTCATAAGCTCCTATTTGTTTCCCATCTACTCACTAGCCACATGGGAAACAATCTATACAAGCCGCACATTCCAACAATGCAGCAAATTATCCTGCAGTAAGTTCTTACTGTACTGGCTCCGTATTTTATTAAAATAGCATAAGGTTTCTATTGGCCTTAATTTCTTTCCCCATTAGATCTCCTGAATTTTGGTATGGGGTTCCTTGGAAAAGAACTTTTTGGAAATGTGCATCCTGCTCATCCAACTAAAGTCCTCTTTCCAGTAAAGAACAAAAATCCACTTTGATCTTGTTGGTAGAATGGGTAAGAGTTTGGCTATGTGTAGCAACAGGCAGTAATTTCATGATTTATCTCAATGTGCTAAATGAACAGAGGGTAAAATAAATAGCACAGATCAAATGCTGATTCAGATTTGCAGGTAAGTCTTCTCATGGGCCTGTTCTGTAATGGATCGAACACAGTGGATCAGTCTTAAAGCATTCCTGCACTAAAAGTTCTACGCATGTAAAAATGTAAATACTGAGAACTTACTATACATATTCCTTCACACTTAAAATGCAGATTTCCTCCTGGCAATTCCAGGTTTTGATTAACATCTTGGGCTGCTTGAGTTTGAGCCATGTATATTAGGGCTAGGCTAGCTATAAACAGCCATACTATTGTTGCTCAGCAAAAGTCCCTTTAAAAAGTCGAGTTAAGGGTACAATTGTGGATGGAACATAGGGCGATGTACATAGAGAACATGTACAAAATCTCCTTATATTGTTGAAAATCTATTGTACTTCTATTTAGAGCTTGTATAGGAAGAAGTGAGTAACAACAGTACTGAAAAGAACCTCACCATGGTTGCAAATATCCATATTTCTGTGGAGGTTGGCATGCACATGAATGACAGTGTACATTCTTTTAGTAGGTTGGCAGGCCTTATACTGGTGAAGTCAGTCCTTCAGATATGCCAGTTTTAAACTGTATAGGGTTTTAAAGATTGTCATAAGCACTTTGAATTGTGCTGAGAAACAACTGGAACCCAGTACTGTTGTTCTTTAAAAAGAGGTTGCAGATTAGAACTTATCACACTAATACATATATGATATAATTAAAACATGTATCACTAAGTGCTTTCAGTGTTCCATTATTCAGGAACAGGCATATGGTTGATACAGTAGGCTAGGTGGGCAAAGGCCATTATAGATGGGCAAAGACATTCCTAACAAAGGCCATTCTAGTTGGGCAAAGGCATTCCTAATATTAGTAGAGATGTGAGCATCCAAGGACAAGCTTTCTGGGAGCATCTTGCTAGTTTCTGTTAGGTAACTTGTTGAACTAGTTGCTGAACTACTTAAGACTGTTATAATTAGATGAACTGAGGTTTTGTTTCACGTGGAGGATCCAGTGAGTGTCTTTGGTGGTGGCAGGGGGAGGGGTGTAAAACCACTGAGGATGTTTAAAACTGTTATCAGATTAATTTAACATAAATATAGCTTGCTTTAATCTATGGCTTTGAGGGATGGGTTCTGATACAGATGAAGACAGAATTACTGTGTAGAGCACCTAATGAAAAGTGCAGGGAGTGAGTATCCAAAACCCAGCATTTCTTAAGTAGTGAGAGTTTGGCTACTGGTTGATTCTTATGACTGAGCCCATAATAACCATACTTTTGTGTGAGAAAATAGTGCTACATAGTCAGAGGAATAGAACCTATATCCATATCTTTTGTTCAAGTGATATATATTGCTTGCCACATCTGACTCAAGAGTAGCTGGTTGACTTAAAATTCAAGGATTATGACTTCTGAGTGATATTATAATGACATATAAATCTCTGATGGAATTGTATTTAGAATATTGTGTACAGTTATGGTTGTTGTAGCTAAAAAGGGAGATTGTTGAAAAGGTGCAGGAAAAAATGAACTAAAATGGTAAGTGGTTGAAGTAACTTCCTTACAAAGAAAGATTTGGGGATATTTATTCTAGAAAAAAGTGACTTGGTAGGGAAATGATAGAGGTATATAAACATATTGCTGGTGTGGAGAGTGTCAAAACACCTTTTTCTTGTTATTTCATATAATATTAAACCACGTGGTTATGCAGTGTAATACCCCATAATGTCCCATCTGGGACCATCCAAGGAGATACCTCAGAGAATACCATCATGGTCATCAGAAAGGTATCTATATCAAATGTAAATTATTCCCAGCAGTTTCTTTGCTTGTTACCCCCCTCCCTGCCTTTCTACATGGGATTATATGGCAGAGGGTTCCATGGAACGAGGATGCTACTGTCAAAGGATTTGTCCAAAATGACTCTCATTTTTAGGGTGGTGGGGGACTGATTCATTGCTTCTAAACTGTACAGCACTGTTGGTCAGACAGCTCATTCCATCCAGGAAAAGAACCAGCATGATCTGTAAGATTTTTTGCATATAAATCTGAGTGCCCCTGGAAATAGGTGCATCTGTCTCCCTTGATGCTTTCCCAGTGGCACTGCCAGGGTTGACAGTGTCCTTCTCAAGATCCCTACATTCATTTTTTTCCTGATTCTTTCCCTCCACTCATCCTTTCCCTCCAGTTGAGAGGTAGCATCAAAGCCACGAGTACCTTTCCTATTAAAAATTCTTACAGTAGAATTAGGGTGCATGGCAGCATGATACTGCAGCTGGATCCTGATTCTCTCAGATTGCCTTTGTGCCCATGTAGGGCTGAGACACACCCTTGGGAAGCGAAGATGCTAGGCACAGCTGAAGTTCCACTCTGGCTTTTTCTGTTAAGTTTTTAAAAAGATTATGTTTGATATGTACCTTTGGGAAGACTTCTAGAATATGGTGCAGTTCAGCTCTATTGGTGCCACTACTCTTTACCCCTATTTTCTGTTAGTGGGTATGGAAAGATATCTAGGGCAGGATTGTTGAAGGTAGGGTGACTTGGAGATCTCTCACTCATAGAGTCACCATAAGTCAAAGTCAACTTGATGGCAGTTAACAACAGCAAGAAGCCATAATACACGTGTACAGAATTGCCCTATGAAAAATGCTAAACAAATCTTATCAGAAGGGTTCACATAATGGATTTTTAAAAACATTCACTGCCTTAATTCATTGATGCTTCAGAAATACTGGAGCTTTTGAGCCCCTCCCCTCATCTTAAATGCATCTAAGAAATGTTGCCCAGATGCAACATCTATTTAGGCTGGTTTTCAAAACAGTACTGCCTAAGCAGTTCAGTGCTATATAGATTCTTCATCTTGCACCTCTACTACAGAAGGCACATTCTGTGTCTGGCAAGTATACTGTTCTATTTGGCTCGGTCTCTTGCTGGAGTAGTCTGTGTATAGGACTGAGCTGTTACTCTTACTGACATCTAAAGGCATTAGCAGTTCAACTTTGAACAGAAGAATCCCTGTCACTGGAAAAAAAAAGCTCTTCCACCTCCTCAGCTGTGCAAATGATACTATTTGTCACTGCACATCATTCTGTTTTTCCTATAATAAAGTATCCAGATTTGTTCTGATGAGAAAGGTTCCCTTTGTTTTTTTCACAGAGTGGCACAAACTCCACATGGTGGCAGCCCTCCACCCTTTTGAGGGATCCCTCATTTTTATTTTTTTTAAATAGCTGCAAGTTTGTAATCCACTAACCAGGTACTAGGTAGCAAGTTAACTTTATTCTCATCATATGGAAAGTGCAACATAGCTTTCTCCCTTTTTCTCACTCCTAAGTTGGGCTGACCTGGGATCAGCTGTAGATTTTAAAAATGTATCTCAAGGTATCATAACTTTTAGTTACCGTAGTCTTTGCCCATTTCCTCTGTAGTACCTTCATGAAAGTACTCAGCTACTCCAGGAGAATACTAACATGCGGGTGAGGAACGTATGGCTCTCTAGAAGTTGATGGGCTGCAACTCCTACCAATCTTAACTACCATAGCCAAATGATGAGGGGTGACAGAAGTTGCTTTTCAACAACATCTGCTGACCCACATGCTCCCTATGTCTGTGTTAATATATACAGTAGTCAGAGAGTTTTCAGATATATATTATAGTATTAAAATGCTTTAATGGTGGTTATTTCATAGTCCATTCTGTGCTACCTAAAATGAGGTAAAAAAAACCCCTATATTTGTACTAATGAGCAATTGTTCAGCATGGAACTGAGAAAGGGGTCCTATCAGAAGCAGGACCATGATGCTTGCTTGTTTTTACTGCTAAGATCTGTATTCTTCTGACCAATTGTCCTGTGAAAAGTTGAGAAGAAACCAGGCAGCATAAAACAAGACAGGCAGAAACAGCAATAAAAGCTTTTCTCTTTTGTTGCAACTTTGCTCTTCTACCTGACACAGAACTATAAGAGACAAAGGAACCATGCCAGAAAAAGTTGACAGTCAGATGGCAATTCACTGCCATTATGGCTACAGTTGGGAATGGCTCCTTCTACACCACAATAGTCAGCTTAAAAAGCCAAGTACTGTTGAAGTACTTGCCTACAGATGGTTGTCAAAGTACAGTAACACTAAACCATGACAGTTGTTTAGTCATAGAGGGTATTTGGAGTGGTTTTCTTTCTTACTGGATTGAAATCCTTCCATGTGTACATGAAAGAAATAGGGTTTTCACAGTAATTTAATAAATAAAATAATCTGGATTAGCCCCTAAAATTTTATATTTCAGGCAGTCTTAATTTGTTTATAGGTTTGTAGATTGAGCATAGCACAATCTGGCTTTTCATGCAAAACCCAGTATAAAATATCAGATGGAAGGGCTAAACTATCAGGTGGGATTTTTATAATCACTATAACCACTGTTTGAAATTGCAAACAGAATAGCAAAGATACACATGTGCTTTAATCCTTTTGGCTTCAATGCTGTATAAGCTCTCAAGAGAGCTGGTCCAGACCATCAACCAAAAACATTTTTGAAAAACTATTTCCTGAGGAAAAATAAATTGTTTCTTTTTTATATATATTTGCAAAAGCATATGGAAAATGTGGGTTTTTAATGTAAATAATTGCATTTGTGTTCATCAGTGACAGATTGTTAAGAATTGGACTGTTGGATTGTTTTGAGGCTATAGTTTAGCTGTTACATTTTTCATATCAGAGACTTATATGCCTACCCAATTTAAAACTACATAAATAATTACAAATAATCTGTGAGCCCTTGCCAACTGCTCTGATCCCACAAAATGACTTGACCCCAAACCCCAAAGTGCTCAGAAACATTCTTCTCTGTTTTCATAGGCACCACTTCAAAGTGGCTGCGGTTTTAAAATATGCTGCTATTTTGGTGTTCACTTGTGTGGGATAAAATTTCCCATCAGTAATGGTAGGATTGTAATAGGACTCCCGAGGAAAGGAGAGTGTTCTTTTTGATGGCTTCCATGCAGTGTACTGATGTAACTTTTAGAAGGCTTCATGTTCCTCTGAGTATTTCTTACTAAGAAAACTATATTAAATTCATGGGGTTGCCATAAGTCGACAAGCAACTTGAAGGCACATACATACACATTTCCCAAAGCTAACCAAAACTACTGTCTGAAATCACAGCAGAAAAACGTGTAACTTGTTAAATTGGTGTTACATTTAAGTATGCTTTTTCAATTAACATTCTCTGAACTTCTAGTGAAGTTTGCCACTGCTTGCCACTGGCCAAGCTATGGTGCACATGTTGGGGCCCCAAGGGCTGTACAGCCTTGGAATTCAGCCCTCATATCTAGCCTAGCTGCACCAATGAGCAACTGAGGAGTACAGCCAGTGAAAATAGCAATGGCTGGAACATGGCTGAAAGGTGTTTTCCACCCCCACCTTAAAGAAAGGCGTGGGTATCTAAATAGGCCTTCCATAAACTATTATACCAGATTTACGCTGGCATAGTAAAGTAAGAGACATAAAGTAGAATTTTTGAGGGCAAATTTGGAAAGGCTTGAGCATAAGTGACAAATGCCCATTGGTCATTCTTCCTTATTCTTCAGATCTCATGTCTATTCTACACATACTGGTTGCATCCCTTGACCAGCACCATATTCCTAAGTACTGCTTTGGATTGTCAAATAAGGATGCATGGTATACTGTACTTGCAAATAACAGGTGATGAATTTGGCAAGGCGAATAGTGCCAACATGTCCATAGCTAGCTGCTAAAACATTCCAAAAAAGTTCAAAATGATTTTTTCAAGAAGTGTTTTTTATATCTAACTACCATGTGTGGAGTGCAAAGCAGTTGTTTCCTAGCAACCACTTAGTTAAGAATAGCCCCAGTGTCATCTTATTCTGGATTACGTGGTTTGTGGATTGCAGCTTTAATCATTTACAGCTTCACCCTAAAATGGCTTTCACCTGTGATGTTACAAACCAATAGCTTGCGCGGCCACAGCTAATATAACTTTCTATTTCCAGTAGGGGCAGAGCCAGTCAGCTTTAGCGCATAGCAGTGCTGCCATATTAGAATTACAATAAAAAAGCTTTTTTTCCTTCATGCAGTAATATGCCACTACTGTGCCAGCTCAGCAGCACTAGTGGTTTTTGTGTAGCTAGTTCTAAGGAAAGTTTGTTAACTTATTTCCCTGTGCCCCATGCTGGTACACTTAAAAGCCTGATCCTTTGCAATCTTGCTACAAAATGCTCAGTCATTATCACAGTTTGGCCTTGTTCATGCTTGGTTACATATGCTCAGAATTCTACAGTGTTCTAAATGAACACATTGCTCACAATCTGTGGTGGCTGTAAGCTGTTATTTGGTTGAAAAATTGTTCATCACTATTCAGTGTTACACTCCACAGCTATGTACTATAGAGCTTATACAACCACTTCCTCAGAAATGGAACAGAAGCAAAGAAAGAATCTTGAATTAATTAGGGTATCTTTAACATACTTTTGCTTATTTGTATTGGTGTATTATTATACTCCATTAAAATCACTATTTATTATAATGCTTTTAATGTATGAAGCAGATTTATATAAATCATCTGAGCTTTTATGAGGAATCACAATTTATTTATAATTTTTTTTTGTTCTGTATTGACTAGGACTGAAGAGGATATCTGCAATATGCTATCACTGCCAACTCAGCAGTGCAAATATATTGCTTTTCTCTGGAATACAAAAACAAAAAACAACACACCAAATCAACCCCTGATTCCATGCACTGTATTTGGCTTCTGCAATTGTGGGGAGACTGTAGTCTTCACTGTGTTCTGTGTGACATATAGAAATATTGTTGTTCATTTTGTAAGAAAGCTGATAAGTCTTTGCCATTTTTGGCATGACACTTCCTGGCACTACTTAGAACACAAAGTCTAAGACTTGTGTATATAGTAGGGTATGGCTTTTGAAATGTACATTCTCTGAGCAAACATGTATTGTCTAAAAGAAAAACTCTGCTAAAGCCTAAGTCACATTCTGAACTGACTTCCATTATTTTCAGATAACAATAAAACCAACGACTTAAATCAAATTGTTAGCCTCAACTAAGTAGATCTACCAAATCAGTGGGAACATAGTAAGTCAACACATATGTAAGTTCCATTGATTGGTTCTATCCTAGTTGGAACTAGCAGTTGAGTTTAGACTACCGTAATAGTATTTCATGGCTTTCAAATATTCTGTTTGCTTTTTGTTTGCTAGGTAGGATGAAGAGAGGTAGGGTGGATAGCTAAATGTAGGGTTGCCACAGAGTTCCACAAAAGTGGAGTTGTGCTTATAATGTTCACTTCCAGGGGAGTCAGACCAGTATGCTGAGAGACCTAACCAATCCACCAGGCCTCCAGGCAATACTCTTGTGCTAGTCTTTCCCAACCTGATAACTTCCATATGTTTGGGGACTTGTAAGGGTATGAGTGATGGGAGATGGAGGAGGAGAAGATATTGAGCCAGGAACAGCTGGGGCAGATGGAGAAGGAAAAGAAAGTGAGGAAGTAAAATCAAGAATTAAAAAAGAAAGGAATCAGTTATCTTAGCAGAGCTGAAAACATATTCATGTCTTGCTTGGAGACCCCAGGAGACTGTACAAAGCAGCATGCAACAGCATACCAGAGATTCTTTTTAAGGCAGTGCTGAAGAAGACTACATTGAGATGATATTGACCTGATGCCAGGGTTATTCATAAAGTTTTGTCCTTTTATTATAGTTATCCGAGCCAAAGTTGTGGGGAAGAAACTAATGAAAGATGGACCTTTCGGAACAATGCGATATACTATCAAACAGATGAAGGTGCGTATAGATATAGCCAGTCTAACTGAACTGAGAAGGCAAAACATTTCAGTAGAAATGCCATAGCACATTTTTATCGTACTGAATACATTTGCTAAGTCTCCATATCAATGAAAGTGAAAGAAACCAAAGGTTTTATATATATATGTGTGTGTGAGAGAGAGAGTGAGTGAGAGAGAGAGAGAGAGAGAGAGAGAGAGAGAGAGAGAGAGCAATCTCATTTTCTTTATAATACTGTGTTCATATGCACACAGTGGTAAAAACCTGTCTGCTGACTTGTGTGAAGTGTGGCTAATTCCCCAGTTTAACAAATGTATTTTAGCAAACATTTGAGGCTATAGTGTTAAGGTGTATTTTTTAATTTGCTAATTGATATTTAACAATTTTCACATGCTTATTTGCTAAAATCCAATACTTCAGAAATGGGAGGAAATGTCATTTTCCTAATGCTAAATACAGGATATCACTTTTAAAATATAATCTTTTCTGTATTTGTAGTGGAAAGATGTGTTATCGTAGGGCTGAATCTTATAAACTGGATTACAGGAGGGGCTGTATGTATGTCATATACGTATGTCATGACTACAGACAGAAATAAAAGCAAACTAGACAAACATTTTTAAAAGTACAGAGCAGGTTGAGGTGAAATTTCTGATCCAGATTGGAATGTGAACAAGAGGGTATGGAGATTTATTTTTTTGCATACATTGTTCACCATCTTGCTACTTACACCAGGGGTAAAGCTTCCACCAGTTCAAAACAATTAAAAAAGCATGCATGTATGTAAGGGGGTAGATGTCAGTCCAGATCATGAACTATAGCAGGAACCAAAGGGTTAAAACATCCTCTTATGAAAACTGGTACACTTGTCCTGTTCAAAGTGAGCCATGCTCAAGAGTACAGTTCTTCCCTCACTGAGTAGCAGAAATGGGCACTGCTTTCTCCTTTTAAAAATCTGGAAGAAGAAACAATCCATAATGTGTGACTTTTATCTATTTGATAGGAGGATACTCTAAGCAAACTTCTGCTTGGGGTGTCCAGTCTGTGATTCCCTTACCCATTCTTCTAAGCCTGCAAGGTTAGACACATGGGAGGGACCGATCCTTTGGGCTCAGAAAACTGCACAGCCATTCCAGAATCCATAGTTTTTAAAAAATGCTTAACATAAGACACTAGGAGACAAAGTAGCAGCAAATGAAAAGAAATGTGAAGCAGTTCTAGATAATCCTATCCATAGCATTGTACTTGCATTCAGACTCAATATGGTGCTAACGTGCATTGGGATGTATGGGGTAAGGCCACCATGCATGCTCTGACTTATGCATTTACCTGCTCTAGTCAGATTTAAATGCCAAGCAAGTCTAGTGTCTACAAGTCTCTCCCAAGCTGTTTTTTTTTAATTATTATTATTTTTTTAGTATGACCTAAAGTAAGACAATGGCAATTCTACATAAAGCTAATCATGGGTAACTAATTAGGGGTAACTAATTCATGGACATGTTGAGCCTCTTTAGATTTGACCTGTTGACTCTCTTGAGGGGGAAAAAAAACCTTTGCTAAGTGGTTACTTAAGTGCTTTCTGGCTGATGAGCAGATTTCACTTAAACCTGTTGCTTTGGACATTCCTTTGCCAATTGACCTCTTGTTATGTAATGTTAAAAATCTGCTCTGGTTTATTTTTCTTGGCTGATAATTCTCAGTCATAAGACTGGTTAATATCTTTAGAAGGGGGTGGGGAGAAGAACACGTATTCTTGGCAGTGATTATAGAAGTCTGAAAAAATATTAAACAAAGTAAAGGTTTAGAAAAACAGCCACTTGCTTGCCTCCTAATAACAGTAATTCTTTTGATAAGGCATCATCCAGCTAAGTATAAAAGCTGTGAGGCAGTGAAGGCTGTTTTGTAAGCCATTATGAATCAGGGTTGCTGCCAAAACCAGCCTCGGCACACCTCCTTCCCTGGAGTGGAATTTTTGTTTGCAGTTTCACAGTCATTCGTTTTCTTTAGTTGTGTAGCTTCATTGGTTTTACATAGTAAAATGAAACCCTCAAAATGTTGCAGTGTGACCCTTATGACAGTGGATGATAGCACTGATAAGGTTGATAAGGGATGTCTGTGTTTATCTGAGCAGAAGTCAAACAGCACCAATACATTTTTGTAGAAGCTACTTAGGAAGAATCTATGTGTTTTGGCAACACAGTCAAAGTTTTCAGAGCTTGGAAAATTACTTTAAAGACTTAATTAGTGCACCATTGTGGTTCCCTGGTAATCACATTTTGCTGTTTTATAGTGATTTGAACATTTTTCAGCCAATTTTTTGGGTGTGTGTGTGTGTTTTTCTAAGGGGTCAGTAGGAGAACCTAATAGCTACATACAGCCCCTATAAGGGCAACACAGTTCCTAATTCTGACTTAAAATGTCCATTCTTTGGGAAAGATTGAAAATATAATTCCCACCCTTAATATTCCATAGACCCTAGAAGAAACTGAGCACAGAGACTTTGGGCCATGGTGTGTATATGTGTGTGTTCTTTTAATTAAAAAACCCCCAAATTTATTATACTGTGTACACAGGAATTCCACTTTGCTTTGCAGAAACTGCTATTTTATATTTGCATTGTTTCATTTTGCTCTAAAAATAACTGGCATGGGATCACTGAGCTTGGAATGAGAGGGTATACTTCTTTGGGGAAATTAGGTTTTCAAATTTTCAAAATATATGGACAGCCATTCCATTTTGTTTTATGAAATACTAATTTATTCAAAAACTGAATACTAAAGGAAACAATTTTGATACGATTTTAGCCCATGAGTCTTTCTTATTGCTTGCTAATATAAAGGCAGTGATGGGGGAATACTCAAGAGTATTGATACTGCCAACATCTCTAGTAAGTTAGAAAAAACATGCAGCACAAACAGCTGACAATATTTTTGCCCCACATCATATTCAGGTGCAGGACAGGAAACACTACAGCTATAAGGGAAAGGCGTTAACATCTCAATCAATGTTTATTAAAATTCATGGAACGATGAAATGCTTCTGTGACATCAGTTTTTAAGGTCACTGTGAAATGAGATGAGCCATGCAATTTGCACATGGATTTTTTCCTGCATAGTGCCACTTAATCCCAAAGAATGGGGGTTGCTTATCAGAATGCTGATTCAACAGGGACTGTTGCTACCCTAGCAGGAATGACCAGCCAATGCTTGTTAATACTTACAGTAGTACTCTAATAGTCATTTCCTAAAGGACAGGAGAGGATGGCTGTGAAAGAAGTATTCAAAGAGTAATAATGCTGCCTTGTTGGTGGTTCTTTTCTGATGAAAGCAACACTCTGCAAGGAATTTCTTCTGCTTAGATGGGTATTGTACAAAGTATAGGTTGCACAGGATGATTGCTTCTAACAGATGTTTCAAGATACAGTACTATATGCTCTCTAAGGGATCAAAGAACAACAATGAAGGACATCTCAGGTGACTTTTCTTATTTCCACAATCTACTTTTATAACGGGAGGAAAATGTACCAGTTAATCAGAATTGAGTTACAAAACATCTATTCTACAAATCTTAGGCCTGAGCAGTCCTCCCCTAGGAACTGTACAGTGAAAAGCTCAGCTGTGTGGAAATCAAACAGAAACACTTTTTGCATATAATTAAAGGAGTTGAGGAAGGGGTTCAGTAACGTCAAAGGCACAATATTGTGCATTGTTATTAGTGGCCTGTTTATATATACACATGGGCTTGATGCTGCATAAACTCATCATCTGCTAGCTTTCTTAAAGCCTGAATAAGTTCTAGATTAATTGTTTCAAAGGACTAGAATAAGTATTTGAAGCTAGAGAAGCAAGATGCTTAAAAAAATCCTGAAGTTGGGCTTCTGTTGTTCTTGTCATTGCATGACATTTTATTAAAATGCTTCTTTCCCTTTCTCCTCTCCTCTCTTTTGAAGATGTACAGAGGTTTTGACAAGATGCCACATGTTCAGTATATCTACACAGAAGCCTCTGAAGGTCTTTGTGGGGTCAAGCTTGAGGTCAATAAGTACCAGTATTTGATTACAGGTAAAAAAAAAAAAAAAGCCAAATTCTTTGTCACCTCATGCTTTAAGGCTATATTTGTTTCATCTGTATTTTTTTTAAAAAAGCAACAGACTGCAGCTCAGTGCTAGTGAATATAACTTGTAGGTATTAGGCCACCAGCATTCAACTTGCTGCCCACCCACCCACCCATTAATGCTGTGTTACAAGTTACATGTTTCAGTCAGTGGTAGGAAACCTAAAGCAAATGTGGAGAACTTCTAGGACTCTAGATATTAATGGATATTCATATCAGTAGGACCGGTGTTGGGAGGTGTAGATCAACAACATGGGAAGGACCATGAGTTTCCCACCCCAACTGATAATAATGCTTCCATAAGAGAATTAAAGGAGGCCTCTTTGTGAGTATCCTCTTAATATGAAGCCCATGGGTTAGACACAAAGAAGATGGCTGTTTCAGCTGTAGCTCCATTTCTGGAATGCTCTAGAGAATAAGCTCATCTAGTGGCCCTCTTTAGTGCTCTTCCTGTTCCAGGTTTAGACAGATTTATTCTCCCTGCCCCTTTAAAGTACATATTAAAAGACTTTAAATAGTTTATCTTGTTTTAATGGCATTTTTCTAATATTACAGTGAATTGTAAAATAGACTTAAAATAGTTGATCTTGCTTTGTGTTTTAACTGTATTCTTTTATTTAAATATTACTGTGAGCTGTCCTGAGTCCCATCTTTGGGAGAAAGACAAGTTGATAATCCAGTAAATAATGTTGTAGGTCTCTGTTGATAATACCCTTGGCTCTTGTTGGGATTTTAAAAGTTACTTTAAGTGATCAATTGACTCTAACTAGTGCTATCATTTCTTCAATTATTTTATTCTAGCTTTGGATCTTACTCTTAATAATTCTACTTCTACTGTTTTAATTTTATTTTATATTTGATCTTCTATGTTGCTTATAGAATATGTTTTAGAAAGTGACTAACCAATATAACAAATAAATAATAGTCTGCCTAAAAGACAGTTCCTTGTTAATTTTTTTTTTATATAGAAATTCAAAAGTTGTGACCGTCTCAGAATTCAAATTGAGCTTTTTGTAGATCTGGAAATTTTCTAATTGTTAATTTTATTACTGCTGCTATTACAGTCTTGATTGAAATGTGACAAATTTGCTCCAGCTTTCTTTTTCTAAGTCCACCTTCATTCACAAATGGCCTATTTGGAGATGTTTGAACAGAAAATATGTAATAAATTAAAATTACGAGACTTGACTTGAAAATCTTCCTCACACCTCCGAAAGTGCCAATTTTTACTTTATTTTATTTATTGCATTTGTATGCCCCCTTTCTGTCAGAATTGGGCCCAGTGTAGATGTTAAAAGAAGCAAGAAGCCCTACATGAAAATATGGGTGCAAAGAATAGCAGGACAAGCTTCCTGTGCTCTAGGTTACTGTATTGGAATGAAAGCCATGGCATTGCTATTGTACTTGTACATAGAACTGAACTGGTTTCACAGCTGGCAACACATTCCAAGCTGCCACTGAGTCTTGAAATATCAGGTTCATGAATCTAATAAATGAATGACATTGTAATAGCTAATTTGTATATTTGTTTTCTAGGCCGTGTTTATGATGGAAAAGTTTACACTGGACTTTGTAACTTGAATGAAAAGTGGGATAGACTGACTCTTTCCCAGCGCAAAGGACTGAACCATCGTTACCATCTAGGTTGTGGCTGTAAGGTATGTGCTGTTTTTTGCAGACTTCCTCAGTTGATGACAACTTCATATATTAAAGCTGTTCTGGAAAAAGTGTTCAAGAAAAGCAACAAAGGCAACAGAGCAAAATGAAAACAGTGCAAAAACGAAGAATGTATTCATCTGACAACAGGCTTAGGTCTGCCAGGTTCAGTAAAGCACAGGGCAAGGGAAGGAGTATACCTTTTAAACCAGCTAGTTTTTTAAATACTGGAAAAGTGTTTTCGGGGTAGACAGTGCTTATCTTTGGACCTAGGTAAAAATATTTTTCCAGCCATAGCTGGTCCGATGGTTCCTAGCTAGGATGGCAGCTTTTCAGAACTTGGAAAATATGGACGTTGGTGTGGAAACTCTTGGTTTAGATAATCTTAATACACTTAATTCTTCTTAAATCATTCAAGCCAAACCAATTACTTGTTTTCTTTGTGTAACTGCAGATTAAACCCTGCTACTACCTTCCCTGCTTTGTGACCTCCAAGAATGAGTGCCTGTGGACAGACATGCTCTCCAGCTTCGGTCAGCCAGGGTACCAGTCAAAGCACTATGCCTGCATCAAGCAGAAGGAGGGCTACTGCAGCTGGTACAGAGGATGGGCACCTCCTGATAAAACCATCATCAATGCCACAGATCCCTGAACACCCAAACATCTTTCTTTCTTGTTCTTTTCTTCCCGTGTGGCTGAGCATTCTTTGGACACTAACTCATATCAGATCATGATGGCAACCATGATATTAGTGCCTCTTTCTTGCAAATTTTAGCACTTCGAACTTTTTAAAAAATTCTATGCCGTCTTAATTGATTTTTTTTTGTTATAAATCACTTTTTTTAAAAAAAAAATTGCTCTCACCCATTTTGGTTGGCAGATGTTTGTCTGGGAACGTCTATTTGCACACCAGATGAATACGGGAGCTTTTGCTCTAAGTTATATATCACTATATATATAGCAATATAATCTATATTTTTGTAGGAAAACAAAAATCTCAAAAATTTCCCAGTTGACTATTGTATCACAATTATACCACTCCTTCCCCCTTGCTCCCTTTGCAGCTTCTTTTCTCAAACATTCAGTCCTTGGATTATGTAGATAAAACTTCTGAAATGCAACTAGTTAGGATTAACAATGTGAGCAAATTTAAGACACACATCAGAAGGATGAAAAAAGAAAATTACATGATGCCTGTATAAGATGGAGCACTTGGGGAATTCAGCTGTTGTGTGAATTAAAAGCACCCTATCAAAATGCTTGTCACGTTCCAAATGCAAATGCTGAAGCTCCATGGAAGTTCTGGGTTTGCACAGGGCATAAATAACAGCTTTTTTAAAAACACCACCAATTAATGAAGCTAATCCCTTTTCTAACTTCAAATGTAGAGCAAACCAGTTTAGAAACAAAACAACTCCAAACATTGTAGTTCTCCTAATGTGGCTGCAAAGCTACCATTTCAGTGCTTATTAAAAAAGAAAAAAATACCCCCCAAAATCAAACAGATGCAAACATAGCAGAACAAAATAAAAAAAGAAATAAACTCATACAGAAGCAGTTGGATTAGGGGCAAGGGAAGGACTGGAGAAAAGAACAAAAGCTTAAACTTAATATTATTAGTGTAAAAAATCAGCTGCCAAAGCACTGCTTTGCTGAATGAAAATGTATATAGATGTACTGACATAAGCTATTTTTGACAGGACACAGAATTGTTTCATGCTACAAACTATGAAAAATTCAATTATTATTTTCAAAGCAGCAATCTTCACATTCCAGGTCACTGGTTACTGTTTTATTTTTGTTTTAATTCTAAAGATGTTAACTGCATTTGTTTCTACAGTAGTGATAATAATCTGTGTTTTCTCCCTCCCTGTGCACTTTCCCTCCTTTCCTTTTACCACAATAAGGGCCAATACAAACAACTGTTCAAAGAATGGTCACCATGTTTCCAACCTTCAACATTTTATGTGATGAAACAGTCTCAAGAAAGTGCCCCTAGTATTCTTAAATTATAGGATTAGCAAACACTCTGAAAAAAATAGAAGACTTTTCATGGTGTGGTAATTTGTGACTTTCGTTATACTGGAGCCTTTTCACAGTATCCTGTGAGTATTGAAATGTGAGGAGTTCACTTCTTGAACATTTTTCCCTCCTCTGAAATGATCTGTACCAGTATGCAGAGTGAAAGCAGAAATAGGTGGCAAATAGGATGGGTAGAGAATTTATAGTCCCACTTCTCCTACCATGGTAGGGTTTTCTAAAGCTCTAGATTTCAACAGTTAAAAACGTTTTTAGAGGGAGTCTGTGGTATCTTCCCCTGCAAGCTATGATTAAGGAAATCTATGGTCTTTAGGCTCACTTAATCTTCTGGCAATAAGGATCCCATCTTCTCTGTGGACTTGATGATTTTGTTTGTTTTTATGATGGAAAAGTGTCATACAAATATCTTGTGAAAAAAAATAAAACATATTTTACATTTTAATGTAGTTAAGGAGAAAGGTTACTGATAGGATGGGCAATTGTGTTTCCTTGGAGTGGGGTGAAAGATTGACATGGGCTTTTCCCCCTCTTTTTTACTGCTGTTGTTTTACAGTGCTATCTTCAGTTCATTCCACCTGGGTATTGTACTACAATAAATATAAGTGGACAGATAGCTGCCTCCTCCATTGCAATGAATAAATAAATGCTAATGAGGAGTGGGGCTTAATGTTTGCATTGGCGCTCCCACACCTAAAAGATACTGCTAAGTTGGGGTTCAGGATTGCAAACCTAGGGGTAAAGATCACTGGGCATAAGAAATAATAAGCAAATAAATAATAAAGTTAAACTTTTTGGATGACATCTAGTTTTATCTAGGAAGTTATTTTAATACAAGCAAGCCATGCAGTCCTCAGTCTGCAATTGTATTTAGCCCAATATTATCACCTGAAATTTATAAAGATTGCCCTTGGTCTCAAGATTTCATCCTATATAACAAAATTGCATTCAGTTATCTTTCTTGCAGGGGAACTGGACTGTGGAGCCTGGCATCCAGATCAAGAAGAGGGGCAAAAGGAGTTTTATGAAGCAGGTCTAGGTTGTAGAGTGACATGGGTACTGAGCCTGATTTTGTACAGATTCACCAGAAAGGAATCACACATTGTAGGGCCGTTTTAAAGAAGAAATAACTGGCCCTTTCACAGGGCTCTTGGTGAGAAAATAGTTTTTGAACTAATATATTAAAAATCCAAAGGGCTAATGCTGAAATCCTGATGCTCCCTTGTTCAACCTAAATCCATGGAGCTCTTCTAACAGCACAGCTATTTTCATACAGAACCACAAACAAGGGCTATCTCTCCATACTGGTTCTGATAAAGGGCCCTTCTCTAGCATAAGATCAATTATAAGAATCTTGCCTTTGCTATATAAATGCTTGCCAGAGTGTATTAATACTCTCACGAACTTTGCAAAACCTCTGGGCAGCTGTGCTGTATCATAAATGGTTTGGGGACAGGAGCTCATCTCCTTAGTAGCCAATAGGTCTGGAAAATGTGTCCTATCAGTCTGTACATCAGATCTTATACCATGTAAAATTAAATTAGGGCTCCACCAAAGTCACCTTTCTTTCGAAATGGTTTTAGTAAAACTAGTTTATGTTGCAGCAATTCAGGAAAACCAGGTATATGAATTGCTCTAAGAGCAGGGGAGAGGAAATAGCTTGTTTAGCATGTACACCAGTGGTGATAATTAAGCTACAGTTTGTCAACTTGCTGGCCATAAAACTGGCCTCAGCTCAGTTTTTACAATTTTTGCAGATCATCCTGGCCTGAGTTAAAATCTTGAAAAGTGAGAAGAGGAAGCACTGCTCATTGATTGTGCTAAGATTCAGATCTCTATTTGATTGAATGGCAGCTGTAAAAAGTAATTCTTTTTTTTTTCTATTAAGAAGAAGGTTAAATTCATAGCTGAGACATCACAGTATTGCAGTCAAGATACTGTGGTAAAGATACTCTACTTGCTAAGAAGGTATGTGTCCTTACACACATTGTGATATATGTAAATGCTTCATACAGAACAGAATAAAATAGTTCACCTGGTCAACAAAGCTCTATCTTTTTGTATGTGGATTTTGATTTTATATTGCTACAGGTAAGAATGATTTGAGGACATGCCACCATTAAGCAGGCAAAGGCAGCAGAGAATAACCTTTCACCCTGCTGATGAAAAAAACAATCATAGAGGGCTGTTTGCATTTTGTTTTTGCATTTTAATGGGGAGTTGTACAGAGGGGGAAAACACAGCAAAAAATACATTTCTTTGGGGAGGACTCCAAAATTTACAGTAAAATTCCTTTAAAAATTACTAATAATTTTATGTCATTTAAAAAATACCAGTCTTTGCTTAATTCCCTCCCATAAGAAGTCTTGCCATCATTCCCATTTTATAGGTTGCCATAGTAAGAGTGGGACTTGCATTAAGGAAGACTGATCCAAGTGGAACCCTCTGTCTACCACACTGGCTTTGAGTATTGCAGGTCCTAAGCTTAGATTTGCATTTGGAATATGGGCCTGAGCCATATCTATCAAAGTCAACTGGTGCCTTCTTCCCGTTAATTTCAAACGTTTTGAGGAGATTATCAGACATGGCAAAAACCATGTCAACAGATCCCTAGAAGAACAGGAAGGGGAGATAGATGACATTGTTCTCTAGCATACCGGGGGTGCAGCACGGGCATTAGTAAGGCATCCCTTTTTATTAGTGGCCTCTCCCCATCAATGCAAAAGGGAAGCCTCCTCTGCGGCAGCGCTACGCCCCAGAACAGGAGAAGGATAAGGGCTGTATTTTCTGTTTTAGTGATTTTCTGATGAGGTTGGGAACATGATTTTTTGAAGTGTTCTCCCATGTGTGATAATCTCCTGAGATACATGTCTATGAAAGCCCAGGTAAGAAGCCAGTACTATGCCAGAGTAAAGGTGCTTACTTTGAGGGAAGTAAGTATACAGCTGCAACCTTAAGATGTAATTGTAGGTACACTTACTAAGGAGTACCACTGATCTCAGTGAAATTTCTGAATATGCAGGCATTGAACTGGGCTGTAATTTGTCATCTCTGCATTACTGTCTCTAACAATATTGAATATTATAGTGGAAGAAAACTCAGTCTGGGAGAAATCTCCTCCCCAGAAGGAATGTACTTTTTGCTAGGTTTTGTAGCACTGTTTACAGTTTTCTTCCTTGTTTTGTTATTTATAAATTTTATATTCATTGAATGTATATTGTCTTTTAAAGTAATAATGTTCACTTTTTATAGTGTTCTTTTATTCTAAAACAATAAAATGTTCTATTTCTATCACATAGATGATGATTCTTTTGTTCTTTGCTTATAGAAATATCTAGCTGTCTACTGTTGTCTAGAAGCAGATTCCTGAAGGGAGTTTTATGTCTTTTCTTACAGCTCAATTTTAACCCATATTTATTATGTAAGCCCTTCTAAGTAAGTGTGTACAGGATTACACCCTTAACCTAAACTGAACTGCTGCTCCCACCTCGAGTAGACTCACTTAATTCATTGGTAATAAATTAACATAGGTTTTCTGTGGTTTCTTTCTGGGCTGTGAGGCTGTGTTCTGAAAGAGTTCATTTCTGACGTTTTGCCTGCATCTGTGGCTGGCATCTTCAGATAATGGTTGGGTAGGAGCATGTGTGGAGTTTATATACTGTGAGCCCCTGTTGGAGAGGATATGTAAATTTGTGTATTTGAATGGCTAGTTTCTGGGTGGAGATATGCAAGGAGGATTAGTTTCTGTTTGGCTAATGGTCCATTGTCGGCTGGAAATCCCCCTGTCCCTGGATGGAGTTCATTTGCATGTGTTGAGTTTTGATTTTAGTGTTTTTCAAGACTGGTAGCCAGATTTTGTTTACTTTCAGGGTTTAGACCAACCAAGAAAATCCAAGAAATACTACGTTCAGCAAAGGACAAAAGAGACCCTCTCACAGCTGCAGGAGTTTACCGCATACCATGCAGCCATGGACAAGTTTACATAGGGACCACTAAATGCAGTGTGCAAACACAAATCAAGGAACATGAGAGACACTGCAGACTGGGCCAGCCAGAAAAATCATCAGTAGCAGAACATGTTATAAACCAACCTAGACACAAAGTGTTATTTTAAAACACAGAAATTCTGGACCAGGCCAACAACTATCATGTCAGAATGCACAGAGAAGCTATTGAAATCCACAAACACCTGGACAACTTCAACAGGAAAGAAGAAATCTTAAAAGTAAACAAAATCTGGCTACCAGTTCTGAAACAACATTAAAATCAAAACTCAACACATGCAAATGAACTCCACCCAGGGACAGGGGGATTTCCAGCAGACAATTGACCATTAAACAAACAGACACTAATCCACCTTGCATATCTCCACTCAGAAACTAGCCATTCAAATACACAAATTTACATATCCTCTCCACGAGGGGCTCACAGTATATAAATCCCCCACACACTCCTACCCAACCATTATCTGAAGATGCCAGCCACAGATGCAGGCAAAATGTCAGAAAAAAACTCTTCCAGAACACGGCCTCACAGCCTGGAAAAAACCCATGGAAAACCTATGGATGCTGGCCGTGAAAGCCTTTGATTTCACAATAAATTAACAATTCCATAAGAATCCCACTGATTTAGTGGGTCTACTTTAGTAGGACTGGCTGTTGGATTGAAACCACAGAATCCTTTTGCCTATAACAGGGATCTGGATTGGGAAAAAAGAATTACTGGCAATTTTCATGTTGTCTTTTTCTCTGCTTGGAATGCTGGGTTTGAAAATTAACTGATTAATGTTAAATTTAGGATTAATGCAGTCCTTAACACTAATTAGATTAAGTAATTGTCCTTAATCCTAAGAATTGAAATATTTAATTGTCAAATTAATATTAATTAATTTGCTACTTTAAAACGTTTTCAAAATAGGTCATGGGATTTACAGAGAGTGGCATGGGGATTGTCAGCATTTACTCCTAGCAGCCAATTTTATTACTGGCTCCTTCAGAAATGCTCTTCTTTTTCATTTGAAACTTCCCACTTCCCTTCCACCAACCTGGATTCCCACCCCCTGAAGGACTACAAAGCCCATAAGATAATTGTTACCTGGGGATGGGTGGAGTCCACAGCTGGAAACTGAGAGAACCGCCTCCTTCCATACGACCCTCCCCGCGCACTTCGGTCCTCTGGGAGGAATCTGTTACAGCCTATGAAAACAAGGCTGTCGGTGACCTCCCAGAGGGCCTTCTCCGCTGCTGCTCCCAGATTATGGAATGGCCTGCCGGACGAGATCCGTCTTATTAACACCTTAGACGGCTTTAAAAAAGCTGTCAAGACGGATCTTTTCCGGCAGGCCTTTCCTGAATAACTATCCCGGCCCAAGACTCAGCTGTCCTCCCTGAGCTGTAATCATTTTTTTTTTAAACCTATTGTATGTTTTAATATTTTCTAATTTATATATTTTTAATTTACTGTATGTTTTTAATCTTTTATAGTTTAATATTGTTTTAAGGGGGGGTGGGCTAGGGTACTGGAACTATGGAGTTTTTATATTGTAAGCCGCCCCGATTGCGTTGCAGAGGGGCGGGATAGAAATAAAATTTTATTATTATTATTATTATTATTATTATTATTATTATTATAAATCTGCCCTAAAAGCAAGGTGGGAGATCACACCCTACAACCTGTTCTATTCAGTTTTGTCACTGATCTGGCAGCAGCTTAGCAGGGTTCCAGACAAGGAGCCCCTAAAAATGCCAGGGATTTTAAACCGTTTTGCATACAAAGCATTCACTCCGTTACTGATCTACAGCTCTTCCCCTGTTAAAAAGTACAGTTGTCAGAAAAAATAACAGTCTTAAATCAAAGTGAAGAATTCCTAAATAATTCTCAATCTTTGTTTACCAGTGCTAGGGAGGTTTATGATGTTTTCTCCTAACAAAATCTTCCTGAGATTTGGGGTTCTGAATTATGAGATCAGTTCTGTAGCGTGGCACTGGGAATGTTAGGATCTGTAGTTCTGGTTTATACTTCTGGAATTTATGTTGGAATGAACAGTGAATGGGGTCAAATAAGGAAGGAAGGAAGGAAGGAAGGAAGGAAATAATTATATTATACTAAGTCCTGAGGTAGCATGGAAAAGAAAAAGAAATAATTAAAGAAACAAAATTCTTCCACATAAGAATGAATTTCTTTAAAAAAAAAAAAAAACCAAGCTCCACACTAATGTGCTCTTTGAAGAAATGCAAAAGAAGAATGTAAACAGAGAAAGAAAACTGGAGATAAAAATCAATCTCTCATTTTTTAAAATAGAATCATTCTAAAATTAAGTTTAACTTAATTTACTAGAACATTACTACATTCTTATGTAAAAGTACAGAAAAACTTTTATTTGTCTTCCAGAGAAGCAAAATCTTAAGTTTTTTTGCATCTGTGTGAAGGCCATTCACCAGTATACTTTTTCATAAAGGAAACAAAATTCAAAGCAAGAAAGCAACTAGAAAGCAGAGTGTATAAATCCAAGTAGAAATTCCACTAAATTCCAAGTATATTTTGTTTTTGTTTCCAGAAAGCCATCAGAGCAGAGCCCAGCTGCAGAATAAGAAAAGAATGCAACTGGGGCTAACACTCATCCCTAACAGCAGCACAAGCAGCCACTCAGATTTAGAAGAGGGAAAACTAGAGAAAGTCATAAGCAGGGGTGAATATTGTGGGAAGAGGGTGTTTCTGGATAGCACGTAGCATTACTAGTCAAAACACATTAAGCAGTTATTCTGTCTTTCTTTCCTTAACAGATTTTCTGTGATAGGAGAAAAGGGAAGAGGATGAGTAGGAAAACATGAGAGGTTTATAAATGGAAGGCAATGATGTCTGCTCCTCTCTAAAATACTATATTAAAGCAGGGCAATGATAGAATAAAAGCCTTGTCCTGGGACAGAAAAGATATGTTCAGGACTGGACAAAGTAAGCAGCCAACGCCATCTTCTCTAATATCCTTACTTCTTCACTTAAAAAGGATCTGTTTTCTGATGTTCTCACTTCTAAATATCAATGGCTGCTGATTCTGCAAAAACACAGTGCATGCTCATGTATGGGATTATAGTGAGAGGGACAATAAGCTATTAGCAGAAGCATTAGACAAGGGAGAAGGTAAGGAAATGTGACAGTGCTCTTCTTCCCACAGTATTTATTGAGTAAACCTTACAGCTTTTCAGAATGAATGGGGAATAAATTGCTCAAACGTTTTACCATGTATTCCAAACCTCTCTCATAAACACATCCAAGTGAACTGACAATTTCCAGTTCATTAATATTGGGAGAATGGAAACTTGGAGTTCTGTATAAATAATTACAGGTCTTGTTGAGATGTTATGAAAATAATGAGCATTCTAGAGTCCATTTGATGACTGCTAGAATGAAAAATCTCAAAATGAAAACTTTGCAGGTAGGGAGAAGGAGATAACAGATCACATACCGTAGTTCAAACATTCTTCACTAAATAATACTGATGTAGGTTTTTAACAGGCAGCAACTGTGTCACAGGCTTATCAATAATGTGAAATTCTCTTCACCCCCCTTATTTAACTCACCTTGCTCATCAATGAATCAAAGATATTCTAATGTCTGTCTGTAAACTCATACATTTTTTCCAAGTGCCTGACCACACAGGCACAAACTGAATGCTCTGTTTGATTAGATAAGTGGAACACATTCCAATGTAGATGGCAGCTTTTGTACTAAAGATGACTTGACACCACAAAACAAACATAGCTGGGAACAAGGTATGATGCCATCATGAAAACGGCCATAGGAAGGATGAACATCAGCAGCCTGCATGGCGCTCCCCTCCAGTCAAGCTTCTGAGGGTCTCTGCATTCTTCTGTCCATCCACTGCTATTGCCTTATTTCTGCAGCCAACGTGAATTGCTATTATTCCAGACCTGAATGTCATCATTAGTGGCCCATGCATGGGGCAGGTGATAGCCAAGACAGTTTATTGTCTAAGGTGGAGTCACCCCATGTGCCTTACCCAAGGCCAACCCGGTTATTTTGGCAACAGATACAGAAAATTCCACAAGAACCTCTCCCTTGCCCTGGCTGTAAAAGTACAATAATTTATAGATGAATGAAAACTTGTTGCTTTTTCATGACATTAAAAAAACCAAAACCCTGCTACTTAGCAGCTACCTCATTATGCCTAAAATGAGGGCTGGACCTGAAGGCCTGCATGGGCAGGAGAACTGGTGAAATACATTGGGATAATCATACCTGGGGGAAGTGAAATACAGGACAGGATTCCTGTACATTTAATTCTTGGGCAGAAGAGGGGATTTTAGCAGGTGTTGTTTGCACTGTCCTGTTTTTCACCTAGCAACCCTGCTGTGGAGAGGCATGATGCATAGCTATCAACTTTTGCAAACTTTTTTGTGTGCTCCCCCAAAACTGGGTGGGTGGGGGAAGAATAATCTCTCTGAATGCTATTCCACTCTTTCTGCCCCTCTACTACCTGTCAGAGATAGTTTTTCATGTTCCCTTTCATCATACACAGTACAATAAACTACAGTCAAATATAGGGTGCTTACCATCTGTTTATGGCTTGGGAAGAATGTTTGCTCTACAAGAGGGAACTTCTCAGGACCCAGCGAACTGAAGATCTTAATTAGCTGAGAGAACTACAAAACAAAAAGAGATGATCTATGTAAGTTTGCAAACAAGAAAATACACATGCAGGCATTCCTACCCCACCTAAAACTATCCGCATGTCACAGGAATGTTATCAATAAACAACTTTAGTTCTGACTTCTTCCTGGAAAAATTAATGCACCCAACCACTGTGAGTCAAAAAGAATTGTACGTGGAGATAGGGTAACTTTATATTAGGGCTGTGCAATAGATTTAGCCAAATTCTGAATAATGAAGAGAATCGGAATGATTCAGAATGATTTGTACCAGCTACAGAATTTATGTGTACCAACTGCTGGCCAAATCTGGTTCCATAATGAAATAGCTCAGTCCAAAGTATTTTGGACAGATTTGGAGATGGGGCATCAAAAACACATGGGGAAAAGAGTGTGTCTCTAACATGACCATACAGGGAAGATGCTAACTTGGTGAGATGGAGAGAGAGAGCTGGAGTTGGGCTGTGCTCATTGAGAGTGCTAATGTTCAATCTGGGACATTCATTTCACTAGCAGTTTCAAATCACAGTGCTTATGGAGAGGGATTATAGGAAGTCATTTGTTATACTGTCAATCTCTTCCAGTGTTTCTTCATTCTATGTTAGTAGAAAATCATGAAAGAGCTGTGGTGAGGGGTGGGCAGTTGCTGGTCACTCTGAGTCTTTCCTTAACTACTTTTTGTCTTGTTGAATAGCCTTGCTTAATCTTCTGTTTCCTTTCTTGTTAATTTGTCTGTTTAATAAATCTCTCTTGTGTTTTAGTAAAACCTAATCCCATCCGCCATTATTCCAAGTAGTAGTAGTAGTTGTTGCTACTTAGAAGTCAGAGGTGGTATGTGCCTTTGCAGTAGACAAAAATTGAGCCAGGGCAAACATGTTACAAGCAGCCTGCTGTAACATCCTAAGCAGCAGCATCATGCAGTCCTGCTCAGGATAGAGACAGAAGAATACTCAAAGCAGGAGCAAAACCATAGGAAAGGAACAAAGGGTGATGAAAGCAGCTATTCTTAGACCCCATCCTACCACAAAAAGGCATAGGCAGGTAACTCTTGAAGATATGTAGTGGGGGAAGTATGGAACAATGAGAGGAAAATTTCTAAGAGCAGCCCAGATCACCAAATGCCTCGGGGGACTCATCAAAGCTCTCTTATCATTTGAACTGCAGGTTATAACAAATTAAGCTTGTTCTTATCATCCTTGCCACTTTATAATGCCACATCACTGAATCTCAACAGTTCATTTGCTGCTAGAATGAAGCTCAAAAGCACCTCTTTAAGTAAGCTGCCATCTTTATCATTATTGTATATGATAGTTAAACTTTAACAGACTTAAATGACTGATACTCTAGTGGACAGCGCCAGAACAAAAGCATCATGAAATTAATTACCAAGATTTGCCAACTTGAACAGCTTTTAAAAACTGTTTTTGTTATTTGAAAATGGCAAACTTTACAGATGCCTAGTAGGAAATCCTTGGGAGCGACCTCTCTGAAATTGGTTGGTTTAATCTCTCTTTTTTTGGGGTGGGGTCATCTACAAATATCTCAAAATTTAATGTGGATGTGTGAATTTTTTAAAAAGCTATGGACATTTTTGGTTTCCTAATATACAGTAAGTCAATGAAGGAGAGACTGGATGATGGATTCCTGAAGCTTGATTAAATTTGAAGTCAGGAATGAAATATATTGGGCCTGAATCAATACAACAAATTGAATGTAGATCCACGTAGCTCAATTGGATTTGGAGCCAAATGGGTCTCCAGTGCACAGCCTTAGTTTACATGCCACTTAGACATCATTGGCTGTCATTGTGTTTTGAAATAAATTAGATTATTTCTTCAAAGAGAAAATTAAATATTTGAGAAAATCCAGGGATCTTCCCCTGGCAATGTGTGGAACTGCAGAATGTCACCATGTGAACTCAGAGATCAGTAGATGAGAGAGAGAGACTAAACAAAATAGCCTTCTCCCATCCATTCTCATTGATTATTGTTGGCAAAGATGCAGCATTAAAGAGGACAGTAAAGAGGACCCTGAACATCTGATGAGAAAAAGAAAATAAAACTGTTTTGGCTACCTCAACTAATAAACACTAGAGTTTAACTAATGTGAGTCTGTGTGAGAGAAAGAAAGATAAACACAATAAAGAAAAGAAAGGCGTATTAGCTACTTGTATGCCACTCCTGTAGCATAGTAAAATATACAGAAAGCTAGTTCATAAAGGGAAAAGGAAATGGAGCTTCTGCATGATTAGGACTTCCATTCATATGCAAATGGAAGGTTATGTGTCATTCTTCTACCATGTCCTGTCCATTCTGATCCCAGACATGTAGGAATTTGAGCTCAGAAAATTAACACATATACCACTATATGAAGACAGCAAGGTGTGAAGTACTTTTCAAATGGCCTTGCCTCCTGTAGCCTTCTTCACCTTTGAACTCTCTCATACTATCTTAAGAGGGCATACTTTGAATTCAGTTGTGGTTATTTGAATAACCCTTGGCACTACCAACTTCACAAGCACATCTGGTAAGGATACAAGAAAGAGTCTTCTCAGTAGCTGCACACAGGCTTTCAGATGTCCTTCCTAAGCTGGCTAGGATGGTTTTTCAAATTCTGGCATTTAGGAACTGACTACAAAGGTGTTTAATAGTGTGCTTTTTAATTTATTTTTTGTTGATTAGTTTTTTGGGAAAAGGGATATAAATGATTACGCAGCAGCAGCAGCAGCAGCAGCAGTAGCAACAGCATCTAATCCAAAGAATAATAATTGTGTCATAAAGTTGCCTAATACCTTTTCCCCAGGGCTGGTGCTACTTTGATGCTCAGTGACACAGCTGCCTCAGGTCTGACTTCTGCCCTTGCCTCTGATTCTTCTTCTTTCTTTGGCAGGGAGTGGGTTCCGCCTTTGCTTTTTCTTCTTTTGTCAGGAGGGTACAGGACCTTGAAGGATGCTGCCACTTTTATGGTTTAATTTTCTTCTTTGGGTATGTAGTGGAGTTGGGGTGCCTCCTCTTGTTAGGAGGGGTTGTTGCTGTTTCATTTCTGACCTTGGCTACAAGCGTGTCTGCCCTGTCCAGTAAATGGGCCTACTGTTGGTGCCACTACCCCCCCCCCCTCTGGCTTTTCTTCGCAAACGAAGATTCAGGAAGGATTCATCCCGCGCTTTCCACAAGAGCGCTGATGACTAAAAAGGCCAATCCGAGATAAACAAGTCCGGTTGCAGAAAGCACAGCAGAAGGTCTCCTTTGGTGATGTTTTTGGGTTGTGATTCTTTCTGGATTGTTGTTTCTCTTCAAGACTTGTTTGGTGTGAGTTCTCAAATAAGGCTGCAGCATTGTGAATAGTGCATCTCCATGCCTCTTGATGTGAGGCCAGGGTGGACCACTGTTGGTGATCAATTTGGCTGAGCCTGAGATGTTTCAGGGAGTCTTTGTATCGCTTTTTTGGAGCACCCCTCTTACTCTGGCCCATGGCGAGTTCACCGTAGAGTAGTATTTTTGGGAGGCGATGGTCCTCCATCCTAGAAACGTGCCCTGCTCAGCGCAGCTGTGTTCTCAATATCATGGCCTCAATGCTGGTGATCCCTGCTTGTTCAAGGACAGCAACATTCGTCACATAGTCAGTCCAGTGTATATTTAGGATTGTGCCGCTACCACCACATGTATATATGTGCACACGATATGGGGCACTGACTTGGAAAGCACTGTGTAACTTTCCATCTCAGTCAGTGGGAGAACCTGTACTGTTGTTTTATCCACATGCCAGTCAAGTCTTTGTGACTATGATAAATGTGTTAACCTCATGTCCATACATCTAAGAGGCACATTTTCTCATAACTATATAGAGAAGCTGCTTGGGGAATAACATTTCTAACTATTTCATAAATGAAACCAACATGGATCTAAAGATACAAATAGACTGAAAAGTAAAATTGGAAGTAGATCCCCCCCAACACACTTAGTGTTCTATTTCTGACATACTGGCAATAGTCTGTCTCAATAATTTCCTAGTACTAGACTCTTATCAGATCTGTATAGTGTTATATCTTCATCCCACACTTGAATTCACTGGATACAAGTCCTAAAAGATTGTCATAATAACTTTTAGCAGTAGAAGACGGTAGATAAGCCATGGATTCTCCATTCGTGCTTTGTTTAAACATGACAGCTGAATCTGCCTCTCCAGGTTGTTTCAATTCCAATAAGTCTGACTCATAAGCCAAGAACAAACCCTGTTTGTTATGAGTGTAACAAGTTAGAGCCCCAGTTCAGACATACTACTAAACAAATTTTGGACAGGGTATCTGTGGCTTGTTTTGTCCATCCCTGCTGACAGGAGGAGCCAAATGGGAGTATTCAAGCAGTGTCTGGTAGCATCCTCATTTGTTAATATTACACCAGAATGCAAAAGGTGTGTGTATTAATATTACTTTGTATTCACAAGCCATAAATATTTATTACCTACCAGACTTTACACCTCAATTGATTCACAAAATCAGAGTGAAAAAGTTAAATGGCATCCTTCACATCAATAAACATTTATTAAGGGTTGGATCCAAAGGTTCCTTTTAAGGAAGCTCCTTTTAATGATGGAAAGGATCCATTACTTCAAAACGAGCTACTGTTTATTACCTGAGATTAAAATAATCTAGAACTCAGGAATGTTACCATGGGTAAGAGTCAGCCCTTCACACGTTTAAGCTTCCTTACAATGGTAAAAGCACTAGGTAATACCACTGTTCTAACAATTTAAACAAAAGAGTGGATAGGTGCAGATGCTTTTCCAGCCTGAAAAGATTATTTATTTAGCAGGGATGAGAAATGAATAGCACCAAATCTATGCAATGCTAAATAGTCTGAGTACTTATTCAAAATCATTTTGTATTGCATTACACCTTAACATAATAGCACCCTTTTCTTAATAGGCTGCAAATCTTGAGTCCTTTGCTGATACTATTATTTTACATATACTGTTTCTGTATATGCATAATATTGCACTGGGCACCCCCACGTTATTGCCCAAATTCCACAAAGGTTATATCTAAGTAAAGTTTGCAAAGTAGTTCTGAATCACACAGTTTATGAATACAAGTACCAGTTTTTCAGTGTACATGTTTTATGGTTGGAATTATGTGCAAAAGCTACTATACAATCATGGCAGACAGCACAACTCTGGCCAGTGTGATCATATCTGACTTCGCAACTCTGTATAAAATGCTAACATTTGTACAAAACTGTGTTGATTTGAGGTAGCACACACACAAACAGATCATACTGCAGACTGTTTATATTAAACAAGGGGATTCCATCTTCCAGATTTCTACTTTGTAGTCAACATGTTTGCAGAAGAACAACTAAAGTGTTTGATTTTAAGCTTCTTAATATATGATAAGATCCAAGACTTCTCCTTTATCATATCATGTAAGGAATTTGTTAGACAGAAAAAAAAATACTACCTACCACCCAGGGTTTGCTGCAGAAATTGTAGATGGAGAAAAGTGAATTGACACTGGGGACTCCACCATATTGCAGGCCAATGACAAGGCTGCGAAAGTCCTCGCCTAGTGCCATGCTGTAAGCATGCTGCCGGATGAGAACAAAGTCAGGCTTGAAGGATCTAGGAGACATAATCAGAAGATACACATTAAAAGTTAGTTAAGACTGCCTGTTCCTATCCATTCAGTTCATTTTGTATGCTCCTCTTATTTTCTTTTGACTTTGTTATGAGTTATGCTCGATAAATATGAATAGCAAGTAGACTTTGGATGCTTAAGGCAGGAAGCTGCCTCTTGCTAGAAGTCTGAATGCATGTTGGAAGGGTAGGGCAAAAGCCTGGATCCCTGTTCATCTTGGAGAAGTCAAGCCTCATTTTAAAGTACAAACTGGAATTTCCCTTTCAGCTGACAATAAAATGGTCAATGGATAATGATATGTTCAGGAGAACAATTAATTAATTAATTAATTAACAATTAATTAATTAACTACTTTGCTTCTCTCCACTGAATGGAGACTTTGCCAAACTCACTCAGACTGGTGTACACCCCCGATTGTGAAATATTCTGCAGTTTCCAGAGATATTGGGCAAGAGATATAGGACATTGTTTGACTGATGGTTTGATTGGCATTGGTTCAAGTGTGCAGCTCCATTGTTAGTCTCTCCCAGGCCATCTAAGAGTCATTACCAGAGCTCAGAGGATGAAAGGCAGAGGTCATATTCACATCTGACTTTTGCACACACCACACTAAGAACATGGGCCTTAGGGACCCTCCAATAGAATAATATTCCCCACCCAGGGGTGTCTCCTTCGCTAAAGGGGAGAGCTCCTAAGTTAGAAAAGGGCAATATATAGGCCAGAAAGGGGAGGGTCACTCCCATTCTCTTTCTCTCTCTTCTTCCACCTTCTCGAAGCTCTGCCCAAGAAGACCTGGAATCTTCTTCACATCAAGAGGGTGAGAAAATCCATGTGTGTCTTAAGACTGTAGGCCCTTAAGCTCAGCTACACCCCTCAAGCCCTCCTTAGACTGGTCAGGAGTAGGATTTTAGCACCTGTGGTGTTTCCCCCTTCTTTTCCTTTGAGAAACTGCTATTAACAGATTGTATTTAATATAGACTGTAATATAGATGGTTTCTACTGCCATCTTTTTCTGTCTAATAAAGAAATAATTGTTTTTGCTGCAAAATCAGCTTGTCCTCAGCCTGATTTGTTTCACTTGGAGTCACTCTGGTTAATTGTCCATTTTAAAAACCCTTAGCCTGTAAGGTCCTGCCTGGGAGAATTTTCCCACCCAAACCAGTTAAACCCAGTGCGCTGCTCTTTACAGCTTCTTCCTCTTATGTTTCTGTTTACGTATTGACAACTTCTCAAGTTTCAAGCATGGCACCAATTATTGTCATTATATCAAAAATATCAATAAATAAAATCCTTCATTGCCTGAACAAATAGAGGTTACAAGTCTCCAAATACTGTTCTCACAGTTTCCATTACAGGCAAGTCACACAGGAATGGTCTGTAACAAGAACTAAAGATAATAAACTAGGACAGAAAAGTCTCTTCCTAGCAGTTCTCTTCTGAGCACTTGTGAGGTGGGGGGAACCTAGGGGCAGTTTTTCCAATGTGCTGCACAGAAGACAGAGGAAAAACAGAATTTTAAAATCCTTGGAGCTGGAAACCAGTTGAAAGACCAGCATGAAGGGGATCTCACATGACATTTTTGAATGTAGACATCCATTCATTAAAAACACATGTTCACTTTTAACAACCCAGCAGCAATTTATCTCCATGTGTCCTGTTCTACTCTCGGCAGTTGATAAGAGAGGTCTCTCTTGCCTTTAACGTCACTATTCTGCACCTAAGACATCACAGACAAGCAGACAGGTATATACAGTGGTTATCTCTCATCTCTTCAATTCCTTGTACACTTAGATTATATTTACTGTACATCTAAAACTTACATCTAAAGGTTTTTTTCCTTGAAACGTTTTAAAGCTCAGGCTAAAGATAGTGGTCTAATATTTGCTCGAATTACAAGGGGTCATAGCTGTGTTATTAGTGCATGGCAGCAAAATGAATCTTAAAATCTGAAAGACCATGATCCTAATCCTTTCAGTATTTCTGCTGAATCAATTATTGAATAGTGAGTCAAGACTTATGTAAATATCACTGATTTAACTGGGGTATTCTAGTTGAGACTACCAATAGGATTTAGGCTTTACAAGCTTTATTTAGTATAAGATTTTGTGGAATGCAGCCCATTTCATCAGCTTTTATGGCATGTGATTGGGTGGGCTGCAGTCCATGAAAGCTATTCCCTCCTCAAAATAAAACCCTTTATTAAGTTTTACAGTGCCACAAAACTCATTGTTCTATTGGCTGGCTTCTTATTTCAGCGTGTTCTGTGATGCATACGCATGAAGTTTTTCACCACAAGAAGAACCCAAAAGACCCATCACACTTGGCATTATGCTTCCACAGTAACCAACCTGATGTCTGTAGGAATCCTCCAGCCTGTATGCTTTCAAACATCTATTTTTAGATAGAATTTTTGCTTTGGAAAAGCTGAGCATTGTAAAGAATATAGCCAAAGCTTGGATAATTTACTGTTTTAGAAGACAGTTCCTAATTAAAACTGCCAAGAGATCCATCAGACCCAACAGGGCACATTCCCTTTCTAGATCCTGGCATAGGTCATCTATCAAGATGATCAAAACAGTCTCTGAACCAAAAGCGTAAGAGTAGCCCCAAAGAGTAACCTTTTCCAAGATCTGAAGATAGTGATATTGTAAGGTACTCTCTCAGTTCATATACAGTGCTGCCCAGGACTATTCAGTCTTTTTGTTGTCTCATGTAGATTGAGGACCCTGGCATAAACTCACATTTCCCAAAGGAAGGGTGACACCATCAGGGGGAGGGGTGACTCCAGCCTTAGTGATGCCACGGGAGTATAATCTTTGCAAGAATGAACTGATTCAGGTTATGTCTGATCTATTAGAATACAAACATTAGGATGTGTTACATTCTCTTGATGTTAATGATGTTGCTGTGATATCTTGGACAGTCATTCATAAGGGTTATAATTAAATAACTGCATTTATAATAGCATAAGTAACTTGGATCACATCTCTCATTGAAATTATATTCCATTCTTAATTACTATAAGTCAGGTACAATATTCTGGCCAAAGCACTATCATGACTGCTACAAAAATGACAGTTCCTTTAAAATGTTCATGGGTCCACAAATTTTTACTACGGTAGTCTTCTTAGCCAGCTACAATAACCAGTTACCAGAATTGTTCTCTTCCTCTGACTTGGGGAGAAGACAGGAGACTAATGCTAAGCTTAGAGACATTCTGACTGTTTTAGGAGTGCCTTTTCATCTTCCTGTTCATGATCACGAGACCGGGAACCTATTTGTGTATTCCTGAACTTTGAAAAGCTTTGCAGAGCAACAACAAAGATGATATCTCAGCAAAAGAGAAAGGGGCCCTGTCAGACTGACCAGAAAGGGTAACAGATCTTGCCATTGTGAGAGAATGTTTGGACTTCTGAAAATATGGCTTAATTATAAGATGAACCTGCCCCCCGCTGTGTTTCCCAAGTTGATCATGCCATGTTTCCAAAGTTCTACTCATAAAACAGTGGTAAAACAGGTGAAGCTTTTTTTGTGCAATTGAGCGGTCTCATTCACAAGATGATTTGTCTATCTTCTAGTTGTAACCTCACTTTCTAGGAGGAAAACATGAACCCTACACAGGAATTTGCCTGCACACAAATGGGGCTAATGTGTGCAGGGGAAATATGTTTACAGAGCTCCTGTGACTGTTAAAACAAGGAGCTCTGTAAGCATGTAAATTAACACACTGTAAACTGCTTAGAGAGTGCCTACCACTATAAAGCGATGTAGATGTGTAAGTGCTGTTGCTAAACAATTTGAAAGCCGCTTTGGGAATCTTTGTGGCTTAATAGCAGGGTACAAATAAATAAATAAATACATAAATGTTCAGCTGAACACAGATATAGGCCTCTTTCCAGATCTTTGTGTTGGATGCATGAAAATTTAAGATATCTGTGCATGCAGGCACAGTGCATGCACATGTATGTGGAGGGGGGTATTTGTATACCTACATCCTGAACACTCTTTAGCTTCTATATACGCGTGTGTGCCTCTGTGAACTGTGGAATAGCTGCAAAATGTCTTTTGATTGGGCATACTAGGAACCATCTCTCTGGAAGTACCCAGAATCTCAAGAATCAACTTGTAACTTCCTTCCCATAACATATAAATGTGCTTGCAAAAATAGGATATATTGTATTGGAAGTATAAAAAGAATAACAAACAATGGGATGGTTAAAGGAGCATGATTAAAGGAATAGATGGTAGTGGTCTTGTAGACAATGAAGTGGTTAAATTAAATTAAAAATCAAATTAAAAATTAACTACAAGAGAGAACGACCTTACTTTTTCAACTTGCCTTGAACAGCAAAATGTCTTCCCCTATATTATTTCTGCAAATATGATTTAAATCTTGATATTCATGCTGTATTTTGGGGAAAGGGTCTAAACAGACATCCCTCAATAATATTGTGCCAGTCAAAATGGAATCTTTGCAGCCACTTTTATTTTTAAAAAGGGTAGGGATTCAATCACTAGTCTTCTGTGTCATACATGTTTCCACCCTTGTGGTCCAATTCAGGGCACAAGGGTGGAAAGGCATATTGAACAGATGAATACAGGTCACTATGTAGAGCAAGGGAAGGGAACTTCTAGCACACAGTTCAGGGTATGGGTTCAGCCAACAAAGTGTATGGAGGTCACCCCTTCCTGCAGCTTCCCAACCCCCCCCCCGCCCCCACGCACACACTCAGCTTCAGGCAAAGGAGTCCATCAAACTTCACATCTTACTTCCATTCCCATTAGAGACTACAAGCAGTGTCAGGAAACACCAATATGATATTGTACATAAAACCATTCTTTGTGCACAGAAAGACATGAGATTCCATGCCAACAATCTATATAGAGAAGGGAAGAACGACATCATGGTCAGGGTGGAGATGGATAATGTGAGAGGAGGGCAATAAGTCTTAGTATGAAGCTCCATCCCCAGGATGTTATCTGGCCCTGCTGGCTAGGTTCTGATAAGCCATCTGGACCCTGGGACCTTTCCAATTCAGGTTTATGGTATAATTTGTTCAATTACAGTGAAACCGCTCTAATCTGCTGTTCAGAATTAGTTGGATTAAAATGTGTTGCACGTTGCACAGCCCCCAATGCCTATATGTCTGTATTCATATTTTTGAAGTAAAATGAGCAACTTAACTAAAGAAATCCACAAAATAGATACAAATATAAGTGAAACCCACAGTGGAATACTCACCCTTCCTTCTAAGATTTCAGATAGCAAACACTGACTCCTTCCTGTTACCTTCACAATATCAAGAATAGTTAGGCTGAGACATAGTAACTGACCCAAGGTCACCGAGTAGGCTTCACAATTGGGCAAGGATTTAAACCCACACTTTTCACCAGCCCATGTACAACTCTTCCCATTAGCACCATAGCAGTTTTCATATACATCTTTAAAAACATTATCTTTTTACCATCATATCGCAGAGTAGACTTAAGAGTTTAAGGGCGGTGGGATAAAAAGGGACTAAAAGCATTATGAGCAAGAAGGGAAAACATTTCCCATATTTCAAAGTTGAAGTTATCTCAACTAGATTTTAGCCCCCTCTCTCAATGTTCACCTTTCCCTCTCTCCTCAAAACTAGGCTCAACAAAGCAATGGTGGAAGGAGGCAAATTAAGAAAAGTATGATACGAGTTTGAAAAGAAAACAAATTTAAATAGGACTTTCATTTTTCTTTATTAATTATAAAAAAGCTGGGTCTTGATGGGTGATAACTACTTCTGATAAGGAATGTGAAAAAGCCATGGACGATATTAATATCCCAAGTCTTTCCCAACTCTTGTCTGGTAACAGTAATATCTGATTTTTTGGCAGCTGTCTCTACTCCAAATGTTTTCCCAATAACTGTCAGCATCTTTCTCACACATCGGCTGGACGCCAGCTGCTGAGAAGTTAAAGAGGGACATTATTCATCCAGAAGATAAGCAAACCTGCAATAAGAATAACCCTCCCCACAATACCAGCAGCTGTTTAATAGCAGCAACTGCAGGAGCGGCTGAAAAAGACTAAGAAAAAGAGAGATCCTTCTATCTTGACATTTTTGTTTAAAAAAAGATATGGTGATAGTAAAAGCAGCAGGTTAAGACACAGTAATCTGTCTAACTGAATAATTTTTAGACACTGTATCCAATATTTATGACCCAATCCCATGAGCAACCACCACATTGTGAATAAAGTGTTTAATATGGGATGAAATTGCTTCTGTATCACAACCGCTAATATAGCACTGGTATTTAGCCAGAACAGAATGTTGCAAAATGGCTAGCACTGTTTGTATGCTAGCCATCATTGCCAGCTACACAACCTAGCAGTAAGGTTACTGATGGGAGATTGGTCTTTTGACCATATGACACAATATTAAGCACTAACCTAGTAATGCATGTAAACTAGCAGGCTGGCAGAGGAGGGATGAAGATCACAGCATTTCCTCTGCACCCAACATAGAAATCAAGGTTAAGGATCCAATGGTATACTTCTGCCAGATTCTGTTCTACCAGAATTGGTGACCCACCCACCTTCAGCTCCTCATTCACAGTAAGAACTTGGTCTTGAAGATTGGTAGATTCTCTTTAGTGGGTTTTTAAGATGGATAAGAAGGAAGAGGAGACAATCACAATTCTGTTGGACCTGTATATTGAAGTATACAACTGGAACATAACCCAAATGGGCAATTATAGGAGGAAAGCCATCTCCTCTGGACCTCTCAGAGAAACGAGGCTTTCCATCCCTCCTCCACCAAATCCCAGCAGGCTAACAAAGATTACCAGCCTGGCTAATAATGTTTGTCAGCCTTTTTTTTTTTTTTTTAACAAGAATAGACCAATGTGATACACTACACAAGTGTTTTACACTAATACTATTCAACTGGGTTAGCACTCAGTGTGCTTCCAGAACCAGCACAAGGTATTGGTTATTACCCTAAAAGCTCTAAGCAATTTGGAGCCTGATAAATGAAGGACTGTCTTCTCCTGCATGAATTATTTGCATTATGTGGTCACAGGCCCTGTAACACAGCTTGCCACCCTGTGAGCTGTGGAGCAAAGGAGTCTTAGATCAACTTCTCTCAGTAGCGCATTTAGACTATGGAATTCTACCAATCAAATCAGCTTAATATGTATGCTGAAGCAACAATTCAGAAATGGCCCTGTTTGAACATATTTTCTCTCTGGCTGTTGTACTGTGTTTTTTGCTTGTGTATTTTGTATTTTGTTTTTGTACTATCATTCCTAGTTATTCTTTTCCTTTGGCAATGGATACCAGATGTTTATATTAACAGAAAAAGTTCAGCTGATAAAGAATTTGGCTATGATGTCACAGACTTCAGGTACATTTTGTTTAGGATATTGCAACACATTCTATGTGGGGCTGTCTCTAAAGAGTGTCTGAAAACTTCAGCTGCTCCAGAAGGCTGCTGTGAGACTGCTGAGGCAGGTTATATGGAGCATGTGTTGCTTTGTTACAACAGCATCAATGGATACAAGTCAGACACAATGCAAAATGCGCATTCTGACCTATACAGCACTACATGACTTGAAACCATGCTATTTGAAAAATCATATTCTGTCATACAAGTCAGCCTAGCTAGGTTTTACGATTTTGGGAAGAAGCTCGCATCTATATCTTACCTTCAGCAAAGTCGATGGAGGGTCTTACTGATCTATACTAGATATAAATGCTTCCTCAAGTGCTAGTAAATCCCTGTCTGAATTCTTTACCCATTTTGCACTGCCTGCTGCTGCTCATAATAGCTGGTTTATGCCTGGAGAAACTGATTATAACTACATGACTGTGACCAAAGTTGGCTATTTGAAAATAGCAGTTGAATTTCCACCTTCCATGTCTTTTAAATCATTTGGTCACATGCACTACCTCTCTCTAACCATTCGTTCTCCCAGTTTTCCTTCTTGCCTCAAGCTCCTCAGTCTAGCTTCTGCCTCTTCCTTGTCCTGCTGCCTTCTCATCAGGTTGCTGACTTGTGCTTTCTTGGGTATTTCCTTTTAGAGACATGAAGGCATGGGAAAAAAACTAAAATTTGGGGGAAATGTTTTCCCCATTTTTGGAAACCTCCCCCCCTTCAGAAAATAAAGAAAAATCAATTATAGAATCTTTTTTCTTAGAATGATGAATAAAATGGTTAAGACAAGGTACCGTATTCATGTATTTCTGTGTATACATGCCTTCAAGTTGGTTGTTGATTTATGGTGACCCCATGAATTTTATAGGGTTTTCTTAGGCTTAGGTTTTCCAGCTCCCTTCTCTGAAATATAGGCCATAGCATCTGGTATTCATTGGTGGTCTCCCATCCAAGTACTAACTAGAGCTGATCCTGCTTAGCTTAGCTTCCAAGATCATCCAGGATCTGGTGCCTTTAGGGCATTTAGGCCATTCACATATTTACTGCCTCAAAATCATTTCTAAAAACTATGTAAGAGGAAGAGTTTATGTAAAATTATGCACAGTATCAGAACAATACAGTTTCTGGTCTTCATTTCCTTTTCTTAGTTCTTTCTATGAAAAAGAGTCCATTATGGCAGCTTGACACTCCGCAGAACTAGTGGACACAAAGTATTTTTCTTTGGTTTACTACTGGTTTACAAAACTACAAACAGGTATAAAAGGAAAGGTTGAAGGAGCTGAGCATGTTCAACTTGGTGAAGAGAAGACTGAGAGCCTTATTGCATGCTGAAGCAAAGTGGCATGGCAGTTGGAAGGTTCCGCTTCCCGTGCTGCCTTACCGCATGAAGTCATTGTTCTTCTGGTATTCTGCCATTCCAGTCCCTTGGGAGACAGAGGTAAAACTGTGTCTTTTTACTAAATAGAAAAATCTGTTAGTAAAAAGATCATGATGATGATGATGTTCTTTTATTTCTATAGCACCATTAATATACATGACACTTTACAAGAAAAAGAACAACGAAACAGTTCCCTGCCCCCAAGCTTACAATCTAATGAGTACATGATACAAAAGGAAAGGGGATGTCAGTAGGGGAAGAGATTAAGACTAGCATTCTCTTCTCTCCCTCCTTGGCCAGGGCAGCAGCAGTTGGGATGGAGGGAGGGCCATTCTGCTTCTGGGCCAGGCAAGATGGAGCTCTGCCTGCCTTTCCTTATCTCCCACCTTGGCCAGGGCAATGACAGTTGGGATGGAGGGAGGCCATTCTGCTTCTGGGCTGAGGCAAGATGGAGCTCTGCCTGACTTTCCTTATCTCCCTCCTTGGCCAGGGCAATGGCAGTTGGGATGGAGGGAGGGCTGTTCTTCTGAGCCAAGGCAAGATGGAGCTCTGCCTGACTTTCCTTATCTCCCTCCTTGGCCAGAACCATGGCAATTGGGATGGATGGAGGGCCATTCCACTTCTGGGCTGAGGCAAGATGGAGTTCTGCCTGACTTTCCTTCTCCCCCTTTGCAGCCAGGGCAATGGCAGTTGGGGGAGGGAGGGCTGTTCTGCTTCTGGGCCGAGGCAAAATGGAGCTCTGCCTGACTTCCCATCTCTCCCTCTACAGCCAAGGCAATGGCAGTTGGGATGGAGGGAGAGTCATTCTGCTTCTGATGTGGTTATACTTCCATCTTCCATGGAACTGTAATGGCAGAACCCTGGAAGAACAACAACATCATGCAGTAAGGCAGTACGGAAAGCAGAACTTTCTGGCTACCCTGCCACTTCACTTTGGTGTGTGATAAGGCTCTGAGGTGTGCCTTTTTAAATAACTCAAGGGCTGTCACAGAGAGGAGGGGGCAGGCCTGTTCTCTGCTGCCCCAGAGGGTAGGATCAGGTCTAATGGTTTGAAGTTACAGGAGAGTAGATTGTGATTGGACATTATAAGGAACTTCTTGTCATTAAGACCAGTTCAGCAATGGAGCCTAGAGTGGTGGTGGGGTCTCATTCTCTGGACATCTTCAAGAAGAGGCTGAACAGCTACTTGCAGGGTGTGCTGTAGCTGGAGATCCTGCTTTGAGCTGGGGGTTGGACTCAATGGCTCATGAGGTTCCTTCCAACCCTATGATTATATGATTCTAATGTTTTCTTTAATTTTTATTTTGTCGTTTTTTTTTTGTTTTTGTTTTTTTTTTTGCTTTCACTCCAGACTGGCAAAACTAAACCTGTTACTTATCAGATGTTCCTTATAGTTCAGGACCTTGAAGTTCTCTTTTTGCAGATTTCTTTTTAAAGAAAATTCCATTTGTAATTATATTATGAATAAACTGTATATTTAATATACCAGGCATCATGATTTTATGTCAAAATTATGCTTAATTAATGTGATGTTTCTAAAGCAACAAAATGAATTTATATCTGCAATAGAGGTGTTAATATTGCACCCCTCTTTCTTTCCTGAAAATTTCTCCCCACCCCCCAAAAACCTGGGAAAATAGTTTTTCCATGGCTTCAAAATTCATGGAAAATTTACATTTCTGTTTCCTTTATGTGTATCTACCCACAACCTCCCCTGCCACTGTTCCTTCTGACTTCTATTTAAGCTGTTCCTTTCTAGAATCTAAGAAATTCAGTTAACAGTAATCAGAACACCTTTCATTCTTTCCAGAGGCTCCATCACTTCTATCATAAAAACCTGTTAGTGCATTCTAGAAAGCAATAACAGAATCTGGACTGCCACAGTGCAAAATATGGTACTTTTGTTTCGTTTTGTTTTAAATCTAAGAAATATTCAGACTCAGGAGATTTTCAGATGCCTCTTTCAGCGTCTTGCCGTGCAAGCAGCCTCCGGAGCAGTAACGAGGCTGCTGCGCAGCAAGGCGTCCATTTTGGATGATGCCGTTTCTCTCTTGGAGTCGTCTGTGAGTGTTGTGGCTAGCACTGGAGGCGGCCGCACTGTTTTTCACTCACAGAAGTTGTCCGTGAGTAAAAAACAGTGCGGCCGCCTCCAATGCTAGCCACAACACTCCCGGACGACGCCGAGAGAGAAATGGCGTCATCCAAAATGGACCCCTTGCCATGCAGCAGCCTCGTTACTGCTCTGGAGGCTGCTTGCGCGGCAAGACGCTGAAAGAGGCATCTGAAAATCTCCTCAGAATGCATTTTATATTATTCCAAGGCTGGCAAAAGGAACACAGCTACATTTTTTCTTGGGATAGACATAACGTACACAGAAGGAAGATGGCTTCCTTTAATTTGGCAGGATTCCTCAGAACATGGAGTAAGAGAGCCTAATACACAGAACAACCTTTTGACAGACAGTAAAGATGCTTTTGTTCAGATATGCATTAACGTGGCCTTTATTATCTCTGTAATATCTCTTTATTATCTCCCTGAAACAACATCTCAGGCTCGGCCAAATTGATCACCAACAATGGTTCGCCCTGGCCTCACATCGGGAGGCATGAAGACGCACTATCCAAAGTGCAGCAGCCTTATTTGAGAACTCACGCCGAACAAGTCTTGAAGAGAAATGACAATGCAGAAAGAGTCACAACCTGGAAACATCACCCAAGGAGACCTTCTGCTATGCTTTCTGCAACCGGACTTGTTTATCTCGGATTGGCCTTTTTAGTCATCAGTGCGCTTGCAGAAAGCACGGGATGAGTCCTTCCTGAATCTTCATTTGCGAAGAAAAGCCAGAGAGAGAGAGAGATTATCTCTGTTTTAATTTCTGATATTTATTTTTATTGCCATATTTGCTTGTGTTATTGATTTAATACCTTTGAAAGCTGCCATGAGTACATCTTGTTGCAGAAGAGGTAGATATTCTTGTAATAAATATATAGCACTGAAACATATTTAGGTCTTGGATAAACTGGGATTCCAGTGAAACAGGGTCACAACCCTGTCCAGATTACAAACTAGGACTGAGCAACCAGAATCAATAGGAAAGTCACCTTTAATTAAAGGATGAATGGGTTTATAATGAGGAAACAGAACAATCCTTAACCTCTCCATTGTTTTGAATGACAAGGAATTTTTAACCAACCATCAGAGTAAAGAATGAATGCTGTTAGATAAAAAGGTTAAAATGCAAACAAAGTCCCCAGCATTAAACCACTCCCTCCTAGCACTAACAATCACTTTAAGGAGATTTACTCCTTATTGTGCAGAATTGCTCCTTCAGGGCTGACTTACTGACCTTTTACCATCTGTCTCACTGAGAATCAGTCAGAGAAATTTGATGTTGATTCAGAAAGTCTACATTTTTTTAAAAAAAATCTATTTTTTTTCTATGTCTTAATGGTGAAAGACCACTATAGAATCCCACTGATGGGTCTCTAAATTAATTACTGTTCTGAATACGTTATAGTAAAATATGGTCCTAGCTAAATTGAGTTTAGCTCAGATAATCTAGAAAGCTGGTTACTAATGAACAAAAACACTATTATGCAAGTACTAATGTTATACAGAGATCCTTCACAGACCCTCTTTGCATTCCCAGACTATATTTTTGGCCTTTGACCCTGAATATAAACACCATTTTAGTTTACACTGTATTTTTTTAAAAAAGAATGCTAATTATGCAATTACAATTATATTTCTGATGGCTTTTAAAACAGTGCCTTTAAAAAGTTTCAGTTTTTTAAAGTAACTCCTTACTGTTCCACTTCTTAAAATTACACCTAGGTCCTTTTTAGCTATTTGGAAATGTACAGCTGAATGCTATAAGTTGCTGGTGTTGTTATATGCCATCAAATAAACTTTGATTTATGGTGCCCCTATATCTGAGGATAATCTTATACATGTCTACACAAAGATATGCCCTCTCACTGAGTTCAATGAGATTTACTCCCAGGTATGTGCACGCACAGTACTGTATTAACATGCCCTAATATCCCTCCCCGCAAGATTGCATAACTGGACATATTGGACACTTTTCAGGTTCAGGTTGGCTTAGGCAGACTGGAGGTCAGTTGAAGGACATGATGACCTGAGGCATGTCTAGAAATATAATGGTGGGAAAGCCCAAGTTAGGATTATGCAGAAAGCTCCTGTGATGGGTTTATGCTAACAACTCAGTTGTTAAGGAGTATATGCTAATCCTTTCTTCCAGCCATGGGCATTTCAAGCAATAATTCAATGAAATGACCATTCCTCATTCCATACCCTACAGAAATCTCTCCTCACATCCCCTCCTGTTTAACCTTATGAGGTTGTTGCAAGCCCATCAATGTTCTATCTCCCAGCAATTAAAGCAATCAGTTGAGTTTCGGTTTCTTTTGTCTATTTTGTGGGAAACTCACCCCTCTAAGGCACGGAATAGAGTATAAATATTAAAGCCCCAACAATACTAAGGTGTGTCGCAGCCGAGGTGTGAAATAATAATAATAATAATAATAATAATAATTATTATTATTTATACCCCGCCCCTCTGTTAAAACAATCGGGGTGGCTTACAAAAATTAAAATACAATACAGATAAAAATCCCTAAATACCACCCACCCCCACCCACCCCCATAAAAAGATATTAAACAAATATTAATTAAAAAGCAACTAATCTAAAATCACATTTAAAAACAATAAATACAATAAATGGCCAGCAGACTAAAAAAGGCCTGGAGCTCCTGAGGCCGGGATCTAATTAGGAAAGGCCTGCCAAAATGGCTGGACCATGGCATTCTCTTCCTTGCTATGCCACCCTCAGACACTGGTATGAGTATCTTCACTGCACGGAACTTTCTTCTGCTTGAGACTGGTAACTATCACCCTATTTCCCAGACCTCACACTCCCTCTCTCTGTCTATCTACCTATCTGTCCTTTCTGCCTTACTCTGCTATAGCCTTGTATGGCTTGTAAGAATGTATATTGTGCATGTTAGCTTACGTTCTGTATTATTTCAATAAAATACTATTTTACTTTAACTGGAGCCTCCTCTACTGTTAGTGTTGGTATACATAGGTGGAAAGATCCTCGGAATTACCCTCTTCTCACAGGCCCACTATCTGAGCTAATAATTCCCCCATCACGGGTGGGACTCTAACGTAACCCCACCTCTTAGGGTAACAACATGTTAAAATAAAGGACAGTGCTATATAGTTCATTATTTATGGCATTGGAAATAAGCTTTGAAAGGTAACACATGAGACATAATGATGTTTTCTAATTTAGAGGTGCCCACTTTGCCTTACAACAATGACTGGAAAACATGGACACAGGAGGGGTATCGTTGCATGAATGTGTAACTATCAGCAAAGGGTCAGGGGACTGAGAAAAGGGTAGGGTTGTTGGAGCCAGCAATGGTCTGCCCATTGCAAAACAAAACAAAACAAAACATAAACAACCCGCCACACAAAATTTTAAAAGCAAACAATTGATGAAAGGTCCATAGGGGAAACAGAGAATGTAGTCTGGAAGAGAAAGGTAGCATGAAGTGTTATGAAACGTAATGAAGCTGTAGAAATATAAAATATACACTGACACAATGCAGAAACTGACATGGCCCATTTAGATTCCCCCATTAAGACTGTTGGCCTGTTTCTACATATTACATGTGTGTGTGTTTGTAATCTTTGATGTAATTCTTTTCATGTGGACATATGTGCATAAAAAACATAATTTTTCAGAGCACTGTTGGTTGTTTTTTTTTTTTACAAAAAAGGATATAATATCAGATGAGTAACCTAGAAGTAAAAAGAAGTATGCTTGATTATTTTTTTAAAAAACTTATTTATGAGGTACGTGCAGACCATGCCCAGAGACAGAAAGAACCTGTATGTGTATCTATTAATATTATGCCTGATAATGGTAGATAAATACCTCTGGTAATCAAGTATGGAACAAGAATTTCTATAAAAGAACCTGTATGTGTATCTATTAATATTATACATGATAATGGTAGATAAATACCACTGGTAATAAAGTATGGAACTAGATTTTCTATTGCTTCCTGTCTGCTCTTAACTTGCGATGGGTTAAGATTAAGACTGCAGAACATTTATGGAATACAATGAGAGGTGGGAGTCCAGACTGGAACATTGGACGGAAATCTGTTTCCTGCCTCCACAGAGATTAGTTTGAATGTTATGGGAATTTTAAAAATGAAGTTAGAGGGGAGAGGAGAAAAAAAGTAGAAAGTCTTTCCAACAGACCCATTAAAAGCACACTGACAGTGCAAAGTGTGTGAATCTCTTCTGTCTCCCCCACCCCACCCGGTGTCTACTAAATTACTTCAAGGGTGGTAACACAAGACGGTCCTGCTGAGTTTCCTAAGGGCCAAATCAGCACATGTGTTGAACAAATGCTGAGCATTTGCAGCAGTATGTCAGAGCAGATATATATCAAAACACATGTGCCCTGGGCCACATATGCAAGAATGTCATCTAAACACACACCTACGCATTCATTAACAGCCTGGTCCACAAACAAAACAAGTTCTCCCTCCCCGAATGAGCTCAGTGAGACTAAACTATATCGAATAAAAGTACTCTGAGCCAGGTTTTAGATTTGGCTGCTAGATAACTCCACATCAGCAAAGACATTATTATTGCTAGGGTAAAATTTCATCTGTTATAATGTTCAGACTTTTTTAAAGAGTTACATATCTGATGTGCTGAAGCAAACACTTGCCTGATATATTCATGTTTGATGCTAACTAATGTCATCCTGTTTTTTTTTTTTTTTTTGGCTGCTCATTTGCAGCATTGCTATCCTTTTTTCCATTCATAGTCTTGATTTCACCTACCTACACTGTCATTTAATCCAGTTGTCTGCTGTGTCCTATGTGGTTTTGTTAATAAAAATCCACAGTATCACTGGACAGAAGTAGCATGATGACATCAGCAGCAGAAACAGAACGTTGGTACTCACCATGAAGGTTCCTTTTCAGAAATTGTGGGGAGGGAATCCTTGATCTTGGGTTTGGCTCATCACCCAAGTTTAACAGGCAGGGCAAATGACAAATAGAAAGAAACCCATATACTCAAGGGAGGAGAGCCAACCCCCTCCTTCCCTAGAGATGCGATACCAAGCTCCAGCACCTTATTATAAAACCAAAATACCTGAAGAAATTGGGTGGGAAGGATTCCGTCCCAACAACTACTGAAAAGGAACATTCACAGTGAGTACTAATGTTCCATTTCCCAGCAGTCCTTGGTCTTGGGGCCTAAAAAAGCAGTCCCCTCTAGGGTGGGAATAGAATCCTTGAACAGATTAACAGGGATTGCAAATCCACCCAACACAAAGGCTCAAAAGGATGTTTTATGAGCGCCCTAAGAACTACATTCAAATTCCATGAAGGAAACCTATGTATTACTGGTGGTTTAAGCAAACCATTTCTTTCAGAAAGACTCAAACATGATGATGAGAAGTTAAGGGTTTATTCTGAACACCTTTCAAAATAGACAGACCCTAAGGTGTAAACATGACTCCGAAGGGTATTGCGAGACAGACCCTTATTAAGACCAGATTGTAAGAAGACCAATACTATACCAAATGAGGCCCTTTGCGGTTGAATCCCCTTGGTGTGACACCATCTGCAAAATGCCCTCCACATAGATTCATACAAGCAGATGGTGAAAGGCCATCTGGCTGCCAGAATAGTCTCAACTACATCCCTGTCATAACCAACCTTGAATAGTCTTTTCTGCTCAATTTCCAGGCATGAAGTTGTAACTAGACTGGGTCTGGATGTAGAAGACCTTCTTGAAGAAGAGGTCCAACCAAGGTGGTAGAGGCCAACACTTCTCCACCTGTAACTCTACCAGATTGGGAAACCATGGGTGATGAGGCCATCTGGGAGCAATAAGAATCACCTCTGCCCATTCCATTTTGATCTTCCTCAACACTCTTGCTAGCAGAACCACTGGAGGAAAGGCATAACACAATACTTGTGGCAATTCTATCATGAGAGAATCAAAGGCTAATGATCCCTTGGTCAAGAATCTGGGTACAAAACAAGGCAGTTTGTAGTTCTTTGGGGACGCAAACAGGTCCACCCATGGATGACCGAACAGTTGAACAATAATTTGAAACATTAGAGAATTTAGACCCCATTCACTGTGATTCAGATTCTGCCTGCTCAACCAGTCTGCCTGATGGTTCATCATCCCCTGCAAATACTCTCCCCTGAAAGACAGAAGATGACACTCTGCCCATTAAAACAACAGAATGGTCCCATTCATGAGAGAATGAGAATGATTCCCACCTTGTCTTTTGATATGGACCCTGATGGAGATGTTGTCCATCCAGACCAATACATGCCTGTTCCCTATGAGGGAGTGAAACTTGGACAGCACTAAACGAACCACCCAAAGTTCCAGGAAACTGATGCTATGATCCTGTTCTAGAGGGGACCATGACCCCAGGGCCATTTGACCCTATTAAGGAGGCATGACTATCACACTCCTGGGTTCCCAAATTGGAATCCCTTCTTGAATCACATCCGTCAACCAACAGACAAGGGAGTCTTTACCTTCATTGATAGCTTGACCAACAACTGGTCCTTCTGAGCTATCTGATCCTGAAAAGGTAGAAGAGACCCTTGTAGTTTCCTGAGATGAAATCTGGCCCATGGTACTGAATTTATGCAGGCTACCCATTAACCCCAACAATTTGGCTAAGGTCATCAGTGGAGTCTTCTCTGACTCAACACTGCTTGGACTAGACATTGTAGTTTTGTCCTCCTGTCTGGAGGAAGAAAAACCCTGCAGTAACATGTTTCTAAGGTGTTGCCCAGGTGTTGCAGTCACTGGATAGCTCCAGGTGACTTTTGTCCCTGTTCACTATAATCCATAGAGGCATTGTCCTCCTCAAGGACAACTCTCCATCCTCCTTGGCAGAAGTGCTAACAGAAGCCTCATTCCCATGTGACTCATTGAGTTAGGAGAGCCTGAGCTGAAGAGACCAGGGACACACTGCATTTGGCCTTGCACTTTGCATGTGCCTAAATTAAGGCAGTCAAAGGCTCAGGTAAAGTAGATGAAGCTCTGCCCCTGGGGCCTGGAATTGGCAGGAAACACCATTCATTGCAGTAGCACTGGCACTATAGAGGATTAGCCCCTGTGAGAAAATATTGTGATGACTAGTGTTCACATTCCTGCATGAATAAAAAAATCTTGCAAGCCACAGAATTCTTGATATATCATGTGATCTAAGGTGTAAGACACCTATGAGGTTTATAGAAGGACTCACCACACATGCCTCAGCCTTACTCAATTAAAGCAGCAACATAATCCATCAGCCTTTGGGATTCAGGGTTACCCTAGGCTATGAGAGGGCAAAACGCAGGCTGCAGTTTGTCTCCCAGGGCCATTTCTATTGCCTGCTCCACTCCATGGTATTTTTTTAGTTTTTGCTCTAAAATGTCTTGAAAGGACATCTGGAGGGTATGGGTGGCATTCCCACTGTATTTGGACCCTCCCAAGCAATTAAGGGTAAAAAAATAATAATCTTTTTTTTTTTTTGCCCCAAAATGCCTTCTGGGGGTGTATGGGATGCTTTCACCACATTTTGCCTCCCTCAGGCCAACTTATGCCCAGAAGAAGCCTTTTTAAAAAAACAGGAAGTGAACAGGAAGTGGTTTCTGCTCACTTCCTGTTGTAAAAAGAGTTCTCTCCTGGGCTTAAAATGGCCCAGGAAGGTTTCAAAATGTGGTAATAAATGCCCTAGGGGGCATTTGGGGGCAAAATGCTTCCTTTTTTCCTTTTTGCAGGAGTGGGTACAGTAGCAGGGTGCAGCTCCCCAAAGCCTTTTGGGAGGGCTAATACATCTCCCTAGCATTCCACAGTTGTCTATCCCTGCCCTAGGCCATATGAGTTCACCCACCTGGATACCAGAGACATTTCCCCCCCCCCAGGCTATCTGGATTAACTGGAGTATTTTTCACCTTCCCTGGGTGAAAATTGCCTAGAAAATTCTATTAAAAATGTAGGCTGTTCATTTGTATCAGCATTTCTGTGAATAGATGACAAATGATGAAGAGGACTATTAAAGCTCATGGAAGAGAAATCTCATGTGCTTGTAACTAGAGGCTCGATGGAGAGACAATGGGCAACTACTGGAAGTGGGAGTGATATCTTTCCTGAAAGTATGGAGATTTTCAGATGCCTCTTTCAGCATCTTGCAATGCAAGCACCCTCCGAAGCAGTAATGAGGCTGCTGCGCGGCAAGGGGTCCATTTTGGACGACGCCGTTTTTCTCTCGCCGTTGTCCATGAGTGTTGCGGCTAGCATTGGAGGCAGCCACGCTGTTTTTCACTAACGGAGTAAAAAACAGCACAGCTGCCTCCAATGCTAGCCGCAACACTCACGGATGACGGCGAGAGAAAAACGGCGTCGTCCAAAATGGACCCCTTGCTGCGCAGCAGCCTTGTTACTGCTCTGGAGGCTGCTTGCGCGGCAAGATGCTGAAAGAGGCATCTGAAAATCTCCATAATCTCAGATGTATGCAGAGCTTTACTACTGCACAATGGTCTGATTTTGCTGTCTACCCACAAAGCATAAAGCAGCACTGACAGCCAGGCTGGGTCGTTGGGTAAAAAGAACAGAAGAAATAATGTCTCCCTCTCACACATGTTAGTTTATTAAATATGCTTGTAAATTAAATTAGGCTGTGTCTAATTATATTTGGAAACCAGTGTCTGCTTCTTTCTTGTTTAGTGAAACATATGTGTTCATAGAGATAAAACAGTTAAGTCATTTGAAAAACAGGTGATTTCATTTTCCAATAATTTTTAAAATATTTATCCTAATCTCAATATTCTACCTATCTCTCTCTCCCTACCTATCTCACATGCACAAATAGCAACTGGCAAATCACCTAGACCAAATTATCCTTTCCCTTGTTGCTCTGACTCCTGGGAAATTTAACATTCTACCATGCCAGTTATTCCATACCCATTAGACTATCCAGCAAAGACTTCCAGAAACACAATTTTTTGTTGTTGTTGTTTTTAAAGGATATGGAATTTAATTGTAAAGAGCAAAAAAGGCACTATTCATCACCTGACCACTTTGGTGCCATTCCTCATGACTTGCATATCCACCATACAGCCAGCAGTTACATAAGCAGCCAAGTTGAGTTCTGAAAACTCTGCCTAGAATGAAAGAGTACAAAAACAGGGTTACTTGATAACAAGAGTTTTGCACAGAATAGACTGACCTATTTGCAGGTTTCTCTTTCAAATGGAATGTTTGCCTCAACCAAATTTCCACAAGGTAGCAACAAGTCTCATTGGTACTGTTTTGCAAAGAAAATAATCAAGAAGTGTTTATGGTCCAACATTAACACAAAGCATGAGATTTCTGGGTTACGCCTGTTGCAGTAATAAATAAAAAAAGGGAATTAAGAGTGATCAAAATCAAATCCCCAAAGAGTATCAGCTGAGTAGGACTTAAAATCCCTTTTTTGGAAATTTCCATGTGGCACTGCATCTGAAGTTTGTTGCTATGCCATTGGCTAGCACTAAACATAACACTAGAGATTTGTGCTTGTGTTAGAACCAAACCTTCATGGCATTTCAAGATTTGAAAACAATGAATAACTTTAGGGCTTAGTGGAGTTGAACAGGTCAGAATCTACTAACCACTGAAATATTTAAAGAGTCATTCTGTGTTTTTTCTTTTAAAAAGCATGACCATAAGAAAGGGTAGCAGACTAATAAAGGACAACTAGACATTAGATTATGAAAAGTATTTTGTTTTGTTTTGTTGGTTTTTGTTTTCAATACTTTTACATTTAGACAGCATGTATTTTATGACTTAAGGCAGTGATTCCCAAAGTTTGGTCCTCCAGGTGTTTTGGACTTCAGCCCCCAGAAGCCCTAGCTGACTTGGCCAACAGTCAGGAATTCTTCCTATACATATGCTCCTGCATTCCAAAGCTACTCCTCCCTTAGTTCCATAATCCAACGTGATAACCATGCTGGATCTGGACCATGCTGGGAGTAGGGAGGGTTCTGTGACAGATGACCAGTCAAAGAACCACAGTTACAGATAAACCACCTGTTCTTCATGGTGGTCTCTGTGCATCATATAAACGGGTGATTAGTGTGTTTCCTTACAGTGATGTGGCAGGACAAGGAGGAACAGAAGACAACATTGCCCTGCTAAAAGCTACATCTGCTTGCACTTTGCAAACCAACCAATAGTGTTTGACAAATGTGGATGGTTTAAGCCATGTGTCTGCCCTGCATAATTCAAAAGGAGAAATCCCTGTAACGAAGCAGCTGAATATATTAGTGTGATTTCTTATTACACCATGACAATTCCACCAATATCAGCACCACCTCCTGTTGTACTCTTGTTCAGGGTCTTGATCCAGGCCCTTCCTGTACTAAGGTGGAGCCTGATCTTGCTGGGCCTGGATGATCTACACTGGATACTGAAGTTGGCATTTCCCTCAGCAAAAATGTTGATAAAGAAGCTCCAAAATGGGCCTTTAGGTGTTGCCAAAGTATCAGTTAGAACCAAAGAAAAGCTGGTTCTCTTGGATATTTATTCAATAATATCACTGATAACAATGCCCACTCAATTTCCACAACCAATTTGCAACTATTTTTAAGTTGGGGGTGGGGAGCAAATTGATGACAAACTGATAATTGTTCTCCTTTATTATTATTTCTGAGTGGATTGTTTCCCTTCTGCACAAGGAGTAGGACAATACATTCCAATACATTCCACTGCATTCCTCTTTTCCATAGGAAGCAACTTGCTGACTCCTGCTGCGTTCTACCCCTCCCAGTGACTTGATATCTATGTTACCCCCATCACCTGCATGCTTACACACAAAGAACAATGGTAGTACTGTGGCAGATCATGTCCTCTGTACAGAATGGTGGAGGAAAAGACAAACTAGGTTTCTACTCTGTTCCCATTCCATATTTCCAGTTTTGAATAAATGTGTCAAACAGATAGAGAAACATAGAAATGGTAATAATAGAGAGATTAGTAGTTATAGTAAATACACTCATTTCTTTTGACCCATCTTGTCTCATACTACTACCCCACATGCTTTGTAAAATCAATTTGGCCAGAGATACCATTGGGACACAAGAAATAAGTGGGTTTATATAAGCAACTATGCCTCTGATTTCCAAATAACACCTTCAGCTTTCTCCAGAAATGACTGGCTCTTGTCTATAACATAAACATCCAAGAATTACAATGAATAAGCAGCAGCTAAATGTCTTCACATTGTTCTTTGCTGTGAATCAGAATGCAGGCAAGCCAAGGTATCAAGCTGTAGCAATTATTATTTTATTATATTTTCATCCAACTGTTTGATACAATATCCCTCATTACTATGTCTGCAGTGACTAATAGTTAAATCACAAAACCACAGAACTATAGAGTTGGAAGGGATCCTGAAGGCCATGTAGTCCTACCCCTTAAAACCATAATTACCATCCATATAGAAAACAATTTCTAGAGTGAGAGGCACTAGTCTTGTGCCTGCCGACCAATCTTCAAGGATATATGACGATGTCTGGAAGTTACTTAGGGCAGTGGTTCTTAACAATTGGTCTTTCAGATGTTTTGGACATCAGTTTCCAGGAGCCACAGCCAACACAGCCAAAGCTCAGAGAATTTGAAGTTAAAAAGTCTAAAGCGTCAAATGTTCAGAATCATTGACTTAGGGGGAAAGCATTTTATTCTAGTATGCTTTCTGTTTATATTAATGGCACTGTAGTCTACTATATTTTGTTTATCTTCTATCTACATTACAGATAGAAGATGTGACAAACAGATTGTGAAGTCCAGATGAACCATAGTACTCAAAATTATTTCCTAATTTATAAGAACTTGTAAATAAATGAGGTGTCTATCAAGTGGCGGTGAATTGTGATAGCATGTGGGAAGGGAAGGGGGAGCTGGGAGTTTAGGGCATAAAAAACAGGATCTGGAGGAAATAAGTTATTTTCAGAGCAAATAACCTGAAAGAAAGCCTGACCTATTTTCATGCCATGTGTGAAGTTTGGAGATTCGTTGAAGACCAAAAGCAACAGATCTAAAGCTAGGTATGGAGTAAGATGAGAGAGCTTATATAGCAGTTGATGGAAAAGAGGAACCAGTGTATAAGGCCTTCTGTTCCAAAATCTATAACTTGCTGGGAAAAAGATTATTTGTCTTTCTCTCCATTCTTCACAAACCAGGCTGTAAGGATAGGGAGCAGAAAACTGAAATATGTTAAAGGGGAAGTGAGATCTTACAAGAATGAATAAGAGACTTAGAAGTTTTTAAACTGTTTTGGGGTATGCTTCCTTGTGTCAGAAACCATTGCACCACAAAACACCTGACAAGAACACAAGTGGGAACTGATGATGCTGAAGATGCTTTGCAAGAGTGCTTATCATCTGGACATATTCTAAAACATTCTACAATTCTTGCTTTAAAACAATGTTTTGTTTTATGAGCAACAACTTTTTCTCTTAGAAAGGCCATATTTTCACTTACAACAAGCAAAATATTAAAATGTGTTGCACGACTCAGCTCAGCAGCCACCTGGAAAAACACTCCAGGTCTTGAAGAACAAACTACCATAACAGAAAATCACATTAAATCTGATGTAAGCTAGCCTTGAAATGCTTTCTTAATTCTAGTCTCCACCAACTGACACCTGCAAAGTCAGATCTAAATTGCATGTCTGAATCCTTTTTTGACAGAGATTTTTATTGCCTACTGACCTGTTCCACACGGATCTCAAATTCCCCATTCACCTTCTTTCCTTGAAAATATTTAGCCCTATAGAAAAAAAGAGAGAGATTGGGAGGGGGGAAAGGAGTAAATTGTGATTGGTAACAATTGATGCTTATACAGTATAATTGATGGTTATTTAGTCATTCTGGACTACTGTCTTTCATTTTCATTTTCACTACGGAATTTGAGCTGGTTCACAAAGCTGGTTCCCATCATTTCATTTACCATTCTTCCACAGCGTCGACACTGATTCAGAGACAAGATAATTTTTCAAAAAATGATTTCATAATGGGGAAAAAAGTTAATTTGAATGAGCTTGGCCACCTAAACCACATGTGCATCTAATTTCTTAGGTCATACTCACAAAACAGCATCCTTGTTTAGCACTTATCATCAAACTACCTGTACTCAAACATGAAAAAGCAGGAACACTCATATTTCTGTTTTGGATTATTAATCAAAACTATTTGTCTGTCCTAAATGCCTACGAGTGGATGAATGGGTTCTATACAATTATTTATGTGTGTTTTAAGGAAAGCCATCACCTGCAATACTAACACAGAAAATTTGGAACATTATATAATAACTAAGATTTAATTAATAATCTATTGATTAAACCCACTTGTTAATTGCAACCCAAGTAGACTGAATCAATAGCAGTTATATACTTGATGACTTTCAAAGTTGTTTCAATAGGTGTACTCTTGTTAGGACTTACAATTACAGTTGCCCCTCCACATTCGCGAACTTAGCATTCGCGGTTTTGCATATTTGCAGTTTTGGGAGGGCCCGCGCCCTCCCCAAACCACGACAAGGGGCCTCTGGAGGCCCCGTGAAGGCCCTGGGAGGGAGGGAGAACACCGGGGAGGCCTCCCCAGAGCCTTCGAAGGCTCCGTGAAGGCACTGGGTGGGAGGGGGGCTGGGGAGGCCTCCATGGAGCCTTCTGAGGCCCCTTGAAGGCCCTGGGAGGGAGAGGGAGCGCCGGGGAGGGAGAGGAGAGGGCTGGGGAGGCCTCCACTGAGCTTTCGAAGGCCCTGTGAAGGCCTTGGGAGGGAGGGGGAGGGCTGGGGAGACATCCACTGGGCCTCGGGAGGGTCTCCAGAGGCCCTGTGAAGGCCTTGGAAGGGAGGAGGGAGGCGGGGGAAAGCGACTATGGGGCCTCCGGAGGCCCCATGGTTGCTTTGGCGGGGGAGGGCAGTCATTATTCACGGATTTTTCACATTCTACGGATGTCTGGGGAACCTATCCCCCACGAATGTGAAGGGACGACTGTAGATTTAGGCCTGAGTGCTCTTATGTTTGTTTGAATAATTTATTTCTTATCACTCCTAATTTACCAACCCAGCATCCATAGTTTGACACAGGTAATTTGTATAGTATGTACTACTATACAATATACTACTATACTATACTATACTATACCGTTTCCTGATTTTTTTAAAAAAAGCAATTTGTTATTTAAAAAGGTGTATTTTATACCCCCCTAGATCTTGTAAACTGGTCTACTGGTTGAAAATTACCTTATTTTTGTGATAGGATTTTCATCATTGTTCAAAAAAATATAGAATCATAGAATCATAGAGTTGGAAGAGACCACAAGGGCCGTCTAGTCTAACTCCCTGCCCTGCAGGAATGCAGGATCAAAGCAATCCAGCCTGTGTTTAAAAACCTCCAAAGAAGGAGACTCCACTGAGTAAAGAAAAAACAAAGAAAACTTTATTTATATCAGTTACTTTAAATCAGGGCTTTCTGTTCCCATCACCTCCCTTTTATCATCCAATCTATGACTGCATGTGAGCCCATTTAAATCCCATTCTGGAGAAAAGCATAATATAAATCAAATAAATAAGTAAATAGATCATTTTCTCTAAGCATGTTCTTCCAGAAGCTAGTAGTTATCATTCTCACCCATAGTTTTGGTCTACAGGGGACTAAGGCGAATAACAAAAGGCAGCTTATCTGAAGAGAAAAAAAAGGGGTTCAGGGACAGACAGACAGACAGACACTTTATTTCAGCCATTGGCCAGTAAGATAAAATAATAAATACAATCATAAGTTTTAGTAAAAACTATTAAAAGAAAAAACAGACAGCAGAGTTTAGATGACTCACATCAGCCACTATTTCTGACCATTTGGGGTCATAACTTGCACATAACATAGAAAAACCTTGCTACTTTGAACATAACCATTTGCTCCTGATTATCCAGCAAATAATGCAAATAGAACGTGTCAGAATGGCCTGGGAATTTAATTAGCAGTGGGGTAATTATCTGTTGTCTAATATCTCTATAAAACTGACAGTACAAGAGTACATGGGATGTGGTTTCTCCAGCACCAGTGTTGCAAAGGCAGAGTCGCAACTCGTAAGGAATTTTCATATATTTCCCTTCTAACACCGCTGTAGGGAGAACATTAAAATGAGCCATTGACAAGGCTCTCCTAAATTTAGGCACAGTAACATAGGAGATTTTCACACGCCGAAAATATTCCCTCCAGAAACCGGGACAGAAATATTTCTGTCCCGGAAGCAGCGCCGCGGTTCGCACGCTCACCTCCCTCTTCCGTTTTTCCGTCGTCCTCGCTTTGGGTTTTTTCCTCCCTCTTCTGGAATATTTTACTAACGGGAGTTTGCCGTTAATAAAATATTCCGGAAGAGAGAGGAAAAAACCCAAAGCGAGGACGACGGAAAAACGGAAGAGGGAGGTGAGCGTGCGAACCGCGGCGCTGCTTCCGGGACAGAAATATTTCTGTCCCGGTTTCTGGAGGGAATATTTTCGGCGTGTGAAAATCTCCATAGTGTAAAGATGAGGCTGGTTTAAGAATCATAATTTGACTGTTAACAAATGTGTATTTGGAAAAGTCAGCAATTTCTAATTGACCGTCTATATCCAGTATCCTTTGGAGATTTTCAGACGCGATTTTCGGGTGTATATATTCCAAAACAGCTCCGTTGCTGCTGCACAGCACGGGAGCAGTTTTGGACAACACCGTTCCTCTGCCGAACCCCTCCGTGTCACTTCCGTGACAGAATGGAGGAAGCCGCATCATATTTCATTCACGATTGTTGCCTGTGAGTGCAATATGACGTGGCTTCCTCCATTCTGTCACGGAAGTGACACGGAGGGCTTCGGCAGAGGAACGGCATCGTCCAAAACTGCTCCCATGCCGAGCAGCAGCAACGGAGCTGTTTTGGAATATATACACCCAAAAATTGCATCTGAAAAATCTCCTTTGTTTCACTATAGATTTTGTTTGTTGTACTCCTAACTGTAGAATAATGTCACTCGCCAGTCCACAACAACTCAATTTCTAGAGTATAGCTGTTTCCCACGAGGATTTAAAATTATCCTTCAAAATTAACTGGGTCAGTCCCTCATGATTATTGTGTAATTTTAGCCAGTAAGTAAAGATGTTCAACCAGATACTTGATTCCAGTTTACTAACACCTGCCTCCCTTTGCAAGACTGCATTAGGAACACATTGAGCAATCTGAAATATAGTTTTCAGAAACTTTGTTTGAACTTGTTCCAAAGAAGTCATGTTACTGTATGGGTTCAAGGATAGTAATGCAGTTTTCTGCACAGGTCTCAAAATGCCTACCTGTGTGACAAGGTAGCATGGCCGCTTTAGGTTCTTCTGCTCAAAAGCTATCTATACTTTCCTTAACTGCAAACAATTATATTTCTCTCATTATTAAGAGTAATATTTATTTATTTATTTGTTGCACTTATATCCCGCTTTTCTCCCTAAAATGTGGTCTTATGCGTGCGCACACATGTGTGTGTGTTCTTCCCCCCCCCCCGTTTCTCTGTGAGGTTATCAACTTTTTCTCCCTTTAAAACCTAAACATAAGGTCAAGAGCCAGTCTTCTGGTCCCCCAAAGCACTACTGAAATGTAACATAGGTCCCGTCTACATGATGAAAAACGACATGCATTTATTCAAAAAATTGGCAATCTGCACAGATGGCCATTCGAATAAATACAGTTGCCCCTCCACATTCGTGGCTTTAAGATTTGCAGTTTTGACTATTTGCGGTTTTGGGAGCACCCCTCCGCCATAAAAAAAACTGCAATGGGGTTGCTGCTCCTGGGGGGAACAGGAGAGGGTGGAATGAAGCAGCGATCAGGCTTGGCTAGCCCCATCGCTGCTCCTGGGGGGGAAAAGCAGTGGGGGTGGCGGAGGGCGGTGGCGTGACCTAGTTTTTATTCACAGTTTTTTCACATTCGTGGGGGTCTCATGCCCCTAACCCCCACGAATGTGGAGGGACAACTGTACGTGTCATTCAGTGGGAAGCCCACAAAACTTACCCTTTAGTCCGTGTGCGGTGGATCTGGCTCTTCATCCGGAGAACCATTCAAATGATTGGCAGTCTGTACACTCCTGTTCGCACAGATACGAACAGGAGTGCAACCTGATTGGCTGGCTGAGCACAGGGGGTGGGCTTGCAAAGAGGGGAATCAGCAGCGGCCACCATGCTTTTTTTTTACAGGTATGCAAGTGGGACAGTCTGCTGCTGCTTTCCTCCAAGCCCTGCGGCCTCTTGTGCCTTTGAAAAAGCCCTTTGGGGGACCCTCAGCCAGTGGTCTTTGCTTCCTGGAGGGCTTCCAGGTCCTGGTCAGTTTCCCTTCCCTCCCCTGGCCTCATTGTCATTGCCTCTGCTCCTTTCATGGGGCTGCCCTCCTGAATGCAGACCCCAGTTGCTGGCTAGGCTGGTGATACAGCTGCTGGAGGAGGAGGAAGGAGGAAGCACCCAGCAGGTCAGCTTCAGACTGGCCAGTCCCTCCTACCCCTCCATCTGCCCAAGCCTTTCCTTTCCATAGAACAGCATTTCCATCCAATCCAATGCTGAAAACACATGGTGGGGTGGGTAGAGATTGGGAAGAGGGACAGGGAGGGGGCTGGAGTCAGGGGCAGGGTGGTTGTCAAGGAGTGTGTGTGCGTGCGTGTGTTTTAAAAGGACTGCCAGGGGAGGCAGAGGACAGTGATGGTGGGAGTGGGACGGGGAGGGGCTGGAGCCAGGGCCGGAGTGGTCACGGGGAGTGTGTGCATGCAGGAAAGGTAGCAGCAAACACAAGTCACTACACACTCAATAGCTGGGCTAGGGGTCATGCGTAGTTTTGGGGGGACTAAAAAACCATGTAGGCAGTTTGCATCTGTGGAAAGCCTGCCTTTTCGGATCTGTCCAGATTCCCCCTGCCTTGTATAGATAGGACCATAATAATGTACTGCTCTTGACCCTCAGAAATTCCCCTTGTTGAGTACGTCATACAGTCCCCCTCCTGTTTGTTCTTGGCTACCCTGTGTGTCACTATCATTATCTTTGCTTTCGTCCTGTCTGAGCTTTCATCTCTAATGACTGAGGAAAGCTGCACAACAAGGAAGCAGGGCTTACAAAGAATTTAGGTCCACTTTGATGTTCTTAGTGCAGCTTCCTAAGAGCCTGATATGCAGCCAAAATTCTAGTTGTAGCAAGTGGAAGCTTGTGACATTCGGGTTTGGTGGATTTCAGAAATGTCGCTGAACCACACTTACATACTTTGTTAACTGCAGCTAGTTTCCACAGCTCCGTGATAGGCAGAAGTTCAACAGGTGCACACCCCTTTCCAATATGAAATTTCAGAAATTCCAATATGAAATTGAGAGTGCCAGCTATTGATTTCCAGCCTCTCAGCAGCTGCAGAAGCACAAATGTTCTACAGGTAAAGAGAGAAAAACGAATTTTTAATCCTATGCCATATATGTCTTTCCCCATTGTGTCCTTCTCTCCCATTCTCACACTGATTTTTTTTAATTCTGTACCTACTTCCTGCTCTTTCACTATGTGATCAACACAAAAAGGAGCTTATCAGACACGGAGGAATGTGGCAAAAAAACAGAGGAATGGGAGGAGAACAGGAAGTGTGACTTTACCAGATGCCATGTCCTTCTGCTGTTCCAGATGTGTAGTGGATGAGGCTTCCCTTTTTTATTGATGGGGAGAAGATGCCAATAAAAAGGGATGCATTAATGATGACTGTGCTACACCCCTGGAACGCAGGAGGACGATGTAATATGAGAATGATGGGGCTTCCTGTTCTAGTGATCTTCTGATATGGTTTTTGCTACATCTGATAATATCCTTAGACAAAACCTATAAGCGACCAGTTAGAAATAATTAGTAGTCTACAATTAATTATTTTTTAATAGACGTGTATCTCAGCAAAGCCTCAGACACTAAATGTCCTTTTTTACAAAGACTTTAGACACCTTCTTCACCCCTCCCATTCCTCCTCATCCTCTATCTAGCTGGAACAAACATTTTAAAAGACCAAACAATTCATAATGAAATGTCAAATAACTCAGCAAACACCGAAAACCTAATGCTAAAATGACAGCATAAAAAGCAGTTTAAAAGTCAACATGAGAATACAGTATATGATATGAAATAAAATGCACAGATATAGGATTGGTGACACCTGGCCTGACAACAGTACATGTGAAAGGGGTCTAGAAGCATTAGTAGACCACAAGCTGAACATGAGCAAACACTGTGATAAAGCAACTAAAAAAGCAATGTGATTCTAGGCTGCATCAAAGAAGTATACTGTCCAGATTGAGAGATGTAACTCTATTTTGCTTTGGTCATACCTCACCTGGAATACTGTGTCCAGTTCTGGGCACCATGATTCAAGAAGGACATTGACAAGCTGGAACATGTCCAGAGTGAGCAAAATGGTGGGAGGTCTGGAAGCCATTTCTTATAAGGAGCAGCTTAGGGAGCTGGGTATGTTTAGATAGGGCTTGTCTACATCTGGAGCAAAAACACCAAATGGAATTCTGCTGGCAAGCCCCCACATTCACCCCAAAGGCCTGCACATTATTATTCTCCACAGGGATGTGGGGTACCTTGTCTTCACTGTTCCTGAGGAGTTTTGTCCGTTGCCACCACCACCGCTACTAACACCATCACCTCGACCATAATTTATAATAATAATAATAATAATAATAATAATAATAATACTTAGTTATTTATTACTTGCCTCTCTCCTCAGAATCAGGGGGGTACAACCTCACACAGTACAGCATACAGTAAATTCAATACAATACATTACAATGCAATTTTTAATACAATACATTTCAGAGTACCATACATTCAGTACAGACAATTGTACAATGTGAGTGCCAGTAGATGAGCTGCTGGCATACAAACAATGCTGCAAGAGTGACACTGCAGAATGCATTGTACACTAATAACGACTGCTGCTTTTTGTGGAAAACAGAATTAACAGCTTCCACAGCATGTCGCCCCAGCTCTTTTATTATGTTAGTACTCATTTTACCGACTTATGGAAGGCTGAGTCGACCTGGGGGGCCCTGGAATTGAACTTATGAACTTAAGATCTACATGAGTTTTGGCTACAGTTTTAGCTGCATTAGCATACTGCACCACCAGGGCCCCCTATTTAAAGCTTAGGTTCACAGCTGAAGGGAGAGGTTTTCTCCCTTTCTGTGGCTTGGCAATGCTGCCTCTGCCTGCTCTCCCACTACCTTGTTGCAGGAAGAGGTGCTTGAAGAAAGTGACAGAAGTGCTTGAAGAAAGCAACAGATGAGTGGAGAGTGGGCACAGGCAGTGCTGCCAAGCCAGGTGAAGGGAGAAAACCTCTTGCTTTGGCTGGGAACTGCCTTCTGAGCTTTAAAATGTTTGCAGTGTTCTTGGTGACACTGGCAGCAGCAGCTGCAGTGGAAATGGTCAAAAATGTGGAGAAAATCTCGAATAGTCAAAACTCCACATCTAGGTAAAATACGACGGAATGTCCCAAATCTGGGCCATGCAACATGTGGCCTGATCACCCCTGATTCAGGAAAAGGCCATACATCATGTGGCCTGATTACAGCAGATTTTGGTAAATTTGCAAGGTGGTTTGTGGTTTTTAATAGTGCAGGCAATCCCCTGGAAAAGAGAAGGTTAAAAGGTGACATGATAGCCATGTTTAAATATTTGAAGGGATGTCATACTGAGGATGGAGCAAACTGGTTTTCTGCTGCTCCAGAGACTAGGACATGGAGCAATGGACTCAAACTACAGGGAAAGAGATTCCACTTAAACATTAAGAGGAACTTCCTGATGCTAAGAGCTGTTCGGCAGTGGAATGCACTGCCTCGGAGTTTGGTGGAGTCTCCTTCTTTGGAGGTTTTTAAACAGAGGCTGGATGGCCATCTGTTGGGAATGATTTGATTGTGTGGCAAAGTGTTGGACTGGATGGCCCTTGAGGTCTCTTCCAACTCTACGATTCTATATAAAGGTAGAGCTAAAACCATTTAATAAATACAGGAACCAAACCTATCTCTGTTCATGTCTTTCCATTCTGACTATTCATTCTAGGTGTAGCCCTCATGTCAGAATGGGGTATGAGACTGTAAGACCACCATCCATAGGAAGAGCAGAGACAAAAAAGGGGAAAGGGTCAGGGGGACACTTTTCTTGGTTTGCAGGAAAACTAACATCAGTCTATGTATCTGACCTGGACAGAGAACTGCCATCTCTTCGCTAGCAATGCAATGTTTTTTGGGGGGATATGCCACTAGTTCACATTTCCTTTGACACTGATATGTGCCTTGTCTGACTGTTTCTATTTATGTCCTGATTAAGCGGATCTATGGGAACAAGGCCACAGTGCACAACACTAGGTCCAATCTCTCATTTTGTCTCATTAAATGATCCTATGGGGATAAACATTTGGAAACAATCCAAGAAAGGAAAGACCTTGGAAAGTACTGTACTGTGTTAACTGGAGCCTCTATGATAGAGGCCTTGTTTGCTCTGCCAGGATAGAAATGCTGTGCTCAGGATGGATATCATCCATCCTTGACTTAGTGAGCTTTTTGTGTGGAAGGGAAACATCCTGTTTCATAGGGGACAGCCAAAGATAATAACAATCCCGAAGAGGAAGCCTATCAGTAAATAAACTTAGTACGACAATTGATCATTTTCCTCTGTATTTTTGCAAGGTCAGCTTTTCTGGGTCTAACACACACCCTGCCCACCCCCCGCTCCAAACCTTCTCCATAGGCACATAACTTCCAAAAAGTTAGCTGTCACCCTCCCAGATGCATTATGATTGTATACATGCCATGTGCCACAAATTTTGTTTTACATATTAATCAAATGATTGCACAGTTGGCCTGTTCCTTGTTAAAAAATCAGAATGATGTCACAGATATACAGGCATACTGGAATATCAGTTTGTCACACATCATGGAAATGCTTACTGCAGGTTTGTTTTCAGTAGAAACCATCCATCTGAACTTTGGGAACAAGTTAACCTGGAAACCACAAGAGAACAATAAATCAGGTCAACATAGGTTCACTCATGGGTCCCAGCAAACCTTGCTGTATTTCCTCTACAACGGTACCTGTTTTCTCATTATAGCTGACATCCATGACTTTAGCAGGTGGTTAGAACTATAAATCCACTTTAGTTGCAAAGGGTAGACAGGATGATGCCTGCAATTGCAGCTAAAGCAACTCATTTCCTTGGGCTGTGCCCTCTACAACTGCAAACAATCATAAGAAATCTATAAGCAGATTTGGGCCAGCTTTCTTTATGTCTAGAGTATAAGAGTATGTAACCTGTCAATTTCCTATTGCCTCAGCATCATCTTGCTCTCGGGACACTGCAAGGCTTTTCTTGCTATCTCGGCCAGCCTTTGAGGATTGTTTCCTCTTTCATTTCATGTGTATGAGTGAGAGGTCGAGAAATCTCTGGTCCCATGTGCCAATTGTCCATGCCTCACCCTTTACATTTCTTTTAAGTCAAAGCCGTGTGTGTGTGTGTGTGTGTGTGTGTGTGTGTATTTTTAACCTGTCAGAAACAAGACTGCACCATTGGCTTCTACAATGAGAAACACTGTTTCCTTTTCCAATGGTTTATGAGAATTTATCATTTATTAGTTGCATTTCTCCCTATAAGTTGAAGGTGGTAAACATGGCTCTCCTCTCCTTGTTCTCTGTGTTTTATTCTCACAACAACTTTGTGGTGTTAGTCAGGCCTGGAGAGAGTGCGTGATCCAGGATCAACATTCATGGTTCAGGGGAGGGACTAGAACCCAGATCTCCCAAGTGCAAGTCCAACACTCTAACCATTACACCACACTCCAAACTTTACAACTACAATAGCTCTCACTCTCACACTCCTTCCAGTATTGGAGTCCATTACCATTCTCCTTATAGTGTTTTGCTCAATTCTTCTCTTTCTTTGGGCTTACATTATCTCTGTGTAATGTGCTTTCCTAATTTTCTTTCTTGTATTTAGGAAGTAAGATTGAAACATGACAAATAACAAACAGAATTATGTGTAGTATCAACATAAAAATACAGTAGTTTAAAAAAAGAAATCTGATATTTTTAATATAATATTTTAGAATTTTAGGGACAGAACATGGATTATTTTGCTTCCACAATAACACATTATGAACCATTTGCTTCCTTAGCATCAAACAATTGTACCTATTTCCATCTGCCAAAATTTGAACCGTATGTATACCACTTTGCTATTCCAAGCAAGTCTCCATATGGTTAAACATAGTATATTTAAGGAGACTCTGCTAAAGTAATTAAGGTACCAAATTTGACTCACATGACTGTATTTATAACCTAGGACGGAATATTTTCCAGACCCCTTATGTCTATTTTTGCTTCAATACTAATCCTTCACATTTCTTGGTCACCTTTCTGTCAGGAGGACTGGATCCTGAGTTGCTCTAAGTATATACTATAAAAATATAAATATAAAGTGGCTGCAACAGACCTGTGAAACACTACACAGTTATGTCAGACATGTTATTATGTATCACATTGCTCTGACAGCCTTACCTGAACTCTTTGCCACTATTTGATTACATCCAGAGTTTTCATTCATACTCAGAAGCTCTGTGTGCATCTGTCATGTGTTGCAATCCTGTGCACAGTTTACTTGTGCAAGACTGAAGCAGTTTGTTTTTATGTTGTGGGGAACAATCTACTGAGGGCATTTCACACATATGGCTTAAACGTTGGTTTGTTGTAAATCAACTCATTATGTGCAGGTAAAAACTAGCCTGGACACAACAGACTGGCATTTTGCAGCAGCTGCAACTTGTCCTAATGGTATTTTTGCCCCTAAAAGCTTTGCATGCCTGTAGTGACCGTGAGTGAATTACTCGCATTTCTGCAGCCATTGAACTTTTTTTAAAAAACCATTTGCACTGTAGCGATATTTTGCATTTGCAACAAAAAGGTAAAGAAACAACACCCCATTTTCTCGCCTTAGCGCTCACTTGCTACGGCAAAAAATCAACATGGTGATGCCTGGCACTTGTCCTATTAGCAAGCCCCGCCCCCACACTCATCCAGCCAATCAGCTTTGCACTTCCTCTCCTATGGGAAAGCAATTAAAGTGAATCACTTGTCCCAATGAGCAGGAATGTGCATTCCCCTCACTGTTTTTTTAAAACTCCAGAAAAAGCCGCGAAGGCTTTTCCCTCAGAGTTTTTAACGTTTTTGCCCCCCCCTCCTTCTGAATACAGAGATATGATGTGAGATCCCATCAAGACAGGTAGGATTCTCCTCACATTCCATGATGAGTATTTTCACTGTTTAGACAGCCCCTAGGTGCGCTGTTTCCGGAGTTTTGTACCGATTTTCCAAAAAGCTCCGTACGACTTCCAAATGTGAGATCATTTGAACACTCACATTCGCACAAATATGAACAGGCAGTGCAATCTGATTGGCTGGACAAGGATGGGGGTGTGGCTAGCAAAGAGGGAGAGTAGCTGTGGCCACCATGTTGGACTTTTAGCTAAGTGAGGGTCTGGTAAATCAATCAAATTGTGATTTTATTCTCTTTTTTTATTCTTTCTGTCTTCATAAATATGAAGTGTTGCTTGTGCACACCCTGGGAAACTGTTTGTTTGTTTGTTTGTTTTTAATGGCAGCAGCAGATTAAAAATCGCAACTAAATCACTCGCAGTCACTATCTGGCTAGGCAGTCATGTGGAGTTTAGGGGGGCTCTTTTGACTGTGTAGACAGGTTGCATCATTGCGAATGCCTGCCGTTTCGGACATGTTCAAATTTTCCCCCCTCGTATAGACAAGACCGTGGAATATATTTCTACATGATAGCTAATGTACTAAGAAGACTCAGATCCACAAAAATCCGCACTCATTTTTGTTATGTAAGAAAGCTTGAGAAAGTTGCTCTTTGGACTTTTTGGAATTCCCAGCCAGTCCCAAAAAGAAATTTCCTAGGCTTTGCTGTCCCTACAGACACCTGCAAAGGGTTGCTACTGATGGCATCTGTAGACTGTGATATGCTAGTGCTTAATGTATGTGGAGTATTTGCACTGGTCTACACTGAGGTGGAAGTCATTTTTCCTCTTGCATGATAATGGCTAATGGAATGTAACTCGGGATTTATTTTCCTTAAACATGTGTCACTAACTTTGCAGATTTTGACTGTCATATGCTTCTTCATTCTCTCGTGTTAACATGATCTTTCTTTTACAACAATGCACGATCTGATTTGCATCCATGTATTGTTTGCCAGTTTTATACTGTTTAGAACAATCCAAATGTGGACATCTGGCTGAGCAGCTGTTAATCCCTTAGGAACCTTACCCAGCTAAACAGTGCAGGAATATGATGGGGGTTTTGTATCACAAAGGAGCTTGAACATTCAACCAATGGGAGAAATGAATGCAGACACAGATGAGTCCAAATAACACTGTCTGCTAATCTAAAGGACAGCTAGGGTTTAGCTTATGTACACACTGCTGCCAGCGGATTCTGGCAGGATCTGGAAAGTTCCACTCTGGTTTCACAGACAACATTTCTATTGTATGTTTTCCTCCAGTTCCATGAAATAACACACAGACACACTGATTCATAGGACTGCCCGGGCATGCAGTTCCAAGTCAAGGAAGAGGAACCCTTCCCCCTCTACTCCAGATATTTTGCCCAAGCAAGAACCTTTAAATTTGCTTTGAAATTTGTTTTTCTGTAAATTTCAAAGGCAACCTCCAGATGCACTACCACTACCAATCAAAAATATCTTAAGATAGTGTTATTATTATTAATTAGTTCTAATAGTTCTGTTACTTTATCTAAATGCAGCCTAAACTATTTAAGTAAACTCTCAATTGTTTTACACAACCAGGGTGCTCTAATTTATGCCTCAAAACTTTGAATTACGTGAACTTTGGTGCACACTCCAATCTCATCTTTGGCACAAGGGCATGGTTCTTTCCTCATATTATTGCCCATACTCCATGCCCAACTGCTGACAATGCAATTGTTCTCTCTGCCACTGGTTTACTTCTTTCTTTCAGTGCTTCAACCTGTACAGTGGAAGAGGCTGGCAGAAACTTGCAAGAGCTCCACTTTATTGTTCTTTACCGGGGTGGTGGTGGGGAGAAGATTTTGTGCAAAGAAGCAGGAAGTGTTGGGGGTTGCATATATTTAGGTTAGACCAAGACTGCTTCCACACTGCAGAAATAATGCAGTTTGACAGCACTTTAGCAATCACGACTCCATAGAATGCTGGGATTTGTAGTTTGTTGTGGCACTGGAGCCCTCTGACAGAGAAGGCTAAATATCTCATAAAACTACAAATCCCAGAATTCAATAGCACTGAGTCATGGCAGCTAAAGCGGTATCGAACTGCACTATGTCATTATTGAAATTATTTCATTATTTCAAATTGCTGCAGTATGGCAGCAGCCCAAGACAATAAATCAGTGGTGGACACCTTTTATGGGCTGCCATAAGTCAAGTACAAAATATGACATGGTACCACTCTTGTGTATGTGCTTCCTTCCTTTCCAGCCCATACTAAATTTTGACATTTTGCTTTTTGTTTACTGAGCTGGGGCATAAGAAGAAGTGCAGTACAGGAGGCACAGGCAGTAGTTCAGGTGCCTGATTCTATAAAGGCCTTATTGCTGGTTCCAGGGATGTAAAAAATCTTCACTGCATGTGCCACTGATAGTATCTCTGCCACAAGTTGGCCACCCACCCACACGTTAAACTTTTTAGCTTTATTTTAGTCAGTTATTTCTAAGATTCCCAGGATACAGAGACTCAATGGCTTCTACCAACTTTGCATTATTTGGCTTCAGATTTAACTGCCATGCCCAGGGGCAAAGCAAAAACTCTTTGCACTCCAGCTGATAAGATGACTTCATATGACTGCAATCCTAAACTCATTTATTAGGCTTACTGAACATAGGGGAAGGGCTTGCTATATAATTGCACTGTGTACCTCCAAGCTGTTTTCATCAGTTTAAATTAAGCTTCCTATAGCCCCTCTGAGGTCTGCCCTATGGGTGTAGTATGGGTGAAGTCTGCCTGTTCTATGGGTGGATCATCAGAATTAGAAAACAAAGTGGCATTGTGAACAAAGAATCACAGATTATCCAAAAAATATCTTTACAATTTCAATTGTATACAGAATTGAAATTGTAAAGATAATTTTCAGACACCTTGCATTTGCTTTTCCATAAATACCCCAATGTAGAGGACACTAGAGAACATCCCAGTGGTGTATAAAAGGAGAAATATATTTTGAAATGTATTCATAGAATCATAGATTCATAGAGTTGGAAGAGACCTCAAGGACCATCCAGTCCAACACCCTGCCATGCAGGAATACACAATCAAATCATTCCTGACAGATGGCCATCCAGCCTCTGTTTAAAAACCTCCAAAGAAGGAGATTCTACCACACTACAAGGCAGTGTATTCCACTTCTGAACAGCTCTTACTGTCAGGAAGTTCTTCCTAATGTTAGGTGGAATCTCTTTTCCTGTAGTTTGAGTCCATTCCTCCATGTCTTAGTCTCTGGAGCAGCAGAAAACAAGCTTGCTCCATCCTCAGTATGACATCCCTTCAAATATTTAAACATGGCTATCATATCCACTCTCAACCTCCTCTTCTCCAGACTAAACATGCCCAGTTCCCTAAGCCACTCCTCATACAGCATGGCTTCCAGACCTCCCACCACCTTGGTCACCCTCCTCTGGACATGTTCAGAGCTCCATTTTCTGTGTACCTTTTAGATTCTAGCTCCCTCAATACTTTTCCTGCTGGAATGGTACCACAAAATTTATTTTGTAATTGGATTTCATGATCTTGGGATGTGGGCATTATTTGGTAATTGTAATACAGGGACTTTATTAGACCCTCTGACATGAAATCCATCAAGCTGTAGTGGCATCAACATTCCTCCACAGGTAAACACAATAGCCCCTTTCATGTATTCAGCTCAGGCACCTTTTTAGATCTAGAAGGGGAACTGTTTGGCTCATCACGTTTTGTTGGACAACAATACCCATCATCCTTCTACATTGGCGAAGACTCATGGAAATAACAGTCCAACATTATCTGAAGGGTTGTACATCTCCCACCCCTGCTTCACAAATCTTCAAAATAATGAACATTCATATAGGTTGGGTTGCCTCAACAGAATGTATAACAAGAGCTATTGTATATTCCACATAGGAGGTTTTATTCCCAAGTAATTCCTGTCAGCTCCCGGTATGGCCAGAGACTTTCCGATCCAGCTCCTCAGGTTGGTTTATTTCAACCCAGTATTTTCCTAAATGAAATGGATCATTTTACTAGCTATCTATATTGGCTGTATGTAAGCAAAAAGACCTCCTTTTCTTGTCTGTTCACATGATGTTGTGTCTCAGTGTGTGTCATTATTGGAATCTGTTTCAACTATAAAGAATTATATTTAAAAAACATAGAACAAAGCTATACGGGGAAAACAACTTTTTTGCTGCCAAATTCTGTACAAGAAATTCCCTTCAGAATAAGCATGGTAGTTTCACTTAGAAGTGATCTGGGCAAGGAAGCTCCCAGAGGTGGGACGTTTTCCTCCTTGATGAGGTCATGTGGCTGGATTTGGCTGGTGTACAGTAACACAAAGTTCTGCCACTCTGTTTCTTCATGCTGTGAACACACTTCACTAGTCTTTATTCCTCCTCTCTCCCCACCCCACATCTTTTTGAGTGCCATTCCATACAGGTATTCTCAGGAAGCTAACACGGCTCCAAAAATGCATTGCCAGGAGGGATAAAAATAAGAAATTTTCTGCAGCATCAGTTAGATAGATCAGTCTTTTATATTGTGAACTAGTTTGCTAAAATGGCTCAAAGAGGTATGAATATTCAGGCCAGCCTGCTCCATCTGCCAACCCAAAAGTACATGCAGATTGTATACACTATAGCCTGAATAAACATCTGTTTGTCACAAAACTCCATCTGAACAAAAATAAGCACACATCCACCTAGCCAGAGAAGCATACTCTCTCTCTCTCTCTCTCTCTCTCTCTCTCTCTCTCTCTCTCTCTCTCACACACACACACACACACAGAGTTTATTACTTTCCGCTTCTTGGGGGATCACCAAGAGGTGGAGATCCTCATAAGGATCTCAACACTATCATGAAATTATTATTTGTTTAAGAAGGACCACAAGGTCCTTTGCTCAAAACAATTTTGTACTTAAGCAGACTGATAACAGACATTATCTTTGACACAGAGAATACCAGTGAGTTCAGACTCAAGGACACAGTGGGAGTTTTGACTTTTATGAAATAGCTGTCCTCTAGTGTTGTACCTCATCCTAAACTGCTTTTGAAATGCACTTGCCTTTCAGAAATATCTTGCTTTGTAACCAATGAGTTACAATTTGGAAAAATAAAAAAATAGGAAACTTCTCTAATTCATCACATTGTAGGATCAGCAAACAGATGGATTCAATATCTGATAAAAGGAAATCTAGTGATCGGTCATACAGATGAGAAACAAGAAAGATACAATGGTACCCATACTGGTAACAGTAAAGAGACACAGGGAGATGATTTGAAGGAGGCACAGTATAAGATTTCTGTCCAGAATAGTCACTGATGCTCTAATTTAATGAAAATGAGATCACATAACTTCTATGGGCAAAGAAACTTATCCAATCATATCTCCTGCTGGACTGGGACCCACATAATGTTGTAGTAGAGCCAGGGCTCAGATGGTTGAAGCATCAGGACTTTCTGATTTGCTTGGACAATAGACCATCAGCCACTCTTCTCCAGTTAACTTGTTCCCTCTAAACATAGTTGCAGTCTTCACAGCAACTGGAGGGGAAATGGATTTTCCCCGCTACAAAATATTGCTGTGAGCCAATCCTTGTTCCAATGCTAAATTAAACATTTAACATGACATGGCTTGGTCTTGAAGGGGCAATTAGAACCAGCAATATAAAATAGTTGCTCCTGGTAGAGGAGAACTGCTAAAATTTTGTTGTCATTGTTGTTGACATAGCTTGGGTGCATTGAACTATTCAAATGTGAGAATTTATATATTGTGTATTGGGGAAAGGCACTGAAATGATCATAATGAAAATCTTACATAAATTGTATATTCTGTAAAGTACAGAGCTGGGTATGGAGGGTATCGCCTTTAGTTTCTTCTAGGACTGAAAGTAATAACACAGAAACAGCCAATGAATGTTCACTTTGTGCACTAAGTTCTGCGTAGATAGCAAGAGGAATGGAAATTGATGAAAAGAGGGACACAGAGTTTAGATATTGATTGTTGCTTGGATGCACCCTAGCCTTACATTATTGGGGAAAAAAACCCAACCCCAATTAGAATTCCAAATTCAGTGTTCTCTTTCCAACCTTAGGAATTGTGCACTTCTTTTTATAATTCCTTGACGGTTCTGACACCTAGTGTCCTTCTGGTGTCATTACATAGGGGGAAAGCCACAAGGAAAGATTAGTAGGAAAGAAAAGTAGGTACAGTAGTTGATGTTCTTATGGAAGTGGGAGTGAAGTCCATCCTGTTAGAAGTACAAAAGCCTCCAGCATGAATACAGTGTCTGCTAAACACAATAAGAACCATTTAATATTTTTAACTCTATAGACTGTACACTTAAAAAAATACAGTGGACCCTTGGTACCTGCAGGGGATTGTTTCTAGGACCCCCACCCCGACAGATACCAAACAATGCACATGCTCATGTCCATATTAAAAATTGTGTAGGGTAACAGCAGAGGTGATGGCAAGCTCTGGTTGCCAAGTGTGCTGCCAAGCATGGATTCATCAGGCTCTTCCGCCTCTAGGGACACACCAAGTGCCCGCTTCTGTCTTTGAGGTAGTGGGGTTCCTTTGCAAGGCAGAAGTGGATGGCCGGCAGGTTTCCCAGAGGTGGGGGAGCTTGAACTATGTGCACCTGTTAGCACACCTAGGTGCCGTTTACACGAAGAAAATGTCCTGGGAAGGATTCATGTTGATCCCTGGCAGTTTACATGTACATTGGGTCGAGTACGTGATTTTCGGAAGGGGGGCCACCTTTTATCCCTCAACCTGCGGGACTTCCATTCCTGCGGGTTGTGCCGGTTTTTAAAAAAGTCACTGGAGGATTCGGAAAATCGAAAATGTAAATAGCCTGGTACAAAATATCTCGGTACCAGGGGATGACCGGAAATGGTGACTGGGGGCGGACTTAGAGATCAGTGACCAGAAAAGGAGGGGTCAGTCACCCATTCAACAGATCCAGCCTCACCAGCTGAAAACAAAGGCATCCCTTCCAGCTGCACGAAGGTTTGTGTGTGTGTGCGTGTACTAAATCACCTTTTTAAATGGATTTCTACACTGCAAACCCTTCAGTTTTAACCTCTTCCTCAACTGCATGTTACAAAGAGATCATGGTGGGCAGAGGGTCGCCCATTCATCCCCTGCCTTGATCACCTCCCTGGGTCTGAATGGTTACAGTAAAATATTCCAGCGTCTGAGTGAATGAACACACTTTTATTCCCACCCCACACACAATGCACAGTAAAAAAAATGCCAGCATCGGTGTCTTTCAAAATGTCTGTTTGTCGCTGGCTTGAAATCTTCATTCTGCAGCTAAAACTCTGCTTTAAGGGTTAAAATTTTAAAGAGACAAGGAGAATACCAAGCCTCCCCACCACCTCACTTGGCTTGATTTCAAAAGGAAAGCACTCGTTCCTGCATCTGAGCAAAAGATCACATTCTGGGTCTTTCAAAATGCCTTTTGCTTAAAGGGTTAACATTTTAAAGAGACAAGGGGAATCCCAAGCCTCTGCCCCCTCTCCCCCCCCCCAGCCAGCCAATAGCATCGCTCGTGGCACGGAACTCTAAAGGAAGTGCGTCACTGAGGTTGTGAAAACAAGACTAATCACATCCTTGATTGACAGCCAAAAAAAAAAAAATTCCAGTAAGCTAAACATGTGTAAACGGCAAAAGCACAGGATATAAGAGTGCGGGACCAATAAAAAAATTTGTCGTGTAAATATCAATCACGGGATCTTCACAGATTTCCTAAAGAGTGACAAAAATCGTATAAACAGCGAGGGATGGATACGGGATCAGGAAGTCACGGTAAGCCCTGCGACAAAACTTGTTGTGTAACTGGCACCCTAGTGGCTGGGGCTTACTGTCACCTCCGCTGGTGCCCTACTCCATTTTTAATAAAGACGTTTGAGCCTTGCCTTCTCTCAGCCTCTCTGCAAACCTCACCTTGTGTCTGTATGCAACTGTTGTGATGCTTGCAGATGAAGCAAGGCTTATAAGTCTCTATTTAAAATGGTGTAGGGCAGCGTTAGAGGGGAAAGAAGCCCCACCAGCCACCTGCTTCTGGCTTGTGAAAGAACCCTGCTGCCTCAACAGCAGAAGCGGGCAGCTGGCACACTCCCCAAATGTACTGTGTACATTTGAATCTGTGGCGTATGCATTTGAATCTGCAGTGCGCCTGCAGGTATGGCAGTACTGCATGCACAGCGCCCTCTTGCCTATGTAGGCCCACTGTATTGATGCTTTTTCATGGTTCTTAGTAATTTGTAGGCCAGCTTGGGTCCAATCATTGGGGGGAAAGTGGAATATAAATACCGTAGATAAAATCATCACCATCTCTGCAAGGCCGCCACATTCTGGCTGCCAGTAATTAAAAAATAATAATCTATTTAAATGTGCACAGACATGAAATTTACAAGACATAAAGTCAGACTTTGAAAGTTGGACAAGATGTAAGAAGAAGACAGAACAGAACATTACTAAAATGTGGCCAGATTATAATTCCAAATGAAAAGGCCATTTTCAAGGGAAAAATCCCCCGTGGTGCTTTGCTTTTTAAATAAGGGACCAAATGGGGTTTCTAGTCCAAGTTATAACTAAAACCTTACACTCGAATATGTGTGTTCAGTTCCACTATAACCTGTCAAATTTATAATCATGATATGAATTTTCATTTCACAGTAACACAGCCTTGTAAAACAAGTGATACTTCATTCTTCCTTAATCTGCTAAATTACAGCATATATTTTAGAGATGATTTTAAACTCTTTTTACAGATTGTGAACCACATTGTTCATAAGTACATATTTTAATTTTTTTTTAAAAAATCTGAACTATGTATTCCCAAGGCATTAATGATTTTAGTTTAAGATCCACCAAATGTATGACAAAACTATATGAGGAATTGTGTGCCCAGTTCTCAAAGGTATTTTTGGGTAAGATCCACCAAAGCCATTGTTACTAGGACAGTAAAGTGTGGATACTTACCAATCTGTGTGGGGATCATCAATTACCAAGAGGATCTGGGGTTTCTGTTGGACTACAGGGGCAGGGCTTGTTGAGTGCTCCATCAGTCCTGCAGCTGCCTGTGTGGTCTGCTTCATGGCACTGGAGAGGGAGCTAAAGATGCTGGTACCAGAAGAAAGAGGGGTGGGTTGCTGCAGCGGCTGCTGCCTCCTTTCTGTTGCTGGAGAAACTGGGTTGCTGGTAGAATTATCTGGACGCTGAAGGTCCATCATATAACCATTTGGCAAGTTGGCTACAAAACTACTGTCTGAGAGGCGCCTTCGCAGGAAATTCATTGTGATTGCTTCTCAGAAGTATGACAAAATAACACAATGTTATGAAACTAAAGAGCCAATCTGGGCTCTTGCTGATTAGTTGGAAGAAATCTTCTGCTCCCTTCAACTGTCCAGCGGGGAGGACTTTTCTTTAGGTATGGTTGCCTGGAAAATACAGAAAGAGGCAACACATTAGAATGAATCACCAGGCCTTTGAAGAATACCCCAAACAGCTAGTGTAGGTATTAGTCATTTTGTTGCATGAGAAACTGAACAAAAACATGAAAAGGTGGCTCATTTAAAACAATTAACTCCAGATGAGACCTGGGGCAGGCGTAAGTCAGTCTAAACTTCATTGGTTTCCTTCAGGTGGGTAGAAATTCATCGGTCTTCTGTATGCTTTGGGGGAGCCAGCATGTTATATTGGTTTGAGCACTGGATTACAATTCTGGAGACCAGGGTTCAAATCCCTGCTCAGCCATGGAAACCCTTGGGCAAGTCACACTCTCTCAGCTTCAGAGGAAGGCAAAGGCAAACCCTCTCTGAACAAATCTTGTCAAGAAAACCCCATGACTGGATTCCCATAAGTTAGAAATGACTTGAAGGTACACAACAACAATAACAACAACAACAACACAAATGTTGTTGGGCTCAAATTCCCCTCAGTTCCATTCAGCAGTAGCAAACCATCAGATATGATGAGAGTTGTAGTGTAAAAATATCTGGAGAGCCACACTCTCCCATTCCCTGCTTAAGAATGGGCTGATTGGTCATAAAGATGGAAACAACACAATCAGTGCTTTGTTGCAATGGTGAAGCAGTGTCAGTCTGAGTCAGAATGGTGAGCTATTTGGATCATCTGTGCAGTCTCAGTGGTACGAACACCCTGGCCACAGTGATATTGGTGACTTCCTAGTCTATATTCACCCAAAGCCAGGCTGCTAAATCAAGGTAGATGGGTGGGTTGGTTCCTTCCCAGCCATGTGTGGGGTGGGCAGTACTTACCCTTTCCCTGCTTTAAATTTTGTGCACATACAGAAATGCACAAAAAATATACTTCCAAGTTTGCAAATTATTTTCAAGATGGATAAAAAAGTGCAATTCATGGTAAGAAGAATGTTTTTCATTTTTTTTTCTCAGTACACAGGTTTGGATTAGGTCATGATTTACAACTTGATGAGTAACTATGGCCATCCAGATTTTGGTGGACTGCAACTCCCATAATCCCATACTACTTGGTATACTAGTCGAAGCTGAACCAATCTCCATCCATTTCCAGAGCCAACAATATATCACCAGCTTTACTCTTCAGAAAGAGACAATATATTGTACAAGTGTGCCATGAGGGCAAAAAACATGCAAGGTCACTAGATCACATACATATCCAAACCTCATTGGTTAAAAAAAAAAGGCAGAAGCAGACAATACAGCAGGTAAGTAAGTTGCAGCCCACCAAACCAAATGTATGTCACCATGTATATATAGCAGTCGATAGAGAAAAACCTTGTGTTTTTGCTGCCTGTCTAAGCCTGTTAAAACAGAACCATTGTCAAGCAAGTACCTAAAAAGCCATCCTGGTGGATTACAGGCATACAGTATTTTCAGTAGTGGCTGAAATACCCTTTTCTAGCAGTCAGTAGTCAGGCCTTGTTTCACGCTCATCCCAAGAGGGCATTTATTTTCTTGCACCCTTGATATTGCCTTCACTTGTCCATGCCATACCTCCAACAGTAGGAAATTTCTTCTGCTTTCTATGTGTACAGTTGTATGTTTTCTGCATGTGGCAAGGGTGGGGAACCTGTGGTTCTCTAGATGCTGATAAACTTTTACACCAGTTATCTCTCACCACTGGCCAGTCTGGCTGGGCTGATGGGAAATGAAGTCCAGCATCATCTGGAGGCCCACAAGTTCCCCAGTCTTGGCTTGAAAAAAACAACAATCCACCTGTAGAATGAGCCCTTGGCTACTGCTAGAGATACAAAGGTAGCATTTGAAGATGAGAGGAGAATTGACTGAGAGCTAGGTGAGAAACTTTTGTGACTAATCAGAATACAGAATGTGAAGTCGAAGGCTTTTACGGCCAGCATCCCTAGATTTTCCTTGGGTTTTTTTCGGGCTGTGAGACCGTGTTCTGGAATAGTTTCTTTCTGATGTTTCGCCTGCATCTGTGGCTGGCATCTTCAGAGAATGGTTGGGTAGGATTTTTTTTTTTTAATGGGGATTAGGAATTTTTTTATTGGAATAAGACCATTCTACTGAAAAATACACCCGGCCATAAAAGGCCATAACAATAACGCAATAATAATAATAATAATAATAATAATAATTGTTTTCCTCTTTTCTTACTAATACAAAAATAAGACTATCTATCCTAACACTAATACATTTTTTTCTCTTAATCTAAACACACTGTAATCACATTATATTTAGACATTACAATTATACCTATTTGGAAAAGAAAAAAATCAATAAAAGATTAATACAAAAAAATACAAAAATACAATAATAATAATAATAAATTATTTATTTAAAATATCCTTTTATGTTATTGCTGGGGTTGTCTCATTAAACCACAGCCAAAACTTTTTCCAATGATGGTTTGGCAATTTCTCTTTTTCACTCAGAGCTAAATTTTCAATTATGTTCTTCACATAATAAGCAGTGCCTTTTACATCCTGTAGATTTTGACTCTTTACGTGTATGTGGAGTTATATATGCTGTGACCCCCTGTTGGAGAGTATATGTAAATTTGTGTAATTGAAAGGTCAGTTTCTCGGTGTAGAAATGCAAGGCTCGTTAGTGTCTGTTTGGCTAATGGCTGCCAGTTTTGAAAAACAATAGAATAAAAACTCAACACTTACAAAGGAATTCCTCCCAGGGACAGGGGGATTTCCAGCAGCAGTTAATGGCCCATCAACCAACCATTAGCAAAATAGACACTAACAAGCCTTGCATTTCTGTACCCAGAAACTAACCATTCAATTACACAAATTTACATATACTCCCCGACAGGGTTTCACAGCATATAAACCCCAGACACACTCCTACCCAACTATTCTCTGAAGATGCCAGCCACAGGTGCAGGCGAAATGTCAGAAAGAAACTATTCCAGAACATGGTCTCACAGCCCAGAAAAAACCCAAGGAAAATATAAGAACACGGAATGTTAGTCCTAAACTAACATTATAGTGGGTCCTTTGTGTCCACTGGAGTTTGGTTCCGGGACCCCCCCCCCCCATGCTCAAGTCCCATTAGATACAATGGTGTAGTAAAATGGTGTCCCTTGTACAAAATGGCAAAATCATGGTTTGCTTTTTGGATTTATGTATTTATTTGGAATATTTTGAAACCATGGATGCTTAAATCTGTGCATATAGAATCTGTGGATACAGAGGGCTGACTGTATTTGTTTCCATGCATCTACCTTAGGGAGTATTTCAGGTACTCTACAGGTCTGGTGTGGCAGAGTTAGCATCTGTGTAGCTGTGCACACCCATTTTTGTACCATTGTCCTTTCCAACAGAGCTGTAACTGGTCTATTGTCCTCAGTCATCTTGATGAGTTAGGATTTGAATTGTTAGGACCACAACAGGAGACCATCTCTCCCTGCATCCTGAAATCCTAAGAATTATCAGTCTACACTCCAAGCAGCTACTATTTGCATTTAAATCCTATAACCTTAAATGCAAAACTACTACCTGATATTCTAGCCAATTTGGTCCACAACATATTTTATGTCTCTTTTTTAAAAAATGGAGTCCAAGGCTGGCCAGACAATCATAAAATCATAGAAGCTTAGAGTCAGAAGGGGCCATAAGAGTCATCTAGTCTGATCCCTTTCCATGCAGGAATATGGTGCTCAAGTACTCCTGAAAAATGACCATCCAATTTGTTTAATGACCTCCAAAAAAGACCTCCATGCATGCTTATGGGAGCAAATTTATATAAAATTGTTTCTAAGGCTGCACCTTTCAGCCCACTACATTTCTGCCCCTTGATAACTTACAGTGTCTACAGATGTTTCAGGAGAATCAAAAGTCAGATGATTTATACAAGTCTTGGCATCCTTTAAACTGGAAAGGATTGTCAGTGTTGAAATTGTACAGCCTGACCCTTTGTTTGAAAAAAGAAACCCTCTAGATATTAAAACTTTGATTTATAATTTTGAATCTGACAATTGTTATTCTTTCTGGTAATAGGAACAATTGCAGAGTTTCGCTCCTGATGACAGCAGAGCTATATCACATAACTCAATGAGTTACAAAAGCCTTTTGTGATGCCTGCTTATCAGGGAAGCCAGAGGCAGCTCAGCAAGAGTGTATGATGATGGGGAAATAAATCCAATGCTAATCCTTAAAAATTACAGAACCCATCACCATCTTCAAAGTCTGTCTAAGTGACACATTACTTATTCCTCATTCCCCTACAGTAAAGGCCTTTCAAATGAAAGCCTGCCTTTACACATTTTTGATGTAAACGCCTCTGCCATCATTAAGATTAACTTCCTACACATATGCTATAGGCATCTCTTTTATATCAAAGATTCAAATGAAGGTAGGTGATATGATGCAAACTAGGAAAAGTACAGAAAATAACTTTGTAGATTTACTAAATAAATCCATGAAAGGGATCTAGCGCTCTTTTCCTAATCCCCCCCAAACCTCAACCCAAATCATGTTGTTGTTTTTCCAATCCACACTTTTCCTTCCAAACTCCAGTTCTTGGGTTTGCAGGTGCATGATGTAACGTGTGTTTGCAAAAGCCCAGTCTACTGCAAAACGATTTCACAGTGATAGGAGCCTATGTCCTATCATGATTGGCATTAATAGAGCAGGGCTTTCCTCTGCAGAAAGAGATTTAGCTTTGAAGTTCACCAATCTGAATAAAACCAAGAAGTTGAATGCATTTAATGTGCAAGGCCTGACAAGATGCATTAAGGATCAACTCAGATATAAAATGCCTATGGGAACTGTTGGCAAACAACTTGCTGCTTCTCTCACAAGAGAAAGCAGAGCCTTCCCAGTCTTACATTGCTGCCCTTCTCTGATGGATACAATGTAGAACTCTTCCCACATCTAAAGGCTCTTTACATTGTGTTTTCATAGCTGTCACAACAGATTCATGTTTTTAAAAGACAGGGTAAAGGTGAGCTGTTTTCTTGCTATTGAGCTAAAATAGATGCCCCCACTAAAAACAATTCAAACTTTTAACCTACCAATAAAGCAAGACAATGAAGATGCATTTAATTAATAAAAACTATTATGTTTCAAGGTGTGTTCAGGTATTCTGACCATGTAAACTCCCCTAAGAATAATCAAATGAGTAAATATGAAGAACTGTAATTCATACAGAAAAAGCATTGAACTACTGATTATTAATTGAAATTTTAAGAACCTGTGAAATTGCATTATAGTAGGCCTCTTCTGTGAGCTCAAAGTAGTGGTCATGGCTCTATTACTCCTCACTGGATCCTGTCTTATGAAGTGTGTCAGGGCATGAGAGGGTGAAAGGCCTAAGGTCACCCAGTGAGTTTCATGGTTCAGTGAAGATTAGAACATGGATTTACAAAGGCCTATCACACCGCACTGGATCTACGTTAGTATTTTATCATATTACCTCTTCTACTTGTGTGTGATGCATGGACGAAAAAAAAGAGAGAGATAAGTTTGGAATTAGGCTGACAGAATCAGAGTTCTGCCCAATTGATGCACCTAGGAGTAGCTGCTGCTATTTTTGATGTTGTTATTACCAACTTTATTTATACCCCTCTTGGGAGTCATATATAACTAAAAATACAATACATCTACAGTTAAAACATCAAAAAATTCAGCAATGAAATTAAATTAAACTACTAACAACCTTAAAAATAACCCCCTAGCCTAGATGGCAGCTACAAGTGATTTACTCACAATTTTATATCTGCTGCTTCCAATTTTTTTTTTAAAAAAATAGTTTCCTATGGTGCGCACAAGCGATAGTTTGTATTTACAAAAAAAAAAAGGAATAAAAGAGTATAAGATCATGGTGTTATTGACTTACTGGACCCTCGCTTAGCTGAAAATGTAACATGGTGGCCGCAGGAGGTTGCCCTTTTGTTAGTCCCGCCCCCATGCTTGTCCAGCCAATCAGATGACACTGCCTGCTCATATCTGTGCTAATACTAGTGTTCAAATGATTGCACATTTGCACTTCATACAGAGCTTTTTTAAAAATCCGGATGAAGCCCCAGATGCGATGCATATGGACTTGCAATGGATTGGCTGCCCCCCCCCTTCTGAATGACACATATTTATGTGCATGTCTGTATGAACGGATCGCTGTATGTATGCATCTCGTTTGTATTATTTTGACTGTATAGACAAGATCTATGATTCTAAATTAGTCAGTTGTAAGCTTCAGTAGAGGATATCTCCCACTTGCCGAGCCTCTAGTCTCTAGAGAGCTTTAAGAGAATAAAAGAATTCTAATATATAATATAAAACGAAGCCTGTAAGGAAAAGGGAAACATCTCTGTTATTGGAAGATTTGGCTAAATTATTAACACTGCTAAGGATGTGTAGCTACTTTTTATAATAAATACTTGGCAGTTCCTTGGAACTACTGTCAGACCCCCGTATCTGTGAGAGTTCAGTTCCCGGACTTACCACAGATACTGGAAATCATGGATAATAGCAAATGCCATTGAAAATAATGGGGCTTCTGGTTTAAAATACCATAGAGTTGCCTTGGAGGACTTAGAAATGTTTAGAGATGACACTTCTTTAGGCATTTTTTAGGAAGACTTTATGGTAATCTGTTCTGTTTTGTGTCCTGCAGGTAACTGAGGTCCCGTCTACACGATTTAAATAATACGTATGGTGTGCGGAAGTTCGCGCTTCGGTACAAATGGCCATTCGGATGCACACGAAAGCAAAAGAGGGGGGGTCCCGGTTTTCCACCCTGAAATACGCACACGCGGCATTCGGGAGGGAAAGCAGATTGCAGAGAAATTCGTACGCCGTTTGGATGGCTGACGGGTCTGTACGGTTTGTTCGCACACATATGATCAAGCAGGGTAATTTGATTGGCTGGCTGAGTAGAGGGGGCGGGGCTAGCATGGAGGGGAATTGGGAGCGGCTGCTATGTTGGTTTCCTGGCTAGCGAGCGTCCGGTAAGTCTGTGAATTTATATGTTTATTTATTTTTATTTTATATTGTAAATATGGAAAACCGACTGTCCGCAAACCAGGAACCTTTAAAAAAAAAAAGCGGCGGGAGATTTAAAACCGCTGCTTGGCTTGCTTGGTCCAGCCAGCTTCGGGAAGAGGGAGTCATACTGAGTTTAGGGGGGTTAAAAATCGTATAGCCGGTTCGTATGCATACGAACAACAGGCTGTTCATATTTTTTGCCCCCCATATGGATTTTTTTATGATCGTATAGCCACACCCTGAAACTGAGGATATTGGTTTTGTGGATATGGGGGTCTGGCTGTATATAAAGAATTCAACCTGGTTCTTCCATTTAGAGAAAGGTCACAGAGATATAAACCTGCTCTTTAGTATGTCACATGCTGACCACACTGGGCTTTTTTGGCTGTCTGTATAGTGTATATTCTGCAAGAGGAGTAACACAAACACAAAAAGCATTGTCATTAGAAAACAAGTACAGTTGAGCCCCACTATCCATGAAACCAATATCCACGGTTTCAGTTATCTGCAGCGGAAAAAATAGGGTCACATAACATAGAATCGTGCTGGAAAATGCCTAGAGGGGCATCCTTTCTAGGCATCTTCTAGGTCCTCCAGCACAATTCTATGGTATGTTTGTGTTGGAAGTCCTTTATTTTGATAGGATTTGCTAATTTGAAATTTTTGAAAGCTAAAGTGGCTCACAGTATGGATTAAAGCAAGGATGGTTTAAGGAAGGATGATTTTAAAAGTTTCATACAATTAATAAACTATTCCCTGAAAATCCCACTAATTTAATACATTAGGGAAGCATTTTAAAACACAATAATGTCAAAGTACTGTCCAGTGAAGGGCAGTCAATTAAAGGGCATGAAAGGGACTGCAAGAGAGGAGTTAATTATATTATAATCAAAAGGCTAGTTGTGCAAGGGCAAAATAAAACTGTACAACTGCACAGTTTCAAATGTTATTCAGTGTTACCTGAAGGACCATATTCTCTCATATGAGCCTGCCAAGTTTTTTGGATCTTCTGGGGACACCCCTTCCTTCCATGTACATCTGGTAGGAACACAGGAGAGGGCCTTCTTGGTATGTATCTACACTGTAGAAATAATGCAGTTGGACACCACTTTAAGTACTGTAGCTCCATCCGATGGAATCCTAGGGTTTGTAGTTTTTCAAAGTCCTTAGCCTTCTCTGCCAAAGAGTGCTGGTGTCTCACAAAGCTACAAATCCCACGATTATGTAGGATGGAGTCATGGCAGTTACAGTGGTGTCAAACGGCATTATTTCTACCATTCTGTGGCATTTCTAAGGCCGGTGTCACCCCTCCTTCCGACAGTGTCACCTGGTGCAATTCAGCCTCTCCGCAGCCCCCTAGTACCACCAATGATGCCCTTGGTCACTACTCCCAGGCTTTGGAACTCCATTCTGAGAGAGTGTAGCCCTCCTTGCTGTATTTCCAGGGAAAATATTTTAGTTTTGGCAGGCTTTTGATGATTGCTTGCATGGCTAGAAGATTGCTTGCATGGCTAGAAGAACCTTGCATAATGTGCTGTATTGACTATTTGTTTTCTTTCTAACACAGAAAGAATCATGACCCGGAAATATTACCCAAGGAGACCTTCTGCTGTGCTTTCTGCAACAGACTTGTCTATCTCGGATTGGCCTTTTTAGTCACCAGCACGCTTGCAGAAAGCATGGGATGAGTCCTTCCTGAATCTTCGTTTGCGAAGAAAAGCCAGAGAGAGAGAGAATGATAATACAGTAAGACCCCTGTATCCACTGGGGATTGGTGGTGGTGGTGGTGGGAGGATACTAAAAACTGTGCATAATAGTGAAAGCCATTAAAAATAATGGGACTTCCGGTTTAAAATACCATAGAATTGCCTTGGACGACCTAGAAAATGGTTAGAGAGGACACATTTTCTAGGAAGATTCTATGGTAAGTGTGCTGTTTTGTGGCCCATGGGTAATTGAATCAGTCAATAATGAATCGGTCGATATGGGGGTCCTACTGTATTTTAAACTGGTTTTATTTTTATTGATAGTTTAATTACACTTTTAACTTTGTTTGATGTGAACTTTTAGCAGTATTTGTGTTAACTTTTGTAAGCCATGTTCAGTTCTGTACTGGAAAAAGACAGGAAAATAATAATAATAATAATAATAATAATACAAGGCCTATGAACAGAGGCTAATATTTTCATGTTTGTTTGTTTTTTGCTGCTGATGGTAAGGTAATGAGAGATTAATGTAGTGTTAGTGTAGTATTACAAATGCTGAACACCTTGGCTTTGTCAAATGGACAAACATAGGGAAATTGCTCATTGTAGATCAGTAGTTTACCAATATTTTACAATATACACAACAGCTAATCAACAAATCATTCGCATAGTTTGGATTTTACCATGTGCTTGCATTGAAAAAATGTTTATCTCTGTCTTCCTTTAAATCACCCTGCTTGGATGTGTTGGTTGATATTTGCACATTTTAAAAAGCACAATGGCATTCATTCTCCTACCTCGTCATGCCACTCCTAACCCAACTCTAAAGACCTAACCTAGTGAAACCAACCAGAGTTGGGATAAGAGAGTTGCACATCATCAGTTACCTATAGTTTATAATCTCCCACCTGATAGGGTCAATCTGGAATAGCCTATATGCAAGTCCACCTCCATCTTACATGACTGTGGGCAGGGCCAATCACATGAGGGAAGATAAATGAGTGATAAAAGACAGTTTATCACAAAAAACAACATGCCCTCCAGGATTTCACAAATGAAAACCAGTACATGTGTGGCCAAACATCATCAGAGTGTGGTCAAGATGGCAAAAGTTACTAATGTGGAAGAGCAGACAAGGTAGAAAAGGCTGCAGCAGTTTGTTATTGCCTGAGCCTACTGGGAAGGGCAAGATTCTGGCCCCTCTTCTCCTCTCCCACTGGCTGACTTAAGTGAATGTGAAGTACTTTTGCACTTTGACTTCAGTTTGCAGAAACTGAAGTAAGCTGAGGATGAAGAAGGAAAATGGGATGAGGAAAGAGAAACTGTGACATTTTAAAAGTGGGACAACAGAGGTTTATTTGGAACTGCCCCTGCCAAATCAGGAACATTTGGAAAGTACCTGTAGTAGTAAACAATTATACTTATGTAGCATAAAAGGATGTGCACATTAAGGATAGAAAGGATATTTGTAATTATTCATTCTCAGATTAAAAAATGGGGTTCCCAACATTTGGGAAATCATGTTGGGGAAAATAATAAACAAGCACAAATTTTGTGTAATTTACTTCCGTTATTTGAACATTCCAAACTGTTAAGGAGGAGTTATTCTGTGGAGAAAAAGACATTTGTTTTTAATTTTTAGAGCAAACTAAAATTCTTTTAGCTATATTTTGTAGAAAATGGGTATTCTCCAAAGAAAACACTGTGCAGGAAGTGTGTTTTCTGCACACAAAAAAGGGTTTTTTAAAAGCAAACAAACAAAATACCAAGTTGTTTTTCTCTGCAGAAGAATTCCTCTACACCAGTGGTTCTTGAGCTGTGGTCCAGGGGCCCCTCAGGGGGCTGCAATGGCCACACAGGGGGGGCACAAAAACTTGAAAACTACTTGTCTCACCTCCTCCCTACAGTCATGTGACAGGAGCCAAGGCAAAGCCTGGTTGTTTGGCTTGGTCTGCACATTGCCATTTAATCTGCCCCATCCACACACTTGCAGTAAGAAGCAAGAGAAAAGTCTTCCCACCTGCTCCAGTGCCTCTGAGGAAATGGGTGGTATAATCTTGTTGTTGTTGTTGTTTTAAATCTTGAGTTAAGTCTTGGGGGACCAGGGCAACAAAAGATATTTCAACAGGGTTCTGGTAAAGAAAAGGTTAAGAACCACTGCTCTACACCACTTCATGAGAGTTGAATACGGGGAGAATACAGCAAAGGAATATTCATTTTATCCTGCAGTGGGAGCAGGGCTACCAAAATTATTTGTCCTCACATGCAAGGATGAAATAGTCAAAGTTTACATCACTAGCAATGGACCAGACTCAGTTGCCTCACATGACATGCATAGCAGTGGTAACATCGTCCTGTTTGCCATTTCTGTTATGTATGCATTTAAGAAAACAGTGTCAAAACTTTTATTAAACTTGTCATTCTTATTTTTCTAAATATTCTTCAGCTGTTGTTGATGTTCTTTGTTTGTTTGATTTATATCCTACCTTTATCCCAAGCTTACAACATAGGCAGCTAAAACAATTTATACTTCAAAAGTTAAAATACAGAAACAAATAAGCAATACTGTACCCAAGACTAATTTAGAGTAGATTTAAAAGCATTTAAAACATAGTAATGACAATAAAAGTACAACACTCCTGCCCCATTAAAAGAACCTTTTGCAACAATTAGTTGTTGCCTTTGCCTGCTGGCAAAAAGAAAGGACTTGCTGTTGTTAACTATTTTTATTATTATTATTGATAGTTGTTCCAATTCTTCATAAGCTACCACCATGCAGACTTCCATGGCAATAATTTTCCCCCACTTGGGGGCTATATATATAGTGTTATGTGAGATGATTAAGAAGAAAGGCTAACGTTCTTGGGAGCTCTGTGAGGGTTCAACTGTGTATTTACAAGGGATAACTTATCGATTTTCCATATGTGGAGAGAGAGTTCAAGCTGTATCTGCCTTCATCAGAGCAATAAAAAATATTTTGAAATTGAGAGTCATTAGCATTAGGAAGAAAATAATGATCATACTAATCTGCAAGGGAAATTAAAAAGTTTGTTCAACACTGTCAGGGAAAAATGCATAATTTTGCAATCATGTGACTTTTTTGGGGGGAGAAGCCATTTGTTTAGGGCAAAGGTATTAAAGATGACTAATATAAATAAATAAATAAATAAATAAATAAATATTTACATACTCAGAACTCAGTCCAGTTTCCATGTTCATGTGCTTGTTTATTACATGGAAATATATTGGTATAATTTCTATGTAGGTTCAATAATGGACATAACTGAGTGACCTGTTATTCATATGCTATAATAATCCAAACAAACTCATGATTTTCCATGGCATTATTATATATTAGCACCACCCTCGTTTGTTTTTGTACTGGCAAACAAGGAGGAAGATGGTTAAGGTGTTATGGTGTGAATTGATTGATTAAGACGTATGCCTTTGGCAAGACCCAGGGTTTTTTGCTTGTTTTACTGTAAGGCACCATTTACATAGATGCCACTATATAAATAAATAAATAAATAAATGATGATGATGATGCCAACTTCCCTATCCCTTCCTGGAAACCCCCTCTCCTGAATGCTGTACAGAGACTCTAGGAACCCTGAGGAATGTGGTAAACTGTAGGCTGAGGAGGAGTGATTGCTCACACACCCCCAAATAAGATGGTGGTACCTTCAGCATGATTTTGTACATTTTTCAAAAGTATACCTTTTAATGTTTGTGCACCTTTTAACTAAAGTTTGTTTTTGCATGTGTTTTTTTGACCAGCATGCTGTTTTGTTTGCATGTTTTAAAAATGTGTCGATGATGTCGAATGCATTTTTTAAAAGGTAGAACACATTATAAGCTCTAAAATGTATGAATAGCTGACCCTATACTGCATTCCTTCTCCATGTGGGTTTGAGAAGTATCAGCTGGATCAATCTTTTTTTAAAAAAATGTCTTGATGGAGTACACGTCTAATTGCACTCCTAGATGTGTGTTTGGATACCATGCACAATGATGTTTGTGTGTAGGAGCCACTCTCCAAATAATAGCCAGGTGGAACTTAGTTCCTAATACCTCGACTATAAATATGAAAATCTGTGTTTAGTGATCAACTACTACAAGCAGTTTTCTCTGGGTCACCATTTTTATATCAGTCTCTTAACAGTTGTTTATTACATGTCAAAATAAACATGTGTACAAGCTGAACTGGAGTAGGACTGTAAGGGACAGTAGGCTATCAAATGTTGATCTATAACTCTTCATAGCTAATGTCTTTCTCTGTTAGAAGGTCTCATTGTATTCCCTTCCAGCTCTTTCTAGAACTGACATTTAATTTATTGGAATTAGCAGGCAGTGTGTTGATTTCCCCTCAGATAGAGGGAAGAAGACAAAGTAAAAAATATTTTGTAATGTATTTGTACTCTTGTTTGCTTTGTGAAGGTATAGCCCTGAGAAGTAGCTAAAGATTCTTAGCAAGCTAGCAAACAGATCTTCTCCCAATAAAAGTTACATAGTTCTGATTGATATACTTTCTTACACATCTGATTGGTGAATTTTCTTACACATCACACAGAAATTCTGGACTATGCCATTGAACATAGTTGCATATTAAAACTAAAACTACCTACACATAATAAACTGGCAAAACTTTCTTCTTAAATATCCTTCTTTGCCAATTAAATGATATATTTTCTACCTGCCCATCCATCTATCTGTCTGTCTGTCTGTCTGTTTCCATGGAAATATTCTATGTTTGTCTGTCTATAATATCTTCTTTAATTTGTTAAGAAGCATATTAGAAACAGTTTGCACACATGTTGCCAAAATTTGACACTCCACCACCTAGTACAATCTAGATGGTTTCCATGATTTTATTACCTTATTCTGTGTTATGTGTGGATCAGCTCCAAAACACTGAGCTCATCTACACCAGGCAGGAGACACCGACTCACTGCCACCATTTTCTCCACTAACACGCAAGCCAGACATGGGTCCCACAATATGTGACTGCAGGCTCCCTGCATGTGACCATCTTCAGTCACATGCTCAGGACCCCTGCCTGGCAGTGGTAGCAAGGAGTGGCTTTCTGAAATGGACTCCCACGGACATGTGGGGACCGATTTGGCGGAAACAGATTAAACTGGGTATCTTCTTAACACATGGTAAAAGGGCCTATTTCAGCTTGCCCCCATTCCAGCCCCGTATCTTTCCCAGGGGTCATTTGGACTGCCTGAGGAAAGATCAGGGCAAATGCCCTGTGGCATTTGGACTGTAGGGCTCTGGAAGGGGGGCAAGCTCACTGATATCTTAAGTAGAGCATAAAAGCCCCGTGAGCATGTAATAACACATGATGTAGAACAAGAGAAAGATAAGTGAAAGAAAGCTCAGTTCCTAGAGAGTGAATACCTTTTGGTTTTATAATTACACCTCTTGAAGTAGCTCTGGCTTTGAAAGTTAAATGTTTCTCACAGACCCATTCCTTGATCCAGGTTTGTTAGAATATTCTGGACTAAGCAGAGATAATCCACCCTAGGTTTTCTAGTGGATGTCTAGGAAGGGCTTAGGACAGTTGGCCTGTGGCATTGGACAAAGAAGGAATTGTATAGCAAAAAATCCTCCATCCTTTAAGTAGCCGGTGAGTCTATATTCCTGCTTCCAACAACTCCAGGCCTCTAGACAGGAGCTCTCCTGGTGCTGATCTGCTGTTGGAATATGGTCCAGCAGCTGAATGGCTCCCACACCTCTTGGAGCAGCTGCAATAGCAGCAACTATAAAACAAAGAGTAGGTCAACACCCTAGGAGCAGGAGATCCACTAGATACTTCTATCTCAGCGGGAGAGTACAATTCTGTAGAAGGTCACCTATACAAATCAGATCTCAGATAAATTTTACATGCCATCTACTTTGCCTCCATTGCAGAGGAAGACATCTACCGTACTTGCAGTTCTGGCTCAAACAGGTAGGTGAGAGATAAAACCAGCACTGTGTACAGAGCTGGTTGCATGGGCACCTAAGCTGCCTGCTGTTTCCGCCTGTATTCCTGGACCAGCCCTAGACAGCTGGAAGTGCTTGGATGGAGCAACCATTAGAGCAGTCCTTTGTACCTCCATACTGCTATACAGTCATTTATTATTTAACTTCAGGGAAGGAAGGCAACATTTAATTAATTAATCATGTCCACAATTAACAAGAATAGTGACCTCAGATTTCACCAGCAGCAGTAAACTAGCATCAGGATTCCTAGGGAGCAGGGACTGCTGGCATTTTGCCTGCTTCTTAATCACAGTGCTAATGTGAAGGAAAGAGCAAACAATAGATTCAGCCAGCTAGGGATAAATGATGATGGTTTCCCATAAACTCTCTTTAAGCTTCAGAAGGGAAAAACAGTAGTTCGCCTTTACTAATAACAGCAAGGCCTGTATTCATTTAATAAACCCATTGATTGCGCTTGAAGATTATCTGCACTTGAGAATCTGGCCGGGTGTGTGTGTAGAAAATCCTGTTTATAAGCCATTAAGGGAGCTTTTCCCTTTATGGCAATTAATGCCAGTTTAACACTATGGCATATCTATAATAATAAAAAGAGGATGTCTGTTTGCTATCCTGTCTATCTGTGAGAGCCATAGCTTGAAGACCATGAAACCCAGACTCATGCACTATAGCTTACATACTAATGGAATGCCAGGGGTGCCTTCCTAGAGGATTGCATTAATGAATTAATTAATGTTAATTAATATAAATGTTAATATTAATTAACATATTAATGCCATTTTTCAGGAATACACCTGTATTAATTAATAATATTTAATATAAATGTAGGAGCCTGCATGGCATAGCGGTTTGAGCGTTGGACCTACACATCTGGAGACCAGGGTTCGAATCCCCACTCAGACATGGAAACCCAGTGGGTGACCTTGGGCAAGTCACACACTCTCAGCCACAGAAAACCACATGATAGGTTTCCCTTAGGGTTGCCATAAGTTTGAAGTGACTTGAATGTACACCACCACCACAACATAAATATGTCTGTTTGAAGACTGCAATACTGTCTTCAGTCATAAGGCAAATTTGGCTAATTTGCCTTATAGATTTGCCATCAATGTAGATTTGCCATCAATGTAGCTTGAAGCCAGGGTAGAATACGCCAGGGGACAGAATGATAGAAGTGTCCTAATCTCCAGCTTTGACAGTGCCCCCCAGGAGTGGCCCCTTTTCCCTTAGGGGACTGTAGAGATATACTATTGCAGCAGCATGACATCACTCAGGGTGGATATAAAGTGACAGCTACGTAACATTGCTTGATGGCTTCACTATATCAAACCATGAGCTATCTGAACCTGTGTGAGGTTGTGTTCTTCCACTAATACATAATATACTGAGAGCTAGGACAATGATATGACTTCTGGCCCAGGCCAACCATGGCTTTTCTTAGGGAAATTGCATGTAATGATCCAAATTGACCAGGAAAATGTCTCTGTAGGGGGGCTTGGTTGTTAGAGGAAGGCTTTTTGACAGAGATCTCTGGAATTTATGGATTGTGACATCAGCTTTGAGATGAACAGATGAATGCTCCTAACTGAATGGAAGGGCTGATGAAAGAATGTGTGTCAACAGGTGAGACAAAAGAAGCAAAATAAGCCATTTCTGAGACATGGCAAGATGCAGAATGTTGCCTGAAGGCAAAATAAAATAAAATAAAAAATGCTTGGAGCTGAATTATACTACTTTATAATCTAGAAAAGTTTCTCATCTGGAGTACAGCTCCCAGAATCCCTCAGCTAGCCTTGGCTAGTGGTCATGCTGGCTGGGAAATTCTGAGAATTATACATTTCTTTTTTTTAAAAAAAAATATCTAAATGTATAGATTTGTGGAGCTAAAGCCTACTAAGGCTTTCTGCTATCTGCTTCCATCTAACATCTATCAATATATTTGTAAATAAATCAGATATTACAAATAAGGCAAGTCACCTTTCACAAGAAGCAAAACTTGGCTGAATGGACCCCCTGGAACATTTCAATGCTCATGGAGCATAAAACAATATTTTTCATGCAACACTAGCAATACAGTACATTTTATATTTGAGAACCAATATGGTGTAGTGATTTAAATATTGGACTAGAACAGGTGGAGACCAGAGTTCAAATTCCTGCTTAGCCAAGAAAACCTTCTGGGTGACCTTGGACAAGTCTCATTCTCTCAGCTTCAGAGGAAGGTAAATGTTAAACCTCCTTTGAGTAAATCTTGCCAAGAAATCACATGATATGTTTGCCTTAGGGTCACCATGGGTACATTAAATGCCAGTACTGCAAGCCACCACGTTGCAAGTTCGGTTCCAGCGGGCTCCAAGGTTCACTCAGCCTTCCATCCTTTTGTAGGTCGGTAAATTGAGTACCCAGCTTGTGGGGGCAATTAGCTAACACACATTGGAAACTGTTTAATGCAGTGTAGATGTGTAAATAGCTATTGCTTAAAACAATTTGTATGCCACTCTGATAGCCTTGTGGCTAAAGAGCAGGGTATATATATATATATATATATATATAAATAATGCAGTTTGACACCACTTTAACTGCCATGGCTCCATCCAACAGAATCCTGGGATTTGTAGTTTTGTGAGGCACCAGCACTCTTTGGCAAAGAAGGCTAAAGACCTTGAAAACTACAAATTCCAGAATTCCATGGGATTGAGCCATAGTACTTAGCGGTGTCAAATTGCATTATTTCTACAGTGTAGATGCACTGCATAAGGCAGAAACAACTTAAAGGTACATCTCCACCACCACCACCACATTTTATATTTACGCAGTCACCAGAGTGCATCATAAGTCATATGGACTACTTTAATTTTTCCTTCTCTTTACTAATTACCCATAATAATTGAGATGATCATAGGGTGGGGTTTTAAATTATATGTCTTGGCTCTGGAGGTTCTGGGAGAATGAAAACTTTTTTAGGCTCATTGGATGGGGAGGGGAAAGAATGATTTTTGTTTGTGAGAGAGAGATGAATGAGCTAAAGATTTTTCAGCAAGTTTTAAAGGCCTGCTCCTGGATATTTGGAGAAAGCATTTGACAAAAAGAGAGCCAACATGGTATAGTGTTTTGAGCATTGGATTATGACTCTGAAGACCATGGTTCAAATCCCTGCTCAGCCATGGAAACCCACTTGGTGACCTTCGGGAAGTCACATTCTCTCAGCCTCAGAGGAAGGCAAGGGAAACCCCTCTCTGAACAAATTCTGCCAAGAATAGGTTTGCCTTAGGGTTACCATAAGTTGGAAATGACTTGAAGGCACACAACAACAACAGCAGCAGCAACAACAACAACAACTATTACTACTACTACTACTACTACTACTGTGGGGCTGAAAGAAACATCACCTCCTACTGAGTTCCAGTTTCAGCAAGACAATAGAAACAAATCTTGTCAAGAAAACCTCATGATAGGTTCACCTTATGTTTGCTATAAGTCGGAAAGGACTTGAAGGCACACAACAGCAATATTTAACAAAAACCTATTTGGTACAACATGTTGGGTTAAGGTCCTCTGACATTCACTCAAGCTCCAAAATGCAAGGAAATTTCTGATTAACCTCTATGCCCTCAATAGATGTGTCCTTAGATAATATGCATTTGGTATGGCATTCCTGCCACCTGTCCTGATTTGGCAAGGACAGACCCAAGTCATTCTCTGTTGACCCATCTTTCCAGATGCTTGGAAAATATCCCAGTTTTTAGCTTGCTTCAAGTTGATGCAAACCGAGTTCAAAATGCAAAAGTAGTTTTCACTCAGTTAGCTCAGCAGGGGAGAGAGGAAAGGAGAAGTTAGAATTTCGATCTTCTTGGTAGACTCAGGCAAAAGCAAACTGCTGCAGCCTCTCTTAGCTTGTATGTTCATCCTCATTAATAACTTTTGATATCGTGAACACATGCTGATCTTGCTTGGCCACACATGCTCCAGTTAACATCTGTAAAATGTTGGAGGTTATCGTATCCTATGTTGTAGTTAGTTCTGGCTTCTCCACTGCCTTGAAGTATCTGGTTGGTAGTGAAAGAGTGGTGGACCTCAGTCCCAAGTCCTTCTGTTCAATGGGATAGGCCCATGCAGTCTGTCTTGCAAATGAAGCTATCATTACACATTAAGTATCCCACTAGCCCTTTACCATTACAAGTGCCAACAGGTACCCTTGCTATCCACATAGAAAGATATACTGCAAAAAAGCAGCACATTTGTAGTGAATGTGCTTGGTTATGTTTTGCTACTGAATAGTAAAAATACTAGTGTTCATCAGCATAAAGCTGAGATTTGCACCTTGTACAGGTATAGCCGGTGTTCGAAAACCCAGTCAGTTGTTCATGATTGCAACCTAATGGGCTGAATGAGTATATTGTATCCAGAGGTATAGATGCTCTTGAAGGCGGAAAAAAGCCAGTCTGAAATACAGATAGCAAAAGAGGTGACTCCCCTCCCCTGCTATACAATTAAATAATGATGATTTGTTGTGGTTCTAGCATGCATCCTTGAAGAAGCAAGCAAAGCATAAAGCACAATGCAAAAATACAAAAATGTAACCAATTTAAAGCCAAATCCAAAGCACATTAAAAATAAATCCAAACACACACACATACATATAACCCACATTTAAAATAATAAAACCAATCAGAAATCAGAGAGGAAAACAGCTATGAGAGATTTAGTGCTTTATGGATCACTCCGTATTATTAACTGATGTCTTGTCGATTAGTTACATTTATACACTGCTTTTCCACCAGTGAGCTCATAACTATGTACTCCTTTCTACTTTATCTTCATAGTCTTCACAATAACCTGGTGAGGTGAGTCATGCTGAGAGAGAATGGTTAATTGAAAGCTATCCAGTGAGTTGGAACTTGAATATGGACTTCCCTTGTCCATGTCCAGCACTATCACTGTTACAACAAACAGATGGGATCTCAACTACAGCTATTATAACAACAGCCATTTACAAGAAGGCAGGCTCCTTCTCCAAGAATTTTACATTCTAAAATTTGAAACAAGGATGGGGAGGGGAAAAAATGGAGACAAGGGTAGGAGAAGAATGCATATAGTTCATAATAGAAGAGAAACATATGGGCGCTTTCTTGTACTACTGGAGTGAAACAATACCGTATTGTCTGTCTCTTGAATGTATGCACATAACACGGAATATCAAAGCAAGAGGTAACAGTATGTACGTCTTAGGGCTTGTCTATACAAGCCTGAAAAAACAGATTGCTCCAAAGTGGCGGCATCTGTGGCTTGTCTTAATGGTTTTACAGCCCCCATAAACTTTGCATGCCAGCTACAAGTGTATTGCTTGCATTTTTAAATCTGCCACCACCAAACATTAAAAAAAAACCCTATTTCCATGGAGTGGACAAGTGATATTTCACCTTTACAAAAATAAGAGAGAAAAAATAATAATACAAATCCCCATTTTATCACATGGGAGCAGCAGGAGCTTGCCCTGGTAGCAAGCCCATCCCCTGTGCTCATCTGACTAATCAGGTGTGTGCTTTCTCTTATATTATTATTATTATTATTATTATTATTCTTGTTATTTGTATCCCGCCTCTCCCATCAGGATCGGGGAGGCAAACATACAAACATCAGAACAATCCCATACAAATATTAAAACAGCACCATTAAAACAATTTCTATTATTATAAATGACTTCACACTTTAAATACTTTAAATATAATACAAATGTTAAAAACCTAAATAAAAAAGATCATAGAATTACTTTTGCCGTACAGTAGGACCCTGAATCTTCGTTTGTGAAGAAAAGCCAGAGAGAGATGGGAAAGTGATTCAAACTGAATCACTTGACTGTTTAGAAAACCCCGTAGTCTATGTTTGTGTCTAATTTTGCTATGGTATTGTTCATAGAAAATCAACTCACATTAGAGGGAAAATGTTCTTTCCTTCATGAAAGAGGCTACAGCTGTGGAACTGATGATCTAAACCATTATTCTCCTAATTTCTGTTTATGGTGAAACGTTTGCCTAGGAACTGACATGGAACTGACACATGGAACTATGAAACTATGATACCTTTTATGCTAGTGTTGCAACAGCCCGTTCTCCACTCGTGCTCTGTCTGCCATCAACATGCACCCAACAGGTATAGAATGCCCAACAAATTAAAGGAGCCCTGGTGGTGCAGTGGTTAAATGCCACTACTGCAATCCACCATATTATGAGTTCGATCCCAGAGGGCCCCAAGGCTGACTCTGTTTTCCATCCTTCCATAGGCTGGTAAAATGAGTACCCAGCTTGTTGAGGGCAATTAGCTAATGAATTGTAAACCGCTTAGGAAGTGCCTTGGCACTGATAAGCAGTATAGAAATATCAATGCTATTGCTATTATGCTATCTATTGCTAATTCCAGTGAACTTTCTGTTGACTGCAAACTATTCCTTAAAAATTGGAGAGAGATTGGGTAATATTTGTCTTTTCCCAATTAAAATGTGTGGGAGTGATGGTAAGAGTAGGGTATCTGTTAGAATTCTCCATGCATGCAAGCAAGCACACGAAGCTGACATCAATTCAGTTGTGACAAATATATTTAGAAGCCAGGACGTACTGGATTACCAGTCGGCATGACTACATGGTATAGCTAGACCAGCAGCTACCAGAAATAAATCTTGCTGTTAGTCATTCACACTTTTCCCCCGCACGTTACAGAATCTGATTACACAGAGCATTTAGCATTGATTTCTATTTGCCAAGATGCAATGCCTGGACTTGGCTGCCCCCTCCTCATTTACACCTCTCACAAGGAGGGATTCTTACACTGTGCCAGACAAGGATGTTTGAGTCATTCTATTATGTTTAATTTAAAAAAAAACAACAACCCTGAAGTGATTTTTTTAAAAGAAGTGATAACTTATTGATGCATCTAATGTAGAATGTAATGTAATGTGAAGGTGGTATATTCTATATGGAAAAAAACAACAAAAAACAAGTCTGCATATTTTAAAAAAGAGAGAAGAAATCTGAGCCTCATCTGTGATAGCTCTAGAAATGCACACTGAAATGGAGAGGAGACCCTCTTTATACATTACTTAGAGGTCTTTAGAGGAGCTTAACTTCTACACAAACTATTAAAGATTTGCTTTATACATTTACAGAGTGGCCATTCTGTAAGCATGCCAAGGAAGTATGAAAGTTTGCATATTCCTGTAATACCCACAGCACAATGGATAATGTTGAACATGTTGATTATTTCACCAGTTTTTTTCCTCTCTCTCTTTTTGAGCATTTATGGATTGTCTATTTGCTTATATGTATACAACTGTATCACATAGTATTTGTGATGAGAGTGAGTGAATGCTCATACTTCACCAAGCCTTTGGAGTTAGTTACATGCATGGTAGAGATCTAAAAGGAAGTTGGAATAAGCTGTGTTTAGCACTCCAGAAACTCTGCCACTTAATCCCTGTTGTGTGGATGCTTTCTGTGGTTTTAATAGTGAAGGAAGCATCCCTTTCATATGGTGAGAGAAACTCTCTCCAGGATTTTCTCACACATGCCAGAACCAAGTCCTAACACTGCATACAAACTCGGGATAATTCTAGAGGATTTCAAGCAGAGCTTTGCAATTATACTGTTTGGGACTCAGCTCTCAGAATCCCTCATCTAATATAGCCAAGTGGCTATGTTGGCTAGAGGATTCTGGGAGAAGGAGTCCAAAACAACGCAAATCTTCTCAAGACTCTGATTTCAGAATACTGTGTCCTTCTTTCTACTCAAAATAAGAACCTGGCTGGCTAGATCTAATGGCAAAATTAAGAACTCCTGTTGAGTTAGATTGATGTATCCTAGCATTCTGTTTCCAACAGTAGTCAGCTCATATCTTTGTGCAGCTCACAAGTGGCACACAAAGGTAACCTCTCCCTACCTGTTGTTGGTCCCCTGGAGGTATATTGGTTTTGGCTGTGGAAGTGCAGTTTAGTTCGCATAGCTAATAGCTGCTGACAGATCTAGCCTGCATGAAATTGTCTAATCCTTTTGAACAGCCCACCAACAATTGGTGATTACCATATTGTGCATCAATGAATTCCCAAAGTAACTTAAGAAATACTTCATTTTGTATGTCTCAGACCTATTACTAATCAATTTTATTGAGCAACTCTTATTATGCAAGGATTTCCCCTTCTCCCTCCTCTCTGCTTGCACACTTACCATGCATTGTTTCACCTAGGTATGCTACTCAAGCCACCACACAACCAGACATATACGCAAGGGGACAAGGGAGTCTTATCTAGAGACATTTTGCCTACTACTGATAAAAGCACCCTACAGCAATTTTAGAATCACATGTTTTTCTTGTGTGTTATCTTTGTGAAACCTCACATGTGTGGGCTGTACAAATGTTTGAGTGTTGGGAGTAAGGTCTATGAAAGCAAATGCCACAATTTCATGGTTGGTCTTTAAAGTGCCAAAGAACACTTTGTTATTTTTGCTACCATAACTAATGCTAAAGTGGCTAAGGCAATTGCTTCTGGATTTGTATGAACAGTGGAAAATAAGGAGTAAGCATTGCCTTTGTTTTCCTTGCTACTGTATATGCAATTCTGTATCAGTTGAAGCCTAAGCTCATGCCATTTGCTAGAAAGGGAAGAGTGTGAACACTATTGGGAGTAAGCAAGACTTAATCAGTGGGAGCAAACTTGCATAGGATTGCACTGCATATCCCGCTGCCATCAATGAGATCTACATTTGTGTTAATATATTTAGAGTCAGGTTGCAAGATTTGACCTGCAACTTCAGAAAGGCCTCCTCCTGTATTTTTCTTGCTCCTTTTTTGGGCTCATCTCCTTTTCTGACATTTCTCTGCATTTCCTCCTCCTAGTCCTTTCTATTTCTGTCATCTTCATAATGACAGAAGATGCCTCTGCTTGTACAATAATACCTCCAGAAAGAGGCCTGGTTCACACTTGGAGATGGAAGGCATTAAAGATTTCAAAAGACTTCTTCTTTATTATGTTTTCTTCCCAAGATAAACACCTCCTGATTCTGTTAACCCATCGAGATGATTGGTTTGTCCTTTCTTGCCTGTTCTTTGTTTGTTCCTTCCTTCCTTTTTTTACAGCTACAAAAGCAGGAAACCACTGATAATTATACACAATATGGAATGCACAATGGGAACAGAGGCATGTACAACACAGCTTCTTGTTGTAGACATTTAAAGAAGATATATGCAGCAGACAAAGACACAAAAGCAATGGCAAGCCTGCATGCCAGCAGCCGCATGCATTTGACATCCACACACTGATATTTCCCTCCCCCACAAATAGGAAAATAGGTCTTTAGGCAAGAAAGGATTCTTACACATAAGGTCTGCATTGTGCTGCTTAATCCTCCAAACAACTGCACTTTAGGTCTTACCTTCCAGCTGGTCTCCTAATCCAGTGGCCTTTCTCCCTGGATCTGTTTCTTCTTTTCTAATCTGCACATAAACTGCAAGCTCTCTCTTCCCTTTCACAGTTGCAGCACACTAGCAGTGTTCACCGTCATCCTGTTTTACTGCATCCTTACTGCCCGATTGGCTCAGAGCAGGCAGTACATTAGATCAGGCCCCTCCTTATACCTTGATTATCACAGGAGCATGATGAATTATTTAGTAAAACAACTAGTGGGATGGCTTGGTTATCACACAGCCTGTTGGAAAGGGCAGCCGTCTTTCTCCCTAAAGGCTGCTGCTTTGAAAAAAGCATTCAAGAGACAGATTGAAGGAGTCACCCTATCAGCAGTCTAGGCACAGAGGAAAAGAGAAGGAGGGACAGAGAGAGGGGTGAGGACTGGGTGGGGTGTGGTGGCAGAATTATTTATTTGTAATCCTCTCACAACACATGCTATTGCCAACTGGTCTTTAGCTTTCTCTGCAGGGATCCCCATTGGCTATGATGGCTAGGTGTGATGGGAGTTGTAGTCCAACACATCTGGACTGACCACCCAGTTGAGGAAGGCTCTTGTAGCTTAGCATAACATTTTCCAGGCCCCATGCATGCACACTGGTACAGTCTCAAAAAAATATGACTGTGTCTCCTTTGTCTTTTTTTTTTTTAATAGTATGAGATGCCCATGTGGAATATTTTACTGAGCTTTCTTTTAAATACACACACACACACACACACACACAACACATACATGCACATGCACCACTGCATATTATTTTTAATGACAAAGACAAAATATCATACAATTTATTTAAAAAATGAACCACACTGAAGAATGTACTAATGGAGAGAATCAATAAATCACTACAGTGAGACTTAGTTTGGAACTCAGGCTTGTGGTACTAATAAGTGTCTAGCTCTTATAGTGGCTTGAGAGTGTTGTATTAAACATCTGATTGTATATAACATATAAGGTTTGGTCCTCTAAGTATAAGTTAAGGATGGGGTGAGGGGGACAACAAGAATAAGGATCACAGCACATGGGCATGCTTTGTTGCTGTTGTTGTTCTAAGTACTTTACTACACTGCACTCCTAATAAAAACAATTCCCACCTCAGTGCCATTATAAGCTTCAGGTTGAACATTGCTACCAGTGCCAAAATGGAACACAAATTACACTGTCTAACTACAATGGCAAAAAAGATAATACTGGAATGTAGTGTGGTGGAGTCTCCTTCTTTGGAGGTTTTTAAACAGAGGCTGGATGGCCATCTGTTGGGAGTGCTTTGATTGGGTATTCCTGCATGGCAGGGAGTTGGACTAAATGGCCCTTGTGGTCTCTTCCAACTCTATGGAGATTATCAGATGACCCAAATATCCCAAGACAGGGATGCCAGGAGATATGCAAAAGGGCTTCCCTTTCAGACATCGTTGTCATAGAGTCATCATGTTCCTGTGTTCCTTCTGTTCCACCTGCACTGCTTTTAATTCATGGGCCAAGTCATGAATTGACCTATTGTTTCGTTTCTGTAATGGAATGACGGGTGAGTGAAAGGGTGCCCCATTACACTGGTGTGATGCCAGCCACTGTGGGAGGTCCTTGCCAAACACTTCCGGGTGCAATCGGGACAAGGAGGTAAGTGACACACTTTTTTGTTTCCTCCCCAGGTTACTTGTATTTTTAAAACTGTGTTTTTGTGCTTGGTGTAACTTTTTTTTACTTTATTTTGCTTTTAATTTTTGAATTTCCCACACGCTCTTTCTCTCATGAGAATGGCCAGGAACTCAAACCAGGAAGTGAATGGGGTTCTGTTCAAGCTCTATTCACTCCAAAGCTGCTGAGGGGAGGGGGTGGTTGCAGGATAAGGTGAGTCTGAAAAATGTGGTTTTTGTGCTGGATGGGAACGGGAGGGGGGTGGAAGATAATACGACAAGACAGGGATGCTTTTGTTGTCCCCCTCTGATAATCTCCTATGATTCTAGGAAGCAGAGGGATCTTGTAGCACCTTTGAAACTAACTGAGAGAAAGAAGTTGTAGCATAAGCTTTCTTAGATTTGGTCTACATCCTCAGATGCATGGATACAGACCTTATAAGCAGACTGTTGAATAGCCATAGAAATGCAAAACTTGTGGGTGTGTGGTGATGAGGTGACAAGTTCAGTTTAACAATGGCCTTTGAGGGACAAAGGCAGGAGGAAAGATGTTGCCTAAGACCAGGGTAGGTGGATGACCATATACATGGTGGAGGGCATTTTGGAATGTAGTGTGAAGCTGATTGGGAACCAGAAAGGAGATGTGATAAACTGGCCAAGAGTGCTCTCATGAGACTAGGGCTGCTGACATACTGCAGAAATAATGCAGTTTGACACTGCTTTAACTATCGTAACTCCATTCTGTGGAATCCTGGGATTTGTAATTTGTTGTGGCACCAGAGCTCTCTGACATAGAAAGCTAAATATCTCACAAAACGACAAATTCTAGAATTCCATAGCATTGAGCTATGGCAAGTAAAGCCATGTCAAACTGCATTATCTCTGCAGTGCAGATGCAGCCTAGTTTACCATGCTTTGAGTCATGGGCTAAATCTAATGCCACCCTTGCAAGAGGTGTCTAAGTTGTTTTCTTCTCTCCACTTCCAACAATACGGCACAGTACCAAATATCTAGACTGAAGTTTTTCCTTGCCCTATGGAACAGGCTTTGAGAATGTATGGCGGAGCGCAGGAGGGAGGAGAGATTTTCTCCTCCATACTTCCATTAGCAGAATGAGCTTCCACCTCCAGAAACAGCTTCTAACCATGGAAGCACCTCATTAGACATTGACCACAGTGCTGCAAGATTTTCTAGATACACACCATAAACATAAAAAAGATATAATGAAATCCTGTAGCACCTTTGACAATGAGAAAACATTCCATCCCACTTCATTAGATGATGCACGATGCATCTGATGAAGTGGACTAGAATCCACAAAATCTTCTAGTAGAAATCTCTTTTTCTCAGTCTCAGTCTCAAAGGTGCTACAGGATTTCTTCTTATCTTTTTATGATGAAACTGACTAACATGGCCATCTCTTCAAATACCATAAACAGAGATACAGGACTTTTTCAGACAGGACTTACTGCGCAAGAAGACTGGAATAGTTATGACACTGTCGCTCAGCAGGGGGTCCGTTTAGGACAACACCATCCCTCTGTCGGCATCGTCCGTGTCACTTCCATGTATGATTGGCGGCAGCCGCACCATATTTTACTCACGGAAGTTGTCTGTGAGTAAAATATGGCGCAGCTGCCTCCAATCATACACGGAAGTGACACGGCCGATATTGAGAGAGGGGCGGCATTGTCCAAAATGGACCTCCTGCCATGCAACAGTGTCAGAACTATTCTGGAGTCTTCTTGCACGGTAAATCCTGTCTGAAAAAGTCCACAGTATAGTTGTGTGTGTGTGTGTGTTTTTTTGTTTTTTGTTTTTTTGGTAAATCCTACAGCCTGATTAATGGTAGATACGGTGGCAGCCTTTGGCATGAATAAGAATTTCTCATTTTGCTGCATCAAATGTGTTATAAACCCTTGGAGAACCGAGATCAAAAGCCCTGTGCCAGTATTCATTTTGTTTTCTTATGACAGAATGCCCTATTTCATAAGCAAGGACAAATGATCAGACTGGCAGACAGGCAGATAAGAAGATATGGATCTGTGTATCCAGCCTGTTATAGTTTTATTCTTAAAGAAAAAAAAAGTTTTCAATAGTTAACAGTCAAAGGGACAACTACATTTTATGTGCTAAACTGTGAAGCAAGATGCTGATGTCAGTAGGGGGGAAAAAAACTTCAAGAGAGGACAATTTTAAACAGGGCAGTGGAAAATTGGGGTGGGATGAGGTAAGTCTGATTAAGCTTTTCATGCCATATTGTTTCTCTGCTTCATATCTCCCCAGAGTAATTTCTTCTTGTATAGCTTAAAAGGACAACCAGACAACAGATGTTGAACCTTGGGAGGGGGCAGGAAAAATGAATGGCGAAAGGGTTCATTCATCTTCCTATCCCTGCTATAACCCCCCTCTTCCTGATACTAGTGTGGTGTAGTGGTTAGAGTATGAGAGTGGGAGTTGGGTGATCCAGGATCTAGCTCCCGAATGAGCTATACAGTACAACTCTCAGTGTGATCTTGGGCCAGTCATTTCTGTCAAGCTCTATTTACTTTGCATGATTTTTATGAAGATGAAGCGAGGGCAGGATAGTGAAAAGGCTACCTTCTCCCAAATGAGCCTGCCTGAAATCTAAGCTCCCCAGTGAAGGCCCTGTTATGTGTCCCATCATCCCTTGAGGCTAGGCTGGTGGGGACATGTAACAGGGCTAACTGAGTAGATGCACCAAGCTTAGAATCCCTCCTGAGATGGCTCAGGCTGGCTCCATCCCTCCTGATGGGCAGTGAAGACTGTGCTATTTTGCTTGCCCTTTAGTTCTTAATTTAGGGTTGTCTGCTCTAGACATTTTGTAAACTGTTTTTAATTATCTTGTTTTAGAACTGTTTTTGAAGAGGAGTTTTGGAGTATTTTTAATTTATTTTTAGTTATGCACTTAAGGGTTTAAATGTTTTTCTCCACTGTGTATTGCCTCAGAGGCCTTGGCCGGATAAGAGACAATAAACATATGCTTTAAGTAAATAAAGAGGAGAGTCATACACAGTGCTTTGAACTCCTTAGAAGAAAGGTGGGCTATAAACAAACACATAAATGCTACTTTCCCCCAGGGCTTTTGGTGCTCTCTTAAAAGTGATGTCCCCTTTATCTTTCATCATTTCCAAAAGTTAGAAAGTCAGACGTTGTCATGTTGTCATGCATGACAAGTCCAGTCCTCTCAGCTGACTGAACAAGACCAGAATGGATCTTTTCTGCCAGAAGAATCAAGCTGTCTGCTGGCAATTCACACTCCTCTCAACCTGCTCAACATGCTGTCTGCCTTTGCTTGTGGGTATTACAACATAGCTACTAGGTTCTTTGGTCAGGCAAAAATGAATGTATTGTGGGTACCAACTGCAACTATTGTAGAGGCCTTGAAACCATGCAGCAGGCAGATCAAGTATACTTTTAAAGTGATCTGTTTATGCAAGCAGACCAACCTGAAATGCATAACATGTAGCAAGTGCAAATGTGAGAACTCTGTACAATATTCATGCACAATTGAAAAGTTATAATAGTTTATTTAAAAATCATATCTAATTTCACTTTACTATAGCTACCTCAGGCATACTGCATAATTTCAAATAATGGCTTGTGGAGAGGTTAGTATTGACTATTGGCCATTTTGAGTATCAGTCTTGTATTTGAATAGTGTCAAATTTGATTATGGGAACTTCTTGAAAAATCTTACAAAATTGGGAGATTACGGACTTTTTCAGATGGCGATTTGTAACGCAAGAAGGTTCGTCCCTTTTGCGAGGCTGCTGCGCAGCAGGGGGGCTGTTTCAGATGACGCCGTCCCCCTGCCGATTATGTTCCGGAAGAGCTGGGAGGCTGCAGCGCCATATTTGGCCATTTTCTAATCACGGTCAACTTCCGTAATTAGGAAATGGCCAAACATGGCAGTTTGGGTGTACTCCTGGACTCAGCTTTGAACCTGGAAGCCCAGGTTTCTACGGTGGCCAGGAGTGCTTTTGCACATTTAAAGCTTACGCACCAACTGCACACGTTCCTTAAGACACCAAATCTGACCATGGTAATAGATATCATCCCGTTTGGACTACTGTAACATGTTCTACTCAGAGCTGCCTTTGAAGAATGTTTGGAATGTTCAAAGAGCTGCCACCAAATTGTAAACAGGGACCTCTATTGAAACCTCTATTGAAACAGCTTGATTGGCTGCCAGTTAGTTTCCAGGCATAATTCACAGTGCTGGTTGTGACCTATAGAGCCCCATTCACCAGGTCTAGGCTATTTGGCAGACCGCATTTCCCTCTATGAGCCAGCCCAGGCTCTGAGATCATCAGGAGAGGCTGTTCTCTCAGTCTCACCACCATCATAAGCACAGTTGGTGAGGATGCAACAGAGGACCTTTTTGGTGGCTGCCCATAGGACTTTTTCAGACGATACTTATTGCACAAGGAGGTCTCAGGAGAGGCATGGTGCTGTCGCGCGGCAGGGAGTCCTTTTTGGACGTTGCCGTCCCTCTTCCGAAATCATTGGTGTCACTTCCGTGAAGAATTGGAAGTGGCTGTGCTATATTTTAATCATGGAAGTTGCCCATGATTAAAATCTGGCAAAATATGGCGCTTCCAATCCTTCACCCAAGTGACACCGATGATTTTGGAAGAGGGGTGGCAGCATCCAAAAAGGATCCCCTGTCACACAACAGTGCCTTGCCTCTCCCAAGACCTCCTTGAGTGGTAAGTATCATCTGAAAAAGTCTGTAGATTCTGGAACTCCCTTCCCAGGGAGGTTAGAATAGACCCTTTTAAAACGGAATGTTTTTAAAAAACCAGCTAAAGGATGCTATATTTTAATCTTTGATGGATGTGTTGAATTCTTTTAATACTGTAAATAGTTTAATTTTAATTTAATGTTTACTTTTTGAATGTTTTAAATTGTAGTGTTCTTTTAAATTGTGAGCCATGTTGAGTCCCAATTTGGCGGGGGGGGGGGGCAAGCAGGATGATTATTGTTAATGATGATGATGATGATGATGATGACAATGATTTAAAATCAGGCCTTCAGCCATTTCCTCAACACCCTGGAGAAGTACACCAAAGCTCCACATATAATGAATCTGGCATCTGAGATTGTTCGAAAATATATGTGTGGTATAATGTTTCTGGGACTGTACCATTTCAAATAGAGATGGGGGAAATCTATTTGAATCTTCCCCATGGAACAGTAACTTTTAGTCAAAGGAATCTGTTCAATTTATCTTCAAGAAATGGGATATAGTACACTGTAATCTTCTAAACCAGCTAGATGCAAACACTGTTTCCAAATGTAAAGATTTCAGAAAAGTGAAGCAAATCTTAAATAAGACATCTCATACTTTACAATGAAGCAGCAACAGTATTGTGGGAGCACAGAAGCATGTCTCAGAAGTCTCTTGCTGCAGGCTGTATTCCCTTTCCAATTAAAAGGTCATGGCTACTAATGATTGTTTTTATGGTTACTTCATAGATGTGCTAATAGGAATCCTACAAGCTCTAATCAGCTCTAGAGGGTCTACAGGCTTCCTTATCCTGAGGGGGGGAAATAGCCATACACACAGCAACAGGCCCAGTTGTTTGCAAATAATACAATAAGGCAGCACCGAAGATGGAATGAAGATATTAGCAAGATGTACAGACAAAGATGACAAAAGACAAAAGAAAATGCTGTCTGGCTGTTTCTGCGCATGGGAAGCACATGTTTTAGGAACTTCATGTGGTTCTTGGAAGGATGTATCTTGCTGCTCTCTTCTCCGGCAGTTATACATGAGCCCCATCTGAGTCACATAAGTCAAACACTGATATTCCTCTCATAGAACTTGTCAAAACTACAATCTCTACTACCATCACCACACCAGCCAAATTTTTAAAAGGATGTTTGTTCTTCTCCTTCCTGCCTCAGTAAGTGTGGTCTATCCCCCACCAAACAATTTTGCCCACACTTTAAATCCTTTTCTACTATATTTGAATACAGAAAAGAATGAAGTGGATTTAGTTTACTCATTAAAGCATGGCAGCATAAGGTCATCAATAGCTGAATTGGTTAGATCTCCATCAGGAGATCTACTAGTTGCTTTTAGTATGACTATAAGACTGATGTGACATTTCAATGGTCTGAAGTTTTGAGTGGTCTGAAATTTATCTTCTCTTTAGTGATCTTAGCTGAATTTTTTTCCTCAAGAAGATAAAGGAGAAATGAATTATCAAAAGTGCTGAAATTTAATGAAGCCCCATGAATATAAGATACCCAATTTCATTATTCAGCATCAGATCTGAATAAATATGCTCCTTGGTTCTAAGGCATTCATGAAACATATATACTCCCTCAAAAAGGAAGTGGCTTTTCTGAAACACACTGGGCATCTGAGAATCCATTTTTCCTTTGTCTTCTGCTACTGGTTTTCTAAATATTTTTGATCTCATAATAGTTTAGGATGGGGTGAACAGGAGGCAGATGTGGATTTATTAGTAAATCTCTGCATGAAGGACGGTAGATAATTTCCTAATTGTATAACAATATCAGCAAAAATGGCTCTCATCTTTATCTAGGTTATACAGTACAACCTCTATTTGTGGGACCTGTATCCACTATTTCACTTACCCATGTCAGCAAAAAATATGTCCTCTCTAGGCATTTTCTAGGTCCTTCCTGCAGAAGTTGGGCTGGAGGTCATTCATTTCAATAGGGTTTGCTATTATATGCAGCTTCATGTTTCCATGGTAAGTCTGGGACCGTATCGCCTGTGGATATGGGGCTCATACTACACTGCTGAAATGAACATTGGGCAATCAGGAGTGTGTGGGTGTGGGTGTCTGAAGACTGTGAATTTTGTTTAGTCCTTCCAATTATTTGGCCCAGACTTCCTGGACTTTATGTCCCTGGAGGCACAGTGGTCACAATGTTGTGAGTTCTATCCTACAGGGCTCCAAGGTTCACTCAGCCTTCCATCCTTCCATAGGTCAGTAAAATGAGTACCCAAGTTGTTGGGGGCAATTAGCTAACATGTTGTAAACTGCTTAAGGAGTGCTTTGGCACTTACAACCAGTACAGAAATAGAAGTGCTATTGCTATTGTATGGATAGTGGATCTTGGAGCTCTGTTTTAAAAAAAATCAATTTGGCAAGGCTGAAGTTTGTCCAGGACTACTTTAGGGTCTTCAACAAGAGGCTAATTATATGTTGTGAGATGCAGTCTTCATTTCTTGACTGTTTGCCCATAAATGAATATCTTTAATTATTGTATGTGCTTCTATTTTTTCTGACTGTACTGGGAAGATGTGGTCAGCTGTAACATTTCTAGCATGTACATAGAACAAGCAATTTGATGAGACTAAGGAACCATATATTTTCAGTGAAGGTCATAACCGAAGAAACCATTAGTGGATTACAGAAGGTGGATAACTGTAAAATTATATAGAGAAAAGGGGATCTGGTAATATCACACATGCCTGTCTTCCTTGTCTCTGCTTGTAATATTCATTCACTTTTTCTGCTCTTCAAACACTAATATACTTTTGGGATATTTCTGTCTGAACCTTGGGACATTTCTTGGCCTGTTTCAGCACTGGACATCTGTCATAGAATCATAGAGTTGGAAGAGAACTCAAGGGCCGTCCAGTCCAACCCCCTGCCATGCAGGAATACATAAACCATTCCCAGTCTAGCAGGAACAGAGCTGATAGAAAAAAGGAGAGCCCCACTTTGGAGTTCTAGGACAACACAGACAATACGAAGAAAGGAAGGCCAATGTATGTAGATCCTCTAATTGAACTCAATGTGAGAACAAATTTATTTACTTTGTTTTCCACTAATTTGCCACGTTCCTTAAAAACCATTACTTTATTTTACATGTTTATCTAACCTACATCAAATAGTTGGGAGGAAGGGGGAGAAAGCCATGTACACCATCCGAACTCATTGGAGGAAAGTGGGGGAACGAATATAACTCAAAATAAAGAAATAAAATTGTTGAAGGGTCTCTTATGAATCCATCTGAAGTGCTGTATTTTTCCTATTACCTTTCCTTGCTCTCTAAAAGAAGACAATCCTTTTCCCAACTGGACATCTCATTACTGGGGTGCCTAGAAGTTTAAGGACAAAGAGGTGAATGGATACATTCAGTTCCTGTCTCCACTTATGCATTCCTTCTTCTTTGTTTGCCATCCATTCTTACATTTATTTACATTGTTTAAAGATCCTTTATCAGGAATGTGAGAAATCTGCCAGATGCTGAGTATCTCTTGAGAATGTGTGTATTAATCAACACACACAGAGAGAGAGAGAGAGAGAGGAAGGCAGAGAGGGAGAAGCCATCAATTTCTTAGCTGCCACAGAATCATTACTACAGGAGGCAGCAATGAATGAGTGATGACCAGAAGCTGGCAGAGAAAGAACCAAAGGGACCACTTGAAAACCACCTGCTACATTAGTAATTCCTTCTATATATGGAACTCAGGCTCAGTATTAGTCCCTCTCAGTTTGGAAATGAAATAGGGCATTCCAAAAGTAAGGCAGTAGTTCCTACATATTTGGGGGATTCTCACAAGCCCACAGAAGTGTGTGTTCAAAAATAAGAAGGAGATACTGTGAAAATAAGAAAATACCAAACTGTTTACCAAGTAACAATGAGCTTCCAGGAGATACCAAATTTTGATGGCAGCTGAAAGCTATAGTGGAATGTAAATGCTAGTGGCAAATTGGCAAGATCCAGGGGCCAATTTTTCACTGCCAGGATCCACCATGGTTTGCATGATTACTGGAACTGCACACAGTTACAAAAAGTAAACAGAAACAACAACAACAAACAGAAGTGGCTGGAAGTCCTCTTTCACTTTATGTGTGCATGTGTATTAAGGAAAGTACGGTATTGCTCTTACTTTCAAACCTCTTTTTTTTGCTCATGTCTCCCTTTTTGCAACCTCTAAAATTTCACTTTGCTTAATTCCAAACCCTTGCAGTCTTGCAAGTTTGCTGCTTTTTGTAGTATGTGGGGAAATAATCATTATAATGTAAAAGCAATCTTGTGTACCTCATTCACATCCTTAGATAAGTCTAGGGATTTTCCCTGCATGCCTTTTGTTCTCCCAAGTTCCCTTTCTCTTATTTCACTGGGCACTTTCAGCCAACTGGAGTGCTGGATCATTCCACACATGACCTAATTTAAATTTTATTGCTGTGTGTAAGTTCTCTTTAAGTTTGTGTCTCCATGAGGCTGGAGCCATCTTTAGCCATCTTTATGCCATCTTCATCTTAAGCCATTTTTCCTGTAACCATGCCATGATGTTTTACCATCTAGCCTTCTACCGCTTTAGGCTGGTGAGTTTTCTTACCCTAAATATTCTTAGTCAGTTAGGAACCTCTTTTTAAAGTTTGTTTTAGTATGTAGATTGAGATTGATATACCTTCAGTAAACTTTGATTTGCATTTTAAACTGACTCCTTTGTTTTGTAATGAGTCTAATTTAACTGGGTGATTCCAGACCTAGGAACACACTTTTCTTTTAAATGTTAATTGAGCTTAAGTCAGCCTTCTTAAGTTGCACTCTGCATGAAGTTAAAAGTAAATGAATGATTTGTAACTCCCTTTTTAAAGGAGATAATTCTTGTTGCTTTTAAAAGGACTAGATCCTGGAATTTTTAATACAATTTTATTTTTTTAGACTCATTACTCCTACACTTTTGAGTTAGTATCTCCCCACCCTAAAGCAGCTATGCTTGTTTGTATCTTGCATGTATTGTTTGCCATTTATGAAGCTCTACCATAGCATTTGCTATTCCCCAGAGCAATTATTGTGCATATTGTGATTGCTGTATGTTCAGTAAAATTCCCTTTTGGAGAGTTTGGAGAGTGTGGATATGGTTTATTGAGTCCAATTTGCCTAAGGTTTTCTATTGCCAGGGTCACAAGATCCTTGATAGGCATGGGAATTCTGAACATTTTTGAGTTTTGAGGCCATATCTGGTACCTGTCCCACCCTTTATTGTGGGATTTCAGGATGCTCTACAGATGAAATAACAATTGAAAACAATGTTACCTACCCTGATAGCCCCCATCTTGGAATATAAAATAATTGGCTATGTTTAATAATTTGGGTTAATGTGGCCATCCATGTGGTTGCAGGTAAACCAGGAACCCCCACATATCAAGGTGGATTCAAGAGAAGGTTGAGAGGTGACATGATAGCCATGTTTAAATTTTTGAAGGGATGTCATACTGAGGATGGGGCTAGCTTGTTTTCTGCTGCTCCAGAGATTAGGACAATGAGTTCAAACTACAGGAAAAGAGATTCCACCTAAACATTAGGAAGAACTTCCTTACAGTAAGAGCTGTTTAGCAGTGGAATACACTGCCTTGTATACACTGGTGGAGTCTCCTTCTTTGGAGGCTTTTAAGCAGAGGCTGGATGGTCATATGTTGGGAATGATTTGATTGTTTATTCCTGCATGGCAGGGGTTGGACTGGATGGCCCTTGAGGTCTCTTCCAACTCTATGATTCTATGATTCAAATACTCAGGTCAGAGAGTTAACAGCTGGTGGTGAGTCATTCACTAATCCACTCAGTGATAGCAGAGACCTTAATGCTTGTAAAATGGGTCCTTCCTCTCCTGTTCCCTTCCAAGAAAAGACCTTGCCTGTTCCTATTCAATTCCAAATGCAGCACCTATTCATGATTGTTAACACTTCCGGAACACCCTTTGTTTAGTCATGGAAACCTCCAAGAAACATTGTATTCCGCTCAAACGCCCATCCCTTCAGGGGAAATATTTCATATAAATATTACCCTAAAACACCACCCAAGTGTGCACGAATCCCCTGCCTTTTGACTCCACATCAGTTCATATCACCCTTCTGCCTCCTGGACCTCCTCTCTGCTAGTTTACTTTGAGATCTCTATTCTGCAGTATTGGTACCCTATAACCTGCAACTACCTTACTCTGTTCCTCTATCCAAATACTTCCAACTATCTTTGATAGGCTTGTGTGAATGCCTGAAGCCTGAGTGTTTGCATGACTGCTGTTGACATCAATTTCCAATAAAGATAATTTAATTGTACCTTTTGGCTTAGAATCTCCTCTGTATACACAGGTTGAAAGGTTCTGCCATTGTCCGACCTCTTGCATGCCAAGTTGAGTTAGCTGAATCCCCCAATTTAATATTAGGGTATCAGAGGGTCCCCATGGACCCTCACACCATTCAGATGACAACAATTCTAGGTTAAAACAATACAATAGCTTAAGCAGGATAAAATATGCTGAATACAACTACGTATTACAACAATTTAAAAGGCTGTAACAATTCAAAACCATGTATATGTACAGGTAAAGTAGATTATACCTCAAAGATTTTAGTAAAAAGCCATGTCTTGGCTTGGCACCAGAAAGATACAAAAGTTGGTGCCAATCTAAGAGAGGGCATTCCACAGTTGGAGTGCAACAACCAAGAAGGCCCACTCCCATGTCCTCCTAGACCACATTGTCCCTACTGGTGGGACATAGATGAGTGTCCCTCCTTCTTGTCCTCCTCCTCTTCAGTATCAGTATTGTCATAACTAAGCCTTAGTGACCAGTCCCATTCTATTTCCTTTTCTTCTGTAGACTATCTCTGCAGCTGAAGTTGTTTCTTAAATGCAGACTAAGGCTAAGAGTTGGCCATGTTCTTTTAATCCCACTATCATCTCAGCTGATGTGACTTTTATGAAAATGAATGACCATCAGCTATAGCCTGCTTGCTTCCAGGAAAATATTCTTTGCCATCATTGATACTGGAACATTTCTCTACCTTTTTTTTTTTTTAAAGTTATTTATACCCTGCTCTTCAGCCACAAGGCTATCAGAGCGGCTTACAAATTGTTTTAAGCAATAGCTATTTACACATCTACACTGCAATAAGCAGCTTCCAATGTGTGTTAGCTAATTGCCCCCCACAAGCTGGGTACTCAATTTACTGACCTACGAACGGATGGAAGGCTGAGTGAAACTTGGAGCCCACTGGAATCGAACTTGCAACGTGGTGGCTTGCAGTACTGGCATTTAACTACTGTGCCACCAGGGCTCCTCTTACTCTCTCCTTCTTTGGCATTGATCTCCAAGCTGTGGATTTTTCATCCCACCCTTCTACTTATTTATGTAAAAAAGCAGATGGTAAGAGAGATGGGTTCTCTTACTCACGCTCCACATGCCAGCTTCAGCGTATGTGTGCTATTTTACAGGAATATGTTAATTCTTGCAAGAACATAGGGAGAGAATGCTAATGACGGAAGAATATATGAAACATCAGAAAGCAAATCCACTCTTCTACTACCCATTATTTACTTCTTCAAATGCAGATACTTTAAAATGCCACTAGTCATCTCATGATGAAGGAATCCCAGTTGTATCTTCTTTCAGTGCCCACTTTTTCTTTCCTCACTTTGTCTTCATATGAATGGGTGCATGCATTTACTGTGATAATTGCAAATTATTTATAAAAGGCAGATTGTTTCATTTACTCTTCCTTCATGAAAGAAAGAACACACTTTGGGCTTGTCTATATGGGCAATTTACCCCATTTTGCCCCCATCTTGAAGCCCTTCAGTCCTGATGATGCAGGGTTTTTGCCCTGTTTTGCCCCTGGGCAGTCCTCATGACCCCCAGGGCAAAGACAGGGCAAATATGCGATGAAGGTGGGGTAGGGCCCAATAAAACATTTTTTAAAAATATCTCTTAAAATGCATTTGGGCCAAAATAAAATGGATTAGACCCCATGTGTCTGCAGAAGCCCATTCCAGAATGCCAGCCTGTTGCTGTGGCTGCCAGCTGCCTCGCTCTTCTGGATCCAGGAAGGGGGTCCGCAGTATGTGGCCAGGCTGGTCACATGCCGAGGGCCTTGCTCACATGCTGTGGGTCTCCTATCTGGATCTGGAGAGAGGGATGCCGGTGGCAGGAGCTGCAGGGATGGGCTGGTGTGTACGTCTGCATTCTGGCACATTTCATCCAGGTAATGGAGGAGGAAGAGGCCTGATCCATGGGCAGGATACACCAGTGAGGATCCAGCATATCCTGGCCTGTTTAGATGAGCCCTTTGTCTTTAGCTATTTAAACCTGATCTGCCTGCCCCCTCCCACTTGTTGATTTCTCTAAGGGGTCGTTTACACGGCAAAAATAATCCTCAAAGAATTTGGCAAGAAGCCTTATAGTTCCCATGTGTTCCACATCTCCAGCAACCTTTTCAGAAGGAGGGGGGCTGAAAAACCCCTAAGTGGCACATTTAAGGACACTGCTGATTTTCTGACTTTTTTAAAAAATGCCGCATATTTGCGCATTTACGCATTTGTGAACTATCCGACACTTTAAAGTTCGGAACGTCCACCACCCACAGAAGTGGGACGTTCGGTAAAGTGATGTCACGGAAACCCACCCACACATCCGTCGTACCTTTCTGGTAAACATCTGCTTTGAAGCATCCTCTTTAAACATCTTTCATTTTCCTAATGGAGGTAGTTCAGAGAACAAAGAAGGGTGGCAGGGGAATAGCTTGGAGCCATGCTGAGACTCTTGATTTACTTGATCTTTGGGGGGAAGAGAAAGTACAAGAGCAGTTACGTTTATGTTATTTTTCCTAATGTTCATTCTTCTTCGGTAGGAACAACACTTCTCAGCAAATGAAACCATTGTAGAAATTACTCTACTAGCCAAATATAAGCAGGAATTGAGGGTAGCGAGCACCTCCATGGTTGCTACAATGTCAAATTAGCACCATGGAAAAAACAAAGACCATGCAGGAGAAGAGCAGAATATTAATGAATGAATGTACTTTTTAAATATCTAAAAGGCTGTCACAGAGAGGGCCAGGTGTGTTATCTGCTGCCTCAGAGGGTAGGACCAGGTCTAATGGTTTTAAGTTAGAGCAGGTTAGAGTATGATTGAACATCAGAAGGAACTTCTTCACATAAGATCTGTTTGACAATGGAACCAATTACCTAGAGAAGCGGTGGTGTCTCCTTCTCTGGACATCTTCAAAAAGAGGCTAGATGGATTCTTGCTGGGGATGCTCCTACACTGAATTGGGGGCTGGTTGAACTTGGTGGCCTGTGGGGCCCCTTCCAACTCTATGATATTATAATTCTAATCTGTTATAACCTTCTTCACACATGCTGCCTGAAAAGTAAGAAATACACAAGATTCAGGATCCTGAGGGATAAAGCTGGCAATGAATGTAGGAAACATTTACACTTTCCCTTTGCCTGAGCAACCTCTTTTCATATAACTGCTGCCCAATCTTTGAGTATATCCATGGCGTAACATAATTTTCCTCATTACAAAATTTTAAATAGTCTAGGCTTACCCAGTTTTGGGGAAGGGGAAGCAGAAAGCTGGAACATTAGCTGAAAATGGCTGTGAGGTACTAGAATAATAAACTCTGTGTATATTTTAGTGGGGTATCCTTCATCAAACTTTCCTGTTCTTATCAGATAATCTATCTCATTTTAAACCATAGGTTTACTCTCTTCTAATCCTAGATATCTAGTCCTAAATATTGTTTTAGATACAGCTATGCTTTGTTTATAAAATGGAGATTATGCAGAAACAAACAAAACACAATTCAACAACCAACACTCTTATTGTTTTTAAAATCTTGCTTTTAAGAGGGGGATATTTTGCTTCACAGAGCTCCTCCCTGACACTTCAAAGTTCTAGTTTATACCAGTAATTTCCCAAGAGGAAGAAGAGTACACCAGGCATAAAAACTTTTCCAGACAATCAGTATCAGGACAGGGTCAATACACAGAGGCAGGAAAAACATGGTAGTTCAAAGGAACAGGCAAAGGAGCAGAGGTCAGATAACAAAGCAATGGATGTATCCACACTGCTGTCATGTATTAGCATTTCCAGATGCAGTGACCAAGAGTTTCAGAATGATCAGAAAACTTTATTGGCACAGAAAGCTAAGAAGCATACCATACAAGGTTGTTGCTGAATTGAAACTTAATGGATACACACTACTGTATATTAAAAGCATACTACAGTCTATAAAATCTGGCAGGCTTTAACACCATTGGCTATCCAACATCCCCTGACATTACATTCCCTTACACTGGCCAGCCTCCTTTTTCCAGGGTGACTTTGCAGCTGCATTCTTATCTCTCCACAAACCAGTCGAAACCCATCCCCCCCCCCCCAAGTTGGCAAACCATACTTGTTAGCAAGTACCAAGAAAAGAAAACACAATTAGTATCAAGGTTACAGGAAAATAACTGAAAATGACAGGAACAGGCACTGTCAGGGGCCAGTCCTGACAACGGCAGAGTTATAGCAGTTTGATACCACTTTAAGTGCCATCCTATGGAATCCTGGGATTTGTAGTTTTACAAGGTCTTTAGCCTTTTCTGCCAAAGAGTGCTAGTGCTTCACCAAACTACAAATCCTAGGATTATGTAGGATGAAGCCATGGCAGTTAAAGTGGTGTCAAACTGCAATAATTTTACATTGTGGATACACTGAGAGTCTATCAAGTCATCAAGCAGAGCAAGGAGCAGCCAGAAGAGAGGTCAGAGGAGCATGCCAATGTCAGGTTGATGAGATATCAGTAAAGCAGGAATCCAAGGAATGCTGACAGCAGGAAACAAGGCAAGTGAAAACAACATGTTATTCTCAGCACTGATTGGTGAAGCAGAGCACATTTATATGGCAGAGGCAACTGGGAAACCACCTCACACAGCTGGAACTGCTAAAGACAGATAACTCCTGAAGTGTCTTCTGTCAGAGACTGGTAATGTATTTTACTTTGGCTGGAGCCTGATGTTGTGCAGCTTCAGATGCCTTCTCTCCCTGGGACTTGGGGATAGCTCTGCTTCAAAGACAGTCGCTCTTCAAGGTCGGAAGGGGGGTAGTAGAATCTCCCTGGAGGTCCCGGGCCCTGACTCAGCTTCCAATGTTACCAGAGGAGGACTGTCAGCTGGGGCTTTGAGCTCTGCCTCTGATGCAAACCATTCTAGAAGACACAAGTCTTTCTGGCTCTCACCCTCCTGGAAGGACTCTTCCAAGGGAGACATACAATATTTCCAAGTCGGTTGGGATTATAAGGTAGAGATGGAAATAATATTTGAAAATATTTTTTTTAAAATGGCCAAAACCCACTTTTTTTTTCTTCTGTCAAGTAATCCTGACAAGAAGAATCCTGGACTGAAGATACACTTCATAGTTCAGTCTTCATGCAAAATTCACACTTGGTTGATTTGCATAGAAAATGCTGTATAGAAAATGCCATTTCCTATGCCGAAAATGCTGTTTTCTATGTAAAACAATGCTGTGCAAATTTTATGCAGAGTAAGTCCCAAACTGTGACTAGGCTTTGAAAATTGCTAAAATTATCCTTTGCTTCAAGGAGAAAACTACTGAAGAATTACACTCCTACTATAAACCTTGGTCAGACCTCACCTAGAATACTGTGTCCAGTTCTGGGCACCACAATTTAAAAAGGATATTGACAAATTGGAGTGTGTCCAGAGGAGGGCGACTAAAATGGTGAAAGGTCTGGAAACCATGACTTATGAGGAGAGACTTAGGGAGCTGGGTATGTTTAGCCTGGAAAAAAGACGGTTAAGAGGTGATATGATAGCCCTGTTTAAGTATTTGAAGGGGTGTCACGTTGAGGATGGAGCAAGCTTGTTTTCTGCTGCTCCAGAAATTGGAACACGGAGCAATGGATGCAAGCTCCAGGAACAGAGATTCCACCTCAACATTAGGAGGAACTTTTTGACAGTAAGAGCTGTTCGGCAGTGGAACGCACTCCCTCGGAGCGTGGTGGGGTCTCCTTCCTTGGAGGTCTTTAAACAGAGGCTGGATGGCCATCTGTCAGGGATGCTTTGATCGTGATTTCCTGCGTGGCAGGGGGTTGGACTGGATGGCCCTCATGGTCTCCTCCAACTCTGCAATTCTATGATTCTATGATTCTATAAGGTCTATTCTTTTGTGACCTTATTGCTGAGAACAAGCATGGGACTATTCTATTGACCTTGTGGGACCATTTCCCCTCCTGAACTTCTTTTAAAGACTGTTGTTTATCACCAGTTGTGGAGTTCTTGGCTCAGCTGCTGTAACAGAGAAAACTGATTGATTTACAACCAGTGTGTTATTGAAGATTAGTGGGGTGTAGATTTCCAAAAGAGGCTCTGTGTGGGACCATATAATAATAGCCACTCCATCATACTCAAACTTTAGAGGGGAAATATAATCATATGTTAAGGAAACAGAAAGATAATGACTTCAAGCCAATGTATTGATCTCCATAGAAATATTCATTTTGTGGCCATATTCAAGATGCTGTATCTGAAGAAATGTAATAAAGGATGGACTGGATCCAAAAGAATAGAAGAGAAAATATATTGGATCTAGTTCTTGGTTTGATGAGTTTAATTCCTGTCAGTCTCGCCCCAGAATCTCCTTTTGCTACTCTAGATGGCAGTTTGCATTGTCTGAGAGATACATGCTTGATATGTCATGCATCATGGGCAAGAGATGCCCATTGAAAACCACAGGTATTCTATCCACAAAGCTTCCAAAGCCAAATAGTCATCTTTGGTAATTCTATATGCTTCAAAATACTAATGATACATCTCCTCCTTTCTATTATCTGTTATGAATCTGAGGTTAGCTGGGATCTGAGTTGAGGGCTGCACCCTCCCGTGTCTGAAAAAGATTTATATATTTTTTTAATTTAGAACATATCCAGTTATGGAATGGGAAGAAATCACTTCGGATGCATGCTGTTCACAAACTCAACTCATAAGAGGATTCTTGGTGGAATTACCACTCATGCTACTGAACCCATTCTTCATAGTCAGGAATTCAACCACAGCTTATAGTCAATATGGTTTGCCTTTAGAATCAGACAAAGCACATACATAAGGCATATGAAAAAATTCAAATACATATTCTGCTGGCCTTGTTTGCTCCACTGGTATAGTTTTGAAGCATTGTCTATTTGCTTAGGTATCACAGGAACTATGGACTTTATCAGATGTGGCAAAAATGGCATCATAAGGATGCCAAATTAACTGGAAAGGGTGCACATACCAGACAACACTGTGCTTTCGATGTCATGTTATCATCTGGTCAAAAAGCCATTCTTTTTTATTGATGGGCCAAGCCATCAGTAGATCTTCTGTGGCAATTTTTAGCCGGTATTGCCTGCATTTGAAAACACACACCATTGTCCTTTCGTGATTACAGCGTCAATGGGCAGAACACTTCCGGGTGAGAACACAAAAGCCAGGTAGGGGATGCTCCGTTTATGAACCTACCAAGTTTACTTTGAACTTTTAAAGTGTGTTTCTGTGCTTGTGTATACTTTCTGTGTATTAATTTTCTTTTTTCTTTTTTACCACGCTCATATCTTCTTGCGATAATTAATATTTGTGCTCTGGTAATGCTGGGGCTGTTTTTCTTGCTATTACAGGTAAGTATGAGGAAAAGGGTTATTGTGCCAGGACAAAAACAGTGTAAAATGTGGTGGGACAGAAACGTTTTTGAGGTTTCATCTGATAAAGCCCTATGTCTCTTTTATTCTCTCTGACTTATTTCAAAATATGCCTAGTCAATATATGCCAGAATCCTGCTGAATATGTTGTTTAAACAATGTCTCCAAATTGTTATGTTTAGAAGGAAAGAACAGAATTCATCCTTATATCCTGAGAGGCTGCGACTGGAATAGAACATACCCCTTTACTCTTTGGCATGCCAACTGTAACACATTAGCCCCATATCAAAGTCAAAGCAATCTCTTTATGATTTCAGAAATGACATATGGTTTGATACTCATCACACTGGTAACTTCTGCTCTACCATGTGTTCTTGACACAGAACCTGACTAATTCCACAGAAATTCTAGTTTAATGCCACTAAAAATGGAGATGGGTTGGGTTATTTTATGTAACTGGAGCAGAACGATGTTAATTTTGTCAGTAACTAATACAGCAGCTTTCCAGGAAGCCTTCATCTTTGTCTTCCATATTCCTTTTGCCAGAAACCAAATGTATTGTTCAGCAAAGGAAAAAAGCCTGGAATGTTTAGTAAATACCTGCTAACTGGGCATTTGCATTTCCCAAGATCCAATGCCTGAGTGAAGTGCATATCCAGAAATGGTGAACTGTATTTCCCCCATTTCCAGATCCGGTTTCTATTTCCTATTGCATGCCACTCCAAAGTGAATTAGAATGGAGAGACTCCTTCGACTGGATGAGACCGTAGGGAAGAGCTACAACCAGGGGAAATATGGGTAACCAGCTAAGGCTTTTTACTTGGAGATGGAGATCCAAATCAATGTTAAATCCATATATTCCATGGGTGGAGGGAATGAACAATCTATGTTAATTCTCTGTGTTTTCAGGGTTGTTTGAAGTCATTGAAACAAGAATCTTCTAATGGAAAGTTCTTTCAGTTGTACAGACAACTAGTCTAGCAAGTTTTGAACATTATGTTCTATATATCTAATTACAGCCTTTTCCTATAATAAAAGTCAGAGTGATCTTTAATTGCCAGTGACAAAGAAGCACTTGTAGTAGAAAAGTTACCAAGTGCAGCATGGCCTTCGGGTTATGCTAATATGTTACTGTGCTACTTCATGTTTTTATTTGTTAAAGGGAATGATACTTTCTGCATCAGCATAGCTCTCACGGATTTTCTAATTATTACTTGGAATGACACATACAAAAATGGAAAGTTCACAAGTGGATATCTCAACCATATAAGCAATCCTATCCTCTCTAAGTGCCAGTCATGGAATGGCTAACAGCTTGTATTACCTAACTCCACTACCACCCAAAAACATTAATCACAAATGTCTTATCCTCACAAGGATCTAGCTGGAGACTAGGAACATAGGAAGCTGCCTTACATCAAGTTAGATCATTGGTCTTTCTAACTCAGTATTGTCTACATAAACTGACTGCAGTTATCCAGGATTTCAGGCGTAAATTATTCCCAGTTCTAACTGAAGATTCTATTGATTGCCTATTGGAACTTTTGAATACAAACAGTCTACTGAGTTATTGCATGTATCATCTCGGACTCATCCAACAAATGCCAGCTCCTACCCTATCCTAGTTGATAAATGACACCACTGTAGCACAGAGATTTCCTACTTCTAAATGGCTTTTTATTTCACATTGAAAGGATTTGCTTTGGAGAACTATGCCAGATTTAATTCAAGAAGTCCAGGAACATTTTTGATCTGTAACAATTTTTAATATTCAGTTGCATACATTTCAGAGAGTAGAAACAGAATTCAAAAATTCAACAGAATCCAACCTGACTAGAAAAGCAAAGAATAAACACTTTGTTTGGATTCTATGATATAAAAGAACAGCAAATATATTATCTATTCTGTTGTTAAAAGCAGTGCACTGGGTTTACTGGTTTGGGGAAAAAGCTCCTCAAGGCACTAACTCTTACAGGCAAAAGGTTTTAAAAATGGACAATTAACCAGAATGACATTAAGTAAACCTGAGGCAGAAGGGAAGAAATCAGGTCAAGGACAAGCTGATTTTGCAGCAGTTTTTTTTTTTAAATTAAAAAGACATAAAAAGATTGTACTACAGACCAACAGAACAGTCTATATGCAATACAAGGTGTTAATAGCCATTTCGCAAAGGGAAAAGAGGGGAATGATAGCACAGGTGTGAAATGTTAAAATATGTGGAGGAGGCTGGGAGTAAAACAAACCTCTTGATGCTGCATACCAGGAACTCCAAAGCACATTTAGCTAATTAAATCACCAAAAGAAGGATTTATTTTTGTCAAAGTAAAAAAGGTAAGGCATAGCAAACTGGCACAGCAAAACAACATAATCAGCAGCAAAAGTTACAACACAACATTTGGCTAGCATAACAAACAGAAAATGCCAGCAGTAGGCACAACCCACACCTCCGCTCCAGTAGCCTTTCTAATTAGGAACCATTTACATCGAAGACAAAACTCATCACTTGTATACACATTGTAACCCTGCTTGCAAGGGATGTGGGTGTAGGCCTGCATACTGCAGATACTTATGTCAGAACACACCATGAAGAAAATTAAAACACACAGGTAGAACTTTATTACATCTGACATGAAAAACCCTACTCCTGACCAATCTAAGGGGGCTAGGGGGACACAGCAAAGCTTAAGGGACTATAGACTTAGGCTGTTGGCACACTGCAGAAATAATGCACTTTGACACTGCTCTAACTGCCATGGCTCAATACTATGGAATCTGGGATTTGTAGTTTTGTGAGATATATAGCCTTCTCTGGCAGAGAGCTCTGGTGCCACAACAAATTGCAAATCCCAGAATTTCATAGGAAAAAGTCATGATAGTTAAAGGGGTTTCAAACTGCATTATTTCTGTAGTGTGTCAGCAGCGTAGGAAATACATGGATTTTCTCACCCTTTGATGTGAAGGAGAGTCTAGGTAAGCTGGTTGGCTTAAGATCAGGGCAGCTGATGAAGGGGACGACATGGAGGATTTGAAAGGGAGGAGACACTATGGAGCTCTCTCTTCAGGAGAGCAAGCTTCTGAAGAGAAAAACTCTCTCTCTCTGGCCTATATAGAGCCCTTTTCTAAACTGGGGGCGATCACTTGGAGTGAGGAGACACCTCTGGGTAGGGTAAAACATGACCTTAATGCTATAAAGAATATGCTATTCTTTGCAGGGCTCAAAAGGCCCCATGTGCTTAGAAGATGAATGCAAAGCCTATGGCTTGTTTTCAAAGTTTTTTTTAAAATCTGTGTGCAGAGGGTGGATGTCAACATGACCTCTGCCTTTCACTCTCTGGGCACTAGTAACGACTCTTAGATGATGTGGGGAGATGAACACAATGCAGCTGCACACCTGACACAATGCCAATCAAGTATAGGCATTTGTCCTATTTCAAATCCAAATAGGATTCCCCAACATCTCTGGAAACTGAACAATATCTTACAATAAGCAAGGGGATCTTGTAGCACCTTTGAGACTAACTGAGAAATAAGTGGTAGCATAAGCGTTCATAGACTTGGTCTGCTTGCATCTGAGGAACTACATATGCTACAAGATCCCCTTGCTTACTGATATTCCAGACTAAGGACTTTTTCAGACAAGGCTTACCGCGCAACAAGCTTGCGGGAGAGGTACGGCGCTGTCGCGCAGCAGGTGATCCATTTCAGACACTGCCGTCCCTCTCTCGGCATCGTCCGTGTCACTTCCATGTATGATTGAAGGCAGCTGCACCATATTTTACTCATGGACAACTTCCTCTCCTGCAAGCTTGTTGCGCGGTAAGCCTTGTCTGAAAAAGTCCTAACACAATTATTTTTGAACAATACCTTACAATGGTATACAGTCTGAGCAAGTTTGGCAGGTTCTCCATTCAGTGGAGGTAAACAAGACAGTTAAGTACTGATTGCTCTCAGTGAAACCATTTGTCAGCAGGAAGGAGGGAAATTCCAGTTTGTACTTTAAAATGAGGCCTGAGCTGTTGAAGATGGGCATGGATACAGCCTTTTCAGTGCCCTATCCTTCCAGTGTGCCTCTTTACAATGTGTGCAGACTCTGACAAGAGGCAGCTCCCTGCCTGACACATCAAAGTCTATTTGCAGTTCATATTTATTGAGCATAACTTGTAACACTGTCTGTGTCCTTTGTCCATCTTTAAAATTCTCTCAGCATACTTTGCATCCTTTTCTTGTTGATCAATATTATTCATTTGGTTCTGTAATTCAAGTTTCTGTTGGTAGGTTTTATTGTTGTTTTGCATCTTTCATTCTGCTTGAAAATTAGAAATAAAAACAGTGATAGTCAAGCTATTTATCCTAGAAAAGCAATCTGTTAAAGGATTAGCTGTGATGAAACGCAGATGAAATTATCTTTATATATGGAAATAATGCAAAGGCACCTAAATATCCTAAAGGCACTAGATCCCATCTGAACTTGGAAGCTAAGCAGGGTCAGCCTTGGTTAGTACTTGGATGGGAGACTGCCAATAAATCCCAGGTGCTTTAAGCTATATTTCAGAAGAAGGAACTGGCATAATCACCTCTGACTATTCCCTGCCTAAGAAAATCCTATGAAATTCATGCAGTCACCATAAGTCCACATGGTTGTGTGTCTTCAAGCTGTTTCTGACTTACGGTGACCCTAAGGGTGAATCTATCACAGAGTTTTTTGAGGCTGAGAGTGTGTGATTTGCCCAAGGTTACCTAGTGGGCTTTCATGGCCAAATGGAGATTTGAAAACTGCTCTGTAGAGTCATAGTCCAACATTCAAACAACTATGCCCACTGGCTCTTGAAGGCACATGCATACATTTAAAGATAGCACTGAGGACTGGAAGAAGTTACTGTCCAAAGTGCTGAATTCTGTTTGACCAGCCCACCTGTGTTCCTCAGCAGCAAGATTTTTACAATGTATTCCATTTAGCAAAAACTAAGAAAGATGTTTTAAAGATTATATTTTTTCAAATTTGTCTTACTTCAACCATGTTTTCACAAAGATTGTCTAACTGCAACCATGGAAGTGTAGAGTTAGGACTCTGTATCCCATAAAATTATGGTCTATTGTTATATTTGCCCAAGAAAGCTAGATACTACAATAGGTATAGTGAAGTGCATTTTATCTTATTTTTATTTAACTTAATTAAAATGACTTTAAATCTTAATAATTATACACATTTTTAAATCATACAGCCTTCAGTACGGTGGACTTCCATTGCTGCTGCATTTCTGCCGTAGCTCTCTCAATTCATGGATTATTTGCTATATAAAATTATGCTAGGTTGATTGCATTTTAAATATAACATTAGAAAAAGTATATACAGAAAAGATAGGAAAAGAGGAAGAATAATGACTGGATGCCCTTGTGGTCTCTTCCAACTCTACAATTCTATGATTCTATGAAATGTTTTACTGTTGAGGAAACAGTTTCAATCAATAAATGGCATCCAGATGGTTACAGGCAAAGTAGAGAAGGATTACTTATTTGGACTAGAACTCCAGAATCCCCCAGCCTGCACTATCACAATAGTTATACATTTTGACACAATCATTACAGTATGCAAAAGTTCCACAAAGCTTTACACACCTCTGTGTGCATGTGCCTTCAAGTCACCTGTCGACATATGGCAACCCCATGAATTTCATACATTTTTCTTAGGCAAGGACTACTCAGTGGTGGTTTTGCCAGTTCCTTCCTCTGAAGTATAGCCTGCAGCACATAGCATTCATTGGAGATCTCCCATCCAAATACCAACCAGGGCTGATCCCATTTAAGCTTCCAAGATCAGGTGGGACCTGGTGCCTTTAAGGTATTTATGTCCCAAGACTTTACACACTCAATGAAAATGAATTGCAGATTTTTTTATTATTTGGTAGAACTCATAAGTGGAAGTAGTTCACATTCTTTCCAAAAGTAGACTTGAAGGTGTCCCCCTGCCCCAGTGCAATACTCAACAAGCAACATTTGTTAGAATGACCTATAGCATACATTTAGATATGTTTTCCAGTCCTCTGGGCTTTAGCATTTTATATTTTTGTACTGAATGGATTGTGAAACAAGTGTTATCAATTGCTTTCAATCTGTGCTCGAATGTGTAGTTGATATCACCTAAAGTTGCACTGAAACTATGACTCTGAGTGAATTTATTTAGGGGCCTGCAATTCCTATCAGAAAAAGCAGAACCACTTCCTCCCACTGGTTTGTGGTTCTTTGCTCTTCCTTTTGCATTAGTTTCTCCTCCTTTCTGCCTATGCACAAGGATCTCTGGGACTTGTAGTGCTTTATGAGATAGACCACATTGAAAAGAGGAAACCAAATAGCTTTGCCTCTCAGTCTCACACAGTCAGACTTTAATGTCTAAGGACTTTATCAGACCACCCTCCATAGATGTTCTTTTGCCAGCATATTTTGAACCATTTTTATGCTGGCAAAAGAACCCCCTTGATCAGGCCTACCTTCAGCAGTGTTAAAGAGGCAGCCCCAGCATAAACGGAGCTCGAATAGAGCTCCGTTTACTTCCAGGTTTGAGATCTTGCTGATTCTTGTGAGGAGACACAAACGCGGCAAATTTAAAAAAACAAAGCAAAATAAACACATGAAATGTAGACACAAGCACAGAAAAACACTTAAAATTACAAGTAAACCAGGGAGGTTCATAAAAATCTCACTCAGAAGTGTTCTGTCATTGATGCTGTATTCCTGTGAACACAATGGTGCGAAGTTTCAAACACTGGCAATGCCAGCACAAAAGCGGAATGGGAGATAAATTGGATGGCTTGGCCTATCAATACAAAGGAATGGCTTTTGGACAAGACATGATTACAAAAGGATGGTGTCATATGATATTTGTGCCCTTTCATGTTCATTAGGCATTGTTATGATGCCATATTTGCCTGTTCTGATAAAGTGCCAACTACAGATGCAGGCGAAACATTAGAAAGAAACTATTCCAGAACACGGCCTCACAGCCCAGAAAAAAACCCAAGGAAAATCCTAGAACACACTTTCTTTAGAGTAAAGAAGGGCTGAAGGCAGGAAGTGGACCAGGAGGCACAGCCATTCAGAGTGCTGCTTTTGATTGGCTCTAGCAAATGTCACAAGTTGTAGATATAAGCTGCTGACACACTGCAGAAATAATGCAATTTGATACCACTTTAATTGCCATAGCTCAATGCTATGGAATTGTGGGATTTGCAGTTTTGTGAGATATTTAGCCTTCTCTGTCAGAGAGCTCTGGTGCCACCACAAACTGCAAATCCCAGGATTCCATAGGATGGAGCTATGATTGTTAAGGCAATGCTAAACTGCATAATTTCTGCAGTGTGTCTGCAGCCATTAGTGCATATTTTTTTAAAGAATGTTTTTATTAAACACTTAATTTCCAATCTAAAAACAACATACAAGGAATAACATGATACCAACACAAAATCCAACATAACCCCTCTCCTATACTAATTCCCCCCACCCTATCCACCTAAAGCTATCCCATACAAACAAGATTAAGGACTTTTTCAGACGGGGGGGGGACCCCCGAAGAGTTCTGGAGAAGAACGGGTCTGTTTCGCTTACAGAGCCCCTTTTCAGACAGCCCCGTCCTTCTCCATCCTCCTCCTGACCTTCCCCTGTGCTGCTGGTGTTTGTTTTTATTGACAGAGAACTGTAGTTTATTTGTCCATTTCTGCACATCATAAAGTTTCAGCAACCCATCTTCTATTGCTTGGATGGTATCTTGTTTTCAGTTCTGAGCATATATAAGGACTTTATCAGACATGGGAAATATGGCGTCATCACAACGCCACATAACCGTGAAAAGGTACGTAGATCAGACTACATCACCCTTTTGTGGTTAAAAACAGACCAAAACCCGTTGTTGTGAATTGATGGCTTAAGCCATCCATAGATCCCTTTGCCGTTTTGCTGGCATGTGATGCCTCTGTCCCTTTAAATCTTGTACTTACCCTGACAATGCCCTCTCCGGCACGAATACTTCCAGGTTAGATTGGAACACCCAGGTAAGTGATGATCTTTTTTTAAATCTTCCCTGGGTTACTTGGGACCTTTAAAATGTGTTTGTGTGCTTTGTGAGACTTTAAATGTAGTTTTCTTGTTTTTATTTTTGTATTTTCCACGCAATGAAATCGCGTGAGATTTCGAGCGATGAAGTGAACAGGGCTCCATTCACTTCCTCTTTATTGCCAGGGAGCCTTTGCTGGGAAAGGAGGTAAGTTCAGGGGGGAACATTCTTTTGCTGGCGTAGAAATGAGTTTTTCTATGCCGGCAAAAGAACATTTTAAAACTTGTAATATGATAAAGTCCTCAGTCTTGCTGCTGTAGTCATATACCTTATTATCTTTCCATATCCCTTTTCTAAATTGTCTTCGGTTAGAGCCAATAAAAAAGTTTCCAGTTTCAACTGAAATTTAATCTTAATTTTTTTTTAATGTATTGATATCCAAACTTTCTTTGATAGATGCATATTTTTTGTAAATGTCTCCAAATGTTTCCTGTAAAAATTTCTACATTTTATTCTTAACTAGCTATACCCGGTGTAGCATACACCATTCCTCCCACGTGCTACACACACACACACACACACACACACACATATAACGGTCCCTGCACTGACCCCCACTGCATCCCTCCCCAACCCCCGCCACCCCCTGTGGCACCTCAACGCTTCCTCCCCCCAGTCTACCACTGAGGCTCTCCCCGCTCTCCCCACCAACCCCACTGCCTCCCTTCCCACCCCCATGGCACCTTGCCCCCCCAGTGTACCACCGTAGCCCTCACGGCCCTCCCCACTGCCTCCCTCCCCACCACCCCACGGCACCTCACTCCTCACCAGTCTCCTCCCCACCCCTCCCCACCCCCTGTGGCACCTCACTTCCCCACAGCACCTCACCCCTCGCCCCCCATGCCACTGTGGCCCTCCCAGCTCTCCCCACCACTGCCCTCCCCATGCTCCCTTCTGCCCCCTGCAGCACCTCCCCACCCTCCCATGCCACCGCCACTGCCCCTTCCCCACCCCAGCCACTCCCCTTGCCACTGCACCCCTCGCCGCCCTCCCCATGCTCCCAACCCCCATGCCCTCGTTGCCCCCCCTCACACACACACCATGCCACCCCCCATGCTATTCACACCTTCTTGTCGGTGGCCATGTTTAGAAAGGACTTAAAAGTCCACACGTTTCTGCCCCAGTGTGCTGATTGGCTCTCCAACCAAGCTTTGATTGGTTGGCCAGTTTCCTAAGCTGCCAATCAGCACACTGGAAATGGCAACATTCCCAAGAGAAATAGATAGATAGATAGATAGATAGATGTTTTCTTCATACTAATGGGGACTGTAGCCTGGACTGGGCCTTATTGACCTCTGGGCTGCTTCGACCACCAGACCCAGGTAGAAAGTACCCTCAGTTCAATTTAAGGGCCCTGATTCTGGCTTGGGAATTTGAGGTGCTGTGTTCTGAAATATTTCTCAGGCTCAGTCTGGACATGCTCAAGAGTTTAGATTTTTACTCTTGAACAAGATGCAGAAAGCAGAAGACAAATGTGTTTTTTCCACTCTCTTATAATGTTGAAATGAAGTAGCAGGATATTGAGAACAAACAAAAAATGGAAGTACTACTTAATCCTAATTATAGCTAATTTGAGGATTTCATGGCCACATGCTGTGATGATGGCCACAAAATTCTATGAAGAGCTGCTGATAGTTGGAATAGGTAGAATTGTTCAAGAGTGTGTAAAATATTCTGCTTTTTCTCATTCCAGTCCCACCAACTCCAAAGTATTCCTTACTTTTCAGTTTTTAAAATCTGGACTTGAGTATTATTTTTCCCATTTTGTAATGAAGGATTGGCCAGACTCCTTTATGCACTTAAATTCAGGAATAAGTCCCACAGAACTCAGTGGGAATAGTTTCTGAGTAAGCACAGATAAAATTGGGCTGTGAGTTCATTTCTGGTTTGTATTAACAGACCCAGGGTGATACAGCAGATCTGTACAGAAATTGATATTTGATAGTCTCTTTTTTTCTTCGCTTAACAAAAGCTATTAATGAAGCATTTCAGATGTACAAAGAAGGCTTTCCGTTCCTGAAGCTGTAATTTGTTTTATTGAACTTCTGACCTGCCCAATGCCTTTTCTGTAGTATCTCTTACAAGCCATTGATTGAATTACTGCCTTGTCAACAGTGGATCTACAACTTTGCAATTTATATTAGACAAGGCATATGCTGCAAAGAAAGGAGCCAATGAGTCAGAATGCTTCCTTTTCTGAACCCATTATAATCAATAACAGGAATTATTTCTAAATTTTATTGGCAATTCGTAGCCTTGGCTCTAAATCAGGTATGTCAGGAATTAGGAATGTGTGGCCCTCCCTAAAGCTGTTGCACTTCAACTCCCATCATCCCAGCCAGCTTAGCCACTGCTGAAGGATGATGGGAATTGTTGCAACAACATCTGTAGGGCAATCAATTTCCCATCCCAGCTATATATTTTAATTTCCTCATCTACAAAATGAAACGAGGCAGCTCATCTAGAAAACAGGGATGTTGGAGATTAGATTAACTTTCACACACCATTTATTGTATTTCAAGTGCAACATTCCCTTTTAAATTATAGATAAGGAAGTCTGAAGTGATTGACACATAATATTAACAGAGCAAGCCTATGCTCCCTGCATGGTTGATTGAGGGGCCTTTGGATCTCAGAGCCTTCCCTCTCTAGTAGATCTGTCTCTGGATGAGTAGGGTGGGGATTAACCATCTAAACAGCCAAGCTCCCCACTGCCTGAGAAATGCCATTGGTGGTAGATCTCTGTGAGAACTTTTGCCAATGTATGGGAGCCCCTCCAGAGCATAAATACCATCCCTGCTGGAGATGCATTTTGGTAGCACTGTACACCTCTGCTGGCTGGTTGAGCGGTTTTAGGCTTGCAATCTACTTTAGTTTCAGTATTTTAACTTTCAGTGTTCCCATCATTTTAAAATTTATGTCATGGTCGATGGCATATGTATTTTGAACCAATATTACATTGTATCTAACTTTCTTCATTTATTGATATGGAGGGCCTGATCCATTGAGGTCCTGCTCAGTTTACATTCAAGGCTACACTGAAGTAAGAGAGTCAGTATGGTATAGTGGTTTGAGTGTTGGATTAGGATTCTGATAGGCCAGGGTCCAAATCCTCGCTCAGCAATGGAAGCCCACTGGGTGACGTTGAGCTCTCACTCAGCTAAGAGGAAGTCTAAGGCAAACCCCCTCTGAACAAATCTTGCCAAGAAAACTTCATGATACGTTCACTTTAGGGTTGCCAGAAGTCAGAAATGACTTGAAGGCACACAACAATAACAACAAAATTATACTGCAATAAGACTAAGGGTGCATCTACACTGTAGAAATAACACAGTTTGACATGACTTTAAGTGATATAGCTCCATGCTACAGAAACAGGATAGCCCTGTTTAAGTATCTGAAGGGGTATCACATTGAGGATGGAGCAAGCTTGTTTTCTGCTGCTCCAGAGATTAGAACATGGAACAATGGATGCAAGCTCCAGGAACAGAGATTCCACCTCAACATTAGGAGGAACCTTCTGACAGTAAGAGCTGTTTGGCAGTGGAACACACTCCCTTGGAGCATGGTGGGGTCTCCTTCCTTGGAGATCTTTAAACAGAGGCTGGATGGCCATCTGTCAGGGATGCTTTCATTGTGTATTCCTGCATGGCAGGGGGTTGGACTGGATGGCCCTCATGGTCTCTTCCAACTCTACAATTCTATGATTCTATGAAAACTGGGATTTAGTTTTACAAGGTCCTTAGTCTTCTCTGTCAAAGAATGCTGGTGCCTCACAAAACTACAAATCACAGGATTCTGTAGAATGGATCTATGGCAGTTAAAGTGGTGTCAAACTGAATTATTTTTATAGTGTAGATGTGCCCTAGGTTACTAAGAGTACAAATCATAACTTTATTGGTTACTGATGGAAAAGATGCAAAAGCAGAAAATGTTGTTATAATATAAGCAAAGAAAGTGTTTGCACATCCTTTCAGCTGAAACTCTGACACAACCTCGAGTGCAGATGGTCTGGGGGGCTGTACTGCTAGATATTACGTTAGTTCTACAGTATATGGGTGTTCAAGCTCTTGGACAAAGGGCCAGAGTTTCCCCTTTCCAAGATAGGGACAGAGGGAAATCCCTCCCAAATAGGGGTTCTATACCCTGACAAGATTGGCTTTCTAGAAGCTTTCAGATGATGCTGAAGGATCTCCCCCTTCCCCTCTGAGACTGAGAGAGGAGACAGATTCATTCTCAGTGTGAGAAGTAACACAATCCCCTGGGCACATCTCTGCTTGCCTTCAGACTTATGGCCTTTTTACTGAGTCACCTGAACAGAGTACAATCCAGCTATGAAAGGTCTCTCTCTCTCTTTCTCTGGCTTTTCTTCACAAACAAAGATTCAGGAAGGACTCATCCCGTGCTTTCTGCAAGCGCGCTGATGACTAAAAAGGCCAATCCGAGATAAACAAGTCCGGTTGCAGAAAGCACAGCAGAAGGTCTTCTTGGGTGATGTTTCTGGGTTGTGATTCTTTCTGTGTTGTCGTTTCTCTTCAAGACTTGTTTGGTGTGAGTTCTCAAATAAGGCTGCAGCATTGTGGATAGTGCGTCTCCATGCCTCCCAATGTGAGGCCAGGGTGGAACATTGTTGGTGATCAATTTGGCCAAGCCTGAGATGTTGTTTCAGGGAGTCCTTGTATTGCTTTTTTGGAGCGCCCCTCTTACGCTGACCCGTGGCGAGTTCACTGTAGAGTACAATTTTTGGGAGGCGATGGTTAAGCAAACTGGTACATATATGTGTGTAGTTACAGTATATTATAACAAATGTGTATGAGTGGATGAGAAGCCCAATTACTAAAAACTCTTCACCAGTCTTCCAGATATGCAGCTCAGTACACTTCAATCTTCTAACTAGTTAACTAAAATCAAAGGTAACTGGCATGCACTCATTTACTCTTCTCTAAGTGTCCAAAGCAAATTTGAAGAGATGATCACAAAGAAACTTCCCCCACTTGTATCTGATAACTGCATTAAGAGGTAAAGCTAAAAGGAGAAGCTTCAGAGAGAAGCATTAGGAGGTGAATGGGATTAACAGCCCCAATGCCAGCTGCTTTTTTCCTGTAAAGGAAATATGTTCAATTATTCATGCTCAGTTTAAACTGCCAATGTGCCCAAGCTTTAGCAGAGCATTTCTCTTCTATTATTCATAGGATCAGGCTGATGGAGACCCAGTGGGGAGATATTTCTGCAAATGGATGAATGGAACCTGGAAATGGCTTGCTGCCAAAGCTGGGGTTGCTTGTTAATTGAATGAAGAGACAGGAGGAGTTTTAGATACTACTCTACTCCCAGATCAAGGAAACAATTAACTTATGCCTCTGTGTATAGCCCTGTGTAGTCATGTTCCCTTCTACATGATTGCATATGTGTATGTGCCTTCAAGTTGCCAGTCAGCTTATGTCAATCCCATTAATTTCATACGGTTTTCTCACCCAAGGAGTACTCAGAGGTAGTTTTGCCAGTTTCTTCCTCCACATGATTACTGACTTATTATTAGTTCTTATTATGTGCATAATAGCAATAGGCATGGGTTGTCATAGGATTAGGTTTTAAATGTCAATTTTTGTTTCTATGAGTAAGGCTACATTAATTGCAGTCAGCATAGGGGTGATAAACTCAGGAACTGGTGCTGAATCCAGACTTCCTGGGGCCCCAGTTCAGATTCCTAAGGCCTTCAGATGGCCATACCCTTTCCCAATGGCACCACTAATTGGTGGTTTCCCTGATTCTGTACAGAGTAGTTGTTGTTGATTGCTGTAAAGTCGACTTTGATTTATGGCAACTCTCTGAATGAGAGACATCCAAGTCATACTGTTATCAACAGACCTGCACAGATCTTGCAGACTCAGGGCTGTGGTTTCTTTGGTTAAGTCTAGCCATCTGTAATGCAATCTTCCTCTTTTCCTACTGCCGTCTACCTTACCAAGTATTATTGTCTTTTCTAGTTGAGCTGTCTTCTCAAGATATCTCCAAAATACCACAGTCTCAGTTTAGACATCCTGGCTTCAATGGACAGTTTAGGCTTGATTTTCTCTTGGACCCATTTATTTGTCTTTTTGACACTCCATGATATTTGCAGTACTCTTTTCCAGAATCACATCTCAAATTAATTGATTTTTTCCCTATCAGATTTTTTCACTGTCCAGCTTTCAAAACTGTACATAGAAGCTGGAAACATGATGGCATAGACAATCCTGACTTTAGTATTCAGAAATATGTCCAATAACTTGAGAATCTAGTCTAGTTTCATGCATTACTAACAAGTGTTAGCTATGGTGCCTCTGTCGCTGTCTCTGAGAAATCCTCCACCAGTGTCACCCACCACCATTACTGCTGCAGTCCAGTAGTTGTTCAGCACATTAATGATTCGGCTACACTTCAGGTAAAAATTTGGACAAAATTCAGACTACTCTGGCCTGGAGGGAAGCGCTACATTTTACTTGGCCAAAAGCCCAAATCTGCACTGTCCATTGCTGCTGCAGGCCTGCTGCTGCTGCCTTCCCAGCCAGGCACCTCTGCAGCAGAGACCTGCTGGTGCATAGTCACTATCTATGAAGTCAGAATGAGGCACTCAGCCATGAGATCAATGGTGAGGAGGTCGATTGGATTACCCCCTCACTGTTGATTGAATGGCTGGGTGCCTCGTTCTGATCTCAGAGTGAGCGACTGTACACCAGCAGGGCTATGTCTTCCCAGCCCAGCACACTGATTTCATAAATTGCTTTATAGTTTATGTTTCATTATTGTTCTATGCTGCTTTGAAATTTTTAGATGTAAGAAATTTAAAATAAATGAATAAATGTGTGCCATCTTTCCTTCACAGTGTTGATACATACATAGCTTGTTTAAGATGGCAATAATGTGTGGCAAATGGTTCTATGGGGGCCCAAGAAAGACAGCAAGGGTGAGGGATGCTTGATTCATTTCTGAGACTGCTTTTAAAGTGGCTTCAACAATCTGGATACAAGGCCCAGTTTGGTCTTCTTTGGCCATTATTGACAGTCTATGCTGAGACTTATTGCCTGGGAAAGCCTTTTGCAGTGTCTGTTATCCAAAGCTTAGAAATGTTATTTTTCTGGACTAATAGCTCCAAGCTATTCCCCAGCCAGTGGTAGAAAAGCAACTTTTCTGCTGTTATCTGTCTGGCACCAGTGTAATCTTACAGGAGGGCATGAACGAACAGTAGTCATTTGTAGAATATCACTACTTTGGAATACAACATGAGATAATAAAAGCTAACATCCCTACTGGGCCATATCACAGTTTTTATTTATTTAACATGAAACATGAGCGCTTGTCTAGAAATGTGTTAGCCTTGCCTCTGGGTAGAGTGATTCAGCCTCAGTTGTGTGTGCAGTAGTACACCAGGGAGATAGCCGAACGTTTAACACAGAACAGTCATTCCCTTCCAAACAACAAGATGGCATTTGTTCTCAGTGCTCCTGGAAGAAAGTAGGTGCTCTTTTTTTTTTTTTAAGAAACACAAGTGTTCTGTGTACAAAAGATATCCAGCCACTACAGCCCATTTATGGACTTTTTCGGACAAAGAAAAAACAATGCTAGCAGCCTCGCCACGTTGCGAGGCTGCAGCGCTGCAGGGTGTCCGTTTCGCATGACGCCCGTCCCTAGCGGTACTGTTGCAGTACCGCTGGGACATTTGAGCGTTATATTTTGGTGATTTTTACTCGCCAAAATATCATTGATCGTGAGTAAAAATCTGCTAAATATAATGCTCAAATGTCCCAGCGGTACTTCAACAGTACTGCTAGGAACGGGCATCATGCGAAACGGACACCCTGCAGCGCTGCAGCCTCGCAACGTGGCGAGGCTGTTAGCGTTGTTTTTTCTTTGTCCAAAAAAGTCCTATGTCTGTGACTCCATTGCACATCTTGGGCTGGTCCATCCCCAGTCCACAGGTGAGGGCAACTAGAGGCTTAGAACAGGATGATTATGAGCACACACACACACAGGCCAAATCCACACTACACAAATAATCCATTTTGAAACTGGATTATTTGCCATGGCTTCTTCATATGGAATACTGGGATTTGTAGTCTGGTTAAGGACCAACACTCTTTGGCAGAGAAGGCTAAAGATCTTATAAAACTATCATCATTTACTGGAGTCTGCCCTAGGCTGATATGTATTGACTGAAAACTGCAGCAAAAGTGTTTGCCTTTCAAATCCTATTATGCTATATGTCCCCAAATGAAATCCTCTTTTGGATAAAGCAGCCATTTTCAGGAATGCTGAATGCTCCAATTTTTCAAGTGTGTGGCACTTTGTGGCTTCTTTCATTTTCTGTACCAAAGCTGCTGGGCATAACTAAAATAGTTCTTTGGATTCAGGCCTTATGACTAAGAAACATTATTCTGGATGATGAAAAACAGTCTCATTTCTATGAACAATTTGGACAGCTCTAATAGCTATGTATTGACTTAAACCTGCTTATTTCTCTTGATGTTAAGGAATGGAATTTTAGGATACCTTGAAAGCTTACAATGGAGAGTGTTAACGTTGGTATGAAAAGGGAAAGGTAAGCCTGCAGCTGTGACTCAGAGCTTGGGGAAAATGGGTTTTATGTTTCTATGGGAAAAGGAGGTCTGGGGATGATGATTAACCAATAATATTGTAGCCCACCAGACTTGTAGATTGTAGGTGCTTTTAGTATACTGCTTGTGTTTTAAGTTTCAACTCTGAGGAACAGCTTTGTATGATTGCTTTCTAGATGTCTGTGCAAATAAAGTTTTCTATTTAACTCTGAAACTTCTGGTCACTGAATCTGGAAATTCTTGTACATGACATACATACACCTTAGAATAAATCAAAGCTCATCATTTTAAAGAAAATCCACATCACACCCACTTCCAGTACCAGCATCCAAGGGACAATGGGGTTGTATGTGAACAGATTTCCTCAGAATTAATTAAAAAAAGAAAATTAAGCCCCCAAATCTAAGGGACAATGTGCTGGCATGTGAACAGATTTCCTCAGAATTAATCAAAGTTAATCATTGTTAAGAGAATCCATTGCCCTGTGTTAGTAAAATCCTAAAGTCAATGAGCTTGATAAAGAAACAGATTTCTTGATTTAAAACAAATGAAAGAAACAAACTTAACACACACACACATCAAAGGAAGCAGAAGCAGTCCATCACACTAATTTGGATGTTGAACTGTGATTTTTATACATAATGTATAAAGTGGGGTTCCTTCCTGAATCTTTGTTTGCGAAGAAAAGCCAGAGAGATAAAGTGGGGTTCCATTCTACAGAAAACATAAAAGAGAGAAGTAGGTTTATTCTGCTTATGTCTACCGTGATTTTCTGGTGTATTTTCTTCTGTTTCGATCAATTAAATAAACACTGCTCATTTGCCTAACCTGTAAATATTGTTTAAGTTCAATGCACTAATACACATGGCTCAGATTAAGTTCAATGTGCTAAATAATATACATGGCTAAGATCTGGGTCACTATCTTTCATTTACTGGAAACTGGCAGAAGGAGGGGGAGCAAGATTAGAGTAATCTAAAAGTTAATTAATAAAGAAGAGTACACTTGGCAGGAAATTGAGGGTGAAAAAAATACAGTTGCCCCTCAACATTTGCGAATTTAGCATTTGCGGTTTTGAGTATTCACGGTTTTGGGAGGGCCTCCCCCCTGCCCCCCCAAAAGCAGTGACTGGGCTTTAGAAGCCCTGTGGCCACTTCTGGGGGGGGGAGAGAAGCAGGCCGGAGGGGTGGGAGAGGTGGGGAGGGGGTGGGAGAGGCAGCGAGGGGTCCTTGGGAGGCCCCGTGAAGGCCTTGGGAGGGAGGCCTGGGTAGGTGACCACGGGGCCTCCGGAGACGCTCCAGAGGCCCCGTGAAGGCTTTGGGAGGGAAGGGGGAGGTGACCACGGGGCTTCCAGAGGGTCTCCGGAGGCCCGTGAAGGCCTTGGGTTGAAGGAGGGAGGGCTGGGGAGGTGACCACCAGCCCCATGAAGGCCTTGGGAAGGAGGGGGAGGGCTGGGGAGGTGACCATGGGGCCTCCGGAGGGCCTCTGGAGGCCCCGTGGTGGCCTGGGGAGGAAGGGGGGAGGTGGGGGAAAGTAACTATGGGGCCTCCGGAGGCCCCATGGTTGCTTTGGTGGGGAGGGGAGGGCAGTCATTATTTGCTGAATTTTCACATTCACGGGGGTCTGTGGAACCTAACCCCCGCAAATGTGAAGGGACGACTGTATAACCACCAATGAAATGTGGGCAGGAGGGAACATGTGAGTACAGTATTTAAGGGGGAGACATCATTTAAACATAATTCAATTTGAGTAAATGAGGAGGGTGGTTGTTTTGTTTTTGTTTTATTAAGAGGTACAAAGAGATTCAAGAGGGGAAATCACTTCTAAGAACTCAAGATAATTCTGGGGAAACTGCATTTATAATGTCTTCTGGACATGTTTGATTTTCTTGTTTTGATTGTGGGTATAATTCTTTACCTGGGGCAATGATATTTGCGTGTGAGGTGAACTGAAATTTCAATCTTTCCTAAGCAGCTGGATTTCTACTGATGACAGCAGAATTTCTTTTTCTCTCTCTGGAGGCAATAAAGAAGGGAGAAAGCTTTCACTCAGTGTTTGCATTCTGAAAGGGAAATAAGGGTACATTTCACATTGCTGTAAGGACTTTTTCAGACGGGGGCACCCCACCCCCCCACCCCAAGGAGGTCAGGAGAAGAACAGGACTGTTGCGCTTACAGAGCCCTGTTTCAGACAATGCAGTCCTCCTCCCGACCTTCCCCCATGCTGCAGGCACCACATTTTATTGACGGAGGTTCTCTGTCAATAAAAAATGGTACCCGCGGCATGGGGGAAGGTCGGGAGGAGGTCGGGAAGAGGATGGAAGAGGACAGGGCTGTCTGAAATGGGACTCTGTAAGCGCAACAGCCCTGTTCTTCTCCTGACCTCCTTGTGGGTTTTCCCCACATCTGAAAAGTCCTCTGTCATATAAATTCTGATGGAATTAATTTTCAAGTTAGCATGCAGACTTATTCTAGTATCTAGTTTGTGAATCAGAAAGTTATTCATTTGTGACCAATGCTGTTTAGGGCAGGGGAGCAATCTACTCCTCTGTTATTTCCATCCTCTGGCACCACCACTCAGCACTCCCTTACAAGTAAAAGAAATCAGGTTTGATCATGGCTGCTGCCACACTGCAGAAATAATGCACTTTTGACATCGCTTTAACTACCATGTCTCAATGCTATAGAATTCTGGGATTTGTAGTTTTGTGATATATTTAGCTTTCTCTGTCAGAGAGCTCTGGCACCAAAACAAACTACAAATCCCAGGATTCCGTAGGATGGGGCCATGATAGTTAAAGTGGTGTTAAGTTGCATGATTTCTGCAGTGTGGCAGCAGCCAATGAGATTGGGAACTCTCTCCTTTCTTTTCTGAAGCCTTTCCAAGAAAAGAAAGATGACAATGCTGGATTCTGGCTATGACTGAGGGCTTCCTAATTGTCTACACCACAGTTCTTTCTGTGCTGACATAGGAATAACCTTTATTGCATCAAATAGGGCTTCCTTCTATGAAAGGGTAAATGTAGGACTGCATAAGAGCAGCTACTGTAGTCCGGAAGGCTAGAACACAGCTATCTCCAGGATCTTCCATTCTTTTTACAAAGGAAAAAACCTCCTCATACTTAGGAGCCACTGGGTCAGATCCAGTTAGTGGCATCTTTTTAGTTAGTGCAGATGCTGGTATGCTCTTATTCCTTCTGCACCCCCCACACCCTACCATAGAGTTGCTGCAGCCTTTCCACAGCCAGTCTCTCACTGCTCTGTGGTAGGTCCATGGGGGCGTTGCTTGATGCAGTCGGAGGAAGGTAATACCACCCACCACATTGACCACAAAGAGACATTCAGATGCATAGGGCTAATTTATGCTCGCCTATGCCACTAACAGGATTTCAGTAACAGATTGTCAATATGACTGATGCAGATGAAAGTGACGACTGCAAAGATTGAGGAAATTATGTTTTAGGAGTAAAACTTATCAAATAACTCAGTCAACATGGTCAGTGGGATTCTGGGAGTGGTAATCCAAAAAGTGATTTTGCCAAGCTCAGAAGTGCCCCCTTTCTTGCTATGCAACTTGCCTGAGAAGTTGGCAGGGACCTTATTAGTAAGTTACAATGGTGGAGGTCCAACCAAGACCATCGTAACTCACTTTTTGGATCACTGAGGAGGTCAGAATTCTGTACCAATCACACAATGAGTAAAATACCACCAAACCAATATTTTTTTTTCTGCTGTAGTCACTCCCTCAAGTCATTTTCTGCCTGGCAGAGAACAAGGGGAGAGTCAGGGAAGGCATCTTTGAGGGATCTCTGAAGATGATGCCATTGCTGTGTGTCCAGCTATAAGTAAATAACTGGATGCTTCTCTGTTGCTTGTCTCCCACAGTCCACCAGCCATGACATGAATGTGTTTTAGGGGGTCTGCAGAAGAGAAAAGGTTAGTTTGGAAGGGCCTTGGACAGGAAATATACTATTGCACGTTATGTCCCTTTGTTATCTCCCAGGATCTTCTGGGGTTTTCTGGGGATCCAGGAGTATGACATTGTCTTTCTGCATGTGGCTGCAGAAGCACAGCCAGCTGCTGCCTGACTGGTTCCTGCCCTCCTGTGGCTACTAAATGGTGGTGTGTGGGGCACCTCATGATAAAGAGGTGGTTTGCATGTGTGGACAGGAGGACAGTTGAACTACATCTGTCAAAGTCTGATGCTACATCAAGCTGATGTAAGATCTTGGCCAAGGAATTCCAATCCATAGAGTTACTTCAAAGGCTGATGGGCATCCATGAATTTACACTCACAAATATAGCACGGCTCCCTTTCATTTTGTCATGTATTAACTTCATTAGCTCCAAAACATTTCAGTGACATCTGTAGGAATATTTATCTTATCAAGCAGAGTGCAGTGAAGCGAGTGTAATATAAGCTTGTGGCAGAAACAGGAGAAAATACTCAGGATGGTCTTGTAAGGTAAAAAAAGCAAAGAAAAGAAAAACTGACATTTACTGTTTCAGGAAATCCATCTTGAGATAAGAAAGGAGATAGACAAAAGAAAATTACCTAAACTTCAATAGAAGAGCCTCTAAGGCTGGCTCTCATGTGTGGAAGCTGAATAGCATCCATCATGAGGCGGGAGTCTCATGGCCAATCCCTTCTCAGACAGACAAAAAAAACCCCCAACCAGCTTTTGGGAAAAGAGGGAAGTGACCTCTGCAGGCAGGAAGGAAGAAAAAGGCTTGAGTAAGTAGATCAAAGAAAGAAACAGAGAGGTGAAACAAAAGGGCAGGCATGCTCTGTAGAAACCCCTCTCTCACTAATTATTCTGTACAGGCATTGATGCGCCTTTGCTTCCAGCAACATCAACTCACTAGTCCAGTGGCAAGGAAGCATGTCTACTTCATTACAGGCAGCTGGACCTGAAATCACTAAAATGTGATGAGGGCCTGCCTGGTTTAATATGTTGTTATTGCTGTTGATATTAAAATAATGACAGTTGTCCCTCCATATTCACGGATTTGGTATCCACGGATTTATGTATTCACGGCTTGGAAAATATTCTTAAAAAAGAATAATCCAAAAGCAAACCTTGATTTTGCCATCTTATATAAGCAACACCATTTTGCTATGCCATTGCATATAATGGGACTTGAGTATTCATGGATTTTGGTATCCACTGGGGGTCCTGGAACCAAACCCCAGCCAATATGAAGGGACAACTTGTACATGCTTATGTCTTTTACTATGGTGATTTTTTTTCATTCAGGACAGCAGAAAGTCAAGGAAAGGATAATGTCCATTCTGATTCACCAGGAACTATAGGCATAATGGAACCAAAAGGGCCTCCTGGTCCTATTGGGCCACCCGGACCAGAAGGCAAGAAGGGAGATCCTGGGGCAGGAGGTACAATTTGGGGGGAGGTGGGTTACAAATGTATAGCAAATGTTCACGTACAGATCGCCTTGAATGGAAAAGCATTGCAATGGAAAAGATCAAGAATTTCTGTGGGTTAGCCCTTTTAAAAGTTACTTGGCCTGTGCTTTACATACCAGGGGGCCTTCTGATTTGAATCCAAGGGACAAGTTACACTAGGACAAAGGGAGAGCTGCACATCTGGGCACTTTGTGGACCAATAGCCTGACCCTTGCATGGAGCAAACAGCCCATTTGTTCATCATTCACTGTGGCAATCCCTGTGATGGTTGTCCTCTGCCTTATATTGACTGATAACTCTGTCTTCCATGGCAGCATCCCTGCAAACCCACTATTCCTCTCTCTCCTTCTTCCATCTTTCTAGAATTCCCAAAGACTTCTTAACCCTTCCAGAATCCCACATGGGGGATTCCATAAGTTCAGAGGTGCAGAAGTGACCTGGATCTATACTGGCCCCACTCCTGAATGTGTGACTTGGGACTGAACGTCTACTCTTATCTTAAAACTGAAAGAGATTTTTATGCTATAAAAAGCCTTTAAAGCAGATGCTTCCTGAAAACCATTGGAGCTTTTGTGCCTTTTTAAAACCAAGCCTGAAATCTTGCATCAAACAAGTAGACACAACATTATAGCTATGTTTTAACTCACCACCAGAGCCTTGAAACCCATCCTAAAAGCCAGTCAGCTGTCTGGAGTAATGGAGATCTGTGCTGCTGCTGAGCATGGTGCTTCTGGATGATGTAACTGTCCCATCCCTCCAGTGAGTGACATTGCAAGGAGCAGAAGCAGAGACCTCTTCAAGGAACCGTCACAATTCTTCATCAATGTCACTTGCTGACAGAAGGAGGCTGGTCACGCCATCCTGTAGTCATCACTTGACAGCAACACAGACCTCCATCGCTCTGGGTAACTGACTGGCTTTTAAGGTGGGTTTCAGGGTCATTTGCTGTCATGACAATATTGCCACAATTGCAAATAAGAATATTCAGTCTAACTTAGGACATTGCAACTGACTAACAAGATGCCAGCTCAAGTTTTTATGAATATGTTCATTGTCCCAAAGAGAGGCTACATAGCAGTATGAAACTGACATATATTATATTCTGTGAACAGGGTTTCAATTCAAACTAGGGCATCGTCTCTTGAATAGAAGTATGGGGGCCTGCTTCAGCATTTTTTGCTGCTTCTCATGCTCCTTTTCCTGTTGTTAGTGCCAATGGGCCACCAAGGTGTTCCTGGATTTCCTGGACCTCATGGGTTACAAGGGCCACCAGGATCACCAGCCCCCCCTGGAAAATGTCTTCTACAACCAGTTTCTATAACCAGAACTGGGGAGAAATTATCCAGAACCCAACCAACCTATTTTATTCCAGAAAATCCCATACAATGAACAGCAACATTTTGATGAGGCTTCAGGAAACTTTACCTATCAAATCCCTGGAGTCTATTTCTTTGGCTACAACCTAGAAGCAAACCTGAATTCAGATATTATACTGGTAGATAATGGCACTGAGGTGGTCAGATCTTATCAGACTACTACAGGTGCCTTTGAAAACCTCTCAGGAAGTACAGTCCTGGGCAAAGGAGAGAAGGTGTGGTTAGAAGCAAAGCAGGACTATAATGGAGTAACCCAGAGAAGTTATTTTATGGGCTACCTTATTTTTACAGGCTAGAGTTCATATAAGTGAGTCAGGTTAGCACAACTGATTTCATAAGCTCACTTGTCAAGCTGACAATTAGTCTTAGTTTCTGGGGCACTTAATGGGCTACCTGCTGAGTCATAAAAATGGAATTATCTAGATTATTTGCAAATCTATATTCCTGATCTACATTCCTGTGGCATTGTGCAGTGCACTTACTTGTTAGGGTTGGAAGTCAGTCCTTTCAAATAAGTAAGCACTATTGAAGTCAACAAAGTAATTTTTGAATACAAATATTCACAGTGCATGCAGTATTATATTTAACTGTGGCTCATGCAGTGTTCTGAGAATTTTTAATGTTTTTGATAATTTGATAATTATGGATTGATAAAAATTTGATAATATGTATAGCATGGAAAAGATTTTCAAAGCCTTTGTATTCATTAGTTTGAAATTAAAGATGGAAACATAAGTAATTGGCTTCATCTTTTGTGTTAAGGGTCTTGGGTTCTAATACTGGGGAACAAACTGAAAAGTACTGAGCATCTCTACATGCTACTGGAAAGATCATATCTTTCCCTATTAGCTCTACTTCTTTGAAATATTTAAGCTGTTGTTTGTTGTTAATTGCTTTCAAGTTAGTTTTGACTTATGAATGAGGGTCCTGAATGCTAAGGACCTACAATCTCAGAGTTGTGGCTTCCTTGACAGAGACATTCCACCTCTAATGTGGGTTTCATCTTTTCCTACAGCTTTCAAATTTACTGAGTATTATCATCCTTTCCAATGAGTCCATGGTGTCCATGAGGCCTAAACACCCTAAAGGTGCCAGATCTGTTCCTGGGAGCTAAGCAGGATGGGCCCTGGTTAGTACTTGGATGGGAGACTGCCAATGAATATCAGGTAGGTGTCGACAATTTTAGTGTCTAATTTTATAATGCTAGAAATTTGGGAACTGAAGGAAAATTCCAAGCGGGGAGGGGGGAGAATGACACAATCCTTATTTGGAAACGCCCTCCTCCATAGCTACATCCTAGATGGCTGGCAGAACCACATTAAACTTTAATAATAATAATAATAATAATAATAATATAAAATTTTATTTCTATCCCGCCCCTCTGCAACGCAATCGGGGCGGCTTACAGTATAAAAACTACATAGTCACAATACCCTAGCCCACCCACCCCTTAAAATAATATTAAATTATAAAGGATTAAACACATACAATAAATAAAATATATAAATTAGAAATTTTTTAAAAACATACAATAATTTAAAAACTTTGCACATTAAACTGCAGCATTTTGTTGCACATCTATTTCCATGGGCCTACACCTATTAATGACAACATACACATACAGAAGGGGCACATTTTTGGCTTTGAAATAAGAATCACAGTGCATCATGAGAACACTGAGTCTTCTAATGGCATTGAAGTTCAAAACTTGTGAACCATATCTCCTCTGCTGGAAAAAAACAATCTGTCCACAGCTATTTTTGCATATCCTAGGATGACATCTAGAGGTAGATAAAGGAAACATTGCTACAATTCGGCAGGGGGCAAAGGTTTAACATGAGGAGGGAGTGGGGATAGGCTTGAAAGTAGGATCTACACTGCTCCAAGTGATTGCCTCCCAAGATGAACTTCGCTCTGTTACTTCTACCTGGTGGCAGTGATCATGCTTTGAGCATTTTTACTGCCCAGAAATGATCTACGAGAAAAAGAGATACAGAGTGTAGCATTTGCTGTCAGTGAAAGAACCTCTGACCACCTCTTCTTTGCAAGCCTGTACCTTCTCCTTGCCCCCTCAGTAAGGATTTCATTTTTGTACTAGATGTCTGGCAAGCAGAATGGTGGACAGGATGAAGCAGGGGAAATTTTTTTCTCTCTCTTGTTTCTTCCCTCCTTTTTAAATCATTCTCTCAGTCAGTCTAAAAGGTGCTACAATATCCCTTTGCCTAGCCTTTGCTGCCCTCCTGGAATAAGCAGCTATCTTCCTATTGCAGAGGCTCCTTTCATCAGAATGACAGAAGCAAATGGCTACCACACTGTATCTAACATGGTTTTTGATAGTTTCCCTAGATTTCTGCCAAAGTTCCAAAGTTTATGTTGTACAATTTATATTATCTTTCTCTCTTTCTCTGAGTAAAACACACACACACACACACACACACACACACACATATCTCCCCTGTTCCTTAAAAGAGGGATCTGTCCATATGCATCTTTCAAAAGATGCCACCTGTGGAAGAGGGAGGTATTGGCTGGGTGCAGCACAGGCAAGAAGCATAGCTCAGGGATGAAAATGCCACCCCAACCTGAGACACAATGCACATTAAGAGGTTTGTTGTTGTTGTTGAGGATCACAAGGCCTCAGTCAGGCCTTTGACAAGGTCCCCCATTGTATTCTTGCAAACAAGCTAATAAAATGTGGGCTAGACAATGTGAATGTTAGGTAGATTTGTAATTGGTTCACTGACTGAACTCAAAGGGTGCTCACCAATGGCTTCTCTTCATCCTGGACAGAAATGACTAGCAGGGTGCCACAAGGTTCTGTCCTGGGCCCAGCAGTAGTTAACATCTTTATAAATGACTTGGATGGTGGAATAGAGTACATGCTTATCAAATTTGCAGATGGCACCAAATTAGGAGAGGTAGCGAACAACCCAGAGGACAGGATCAGAATTAAAAATGCCCTTAACAGATTGGGGAGCTGGGCCAAAATTAACAAAATGAATTTCAACAGGGAGAAATGTAAGGTATTACGCTTAGGCAGAAAATATGAAATGCATAGATATAGGATCGGTGACGCCTGGCTTGACAACAGTACATGTGAAGGAGATCTAGGAGTCTTAGTAGACCACTAGCTGAACATGAGTCAGGAGTGTGATGTGGCAGCTAAAAAATCTATTGTGGTTCTAGGCTACATCAGTAGAGTATAGTGTCTAGATCAAGGATGTAATAGTTCTTCTCTATTTTGATTTCATCAAACCTCACATGGAATACTGTGTCCTGTTCTGAGCACCATAATTCAGGAAGAATATTGACAACAGAAGCAGCAGGAACAACAACAACAACAACAACAACAATTTATTTTTTGCCTGCTTCTCCCCAGGGATTAAGGTGGGAAACAATTCAGTAACACACAACACTTTGGACTTTATCACATGGGGCTGCAATTGTGGAACTATAGCATGACAATACTGCAAATGGTTTCCCATTATCGTATGATGTCATCGTCTTTCCATGGTCAATGTGTGCTCCACTCATTAATTGCTCATCACTTTTCATTGATGGAAAATCTGTGAATAGCCCTCAGTATCGTTCTTTTTGCAGTATTGATGTGCATGAAAAATCACATCCCGCTGTAACTGCGCAATTACAGTGTGAATGGGCGGTCCTTCCCCCCTCACCTTTACCAATGAGAACACAGGACATACAGGATGCTCTTTTATAATGAACTGTCACCTTTTCTTGGTACGTTTTTATGTTTGTTTAAGTGTTTATTTATTAATTTCTTTCATTATTTATGTGTTTTGGTGTGTTTAAACAAAGTCACATCTTCTCATGAGAATAGCCAAAATATTGCCCATACAAAATCAAGGAAGTAAAATCCTGTTCTTAAACTGCTAGTGGTGGTCATGCAGTGATTCTGTGCCAGTAGTATCACACAATTATGGTGTAGTATCACATATTTATGTTACAATTATGGTAATCATTATCCTGAACTCACAGTGACAAGTGCCTGAGGAGCAACAGGGGAGGGGTACAATTGTGCACAATAGAAGTCAAGAGCCAGTCCAGAGGTCAGTCACCAATAGTCCATACCAGATGCAAGAGTATTCAAAAGCCAGTCCAGAGTTCAGTAGAGTTGGGTCCAAGTCTGGGGTCACCAAGGGGTGGCTGCAACAGTCCAGAAGTCTATCCAAAGTCAAGGGAAGCAGGAACACAGGAGGAGTGCAACAGCTAAGATTAGCAGTTGTCAGCTTTGAAGCTTGAAGGAAAACTTCTGCCAGATTTATAGCCAGAGTTTCCAGACGAGGTGGACCTCAGAGAAGGGAAGAAGTCTGATATCTGGATCATCTATCACCGGCTAGCAGACTGTTTCTTCTTCAGAATGATGTATTTTTTCCTTATCTGCTTTGGCTGCCCACTCAGAGGGATCTTGGGCATTGTCTGCAGGCTGAGCCATGCTTTCCCTTTCTTCAGGCTGAGCCAAGCTTTCCCTCACTGCCTTGTCTGCATTCTCTGCTTCCTCCTGCTCCTCTTCCTCCTTGGCAATGGGATTCATGGCAATCATGTCTCTATGGAGATTACTCTCTCTGGCTTTTCTTTGCAAATGAAGATTCAGGAAGGACTCATCCCGCACTTTCTGCAAGCGCGCTGATGACTAAAAAAGCCAATCTGAGATAAACAAGTCCGGTTGCAGAAAGCACAGCAGAAAGTCTCCTTGGGTGATGTTTCTGGCTTGCGATTCTTTCTGTGTTGTCGTTTCTCTTCAAGACGTGTTCGGCGTGAGTTATCAAATAAAGCTGTAGCATTGTGGATATTGTGTCTCCTTGCATCCCGATGTGAAGCCAGGGCGGACCATTGTTGGTGATCAATTTGGCGAAGCCTGAGATGTTGTTTCAGGGAGTCCTTGTAAGCCGCCCCGATTGCTTGCAGAGGGGCGGGATATAAATAAATTTTATTATTATTATTATTATTGTATTGCTTTTTTGGAGCGCCCCTCTTACACTGACCCGTGGCGAGTTCACCGTACAGTACTATTTTGGGGAGGCGATGGTCCTCCATCCTAGAAATGTGCCCTGCCCAGAGCAGCTGTGTTCTCAATATCATGGCCTCAATCCTGGTGATCCCTGGTTGCTCAAGGACAGCAACATTCGTCAAATAGTCAGTCCAGTGTATATTTAGGATTGTACATATACAGCGTTGATGAAAATGTTTGAGGAGTCATAAGTGTTGGCAATAGGTGACCCATGTTTCAGACCCGTAAAGGAGAATCGACAGTGCAATGGCTCTATACACACTGATTTTTGTGCTTCTCCTCAGGTGTTTGTTACTCCAGACTCTTTTGTAAAGTCTTCCAGATGCATTATATGCCTTTGCTAAACTGTGATCAATCTCTTTGTCAATCTTGGCATCTGAGGAGATGATGCTTCCCAGGTAGGTGAACTGCTGAACGGACTTAAGCACAGATTTGCCCACGGCAATGTGGGGATGGTGGTGTTCATCCTGTGGTGCAGGCTGGTAGAGAACTTCCGTTTTCTTCAGGTTGACTTCCAGCCCAAACAGCTCTGCAGCTGTTGTGAAGCAGGATGTTAGGCACTGCAGAGCTGCTTCTGTGTGGGCAACAAGGGCAGCATCATCAGTGAAGAGCAGCTCACGGACTAGACAATTTAACGTCTTAGTGCGAGCCCTCAGAAGGCTTAAGTTAAACAGGCTACAAGACATGTTAAAAGTGGTGTTACATAAATGCCAGGTGATCACAAAAGGGCTCTCTTTTCAGATGATGTTGTTCCCCCATCATTATGCACCCATTCTGCTGCCGTTCCACTGGTGCTGCTTTTTATTGACAGGATAAGCCATCAATAAATCCCCTGTTCCATTTCTGTCACAGATGTTCCTGTTATGGAACTGAGATCTCAGCATCAATGGGAAGTCCCTGCCAGAACACTTCCAGGTGAGATCAGGACATCCAAGCAAGTGACACACTTTTTATGACCCTCCCCGGGTTACTTCTACTTTTTAAAGTATGTTTTTGTGCTTGCTATAATTTTTTTCATGTTCTTTTTATTTTTATTTTTGAATTTCCTATGCTCACATTTTCTTGCGAGAATCCATGGGATTTCAATCCAGGAAGTGAACAGAGCTCCGTCAGAGCTCCTTTCACTCCTGGGCTGCCCTGCCAACAGGAGAGAAGGTAAGTGCAGTGGGGAGAGTGATTGTGGTGGGACTGGGATGGGACAGGGGCAGGAGTGGAGACTGTGGCACAGAAACACTTTTTTACGTTCTTGTCTGATAATCTCCTAAGGAGCATTGCTTCCTTCCCACACAGATCTGTGTCCTAGCATTTCAAAATCACTCCCCACTCCCATTCTATGGCAACATCAAGCAATTCCACCTCCTTCTTGCAAGTACTTTTACTTTTTTTTACAACTTGTCACAGCTTTCTAGATTAGTAGGTGCAATTAATTCTACAAACAAGTTGCATTTGCCTCCTATGTAAAATGTGTTTTTTAAAATTTCAATAAGTTACTGTAGGAGGTTTCCATCTATACCAACATCAAAATTTTCATTTTCCTGAAATAGATTTAGGACTTTTTCGGACATTAAAAAAACAGTGCAAGCAGCCTCGCCATGTTGCGAGGCTGCAGCACTGCAGGGCGTCCCTTTCGGATGACGCCCGTCCCTGCCAGTACTGTTGTGGTACCGCAGGGACATTCCAGCGTTATATTTCGCCAATTTTTACTCACGATCAACTTTCGTGAGTAAAAATTGGCGAAATATAACACTGGAATGTCCCTGTGGTACCGCAACAGTACCGGCAGGGACGGGCGTCATCCGAAAGGGATGCCCTGCAGCGCTGCAGCCTCGCAATGTGGCGAGGCTGCTTGCGCTGTTTTTTTAATGTCTGAAAAAGTCCTTAGATACATTTTTGGTGTTTTGAGATGTAGTACAAATTCTGCCAAGAAAATCCTGTGATAGGTTCACTTTAGGGCCACCATTAGTTAGAAATTACTTGAAGGCACACAGAACAACAATTGCAAAAGTAGATAAGAAGTTAATAAGTAAGAGAAGGCATGCTGGGGAATTCCTTCCTTGTTCAGAAAGTACTATGACCATTGATAAAAGAGAACAGACAAAGGGGTATGGGAATGTGTTCAAGTGCAGCAGGCATTCAAAAATATCTGGAACTTCAGAAGATCCTGGACTTCGGAGAAGAAAACAGGCATTCAAGAGGAAGATAATTTCCAAAAAATTATGCTACTGCTATTACCATCTCAATATCATAGCCACTTTTGGAAAGGTTTGTTTCTTTTTCTTTTCCTGATAATTGGTCTAATTCTCTTCCCTTTTAAGGCTTGATTTTATTGCATTGTTAGAGAAATTTTGACAATGTTAGTAGGACAGGCATTTTTAAATATACTGTTAATCATAAATGCATATATTTGTAAAAATAAATATAAAATAAATAGTATAAATATAGCACACACATATCATGTGCGCCACAGTTTAAAGCTGTCCAAGTTGGTAACCAGCTAGTGTTAGCAAAATCCACAATTTAACTGTGTGTGGTATGAAGAAGAACTTCCTTATTGTTTCCTTCTAGACCAACATCAAAATTTTCATTTTCCAGAAACGGCTTTAGATACATTTTTGGTTTTTTGAGATGTAGTACAAATTTTGCCAAGAAAATCCCATGATAGATTCACCTTAGGGTCACCATTAGTTAGAAGTTACTTGAAGGCACACAGTAACAGCAGCAATTGGGAAAATAGATATGAAGGTAATAAGTGAGAGAAGGAATGCTGGGGAACTCCTTCGTTGTTCAATAAGTATTATGACCATCGATAAAAGAGAACTGACAAAGAGGTATAGGAATTATTTAAGTGCTTTTAATGCTTGATTTTATTGTTGATGTTATTTAATGCTTTGATTTGCATTGTTAGAGAAGTTTTGACAATGTTAGTAGGACAGAAACTTTAAAATATAAATAATAAATGCAGATATTTGTAAAAATAAATATAAAATAAAAAGTATAACTATAACAGACAAATATAATGTGAACCACAGTTTAAAGCTGTGCAAGCTGGTAACCATCTTGTGATAGCAAAATCCAAAATTTAACTGTGTGTGGTGTGAAGAAGTATTTCCTTATTGTTGTTGTGTGCCTTCAAGTCATTTCAGACGTATGGCAACCCTAAGGCAAACCTATCACAGGGTGTTCTGAGGCATAGAGTGTGACTTGCCCAAGGTTTCCATGGCGGAGTGGAGATTTGAACCTCAGTCTCTAGAGTCATAGTCAAACCACTACACCATGCTGGCTCCATACTTCCTTATACACATTGTGAATTCCCCACCAGTTAGCTTCTGGGAATCATCCAAAAAGGGGAGAAAAACTTCTGTTCATCACTTAGTGAGTGCAACATCATGACAAATAGCATATTTTTGTCACCATGCCTCACGCCCCATCTCTCAAATCATTCATAATTCAGCAATATTGGACATTTCATGAGGTCTAGGTAGACCAGAGCAAACCAAAAGTGGGTTCAAGGGAAAGTCACCCAATACCTAAAAAAGATGTCTTAGAAATTCCCAACAGACACGCCCAAGACAGGATTAAGTGGAGGCCCTTAGTGTCAGAGTCATCAAGGTGGAATGTGCTGATCTCCTCTTGGATGCTCTTGGCAGTGAGTCATACTCCAAAACAAACAGTGACTGGAACACCCATTATCGCCACAAATGTCTTCCATTGCACCTTTCCTCTTCCACAATAAGGAGGCTGCCATAAACCCACCAACCTTAATATCTCAGCCATTAGCGGCAATTAATGAAGTTGTGGTTTCCTTTGGTTAACTGTGGGAAACCCATCCAAGCATTGTTTTACACTCAAACACCCCTCCAGGATATGAAACTGGGTATAAATATTATTCTCAAACAATACCCAACTGTGCACAGTTCTTCTGACACTGTAATTCTGCTGGACTGCTGTGGCACCCTCAGATTCTCACCTGAGTCTTCTTTGCTGCCCCAAACCTCTGCTCTCCAGGACTGAAATTATAGCCCATACATCCCTGAAACTATTCCTCTATCCAATTCTTTTTGCCTTGACTCTTTGTTAGCCTTGTGTGGTTGTGGTTGCTTTGTGAGTGTGAGCACATGTGTGAATGCTTCCGTGTTATTTTCCAATAAAACCATTTTTATTTTACTTTAATTTGGAGTCTTGTCAGTGAGTACTGGTATAACACAGGTGCAAAGGTTCCATAAGTTACCCAACCTCTTGCAGCCATACCTTTGAGCTAATTAAATTTCCCTAATTTAATATCATAATTTTAGTATCATGAGTGGGTCAATTTGGGTAACAACTCAATTTGATTTGATTTATATGCTGTGTTTCTTCCAGAACAGGGCCCAAGACAGCTTCCAAAAAGATTGAATTTAAAAAATTACAATAAAATTTAAGACCAATTAAAACCACACCAATAATACACCATACTAAAACACTAAACTAAACAGTAAATGTTGAATAACTAACAGACCATGGTGTCTATGAATTTATGGCACCTTGAATACTAATTGTTTTATTATGACATTATAACATTTTGCCCTACTTTATCTCACTACTCTGTTCTGTTGCATGTTCTCCTTATTAACTTCTCTCCCTTGACTCTGTTATTTTCTTTGAACTCTATTCTTATACTCTTTAAGAATTTACCTGTGCCATCAGATTCTCCCCGCCCCATTGCAATATTTACCTGGAAGAGGGTTATCTTAAATCTCACTGACAATCTGATTATTAAATTAGCTGAATTTAGCTAAAGCATTAGCTAAACAGCAAAAGGCAGTAGTAGGCTTATTTCTCACAAAACAATAGAGATCTATGTTTTGTCTTCTGTCCTAGCTCATAGAAGGGCTAGAGACTTGTTTTTAAAATGAAAACTTAGAATCTGAGCCAGCTTATTGTCAAAAGGGGTACAGGGCAGAATGCCTAGAATCTGGAAAATTCCACCCATTCAGGTAATATGGCAACCCTAGCTGTGGTCCCTCCAGCAAAGTTGAGTGTTTTAAATAGAATTGATCATAATGTCTTATTATAAATATGAACACTCATTCTATTTAAATACTACTCATGGATGCTTGAGTATAAACCAAGAGACGCCTTCTCAATCATTTTGTTTATTTATTGTTTCCAGCAACATCGGGGTTTTTGGCAACTAGAATGTTATGTTCCTGGATTTTCAGTCTTAGGACTTTATCAGACCACACTCCAGAAACGTTCTTCTGCCAGCATATTTTGAAAAGTTTTTATGCTGGCAAAAGAACCCCCTTTACCAGACCTACCTCCAGCAGCATCAGAATGGCAGCCCCAGCATAAATGGAGCATAAATGGAGCTCCGTTTTCTTCTTGGTTTGAGATCGCCCCAATTCTCACGAGAAGATGCAAATGCGGCAAATTAAAAAAAAAAAAAGCAAAATTAAGACATAAAAGGCTAACACGAGCACAGAAGCACACTTTAAAAATCCAAAGTACATTGGGGAGGTTCATAAAAAGAGTGTCCCCTACCTGGATGGTGCTCTCACTCTGAAGTGTTCTGTTATTGACATTCTATTCATGTGAGCACAATGGCATGAGGTTTCAAATGCAGGCAATATCAGCAAAAAAGTGCCATGGGAGATCTATTGATGGCTTGGCCCATCAATAAAAAAAAACGGCTCATTTGCATTACATGATTGTGAAAGGACAACAGAATCTGAGATGCACACCCTTTCGTGTTCATTAGGCATCCTTATGATGCTGTATCTGCCTGGTCTGATAAAATCCTTAGTTTGTCCAGGACAGCATATATGGGAATCAAACATCATAGTCAAAACACCCCTTTCATTTCTGTACATATTATTTAATACATTCCTTTTCCTTTCACTAGGGAGATTTTCAGATGATCCTTGCCAAGCAAGGATCGTCCGGGATAGTTTCGTCGCAGCAGCGTGGCAGGGGGTCGATTTCGGACAACGCTGTTGTTGCTGTGAGACTGTCATTCCCTCTTGCGCTAAGGCTTGGAGCCTTCCACGCTATATTCACCAAGATTTTATTCACGGAGGTTGTCCATGAATAAAATCTTGGCCAATATAGTGCAGCAGGCTCCAAGCCTTAGTGCGAGAGGCAATGACAATCTCGCAGCAGTGACGGCGTCGTCCGAAATCGACCCCCTGCCATGCTGCTGCGACGAAACTATCCTGGACGATCTTTGCACGGCAAGGATTGTCTGAAAATCTCCCAAGTGTACATTAGGCAGATGAGATGTGGGGCTGAAGCCTTTAATCTCTTTCATAATAACTGACAAAATACTGAAGAAGTTTCTTTCTTGTTTCTGTTGCTGTAGGTATTTGGGGTTTAACAGTTCTTTTGGGGACAACTGCAGAGGTTCAAGAGAGACACAATTTTCCATGTTGTGTACCAGGACCCCAAGGTCCTCCTGGGCTCAATGGAAACCCTGGTCATAATGGGTTCAATGGAGAAAAGGGAGAGAAGGGGGACCCTGGAGAACAAGGTATGTTTCAGGACCGATTTAATAAGAAAGCTGCTTTCAAGTCCTTCAAGTGTTCTCCACATCCATTTTTTAAAAAACTTTTAAAAATTTTACTCAAAATCATGCAGGATCATCAGGTCCTCAGCTACACAGAATTAATTCTGAAAATATTGGCTTACCTCCCTTTCGATGCAGTCCCCAGTTGTGCCCATGTTGCATCCAAAAGAGCGGTGGCCGAAAATTATCCGACTTTGTCAATCATATGCAGCATGCCTCCCCAGAAAAGCTGGTAGCTGCGAGTTGCTTTTTTAAAACCAAAACAGTCACTTTAAACTACAGATGGGGTCTCAGGTCAAGAGATAAGGCAGTAGCTTCTTTTGATCTGATCTGATCTGTGTGCTGACTGGAAGCTTCCAATATCCACAGACTCTTCCAGCTGGTCTCCCCACTTTGCTGCTGCAGCTGCAGCCTTCCCTCTGCCCGCTCTGCTTCTCTCTCCCTTCCCCCACCCCCTTGGAAATCAATGGAGTGATGCCAAGGACTCTGGAGCTAATCTGAGCCTGTTTGCAATGAGGAATCCGACTCTGCATTCCACAATTCACTCCAGGATTTGGATTCTTTCCTTGATCTACTCCCCTTCCCCTGTGTTTGCTCCTCAGATCGGTGACAGCCAGTGAGTGAATGAGGGAGAAGCTGGGCCCCCCTCCCCATCACATGGCACCCACTGGACCACTGCCCACCCAGCTGCCCACCCATCAGTCAGTCATGAAGGCCGAGCCCTCAGCCGCAGCAGCCAGCGAGGTCCAGGGTGCCAAGCAGGATGGTTGAGGGCTGAGCGGGCCACATAGACCGCCCACTCCAGGAAGCTGCTGCCACTGCTGCTGCCACTGGGGACAAAGAGGGATGGGCGGAGCCACTGCCACTGCTAAAGAGCAGCTGAAAGGCTGCCACTGAAGGGCTCACCCCCTGAGTCCCAGCTGACAGGCTGCTGCTGCCCTGTCCCCAAGCTGAAGGGTCGAGCCGAAGGAGAGAGGGGGGAGTGAGGGCTCGGCCTTCATGACTGCCTGACAGGTGGGCAGGTGGGCAGCAGGTCCAATGGAGCTTGTGTGCTAGGGAGAAGGCCCTAGCTGCTCCCTCACTCGCTGGCTGAGGAGCAAGCGTAGGGGAAGAAGAAGGGGGTGGGGGAAGAGAAAGAGGAGCAGAGGAGGCAGATGGAGGGCTGCAGCAGCAAAGTGGGGAGACCGTTCCATATAGTAACAGCAATGGCGGATCCTGCATTGCTAGGCATCCCTTGCAAGCTTCCCCCTCCGAGGTCCGACCAATCACATTCTAGCTCTGCTCTGTGCCCCTATTTTGAGATGGATGCTGGTTGATCAGACCACCAATTATAAGGGTTTCCCTGCACTTTTTTTAAAAGACTGAGAAAATAGAGGGATGGAAAGTCACGGATTTCCTGTTTTGTTTTTGTTTTTTGCTTCTCCCCCTTCCAAATAGCACGAGTGTGGCCCACGGACTGTGAGGACCAATGAGATTCTTCTCAAATTCTTCCTGTTTTGTTGTTGTTGTTGTTGCCATGTAGTCAACTCCCAGGTTTTTGGCTTGCACTAAGCTGCTTTTGGGCTCTTTTAATGACTGGGTGCCTTCCATTTTACTTCCCCATTCACAAAACATCTGTGATGGACTTATATGAGCTCAGGCAATGGCAAAACCTGTCCTTTTCTGAAGGTGCAGGGAGCAATTTTAGTAAAGGAAATGTAATTTTTTAATATTGGGGATGCAACAGGAGTGGTGCAGCCCTCTAAGGCCCAGTGATAGACATGTGCCCCCCACATTTCAGGTAGTTACCCACTGTTGCACAAGGATATGCTGCAATATGCAGTGAGACCATTCATTGACTTTCTTGATATCTTAGCAGTGGTGCAGTTAGGTAATTTTGAACTCAGAATGTAATCATTTTATTGGAGGCCTTTCTTTGAATTATGATATATATATGGCTAAGGCTGTCCTGCTGTATTTAAGGTGTTCTTCTAACCTCTGCCCAGGTGACATCACCATACGTTAGAAAATACTTGTAGTGAAAGGACAATCTTAGCCTCCTCTGTTTATTTTCCAGAGCAGTTTAGGGCCTTTGCAGTCTAGACAGTCAGGACAGAAGTGATGGGGTGCATGCAAGGAATGAGTTCCTTTTCTTTATGAGAAAGTGTAAATTTCCCTTTATTTCAACGATGTCTGCCCCTCACCATTTATTTTCTCCCAAGAGAGGCTGCATAGTCTTTGGAAGCTAAAGTATGTGGTACAACAGATGGTAATAGGTATAAGATGTTTCCCTAAGCAATCATTGGAGTATGGTCAAGATGGCAAAAGTTATTAATGAGGAAGAACACACAAGTTAAGAAAGGCTGCAACAGTTAGCTTTTGCCTAAGGACTTTATCAGATGACCAGAAAACCCATTTCTATGGTGGCAAAAGAACATTCCCCCCCCCGCACTTACCTTCTTTCCCAGGAATTGCTCTCCGGCAATAAAGAGGAAGTGAATGGAGCTCTGTTCACTTCCTTGCTCGAAATACTGTGAGACTTCGTTGCGTGGGAAATTTAAAAACAAAAACAAAAATAACACACAAAAAGTTGCACAAAGAACACACACACACACTTTAAAAGTCCCAAGTAACCCAGGGAGGGTCATAAAAAGAGTGAAGTGTATCTGAATGTCCTGATCTCACCCGGAAGTGTTTGTGCCAGACCGGCCACACAGTGACGAGAGTTAAATGGCCAGAGGTTTCGCATACCAGCAATGCCGGCAAAAAAGCAGCAGGAGGATCTATTGATGGCTTAAGCCATCAGTTAAAAACTACAGGATTTTTACAGGGCATAACTACGAAAGGGCGACATTGTCTGATATGTGCGCCCTTTCCCGGTTATGTGGCATTGTTATGACACCATGTTTTGTCCATCTGATAAAGTCTTAAGTTTACAGGCGAGAAACCCTTCCCTCCCCTCTCACCCCACTTATTGAGTTGAGTGCAAACTTCTTTTGCACTTTGCACTTTCCATTTACAGCTATTGAAGTAAGATGAAGTGGAAAAATGGCAGGAGAAGAGAGAAATGGGAACATTTTAAAAGTAGCTGAAAAAGCAAGAGGACAGAAGATTAACCCGGACTGTTCCTGCCAAATATAGTCCAGTGCTCTCCCTCCTAAGCTATTTACTCCCACTTTCTCCTGATTGTTTTTCAGGTGCTCCTGGAGCCCCTGGTGTCCCAGGCTTTCCAGGCAAACAAGGACCAATTGGCCCAAAGGGGGAAAGTGGAGAAGTAGGCACTCCTGGCCTTCCTGGGTTGTGCCAACCACAACAGAAATCTGCTTTTGCTGCAAGTCTGGGGAAAAATTTTCCTGTACCTAATGTGCCCATTGTGTTTCACAACATTATCTATAATGAACAGCAACATTTTGATGCAGCTTCAGGAGTCTTCACCTGCCAAATCCCAGGAGTCTATTTCTTTGGCTACAACATGGAGACAACCAAGAATTCAAATGTCCTGCTAGTGAAAAATGGTCAGCCAGTGATGGGATCCTACCAGATTACTCCAGCTGGTTATGAAAACATGTCTGGAAGTACAATCCTTAGACTGGAGGAAGGTGATAAGGTGTGGTTAGAAGCAAGACCAGATTACAATGGAGTAACACAGACTAGTTACTTCTTGGGTTACCTCCTATTTGTGTCTTAGGCTATGCAGCCTTTAGAATCCTGATTCACTGTTATGGAATGTTTCTTTTAATAATTTAGTTAGCTGATTTGTGACTCAATTTAGCCTTGTTTAGATTCACGTGATCTGAGGAAAGCAGGAATATGCTTTCTCTTTCTGCCACCTTAATTGTTTCTCTTTCTCCTTCAATGTGTTGGAGGGTATAGATCTGCTGTCCAGACTGTTCTGTGCATTTAGAATATCTGCTTGATTTAGAAGCATGATTCTTCAAGGGTTAGACGAATATTAGAATAACAGATTGCAAATTTGTAATTCATTAGGAAGTTCCAATCCATCACTAGGGATTTGAATTGGGATAATATATTCTTATCACGCTACATGTGTTAATTGGTTACCAAGTGCCAGAATGTTTCTGTTATCAGCGAGAAGTTTTGGTTAACAATTGTTAATAATGTAGTTGTCACTGTCAATATTTTCAATACTTAATTTCACCCTGACTACCCTATCCCCACCTCAAAAATGCAGAACACACACACACACACATATCCAGTTGAAATTGTGGGTAAAACGTGCATCTGAAGAGGTGGACTATAGGCCACAAAAATCCATGCTGTAATAAATTAGTTAGTCTTTAAGGTACCACAGGAATTATTGTTTTTTTCTGCAACAGCGTAAGAGGACTGCTCCTTTGGAAGCTGTTCAAGGGTTCTATATAGCGTGAAGAACCTACCCATGTAGCACAGGGTCTCAGCTGCAGACAAGGGCAGGAATCCTGTTGGGGCTTTACACTGTATAACCAGCCAGCTGTGCAAGTAATTGGACATTTTCCCAGCTTGTATAAGGAGGGTTCCAAGACTTCCGTATGCAAGCACTTACTCTGGTGATGCAACAGCTCACAGTTCTCCTGGAAAGATGTGCAAGCACAGCTCCTGCTCTCTCTCTCTCTCCCTGCCAGTGTTGTCACCTTGGTTTGCTCCAAACTCTTGCACTACTGGCTCTCAGTAGGATCTCAGTCAAGAATTGGCAAGAAACACTGATTCAGTTTTTTAAAAAAATCTGTGACATTTAATCTATAATTTAAGTAGAAACATTTCAGATAACAGAGACTATGGAGATTTTCACACGGGCTCTATGTCCCGTGGCAGGAACAGAACAGGGCTGGGAAAAGTTTTCCCTTTCGGACGACGTTGACCCCATTCTGTCCTGCATCCATCCTGCTCCCGAACAATGTAATCATGATTTTTCATCATGAATAGATTTCCCGTTCTGTCACTATCATGCAATCATGGGTGTGTGAACAGGAGCCCTGTTCCTGTTCCGAAATGACAGCTGCAGAGGGGAGGTCTGTTCCAAGCATTTCCTGGTACGGTCTGGACATCCAGGTAAGTGGCACCCTTTATTTTACCCTCCCTGTTTTGATTGTGTGATTTAAAGTGTGTTTTTGTGCTTGGTGAACTGATTTTATGTTTGGGGGAGTTTTATTTTTTAAATTTACTGCTCGGCCGTTATCACGTGATAATGTGATAATGTTTCAGATGGCCGGTTGTAAAAGTAGCCTTACGACGGCTGCATTTACGGTTGGCCAGCGAGGGGAGGGGGAGCCCATTCCTGCCACGGAATTAAGGTAAGTGTGTGAAAGATTTATATTATTCTGTGGCAGGAACGGGAGAGGAGGTGGCGGGGCAATAACGGGGCATTTTGGCCCCGTGTGAAAATCTCCTATGATGCCTAACTTTAGGATGATGGATACAGTTACGCTGCAGGCATGACAGGCAAAGAAGCTATTGAATTACGGTGGTGCACAACAGGGTACTGTGAAAGATGTTCTATGGCCTGATGTGCAATATGGCCCATTGTGCATTGGGGCATGTTGTGCATTAGACACGTTGTGCATTGGGACTGTTCATAATGGTCATGCTGCTAACTTTGTTAGCACAATGGTCCAGAGACATGGCTATGTCTCTGCTCCCCTCCTGAGAATATGAACATTGTGCAGCATTGCAGTTCACCTTTGCATGATCATAAATCAATTGACTGTGATGTAACTACCTAGGTAGATAGGTTGATTCCAGGCTGATATATCCTGGTGCTACTAATAAAAAGACACTGACTTCCAGTTTTATGAAGGAAAGTAGGATCCAGTCAGACCTCCATATGCAACCAACCATGGCCTGAAAATCCCCCCCATGCAAAATAAAATAAAATAAAATAAAATCCAAAAGGCAAACCTTGCTGTTGACCATTTTATATAAGGGATGCCATTTTACTATGCCATTGTATATAATGGGACTTGAACATCCATGGATTTTGGTATCTGTGGGGGGTCCTGGAATCAAATCCTAGCAGATACCAAGGGTCCACTGTATAAATAAGTACATAACTATAAACAGTGCAGCTGTTCCGACTTTTTCTTCTCAATGGATTTTCTATGTTATTAAAAAAAAAACACAGAAGAAGCAGTAGGATAATAGAGAAGGGTTACAAATGGAAAATGAAGTCATCTGGATATCACATGAATGAGGGACAGCTATGACAATTTTTAAAAAAAGGTTTGCCTAGAACCACTCAAAAAGAGATAAAGCAGAAATGAAGGGAGAAAAAAAAGTGAAGGAAGTCCACCTGAGATGGGAAATTTGGACTGTAATTTATGGACCAGAATTGGGCTATAGCCCAATTTTATGGCTAAACTCGCATTCACAAGCAAACAAAAGTGGTAAACTATGTTGTTTTTAGATCATTAGATCTTACTTTCCAAAATGCAGAGTTACCTTTATTTTCTTTATTTATGGACAGTAATGCACAGTTTTTGTTTCTAGCACACAAACAAGCCACACAAAACTGGAAACAGGCAGGAATCTGGTTTCAGGTAGCTTTAGACTTCGCACTGAATTTAAAAAACCCACAAACCTATGAACTTAGATATAGTAGAGGAGAACATACAGAACACAATTTCTCAGAAAAATAGTTCCAGTTCATTGACTGTTTGAACCATAATGGTGGTTTGGAACATCCTATTACATGGCCAGAAATTTTGGAGTGATCTGTTAACAAAATAACTTAAACTGTCTGCTTAAAAATTTTCAGTATTTGTTCCCAGAGCAATGCAAATCCATAATTGGCAAACTTTTATAATTTCATCCTACCATGTAATTGTACTAATTGCCCATATTAATTGTCTGTAAGCTGTCAATGTGTTGTTCAATGTGTTGTTAAAATTTGATTTTATTCAATAAATATTTTTTTAAAAAAAGAAAGACAGTCAGAAAGACATTGCACAGAATGAGGTGGAAATCCACTTCAGGCATGAGCAAAGTCCTGAAAGACTGGAGGGACCTACTTATCATTCAGCTTGGAATACCCTATTTCAAAAAGTTAGTGCTCATTCTGTAAATTTCACTGCACAAATATGCATCCTGAAACCTTTTCTCAAGACCTTTTTGTACCTGTCTCTTGGTGACAGGTAGTACATTTTTTAGAAAGGTACAAACGTCTTAACGCAATAGCAGAGAAAATTCAAACAAAGCAATGCAACCAAGAACTGACAAAACTGATGCCCTGAGACAAGCCAATGACATTTAGTGTGATCTAAAAGAACCAACAACCTTGGTTTTATTTCTGAAATGAATAAAATGACAGAAACCAAAGACCTGGCACTGATGTAAAGCTACAATGGATCTTTCCCCTGGTAGTAAGTTGTCCTGGAAAAGGTGGATTTTGCATCTTTTGATGGGTAGCCCATGCTTGACAGTGGCTTGCCATTTTCTCAGGCTCCTGGGGTGATTAGTTTGATGAAGTGTTTTCATAAATCATGCTCCTGCTGGAATCTAATTGACATCAAGGCTTTGGAGAAAAGGCAGAAGAAACTCTTGCTGCCCCTATGAGTTGAAGATATATGAGACTTACATGCTTAGGTGAAAAATGGGAGAATAACGCCATGAGCTTTACAAGGGGTTTGACATATAGTTCCATACATTTAAAAATCTTGGCAAATGTGCCTTCAAATGACTAAGAAATATGAGAAATGTACTGCACACTAAACATTACCTCCTCACTACAACCAACGACTTCCTCCCTCTGCAAGGTCCTGTCTCCTCCCCTTCTTTTTACCATTCATCAATCAATGGAGGAAATTCATGGAGAGGGCTTGGAGAAATACAGCCCGGCTCTCCATTTTATATCTACTGTACTCCCTATTTCAAAAAAGGCTGTTTTACATTATTGGCCAATCAGATGACCTAATTTATGAGATCAATTGGCAGCACTATGAGGAAGAGACAGGCAGCGGTGACCAGCTTCAGCGGTAATACAGGAGTGTAGTAAATACGGTAGGGAGTAGGAAGTCCAACTTCCCATGCCTCTAGCTCCTTTTCAGGTCCAAAATAGCATTTTTTTATCTGTGTGGAAGAAACTGGTCCCTATAAGGGTCAAAAAATGTTTACATATACAAAGCTTACCTGAACCGGTTGTTTAATTTAAATGCACATGTTGCTAACTCTGAATAAAAAGTTAGTTGAAACATGCTGAAATACTCTTCTTTTTTGACAGTATAGAAATCTATGCCTCTACTTTCCGTGTTATTTCTGCCACTGGTCCCAAATTTTCTGTTAAAGAAGTAATGCCTCAGAACACATCTACTTTGTTAACTGAGGTATACCTGTATTAGCTATTGCTCCTAGTTTGTTGTCATCTGCATATTGGATGACATGATGGCCTCTTTTCCTTCATCCAAATAAAAGATTTTGAAGAACACCAAGCCCAGGATATAACCCTGAGGCACCTCACTTGTCACTTCTCCCCAGGATGATGAGGAACCATTGGGAGTGCTCTTCAGATGTGGTCCATCAACTGCTACAAATACATCTCACAGTAGCATTGTCTAGTCCACATTTCTACTCCAACTGAGGCTCTCCTATATCTGAAATGTGGTACAGTAGCAGTTTCCAATGCTCTCTCACATTTACCCTGACATCTTCTCCAAGTGGGATGAAAATTATACAGCATAGCTTGAAAAGTTAATTTTAAAAAATGAGTAGAAAAGACCAAAGATGAGAAAAATATGTTCCTTTCCTGCTCTTCCAGTGCAAGCCTTGCAGAGTTCAAGAAGTTGAGAGTCATCTGCCACCGAGTCTCTTTCCCTTTACCCCAGCTTAATTGTTTTCCAAAAAAACTCAAAATAATAGGACACCTGAGGGAACACTTTGCCAATCCTCCCTGTCAGATATATTCTATCTATCTATCTATCTATCTATCTATCTATCTATCTATCTATCTAATTCTCTTGGGTATGTTGCCTTTTCGAGTGTGCTGACTGGTCATTTAGGAAACATACCCGACCACTCCTTCAGCCAATCACCACCCACATGCAAATCTATATATTCCAATGTCATACTGGGAGTGACCAAACAATGTGCTACAGTGTTGGCTGTAGTTACTAAGGCTGCAGGCCTTTTCAGTTCACAAATATTTCAGGGCTGCACAATTCCCACTTATGACCTAAGTCTACACAGTAATATATCCATTCCCACTGAAACAGGACCCAGGCCGAGGTCCCGCTGCTGGTGGAGAGACATCATTGCTGAGATGGGACCCAGGCAGTCAAGTGGCAATGATAGTGGGAAGCCGCTGCTGCCGCTGCAACAGGACCCAAGCAGTCAACTGGTTGCTGATGACACATTTCCTCATTAAGTCCCACTCCCTCCTGAATTGTTTTCCTGATTAACCAACTTTCAGACAGTCAGCCCATTCAGGCATAACAAAGACATTAGTATTAATACATACTAGAATCTTTACAACAAAGCTGGTACACAATGAGAAGAGTACACAGCCCCAGTGTTCATTCCAGCTACAGTAGGACCCCCGTATCCACTGATTCATTTGTCCACGGGACACAAAACAGTACACCTACCATAGAGTCTTCCTAGAAAATGTGTCCTCTCTAGCCTCTCTAGGCAGCAGGGCAACAGAGTGAGCCACCCCCAGCAATTCTGGGAAAAGTGTGGTAAGCTGAGCAGCGGGAGGAGGAATTCAAATCAACTGGCCTACCTTACAGGGTTTTCATGAGGTCTATTAGGTGTGTCTTGGGCAGTTTCTTAATGGTATATGATATGCTGGGTCCAACTAGTTTTATTAATTCATTTGACCCTTTCCAAGCAAACTTTCTTTTGTCAAGGGGGTCAGGGCTGGCAGAGAAATGGTCTGGTGATGTTTGAATCGTGTGTGTCTTTTCAGAAACACCAATTCACTGCTTCTGGAATGGATGGGAATTAAATTTCAAATGCCTCCTGGTGTAATGAATTGAGCTGGTAAGCATTGGAAGCTACCATTGCCATGCACTCAGCAGCAATAGTTGGGGACTTTAAGATAATGGCTATACGGATGCTCACTATCATCAACCAGGGTCCTTTTTACATCACACACTTACAGCACTATGATTCCACTGCCATGGTTCCACCATATTGACTCCTGGGATTTGTAGTTTTGAGAGTGGGATTTAGAATTTTTGCCAAAGAGCTCTAGAGCTGCACCAAACTACAAACCCCAAGAACCCACAGGTCATTGCCATAGCAATTAAAGTGGAATGCTAGTGCCATAACTTTATCGGTATACAGGGCTCTATTTTCCTTTGTTGCCGATTTCTTCTCCCCTCACAATTAAGTCTGCAGTTTGCTTGGGAAGGGGAGGATTGAGCCCATTATGACACTTACCTGTAATCCCGGCAAAAGGCAGCCCCGGCAATGAACGAGGAGTGAGTAGAGCTCCGTTCACTTCCTTGTCTGAAATCTTGTGGATTCTTGCAGATACCTACCATGGGAAATTAAAAAAAAAAAAAAACAACCCAAAACGAACACTCAAAAAGTTACAAAAAGCACACAAACACACTTTAAAACTTACAAGTAAACTGGGGAGGATCATAAAAAGAGTGTCACCTACCTGGATGTTGCAATCTCACCAGGAAGTGTTCTGGCTGGTCTGGCCATTCACGTTGTAATAATGTGGGGGGGGAAAAGACATGAGGTTTCAAACGCTGGCAATGCTGGCAAAAAATCACCACAGTCAATCTATTGATGGCTTGGGCCAGAATGGCTTATGGATAAACACAAAAGGGCAACATCATCTGATATGTGTGCCCTTTCATGTTTGTGTGGTGTCATTATGACACCATATTTCGTGTGTTTTATAAAGTCCTTAAACTTCTTGGGGCCTTAGGTTTACCTCATAACAAGGTAAATAAGCTCATTAATGCTCCCCGCTCTGAAGTGGGACTAACACTATGGCTCAGTCACAGCTGGGGCAATCTGTCCATCTAAGTGAATAGGAATGCTCCCAATCTTGCATCCCTTCTTGTGCTCATCAAACCTCACATGACAAGAAAAATAACAAATAAATATAAGTCCCCACTCTGACCTGACAGAATTGCTGATGCCTGTCAGCTGTCTGAGGAGTTTTTCACACGGGGCCAAAATGCTTCTTTGCCTGTCATGCCTGCAGCATAACTGTATCCATCATCCTAAAGTTATGCATCATAGGAGATTTTCACACAGGGCCAAAATGCCCCGTTACTGCCCCGCCACCTCCTCTCCCATTCCTGCCACAGAATAATATAAACCTTTCACACACTTACCTTAATTCCGTGGCAGGAATGGGCTCCCCCTCCCCTCGCTGGCCGGCCGTAAATGCAGCCGTCGTAAGGCTGCTTTTACAACCGGCCGTCTGAAACATTATCACATTATCACGTGATAATGGCCGAGCAGTAAATTTAAAAAATAAAACTCCCCCAAACATAAAATCAGTTCACCAAGCACAAAAACACACTTTAAATCACACAATCAAAACAGGGAGGGTAAAATAAAGGATGCCACTTACCTGGATGTCCAGATCGTACCAAGAAGTGCTCAGAACAGACCTCCCCTCTTCGGCTGTCATTTCGGAACAGGAACGGGGCTCCTGTTCACATGCCCGTGATTGCGTGATAGCGATGGAACGGGAGGTCTATTCACGATGAAAAATTGTGATTACATTGTTCTGGAACAGTCATGGGAGCAGGATGGATGCAGGACAGAATGGGGTCAAAGTCGTCTGAAAGGGAAAACCTTTCCCGACCCTGTTCGGTTCCTGCCACGGGATATATAGCCCGTGTGAAAATCTCCTGAGCATGTGCAAAGGAGAAAAATTGCTTCAGATGCTGTCTTAACTCTTCATAGTTCATTACTAGTATTAGGCACCAAAGAGAGCCTGCTAAACAAGCCAGGAGCTAAGTATGATCGGACTTCTCACTATGGGAGGAGGGATTTAATAATCTCTCCAGAAGAAAGGAAGAAGAAAGTGTGTGTAGATAGAAGCACCTGCCCAGAATCCTTAATTTTTCATTTGCTTGAGCATGCCTGGAACAAAGCCACCTGGCAGCCATTTTCTGATGGAATTACTCAAACTTGGAGTGCAGTTGCTGAGGTCATAAACACAGGCAAAAAATATGAGGCAAAAACCTTGGATTGCTCTGCAGTAATAGCACATCACAGCAGCTGCGATTTGTCTTAATGGTGTTTTGGCCCCCAAAAGCTTTGCATGCCCACTGGTCAAGATGGTGGCCACGAGTGATTTACCCATGTTTTCATTTGCCTTATTTGCAACTGCTGAACTATTTTCCATTGTGTGCTTAAGCGATAGTTTGCCTGTAGGAACCCCCCCCCCAACACATTGTTTTATCGCCTTAACGATCACTCCTTATGACGGAAATCCAACATGGTGGTGCCAGGCATTTGTCCTGTTAGGAAGCCCCACCCCCTGCACTTGTCTAGACAATCAGCTTTGCGCTTCCTGTCCTATGGGAAAGCAATTCAAAGTGAATCAGTTGTCCCAAGAAGCAGGAATGCGCATTCCCCTCACTGTTTTTAAAAAAACTCCAGGTAAAGTGACAAAGGCTTTTTCTTTGGAGTTTTTGACATTTTTGGCCCCCCGTCCTTCCAAATACAGCAAAACAATGTGGGATCCCATTAAAAGTAGGATTGTCCTCACATTCTGTGAGGAATAGTTTTACCATTTAGACAGCCCTACAGCAGGGTACAGTAATTCTAATTTTTATAGAGAGGAGTTTTTGATTTCAGCCACCAGTCATGTGGCAGTCTTAACTAAGCATGTGCAAATGTTAAAAGAAAATTAAAACTGCATGGGAGTGTCGGAGTCAGTAGCAGCTGGTTTACGATTGCTTCTCTAAGCCAGGATTTTGGATCTTGATAGGTAGTCCCCCTCCCTCTTATTTTGATACTCCTCTTCCTCCCCCTGTTCTTTTTTGGTACTATTTCAAAAATGCTGTAGTTTGTCAGGGATTTTTTTTTTTAAATAGTGATTATGGTGGCACTTCTTTTTTCCCTGCTTTTAAGAAATCTGACAGTGTCCTTTTGTTTGAAAAGTCAATTTATGTCTATTACTTGTAGTTATTTTCCCCTCATTGCTTTTGTTCCTGTGTTGTTTTCAGGATTTGTGTTGTTATGCTCCTCCTGTGATCATTTTTATGTGGGCTTTATATCTTCCTATTTTTTTAAAAAATGGATTTGGGCTTTGTGACCTGTATTAATTTTGGGGCAACTAGCTCTGGATGGCTTTTGAGGTCTGCATTTATAGTTTTCTGTCTGGATTTCTCATTTGAGAATCAGTAAGTTTTGGGGTGCCTTGTAGTGCCCTTTGAACGCTCTTATTAGTTTTGAAGAACTCTGTAGTGGCCTTTGAGACTTGCATTAATTTTGGGAAATCTTCCAGTGACCTTTCAAACCTGAATTTATTTTTTAATGTCCGGATTTGTCCTTTGAGATCTAGATAAATGAGTGAGGAGAAAGCACTTCAGTGACCTCTGAGTCTTGTATTTATTTTTGTGTGTCTGGATTTAGTTTTTCAGTCCTGTATTAGGTTTGGGCTGCCTTTTAGGGGTTACTGAGACTTCCATTAATATGATGGAGTTGGGGGGTGGTGGCTTGTAGTGGGGTGGTGGTGGGTTTTTTGGTCTTTTCCATTCCACAGCTGGCAGCTCTGCAGCTGAACTCTTCCTGCAAGGAGGTAGTGACGTGGCTTATTGGAGGATGGGGATTACTGCAATGGGCAGGAGAAGCCTCAGACCTTTTTCTCTAGCACAGAACCATATGTGCAATTGCAGCATCCCTTTGCCTTCTTTTCTTCTTTCTTTTGCTCAGAACAAAGGTTTTAAAAGCTGATTTTGTTGCAATCAGATTCCTTTTCCAAGGAGTGGGATACATGGGGCCCATCTATACAAGGAGGAAAAAAACCCCAGAGTATCTTGTAGTAATGGCATTTCACAATAGTAGTGACATGTCTTAATAGTGTTTATGGCATCAGAAGCCCCCATAAGCTTTGCATGTAACATGGCAGCTGTGAGTGATTTACTCGTGTTTATGGCCCTCTTATCTATCACTCAGATAGGCCTGAGGAGACTTCCACAAAAACTGGGCAAGGTTTGCAGTCAGGAGAACTTGGTTATTAACCACTCCAAAACTAAAGTAGTTATTTTTTTTTCTAAAAGGAAGCACCCCCACAAATGGTACTTAGATGGCCACCTGACTGAGAATATTATAGTTTCAAATACCTGGGGGTACATTTTTCCTATAATGGAAATAGGAAATGTCATTTAGAGGCAGCAAAACTTTTAGCTTGGAGGACAGCAAAAACAATACTAACCTTTGGAAGGGTCAGTGGAGGTTCCCTGGTAGGCCCCATTCTTAAAATCTTTATGTCTAAAGTCCTGCCCCAATTATTATATGGAACAGAGCTATGGGGACAGGTCCATGTTGTAGCAGCTGAAACCATCCAGGACAGATTATTGAAAGAAGTGTTAGCTCTTCCTCCAGCAGTACGCTCTTCATTATTAAGGCTGGAAGTGGATCTCCTTTCAATTAAGGCTAGAATCCACAAAGCAGTTCTACTTTATGGGGAAAAGATTGATGAGCCTGGATTACTGTAATTTAGCAAAACAATGTTTCACTGAACAACTTGCTAAGGGAGGATGGGCCCACTTTTGGACAACATTGTCCCTTTCCTACTTTGAAAATGCCCAGATCTCTATCATTCATAAGGAAAAAAAAATCTATTAGAGATAAGATTTTTGAGTTGGATTCCTCCAAAAATATGCTTGCCAGTCAACAGCAAGTGTTCTCTCCATGGTACAGCTTTATAAAGAGGGAACAATATTTCCAGCAGTATTTTGAAGACTTAACATTCATCGCACTGAAAAAAGCCTTTACTGCCCTCTGTTTTCAGAAAATGCCTTCAGCTCACTTAGAGGGAAGGTATAAAGAGATCCTTTACACACAGATTCTCATGAGACTTCACTGTGTGGGAAATTCAAAAATAAAACAAAAATAACACATAAAAAGTGACAGAAAACACACATACACACTCAAACACTTACAAGTACAATGGGGAGGGTCAAAAAAGTGTATGACCTGGATGTTGCATTCTCACCTGGAAGTGTTCTGGTTGGTCTGGCCATTGATGGAGTAAGTATGCAGAGGGGAAAAGTGCTAGGTTTCATACGCCATCAATGCTGGCAAAAAATGGGCACAGCCAATCTATTGATCAGTATATTGGCAGGACATAAACGTGAAAGGGCAATGGTGTGTGGTACACGCGCCCTTTCACATTTATGTGGCATCATTATGAAGCCATATTTAGTCCAACTGATAAAGTCTGTTGTCTATACAAGACAAAAACCCTCAGATTGTCTCACCATAATGGCATTTCACAATAGCTGCGATTTGTTTCAATGGTGGTTTTGCCCCATAAGCTTTGCATGCAGGATGGCGGCCATGAGTGATTTACTTGTGTTTGTACTTACCTTAATTTGCTGCCACTGAACTTTTTTTTTAAAAAATTATGTCCACGGTGCTATAGACCGATTTTTTGATTTAACAGAAAAGGGAAAAAAACCACCCTCTTTTGTCACCTTAGTGCTCGCTCACTAAGCCGAAAATCCAACATGGTGGCAGCAAGCACTTGCTTTACTAGCAAGCCCTGCCCCCCTGCCCTCACCCGCCAATCAGCTTTGCACTGCCTCTCCTATGGGAAAGCAATTCATATTGAATTGCTTGTCCCAACAAGCAGGAATGAGCATTCCCCTCACTGTTTTTTTTTTTTTTTTAAACCCAGGGAAAGCCATGAAGGCTTTTCCTGCAGAGTTTTTGATGTTTTGCCTCCCCCTTCTGAATACGGTGAAATGATGCAGAATGCCATTAAGACAAGTAAGGTTCTCCTCACATTCCACAAGGAGATTTTTGCCATTTAGACAACCCCATAGTTAGTGATTTTACTCAACTTACCATCAGTTTTAAAGAGGTTTAAAGAACAAAAAGTCAGAGCATACCTTTTTCAAACTAGAGAAATTCCTTCCTTCCAGATGACAAAATTCCAGTTGTTGATGCCCCACCTAAGCAAGCAGATAAAACTGCTTCCAGCCACACCAAAACCAAGATTCCAGTTTCTTCCTCCCCCTGACACCTCCCTTCTCAGCACAGAAAACCCCTTCCTCCAAGTGATGACAGGATTCCAGTTTCTTTCTCCCCCTCATGCGCTCTCTTCTAAGCAAGCAAAGGAAACTGTTTCCTTCCAGTAATGCCAAGACTGCCATTGCCTTCTTCCCCTATGCATTGTAGGTGAGATTTTGGTTAAAAAAATATACATTCTGGCAAAATGTAAATTGCAGCAATGCAAACTGCAGAATGCTAATGGATTTTAGCAAACATGAATCTGAGCAGAATTCCAGAGTTTCACTGGATAAAATGGGTTACAGAATTCAAGGAGACTTTAAGGGATGTGCCCACAGGTTCCAGCTCATTTTGAAGACCAGCTGGTCTCCTGACACTGTGCATTGCAAAAGCCCATATTGCTCTGCTTGATCACCAAAAGGGCACTGCAAAGGGTGGAATCACATGATAAGGATTTTGCCCTGCTATGCCAGGGCTTTTCAGATTATCTGATGTGGGAGACCAGCAGCCCCCCCCCCCCCGTGTTCCAGGGAGTGGCACCATGTTTTTGTCCACTGGCCACACATTTCTTTAGTTCCTGGAAACTCAGCAGAGTCCATAAGTCAATGGCACTGGTGTAGGAACCACTGCATTGAGTAGCACTGCTAATCTATGCTATCTCTTCCTGAGGAGTGGCAAAGTAGATATCTTGTACTTTGCATGCAGATTGCTATTTTAATTCCTGAGCTCTCCAGTTAGAAGGAGAGCTTGGAAAAGTTCCAATTCAAGAGCCTGGAAAAGTTCAATTTTGTACTATAGCTCCCAGAAATCTGGCTGGGACATTTTGGTAGCCACCCCCCAACACAAAAAAAAAGAGATAATTTTAAGTAGCAAGTGATTATTGAGAGCCAGTATGACTGCATGATTATGAAGGTTGCTGTCCAATAAGTAGTAGGTGATTTGAAATAGTCACTGCCAGTCAGAACAGACAATATTATACTTGTTTTATAAAGAATCAGACCTGGTACAAATTAGCTTTCCATGATTTTCTGAAGGAATCATTAGGATCGTCTTGGAAAGATGTCATCAGTGCCACAGGGTTCTGTCCTGGGCCCAGTGCTATTCAACATCTTTATCAATGACTTGGATGACAGAATTAGGGGCACACTTATCAAATTTGCAGATGACACCAAATTAGGAGGAGCAGCTAATAACCTAGAGGGCAGGATCAAAATTCAAAATGACCTGGATAGAATGGAGAGCTGGGCCAAGGCTAACAAAATGAAATTCAATACAGAGGAAATGTAAGGTATTGCACTTAGGGCGGAAAAACAAAATGCATAGATACAGGATGGGGGAGACCTGGCTGAACAAGACTACGTGCGAAATGGATCTCGGAGTCCTAGTAGACCACAAGTTGAACATGAATCAACAGTGTGATGTGGCAGCTAAAAAGACCAATGCGATTTTGGGCTGCATCAATAGAAGTATAGTGTCTAGATAAGGGAAATAATAGTGCCACTCTATTCTGCCTTGGTCAGACCTCACCTAGAATACTGTGTCCAGTTCTGGGCACCACAATACAAAAAGGATATTGACAAATTGGAGCGTGTCCAGAAGATATTGGAAGTATAATAATATACTGTTTAAAATACCAGGGTATGTTGTCCCTGTTTAAACATCCACACTGTATTTCACACGTTAGTGTAGAATACAGCCTATTTAGCAGAGTTTAAAACAAACGCAGCAGCATGTAGCGTTAGATTGTTAGCATACATATAAAACCACAGCTTAGTAAATAACCAAAAACCCTTTGTCTTTTCCCAAGTTGTTTAACTAGTAAAATAACCATTCAAGACTCAAAGGTTAGTTTAAAAAGTACAAAAGCATCTTTACTCACAGCTACAGAGCTCATTCTTGGCAGGAATAAGAAACTCCATCAAAACAAACTAAAACTACTTAAAAATGCTTAAAAATTACATTGTTACAAAACTATGTTCAGGACTCCACTGGCTGAGTCCTCTCAGTTCAAAGGCCATATGGTTTGTTAAAAGATCATGGCTTCTGGAACAAAGAAGGAAACTCAGACACTCCCCTTCATCCCAGATTCCCCAATAGCAAAACTTCAGGAAGTTGCATCAGCTCATCTTATATGGCTTCTCAGTTAACCCTTCAATAGCAAAACCATTTCCACTTATTGGACTGCAAACTATATTTTCCAACAGAAGAGGGCGACTAAAATGGTGAACGGTCTGAAAACTATGCCTTATGAGGAAAGACTTAGGGAGCTGGGTATGTTTAGCCTGGAAAAAAGACGGTTAATGGGCGATATGATAGCCCTGTTTTAAGCATTTGAAGGGATGTCACATTGAGGATGGAGCAAGCTTGTTTTCTGCTGCTCCAGAGACTAGAACACGGACAAGGGATACAAGCTCCAGGAACAGAGATTCCACCTCAACATTAGGAGGAACTTTCTGACAGTAAGAGCTGTTCGGCAGTGGAACACACTCCCTCGGAGCGTGGTGGGGTTTCCTTCCTTGGAGGTCTTTAAACAGAGGCTGGATAGCCACCTGTCAGGGATGCTTTGATTGTGATTTCTGTGTGGCAGGGAGTTGGGTGGCTCTTGTGGTCTCTTCCAACTCTACAATTCTATGATTCTATGAGGATTATGGTTTGAGAATGGATAGTTAAAATACCTTAGTGTGTTTCTTGAATTTCCTTTTGTAAATTTAAGCAAGATCTCTCTGGGGACCTGAGGCACCATTGTAACAACTGTGCTTTTTGCCTCTTAAATCATAGAATCATAGAATCATAGAGTTGGAAGAGACCACAAGGGCCATCCAGACCAACCCCCTGCCATGCAGGAAACCTCCTGCCATGCAGGAATCTCACCAATGCATTGTGTTTCTTGAAAATTTGTTAAGCTTTTACAGATAATTTTGCTAAAGTGAATGCTACAGAGATTATAACAAAACTAGTGTTTTTATTTTTGTTTTTGTATCTATTCATTTGGCCTGACTTTTACACACACAGGCATACAAACAGGTATGCAAAAAAGAATATCAAATGATTTTTCAGCCTGAAGAACAGTGACAAAAGCTCAGTTTTTGACTCATTTGACTGCACCACCTGTATGTTAAAAAGTAGAGAGCAAATTGGCAAACCATATTAGATCATCACCAGAGTCAGCAGAGATTAAGAAGTGATCGTGAAGCCAAACCATTTGGAATGGAACAGACTAATTACAAAAATGTATGAATCTAACAGGAGAGGGCAGCAAAGGCACATGTAGAACTCACTATGGGAAATACTGATACCTGTAGTAATCATACAAACTGCATACATTTACCACAGTACATACTATATTTCTTTTGCTGTGAGCCCTAAAAAACAGTTCAGGGAATTTGATCAGCCCCTCACATACATAGAAATAAGCAAGGAAATAATTTTATTTAACTTGGTAATTTTCTGCCCAGACACCTGTTTTTATACCATTGCTGTTACTCTAAATCCCCCCTCAGAACTACAGAATTTTCTGTATGAAATACTCATTATTCCCAAACAAATGTAATGGAAAAACAGCTTATTCTTCCCAGTTGAAACCTGTCTCTGTGTTCTGCCTGTTAAATTTTAGACTATAAGTTTCCTTCTTCCTCTGATGTTTCCAGTGTTGAATTTTAAACTTTAAGGTTCTTGGACTGAGATCTGAACAAAACACTCATCCCCCTTCCCTGCATGTAGAGATGGGGAAGAATGTTGGTAGTTTTCAGGTTCTTGCTGAAATTATCAATTTCACACTTTCTGAGATAAAATTATTGCAAGACAAATGCCCCTTCTTGTAGAAATTACTGTAGTATAGTTTCAAGACTTGAGGTATGCTTTATACAAATAGAATCATGCATACTTTTTTTTAAAAAGAAGAAAGTTTGAACAGCTAAAATATACCATTCATTAATATGCAAAAATACACACCAGTTATTGGGAATATGTGTAAATGTGGGAAGAGAATGGTCTAGTACCCTATTATGGCAAGAAGGGGATCGCTGCTGGCTGGCGGGCCATTTTGCGGCCCGACCGGCAGCCCATCTCACCAGCCCTCCAACCCCCCCAACCCCGCTTGGCCTTTCGGCCCGGCAGAGGGGGGAAGGGAGGGACGGCTGCATGGCAAGCCATGGGTGCGGCCATCTTTTCCTTTCTCCTTCCCAGAAGCCTCTGTGGCGTGGGAGGGAGAAAGGGAGAAGGACCAATCAGGGAGGGCCCTGCCCGGCCCTGATTGGTAGGGGAAAGGGTGGGAAACTGGGGCATAAAAGACCGCACCGTGGGGGTGGCCTGCCCAGTGGGGAGACAGCGACAGAGGCGGCAGCAGCGCTCCGTCGCTGCAAAAAGGAAAACCCGCCCACTCTCCCTTTGGTTCTAACTCTATGTCGCAATTTGCATGTGGATGTATTGGGTCGTGATAGGAAATGCACCTGGGGCCTTGATCAAGTTCAAGTTCAAGTTCAAGTTCAAGGGAGACCCCGGGTAAGTTTGCTAACATGACCTTGTTTGCAGGGGAGGAGAGAGCGTCAGGCGGGCGGCTCGGCCATTGGCTCTCTCCTCTAGAGGGGTTCGGAATGGACCAATCCCTACTCTGCCCACATGAGTGGGCAGCGATGATATAACGACGCATACATTGACGCCAACCATTTAGCTTGCAAATTGTGGCTGAATTTTGCGAAATAATGTATTTACTCACATCTACTTCAATATGTATCCACATTACTAACCTGTACCTAACATTATATTCTGAAACTTTACGTAGTGTGTAGAAAATACAAATAGCAAAAAACAGAAGCGTGTCCGTGTATCATTCAGGAGGGCGGTGGGAATGTACGGTCTGGGTCCGCAATGTAGGTTGCAGAGAAATGCAATGAAATTGAGATAGAGGGGGTTTGGTATCCTTACCTGCATGGTGAAAGGGGAAGAGGAGCAAATCAGTCTCTGCTGATGCTTGCAAACACTGGCTGAGAAGAGCTTGGCTTCATTTCTCCTTCCCCTTCCTTATATAAGGAAAGGGAAGGAGTAGGATCGAAGTAACTCCTCCTGTCTCTGATCAGTGATTGGAGATAGCTGATGTCCCTTTTAGGGTAGCCCCCAAGAGTGACTCTCAGGAGAGGCAGGGCTTGCTATAGAGCCCTGTGGGCTGGATTTCTAGGCACTGGATTAAGCCCTTCCTCTGCTGTAAAAGTTTTTTTCTTTTTTGCAATTAAAATGCCTTTTATAGATGACTTGTACCAACTAATGGATGGAAGTAGTTCAACTTTGTTGGTTCTCTTGAATCTCGTTTTTCAGTATTGTTGAGCCTTGGCATCCTTCTGGACTGTCTCTATGGGAGGGGATTTGGAGCTGCTCTCAGACTTCAGAGCAAAGATACAGGGCCTCACTCAGCAGAATGAGCTGGCTCCTTTTCATCTTGGAAAGATGTGACCAGTGGGGTGCCACAGGGTTCTGTCCTGGGCCCAGTGCTATTCAACATCTTTATCAATGACTTGGATGAGGGAATTAGGGGCATACTTATTAAATTTGCAGATGACACCAAATTGGGGGAGTAGCTAATACCCTAGAGGACAGGATCAAAATTCAGAATGACCTGGATAGACTGGAGAGCTGGGCCAAAGCTAACAAAATGAAATTCAATACGGAGAAATGTAAAGTACCGCATTTAGGGCGGAAAAATGAAATGCATAGATATAGATGGGAGAGACCTGGCTGAATGAGACTATGTGCGAAAGGGATCTAGGAGTCCTAATAGACCACAAGTTGAACATGAACCAACAGTGTGATGTGGCAGCTACAAAGGCCAATGCGATTTTGGGCTGCATCAATAGAAGTATCGTGTCTAGATCAAGGGAAGTAATAGTGCCGCTCTATTCTGCCTTGGTCAGACCTCACCTAGAGTACTGTGTCCAGTTCTGGGCACCACAATTCAGAAAGGATATTGACAAATTGGAGCGTGTCCAGAGAAGGGCAACTAAAATGGTGAAAGGTCTGGAAACAATGCCTTATGAGGAGAGACTTAGGGAGCTGGGTATGTTTAGCCTGGAAAAAAGACGGTTAAGAGGCGATATGATAGCCCTGTTTAAGTATTTGAAGGGATGTCACGCTGAGGATGGAGCAAGCTTGTTTTCTGCTGCTCCAGAGACTGGAACACGGAGCAATGGGTGCAAGCTCCAGGAACAGAGATTCCACCTCAACATGAGGAGGAACTTTTTGACAGTAAGAGCTGTTTGGCAGTGGAACACACTCCCTCGGAGCGTGGTGGGGTCTCCTTCCTTGGAGGTCTTTAAACAGAGGCTGGATTGCCATCTGTCGGGGATGCTTTGATCAAGATTTCCTGCGTGGCAGGGGGGTTGGACTGGATGGCCCTTGTGGTCTCTTCCAACTCTGCAATTCTATGATTCTATGATTCTATGAACCCCTAAACACAGCAGAACTGATTGCAACCTTTTGAAGTACAGTTGCTCCTCCACATTCGCGGCTTTAAGATTCACGGTTTTGACTATTCGTGGTTTTGGGAGTGCCCCCCCGCCATCCAAAAAACTGCTCCTAGGGGGGCGGAAGTGGGGGGGAGGAAGCAGCGACGAGGCTGGCCAAGCCCCGTCACTGCTCCTGGGTGGGGTGGGAGTGGGGGGGAGGAAGCAGCAACGAGGCTTGGCTGACCCCATCACTGCTCCTGGTGGTGTGGGAGGGGGGAGGAAGCAGCGATGAGGCTTGCCAACCCCTGTCGCTGCTTCTGGAGGGGAGGGAGGGCGGTGGCGTGACCTAGTTTTTATTTGTGGATTTTTCACATTCGCGGGGTTCTCATGGCCCTAACCCCCGTGAATGTGGAGGGACAACTGTAAGTGAAGCAATATGCTTCTTGCTGTCTGGAAATGAGGGTTCTTGTAACACCATTATCTCAAGAATCTAAAAGCATGTAACGGTACCATTATTTTTAACCAACTGCATACATCCCCCTAACTCTTTCCTGGGAACTGTATTTTCAACAAGACAATTCTGGTCTTCTTTCCCACTTCTGTTTTCTCTGCCTGTTTCCCAGCTGAAATCTCAACATACCCTTAAAACACAAAGACCCTTGCTAAGTCTTTGGAGGGTGGGTGCTGCCACTTAAAAAAAATCACTTAATTTGCAAACTTCTATATTTCTGAGTACCTAAAGCAGACAGTTCTGATAATTGGATTATATCCATGAACATGATATCCAACAGATGGTCAATGCTGTCAAGGCCCCCTTAGCTGATTTGCACTGTCAAAGATGACCATGACTTTGGATCTCTGGAACAGGGTGAGCACTACTTAAAACAGAGGCCTTGTCTATATGAGGGGGGAAATATGAACACGTCCAAAAAACAGGCATTTGCAATGATGCAACCTGTCTTCACAATCAAGAGAGCCCCCCTAAACTCTGCATGACCCCCTAGCCAAGATGGTGGCCGCGAGTGATTTACTCATGATTTAAAATCTGCTGCCACCATTTAAAAAAAAAAAGTTTCCATGCTGTGCACAAGCAGTCATTCATATTTACAAAGAAAGAAAGAAAGAGTGTAAGATCACCGTTTTAATGACTTACCAGACCCTTGCTTAGCTGAAAATGTAATATGGCAGCCGCAGGTGCTTTCCCTGTTTACTAGCCCTGCCCCCATGCTCATCCAGCCAGATTACACTGCATGTTTGTATCTCTGTGAATGTGAGTGTTCAAACAATTGCACATTCACATGTTGTATGGAGCGTTTTAAAAAATCTGGACAAAGCCCCAGACACAATACAGACGGACTTTGTGGTGGATTTGGCTGCCCCTGTTCCGAACGGCACATATTTATGTGCATGTCCATATGAACAGATCGGCGTACGTTCACATGCTGTTTGGATTATTTTGACCTTAAAATAGAGCTGAGTACTGGCAGCAATCAGGAGGGGGTAGTATTTTAAGAATGTTGGACCATAATGTAACATGATGCTTTCACCTGGTTAGTGGCAATGTCTCTGTATGGATCTATGGATCCTGTCCTCTATAAACCACTCACACTTATTCAAATGACAACTGATAAGTTCAAAGTATGGATTTATTTATTTATTTGTGCAATTTCTATGCCACCTTCCTCCCAAAGTGAGACCCAAGGGAGATGACAGAACAATTAAAATCACAATTAAAAGCAATTAAAGCCACTTAAAAACATACAAAGTAAAAAACAAATAAAAACAACACAAAAAAACTTAATGCAGAAAAAAACACCTCAATAAAAGCCACAGTTATATGTAAAAGGCCTGCTTAAATAAGAACATTTTTCCTGCTGGCAAAATGAAAACAGGGAGGGGGCCAGTCTAGCCTCTGGCGGGAGGGAGTTCCTAAGGGTGGGAGCAGCCACTGAGAAGGCTCTCTCTCATGTCCTCATTAAGTGAGCCTGTGATGGCGGTGGGACATAGAGAAAGCCTTCTCCTGAAGAGCTTAAAACCCTTGCAGGTTCATAAAGGGAGATACAATCCTTCAGATAGTCTGGACTTAAGCTGTTTTATAGGAACATATTTTCTTAACAGAGGGATAGAGTATCCCCACTGCTGGCCTAGGAGTCAGAGTCAAACTTTATGTGATATTAAAGAGATGTGCTTGGTGGTGGTCGTTTTTTAAAACCGTGGTAAGATCCTGATCTGATCCTCTTCACCTAGCACTGCTGAGACAACAGAATCCAAGAATGCAAAGTTAAATCACATGCAACCAAAAAAACATTGCTTTGATGCTATATCTGTGAAGAGCGTGGAGTGAAAAACTACATTTATTTGTTGTCTTGAAGTGTGAATTCATTTATATCTGCACAATTAGGAAAAATAAATGGTACTTAAACAGTACTTAGTTTTAGTTACAGTTAAACAATAGTTAAAGTTATATTTTAAAATAATAACTTTACTTTCTTGTTATTCAAAAGTAATTAATTTTAACTTTTACTTAAGAACTCCAGAATGCCATTAGCTGCTGACCTGTGATAAAAAAAAATACCTAGGTAGCATGACTGCCCCCATCTCTGTAACTTTAAAAGTAACTAAAGTAATAACAATTCCACCACAGATGGAGGGAAGTTACATCTCATTACATTACAGTCATTTGTTGGTGTTATTTGCCATCAAGTTGACTTCAACTTAAGGCCCCCTATGAATGAGAGACCTGCCTTGCTCAGATGTTGCAAACTGAGGGATGTGGTTTCCTTGGCTCAATCATTCCACCTGTAGTGTGGTCTCCCTGACCTCTTTTCCTACTGCCTTCCACTTTGCCAGGCATTATAATCTTTTCAAATCAGTCACATCATTTCATGTGATGTCCAGAGTACAACAGCTTCAGTTTAGTCATCTTGCATCTAGTGAGTTTGAGCTTGATTTGCTCAAAGCCCCATTATGGTCATAACGTAATTAATTATTCTTTAGATGTTGCAAAGAAACTAATGGCACATTACTCATTGTTTGTAGCTGGTTGCTTCCAAGCACTGCACAGTGACTGTACAGTTTTGCCTTTCTTTATGTGCTATATTGTGCTACCCATACAACCCGAACCATCCAAACATCTTCAAAAAATGGAACAAATAGTCATTTTCTGGAAAACTACGTATGTCTGTGAGACACTGTACTCAGTACAGAATTGGTGTCTTGAAGTCACTAACCCCTTGCCTTTTCTGCAGAGAAAGTTCTCTGATGATGGAAGAACAGTTCTGAATCAGGCACATTCCCTAATTTTGTGAACTTTCCAGAATACATGAGTTAGCTTGAGATATTGCAACATGCTTCTGTTTAGACTGGCAGGCACACAAACATAATCTCTACTGATCATTAGTTGTGGTTCAAGAGAAATCCAGTACAACAGGGGCATAGGAATATTGAAAGCTCAGGGTGTGGCAAGGACAGTTACAGTTAGAAATACTTGAGTTGTGGTCCATCCAGAGATACCCTGGCTTTAACAGCTTTTATTATTTTAATACCAGTAATGATTTCTCTTTGAGAATGTAACACCAATACAGAGAGGCTGGCTAGGCTTTACACCTCATGAGAAGTACTGGAATTATGCAGATAAAGCATCAAACTGATAGCAGAGTGCTATGTGGTCACACATCAAACTAGAGTTGTGTTTGACAGGCATCACACATCTTTCTGATCTCAGCCAGCCACAAAATATGCACAGATGCTCAGGGGACTTGTATATCTTGTAGATAGTAATCAAAGACCTTTTTAAAAACCAAAGAAAACTCTTATAAATTGAAACTACAGTGGGCCCTTGTTATCCATGGAGGATTGGTTCCAGGACCCTCCATGGATACCAAAAATTGTGAATGCTCAGGTCCCTATTAATAATGGCGTACTGGTGCAGGGCAGTAGCAGAGGTGGCAGCAAAGCCTGGCAGGCAGGTACTCCACCAGGCACACCTCCAGGGAGCATGCCAGCCACCTGCTTCTGCCTTTGAGGCAGAGAAGTTCCTTCACAAGGCAGAAGAGGGTGGCTGGAGGGCTCCCTGGAGGCAGGGGAGCATGAAGAATTCATGCCTTGCAGCACGCCTGATAAACACAACTTGCCACCACCTCCAGTGCTACCCTACACCATTTTCAATAGGGACTTATAAGGAAGATCTCTTTTTTTCTCTCCAAATATTTTGTTGGATAAAGAACAGTATGAAACAGATATAGTGTTGTATATTGTGTACATTTGACTCTACAGTGCATAGAATCCACAGATTGTGAGCCTGCAGATACGAAGGCCCACTATATAGTCCTAGGGAACCCTGGTGGCACAGTGGTTAAATGCCAGTACTGCAAGTCACCATGTTGCAAGTTCAATTCCAGAGGGCGCCAAGGTTCACTTAGCCTTCCATCCTTTCGTAGGCTGGTAAAATGAGTACATGGTTTGTGGGGGCAATTAGCTAACACACATTGGAAACTGTTTAATGCAGTGTAGATGTGTAAATTGCTAATGCTTAAAACAATTTGCAAGCAGCTCTGATAGCCTTGTGGCTGAAGAACGGGGTATAATAACTAATATATAAAAAACATTTAAAAAATAGTCAGATGTTCTGAAACTGAGTTTATGTTCACTGTGCCCCTGTTCCTCTCTTTTTCAGTTGCCATCCACATGTAGAGGCTGAGGTTTTGCATGGGAAAACATCCTTTCTTTGTTGAGGCTCTCTGCAAGATTTTGAATCCTGGAAAATTTGGTGCTGAAAATGCATGGAGAGTCTCCTTGGATAGAGGAGTCCCTCTTTCAGTAAGTTGCCTTCCACATGTAGAGGGTGACAGAAACTGAGATGGAGGTGGACGAGGCTAGCACACACACCCTCCGCATAATGAGCTCAGTTTTAGAATATCTGAGTAGGGCATGTGTTATAATGACAGTGATGTGTCATAATGACAGTAATTATAAAGAAATGCATTTGCATATTTATTGGAGAGAAGAGAAAGTGCAACCTGATGCATGCATGTGTTGCTGTGTACATCTGTTAGGGCTTGTTTATGTTGACAGATATGCTCATCGGAAGCTGCCAAATCACTGGACCATTTTGTGTAGCATTAACTATACTGTTTAGTGGTCTCTCTCTTGAGTATCAGACAGGAAACTTTCTAAGACCTGCCTTAAGATGTCAAGAATTGAACCTGAGTTATTTGTATTCAAAGCATGAATTTTATATTAGGCTATGGACCTTCCCCATGAATCCATATGTGAAACATGAATATATATGGGGGAAAAAGTCTTTACTGACTGACAGTGGACCTCTGCAACTGCAGCAGAGAGCTTTCAAATTACCTTTTAAAGTGGAGGGGGCAGGGACAGAATCTGGGATAATTTGCATGCAAAACATGTGCCTTACCACTGAGCTATGGCACCATGTAGATACAGCTCATCCTTTCTCCCCTGTTGTGAGGTGCTTAACTCTAGAGACCCATTATGTTAAATAGGTGCTTATAAAACAAAACAGATGGGTTATTTCATTCTCATCCCAAAACTATTCTCCAAGGATCATCCATGGTGGGTAAGTGAAAAAAGGTTCATAGATAGTTCAGGCCACTAGGCTGCTCCATAATCTCAACATTTAAATTACTTTATGTGATGTAACTTCCAAGAAAATGACAAACATAATTTCATGGACCATTCACCAAAAGGGTCATGAAAGCATGGGTTCTTCCTCTAAAGAATGTAAAAACCACATGTGTTGTGACCAAATGGAATGCAATTCAAAAGCAAGCCATGCTATGAAAACACACAAAACAAAATGGTCTCTGTTCTTTCTGGTATCATTAATTCAAGGTTCCAGGGTAGTCTGCTTTTTGTGCTGTGTTATAGATATGCTGACCTTATAAAGCATGCCAGCTTCATCTTTTTCAGATTCCGTGTGGCAAATACTTGTTGTCTATCATTTTCCACAGCATTTTGGTTTGATCATTGCCTGACTAAGTGCACCATCCCAGCACTCTTAAGAGACCACAGATGTCTGATTACGAACAGTCACTTCTGATTTTACATATCACCCATTAAATAGCAATTTTGACGGTAACTCATAATTTGTATTCTTGCTAGTTTTTTTCTGCCTTTTTATGGGAACATTCAGCATCATTTATTAAGGTAGGAGAAGGGAAAAGACCAATTTTTCAAACTGGCAAGCAAGGGTCAGCATTGGCCAGTAGCTAGAAGAAACTACATCCCATAACAAACATGAGTAAGTTATGGAATATTATTCTTCCAAGCTGAACTCAGGTCTTACAATTACAGAATCATTGAATTGAAGAAAGAAAAAAAAAACTGGTGCAAAGTTTTTCAAATCTGGACAAGAGTAAAACTAATCTTTTTTTTTTTTTTTGCATCAAAAGCAATAGACCTCCCCCAAAAGAGATTTATCTTATTTTTGTAGAATAACTTTTTTTTTGGGGGGGGGCAAAAGAGTAGATTTAAAAACAAAGAAACAATCCCTTCTGAAATGTAAAAAACCAGTAAAAGATATGCAAAGACTTCTTTAGTAAGACCACTCAGTGGAGATATGATTTTTGACATGTTTTTGTTCTTGACTGAAAGAACGAAATAATTGATGATTTACATCTCTGGTTGGAAGTGATCTTGATGGTCGGTCTGTCCAAACTCTTGCTCAGTCAAGGATGTAGCTACATCATCCCTGACAGAGAGCTATCCAGCCTGTTTAACTATTTCCACTGAAGGAGCTCATCACTACTGACGCAGCCTGCTCCACTGCCAAATAGCTCTCAAAGAGAAGCTTTCCCTGACATTCAGTCAGTGTCTGCTTCCCAGGAATTTCCATGTATTAGTTGTAATGCTGCCCTCTGGAGCAAGAGTGAACAGACATCTTTCACCTGGATGACAACGTTTGAGATACAGTCAGACCCCTATATCTGTGGGGATTTGATTCCTAGACTTACTGCAGATACCAGAAACAGTGGACATCAGTGTACTCTATTAAAATAAAGGATATCTGGTAAAAACATACCATAGAGTTGTGCTGGAGGACCTAGAAGATGCCTTAAGGGGATGCCTAGAGAGGATGCTTCTCTAGGCATTTTCCAGTGTGACTCTATGGTATGTGTCCCTATTTGGTATCCTGCGGATAACTGAAACCAAAAATATTGGTTCTGCAGACACATGGGTCTGACTGTATTTGAAGAGCACTATCATGTCTCTTCTTAATCTTGTTCTGAGGGCACACAAAGTCATGTTTTTCAGCTAGTCTCCTTCACAGGACTGATAAATAACAATGTCCTTCTTAAGTTAGCTTTGTAACACCTAGAACAGAACACAGTAATCCTAATACAACCTGATGCAGAACAGAGTGGAAATGATATTTCCTGTGTCCTAGAACGTGATGCTACTATTACTATAGCCCAAGGCAAGAGCCATCTAGGCAGCTGACTGGTATTCAGCTTATGACTCACTAAGATACCAAGGTCTTTTTTCCATGTAGTATTGTCAAGCCAGGTATTCCACATTCTATACTGTGTCTTTATTTTTTATTTTTTTGTAAATCAGTGAATATCTTTACAATTATCTCTATTTAATTTAATCTTATTAGTTTTAGCCTAGGATTCTTTTCTCTCTAAATCCTTTTAGGCTTTGATCCTATCTTCTATGGTGTTGGCTGCCCCTTCCAGCTCATCTACACATTCAGCAAGGAACCCATCTACACAATCATCCAGGTCATTTATTAATGCTAAAAGACAGCACCACATTGAAGGACCGTATCTCCTATTGAACCCATTAGAGCTCTGAGATCTTCTAGAGAGGCCCTTCTCTCTGTCTCATTGTCTTCTCAGCCTCCTTTGGTGGGAACAAGAGGGTCTTCTTGGTGGCTAATCTGAGACTTTGGAACCCCTCCCTCGAGAGGCCAAGATGGCTTCTCCTTGCTCCCCTTCTGTCCGGAAGTCAAAATATTTTTATGCCATCAGGTTTTTACAAACTGGCTAGGGCTGGGCTTTTAATGCTCTGCAGTGCTGTTTTTAAGGTTTGATATAGTCTTTTAATGAATTTTAATATTTTTAGTGTCTAATGTTTTGGCTTTATAAATTGTTTAATTCCTTTTAAAATCTTATATTTATAGTTACTAATGTCTTTGTATAGTTTTTAACTTGTACTGTATTAAATATGTTGTTAGCTGCCTTGAGTCCCATCATTGGGAGAAAGGTAGGATATTATTGATGATGATGATGATGAAGATAATAATATATAATAAATTGCACAGCATGAGGCCTAGAAGAACAGAGCCCAGAACTACACCAACTGAGAACTCATTCCAAGAGGAAGCTGAGACACAAGTCAGCACACATGGTGCATGGTTGTTTGACACCCTGTTGATCCACCTGACAATAGTGTGATCCACTGTACCTTTTACCATCTTGTTAACAAGGATATCAAAGGAAACTTGTCAAATGTCTTGATAAAAACATATACCACATCCATAGTGTTCCCATGATTTGTTAAATGAATATAAAGCTGTAAGAAAAAGAAACAATGGTGTTCTGACATGACTTATTTCCAACATGTTCATGCTGATTTCCAAATTATCAATACTAAATGATCACAAACAGACCACTAATAATTCTAGCGGCATTTTGCCCTGTATTTTTTTTTTAAATCATGGACCTCTTCTCTGTTCAAAATCATTCTGCTAAGGAGCATGCCTTTAAATTGAAAACAATACCAGTGATGTTGTTTATTATATGAAGGAGAAGTTAAGATGAAAGAGCAGTTGATAGTATGTGCATGTTGTTCTGGAAGAGCCAGGAGGTTCTAATGAAAAACTCATCTAGTATCAGAATTCCCTTCTTATTTCTATCCCCCCCCCTCGCATGAGCTGGCAAGTAATAGCAAATGTGGAAAAGGTCTTTGATTAGCATCTTGTAAGAACAGACCGTTTAAAGTTCAGATTTTAGCATAAACACCAGCATTTTCAAACATTAAATTTCCACAAACAAGATTCTTGAACTTAGCCAATATGCAAGTTTCCTTGATTTGATCCCAGTGTTTTTGGGCTAGTTTCATTATTAACAGCCCTGAGCTATACTTACATTTCTAAAAACGTTCCTTCTCATCTTCATTTCAGCATCATAAACAGAAATAAGAATTTCACTAGTTATCACCCTTCCTCTGTATCTGCTTTAACCAAAGCTGCTGCTCTTCCTTCCCTCTTTCTGAGATGGAACTATAAGCTTCAGGTGCAAAAGCTGACCCTTTTATTACTTCAAAATGGTGAGTTACGGGGGTGGGGAGCTTACCAATAAAAGGAAGAAAACAGAGATTGAATTGCAAGAAAATTGATACAGCAGAATTAATATGCAGTTCCGTGCATAAAGTGAAGTTTGAAACTTCACTTCAGGTTTCAAGTGAAGCTACCAATGAGGAAGAGAGAAATGTGTTCAAGATTCAGCTATTATTTCATGAAAACATGGGATAAAAAGCTGCAGTGAACCTATATTAACTTTATCCCTCTTTTACTCGGAGAAATAAGTTCTGACTTGTTATTCAGAGGACAGCTTACGATTTCTTACACCATTTTGCTGCCAGGTAAAGCTACATTTTGCAACTGTCAGCCCTGCTGCCACGTAGATTTAGCTTGCTTCCTTACCAGGATCTCTGATAATCTGTAAAGAACATCCCAGGGGCAATCAGCTCCCCATCTCCTTGCTTATCCCATCAACCAAATGCATGCTGGAAGATCTTCCCATCTATTTGTCCTATTGGTAACTGCAGTTCTCCCTTAGCTGACTAGAGCATTAGGTCTAACTATAGTTAGAAAGACCAGGCAACAGCTTCTGTAGGTATCTGTCAGCCACAGAAAAACAACAACCAATCAGTTATTTGGAAAGAAGCCTCTGATAATATGTTTCTGTGTTCCTTTTACACTCTTGTTCAGGAGAATGAAAAATGTAACGTGTCCAGATGAAGAAACAGGATAGGCAGGGAGACTGTCAAACCTGTCTACTTGAGCAACCTTATACAGGAATCAATAAAAGGACCATCCAGAATCTCCCCACAACACTTTCAGTAACGTCAATAGTAGTACAATCCTGAATTGTATTCCATGTAATGGCCAGCATCCTGTTGGCAAGCTACACTGATATAAACTACCATTACACCAGGCTATATACTTTTCAGGTAACTATGGAAGATGGTATCTAGTGACTTCTTGCACAACAGTTGCATTCAACCTTAGCTGATGGTGCCAGGGTGTACCCATGCAGCCAATCAATGGCCAGTGTCAGGAGAGCCCTGACATGAACCAGTTGCAGTTTTAGAGCCAGAAGAAAAGAAAAGAATAGAATAGAAAAGAAAAGAAAAGAAAAGAAAAGAAAAGAAAAGCTGTCATCTTTCTGGACTTCCCACAAATACATATGAGGCCAGAGGAGGAAGCTCAGTGGAAGAACACTAGTGGAGATTTATGCTCTGCCAGCCGTCATATAAGGTTTCAGTCAATATGTATAATTAATTCTGGATAAGTTTTGTTTATATGTTAGCCTTTTGAGATGCTTTGCCTCAGGGGCCAACTGGTTTATTTTGAGGATGTAATATGGGTTTCTTAAGTCAGAAGTAGTTGCAAGTTAACCCAAGATTTCAGCAAGTTGAAAATGTATTTTGCAATGTAAGTCAGAGGCTTTATCTTAAAATGTGACTGGCATGAGCCTGAAGTTTTAAATTATTCAATTTAATATTCTTGTTTACATTTTTCCTAATTCTTATCTGACCAGAATTTCACAGCAGCTATCACCTCTTGGTCACTTTCAAATAGTTCCAGTGCAAAAATGGAGACTGCAAAGGACAGGTAGAATTGTGCAAACAATACTTTCTTCTCCTTCCATTTCTGTATCTGGTAATGCTCTGCATGTACTTTCAAGCAAATAGTTAAACACATTTAAATCCCATTGATTCCCAGTGTCATAACCTTTTTTTTCCATGAAAGCTTAAAAAAACACAACACCATTATGTGTTTGAAGTAATGAATTTGATCATTACCGCTTTAGGGACAGCTCCATATTGTTACAGGCTGGTAATACTGTTCCTCCTATCTTTCATTTCCTGCTCAGTTCTTCCCAAAGGCAGAAACTGAAATCTCATTCCTTCCTAAAAGAAGTGATTGCATATATTGGTCAGGAATGGAAAATATTTTCAGCTCAGTAATTTCCTTGGTGTGCTTGTTCAACTGAGTGAACCTGTTATTTATGGTCAGCTGGAGATCTGGTGTACATGTTATTAGAAAAAGAAACAAGCATTTATCTAACTGATAGACTAGATTAGTCTGCTTATTCACACATAGTCATGTTTACCATAATGAGTTTCTTAAACTGTTCAGGTTAAGAATACGTAAAGAGTTTTGTAAAGTTGTAGTTTCTTGATGGACTGCATCCAAAGATCAATGGCTCCCCATCAACTTGGAGAGATGTGACAAGTGGAATATTACAGTGGTGTTTAGCATATTTTTAAATGACATAGGTGAAGGAGTAGATGGGATGCTCATTAGATTTGTAGATGACACCAGGCTGTTTACTTGTGTTCTGTGTCGATGGTATTTGTAATGAGGAACGGTAGCCTCAGTTGCATGATTGCTTCAATTACATAGTCTCCATGTTCCAGTAAAAGACAAATCTGGGACTTGGATCCAGTAGTCAATTCACTCAAAAAGAAAATAGGAAGGCCATTATTTGACTAAAGAGTTCAAGTAAGTAACTATTCAAACTTTTAAAAACATATAGGCTGCAATTCAGTATGGGACTTAAGTCTATATAAGTGGACTTACGTCTGCAGGACATAGAACTACCGGTAAACATGTTCGCAATGTCTGTATTCAGCAAGGGGCTGTTGTGACATTATTACATAGAGGAGCCAGCAAAGTGACAGCTGCACACCAGGACCAATGTGCCACAGGCACCGATGTACATTGGGACCAAAGTGCAATGGGAGCTGATGCGCATTGGATGCCCCTGATGCCTATCTGGACAATGGCTACTGCTCATGTCCATTGGTAGAACTTAGTGCACACTGGGACAGCAGCTAGGGACTGATGATGTGCAACATCGGAGGGCCACACAATCTCCACCTCTATTCTGTGTGTGTGTATAACTGCTAACATGTTGCTGACAGAGCTATTAACACCCCAAAATTCTCAAATTTATTTTCAAAAGATATCTAAATAACTGTCACCAGACACAGTTGAAACCAGTCCCACAATTTATGTTACCACAGGATGAGCAGAAACATTCCTTTTTGTTACAAAGTAACAATATTCCAATTTGGAATATTTTAAGAATGAAATAATTGGGTTTCCCACTGATTCATATGTTGAATATCAGCCTTGATGGCCCATGTGGTGGCCTCAGGTATCTCTTTTGTAAACTAAAATATCCAAATGGCAAAAAAGATGCTTCAGTCCCCTGGTATTTTATTTACGTTTTGTTAAACCTTTTGTAAGTACATACATCTGAACTAAAGACATATTCCTAAAAATTGCCTCTCTCAAACTTACCAAACTGTAACAGATTTCTGATTCCTATCCAAGCAGTAGTTGTGGGCAACTGGTTATGTGTAGTATTTGCCAGACCTAAGTGTGCATCTCTGGTGGCATAAAGAGATAGAGCTGGGTTTGGATTAACATTGCAATCTGGAAGGACTGCCTGTCCAGATGTGCAATGGCAGACGGTGCCTGAAAGCCTACTTAAATCATGAATCTTTCTGGATTGGACATTTATCTTTGCCTTTGAGTAGACGTGTGGATAACGCTTTAGATTCAAAATTTAATTTATATTTTGTAAGCTTGTTGATTCTGAGTTTCTATATTATTCAGATTTTTAGACACGAAACCTTCTAGTTGAGAAGAAATGATGGTGATATAGATACTCAGTTATGTTTCAGAGTGCCCCTATCTTGAATCTTACTTCTGCCAAGAGGTCACTGTCTTCTGCCAAAGCTGCTGCCAGGTGTGAAGGCCACCACAAAAGTTCAAAAATCGTTCAATAATCATTTAATCAGGAAAGCTATTTTTAAAATCTGGATTAAATATAAACAACATTTATATACCAAATGTCACCTTGGCTCTCTCCTTTAGAAGCACTCTCTTTGAAAGGATTGTGTAGAGATGGAGAGTGGACAACCTACAGATGTTTGCTGACTAAAAAAAAAGGAGAAGAATATCAAATAAAAGAAAGACATTGATAAAGCAGAGACCTCTGTCCAAAACAGGTAGTTCCTCATCTGGCATACTAGTTATGAAAAGTAGTAAGACTGTTATGGTTTGTGGTGGATACCTTAAAGCAGTTGCCATTTGGATGTTTCTACAGAGCTCTAGGACTTTACAGGAGCTAAAAAATGTTGGCTTTCCACCCACTTACTGCTGCTGCTTGGTAAATGTGGCAGTCTGCTGGTGGCCCTGCCTTCTCCCCATCAAGCCTCCCCATCTGTAATATGTCTATCACCCACTCATTTACCAGACAAAGAACAGGTGAGCTAGGATGTAGTTGGAACTAATCATCATCATCATCATCATCATCTATTTCTATCTCGCCCCTCTGCAATGCAATCGGGGTGGCTTACAGTATAAAAACTCCATAACTGCACCAGTACCCTAGCCCACCTACCCCTTAAAATAATATTACATTAGAAAGGATTAAAAACATACAATAATTAAAAAATATTATATTAGAAAATGTTAAAAACATACAATAATTTTTTTAAAAAATCCAATGGCAGCTCAAAGGGAAAGGACAAACAAGTCTTTGGGCCTGGATAGCTATTCAGGAAAGGCCTGCTGGAAAAGATCCATCTTGACAGCTTTTTAAAAGCTGTCTAAGGTAGTAATAAGATGGATCTCATCCGGCAGGCCATTCTGCTGGTTTTATTACTGCTGTTGCTTCCTGCTCACTCCTTGCCCCACAGGACTGAAAGAAAGGACAGGTAAGCAAACAAGTGGCAGTGGCAAGGAGCAGCAGCAGGTCCAAGGAGTTCTGAGTGGTGGTTTTTTTTGGTGACCTACAGGTCTCAACAGGTGCTTGGCTTCATGAACCTCTTGTTTCAGCTTTGGGGGTGGTTGGGGTGGCATTTTGAGGCTCAAGAGTGAGGCAAATTGGGGTTGGGTGGTTGAGCTAAGCTTCCTTGGTTTATTTCTACTCCAACATAGTGGACCCAGGAGGATCCTACACATCACTCATGCAGAATTTAAAATTCATCTACCATCTCACCCGGTTTCTCAGTGTTGAGAAATGCTTACAAAGTTTGTATCTTATAAAATGGCTCACACTAAGTGCAGCCATAGGGATATTGAGCCCACTATTCAAACTGTTTAGTCAAACTCTGACTGTCAATGGTCCTTGAACGTCTTAAGAAGTTGTCTGTCATGGCTGTCTTAATTAGAGATGCCTAGTTCTGGGCCTTGATGCATGTCTTTTACCAGTGAGCAGAGCTCATTTCCTCACGGCTTTGCTGGGATTTGTCTACTTCCCCTTTTCAGTATCACCTCTACTTGCAGCTATCTTATTGTTTGTCGCTGACACCAGGTCATTTACATACACTTTGACCCAATTGTGAAAGCTGTCCCTTTCTGTCCTCTGCATCTCTTTAGCCACTATGAATCTGTAAGTAAACTCACTGTTTCATATCATGGTTGCTAAGATTCCTAAGGTGGTAAGGGAAGTTGTTTTTCAGAAGTCAGCGTTAATTAGCAGGTTGTAGAATTCTAGTTGTCTTAAATAAAGTTTTCTTATATGGTGTTCGAGCATAGGGGCATATACCCAGTTCTGAAGTTCATGTGCCCTCTTTTATCCAGAGCCTCAAGTACAAAAATATCATCATTACCAAATTATGCCTAGCAGCTGGAGACAGGATTTTAAAATCATGAGAATAAGTGTGTGTGTGTGTAGCATGGCATACTGACAAAACAGAGTAACCTTTTCTTAACCCCTCCACAGCTGTCAACGGAGCAGTACTGTATCTCTATGATGAGTGAATAGGTCTTTTGGGGGAGTGTGGGAACCCATCTCTGTCCTCTTAATAAGGCACAAGTAGAAATTTTTGTCCTTTCTTTTTTTTTTCAAGGTTAGCAAATTCCATCTGTAGTAAGAGCAGACAGCAGAAATGCCATGCAGTGGAATTCAAAAAGGATTTTAGCTTCTTTGCAGGAATGTATATGGAAAGGAAACTAATTATTCAAAGGGTGGAGAAGTAAATTACTGTCATGGTTTATTAAACACTAGCTAAGCCTTGGCAGAGTCAATTTTCAACTTGGCCTGGAGCATGTGTGCTGGGGTCCAGTGCTGCTGAATGCATCTATTAATTATCAGGCAAAGCAGTGAATAACCATGCAGGTGCCAGCATCTGGTTGATGGTGATACAGAGCTATTCAGATGAACAGAAGTTGGTGCCACTGGAAAGAAATCTAATGAAGCTGTCAGAATGGCCAACCAAATGGTAGATGAGGTTAGGAAAGCAAACTCAGGAGGATAAAACATGAGTATTTGAATGGTCTGGATATTTGCTCAGAAATAATTCAATTTTCTGTAGTGTTAACTGACAGATAACATGCATGCTATATAGTGTTGCAGCTCTTACATGGTCAACAAATGGCATATTTATTTAATATTTATTTACAGCATTTTTATGTTACTTGCTGGCTAATGCATTTTAAATTAACTGATTGTAGCTATGTTTTTGTTATTGTTACTTAAATCCTATACATTTAAATGGGACAAGTGTACATTAGCATTCAGCACGTGTGACAGAGATTGCAAGGATGGGCCATACTGTTGCAACCATGCCCTTCCACACATTGGGGGTGGGGTACAAATATGTAGAGATGAGTCTGCTCTATGTACCAGGTGCCCCCTCTGACAAGGGTTCCCAATGTCTGGATGACCCTGTGCGCACAAAGCAGGTTTTCCTCATCCTCTTCAGCATGGCTGTCCAGAATAACCTTTTTCTCTCCCTGTACATGCTGTTAATCATACATGGGGGTATGTAAAAAGTAGGATTTGTGCAGTTTTGTGCAGATTTATTGAGAAATAAGTACTCCCTTGTTAAATGGGGCTTACACCGAGTAAACCTGATTGCAATTATGTTTTTATAGTCATGAATGCTCGGATGTACTTTGTGTCCTAAATTACCTCCTGCCCAACCAGGCACCTCCAGATGTGCTGGATAATAACTCACATTATTTGTGGCCAGCATGACCATCAGGCATGCTGGGTGGGGGATGACAGAGGGTGTAACCCAGAACTTCTGGGGTGTGTGTGCTGTTGGGAATAGCTTGTTTTAGACTTATGTATGACAAAAAAAATCACAATAAAGACATCTTTTTAAAGCATGCTGAATGAAGGTGATACTTTTGAACAAGTATGAATTAACATTTTAGGCACTAATCCAGTCTTTAATCCCAAGTAAAAGCAGACTCATTGAATCAGTGGGAATGTGGTAAGTTAGCAATTATGTAAATTGATTCAACTGAAACAATTAGATTTAGGCCTTAAAATAAAGGCTAGAATCCTGTTGGTTAGTCCCAATTAGAACAGACCCACTGAATTAGTTGTTGAACAGTGATTAAAAACTTTTGTTGTTATGTGCTTTCAAGTTGACTCCAATTTACAGCAACCTTATTGTAGGATTTTCTCAGCAAGATTTAGTCAGATTCTCTGGCTGAGAGAGTGTGATTTGCCAAAGTTCACCTAGTGGGTTTCTGTGGTTGAGTGGGGATTCGAACCCTGATCTCCCAGAGTCCTAGTCTAACACTCAAGCCACTATCTTGGCTGCCCTGATTAACACACATAGTTAAATCCAGTCCATTCAGTACTCTACTCTAGTAAAGACTAACAATAAGATTTAGATGAAAGTCACCATTTATGTTTAATGCTACATCTATGATAAATGGCAGTTGCATATAGAATAATAGAAGCCAGTTTACTTCTTTTCCTTGTCTGTGAAAATGAAGAACAATTTGATTTTAATAAATATAGGTTGAGCCTTCCTTATCCAGAAATCAGAAAACCTCCCAACCCCGAAACTTTTTGCTGCCAGCTGTCTGCTTCTGCCTTCGAGGAAAGGGAGTTAGACACATGTCCAGTGCCTGCTGAGTTTTTCCTCAAGGAGCCCTTGCTCCACCACTGCCAAAAATTTGACAAGGAAAAGAGAAGAGGGGGAAGGAGAGACGACTCCAGCTCCAGTGGTTTGGCTCACACAAGGCCTCTGTAAAAAGCAGACATCTTAGTCACTTCTCCAGCTGTCAGCTCACTTTCTACTCTTTTAGGAAAGCAGTCCTTATTGCTGGGAAGGGAGGAAAAAGTCCAAGTGGATTCAGCTACTGTGTCTGGAAAAAGCAGCTCAAAATGCCAGCAGGATAAACAAGGGCCGGGAAAGCAGCCAAGCCCCAGTGATAGTTACTTAGGGAGAGCCAGATAAAGTTCAGAACAAGCAAGGTTCTGTTCCTTGGAGAAGCAGCAATACAGGCAAGAAGGCACACAGAGAAGAGTCCAGATTACAGTCCAAAGGTCAAGGCTTACAGAAGGCAGCATAGTCCAGAAGTTGGTCTGTGGGTCAGCAGGCTCAGGCAACAGAGTTGTCAGGAACAGTGCGAGGTCAAGGCATGAGTCAAGGCAACAAGGATTCAGGCACCAAAGTCAGCAGGAAGCTTTCTCCAGGGAGATCAGTTGATCTCTGATAAAGCCTCCATTGCCTCTTCCAGCATATATAAAGCAATTAAGGCTTTGGAAGGTGTTTCTTAATGAGCAAGTTCTTCTCATAAATTCTCAGAGACCTCCTTTGAGCCCCCTTTTGAGCTCGCTGCTGGTTATATGATGATGGAGGTAAGTCCCTCTTCTCTTCTTCGTCCTTATCTGAGTGGGCAGGACTTTCTTCTGGAACTGATGCCAACCCACTCAGACCAGGCTCTTCCTCTGTTCGAGCCTCTAGGTTGGCAGGGTTCCCTGCTGACACAAGTGTAGATAAACCTGTGCCATGGTCCCTAGGGCCATTCCCTGCCATGCCCTCCTCCTCCTCTGACTCTATAGCCTCATCAGGCTCACTGGGCATGACACACTGCCAGTTTGCGGTGATCGCCCATCGGATCTGCTCAGACTTTCCCCTCCCTTTCCAGCTATGAGGGCTACTTTCCTAAAAGGGCAGAAAGTATGCTGACAGCCCGGGGAAGCATCTGGGATGTCTGCTTATAGGGGCCTTGTGTGAGTGGAGCCACAGCAACAGGAGTCCTCAATCCTTTCCCCCTCTTCTCTTTTTCCCACCAAATTTCTGACAATAGTGGAGCAAACGCTTCTTTAGGAGAAACTCAGCAGGTGCTGAACACATGACTAACCCCCTTCCCCCCTTAACTACATATATGTACCTATATATGCAAAAGCATGTATTCCAAAATCCCAAGCATTTCTGATAAGGGAGGCTCAACCTGTACTTAGATACAATTGAACTGGAAAACAATTTCCTTTTGTTCTTCCCAATCAACTAATGTTGTTCAAAGATTAATCAAAGCATGGTAGATCAATGGCCAGGATTAAGAAATGTGAACGAATCAGGTATCCCTGAATAATACCACCCATCCGAACAGCTTTTCACTTGGTATCAATGTGATAATAGGTTACCAACAGCTCTTTCTGTATTGCTTTCTTCAAGCACCGGCACTTCTGGAAAAAATATCTTTATTAAAGTAAAAACAACAAAGAGCGTTGTGGCATCTTTTAAGGCATGTGCTTTTGTGGACTACAGTCCAGAATTTCAAGGAAAGATTCCAGTGTGAAACTGATGAACAAGAATATAAGAGGTTGAACTTCTAAGACTTGAATAGAAACAAAGGCTTTTTAATCGAACTCTGGCTGGCACCTGTTTGTGACATATCTGAGTATAAGTCCTCCTTACATCTTTGTTGTTGTTATTTAGGTAGGTATTTTCTTTCAGCCTCCACAATGACTAAAGCTTCCCCAGGACTCATGGATTTGCTACAATAGCCTATATGAACAGCCATTTTGTAGCTGGTGGTGAGCACAGGGGGTTGGAGAAGTTTTTGACTATGGGCCATAGCTAGATGCAGACTGATGACATCATCTGTCAAGACCCTGTGGGGATGGTGCATGGGGAGTCGTAGTGGAGTTCTTCTTGTGGAACTCTTGCACTACACTGGGCAGTGCAATATTTCAGCCTTACGTGTTGATAGGTTGTTAATTCCAGAACGCCTGTATTACTATCTAATGATTGTTTATTAATGTCCACTGTTACTTTAGGTTGCATTCCATTGATATCACTGCACAAAAATCACCTACAGATGTGAGAATTTTGAAGCTCTCCAGAGGCTGTTCAGCTATGGAGTAAGGCATTAGACATAACCAGCACATCCAAGGTGAGGAATGCTGGGAGTTGCAATTCAACAACATGTGGACAGTTGCATGTTTCTCACCTTGATTTACATAAAAACTTCTCACCGTTTAATATGATTCAATCCATCCATTTGACAGCTACTTCGGAGTGATTCACTGGTCCTTACATTTACCTGCACAAGTGTCTACTAATGAGATAAGGGAGGTAACATTTAGTTCATCTGAAAAAGTGAGCTGTGGTCCACATTATCAAAAGCTTATGCCATTATAAAATGCACTAATCTTTTAAGACATCACAAACTCTTTGTTTTTGCTATAACAGACCAAAGTGGGCATCTCCTTGAAATAAAGAATGCATCCCACCAACCAGGTCATGAATCACTGTACTTTGATTTATTAATTTAGACTTCTTGTGCTAACAGCACATTTCTAGTTATTATTTAGGGATTGTTTACAGTCACAGATTCTGATAATCTGACCTCCCCCCCCTGCTGAATATGGTTGTCTGGCCAGCATGATAGTGACTGGAGCTAACTTGGAAAATTCCTTTTTTACTCCCAAGCACAATTTTTGTGTATCTGTATTTCAGATTCATGTCACTGAGTGCAGGGTTGCATTTAATACAGAATGATCAAACAGGATGCTTCAGACTGGGCTGATCTGACCTGGACCAGTCTGATTTGGGATTCATCTGAAGCAGTTGCAGAGCCCTAGTAATCTAGCCTTGGAGCAGACTGAAGGATTTACATTTCCTGGGTTATTTATGGAGTAAGGCATACTCCATAAATGGAATAAGGAAATTACAAATAGATGAATATGTTTCATTTGCAGTCTTTCTAGCTTTTCATTGCTTTTTTTCTTGTAGATTCTTACAGGAAGCTATGTTCTGCATGAGAGCATACCTACCTAAATCCCAGAGTGATCCTGTGATCTTAATTCTGATGAAATTCATGTACCAGCAACTTAGTGGTGGTGGTGCTGATACATGTATCTGATTAGCAGTAAGATTCAGGAGGTCTGGGTAGCTTGTCGGCCTCCTGGATTTTACTATACAAGAGAGATGTATAAGTCTTGCTACACATTACAGCAGAATGAAAGAAAACAAAAACACAACATATCTGTACATTCACTTTGTGTGAGAGATTTGGACTGGCTCTCAAGCAATTCCTCCAGAATTCTTGACTTGATGCTGCAGATTTCCTGAATGTGTTAATCACTGCGTAGCTTCTGATGGAAAACCAGTAGATTAATACTGCACTCAGAAGAGTCCCAATGAAGCAATCAGAAAATATGGCAGCCACAGAACAGTATGTACATAGAATTTGGTGTCTTCTGTGGGGTGTGCATGTGGCAAGAATGTTAGCATTGATAGGGGAAGGAAGAGAGACACATTTCTCATTTATTCAAATTCTTCTCTCTCTGTAACATTGCAACCAAATACAAGTAGCCCCAAACAAGGGTAGTGCATTAAACCTCGTCTCCTCCATCCATGTAAACACAACATTAATACAGAAGAAATAAAGAAAATAAAATGTCCAGTGTCTGGTTGCATGTCTCTGTTGCTTGTTCACTTTCCTCAACTATACTTCTCATACATTCCTACATGTAACAGTTCTTGTGAACTGAATCAGCCTGGTTGAAGCAAACACTGTCAAGATTCTCCCAAATTTCCTCCTCTCCACCCCCCCGACTCAAATGGGGAGCTAATTCCTTTTAGTTTTGTTCCTTTTATAATAAACTCCTTTACTGAAGTAATTTCTCAAACGTCTGCAGCATCCTGTGGCTAATGAGGCCTAATGGTCACATTTCTTTCTCCTGCTTAGTAACAACACCCACAAACAGCCACTAATAGAGGTTTTTTTGTAGGCAGATGTACAGTGGAAGAACCAACAGGCTGAATTGGCCTCATAAAATGACCTCTCTGTCACTGCTTTTACTTGGTCTTTTTTTTTTCCTTATTGAAAGAATGGTACTCAGTGTTGGCCTCTTGTTTTACTAGAGATACCTGAACCAACAACTCTCAAGTGGGAACAGGACTTAAGATGCCAGGTGCCTTCATGAGACAGTAAAGGTACAGATCTTCTTGGGTGAATGGCTAGAGCTGGAGATGAACTTGAAGTGCAAAAGGGGGAGTGCAATTTGGATTAAAAAAAACCCCAAAAGGACATGGTCAGAGCAGGTGGTAGCAGAAGGGAGCTTTGTCCATCTTTGCAACATTAGAGAAATGAGCATGTGATACAACAGAAATGCCTAACAGTAAAGCTGCGTATATTTCAGGATATAATATACCACAAATCCTGTATGTTAGAAATAACCTCCCTTCATCTGAGAGGGAAAATCTGGTCCATCCTGCTCTATAGTGTTCTTCAGTGAATAGACAACAGTTATCTTAAAGATGCAAATGCCCTTTTTTGGAGAAGCAGAGCCCCCGTTTTCAAATTCATAGGACAATGACCTGAATATCTTCCTTTATATATTTTTTTTAAAAAAAATGTTGAAATATTAAATAGCAACATGAAAGCCTATATTCCAAAGAAGATCTGTTTTGCTGTGCAGTTTTTAAGAACAAAATAATCCATCATCATTGTTCCTGCCACCCTGTGTGCTGCCAATGGTTATGGGTACTGTTCTTCCTTCCCTCTTCCAATATATTCACACTTTGCGGACAATAAAGCCAAAGGCCTGAGGGTGGCAGATGAGTGGTGGCTTGTGAGCAGAATCTGGAGAAAGCTTGTTCCAAATGTCTATTGTTAGAACAGCTCAATGTTGTTGTTGTTTTGTTTAAAAAAGAAGAAAACAAAGGTGTTTCTCAGTTCCAGGCTAAAGGACTGGGGCCGCACACTTGAAATGGCTCCTCCTTTTCAGTCCATCTTCTATGACAGTCCCAGTGGTGCTAGCTGTTGTTCTCTGCCGTGAGATATTTTAGTGCTGCAAAGCCATAGCGGCGTGACATATCCTGTTGGAATTCTTCCTTGAGGGTCTTGAGACAGATACGATATTGCTTGTTGGAGCGGAATTTGGTGATATCAAAGCTGGGAGCATGTGGCATGTGGATCATATAGGCATTGGGCAGCACCGTGAATTCATACTCCTGAGGAAAACAGATACATTAAAAGTGAGCAACATGGGCACTGTCTCTTGAAACAGCCTCCCCTCAGCTTGTCTCTCTTCTTCCCCACATCCCAGTAGTTTTCAGTATTGCTTTGTATAACAAGGGAGTGGAGCTGGTGCAGATGCAGTGGGACTCCCTACAAACTGGAGACTTCATCTCCACTATGCATCCCCTCCTCTTTGTTGGCTTTAACCATAATTTACCATTACCTCTGCTCTGGAGTTAACCAGATTTCCATTTAGTTCCTATTTAATCAGGACTTTGGAAACCCTGGCTAAGAGGAAGCCCAGTTTGCATTACTTGTTTTGATATACAAAACCATAGTTAAGATTGATCAAGGGGAGATTCATGCCAGAGAGGAGAGGAGGGAAGAAGAGGAAAATGTACATTTCCCCAAACATTTGCCAATTACAGTGTTATGTCTGCACCAAATCTGTATGGTATTTTGCAAGGCAAATAGAAGCACAATATGTGAGAATTCCAACCACTTCCTCTGCTTTTGATATAGCAGTTCAAGGCAGTACATTTCTGAGTTATATCCAAATACAGGGGGCATTAAATCTGGGCATTTAATTATCACTAAAGAATGACGGCTGAAATGCTGCTCAGCTCACTCTGGGCTGCTGTTTCAAAGAATTACAGCTTTGCAACCCAGGGCCAACTGAACAGCTCTCAAGTAGCTCTACACTACAGAGAGATGACTGCTCCATGTTAATCACTCTGCATTTATTGCAGGGTTTTAATGAAAGGGCAGGCATCTGAAAGCACTTGAAAGCTGCATTTACATCAAATGTACCAGGTTCTTATTGAAAGAGGGCACAAATAGACAAATGCAGAGAGTACTGGAAAAGCATTACAGAATTCTGGGAAAAAAATAATCCTCATTTCTCATAGAGTTCTAGGAAAACACATAATACATGTTTTATCAATTTCCTTTTGTTCCGTTCCTGTGACCACAGAAGTACCATTGCTCATCAATAAGTATTATATGTACAACCCCCTTAAAAACCCCCCAATGATCATTTAGCTATTGCACTAGATTATTCACCCTAGGCTTAAACTAAGAATGGGAGTCACACTGATGTTGTTGGTCTACAATTCCTAGCAGCCCTAACCAGAAGAGCCCAATGGTAAGGAATATTAAACATTTATTAGTAGTTTAACAACAATAACATTTAACAACTCCAATTTAAACATACATTTGCAGCATTTGATCTCCACACAGTTCAAAATGAGAAAAGAAAGGAGGAACCTATGCATACCCTGAGTCCCATACATACCCTGGGGGAAAAGTGGGATTAAAAATATATAAAATAACAATAGTAAGAAATAAAATAGCATCAGCTAAGGGTAGTATGTTTCTTCTGAATGAGTGTCTGGTGGAGATAATGGCCAGGATGAGGAAAAACAAACTGAAACTGAGTGCAGACAAGATGGAGGTACTTATTATTAAGGGTCCTAACCTGGGGTCGGAGGTGTGTCAGCCAGTCCTTGGTGGGGTTACACTCCTCCTGAACGACTGTGTTCACAGCTTGGGGGTGCTTCTGGATCCATCACTCCAAATGACAGCCCAGATAGACACCATGGCCAGGAGTGCTTACTATCAGTTTTGGCTATGTGCCAGCTGCGCCCCTTCCTAGAGCTTGAGGATCTAAAGATGGTAGTGCACACACTGATAACCTCAAGGCTGGACTTCTGCAATGCACTGTACATTGGCCTACTTCGCTATCAAGTTCGGAAACTTCAGTTAGAAGAAAACATGCAGCCAGATTGGTTATTCATACATCTAGGAGTGATCATATTACATCTATATTAAAATCACTCCACTGGCAGCCAATTAGTTTCCGGGCAAGGTACAAAGTGCTGGTACAAAATAGAAAGAAACTATTCCAGAACATGGCCTCAGAGCCCAGAAAAAACTCAAGGAAAATCTATGTTGGTTGTTACCTTTAAAGCCCTACATGGTTTGGGTCCAGGTTACCTATGGGATCACCTTCTCCCATATAATCCTCCCCATACATTCAGGTGTTCTGGAGGACATTTACTTCAGTCTGCCAGGACTGGAATGATCCGCTGGGAGATATTCAACAGCTAGATATGTTGTGTGAGTTTAGAACAGCATTAAAGACCAATCTCTTCTAGGCCTATCTAGATGGTTTTTAAATTATGAGTTTTTAACCTATGAACTGATTGTTTTTAATATGTATGCTTTTTAAACTGATGTTATGCTCTTAACTGATTATGTATTTTCAATTGGTGCTCATATTTTTAACTGTGTTAAATGTTTATTTGTTGCTGTATTTTAAACTCTTGTTTCCACTGCCTCAATCCACAGGGAGAGGCAGGTAATAAATAAAGATGATGATGATCATGCTTACTTATGAGTAGTGTGTATCTTCTTACTTGGTACAGGCCTGCCTGAGACTCCTGCCCAGCTTCAAGCCTCACATGTGCATATACCTGACTAATCTGGTATCCCTATTATTTCCATGTTATTCCTGCTCTGGTACCAAAGTTCCTATTAAAGAAATAATGCCCAGGAAAACATCTCCTTCCATAACTGTGCTATAACTTTATATAATATACTCTCAGTGAATGGACAAGGCACAATCCAAAACTACCACAGTCCATGTTAACATTAGGAGGGTGAACTCTAATAACAAGAGTATGTAGATAATGGAGATTTCCTGAGTTTGGTAATAGGCCAGTTAGCAAACTGCAAGACTGAAGGTCTGTAGAAGAAGATGACATATTCACAGGCAAAGATCAAAATTGCCCTTTTCAGATAGCAAACAATTGCCTAGGCTGGTGGAGGTTGGAAACTGCTGAAGAATAGCAGATGGAAAGAGAAATAAAATCAATTATAAAACTTGGCCTGGAGTTCAAGGGGGTCAGACTGCCTGCAATAAGTTATGTCCAAAGGCAGCATCAGGAAAAGAAAACATTTGTCATCTTGTAGTGTTGGTTAGGGAGGCAGGTCACCTCTCTTGAAATCCCTATTTTTTTTAAGTTTCAGCACTTGAAATTCCTTTATGGGATTTCTGCAAGAGCCTTGACAATTCAAAGAGACTGCTAAAGTGGGTTAAGCTTAGCTGGATTCAGGATGTAGCTGCTGTGGACATTTGAAGCTTTTTCTTGGGGACTAAAGGAATACCCAGCCAAACCTTTGGATAGTCAGAGTTAAGACCAATAGCCAAATTTCAAAAAGAGCATCATAAAATCTAATGAATTAGCAACAGTAAAATTCAGGTTTTTTAAGTTGAATGCACTGAACACATATCAACCATGCAGACCACATATCCCCATGTGAGAATAGGTAACTGAAGAAGACTTCTGTGTCTGAAACAGATTCAGTGTATTCTGCTTCAAAACCCTGTATTCTGTTGTTAATTCATGAAATTTTACTATGCTCTTGCTATTATGGATTTAGCTTTTTAGTTTTCATTCTGTATACATGTGTTTTAACTGATTGTTGTTGTTTTAAAAAAACTTATTTATTTGTATTGTCATTTTAGGGGTCAAAATAGCATCTAGTTTGTGTGTTTCCAAATTTCAAAAAGACCTCACAACTATGGGCTCAAACTACACTTCCCTTTTATGTCAGTGTAATGCCTTCTTTATCACTTGTGTGCCTGACAAAGTTTGCTTCCTCCTGAAGCACTCTTGGTTATTTTTTAAAAATATTTCAGAATCATTTGTGATATGTTCCCCCCCCTCCCCAGAAAGTATTGCCAATATCCTGAATTAGTACTCTGGGGTGTTAGAACACCTGGGGTCATTTGGGTGGAATCACTTGACCTTTTGGGTTAGTTAACATCCACTTCCCACTTTTTCTTATTTTGATGTTTGTCTGCATAGATTCACGCCTTCATGGAGCTTCCCAGCGCCACCCCTCTAAACCCTCAATATGCAGTATAGCTCTATAGCTCTACATAGGCTTTTTTATTCTTTTAAAATTCTTTCATGGTGAAGAAAAATAGTAAAGGTGAGTTTGAACCATAGAGTTGGAAGGAGACGCAAGGGGTATCTAGTCCAATCCCCTGCCTGTGAAGGAATCCAGGTAAAGCACCCTGGGAGGTGGCCATCTAACCTCTATTTAAAAATCTCAATTGAAGAAGAGTTTACCATGTACTGAGGTGGTCTAGTTCAATGCATTTCAATTTATCTGAAGTGGGGGACTGGCAATCCACCCCTCCAGTGTGTCAGGGACTGCTAACTTATTTATGCCAATTGGCTACAACTTGTTTCTGGTTTTCTTGGAAATTCTCCAGGGACTGAAAGCAGAAGGTGCCTTGAAGACTGGCACAGGCTACCTCTTTGGGTAGCACTAGTCTAATTTGGAATTGAACAGTTCCTACCCATCAGGAATTTCTTCCCATTTTTTAGCCAGAAGTTCCTTTGTTGTAATTTGAACTCATTGCTTTGTGTTCTAGTCTCTGAAGCAGCAGGAGGATATCCCTTCACATATTTAAAGAGGGCTACCATATCACCTCTCAGTCTCCCCTCCAGGGTAAACATACTCAACTTGTCTAACCTTTCCCCATAGGATTTAGTTTCCAGACCTTTTACACACCCTCAGTTTGGTGTTATCTGCAAATTTGATGAACGGACAACTTTAGGAACATAGCTTGATGCTGTGCCATTGCTACCCTCCATGGCTCTTTTGCTGTTTGGGCTGTAGCTTAAAAGGTGTGTGTGTGGAGTTTGGTCATTGCATGGACAGTAGAGAATTCCAACCTCTGCAATGACCAAAAAAAAAAAAAAAAATGAAAATTGGATGCAAGCCTATGACACGTTACTTCCTCATTTTCTTTTTGACAAAGTGCTTGACAGGGAAGGAGGGGTGGTGGTACTGTAATGTACATTATTTGGCACCTCAAGTTAATTGTTCTGAAGTATGGCTTATCTATTTGGTGGAATTTAACTCCACTCTTCTATAACAGCAATTTCGTGCCAAAAATTGAACCCCATGAAAACTTGATAGCATAGTTTTAAATGGCAAAAAGTCATGTTATATAGTCAGCAGATTCTGTTGGCAGACTACATGATTTTAGCCTTTGTTCTTTTATATGGGGTTTGAATGTTCTCCTCTAAAAAAAGAATTCCCCATATGTACAAAACCAGCTGATAAACGAGACAAGATTTCCTCAAGTAGTCCAAAAAGAACTGAGCAATTCAGTAACCATCTGATGTGTAATCTGAATTCAACTGAAATGAGAAAAACCTTAGCTGTATCTTCATGCAACATCTATGAGTACAGCTGCAATAGGACTAGCATCACACAGCAAGTGATCAGGAGAGATTGTAATGTGCCTCCTTGTCAACAGTAATGATTAGTTACATTTTAGTTATGGCAGTTTATGTGATGCACAGAACTCTTTTATTTTGAGTGTTCTTTTTAAAGCTTCCTATCGACCAACAATGACACAATGAGAAGAGACAAACCTCTTTCAAATGTTATGCACTTGCATATAATATCATGTTTCCTGAATACCGTTAGGGTATTAAAAGAGCTGGCAAATATGATCTCAGAGCCATTGGCAATAAACTTTGAGAACTTTTGGAGAACAGGAGAAGTCCCAGAAGACTGGGGGAGGGCAAATGTTGTCCCCATCTTCAAAAAGGGAAGAAAAGAGGATCCCAACAATTATTGTCCAGTTAGTCTGACATCAATACCAGGGAAGATTCTAGAGCAGATCATTAAACAGAGAGTCTATGAACATTTAGAGGGCAATGCCATAATCACAAAAAGTCAATATGGGTTTCAGAGAAACAAGTCATGCCAGACTAATCTGATCTCTTTTTTTGATAAAATTACCAGCTTGGTAGATGAAGGGAACACTGTGGATACCGCATACCTTGATTTCAGTAAGGCCTTTGACAAGGTTCCCCATGACATTCTTGCAAACAAGCTTGTAAAATGTGGGCTAGACAAGTTAACTGTTCAATGGATTTGTAATTGGTTGACTGGCCGAACCCAAAGGGTGCTCAGCAGTGGCTCCTCTTCGTCTTGGAAAGATGTGACCAGTGGGGTGCCACAGGGTTCTGTCCTGGGCCCAGTGCTATTCAATAGCTTTATCAATGACTTGGATGACAGAATTAGGGGCATACTTATCAAATTTGCAGATGACACCAAATTAGGAGGAGTAGCTAATACCCTAGAGGGCAGGATCAAAATTCAAAATGACCTGAATAGACTAGAAAGCTGGGCCAAAGCGAACAAAATGAAATTCAATACAGAGAAATGTAAGGTACTACACTTAGGGTGGAAAAATGAAATGCATAGATATAGGATGGGGGAGACCTGGCTGAATGAGATTACATGCAAAAGGGATCTAGGAGTCCCAGTAGATCACAAGTTGGACATGAGTCAACAGTGTGATGTGGCAGCTAAAAAGGCCAATGCGATTTTGGGCTGCATCAATAGAAGTATCGTGTCTAGATCAAGGGAAGTAATAGTGCCACTCTATTCTGCCTTGGTCAGGCCTTACCTAGAATATTGTGTCCTCTTCTGGGCACCACAATTCAAAAAGGATATTGACAAATTGGAGCGTGTCCAGAGGAGGGCAACTAAAATGTTGAAAGGTCTGGAAACCATGCCTTATGAGGAAAGACTTAGGGAGCTGGGTATGTTTAGCCTGGAAAAAAGATGGTTAAGGGACGATATGATAGCCCTGTTTAAGTATTTGAAAGGGTGTCACATTGAGGATGGAGCAAGCTTGTTTTCTGCTGCTCCAGAGACTAGAACATGGAACAATGGATGCAGGCTGCAGGAACAGAGATTCCACCTCAACATTAGGAGGAACCTTCTGACAGTAAGAGCTGTTCGGCAGTGGAACACACTCCCTCGGAGCGTGGTGGGGTTTCCTTCCTTGGAGGTCTTTAAACAGAGGCTGGATGGCCATCTGTCAGGGATGCTTTGATTGTGTATTCCTGCATGGCAGGAAGTTGGACTGGATGGCCCTTGTGGTCTCTTCCAACTCAACAATTCTATGATTCTAGGTCAGTAGTGGGGAGCTGTGACAGGTACAGGGATCAATTTTTGTCCCTGCAATGAGTTATGTAGCAAATATTGGATGAAAACCTCAAGTGGAAGTCACGTTCATGTGAGTTTTGGGATGCTGATCTTTTTTCAGATTTGGGAGAGTTACTTTGTAGTGGGTTTTAAAGACATTCCACCAATTTTAGAAGCCTGTAGGAGTGATGATTCAACATTTGGGGACCAAAAAAAATTATCCAGAAAAAAATAGACATGGGGGATCAGGATCTTTTGCTGTGGGTCTGGAAAAAGGCTGGGAAAACCCCTCCCCAAAGCCTCTGGTGTGCCTCATGCTATATAGGACATATGATTTCACCTTTGTGTTAGGTAGACAGATTATCATAACTGAAACTATCCTTCTTACCTGTGCATCCAATTCCATGATGTGAGCAACTTTGTTCCAGCCAAATCCAACAAACCTTCGGTCATACTCTGGGCAGTCCTGCCTTACCACGACATATGGCTCAAAATCTGCTTCCCACTCAACTCGATATGGTGTGGTAGCTGTTCGCCACTTGGCAAAGTTTGTTGGTGCATGCCCTTTTGTCCAGACGTGATACCTTGAACAGACATACAAGTTGGAAGAATCATCAAGACTGAGTCAAATCTTAAAAGCTTCCTGACAAATTGAACACTCACGGAACACCTGAAAACATGGATGTTAGTAACATGGTTTACATGTCCTTTTGGGGCTTACATAATAAGTCTGAGGAATATGTAAATACAGACCTGAATCCTATTTGTAATGCCAATCAGAGTAGACCAAGGGGCTCATCATATAAACGAAGGGAAGTAGAAGTGAAGCCCAAGAGGAGTGTGTCCCACCATGCCTTGTCACACAACATCAGTGTATTTCAGCTGTTTTCCTGTTGTGGTTCTGTGAGAGATGGTGGTAAAGGCAGGTTATTTTGCTAATGGATTTTTCCGGTTAGCAAAAAGACTTGTGTTTACCACCGTCTCCTATGGGACTGGAACTGGAAGAACAGCTGAAACACACTGACGTCGTGTGATAAGGCAAGGTGGGTGGCACTATTATCAGGGTACATTGCCGTTTCCTTCCCACATGCAATAAGCCCCCAACTGAATCAATTGTTTAAAAGTGAGTCAATATTTATGTAAAGCACATTGATTTGGTAGGTCTATTATAATTGGGACTACCAAGAACATTCAAGCCATTAGTCTGGTGGTCCTCATCACTTTAAGAACAAACAATGTCAGACTAGAAAAAAAATTACTTGTGTGGCATACATAAGCTATATTGTTTCATTCCTAAGCTTTAGAGAAGGGCCAATATTGGAATGCAGATGTGAGATGTTGGCATGAAGCAGAAAGTCCTGAAAATGAGTTTAGATGCTATTTCCAGTGATAATAATGGCTTATTATTTTTAATTCTGAAGCTTGTTTTCAAGGCATGCAGAATTCTGAAAAGATGCCTCTTTGTTATTGCAGTAGTAGTTCAGATCAATAAACACATTAAATAAAAGCTAGACAAATACTTTCAGTACCATCACAACTATCATTTTGTTGCCATGTGGCATCTACACAATTCCATCTAAGACAATCAATTCAATTTACAGGAAAGCACCCTTTCAGATTTTGTTAATCTTATTCATGTCATAGCAAGGCCTATCCAAGCACAGCTTCAGCTCACCCCATTAAGACAACGATCAATAATTTTCTCTTGCGTTTACATGCCTTGTCTTTCCAGAAATCACTGACATGGGCTCCTGCCACACGTCTATCGATTAAAGCAAGAAACAATTATATCATAAGCAACATGTGCCCAAATGATTATCATATGAACAAAAGCAGTGAAATAGATCTGGTGTTCTATTTGTACATAGGGATTCATAGGTAAAATCTCAGTTAATCTGCAAACTGGCCACCAAGGTCTGCCACTTTGTTCTCTTATACAACTACTTTACTTCTGGTAATAATATTTACCTTCAAGTTAATGGTACTGCCATGGGCACATGCATGGCACCACAATATGCCAACATTTTCATGGCTGACCTAGAACCATGCTTCCTTAACTCCTGCACTCAGAAACCTCTACTCTACCTGAGATACATTGATGATATTGTCATAATTTGGACTCATGGGGAGGACTTAATGAGGACATTCCACCAGAATTTCAACAGCATCCATGCCACCATCAAACTTAGCTTGGAACTACTGACAGAACAAGTCCACTTTCTGGAGACCACCATACAGCTATGTGATGGACACCTGAGCACTACACTATATCGCAAACCCACTGACCACTACATGTACTTATATGCCTCCAGTTTCCACTCTGAACACACTACCAAATCCATAGTTTACAGTGAAGCCCTCCAATACAATCACATCTGCTCAGACCCACAAGACAGGGACACCAAACTCACAAAATTACAACAAGCATTCCTCAAGCTACAGTACCTACCATATGTAGTAAAGAAATAAAATCAACAAGGCAAGACTTATACACAGGATGAATCTATTGCAAAACAGACTGAAGACAGGAAATGACAGAACCCCACTAGTAGTCACATACACCTCTTAGTTGAGATCACTCAGATGTATCATTGCTGAACTACAAGCTATTTTGGACAATAACACTGCCCTCTGAAAGATTCTTGGTGGCAGGTTTTTACTTTCCTACAAGCAGCCTTCCAATCTCACACAGTTACTTACTTACAGGAGGACACACAACACAGATGGAAAGATGGGCACAAGACCTTGCCACAAACCCAGATGCCAGCTTTGCTCACACATCTACTTGGGAAATGTCATCACAGAACCTAATCACACCACCCACAATATTAGAGGTATTTCAGTTGCCTGCCCTCTAATGTGATATGTGCCATCCTCTCTCCACAGTGCCCTTCAGTGCTCTACATCAGGCAAACAGGGCAGTCTCTGCACTAGAGAATAAATGGACATAAACCAGACATTAAGAATGGGAACACACACACACACACACACACACACACACAGAGTTGCAGAACCCTCCAGTGTTCCTGTGCATTCCATGCCTTACCTCAGGACAGCTGTCCTTCAACAACAAAAAAAGGACAAAGGAAGATTGGAATGAAAAACAGCTGAACTGGAATATACAGTAGGACCCCCTGCATCCACTGGGGTTCGGTGAGGGGGCGGCGGTGTGGATACTGAAAACCATGGATAATGGCGAATACCATTGAACATAATGGGATTTCCAGTTTTAAATACCATAGAGTTGCCTTGGAGGACCTAGAAAATGGCTAGGGAGGATGCATTTTTAGGAAGACTCTATGGTAGGTGTGCTGTTTTGTGTCCCATGGATAATTGAATCAGTGGATAATGAATCAGTGGATACAGGCGTTCTACTGTATCCACAAATTCTAGTTCATCAACAATGGGTTGAATAGAGATGATGGTTTCCTGGCAACACTACACATATTATAATACTAGTTATATCCCAACCTCATGAGGGTGCTCTTGGGCAGTTTATCATATATCCTTTCTGGTTCCCAGCAAGCATCACGCTACATTCTCTTGACCACCCACCCACACTCGCTTTAGGCAACATCCTTCCTCCTGCCTTTGTCCCCCAACAACCATTGTTAAAACTGAACTTGTCACCTCATCACCCTACTTACAAGGTTTGTATTTCTATGGCTATTCATACAGCCTGCTTATAAAGTCTATTCCTAGGCACTCCATGCATCTGAGGAAGTCTATTAAAGCTCATGCTACAGCTTCTTTCTCTCAGTCTCAAGGTGCTACAAGATCCTTTTGCATATAATAAATATGTTTGTCTTTATGCCTCCACAGGACTTTGGCCTAAATCCCATTATTAGTCCCAACTTGAGTAAGCTCATTGAATCAATACCTGAATGGTAGCATAATAACAAATGTAAATCCTGTTGATTCAATGGGTCTATAATAGTTACCACATGGATTTAAACTTGTTTTTTTTCCCCTATTTTGGTTACTGTCCATGGTTGGAGGATTACACATTAGGGGTCAAAGAACTTGTTTATTCTCTGTGCTTACTCTGTTCTTGGGGTTCAGCATGTTTTGACAGGAACTGAAGAAAAGTCAGTGGTTAATTACAACAAAGTAAACCTTGTTGTATATCTCCCAAACCATCTAAGTTTCTCCCAGAAGACCTGAATTTCTACAACAGGGAACATTGCGCTTGTCTTTTCATGGTGGTGGTGATACTTTTTTGGATGTGAGATGGTGAAATAAATGTAAGTGAAAGGGAAAACCTATTTTAGCTCCTGTTATTGGAACTGTACATTTCATCCATATGATGTGACCAAAGAAGCAGCCTTGGCATGTTGTGGTACATGGGCATCAAGAACAAATGGCTGTTTGGTGAATAATATCTGGAATGAGATACTATACTGTGTAAGAGAACACTTTAATCATTCCAAATCAGGGGTGCACCTATGGGGGGGGAGGGAAGACACTGCCCCCCCAAAGAATTCTAGCCCCCATGAAATTTTCCTGCTGTCCCTAATATCTAGCATTGAAAATCATTCACATCTACATCTCTTTCATTTTCTGTGTTCACATTCTCTTGTCCCTGACTCTTTTCTTTGGATGCTTAAACTATATTTCTAAATGCTCAGCTGAAATTATTGCAATGTTAGACATTTGCAGACTGAAGAAAAATGTATGGATGGGGAAAATTCATATTGGGAGAGCAACACTCTCCCCCGACCCATAGCTAATCTTACCATTTGCTTTAACTCCAGATAGTGTAATGGCTCAACTTCTTCAGCAGCTTAAACAAAACAAACAGTTTTGTGACTGTTCCTTTAGCAGGTGACAAACTAGCCAGTTTAACTTCTCCTGCAGTCTGGGAGCTGGCCAGGAGACCTTTAATATTAAACCCTTGACACAAAATCCAGAATGGAGTCATGCATCCATGTGCTTGGAATATGTAGACAACCACAAAATTTGCTGGGAGGGGTTTAAAATGAAGAAATTTACAATGAAGAACTGCTTTCTATTTCTAAGCTGCCCAAAGGCAAGAAAGGTCACAATTTGGGGAAATAGGTGGCAAAAGCAATTTCACTGGGGGAAAGATTGCAATCTAGCACTCTATGAGAGGGCTTGGGATGCTGCAGGCATGATCAGCAATCACTGTCAAAGAAGCCGGTCCCCCATCAATGTGGCTTCAATGGTTACTAATGACTTATTAAACCACCCTGAAAATAGAAGTGGGAATTGATGTCTCCCAGGGGGTGAAGCAGGGGGCTGCAGAGAGCTTGGAGGAAACAGATGGGACAGGGAAAGTGTGTAAAGACTCCATAACTATGTTAAACACCCAGAAGCCCAGCCCACCTTTGTACTCTGTAGTTAATTGTGTGGGGGTGGGGGAGGCAATCTCCTAACAGGAAAATAAATGTCATGTAAGTGGAAAATTTGATTGATGATAGATCATAAAAGTTAGGCCAACACTTAGAGGTTTTATTTCCCAGTAGTTTTGTTTTAAACTAGGAAAGAAGCAGTTAGTTTCCTAATTAAATAGTCTTTATAATTATTACATAATTTAGTAAACAGAAGCAGTATAATATTTATGGCTCATAGTCTTTCCTGCTGTTCTAATCTAGATGCTTCAGCTGTATTTTCTTTAATAATAGTACTATAAGTGCTAGCATGTCTTGTCCTTTCTGAAATTATGTTTCTAACAATTTCTAACATGGCCTTTCATGACACTATGGAGATTTTCACACGGGCTCTATATCCCGTGGCAGGAACAGAGCAGGGTCGGGAAAGGTTTTCCCTTTCAGACGACGTTGATCTGTTCTGTCCTGCATCCATCCTTCTCCTGTGACTGTTCCAGAACAATGTAATCACAATTTTTCATCGTGAATAGACCTCCTGTTCTGTCGCTATCACGCAATCACGGGTGTGTGAACAGGAGCCCCGTTCCTGTTCCGAAATGACAGCCATGGAGGGGAGGTCCATTCTGAGCACTTCCTGGTATGATCTGGACATCTAGGTAAGTGGCACCCTTTATTTTACCCTCCCTGTTTTGATTGTGTGATTTAAAGTGTATTTTTGTGCTTGCTGAACTGATTTTATGTTTGGGGAGTTTTATTTTTTAAATTTACTGACCGGCCATTATCACGTGATAACATTTCAGAAGGCCGGTCGTAAAAGGAGCCTTACAACAGCTGCATTTACGGTCGGCCAGCAAGGGGAGGGGGAGCCCATTCCTGCTGCGGAATTAAGGTAAGTGTGTGAAAGATTTACATTATTCCATGGCAGGAACGGGAGAGGAGGTGGCGGGGCAGTAACGGGGCATTTTGGCCCCGTGTGAAAATCTCCTATCTTAACAATCCCAAATGAGGAGTGGTTTGGGTACATGTGTGTATTATTCAAGCTATACTGGGTGGTAGTTAGTACTTGGCTGGGAGGCCTCCAACAAATACCAGGTGCTGTAGGTAACATTTCAGAGGAAGGAAATCCAAAACCACGTCTGAGTATTCCTTGCCTAAGAAAACCCTATGAAATTTGTGGAGCTGCCATAACTCGACAGGAGACTTGAAGGCATGCACACATATACACAAATATAGTGCACTGAAGATGCAGTAAGCAACAAATCAGAATAAATAACAGAAGGCAAGTAAATGTCTGAAAATACTCAGAAGATCAGGAAAGGGCTTAAGTGGTCTTCTGTTGACTGGAAAGGAAAACAGACTAAACACTTCATTGAAGAACTAATTTCAATAACTTGGATAAACACTTATCCTGGTGTAACTCAGCTGCACAACACTTGATTTTCACAGAGAAGGTCCCAACATCTCCAGGTGACAGGAAGGGCTTCTGTCTGAAGCCTTGGAGGACAAGTGCCAGCCAGAGCAAACAAACTGGCCTAAATAGACCTTGCATAAGGCAGCTTTTACATTTCAAAAAGTCAGAAGATATTAAGCTGAAACAATCCCTGTTATTGGCATGTTCCTTTGCTGCTCCTTTCTGTGGTGACCAAAAAAGGTACATCAAAAGGAACTCTAGGTAGGATGCCCTTGTAAAGTGGGCCATCATTTGCAGAAGTCTTTTAGACTTTCACACTGCAATCTTCATCCACCTTGAAAGGAGCAGTCAAAGGTCATCTCTCCACATGAGTCCTCCTTTAGTTAACACTTCCCCCTGTGGGTGCTACAAGTTAGAACTATACAGGAAGACTCTCCCTATTCATAATGAGACATGTTTGTTCCAGACTTGCCCATTGCTGGCTATCATAGTCCTCCTTGCTTGGCTCCTCCACTGCCTTGCATCCACATGGCCAACTTGAGGGAGGGTTGGGCAGCAGAGTGAGGAGGCTCGCCCATCACTGGCTAGTAGGAGCCATACAAGCCTCAGTTGAATTCTCTTCCTCACCCTCCTCCCACTCACATGGCCACATGTAGTGACTGGCAAGGTGGTGGAGACAGCAGCCAAGCAAGGAGGCTCACCTGTGTCCTGCTATCATAGCCAGAGAGAGTGATCCTACTTGCTCAGCTCCCCTCCCTTCCCCCCACATGACCACACATCTGCTGGAGGGAAGGGAATAGGAGGTTTGCCCATTGTAGTCAAAGCATATCAATACAGGAACTTTTGGGAAGGTCTCAGGGTTCCTCTGGAGGCCCTGCAAGATGAGGTCATTGTGGCATGTAGGCTATTCTGGGAAGAGGGTTCTCCTTGTCAGGGCTTCTGGGCCTCGAGAATTCTTTTCTCTCTCTCTCTCTTTTCCCAAGTCTATATCTATACAGCACACAAGGCTGGGTCTGGGGATTTTACACAGTGAAGTCCGAGGGAAATTAGATGAAGAAAGTATTGACAGTGAGAATTACACTATTAATATTGGTCATTCACCAAACTATTGCCAATAACAAACACACTCACATTAGGTAAGACAATCAAGTAGTGTGACTGGAAACCTTTACCTGGATTGAAGACTTTGGCAATAAACTGGAATTCAAAATAACAGTACCTTGGGGAAACAGTCATTGTTTGTTTGCTATAAAGAATTTAAAGAGTCCTGCCAGTGTGGCATAGTGGTTTGAGTGTTGGACTCTGACTCTGGAGACCAGGGTTCAAAAACCTCGGCCATGAAAACCCACTGGTTGATCTTGGGTAAGTCACACACTCTCTGCCTCAGAAAACCCCATAATAGGTTCACCTTAGGATTGCCATAAGTTGGAAATGACTTGAAGGCACTCAACAACAACAGCAACAACAGCTCACTCAATTGCTATGGGCTAAATTCAATTGTTAGTCCTAACTAGGGTAACCCAGTGTGACTTACTAAGGGTCAGCTTACCATTCAGCAATTGATTCAGTGGCTTGATTTGTTTGTTTATAGTATTTATCACCCACTCTTCAGCCAGAATGGCTCCAAAAGTAGTTTACAAATTGTTAATTTGACAGTTCCCTGCCCTCAGGCTTACAATGAGAAGCAAGGAAAAGAGTTTGGCAGTGACGGAAGGATTAAGTCCAGCAGATACTGCCTGTTTTTCTCACTTTCTGAGGCCACAGTAGTGGCAGTTGGGATGCATGGAGGGCCTTTCCTCAGCTATTGGGCCTAGGTACCTATGCCTAGGTTTAGCCTAGTTGGGGCTAGAATTAGATTTAGTTCTATTTGAATTTAAAGTAAGATATGTGTTGTTGTTTTTTTGTAAAAATATGTTGACGGCAGCAGCAATAGTAGCAGTAGAAGCTCCCAGTGGCTGTGCTGAAACATGGTAAAAATATTCAGCTAGTTACACCATGGAATCACTACAGTTTCCATATGACCTCTGACTGGCTGGAAAATGTTTCAAACTTACCATTTAAAAAGATGTTATAGCCACCATGGCTGATTGAGGAAAAAACAGTTAGCGGACAAAGTGAGAAGGAGCTATGTGAAGAAATATCCTCCTCCAAAGCATACCTTTGCAAATCCATCAAGACAAATGTGGGTACAACCCTGGTTAAAAGAAAAGTGCTAGCAAATATTAAAACTACACATTCAGTTCAATCTCCCCTTTTCTCTGAACGGCCTGGACCTTCAGTAATGCTATCTCTTTCCCTATATCCCTTTGCAATCATTAGATTGAGAGAGGGCACCAAGTTCATGATATACAGTAGGACCCCCGTGTCCACTAGGGATTAGTTCTGGGGCCCCCTGTGAATACTGAAAACTGTGTGGCTAATAGTGAACACCATTGAAAATAATGGGACTTCTGGTTTAAAACACCATTGAGTTGCCTTGGAGGACCTAGAAAATGGCTAGAGAGGACACATTTTCTAGGAAGACTCTATGGTAGGTGTGCTGTTTTGTGTCCCACGGATAATTGAATTAGTGGATAATGAATCAGTGGATATGGGGGTCCTACTGTAACTCAGGTTCCAAGAGAAATGCAAGGTTCAGAAGTCATTCCATAAGAATCACTGCACCTGGTGCCAACACATAGCTTAGAATGATGTGGGGTATACTGCATGAAGCACATGGCTCTGCCTTCCAAGCCCTTGCCACTGCTTCAGCATTTTCTGTTAGATGTGGTTGCCGCACTCTGCCTTATAGTAAGGTGACACCTCAACCCTAGTCACCTCAAGAAAATGAAGCAAGACACTTGACTGGATTGGCTTTCGGTGGCTGAGATTATGCAATAAAGTGTGAGAGTGAGAACAAGTATTCATAGACCTCTATATGTTTTATATAGAGAGGTTCATTTATTGTATGTGTTCATTTATTTTCAGTTCCTGAATCTTGGGAACAGACTGGGCTAAAATGTCAAGACCAAATAACAAACAGAGATACATGCAATACCTGAATGTGAAGAGGGTCCCCATGTCCAACATAGATAACAGTTCTGCTTTTGACTTTGGAAAAGAGAGGCGATAGCGGAGGGTTTCAAAAGCAGGTACAATGAGAGCCTTTTTTGTATTGGCCAAGTCCAGCTGGATAACAGATTTCCTACCAGAGGGGGGGAAAAGGAAAGAACACAAAAAATTTTTGTTTATCAAGGTAGATGACAAACACTGATGACAAAAACTATACTAGGGATGGCAAAATCTTTCTTTTGCTTTCTCCACATTTTAAATATTTAATCTTCAAGGGTTTTTTTTTTTTTTTGCAATCACAATTATAAAGACAATTTAGAATGTTGGTAATGTTTTTCAAAAGCAAACTGAAATGAAATTCTTCCCAATTTGCATCAGCCAAATTGAATTTTTTAGGGCGCTTTGAGAGGTCCATATTGAAGCTGCTTATGTTAAAGATGAGGAACACAGAAGGAAAGAAAGTGGCAAAACTAATTCAATGGAAAAAGGTATGAATGCAGAGGGATACATGCACAAAACCTTTGCCAAAATCAGTGAATCTGTTAGATTTGAGTTCTTGCACCTCTGAATTTTTTAAAAAAATCTCACGTTCTTTCCATCCTCTGAAGAAATTTGTATATTATGGTAGAGTAATAAAAACAAAATGAAAGTAAACTCTCAGCCATTACTAGCTAGTTCCCAGTGAGACAAGAAGAAGACCTTATATAATAGCTATTCACTCTCTGAATTCCATATTCTCATTTGTACTAGAGCTGGTTTGGATGCACTGATAAATGGATGAAACAAAAAGTACTGCTAACACTACTTCTAGTTCCCTATACTCTCTTGTTATGGCCAAAGAAGAAATTTCATATTGCCACCCATGGGAAAGATACACAACTTATCTTTATGGTATACTAGCAAAGCACTGTTTTAAGACTGAATGTTAGGAGGATGAGGCTATTAATTTTGCCCATTAATTTTTTTTTAAAGGACACATTTGTCAGCTGTTGAGGTGTACAGAAATAACCAAGCATCTTTCTTCAACATCTCTGCTTCCATCAGTTCCTGGGCTATTTCTGCAAGGGTTACTTTGTCTAGTTTTCTTCACAAGTGTGTGTATGTGTTTTGGGGGATTCCAGCCAAACTTTATTTTGTACATTTAAAATCTGAGTTCACTGAGCTGTTACTTCATGCTTGGCTTCATTTATTGAGAGATGGTTCCCCACTGCTAAGCAGGCATTGAGCTGAGCTCAGCTTTCTCCAGAAACCTTTAAGCTTTTGGTCTGATTCTTTGCAATTTCTACTTCTGGATAGGTCTATTATTTGGAAAAGTGGGAGGTGAAAGTGTCACCTGGGAAGTTACATATTGCAGATTCTGGGATCAAACATCAGGGGCAGCATAGCACTCTTTTCTAGCGCCTTCCATAAATAGAACTCTCTACACCCCCAATATATGTCAGAGTAGCCAACCCAAGTTCTAAAAATATTCATATCAAATTATATACTGCCCCAGGAGCTGACAGATAGAACATCTGTACAGGCTTGACTGCAGTTGTCAGAATAAATATCATTGCACTGTTTTTAAAAAGCATTTCCCTTTAAACTTCCCCAAACAAAACAAAAACTACAGTTTCTCAATATATCAGGTTGAACTCCCCTTAATAGGATTAACTGTAATGTTGTTCATGATACAACTGTGGACACAAATAGCAAATTATCTCTAAGCTCAAGATCACAACCTTCACTCGCCTGGAAGAGACCATCACAATGACAGTGAGCCGTATCTTTGGATTCACTCTCACTTCAACTAGGCAAAAAGAAAAAGGAAAAAAAAAAAAAGGGAACAGTCTGAATAAACCTAAGTTATAGGGTTTTCATAATAGTTTTCAATCAAAGATTTTCCCTCAGGCCTCTCCGCGTGGCTATTCCAGAAAATGAGATAACTCTTAGGAAACTTTTCTGAAACTTGTTTGAAGACTTGCATCAAATTTCCTTGTCAGTGTGTAAAGGTTATTGAATTTTATCAGCCTCCCATTATAAGTTTTGGATAGTTTTTTTCTATTTCCTTTCTTCCTCCCTCCATCAATTCTAATTGACCCAGGCAACTGCTTCTAAATAGAAAGTTCTTTTACAACCAGCCTCCTCCAGCTGCCAGAATTATTCAGTGTTCGTGACACTCTTAATGATTCCACCCACTGCTTTAACTTGTGCCTTCTTCTGTTGATTTGGCATGGAACTTGGTGTGACTGACAAAGTACTGAAGCAGGAAGAGGGTGCACTGAAGCCATTTGTGTCTCATTAAATGCAGTGGAGCTAACTAGCTAATGTGCTTCCATACTGGACTAATCTATAGATCATCATCTCCAGTTCCTCTGCTGTCACAGTAGACTTTCTTGGTCTCATTTCTCTCTCCAGAAATGGGAGTTAGAATAGTATCCCATGCTATTTGAGGAATGGGCCCATGAGTTCTTGTAATGGCATGTTCTCCAGGACATTTATGGATAGCTAAATAGTTTTCATAGAATCACAGAATGATAGAATTGGAAGGGGCTCTAGAGGCCATCAGGTCCAACCCCCTGCTCAGTGCAGGATCTCTAGCTAGAGCATCCCCAGCAGGTAGCTATCCAGCCTCCTTTTGAAGACATCTAGAGAAAGACATCCCACCACCTCTCTGGGCAACTGGCTCCATTGACAAATCACTCTCCATGTCACAAATTTCCTTCTAAGCATAGAATCATAGAGTTGGAAGAGACCACGAGGGCCATCTAGTCCAATCCTCAATGTTTAGTCAAAATCTACCCTCCTGTAACCTAAAACCATTAGACCTAATTCTACCTTCTGAAGCAGCAGAGAAACAAGCCAGCACACTCCTGTCTGTGGCATCCCCTGAGGTATTTAAAGAGTGTGATCATGTCACCTCTTAATCTTCTCTTCGCCAAGCTGAATGTGCCCAGCTCACTCAACTTCTTCATGTTTTGTTCTCTGGTACCTCTTACCATCATCATTGCCACTCTCTGAACTTTCTCCAACTTGTCTATGTTCTCCTTAAAATGAGGCACCCAGAACTGAACACAGTACTCCACATGAGGCTTGGCCAGCACAGAACACAAGGGGGCCTGTTACTTCCCTTGACGTTGAAACTATGTGTCTATTAACACAGGCTAAGATAGCATTTGCCTTCTTTGCTGCAGCATCACACTGCTGGCTCATGTTTAATGTACGATCAGCAAGAATCCCAAGACCTTTTCCACATGTTGTACTCCTGAGCCTCCCCCGTCCTATACCTGTGCATTTGATTTTTGTGGCCTAAATGTAGAATTTTGCATTTATTTCATTTTATTAATTTCAGCCCAGTTTTCCAGTTTAACAAGGTCCTTTTGAATTCTGTTTCTGTCTTCAAATCTGTTAGCTACCCCTCCTAGTTTCGTATCATTTGCAAATTTGATAAGGATTCCATCTACCCCATCATCTAAATCACTGATAAAAATACTGATGAGTGTTGGTCCCAGGACAGAACCCTGTGGCACTCCACTTGAGACCTCCAATTTGAAGCACACTCACTGATGATAACTCTTGATCATTTTTTCCAACCAATTATGTATCCATTTGGATCTAGTCTCTTCCACATTTAGTCAGTTTGGTGATCAAAATATTATGAGGGATCTTATCAAAATGCTTTGCTGAAATCCAGATAAATGACATCTGTAGCATTCCTACTATCTACTGAACTAGTGACCTGATCAAAAAAGATATAAGGTTAGTTTGGCAGGATTTGTTCTTGACAGACCCATGCTGTCTCCTACTAATCACTGTATTGCCATCAAGATACTTGCAGATGGACTCCTGTATAACCTGTTCTAATATTTTTCCTGGTACTGCTGTCAGGCTGACTGGTCTGCAATTTTCTGGATCTTCTTTTTGCTTGTCTCTAGTCCTCTGGCACCTCACCCATTCTCAAAGAATTCATAAAAATGATGGCAAGTGTTTCTGTGAGTATGTCAGTAAGTTCTTTCAATACTCTAGGATGCAATTCATCTGGCCCTTCAGCTTTGAACTCAGTTAGGTTAACTAGATGATTTCTGATTAACTTATCAATCTTGATTTGCATGGATTCCTGTTGCATGGAAGGACACAGTCCTGTTTTTGGGGAGAAACTGAAGCAAAATAGGTATTAAGCAGTTCTGTCTTTTCATTGTGATCTTTTAGCATTTCACCATCTTTCCTGAACAGCAGTCCCACTATTTCCTTCATATTCTCTTGCTTCGAACTATTTGGAAAAAAAAAAATCATTTTGTTGTTCCTTGCTTCCCTACTTTTGAGCTTTAGCTTTTCTTACACTATTCCTGTAAGCTTAGGCTACACATCTGTAATCTTCCTTGGTGATTTGTCCTTCCATTCTTCATACATATCTTTTTTTAAAAAAACTTTCTCCTGGAGTTTACTGTGCAGCTACATTGGCTATTTCAGATGTTTCTTCCATATAATTGTTTGTGATCGTGCTTTTAGCAACTCCTTCTTCATAAAGTTCCACCCATTCTGGGTATCTTTTTCCATTAGCATCTCTAGCCATGGGATTCTACCCAGTATTTCCCTGAGCTTTATAAAATCAGCTTTCCTGAAATCCAAGGTTTGTGTTTTACTATGCTCTTCTTCAGACTGTCCTGCCTGTGAGAAGGGAGATAGCATGCAAGGAATGATGTCAGATGATGTCACCAGTCACCAATTAAATGAAGGGGAGTTGCTAGAACTTGCTAGAACAGCTAGGAAACCATATATAAGTCATGGTGCAAGGCAGCCCACTTCATCAACTTACTTCTTTGACTGACTGCTAACAATAAGCTTAGCTATTAGAGCAATAGCAATTAGAGCTTTTTTGTTTGTAGTTTAGAATGTAAACAATAAAGCCTGTTAGTTTTTTAGACACTAAATGTGTCCATCTACTCATTGAAAATTGAACATGCTGGAAGCATCTGGACCAAGCTTTTGCTAGTCTGCTAACCTGATTGCTGGCTGGACTCCTGAGCATAGACAGACTCTAGCAGGCTGTAGCGCAACACCACCATCATGGATTCTAGCATTACATGGTCACTCCCCCATAAAGTACCAAGTGCTTTGATTTCAGTGATCAACTCCTCCCTAATGGTTAGGATCATGTCCAGGATTGCTGATCCTTGTTCATCCTTCCATCTTTTGAAAGAGGAAATTAGCTGCAAGGCACATCAGTAATTTGTTGGAGAGAGCTTACGCTTAGCAGAGCTTGTTTACGAGCAGAAATCAGGATAACTGAAGTCACCCAGAACTACCAGTACTTGCTTAGAGATTCCTGAGATTTGTTTCAGAAACACATCATCCACCATCTCATCTTGGTTTCTTGGTCTGTAGTAAACTCCTAACACAGTGTTGCTCTTATTTCTTTCTCCATTTATTTTTACTTAAATGCTCTCTACTGGTCCAGTTTGACCACTTGCTTGGATTTCTGTATAGTGAATTTGTCTTTGACACATAATGCTACTCTCCCCCCTTTTCCTCCCCATGTGTTTTTTTAACAGATTATATCCCTCATTTGTTATCCTCCAGTCATAGAAGTCATCTCACCAAGTCTCTGTTATACCTATAAAATAATATGTACCTTCCTACACTAGTACCTCAAGCTCTTCTTGTTTGTTTCCTAAGCTCTGTGCATTGGTATATAGACATCTAAGGTGTTGTTTGTTCTTATCTTTTATTCTACTGTGAATTTTACTGTGGCTTCCATTCTTTCCCTCAATTTCTCCTCTAGAATTCACATCCTTGTGTTTAGGAGCTGGCTTTTGAACAGATGTTTAAGTTACGATTTCCATCCCCTCCCCAAGGATTTTGTTTAAAGCCCTGTTGATCAGATTCACCATGCCTTTTGCCAAATACATTCTTTTTCAGATGATCCTGCAGAGCTGATACTTGCAAAACACACTGGAACTGGGGTTTGTATGCTGATCCACTGTTGATGCAAATGACAGATTGGGATATTGAAAGATTCATGTGGTTGGTGCAGCCAAAATAGCATCTGTAACCATCCATATCCATACTCTTCTCTAGCAGTACTTTTTCCTTTATCTCCCCCTGCCCCGATTAAGTTTAAGGGACTGCTTTTTTTTTTTTTTAAAAATTATATGGTCCAGAATATATTATTGACCAGGGCTGGTTATAGTAAATAGGTGAAGCCCTTGTTCCAATAGCTTCTCTAAACACTGGTTTATTTTGGAGCACAATTCATGCTGTTGGCTGACTTGCAAAGTCTGCATGACCTGAAACCATGGTATTTGCAAGACTGCATTCTCCCATACGAGCATGCCTGGGTTGTAAGATCTTTGGAAGAACCCTTCTCCATGTCTCACCACATTTGGGAAGAAGGTAAGACAGGCTTATTTTCTTTTGGTTGCTGCTCATAGTTTCTGCAATGCCTTGCCAAGTGAGGCTAAGTTAGCTCCATCATTTGATTTTCTGATGGTAGGCAACAGCATTTTAAAGCTAATTTGGTACTGTATTAATTGTTGTGTTTTTATTTTAATCGTTTTAGTGTACTCATTTTAACTTGGTTTTTTAATCTATTTTTTTTCTCCCTAGGTACCTTGAGCCCTGTTTTCAGCTAAAATAAATAGGCAGAATATAATGTAATAAATATATAATGGCATTATAACACTAAATTAGACAAGGAGGAAAGTGCTAGCTGAATATAGCATTATTGCTCTGCAAAAACTACTGACTTTCATATGTTTTTAGTTTTGGAACTGTGGGAATATTTTGAATGGGTTAAGTTGCACAAAAGACCTCCCATGACCTGTGTCTAAATGACTCTGTTTAATAAAGGAAGGAGAAAAGAAGTAAACAAGACTTAAGACAGGATAGGAGAGGAAGTGCTACTTTGCAGTGAAATTACTACAGGTAAACAGATAGGCTGATCTTCCGATGCTTAGTACATGAAATGTGTGGGTGACAATTACTACCACTGCATTATTTAATAGTTCTGAATTTTTTTCAGATGCATTGCAGTAATACTGAATCTTGAGGTTGTTTTTCTAAGTGTGTGGCCTTGTCTCAAAACCACAGAATTGCAGAGAAAATCTTTAAAAACATGCAGTGTGTGTAGCACTAACACCAATGGAAATCTCACATAGGTGGTGCCCACTACAGTTGTTGCTGTGCTCAAATTCCTGATAGGCCAGTCTTCCACATACCAACCAGCCCCCGAACTGGTTAAACCAATTCCACAGATTGCTTTAACACAGATGATTTGTGCAAGCATGGGTCATGGCCTTGTAGTTTTATAAGGTCTTTAGCCTTCTCTGATAAAGAGTGCTGGTGCCTCACCAAACTACAAATCCCAGGATTCTATAGGAAGGAGCCATGCAAATCAATAAACTGGTACATGCATAATTTGAGTTTTAATTGTGGAGCCATATATGCAAATAGGTATTATAGTGGGCTCTCATTATCTGAGAAGGGTTGGTTCTAGGACCCTGCATGGATAACAAAACAAAACAAAACAAAACAAAACACACACACACAAAACAACAAGGCAGACTTGAAGGAGCATAACAATAGCAACATGCAAATTTAGAACTAAATACCAATTTAAATAGAAATGTAATAATCTCTCCATTGTAGGGACAACTGACCAGGTGACCTGCCTTTTGGTCTAGACTTCTGTCCAGTGCTAACTGCTGATCAGAGCCTTTAAGGCCTGACTTGGAATGAACAGCCTTTTATAAATAGGAAACCATCGACTAGAGGAACTGTCCTTAGCAGAGGAGAATGCATTAACACTTGTTCAGATGAGATCTCATTTTGAGGAGCTATATAAATTCATTTTGTGGATATCCCTCACCACTCCATTTTGTTTAACAAAAAAACATTTACCCTGTTCATTCTGCCAGGGCTGATGCCATATGCATTAAACATATCTTCATAATCTGACTCAGGTGTGACTCAGTATTTTTAATTTACTTATATTATGTGCTTTAGTGTCTGCAGCAGAAAGATTTGTGCAGCAGTTGTCAAAAGTGGTGTTTAATATGGGCCTAGCAATAAATCTGGATATATTCTAGAAGGCTGTTTGTTTATTTCTATACAATGGCTGAGAAGATTAGTCCACAGTTTGCACATAAATATCTGCTATCTAGCACACCATCTTACTCTACATTCTGAAAGATAAAGTAACAACCTGTTTATGATTTCTTCCCATCCCAAAATCTCCCTCAAACATTTCCAAGGCCTACTTCTAATAATCTTTTAATATTAGATACCCATTAACAAGACTGCAGATAATGAGTAATATGACTCAGTACCAAGAAATGTGAGAGCACATTGCTTAGTGATGTGAATACGTGGCTCAGCTTCTGACATTCCCAGTTAAAAGGATGTCAGCTAGAAGGGCTGGGAAAGACTTGTAGAGACTTTAGGGAGCCACTGTCTGTCAGTATATATATTGCCAGGCTGGACATACCTATGGTCTGACTTAGAACAAGACAGCTTTAAGCTGAATACAAACACAGTTTGTTACCCAAGGGGCACTGTCCTTTGTTTTTCTGTTAGAAAGAAATAATGTTTTGGCCACTGTTCTTGCCCCATCTGCCTGCATGCTTGTTTCCTGCTATAGGGCATGGATCCTGTTTAATAATGTATCTATAAGTATTGTACTTCCCCCATTTTTCATATAACCATGCTGATCACCAAAATGTCCTCCTACTGGCCTGCCCTATGATAATCAATAGGGACACACACACCCCTTGTCTTCCTCTTGGCAAAGGTTATCCCCATAGGACAACCAATCTCCACTCTGAAATTGGCCCTAAAATCCAATGGAAATAGATCAAGATAGTATCATCCAGTAACCATGTAACCAATCTCTGGCTTTTCTTCGCAAACGAAGATTCCAGAAGGACTCATCCCATGCTTGCTGCTGATGACTAAAAAGGCCAATCTGAGATAAACAAGTCCGGTTGCAGAAAGCACAGCAGAAAGTCTCCTTGGGTGATGTTTCTGGGTTGTGATTCTTTCTGCATTGTCGTTTCTCTTCAAGACTTGTTTGGCATGAGTTCTCAAATAAGGCTGCAGCATTGTGGATAGTGCGTCTCCATGCCTCCCGATGTGAGGCCAGGGCGGACCATTGTTGGTGATCAATTTGGCCGAGCTCTGTGGAAGCGTGAAACCATGTTGAAATGAATGACTTCCAGCCGAAGCATACCATAGAGGCATGCTGGAGGACCTAGATTCCTAGAGAGAACATCTATGGTCAGCTTCTGGTGGAAGCATACCATAGAATTGCACTGGAGGACCTAGAAAATGCCCGGAGAGAACATATTTTTTGGATGTGGGTAAGTGAAACCATAGTTACTGGTCCCGTGGATACAGGGGTCATACTGTAATTGCTTTTTGGTTCTCATGAACCTGAAACAGAAGACTTTGTATTCTTGAGTACAAAACAGAGTTCATCTCTCATTTTGCACGAAGCTAGGAAAAACAAACATAGGCACACAAAAGATGCCAGCTCTAAGGATTTGCATATGCAACAGCTCCTGAGCCAGGACTGTTCTGAGGGGTTCAGATTGTGTTCACTAAAGTTTGCCCAACTGTACTTAGCCAGGGCATTTTGGAAAACAAAATCTGGGAGACAGCGTAGTTCATAAGGTTTGTGGTGCTTTAGTATGCAAAGTGATTGAGGAACAAGTACAGAGACAGCATGCACCATGTTCTTTGGCATTTATTACACCAGAAAAATGGGATATATATTTCTACTGTCAGCAGTATGATTATGCTGAATACATACATGGGAATGCATATGAATAAGAAAAAAAAGCAACGTCTGAAGTTGGTAGAGTTGAAAATTGGTTTGGTGAGAGCAGCTGGAGTAAAATACAGTGGGCCCTTGGTACTGGGCTTGGTTCCAGGACCCCCCATGGATACCAAAATCCATGAATACTCAAGTCCCATTATATGCAATAACATAGTAAAATGGTGTGCCTTATATAAGATGGCAAAATCAAGGTTTGCTTTTTGGATTATTATTTTTTAAGAATATTTTCAAGCCGTGGTTGCTTAAATCCCAAATCCATGGATATGGAGGGAAACTGTAATATTTCTTGCAAAGGCAGGAACAATTTGTAAAAATCATAGATGTTAGATCCTTTGTCTGGCCACTTGGTGTCCTCCTTGCTCTATGCACTGGGATATGTGTAGGGGGTGGACATCTCCATTAAGAGAGGCCAGGTAAGCAGAGCAGAGGTCTGAAGACCATGAAACCCAACTTGTTCACATTTATTGTTGTACAATACACATTGAAGTCATTCCTCCTCCCCTCCAAAGTCTGGTGCAGTAATTATTCTGTCCTGACAAGATCTTATCTTTCAATCACTTATCTAACCTGTTTGGATCACAGCTCCACTTTCAAGGTACAGTGCTGGGTTAACAGTATGTCAGGGAGATAACAACTTCAATAACATTTTTCACATCCCCACCATTAAAGACATCCTAGAAGCATCAATATCAGAGATGGGAAAGACCTGTAGGTCACCCAGTCCATTTCCATGCCAATACAGGATGAGATTGTACATTTATTAGTGCTGTTGACCAGTTTCATGTTAAAGTGTGCCTTGTAATAGAAATTTCTACTTCCCTTGAGAACTAAACTTAATTTCATGCTTTTAAATATTTATTTATTTTATACATTTTCCTGTTTACACATTCAATAAAAGAATCATGAATAAATCACAACCTTTACCTAGCAGGCACACAGACTGATCTACAATAAAAACATCAAAAGTTCACATAAACCTGAACTTTTTTTGGGAGGGGGGAAGCACCATGAAATAAAATTTGGGAGTCGCACTTAAATTAAAGCCAAACAGCAATAAAATATTATATAGTATTAAAAACCAGACAGAAAATAACAGTTCTTGCTTGAATGAAGCAAAATAAAGAAGAAGCCAATCTCACCTCCCATGGGAAGGAATTCCACACTCAGAACACTACTGCTTTGAAGTATTTAAGTATCTGTATCAGGTATTTAAATTTGAAACTCTCTGTGGTCACAAACTGTTCATTGCAGATGGAGAGGTAAAGGGGAGATGGTGAATAAGGGGAACAAAATCAAACAAATGTTGTTGGCTCTGAAATTGACACAATTTGATTGGTAAGAGCTGTTAGACACATGGCATAGCATTGGGTGTTGGACAACCTACTTACTGGGGGTTGGACAAGCCAACTGATGGAGCATGGCATAGCACTGGGTGTTAGACAAGCCAACTGAGGGAGCTCCACCATCAGTTCATCTGCTGGGGAAAGTATGGGACTGAAGGATTCCACGTGACTGTAAACCACTGCATTTTCCTCCCCTGCTTGACAATGAAGTAAGTCTGACCAGTCCCTGGACTGGGCTTGTCTCACTGTTGCTGTTTTGGGATGGACTGCAGAGAAAAATGGAGGTATTTGAGGGTAGTATGGAGTTCTAAGTTTCTTGTGGGATTGGGGCATTTTCACATGTTTTCATGCATTTTGGGAGGGGGCTTTATGTGGTTTTGGGACAAAAATTTCTGGAAAATTGCACCAATTTTTTGCACCCAAATTTTTAATTGGGAGAATTGCAATTAATTTTAATTGGGAAAATTGCACCAAATTTTTAATTGGGAGAATTGCAATTAATTTTAATTGGGAAAATTGCACCAAATTTTTAATTGGGAGAATTGCAATTAATTTTAATTGGGAAAAGTTTTTGGGGGAGAGATTGGGGGCATTGGATGGCAGTTGGAGAATTTCATGCACTACAGAAGTGGAGTCCATGAGTCACAGGCAGTCCGCTGTCTGCACTATTCCCACCCCAGCTTTAAGGGGGGGGGCAACATGGAGAAGAGAGGCACACAGGTCTTGTTCCCCCACAGAACTGGCCCAGTGCTGACACTACCTATAACCAAATTGTGACAAGGAGAAATCAGAAACAAAACAGCAAAATCAGTAAAATTTGCACTGCCTAGAAATCATCCTATGCCATCTTTTTAACAGGGAAGGGGAAGTGGGGAAAAATAGAAAGCCAACTAAATGCTGGCCACTTAGAAGGGACAATTTAATGTCTCCAGGCAGACTGGGAGAAAACGTCCTTTCTCTGGTCTGCCTTGAAAAGTCTGCACCCAGTTAGGGCAACTTGGCTTTGGACTGGGCAGCCAGGATGTGGGTGGGTGGGCCAGCATAGAACTCTTTGTGGGTATCATTGGAGGCAGGAAAGCCTCAAAACTGTCATGATAGAAGATAGTAGCCTGCCTTTCTCTGTGGACTTTTTCAAATGGGGTAAACCCCACCAAGGAGGCTGGGAGAAGAACAGGGCTATTGTGCTCACAGAGCCCCGTTTCAGATGCCACGGTCCTCTATCCTCCTCCCAACCTCCTCCTGACCTTCCTCTGTGCTGCAGGTGCTTTTTATTGATGGAAAACCTCTGTCAATAAAAAGTGGTGCCTGCAGCATGGGGGCAGGTCAGGAGGAGGTTGGGAGGAGGACGGGGCTGTCTGAAACAGGGCTCTGTAAGTGTGACAGCTCCATTCTTCTCTCGACCTCTTTGGTTGTTTTTTTTTTTTTAACTCCACTTAAAAAAGTCCTATGTGTCTCCAATGGGCCTGCAAAAAGGGACCAAAATAAGCCTGAGACCTGTGCTTGTCATTGTCAGTACTGTACTGATTCCTTGCCTACTGGAGTGGAACTAGGAAAGGCCAGATATCACAAATCTCATTACAGTACTGTACATTGTTTTTCTGACCAGGTTAACAGGACATGTACCACAGCAGTGGAACTCTTCTTCTTGCTCACTTCTCAGAATTTACACATCCAGAGCACTGGGATTTAGAAGGCGCTTAGTAGAGCCTAAGCGATACAGATCTTTCTTAGTCTTGGTTTTTCTCTCAATAATTCCTCTAGTGTAAAGCTCAGGCCCCGTCCAAACAGTGAAAATAACCCAAATGGCAATCACATGGAAGGTGATCTCTCTAAACAGACATTTGCATCAATACATCTCATTCAGAAGGGGGGCAGCCAAATCCACCGTAAAGCTCCAAAGGGAACCCTTCAGAGCTTTTCTCTGAGTTTTCAAAAAGCTCCATAGGGCATGCGAATAAGCCATTGTTAGGACAGTTGCATTTGCATTGTGGCAAGGCAGTGTTAAGTTGATTGGGTGGAAGGGGCTAGCAAGCAGGGAAAGTGCCATGTTGGATTTTTGGCTAAGCAAGAGGTAAAACAGTGATCTTTTTCTCTCTTTTCTTATTTTTTCTTTCGTAAATATGAAGTATTGCTTGTGTGCACCATGGTATACAGTTTTTTTAAAAAAAAGTTTGGTGGCAGCAAATTTAAAATGGCAAGTAAATCACTCAGGGCCACCATCTTGAGTAGGGGGCATGAGAGGTTTAGGGATGTTCTTTTGACCAGTAAAACAGATTGCAGTGCTGCTAATTGCTGTTTCTTCTGAGGAGATTGTATTTCCCCCACCTTGTACAGATGAGACCTTAGTCTTCTGCTTCATGCATTTCTCTAAAGCTAAAAATAGCTGTTTCAATCTTCTGATTAATTCCCACCATCCCAGTCCAAAATATCTAACCAAAATAGCTAGCTAACCAAGGAACACCTGCGATAGGTGTAGCTATTTTACTTGTCAACAGTACAGTGGCGGCACTAGAGGTGTGTTGAGAAGCCAAACTGCACCAGGTGACACTATCTGAGGGAGGGTTGACCTTAGTAACACCACAGTGTACAACCCTAGTGCTTATCTCCTGGTTAGATTATGCATGTGTGTTTTTGTATGCAAGAACAATTTTGATACTTACCTGAGGTACTCGTAGAGCCCATACATAGGCAAAAAGTCAATATCTGACAGGAACATGTATGGCGTACTGATATGTTTCATAGCCACATTACGTAGGAGGTTCACTGGATAGAACTGGCCCTCCTTGTACACTATGTGGTATCCAACGTTGTGCCGGCTCATGAGGACTTCGGAGCCTTGGGCGTAGCGTAGAAACTGCTGGGCTTCTGCATCAGAAAGATAGAGTGCCAAACTGATGGGACCTTCCCAATGTTTGCAGATGGCTTCAAGCATCTGGAGTCTAAAAGCAGGGAGGGGGGAAAGAGGTCAGAAAAGAGAATATTCTAAGATTGGAATGTCCCCTTTACTATATATGCTTCAGCTCCTGTACTGGAGACCTATATACAAATATCTTTACAATAGGGAAGTAAATCATCACTTATTTCACTTCTCTCTAAAAACAAATGATTTCAGGTTTTCTCCCTACTGTGCAAAACCAGACTCAGAGTTTCTGTTTAGTTTTTGGTAACTACAGTATTCTCATTTTGGGAATGTTTTCAAGAAATTAATTTGTGCAAAAAAGTTTTTTCTGCAGAGAAAATGCTATTTCTTTTGTGCAGAAATTAAATTAAAACAGATACTGATAAAACATATAGGTAAAAACATACAAAACATTATTCTTAAAAAGTAATTTAAACTGTACTTGGAACTTAACACAATTTAAAACATATCCAATAAGTATGCAAGGAATAAAAACAGTAGAACACACTATTAAAAACCTTTTCCTTATAAGCAGTTAGTTCCTGTCAGGATAAAATCTTCACTTGCAAATGGAATAATAATATTCAGTCTAGTACTCCAAGGAAGGGGTTCCACAACCTGAGAACAGAAACTGAGAAAGGCTCTTTTCCAAATTTTGACCAGATGTGAATGCAAGCATGGTAAGACTGAAAGAAGGGCCTCCACCAAAGATATCAAAGCCTGGGCAGACTTGCATGGGAGAGTATAGTCCCACAGATAGCTGGACCCAAGTTGTGCAGGGCTTTATAGGTCTTACTCAGCGCTTTTGAATTGTGCCCTGTAATAAAAACAGTAGCCTGTGGAGCAGCTGTAACAAGGATGTTGTGTATTCCCTGTAACCAACCCTGGTCGACTGTCTGCCTGCAGCTCTTTGGGCAGCTGTGCCTCTGAGCACTTTTCAAAGATAATCCATGTACACAGCATGTTACAGTAATCGAGATAGGATGTAATTAAGGCATACAGCACTGTCATCAGACTAGACTTCTCCAGAATGGGAGCACCTAGTGCACTAGCTTAAATTGTGCAATGGCAGAAGCCAGGGCATCCAGGCTCAGAGCTGAACCCAAGAGTACACTCAACCTGCAGACCTGTTTCTTCAGGGGGAGTGTAAGGTTAGCACAAGATAAATTAGAAAGTAAGATTGCACCAAACAGAAATGAAAAAGCTAGAACAAGATGAATTAGGAGCTAAGTTGTAAGTCTGCACTGAACAGATTGCATTAACATTCTTTAAATGCTCAAAAATACTGTGAAACATGAGTATCTGAAGCAGAAATATAATTCATAAATGAATGTTTTAACAGTTTCTTTCCAAGATGTGTTGTGGAACTTGAAGGAACAAAACAAAAAACTGCAGTTAATTAATACCACTTCTACTTAATCTGAGCACCTGCTTAGTCCATCCAGAAACCATTTCCACTCTTATTAGATTCAATTAGAAAGAGTGATTATGAAGATATAATGCCTCTGAGTATTCAGATTACTTTCTGTGCACTTATTTCCTTCCACTAAGCAATCATCGCTTCCATTTTCTTCTCTTTATTAACATCAGGGTGGGAAACGTAAGTGACAATTCTTGCTGAGGCACTATGTCAACCTGTAGAAATACTGGGAACAAGGTTGTTCAAACCTTTAGCTGTCCTCTGGTGCAAATGGAAACAGAAACAGAGGGATCATCTACATGAACCAGGATATGCTGGCTCCTTGCTAGTGTATTCTAGCAGGGATCAGGCCTGTTGTTCCCCTGTTACCTGTATGAAATGGGAGGACGTCCTGATGGGCACACCAGCCCCATCGTTGCAGCTGCCGCCATCTTCTGTGCTCTCCCAGAGTTGAGGAAGCTAACTACAACAAGGCCCTCTGCATGTGACCATCCTTGGTCACATGCTGCAGGACACCTTCTTGCCTTCCGGGAGAGCCAGGGTAACTGCAGCAGCAGAAAGGGCCATCCTGTGGGAACAGGCTACTGTGGACACATGGGACCCAATCCAGTTTTTTGCCAGAGGAACCAGATTTTCTCAGGTATTACTTTACAATGTTTTATCAGACCCTAACCTGTCTTAGCTCTGTTTTTGCCCTGGGGGTCATGAGGACTGCCTGGGGCAGAACAGGGTAAAAATCATGTGTTGTATGGGCTGCAGGGCTCTGAGACAGGGACAAGATGGGGTATATTGCCAGTGTAGACAAGCCCAGAGAAACAGATTGGAAGCATCTGCTGTTGACCTGGATAGACTGGAGAGCTGGGCCAAAGCTAACAAAATGAAATTCAATACGGAGAAATGTAAAGTACTGCACTTAGGGCGGAAAAATGAAATGCATAGATATAGGATGGGAGAGACCTGGCTGAACGAGACTACGTGCGAAAGGGATCTAGGAGTCCTAGTAGACCACAAATTGAACATGAGTCAACAGTGTGATGCAGCAGCTAAAAAGGCCAATGCGATTTTGGGCTGTATCAATAGAAGTATAGTATCTAGATCAAGGGAAGTAATAGTGCCGCTCTATTCTGCCTTGGTCAGACCTCAGCTAGAATACTGTGTCCAGTTCTGGGCACCACAATTCAAAAAGGATATTGACAAATTGGAGCATGTCCACAGAAGGGCAACTAAAATGGTGAAAGGTCTGGAAATGATGCCTTATGAGGAGAGACTTAGGGAGCTGGGTATGCTTAGCCTGGAAAAAAGACGGTTAAGAGGCGATATGATAGCCCTGTTTATGTATTTGAAGGGGTGTCACGCTGAGGATGGAGCAGGCTTGTTTTCTGCTGCTCCAGAGAATGGAACAGGGAGCAATGGATGCAAGCAGGGCTGGTTTAAGGAATTTTGGGCCCCCCTGCAATGCTTTATTTTGGGGGCCCCATATGTTTATCTCAGGTCAATGTAACCTAACCTATCCACTGTACAGGATGCTCAGATTACAGTAGGACCCCCGTATCCATGGATTCATTATCCATGGGACAGAAAACAGCACACCTACCAGTCTTCCTAGAAAATGTGTCCTCCCTAGCTGTTTTCTAGGCCCTCCAAGGCAACTTCATGGTATTTTAAACCAGAAGTCCCATTATTTTCAATGGCATTCACTATTATTCATGGTTTTCAGAATCCACACCCCCCCCAAACCAATCCCCAGTGGATAAGAGGGGCCTACTATATTAAATAATTTACATATGAGGAACGGCTTAGGGAGCTGGGCATGCTTAGCCTGGAGAAGAAAAGGTTCAGAGGTGACGTGATAGCCATGTTTAAATATTTGAAGGGATGTCATACTGAGGAAGGAGCAAGCTTGTTTTCTGCTGCTCCAGAGACTAGGACACGGAGCTATGGGTTCAAACTACAAGAAAAGAGATTCCACCTAAACATTAGGAAGAACTTCCTGGCAGTAAGAGCTGTTCGGCAGTGGAATGCACTGACTTGGATTATGGTGGAGTCTCCTTCTTTGGAGATTTTTAAACAGAGGCTGGATGGTCATCTGTCAGGAATGCTTAGATCTGGTATTCTTGCAGGGCATGGGGTTGGACTGGATGGCCCTTGTGGATTGTGTGTTCCTGCAGGGCAGAAGCCGATCAGATGGGATGGCTGTTAGGATCACTTCCAGCCCTATGATTCTATGATTCTAGGCTGCATTCAGAGCCTGGGAAAGTTACCCCTGCCAGCACCCTTCTCAAGGTCTGGTTGCATTGTTCCTTTTCCAGCATTCTCTAGCCCAGTGGTTCTTAACTTGGGGTCTGCAATGTCCACACAGGGGGTCCACAAAGGCTTGAAGGCTGCTTGGCCCAACTCCTCCCTGTAGTGGAGCAGCCACATGACAGGAACCAAGGCAAAGGCTGGCTGGCTTGGCCTGCACATTGCCATTCAATCCACTCCAGCCACAAACTTGCAGGAAGAAGCAAGAGTGCCTCTGAGGGAAAGTTTAATGGATGGTGTAATTGTATTGTTGTTGTTGTTGTTAGCTATTATTATTTAAAAAATATTATTAGCTATTATTATTAGGGTTTTGAATCTTGAGTTAAGTCTTGGGTCAACAAAAGATATTTAAAGGGGGTCCCTGGTAAAGAAAAGGTTAAGAACCACTGCTCTAGCCCAATGCCTTTCATATAACACTAATGGGATACTGGTGTTTTAGTGACAACAATAAAACCATTGTTCCCAGTACTATTACTACAAATTTTAATGTATATTCTTTATATTCTTCTGTTAAAAGAGCTAGAGTGTTGTAGAAGTTTCAGCATTGCACTATGACTATGGAGACCAGGGCCTGAATCCTTACTCAGCCATGAATACCCACTGGCTGACCTTGGGCAAGTCATACTCTCTCAGCCTCAAATGAAGGCAAAGGCACACCCCCTTTGAACAAGCCTTGCCCAGAAAACCCCGTGGTAGGTTCGCCTTAGTCAGAAATGACTTGAAGGCACACAGGCAAGCACACACAAATTTCTTTTGCAGGCTGAACTCAGTTGGCAGCAAGGGGAGGAAGTTGAAGAAGACCAAGGAGAAAAGGGAGGGGAGAGGAACCAGGACATGTTAAGAGCAGCAGGAAGGATGGACTGGAGGGGATTTATGTGGAAGGAAGGAAAGGGAAGGAAGGAAGGAAGGAAGGAAGAGAGAAAGAGAGAAAAAAAGAAAGAAAGAAAGAAAGAAAGAAAGAAAGAAACCCTTTCTGAAGGAAAGAGACAACTCTCAAATTCCCCTTCTCTCTCATACACACACACTCACCCCTCTCCGACATGCCTGACTGGCTTGCATTTTGCAGCAGCAAACTCCCTTCTGCCACGGAGGGCTGCTGCTTCTTTCTCTTTCTCTTTCTAGTTTGGGAGACGCTGGTTTTTTTTCTTTAAAAAGCCAGCAGGAAGTTTTTGGAGGAGGAGGGTAGAAGGGGGCTAGAAAGCAGCGGCTCCTCCCGACTGTTTCCTGGCTGTCTCCTTTGTCAGATAAGGAGGTCAGCAGGCCCCCCCTTGACCTTGGGGCCCCCTGCCAATGCTGATTTGGCAGACTGGTTAAACCGGCCCTGGATGCAAGCTCCAGGAACAGAGATTCCACCTCAACATTAGGAGGAACTTTTTGACAGTAAGAGCTGTTCAGCAGTGGAATGCACTCCCTCGGAGCGTGGTGGGGTCTCCTTCCTTGGAGGTCTTTAAACAGAGGCTGGATTGCCATCTGTCGGGGATGCTTTGATCAAGATTTCCTGCGTGGCAGGGGGTTGGACTGGATGGCCCTCGTGGTCTCTTCCAACTCTACAATTCTATGATTCTATGAAATCACTGTTTGTTGTTAATTCAAAACTGGGCCAATTTGTGGTTAGTGTAAACTATCGTTTATTGAAACAAGCTGGAATCAAACTTGGCTTGTTTCCAGAAGCCATTGTTTACATTGTCTGGATCCAATTACAAACTTAGGTGATTTTTAATAAGGAAGCGACACTTTCAATATTTTTGTCCTTGAGGTTTCTGCAGAGGAAGGGAAGGGAGCAGGGTGGTGCTTGAACTCCACTCCGCTTATTCTTAGAATGCTGAACTGTAATTTAGTATTACTTCTGAATTGGACTAATGTTGTTTCTGTTATAATTTCAGCCTAATTTTATCATAGCCCAAACCTTTTCACCTTCACAGCCCTAATATTCTCTCACAGTTCTTCTGAGAAGCATGGGCCTTCCATTTACTAGTGATGTCATACTCAAGACACTACCCACTGTCACTTAATATTGAATATTGTTTGATGCTTTGATCTTATGTTTTGTATTTAAGAAGGAAGTGTTTGGCGTACTGGTAAAAAACTATTCTTTACTTGAACTATGGAAAGCTGAAGTACTTTATGGAGCTCTGGTTAGGCTACTAGCATTTACTTATGATATTTATTAATTAATATTAATTGAGAAGTTCATAGGAGTTAAATTGACACTGTATGTTTGGTTCAACATTCATAAAGGAAGTTTATCATTGATATAACTCCGGCAACTACTTTTTGTCCACAGTGCTCAAATCATGACCAGTCATAATTTGGGGTTGAATTAATGCTGTTTTCAATGAATTGTTTGGGATGCTCTTTAATATTTTACTCCTTTGGGATATTTGCAAAAGTAAATGTTGGTACTGGGAAATTATTTTTTTTCTTCTAAGGCAAAAAGTGGTTGTTAAGAGTGCTCTTTTAATATATCCTACATATTCCCTTTCTCAGTGTAATATGTATTTATTTACCATCTCTCCTCTGGCTTTTCTTCGCAAATGAAGATTCAGGAAAGACTGATCCTGTGCTTTCTGCAAGCGCGCTGATGACTAAAAAGGCCAATCCGAGATAAACAAGTCCGGTTATAGAAAGCACAGCAGAGGGTCTCCTTGGGTGATGTTTCCGGGTTGTGATTCTTTCTGTGTTGTTGTTTCTCTTCAAGACTTGTTTGGCGTGAGTTCTCAAATAAGGCTGCAGCATTGTGGATAGTGTGTCATAAGTATTATTAGAATGAAAAATTATGACTTGTCTTTTCTCTCTGGCTTTTCTTCACAAATGAAGATTCAGGAAGGAATTATCCCACGCTTTCTGCAAGCGCGCTGATGACTAAAAACGCCAATGCGAGATCTCGGATTGTCTTTTCAGCTCAAGACAAATATGTGGATTGAGTTAATCAAGGAAACCAGAGCCTGGATTTGGAAGACCTGAGCAGGGCAGTTAATGACTGGGGGGCCGGTTCCATGACAGGAAAAAGTTCGCAAGATTCCGGATTATCGTTCTTTCACATCAGGAGCGCATAAATCACACGACTCCTGGCATTTTTGGAAGATGAAGCCAGAACCAGCCACTTTCTGTTACCCTTAGTTTACACAGCCAAAGCGGGGGGGGGGATCGCCTCCAGATGATTAAAGCCAGGCAGGAGGCGGGGAGGGAGCAAGGAGGGGGTTATGGAGACCATAAATAATGAGAGGAAAGAAAAAGGACAAACAAACAAGCAATCGAAAGAGTGATCTGTCAAACTCCCCCGTCTTCCCCAGCCCCAAAAGGCTTCTATAAAGAAAGGAGTCAATGAAAGCACGAACAGGCAAAAGCATGGTGGAGCGATCTCCCTCCCTTCCCTTCATGCATGCACATACAAACACACACCACAGAACTAGGGCTCCTAATTGTTTTCCCTCCCTCCGAAGCCTTGAATAAAGGAAGTGAATGGAAGGAGAAACAACAAAAGAACAAACATGCGATTGGCTGTTTCCCAGAACACACGAATGCACACACACACACTCACACCAGCGAAGCAGCGAAGCATCTTCCCACCCCCCAAAGACAGACAGGAAGGGCTCGATTTTCCAAAGTGGGTTGCAAGCAGAAGGAGGGTGAATTTCTTCTCTCCAACCCCTCAGTCTATTTGGATAAAGCAGAATGGTCACTCCAACCAATCAGGATCAGCTCTGCTCACAGTAATTCGAAAAGGAAGATGCCAGTTTACACGATCGTTAGTTCCCACGATAAATTATGCGCATTTTCGTGAACTTAATCAAAAAGTGCAGAAAACTAGCGAAAGCTGATACTGCGCAACTTATGGGTTTTTTGCACCCCCTCCTTCTGAAAAGGGCGCTGTTGCTTCGAAATGCATGGAAACTATCAGGCTTCTTATCACATTCTTTGAGGATTTATTTTGCCGTGTAAACGATCCCTGGGTTTTTTAAAAAGTTTCTCAATTCATAGGGTTGCTATAAGTCAAAGTTGACTTGAAAGCAAATAACAACACAAAATCTAAAAATAAATAAATCACATCATAGTTCAGCAGCTACCAGAAGCATGCCTAAATTAGGCATGATCACCAGACCTCTACCAGGACTTCAAAAATTGACCAACCAACCAGCAAACAAAACAATTTCCAGCTAGTAAGAAAGCCTGTAAAACAAGGATGTCAGCCAAATATCACATCATATATTCCACAATGCAGGTTCCTTCTCACAACAGAGAAGGCCCTATTCTTCAAGGCAGCCATTACATTGCTTCTCAATATGGATGCAGAACAAAGACCAGCAGAATGCTAATCTATATTGAGGTGGCTGCTGAAATAGTATATAAGTAAAGTACTTAATAGTAATGGTGGACATTTATATGGGTGAAATCCTTCTTTTGTTTGAAAACAACAGGTTTATGCTAATAAGAGGCTGCCTGGGAGCCAAATCTGGGTTTTGAGGTTGATGCCCATGGCCCTGCAGTTGCGAAGTGGGAGGTGAAAGTAGTATTTGTTGCAAAAGAACAAGCTTGCAGGTCCCTTTCAAGGATGGTTTGAGACTCTGCCCTCCTATTTCCTTCATTACAGATCATCAGTAACACTGGCTACTGAATAGGTCTGTGAATCTTCAGTGAAACCAAGAAGGGAAATGGAAAGCATCGGCTCCACAGAGTCGAATGTATTGGACTGCACAGGTTCTGTTGTTACATTTCTGTGCAAGTAGCTGAATGGTGGCTTAGATGAAAATGAAAAACAAATGAAAAAGAAAAAATGGTTTTTTTTTTACTTTATTGTTTATTAAATTTTCCATCCTTAAAAACAATACAGCACTTTCTCGCATTCATACTTTATACAATATCTTTTCTATATTTATCTAACATAAATGTCCTCTATATATTATGACAATGATAAACAACATTTATGCCATACTATTGCTTTAGTCTTCAGGTTCTTCTTTCTTTGCTCAAATTGTGTACGTTCGCTCTGTATAGCGAGTTGTATTTGGTATTTACGTCAATATATCTCTTTGTCCTTTTTTTCTACAAAATGGCTATTTAATTAATTAACATATATGATCTAATACATGATTCTATTTCTGTAAACTTCCTTTAATAAGCCCTTGAGCTGACCTGTTCCTATTTCATAATTGTTCTGTAACCTCCCTTGACTTAATATACTCATAATTCATAATTTACACTATTTCCAATAATTCCCGCTCAAAAAGTCTACCCTCTATACTTGAATTCATTATTATATATCCTTGACACTAAGCTGCTATACATAATTTAATTTACGCTTAAAGTTATTTTAAAGTTTAACACTATATCCTTTCTAATTAGAGAGTATTCCCTTTAATTTCTTATCTATCTCCCCAGAGTTTTCCAAGAAATCTAGTACCGGTTCCCAAATCTTTTTGGTTCTTGAGTTTTTAGACTGCCTCAGTCTATTGGTTAGCTCATCCATCTCGATTAGATCCCATAGCTTATCTCTCCATTCTTCAATGGTTGGTTCTTCTTTCAGCTTCCACTTTTTTGCTACGATCGTCCTGGCCGAAAAGATCATATACAGTATGTTCTTCCAGTATCTTTCCTCTTCCTTTTTATTTATTCCTTTAATTATATTTAGTAGGTAGAGTTCTGGGGTAAATTCTAATTTTATCTTGAGAATATTGTTAATCAGGTCATGAACTTTAAGCCAAAATCTCCTTACTTTGGGACAGTTCCACCATAGATGTATCAGAGAGCCTTGTGTTTCCCCACATTTCCAACAATTTTTGTTCACCGTTACCCTCATTTTATTTAATCTTATCAGTGTAAAATACCATCTATGGGAAACTTTGAGGTAATTTTCTTTTAAGGATTGACAGGCTGTGAACTTCCATGTTGTTCTTCTAGCTGTTTCCCAGTCTTCCAATATAATATCATGACCCACATCTCGAGCCCACTTCCACATGAAATCCTTTATGACTTCTTGTTCTAACTTTCTAGAGTGTAGGAGTTGATAGATTTTTGATATTAATTTCTTCGGGGATTCAATCCAAATCAATTTATCCAATTCATTAAGTTCTTCCTCTATCCCACCTTCTTTTAAATCCTCATTAAACCTTTCCTTTAATTGATGGAAGGAAAACCAGTTGATGTTAAATTGACTAGTTATTTGTTCTCTAGTTTTAAGTGTTCTATTTATACCTTCTTTATTGATTTCCGTTATGTCTGAGTATCTCAGCCAAGGGCAGTAGCTATTCCATCTTGACTGGAAGGCTTCTTGCGTCGATGTCCAAACGGGTATCTTATAATAGAATTTATCTTTAATTCTCAACCATACTCTAAATAGATCTCTTCTAACGCAGCGGTTTTCAAAATCTCTATTTACCTTATTTTTGTTGTAGATCAGATACGCATGCCAACCATAGCGTACGTCCTGACATTCTACATTCAGTATTTTCCTATTTTCTAATGTTACCCAGTCTTTCAGCCATAAGAAAGCTGCTGCATCATAATAAGATCTCAAGTTGGGTAATCCCCATCCTCCGTTTTTTTGGTCATCTATCAAGTTATTCCATTTAATTCTTGCTCTTTTCTTCTCCCAAATATACTCTTTTAGTATTCTTTCCCAATTCACAAAGATCTTCTCATTGCTGATTATTGGCAGGTTTTGAAAGAGGTATAATAGTTTAGGTAGTATGATCATTTTAATTGACGCAATTTTCCCTAAGATTGAGAGTTTTAATCTCTTCCATTTATCCAAGTCCTTTTCGATTTCTTCCCATATTTTTTTGTAGTTATTATCATACAGTTCCCCATTTCTCTTTGATATATTAATACCTAAATATTTTACTTTTTTTCCTATTTCGCATCCCGTCACATTTTTAATTATCTTTTCTTCTTCAGGACTCATATTTTTGGTCAGAATTTTTGTTTTACTTTTATTTACTTTAAATCCTGAATATTCTACAAATTTAGTTAGGACTTCCATTAATTCTTCTACCTGTTCCAAGGGGTTTTCCAATGTGATGACCATGTCATCTGCAAAGGCTTTGATTTTTATGATTGTCCCCTAATTTTAACCCCTGGGATCTTTATATTTGTTCTGATGTTGTTAATCAGCACTTCTAATACAGTAATAAAAAGTAATGTTTTGAACATAGATTGGTGAATTAAATCTTGCCTAGTCACAGTCTCCAAGCTCTAAAGGAAAAATACCTAAAGGAGTCATAAAGATGTGAACAAGAGTTTGTTAAAATGAACGTTAACTTTCTTTAATCTAAACAGAAAAAAAACCCAGACTTTTTATTCTAAATCAGCAAAAAAGCACTGCCATGGTAGTTAGATGGTCTTCTATATTTCCCAAATCCCTATGGCTAGATGTATCCCCATTAATATTTATATGAAGAACTGGAACACTTTTTTCTCCATCATAGTAATCAAAGAAAATAATATTTTTCCTTCTCATACCATCTTTCCTAAGCTGTGCACCAGAAAGAAACATGTTCAAACCAGCAAATATAACTTCTGAGTTCACCATTAGTAGCTTTTCCCTGCAGTTCTGAGTGATCCTGATGATATCCAAGAAGGTATAAAGCTTTGCCTCCCTAGATGCCAGAGATTACTTTTGCCGGTGTATAACCAAATCATTATTTTCTCTCTTTCTTGTCTATTATTGAAAGAAAGGTTATTATCAGGTGTGACACATACTTAAATTAGAAACTGGGATCGATTAAAAAAAACCTTTAAAAGGTATACAACAAAAAGCTTTCAGTAACAATGATTGGTTTCATAAATAAAACATATACTGCTGTTAAGCAATAGAACAGAAGCATAGTGGGAATCTCCTTTTATGCAACAAAAAGCAATCAATCAACATAGTCAGATGAAACTGAGCTAATGTGAAACCCATAGGTGCCTCAGTGTGGCAAATGGCAGGGATACAACAAAATCCAACAGGATCCCTAGGTCCACTAAGGACATCTGGCATATTTTTTACCTACAGGAATGGAAGGATCAGTCTCCAACATTTTGGGCTGTTTAGTTTAGGAAAGAGGTGAACAAGGATAGACATGGCAGAAGGAAATAACAACAGCCATAGTGGGGAGAAAGTAGACAGGGAAAAATCTTTCCCCTCTCTCCTGATCATAGAACTCAGTAGGATCATAAACTTAAGATGAATGATAGGAGATTCAAGATAAGCAGCAGATTTAGAGTATTGTGGAAGCAAATAATTCTTAGTTTATTCTTACTGTATTTTTTACTACCAGGGATGGTGAGAGGTGCTGTGAGATTATCTGCCTCATGTGCCAAAATAAAGTAAGTACGGTAGCTTAACTTGGTATCTGGAAGGTGTATGTGTGTGGATGGGGAGCTCTCAATCTGCTCTTTTCCCTCATGGAGTATTTCTGGGCAATACCTGCCAGACGATTCATAGTCTGTTCACGGAGTGGGGCCTAGATTCACATTCTGATCTTGTCTTCCCACCCTACATTTAACACCATGATACTGTTCCTAGCAGAGTCTGAAAATGTTGCTAACTCCTTAGTGTTATCCTTGAAGAGCCAAACTAGTGTTATCATTGGCTGCAGCTCAGGAGTAAAGCTCAATTTAACCAAGGCTTGGTTATTTAACTGATTTTATATTTACATCTTCTAAACCAAATGGCAAACATGTGGGTGGTTTTCATTGTGGGAGGTTTCTTGGAGCACTATTTACAGAAGCTGCTCACATTGCCATTTGGATGGAGTTTTATTAAGGTTTTTTAAAATGTTAGAAAAGTAATATTTAAAATATCAGTACCTTGTTAACATACTAGTACAGAAACCTCTCACGTGGCTGTAATTTGTTTTAAAAGAAAAAGAAAGAAAGAACATAGCAGAGCAGTTTTTGAGGTAAGGAGTAAAGAGTACATGTTCACCATTTTAAAATGTTTTGTTATCTTTACACTGTAGCACATAAAACAAAGATGTTAGCCATCCTGATTCAAAGCTCTAATGCATAATAGTTAACACTGTTGGTTTAATGTGTGAATTCCAACCTTTCATACCTAGGGATAGTATTTCACAGAATTCACATGGCCAGAAGGGTTGCTGAGAAAAAGCATTACAACAAATCTTTCACACTGATCTGTTCTGTTGGTTGATATTTCTTTATGGGCATTTTGCCTCCCCTCCCACCTGTCAATGAGACCAGCAACTTCTCTGCTTGATCATATTCTTATTTGCAGTGCTGAAAAATTCAACTCACTAGTCAAACAATTCAGACCCAGGTGCAGCTTGAAGAGATATCATTAACTGTGTGTTAGAGAGCTAAATGCAACAACAAACAAACAATGCACACAAATATGGCATAGTTGTGATTTATGCATTTTTCATCGGTGGAGGGAGCTAATGTTGCAATCCAGCAGCATTCAGGAGAAGGCAAGAACTTCAAATGTAACAAACACAAATGCTAACTAATGGCCTCCCCAGACATCTTCCCTGCAGAGTGAGCTCAAGCTCCGCTTTGTTGTCCTACGTGGAGTTTTTTGCTCCCTCCCTAATTTTGCTCCGTCCTCCTTCAACCTGACTTTAATGTGCAGAAGGGAAGATATTGTCTTTTGAATTCCTCAAAGGCATGGGGAACCTGTAGCTCTCCAGAGGCTGTTCAACTGCACATCTGCTATAGGCCCTCCCAGATGCAGCCCCCTTTTCCTGTACCACATAGGTGCCTTACGCTCAACTACTTTGTATGGAGTGATAGAAAATGGACAATAATAACAAAACAAAACAAAAAACCAAAACCAGGTGTCTCCCCACCAGCTTCAAGCGGGGGGGGGTTGTTCCTCCTGGTTGTATTCCCCCATAAGAAATGTCATGACTAGCTTGGCACTTCTGGAATTCCAGTGTTCTAGATCCCTTTTACTATTGCCTACTGAGTCTCATCTGTCTCAGTGTTCTCATTATGACATTATTACTTTGAGGTCCTAAAATCTGGCCTCTGCAACTCTCTACACTAAAATCCAAAACCTGGAGTCCAAACAGTCAGAAAGACAATTAATTTCAAATAAGAGCCTCTTTGAGTTTTATGTTCCTCAGGGTAAGGCTTTCTTTCAGTCCCACCACCATCATAGGCATGCTTGGGGAAGACAAGGGGTAACTGCTTCCTGGCTTTGGAATACTATACCTTCCCTCATGAAGACAGCTTGCCCCCTCTCTGTTTTCTTTCTGCCAGCAGGCAAAGACCTTTTTCTTTACCTGGGCCTTTGACTGTTAACTGAGCATTGCCGAACGCCTTTTAACTGGAGTGTACTGTATTTTTTTATTACAGGTTGAGTCTCCCTTATCCCAAATCCTTGGGACCAGAGGTATTTTGGAATATTTTGGAATTTGGAATAGTTGAATATATATAATGAGATATCTTGGAGACTGAACCCATGTCTAGACACAAAATTCATTTAAGTTTCATATACACCTTATACATATAGCCTGAAGGTAATTCTATACACAATATTTTTTTATAATGTTGTGCATGAAACAAAGTTTGTGTACAATGAACCATCAGAAGCAAAGGTGTCACTCTCTCAGCCACACACGTGGACAATTTTTGATTTTGGAATATTTCGGATTTCAGAATTCCAGATAAGGGAGACTCAACCTATATTATTACCATGTTTTAGCTGCTTTTTAAATGCTTGCAAATTAATGTTTTTAATATAGCTGTTTCTTTAATTGTTTTAAAACTCTATCTTATGCCTTGTGTTAACTGTATTCTATTTTAACTTATATTGTAACCCACCTTGGGCCCCATATTGGAAGAAAGGTGGGATATAAATAAAATCAATTTACATTAAAATGGTCACATCAAAGATGGTGTTCACAGGGAGTGATTTCAAGGCATGGCAAGTTTGCCAGCCCAGTCCCCTCTCTTTGTAACATCCATTGAAATGACAAACACTATAACCCTCTTTGTTATTAGTATTTGTTCTTGTCCTTATCAATGACAATAAAACACAAAAGGGATATTATGACTGTGGAAGGATTATGGTTTTTTAAAAAAAGAAGTCTAAAGATTTCAGGGGGAAAAAACCCAACACCTGAAAGGTGCAATAGGAAATGGAATGGCTAAATGGTTCTTTTGTAGGAATATTATTTATTGATTTTAGAAAGAGAGAACCTCCACCCAAATCAATAAAATGCAACAGTGTACCAATTGGTGCATGGAGGATGGATTATTTTTTCTTCTATGAGGTTGAACATTTGGTGCTCTCTGAATAAAGATGGGTACCCTGTCTATCGGTACAACATGTTCTCTGTATGAAACCAAAAAGTGAAACAGATGCTTATCCCCTGCCTTGTTGCCAACAAAACAGCACTGAGCTGTGATTCATTCCTTTGAATTAAAATCCTGGAGGGGAAACATACATATGCTTGTTGGCTTTAGGAATAACTTATAGCATTTACACATGGTTTGAGGTCCACAGACAAAATCTTATCCAGAAAAATAACAACCCAAATCACCAATCCTAAGAAATGCTTCCTAAATTAAAAATTGGTAAAAGGTATTGGTGACGATGGCAAATGATGCCTAAATGTGCAGAATGTTGACACTGTGATGGCAACAGAATGATACAGTGGCTTTTGTGAGCATCTACCTGTTGTTTCAATAATCAGTGGCCATACTTCAGTTCCTGGAGTGTCTATGTGGAGAAGTACTGACTTTTCTGTGTAGTCAACTAGAAGGACAGAGGTGTTATGCATTGTTTCAAGTTATATTCTGTTACGACCGGTTAGGACGTGACCTTTTCCTGCCAAGTTCAGTTTTACTGTGTAACCTTGTAGGTAATTATGTTTGCATTTCTCTGTGCTTGTTAATGACTGTGTAACCAAACTATAGAAGGGGGTATGAGATCAATGTTGGGAACAGTTTGATAAGCACTACAACTGGGTTCTCTGCTCTGGAAAAGGGGGCTGAACTGTGAACTGTACTGTGAGAAAAGAGAGATGGAATGATGGATAGCCAATGGTTGTGTAGCCTGCCAGATTTGATAGACTGGAATATGCTTTTAATGTACCATTTGTCAGTTAAGTTTCATTCTGAGCAACAACCCGGTAGGGTTTGCTTTCTGGATTACTGTGCCAATAACGTTTTCTGTTTTGAACTCTGAAACTGCTGGTCACTGAGTCTGAGAATGCCAGTACATGACATGTTCTGTATGTTCTCTGCCTAATCCAAGACATATTTCTCCCTGTCCCACTTTGGCAACATGTTTTCTCCTTCCCAGAATAAACCTTTAGCAGCTGAAGAAAACTGAGTCCCATGTCTGTTCCTTTTTGTATAGGACACTCTTGGTTTCTGATGTACCTCTTGAACTTCATATTTCTAGAGATTTTACAGATTAAAACTGCTTCACAGATTAAAATTTTGCAGATTAAAATTGCTAGCTCAGTATAGGATCTCCTCAAAGGAAGTTGTGGTGTGTCTCCAGTTTAAAAAAACAAATTAAAGTTGAGAATGAAGGACATTGATAGCTATGGGCCGAAGGAGCAATTTAGAAAAATAGTCATATGAGTCAAAGCAAGTGAAGTGTGTCATATGATGGGGGGGGGGGAGATAGGGATGGAAAACAACGGCAGCAAAAATCCTGCCTTTAGTCACCAATCAATATTGGCTAGGTTCTTCTCTTTTCTGACTCATCTCATAGCTAACAGTGAAATATTAATAGGGTTAATCAGTAAAGTTCAGAGGCTATAACTTTCTATGCTACTACTTACTGTAGATTTTAAGTCTCCTATTCTAAGCTTGATGTCTCATTTCTAGTTCTGTCAATCCTATTTCAAAATCCCCCCCTCCCCATATTCAGACCTCAGGCCATCATTTCTTATCTGACACTGATACAGGACATAAACAATTTTTCTTGAATTCTTTAGCGGGTATTAAATGATGATGATGATGACGACGACGATGATAATGACAATATATTTGTATCCTGCCTTTCTCCCAAAACTGGGACTCAAGATGGCTTACCATTAAAAAACCCACAATGTAGCTAAAAATGTACAAGACAGAGAATTGAAATTGAATTAAATGATTGATAATATTTAAAAGATTTAAAACTATACTTAAAAAGATAAAATATCATTAAAAGATAAAAAGCAATTAAAAAGTTCAATTTAAAACAGTACAGCACCCTCAGCCTATTTTTAAAAAACTTTCCATTTTAAAAACCTGTTGGAATAAAAAAGTCTTTGCCTACCAATGGAAGCACAACAGGGAGGGGGCCTTTCTGGCCTCCCTGGGAAGGGAGTTCCAGAATCTAGGGGCAGCCACTGAGAAGCCTCTCTTGTGTTGTTGTTAACTGCCTGCAAGTCAACTTTGACTCATGGTGATCCTGTGAATGAGACACCTCCAAGACCCCCTGTTCTCTACTACTGTGCTCAGGTCCTGAATGCTCAGTGCATGCCCAGTGCATGCTCAGTGCATCCTCTCTTGTTGACAATGTTGACAAAACACTGACAATGTTTGTGATGGTGGCAGGACTGAGAGAAGGGGCTCTCCTGAGGATGTCAGGATCCAGGTAAACTCACAGAGAGAGATACGGTCTGCCAGCTAGCCTGGACCTAAAAAATATAGGGATTTATAGGGCATCACCAGCACTTTGAATTGTGCCCAGAAACAAACTGGTAGCCAGTGCAGCTGTTTTAATATAAGAATTGTACGGTCCTTGTAACCTGCCCCAGTTAACACCCTGGCTGCAGCTCTCTGTACTAGCTGAAGTTTCCAGACACTGTTCACTGTACCTCACATAGTGTGTATTATAGTAGTCCAAATGAGATGTAGCTAAGGCATGTACCACTATGGCCAGATCTAGTGTCTCAAGGAATGGGCACAGTTGGTGCACCAGCTTTAAATATGCAAAAGTTCTCTTGCCCACCTCAGAAACCTGGGCCTCCAGGTTGAAAGCTGAGTCCAGGAGTACTCCCAAACAATGAACCTGCATCTTCATGGGGAGTGTAACCCTATCTAACACTGGCTGAATACCTGTTTCCTGATCTGCCTTTTGACTGACCACCTCTGACAATTCAACTGACAGAGCAACTCTGTCTTGTCTGGATTATGTTTCAATTGCTTTGCTGTCATCCAGTTTGTTGCTGATGACAGACACTGGGGTAGGACCAGGACAGCCTCCTTGGATTGGGGTAGAAAGGAATAGTACACTGGTGGCACCACAACCCAAAACTCCGGACAGCATCTCCCAATATTTTTGTGAGGAGAAACGACAATGCAGAAAGAATCACAACCCAAAAACATCACCCAAGGAGACCTTCTGCTGTGCTTTCTGCAACTGGACTTGTTTATCTCAGATTGGCCTTTTTAGTCATCAGCGCACTTGCAGAAAGTGTGGGATGAGTCCTTCCTGAATCTTCGTTTGCGAACAAAAGCTATATGTAAAATAGCAGGGGGACAAACCAGAACCCTGAGGGACCCCACCAGGCAATGTACAAGAGGTCGAACAGGAGTTCCCCAGCATCATGTTCTGGGTTAACTCCTCCAGAAAGGAACAGAGCCACTCTAAAACAGTGCCCAGAAAGATACCAGCAGAACCAACAGGGACACACTCCCCCTGTCCAGCTCCCAGCATAGGCGATCCACCAAGGCAGCCAAAGCTGTCTCTGTTCCATAATCAGGCCTGAAAACAGATTGAAATGGATCTAGATAATTATTTCATGCAGGTATCCCTGGAGGTGGGAGGCCACCACATATTCCAATAACTTGCCCAAGAATGGTATGTTAGACTTTCCTTGGTTTTTTTTTTTTTCCCTGGCTGTGAGGCCGTGTTCTGGAAGAGTTTACTTCTAACATTTCGCCTGCATCTGTGGCTGGCATCTTCAGAGAATGGTTGGGTAGGAGTGTGTGTGGGATTTATATACTGTGAACCTCTGTTGGGGAGTATATGTAAATTTGTGTGTTTGAATGGTTAGTTTCTGGGTACAAAAATGCAAGGAGCCTGTTTGGCTAATGGTTGGTTGATGGGCCATTATCTTCTGGAAATCCCCGTCCCTGATTGGAATTCCTTTGTAAGTGTTGAGTTTTGATTCTATTGTTTTTCAAAACTGGAAGCCAGATTTTGTTTACTTTTAGGATTTCTTCTTTCCTGTTGAAGTTTTCCAGGTGTTTGTGGATTTCAATAGCTTCTCTGTGCATTATGACATGATAATTGTTGGCCTGGTCCAGAATTTTGCTGTTTTTAAATAACATTTTGTCTCCAGGTTGGTTCATGACATGTTCTGCTACTGCTGATTTTTCTGGCTGGCCCAGTCTGCAGTGTCTCTCATGTTCCTTGATTTGTGTTTGCACATTGCGTTTAGTGGTCCCTATGTAAAGTTGTCCACAGCTGCATGGTATGCAGTAAACTCCTGCAGCTGTGAGAGGGTCTCTTTTGTCCTTCACTGAGCGTAGCACTTCTTGGTTTTTCTTGGTTGGTCTGTAGATCATTTGGAGGTTGTGTTTCCTCGACAGTTTCCCTATTCTGTCTGTGACTCCTCTGATGTATGGTAAAAATACCTTCTCTTTGGGTGGCTGTTCTTCTTCATTCCTGTGTTTTTTCTGGGTCTGGCTGCTCCTGTGATGTCTGATCTGGAGTAACCATTAGCCTGTAGGGCCCAGTTTAGGTGCCTCAGTTCATCCTCCAGGTAGTGGGGTTCGCAGATCCTTTTTGCGTGGTCTACCAATGTTTTTATTCTGCTTCTTTTTTGTCCTGGGTGATGATTGTGTAGGTATCTGTCCGTGTGTGTGGGTTTTCTGTATTGCATTTCTATACCCAGAAACTAACCATTCAAATACACAAATGTACATATACTCCCCAGCAGGGGTTCACAGTATATAAATCCCACACACACTCCTACCCAACCATTCTCTGAAGATGCCAGCCACAGATGCAGGTGAAACATCAGAAGTAAACTCTTCCAGAACACAGCTTCACATCCCAGAAAAAAAACCCAAGGAAAATCTATGGATGCCAGCCATGAAAGCCTTCGGTATATTAGACATTGGCCAATAAGTATCTATTAGAGGGATTCAGATATGGATTTTTCAGGAAAGGCAGATCAACTGCCACCTTTAGGCAAATTGTAACTCTGCCTTGTTATAAGGAGGCATTAACTACCCCCTTTACCCATTCAACCAGTCCCCCTCTAGCCAGTTTAATGAACCAGGAAGGGCAAGGGTCTAGTACACATGCAGTGGCTCTCCTCTCTCCAAGGATCTTGTCCCTATGCACAGGATGCACAAATTGAATCCAATAACACATGACAAGCAGGAGACAAGGTGACATCCACTGGAACTGTATCAACTACAGCATCCAAATTGGAGTGGAACAGAGTGATTTCATTTTCAAAGTATTGTGCAAATTCTTCACAGCAGACTGTTGAGTGGTTTCCATTTTCTACTTGACGGATAGTGTGTAATAAGTCTCTATTTGGAACAATTCTACTGGACACCTCCTTGCAGATGCAATGGTGACAGCAATGAATAATTTCTTTTCTTCCCACACTGCCATGACGTAGGCCTCAAAATAGGCTCATCTCATGTTTGGTCAGACTTGCTCTGAGTCTTTCTCCAACACTGCTCTAGTCTCCATATCACTTGTTTCATCACCAACAGCTCCTTGGAAAATCAGGGGCTAGTTTGGCTCCACTTTAGGAATGGATGCTTAGGAGTGTTTGGGTATACAGCCCTGGCCATTTCCCCCATTCCAGAGGTCAGGCAGAGCTTCATCAGAATCCCTTGCTGAGGTGACTGGGAAATCCCCAAGAGCAACTAGGAATTCATCAGCCTCCTGGGGTGGACAAACCTAATTGGTCCCCCAACTATGCAGAGGTTTCGAGTCCCAGTGGGTATAAACCTGACCAAGTAAGTGATCTGTCCATGACAATGGAACTGCAGAAAGTTCCTTCACACCAACATCTCCATCACCCCATCCAGCACATAAAACAAGGTCTAGACTTTCCCATCAACATGAGTAGTGCCAGATGCCATTTGGGACAGATGGTTGTAATGGAGACCATGAAGTCCTGAGGCATTCCCAACAGGGCAGTCTCAGCATCGAGGCTGAAGTCATCCCCCAAGCAAGCACTACTAAGCCATTTGCAATCACTATTTTTATATTTATGCTAAAACTGCTTTCCTTACCTGTCCATTGAGAGCTGAGCCACCAGTGTCACATCTGTGTTATCTGGCGCAGGCTCATATTCATAATGTAAAAAATACAGATGAGTGCGGTGGACAGTAAAACGTTCCCGTCGAAACTCATAACACAAGTCATCTTCATCCAGCTCAGACAGTTGTTTCTGGAGCTGCGAAAAAGCACAAAAAGATGTTGCTATGGCTCTTTTACTAAGGAGCAATTTTCCTTTAAAATTCGGTGTATTGTTAGTGTTATCTCATCTGCTTTCATTATATGTATGAACAATCAAAAACCTAGACTAAAACATCAACCCATTTTCAGGCCCTAACATGAACTGAAGGATGTACTTCTTCACATTAGCATGTAAAGAGAATTTCTTGTGTTCTGCCTTTTTAAAGCAAACTGACCTAATGCCCTGGACAAATATGTGGTTCAGAAAACAGTTATTGGATAGCTCACTGCTTCTCCACATGTTGTAGTACAGTTCTCAGCTCAAAAACTGCATGCAAAATTGCACATTTTAGAGGAAGTTATATATGTAAAATGCATACAAAAAGAAACACCAGTGTTATTGCATTTTTAAAAACTGCAACTAATACAGAAATTGGATGGAACAGACTTATGTCTGAAAAAATGAAAAAGTGACACAGTCTGGCAATAGATTTATTTGCCCATCCCTACTTCACATGATGCATAAACTACTTACAAAAAAAACAACTAGCAATGATAGCAAAAATGTCATTTTCACTTTCTAAGAGATGTTGAAGACTAACCACTGGTTGTGCTACATACAACCATCATATGCTACTTATGAAGGGACGTATTGATATAACTGATGTAATGCAGTCTAGCAACTGTATTACATTTTTAATCCCTTGGGAAAAAAACCTCTTGCCTTTGCCACCAAATACACCCTGCAGTGTCAAGCAAAACTTATTTGAGTGAGTCCACTCTTGACAGGGCATGACATTTTCCAGTGATTGGAAACACCACATCAAAGCCAGCCTTTCAAGAGGTTCAGCAAATGTCACTCTCTAGTGACTCCATTGGTGCTTGAAAGTTGGAGACCCTACTGGGAGGATCACACTATCCATTCTGTCATATTGTAACTTGAGAAGAGCGGCTGATGAAGAAAGGCATAAAAATACAAGGAAATATAAATAGGTGTGTTTGTTCCTAAGATCATAATTTGTTCCTAAGTGGCATCCTCAAAAGTTTTGCACAACAAGATGAGTCACCAAGCAAATCAGAGAAACTACTCAGGTTGATAATCCAGATATTTTTTGTAGCACATAGCCATTACTTGGCCATTTGAACATTGAGTGTTAACAGAGTATATGATAAAACAATTCAATCTTTCAATCTTTTCTGTTAAATTTTTCATTTTCCAGAAATGGTGGGTTTTATATAAAAAATTAAAAAATTGCACAAAAGCACTCCAGAAGCATGTAGTTTTTAAGGTGAAATATAGTGTTTCTTGTGGAAAGACACCAATTTTCACAAACATAGAAATAGACATTTTTTTCTGTGCAGATTTTTTTTTTTTTTTTTTGCAAAAAACAAATGTGCACCTCCAAAAATCCTGTTTCAGGAAAGTGCTTTGTTTGCACAAATGGTGGGGCTCAGCACAAAAACCACCACTTTGCACACAAAACAATTGTTTCCAGGAACACATATTTTTGTGTTCAGACTGTGTTTTGGGGGCATAAACCAGCTTTTGCGGTGTATTTCTGTGTAGAATAATTTCTTGAAATACTTTAGGATGTGCAAATACTTGGTGAAAACTGCATGGGAATACCCTCCCCGCCAACAGACACACACACAGTTTGGTAAAAAATCTATGAAAATAATTTGTCCTCACAGGCAAAGATGAAATATTCAAAGATTTACATCCGTAACTGGGTGTCATGGGAGCCTCTCTAGGTAGAGTGGAGGTGTTCTTTCTCCCAGGATGACTTCCAGCTGTGTCAGATAGATTCCCCAGTGTTAATGTCAATTGCACCATTTCATTTTTCCTGCGCTAACACTGAAATGGTCCGTCCCTGAAGAGTATGCCAGTTTTTCAGAGGCAACATTGGGGTAGAAGGTAAACCTGCTTCTTCCTTCTGGACACTCTAGCCACTGAACCCATGTCTGCTCCAACCTGCAGACAGATTGTGTGGTTCCCCCCCCCCTCATATTTAAGCAATGGTTCTGAACCATAGGTCTCCACATCTTATTGGACTACAACTTTCTTTATTCCTGACCATTGGATATTATGGCAGGGAATGATAAGAGCTGTAGACCAACATCATCTATTTACTCAAAATGTGGAGTGCCAGAATATGAAGCTTTAGTGAAAAATAGAATGACACACGAGCAGTTGTCCCTTCATATTCGCTGGGGTTTGGTTCCAAGACCCCCCGTGGATACCAAAATCTGTGAATACTCAAGTCTCATGGTATGCAATGGCACAGCAAAATGGTGTTCCTTGTATAAGATGACAAAATCAAGGTTTGCTTTTTGGATTTGTTTTAAAGAATATTTTCAAGCTGTGACTACTTAAATATGTGGATACCAAATCAATGAATATGGAGCAACAACTGTATTTCTTAAAAATATATAACACTTGAAGCAAGTGCCTCACCGTCATAGTTTCTGTTGCATGACACCAAGGCCTCTAACTAACTATGTTACTGTGCTAGCAAAAACCCCTGGGCTAGCAATCACACACTTTCAGAGTTAGCACAAGCCTGGTCTCCAGTTCAGCTTCTGTAGCACAAGCAGTTGGTTAAGTAGTTGCCCAAGAGAATGTACGAATGTACAAGTAGTTGCATAATCACTTACATTACACTTTTTGTGTAATGGTGCAATCCAGTGTAACTGTACCAGTGGGGATTTTCATTCTGCTAATGTTACATTGCATTTAAATGCAAAGCTCCATTTAGCCCAGCATCCTGCTTGCAACTGTGGGCAGCCAGGTGACCACATAACATGAAGAAAAAACCCACACCCTTTGTTTTCTCCTGCATGAGGTAATCTGAGGTCTACAGGTTTCAAACATGCAAGTTTCATTCCACTGATTTGTTTAATCCTTTTGAAAAGTCATTTAACAGGGTTGATTTAACTTCATGTTAGCATTAATATGTATCATGCAGTTTGCTTTTTTTCTTACTCAAGGAAGTGTACTTGCTCTAGATGTCGCCTTCTGTGGCCCCAATCTGAATTGTACTTTGTGTCTTCAAGTAGCACAGGGAAAAAAGCCCACATTAATGGGGAGAGCCAGTGTGGTGTAGTGGTTTGAGCACTGGACTATGACTGGAGACCAGGGTTCGAATCTCCACTCAGCCATGGAAACCCACAGAGTGACCTTGAGCATGTGACACTCTCTCAACCTCATTGGAAGACAAAGGAAAATCCCCTGTGAACAAATCTTGCCACAAAATCACCATGATAGGGTCACCATAGGTTAGAAATGACTCGAAGGCGCACAATAACAACAATTAATGGGAGTTTTCCCCTATTGCAGCCTCTCTAATATGAGTCAGGAATACTCCAGGAGACCAAGTGCTAAATCCTCCATGTCATAAAGAGCCTAGGCAGAATGGGATCTTGGTAATTTTGAATAAGGAAAAAAAAAGCCCTGGAAAAGTGCTATGTATTAAGGCAAAATAAACTATGCAGTTTAGTTTTGGATTTCTCACAGTAAACATAACCTATAACATGACCACAGTAAACATAACAGGAACACAGATGAAGCTGTTCTGTATGCTTTGAAAATTATAATTTATTGTTTTGTTCAAAAATTGCCAAAGAGGAGCTCCCACTCTCATCCTGTCAGCAAGTAAAATACTCTTTTCAGAGCTACAGAAATAACTGCTGATGAGATAAATCAAGGAGCTGAAGATTTGTCTCTGTCCAAAGCAAGTCTCAGGATGACATTCTGTGCAAATCACTCTTCCACTTTCTGACATAATTTGATTTGGTGGTACATACTTTTACACTGCCTACTGAATAAGATTTAATACTGCAATGTTTTAATTATGTCCTTATTAGTTACATATAATATAAAAACTGTAAGCAGACTGTGAACCTCTAAAGTAAGTACAATAAAACAAAACATTCTGCTGTCATAGAAAATGGCTTCTGGTTTTTATTTTAGCAAACAAAAGCAAAAGCAAACAGCTTTCCTGTTCTTCTCTTAATTTTGAAGGCTCAGAGCTTTTGGTTTGCCCACTTTCCAAGGGTTCATGTACAAAATGTGTCACACAGAGAGAGGGTGGCCAGCTATTTAAGAAATATTGTCTGTTATAAGCCAATGGTACCACCATCTGTTTCCTCCATAGTTGCTGGGCTCAGCACCGGCTCTAATATTAGATAGGATAAGGTAGATAACCCAGGAGTAGATCAGATGTCATGGAAGAACAGTAGACTGTTTAATATCTACTTTACTGCTTTTATACTTTCTACCACCAGGGCAGGATGAGGATCATGTGGGAATTTCTGTCCCAGTTACTGAAATTATTTTGCTGGCTTTGGGTATTTAGCACTTTGAGATTTAGTTGATGCAGTGGGCAATTGTCATTTGTTGCTCTTCTTCAGGTAGCAGGATATATTGGGCTATCCCAATAAGACAGGTAGGATTCCCCTCGCATTGTGTGAGGAGTATTTTCACCTTTTAGACAGCCCCAGAGTGGTATATAAAATAATTCTATGTATTTATTTATTTATATATCTATATCCATCCTATAGCCAAGGATCTCTAGGTAGTCTACAGTAAAATCAGTTCAGAATAGTTTTTAAAAAATAAGAATAATGTTAAAACCCAAAGACCATTAATACTTAAAATAAGACAATTTAAAACTAGTTACACAATGTAAAATAATGTGAACTACAGCACATGTGCAAACTGAATAAACCCAACCAATTGATAAAATCAGTTATTTATTTTCCTTGGTTTTTTTCTGGGCTGTGAGGGAGTGTTCTGGAAGAGTTTATTTCTGACGTTTCGCCTGCATCTGTGGCTGACATCTTCAGAGAATGGTTGGGTAGGAGTGTGTGTGGAGTTTATATACTGTGAACCCCTGTTGGGGAGGATATGTAAATTTGTGTATTTGAATGGCTAGTTTCTGGGTGGAGATACGCAAGGAGGATTGGTGTCTGTTTGGCTAATGGTTGGTTAATGGTCCATTATCTGCTAGAAATCCCCCTGTCTCTGGGTGGAGTTTATTTAGAAGTGGTGGGTTCTGATTTTAGTGTTTTTCAGGACTGACAGATAGATTTTGTTTACTTTTAGGGTTTCGTCTTTCTTGTTGAAGTTGTCCAGGTGTTTGTGGATTTCAATAACTTCTCTGTGCATTCTGACATGATAGTTGTTGGTCTGGTCCAGAATTTCAGTGTTGTTAAATAACATTTTGTATCCACCTGCAGAGGGGAAAGGGGGACGTGCCTGCTGTGGGATTAAGGTAAGTGTGCGAACATTTTCCTTAGTCCTGTAGCAGGGACAGGAGAGGGGTTGGCGAAGCAGAAACTGGGCTTTGGCCCCTGTGTGAAAATCTCCAAAATCTGAATAACTGGTCTTGATTGATGCTAGGTCATCCAGTCAATCCACAGTCTAGTGGAAATGGGGCTTGGGATGTGCGCCTCATAGGCTGCCCCAGTTTGAAGGCTGTCAAGCCAACCACATAGCCAGGTTACTGTTTGTGAGAAGCAGCCTGCACTGTGGTTGTATTAAGAATTTAATACCTCACCCCAGGAGACAGGCTGCAGGTCTTATTCCTGCCAGCATATTGGTTGACAGACCACCTTTGAATTTATTAGGCCAAATTATTATGAGAGCAGCAGCCTATCAAGTTATAGCTGGTGTAACCCAACCTCTCTGGCTGCAGAAATAATGCAGTTTGACATGGCTTTAATTATCATGGCTCCTGGGATGTGTAGTTTGGAATCCTGGGATGTGTAGTTTGTTGTGGCACCAGTGTCCTGACTCTCACAAAACCATAAATCCCACAATTTTCATAGCATTGAGCCATGGCAGTTAAAGTGTTGTCAAACTGCATTATTTCTGCAGTGTGGCAGCAACCTCTGTGCTTTTCTCTCTCCCCTATTCTACTCACACCAGAGCAAGCACAAATTCTACAATGCCTTGCACTTAAGAAAACGACTGTTCATCATAGCCGTATTCATTTCATTTCCCCGCAATGCCCAAATACATGTGGTGTTTTAAATAAAGCTAGAAACATCTTAATTTCTCCTCCCTGGAAAGACATTAACATTCCCCTTATCAGTCCTATTCATCAGCCTAAGTAGGAATGGTTAAAAGAGTTGTACTGCACCACCCCTTTGAGATATCATAGTATCCTCTTTTTTAATTTCACAAATAGCCAAGCTGTAAGTTTGTAATTGCAAAGCAGCCATTATCTAGGTAGTCACTGAATGATCATCAGATTACTTCAGGCTTCTAAACTAAAAGAATATAACAACTTAATTATGACTTATGGAATTATGCTATGAACTAAATTATTTCTCTGTAATGGGGCAAAGAATAGCTGTATTTTATCTCCTAATATTTTAACTGCAAAAATATGTTTAAAAATGCCAGGAGGGAGGAAGTGCAAGTTTAATATCTATCTATCTATCTATCTATAGAGAGAGAGAGTCTGATTTAATTTAATTTAAATTTATATATATATATATATATATATAATATGTGTCTGATTTAATTTAAGTTAAATTATATATATAGATATATAGATATATAGATATATAGATATATATATAGTGTGTGTGTGTGTGAGAGAGAGAGAGAGAGAGAGAGAGAGAGATTTATTTCCAGGGTAAATATTCTGCTATAGGCAAGGAATGATTAAATTCTGGATGGTGGGAAGCACTCTTTTCTCTAGCTGTTGTGTGCCTTGAAGTAATTTCTGACTTATGGCAACCCTAAGGCAAAACTTTCATGGGTTTTTCTTGGCAAGATTTGTCCAGAGGAGGTCTGGGGTTTGCCTTTGCCTTCCTCTGAGAGAGTGTGACTTGCTCAAGGTCACTTAGTAAGTTTCTATGGCTGAGCAGGGATTTGAACCCTGGGCCCCAGAGTCGTAGTCCAATCCTGAAACCACTACACCACACTGGCTCTATAGTAACACTGGACACCATCCTTCATGAAGAGCTTCTCAGTTATTTACTGTAGTGTAAACTCTATGAAATTCCTGGGGTCTCCATAAGTTGACAGGCAACTTGAAGGCACAGACACACAATCAGGGAATTGCATATGAAATCAAGGGATGGCCAGACAGACACACCATTGAAGTGGTGAATATATATATTTTTTGTTACCACTTGATCCCCACCCCCTTTTTTTATAAATGAAAACATAAACAAATGCTTTCCTCCATAACTTGATTAAACATTTGGTAGGGCCATCAGGGATTGCATAGAATGGCTTCTTCGGCCAAGACTGGGGAGTAGGTTGCCAACTAGCTCCTCTGTCTCATTACAGGTTGGAAAATGGTTATAGGATGGATGCTGCCAACTGTTTCTTCCTTTCTTGTTATTTAATAGAAGATAATGGATTTTTTTTAAAAGGCTGAATACTTATATTAACACTAGCCAGTGCCATTAAATCAGTTTTACTACTGCAGGTGAAACATCAGGAATAAACACTTCCAGAACACAGCCTCACAGCCTGGAAAAAAACCATAAAAAACCTATAGTTTTCACATTCTCACTCAGACATTTTCTCACTTGGAACAGGGAGTGGGGAAGAAGACTGCACATTTACGCTGTAATCTCACGGTTACAGCAGAACATGTTTTTGCATACTCTTCAATACTATAAAAAAAAGCAATATTGAGAGCTATTGATGGCTAGTCCCATCAATGGAAAGTGTTGCCCTATTTGTGGCTGAAGCATACAGTAAGCATAGGATTACTATGACCTCATGCGATAACAGGACTCATTCAGGCTATCATGGCATCATAACTGTGTGCTTTTTGCCATGTCTGATAAAGTCCTTAGTTACTCTGTCTTTCCCAATTTCTCACCAATGAGGTCTAGAAATGTTTTCTAATCAAAGTCAGAAGTTTCAGACACTACTCTGCCTCTAGTCCACTCTGCCAAAGAGGATCATTGTATCATCATTACATTATCCCAAAGAGCAATCAACAAGGCCACTCGTACTTCCAGTAATTACTGTTTCATCTATGTGAAAGATGCATACAATTACTCTGAATCTGCAGTGTGTCCACACTAATTAAATTATAATGCATGACTAGCAAACTGGCAGGACCAGAACAAATCTGTAGAACTATATTAATGTTAGTTATACACCCAAATTTATAATGAAGTGGAGATAGTAACCCATGCATGTGGCTTGCCCTTTAAATACTGTGTTGAGGCTACAATCTTCATGACTACAATTCATTATATAATGGACATGGAGAAGATATTAGAACAAGAATTTAAAGACCCTAGTTATCTATATGTCCAGTGGCTGTATGATGGCAGTTTCTTCCTATTTGGATATATTTGGTATATAATAATTTTGTAGAGATCTAGTGTGGTGTAGCGGTTTGAGTGCTGTTATCTGCCTTCGCATCAACTTTGACTCATGGTAACCCCATGAATGAGGCACTTCCAAGACCCCCTGTCCTCAACCACTCTGCTCAGGTCCTGTAGGCTCTGCTGTGGCCTCCTTGATTCAGTCTATCCATCTGGTATACAGCCTTCTCTCTTTCTACTGCCCTCCACCTTTCCTAGCATTACTGTACTGTGTTTGCTAGTGAATTGTGCCTTCTCATGATGTGGTCCAAGTACGACAGTCTCAATTTAGTCTTCTTGGCTTCAGGTTTGATTTGTTCTAGGGCCCTTTCATTGGTTTTTTGGCAGTCCATGGTATCCATAGAATTCTTCCCCAGCACCACATCTCAAATTTCTTTCTATCAGTTTTCTTCATTGTCCAGCTCTCACTTCTGTACATGGAGATGGGAGACCAAGGTTTGAATCCCACAGAAATCTATTGAGTGGCCTTGGGTGTGTCACACTCTCTCATCCTCAGAGGAAGGCAACGGTGAACCACCTCTGAGCAAATATTGCCAAGAAAACCTCATGATTAGTTCCCCATAGGATTGCCATAAGTTGGAAATAACTTGAAGAAATGGAACAACAAAGTTTTTGCAAGCTTCCTCAGTCCTTCTTCAGGACATGCTACATATAACTTAAAAAACACAGTACAATATATAAGAATTAAAAGAGATTAAACCATTATATAATTTAAATTCCATATAAATAATTAAAACATTTTAAGCATTCCATAAAAATTAAAGTAAATATTTAAAAACGGGAGCACCAGCAGTCCAACCTTCATTTGTCAGCAAAGGCCTGGTGGCATAAAAATGTTTTAACCTGCCACCTAAAAGAGAGTAAACTTAACCTCTCTGGGGAGGGAGTTCCAAAGTCTGGGAGCAGCCACCATAAAGGTCCTGTCCCACCAAATGATCCTGAGAAGGTGGTGGGACAGGAGAAGGGCCTCTGCAGCTGATCTTAATGTTCTGCTGGGTTCATATTGGGAAATATGGTTCTTCAAGTAATCTTGACCCAAGCCATTTAGGGCTTTATAGGTCAAACCCAGCACTTTGAATTGTGACTGGAAACAGCTCGGCAACCAATAGAGCTGTATGCTCCCTAGCCAGACCTTCTTTCTTTTATTGTCTTCTTTTACTGTTTCTGTTCTCAGTCAGCAGAAAGCCTTTTTGGGAGAGCCAGGGTCTGAACTTTCTATCTGCATAGACCCTTCTCTATAATTTTTCACACAAATAACATGCAGACCTATGACTTTAATGATGTCACTTTTCCTCTCCTGCATGGTTTTTACCATTATTGCCAGCTGAAGTGGGCTTTGAAAGCTAATGTAATGAATGTTGTGCCTTCTGCTTGGCCTAATAAAGGTATCACCACAATGTGTACCTTGCATGTTTACTTGTAACTTGTTACTTTTTTGGGCAATGAAAGGTAGTATTACTTTTTAACAATCTAACAAGACTGGTATCTTTAAACAAAATAAGTAGTGTAACTCATTATTTCGAAAATAATGGGCACTGGGGGTTGTAGGTGAGCCAATTTTGATTTTAGTGGTTAATTTTTTTAAAAAAATATTTGTAGTAATGTGCTAACATGTTGTGTTACAATCATCCCTTCTAATTTGTGGTTTTGTGAATTTGCGGATTTGCAAGGCCGCGGGGAAGGGGTAACCAGTTTTCGGCTTTTCCCCCCATAGGGAAGGAAAGCTGACCAAACCCGCGGCGAGCACTGCAAGCTTGGTCAGTTTTCCTTCCCTGTTGGGGGAAAAGCTGAGGCTGTGGGGAGAGAGTGGTGGTTTTTGGCTTTTCCCCCCACAGGGAAGAAAACCTGAGCCGGCAGGCTTTCCGAGCGGCTTGGATGGGGAGGAGGCGAGTCGTCACCTCCCTAGCCAAGCTGCTCAAGGACCGAGCTGGCAGTCTTTCCGAGCAACTTGACCGGGGAGGAGGCAAGTCACCAGCTCCCCATCCAAGCCACTTGCGGCCTGAGCGGCATTCACAGTTTTTTTTTTTCATTTTCGCGGGGGTCTTCCACCCATAACCCTTGCAAAAATGAAGGGACGACTGTACTCAGATAATCTTAATATATAATGCTCTTTGGTATGTTGCTGTTTCCAGTGTGATGGTTGGCTGCTTAGGAAACTGACCAACCAATCAAAGCTCTGTTGAGCAGCCAATCAGCACACAGGGGGAGGGACCATGTGGAAGTTTAAGTCCTTTCTAAACATGGCGATGACAGAGGGATGTGAGTAGCATGGGGAGGATGTGGTGTGTGTGTGTGTGTAGCATGGTGTGTGTCTGAGAGTGGGGCGGTGGCATGGGGGTCATGTGTTTCATGGTGGGGAGAAATGAGTTTGGCAAGGGGAGCATGCACCTGGCAGTGGCAGGATGCATGCGTGCCTGGCAGAAGGGGAGGCGAGTTTGTCAGTGTGGGCACGCGTCTGATGAGGGGGGCTGCACGACTGATGGCAGTGGGGGGAGCATGTGTTTGGTGGGGGGGTGCTTGGCACTGGAGGGTCAGCGTTTGGTGGGGGGTGCGCCTGGCAGCAGGGTGTGTGTGCACAAGTTTGGTGGCAGGGGGGGCACAGTGTATATAACACTGGGTATAACTAGTTTAATGGAAAATGAGCAACACATTAATTTTTTTTCAGCAACATTTCTAAGCTCTGGATACAGGCAGAAAGTAATTATTTAAATTCTGAATGTTATACACTCTAGGAAATAAAACAGCCATGTGCGGTAATAGCACAAGATCTAAAGGTCTTTCCTGAAAGAGAAGTGTCATTTTTCCAAACACTGGACTAGGACATGTGTTGCAATTTCAGGTCAAAGGAACAAAATTGTGGGGTGGGCCCAGACTGACAAGCACAAGCTAGCCATGACATTTGCTGTTTTAAACATTTGCTGTTTTGCCAGCCATCCCCCCGTGCTTCCAAAAGCCACGATGGGGCTGGAAGAGCCCCATCGCGGCTTTGTGAGGGGTGGAGGGGTGGCAGGCTGGATGGGAGGGAGGTATGCCAGCCATCCCCCCCACACTTCCCAAAGCAATGATGGGGCTGGAAGAGCCCTGTCGCGGCTTCGGGAAGGGGTGGCTGGCTAGGTGGGGGGGGAAGGCTTGTCAGCCATCCCCCCATGCTCCCCAAAGTGACAATGGGGCTGGGAGAGCCCCATCGTGGCTTTGGGGGGGGACACAGAGGGGTGGCTGGCTGGGCATGGGGAGTCTTGCCAGCCATCCCCCCACACATCCAAAAGCCACTATGGGGCTGGAAGAGTCCTGTCGTGGCTTCGGGAGGGGAAGAGGGGTGGCTGGCTGGGTGGCAGCAGGGGCGGATCTGCCTATATTTAGGCCATGCTGCCCCTGACCTCTCCCTGTTTCGGCTTTCGTTGAGGCAAGTGTGGGACATGGGGATGACTTTGGGGTTTGGTGGTTTGGGGGAAGGGGAGGACGGCCATTTCTTCCTAGGGAGGGGAGGGTCCCAGCCTGCTGCCTGCCATTGTCTGCTCCTGCACCCCCAGAGGCCCTGCTCACCCTGTCCTTGCTGCAGCTGGCTTCAGGCCTTGCCACAGCCTGTTCTTGGCTGCCGCTATGGCCTTGTTTCTCCCACCAGGGGGAGGGGAGGATGCCTTGCACCTCCAGCGGTCCTACTCAGCCTGCCCTTGCCGTGGCTGGCTTCAGGCCTCGTAGAGGCCTGTTCTCAGCCACTGCCGTGGCCTCATTTCTCGTGCTGAGGGGAGGGGCCCTTGCACCTCCAGCAGCCCCCCTCACCCTGCCTTGCTGCAGCTGGCTTCAGACCTCACTGCGGCTTGATCAGAGGGTGAAAAAAGAATATTCCACTAGATATCACTGAGTTCAATGGCACATGCATAGAAGCCCTTCTCATCTGGGCCACAAACATTTCATCATAGACTACTACAGGAAGTAATGGCTACCAAAGCAGGAAACAGCCACTGTTTTAACACAGAGAATATGTATCCTAAGATATCTGTCCTAATTATGAAATAAAGTCTGCTTTAGATGAAAACTCTTTTCTTTCAGGTATATACTAAATTCTTATTTCATTGTACATTGAAACTCCTGTGAGTGGAAGCCAATGGCTCCTGCATGGAGGCAGCCAGTGGCCATACTGCATGGAGGATTCTGGGATTTATGGACCAAAAAGTAATTTTTACAAACATTTTTAAAATTCTGCTTCACAAATCAACCATCCCTCTGGAGCAGCATGCAGGGTTGTGGCAGGGGAGGTGTTTTAATAAAGACACATTACCATTACAATGAGCATAGGATTGGCCATGGCATGCCACACCATGGCTGGGAGGAGGCAGGGGTGGAGCTTACCTTATTTATGTCCCTGCTGCCCCTGGCCACCTCCTCTTTCCTTGCGACAACGCTGGAGATCAGAAGGCTTTGACTGCTCACGCAGCTTCTACTGATCAACTGCATCACAACAGAGAGCTAAGTGGTTGGCTGGGTAACGTGCATGGAGTGTATGTGTCAGTGAGTTGTTCTGTGCATGCATTGGCAGGGAGTGGGGGAGAGAGGGTACTTTGGCTACTAGGACTCCTAGATCCCTTTCTCATGTAGTCTCGTTTAGCCAGGTCTCCCCCATCCTGTATCTATGCATTTCGTTTTTCCGCCCTAAGTGCAGTACCTTACATTTCTCCGTATTGAATTTCATTTTGTTAGCTTTGGCCCAGCTCTGCAGTCTATCCAGGTCATTTTGAATTTTGATCCTGTCCTCTAGGGTATTAGCTACTCCTCCTAATCTGGTGTCATCTGCAAATTTGATAAGTATGCCCCTAATTCTGTCATCCAAGTCATTGATAAAGATGTTGAGTAGCACTGGGCCCAGGACAGAACCCTGTGGCACCCGAGATCATGTGACTGGGGTGCAGGGAGATGGGCTATCCTTGAGGCCAGCACTACGATAGAACCCTCGATAGAAGTCATGAGGCTTAAGGATTTACATCCTGGCGCCTGTCCTTCCAGTAGATGGTGCCCAGGGGGCATCCCATTTCCTGGGATCTCCCTCGTGGCTCAGGTGTTTTGCCCAGGGAAGCTGGGAGATGTTTCTGGGGGGACCATCGGCTCCAGCTTGTCCTGCATTGGGTTTCCCTCTTGGGTTTGTATACCTCAAGAAATAAATAAACAGGCCAAATGTTAAATAAAGTAGCCCATATTTCAACCCATCTTTTGTGTCTTGTCTCGTTATTTCATGTGTTAATCATTAAATGATGCTTGACAGATAATTCAATTGCCATGATAACCACAAAAGGTATGTATATTGGCGAATGTCGCTGTCCTTGAGCAAGCAGGGATCACCAGCATTGAGGTCATGATATTGAGAACACAGCTGCGTTGGGCAGGGCACGTTTCTAGGATGCAGGACCATCGCCTCCCAAAAATAGTACTCTATGGTGAACTTGCCACGGGTCAGCGTAAGAGGGACGCTCAAAAAAAAAAAAAAAAAAAGATACAAGGACTCCCTGAAACAATATCTCAGGCTCGGCCAAATTGTTCACCAACAATGGTCCACCCTGGCCTCACATCGGGAGGCCTGGAGATGCACTATCCACAATGCTGCAGCCTTATTTGAGAACTCACACCGAACAAGACTTGAAGAGGAACGAAAACGCAGAAAGAATCGCAACCCGGAAACATCACCCAAGGAGACCTTCTGCTGTGCTTTCTGCAACCGGACTTGTTTATCTCAGATTGGCCTTTTTAGTCATCAGGGTGCCAGTTACACGACAGAAATTGTCACGGTGCTTACCGCGATTTTCTGATCACGAATCTAACCCTCGCTGTTTATACGATGTATGTCACTGATCTGGATATCCCAGGTGATCCCGTGACTGATATTTACACGTCCAAAGTTCCGGTTTTTTTTTTTTAGGTTCTATTTTTTGGGGGGGGCTGTCAATCAAGTATGCGATTACTCGTGTTTTCACAACCTCGGTGACGCACTTCCTTCAAAGTTCCGTGCCAGGAGCGCTGCTATTGGCTGGCTGGGAGGGGGAGACAGGGGGGCAGAGGTTTGCTATTCCCCTCGCTTCTTTAAAATGTTAACCCTTTATGAAGAGGCAGAAAGCATTTTGAAAGATCCAGACTGAGATCTTTCGCTCAGACGCAGGAACGAAAGATTGCTTTCCATTTGAAATCAAGCCGAGTTAGGGGGATTGGAGGGGCGGGGAGGCATCGTATTCCCCTTGCCTCTGTAAAATGTTAACCCTTACAACACAGATTAGCTGCAGAGTTCATGCTTCAAACCAGATACAAACAGGCTGTTTTGAAACACAAAGACACAGAGAGGGGGAATTTAAGGGATGTTCATTCGCTCAGAGGCTGGAATATTTTACTGTGCCCGTCCACCACGATCTCTCTGTTCAGAACCAGGGAGGATCTGCCCATCACGATCTCTCTGTAGCATGCAGTGTAGAAATCCATTTAAAAAGGTGATTGAGTACATTCGTGCGCGCACACACACACACATCAACCTTCATGCAGCTGGAAGGGATGCCTTTGTTTTCGGCTGCTGAGGCTGGATCTGTTGAACGGGTGACTGACCCCTCCTTTTCTGGTCCCTGAGCTCTAAGCCCACCCCCAGTCACCATTTCCGGTCATCCCAGTACCGAGACTTTTTGTCCCACGCTGTTTACATTTCCGATTTTCCGAATCCTCCAGTGACTTTTTTAAAAACCGGCACAAACTGCGGGACTGGAAGTCCCGCAGGTTGAGGGATAAAAGGTGGCCCCCCTTCCGAAAATCACGTACCCGACCCGATGTACGTGTAAACTGCCAGGGATCGACACGAATTCTTCCCAGGACATTTTCATCGTGTAAATGGCCCCCAGTGCACTTGCAGAAAGCGCGGGATGAGTCGTTCCTGAATCTTTGTTTGCAAAGAAAAGCCAGAGAGAGAGAGAGCTGTATTGGCTGCTACATATGACTCTGCAGTCAGGAAAGAATGAGATGAACAGAGGTTTGAACCCATCATTTCCCATGAATTGTACTTTTACTTTGAACTGGAAAACCCTCCAAATATCTAGTTTTTGGCATCATTTTTAAGGAAGCCATTTCCCAATGTATTTTCATTCTACCTGTACAGAACTGTGCAAATTTATGAAAATAATGTGAGAAAATCAGATTGCTTGTTGGCTGGACAATATAAAATTACTGGACATTTGCCTGCACTGCTCTAACTGGAGGTAATTAAGCACACTTCCCTGTGTAAATAATTATCAGCAGGGCTATTCACTTAAAAGTGGTAACATGCAAATTCCTTCCATCATGACATTGTTCTCTATCTTTTTTTTTTTTTTAGGGTTTTTATTTAGTTATTTATACCCCGCTCTTCAGCCACAAGGCTATCAGAGCGGCTTACAAATTGTTTTAAGCAATAGCTATTTACACATCTAACTGCATTAAACAGCTTCCAATGTGTGTTAGCTAATTGCCCCCACAAGCTGGGTACTCATTTTACCGACCTACGAAAGGATGGAAGGCTGAGTGAACCTTGGAGCCCGCTGGAATCGAACTTGCAACTTGCAAGGTGGTGACTTGCAGTACTGACATTTCTCATACTTTAACACTGATTACTATCACTGCTAACAGTAGTTTTGAATACTTTTGACTGGAGTTGCTAGCCCCCACAACAAAACTGGGATTAATACAATGTTTTCCAAATAAATTATAGCCTACCTCACTGCATTTGCTGTGAAGTAGCTATTGGGTATACTGAACACACTACAGAAAAAGTATGCATTTTAGAAGAGGGTGCTCTGGATACAGAATGCTAGACATAAACATTAAAAGTCCAAGAGAAAGCCCATAAATAAAGTATTACGGTGTGCTTACTCTTTATGGCTTTCATTTAAAACTTACTTTCTGTATTAAAATAGGAAAAAAAGAAGAGAAGAAGGGAAAGATCTTTTATTCAGATAGGCTTTTGGCTCTGGCCTGCTTGCATCGGGTGAGTGCCACACTTATTACTGATGTGTTTTTAAACTACTTTTGATTCAGTTGTGTTTTAATAATATAATTTGCTTATTTATGCTTTCATACTATAACTTTTTATGTCATAATCACACTTATATAGTTTCCGTTTCACAGAATTCAGCTTTTAAACACCCCCATTTTCTCAGTACATTCCGTTTTGCATCATATCTGCATTTTCTGCTTTCCTAGCTGCAAAAATGGTATTACATTCCTTGCTAGTGTGATTTATTAAATGTCATGTACCTTAAATTCCAGTGGCAAGAAGGGAGTCTGTTCTGGGCAAAGACAAGGAAGGAAATTGAAAAGAGAGCCAGAAGAGGCCACTTGTCAGCAAAGTTTTGGTCATGTGATTCTCAGGCAAGAATGCCTAGACTGAAAACTGGAGGCAGCTCCTGTATCTTTAATGACTGCATGGAATTTCAACAGATACTTATCTTCCTCCTTTGTGGAAGACAACTAAACAATAGCATAGGTAAACTGTAAACAAAAGGAGGTATGAGAGTTTATAATTATGATAGTAATTATGTGCCATGAATGAGCTGTAGTCAATGTTTCCAGTATCTTAGCTCCAAAGTCAAGCTGGCCAAGTTCTTGTGTTTCTTATTTCACTAATCACTGCAATCTATGCTGTTGTTATAACTATAATGTCTTTTTACAGTGAGTTTTTCAGGATATATCAGCGTATTAACTCCCATATGCAATGATCAGCTGGTAGCAACCTCGTAAGGAGATACCATCCCTGCAGTTTAGGAGCTGAAATGCGTTTCTTAATGAAAGCCAGGTTCTTCAGTTTTTAAGTGGAGAGATGAACTTTCCCAGTGCTCAGAAAATGTGACAGGATGCCAGGAAAGCTTTTAAAGATACTCATTTAGAAAGATCACTCTCAGATTTCACTGACTGGAAAAATGATGGAAGTGACACAATACCTTCCCTCTAGGTACCAACTTAAAGAAGTATGTTTCAGTAACAAGCAAAAACAAGACCTGATCTAAGAAGGTACATCCCGAAGTGTTGGCCCCACCATTAAGACATGTAAAATAGGGGGAAAGTGTGTATTTTTAATGGGTCAGCTCAAGCACCAATTAACAAAAGGTCTGGAAGCCATGCCCTTTGAGGAGTAGCTTAGAGAGTTGGGTATGTTTAGCCTGGATAAGAGAATGTGGAAGATAGCCATGTTTAAATACTTGAAAGGATGTCATATTGAAGAGGGAGCAAGCTTGTTTGCTGCTGCTCCAGAGACTAGGAGATGGAGCAATGGACTCAAACTACAGGAAAAGAGATTCCACCTAAACATTAGGAAGAACTACCTGACAGTAAGCTGTTTGACAGTGGAATACACTGCTCTGGAGTGTGGTAGAGTCTCCTTCTTTGGAGGTTTTTAAATAGAGGCTGGATGGCCATCTGTTGGTTTCACGAGTGCTTTGAGTGTGTATTCCTGCATGGCAGGAATTTGGACTGGATGGTCCTCATAGTCTCTTCCCACTCTTATGATTCTATGAAATAGTTTGAAGCTTGTGAAGCTGTTTTTCACTGTAATACAATTTATTTTCCATGTTACGATCATGTTACATTGTAACACATTACACATGGTTTTTTTCAAGCTTTGGCATTCAAAAGAAAAAGAAAATGAGACATATTATCTGAGTAGTTGTATTTTATGTGGCATTTGTTTTTTTTTGCCACATCTCCATCAGAACTACTATATACTGTAGGGGAGCCCGGAAATTCATTTGCTTTGCATTTTAATACAAGTGTACCTTATTTATCAACGGAAACGAATTACTTCAATACTAGCAATTTTCTAACTTTCGCAGTGCTGTTTTCCCATTAAAACACATACAAGCATGCATATATATATATCTAAACATGTATATATTACTGAAAATATTCTATACTTGTGTAAAACCACAGGGAAAGGTTATACCTAGAGAAGCCCGCCTGGCACCTACAACATGCTCTTTTTGGTGCCAGGTGAAGACTTATCCTTCTAGTCATTTGAAGAACTTTTTAAAAAGTGCTTTTATTTTATTACACACTTCTGTTTTGCTGATTTCTGGTTTTATATGTGACAGGTTATTTTTCTTTTTTGTTCCTTTATCTATATCTTGTTTTTATCTCTTCTGTCTTATTATACATCATATCCAGTTGTACATGCAAAGGGATCCTGTAGCACCTTTGAGACTGAGAGAAAGAAGTTGGTAGCATCAGCTTTTGTACACTTAAGTCTGCTGCATCAGATGCCTGCATATGTTGTTGTATATGTTTTCCAATATCAGATAACTTTTACTATCAGGCAGTTTAACTGTTCATCAATCCATCCATCCATTAACCAATCATTCAATAAAATATTATGCAAAAAAGCAACGTATGAAACACAAAAAGCACAACTGGAAAATTGTTTAGAAAAATATATACTATACATTAGGAAAAGTAAATATAAATTGTGTATAATTAGCTGAAAAGTGCATGCAAAAATGTAAAAAAGTTTTGTATAGGATTAAAAAGTCTACATATTGGTGGGGAAATAGAACATAATGAACTTAATGTTGGAAAAAATGAGAAACTGAATAAAACTGAACTGGGCAGATTTGTCCTTCACTATCAAAGTAGTTTCTGTAGCAAATATGTGAAGTGTGAAGGACTGGCATGCATTTTTAAACACACCCAGGAGCTCTGACAAGGCTGCAACTCTCTGAAGTGTGAAAATATAGATTGTATAGTTCTTCACCCACACTATATGCCCAATCCTATATACATTGACTATATCACCTTGAGCCCAATATACTTGTTCATAGCCTATGTGGGAAAATAAATTTCATGGACAGAAATGGGGCTTACTTTCACTGAATCTGGCTGTTCGGGTGCTAGTTAAGTTCAAGGAGGCAGATTTAGGTTAGGGCATTATGTCACTTGCAGCCTTTTCACACTACAGAGTTATAACACTATAATTCAACTTTAACTATCATGGCTCCAGCCTATGGAATCCTGGGAAATGTAGTTTAGGAAAGAGCCTTTAGAATTCTATAATTTTATAAAATTATAAATAATTATTATACAATTATAATATATGAATTATAAAAATGCAATTTTTTATTTATAGCATAATAGTTGTATGAGTGTCTAGATCGAGGAAAATAATAGTGCCACTCTATTCTGCTTTGGTCAGACCTCACCTGGAATACTGTGTCCAGTTCTAGGCACCACAATGTAGGAAGGATATTGAGAAGCTCGAATGTGTCCAGAGGAGGGCAACCAGGACGGTGGGAGGTCTGGAAGCCATGCCCTATGAGGAGCGGCTTAGGGAGTTGGGCATGTTTAGTCTGGAGAAGAGAAGGTTAAGGGGGGACATGATAGCCATATTTTAATATTTGAAGGGATGTCATACTCAGGATGGAGCAAGCTTGTTTTATGCTGCTCCGGAGACTAGGACACAGAGCAATGGACTCAAACTACAGGAAAAGAAATTCCATTTAAACATTAGGAAGAACATCATGACAGTAAGAGCTGTTCGGCAGTGGAATACACTGCCTCAGAGTGTGGTGGAGTCTCCATCATTTGAGGTTTTTAAAGAGAGGCTGGATGGGCAGCTGTCAGGAGTGCTTTGATTGTGTACAGGGAAGGTGGTTGGACTAGATGGCCCTTGTGGTCTCTTCCAACCCTACAATTCTATGATTCTAAATCACCTTTATTTATACTTCTGATTTAGTTTTGGAGAAAAATAGAATGCAAGCTACTTCACCTCTGTACTTTACAAGTTGTAGTATAATCTATTCACCCCTGATTTTCCCCAATATTCCTTATCTTCTCAGACTGCTCCACAAAAAGAAATATGGATGGTGATAACATAAGACAAGGCCTTTTCAGTGGGAGCACCTCAGTTATAGAATGCTCTGCCAAAGGAAGTGAGATTGGCCCAATTCCTGATGGTGTTAGGCAGGAAGTAAATACTGTATATTCTAATCTTGCTTGTCTTTTAATGGTTTCTGAACACTACTGAACTTTTAAAAAACCAACCACTACTCCTTTTGATTTCTAGAATCTGTTGTTTGATGTTTAGTTTAGTTTCAGTCTGTTATATAAACTACTTTGCAGACAATTTTTATTTGTGTTATAAAAAATCTGTTGTTAATAAAATAAAATTTTAAAGAATCATGTATAACCACAAGGAGAAACTTATGCCTCTACTCATGAGGTTGCTATAGAACTACCTGCACTTATATGGATTACCTCCTTGAACACCACTCATTCACCACAATTCACATTGCAAAATCTCATAAAAAAATAAAAATATAAAACAGAAACAAAATTGTGCATGAGAAGAAACCGCTAGCAAGCAGGAAAATTCAAAATATGTGATTGAAATGTGTTACTCTGCAAACATTAAAGAAAGAAGGTGCATAAGGGAAAACCTACAATCTAATTTATGATTACTGTAATGCCTCTTCTAAACACCATCCTGCTGTAATGAGGCCAAAGCATAACTGAGGGCAGTATAAAAACCTATTGAACTCTATTAGGTATTTAACACATATTTGCATTCCAAACAGGCTCTCTTAATTACAAATTAGATTCTAAATGCAATACCTCTAATAACACTAAGTTGCTAAATAGTAATAGCTTACATACTGAAACAACCCCTTGAGGGTGAATTCTGACACAGCCAGATTGCAAGTGACAAGCACAAACCATTGATCTTGTAAACAATGAAAGCTGCTATTCAACCAGCACCCAAATGATCAGAGGCAGAGCTATTTAAATCCTGTTCTACTGCCTTCTTTGGTGCAGGACTGCTCTGCCCAATGGGCAAATATAATTTTCCCCTTCTGGCAGTAGAATTATGAGGAGTTTCAAGCAGATAATTGGGGGGAACTAGCACAATCCTTCCCAGTATTGTGGCCATCTCTCCTGGCCATAATTGGCTCTTTACCTCTCACACTTAACTGACTATTTGCTACTTGGGGGGGGGGGGAAGGAAAAGTTGTACACTGTGCTTGTGAAAGGATACCACTTGGCCTCCCCTTTGTCTCCATGCACAGATAACAAAATTATTTGGCTAGGGATAAAGAATTTCTAGCAACAGCAGCAGCAGTTTATATGAAAGGAGCAGCATAAGTAAGAGGGAAAATATGCATAGTAGGTGGTGAAGAGATGGCTTTGGATGGGGGTATTTAGGGGATCTAAATGCTTCCCCCCTTCTGAGAGAGGTAATAGGTATTTGCTTGGCACAAGGATAAGAAACCTCTGTCCCTGTCTCAGTGTTCTTGCCTCTCACCTTGAAGCCATGGACCTCTTCACTTCCATGTTTCAAATGGGGAATATCTGTGAGCCAGTCTAGATGGTGAAATAAATCCTCTTAGAATCCGGGGGGGGGGGAATCCCATGGGATCGTGCAGCAGTCTGTCCTTTTCAGAGGGAGGGGGACCAACATTCAGGAAAGCTACATGGTAAAAGTCTTTGTGGGTTTTCCTGAGTTTTTTAAAAAATGCAGGGGAAATGTGTACTCCTGCTCATTAGGACAATGAAATCACAGCACAGTGCATTCCTGAAGCAGATAGCTGATTGGTTGGATGTGCATGGGGGTGGAGCTTGCTAACAAGGCAGTGCCCGGAACCACCATGTTGGATTTTCACAGTAGTGGTTGTGTGCTGAGATGACAAAACAGCCTTTTTTTTAAAAAAAAATATTTAAGCAGAAGATTGCTCTTCCACACCTTGGATTTAATTTTTGTTTCTTTTAAAAATACTGTTTGGTGGGGCAAGTTGCGGAGAATAAAACCATGAGTAATTCACTTGTGCCCACCATCTTGATTCACTGGCGTGTCTCCATGTGAACAGCGAACACAGAAAGCTTTGCACACCAGCGATCTTGCCAAAAAACTGTGGAGACAAATGAAAGCTGCTGCGAATTGGTGTTACTATGCACCAATCTACATTTGATTCCTTCGTATAGACATGCCCTGTAAACTACAGGGAGAGAAAAGGGGGAAAGCAAAGTGGAGATTTGTTCTGGAGTGCTCATGGACTTGCCCCTGGGAACTCAAGGCATACAAAAAGAGGCCATTGCTTTGCTTTTTCATCCGTTTGGTGATTTTGGGCAAACAGCGATGGCTTCTTATATATGATCAACGCACCATCATTTTTATTAAGAATGTGATTTTTGTCATGTGTTCTAATGTTTCAATATGTTTGAGACTCTTATTCTTACACACATTTTAGCACTTGTAAATTGGCAGTCTGTACAGTATTAGTAATCTGTAATAGGTGGCAGTGAGTGAGAACGGTATTCCTATAAGCTACATGATGATAGGCCACTGTCTGGTAAGGAATAGATTGTTTTTTCTTCCATGCTTTCCCTCCAGTTTCAGATTTTAAGTTTAAGATGTCTATTCCAAGTGTTGCTTATACAGTTTTCCCTCCACATTCGTGGGGGTTAGGGGCGTGAGACCCCCGCAAATGTGAAAAAACCACAAATAAAAACTAGGTCAGGCTACCGCCCTCCTGCAACCCCTGCTGCTTCTCCCCCCACCCCAGGAGCAGTGACGGGGCTACCCAAGCCTTGTTGCTGCTTCCTCCTACCCCTCCCGCCCCTCCAGGAGCAGTGACGGGGCTACCCAAGCCTCATTGCTGCTTCCTTCCCCCATTCCCTCCACCCCAGGAGATGCGACAGGGCTACCCAAGCCTCATCGCTTCTTCCTCCCATCCTCCCGCCCCCACCAGGAGCGGTGATGGGGCTACCCAAGCCTCATCGTGGCTTCCTCCCACCCTTCCTGCCCACCCCAGGAGTGGCGACGGGGCTACCCAAGCCTCGTCGCTGCTTCCTCCCACCCCCTCCCACCCACCCCAGGAGCAGCGACCCCATTGCAGTTTTTTGGATGGCGGGGGGGGGGGGGGGCTCCCAAAACCACTAATAGTCAAAATCGTGAATCTTAAAGCCATGAATGTGGAGGGGCAACTGTATATTTAAAGGATTTTATATTTTTAAGTATTTGCAGATTTTGTGAGGCATTTTTAAAATACTTCCTTACTTCTTAGTGCTTTTTTTTTGGTAAGAACACAGTTTACTATACAAATTAAACTCCTGTCTACTTTTATGGGTCACCTATCGCCACTACTTATGATTCCTCAAACGCTTTCATCAGTGCTGTATACACACAATCCTAAATATACACTGGACTGACTATGTGACGAATGTTGCTGTCCTTGAGCAAGCAGGGATCACCAGCATTGAGGCCATGATATTGACAACACAGCTGCGCTGGGCAGGGCATGTTTCCAGGATGGAGGACCATCACCTCCCAAAAATAGTACTGTACGGTGAACTCGCCATGGGTCAGCGTAAGAGGGCCGCTCCAAAAAAGCAATACAAGGACTCCCTGAAACAACATCTCAGGCTCAGCCAAATTGATCACCAACAATGGTCTGCCCTGGCCTCACATTGGGAGGCATGGAGACGCACTATCCACAATGCTGCAGCCTTATTTGAGAATTCACGCTGAACAAGTCTTGAAGAGAAATGGCAATGCAGAAAGAATCACAACCTGGAAACATCTCCCAAGGAGACCTTCTGTTGTGCTTTCTGCAACCGGACTTATTTATCTCAGATTAGCCTTTTTAGTCATCAGTGCGCTTGCAGAAAGTGTGGGATGAGTCCTTCCTGAATCTTCATTTGTGAAGAAAAGCCAGGGAGACTTTAGTTTGCAATAAAGTCTATTCTCTTCCTATCCACATTGTTATGGCCTCAGCATCCACAGCAGAATATGCGGCACCACACAGAACAGCACTTGAACCTCGTGATATTTGTCCTCCATTATTTTGTGAGTTATTAAGTTATAGTTACACTACAAAGGAATGAAGTTATTCACCATTAAGGGCTCGTCGACACCAACTAAAATCTGGCTTACCTTTGGGTTTCCATGATCCTCAGCAACCACGGGCTTGTCTACATGATCACCACATACACTGAGGCGATTTTGGGAACATTGTCCACATACAGTTCTCCCTTTTGCATCACCCGGGTCCAATAATTCACAGTATGCATGACCACATGGCCGTGGTTGCTCTGGGTTTTTACCCTGCCCCTGTGCATGCACATATGTCTTTTCCCATGGCTCAGAAGGGCTTCTGACATCCTATTAAGTAGAGGTATGCCCCACTAATAATGATATGGGAATACTGATATGTGCTTCTCCAAATAACTGCTGCATATGCAAAATAAATGACGATGAAGGAACAGCTAAAAAGTGAAATTGAAACAGGGAAGAGATCACCCGGCCCAGGGAGCCTCCTCCTGACCTCTTCCATTGACGTGCTGAAATTCCTCCCCCAGTCCCACACCAACATTAGGAGTGCACTCCACACACACATGTGGATATCTGAATCTTCTGATCAAATACAAAAATACAGCAGACCTAAAAGTACAGCTTAGCATTCTCAGCGTTAACTAAGAGTTCTTAGATTACCTAAAAGCTCTCATCATGGACACTGAGGGGACTGCAGCAGTCACTTGCAACACATGTGCGATGTTTGTATTCTTGTCTACAGACATGGAGAACTTCACATGCACCAAATGCAAGCTGGTAGCCCTCTTGGAGGAGAAAGTAGAGCAGCTGGAGACACGGGTAGCTACACTTCAACAGATTCGCGAGCAAGAGGTTTTCCTGGACAGAACAGAACGAACAGTCTTGGATGGGGACCGCACAGAGGAAGTGGCTGTGGAGGAGAGGGTCACTTCACGGACACAGGAAGTAGACAGCTGGAGGAATGTCACACACAGAACAAGAAAATCCAGGGATTCTTCCAGCAGCTTGCAGCTACAGAATCGATTTGAAGCCCTTTCCCTTATCAAGGACAACGAGGAAGAACAGCATGGACAGACTTCAGGGGTAGAGCAGGGGACCTTGAGAGGACCACCGCAAGGAACAGCAGCTGCGAAGCCTCAGCGGAGGCGTGTGGTGGTGGTGGGGGACTCCTTGCTGAGGGGTACAGAAGCAGTGGTATGTGGGCCTGACAAGATGACTCGGGAGGTGTGTTGTCTCCCTGGGGCAAAGATCTGTGATGTGACCGAGAGGCTGACAAGACTCGTCAAGCCTACAGATCATAACCCCTTCCTTTTGGTCCATGTGGGAACCAATGATACTGCAAGGCACAGCTTTCCCAAGATCAGAAGAGATTATGAGGCCCTGGGGAGGAAGCTGAAAGAAATGAACGCACAGGTGGTCATCTCGTCTCTTCTGCCAGTTGAAGGGCATGGTCCAAGAAGGGAGAGGAAAATAGCCGACGTAAACAACTGGCTCCGTAGATGGTGTCGCCGGGAACAAATTGGATTCTTGGATCATGGACTGCGCTTCCATGCGGGGGGGACTTCTGGCAAGAGATGGGGTGCATCTTACAACAGTTGGAAGAAACATTTTTGCCAACAGTCTCAAGAATTTGATCAGGAGGGCTTTAAACTGAGTCATATGGGGGAGGGAGACAGTATTCTGGAAGGCAAAAGGGCTGGAGAAAATAGTCAAACTGTCATAGAGGGAACAAGGCGAACAGCGCAAGGACCCAACAGTGGGAGGTAAAAAAACTTGCACAGGGAGCAAGTAAAGGGAACACATGGTCTCAGATGTCTCTACACTAATGCACAGAGCATGGGAAATAAGCAAGATGAACTAGAACTCCTTGCACTACAAAACAAATATGATATAATAGGCGTTACTGAAACCTGGTGGGACGAGTCTCATGATTGGAATGTAGGAATAGAGGGGTATAACCTTTATAGGAGAAACAGGCCAAACAGGAAAGGAGGAGGAATAGCATTATATGTCAGGGATATTTACACCAGTGAAGTGATCCATGACATCAATACTGGAAGCCAGGTGGAGAGCATCTGGATAAAAATTAAAGGGGAGGGAAACAACAGGGATGTTATTGTGGGACTCTACTACAGACCCCCAAATCAGACGGAGGAATTGGATGTTGCCTTTCTAGAACAGATGAACATACATGCAGAAAGGAGAGATGTAGTAGTGATGGGGGACTTCAACTATCCTGATATTTGCTGGCAATCTAACTCAGCCAAAACTACAAGGTCTAGCAAATTCCTTACATGCCTGGAAGACAATTTCATGGTCCAAAAGGTGGAAGAGGCAACAAGGGGGTCAGCTATTTTAGATCTGATCCTAACCAACAGAGACGACCTGGTTAATGGGGTGCAAGTGGTGGGATCCTTAGGTGAGAGTGATCATGTTCTCCTGGAGTTTGTTATACAATGGAAAGGAGAAGCCAGGCATAGTCAGACACGCATTCTTGACTTTAGGAGAGCTGATTTCAATAAACTCAGGGAAATACTGGGGATGATCCCATGGTCAAGAATACTAAAAGAGAAGGGACCTCAAGACGGATGGGACTTTCTCAAAAGGGAGATACTGAAGGCACCATTTCAAACAGTACCATTGAGGAAGAAAAATGGGAGGTGTCTCAAGAAACCAGGATGGATGACTAAAGAACTTTCAATGGAGCTAAGTTTTAAACGGAACATGTATAGGAAATGGAAAAGGGGGGAAATCACCAAAGAAGAATTCAAACAGATAGTGAACATGTGTAGGAGTAAAGTCAGAAAAGCTAAAGCGCAGAATGAGCTCAGGCTTGCTAGGGAGGTTAAGAACAATAAAAAGGGTTTTTTTGGGTATGTCCGCAGCAAAAGGAGGAAGAAGGAAATGATAGGGCTGCTACGTGGAGAAGATGGCAAAATGCTAACAGGGGACAGAGAAAAGGCAGAACTACTCAACACCTTCTTTGCCTCAGTGTTTTCAGAAAAGGAAAAGGAGGACCAACCTGAGGAGAATGGAACAGAGGACACAATAGGGGAAATCCAGCTCAAAATAAGTAAAGAGGTAGTACAGGAATACCTTCTTAATCTAAATGAATTTAAATCTCCAGGACCAGATGAACTACATCCAAGAGTATTAAAAGAGCTGGCAAATATAATCTCAGAGCCATTGGCAATAATATTTGAGAACTCCTGGAGAACAGGAGAAGTCCCAGCAGACTGGAGGAGGGCAAACGTTGTTCCCATCTTCAAAAAGGGGAAAAAAGAGGATCCCAACAATTATCGTCCAGTTAGTCTGACATCAATACCAGGGAAGATTCTAGAACAGATCATTAAACAGAGAGTCTGTGAACATTTAGAAGGCAATGCCATAATCACAAAAAGTCAGCATGGGTTTCAGAGAAACAAGTCATGCCAGACTAATCTGATCTCTTTTTTTGACAAAGTTACCAGCTTGGTAGATGAAGGGAATGCTGTGGACATTGCATACCTTGATTTCAGTAAGGCCTTTGACAAGGTTCCCCATGACATTCTTGCAAACAAGCTTGTAGAATGTGGGCTAGACAAGTTAACTGTTCAATGGATTTGTAATTGGTTGACCGGCCGAACCCAAAGGGTGCTCAGCAGTGGCTCCTCTTCGTCTTGGAAAGATGTGACCAGTGGGGTGCCACAGGGTTCTGTCCTGGGCCCAGTGCTATTCAACATCTTTATCAATGACTTAGATGAGGGAATTAGGGGCATACTTATCAAATTTGCAGATGACACCAAATTGGGAGGAGTAGCTAATACCCTAGAGGACAGGATCAAAATTCAGAATGACCTGGATAGACTGGAGAGCTGGGCCAAAGCTAACAAAATGAAATTCAATACGGAGAAATGTAAAGTACTGCATTTAGGGCGGAAAAATGAAATGCATAAATATAGGATGGGAGAGACCTGGCTGAATGAGACTACGTGCGAAAGGGATCTAGGAGTCCTAGTAGACCACAAGTTGAACATGAGCCAACAGTGTGATGCGGCAGCTAAAAAGGCCAATGCAATTTTGGGCTGTATCAATAGAAGTATAGTGTCTAGATCAAGGGAAGTAATAGTGCCACTCTATTCTGCCTTGGTCAGACCTCACTTAGAATACTGTGTCCAGTTCTGGGCACCACAATTCAGAAAGGATATTGACAAATTGGAGCGTGTCCAGAGAAGGGCAACTAAAATGGTGAAAGGTCTGGAAACAATGCCTTATGAGGAGAGACTTAGGGAGCTGGGTATGTTTAGCCTGGAAAAAAGACAGTTTAGAGGCGATATGATAGCCCTGTTTAAGTATTTGAAGGGATGTCACGCTGAGGATGGAGCAGGCTTGTTTTCTGCTGCTCCAGAGACTGGAACACGGAGCAATGGGTGCAAGCTCCAGGAACAGAGATTCCACCTCAACATTAGGAGGAACTTTTTGACAGTAAGAGCTGTTCGGCAGTGGAACGCACTCCCTCGGAGCGTGGTGGGGTCTCCTTCCTTGGAGGTCTTTAAACAGAGGCTGGATGGCCATCTGTCGGGGATGCTTTGATTGTGATTTCCTGCGTGGCAGGGGGGTTGGACTGGATGGCCCTCGTGGTCTCTTCCAACTCTGCAATTCTATGATTCTATGATTCTATGAAATCCAGAGTAAATCCCCACTTTTTTTCCCCTGTGGATTAAAGCCCTGAGGCACTGAAAAGCCCTGGATATTAGCAATACATCATTTGGACAGCTCAAAGTTAAAAACAAGGTGAGGTTTGGCTAGTGTAGACAAGCCCTAAGTTAGAATGGTAATGTAATGTAGTTATAGCTTACTTATTGGGAAAAGAAATTAATTACAAGCAACTAATTATTTGTAGCTAGTTATTTCAAAGTTCTGACTTCATCTGCATTCAACCTGTGTCTCAAGACTAAATGAGTTATTTGGCTACTGTCAAAAACAGCATCACCACATTTTGTCCCTTTCCCCTCTAAAATATGTAGTACAGTATTACTTAGCTGGTATTGTGATATAATGGCTTTTGTGTGTTTCCCTCCTGATACTCTGGACCACTGGCTGCTGCAAGCAGCAAAATACATAAAAACTAATATTATGTTGGGAAGGAAAGAATATTTGAAAATATTTGAAAAATGGTAAAAAAAATATGCTTTTGAATGTCAAGAAACCCTGATGAGAAGAATCCTGGTCTGATGAGAATTTTTGCAGTTCAGGACTTATTCCGAACAAAATTCACATATGGTTGTTTTGTGCTGAAAACAGCATTTTCTGAGCTGGAAACAACATTTTCTATGTGGAAAATAGCCTATAGCCCCCACATGGTTGATTTGCATAGAAAACAGTATTTTTTACACAGGAAACTTCATTTTCTGCATGGAAAATAATATTTCAATGCAGAAATATTAATTCCTGCACAGAAAATGTTGTTTTCCATTCAGAAAAAAGCTTTAATTGGGAATTTGTTCTGCATAAAATTTGCACATTGTTTATTTGCATAGAAAACAGCATTTTTCTGTGCAGGAATTAATATTTCGCCATTGAAATATTACTTTCCATGCAGAAAATGCTGTTTCATGTGCAGAAGATGATGTTTTCTGTGCAAAACAACCATGAGTGAGTTTTGCATGGAATTAAGTCCCAAATTGTGCATAGCCTTCAAAAATTCTGTGGTTTTCAAAATCTTTATTGCCATGGGAAGAAAATTGCTAAAATTACTCCTTGCTACCTTTGAGAAGAAACTTAGTGAAGAATTACATCCCTGCACTATGGAAGGGAATTAGGAGATCTTGACACTGGGATGCCATGTTATTAAGAACTTGCGAGCAACCAAATGCTCATGCCAGGCTGGTATTCAGTTTCCAGCAAGGGTGAGCCAGATAATCTGGGGAGCCTACAGCATTTGTTTAAAACAATTTTTTTGGCCTTCAGCTTAACCATATTTACAGGGCTACTGGGAGCATAACAAGGAACAGGTATAAACAACAGTAAAGTTTCCTAAGCGCTATGTAGAGAATGAGGGATTTGAGATTAGCCAGTCCATGCTCCTTTACCCATTAGAAGGGTTCCAAAATATCTTGCTACTGTCAGGGGATCTTGACTACTCTTGTAGATGCTTGTAGATACACTGGCATTTAAATGTGCACAACCCCTTTCTTTGAGGGACATGAATTGCAAATTTTATTCTACTTGTCCTCTACAGTACTATTATATTTTATAGGCATATGGAAGGAGGGAAAAACTGTTTGTATAGCTATTACTGAAGAAAACTACCTGTAATCTTACCCATTCTCACAATAATTGCACCTACAAATGCTTCTCCATTTTGTGGCTTGTGACATATAAGCAGAAGCACCAGGACATGTGACATGCTAAAATGTAAGTCTGGCTACTTCTGCCTCTTTAACACTTCACCATCATGGACTACTGTGATTGGGAAACCCTTAACAACTCCAGTCTATTTTCCACTGTGTCCCTACCCTCCTGAGAGGATTCATAGCTCAGCAATAGAACATATGGTCTGTTTGCCCGAGGTACCAGGTTTTGTTCTGTGCTATGAGGATCTCAGATATTGAGCATGGGAATGGTCCTTGCTTCCCTCAAAACTTGGGACTAATCCAAGAAGGCAATACTGTGGTTAGATGCACCAATAGTCTGACTCAGTATAAGGCTCAGTATAAATCAACTTCTCATGATAAGATGGAGAATCTGGGTCACTCCAGCTGTTCTTCTACTCCAGTCCTCATCAACGTTGACCAATATGGCCAATGTTCAGGGATGACAGGGGTTAGATGATGGTAGTCTCACAACATTTGGAAGGCAACAGGTTCTTATTCCCTGCTGTATAATTAAGCCCCAATCTCTGCAAAGTCAGTCTTTCGGGCCTCATCTACATGGGCCAAAATATACAGGCTTCCCACTGGCATATTCAGGCACTGGATCAGGCCCATTGCTCCTGTTACCTGCACAAAACACGCAGAAGTCTGCACAGACATCCCAGCCTGTCTTTGCAGCAGCTGCTGCTGTCATCCGCATTGCATTCTCTGAAACTGGGAGGAGCCTCTGCAACACATGGTCAAGGGCCCCTGCATGTGACCAGCCTTGGTCACATGCTATGGGCCTGCTTTCTGGCTTCAGAGAATACAACACAGATGGAAGCAGTAGCAGCTGCAGAGATGGGCTGGTGTACTGGTATGACCTCCCAAGTTCCTGCAGGGTCTTATCTGGTTTATCTTAAAAGAGGCAGTTTTTCCCGGGTATTTTGCTGAAACATTTTAATGGGCTTTACCCTGTCCTCCCCCATCTGTGCCCTGGGCATTGTCAGGACTGTCCAGGGGCAAAATGGGGCAAGAGCCCTGTGTTGTTTGGACTGCTGATTTCCAAGACAGGGACAAGATGGGATAAACAGCCCATCTAGACAAGCCCTTTGCTCCCCTAAATATCATACCTTTGTTCGGAACAGCTGGCATCAAACTACAGTAAAAGAGATTCCACCTAAACATTAGGAAGAACTTCCTGATGGTAAGAACTGTTTGCCAGTGGAATGCACTGCCTCGGAATATGGTGGAGTCTCCTTCTTTGGAGGTGTTTAAACAGAGGCTGGATGGTCAGCTGTTGGGCATGCTTTGATTGTGTATTTCTGCATGTCAGGGGGTTGGTCTGGATGGCCCTTGTGGTCTCTTCCAACTCTATAATTCTATGAAAAATGGGGTGGGCAACTATTGAAGGTCCAGAGCCCCTATTCAGGTATTTGAAAGCTGCATTTTGGTCTTTGTATTATTTTAAAATGATATTATTATTTATTACTTGTTAATATATTATTAAATACTTTTTTACATTTTTTACTTTTAATTTAATTTAAAATGTAATTTTTTTTACATTTTACTAATCATTATATTCTAAATTAACATTAGCTGCATCCATTAAAATTAATTGCTTAATTGATTGTGGGATTATTAACTTAATTATACTTTTTCAGTATGGGAGAGTAGTATACAGAGTGGCAGCAGCAGATGAAGCAGCTAGAAGGTGGCTGGAAGCTTTGAGGAAGAATAGGCCACCCCCCCCCCCGTTTGTTACTTTAAGGAAGGCAATGGCCTTAGCTCATAAACTGCTCTCCTTCCCTTTTCTGATGTCATCCAAAGCACAGACTCCCTCCCCTTCAAAAGAAATGCACTCAGTGAGGTTCAAAAACTAGCTAAGTGGGCAGCCACTCAGTCACATGTGTACCAGTAACTGCTGCTGTACTGTAATTTGCTCCCCTGTTACTTGCACAAAAAAAGCAGCAGTCTGCACGGACTTCTATATCCATATTTTGTTTCCTGAGTTAAGTTTAAGGAGGAAAAAACAGGCTAATTCAGCCTCTGGACAGCAGGCAGTCTCTGGACTTGTAGTAATCAATTGTTTCCCTTTTAAAACCAAACTGCTGGTCTCCAGCTACAGTTTGTGCATTCTCCTTTACTTTCTTACTCTTTGAATGGTGAATACAGAAGGGTGACAGCTGGGGGTTTTGTGTGGAGATTTGCCATTGCATTTCTATATCTGTGTAGTGGAACCTTGTCCCCCCCTAGCCACCATATTCTTTTCGATATTGTAGCTTCACACTGCTTTTGCAGTTTGCTGCTGAATTTCAGTGGCAAACGTGCTGTTCAGAAGTTATGCTGTCTAATTTCTGAGGTGCTTTATTTTCATCTTTGGGGATAGGCTGCAACAGTGCACACGAGTGCAAAAGGATGAGCTGCATGTGGCCTGCACTTTTCCCAGCCCAATCTAAAAGCTGGGAGAGAAGACAAGGTAAATGGATTTCATGATTAATGTTATTTATTTATTTATTTATGAGAATTAAACCCTCACTGTCCTGCATGGAATCTGGGAACTGGGCAAAAGGCCCTTCCTTCCAAGTTGCAGAAATCTGTGGAAAACAAAATCACCCCCAACTTTTAACTACATGCTTCCAACTTACGTTTTCACTGTTGACATCAGCCTCACTGGGGCAACCAAAGAGCTCCCGCCTCAGCAAGTTCCCATCATACTCTAGGAATGTCAGGTAGAGATTGCGGAAAAACTCAACATGTTTGTTCTTTACCCTTAGCTTTTTGGGTGAGTTCCAATGGATCACCTAGTAGAGAAAAAAAGAAGGAATATGAGGCTATACAGAAACATCAAAACCCAATCTCATTTGCACACTGTCATTAAGCACCCATGTTGTTGCTCCTGTAGTTAGAATAATAATTTTCCATCCTTCCTCTTTCTCTTAGTGGCCACAAGGTAATTTAAGATCCTCCTCAGTTATCTTTTCTTCAAAGAAGCAGGGAATACTAATAGTAAAAACCTCCTCCTATCAAATCAGGTAGCAAGCCTGCATCCTAAGGAAAGAGTTACGTTTAACATGAATTCATAAACCACTAACAACATATACTGTATGTTGGCTGTGTTTGTATGCCATGATAATCCAGAATCCTCCAAAATAACTGCTTCTGGTTGGCTTGCCTCTGTCTGTAATTTATTTGGTGAGACATCCAAACTGAACAAACTAGAATCATAAGCCAAAAACCAACCTGGCTTTATGATTCTAGTGTGATGGAGAGAAACAAACCAGAGATCTTATTTTGGATATCATACTAAACTAACCATGGATAAAGATCCCCTTGCTCGTTTAGCAGCTCTTACTGGCCGAAAGGGTCAAGCAAGAGAAACTGTTCATTGTGCATGGTAATTAATGCTTTCTTATTAAGCCAGAGGTTTGGGTGTGGGGTGGTGTTTGTTTGTTTTTTGCTTACTATGGCATCTCAACACAATCACTGTCTGTTTTCATATAAAACAGAAGTGGGAAACTCTTGGGCTACCAGATGTTTTGGATGACAACTCCCAGAATCCCTTTCCATTGATAGGGATGTAAATCTTCATTTATTAATTGCTTGCAGAAAGGAAGGAAGGATTTTGAAAGTTTTCTCCTTACTAGGGAAGATTATGAGACTTTTTGTGAATTTTTCAATCATTATTCAAATTTGAGAAAATTCTATTTGTGGAAACTTTGGGTTTTGCAGAAAAAAATATTGTGGGCAGGATACAATAGTATATTGCAAAAAGAAATTATCCTGCTTTATGCACAAAACTTTGTGTTTTTTTAAAAACTAAACACATTTTTTTTCATGTAAATGATGTTTTCACAAAGATGTCCCAAACTGTGGAAAAAAAAAATCTTATGATGATCAATCATTCTCCACCCCCCATTGGGGTGTCTTGATATGTTGATATGTTGAGGACATGGAAATTTGCTAATATTCTTTACACCATTAAACCTTGGCCATGATGGCTGGGGCTTTTTAGAGCTGAAGTCCAAAACATCTGGAGAACCTGAGGTTTACCACTTCTGTTGTAAAAGGTTGTCACATCAGTATTTTCATCCTTCACCACTCAGCCACTGTACTACCCATATCAACAAGCCAACACTTGTACTTTAGCAATGTAAGGGGAGATGATAATAGGGTGAGAATTAAAGGCCCTAAGGAAAAAGCACTGAGGATTGGAAAGTGACTGATTGGAACAAATATAATTCATGGAAATTACATTTTAGCCATAAAAATGGTTCTTTGGTTCAAGCATTAACTTCTACAAATTTCAAAGAGGGCTAGACATGCACATTCCAGGGAAGGAAGAGAAAGGAGATTTTGTTGGGAACTCTTCTAAACTGGAATTCTGGAGGCACCATGTGTGTTTGTGTGTGTGTGTGCGTGTGTGCTTGTCTACCTTTAAGTTACCTGTTTACTTATGGGGAGCCCATGAAATTTCATAGGGTTTTCTTAGGCAAGGAATACTCAGAGGTGGTTTTACCAGGTGCTTTCTCTGAAATATAGCCTACAGCACCTGATATTTGTTGGCTTTATACATCCATTAAATACGTTATATGGAGGGGGGAATGTCAGAGGCACTCTGAGCAGCAAATATTTTGTGCTGTCCTGATTGTCAAGTGTTGAATAAATAGTAGCTTCTGTGCTATGTTACAGCTTTATAAATTTCTCTCTGACACCCTTAATACAAATATGAAAACATCTTCTTTAGGCAATGACACCAAACCCATTAGGACTTTCTAAGACTCCTTATGTACTGAGAATAAACCCAATGTTGAGAAATAAAATGAACTATATAAACAAAAACAACAATTAAAAATAACTGAATTCTGAAATCAATGATGTTAGTCTAACTGTTTAGAACCAACCTTTAGATAAATGGTTATTTCAGACAGGCAGAACAAGATATTGGCTAAAATAATCACTGTTTATAGAAATTGATCTTTTTGGTTGTTTATGTGAAATGTCTAGTTTTATCTTTCTGAAATACCACCTCTCTTTGTTGTGCAAAATGATGTTCATTTATTAAACTATTTAATATATCCAGTATATCCAGTCTGCATAATGTTAGAAGCTTTCAGTGAGATTCACTTAAGCATAAGTAGACTGAACTTCTTTTTTACCCCCTTGCATAAAACCAAAAACACAGTGTTAAAGCATGACAGAAATGAAGTTGCCTTCCCAGTGTAGAAGGCTGAAAAATAAGTTAATAAAAGCCATAAAGCAAAGGATACTAAAGCTCCAGCTAAACAGTTTTAGTGGGAGGTAAGTGATTTTGCCTAAATGGCAGAAGATGGGAATTATTGATCAACTAAAACGAATGCACTATTTTAACAGATTAGCACAAAGAAAAAAGGACAAGCAAAAAAGTAAGTAAATTGCTATCATTTCAGGCTACAGTCCTCCAAACATCAGGATAATTTTCTTTTGAAATTTCCTTTATATATCTTGCCTGCCAGCCACAAATTGTCAGTCTGGACTTCTGAATTGTGGCATTTTGTACTTGCTAATTACGAACAAAATATCCATTCTTGAAACCAATCTTTTTAATTGAGCAATTTCCTGTTACTGCTACTCACTGGGTTTAATGCAGGAAAAGAATCCATGCTTTGGTTGGCCTCTTATGCATTGTCAAACGAAGAAATGCATTATCAAAAGAGAACAAGTATCAAAATAAAACTTACATGTGCTCATTCACTTGTATAGATATAACCACTATAATTTAAATTATTAATTTAATTCTGCCTCATAGACTATAACTAGGTGATTTTATCATAGAATCAAAGAATCAAAGAGGTGGAAGAGACCACAAGGGCCATCCAGTCCAATCCCCTGCCATGGAGGAAGACACAAACAAATACACTAATTCCCAACAGATGGCTATCCAGCCTCTGTTTGAAAACCTCCAAAGATGGAGACTCCACCATATACAAGGCAGTGTATTCCACAGCCAAACAGCCCTTACTGTCAGGAAGTTCTTCCTAATGATTAGGTGGAATCTCTTTTCCTGTAGTTTGAACCCAATGCTCCATGTCCTTGTCTCTGGAGCTGCAGAAAACAAGCTTGCTCCATCCTCAGTATGACATCCCCTCAAATATTAAAACATGGCTATCATGTCCCCCCTCAACCTTCTCTAAACATGCCCAGCTCCCTAAGCCGCTCCTTATAGGGCATGGCTTCCAGACCTCCTCTGGACACGTTCCAGCTTTTCAATATCCTTCCTGAATTGTGGTGCCCAGGACTGGACAAAGTATTCCAGGTGAGGTGTGACCAAAGCAGAATAGAGTGGCACTATTACTTCCCTTGATCTAGCTACTATACTCCTATTAATGCAGCATAGAATTGCATTGGCTTTTTAAGCTGCTGCATCACACTGCTGACTCATGTTCAGCTTGTGGTCCACTAAAACTCCTAGATCCTTTTCACATGTACTGCCATCAAGCCAGATGTCACCCATCCTGTATCTTTGCATTTCATTTTTACTGCCCAAGTGTAGTATCCTACATTTCTCCCTGTTGAAATTCATTTTGTTAGTTTTGTGACTGCTCTGCCTGCTGTCTAACTGCTGCCAATTCAAGGCCTCTGCTCTTGCTTATGTTTTTTTATTTTAAAAAAACATACTTGCACTGTACTGATGTTCAAACAGAGGATGGGTTCAAACAAAGGAGTACCATCTGGTAACCCTTCAAATAGAGGAATGTCCTCTAAATTTGTACACATAGCTATATTACTATTTATACAGCATTTTGAATATGCTTTATCTGGACCTGCCAGGCTTGCATTAAAACCAGCTAACAATGATATAGAGGAGAATATTAGCAGAATGGAAGTTTTCCTGATGCCATTCTCAACTGTACACACCAATTCCCATATTTTTGGATCTTCAGCACAGACCTAGGATTTTGCAGGCAGCTTCAGGAGATGGCTTTGACTTAGGGCTTCATGCCATATGTAGTCCTGCATCCTTGATGATCAATACAGTCTCTAAAAGCATGAGACACTAATTGGTTGGCATCCAGTTAGGGTCATATATATGTTTATGTAACCATTGCACAATGGGCATAATTCTGCTGGCAGCAGCAGAAGTGGAGATATACAGATAGCATGTTCCTCTGTGCCTTGTCATTGCACATTGCAATTGTGCATTGAATACAGTAACAGCACATTGTGCACTGCATGCTGTAGTTGCACACCATGCATTGTGCATGGAGGTTGTGCAGGATGCACTGCCCAACAGCACCTAGTCATTGGCATGTATTCCACAATATTGCTATTCTGCATGGGGGCCATTAAATGCTTGTGTTGAGCACCTCTACATGTGACTATTTATACTATGCTACTCATTTGTTGTACTCTAGCCATTGTTTCACAAATAAGCACTGAAAGTACAAGCATCTTTCAGATTTGAGGGAGTACCATGACTGGTCTAGACAAATGCATTCATCAATCTTGACTTCCAGGCAATGACAAATAGAATGGTTCTTGTATGTACAGAAGGATTCGATGTTCCTGATGTGATCAGAACTGAATCTATATAGGAACAGATGACAAGGGAACCTGGAATGGGTTGAATTAAAATTGAATGGAATTGATTAATTTGCAGATTCCCCTCCTGCTTTTTGCAAAGCATTGGGCAGATGTCAACATGCTTCAAGGACAGGAGGAAACAAATGGACAATAAAAATGTAGTACTACAGGACCCCCAAGCCATGTCATTCAATATGTCAAAATACACACAAGGAATAGCAGTTTCCACAAACACAGTATACTCATATATCTTGTGTGTGTGTGCCTTCAAGTTGTTTGTCAATTTATGGTGACCTCATGAGTTTCATAAGATTTTCTTAGTCAAGTAATACTCAGAGGTGGTTTTGCCAATTCCTTCCTCTGAAGTATAGCCTGCAGCACCTGGAATTAGTTGGTCATCTTCTATGGGTTGATCCTGCTTAGCTTACAAGATCAGAAGAGATCTGGTGCCCTTAGGGTATTTAGGCCAGTTTGTATATGTGTTAATCACTAATAAAATTGCAGGACACAAGAAGGCAAAAATTACGATAAAAGGAATGCTGCCGAATAATTTAGTGCCTGCTGTGTTCAGTTTGAACATGATAAAAGTAAGTGATCTGGTCACAGAAAGATATTCAAAAATGCCATCTACCTCCTTGTGCAGAGATCAAAATGTAGAATATCTAGGTTCTACTCAGTGGCTGGGATCCAGAATTCAGGCAATCCCAGGGATTTCTGTTACTGTTGATTTTCCCTTCAACAGTAGATCCATGTGCCATTATCAAACTGCTTTAGAAATACCTCTTTTTGCCTAATTTGTATTTGTTTTTTTCATGTTAACTGCCTTAAAGGGCAAATACAACTTAAAGGTCACATACTGCTTGATTTGAAAACATAAGGTGGCCTTTTATAATCCTATTTTTCCTTAGGTTTTTTTTATGTCTGAAAATGTGCATTTATTCTTTTGCCTGGTATAGTACTTGTTTGAAACTGAGGCAAATTTTTGAATTGTATAAAATATGAATTTTCCAATAGGCTGATATATAGATATAGGTATAGATACAGATATGCCACGGTGAAAAATTGTATTGAAATACAACAATAGCTAATTATAAAGCAGCTGATAACAAAATCTATACTGCAAAATCTACCTGTCATATAGATTAACTTTATCTCTCATGCAGTCTTTCCTGATAAATTTACAAATTAAAATGTTGCAGCCACCTTCTACTAAAATAGTATGTGGAGAAGCAGCATACATGAATGCTGACAAATTACCAAAGATAATTTTAAAATCCTGTAGTTTTGGTTTAACTGAGTTATGAAATGTGATAACACTTTCATATCAGATAGGACATATTGTTATCTGCGAAGATAAATATGATTTTGGACAGTGCTACTTCAGCTTGCAAGTGGGTGACTGACATGACTGATTGCTTTCATATAAAATATTTTCCCTCCCTCCAGTGTCAGGAAGAGGGCTAATGCTCAACCATGACAATTTTCTACAGGTGTAGAAAAATACTCTTTTTGTACAGTGTGATTGTACATGCAGTGTGATTGTACATTACAGTAATTGTAAAAGTGCTATTAACTGAAAATTCTTCGAAGATAGAAAAACACATTTATTGCTTGCAAAGTATAGAACCTAATCTGAATTCAGCTTCTACCAGAGCTTGTACTACAGCTCCCAGATTGTATATGAGTCCACAAACTGCAGTCACACATGGTACAAAGATATACCACCTTATAGGGAAAGATGGCCCTGTGTGTAAACTGGCAACTCATGGTAAGGAAGAGTCATCTGTATGCTTAAGTGGGACTTAGTTGCACAGTGCCCATTAATCCAATGCCCATTTTGTTCTTATGGCTGATCTGATGCCCATTGGAAGCCCACAGATTACTACCTCTAATACTGGAGGCAAGATATAGCTATCGGGACAAGAAACAACTGGTAGTCCTATGCTTTATAATTCTCTGATCCCCTTTTAAAGTCATTCAAATTGGTGGCTACCACTATATCTTATGGTAGCATACTCCATATTTTATTTATGAGCTGTGTGAAAAAGTATTTCTATCCTGTCCTTTTATCCATTCCAGCTCTTCGATCATTCATTCATTCTGGGCTGAAGAAGCTGCTGCTCAATGCCAGGTCGGTAATGGAAAAATGTCCCCTTATCCAGGACTTGATCCTGGATGAACATGCTGACCTGGTTTGTATTATAGAGACCAGGCTAGATGAAGCTGGGGTGGTGGTGGTCAACCTCTCTGGGTTCTCTGTATAGTAGCAGGCAAGACCAGGCAGGCAGAGTTGCAGTGGTCTATTGGGATTCCATCTCCCTTACCAGGTGCCCTGTCCCACAGCCTGATGGATTTGAATGTGTGTGAATTTGAAGGTGGGTGGCCTGGAGAGAGTAGGGATTCTGTTGGTGTACCATCCACCCCACTACTCAACAGTTTCCCTTCCTGAGTTGGCTGAGTTGCCCTTGTTGGTGCTGTTGGAGTCCCCTCAGCTAGTTGTGCTTGGCGACATCAATATCCACGTAGAGGCCTCCCTGTCAGGAGCAGCTTATAACTTCATATCAACCCTCTCTCTCTCTCTGGCTTTTCTTCGCAAACGAAGATTCAGGAAGGACTCATCCCATGCTTTCTGCAAGTGCGCTGATGACTAAAAAGGCCAATCCGAGATAAACAAGTCCGGTTGCAGAAAGCACAGCAGAAGGTCTCCTTGGGGGATGTTTTTGGGTTGTGATTCTTTCTGCGTTGTCATTTCTCTTCAAGACTTGTTCGGTGTGAGTTCTCAAATAAGGCTGCAGCATTGTGGATAGTGCATCTCTATGCCTCCCGATGTGAGCCCAGGGTGGACCACTGTTGGTGATCAATTTGGCCGAGCCTGAGATGTTGTTTCAGGGAGTCTTTGTATCGCTTTTTTGGAGCGCCCCTCTTATGCTGACCCATGGCGAGTTCACTGTAGAGTAGTATTTTTGGGAGGCGTCAACCATGACAAATGAAAATGTATATTATTTATATCTAGCAAATATAAATTTACTTATTTATATCTAGCAAATATCCAGTTTGGTATTTCATAGGAGTGCTTCTTAAACTATCTGATGTGGAGGAGGTGTTGTCCCCACACATGTGCCAGAGACAAGTAGCAGATAACTCAGGGATTGTGACACCAGTCCACAGAACACTATTTTGAGTAGCAGAGCTTCATAGGACCTCTGGGATGAAAGCATGGGGAGGATATCCAGAGATGAGGGTGGTTCAACTCCTTCCCCTCTGTGCTGAGGCCTTTGAATCACAGTATGGTTCCCCAGACAGGATGGCCATGGAAATGCCCACAAGTGATAACTTACCCAGTATGAAGACAACAACAGTTAAGCAAACCCTTTCTGGGGCTAAACATTTGCTTACAAGAATGCAATTATAAAAATATCATCATATGTATCAGATACAGGATATAGTTCAAGATGGGTTCATGAGCACATGTACATACTGTTTCATTTTTTAAAAACTGCTATGATTCTTTCATTAGGCTTTAGGACTTCCAGGACACCACTGAAATGAGTCATCTTAGCCTTGAGTTGCAATTGGGCTTGTAAGAGGCACAGCAGGTGAAAAATGTTTGAGGTGAATTTGAAACGACTCTTTTGGGTTAAGGCCCTGAAATAATGCAAATATTAGCAGACAAGCTTCACAGGGTTATTCTGGTTTGAAAAACATGGTTGAGGAAGACAGGGTGACTCATATCCAGCTAGTTCATTTTTCATAATGAAAGATTTGATTAGGATCACTATCCAAGCATCTGTTAGTTCAACACAAATTATATTCAAAGTGATTGTAAAAGCCAGATGATGTATAGGGGGGGAAATTTCTCTTTGTGTGTTTTTTATAAAATAAAAATCTAATGCTGAATGAATTTCTGTTAAACTATCTATTCTTGCCCTTCCTTCAAAACAAAACTATGTCTTCTCTCATGCTTTTCAATGTCCCAAATATCTATGTTGTATCCTTGACAACCAGCAAATTTGCCTGCCTGACTCATTCCGTGAGGTCACAATTCATTGTTAGGGAAATCATAATTCATTAAGTTGCTGTATAGGATTTCAGTTGCTGTGTGGTCTTTGTAAAAGTGCTATTAACTGAAAATTCTTCACACATAGAAAAACACATTTATTGCTTGCAAAGTAAGGAACCTAATCTGAATTCAGCTTCTACCAGAGCTTGTACTACAGCTCCCAGAATATCTAAGCCAGCATGTCAATGCTGTTGGGGGATTCTGGGAGTCACAGTACAAAATAATAATTATTCAAAGTGTTGGTCTCTATACAGTACCATGTTCAAGACAGTCCTCTTGACAACTGAACAACTCAGGATGAAAAGGTATCTATTGCAGGCATAGAGCCCTAACACATAGAGCCTGTCTACACTGCAGAAATACAGCAGTTTAATACCACTTTATTCACCACAGTTCTATCCTATGGAATTCTGGTATTTGTAGTTTCGTGAGGTATTTATCCTTTTCTATCAAGAACTCTGGTGCCTCACCAAGCAAGGGAAAGCCACTCTCTGCTACTGTCTATTAAAAATATGAGCTCGTACCCTGCAACCATAAAAGACTTCTTTCAGAATTTCTCTAGGCCACCTGAGAATATGAAGTGACCTGAAAATATGATTGAGAAATAAGAAATGGGAGAATATTTAAAAATATTCAGAAAATGGTTGAAAAACATGTTTCTCATGTCAGTCAAAAGAACAATCCTGGGCTGAAGAGAACCTTCAGTTTGGGACTTTGTCTATGCAAAATTCACATGTGGTTATTTTGTACAAAATCTGCATTTTCTGTAAATGCAAATGGGTCTCATAGCTTAGCAGATCCAGACATGGAACATTCCAGAGATGAGTAGCTTTTAGTGGGAACTCCATCACCTTCAGGCAAGGACATAAATCGAGCCATGTGCTACTCCCCCTCAGTTCTGCTGTCTGTCAATGGCAAGACAGGCCTGAAGAAAGAGAGAGGAGGTAGAAGTTTTGTATGAGGGCACAGATGACCACTTGAAGAACTAGAGATACAAGTAAGCAACCTGTTCTTCTTTGTGGTCTCGGTGCCTCACACAAATTGGTGATTATCTAGCTTACTGTAAGAGGTAGGGCATGTAGTAGATGACAGTACCACCCTTCCAAAGGATGCATCAGCCCAAGCCCTACAGTCTACATAGTAGTTTTGGATAAAGGTTGAAGGCTGAAGGCTGAGCACTGAGCCCAAGTAGCTGTTCTGCAGACTTCTGGCAGGGAAATGCCTCATTGCCATGCCTGGGATGTGGACACCATACAGGTTGAGTGGGACCTGAGATCCAATGGTTCAGGTTTCTTGGCAAGCTGGTATGCCAAATTGATTAATTTAACCACCCATTTGGACAGTCTCTGCAAAGAGATGGGGAAACCCACCTTCCAACTGCCATAGCAGAGAAACAATCTAGGGCACAGGTTTTTCACCTGTGGTCCACGGACCACTGCAGGCTATAATATCTCCACAGGGGCGCTGTGAAGGAGTGGCATGACAGGCACCAAGGCTAGTTGGCTGGTCCTGCATGTTCCCTGTCACATGGCCGCTTCACTGTGAGTGGGGGGTTAATCTGATCAGCTGAGTAAAATGGAGCCAGCCAGCCACCCTTCCTGCCCTCATCCTTTCCAGCTGGGAGATGAGACCAAGACTAGAGAAAAGGGGAGTGAAAGAAAGAGCAGGTGGGCAAGCAAGTATGAAAAGTTCCAGCTCATTCCCTGGCTGGAAACTTTCAAGCTAGGAGATGAGACCGACACTGGAACTTCACTTGTTTGTTTGCTTGTCTCCTCTTTCTTCCCTTCCCTGCCTCCTTCTCCAGTCTTGGTCTCATCTCCCATTAGGAAAAGTCAGGGAGAGAGAGAGGGGCAGAGGCTGGCACAGCTGTTGTTCAGATGGAAAGTTTCCCAGTTGGGAGAGGCTTCCAGTTGGAGACAAAGCTTCCAGCCAGGAGATGAGAAAGAGACCAGAACTTTGCTTGCTTGCTTGCTCACCTGGTCTTTCTTTCCCTCACTCCTTCTCTGGTCTCAGTCTCATCTCCTAGCTGGAAAGGAGGGGAGGGAGGGAGGGAGGGAGAGAGTGACAAGGGAAACAAGTAGGAAGACTCCAGACAAAACTCTGGGGTGATTGACTATGGTTTTGTAGGGGATACGGTGTGCTGGGAGCTTCTTCAAGAAGTGACCATAAAGGCAGGCTTCTAGGATTGGGGCACCTTCTCAAGCCCTGGTGTTTTGCTGAGATGCTTCTTCCCCCTGTTTTTTCCCTTTTCCCCTCCCCCTTTCAGATCTCTCCCCCATGATAATCCTTTAATGGAGAAAACTGTGTGTGAATGCTTTACAAACACCAACACATTGCTTCAGGAGGTGTTTACACCACAAAGGGGCAGTAAGTCTGGCCCTATGCACAAGAGAGGCATAGTGGTGAAGAAATGTCTGTATCTTCCCCTGCCCCTTTCAGTGTGGAGGAGGAAGCTACAAACTTTAGGAACTTGAGTTGGGTATAGGAGCAGTTGAAGTGGTGGTGGTGGTAGAGAAGGAGTCATGAGGGAGGTGTAGTGGCCTCAGCCTAAGGCTGGAGATGCAAAGGGTTTTTGTGGTGGTATTACTGTTTGGAGAGAGTTTGGAAGCAAACATTGCACTGCCCCCCCTTGTATCGCATCAAGTCCTTGTTTTAGGTGTCCCATCTCTGTCTCCTCTCTTGATGAAGAGGAAGGTGGAAAAGGGGATTGAAGCATTTCTGATAGGAGACTGGACTGCTCTCAGCTTGAAAGGAGGGGAGGGAGGGAGATAGAAAGAGAAGGGCAAAGGCTGGCTGGCTGGCTGGCTGGCAGCTCCACAGCTGCTTCACTGCTTAGGCCATCTACACCTCACAGTTAGGGGCCATGTGACATGCGTCAAGGGAAAGACTGGCTGGCTGGCTGGGCCTGCACTTTACAGTTCAACCCAGGAAAAATTGGCCAAAAGAAGCAGAATAAAAATCTTCCCTCTTCCTCCAGCGCCTCTGAGGCAAGGTTTAACAGAAGGTGTAATTATTAATGGTTCAGTGTTCAGGGGTTGTTTTAAATATTGAGTTAAGTCTTGGGGGACCGTGGCAACAAAATACATTTAAAGGGGGTCCCTGGTAAAGAAAAGGTTAAGAACCACTGATGTAAGGGATTTCGTCATAGGAGCCATACTGTGAGTATAGTAGGCTAAAGCATGCTGAATGTCAAGAAAATGCAAGGCCTTTTCCATTTGGGAAAAAGTGTCTTTATGGAAGGCCGGAAGCATAATATCTTGGTTAAGGTGTAATGGGGAGACCACCTTAAGAAGGAATGTTCGGTAGAAGTGTAACACTACCTTGTCCCTATTGAAAATAATGTAGGGTTGGTCTGACCAGAGAGCACAAAATTCACTGGCCCAACTTGTGGAAGTAATTGCTAGAAGAAAAAAATGTTTTGAAATGTGAGAAACTGGAGATCTGTGGTAGCCATTGGTTCAAAGGGCTTCTTCATCAGTTGGGCTAGAACAAGTGACAGGGACCAAAGTGGAACATGGTCCTTGACAGCTGGATACAGGTGGGACAAGCTGCATAAGAATTTCTTGACAGCTGCATTCCTGAACAGCACTGAGGCAGAGTAGCCAGCTGGTTGGTATGCTACAATAGCTGTGAGGTAAACCCACAAGGAAGAAAGGGAAAGACCTGTGTTCCTCAAGAGAAGAAAAATCATTACTGTCCTTTCATTGGTGGTCAATGTAGGAAGACCTGAAGTCTCAGCAAACAAACAAGCAAAAATGACACCTTTTGAGGGTGTAAGAATGCTGAATTGAGGGATTTTGAGTGGCCGATAAGACAGAATGTATACAAGTGTCCATGGTTTCTAAAGTTGCCAAGCTGTGGGATGAAGTGACTGGAGATCTGGATGCCTCACTTTGCCATGTGACTCTGTGGATGAATACAGGAGCCAGAAGTGGAGGAGTAGGTGGACAAGGTAAGAGACAAGGTGGCTGGTAAGTAGCTTTCCTGGGAGTTCACTGGGGGAGGTGGGCTTCAAGAGGAAAGAGGCTGAGTAGCAATGACCTGAATCAATTGATTTGTTGAGGGTTGGTCAGTCTGGGAGTGTGCTGTATCTCCTGTACCAATTATTCCTCAATCCAAGTGAGATTGTCATCCTGGGTCAAGTCCATGATTGGGGAAGGAGGATGGGGCGATGCCAGGAGATGGAGTAGAGCAGAGGTTGATACATAGGTCGATACCAGGGTAACAGTTCTTGCTCTAGACTTCCCTTTTTCCTCCACTCTCCTCTTTTCCTTATGGGAGTGGTCTTAGATCTTGCATGGAGGTATACAAAAAGTGGTTGCTAAGGAGAGATGGGGAGCTTTCAGCCCTCCAGATGCTGATGAACTATGTTTCTAGGGTGGAGGACCATTGCCTCCCCAAAACAGTACTCTATGGTGAACTCGCTACAGGTCAACGTAAGAGGGGCGCTCCAAAAAAGCGATACAAGGACTCCCTGAAACAACATCTCAGGCTTGGCCAAATTGATCACCAGCAATGGTCCGCCCTGGCCTCACATCGGGAGTCATGGAGATGCACTATCCACAATACTGCAGCCTTATTTGAGAACTCACGCCGAACAAGTCTTGAAAAGAAACGACAACACAAAAAGAATCACAACCTGGAAACATCACCCAAGGAAACCTACTGCTGTGCTTTCTGCAACCAGACTAATCTATCTCGGATTGGCCTTTTTAGTCATCAGCGCGCTTGCAGAAAGCGGGGGAAAAGCCAGAGAGAGAGAGAGAGAGAGAGAGAGATGAATCCCATCACACCTCCCCATATGAACCTGACTCAATTTTGGGATCTTGCAAAAAACTTCTTTTGGTTACACCACTGCCACAGGCACATTAGGCACAGACACAAAAAGAGCCTTCTTGGTGGCTGTTCTGAGGCTATGGAACTCCCTCCCATGGGAGGTTAGGTTGGCACTCTCTCTGCCATCTTTTTGCTGTTAAATAAAGATGTTTTTATTTAGATAGACTTTTGGCTATTAACTAGAAATGTTTTGATGGGGGTAAGTGTTGATGTATTTTTATCCTCACTGTTACATTTCAAATCCTTTTAAATGGTGTTGCTTACTACTGTGTGTGTGTGTGTTTTTTACTACCATGATTGGTTATTGGCTATATTTGACTTTAATCTATGCTGTGAGCTAACATTTGTGCCATATTGGAAGTGAGACAGAATGAAAATAAATAAAAACCTCACCTATGGCCAGAATGGCTAGTGCTGATGGGAATTAGAATTGTCAATTTACAATAACCTCCTGAATTTCATAGGGTTTTCTTAGGCAAGGAATGCTCAGAGGTGGTTTTGCCAGTTCTTTCCTCTGAAATACAGCTTATGACACCTGGTATTCACTGGCATTCTCCCATCCAAGTACAAACCTGAACTGGTCCTGCTTAGCTTCCAAGATCAGATGGGATCTGGTGCCTTCACAAAGCCTTCTGTGGGGAGGGGAGTGGCTATCATTCTTAGCCATTTATTCCTATGGTCACTATTATACACACACATAATACCACTCTCCTTTACCCAAACTGGGAATAACAGGAGAGCCCTGTTAACACTTTGGGGCCCATCTCACCTACGTTGTGGTTAAGATGTCTGTCTGTAACCCAGGCTTGCATATAAAGCAGAAGAGAAGTACATACACAGTTGAACAGAAGCTGTTCAATGGATTTGTAATTGGTTGACTGGCCGAACCCAAAGGGTGCTCAGCAGTGGCTCCTCTTCGTCTTGGAAAGATGTGACCAGTGGAGTGCCACAGGATTCTGTCCTGGGCCCAGTGCTATTCAACATCTTTATCAATGACTTGGATGAGAGAATTAGGGGCATACTTATCAAATTTGCAGATGACACCAAATTAAGAGGAGTAGCTAATACCCTAGAGGACAGGATCAAAATTCAGAATGACCTGGATAGACTGGAGAGCTGGGCCAAAGCTAACAAAATGAAAATCAATACAAAGAAATGTAAAGTACTGCATTTAGGGCGGAAAAATGAAATGCATAAATATAGGATGGGAGAGACTGGCTGAATGAGACTACGTGCGAAAGGGATCTAGGAGTCCTAGTAGACCACAAGTTGAACATGAGCCAACAGTGCGATGCGGCAGCTAAAAAGGCCAATGCAATTTTGGGCTGTATCAATAGAAGTATAGTGTCTAGATCAAGGGAAGTAATAGTGCCACTCTATTCTGCCTTGGTCAGACCTCACTTAGAATACTGTGTCCAGTTCTGGGCACCACAATTCAAAAAGGATATTGAGAAATTGGAGCGTGTCCAGAGAAGGGCAACTAAAATAGTGAAAGGTCTGGAAACGATGCCTTATGAGGAGAGACTTAGGGAGCTGGGTATGTTTAGCCTGGAAAAAAGACGGTTAAGAGGCAATATGATAGCCCTGTTTAAGTATTTGAAGGGATGTCACGCTGCGGATGGAGCAGGCTTGTTTTCTGCTGCTCCAGAGACTGGAACACGGAGCAATGGGTGAAAGCTCCAGGAACAGAGATTCCACCTCAACATTAGGAGGAACTTTTTGACAGTAAGAGCTGTTCGGCAGTGGAACACACTCCCTCGGAGCGTGGTGGGGTCTCCTTCCTTGGAGGTCTTTAAACAGAGGCTGGATTGCCATCTGTCGGGGATGCTTTGATCAAGATTTCCTGCGTGGCAGGGGGGTTGGACTGGATGGCCCTCGTGGTCTCTTCCAACTCTGCAATTCTATGATTCTAAGCCATATATGAAGATTCCCCGGATTTGAAACACAAAGTTGAGCCACTCCAATGATAATAAATCCCCAAATCCCATGATGGAGTTAAATTGGTGCCTTTCCCATTTGACAGGAATAATGTGGTTTCATTTGATTTGAGGAATACTAAGGTCTGGTCCAGCTTAGCTTGGAATTTAAAATCTCCTTCTGTGTTTCCTTCTTCCCACACCATTCTTCTTAATCGTCTAACACCAACATGTACAATTCATCTTTTTCTTTTCTACCCCCTGGAGGCTCTGCTATATTATTCTTCACTCCAGTCTTATTCAGCATGAAATACAGAATGTGCCAAATACACTGTATCATACCATTTATTTTAAATGTCATGGTAAATGCCTAATTTCCACACTTTTTCTTTATTTTAAAACTCTAGCCTGCACTAAATACATCAGCCACACATTTCCAACCTAAAGGCCACACATATACATTATTTACACAACCAGTTTTAGAGACAGAATTTTAAAAGACAGATATAAAAGTGAGATCACTGTAGACAGCAATAATATTCCAGCAGTCATGTGATAATAGGGTTGTAAATTATTACTTATTTCATTCCCATATGCAAAAACAAGTAATTTCAACAGATTTCTCTCCACTTGAAAGAATGTAGGGGGTTCAGCACAATCTTCAAATACTACTTATATTTTGGGATTTTCATTAAGGAAAATTCATTTGTATAAAATATACATGGTTTTCCAGTGAAAAGGGCTTTTTGTGCCTAACATGTATATTTTGTACAAAATACATTGATTCCTATACAAAATATTCTTTGAGTTTCTTTTGCACAGAAAACAAATGCCGAAGAAGAGGCAGGCAGGACTCCATCAGGCCTGGGCCCAGAAGCAAGTGAAAGGCCCTCCCTCCAGCCCAACTGCCAAGGCCCTGCCCTTGGAGGGAGAGAAGAAGAGGCAGGCAGAACTCCATCAGGCCTGGGCCGAGAAGCAGGTGAAAGGCCCTCCCTCCAGCCCAACTGCCACCGCCCTCCCCTTGGAGGGAGAGAAGAACCAGCAGTATCTGCTGGATTTAACCCCTACCCCCACTGCCATTCCCTTTTCCTTATGTGTCATGTCTTATTTTGATTGTAAGCCTGAGGGCAGGGCACTGTTAAATTGGCAATTTGTAAGCCACTCTGATAGCCTTTGTGGCTGAAGAGCGGAATATAAATAAATAAATAAATAAATAAAATTTTAAAACCCATGTTTTTCTGCATAAAGTTTAGGTAATTAAACCTATTCCTGCACATAAAAACCTTACATGGAATTTCTGTACCACTTTTCTGCATAAAACTCAATATTTTTTCAAAAGAATCAGTGTATTTTGTACAAAATAATGGTTTTAGGCAGAACATTTAGTATGCCAGAAAATGACATCTAGTTTTGCATGAATGAAATTACCCTCTCCTGATCTTGAAGTGCAAAGGATTTCATGGTTGGTCTTCTTTTCCAAGACACCCTTCTAAAATCAAGGATGTGAATATTAATGAATATTCTTCACTCTCTACAAGAGAAATAACTGGCTAAAATAAAAGAAAGCAGGGATTAGCATTTGGTTTTCCAAGGGAAGTCTGTAAATATTCCTCAAAAATTCTGTACTAGGGTTTGTGCTTCTTAACCTGCTCAGAAGTGAGTGACCAGGAGTTAAGAGTGAACAGTGAGATAGGCATGTATTCCCACAACACTGTCAACATCTTGCTGCCTTTATATAATTTCATGATATGATCATGCTTGGAATATTGTGTACAGTTCTGGTAAGCACATTAAAAACATATTGTACAACTGTAAAAACTATAGAAGATGGAAACCAAAATGACCAAGAAGCTAAAGTAACTTGCCCAAGGTCACACAGTGGGTTTCTAAGGAGTACTAGTCCAATACTCTAATCACTATACCATACTGGATCACAAAAGTAGGTAGTGAGAAGTCTTTCTCTCCCTTTCTCTCTCTCCTCCCTCCCATCTCATAATACTGGAACCTGAGGTCATCAACTGAAACCAAATGGTAGGAAATTCAGGAACCTGCTACTTCCCATAGTGTATAGTTAAACTGTTGAACTCACTGTCACAAGACACAGTGATATTTGCCAGTGGATGGATTTAAAATAGGAGTGCACAAATTGAAAGACAACAAGTCTATAAATAGTTACTAGTTTGGGTGTTTTATGTACTTCCTCCAATATCAGAAGCAATATGTCAGAATACCATATGTCAGTTGCTGGGGAACTGAGCAAGAGTGTGCTATTTCACTCATGCCTCAGGTGCAGAATTCCCATAGGGATCTGGTTAGCCACTGTGTGAACAGAATGGTGGGCTAGCATAGCTCTTCTTATGTTCTTATCTTTTCCATATAGGAATAACTGGCTTCTGTTCCACCACAAGCATTTAAAGCAGTGGCTTATAGCCTTTCTGGGTCATGGACCCCTCTGAGAATCTCATGAAGGCTTTGGACCCCCACTCAAATGCACTTCAACACAATTTTCAAAATAACAGGAAGTCAATTGAAGAAAATTGTGTGTATGTTTTTGTGGTGTCTGGAGTTCCTGAAGCCCATCTCTGGACCCATCTCAGGCTAAGAACCCCTAGTATAAAGCACAAGCTATGTAGTTATGTATTACATAATCCTCTACACTGGTGTGAGGATGAAAGTATAAACCAGATTACAGAGCTATGTCACTAGCTCGTTGTACAACAAGGAGAAATATGGCCTTTTCCATTACCAAAAGAATAAAAAGAGAAAATAATTTTAGCTATATGGAAGATGGTGCCCTTAGTTTGCACAAGCAAGGCCCTGTATATTTCCCTGAATACAAAAATGTCCTGTGTTTAGAGAGTCAGTTAGTGAATTGTTAAATTTTTTCACATGCAACACAGTTTGTAATTATTTGCAAAACAGAACATTTTTTGCAGGCAGAGAATCCAAGCACATGCATCATCTAATCACTAGTTATTAAAATGCCTGAAAACATGTTTGAGAGCAAGTTAGTTATATCCCATAAAGCAACTGTTGCAGCTAAATATATTTTATTTAAATATACCTATTGCTATTAAATGTATTATATTTAAACATCTATAACCAGTCCCAGAAGGCAGAAGTACAATAGCCTCTAACGGATAGCCTGAAGGTGATAACAGGTTCAAGACAGTTCTGTTAAATTTCCCATGTGCAGCCACATTTAGCAGTTTATGTCTATAACCTACATATACTTACCTGAGGGTATGTTCCACTGAACACAGTGGTACTTCATTCTGAGTAAACATGCATGGAATTGCATGTGAAAATGTCAAGAGCCAAATTATAAATGTGCTAACTGCTAAGTGTTTGCATTTTTATTATTCACAATTTTAATTTGCAAATGAAAGTGCAATGTGGTGGCAATACTTTAAAAAGACATGTTCTTTTCTCCAGCTTGTGTAAGAGGTATTCCTGATGCTTTATGCAATGAACATGTGGACAAATGAGAATACAGTCTGGGCACTGCAGCATCTGTCTTCAGTGTGTCTGGTTCTGGAATGACTTGTTAATATTTTTATGGCTCTGCAGCTAGACTCGTGTTAGTAAGATTGTGGAAACTTGAAGAAATGTCAAAAATAGAAGATTGGTACATGAAAACAGTGGAGATGATGGAGATGGACATTTTAACATCATATATAAAACAACAAACCTATAGAGAAAACAAAAAAGTTTGGTAAACAGTGATCAGACATTGGTCAAAGATGCGGTCATTAAGCATTGAAATACTATGTGGTGAACTCGGTTAACACCTACTCACATGTACAACAGGCATCGATTAAGATTGCTTTATTGTCAGGATATAGATGCATACGGTGTAGGAATCTGATGTTTCCAGCTGTCTGGCACACCGGACATTTCATGGGAACTTCACGCTTCCTTTGTTCCTACCTTTATTAATTGGGTAATAAACATTTTCAAAGCCATCTTTGAAGGAAAGCTCAGGAAATTGGCTTAAGTTTTACAACCTAGTGTTATCATGTTATCTGTAGTTTCCAATGGAATTTTTTCCTTTCATGTAACATCACATCCCTAGACTAAGGCCTCCTTTGATCTCAGTGATTGAGTGTATCAACAGACAGATGGTTAGCAAATGGTTAACTGTGTAGGTGACATAGACCCTATATAACCTGTAAGCCCTGGTCAAAGGAAGAAGCTTCTGCTCATTTTCATGTACCTCTCTGTCGCTTGCTGTATCTACCTGCCTGCCTGCATTGCTTTGACTGAGATGCAGTGTCCATTGTTCTCTCCTGATGTCTTTCTGTTAGCATGCAAACTGAATAACATCTCTTTAGCATTTTGCCTCTGGATCGAGATGCTTCCTTGTTACTTGCTGTAACAATACGGTAACACTGCATAGACAGTTCTGAGGCTTAGGTGGCAAAACTCCTTTGTTACTACATTCTGCCAGTTTCAGTCCCCCCCCCCACGGCACCTGGACATTACAGTTATCTATAGTTATGCTGCAACAATGCAGCCCTCCTTAAACATTCCCAAGCATTCAACAGCAGTCAGTGACCTGGTGCGCTGCTGAGACTCCAAGACATACCAGCCCCAGCTCCCCAAATGCCTTCTGCTCATGTCAGAAGCACAGGCCTAGTAATGCTAACTACTACATATCCCAGCCACCTAAGTAAAAACAGCAAACAGCATTCTGATTAGCAAACAGCTAATTCTAATTAGCAAACAGCACCAAGGACCTGACATATTACAAATTTGTTAAACAATTTTCCCTTTCCTATGGTAGGTATCATCTGAGATTTAAAGGTATAAATTGGGTTTAATAAATACAACTGTATATTTTTTATTTTCTATTCTTTTTGATCCCCAGAGGGAACCTTGTAATAATATTGATATAATATTGATAGGAAGCAAAGATAGAACTCATAGTGGGGAAAAACTCTAAAATAAGAAGGAAGAATACAGGAGAGTAATTGGATATATATACATGTCTTATTGGTGGTTTTGACATGTAGCTAAATTACGAAGACATTGTGATTAATACAAAAAGCTCTGTATGACTGGTTAACTTTAAAGGAAGTCAAACTCACTTGAAGTTTCTTCTGTTTAGTACACAGTAAGAGATGTAAACAAACACATGTGAATAGGAATTACTTATTTTATTTTCATCATATAAATGATATGATATAGATATAATGTAAACATTGTTTTGTTTAGCTTCATGGATTTTTCTTGTTATTGTAAGTCAATAAACAGATTATTGAAAAAATATTTTTATGGCACAAATACTGTAGAAATGCATACTTCTTCCCCTCCCTTTGTTCCTCTCACCCCAAAACAATGTATGCATAGTTCACAAAATTGTTTCATATTGTTTCCTGAAAGTTGTTTTGTGCAAATTTCCCCAATTAATCATTAACAACTTAGTTCAACATTACCTTTAGATCAGACACATCTCGATAGCACTGTTCAGAACGGGTATGGTCTGACAGCTGCACGTTCCAGAAACAAGGAAGCTGGTACACAAGAAATGGGTTCTGTTTGATGACTGCATTGAAGATATCCTGGTGGACAAGAGATAACAAAATTGTTCACTTTTGTAGAGAAGCTGTCATGTTTTCTGGACTGTCTTTAGTCCTTCAAAGGCCCAATAAAAAATAGTGAGCCATCAAATCTTATGGTATCCACAAACTGAAGTTCAGAGCCTGACTTTGGATAAAAGCGTTGTCACCCTGGTAGCTGACTATGGGTTTGAACTTAAACTTTGTTACTGATTTAAAGGACTTGCACTTGACAATTGCATTTTCAAGAAAGGCTCTAAATATAAAACAATGTGCAGACCTTTCTGACTGTTAATAAAATTGGTCTCCCTACAGAAACTCCATTTATTTCTTTACTTTCCAAATGTTGGTACTGCACATTTATGACCAATGACCCAGGATAGTGTCCATGAACTTAACAAAGTCTTCACGCATCACAATGAAATTTTCCACCCTTAACATGATATAAGTATTTTATTTTTATTTTATTTATTAGAGTATTTCTACCCTGCTCTTCAGCCACAAAGGCTCTCGGAGCGGCTTAAAAATTGTTTAGCAATAGCACTTACACATCTACACTGCCTTATAGTGCTAGGCACTCTCTAAGCAGTTTACAATGTGTTTAGCTAATTGCTCCCACAAGCTGGGTACTCATTTTACCAACCTATGAAAGGATGGAAGGCTGAGTCAACCTGAACCCTACAGGATTGAACTCACAACGTTGTGGCTGCACTACTGGCATTTAACCACTGCACCACCAGGGCTGCACTCTTTATGCATAGCAAAACACAGAAAATGTATATATTCACCTTTATAAGAAGAGAATTATTTAGAAGTGTTTTTTAAAGAAAGTGTTGTACTACTTTCCTTGTTCTTGTTTTCAAATGCTTCTAAACTTTTTTTAAATTCAGTGTTTAGTTTTAATGAGAAAGTTTATTTAATTCCTTTTTAATTGTCCTCTAAATTTAGAATGGATTGTTTTATTTTCTTTTAAGCTGTGTTGTAAGCTGCCCTGGGTGCTGAAATGGGTAGACATACAGGGCTTTAAATAGATAAATAAATTCTGCCCATGCAGCAGAAAACTGTGACTGGTCACAGCTTCCCAACACTATCTATGTGCAGTGAAAAAGTCACCTACCAATTCTTCAGACATGATCCTGCATATATCTTCCCTGTTCAAAAGTAATCCCAATTTATGAAAAGGAAAGTGAGTGAAGCTCAGCAAAGGACACAACCTACTTGATGCCGTTTGCTCATGAGGACTGTCAACATAATTGAGACCATTTTGCATATGCTCACACACAAAAAGAGCACAGCACATTCATTTAAAAACCATAACCATCCAACAACCAGAGAGTTGGCTTGCTTAAATAGCTGGGGTTACTTGGTTGGGAATATCCAGCAAAATGTTGTGAAAGGGATTTTAGTGACTGTTCCTAATTCTAGGAAAACACATAAACATGCCAATAATTTTCTTTAGGGCCCATGGAATTCTACATGCTTCAGAGAAAACACATGTTTCAGCCCCAGCATTTGATGCATTACAAGGTACCAGATTGTAATTCAGACCTAATGCTATTCATCAAAAGAAGGGAAAAAAGGAATGCAGAAAAAATGGCTTGGGAAATTCTAGCATTAGTGTAACCTCTCTCCTATCCCAAGCCAATCTAAGTCTATACTCTTGAAACCATATGCACTACAGAGTAATCCCAGTAGCTCTCAACGTACTGTTCTGAAAGAAATGGATTTGGAATTGCAGCCAAACTTGGCAGGAGTTTCAAAATGGTCTTCGATGGATTTTGAATCAGGACATTAATCGCTTCACATCTTTGCATCCCTCGTGCAAAATGGAGGTAATAAGTCTGCTCTAACTCCCAGCTGTGCAGCGAGGATAATATCCTTAATGTCTGAGAGGTGTTCAGATTGTACGGCAGGCTACGGAGGAGAGCAAGGTGATTGCAATAGCTGGAGTCAAATGAAATCATAATGACTGTTTCCTGAACTGCAGATGACAAAGTCAGTTGAGAAGGAAATGGTATTTTTAGGCTAGCCTGAAGTCTTTTATTTCAAAGAGAGAAGACAACATGTGCCTCTTAAGAAGAAGAAGAAAGGTGGAAGACCAGGAAACGAGAGTCATGTGGCAAAAATGTCTGTTTGTTCACTGAAATCACAGGGTTAAATCTCTTGTCATTCCCTCCACCTTTTTCCTTGCAAAAGCAATCTTTATGCCACTACCTTGGAACTACACACTCACCTGGTCAGCCAATGAAGTGGAGAGCATGCTCATTAGCTCTCGTTCAGCTGTGAGTCTCCACATCTGCTCCCATTTCATCTTGCGCAATTTATCCAGAAGTAGCAGAATGACCCCTGGAATCAATAAGGAATGCAAAGAAAGCACAGGCTGCAATGAAAGTGGGTAGAGCAAAGACCTTCAGGCTTCAGTGCTGAATGGCTAGGCTTAAAACAAGAACTTCTCCTATCCCATCCTGAAATTTTTAGCAGCCCAAAATGTTGTTCAAACCATGAAAAAAAGAATAATTATAAACTAGATTTATTCCTTGATATATGTGCACCTTTAGGACAAATTACCTGTTAAGTTAAGTGCTTTGCTATTACATGTGTGTTTGTTCTTTCTTTTCTTTTTTTTTTTTTAAAAAACACTGCTGTGTGGGGTATAAGAGAGACTGAGAGTAGTCAGGTTTGGGAAGATGTTTTAACAATTCACACCATAGAGTCCCAACAAAAATCTCCCAATCCAAAGCTACAACATGCCTTGAGAAACAAGGTGATATTAAGCCTTTTCTGATTCTTTCCTCTTTCCCATTCAGACTGGGGCAGCCCCCTTAGGCTGCAGAGGCTGTGATGGAGTGGAACGAAGGGCAGCAATAGGCTGGAGGACAGAGGTATTAGTGTGGCTAGTAGCTCCTGTATCAGTGGTATGTGTGTGAATTTTATATGGGTTCTACTTTTGGGCTATTCCCAAAGAAGATTCAGCACCTAGGACAACTCATTTCAAGTTCTGACTAAAACCTGGAACAGGTTCACCACTCACCAGCAATAGCATAGCACAGCATTTATATTTCTACTAACTGACCCAGCATAACATACACTGTTATAGCTGATTTGAAAGCTTCACACGGTTCAGCTACATGCTATTATTTTAGGAAAAAATATTGCATTGTTTTACATGTGGGTGGTGAGTGGCTGAGGAGGAAGAGGCCCTTGTGAGCCTGGGTGTGTAGATGCAGATTGAGTGGCAGGAGTGGATTGTGAGGTGCAGAGGGAATTTGCATGTGGGTGGTGATTGGCTGTGGGAGTGAAGGGAGTGAGGGGATTGGTTGGATAAGCAGCCAATCAGCACACTGGGAAAGAAAACATACCCAAGCCTTTTATATATGTAAAAGATACCACTCATCCATGCAAAGCACTCCCTAAGCAGTTTACATTTTTTTTTTTTAGGTATTTACACTGCGCTCTTCAGCCATAAAGGCTCTCAGAGTGGTTTACAAATTGTTAAGCAACAACATCTTACACATCTACACCGCTTTATAGAACACTAGCACTAGTGTTCCAATGTGTGTTAGCTAATTGCCCCCAACAAGGTGGGTACTCATTTTACTGACCTACGGAAGGATGGAAGGATGAGTCAACCTTGGAGCCCCATCAGATTGAACTTACAACATCGTGGCTGCAGTAATGGCATTTAACCACTGCACCACCAGGTATCAAAGTAAGATTTAACTGCCAAATCTGGTTAGCTTCTGTACATGCATAGATGGAAAGAATCAGTATCAGGGCAAAATGAAAAGGATCTTCATCTTGTCGTATGCCTCAGGGAGCAAACTTTCACAGAGAAGCCCTTTTCTCATATCTCTTCGAAAGGCTTTTGAGAGAAAGTGAATTCCCCCTAGGATTCAATGCACATGGGGATGAATCTAAAAGACCATGCTAGTTAATAGATAAATTAGCATGTAAACAGCCTTCACTAGGTGTTCTGTACATAGCTGAAAAACAGAACTTCAAAATGCAGTGGATGAAGGTGATGTAGTACAAACATTGTCTCTGTTTTCAGTGAAACCTCTAAGATGGTCTCATAGGGTTTACTCAAAAAGAAATACCAGTGGACACAGATAAGAACCTCATTTTGGGAACTGATAACTTCCTGTAACTTGCTGAACAAAAAAGGTCCTGATAAATGGCAGCCTATCATGTAGGCAGAGCAATCTAGAGGGATTACTGATAGGCCTTCTCTCACCTAACATCCTCATTAGTATATCACAAAAGAGAGAAGAAAGAGAATATTAATAACTCAGTTGATGAGGAAGTCAATTACTTTATTCTATTTGTTTATATATATATATATATATATATATATATATATATGTTTATATGTTTGTTTGTAAGTATGCTTTATATTGTAAATAAAATAATAAGAATAAAAAAAAGAAAATAACCAAGATGCAATGAAGAAGAGCTGGTGGCCTGCATTTGCAATAGAGGAAAAATATATTTGGAGGGAAAAAACTACAGCTTGAAAAAGTCACTTTTAGAAGTATGACTCCCAGAATTCCCAGCTCAGCAAGGATTCTTGAGTAGTACTAAAAAAAGTAATATCTCAAAATTCTGAACCAAGACCTAAAGGGTATCACCACCACCACCACCACCACCACCAGGACAAAGCAATCTTGAAAAGGAAAGGTTTCCATTTAGAATGAAAAATTGTCTTCAGAGGAACATGGTGCCACCTCTACTGCATGACCTTTCTTAAATTGTATTAGACAATGAAGTAGTAGTTGGAAATATTGTATTGCACACTACCATATCTTCAGAATCATTACACTGGAGGTGACTTCTACTGACACATACATATAACTCATTTGAGGTCTATTGCCATTTAATGTGGTAGAGAGTTTCTGCTCTATGGGCAAAAAACCCACTATCAGGTTAAGAGCAAGATTACATTTTGAGCTTGATAATAATTATATGAGAGAGAGAGAGAAAGAGAGAGCAGAGAGAGAAGAACAACAAAAATGTTTTGGTGGAAATTGGGGTATATTTGAAAGATATGTTTCAAAATAATAAACCTGGTTTTAACTCATCCCATAATACTTCAATTGTTTTAGTCTTTCCTTTCCTGTTGCAGGAAGCTGACAGAAATTGTTTAAAATATGCTGTGATTAAATTCACAACAACCTCTTTTTCAACTGGCAGGATTGATTTTTGTTAAAACCTGCCCTCTTAAAAACAATTTGCTTGGGAAAAGAAGCTTTACTGCCATCTGGAGTTGTATGCACATTCATGGCTAACAACATTATTGAGAAATGATTGGCTGAAGCTCAGGGTCACTGTGCAATGGCATCTTCCCATCACAGATATAGATTAGATATCCTAACAGTTCCTCTCCCTATTGTGGATTACTTCCAGATGGCAAAGACTAGGGTTATAATAATAAAGTGTGTAGGGAGAAAAGCAGCAGGGCTTCATTAACTCACCCTCTTAGATGTCTAAACCATCTAAGATATGTAAAATAGGTTTTATGTTTACATTTGGAAAAAAAAACCCACAGAAAAACCTAAAAAAAATTACTTCTTTAATATAATTGTCTGGCATAGACTCCATTCTATTTTTCCCATTCTTCTTCCAGGAAAGCAGATTATGGTGTCACAACTAAAGAGCTTAAAAGGGTTATCAACAGAGGCAGCTAAGAGGCAAACACTGGAAGGGGACCAAAAGCAAAGTTTAGAAATGCAAAACTGTAAATTATATGACCTGAGATAATATAAAACAAGTTCAGAATTTTATTTTATTTTGTACAATGGCATGGGAATTCATTGATACTAGTCCTGAAATAAATTTATTAGGGACTGCCACTCTTAATTCAGAGATAGTGTATTTTTAACATGATCAGACCTTTGAGGGTTTGCAGACTGAAGACATTTTCATACGTGATTTTCGGCAGCAAATATCCCAAAACAGTTCTGTTGCTGCCGCGCAGCAGGGGAGAGGTTTTGGATGACGCCGTCCCTCTGTCGAAACCCTCCGTGTCACTTCCATGACAGAATGGAGGAAGCTGCGGCATATTTCACTCAGGGGCAACATTCGTGAATGAAATATGCCACGGCTTCCTCCATTCTGTCATGGAAGTGACATGGTGGGTTTCAGCAGAGGGACGGCGTCATCCGAAACCGATCCCCTGCTGCACGGCAGCAACGGAGCTGTCTTGGGATATTTGCTGCCGAAAATCGCATCTGAAAATGTCCTGAATATAAGGTCTGCTACAAAAAAACACACACAGCAGTTTGCAATATTTACGTTGAAACAAGCCACATGATTTCTTTTAGTATTAGTGAAACTAAAGAAGGTATGCTGAGAGAGCAAATTAATTCTACTCATTTCATCCTACTCAGGCTGCTGACACACCGTTTAACTATCATAGCTCCATCCTATGGAATCCTGAGATTTTTAGTTTATTGTGGCACCAGAGTTCTCTGCATAGAAAGCCAAATATCTCATTAAAGTACAAATCACAAAATTCCATAGCATTGAGCCATGGCAGTTAAAGCTGCTTGTTCTGACTTTCAAGGCCCTGCATAACCTAGTTACCTTGCAACTCTTATCTCTTAACCAGGTAACTCTTACCTGGTTACCTTGCAACTCTTATCTCTTTTCACCATCCTGTTAGAAGTCTTTGCTCTGCGAATTCTGGGCTTCTTACCCAGCCAATGGTTTCTTCCTCCTTGGCTTGACTTTGTCCTTTTTTCTTGATGCCACTTATTCCTGGAATCGCTTTCCAGTAAACTCATGGACTGTTTCTTCCCTTGCTGTTTTTAAATCCAAATTGAATTTTTTTTTGTTCTCTCAAACTTTTGGAATTTTGGATTAATGCTTATATCTTTATTATATTTGATTATCTGTACTGATTATTTGGTTTTATTCTTAATTACCTGTATTTTTTAATCTCCTTTGCATTTTAGTATTGTATTTTAGTATTTTATATTATTGGAATAGTGATAATTGTTTTATTCTGTAACCTTTTGTAAAGCTCCATGTACATCAATGGCACTATATAAATAAATGATAACAACAACAACAACAACAACAACAAGTTGTGTCAAACAACATACATTATTTCTGCAGTGTGTCAGGAGCCTTAGTCATACAATACAGTCATTAAAAAAATGATAAGGTTAGCTAGGGTCTTTTTGTTTTGTTTTCTTTTGTTTTACTTTTAAGAATTCAGGGCTCAAAATGACATCGAAGAATGCCCCCAATTATTTTCTATAAGAATTGTATGTAGGCCTCACAAGGATCTTCCTTTCCCCAGGGCCATGCTGAATGTAATTCAGGGTAGATTCAAGATGACAAACAGCAGAATGCATGGGAGAAAGGGATTTGTCCTCATCTGTTGTGCTGCTAGAGAAAGACTGGAGGGAGGGAGAAATCAAAGGATTTTTTTTCCCTTGGACATCTGGTCCCCAGTTGTGGATCCTTTCATCTACCAGTGATAGTGTAACAACATCTTCCCCCTTTTCTCCCAGCAGAAGGAAAGCAAAATGTTTGCCAAAAACAGGGTGAAAGGCAGATACAAGTGGGTCAAGTGAATTAGCAAGGTCACAACTACTCAGGGAAGAGTTATCTAACAAATAAATAGCAATGTTATAGAGGCATGGAGGTCTTCTGTAATTCATGTTCAGGCATAGAGCTTAGGGACACGGAAATGTAGTGATAGATAAAAACAGACTCTGCTTTTCAAAAATTCTTTCTGTTCCTTGAATTTCTCTCCTAATCCATTTTAGGAACTTCACCAGGCTTCAGGTGATTTATTTCATTAATAAAAAATGAAACTTGGCATGTTGAATCTTCTGTACTTGACTGTTGAGACAAATGCAGAGAGTGTCTTATGTTTTGAATTCCAGAAACTTGAAGCTGAAGGCTGCCATTATTACCCTAATAATTTAAAGCCATTTTAATCACATAGGCACCATACTTGATTTGAAATCAGCAAAACAAAAACGACGCTGTCACTCTGCTAGGAACTAGTGAATCAAAGTGGATGCCACATTACTGAACATGAACCTAGTATTTCTGCAGCAAGGATAGTTGTGCAATCTCTCTCATGTCTGGCAGAAAAATCTGCAAGTCCGAAAGCAAAAGGCCCTCTAATAAGACCCCACCTCCTTCTCTCTGGCATCCTGCCAATTTTGCAATGTTACATATATCAATCAATCATTGCCAGATCAGGCAATCTGAAATGTAGGTTATTTAGCGTGATTCTATGTACTGTATATTCCGGCATATAAAACGATTGGGCATATAAAACGATCCCCCAATTTTCAACTAAAAATCTAGGGTTTGGCATATATTCACCATATAAGACCCCCCCCCCCAATTTGGCTGGCTGGCTGGTTGGCCGGGGGAGCCTTGCCAGCTGATCCTCTTTGTTTCCCAACTCAGGATGATCTCCTCGTGAGTTGGGAAAGCGAATAGGATCAGCTGGCAGGGCTCTCCCAGCCAGCCAGCCAGCCAGCCACAACATTCACCCCTCTCTTCCACCTTCGGTTGCTCCTCAAAGGGGGTGAAGGCAGACGAGGGGGCTGAATGACCCTGGTTTTCCTCGACCACTGCCCATTCCCTCTGTCTTCGTTCCCTTTGCAAAGGGAATGAAGATGGAGGGGGTGGACAGAAGGGTGGCTGGAGGGGGGGGGTCTTCCCAGGTACCCACCCCCTCCCTGAAGCCATGATCGGGAGCTTGATCGCGGCATTATTATTGTTGTTGTTGTTGTTGTTATTTGTATCCCGCCTCTCCCATCAGGATTGGGGCGGCAAACATACAAACATCAGAACAATCCCATACAAATATTAAAACAGCACCATTAAAACAATTTCTATTATTATAAATGACTTCACACTTTAAATATAAGACAAATGTTAAAAACCTAAATAAAAAAAGATCATAGAATTACTTTTATCGTATAGTAGGACCCTAAATCTTCATTTGCAAAGAAAAACCAGAGAAAGAGAGAGAGAGAGAGAGAGAGAGAGAAACAGTAGGACCCCCGTATCCACTGATTCAATTATCCACGGGACACAAAATGGCACACCTACCATAGAGTATCCCTAGAAAATGTGTCCTCTCTAGCCATTTTCTACATCCTCCAAGGAAACTCTATGGTATTTTAAACTGGAAGCCCCATTATTTGCAAAGTTCAAGTTAAAAAAATAATAATATTCAAAACAACATTTTTGTAAAAATTACCTTAGCTTACCAATTAAGCAGGGCATGGGTTTAGACAATTGGACAAAAAGTTGATCAATTGAAAAAAAATATTGATTTTTATCTTTTCTTTCTTCCAGTGAACTCAAGGGAAGATACTGTATGTAGCTCTCCTCTTCCTGGTTATTACATTACACTGTTATAGCGCTATTATTCCACTTTAACTACTATGGCTGCCTCCTGTGGAATCTTGGGATTTGCTGTTTAGGGAGGGACAATTAGAACTGTCAGCCAGAAAGCTCTTAGGCCTCACTGAACTACAAACCCCAGAATTCCACAGGAGGAAGCCATAGCAGTTAAAGTGGAATGATAGCACTATAACAGTATAGTGTGATAAAGTCCAGGTGACCTTGGGCAAGTCACATTCTCTCAGCCTCAGAGGAAGGCAAAGGTAAACCCCCTCTGAACAAATCTTGCCCCCCCAAAAATCCATGATCTGGAGCCGGATCGTGGCTTTGGGGAGAGGGGGAGTGGCTGGAGGGAGGGGGCTTCAGGGAGGGTGGAAGGGTGGCTGGAGGGAGGGGGCTTCTTAGCCACCCACCCCCTCCCCAAAGCTGCGATATGGAGCCGGATCGTGGCTTTGGGGAGGGGGTGAGTGGCTGGAGGGAGGATGCTGGAGGGAGGGGGCTTTGGGGAGGGTGGAAGGGTGGCTGGAGGGAGGGGGCTTCTCAGCCACCCACCCCTTCCCCAAAGCCGCGATCGGGAGCCCAATCATGGCTTTGGGGAGGGGTGGGTGGAAGGGAGGACTGGAGGGAGAGGGATTCGTGGAGGGTGGAAGGGTGGCTGGAAGGGGGGGGGCTTCCCAGCCACCCACCCCCTCCCCGAAGCCATGATCGGGAGCCGGATCACAGCTTCGGGGAGGGTGGAAGGGTGGCTGGAGGGGGGGCTTTCCAGCAACATTCGCCCCCTCCTCTGTCTTTGGTTGCTCCCTAAAGGGGGAGAAGGCAGAGGAGGGGGGGCAAATGAACCGTAAGCACTTTGCCTCACCCCCCCCCCGCACCTGATCTCCTGCCTCTTTGCTCCATTTGCGAAGGGAGCAAAGAGGCAGGAGTTCAGACGGCGGGGTAAAGCAAAGTGTATCCGCCATATAAGATGACCTGTGATTTTGGAGCCTATTTTTCAGGGCTCAAACCTCGTCTTATACGTCCAAATATACGCTACTCCAATCCCAACTGTTCAATGCTGGGGAACATTTTATCATGGTTATACCAAACGTTTTGTGTAGCATTGTTGGCAGGAAACTGAGACACAAGTCAGAATGACTGTGTTTAGAACCTCTGTATGCCAAAAGCTCATTAGGTAGCCTTAGGCCAATGACAGGCTCATGACCACATGCTCAACAGTGAGGCATCTCACAAAGTTTTTGCAAGGATTAAAGGATATTATTAGTATTGTTTCTGGAAGCTGAAATTAGTTGGATGACAATTACAATCTAATATGTTGGGCGTTCGTTGATGTTTGGTGAGTCATGCTATCCAACAAACTTTAATATTTTCCTAAATCGGTGGCTCTTAACTTTTTCTTTCTTAGTGACCCCCTTTAAATATCTTTTGTTGTCATGGTCCCTCAAGACTTAACTCAAGATTTAAAACCTCAACAACAACAACAACAACAACAACAACGGTACATCATCATCATCATCAATCATCCATTAAACCTTGCCTCAAAGGCACTGGAGGGGGAGGAAAGACTTTTCTTCTTCTTCCTGCAAGTTTGTGGCTAGAGTAGATTTAATGGTAATGTGCAGACCATGCCAGCCAGTGTTTGCCTTGGAGCCTGTCATGTTGCCACTCCACTGCAGGGAGGAGGTGGGCCAAGTAGCCTTCAAACCTTCACAGACCCCCTGTGGGGGCATCGCGGACCCCTGGGGTTCCCCAGACCACAGGTTAAGAAACACTGTCCTAAATCAAGATCAATTACAAATTAGTCTATACTTTTCTGTGCTTGCATACTCTGCATGGCTGGCTGCAGGAATGTTTCCATGTGTGTATATGTTTACACAACTAGTACTAGACAACAAGCCTACCATTTCTGTAGAGCTTTATGAGAAATGTGTACACTAGGTCTATCTTTTTTGTTGAAGACCTAGTATTGGGACAACATATTTGCTGAAACCTTAAGTACCTTCTCTCTTTTCTTTTACCTCCCAGCACTTAGAGGCTTATCACATGCCGAAGTAAAGTGGCAGTGCAGACAGAAGGTTCCATCTTCTGTGCTGCCTTACTGCATGATGTTGTCATTCTTCCCTTCTGATCCCATTTTGGTTACCTCAGTCTCCCACAGGACTGGAAGAACGATGACATCATGTGGTAAGGCTGCATAGAAAGAGGAACCTTCCAGCTGCCCCGCCACTTTACTTTGCAGTGCGATAAGCCTCTTAGGCCGAATCTACACTGTAGAAATATTGCAGTTTGACACCACTTTAAGTGCTGTAGCTTCATTTTATGGAATCGTCAGATTTGTAGTTTTACAAGGTCTTTAGCCTTCTATGCAAAAGCGTGCTGGTGCCTCACAAATCTACAAATCCCAAGATTCTGTAGGATGGATCCATGGCAGTTAAAGTGGTGCCAAACTGCATTATTTCTACAGTGTAGATGCACCCATAGTTAACTGCCACGCCACTACAGTTCTTCCAACTGAGGGCTTATCTACATCAGCCAGGATATGCTGGCTACACATTAGCATATTTGGCTACAGAGGTGGCCCATTCTTCCCCTGTTACCTTGATGAAACAGGCCAGTGTCCACACAGGAATATCAGCCTATTGCTGCAGCCACCACTGCCATTTTCTTTGCTATCTTGGAAGCCATGGCAGGGGCCACAACATGTGAGTGAAACTCCCCTGCATGTGATAAGCCTTGGTCACGTGTTATAAGATCCGTGCCTGGCTTCTGGGAGAGCCAGGGAGTTGGCAGAGTCAGCAAGGGCATGTGGGGTCTGATTTGGGTTTGGCTGGTGGTACCAGATTAAACTGGGTATTATGCTATAACACTTTATTGGGCCCTACTCTAGCTTGCCCTATCTCAGCCACATATGTGTTTTGGTGGTGGTGAGGACTGCCCAGAGGCAAATGCCCTGCACCATATTGACTGCAGGGCTCTGGAATGAGGGCAAGCCAGAGTATTTAGCCTGTGTAGATAAGCCCTAAATTTATCTAAATAAACACCACTAAAGCACACCAGGAGATGGGGTAACATAGGATTACTTCCTTACAGTGTATGCAACAACACTGGCTTACACCTCACTACATACAATGCAGAAACATGCTGACACCTGTGATGTTTTGTTGCATATCCATATTCTGGAGTCACTCCTATTATCTACTCCTATGTATTACTGCAAACAAAGTATGTGATAACAGCACATCAAAAAAGGGCTGTACCACAATACAGGACACTGTGATGCATTGGGACAGAACACTGTACCATGCATGCCATCTTCACAAAATGCACATTTTAGTGATATGCACATCCAAATACTTGAAGACATTTTAAAGGCTTGTAATGACACTTTCAATCAAGTTTATAATATATTTGTAACTCACAGTACAGATTATAAATGTTGATGGGGTCAATTTATTCATCACTAGATATTGTACAGTGGGCATTTCGAAAGCAGTGGATGATAAAGAAGAAAACAAAGATGATGGAGGAAAAGAGGAAGAGGAGAAGGATGAATCAGATATAGAATTATCAGAAGGAGAACACTTAGAATCAAATTAAGGATTTATTGGAAAATTTATTAGAAGGTAAAATGACAATTAAAATCTGTTCTTGGAATGTCAAAGGACTGAATTTGGGATACAAAAGAAAATAATTTTTTCACTGTGAAATCGAAGGCTTTCACGACCTGCATCCATAGGTTTTTCTGTGTTTTTTTTTTTTACAGGCTGTGAGGCTGTGTTCAGGAAGAGTTTATTTCTGACGTTTCGCCTGCAGCTGTGGCTGGCATCTTCAGAGAATGGTTGGGTAGGAGTGTGTAGGGGGTTTATATACTATGAGCCTCGTTGGAGAGGATATGTCATTTAACTGAAAATCTAGCATTGATAGATGCATGGACACTTATACATAAAAATAAAAAAAGATTCACTTTTTATTCGGAATGCCACAAGTCTATGTCTAGATAAGTACTGAAAGCACTGAAATGCTATTTTGGAATAAATGTTCATTATGATTGTCATTATGAAGCAAATCTTGCCTATGTAGTGGTGAGGTAACATGCCAACAAGTTGAAAAATCAGGAGCTGGGCACACAAGAATGACCGCTTCACTGCAGATTTGGTGTTCTTTATATCTGGAATCCAAACTTCAGTGAACTGCGGTATAAAAAAACTGGGAGCTCTGGAGAGTAGAAGAAAAGCAAGCAAATGAAAACAAAATCTATACACCAAAATATTCCATCTTTCATTCCTGATGAATTACAAAGTTTATTCTTCAAGAGAGGAAAATGTTACAATTAAGTCAAATTGCTGCTGTCTGTTTAAATTCATTTCAAAATAATTTCTGAAACAGATTTGATTTACATTTACATTCCTGGAGTAAACTTTTAATTGTGTCAGGAATAAAGGATGCAACCTTTTTCTACAAAGGTCTTTTTTTTTTTTTTTTTTTTGGACCCTGGGATTCCTGGCCCTCTTGCTGGCTTTGACGTTACAGACACACACCCCGGATCTTCAAGAATGGTAGATCCGAGGGAGGTGTTTTAATGATGGGCAGGGAGATGAGAGCAAGGAGTGGCTAGGGCGTAGGCACGCCCTGGCTAGGAGGAGGCAGGGGCGGACTTCAGTCAGGCCTCTTTAGTCCTTTGCCACCCTTGGCCTCTTCTCTTTTCCCCTTTGATGTAAAAATCCACTCCTCTCCTTTGCTTTTCTCCTTCCTGAAGACAGACACAAATGCCAGCATTAATTTAGGGCTCCCCAGTGACAGTTTTACTACAAGTGGTGGATTGTGTTGAGTACCGTCTTCATTTTCTTTCTAAAACATTGGCAGATACAAGTTGGATATTTCCTTAGTATCTTCTCTTAGTACAATACTGATGTAAAATGATAGGCTGGTATTGAAATTCATGTAAGAATATCATGAGAGGAAATTACAAAATACTATATCAGCCAAACATGTTGTTAGTCATATGATATATAGCCTAACTGAGTAGCCTTTCATATTCCAATGATTTATTATGCCAGTCATTGTATGAGGGTGTTCATTAAATAGATGCAGATCAAGTACTTGTGTACATGCACTACCATCCCAGATGTTTACTGTAATTGCTTCCCTCCTCAACTTCACATAGAATATTCACTTCCTTCTCACAGAGGATTTGTAAGAAGGTTCTGCTCATGTTCCCATCACTCCTAGCTCTTTCCAGATACACTAAGTCCTCCTACTCTCCAGAGCAGATTTTTGGAATGGGCAGGTAAATAAGTGTCTGAGAGCCCCCCATTCAGTCAATGGAAAACAGTGATAGAATTCTCTAAAAATATATCATTATAAATATATCAGGAGAGGGTACATAATGGCTATCACCTGACATAATCAATTATAAAGCTACAGGTTTAAGGGGAGCTTCTAATAATTTATTGATGAAGCTTAAATTGAACCTTAATGTATATGTACAGCTGCTGCCAGGCAATTACAACTGTTTATATTGTTTAGTCAAAAAGTATTTGTGATGTGACATCATCACACCCAGTAGCCCCCCGCTTCTTCACTGACTGTCCCCAGCATGGTGTAGTGGTTTGAGCATTGGACTACGACTAGGGAGACCAGGGTTTGAATCCCCAAATGACTATGGAAACCCACTGGCTGACCTTGGGCAAGTCACATTCTTTCAGCTTCAGAGGAATGAGAAGGCAAAAAGCCCTCTGAACAAATGTTGACATGAAAATCCTGCAATAGATTTACCTTAGGGATGCTATAAGTAGGAAATTACTTGAAGTTACCCAACAACAAATAGATTTTTTGGCCTCATTACCTGTCTAAATTCTCATTATCAATTATAGTGATGTCATCATTTTTTAACAGCACAACAGCCCTCCATTTATTGTATTTTCTACACACCTTCCTAAAATGGCATAGTAGTATGCTTATTGAAGGGCAGTTCACTATATGCTCAAAGTCAGTGTCTTAATGTTCATCTTACATTCTTACTGAATAATGAAGGATGTGCAAGCCAAAGCCTCAAACACTGTGCTGCCTGAGGCAAAGACAAGATGCTTTTTCCACATTTGACATACAGAAGCTGACTATATCAACAGCTGAACATCACTTCAACTAGGGATGTGAAAATCTCCCAGTCATGATTTTGTTGCCTTTCTCCAAATTCCACCTATGCTTTATTCCCATACTTGTTTTGTATTGGATTGTGGGACTTTGTGTGCATGTGTTTTGGCACTGAAATGCATGCACATTTTAAGGATACTTTCCTAGTCTGCACAATTTTCACCATTGACTAGAGCTTATTTGTCTTTATTTTTCAATTGTCTGCACTGTTATCTATTCACACATTATAATGAACAATGTTTTTGATGGATGCTTTATCTCCATGAAATAGCCTGTAAGCCTTGCAAGTGTGCCAGTGCTTGAGGTGAAGTGTCTTGCTTTTTGCAATGAATCTTGGGAGGTATGAAAAGGAGACTATCAAATATGAAAAAAATCCATCTCTTAACACTGGTGTCAGTGCTAGTGGTCTCCCCTGTGCTTTATGGAAACAAAATAATTTAAGGGGATGCAAGCCCAGTTGTGTGCCATATATCAGTGCTACACAGGCATCTGTGTTGCTTTGTAAGCCATTAGCTGCTGATCTGTAGTGAGTTTCCAGGAAAGAAAGAAATAGTTGCAGCCAATGGGCACAAATATGGAACTGATCCCTGGAATATTGGCGGGGGCGGGGGAGATCTGTCAGTCCATAACATCAGATAACTTCCCACATATAATTCTGTTCTTTAAAGCCTTGTTGAAACCCCTTGTCCCAAAGAACCCACTGTTTAACCTGACTGCCTCATCTGCCCAATGGCAGGGCCACCTCTGAAGCTTAAATAGTGTGAGGCAAATTCATGGAGGATAGATTTTACAGTCATGACAGAGAAGGTGAACCTCCATGTTCAAAGGCAGTATATACAAAGACAGGATACTATACACACATGTTCACACACACACAGGATGCTTGGGCAAACATATGTGGAGTGCTGCTACCCTTCATATGTTTTTCTAAGAAATTATCAGGCCAATCACAGTTAGGAACACAGTAATAGATCTGATCCAGCAGGACTATTCTTTTAAAAAAACAAACCACTGCAATTATTCACTGTCTAAATAATACACCAGTGTCATGCGCTCCACCCATGAAGGCTGGACACTTGATACATATCAGGAAACTCCAGCGTTTCCCTCTTAGCTTGATGTATGTGTGAAGGGGATTTTACTCATCAGTCTCAGGATGGCACACAATAGGTTAGGACATGATGTTTTCAGTTTTTACTTTCTACAACAGATTCTGTACCAGGAGAGACATAAAGTAAAATGAAGTAATGAGGACTTCTGGGTGGGTAAAGTTTATTTTGGAATAAACAACACAATCCCCCCCCCCAAAAAAAAATTTCTGTCAGCTCAAATGTTTGAACAGACATTACCACATTATATCCACAGGTAATAAAGCAGAACAGTCTGCAACAGTTCAGAAACATATTTCCCACCCTAATAGTCTTAAAGAGGTATCTATAACATAGCGAGGAACCTTCAGCCCATGTGCTGGGTGTGAAAGTTTTCTCACAGGCTTCCATTCTTGCCCCATCCTACAAACCAACTGGGCTTGAAAAAGAAAGTGTTGCATTGGCTCCAACTGATGCCTGCTAGATAGGTATTTAGGTTTTTTACTTCCCATACATAAATTGCAACATCACCTGAAATTTCCCCCCAAAGTTAATTAAGTTTGAACAAAAGAAAGATCCTTCCATTGAAGCCAATGACATCCCCCCCATCAGTAGCTACACCCACATTGTATTTTAGAGAACTGAGGTATGCTATGCATGCAAGAGAGATTTTGTTATGACCCTGCCTCCGGCTTGCAACTCCTGCAAAGTTGTGCACAAGAACAGGTAACCTTCAGGATAGAAAAGGATCTACACCCTCATTGATACTATTAATTGCTGCCCTCTGAAAAGACACATCAATGAATGGCTGGAAGACAGTTTTCCCATTGTTTTGGAAATGAAGCTAGAATTAATAACAGCAACAGAAATACAATACAGCATCATCAGTGTGCATGACACACCTGATTCAAAGAGTTTATAATTAAAAACTTAACACATGGTGATAATAGAGAAAGGAGAGGGAAATGACATCAAGGGAGCCACCCACTCCACCCAACATGTGTGGCTTTTAGTTTAGAAATCAAGGGATGAAGAAACTGGATTTGAAGGCATTTTTCTTCCTCTGGTCATTCAGTGATACTGAATCCTGGGAAATTCAGGATAGACAAATGACAGTCCCTCTTCAAATAGCAAAAAGCTGAGATACATAAAAAGTTGCAATGACAGCCACCAAAATGCAGCATTACAGGAGGACTACATAAATTCATGGATTATAAAGCAGTTGCTAGGAGTACAGTTGGCCCTCTGTATCCACAGATTTGGCATTCACAGATTCCACCATCTATGGCTTGAAAATATTCCAAAAGAAATAAAATAAAATAAAATAAAAGAAGCAAACCTTGATTTTGCCATTTTATATAAGGGTCACCATTTTACTATGCCATTGTATATAATGGGACTTGAGCATCCATGGATTTTGGTACCCGCCAAGGGTCCTGGAACCAAACCGCAGCAGATACTAAGGGCCCACTGTAATTATGGCACCTCTGGTGTCAGAAGCAGAATCCATGTTGTTGCTGAAAAATAATAGCTGGAGAGGAACATTGCCTTCAAGTAGTGTTTGTGGTATTCCCATACTGTGGGAAGAACTATGCTGGATAAGATAGGATTTTAGTTTGATTCAGCTGGGTATTTCTTTCATTCTTACTTGTGTTCCCTTTTACTCTCATCAATTAAGTAAAGATAATCACTGTAGAAAAGCAACATGACTAAAAGGGATAAAAGCATTCAGCAAGTAAGCATCATCATCATTATTACTACTACAAGAACTACTACTACTACGTAGTTTATTGGAATCCCTATGATCTATTATATAGCTTTTGTTCGGCTTAGTTACCAGGACAGCAGTGCTTGCCTTTGAAGTGCAATTCTTCTGTCTGAGCTAACATTACTGATCAGAGGCTTTGTATCACTAAAAAGAGAACATTTCTGAGTCCTGCGTAACATAATTAGTTCTACTCTTTGATTCTTACTTCAAAATGTGTATGTCTTCTCAATGTCCACAGCAGGATTGAGAGAAACATGAAATCTTTTGAACAACAGGTAATTTTCTGAGCAAGACATACATACATGTATCTCTGTGTATTTTAAAATTTTGACAATGAGATTTGAAATAACATTGTTGTTGCATTCTTTTGTCATTTAAGAGAGTAGAAATGGGAATGTCTTCCCTTCTTAATAGGATTATTTTGTATTCTGGAGAAGAATAGAGGATGCCAAGTTGTGAGACAGGGCAACTGAATGCAACAAAGTCATGCTGCCTGGGGAATTCTGGGAGCTGTAATCTAAACCCAATCACTACTCTCCACCAGATTAGACCCACTGAATCCTTTGCTAAATGTTAACACTTTTCATAGACCCCACTGTTTCAATAGTCCTACTGTAGTGGGGATCAGAAATTGGATTAAGGCTTCCAAAAGCAACTTTTGAAAGCTGTGTGTCAAACACATTATGTGCATATCCTCTTCCACAGTATACCTTTTTCACTAATTGCAGTAAGACAGTACCATCTGGGATACTTTTTCACATGTTCAGATGATAACTGCAGTAATTTTGTTAACAATAAAACATGCCAGGTGCCCACAGCTAATCACCAGCAGGTTCAGCGTTTGACCAATTTGCATCTTAATGAAAACAGATCTCAGGTGTACAGCACAGACCATTACATTTACTATTAAAAGACGCAGTTCGAAAGGGAGAGCGGTTTCATTGGATCAGGATAAGTTTCTTTGTCCTTTGTTTGTCTGTTAGGTTGGGGGTGTAGGGTCTCATTGCTCCCTTTCTCCTGACTTCGGGTCCTTCCTGCTTACTTTACTTTTCTTTCTTTACTTTTACTTTACTTTTGCAAGCTTTTTACTTTACCTTTGCAAGCTTTTTACTTTACTTTTACAAGCTTTTTACAAGCCCCCCCTTTTTTCGGTGTTTTGTGCCCCCCCTTCTGTGCTTTGTGCTCCCGCACCTTTGCCCGCTGCTCTGGGCCTGGCCGCCTACTTTTTTCGACCGCCCTTTGCTTAGCCCCCTTTTGCCTTCGGATCACTTCCCTTCCCAGCCGCGAGCCTTGACTGCCCTTCCCAGCCGCGAGCCTAGCGCCTTACTCACTCGCTCCCGCCCCCCCCCTCCTCGCAGTGAGCCTCGAGCCGACCGCCCCCCCTTCCTTTGCTCGCTCGCTCCCTTCCCGCCGCTGCCCAGCCTTCGCCCGAGCGATTCGGCAGTCCGCGCAGTTGCCCGCCGCGAGCCTTGCGCCTTTGCTCGCTTGCTCCCTTCCCGCCGCTCATCACCAGGCCCAGCCGCCCGAGCGCCTCGGCAGTCTGCGCCGTTGCCCCCCCTCCTCGCCGATCGCTCCCGACCGCCCCCCCTCCTCGCCGCGAGCCGCTACTCTTCGCTCCGCTCGCTTCCCTCCCCTCCTCGCCGCGCAGTTACTCTTCGCTCCGCTCGCTTCCCCCCCTCCTTGCCGCGCCGTTACCTGCTCGTTCCCTCGCCCACGCCTCGCAGCAAGCCGTTCCCCCGGCCTGGCCGGGGTTTTTTCGGCCTAGCGCCACGTGGCGCGGTTACCTGCTCGTTCCCTCGCTCGCGCCTCGCAGCAAGCCGTTCCCCGGCCCGGCCCGGTTTTTCGGCCTAGCGCCACGTGGCGCCCTGCGCCCCCCCCCTAGCCCGGGCCTAGTGCGTGGCGCCCCTGCGGCCTCCCACCTTTGGGCCTAGCCGCCCGGCTTTTGGCCTAGTGCCTCGTGGTGCCCGGTTTTTCGGCCTAGTGCCACGTGGCGCCCTGCACCCCCCCTAGCCCGGGCCTAGTGCGTGGCGCCCTGCGGCCTCCCACCTCTGGGCCTAGCCGCCCAGGCCATTGCCCGGCTTTTGGCCTAGTCGCCCAGGCCGTTGCCCGGCTTTTGGCCTAGTGCCACGTGGCGCCCTGCGGCCTCCCACCTTTGGGCCTAGCCGCCCAGGCCGTTGCCCGGCTTTTGGCCTAGTGCCACGTGGCGCCCTGCGGCCTCCCACCTTTGGGGCCTAGCCGCCCAGGCCGTTGCCCGGCTTTTAGCCTAGTGCCACGTGGCGCCCTGTGGCCCCCCCCACCTTTGGGCTTATTGCGATTTAATTTGTGATTTGCAGGCAAGTTAGTTAATTGTATTAGGTTACCTGGGTTCTTTTTAATTTGATTTAATTCATTCAATTTAATTAAACTTATTGATTCGGTTGGATTGGTGATTTGCCTATATTCCGTGATTTAATTGGTGATTTGCTTGCAATTTATTTGGTGTTTTATTAGGTTACCAGGGTTCATTTTAATTCAATTTAATTCATTCGATTGGATTCAACTTTCAATTTTATTACTTAATTACAGTTATCAATCAATTTATTTACTTACATTTGTATTCATCATGATTGCTTTTTAACCCCCCTTTCTTCTCTGGCATTATATTTTAGTGTTTTATTAGGTTACCAGGGTTCATTTTAATTCAATTTAATTCATTCGATTGAATTCAACTTTCAGTTTTATTACTTAATTACAGTATCAATTAAATAAATTCTATTTATTTAATTACATTTGTATTCATCGTGATTGCTTTCTAACCCCCTTTCTTCTCTGGCATTATTTCTAGTCCGGTGTTGCATTTGTTTCTTTGTTTCGCTTTGCTATTGCACTGCCTACTGGTTGCTTCTGAATTCGGCTGTGCCCTTTGTCGCACATTCTTTTGCTTGCATTGGTAATTCATTTCTCGGGTTTTGGTGTTACGTCTATTACGTTTCTTTTCTATTGCTTTATTCATCTCCCTTCTCCTCGTTTGTGGTTCTGCAGTTGCATTGTCCACTGGTTTCTTCTGGCTCTTGATTTCTGACACTTCACTAATAGTTTCTGTACTTTTCGTTTGCTGCAGCGTCATGGCTCCCAAGGCCAGGAAAGGTGGAAAGGGCAAGGTGCCAGCGGAGCCAGCCCGCCTTCGGGACCCGGTTGAGCCAGTCGTGCCTGCCCCTGGTGACCCGGTCGAGCCTGTGTATCCTGCCCCGAGGGATACGATTGAGAATGTGTTACAGCAAATCTTGGATCGCTTACAGGCCTTGGAGGACGTTCGTCTTCCCAGGCCTCCGAAGCGTCCTGCCAGGGATAATGAAGGGGGCCTTTCTAGCGATGTAGCTAACCAACTTCTTGCTCGTATACAGGCTTTGGAAGATCAGGGGGATGCGGCGCCTCGTGATACTCAGGATGGCGATGAGTCTCCGGGTGAAGGTCCTAGCACACAGCTGGCGTCACTTCCTCAGAGTGAGTCTACTCATGACACTAACAACATTTACAATACACAGGCGTGGCCTTGGAGCCATCCTGACCCCCACACTGATCCCGGTGCTCAGGCGTTTGCTGCCTTCCCGGGAAGCCCGCCTAGCGCTATGTTTGGTTGGTACCCGCCTATGCCCATGGGGTCCCCCTACTCTGGTAACCCTCTGGCTTCACCTCCCCCTGGGGGCCAGACTACCATTGGCCTTCCTCACGTTCCCGTAGGCTTGGAGCAGGCCCCTGCTTTGGGTGAGCATTTGGCCCCTGCTACCAAGGAAAAAATTCTGAAGGGGGAGTTTGTGGATATTTTTTCCCTACTTTTCCGTGAGCTGGAGAAGAAGGAAAAGGATGAATTGGATGACAGGGAAAAGGAAAAAAATTAGGAAAAGGCGGGTCGACAGGAATTGGTCCAACTGGTTAGCGGGCTTCCTCATTTACGCTGGAGTGGTTTCCCACAGCCAGCCACACAAATCCTATGCCCTATTTAGATACCTGGATATTATTTACAGGGCATATGTTGATTTTGCGGGCCCGGCTTGGCTTCAATACGACGAAGCATTCCGCCAAATGGCTGCCTCTTCTCCTACTTTGAGGTGGGACATTATTAACTCGCACCTGTGGTTACAAATTATGTCCCCCAGCCAGCCCATATTGGGGGAACGAGCACAGAGCGTCCACCTGCTGCAGAATGCTCGTCCTGGCAGTTCATCCCGTCAGGCTGCTCAGCCTAATCAGCCGGGGACGCCCAATCGCCGGCTGTTATGCTGGGAGTTTGGTTACAGAGGTTCATGCTCCCGCCGCCCGTGTGCCTTTCGCCACGAATGTTCCATCTGTGCGGGCACTCACTCATTCCGCAATTGCCCTAAAGGGAAGGGACAGTTTGGCAGAGACCAATTGGGAGGTAAGAAAGGCCCCAACAGCCCCGCACCTCAGGGAAAAGGGGCCCAGCCCAATTAGGCTGGAGGTTCTGGCTGCCTGGCTTTATGTGTACCCGGATCAGTCGGCAGCTCAGTACCTCCGGGACGGGTTCCAGGAGGGTTTTCGCATTCCCTATCGGGGTATGCGCAGACCTTACTTGGCACCCAATCTGAAATCTGTGCGGGGCTTAGAACATGTGGTTAGACAAAAATTCAGAAGGAAGTTGCGGAGGGTCGGGTCCTTGGCCCGTTTGAGCACCCGCCCTCCTCTTGCTTGTGGGTCTCTCCTTTGGGTATTGTCCCAAAGAAGACACCGGGCGAATTTCGACTGATTCACCATCTGTCTTATCCGAAGGGGCAATCAATTAATGATTACATTCCGCCAGAATTATGTACGGTTCATTACACCTCGTTTGACGCAGCGGTGAGGGTTGTGAAGCAATATGGCCTCGGTGCTGAACTTGCCAAGTGTGATATTAAATCTGCTTTCCGCCTGTTGCCGGTTCATCCGGATGACTTTGAGCTCCTGGGCTTCTCATTTGACGGCCGCTACTACATGGATCGGGCCATGCCTATGGGCTGTTCTGTCTCCTGCGCTGCCTTTGAGAAGTTTAGTACCTTTTTGGAGTGGGCAATTAAGCATCACACTGGGCATCGAGGGGTGGTACACTACCTCGACGACTTCCTCTTCGTGGGGCAGTTCGGCACGGGGGTCTGTCGCTCTCTTATGGAGCAGTTCCAAGACCTTATGGCGGTCTTTGGGGTTCCTCTAGCTCAGGAAAAGACGGAGGGCCCGAGTCAACGATTGGCTTTTCTGGGTATCGAAATTGACACTGTGAATCAGTTTTGCCGCCTGCCCTCGGATAAGATAGATGACCTCCTGCTCAGGGTCATTGCCTTCCTTCAACGCAACAAGGCCACCCTCAAGGAATTCCAGAAGCTTATTGGCCACCTTAACTTTGCATGCAAAGTTATTGCGCCAGGCAGGGCCTTTCTCCGGCGCCTCTGTGATGCCACCACCGGAGTCTCATTACCACATCATAGAATCCGTATCACCCGTGAAATTAAGCTGGACTTGGATGTCTGGTATAACTTTCTGCAACAATTTAATGGGATTTCCTTCTGGAGGGATGAATTGCGTTTAGGCGATGCCCTTAAGGTGTCTTCAGATGCCTCAGGTTCATTGGGATTTGGTGTTTACTTTGCGGGGAGGTGGTGCGCTGAACGATGGCCGAGCTCATGGGTGGGTTCCGGCGTTACAGCGGACCTCACCTTTTTGGAGCTCTTCCCTATTTTGGTGGCCGTCAAGTTGTGGCCGACTGAATTTGCCAACTCCACAGTGCGCTTCTGGTGTGACAACATGGCCACTGTTCAGGTGGTGAATTCTCTTACTTCTAAATCCAGGAGGGTGATGAATTTGGTCAGAGCATTCACCCTGCAATGCCTCCAGTACAACATTCTGTTTACTGCGTCCCATGTAGCGGGAGTGGACAACGGCATTGCCGATGCTCTCTCCCGTTCGCAGATGGACCGCTTCAGGCGATTAGCTCCGGGCGCCGCTGAGATGCCGGACCCGATGCCGGAGGATTTGTGGGAGCTTGGACTGGTGAGATAGTTAAGGCCATCAGCCTCTCCATCGCTCCAAGCACCAGGAGGGTGTACAAGCAGTCCATTCAGGAATTTTTTGAGTTTCGAGACTCGGTGCATCTACCAAATTCCTGGCCAATCCCTGTCCCTCACCTGTTACATTTCTGTGTCTCCCTTAGGAAGAAGGGCCTTGCCCCCCAATCTATTCGGTCCAGGTTGGCCGCCTTGGCCTTCTGGAGTAAGGCACAGGGCCTGCAGGACAATACCTCTGACTTTAGGATCAGGAAGGCGTTGGAGGGTTGGGCCAGACAGCGGGGCAAGGCGATTGATGATAGGCAACCACTATCACCTGCCATTCTTAAAGGCCTTTTCCAGATATGGCCCAACATATGTTCTACCCCATTTGAGGTGGCGTTGCTGCATGCCGCTTCCTTGACGGCCTTCTTCGGGGCATTGCGCATCAGTGAGCTGGTGGTGGCGTCCAAGAAGGACTTTGCAGGCCTTGCACTGGGTGTGGGTGACATTACGGTGGGCCCTAATCAGGTCACTCTAACGATTAGACGATCCAAAACTGACCAGATGGGCAAGGGTAGTCACATTACCCTACGCAAGTGCTACGACCTAACACTTTGTCCAGTTGTGGCCCTCAAGGAGTATTTAAAGTTACGCCCTTCTGTGCTTGGCCCCCTTTTCTGTCACACCGATGGGTCCCCATTGACTAAGTATCAATTCTGGTCAATTACGACTAAAGCCTTATCTCGCCTGGGCTTGGGAGGCGTGCGTTTTTGTTCGCACTCCTTCAGGATTGGGGCTGCTTCAACGGCCGCCGCCATGGGGATGCAGCCCGAGGCTATCAAACGATTGGGTCGCTGGAAGTCTGCTGCCTACAAGGGCTATGTACGTCCGCTATGCAATTGATTGTCTGTGCTTTCTTTTCCAGATATGAGGTTCCGGGTACTGATTTGTGGCCACAGCTTTGTGTATTGGGCAGCGAGACATGCCAGGAGGAGCCCGTGGGGTCCGCAGCTGGGTCTGGGAGACATTGCCTCTATCGAATGGCTTGGCAAACGGGGATTGAGGTGGAATGGTTTAATCTCTTTCCTGTTGCAGGAGTGTCGTGGACCTCCTCCGCATGTCCTGGTTATCCACCTTGGCGGCAATGATCTCGGCCTGTTGAAGGGCAGAGCTTTGACGATACAGGCTTTGGCAGACATGTGACGGATTAAGGCGGCATGGCCGCGAACCTCGTTGGTTTGGTCTGACATCATTCCACGACTCTCTTACCCAGGCGATGGTCCCCCCAAGCTGTTGGACATTGCTCGAAAGAAAGTGAACAAGGCGGTTCACAGGGCTCTTGATGAAGGCCTTGGCCATTTTATACAGTACCCGGGCATTTCATATAAACGCCCGGAACTCTATCGGGTTGATGGGGTTCACTTGTCAGACACGGGGATCCAGCTCTTCCTTGATGGTATGCGGCAGGGGGTGAGGGCTGTGTTAGCTTCCCTCTTGGGGGATAGGGGCTAAGTGGACACTTGCCCCTATCTATGGCAGGGAGCGGGGATATGATGACTTGGCGTTCACCTATGGCAACCTCAAATTGAGTGGTAGGATATCTTTCACTGAACTGTACCGGCAGCCCTAATGGATAGGGTACAGGGATGTAGGGTATCCTTAGGGTCAGCCTCGGGTGGGAGATCCTTTGCAGAAGCTATATGGCTTGGGGATTTCCTTCCCGATGCAGGGCCCTCCAGCAGATGGCGCCCAAGGGGAACCCCCTGACATCGGGATCCCCCTTGGGGCTCAGGTGAGTCGCCCAGGGGCGCTGGGGGTTAGGTCGGTTGTGACCAACCGCCCATGTGCGTGCCCCCTCGAGGGATCTCCCCCCCTTTCTCACATTCGGCATACCTCAAGGAAATCTCAATAAATAGGAAATCTATCAATAAAGTGGCCCATATTTCAACCCAAACTCATGTGTGTGGTCTCGTCATTTCTGCGTCAATCATTAAAAGACGTCATGTTAAAGTAGTGTACTAAGGATCTTCAACTCTCACTGCCACTTCCACAGATTTTCTGTTGCCAGTATGGCATAGACAGACTTAAAGATGATCCATAAAAAAGCCTACTGGTGGCAACCCTAGCAAAATGAATAGAGCTTTTTGTAGAGGAGTCCTTAGAGGGTCAAACTGTCTTTTGATGAAGCACCACACTGTGTTTCATTTGGACAAAGCACAGAAGGAATGAGAGTACAGCAGTTACAACTGCTTATTAAGTGAAATATTGGCTCAAATACTAGAAATAAAGAGCAGCTGTCAATAGGAATCTTCTTGGCATGAATGAAGATGCCATGCTGTGCCCTGTTTTGTGCTTTGCGTGTTGAAAGGAGGGTGAGATGTATGGGAGGAGAGAGTGGTTTATACCACTGTGAACTTATTGTTTCCAGATTTTTCTGAAGGAGAAAAATAAATAAAAATGTAACAATTTTAGTTATTTTTTAGAAATAGGAAAGCAGAGTTACATTTCAAGAACTGAAAATATAATGGTAACTAATTACTTTCTTGGACCCTGGTGTTCAACTGTAACTCATTACATTTTCAGAGTTAGTTTTCCAAACTTTGCTACTGCTTCATATTTTTTCTTTTTCTCCCCTCTTTTTAAAACACCTTTTCATGCTTCTGGTTTTGGTAGCATCACTGGAATTCTGGCTTCCACAACCACCACCACCAAAGATAATTCTCCACCTTCAGCCAAGATTGCAATTCGATTGCAATGATTGCTATATCATTTCACTCCACTTCTTTCATTTCTCTTTGGGGTTTTGGCCAACATGCCCAATCCAAATTTGGTATAATCTCCAAAGCAAAGGGAAGCACTAGACCCAAAATATAAGCTACAGTTTCCATGTGAAGTACCGTCTACCCACAAAGTATACAATAAAAAGTTTTAAAAGTTCACTGCATCTGTAACAGCCATAAGCACTGTAAGCTGTATGCCATCCAGTCATTTTGCATACTACTCCTAAGTAAATATGGGAAAGGGAATGTAATAGCTTTGCCTACCTGTTGCCATTCTCTGTGTCTGGAGATGACAATCTGAAGACACAGAGCCTGCCTACATAGAGGATGTCTCTTCTGGCTGTTATTATCACGTCAGGAGAGTGATAGAAGTGTTGATAGAGGGGGAGGCATGTTCTGTTCCTCAAAAGTTTACTTAAAGGAGCTTTCCCAATTTGCCTGAATAGGGCTTTATATGTTATTGAAATTAATCAATCAGCCAAACAGGGGCTAATGGACAGTGATAGTAGAAGAGCCATACATTTAAATTTGGCTTAATAGATTCTTTCCCAATCACATAGGAGGCAGGAAAAGGATCTGGTTTTAAAAACCAGAAGGTTATATACTATGGAAAGTAGAATCATCTACCTCTTTCAGAAATTGCGTTCCTGCAGTTAAATCCCAGCAGGTGATTTTCTTCCATTCGGGCTCCTTCCAAATGGAGACCAAGTAAGGTAAAAATCAGCTTAGGATAGACTGCAGAGAAGTAAGTTACAAGTAATGGAGGGTTCCTGACCCCAGCAATCAAGTAACTGTTTGGCAGTTAAATTCTGACATCACCACTATGCCTCAGTCAGCAAACCCAGGTTTAATTGTATTCTATCATCAGTTTTAGGAGAACCAGCATGATGCAGTGGTTTGAGTGTTGGACTGTGACTCTGGAGACCAGAGTTTCAATCCTTACTCAGCCATGGAAACCTACTAAGTGACCTTGGGCAAGTCACACTCTGTCAGAGGAAGGCAAAGGCAAACCCCCTTCTGAACAAATTTTGCCAAGAAAACATCATGATAGGTTCGCCTTAGGGTCACCATCACTCAGAAACATCTTGAAGGCAATAGAATACAACATATCACATCACACCTAGGATTCACAGTTGACACCTATCTTTTATTGAAGGTGTATTCTGACATAAGTTATTGCTCTAAGGCTTTTTCAGACGGTGTAATACCCACAATCAACACGGGGAACATAAAATCTGAGCTGCATTTACCAATACAAAATTGATGCTATATATCCAGGTCAATCAATTCCTGCCCCTTCTCTCAAATGATTTAGGAAGAAGTGCTTAAATACCAGCTATTTACAAATATCCACAACACTGTTGCCTATATCCCAATGGCAGTCCCAACTAGAGTAGACCCATGGGATGACTAGGAACATGATAAGTTAGAATTTGTCTAAGCTAAGGATGTAATTCATCACTAATTTTCTTCTCAAAGGGAGCAATGTGTAATTTTAGCCATTTTCTTTCCTATTCATAATTTGAGACTTATTCTATACAAAATTAGCACATGGTTGTTTTGCATATGTGATAGTGGGGGATCTCCCATTATCTGGCCAATACAGCCAAGCAGGTAAACAAAGGGTTAAGGATATATCAGGTTAAGTTACAGTTTATTGGGGGTAAGTATCATGAAGGATTCACAGGTCATGAGAGTAGCTGATCAATGAAGATGTCCAGCAGAAGATGCACAGATGCTTCTGTGAAGAGGTTATAAATAATGTCCCAGGGGCCACAAGGCAGAGAAAGAACCAAGAGAGAACAAAGAAGAACAAATAGAAACATCAGCCATGGGGAATCTCATCCCAGCTAAGGGAGTGCTTGGTCTACAAAGGCACAGACTCCCAGCTGACCATCCAGTAAATCTGGACTGCAGCTCCTCGTGAGTAGCTAGGGAACATTTAGTTAAGTCATATCAGGGTTTATGTTTATTTTACAAACTTGGCTAAATGGATTAGACTATCTGTAACTTTGTAACTCCAAGTGTGCCTGAAAGGAAGGTTCCTTTCATGGAAAGAGATACCTTTAGTATGCTATGTAGGTTCTGCTTAGAATAAACTTCCTTTAAAGTTCTCTTTTCTCCACATTCTCTTCATGTGCCTTGCTTGATTCACTCCCCACAGGGGTGGGGGAAGGTGAAGCTCTGCAGTGACAGAGTGGAAAGTACAAACTGAACCGTCTAACTTCCCATTAGGTTACAATGAAGGGGGTTTAAATCAATGGGTGGCAGCAGCTAGTATAGATGGTCTCTGGAGGTCCCATTCTACTCAGGCAGAAGTTCATAGAGTTGGAAGAGACCTCAAGGGCCATCCAGTCCAACCCCCCACCCAGTCAAAGCACTCTTGACAGATGACCATCCAGCTTATTTAAAAACCTCGCAAGAAGGAGGGTCTTCCACATTCCAAAGCAGTGCATTCCACTGATGAACAGCTCTTACTGACAGGAGGTTCTTCCTAATATTTAGGTGGAATCTCTTTTCCTGTAGTTTGAGTCCATTGCTCCATGCCCTAGTCTCTGGAGCAACAGAAAACAAGCTTGATTTATCCTTCAAATACTTAAACATGACTATCATATCATTTCACTTCTTAACCTTCTCTTCTCCAGGCCAAACATACCCAGTTCTCTAAGCCGCTCCTCATAGGGCACGGTTTCCAGACCTCCCACCATTTTGGTTGCCCTCTTCTAGAAACCCATAACATGGTGGCAGTGGTTTTGGACTTTCAGTGTACTTCAGGGGAAGAGAGGGAAGGCTGTCTGAGGTTTCTCTCTAACCTTTCTGTTGTTTCATTCCTACTTTTGGGGCAGATTTAGGAAGGTTTGGACAAAGGGGGGCATAGGGACAGAGATTTTTGTTTAAATTCTAAAGCAGAAGCTGGCAGTTCTAAAAGTTTTCTTCTGTCTCTCAGGCTGCTGTGTTTGCTTTGAAAAATGCAGAACAGATTTTTCTGCACAGTAAATAGTATTCTTGTACAGAAAATTGTATTTCCATGCAAAAATATTATTTTCTGTGCAGAAAAATCTGTTTCCTTTGCAGAGAATGCTCTCCTTAATGTAAATCAATCATTTGCAAATTTGACATAGCAGTATTGTTTGTTCAGGAAACAGCATTTTATATTATTGTCTGCATAGAAAATTCAGTTACCTGCATAGAAAACACTGTTTTTCTGTGAATTTTGCACAGAATAAGTCCCAAAATGTGGATTCTTGTCAGTCCAGTATTCTTCTCATCAGGGTTTCTTGATAGTTGAAAAACATGTTTTTCTATACTTTTTAGAATATTTTTTAACATTCTCTTCATCCCTGATCCACTGATTGAATAGGTTTGTTCCAGTTGGGACTAAAAGTTGGATGCAGGCCTTTGTTTACAGCCCTATGCATATTATGGGATGATGGTGAGAACATATGCTACACCAGCTTTACATTTTCCCCATTTATCTGCTCACCAAAGAGCAAGGGATAATTGACCTGTCATCTGAAGGCATAGATAGCCACCAACTGGGAAAGACCACAGCAGTAATGGTGTAGCACATCACAGGTATGTGAAACAGGTTCAATCCATGATACCACAAGAAAGGGCTAGAAAAACTTCTATTTGAAATCCTGGAGAGGTGCTGCAGTCAGAAGAGAGAGTACTGTACTATGATACCACTATGGGCTGATTTGTCTTAAAGTATCTTCCTATGACTATGCCTAATTTCTATTGTTCATTTCCACCTGGGCATTTTTCCAAGGGCAGAATTTGGATCTGCATGTATAGTTTCAAATTTTGGGTTCAAAAATGGGTTTTGGACATAACTTTGGAATGGCTGCTTGTGCAATGTTAATAGCTTGGTAAAGGTACCAATATATGCTTCATTTACTGTATGGACTAGAAAAAAAAGTGGCTACCATAATGACCTGGACTTCCATGTGATGTGGCTACCAAATCTAGCTCCTCAAAGGCTTCTGGATTACAATTCCCAGAAGCCCAGTCCATTCACTATGCTGGCTAGGTCTTTGGGACTTGTAGTCTAACAATCTCTGGGACTCAAGTTTGATCTAAAACAGTGATTCCCAAAGTGGGCACTACTGCCCCCTAGTGGGTGCTGCAACAATCCAGGGGGGCGGTGATGGCCACAGGTGCATTTGGGGATGATAAATAACTGTAAGGGGGCAGTGAAAGCATAAAAGAAAGAAGAGAAGATTTAGAAAAATTGATTTATGTGTTCCGCTCATAATGCTTAATTTTTCTTTGAACAACGTACTGGACATTGGCTCGGTTCCTGCATATACTCCCTCACTTGCATTGAGGTATGTGCAATCGCACACTTCTACTGTTCATGTGGTGCCACTGAATTGCCATTCCAAAACACGTGAGCACTATGATCATTGCTGCGGGCAACTGCCACTTGTGCGATTGGTCGATCGCAAGGCCAAAGCCTGGAACGGCAGTGGCAATACTGGCTATTGGCAGTACTACCAGCATATTTTGGAGCATGCTATGAATCAGGAGATTTCCCATAATTATTATGGGAAAATTACGGTGTAATATAACTCAGTTTTCTATTCAGCTTGATGAGTCAACTTTGTTAGGAAATGACGCTTTACTTTTAGCATACGTGTGGTTCACAAAGGAAGAACAAATTTGCCAAGAATTATTATTTGCTAAATATTTGCAAACTGGTACTAAAGAAGATATTTCATGCATTGGATGAGTTTTTTATTTCATGCATTGGATGAGTTTTTTAAAGAAAAAGAAATACCTCTGAGTAATATCTTATCAGTAGCCACAGATGGTGCTCCGGTGATGGTACGGCGCTACAGGGGTTTTCTTGAATTATTTAAAAAAGGAGGTGCCGAATGCATTCACAGTACACTGTATCATCCATCGTCAACATCTAGTTGCCAAAAATTTAAGTGCATGCCTACATAATTCATTACAATATGTAATTAATATCAACACAATCAGAAGCAAATCATTGAATGACAGATTATTTAAACAGCTTTGTATTGAAAACAATTTAGAATTTAATCGTTTGCAGCTTCATACAGAAGTTCAATGGTTGTCAAAGGATGCCGTTTAGATAGGTTTTATAAGCTGTTTAACTCAGTGCTGGAGTTATTGAAAGATAAAAATGATGCTTTATGATCCAATTTAATTCAATCCAAAAGTGACATTGCTTACTTGGCCGACTTGTTTCAAAAATTTAATGAAAGCAATATTCAGCTTCAAGGTGATGAACTGAATTTAATAAAAACAAAATCTGTTATTTCTGCATTTGTGACAAAACTTCTTCTGTACAAACGAAATTTTGGACGAGGGGAATTCAGCCAGTTCCCAAATTTATCAGGTGCAGAAAAAAAAAGATGAAGACATACTTTCTTATTGTGAGCACTTGGATGCTGTCCATTCAGATTTTAATCAACGATTAGAAGACATTTTAAAAATGAACATACCTAGTTGGATTTTGGATCCTGTTTCAAGTGCAAACACAGAAGAATCTCCACAGTTACAAGAAGAACTGATGGAAGTAACTACAAATGATGAATTGAAATTTAAATTCAAAAGCGGCTACCAACAATTCTGGCTGCAAAAGGAGATCCCTATGGCTTATCCTGAAATATGGGCTGTAATTCAAAAGTTCTTAATTGCATTTCCTTCATCATATTTAGTGGAACGTGGATTCAGTGCGGTAACCAATTTATTAACAACAACAACAAAAAGAAACGGATTGCAAATAGTCAATCACGGTGATTTAAAATTACTGCTGACAAAAGCAGAGCCGAGGATTACTAAATTAGTAGCAGCATACCAGGTTCATCCTTCTCATTAAGATGATTTTGAATGTTTTAATTTCTTTTGTATTACCTTTTTATTCTGAGTTCAATAAATAGTTTCATAATTTCAAACTTCAATGTTTCTAATTTACACCTTTCTTTACTATATTTTACGAAAAAGGTAGAAACATTAATACATATATCTTTCTGTTTAATTGCTATTAATTTTTTAAAAAAAAATTAATTTCCAGGGGGCGCTGAGTAATATTTTTTCTGGAAAGGGGGCGGTAGGCCAAATAAGTTTGGGAACCACTGATCTAAAACATGCAGCCAATTAATCTTGGATGGATTTTAAGTTAATCTACGGGAGTTTGGCTATATGCTCCATTTACAAAAATGTTATCTACTTGGACTATAGAAAGACATATAGAAAGAATGGATTTTTTTCTCATAGAGCCAGAACCCTTTGGCTCAGTGGAAAGCATTGAACACAGTACAGCATAGCCAATGGTGAAAGATGATGGAGCTGCAGTCCAATATCTTCTGGAAGGCAGCACATTTCCCATCCTTGCATTAAAGTTTATCTTTCTATTCTGGACTAAAGAACTGAAGAGCTTGGTCCACATGCTCACCAATTCCCTACCCAGTTATCATGATTGATTTCCTTATGGCTTTCATTTTTATTTTTTTAGTTTTTGCCCATTTTCAAAACACCTCTGGGTCCCTTCATTTCCAGGGTTGTGCCATCTGATAGATATTTGAATTTACTCAGCAGGTATCTGAGTAAATTCAAAAGAACTAAAAAAAGAACCTTTAGTTCTTTTTTTCACCTTCCTCAAGAGATTTATGTCTTTATCCCCCCCTCAAGGAACACTGAGCCAAACAATACCTTGCAATTTTTAAAATCAGTTTTCTTTATGGCAACATATGCTGTCTCCGTCAATAATCCATCCTTTGCTGCCTTTGAGGGGTTGAACTATCTCAATCAATGACTTAGTGTTCCATGTTTTTGAAAAATGTTGTTCCATTTACTGCAAGCACCTATCCTCTTTTCATTCACTAGCTTTTCCAACTCATCTCTCCACCTCTTTTTACATTCTCCTAACTATATAAACTGGAAAAGGGATGAGGCTTTATTGACCTTCCACAGACAAATGAAAAACTGGAGTAGGAGCAGACTAAAATCTGTAGGAAGAAGAAATGTGTAAATTTCTTGAATGTGTAAATTTGGAAGCACACACACCTGGCAAGACCACTATTTAGAGTACATGCCAGTTGTTATATTTGAACTCCAGGTTTGAGCAATATCAGATGCTACCACACAATGTACTTGGACTCACTGAAAAACTGTTCCCACTGCATCTTCTGCATCTTTCCACCACTGCTGTAACTACTTGGTTGGTGCTGAACTCTTTGCTAACTTCATTCCCAAAAGAAGCAATAAGTAATTTTAGCAATTTTTCTTCCTGGTGTGAGAAAGTCTTCCAAAATTGGCAGTTGTATGTGTCATGCCCCGTGAGTTGGATGAGGGTATGGAATCAGAGGAGGAGGAGGACATGGCAGGGAATGGCCCTATGGACCCTGGCATAGGTTTATCTATACCTGCCAACCTGGAGGCTCAAGCAGAGGAAGAACCTGGCCCTAGTGGGTTGGTAGAGAGTCCTGCCAATTCATATAAGGATGAAGAAGAGATGGACTTACCTCCACATTCATACACCGAGCAGCAAGCTCAAAAGGAAGCTCAAAGGAAATCTCTGAGACTTTATGAGAAAAACCTGCTCATCAAGAAGCACCTGACAAAGCCTTGTTTGCTATATATGTGCAGGGGAAGTGATGGAGGCTTTGTCAGAGATCAACTGATTTTTCTAGAGAAAGCTTCATGTTGACTTTGTTGCCTTGATCCTTGCTACCTTGACTCGTGCTTAGACCTTGGACTGTTCCTGACTACTCTGCTGCCTGCTCTTGTTGGTCCACAGACTTGTTTTGGACCCACACTGACTGACTGCCATAAGCCCCTGACTTTTTGGAATGTGTTACTGGACTAAATCTTTGCTTGACTGTGTGTGCATTCCTATGAGCTAATTAACAGTTGGTTACCTTCCCAGACTTTGCTGTTTATATTTTGCCAGTATATAGCTTTTCTGGACAGCATGCAAAATTTCCATGTGGCATGTGTGTGTGTGTGTGTGTGTGTGCGCACACACACACAGAAAATAGCACAAAATATTGTGCTGCTCAGAATATTGTTTCCTTTGCAGAAAATGCTGTTTTCCATGCCAACGAACCAAGTGTGAATTTTGCTCAGAATAAGTCCCAAACTGCGAAGATTCTTGTCAGTCCAGGATTCTCTTCATCAGGGTTTTTAGATCCTGAAGAACATGTTTTTTTAACCATTTTACAAATATTTTGGTATACTTTTTCCATGCCTACTACTTGGATGCTGTGAAAGAAGATGAGGAAAGAGTGGGATGGGTCATGTGTTCACCTGGTTAATAAGCCATCTCCCATTTAGGCAGCCTCTTCCTACTGCCCTCCTCCTTTCTTCCTTGGTAAGAGGAGATGGAGAAGTCTCCAGGAAATTGAGCTTCTGTGCATAAGGGTTTCCATGTGGAGCATTTGTGGTGCATATTATCTAGGAGTACTGTACTCACTTCCACCAAGGGGATTCTGTTATTAAACATTACATTATATTCAACAGTACATATTTGCTCTGCTACCAAAGAATATAGTTTGGCAGGCAGGACATCTATGAGACTGGCAGTGAGCAAAAGTGAAACCACCCTGCCTTTTCTCAAGACAAATTGTGAGTGGAAGGAATCAAAAATACTTCTAGTTCAATTCCATATAATATATTCACCCCAGCTCAGTCTTCCATGCCATAATGCAACCAAAAAGTAATGAGCTGCAAGACAATTTCTCATGATTTGTCTTGAGACACACTCTGCTCAGTGTCTACCTACTGGTGGCAGCTTCGAGACATACAAACCAGAGATATGACACTCTCAATCTTGACTTTGTTTTGCTACTCTTAGTCCAACACCTCATTGTTTCATATTGTGTTGCAAGACTTTGTTTTCTTGTTGGGCTGAAACTTGCACTTTAAAAATGACTTTTCCTTATTTGTTCATTTATTTGTAGTCTATCTAATTCATGCAATTTCCCTATTAACCAATGCATGTTTGAACTGATGGTTCTATTTCATCACTCTGATCATATGAGTTTAATTCTAAAGTTTAAGAGCACATTCCTGTTCTAGACAAGCCCATAATGACACCAGCATTCCTATCAAAATAGAAATGCTAGGTAGAGAAGACTGTGGCCTGCCCTATTATTTTGGAAATTCAGTTTCCATCAGCCTGAGCCAACTTGGCCAGTGGTGATGCGTGATAGGACTTCTAGTTCAATAAATATCTGGACAGCCACAGGTTTATCACCTTAATATAAATTCTGCACCAGATGTAGTAACTATGGCTTATTTATGTCTTTTCACAATAATCACTTTGTTTCATGGTGATAAAAAGATTTATTTGGTGCAAAATTTCTGCTGCCATGAAGAACGGGTTGCTGAGTCTTCCTCATCTGCTCTCTTCTTTTATTTAAGCTGCTAGTGGAGAATAAGTCATTATCCTACCACATAAAGGAGGAGACAGCACTGATTTAGATGCATGTGTGTATGTTCTTTATGAACCTGGTATGTCTACTCACACATCACACACAAATCAGCGGCAAAACCTGTCTTTCTTAATATAATAAATTCATAGCCTGTGCTTCTTTGTTTGGGGAAGAAAATTTGACAAGTGTTTTATTATGATTATATAAGGATAATTATGGCTGCTTTGTTGTCCTGACTGAACAATATCCTGAGTGCTTTGATGCTTGTGTTTTCCTTGCCTCTTCAGAGACAATCCTCCCCCCAACTTCTCTTTTTCTAGCTGGACCTATCTAAGCTTAAGGACCATCTGGATTATTATTTACAACAATTTCATCCCACAATTCCCCGAAGGAGCTCAAGGTAGCATGCCAGATATCCTACCTCATCCTCAGAGCAACCATATGAACAGAGTTTAGAAAAGTTCCTTTTTTGGGACAATAATTCACAGGTTACCATGCCACAAGACACTTAGTTGTTCATAAGAACATGACAAGTGGTGCTGAATAAGACCCAAAGAGTACTTAATACAACATTCTGCTCCATAACAGCCAACTAGATGCCTCTGAGAAGCCAACAAATAGGACATGAGTGTAACAGAACTATCCTAGGTCCCCCCCCTCTACTAAGTGGTATTGAGATGCATACTATCTCTGTTACTGGAGACATAGGACATTTTCAGAGAAATTTTACTGCACTAGAAGCTTTTGGGAGAGCTTCGGCACTGCCACGCGGTAGGGACTCCATTTCAGACAATGCTGTCCCTCTAGCGAAATCGTCCGTGTCACTTCTGTGTAGGATTGGAGGCGGCCACGCCATATTTTATTCACGGACAACCTCTGTGAATAAAATCTGGCAAAATATAGCGCGACCAGCTCCAATCCTACACAGAAGTGACACAGACAATTTTGCCAGAGGGACGTCGTTGTCCAAAATGGAGTCCCTGCTGCGCGGCATTACCGAAGCTCTTCCGAAAGCTTCTAGTGCGATAAGACGTGTCTGAAAATGTCCATAAACATCACTCATGTCTAGTAGTCACTGAGAGGGTTATCCTGCATGAATGAAGATAAGTGAGGCAGAAGTGTAGGTGGGATAAGGAGACTGTGGGTTTGGTGCTGCCCCCTTGGTTCCTGCATGATGGTCTAACGTTTATTTGTTCATTAGAATATTTATATCCTGCCCAATATCCAAATATCTCAGTGCTGCTTATAATAAAATAAATTTAAAGCAACAAAAACAACAATAGTATAAAAGGTTAAAATATATATTGAATAGTTTATCTATTAAAACCAGATGATTTAAAACTGGTTAAAAAATTTTAAATCATATATCTATAAGTCAGAGAGCCATTGTGGTGCAGTGGTTTGATTGGTTGAGGGCTGGACCACAACTCTGGAGACTAGGGTTCAAATCCCCACTCAGCCATGGAAACCCATTGGGTGATCTTGGGCTAGTCATACTCTCTCATCCTCAGAGGAAGGCAAAGGCAACCCCCCTCTGAACAATTCTTGCCAATAAAACCCTGTGAAAGGATCTCTTTAGCATTGCCGTAACTCAGAAATTATAGAATCATAGAGTTGGAAGAGAGCACAAGGGCCATCTAGTCCAACCCCCTGCCATGCAGGATATACAATCAAAGCATTCCTGACAGATAACCATCCAGCCTCTGTTTAAAAACCTCCAAAGAAGGAGACTCCACCACACTATGAGGCCGAGTATTCCACTTCCGAACAGCTCTTACTGTCAGGAAGTTCTACCTAATGTTAGGTTGAATCTCTTTTCCTATAGTTTGAACCCATTGCTCCATGCCCTTGTCTCTGAAGCAGCAGAAAACAAGCTTGCTCTATCAACAGTAATGACATCCCTTCAAATATTTAAACATGGCTATCATGTCACCTCTCAACCTTCCCTTCTCCAGATGAAACATGCCCAGCTCCCTAATCTGCTCCTCATAGGGCATGGCTTCCAGACCTCCCACCATCCTGGCTGCCCTTCTCTGGACACGTTCCAGCTTTTCAATATCCTTCCTGAATTGTGGTGCCCAGAACTGAACACAGTATTCCAGGTGAGGCACACCACCACCACCACCACCACCACCACCATCACAAGGCATATGCATCCTGGATAAAATCAGTAAGAGCTGTTGGGAAGTGGAATACACTGCCTCAGAATGTGGTGGACTCTACTTCCTTGGAGGTTTTTAAACAGAGGCTGGATGGCCATCTGTCGGGATGATTTGATTATGTATTCCTGCATGGCAGGGGGTTGGACTAGATGGCCCTTGTGGTCTCTTCCAAGTCTATGATTCTATGAAATCAGGAAACATATTCAGGGTAGCTGTGTTGGCCATGCAGCAAAATTCAACAAAATAAAAAATCCACAAAATTGTGATACCTTTATTGGGACAACTAACATGCACAAAATCCATCATGCAAGCTTTTGAAGCCTCATTGATTTCTTCATCAGGGAAAGATGTTAAAAATCAGGAAAAGAAAAGCGATTATGTTAGTGTCACAGCCCTATATTTTGTCTCAGATGCTGCTTCTGTTGTCAGTTAAGATGGTCTGGCAGGATATCAATTCAGGCAGAGGCCAATCCCCTTCTAATTTTAACTGTGCAGTGTAGTGGTTTGAGCATTGGACTACAACTCTGGAGATCAAAGTTTAAATCCCTGCTTGGCCATGGAAACATACTCGGTGAAGTCGAAGGCTTTCACGGCTGGCATCCATAGATTTCCTTGTTTTTTTTTCTGGGATGTGAGGCCATGTTCTGGAAGATTTCTCTGAAGATGCCAGCCATAGACGCAGGTGAAGTGTCAGAAGTAAACTCTTCCAGAACACGGCCTCACAGCCTGGAAAAAAACAAAGGAAAATCTATATTCTTGGGCAAGTCACGCTCTCTCAGGCTGAAAGGTAATCTCCCTCTGAATGAATCTTGGCAAGAAAACGCCATGACAGGTTCACTTTAGGGTTGCCGCAAGTTGGAAACAACTTGATTGCACACAACAACAAACAAGGCAGGGAAATCACAACTGGCCTAAGGTTCTGCAGAGTTATGACAGATCAGAATCTAAATCTGATCAGAATCTCTTTTCTACACTTACTATAGTGGTCTTGTCATAGCTCACAAGCATAACCCAGGGCATCAGAGTCAAACCAAGTAGAATAACATTGGAGTCATTTCAAAATCCATGAAGAACAATCAGGTTCCAGACAAAGTCTGATTCCAGAGTCCAAAGGTTGTTCTGAGAATATATATCTAGATATCCCTACTATTAAACTAGTATAAAGCAGAAAGGATCTGCCTTTCACGTTGCAAATTATGAAGACAACTATAAGGAGGAAGATAACTGAACATGTTTACCTTAGGGTAAAATATTAAAAATATGAGTGTCAATCTGAGATGTAAAACAGTGATATGCTCAGCAAAATGAGGCAGACTCACAAATGAAGAACTGAAAGAATTGGACAGAGAAATCTTTTAAAAAATTAATTGATTTGGAAAAACAACTAGACAAAATTAAGTTCTGGTCGTTAAATACAGTTGTCTGTTCATATTTGCTGGGTTTGGTTCTAGGACCCCCCGTGGATACCAAAATCCATGAATCAAGTCCCATTGTATGCAATGGCATAGCAAATGGTGTCCCTTATATAAGATGGCATAATCAAGGTTTGCTTTTTGGATTATTATTTTTAAAGAATAGTTTCAAGCCATGAATACTTAAATCCATGGATACCATATCCGTGGATACGGAGGGACAACTGTACTCATTTCAGGGGATCAAATTTTAAATTTTTAACTGTGAAAGTCAAACCTAGGAATTCAATGTTTGATTACACAAACTTGATTTCCCTTCCTGTAACATTACTCCAACTAGATTTTCTGGCTTTTTTCTAATAATGTGTTGAAAGATGGAAAGAGGATGAAACTCAACCAAAATGCACTGAAATTGTGTATAGATTGAACAAGATATTATAAATCAGAGTGTAAGAAACAAAAAGAAAATGACAGGCTATTTACTGGTTTGCTAGAGTGTGGCCATGTTGATCTTCCAGTGTGCTTCTAGCAGGAGTGTCATACACTGGAAGAATCAATGTATGAAATATGAGGGGATAGACACACTCTCTAGAACATTTGTTAGTGGCAATGGCAGGTCTTGTGGGAAGAAGTTATCCTGTTTCTTTGTTGTAGTTTCACAAGCCTTTACTGACAGGGACCTTAGGCCAATTATTTGTCCCCGCTAGAATAGACTCGTTGAATGGATGGATCTTACACAAGTGTTAGTTTACCAAGTTACCATTGGTTCAGTGGATCTGTTCTAGTTGGAGCACAGGCCTAAGGTTGCCATAAGTCTCTGCCACAAAACCAGGACAGAGCACTAGTGAGCGGGAGAGGGAGCCCAAAGACTTACCAGAACTCCATGGGGAAGCTAGCAAGCAGGCAGGGGTGTGCAGGAGTGTGTGGGGAAGGAAACAAGTGGGTGGGGGATTGAGACTGGAGGGAGTGCCTCCCCCCAAAAAACTGCCACCCTGGGAGGACTTCACCCTGCCCTCCCTGCTGGGTTGGTCGAAGCAGCAGATACTGCTGCTTCGAGCAGCCCAGCTGGACAGGACAATTTTAAGTCCCTTTATTGTGGGATTTTCCCAGATTTTTGGGACATATGGCAACCCTACACAGGCCACGGGTTTGGATGAACAACTGGATTTAGGCCACCCCTCTCATCTCTGTGTTTTACAACAATAAACATTTCATTAGTCAGAAAATAATTCCCTTAGTTAAATCCATGATGAGACTCAGCCTACCTGTGTTGTAACCCCTTCCAAGAGCTGGCCAGGGCCGGTGGTTCTTCCAGAGGTTTCCCAGATACCAATCACTCTGGTTCTCTACCAAGCCAAGAACCTGCTGGCCTGGAAAACAAAAATCAAAAGAGGCTCTTAAACATAAGATCAAACCTTGATCCTTTGATTTAGTTTATTTTAGTGATTGGATTATCACCCCAAAGTGGAACTCAAGCCAGCTCACAACATTGGACAAAATACAGGGAACTGGAACATCAAAACATATTTCAATTAACAAAATGTTTTAAAATAGTTAAAACACAATTTAAAATACAACAACGAGGAAAAGTAAAGAACATGTTTTGTATAATATAAATTTAAAAATCTCCTACCTCAGTAACCAGTCAGTTCTCAAAAGCATGCCTGAATAATATGATTCTTGTTTGCCATCAAAAGCACAGCAGAGATGGTTCTGCTTGCAAAGGAGTTCCACAACCTGGGAGCAGGCACTGAGAAAGCCTTCTCTTACATTTCCATTCGACATGCCTCTAAGGGTGGCTTAGGTGTGACTAAGGATGTGAAGAATGCTCATTAATATTCACAGCCTCAACAAAAAGTATGCCTCAACACTAGAGGCACCCTCCAGGAAGAGGAGATCAGCTGTGACATTCTTCACAATTTGGAAGCTTATTGGGGAAAATGCATTTGTTCAAAGATACATGTGGTTGTCTTGCACAGAAAACATGTGCTGTGTAGAAAATGTGTATGTTGTGCAAAATACAACAATTCCTCTTCAAAACATTGAGTTCTGTGCAGAAAGTACATACAGGCATACATGTGATTTTCCTGCACAGAAATCTGCATGCTTATGCAAATTCTATAACATTTATGTAGTTTGTATAAACACGTGGATTTCTGCAAAGAAATAACACATGTAGTTTTCATGTCTGTACTTTCTCTACCAAGCCTCCCAATATTTTTGGGCAGGAATCTGTTCAAAATACATGGGGTCTGCCCCCACAATAAGTTTTGTGTGTGTGTGTGTGTGCGCGCGCAAGAAAACCATGTGCATTTTTGCACAAATAAATTTTTCCTAACAAAGTCCCCAAAGTATGAATTGTGTTTGGAAATTGTGTGGAAACAGTTCAATTCACAGAGTGCGCATGGAAATGCTTAAATTATTTCTTCCTGTCCATAAGAACAAAACAAATACGTATAGTTGTCCCTTCATATTTGCTGGGGTTTGGTTCCAGGACCCCCTGTGGATACCAAAATCCATGAATACTCAAGTCCCATTATATGCAATGGCATAGAAAAATGGTGTCCCTTATATAAAATGGCAAAATCAAGGTTTGCTTTTTGGATTATTATTTTTTAAAGAATATTTTCAAGCTGTTAAAACTTAAATCCGTGGATACCAAATCTGTGGATACAGGACAACTGTATTTACGTTCCTTGGTGGAACTGAGAGAAAGGCCTCCTCTGAAGATCTCAAGCTGGGTAGGCTTGTTGGGGGAAATTTAGCCCTTAAGTTTAATCAAACTTTTAAAATATAAGATAATATTCCATTTGATTTTTTTAAAGGAGTATCAGACCATTCCATGCTTTCTGTGTGTCTTAAGTCTGTATTAGCTGACTCATCTGAATTTGAGAACATTATTACTTCTCAGTCTAAACAACCTCATAAGGTTATTGTGCAAAGATAACATAGGGTAATCTCCTATCTTCCTAAAGAAGAACATTTACATTAAAAAAAATGATTAAAAAACCCGTGGACTTCTATGTGGCAGGTCTAGAAAATCATTAGCCATGCTGGCTATAGATGATGAGAACTATAGCCCAACACATATGGAGAATAGCTGGTCTGTGGGGAAGGTTGACTTACGTAATCAGATGAGTAGAAACTTAGGGTGCGTCTATACGATTAAAAAAAATCCGTTTGCGGGGTAAAAAATACGAATAGGCAGCCGTTCGTATGCATATGATCCGCCTACACGATTTTTTACCCCCCTAAACTCCGTATGAGCCCCCTTCCCCAGCTGGCTGGAGCGAGCAAGCCAAGCAGCAGTTTTAAATCTCCCGCCGCTTTTTTTTTTAATTTAAAAAGGTGCCTGCTTTGGGGACATTCGGTTTCCCCTATTTACAAAGTAAAATAAAAATAAATATATATAAAATTCACGGACTTACCGGACTCTCGCTTAGCCGGGAATCCAACATGGCGGCCACTCCCAATTCCCCTTCTTGCTAGCCCTGCCCCCTCTACTCGGCCAGCCAATCAGATTACACTGCCTGTTCGTATGTGTGCGGACGGGGCGTACAGACCATCAGCTATTTGAATGGCTGTACGTATTTTATGCCGAGATCAGCTAATCCTCCCGAACACTGAATCCACGTAGTTTACGGGGGATTCGCTAGCCCCCCTTCTGAATGACATGTATGAATCCGAACGGATGTGTGTACGGAAGAGTGATCTTCCAAACGGCATACGCGTACATACTTTTTTTACCGTGTAGACGGGACCTTAGAATACTCTACATGAAACAACCCTTTCTGTTTCCCTACCACATATGTGCACCCATCTGTCTGTCTGTCTGTGTCTGTCTATCTACCTACCTACCTATCTATTATCTCTACTTAGCATAGCCTCCAAGCTGGGAAATAATGTATACATTTTGAATAATTATGCCATATAATTTTTATATCCTTCAGAACTGTCTGCTGCTGCTTGCTTCTCTTCTTCCTCCTTCTCCTCCTTATATTTCATAGAATCATAGAATTGCAGAGTTGGAAGAGACCACGAGGGCCATCCAGTCCAACCCCCCTGCCACGCAGGAAATCACAATCAAAGCATCCCCGACAGATGGCCATCCAGCCTCTGTTTAAAGACCTCCAAGGAAGGAGACCCCACCACGCTCCGAGGGAGTGTGTTCCACTGCCGAACAGCTCTTACTGTCAAAAAGTTCCTCCTCATGTTGAGGTGGAATCTCTGTTCCTGGAGCTTGCACCCATTGCTCCGTGTTCCAGTCTCTGGAGCAGCAGAAAACAAGCCTGCTCCATCCTCAGCATGACATCCCTTCAAATACTTAAACAGGGCTATCATATCGCCTCTAAACCGTCTTTTTTCCAGGCTAAACATACCCAGCTCCCTAAGTCTCTCCTCATAAGGCATCGTTTCCAGACCTTTCACCATTTTAGTTGCCCTTCTCTGGACACGCTCCAATTTGTCAATATCCTTTCTGAATTGTGGTGCCCAGAACTGGACACAGTATTCTAAGTGAGGTCTGACCAAGGCAGAATAGAGTGGCACTATTACTTCCCTTGATCTAGACACTATACTTCTATTGATACAGCCCAAAATTGCATTGGCCTTTCTAGCTGCCGCATCACACTGTTGGCTCATGTTCTATTTGTGGTCTACTAGGACTCCTAGATCCCTTTCGCATGTAGTCTCATTCAGCCAGGTCTCTCCCATCCTATATTTATGCATTTCGTTTTTCCGCCCTAAATGCAGTACTTTACATTTCTCCGTATTGAATTTCATTTTGTTAGCTTTGGCCCAGCTCTCCAGTCTATCCAGGTCATTCTGAATTTTGATCCTGTCCTCTAGGGTATTAGCTACTCCTCCCAATTTGGTGTCATCTGCAAATTTGATAAGTATGCCCCTAATTCCCTCATCTAAGTCATTGATAAAGATGTTGAATAGCACTGGGCCCAGGACAGAACCCTGTGGCACCCCACTGGTCACATCTTTCTAAGATGAAGAGGAGCCACTGCTGAGCACCCTTTGGGTTCGGCCGGTCAACCAATTACAAACCCATTGAACAGTTAACTTGTCTAGCCCACATTCTACAAGCTTGTTTGCAAGAATGTCATGGGGAACCTTGTCAAAGGCCTTACTGAAATCAAGGTATGCAATGTCCACAGCATTCCCTTCATCTACCAAGCTGGTAACTTTATCAAAAAAAGAGATCAGATTAGTCTGGCATGACTTGTTTCTCTGAAACCCATGTTGACTTTTTGTGATTATGGCATTGCCTTCTAAATGTTCACAGACTCTCTGTTTAATGATCTGTTCTAGAATCTTCCCTGGTATTGATGTCAGACTAACTGGACGATAGTTGTTGGGATCCTCTTTTTTCCCCTTTTTGAAGATGGGAACAACGTTTGCCCTCCTCCAGTCTGCTGGGACTTCTCCTGTTCTCCAGGAGTTCTCAAATATTATTGCCAATGGCTCTGAGATTATATTTGCCAGCTGTTTTAATACTCTTGGATGTAGTTCATCTGGTCCTGGAGATTTAAATTCATTTAGATTAAGAAGGTATTCCTGTACTACCTCTTTACTTATTTTGAGCTGGATTTCCCCTATTGTGTCCTCTGTTCCATTCTCCTCAGGTTGGTCCTCCTTTTCCTTTTCTGAAAACACTGAGGCAAAGAAGGTGTTGAGTAATTCTGCCTTTTCTCTGTCCCCTGTTAGCATTTTGCCATCTTCTCCACGTAGCGGCCCTATCATTTCCTTCTTCCTCCTTTTGCTGCGGACATACCCAAAAAAACCCTTTTTATTGTTCTTAACCTCCCTAGCAAGCCTGAGCTCATTCTGCGCTTTAGCTTTTCTGACTTTACTCCTACACGTGCTCGCTATCTGTTTGAATTCTTCTTTGGTGATTTCCCCCCTTTTCCATTTCCTATATATGTTCCGTTTAAAACTTAGCTCCATTGAAAGTTCTTTAGTCATCCATCCTGGTTTCTTGAGACACCTCCCATTTTTCTTCCTCAATGGTACTGTTTGAAATTGTGCCTTCAGTATCTCCCTTTTGAGAAAGTCCCATCCGTCTTGAGGTCTCTTCTCTTTTAGTATTCTTGACCATGGGATCATCCCCAGTATTTCCTTGAGTTTACTGAAATCAGCTCTCCTAAAGTCAAGAATGCGTGTCTGACTATGCCTGGCTTCTCCTTTCCATTGTATAACAAACTCCAGGAGAACATGATCACTCTCACCTAAGGATCCCACCACTTGCACCCCATTAACCAGGTCGTCTCTGTTGGTTAGGATCAGATCTAAAATAGCTGACCCCCTTGTTGCCTCTTCCACCTTTTGGACCATGAAATTGTCTTCCAGGCATGTAAGGAATTTGCTAGACCTTGTAGTTTTGGCTGAGTTAGATTGCCAGCAAATATCAGGATAGTTGAAGTCACCCATCACTACTACATCTCTCCTTTCTGCATGTATGTTCATCTGTTCTAGAAAGGCAACATCCAATTCCTCCGTCTGATTTGGGGGTCTGTAGTAGAGTCCCACAATAACATCCCTGTTGTTTCCCTCCCCTTTAATTTTTATCCAGATGCTCTCCACCTGGCTTCCAGTATTGATGTCGTGGATCACTTCACTGGTGTAAATATCCCTGACATATAATGCTATTCCTCCTCCTTTCCTGTTTGGCCTGTTTCTCCTATAAAGGTTATACCCCTCTATTCCTACATTCCAATCATGAGACTCATCCCACCAGGTTTCAGTAATGCCTATTATATCATATTAGTTTTGTAGTGCAAGGAGTTCAAGTTCATCTTGCTTATTTCCCATGCTCTGTGCATTAGTGTAGAGACATCTGAGACCATATGTTCCCTTTACTTGCTCCCTGTGCAAGTTTTTTTGCCTCCCACTGTTGGGTCCTTGCGCTGTTTGCCTTGTTCCCTCTATGACAGTTTGACTATTTTCTCCAGCCCTTTTGCCTTCCAGAATACTGTCTCCCTCCCCCATTTGACTCAGTTTAAAGCCCTCCTGATCAAATTCTTGAGACTGTTGGCAAAAATGTTTCTTCCAACTGTTGTAAGATGCACCCCATCTCCTGCCAGAAGTCCCCCCGCATGGAAGCGCAGTCCATGATCCAAGAATCCAATTTGTTCTCGGCGACACCATCTACGGAGCCAGTTGTTTATGTCGGCTATTTTCCTCTCCCTTCTTGGACCATGCCCTTCAACTGGCAGAAGAGACGAGATGACCACCTGTGCATTCATTTCTTTCAGCTTCCTCCCCAGGGCCTCATAATCTCTTCTGATCTTGGGAAAGCTGTGCCTTGCAGTATCATTGGTTCCCACATGGACCAAAAGGAAGGGGTAATGATCCGTAGGCTTGACGAGTCTTGTCAGCCTCTCGGTCACATCACAGATCTTTGCCCCAGGGAGACAACACACCTCCCGAGTCATCTTGTCAGGCCCACATACCACTGCTTCTGTACCCCTCAGCAAGGAGTCCCCCACCACCACCACACGCCTCCGCTGAGGCTTCGCAGCTGCTGTTCCTTGCGGTGGTCCTCTCAAGGTCCCCTGCTCTACCCCTGAAGTCTGTCCATGCTGTTCTTCCTCGTTGTCCTTGATAAGGGAAAGGGCTTCGAATCGATTCTGTAGCTGCAAGCTGCTGGAAGAATCCCTGGATTTTCTTGTTCTGTGTGTGACATTCCTCCAGCTGTCTACTTCCTGTGTCCGTGAAGTGACATATTTCTCTCCTGCCTTTTCTCCACTTCTGGACTCAAAGTGGTTTACAATAAATAAAAAAACCTATCATTAAAAATCCACAAAATATAAAAGTTAAAACAAGATTAAACAATAAAAAATTGAAACCAGATTAAAACATATACAGTACTGCTAAACATACCCACATCCACCAGCACTACAATTAGCATGATCCAGCACATTATTTTGGTGGTTAAAAATTATTTAACCAATCTTTCTTTTTTTTTTTTAAGGACTCTATTTGTAAATACTGATGTTTAGAAGGTTTTCCCACAGCCTGATCCATTGTTTTAGAAAGTGGAATCACAGGGGTTTCTTGGTATAGTGTCGCATAGCTCTGTGGGATTTTATTGTTCACTAAAAGAAATCTCCCATTGATTTTGCTGTCTTAAACTTGGCACGATAAATAATTGGCAACAGCAGTGAAACGTCTGGACTTAATTTCTTTCTATAAGCATCCCAGACTCTTAATAAGTGTGGGATTAATATTTTATCTTTAATTGAACTTTTTTTTCCTTAAAAAATTGCCAACGTGATATGTTAAACGAGAAGCTTATTTTAAGGATGCCTTTCTGAACTTCAAGATCAAATCAATGTTACCAACTCTGCTGTTCATTTGTGTACATAAATTAACTGAAAGCTAATAGTGCAATAGCACTGCCCTAGTTAAACAGGTCTGGCCCCACAATCCATCTGGAAAGTTCTACCACTAAGGGATCATATGCAAGTCACATTGAGCTATTTGGGGGAAGACTGTGGAATAAATCAAATCATAGTAAAGCAAAGTTTGTTGGTAATGTTCCTCTTCCTTTTAATTACATATTTTTGTACTGATGGTTTTCCATAGTCATCTCTTCTTTGTAAGAGTATTTTGCTTTTTTTAATTTTTTTTTTTACAAAAGTAACAAGCCTAGAACAATATTTCATCTTTAATCATGCAATTTACTCTATCAATACAAGATTACTTTAGTTCAGGCACTGATGCAATTTATTTCTTCAGTAGAATTTCATAATTATCTTTGAATAGAGTCTTATTGTTTGCAGGACAAATCTATATATACCTATTTTGTCTCTTTTTATTTCCAGGAGAGCTTATTGAAAACTGTTCAATACTGATGGTGGGATTTTGTTCTCTATGACTAGTGGAAGCAGAACCCCATTTACAAACAGTACTTCAATCAAATTAAATAGAAATTATGCACATCCACTGTGACTTCTGTGTGTGGTCCACCACTTTCTAGCTGATGGTAAGGATCAGTCTCTTATTTAAGTCTGTACTGGAAAACACTGTACTGAAAAACAAGTCTGTACTGAATCTTCGTTTGCAAAGAAAAGCCAGAGAGAGACTGGAAAACATCATTCCTGACATTACCTTACTGATTTCATAACTGGAAATCCTACTGAACCAATGAAGAAGAAGAAATTAACAATCTGCTTAAACATAAGTCCTATTCATACATTAGTAATCTGTAAATGTGGATGGAAGATGGGACAGATGTGCTAACTCTGCCACCTCCATTCTGAACTGCCTCTGTTAGTTTGGAAGACATGCAGTGATGATATAAATATGTTCAGGTGAATTTGGCTACAATTTTCTAAGAGAAGTATGTATTATGGTATGTGCTGCACTTACATGCTGCAGACCTGTCTGCAGACCCATATCTTCATAGGAAAGGATTTTACAAACTGTGAGCATGGGAACAGCTCTGTGGTTATGAATGCATAACCCACCATGTTGTATACATAAAGCAGTGCAGTCCTTTGTCCCACCCCCTTGAATCTTCATCTGTCTTGCCATATGCTTCTATGGATCCTCATGCATCAACTTTGTATACTACTCTGCTATACTCTAGTAAAGCTTGTAGACTAGATACACACTGTGAGTGAGTGAGCTTTATTAGCAGTCTTATGTAGGCCACATGTGCCTACACCTACAGTCCAGCATGGCCCTCTTGCACTTGACCAGAAGGGACTCGTGTGCATACCTTGACATAATCAATGACAGAATGGCGCCTGTGCTAAATAATAAACATATTAACTAATTTATATTGGTGAGTCCATTAGCCCAGTGCAGTCTGTTTTCCTTACAGATAGCAGTTGACAGAGGACTTCTCCTGGCTTGCTGCTGCCCCTTTTAAATAAAGATACAGGGTTTTGAACACCTGTTGAGCGACTACTACCTAAACTATAGACCTCCTCATTGCATCTTCCTCCTTTTAATTTTTTCTACTTTTTATTTTAAAAACAATACAAAATAAAGACGTCTGAGTTATGATATGAATACTATTACCTTTGAAACATAGGAGATTTTCACACGCCGAAAATATCGCTGCCAGAAACCGGGACAGAAATATTTCTGTCCCGGAAGCAGCACCGCAGTTCGCATGCTCACCTCCCTCTCCCGTTGTTCCGTCGTCCTCGCTTTGGGTTTTTTCCTCTCTCTTCCGGAATATTTTATTCACGGCAAACTCCCGTTAGTAAAATATTCCGGAAGAGGGAGGAAAAAACCCAAAGCGAGGACGCCGGAACAACGGGAGAGGGAGGTGAGCGTGCAAACCGCGGCGCTGCTTCCGGGACAGAAATATTTCTGTCCTGGTTTCTGGCAGCGATATTTTCGGCGTGTGAAAATCTCCATAGTGCTTTAGCACAGACTATTCTGCAAAACACATTCATATTCTCCTAACATAATTCACATATTTCCTTTTGACACTTTGTTTAAATACTATTGCTCAGTGGCAATTCCATCCTAAGAATGTTGCTATTTTTTCTATTGTACAATTCTGACTTGGGAGAAAACTACACAATGACAAAGAGAAGGAAAATAGAAAAACCGTATAGAGCTTAGGAGAGACCTATGAGCAAACCTCCATCTTGCAGAGAAAGTTGTTTTCTGGACTACGAACCTTGCTTCTCCTTATAAACACCTCAGTGTGCACAAAGTATTATAGATGATGTGGAGCAAATCAAGACAGAATGAAGTCCTAATTGGCACAGGCTGGCATTGCTATAGGGTGGCTCAGGTGGAACAAAATATTATTGGTGATAAGAACAAGCTGACCCTGTCTAATGTCCAGCAATGCATTTCACAACTCAGCAGTCTAGAGAGGCTTCTTAGGAAACTGCATCTTGGCATCCAAAGAAAAATGTGAGAATCCCATTTGCAAGAAGCCGACATTGAATTCCCTCTCTGCAGACCACTAGTCTGCTTTCATTATACTGTCTCACATTCAAGTCAGCCTTCAAAGTGATTCATAACAGGTAATGCAGAAAGCATGTTGTTCGTTAATGGATTTGTTTTCACACTTGGAATCCACATTTAGGCCTGTCGTTTTTAAACACCCATCCTACTCTCTTATTTTAGCTAATTTTACCACCCATAAAATAATATTAAGAGAGACAAATGAGACTTTGAAGAAAATGCTACACTGTGGAATGTCTCTGTTCACTGTTCCACTTAGTCAGCTGTTCCCCTTTTTACAATTCCACATTATCCCACCTACTCTCAAAACAGATAGTTGGCATTATTTATCCACTGAATAGCATTGGTCTTTATTTTTTGTTATCACTCTGCTACTCTCTTTATCCTACCCATTCACCCTCCCCACCCCAAGATTTTTTGTACTTTTGCAAACTTTGACTTCCCTCTGATCCTGCTGATGTTTCCATCTTGTGCATGAGTGATGTCATTTTGTCTTATAAGACGAATGACACCCATGTATTTGTATCATGTATAGAAAACATTATTGGAATGGAATCTTTCCATTATGTTTGTGTTCAGTTTCCCCCACACTCACCATACACTATGATGCAGGTTCTGAATTTGAAAAGTAAGAAGCAAGATTTTCCTAGAAAATAAAAATGCAAACACTTTGCTGAAGGGCCCTGTTTCTAAACTAATGCCACAGGAAAAAGACTTTCCCACTCAAGTAAAGAATATTATTCTGTAAATCTTTTTTTTTTAGCGCACCATCAAAATTATGTCTTTAATTTATATCCCATTTTCTTCCAAAAACTGGAACCCAAGGCAGCTCACATAACAATTAAAAAGAAGCAGAGATAAAAACACAATAAATTAGTATGGAACACAAATAAAGTAGTAATAATATTAAATACATTAAACTATCAAAAAGTTTAAGAAGTGCAATACAGCTGGCCCTCCATATCTGCAGATTTCACTTATGCAGATTTGATCATTTGCCGTTGCCTCTGCTGTTGCCCTATGCCAGTCCCAGACCTGAGACTGAGAGAGACTGTGAATACGTGGGGAGGCGTGTAAGTCCCTATTAAAAATGGCATAGGGCAGCAGCACAGGCAGCAGCAAGCCTTGCCAGCCACCCGCTTTTGACTTGTGGAAGAACTCCACTGCCCCGAAGGCATCTGCAGTGAGTTGAATCTGAGGATCACAGTTTTTGTGTATGTTAAATATGGCTGGGGGAAGGGCTAAAGATATCCATGGTTTTTCCACTTTTGCCAAGGTCCTGCTCCTCTAACCCCAGTGAATATGGAGGTTTTGGCCAGTGGTACTTGATTAAGCTGGACATTATTATGTAATGGCTTATTGGACCCTACTCTGGCTTGCCCCCATCTCAGCCCTGTATCTGCCCCGGGGGTGGTGAGGACTGCCCGGGAGAAGAACGGGGCAAGCTGGGGTGTTTAGCCCATGCAGATAAGCCCTCAGATACCTGATCTATAGAGATGCCATGGATTGAACTTGGGATGCCAGACTCTTGGATGCAAAATATGTGCTTTCCAACTGTAGATCACATTTCTGGACTGTCAGTGAGGAGGCTCTGAGAAAGCAGTGATTCATTTAGGAAGAAAATATTCTGCATATGCTTCTTGTTTGTGCCTTCAAGTCATTTCTGATTTATGGTAACCCTAAGGTAAACCTGTTATGGGGTTTTCTTGATAAGATTTGTTCAGCTTTTGGCTTCCTTTGAGCCTGGAATGTGATTTGCCCACAGTCACCCAGTGGGTTTCCATAGCTGAACGGTGATCTGAACCCTGGACTTCAAAGGTGTAGTCCAATGCTCAGATTACTACATCATGCTGCCTCTCTCTGCATATGCTTAAAATATTTCTGATTAAGAATTCTCTGGCTTGATCTTCTGGCTCGTCTTTGTAGGCCACGACTTATGGCTGACTGCACTTGCAGTAATCAGTGTGGTCCTGCAAAAATATGCACAATATCCCATGGTAAAATTTAACACAGTTCCTTATAAATCTTAAACAAACAGGATACTTTAATGGAGAGTGAACAACTTGGGACAGGGTGGGCAAAGACACAAATTAGTGAAAAAAAATAATTGAACAGGTTTTATGATGAGATCTCATGCTTTAGGGGAACCTCATCCAACTAGACAGTTTGCAGACATTTTGGGTTCCCACCATCCTCAATGAGCAATCATAGTACATAATTTGTAGTCTACATGAAAAACTAATTGATATACAAAACTTTAAAATTACAAGAAGAACACTTTTGAAGGAGCTAAACATAAGCCCAGAGACAATTCTCATACCATTCTCTGTAAATCCCATATTTTGGTTTGAACATCAACAACTAAACCAACAAATCAATCAATACAAGTCAAAACATTAAATGATTCAATTATTAACATTAATAACTCTGAATTAAATTTCCCCAAATCTAATGAGCAGCATTAACAAATTCATTTTCAAACCCAATATTCCAAGCTCTGTATATTTGTTGTAAGAGCTCTGTTCTAAGGACTTTATCAGATGTGGCAAAAATTGCATGATTACAATATCACGGTAATATGAATGGTTTCCACTATCACATGACATTGTCATGTTCTCATGGTCAAACTGTGCTCCTGCCATAAATAAGGCATAGCTTTTAATTGACAGGACAAGCCGTCAATAGCTCCCAATATCACTTTTTTTGTGGTACTAAAGAGAGTGTGAAAACATGTCCTATAGTAATCATGAGATTACAGCATGAATGGGCAGTCCTCTTTCCCCCCTCCCCATTCCTTTTGAGAAAATGTCTGGTCGAGAACATGAAAACTATCCACAGGACACTTTTTATGAACTGTCCCAGTTTGTTTGTACGTTTTTAGGTTTAAGTGTTTATGTGTTTGTTTACTTTGCAAATTAAGGTGCATTTGGTGTTTTTGAACATGATTGTGTCTTCTCGCAAGAACTGCCAAAATCATCGAATCATAGAGTTGGAAGAGACCACAAGTGCCATCCAGACCAACCCCCTGCCATGCAGGAATCTCACCCATGCAAAATCACAGAAATAAAGTCCCATTCTTAAAGTGCTAGTGGTAGTTGTGTGACAATTCCATGGTGGTTCTTTTGTGTAATTACAGCAACATGCGATAATAAGTGTAATAATGCCACTATGTTTCTGCTTTCCTCATTTGTGGAATTGCAGCATTTTTAGATGCTAGTCTGATAAAGTCCTAAGTAACCCCTTCCCCCAGCACTTAAGACATACTCTGCTGCAGCTTGGGACAGTCTAACCCAACTGAAAAGGGTATTTATCAAAACAAGCTATGGTAGCTAGTTTCTGTCAAGCTACTATAGACTTTTAGCCTCAGCCATTTATATACAGTTCTATCAAACAACAAAACAACATCTATCCTTGGGGCTCTCCTTAGTAGAAATCACAGCAACAACCTTCTGGGAGTTCTGTTCTATTGTGATCAATCCTCCAACCAGGCACTTCCCCAAACTCATTTCAGTTCTCACTGTGTTGGCATTTTAGACGGAGATCTCCTGAGGTGAAGAATTAGTTCCTCTAATCTGTTGCATCCCTGGAAAAGGGGATTTTTTTTTCAAAAGACAAAGTAAACATTGCAAGTCTTTGCTTGATGAGAGTACAGCAGCTACCACAATGCATTTCAATTGCTCTGTATTCTATGCTGCTTGTCTCCCTTTTTAAGAGTTATTATAGTAAAATACCGTGACTAACAGCAAAAGCTTTGTCATTGTTTTCTGCTCTGGCCCTACAGTTATGATTAAGTGCACTCTCCTCGCTCTTTGCTACTCCAGGCACAAGCTTAGCTTATGAAAATGAAGCTATCTTCTTTACTTATTCATACATCATTATTAACAGCCATACAACAGGGGGAAGAACAACAACAAGGGCTGCAGTGCAGGCATGACCATATAGTGAATTGATCAATTTAGGCTGAATTAGATTGGGTTGTCCCAAATAAGGTAACATCTCTGTGATTAAAGAAAAGAGGCTCCCACTATAAGAGGGGAGCCTCCTGGATTTTATAAGGAATAACATCCCAACATCTCATTTCATGATCTCCCCCCCGCCTTTTGCATTTAAGTTCTACTACTTTTAGTAACAGAGGTTTCAGTGGAAAAAATTAGAATATGAAAAACTATGCACTAGTTACATTTTGATTTGCAGCACAAGAAAAAAGGAATATCACTGACAACTGCCATTGCCCTAGCTTCAGATGGAGAGAAGATGAGACAGGCTGGGCTCCGTCATGCCTAGGCCCAGAAAGAGATTAAAGGACCTCCCTTCATCCCAACTGCCACTGCCTTGGTCTCAGAGGGAGAGAAGAAGAGGGAATTTATGCTGGACTTAAACACCTCCACCACTGCCATCTCCCTTTCCTTGTGTGTCCTGTCTATTGTACACCTGAGGGCAGGGAACTTTTTTTCTTGTTCTTTTTCTTGTAAAGCACCATGTACAGTGATGGCTCTATATAAATAAATGATAATAATAAGAAAGTTATTGGACTGGGACTCAGGAGAATTATAATGCCAAATCAGTGCAATGGTTAAAATAGTGGCCTTGGATGTAGGCAATAAATATCTGCCTAGTTATGAAGCTCACTAATTTGACAATTTCACAGCCCAACCCAGCTCATAGGGCTGCTTCTTAGTATTTGTGAGGGCAAAGAAAGAAACTTTATTCAATTTATACCCTGCCTTTTTCCTGGCAAGGAAATATGATCCACGTTAACACCTTCCTAGATGTTGAAAATAGGCTTTTCCCCATTTGAGTCTATGAGTGCATATGCAAGTTAAAACCAATAGCTTGGACTTCAGTGAAAGAAGCCCTCATTATACTTCCAAGATACTAGTAATATTGTATAACTTACAATGCCTTGCTGTGTGTTTTATCCTACACCTCATGATATCTATTTAACTTGTATGTTCAAAAACATACCCACACTTTTAAGAATACCTTGCATCTGTAGGGCTTCTTTCCCTAACACAACATATATCCTGAACTTCTGATTTCTTATGGTGAGTGGACTGCATAAGAAAAGAGATGCTTGTTAGAAAAGATGTAAGTTAAGTTTATGGAATGCAAGTCAGTTCAAATGAATATAATGAATATACTGTTCAAATGAATGTACTGTACAACCTCCATATCTTTAGGATCAGTACCTGTGGTTTCACTTAACTGCATCTGAAAAAAAGTTATCTCTAGGCATTTTCTAGGTCCTCCAGTGCAATTCTATGGCATGCTTCCACTGGATGTTGCCCACAGAGTCGCTCTGGACGACCTAGAGATTCCTAGAAAGGTGTTCTATAGAATGCTTGGGCCAGAAGTAATTCATTTCAATGGGTCTTGCTATTATCCATGGTTTTGTGTTTCCACATTAAGTCTAGGAATGTCTCCCCTGAGGACATGGGGGGTTGTACTCTAATTTGTAAGATACCTTGAGTTTTCCTTAGAAAAAGGCAACCAAGAAATACTATTTATTATTTATTGATTTATTGGATTTATATCCTGCCTTTCTCCCAAGATGGGATTCAAATACTGCTACCACTCCTTATATAATAATTATGAGAAAACAGAAACAAAAAGAAGCTTCCATAAACTCTGGAGCCATGTTTCACCAAGGAAATGTAAATATCAACTTCAATATACTTCATACCTCATGAGTAAGAAAGTGTAATATTACAGTCGGATGTCACATTTACTTATTTTAAAATTCAATAAAATGTGAAGTGGTATAAGAGACTATATACTAAAACTGCATATGGTAACGTTTTACATTGTAATACTCTTATTACATAACATTCAAAGCTCAAACCACAAAGGTTTTCTTACATGTAGATTTTATTTGGGATTACATGATATTATAGGAATCATAGTTTCTGTTTTTTAAAAAAGTCATTTTACATGCATAATTCAAGTTCAAGTTTTACATGCATAAGATTAGCCCCAATAGTTAAAAATATAAGAAGTGATTATCAGGTTACCTTTCTGCTCTTTCAAATCAAGCTCTTTCCTTGTCTACTGGCCTGGCTTGTTTAGATTTCATGACCTCTGGGTACAGACTTCCATGTCTGATCTTCTGTTTGTCACTATTTCCTAGCCTTGGTGTTCCTTACCTGTAAAGCAGTTCTCTGTGACCAGGTCTTGCTATAAGATACAGCTTGGAAGTCACATGTTACTTTTTGGGAGTAATGAAGGAACACAACATTGTTAACTTTGCATAATAATGTAACAACTGGTATCTAGTTTCCGTGTATCTTATAAGTATCATGTATTTGTTATCTCTAAAACTTTTGTGTGTGTGTGGGGGGGTCAATTGGGATGATTTGGACATGTTCATATGCCTTGGATTTTTTTAAAGAAGATAATATTAAAAAGTGAAATGTTTGTGACGAATACATTATGTCACTCTTCTAGTAATGAATAAAGGCTAGCACATTAGTATGTGCATATGGAGGGCAGATAAGATAATACTTAATATGTCCTTCCTTTTTAAAGCTCTAATTTCAGAACTGTGTAAGAATCCTTGATTCATACTAACTCAGATGTAGATTTATATTGCGCAAATCATTCCATTCTATTGCTCATGTGCTGCAATAAAGAAAATCCATTTCTTTAGTGAGAATTCTTCATGTAACTCTTTACCCCTGCATCCATTTTGTACCCAATTCTGGTTAGCAGGCTTTGAGATTTCAGTAAAACACACAGCAGATCCAATAATCTTGAAGTCTGCCCACTTTTGCTGTACAGTAGCACCCAACAGACAAATATTTAACATTAGTAATACAAGAAAAGCTGAATTATATACATGATTTACAAGCATGTCTGCCTTAAAAGGGGGGGCAGGGAACAATCTACCAGCCAGAGCTAACACATGACTACTATTCATTTCACCAGATTTCATCAGCCCACTGTGTTAAGCCCACTGCAATGAACAAAGATTATGCAAGAGCTGTGCATGGGACATTGAGGGGATAGTATATATTTGTACCATATACTAGAAATGTGATTACAGGATAAAAGTTCCCCTACTCCCATTCTGTCTTGTTGCTAAGTGATAATGTAGTCAAATGATCTTGAAGGAATGTGCTGAAGGCATGAAAATAATTGCTCATGCACCACAACTGTGTCTTTCACAGATGCATTATTTTATTATTCAGGGGGTAAAGCTCTCTGATAAGCTAGGTAGTTAGCACAAGTCTTGTCAGGAGAATGCATCCAAGTAATGGAGAACACAACAGTTTCTATGTTCTGTTCAGTCAACAGTATTATCCCAACTATCTTCTGATAACCACAATCAAATTTTAAATATGATGCAGTGGTTGTGCTTTAGCAATGTTGAATATTATCACTTTACTAAGGAATTAGTAATTACGTCTGGCACTCCAAATAACAGTGCTTTGTTTTCTGCAGAGACTACACACCAACAGTGGGCAAATGAGCTATTTAACCCTTGGAAAATACAACCCCCAAAGGCTATTACCCATGCATTTTATTCTAGCTGTGTGCCAGAGAGGGAAGATATCTCCCTTCTTCCTTTATCATGTCTGGAGCACTTGCACAGCTGCTTCCATCATGCTACGCAGTAAATTGATTTGGCATAGAGCTAGGGGAATCTATGGTCCTACAGATATTGTTGAGCCATGTTTCCTTAAAACTTTATCACTGGCCATTCTGACTGGAACTGACGGGAGTTGTAGTCCTAACAACATCTGGAGGACCTAAGTTGTCTACCACTGACGTAGAGAAAGTGTTTTTGGAAAAGAGCTGTCTGGGTAGAAGAAAGGAACTGAGTGACTTCCAAGGATAGATTGGTTCAGAAAGTATTTGCAGCTGTTTCCATTTTGGGGGGGGGGGGAAACAGCTCTCCTTTTCCCAAGCCCATCTGATGGAAATTCAGCAATTCCCTAATGTTAGATAGTCCCATGTTCAGGACTGTGAAATTTTTTCTTTTGTTCAATATGTATGTTAGGTTCTTATTGTTACTTTGTAGTAATCAGGAAGTTACCTGGCATATATTTAAGACGTTGTTCTTGTGATATATATATATATATATATATATATATATGAATGATGCAGGCAAAATGTCAGAAATAAACTCTTCTGGAACACGGCCTCATAGCCCGAAAAAAACCCAAGGGAAATCTATAGATGCCGGCTGTGAAAACCTTTGACTTCACATTGTACCCTTTTTGTTACAAGACCAGCAACTTCACATTTCAGTTAAAAAAAAAAATCTGGAATCTGAATAAAGAGCTATCGCAAATACAATGTCTTAAAAGCAGAGAGCTACTGTATCAATTAATCCTCTTGATCTTTACTAATGCATGCAATGGAAGCAGCATCCACCTTTATAGAGCAGTAAAACAATTTTTATGGGTTTTCCATCCATTTCATGTCTTGATGTATATTTTAATCAAAAAGGATAAGAACGAAGAGTCAAGTGACCATAAATCTCTCTTTGCTTACTGTGACAGAGAAACCCCTTTTCAGCTATATTTTAATGCCCCAGCTGTCCATAAATTAAACCTGATCTTGAGATTCTCCAGGAGAGCAAACTACTGAGTCACCTTTCAAAGAGCCAGTGTGTCCCAGAGAGTTGTCTCATACCTGTAATCTCTTTGAGCATACTTCTCATCCTACCAGCTGATGAGCACCCCATTACATGTAATAATTAAGGACTGTAACAAAGCTTGTTACAAATGCTGTGCAAGGTAGGCTAGTCATGCATGCTTTTATCTAGATAGTACATTTTCTGCCACCGTCTCACTTTCCCCATTGACTCTAGTAATACAACAGGCTCAAAACTCTAGGACAGGGGTGGTGGTGAATTTTGCTGTCCACGACCCCTCAAAAAAATGCACTTTACACTTTTTTTTTTTTTTTGGACAACTGGGTGCAACCAGAAGTTCATTGCAGTCCAAGAAGGACTAATTTCATTTATGCTCAGACTGAAGTGTGATTCCTGACTGTAGCTACATAGAGCTCCTCTTGAGCTTCACAAGCAGTGCTGGCTAAAAAATTGCCAGAGCCACCAGGAGCATTGACTTCCATCTAATGCAAAGTGCAGGTCTTGCCATGCTGGCTGAGTGGATTTGGGGAGCTATAGTCCAAAAAGTAGCTTTTCCGAGCTCTATATATTGCCACCTAACTCTTGGGAAAAAAACTCCCCATATGAGCCTTCCTGTGCTCTAAGATCTGTGAAGGAAGGTTCTCTTTTTGTCCCAGCACCATCCAAGGGATGTCTGGTGAGGACAAAAGAGGTTGCTCCCACGTTGTGGAACTCTTTCCCTGGGATGTCTGATAGTTCTCCTCCTTGATTTACTATTTACTATTCAGTATTGTCATCTGGAGAGCCAGTTGTAGACACAAAAAGAATGAAAACACTGAAAATCATCTGGGGCTGAACTATGATGCTCCACACATGGTGAGGGCTTTCAGTCCAGTGCTTTAAATACACACTGAAACCATACCACAACAAAACCTACAATTTAAACATGCACATAGTGAATCCTACAAATTACATTAAATCTGCTGATCCATGTGGATCAACAAAGGCAAAATATGCCCCTGGAACATATCTGGGGGAGACACGCAAATTTAAAAAAGGAATAAACTATGATCGTATAAGCACAATCTTAGGAAAGGTGGAACATGAAGAACAAAGAAAGGATGAGAAAATGGTCAAAATGGCTTTGTATATCTGAATGTGCACCTCCTCCAGTACCGACCTACTTGCACATTATGACCATTAGATTATGACCTTCTCTGTGTGCTTTCTATAAAAGAAGTGCACTTGCTATCTACAAAAGATAGCTATCTTCAGTGGTGGCACCCTGATTTTAGAGTACCTATCTATAGGAAGTTTGCCTGGCATTAATACTATCTATTTTTTCAGTAGTGATGGAAAGAATATTTGAAAAATGGTCCCCTCACAACAAGGAGAATCCTGGGCTGAAGAGAATCTTTGCAGTTAAGGTTTTATTCTGTATAAATTTCACACAATTTGAGTGTGTGCATGCAAAAAAAAAAAAAAAATTCCTTTGCAGAAAATCCTATTCTCTACAGGGGAAAAAAAGCCACAGGGAAAAAGCCCTGAACTGCAGTATTTTCTGTGCGGAAGCTATTTCTGTGTGGAAGTACTATTTTCTGCCCAGAAAATGCTGTCTTCTGTACAAAATAACTACATGCAAATTTTGTGCAGAATAAGAAACAAACTACAAATAGTTTTTGAAAATGGTGTACGCTTGTAGTGAGAAGATAATTGCTTAAATTATTTGATGCTTCCTTCAAGAATAAAATAAGCAAAGAACTACATCCCTGCTTTTCAGTGCAGGGTCAAAAACCAGAACAACAGTTGAGTATGTGACTGAACAGCACTGTTCTCAGGTAGAACCTAAAACCCAGAAGCAAACTGTGTGTGATAGAAGAAAGAACTTATGGATCTCCAGACTCAATACCTTGATGCTGTATAGCCTTAACTTAGATGATAATACAACTCTTGCCTCCAGCAACATCCTTTGAATTCCATGCTTAGATCCTGCGAATTATATTATGACCACTGCAAGCTATTTGTCATTTCTATTCCAACTGACATCACCAAGGAAAGCGGAAACCCAAATGTCTTATGTTGTATTCATGCAAATATCTGTTTTCAATAATTTTATTTTAAACACACACACCTATGATGCTAGTCGACAGTTTTAAACCTCTGTATTATATGAACTTACTACAGCCAGCATGGTGTAGCACTTTGAGTGTTGGACTATGACTCTGGAGACTAGAGTTTGAATTCCCACTCGGTCTTGAAAACCCATGGGGTGTGATCTTGGGCAAGTCACATACTCTCAGGCCTTGTCTAGATGAGCTGTTTACCCCATTGTGGCCCCATCTTGGAGCCTTGCAGTCCTAACAACACAGGGCTTTTGCACTGTTTTGCCCCCAGGCCGTCCTGACAATCTCCAGGGCAAAGACAGGGCTAAGATGGGGTAAAGCCCATTACACCATTGTATTATTTGAGAATTTACTTGTGGGTCCACCATGAAGAATTATTAGATTAGCAGGCACTAGAGACAGGGCCTTTGCACTGGTAGCCCCTTGTTCATGGAATTCTTTCCCTAGGGAGGACTCATACATACAGATCTATGCTCTTGATTTTTAAACCGGAACAAACCATATAATGAAAGCTGTCTGTTGCCAGCAAAGTGGTGTTATTTGCTTAGTCACTCCTATGGCAAGTGTAAATGACTGAGCACTGTACCTGTTCACACTGATTTTTTTATGGCAAATCAGAATTCCTGCAGATCCCTGGCTTGGTATGTCATGTGACTGCATCCAAGAAGTGAGCTCTAGTTGGGGCGTATAACCCGACTAGGTTTATACTGCGTACGCTATGGGCGCTATTTGCTAATATAAGATTTTTGAAACTGGATGTTTCCGGACATATCCTAACTGTTCTCTCCCTTCCCTGGATTTACAGAATAAAATCTGAAGGGACTATTTCTTGGGGGGTTGTAATGAACATGCAGAAATGAACACATAAAATACTCCTGCCTCCAGCTGACAAATACTGCTATTTGTAAACATATATATGTATTGCTTCTTGCAGGGAGGATTGATTTGTTTTTATGCAGAAGCCAATTCACATTGTCAACATTAGGCTTCCAGACAAGTTATAGATCCACACTGTTACAAAGAAAGATTTAAATGCTGTGAGAAGAAGGAACTAACAATTCTGAAGGTTTAAATGAGTGTCCATTTATAAGTCTCAGGCACTGAACTAGTCATATATCATGTAGAAATAAGGCTAAAAGTTAATGTTTTCAGTAGAATTTAGTCACATACTTGACTAGAATTAGCCTGGAGCTCAATGGAACACTCATCTTTGGCAAGGAAACTATGTAATATGGAGAATTACATAAAAGTATCTAGTTTTTATAGCACAGGATGGTTTGTGTTCATCCAGTAAGTGCCTTGGATCTCCATCCAGTACGAGAGCTTATACTGAATGATGTTACACTAAAAAATAAATACGAAAATATGAATGTCTTCCTGATTACCTACCTACCTATATCTATAGCATCCAGTGGATACAACTGCTGAGATTGCATCCTGTTCCATGCAAAAGCTTTTATTTGTTAACTGATGATAATGTTTTCTTTCTGCTTTGTTGAAACGATTGGAAATGGGCTGTATTGCCAAAGTGTGGCCCAGAGCTGGTAAGCCATCAATGTGTCATCTCATTTGGATACATGCAGAGAGGTAAACACAATCTCATCACAGACTAACCACAAGTGGTCCGTACAAACATAGGACCAGATGGTAATGCCTGTCACTGCAATGGGAAAACCACTGCAGCTCATCAGTTTGGATTTACAAGTTCAGGTTCAAACCTCACCTTTCTCAACTGATTGACAGTGTTATCTTGAATAAGTGGTGTGATTTTCTCACCCTCTCCATGAGGACGAGCACATCATAGTCATAGAAAGCATAGACTCATAGAATCATAGAACTGTAGAGTTGGAAGAGACCAATGGAACACTCCATCATCTAACTCCATCATCTATCAAGGAGATACAATCAAGAGTTCTGCTCTACAGAGGTTTATTGACTCCAAAGCATTACATAGCTTGAAAGCTAGTTCTATGCAACCTGTACTCCACCCAGAGATTATCTATTCCTCTTGGGCATCATGTAGGGCCAGCATTCATTAAGCCACTTCACGTTCAGCCACTGTGCACAATCAGACACCCTTTGGTCTCTAGTCTCAGAGTAGAGAAGGGTAAGTCCTTCAAGATCACACACCACTACTGATGCAGTAAGTATGTAACACAAGCCATTTCTTCAAGCTCTTAAGAGCTGCTCTGGAGGATGGGGAAGCTGGCCAAACTGTAGGTTATGAAGCTGGGAGCCAAACCCTTGGGGAGAACCCTCTGCAGAGCACTTCCTTGGCTTCCTCCCTCTCTGTCATGGGGAAATATTTTTTACTTCCTTAGTGGCTGCTTGGCTATTTTTTATTCCTCTGCCCTTGAATCTTCCTGTGGCAGTCTTTCCAGACTGAGAGAAACCCAGCAACGCCCTCAATCTCATTTCTTCCCTCTGCTTTCTTGACTACAGTGCCAGTTTTTATTTCTATGATGTTGTCCCTCTCCCCCAGTCTGTTGAGTTTCTGGAATCTTCCTGATGCTAGGTGACTGATCATCAGCACATCTTGTCATTGGCCAGGGTAGCAGCTGGCAGCTTCCCCAACCTGTGAGAAGCACTCCCTGACATCCTCTCATGTTTTGCCTTAGACTGCCACCTGACCTGCATCTCAGAGTTCCTGTGAGGACATGCAAACTAAGTCATTGCAAACACTTTGCAAATTGAAAGTGCTATATAAATGCAGTAAAACATTGGCAGTAGTATGTTGCTGCCTTGGCATAAGAGGTTGTACTTGATGACCTTCACATTCCTGCCAGTTCCTCAATTCTATGATTATTTATAAGCTACTACCCAAGAGACCATCCTACCTATGACAAAACATTAATAGAAAAATAGTCCACAGAGAGAATAAAACTTATTTGCAGATAAAAAGAATAAGGCAGCATTTGTGCAACCTCTGCTGATAGAAAAAGATTTGTCTGGAAGGGGGTAAACTGAAGGCCAGTCTATTGTGGGCATTTTTCATTCCATACCATTTGTTTACTTAAAGCTGAGCACTCCCACTCATTCTGAAGAATATCACTGCAGCAAAAGAGATGGAATACCAAACAAAACCAAATGAGTAGGAGAGGGGAAAGGGAGGAAAAGAGCCACAATAATCTCATCAACATCTCTTTTTCATTATTTAATTAATACTGTGATTTCTTCAATTAAGATGAACATAAGACAAATATTTGACAATATATCAGAGGGTTCCAAATCACTGTTCTGAACCAGAGATGCCTGTTTTAAATGTTGCCAATGGGTTAAAGTTGTGCAGCACATAGGCAGGAGATTAAGAGGAGGATGAAGATTTTCATTAAGGACATATAGGTTGGGTGATAAAGAAAAGAAGGTGGAAAGGAGCTGAGATTTTGCTGGAACACAAGCTGTCCCCATTATGAATTCTGGGCACCACCTCTTTCACTTCTATAATATTTCACTCATTGATTTTATTGTCAAATGAAAAGGCACTTGTTCCAAATGGCATTTAGTGAGACAGATGGGGAGAGACTCAGACTTCATTACATGGAGTCTGAATGCTGGATAATGTTGATATTATATGGGCCGAAGGCAACGGGGTGCAAAAAGTCTCTATGTCTTGACACTTACAGAGCCACTATGGTTTACCTCTCAATAGATCAGGGATGGGGATTGCATAGTCCTCCAGATGTCTTTGGACTACAGCTCCCAACATTCCTCACCATTGGCTAAAGCTAGCAGGAGCTGTTGGGAATTGCATTCCAATAACTTCTGGTGGGCCACATGATTCTCACCCCTGAAGTAGATTAAGGGCTCTGTCACTCCTGTCTTGCTTTGCCTATGGTTGCACCCATCCAGAGTCAGAGGTCTCTCAGGAATACACTTCCTAGACAGTCCTAAAATTATAATGGAATAGATTACCAGGAGTCACACATTTTTCTGCAGAGCACTCAGCATCTGTTTTCTAACCATGGTGAAATACATTCCATATGTGCACACAGTGGTTTTGGTGTGATCCCAGGTTGCTGGTGTCTGTATGTGGGACTAGCAGGCTATTTGGTATGCAAGGTGCGGGATTCTGTAGATTAAAAATAGCAATTTCCCCTAATTTCACTGGGTTATCCTGCACTATAATGTTATGAGTGATGGAGAAAACACTTTTTCCAACCATGCACCATTTTATAAACCACTATCATGATGACTCCTTTTGCTTAACATGCTTTGTTCTAAACTAAAAGAACCACCACCAATCCCCACCATCACCAAAATCCAACACCTCAGCTTCTAAATGAAGGCAAGGTGCTTCAGTCCCGTGATTGTTTGGTTGTCTTTTTCTATACTTCTTCAATATATAGCTACACTACCTGAAAAGCAGTTGCCTGAAGGTGCACAGGATACCTAACACAACCATATTACCAGACTATATAAGAGCATTATAATACTGGCAGATTTATGTTCCCTCTCCTAATGCTCCTTTTCAAGAAATTTACCCTTTCTAAAACAGTGGCTGTACTAGCTGAGCTGACATTTTCATCAAGCTATTCAATGCAACGCCAAAATTGCTAGTGAACATCCCATCAGCACATATGAGAAGTTAAGAAGGTCTTTTTTCCCCCCTTTTTTTGCCCCATACGCATCATTTTAATGCTTACTTGGGCTGAGGTCTATATCTACACTTTATTTTATGAGTCTTTTTAGAGACCTAAAAACTGAGCTTACACTGAGTCTGACCATTACTAAAAGCAGACATTAATCAAACCTGCCCATAATTTTCCTGGACCTGTACAGATGACTCCTTTCTAAAAATTCAGCTTTATGTTTAGTACCGTACTTCTGAATCTTCTGGTATGGAAGCCAACCATAGGAACAAAGTGCACCCTTTTTTCCTTGTCCCCCCCCCTTCGGGCTTGTAGTGTTTTATTTTATTACATTTTAGATGTCTTTTTAATGCTGTTTTAAACTTGTATTTAACTTATAGTTTTTAAAACTGAAGTTTAGTTTAATTGTGTTTTAACTTTTGAACTCAGGGTTTTAACTATATTCTATTTTATAGAACATTGTACAGTACTTTGATTCCCATGCTGGGAGAAAGGTGGATATTAAATGAATGCATGCATGCATGCATGAATGAATCAGAACTGGGCTTCTGAGACTGCCAATGAAGAACCTGATCCTGAGAATGATCCATGGTGTCTCTCCTCAGGCAGAGGCTTCTCTTTTGCTCAGGGTTCCACCTTAGAATGGAAAATGCTGAAGGTGTGGATCATGCTAGCTGCCAGTGCAACACTGAACCCCCCCCCCCCGATGAGGTGGGGAAACAAAGAACAAATTGTACAGTATGGATTAGCCCACAGACTAGCTTGCAAGAGGGCTTGATGTTTGAAGTGGATCCCCAACACAGGCATCTATCCTAGGTCAGATCAGTTTCTTGGTCAGATCAGTTTACTGCGTGGCTGATCTTCAGTATGTCTTTGTGGAGCTTGCTAAGATCCTTCCACTTAGCAGCATCTCCAGGGTATTGATGGGTGAGAAATTTGCTAGATTCATATTTTAATGTGAACGTACCCAATTCATACCTTCAGGAAATGAACGTGGACCTGAATGCAGTCATTTGCATTCTGAGAATTAGAACTGGGAAAAGTTACCATTTTGGACAACCCAGGTAGCCATCTTGGGTGAAGATTCTGAGAGTTGCACTCACAAATGCAAATTGCAGCATCCACTGGAGGTGCACAAAATTAATACATTTGAAAATGTGTATAAAAATATGTACATTTTGGGGAAAAAACAGGTATAGAAATCCAAATGTTTGTGTAGAAAAAAGAAGAGATGCTCATAAACTGATATAGACCAAGACATGGAGGTAAAAAATAGAGAACCTGAACAAGACTGAGCTTGACCATCCCTGTTCCACTGACTGCAGCCTTAATACAGGAACAGCAGTAGTGAATAACTCAGACAGGGCCACATTACTACTAGTAGTGTTGCAGAGTAACAACTTCCAAGGCTACAGTTCTTTTGCTGTCACTTTATGAAATGAAGCTTACAGTGCACCACATCTACATAAACGAAAGGAGATCGCAGATTAAAACAATGGCAAAAGGCTGCAGCAAGGAAGAGAATGGAAGCAGTAGGGACATCTTCAGATCTATAGGGAAGCCAGCTCCAGCAGGCTCTTCCCTTATGTGACTAAAATCTGGTAGCAACAAATATGGGACAGTAGAACTACTCCATCAACTTCGCTGAAAAACCAGCTATATCTGCCTGTTCACCATTAATGATTCTATTGCATTTAATCATTTTTTAAAAAGTAATACATGAGTACGCTTTTTCCTCTTCCCTCCTAATCCGTTTTCCTTTTGCATTTAATTCTTTAGACTGGCACCTTGAAAACAGGAATTGGCTCATTACTTATCCCAGTAAGTTGTTCTGGGAACCTTTTTTCATTGAAGAATGAGGTAAAAATGCCCCCTCTTTCTTTTCAGCTCTGGGGATAGAAAACAGGAGTTTATATATTGTTTACGTCCACTTTCAGAATGAGAGAGAAAAACCCAATGCTGTCATTTTATTTCCCATCAGGTGGGGAGGATAAATTTTTCAACAATGAAGAGACACAACAACCTATCATAAATTATGAATGTTAAGGTAGGTCCTACCTCTTCCCCTACCATTTCTCTGCTCTTCTCTCCTCAGTCCTCAAGACTAATTTTATATGTAATTCTGAGGACATATCTGATGAGAGAATTAAGACGTAGGTAAGGCAGAATTTCTAAAGACAATGAAAAGCCTCTACATAAATGATTTGTGGTCAGGGTGATTAATTAAATTCTGTTATGTCGATAACAGAAAATTATTTTCAGCACTGCAGTAAAAGAAAAAAATATGTGGTTTTGTTCCTAGATTTTCTTATCAGCTTACAAAACTGAGACACATTTAATAACTTTTAAGAGCTTTAGGACAAAGTCTTTGCTTTGTGGGATTTTTCATTTTGTGGGTGTTGTTCCTAGCTAATCCTTTCTATAGAAACTTACAATTGTCTATTGAGGCATTCAGTGATTGCGTCCACGGAGAGGAACAGAATGTGTACTGTAACCATGACCTCTCCACCCACAACTTTCCTATGTTTACCATATGAAAGTACGGAGGGAAAATGTACAACTACATTTGGGCAAAGGTAGGTACAGGGCCACAGTGGCTGGTACTGTATTAGGGACATACACACTTGTAAGTGTCCCTCAGGCATGGGGATGTCCCCTTTTAGGGGGTGCAGGGGCTCCTATTCCCTCCCTCCCTCCCTCCACAGCAACCCCCCCCCCCGACTTACTGTAAAGCCCCTGAATCTGCCCCACACAACCATTCTGTGTTTTGCAGCAAGCAGGTAGGATTGGAGAAGTGTCTGGCTACATTCCTGTTCGTTGTTTTGTGCCTTCAAGTTGTTTACAACTTATGGCAATGCTAAGGCAAACTTATCATGGGGTTTTCTTAGTGAGATTTGTTCAGAGAGGGTTTGCCTTTGCCTTCTTCTGAAGCTGAGTGAGTGAGACTTGTCCAGGGTCACTCAGTGGGTTTCCATGGCCAAGCAAGGATTTGAACCCTGGGCGTAGTCCAACTCACAAACCACTACGCCATACTGGTTGTCTATACCCTTGTAGCGAGATGCAAAATGATGCCTTCAGCACACAGATCTGCCAGGGTCCTCAAGTGGTCCCAATCTTGCTCTAATCATTTTGTGTCTGGCTATGGGGATGGAGCCAGATACTTCTCCAATCCTACTTGCTAGCCACAAAGCTGAGAATGGCAGTGCAGTGTCACGACAGAAGCTCTGCAATAAGCTAGAGGGAAGACCCTGCTCAGCAGGGTGCAGGTCTGTGTGTAGATATTTATACTATGCTGAGAGGATGTTCGATTGAGGTTAGTGTGTGTTCAGGGTGCATTCCACAGATTTAAATACTAAATATGTGAAGAGGTCTGTTATTACAAGTCTACACTGATATATATCTGGTCTCCAAATGATGATGATGGCAAGTCAGGACAAATAATGTGATTTGGGCCAACAATTTTCATGGACTCTCATGCAACTAAAATGTCTCCAAATAGTCAAACAACCACACAGAAGATTTGCAAGAGGAGCAGATGATCAAAAATAGCCCTCTCAGGTATGTGAACTATCACCACAGGTAAATGAGTAACTTTACATGAAAAGTAGTAGTAGTAGTAGTAGTAGTAATTTATTATTATTATTATTATCCCGCCTTTCTCCCACCAGTGAGACTCAAGGCGGCTATAAAGTTGGAATCCAGCATTATTACTTTATACCAGGTTGATGAGAGTCAGATTTCACTGACAGGGCACAGTGCATACATTAGTTTCCTGCAACCCCTTTCTTTACTTACCAGCACTAACTACAGTTTTGTGTGCCCTATTATAAACTATAGTTAGCACAAAACAAGTCTCTTTGTAACTATGGTTTGCAAGCCCACTTCAGATACAGTTTCTCTAGTTTATAAAGGAATCACCATTTGGATCTACACAATGTAAAGCATAATTACTGGCAGAAAGAGAGGTAGAAAATTGCTCTGGAGGATGGAGAAAAAGGGGTATTCTCTGTCCATCTTAAATATCCAATAGGGTATTTTCAGAAGAAAACCCTCTGTTTCTCGTGAAGGGAGACTGAGCAGTTGAGAGAAGGAAGGAAAAAAACCCAGAACACCTGCTGTTTTCTGGAAGGGCAGAAATTACTGCCCCAGCAAATCTGTTTATAAACTGTAATCTGTTAAAAGACAAGAAAAGCATTAGTGTGGCCACACTGGCTTGTTGACCTTAGGTACAACCTTGTAGGGCAGTGGATAGTAAGTAGGGAGGATCAGTAAAAGTCCTAGATCCAAATAATCTATAATTCTCAGTTCTCATTAATTAAAAGCATATAACACAAGCTTTATATTCATGGGCCATATTTACAGGTCAGCTGTGGACAAACAAATGAGAGATGCAGAGAACAAAAGAACCGGATCTGTGTCAGCCTGGACAGTCATCCTGATGAAGGTAGTTAAGAAGATTAATGTATACTCTAAACTCAACTCCCCCAGCTGGCTAGCACTCAATTTTAGAAGACAACATCAGAACCTTCATTTCAAGGTGATAGAAAATTCTGTTGATGAAAGAGGCGGATGAAAACTTACTTTTAATTAAAGAGCAAGCAGGATGAAACTCCCTTGTGCCTTGTAGGATGCAAAACAGTTTAGGCTATAGTGGTGGGACACGATTATTTATTTAGTTGGTTTTATTAACTAAGGGAATAAAAGAGATCCAATCAATACTGTTCCTTCACAAGATCCCTAATAATACAAGGCTATTACTCACAAACATAATGAGAAAATAAAAGAAAGGAGATTAGGGACAAGAGACAGCAATTAGGCAGATAGATATGCAGCTGCAAAACATAGGTGTAATGACCCACAGAATGAATGGTATGGGGGAAAGGTAAGAGGCCCAAAATTTTGTGAGAGGAGTAAACACGATAATAATGAAGAGAGGCAACTAGAAGGTGACAAACATATAAAGTACTATACTTTCATAAAAGGAAAAAGAAAAATGTGTATTGAAATCAGAGCTTGGGAAAAGTTCCTTTTTGGGACTCTTAACCCTCAGAATAACCCAGTCAGCATAGCCAGTGAGAGTTCTGTCTGGGGGATTCTGGGAGTCCAAAACAGGAACTTTGTTAGGATCAGAGGAGATGGTCAGATGGCTACTCTACATATCTGATATGGTGAGATAAGAGTATTAAGGAATTACAAGCCGTAAGGCCAAATCATTTCTCCACAGGGCTCATTGAGTCGCTGTGGCCTCAGGAAACCTTCCATAATTGCAAAAGTACCCGCTAAGTGGGAATGGCAGTTCCTCATCTTCACACTCACCAATGAGATTCTGCTGAGTTGCTCTGTCCTTTCTCCACAGTTAAAGAGAGTCAGCTAAAGCAATATTAGGCAAACAGAAAAGGAGAAATGTGCAGACAGGTTCATGTCGCTGTAATTACACAAAAGAACCACCATGGAATTGTCACACAACCACCACTAGCGCTTTAAGAATGGGACTTTATTTCTGTGATTTTGCATGGGTGAGATTCCTGCATGGCAGGGGGTTGGTCTGGATGGCCCTTGTGGTCTCTTCCAACTCTATGATTCTATGATTTTGGCAGTTCTTGCGAGAAGGTTTCCTTTCAGTTTCTGTTGAGGAATTTAGAACATATAGGGGGAGAGAAATAATGGCTACATTTTATGTCAGATTAAGCCCTTGCTCAGCTGTCCTTTATTTTGTTCATGTCACAGATATAGTGTAGGGACGAAAGGAGAGGACTCATGATTAGAGATCAGATGTGATTAAACAGCAACGTTTCTGGCCAGATTACAAGGTCGACACCCATATCCTCCAATTCAGTATCAACATTTCACTTATCCACATCTGAAACAATATGTCCTCTCTAGGCATTTCTTGATCCTCCAATGTGATGGTCAACCTCCAACATTGGTCTCCCTGAAAATAATAGGGTTCCCAATTATGCATGGTTTCATGTATCCACTGAGGGGGGCTTGGAGGCCCTCCAAATGTTGCTGGACTTAAAGTCTCATCATGATCGGGTGGCATGACTAATGACTGTGACAATTATAGTACAGCAAAGTCCATTGCTCAAAGGGCAATGGAGAGCAATGCCACAGAACGAGCATTTTTGAGATGGCAGTCTGTTAATATACTACATTTATTTCCCATATATCCATGGCATACACCCAAGGCAACAAGGAACAATAAGCTCTACAGCTGAAGAACAACATAAGAAACCATATAAAGCCATAAAAAAAATCAAACTGGAATACATGAATATATTTTGAAAACACCAGCCAGATAAAATTAATGATTAATGAGGTTCTGCCTTGACCTCCTTAAATGTTGCTCAGTATGCCCCCCCCTCTCTCCCCCTCTCTCTCCTCCTTATTCTACAGCTATTTATGCATCCTGATCCCAGCAGTTCCCCCCTCCTTACAGTGATAGCTTGGAAATGCTAATTTTTGGACTACAGTTTCCAGAGTTCCTCAACCAATGTAGCTGAGGGATTCTAAGGACTACAATATTTCTAAGCACTCTGAATGTAGATATGGAGTAATAGATTAGACTCTAATAGATTAGAAATGCTAGAATAGGAAGGATCTGTGCACAGTGACTCAACTACATGCTTCAAGTCACCAATGGCTCCTCTTCATCCTGGGGAGAAGTGACTAATGGGGTACCACAGGGTTCTGTCCTGGGCCCAGTTTTAGTCAACATCTTTATCAATGACTTGGATGAGGGAATAGAAGGTATGCTTATTAAGTTGGTGGCACAGTGGTTAAATGCTGGTACTGCAAGTCACCACGTTGCAAGTTCGATTCCAGCGGGCTCCAAGGTTCACTCAGCCTTCCATCATTTCGTAGGTCAGTAAAATGAGTACCCAGCTTGTGGGGGCAATTAGCTAACACACATTGGAAACTGTTTAATGCAATGTAGATGTGTAAATAGCTATTGCTTAAAACAATTTGTAAGCTGCTCTGATAGCTTTGTGGCTGAAGAGCGGGGTATAAATAACTAAAAAAAAAAAAAAGTTGCAAATGACACCAAATTAGGAGGGGTAGCTCAACAGGGAGAAATGTAGGATACTACACTTGGGCAGTAAAAATGAAATGCACAGATACAATGGGTGACACCTGGCTTGATGGCAGTACATGTGAAAGGAATCTAGGAGTCTTCATGGACCACAAGCTGAACATGAGTCAGCAGTGTGATGCAGCAGCTAATAAAGCCATTGCAATTCTAGGGTGCATTAATAGGAGAATAGTGTCTAGATCAAGGGAAGTAATAGTGCCACTCTATTCTGCTTTGGTTAGACCTCACCTAGAATACTGTGTCCAGTTCTGGGCACCACAATTCAGAAAGGATATTGAGAAGCTGGAACATGTCCAGAGGAGGGTGACCAGGATGGTGGGAGGTCTGGAAGCCATGCCCTATGAGGAGCAGATTAGGGAGCTGGGCATGTTTCATCTGGAGAAGGGAAGGTTGAGAGGTGACATAATAGCCATGTTTAAATATTTGAAGGGATGTCATACTGAGGATGGGGCAAGCTTGTTTTCTGCTGCTCCAGAGTCTAGGACACGGAACAATGGGTTCAAACTACAGGAAAAGAGATTCCACCTAAATATTAGGAAGAACTTCCTGACAGTAAGAGCTGTTTGGAAGTGGAATGCACTGCCTCGGAGTGTGGTGGAGTCTCCTTCTTTGGAGGTTTTTAAATAGAGGCTGGATGGCTGTCTGTTGGGAATGATTTGATTGTGTATTCCTGCATGGCAGGGTGTTGGACTGGATCACCCTTGTGGTCTCTTCCACTTCTATGATTCTATGATTTTATTTTATTCCCCTTCTGCCAAAAAAAGTTTTCAGCCATCCCTAGTCCTACGATTCCTGAATATCTCCCATATACTGTATGTTGGATTGTTTCTGGAGAGAGACCTTTATTATGGCACACAAAATTCATGGAAACTCATGGTAACAATTTGTCCAAGAAGCAAGATATGTGTAAGAAAAGGGAAAGGAGCCCAACATAGCAGTTATTAGATCATTCACTGGGCAATCTTCCTTTCTTGCTCCCTACAGCTTCCCTCAAATTTCTCCCCTACTGTTTTTAAAATCTGAACAGGCCCCATCAATCATACAGCAGAGATGTAATGCAGAGAACAGTCCATTAAATATACAGAGAAGGATACTAAACACATTCCATTAATCACAGCACAATCTAGATCTGAACCCACACCCTCTCAGACTCAAAAGGTTTATAACAGTAGCATTGTGCTTATCTCCAATGGTTATCACTGAATGAGGAATTCTTGGGCAGCACCATGGGGTTATTCCCTTATCTGTTTAAGAAAAGCAGCTTGGACTTTACTTGCCTTCTCTTCTCTACACTAATTTACTAGAGACTCATGCAATACATTCTCGCTTTACCATATGTGGGATCAAGCTATAAAAAGACAGGAAAGTTGGATATCAAGAAAAGGTTTTGTATTCCTTCTCATTGGGAAAAAAAAATGTCAGACACATTCTTCAGTTTTATTTTGAGCCCAAAAAGTTAGACATAATTTAGAAACCTAACTTGATCTCCACAGAAGCCCAAATCTATGTTTTGATGTAGGGCCCATGGGGCAAATATTTTTTTTAGCTCCACTCCCACATTTAACAATGCTTAAACTCCTTTTTTTTTTTTTTTTGGCAGCAGACATTTCACTCAGTGCAGATTTCAAAGCCTGTACCAGTATTTTAGTGCACCTGTCTTTTGAAAGGCTGAGTAGGAGACAGAGAGCATGTCACAGATGTACAGTAAACCCACTGCTGGGGAAAGTGAAAAGATCTTTGGAGGGAGAAGACAGCCATGTTAATCCATTGCAGCAAAACCAAGATGGCACAACCTTTTACGGGCTGCAATCCACTTTGTTAGGTCCAGTCAGGTTAATATTTATACATATTGTCACCATCATTGTTACTGTTGTTCTTATCAGTTTCACAGTCTACCAGGTATTACTGGCTGGAGTTTTGGACCATAAATGATTCAGATTCTTTGCAAATATTGAGGTATCGTTGAATGATGTGGAATGTTCCAGTCAGTGGCACTTTTTGTAATTGTGCTACTGTGATCCTGTCTATGGAGATATCATTCATATATTTTGTCAGTCCATTTGGAATTGATGGTCCTAGAGCACTTATCACTACTGGAACCACCACTGTTTTCTTTCATCAGAGGCACTGAATATCAGTTTTAGGTCTGAATATTGCATGATCTTTTCCCTCTTGCCTGATCTAGCTACCCCTTGGGATCACCACATCTATTATCCACGTTTTCCTTTTCTCAATCAGAGTAGTATTTGGCATATTATGTTTTAATTGTTGGTCAGTTTGACTCTTAAAGTCCCATAGGATTTTAACATCACCACTTTCAACACTTTTCTCCCCAGGTTTATGTTCCCATCAGTTCTTTGTATGTGGCAAATCATATTTTTACAGTATGTCTCTCTCTCTCTCTCTCTCTCTCTGGCTTTTCTTCGCAAACGAAGATTCAGAAAGGACTCATCCCGCGCTTTCTGCAAGCGCGCTGATGACTAAAAAGGCCAATCCGAGGTAGACAAGTCTGGTTGCAAAAAGCACAGCAGGTTTCCTCAGGTGATGTTACTGGGTTGTGATTCTTTCTGCGTTTTCGTTTCTCTTCAAGACTTGTTTGGCGTGAGTTCTCAAATAAGGCTGCAGCATTGTGGATAGTGTGTCTCCAGGCCTCCCGATGTGAGGCCAGGGAGGACCATTGTTGGTGATCAATTTGGCCAAGCCTGAGATGTTGTTTCACGGAGTCCTTATATCGCTTTTTTGGAGCACCTCTATTACACTGACCCATGACGAGTTCACCGTAGAGTACTATTTTGGGGAGGCGATGGTCCTCCATCCTGCCCAGTGCAGCTGTGTTCTCAATATCATGGCCTCAATGCTGGTGATCTCTGCTTGTTCAAGGACAGCAACACTCGTCACATAGTCAGTCCAGTGTATATTTAGGATTGTGCGTAAACAGCACTGGTGGAAGCGTTCAAGGAGTCGTAAGTGGTGGCGATAGGTGACCCATGTTTCAGATCCATAAACGAGAATAGACAGTACAATGGCTCTATACACACTGATTTTTGTGTTTCGCCTCAGGTGGTTATTACTCCAGACTCTTTTGTAAAGTCTTCCAAATGCGCTATGTGCCTTTGCTAATCTGTGATTGATCTCCTTGTCAATCTTGGCATCTGAGGAGATGATGCTTCCCAGGTAGGCGAACTGCTGAACAGACTTGAGCACAGAATTAGTGTATATTCAAATGTATCATTGCAGCCACTGTATCATGGTCTTTCTTATATTCAACCTGTGTGATCTTTCTGAATGAACTGATAAAGTGGTCAACACTTTCATTGTTTTCTTTACATGTGCCTGGAGATAAAGTGGTCAATAGTGCAGCTGTTATAACTGCTACTAGCCCTGATATCCCTCTCCCCTTTTCTCAGGGGTCTCCTCATAATAATTGGCAATATTTAATAATTTGGTCAAACATACAGTCTTCCACACAGTGCGTCCATTAACATAAACCGGGGAATTAGGAAAAGCCAAAGACATGTTGTTTTAGTCAGGTATGCACTTAAGGAGGTGCCAAGCCTAAATTCCAATGAATTGTTAATCTGCAGATCAACTGAAGGCAAGCAACATCTTGCCAAAGCCCCAGGCTAATCCTGTTTTCTAAGGCTGGTACAACCCAAACTTTCCAATGACCATCTAACCCTTTTCCTCACCTAAACAAAGGGACATTGCTTCCTCTCTTTGATTCGCCAAGTATAAACTCATCAAAACACTATTAATATATCTGGAATGTTTTTGTCGCTCTCAGAACAACAGCTCAAAGTATTGTCTTCCACTCAAAATCCTATCCATAAGGCAAATATTTCCTATAAAAATCCCTTGGAAACTCCACTCAAATGCACACAGATCTCCTTCCCATGGACACTCTGTCTGTCTGTGTAGCCAAGTGCTCACAGTTCACCTTCCTACCTACTCCATGTCAAACTGTGTAGCCATTCCAGATCAGGCCCCCACCCTGCTGGTTCCTTCCACGGCCTCATCTCTTCAGGAAAAGGTGTTGTATCACCTGCTGGACATTCCCTTCTCTATCCCACTATCTAAATCTCTCCTACTTTATTTGCTAGTCTTGTGTGAATGCTTGATGCCTGCATGAGTGTGAGAATGTAGTTATTATTGATCTTCCTCATAAAGATTATTGTAGCTATCTAGCTTACGTCTCCTCCATAGCACTGGTATGGCTGGTCACAAGGTCCTGCCGTTACCCTCCTCTTGTGTTGCCAAAGAAAGTGCATTAATTCCCCAATGTCCATATTTTGAGGATCCTCATGACCCCAGAGTGATCAGGGTAGCAGAACAAGTGAGTTGTGTGTGTGGAAGAAGTAAAATGTGATGGGTGAGGGAGGGAGAAAAAACACATGTTGGGTGATGGAGGTAGTGAAATGCGATTGAAATTTAAATGGTACTAGCATAGTGCTAATGCCACAGGACTCTTGTTTTCTCTCTCTTTTTTAAACCAAACATCTGAGTTTAGGAGGTGGAGGTGCCTTCATGATAGCCCCCATTACCATGTTTCAAACACAGTCCAAAATTACAGACAGCTATGTTGATTGTTATCAACAAACTAACTGTAGCACACATCTCCCTTGTTGTAACAGCTCCATTGGCTGCTTGTTTGTTTCTACTAGCAACCAATTCATCTCCAGGCACAAGTGAAAGCACTAGTTATGACCTTTAAAGCTCTATACGGTCAAATGCATGCATTGTCCCATATAAGCCTGTCCATGTTTTGAGGTCCCCTGCCCCACCATCCCACAGGTACATCTGATGGGAACAGGGGAGAAGGCCTTCTCAGTGTCTGCTCCCAACCTCTTGTTATGTACCCTGATAGCCCCCATCTTGGGATATCAGATAATTGGCTATACTTAATAATTTGATTTAAAGGTGGCCATCCACATGGTTACAGGTAAACAGGGACCCCCTAACACCAAGGTGGGATTCACGTAAGACCAAGGGAACGGCCTGTATAAATTTCCTCAAAACAAACACTCTCAAGTAAGACTCAACACTTGGGAGGTGAGTCAATCACTAATTCACTCAGCAATCACAGGAAACCTTATTGCTTGTAAAATAGGATTTTCTTCTCCTGTTCCCTTCCAACAAAAAAACCTTGCCTGTTTTCTATTCAATTCCAAAAGTATCGATCATTTACAAATTCTAGCCCTTCCAGAGTACCCTTTTGTTTTAGTCTGAGAATCTCCAAGAACCACTGTATTTCACCCACAACTCCTATTCCTGTAAGGGAATTAGCTCATATAAATATCACCCCAAAACACCACCAAACTGCATGCATTTCCACTTCCTTTCAACTGGACATCGCACTGTGTAGCCATCTGGATCTCTCCACTATCAGTTTACTTCATGATCTCTGTTCAGCAGGATCAGTACAGTACAACCCACTACCCCTTACTCTATTCCTCTATCCAAATACTTCCTACTATATTTGATAGCCTTGTGTGACTGCTTGAAGCCTGAATGTGTGTGAATGCTGTGGATATTATTTTCCAATAAAGATAATTTAATTGTATCTTTTGGCTTAGAGTCTCCTCCTTAGTACCAGTATAAATAGGTTAAATGGTCCCACTGGTGCCCATCCTTTCGCTGCCATAATTGAGCTAATTAAATATTCCCTATTTTAATATTTGGACCTCAGAGGGTCCCCATGGACCCCATGCAATTTGGTAGCACTCTGAAACTCCCTTCCAATAGAGGTTTAGACTGGCACCTCTTGCTATATTTCTACAGTCAGCTAAAGATGTTTTTATTTCAGTAGCCCTTTGAAGACTGACTGTTCAAGGGGGACTGGGTATTGCAGAATTGTGCTGTACTGTCAGTAAGTTTTGTTTATTTGTTGTTTTAAATAGTTATGTTTTTAACTTTTAATTTTAATTTTGTGAATATATCTTTTAGCTTAGTCTCTTTTAGCTGTTATAAGCCACCTTGAGTCCCAAACAAAAAAAAGGTGGTATATAAATAAATATCATTGTCATCGTCATCTTTCATCCACTAGGAGTGACAGCTGTATCATCAATAAGAAAGGTAAAGAATACAGTGGACCCTTGGTATCTGTTGGGAGTTGGTTCCCCCTGTAGACACCCCCTGTAGATACCCAAATCTGTGGGTGCTCAAGTCTCGTTATATACAGTGGCATAGTAAAATGGTGTCCCTTGTATAAAATGTCCAAGGGGTCCAGGGAAGGCTTTTTCAGGAGCGGCTTAACTGCCGCTTCCTTCAGACAGAGTGAAACGGACCCCTCCCTGAAGGACGCATTGATAATATCCCTAAGGAGTACTCTCAATGCTTCATCCCCTTGGAAGGCCAGCCATGATGGACAAGGATCGAGGGGACAGGTCATCTTCCGCACTCTATCAAGGAGCTTGTCCACATCATCGGTACTCACAGATTGAAGCTGATCCAATAAAATTTCATCAACGGAGTTGCTGGACGCCTCGTCTATAGATTCTGTCATAACTCTGGCATCTAAGTCGGCTCTTATACGAGAGATTTTATCTGCAAAGTGGATGTTAAATGCGTCACAGCACGGCATTTTTGGGTTAAGTAAGGGGTTCTGCGCAGGTGGAATCTGTGTCAGCTCCCCCACCACCCTAAACAGTTCTCCTGGACGGGAGTCTGCAGATGCAATAAGTGCAGAGGAGAAAGACTTCTGCGTTGCACGTATCACCTCTCGATAAGAATCAAGGAAATTCCTATGACGAGTCTTGTCGGATAAGAGTTGAGTCTTCCTCCAGGTGCGCTCTAGTCGTTGTCCAGCCCGCTTCATCTTCCTAAGCTCCTCTGAATACCAGAGCTTATGGTTAAGAGCAGGCTGGAAAGGATGCTTGGGAGCGATTGTGTTGATAGCCTTGGAGAGATCGGTGTTTCAAGTATTAACCAAAGCTTTGACAGAATCACCGGTGTTACCAACCATAAAACCCTCCAAGGCTTTCTGGAATCCAATTGGTTCCATTAGCCTTCAAGGGCGGACCATTCTAATGGGTCCACCACCCCCGGTGGGGCAGACAGTGGGTCTTAGTTCCATCTTGACCAGGAAATGATCCGTCCATGATAATGCGGAGGTTTTAATAACTTCCGCCAACGGATATTCCTGTTCCATACTAAAGGCTGCGTTGAGGGTATGACCTGCACAGGGAGTAGGCCCGACAACCAATTGGGATAGGCCCATGTTTGTCATGGATTCCATGAATTACCGAGCTGCACCAGTTAGATTTAGCAAGCTGGTCTCGAGTGGGATGTTGAAGTTGCCCAGAACTAAAAATCTGGGCAACTCCAGCAACAACTCTGAGACCAGCTGTGTTAGCTCGGTTAGGGAGTTTGTTAGACAATGGGGTGGCCGGGATACTAACAGAATCCCTAAAGTATCCCTGGACCTCAGGCTTAGGTACATACACTTGATGTGGACTGTATTCCAGATAGGCTTCCTGGTCAAGGTTAGATTGTTTTTATGAACCAGAGCCACTCTGCCCCCCCCACTTTTCCTTACCTTTGTCACCATCCTTCCTAATAAAAGTCTCTGTGCTTTGACCCTGCAATCTCTGCTTCACTATAACACTGGCCAGTCACCATTGGGTCCATTAGGAGTGCAGAGGGTGTCAGGATTTTCTAATTTATAGTAGGAATAAAGAGATAAAATACTATTCTCCTCTGATGTTCTTAAATTAACTGTATCATTTTTATCTAAATGAGTTGTTTTATTTATTGCCTCTCACTTTTATTGTGATAGGATATACTTTTATTGTTTTAATATTGTACTGATGATTAGAATTTTATGTGCACTGCCCTGGAATTTATTTTTTTGGATGAAGATGTGGTTTATACACCTATAAAATAAATAATAAATAGCATGCTCCATTTGCATAGCTACCCATGTAAATGGCTTCAAAGAAGGATTAGAAGAATGCATAGAGGATAAAAGGGTCACAGCTTTACTCCCTCCAGAATTTGAATATGAGTTGGAAGAAGGGCTGTGTACCTAGAACAATTTGTTGACCATGATTTGGGAAAGTAAGGACACCCTTATTCAGGTATTTATGAGTAGAAGGAGATGTGGTGCTCAAGAAATGGGGTTTAAATGATTAAAAACTATTCTCCCTTCTTGTCCATCCTTCAACCACAAAGTCATGATAGCCTTGCCTACTTGTTATTGATGTAAATATCTGTACACAAGAGCAAAAATAAAAATAAAAATAAATAAATAAATAAGATCATTTCCCCCCCTCCTGCTAGGTAAGCTTACAAGAGTTTTTGTGCATTTTAAAGTGTTTTTTTTTTTAAAAAACTTTTTGGACAAAATCTTGCAGGGTTTTGTTCTGTTTTGTTTTGTTTTGCAAAATCGTTTCTGTGCAAAATCCCCCTCCCCCATAAATTACAATATATTTGCACCAAAAATAACTAAAATGAAAATAAAGCATTTAATTTTTTTCCATGTATGAGCAAAACATCCCACAGTGGTTGACAGGCTCTCCCCCTCTCCCTCAGTGGGGCTGGGGTTGGGCTTGAGATTTGTGAATATTCTTTATAACCCTACAACTTCATAGCCCTACAATCCTCCAGTCTTCAGAGCTGTTTAATTTCAAGATGAGGCATTAAAAATATTTCCCATCTATTAGATCAACTAACAACGCAGAATGAAAGGGGATTTTCCCCCCCAATAACCTCCTTGATGTAGGAAAACTAGAGTAAAAGCATCCTCAAAAAAAGCTTTAGCCCAAGCTTGAAGCCCTCCAGAGAGTTAGAGTCCATCGTGCCTCTAATCAATTAGTAGAAATATTTCTCCTAGCTCTGCCTACTTGCATTCTTGGTATAACATCAATGGATTTGAGGACTCCAGATGTGTGCTGCTGTAGTCTATAGAGATTCCATGTGCCCCTCCAGTATCCCCATTAGTACTAGTTGCAAGGAATGTAAAGGAAGTATACCACAATCTATTTGCTAAGCACTAAGGATATTATTGCTTTCAATCTGGATGTTTTACCTTCTAGGAAAGTGCCCACATATTCTCTACTCTTGTTATGTGGGATGTGTGATTTTGAATGTTTGTTTCCTGATGATGTATACAAGGTGCCACCCTCCCCAAATCAAATGAATTTCTTGAGTATTCCTGTTGAACTCAGATTCCTAAGCCCAGCTCAGTCTTTCTTGGTGGAAAGCAGATGTAAACAATGTGCAACCTTCCAGATATTATTGGATTGCAACTCCCAGCAGCCCTAGCCAGAATGGCCAATGGTGAAGAACGGTGGGAGCTGCAATCCAGCCACATCTGGAGGACTACACTTTGACTTCCCATGGGCTAAATTCAATTGTCAGTGGCATATAAAGTTGACCTACTGAATCAATGTTTATAACCTGTTTTGATAAGTCAACAAGTTAACTTGTCAACAATTGGGACTAACAATTGGATTTAGGCCAAATGGCCCCAGCTCATTACACACCATCTTTCAATATTCCAAGAAAAACTTGAGATGGAGTTAAAGAAGACAATGGTGTTGGAGAGATGAGGGGGCAGAATGTACTTATATTAAAGATGGATGAAGGCAGAGGGCAAGCAAATGATTTCTAAACTCTCTACTACCCAGAGGCCCTAAAAAGGCAGGAAGGATGAGTTGTTGCCCCAGGTTAATCAGATCCCGTTTATGGTGGTGGGAATATTTTTGTATATGCCTAATTTGTATCCCATGTTTCTGACAAAAATAGTGGTCAAGGTGGCTAATACTGCTCAGTTGCTCCTTAGAGCTTTAAGAGCTGGCAGAGATGCATCCTAAAACTTTCACATTAGAGTCTTTTCACCAATAGGTTATCTGAAACCAGGGAAATGATTAAGACAGCACAGTCAAACAGCAGCTCACAGTCTTTTTCTTTCCTTTAAAAATGTTATCCCTTTATAATGAATTGTTAGGTTTTGGTGTTTATCGATGATTTCCAAGCCCGTATATCAGGAGAAGCAGCAGGTTTCTTCCTTCCTGCTGAATAATTGGTAAGTTAAAACAGTTACATGCCAAGCATATCTGTTTAACCCCTGCTGACCCACCATGACTCCCTTCAGCTGATACACAGGCAACACTTTTTTTCTTTCAAGGAAAAAAAAAAGTTGGGAGGTGCACTTTCAACTCAACTCTATTTTCTTGAACAAAACTGGGCATACAGCCTCATTGCTAAAGCAACTCCTAGATAACCATCATTTGAAACCACTTGAAAATATCACAAATGTATGTATAGTGTCCTCATGCATTTAAAAGCAGCCTAGTCCTAGGGGTCTTTAAATGAAAACAAGATTCAAGGAAAAGTACCGTGAAGAAATAAGCACAGGCAATAAACACAGGGTAAGTACAAAAGGAGGATTAACTCTGAATGCAGAGGCACTGATGAAAAGGATCTTGAGATTATGGTAGAAAACAAAATAAAGTTGGATGCAGTTTTTTTCCAACGTTTTGTTTTTGAAAAAGGCAAATACTCTTGTGATCTGCATTATCCAAAGTAGTTATCCTTTTACTCAGAATTGTTTAGTGCTTAGCAAGACTGGCACGTTTTCTACACTGGGGAGAAAAATTTAGGAGCAGAACAGCTGATTTTAAGTATCAGTAGAAACATCAACTGGAAGGCTGCATTTGCCATGGAAAGGATATGTACAATGTGACTTGCATGTAGAATAGGAAATTAGCTACAGTTCTGTAGCTCATGATGTATAGGCTAGACCTTACTTCCCAAATATGATTTCAAATCTGAAGTGAGGCAAAGAACTCCCAAGTGTGTTTTAATCCAATCCTGATCACAGCTGTGTGACTCCAGTGTCATTCCGGAGAACTGTCACCCCTGCCCCCAAGTTCACTGAGAACTGCAGAATGCAGCTTTTCTGATATAACAGACTAGAGGTCAGAGAAATCATTTCCTAGCTTAGCACTCCCCAGATTCCTGTAACTTGTGGGGAAATAGAAATAACACATCCAACTTCATGCCCTTTGATATTTAATGCATGCCTTGGGAAATTTTTCAAACATTCTGCAACCTCCACCCCTTACACAGATCCAGCTAAAAAGGAGACAGTTCCACAGAAACAATAGATTTCATGCTATATTTCCCCACTAACATGCAGAGAACTCTGACCCTGCCATACAATTTCATGAGCATGCTGTGTCTCATGGCAAAGGTTGGAAATGTGCCTTAGAATGGGAAAGTTGAAATTGTTTTAAGATGAATTCTGAGTATTTCAACTGCTTTGGTTGTTTTGACACCAACTGATAGACTAGATTTAAAAGGATTTCAAGGGGAAAAACATAGCAAAGAAAGAGGGAGAAAGAAAAAGGAGGGCAAGGGAGAGAAATATTGCTTCTGAACATTTGTCACTCCTTGACTAAAGCACACTAATAATCAGGGATGGCCCAAGACATGTTGTTGTTTTAGGTGATGGACAAAATATTATGCCCCTCCATCTCATATACAAGGGCCAACTGGAGTGACAATTGAATCTTACTTCAGTACTGACAATTGTTCAGTTTAACTCACTAGACTTGAAGTAACAGCCCAGTGTTGGGGGCCACAGGAGAGTTGTGTGACATACAGACTTCTGCCTTTAAGCAGAGGAGAAGAGTCATGAAATGTAGGAGGAACATGAAGCTGCCTGTGCTGCCCCTGTTGCCTAAGGTGATTGTCTTACTTTGCCTAATGGTAGGACTGGTTGTGCCAACACAAAGATTTATACCACAGTGAGGAATGGCATAAACTGATACAGCTACAGTTACTTCCTACAGAAGTCAAATCTATTTTCCTCCACAAATCTATGCCTGTAATTTTCACTCCTGTTATAAACCTTTTCCATACTATAAAATGAAAAGTGATTATGACTATGGACTTTTTCAGACATCAATCTGGAACACAAGCAGCCTCGTCCCCATTGCGAGGCTGCTGCGTGGCAGGGGGGGCATTTCGGATGACGCTGTCCCCACGCCGATACTGTTGCGGAAGAGCTGGGAGGCTGCACTGGGCTGTTACTTCCGTGATTAGGAAATGGCCAAATATAGCACTGCAGCCTCCCAGCTCTTCCGCAACAGTATCGGTGCGTTACAGATCGATGTACGGAAAAGTCCTATATCAAACTAGGATTGCTCCAAGGTAACCCAAGTACCTTTGCGAGGATTGTGTGAAACCTCTCCTACCACCCCTCTCTTTAATTTTCATGTTCCATGTTAGCTTGCTTGCATGACAGATAACATGATAACACTGGAACATCCTGCAACATCAGTTAAGTATCCCAGGTTGGTACCATTCCAGGTATAGAACTTAGCAAAGTTATTTTTTAAGACTGCAACTTGCAGAATCTTCTAACCATCATGCCTATGGACCACATTGGGTGGGGCTAGTACTCTAGGAAATAATTTTCCCAAGCTTTGGCCAGGGGTTGTAACATTACTTCTGGACAGAACCTTATCTGAAATCTAAATGCATCATTGTACTAATGCAACCTCTCGTTACAATGAAACCACCACCATCTTGACACAGAAAGTGCTCCAGATGAGGAATTATTAGTCCTTTTCTTGAAATGGACTAGAATTCAGGGACATGTTTTGGATTACAATTCCCACAGGAACCAGCCAATGGTTGGTAATGGTAGGTAATGGTTGGGGATTGTGGGAACTGCAATCCAAGCCATCTGGAGAACACAAGGACCTAAATCTAATTATTTGTTCCAATCAGAGCAGGCCATGTAATCAATAGAATTTATATAAGTGTTGACTTACTATAGAAGAATTGATTCAATGGACTGATTCTAGCTGGGACTAGCAATTTGATGTGGGCCTAGAGACTTGTTATTCTGCCTGGGATCCAGTTCTCATGCCACATTTTATATGGTCCTTTTTTCACTAGTTGCTTTAACGTGTCTATTGTATTGTTGCATCTGTTTAACATATCTTGTTAATTCACAACCACATACTGAAGTTTAGTATTAAATATCTCAGGGAATCCCACTGAAAGGTTAGATTTGTTTCCCTGACAAGGTAAATGCCAGATTGGTTAGCTGAATGAGATATTTACAGTGCAACCCTATGCATACCTACTCAGAAGAAGGACCACTGGGTTCATTAGAATTTTCTTCCAGGTATACGTACAGTGGATTGCAGTTTCCCCCATGCCAAACTGACAGTGTGAATTTACATGCAAATGCTGGGAATATGTCAGATTTGTAAACTGTATTACAGTGGGCCTTCAGTAACCACTGGGATTTGGTTCTAGGAAAAAAATCTGTGGATGCTCAAGTACAATTATATACAATGGTGAAGTAAAATGGCACCCTTTATATAAAATGGCAAAATCAAGCTTTACTTTTTATTTTTTTAAAATATTAATTAAATTAAAAAAAATATTTTTGAACTGTGGTTGGTTGAATCCATGGATGCAGAATCCACAGATATAGATGGCTAACTGTATAACTGTACAGTAAACTGACTTATCGGAGCCAGCGTGGCATAGTGGTTTGAGAGTTGGACTACGATTTTGGAGACCAGGGTTCAAATCCCTGCGTGGCCATGAAAAACCACTGGGTGACCTTGGGCAAGTCACACACACTCAGCTTCAAAAAATTATTATTATTATTATTATTAATAATAATAATAGCTTCAAAAAAAAACACTCCATGATAGGCACACAACAACAGCAGCAAATTGATTTATAAGTAAATTGAATTATAATTATAACTAAACACATATAGAAAAGAAAAACTGATGAGATAAAATGCTTTCTAAACACTGAGGACAAAATTGCTCTCATTTGCTTCAGTGTTGATGCCACTAATTATGCTGTCAAGTCAAGGGAAGCATGAGAAGAACACTGTCTATTTCAGGGTTGGAAATCATGTTGGACTACACTGCAAGCTTTCTTCACCATTGACAGTACTGGCTAGGGCTCTTGAAATTTGCAGAACCTGTGGTCTGGAGGAATGCATAATTCCCACACCTGGTCTATTCCTTTTATTTAGAATGCACAAATTTCAGTTTTTGCAGCCTGAAGATACAGAAAAAGTGCTCATCCCCCAAAATCATGTAAGGTTTTGAGCACTCCTGTTGAATTCACATTTCTAAGCTCACTTCATGTTCAAAATTGCCATGAGAACCAGGCCTTCTTTTACCCTACACACTCCCAAATACTCCTCCCAAATGAGCCAATGTATGAACAAGCAACAAACAGGCAACACAGACCAATCTAACTATCCAGTCAGTCTGTGAAAGGTCTGTACAACGTCAAATGGTAAAACTCAGTGTAACCCTTTCTTTTTCAACCAGGTGTGTTTCAACTACAGCTCTCATCATTCCCACATAAGCATTAGCTCATCAGCTATATAAATTAGCCTGTTGGTGTACTAGACAGATACCTATTTCTGTTTCTCACTTGGGATTGCATAACTATGAAGACTGTCAGGTACCTAGCTGGCTACGAAGGAGCAGTGCTTTGGATGTACTCAGGCTGGTGACATGTTGTGAAGTCCTTGTGCAGCAAAGATATAAATGTTCAGAAATGTTATTGCAGACAAGAACATAATTTAACTGCTTTTCTCCTTGCTGTGAGAAAGTTTTCTCTTCACCATGCTATGTCGTTTTCAAATAATTTTCAGAGTTTGGAATTTATTCTACGCATTTTCTGCACAGAAAAGAACATTTTTGCAAACTTGTTTTCAGTTTAGAAAATACTGTTTACTGAGTAGGAAACTGGTTTTCAGTTTCTTGCATATGCATTTTTCAAGCTGAATAGTTTGTAAACTGCAAAAATTCTTACCCTTCTAGGATTCTCCTCATCATAGAATACCACCACTTAAGAAACTCATTTTTCAATAATGTTTTGGAATTTATTTATTTATTTATTTATTTGAATATTATTTTCACCACTAGTCAATAGAAAACAAAGCATTGGTAATCTGGAGCCAAGAAAAATGAAAGTGAACCATATTAATAACTCTTTTCTTCAGAGCTGTCTGTTGTCTGCAGGGTAACTGACACTTTTATGTAAGACTGATGGCTGCTAACCAGCTAAAATTCATCATTCAATTTATAAGGACATAACATTCCTGAAAACAGACTGTCAGGCTTGAGGCAAAACAAGGCTCTGGTTGATGTTGTGTGAGGAGTTATTTTATGATTAAACAGAAAGAAGAGAGATGCTCAGTGGCACTCAGGCCAGTTTAAAAAAGCAAGAAATAACACTTTAACAACAGGTAGCTGGCTGAACTTGAACTACTCTAACTCCTGGATCTTTATCGACAGTTTGATTTTTAGGGTTCTCTAAGAGCAAATTCAGCTCTTAGTCTCTAAAGAGAAGTCATGCCTGAGTGGACATGTAAACAAGGGGCTGTGATATCCAAACCAAATACTTTGTCCACTCCATCACACCATCATCAAGTAAATCAAGACCATTAACTCATCTATCTATAAATGCCAATGTTTCTCTTAAGGCACAACTAGCCAGTTTTTGCAGGAATATTTGGTATCTATATTAGGCAAAGTGGAGTGAAGCAAAGTGTAACATGAGCCTATGCTAGAAACAGGAGAAATGACTCTGGATGTTCTTGTAAGGTACCAAAAAAAACAAAACAAAACAAAAAAAACCCCCTGCACATTTATTGTCTCATTTTAAGACAGCAGTGGAGATGAACAAGGTTGATCTATGCTTGGTTACAACAACCCCTCAAAGCTGGCTGCCACATGTGGGTGTAAGCTAGTATTCACTATTGGGGTAGGAGCCCCATGGATGTTCCTTCCCAGACAAAGGAACAAAGAGGCTAACTAAGTACTTGAGAGTAGGGAGAACTGACATCTGCAGGTAAGAAGGAAGCAAAAGACCTGTGTGCATAGACCAAAGAAAGATACAGAGAAGTGAAAATAAACGCCAGGCATTATCTAGACTCCTCCCGCTCACTGATCACTTTATGCAAACATTGATGTCTCTTTGCTTCCAGCAGTTTTAACATCCTTCTCAATCATGATGTTTACACTCATATTGAGCCAAAAAGAAGGATTATTTTTTCTCCTCTAGATGCTTTCTATGAACAAACTCCAATTCCAGATTTGAGCATACGTATTAATCCAGAAGTGGAAATTAACAAGAAAAAAAGACTGCAGTTTGTCAGTTATTCAAGCACTTCTTATATTACACTGATAGGCAGTGTGGGGAAGAGCTGGATCATGCTCTGCCCTTCCACAGAGGTTAAGATGTGAGCAGTGCCTTTGTTTCATGATTTATTCAAGTGACAGTGTAAGAAAGAAAAAGCATTAAGTGGCACTGAGCAAAATGTGAGAGGCAAGTCCTCCTTCCACAAAATGCCCTTTAATTTTGGAGATCTTTGTACTCCCTGAGAAAAGATGTAAAACTGTTATTGAGAAAGGAATGGACATCTTTTGCAGGTAGGAGGGGAACACAGTGGCTCATCCCTTACACAACTACCATGCTGCCAAAATTTGGTGAAGCAGAGGCAACAGTCAATCACCTCCCCCCACCCCAGCAACATAATCCTCCTGGTAGCACAAATCAATTGGGAAACAAGGCACACTCTCCACACACACATTATTTTAAATGCCAGTTGCCATGACATCAAATGTTCACAGTGCAGTGGCATCAGACTTTCTCTGCTGTAGTGTCCCAGTTGTGGAATACCCTCCACTTAGTGGTCCAACATGGGTGTCACTCTGGTGCTAAGCAAGCAAGCAAGCAAGCAAGCAAGCAAACAGGCAACCCCCAAAACATGGCATTTTAGTTTTACTAAAGCTCCTGGGGCCTAGATGATTTCACCAAGATCTGTACATGTCTTTGACTTTAAATTTTTTTGCTTGGTTTTAAATTGTCTTGTTTAACTTGTCAAATTGTTCAGTATGCTTTTAGTCTATTTAAACCATTCTTACTGTTTTAAATTGTTTAAAATGATTTCATGGCAGGATACAAATATTTTAATTTTAAAAACCCAAGACAAAACCAAACCATTTTTGCCTTTGTAACATGGCACATGAGGAATCCACACTTTGCTTCTCAGAACATTACTAATTTCAGAAGGCATTTGGAAGCACCCATCCACAAGGAAATAATTATATTCCTTGTTGTAAAGGCAAAGGGAAATTGTGGCACTTTTTCCCTTTTGACACAGGCACTGCCAAAATTCAGCAGCAATAGAGTAAACAGCATGGGTGGGACATCCAAGGCTACAAAAACAATGGAAAGCTCAGAGTCTTCATGTGGCTGACCCCTGCTCTAGGGTGTAGGGATGCTCATAAATACGAAGAGGGCACATGTCCCCATTTCCAAGGCACCACAATGATGCTTCCTCACTGGAAATCTGGTTGTGTTTAGTTGGTTAGTTGGAGCAGAATGTGGATGAGAAAATGTATTTGTACTTTAATAGCACATTCTATTAAAATGCATTATATATGACAATAGTACTCATACCTGGATAAACATCCAGATTCACCTCTGAATGCAAATTTCATTGATTGATTTCTACAGGATGCATATTCAGATTTGCATCTACATTTCCCATTGGGGAGGGCTACAGAGCATCCAACAGCTTTGGGTACTCCCTCTCCACTTGCTCCCAGTAGGCAGGAAAAAAGGCTTCTTTTGGACTGCCCACCGGTGAGGTCATCTCTGAGAGATGGCTCCCGGCTATCCAGTCTGCTTCCTGCCTACGTCCCTGGTAGGACGTGTTTTTTTCCTGTGTGCTCTGGTGACCCCCCTCCCTCCTCCATGTGGCCACAGGGGCCATTGTGGATCCCTTGTCTCCTCTTAAAAAAACAAAAGAAAGGAATAGAGGCTTTTGGGCCAAGGAGGAAATGGGGATCCCGGTAAGATGAGCAGCAGCAGTAAGACTGGCAGCAAAAACAGCAGCAGTAGCGGCAGCAGCACAAAGAGGTCAAAGAAGGGGGAGAAGCCCCCCCATCTCGACTGCTGCTGCTAGCAGCCCGGCTTTGCTCCACCCGCATGGGTCAGGAGCCAGCCAGGAGGAGGTCGCCACGTGGCACCTCAGGGATGAGGAGGCGCAGAGTGCCCTCGAGAATGGGAAACCCTCCAGCACTGTGGAGCCCTCTGGCCAGCCCCCCGTCTGTGAGGATGGAGCTGGAACCCATCTGCTGCTCCCGGAGGTGGCAAGGTTGAGTCCTGTAGGGACCCCGGGGAGCGGGATGATCAGGGGAGGAGCAGCACCAGCTGTTCCGGCTTGGCTTAGGGACTCCCTAGCCAGGGAAGCTGCGGGCCCATCCTACGAGGGAGCTGGAGAAGATTTGGTACACCTTAGATGTGCATTGGGCAATTCGAATATACTTGAAAAGGACTGCCCCTTTTCGTACTTTGGAAGCAATGTTCCTCTCGGTACATGACAAGTACCTAGGAAGAAAGGTCTCATCTTCAACGCTGGGAAGGTGGATCAGGGCCTGCATCACTGCATGTTATGAGATTCTGGGCCTTACCATGCCAGAGGTAATTCTGGCCCATTCCACGAGGAGTGCCATGGCGTCGGCAGCCTGGGAGAGAGGAGATTTGCAAGGTGGGCTACCTGGAAGCCATCTTCAACTTTTGTCAGGCATTATAGATTGTACAGGCTGCAGTTTGTGGAGGCAGCCTTCAGCAGAAGGGTCCTGCAGCAGGTTCTGGAGCCTTGAGCAGGCAACTATCTCCAGACCCACCCTAACCTGTAGGGCTTTAGTACATGCCAAAGCTGTTGGATGCTGTGTAGCCCTCACCACTGGGAAAAGGGATGTTGGTTTTACCTGTGGTACGTTCTTTTCCAATGGTGAGGCAAAGAGTATCCAGACTCATCCGAGGTGCTGGCAATAGAGAGACAAGTTATTTACTCTTTGAATTTCTCCCTATTTTTTCCATTGGGTGTGCGCATGCCTTAGAGATTCAGGGCAGGTAGTACAATCATTTCCTTACTTATGTGGCCAATGGTGCCCCTTGTTTATGATGGATCTGAACTCCATATATATATTCTCTTCTCCTGTAAATAGGAGCACATACGAGGTTGTGGTATGGACTGGATAGTCAGGGGTCATCCCTTGCAGATGACCTCACTGGTGGACAGTCCAGAAGAAGCCTTGTTTCCTGCCTACTGGGAGCTAGTGGGGAGGGACTACCCAAAGCTGTCAGATGCTCTTTGCCTCACCACTGGAAAAGAATGTATCACAGGTAAAACCAACATTCCTTTCTGTCCCAGATATTCATGACTAACTATGTTTTACTAGAGCTGGATTGGTGCAAAGGCCTTACCATGCACTGCTGGCAGACATTGAAAATGCCCACACAGTGTATAAAGGCAGAACGTATCAGTCTAGATTGCTGGACAGAGGAGGTAAACTCTCTCTTCAGCAATAAATGCGGGGAGGGGGGGATCAAGACTTGCAAACACTCACAAAACAAACACACAAAGAATAAGAATTCTTCTGTACTTAATAAGTTTCTATGTTCAGAAGGACCTGGATTTAAAATGCTAGACCTAATTGGTATCTATGGATGCTTCATTCTGATTTATGTTTTCTTCAGGATGCCAAAGAGAAATCTGGTTTCTAGACAAATGTGCCATTACAAGATGAATGTTCTAAGAGTCAACAGTAAAAAGATGGATGCAGAAACATTTTTTTATCAAATAGATTAACTACTGAGTGGAACTAATGAAGCTCCTGTTAATAATAAACTGTCTTAGGCCTCTTTTCTTTTCTTTGAGCATCAAAGTAACTTGGTTTATGAGAAACAAATGTGGCAAAGCCCCTTGTTGTGATTATCATTAAACCAGAGACCCTAATGCTGGAACAACCCAAATAAGCATGGAAAGAAATGATCTGTGAAATTTCAGGCAAAAACACTTTGAAGGAAGATTGCTAAACAATATGCTTCCCCTGGCTGAAATAGCATGGAATGCTATTCTATAAAGGGAAACTTTTAAAGCTCACTTCATTATTTGCCATACACCTTGCTCTTCTACTCTCTGTCCCATATACAGTGATTTGAAAAGACTCCAGTGCAGAGCGTGCATGGCTCTCCAATTAGTGTGATCGGAAAGGGACACTTCCATTAGAGCTAGCAATGAATATTCCATCAGCATTTTCTCAAGGCCAAGGGAAAGACAAGAATTTTTATTTAATCCCAGAGGGCCAGTATGGAGTTACTCTTTACTGGAAAAGTAGCTGAATTTTTTAATACGAAAGAACAGGAAAGAATTTTTTAATAGGAAAGAGTCAGGTGTAGCTCTGCATATTTACAGGTATCAGAATCTGATCCAGTGTGAGCCCAAGTCCCCAAGCAAATTATATTGTCTTTGCTTTCATTTTGTTTCAGAAAGTACATTTGGGGGAGGGGGGTATTATCATACTGCCATAAATTGCAGAGGTCCTGATGAAAATTAAGTGAAGCCTATAAGACTTTGAAAAGGTAAGTGCTAAGCATTGTATTATTTTATAGTGGATAACAAATCAGGCATGAATTTGCAAAGGGATATAGAAACAAACAAAAAAGCTGGTACATTCTCTTGCATGGATAACCATGGCACTGGCCCTCTAAAATGAGACAAGAGGGTTTTAATAATCTCAAGGGTGGGAAATGTTTATGTAGCTGGATAGGGCTTTTAGGAGTTTGGGAATGAGGATTTTTGTTTCTCCTTCCTCGCTTTATCTTGCTACGCCTGGGAATTTTTGCATGACCCTACATGACTTGTTCTACCTTTCTTGCTGCCAGCAAAATGTTAGCAATAATATGTTCAGGGTTTCTGCTAATTAATTCATTAATATCCCTGAAGTGCCAGTGGCTCCTTCGAGAGATAGTGCTTACATAACTGTACAACATATTTTATTATTAATTTGAGAAGCATTGTATCAGGGTGAACCAGACAGCTGAACCTGTTTCGTCCTTTGTACAGAACTATGAAATTAAGAGTGTTCAGAAGGGGCTATTCATGTATTAGGGTAACAAAAAAAGGGGGGAGGCAAATTGTGGACAAGCAATTATTTCTTTTTTATGAGAATATCACCCGCCTCCTCTTCCATGTACACCAAGTATATTTTTAACTTTTCTTTTTCAGGGAAGCAGGCTTTAGAAGAACAAGGTGCTTATAAGCAACCCTGCAGAAATACAGTGAGGATTATTCAAGACTGAAGTGTCCATACATGTTTTGATATCCGTTCTGGCTTCACCATCCCATGATCAGCATTCAGTAAGCTATATATGAACCTTCACAATTTCTCCATTCTAAACCTTTCACACTTATTGTGGTGTCAGGCTGGTGTCACTCTTCCCTTGGCAGTGTCACCTGGTGCAGTTTGACCTCTCTGTACCCCCAAGTGGTGGCACTCCATACCTATAACTAACACTGAACAAAATTTTTTAAAAAACCAATAATATTACAAATATATAGTTGGGCAAGACCAACCCAAATGTTATGAGACCAACCCAAATGCTACAAGGGTATGCACAGGCCTTTGAGTTCTCCAGAATTCTTCATCAAGCTGTGTACTAAAGAAAAGGTAAAAAGAAGAAAAAGGCAAGAAATGGGAGAAGAAATAGAAAAGTCGAAAAATTAGGCCAGATGTTGTAGCCATGAGACATGCAGTTTAGACCCAGTGTCAAAATGGAGATTTGAAGCCTGACTTAATTAATTACTGGTAGATGTTACAGGCCAGAAGGAGATCAGATTATACCTGACTATAGGCCAGTTGTTTATTATTCATCTGCATAGGAAAAATATAATGGTGTTCAACTATGGTTGTCCCTCTGTATCCATGGATTTGGTATCCACAGATTTAAGAATCCATGGCTTGAAAATATTCTTAAAAAAAATAATCCAAAAAGCAAACCTTGATTTTGCCATCTTATATAAAGGACACCATTTTGCTATGCCATTGCATATAATGAGACTTGAGTATTCACGGATTTTGGTATCCACGGATTTTGGTATCCACTGGAACCAAGCCCTAGCGGATATGAAGGGACAACTGTACTGTCAAATTCATCCAAACAAGAAGAAACTGGGATACATTCTAGAGCATATACTCAGTAAGGTGAAAGATAGGCCAGGTCCATTGGCTCTTACCAATTTTTCATTAAAACTCATTGTCTGAACCAAAGCAAAGCCAACAGTGTTCTGTAGCTGAACATGGTTGGGTAAGGTTAGCGGTAACAGGTAAGTTATCTTTTAGGGAACTTTGTTCACCACTGTTAATATCCTAATTGGCTTATGAGGAACCTCTTTGAGGACCACATCTGAATCACTAATTATATGCATTCTTTGTGGGGGGGGGATTTCAAATATTTATTTATTCATACAAAACATTTACATATCAACCTTTTACCCTACTGGGTTTCAGGTAATGCACTAATAAAACAACAACAGATAACAATGTCTTGGAAAATGTCTCAACCTTGTGAGCAAAGACTGTAATGCACGGAGGGCATGTTCTATAACCAGAGTTTCTACTATTTCTATACTATGTCCATATGGGTTTTCATTTATATTATCAATTGCAGTATTGTGTTTAGCAGTGCTGTGTTTGCCAAAGTGGAACATAATGCATGTTTATGCTAACACAATTCAGAGACAAAAGCATTCCAAATCTGCATTTTATCCTCAAATGTCTGGAACTGAGTATCTGCATAAGGGAAATCTAGAGAATCCACATACCACCAACTTATTGCTGCCATACAATTCATTATTAGATTCCTGACCTCAGTGTAGGAGGTCAAAGCAGTTCTGAATATAGATGGTCTTCAATAGCTGCAGAAGTGTTGTTTATATGGCACACATACCCACTATACAGGGCTAGTGCCAAGATAAAGCATTCTGGAGCAAACAGCAGCACCTCCCAGTGCAGCTTGAAGTCAAATTTGGTGATCCAACCACCCACCCTGTCCCTAGTGTATGTGGAATACTCTTCCCAGACAGGTTATCCTGTTTCATCATGGTCATCCTTTCATCATTCTACTCAGGCAGAAGTTCATAGAGTTGGAAGAGACCTCAAAGGCCATCCAGTCCAACGCCCCCACCCAGTCAAAGCACTCTTGACAGATGACCATCCAGCTTATTTAAAAACCTCGCAAGAAGCAGTGCATTCCACTGATGAACAGCTCTTACTGACAGGAGGTTCTTCCTAATATTTAGGTGGAATCTCTTTTCCTGTAGTTTGAGTCCATTGCTCCATGCCCTAGTCTCTGGAGCAACAGAAAACAAGCTTGCTCTATCCTTCAAATACTTAAACATGACTATCATATCATATCACTTCTTAACCTTCTCTTCTCCAGGCCAAACATACCCAGTTCTCTAAGCCGCTCCTCATAGGGCATGGTTTAGGGTCAAGGTGTTTGTCTGCTTCTACACATCAGATAAGGTGTGATTGGGCAATTTTTATTATCAGTGTTAAGTTAACAGGTTATTGCTGTAGCTATAATATTTAGATAGTTTTCATTTTTCATTTTATTTATTTTTTCATTTTTGTATATTTTAATTTGCCTTTGAAAAAAAGGAAAAGTCACCTAAGAAATTAACAAACCATGTGCATGTATGTGCCTTCAAGTCACCTGTTGCGTTCTGGTGATCCCATGAATTTTCCTAGGGTTTAATTAGGCAAGGAATACTCAGAGGTGGTTTTGCCAGTTCCTTCCTCTGCTGCTCTCCAGAGACTAGGACATGGAGCAGTGGGTTCAAACTACAGGAAAAGAGATTCCACCTAAACATTAGGAAGAACTTCCTGACAGTAAGAGGTGTTAGAAAGTGGAATACATTGTCTCATAGTGTGGTGGAGTCTCCTTCTTTGGGTTTTTTTTTTTAAAAAGAGACTAGATGGCTGTCTGTCGGGAATGATTTGATTGAGTATTCCTGCATGGCAGGGGGTTGGACTGGATGGCCCTTCTGGTCGCTTCCAACTCTGTGATTCTATGAAATATAGCCTATAGCACTTGGCATTAGGCAGCTGTTTCCCATCCAAGTATTAACTGGGCTGACCCTGCTTAGCTTCCAAGATCAGATAGGATCTGGTGCCTTTAGGGTATTTAAGCTTAACAAGCCATAAATAGTGGAATGGAGAAATTCAACTGCATAGGCCTACCTAGCATTCAGGGTCACTACTGGACTGACTGCTACCACAGGGTCTTTTGCTCTCTGCTGAGGAAGATGACCGCTAATAACTTTTGTCCAGGGTGGTTAGGAGATTATGGGAATCATATCTCCAAAAAAGGAACTTTTCTAGAGTTTGGGAACTCTCCCCACAATCATATGAATCTTTGAGCCTGTCCTGCCAGTGTCCTCTGAAACAAAAGTATATTAATGAAACCCTTTTAGGGGTAGGCAAATGATACAAGATTCACACCCCAGTAAACAAACTGAACCAGGCGAATGCTAAGAACAAGAACATTATAAGAACAGTTGCGAAACTATTTTTGAGAAGATTTCTCTTGTTTTTTCTAAGGTTTTAGATCCTGGATATATGCATTGCTTTTATTTTAAATCCATTTATAAAATGGTCATATAAGAATAACAGTTGCAGGTGCTTTAGTTCTATGTGCAGAGTTATTAAAATCTTAAATTACTTTCTTGTAATTCATATTGTTGTCACACAGTAAACATTTCCAAAAATATTCATCTAAAGTATAGTAAAATATTTCACTGTGGGACAAACAGGAAAATGATCTTCTCCCTTGCCACTTGACTTTGGTTTTCATTAAACTCTGCATCTGATTGTATCACTTCTGAGATAATCTGAGAACTGCAATTACAACAGCACCTTTTTTAAAAAAAAATCCCAAAGCTTCATTTCAGTTTGTTTTTGAATTTGAGAAAAAGAAGCAAGTGCATGTTTCATCCAAGCTATTTTCCTTCATAAAGTCATCATTAGTACTAATTACATCTTCATTAAGAGATTGAACAGTAACTGGCAGTTATTGAACTACTAATTGCTTTTAATTTAGAATCCCTGCTTGTGCCAAAGGAAGTAGGACTTTACAGAGTTTTAAAGCAACTTCCCTAAATGAGAGAAGTAAAGAACAGCATTTCTGAACCTTGCTTTGAGGAATAAGGGCTCCTACTCCCTGGCAAAATTATACAGAAAATGTGAGGTCCCTTTTAACACTTCTAAGTGTTAAAACTGCCAAAAGAAAGGAATCTAATTGCTGCCTTCATTAGACCACAGCTTAGTAGAAACAAGTTACCTATAACAAACTCCTTTTCTGAAGACCATAATGAAGTTACATTTCAAAAACAGAAACAATATTACTTTGTGGAACTATATTGAGTATTGTTTTACAAATATTTTGAGCAGAATTAGTCAAATTTTACAACATTCTTTTATCAATTTTATGCTGTCGCCAAGTAACACATAAGTAATTAAAAAAGCAACCAGCAAGACTATAACTTAAACGTTTACAACCTCTGAAATCATAATAAAAAATTACTTCAGAGGGGGAGAATTGTGTAAAAAGTTATATAGATCTGTCCAGTCTCTGCATTGCACACAGCCATATTCAGAATACTGGGGTTGAATGCAAAAGACCTAGGTTCAAATCCTACTATTATAAAATTCTCTAATGGCCTCAAAGATGTCACTGCATCTAAGATTAACCTACTCAGAGAGCTGTCATGGGCATATATGAGGTAAACAGTGAACTATGTTTAGTTTTATGGTCAGAGCAGGGAAAAAATAGTCTTGAACAGGTTTCTCTAGCATTTACACTTTGCAGAAGTATGTAAACCCATTGGTGCTTATGTTGCAGCCTACACATTAATCCCGAAGATCCGAATCATCAGGCTGTTCATATGAAATTCAAAAGTGATCAGGCATCTACCTCGGGCAAACCTCAGTTCATGCACCACAGTATGTGAGAGTCAGGGGGAAAGTCTCACTATGATTTGGATTTAACAAATGAGTTGTCTAATCCAATACTGCCAGAAGAACACAGCTGCAGCAAATAAATGCTGGATAAAATAAGCCAATTGTTTCCCCCTGATAAACCTGCAAAGTGCCTTCACCTTGATTTTTCTATTGTGGCTACAAATGGCATTTCAATAAACCCATGCATCCTATGACATATCCATCTGTGACTATTTCACAATGAGTGAAATGATGGAATTAGAGGAAAACAGCTATCTGAATTTGTGCTCAACTGTCCACTAAATAAAGATCTATGGATGCCAGCAAGAAAACAGCACTCTCTTTTAACAAATTAAAGTGTAAGAAAAGAGACTGCTAATAGAATGCAAGAATGGGCTGACACAGGCAGTTCTAAATTATAGGTGGGAGGACAATGTGGTGAAAGGATCTGTATTGAATGCAGCCAGTTAGTAAGATTAATGAGGGCAGAAATCACATTGCACGGTGGTCAATCTTCAATAATTTAAGGGTAATAGAAACTAATTTCAAGGTGATTTTTTTTAAAAAAAATCTCTCTCTGAAATTAGGACTAGACTACCTCATGCTTCAGAGTTCACACTGTGTAAAGACAGAATGCTGTCAACTATGAAGAAAAGTGAAAAACACTGCATCAATAATAATTAGTACTAATATCCATCCTAGAAAGCCTAATAATGAGGGGCACAATTGGGGGCAAAACACAAATAATTTTATGGGTTTTATTTTGGGAAGGTGGGAGGAATTCATAGTTAAGGACCATTCTTGAACACATTAAACTGAAGAAAAAAAACACCACAGGAGTATTTTTAAAAAATTGTTGAGAGTGTGTGTTTTATACCTTAAAACTGAAATCCTATGTAGTAGGTTAAGCCACAGTCAAAAAGCAAACATGGAAAAAAATGCACGATGCACATAATATTAACAATACGCCGCGAGGTCTCTATTTGAAAACCAAACTGATTTGCACCTTTAGCATGAATATATCTCAGTCTACTTTATTTATAATCATTTATTGGGTCAAACCAGTGACCTGACCAGAGAAAGAGATAGCCTGACTTCTTAAAAGCTAACAAATATGAACTCCCCATCTCTTCAAGTTATTCCGTAACCTATACCTGCAAGTAAAGAATGCAACCTAAAATCTCCAGAGAAATATAGCAATTAAGTTTTTTTGTAGTGTACCTCTGGCCACTTATTCCAGTTTTTAATCTTTAAAAAGTCTGAAGTATAAAGATATATAATTGAACATTAAAGTTAGGATTGTCCATGACATCTTATCTTCCATTTCTATGTATGGTTGTGAAAGCTGGACAGTTAAGAAAGCTCAGCTCATTTGAATAGTGGTGCTGGAGAAGAGTTTTATGGATACCATGGATTGATAAAAAGACAAATAAATGGGCCCTAGAGAAATCAAGCCTGAATTCTTTCTAGAAGCCTAGATGGCTAAACTGAGACTGTCATGCTTTGGGCTATATCACGAGAAGAAAAGACTTATTAAAAAAAGACAAAATTTGGTAAGGTAGAGAAGGCAATAGGAAAAAAGGATGGCAGTGTTTTTGATAGTGCCAAAGATTAGCTCCCTTTAATAATTCCTTAAGAAATGTTTGATTAAATAAGATGGTACTGCCCACAGTTTAAAATGACTTCATTTGGCCTTGTTAAGTACACTAAGGCTTATTCATTTCTTCTGGAAGCAAGTTGAATAAATATGTGAAGAGAGGAATGCTTGTTCTGCCTCCATCTCCAGTTCTACTGCTATCCTTACATGGAGAGTGGCAAATCTACACAGGAGAACTTTCCCTACATGTGGATATTTTTCACCTTAGTGGGTCTCCACACCCACAGTCCTCAATTGGAGTGTACCCACACATATGGAAGTTCTGCTGTAGACTCTCCGCATGAGGAAAAAACCCCATAACTGGAGACAGAAGGGGCAGGGCTAATATGTTTCCCCCTTTGTGTGTATGTTTCCAGAATGAGTGGGACAGGCTTTGGTTATATATATCTTGGTTACTCTGTCATTCCTGATTGGTTGACTACTCCAGGAGAGAGGAGAAGGAATAAGTAGAAAAACAACATCGACACAGCAGCTAGTAGCTAAAATAAAGACAGTGGATAGCACTGAGAAAATGGAGATTAAGGGTTCTGTCAGAAAATATCCTCCCCCCATAGCTCATTTCTGAAAAAAAACAACAACAATTTCAACACTAAAAACAAAACGGGGAGAAAATTTGGAATAAACTTACTTAAGAGACTTTTGTTTTCCCTCAGTTATAACCCAGTTTCTTTTTTTCCTTTTCTTTCTTTGGTTATATTAATAACTATTTTTTATATCACTAGTTATATAACTCCTGTCTTATGAAAGCTCTACAGTGGTGTGGTATGTTGGCAAAAATGTAATTATGTAAAATCAAGTAATGCACTGTCATGAAGTATCCCCCTCCTCCAAAAAGGCATGGGAGAGGACTTCCAATGATAGCTTGTTTCCATGGTAATATTAAAAAAATACCCATGCAAGTGGGAGACCTACGCAAGCATTTAAATCAACATGATTAAACATCAACATGATCCCCAGTGCTGACCGAAGACCCTACAGAATCTAACTAGATTGGGAATTGAATCTTATTTCCACACTAGTAATAGGACATCTCTCTCACATATTTTCTTTCACACACGTTTCTTTCACATTTTTCTGTGGGAACCAGGCAACCTAACACAACACAAACCACAAATGAGGCCCAGCAATGTCAGTGGCCCCTAAGAAATCTATCTGTTAGCCTTTTATCTCCCCAGGGCTCTTGTGCTTCTCATGAATGTATGACACACCTAACAATGTGACAGCATCCAAGTGTAGTTTTAGTGTCATGGGGTCATGTATCATTGCAACAATATTTCTGCATGGTGCAATTAAACTCATTTTATTCCTCATGATATTCAGTAAATGCTGTAACTAATTCAGCTGTTTCCACTGTAGTGAACATACTGTCTCAATTGTTCTCAGAATATGGCACGGCAACTAGAAGAGAAGCTATAAGACCCTCCAGAAGTTGTCTCTTTGTATCTTTTAAACATAATTTTATATTGTTTTAAATAAGATGATTTTAGTTGTTCCTCCGGGATAAAGGCAGCATATAAAAGCAATTAATTAATTAATTAATCAATCAATTAATTAATATCAGCACCTGCAATTTGCTGTGAGCCACAACTGAAGCTCTAGATCACTATCTTTCTAATTCCTAATTGCACAACAAACCAAGCAGTGGATGGCAAATATTACTGAAGCAAGACTTGCCAGCAACCGAGAAAACAAACCAAATGAACACATGGAGTTGTGGCTGGATGGGACAAAGAGGGCTTCGCAAAAAACATCCTGAACATGTAAGAGTCAATTGTTGCAACAGGATCAGAGATCCATACATTACTCCCTTTGATTAGCCAAGGCCCCACAATGTCTCAGGTGCATGCCTTTCTTACCAGCCTTTTCTGGTGGGTGATGCTCTGTTCCAGAACTGAGTTTCATTTCAGGCCTTCAGTGTTGAACACTGACATGTGCTACTTGCTATAGCATAAGCTTTTTTGGTGGTAAATTATGCAGCAGATGGTACCGGTATCCCCTCACAGCCAATGGTAGAATTAGTCCTCCAAACCAAGGAGATTATCAGACGCTCTAAATATGGTGCTATCACGACACCAGGAGATCGCTAAAGGGCTTCCCTTTTACATGAAGTTGTTCCCCTCTTGTAATGCTCCTGTTTGGCTCTCGTTATGCTGGTGCTGCTTTTTATTGACAGGGTAAGCCATCAATGGATCCCCCGTTCCATTTCTGTCACAGAATGTCCTACGAGTGAAAAGGTGCCCATTTTGCTGGCACGATCCTAGCATCAATGGGAGGTCCGTGCCAGAACACTTCCTGGTGAGAGCGGACATCCAGGTAACTGACACACTTTTTCATACCCTCCCTGGGTTACTTGTAAAGTTTTAAATGTATTTTTGTGCTTGCTGTCACTTTTTCTTTTTTTACTAGGGTTTTTATTTTTGAATTTCCCATGCTCTCATCTTCTTACAAGAACAGCCGGGGTTTCATTCCAGGAAGTGAATGGAGCTCCGTTATAGCTCCATTCACTCCTGGGCTGCTGTGGAAGTGGGAATATGGTATGTCTGCAACATTTTGTTCCTATGTCGGGACAGGGACAGGAGAGGAGATTGCGGGATGGGAACACTTTTTTTGTTACCATCTGATAATCTCCCAAATCTACCCAGATTATCCAAGTAAATGAATACATCTATTTAGCTATGAAACACAATCCAACTCCTTAAGACTTGGTGTCCTAACTCTTGCTCAGCTGAAACCCCCACTCACATACTTCTGTATTATTTCATCTCAGGAGTAGCTATCAATATGTTTTAACTCTTCTAGTTAAAATAGATATCTGGAAATTAGGAGAAAGCAAATGTTGAAAGACTGGTGTCTTAATCACACTGCGTCACCTTGAACTGTTGACTTTCTGAGGCCTCCTTCCTGAAAGTTACAGTGCACTTTCTTCTGTTTAACCTGCCTAATAAGGGCCTTCTAGACCATGTCAGGAAACGATCCAATTTTTACTGTTCCCCAAAGCAAACAATCAAATTCAAGGCAAGTTTATCAGAATCATTAGCACAATGGTCCTTGTGATGTTGAACCTGGGTCTCTAAGCGACAGATGATAGGTACCTGCCATAGCTTCTATTTCTTCTGAGTTCTCGCAGGTGCATTTGAATTATTTACAACATTGTATTTATTTTAAGCCTTTCTCCCATGTTCTTCAGTCAACAAAGGACATAGAATGGCTTACATAAGATCAATAAAAACAACAGCAAATCATTCCAAGAATAAAAGGATATATGTTCTTTAAATGGTCTAATATGCAAGTTCTGGTGATACCAATGACAGATTTGTCTAGCTACCGTATATTCCGGCGTATAAGACGACTTTTGAGCACTCAAAAGTGCCCTCCAAAATCGACAGTCGTCTTATACGCCGGATACACTTTGCTTCACCTGCCTGCCTATCTCCTGCCTCTTCGCAAACAGAGCGAAGAGGCAGGAGATCGGGCAGGGGGTGAAGCAAAGTGCTCCTCCCTGCCACCGGCCCACCCCCCGCGCTTCCACCCCGCCTCCCGAAAGTCGCGGAACCGCGGCTTTGGGGGGGTGGCTAGGAAGCCCCCTCCTCCCTTCCCCCCGCCCACCCCCTTGCATCCACACCCCCCCTGAAAGCCGCGGAATTGCGGCTTTCAGGAGGGGGGTGGCGGAGAAGCCCCCTTCCCTTCCCCCGCCCACTCCCCGTGCATCCACCCCCCTCCCTGAAAGCCGCGGAATCACGGCTTTCAGGAGGGGGTGTGGCGGAGAAGCCCCCTCCTCCCTTCCTCCTGCCCACTCCCCGTGCATCCACACCCCTCCCTGAAAGCCACGGAACCGCGGCTTTCAGGGAGGGGGGTGGCGGAGAAGCCCCCTCCTCCCTTCCCCCTGCCCACTCCCCGTGCATCCACCCCCTCCCTGAAAGCCGCGGAACCGCGGCTTTCAGGGAGGGGGGGTGGCGGAGAAGCCCCCTCCTCCCTTCCTCCTGCCCACTCCCCGTGCATCCACCCCCCTCCCTGAAAGCTGTGGAATTGCGGCTTTCAGGAGGGGGGGTGGCGGAGAAGCCCCCTCCTCCCTTCCCCCTGCCCACCCCCCGTGCATCCACCCCCCCTCCCGAAAGGGAGGGGGGCTGGGAAGCCCCCTACTCCCTGCCACCCGCCCACCCTCCACCCAGCCTCCGCGCTTCCCCAAAGCCACGCTTTGGAGAGGGGGGGTGGCTGCGAAGCCCCCTCCCCCCAGCCACCCCCTTCCCAAAGCCGTGCTTTGGAGAGGGGGGTGGCTGCGAAGCCCCCTCCCCCCAGCCACCCCCTTCCCAAAGCCGTGCTTTGGAGAGGGGGGTGGCTGCGAAGCCCCCTCCCCCCAGCCACGCAGCCACCCTCCACCCAGCCACCCCCTTCCCCAAAGCCTCGCTTTGGAGAGGGGGGGTGGCTGCAAAGCCCCCTCGCCCCAGCCACCCCCCTTCCCCAAAGCCTCGCTTTGGAGAGGGGGGTGGCTGCAAAGCCTGCTCCCCCCAGCCACGCAGCCACCCTCCGCCCAGCCACCCCCTTCCCCAAAGCCTCGCTTTGGAGAGGGGGTGTGTGGCTGCAAAGCCCCCTCGCCCCAGCCACCCCCCTTCCCCAAAGCCTCGCTTTGGAGAGGGGGGGGTGGCTGCGAAGCTCCCTCCCCCCAGCCACCCACCCACCCTCCGCCCAGCCACCCCTCTTCCCCAAAGCTTCGCTTTGGAGGGGGGTGGCTGCGAAGCCCCCTCACCCCAGCCACCCAGCCACCCTCCGCCCAGCCACCCCCTTCCCCAAAGCCTCGCTTTGGAGAGGGGGGGTGGCTGCGAAGCCCCCTCCCCCCCAGCCACCCCCCTTCCCCAAAGCCTCGCTTTGGAGAGGGGGGGTGGCTTCAAAGCCCCCTCCCCCCAGCCACGCAGCCACCCTCCGCCCAGCCTCCCCCCTTCCCCAAAGCCTCGCTTTGGAGAGGGGTGGTGGCTGTGAAGCCCCCTCCCCCCAGCCACCCCCCTTCCCCAAAGCCGTGCTTTGGAGAGGGGGGTGGCTGCGAAGCCCCCTCGCTCCACCCCCCAGCCAGCTGGCCATCCCGCATTCCCCAACCCACCAGGAGACTGTGCAGCCTCCTGTGGGGTGGGGAATCGCGAGAGGAGGGAGCCCAGAAGGAGGGATCGGGGCTGTGGAGTTAAATCCCTAGATTCGCCCCCTCTCCCTTGATGATGGGGAGAGGGGGCGAATCCCGGGGTTTGGCTCCACGGCCCAGCATCCTCCCTATGGAGCCAAACGGGCATGTTCGCCCCTTCTCCCCACCTTCCTTGAAGGTGGGGAGCGGGGGCGAATCTAGGGGTTTGCCGCGGCCGCCCCCGCTTCCCCCGCCTTGGTCCCCTTCAGAAGAGCCAAGACGGAGGGAAGGGGGCTGCTGAGGCAAACTGGGCATTTTCGCCCCTTTCTTCCACCTTCGAGTCCAGTTTGACTGGAAGGTTGAAGAGAGGGGCGAATGTTGCCCTGCCAGCTGATCCTGTTCGCTTTCCCAACTCATGAGGAGATCCTCATGAGTTGGGAAACAAAGAGGATCAGCTGGCAAGGCTCCCCCAGCCAGCCATATTGGGGGGGGGTCTTATCTGGCGAATATATGCCTAGGCCTAGATTTTTGGCTGGAAATTGGGGGGGTGGTCTTATACGCCCAGTCGTCTTATACGCCGGAATATACGGTAGTTGTTCCTTCTTTTTTGATTGTAAGGAAGTTAGGGCTAGGTTCTGTGAGAATAGGAGAAGCCCAATCTTAGCAGGTGAAGCAGCAGCATACTACAAAAGGTACCATGGTATGTTTCTTCTTACATCCAAGGAATTTTCATTGTTACAAATGAAAAGTACGAATTACAGAATCATAAAGTTTTTAGGACATCGCATAGATAATCTGGTCCAGCAATCCACTAATGCAGGAAATCTACAGCTACAGCTACTCTGATTTGCTATATTCACCCCGCAAGACTATTTCAAATATTTGAAGATCATCTCTTAATTATTTCTTGTTCTTTCAACCTATCCACATTGGATCTGGTTTCTAGGCTTCTCCTAATAATTTTTGTTTACTTCTTCTGATCAGTTTTCGATCATTCCTCAGGATGTGGTTAGGCTGCTTAGCTGCAGAGGCTACTGATGAGCTTCTGCTAGTAAGAAATCAACAGCTCTTCAGGCACAGTAACAGATGGCTTTTGTCAGGCATTCTCACCAGCTTCCCACTCTAGAATGACCCATCACATTGTTTCTGTCACTCCTGAAAATCTTTCTTTGTAAACCAAATCCCACCTAACATGTAAACAGAAATTCAAGTTTCCATCCCAGCCTGCTCTACACTGTTCCAAGTTCAAAATGAAAGCAAGGAAGAAGGAGGAAGATGCTGTGACACATTTTTAATTTGTGCCAACAAACATGGGACTAGATGGGACTAGAGCAGGAGCTAATGTGCCCTTCTAGATATTAGATTGCATTTCTTAGAATTCTGCACCACTGGCTATGCTGGCTAGAACTGTTGGAGGTTTTGCAATCCAACAATATCCAGAGGAAAGCCTGATTCCAAACCCTAGGCTAGAGTGACACTTGGTTTTGGGCTGTGGTAGATGACAATTAAGGAGCTTTATTTTATTTTATTTATTAGATTTATACTCCACCTTTCTCCCAAGATGGGATTCAAGGTGGCTTACAATAATTAAAAAATACAGCTAAAATATCAGAATTTACAAAAATTAAAAATGCATTAAATTAATTACCACATAATTAAACATAGCATGAATTAAAAACATAAAATCAATAAGAATACAACATTAAGACATTAAAAGCAGCACACAGATTAAATAAAAATCACTTCTCAAATGCCTGCCTAAATAAAAGCATCTTCAACTGCTGACAAAAAGAAAGCATGGAGAAGGCTCTCTCCCGAGTCCTCACTAACTGCACCTGTGAAGGTGGTGGAACTGAGAGAAAGCCCTCCCCTACTGATCTTAACACTTGGGCCAGCTTGTATAGGGAGATATGGTCTTTCAGATAGTCTGGACCTGAGCCATTTAGGTCTCTAAAGGTCAAAACCAGCACTTTAAATTCTGCCCGGAAACAGACTTGTAGACAATGCAGCTGTTTCAACAGGGGGTCACATGATCTCTGTAGCCAGCCTGAGTAAATAGCCTGGCTGCATTTTGGACCCACTGAAGTTTCCAAACTGTTTTCAAAGGCAGCCCCATGTAGAGTGTGTTACAGTAGTCCAAACAAGATGTAATCAAGGCATGTGTCACCATAGCCAGATCCGATTTGTGCATCCAAATGCACTCCTGACCACAGCTGAAATCTGTGCATCCAAGCTCAGATTTGAGTCCAGGAGCAAACCCAAGCTGTGAACCTGAGATTTCAGGAGTGTGTCCCCATCCACTACAGGCTGAATCCCTATTCCCTGATCTGTCTTTCTACTGACCTGGAGCACCTCTGTCTTGTCTGGATTAAGTTTTAATTTGTTCACCCTCATCCAGTCCATTACTGACAACAGACACTGGTTTAGCACAGAAACAGCTTCCTTGGAGTCAGGGGTGTGTAGACACACCCAACTAAAGGTGGTGGCAGGTTTGGGTGTGCAACACCAGTACCCTGGTGAGATCAAACTCTTTTACCCAACAAGGCTCTGATGCTGAATATAAAGTTCAAAAAAGGAGGAAGTTTATTTTAAAGAACAAAAGTAAAGGGCTTTCTCCTCCCCAGCTCTAAAAGCTTGAAATAAAAGGTACTTTACAGTTTGAGTTTCAGCAATCTTCAGGGTGTCATTTCTCTGGGTTTGATTTTGGTTTGCTGTCCTCACTCAATGGAGCTGGTGCAGGGTCTTTCAGCTCCTGATTCCTTTGACTTGTTTGTTGTTGGTAACTAATTTGGCTAAATGGTGTAAGAAATGCCCTTCCTGGCTGTCTGGATCTGTTTGCCACCAATAAACAGCTCCCTGCAAGCTCACAGCAAAGACTGACCAAAACTAAAAACTTCTATCTAGAACAGAGCTTGCTGGGAAAGGACAAACCAAACCTGGAAAAATGCAGGGGAATTCTTCAGCTCCTCCCACAAGTCTAATACAATGAAATATTCCTATGTTCAGACATACTAAGGCCTGAACTAAAACAAAGGAAAATGCAGCGGAGATTCAAACAGTCCTGGCTAGACATCACAAGGGGGAAAGGAGAGATAGAGTTCTATGTCATCAGCATACTGATGACACCAAACCCAAAAACTCTGGATGATTTCTCCCAGCAGTTTCATGTAGATATTAAACAGCATGGGGGGCAAAACTGAGCCCTGAGGGACGCTGCAGTGCAGTGGCCAGGGTTACAAACAGGCATCCCCTAGCACCACTTTCTGGGTCCATCCCTCCAAGAAGGATTGGAGTCACTGTAAAACAGTGCACCCAAGACCCATCCCAGTGAGGTGACCGAGGAGGATACCATGGTTGATGGTATCAAAAGCCGCTGAGAGGTCCAGCAGAACCAACAGGGACACACTCTCCCTGTCTAGTTCTCTGCGTAGATCATCCACCAAGGTGACCAACACTGTCTCTGTACCATAGCCAGGCCTGAAGCCAGATTGTAATGGATCTAGATAATCCACTTCATCCAGGAGCGTCTGGAGCTGGGAGGCCACCACACACTCCAACAGCTTGCCCCAAAAGGGGACATTGGAGACTGGCCAATAGTTCTCCAGTCTAGTGGGATCCAGGGAAGTTTTTTTCAATAGTGGCCTCACCACAGCTTCTTTTACGCAAGGTTTAAGTCTGCCTTACTGTAATGAGGCATTCACTATTCCCCTTACCCAATCTACCAGTCCCTGTTGGGTTGTTTTCAACAGCCAGGATAGGCATGAGTCCAGTATGCACATGGTGGCACTCACCTCTCCAAGGATCCTGTCCATGTCCTCAGATTACACAAACTGAAACATATCCAATAACACTCAACAAACAGGGATCAAATTTGCATCCACTGGACTTATATCAAGTACAGCATTTATCCCCTTTTTACCTGTGCTGGTCTATGACCGTAATAAAGATTCTATTCTATTCTACTCAAGTACAGCATCCAAGTCAGAGCAGATCCAAGTGATATTATCTGCAAAGTGCTGCACAAACTCTTCACAACAGGCTGCTGAGTGGTTATATACTGCCCTTCTGGGGTAGAATGCAAAAGCCCCTTAACCACTTGAAACAGCTGAGTTACACTGTCCAGATGCAATCGTGGCAGTGAAGAAAGATTTCTTTGCTGCCACCATCACCATGGCATAGGCTTTCCAATGAACCCTAGTCCATGTTCGATCAGACTCACTCCAAGTCTTCTGTCATCATTGCTCTAATCTCCATCCCAGACACTTCATCACCACCAGCTCCCCGGTGAACCAGGGAGCTTGCTTGGCTCCACTCCATGGGAGGTGACACAGCAATCATGTCCTTGGCCATTTTCCTATTCCAGAAATCAGCCAAAGCTTTGACGGGATCACTTGCCAAGGCAACAGGAAACTCCCCAAGAGCCATCAGGAATCCCTAAGCCTCCTGGCACAGACCATTTTAATTGGCCCCACCCCTGCAGAGGTTCTGAGTTCCAGTGTGTCTAAACCCACCAGGTAGTGATCTGACCATGACCATGGAACTATTGAAAGCTCCTCCACACCAAGATCACTATCCTCCTGCCCAGCACAGAAAACTGGGTCCAGAGTGTGTCCTGCAGCGTGGGTGGCCCCAGATACTACTTGGGACAGACCCATGGTTGTCATGGAGGACATGAAGTCCTGACAGAGCTGCTCCTGACAGAGAGGTCTCCACATGGATGTTGAAGTCCTTCAGCACAACTAGCCGAGGGGACTCCAACACCACTGCCAAGACCAACTCAGCCAGCTTAGGAAAGAAGACTGTTGAGCAGCAGGGTGGGTGGTACACCAACAGAATCCCTATTCTGTCCCTGCCACCCACCTTTAAATAGACACACTCAAACCCAGCAGACTGAGGGACAGGGCACTTGGTGAGCAAGATGGAATCTCAATAGACCACTGCAACTACACCTCCCCAAGGTGCTTTGACAGATCCATACAGTAAAATCTGGCAAAGTTTCTTGTCCACTGGCTGTCTATATTTAAAATTATACCATAGGTCTCCCTTTCCTTTAGAGAAGGGTCTCCTGGCAGAGAAAAACCAACCAACCAAAATGTTTTAAGTTAAAGAAAAAGCATGGGGAAATATAAGATCCTCCGTTTAACTGAGCTACCTATGCATGCACTGGAGTCTGTTGAAAAGGCAGACATCAAAGGAAGGAAGGTAGGATGGGTGCTGTCATCATATTTCTTCCTTCTTCTACATCCATGGTGGGCAGGGGCATAGAACCAAGACAAGTTTACTTCTCTGAAAACAGACTAGGATGGAAAATAGGGAAAGCCTCCTCTCCAAGTTGGCCAAAGAACCATACTGATCTCATATTTGGGTGGAAACATGCAGCCCTAGAGGCTATTTTAGTGAAAGAGGCAGGATAAAAATCTAGCCATTTTATGCATCTAATATATTACAATTATCTCCAACAGAGGTAGAAGGAAATATGTCCATCAAATGGCAACAAAACTGGGACATCCCATCATCCCTATCTGAAACTTCACAGAGAGAAAAAATATAAAGGGAAGGGTGTTAATGGAAAGAAATAAGATGGGCAGGGAAACTGATACCTTCTCTCTCTACTCTTAACTACTCTTAACTGAAGCACTCTTGAAAATAAGAAAAATGGTCAATTGGAATATTATCATACATGTATATAATATGTAGTCCCCCCACAGCATTCTATTGTTATTGGGGTGGGGAAAACATTTCTGAATGATGAAGAACACTGTAGAGACTAAAAATCTACATACCAGTATCCTAGCATAAGGTGTCTCAATAAAATCCAAATAAAATATTGATTCCTTATCTTTTCTTTATCTCATATGAGGCATTAAACTCTGGGCAATGAAATTCTACCTTCTTGATTATGTCTACAAGGTAGACTTTGTACTTGGGTGCTAATGTTGTTACTGCCAAGCACAGCCTTACAGATATGATTTGTAGCATGCAACACTTCCTCCCATTTGGTGAAACTTCAGATAAGAGCTCTGTAATTGGAAACAGGGCCAAGGTCCTTAGACGTATGGATTATTACTATTGTGTCCGAGATGGGTTGAGCATGAGCCTTGCATGTTATGAGACAACAGGATATCAAGGTGATATCAAGCTGTTACCATGCCTGTCACAGAAAACTGTGAAAAGCCAGTGAGTCTGATAGATTATGTGTGATTAGTACAAGGGCCTTAGGCAGGGAAGTCTATCCATGAAAGTTCTCTCTTCTTTTATTCTGTTTAATAAAACTATCAAACTTAGAGAGTAAACTTAATTAGCGGCATAACTGATCTCTGGGTCTCATGCTGGAAGCTCCTCTGAATCAAATGATTGTTCCAGCTATAAAGTTAAAAGCTGAAATAATGGGTAGGTGGCTCCTCCAGCAATAGTTATCCCCTGTTCATGTAGTCTATTTACTATCAGTTCACAAACTTTGAAATAATTGTTGTTAGTACATGCAATTTGTAGAGGTCTACTGACTGAAGTGAGATTGAAAATGTTTTAAAATAAAATGTTGATTGTACTTGCAGTATGTGCTCAGTAGTCCCCAATTACAGCATTTCCTAAGTAGGAAACCACATGCTGTTTACAGTGCAGAAAAAGCTGTTTTCTGAGCAAAATAACCATGTGTGAATTTTACAAAGAATAAGTTCTGAACTGCAAAGATTCTCCAAGAAGTTTCTCATCAGGATTTCTTGACAGTTGAAAATTATGTATTTTGATCGTCTTTCAAATATGTTCAAATATTCTTTCCTTTCCTAATATTGATCAATGTAATGCACAACACAAACATGTCACGTTGAAGCCTATGTATATGTACAAGATACACCCTTCCTTTAAATAAGGAAGAACTACGCAAATAAGGCCTCTTTTTTCACTATGCGTGGAATACTCACTTCCCATGTTATATTCTGCCAATGGGGCAATGGAAAGGACAAGACTGTTTCACTTTCACCAAACAGAGGACCGCCAGTTGTAAACTGTATGAAGTACAGCAACGTTTACATCATTTTTCAAGAAATACTGCTTTCTAAAACTTGAACAAATTTTAAAATTTTAAAATGCTTTCCTGATTCAATAGGGGAAGTTTCTGCTACAGAAACTAAAATAAAAACTTTGGTGCCAAATCTGGCTCAAGCACCTGGATGCTCACAGATATTATTCAATCAGATTATGCTATGTCCCATAACTCACCACAGAGTCATTAATGGCAAATTAAATAGGTGCATTTGTGTGCAAGTGAAGTATATTGTATAAAAATGTTCTGAAAATGCAGATACTTGGATTGTTCTTTTCATGTGTAACAAGTAAATCTGTTAAGTTCATAGGAAATTAGTTTATACTGACTTGGACCTTTGGACCATTTGGCATAGTATCCACAGAAAGATACTTGAATGAAAACTCACGCACATGAGTTACCATTCTTGAAAGAAGGGCAGTTATGATTAAGAACAAACTGTAAGTTCTACTTACACATAAACAGGATTCATGAATTTGTTAGGAGTATCTAGCTCAGCCCAACGGAAATTACCCCTTGACATCCGCCACAGTTTCTACCCACCTGGCCTCCAGCTCCAATCTTTCTTCTCCCCATTTTCTCCTTGCTTTTACTAATGGTTTGGAACCATGAGGTTTCCAACACAGGAATTGCTCCCCACCACTGAAACCATTAAACTCCAACATCTAAAGGCTAAAGACTAGTGGAAGCAGGTGGATCCAGAATTAGTGGAGTGGTGCATCCACTCTAGGCTTTAGACTAACGAGCCATCAGCCACCACTACTGAAGATCACCCCTCAGCAATTGAGCAAGGGTGCAAACCTTAATGGAGAGAGTTGTGGGGAACCAATGTTCCAATGTAATGAGAACACAAAGAAGAGGAAAGCAGTCCTTTAAGCCCTAGTACTAAAAGCTAGTGCTCCAGGCACTTTAAACAGGATCATGCCTGTTATAGGAGTCATAGCTGGGAGAAAAGTACTTATAGAAAAGAAATGTGGTGAGGCAAGTTGGGTCTTCTACACACCCACACATTGCTTAGGTGTTAAATTGAGACCTCAATACCTTATTTCTACGGGACTGAAATAGTTCAGCCTTTAAACTCTAGTATCTGCTACTGTATCTAGTTTAGTCTTGGAGAAGACAGGGACGCTCACTCATACACACACCATCCTGGACTTGGGAACATACTTTGGGAAAGTCAGGCTGTCTCTGCTCTCTCCATGTTCTCTCCAAGGCTCAAGATGAAGAGGATGGAGTGGGATGAGGGTGAGCAAAGCAGTCAGTGGCAAATACAAATCTTGGCTGCCAGGCTACAACAAGGAAGTTTCTGTGGATGTGAAATATTCAAACAGGATACCAAAACAGCATTTTTGATTCAAAATTATTTTTTGTCACCATGGTTTAGAATTACCTATCAGATTAACGAAGCCAAAATTTAATGCTCTAACTCATTTCAATACACATGGTTTTTATCTTGTCAAAAGAAGATGTAAACATGCCATGCTATAAAGCCCACCAACTATGCTGCTACTCAGAAACTGAGGGAGCAATATGTAGAACGTTAACAGATATATCCTGTTTGCCAATAAGTATTATCACATAAATCTATCAAATGCAGTCATTTGTAGATGGAAATAGTAAAAAGGAAGAGACTTGCAATGGAATTATCAGGCGCCAGGAATTTCAAACAGGTAAAAGTCCTCAAAGGAACTTTATGCCAAAATGTAGCACTGTTGAACACTTTGTAACCCAACTCTTGGGCATTTTTATACAGGTCTGGCAGAAAGGAACTTTCTTTTTTTATAGAGTGGAGACAAGTGTTATTTACCCTTTATGCATACCTATAAAAACTCAGACATTTAAAAACTATTGTAATATCTGCCTGAAAATGTTATTAATGTACTCTGTACTCCCATTTTTCTTTAAACTGGCCAGTCTATATTGTGAATTTTCACACATAACAAAGATGAGAGTCACTGATGCTGTGTCTTAATGAGCAAGAACATGAAAACCTATCATATAGACTACTAAATTAATGAAAATGATCACTGCAGGATATAAAAAGAGATGCTTCTACTTGTACAGCCCTTGCATTAGAATGTTCTAGGCTAGCACTAATAATTCAGAAATATAACACAGACCAAGAAACTGCAGGGATCTGACCGTTGCTTCAGATTACTCTGGAAAAATAGAAAGATGATGTTGCTACCTTTGAACCTGCTAAATTATAGACAGTGTAATAATTTACTGCATCTATGAGACAAGATCTCTATGAAATCAAAAGACTTGTTATTGCAGTACCAGTATCCTAAGCAAAAAAAAAAAAAAAAAGGCCTTAATAGTTTGGACCAAAAAAACGTAAGAAGAATCCTGCTGAATCAGACCTAAGACCTATTGACTGCACACTCTTTTTTTTCTTTTTTATTAATTATATTTAATTACAGAACAAATAAAAACATTATTTAAACCATAAACAGTTATGTTTCATGTTTGTAACAAAGAAAAAAGTACAAGACAGAATCAACACAATATCTCACATTTAAATCACTAATATATTATATCATATATTCTTCCTGTCTTCTCACTTCTCCCTCTGATACCTTGCCCATGTAACTTCCCTACTGAATATCTTCCTGACTTTTGCTGGCTATTAAATCTTAAAGACGTTTTGAGCTGACTTTGAATTTACATACCGGTAACTAAATGTTCATCTTATCTCTTATTTGTATCATCTAGCCCTTTCTTTTATTTTATCCCAAACTTCTACAAAGTTTATCCAATAGATTTTTAAAGCTTAAACTGTTGGTCTAGATCTCTTATTCCTGTCTTAATATATTTCTGTTTTACTGCAGTAGTTTACTCTCCCAGTATAAAGTAATTGGTGCCCATATTTCATCAACACATTTTGTAGGTCTCTTGATTTATCATGGCTGTTAATTTGTCAAGATCTTTCATGTCTAATAATTTGTCTAACCATTCATCTATTGTTGGTATATAAGTGTTTCCAAAATTTGGCTAACAATAATCGAGCTGCTGTGATCATGTAAAGTATTAATTTCCAAAGTTATCTTTCTATTTTCTTATCTAATATTGATGTCATATTCAATAGATATAAATGGGGTTTCATCAGATATGTTATTTGTAGTATTTCATTCATGGTTTTATGACTCTTATTCCAAAACTTCTTTATTTTTTTTGGACACCCCCCACCACGAATGGTAGTAAGTTCCTACCACTTCCTGACACTTCCAACACTTATTTTTTCCCTCAGTTTTGTATATCTTGTCCAATATAGCAGGGGTCAGGTGCCATATATTTTGCATTTTGAAAAAAAAAATCCTTTAGGTCTTGGCTGAGTATAAATTTCTGTGTATAATTCCAAACTTTTCCACAGTATTCTAAATCTATCTTTTGTCTAAAACCTTTAGCCCATTTTATCACTGATTCCTTTGTTGTTTCATGTTCTTGGTCTCTTTCTAATAATTTTTTATAGTATTTGGACATTACTTTTTCCACTTTATCAAAAACTATCTTGTCTAATTCTGTTTTTTCTTCAAAGCACTCTAATTTTAGATCTATTTTATATCTTTCAGCTGCACATTCTTTTCATACAGCGGCCAAGATATTCTCTATGTGAAGGCCACCAGAGGAATTGATTACCACTGAACTCCCTGCCAATTAATATATAGAGTATACTGCCTCTGATACTTGAAGCAATATACTGTATAGTCACCCTGACTAGTAGCTAGTGATGGCTTTATTCTCCAAAAATGGATCCAATTCCCTTTAAAAGCTGTCCAAGTTGGCAGCCATCATTATATCTTGTACAGCTAATTCTTCACTTTAACTAGGCACAGTATGAGAAGTACTTCAGGACTCTTTCGTGTCTGCCGCAAATGTTTATGAACAAGAACTATTAGATAGGTCTTATCCACAAAAAGTGATTTCAGCTGCCAAAATTAGGGCCATGAACAAGGACAGAAATTCCCTTTTTAAGAGTCAGGATAAAAAAACTACTAGTAGGATTACCACATCCTTGGAGTTTAACCAGCTATCTCAAAAAATAAGAAATATTATTTTCAAACACTGGTATTTGGTGCAAGATATTCCAGGGTGTACTCTGCCTCCTATAATTGGTTTCAGGAGAACAAGAAATCTAAAAGATTTCTTGGTACACTCAGATATAGTCTCTCTGGCTTTTCTTCGCTAACAAAGATTCAGGAAGGACTCATCCCGTGCTTTCTGCAAGCGCACTGGTGACTAAAAAGGCCAATCCGAGATAAACAAGTCCGGTTGCAAAAAGCACAGCAGAAGGTCTCCTTGGGTGATGTTTTTGGGTTGTGATTCTTTCTGCGTTGTCGTTTCTCTTCAAGACTTGTTCGTCGTGAGTTCTCAAATAAGGCTGCAGCATTGTGGATAGTACGTCTCCATGCCTCCCGATGTGAGGCCAGGGCGGACCACTGTTGCTGATCAATTTGACCGAGCCTGAGATGTTGTTTCAGGGAGTCTTTGTATCGCTTTTTTGGAGTGCCCCTCTTACGCTGACCCGTGGCGAGTTCACCGTAGAGTAGTATTTTTGGGAGGCGATGGTCCTCCATCCTAGAAACGCGCCCTGCCCAGCGCAGCTGTGTTCTCAATATCATGGCCTCAATGCTGGTGATCCCTGCTTGCTCAAGGACAGCAACATTTGTCACATAGTCAGTCCAGTGTATATTTAGGATTGTGCGTAGACAGCGCTGATGAAAGCGCTTGAGGAGTCGTAGGTGGTGGCGATAGGTGACCCATGTTTCAGATCCATAAAGGAGGATAGACAGTACGATGGCTCTATACACACTGATTTTTGTGCTTTGCCTCAGGTGTTTATTGCTCCAGACTCTTTTGTGAAGTCTTCCAAATGCACTATATGCCTTTGCTAATCTGTGATCGATCTCTTTGTCAATCTTGGCATCTGAGGAGATGATGCTTCCCAGGTAGGTGAACTGCTGAATGGACTTGAGCACAGATTTGCCGATGGCAATGTGGGGATGGTGGTGTTCGTCCTGTGGTGCAGGCTGGTAAAGAACTTCTGTTTTCTTCAGGCTGACTTCTAGCCGAATCAGCTCTGTAGCTGTTGCAAAGCAGGACGTTAGGTGCTGCAGAGCTGCTTCTGTGTGGGCAACAAGGGCAGCATCATCAGCGAAGAGCAGCTCACGGACTAGATAGTTTAGAGTCTTAGTGTGAGCCCTCAGCTGGCTTAAGTTAAACAAGCTACCATCAGTACGGTAACGTATATAGATGCCGTCGTCTTCTTCAAGCTCTGCCATAGCCCTTTGGAGCATCGTGCTAAAGAAGATTGTAAATAAAGTTGGTGCAAGAACACAACCTTGCTTCACTCCATTAGTTATTAGAAAGGGCTCTGAAAGAGCATCACCATATCTGACTGTAACATCTGATAAACAACCCATTTCAGTGACTGGTCATTATAAATGTGGGAATTGCTCTTGTTGCAATCAATCACTAAACATGAAGCACTTTATACACCCTCAGACTAAGCAAAAGTTTGTACTAAGAGGTTTTACAAATTGTGCTTCAAAAAATGTGATATATGTAATCATGTGCCCATGCAATCTTCTGTACACAGGAATGTCCAAAAGAGAAGTTAAGACTAGGGTCATTGAACACAAATCTCGAATAAGAAATCAGACATTGGGATGTCCTCTGGTAAAGCATTTTTTAGAGATGAAACACCCCCCAGAGTCTTTAAGATTTTTTTGTCATAGAGAAAGTTTCTGCTAGTTCTAATTTCATCTCACTAGCTGAAAACAAATTGCAACAAAGAGAAGCATGGTGGACCTTTAAGTTAAATTCTAAGAAACCAGCAGGACTTAATGAAGTAATTGACTTTACTGGGTTTTTTTTATGAATGATGTGATTGTAGCCATGCATACCGGGGTTTCCCTACTATTGAGGAAGTAGAGCAAAGGTTAATTGAATACTTAACATCTCCAATAATGTGTTAACTTGCAGGCTTTTGAGGATTGGGTTTAAATACTTGAGGGAATTGAGTTCAGCACAGACAGGGAGTGGAAGGAAATTATCATTGTGATTGCTAAATGTACAGTTGAGGTAAGCAACTATGGGCTTTGTACTCTTTAATCTTCAATGTTTAAAAGAGATAATGGGGCATGTTGGCACTAAATGTTTTTGTGTAAATTAATTATAGACTCCTAGCATTGCATTGAAAAAGGAAACGAAATGTCAACTAGAATTAATCTCTGGAGGTTGTCGTCTGCAATGCACTCTGGAGAGTAATTTGAGTACGTGGCTTACCCCATCCATCACTGTACTATCTCATATTTGGACATCTTGTTTGAAAGAAGATACTGCTCCTGTCTAATTGGAATGATGAAAGGTAAATGGTTGCATACAAGTGAATGCATTCCCAAACCCTGCAAATAAGTATTTATGGACATTGTGGACACTTTGGAATTTGCATCCCACATGTTCATATACATAAGGACTTGATTATGTGTTTGTAAAAAATTATGTACTTATTTATTGATTGAGTAATTATTACTTGCATGTGACACTTTGGTATAATATATGCACTAAAACTAATTTCATTTAGAATCACAATATACACTGGAGATTCATAGAAAATTAATTCTTTATTATTGAGTTTGAAGATAATATATTAGAGTGTGTACATAGTAATATTTCCTCTGTAACCATTTTGCACTGTTTACAGTGAAACCTCCCCTGTACTTTAGCTCTCAGGGTGGCTAGCAGAAGCAACTATGCTGCTCCATGCCATAGAACTAGAAGAGACCACAAACACCATCTAATCCAACCCCCTACCCTGCAGGAATACACAATCAAAGCACTCCAGACTGATGGCCATCCAGCCTCTGTTTAAAAATTTCACAGATTTTTCTTAGGCAAGGAATACTCAGAGGTGGCTTCCCGTTGTCCTCTTCTGAAATACAGCCTACAGTGCCTGGTATTTCTTGATTCCTGCTGTTGCTTTTTTGCTATCTCCTAAAGTAATTTTTAGTCAAATGCTTTTGAAAAAGGATGCAGTTTATTTTATTCCCAATCATGCCTTCATAAATATATGGAGAATTTTTGTCTGCTCTTTATGGATTAAGGTCCTGAAACAAGAATAACCCATAATAATTATGAACAGATTAACTCCAAGATGTATTAGTTACACATGATGAGAAACACTGACCGCATGATATCATGTGGGGTTACCAAGTTTTGCATACAGTTGAAACTTCTGGGATGGGTAATACAATACATGATGTGATCCATTTCTGCAAGTCCAGGATAGGCTTTGCCGTACTGATTCAATTTGAGTTTGTTGGGTCCTGACAAGAAGAATTGTCATGTGTTCTCAGTTTCAAAGATTATGAAATACTAATCACAGAGCAGGATCTAATGGTGTACTTGCCTGTTCAGTAGCGTTCTTCCTATGCCAGAATGTGCATTAATATCAAACATATCTAAACAGTGGCATCTATATTCACTCAGAACTTTCTCTTTCCTTCCTGCTACAGCAATTCCAGGCTTTAAAAACCTGCTCTGAAGAGTTTCTCCAGCTCTTTGAGACAGGTTTTTAGGGTGTACAGGGACTGCTGGAAGGAGGAGGAATCACCAGTTATAGCAGATGAAGTAGGAACTATCAGAAGTACATAAGTGGCATCTAAACCAGGCTCATCTGTATCTATAGCTGTTCGGTTTTCAGGAAGATACTGAAAGATGCAATACTTAATTAAAAACAGAAATTATATTCAGTAAGATAGGTATTAGATTGTACCCCAAATCATAATGGTGTATCACCCTGTTAATACTTTTTCAAAACAGAAGTAATATCAGCCCAGGAAGGCCCCATATGGCTCAAAAGCCAATTTCCTAACATCTGAAAGTACTCAGTATAGCTCTTGAAAAAAATGAGACCTATATTATCAAAACTAAGGTGGATTGTATTTAAATCACTGGTTTTAATAGTGATCTAAATAACCAATTAAAATCCTTGATGGTATCCATCTGTGCTTCTTAGCAATTTTCCCAAAGAAAGATTGCATGCTCACTGATGGCCCAAATCCTTAAATATGCACAGTGAACTAAATATAACCTATTTTGTAATTGCCTTTTTTTTACAGAAGGCTAGGTTAGTACTGCACACATTTTTGCAAAAATAAACTGCAATATACAGATCTATTCCTTTGGTTAGAAACTATGTATATACTAAATTATCACATTTAGCCAATTTTTTTCTTTCTTAGAAAGAAATTGAAGTTCAGTCCACATGCACAGATGTCACAATGCAAGATTGTTAAGAAATTATTTGAGAGATTATGGTAAATGTAATGAAATTGTGCAAAGGGGAAGGAATTTACTTGAAAGATGCTTGGCTAAAAAAAATTATAACTTCAGTCATGCAAAATCAGGACACAGATCAAGTTCTAAGAGATGAATTATATGAAGATTTGGACAAACATGAAGAGACACTCATTTCAACACTCATTTCCAAAAGTCTAATACAACTATTTATAATACAGACTTTTGCAGGTACAAGATGACTGACATACTGATGAGTGAAGTGTTTGTGTCACAAAAATGTAGTTGGCCCTTCGTATCCATGGATTCTGTACCTACAGATCCCATCATCCATGGCTTGAAAATATCCCTCCCCACAGAAAAAAAATCCAAAAAGCATAGTTTGATTTTGCCATTTTATATAAGCTACATCACTGTCTATAATGCGACTTGAGCACCCATGAATTTTGGTATACATGGGAGGTCCTAGAACCAACTCCCAGTGGATACGAAGGGCCTACTGTACATTCAGATTGTCCAAGTATACAGTCGTTCCTGCACATTTGTGGGTTAAGCATTCATGGATTTGATGATTCACAGATTTGATTAATATGTTATCTCTAGGCATTTGTAGGTCCTCCACTGCAATTCTATGGTCCACTTGAAGTGGACCATAGAGTCACACTGTAGGACCTAAAGATTCCTAGAGAATTGTTGTCTCAGGTTAAAAAGAATACTATTTACTATTTTTATTTTTATTCACAGTTTTCCCACTTTTGTGGGGGTCTGGCACCCCTAACCCTTGTGAAAGTGAACGGCTAACTGTACTTATACATTTGAATGGCAAAATAACTGTCAACAGTTAGGATTCACTCCCAGAATCTTTCTTTCATAGCTCTTTATGCTCAGATATCAGCCACAGTGTGATATTTCTGCAGTGTACTCTATGTGGGGCTACTTTTGAAAATTTCAAGAAGCTTCATTGGAACTAAAATGGGGCAGCCATACTGCTGACCTAAGCCAATTATCAAGATTCATGACAGCTTTATTTGCTACTTTCACTGGCTTCTGATCCCTTTCCAGCAGCTGCTTTTGACATGTAATAATTTAGGATTGGGGATACCCAAAGGATTGTGTTGTCACTGATGAGTCAGCACAGTTATTAAGCTTTTTGAGGGAACCTCTACTTCACATCACACCAGCATCTGAGTCATTCCTGAGAGTCTTCTTGCTAGCCACTTCCAAGCTTTGGGACTCTCTCCCCAAGCTGACTTGTTTGGCACCTTCGCTCTTCTGCAGGCATGCCTCTTGTTGATTTCAGATGTTTTGGTGAGCTGCAGATGTTTTAACTCTTCTATGCCCATTAAAATTTCAAAGGCTAACTGCCATTGTTAATCTTCTATATTCTTTTACATTGTTATGGACTTGTTTTTATGTTCTATTCATGATGTGGGCTGACTCTATTATCTTGTTGTTGTTTTTTGGTTTGTGTGTTTTACAAACTGATGAGATATCTAAATAAATAATCATCACGCTCACCCCTTTCACCTTAATTTGGAAGGCAGCAAAAAGTCTCAATGTCCATTCCATTCACATCTGCTTTATTATTCCGATCATCCTAGCCAGCATCACAATGACCAAAGTTCTTTTCCAGTGGATTCTGGGAGTTTTAGAGTGACATATCTGGAAGGTACTAGGTTACGGAAGGCTGACAACTATCTACTCAGAGCTGTCAATCTGCATGTCTGTGGAAGGCAACAGAATACTGTTTCCATGATGATATAAATCTATATAAATTGAATTTCTGTATGACTCTCTGTTTCCACATTACAAGAAAATGGCTGGATGGATTTTCACCAAATTTAGAGGATAGGTTTGGGATGCTTTGATTTAAAATACAGGCAATGCAATGTACACAAAAATTCACCCCGGGTTCCACTTATTTTTTTTTCACCACATTTTCACCAAATTTAGAGAGTATGTTTGGGATGGGTTGACTTAAAATACAGGTTATGTAGTGATTGATTATAAAAATAGTGTGCTTTGTGCTTCAATTCCAGGTGAGATGTTTGCCTGAACCTTTCTGTGTATCTAGCATGCTCCTAGGCCTTCATTTAATTCTTCCCTCTTTGCCTAAATAAAGCTTGACCCCACTGCTTCCTTTCTAGTAGTTCTGATTCTTCTGGAACTTTTCTCTGAGCAGATCCAGTTGTACTTTTTGGCCATTAACACAAATGATGTCAAACTCCTTGGGGGCAGGGGAATGAATGACCTCCTCTCAAGAAATTGATTTATTTTTTAGGTTTGCAAAGGGTGTTTTGTGGCAATTCTTAGACAGGAAATCTCTCTCTCTCTCTCTGGCTTTTCTTCGCAAACGAAGATTCAGGAAGGACTCATCCCGCGCCTTCTGCAAGCGCGCTGATGACTAAAAAGGCCAATCCGAGATAAACAAGTCCGGTTGCAAAAAGCGCAGCAGAAGGTCTCCTTGGGTGATGTTTTTGGGTTGTGATTCTTTCTGCGTTGTCGTTTCTCTTCAAGACTTGACAGGAAATACTTCTCAGAGGAATACTATCAAGCCAATGACACACTCATTTGCACACACTGAGACTTGTTACCTCAGGCACTTTGAGGAGCAATATACCAATGCACTCATATACTGGGAGCTCAGGGATGTAAAAGTTCCAGATTGACTATGTGCCATTCCTTCCTCAGCTGTGGGCACTTGCACCTCCACCCAAATCACTGGTGACCTTTTCTGGTATTTATGATGTCAGGACAAATTTTTATTACTGTTTGAGCTGTTGATGCTAAGCAAACAGGTTCAGCAGCCTGTGTTTATCCAGGCAAGATAGAAGCACTGGGATGTCAGTACTTTTTGCTGAAATCAATTTGCATCACCTTTGGCCCAGATGCTTGGATGATCTTAACACCAACTTTTTTGTGTGTAAGGAAAAGCAGGCAGAAAGTTTTGAGTACAAAAAAGTGGGGAGAAGAGAGAATGATAGCAATTGTCACCCACACTTGCTTTTGATGTACACAACCTCAAATATTTTAAACTGCAAGATATGAATGTGACAACAAATACCCAAAAAGATATGTGTCACGTGTTTTTGGTAGTCAAGATTTCACTCATTTACATATGGGTTTGGTCCTGCATACTTTTATTTAAAACAATACTTTTTTTGTTCTTCCATATTTTCCATGAATTCCTAAGACTGTACCCATGCAAGAGTGTTATGAGATCATGTATTCTCGATAGCTTTGGAACTCCTCATCTGTGGAATTTCATTAAATTTGGAACATCTTCTGGAAACACTGCAAGATCTTCCTATCTGCAATAGCCCCCCACCTTTTCTTTCTTTCTTTCTTTCTTTCTTTCTTTCTTTCTTTCTTTCTTTCTTTTTGCTTTTCTAAGGAGTGGACTGATTCAGTCTCTGCCTCCTCCAAAAGCTCTGAGTCTCTCTTGAGCTTATTTGCTGGGCTGCAGTGCAGATGTAGAGGCCCTGGTATCTTGGGGCTTGCTTCGTTCCCTTGAGCCTGGTTACGAGGTCTGTGCTTCTTGGCCTGTGGCAGACAGCTGAAGCACCAGAGGAGGAGGTATCCACCTTCTCGCCAAGCCAGGAGCACGAAGTGGTGCTGGACTGGTGTGAGTCTCATTGTGGGGGCCTTAAGGTGATCTCACTGCACTGAGGCAGGATTCCACACTAGGGGGAGGGGGTGGGGAGGGGGAGATGGAGTGCCCACCATCTGTGGCTTCCCTCAGTCCCCTGGGCCAGTCTGGGCAATGTGGGTGGGAAAAGCTGACTGTTTTCCTTGCAACCAACTCCCTCACCAAGGCACTGATGCCTGTGGTCACTTAGCCAATAAGGCCCCCCTGGAGTAACTCACACCTTGCTGAGCATAGAACTACTGCCCAACGAGTCTGAACTGGTTGACATCCTCCATGGTGGCCACCTGGGTGTTGGGGCAGCTCGGAGGAGCATGCCAACTTCCAGATAGATCAGGCCCTTCTCATTTTCAGAGCCAGTTTCTGCCACTATATCCATATGGTTAGTTTCAGGTCCTGCTGGAGGGAATGAAGCTGGGGGGAGGGGGTAATGGCACTGACCAATTAGAGGGCTTGGCCTCCTTTTTGGCATCTTTGCTGCTAACATGGTGGCTGAGTCCTAACGCCAAAGAGGAAAGGGAGAAATAGCATAGATGTGAAATGCAGCAATATAGAAATGGAAAGCAGAGGCTTTTTTATGTGAATGAGAAGGAAAAGGTTAGAATGGAGAATGGAGAAAGAGAAAGTGATTTTCAATGGCTCTGTCATCTACATGGTCATGGTGCGGAGCAAAGCAAAACATGTCCTCCCGGCAGGAAAAAAAAACTGGTCTTTGGGGAGTTGCTCCTCCACAGGTGACCTCACAGGAAGGACCATCCTTGTTTTCCCTGCCTGCCAGGAGTGGAGGGGAGGGGAGGAGCAACCTAATCTGCTTCAGGATGTTCTGAACCCTATCTACTGGGGAAATCAGCTTTCTTAAATCTAGAATGCATATCTGAGTAAGCTTAGCTTCCCCTTTCTGCTGTATAACAAATGCCAGGAGAACATGGTCACTCCAACCTAAGGATCCTGCCACTTCCATCCCATTAACCAGGTCATCATTGTTGGTTAGGATCAGATCTAAAATAGCTTGTCCCCTTGTTGTCTCTTCCACCTTCTGGACAGTGAAACTGTCTACAAGGCAAGTAAGGAATTTGTTGGACTTTATATTCTTGGCAGTTGGACGTCCAACAAATATCAGAATAGTTTAAATCTCCCATTACTGCTACATCTCTCCTTTCTTAATGTCTGGTCATCTATTCCAGGAAGGCATCATCCAAGTCCTCAGTCTGGCTTGGGGGTCTGTAGTAGATCCCCACAATGGCATCCCTGTTGTCTTTTTTGAAGTTTAAGGCTCTTGTTTAAGGCACTTGAAGGGAAGTAACCCCAATAGGTTTGCCTTAGGGTCACTATAATTCAGAAGTGACCTGAAGGCACACAACAACAGCAGCAAAAGTGCAGCATTTTAGGGAAAAATTATCTTCAAAAACAAACTATCTCCCTCCTGCATATGTGCACCCCCGCTCCCACAGGCCTGGTGATCCACCCAGCCTGGAGGTTGTCTTGTTTCCCAGTGAGTCACCATAATTCAGAAGTGACCTGAAGGCACACAACAACAGCAAAAGTGCATCATTTTAGGGGAAAAAATATCTTCAAAAACAAACTATCTTTCTCCTGCATACATGCACCCCTGCCCCACAGGCCTGGTGATCCACCCAGCCTGGAGGTTGTCTTGTTTCCCGGTGAGTGTAATTTTTCAGGTTGTAGCATGCAAACTAAAATTGCTTCTTCTGCAGTTGTCATTGATAATAGCACCTCTTTTCCATGCGTTTCTGGGATGTGGCCATAATCCTGTCAGTCTGTGTCTGCTGGCTAACTAGAGCAAGAGTAGCACATGTCAGCTGCCAGTAGACAACTGGGAGTGATTAACCAGACTTCTGTATGAAGGCTTAGAAGAACAAAATATGGATTGTCCATGCAAATTAACCCAGCATGAAGAAATGTCACAGATCCATTACTTTTGTGGTTCATAACCTCAATATCTGCTGGAGCATTTTATCTATGTATGACTGCAGCTCCTGAAAAGTACATGTTGGCTCCTACTGTGCAATGACCTTCCCCATGACAGCAGAAGCAACACATACTTCTTGGAAACAAATTATAAAGTAAAATAATTAGAGAAAAATTTACTGGGCTTGTACTCTTACATGAGCACCACAGCAATTAGTAGGTCTGTAGATGATCAAAACTTGATTACTTTCTTCGATATTAGTGAAGCATTAGTGTCAGTATGATATCAATAGTCATTATTCTACTTCTCATTCTCAGACTTATTTGCCTAGCAACCAACACACTTTACACAAGGAAGGGCACAAAAGTGCCATGCTTAACCAGCATGGAAGCAAATGGCCAGAAACTAAGGTGGGTATTCATAGGTAGTCAGCCTCCAACAAGATAGAGGTTATGCAATTTTACCTTGTTTACTGGAATTTTGTAAATTAAATCTAATAGGTTTGATCCAGTAGTGATTTGTAGTAATGCAAATATCCAAACTGTGCAACATGGGGGACTGGATTACCTCAGTGATTAGTCTGAAAAATGTGAATAATTAAATATAATTCTTTTGGGGAAGGGGGGAATCTTAAATCTTCATTGTACAAATTCCATGAAATTTGTCACCATCATTATCTTCCTTTGTTTTGTTCACACAGTGAGCTGCATATTTTTTTTCAGAATGACATGCAAAGGCTTTAGAGGACAGGTAAAAAGTTAAAATGATTAAGCACCACGCTGGAGATTTTGTTGTTGTTATTTGCTCTCTAGTTGGCATAGACCCACTGGAACCTTATGAACAAGAGACCTCCAAGATCCCTGGTCATCAACAGCTCTGATGTAAGTCTTACAAACTCAGGGTTGTGGATTTCTTGATTGAATCAGTTGATCTGTAATGCACGTGTTCTCTCTTCTTACACTTTCCCAAGCATTATCTTTATTTCCAATGAACCATGTAGTCTCATTATGTGTCCAAAGTATGATAGCTGCGATTTAGTCATTCTGGTTTCTAGTGAAAGTTCAGGCTTGATTTGCTCTAAGATCCATTTATTTGTCCTTCTGGTTAGTCTATAGTATCCACGGAACTCTGCACCAGCACCACATTTCAAATTAATAGGACAGTTTAGTTCTCGTCAGGATCTGTTGCAGACTTATGTTTTGTTGCAGAATCTACACAGATCAAAACCTACAATGTGGGCAGTCTGTTGTACTGACACCTGAACGGCTGTAAACAATTTCCCCAAATTTCAGCCATTTGCCATCCATGCCTTTTTAATCTGATCTTTTATCTTTACTGGTTGCTTTTTTTAAAACAGAAGTGTAATGCTACTGTTTTTATGCCAATTTCTTAAGTTTTTATTATAATTCTGGCTTCATAAACTGCCTTATGAACTTGTTGAGGTTAACTAAAATCCGTAAAACAAAAATAAAATCAAGTAAAATATGAACTCAATAAATTTCAAAAAGAGGAAGATCCAGTACCTAGGTCTGGTCTATGATTGGGAATAACAATTTTGTCAGTCATGGCTATATATGTTATTTAGCTGGAGTTGAATACTGGGAATAATGGCCTCATTTTGGGATAGGTTTTATTCTTAAACACAATTCAGAGATACAAGAAAGGGTTTCAATATACCTTTCCCTAGTCGTTTGAAAAGGTGTCAGAAATTTCACCAATACTCCTAAGTAAGAACATGATAGAATTCTCTTTCTAACAAGTCATGTCAGGATACAGGAACTCCATAATTTGATGTTTTCCCACTAAGTATATACACATATATCATTTGAACACCAAGACTCTGAGTGGTAAAGTCCTAGAAGGGTTTTTATCATTAACCAGTGGGTATACAGACATTTTTTTCACAACAAGTTCAGTTCAGATTGATGAATCTGTCTTATGTCCAGTTTGTATTACTTTGATACAAATGGAAATCCATATCATTTGATACAGATACCAATACATATTTTGCAAGTCATTATATTTAAACAATAGTTTGTGCTGGTGTTTTAGACTGTTTGATTTGCTGAGAATCCTGTATATATTTTCTATTTATTTTGTGTTTTTTGTTGCATAATCAACAAAAGACATTAGTGGCTTATGATGAATTAACTGAAACATATTTTGCTTTCATATACTTTATATTTCCATTCCATTTCTGCATTGATTTATATTAAAAAGAGCCACTCAAAAAATTCAAATGACATTTTCTTTCACATTTCCTATATATATTTTCACTTAGACATTTAAATACACATTTTGATGCAGTAAAACTAATGAAAACTTAGGTACCAACATTTAGAATTCTGCAAAACATAAATTCATTTAAATGCTGATCCACACAAGAGTCTTAGAGGTATGGATAATGTCATCCGATATATGGTTTTATAAAGTTCAAATTCTGGAAGCATCTGTAAAGTTAACAGCAAGGGACTCTTCCATTGCATTGGAGTAAAATTTTCAAACTCAGTATAACTGACCTAGACAATTAAAATATGAATGCCTCCAAACTTAAATCTTAATTAGTTTATTTAGGATGATTAGCAAGAATCGTATGAGAGTCTGAGCACCAAAAGTTCGGTACTTCATGTAAATCGAAGAGGGTGAGCAAGACTGCTTCTTCTTCACATCTCAGCAGATAGCCCTATTTTGCTCTGCAGTGCCTGCTGTGAATTTTTTTTATCCTCTCAAACAATATCAAACTTGATAAGGTCTGTACCAGACAATCCTTGCCAACAATTGGGTGACTGAACAATTCTTGTAAGAAAATCGTGATATAATGGAGCAGATTATGGAGTCAAGCTCCTATGGAGGAGGAACTATCTTCTAATGACAGCACTGCTACCCTTCTGTTAAGTACTATTTGAAGCAGCATACTGAATTGCCCCTAAAAGATCCTTTTAAATTTGTTGTAAGACCTCCTAATGGGAAAATTAGGGAAGGACTAAAAATTAAAATAATCACTACCGGTAGATTCCTTTAGATGAACCACCAGGGAGGGAGTGCAATTCATATCCATATCCAGGAATCAAATTTATTGAGAATTCCAGACATTAGGAAATGAAAGGAAAGAAATAGAACTGAAGTATTAAAAAAGGCTGAGAAGAAGATGGGATGAAGTGAACAGTCTGGTACCTACAAATACAGTTAAAACATGAGTGTTCCTTTGCAATATTGAAATGAATTATTTTAACTCTTATTAGTCAACTGCTTAAAAAGGCATCTCTGTCACTGATTAAAACATGAATAAACAGGCAGCTAAATTTGAGAAAAGATGAGAAATTTCTTAAACACACACATTAATTAAAGGGAGCCCTGGTGGCGCAGTGGTTAAACGACAGTACTGCAAGTCACCACATTGCAAGTTCAGCTCCAGCAGGCTCCAGGGTTCACTCAGCCTTCCATCCTTTTGTAGGTCGGTAAATTGAGTACCCAGCTTGTGGGGGCAATTAGCTAACACACATTGGAAACTGCTTAATGCAGTGTAGATGTGTAAATAGCTATTGCTTTAAACAATTTGTAAGCCGCTCTGATAGCCTTGTGGCTGAAGAGCGGGGTATAAATAACTAAATAAATAAAATTAATTATCTTCAGATGCCTGGCTAGCATGTTTTTTTTTTTAAAAAAGGACTAAGAAGTTATTCTCCATATCCATTTCAATAAATACTGACTTTCCAGGTTATACTAGGCAAAACTGATTTTCAGCCTAATCCACTCTGTGAGAATGTGCAAGTTTCAGACACAAGGCTGTATTTAATAGTGTCCTTCCACTAGTACCTAGCAAACTCTTCATTCAGCAGCCTCTCTGTGAAACCCCCGGATGTGTGTATGTTGGGAACCCCACTGAGAATACATGTGGATGTGACCATATGGGAGTATGCAGGGAGCTTCAAGGGGAGAAGAGGAAGGAGAATTTCTGTTTTAGGAGTAGAAACCCATTCACATATCTCTGGTTCCTACTCTTATTTCGTGTATTAGTTCTGCCATTCTAATGTTCCAACAATCTATTATCTAATGTAGGCAACAGCATGACATGATCCACCAATCCTTCACACCTTGCCACTTATCCTGTTCCTTGATGCAGTATTATATGTAGAAAAACACCTCCCCCCAAATGGTAGTGTAATTTACTGTTGGTAATAAATGAATGGGCAGTGGTCAGAGAAACGAAGTAACAGCAGGCAGAGAATAGTCACTTGAAACCATAAAGAACTTCATAAGACCCTGAACAGTGAACAAAAAGAATGGAAAAAAGAAAGGCATTATACAATACCTTTGAACTTGTGAAAGACAGCCCATAGCTCAGCAATGTCTGTAGCAAAGGTAATGTCTGTGTCAAGTACAATGACTCGTTCAAGGTTGGCAGGGAGAGTCTTTGTCAGAACCAGCTTCATCAGCCCATAAATGCCAGAATAATGTTTGTTTGGTATCCAGGAGACTTCAGACTAATAGACAGAAAGGACAGAGAAGAGAAAGGAAGGAGGGAAAAGAAAAACTTTATTAGAGACTTAAAAACAACAGGTTCCTCAAGTTTTATCTCAAATGCTGGTCCTTGGAATGCAAAAGAAATACTAGGCAGGATGAGGAACAGAAGAGGACAGCCTTATCTGATACAGATGCATTGGCAGAAGTGTCAGGAGTGATGAACACTTTATTCCAAATGTAATTCTACCACATACTCTAAATTCTCTGAAATATCTAGAGGTGTGCAGAAGCAAAATCACAGCCCTGTTAACAATGGGTCAACGTAGATACATATATTTTCTACTCTAAGATATGCAACATTCTCTATCCCCAAACACATGGAAATTAAAAACCCAAAAGTTCCTTTTGTAGCATGATTAAATTTTCTTCTGACAATATCTAGATCAGTTCTGTGCATGAATCAGCTCAACTCCAGACTCCATGCTTATGCTTCATAATGTTCTATAGGTATGGCAACACCTAGTCAGTGGTGAGCCCTATGTTTGTGGAAATTCCTCTCCCATGATGAACAACTGGCTCTTTTTTTTTTTTTTTGCTGTTTTTAAAAGGGTATTTTTGTTCCAGTCCACTTAATTAATTAATCTTAATTAATGTTATGTTGAATGTTTAAACCAGTGGTTCTTAACCTGTAGACCCCCTCACTGGGGGTCTGCAAAGGCTTGATGGCTTAAAGGCTGCTCAGCCTACCTCCTTCCCACAGCAGAGCAGACACATAACAGGAGCCAAGGTACAGGCTGGCTGGCTGACTAGGCCTGCGTATTGCTGTTTAATTGACTCCAGCTGCAAACTAGCCAAAAGAAGTGGGAGAAGCACCTCTGAAGGAAGGTTTAATGGAGGGTAATTGTTAATGGTTCAGTGTTCAAGTATTTATTGTTGTTGCTGTTGTTTTAAATCTTGAGTTAAGTCTTGGGGGTCTGTGGCAACAAAAGATAGTTAAAGGGGTCCCTGGTAAAGAAAAGGTTAAGAACCACTATTTTAAACCACTGCATATTATCACAGAATCATAGACTCATAGAGTTGGAAGAGACCTCAAGGCCATCCAGTACAACACCCTGCGATGCAGGAATACACAATCAAACCAGTCCCAACAGATGGCCATCCAGCCCCTGTTTAAAAACCTCCAAAGAAGGAGACTCCACCACAATACCAGGCAGTGTATTCCACTTCCAGAGCAGTATTCCACTTCTGGAGCAGTAATGAGGCTGCTGCGCGGCAAGGGGTCCATTTTGGACAACACCGTTTCTCTCTCGGCGTCGTCCGTGACTGTTGCGGCTAGCATTGGAGGTGGCCGCACTGTTTTTCACTCACAGAAGTTGTCCGTGAGTAAAAAACAGTGCGGCCGCCTCCAATGCTAGCCGCAACAGTCACGGATGACGCTGAGAGAGAAACGGCATCATCCAAAATGGACCCCTTGTCGCACAGCAGCCTCGTTACTGCTCCGGAGGCTGTTTGTGCGGCAAGAGGCGTCTCCCTAGTCTCTGGAGCAACAAAAAACAAGCCTGCTCCATCCTCAGTATGATATCCCTTCAAATATTTAAACATGGCTATCATGTCACCTCTCAACTTATCTTCTCCAGACTAAACATGCCCAGCTCCCTAATCCTCATAGGGCATGGCTTCCAGACTCCCACCATCCTGGTCAACCTCCTCTGGACATGTTTCCAGCTTGTCAATATCCTTCCTGAATTGTGGTATGCAGAACTGGACACAGTATTATGCTGTATTGTTTTCAGCAAGCCTGAGTTGATTTTTTTTTTTGCTGATTTTTGAATTGTAATACTTTATATGTGTGTGTTATATATTTGTGTTTTTCTTGTTGACAGCTTTCTGTTCTGAAAGATGGTATAACATAATGCCTATAAAATGAACATCAAACACATATTGAAAGTGGAAGAAGAAGCCCAGCAAGCAAAATAAGGAGGCATGTCCTATCTGCTGGATTGATTTCCAAACTAGAAGCTTGGTGAGTAGGTACCACTACAATAGCTATCCTCATTCTCTTTCATAGGGTTTTATCATTACAAAGTGAGTGTAAGGTGGTCCCAAGAATAACTGGCTGAGAGTTGCAGCAAAGAAGGTAAAATGGCAAGGGAGAGAAAGGAGCTAATAAACATTCACCCAATTCTTCTTATCATTAGGTCCATTATCATTAGGTATCATTATCATTAGGTCCATAGATGGAATACCTTTTGTGGTCTGACTTTCAATCCTACAAAATGATCCTCACCCTCATCAGTTATATCAGCCTGGACAGATATCTAAAGTTCAAGCTGTTTCTATGGTTTGCAACACAACTGAATTCCTGAAAGCAAGAACAGAAAATAAACTCTTTGAACTGAAGCAATTCATCTACCTTTGCCAGATGCAAACTGACTTTCTGGTCTTGTAGTGTGCTGAGTTATTATTATCACGAGAGTGGTGTGCTTGTAGACCCTTGAAAATTAAATAAAGTATTAAAGCAAAATCATACTTCCATTACAGTCTGCCCAAAAATTTGCAGAAAACACTAAACACTAGGGTTTAGCTGTTTATTCTGGGGAGAGAGAATAAATTCTTTCTACTACAATTATTTTTGGTGCTCTTGAAACCCAAAGAGTTTAAAGTAGAGGAAAATACTGTTCTATAACAAAAACTGAAAAGGGAAATAGGCCAATTCTTTAGGAGCTGACAGGAAAAAGAGACGGCGGGGGGGGGGGAGGAAAGATTATTCATATTTTAGAAAACTTTTATTATTCTTAAGTACATAATAGATTGATCTGATAAACAAAGTTTACTTAAGAACTATTCTGTAGCCAAATTTGAATTCTGATATATCATTCAAATTAGTCTTGAGAAATAAGCCTGTTACATAACTCAACAAGGGGCCTATCCATGCTGCAAAAATACAGCACTCTGAAAGCACTTTATCCACCATAGTTCTTCCTATGGAATCCTGGTATGTGTAGTTTGATGAGGCACCAGAGTTCTCTGATAGAAAAGCCTAAATGCCTTGCAAAACTGCAAATATCAGGATTCCATAGGATAAAACTATGGTGGATAAAGTTGTGTAAAACTGCTGCATTTCTGCAGTATAGGCAGGCTCAAGGATCAAAAAGACAGAACACTTTCTAAACTGCAGCATTTGCCAATTAGGCATACATAGCTATTAGATTAATTACATGTACAAACTCTCATCTATAATGTGTGTGTATGTGCCTTCAAGTTGCCTGTCAACTTATGGCAACCTCATGAATTTCATAGGCTTTACTTACGCAAGGAATACCCAAAGGTGATTTTGCTAGGTGTTACAGGCTATATTTCAGAGGAAGGAACTGGCAAAATGCCCTCTGAATACTCCTTGCCTAAGAAAATCCTATGAAATTCATGGGGTTGTCACAAGTTGACTGGTGACTTGGAAGGATGTACACAGACATTTAACAAGTATGCCAGTTGTTAGGTATCATAGCAAAGTGCAGTTGTCCCTTCATATTTGCTGGGGTTTGGTTCCAGGACCCCCGTCGATACCCAAATTCGCAAATGCTCAAGTCCCATTATATGCAATAGCATAGCAAAATGGTGTCCCTTATATAAGATGGCAAAAATCAAGGTTTGGTTTTGGGATTATTATTTTTTAAAGAATATTTTCAAGCCATGAATACTTGAATCTGTGGATACCAAATCCGTGGATACGGAGGGACAACTGCAGCTGCTTTCATTCCACAATAGTAGTCAGCTGAGCCCAGAATGAGGCTCTGATAAAGTTCTCAGTCTCTGTCCTGTTGGCTGTTTGTGGTACAATTACAAGAGGTAGTCTATTTCTGAATTGCATAGGGCAATGGTGGGAGGGCAGGTAAAGCACAAGGAAGCCATAGCTCCATATCTATAGGCTTCCTTATAGTGTTAGGCTAGCTACTGTTGGAAAGAGGAGGCAGGACTAGACGTAACTTGGATCTGATTCAGCAAGGCTGTTCAGGTGGAATTAAAATTAACATGGGCTCTCTCTCTCTCTGTCTCTCTCTCTCTCTCTGTATGTCTATCTCTCTATCCTGCTAGTACAAGATCAGAGTTAAGGCTATCTCACATTGGCCCCACAAAATGAAGAAATCAGAACCTAAGGTCGATGCTTTTAACAGACGTACCACATAATCAGACATGATGTTGCGCAATATCATAAAATCAATTAATTAATTGGTTTTATTTATATTCCACTTTTCTTCTAATATGGGACCTAAGGTGGCTCACATAAGTTAAAAAAATACATCTAACAAACTAAATAATTAATAAGTTAAAAACAATTAAAGAAATTATCCTGTTAAAAATGACACTAATTTAAAACACCTTAAATACATTGTGAGAATAAAACTATGCCCTCCCCCAATTAAAGATGCTTCTACAGCAACCAGTTAAAAGCCAACAACCTGACTCAAACAAACAAACAAACTTTACCTGTTAGTAGAATGACAGAACAGAGGAGGCTCTGTGGGAGGAAATTCTACAGCCTGGGAGAAGCCAGCTCAGATAATCCCACTGGCAATAGCACTTGTATTTCTATATTGCTTATCAGTGCCAAAGCCTCTCTAAGCAGTTTACAGTGTGTTAGCTAATTGCCCCAACAAGCTGGTTACTCATTTTACTGACCTACAGAAGGATGAAAGGCTGAGTCAACCTTGGAGCCCTATAGGATCTAACTCACAAAGTTGTAGCTGCAGTACCAGCATTTAACCATTGTGTTACCAGGGCTCCTTAATCATTCCCCTGGGAGCTCCCACCCTTCATTTTAAAACTCAGGTAGGTTCATATAAGAAGATTTAGGGCTCAGTCAGATGGGAGAATTAATTGTGGAAAATAGCGCACTACCTCACTATCATAGCAGTATTCATTTGTCCCCATGATTCATTCACAAGATCGCTGGCATGGAAAGCTATCCCAGTTTGAAGTTCACACAGAGATGGTGGCCGCGAGTGAATTACCTGCCTTATTATTCAACCAGAAGCTCCCTCCATTCTCCCCCTTTTTTTTGCTTTGCTAAATGAGAGATGCGGAAGAACAATTGTCTACTTAAAAACATTTTTTTCTTGCTCTGCCACTCGAAAAAACACTGGATCGTTCCCCTGAAAAAAACAATGGTGGCTCTGGCTGCTTCATCACCAGCAAGCCTGACCCCGATTGTTTTAACAGAGGGGCAGGATAATTATTATTATTATTATTATTATTATTATCTGACCAAGCACATTTGACTTCCTGGATGTGCCCCAATTCGAATTGGTTGTTCAGAGAGATGGTTATGCACATTTTTGCGTATTTTTTGAAAAAGATTATGAGAAACAGCGAAAACTATTATCGTGAACTACTTGAGATTTTTAGCCCGCCCTTTCCAATATGGTAAATTCTGACAGGAGCTCATCTGGACAAAAGGTATTCTACCCGCGTTCTTTGAGGATTTTTAAAATCATCTAAACAACCCCATAGTCTTTCAGATCATCTTGCTGTCTGAAAATGTGCTTGCTTATCATTTACTCTTTTATGCACCTATACTTTTCAGTCCTAAATCAGGAGTGGGAGGATGCAGTGCCTGGGAAAAGCAAAGAGGTCCCATGCTGTTCTGGTCCTGTATTGCTTTATGAAGTCTCTCAGCCTGACTTATTGCTAAAGCAGGAACAGGCAACTGGTGGGGGAAAGAGGATGCACTTCCCCCCACAGGAGGCCTCAGAAGGTGACACCTCTGCTGCTGCCTTCCAAACCCCCCCCCCCAAAAACAACAACAGCAGCCCTCCCAAAAGACATCAAGGGGGCATGGGGAACAATATGCCATGTTAGGCCCAGAAGAGGTGGCATATTTTATCACACACAATGTTTTCCTGTACGAAAACAAAAAGGACTCCTTAGGCCTAAAATGGATGGGGATCAGGAGATTCACCCAGCTAATCTCACTTCACTCAGCAAATGAGGCATTGGTCTGCCTATTTAAAAGTCCCATTCACAAATGAGCAATCCAAAAACAACAAGAGGAAATTCAAGCCACTGAATATTGTCAGCATTAGTGATTCCAGTACAAGTGATAAAAACAAAACCCTGTTAATGAGCAAGTCAGAAAATGTATGCACACACACAAAGCTATGTTTAAATGAAGTGTCCTTGAAAATTCACTTTAATTCCTTCTTCTCCTTATCCTTATCATACAAAACATTATTTGGCTGGCTGGAAAGAAATGTAGGGATTATTCTCAGAAATTTCTGGTTATGTTTTGCATAACAGGAAAATAATTTATCTGAATAGAAATGAAAGCAATGAAATTCAGTATCAGGGAATAAATTGAATTCAAGTTATTTTATGTGCCCAATTTATTGATCATATGTAGTCAGGTAAAGAAGCCCTGGCAAAAGCTATAAGCGAATAAATTTGCTTCAGTTATAAGGAACACAATCCTCAAATAACAAAATAAATGCTTGACTCAAAAATGTCCTTAAATATATATATTTAAAAAGATTACACATATTTAGAGCAACCTATGAATATTCAGACCCTAAAGCCAAGTACTCATATGATACGTTAGGATAACAGAACAACCACTTCCCAGCACCCAAATACTCATTGCAGCATATTTTTCAGCATTACAGGTTTGAACTGCCATGAAATGAGAATAACTTCTGCATGTTCATGGCTGTACCTTTTGTGTGTGTATGTAAAATATTTTTCCCCACTATACTAAATACTAGTTTTTATCAATGTGATGCTATCTGTGCAATTTGACATGTCTCTCCCCTCCCCCCACCCTTTAGACAAGTAGGTGGTGCAGATCTTTAGGGGGTGGTGTTACCCTTTGCTCCTACTACAAATAGTTTGTTTTTTCTTATTTCATACAGCATTTCCCAGTTTATTATTTAGCATGGAGACAATGTAATACCACCTGCTGAGGAAGATTTTAGTACAGAGTATGTTGCAGAAATGATACCTGTCCTGAATTAGAAGAGTCACCTTCAAACAATTTCTAATTCCTTTGCTTCCAGGCTATTACCCATGGCAATGTATCAATGCACGGCTGAGAGTCCCTTCTGATCATTCTTTTAGGTATGTCAATCACTGTTGTGAAACAAGATGCTTTTTCAGAAGTTCACCTTGAATATATATATGCTTGGAGTTCTCTAGGCCAAGTGTCCCCTTGGAGCATGTTCACTTTGCTGAATTTATCTCTGCTATCTAAGCCAACAGTGAACTACCAAGCTGTCCCAGTTCCACTTCTTCTTTTTTATGATTACACAAATGGGATTCAAACAATAGGTCACAATCCCTTCTGAGTTTATGCAGGGTGCCATTGGGGTTTGAATGAGGGTACAAACTAGGCCCCTCACTTTCTGTCCTATTAAAGTAGCTCATGGGTGGAATGAACTGTTAGCCAAGGAGCCAGAGGCATAGTGCTAGAGAAGGAAATTTGGAAAGTGAATAGGGCCCTAATCTCAACAACTAGCTGTACACTTTTACCTCCTAGCAGCCAACCCTCTCACATATCCACCAGCCCCTGAATTTATCACCATTTGCTTATTAGAGAAACAATGGTATATTTATTGTGATGGAGGTGGAAAAGAAATTAAAATTCTCATGCATCTCAGCAGCAATGGAGTTGAATGATCAAGAGTATCCATTTCATAAGGATGAGGCTCACAAACTTGCATACCTACCAGACAGGTCTCTTACCCATTAGTTTACTTCCTTTGTGAAAGGGTTATTTAGTTTGAGAAAGGGAAAAAAAGTAGATGCTTAGAATTCTTTTATATACTTGAATCAAATTTTTGTTCACATTCTGCCCTCAGACCAGGAACTGGTCCTGCTGTTAAGAAGAGTGAAGCATCCACCTCTGGTGGCAGATATCTGGATGTATGTACAGAACATGGATGTTAGCCCATTTGGCTATTTGTGCTAAGCCTCCTAGCTATTTCCCTCTCTTGAATGACAAAACTATTTGTGTGTCACAGAGTTTGCCCTGTGTAATGTTTGGGCCAACCTTAGCTCTTGGTTCTTATATAGAAGCATAAAATAGTTATGTTTCATTTATTTTATTGGGACTCTATCCATATATTTTCAAGCGTTAGAAAGGATTTAAATCTGTATAATAAGGCCTTCCTAGAGCTTTGTCTAGATGGGCCATTTACCCCATCTTGTCTGTGTCTTGAAGCCCTGCAGTTGAATAGATGCAGGGTTCGTGCCCTGTTTTGCCCCCAGGCAGTCCTGATGATGCCTGGGGCACAGATGGTGGTGGTGGGGAGATGAGTAAAGCCCATTAAAACATTTCAGCAAAATACCTGGGAAAAACTGCCTCTTTTAAGATAAGCCAGTTTAGACCCCATGGGAATCCAGGAGGCCATACCAGAATGCTGGCCCATCTCTACAGCTGCCACCGGTTCCGTTCACATTGCATTCTCTGAAGCCAGAAAGCAGGCCCAAATCATGATACAAAGCCTGGACACATGCAGGAGGCCTTGATCATGTGCTGAGGGCCTCCTTCTTGGTTTCAGAGATTGCAACATGGAAGGAAGCGGCGGAGGCTGCAGAGATGGACCAGTGTCTCCATGTGAACTTCTGCCTATTTTGTGCCGGTAACAGGGGAGAAATGGGCCTGATCCAGGAAGCCAGTGTATTCTGGCCTGTGTAGATGAGCCCCGTCATCACAAAGGCATGACTTCTTTGAAATCTGATCTCAAGCAACTTCATCTGATCACTTTTAGTATAACTGCTTTTACAAAAACCAGACTACATATAAAACAAATATGATTCCTCCACCAAACTAGGCTAGAAAGATCAAGCAGTAAAACACTTACAGAACGAAGTGCTACTGACAAACACATAAGAACGCCAGAGTCAACTGTACACGCTAATCATGTTCCTGTCAGATTTCTCCTGCTACAATGCCTGTCTTGGGAACAAGAGATGCAGATTCAGCAAGCAAAACATCCAGAGTGCCCTGTTCTTCCATTTCAGTGGAACAAAGAGCACCAAAGCAAGCCTTTAAGCATGACACTTAATTTTTCTACTGACTAGCCAGATGAAGATAGGGACTAAAATTCTGTTTCTCTGTCCAGACAATTCTAGTTCATTTCTACCCACAACCCACCTCACTACATAATTTGTTCAGATTACTCATTACACTATGAAAGATCCAACTTGTTTCACTTCTTGTTACATTGGCCCCATCTACACAATTTAAATAATACGTACGGCGTGCAGAAGTTCGCGGTTCGGTACACATGGCCGTTCAGATTCACACGGATCCAAAAGAGGGGGGGGCTCAGTTTTCCACCCAGAAATACGCTCATGCGGTGTTCAGGAGGGAAAGCGATCGCGATGAGAAATCCGTGCGCCGTTCGGATGGCTGACGGGTCTGTACAGTCCATTCGCACACACACGAACAGGCAGTGTAATCTGATTGGCTGGCCGAGTAGAGGAGGCAGGGCTAGCACAGAGAGGAATTGGGAGCGGCCGCTATGTTGGTTACCCAGCTAGCGAGAGTCCGGTACGTACATGAATTTTATATATTTATTTATTTTTATTTTATATTGTAAATAGGGAAAACCAACTTTCCCCAAAGCAGGAACCTTTAAAAAAAAAGCGGTGAGACATTTAAAACCGCCGCTTGGCGTGCTCGCTTCAGCCAGCTTCGGGAAGGGGGCTCATACGGAGTTTAGGGGGGGGGTAAAAAATCGTGTAGGCGGATCGTATGCATACGAACGACAGCCTATTCGCATTTTTTACCCTCCAAACGGATTTTTTTATGATCATATAGACGCACCCTTAATAAGGCGTAACCACCCTAAAAGCACCAGATCCCATCTGATCTTGGTCAACCCTGGTTAGTACTTAGATGGGAGACTGCCAATTAATACCAAGTGCTATAAGACATATTTCAGAGGAAGGAACTGGCAAAGCTACCTCTTAGTATTCTTGGCCAAGAAAACCCTATGAATTTAATGGGCTCGCCATAAATTGACAGGTGACTTGAAGGCAGGGCCAGTTTAACCAGTCTGCCAAATCAGCATTGGAGGGGGCCCCCAAGGTCAAGCCCCCCCCCCCGCTGACCTCCTTATCTGACGAAGGAGATGGCAGGAGACAGCCGGGAGGAACCGCTGATTTGTAGCCCCCCTCCTACCCTCCTCCTCCAAAAACGTCCTGCTGTCTTTAAAAAAAAACACAAAACAAAACAAAAACAAAAAAACAACAACAGCGTCTCCCAAACTTGAAAGAGAAAGAAGAAGCAGCCCTCTGTGGCAGAAGCTGGAGGGAATTTGCTGCTGCAAAATGCAAGCCAGCCAGGCATGTCTCTTACTGTCAGGAGGTTCTTCCTAATATTCAGGTGGAATCTCTTTTCCTGTAGTTTGAACTCATGGCTCCATGTCCTAGTCTCTGGAGCAGCAGAAAACAAGCTTGCTCCTTCCTCGGTATGACAACCCTTCAAATATTTAAACATGGCTATCATGTCACCTCTCTACCTTCTCTTCTCCAGGCTAAGCATACCCAGCTCCCTAAGCCGTTCCTCATAGGGCGTAATGGCTTCCAGACCTCCCACCATCCTTCTCAGTATCTTTCTTGAACTGTGGTGGCCAGAACTGGAAACAGCATTCCAGGTGAGGTCTGACCAAAACAGAATGGAGTGATACTATTAATTCCCTTGATCTAGACACTACTCCTATTAATGCAGCCTAGAAGTGCATTGGCATTTTTTGCTGCTGCATCACACTGCTAACTCATGTTCAGCTTATAGTCCACTATTTCTTTTCTTTGAGGAAATCTACACCATTATGTTAATTGCTAATAAACAAAAAATATTATGTTAGTGCATATAATATAGTTTTTAAACTAAATTATTGTGGTGGCAAATTATGTAATACAGTAGGCCCCTCTTATCCACTGGGGATTGGTTCGGGGGGGGGGGCGTGGATTCTGAAAACCATGAATAATAGTGAATGCCATTGAAAATAATGGGACTTAAAATACCATAGAGTTTTCTTGGAGGGCCTAGAACATGGCTAGGGAGGACACATTTTCTAGGACAACTCTATGGTAGGTGTGCTGTTTTGTGTCCCATGGATAATGAATCCATGGATACGGGGGTCCTACTGTAATCTGAACATCCTGTACCATGAATAGGTTAGGTTACATTGACCTGAGATAAACATATGGGGCCCCCAAAATAAAGCATTGCAGGGGGCCCCAAAATTCCTTAAACTGGCCCTGCTTGAAGGCACATACGCGTACACTTCTTACTCAAATGTAACTCAATAAATTGGTCCTTGTTAACACACTACTTTTTAATTGTTTTTTTTAAAATGCACATAAATACAAACTTGCCCTAAATGCCCCCATCCTCCCAAATGACTCATGAAAAGTACAGTTTTACAAAGAAGTTAAAGAAAACCTAATATAAGTCATCTTGTTATTTTTAAGACGTAAGAGCAAGTACTACTTGTTCCCTGAAAATATAGTGTCTTACAGATATAGTTATTTCAATCTTACTTCCAAGCTCAATCTTGAAAGCATCTTACAAAGCTTATTTTCACATTTCATAATTAAGACTGTTATCCTGGAAGACATCTGAGAAACCTTCCATGTGCCCCAATAGTTTGTCATGCTGACTCATCTATGGTGTCCTTACAGACAGACAGACAGCTCCTAATGCTACCAATCAAAAGGTATTGTGTAGCTACTTTTGTCTTTCTCACTTTAACAGACATTTTGTGATATGAAATAACAGGTGGGGAAACACAAGGAAGTTACAAAGGGGAGTTGTATGGCCCTCCCCCTTTTTCCAATTTCAGTGAAAGAAGCAGGATGATTATATAATAAAACAGTTGTCTGAAATTAGTCTGATGTCTCTGGACCAAAAGTCAGTAAGGCATGCAGTAACCTGAAAGCTTTCTCAAAATTATAGATTAGAATTAGGGATGTTCCAGATGCACCCAGGTTTCTCCTGGACAACTGGAAATGGTCTCAAAATATAGCTTTCCGTCTTTCGTTTCTAGATCCATGAGTAAAGTTTTACTGCTGTTGTACCCAGAATATCAACTTGTTTTTAAAAGCCAACAATATATACGGTGGCAGTTAACCTGTATTTTAGTAAAGTGAGTCACTGCTATGATTGCCATACTACTGCTAAATTGAGGGGAAGTGATTGGTTCTAAGGACTTGCAATTCATTTTGTTTAGGCAGGAACCATCTAAAACCTGAAGTCTGATTTTCAAAATAGACTAGCTGAGCCCAAAATAAAATTGGAATGCTTTATATTCAGAGAGTATGTTGAACCTTTCTTTATGTAGTTTCTATGTATATGAAAGATTGACTTTCCTCATTACATTACAGGTAGAAGTTAATTTCACTCTTGCCTCCATATCAGATAAAAACATCTTTCTTTTAAAAGATGTCCTAAAGCAAAATTACCTTGAATTACTTCCGTTTTCAAATCACCATTGGAACCAATAGCCATACATTCAGCATCAGAAGAGGAAGCATGTTTTGAAACACTTCACAACTCTTTCTCAAGCCACAACACTTGCATTGTTTACCTTGTCATGTTAAGATTTTAAAAAGAAAGGGCAGAGGAGTAAGATGCTAGTATCATGCCCTATGAAAGTTGTCTAATTGTGCTACTTTGAAATATTGTAATTAATTATATGCTTGAACAAAAAATAAGTGGCAAAAATATATAAAGAAGCAAAGAGAACTTGTGGAGAGCACCTACAGTGAGCAGAATGAAAAAGGAAAAATAGAGTTCTTGGCAAAATGTTATTTTTCAAAGATAAAAGCCAATCTACCTTTTTCACTGAAACCTTTTATTTTGCCTAGCAAACAGTCTTACTTTAATTTTAAGCCCCACAATTGTAACCTTGAATCATCCCACTCCCCTCCTGGATGATTCAGAGACTGTCATTATATTGATATTACCCCCAGAACAGGCTCTTACTATTTATATGGATAGTTGTCAAGGAAACCAGGGACCAAGGATAAATGTGGAACTTGTGTAGACTTAGTATATCTTGTACCTAAGTGAAAAACATAAGTCAGCCCAAGAAAGCAGCTCAGAAGCCAATCGGCTTTACAAGATCTTATTTTCATAATCCATATAAACACACATGTTGGAAGAGATATTGTTTCATGTAGAGCCAAACAATTTGACCTTTTTGCATTCACAACTGCCTGAAGAAAAAGGCCAGCCTAGAGTTAAAAATACAGCTGTGAAGTTCTGCCAAGACTGGTTAAAATGGCTTTGAAAAAAATCAATAGATCTTTCTGGATTTCAGTGTTATTTCCTTCACAAACATGTTAATTTCTACTTTAATCAGTATGAATTCCCTATCAATTAAGATAGGAACCAGAATTCTGTCCCATTATCACTTCTTGAACGGATGTAAGAATTTTTGGTGCAGCAGCATTTTAGGCTAGACCAACACATAAAGGCAGAATCTGGATGCTTAAATCTGTTTATTAAGCAGAGATAGACATGAAACTTTGGGCTTGACTACATTATCAAATACCCCGAATCCCCACACGAATGCCCCTGAATCTACTGTGATCAAGCCACACATGGCATGGCCCAGCATTTCGAGGCATCTTACTAGGATGCACTGTATGTGGGATTTTGGGTTTTCTGTGTATTTTTCTCCACCACCACCACCACCACTGCCAACACCATGACCAATTTTAAAGCTCTGGAAGCAGCTCCCAGCCAAAGGGGGAGGTTTACTTCCTTCCCCTGGCTGGGCAGTGCTGCCTCCACCCATTCTCCTGTTTGGCCATTGCAGGAAGAGTCACTTGAAGAAAGCAATGGAAGCACTTGAAGGAAGTGATGGCCTTTAGTACGGAACAGGAATATCCGTGGGCGGAGGTTATTAAAACCTCTGCATTGTCATGGACGGATCATTTCCTGGTCAAGATGGAGCTAAGAGCCACTGTCTGCCCCACCGGGGGTGGTGGACCCATTAGAATGGTCCGCCCTCGAAGGCTAATGGAACCAATTGGATTCCAGAAAGCCTTGGAGGGTTTAATGGTTGGTAACGCCGGTGATTCTGTTGAAGCTTTGGTTAATATTTGGAACACCGACCTCACCAAGGCTATCGACACAATCGCTCCCAAACGTCCTTTCCAGCCTGCTCCTAACCGTAAGCCCTGGTATTCAGAGGAGCTTAGGAAGATGAAGCAGGCTGGACAACGACTAGAGCGCACCTGGCGGAAGACTCGACTCTTGTCCGACAAGACTTGTCATAGGAATTTCCTTGATTCTTATCGAGAGGCGATGCGTGCAGTGCAGAAGTCTTTCTCCTCTGCACGTATTGCGTCTGCAGAGTTCCGTCCAGCAGAACTGTTTAGGGTGGTGGGGGAGCTGACGCAGATTCCACCTGCGCAGAACCCCTTACTCAACCCGACAACGGCCTGCTGTGATGCGTTTAACATCCACTTTGCAGATAAAATCTCTCGTATAAGAGCCGACTTAGATGCCAGTATTATGACAGAATCTATAGACGAGGTGTCCAGCAACTCCGTTGATAAAATTTTATTGGATCAGCTTCAATCTGTGAGTACCGATGACGTGGACAAACTCCTTGGTAGAGTGAGAAAGACGACCTGTCCCCTCGATCCCTGTCCATCTTGGCTGGCCACCCAAAGGGGTGACGCATCGAGAGTACTCCTTAGGGATATTATCAATGCGTCCTTCAGGGAGGGGTCCCTTCCACCCTGTCTGAAGGAAGCGGCGGTTAAGCCGCTCCTGAAAAAGCCTTCCCTGGACCCCTTGGACAGGAACAACTATAGACCAGTCTCCTTGCTGCCTTTTCTAAGCAAGGTGATTGAGAGAGCGGTAGCTTCCCAACACCAAGCTGTCTTGGATGAAACCGATTATCTAGATCCATTTCAAACTGGCTTTAGGACGGGATATGGAGTGGAGACTGCCATGGTTGCTCTGGCTGATGACCTCCGCTTGGGTATCGACAGGGGTAGTGTGACCCTGTTGGTGCTCTTGGACCTCTCAGCGGCCTTTGACACAATAGATCATTCCATCCTCCTGGATCGCCTGAGGGGGTTAGGAATTGGAGGCACTGCTTTGCAGTGGTTCCGTTCCTTCTTCTCGGGCAGATCTCAGAGGGTGAGGCTCGGGGACAGCTGCTCTACCAGAATAGAGCTTAACTGTGGCGTTCCTCAGGGTGCCATCCTGTCCCCGATGCTATTTAACATCTATATGAAGCCGCTGGGAGAGATCATTCGGAGGCGTGGAGTGTGTTGTCATCAGTATGCTGATGACACCCAGATATACTTCTCCATGTCTCGGTCATCAGCTTCGACTTCAGATGGCATCTCTCCTCTCAATGATTGTCTTAAAGCAGTAATGGACTGGATGAGGAAAAACAAATTGAGACTGAATCCAGACAAAACGGAGGTACTAACAGTTACAGGCCCGAAACCAGGTCTGGGAATACAACTTCCAGTCCTGGATGGAACTACACTCTCCTCCAAAGACTGTGTTCGCAGTCTGGGGGTGCTCCTGGACCCAACGCTCCAGATGTCTAATCAGGTAAATGCGACGGTCAGGAGTGCCTGTTATCAACTTCGGCTGATACGCCAGCTGCGCCCTTGCCTGGAAACTAGGGACCTCGAAACTGTGGTACATGCACTGGTAACCTCCCGTCTGGATTTCTGTAATGCGCTCTACATGGGGCTACCCTTGTGCTTAACTCGGAAACTTCAACTAGTTCAGAACATGGCAGCCAGGTTGATTTCTGGTGTTTCCAGAAGAGAGCATATAACACCTGTGCTAAAAGCTCTCCACTGGCTGCCTATTCGTTTCCGGGCACAGTACAAGGTGTTGGTTATAACCTTTAAAGCCCTGCATGGCTTGGGTCCAACTTATCTCCGGGACCGCCTCCTTCCGTACGACCCTCCCCGCGCACTTCGGTCCTCTGGGAGGAATCTGTTACAGCCTATGAAAACAAGGCTGTCGGTGACCTCCCAGAAGGCCTTCTCCGCTGTTGCTCCCAGATTATGGAATGGCCTGCCGGATGAGATCCGTCTTATTAACACCTTAGACGGCTTTAAAAAAGCTGTCAAGACGGATCTTTTCCGGCAGGCCTTTCCTGAATAACTATCCCGGCCCAAGACTCGGTTGTCCTCCCTGAGCTGTAATTACTTTTTTTTAATCATTTTTTTTTAAAAAACTATTGTATGTTTTAATATTTTTCTAATTTACTGTATGTTTTTAATCTTTTATAGTTTAATATTATTTTAAGGGGGGGTGGGCTAGGGTACTGGGACTATGGAGTTTTTATATTGTAAGCCACCCCAATTGCGTTGCAGAGGGGCGGGATAGAAATAAAATTTTTTTATTATTATTATTATTATTATTATTATTATGGGTGAGCATGAGAGAAGGAGGACGCAGCACTGCTGAGCCAGGGGAATAGAGAAAACCTCTCCCTTCAGTCAGGAACTGTCTCAAAAGCTCTGAAATTGGTTGTGGAGGTGGTGGCAGTGGCCAAAGAAACTCCACAGGGACGGTGAAGACAAGGTATCCCACATCCTGAGGAGAATAATAATGCACAGGGCTTCAGGGGGCATGTAGGCAAAACTCAATTTGGAGGTTTTGCCCCACATGTAGACAAGCACTTTGTTTGTGTGTGCAATCCTTTCATTCTTCACTGTTGTATGCAATCAAACCAGGAAATCTTTCTCTGTTTTGTCTGTACTGAGAAAGTACAGTTAGCACTTTAGAACAACCCAGAATCTTAAATCACTGTTTAAATGTGGTTGAACAACAGTTGATATGGAATGCTAAAAAAAAAAATGGAGAAATTAGGAGAATTTCCCCCAATTTTAAAAAGCTGCAATTGGCCTCCTTCATGTCATTGTAAAATGGATGAGGAACAGCAGCTTAAAAGGCCAAGGAGGGAAGAGGTCAGACATAACAGACATGTATAGGACAATGCTGCAGTCTGTGGAAAAAGTATACTGAAGTGCTGAGGATCAGCCTTCTTTGTTCAAGGTGATTTGACATGAAGATGTGCTGCAGCCAGTCAGAATTAACAATTTAATGGTGTCATGTTCCTTCTTTGGGCCCTTGAATCAAAGTCACATTGCCAGATTATGAAGGTAGTTTTGTCATTCCACTTCCAGAAATAAAACAAGAACAGGAGTATGCTTCATTAGCTACAGCCTGAGGGTCAACATCCATATACATGGGGGATATCCCAGTCTGTTCACATGATCCTTACATGATTAAAATTGTTAATTATTATACATGAATGAGCGTACCCTCTTCATGGAAAATTCATTTATAACAATGAGGTGACGACTGTCAATATATGATTTCCCAAACCACAAAAGCTTCACTTTTACTATCATTCCAGTACATCTATTGAGAAAGAGGAAAGAACATCTGGCTCAAACCCCTGTCATATAACTCTGTATACAATATCTTTCCCTGATGTTTGAAGTGTATATATATATATATATATTAGACAATGTAGGAATATAGCCAACATGCCTCACTATGCATTTTCCTCAGAACAAAGCATAATAATTGACGTGCTAGACAAAAGGATGGAGGACCTCCAGATGAACTATTGCTGCTACTACTACTACTAACACCCCACCTTTCTCCAATATAGGGACTCAAGGCAGCTAGCAATGTTTAAAACCATACAAATGTAAAACAATACAGAACCATAAAAAGTATAAATATGAAATTAAAAAAACCAAATTAAATAATTTATAGAGTTAAAACATTAAAAATATTAAAATATGTAAAAACTATATATGGGCCTTAACATCCAGATTTCACAGCACTTACAAGTTCAGCCCCCATCAGATTGTAAATGCCTGATGGCACAAGATTTTTTTTTTTTTTTACTTTTTCCCAAAAGGAGAGCAGAGACGGTGCCATCCTGGCCTCTCTACGGAGGGAATTCCAAAGTCTAGGAGCAGCCACCAAGAAGGCCCTCTCTCCCATTCCCACCAAATGAGCCTGAGAGGGTGGTGGGACAGAGAGAAGAGACTGTCCAGATAATCTCAGAGAAATAATGGGGTCATAAAGGGAGATACCATCCTTCAAATAACCTGGATCCAAGCTGTATATGGTTTTATAGGTCAAAACAAGCACTTTGAATTGTATCTAAAAAAGGACTAGCAGCCAATGGAGCTGCTGCAAGAAGGGAGTTGGATGCCTCCTGTAACCAGCCCCAGTTAACAACCTGGCTGCTGCTCTTTGGAGCAACTGAAGTTTCTGAGCACTTTTCCAAGGCAGCCACATGTGAGTGCATTACAATAATCCAAACAGATGTGACCAATGCATGAACTACCATGGCCAGATCTGACTTCTCTAGGAACAGGCTCAAGTGGCACAGTAGCTTTAACTGTGTGAAACCACTCCTGGCCACTGCTGAAACTTAGGCCTCCAGGCTCAGAACTACTATTCCCATGATCACTTATCACTGGCCAGGGTGTCAAGAATGGGTCAGAATTGGAGTCCAACAATATCTGGAAGCCCCACAGTTTTCCCACTCAGGATCTAGGGGTCATACTTCTCATACTTGGGACAAGAGAATGCAGGTTGTTGTCTTCAATGGTCTCGAGTACAGAGATGCCATGTATTTTGCATCCAGGTAATGTTATGGAACTATCTGTTGTTGCTGTAAAGCTGAACAGAGACAGTGACTGGATGGAATATCCAGCCTCCCATCCTACGAGAAAGGAGGGGTATAAATCTAATCCAATAATAGATAGATAGATGATAAATAGATAGACAGACAGACACACACACACACACACACACACACACAAACACACACATACATATTACCCTGGGAAGTCTTTATAGGTCAATGCAAGGTTCTTAGAGGAAGGGTAATAATATAATCACAATAAGCAAACAAAAGCAGATAGCCCTCCATGAACCAAGTCTGGATGATGTCGAAATGAAGAGAAATGAACAGACTCTCAAGGCTTGTGGTCTTAATTAAGTAGCCTTGGTATCTATATTCCATGTTATAAATAATAATGCACAAGCTTACCAATTAAATCTCTTTTCCCCACAAAATGCAGTCCTCAGCAGGAAGATGCATCTAGGTCAATATTTGCCTGCTGCTTAATATGCAAACGATACTAAAGTCCTCTTTCTCTAGCTCTTTCTTTTTTTTAAGGCGAGAGTATTTTCTGACAGGTAATCCTTCCCTTTTACCACTTCTTCCAATTATATTCTGTTTTTGCTTCCTTCTAACATGTGGAGTGGTTTGGAATTTCCTTAATTAGTACAGCAATTTGCTAAATTTTGTTTTTACCCTTTTACAGGATTTTAATCAAGTTCACCATGGCACTGATTTGATATGCCATACAAATTACTGTCACAACTATCAGGTGCCAAGTTTTAAAAATATTTTAACAGCTTCTCTGGATGACATTCATTCTATATTCCAATCCATGGTCCAGTTCAATGCTTTTGTGATACACACACACACACACACACACACACAGGTTTATTGGAAGTAAATCTGATTGAAATAAATGGCTAAGATATAGTTTTTCGGGGGAACTTTTATGCACCTTTAATTTAAAAAGTCTGAGGAAGAGTGAATACTACAATATATTAAAACAGAACTTGTCCAGTGCTCCTGATGTCTGCTGCATGCCCAGGCAACATGGTGATATATGGAATGCTTCCAACACTTAAATGTGATAACTAGTGATGTGTAAGTTCTCAGGTTTCCCTCAAGTAACTGTTGTTTTTAGTGACAACTTAAGGATGGGTCACCTGTTGTGCTCCCAAAGGCTTGCCCTGCCAGACTCTCCCTTGTCCTCCACAAAGTTAAGACTAAGGGCTCATCTACACAAGCCAGGATACACTGGCTCCTCACTGGGGTATCCTGGCCATGGATCAGGCCCGTTCCTCTCCATTCCCTCAATGAAATAAGAGGAAGTCCCAATGGACACACCAGCCTGTTGTTGCAGCTGCCGCCACCACTTCCCTAGCTCTCCTGGAAGTGAGGAAGCCAGTCCCCAACATGTGAACAAGGCCCCGTGCATGTGAACAGTCTTGCTCACACGCTGCAGGATTCCTTCCTGCTTTGGAGAGAGCAAGGCAGACCGGCAGCTGAAGAAAGACAGGGTAAATTGCCCATGTAGACAAGCTCTTAGATTCTAAATCTAAATTTTAGAAAGTTGAATTATAAAAGGAGACATTTCATTTGACGTGATCTAGGTAAATTCTAGCAGAACTAAGGACACAGATTTTAACGGGCTCAAGAGGCTACTAGAAGTCACACAATTATGAACTGATAATTTGCCCTTACTAGTGCAAATGCTTGGAACATGGCTCTTTTTCAAATAAACTCATGGAAAAGGAATATGGTATAGACTCCTTTCATACTACACAGTTACAGCTCTATGATTCCCCTTTCATCACCATGATTCCATCCTATGTGATCCTGGGATTTGCACTTTAGGAGATATATTTACAATTCTCGCCCAGAGAGTCCTAGTGACTCCACAAACTACAAACCCCAGTATTTCCATAGGATGTAGCAATGGCAGTTAAATCAGAATCATACTGCTATGATTGTGTAGTGTAAAAGGGAACATAGTATATTTATTTAATTTCTTTATTGTAGCCCTCCTTTCTCAGAGATGAGATTCAAGGCAACTTATAATAATTTTTAAAAGATACAGCTAAATGTTATTTTACAAAAGTTAAAAATAATAATTAAATATTATTATTTTTAAAATCATGATTAAAACAGTTAAAATATTTAAAACATAACATCCAGTAAAAGATTAAAAATAAAGCACACCACACACACACACTACTGCTGCATAATTAAAATACAAAAGCCTGTCTGAATAAAAAATTCTTCACCTGCTGCAGAAAGAGAGCAGGGTGGGGGTCAACTGGAACTCCTGTGGAAGGGAACTCCACAGTCTCAGAGCAGCCACTGAGAAGACTCCCTCCCAAGTCCTCACCAAATGCACCTGCAAAGATGGTGGGATTTTAGATGTTCCATGCATTTCATATGACTATCCACAGAGAATCTTGGAAATGGATCTGCATACCTGTGCTTGACTCATTACGGAGACACATACTCTTCCATATTACACTATTGTCATGGGAGCAGATGATTCAGCAAGTAATTAGCATAATGTACAAGTAAATATTGCAGAGACAGAAGGTGCTGCCATAGAAGATATCATATTACTGAATAAAATAGGGAGGAGAATCTCTTCAAATCAAAAATCAAGGATCTGGGATTGTTAACATTGACCACACATTATGGAATAGATTTCTTACACTCATAAAATGGTATGTGAAACAGCTTCAGCAACATAATGTTAATTAGCAAAGGTTGTGTTTATTAAGCATACCACCATTATTTTTTTCTATCATAAATCATATCCTAATCCAGGGTATAGACTATTTGGGTGTGTTTTTGACACTCAGTCCTGATAAGTGGCTAGGTTAGTCAAGGAGCAATATCGGGGTCCAGTTTTGCCCAAGAAGCACCTGGCTTTGCATTTATACAACTGCATAGAAAGAACAGAAAATGAAGTAGGCTTTGGATCACTACTTGTTTTATCTTACCTTTAGTTCATCAGCATCGTAGAAGTCTATGCGCACTGCAGGGACCATCCAGGTCTGGAAGAGGGTTGCCAGGATCTGTTTTGCAATGGCATCTGCAATGAGGTGGAAATGAAGAGGATTCCGTCTGGTGGAAAGGAAAGGAAGGGAGAGTATAATGAATACTTCCAGCTCCATTTATAACAGAAATTCTCCCACTTTTACAACTGATACCATTTTATAATAGATGAGTGCAGCCATACAATGAGCTAGGGTAACTGTTTTTTAAAAATCTATTATAGTTTGGCTACAGTCTAAAAGTTTCTTTCAACTTGCAATTTGCTCTCTCAAAGGCAAACAATTCACTCCCACTTTAAGCACTGGAAGCACAGGTCTGGTTTGCAGTGAGGTTTCTGAATCACCTCAGTAGACTTCGTGTGACAATAATGTTTTTATTTATGGCAGAAAAAAGAAGAATGGAAGATGCCATATTGCTTAAAAAGTGCTAACCAACACTGCCACATGTGCACATTTATGTTGGAATCCTATAGATGCACTATGGTAATGTTGCACTTTTTCCAGGGTTGTGCAGCAGTTCAAAGCAACCTATTTCTCTCAACACCTCACTTCATGACTGCTGCACTCATGGATTTTTCTCAGTTGCCCCTGCCTGTGCCACAGTAGGGATCCCTCATGGGGAGTGATGTGGACAGTTGCTGTTTCTCTATGGCTGGATTTCATGCTGTTCCATTTACATAGGTTGAAAGCAACTGTACAGATTGGAAATAACTGATGATGTTAGTTCCTGTTTCAGTGAGAATTAACTACAGGAGTCACCCAGTTGATGTCTGCTTCCTACAATTGTTACTGGAGCAATATGGGATCCAGCTACACAAAAGGAACTCTCATGCCTCTCTGACACATATGAATTTGCTTTTTCTGGGTTCAACAGTGTGTACAGTGGGCCTTTGGTATCTGCTGGGATTTGGTTCCAGGACCCCTCGTGGATACCAATATCTGTGGATGATCAAGTCCCATTATATACAATCACATAGTAAAATGGTGTCCCTTATATAAAATGGCAAAAACATTTTATATAATGTTTGGTTTTTGGATATGGTGGAATCCATGGATACAGACTCCATGGATACAGAGGGCTGACTGCATTTCATACAGGAAAGACTCATAAATGCAATAAAATAGTCTTTGGCAATTGTTTAGATACAATACAGTGCTGAACAATGTGTAAGTCTTCTAAAAACATATTAGCTTTCACATATGCAACCACAAAGAGGGGACACACAGTTGTTCTGAAAACTAAAATAAAGAAATAATCCAACATCTTAAATTGAAGGTTTGATAACATTGAATATTTCAGGTGCATAAATGAAGTATCTTTTTTTCGCTAGAAAGAGGAACATTATGTACTTATCTGCAGTTATGCAACCTTCCTTAGCAAGAAGGGACAAAAGACATAAAAGCCATGAAGATAACAGATGGTCCCATTACCCTTTATTAATTTAATTTAATTTAATTTAATTTAATTTAATTTATATCCTGACTTTCTCCCAACATGGGACCCAAGGTGGCTTATCAAAATGGCAAAACAAAATAGAAACTTGAAGGTAAAGAAGTAAATACACAACTAAACAAGCTATCATATTAAAACACTACTGATTTTAAAAAGTATAGAATCATTAAAAATGACAATAAAGATAAAAAAAACAGCACCTCATCCTTGTGTCCTACTAATTCATCATCAAATGCATGTTTAAATAAAAGGATCTTTACCTGCCAGTAAAAAGAGATCAGAAGGGGAAGTCAGCCCAGTCTCCCATGGAAGAGAATTCCACACCCTGGGAGTAGCCACTGAAAAGGCCTTTTCTCATGTCCCCATCAGATGGGCCTCTTATGGGCAGTGGGACTAATAAAAACACCTAGCCCAAGGATCTTAAGATACAGGTAGGACCTAAACTTTATAATAACTAGCACTTTATGCCTAGAAATGAGTTGATAGCCAGTGAAGCTGTTTCAACAAACAAGTGGTATGTTCCATATAAGTCTCAATCAGCACTCTGGCTGCAGCAATTTGGACTCACTGAAGTTTCCAAACAGTTTCCAGAGACAGCCTCACATAAAGTGTGTTATAGCAATCCAAACAGGATGTAATAAAGGCTTCTGTCGCTGTAGCCAGATCTAACATCTCCAGGAATGGACACAGCTAGGACACTAGTCTTAACTATAGAAATGAACCCCTGATCATCACTTAAACTAGGCCATCCAGACTCAGGTCCGACCCCAGGAGTAGACCCAAACTACAAGCCAACTCCATTCAACACAGTCTGAATCCCTGTTCCGTGATCTGCATTTTTGCTGACCAAGAGCATCTTTATCTTGTCTGGATTAAACTTCAGCCTGTTCACCCTTATCCCAACACTGGTTTAGCAGTTTGCTTGGAATCGATTGCGGGGGGGGGGGCACTTAGGAGCAATAATGTCTACTGCTCTGGTTATTTTCCTATTTCAGAGATTAACCAGGGATTCCATAGGATCAACTCCCAAGTCAATAGGAAACTCCCAAAATGGCATCAGGAATCTATCTGGATCCATAAGCCTCCTGGTATGGATGATCTTAATAGGTTCTCCACTCCTATAGAGACTCTGAGTCTCAGTGAGACTAACCCTGGCTGAAAATAGAGCCATGGAAAGTTCCACCACACATAGATCACCATCATCTGGCCCAGCACAGAAAACTAGATCCCCATGATGTCCTGTGAAATGGGTGGCACCAGATACTACTTCAGACCCAGGGTCATCATGGAGAACATGAAGTCCTGAGCCATTCCTGACAGAACAGTTTCAGCATGTGTGTTGAATTCCCTCAACAGAACGAGCGAGGAGGCACTCTAACATCGAGAAGACCAACTCAGTCAGCTCAAAAAGGAAGACTGTTGAGCAGCAAGGTGGACAGTACATCAACAGAATCCCACCTTTAACATATTCTCAACCTTATCTGAATATTCTGAATAGCATACTGTGTTCTTGTGTACCTGGAATTTATAATATTAAATAGGTATACATGTTAAATATAAATGTTCATTCATGATCAGATGCTGTTATGTAGGTAAGAGGTTGTCTGGCCTGACTATATTCTTTTTTGGAAATAATTAAAAGGGGTGCAACCAGTGTTCAGAAATAATCTCCCCATACAGTGGTGTGAACCCTCTTCTTTAGGAAGTGGATCAGGAGCAGCAGCAAATTACCACCACAATATTGTAAGGGTCTCTGCTACCATCTGAAAGGCACCACATAGTGAATGCTCAAAAGAACACTGACAGCCCCATTCTTTCACTGTGGAGAATAAAGAAAGTGGTCAGACAACTGACCAAGCCAAAATGCCTGGCTCTGAAAGAGATCTTCCTCAGTACATGGCATTGTTGGAGAAGCGACTATGGTGACCATCTGTGTACTTCAGCAAGAGGAATGACGATAATGCCCAGTGGACAACAGCCTCTAGCCTGAGGCAACAGGACATTTGCATCATTATTGCCATGGCCATTCCTAAGTTACCTACATCATAAAAATGTTTCTAGTTCTTGCAAAACCCATCATTGCAATTACATGAAATTGCAAGTAGGGATGTGATGAAATCTTGTCAAGTTGTCTCATCTGCAATGAGACAGGAAGAAAGATATTGACAAGCTAGAATGTGTCCAGAGGAGGGCGACCAAAATGGTGAAAGGTCTGGAAGCCTTGCCCAATGAGGAGCGGCTTAGGGAGCCAGGTATGTTTAGCCTGGAGAAGAGGTGACATGATGGTCATGGTTAAATATTTGAAAGGATGTCATATTGAAGAGGGAGCAAGCTTGTTTTCTGATGCTTTAGAGACCAGGACACAATGCAATAGATTCAAACTACAGGAAAAGAGATTCCAGCTATGCATTAGGAAGAACTTCCTGATGGTAAGAGCTGTTTGACAGTGGAATACTCTGCCTCAAAGTGTGGTGGAGTCTCCTTTGGAGGTTATTTTTTTTTTTTAAAAAAAAGGCTGGGTGGCCATCTGTTGGGAATGCTTTGAATGAATATTCCTGCATGGCAGAGGGCTGGACTGGAAGGCTCTCGTGGGGTCTTCCAACTCTATGATTCTAGGTGACTCCAGACAGCAAACTAAGAATATGCAAGCCCCCAAGAGATTTTCCAAATCTAGGGTGATAATGAGATGATTCCCCACCCCCACAATGTGTTCTCCGCATTTAGATAAAAAATATGGTTCATCTAATTGATAGCCCCAACTAGACCATTGATTCAATGGAATTTACATAAGTGTTAATTTGTCATTCAGATATTGATTCAATGGCACTAGCAATTGGATTTAGGCATGCCTCTGCACTAAACTCATATCTTTTCCCTTTGTGAAGTTAAGCACGCACACAATAATCACAGAAGGACTGGCTGATTGACTGTAAAGATGCTATTTTTCAGAAGCCCATGCATCAGAGAAAAAGCTATTATGGCTTTGAATATTTCTACAATTTATGTTAAAATGAGTCTTGCAAATGCACAATACTCATTAAAACTGACAAAAACAATCCTTGCCATCTCTTGAACATGAAGCTTTTCAATGTTCTCCTTCTGATGCAGAAGAATGAGACAGGCAACTCTTTACCTCTCCGATTACTGGTCAACTGCTAACTTTCATTCAGGATCCCAGAAAAAAAATAATTCTAATGCATTTTCATTTGTTTAACCACAACCACCATTATGTTCTCTTTCCTAATGCCTGACTACAAAGATCAACCTGTTCCTTTTCTTCCCACTTAAGAGTCCCTAGTACTCTAAAAAAAATTGTTTAAGCATTCTAACCAATAAAAAATGAGTAAAATCATATTGGGGGAAAAAGAGGAAGAAAGTAATGAATACTCCCAAGAAAAACAGAGGACTATTCTAATGATATTTGCTATGAGGAACTTAGATTTTTAGTACCCAGAATGAAGTGATGGGAGGTGATAATGCAATACTTTAAATAGATAAATAAATAAAGTTCCACCTGTCTTGAGTGGGCACATAGTATTACATTGAAACAGCTGCTTCCAGTATTGATCTGAAGCTTTTTCTGTTCCTGAGTGGAGCAACCCACAGAGACCTGCACAGTTCTTCATATATGGAATAGAGCTAGGAAAGTTCAGTAGCTGTTACAGTTTCAAGTTCTTCTTTTATGACACTGATTGATTCCAATAATTACTGTACCCAGTCAGAATTGTTCCATCAGTTCACATGCTGAATGAAATACTCCATGGTTTGGACAAAGATATGAAAAGTTTAAGAAAATTATGACAGAAAAAAAAATGGCAGCTTCCTTTTGCTTGCCTCCATTCAACCTCCAAACATTTTTGTAAAAAATCTAAGTAAAACCACACTGTGCACACTGATGCACACTGTGTATCCATATTGAAAGACCTTAGCATTCAGCGAGGACAGGATAGGTCTGGAACAAATATATACATAAAGAAAGACAATTTCAACTGACCAGTAAATATGAATTGAACATAGTGCCATTAAAGGGAAATCAGGCATTTCTCCAACGGTGTTGAAAGTGAATGCCATTAAGTTGGAAATGTTACATACTCTCACAGGAGAGATTAGAAAAAAAACATTTCACTTGAAGACAAAAAGGTCAGGGGAAACAAAGTACAAAAATCAGTGAATTGGAAAACATGAGTATTAGAGAGCAAGGCCCTCAGTTCCTTCCTTCAGAGAGAAGAGAGAGCTGTAGATTATGTGTAGACCCTTGGGGATATGCTTGCACAACAAATGCAGTCAAAAATAGAAGGGGAAAAATACCCCAGATCCTTTACTGATATCAGTTAGCAAAGCTGTATTGATTTATTCCATTTGAGGAGTTGATATTATGAAGTTCTAAAAGTAGAGTACAAGACAAACATATGAAATTATTGTTTCCAAAAAAACACACACCTCTGGATACAATTATTGTTGCTGGCAGTAATCTGCCATTGGCAGAAACCCCAAATGTGACCTTGCCTCTGAATCCTTTGAATAATTAAGTGCAGCTGTCTACTCTTCTAAATCAATTAAAATCTGTAACTAAAGATCAGAATAAAAACAAAAAGGAACAGTTAAAACATCTGAGTTGATATTAGCTTTGAAAAGTTTGTGCAGTGGAGCAGTGCCTTGGTTTTTTTTTTTAAGATGGCTTTAAAAAAGGCAACACATGTTTGATCCATTTTTCTGTTCCTCTCCCTTGAACTTGTAGTTGAACTTCTTGTAAATATTTTAATCAACCCATGTCAGCAACTCACTAATTATAAAAGCATCTTAGGAAAAATGTGTTTCTTCCACAAACAGTTTGTTATTGTGTGCCTTCAAGTTGTTTCCTACTTACGATGAACCTATTGTGGGGTTTTCGTGGCAAGATTTGTTCAGAGGGGGTTTGCCTTTGCCTTACTCTGAGGCTAAGTGAGTATGACTTGTCCAAGGTTGCCCAGTGTGTTTCCATGGCTGAGTGGGAATTCGAACCCTGGTCTCCAGAGTCACAGTCCAATGCTCAAACCACTACACCAGGCTGGCTACCCGCAAACAGTTACTTCCTGATAAATAAGACATGATTATTTGACTATTTATCAAAGAGTAAGGCTGAAATTCTATACTCACCTACTCAACTCAATAAGATTTACTTTTGATTTAACATGCACATGATTGCATTGTAAATGTTCTTTTGTTCCTTCATTCACTCACTTATTAAATATACACAAACCTAAGTATGTGCATACATGTGAGTGAGAGTGTATGTATGTGTGTTTGTGTGTACGTACAGTATAGGTGATTAAAAAGTAAACCAACAGCATTTCTCCCAAGTTTATCCTGGATCCCAGAAGGATGTAGTTAATCATTAAAGATATGTATATTTATTGAAGTGATTAATGAACAGAACTGAAAAGTGTAACATAAGCAAAACGTTTTGGCTTCTGCCTAGTACCATTGCTGAAGATGAAACCGAGCCTCATACAAGGTTTCCAGCATTCTTTAGTGGATGATGGTATTATGTTCTAAATTGAGGCCATGTGGTATTAGGGTTTATAGCAGCCTTTCTCAACATTTTTACCCTGGTGGAACCCTTGAAACAATTTTCAGGTCTCAGAGAACACATATGTAAAAATTATTGTATCTGCAACTCCCCCCCCCCAAAAAAAAAGTTTTTTTTTTTTTCAATCTCAAAATCTAACGGAACCCCTAGTAACCTCTTGTGGAACCCTAGGGTTCCAGGGAACCCTGGTTGAGAAACTCTGGTCTACAGTCTATAATACATACATGTGTGTACACACACACACACTTAGGTATATTAGAGATTTTAAGTACTCACACATAGGATGTGTGTGTGTGTGTGTGTGTGTGTGTATCTGTATCTGTATCTGTATCTATTTCTATTTTAAAAAGTTAACGGTTGTCTTCAAAGTGCACCTCCAAGGAGTGCTGACTGAAACTATGGACAAACAGGGTAGACATTACTAAGCTAAGATGCTGTAGCGGTCTGAGTCAATATAAGGCAGTTTCCTGTTTCCTTAATTAACGATACACCATGCTTTCCTTTCATTCTCCACCTTACAAGGGATCCTGAGCTCTGACTGATGGCATAAATTAAGTCATATAACTTTGATCCATTGACGACAATGACAACAACAAAACAACCATCACTACCACTACCAGGCTTTCTTACTTGCTCCAGAATGATTCTGTACTATTGATGATCTTTGGTATAGATAGGGTTGGGCAAAATGCAGTCCACAGGCTGCATGCAGCACACCAGGAAGTCAACAATTATTTGCAAATACTCCAAAATTATCTCTGGTGGAGGACATTTCCACTATGTTTGGATAAGGGATAAAAAAAAAAACTTTTGCAATATGTTTCAATTTTTTTGGCTCCAAAATGTCTTCTAAGGGATGTGTGGGGCATTTTTACCACATTTTCTGGGGAAGGGCCCTGGACCAATTTAAGCCTGAGAGAAGAATTTTTTTAAAAAACAGGAAATGGATAGGAAGTGACTTCTGTCCACTTCCTATTATTAAAAACGCATTCTTCTGGGCCCATAAACATGGTGAGAATGTCCCCCATGTAACCTAGAGGGCATTTGGGAGCACTTTTTTTGTGGGAGCTGGTACAGTGGGAGGGTGCAACCCCCAAGGTCTCATGCAGAGTTAATGCAGCTCCCCGCCTTCCATAGTTGCTCACCTGCCGTATAGATCTTCAGCCCCATTTGTTTGCAAACAGCTTCCCCCATTAACATCTTAAAGCTGGAAAAAAACACTACAGATGAGGTTCAACACTGGCTGCATTCAGATAATCATATCTGAAGTCAATAATCTATGATATGAAATATTTCCCTGTTATAAATCAGGTCAGACCCTACCACTCTGCCAGGAAACAGTGGCAAGGTGTTGTGAGGAGAGAGCTCTCTCTGCCACCAGACCTGACCTGCTACTCCAAACCAAGCCTGTATTCATATATGATGGTGGCTTTGTTCTTCCCTTCAAGGGACAATCAAATCAAACCAGGATGCTTTCCAGTTAACAGGAGAGTTCAATTTTTGTGTGAACCAGAACATTATGATCACCACCTTCAGACAAAAACAGAATATTAAAATATAGTTTCAAGTTCATTTAACATCCTAGAGTATTTGGAAGCTGTTAATCACAGTCTGCCAGTTTGGTTGAAAATGAGAAGCTGTCAATAATTACAAGCATCATGGTTTGATGGTTTACACTTTGAAGGGAGAAGAGAGGAACTATATATCTGGACCAATGGCTGATCAAGTCACTGCGTCAAAAACTTATTTTTGGACCTTTAGTTGACCCCCCCCATAGTGCTTTTATGTATATATATTGAGAAAAGATTCCGTGTAAAGTCAAAGCTTGCATGACAAAGCTTGTGGATGTTGGTTCCCCCTCAAAACCATTGCTTTTACTAGAGCTTGTAGATTATGCTAATGCACATAAACTACTATTTACATTTCCTTATTTTGTTATGACAAATTTGTATTAAGTCCTTCATATTAGCTTGAAGATTTAAACTTTAAAATAAGATCTTGCCTTTGGATATTTTTTTTCCCCTTAGATACTGTACTGTCAACAGCATATTTCAAGGTGACTTTGTCTGGTAAGAAAGAAAATCCTAAAGGTACCAAACAAAAATAGAAACTCTCCAGATAAAATGTTGTGGGAGATCACACAGTTGCTCTTGTTTTCTAAGGCTTTCAAGATAATTAATTCATATAATTCTTATCTGGCAGAAAAAGAAATGTTAAGATAAGAACAACAAAAGGCTCCCATCACTTTAAAACCATTGGGGAGTTAAATATCAAGTATGCTAAATATTAAGAAATGCAATTAGCCACCTAAAAGTGAAAAACTAATTGGGAAATAAAGATGTTTCTGGCATTCATGGTAATTTTTATGTTCTTGAACATGTGAGATGTAAATGGAGAGCAGCAGGTGAATTCCTTTATTAGACATCCTAAAAGGAAATAAGTAACTGTAATTGAGCCAGCATGGCTTATTGGTTTGAGTGTTAGACTACGACTCTGAAGACCAGGGTTCAAATCCCTGCTCAGCCATGAAAACCTACTGGGTGACTCTTGGGCGAGTCACACACACAACCTGTGATAGGTTCGCCTTAATGTTTCCATAAGTCAGAAATGACTTGAAGGCACAACAGCAACAATATAGCAAACACATGAAAATCTCTTTCACAGTGCAAATTCAGTTGCAGGGGGGGGGGAACCCTGTCAGGGCAATGCAGAACCACAGATGGTGGCTGTGGTACTTATCCCCCCCCAAACTGCTGGATTTGTGGGGCTGGTGGGGTCCTTCAGCCCTCCTGTGTGATCAGGAGGGAGTGGCCTGGGGGCTACCATACTGCTCATCCTCTTCCCGGCATGCTTGGCTGGCTGGGAGAGAGGATTGGGCAGTAGCCAACCAGGAGGAGGCTCCCTCTTCCTGATTAGCTGTTTCCAGCAGCAGGTGGCCGATTGGGGACAAGGAGGTGCCTGGCCTCTGATTGGCTGTGGGGGCAGGACCTGCTGCTCTGTGCAGCAGGTTTCCCCTCTGGGCTGGCGGTTGGGTATAAATTCCCGACTGCACCGCTGGACCAGGCAGTGGCTCTCAGGGAGCTGAAGACCCACCCACCCTTGGTTGGTTTAAGTTCAGTATGCAGTTTCTTTCTTCTTTGTCACAGCTTTTAGGGGTGGTTGGCATGGGTTCTGATAATAACTTATTGATAAGGGGTCTCCAACAAGTTCTAGGTCTACTTCAAGTTTAAGTTCAAGGTCACAGAGACTGTCGGGGCAGTCAGGACATGAGTACATTCCAATTTGGGGCATGACATCGGGGACAGCCCCCTTGGATAGCCATCCCAGACCACGTGGGGGGGAGGGGAGGATACGGGGCTGTCCAACAGGTTGGGGCCTGCCAAAACTCCTCCCCTTTTACAGGCTGGAGATTGTCAGCAGTCGGGCTGACAATGGTGGCATCAACCAGACAAGTGAGTTGGTCGATCCAGATCCGAACCCAAATTGTGCCAAATTAAGCAACTGGCATAAAAAAGTTGTTGCCTTTATTGCCAATTTTGACTAAAACATCTTTCAATGTTTATTTCCTGTTATAATATAAGATGTTTTCAAGCAATTGTGTCTGTGTTTATTTGGGGAAGGGTGAAGGTACGAGGGGACCACTTCCCACATTGACACACAAATTAAAAATTATGGGCAATATTTACAAAAGCCAATGAGGAATTTAGCTGAATGTCTAGGAGGCACGACATATCTGATTAAATATGTGATTCAACTCTTTAATAATTAGCAATCAGGAAACAGTGTTGGCAGTTCAAGACTATCCCAAGTCCTCAGACTGAGTCCTGGAGATGACCGCTTGTGGTATCACAACAGATGGGCCCTGGTCATGCTACTAGGGTGACATTACAAAGGGAAGCCACTGGCGATGTCATTAAGCATGATAAATTAAGTATTAGCCACAGTTACACAAAGTACACCTTTCAAATTAACCCCATCCCACTAAGACTAAGTAATTAGGAAGCCACATATGCACATACTATTCAAGGCCATGTTCTTCCCCTGAGCTTCTGCCTCCTCACCCTGAGAACTACAGAAGATCTGAGAACTCTAATCCAGGCAGATTGTAATCAATTAAGAGTTGAAAACTATACTGTCACAACTCACTTATTTTTGATATAAATGGGGACAGAATTATAAGGGTTAACAAGTAGGAAAGAGTAAGAAATTGGGTCTGTCAAAGAACTCAGATGGCCAGTAACTCTGGAGTTGTTAACCATTATGAAGTCGAATGCTTTCACGACTCGAAACAAAGGAAAATCTATGTTAACCATTACATTTTCAGAAATCATCATGTCACTGTAAAACATAATCAATTTCAGCTGCATGTATTACTTCTTTGAACCTTTAAAAATCCAGTAATGTTTTAAGGTAAGTGGTCACGGGCATTCTCCCAGGAGAAGTAATTCACTTTTCACCTTTTTTCTAGGCTAGAAAAGGGGTTGTTTGGGGAATCTAGAACATTCAAGGGTTACAAAAACACCCTTGTGTGGCTGCATGCTGCTCTAGGGCTATACCTTGCTCAGCCCTGATTGAGATTGCCGGTCTGGGAAAACTTCTGTCTAAGGCCCTGAAAGAGAACTGTCCATCAAAGTAGTGATGGGCTAGATGAATCAATAGATAGCCTTGCATGGTTCTTCTTAAATGTACTAGGGATTTACCACATTATTTGAAAGTGGGAAGTTGTAATCAGTGACTTCTGTTGCCCTGAATCCAGAGCATAGAAGTGTAACTTTTAAAAACTACAACCTCAATATTACATGCCAATATGGCTAGCGGGGCATTCTAGGAGTTGTGGCCCCAAAAAATAAATTTTCCAAGCTCTGTTTGAACCTTTGGATATCATTATACTACTTTGAAAAGTGTTTGCTTAATGGTGTAATACGAATATTTTTCCCACATGGATGAAACTGCTTTGGACCAAGATACAGGCACAAACTCCTGAGGTTCTGACAATGATGGGAGGCAATACTAAAGCATTATTATCTCAGAGAATTAGGGATTTGCATTCAAGGAATATGTAACCTCTTGCACTACCCATTATTTGTAGAGGTGAATCTCAATTATGGGATTGCAGTGGAAAAGTACTTATAAGTCCTGAAACTTTCTAAATTTAGGCATGCTGTTAAAATAAGTTAGTGTGCTACCTTCTGTACTCTGCTACAAGCAATATTTCAAGTATAAAATATATTTTCTGCATGCCTATGTCCTTGTCAGACTGTAGAATTTGAGTCTGTTATACGTGTCCTGTTATACTGTCAATTTATACAGAGATGAGATTGAAATTATTGCCAGATGCAAGGAAATCTATAAGCAATCTAGATTTTTCACTATTATAAACAAAAGAAATCAGGTTCAGGTTTGCTGCAAAAAAAATTTGTAAATGTAATAAGACTGGAGAAATGTTCATTTAGGCTGCAAGATGAAGATTCAAAATACACAGACTACACGTCCTCTCCTACATATTGGTGTACAGAGGATGGAATAGCAGGTGACAGGAAAGCATGAGTAGGTCAGAGGATGTAAATCTACTTACATATTCCACTTATTTATGGTAACTTGCAGACTTTTTCTTTGGGGTGAATTATAAAATAAGGCTGAATACTATAACATATGGGAGAGGGTGTAACCTCCAGACAACATCCTGCAACTGCTTCACAAATAATTCTGATTTTTAAACTTCCCAAGCACACAGTAGCTTCCACTAAAAATTAATACACATGGACAACTTTGACACATTGTTCTGTTGAGGACTCTTTTGGTCATCTCTAGGTCTACTAATTCAGTCAATTTAGGTTTTAGAAGCTCAGTTAAGAACTTATTGTCCTGGCAGACATTTGAGGAAGACATTAATTCATTATATTCTAAATCTACCTATTTTGTTAATTGCCACAAACCCAGATGCCAATTCTGCACACACTTCTGCTTTGGAGATTTCATCACAGAATCTAATCATACCACCCACAATATTAGAGGTACTTTCACATGCTCATTCTCTGATGTGATATATGTCATTCTTTGTCAACCATGCCATCGAGCGCTCTACATTGGGCAAACAGGCCAGTCTCTGTGCCAGAGGATAAACAGACATAAATCAGACATTAGGAATGGGAATACACAAAAAACAGTTGCAGAACACTTCAGTCTTCCTGATCATTCTATCTCTTACCTCAGAACAGCAGTCCTTGAACAGAAAAATTATAAAGGAAGATTGGAAAGAGAAACAGCAGAGCACATACTCCAGTCCATCAACAGTGGGTTGAACGGAGACAATGCTTTCCTGGCACGCTACACATATTATAACACTAATTAACACCCCAGCCTCATGAGGGCTCTCATGCCCATCTTATCACATCTCCTTTCTGGTTCCCAGCCGGCATCATACTAAATCCCAAAAACTCCCTCCACCAGGTTATCTACTCACCTTGGATTTAGGCAACATCTTTCCTCCTCCCTTTATTCCCTTATCACCATCATTAAAATTGAACTTGTCACCTCATCACCATAGCCACAACTTTTGCATTTCTAGTGCTATTCACACATGCAACCTCCTTATTCATATGTTGAAGGCTTTCACAGCCAGCATCCATAGGTTTTCCATGACTTTTTCCTGGGCTGTGAGGCCATGTTCTGGAAGAGTTTACTTCTGACATTTCGCCTGCATCTGTGGCTGGCATCTTCAGAGAATGGTGGGGTAGGGGTATGTGGGGTTTATATACTGTGAGTCCCTGTTGGAGATGATTTGTAAATTTGTGTAGTTGAATGGCTAGTTCCTAGGGTGGGAGGATATGCAAAGAGGATTAGTGTCTGTTTGGCTAATGGTCCATTGTCTGCTGGAAATCCCCCTGTCCCTGGGTGAAGTTCATTTGCATGTGCTCCTCATTCATAGCTATAAAGATCTGTTCAAAGGCACTTCACTCCATGCATTGGACAAAGTAGACTTAATCTATGAAAACTTATGCTACCATCTTTCTCTCAGTCTCAACAGATGCCACAAGATCCCTTTGCATACTGATCCAAACTAACACAGCTATGTCTTTGAATGTTCTTCTATAATTTGGCTTTATGGTATTTATTTGTAACTAATGTTATTGTACCAATGAGGTTTTATTGTTGTTTTAATTGCTAGTAGCTGCCTTGAGACCTTTAAAAACATGTGGCATATAAAAATGGAAATAAATTAAATGAGAAATCCTCAGCTATCTGGCTTGCTCATGTCCTGGCTATTAATTCAACCACTAGCAATTAAAAATGACTGGTAATGTTTATGGCTGTTTCTGTACTGTTGTGGGACTTTCCTGCTAAAGCAAGCACTTCACTATCACTTTTAAAACCAATAACAAGGTGATGATAAAACTTTAGAAACAAATAAGGAGCACCCAGAGAATACTTAGCTGCAATACTAGTTAGCGACATCTTAAAATGGAAGAAATTCCATGCAGGTTTTTTTTTTTTAAGTCAAATCATATATTACTTTTGTAAGCCTACAATTTTATCACTTGGTTTACATTATGTTTTACTGAGATTTATTAATTTATTACAAAATGGCCAAAACTTTTTTCCCTGCAATGGTACAAAGAAAACCTAGACACTTATAAGAAAAATACCATTTAACACTGGCTGCAGCATTTTTTGTTAAGTTCATACAGACATTTTCCCTCACAGCAACAACTATCATAGGTGAAACACCACAGACAAAGTTTCATGAAAATCTCATAGTATGCTTCAAAGATGACCATTACAGACTGAGCTGAGAGTTATCAAGTGACCGTATTGAGTGACAAGATACTAAACGATATGTGTAAATCAGAAGACTCATGTGGCCATGATCAAGGTGAAATACTGGACAAAGTACATGGTAATACAACAGGGAAATTTGTACCTCAGTTGGAAAAGAGATTAAATTAGGAAGGTAGTTTGGGCAAAACTCTGCAGTCTGCAGAGGTGGAATTGAAAGGCCTCCAATTCTCACCCCATTCAGAAAATTATGTATCCCAATATGAAACCCCATTTTTTTTTGCCATGGCTGGAGGGGAACTATGGGGAATTTTCATCTCAGAATACCCAAGGACTCTACTTTCTGGACAAGGAAGTACAAAAACATATTCAAAATTAAAATAAAATGCTGAATGTACCCAGGCACATACTGGGGTAATTCTCACAGGGCATATACAAAGGGGAGGGGCTATCTCTGCTGATAAGTTATGTGAAAGATGACAACAAGGTTAATGTGGTATTTTGCCCTGCAAGGGCTTATCCGGAGTGTTGCACTAGCATGGTTTGCTTTGGAAAAAATCTGCATCAGGAAACTCCAACTTTAAAGGTCTGTGACTGATAATGTTGTTCCATTTATCTAGCAATGCCAACGAATACTTATTGTGTCATGCAAGCACTTGAAAGCTATTCTGTTCATCCTGCTCAGTTACATCAAACTGCTTTAAAAGTGCTCTAGTTTCCAACAGAATTGGCACATATGTTTGCACATCTAGAGATACTAAACTCTTTTTGATCTGAGAGTTCACATGAAGTTTTGAAGCATTGTGTTGAGGCAAAACAAAACAAAAATCACCCACAGGCTTCCCCCATGTCCTTCTATTATCTAGCACAGTGGCTCTTAACCTATTCTTTACCAGGAACCCCCTTTAAATATTTTTGTTGCTGTGGACCCCCAAGACTAAACTCAAAATTTAAAACAACATAAAAGCCAGAGAGAGAGAGAGAGAATTACACCATCCATTAAACCTTCCCTCAGAGGTACTGGAGGGAAGACTTCTCCTGCTTCTTCCTGCAAGTTTGTAGTTGGAACAGATTGGATGGGCAATGCACAGGCCAAGCCAGTCAGCCTTTGCCTTGGCTTCTGAAGCCTTCATGGACCACCTGTGAGGACAGAGGGTCCATGGACCACAAGTTAAGAACCACTGATCTAGCACTTTGGATATGTGGCCAGAAGAGTTCAGAATCTATTCCAAGATCTAGTCCAGGTACCGTGTATGTCTGTTATACAGGAAATCTTCAGATGACCTAGGCTCATGGGAGTTTTACTCTGCACCTGACCGCAAATATTGTTATGTAATGAAAAAAAAGAGAAAAAAAGAATAAGGATATAATTTTCAGCTATTTTCATTCTCAAAGGAAGCTACAAGTAATTTTAGCAATTTTCTTCCCATTGCAGTTTGGGATTTATTCAGAGCAACTTTTGCAAATTTTTTAATAATAATAAAAAAAACTGTGCAGAAAACAGCATCATATCCTCAGATGCCAAGATTGACAAAGAGATCAATCACAGATTAGCAAAGGCATATAGCGCATTTGGAAGACTTTACAAAAGAGTCTGGAGTAACAAACACCTGAGGCGAAGCACAAAAATCAGTGTGTATAGAGCCATTGTACTGTCTATTCTCCTTTATGGGTCTGAAACATGGGTCACCTATCGCCAACACTTACAACTCCTCGAATGTTTTCATCAGCACTGTATACATACAATCCTAAATATACACTGGACTGACTATGTGACAAATGTTGCTGTCCTTGAGCAAGCAGGGATCACCAGCATTGAGGCCATGATATTTAGAACACAGCTGCGCTGGGCAGGGCACGTTTCTAGGATGGAGGACCATCACCTCCAAAAAATAGTACTCTACGGTGAACTCACCATGGGTCAGTGTAAGAGGGGCACTCCAAAAAAGCGATACAAGGATTCCCTGAAATAACATCTCATGCTTGGCCAAATTGATCACCAACAGTGGTCTGCCCTGGCCTCACATTGGGAGGCATGGAGATGAACTATCAACAATGCTGCAGCCTTATTTGAATTCATGCCCAACAAGTCTTGAAGAGAAACGACAACGCAGAAAGAATCACAACCCGGAAGCATCACCGAAGGAGACCTTCTGCTGTGCTTTCTGCAACCGGAATTGTTTATCTCGAATTGGCCTTTTCAGTCATCAACACACTTACAGAAAGCACGGAATGAGTCCTTCCTGAATCTTCGTTTGCGAAGAAAAGCCAGAGAGAGATTCATAGAAAATAAAATTCTGTTTCTTATACAGAAAATACCATTTTCTGAGGGGGGGGGAGGAACCCACATGTGAATTTTTCACATAATACATCAGATGTTGCAAAGATTATCAATAGACCAGGATTCTTCTCATCAGGATTTTCTGACACAGAAGAAACTTATTTTTTGTCAATTTTTTGAATATTTTTTCCATCACTAAAAAAAGTGCCCATCTGATACTTTCCAAGATAGACCAAGATTTGTTTAAAAAAATGCACAACAGTCCATCCCTTAAAAAGTTCTTTAATAAACATAAAAATATTCCAATAAATATTCCAATAAATAGAAATCAGAAGTTTTCAGAAAAATCAGATATGCTCTCTCACTCAGGTATTGTTCAGCAGAAAAAAAAGTGGAAGCACTATAGAGCAGAACTGTAGAGCTGAAGAAAACAAATGAACTTTTCACAGTGCTTAAGTTTTCTTGTTCCCTTTTTGTTATTTTAGTCATAAAGGATCTTCTTTCATTTATGAAAATTAAGAGATAAGAACATTTTAGAGATAAAAGTGGGAAGTGGGAAAACACACATTGCCTTTTCTCCATATACTGTAGTTCACATGGCTCCCTTTTATTCTGGTCATTCTCGATATCTAAACATACAAACTACTTAGCTCCCTGCTGTCTTGCACAGCCTGCTAATCACACTGAATTACATGGTAGCTCTGTGATGTGACCTAGTCAAGTGGAGCATGAGACCTCTCTAAAGCAATTTTCACTTTAAAATCACAGTTAAGGAGATAATGTAGTCAACCTCCAAGCCAATAATTTTCAATTGCAAAGTTACCATCTAATTGTTCAAGGCTCCATCAGGAAAACTTGCATCAATGTTTGCTTCTAGTTTTGCAGTATGACATCTCCTGCTAATTGAGATATCCTTCCCTTCAGAACCATTTTCAAAGCAACTGTTGTGCCATGTACCAAAAAAAGGGGTCTAGTGAAGCATTTATTTGGTTTCAAGGATAGACACTACAAGAGACTGAACCAATAGCTTTTTAATGAGAACGGGAGCCTTGCAACATTTCCTAATGAGCATACATACTGTTATATTGGGAAAACTCAAAAAGCATGGTATGAGTAAAACAGATCATAGAATAAATGGATTTGATTTTGACTAGGAAAAACAGCCCAATTTCACTGTTCTCTTGTGTAGCTCATGGTAACAATACTTTTAGCTGAAATTTGGAAACCCAGAAGCTTATTATTACCCAGATGAGCCTATGAATACTGACCTGAATTTATTTTTCACATTAAAGACTTTATCAGACTAGAGTCTAAAAACACTGTGATTCTGGGATTGAGGAAGCAGAAATATAGTGGCATTATTACACTTATTATCGCATGTTGCTGTAATCACACAATCCAACCACCATGTAATTATTGTACAGCCACCACTAGGACTTTAAGAATGGGACGTTACTTCCGTGATTTAGCATGGTCAAGATTTTGGCGGTTGTTGCAAGAAGACACAAGCATGCTTAAAACTCCAAAAAAACCCAAATTTATCAAGTAAATGAACACATAAGGACTGGAACAAATCTAAAATCAAGCAAACAAAATGAGACAGTTGATAAAAAGAATGCCCTGTGGAAAGTTTTCACATTCTCACCTGGGTATCTTCTCTCTGGTAGCAGGGAGAGAGAACTAGAGGACCGTCCATCCATGCTATAATCTCGCAATTACAGTAGGATGTGGTTTCTCATGCTCTTCAATACCATGGAAAAAGTGATATTGAGAGCTTTTGATGGCTTGTCCCATTCCATCAATGAAAAGTGATGCCTTATTTGCGTCTGGAGCACAGATTGAACATACAAAGATAACAATGTCATGTGATAGCGGGATCCACATGTGCTACTATGACATTGTAATCATGTGATTTTTGTCGCATATGATAATGCCCCTAGTCCAATAAAGGACAGAGTGCAGGTGCATCTTTGCAGCACATGTCAGTGAAAAAAGAAATCTACAGAAAAATCTGGGCACTTTTCAGGTCAAGACCCTTTTCCTCTCTGCCCAAAATCAGCCAGACTGCATATAAATTGTCAATATTACAAGACAGATGAAAAACGGAATTTTTCATAGGAATATTTTATCTGAAAAAGATAACACATTATATAGACTACAAGTCTGAATCATGGGTGGGGGAACATGTGACATTGTGGAACATGTTGGACTGCAAATCACATTGTCCTTCACCATTCGCTAGAACTGATGGGAGTTGCAGCCTAAGATCAGCTGCAGGTCCATATGCAACCCACCCTCGGTTTAAAGTTTGCTGTAGTGAAACTTTCATTCCTGTGCCCATCAGCAAGCTGTTGACTGGCAGGAAAGAGAAAGAAACACTGAATCCTAAGACGAGAGTGAAAAAGCCACAATGACCCCAACATAATTTTTGTTAAAGTCCAACAACATATGAAGACCAAAGGCTGGGAGCTAAATGGTTTTATCGTTTAATGTGATGTGTAGATGCCATCTTATGTTGTCAGATTAAAATGTACTGAAGACCATTTGAACTGAAAAGAAACAACAACGTATCTGACACTTCAAAAAGAAACAGGCAGTAAGAGAAGAGGTCTCACCTGTGAAACAAGACTGATTTGACGAGTGTGACAACATCCCGACTTGCATTGTATCCAGCACAGACAATAGCCACATGGATTGTCTAAGAGAATCCAGAAACAGAAAAATGACAGGGGAAGAAAAAATCAGTACAATCTTTGGCTCCCCCCCACATACATTATATAGGAAGGTGTACTCTCTCATTGGAACCTATGCATTAATATTAAATGTGTTAATTTTCCACATTAAAATAAACCATAATGTAAAGCACTTTTTTCCTTTTGCATTGTGAGCTTTATTAAAACAATAACACCTGCTTACATAAGTTCAACCAGTTTTTATACAATTGTACATTTGTATAATTGGTAGTTTTTTATTGTTTCTTTCACATTTATATATATGTAACAAGAAAGAAAAAAACTTAAAAATAAAAATCCACATAAACATTTCTACTCCCCACCTCCCCTTTCAAATCCATCAACCATATCATGTTCTATCACATTTTGTTTAATGTTTGCCTCTTCAGTTCTATATGTAACTAGTTTCTCTACCATCTACATCTAATATCTGTTACCATCATAGACAGTGAATTTTTTTTTAAAAAATGTATGTGTATAACTTAATATATATATATATCTACATCTCTCTCTCTCTCTCTCTCTCTCTCTCTCTAATTCTCTTGGGTATGTTGCCGTTTCCAGTGTGCTGATTGGCTGCTTAGGGAACTGACCAGCCAATCATAGGTCTGTTGGGCAGCCAATCAGCACACTGGGGGCAGGACTATGTAGAACTCCAACATGGCCACTGGAGAGGGACAATGAGTAACATTTGACTCTACTTGCAGCCCAAACTCTGTACTACTGCTATCCTATTTCTCTTCTTCAAGAGGAAAAATGCACCTTGAGGAAGGCAGACAAGTTCCACCAGTTTCTCACTGGCCAGACACAAAGAAGATAATCAGGTTTATAGTTCACCATTGAGCAGGGAAAGAGCTAACAGCCCTTGCTCATGCGATAGGAATGCAACATAAAAGGAAATAATTTTGAGCAGAGAAGCAATGGTGAAGATAAAGTAATTTAAACCTTTACTAGACAAGGAATTCCCCCTCCAAATAGCCCCATTTTGAGCTGATTATCCACTCTGGAGTCCCAGGTGTGCACTTAGTATGGTTAAGCATCCTCCTTTGTGAATAATAAATGTTCAGGAAATGTGGACGTTCTGAAATCCACGGTGTCAACTATAGCAATAAAATTCCCACATATTTGATATAACTACTAAGTAAGTACTGTAGACATCTTTCACTGTTTGTAGGTACCACAGTTACAGTCCTACAGACATTTGCCTTGAGAAGACATTTGCCACAGATCCTAGTTGCGTTTATATCGGAGTAAATGGGCATAGAATCAAGATATGTTGGAGTAAAATGGGGGTACGAAAAGATGATGTCTGTGTCCTAGTGCACAATTATCACTTCTGTACTATCCAGATTCAGGCAGGAATTTCCCATTCTACTAGCTAAACAAAGCAAATTTGTTTCAATTTAGCTTCCCCCCCCACCACAATGTTTTATATCATTCAATGGTTCTGATATATACAAAGCAGCAAATAATCCTATCAAGCTATGTCCTCTAAAGACTGGAAAAGAAAACAGAGAAAATGTGTCTGCTATTTCTGTTTTTAATTACTTACTGAGATAATTGTCTTTTGCACTGAAGCCCATCTAAACAATAGAAACCACTGGTTCAAATCTAATTGGGTTGCCATGACAACATTTTTACCTTCACCATCATTCCTGCTGGGATCAGACCAAAGACATATGCTGTCCAGCTTCCTGTTCCCAGACTGGCTGTTAAACCTATAACCTAGATATGAAGGGGAAAATTCCCCCTTTGTACCTGGTATCCTTTATCAGCATCTGGTATTTTAGGTCTAAACTATACCTTTTCAGGTATATTGCAATGTTAAAAAAGCATATGAAGAGGGGAATGCATTAGCCCACCCTCTCTATGGTGCTCTCCATATGTGAAGCCTGAAGAAGAGAGGGTCCTCTAAGCAGGGTGTGTCTTCATGTGATTAATACTGCTCCCACACTCCAGAAATAAGGCAGTTTGACACCACTTTAACTCTCATGGCTCTGTCCTATGGAATCCTGGGATTTGTAGTTTTTATTGTGGCACCAGAGCTCTCTGACAAAGAAGGCTAAATATCTCAAAAAACTACAAAGCCCAGAATTCCATAGCATTGGGCCATGGCTGTTAAAGTGGTGTCAAACTGCATTATTTCTGAAGTGTGGCAGCAGCCCTAGAACCCTCTTCAGACTGCTGCTGTACATGTGACAGGAATAGCTAAGCTCTCCACTTTGTAAGAGTGGAAAGATTAGTACATTCCTCTTTTTGTGGAAAGGCAGAATGCATGAATAGTGCTTCAGCCACCATGGCTAAGAGTAATTGATGGAACCATCGTCCTTAAATTTGTCTAGTGCTTTAAAAAAAAAACAGAAGAAAAAACTTTCTTGTCTAGTAACTATTGTCCCCACCTCTGTTGAAAAATGCACTAGGAGAAATAAAATGTCTGTTTTGAATTTAACACCCAATCATTTCATTTGGTGAGCCAAACCAACTTATAAAAGAGAAAATATCTCTGTCTGCTCTGTCCCATTATAGCATAAATAATTTATTTTTATTTTTATTTATTTATTTATATCCCGCTCGCTCTTCAGCCACAAGGCTATTCAGAGTGGCTTACAAATTGTTTTAAGCAATAGCAACTTACACATCTACACTGCATTACGCAGCTTCCAATGTGTGTTAGCTAATTGCCACCACAAACTGTGTACTCAGTTACCCAGTTTGTAAATTGAATTGTATCCTTCCCTACTTAACTTTGTTTTAGAATATTTCAAACACTTCCTTTAGGGAAAGCAAATTTCCTCCTCCAGCAAATGGAGATATTCTTTTCTCTACATTTCTCATTGCTACCCTTTGGAATGATACCATTTAAAATTAATAAGGCATTCAGAATGGCACTCCCAGTATTCGTAATGGAATTCCCCCATAGATACTTTTTTCTTTTAAAAAGACCCAAATATAACATGTTGATGGCACTTTTACATTCAACCTCATATCTAATAATTCCTGATACTGATTTTGTATTTTTACTTTTTATTTTAAACGGCTGCCATGCACTGAGATTTTAAGTGAGCTGCCAACATGATCCCAAGACTTCTTTGGAAAATCACAGCTAATTGAATACCAAGACTTTTCAAAGGCCTTATCTACATAACTAGTTGACATCTCAAGATTCTCAAAGGGTTTCTCATAGAATAAAAAAAGTCACTTTGTGGACACCTTGCTGATTTCTCCTCAACAAACTTTGTTCTTGTCTATGGACTTTATCAGACCAGGCAAATATGCTATCATAATTATGCCTAATGATCACGAAAGGGCATGCTTACCAGACAATGTCGTACTTTTGTGATCGTATATTGTCCAAAATCTGTTCCTTTTTATTGACAGCCCAAGCCATCAATAGATCTCCCCTGGCACTTTTGTGCCATCACTGCCAGTGTTTGAAACCTCACACCATTGTGCTCCATACAGCATCAATACAGCATCAATTGGCAGAACACTTCTGAGTGAGATGGGCACAACCAGGTAGGGAACACTTTTTTTTAACCTCCCCGGTATAATTGGGACTTTGTGCATGTTTCTGTGTCTGTGTGTACTTTTTGTGTTTTTTTTTTTAATGTATTTTTAATTTTCTGTGCTAGCGTCTTCTTGTGAGAATCAGCAAGATTTAGAACCCAGAAGTAAACAGAACTCCGTTTGTGCCAGGGCTGCCTTTCTGACATGACTCAGGGTAAGTCTGGTGTGTATGTGGGGGTTTCTTTTGCCGGCATAAAAATGTTACAAAATATGCCAGCAAAAGAATGCTTATGGGGGTGGTATGATAAAGTCCTATACTGTATATTCTACAATGGAATTTAGGCCAATAATTTGAATTATCCAGGTGCCCTCAGAACTTGTTTCGTTTTTACTTCAAATCTTCTGAAAAGGAAGGGTTCTTTTTAATTAAAATAAAGTCACATTCATTCATATTTATATTAACAAAGTGATTAAGTAATTTCACATTTGACTTCTTTTTGAACTACTAGATAAATACTTAGTTGCTTCAATAACTTGTTAATTTATATTTAACCAGTTAGTTCCAAAATATTATATTTTATCAACTTTATTTGACAAACCTCCTCCCATTTCTTTCTTTAAAGCAATGCTTCAGAGATAGGTCTCTAACATCTTCCACAGTAGAGACAGCTGTATAGAACTCCTTAGTAGTTATTGTGCCACTTCAGATATTGTTTAATTCTTCACCTCTAAGAATTTTATTAAACTCAGATGTATGGATGGGAAAGGGCTGAGCATTTCTTTAAAAATCACACTGTTAAAAATATTCAAGTGCTCAAATATATCATTTTTGTTCTTTTAATTCAATGAGTTGATATAGGGATACAATCATGAATACAGAAAAGAAGGAATGTTAACAGAGAACCACTTAGGTTCTTTTGCCAAATGTAGACAGGGTGTATAAAAATTGATTGTGTGCATATGTGTGTGTGTTTAAAATCAGATTTTTAAAACAGGTCCTATTTTTTGGAGTGTCATTCAAAATAAAAATTAAAGATAAATCTCATCACATATTTATACTCCATAAAAATGAATTCATGGCTGTGTCATACACATACGGAGTTACCTTCAATCAAATATGGACATTGATTTAAGCTGGGTAGTAACTGTATTCTTCCAGATATTTTGGATTGCAGTTCCTCACCATTAACTATGCTGGCTAGGGCAGATTGGAGTTGTAGGCCAAAATAACACCAGGAGGGCCACATTTATGCACCCTGTATCATGAAAATGGCTCTAGTTCTTCCAGCACTGAGCAGTAATTACCAATTCTAACTTCTAGCTAGCTGTGTGTTCAGTTTCAGCAGAATAAAGTTACTTGATATAGAAATACTGGGTGAGACCGTATTCATATTAGTGGAGCTTGGCCAAGCAAGGCAGAGGATTAAACATACAGAGAATTTAGGAAAGGAGGATGAAGATATCTCTGAAGAACCATGTGTTCTATTGAGCTGTAAATTAACACTAGGTGGACTTGGCATACCATACACCATTTAAAAACCTTCCCCAAAATGGCCAGTACGCCTCATGACATCCCTGTAAGGTAGGCTGGTGGATTTAAATTCCTCCTCCACATTCTCCGTGTTACATGTTTTTTCTAGAATTACTGACAGTGACTTGCTGTCTGTTGCCCAACCGCTCCTGCTGCTGCTACCACCAGTTGACTGCCTGGGTTCTTTTGCAGTGGTGGCAGCATTGTCCTGCTGCCCCCAGTTGACTGCCTGGGTCCCAATTTGGACCACAGATTGAGTGACAGGAATCTGGGCCACAGAGTGAGCAACAGGAGTGCATTGTGAGGTGGAGAGGGCATTTGCCTGTGGGTGGTGATTGGTTGGGTGTGTTTCCTAAGCAGCCAATCAGCACACTAGGAAAGGCAACATACCCAAGAGACTTATATACATGGACATTTTACTGATTAGATTTGCACCATTGTTCAAGAACATGGTATCATCAGAAGAAACTACTTAAACCAATGATTTAAACCTGAGTTTTCTCTTGTGATTTAAATTGCCTCTATTTTAAATTTTCAATCAATGCACTATGAATGCAGGCAAAGCAGCTTCAACTTAATCAGCAATGAGAAACAAAATGAATAAAGACTCTACAATCAGTTTTATAAATTATCAAAATATTTTCAGAATATGACCATCAACATCTTAAATAGTTACTGACTATATCTGTGGGGTGAGAGGGGGGGAAGGCTCACTCCTTCATGTGTGTTCTAAGCTGAAAGCATCCACTACTGTCCCACCATTGTTACTTGGAGAATAGCAAGGACAGGGCTGCAATGGTGAATGTGCCAGCTACTTAACTGAGCAGATTCTAGTCAAGGACAGAGCCAGTGGGAGAAAACCTCTCCCTTTGTCCAGGAACTTGCCTCCTGAGCTTTAAAATGGTCGCTATGGTGCTGGCAGTTGACAAAAATGTGGAGAAAACCCCAAATCCAACATACAGTAGCCCTCCACATCTACGGATTCTGCATTCATGGATTCAACCATCCATGGCTTGAAAATATTCCAAAACTAACTGAATAAATAAATAAATCGAAAAAGCAAACCTTGATTTTTGCCATTTTATATAAGGGACACCACTTTACTACACCATCATAGATAATGGCACTTGAGGATCCAAGGATTTCGGTATCCATGTGGCATTCTGGAACCAAACCTCAGTGGATACCAAGAGCCCTCTGCACTTCACATCAAGGTAAAATACCACAAAATGCCATGAATCTGAGCCATGAATCATGTGGCCTGATTGCCCCAGAATCAGGGAAAAGGACATACGTCATATGGTCTGATCACTGCTGAGTTGGGAGAAATTCTTAGGGGGATTTGGGGGTTTTTAATAGTGTAGACAAGCCCATAGATGATGGTTGTTTGCTTGAAATTTATACAATAACATCACATCCCTAGCAAAAACACTATGGTTTGGATTGTCAAGACTTTCGCCTTGGTAAAATGGGAATTCTTGTCACATGGCACAAATACCATTCCATCCCCCCAGCCCTAAGTAAATGGGAAGGGTGGGAAGGGGAGATTGCAAAAGCACTGAAGCCAAAGGTAGTGAGTCTTGCTCGTATCCTCATCAATTACTGGTAACTGGACAGAGGCATTTTCTTTTACAAGTGCCTTATCCAATTTTTTGCAATATCTTAATTTGCCTTGGGTAGTATCTCACAATCCTTCCCCTAACCATCTTTCTCTGGCCTTAAATCTCTCCTTCCTCAAGGAAAAGGCAGCTCAAATAATCCCTAAATACAGCAAATAGACCATGCTATGGGGGAAGGGAGTGAATACAGGCTCTCATGTAAACACATAGCTGGCATTTTCAGTAATAGAATAAACGATGAGAACCCTGAAGGCAAATCTGATAATAGGGATGTTTAAATTAAGCTTACATTCTGTCACTGAATTCCTCTTTTAAGAAAAAAAAGTGGGAGCTATTTCACCATCGAAGCATGGTGTGGTTAAGAGACAGGTGCAGGGTAAGCAGAACCAAGCTTCATGTTTTACATAACCATTGCCTTTGGTATAATGATAATCCCTTACTGAGCAAGTACATTTATTGTGTATAGTCATTATAATCTGGAAGGTCATCTAATCTAGTCACTCTTTTTAGCAGCAACTCCCTTGTCCAAAATTGGTTGTGCCACCATGTATTGTTAGACTTAAGGGATTCAGCCTATCAAATTTCAGGGAAAGAATATGAAAGATGGGGCAGATTTCATTAGTTTATTTACAAAGAGAAATTAGCTGCTGATCTGAGTGGCAACTATACATATTGTAACATCTAGTTCTGACTGTAGGTGTGCAAAGATATGGATATATGGTCTTGAATTTTTTGGCTTGCTGTCTTGTCTCTTGATTGCCATTGGGAAAATGATAACCTTGGCAAAGAAAAAAATAAGCATGCATTGCATCAACAAGTTCATTTATCTATTGCAGCAAAGGATTTTTTCCCCCTTCTAGTTCTTACAAAGTTTCTGATTAAACTCTAAAAAAATTAGAAGAGACTGGGCACTCAGAAGTTCTAAAATAAAAAAGTTCTAAAATAACTTTGGTGTTGTTTGTTTTTTGTTTTCAGAATCAAAATTTGAGTTACAACTTTATTTATTTATCTTATTATGCTCAAATGATGATAAGCTGATATCTAAAATGTATAAGATATTATTGAAAATGGAAATGGAGGTCAATGTATGGTCAAATAGGCAGAAAACATAGGCCATAATATATTGATGAATCTGTGGGAGAAAAATGTGGGGGGAAAAGGTTAATGTTTGCTTTAAATTATGAATTTAGAGATTTTTTTTAGAAGATAATGCATCATTGGTATGTAACTCCTGGAAGAAATTCTAGAATGTATAAAGGCTCCTCAAATATCTGTTAGAAATGCAAGAAGAAAGAAGGGACTTTTTATCATATGTGGTAGACTTGTGGCAGAACTTTACTTGGAAAAATGTATTGACCCCTATGAAACAGCTATCTTGGATTATAGCAAAGACCCACCTGCCTCTGCTAACTGAAAACTGGGTGTTGAATTAGCAAGACAGTCACAGATGGTTGATGCTAGCAGACAGATTCAGGGCTGAATGGACAAAGGACTGTGAGCATGAGATTTTAGTGTATTCTGTAAGGATGAAATAGAGAACATCCCATTTTGGCAGACTAAAGGCACTGAAGAGAGATGGCTGAGATGCACCTAGACAAATCTGATAAGAGAGTGGGGGTGGGGTTCCTGCCAAAATCGCTTAACACTGGAATGTTCCATGAGAGTCTTTGTACCAGCACAAAACTAGTTTGTGTGATTCAGAGACCACACAGAATAACATTTGGTTTCGTAACCTAACAAATATAACCCAACAGACATTTACAGTACAATTTACAGTACAAGTATGTGTATTTTTACTATATATAGTACATTGGGGCTCATCCCTAGATAAGTATCAGCGCTGTATACGCACAATCCTAAATATATACTGAACTGACTATGTGACAAATGTTGCTGTCCTTGACCAAGCAGGGATCACCAGCATTGAGGCCATGATATTGAGAACACGACTGTGCTGGGCAGGGCACGTTTCTAGGATGGAGGACCATCGCCTCCCAAAAATAGTACTCTACGTTGAACTTGCCACAGGTCAGCGTAAGAGGGGCGCTCCAAAAAAAGTGATACAAGGACTCCCTGAAACAACATCTCAGTCTCGGCCAAATTGATCACCAACAATGGTCCACTCTATGCCTCCTCATATCAGGAGGCATGGAGACGCACTATCCACAATGCTGCCGAACAAATCTTGAAGAGAAACGACAATGCAGAAAGAATCACAACCCGGAAACATCACCCAAGGAGACCTTCTGTTGTGCTTTCTGCAACTGGACTTCTTTATCTCGGATTGGCCTTTTTAGTCATCAGTGCGCTTGCAGAAAGCGCGGGATGAGTCCTTCCTGAATCTTCATTTGCAAAGAAAAGCCAGAGAGAGAGAGAGAGAGAGAGACATTGGGGCTCATCCCTAGATAAGTATACATGCTGCCAGACTGCAGTGTTAACATTACTATCTGACAGAATCTAATTTCTTTTTCTGCCAAAGGAAAATCACACAAAGCTGGAGCATGCAGAATCAGAACTAAAACTGTTGAGAGATTTTCTTTCAGTTGCAAGGTTCAGTTGATTGGTTGGAATTGTTTCCTTCTTGGAAAGAAATATTCTGACCAGCTTGCTCTAAGCTACACTACAAAATTAGGAAGTGAGCTCCCCAACGGCTGCTGGAAGCAATTTCCAGACATTGCTGATACTATTTTTTATTGATTTATCTTTGGCTTATTCTGTCAAGTGCCCTCAGAGAACATAGATTTCTGGTTCAAGTGAAGTAACACCTCCTACTCTTTTTTCTAAACTGAAGGATTATAGATCATAAAAATCAGAAATGGCAATCATAAATACCTCTTGAAAGACAATACAGAATGGGAGGGGCAGCTAGAGATGGAAGTGAATTTTGTGTTTCAGTGCAGCCACCTGCACATCTTAAAATGTGAATGGCTACAGATGTGTACTATTTTTTCAAAACATATTTATGTCAATGTGGAAAATGTGTATTGCTTATATCTTTCATACAACCACGTAAAGAAGGGGTAGGGAAACTATGCTTTTCCAGATGTTGATAAATTACCACCATAATTTCTCACAGTTGGTCAGACTGGTAGGTCAGTTAGGAAATGGTAGTCTAACAACATCTGGACCACATGTCCAGACCAACTATAGAAGTAGAGAATCCTATTCTTCAGATTAAAAACTAAAGAAAATGGGCATGGCTAGTCAAAATCTTTCTACCATATCAGCTACAGTTTATAATGTAATATTTAAGTTATCAGCCTTTAAAGTTTAACAGACCAAATAATGGTTTAACAGAAGCCCTTGTTAGATGATATTAAGAGATACTATCAAGGTGGTTATCATCATTTTACTGAGTTTACTTGAATATTATGTTCTTTCCTCCACACTAATTACAAATACATATTCACCCATGAAATTAAATGTATTTTGTCCTTAATGCCAAATTCATTTCCTATCTATATTTAAATATCATCTCATACCTCTCTGTCCAATATGTATTCTGTACAGCTTCCAGCATTTATAACACTAAATAGTATACAGTGTAAGCAAGAATTCCACATTGTGCTGTGTCCAGGATGTTTCTTTAAAGCAAACCTGCTTTTTCTGCAGCTGTATAATATTTAATAAGCCAAGGCACCTATGTTTGCCAGACCTCATCTATAATGCTCTGCTGGAGTTTATGAAGAAATAAATCTTCCTTCTGCTGCCTTTGGAGTCTTATCAGCTTGTGCCTCTGTCCTATATTAATTGCAACAGTAGATACTACATAGTGTCAGAAGTTGGTTGGAAACTTCTTTATTGCAGCTGGGAGTTTGTTTGTTCTAACTAAAGATCTGGATTTGTTCTGGCCTCTACCTCTTGTTTTGCAAGATATTTTGACTGAGAACTGGATGTGTTGGGAACAAGCTTTTTCCATGATATCTCATTGCAGCTGGACTTGAAAATGTTGCAAAGAGATGGCAAATAACTATTGTGTGATATTGCTTGGGGGAAAAAGGAATTTCTTTATTTGATACTTTTGTTTTCCCTGAGGAAGAGCCAAGATATGTCTCAGAGGTTATAGGGGAAAAAATAGAAGTATGTTTTGCCCCATAAGAACATTGTTTTTGAACCATTTCGCTTCTGGAACCATCTTCAGCATCCAGGAGTCAATACTGAACAATTTGTTGCTGAACTTAAATTGAAAGCTGATAGTTGTGAATTTGGTACTGCAAGCAATGGCATGGTTAGAGATAAAATTATGTTCAGTATGGAGGAGGATAGATTGAAAGAAAGACTTTTGAAAGAATCTGACCATACTCTTGAGTTGGCTGTTGAAATGTGTTCTGTTGATGAGATAACAAGAAGAGCTCAGTTGCAGATGATAGCAAAGTGTATGAGCTATATAAGGCTCATAAAGATAACAAACGTCCTTATTGTGGCACAGTTCACAAACCTTGAAAATGCCTAGGTTTTGACAGTCTTGCAACAATTGTGGCAAGAAAAATGATTATGCCAGGTTATGTAAAGTAATGTTATTAAGTCCTGAAAGTGTACAACAGAGACAACAGTTTCATGAGCTTAATGTAAGCAGTTTAATTATGGGAAAGATGACCCAGAAGGTGAATGGTACAACTGTAAGCAAACGTACTGGGTGGTATACTCATATTACTATACGAGGATGTTCAATTAAATTTAAGTTAGATACTGGAGCTGAAGCAAATATGCTGCCATTTAGTATATTCTGTAAGATAACAGGTAAGAAAGTGATGACTAAGAGAGATGTAATTCATGTGGCTTATGGAGGGTCAAGAATACATATTAAAAGGGAAGGCTAAATTATTGTTTCATGTAACAGACTGCTCAGTAATTCCATTAATAGATAGACCAGCTTGTGAGATGCTGGATTTAGTTTGTTAAGTTGACAGCATATACACGGTTGAATCTCTAATGCCGGGAAAACTGTATAGCGTGTATCCCAAGATATTTCAAAGTCTAGGTGAATTTCAAGGTCATCATCACATACTTATTGATCTGGCAGTTTTTCCTGTGTTTCAGGGATGTTGGAGAGTGCGTTTTTGCAATATACAATAGACTAAAAGATACTTTGTGTCAGATAGAAAATGAAGGAATCATAGAATCATAGAGTTGGAAGAGACCACAAGGGCTATCCAGTCCAACCCCCTGCCATGCAAGAATACACAATCAAATCATTCCTGACAGATGGCCATCCAGACTCTATTTAAAAACCTCCACCACACTACAAGGCAGTGTATCCCACTTCCGAACAGCTCTTACTGTCAAGACATTTTTCCTAATGTTTAGGTGGAATCTCTTTTCCTGTAGTTTGAACCCACTGCTCCATGTCTAGTCTGTGGAGCAGCAGAAAACAAGCTCGCTCCATCCTCAGTATGACATCCCTTCAAATATTTAAACATGCCTATCATGTCCCCTCTCAACCTTCTCTTCTCCAGACTAAACATACCCAGCTCCCTAAGTCGCTCCTCATAGGGCATGGCTTTCAGACCACCCACCATCCTGGTCACCCTTCTCTGGACACGTTCCAGCTTCTCAATATGCTTCCTGAATTGTGGTGCCCAGAACTGGACACAGTACTCCAGGTGAGGCCTGACCAAAGCAGAATAGAGTGGCACTATTACTTCCCTTGATCTAGAAGTGAAGGACTGTGAAGGACCATTTATGGTGCCAAGATGGTATGCTTTTCAAGGGAGATAAGATGATTATACTTGTACAGTAAGCCTGGTATCCACGGGGGTTTGGTTCCAGGACCCCTCATGGATACCAAAAACCTTGAATGCTCAAGTCCCATTTTATACAATGGTGTAGTAAAATGGTTTCCCTTATATAAAATGCCAAAATCAAGGTTTCCTTTTTGGAATTAAAAAAAAAAAATAATATATCAAGTCATGAATGGTTGAATCTGTGGATGCAGAATTTGTGGGTATGGAGACAACTGTATCTCAAAGACAAGAGTTTAGTCTCACAGCTTCATAGTCACATCAAGATATTTAGAGACCTAAAGCTAAGGCAAGAGGGTTGCTGTATTAGCCTGATATGTAAAAAAAATATTGAAACAGTTATTGGAAACTGTTCTGCTTGTGTTTCTTTTGCTCCAAGCAATCAAAAGGAGCCACAGAAACCACATTAGATTCCTGAAGTACCATGGGAAAATGTGGGTGTTGGGTTTTTTTATCAGGAGAATTCCCCTTTTCTTCTAGAGGCTCATTATTTTGCAGAATATCCAGAAGTATTAAGTTTACCTGCCAAGACTGCAAGAACTGTGATTGATAGGCTTATATCTGTGTTTACTTGCCATGGAATACCAAGGACAGTAATATGCCCATTGCTAGAATTTCAAATGCTTTCCAAAGAGCAGGGGTTTGAGCAATGTTTTAGTGGGCCAGGGTATTCACAATCTAATGGAATGGCAGAACAAGTGATCCAGTCTATAAAGCAGCTAATAAAGAAGGCAGGAGATGCACGTGTGGCTCTGCATTTGGCATTGTGTCATAAGTCACTGTCTGGACAATTCAGATGATGATGATGAGGAGGAGGCAGATGGCCAGGAATCTGTAGCTCTTGATAACATGGGTTTCTTTGAGTCTGAGGAGCTGAGGCAGTGGGAGGCTGGGCTCCCCAGCAGGAGCTGGCAGATACTGAAAAAGACATCCCCTCCTTTGTTGAACTCAGAAGAGATCCCAGAGGCTACTATTGCTTTCAACTCTCCTACTTGATGATTAGCAGCACTTCTTGGTGTTCCTGATTTCTAGATCCTTGGACTTGCTCAATTTACAACCCTGATTTACTACTAACTGGCTTTGCTTATCTGGATGATTACCTTGCTACACTCTGGACCAGCTGATGACTCTGTTGCTTCTCCCTTTAATCTGTTGGAGACTCTGAGACTGACCAGGACTGGACAGACTACTCAGCAGCATGTGCATTCCAACCACTTGTTTCGTGAAGCTTGCTGACTGGAGCATTGGACAATTAGAATACATAAGTTTACAGGGATGCCATACTCACCTGCATAAATGCTAATGGGCAGGATGTTAAGAAGTAAACTTACAGTAACACCCAATTTACTATGTCCCAAGATTCCTACTGATCTACATCAGAACCTCCAGAGAATCCAGAATATGAAAAAAAATATTTATATGATCAAGCAGCAAAGTCTGTTTAATTATTATAAAAGGAAAATTTAGTATGGATGGAATCTAAGGATCATAAAAAGGATGGCTCTCTGCTGTTGTTACAGGAAAATGTAAGCAACCATGTTCATGTAAAGAAGGCTGGGTACATCAGTGTAACAGTTAAGACCATGAAGGCAGGTACTTAAAAGTCTTGGTTACATAGGTTTAAAGCAAGATGATCCAAATGCTCAATTTGCTGTGTTTCTTGGTGGTCCTTTGAGTGACATAGGACAGGCCAATGAGGATCCTGATCGATTTTATAAGACATGTGTACCTCCAGCAGTAGACAGCCATCTAATATGTAACATCGCTAGGCATATCATTGTATTTTGCCAGAAAAATACTTTCCTTGAGGAAGGATGGTGGTAAAGACTATCCCCAACAGCGTGCCAAGTACTGGTGACCTCTGGCCCCATTATAACAGTTCTAATTTTTTGTAATGTTTTAAAATATTTGTTTATTGATATTAGTATCAATAACTGAAGGACTATAGATTATAAAAGGAGAATCACAAATGGCAATCATGAATTGGAAGAATGTACAGAATGGGAGGGACAACTAGAGATGAATTTTGTTGGATTCAACAGTTTCAGTGAAACCATGTGCACATCCTCATTGATATGCCTTCCTTCTACAAAAGGCAATATTATGTAACACATCTATAAACACATTTGCCAATAGCTCATATTCAAAGTATCAACCCCATAAACTCTGCCAGTTCTTAATAGGTTGTCACGTAGTACCACCTAAACACCTACTTTTCTTAGCTGTAGAAGCTTGGACCATGCAATCACAATGACTGTCTTTTAATCCCCCCTTTCATTTGCTGGTTTTAGACAGAGCTGGAAAAGTTGATTGTTAAGATCAAAACTCCCAGAATACTCCAGCTAGCATCGCCAATGAGAATTCTTGAAGATGTAATCCAATAAAGTAAGTTTTCTACACTCTGGCTGCATCCACAGTCAGTGCTCAAAGGCTAATCAAGACTCCCTCAAGCCACAAACTGATATACTTTAGAAACATGGCCTATGAGGGAGATATTTGCCTACCTCACATTTTTCCACTGCTGGCTGTTGTCCGCACTCAGAGCTGTTCCCTGCCACAATGCCAGCCCGCAGGCTCTCACTGTCCCCTGTCCCTTCCTCCATGGAGTAAGTTTTTGAGTGATTGCCTCGGCGATGGGACAGGCCTCGGCTCTGCACCATACTGAGCTGCTTACGAAGTGCTCGGTTTTCCTCTTCCACTTCCCGCATGCGGATCTCCAGGCTCTCTCTTTCACGTTGACTTGTGGCTGTGTAACGAGGGCTATGGGGCTGAGATTCAATTGGAGACAGCGACACTGGCTTTCCATCTGTAGTGCAAGAAAGAAAGACACAACAGATGTCAGTCTAAATAACCTTTAAAGTTTAACTTTCAGAAAGGCATACTTATTTTACTACTACTTCTTGAATTACTGAAAAGAAATCTATGTGCGCGATTAACATATATATGATTATCATACTTTCCTCCCAACTCTTTTTAGGTAAAAGTGGTGTCATTCCTGTTCCCATTAACTTCAGCCCATGATACTCTGATGACATAAGCAGGACCCAACCATCATTTTGGTGCACTTAGCACAAATTTGTAAAATGGGGCTCCCTGCCCACATTAAAATCACAGTCTTAAGAGCAATGAAAAAAGTTCGGCTTAATTCTGAAATTATTGTTACATAGATTAGATTTCTCCAAAAACATTTCCTTTTGCTACTTTTACTGAATAACAGCACCCAGTGTGGGGAGATTATCAGATGCATTAAAAGTGGTGTTACACAAACGCCAGGAGATCACAGAAGGGCTCCCTTTTCAGACAATGTTGTCCCCCCTCGTTATGCACCCGTTCTGCTGCCATTCTGCCGGTCCTGCTTTTTATTGATGGGATAAGCTGTCAATAGATCCCCCATTCTGTTTCTGTCACGGATGTTCCTGTTATGTCGGCAAGATCCCAGCGTCAATGGGAGGTCCCTGCCAGAATACTTCCAGGTGAGATTGGGACATCCAGGTAAATGACACATTTTTATGACCCTCCTCGGGTTACTTCTACTTTTTAAAGTGTGTTTTTGTGCTTGCTGTCATTTATTTATGTTCTTTTTATTTTTACTTTTGAATTTCCTGCATTCGTGTCTTCTCACAAGAATCTGCAGGATTTTGATCCAGGAAGTGAATGAAGCTCCATTAGTGTTCCATTCACTCCTGGGCTGCCAGAACGATGGGAGAGGAGGTAAGTGTGGCGGGGAGGGTGATTGTGTCATGACAGGGATGGGGCAGGGGTAGGAGTGGAGATTCTGGGACAGGAACACATTTTTTCATTCCTGTCTGAAAATCTCCTAAGAGTCCTATTGATTTGCTAACTATTTAGAACTTCTTTTCTCCTTAGTAAAGGATTATCATAGAGCCAGTGTGGCATCGTGAATTTAGTGTTGGACTATGACTGTGGAGGCTAGAGTTCGAATATCTGTTTGGCCATGAAAACACACTGGATGACCTTGGGAAAGTCACACAGTCTCAGTCACAGAAAAATCCATGATAGGTTCACCTTAGGGTTGCCATAAGTTGGAACTACTTCAAGGCACACAACAACAAAGAGATTATCAAGGTCACATTTTTAAAATTCTAGTGGAACAATGTGGCTACAAACATCTGACCAATTAATTTTAAAACCTTATGTTTCTTATCTTTTTCTGCAAAAAACTAACAAACATGAATTAGCCTTCCAAACTCAACATTCTCTTGCTGGTTCAAACTCAATAGACAAGATGGCTAGATGGCTTAACCATTCTTGCTCCATTCTTGTTTTCAGTTTCTTTCACAACCATTAGTGGTGTGCTAAAATGCCATAAGGCTATCTATGCCCACTTCGCTGAAAATGAAAATGAAGCAGTTGCAGCTACTTTGTCTAATTCTCACTTGATAATATAAGTGGGGGTGGTTCATATTCTTTTCCAAAACTCCAGTTAGAGAATTTTTTCAGCTACCACAGTTCACGAGGAACATTCTAAGAAGATCTGTGGCACAGTTATAAAGCAGACATTTAGAAGCTTCTTCCAGTATCCCAGGCTCATATGTTTTAGGTCTGTGCAGAATGTAAAAACACATGTTAATGGTTGATTTGAATCTGTGCTTCAAATACTCAGATGCCATCCAACTTTGCCATGAAACTGGAGTGAATATGACATCCAAGGACAGGGGTAGCTGGTGGATCCCCAGCTGTTAGGGTGGTGAATCCACTCTGGATTATTTTGGCACCTTCTCTGGCAGCTGCTCCAAGTTGAACAGGAATTCTGTTAACGCTAGATCCAGGTTGGGACTAGAACAGCTCCCAGTCAACTTGGAGTAGCCTCAGGAGGAATGGTGGTAAATTCAGAATGGATTTGATGCTTGTAGAAGCAGATTCACCAGCTTGCAAATCCTATCAGAAGCAGCTGTATGGTGCTTTGCTTTACTCTTCACACAATGTGCAGCTCTTTCTTACTTCTGAACAAAGAACTCTGGGACTTGTATTCCTTAATATATTAGACCATTTCAAACAGAGGAACACAAATCTCTCTGTCTCTCTGTCTCACACATTCCTACTTTAACTTCACAAACACTCTATTCTAGTCAAAGACCTGAGGTTGAGACTGGACCAGAAGTCTAGAATATTGTTGAGATTACTCTAACACTGGTTCTGATTGGCACCAGCAAGTCTTACAAGATGAGGACAGCAGATACATAATTACAAGGAAATACATTTCTATAAATGTCCTGATACATGGTCTACAGACTATCCCCAATGTTTTCCTCCAAATAATGGGGAGTGCAAGCTGGCACAGCCCCCCCCCTCTGTAAAACATACCCTTCCCCAAATGGTAAGAAGATTGAAAGATACCTAAGAAGATAGAAACCATGTGGGAGGGGTAGGATTTTGTGAGAAACCCTATAATAGCTTTAAAAAAACAGATGAAGGAGCATGAGTGTGGTTCTTGTTGCATAATCATACACCTCATACTCACAAGAAAGTCATCTCTGTAGCTTACATAGGACAGGTATTCTGTTAAGCCTGGTTACAATTGTAATCTCTGGCTCAGAGTCTTTCTACAGAGCTCAGAAATATTACTTATTTGACTGCAGTTCCCAGACGTTTCCAGCCAGAATGTCCAGTTTGCACATTTACAGCTCACTGTCTTTATTCATCCTCCAGACTCTCGGTTCCAGTGAGAAGTTTATTTAATCAGAAGACAGGCAGCTGGAGGAGGTTTCTACTGCTCCATTAGCTTTCTCCATTCTGGAGTTAAATAGCTTGGGAAGTGCAACTCCCATGATTGCAGCTGTTTTCTATATAAATGGTACCAAATATACCACAGACTGTAAGAAGTGTCAATTTTATTTGTGGAACACAAACTGCAAAAATGTTGACGACACATATTGGCAGGGACTGCTGCTCAATCAAAACTGCACATTATATACACACTCCACAAAGGTGAATTTAATACAACTGTTAAGAAATGGAACAAGAAAGCCACTTGTAGATATGTTGCTTTCCTCAGATTCAACAGAAGAGCATTTAGTCTACCTGATAAAAAGCTTATCACCTTCAAGTTCTAGTCACTCCAATCACAAACTCTAATTCAAACATGTTTAGGATTAAATACATGTTCTTGCTACAGAGTTATATAAGAGAAGGATGGGGCATTTACAGATTGCACAAAATCTGTTCCAGCATTTTGGTTTGTTTGTTTGTTTGTTCCTAATGCATTGCTCTCATAAGTTTAAGCATTCTGTCATTTTCTTTCTTTCTGTTTTTAGGAACATTTTTTTTTTACTACCGATACAGGATGCAAGGGAGAGATTATCAGTGCTCAGGAGAGGATCTGTAAACAACTAACCATAAACAACTAGCTGAGATATGCAATTACATGAAATGAACCCAGAGGAGGGCAAGGTCATTGCCTGTTCTAGGTGTATGACTGCCCATGAGGTTTTAGAAAGATGAATCTCACTACCTTCAGGATTGGCTTCTCATAGAATCATAGAGCTGGAAGAGACCACAAGGGCCATCTAGTCCAACCCCCTGCCCTACAGGAATAAACAATAAAAGTATTCCCAATAGATGGCCATCCAGCCTTTGTTTAAAAACCTCCAAAGGAGGAGACTCCACCATACTCTGGGATAGCGCATTCCACTGCCAAACAGCTCTTACTGTCAGGAAGTTCTTCCTCATGTTTAGGCTGAATCTCTTTTCCTATAGTTTGAGTTCATTCTCCCATACAATCTGCCCCATATCCTCAGGTCCTCTGGGGGACATTTACTTCAACCAGACAGGACTAGATGGGCAACTGTCACTCAGAGGACCTTTTCATCAGCCACCTCCAGACTGTGGAATGACCCGCCAGTGGAGATTTGACAGCTAAACATATGGTTGGAATTTAAAATATTACTAAAGACCTATCTCTTCCAGCAGGCCTACCCAGTTGATTCTAATCTATGAATTTTAAATTTGTATGCATGATTTTAATGTAATGTTTGTTTTAATCTTCTGTGTTTTTCACTGTGTGGTTTAATGATTTTATGTTATATACTGTATTATAATTCATATTGTACCCTGCCTTAAGCCTTGGGATAGCCAGTCTTTCTCTCTCTCTTTGTCCTTGTGGGAGAGTGATTGTAAGCATGTAGAAAGAGCACTGCAACCACTGCAAATGCTTGAGAGGGGAAAAGATAGCTCGCTCCTATTACTAAAAGATTTTCTTCTCAAACTGAATAGTCCAAAATCAAATGAGAAATTTGAAACTTTACATCAGAAATGAAGCAAAGCTTTTCAGAACATGTTGGAAAACATTTTGTTCCATGACAACACTCAGAACTTCCCACTCATGTCCTTTTCAGAAAGGTTGTACTGCTTCCCTGTCTCCTACCCTGCCATATTACAGTTAAAGTTCAGCTATACTCAAGTATTCTAAGGAACATCATTTACTCATACAACCTCATCTTTTCAAAGATTTTTCCACATCTTCCTATTTAGTACATCTATATGTTCATATTTATCCTAAGAATATAAAGCTGCTCAGCAGTGATAAAGTGGACAGGAGTGGAATACAGGCAAAACACTGTGTAATTTCCCCTACATCTAGTGCCAAATTTAGAGTTCTGGTATAATAGCATGGATTCTCCTGGTTGTAAGGGATTTCTGCAATTCACTCTCACCATTAGAATTCAAAAAAATGTAGACAAAAGGAAAACTTTCCACATATTTCACATTCCTTTGCTTTCTGTTCCTCATCCTATTCCTACAAAATCTTTGAGCTGTCCTATAATGTATTCATTTAATACTTTATATATATCTACTCCTGTGGAAAAATGAAAGGTGTGACACCATCAGTGTATTAGCTGCTTTCAGAGTCATTACCAACCGTTTTAGAAGTTCTTTGCAGCTGTTAGAACTATAGTCATGTGTAGGAGAGTGCCATACAACTGGTAATGAAGGTACTGCTCTAGATACACTACTAAAATACCACCAGTTTTATATTACCCTTGCCATGGCACTACCTTTTTATGGTGGTGGGATTACATGTTCCAGTGAGGCAAGAGGCTATGGTGATGGCACCAGTACTGCTGGTAGGGTCTCCCATGTCAGGTAGGATCTTGCTGAGGAAGCAGACTAAATGCCCCAAACAGCTACTGGACAGCAGCAGGTGTGTGTGTGTGTGTGAGAGAGAGAGAGAGAGAGAGAGAGACTAAGATGATATAATCCAAAATGAAACAAGAGATAGTACCAGAAGGTACTCAACAAGCTAATGGGGTAGGGTAGAGGACAAGTATCATTGTGGCTAATGATGCAATTGGACTCAAGCTGAAAGGATGTTCAGCTTTTGACATGTTCTGAGGTGAAAGGAAAGGCTGAAGCTGCACAACACATATTATAGGAACATGGAATGTGAGAAGTATGAATCAAGGAAAGCTAGTCTTTTAAAAAGAAATGGAACATATAAACATTACAATACTCAAGAATGAGCAAGCTAAAGTGGAGAGGAATGGGACATTTTTGAGTCAGAAAATTAGAAAACCTATACTGAGGACAAGAGGCTACTAACAGGACAGAATATGGAGAAACAGAACAGTTTCCATTTGGCAAGAGGATCAGGCAAAGATGCATTTTATAATTCTATCAGTTTAACTTGTACACTGAACATATATATAAAGCAGGATTAGACTCAGAGGAAGAAGGCATAAAATTAGTGGAAGAAACATCAACAATTTAAGATATGACACCATGATACTAGCAGAAAATAGGAATGACTTGGAACAATTACTGAAGAAAGTCCAAAGGAAGAAAGTCCAAAGGAAGAAAGTGCAAAGACAGGTTTACAGCTGAAAAATAAGAAAATAAAAGTAATGGCCACAGATGATTTACATAACATTAAAGTAGACAATGAATACATTGAAATAGTTAAAGGCTTTCCATATCTTGCTCAGTCATTAATTAGAATGGAGAGTGTAGTCAAGAAATCAGAAGAGTAGGACTGGGAAGCACAGATATGAAGTAACTAGACAAGATCATGAAGTGTACAAATATATAATTGAATACTAAAGTTAGGATGGTCCATGGCATCGTATTTCTCATTTCTATGTATGGTTGTGAAAGCTGAACAGTGAAGAAAGCTGATAGGAAGAAAATCAAATCATTTGAAATGTGCTGGAGAAGAGATCTGCGGATACTGTGGATTACTAAAAAGATAAATGAGTTCCAGAGCAAATCAAGCCTGAACTCTCCCTAGAAGCCAAGATGACTCGACTAAGTCTGTCATACTTTGGCCATGTCATAAGAAGACATGATTCACTAGAAGAGTCAATAATGCTTGGTAAGGTAGAAGGCATTAGAAAAAGAGGAAGCCCTCGTTACATATGGATAGACTCAACAAGGAACCTATGGCCCTAAGGCTGCAAGACCTGAGCAGGACTGTTGATGAAAGAGTGACTTGGAGGTTTCTCATTCATAGGTTCTCCATAAATCAAAGTCGATTTGATGGCAATTAACAACAAATTATATTACCATGTTGCTAAGGAGAAACAGTTACCGCTTAGCATTTCTGATTATCACTGCTGGAGTTTCAGATGGCTTTCTTTTGTTATAACTATTCTGATTTACACTGGAAACACACACACACATGTATGTATATGTATCTCTAGTTAAGGGGAAAACACTGGTGATGTTTGCAACTGTGTGTGCCTCAGCTTTCAGAAGATTCCAAAACTTCCTCCTTTCTCCATAGTCAAACTTTCCAGAGAATTAGTTGACTATCTACACAATGTTTGAACTGATTTGTGGCTAAAGTGGAAGCAGCAACCCACAGATACCCTACCATTTTGAAGAAATTGATTCATTTAAAAAAAAACAACAACACGTATTCATGTCCTGCTTATGGGATTCCCATAAGAAACTGACTGGCCACTGTGTGAACAGATTGGACTAAATAAGCCTTGGTATGATCCAGCATGGCTCTTTTTATGTTCTTAAAAATCTCCCATTTTATGATTTCCCCATTTTACCACACTTCTCTCTCATAATTTGAAAGACTGGTTCACAGTGTCTCAGTGGTTGGCTCTTATCTTGGTTCTGGAATTCTGACAGGCTAAATAAATGCAACATATCAACTTATAATGGAGTTGGCTGTTTGCATCCATTTTCCCCTCTTGAAAACAAAATTCCAGTGTATACCAGTTAAATATATCTTTGGCAAAGTGTCAGACAAAAGTACACATTGCTTTACATGAATGCACAACCCTACACCTTATAAAATGATGCAAGTAAGTACAAGAAAGGAAAAGATAAACTCTCCACAGTAGAAAGGGGATGGGGGAGGTTAGGGAAAGGGGAGTTAATGTGGTACTGCAAGAAACATGTTGACTTGCAAGGCAGCTTTTAAGAATGATAAATTCTTAAAACACAATGCGGTTGTGTAGGCTATAAAAGTGAATGGTTTTGTTTAAAAAGGTAAATAGGCTAAGTGATGCAACTGCAGCAACTCCCTCCCACTTCTCACAACTAGGCTATGCTGTGGGAGGGGGGACCTACAAGGTCCCAAAGAACAGTACCATTGGCCCTCCATATCCATGGGTTCTGCATCCATGGATTCATCCAACCACGGCTCAAAAATATTTTACACTATTTTACTACACCATTGTACTGGTATATAATGGGACTTAAGCATCCATAGATTTTGGTATCCACAGAGGTATCCACTAATGATGATTTAATGAATTAATGTTCCAAACTCTAATGCTTAACATTATCAAATTAATATTTAAATTTAATATTCTAAGCTGTTCCACAACAATGCCCTCTTGTGACAATTGGTATATCTATGGGTGCATCTGCACTGTAGAAATAATGAAGTTTGGCACCACTTTAAGTGCTGTAGCCAGGGTCAATGTAAGCATTGCAGCCCCCCCCCCCAATCCCTTAAACAAGTCCTTGCTGTAGCTCCATCCTACGGAATCCTGGTATTTGTAGTTCTATAAGATCTTTATCCTTCTCTGCCAAAGAGTGCTGGTGCCTCACAAAACTACAAATCCCAGGATTCTGTCGGATGGAGCCATGGCAGTTCAAGTGGTGTCAAACTGCATTATTTCTACTGTGTAGATGCACCCTATGACACAGCACAATTGGAAAGAATTTCAAGAAAATGAAAAGACATGGGATAAAGCTTGTTTTCTGAAGCAATTTTTACTGTCCCAAAAGCAATCTATTGAAATAAACTGAAACAGCCACTATGAGTTCCCAGTTCTAGACTGAGACCACTATGAGGAATCAAAATGTTCAAACCATCCGCTCCAAACCAGGGTGGGAATCTGGCTTTGGTACTTTGCTATTTCTTTAGAGTAATAAAGGAGAAAAAAAAGGTATAGCTGGTACAAATTATTGATTAGATTGGCCTATAGCTTTTCTGAACAGATCTGAGGCAATATTTTGCACCTAGTTATGTTGTGGTGGACCTCAAGACTTTAGTACAAAGGGGGGGATCAATCTTGCAAGCCTGAAGTCTATCTACCACCATTCTAAAGAAAATAGTTTGTGTATGAACACATGTGTGCGTTTGCCTCTGTAAGTAGAATATATATATCCATTCAAATCCATTTGAATATATCCATTCAAAAATGTGTTATGGTGATAGGCCAGTATAAATGCAACTGAAACATATATTAAAAACATTAACTCAATCTTACTGTATGTATAAAAGGTTTTTGTAAAAACATCAGTATGATAAATGTTATATAAAGAAATAAACCAGAACATCAAATTAGATAAATGAAATATTTCTTTAAACCTGCCATATACACATATGTTCTTTATCAATATTATAAATACAGGCAATGCTATAGAAGCAACACCAAGAGTGTGAAAATAAAATAAATATAAAAGAGCCTGGAAAAAATAAAGAGCACTATAACAGGGAATGGCTTGAGCTGGCTATGCAATGCTCTGTATTACTGTACAGCCATTTTGATTCTGATTTTGTTGTCACTTTACTTTTTTGGAATCCTGACTCTTAAAAAATTTGCTGACATGGATATGAGTTACTGGGACACTGTTGTTTTTCCTAGACATTTGGTGATTTAATGTTTGTGTCTCCACACAGCAATCACAGGACATGCTAAGAATCTCATTCTCACACCCACTGAGAATTTTTATACCCCTGTGTCCTACTGTAAGTTTATAAGTAGCTCCAAGGTAACATCAGCTGGAATCAGAGAATGCTGCCTGATGAGCTGTTTTGACAGACGCCTATAGGACTGGTGAATAAAGCTGAGCAATTTTCTCCAGATGTCTGCACTGTAAACAAGGCATACTCTAATTCTAATGGAAGTGAGCCTCTGAAAACACTTGCAGACTTATGGAAGGAAGGAAGTTAAAGATAATGTGACCTTGAGAGGGCTTTGTAGACTGTGTAACTTTCACATGTGCACTTTTAGTCTCTCTGTCTCTAAAGCAGTGATACCACCAGTAAAGTGTCAAATAGCATGAAGGTATTTTGCTGCCACTATAAATTGGATTAAAAGCCGCACGTTCCTTCAGCATACATCACACCAACCAACCAATCAACCAAAGACTATTTTTGGCTGTCTCACAGTCAAGTCTCACTTCAACAAAACAATTAAGGAATTGCTCTAGCTTTAAAAACAGCAATGAACAAATATACCCAGATTCTGTAGAAGCTAGAGACATTTTAACTTTCAACCTAGCAGATGGGATGTTTTAGTCCCCAGAATTGTATTTTGCTGCAGAATTCGCTCTGAACTAGGCATACAAGGTAGTGATTTTACAACATTGTCACCTGAAGAATTGGAAACAATGTATCTGAATTTCAACAGACTTACAAAAAAGAAAAAAAAACCCAACAAAAACATGTTCTGGTTTCCTCTGTGTCTGTGTCTGCAGGCATTCAAAAAAGAACAGCAGCCACTGGAAAGAAAAAACATTCTGCTTCAGGTGAATATGCTCTGGGTATTTTGATATTACAAAGTGCTATTGCCACTCCATGACATTTGTGATCAAGAAATCACTTGAATGCACTTACTACTGCATTTTAAATACTGAGCAAAAGACAAGCTGGTTTTGACCACCAAAGGAGGAAAAGAATCAGTTGTGATTATCCCTAAAAAAAAGCTTAAAGTAATGCATTTGTTTGTCTCAACTGAACTCTTTTTTGAAAGATTATACTGTATATATAGTCTGCTCTCCACATTTCTGGGTTTAACTTTTGTGGATTTGACTATTTGCAGATTATTTGCTGCCACCGTCACTGCTGCCCTATGCCATTTTTAATAGGGACTTCAAACCTCAAGAGACTGCAAATGCAAGTCCCTATTAAAAATGGTGGAGGGCAACAGCAAGGCAGCAGCAATCCCCACCAGCTGTCCACCTCTGCTTTGCAAAGGAACCCTGCCACCTTGAAGGCATTCACACAGGGCTGAATCCACAGATCGTACTTTTTTGATGAATTAATATAGTTTTTGGAGGAAGTTAGAGATATTTGTGGTTTTTCACATTCATGGAGGCCCTAAACCCAGCAAATATGGAGGGCCAGTATGTTTTTTTTTTTATCTTCTAATTCTGAATGCTCCAAGTTCAACTCAGTTTACAAGTCACAGAATTACTCCTTTTTTGATGTAACATTCCATTTGATTAGGAATGCCATTGCCACATTATGATTATGAAATTTCTTCAGCAGACACATACAAAACTACTGCATTATAAATACTGACCTAATATAAGCAAATGTCAAATTGGTTTTGACCATCAAAGGGGGAATTATTTCAATTAGGAAATGTCCTTTAAAAAAGCTTAAAGCAATGCTTGTGTTTACCTCTTATTTTAAAGAAAAAAATTACAGATGTACACAGGATTATGTTGCAAACAATGTTATAGATATCTCTGGCTTTTCTTCGCAAACGAAGATTCAGGAAGGAGTTATAGATATAACTGCATGACTAAGGTATGAAGTTTAACATCATGCAGGCCTACTCTGGAGTAAATTGCATGGTGCTTGATTAACCACTCTGCTAGGTATGCTTGGAATTTGCATTAGAAATGACGATTTAACAAATACGAACCCTATAAAATAACCAATGAATCAGGAGCAGGAATTATTTAATTTATATCCCACTGTTCTCACAATATGGGAACCTAGGCTGTTTACCGTGTGGAATTAAAACTAGCTGGACCTGGCATACCATACACCATTGAAAAACTCCCCCCCCCTCCAAATGCCCGGTAGACCTCATGACAACTCTGTAAAGTAGGCTGGTGGATTTTTAAATTCCTCCTCCCCTTACTCAGCATTCCACACTTTTCCCAGAGTCGCTATGTTGACCTGCTGACACTGCTGACACCACCAGCTGACTGCCTGGGTCCTGCTGCAGTGGCAGCAGCAGCATACCACTGCCACTGCCAGTTGACTGCATGGGCCCCATCACAGGCAGCCTGTTGCCGCTGCCGCCGCTGCCTCCATTTAACTGCCGGGGTCCCACCGCCACCGCCAGTTGACTGTCTGGATCCCAATCTGGGCCACAGATTGAGTGGCAGGAATCTGGGCCACAGACTGGTGGTAGGAGTAGATTGTGAGGTTGAGAGGGAATTTGTATGTGGTAGTGACTGGTTGGGTGTGTTTCCTGAGCAGCCAATCAGCACACTGGGAAAGGTAACATACCCAAGAGAATTATATAAATAGATACAGATAAAAACAATATGTGGTACAAAGATTTGAAAACCATCAAACAGATAATCTTGTTAAAAAAATTTAAAAATACATATAAAACATAAGATAAAAGTACAGCATACTTCATTGCAATGTTTTGTGCCACACTCTGTTAGAAATTGAAGCCCTGTTTAAATTAACATTTCTTTGCCTCCTGAAAAGAAGGAATCAAGTGGGGCCCACCTAACCTCCCATGGAAGGGAGTTCTACAGTGTGGAAGCAGCCACCAAGAAAGCTCTCTTCTGTGTCCACACCAACCGCACCTGTGATCACCAACCTCAAAGATCTTAAGAGTCAGGAAGATTGTATAGGAAGATAATGGTCTTTCAGAGGGTCTAGACCCAAGGCATAGAGAGGTTTATAGCACATCACTACCACACTGAATTGTGCCCAGAAATGTGACTGATGAAGCTGTTTCAGAAAGGGAATTGTATGTTTCCTATAACCAACCCAAATGAGCAGTCAGGCCACAGCATTTTGGATCTGCTGAAGTTTCTGAACAGTTTCCAAAGGTAGCCCCCAAAAGTAACTCAAAACGGAGTGTACTGTAATCAGAACATGTGTCACCATAGCCAGATCTGACATCTCCAGGAATGGTGGCAGCTGGTACACTAGTTTTAATTGTTGTACAAATGCACTGATGGCAACCACAGAAACCTGAGCATCGATGCTCAGGGTTGATTCCAGAAGTATACTCAAACTATGTACCTGAGGTTTCAGGGGGAGTGTAATCCATCAAGAATAGTTTGAATCCCTGTTCCCTAATTTGCCTTTACACTGACCAGAAGCACCTGTCTTGTCTGGATTGAGCTTCAACTTGTTCACCCTCATCTACTCCTTTACAGATGGCAGACACTGGTTTAGCACCAAAACAGCTTGCTTGGTATTAAATGGAGGGAAGGGTTGAATTGGTTGTCATCAGCATATTGGTGACACCAAACCACAAAACTGGATAACCTCTCTCAGCATTCATATGTATGTTGAACATCATGGGGGGGGGGGAACTGAGTTAGGAGGGAGCCCACAGGCCGACAGCCAGGGTGTTGAACAAGCATTCCCTAGCATTGTCTTTTGAGTTCACACCTCTAAGGAGGACTAGAACCAGGCCCCCTCCCAGAGAGGCAACCCAGAGGAATACTATAGTCAGTGGTATTGAAAGTTGGTAAGAGGTCTAGAAGAATCAACAGTTCGAGTTCCAGATCCAATTCCCAACATAGGCTATCCAGCAAGCTGACCACAGCTCTTTCCATCCCACAGCCAGTCCTGAAACTTAAATTGAAATGAGTTCTGTTAATCTGTCTCATCCAGGACCTCCTGGAGCTGTGAGTCCACCACACATTCTACAACCTTGCCCAGAAAAGGGATATTAGAGACTAGCTGGTAACTTTCTAATATGGTCAGGTTCACGGAAGGTCTTACCATAGTCTCTTTAGATTAATCTTTTAAAATTATTGTAAGATGCCTTGAATCCTATCTTGGGAGAAAGGTGGGATATCAATTGAATAAATAGATACATTTTAGGCTGGGTGAAAACCTGTTTTGCTGCAATGAGGCATTCGCTAATCTCTTTACCCACTCAGCCAGTTCCCCTCTGGATGCTTTAAAGAGACACGAAAGGCATGGGTCTTCATGTATGTGGTGGTTAGGTGTTTCTCACCTCCCCAAGGATCCCATCCATATCCTCAGTATCCATATTCCAATCGCAAATTGAAATGTATCAAATAACACAGGACAGGTAGGAATCAAGATTATATCCGTTGGACCTGTATCAACTACAGTATCAATGCAGCATCAAGTCAGAGCAGATTTGTAGGAATCTGAGGTTCTCAGCTGTCTGGCACACTGGACATTTCATGGGAACTTCATGCTTCCTTTGTTCCTACCTTTACAATTGGGCCAATAAAACATCTGGCTTCATAAGCCATCTTTGAAGGGAAGCTCAGGAAATTACCTTGGATTTTACAACTCAGTGTTACCTTCCTATCTGTAGTTTCCCATGGAAGTTCCTTTCATGTAACATCACATCCCTAGGCTAAGACCTCCTTTGATCTCCGTGATTGAGTGTATCAACAGACAAATGGTTAACTGTGTACGTTACAAAGAGCCTATATAACCTGTAAGTCCTGGACAAAGAAGAGCTTCTGCTCATTAAAGAGAAGCTTCTGCTCATTTTCATCATGTCTCTCTGTTGCTCTCTGTATCTATCTACCTGCCTGCCTGCATTGCTTTGACTGAGATGCAGTGTCCATTGTTTTCTCCTAATGTCTTTCTGTTAGCATGCAAACTCTGAATAAAATCTCTTAGCATTTTGCCTCTGGATCGTGATGCTTCCTTGTTACTTGCTGTAACATGTGGCGCAGCGAACAGGGACTCAAAACTTTTCTCACCCTGGAACCAAGATTCAGCTTTTCTCACCCCTGGGACTTCGCAGACCTCTTCTCATCTTACCTCGCTCAGCATGAGCTAAGTAGCTACTTAACCATCGGATTCAACCGATCCCCCCAAGGTAAGTATGGGCGCTTTCCTGTCAGAAGAACAGGAGAAGCACGCAGAGGAACTCTTATTTCTTTTACAAAGAATAGGTCGCCATCCTTCTTGGGATGCAGTTCAAAGGCTGGTCCTTGAACTTGGGGCAAAATGCCCGTGGTACCCCCAAAAAGGATCCCTACAGCTTAAGGATTGGGAGAAATTAGGAAGGGAATTGCATGCAGAACCTAGGGCTTCAACTGAAACCTTACAGATGTGGCATCTTTGTCGTTATGCAGTGGAAAAATTTGGCTGTGAATCAAAAACTGTAGAGCTATCCACTTTTCCTCCAACTCCTCAATCCCCTTTGTTTATACCACCACTGCCTGCCACTTCTGCTATTTCAACCAATGAATTTCAAAACTCAAAAAGTAATAGTGCAGTGGAGGGGATGGCAGAAGGATGTAAACATGACCCTGCCACTCCAGCTAAGGAATCAGCAGAAATGCTTGCCATATGCAACATGGAAACTAAAGATCATCTAGTCAAACCTGTAACTCAGGAAGGAATGGATGAATCTTGCCAGGATGATGGGAATTGCAGTAAGGATAGTGATTCAGATTGGGAAAATCTAGAGCCCTCCAACTCAACGAATCTAAATTTTGAAATCCCTGTGACTTGCAAACAGGCATCCATCCACAAACCACGCTATAAGCCCCAAGTGGTTTGGAAAACCTTCACTAAGACAAAGCCTGGCTCTAAGAAAGCACAGGCAAAATCAGTTCCCCACAAGACATCAAAGAAAAAGGAAATGACCTTTAAAACAAAGATTAGAGATGCAAGTGAAGTTTCACAGATGCTTGCCCCAGAAATGGATCACACAGCACCAAAGGTGATCCACTTGTGTGCCACCCCAAAGCAGGTACTGGAATGGCACAGCAGACCCCCAGATGGCACAAGCCAACTCTCTGCCTTGAGCAGAGCAAGCAATGCTTGTGAAGCTGAGATAGTGTCACCCACACAGGCTCAAATTTCAGGGAAACTCCCTAGAATACACAGGCTTTCCTTTAGGAACAAATCTACAGGATGGAACACAGGACAGAACATCCACGGAGAATGGTGAGTATGATTTTTTGTGTGTTTTTAAAGTTAATTTAGCATTTATGGAGTCCACAAATTTGGGAGGTCCCAGTAAACCAACTCTGTTCTCAGAACCTCCAAATTTAGAAGTTCCCTGTCTGCCAACCTTGAAATCCATTCTGAAAGGTCCTGAATTTCTAGATCTGCAGCTTAATCTAAAAGGTCATCCAGACAAGCCCCAACTGGGCAACAGAAAGTGCGGACCTGATGAGAATCTCTTGCAGTTCCCCTTTTGGGAACCCCTCAGAACAACATCCTTGATACCCCCCCATCACAGGAAATGCTCCCCAGAGAGTGAGAGCACTCAAAAAAGAGAAATAGTGTGTTCAACCCCCACAACAGCAGTTTCTCTCCTGATTTTGGACAAGGGAATCCAAACCCTTGCTGCAGAAGTCCCCAATAGAAATTTTGTGAACTGCAATGCCCATGAGGCTGCAACTTCTCTAGTTTCCTTCACAATGGCAACATGCAGCTCAATTTTAACCACATTCCTAAGGGTAATGGCTTCAAGTGCCAAACACCACTTAGATGAGCCGCTGCAAACTCCAGCCAGTCCACAAAAAGCATAAGCCCCCTTTCTTGAAAGTGTTCCTGGAAACCCTGAACAGACAAAAGCAGAGAAATTTCTTTTCCTCTTTGCCATTCCCCAGAAGCTGTCTGAGTGGAAAGGCAGACCTCCAAATGAGGCTGCCCTAGCCTTTCCTAGCCTTTCAGAGGCTGAGACAGTGTTACCACTTGTGATGACTGAAAAGATGTCTCTTGACTGGAGAGATGCCAAATCTTTTGGGAATGTGCACCCCCCATGAAACATTTAAATGCTAACAAGTTTATCCCATGAATGTATTTTTCTTCTGTAACAGTTGAGTGAGAAAACTCATGATATTTTTTCATTTCTTTCTCCCCCATCTTTTGGAATGGTATCCCCCATAAGGAAAGTTGGAATGGTATCTCATAAGGAAAGAAGTCCTCACAACCCACTCATTTGTAAATAGTTTTGTGCCTTTCTTTTGTCTTCTCTCTATCATGCAAATTGGGGCATTTGGAGGCCCCAGACTCATAGCATGCAATTGTAATTCTTTGAATTGGGAAAACTTTTTTTTTCTTTTTTAAGCATGTAGGAGGAAGTCAGAGCATGCACTTTGACATCCTATTGATTCCCTGATCCTTTCCAGTGATTGCTGACCCATGAAATTTTGCTGCCTGAAGTTCCCCAAAGTTACATGTTAATAACTGAAATTTGATTTTCATTGGAATTTTTGTTAAACATAGTAATTGATTTTAGATATTTTTGCATTCTCAGATAGTTCTTTCATGAATTCCCACCTCTGTAAGCAACTTAGGTTGGGAAAAGAGAATTACATTGTTTAAGGGAATTGCTCTATTTCTCATTTGAAATCTTGTTATTTGACCAAATTGTCTAAAACCTTTGCCCATGACTTTTTCCTGATCTTTGGGAACCCCAATAACTTTTGTCCTTTTGCAGGTCGTAGTAGAATTTGTGCTCCTTTTAGCCATTATTTTTGCTTTGTTGTTATTGTTGTTATTGATTTTCACTTTAGTTAAATGAGTTACTCTAAAGCCCATGATGTTTTGGTTAGTTATCCCTCAGCTATTGTTGCCATGAATGTTTTTGCATAATTTTTCAAAGCTTTTCTCAGAAATAGGTATCTCATCAGCACTAGACAAGAGTAAGCCTGAAATTCCTGGAAGCTGCCAATTTTTTGGACTGCTCTGATGCCCTCTCCACAGCTGGGGAAGGAAGATTGCTCAACTGTTGCTGATTAACTTTCATAGTTTTTCTTTGCCTTTGTTTTAGAATTTTGTTCTTTTCTACATAATTTACATAGATCTAACATGCACTGATTTTCCAATTATAGAAACAGGAATTTGAATCCAACCCTGAGGCAAAGTTGGAGACCCTACAAGGGCATCCAGTCTGACCCCAAAATTAAAACTTTGTCCTGCACCTTGAACTTTGGCATATGAATAACTGCATTTTACTTCTTTTCTCCCTTTCTTCAAAGACTGATGTTATGTTTTGTGATATGCATCTTTCTCTTTCCTAATCTCATGACATTCTTTACAGGTCAACTTATTGGGCATAGTCACTCAAAGACTTTTGAAAAACAAAAAGGGGGGAGTGTGCCTCTTCTGTGCTCCCTGGTAGTCATTCAGTCAAACAGCAATTGCATATTGTATATTTACACTATGAATTATTAACTTTTTCTGATTTTTCCCCAATACAGAAGCACTTTTGGCACATTTTCCCTCCCATAACCACAGGTTCTGAATAGCCAGCTTCCAGATCCTGATCCTGAATTTCATCTCAAGCCTGCAACAAGTGATTCCATATCAACCAAACCATTGTCCAGTAACTTGGGAAGATATTAAAGGACTGTTCAAACACAAATTATATTGACTGAACAAACTAAAGGACACCTGAGAACTTTTGTTGCAGCAGTTTGGACCTACTGCTAATTCAGCAAAACACTTTTGTACCTTATCTGCTTATTTACAGTCACTCCTATAACTGCTAAAGAGACTTTTACATGACTGTTTTATTCAACATATGGACACATCTGGATGTATATTATTTCTGTTTATCTCTTCCATTGTTTTCTAACTCTCTGTTGCACAATTTATATTCCATGTTTGTAAAGCCTGATCTAATTCAAACCAAGGTTCCATTGAGTTGCCAGAACATGTTTGCCACCTGCATTAATTGTTAAACATATGAATATGTATCCTTTAATGATGCTCACATAATGCTGAATATGTTTCTTGCTGCCAGTAGAGTTACTATTATTTGCTTTACCTGCATCATCACAGATATGAACTTTTTATAGAACAACAGTTGCATTATTTAAGAAACTTTACTACACATTACTACAAATATAGGATTTCATGATCTTTTAAGCTAGCTGCCTAATCTAAACTGACTACAAACAGCCTTTGTTTATTTTATAGGATTTTTCATGAGCCTTTCCTACAAAGAGACATCAGTTGTTATATTTGGACAACAACTAAACAATTTGGATTTTAAAAAATAAAGAAGGGGGAAATGTAGGAATCTGAGGTTCTCAGCTGTCTGGCACACTGGACATTTCATGGGAACTTCATGCTTCCTTTGTTCCTACCTTTACAATTGGGCCAATAAAACATCTGGCTTCATAAGCCATCTTTGAAGGGAAGCTCAGGAAATTACCTTGGATTTTACAACTCAGTGTTACCTTCCTATCTGTAGTTTCCCATGGAAGTTCCTTTCATGTAACATCACATCCCTAGGCTAAGACCTCCTTTGATCTCCGTGATTGAGTGTATCAACAGACAAATGGTTAACTGTGTACGTTACAAAGAGCCTATATAACCTGTAAGTCCTGGACAAAGAAGAGCTTCTGCTCATTAAAGAGAAGCTTCTGCTCATTTTCATCATGTCTCTCTGTTGCTCTCTGTATCTATCTACCTGCCTGCCTGCATTGCTTTGACTGAGATGCAGTGTCCATTGTTTTCTCCTAATGTCTTTCTGTTAGCATGCAAACTCTGAATAAAATCTCTTAGCATTTTGCCTCTGGATCGTGATGCTTCCTTGTTACTTGCTGTAACACAGATTCAAATGATTTTGTCTGCAATAAGCCATGCAGATCCTTCACAGTGCTCTGTTGAGTGGTCTGTATTTTCTTTGTGTGGGGAAAATGTAGAAGGCACCTATCCTCTTGAGATAGCTCTGCTGGACAACACTGTGCAGATGCAATGGTGGCAGAGAAGTATGACTTTTTTGCTGCCACCATTGCCACTCAGTAGGCCTTTCAAAGAGCTCTTACCTGTGTTTGGTGAGACCAGCTCTGAGTTCATCAATGCTTTAGCCTCCATCCCACTTATTTCATCACTGCCAGCTCCCTAATAAAGTAGAAGGCTCACTGGGCTCCACTGCATAGAAAGGGACACTTGCGGCAATCACATTCTCCATGATGGTCATTTCTCCACTCAGAGATCAACCAAGGCTTCAACAGGATCATCTATCCTGGCAGCAGGAACCTGCCCAAGAGCCATCAGGAATCCATCTGGATCCATAAGCCTCATGCTGTGAACCATTTTAAGCAGCCTACATAGGAATTACATATAGACATACTAACCACTACCATAATCCATGTTTAGCCAATTTATAGATCACATGCCCCCATTATGGTACAAGCTAGTCCAACACCTCCAAGTCCAAAACTGTTTTTTTCCCTTCTCCCAAAACATTTACATATTAAAAAAATCTCAAAAATATGGTAAGTGATAGACAGTGGGCAAAGGTTTCATAATCACTTATAGCAATCGAGTTCTCTGAAAGCTACTTTTTATGTAATAAAAATGGCATTATCCACATGTAATGAGGTATGAACAGGCTCAGGAAATTTCCAGGGATGGGAGCAGGAGTCAGATGAGCTCAGGGACGACTTATCATGCTTTCAAAAATTACTTTTTGAAAGAAATTATATACTATAGCTGTTATTTTTAGAAAGTAGCTCTTTCACGTTACTCATTACTGGCTGTCAAAAGAATAGCTTGTCATGTAGTTTGTTACTTTTTCTTTCTTTTGTCATTTTTTAAAAAAATGTATACTTCAAAATGGCCAAACATCTTTGATGAATATTTTACAAAAATATTGCTTTTTGTTGAATGTTGCATTTGCTTTGTGAATGCTTTATAACTTGTTTATAAATGAATGCAAGTAATAAAAGCTAGTTAAACGCCTACCTCTCTCTCGCTGCCTCTCTTCTATGTAGTTACTTAAAAAAAATCTTTTGTTCCTAATCTGTTTCTGAAACATACTTTTCATCACCTAGGGAAATGCACATCTCCACTAGAAAGTGAACTCCTTTTAAAAAAGAAATAGTCTCCTCACCTGCCCCCTCCCCAACTCTTTTGCTGAGAGTGGAGCCAAAAAAGGAAATAACATTTTATCAGGCTAAGCACTGAGTGAAAAATAAGATTTTATCAGGGGCTTGGCTTGACAAAGATAACATGTTATCAGGAGAGGAGGCTTGGCAAAGATAACACATTATCAGTATCGGGAGCAAAGCTTGGGGAAAATAGTCTGTTAATACCTATTAGGTTCTAAATCAACCATCTGTGCTGTTGATGAATTGTTATTTTCTCAAAACCCCACCGGGGCAAAAATGCTTCCCTCGCCACTCTGAATACCAGGCCTCAAGTAACACTTAGTAGAATGGAAATTATAGGGAAGTGAAACAGAAATAATGTTTCAAATAAAATTAGAACTCTTTCTGTACTCCTGATAATCCAGCTATATCTTAGCCATTGATTTTTATTCTTCCTGCTTTACCAGATCCCATGATCTACAGATCTCCTAGCCTGTCCTTTCTCACTACTTATCCTGCACTCACAGATGGACTGCTTCTTGGAATATTTGCATCATGCCACCTTTCTCATTTCATTCAAATCTCTCCTTAAAGCCCACCCTTTCCATGAATCTTTTGCCACCATCTCCTAGGTCCCAAGTCTTACTGTAATTCAACCTTTAAAAGCTAAGCTTAAGGAGACACAACATAAACAATCACACATTGCTTTCCTGGTACCTCACTTCCATTCCCCTGTCATAGAATCATAGAGTTGGAAGAGACCACAAAGGCCATCCAGTCCAACCCCCTTCCTTCAACCTGATCACCCCTAAAAGTGAGAGAAAAAGGGGAGAGGCAGATTCTTTCTCTCTCTCCCTCCCTCCTTCCCCCCCAACCAACTCCCCACCCCCAGTGTCCGGGTCCAAGCCCCCTTTAAAAGGCCACGATGGTTTGCATCCAAGCATCCAGGCCAGCCAGTGCCTGCTTGCTACATTCAACTTCTGTTTAATACATCATTTTTATATTACACACTTATACCTTTGAAAATGCTACATAAGGAAAGCTTGAATTCTCACATGGTGTCTGTGGAGGCAATAGTTATTCATGGGTGGTGGTGTCCACCACAGAGATTAAATGAACAAAGCCTTGCAAGAAATGATGACAGCATATAGAACACTCCCACATTTTATTCCATAGCAGTGGGACAGGAGGATGTCCTCATATTTGTTGGCAGTGGTGGGACAGTTGGACAACCATCACAATTGGTGGGAAAGGTGGGGATAAGTAGAAGCCCTCATAATATCCTCTTCTAAGAAGGATACAAGCCTCCTGGACGAAATCAATTTGAAAGAAGGCAGTAGAATCTCTTTCCAAAGAGGTGACAACTTATGCCAAGTAAGAGAACAAGAATCGGCCTTTTGACCTTGCTTTTCAACTTGTCCTTTCATCATTTGATTACCATCTGCTAGGAACCTGAAGACTTAGTCTTCTGATTGTCATGAGCTTTCAGTTGGATTCTGCCTTCCAACTAGGAAGGCAAGTGGTACACAGTGGAATCCTGCTATGCCTGGTCACTAACTGGAGATAATAGTGGGTTTTGCTGCCCTGTTCTTGTTCATGACTGGGAATGATCAGAGACAGCAGGAATATTCTGTGTGAAGAGATAAGCATAAAACTCCATGCAACTTACTATATGAAGAATGGAAAATGGCCCCCCTTTTCCACAATTGTGAACACCCTGTACTGCTGTCATGACTGACAAGTTTAAAAACAAGACAGACTACAGTTATGGAAAAATTAAAACGGGGAAAAAGATTTGTTACATTTACAAAAGGATGCTGCAGCTACACTAAAATTATTATGTACTAGCAAAGTAGGTATCAGTGGACAAAGAAAGGGCTAACTCAGCACCCAGATGTGGTTAATTCATATTCTCCTGCTGATGAATAGTCTCAGCTGCTCATCAACAGAAGTCTCCAGCTGCTAATTATTGAGTTAAACTTTTGAGTGGTATTTGCCTATGCAAAGGACTATTTCCCCTGCTGACGCAACTAGCAACTATGGAGGCTGGAATTTATGTTCTTATTCTGCAGCATTTTGGTTTTGGATACAAAGGTGACAAGGCGTACTTAGCACTTCCCTTTCAATACAGTACAAAGAAAAAAGATGTTAATTACTCAGCAAACACAGCTCTGCGCACACAAACACACACATGCATACATGTGCAGCTGCAAAACCTATGTTCATTTATACCTCAGTATTAAAGAATGGAATTTATAAGAAAATAGTTTTTTTAAAGAAACTCGTTCTCACACACATATAGAAACGCACACAGAGGATAAATGTTATATATATTTGTTTTTGTTTTTTAACATTTCAAAATATTTGCAAAGACACCTTCATACCATTCTTGTTCAAACAGTTGCAGTACAGAATCCTACAATGATAAAGCTGGGAGGTGCATATAATTTCCATGTTTCCATGGCCAGGATTATAGATTTATCCAATCCAACCCACATTTCCATGTAGGAGATCCAGAACATCCCCAGCAGACTGCTGCTCGAAGACCTCCAGTGACCCCTCTCTCAAACGTAAATGGTTCCATACCATACAACTAATCTACTGTCTTTTAACTTACACTTACACTTAACTGAAAAGTATTGTAATATCTCTTCTCCTGGCTAATAACTCACCTCCCTCAACCTTGCCACACAGAACATATTTTTCCATGCCGCTCATGTAGCCGGAATCACACTAGGGCCATGTTGTGTAAGAGCTGAAGCTTTCGAAACCACATGCAAGAAGGCATCTACTGCCTCCTCAAGCCAGTGCCCCATTGTGAGGTAGCATAGGTGAGCTTGTTGTGCTGTCCCTGCTGGCACCTCTTCTCCTCACTACACCCTAGAGACAATTCAGGCCATGCTCAGTGTTACTTTTCCCAGGAACATGTGTAAAGCAGTTGCTGTGGCTGTAACAACAGGCTCTATAGGAGGCAGTCACCATCTTGCTGGAGATGGAATGCAATGTACGTGAGGTGGGGGGAGGAGGGTCATCAGTGTTGCTGCAGCTATTGCTCCTCCTGCTGTCCACCTCCCAGAACCCAGCTGGTGGGGTTTTACTTTCCTCCAACCTTATATAGAATCTCGGACCTTCTAGACTGTCCTTCTATGAACACAGTCAAATTTGTTTACACAGTTTTAAAAATGCAGTGCCTAGAAATAGACACAATACTCCGGATGCTATCTTAATACTATTGGTGCATCAAGGAACACTCTTATTTATCATGACTTGGAAGCTTATGGCTCTTCTTCACTTACTGTTTGAACCGAGCTAGGTTTCATCTGAGATATTTGTAAATAGGTATCTGACTGCCAATGATGGTTGACCTCTTGTTAAGTGCATAAGATGTAGGGCAGTCACTGAAATGACAAAGTTGTTTTTGAAGAGGAGATCCTCCTGTTGGAGTGTATCACACAATCAAACAACCTTTAAAGTCTAGAAAACATATACTGAATTTTTAATTTTAGGAAGATCTTTTATATCAGCACCTCTTCCTTGCCCTTTATTTATCCATTCTTCCCTAATCAGAATATTTGTGTTTGTATATATTTAAGCTTTAATTGAACTTGCGCAGAGGCACAAGTTCATTAAATGAGTCACACTGAGGAATTGGGGTATGGGGAGAGAGGTATTTATGAGTAGGAATAACATCTTCCCTGTTAAAGTGCAACTGTTCTGTTTCCTTCAAAAGAAAGTTCTTGTTTCTTTTTTTAAAAAAAAAAGCAGCAGGGGGGAGAAGGACATCGAACTACACAATGCATACACACAGATTATCCCATTGGCTAAAATTAAAGGTAGGAAAAATATCTAATACTGATATGGAGCTACTGTATTCTCAAAGTCAACAGTAAAATGTCAAGAATGACAAACTGCGTGGAACTGAAGCTAAAAAAAAGGCATGCAGATGTGATCAGTGATGTATTCAAGTATTTTACACAAAGTCTCAAGTCAAGTCTCCAGCCTCTACCTTTAAGTCTCGAGTCTCAAGTCCTTGCAAGATACTTTCAAGCCGAGTCTCAAGTCTGGGAACCAACTTTAACAGAAAAAAGGGAGGTGGCAGTAGGGTGTGTGTGGAGATTCAATGACTAGAAAATCAAGAAGACGTGCACAAGTTTAGGTTACAAAATATAAACGATCAGCAAAACCCTTAGGGAATGGGCTTGAGGCAGGGCTTGAGGTCTGCTTGGCAGCCTGGTTCCACTGCACATCAGAGGAGCCTTCTAAAGCTTTTCAGGGACAGGATGCTGAGCAGACCTCAACTCCCACTTCAGCCCCATTGCTTAATGCATTTGCTGTGTTCCCCTCTGAGAAACATGTCTTGTGCTCTGGGGCGAATCTTGCCTGCTGCTCTTAAGAAAAAGCTTTTCCTAAGAGCAGCAGGCAAGTCTCTGCATTAGGCAATGGGCTTGATGTCTGCTCAGCACCGTGACCCCACTGCACATTGGAGGAGCCTTCTGAAGCTTTTTAAAAACTTTAGAAGGATCCTTCTGTCTCAAGCCTATTGCTTAACACATTTGATGTTCCTGCTTCCATCATGTCACTGGTAGGCAAAAAAGCAGTGAGATCATGAAAACAGTGTTCAACAGGAAAACTGTTTTCAGTTCCATAATGTTTTTGGATAAATGTGTTATGTTACTGAGCCAAGGCCAGCAAGTCATTTGCTAAAAATATACAAGTCGCGAATCGAGTCAATGATCATTTATTGTCGAGTCGAATCCAAGTTGAATCATTGAAGTGGCTTGAGTATGACTTGAATCTGAGTCAATCTACTCAAGAAAACATCACTGGATGTGACTGTATAGATAGACATGGGACTTCAGCTGATGAACAGTGCAAAGTACTACCCAGCAATAGCTAAGCTGAACAGTAGTGCAATGGAGGTTACAGCTGACAGTGATTGTCAGGAATATCTATGGAAGTTATGCCAACATGGGTGCACATTACATGAAGCATTTCAAAAGACCTGGTAAGATGGATGAACAGGCTTAATCAGTGAAGCAACAGCTCTGGAATGTTTCCCCAAGGCATCAATACACTTGTTGCTTATAAACCCTTACCAGTTCCCCTATAAAGTATTAAGGCTTCCAAATACTGGATATTTTACACATCAATTCATGTGTATTTGGTAGTAAGGTGACAGTAGCTTTAGGTTTACAGGCTACACCTGGAAGCCAACATATGGCTGTACTGCTGTTACTTTACAGGAGACAGCATAATTGAAAGGTAACTAAGAAGTAGTCAGAGTTTAGACATCTCTGAAACACATTACTCAAGTATTTAGGCCTGCCAGTTTGGTTTCATCTAATCAATGCAGAAACATCCAGACCTATCTTGAGGTAAATCACATATTATTTGGAAGTGCTCTACAAAAAGGAATTTGAAGACAAGGGAAGAGCAGCATATATGAGAAACTTAACTGTGAAGTCTCTCAAAGTAGAGAACTGTCCTCTGAGGTAGTCACTCTGGGAAGGAAACAATAAACTAACACTGACATGTGAAGAAAGGGCTGATCCATGAACTGGACTATATGAATTGTACACTGAAATACAGAGATAAATGTATAATTCAACACCCAAGCAATGTAAAGCCAAAAGCCCACTTCAGGAAAAGAGAATTTCTAAAAATTATTAGTATGAATGGAATTTTACAGATCCACTGATTAAAATAATCTGGGGAATTTAAAAGTGAACTTTCAAAGTATATTGATGACACCCTGCTCTATTTTTGTTTCTCATGAAATTCAGTCCACTGTCTGAATGGTGTTGGAAAAATAAGCTACATGTTATCCTTGTTTGTTTGTGTTGTTGTAGTTATTTATTTTTTCTTATCACCATATATGTTGAAAATATTATTGTTACTTATCATTTTGTGGAGACTGTCAACCACAAAATGGAATTGTTATGTATTTTATTACTATAAACATATAAAAAGAAATGATACAAAAAAGAAAAACAAGCTACATGAGGCCCAACAAACTGAAGCCGAAATGACACTTTCATTGAGGGTTGACAGTTCCCAAAACCAGAAAGTTGGTGTGCCACTTGTTCCATGAGGGACTACAGTTTCCTGAAGAAGCAGGTGCACGGCTTGGAGGTGTTCATGGATCCAAAATTGTTTAAGGCTCAAATGCCATCAGAACACTTTTTATCAGCTTCATTTGGTTTGTCAGCTGTGGCCTTTGCCGGATAAGGACAGCCCAATAATACAATCCCATGTACAGTATTATTCACCAGGTTGAATTACTGCTTTTTTTGTAATGGAGCTGACATGTAAGACAGTACAGCTACTAGAATTCTAGATGGTTTGCTCAGGGGGACCCATATTACATCAGTTCTGAAGGAGCCATGCTGACTATTAGATGCTGACCGCAAAGCAAGATGTTGGTACTTACTGTGAATGATTTAGCTTCAAATATCCAAACTTGGCTTGAGCTGAGGTGTTTTTGCATTACTCATTGGAACAGATTAATTTTCATCCTTCCATAAAAGAAAGGTACTTCTCATCTACGAAGTATAAACCTTTTCTATGGACACATCCTGAAATGCACTTTGTGCCTACATTATACTTCCTTTAGCACCAAGTTAAAACATTTTTATTTGATCAGGCATTTTCATATATTTAAATTTATATATGTTGGTGGTGATTGAGAGCTTTAAACCTCTTGATTTTGCTTATGTTTATATTATTTTCTTGTACTGAATTTTTAATTTTTGGGTATATCACCACCTTGAATTCCTCTCTGGGATGAAGGCACAATATAAAAATGCTTGAAACAATTACATACGTAATGTAAAAGCCGTATTAGGCCTCAGAAATACGTCTGGATCTCTCAAACAGCATAACATTCCCCCCATTTAATATATTGTATGTACACATGGCACACTGGATATGGCAACACTGGTTTGGTTAGCAAACACCTGTGTTATTCCAATGATAACATAGCAGTAAACAGGAAATTAATAGATTCCTAGTGCTTGGAGTTTTTTATGCTTCCAGTGCATTCCCAGGATTTTTCATTCACTGCACCTGCTATTAAAGCTACTTTAGTCCTACACAACAGGGAGAAGGAAATGCAAAATAACAGCATATTCAGAATACGTGATGGCTGGTCTCTGTTATTATAGTTATCTTCACTTGTATGAGGAGACAAGCAACTCATGAATGAGTGCCTTTTCTCTCTCAGGAAGGGGGGAAAATGCCTTAACAGATCCTTTTCTAGCAGATGCAGCAAACAGCATCTGAACAGGGAAGCAAAAAGTCATTCTGCTACTGTGCTGTAAACAGAACTCATTTGCTCTGCTGATGAAAAGGCTGGTGAGATATTTTTAGAGTGAAGACAAATTAAAGTTAGTATGCATTATCTTTGAAGGAATAATTTAATGATTTACCTTGTTACAGGTACCATCACTCATTGATTTTTCCTTGGGTTTTTTCCAGGCTGTGAGGCCGTGTTCTGGAATAGTTTCTTTCTGATGTTTCGCCTGCATCTGTGGCTGGCATCTTCAGAGAAATCTCTGAAGATGCCAGCCACAGATGCAGGCAAAACATCAGAAAGAAACTATTCTAGAACACAGCCTCACAGCCCAGAAAATACCCAAGAAAAATCTACGGATGCCGGCCATGAAAGTCTTTGACTTCACATCAACACTCATTACTTGAAATTTCCCAATAAAAACTGGAGTAAGGCATTACTTACTGTAAATGTAAACATTTTGGGATATATTTTTTTGATTCTTCAATTTTTGTAAACAACAAAGAAATGGTTATAACCAATACTTCAGTTTTATGCATGGTTTCTATTGCTATCGGTAGCTATATAGTGTTGGAGAGAATGTTAATATACCGTAGCTACCTTGAACTCTTATGAAGAAGGGTGGGATATAAATTGGGAAACAACAGGAGCAGCAAAAGCAGCAGCAGCAACAATTGTTGTGAATCCCTAACTCACAAAACATAAGCCATGTTCATATGTCACAAAAAAACTATGGTTGTATTAACCATGCTTTTTTTTTTTTTTTTTTTGGTGGTTAAAGTCCGAAATCACCTGGTAGACAACCAGACTATGGCTTGTCTCCCCAATTTCTGCCACCCTTTTTCTCAGCTGAAGAAACAGACCAGGGACAAACTACAGCCACAGGTTCAAGTGCTACAACAAACCATGTCTTAAACAAGCCAGAATTTGTTAGCCAAAAACAAACTCTAGATTCAGATTTTGCCTTATCGGTGGTTTTACCAACTATGGCTTGTTAGCAGACATCACTTTAGACATCACAAAAAGCTACACAGTATTTCACAGTATTTCAGATATTGATTCCACTGATTCCAACAAATCCACTCTAGATATTATAAAATGAACTGTCTTGTCTTGAAGCACCTTAAAGATTAGCAGACATATCACTGTATATGTTTTTGTGGGCTAGAGTACTCTGAGTGTATAGCATAATAAACTGGTTAAACTTCAACATGCAATAGGAGATTCTCTATTGTTTTTGCTGCAACAGACTAATTTGACTAATCCTTTGAAAGCTTTCATCAAACATGCTAATGTTGTTAACATTAGAGAGATTTTTTTGTGTGTGTCTTAAAGGCCTAAAAGACAAGATGGTTTGATATTGTTCAGGTAGAAACATAAACTAAGGAAATTTGTTCTAATATTTATCTGTGGACTGGTTACAGAAAGGCAACTTATAAATACACAGATAACTCACTTTCCACTTAAATATTTCCACACAGCAATTTTGGAGGATCCATGGTACTCTAGGGAGATTTTCAGATACGATTTTCGGCAGTATATATTCCAAAATAACTCCGTTGCTGCTGCATGGCAGGGGAGCAGTTTCGGACGACGCCGTTCCTCTGCCAAACCCCTCTGTGTCACTTCCGTGACAGAATGCCGCATCATATTTCATTTACAGGCAACAATATGACGCGGAATGAAATATGATGCGGCTTCCTCCATTCTGTCACGGAAGTGACACGGAGGGGTTCGGCAGAGGAACTGCGTCGTCCGAAACTGCTCCCCTGCCGCGTGGCAGCAACGAAGCTGTTTTGGAATACATACTGCCGAAAATCATGTCTGAAAATCTCCTAGATGTTGTGGGTTTTTTTTTTACTCTGGCTCCTACCAGCCCCAGCCAATGGCCAATGACCAGAGACGATGAGAATGTCCATCAACACCTGGAGAGCCACAACATTTGTCATACAAAAATAAACACTTTACAATATGATAGTTAAAACAAAGGCTGACTTACAGGTACACACATAGCAGATAGCTTAATACTTCTTCATCCACCTTGAAATAATTGATTTACACAGAGAGAGATATCCACATTCAGTGTTAATTCCAATGATGAATGACTCTAGTCAAGGCAAGCTATTGATCATCCTCTTTTCCCCCCACAAAAGAAAGACCGCATATTTTAAATCTAATGTTACACCTGTTGAAGCCTGTGGCAGAATTCATCGACTTCTATGGAATCAGCAATGAGCTGCATCTTCCACAAATTTGACATGCATGGAGTGTGGTGTTCTAATTCATTTTTATGTAAAACCGTAAATGTAACACAACCCTGTGTTTAAATGGACCAGCATGTGGTTGGCTCCCTAGTGTTACATCACAAATCCAATGCTTCTTATGTGGCAAACAAGAGCAAAACTCATCTTATTTGCAGAGTTTTCATTCATTATAGACATGGCTAGGCAAAGGAAATCAGTACTCAGGAGTAAAGAGCATGTTGTTTTAAATAAGAAAATTTGTGCTTTCCCGTGTCTGCACAGACACAGACTTACACACCATGTCAAAACATTGGCTTTTATGCATATTACAGTTTCCAACATAGGAAAAGAAATCAGAAAATATATTAGCGGGAAAACCACATACCAGGTAACTATTTTCAGCACCATAAGTAGACCTCCCATCCCAGGAGAAATGTGGGTGTGTATGTGCCTTCAAGTCACTTGTCAATTTACGGTGACCTCATGAATTTCATAGACAAGGAATACTCAGAGGTGGTTTTGCTAGTTCCTTCCTTTGAAATATAGCCTACAGTGCCTGGTGTCAGTTGGCAGTCTCCCATCCAAGTACTAATTGGGGAAGACCCTTCTTGCCTTCCAAGATGGGAATTTGGGGGTATTTCAGCCCCAGTAGAAAGGTGGGATGTAAATACAATAAAATAAAATAAAATAAACAGCTAATCACACTGTGTTTTCACTAAAAAATTGGAATATGGAGATGTGAAAACTTTTATGAAGTGGAAAATGTTACATACACGTTGTTAGACTTTCCACTCTTCCTACCCATTCTTACAGATCAGCCCCATACATTTTCTCAGAAGCATATCTTACTAAATTCGTTGAGGGTCTCTTTCCAAGCAAATGTTTACATGTACGTTAGGATCAAATGGTGTCCATCTACCACTGGAATAGACAGTGCTGATGAAACTCATTCCCTGTCTAGCTTGTTAACTCCTGTTTCCTCAAATGCAGAACATATCCACATTCCCTTTGGTGCACGTGTGGAGTGGGGGGAGAAGCAGGGAGGAGAGTAGAAGGACTGGAAGTCCAATCACACGGCAATAGAGTATGTTTTTAATGGCTATTCTCAAAACTTTAATTACTAAATTATGGTGGAGGAAGGATAACCTGAAGGTTGGATGCAGCTCATGCAAACCCCTCCGCCGTCCCCTTTTTAGACACCCCCCAATAGCTACTGTCACTCATAGAGGCATCCAATGCAGCAATTCTGCCCCCCTCCATGCTTTCTATTAGCCTTCCCTTTGCAGTTATATCCTAGATTAAACTTTATCTTATTTTATAACACAGAACCAGATACGTACAAAAAACAAAACACAACCCTCCCATGACAGTTTCAGCACACTGAAAGCTTCTGTTTCCTGTCTATGTTAATGCCTTTAAAAGGTCAAATTAAAACAAAGCACAATCAGAAGAGCTTATTTCTCCTCACTGCCACAGTTTCCACTTCTTCACGTTCCTAACTTCTCTGATGAATAGAGGTCATTTAGTCCAAAACAGAGGGATGTGCATGTGGGAGAAGATAAATTTCCTATTTTGGCTTAATTATAACAATAAAGCATGGTTACAAAAGCCAGAAAGTCTTTTAAAAAAAGCCCTGTCCAAAACACAATTTAACATATTTGGAAAATCAGTTTCAATATAAGATTTAGGAGAAGGGCTCCACTATCACAGGGTTAAAGACATTTCCAAGTAGGATTTTAAATTCTATAGGCTATGTTTAAAAAAGAATGCAGCCTTTAAAAATCTGGATAGCTAATGCAGTTCTATATTACTTGAAGTCTGACTATATTACTTTTGTTACTAATATCTCCCTTTGCCGCCTTCTTCCACTGTAGTATTAAAACAGCAGCTAAGCCATTTTTAAAAGGAAACTTTGGATATACTTTGGGTAAAAAGCCTGAAATGTACTATGAACAAGCTATGACAATAACATCTAGACATTTCTTTGTCAAGATTTTCCTTCACATCGCCTCCTGTTTTGAAATGAATTAGTCTTAATTTTTACCCTTTTCATTGTAAAATAATATTCTCTACACTGAGAGAATGTTGTGGTAGAGATTTATAATATCCCAACTGAGTTAGATTAAAAAAAAATGTAATGTACACAGAGAAAAGCAGCCCCTCTCCAGCTGACATCCTGTTTGTTAGTTCAAACTAGAGTAGACCTATTCAATCAATTTGAGCAATGAGTCAACACATAGATAACCCTAGCAGATTTAATGTGTGTAGACTAGTAAGGACTAAAATAGTTTTTAGGCCACAGTGTAATGTTAAATCCTACAATATCTCTTTAAATAAATGTATCTCTTAGTGATTTACTATGGTTGTTGATGTGTTCCTTCAAGTCATTGTGTTCAGTTCGAATTCATCTTGCTTATTTCCCATGCTCTGCCCGTTAGTGTCAAGACATTTAAGACCATGGGTCATTTCCCCTAGCTGCCTATTTAAGTTTTTTCCTCCCACTGTTGGGTTCTTGTACTATTTGCCCAGTTCTCTCTATAAGAGTTGGGCTACTATTCCCAGTAATTGATAAACTCTTGCCCTATAGAATACTGTCTCCCTCTCCCACAAAACTCAGTTTACTGCCCTCCTGGTCAGATTTTTAAGACTCCTAGCAAAAAGTTCCCACCAATTGCTGTGAGGTACAACCCATCTCTTGCCAGAAGTCCATCTTCATGGCTTCATGAAACAAGATTCAAGATCCAAATTGTTCCCAGTGGCACCATCTGCGGAGCCAGTTGTTCACCTTGACGATTCTTCTCTCCCTTTCTGGGCTGAGTCCTTCAACTGGGAGAAGGGATGAAAAGAAAACCTGTACATCAAGGTTTTTCAGCTTCCTACCCAGAGCCTCATAATCCCTTCATGATATTCTGAAGGCTATGCCTTGCAGTGTCATTGGTACCATGTGTTCAGGTAGAGGACCTGGGTTGACACACAAAAGAAAAATAGAATGCTAATGAGAACACAAGCACACCTCCACTCAGCTCACACAATCAGCCTTAACCCAACCCAACAGACACAAACTCACCCAAAACACAATAGAACAATAGAATGCTAATGAGGACACAAGCAAACAAATCTCCGCCCAGCTCACACAAACAGCCTTACCCCAACAAATACAACATGCTTAAACCACCAAACTCCCCCAAAAGACTCACCAGGGCTGGGGAGGTTTCACCAAATAGACACAAGCTCACTTTCACTATGCTCATTCAAAATACCCCTGTTAGTCTTGCCTGTTAGCTGAGCTCCTATTTGTCTTGATGCACAACTTGTGCTCAGAAGAAGACACTCTCAGGACAGTGAAAATGGTTTAAAATTGGCAAGAGGGTCAGACAAGGCTGCATTTTATCACCCTGTTTAATTTACACACCAAACATATATAGAAAATGTGATTACACCTGGAGGAAGGAGGTGTGAAAATTGGGTAAAGGAACACTAACAATTGAAGATATTATTAACCGAAAATAGCAACAACTTGCAACAACTACTGATAAAAGTTAAGGAAGAAAATAAAAAAGCAGGGTTATAGTTGAATATTAAGAAAACAAAAATAATACCAAGATGATTTATGTAATTTAAAAACAGACTGTGAAGGCAGCAAAATAGTTAAAGATTTTCTATACCTTGAGTCAGTCATAAATCAAAATGGAGAGAAGTGAAGAAATCATTATGTAGTGAAGAAATCATTATGAGACTAATGGCTCTATCACACTACACACTTATAGTGCTATATTCAACTTTAACTGCCATGGCAACTTTGTATGGAATCCAACGGTTTGCAGTTTAGTCAAGAGCATTTAGAATTATCATCCAGACATTTCTTAAACCTCACTAAACTACAAACAACAGAATTCCAAAGAATGTTCCATTGTAGGTAAAGTGGAATATAGAGCTATAACAGCATAGTGTGATAGAGCCGTAAGACTGGGAAGAGCATCTATGAAAAAGCTAGATGAGGTCATCAAGTGTAAAGATATACAGAAGGACCCCTGTATCCACTGCAGATTGGTTCGGGGGCAGCGTGGATACTGAGAACTGTGGATAATAGTGAACACCATTGAAAATAATGGGACTTCTGGTTTAAAATACCATAGAGCTGCCTTGGAGGATCTCGAAAATGGCTAGAGAGGACACATTTTCTAGGAAGACTCTATGGTAGGTGTGCTGTTTTGTGTTCAGTGGATAATTGAATAGTGGATATGGGGTCCTACTATATCCTTAAATACCAGTTAGGACTATCAGTGCCATATATTTTTAAATTTCTATTTAGGATGGAAAGTTGTACAGTGACAAAAGCTGAAAAGATTCAGCTCCTGTGAAATGTGGTGCTGAAGGAGAGTTCTACATATACCACAAACTGCCAAAAAGATAAATAAGCGGTTCTAAAAATAAATCAGACCTGAACTTTCACCAGAAGCCAAAATGATTGAATTAAGACAAATAGTGAAAGGTCTGGAAAACATGCCTTATGAGGAAAGACTTAGGGAGCTGGGTATGTTTAGCCTGGAAAAAAGATGGTTAAAGGGTGATATGATAGTCCTGTTTAAGTAGTTGAAGGGGTGTCACATTGAGGATGGAACAAGCTTGTTTTCTGCTGCTCCACAGACTAGAACATGGAACAATGGATGCAAGCTCCAGGAACAGAGATTCCACCTCAACATTAGGAGGACCTTTTTGACAGTAAGAGCTGTTTGGCAGTGGAACACACTCCCTTGGAACATGGTGGAGGCTCCTTCCTTGGAGGTCTTTAAACAGAGGCTGGATGGCCATCTGTCAGGGATGCTTTGATTGAGTATTCCTGCATGGCAGGGGGGTGGACTGGATGGCCCTCGTGGTCTCTTCCAACTCTATAATTCTATGATTCAATGAAGACTATCATACTTTATGAAATTTATGAAGTGCATACAGGTACATCATAAGATGGCATGACCCTCTGGGAAAGATGAAAATGCTTGGTAAAAAGAAAGACCACATTGCAAGGCTTGAGCAGGGCTACTGATGACTGGCTCTTGAAGGTCTCATTCATAGGGTTGACACAGGTCGAAGCCAAGTTGATGACAATCAACAACAACATTTGCTGAGACACCTCTGCTAGATTTGGGTATATTATTTGGGATGGTCCAAACCTTATTGTGGGATGCATCCTATAGGTCTATATTCATTTTTGCATATACAGTATGCTGCTAGCATGGGGTTAGCTTCCTGTGTCCCATGGAAGCACTAGCACAGAGGCAATGTTGCAGTATCTTGAAAATGCCCATTCCTCTGATGTTTGGATTTATAATTTGGGACAACCCAAAGTTTAGTCTGGCTAATAAAAATAAATACATGTACCTGTACTTTCATTTATACATGATTTGGCTTTCTCTGGCACTTTACAATGGTACCCAAAATGAAGTACTCAACAGTAAGCAATGTTGTAGCAATTCATAGAAAAAAAAGTATTCTACATGTGTGTGATAATCACACAAAGCACTATGGGTCTTGTATTTCCCTTTTATCGCTGGTACTACCTTCAGTCAGTCACTTTAACTTGCTGCATATAGGGATAGGTTAGAATTTTGTTTCATCGAAACAAATGCCCTATAAATCTCACAAATCTGAAAAAGCTTGGAGTGGTGTATGCATTCTTTAAAAAAAAAAACACTTTGCAACAAGCCTTAGAAAGTGTGAACATGTCATTATTTGCCAAGACTGTTGTTGCCATCAACATTTCTTTGCACCCCTAGATGTACCATCTCTATCCCTGCTTTAAACTTCTTAACAAACAGACTAGCTTTTTTCTGCCAAGCAGTCTAGTTCATGGGTGAAGCCAACTCTGGGATTACACAAGAAAACGAGAACAACTGCAATTTAAATTAATAGAATCATAGAGTTGGAAGAGACCTCAAGGGCTATCCAGTCCAACCCCCTGCCATGCAGGAATACACAATCAAATCATTCCCGACAGATGGCCATCCAGTCTCTGTTTAAAAACCTCCAAAGAACGAGACTCCACCATGCTACAAGGCAGTGTATTCTACTTCTGAACAGCTCTTACTGTCAGAAAGTTCTTCCTAATGTTTAGGTGGAATCTTTTTTCCTGTAATTTGAGCCCATTGCTCCGTGTCCTAGTCTCTGGAGCAGCAGAAATCAAACCTGCTTCCACCCTCAGTATGACATCCCTTCAAATATTTAAACATAGTTTAAAAGAAAAGAAAAGAAAAGAAAAACAAGCAGATAAAAAGTCAGAAACCATCTTTTTGAGAAGAACATTTAAATGAAACATATCAGGTTCCTAAGAAAAACTCATAACTTGAATTTGTAAGTACTGTTTTCCCCATTTTAAACAAACTACAGTTCCCAGTAATGTCCGTATTAGGGGAATTGAACTGAACTTTCCTTTAACTATATAGCAAGAACAACTTAGGTGGTTTATGATCCTGCTTGTTCAATAGAAAAGCAAACCACAGCACTTTGCCTTTACAGAAACATAGCATCATAGAGTTGGAAGAGACTCCAAGAATCATCTAGTTCAAACTTCTGCTATAAGTAACAGGAAACTGTAATTTGTTTAAAACTGGAAGGAGAGGTATCTGGTTTCTTATTTCTTCCTTGCAGGAATAAAAGAGGAGATGAGAACATGCAAACCTATGTAATTTGGTATGGCTTGTTCATGTGGTGAGAAACTATGATTCCCCATTATACTTGTATTTGTCCCAGGTCAGTGTGTGATCTATAGACTCTTTACAAGGCTACACATTGTAATAGCTATTTAAACCCCTTACACCCTTTAAAAATGCCAGAATACAAAACTGTGAAATTCACAAGACAGCAAAGAAGCAATTTAAAAGCAATAAATGTGCCTCGTTTAACTTGGCTATTTAAATTGTCAACTCTTTTTATTATCATTATTAAGATGGATGCTTTATTTGTAGCGGTTCACAACTTTAAAAGCCTGATCTTCTCTATTAATAAACTAGCTTTCAGTTTGTTGCTTTAGTGAAAATGTGTTGACCAGATACATTCCAGATAATGAAATCCACATGTCCAGTCAGAGGATCTATTCTTCTTCATAATTTAAATAATTTATCGGCTGCTATTTGGATTTTTTTTTTAAGTTAGATCAATAGCAGTGATAACTTATTGTCAGCTTATTTCAGAAAGTGCAGAAGAACAGAATGCTAGATGATGTAAACAAAAACAGAAAGTATGAGAACTTTGCCAGTTTATACTACTTTCATGGGAGGCAGTTGAAGCTCTTTTAATGTAGCCACAGAACTTCTGAAGCAAGTAAACTACATATGGAGAGATAAGAAGCACTAGGTGCTTTTCTAGGGCTGGACATAATTAACCAGCACTGTGTATACGCACTGAGCCCTGATCAAATCCATATTTAGTTGAGCTGTAATGGTCCATATCAATACTCAGACACAAAAGTGCTGAACTTGTTTGGGGGATAGGATTCAGCACCTTGGATGATTCCTTTAAAGTTCAGACTAAAACTATCAGTTCCCACTGTCAGCCACAGAGAAGGAAATGTTGATTGGAGTGGAAAGAGTGGTATAGGGAGGCTACAACAAATCTACTCCTGGGGTAATTATGGTGATAGTTGCTTCCTACAATGGAGAGTGAATGATGGACAGAGTCCTATAGCATATTACATTTATTATAATATGAGGTTTCATAGATTATTACTCCCTTTATTAGATGTTATCAGATTTTCATAGATACCTGAATATGCTATGAAAAGTTGGGATGTGATTGTTTATCCTGAGGGTCAGGGGAAATTAAAAAGAGAAAGTACTGACAGTGACATCTCTTTTATTAACACTGGCTATCACCAAAACTGCTGCATATTAACACAAACATCCTGGCACTAGCAGATAACAAAGCTGTTCATTTTTATTACTGAAATTAGCTCAAATACAAAATGAAAATAGAGGAAGCTATGCCAAAGAATGTCCCATAAGCAATATTGTGGCTTTTACCTAGCCATAGTCTCTCATACTTTTGTAAATTTAAAAAAATTGCTGGGACCCTCCCACATTCCTCTAAGGGCTATGAGGGCAATTAAGCAACGTCTTGGCAGGGGAAGTTGACTTATTTTAGGCTGAAGGTGGCCTTTATCTTCTTTTTCAAGAGCACATGTGGACTTCCATGCTTTTGCATTGTTTGCCTAAAACCTGGAAGCTAACTTTTGGTCAATAGAAATACATCCTCCATGTCCTTCCAGTGGCTAAAAGGTTTACACTGCAGCACCAGAAAGACAAACGTTACAAGCCTTGTAACCCAGTGGACAAAGGACCTCATAACCTTTTGATCCCCTCAAATAACATTTGAACTTGCAAAGTATATAGATATCAATTTTACATGAACACAGATTTGGATACTGTCATCTTTTTTGGAAGTTCATGTATAAATGATTTCTCACTGACCTCTCTCTCTCTCTCTCTCTCTCTCTCTCTCTATATATATATATATATATATATATATATATATATAAAATGTTGCCATTCCCAGTGTGATGATTGGCCACTTAGAAAACTTGCCAACCAATCAAAGCTCTCCGTTGAGCAGCCAATCAGCACACTGGGGGCAGAAACGTGCGGAAAGCTTCAAGTCCTTTCTAAACATTGTGGAGGTGGAGGAACTCTTGCATCGTGGGGTGTGTGGAGTGTGTGTATGTGTAGCATGGGGATGTAGTGTGGTGTGTATGTGCAATTCCATGGTGGCAGCAGAGGAGCTCTCAGATTATTGCGTGCATGGTGTGTGTGTGTGTGTGTGTGTAGCGTGTGCTGTGTGTGTGTAGTGTGGGGTGTGTGTATGTGTGATTGCATTGCAGAGTGGAGGGGATCTCTCATAGTGGTGTGTGTGTAGTGTGGTGTGTGTGTGCGATTGCATGGTGGTGGCGATGGAGGGGCTCTCATGTTGTGGTGTGTGTGTAGTGTGTGGGTTGTGTGTAGCATGGTGTGTGTGTATATGTGTGATTGCATGGCAGTGGCGGAGGGGCTCTCGCATTGTGGCACGTGTGGTGTGTGTAGCATGTGGGGGGGTGTAGCATGGTGTGTGTGTGATTGCATGGCAGTGGCAGAGGGGATCTCGCATTGTGGTGTGCATGGTGTGTGTGTAGCATGGTGTGTTCGTGTGTGTAGCATGGTGTGTGTATGCATAATTACATGGCGTTAATGGCAGTGGGGGGCTCTTGCGTCATGACACATGTGGTGTTATGTGTAGTGTGTGTGTATGTATGTATGTACGATTGCATGGTGGCGGCGGAGGGGCTCTTGCATCATGGTACGTGTGGTATGTGTGTGTATGTGCAATTGCATGGCGGTAGCAGAGGGATTCTTGCGTCCTGGTGTACCTGCTGTGTGTGCCTGTCTAGCATTGTGTGTGTGTGTGTGTGTGTGTGTGTACGCACAGTTGCATGGTGGCGGAGTGGCTCTCAGTATGAAACTAGCTGTACCTGGTGTAACATATGCCATTATAGTTGATTTGAAATGTTATATATTAATGCATCAAATAATCATACGCTTGACATGTTTCCTAAGTGGCCAATCAGCAGAGTGGAGATGGAAACATACTGAACAGTTTTAATATATAGATAATGTATGTTATGCTGGTTATAGCTAGACTTTTCTGATTAGTTTTGCTGTCTTGTTATTTAATTAATTTGCTTTCACACTTTTTAATTTCTTTGTTTCCTTGTCTTTTTTCCCCCTCTGTTCAAAAAACTTAAATAAGAAAAAAACTGCTCTTAGCCAAAAGGCTAAGGGGAAGGAGTTTAGACTAGTTCAAAGGTGGAGGCACAGGGTCCCAATCCAGATCCCCTCCCCCACCAGATACTTAAAAACAACAAACTTCAAACGGCCAAACTATGTGACAACATCATGTCTTGTCTGATCCTGATAGACAGACATTAGCTCAGCGTTTCTCAACCGGGGTTCTGTGGAATTCTAGGATTCCATGAGACATGGCCAGGGGTTCCACAAGAAATAGTAATGAGATCTGTTGGGCTTTAGGACCCAGCTGTGTCTCATCTGCCTCCGCCGGTTCCTCAGAGCACCTTGGATATGGAAGGGGGCATTTTTTTTAAAGCTTAGATATATTTTCAATTCAGGGGTTCCCTGAAATCTGAAAAATCACTTGAAGGGTTCCTCCAGGGTAAAAAGGTTGAGAAAGGCAACCTTTTATTGGAAAATTAGTCTTTCTTCTTTCATTTCTGTAATTAAATTTCTTAAACAGAAAATTGTGGCCAAATTCCATAACTTTCCTCACATTCTGTAGTATCAGAAAACAGAAGTCTTTATGTCATTTAGTATTAGAAAGTACTGTTTGTATGTGAGCATGTGTATGAGTCTACTGGAGGAGGGGTGGGGAAACACCTCTTACAAAATTGAAAAGAGGGGGGAAATCCTGTCAAAACCTGAGCAATGAATTTTGGGTTGAAGGTCTTTTCGAAATAGAAATAACTACAGAAGCCTAAATTTAAATAACCTTGTAAGACAATAAATTTGATATCTGTTTGCAACATATATTATCAATGGTGGGACTTTATTCCATAGATGGCTAGTAGAAATGAATGCCTGACTACCAAGCCCAGTCATTACTAGGCACAGGTCCTACCAGACCTTGGATTATGAGGTCTTCTATGAGGACCTACTCTTAAGGTCTGTTCCAATTTGAATCACAGACAACATAATCAGTCTGCACAAGATATTACAGGATTCATTTCAGGTGCAGCACAAAAGCACCTGTGTAATAGCCTCTCCACTCTCCACATCAAATGATTGCTTAGAGGTGTCAGCTGAAAAGTGTATTACTATTCAGCAGTTACAGTCAGAATTGGAACATACACAAACAAACACAGGGTACTGCTGGTTGGGGAACAGAGTTCTGGGCAATTCACTGTCTCAGCCTCATTTCTCTGATGTACAAAATTAAAATCATAACTATAGTTGTTCCTTCATATTCGCTGGGGTTTGGTTCCAAGACCCCCCCCCCCCGTGGATTCCAAAATCCGTGAACACTCAAGTCCTATTATATGCAATATCATAGCAAAATGGTGTTCCTCTTATAAGATGGCAAAATCAAGGTTTGGTTTTTGGATTATTATTTTTTAAAGAATATTTTCAATCCATGAATACTTAAATCCATGGATACCAAATTCATGGATACGGAGGGACAACTGTACTTGCGTCTCAAGGAAATTAAGGAAAAGGAACACCAAAACAAACAAACAAACAAAACAAAACCCCAAAAACCTAGTAAACAGGAATCTATATTATTTTGACAACAGCATGTAGTGAACATAGCAGTGAACCCTGGTAATATATTCTTTGGGTTCTGAGTAAGTTATTTTGGGGTTCTGCTCCTTCCTACCTTCCTTCCTTCCACTAAGATGTAACTGTGTATTTGTTGAGGTTTGCATTATACATGTGTGTCCCTGCACCAGATGGGTGTTTGAATTATGTCACTCTATACTTAAACATGGATGAATGAAAGCAAATTAAGCATGTGTTTGAAAAGGCAGGAATAGTAAAGACATAAAACATCTCCCACAAAAGGAGGCACAAGCTTTATAGCAACAACAGTAATGCAAAAAAACAAGCAAACCCACATACCTAGTCCAGTTTTAGTGATGGCTTAAATATATACTGTGTTGCCTGAAATCTCAGTGTCTCAATGTACAGTACAATAGAGAAATTAATTCATGGAAATTACCTTTGTCTAATTGTAGATGATTATCTCCAGCAACACTTTGCTTCCCATCTCATATTGTTCAGGAGAGGCCATCAATTCTTTTCAGGGATAACTTAAGAAGGGTGTGGGGTAAGGCATAACCATGCCTTATGAGGAAAGAGGAGAGCTTTCCTTCTATGTTTGTCTTTTTGATGATGGATCTTAGAATTCATACCATTATTCCAAAGCATTATTGTATTAAGAACACATGAAGAGCCTTACTGGCTCAGACCAAACATCCTTCTAGTCCAGCATTTAGTTATGGGCAGTCAACAAACAGACTATGAACGCAACAGCCTTCTCCCAGTGACAAATCCACAGCAGCTGCTATTCAAAGGCATGGTGACTCCTATTTTGGAGGCAGCATACATCTGTCATGGCTAAGAGTCATTAATAGCAATTATCCTCTATGAATTCCTATAACCCCTCTTTAAAGCCATTCGAGTTATTGGTCATCACTTATATCTTAATGGAGGTGAACGAATGTTGCTGTCCTTGAGCAAGCAGGGATCACCAGCACTGAGGCCATGATATTGAGAATACAGCTGTGCTGGGCAGGGCACGTTTCTAGGATGGAGGACCATCACCTCCCAAAAATAGTACTCTATGGTGAACTCGCCATGGATCAGCATAAGAGGGGCGCTCCAAAAAAGTGATACAAGGACTCCCTGAAACAACATCTCAGGTTCAACCAAATTGATCAACAACAATTGTCTGCCCTAGCCTCACATCGGGACGCATGGAGATGCACTATCCACATAAGGCTGCAGCCTTATTTGAGAACTCACGCCGAACAAGTCTTGAAGAGAAATGACAATGCAGAAAGAATTACAACCCGGAAACATCACCCAAGGAGACCTTCTGCTGTGCTTTCTGCAACCAGACTTGTTTATCTTGGATTGGCCTTTTTAGTCATCAGTACGCTTGCAGAAAGCGCAAGATGAGTCCTTCCTGAATCTTTGCTTGCGAAGAAAAGCCAGAGATATGAAGTACTTCATTTTATTAGCTATATTCTCTGCAGCCAACATGACATACAAAAGTAATAAATGATAAAATGACAATAAAATTAACTACAGTGAAATAGAATTCTCAATCACAGACCACAGTTTGTTAGCCAATAAATTGAACACAACAATAACAAAGATATAAAATGCAAGGAACAGCTACCACCTGACACACAACATCAAGGGAAGTAATAGTGCCACTCTATTCTGTCTTGGTCAGGCCTCAGCTAGAATACTGTGTCCAGTTCTGAGCACCACAATTCAAAAAGGATATTGACAAACTGGAGCATGTCCAGAGGAGGGCGACTAAACTGGTGAAAGGTCTGGAAACCATGCCTTATGAGGAAAGACTTAGGGAGCTGGGTATGTTTAGCCTGGAAAAAAGATGGTTAAGGTCTGTTAGCCCTGTTAGTCGATATGATAGCCCTGTTTAAGTATTTGAAGGGGTGTCACATTGGATGGAGCAAGCTTGTTTTCTGCTGCTCCACAGACTAGAACATGGAACAATGGATGCAAGCTCCAGGAAGAGAGATTCCACCTCAACATTAGGAGGAACTTTCTGACAGTAAGAGCTGTTTGGCAGTGGAACACACTCCCTCAGAGCATGGTGGGGTCTCCTTCCTTGGAGGTCTTTAAACAGAGGCTGGATGGCCATTTGTCAGGGATGCTTTGATTGTATATTCCTGCATGGCAGGGGGGTGGACTGGATGGCCCTCGTGATCTCTTCCTATGAATTCTATGATTCTATGAAAACAATGCCATGTAATAATTGTAGTTAAACTGCTGTAAAGAAATCAACAAGCAACTGAAAGACTTATACTGTACTAGGAATTAAGGAATCACGTGATTTAGGGGTTCATGCTCAGCCTGGGAATTTGTGAACAGTATCAGAACCAAGCTCACAAGTTCTTTCACACAAAAATTCACTCGTGACATTTTCCTGTATTCTTTTCCAAAAACTTAACTTAGGTGGGAAAAGCTTTTTTACTGTTTCTATTGCCAGGCCATTGGGAGTCAGAAGCACATGTGAGCCACTGCACATCACCAAGAAATGTGCCAGTAGATCCAAATTTACTTTCTGCTGCCCATCCTGAGTTAGGAAACACTTTACTTCTGATTCACGTCACTGCAATGACAAATGGGGTGAAGACACTGACTAAGCTATTCAGGACCAAAGTCAACTGAAATAAAACAGATAAAGTTCTGCAGTTAATTTTAATTCCCATTTCATCTTTAAAAAAAAACAAAAAACCACCACTGAATAACTGTAGAAATATTGGCATGAAGCTAAAATGGTCAAGAACACATTACACACAGTTTCAAAATGCACCCAGAGAGTAGCTTGACATTTTAAAAAGCCTTCAAAAATCTTGGCAAGGTTTATGGTTCTTTGGATAAAAGGCAAAGAAGATTTGGATAATTTGTTCAGTCTGTGTCTGCTTATTCACCCATTTTCTCTCCTAAAAAGAAATGTATAATTTAGAACAGTTAAGCATTCAAGGTATTCTGGGACAGTAAGGTGTATGTTATTAGGTTCTCTTTCTGCAATGCACATGGCTTTTATTATTTAATTAAAGAAGAAGGGAATTGAGAGTTCTCACTACAGGACTGAGATAGTGCAAAGTTTAAAAAAAGAGAGCTTTCCCCCTATTTCTCATAAAGATGCAGAATATATGCATGGATGAAGTTATAGTTCTATTGAATTTCTATTCTTAAAATGTATTTAGTTGCTGGGTTTGTTGTTGTGTGCTTTCAACTAAATTGTCACAAGGTTTTCTTGGCAGAATTTGTTCAGCGGGGGTTTGTCCTTGGCTTCTGAGGCTGAGAGTGCATGACTTGCCCTAGGTCACTCAGTGGGTTCCATGGCAGACCACAGATTTGAACCCTGGTTTCCCAGTGTCCTAATCCATCACTCAAACCACTACAGCACTCTGCCTCTCTTACTGGGTTTACATCCCCCCCCCATATCTCCCAGGTCGTATCTATGGGGGGGGGGATCCAGATGAAATTCAGACTACTCTTCAAGCTTCAAGAAACTATCCCGGCCCAAGACTCGGCTGTCCTCCCTGAGCTGTAATCAGATTTTTTTTTAAAAAAACAAACTATTGTATGTTTTAATCTTTTTCTAATTTATATATTTTAATTTACTGTATGTTTTTAATCTTTTATAGTTTAATATTATTTTAAGGGGGGGTGGGCTAGGGTACTGGGACTATGGAGTTTTTATATTGTAAGCCGCCCCGATTGCGTTGCAGAGGGGCGGGATAGAAATAAATTTTTTTTATTATTATTATTATTATTATTATTATTATTAAAGACGGATCTCTTCCAGCAGGCCTTCCCGGAATAACTTCCTGGCTCAAGTGGAGTTGACTGCCTACCCTCTCCCCTGCCACCATTGCCATTCCCCCCCCAAAAAAATTTGTACATTCTACTGTATTTTATGTTTGTTTTAATTCTCCATCAGTTTAATTTAGTTTTAAGGGGTGGGAGGGTTAGGATTGGGAATGATTGTTTTAACTTCCTGTTGTTTTAATCTTGTTGTACGCCGCCGCCCCGGTTGCTGAGCAGAGGGGCAGGTTAAAAATAAAATATTATTATTATTATTATTATTATTATTATTATTATTATATTACTCTGGCCTGCAGCTGCCCTGGATGCACCCCCTTAGTGTAACTGGTTTATGCTGAAGGGACACTGGAAAGATGTCTACACATGTCCCCTAGCCAAAGACTGAATCTGCATCACTTTGTTGCTGCTGATGTCCCCATCACTGCCTTCCCAGCCAAGCATAGTCACTTGCTCTGAGGTCAGAAAGAAGCACCCAGCCATGTGATCAATGGTGAGAGGGTAGCCCGATTGACCTCCTCATGGTTAATCTCATGGGTGGGCAACTTGTTCTGACCTCAGAGTGAGTGACTGCAAACAAATGGAGTTGCTGGGAAGGCAGCGGTGGCACACCCGAGGAGAAGGGAACATCACTAGCAACAAAGTGGTACAGCCTGAGGAGAAGGGACATTTATTTTCCATGGCTGGTCTTAGCTGGGGAGCAGGTGGCAGCCCTGGATCATTACTGTTAAAGGACTGCACTGACTACCACTGACATCTAACAAAAAATGGTAATAGTTGCTATCCAAAAATCTGACGTAACCCCGATCCAGATGGCCATAGGTACAAAAGCCTAGTAAAGACCAGTTTTCCTGGAACTGCAGAGCAAGAGGTGAGTTTTAAAAAATCACATTAAAGGTTTAAAAAAGGCACTTTAGCTGTGCAAAGGGCCTTACAGCCATGTTTCCCATAACACTAGATTTGAGGTAGGTATGGATTTTTTTCTTAGCCTAGACAAGCGCCCAGAAATTGGGACCCCAAGACTGCTCCAAACAAAACAATACAAAAAATACAATTAAAACACAGAATAGGTTCAAACTTTAAAAAGACAATTGTTAAATTAAAAATTCAATTAAAAACTCATCAGTAAATAGAATAGCATAGAAAGATTTAAGTATGAAGCAAAGCATAAACATTGCTAACAGACTGTTGGCAAACAGCAAAATTCTGAACTTCCTCTCCATAGCAGTAATTCAAAGACAGGAGAGAATTTTTTTTTCCCCTAAGGAAAAGGTAGGATCTGCAACTGTGCCACTTCTGTTGGAGAGTTTTTTAAAATCTCTGAGAGAATGAGGCGCGATGAATAAGTGCCACTCTGTTGTGTTACACCCAGAGGGTAAACAACTTATGCAGAATTCAACTTGCCATGAAAGTTGTGCAATGCAGGCAAGCCTTAATAATTATCACAATACATATATTCAGTAACAGTGGCAACATTAGGACTGATCCACTGAATATAAAATCAAATAAATATATTTAACAACACTCCCCTCTTCTTCCCCCCCCCCTTCTTTTCTTTTGCAAAAAAACCCTAAGGTCAGCCTCATTAATGAAACCTGACAGCAATGCCAGTCTCGGGGTAAGATTGGTGCTCATTAGGTAGAGATCATATCAAAGTAATGGTCCAGGAATAAACTATGTACCTCGGTTTATTTCAATAGACAGGTTTCTAGAAAGGGGAAGCAAGTATAGAACAACAGGTATTAAACTAAAAAGCAGAAATCTAGGATGTATGTGGATGACACCAGTGGATTTCACCATGTCAAATAGTAGCTGTGCAAAGTGATGAAACAATCTGAGGTTTTATATCTAATTGTAAGGTATTTTTATGGGCTGAATTTATCTAGTAGTGTTTTAAATACATTAGCAATCTGCCTCTGAGGTGTGAAGTGTAACTAGTCCATCCCCCTTACTTACAGATGGAATGTATCAAGCCACAATAGTGTTTGATTTTCTGGAGATAAGGCACAAAGGCTAGTCATAAGAATGCCATGTGCTGCTACTGCTGGAACGGAGCCATCACTAGGTAGGTGTTTATGGGCATCCCTGTATCGGTCTATATGCCCAAGCCTGTGAGAGAAGAAGGAAGGGTTCTTTAAGCCCCCTGTGATATAGGCTATAGCAACAAACAAAAATCCAGAAGGGATGGCAGGAACTTTTGTTTCCTGGCCTGGACTCCAGCTCAACTCATAACTGCCTATGAAATTTTATTCCATTTCACACTTCGCTGATACCTTGGTCACTGTTGAGCAAGTTCCGAATTATGAACAAGTTCAAAAGCTTATGAGCAAGCAACAGAACAAATTGATGGGCTATTTTCAGGACCAAGACACAGAGTGCTGTGGGGCCAGTTTCAAACTGGAGGTATATGCATGCACACACACACACAATGAGATTTTTTCCATTCCTTCAGACCATTACAGCATTGCATTATAGCACTTTCCATAATTTCTCTTTCAAAGGCATATACAGTACTCTTTCACTATTGTTTGAACCACCATTTTGCTGACATAGCAACAGACATAGACAAAACCTTATGGCAGCCTCTCACAACCTTTTTACCCCAGTGGACCCTTGAAACAATTTTCAGGTCTCAGGGAACCCCTGCCTAAAAATTATAATATATACAGCTCAAAAGATTTTTTTTTCAATCTCCATATCTTGCAGAACCCCTAGCAACCTCTTGTGAAACCCTAGGGTTCCAGAGAACCCTGGTTGAAAAATCCTGCCATATAATATCAATAATTCTGTAGTCAATGCTTGTAATTTCAGGATCTCTTTAAATTCTAATATGCAGGTTATCCCAAAATGACATTAACAGTAAAACATTTTGGAATAGTAGCCCCAGTAGGCTTCAGAGCAGCACATAAATAGAACAGTTTACCTAATTCAGAATACTATTAAGAACAATCTTGTAGGAATGGTTCATTTACCTCCTATTGGGCAGAATCTGTTTAATTAAAATGAAAGCCTGTTTTCCATTTACTTTAGTATCTTTAAACAGAATGTCATTACAGGTATTGTTTCCTCCTAGAAATCACAGGTGGGGGAATCATGACCACCCTCTGATAGATTTTTGTATGCAGACTATTAAAAAGCCTGCCTTCATCAGGATGCAAATAATCACAATTAGTGGAGAAGATAGTGTTTGCTAATATAATCTCAGTTGTCCAAGCAGACTTTGTTCATTTTTTTTAAAGCAAAGCACTAGAACTTTAAAAGAAATAAACATCAGTTTTTGAAAATTGTAATTCAATCTGCAAGTATTATTACCATTACAGCTAGCTAGATAGTATTATTGCTACCTACAAGTATGATAAAAAAAAAATCAATCTTCTCAGTACCAAGACCCAACTTAGTTCCAATTTGCAAGTTGGGACCCATTGCCTACTTCTCTCTCTTTTTTTAGTTTATTTGTCCCTCAACAACCCTCCTTCACTGTTCTTCTATTCTCTCCTTAAAAGATTGTAAGTGATTGAAAAGGAAGAACATGCTGCACTATAGCACTAGGTGTTATTTAAGGAGAAAATTAAGCTAAACACATTTCTAAAATACCTGACATTGGAGTACAATGCAGTTGTTGATGCCGATACATCAGTAATGTACATTGGTCATTAATGACAAATTCCAGCAGTAACTATTAGGTAGCATATGTAGGTAACAAAGTAGCATGCAAGTTTTTGCATTCATTAAAATGTCTCTATCGTGATGAATATTAAGATACACTCCAACCTCCAAAGAAAAGGTGCTAAGAAAAGGATGTTGTGAAGTAGAAGGGGGGGGGGGCTTCAAACTGTAACTTTTATGAGATGGAGTGAGGAAATGTATGCAGGTTTAATTAGATTAGGTCATATTTGCTGAAACAAACTATGGAGTTATGGGGCTAGAGAAGCAGAGCTCTCTTTTTTAACATCAAAGTAACCAGTAATTTGGTTATGTGCTGAATTCCAAAGTGTGCACATTTCATTATCTTCTAGTAAGAAGCAGTAGAGTCATAAACCAGTGTTAACGTTGGGAACCTTTTGTTGCCAATGGGCCAACATGGTGACCTCACCATTCCACAGAAAAGTTGCAAGGATTTTTACAGAACATGACTAGTTTACCTGCTTACCAACTACAAACAAAGGTTATTATTATCACTTCAAAAACTTGTTCCATGGCTCCTGCTCTTTAGGGCATCTTAATATTAATATTGTTTTTCTTTACCTTTATTTCTTTGTGAGGTTTGTGATATTGAAACCATACAGTATTTGAACAAGGTACACAGTTTTAAGAAAGAATGGTTTAAATGACTTTAGCAGTAATAATAATAATAATAATAATAATAATAATAAATAATAATAGTAAAATTTATTTGTATCCTGCCCCTCTACAAATGCAATCGGGGTGACTCACAGCATTTAAAATATACATTCAAGACCCTCCTTCCCACCCACCCCTTAAAATACAATTAAATAATTTAAGAAAATAAAACATACTTAATAAATACTAAAAATGAACACTAAAGATAGCTGTATTGGGATTGGGCTAAATTAGATTTTTCTTGATTCTATGATTCTATGATTTCTGATGGCTGGGTATCTATCTATTCAGGAAAGGCCTGCCAGAAGAGATCTGTTTTAAGAGCTTTTAAAAAGCTATTTAGGGTGGTAATATGACAGCGCTCATCCGGCAGGCTGCTCCATAATCTGGGAGCAATAGCCGAAAAGGTCCTCTGGCAGCCAGTGACGAAATACATAAAAAGATTCGAATAATTCCTTTAAAAAAAAAGGGAAAAATGCAAAACGGAGAATATGGGAGCCTCCTTCACAAAGATCATCCTTATTCACCTTGAAGTGCCAAGAGATACACATCTGAAGAGACATTGTAGCAGGAAGATGAAAACTGATTGTGTAAACAGTTCTGAGATGAAACAGCAGTCAACAGCCAGACAGAAACAAGGTTGAAAGATATCTGTAAGTTATCTCATGCATAGAATAAAAAGTATAGATATCAATCCCATCAAGAGTAAAACACATTCTGTAAACTTACACTCTTGTTTAGGTGCCAGTCAAAAACAAATCTGGAAGTTCTTGAACCATGAAAGCAAGGAGAAGGTGGAAAATGAAGCTTAGTAACAGAGCAGGTTAGCGTAACTTTTGACTGACAGCTAGAGATGTCAGAATCATATCAGTTCAACAAAGAGGATTTAGCTAGAATTCTGCGGCTCTCAGCTAGATGAAAAAAGTCCTTGGAATCCTAAGATTGACGTAGAAAGACAAAGTAAAGAAAAGGAAGCCCTCTTTCTAGTTTTTGAAAACAGGATTAGGAAAATGCACCAGCTCGACAAAAGAACATTCTGAAAATTCCCATTGACCAGACAGAGAGAGAAATAATGTAATTAACTTTTAAAACATTTCACGAAAGTAGGACAATTACAAGGCCTTTCCTCATATTTGGGGTTTTAGATTTCAATCCAAAGTTGCTAATGGACAACTAGCATTGCATTAACGCTAGTTTGTAATTAGTCATCTGTGGAGGGTGACTGGGGTTATTGTACAGAGGAGACTAGAGCTTTTCAGACTACACTGTTATAATGTTACTATTCCACTTTAACTGCTCTGGCTTCCTGCTGTGGAATTCTGGGGTTTGTGGTTTAGTGAGGCCTAAGATCTCTCTGGCTGAGAGTTGCAAATGCCTCTCCCTAAACTGCAAATCCCAGGATTCAACAGGAGGAAGCCATAGCAAATATAGTGGAATAGTAACACTATAACAGTGTTGTCTGAAAATCTAGTAGTACCGGTAATTTACTGGGTTCACCACTTAATTATCAAACATATAAAGAGAGGCACATAAGCATTTTTGCACATACTCCTTATGAGGATTTTTTTTTAAAAAAAATCAAACTTCTTAGCTATTGGTAAAACCAAAAAAGTGGAATAATTATTTTCTTAAAACAAAACAAATGTTACTGTATTAAGGTAGTTGGATAGGGAGATAGAAGGTAAGTGAGGAACTAATGGCTTCTGGATGATTTGCAGTAGATCAGCAAGACTGCTTTGAACTGTTTAACAATACAATTACTCTTACTACTGTCCGATTATATAGCAGAAATAAACAAAGCTTAGCTAATAGAAGTTGATTTTTTTATGTGGAAAGATTGTGAGTCCTGCCTAGTTTTGGTATGCAAAACACCCTTGGGCTCTCAACTCTCTAATTGTAAGTATAGGACTTTGTACTGGTCTCTGGTTAGTGAGTCTCAGAGATGTAATAAAAAAAAACAAAAAACAAAGATCCCACACACTGGAAGTCTACCCAGTCAGGTTAGATATCTCACTTGCTCTACAACTTTACAGTGCATAGAATCCATTTATTTATATCCTGCCTCCCCCCCACCCCGCCAAGATGCGACTGAAGGAAGCTAACAGTTATAATTAAAAATAAAGAATTCAGCCTTAGCTCAGCCATGGCTTCAAGTTGGGAAATTAGGTGGCAGCAGCAGCAGCAACAACAACCTTTAACCCATTTGTTATAATAAACATAGGACAAATGGAAGTTTTGCTGTAAAATATGGTTACTCAAAGTGGTCTGTGACTTGGTGCTGGTGCATGCTATTGTGCTAGTTCACAGAGAGTTTCCAGGAAAGAAAGAAACAATTATAGTCAATGGGTGCTGGTCCCTGGCACTTGGGGGGGGGAACCTGCTGTTCCCCCATACGAGAGAGCTTAAGCACTTCTGTAAAGAATAACATGAAGAAATAGATATGCACCAGACCAAAGCACTTTAACATTTCTATTGGCTACCCCCAATCTTGCTCCATTCAGATGTGTTGAACTAGAACAATGGGAAAGAGAGAGAAGAGATGACAGCAAAGGACAGTAGAGAAAGAATACATCAAATACACATCGGAAAACTTGCTTTATAACAGAGACATGAGTTGAGGAGGGATTTCAGGGAATATGACAACACAGATATTTTAGAAAAAGAGTTCCATGTGAAGAAGGAAGAAAGGAAAAAAAGGGCCTAACTTTTTAAGAGCCAGTGAGTCTTAATAATGCATTATATGTATCCCACAAAGGTACATTCAGATGGAAGTTCCACTTAGTTCAATGAGATCTTTTCCCAGGCAAGAGGGAAATTACAAGGAGGAGGAAAACATAGAATCATAGAGTTGGAAGAGACCTCAAGGGCCATCCAGTCCAACCCCCTGCCATGCAGGAATACATAATCAAATCATTCCTGACAGATGGCCATCCAGCCTCTGTTTAAAAACCTCCAAAGAAGGAGATTCCACCACACTACAAGGCAGTGTATTCCACTTCCGAACTGCTCTTGCTGTCAGGAAGTTCTTCCTAATGTTTAGGTTGAATCTCTGGGGTATAAAAATGGGAGAAGGAATAATTGTTGTGGTTTGCATAGCAGATGACTATGTAGCAAATGAGGTTAATTATTTTCATGGAACAGTCTTTTCTGCTCTGCTTTGACAGAGCAGAAAAGAGAGATCTGTTAAAAAAAAGGGAATGGCTGGAAAGAAGAAGGTTACAGTGGGCAAGCAGAAAACAAGAATTTTTGCCAATGGATCTGACTAGAGGGGCGGGGCAGATTTTTCCAATGTTGTACAACCAAAAGAGGTACTATTTTATTTGGTGACAAACAGAAGATAGAGATCAACAGATGGGAGGCATCAAAAATAAACCAAGGTTTTACATCTCAGCAATGGGATGGATGGTGATGTCAATGTGGCTAGAGAACATCAGAGGAAGATAGGCTGGACAGGAGAAAAGATATTGTGTATCATGCATACATGCAGTGGATAAAATAAACCCTCTTATGACTGTAAAGTAAAAAAAAAAACCCTAACATCTACAAATATGGTTACCATAAAGCTTACAATTTATCCCACCCCCTTGTATACATACAGCATATTTTTTCCACTTATCTTGGTAAACCTCTGCCCTACAGCATGGGTAACACATTAACAAATTATGGTTCCCATCAAAACTGTAAATAGGAAGTTCTCCACTTTTATGTATAAGGTTGCATGGAAGTGTTTTTGCACCGAATTTTAATGTGTTATTTAAATGAAATCTGCATAAAGGACTTGAAATGCCACACTATAATAGCTCTATTTCAGTAGATGCTAAAAATGAAGAGAAAGCCACAAATTTCTTTCCATATTCTGTATTTTATTTAAGTATAAAAATGTCAGAGCTTCATGCACCAAATGTCATAGCAATATGTGATCCAATGCAAAACTGCTTCTATTGGGAGTGTATAACTGTGCATTTGCCACAGATTATAAAGACATCTATACCTAGACACTTGCAGATCTAAATAACCTGAGTCAAGCTGATCCAAACTGCAACATAATCCATGCATCACTTGGAGGGCCCTCAGATCAGTGGCACAGTAGACACTTTGTTAGCAACAAGTCCCTGATTCTTGATTGGTTTGATCCCAAGAACTCTCTTTAGCATTGCCTTTATGGAATACTACTTTTTTTGCCTTATCTTGTTGCAATCCAGTGTGCTCCTGAAAGCCAATCCTGAGAGTACAGGATTACAGAATGGCTGCAGGATCTCTCTGGGGGTATCAAAACTGAGGTCATCCACTGAAGCTGAATGGTGGGAGATTTGGGTTAGAAAAAAGAAATACTTCTTCATGTAGCAAGTAGTCAGTCTGTGGAATTTGCTACCACAAGAGGTAGCAACCAAAATTGACTAGAGGATGGGGATACTAGTCATACATACTGATGCTGCTATCAGAGACAGTGTTCCACTATCAATTCCTGGGAACCATGAATGAGCGGGTGCCCTATCCTGCTATTGGAGTTCCCCTGAGCAAGTGATTGGCCAATATGTTAGCATATTGTGGGATAGACAGGCCTTTGGTCTAATCTAGTTTAGCTTTTCTCATGTCCTCACAGCATGAGCAGTGCAACTGCATGGAGAAAGTGGCAAAAAAACAACAACCCAAAAAGCCAAACCCAAGATCCTCTCCTATGATTGGAGTTGCCTTCTACTTGCATTGGACACCACTGGACCAAAGTAAATAGTGTCACTTTGCAATCCAGATATCAAATCACTTGTTATATGAATGGCTCACCCAGCCCCAGCACCACTAGTAATATTCCCAAATAATTGTATTATAAGTAGCCCTCTTTAGTTAACCATCTTCAGGGTTTGGCTTTGTTTTTTGTTAAGTTCAAATTTTCAAGCTTTGCCCTATATTAGCAAAATGGTTTGCTTTAACTACTGACATGATTTCTACATTCACTTCCTTTTTCTAACTTGGTTTTGGGCTGAACCCTGCATTAAGGTTGATTTGCCACCTTGCATCTTTGAAGAAGTTATCCTGTATCTGAAGAATTTTTTAAAATGTGATATATCCAGTACTTTAATATTATTGGTCACAACTAAACAAAGAGGGTGGAAAAGCAATATAAATGTTAATGAGAAACTGCCCGTTTCACTTTATTTAAAAGTCAGACTAATCCTATAATCCTAACAAATAAAAATATTAGACTATCCACAAAAGGAACAGAGAGATGTACAGATGAAAGAAGTTGGAACAAGAGGTTGTATGCATGAAGCAGAGGAGCTAAAATACAAAGTGAAGGCCAAGCTCAACTAAAAACTGAGCTAAAGGAGACAACACTCTTAAGTTTTAGATGAAGAGTTTAAATATCAAGAGTTATGTTTCTTATTACTAAACAGTTCTTGTTCTGCCACTGAAGGAAGTTTTAACGTAAGAATTACTAGGCTTTATCAGTGGCCAACCTGATGCCCCTCAGAAGGCCACAAACAGGACATAAGCCCAAGAGCACCCTCCTGCTTGTGTTCCTCATCAATTGGTATCAAGAACCAAAATGCCTCTGGCACTGGAAGTAACATATAGCAATAATAACTAGAAGCCAGGGGACAATTTGTTCTACATGAATGTGTCCCCTTTCCCTTAGTAGCTATCCAAGACTATAGCCATTGCTACATTTTATACATAGCATGTGTTACATAGTACATTGAATGTGTTACATAGTACATTGAGCTGGAGAATATATGGATTGTACTTCAGATCCCTTTTGTTTAACTAAAATATTCGGTTTCATTAGCTTGTAAATAAAATTCACTTTCAAGAGTAAAGCATTTTTTTTTTAAATGAGCAATTCTAAATCTGCCCTGAATGCTTCTTAAAACCTAATGCTACAGCACCTTATTATTGCCAAAAGCAACTCATGGCAGGTAATATCCATTAACCTAATGAGTTAGTTCCATAATCTGGACAGTGTGTGTTGGTATGTACAGGTAACAGAAGAGGAATTTTCTATTGGCTGAGGTTAATTTTTTATATTTATCAGCTCTGAGTCAGAACTATGTTATTTTATAAAAACACACACCCAAACACACACCCTCTCTCTTCACAGTACATAGGTATTTTCTTTATGAATCCACAATTAAGGCTAACACCAGTCAAAAAGGCCACATTCACATTCAAGACGTGATTCTCCAAGAAGCTTGGTTTAGTGTGCTGCACTTGTGTCTTGTATTGTTTGTAACTGGATAAATTATGGCAAAATACAAATGCTAATCTACAGAATAGAAAAAATGGATAAGGCTTAGAAAAATGGTCTGTAAGGTTAAAATGGTGAAATACTCATTAAATAAAGGATGGAATTTAGTTTGAAAAGAATGTTGTTGTTTTTATTTTTGCTGATTCATTCATATGAAAAAAACTAAACTAAAATAACAAGTCTCAAAGTTTACACTCTTAACATCAACTTAATTCTTCCTTTATATGTGGGTTATGCATATGTAGCCGGTGGAAAGAAACTGCAAGTGTGACATATTAGATTATAATACAGAAGCACATGAAATCAATAAGATGGTGTGTGTAGAATGAATATGTATGTTGTTCTATATATTTATGAATATCTGTCAAACAGAATTAGCCTCTATATCCAAACATGTGAAAGACAACAATTCCAGCTTTTTCTCTATGTCTGTATAGCTGTGTGTCCCAGGAGATGGATAATAATTTGACAATATCAAAGAAGTGACCCAGATAGATATCTGATGCTTTGGAGCAAAACTTAGCTTCAATGATATGGTCTCTGGCTGATGTTTACTGAGAGTTTGCCTGTGGGTTAGAGGCTAATAGATTCTTTACAATTGTTTACTAATCACTTAGAAGTCAAATAAATATTGCTCTAGAAACTATCTTGTGTATTCTAGGAAAATTAATGCTTGGACTGTAGCAATTTGCAAAAGTTGGTTCCTTCTTTAATGTTCTAGTCACATTCCCAACTAGCTAAGAGCAAATCAATTTAGCATGTTACCCAGAAGCAATGAAAACAATTCAAGACAAGGCAGACATGTGGGGATGCACAAGCACCCATGTTTACTTAGAAAGGACTTACCCACTTGCCTGGGTTGTGAGTACGTGGGAAACATCTCTGTGTGCTTAAGGTCATGCTAACACCTCTGCAGCCTCTGTCTTCTTTTTCTTCTGACCCCTTAAGTATCCTTCCAACTTATTCATAGTAGATGAAGGGGAACACAGTAGTTGTTGCAACTCCAGTTTCTCACTGGAGCTCCACCAAGAATCGAATTGCAATTACATATACTATCATTTCTGGTGCTATTGACATTGTTATTCTTATTCAGGTCAATTTTGACCAACAGAGTTCCTTTCCTCAGTGGGTGATGAGATAAGATGACATCACTTTCACTATTTCCCTTCTTTTCCTGCCTTCCCTGTGGAAAGGAAGGGAAGGCAGAAGCTGCAGAGGTCTGGGGTTATTCAAGGTGCCCTTCTATTGTACCTGCAACTCCTCATGAGTAATCATGGGAGCTCGCTTTTAAAATTTCCCTTTTGTGATTACTCAGAACATCTCTAGACAACTCCCCACTTAGGCTGTCAACCTAAATAAGTTGTCAATCTGATATAAGACAAGCTACACATACTTCACAGTGCATCCATTGGTCTCTGCTGCATGGGAAGGTAGTGAAGTAGCCACACACACAATCATCAGTCTGGATTGCTACAATCACCCAATCTGTTCTTGAACTTCCAATAACTTAGTTTTCCTTGTTCCCAAACCTGTTATTCCTTGACTGCACCTCTAGTCATAAGAAACTACTTCTGGTCAAAACAGCAATCATTTATTGTGTTTCTAGACTCCAATCAGAATACAGCAAGTTATGCCTGCCATGTTGATAGTCACAGGAAAGAGAAAACATGAGGACAACAGCTTATCCTATCTAACCACTTTTTGTTTAAGTTCCTTTGACTCATTTTAAAAATCCTAGCCTGCAGTTCTGACATACTACAATCTCTTGCTGGAAAACAAGTACTTAATACACCTTTATAAAGTTGCAACTTTATGAGCATGTCCACTGTCACCTTTATAATACAGAATCATAGAATTGTAGAGTTGGAAGAGACCATGAGGGCCATCCAGTCCAACCCCCTGCCACTCAGGAAAGTCATAGGAGTGTTAGCAATGCAGGATGTGGTTGCCAAGGCTTCCTGTGGTTCATGGATTAATCCACATAGTACCATGTGTGCCTGTTCCTATTTACAAAATCACTGCTGCAAGTGTTGCTGACCTCCGAACAATTATGGTGCAGAATGAAAATTATGGAGTTGGTAGTGTTTGGAAGGGAGATTACTGCACTACTTCTGGAGACTGACGAAACAGAACTGATATAGGGAAATGAGCACATCATCTGTTAAATTGTAAAAAAAACCAAATCTTTATTTTTAAAAACAAAAAAAAGGGAAGCATACAAGAAGAATAACTTGGGAAACTGTAGAAAAATAAGTAATTTGAAAAGTTATTTGAAATTTATATTGCACAAATGGGAATTGCCTTTTTTTTTATTGCAAAAGATTTTTTGGGGGGTAGGAATAAGTCACATCTTCTTTGAGATATTCTGATGGTTCCTGGAGATTTCTCACCAACAGGGTAGGATCTGCAGGTATGCTTGGTCCAGCAAGAAGAAATCTCTTCTTTCAAGGCTGCTAGCTCCAAGAAGATTCACATATCTAAACAAAATTTCTCAGCCCCTACTCTTTTCTGATCAAGGCTGCTCAGAAGAAGAACCGATGTCCAGAGCACAATTTACTTCTATCATCACGCCTAAATTTAATGTTGGAAAGTATAACTTTGCTGAGCTAGAATCTGGAAAGAAATGCCTTAAACAAGTATGGAAAGCCACTTGTTTCCTCCTCTCCCACTGCCTCAGAAAGAAGTTGAAAATTGCTCACTGTGTATGGTCTTACTCCCATCACTCTGATAAATACGCCAGTTTGTCACTTTAAGAAGAAACAGAGGGAGATGAAAAGTAACACACTATTTTCAGTCACCTTCATGGATTGCTTTCACCTTTCAAATGCTGGGGTTTTGTTCCCCCTTAAAGGAATTCAAAATAGCTTTTTTTCACCACCTTACTTTTACTCATACTCCTCACTAGAAAACACAGATGGATGTAACCTTACAATCCCAGTCTCTGTTTCCCTTCTAAGTAATTCCTACAGCTGAAAGATATTTATGCTACTACATCTATCTTTCTCATCAAACTCGGATCTATGTGCTCTGTTTGCAAACTCTCATCCCTTTATTTCCATCCAAAGCTTCTGGGAGTATGATGTACCAAGACTGATATTTCAAAATAGAATATTTGCCATGGAAAAGGTTGGGGGAAGAGAAGATCTTCCCTGCTGTGACAAATTCCTAGTCAATATCAACTGATGTTTTCCAATAACATCAATTACACTGAGGTATTTATTAGAGGCATTTCATCATCACACAGAAGCAGTCACAAGCCCTAAAGTATCATTACCTCTTCTGGGAGACATCAGACTGCAGTAATAAATTCCAAATATTAGTCAGCAAGAAGGGAGGCAAAGATTTGTAAAGTTATTGAACAAGCCTCCTGGCTCTTCCCTATTAATCTTGGTCACTGCACCAGAACAATAAATTATGTTCAGTTTTGTGCCAGGGGAGCCCAGAACAACATCTATACTAGTGACTCAGAGAAATCAAGAAATAACCCCAATTTTCAGGGTTCTTGGACAAGAAAAAAAAGAATGCATCAGATACACCTGGCTATGCCATCACAACAAACAAAAATGCACAGAACAGGGCCAATGAGTGGGTGTTATGAATTCATTCTTCCAAAGAGTGTTGAAACATGAATAGACCTCCCAAGGACAACAAAGTTATCTGCTATTTATATAAAACTTTATCTGCTATTTATATAACCAGTTATCTGCTATTTATATAAAATTTTAAGCAGGATTAAGACATCAAAAGAAAAAGAAGCCAGAAAACAACTGAAAGTGAATTAGACGTTTTATAAGAACAATAAAAAGGTTTTTTTTGGGGGGGGGGGTATGTCCGCAGCAAAAGGAGGAAGAAGGAAATGGTAGGGCCACTACGCGGAGAAGATGGCAAAATGCTAACAGGGGACAGAGAAAAGGCAGAATTACTCAACACCTTCTTTGCCTCAGTGTTTTCAGAAAAGGTAAAGGGGGAACAACCTGAGGATAAAAGTACAGAAGACACAACAGGGGAAATCCAGCACAGAATAAGCAAAGATGTAGTACAGGAATACCTTCTTAATCTAAATGAATTAAATCTCCAGGACCAGAGGAACTACATCCAAGAGTATTAAAAGAGCTGGCAAATATAATCTCAGAGCCATTGGCAATAATCTTTGAAAACTCCTGGAGAACAAGAGAAGTCCCAGCAGACTGGAGGAGGGCAAACCTTGTCCCCATCTTCAAAAAGGGGAAAAAAGAGGATCCCAACAATTATTGTCCAGTTAGTCTGACATCAATACCAGGGAAGATTCTAGAGCAGATCATTAAACAGAGAGTCTGTGAACATTTAGAAGGCAACGCCATAATCACAAAAAGTCAACATGGGTTTCAGAGTAACAAGTCATGCCAGACTAATCTGATCTCTTTTTTTATATATAAAATTACCAGCTTGGTAGATGAAGGGAATGCTGTGGACATCGCATACCTTGATTTCAGTAAGGCCTTTGACAAGGTTCCCCATGACATTCTTGCAAACAAGCTTGTAAAATGTGGGCTAGACAAGTTAATAGTTCAATGGATTTGTAATTGGTTGACCGGCTGAACCCAAAGGGTGCTCAGCAATGGCTCCTCTTCATCTTGGAAAGATATGACCAGTGGGGTGCCACAGGGTTCTGTCCTGGGCCCAGTGCTATTCAACATCTTTATCAATGACATGGATGAGGGAATTAGGGGCATACTTATCAAATTTGCAGATGACACCTAATTAGGAGGAGTAGCTAATACCCTGGAGGACAGGATCAAAAATCAAGATGACCTGGATAAACTGGAGAGCTGGGCCAAAGCTAACAACATGAAATTCAATACGGAGAAATGTAAGGTACTGCACTTAAGGCAAAAAAATGAAATGCATCGATATAGGATGGGGGAGACCTGGCTGAATAAGACTACGTGCAAAAGGGATCTAGGAGTCCTAGTAGACCACAAGTTGAACATGAGTCAACAGTGTGATGCGGCAGCTAAAAAGGCCAATGCAATTTTGGGCTGCATCAATAGAAGTATAGTGTCCAGAATTAATAGTGCCGCTCTATTCTGCCTTGGTCAGGCCTCACCTAGAATACTGTGTCCAGTTCTGGGCACCACAATTGAAAAAAGGATATTGACAAATTGGCGCGTGTCCAGAGGAGGGCGACTAAAATGGTGAAAGGTCTGGAAACGATGCCTTATGAGGAGAGACTTAGGGAGCTGGGTATGTTTAGCCTGGAAAAAAGATGGTTAAGGGGCGATATAATAGCCCTGTTTAAGTATTTGAAGGGGTGTCATGTTGAGGATGGATCAAGCTTGTTTGCTGCTGCTCCAGAGATTGGAACATCGAGCAATGGATGGAAGCTCCAGGAACAGAGATTCCACCTTAACATTAGGAGGAACTTTTTGATAGTAAGAGCTGTTCGGCAGTGGAATGCACTCCTTCGGAGTGTGGTGGAGGAAGGAGACTCCACCATGCTCCAAGGGAGTGTTTTCTGACTTTACTCCTACACGTGTTCGCTATCTGTTTTAATTCTTCTTTGGTGATTTGCCCCCTTTTCCATTTCCTATACATGTTCCATTTAAAACTTAGCTCTGTTGATATTTCTTTAGTCATCCATCCTGGTTTCTTGAGACACCTCCCATTTTTCTTTCTCACTGGTACTGTTTGAAATTGTGCCTTCAGTATCTCCCTTTTGAGAAAGTCCCATCCGTCTTGAGGTCTCTTCTCTTTTAGTATTCCTGACCATGGGATCACCCCCAGTATTTCCCTGAGTTTATTGAAATCAGCTCTCCTAAAGTCAAGAATGTGTGTCTGACTATGCCTGGCTTCTCCTTTCCATTGTATAACAAACTCCAGGAGAACATGATCACCCTCACCTAAGGATCCCACCACTTGCACCCCATTAACCAGGTCATCCCTGTTGGTTAGGATCAGATCTAAAAAAGCTGACCCCCTTGTTGCCTCTTCCACCTTTTGGACCATGAAATTGTCTTCCAGGCAAGTAAGGAATTCGCTAGACCTTGAAGTTTTGGTTGAGTTAGATTTCCAGCAAATATCAGGATAGTTGAAGTTACCCATCACTACTACATATCTCCTTTCTGCATGTGTGGTCATCTGTTCTACAAAGGCATCATCCAATCCCTCCGTCTGCCTTGGGGGTCTGTAATAGAGACCCACAATAACATCCCTGTTGTTTCCCTCCCCTTTAATTTTTATCCAGATGCTCTCCACCTGGCTTCCAGTATTGATGTCATGGATCTCTTCACTGGTATAAATATTCCTGACATATAATGCTATTCCTCCTCCTTTCCTGTTTGGCCTGTTTCTCTTATAAAGGTTATACCCCTCTATTCCTACATTCCAATCATGCGACTCATTCCACTAGGTTTCAGTAATGCCTATTATATCATTTTTGTTTTGTAGTGCTAGGAGTTCAAGTTCATCTTGCTTATTTCCCATGCTCTGTGCATTCATGTAGAGACATCTAAGACCATGTGTTCCCTTTACTTACATGGACACGTGGGGCCTGATACAGTTCCCCCCTGTGGAAACTGAGTAAACTGGTGTTTTAAAAAACTTCTGTATCAGTGTCTACCCTGGCTTGCCCCCATCTCAGCCCCATATCTGCCCCAGAGGTTGGAAGGACTGCCCTGGGGCAGAATGGGGCAACTGCATTTGGACTGTAGGGCTCTCATACAAGGACAGAACGGGGTAAACAGCCCATGCAGATAATCCCTAGTCCAACGCTCAAAGCACTACACTATGCTGGCGTGCCACTGCTCTTTATATTAGCTACTACTTTGTGTCCTGTAAGTTCACATGTGTAGTTTTAATATCTGACTTCTGTACTGTGAAATACAGAATGCATGCTGTCATTCTCACTAGCCAAAATGAAGCCATCTGAATCAAGTGTATCAGTTAATATCGTAAGTCTGTATGCATTTGTATATCTTTCATAACAAGAGGAATGTGTGGCTGAGTGGGACAGCAAGAACAGTGGTAACTAGAACAGTGTATTTTCTAGGGTGGTGGTGGTGTAAGTCATATTCAATCTTCCCAACTTCAGAGCCCATTTATTTCAATACACACATACTCCAAGGAGTTCAGTGATAAATTATAAACATCTAAATATGTATCAGAGACATGTAGGCTGAAATGAAGGGTAAAGTGAAGAAGAGAAATCTGAAATGGTGCATGTTTTTAAAACTGTTAGGGAAGTATTAGTGTATAACAAAAATGTATGCTAAGTAGAAAGATGGAGGAAGGCCTTGAAAGAGGAGCTGTTGGGGACCAGTAAGTGAAGGTTCTGTTACATATGCAACATGGTACTTAAACACTTTCAAATTGAATTTATTTCACTGCAGCTCTCCAAGATCAACCATTTTCTTGTAGGTCATAAAAAATCAACCCTCAATAGGTTCACAATAATAGTATTTATTCCTTCTCCAAGCTCAAAAAAGGAAGAGTTAAAGATCTCACCTTCCCCACACTGTCAGTAGATTTGTACCCACTTCTTCACCTTTTCTGTAGTAAAAACCTTTGTTGCACCAGCTTACAAATAAATGCATTCCCAAATAAATAATGTTTCCCAGAGCAAATTTGTCAAGGAGGCAGAAACTATGCATCTGGGTTATACCCACAGACAAGTATTTTGTATAAATACTGTATATGTAAAAAAAAATAGATTTGCACTAATAAGCCTAATTGGCTGGGAGCCAGAAGTCTGGACTGAAGTCAGATACATTGTCAGGGAGGAATGCCAAAACATACTATTGGCAGCCAAAAAGAAGGAGAAGCTCAATGGATGAAAGTGGAAACTATTCTAGTAGTTAAGGGCAGGCTAAAAGCGAAAGTAAAAGGCGACATAAATAGGATCAGAACACTGAATGCAACTGTTCAACAACTTCCCTGCGGGGATAAAGAGAACTATTATAACAATCAATGCAGACAAACAGAAGACCACAACAACAAAAAGGTAGAACAATGGACATCTTAGACAAGTTCTGAGAATTCAAAGGGAAATATAAACCAAGAGTAGAGATGTTGTACAACCAGCAGAGGAACACACTGCATGATCAAGAAGAAGTAAAATGATAATGGAAACAATACACCGAAGAACTATATAAAAGAAAGGAAACAATTCAAGGAAAAAGCATTTGAAGATGAACCCACAATTTTAGAGAGTGAAGTGAAAGCTGCACTCAAAGCACCACTCAAATTCTAACTAAAATCTGTTAACAAATATGGGAAACAGAACAAAGGCCCATAGATTGGAAATGCTCAATATACATTCCAGCCCCCATGAATGGGGGCACTAGGAACTGCAGTAACTACAAAACCATTGCATTAATCTCTCAGGCAAAAAAAGTGATGCTCAATATTCTACAACAAAGGCTTTTACGATATATGGAGTGAGAAATGTCAGATGCCCAAGCTGGGTTCAGAAGAGGAAAAAGCCATGAAGGATCATATTGCAAACATATGTTGGATAATGGAGCACACAAAATAATTTCAGAAGAAAATCAGCATCTTCTTTATAGATTATAGCAAACCCTGTGTGGAGTTCATGAAAAATGATGGATCACCAATAAAGAAATTGGTGTACTACAACATTTGATTATCCTAATGCATAACCTATACTCAGGACAAGAGGCTACTGTTTGGACAGAATACAGAAAAATAGAGTAGTTTCCAGTTGGCAAAAGGATCATGCAAAGCTACATTTTAATATTCTGTCTGTTTAATTTGTATGTTGAATGCATCATGCATAAAGCTGGATTAGACTCTGAAGAAGGAGGTATGATAACTAGAGGAAGCAACATCAACAATTTAAAATATGAAAATGATACCATACTACTAGGAGAAAATCGCAAGACTTGGAACTATTATAGAAGAAAGAACAAAGACAAGTTAACAGCTGAACACTAGGAAAACTAAAATAATGGCTACAGAAGATTTATATAACTTTAAAGTAGACAATGAAGACACTGAGATACTGAAAGATTTCTTATACTTTGGCTCAGTCACTGATCAAAATGTGGACTGCAGTCAAGAAATCAGAAGAAGACTAGGACGATGAAGGGCAGCAATGAAGGAATTAGACAAGATACTAAAGTGTAAAAATATATCATTGAGTACTAAAGTTAGGATTGCCGGGTCTTGGCGGCACTGGAGTGATGACGACATGGCCCAGGGCGGATTGTCCGCTGAGACCATCATGAGGCTGGGAAGATGGCGATCCGGGGCCTTCACAGCGTACATACGACCCGAGAGGATGCTTGCTGCAGAGTCCATGGCTGAGACCAGACTGTAGGGCTGCCTGTTGATGGCCAGTAGAATGGTTGGTGGAAGAAGGTCCCCATGGGGATCACCTTTTGTGGCAGATGGCATGGGCCCTGATCCAAGTAGGGGAAAGGGAGGCTCCATCAAGTTCAAGTTGAAGTTCAAGTTGAAGTTCAAGTTGAAGTTCATGGAGATTCCCCTCTTCCCCAGCTTAATGATTAATGCTTTGTTTACACGGGAGGGGAGAGTGTTGAGCAAAAAGGCTTGGCCAGAAACTCTCCCCTCCAGGAGGAGTCGGTAGCAACTGACACTAATCCATTAACCAACAGAGGGTTGGACAATGAAGGGATCTGGACCCATGCAATAGTGCCAACCATTTGCAGCCATCAGCAATTCGCGGCCTTTTTATTGCCAATTATATTCCTATACTATCTTCATACTAACCTATACTTAACCAATTATGTTTATCTTGCACTCAATACCATTGTTATTCAACTTGTCATAGTAAGTGTCTTCTTTAGGGAAGGGGAGCGGGGCATACAGTCTGGGTCTGCAAATAATAAATGAGTCGTAGATCAAATCAAGCCTGCTCTCCCTAGAAGCCAAGATGACTAAACTGTTGATCACAAATTGAACATGAGCCAGCAGTGTAATGTTGAACCCAAGTAGGCAACTGCAATCTTAGCCTGCATTAATAGAAGCATAGTTTCAAAGTTGAGGGAAGTAACAGTCCCCATATATTGTTGGTCAGGCCCCATCTGGAGTACTGTGTTCAGTTCTTCAGTTCTGCGTGCCTCATTTTAAGAAGGATATAGACATGGTGGAGTGAGTTCAGAGAAGGGCAATGAGGATAAGAGGTATGGAGAACAAAACATATGAGGAAAAGTTGAGAGTGTTGGACATGTTCAGCCTGGAGAAAAGCAGACTGAGGAGTGACATGACTGCACTATTTAAATACCTCAAGGGCTGCCACAAAGAGAAGGGTACAGGCTTGTTCTCTGCTGCCTCAGAGGGTAGAACTATGTATGTCTAATGATTTTAAATTACAGGAGGGTAGATTTTGATTGAACATTAGAAGGGACCTCTTGACAATGAAAGTGATTTGGCAATGGAACCAATTGCCTGGAGAGGTTGTGGGGTCTCCTCTGGATGTCTTTAAAAAGAGGCTGGCAGCTACCTGCTGGGGATGCTCTAGCTGGAGATCCTGCACTGAGCAGTGGGTTGGACCTAATGGCCCACAGGCCCCCTTCCAACTCTGTGATTTTATGAGTTTAGATTATGAGAGGCAGCAGGAGACCAAATGAAAGGTAGAGACTGCTTGTCATTGTCATGAAATGGTTATCAGTGCATAGCTTGCTCTTACAAAAGCAGGGACAGATGGCGAAAGCTATTCAATAGGCATTAGTTCTACATCTGCAAAAATGATCAATTATGAAAGAGCCTAGAATTCAATTCTCCCCTCCTTGCCCCTAATGGTAACTGCGGGGGAATCATACAACTCTTTAAAGTATGAAACACTGATATTCTCCACCTCCCAGGATTGTTTTACACATTTCAAAATCAGCATGAAGGAAATGCAGTGAGCCTCACATGTAAACTATACTGCACAAGGCTAGTGAGAGCTGTAGTCCAATATTCTCTGAAGGCCACACATTACACATTACCTTCTTCCCCCTCAAATACGGGCCATTACTTCTTTGTCCACTTTTAAATCCAAGTTAAAGACCACCTTGTTCAGAGAGGCATTCCCTGGCTTTGTCTGATCTACATTTATTTTTTCTGTCACTTGGGTTTACTGTGGATGTTGTTATTAATTGTTGTAATTATCCTTGTTTTAATTGATTTTTATTATTTTGCCTATTGTTTTACTTAGATTGTACGCCTTTGGCAGGTTTCATTCTGTTTTTTCCTGATTGTCTTTGTACAGTGCTGTGTACACCGACAGCGCTCTAGAAATAAACTTTAATAATAATAATAATAATAATAATAATAATTATTATTATTACTCCTGCCCTGTATATAAGAAGTAAAAACAAACCTCATATGCAATCCTCTTAGAATCTGTGTGCAAGTTTCTCACAATTTTCTACATGGACATATTTTCTATGCAGGAAGCATTCTGTAATTCTGGTATACCAGTCTGGTTTCTTTGATGCCTCTCACACATACCAATTATTTCATCTTTAATATTTGGCAAATTTAGAAGAAAATATTCTGTCTTTTCCTGAAACAAGGTCAATAGCATTAAGCAGGAAAGCCTTCCTACTTTTAATATCTAGCACTGCACCTGTCAGTTTAAATCTCAGAGAAGGTACAGTATACCTCCCAAAACTAAATGCTTCTCACACTCCCTCCCATCCTAGTTCTCATTGGAACTTGATGATGATGATGATGGTGGTGGTGGTGGTGATGATGATGACTGACTTTGGTTCTTTTGGGTGAAAATGCTACAAAAACAGCTTCTGTGGGAAGCTGATAAAATCAGAAGGCATGAAACAAAAGTACTATAGTATTCTTCTCAGTAACAGTATGGTATCCAAAACGTATCGTATCCCACTTTTTACCATCAGCGTTCAGCTCTTCCACTTGACTGCTACACAGTGCTTAGAAACATCTGAAACAGCAGCATATCTGCTATATGCTCAAGACAAGTACAAATCCTTCCCTTTTCATTGTTTTCTGAGAAGATTATCACACGCACTATATATCCCACCACAGGGATGACAGGAGATCGATAAAAGGCTTCCTTTTCAGAAAATGTCATCCCTGTGGCAATATGCCTCTGTGCCTCTTCCACCCCTGCCCCATGCTGCTTAAGCCATTACTAAATCACCTGTTCCATTTCTGAAACAGAGTCACAGGCTTGTGAAAAGGAGCCCCGTTCTGCTGGTGCAATGCCAGCATCACTGGGAGGTCCATGCCAAACACTTCCAAGTTCCATTGCGACATCGAGGTAAGTGACACCCCTTTTTTAACCCTCCCTGGGTTACTTGTTAAATTTAAAGTCTGCTTTTGTGCTAGCTTTTTTTTAAAAAAGTTCTGTTTTGCCTTTTATTTTTAAATTTCCCACACGATCATTCACTCGCAAGAATGGCTGGGATTTGCTTCCCAGGAAGTGAATGCAGCTCGGCGAGGGCTGCATTCACTCCTGGACAGCCAAGGGGAGGGGGAGGACATTCAATAGAGTGACAAGGTAGGTGTGTGAAAAATAATTTTAAATCAGTTACAGGGACAGGAGTGGGGCAGAAGGGGGTAGCGAGACAGGGACGGGTTTTTTGGACCTAGTGTAATAATCTTTAGAGTCTTGATGACATTTAGAAAAGTTGCTGTTACAGTAACTCAGTCACAGCTACTTTTCTATTTGCTTTATTCTAGTCAAATTCACACAATGCAGTTTACTTATCGGATTATTGATGAATATTTTATTTAATTATTATTTATTATTAATACTCATTCTGCATTAATTCCAATACTATTTGTCCCTTCTTGACACATGCAAGGGAACAGGGGATAGGACTTGGTAATATCAAACAGAAACAATTGCCTAGCATCACTTGTTCTGAATTTCTTGTTCAATAAAACTACTAATAGTCTTTTATAGCAATCAAAATAAAAACAAAGGAAAATGAACTTGCCATGAATCTAGTGATGGAAAGACAATAAAGGATATATATATGGATTAATTTCTGTACCTCTACAAGAAAGTAGGGCTTAAAATAATTTGATATCCAGACTAGGGTTGTAGGTATTATTATAAAGGATGTCACTTGTCCCATATAAGCTTGTTCTTTATGAGATTGGCCGGTGTCACTTATTATAAAGGGTATCCCCTATTTGGGCATTTGAAAACTTTCCTTTTATATAGACTGAACAAGATGCCACCCACCAAAAAACTCCAACAACAACCATATTTCTGAGGTGTGGGCCATTCATAAAGATGTGTGCATCGTGTAATTTGTGAATGGATATAATATGTTAACTTTTCAGAGAAAGACATGGCTAAGTTGAGTGAAATCAATACTTTCAACTGGTATTTTAGGTAGCATGCAAACTTGTTACTAACTGCTTCCTGACTGTCAACCCTGCAAGTCATGATTTTTGACTTGTTCCCTTATAGCTATTTTGAAAACCTGGCAGCACTAATCTAGAGACAAGTAACATTTCACCCTTCTCCTCCTGTCTGAAGCATATACTTAAGCTTCTTGGAACCTTGTGTGCCTTTTAAAAAATTAGCCAGCCCGTAATGAGAGTGAGAAAACATACAGGGGAAAGATGAACCAAAAAAAGTACAGAAAAAGTAGTTATCTCCAGGAGGCTCCAAAACAGCCAAACAGAAAACGGTATATACAAAAACCACTCACTGAAGATTCTGCAGGGATGTAGCTACTGGAGTGGGGGGATGAGAGTGTCTCCCCATCGAATAAGAATACTGCCCTTCCATGACATTTTCTTTCACTCCCCGGATTTCTAGCACTGCAGTAACTTAAAACTTTAATTAAGCATTTAGAAATATAGTTCAGGCATCCAAAATGACCAAGGCAGTGCAAACACAGCAAATAGAAAAGTTCTAGGTGTGAGTGGTTTTCAGTGCTTCCCTCTCTGCAATGCTAGAAATCTGAAGAATAAAGGAAAAGTTCATTTGGGGGAAATGTCTTCATTTTGCTCTCTCTGCCATAGCCACACCCGTGGCTTCAGGGCATCAATGAGTAGACCAAGATCAGCTGATTACAAACTGAGCTATGGGGTGGGACTGTTTTCTCCCCCTTCCTATGATGAAATGGTAGTTTGTGTTAAAAGCAATTTGCCTTTCTTACCCAGTGAGGAGAGCCAATGAGGTCTTTGATGATGATGATGAACTGCCTTTTGCCCCAGTTTGGGATGCAAAGGGTACTCTAACTAAAATCTGCTTTGGCTGAGACTTCCTTCTTTTTTGTTTGTTTATGTGTGTGGACATTATCAGACGTGGCAAATATTGTGGGATTATGACATCAGGGTACTGCAAATGGGCCCCGCTATCACACAATGTCATCGTCTTCGTGTTCTTACATGTTTCTCCAGCTGTGAAAAAGGCATTATTTACAATTCAAAGGACAATAGATTATCAATAGTGCTGTTTTTGTGCTATTGATGATGTGTGAAATCACATCCCATTGTAATTGTGAGATTAGATTGTGAATGGGCAGTCATCTTTCCCCCCTCCCCATTCCCAGCGAGAAAACTTCTGGGTAAGAATGTGAAAACAAAGCAGGGGACATTCTTTTTATGAACTATCCCATTTACTTTGCATGTTTTTAGGTTTGTTTCAGTGCTTGTGTGTTCATTTATTTTGTTAAGGGTTTTTTGGAGTTTTAAGCACGCTCATGTCTTCTCGGGAGAACTGCTGAAATCTCACCCATGCCAAACGCATAAGTAAACTCCTGCTCATAAAGCACTAGTGGTCATTGTGCAATAATTCTGTGGTGTTTCTTCCACATGATTACAGTTACGTGAGATAATAAGTGTTACAGTGCCGCAATGTTCCACTATCTTCATTTGCGGAATTACAGTGTTTTTAGATGCTAGTCTGATAATGTCCTGTATGAATGTTTGTGTCTGTATGTTTAGTGACTTTCAAATGCACCTGGAAGACCCCAAGACCACTCTCATCACTTAGGGTACTTATATAGAAAGCAGCAAAAACAGATCTCCTTTTACTACTAGAGAATCCATCTCTACCACCCATTTGAAAAGGCAAGAAAAGAAAAGAAAAGCAATCTAATAAAAGGAGATATATGCTGCCTGATGAAGGGTGAGTACACAGTAAAAGATGCACACACACCCAATCCAGTCACAGATCCCTATCATAGCTTTAGAAAATAGACAATTATAAGGTGGGGACAAGGAGCAGCTAGTGTGCAAAGGAAGTACATCTAAAGTGAAGGAAACACAGTATTGTCAAGCAAAAAAGCAAATGAGGCTTCCTTGTGTAGGGATAGAAGAAGGGAAAAGCACAAAGTGACTTCTCAGCTGGGCAAGCAGGCAGCAGAACACCTTGCCATAGCTACAACCAAGCTATCTCAAAAAATCTAGCACTTCTGCTGTTAGGTTTCTAAACAATGAATGTCCCAAAAGCTCTCCTCCCATTTTTGAAGGTTGATAATTACAAGTTGTTCTGATTCCTCCGACTGCTTACAGCTAAGATTCCACAAACTCAATGCAGTACTTTTATCCACCATCTGGATAAAGCCAACATCTTTATATTTCTTGTTATTTATTAGTGGATATATAAGGCAAATAGTCTCTTTAATAATTAAAAATAAGGCTGTTTGTTTAAATAAGCAAATGTTTCCAAGCCCAAGCTGTTTGCAAATATATTATTCATCCCTTTAAAAGGAAAGAGATGTGGTGAGAGAAATGTGTTTTTTATCTCCACCCTTGTGCATGGAGAATAATGTTTCTTTTTACTGCCCAAAATGTTCTAAAATTGTCCCTGGAAGGCATCATTATATCTTCCCACAGGCTGACACTTAATGATACTGTGCATGCAAATCCCTGGTGTAGACCTGCAAATAAAACAATGATGCCAATTAAAAGGAAAATGGTCCTAATAGTTTAATTTTGTTTTTCCCCTTTACAACAAGCAATTGCAGATTGTAATAGAACATTGGGCAGAAAACTAGTCATTTTACTATAAAAAGTAGCATCAGTCCCTACATTGTTAATACATAAATGTTTTATAAGTACAAATGGACTGGGATGAGACCTATAGAAGTCTCTGCCAAAATGTACAGACATGAACAGTGGCTCCCTGACAAATCATGCTTTGCAGATCAGGTACCTGCTGCAGGAAAATATTTGCCCTTCTCTACTCTTTTAATGTTAAATCATGGTGTCACAGACAACCACAAAGATATTTCAGGGAAGAGGGCAAGGCTACAAAATGTTATGTAATTGTAATTTGCTCGTAGAGCACATATGCCCCTTCAACACACCTGTGTCTGTTCCTTGTGTTTGTATTTTGTTGCTTAGAGTCAATGACATTTAGGAGGTGACAGAGTACGAGAGAACACTGGGAATTTGACAGCACTAATACAAAGGCATTCAAGCTTCACACAAGAGACATAATAAACTTCAACCAAACTTTATTTAAAGTGAAGGATGTTTAGAAAAAAACCAACAAGAAAGAACAAGAAGGAAAACAGGTAGTCAAACACAGTACATCACTCTTGACAATGTCACATTGCATCTTATATTGACATTACCACCATCATCATAAGATTATCATCTTCAAATGACATGTCAGGAAAGCGAGAGCTATGTTCAAGAATGATTTCCTTCAGTTTAGAAACAATGGAGATACATTTGGCCCAGTGACACTATCAGAAAGGCTCCCCATGGTGAATGATCCCTGTGTCATGGCTGTGAGAAAACAAGCAACTAGGAGAGAATAGAATAGAATAGAATAGAAGAGAAGAGAAGAGAAGAGAAGAGAAGAGAAGGAGCAGGAAAAGAGAAGCCAGACCAAATGGTGTAAGGGAAGGCAATTCACGCAGGAAGTGGACAGCTGCATAAGTCTGTTAGTCAGGGTTCATACCTTTGGATCCTCAGTAGGCTGCACCATCATTCCAAAATTAGCCTAAAAGCAATATGATGCCACTTACATTTTTTTGGCCCATTTTTTGGCATGAGGGTATTTGGGATTCTTGGGGGGGGGGTAGGAGGAGCCATATTTTGCTGCTGTTTGGAGTTGCCTGGAGAAGAAAAAGAATGTGAGATTTTTTAAAACAAACACAAACACAGGGGGTCTGGAGTGTTCAGGGAAGTCATGGGGACGTTCAAAGATTATATGTTAAAATGGGCTAGGGATCTGGGACATGCTCAAGTTTAGAAAACTGGGGAAATGCTAGAAGAAAGACACAGAAATTTACAGATTTTCAGAATTTGAAAGAGAATTTTATAAAAACTACACAAAGATGGTATTATACACCTACTAGATTAACTAAAATGTATAAGAAAATTGATAATTTATGTTGGAAATGCAAGAAGAACCCTGGATCATTAATCCATATGTGTTGAGATTCAGGAATTTTGGTTAAAGATACATAAAAGAATTAGGCTAACTTTGCAAAATAGAGTATGAGTTAAAACCAGAACTGTATCTATTAAATATGACTGGTGTACTTGGGAATGAAATAGAACAGAATTATTGGAGGATTCTCCTATATATGGTAATGGGGCCAGGTTGGTTGTTGCTCAGAAGTGGAAGGATGTGGAAGCACCTAGGGTTAGTGATTGGTCTATCAAATTGATAGAAATTATAGAAATTGATTATTTAACGATTAAGTTAAGAGATCAACCACAGAAAAGTACATTGGAAGAATGGTCAAGGGTCATAAAAATTTTGGGAGGATAATGATTTTGTGTTCGCCAAACAATTAATGTCATTATAAAAAGGGAAGGATAAAGACTGAAGAGTACAGCAGTGACATATTTGTGGAGGTATCAATTGATAGGGAAAACATTTAATAGAAGATCAGAGAGATGAAAATAGCACCTCAGAGCCGAGGGCTGTTTAGAAAGGAAGGGTTGTGTTTGTGCTTTTGTTTTCAGTTTATCAAAAACTTAAAACAAATATTTGAGGAATGTGTGATTGTGTAGATTGTGTAGATGATAAAGAATGTGTAAATGATAAAGGATCTGATGTTACTATTTTAATAAGCATGAGGAAGAGAACAATGGTTTGCTTTCTCTTGTTTGTAATAAGTATGGTGAAGAATATAATACTGATTTTGTAAGAAACTATTCAATAAAGATTAAAGTGAAAAAAAGAAAAAGAAAAGAAAGGAACAGGCTAGTTTCCCAATACAAATAATGGGCAGAGTACAACAAGCACACTTTGTTGCATATCTCAGGTTCTACATGGCTGAGAAACTTGTTTTTTTTTTAAAAAAAACTTCAGGAATTTCTGGACTATGATTTATTGGCCATAATCTGTTTTATATCTTATTGTGGGGTTACTAGCTCACAGATGGCTATAACCAGCTTCTCTCTCAATCTCAGGTGATATGCAGTTAACCATGGTTGCCATAGCTGTAGCTGTAATGCTAAACTATGGTTAAATCTGATGTAGGAAGGAAAGTCAGGGAAATTCACACCATAGAGGAAACAGTAATGAGTGGGAATAGCCATTTTAAAGGCTGGCTTTCAAATTTGTAATTCAGTGTCTGTAAAAAGCATAGGCTTCATCTTCATGAGTCCAAAGTCATATGAAGAAAGCTATTACCTTGCCAGTTGCTAAATTCTTATCTGTGGTCATTAAGACCAGTGAGATGGAAGTTAATAGGTGAATAAATTGGATGAGCTCCAAAAAAGTCTATCAATAAGTATCCTAATTTTATTGGTTTTGTATTACGTTTTTCTGTTAATGTACATCATGTCTGTTGTTTGATGGGTCTATGGACTATATGAATAAACTGATTGATTGATATGAAGAAAGCAGATGGATAATCTGGGTCCCTTTACATACTTAGTACAAAATCTATGATGTCTTTAAAAGGAAGTAAACCAGAATAAACTCCTTGCTAATGTTTTTCAGGTTGTTTGCTATATTAACACAGTCAAAATATGTCCACTCCTATGTTCCCTCTGTCACCACTTTCATGAGAAAGAGAAGAACTCTAACAGACAGTCCATGATGACTGTCCTATTTTCTCCCAATCACAGAAAAAGTCTAACTGTACAGATGCTCAACAGAGCATACAGCATGCAAGAATGCTTAGAAAGCTAGATATTATTATTTTTTGCAAGCAACTCCCAGATGTGGCCATGTCCTGATTTAATTTATCCTGCTCCAGCAAAAATAACCCTAACCCATCAGCTGGAGAGACAGCTTTGCACAAAGGAAAGACATTCCTCCCTCCGTTTCTTGACAGTGGTCTTCAGTTACGACCAGCGGTGATGAAATTCAGCAAGAGTGAAAGAAGAAATAAAAAGAAGTGAAACCACCAAAATGAGTCTGTGGAGCCAGATTATTGAATGTCCCACAGATATCTGTACAAAGGAAAAGAGAAGAGAAAATAGGAAATAAAGAAGGCTAGTATCTTCTTCCTGATATACTCTGTTTGTGGAATCTGTATGGTCGGTGCATAGTAAGATACATATACCAAAACAAAACAACAATAACAACCCACTCACTAAGACAAAGACTAATATTGGCATAGAAAAACAAAGAAACCCCAACAGAAATCAACAATCTATTCTGCTACCTCATAGCGGCAGGGGTCCATACTGGACTGGACAACCTCCCCCCAATAATCCACTAGGACCACTGAAATACTGAAATACTGTTACAGCCACCACCACAACCAAAAATCAGTGGCTTCTGCTGATTGCCAGTCTTGAATCTTCTTCAACTATGGCAGTACATTATGGTGCAGAAGGGCACTAGGGCTGAAGATAAGCAAAGCACACTCTTTTCCTTCTGTGAGGGAGGGTGGATATGGGTACCTTTATTGACTCAGCCTTCGATCCTTCCCAGTGGGTAAAATGAGTACCCAGCTTGTTGGGGACAATTAGCGAACACATTGTAAACTGCTTAGAGAGTGCTTAGCACTATAAAGCACTATAGAAATGCAGGTGCTATTGCTATTTGTGGCAGCAAATTTCAGTGGTCCATTTGTACGGGCAGCAGCAAGTGAAGAGGGCAACTCATCCATGTCTGATTTATGGTATTTTTATAATGCCCTATAACCAAGATTTTCTGGGTGGCAAGAAAAACCTTTAACTACATAATCTTATATATAAAACTAAACAACCCCCCCCCCCAAATTTAAATATATAAAGTGGGTATAGGTCACATCTCACAACACAGCTAGCCCTTAAAAATAGTTTGGAACTATCTTTTTGGTAATTTTTCCACAGAGTGAGCCATTTTCCATGTATGGAAAGATGCCCAAGAGCTGAATTCTCTTCCATGTTCCACAAACCACCACTAAGGCAATGTCTACAACAGAGGACAATGCATAGAAAAACAGATTACAGCCCAGGGCAGCTGAAGCACCAAATGGTGTATAAGAAGCCATCACATTTTAAGTAGTATCAAGTCCCACTAGACTTTTAAAAAACTTGTGATACAAAACATTTGTACAACATGGAAGATATTTTCACCAAGTACATTACTGTCTCATTTTAAATATACATGAAAAGACCTTCCCCACACAGTAAATTTAAGTGAACTTGTAGATTTACTCACTTCTCTGCATACTGGCAAAAACTCAAAGAACATTTGTTAAAGCTGCTGGTAATCAATAATGATGTACACAGAGACAGAAATTTGTACTCTAGCTCATATAACGTATTCTGTGATCTTATTTTTTTTTTTTCTTTTCAGACTGCTACCTCAAAAACCAGCCTTTGAAATGGACTCTGGGAGAGTAGGAAACTCCTAAGAAGTTAACAGTCAATGCTTTGGGAGAAATGATGTTCAGTTCACAGATTAACAGGTCATCTCAACCAATGTGAACCAAGAAGGTTTTAATTAGAGCCATCCATTAATCTGAAAGACACAGATCAGTAGATTTGTGAGATGTGCTTTTTGTTGTCCACTTACTCAGTATAAGTCAGATTGTTTTCTTCCCTCTTCCACCAAATTAGGAGGGTTACCTAATACCCCAGAGGACAGGTACAGAATTCAAAATGTCCTTAACAGATTAGAAAACTGGGCCAAAACTAACAAAATGATTTTCAACAGGGAGAAATCAGGACCGGTTTAAGGAATTTTGGGGCCCCCTGCAATGCTTTACTTTGGGGCCCCCATATGTTTATCTCAGATCAATGTAACCTAACCTATTCACCGTACAGGATGTTCAGATTATAGTAGGACCCCCGTATCCCTGGATTCATTATCCATGGGACACAAAACAGCACACCTACCATAGAGTCTTCCTAGAAAATGTGTCTTCCCTAGCCCTTTTCTAGGCCTTCCAAGGCAACTCTATGGTATTTTAAACCAGAAATCCCATTATTTTCATATTAAGGAGGCCAACACGGGGCCCTCTCTTGACCTCGGGGCCCCCTCTTGACCTTGGGGCCCCCTGCCAATGCTGATTTGGCAGACAGGTTAAACCGGCCCTGGGAGAAATGTAGGATACTACACTTGGGCATTAAAAATGAAATGCACAGATATAGCATGGGTGATACCTGGCTTGATGGTAGTGCAGGTGAAGGGATCTACCTCTTAGTGGACTACAAGCTGAGCTTGAGTTAGCAGTGCGATATGGCAGCTTAAAAAGAAAAAGCCAGTAAGATTCTAGGCTGCGTCCATAAGTATAGTGTCTAGACTGAGGGAAGTAATAGTGCCATTCTATTCTGCTTTGGTCAGACCTCACCTAGAATATTGTGTCCAGTTCAGGGCACAACAATTCAAGAAATATATTGATAAGCTGGAACATGTCCAGAGGATCGCAAAAGGTCTGTAAGCCATGCCCTATGAGGAGAGGCTTAGGGAGCTGGGTATGTTTAGCCTGGAGAAAAGAAGGTTAAGACGTCAAATGAAAGCCATGTTTAAATATTTTAGAAGATGTCATATTGAGGATGGAGCAAGCTTGTTTTCTGCTGCTCCAGAGACTACGACACTGAGCAATGGGCTGATGGTAAGAGCAGTTTGACCATGGAACATGCTGCCCCAGAGTCTCCTTCCCTGGAGGTTTTTAAACAGAGGCTGGATGGCCATGTGTTGGGAGTGTTTTGATAATGTATTCCCGCAGGGGGTTGAACTGGATTGGCCTTTTGGTCTCCTCCAACGCTATGATTCTATGATTATTTCTTAGGATGGAAAGACCTGGCAGTCTGTTGATTTCTTTTAAAAGAGAATATCCGGGGGAATAAAGAGTAGAGCTTGGAGAAATTATTTTTTGGACTATAACTCCCAGAATCTCACAGCCAATATGACTGCTAGCTATGCTGGCTGTGGGCTTCAGTGAGTTTAGTTTCAAAAGAGTAATTTTTTCTGAACTCTGGCAGCAAGAAGTGTGGCAAGTGGAGCAACAGAAAGGTTGGGAATATTGGCATGGTGAGATGGCCACGCAGAAGAAAAGACAGCTAGTTTGGTTTGATTGTCTGAACAGTTCTGGGAAACCCTGCCTTCAAATGATCAGTCCAGCTCTCTGGGTAACCTCAGAGGTACCCAGAGGCAATTTAACTCACCTTACAGAACTCTAGTGACTAAATGGTGGAGTTGTGAGGAAAAGAGAACAATATTATACCACCCTGAGTTCCCTGGTTGGGTAAAATATTATAAATAATAACTTATTCATAACTATCTGCAAGGCTGAGTTCAGCTAATGTTATTTGAATAAGTATCAAGGCACCCTTTGTGACACTGATAATTTAAACACTTTAAATTATTAAAATAGCTTTGTATTTTTATTTTGCCTTAATGTACTTATGATGTAAACATTTTTAAAGGGTAAACACCTTCCATTCTCAATGCATAAAAGATAACTAGTAAACATCATTTCATTATGCATTAATTGCATGCTTTATTTGGTGAACCTAATATACAGATGCTATTAAGTGATGAAATTAAATCCTTATTTGCATGAATAGTTGCATGACATGTTAAATAGCTATTTAAAACTGTTCAATCTGATTCTCTCTGAACTTTTTTTATTTTTTTATTTTACTTTGTCATTTTAACTGATGTCAGATAAGTTTAGATTCTACTGGAGTGGCCAGAAAAGATTTGCTTTTTTATTTAATATAATTTAATAAACAAGATGTACAAATAAAAAATGATCATAGGTTTTTCGTGAGTTTTTTCCAGGATGTGAGGCCGTGTTCTGGAAGAGTTTACTTCTGACATTTTGCCTGCATCTGTGGCTGGCATCTTCAGAGGATGGTTGGGTAGGAGTGTGTGTGTGTGTGGGTTTATATACTATGAGCCCCTGTTGGACAAGTTTACATAGGGACCACTAAATGCAGTGTGCAAACATGAATCAAGGAACATGAAAGACACTGCAGACTAGGCCAGCCAGAAATATCTGCAGTAGCAGAACATGTTATAAACCAGCCTGGACACAAAATGTTATTTTAAAAACACCAAAATTCTGGACCTGGCCAACAAGTAGCATGTCAGAATGCAGAGATAAGTTATTGAAATCCACAAACACTTGGACAACTTCAACAGGAAAGAAGAAACCCTAAAAGTAAACAAAATCTGGCTGCCAGTCCCAAAAAACACTAAACTCAAAACTCAGCACAAGCAAATGAACTCCACCCAGGGATAGGGGAATTTCCAGCAGACAATGGACCATTAGCCAACCATTAGCCAAACAGACATTAATCCTCCTTGCATATCTTCACCAAGAAACTAGCCGTTCAAATACACAAATTTACATATCCTCTCCAACAGGGGCTCACAGTATATAACCCCCCCACTCCTACCCAACCATTCACTGAAAACGCAGCCACAGATGCAGGTGAAACGTCAGAAGTAAACTCTTCCAGAACACGGCTTCACAGCCTGGAAAAAAAACACAAAAAATCTATTGATGCCAGCCGTGAAAGCCTTCGACTTCACAAAAATGATCAATAAATAATAGTGAATATTATTGGCAGAGTCAATATCACTATATGTAGACTATAGCACAATATCGGTATATAAAATATAGAGTATCATCCAAAATTATCCTTTATCTAAGTGCATTCTTCCAAATGTTTCTTTGGGTTGCAGGATTTTGCTTCCTCTGTCCCTATGATGGCTACTACAGCTAATAAAAGGACACCAAATTTCTGTAATGTCCATGTCTATCTATGTCTCCATTCAGTTCTTTAACTTTTTTTGTGTTAATTTTTCTAGTTTGGCAAGATCCCACACTTTTGCATACCATTTGCTAGCATTTAGATTGTCAAAGATTTTATAATTACAAGCTAATAGTTGCCAAGCCACTAATAATAAAGCTGTTTTAAGATGTTGGTGGAATAAATTAGCATTTGGATCATAAAAGATGTTCAACAATGCCAAGCTAGGAATAGGCTGAACCTGATGATTAGTAATCTTACCTATTTCCTGAAAGACTTATTTCCAGAACATGGAAATTTTCTCACAACATCACTACATATGAAAATAAGTACCAGATAAATTACAGGGCCTGTCTACACAATGAAAAAAGTCCGTACAGCTTTCAAAAGATCAGCCATCTGTACAGATGGCCGTTCGCACACACACGTGTCATTCAGAGGGGGCAGCAGCAAAATTCACCCCAAAGTCTGTGAGCAGCGGATCCGGGGCTTCATTCGGATCTCTGTGGGAAAAAATCCATACAACTTCTGAATGATCAACCATTTATACACTTCCGTTCATACACATACGAACAAGCAGTGTAATCTGATTGGCTGGCCAAACAGAGGTGGCAGGACTACAAAAGAGGGGAATCAGTAGCAGATGCCATGTTGTATTCCTGGCTACGTGAGCATCCAGTAAGTCGTGATACAGCTATTTTCACTGTTTTTTCATGTTTATTTATTAATGTAGGCAGGTTAAAATGGCTGTTCGCATCACAGGGAGCTTTAAATAAAAATATTAGGTGGCAGGAGATTTAAAACTGCTGGTTAGATCGCTCGCTGTGGCCAGCTGGGCAAGGGGGGTCATATGGAGTTTAGGGGGGGGGGAGTTTTATCCATCGTATGTGTTCAAACAGCTGCCTTCTTGGATTTTTTTATCCACTGTACAGATTATTTCTCCCTCGTGTAGATGAGGTCATAGTTTCTCAAACATTTCTGGAGAGATATGACAAAGACGAGAGAGGTTTGGTGATGTCATAAAGAGAAGCTCATCTCCAGCAACAATTGAACATTCTTTGCACTTCCCCAGAGAAGCCAATACACATCATTTAGCATTAGAAGACATTAACTGCTAAATGTTAACTGCTAAGAGTTATTTCTTATAAAAAGTTAATTGCATGTGGTCAGTCAAATTCTTCCCAGCTGTCCAAAACTGACAGCATCAACTTATTTTATTACTACATTTTAACCTCACTTTTCCTCCAGTGAGCTCCAATGTGGCTCCTTTTCCCCACTATTTACTGGACAGTGGACAGGGCAGCAACAAAAAAGAGTCCAGGTCCACTACTGGATCTGGATTCATAGGACCTTCAAGTCTCATATTGTATGCAACTACAGGAAGAGAGCTGGATCTGCCACCCCTCTCCTGCTTTCCAATGGCCAGTAAATAGCTGTGTTGTGGAGGGAGGGGTGCATCACCTAAAAGGTGGAGGTTTGTGAGACAGGGAGGAGACATGCTGTAGTTCTGCCTGATTGATCTTTATGGTGTGTCTTTCTGATCCAGTTTTTAAAGCTATGGGAGCCCTGTCAAGTATTCAGCCTGGCAAACCTAAAGCAAATGTATGAATAAAGATAATGGTTTCTAGGTGCATTATGGCAGGCATTCTGTTAGCGACATATGCATGAATAAGTCATGCTACAAATGCATAACTAACAGATTTAACTGACAGAAGCAGAAAAGCAGTTGTGCAAACAGTAACATTGCACATTCCACGAACCGCCGCTTCCCCCTCACAGCACACATCCAATGACATGTGTTGCACAATGTTGCTGTTCTGCATGGGAGTTGCATAGCGCTGGTGCAATATATCTATGCAAACAGATATGCCATGTGGAGAGGGTGTTGGATTGCAGTCATTGTATGTTAATACAGCAGTTTTCATAAGCTGCATATGTAACAAATGAATTCTCCTCAGAAAAGATTCTTACTTCAAGGGAAGTAACTTTTTGGTAAACAGAATGTACAGTATTGCATTGAGAACTCCAGACTAACAGGACAGCTGCTTGTCAGACCTATCTCATCTTACTCAAACCTTTAAAGCTTTATGGACAGTGCCACAATTTGCATCTTTATCCCTTTATACTTTGATTTCATTCCTACAAATATATGACTATGCTTACATACAGGTTAGTTGAAGACTGTGTTCCATTAATGCGTTTGAAAAAGTGGATTGAAATCCAAAAAAGCTCATACTAAAATGAATTACTTAGCCTTAGAGGTGCTGCTAGTTTCCTCTATTCTCCTCCCAGTTCCTTTTTATATTTAGTTAGGAAGTAGAAATTGTTTCCAAGAACCTATAGTGGGTCTGAAGTCCTCCCCTGCTAGCAATTTATCTTCTGTCGTCTACAATAAGACATTATGACCCAAAGGGGGTCTCCACAGGATATACTAGTACAAGTGAAGATGAAGATCACCCCAAGGAGTGGTTCATAACATCAGTAAGGAATCCACTATGCCCTACACAAAGCCTTCAGTTTCGTTAAACCAATAGTGTAAGCTGCATGTCATAATGAGGACATTTACTAGCCATTTATTTTTATTTTAATGTGAATATTGGAAGATGTGATTTTAAGCTACCTCTCTTTAAAAACTTTTGGATATTTTTGACACACATATTATGGGGAGGTAGCTCAGTGTAGAACCCATGGTCTGGACGCAAATGGTTCCATGATCAGTGTTCAATAATTACAGAAAGCAGCTGATGGGAACAGTTCTGATTGAGATCCTGAGCAGCAGGATCTGATTGAAGCAGTAATTAAGAAGGTTTATGGTCTGATTCTAATACAGCTTCACACATTCTTAAGTTCAAACCATACGCAGTACAAGTGTTCTTCTAAAGCAGTGCTTTTCAGGCTATCTGATGTGGGAGATGGGCAATTAATGTTTTCTAGTGTGTCAAGGACCAGCACTAAATTTGTGTTCATTGGGTACAATTGTTTCTTTCCTTTCTGGAAACTTGCCAAGGACTGGCTCAAGGACCACCACAGCTCAAGGACCACCAACCACTTTGACTAGCACTGGTCTAAAGCATGTTGGCATAATATCTAACAAGTAAAATGTAGCATGCCATCTATATCATGTGGTTTTCCAATTTTGCTGTCTGCTTAGGATTGCACAAGAGCAATGTGGGGGAGAGAAGTGTTCTTCTCCCACCAGATTAATGTAATATGGGTACTCCATCATGCCAAAGCCCAGAAGCAGATGAAAGGCCACTACTGTGGCCTCAGAGGAGAAAAGAAGAGGCAGTGTCTGCTGCACCTAATCCCCTCCCACACTGCCATTCCTTTTTCCTTCATAAACTGTTTTGTTGTTCTTTTACTTATAAAGCATCATATACAAGGATAGCACTATACTGTATAAATAAATAAATAGATGATGATATGTTGCATTCAGTTTGGTGAGTCATTCATATTTCAGTCATGCAATGATTTTTAACATTTGGTTCTACAAATATATCGGGTTTCAACTTGGAGAAGTCCCAACCATTGGCAGCTAATGTCTGAAATATGTGCAGAGCCAGAGGTTGAGAACCCGCATGAGCAGCAACCATCAGCAAGTCTTAGGTGGAGGAAGAATAAGTTCTCTGACTATCTGTTTTTCAGTCTCTCGGAGAGTTCTCAGATCTGCTTTCAATTTGACAAAAACCAATTTTCCTTCTGAATCACTGCTCATTCAAATATTGCTTATTTATCCACTGGGGAATGAACCTCATTCTCTTTTTCATGCTTCAGTATTGGCTTTGTCTTTCAAGATGTTAGCTAAACAGATGAGAGGACTTCATCTCCTTTGGGTTTTGAGGTACTGAACTGTAAGCTGGGAAAATTTAAATCCTCTCATCTTCTGCGAGAAACAACCACCTCTGCAATAAAAAGGGGAAAGGCTGAGCATGCCGAATCAGAGCCTGTCAGCATACTCTCTCTCTCTCTGGCTTTTCTTCGCAAACGAAGATTCAGGAAGGACTCATCCCGCGCTTTCTGCAAGCGCGCTGATGACTAAAAAGGCCAATCCGAGATAAGCAGGTCCGGTTGCAAAAAGCACAGCAGAAGGTCTCCTTGGGTGATGTTTTTGGGTTGTGATTCTTTCTGCGTTGTCGTTTCTCTTCAAGACTTGTTCGTCGTGAGTTCTCAAATAAGGCTGCAGCATTGTGGATAGTGCGTCTCCATGCCTCCCGATGTGAGGCCAGGGCGGACCACTGTTGGTGATCAATTTGGCCAAGCCTGAGATGTTGTTTCAGGGAGTCTTTGTATCGCTTTTTTGGAGCGCCCCTCTTACGCTGACCCGTGGTGAGTTCACCGTAGAGTAGTATTTTTGGGAGGCGATGGTCCTCCATCCTAGAAACGTGCCCTGCCCAGCGCAGCTGTGTTCTCAATATCATGGCCTCAATGCTGGTGATCCCTGCTTGCTCAAGGACAGCAACATTCGTCACATAGTCAGTCCAGTGTATATTTAGGATTGTGCGTAGACAGCGCTGATGAAAGCGCTTGAGGAGTCATAGGTGGTGGCGATAGGTGACCCATGTTTCAGATCCATAAAGGAGGATAGACAGTACGATGGCTCTATACACACTGATTTTTGTGCTTTGCCTCAGGTGTTTATTGCTCCAGACTCTTTTGTGAAGTCTTCCAAATGCACTATATGCCTTTGCTAATCTGTGATCGATCTCTTTGTCAATCTTGGCATCTGAGGAGATGATGCTTCCCAGGTAGGTGAACTGCTGAACGGACTTGAGCACTGATTTGCCGACGGCAATGTGGGGATGGTGGTGTTCGTCCTTTGGTGCAGGCTGGTAAAGAACTTCTGTTTTCTTCAGGTTGACTTCTAGCCCAAACAGCTCTGCAGCTGTTGCAAAGCAGGATGTTAGGCGCTGCAGAGCTGCTTCTGTGTGGGCAACAAGGGCAGCATCATCGGCGAAGAGCAGCTCACGGACTAGATAGTTTAGAGTCTTAGTGTGAGCCCTCAGACGGCTTAAGTTAAACAAGCTACCATCAGTACGGTAGCGTATATAGATGCCGTCGTCTTCTTCAAGCTCTGCCATAGCCCTTTGGAGCATCGTGCTAAAGAAGATTGTAAATAAAGTTGGTGCAAGAACACAACCTTGCTTCACTCCATTAGTTATTAGAAAGGGCTCTGAAAGAGCATCGCCATATCTGACTTGACCACGCTGTCCCTCGTGTAGCAAGATAATCATTTTAAGGAATTTGGGGGGACATCCTAGTCTTTCCAGGATCTGCCACAGACCTGAAAACTGGGGCAGAGTTAATAAATGCTAATGGGCAGTTAATCAATATATGAAGCCTGGGGGCCCTGAATCAAATCCAGCTTCCCAGCTGCCAAAGTAGAAGAGGTAGAGAACAACAGCACTGCTGGAAAGTAATCTGGCCAGAGGTGTGTGTAGTATGGGCCTATCAACTTACACTCCCTTTTCAAATTGGTTTCTATGAAAACTAGTTGCTGACCAAGGTTATATACCTAAATTTACTGGTATGCACATAAACAAGAAGCTGTAGAGATAGGTTGGCCTGGTTTCATTACGGACTCACTCACCTTGGTCAGACTGTGGTCATTTTAGCACAGTATTGTTCCCTCTGGCAGTAGCTCATTGGCAGAAGTCTTCCCCAACTCTAGCTGGTGGTGTCTGGAAGGGATTGAACTTGGGATCTTTTGAATGCAAAGCATATGTTATGTTCTAGTACTGAGTTGAGTCCTTCAGCCACAAAGCCGTGCTTTGGAATATTTAGGAGAGGCTTACCTAGCCAAATATATTTTTGTATATGCTCCTCTGATTGTGTGCTGCTGGCTAGGAATACTGAAAGCTGTAATCCCAAAAAGTAATTTTTCCATATTCTGAGTCATTACAAGGGAGAGGGGGAAAGATCCAACTTCCTGTTAAAGAGAATTTATGTTCCAGATTGGTAAATGCCTCTATGCAAATGAGATATATCTACATTGGACTTGGAGACACTTAGAACAGAAGAGAAGAAATAATGATTTAAAATCATTTGTCTCCTTTTCACCAATATATCAGGATGGAATAATCTGACAGTTTTGCTTTAACCTGCATTCAGATTTTTTAAGATGCATGCATCTGAGGAAGTAGACCTCTATGAAAGCTTCTGCTACAACTTCTTTCTCTCAATTAGTCTCAGAGGTGCTACAAGAACATTTTCCATACTGATATTCCAGACTAACACAGTTATATTAATTAGTTTTTATGGAATTTTAAAAATGTTTTATCACTAATGTGGCATTTTAATTATATAGTAGTTTAATCTCTTTTAATTCTTATTTATTGTATTATATTTTTAGCTATTGTTGTTTTTAAAATGAGCTGCCCAGGATCCCGCCATAAGGAGAAAGGCAGGAAATAAATAAATAAATAAATAAAATCTTTGAATTCTACCCCTAAGGATTATGAAAGGGCTATCTTAAAGAGGTGAATGGCCCAAAGTTCCCTAACCCTGATGTAATTATTAGACCAGACTTAAGAACTGGGAGACCTCAACCTGTGTACCCAGAACATGTTAAGATACATTGATCAAGTTACAGGGAGCAAGGAAATCTTTCACTCCTTTGCAAGTAGGAACAATCTCATATGTTTCAGTAACTAGTCAGCAAGATGACAACCTTAGTGATACAAAGACTAACATGAAGCAACATGCTCTCCACCTTTCCCCTAATACAATCTTTATTTTATTTTAATATTTTTGTTGTACTTCTGCAAGTCTCAGGAGAACTTGTTTCTCAAGTGACAAGCCATTTGAGTTCCAAATCTATAAGGCACTTCCATCAGAGTGGAGAAACTGATAACATGAAAACATGAAGAGCCAAACACACGTTAATGTTTAATGATACAATACTAACTCTCTCCACCTGCTGCTTGAAAACAAAAGCTAATTAAAAACAATATTAATCAAAGCATTTTCAGAAACTTAATTTTAATCAGGGCATTCTATTCCCTTTCTTGTTAAACATTCCATGCAGAAACTGCTGTTTTCTGTAGAAAAATGTCACATGTGAATATTGCACAAAACAAATCCTGACATGTTTTATGCCTAGCACTACAAAACAAATATGATATAATAGGCATTACTGAAACCTGGTGGGACGAGTCTCATGATTGGAATGTAGGAATAGAGGGGTATAACCTTTTTAAGAGAAACAGGCCTAACAGGAAAGGAGGAGGAACAGCATTATATGTCAAGGATATTTACACCAGTGAAGAGATCCATCACATCAATACTGGAAGCCAGGTGGAGAGCATCTGGATAAAAATTAAAGGGGAGGGAAACAACGGGGATGTTATTTTGGGACTCTACTACAGACCCCCAAGTCAGACAGAGGAATTGGATGATGCCTTTCTAGAACAGATGAACACACACACAGAAAGGAGAGATGTAGTAGTGATGGGTGACTTCAACTATCCTGATATTTGCTGGCAATCTAACTCAACCAAAACTTCAAGGTCTAGCAAATTCCTTACTTGCCTGGAAGACAATTTCATGGTCCAACAGGTGGAAGAGGCAACAAGGGGGTCAGCTATTTTAGATCTGATCCTAACCAACAGGGATGACCTGGTTAATGGGGTGCAAGTGGTGAGAGTGATCATGTTCTCCTGGAGTTTATTATACAATGGAAAGGAGAAGCCAGGCATAGTCAGACATGCATTCTTGACTTTAGGAGAGCTGATTTCAATAAACTCAGGGAAATACTGGGGGTGATCCTATGGTCAAGAATACTAAAAGAGGAGGGACCTCAAGACAGAAGGGACTTTCTCAAAAGGGAGATACTGAAGGCACAATTTCAAACAGTACCATTGAGGAAGAAAAATGGGAGGTGTCTCAAGAAACCAGGATGGATGACTAAAGAAATTTCAATGGAGTTAAGTTTTAAACGGAACATGTATAGGAAATGGAAAAAGGGGGAAATCACCAAAGAAGAATTCAAACAGATAGCGAACACATGTAGGAGTAAAGTCAGAAAAGCTAAAGCGCAGAATGAGCTCAGGTTTGCTAGAGGGGTTAAGAACAATAAAAAGGGTTTTTTTGGGGTATGTCCGCAGCAAAAGGAGGAAGAAGGAAATGGTAGGGCCACTACACGGAGAAGATGGCAAAATGCTAACAGGGGACAGAGAAAAGGCAGAATTACTCAACACCTTCTTTGCCTCAGTGTTTTCAGAAAAGGAAAAGGGGGACCAACCTGAGGATAAAGGAACAGAAGACACGACAGGGGAAATCCACCACATAATAAGCAAAGAGGTGGTACAGGAATGCCTTCTTAATCTAAATGAATTTAAATCTCCAGGACCAGATGAACTACATCCAAGGGTATTAAAAGAGCTGGCAAATATAATCTCAGAGCCATTGGCAATACTCTTTGAGAACTCCTGGAGAACAGGAGAAGTCCCAGCAGACTGGAGTAGGGCAAACCTTGTCCCTATCTTCAAAAAGGGGGAAAAAGAGGATCCCAACAATTATCGTCCAGTTAGTCTGACATCAATACCAGGGAAGATTCTAGAGCAGATCATTAAAAAGAGAGTCTGTGAACATTTAGAAGGCAATGCCATAATCACAAAAAGTCAACATGGGTTTCAGAGTCACAATTCTTGCCAGACTAATCTGATCTCTTTTTTTGATAAAATTACCAGCTTGGTAGATGAAGGGAATGCTGTGGACATCGCATACCTTGATTTCAGTATGGCCTTTGACAAGGTTCCCCATGACATTCTTGCAAACAAGCTTGTAAAATGTGGGCTAGACAAGTTAATAGTTCAATGGATTTGTAATTGGTTGACCGGCTGAACCCAAAGGATGCTTGGCAATGGCTCCTCTTCATCTTGGAAAGATGTGACCAGTGGGGTGCCACAGGGTTCTGTCCTGGGCCCAGTGCTATTCAACATATTTATCAATGACTTGGATGAGGGGATTAGGAGCATACTTACCAAATTTGCAGATGACACCAAATTAGGAGGAGTAGCTAATACCCTGGAGGACAGGATCAAAATTCAAGATGACCTGGATAAACTGGAGAGCTGGGCCAACGCTAACAAAATGAAATTCAATACGGAGAAATGTAAGGTACTGCACTTAGGGCGAAAAAATGAAATGCATAGATATAGGATGGGAGAGACCTGGCTGAATGAGACTACCTGCGAAAGGGATCTAGAAGTCCTAGTAGACCACAAGTTGTACATGAGTCAACAGTGTGATGTGGCAGCTAAAAAGGCCAATGCGATTTTGGGCTGCATCAATAGAAGTATAGTGTCCAAATCAAGGGAAGCAATAGTGCTGCTCTATTCTGCCTTGGTCAGACCTCACCTAGAATACTGTGTCCAGTTCTGGGCACCACAATGCAAAAAAGGATATTGACAAATTGGAGCGTGTCCAGAGGAAGGCGACTAAAATGGTGAAAAGTCTGGAAACGATGCCTTATGAGGAGAGACTTAGGGAGCTGGGTATGTTTAGCCTGGAAAAAAGATGGTTAAGAGGTGACATGATGGCCCTGTTTAAGTATTTGAAGGGGTGTCACGTTGAGGATGGAGCAAGCTTGTTTTCTGCTGCTCCAGAGATTGGAACACGGAGCAATGGATGCAAGCTCCAGGAACAGAGATTCCACCTCAACATTAGGAGGAACTTTTTGACAGTAAGAGCTGTTCGGCAGTGGAACGCACTCCCTCAGAGCGTGGTGGGGTCTCCTTCCTTGGAGGTTTTTAAACAGAGGCTGGATGGCCATCTGTCGGGGATACTTTGATCGTGATTTCCTGCATGGCAAGGGGTTGGACTGGATGGCCCTCATGGTCTCTTCCAACTCTGCAATTCTATGGTTCTATATGAATACCTGAGAGTTTTATCACAGTTGAAAGAAAATTGTTAAAATTTACTCATTGCTTCCTTCAAGAATGAAATTAGTAAAGAATTACATCTCTGCTAAGTGTATCTCTAGTTTCACCCAGACTATCTGTTGTGAAACACGTGGGGGGTGGGGGTGGGAATGGAACTGAGTATCATAAAAAAGAGCATAACTGATTGGCAGTTATCCTGAACAAGCTTACTCTACACAATATTTTCTGGAACTTCTTTCTAACAATATAAAATTTTATTAAACACTTTTAAATATAAAAGAACTACTACACAGTCTGAGAGGTGCTCTCGTTTAGCCCCAGGAATCATGGAATGTCTCCAAGAAGTAAGCAGAATTGCAGCAAGCAATTTTAAAACTTCGTATCTAGGTTCTAATGTATGCCAAGGGCAGCAACACCATAGCTGCATTTCTGAACCTTTTAAAGCATACAATCCAAATAATTTATGGTAATCAGGGGGGAAAAGGCCCAGTCATTCTCTTCTGTCAAATTGCTGAAAATAGAAAGGTGACTCCTAAGCACCATGTCTGAAATGCATGTACCCGTAGCTTCCTTCCAACAGTGTGCCACTAGTTTTTAACTGCCTTTTGCAGCTCTGCAGGGGGCAGCTCTAAGAGGTAATTATTTTTTTAAAGGAAAGGGGGGGGTCATGGATCTGGTGCTTTTCTTCCAAAGACTCATAGTTAGTTACATAAAATACTGTTCTATATCTTCAGTTTGAGATAAATCAACCATGATGCAAATCAATGAATTGTGATTTAGCCCTCAAAACAAGCCCAGCCACAAGAAACAAAACAGCCAGAAGATCTGGAATATGGATACTGAAAATGCCACTTTACAGAGACAGCTTTCCCCACTCTTGCCCCTTTGCTCCCCTTCTCATAGTGGGTAAAAAAGTGGGGAGGCAAGAGATGAGAACTTCATCCCGTTCGTCCACAGGCTTCTAGATCTGACATGTCCCAAACGTGCCAGCTCCCAGACCCCATCAAAACGAAGCAGCTTTTTTGTTCCTTACCTTCAAAGCTCCCAGCAAACAGGTAAATCCAGGTTATAGCAGGAACAAAAAGCAGAGTCAGAGAGGCAGCCAGGAATTTCCGTCGCCCTCTGCAGATTCCCAGCATTCTCTCAGAAGTGGAGATTCCCAACCTGGATCTGTTCCTATGTTGGAAGCATGGAGTCCACAGTCTCCCACATATTACTCTCTGAAAGAAAGAGAAGGAAACTTGATTTACACAACTCAATAGCTTGTCACTGCTACGTCCCCAGCCCAGCCAACAAAATCAGACTTTTCCACAGCCCCTGCAAAACTAATGTAAAAATAGGCCATGTGCTCTGCAAAAAAACAGTCCCAATTTCAGCATTCTGTAAAATGTCAAAAACAATAAATGAGTGCCTTAGAAGCATCATGAAAGAGCATAAATCAATAGAGTATCATATCATATCAGCCACACACACGACACACATTTTATGAAAAAGCAACAGTTTTATGCTACCCTTTGAAAATGAAATAAAAACTCCATTCTCCTTGATGTCTCTGCACAGGTGGTATTCCTAGGTAGATAAAACAGGACCACCTGTTCTGCAGCCTTTGCTTCCAAAGAGCAGCAGGCATACCAGCTGAAAATGGAAAATCCAGAAGCTGTAACAAATGGCAAACAAGAGCAAAAGTACCTTCTGAAGGCCTCCACAATATATTATATTTTTAGGGGTACAACTTACATGTTTTCAATGTATACTGAAAATTTTATAATGTGTGAATGTTAAAAATAAAAGCGTACAAATATGCATCACAAAAGTGTGTGCATTAAGGAGCCATGGTTCACTGAAACTTCTTCCTGGTTGTGAACTTCATTTGTTTATGCACAACTCATGTAATGGTCTTAAAACAGTGTACATTTGAACATCTTGATTCACTCCTTCACACTGTTATGTCACTTACCACAACACAACTTCAGTAGTCTGTCAAATGAACCAAGGAGGGAGGGAGGGGGACTTGCAAGAAGCTGATAATTAATATGATTTTTAAAAGCTGATTATTAATTGATTATTTTTTACTGTGGCTGATAGCCTAGTCCTCTAAAGTTAAATGGAGAGGTCAACGGAGACCTCTATTTTTTAGTCCCTCTCCAGATTAAAATGGGAAAGAAACCAATGTGATAGAATGGGTGAACCAAACTGTCACGGGTGAGAACATGGTGATTCTCCAGCTCCATAGAACGAAGTCCGTGCTCTACACTTTGTGAATGTCCAAGGATTAGTGGAGATGCAAAGAGGACTGCCTTCTATTGGTACAATTTCGTCTCAATTGCAAAATGTAGGCATTTGCAGTGTTGCAGTTGAATGACAATATGAAAATAAGTTTTTTTCAAGCAGAGGGCCACAAGTCAATGCCCTCAACAAGGGAGAGGCCAACATTGCTATACAAATTATTCTTGGCAGATAAACACCTCTGAGGATGAAAAGAGGGTGCAAGCTCCCAGCTTTTTGGGAACTGTGAAATAGCAGGAAAAGGAACAGTCAGACTTGTGGTAAAGAGTAATGCATTCTATGGTGCCCTTTCTCCAGAATTTGTTCCTGTACAATGTACACTGCATGTGTAGAACAAACCTTCCAAATGGGGAGTGAAAATTGAACTCTACAACATAAGATGAATAAGAGATCGAATCCAGGCACTGCTAGTGGTCTGTTGCATCAAATACTGAAATGGCTTGAAAAACATCCTGCTGCTGTTGGGCTTCCTGTCAATTTGAAATGTTAAAGTGAGTGTTGGATATACTAGAGGATTTCTTATTTGAAGAGGACTGGTACTTTAATTAGTTGAAGGGATATTTGTGCTCTAAGTTTGGAAGAAAGGCCAAGACAAATGTGTTGATGCTTGTGACCCTGAAAAGGAGGAAGACAGTTGACACCACTGCAACTTTGGGGTGATAGAAGATGGAGACTATGCACCATGGTTGATCTTTTAGAAGCTCTTCTGGTTTCAAAGAGATGGTGCATCACATTATCCATCTTAGCACCAAAAAGGCATTCCCATTAAATGGAAAATCCTTGATTTTCATTCTTATGTTCTTGGTGATACCTGACATTCTCAGCCAAGTACAAAAATGAATTGCCACTGCTCTAGACATAAACTCAAGGTACAAATGGTCAGGCTGTGTGTCACCATAATATTTTGTTCAGCTAGTCTATTTGCTTCAGATTGAAAGAGCATAGTGACATTTTTGTGGTCATGTGGACATTTTTTTTATATCTTTAGGAAGATATGGGAGGAAGGCTACAATCTTCTCCCACAAAAACTGCTGCTAAGCAGCCTCATAATGTATCAGTTTGCAGTCGTAATAGGAACAGGAACATTAACCTGTGATGTTAAAATATCGCTTTTCTACTTTTTTCTCCTTTCTTGTGGGAAGTTTCAATAACAGACTTAGGTGCTGGAAAGGAAAAAGGCACCATCCTCTTGTATTCTGTGAAGGTTTTTTTTTATTTGACGAGAAGTAGGAGACCTAGAGAATGGCTTGGTCCACAACTGTTGCACAAGGTGAAGCAGAGCTGGCAGAAATAGCACCATGATCCATCCAAGTACCTGCATGTACTTAGACACCCTGGAACACTGAATAAGTAATTGGAGAAGACTGAGGGGAATGGGAAGGACATTTGGCATCTTTGGGGTCTGTTCTCAATCAGAACAAACATCTCTGCAAGGTGAAAGAGGACTAGTATCTCCTACATAGAGAAGTTGGAGGATTTACGTGCTGATATACTGGAGAAGATTAATCTGAATCATCTCCATAACCCAAGGAATGAGATTTCTGGAACCAATCTGTCTGTTGTTGGATCTGGAGAGTCTTGATGCTGTTGGACAAGGAGATTACACAGTACAGAGAGAAACAAAGCTGAAGATGCAGTCAGGTTTTTGCTCTGGAGATCTCTGGTCACTGTCACCAATTTTGGTATCAATGTCATCAATATTGGTGGGACTGGTGGCATGATAGATAGAATCATAGAGATGGAAGAGAACAGAAGGGCCATCTAGTCCAACCCCCTGCCCTACAAGAATACACAATCAAAGCATTCCCAACAGATGGCCATCCATCAAAACATTAGAAAGACTTCCTGATGGTAAGAGCTGTTTAACAGTGGAAAGCACTGCATCAGAATGTAGTGGAGTCTCTTTCTTTGGAGGTTTTTAAACAGAGGCTGGATGGCGATTGGTAGGGAGTGCTTTGATTGTGGGCTTGCAGGGCAGGGGCTGGACTAGATGGCCATTGTGGTCTCTTCCAACTCTATGATTCTTTGATTCAGTGGTCTTTCAGATAGTCTCGACCAAAGCTGTATAGAGCTTTAAAGGTAACCTGCACTTTGAATTCTGTCTGGAAATGGACTGTTAGACATTGTAGCTGTTTCAACTGAAAAGTTATATGTTCCCCATAACCAACTCCAGTCAGCAGTCTATCTGCAGCAGTTCCTTGTTTTTTGTAAAACTAAAACTCTATTATCAGTGCCTTTGTCAGGTGTGGCCCATTTTAGGAATCATCTTCAACAGAACCTTAATCTCTCTTTCTCCTACTGAATCTGATAAGTAATTTTGTTGTTTGTTTGCTTAGTTTTCACAAACATAGAAACAGACAATTTGCCGTTTAATAGAGGTATTCCACAGAAGTGTCACTGTAATGTATAACTGGCCCACCTCACTTAATGGATAGATATTATAAACATTTTGTATTGCTACAAATCTGTGAACAAAAATATCTGAATTCCAATTCAGAAAAAGGAATCACAGAAAAAGGAATCCCAAAAATATGTTTATGTTCATAAGGCACTTGATGGTGGTCCAGTTGTTTTTGCTGAAGTTGATGTTTCTGATGACATTATACAGTGGGCCCTCAGTGTCTGCTGGAGATTAGTTCCAGACCCCTCATGGATACCAAAATCTATGATCAAGTCCCATTATGTACAATGGTGTAGAAAAATAATATCTTTTCTTGTATTTAAAATGCCAAACAGTAAGGTTTGCTTTTTTGAATTCTTCCCTCCCACCCCCAGATATTTTCAAGCCATGCTTGGTTGAATCCATGGATGCAGAACCTGTGGATATGGAGGGCTGACTGCCTATAAATAGGGACAGTTACAACATTAACTTTTAATGCTGAGAGAGTAGAAACAACCTGCAAATAGCTGATTATGCAAGGCAAAGCATCACTTCATGATAATAAAATGTATTTTATTCAGACATGTGAAATACAGGTGTAAATCCTCTATCAGCTGTGAAAAAGCACTGGGTGACATTGGCAAGGTTACTCTTCTGTTAGCCTTGTTCTCACATCTATAAAAATAAAGATAGCAGTCACCTCTTTCCAAAGGGAACACTGAAGATGAATGAGATAATTGTTATAAAGCACTTTGCGCCTTAAATGTGCCGTAGAAATTACTAGATAATTATCACCATGCAAACAGAGAACAAAGTAGTTAATACTCTTCAGTTGCTAATCCAGTCAGAGTTATTAGCAACACTACCAGAACAGTTGTTACATTCGTGCATTGCAAAATTTGAGACTAATTCCAGTCTTTTATCATAATTCCTAAAAGATCTTCTGTTTAGCTTATATACTTTATGGTGCTTCCTTGTTGGCTGGCATACACCACCAGCATTGGAATAACAAGAAATTAGAAAACCTTTCTCTGAAACATGATGAAACACATTTTTGATGTGCACAAAGTAATGCAAATATCACAAAAATCACTACTGCTATTAAATAGCAACACAAACAAGTGTTGGGTCTCATTTACATGGCTGGTTTTATTACAGTTAATTGCGCTTTAGCACTTTCCCGCATCAGTGGTGGGTAGTTTACATGGTGTATGTTTACACAGCTATATTTTGTGGCTCTTTGATTTTTACCGCTTTGAGATTCACACAGCCAAATGTGGTGGGGGCACGGCCAAGCATTGGAGAGGAGACAAAGGAATGCCATAGTAATGTCTGCCCTGGCCCCAACTCCGTGTGCTTAACAGCTGAAGGACGAAGAATGTCACCCTTTGCCTCTTCCCCCCCCCCACACAGCTCCCTGCCCACAAATCAAACTCCAAATGGAAGGTCTTTTCTCCTTGCTTAATAGCATTTTCTTGCCAAATAAACAGACTACCAGAATAGCAGGGAGAAAGAGAAAAGTTTCTCTCTCTCTCTCTCCCTCTCTCTCTCCCTCTCTCTCTCCCTCCCCCAATCACAGTGCAGCTCTGCTGCAGCCCTTAGTGAAATGGTTTCTCTCTCTCTCCCTCCCCCAAGCACAGGATCACAGCTGACGAGACGGAGCTTTACAGCAAAATAGCAGAGAGGAGGAGAAGGAATTCTTTTATGTGGGGAAGAGATGTTCCCTGACTGAAAATTGTTGGGAATCCTTTTTGTTTGCAAACTGGTTTGCAAAATAGCAGAGAGGATTTTTCAAAGTTTCCCAATCACTACTGAATCTCCCTCCCTCACTCCCCCTCTTTTAAGCCCACCCCTGCATCATAGCAACCAATCACAGTGCAGCTCTGCTGCAGCCCTTATGGAATGGTTGTTTACACTACCAATAATGTACTACTTTGCAAATATACCGGCAAAAGTAGCAACATCCCTTTCCACGCTATATTTGGGTGTTTTACCTTCCCCCCTTCTGAATGAGGCGATGCTGTGGTGCGATCCGTGGGAACAATGAGCTATCTTTGCGGTATATTTAGAGGAATATTTGCCCGTGTAAATGAACCCTTGGTCTTAGCACAACTTCTGAATGCCTTTAGCAGACCTCTTGAATGAAGTGCAAGCAATCCTTCCCTGACACCTTTCACATTTCCAGTGATTTTACTTAAAATATGTATACTATGGTCCCACAAGTTTGGCTGGCAAACTAATTTTGGAATAAAATACTAAGACAACAGAAACAAAAGACCTAACAAAAAGTCCTTAGAACAATACCTTAGATAAAATAATACAGCACAATATAACAAATTAAACAAAAGGAAACCCTCAGAGTGAGAAAAAACTCCCCTTTCTCTAAAATAACATTGCCTTTTGTCAAGTGATGGAAATTTGTGAAGGAGTATCAGACTCACTTTCTGGGTTGTACTGTGTTACTTGTACGGGAGCACTTTGTGGTTTAATGCTTCTGTCATGCCCTGCTTCCAGAACTTGGAAATGGACTCTGACTCAGAGACTGAAGCAATGGGCATGCCAGGACCTGCTGAACCAGAGCAGGAGAATATTCCAGAGCCACAGGCTTCAGACACAAACAATAGTGCAGCACCACCTCTGGCAGAGGGTCCTGCCCCTTCAGATACAGAAGACAACTTACCTATACCTACCTTCACATCATGGAGACAACAAAAGGAAGGTTTGAGGTGGTCTTAGCATATTTATAGGAAGCAGAAATCAGTTAAGCAGTAGCTATGTTAGTTGCTGCTCTATAAATATGCAGCATTGCCCTCCAGAGATTGTTGGAGATTATCTGACCTACTTGATTACCTGTTGTATTCCTGCTTGCTGTGTTTGGCCTGGACTGTTTGTTTATTCTGGACTCTGTTTGCCTGACCTGGATTTTGCTGGACTACCATGAACACTGTTTGCTAGACCTGGACCTTGTATATTGGACTTGGCTTCCGGACTTGTGTTTTGCTTGCTAGCAAAGTAAGTGACTGATTTCATGCTGCCTTGATTCCTTTGTCTGTAATTAGTTAGACTGTACTTTGCCATTGCTATTAGCTGTGTAGGAACAAGCCTTTGACTGGTTGCCCAGACATTGTTTGGACAGCTTCTCCCAACAAATAATTCCCAACACAGTATACCAGTTTCCCCAGAAGAAGGGCAGAGTACAATCTAGCTAGTCAATACTCTGGGGTAGGAATTATACAGCCCTCCAGATGTTGCTAAACAGCAGCTCCTAGTAGCAATAGCCAGCATAGCCAAGGATGAGGAATCCTGGGAGGTGCAACTCAGCAACAGTTAGAAGCTCACACAAATGCTCACCTCATTACATATAATCTGAGGTTTGCTATCTACAATCTAGATCAGGGTGGGGAGAATGTGGTCCATGGATATCATGGGACACTCCATGCCCTAGTTTTGTGGTCCCTGAAGTCTTGTGCCACACCTCCAAAATACCAGCTCCCACAGTTTCATTTTTAAAGGCCAATTTTGGACACCCAATTTGCTTAAAATGTGTCTAAATGTCTGAAATGCAGAAATTTACCCTCTTCCCCACCAAAAAAAAAAAAAAAAAAAAAAAAAACCCTCTAAAGCAGCCATAAACTGGCCAAAATAAGAACTAGAAATTATATGATATGATATCTGGTGTGTGTTGATGTGATAATGCAACCTGCTGAATGGAAGGCAAAAGGCATGAGAAATCCCCCCTCATTTTCCAGTCCCTGCTATAAATAGTTATTTATAGATACGGACATATAGATAATATATACACAACACACACAGAGGGATGTTCTTTCAAAATAAAGAGGAATATTTGATCACGCGAGTCATCATCTTGAGTCTGATGTGGTAGACACAGATTTACTTTTCCAGTGAGAATTAGGCCTATGGTAATGCTCCAAACATTTCTTAATCAATCTTTCATTCAACAGGAAGCACATGCACATATGCCACACCACACATTAGAAATCCATGGTGTTGACTAAAAAAAAGCAAGAAAAAGCTGATGACAACATTTTGCCATTTAATCATAGCAACCCCTGATATGAAAGGACTCTTTGTACTCAGCCACTAAAAGAGATCAGAGTTTGTGCGTATTTCCCTCAGAGTAGGAAAGTTATGTCTGCTTTGGTGGTTGTCCTTAAAAACAGAAATAGAATGCATGGGCAACAATACGCTTACAGAAATATGTGCATGTGTGTGTGCATGTGTGCACGGATGTGCGTGTACAAACAGGGAATGAAGGGGAATATTAAAAAATTACTGGCAGCATTTGAGGAAACTAACATACTACTCAATTCAGTATTCCACAAAACATGTTTTGCTTCTTTGATTATTGATAACCTATATTTACATACTGTCTTTCTTTCAGAGAGCTCAAAGCAATGTACATTGCTCTCTTCCTCTCATTTCATTCTCACAACAATCCCAAGAAGACTGAGGACTTTTTCAGACAGTACTTACCACACTAGGAGTTCTCGCAAGAGGCACAGCGCTGTCGCGCAGCAGGGGGTCCGTTTCGGACGCTGCAGTCTCTCTTCCAAAATCATCGGTGTCACTTCCATGAAGCACTGGAAGCGGCTGTGCCATATTTTAATCACGGAAGTTGCCCATGATTAAACTATGGCACGGCCGCTTCCAATCCTTCATGGAAGTGAAACAGATGATTTTGGAAGAGGAATGGCAGCGTCTGAAATGGACATCCTGCTGCGCGACAGCGCCGTGCCTCTTGCGAGACCTCCTAGCGCGGTAAGTACTGTCTGAAAAAGTCCTGACTGACTGACTGGGGGATGGAGGCTGACTTGCCCAAGGTCACCCATTAAGTAACACAGTTGAGTGATGGCTAGAACCTCGATATCCCAAACCCCACTCTAGCCACTATGCTGCACTCACTGGTTCTTAACTATTGACATATGATAGAAATGAACTTGTTTCTAATTTTTTCACAGAAAATTCATTCATGAGCAACGTATTGTACTAATTTGCCTTTGTTACACTTCTGTCTCATATGTACCAAACCCTGGTATTTACTTAACTTCTTAACAGATTTGCCTTTCAAGTATGTCACAAACTCTATCAACTTCCCCATGATTTCACTGGTTAAAGTGATGTATGATTTACATTTTGTTCTCTTTAAATTTAATGTTATTTAAAGAAGGATGAAAACAGTCTTGGAGATATCCAGTAACTTGAGAGTCAATTTATGAAAAGAAGGTAAATCTCTCTGATGTAGATTGTATTTTGCATTACATTTATTAAAATAAGAACCCTTGAACAATTCATAGCTGTGTTCAAGTAGGTAAAAATCACCTAGGTTTTGCTGCAACGCGTCAAATAGCAATCATTGAAACCTGAAACATTGGTTGTTGCTTTTTGTTTCAGTTTGAGGATATACTCTTCAAGACACTGGTTGCATTTATAACTTGTAATTACAGTAAGCATAATTACTTAACATTGTATTTGTTTTTCCATTTCCCTCCCAAAGTGTTGTTAATTCAGCTTAATCTTGGCTGCCTCCCCCCTCCATGTAAAATTTTCTTTTTCTATACATTCTCCATTCTTGTATTGTCTTTAAAATTGTTAGGGAGTGGATATTGCTGTTGTACTCATGTCCAGTTAGCATCTTTCCTAATAAGGAAGTTGTTGACCACTGTGTAGAAACAAAACTGGATGGATTCGGCCTTCACTCATATCAAGTATGGCTCTTCTTGTGTTCTTCAACTTCTCAACTTCAGAAAAATATATCCTTGTTTGGATTATTCTTAAAGAGAAATACTGGTTCCCTTGGATGTGAAATGCTCAATGATACTTTCATGGTGAACACACGAATAACACAATATATATATATGGTAGTCTGAAATTTTCCTTGGGTACAAATTCAGGCTACACAATTAAGCTCTCTTCAAATTATTGCCAAATAGAAATATGTCCAGGAAGGAACTGCGGGAAAAGATATATCCTTCTGTATAATTTCAACTCTGAGTTAAGCAAAACTCAACATCATCTACAACGGTACAAAGAGTAAAAAGAAAGTGAGTTGCCAAGCACAGACAGAGACACAGGCACACTAATGAAATCCAAATATCACATAGCTGTATTCATGATCATGGAATTCACTACTGGTAGGCAGAAGAAGAAACCTTAAAAGTAAACAAAATCTGGCTCCCAGTTTTGAAATACAATAGAATCAAAACTCAACACTTACAAAAGAATTCCACCCAGGGACAGGGGGATTCCCAGAAGATAATGGCCCATCAACCAACCATTAACCAGATAGACACTAATGAGCCTTGCATTTCTATACCCAGAAACTAACCATTCAATTACACAAATTTACATATCCTCCCCAAAAGGGGTTCACAGCATATAAACTCCATATACACACCTACACAACCATTCTCTGAGAATGCCAGCCACAGATGCAGGCGAAACATCAGAAACAAACTATTCCAGAACACGGCCTAACAGCCCGGAAAAACCCCAAGGAAAATCTAGACATTCAGCTTCCATTTCCATGGCAGCACTCAATGGGATTTAGCAGTTTCCTATACAAATGCTCATATGGGGTATGTTCCAAGATTAACTACACAGAACAGTCAGGATACATAAAGTAAATTACCGGTGTAACTGTATAATTTTTGTTTTCTCCGTGTATTATAATGCTATGGTTCTATTTTCTCAGAAAGTAAGTAAGAAAGAAATTATATACATCACTTCTTAACTGCTTTTAATCCTTTTGGCCATAAATGGAGTAGTCTTTACTGTTATATTTTCAGCACTATATGAAGTTAAGGCAGGAAACAAATTGAAGTGCCCCAACCTAACATTAAATGCATTATTTAGCAGAACACACTGCAATTAAGTGGGCAATGGTAATCTCATAACTCTCTAGAAGAAAGAATGTTACATATCGGCCAATTATTTTAAAACAGGTATAAAACCCTTTCCCCCCACTGTGTGTACAAAGTTGCTGAAAGCATACCAAATTGTTTCCTAAAACTAAAGTTTATCTGTCTATTGTATATACTTGGGTTTGGCTAAGCAATGTCTTGAGTCTCGAAGGAGAAAGGCAGGACATTAAATGATAAATAAATGAAGTATTTTACTTCAGGACTAGTTGTTAAAGCATGACAAATAACAACTATGAAAAATCTTAATAGTTCACTATAGGAGGAAAACTAAGTGTGGGACTATGACATATAAATATGTTCACATTTAAAGATCAAAGTGTGTACATTTGGTTGCAGATAGGTATACTGTTTTGGATTTTTAAGGAAGTTATTCAGGAGGCTATGATACTCTCTCTGGCTTTTCTTTGCAAACGAAGATTCAGGAAGGACTCATCCCGCACTTTCTGCAAGAGCGCTGATGACTAAAAAAGCCAATCCAAGATAAACAAGTCTGGTTGCAGAAAGCATAGCAGAAGGTCTCCTTGGCTGATGTTTCCGGGTTGTGATTCTTTCTGCGTTGTCATTTCTCTTCAAGACATGTTTGGCGTGAGTTCTCAAATAAGGCTGCAGCATTGTGGATAGTGTGTCTCCATGCCTCCCGATGTGAGGCCATGGCGGACCATTGTTGGTGATCAATTTGGTCGAGCCTGAGATGTTGTTTCAGGGAGTCCTTGTATCGCTTTTTTGGAGCGCCCCTCTTACGCTGACCCAAGAACTGTTAGCCATTTTTCTTCTGTGAAATGTTGAGGGGATATAGAAGCATTGAGATCACACATTCACATTCACACACACACACACACACACACACACAATTTTTAAATGAGATCTAATATGTTCTAGATGCCTGATTTCATGTTTCAGAAGTTCATACTTTCAAGCAGAATATTAATGCTCCTCTTAACCAGGGAAACTTAAACTGTATCATCAAACAATTGATAAACATCTACAACACATCCTATTTAAATTATCACTCCAAAAGAACTTTGGTACATGTAATTTAGATTGAGGGGATTATATTAGAAATTTTGTCTACACCAGACTACAAATCCCAGGATACTTAATGACATGTAAAACTTATAGAATCTTATTATTATTATTATTATTATTATTATTTTATTCATTTATATCCCACCTTTCTCTCAATAATGAGAGTGAAGGTGGCTAACAATGTTTGAACCCTGTAAGCTGCATCTCCATCTTGAAAAAATATTGTAAGGTGGTATAAAATCATATGGAGATGAAAACATAAAAGAGTGATGTAAAACTAAAAAAAAAAAAAAACCCACAAAAGAGTGATGTAAAAATAATTATCATTCTCATACATAAGAATAACCAGTTTTCTCACAACAGTGTGAGACAGAATAATATAATCATAGAATTGGAAGAGACCACAAGAGCCATCCAATCCAACCCTCTGCCATGCAGGAATACACAATCAAAGCACTCCTGACAGATGGCCATCCAGCCTCTGTTTAAAAAACCTCCAAAGAAGGAGACTCCATCACACTCCGAGGCAGCGCATTCCATTATCAAGCAGTTCTTACTGTCAGAAAGTCCTTCCTAATGTTTAGATGGAATTTCTTTTCCTGTGGCTTGGGTCCATTGTTCCATGTCTTAGTCTCTGGAGCAGAGGAAAACAAGTTTGTTCCCTCTTCAATATGACATCCTTTCAAGTATTTAAACATCGCTATCGTGTTGCGGATGCCCAGAAATGGATACAGTATTTCAAGTCAGGTCTGACCAAAGCAGAATAGAGTGGTACTATTACATCCCTTGATCTAGAGACTATACTCCTATGGATGCAGCCTAGAATTGCATTGGCTTTTTTAGCTGCTGCATCACACTGTTCACTCATGTTCAGTTTGTGGTCTACCAAGACTCCTAGATCCCATTCATATGTACTGTTGTCAAACCAGGTATCACTCATCCTATATCTGTGCATTTCATTTTTTTTCCCCTGCCTAAATATAGTACCATACATTTCTCCCTGTAGAAATTCATTTTGTTTGTTTGGCCCAGCTCTCCAATCTGTTAAGGTCATTATAGGATGTTTTGTGTATTTATATGACACTTCAAAAAATATGCAAATATTTTTGCACAAAAAGTGTATTGTTCACAAAACATTTTTTCTGTGCGAATATGCTGTTTACTGCAAAAAAAAATTGGCATAAAACAGGATTTTTGCATGACCCCCCCCCCCCACACACACACATCATTTCCAGATTTCCCAAAGCATTTCAACATGTACAAATACTGGTTGCAACTGCACAGGCATATTCACTTCTTCTTCAGCAGGAAGAAAATTAAGGAAATTATTTGTTCTTGTATGCAATGACAAAATAATTGAATATTTACATCAGTACTCAAGAAAATCCTTTTCTCACCAAGTATAAAAATATTTCCAATTTGTACGGTTCACCAACACAGTTGAAACAAATATAGTTTGCACTGTGGTTATGTCCTTTGAGTCTTAATATTATTCAGATTTTTATAACAGAGATGCAAAACACAGTGAGGGACTACTAATTAATTTAAAGAGAACTGGTACTTCACGAAGTATACAAGGCAGACAGGCCTCTTTAAAATTTCCCTGATGAACCAACCAATCCAGATAATTTGTAATGCTATTACAGCAGGCCGAATACATTCCTAAACAAAATGGCTAGAGGGCAGTTCTTAGTGGCTGCCTCACAAATGAAGAAAAAGCAGGTTGAGGAGTAATCTCAACTCTCAGTGAGTGTCATATTTGCCATTAATTCAACAATGAGTTCTGCAGTACTACCGGAAAGGGAAGGACCCTTTGCTGATGTCACTGTGAAAAAAAGAACACAAACTTTCTCAAATTTTTACTCCAGATTTTTTGTGAAGCCAATTCAACTGCTACAACACAACTTCCCTCACTGAGCTGGCTGTCTTTTCCAGCTGGAAAGGGAAGGGCACTCTGCATATGTTCAGAGGCATTTGCACTATTTTCCCACTGGATAGTAAAAATAAGTGTTTGTTATTAATCTTGTATATAGTTTTTCAGACTCTGAAACAGATGGAATCTCAGAATACTAACAGGGCTTATACATATCTCAATGTCTCACAATGAGCAAGGACAATAAATTAGTTCATTGCTGACTTTGCAGCTTCAATCACTGACTTAAGACTTGGATAAGGATAATTTCAACTCTGAATCTCTTATCAAAATGTTCACTGAAGAGCACTGAACTTCTTTATGTTTTTCACAATCTTCTCAAACAGTTGATTAATTGGATTAATGTTAGAGGCCCAATATTATCCTTGAGTCACCAGCTACCCATCATCAACTGAAAGAAAAACTGCTTCAAGATATCAATGTTTGAATTATGATTGCTGCAGAATAAACAATAATGTCTAAATTAAGGTAAGAAATTTTCTATGATTGAGGCCGCTCTTTAATCCAATTTAAACAAAACCATTTGTGACACCATTTGAGTGATATAATGCCAGTCTTCCTATATTCCTCCCCCAGATGACATTAGGAAATGAGGAAGCTTTATTGTTACGGCCAAGAAGAAAAATGTTATGGTTTAACTTAGTGACAGATGTAATTTCTCTCTAAAAAGGAAGTGCTGGCTGCATCTTGAAATTTCAGCAGCAGGGAAACGTTTTCATCCAATGTTGTTGTGACAAAGTATGATTTAAAAAAAAAAAAAACCCAAATCCACAATCTAAAGAAGTAGTGGTATGTGCATTTAGGTCAACTTGAAATTAAATGGACAAGTGTTCTAGCTTAACTGATTTCTATATTAGCTCGCCTAGAAAAGTACATAAAAAATATCTATACACCTTTTACTGGTGTTTTCCCTCCAATTAGTGCTATTGGACTTTTACTAGGGTGGACTAATAATAATAATAATAATAATAATAATAATAATAAATTATTTATATCCCGACCCTGTACAAAACGCAATTGGGGTGGCTTACAACAATTAAAATATACATCCAAACCCTCAATCCCAGCCCCCCTTAAAATACAATTAAATAATTTAGGAATTAAAACATACTTTAAAAATAGCAAACAAACAAACAAAACAAAGAATAAAAATGAACAATGAACAGTGGATGTGGAGAGATCAGGACAAGCTAGATTTCCCCCTTTTTTTTTTTTTTTTTTTTGATGGCCGGGTATCTATTCAGGAAAGGCCTGCTGGAAGAGATCCGTCTTAAGAGCTTTTTTAAAGCTATTTTGAGTGGTGATATGATGGATCTCATCCGGCAGGCTGTTCCATAATCTGGGAGCAATAGCCGAAAAGGCCCTCCAGGAGTTTGAAGAAAGCCTAGTTGTTTAAGGTTGTAACAAATTCCTCCCAGAGGACCTAAGTGCACAGGGAAGATTATATGGAAGGAGGCGGTCCCAAAGATAGGTTGGACCCAAGCCATTTAGGGCTTTAAAGGTGATAACCAACACCTTGTACTGGGCCCGGAAACTAATGGGCAGCCAGTGGAGTGATCTTAAGATTGGTATTATATGGTCTCTTCTAGAAGTACCCGAGATCAGTCTGGCTGCCATATTCTGTACTAGTTGAAGTTTCCAGACCAAGCACGAGGGTAGCCCCATGCAGAGTGCATTACAGAAATCAAGACGGGAGGTTACCAGAGCATGTACCACAGTCTCAAGATCCCCGACTTCCAGGAAAGGGCGCAGCTGGTTTATCAGCCAAAGCTGATAACAGGCACTCCTGACCATCACATTTACCTGATTCATCATCTGGAGCGACGGGTCCATGAGCAACCCCAGACTGTGAACACAGTCCTTGGAGGAGAGTGTGACCCCATCCAGGACTGGAGATTATATCCCAATGCCTGGGTTCGGAGCTGCTACCGTGAGTACCTTCGTTTTATCTTGGTTCAGCTTCAATTTGTTTTCCCTCATCCAGTCCATTACTGCCTTAAGACAATCATTAAGAGAAGAGAAGTCAGACCTGAAGGCCGAGGCATGGAGAAATATATCTGGGTGTCATCAGCGTACTGATAGCACTCCACCCCATGCCTCTGGCTGATCTCTCCCAGTGGCTTCATGTATAATTGAATAGCATCGGGGACAGGATGGCACCTTGTGGGATGTCACAATTAAGCTCTTTCCTTGTAGAGCAACTGTCCCTGAGCACCACCCTCTGAAATCTGCCCAAGAGGAAGGAACAGAACCACTTCAGCGCAGTGCCTTCAATTCCTAGACTTCTCAGGTGATCCAAGAGGATGTCATGATCTATTGTAACAAAATCCGCTGAGAGATCTAGTAGCACCAACAGGGTCACACTACTCCTGTCGATGCTGAGGCGAAGGTCATCAGCCAAGGCAACCATGGCAGTCTCAACTCCGAACCCCGCCCTAAAGCCAGTTTGAAATGGATCTAGATAATCAGTTTCTTCCAAGACAGCTTGGAGTTGGAGAGCAACTGCCCTCTCGATCACCTTGCTCAAAAAAGGTAGTAAGGAGACTGACTTATAGTTCTTCATATCCAGAGGGTCAAGGGAAGGTCTTTTTAGGAGTGGTCTAACCACCGCTTCCTTCAAGCAAGATGGAACGTGACCTTCAACGATCGTGAGTAAAAATCGCCGAAATATAATGCTCAGATGTCCCAGCGGTACTGCAACAGTACCGCTAGGGACGGGCGTCATGCGAAACGGACGCCCTGCAGCGCTGCAGCCTCGCAACGTGGCGAGGCTACTAGCGTTGTTTTTTCTTTGTCCAAAAAAGTCCTTAGAAAAGAAAGCAGACTGCTGAACAATATTATATACCCTTGTTTTCTTCTGTTATTTACATTCCAATCTTATGTATGTCATGTATTAATTCCTATATGAGGATATGATTAAGAATAAGGAAGTTGCACCAAATGACCAAGTAATCTGTTTCAGCACAGCATCACAGCATGGACAAAGTGCACTAGTTGTAAACAAAGGGAAGAACTTTTTTTGGTGGAAAATAAACGTTCTCCCTCTCACACTCGCTTGCTTGCTCTCACTCTCTCTCTCTCACACACACACACAAGGCCTTTTGGACATTAGTGCACATCGCTCTGCATTTTTTCTTTTAAAAGCATTGTTTTTGGATTTCACTTTTTTTTTTTACAAAATATCAAATTTGTGAACATTGTAACTAAAAAGTTTTAAAATATGCTCAATATGTGCATTTTTAATACAGTATTTATGTATTGCTTGCTTAGTTTGTCCCAAGCTACCTCATTCTACAATGGAAAACCAGAAATAGATTACAAGGTAAAAGTCAGAGATGTGAATCATTGCTTGTTTCTGTCTTACATGTGAAAATGAAAAATTTCAAGACTCAGTTATCTGCTGGGCCAGATTGTGAGAGTTTCTGTGCATTTTTCAGTTTAATGTAATGTACCATATTAATACCTTCAAACAATATAAAATAATTTTAAAATATTAGAACAATAAAAAGATACCAAACAAACCACATTGAAGACCTTTCTCCATAGCCGCTTAGTCATCCAATACTTGTTCAAATAAAAATGTCATTATCTCCTGGCAGAAGGACAGAGGGGAGGGCATGAGCCTAGCATCCAATAGCAGAAAGGTCTACAATCACCAAAAAGGTTCTCTTCCATGTCCCCATCAAACATACCAGATGTTAAAACTCAAGAAAGCTCATACTGGGAGATGCAGCTTTTCAGATCTTGTTTTATTTTATTTTTTACATTTGAGAACTTTTTTGCAATAAATAAATAAATCACACAGGATTTCTTTTTGCAAAATGGGTTTCTGTAAAACAATGTCTACATAACAAAATATCTTTTTGTTCAAAGCAAAAAGTTAGTTGCTCAACCAACTTTCTCCCCTCTTTTTGCTATTTCTATAACAAATTTTTAAAAGCACTGGTTTTGAAAAAAATTCAAAACCCTTTCTTGGGGGTGGGAAAGGAAGTGGTCTTTATATGCCCATATCCAGGATCAAATATTACTTTTCTCCTATCTTAGGAAGATCATACAAGATCTTGTAACTTATCATAACACACTTGGGAAACTGTAAAGCCCTGTGGTTGATTAACAATCCAGAGGTCGAGAGACAGGGTATCAGAAGCTGGGGAACCAAAACTGACAGGAGGTCATGCAGAAGACTAGTCTGGATTCAAGAACAGGGCAGTCTCTGAGCTGGCTTGGATGTCTCTCACAGAGTGGGCAATTATTTGTTTCCAGCAGTCTTGAAGCATTTGCTGCCTGTCTTATCTAGGCAGGCTGATTGTCCAGTGCCAACAACTGGGTCTGCACTAACTGGTCAGTAGTGTGCTGAGCCTCTCCTCAAACACTCCAGTCTGGCTGGTATTTCCAAAATAATTTTGACTGGGTTGAGATTCTTCCCAGGTAAGTAAATTCTAAAGAGGCTTAGTCTCTTCTCAAGTCAATGATCTTTATCAGCAATACTAGGGGCTCATCTACATGAGCCAAGATATACTGGTTCCCTGCCAGCATATCATTGCCATGGAGCAGGCCTATTGTTCCCCCATTACGTGTATGAAATGGAAGGAAGTCCTGACTGGCACATTGGCTCCGTAGTGCAGCTAGTGTCGCCGTCATGTTCCGTGGTCTCCTAACATCAAGGAAGCTAGCTACAACATGTGACCAAGGCCTTGGTCACATGCTACAGGACTCCTTCTTGCCTTTCAGGAGAGCCAAGGAGGTGGCAGTGGCAGTGAGGGCCGGCCTGCTGGGACGGGTGCCTGTAGACACATGGGGCCCAATTTATTTTTTGCCAGTGATAACAGAGTAACAGGTATTAGTTTAAAATGTTGTAATGGGCACCCCACCTTTCCGGTGTATCTGCCCTGAGGGTGGTGAAGACTGCCAAGTGGCAAAACAGGACAAATACCTTGCATTGTCAGGGCTGCAGGGCTCTGAGATGGGAGCAAGATGGGATATATTACCTGTCTAGACAAGCCCTAGGAAATCTAACCATGGGTGCATCTACACTAGAAATAATGCAATTTGACCCTACTTTAAATGCTGTAACTCCATCCTATGGAATCCTAGGATTTGTAGTTTTACGAGGTCTTTAGCCTTCTCTGCCAAAGAATGCTGGTGTCCTATATTTCTCGTGGCAGGCTACAGAGACTCAATAAATCAGCTTTCATAGTTCAAAGGGAGTAGGCAAGTCTCTTCAGCTTACCAGCATGGAGAGTAAACACATTCCAATCCAAGAGTCAAAACACAGAGTGCCAAGAAGCCGAGCAAACAGTCCAAAGGGGTAATTCAGAGACGAAGGCACGAAGGCAAAGGTGGGGTTCAAGATAACAGCTAGTCAGTCAACAATCACAATACGGCATGGCATTCACCAAAACAGGTTGGTTGTCAGCCGTGCTCTTTCGGAGGAGGTGCTGGCTATTTATGGTCCTGCTGCACCTTGTAGGAGTTGCCTGATTGCTTCCTGCTTCCTATTTAACCTCTCTGTTGGTCAGAGAAATTTCTTGACCAGCATCTTGATGATGCTGAGTAAGGCTAGGTAAGTCCATATCCTGTTCTTCCGGGGTTTGTGGCTGTGGAATATTCTGTGCTCAAATGAATGAGCCTGCTGGGTGTTCTGTCCCTCAGAGACTTGTTGGACACTCTGTTCCCCAGCATCTGGTAACTGCTGGTCACTCTGCTCTAGTTCAGGCATGTCATCCCAGTTTTCAGATTCCTCCTCACTGTCCTCTGAGCGGCAGGGCATAACACTACTCTCCTCTCCAGCATCATCCCCCTGGACCTGACAAGGACCCGTCTTATCGGGATAGCGGGCATGAAAGGCATGGACCAGGTCAGGGGCAAGGACATCTGGTGCCTCACAAAACTACAAATGCCAGGACTCTATAGGATGGAGCCATGGCAGTTAAAGTGGTGTCAAACTGCATTACTTCTACAGTGTAGATGCACCCCCCAGTCTGGACTAACCAGACCATTAGTTTATCTATGGAACCCTGACAAATGAAACAAGGTGGATGGCTGCAAATTGTCTATAAATAAGATGCTATTTATGAAGTGCCCTCAACAGGAAGGCTTACCTGGGGCCCACATTCCAATTTTTTTTTTAATCTTTTTTAGTGTCAGGTAAAGACATTTGTTTTCCTGAAGGCATTTAGCTTCTTAGGTTCTTATTACTATTTTAACCTGAGAAGCTTTTTTACTGTATTACGTGCTTATTTCACTGTTGCTGTTTCAGCCTCCTCTGTTCAATGAACTATCCTGAGAACTTTTTGTTATACAGCAGCACATATACATCATAAACAAATTAATAAATAAAAATATAAAGTATTCATAACATATGCTTTGCTCTACGAACACCTTCGGGCTTATATTATGCTGTAAGGAATAATGAATCCTTCAAACAAGGAAACACCCAGAAGGATTGATGTGAGTGATAAAGCCATTCCTATCAATGTAGCTGAAACAGTGTCAACAAAAATGTTTTATTTAGTCAATTTAGCAGGTGTTAAGTCATTGTATAGTACAGAGAAGGAGCATGTTCTGAGGCTGCATGACAAAATACACACACACACATATACACACACTCTTACTCTGAGGCATTTCCAGTTTTGACCACATCTCTTTGAGTACGTCCATGAGTACTCAACTTATATTCAATGTACCATAAAAACATTTTGCAGTACATGATCAGAGTGCAAAATAGTGGGATACATTCAACAATACTAGTATGGGAATACGTTTTCTGTCATTAGTAGAATCATAGAGTTGGACGAGACCATGAAGGCCATCGAGTCCAACCCCCTGCCATGCAGGAACACACAATCAAAGCACACCCAACAGATGGTCATCCAGCCTCTGTTTAAAAACCTTCAAAGACAGAGTCTCCACCACAAGGCAGTATGTTCCACTGATGAAAAAGCTCTTACTTCCAGGAAATTCTTCCCCATGTTAAGGTGGAATATCTTTTCCTGTACTTTGAATCCATTGTTTCATGTCCTATTCTCTGGAGCAGCAGAAAACAAGCTTGCTCCAACCTCAATATGACGTCCCTTCAAATATTTAAACATGGCTATCATGTCATCTCTTAACCTTCTCTACATTTCTCCCTGTTGTAGTAATATAGTTTTCTACATTCTCCTTGTTGAAATTCATTTTGTTAGCTTTGGCCCAGCTTCCTAATTTGTTAAAGTCATTTTGAATTCTGATCTTGTCCTCTGGGGTATTAGCTACCCCTCCTAATTTGTTGTCTTCTGCAAATTTGATAAGCATGCCCTCGATTCCATCATCCATGTCACTGATGAAGATGTTGAATAGCACTGGGCCCAGGATAGACCCTATGGCACCCCACTAGTTACTTCTTTCCAGGATGAAAAGGAGCCATTGGTGAGGACCCACTGGGTTTTTAATAAACTGTTCTATTATGGTCAAAGTGCGGGATGAGTCCTTCCTGAATCTTCATTTGCGAAGAAAAGCCAGAGAGAGAGAGAGTTTTTAATCAAATTGTTCATACTTATTGAGAGAACTAAAAGCTTTTTCTCTATTTAAAATGCTAACTGAATGCACCAGATGGATAAATTATTCTATCTTTGCTGCTGAACCATCATTTCCTTTGACCTTCTACCATACAGCCTTCTCTCACCCCATACCAGAAGTTCCATTTTCAGAGGATAAATTATGAGCACCTATCTTCTCTCATCCCCTTTCCACAAATCACACTGATTTTCCAACCATGACTCCATTTCTAAACCACTGTGTGCAGCCACAACTGTTACTCACCCAATTGCACTCAGAAAGAAACCAGAAAAGGCTTTGAGGAAAAGCTATTCCTTGCCAGTTATCTCATATCTCACTCTAAAGACAGATACCTTGAAAGGGGGACCCCTAATTGTGTTAAAGTTAAGAGAACTGCCAACTCTCCTGATTTTTATCAGCGCAGTCCTAATGACCAATATGTCCCAAACAGAAGATATCCTTATGTCAGGGCAGAAAATGCTCTAAAATTATATACTGAAAGGGAAATATAACAATATCAAGGGTATTTTTTAAGTAACAAAGCATTCTTCCTCATCATAGAACCACAGAGTTGCAAGTGGCCTCATGGGCCATTGAGTCAAACCCCCTGCTCAATGCAGGAACACTAGCTAGAGCATCCCCAGCAGGTAGCTGTCCAGTCTCATTTTGAAGACATCCAGAGAAGAAGACCCCACCACCTCTAAGCAATTGGACTGCAGAACCACTTTCACTGTCAAGAAGTTCCTTCTAATGTTCAACTGAAATCTACTCTGTTGTAACTGAAAACCATTAGGCATAGTTCTACCCTCTGAAGCAGAAGATGTCATGCCCCATGAGCCTGATGAGGCTATAAAGTTGGAGGAGGACATGGCAGGGAATGGCCCTAGGGACCCTGGCACAGGTTTATCTACACCTGTGCCAGCAGGGAACCCTGACAACCTAGAGGCTTGAGTAGAGGAAGAGCCTGGTCCAAGTGGGTTGGCATCAATCCCAGCAAGAGTCCTGCCAATTCAGATAAGGACGAAGAAGAAGAGAGGGGCTTACCTCCACCACCATATACCCAGCAGCAAGCTCAAAAGGAAGCTCAAAGGAAGTCTTTGAAACTGTATGAGAAAAACCTACTCATTAAGAAACATCTGACAAAGCCTTAATTGCTTTATATATGCTAGGAGATGCGATGGAGACATTGTCAGAGATCAACTGATCTTCCTGGTGAAAGCTTCCTGCTGACTTTGGTGCCTGGATTCTATTTATCATTACTTTTGTTACCTTGACTTGTGCCTAGACCTAACACTGTCCCTGACTACTCTGCTGCCTGCTCCTGTTGACCCTCAGACTGCTTTGGATCATGCTGACTGACTGTCGTAAGCCTCTGACCTTTTGGACTGTGTTACTGGACTAAATCTTTCACTGTGTTTGCATTCCTGTGAGCTAATTAACAGTTGGCTCCCTTCCCAGACTAGTGCTGTTCATACTTTGCTGGTACCTAGTTGCTTTCTGGAGAGCAGAGGACAAGCCTATACCATCCTCTTTGTGGCAGTCCTTGAGGTATTTACAGAGTGAATCGTGTCACCCCTCAGTCTACTCTTCACCAGGCTGAACATGCCCAGCTCCTTCAACCTCTCCTTATGCTTTGTTCTCCATACCACTTTTCTTCGTTGCTCTTCTCTGAACTCACTCCAGCTTCTCTATAGCCCTCTTAAAATGAGGCACCCAGAACTGTAAGCAGTACTCCTGACCAGTGCAGAATATAGTGGGACTATTACTTCTCTTGACTTGGAAACTTTGGTTCTATTACTGTTATTAATAATCTACCTAAGATAGCATTTGACATAATATTTCTTTGTATCCCACCTCTCCCATCAGGATCGGGGTGGCAAACATAATACAAACATCAGAACATTCCAATACAAATATTAAAACAGCACTATTAAAAGAATTTCTATCATTATAAATAACGATGCCTTACGAGGAAAGACTTAGGGATCTGGGTATGTTTAGCCTGGAAAAAAGACGGTTAAGAGGTGATATGATAGCCCTGTTTAAGTATTTGAAGGGGTGTCACATTGAGGATGGAGCAGACTTGTTTTCTGCTGCTCCAGAGACTGGAACACGGAGCAATGGATGCAAGCTCCAGGAACAGAGATTCCACCTCAACATTAGGAGGAACTTTTTGACAGTAAGAGCTGTTTGGCAGTGGAACACACTCCCTCAGAGCATGGTGGGGTCTCCTTCCTTGGAGGTCTTCAAAGAGAGGCTGGATGGCCATCTGTCGGGGATGCTTTGATCTTGATTTCCTGCGTGGCAGGGGGTTGGACTGGATGGCCCTTGTGGTCTCTTCCAACTCTGCAATTCTATGATTCTATGGTCTTTGCAGCAGCATCATGCTGCTGGCTAATGTTCAACTTATTATAAACAAGAACCCCAAGGTCCTTTTCACATGTAGTACTGCTGAGCCAAGTATCCCCCATCCAATATCTGTGTGTTTGGTTTATGTGGCCTAAATGTAGAATTTTGCATTTGTCTCTGTTGAATTTACTTTTATTAATGTCAGCTCAGTTTTCTAGTTTATCAAGGTCCTTTTGAATTATCTTCCTACCTTCCAATGTTAGCTACCCATCCCAGTTTTGTATCATCCACAAATTTGATACGGAGTCCCCATCATCTAAATCATTGATAAAAATATTGAAGAGGCCTCAGGAAAGAACCCTGTGGCATTCCATTTAAGGCCTCCTTCCAATTTGAAGTGCAGCCACTGACTGACAACTCTTTGAGCACAAATTTCCAATCAAGTATGGATTTATCTGATGATGTTTCCATCTATTCCATATTTAGTCAGTTTGCTAATCAAAATGTCAGAGGGGATCTTATCAAATGGTTTGCTGAAATTCAGATAAATGGCCTTCCCACCACCACAGCCTTCCTACCACCTACTAAACTAGTGACCCGATCAAAAAAAGATACAAGGTCCATTTGGCACGATTTGTTCTTGACAAGTCCATGCTGGTTCCTACTGATCACTGCATTGTCATCAGGACTACCTAATTTCATTTCAAACGCTGTTGCTTATACTGTCAATAAGGGACTAGTCATGAACAAAAGTAGAAGCCCCTTGTGTTCATACTGACAGCCCATCCCAGCTGTTTCCAACCAGAATAAAGCAGAGTTAGATTGATCAGGAGGCCATCTGTTAGAAGAGAAAAATACACTTGTACCACTTGTACCAATTGTCCCACCCTGCTAACCTCCCCTAGTTAGCTTACACACACACAGGATAAGGATGCAAGGTCAAGACTGCCACAGGCCCTGAGATTTCAGTACAAAGCCTGAGCCTAGAGATACTTTCCTCTTGTTGATATCATAGGAAGTGGGCCCTGCCTGGAGCTGTTGCAAGGGGCAGCCCTGGTGATGCTGTTAAGCATGATAAATCAAAGCATCAGCCATAGTTACCAAGAATATGCATTTTTAATTTTAAAAAGTCTAACAAATGAGATACACATGCACACATACTTTTCACAGTAGTGCTTTCACACTGAGATTCTTCCCCCTTGCCCTGAGGCTCAGGGGCAGGATTAGAGATCTGGAAACCCTAGTTTGAGAAGCCTCCTTCCTGAGAAGGTAAGGTTTTGAAGGATCCACACATAAACCACCCAGACACACAAAGATGTGCACTGCACATTCATTGTGGGGCCTCACTTCTAAAGCATCAGATATTATCCTTAGCATTGTCCAATATATCCTATACAAGCATATTTTTTGCACTTTAAAATAAACTGCTACAGCTGCTTTTCTGAAACAGTCACGAGTGTTGAATTCTGTAGTTTAATTGGGGCTTTGAAGAAAATCCTGATCCTCCAGCCTTCCAGTTTAAAAAAATAAAATAAAATGATGGTTCATAAAAAAAAAAAAAAAATCCATTACAATGCTCTATTAGCTTCCATCCCATGGTCATTACAAAATTATTTTGTTTAATCCAGAAGAAGTAAATGTATATAGAAAGAATCCAAACTTCTCTGTCTTTCTTCTGTTCCTGCCCCACCGGTCACTATTCAAGGTCAGACAGATCTGTGGTATTGTTTGCAGATTCTGATATGCTACCTCTAAGCCAAGTATTTTGCTGATGGAGTGCAAAATGGAGGAGGGCCACAATATTTGCTCTAGGTTTTGCATCTTACTTCACTGTTGCTATGAAATTCTGTAAAATCTTATTTGAAGTATGGCAAGAACCATGAATTCAAAACTTTTTTTTTTTAGTGATAACCCCCACCCACCCCCTATCCTGAAACAATGAGCTAAGGAAACATTTACATATTTTTATATTATGCTGTTTTCCACATTCTGGGGAATATGTGTTACCTCCCATAGCAAAAAGATCATTAGTAAACAAGATAAAACACAGGCAAATCTGTTCTTATTGTTATATAAATGCTCCTGCACAACCATTGATACTATTATTGTAACCTTTCTATATTTGAAATTATCCCACAAGATTACTTGGGTGGCACTCTGACTCGGTATGTGTCACAATGCTAAAATCATTGAGATCGGTACAGTGTAATTAACTTGTGCTTGATTCAATGATCTATCATAACCATTTCAACTCTTACTGAGATTCTGAGTGACTTGGTTACTTCATCTCATCTTGCTCTGGTAATAACTGAAACAAGAGGACTACATGGGAGTGGCAGATGACAAGGGTATGCCAATGGCAAAGCAACAAATATGTCAAATTCAGAAAACACTTTTAAGAAGTCTTCTGTGAGGCAATTGCATCTTCAGGGTTATGAAAAGGCAGAAGAAGCAACTTCGAGCAAGCCTTGGTATTTCCCACTTTGCTAAGCCAAAGGGGAAACTCATCAAAACTGAGTTTTACTTAAAATGACAACAGATCACTACTATGGATATACCAAGGCCTTGTCTACACTGCCAAAAAAAAATCATACTTACGTTGTAGTCCCTGTGATCACAACAAACAATGTTCTTAATGATTCGTTTGACATGCAGTTCTTTTTTATGTCCGAGGACTTTAAGACGATTTTTAAAAACTTGCCTTTTACCCCACCCCTTCCTGGAAAATCTAGATAAACGTATGTGTGGCTGGCCCTCCAAGGCAGCATCACTATGGAACAGGGGTTTGTGGTTTTGGGTCACCTGATCATTCCTCCGATGAACGGCTACTTCTTCTGTTTGTATTTATGTTTTGCCAATGTGCATTATTTTTTGAAGTAATCTGCATTTGTGCAGATACTTGTATATATCATTAGTACACCTCTGCTTATTTGCATATTCTCATGCATGGCAGGAAGAAAAAAAGGGGAGTGGCCATGGCCATGTGGTTGAGAATAATGCAAAGTATAGGACACGTGATCATAGTAGAACCACCCTTTTACATCTAGTGAGCTCACCTGGGAAAATGTGTGGCTGGAAATGCTGCTCTAACTTCACTTTAACAAGATGTGTGGGGTGTTAACAAAATATGTGTGCGGTCACTGTGGACCAGGAAAATGTGATTTGAAGCAGAAAGTTTCTGCCTGTGTAGACAAGCTGTCAATACTCTATTTCATCCCTAAAACACAAATATAAACACACTTTGGATAACATCTGGGTGGGGAGATATTGGTCACAGTATGCATCACACAACATATTTCTTGAAATACTACACATGGAAACCCCTGACAATTTTGTCCTTGTATGCTACAGTTTTCCTAGTTTTAACACAGTTTTCTCCATGCCAAAGGAGAAAATGAATACTTCCCCACAGAATTGTCCCCATATTTGAAAGTCTTGAAGTGTTCTGCAGGGATTCTATAGAAAAACATGAGTGTGAGAGGGAGGAATGGACACCATCTACACTCACAACAGACTGACCCTTCAACATTTGGTACACAGCAAAATGGTCACAAACATCAAATGCTGCAGGTGTCCATCTGTTTGTTGTAAGCATGGTTGGGTTCACTCTTCCTCCCCTCTACCCACCACCACTGACATGACCAGCACACTCACAGAATGCACAAAAGTAGACTCCTGATCTCACAACAGTCATTGAGAGCTTTCCATCGGTTTTGTAAATACAGTAGGACTCCCATATGCGCTGATTCATTATCCACTGATTCAGTTATCCATGGGACACAAAATAGCACACCTACCATAGAGTCTTTCTAGAAAATGCCTAGAGAGGCATCCTCTCTAGACATTTTCTAGGTTCTCCAAGGCAACTCTATGGTATTTCAAACCGGAAGTCCCATTGTTTTCAATGGCATTCGCTGTTATCCATGGTTTTTGGTATCCACGGGGCTTCCAGAACCAATCCCCCATGATACAGGGGTCCTACTATAGTGCCCAGTCCTGCGAGGCTTGAAATCTCATGGAAGCCCAGAGAGCTCACAAAGGGCCCTCCTCCCTTGAAACCTGAGAGTCCTTACATAAGCCTGACTCATATGTTCTCAATCAGTCTTCTGCTGGTTAGCAAGCAGTAAGACAGAAGTAAAGGATTCTCAGGAGGAGACCAGTAGTATGCCAGATCTGCCTAAAATACAGGTACTTTGAGAGAGGTGAATATCAGCATAGATCCACAAAAGTCTTACTACACAAATATTCTTCCCAATGGAATTTCCTGGCTTTGGGGAACCCCGTTATTCAAATGGGAAATGAATAATTGAGAATATTCATTTCAGCTCTATGAAATAAGCATTACTTGATGCAAGTTTATTCTATTTTTGGCATGGTCTTTGAAGAATATTTTTATTTATTTTATATCCCACCTTTCTCCCAGGAGGAATTCTGTGTGCTATAATAGAGACCATGTGATATAGTTGGTTTGACTGTTGGGACTGGGACTCCAGGAGACCAAAGTTCAAACCCCAATTCAGTCACATGCTTTCAGCCTTAGAGGAAGAAATCTTGCCAAGTAAACCCTATCATAGGGTTGCCATAAGTCAGAGTCTTTGCAATGGTCTTTGGACTAAGCAATAAATGAATTCTTTATAAGTCAGAGTGACTTGAAGGCACATAACATAATAAAGTCTACTTTTCAACAAGAACTTTCATTCTCTATTTAACATATACAGTACTTGCTCATGCATCATCATCATCATCAAACACATACAGTAGTTAAACAAACACACACAAGTTCAGCATTAAAACAGTTTTAAGCTATTAACAATATTAAAACAATTTAAAGCATTGTCTTTTCTATAATGTGTACAGTGTTAATAAAATGCTCATAACAATAATACCCTCAGACAGCATCATACTGAGAGTGTCTTTCTTTTCAAAACATCTCATAGAAACATGATATCCTGAAACAGAGTGCATGCATGCTTGTGGACAGAACTGTCTGCCCTCATTATCCATGCGCAGAGGACAGAAGTTCAAATATGCCCTATCCCAGCACAGAGAACCAGTCTCCATTTATGTCAAAGCACAAACCCCTAGACACTACATTACAAGCTTTGCTGTCTCTAAGTGTTCCAAGAACTGTATGCTGAATAGATATGACTGGTCTAAGCATCTCTGGACATCATGGATTCTTGCAGTGCGGTAAACAACAAGCAGCAATCTAATCTAGTTTTCCCTAGAAAGTGATTCAGACATGGGCAATCCTCTGCATAGTTACTTGCATTTTAATTCTAATATGTTCAATTGGGCTTAAGTAAGAGAGTTTAGAATTGCATCTTTAGTGGATTCTCATAAAGTGATTCACTTAACATGCACCTAAGACTTCATATATAACCCTGATTATTCTATTAAATTCTTTTGTTAAAGAATTTAAATTCTATTCAATTCTATTGTTGTCTATTAAAACAAAACCAAAAGTGTGTTGTTCTGAAGAATCATCTGTTATAAGGGATAGTTGCAATCTTTCTTCTTCTACTGTTGAAGAAAATGAGTAAGAAAGCATTCTGATTGTACATTTATAAATTAAACAAATATTATAAAGACATAATAAAACTTCATTGCTTTTTTAATCCAAAGGAAAACTGAACCTTGTAGCACTGACTCTGGATCTCTTACCACTTCAGGAAATAGGGGAGAATGTTTAATAATGGAATACATTTTAATGATTACACACTTCATACAAGGTACTTCATACAAGTTACATACAAGGTATAAGATCCCTTCCCTCAAGCCTACCTGCCTGCTAAAAAAACAAAACAAAAAAACACAACTCTACAATAAGAGATAGCAGCTGCTGTGTTACCTTAAAATTTCAGCTGGACTGTCTGCTTCAATAATCCAGGGAAAAGAAATACTAAATTTATAGACAGCTCTTACCCCATCATCATGGAACATCTACAGTTTTAAGAAGTTATACTATTTTAAGAATCGTGTTGTAGAACCTTCTAGTACAATGTATTTTAATCCATTTATTATTATTCAACAATAGCATCCAATCATCAGTGTGGAGCAGGGCATCAAGTACTGAAAAATGCTTAGAAAAGGAAAACCTTGAATTTAAACCAACATCATCCAAAAAGCTCACTGGATAATCCCGAACAAACCATGAACTCATAATTTTTAACATGAGCTGTTTAATAATATTGTTGCAATGAGAGAATCTGATCTGCATGACTGTAGACACCTGAGGAAGAGTAAAATATCACTCTGATAAATAAAACCCCAAACACTATGAGCTCTCCAGACTACCATACAACTACAGTCCAGCTATTGCTAGAAAGGAATCTTGGATGGAAAATACCAGCCACAAAATATGTGGTGTTATTGTCATGAATTTGGATCCTTACCCATGCGGTGCTGCAGGGGAAGACCCATCTTTGCTGGCATCCAATAGACAAGAAGTAAGTGATGAATCTGTGAGGCAGGGAGTGCCATGATGCCAGGCATGAGGGGGAGCTTGTGGCTTATAAACTCTGTCCGCCCTACTTCCCAACCTCTTTGGACATCACTTTGAGGATCACACTTGGAAGACACTGGAGGAGAAACAGCAGTGGTTTTGTTTGTTTGGATGGTGGGAGGGCTGGATCAGCTGGCTGGCAAGCTGCTTGTTGTGCCTTGGCATGATCTGGTTAAAGAGATTTCATGGCTGGGGGGGGGAGGGGTTGAGAAGAGGCAGATGCTTTAGAGGTAATTAAGTGTTTTGGTGTACATTCCTGGCAGTGCTTTTAGCCCTGCTATGGCCTCATTCCCCCCTCCCCAATTTCTTCACATTCCTAAGGAGTTAGGTAGTTGAAATTTCTCCCTTCCTCTCATTTTCAAATTAGAAAAAGGAAATCAAAGTCTATAATATTTCATAACATGTTAGCATAGCTGTGTAGAACCTTCATGGCTTCTGATGGGGAGACATACGTTTTAAAAAATGGCATTTCTTTAGTTTAGGCCTCTACACAGTGCCTATGAAAACAATTCATTATTATTCATCTTTGAAGGATGAATTCATTCATATACTGTATGATTTTCTGTTGACAACAGTAAAAACAATGAACCCTATGTTTTAATAGACATCACAGAATTCCAAAAAATGCTTGTTAGCGCAAAACTCATTTCACTGAATACACTTCATAGATTCAGTTGATATTTCACCAAATGAGGATACTGAACAAAGCATGATATGAAACAGTTCCAAAATGCAAGCTCTGATATGTCCAACTCTGTCTTCTGAAAATAGTATTGGGTATTGGCCACATATTGTTATAAAACCACAATTTCTGCTTAGCTTCTATCTAAATGTAGTGTTCCATTGGTTTAACACTCTCATCAAGAAATGTCAAGGCTGAGACTTCTACACCTTTTCTTCCATACTGGTTATGTACAGATAGTACATTAGGTATTTTTCTAATGTGCAGCTGGAGAGCAAGGTCATTTCTTAAAACAAACAGATGAGGAAAAGATCAAGAAACAGAAAATTAAGATGACTTCTGTCACCTTTCAGTCTTCTTAACCTTAGATTAATAGCATATAATTGGAACTACCGGTAAGTGACTTATCCATCTATGAATAAGGAATAACGAAGATAGAGACATGGAGATACATCTAGCTGCTGTGGATCCAACTGTGTTGCTTCAGGCATTATCAACTGGAGATCTTGTGTTAACCACTGGAGGATCCCTTTTTCCCTTCATCCAGCAGTATACATTGTTTTGTGTGGCTGTAAACAACATAGCTACACTGTAGCCTTGGAAGCAGGGGAAATCAGGGTATCTGTGGATTTATCAGAACTGTGGGTGATCATCAGAAGGAGAGGACAAAACACAGTACATATTAAAAGCCTTACATCCACAGATCTGGTATCCACGGATTCCACCATCCACGCCTTGAAAACATTTTAAAAATTCCAAGAAGCAAACCGTGATTTTGCCATTTTATATAAGAAAACCATCTTACTATGCCATTGTATATAATGAGACTTGAGCATTCTTGGATTTTGGTATAGTAGGAGCCCCATATCCACTGATTCATTATCCACTGGTTCAGTTATCCATAGGACACAAAACAGCACACCTACCATAGTCTTCCTAGAAAATGTGTCCTCTCTAGCCATTTTCTAGGTCCTCTCTAGGCAACTCTATGGTATTTTAAACTTGAAGTCCCATTATTTTCAATGGTGCTTGCTATTATCCATGGTTTTTGGTATCCACATCCCCCCAGAACCAATCCCCAGTGGATACGGGTGTCCTACTGTATCCATGGAAGGTCCTGAAACCAAGATCCAGTGGATACCAAGGGCCCACTGTATAGGTTTGGGGGAATAAACCCTATATTATTCCTCCCATCCTGAATTTTCAACAATTTTTGTGGGTCTTCTGACTGCTTGCACAGTTTCCTCAAAAGCAAGGAAATTGAATTTAAGCCAGCAGGTATGACTCTGAATTCCAATCATTAGGAAACATTAAGTGGAGGGTTTTTACTGTGCCCATTTCTGGTTTTAGTCTTCCCAGAAGTATTTGATTTGTCACTGTGGGAACAGAATGGTGGATTAGTTGGGCCTTTGGTTTGGTCCAGCATGTCCTTCTTATGTTTCTTACTTCTGTTATCATCATTAACATGGCTAGCATTGCTGGTTATGGATTACACATGCTGGACTGGTTAAAAAAAGAACCCAACAATGTAACATTATACTTCAAATATTTTTGCATTCCAGTTTGTATAAACTCTTGGTTTTGTTTTACACTCAACTTTATAAACAAAGTAGCACTGTTTAGCATTTAAATGAAACAGGACTACATTACACAGCTTTGAAACTACTGTAAATTTCCAGTCAAAGAAAAGCACTCTTCATCTTCAGATGAGCAAAGTAGTTTAAATGGTAGACCCAGAATTGTAATGAGCACAGACAGGTAGGTAATGCAACATTATATAAATGAATTATTTCAAGTACTTTTACAAAATGAGTATCTATTTCTATCACAATGTAATGAGTTCCTAAAAATAAATTAGTGAAATCACAGACAGATACTAACATTCCATTCAGGTCCCAATGATTTTCTGCTATCAGTGTTGCAGCTCATGATGGAACCATCCATTCTCTCTCACAGACCATACTGAACCAAAGAGGACAAGAAAGCAAGTTGCCCATGGGTGTTGAGTGTCACCTCTCACCCAATGTGTTTCAGCACATTTTGACATGTTGAGTCACACACACACACAATGTCTACAAATACTGCATTATGCTTTTATTCAATTTAAGTTTAAACACTACTTATCAAAATAATGTTTATTACAGTTGTCCCTGTGTATCCACGGATTTGGTATCCACAAATTTAAGTATTCACGGCTTGAAAATATTCTTTAAAAAGTAATGATCCAAAAAGCAAGCCTTGATTTTGCCATCTTATATAAGGGACACCATTTTGCTATGCCATTGCATTTAGTGGGACTTGAATATTCATGGATTTCGGTATCCATGGGGGGTCCTGGAACCAAACCCCAATGAATATGAAGGGACAACTGTAATAATAAAATACCAGACTTGGAATACATTTGCTAAATTTATTCTCTTGCCCCCATATATATTATAGTTTTAGCAACAATTTTAAAAGTCATTATTTTAGTCTTTTCAATGTCAACACTGTGCAGAGTTTGAGTAAGAATTAATATTCCACATTACTCCCAATTCATTACTTTTGGGGATTTCTTGGCCATATGTAATCACTTTTAGTATGTTTGTAAAATTTAAAAGTAATGTGTCAGATCAAAATAACAAATTAATGTTCTGATGTCTTCTGAAATGATTAAGTAACACATTTATTTTAGGAGTAATATTAAAGTGCCAGCCTTAACAGTAACATTTCTAATCTCTGAACAATACTCACTTAAGTTCCATGAACTAATAAGATTTAAATCCTATGCCCACTTACCTGGGGGCCAGTTACACGGCAGGATAAAGTGCACTAAATTACAGATTACCATCCTTTCGCAAAAGCAGGGCATAGTTCAGACGATTTATTGATCAACTGGAAGATCCGGTGAGTTTCGGCTTTCTATAGTTTACACAGACACAAAGGTGGGAGGGGGGCATGGCCTCCATTACTATCATTAAAGCCAGGCAGGAGGCGGGGAGAAAGGAAGGAGGGGGGCATTGTGAGGGGGAAACAGACTGTAACTTCGTAGCTTTGTCTGTATATAAAGCTACAAAAAAGGAAGGGAGTAGGAGAGAAATAATGACAAAGGAGAGAAGAAAAGCAGCCTTGAGATCCCTGCACACAGAAAAGAACGATCAAAGCAGCTGAGATTCCGTTCCCTCTGCAACTGCTCCTGCCAACTGTCTGTCTAGCCTTCTGCTCTCACTCACACACACACACATACACACCCAAGAACAATCCAGCAATAAGCCGGTGGAGCGATCAGCTGTTGGAGGGAAAACCAGCTGGCTGGATCTTTTCGTCTGATCGAAGCAGCAGACACAGACACACAGAAAAGAACGATGGGGGGCAGGGAGAGGGAGGGAGAGGGGAACATTAATTATGTTAAAGCATGCCGGCTGGCTCAATCTTTTATTTCAGACTCCTCCAGTTTTCCAACTCCACCCAGGGAGGGGCAAATCCAACCAATCACGGCTCAGTGCTGCTGTGGCTATTTCACAAACACTGCTGACTGTTTCCACTGCCATATGCAAAATGGTCGTTCACACAGTCGATAGTGTGCTAACTTGCGCTACTTTAAAAAAAAGACTGGAAACTAGCAAAAGCTGATACTGCGTTGCTTATGGGTTTTTTTTGCCCCCCTCCTTCTGTATATGGCGACTTTGTTCCGAAAGATGTGGGAACTATTAGGACTCTTCGCGAATTCTTTGAGGATTTATTTTGCCGTGTAAACGACCCCCTGGGAATAAATTGCCGTGAAATCAGTGAAGCTTACTTCTGAGCAGACATTAAAATGTTCCCACTGTAAAACACTTTTCTAGTAAGAAAAGGAAATGAATATTGGGGACTCAAGGCTCCAAATGTTTTGTACTGAACCATGGTACTTACTAGTCTCATTCTAATAGGACTTTCTGTGTACACATTTTTGTGTATGCATTTCACAAGCAGAAACATTAAAGCAACTTGGTTTATTTGGTATTTTCTGAACCAGTTTATCAAGCAAAAACAAGAATAAAAGCTATCTCTGAAGTTAAAGTAACCTTGTGATTACAAGACAAATGTATCTCTGGATATTTGTGACTCATCCTGTTTGCCCTTCTACAAGTAAAGTACTTCTATTTTGCAACCCTCTCAATTATAAACTGACATTTCATGCTCATGTCCAAGTGATAAATTCAGCATATTTGCAAGGTACTTTGACTCAGGAGAGATTACCATTGCAGCTTATACATACATAAATAAAATTAATGTACACATTAAATACCTTACATGCCTTTTGTGCTCTCATTCTAGTGACCATAGTCATAATTCTCCCAATATTTAAGATATTCAGCACAACTTCAAGTTCACACAAGTTCTCTACTACCCCAAATTTAAGATCCTCTTGCAATGTGCAAGTGAAAGCTGGCACTGGGGTACTAGCAAATTCATCTTAGGTACATAAAGGGAAAAACACTAATCAAAAAATACTTTAAGGCACACTGTAGAGGCTTAGCCATTGCTCTGAATTACACCACATAGGAAAGCATGAAAAATACTGTGGAACATTTATAAGGATAAGCACAGTCGAGAACTCGCGCCGAACAAGTCTTGAAGAGTAACAACAATGCAGAAAGAATCACAACCCGGAAACATGACCCAAGGAGACCTTCTGCTGTGCTTTCTGCAACCGAACTTGTTTATCTCAGATTGGCCTTTTTAGTCATCAGCGCACTTGCAGAAAGCACGGGATGAGTCCTTCCTGAATCTTCATTTGTGAAGAAAAGCCAGAGAGAGAGAGAGAGAGAGAGAGAGATACGATTTTAAATACCAACCCTTATCCACATGGCACAGTATTTTGAGATGACTCCTCACTACAGACTGTGGATTTTGAGATGCATATTTGGTGTATAAGGAGCCATTGTGGTGTAGGGGTTTCAGTGCTGGGCTACTACTCTGAAGACAATGGTTCGAATCCCCACTAAGCCATGAACACCCACTGGGTGACCTTGGGCAAGTCACTCTCATCCTCAGCCATGATAGGTTCACCTTATGGTCACTATTAGTCGAAAACAACTTGAAGGCACACAACAACAGCCTCTCTTAAAACAACATTCTAGTATTTCAGTTAAATCTCATACAGTACTCTCTACAGCCTCCTGCTCTCTCTCACTTCTTCAGAATTTTAAAATATTGGTTAGATACTGTGAGACAGTATCAGGGACCAACACCCTATCAGCTTCCTCTCCTGCTGCTTCTGCCAAACTGGGGAGACTGCCAGCTGCAGGGCTGACCAGTGATAAAGAGAACACCAGCAGTTGTGCTGTTGATCTGGCGGCAAGGATCTCCTGCAGACTCAGGGGCCATGGAGCTGAACAGCACAGATACACAAGCTGAGGAAACAGACAATGAAGAGAAGGAAGCAGTCAAGAATGTATTGGATTTGTCTCAACCTTGGAAGACTGCTACCAAAACAGGCAAGGGGAAAGGTGAAAGGAAAAGCCAACAGCTCACCCAAGAGGTAAAGGCTTTCTCAGTGTGAGTTCTTATTTGGGCCTCATTGATAAACCATGGAGATTGGGGACTTTGATGTCTTACTTCCCATGGAGGGGGCAGACATGTACACTGACCCTCATCGCTCCCATTTCAAACCTGACTTCTGCTTTTTACCTTTGTTCTGCCTGAAAGGCTACAGCACCTCTAGGCAATGACTATGTTTTGCACAGAACCCTAGACCACATGGTAAGCGATAATGGCAATGTTTGATGATAAACTATTGCACATGCAACTACAACTCACTCTCTATAGACTTGCTATAGACTTCTCTTTTGTGTTCCATCACTAGAAGCTGTACATTAGGCCAGGAGTGGGAATTACACAGCCTTCTAGATGTTGTTCAACTTCCAGCATTCCTTGCCATTGGCGATGATGGCTAGGACAAGTGGGACTTGCAACATCTGGAGGGCCATGTGATTCCTACCCCTTCATAAAGTGGAAGGAATTTGGCTGTAGCACTCCAACTATGGAACATCTAGAGGCCTGACTAGTGCTGACTTCAGTTTTACTTTGGAACCAAAATCTAGTTTTGGCTACAAGATCTGACTATTTGCTCAAGTCTAGGAGTCTTAGCTCAACTTTCCTAGCCTCCCCCCCCGCCTTATGTTATTAGTGGGATTTGTGTTTATAATTTTGGGATTTGTGTTTATAATTACAGTGGATTGTATGTTATTGTTTTATGTTAACAGAGTTTTACTGACTGTATCCCACTGTGAGATCTATTGATATAAGAGCAGGTTAGAAATATATTAATTTTTTTTAAAAAAACAGCCATTAGAAACAAAAGAAATACAGTGCCTAGAATTAGGCAGTAAGAACCCTTGCTCCTGGACTGCCCTGTATCCTGGGTGTACGCCCTTCCCACCCACCCTATAATGTATTCTGAATGTTTAATTTCAGTTTCAATAGCTTTTATTCCACAGATGTTCAGTTTCAGAATAAGTTCTCCTTCCCTTCATAGCGAACACATAAATTAATCAAATATGCTTCACTAGTTTCCCTTTCCCAAATGCCTATCTGATTTACTTTCCCCTGTCTCTTGTCCAACTCACAGCCAGCCATGCAAAGGAGAGGGGAAAAGTGGGGAAGAAACATATTAGAACAGATTGCTTTCTTTTGTAGTTAAACATTCTGCCTTCTGCATGACCATTTTAAAACCTCTTTTCACAGGAACCAAGCAGAATTACTCAAAGTCTCATTTTCCCCTACAAGCCACCCTTGCCATTACTGTTATTTTCACACGTACTTGGTGCTAACGCTATGCAAGGCCTTTTGGGTATGACACAATCCAAATTGACTTCTGCCAGCATTAATTCAGAACAGCAATGTAACAAGGTGCTTAGAAGCAAAGACATACAGGTTTGAGATTATTAGAAAGACACAGGCTAGGGAATGTGCAGAGCAATAGAACCTTTCTCCTGAAATCTATTGATAATTCCAACTGGGATACACCCTTTGAATCAATTTGGTGAGGTATTTTATCTACTGCAGTGTCCTGAACTATAGCATCAGAGCGATGTAGTGGAAAATACCCAAATCTCAGGATTCTGTGGGATGGCGCCTTTACAGTTAATGAGGTATCACAACTTTCATAATGGCGTAGTATAGACACATCAGTTGTGGAACAAACAAACAAAAAGCAGAGGACATTGATCAATTTAAAACAAAAACCAAAGTAAACATCCTGTTGGCAAATGCAAGGCCCCACATTTACCAAAGTTACAAGAATAGAGCAGAAAGATCAGTAGTGGACATGCAGGTTCTTAAACTCTCAAGGACCTGACAGCACTCCCTCACAAATGATACAGAGAATGTGTGCAGCCACTAGCAATATTGTTTCTGGCATAAAGACATCAGTGGCTAAAGAAAACAAACTAAGGATTTGTTCTAAGATTTATTCTCCTTAAAGGCAGGAAAGCTCTCTAAGGGTGCTAAGCTAAGACAGAACTATGCTGGTTTCACTTCTATTCTAATCTCTTCCTTCCTTCCTCTTTACCTCTGCAGGGGTACATTTTCTCTTTCTCTTTTTCTGTTTTCTAATTCTTTCGTATCTCAGATGTTCCTTCTATGCTTTTCCAGCCCTTCATCCTCTTTTATTTTACCTCTGTATATCTAACTGTTCTGTTATCTCTTTATATCTATTTTCATTCTATATCTGACCTTTTTTCTCTTACGAAGGTCATTAATTCTTTATGGTCTTGTATTTTGCTCAGAATTTCTCCATCGGCTCCCATTCTTTTGTAATTTTGTTTACTGACCTTCCCCTTCTCAGTGTTGTTAATTTATCAGCTTCCCACATATCATGCATTTTTACTATCCATTCTTCCACAGTTGGGCTTTCCTTCCTTTTCCATTTTTGAGCATATAAAATCCTTGTCGATGTTATCATATATAACAAAATTCTCCATTTAGTTTTGATCTCTGGCCCTTTTATATCTTCTACCATATTTAAAAGGTATATCTCCAGACTTAATGGATAATCTATCTTTAACATTTCTTTGATCTTAACATGGATCTTTCTCCAGAATTTCTTAACTGAGGGGCAATTCCACCACATATGTATTAAGAGTTCCTACCGCCTCCTCATATTTCCAGCACTTTATTGATCATGTATTGTACATTTTATTTAGTTTAACTGGGGTTAAGTACCACCTATAAAATATTTTTACAAAGTTCTCTTTCAGACTTTGTGACAGAGTAAATTTTTGAGTGTTTATCCAGGCTTTTCCCCACTTTTCTATTTCAATAATTTTGCCTATTTCTTGAGTCCATTTTATCACGTTATCTTTCACCAACTCTGTCTCCAGGTCTCTCTCCGTTAGAATTTTGTAGTATTTTGCTATATGTCCCTTGGCATTGCTATATATAACTTTGTCAATTTCATTTTTTTCAGACTGAAATCCTTCCAGTTTTAGATCCATTTTATATCGCTCATATATTTGATGGTATGCAAACCAGTTTAATTCGATTCCTTCTTTCTCTAGTTGTTCTCTAGATTTCGTTTTCATTAAATTTGGAGTTTTTTCTAGTAAATCTTGATATTTTGGCCATTCTTGCTCCTCCCTTTTAGATCTTCTGTAGAAAGCCTCTTGCGTTGAGATCCATTGAGGGATCTTTCTATAGAATAAATTTTTAATTGGTAACCAGGATTTTAATAGTGCTTTTCTAATAAAGTGATGGTCAAATTCTTTGTTATCTTTTTTCTTACTATACCATATGTAGGTGTGCCACCCGTAGATTAAATTATGGCCTTCTAATGCTAGTATTTTATCATTATCCAATTTTATCCAGTCTTCCAACCACGTCAGCGAACATGCATTATAATATCTTACTAGATACGGCATGGCACATCCTCCTCTATTCTTGTTATCTGTTAGTAATTTCATTCTAATTCTAGGCTTTTTTCCTTCCCAGATATATTTTGACAGTTCTGTGTTCCATTTTTTAAAACATTTTATGTTTGTTATAATTGGTAGATTTTGAAACAAATACATACATTTTGGTAGTACTACCATTTTTATTGATGATATCCTTCCTAGGAGGGATAATTGTAGTTTCGACCATCTCCGTAAATCTTTCAGTATTTCTTCCCAGATCCTATTTATAATTATTCCCAAATAAGTCCGTGTTCTTTTTCGAAATCCATATTTCTAAATATTTGATTTTATTTGTTATTTTGTGTCCGGTTATTGATTCTATTTCTGATTCTTCCATTTTTGTTATGTTCTTGGTCATAACTTCAGTTTTCTCTCTGTTTACCTTAAAACCTGAATGTTGTGTGAATTCCTCTAATGTATTCATTAGTTCTCCTATTTGTTCTAATAGATCTTCCAAAAAGGTTATCAAATCATCCGTGAATACCTTTATTTTAAATTCATATTTTTGAATCTTTGTACCTTTAATTTTTCCATTCGCTCTGATGTTATTAATTAGAATCTCTAACACCATGATGAATAGAAGCGGCGACAACAGGCATCCCTGCCTCGTCCCTTTTCTGATGTTAATCCTTTCCGTCTTATCACCATTTATTAATATTTGAGCCCTTTGTTCTTTGTATATAAAGTTAATCCAGTTACTAAATTTTTCTCCTGTATTCATCTTACTCAGCACTGCTTTCATAAAAGGCCACTTAACATTGTCAAAAGCTTTCTCACCGTCTAATGAGATCATTGCCAATTTTTTCTCGTTGTGATTCTCATAGTACTCTATTATATCCACTGCTGTTTTTACATTATTTTTTATATATCTATTTGGCAAGAACCCATTTTAATCTTCCTGTATAATTCTGTTTAAGATAGTTTTTAATCTTTGTACTAAGATGTCTGCAAAGATCTTGTAGTCTAAGTTTAGCAACGAGATTGGCCTGTAGTTTCTTGGCTCATTCTTTTCTTTTCCATCTTTTGGTATAACAGAGATATACACATCCTTCCAAGAGTCAGGTATGCCATCTATTTTAATCTGATTCAGTGTTTTTAATAATGGAACAAGTAATTCTTCTAGTTTCTTATAATAAAGTGGAGTATAACCATTGGCACCTGGTGCTTTGTCGTATTTCAGTCTTTTTATCGCTTCGACTAATTCCATCATTGTAATTTCCTTATTTAGAACATCTTTCTATTCTTCAGTCAGTCTGGGTATATTTTTTTCTATCCAAATATTAATGCATTTTTCTATCCTCTAGTTTTCTCAGATTGGTATCTTTATAAAGTTCTTTGTCGAATTCATGAAATCCTCTCAATATTAATTTGTGATCAGTCACTTTTTTGCCTTGTATTTTATTTCTATAATCAATTTGATCTCTCTTTTCTTTTTCAATCGTAGCGCTAGCCATTTTCCCGTTTTATTGGCTTCTTCGAAATGTTTTTGTTTTATGATTTTCAGCTTTTGCTCTATTTTGTCTGTCATATGTGATTGCAGTTGTTTCTTTAACAGATTTAGTTCAATTTGTATTTCTTTACTCCCTTGATTCTCTCTTTGCTCTTTCTCTTTCTGTGCAATATCTTTTAGTAAATTATTTAATTTCTCTGTTTCCTTTTTTCATAAGCCTTTTTTTTATGAAGAAGCCTCACATGACTGCCTTGCCTGCATCCCAGATGGTTTTCATGGCTAAATATTTTGAGGTGTTTCTTTAAAGTATAACCTCAGTATTTCTTTAGCTTCTTTCACTCTTTCATCATCATTTAAAAGATTATTTTTTAATTGCCAAACAAATTCTCTCTTTCTTTCTGCTATCTTTAATATTATTGGGTTGTGATCGGCTATCCATTTTTCCTTTATTTCCATATTTTTAATTGTTGTCACTAGATTCCTGGTGGCTAAAAACATATCAATTCTGGATGACGTGTGATGGACTTTGGAAAAGAATGCGAATCCTTTGGCTTCTCCATATTTGTATCGCCATATATCTATTAAAGATAGATCTTCCGTCATCTTATAGAAAGTCTTTGGGAGTTTCCCTTGATTTTTTTTCAGTTGTTTTTTGGCTGTTCTATCTTTCAGTGGGTCTATTACACAGTTCCAATCTCTCATGAATAATATTCTCTCTAGTTCTGTCTTCTCCACCTCTTTCTTCAGTTTTTCAAAGAATTTCTCCTGTGCTTGAATAGGAGCATACACTCCCACTTTCAATACTGTTTGATTTTGTAATTTAACTTCCACTCCAATATATGAACCATCACCATCTTTAAATATCTCTCTCGCATGATATTTTCTATTAATGTCCAGCACTACCCCTTTCTTTTTCTTCTGATTTGTTGATATAAAATTCTGTCCTAGCTCATAGTTGTTCAAAAACTTATTGTCTCCTTTCTTGATTCTTATCTCCTGTAAACCTATTATGTCCGATTTCAACTTTTCAAGATAGTGGAAGATTAAATTTCTTTTATGCTTTGAATTCATTCCTTTTACATTCCATGATGTGACTTTAATTTCCATGCTTCCCATTAATTCTTTCTCTTCTTTCCCCCCTTTTTCTTTTTCTTCTGATTATTTATTCTCATTTCAATATGTTCAATCCTCTTCCCCCCTCCTCTTGTTCTTCCTCTACTTCTTCTTCTTCCTCTGATGAGATCTTCTTTGTTTGAACTTCTTTTCCTAGTCCTTCTTCTTCTTCTGATTCTTGATCCTTTTCTTCCTCTTCCCGATCTTTTCTTTCTTTGTCCATTTGTCTCTTCATACCTTCCTTTTCCTTATCCTTCTTTCTCACTTTACTAAGTTTTTTACAAAATTCTTTTGTTTTTTGTATTAAATTTATTTTAATTCTCTTAAGTTGATATATAAATGACACCCCCTCAAGACTTTCCCATCTGTTTATTGATCTTATTTTCTATTAATATCGTTGTTAAAAATTTATATTCTCGTCTCTTCTTCAAAATTTGAGGTGGGATGTCTTTATATATTTTAGTCTCTTCTCCGTCATCTATTAATTTTATATCATAGCTTTTCTGTATTATCTGATCCCTCATTTCCCACAACGTCTCTGGGTAGTTTTGTTTGTTTGTTTTTTTGCTACTATTGAGTTTATTCTAAACAGTTTGTCCACTTGTATTTCTACTTTTTCTTCAGATACATCTATAAATTTAGCTATAGATGGGATCACTTTTTCTGCTAAGTTTTCATTCTCTTTTTCCTGTATTCCCCTTATGTTCAAGCATCTTTCTCTGTATCTTAAATCATTTATTAAGAGATCTCTCTTCTCTTGTTCTTGTTCTAGGTATATTTGTGATATTTTTTCTTCTATCTTTTGTGTTTTCTCTTGTATATTTTGTACCTCCTTTTTTATTTGATCCATATCTTCCATTAGTTTTTCTATTTTTTTCCCCTAAAGTTATTCAGTTCTAAAGTTCTAAAGTTCTAAAGTTATTCAGTACAAGGTGTTGGTTATAACCTTTAAAGCCCTGCATGGCTTGGGTCCAACTTATCTCCAGGACCGCCTCCTTCCGTACGACCCTCCCCATGCACTTCGGTCCTCTGGGAGGAATCTGTTACAGCCTATGAAAACAAGGCTGTCAGTGACGTCCCAGAGGGCCTTCTCTGCTGCTGCTCCCAGATTATGGAATGGCCTGCCGGACGAGATCCGTCTTATTAACACCTTAGACAGCTTTAAAAAAGCTGTCAAGACGGATCTTTTCCGGCAGGCCTTTCCTGAATAACTATCCCGGCCCAAGACTCGGCTATCCTCCCTGAGCTGTAATCAGATTTTTTTAAAAACTATTGTATGTTTTAATCTTTTTTCTAATTTATATATTTTTAATTACTGTATGTTTTAATCTTTTATAATTTAATATTATTTTAAGGGGTGGGTGGGCTTGGGTACTGGGACTATGGAGTTTTTATATTGTAAGCCGCCCTGATTGCGTTGCAGAGGGGCGGGATAGAAATAAAATTTTATTATTTTTTATTATTATTTTCTAAGTTCAACTTTCATTTCTGTTCTTATCTCTCTCATCTCTTCTTTAATTTCCTGTCTCATTTGTTCATCTCTTTACGCATCTCCTCTAAAATAATGCTCATTTCCAGTGGTTTTGTTGCTCCTTCCATCAATGGTCTCCTCTGTAGTACTAACTGAGTCTGTGCATGTGTTGCTTTCCTTGTTCCAGTCACCATTTTTCTTTTAGACTTTATACTTTGCAGTGTTAAATTCCCTTCTCTTTATCCTCCTATGATTTACTATACCCTTATTTACTTAACTTTGTACTCTTTATGTTCACTTAAATATATTCATTCAATTTACAGTCCATATATACACTCCATATCACCTTGTTTGAACCTTTAATTAATTAATTAAGTAATTAATTGATCAGTTTTTTGTAGCTGATTGGAATAAACATATAACGTAAATACCGTGTAGTATATCACTAATTACTTCAATGAATTAATTATCTTTATTATTATAATAAATTGAGTAGTGTTACCCCATAGTACATCAAAGTTCCTTATTTCTTTAGAAGGTAAGTATATTTTCTGATTAGTATTTTAAATATCAATCTATTCTTTTCCTCCGTTTCCTCCCCCTCTTCCCACCACTACTCTTTTTTCATTTTTACTTTTACTTTTCGTTTACTTTTATCCACTACTCCTTCTATACACTCCTCTGTACTTACAATACAAGCATTTGGTATCTTTTGTACCTCTAATCCTTCTACTATCCAATCAGCACATTCACTAGATATCTTAACCTAACCCTTTTATTTTTGTTTTTATATATCCCCTTTACCAATATATTTTTATATATCCCCTTTATCAATTTCACCTTTTAACATTGCTTTTTCCCAATCCCCACTCTCCCACCAGTCCTGTTTCAACCTTCAATCTTCTAGTGTCGTCTCTGCTGTTGTTCCACTCCTCTATTCCTCCACTTCCTTCTCTTTCATTCTGCACTCTCCTTTCCTTCCTTTGTTCTTTGTTCTTTGGTATTCTTTCAGGTATCAGTCAGTTGTTATAGAGCTACATTGCGCTTTACTTCTACCACCGCTTTACTACTGCTTTCCTCCTCCTTATCTGCTCCTTTTTCTCCTCCTTTTCTGTTCCACTCTCACTCACTCCGCTCCAACACCCTCCGCTCCGCTCCAACACCCTCCGCTCCTACACAGTCCACTCCATTCCGGTCTCAGGTCTCCTGTTTCGCCACTTTGCTCTCAGCCTCCTTTCCTCTTTTCTTCGTCCGCCCACCTTGCATTTCTTCTGCTTTACCTTTTACAGTCCCAACTTACTTGTTTTATATTACTTTATTCTCCCTTACTTTACTGTCCTTCTTTCTTTTACTGCTCTAGAAGCTGTATATTCGTTGAAATCAGCATTTCCCTCTGCAGAAACCTTTGCTTGCTTATAGTAAAGTTTTCTTTAAAAAGCGCTGGCGTCGTTTTAGACCGCCTTATTGCAGTTTGCTTGCCAACCTTCCGGGACTCTTCGGTCCTCCAGCCTTACTCCTCCTTCTTCTCCAAAGGTTGGTAAACAGACCCCCAATGAGCCTCCCTGTTCCCCCTTACCAGGGGGAATGCTTGCAGCTTCTCCCTCTCTCTCTATCGATCTTTCACTAAGAGAGAGTTTGTGCTGGGAACGGATGGCCAGCAGTTGCAGAGCGAGAGCTTCCACTCCCTGCAACCTCACACCATGCCGTCACGCCAGAAGTCTAAACATTTTTAATGTTTCTAAATGTTCTTAGCACTTTAAATTGTTTAATTTGTTTTTAAAATTTCATATTTACATTTTTAACTAGCTGTACTGACGTAACATACGCCAGTGGTGCATTAAGGGTGAGTTGATCTGTTGCCCTGCCCCCACTGCTGCTGCCACCAGTTGACTGCCTGGTTCCCGTTACAGTGTTAGCAGGGGTGGCGGATCAATGATGTGACCCCCTGGGTGCCTGGGTGATATCAAAACCCATATCAAAAACTGGTCTAGTTCTATAACAGAGTAAATAATGTCTACTATTCCAAAAATCCAATTAATTAGTTGGGAGGTCCATCTTCACTGACTCCGTTCTTACAAAATAAACCATATATGTGCTGATGGGCAGCTTAGGAAACATACACAACCAATCCCTCACTCCCTCAGCCAAATCACCACCCACATGCAAATTCCCTCTCCGCCTCACAATCCACTCCTGCCACTCAATCTGCCTCTACACCCCTAGTCTCACAAGGGCCCTCCCTCCTCTCACTCCCTCAGCTAATCACCACCCATTGTAAAAATGTGCAATTCCCCCCCCCCTAAAATAATACCATGTAGCTGAACCATGTGAAAGGAACACTGCCACTCCAAGCTCCATGCTGCAAACACCAGCAGGGCACATAACAGTGTATGTTACGCCAGGCACACCTATACTAATACTAATACAATTATGCCAGTGGCTCTTAACCTTTTCTTTACCAGGGACCCCCTTTAAATATCTTTTCTTCCCATGGGCCCCAAGACTTAACTTAAGATTTAAAACCCTAACAACAACAGCAACAACAATAATAATACAATTACACCAGTGGCTCTTACACTGTTCATTACCAGGGACCTACTTTAAATATATTTTGTTGCCACAGGCCCCATAATTTAAAATAATAATAATAATAATAACAGTTACACCATCCATGAAATCATCCCTCACAGGCACTGGAGTGGGAGGGAAGACATTTCTCCTGCTATTTCCTGCAAGTTTGTGGCTGGAATGGATGAACGGCAATGTGCTGGGGGCCCGTGGATACTGAAATCCATGGATAATCGTGAACACAATTGAAAATAATGGGACTTCTGGTTTAAAATACCATAGAGTTGCCTTGGAGGATCTAGAAAATGGCTAGAGAGGATACATTTTCTAGGAAGACTCTATGGTAGGTGTGCTGTTTTGTGTCCAATTGAATCAGTGGATACGGTGGTCCTACTGTAGTCTTTCACAATAGGTATACTAATTTTTTATCAAGAAACTATACAGAAATGCCTCATTTATTACTGTTATGTAAAATTGCTTATGTTTCATGTAAAACTAGTTGAGACTATACAAGGTCACAAGCTTCAGATAATAGCTACACTCAGCCATAAAGCCTCATTGTCTGAGTTTTTGCACCTGGGTTGCTCGCTGTATGCCAACTGATAAGGGAAACTCAACTGTTGTAGACAGTGTTACTACAAAATGCAATGTGTATGTGCATCTCCAGGCAGACTAAACCATTCCAAGAATGTGATTCGCTCTCTCTATATCTAGAAGCATGGGGGGGGGAGCTATTTCTATTGCTTTCTCAACAACTGGTCTCTGCTTAAGCAAAATAAACAATAGTGAATCCTTTACCTGTGTTGTCCAGTTCCTCAGCTAGACAATGAACTAAGCCAGTATTTTTCTCCTATGATAATTGGTATAATGGGAAGGGTTTCAACCTACTGAGCCGAGGTAAGGAAACTACAGTGCAATGCTTAAAGGGTTTCAGTATGATTGCATTGGTTCCAGCTCCACCTACCATTGCTTGGTCTGCCCTACCAGCCACACTGTTTTCTGGGAATTTGTAAAACGAGCAACAAATTGTCAGTACAACTTAGTAGGAGACAAAAGTGCAGATTTCTATTTATGCACTCTAAACTGGATAAACCTTGTAAGAAAAAAGCAAAATGAAACTAAATATAAATTGAAGAATATCAGGCATTGTCATCGGATGTGTTTTTTGGCACCTTAGTCTGGTATCTGGAGATTTGGACTATCCTTCATTTATTCACACATTGTATGCAGGATTGACTATTACAAAGAACTCTGTGCTTTTGCTGACTGTTCAGAAGCTTCCGTGTGGAAAGCAACTGGTGAAGGAATGGCAGATGGATAATGTGACACTTTCACTGCCTCTGTTGCACTGGCCTAATTTAATCTTCAAAACATTTAACAGCTTGAAGACATGATAATTGAAAGAACGTCTTTATCCTAACCATACTGCCTGCATTTTGAGGTTAGCTGCTGAAGCCCTGCACAAGTGCTCAGAACAATCAGGGTGACAATCACAAGGGTGCACCTTTTTCAGCTGAGGGACTCATTGCCAATTGGGGTGCACCAGGCTCCATAAGAGCAGAATTTGAAGATAGCTCTTAAGATGCACATCTCTTCTCAGGCCCTTTCTTCTTTTGCTGCTGTCATTGGTTTTCCCAGTTCGGGACCCATGGTGGCTTAGAATCATAGAATCATAGAGTTGGAAGAGACCACAAGGGCCAGCCAGTCCAACCCCCTGCCATGCAGGAATACACAATCAAATCATTCCTGACAGATAGCCATCCAGCCTCTGCTTAAAAACCTCCAAAGAAGGAGACTCCACCACACTCTGAGGCAGTGTACTCCACTTCTGAACAGCTCTTACTGTCAGGACGTTCTTCCTAATATTTAGGTAGAATTTCTTTTCCTGTAGTTTGAACCCATTGCTCTGTGTCCTAGGAGATTTTCAGACACGATTTTCAGCAGGATATATTGCAAAACAGTTCCATTGCTGCCGCGCAGCAGGGGAGCTGTTTCAGACGACGCCGTCCCTCTGCCGAAACCCTCCGTGTCACTTCCGTGACAGAATGGAGGAAAACGCGTCATATTTCATTTACAATTGTTGCCCATGAGTGAAATACGATGCGGTTCCTACATTCTGTCATGGAAGTGACACGGAGGGTTTCGGCAGAGGGACGGCATCATCCGAAACAGCTCCCCTGTCACGTGGCAGCAATGGAGCTGTTTTGCAATATATCCTGCTAAAAATCATGTATGAAAATCTCCCTAGTCTCTGGAGCAGCAAAAAACAAGCTTGCCCCATCCTCAGTATGACATCCCTTCAAATATTTAAACATGGCTTACAACGGATTAAAAAGCATAGTTACAAATTCACAAAGTACAAAAGATAAAAAGTGATTAACCTAGCAAAAACATTAAAACCAGTTAAAATATAAATTATTTTCCCCTTGCATATACATATTTAATAACAGCAATAACAACTGGACTGTCGGGAACTAGGTTTTGGATTATACTCTAATAAATTGCAAATATGTGTGTTTTAATTGTTATTGCAACAAGTTAACACATATACTTGTCCAGGAAATACAATTCCTAAGTGGGAAAGTTTGGTTTAAATCAAGGATTCTAAATCTGTTTCCTTGGTGATCTAAAATCTCCTTGATCTCTGCCACTTCCCTGCAATCTAGTTTTCAACATGTTCCATTCTGATCTTCAGTACTATTACAGAATGTGATACATATATTTTAGAAGCCAAAAACATTACTCCAAAGCTATTAAAAATTCTATATATCATAAGCACTTTTTATGGGAACCTGAACAGCTTTGGGGAAAGTAGGAAAAGAGTTAGAAACCCCCCTGAGCCCAATTATCTGAAAATCTGTCTTCTTTTGTTCAATTTTCTCATTAAACTAGCTCACAAAATTATGAAGTGGTTGGCTCACAGTTTCTAGTGCAAACAGTCTGATTCTAGTTTCACTTACTGGAAACCCAAAACTGGAACAATTGGAACAGTTCACTTTACTTTTTAGAGTAGAGTAGTTTAGGCCTGCAGAATTTCACCAACCAACAAGCAAGTGAGAGCAGAATCATTCTAGTGCAGCACAGATGTGTCCTTGCCTCTTCTTTGCTCAAGGTTTCACCATCATGCTCTCTTTTCAAATCCACTCACTCATTTGCCTCTCATATGCTAAATATTTCTACAATGGCGATAAGTAAATATTTGTCAATTACTCTAATACTGGAAGCTAAACAGAGTTAACCCTGGTTAGTACTTGGATGGGAGACCACCAAGGAATACCAGGGGCTGTAAACTATATTTCAAAGGAAGGCAATGGCAAATAACCTCTGAATATTCTTTGCCTAAGAAAACCATATGAAATTCATGGGTTCACCATAAGTCAACAGGTATCCTGAAAGCACACACACACTGTTGTCCTACTTATATACACCAGTGCTTCTTAACCTGTGGTCTGTGGAGTCCCAGGGGGCTGTGATGACCTCATAGAGAGTCCGTGAATGCTTCAAGGCTGCTCAGCCCACCTCCTCCCTGCCACATGACAGGAGTGCCACATGACAGGAGCCAAGGAAAAGGCAGGCTGGCTAAGCTTGGCCTGTGCATTGCTATTTAATCTGTTTTAGCAACAAACTTGCAGGAGAAAAAAAATCTTCCCTCCTCCTCCTGTGCCTCTGAGGGAAGGTATAATGGATGGTGTGTTGTTGTTGTTGTTGTTGTTGTTGTTTTAAATTTTGAGTTAAGCCTTGCGGGGCCATGGCAACAAAAGACATTTAAGGGGGGGGTCTGTGGTAAAGAGAAGGTTAAGAGCCATTGCTATACGCCATCCAAATAACATTCTCTTTAAAACATCTTACAAATAATCAACACACCATAACACCTCATCACACTATACACTTATCATAAGATCTACAGAAATTGACATGAAATAGAAGCTTAGGGATATATAACTAGGAAAGTACAATGAAGGGGTTCAAAAGTGGTCAGAGTTTTCTAAACATTTTATCTGAGAACTCATAAAAGCTTAAAGGGGTTTTTGAGTACTCAAGGGATGTAGTTCACAAAACCACAATGTTTCCCTGATAGTTTGTGTTTTTTTTGGGGGGGGGGTATTAAGTCAAATTCTACCTATTCAAGCCAACTGAGGGCTTATTTATACTGGCCAGAATATACCACCTTCTGGCTGGTGTATTCTGGCTCCAGAGCTGGCCCAGATCCCCTGTTACTGTGACAAAATGGGCAAAAGTCCACACGCACACTCCAGCCAGTATCAACATGCAGCTCCCCTGCTGTTGTGTGTCATACTCTCTGAAGCTAGGAAGGAGGTCCTCAGCATGTGATCAAGGTTGGTCACATGCAGGGGGTCTTGATCACTTGCTAGGGGCCTCCTTTCTGGCTGCAGAGCAAATCCAGCAGTGGCAGCAGCCAGAGATACAGGCTGGCATGCAGGTACAGACCCTGAGTTCCTGCACTGGACCCATCTGTGTTCTACCACATAATGCAGGTTTCCGCAGGGGTTATTTCAAAATGTTGTAAATGGGTTTACCCTGCCTTCCCCCCAGCTTTGCCTCAGATGTCATCAGAACTGTCAAGAAGTGAAATGGGGCAAGAGCCCTGCATTGTTTGGACTGCAGGGCTCCATGATAGGGAGGGGGGCTGTGGAAAACTGTCCATCTAGACAAGCCCTGAAACTCAGGGCACATTTTCAAAACACAGTAGGTCAGGGACTCATAGGAACTCTGGGGGGTTGGTTACATGATCATTTTTAATGCGGAAAATGCTGGCTTACCTCCCTTTCGCTCCAGCACCAAGCTGTTTACACGGTTTGGGCAGAAAGTAATTCTTCTGATAAATTCTGATAAATTTATAAATTCTGATAAATTCTGATAAATTAGAATTTATCTGATAGAATTTTTCTGATAGTCATGGAGGCCCATCTATCCACCGAAGCTGTTGTCGCCAAGGGCTAGGGCTGGCACAGGGCGGAAAGGGCTGCAGCCCACCCCCACCCCCACAGGGAGGAACAGGCTGCAGTGTCGGAGAGATGTGCCTACAGGACTGCCAGTCCCATAGGCCCATATCTCCGCCCCCGCAGCTGGTAATTGGGGAATGGGGGCAGGGAGGAACAGGCTGCAGCGGCAGAGAAATAGGCCTATGGGACTTATAGTCCCGTAGGCCCATCTCTCCACCCCTTCAGGCAGCGATCATGGAAGGGGGGCATGGAGGAACAGGCTGCAGTGGCAGAGAGATGGGCCTATGGGACTGACAATCCTGTAGGCCCATCTCTACACCCCCACAGCCGGCGAACGGGGAAGTGGGGGGGAACAGAGAGGAACAGGCTGACTGGGTAATCCCAGTGCTTTCTCTGTCCCTGATCGCAGGCTGCGGTGGCAGAGAGATGGGCCTCTGTGACTCTCACAGTCCTGTAGGCACATCTCTCCGCCCCTGCAGCCAGCGAATGGGGAAAGGGGGGCACAGGGAGGAACAGGCTGCAGCAGCAGAGAGATGGGCCTACAGGACTGCAACAGTCACGGAAGCCCATCTCTCTGCCACCGCAGCCTGCGATCGGGGACAGGGAGAGCGCTGGGATTACCCAGTCTGTTGTTTAAAAAATGGGGGTGGCTCCAGTATTGCAAGGTGTCTCTTGCAAGTCCGCCCCCTTTGAGGTCCAACCAATCACAGCTCAGTTCTGCTGTGAGCCCCTGTTTCAAGAAGATTGCTTGTAGATCACACAGCCAATAGTGCACAACTTTACTGAACTTTTCAAAAAAGTCAGGAAAAATAGCAAAAGCTTATATCGTGCATCTCGCAGGTATTTTGGTCCCCCTCCTTCTGAATATGGAGACATTGGCCCAAAATGCATGGGGACCATTAGGATTCTGGGTGAATCAGTTGAGGATATTTTATTTTATTTTATTTTATTTGCCATGTAACTGACCCCCGGCTTACTATCAACAAACACCATGCTGGCAGTGCTTAACTGTTGCGATGTGCAACAAGAGCACCTAAACAAGCCACAGAGTTTGGCTCTGTAGTTTATTTAGTCATGTGAATCTGGACACGACTAGCTGCAGAACAATTCAACCTTCCTTGCTATCAGAAAGGATTTACAGATCATGGTCCTTGAACAGGGAAATGATAAAGAGAGACTAGAAAAAGAAACAACTGAATTGAATTATACTGTATTCACAAATTCCAATCCATTAGCAGAGATATGAACAAAGGCATAGCTTCATGGTACACTACATATATTAACACAAGAGTCCTTGCTATTGCACATATAACAAAAGCAATCTTCTCAGAGAGAGTTTTGAACTGATTTTTGGTTAGCAGGTTTGTTGCTTTCACACAGCAACACTAAGTGACCACTGTAAGGATCTGAAATACCTGAATCACCTTGCCCAGTCCTTTGAAAATTTAGGGCAAGGGGCATTATTTTCGACTTTCTGGATCCTATTAGATTCCATCCCAATACCACAACTGTATAAATTTGCTTTATACCCAAGGCCTTAATATCACTCAGCGGTGCATCTAAAGAAGGAGGTTTATAGCTACAAAAGCTCGTGCTAAAACAGAAACCAGTTAGTCTTACAGGTCCTGCTACATTGCTCCCCCCCACTTTCTCCTTTTTTGCTGCAAGAGACTAACATGGCTACTTCTCTAAAAACTGCAGCTCTGGTTTCTTCAATTGTAAATTATCAGTGAATGAGTTAATTAAAAAAAACTGCCACTCTGGTTTACTTCTCTCCCAAAAAACAAGAGAAGGAATTCAGAGTTTGTTTTAAGATTGTTTATGGATTCCTTCATTGGCTTGATAGGACAAAAGGAAACTAAAAGTGGAAGCTATATTTATGAGTTCACAGAGCATGATTTAAAACACTCTCTCACACACATTTAGCTATTTAGTTGTTTGTTTGTTTGAGGAATACACATTTCAAAGCTCTGCCATTTTTTTTTCTTGTTAGTGACAGTCTAAGTACACAGCTGGCGGGAAAGACATGACAAGAGTGAGCAAAACTAAAAGGTATGAGAGAGATTCAGTACATTCTTAACTTCCAAGAGTTCCTGATCTTGTGATTAATTACATGCTGCAAAAAGAAAGAGATGAACATTTGATACTTCCCTATTTTCTACTGTTCCTGTTGATGCACAATGGGAATTGTATTCCAACATACAGGTATCCATTTGGATGACACCAAGTTGGGAAATATTGCCTTAGAACAAGAGGTGAACTGGATGATCTTCAGGATTTTTCCAGTGCTACAGTGTAATAGCCATAGCCCCCTATGGTGTTTCATCAGCGTCCATTTAGTTATCTCTGAAGGCTCCCTGCCCCCAACTAAACTCGGAAAAGCTAGGCTTTTACCCAGATTGAGATGGAAAACAATAAATCAGAAGGCCACTCTCCTTTTTTCCAGCACTTAGTTTATAAGCTCCCGCCTATTTCCAGAGACTTTCAGACTATCAGTGTTCATCTATTATCAGGCTGCCTAGCAATGCATCTTGACTGCTTCTATTGGTTATGGCTTCCCTTCCCCTTTATCTTTTAAGTGATAAACTGTAATTTAGTTTGCTGCCAGAAAAAAGAAAAAAAACCCATCAAGATGTAATTCAAAATAGTCTTTAGTGGTTTACCTTTTGTGTTTATTAAAGCAAAAGTAGTGATGTGACACTAACTTTTCAGATCTGGTTCCAATGTTAGATAATCAAATTACCCAACAGCCACTGCCCTGCCTTTGGAGGGAGAGATGAAGAGGCAGGCAGAACGCCATGAGGCCTGGGCCCAGAAGCAGAGGAAAGGCCCTCCCTTGATCTCAGCTGCCACAGCCCTGACTTTGAGGGAAAGAAGAGCCAGCAGTATCTGCTGTGTTTAATCCCTACCCCCACTGCCATTCCCTTTTCCTTAATGTGTCCTGTCTTATTTAGATTGTAAGCCTGAGGGCAGGGAACTGTTAAACTGACCACTTGTAAGCCACTCTGAAAGCCTTTGTGGCTGAAGAGCGGGGTATAAATAAATAAATAAATAAATATCTAAACACCCAGGTATCACTACCACAACCACAAATATTCTATACTTTATGTTGGGCTTTAGAGAGTCCAAAACATTTCACTTACATCGTTTTAAAAAAATGCTCACAAAATAAACTAGGATGAATGGCTTGCCCTACCTCGGTCTGCACATACAGAACATCTGCAGGGAATAATACAAGCATATCTCAGTAAACAAAGCCTCTAACAGGGAACTTCCTTTCCATGAAGTCCTTTTATGCCCACCCTTTCCTTCCTTCTCCTCTGTCTAGCTGTAAGCATTCTTTTAGCAGCATTGGCTTTGAGAGGATAGTGAAGGAAGGCTGGAGAACAGAGTCTTTCAGAGTTGGGTTACAACAATTTAGCTACAGTAAACAATACAATAAACAAAGCTTGAGCTGTGAAAAAGCAGGATTCTACTCTAGCTAATCCTACTGTAGCCTCCAACAGTTGACCCTCCACATTTGCTGGGGTTAGGGGCACAGGACTCCCGTCAAAGTGGAAAAACCACAAATATCTCTACTTCCCCCCCACAAAAAAAAACCCCATAATCAACACACACAAAAAGTATGATCTGCAGATTCAACCCACCACAGATGCTTTTGAAGTGGCAGGGTTCCTTTGCAAGGCAGAAGTGGGCAGCTGGCAGGGCTTACTGCTGCCTCCGCTGCTGCCTCCACTGCTGCCCTACACCATTTTTAATAGAGACTTACAAGCCTTGCTACATGTTCACAGTCTCTCTCAGTCTCATGAGGCTTGCAGTCCCTATTAAAAATGGCATAGGGCAGGAGCAGAGGCAGCAGTGAATAATCAGCGAATAATCTAATCCGCAAGAGTTAAACATGCAAATATGGAGGGCTGACTGTATACCTGCCTAGAACAAACAAGATAAACAGCAGCTGTATTCAGAATTCCTTACTGAGAACAGGTGAACAACAAAACAGAGAGAAAGGGGGAAATCAAATAAGCCTGCCTCACTAGCTACCCACAGCATGTTATACACACATTATGACACCCAATTGAACTTTCTAAGACAAGTGTGGTAAAAGAAAAAGTCACCACTGGGTGCATTTTGGAAGAAGCTTTCAAATAGTCTCTAGAAGGCTTAAAATGCTTTTGTTTACACATGTAAGGGCTATCTGACATGGTTGGGTTTTTTTTTCCCATTTCATTGTTAGTTTTAGATGAAATGTTTGCTGAACATGTTGAGCTGCTCTTCTTTTTTGTGGTATAGGAACCTATCACCTATCCCTATTCTTTCAACATTATTTCTGCCTCTGGTACCAACTACCTCAGGGAGGCTGCTCACACATCACTTCATTACACTACTGTCATCTGGAAAGGGCTATATCCTCACATTGTATAGAGGATAGGAGAAGAAGCAGGTATAACTTGGTGAGATTACATCATCTAGCTCTGAGGAGTGGCCCTTCTCTCCCCGAATTGCTAATGGATGGGCTGCCCAAGAACCATCTTTCTCACCTTGAGTCGATAGGAGAAGCAACAGACACCATATAATGGTGTTTTCCTGCTTCTTCCACTCCAGATCTGATCCCTCTTGCCTCATGTATTTTAGATGGAAAACTTGAGGACAGAATACTTGTGTGTGTAAGCCACTCTTGTTACTCTCTTTTGGTTGAAGAGTGGGGTAAAATAAATAAATAAATAAATAAATAAATTTTACAACACTCTTTGAAGACTGACCAATATAATCCTCAAATTCCCTTGCACCATTGTAAGAGGACCCGGTCCAGGCTCTTTGGCTCTTCCAGTGTGGTGTAAGGAAATATCCTCTGGCTGTAAACAATTAAAGGGAACATTTTATTATTTAAAAAATTGCTGGGGAAAAAAGACAAAGAAAAGAAGAACATAAAATACCTATCATTCTGCACTGGCTAGTGCAAGCCAGGAGGGCCTCTAGATGACAGCATGAATCCATTCCACCTCCTTGTACCCATATGCCCTACTTAGAATTGATCTGTCAATTCTGATCTGTTCTCCAATAGTTGCACATCTGATCATCTTGTCTAATGATCTTCACAGAAATGCTCAAGCATCCCTAGTCTACACACTTATCACCATTCCCAGCCAGAGTTTTCTAGCTCTAAAAGAGAAAAGCATTTGAAAATAGAAATGTGCAACCATCTACACAAGCTTCATCTAGCAGATGCTAAACAGTAATACTAGCATGAGCAAGCATGGTGTACTGGTTTGAGAGTTGGACTAAGACTCTGGGAGACAAGGGTCTGAATCCTTGCTCAGCCACGGAAACCCACTGGGTGACCTTGGGCAAATCACACACTCCCAGCCTAAAGAAGGCTCCTCTGAATAAATCCTACATATTGCCACATATACTGTTTGGGTCATTAGGTTTAGAGGTGTTACATCACAGCTTTTCACTAATTTGTATTTCTTCCTGTTTCAACAGCTAGCTAAAGGGGAGATGTAGAACCATCCCACTGTGCCCTATTCAGATAACTGCAGAAGAGAATTTAATGAGTTGAGGACAGAGTTGGTGAATTAGCATGGAGACACCCACATTCTTCATTTCTCTTCAAATCAAATACAGACAATTGCTACTGATGTTTGCTTTTCTCCTAACTTGCATTTTATAAATAAGGAAAGTGGTGAAAAATGGCTACACATGTATCTTTTTGTGTCAAAAAAAGTCAAGAACACATGAGATACATAAATCTTGGTAATTGTACTCATTTTTTCTCTTAATTTGCAGTATGCTAGCTGGGCAATATGACATAAAAAACAGGCTTTAGCTACAGTGCAGTAAATATAGAAACCCCTTCAGAATTTATTAACACTATTCCCTAGAAAGTACAAAGCACACAGTTACAACTGAACATTGAAAATGCTTTTTAAATGTATACAATGGTCAATTTTGTGCAAGGCCTGCACATTCTTTTTTTAAAGTTTACTTTCCCATCACTTTGTTCATACTACATTAAAACAGAAAATGAATTTAATTTGTTTTCTGTTTAAAGGTGGCATTTTGCAATGATAAATAAGCCAGAGCTAGTTTTTTTCTATTCAAATAAGAATGCATGTAAAAAAATCAATCCTAAAATATCCATCCATGACTGATGCTGAGTAACTTAAAATTAAATGTTATGTTTATGAAAATTAATGAATCCCACTAAGAGCAAAAAAGGGCTATGCATTCTGAGAATGGTATAAGTTTCTATATAGGTCTGTCAACAAACATCAACCTTAATCTCGAATCTCAGGTCTCAAAATCCAGTATTGCAAACAGCTAATCAAGAGTGTCAAATTCTACAGGACTCTGGCAATGCAGTCAGATGTCCAAAAGAGCTTATAATAAACCCTGGCTTTTGATACTGCTTTGTTTTTTTAATAGTTAAATAGATAAATTACATTATAACTGGGTCTGTCAACTTATTAAAAAGCTTGGTCATAACCATGCTTTGTCATAACTAGAGTACCTCTGCAGGATATGAAATAGGGCATAAAGATTAGACACTAGACTCCAGTAAACTGTGAACGGTTGGACACCAACACTCTGCCAGATTGTCTGTGTCACCCTCAGATGCCAGTCTGAATATCTTTGCTGCATGGAACTCCAGTCTTTAAGACTGGTAATTAGAACCCTATCTTCCCAAATCTCTTTCTCTATCCAACCCTGCTTTCTTTCTTCCCAATAGTCCTGTATGATTCTGAGGAATGTGTGCTGTGTATGTGAGTGCATTTTGTGTTATTTCCAATAAAAATACTTTATTTCACTTCAAGCTGGAGTGTCTTCTACACTTAGTAGTAGGATACATAGGTGAAAAATATGCCCAAAAATATGCTTCCTCTCTCTTGCAGGCTAGCCATTCAAGCTAATAATTCCCCAAAATAATAAAAGAGATTATCCCATCATGGATGGGGCTCTAAAGCACCACCCCACCTCTTAGGGTAACAATGTGGCAGGGCATACTCTTGACTTGGATTTTGTGGTTGGGCAGAGAGAAGATGACCTGGTTGCAGGAAGGGTTGCAACAATCCTACTGTCATTGTCATAGTTACAGAGAACGACTGAAGGTCATCAAGACCTCTTTCTTGTGCCTATTATGCAGCAGGGAAGTTTTTTAAAAAATCATACTGTGCCTCCACTATTGCAACCTCAACCTGCTCTCCAGCAGTTACTCCGACCAGTGAGGAGCTTGTTGGGATTAGGCAGAGAGACAAGAGGTGAAGCCCTTAGTTACCTCCTGTAATAGGTTTGCTAGGCACTTTGAGGAGAAAGTAGCTCTTATTTGTTCAGAAATGGATGCTATGGCTACCACAGAGTCTGAGGAAATGTCCAATACCCCATTTGGTCAGTTACTGGGACCAACTTCAGTTGTTTTGGCCTGATGGACAAGATGCCTGAACTAGTCCCACCACATGTAAGTTTGACCCTTGCCTATCTTGCCTGATAAAGGTCTAGTAGAAGTGGATTGATCAGGTTGGTAAATGCATCATTGTGTTAGGGGTGTTACCAGCTGCTTTGAAGGAGCTTATGATGCACCCCCTCCTGAAGTGCACTCAGACATATGTGAAAACTACTATGCCATTTGCTAATCAACTCCTTTTGGGCATGGTACTTGAGCACGTGGTGGCTGGGTAATTTCAGACAGTCTTGGAGAAAACAGGTTGCCCCCACCATCCGCAGGGGATATGTTCCTGGAATTACTGTGTACAAGTGAAACCATGGATAATAGCAAACCTTATTAAAATAAAGGACTTCCTGTACAAACATACCATAGAACTGAACTGGAGGATCTAAAAGATGTCTAGAGAGGATACCCTCTACGCATCTTCCAGGAAGACTCTATGGTATGTGTCCCCTATTTTGCATCCCTCAGATAACTGAAACCGCAGATATTGGTTCTGTGGATAGGGGAGGGTGTGTATCTGGACCCATTTCAGTCTGCTTTCAGGCCAAAGAACAGCACCGAAACAGCCATACAGATTACCTGCTTTGAGTGAAACACAGGACGAGTGCTACCTTGTTGATCTTCCTCAATCTCTCAGAGGTTTTTGATACCTTTGATCATGTTATCTTTACTAGACCAAATCCACTGGATGTACAGGATGCCCACAAAAGATGTCAGGAAGACATATTTGCTTGGGCAAAAAAAAGGCAAACTCAAAACTGAGAAAGAGATTTGAGAGTAGTCTGCATATTGGAGTATTACTTGCCATTAACACTGCAGAAAAACAGAATGTACAAGGAGGGGAAGCGGAGAATTTGATGGCTTGCTAGCTAGTTAACTAGCCCAAATGTGTATGCTGAATGAAGTGGAGGCAGGGAATCTTTGAAAGTAAACTAAAAGCTTAAGTGTAAGTTAGAGTGCAAGTGTGGGTTTCAACAGTCAGAAAAGAACTTGACATTGCATAGAAAAGAGCTAGGCTTAAGATTTCAAAATGTACTTGTTGGGCTTCCTTGAACTTGTCGCCAGTATTCAAGAATTAGTGAAAGTGAAGCTCTAAATACGGGTTCTCTCCCTCCCTCAAACATTTTCCAGTACTTATAGATTCAACTAACTTTGAGCATTACAGCAAGTTGCATCTGCCAGTGCTTGCAGTAGTACCAGCCAAGTAAAGTGTCACCAAATGCTGAATGCACCTTATGAGAAAACTGCTGAATTACTGGTTGTGACTGTCACTTGCAGAGGGATCAACAACTCAGTTTGGAAATAAAGTTACAAATAATTTGCTATTTTAATTATACAGTACTACGATTATTACTTAAATAGGGATAACTCTACTTTAACAATGTAGCTAAGTTCTTCATTCTTTTTTATAATTATAGGGCTGTGGTGGAGAAGGACTATCACATGATTCAAGTACAGGCTCATGTTCTGTGAGGTGCTGAGGCAAGAGTGAGGCAGAAAGAAGAGGAAGTGCTTTGTAACATACTCTTGTATTAATAAGCCAGAACAGTGGATTGTAACATTAAACTGTGAATTATAGTAAATAAAAAATAATTATTTTAAAGAAGTTGTAACTAACTACAGTTGGACCCCCATATCTGCGGGGGTTCGGTTCCCGGACTTATTGCAGATACAGGAAACTGCGAATAACAGTGAAGCCTATTAAAATAATGGACTTCCAATAAAAACATAACATAGAGTGGCACTGGAGGACCTAGAAGAAGATGTCTAGAGAGGATACCTCTCTAGGCATTTTCTAGGATGGTTCTATGGTATGTGTCCCTGTGTCCCATGAATAACTGAAACTGCAGATATAGGGGTCCAGCTATATTTTATATTTGGAACTATAACAGCAACAAATTACTTTTTAAAAATACAGTAATGTTTTCAGCTTCATCTATGACTATTAGAGAGCCACAGATTCCTCTTGCCTGCTTTAATTAAAGTCTCTCCTTTTCACCATGTCCTCTTCATGTTACTGTTTCTTATTTACAACATCTTGGGTGTTAATGAATAATGTCTCCTTTACATTCCTAGATATCAGTTTCCACAGGGTACACACATATTTTATTGCCCATTTCCTTTCATCTCACCCCTTCCCCTCTTTTTTTCTAGTATTAAAATAGCTGCTAATAATAGCAGCAGTGGTAGCATGTGTATAGGATACTTATTGGGAAAGTGTTATTTTGATTTCTGGAAAGCTTGTTGTCTGATGCTCCTAGGGAATGATTAAGCAGAGTCCCCTGCCTGCTTTTAGACAGCTGAACCTACTGGAAAATCCCCAGGACTGAATATAATATTAGATCTCTCTGGTATCAAATCTGCTTTTATATTTTTAAAAAAACTATTAATGAGAAAATAAAATGCCTTTATTTAGAAATTTACATCAGAAAATAGGAGCTTCAGGGAAGTGGACCAAAAAAAATTCCCCTTCACTATTAAAAGAAAAGAAATAAAATGAAACTGATTATGAAGAACAGAGAAATCAGACTGCCATCTGGCTAGTCAGAGACCCTCCGGAGTGCAAACAGCATTCTCATGCAGATAATGAAGATTAAAATAACACTCATTCCTCAGGACAGGCTCACAGGAGATCCACCTACAGCTGGCGTTTAACTCCTTCAAAGGAAGGATGTAGCAAAAAACACACTGAGTGGGGGGGAAGGGTAGCACTTTTCTGGAAGAGAGCACATGGAGCCATAGTTATCTAGCCAGAAAGACTTTCTTAAAGGAAGAGAAAGGGATTAAGGCCCCATGAGGTGAAACTGACCTGCTACTGAATGGAGGAAGTTCATGGCAGCAGAAAAAATAGTAAAAGGAAAGCAGAAACTACAATGGAGTTTGCTCTCTGAAGCACAGAGGTGTGAAAGGATTGACAGGTAGACTATGGTGGTATTACTGTCAACCACAAAATGCAGTCTTGGGTAGAGGGAAGAAACCTGGTAAAAGTCCTATGGATATGGAACACCTAACATGGTGAAAAAGCAGAAAATGCAGAAAAGAAAAGAAAATCACACACTCTCATCTCTTGCATCAAATCAATAAAAGTTGAGGAAAACCTCAAGCATGGTGTTGCCATCTTTCAGATTGCCACTGCTTTTACAGGAACAAAAAAGAGAAAGGAACGACTTCCATTAACCCCCAAAGCCTCAGGAAAAGAACTACCTCCTTCCTTAACCAAAGAAGAACTATTGCAAAAGGCAGTTGTGCCTCCAGAAAAACAAGGCCACTCTTGCAGAAATAAACGGATATTTTTGTTTTCCTCTATAAATTTTTTCTCCATGTTTAGCTATCAGGTGAACATTTAATGTTCAAAGCAATCATTTGTTCATAACTATGAATATAATTTTGATTTTTTTTTCAAACTGAGAAAACCTAGGACTTTTTCAGACAGGACTTACCACACAAGGAGACTCCGGAACAGTTACGACACTGTTGCGTGGCAGGGGGTCCATTTCAGATGACGTCCCTCTCTTGGTGGTGGCCATGACTGTTCTGGGTATGATTGAAGGCAGCTGTGCCATTCTTTATTCACAGAAATTAAAGTTTCCTATTGAAGTTGTCCGTTAGTAAAAAAAAAAAAAACGGTGCTGCTGCCTTCAATCATACCCGGAACAGTCATGGACAATGCCGAGAGAGGGACAGTGTCATCCGAAACGGACCCCCTGCCACGCGACAGGGTCATAACTGTTCCAGAGTCTCCTTGTGCAGTAAATCCTGTCTGAAAAAGTCCCTACTGAAAAAGTGGCAGGAACTATACAGAAGCAACCTTTTAGCAGCATTCTTTCAGGCCTGCAGCACATGCTGAAATAAATTAGTTTTAAAGGTGCCACTGGACTCCTCCCCTCCCACTTCTAAAACTGAAATTGACTAATATCTTTTTTGAAAACTGCTTGCCAGATTCCAGTTATTCTACAATGCTAAAACGCTATGGTCAGAAGGCATATAATAAGGTTCAACTGCTGTTGATCCTGGAAGAGCCATGTTCAAGTTTCCCTGAGCTCACAGCAAGAAGTGCAGGATATTGTTAGCATGCCTACTACTCCCTCCCTATGATATCTCAAAATTTGAAATACTGGGCACTTCTAGTGGTCAGGTTGACCTGGGTGATCCAAAAAGAGGTCAGATGGAGGTCACAGGACCTGGGATGTATCTTAGAAATATTTTGGCAAAACCAGCCTATATTAGGAGTGTGTGGAAACCCCTTAGTAAACAAAGCTTTTAAGGAGGTATGAGCTAATTCCTTTTTGGGCACCTCACCAAATGAGTCATTCAACTAAACAATGAAGTCACCTTTCCTAACCTCAATCCCAAGGAAATCTCACCTCAAAACCATTGACACTGTGGACAAACCTGGCCACTCTCTTTCTCAGCATGCCTCCACATCTGAACTTCCAGTGCCACCCTCAGACTTCTGTCTGAGTACTTTGCTCTTCAAGACTGGTAAACTATCAGCCTATTTTCCATTAATCTCTCCCTCTATCCAGTCTTCCTGCCTTACTCTTTGATAGCTTTCTGTGGTTCTTAGGAATGTGTGTTGTGTGTGTGAATGTATTTTGTGTTATTTTCCAATAAAAAACTATTTCACTTTAACTTAAATGAATCAATCTCTCTCTGTCTCTGTCTCTGTCTCTGTCTCTCTCTCTCTCTCTCTCTCTCTCTGCGTGTGAGCTTGTTACAGATATCTAGACATTTTTGGAATTCGGGGGCTATTGTAAGGATTACAGATGTAATATATAAATACAGTGAAAATGTAAAATGTCCTATATAAATGGTAAATATTACTGCTATTTGCTTTCAGTAAACAGTACACAAATCTAGAAAACAGATTGTGTAGCTAAACTGGTATTTTTGATACAATTCTTGCAAGGCAAAACAAACAATAAAAGGCATTATCATCTTTTTATAATACGTTTCCCTTATCATATTTAGACAGCAAGACAAGGCCAAGCATCACCTTATATATTACAATTACATTACAAAAGCTGGATGAGACAATGTGCATGGAGTAGAGTTCCATGTTGCAGATTATGGAGATTTTCACACGGGGCCAAAATGTCCCGTTACTGCCCCGCTACCTCCTCTCCCGTTCCTGCCACGGAATAACATAAATCTTTCGCACACTCACCTTAATTCCGCAGCAGGAACGGGCTCCCCCTCCCCTTGCTGGCTGGCCGTAAATGCAGCCGTCGTAAGGCTGCTTTTACGACCGGCCATCTGAAACGTTATCACGTTATCACGTGATAACGCCGGACAGTAAATTTAAAAAATAAAACTCCCCCAAACATAAAATCAGTTCACCAAGCACAAAAGCACTCTTTAAATCACATAATCAAAACAGGGAGGGTAAAATAAAGGGTGCCACTTACCTCGATGTCCAGATCGTACCAGGAAGTGCTCGGAACGGACCTCCCCTCCACGGCTGTCATTTCGGAACAGGAACGGGGCTTCTGTTCGCACACCTGTGATTCCGTGATAGTGACGGAACGGGAGGTCTATTCACGATGAAAAATCGTGATTACATTGTTCTGGAACAGTCACGGGAGTAGGATAGATGAAGGACAGAACAGGATCAACGTCGTCCGAAAGGGGAAACCTTTCCTGACCCTGTTCTGTTCCTGCCACGGGATATATAGCCCGTGTGAAAATCTCCTATCACAAACAACGTGGAGTGTGTTCACACCCCATTAATTACCTCCCACTACTTGAAAGTCCAAAGGTTGCATGAATATTCTTTTAACAAAATGGGAGCAATCAACATGATAAGGCACTACAATCATTACAGTGAAACATAATAGGAATAAACAAACAATAATGAATATAAGAGAAAGACAATAAAAATTATATAATGCTTACTCAGTAGTAAGCCTTAGTGAGTTCAATAGGATTTATTCCTCAATACATGTAGCAAGGGCCAGGAAGCTTTGTGTCTCCACACATTTTGGCCTACAGCTCACACAATCCCTTGCCACTATAAGGGATTAAATTATCATTGTAGGCCAAAACCATCTGGGCCTAAATTCTGTTGTTAGTCCTGACCAGAGTGGAGCTGTGGAATCCATTGGATTTACCTATGTGTTCACTTACCTTTCACCAAATACAGTTGGCCCACCACATTCAGGAGGTTAGCGGCACAATACCCCCATGAAAGTGGAAAAACTAGAAATATCTCTAGGACCCCCCCCAAAAAAAAAACATTCATGCTACAGACTACAATTCCTAACTGCTGCAGTAAAAATCTCCTTCAGTATTACTGTCTTTCTCAATGAGAAGGAAGAGAAGGACAACGACACGACAGTGAAGGAGATTTTTGCAGCAGCCATGGTACCTTCCTCTGCACCACCTGGGTGGCGGGAAGGAGGCAGACGGGGGAAGGCTTGGAGACGGACAGAGGCAACTGAGGTCTGGCGGAGGTGGCCTCGGAGTGAGGCAGAAGCCTCACGGTACCAAAGCAGCAAGGGAGTAACAGGCTGGGGCTGTTAGTGGGAAAGGAGATGGAGAAGAGGAGGGTGGTGAGGAGGAGCCACAGCCAGTCTAGCAAGGTCTTCCAGAACTTGGGTCTTTTCTAGAGCCAGACCTACCTCTGGTGGTGGTGGGAGCAGCAGATCCTCCTCCTCCTCTTCATCCCGTGGACTGGCCGGACCTGGACTGCCCCAACCACTTTCCTCACCTAGTGCTTGCAAAGCCTTGGAGATCTCAGCCAAAGAGAGTCCCATGAAGTGAGTAAAGGAACAGCAGGAGCCAGATGTGAAGTAGGAAGAGGAAGGAAGGCAGAGGCAGGGGCTCCTTGTCATTCCAGTACTATCACCACCACCAGTACCACCTGGGCTGCAGGACATGTGAGAACAAAGTCAACATGTATGGCATAAAGTATCTGTCATGGAAGTGGTGGTGCTACTACTTAAGTAGCAGCTACATTGCTATCTAAGCATCAGCTAGCTAAGCATCAGCTACAAACTTGCAAAATCAAATCCACGGGAGTTAAACCTGTAAAAGTTGAGGGCTGACTGTAGGGAGCCCCAGTAGTGCAGTGGTTAAATGTCAGTACTGCAAGCCATAATGTTGCAAGTTTGATCCCAAGGGCTCCAAAGTTGACTCAGCCTTCCATCCTTTCGTAGGTCGGTAAAATGAGTACCTGGCTTGTAGGGGTAATTAGCTAACACACATTGGAAACCACTCAATGCCTAGCACACTATAAAGTGGTGTAGATGTGTAAAATGCTGTTGCTTAACAATTTGTAAGCCACTCTGAGACTCTTTGTGGCTGAAGAGCAGGGTGTATATACCTAAATAAATAAATAAAATGGCCCTACACTAGTTGGACTGAGCAACAAGATCCCAACTATGGGGTATAGGACTTCTGTTCTTGTGTATCAATATACAGTGAAAAACTTATTTATTTATTTAGGTATTTACACCCTGCTCTTCAGCCACAAAGGCTCTCAGAGTGACTTACAAATTGTTTAAGCAACAGCAATTTACACATCTACACTGCATTAAGTGGTTTCCAATGTGTGTTAGCTAATTGCCCCCACTAGCCGGGTACTCGAAACTTGTGGTTGCTCTTCAAATAAAGTATTCTCAGTCTTACTAGTACCTTCATTGTCCATTGGTATGCAGAATTCATACTTACTACCATCTGGAACCAAGAACCTAGTTGTACATAGATGGCATACATCCCTAAGAGGGCTGAGATCTGATAGGTTTTCCCTCATAAATCCTACTTTCTTACTTCCTATTTATAACCAGGGCATCTTGCAAAGGGCCGGTGGGAGACAGGAAAGTAGACAACTACCAGTTCTGAATTTGATCTTGTTCTGTCACAGAATTTATTACAGGGAAACAGTCTCCATTTCACATGCACAGAGCTATTCTTTCTGGTGGGGCTGCCTAGCCAAAAACCTGTAACAGTCTTCAATTAAACCCCCCACACTGTGAATCTCTTGGCATTCATCTGTCTGTGGATGCCAAAGAATAATCTGTCCTTAGTCTGTCACAGGAAAGATGGCAGAGTCTTGTGGCACCTTAGAGACCAATTTATTGCCCTTGGAGATTTCATGAGCAAGAGTTTTTTCACTAGATTGAACAGAATCTCATGTGTTCTTCTGTCTCCTCAGATAACTTTTCAGAACAAACTCATAAGTTTAAATATATTTAAATATCAGAAGACATTAACAGTGTAAAATCTATACAGTTCTAGTAATGTCTTTATCTTCTAATAGGGATTGGCACCAACCACAATTGATTCCTTTGCATATTGCACACTTTGTTCATCTATAGTCCTGAATAATTCAGATCCTAATTCAGAAAACAACCCAACTGGCTTCAGACTTATTTTAAGGCTTACTGACTCAATTTTTAATGATGTGTGTGCTGGATTTTTAATCTTTGCACTGGTATCCACTGGGGTTTGGTTCCAGGACACCCCCCCTCCGCTTCCATCCCCTATGGAGATCAAAATCTGTGGATGCTCAAGTCCCATTATATACAATGATGTAGTAAAATGGTGCCTCTTATATAAAATGGCAAAATCAAGGTTTGGATTTATTTATTTTTTGAATACAGTATATTCAAGCTGTGGATGGTGGAATCCATGGATGCAGAATCTGTGGATCTGGAGGGTTGACTATACTTTGCTTTGAACGAGTTTTTAACTGCTTTAAAACGTTTTAATTGAATTATCTGTTTAATGCACTCAGAACTTTTGTATGACATATTATCTTAGCTATATCTTGTTTTAAGTTATACTGTAGGCCCCCTTGGGTCCTGTATTGGGATAAAGCCTGGATATACAAAAAGTAAGAAATATAAACACACTTGGGACCAAATTTAAATTGCAGGTCACTATCTGAGATCTTTCTGCCTCACACTGACTATAGTTTGTAGAAGATGAAAATCACCAAAAAACAAGGTTGTATGAATTACCAATCCCTAGTTATCTTTTAATTTATCTTAATATTCTTCACGAAAGATTGACATTCTGAAAATCACGGGGAGCTTTTGTACTGTGCTTGGAGCCCCCTCCCTGACATCAAAGGAAAGCAACCCTTCCCCATCGAAAAATGGAGAACTGTGCTACCAGAAGCTTCCAGGGCGAAAGATTCTTCAGTAAAATAAGGTATATGCCCTACATCTTGTTTCAGCACCCCTGGTTTAAACAAAACTGGAAATATGGCCCCTATGGGGGCCTGTGGAGTTAAGAAATGATGTTGTTTCTCTAAGGTTACCCAGCAGTGATCTTAGGGTACTGACATTGTCTTTTAAAATGGTGGTAGTGACAATTCAAAAAGCCAAGTTAGTCATGCAGGATGGGAGTTTTATTCAGTTAAATGTCTGTGCATGTATTTTAATTTTAAAACTACACATAACTTAATAGCTCAAATCACATTCTCAAAAACGCATGTTCAAGGGTTTTATGGAAAGGTTATCCATTCTAGCACACTCAAGTTATGCCTATGTAATGGTACCTTGCTGCCTGGAAAGGACCCTTAATTGGAAATGAAGATTCTTCACACTGATCACATAATGCTACAAAGATTACCCCAAAGCATTCAAATAAAATCTACAAGCCAAAGCTCTCTTACTAAGAAGCATACCTCATTCAATTCAGTACAGCATCTAATTACCACTATGAATTTACTCCACCTCTCAGGGGATTGGGGACGCTATTCTACAAATGCAAGAGTTACAGTACTCTGTCTTTTCATTTCATTCCCCAACCCACTCCCTGAATGACCATTCGGCTCTTGAACTCAATTGCTAACACAATAGCCAAAGTCTAATTGCCAAAAATGGAAATCCAATAGCATTTTGCTAAAATGCTCTCAGCAAAATGACCCCTGTGAAAGTTTGCAATTTTTACATGATGACTATAACAACAATCACTATTGAAAACTGTACAATTAACAGTAATGGAGAATGTTTACAAGGACATGTTAACACCTGGCTATGGAGCTTTAGGAAGGGTTCTAACATAACTTGAGCGGCGAACAGAAAACTACTGAAAGCATCATGTCGTTTCACTCAGTTAATAGTAGTCCTTGCTACTACAACGAGAAAAAAGCTATACTTTGAACAAGAAAAGGTTCTTTATATCTTGCTGCAAAAGTGCCCAAGGATCTGACTTTCACAGGAGGCACAGCTCTTAGATGAAAGTATCAACTGGATAAATAAGCGAACAGACTAATTCTTACAAGTTCAGAGAAGGAATGGATATTAAACTGGAGGGGGCTGTAGAGGAGCAAAACACAACTCTGACAGGTTTCTGGTGTGGGGTGTTTTCTTTCCGTCTTTCTTTGGTTAATTATACTGCAAGTGCATTGTTGGTGACTCTATCGTGTGTCTTTCTTGACAAGATTTGTTCAGAGTGGGTTTGCCTTCGCCTTCCTTGAGGCTGAGAGAGTGTGACCTGCCCAAGGTCACTCAGTGAGGTTCCATGGAGGAGTGAAGATCCGGATTCTGATCTCTTGAGTTGTAGGACTTTTTCAGATGGTACTTACTGCGCTATGAGTTCTCGCTAGAGGCACGGTGCTGTTGCTAGGCAGGGGGTCTGTTTTGGATGCCGCCATTCCTCTTCTGAAATAATCTGTTTCACTTCCATGAAGGATTGGAAGCGGCCAAGCCATATTTTAATCACAGGCAATTTCTGTGAATAAAATCTGGCGAAATATGGTGCAGCTACTTCCAATCCCTCATGGAAGTGAAACAGATGCTTTCGGAAGAGAGACGGCGGCATCCGAAATGGACCCCCTGCTGTGTGACAGCGCCGTGCCTCTAGTGAGACCTCCTAGCATGGTAAGTACCATCTGAAAAAGTCCATAGTCCAATGCTCAAACCACAACACAACACTAGCCACCAATTAATTCATTTTCAACTAATGAAGGGGGAAATTATAGGTGGCAAGTGGGAAGAATGTGTTCTCAGTTTCAAACTGGATCATACCTTTGAGCAAGTTCTACTTTACCAGTTTGTTGATATGATAGCACCTGAGAAACCAGAGCAAATTGAATTCACAATCAAATCCACATTTTCAAGAGCATTCACAGAGTTTTGCACACTAAAAAACCAAACACACAGAGACACATTCATGGAAGAGGGAAAGAACACACAAGCGGGATGGATGATGCTTTGTTCCTCCTGTTTTCTCTATTTTTAGTCTAGCTCAACTAAAAATAAGAGATCTGCATCAAGTGTAGCTGTGCCAAATATTTTTTTTTTAAAAAATAAGACCTCCTCGGTATGAAAAACCTGCAATTAAGCTGAATCATTTTATAACTTTCCACACTGAAGATTCACTGTCTAATATCATTGATGATCCAATCGTTGAACGAAAAAATAACATGATTGCCTTCTTAAATTTTTCAGCATTAGTACTAACCTTTGAAAGGATACTTTTACTCATGTGAAGCTACATCACCATTTACTGTCTATTATAATTACATCTAATTACAGGCTAAATCAGATAACTCCTCTCTTCCCTCCACCTTGCTTTTATAGTTTAATACAGCAAACAGCCATTCAGACAATCTGAGAGTAAGAATATCATCCAGGAGCAGGTATGTTTTGCTATGTTTAATATTTCAAGAGAGCAGACAGCTGTTTATTGCAGCCTAGGCTAAAACAAAAATTTAACCTTGAAGTTTTTTTTCTTTTAAACTTGAAAAATGTTTATTCTACCTTACCACAATAGCATAAAATTTATAATAAAATATAAAATCTACTGGATCCTAAAGCACCCATCCAGCCCAAAATTAAACAAGCCATGAAAATTATCAAAACAATTGGACAAAAGTCACAGGATACAGGCATACCTCAATTAGCTAAGAGTCTGACAAATAGGCTCTTTTTTTTATTATTACAAAGACCATTAATGACTGCCCAGCCCTTCTTTTCTTCCTCATTCTCTTTCTAGCTGGAAGGTTTTAGCAGCATTGGTACTTGGAGCACAGTGAGGGAGGGCTGGGGAAACACAGACTTTCAGTGTCAGGTTACAGTGTCAGTGTCAGGTTACAGTAGCATTTCTGCAGTAAAACAATGTAATAAAGCTTAAGATAGGGGAACATGGGATTCTACTCTAGCCTATCCTACTGTAGCTGTTAGTGCCTGCTGCAACAGGCAAGGCAAGCAGCAGCTCCCTCCAGAATCCCTCACTGAGCATGCACGAAATGCAAAACAGAAAGAAAGGGGAAGAACAGATAAGCCTGCCTTACCAGCTGCCCTGGTATGATTTTTTAAAAAGCATAGATCTATACATTTGGCCACGAAAATTAAAATCATAATAAAGGTGCAGGCTAGTGAAAGAAAAAAATGTCCCTTGGATGCATTTTGGAAGAAGATTTCAAATGGCCTCTAGAAGGTTTTTGTTTACTTTTGCGAGGCTTACTTGACCTGGTTGTTTCATTTCACATATGCATATTTGCATTTCACATATGCATATTTAGTTTTGGATAAAAAGTACCGTATGTGGAAGGTATGTTAAGGAAGTAAATGCATCTACAGTATTTCATTAACTGAAGTACAGCTGTATGAGTATATAACAAAGGGTCAGCTGCTTTCAAATCTGAAAGAGATAAATATATGTGTATTCTTAGAAGAAAGCATAATGATATGCAAGGAGTACCTTACTGGGAAGCAAGTTATAATGTCTTGAGACACATACAGTAGAAGCCCAGTATCCACTGATTCATTATCCAGTGATTCAGTTATCTACGATTTTAGTTTCAGCATAGCTACCATAGTCTTCCTAGAAAATGCATCCTCTCTCACAATTTTCTAGGCCAAGGCAACTCTATGGTATTTTAAAGCAGAAGTCCCATTATTTTCAATGGCGTTCGCTATTATCCGCAGATTTCGTTATCCACAGTGGGCCCCAGAACCAATCTCCTGCGGATACGGGGGTCCTACTGTACTGAAAAGGCTCTGTGTTGTCCTGCTGCAATTCTCGTCTTTTGGAAATTGGTATTCCAAACCAGTGTTTATAGCCGATCTTACTCAGTGGGAGGCTGTTCCCAAAGCAATGGGACTTGCTATAATACCTTTGCCAGAACACCTAGCTGAAGTCAATCTTCAGGCCCATGTTTGGCCAGGTGGGTAAAATGAATGGATGGAGGGAAAGAAAGGTTGGGGGGATTGATGGACTCACATACACCATGTTATTTACATTAGCCTTTCCCACCAATGTTGCCCTCCAGATGTTATGTATGACAACTTCCATCAATACCAGCCAATGGTGAGAATGGTTGGAAGAAATGAACGTACAGTCTTCAACACAATGCACACAGTCTCTGTCTCTCTGTTTTGAAAGATTAGCCCTGTTCAGGCATTTTGCTAAATGTACAAGGATCAGAAGTGTGTACAGTACACTGGCCTTGCCCCCTATGTATCAGCCCCTGCTGCTCAGTCTCCACATAGAATGGCAAAATCGAAAAGGATGTGGTGTTACTCACAGTTTCTTGTAGCAAAGCATTCTATTTGAACTTGCATGAACACAAGTAAAATGTCCCTTCACAGCCAGTTTGGAGACAGATGAGTTTGAGGTCCATTACATAGGGAGATACAGTGGGTAGGGAAGGCTTGTGTGTCACCACTGTCCTACACATTTGTATGTGGTGTTTGCCTATTCAGTCAAAATTGCTGGATAGGGCTATCCGAGCTATAAACTCGCTGTTTAGGGAAGGGTGTGTTTTTTTGGGGGGGGGTAATTAAACTTACAGAATCTCCTAACTTTGATAATAACAAAACCTTGGATAAATTCACAGCACTTACTCTTTATGCACAATGAAGTATTACAGTATCATTCAATGGGTCTCTAAACTATATTGGGTTCAATTTAATAATTACTTTTTTAAACACAAAAGACCCAAAGTTAACTGTAGTATTATGGAAGCACAGTGAAAAAAGGCCTGGATTCACACACATACACATTGCCTTAAATTTACTCAGTCTATATAAAGTAAAATATATACTATAAGATTCAAGGTTAGTTAGAATTTCATTTGTTTGTTTTCAGCAAGAAATTTTTTAAAAAATATTAATAATGGATTTCTTCATAAATCCAAGGCAACAGAGAGTTTTCTTTAAAAACCTGTATATAGGAGAAACTATGATTGACAGGTTCACCCATTTATACTCAGAATTTTGAGCACTTAGAACTTAACAGTGTGGCTTTCAATCCACCCTCTTCCATTTTAGTGCTGAATTAGGGCTGCCATCTCTTTTTTTCTGAGAGGCTCATCATCTTCAACATCTATACAGTGGCAAGCAGATGCTTTCCACATTGGGAAGTTGCATCCACTGAATTTTGCTGGTGCAAAAGGGAAATAATTTCCTTTCCCCTTTTAAGAATTTACCAAACCCCACAAATTTCTTCATATTTGGGATTTTAAAAAAAACAGTGAACATGGAAGAAAGTGAAATGAACATATTTTCCCACCCATATTTCTGATACTCCTTATAATGTAAACTTGGATAACCCTGTGATGCTTAAAAATACATAGCTGATAGAAGCAATTCTATTTTCAACTAGCATCCATTAAAAAAGAACTTTAAAAATACATGCAGTTCTGTTGCTCCATCAAATAACTGAGAAATGGTGTTTTTCAAAGCCCACTTTACACAGGACCCATAGGAAAAGGAGGGGGGGGGGAACGACCAAAACAAATGTGTTTTGCTTCCTCTGCAGCTGCAGCTAACAAACTATTCCCAGATCTTTGCTGAGATCAGTCAGTGATTATCATGTGGAAATAAAAGGGGTGTAAACAGAAACATCATGTGCCATGTTAAATTCTGTCTTGAGCTTCAGCTTTGAAAATGCAGGGAGCAGAGGGGGAAAAATCACTAAAATGGAATCAAGTACATTTTGAAGCTGAAAAATATGCAGAAGGAACTAAGTACAGTATTACAGACCAGACACAAAAACAGGATTATCAATTATTCTGTCAATACATGCTGTATGATAGTTAACTATAAACCATTTTTGGCAGCTATAGAAATAAGCTCCATGGTTAATAGCAATATATAACAAAAATCATGCCCAGTAGAGCCCATCATTGTCCTTTCCCAAGGCTTTATCTACATTTAACCTCCCACTTCTACAAACCTCCATACATTCCATTCATTTAATTCAAACAATCATTGCTAAAAGCTGAGATCAGAAGGAATCTAGGTGCATCTAACCATAGTTTCTGCAGATGACCAACACAAGTGACCCAGATCACAATACAAATTTGTGAAGTATCATCCTGTATCTATCACTTCCATTTTTATTTGTATATTTTGTAATAAGAATTTTTGAATTTCTATGGAAAATAGTTAATTGCCTTGTATCAGGTCCACCAAGCATAAGACTATCTATCTACTCACACTGATACCGGCTCTTAGGGATTTGAAGAGAACCACATCTTTCCCATCATTATCCAGTTCACTAAATATGCCAGAAACTGAACCTGAGACCTTCAGCATGAAAAGCAGGGGCTTTTCCTTTGAGGGGAAAAAATGTAAGAGCCACTGCTCCTCTAAAGGAGAAACCTAAAATATTTTGCATAACAAGTAAGTCATAGCTAGCATATCATTTTAAATGCAGGGTCTCACATTTGAATGTTTTAACTTGACTTGCTTGGTGTTGAGGCTGACTGTTTTTGTAAGAAAGAGCAGAGTGCCAGAATTCCAGTAGCCACCCTGAATGAGCAGCCAGCTCAGGAAGAAGCTTGAGAAAGACAGAGCCTTTACCAAGAGTAAGCTTGCACTAATGTACACACTTATCTGGTGTGAGTGTCCTAGAGAGATGCCTGCTCCTTCCTTCACACACTGATAGCACTGAAAACAGAACTCCTGATCTGCTCTCACATTGCTTTGGTTCCAGAACAATGCAGTGACTGGGCATGTCTGAATCATGCTTCTAAATGTAGTTACAAGAGATCATATTTCTTTTTTACATCTCAAATAGACCTCCTAGTGTACGTGATGTTTATTTTTAAGTTATGGACTTTCATTAGCTCAGGGGGGACATTCACTCTACCATTGCCACTACACAATTTATTTAGTTTCAGTACCTTCCCTTTATCCCATAAACTGATGCAGAAAGGTCAGTTAGCACAGGAGCAAAATTTCACATTCTCAGCAGAGCAACATGTCAAAAGAGAAAAATCAACACCTGCAAGGAATTAAAAGTAACTCATTTTTATTAGGATAATGCCTGTGAGCAGAAGGAGGCAAAGCATGCATTGGGAAGACAAGAGGCTCATGAGATGGAGAGGTTTCATATCAGGAGGATAACATTAGTTTAAAATTTAAATTGCTAAGAAGATTTTTAAAAGCATTGCCCATGCTTTGGGCTTTGAACAATAAGATGATAGGTGCTGCTTTTGTTACTGAGCAGGTCTGCGCACTGGAGTCAATGGCCTAGATCAGGGTGGGCAACATGCAAACCCCAATCTTATTTTTAAAAACCCTCTAGCTCTCCTTTCTATGGGCCCGGCTGCTGATGGATGCTGCAATGGTAGTGATGGAAAAACCATGATTTTATTTTTAGCCTTTCAATTAAAGTATGCAATTGCAGTGTGCCTTATTCATCTTTACAATTTGTGTGCCCCACCCTTAAAACAATATCTGTGCCCTCTTTTATAAGATAAAACAAAGTCCTGGAAATCTCTTGGATGCATCGTTTGCCTTGTAAAGAAGGTGTGTGTCTTATTTTAAAAGGGAACCCCATCAATTTAAATTGGATAAAAGGTGCCCTGGGAGCACATCACTCGATTCAAGGGCACATCATCCTTTTACTGCCACAGCAGTCCATTTGGCTGCAATGTTCATGGAGGAGGCAGCATTGCTGTCTGATCCCTGAAAGTCACCCACCCCTGGCCTAAGACCAGCCATTTTGCTCAGATCAGAATACTGAAGCAGGTGTGGAGACAGCTCATGATCTTTTGAAACCACTGAAACACCTCTGCTGAAACTTTTGCTCCCATCTCTCAATTTAGCCCAACCTTTGAATGGAAATGGGTGGGCATAGGATTCTAAAAGCAGCTACATTTTCAGCCTGAGGCAGGGGCAAGCACCTCCTCCCCAGTCACTGCTAAGCAAGATCAGCTTGTTTTCTCCATTGCCTGCTCCTTCTCCATAGCATGGAGATACTGTTCAACATCTAGGAGAAAGATCTTTGGGTTTTTGAATGTATATAATCAAATTCCAGATTCCATTTTAGGAAGCTTTATTGGGATTAGGGATGGAAATCTAAGGAATAAGGAGAGGCAGCATAAACAGGTTATTCTCTAAATAGCCCAAGCTGGATAATCTTACAGGCTAACTCAACCTTTCTTGCAGGTATCCCCCATGATGTTCAATACATAATAAATATTCATACAGGATCCTCCTAATCTTTAGAGTAAATAGAAAGTAATTATCTGGCATGATAGAACCAGACATAGGCATATGAACCTGGCATCCTCTAGGCACAGAATTTTGACAGTTAGGGCATGGCAGGTAGCCTAGAAGTGGGCAACCTGTGGCCCTCCAACTGCTCAACTACGTCCCTCATTACACGCTATGCTGATGGGAGCCGCAATCCAATAACATCTAGAGGTCCACAAGCTGTCCACTCATAGAATATGTACAGGAACACCTGAGAAGATGGAATATTCGCACAATGAAAGGTATCTTTTTGAATCAATCAGGATATTTTGCTGTTTATCAGATTAGAAGACATAAATTATACCTGTCCTACAATATTACCTCTCCCAGTTGCACTGAAACTAGAGCTGCCAGATGTCCCTTACTATAAAGGATGTCCCTTATTTCAGGGTTGGAAAGTTTTTGTTTTTATATTGACTGAATGAGATACCAAAAAAATAAAAATAAAAAATCCTGTATGTTTGGGTTTGGGGCCCTTCATAAACACAGAAATATGTGTCTCATACAATTTATGAGTGTGAACAATATGTTAATTTTGCAGACAAATACATGGCTTGGTTAATTGAAATCAGTGCTTCCACTTGGCATTTAGGTAGAATACAAACTTGTTAATACTGTAGTTACTTCCTTATTGTCACTGCTACTCTATTGCTATTGCTGCATGTCATGAATTTTGACTATCTCTTATTGCTATTTTGAAAACTGAGCAACACTAATTGAAATTGTTGTTGTGTACTGATCAAAGCTGCCCTCCTATTGCTGGGTTTTTTTCCCTTGTCCACAAAAAGCAAAAACAAACTTAAATTAAATGGTAGGTTACCAGGTAGAGAGAGAAATTGATTTTTTTTGTATTTTTGTGGAGAAGGAAAAAAAACATAGGAGGAAAAAACAGGCCCCCCCCCATTTCCCTTGGACTCACTGATGTTTTCTAAGATCCATTATGTTTGGACCATGCATTATCTCCCCAGTTTAAGATGTTCTTTCCTTCAAAATGAAACTAGCTGCAGCAGTTCAATATACTATTGTCAAAACTCTTTATCTGTACATAACCACTTGAAAACTCTCAGGTCCTTCGTAAAAAGAGTTGTGCTGATAGAGAGTGTATATAAAATGTGAGCAGTGTCACCACAAAATGACTTATCAGATATAAGTCTGTGCAGATGGTGACCTAGCAGCTGTCTCACACAACTCAACTGCCTTCCATCTAATCTAGGTGGTAATCCAGTGCACAGGGAGACACACATATAGTGGTGTCACTCAGCTGGGGTTCCCTTTGTTAAAATTGTTAAAAGATGCAGAGGCTGGGGAGGGAGCCAGGAGTAGTGAAGGGGGGAGGCAATAGAGACTGGAGGAGGATGGAGAGGTGAGGGGTTCAGAGGGAGGGAAGGACTGGATCCTCCAGAGCCACAGGGGAGCACCAGGGATGGGAACTGGTTGTTAATTATTTTGAATGACACCACTGCACACATATAAATTCCATTTTTTTCCCTCAGTGGGGATCTGGACTGTGTGATCTTTGGGCTTTTACTTTCTTGAGAGGTTTAACTAATTGTGTTTTGCACAGCCCTGTGAAGCCCCCTGTCTGCATTTTGGCTACCCTGGGGACCATTCAGGGGTGTGTGCTTGGTAAAGAGGATGTCATCCTGGGTGTATACACTCACAAGGGTCAGTAGGATGTGCTACTTTTAGTATTAGGAATAAGCTTTTTGAGCTAAAGATAGGAATAACTATGTATTGAATTCTTAGTAATCAACTACTTTATCAACCAAATCTGCTTTATTAACCAGACCACATTTTCTTACAACTGCATTTCTGCTACACTTATCCTAATTTCCTGGTCAGTGGCTTAAAAAAACAACAACAACCACATTACAACAAACAGCTGCATTCATCTTTGGAGATCTGAGATAGGTCCCCTGTAAAATGCATTTTTAAATAAAATTCTGACCAAACAATGTCATTCCCATTTCCATCTCTTAGCCTTCAATATGCCTAATACTTTTTCTCTAACATAAGCATACTTTCCACAAGCAGAAGTTGTGCTATCACTTAAACAGTGTTTATTCTATTCTATTCTATTTATATCCCACCTTACTCCCATGATGCGATGGGTAATGTGAAGATTTACATGAATGAATGTTTCTCTAAAAAGAGGGCATGTAAAAAAAGAAAAGAAAAGAAAAACAAATGCAAACACACAGCTACATGCCAGGGATACCTTAGGCTTTGATATGCTAACTATCTTAAGACAAGGTTTTGTTTATTTTAATATGGAGGAACATTCAATCGTATTAATGCCCTACAGTCTACAAATGGAATAGCCCAGATACCTCATTAGTCACTTCAGCCATTTGTGAGAATTAAAGCTCTGCAACTATCCAAATATTCAGTAACTCTGATCAAGTAAAGCAATGGCTGCTCACGAGGACAACTCAGTCAGATTCAAAATTTGCTCTTTTTACACAGCCACTACACCTCAATTTAAGCACCACTGTTAGAGGCTACAGGGGCTGATTCCTCACTTCCACAAGCATACAGATGCTTGATCAGTCAAACAGAAAGTCACAGGCATACCACTGCCAAATCCTCTGAGGCTCCAAACAGCCTGGCACAACAGCTGTAGTAAATCACCACAATCTATCCAGCAGAATCTAGTTTGCAAATCTAACATTTTAATCTACAGTTGAAAATGTCCAGCAGCTGTCTTCTCCTTCCATTTTCAAGACAAAGAAGACAGGCCCCAATAACATTATGTTAAGTTCATACTAATGAACTTTCATTTGAGTAAGTGGTAGAAGTTAAGAGGGCCTTGTTAATAATACAGCTGAATGAACACAGTATTTAGTGAGCCAGCCTATATACATCCATCCCTTCCATCCTGGTTACCCAAGATCTGTGAAAGTTGCAGCATTCCATGCATACCCTCTGCTCACAAGACTGTTATCTTGACTCCTTGTCATTTAAATACTTGCACCACTAGATTCATCTTGCAAGGTTGGCATTCTGTTATAGTATGCAATACTGTATTGGCCCAGGGTTGAGTACATATTGTTTTAAATACTCACTTCCTGGCACAATAGGTGTGGGGATTGGGCCATAAATGCTTGGCCAGAGTCCCATAGAGAAAATGTAGCAGAACAGCAAACTGGATGAGGCACAGATTTATTTTATAACCACAGAATAGAACATTATGCCTCCAAACTGAATGGAATGTAGATTTAAAATCTATAGGGATGGACTCCCATTCAATTTAATAATGGAAAAATACCAGCAGAGAAGTTTATATTTGGGTAGCTGGGATTACCCAGTTGTACAATCTAAAATATGGCCTATGCCTCTCCCCACCTCAGAGTTACCCTTTTATCAGCTTAGCTATTACTAGAAAGAGGCCAATTTACCAAATATTTGAAATTAGCTGAAACTGTTCAAGAATCAGATCCCTTCCCAGACTTCAGAACATGACTTCTTGAACAGGCATCTCTATTGAATAATCATCTTTATTCTCAGTATCAAACTTTTATAGGAATAAATGAACATTCCCTGTTCCATTAATGTTTTTGCACTGTACCTTTCCTCCAGACTGTCTTAAATATGTTAAATTTAATTATAAAAGTGCCATATGTGTATTTTCCAGTATCTTTTTTTTTTTTTGTATAGGTTACTAATTGTATAAGAGGATGGATAAATAGCACAGTACAAAATGGAAAGTTGATGAGATTGCATGGCTGCATCAAGGCTTCTCTTCATGTTTTGCTTTTATTAATACACTGTGATACCTGTGTGCATTAGTAAGCAGAGTGTGGAACTAATATGTTACAAATAATATAGAAACTATTGTAGTTGTTACTTTTAAAAAATGTAATGAATAAAATATATATTTCCTTACTTCTAAAGTACATCTTAGGAGGGGTCATTTGGGAAATATTTTTGGCCATTTTCTTATTTTTAGAACATACTTTTAATTTAAAAAATAGGAAACATAATGTATTTAGTAGTATGTTCACTGTTACAGTGAAGAGGTACGTTTATACTAATGCTAATATATTACTTGTTAAAACTACTATATTCTATGCTCTGTTAGTAACCTGCAAGAAAAAGAGAAACACAGAAACTATAGCTAACTGCACAGGGCTAGAGGTCTGAAAGGGACACTATAAATGGAAGACAAATGAAGGCAGATTGTTAACTGTGCCCAAACTATTTTTAAAAATTAAGATATCTTTCCACAAAAAGCTTAATTTCTTACCCACTAAGACTTATTAGAAAAGGAGGGGGGAGGGTGAAAGGACATGGGTAGGCAAGCTAGCCAACAGACATTCAGATTTTGTAATGCTATAGAAAACTGGCCAGTAAGAGGTGTCTTCTGTGTCTTTGCTCACTATTGCCTCTGGAGACTTAGATGGGAATATCATTTTTTTTAAGTTATAATGTTTCAGAAATATTATTTTTCTAGCATAAACACCATGTGTTCCCTCCTCCCACCCAGAATAAAAGAAAATTTTGAAACTAGCTATCCGGAATGCTTGGAGATTTTTGTTGCAATCTATCCTGAAATAAAAAGTATCCATCTTATAGGCAAGAATAAAATAGCTCTGGTTTTTCTTTCTTTCTTTGAACTGCTCTGGATATTCCATGAAAAGGAAAATGTTGTCTGTTTGTTTAAAAAATAAAACAAACCTTGAGAACTTGAGCAACAGATATAGCAACAAACACAAGCAAACATGTCTGTCCCCGCCACATGTCACTCTTTAAGTAGGATCACACATAAAATCTGAGAAGAAATTTGAATGGGGAGAATTTTCCACATTATCAGTCTGCTACTTTTGTTAGCACAAGTCAAAAGGGGAGAGAGAGAGCTAAAAAAGAAACTCTTGTTCCCTGTCCCCACTTTCTCATATAATGCTTTCCTTGCACATGAGCATATCAGCATTTAGCACTTCATGTAAATATTAATATAACTGTAATTGCAATGGAATGTATGTTAACACAACACTTTATTTCTTGCTGGGATAGTGCTAGCTTTCATATTACAGAAATAGTTATAGGAACAGTAGGAGAAAAGGGTCTGTGTGTTTGTTGTTTGTTGTTAACTGTCCTCAAGAGTCAACTTTGACTCATGGCAACCCCATGAATGAGACATCTCCAAGACCCTCTATCCTCAACAGATCTGCTCAGGTCCTGCAGGCTCAGGGCCATGGCTTCCTTGATTGAGTCTATCCATCTAGAATGTGGCCTTCCTCCTTTCCTACTGCCTTCTACCTTAACCAGCATTATCACCCTTTCTAGTCAGTCACGCCTTCTCAGGATATGGTTGAAGTACAACTGTCTTAGTTTAGTCATCTTGGTTTCTAGGGAACAATCAGGTTTATTTGTTCTATGACCCATTTATTAGTCTTTTTGGCAGTCCATGGTATCTGTAGCACTCTCCTCCAACACCACATTTCAAAAGCATTGGTTTTCTTTCTATCAGCTTTCTTCACTGTCCAGCTCTCACTTCCGTACATGGTGATGGGAAATATGATGGCTTGCACAATCCTAACCTTATTTCTCAGTTTTATATCTTTGCATTTTAGGATGTTGTGTAGTTCTTTCATAGCTGCCCTTTCCATTCCTAGTCATCTTCTGATTTCTAGGCTGCAATCCCCATTCTGATCAATGATAGATCCCAGATATGGGAAATCTTTAGCTATTTCAGTTTCCTCTTTGTATATACTGAATTTATGAGATCCTCTGTGGTCATTATTTTTGTTTTCTTAATGTTCAACAGGAAGCCTACCTTATCACTTTTTCTTTGACTATCTTTATTAATTTTTCCAAAACCTTTGTTGTTTTCTGCTAGTAGTATGGTGTCATTTGCATATCTTAGATTGTTGATATTCCTTCCTCTGATCTTCACTCGTTCTTCCTCTGAGTCTAAACCTGTTCTGCATATGATATTTTCTTCATACCAGTTGAACAGGTAGGGTAATATAATGCAGCCTTATCTGACTCCCTTTCCAATTGGGAACCAGTCTGTTTCTCCGTATTCTGTTCTGTCAGTAGACTTCTGTCCTGAGCAGAAGTTACACATCAGGACAATCACATGGAATTGAACACCCGTTTCTTTAAGAGCAATCCATAGCTTTCTGTGGTCTATGCAATCAAAGGCTTTGCTGTAGTCTATAAACCACATGCTGATTTTCTTCTGGAATTCCCTGGTACACTCCATTATCCAGCATATGCTTACAATGTGATCCCTAGTGCCTCTTCCTCTCCTGAACCCAGCTTGCACCTCTGGTATTTCACACTCCGTATACGGAAGGAGTCTTTGCTGCAGAATTTTGTGCACAACATTGCTTGCATGGGAAATTAATACAATGATCCTGTAGCTACTGAAATCTTTTGTGTCTCCTTTTTTTTGAGGATGGGAATGTATATATAGATAATCATTAATAAACTACAAAAAATAAACATATCCACAATATGGTGGAGAAATAGTGGAGAACAGCAAACAATAATTAACTTCTCCTAATAGTTAACATGTACTTAGGAAGACCAATTTGGAAATCAAGGACTTTTTCGGACATTGATTTACTGTGCCAGAAAGCTCGTAACACTCGTGACGCTGCTGCATGGCAGGGGGTCCATTTCGTACGACGCTGTTTCAGTTCTGCGAGAAATTGGAGGCAGCCGTGCCATATTTAGCCATTTTTTATTCACAGGCAACTTCTGTGAGTAAAAAATGGCCAAATATAGCGCAGCTGCCTCCAATCTCTCATGGAACTGAAACAGTTGATTTCGGCAGAGGGACGACGTTGTACGAAACAGGCCTCCTGCCGTGCAGCAGTGTCGTGAGTGTTACAAGCCTTCTGGTGTGGTAAATCAATGTCTGAAAAAGTCCCAAGTAACTGAAATTCCAACTAGGAATTACAACACACAATTTCCAAACATTTGCACAATGAAGTACTGTTGTCAATATTTCAAGGTCAAAATGCAGCACTCCATTGTAAGGAACTGATCAGCTTCCTACTTGTAGCATCAAGACAGGAAATAGCTGGATACTAGAAAACTCTTTAACGCATGGAGGCTGATTGATGCATTGGCAAAAAAAACTCAAGAAACTATAGGTATTTGAAGAAATAACCACCACACACACACATGAATCAATTTGGTGGCTGCCCCTAGGTTGTGGAATTCCCTCACACAAGAAACTCAGCTTCCCCTTTCTCCTGTCTTTCCACTGGCAGGCAGGCCTTTGGGTCATTTTTCATGTGGCAGAAGGGGATTTAGAAACCAAGATGACTAAACTAAGACTTGTACTTCAACCATATCCTGAGAAGGCATAACAATTAAACCTTTTCCATTATGTTTTAAATGTATTTTAAATTATTTTAACTGTGTGTTTTTAATAGAATTGTTTAATTCTTAAAAAAACTTTTGTACTAAATTGGATATAATAAGCATACTTGGATCATGTGCAAGGAGAAGAGCATTGGTACCATCTTATTATCTTTGTAAATAAACTCTCCATATGGACCTCTAGGAAAACTTTAAAATTCTGGAGAAACTCATTTATTGATATTTGTCAACAATGAGTTATAGAAATAGAAGTTTTATAATACAGTACACTTATATTAGAAGTGGGGGAAATAACCATTATGTTTATGTTTAAACCACTCCTTACCTTTCTGTTTTTGGGTCGAATCTCAGAGAGAAGAAAATCACTGCATGAAAACCTCATTTCTAATTTACCCTCATTGCTGAAAACCCCATTTCTCATTAGTCCCACCAAAAATCCTTCTCTTGCTTTCCTTTTCTTGCTCCCCCATCTCCTCCACTCTTTCTTTAACTTGCTGATTCCCACACAGATCTCAAGAGGGACAAAAATTTCAACACATAGTTTCCTGGGACAGACTCAGAGAGCCTTGTCACACAAAGGAAGGGAAGTGACTTTAAAGCCCAAGAGTAGCACATAAAGGTGTGTCTTTCTGCTAATGGATTTTTCCAGCTAGCAAAAATACTCACGTTTACCACCATCTCCCATGGGACCAGAATGGAAGAGCATCTGAAACAATGCTAACGTTGTGCAATAAGGCAAGGCACTATTATCAGGATGCACTGCCGCTTCCTTCCCTCATGCAATAAGCCCAGGAGTCTCTATATACTGTGTATTGTAAAACAGAGGAGGACCCCATGGACATAAAACTGTCAGCTTCATTGCAAGCTCTCCCTATGACCTGTTTGTTTAAAATCTTTTAATCTTGAGAGTCAACAGAAAGACTAATTATGAACCAAAATTTTAAGAATCCATTGGCCATTCACATTTATTAAAAGTCCAGCTGGGAAATGTAAAATTTGTAAGCTAATAATAATAATAGTAATAATAATAATATTTTTTTATTTTTAACCCGCCCCTCTGCTCGGCAACCGGGGCGGCATACAACAAGATTAAAACAACATCAAGTTAAAACAATCCTTCCCCATCCTAACCCTCCAACCCCTTAAAACTAAATTAAACTAATGGAGAATTAAAACAAAGATAAAATACAATAAATAAATAAATAAATAATGGCGATGACGGCAAGGGGGTGGGAAGCAATCAGCTCCACTTGAACCGGGAAGTTATTCCGGGAAGGCCTGTATTTAGTACAGTCTCTCATTGAATTAATTCACAGCTTGATTCTGTATCTACTGTAAGTTAATAATGAAAGTCCAACTTACCTAAGTCAATCAATTAAATTTTAAAATAAATTTAATTAAGTTTACTCTTTTCATCAGAAAATTTCTATGATGTAAAAAAAATTAACTGATTTTGTTCTTATCACTGACTTAGAAGAAGAATTCACATTCAAACACAGGAATAGGCAACTCTGACAGTGTTGGAGATGAACTTTAGGACCAAAGACCCTAAAGGGTCTTCCTCTAGTTTTGAAAAACAGGAATGTTTTATACTGAATGATGAAGGGGGCATCACTGGTATATTTAAAATGTGAATTGCAACTTCTGGTGGAGAGGGAATTCATCAATCTGCAGCCAAACTGTTAACTGGGGCTAGCTATAGGGAGCACACCACTCCCTTGTTGCAATAGCTCCACTGGCTGCCAGTCCATTTTCGGGCACAATTCAAAGTGCTGGCAATAACCGATGAAGCTCTATATGCCTTGGATTCAGGCCATTCGAAGGACCATATCCATGGCCCCCACAATGGGGGAGGGGCTGGCAGGGCTCTAGCCTGGGAGCCCAGAGGCCCGGAATTAGGAGGAAGGCCTGGCTTGATATTATGTAAATCTATTATGCAAATCTTTTTATTATGTAAATAAGTTTTTAATTATGTAAATCTATTTAATTTTTTAAAAAATAAATATAAATCTTACTTTGGTGTCATCATTTAAACTGACTTATTTTAATTTTTATCCAAAATCTTGTAGAGTATCTCATTGCCCTTAACTTAGCAGTAGGTAGGGGACCCACCAAAGATCCTGGCCTGGGGACCCATTTCAGGAGGTGGGGTCCATGACCTTGTCTCCCCTTACAAGAGTATTAGATCACTAAGAACTTCTGGAGAGGCCCTTCTCTCTGCCCCACCACCTTCTCATGGGTGTTTCGTGCAAACAAGGGAGAGGACTTCTCAGTAACTGCACCAGCACCCTGTCTAGGGAAGGCCAAGATGGTGTAAGTGATGGAATCAGGAGGGGGAAAGCTACAAGTACAGTGTCTGTGGAAGAAATAAGGCAATGGAGAAACAGGCTGCTTGGGGAAGAAAGATTTTGTTTGCTTTTCCTTACCTACACTGCTGTCCGGAAAGCAACTAGTTACCAGCAAAGTATAAACAGCACTAGTCTGAGAAGGTAACCAACCGTTAATTAGGTCATAGGAATGCAAATACAGTCAAAGATTTAGTCCAGTAACACAGTCCAAAAGGTCAAAGGCTTATGGCAGTCAGTCAGAGTGGGTCCAAAACAGTCTGTGGGTCAATAGGAACAATCAGCAGAGTAGTCAGGGACAGTCCAAGGTCTAAGCACAAGTCAAGATAACAGAAGTCAAGATAACCAGAATCCAGGCACCCAAGTCAGCAGGAAGCTTTCACCAGGAAGATCAGCAGATCTCTGACAAAGCCTTCATCACCTCTCCCAGCATATATAAAGCAATTAAAGCTTTGTCAGGTGTTTCTTAACAAGCAGATTTTTCTCATAAAGTCTCAGAGATTTCCTTTGAGCTAACTTTTGAGCTCGCTACTGGGTATACGAGTAGCCTTGGTGGAGGTAAGTCCCTCTTTTTTTCTTCATCCTTGTCTGAGTGGACAGGACTCTCTGCTGGGACTGATACCAACTCACTTGGACCAGGCTCTTCCTCTGCTTGAGCCTCTAGGTTGGCAGGGTTCCCTGCTGGCACAGGTGTAGATAAACCTGTGCCAGGGTCACTAGGGCTGTTCCCTGCCATGTCCTCCTCCTCCTCCTCTATACCCTCGTCAGGCTCATGGGGCATGACAACTGCACAACCCTGGGAAAAACCCTGGGATCCATAGGATTTCATCTGAAATGTTCAAAGTTGCTGGAAAAACAAAGAGTAGCAGCTGCAACTACACAGCAATACACAAATAAAAACTACAGCCCACTTTTATTTTTTTACAGAAATAGTGAAAGTTGGAACATATGTTCAACAAGATGCTTCCATCCATTAACAATAACGTGGGTCGTGCATCTCCCATTAAATCCTCTTTACACGCCATGTATTTCTTAAAACTGATCTCACTTGCTATTGTGCTTCCTGCAATCAACTTAGCAAGGTTCCATTTATCCAAATATCTTTTTCAGTGCCATCAGCCAAAAGAGAGAGAGAGAGAGAAGGGAAAAAACTCAATTGTCATGGAGTTCATGAGAAATGTTTCATAAGGGACATTGTAAAATACTAATAGGGAAGACAGAAGAATAAATTCCCAATGTTCTTTTTCCAATTATGCATATCCTGAGACAACATCATATTTAAAATAAGCTCTTGAAACGTCTTTCCCTAGAAAATGAAATGGCTTTCCCTACAGAAACAGTTTGTTTCATTTCTTGTGGGGAAAAATATATCTCGGTTTTAGTGCTTATTTAAATAACAAAAGGAATGTATTGATACCACTGCAAGAAATGAGCTTAGCAGGCAAAAGAGAAGTGTCAGCTCCATTCACGCTTCAGTAGTGACTTGCCACACCTGTTTCCCTAAAGCATCCAGCATAAGACTCCTCTTCTGCCCCTATTTACTTGCCCCAGGAGAATGTCTCTGCATCCCTGGATATTCCATGGTAATTGTATTTAGTATGCAGTTCAAAGACTGTGTGCAGCTTGCAGTAGTTTTATCTGTGGCATCTTCATTCTTATCCCAGCCAACATTGTCAATGTCACAATCACATTCCTGTCCCACTAAGGTTACAGTATCAAGGCAGCTACAAATACCTCTGTATACCAAGGGATTCCAACTCTACTTGGGTGAATTTTTATATTTTATTTCTTTATATGTTATATTTTATGCAATTGAACTATTTGTTTTTCAACAATGGCATAGATCTCCACAAGCAGCTGGGTGGATACCTAAAAGTTACAGTGAGCCTATGGTAACCTATATATATTTTACATCTTTCTATTAAAGAGTCTTCTCGCACAGAAAAATCCACCTCACTCCAGGTTCTCTGCCAGTCAGTAGATTCTCCAAAGTGGATACAGAACAGCATTTAAATGGTATCCAAGCATGGAATCAAAAGATATTGGAGTCAATCGGTCAATATACCTTCCTTCCAGTGTCTTAAAACCGGCATGGGAGGCTCTACTCCAAATGTCTCCCAGTTGTTCTGTGGTAACAAGGAAAATAACTTCTCTTGTGGTGCTCTGTTTCTGGAATACCCTTCCCATGGAGGTGCAATTGGTGCCAAGTTTACAATCCTTTTGGCACCATTATTGCCATCTATTACTTTTACTCTATTTGGCCCAGCTTTCTAGTCTATTTTGAATTTTGATCCTGTCCTCTAGGGCATTAGCTACTCCTCCTAATTTGGTGTCATCTGCAAATTTGATAAGTATGCTCCTAATTCTGTCATCCAAGTCATTGATAAAACTATTGAATAGCACTGGGTCCAGGACAGAACCCTGTGGCATTTCACTGGTGACACCTTTCCAAGACGAAGAGGAGCCACTGCTGAGCACCCTTTGCGTTTGGCCATCAACCAATTACAAATCCATTTAACAGTTAACTTGTCTAGCCCACATTTTACCAGCTTATTTGCAAGAATGTCATGGGGAACCTTGTCAAAGGCCTTACTGAAATCAAGGTATGAGATATCCACAGCGTTCCCTTCATATACCAAGCTGGTAATTTTATCAAAAAAAGATATCAGATTAGTCTGGCATGACTTATTTCTCTGAAACCCATGCTGACTTTTTGTGATTATGGCATTGCCTTCTAAATGTTCACAGACTCTCTGTTTAATGATCTGTTCTAGAATCTTCCCTGGTATTGATGTCAGACTAACTGGACGATAATTGTTGGGATCCTCTTTTTTCCCTTTTTTGAAGATGGGGACAACGTTTGCCCTCCTCTAGTCTGCTGGGACTTCTCCTGTTCTCCAGGAGTTCTCAAAGATTATTGCCAATGGCTCTGAAATTACATTTGCCAGGTCTTTTAATACCCTAAAATGGTATTCAGGAAACATGATATTACAGTATATGCAAGTGTAGAACATTTGAAAGAGGTTTGTCTCTTCTCATTGTGTCATTGTTGGTCGATAGGTAGTTTTAAAAAGAACACTCAAAATAAAAGAGTTCTGTTCATCACATAAACTGCCATAGCTAAAATGTAACTAATCATTACTGTTGACAGGGAGACACATTACAATCTCTCCTGATCACTTGCTCCTGTGTGATGCTAGTCCTATTGCAGCTGTGCTCATAGATGTTGCATGAAGATACAGCTAAGGTTTTTCTCACTTCAGTTGAATTCAGATTACACATCAGATGGTTACTGAATTGCTCAATTCTTTTTGGACTACTTGAGGAAATCTTGTCTTGTTTATCAGCTGGTTTTGTACATATGGGGAATACTTTTTTTAGAGGAGAACATTCAAACCCCATATAAAAGAACAAAGGCTAAAATCATGTAGTGTGCCAACAGAATCTACTGACTACATAACATGATACATCCTCACAACTGGAGAGAAAAAGGGACACCAGTTTGGAATCACTGGTTTTAATATCATCTGTCATGGCTTAATATGGGTATATATGTGCACAAACATATACAAAGTATACCAGTGTGAACTAATTTTTTTCTATCCTGTAGGCAGAAGCATTTAAGGGATTAAAATTCACCAAGTAATGATGTAGATTCTCTTCTTGGGTATTTGCCAAGCACCCCTCCTCCTTTTCTTGGTTAAGAACACTGTTAATTTAATGTCTGCTGTAACAAATGTCTGCATTTGTATTATTAATAGGCTAAACTGGCAAACATGAGACTTTAAAAAATACCACTTACTTATCACCATTTACAGTGAAGGAAGTTCTGTTTGTTCACCCCTCAGTTTTTGTAGTTCTCTCAGTCTGGACAAAGGAAATCAGTCAAGCCAGCTTATGCTTTTGATTTTAATAGTATATGCAAAGAAAATAAGAGCAGAACAGTAGCCACAAAGGAAGAAGTTTCCTAACATGGGAGACTTCAGAAAAGGAGAAATTCAGGCTTCTCAACACACACACCCTTCATGCCCTCAGTGGTACATTGACAGGACAGTCTTGTTATAATTTAGCAGCCCCTCTTGGTTGTCAGGCAGAATCTTCTTGCAAATGGCACAAAGGGTAGACAAATAGTAGCTTCACCCATGTCATTCCAAAACTATTCAGATAGCTAAAGGAATATCTTAGGATATAGCTTCCACAGTCCATTTCAGCATTTTTCACCTGCAGTGTGCAGTGCCTTGGAGAAAACTACATATTCTACCTAGTATATAAGAATTAGACAACCTGAATACATGGAATTCACCCTCTTCTAAAGTTGGCATTCCCACAATGCCAATATTCCTTGTCTCAACAGAATTGGTGGCTGTGACAGAAGCACCTACTGCCTTAAATGTTTATGGATATATTTACTTATGTGCCTATGGAAAATACTGTATTATTTTTTAAAATAATGGATGATTAACAACAACAACAACAATAATATTTATTTATATCCCACCTCTCCCACCAGGATCAATAGTCCAACATAGAACAATAGTCCAATACAAGTTTTAAAACTGCATCATTAAAAAATCTCTATCATAATAAATTAATTCAGATTTTTAAATATAAATACAAATATTAAAATAAACTTAAAGTTAACATAGAGAAGATCATAAAGTGGATAATAAAAGTAGAAAAATGGAGAGTAGTAAAATGGTAAAATGGCAGCCGAGCATTAACCCAATCTGGAAAGGCCTGCAAGGAGAGATCTATCTTAACAGCCTTCTTAAAAACATCTAGATCAACAAGATGTTGGATCTTTTCCATCAGGCCATTCCACAGTCTGGGAATGGTGGCAGAGAAGGTCCTCTGTGTTACTGTGGCCAGCCTAGTTCTAATTGGCTGGAGGACCTAAGGGCACGGGGTGGATTGCACAGGAGAAGGCAATCCCACAGGTCTGCCTCTCTGGCTTTTTCTTCGCAAACGAAGATTCAGGAAGGACTCATCCCGTGCTTTCTGCAAGCGCGCTGATGACTAAAAAGGCCAATCCGAGATAAACAAGTCCGGTTGCAAAAAGCACAGCAGAAGGTCTCCTTGGGTGATGTTTTTGGGTTGTGATTCTTTCTGCGTTGTCGTTTCTCTTCAAGACTTGTTCGTCGTGAGTTCTCAAATAAGGCTGCAGCATTGTGGATAGTGCGTCTCCATGCCAATCCCACAGGTAATCAGCCCTAAAAAGGGCTTTAAAGGTAATGACCAACACTTTATACTTTGCCCAGAAACTGACTGGTAAACAGTGAAGACATTTTAATATCGGTGTGATATGGTCACCCGTGGATGTTCTGGTGACCAGTCTAGCTGCCATATTTTGAACCAGTTGAAGTTTCGGAGCAGGCACAAAGGTAGCCCCATGTAGAGCGCATTACAGAAGTCAAGCCTTGAAGTTACCAGCACATGTACTACCATCTTTAAATCCTCCAATTCCAGGAAGGCACGCAGCTGTCGTATTAGCTGAAGCTGATAGTAAGCACTCCTGGCCACCGCATCTACCTGTGCAGTCATCCGGACCAACGGATCCAAGAGCACTCCCAAGCTGTGAATCCAGAAAAGAACTGCACTATTTTTGTCTGTTTTTGTTGTATGATTTCAGTCATTTCCACCTTATGGCAACTCTAAGGCAAATTTATCATGGGGTCTTCTCAGCAAGAATAGTTCAGAGGGGGTTTGTCATTGCTTTCCTGTAAAGCTGGGAGAGTGTGACTGGCCCAAATTCATCCCGTGGGTTTCCCATGACTGAGTGGGAATTTGAATCTTGATCTCTCAGAATCCTAGTCCAGCATTCAAGCTGCTATACCATGCTACGTGGCTTGTAGAAAAATGTGTAATATTTTTCCTAGTGCAGAAAAAAAAATCCAGAAAAATGCTGTGTAGACAATGGCACAGAAATCCCGATCTGTTCTTGCTCTATTTCAATATACTTTAACTGTCACTCTGGTGACAAGGGGGAACAGAGAGCTTTTCCCTTCATGGGCTCTGGAGGAAAAGACCTTGAACTGGTTGTTCTGGGAGGTGGCAAAAAGGTCCACAGCTGGTGTGCCCCACTTCTTGAAGCTCTTGCAAGGTGTGCCTAGATGTAGTTTCCACTTGTGATATGATGCAGGTGCCTTCCTTAATGCATCTGCCAGGACATTCTTCTCCCCAGAAAGATATATCACTGAGACTGAGATTCCTCGAGGAATAGGTCTGTCTGTTAAATTACGAGACTGTGCTTCTACCTTTCAGACAAATCAGGAAGAACTGATTGTGAACGCTTTAGTGATGACCTTTAACATGTCTGGACCTGCATTACAAACATCAACGCTCTCGGCTATTCAGTTAATTGTCAGTCATCATTTAAAGTGTGCCAGAAAAATGCTAAGTATAAAATTTGAGCAACATGTCAATTTGAAATTTTTAGCAAAATTGGACAAAACACCAATGGACTTTTTCAAATGCTTACTGAGGCCTATGGGGAAGACTGCATGTCTCTTGCACATGTGTTTAAGTGGCACAAAAGAGAGAAGGAGGTGAGAATGTAGAAGATGATGACCTTCCACTTCAAGAACCAAAGAAATTGTGGGGAAAATCATCCAGATTGTTCGAGGAGACTGCTGACTCGGTCTCTGAATGATAGCTGAAACTGTGAAGATTGACAAAGACACTGCATGGACATTTTTGCAAGAGGATCTCAACATGAGAAAAGTTTGTGCCAAGATGGTCCCTTGAGTTCTCACACCAGAGCAAAAAGAGTGCTGTGAGGAAATTTGTGCTGAAATTCTGTAGCAACTTGAGGAAGACCCAAACCTTTTTCAAAAAATCATCACTTGTGAGGAAACCTGGATCTTCCAGTATGATCCTGAGACACAGTGACAGTCAATGCACTGGGAAACACCATCAGCACCAAGAATGAAAGCGCATCAAAGCAAGTCCACATTGAAAGCCATGCTCATTGTTGTTGTTGTTGTTTTACATCAAGGGTATAATTTTGGCAGAATGGATTCCAGAAGGCAGAACAGTGAACCAGCATTACTATAAGGAAGTTTCGACAAAGCTGAGAGAAAGAGTCAGGGGAAAAAAAAGGCCAGAACTGTGGGGTAATGGTTTCATTCTTCATCAAGACAATGTGCCTGCTCACATAGCACTTTCTCTGAAGCAGTTTTTGGCTGATAAATGCATTACCACACTTGAATATCCTCCACATTCGCCAGATTTGGTACCATGTGGCTTTTTTCTTTTCTCTAAAGTGAAATCGGTGCTTTAAGAAACACGTTTTGAATCAATTGATGCAGTAAAGAAGAAAACAGCAGATGCGTTGAAACAGCTAACAGATGCTGATCTGCTCCATTCTTTCGACCATTGGAAAACAAAACTGCATCAGTGTGTGAGTGTGAACAGGGAGTATATTGAAGGGAACAAGCATTAGAATTGTAATACATATAAAGATGGGTTATTGTACCAGTCTTATTATTTAATAGACAGACCTCATACAACAGTTCCATAGAAGAACTGTGAGCCAGAGTAGGCCCTTTCCTTGCTCTCCTGCTGTCAGCCAGTCAAAAGATTTTCATGCCATCAAGTTTTTATAAACTGACCAGGGTTGTTTTTTTGTGCAGCACTGTTTTTAAGGTTTTTCTAGACTTTGTATATATTCTTTTAATGCATTTCAATATGGTTGATGTTTTAATTTATAAACTTTTTATTTTTTAATCTTATATTTCTACTTTTATTTTAGCTTCTGTAATGTTTTTAATTTGTTTTGTTTGAAATATGATGTTAGCCACCTTGAGTCCCATTAATGGAAGAAAGGTGGGATAAAAATGAATACAATAAAAATACTAGAGTTTCTGATTTGTCCCTCCTTGTTTGTTCAGATAGAATACCTCTGTGGTGTTATCTGAGACCACTTGGACTGTCCTGCCCCAAAATCACTGCTTGAACACTCAAAGGCCTTTATGACTGCTAACAATTTGAGAGTGCTGATGTGGAGAGTGCCCTCTTCTGGTTACCAATGACCTCTCACTGAGGTGAGCACCCAGCCCTCAGGGGAGGCATTAGTAGTGACCACCACTGTAGGCTGCAGAGGGAGGAATGGCACCCCAGCCCGAACATTCTGTGGCTCCACCCACCACCACAGGGAGAGGTGCAGACTGCAAGTGATTGTCTGTGCTTTGTGGGAAGAGTTGACAAGAGGATTGAAGCATGACAGAGGTCTCATCCTTAGAACCTGCAAAGGGTATCACCAAAGTTCTTGAAGCCATGTGTCCTTGGAGGACCTGAATGTCTCTGGCATGTACTCTCTGACTGCAGAGGCACTGAAGGGTGGCCCTCTGTAGCATTTGATTCCTGTCATTTTGGAGAAACACAGCCTGAACACAAGAATCCAGTAGGGCCCCTATAAACTGCACCCTGTGAGGTGGTTCTAGGTGAGGCTTCTCATGGTTTACAGCGAGGCATAAGGAGTCCAAAAGCCAGTGCATGGGGCCAATATTCATGATAAGGCAATATTGGGAGTGTGACCAAAAGCCAGTCATCTATGTAAGAAGAAAGAACAATGCCTTGCTGGCACAGCCAAGTAGCCACTACAGCCATACACTTGGTGAACACACATGGGGCAGTACAAAGGCCAAAGGGGAGGGCGCAGAAACCATAATCCCTCTTACTTGTTGCAAAGAAAGGAATTATCTGTGGGAGAGCCTGACTATGATGTGGAAATACATATCCATTACATCTACGGTAGGAAGCCAGTCACCCATCTGCATCAAGGGAAGGATGGAGCTATGTCTGGACTTTACGTAGAAGTTGATGCCCTGAAGGTCCAGAATGGGACACAGTCTGCTCTTCTTCTTTGACATGATGAAGTAACAGGAGAAGAATCCCCAATACAGATGATAGGGACAGGCTTGATGGCTCAGCCCAGATCTGTAGGTGGTATCTGTGAAGATCAGGAGCAAGGCAGAGAAGGCAACCAAGACAGAGCCTGCCTTTGGGGGCAGGGGCAGGCTGTGCAGACATCAGAGATACTGCATGGCTCTGCTGGAAGCCCTGGAATAAGATGGAGATACTGAAGGTGATCAAACACCAGTACTGATTCACATTGATGATGACAAATGAGGACAACACTGCCCTTGGATCTCACCATGAAAATGATGCTACCCATAGTCCTAGGAATAATAATAGTAGCAATATTGACAGCACATCCGGTATTCATAGGCTCTGGAGTAATGGTCCCTTACTTCATAGTGCCGATGTTGATTTCGACAGTATCAATGAGACGACATCACCTATGCTTTGTGACTGTGAACACTAAGATGTAGTGCTGGCAGAACTGGAGCATGATCTTGAAGGACACCTGTGGTGATGCACAGAGTCCCTATGTGGAGAAGGAGTTCAGAGAAAGAGGCCAGTCTAAAGGAGGTGACTGCAGGCTATGAAGGCCATGATCTGGCAGAGTGGAAAGGGCTGGAGGACACAGTGAAGAATCCAATATTTCACCTTCTGACATCGTGCCCACAAATGCAGCCTATGGAGAATGCTCCCACTCCATAACCTCAGTACTGATTTCCATCTGTTTTGAAGATTGTCTGGATTTGACAGACATGGTTGAAACTAGTAAGACTGACATAGACCATAAATGAGTGGAAGACCAAGTGGAAGATACTCCAACTGAGGCTTTATGAAGCAGCCTAATTAGCTGCCTTTCAGGCGTTCTCCCAAAGGAAAGCCTTAAGTCTTGAGGAGCGGTTGTGATGCACCTAAGGAATGAATGCCTGACAATGAACACATGCTCCCATGTTGTGCCCCTCTCACAGGTACAAGGGGCACTTAGAATGCCTGCCTTTTTCCTGGATCTTAGCACTGCATGTGGCACACTTCTTAAATGAAGTGGAGGAGGCCAGAAGACCCTGAGGGTGTGAATGGCCACACGAAGAGGCCAAACAATAAGATCAAAACCAAGCCATAATCCAAAAGAGTGGGCAGGTAAGTTCTAAATCTGAAGCCAACAGGACATAGCCAAAGACCAAAGCCAAATCACAGAGAAAAGACTGAAGCAGTAAGCCAAAAACTGTAAGTTCAAAAACTGTAAGAGAAATCAGAAGTGCACTGAAACAGTTCCTAACCATGCTGCTGCTACTGCAGCATATGAAAAGAAACTGAGAATTTAGACAGGGAGCACGCTGGTCTTGGATGCAGAGGATGGGAGGTGCTACCACTAAAACATATATTGTACTGCTTTAGAAGATTCTGAGAGATGTACAGTACAGGTAAAGATGACCCATTTGTGTGAGTCATAGAGACAACAAAGAATAACAAATTAAGACACAGGTTTCAATTAACTATTGGTTTCTTTGATCCATCAAGTTGATGCTGATGTTCTGGTATCTCGAGACATTTATTGACAAAGATAGGCAAAAGTGCTGTACTGATAAATCAATGTCATAGGCTTTAGCTATTATCTCTTTTCTTAAATAATTCAGATCATACAGTAAAAAATTCTTTTGAGTATGGCATACCGTATGTTTTAGGTTTACTTCACTACAAACTAATGTTGGATCTAAAGAACTATGCAGTCAGCCAGCTCTGACAGCCCAAGGTGACTTTAGCCTTCACTTCTCAAAGAGTACCACCATATCACACAACAAATCACTTCCTAATCAATAAGGAATTTCAAAAATCAGTTCATGAAATTGCATGATGGCTTGTCATTCAAAACCAGAAAACCTGCATGGCATGCTCAAGCTCCTGGACCCCCCTCAAATCATTTACTGGATTCCAGTTCCACTCACAGTACTAGTGCTTCAGGAAAAATCTGCTTAAGGCTGTGTGAATGTCACTGTTTTGAATTCATAATGCAGAATTTGGTACAAGATTCAAGCATCTAAGAGCTTAGAAGTGACTTGTCAGAGTAACGGCTGTTACTTACAACTATTTATTTGGGGAAACAGTCGTACACTTTAAAAAATGTGGATTTGGAGCACTGAGTGATGTGTGTTGATTACTTTTTTAAAAAAAAAGAGTAGGGATATATGTGTGCTGCTTATTTATAGACAAAACTGCTGAAGAAGCACAGGAACTGTCTACTTGTGTCTAGTTGGAAATATTCATCAGCATAGAGCAACATGACACAAGAAGCATGGCAGGTAGCAGCCACACTTCTTGGAAGTGCTTAGAAGATTATGTCCCTTAGACTTCCTAATACTGTATATATTTAAGGTAAGAGCCAACTCTCCCCCATTTTCCCCAAAGAAAGACTACAGTAAAGCAAAGTGCTACTGGTGACAAATACAATGTTACTTTCTCTCTATCCCACCCTCCAAAAAGTAACATAACAAGTTAAAAAGAAGTGGCTACCACAAAGTAACAATATGAATTACTTGTACAAGTAATGATTTGAGCTCTGATCTCAGTTTATTTTTTGTTGCAAATAAGCAACTTTCTATTTTATGTTTGTTTATGTGTGTCATATACAGTATATTGCAGGTAAGTAAAAAAAAAAAACGAAGACAAGTGCAACAAAAGTACTAATCTATGGCTTGAAATCTAAGTTCTTTGGGTTCCTAGGTAAATATGGCTGCAAATTACAATTTGTTTAAAAATCAACTCCATTGTATATCCTCAACACAGGAATCAAAACTCCATATGTAGCAATAAACCATAACTTCATATCCAGGCACTTGGACAGCCAAAATGGTCCTCTAGCTTAAAGTAAAAACTTCTACTTCACATGCTGTGTAATTAGAGAAAGATTCAAATTTCACTGCAAACACACAAGAAAAAAACAATGCTTATGAACCAAAGGTAACCACAGCACAAACTCTCACTATGAATGAATAACTTAAATTCTCATTTGATTTATTACTTCTACTCTTTTCCAAAAAAAGCATCTGGCTTAGTTGGAATTACTTTTAAAAAAAAGTCTACTGGAATTAATCACATATAGTACCATGTAATGTCACCAAGTTAGATCACCAGCTCTTCTCTGAGCTAATTATGTACATTGTATTCTGCTACAGTCCATTTGCACTGCACAATCTAATTCATAGCATGAAAGCCCTTATATGTATGTACCACAACTTGATTAAACTGTGGCTAACCAATCAAAATCCACTGCAATTCCAGTTAAAAATATGTTTAAGAATTAAAACTGAAGTCATGCTTAACACCTAAAAAGACATATTTTTAATATGCACAAGCATCAGAAAGAACCACTGTCAGTGACACACTTCTATCTCTGTATGAGTGCTTCCTAATTGTAAGAAAGCAAGCCTAGAAAAGTGAATCCATGCAGAGATGCAACAGGCATGCTCCTCTTTGGTCTTTCAGGATCCTTTACCTATTTAATTAACATCGTCCAAGGCATATCCCAGTTTGAAAAATACTGAGCTTAACATAAAAGACACAATCCTGTTCTGTGACTAATGTGTTATTCCCCTCGTCCATCTTCTAAAATGTTCAAAAACAACAGGGAAGAAACAGAATCAATTATTTATATTATACTTGGTCTTAGACATTAACTATGTTTTCCCCCTGGCGGGTAGGCTTAGCCATTGGCATTGTCATATTTTTAGGACTGTCTCAAACCATTTCCAAATATTGTAAGACTTTTCACAAAGATTTTATATTTTTCAGTCACTTACCTCCCATTTCTCTGTGCACAGCACCCACTCAGGATGACTTACAATGTAATAAAATAAGATAAAACATAATTAAGTCAATAAACAATAAAATAAAAAGGCAGAAACAGAAGAGCAAACAACCCAGTCAGAGAAAAAATTTAAATGCTGATTCAGTCTTTCACTTTATTTATATCCCACCTTTTTGCTCAAAACTGAGTTAAGGCAGTTTCAAAACAAACACAATATAGATAAAAAGAAACAGAAGATTATAATTAAAAACTAATGAATATCAATAACACTAAACAATTCAAAACATGAATTAAAATAAAAATAAAAAACTAGTTTAAAACAGCAGTGCAGCACGTTATTTAAAGCCATTTCTTTAAAAATATCCTGTTCTCTGGATCTACTAGAATAGAAAAGTGAGATAAAATTTACAATGCCCATTGAGATAGAGTTTACAATGCTTGCTCAAAAACTTGTGGGGATGGTGGTAGGGATCGTGATGGAAATGGGCTTCATCCTCACCATAACCAACCAAACTTCTGCTGGGGGTTGGGACAGGGAAGGAAAAGCAGGGACAGCAAGAAGGCCCTCTGATGCTGAGCAAAATTCTTGGCCACACTTATATGGAGCAGCTATTCTTGAGACATTTTGGTTCCATACCATATAAGGCTTTAAAGGAGAATGTCAGCACCATGGAGCCAGTATTATAACATGTACTGTATATTAAACAGAAATGTCACACATGTTCCTGACCTGTGGATTTCCACAGCAGAACAAAAGGACAGACTGCTGGTCCCTGGAAGGTCTTAAGCAATCATTGGGGGGGAGGTTTGAGGTAAAAGCCTGAGAAGTATGTACAAATGAGGACTCCCCTCCCCAAATAAGATAATTTCTTTTTAAAAAAATATTTTTATTAAAATACATGTAAAAACAAGTAAAAGAAAAACAAAGAACAATCATCTTGATTACAATATTATGATTCAAACAATAAAAAATATTATTATCTTATATAATACATCTTATTGTAATCACGTGTGTGTGTGTGTGTGTGTATAATATCTTAAGAAAAAAAAGATAATTTCTAATAACCAACAGAAAGAATGGAATTATTTAATAAAATACTTTGTGTTCATTTTGGAAGAGGTACATTCTTAGGAGCAGTTCCAAAGTAATGTCTGGTGTACATTCTAATCGAAATTGTCCAGTATAAAGGCTCACATCAAAAATGTGAGGCTCACATCCCACTTCCATTCCATCCCACCCCACGTTCTCTGGGAATGACTCCCTGAGCAAATCCAACAGGCACTAACTGTTTTCCATACAAGATCATTAGTGGAAATGCTATATGGTTTACTAGTCTCACATAACTGTTTTCTAAGAAAGGTCATAGCTCAGTGTCTGAATACATACTTTGCTTGCAGAAGATCCCATATTTAAACACTGGCATCTCCATATTTAAACACTGGCATCCCTGGAGAGCTACAGCTGTCAGTCAGTCAACAGTTCTAGGGTAGATGGACCAATGGTCTATTCAGTAAAGGCAACTTCCTATTATCTTTTTTTAAAAAAAGAACACTTACATTAAACTGCTTGCTTTAATGTTACCTGGATATGCTAGCCTTCAAAAACACCCACAGATCAAACAGTTCAATAGAAAGTCATAGCACAAGTGCACACTTTCATACTTACTTACTCTCTTCCATGCTGCAGAACGTAGAAATCATTTCATCCCACAAAATCTGCCCCAATTTTAGTTTCATTTGGGACTATCATGTATGCAGACCATCAATATACATGGCAATTTATATTCTCTGCCCTAAGCAAGTTTATGATCTTCAGAAACTGACATTCCCACAAGGGTTTGAGGTGTTTAGTTCTTCAAAGTCTGGCTTTAAATTCCCGTCTATTCAATCATATTAGTGTGAATTACCACCTTTAAAAAAATTACTGAGAGGTTCCTCATTTTCAACAGCTCATTTTAACAGCTACATGGCAGCAGGTACAGTAGATTCCTTCCACGCCAGGAATAGCTGTACCTCCTGAATCTGTCCACTGCAGATGACTGAAAATTTCATTCAGTTTGTTTTTGATAAGAAAAACTGGCAAATCTTTTTTAATACATTCAAAGGGAAGAACTTGATATTTTAAAATGTCAAATGTAGGTAAATCCGAAACTGATAGATTAATCCATCTAGACCATGAGCAGGCAAAGTATGGCCCCAGATGTTGCTGAATTACAAGTCCCATCAGTCTTAGGGGCTTACCACACTCCGAAGTAAAGCAGCACTGTAGCATGAAGGTTCCATCTTCTGTGCTGCCTTACTGCACAACATCATTGTTCTTTCATTCCAGTCCTATGGGAGACCAAGGTAAAACAGCATCGTTTTGATAACCAGAAAAAACTGTTAGCAATAAGACATGGTTTTACCTTGGTCTCCCATGGGACCGGAACAGTAGAACGCTGGAAGAACAATGTCATGCAGTAAGGCAGCATGGAAGATGGAACCCTCCTGCTGCACTGCCACTTTACTTCAGAGTGTGGTAAGCCCCTTAGTCATTCTAGCTAATGATGAGGACTGCTAAGAGATGCAGTTTAGCAGTGTCTATAGGGCTGCAGAACTCCCACTCTCAGTATAAGCCATTGCATTTCCCCCTGCTTTTCATGGCTCACAATTCAAAGTGTTACAGATTATTATATATTACAGATTATTTCAGAAGAAATGTCTTCTGCTATTTACATGTGCCGAATGTCCTTCTTACTGCAGTTTTATAAAATGGAGAGCCTGTGGCCTTCCCAATCTTGCTGGACTACAGCTTCCATCATGTGTGATTATGTTGGTTGGGGCAGATAAGACCTGGAATTTAACAACACTTGAAGGTGTCCCCATGCCTGCTTTACTGCCTCAGCTTCTTAAGATGAAAACAGAGTGTGAGAAGTGAAGCCACTGCTATATGCACTAACCTTTTGTAACCCACTGGGGGGATGGTGCTTTCAAACCTGTGACTAATTACTGATCTCTGTGCTGCTTCTGCATGCAAAACAAATGTTATTACTCCAGTATTCACAGTGACAGCTCCAATTAATAGTGCAAAAGAAAATTCTTGGCAAGGAGAGCATTCTGGCTGAAGAGAATAATAGAGCAGTCTATTAGCCTGTTACACTCCTGGGTTCAGAACTTGACAAAATCCGTATTTTTTGAAACCTATTGTCTTCTTTTATTCTATCTACATATAAATTAGCAACAAGGTAATTCCCCCTGACTCAGTTCTGGATACGTTTAGTATAGAGGGTGCTCTTGGGAGTGTATTTTTCAAGACTTTTCACCATGCTCAGAAAGTGGGCACAAGCACACACATTACTGCACTGCCCCCTGGGAACTGCAACTTCTCATTTACCCTAAACCCACAATATACCACTGACTGTGGCAGAGGTGCTGTGAAATTGGAATACAGACACAACTCACACACAACCTAAAATGAAAAAAAAAAGTATAGATATGGATAGGGAAACAGCACAATTTAAAACATTTGCATGGAACAAATCAAAAGAAATAACCCAACTAAAAAGGCACTTACCAAAAGGATATTTGGTTGGGTGGTGTACTGATACAGTACTGGAGCTTGGAAGAGTTGTTTAGAGATTCCCTCAAATGCAGTCAAATGAGCACTGGGCATTTACCAGGAGTGTTCTAGGTTTAGATCTAAAATAGACAGACTGCAATTCCATGTGATGCATCTATTGTAGGGCTGCACTATTTTAGATTAAATATCTTAATGCTTGCTTTTTTAAAAAATAGATACACATAGAAAACAAGCTAACATATCTGAGGAAAGAGTAGTGAAAAAGAATATTTTGATCAAGCTCTGCTTCTCACCAAAGCATCTGAGAGCAGTCAGCCCATTAGCTATAGAAAGTACGGCCACTCCATTGGCTTAGTACAGTGATCAGCAATTTTTGGCTCTTCCTCCTTGATTATCTATTTCAGGACATTGTCATTGCAATTAGTGACCTCCTTTCAGTTTTAAGGAATATTGAGTTGCAACAGAAGTTTAAGGAAGAAATAGGATAGTCTTGCAAAGAAATGGCATCTGCATATTTTCAAATGTTGTGCTTCCTGGTTTAGCAAAATAGACAAATCCTTACCTTGAGGAAACTGTGACTAGATGGTAAACTGGCAACTCCTCTCAATTCAAATGACTGAAAGCACAAATACAGTGGGCCCTTGATATCTGCAAGGGTTTCCTTCCAGGGCCCTGTGTGGATAGCAAAAAAATGTGGATGATCAAGTTTCTATTAATAATATGTTGTAGGGCAGGAGCAGAGGCAGCAGGATGCATCCTGCCAGGCACACATTGTTTTGGGGGTCCTGCCTCGGGGGAACATGCCAGCTGCCCGCTTCTGCTTGTTTGTTCCATAGGCAGAAGTGGGTAGCTGGAAGGCTCTCTGGAAGCAGGGGAGCAAAAAGTACAGTACTGTATTGATTTTTTAATCCCATGGTTGGTTGGATCCGCAGATCCTGAGCCTGCAGATGTGGCAGGAGGCATCCTGCTGCCTCTGCTCCTGCCCTACAACATATTATTAATAGAAACTTGGCAAGTGTTCCGCAAGAAAACAAGACACTTCTAAAGACTTGCATACTTAACACAAATTATAGTCATCCAAAGAAGTACAATTTTCTGATCTACGTTACTTTTTGCAGTTGGCTCTCCTTTTCCATGGGTTCTGTATCCACCTATTCAACTATCAACAGCTTGAAAATATATCGCAATATATATATATATATATATCCAAAAAGCAAACCTTGATTTTGCCATTTTATATAGGGGCACCATTTTATTATGCTATTGTATATAATGGGACTTGAGCATCTATGGATTTTGGTATCCATGGGAGGTCCTGGAACCAAACCCCAGCAGATACCAAGGGCCCACAGTATTTTGTTTTTAAACTTTTGGTAGGATGTCAACAGTTACACTTCTGTTTCACACCATGGCCATGGTCTGCTGGGTTATTTCTTGTTCCACTTAGAACCCCCTGGTTTTTAAACAGATGGTTTACAAAACACCAAGGGAAGTCTGGATCCTTGAAGGGTCATCAGTATGCAGATGATAGTCAACTTTACTTCTTGTTTCCATCTACATATCACAGAGAGACTGTGAAACTGCTGAAATATTTATCTGAGGGCAATTTAATGTGGCGGAGGATAAACAAGATGATACTTAATCCAGGCATGATTACGATACCATGAGTAGGTAAATTTACAACTAATCTTTGTTAGGCTCCCTCTAAAAGACCAAAAGTTCAGTTTGGGAGCCCTCCTGGACTATACATGAAACAGGGAAATCCAGGTGTCAAAAGCATCTACAAGGATCTTGTTAGGCTGGTAAAGCAGATGTGAGTCTATGTGGACAAAATGGATGTTGCTTCAGTAATCCATGTACTAGTGATATCTAGGCTGAACTAGCATAATGCACTCTGTGAAGTTGCATTTCAAGATGGTCTGGAAATTTCTATCAGCTAGTTTGAGAGTTGAACTAAGACACTAGAAGACCAGGGTTCAAACCATAGAAACCTACTGGGTGACCTTGGGCAAGTTACACTCTTTCAGCCTCAGAAGGCAATAGCAACCCCCCAAACAAATTCTGTCCAGAAGACCCCATGATAGGTTCGCCTTGGGGTCAGCATAAGTCAGAAATTATTTAAAAGCACACAGCAGCAGCAACTGAATAAGTACATGTGTAATGGACTCTTCCACAGTGGCCTCAAACTTCTGGAATGGGTTGCCATCTGTGATTCAGCAAGCCCCATCACTGCAAGCTTTCAGTAAGGCCTTGAAGACCTATATATTGTATTTGACTTTTATCAGGCTCTTTCTTTCTTTAAGCTACATTTTGTTTTAGCTTTTAGTACATCTGAGGTAGATTACTTCATTGCAAGTGTTTATTGATTTTATTTTTCCTATTTTATTAATGTATGGGTTTTACTGACTTTTATCATTAGGAGGGCCTTTTGCTTATTGACAACCTCATAGTATATAAATAAATATATAACACAATATGAACAGTAGAGTGTTTTTCCCTGAAAAGGTAAATGAATTGAAGTTTTTAAAAATTGCTAATTACATTCTTAAATACTTCCAAAATCTCTAGTTCTCTGCCAATTTCTTTTAAAGAGAAGAGGAAAAGAGATTGGAGGGAAGACTCAGAGCAATTTACATCATTTGACACAGAATCCATATGGCAGGTTATGCTTTCCAGATGCTATTCTCTACATTTATCATTTTACATATAACTCTTTACAATTGCCTTTGGAAGGAAAACCTGCTATTACAGCATTTATACTTGAACAGTTCTGAATGTCTATATACCTAGCTACTGTAGAGATGGATTGATGCAATCACAGGATGAATCAACAAACATATAGGGAGTTAGAAGATCTCAAACATCAAAAAATAAAGTTGGATTAATGCCATACATCCACTGAACACACCAAACCATCACTTTGTCAGTGCTCCAGCTCTGCCCCACATCAGACTACATGCTGTCAATCAAATCACTGCCAAAAATATGCAGCCATACAGAAAACCTATGCATATTTATTCAGAAATAAGTCTCATCAACATCACAATCCATTTTCAACTAAGAATGCACAAGATTTTACTGAGAGTTGTTTTTCTCTATTATAACAACTATGCAAAAATATCTTTCTGCAAAAGCGCTGATGACTAAAAAGGCCAATCCGAGATAAACAAATCTGGTTGCAGAAAGCACAGCAGAAGGTCTCCTTGGGTGATGTTTCTGGATTGTGATTCTTTCTGCATTGTCATTTCTCAACAAGATTTGTTCAGCGTGAGTTCTCAAATAAGGCTGCAGCATTGTGGATAGTGCGTCTCCATGCCTCCCGATGTGGAGGACCATTGTTGGTGATCAATTTGGCCGAGCCTGAGATGTTGTTTCAGGGAGTCCTTGTATCGCTTTTTTGGAGCGCCCCTCTTATGCCGACCCGTGGCGAGTTCACCGTAGAGTACTATTTTTGGGAGGCGATGGTCCTCCATCCTAGAAACATACCCTGCCCAGCACAGCTGTGTTCTTAATATCATGGCCTCAATGCTGGTGATCCCTGCTTGCTCAAGGACAGCAACATTTGTCACATAGTCAGTCCAGTGTATATTTAGGATTGTGCGTATACAGCGCTGATGAAAGTGTTCGTGGAATCGTAGGTGATGGCAATAGGTGACCCATGTTTCAGATCCATAAAGGAGAATAGACAGTACAATGGCTCTATACACACTGATTTTTGTGCTTGCCTTATTACTTCAGACTCTTTTGTAAAGTCTTCCAAATGCGCTATGTGCCTTTGCTAATCTGTGATCAATCTCTTTGTCAATCTTGGCATCCGAGGAGATGATGCTTCCCAGGTAGGTGAACTGCTGAACGTACTTGAGCACAGATTTGCCGACAGCAATGTGGGGATGGTGGTGTTCGTCCTGTGGTGCAAGCTTGTAAAGAACTTCTGTTTTCTTCAGGTTGACTTCCAGTCCAAACAGCTCTGCAGCTGTTGCGAAGCAGGATGTTAGGCGCTGCAGAGCTGCTTCTGTGTGGGCAACAAGGGCAGCATCATCAATGAAGAGCAGCTCATGGACTAGATAGTTTAGAGTCTTAGTGTGAGCCCTCAGACGGCTTAAGTTAAACAAGCTACCATCAGTACGGTAACAGATATAGATGCCGTCGTCTTCTTCAAGCTCTGCCGTAGCCCTTTGGAGCATCATGCTGAAGATTGTACAGTTGCCCCTCCACATTCGCGGCTTTCACACTTACGGTTTTGATTATTTGTGGTTTAGCCCGAGCCCCTTCGGGAAAGCTGGCAAGAGGTGGGGCAACCTCCTGCCTGCGCCTTCCCCGGCCTTCCAGAGGCAGCTCCGGGGTTTCAAAGTCCCGGAGTCCTCTCAGAAAGGCTGGGGGCAGGCAGCCTCCCTCCCGCCCACCCGCTGCCTTCCCCGGCCTTCCTGAGTGTGCTCCGGGGCTTCTAAGCCCCGAAGACTGCTCAAGAAGGCTGGAGAGAGGCAGGGCAGCCTCCTTCCCACCCACCCGCTATCTTCCCCAGCCTTCCTAAGCCCCAGAGTCCGCTCAGGACGGCCGGGGAAAGGCAGGGCAGCCTCCTCCTCAGCTGCCCACTGCCTTCCCCAGCCTTCCTAAGCAGGCTCCGGGGTTTCTAAGGCCCAGAGTCCCCTCAGGAAGGCCTGCAGAGAGGCCGGCCAGGCTGGCCAGACACCCTCCCGCTGCCTCCCTCCCTCTGGGGGGTCGCAGGAGCAGCATTTTTTATTCGCAGTTTTTCCACATTCACGAGGGTCTCAAGACCCTAACCCCCACGAATATGGAGGGACGACTGTAAATAAAGTTGGAGCAAGAACACAACCTTGTTTCACTCCATTAGTTATTAGTAAGGGCTCTGAAAGAGCATCGCCATATCTGACTTGACCACGCTGGCCCTCGTGTAGCAAGATAATCATTTTAAGGAATTTGGGGGGACATCCTAGTCTTTCCAGGATCTGCCACAGACCTTTTCTACTCACAGTGTCAAAGGCTTTGGTGAGGTCGACAAATGTTACATAGAGACCCTTGTTCTGCTCCCTACATTTTTCTTGCAGTTGTCTAAGGGCAAATACCATATCTAGATACTAATTTTACTGACCTACGAAAGGATGGAAGGCTGAGTGAACCTTGGAGCCCTCTGGAATTGAACTTGCAACATGGTGACTTGCAGTACTAGCATTTAACCACTGCGCAACCAGGGCTCTTTGATGGACGGATATGTAGCAGAACTAGGAGTTCTCTTAATATGCACTAACAAAATGGTTTGACATGTTAAGAATATTAGCTCACCTCTGCTTCAACAGGAGTTGAAAGAAGACCTAAACATGAAGCAATAACTAGAACTTCGATGGGGTCAAATCTCACACTGCTCTTGTCCATGCAATCTGCATATGATGGCCTAATATCCTTGTAGGAAGAAGTTGCAGCGACTGACTGTAGGATTGCTTCTCCTAATGACAAGGTTTGGGAAGGGCAGTAAGTAAAAGCAGCCTTGCCCTTCCAGTTGTACTGGCTATTACTGTATATTACTGGACATGCACAGAGGTTCAGAGAGACCAGAGCTAGGACCTACTTTCATTCATTTTATTTTAATTTTAGATACAATGCATACACAAGCAGGCAAATTAATTCTGACCCTTTAGAAGGTGATGCTTTTCTTCCAGTCCTGCCAATATTTTCACCTGCCTGCATAGTAATCAACTCTCCCACTATGTAATTATTATACATCTGAGGTCCAGGTTATCTGAAGGACCATATTCTCCCTGTCCATGTTTTGAGATTTGCTGGAGAAGCCCTTCTCCTTGTTCCACTACCCTCACAGGTACAACTGGTGCAATCATGGGAGAGGGCCTTCTTGGTGGCTGCTCCCAGGCTCTGGAACTCCCTTTCTAGAGAGATTAGATCAGCACTCTTTGCTATCTTTCTGCGGGCAAGTAAAGACTTTTGTTCCAACAGGCCTTGAAAGACTGGACTGCTCAAAGGGAAAAGGAGCTGTTCAATTTTCTGTTCACTGTTTTTCTTTTTAATAGTATGTTTTAACAAGTTTCTGGTGTTTTTTTTTTAATGTTTTAATAACATTATAACTTTTGTATGTTGCAAATTTTTAGCTGTTTGTTTTAACTCTTGCAAGCCGGCCTGAGTTCTAAACTGGGGAAAAGGTGAGATGATGATGATGATGATGATGATGATATAACTTCAGTAGAAGCAGTAGCATTTCTAGTGAATTTGGAGGTATTTAAATGCTTTTCACACACAATCTTGAAGTGAGGAGGAGAATGAGGCTAACAAAATAGAAACTTGTTCAGCGCTATATACAACTTGGGTGGGCAACCTGAAGCACTCTGAGTAAATATACATTCATCATTCTTGTTTCAAAAATCCAGTTCAGACTTTCAACAAGAGTGGTATGCCTCTCTGGAAGCAGCCTGGCAGTAGCTTGGCAGCAGGGCATAGGTGGGTGGATGGGAGAAATAAAGAGAGAGTGAAAGAAAGAAAAAAGCAGAAGGGGGATAAAAGGCTGGTCCCTGTTCACTTTTCTTTTGCTCCACCCACCATAGCCTATAGCACCTGACAAATTACCCCTGAGATAATGCAAGCCTTTGACTGCCCTCCCATGTAATCTCTTACACTCCGGTTTGACTGGAGTTAGACTAAACTTCAGACAAGAACCAGCAACTCAAGCCTTTGAGTCTGAAGATCAGATGTAGCCTACAGTTATTTAAGCACGAGCCCCCGATCTATTAAGGATTCTTCTCCCTTTGGGAACAAGGTGCCTATTGGCTTTGCCTTCAGAAAACATTCATTAAAGGAAGATTTTGTGGCAGACAAATGGCACCCCTACCCTGAAAAGTCAGGATATTTACCACAGTGAGTTCTGCTAGGCATCCACTGTCTTTTACAACAGAATGGTTTTCGGTGTCACTGAAACGTGCTTAAGTTTTTGTGGGGGTTTTTTTGTTGTTATTTCAGAGTTATTGAATTTCTATAATACCTCTTGCTGATATCAAGGTGTTTTACAGCTTAACAAACACTTTGTGAAGGAGGTAAGACGAATCCTCTAAGATAGCTAAAACTAAAATACAATACTCTACTGTTCAGTTAAATATCCTTGAAGTGCTAATTCTAAACACAGACTTCTCTAAGGGCTAATTCAAAACTACTCCTTCTGCTCTTTGAAAATCCCATCTGTTTTGAATCCAGTTTTTAAAAAATGATTTGTGATGCACTGAACAATAAGTGATCACAGTTCCACATGCCTCTGCTCAAACTCTTGTATTTGAGATGGTTACATTTTCACAGACTTTCCAGGAAAGGGGGGAAGCGGAACTAAGTATGAAAGAAGATGTGTTTACCAAGTTAATCTAGGATATGAGATGGGGGAGAATTATGGTTCAGTTCTGAGAAGTTACCAAAATTCATAAATTTCTTGATACTCAGAAAGGATATAATTTGGGATTAAAGAAATGTGGAAGAAATTGAAACCTGACAGATTTGTCCATTGATACCCATGTCTCTGAATGCATAACTCGTCCGAGTACAAATCCCCACCTACTCAGACAAATGTTGAAATAAGACTACCACTTCTTGTTTTTGAGAAGTTTATGATGTTTAATACCTGTATGGTAGACAGGCACACCATATTCCACTCCATGCTAGAAATAGCGATATCTATTGAATTTGGTTGGTTCAAATATTGAAAAGTTCCATTCAGTTCAATTTACCAAAATTCGAAACTTTCTGTATATCTGGGGTGGAAAGAATTTGAGGTTTCAAAAACTGTAGTGTGGAAGAAAAAGACTTTTTTTTTTTTAACATTCCTGTTTAGGATCTAATTACACTATTTAAAACCAAAATTTATCAGCAGCCACTGCATAATGAAGATATTTATGTGATGCATATAAAAATATGTTTAAAAATGCAAATGATGAACAAAACCAGGAAGAGCAGCAGATTAACACAGCAATGACACTTTGACGTATGAAGACCTCAGACCTCATACAGGTACATATAGAGGAAGGTGCTCCTTCAAGTATTGGGGTCTCAGGCTATTTAGGGTTTTAAATGTCATTATTAGCACCTTGAATTCATACTAGAGGCTTCTTGGTAACCAATTCTTGGCAATTCTTTTAAAACTGGTATTATATGGTTTTAGTATGGTGTGTGCAACATACATAGTCGATCAAACTGAAATAACTTATAGATTTTATAATTAGCACAGACAATAGAAACACAATTGGAGAGATGCTATACGGACAGCATAGCTATGGAATAAAACTGAAAGTGCTTAAGGCATAGCACTCAGAGCACAGGGTTTGCATGGAACAAGCAGATTAAGTGTTCTTCCCGTTTCTTGAAATATTACTTGAGCCTGTGGCAGCAACAGGAAGACTCTATACCAAAAGGGCAGCTTCAACGTCACCCCATTCTATAGGATAATACTATCAGGCAGAGCAGTCACCATGTGAAGGCACTTACCAGTAGTCATGACTAAGCGTAACAGTGAAATACGTTTGGTTCACATTTCAATAGGAACTAACCTAATTTGCCCTTTCTGAATTAAGATGTAAACCGCAGTACAAATTATCCATCAGTTTTCACACACCTCCAAATTTTGAAAAGTAGTTTTAAAAAAATGCATACAAAATTGCAAACAGTCAGGGAAGTTTTGCACATGCAAAAATGTGTATGCTAGGGTAAAACTGCACACAAATTTATATTAGTGGAACTACATACAAACTTTGGTGCAGATTGAAAACCAGCTTGCAAACAGGAAGAAATGAATTTGTACTTAAAAAATATATAGAAAATGAGACAGAATCATAAGACTGTAGAAAATGAGACAGAACCACTCATCTCTAGACACAATGACTATAATATACAGAATTACTCCTCCTGCTTTGAAATATAATAAATGTATTTATATCCCACCTTTCCACTTTCTGTAGGGTCTGAGGTAGCTTGCATATAATTCAGTTATATAGAGAAGAAAGAAATCAGTCTACAAAGCCAGAAACCAAAGTGTGAAATGTAGGTTGTTGGTGGTACAGGTAGAGAGGAACAGCAGAGGAATAAAGCAACCACCCATAAAATAAGGCAGATTTTACAAAACACAGCTCTCAGAGAAGGTGTTCTATAAACATGGACACCTTATTCCTCATGTTCAAGGGAGAATACTGCATAGCTGAACACCTTCTCAATTGCCACATAACTTTTGAACACCTTATTAATGGCCACATAATTTTTAGGCAGCTTTACTAACAGTTACTTTTTGTGCACAAATAGTCACTAGGCTATACAGCTCTACCACATAACCATCTTAGCCAATTATTTAGTTAACTCAGGTATTATGTCCCAACAAGAATGCATCTTTTTATATATATAAAGACCTTTGTTCATAATGTCCTTATCAATGCACAATATTATGTAATGAACAATACTGTGCAGAAACACAAATGCATTCTCTCTAGGATCTGTTTACAGACACAGTCACGAACACTGATAAATATGCAAAAGACACGCAAGAGTTGAAGGTGGTGTGGGAAATGAAACTGTTAGAAGTTGTTGGGAGAAGACAGCAGGTGTTTGTAACCAGCCTATTATAGTGATTTTCCTTATCACCTAACTGCAACTCACAGAAATCACCAGAAACATATTAAATCTTCTGAACTTATGAAATAATGCATTATTGAAGTCACAGCAGGGGAGCCAACTCTGTTTGAAAAGTATAAAAAAGGAGCAGCACTAGAACAAACATCTTTTTCCATTACAAGGTTATAGCTTTTTTTTTTTTTTAAGGTGGTGGGGGAGACATTTTAATTTACCAAAAAAGATGCACACTCACAATAGGTAACAGGGAAAGGATGCATACTTTCATTGTTTCCTTTCAGAACACCAAGGAGAATTCATGCTCCAGATCAGATTCCCCAACTTGAATACACCAACATAAAAAAAGGTACACAATTATAATTTCATCTGTCTACCACTGGCCGTTTGTTTCCAGGACCAATTCAAAGTGCTGGTTATGACCTATAAAGCCCTATATAATTCAGGTTCAGGCTATTCGGCAGGCCACATCTCTCTGTATGAGCTGGCCCAGGCTCTGAGATCATCAGGAGAGGTCCTTCTCTCAGTCCCACCACCACTGCAACCATGGTTGGTAGGAACATGAGAGAGGAACTTCTTAGTGGAACTTCATAGACTCTGCAACTCCTTTCCCAGGAAGGCTAGAATGACCCCCTCCTTGTTGTCTTTCTGTTAACAGGCTAAAACCTTTTATTCAGACTGGCTTTTAACACAGAAAGCTTTTAAAGAATGGGGTGCTATACTTTTTTAATTGTATTTTATTCTTTTACTACAATGTGAATTGTTCTTAATACTGCACATAGAATCATAGAATCATAGAATTGTAGAGTTGGAAGAGACCACGAGGGCCATCCAGTCCAACCCCCTGCCATGCAGGAATACACAATCAAAGCATCCCTGACAGATGGCCATCCAGCCTCTGTTTAAAGACCTCCAAGGAAGGAGACCCCACCACGCTCCGAGGGAGTGTGTTCCACTGCCGAACAGCTCTGACTGTCAAAAAGTTCCTCCTAATGTTGAGGTGGAATCTCTGTTACTGGAGTTTGCATCCATTGCTCCGTGTTCCAGTCTCTGGAGCAGCAGAAAACAAGCATGCTCCATCCTCAATGTGACACCCCTTCAAATACATAGTTTAATTCTATTTTAATGTTCTCTTTTTGTATGTTTTTAATTGTATTGCTCTTTTAAATTGTGAGCTGCTTTGAGTCCCAATTTTGTGGGAAAAGTGGGTTATAAATATCATCATCATCATCATCATACCACCACCACCACCCCAAATCTTTTTTAAAAAAACTTAAATGGCCTGAAGTCAAATATGAACATCTTTAAATTTAATTTGATTTTTCCTCACTGTGTGTTATAGTTAATAAACAAGCATTAAACATAACTATACGTCTGTCCCCAAAAACAATCACAAAGAAAACATGTTTCTGCACTTCCAGAAGAGGGACAGAGACGTACCTATTTACAGTGTATATTGTGTATTAAACTTTATAGTCATACCATCTCTAAAATAATGAGACAGGGCTAAGCCTTACACCTCACACTATTCTTGTCTTTTGCTCCTAAAATGGCACGGGAAAGGATTCCTATACTTTCTCTAAATTCCATTTGAACTCTTAAGCTGAAGCTTTCTTATAAGAAGAATCTGGACCTATAATAAAGTTCTTATAAGAGCCTAAGGCTTCTTCCCAATGCTGGAGTTACACAGTACAGGAAGGATGATCCTCACCCCTACCCCTCCAAGCATGGATGAAAACCTGAAATTGGCTTAGCTCTGAATTTATTTTACAAGAAGCAGAGCCCAAACAAACCCCTGCCTCAGTAAGTTGGCTCCAGGACAAAGAGGGAAAGTGGAGGCACAAAGTTTGGCAAACCAACCAATGGTGACTCCTATCTTACCCCCTACCTGCACCCAGTTTTTAGTCTGAATTTAATGGGTTCCATCCAAAGTTCCAAACTTTTGCAGAATATGGTTCAGCACCATAGATAGCTCCTTTAAAGTTCAGAGAGTTGAGTGGCTCGTGTAAGCCAAGAGCCATCGCTGACTTCAACTGTCCATCAGGTGCAGAGATAGAAAAAGCACTCAAGAGTTCCTCCTTACCAGCTCCGAGCTGGAAAGAAACAACAGAAGGGCTTCCACTCTCCCTCACCTTTCAAACATATGGCATTACAACAGGCAAGAGAACCCACTCCTTGAGGAAGGGACATGTCTCGACAAGATTGTTCTGCTTGGCTACAAGTCCACTCCACAATGTGTTGGCTCCTACATGCCTATGGGTAGGTCCCAGAGAGAAAGGTGTGTTTCACTTAGTCTGGCCTTTGATACACAGATGCAAGCTTTCTTTAAAAGGCAGAATTTTTATGTATTTATTTAATTTATATGCCACCTTTGTCCCAGAAGGGACTCAAGGCGGCTCACAAAATACTACTTTTAAATACAGTATAAAATTATATAATTGTGTCCTTTTATAGGACAAGCACAGATCCCACTGTCAAGTAGTGTGTTCTGGACAAGGCAGACTGACAGTGTCCAAGCAAATAGGACAAGACTGAACAGAGCAAGATCTGACTTTGTATTATAAAAGGTGAAGCTATTAATCCCCACTGAATACAAATGATTTTGTCCACAAAGCAGGTGGCAAGCTCATCACAGCAGGCTGACAATGTTTCAGCCTCCAAGTGGAGACAATGTAGTTTCACCTGCCTCATCACAACCAGAGGAACTCTGCGGGATGGCACTTTGCAGACACAACAGCAGCTGAGCAGAAAGATTTCTTCACACTACACTGCTGTTGTATAGTCTTGGGGAATGTGCTACAGCATGAAGCTGAACAGCTGCTGTAAGAGCCCAGAAAAAGTGAAGAGTATGTTCTCACATGCAGAATTCAGTTTCCTACAATCATAGACCGTATGTGTAAGAATTTAGTCCTTATGATTTCAAAGGTCTGACTGATAATGTACAAGCATGTGTGAAATCTCAGATGCCAAAAGGTGACATAACAGCATAATATAACTGGGCAGGATTTCCATAGATTAGTAGTAGGATTTCAGTACTCTGTATAGCTGTGACAGTCCCTATGACTAGGAAAACCAGAATAGCCTGTACAAAATAAGAAAAGTGAGAACATTTACTTAATCTGAATTATTTTTAAAGATTGTAGAATGGATCTTTTCATAATGTAGAATCTGAACTACTTTGGCACAGGGTCATTTTGGGGTTTTTTTGTTTGTTTGTTTGTGTTTTGAGGGGAGGGATATATTAATTCCAAAACACACAGAACCCTGTTGTGGCGGTTGTTGTTGTTGTTGTTTGCCATCAAGTCAACTCCAAATTGTGGCAACCTTATCACAGGTTTATTGGCAAGATTTATTCAGAGGAGGTTTGCTATTGCCTTCCTCTAAGGATAAGAGTGTGATTTGCCCAAGGTCACTCAATGGAATTTCATGGCTGAGCAGGAATTCAAATGCTGATCTCCCAAAGTCCTAGTACAACACTCCAACCAGTACACTGTCTCTAAAGCCAAAACCCTGGCTACCCTGCAAAGGGTTGATGATGGCTCAAGCCATCTTCTTCACTTTTATTTGCTTCAAGGCCTTTGTAAACTAGAGAACTTATACAAAGCAACAGGGGAGGATGCCTGGGGTCAGTCATGTCACAATGGCTACAGTCAAGCTGCTAATCCATAAACCACTTAGCTGATTTATTAAGGCTAGTACTCATAATTCCCTACAAATGAGGAGGTAAATGTGCAGACTTTAGCATAATCTAGTTTTCTGGACACTGAAGGTCCACTCTTGCTCTCCAGACCACCTCTAAAGGAACCATTTACTTTTCTTGCGTGTCTAAACATGCAAATGGGGATGTAAATATGCAGGCTTCAGCATAATCGCATTTTTTTGACACTTAAGGTCCATTCTTACTCTCCATATCACCCCTCAAGAAAACATTTATTTTTCTTATCTTTTTAAACATGCATGTGCACGCATAAGATTCTGATGAGAGGATAGCATAGAAAGAGAAAGAGTATGCAGTGCAACTAACTGCATCCACTTTTGGCTCTGGCTGTAGTCCAGAAAAGTAACTTTTTCAAGCTCTAGAATAGAGCCTTTTCAAAGCAGCACAACAACTAACTTATACTTTCTGTTAAGTAAGTATATACCACATAAAGAAGCACTTGCTTTTGAATGGGTTAAATGTACTTTACATTTAAGTGGAAAAATTCAAGCTATTCATATTGGAATGACCTTTTCTTAACCTTTCCATACTCTCCATGCTACTCATAGTTACACCAACAATTATCACCTCTTCTCTAGCCATCATTTTCCTAACTCTTTACACCTAGTGCTATATAATTGATTTAAGATCCTTCCTTCAACTAGTTCTTTTAAAACATTTTCTATTATATTAAACATTTAAAACTGAACAGCAGATGCAAAACACAAGCACATATGTGCACACACACAAATCCCAGACCTATGCAACAGAAAATATGCATTATTGGCCTTTTGCTTTTAACCCAGGAAAATATGGATTCTCACCTGCCTTTTTCCTTATTGCAAGAAGCATCAGTTTCCAGCACTTTTAATGCTACTTGCTGCCTTTTCATTGCTTATGAAGGACGTACAGATAACAATAATAATAAAAATAAAAATAAAACACTGCAGGCATACGGAAGGATGAGGATATAGTTCCTTGGTAAAATACAATTAGAATACCTGTTCCTTTTTGTTCATCTATAAGAGATGCAATAGGGTGGGTACAGGATTGGCTTGGGAGAGATAAACTGTATAAAGTTTTTTAAAAAACACATAAAAATGGGACTGACCTTAAGGTATCTAATGTCACAAAGGTGATGATGGCTCCCTAGAGTGTGGAAGAACATTGACATTTCCCTGAACAGCTCCCCTGGATAAAAGAATACAGGCTCACCACAAAGAGACTTTCATCTTGGTCTTATTTTCAATCTTACCTCTCCCACCAATATCTGCAAAGGAGTTCAGAATCACAGATTATGTGTGGCTTAGAGCAGATACATACTTTAAGATCTTTCTTCTGACCCAGGCCTTATGTATACCCTAAAAGGTTTCCTAGAGCCCAAGACTGCAATAAATGCTATTTCAAAAAATCTATGTTGTGCTCCACCAGATAGAGAACAACCGAAACTTCTTAAGAATTGTCATGTGATCAGTTTTTATCCACCACAAATCATCAAACTGAGCATCTTGAATCAAATGAACATTTTTATTGGAAACAACACTTAGCATGTTATCTAATGCTTTTCATCTTCAGAGCATTTCAAAGATTAATTAAAATGTACCAAGATTTTTAATTTTCTTTCTTTCTTTTTCTTTTTCTTCCACATTGCTGTCTTACGAGAGGTGGAGAAGGGAAAGCAAAGGTATATGTTGATAGCAAGTATCTTCATGGAATGATAATCCTTCTGGAAACCAAGAGGTTAGGGCTATTTCATATACTGCCAAAAATGAAATGAAATGAGAATACCACTGGCACATACAAATTGTGTGGACATATGGTATTTTCTTGGATCCCATTTTGGGAGAAAGGCAGCATATAAATAAATAAATAAATAAATAAATGTTTTCTGTAATGTGTATAAGCCACACTTTTTAAAAAAAAAATCATCATAAGGACATGGCATAACAAGTTTTTTGAAGTCATGATTGATCATGGGTCCTCATGAGGCATACCTTCTGTGTGCAAGCCCTCAAAGTAAAAAGACTTCTGTAGAACTTTCACTTCTTGATAAACAAATACTGTACGCCTGTACGTATAAGCAATATACATGTGTATATCCATTAAGTTCTGGAATGTGTGAAGCACCCTTATTCTCACTTCTGAAATGGCTGAAATTTTGCAGTGTTTTAGTTTCACATTCTTTGAATGAGATGACATCAATAAAGAATGATGTCAAAGCACGTTCTAGGGTTTCCTTGAATACAGTTTTCTGGATAACTCACAAAGGTTTATACTGCACTCTTGATCAATTATATATAACGGTTATGGAACTCTACTGAAAAAGCAAAGTGTGTGTTCAAGAATCTACAGTATTCTGTCGCTCCACTCCATGTTTTGGCACACTGTTCAAGAGGGTCTATGAAACAGAACAAAAATTTCACCTAATCAGAGTTAGGAGAAAAAAGATTCCCATTACTTTGGTATGGCTTCACAGATATCACAAGATATATGATTGAACATTTTCATGAGCATAAAATCAAGAATCAGTATTGAAGAAGAGGCCAGACAAATGCCCCTAGGAAATTCATGTGCAGTATGTGAAGGCACCATTATTCCTTTATTCCACATCCCTATCACCTGGAATTCTGAGGTATGCATCATACAAACATGAAACCTGCTTTTACGTACAATGACTATTATCCATTACAATTAACTTTTCTTTTATGGGATTCAAATAGGCATATTACTATCAGAGTGGCCAAATTTATAGTTAATGCTGGTCAATTGAGGAAATATTTGGTGGAAGAAAATGGGGTTGTCTGTAAAAGTGATGAATATATTTAAATTTAAACTTAACCCAATTCTAAATACTGTATATGGAGTGCTTGCCCCCCGTACTGTAATTTTACTTAATAATGCTATTTAGGGTTGTGTTATTATCATTTTATATAGTTTATTCTTATTTCATGAAATTGTTGTTATCTATTTTTATAAGATAGATTGTATGCAGATCTGTGTACTTGTATGTGTACATATATATGTGTGTGTGCACACGCACGCATGAGTATATGGGTATATGTGTGAATGTATGTGTGAACACATATATGTATGTATGTGTATATGCATATACTGTATATATATATATATATATATATATGAAATTTTACAGTAGTAATGTATACAATGCCTTTTAAAGGTTTTAGTAGTTTATTTCTGCTTGTTTTTCTTTATGATTTTATATAATTTTGGAACTTCATAACTTTGATACGGTCTAATGACTAATCAATAAACTATGTTGTTGTTATGTTATTATCCATTAACAGAAGCCTCCTATAAATTTAGGACATTTTCAAAAAATATCTAAACTATTGTGGCTATCAACACAAGTCAGACTTTTCTATTATAAGAGAGGAAATAAAATCTCTTTTCATCCTCTATATAATACTCTTAATCATGTAAACTTCAGCCACATTCTCTCCCCCCTACCCGCCCCCACACATTATACAGCAATCCTATATTGGGCCCTATTGACTACAATGGAAGGGCATCAATTATGACAGCTTGAGGGCTGGTGCAGTCTCAGGACCTGTTCAGAGGAGAGTAGCCTCAGGCTATTCATAATTAATATGACATAATTGCAAATACCCCATTTTGTCTTCAACTATCTGCAGGGCAGTGTCAGAATGGGAACTTTTCCCTACTGTGAACCAGGAGACTTCTTGCAGAAGATGTGCCATCCCACTGGTAGTCTTCCCTCTTTGGCAGTTACCATGGCCCCTAAAGCCCTTTCTCATAGATCACAAGATTGGTCCCATAGGTTTTTTTGGGTTATGGCTGGGGATCCAACCAGTCTTTGTACTAAACATGCCTTCCCTCTTGGTTTTGATGGGATAATGTAATCATTATGCCTATGTGATCTTCTATCTGGTTGCAGTTCCCACAGGAAAAAGCCTTGGTTTTAGGCCTTGTTGTTCTTTTTAATGGTGTCTAGGTCCTGTTAAGTATCAGCTGTAAGCAGACCATGAAAGATGTTTGGAAAAGGTGGGTTTATGAAGCTCATAACCTTCATCCCCCTTCACTCTAAAAAAATTATTATGTGGTCAAATTTTAAGCAAAACCTCAGCAAGCTAACACACTGCAGTTATTCTCATTCTTAATAACTTTAGGCAAGCGGCTTCTTCTAGGAATCTGTATTTGAGCTTAGCATCTGTAGACCATACATGAGACTAGTGAAATTCCTTTGTGAAAAGAATTTGGATATGTTCTTAAGAAATAAGTTTTAAAACATGGATTCTTGCCACTAGAATTGGCTGATTATCCAAAGGCATCAAAGAGGAAATCACTAAAGTCTGGGCAGGAGGAGGGAGTGTGAAAAGATTCTGAAAGGAATCTCTAATCTTATTCTTCCATTCCACAACCGTGATTTATTCAGCAATGTTACCTTTGATTTTCCTATAATCTCTGTAGAAACATTCTATGTTGTTAACATTAATCTTGTTTTTTTTCCCCCTCTATAACCTTGACCAGAGAGTCCTTCTACGGCAATACATAGGTAATAAAGACGATAGACAAGAGCCGTGCGTGAGAGAGGAAAGCTTTACTGGGGAAAACCTTAACTGAAAGAACTGCATTTCTTTACACTCAGAGTTGCAAACAAAGCAAAAACCACAGTGACATTTGGAAACAACTTCCATGTTAAACCATGCTAAATTTAACATGGACAACCATATTACATTTGCAGCAAGTCTAACCAAAAAAACAAAAACAAAAAACTTATGGCATAGACTCTTGTCCCCAAAAGTTGATACATATGTCTGCCAGCTTTTAAACTGCCACAACACCTTTTGACATGTATTAATATCTAAAGAACTCAGGTACTGTGTAAATATCTTTCACTAGAGAACTAGAATGGGAGAAGAAAGGCAACACTGCCAAGAATGTGAGTTATAGCCAGTTTTATGTACACCTGGTTGAACTGGCTCTGCTATTAGGCAGAATGAGGCAACTGCCTCAAGCAGCAGATGCTGAAGGACTGGAGCTGGCAGCCCCCCAGCTATTTTTCATGAACCTCCTGACCATTACCCTCTCTTGGATGACAGGATAGGACGTGCACACGGCTTGCCTTACAATCCCTAAATGAGTCTGCCACCTTCACATTGCAACTGGAAAATGATGCAATCCAGTTCCCAATTCAGTAGCAGGATTTGTCTTTCAGACCAGTCAGCATCTGTGCATAGAACAGGAAGGGACATCACCTTCTCCTTTGCTCAAACTTCAGTTGAGCCTTTGGGTTGGGTGAGCTTTGACATTCAGTCTTCTGCTTGAAATTATAATGTGTTATGAACTATTTTGTTTATATATTTATCTTTTTATTATAAGGTTTTCAGCTGTACTTTGTTTCAGTCTATAGTGTAAAAGCCACCTTGGCTTCTGTACTGGGAGAAAGTGGGATAAAAATTGAATAAATAAATCTGAGCCTTATTTATTTATTTATTTAATGGACAAGCTTCTGTTGGTGGCAAGAACAAGAAAGGATTTCAAGAGAAAGAAAATAGCTGGTACCTGAAATTCCTTACAAGAAGAAATGAAAAAGACATAACTTTGCAGCCTACAGTTGCCAGTCACTCAATCATGACTGTAAATTATTTCTGTCTTTGAAAAATGTGAAGATTCATCCTTGTGCAACAAACAGGTCTGAAGAGCAACAGCTGCCTCCCTCCAAAATTTCAGTCAGCACCTGACATTTTAGATCTAAACAGAAGAAAGCTGTATGTCCACACCCCTCCTCGCCATTGATGAACAAAAAAAAAATTCATCAACATCAAGAGGAGATTATCATGTGGCTCAAGGTCAGATTATAGTGTCCAAGCTTACTAGAGTAATTTTCTGCTCCTCTCTCCTCATTACCATCACCTTTTGAATCACCAAGTAAAGAGGATGCTATATTTCTGAAGTCAACTACAGGAGAAGGGGGAAATCAGGATTTCAAGAGTTGCATTCTGAACACGCAATCGACATGCAATTACTGTTGTCAAAATGAATAGAGATATTTCTGTAACAGGACATGCTCAGATGATGTTAGGCAGGCTTGGTAGCACCGCAGAATATATAACATTTCATTTCCACAGGAGACACACAAAACAACATATGCACAAGAAAGCTCACAGGAGAGATATTCTGTTGCACCAGCACAATTTATTTGTCAAGAGAATGACCTTAGGTAGGTGAAGTGTTGTTACAATTATCATCCTCTGTCAGAAAAAGACACAAATATTCTGTTGCAGGCTTCAAGAATATGTGTAAATTTCATGTTAGTCTGTATTGCAGGTTATTTAGAGAACCCTCTTAGAATTCCAGGAAAGTTTAGTCGCTTGGAGACAGTATTTGGCTTTTTAATATTCTATGCTTTTCCTAGCTCTTTTTCATGCATACTCCTCCAACATCAGAAAGGATTCTTCTTCTTCTGTACAACACAAACCCAAATCCAATATACATGATATGAAAACAGAAGACAGGAGAGCTGCCAGATTCATGGCTAATAGTTTTAGAACTCGACCACTCCTAGCATCAATCCCTCTACAAGTATGTGCCTTCTAATGAATTTCTAAATATAACTATTGCACAAAGAGTATTTTGTAAATGGGTGACATCACTAGAGATATGTTAAGCCAAAGCAAATATTCTGAACAAGCCATGCTGAAGGAGAAAATGTAACAAAATAAATTTGGTCCCCTATCCCAGTAAAACCACCATCTCAATTAGCCATTAATGGCTTTGCAGCCATTGCAGTTTTTACCTGCTTTTCTTCCTGGCCATAGGATAACATCATAGAGATCAATATTGTATAACAGGAACTGAAAGACTTGTCAAGTTTAAACATCAGATTTTCCTGCTACTGTTATTATAAATATGAGTTCACAAGGTCTACCCCATACCCCATATGCTACGTGTGTGTGCACATACACAAACACAAATATAAACTTTAAAAAAAAACATACTGGGTGTCTTCAGCTGTCTGCTTTGTATGCTGTTCTTTGATATTTCATGGTTGTTTGTAGCAAAATCCAGCAGTTCCTCTGCTAAGGTTTAGTTACTTCCCTTTGCTTCAACTGTATTGCTTTATGTTTTTACCCTCCCCTTGGTATTAAGGGCTGGGTATTCTGCCTAATTATAGTAGTTTATTATGCATGATGTGGTGAAGTGGTTTGAGTGTTGGCTTATGACTCTGGAGACCAGGGTTCAAATCCCTGCTTGGCCATGAAAGCCCACGGGTGACCTTAGGCAAGTTACACACACTTTCGGCCATGGAAAAATCCCATGATAGGGTCACCTTAGGGTTGCCGTAAGTCAGAAATAACTTGAAGGCACACAACAATCACAAATTATGAAATTATATAGATTGCTAACATGTGACCACCACAACAGCAGTCCCTTTCAACTTAGTACTGAAGCAGGAGGCTAAAGAATACAAATGTCAATTTGTTCAGCACTATTTAAAATGTTAGAACAGTGCCATTTCCAACACTCACAGATACTACTTGAAATTGCAAAGAAAGAGTAAGTAAGCAACCTGCAGTTGGTTTATTAACATTACTGTACTACTGAGGTTCAAAAGCAATCAGGCATGACATATCATCATATTCAAATGTGTAAGTCCCCTTTGCAGTGAGGGTCATTATTTTTAACAGGTTGAGAACTAAGAAGAAGTCACACCACATAACAACATCACACACTTGGTCTACATTAGTTGCCACCATCGTGTTCCATATTCACAGTCATTAATTAATATAATTGAGAATGCCCACTGCATCTATAACCTTGCACTGAAAGAACAGTTAAAACCCTCTACTTTACCAAATAATCCTGGATGTAGGTATTAAAAGATGGCTAGAACAATGTTCTCTAGCAACATGTCTAAGAACCTCTTCCAGAACTAAGATCCAGGCTAAAGTTATTGAGATCCAAATATTACTTACAAACCCAGTGGTCATTTGGGGTCTCTTTTCTTAAATAGAAGGTGGGCGGGGGAGAGAACTGTGAAGGATTCCATTTGATTGAGAACACCAACTGGATGGCAGTTCCCAAATGCTGTTGTACAGCTCTGTGTTTGAAATCAGTGCTCTTGCCAGCTTGTTTCCCATTCTACTTTTAAGCAGTAATTTAAGGGGGAAACTGAATAATGGTCTTCAGTGCAAAACATCTGCATTGGCACATTTGCTTACCATACTGGCATAACATCATAATTTGCTATCTAGCTCTGGCAGGTACTATAACATGCCCAATCCTAAGCATTCATTGGATAATGCAGGCAACGTCTAATACCCACAACTTTCACATAGGTATTTGGCAGTAACCTCCACTTACTTTTATGTTATTGAATATATTACTAAGTGAGCATGCTGAAGATCAGACACACAAAACTTACTGGGCTGTTTTATCCAAAGGCAAAACAATGAAACATATGAAAGTTTTTATTACATTTCACATATAACCAAACTATATCAAATTTCTATAGCACTTTTTAGCAAGACAAATGCATTGTTTCACATCTTGCATTATATGCTCCTGTTTGCCTTATACCTCAAAGGTACTGTACTATCCAACTTTTATGCAGGACAAAGTAGAAAAATAACCAGTACAGATATTCTCTACTAAATACTCAAGATTCTGCTGCAGTTTAATTAATCTGTTTTCATATATGCTTCTAACATCAGTTGACCATAACAAAAGCATTTGTGGAAATAACATACTTGTCTGATTCTTCTTTTTTCAAAAACAATTAAGGTCATGCCTGATGTCATGCTTGGAAAAGAACTACTGTATTTCAGATGGGCTATGGAATGCATAATAAGAACTGAGAATCCCTCCAGCAGCACTTATATAAGGCTCTGCCAGACTTCTTGTTACCTCCACAGAGTCACTAAAGAGTTTATTTGTTCCCCAGAGAGATGAGCTTAATGAACTAAATGATGCAACATGCAGACATTGATAATAACAGCAGAAATCTGTCCAAGGAAGACACCTAGGCAATGCAAAGAATCCACCCCAATTAAACAGTCATCTAATCCTGTATTTAATGAGCTGAAAGCAATCTGTTCAATGAAAGGGTCCCACTTAACCAGTTGTCTATTAAGAGGGGTCTGACTTGAAGACTTAAAAATTACAACCAATTCACTATGGAGAAGAAATGGACACAGCTGATAATGTGACAACTCTTTATTGAACCTAATTGTTTAAGTCAAACCAGCCAGAAAGCTTGCTTCTTGAAATGTTGAAGTGACCTTTCTAACATGCTTATTAACATGCACACTCTCCTTTCCTCTCCCTCCCTGTGGTGTAAATACACAGCAATTATTTGTTGATACAGCAGAAAGAGCGGGGAAATTTTTAGTACCAGCTCTGTTATGTTAAACAAGGAATACAAATGCAGGCAGGATAGGCAAACCCTGAAGTTAGAGCTGCCCATTAGCCATTTCAACACAAGTTTTCATTAATATTTTCTGCCCATGGAAGGCTCTCTTTTTCTGTCCAAGACACTGCGCTCAAAAAATAAGGCTACTGTTCCCACCAACATATTAATAGAAGGGAGTATGACCCACTGGACAAGAACAACAAAGGGTCTTGAGGCACTTTAATGGCTAACAAGTTTGATCAGACAGGAGTTCTTGTGGTGTGAGGCCCATTTCACCAGATGCAATATGAAAGTTTATGCCCAATAAAACATGATATTTGTCTTAAGCTGCCATTGGACCATAAGAGACTAACATGTCCCCTTCCTGAATTTCTCCACTATATTAAATGGCTCTTAGTTATAATAAATATGCAGGGATCATAGTGCCTCCACTTTTACATTTAATACCTCCCCCCCCTTCCTGCAACTTGAACTTTTCTCCTGGTCCTACTGCCTAAGATATGTCCACCTTGCCCCATATGGAGGCTTCAAAGGATCCTGTTTGTATGCACACTCATACTAATGATACAACAGTTTATCCACAAACTATGGATGTATTTTCCCCCCTTCTCCAGTCCTTTCCATACCTTGCACACAATTTTCCTGTGATGTTGAAATGACACCTCCCTTTACCCTGGCATGCTATCACTCTACAGTGGGAAGCATTGTGGGTGGTAGTTGGGTAAAGACCCCAAAAGATACTGTGCTCTGGACTCCCAACACCTCTATTGCACCATAAAGTAAGCCTGCTTTAGCCTACTTTTAAGTAAAGCCTTTTCAAACCAGTGAATAAAAGTCTAACAAAAGCAGATGGCAGCTGCCTTCTTCCCCCTCCCCCCTGACTTTGCAGTCTGGACAACAAACAAACAGCATGCAGTTTTTATAGAGCAAATAAAAAGTTAATTTTTATGTGGAGGAATTCAACCCGGTACAAATGAGTCGAATTCTGGCCCCGTTGAGAGCAAAGGGAGATGAGGACCACTGGTGTCCTCAAGCCTACCGGGATCCTATCCACAAGCGCCGAGATTTACTTCCGAGTAACCAGCCATAGGAGCTCCTACGGAATAGTGCTCCTGACAAGAGGGCTCCAATGTTATCTTTAAAAGAAACGCAACTCCTCTAAGATCTGTTAAGGGGTTTTAAAAGGGGGACAGGCAGCTTTGCAATCCTGCCTACCTCCCCTACTTGGGAGTCAACTCCGCGAAAAACAGCGGGACTTTCTTCCACGGAAACAGGCGCTGGATCGGACCGAAACTGGAGCAGGAAAGGCGCTCCCCCTTTGCCTTCCTCCCCACAAAGCGACCCCAGGCTCAGCATCCCCGGCCAAGCCAAAAGCAGCGCCTCACCTTATCTGCTGTTGCGGCGGAGAGATGCGGAGTCTTTGCCAAAGCCGGCAGGCAGGCAGGCAGGGAAGGTTCCCCGGTGCGGTCGGCGGCGGCTTGGGAACGGGGTGGTGGTTTTTGTTCCGCTGGAGCCACACACCCGGAACAGAACAGCCGATGCGACGCCCCTCCTTTGCCTTTTCGAAACAATCAGTCTAATCTCTCAGGCACCGGAGAGGAGCTGGGACCCTGTACGAGAAAAGCACCTCCGATCCGGAACAGTCCAGGGCTTGTCGAGGATCCACCCGGCGGTGGTCCGAGACCGGGGCCGCTCCGGCCGGTGCGCTCGGCGGATGAAGGAGGAGGAAAGAGGGGGCGGAGGAGGAGGACCTCGCCGAATCACCAGCCCCCCTCCCCGGCGGTCTCCTCAGGCCCTCCTTGGCCGCTCCTCCTGGCTCCCTGAGGGCCTCGTGAGGAACATACAGCCCCTCTTCCCCCCGTGGCCGGCTGCAGGCAGGGACCCCGAAGCGGCCAGGGCAGGGAGACGTCCCGCTTTACCCCGCTGCGGCCTCCCCGGGGCCTTGCAGGCACGCCGTGAGGGTGAAGCCGGGGAGAAGAAAGCGAGGCCCAGACCCGGCTTGGAGAAACTGGCGAGGGAAAGCCTCCCCCCCCAACCTTCTTCGCCGGCAAGGAAGAAAAAAAAAGGCAGGAGGCGGAGGAGGCGAAGGCGCAGCAGTAACAGCAGCCCGGCCTGGGTGGCCGCTGGGTGCCGCGCTGAGCTCGGCTGGCTCGGCTCGCTCTCGAGGCTTCACAGTTCCTTCTCGTCGTCGTCCTCAGCAGCGCCCCACCGGCTCTCCAAGTCCCCCCACGCCAGCGCTCCCCGGAGCCAAGCCAAGCCGGCCCCCGCTCCCCGCAAGGAGGAAGAAGAGAAGGCGGGCTCCGGGCGGCGCTTGGCGAGGCTGTTCCTCGGCGAGGCTTTCTCTCTCTCTCTCTCTCTCTCAGTGGTGCTTGAAGAAGGAGGAGCGCCGGCTGGCTTCTCAGCTGGCTAAGCGGGGCCGGCAGCCTGACTGAGGAGAGAAAGGGGTGGTCGTGTGGCCGCTCGCCCGCCGGTGGTGGCAGCAGCTGCAGCAGCAGCAGCCCTTGAGGAAGAGGCTCTGTGTCATGTCTGGCTAGCTGTCTGTGGAGCGAGAGCGGAGAGGACTGGCTAGGAAGGGAAGGCGAGGCGGAGCCAGGCAGCTCGCCGACACACTCGCAAGCAGGCACGGAGACACTCGAGAGCCGCCCAGTGACAAGCGGAGAGTGAGGTCCCCCTGCTGCCGCTGCAGAGGCTCGCCTTGGCTCCCCTCACAGCCCCCTCTTGTCGCTTCCCGAAGGAGCCCTCAGACACTTATGGGAGAAAGAGAGCGGGAGGCGGGTACCCCGCCTCCCGCTCTCTTTCTCCCATAAGTGTCTGAGGGCTCCTTCGGGAGGCGACAAGAGGGGGCTGTGTGTGAGGGGGAGCTCTCTGGGCTTCGAGACTCAAAAGGGGGGAGCGAAGTGGGGTGCCTATTCCAGCCTCTATTAGGGGACCGTCTGAACCAAGGAGACCAAAAAGGCGGCCTTCTCGTCCTCTTGTCTTCACACACACTGGCCCGGCCGCCACTTTGGCTGCTGTTACCGCTGAGGGCAAAGCCTGAAGGTGCGCTGAAGCTCTCACACGCTCCCAGGCTTCTCACGTGCGCGCCTCCCGCCTTTTTGCCCCCAGCCCCGCCCTACTGGGCGAAAGAGAAAGGCGGTTGTCAGGCGGGAAAGGCGACGCTCGCTCCTTTGAGGCGAGCTTTTGGCGGGTGGGGGACTTGCGAAGACCTCCCAGCTCTCCTCCTCGTCGTCCACTCTGGTGGACTGGAAGGGGAGACAGAGCAGTTATGTTTCTTAACCTGTGGTTTGGGGACCCTCAGGGGTCCCTGATGTCCTCACAGGGGATCCAGGAAGGCTTGGAGGCTGCTTGGTTCACCTCCTCCCTGCAGGGGAGTGGCCACGTGACAGGAGCCAAGGCAAAGGCTGGCTTGGCCTGCGCATTGCCATTGAATCAGCTCCAGACACAAACTGGCAGCAAGAAGCAGGAGAAAAGTCATTCTTCCCCCTCTAGTGCCTCTGAGGGAATATTTAATAGCTGGTGTAATTGTACTGCCGCTGCCATTATTATTATTATTATTATGGTTTGAAATTTTGACTTAAGTCTTAGGGGTCCGCGGCAACAAAAGATATTTAAAGGGCGTCGTCCCTGGTAAAGAAAAGGTTAAGAGCCACTGGTATGAAATCCAACAATTTCCTGAATTTTCATTTCTCACATAAGCTGCAGGACTATGGTCAGGTCCTCGGCCTTTTTTTTTTTTTTTTTTTTTTTTTTTGCTCAGGATACAAGTTACACTTTTATGGCTGGAAGGTGGGGAGGTCTTCTTTTGCAGCAGGAGGGAAAGAAGGCGAGAGAAAATCCTTCCTAGAAGAACCTCTTCTCAGCATGCCTTCAGATGTTGCGGAGACAAAGACACCCCACCTTCCCAGTAGCAAACAAGTTCCAGGGCTCAAAGGGAGCTTTGGCATGTTGAGGTGCAGTTGTATCCTCACAAAGCTTGCAGCACTGGTGCCAGTCTTACAAACTTCCCAGTTTCCATGGGGATTTTTTGGAAAGGAGTGATTTGTAGGTCACCCACCAAACACCTCACTGGTTTAAGTTTTTAGAACCGGATCCTGAATACGTTTAAGGGAGCCTTTTGCTCAGTGACCCTTAGGCCCTGTGTGAATTGATGTCATCCATCTAGCAACCCAAGAACATAGACTACAAAAGGGAGGAAAACACCATAGGAAGCTGCTCAAATTTTTTGCCTATCTTGATCTTTCTCAGAGGGTCTCAGGCAAGGACAGAGATGGGAAAATCCTGGCTAGGAGATGTTAACCATAAAAAAATAAATAAAGTAACGTTTCCAAGCTCTGAAGTTTTTCCTTTTCCATCCCCTGATTCTTTTAGCTTGAAATAGCAAGGATTTAAACTAGGACTTTACATTGGCAAAGGAGCTGCTTTATCCTTCCCACCTTGAGTTGACGGTAAAAACTAGAGATGGCTCCTGTACCTTTAATGGTTCTTTAGAAAAAATAATTTCAGCAAGTGTTGCTTGTTATCTAGTTGTTTGCAAGCTCCGCCTGCTGAAATCCCCTCTTCTATACAACCATTAAAGGGACAGGAGCCCTCTCCAGTTTTCAATCTGGAAATCCCGACTTGATTCTCTTTTGCTGCCAAGGAAATGTAGGTAGGATTGAGTGCATGGATATCAACTTGCATATAAAAAGAACAGATTGTTAAACTTGCATTGGATCATATCTTAAGAGAGAGAGATTCCCCCCCCCCATTGTTACAGCTATGGAATCTTTTCTCCTCTTTTCTCTCTTTCATTAAGCATGGGATTAATCCTATGCAACACAGGCACATGATTATACATCTTATGGATGTTTGGGGGCAGCAAAATAACATCTAATATGGATGAGCCATTAACATGTCAAAATTCCACCAACTAAAATAATGCCTTATTTCCTGGTCCTGTTAACATGTCAGATTTTAGTACCACTTTTCAGTTCAATGTAAAAACAAACAAAACACTGTCCCTGCTTTGCTGTATTCTGCAAGCAGCTAAAAGCAAAGCATGCTGGGTCAAAAGTATCTGGATGTATCTCAATGCAATCTTAACTCAAAGATTAACCATTTGTGGGGAATTAGGGTGAGGCAAAAGCCTCTTCTGCAGCTAGCAGAATGTCCTTTTGCTGGCAAACCCCTGAGATCTCCAGGGAGAATTATCTTCTGACAGAAGTGCTCTTCTGGCTAAATTCTGCTGACAGAAGAACCAAAAAAGATGCAGGGAAGAGGTTTAGCACGGGAGGAGAGTTGCCTTGGATCCAAATCCTCTCCAGTCCAGGGATTCATTGTCTATTCCTGCACATATTTAGGCAAGGTGAGGAATGTCAAACATCTCCAGGCTCAGAGAGGTTTGAACTAACTTTCAGCTGACCTGTTGTCAGCACAGCTGGCTCTGGGCCAGCTTTACCAGTTGGGTTGGTGCTCTTATTTGGTTGCAGTCCTGTGCACACCTACTTGGAAGTAAACCTCATGAAAGCTTAGAGGGACACCTAAAAAAAAACCATAAGCAGAACTGGGCAGCATGCTCTTAGTTTTTCACCTGTATGGTACTCTTCTAACACATTGCTTTTACCCTTTTATAGACCTAAAGTAGATTATTGCCATAAATTAAGCTATTGAGAAGGAGAGCCTTTGAAAAACAAGCCCGGGAATAGCCCAAAGGAGGCAGAACAGGAGAACAAAACATTTTAAGCAGCCAAGAGAAGCACTTAACAAATAACAAGTTTATTTTTAAAATCTTCTAGGTTCTCGCTATTTAGCCCACCCACCCTTTCACACAGAGGGTGGAGGTGTGGGCATACATGCCATGAATAATAATGTAAATAATCATGGGTGGAAATGATATAACTGAACATTCATTGCTTTTACTTTCCAGAACAGTAACAGAAAATTATGGGGAGAAATGACATCTTTGGAAAGCTTTACACTACAACAGATACTTCAGATATTAATTTGCTCCCTTGCAACAGCCACTTAAATACGGTGACAGACTTAGGGGGGGAATGTGTTTTATTGCAGGTTTAAAGAAGACTAGGGGCTTTAAAAATAATGTTTTGCAGCCATGTCTACCAAAATATCTTGAACTTCAGAATTGTTTACTTAAGGGAAGATAGCATTTGCCATACCATATCAACGCATTCGTCCATCAAGTATAATATCCTGCCTCCAGCAGTGCCCAGTGCTGAATGCTTTACAGTCAGAGTTGTATCAGATGAACTGAAGTATACCATAAAGCTCAACATGGCAGTGATATCATTTAACTGTTATGGACTGGGATGGTTGACATGTAATGACACCCCAGAAAAACCATATGAAAAATATCTTGGCAAATCTACAAAAGCTACTGAGTTCTAACAAGAAATGATGATTGGGAGGAGCTCTGTACAATGTGCTGACTGATCTTTTTGCAAGCACGCCTAGCTAGCAGCCTATCCCAGATAATTATTCTGAACCCATGAAAAATATAGGAGATAAGTTCAGTGTGTAAACAGGCCCTGTTTTGGACATTCAATTGTAGCTCATTGGATCACAGATGAATACAGGTATGATGAAGAGGGGTTTGGCATATATGGATGAATCTTAAGAGAGTTAAAGAATACTTCAACTTCAGCATTTTAATCCATTACAGAAAATGGCAAAATCTCCCCAGGATCAATGATCTGAGAAAGATTTCTCACTGTTATCTCTCTGCAAATAATGTAATATGAACAATCTTGCTACCAAGCTTCTCAGCATGGAGATGTTAGTGGCACAAATTCACCCATAACCCAACATTATAAAACTGAATCTACAACATGTTGGACTGCAGCTCCTATCACCCTACACCAGTGGCTAGGCTGACTGAGGTTGATGGAATTTGCTATCCAACATCTGGGGGGGGGGTTTGCAACCTGCATACTCTTACTGTAGTTCAGGGATCCTTTGGTCCTCCTGATATTTTGGACTTCAGTGCTATCAGCCCCAGTCAACAAGGCCAATAGTAATGGATTATGGGAGCTATGTGATTATGGGATTATGTGAAAAACATGAAGACTCAAAGATTCTCCAATCTTATTGTAGACTGTAATGTGCTAGATAAATAACAGCTTGATACAAGGGACTGTCCTGTGATGTTTCTAGTTGTGTCAATTTTTGATGTCTGAAAGGAAAGGGATATTGCAAAGGAAACAAAGAGTAATTGGTTAAACCACAAGTATTTAACCACAAATGATTTTAGCTTAAAATGTCTTCCATTATTCTAGGCAATATGAGCCATAAAGATGCTTTCCCAAAGAAAAGCAAATCAATCAGCGGGGAAGGAAGAAAATAATGATTTGCTACTATGTTTATGGAATTGCAAGACACTATAAAAGCTACCTAACATTTGCAATACAATCAAAAGGAGGAGGGAAAAAACTCTTGTCACTTAATTGCCATTAGCTTAGATAATGTAACAATCCTGCACAATCGTCTACAAGACATGCAACTTGTATACCAAACCAAAGGAGGAGGAGGAGGAGGAATATTTATGCACTTCAGAGGCTCTTGTTTGGAGGTTGTAGCAGCGAAGCATAGATATTATATACACTTGATGAAAAAATGCTACACTTCTTCTGTCTGGGATGGCTGTCCTCTTCCACCAAGTGCTTAGCTTGGGAAGGGATGTTCATGGAGTGAGGGATGGTCATAGTCTACTTTTCATACCAGAACTTGGTGACCTGATCAGTACTAGCTACAATCAGGTAATCATAGGTGGCACACTGGGCAGAGCTTAGGAAAACTACTCTTTGGGTTACAGCTCCCACAACCTCCTGGCTCACCAAGTTGTCTGGGGGATTCTGGGAGCTGGGAGCTATAGTCCACCCAATGTTTGCAAGCACTGGAGGTAGGGGAATAAGGCATGTTTTAGTATCTGAAGATGCAGCAGATTGGGCTGGTTTGCAACAGAGTATGTTCTGAGGACCTCTGGCCCTGTAGGAATCTGCCCTTTTCCTGGAGTATACTGGTTTATACAGTAATGTAGAAAAATGAACAGCTAGATTTTACTCTGTTAGTAAATGTATTTGGCTTGTTTGTAAAGCAAAAACTATACTAATCTAAACTATACTAATGGTGTCCCCCTTGCGCTGCCACCCATGTAGTTATATAATGTTATTCAAACATTGTCTGCAAGCATTGTCTGCTGCAAGATCAATGCTCAGGTAGTCCTCTATCCCCTCCCCCTTTTGCCAGTAGGTTTCTGAAATCAGCAATACAGTTCCAATGTTCTCAAGATGTGGTTGACCCATTAACAAGGACCATGAAACAGTATTTGGGATTTGGTATTGCTATCAGGATAACTTCAAGAATGTGTAATTTGAATGCACAGGACACTTAAAATGTTTAAGATTAACATTTGAATCCCATACCATGAGAAAGGTGGGGAATAAATAAATAAATAATGCCTGCCAAACTTTCTAATTTGCCTGAGATATTCACAAATTCTATAGCGCTCCAGAATTTTGCAGCAGTTTGGGGGCAGATCTTACTGTAGATGTTGTGGTGGATTAGAGACTTCATGAATTACAGCATATATTATGCCTAAATCTAGCTTGGATTCTTGATCATGGCTGGAATTAATGTATGCCCATGATAGATTTCCCTTAGGGTTGCTATAAATTAAAAATAACTTGAAAGGCACACAACAACAGGTATCTAAATGCCTTCCTCTGAGGCTGAGAGAATGTGCTTCGCCCAAGGTCATCCAGTGGGTTTCCATGGCCAAGTAGGATCTGAACCCTGGTTACAGAGTTATAGTCCAACACGAAAACCTTTACATTACGCTAGCTCTTACCTAACTTCCTGCATAGCACCAACATGCTCCAATTTAAAGCATTATTTTTTTCATTCTTCTAACATATGTTGGACAATAGAGCCCATAAAACAGTTTGACTTACCATGACTAATCTGTGGAATCATTACACATTCATTTTCTGTTCAAAATGTGCTAAAATTGAATCCACCATCCCCAACAGATGATTGGGGATAGGAATCAGAACATTGTTAAACTTCCACACATACACATGAGAAAAAAATTAGAAAAAAAACTGATCAATAATATAATTTAATGAACAAACAACATTTCCAGAGGGGTAGCTCTGTTAATCTGTTGCAGCTAAAGCAACAAGAGTCTTGTAGCACTTTAAAGACCAACACATTTATAACAGTATAAGCTTTTGTTCTTAGAAGATAGACTATTTCATCAGAGGTTTGAAATGTTATTGTAGCATGGGAATATTATGCACACACAGTAGCGGGAAGTGAACATTATAGAATTAAATACAAAAAGAATAGATTGTAATAACTACATTAAAGTTAAAATGTATGAAAAAGTATACAAAATTGTAAACAACTAAAAACTGTGGGTGCTGACACAAATATCCTGATGCTGGGTATATCAATTAACAATTTTAGTGAGACAAAAACCTGTTGTCTCAATTCAGATTAAAGGTGGTTGAACTGAACTTCTTGATAAGTTTTAATTCACTGATTTCACACTGAAGTCCCGCTTTGCAGTTCCTTTGTTCAAAAATAGTCAGTTTAAGTGTCTTGGGAGACCAACACGTTCTCTCATTTTTTCCCCCTGAATGATGCCAGTTTGGTTCCATTGTTGGATGTGAAGAAGCATTGGTGCTTGTTTACAACTCTGTGGGTGTGTTTCTGACCTGTATTTGCTTCTTGCTTGCAGAGGTCACTCCCCTGCTTCTCTGCCCCCAAGTAGTTTTAGTGTTTTTACAACCCTTTGTCTCAGAAGCTAGCAGCCAGCAACATGAAGCAGCTCTGCCTCAAGAACTCTTACACACATGCATAGGAGTCAGCTTTAGGGACTCCTTCATCTGAGTTAGGTAACTCTTTTCTATCTACTTTTCTTATCCAAGATGTATTTTCTGCCATAATAAACATAAGCTCTGCTTTATAACTTTACTGAGCATCCATAATGTTTTATGTCTTGTCTTGCACCAGAAGTTCATGAAGCACTGGGATTCTGCTGCAATCTGTTTAATATAAATACCAAAAACCAATCTAACAGGTTATGGCCTCCCAGCACCCCCCCTCCCCACCAATAATGGCTCAACCTAGCACAAATGGGTGTGCCTTGAAACCCAAATTGAAAGGAGACAATTTCCATTCATGACTATTCAGAGTCGAGACTCAGATGGCAGAGGAAGGCATCCTGGACACTCTTGAGATGCTGAGACCAGCAGAAGGAGAAGTCAGCATCGCTCACTGGGAATACAAGAACAGTAAGGCAAGAAGTTTAATAATTCAGTGTTTAGAATACATTCACCTCATTCACATTAAGAATGAGAGATTTGCTAAGAACATGATTCAATCCTTAAAAGATTTATTTGGGCAAACTCATCTGCAGGATCAAATTGAATTGTACAGATCACTATTTTCCTTACAACTAAAGGCTGATGATGATCCTTTGAAGCATATGGAAATGATCCTGTCCTTAATGGATAAATTGGCTATAGCAGGGGGTGAACCTAATAATCAACAAAAAATTGGAGTTTTACTGGGATCTCTACCAAAGAAACGTTCACACTTTATTTCTGGGATTAAGGCGACTACAGACCCATTGTTTAAGGATGTTTTAGTTAAGTTCAGGAGGGAGGCTCAGCAGATGTTTCTGTGTAAGGCCAGATATGTCTGCAAGTGTAGAATTGAGGCTTGTGGTTGAAATTCTACTGCCATAGAGCAACACAAGAGAGGATCATTTGCATGTCAAGCCCCCAGAGTTCAGTGGCTAATGAGAGAAGGAGCCAGATGTTATGAATATGGCCAGGTGGGCCATCTCTGGAGGGACTGTGTAGCCAATAGGAGACTTGAAAATCCAGTCAATGGTAGCTCTCACTTTAAACAAAGGCGGTCTACAAAACACCCAGGAGGGGAAGACAGAGGAGATGATTCAAGGCACACTGGTTCAGGTGGTCCTCACAATTATAAGAGTTTTACACCAATCCAGAGTCAGTCTAATGAAGGGATTATTCAAATAGATTCTGGGGAAAGCAGTCACATGATGGCACAATTAGACTTCTTCAGTTATGTGAATCTCTGTGAAGCTGGAAATGTTGCTGATGGGTGGAGCTTGGCTGTGAGAAGGAAGGGCCATTGCATCTTGTGCTGTAACACAGAATATGGCAATAATCCTGTCAAAGCAACAGGTGTCTTGTATGCTCCAGACCTTGATGGAAACATTTTGAGTGTTTCTGTTCTAACAGACAAGGGCTTTGAAGTGCATTTCAGTGGAGAATTATGCACAGTGATCCAAGATGAGAAATCGTATGCCAGAGCATTTAAGAAAGATGGTGTCTATCAACTGGACTTTACCAGGGAGCAATTAAACATGATAAGATGTTGCACAAGTGCAGACTGCTTGCAGTTATGGCATTGACAGCTTGGCCACCATCATATGAATGGGATATTAGATCTAAAGAGAAATGATTTGACCAAAGACGTAAAGATATGCAGCAATGACAACACAAAGTGTAAGAACTGCATAAAAGGGAAAGGCACTAGGCCTTCCATTCCCAGGAAGAGTGAAAACGAATCAAGGCAACCACTGGAACTAGTCCACAGTGACTTATGTGGTCCAATTCAGACTTTGTCTAAAGCTGGGAATTGTTACTTACTAACCTTTGTAGATGCTTATTCCAGGTGCTGTGTGACTTATTTGTTCAAGGAGAAAAGTCAGACCTTGCAACTACTGAAGGAATATGTTGTAATGGTGGAGAACAAATTTGGCAGAAGACCTCAAGCTCTTCAGACTGACAATGGTGGGGAGTACATTTCACACCACATTCAAACATACATGAATGAGCAGGGTGTTGTTCACAGGCACACGATTCTCTTTACTCCTGACGAGAATGGGACTGCAAAGAGGAAGAACAGCTCACTAATGGAAATGGTGAGATGCATGTTGCTAGACTCCAAGCTGCCCAACCAGTACTGGGGAGAGGCTGTGATGACAGCTACATACCTGCAGAATAGACTACTAACCAAAGCAACCAACAAAGCTCCATTTGAACTTTGGCATAAGAGAAAATTGAGCATGGATCATATCAGAGTATTTGGATCCAGAGCGTATGATCATGTGCCAAAGGAGAAGAGGTCCAAACTAGATGACAGAGCTGAAGAAGGTGTGATGGTGGGCTATGAACCCGGATGTAGAGGCCACAGAATTCTTGATCCAAAAACAGGATCACAGTGAGAAGTGTTGTGTACTTTGATGAGACTGAGAGAACAGATGTGAACCATACAGACATTGACTGCACAACAAAAGAATCTCATAACATAGAACAGGTAATAGCCTACTGGCCTGAATGCAGAGATGAAGCCTGCCTGCCTCAAATACCCATTGTAGATGAAGACATGGGAGTGAATATACAAGCAGAAGGGGATGCAGAGCAAACAGGAGTAAGTTCAGAGCTCGAAGTCACCACAGAAGCAGATGGGGCTCTGGAACCAGAACTAAGACGCTCATCCTGATCAAACAGAGGAGTGCCACCCCTACACCTGTCCTACCTTGCAAGGATAGTGGAGCCATATGAACCTACCACTTGGGAAGAAATCGAAAGGCTGCCTGCAGCAGAAGCAAGCAAATGAAAAGAAGCAACACAGGAGGAAATAGATGAAGGTTTGATTCTGCACAAGAATCAAACGTGGACACTCACAGAACTGCCAATTGGTAGGAAGCTTGTGGGGTGTAAGTGGGTCTTTAAAATCAAATGAGATTCAGAAGGGGAAATCCAAGATACAAAGCCAGATTAGTAGCCAAGGGCTACGCTCAGAAATATGGTGAGGACTATGATGAAATTTTTGCGCCTATGGTGAGAGATGCTCACCACACTTTTGAGTGTGGCAGCATCCAGAAAAATGCATGTTGAACTCTTGGATGTCTGGACAGCTTTCTAAAATGGACAAGTCAAGGAAGATATCTACATGGAACAATCTCTTGGGTTTGAAAAGGAAGGAAACAAATCACTCATTTGCAAACTTCAGTAAGGCCTTTATGGTCTAAAATAAGCTGCAAGAGCTTGGAATGAAAAACTAAATGAAATATTAATCAAAGAAGGCTTTACACAAGGCATGGCCAATCCCTGTCTCTACACACTATCTCTCTCTCTCTCTGGCTTTTCTTCGCAAACGAAGATTCAGGAAGGACTCATCCCGCGTTTTCTGCAAGCGCGCTGATGACTAAAAAGGCCAATCCGAGATAAACAAGTCCGGTTGCAAAAAGCACAGCAGAAGGTCTCCTTGGGTGATGTTTTTGGGCTGTGATTCTTTCTGCGTTGTCGTTTCTCTTCAAGACTTGTTCGTCGTGAGTTCTCAAATAAGGCTGCAGCATTGTGGATAGTACGTCTCCATGCCTCCCGATGTGAGGCCAGGGCGGACCACTGTTGGTGATCAATTTGGCCAAGCCTGAGATGTTGTTTCAGGGAGTCTTTTTTTTTTAAATATATAATTTTTATTTGACACATAGTTCAAAATACATACAAGTTAAGCATTTATACAATGTTTTCTTAATAATACTAACATAGTTTTCCAACATTTTCTCCCATCATTCCCTCACATCCATAACTAACCATCCATCTTAACTTCCAAAATTTTTACCCTTCATTTGGGTTGTGTCCGTATATTTCATTGGCTTCAATTTCTCTTTATCTCCCTCCTGTTTCACTTAGCCAAATAATATTCAAAAATTCCCAATATTTCCTTTTCCCTTCTTATTTGTTTTCTTTCTTGATTACTTTTGATTCTGTCGCTGAAATTTTTCTGCTAATTAGTGCCTCTAAATTTTATTCTTCTCTTACAATATTTCCTCTTTCCAATCCATTGACCGGTTCTACATAAATTTTTAAGTTTCTATTTTAATCTCCAGTGATCGCAGATTGGGTACCATTCTTCTTCCATCTTTAATATTCTTCTTTTATTTACAATGTGCATTAATCTATCATTTTCTCTCATCTCATTGACTTTTTCCCTCCAGTCCTCTATCGTAGGGGTTTCTTTTCCCTTCCAATTAAGGGCTAGAAGTAGTCTTGCTGCTGTGATTAAATATAATAATATTCTTCCGTATTGATGTTTAAATTTTTTTCCAAGTTCATTGTTATATTTAATAAGTATATTTTAGGGTCCATTACAAACTGGATCTTAAAGATTTTTTGTATTGTTTTATGTATTTTCCTCCAGAATTTTTGTATCTTCGGGCAGCCCCACCACATATGGTATATCGTGCCTACGTCTTTTCCACAGCGCCAGCATTTATTATTTTCTGTCTTATATATTTTACTAATTCTAGCTGGTGTTAGGTACCACCGGTTGACCATTTTTAAGTGGTTTTCTTTCAAAGTTAGGCACGCCGTAAATTTGTCCGTATCCTCCCAAGCATTTTGCCATTCTTCCATCGTTATTATCTCTCCCACATCCTGCGCCCATTTGGTCATTGCCTCCGTTACAGTCTCTTTCTCCAGGTCCCTCGCTAACAGTAATTTATAAAGTTTTGATATTTTCTTTTCATCTTTCCCCCAGATCGTTTTATCCATCTCTGTTTCTGTCATTCCTATTCCAGGTTCTATACTGTCTTCCAAAAATCTATTTTTAATTTGTAAATATTTTAGCCAGTTCATACGTATTCCTTTTATTTCTAATTCCTCTTGCGTGAAGATTTTTATTTTTTTTCTTTTTCCCATAATTCTTGATTTATCAGATCACTGTATCTCAACCATTTGTTTGTTTCTTCCCATCTTCCTAAGAAAGCTTCCTGTGATGAGATCCACAGAGGCAATTTTGGATAGAATTGTTTTTTTATTAGATGCCAGATTCTTAATAGTGATTTTCTTATTATATGGTTTTCAAAATCCTTATGCACTTTTTGTTTTCCGTAACCTAAATATGCGTGCCAGTCGAATCTTAATGCATGGCCTTCTAAAGTTAGTGTTCTTATATTTTTTAATTTGATCCAATCCATCAGCCAAATGAGGCCTGCAGCAGTGTAGTATATTTTCAAGTTTGGAAGGGAGGCACCTCCAGCTTTCTTATTAGCTGTTCAAGTTGTATATTTGATTCTCGCCTTCCTTCCTGCCCAAATGAATTTACTCAAGTCAAAAGTCCACTGTTTTAGCGTTTTTTCACTCTGGAGTATTGGCAGGTTCTGGAAGAGAAAGATGCATTTTGGCAAGATGTTCATCTTTATCGCATTTATTCTGCCCAACAAAGATAGATCCAAATTATTCCAACGATGAAGATCCATTTTTATTTCCATCCATAATTTTTTATAGTTTGATTCATAAAGGTCTATGTTTCTCTTGCTTATCCATATCCCTAGATATTTAACTTTTTTCCCAATCTTACAGCCTGATTTCTCTTTCAGTTTGTTTTCTTCTTCCATTGATAGATTTTTAGTTATTATTGATGTTTTTTCTTTGTTAAGTTTTAATCCCGCTAGTTCTCCGTATTTTTTAATCATATTAAATAATTTTCCTATATTTTCCAAGGGATCTTCCAAAATTATAGCAATATCGTCGGCAAAAGCCTTTATTTTATATTCTTGGTTTTTTATCTTTAATCCCGGAATTTGTTTGTCATACCTTATACCATTGTTTAAACTTTCTAATGTTAGAATGAACAACAGTGGGGAGAGGGGGCACCCTTGTCTTGTCCCTTGAAAGATGTTGAAATTCTCAGTACTTTCTCCGTTAACTATCAAAGATGCTTTCTGTATGTCATATATTGCCCGTACATATTTCAGGAAGGTTTCCCCAAAGTTTAATTCTTCTAGTGTCTTTAACATAAACTCCCAGACCACATTATCGAAAGCTTTTTCTGCATCTATAAAGATGAGTGCGGCCTTCTTGTTGTTTACCCTTTCGTAATATTCTATTGAGTTGATCATTGTTCTCACATTGTCTGATAGCTTCCTTCCTTTTATAAATCCCACTTGATCCTCATGAACTATATCTTTTATTACCTTTTCTAATCTATTCGTTAATATTGCCGCATAAATTTTGTAATCCACGTTAAGTAGAGAGATAGGTCTGTAGTTAGCCACATTTGTTTTGTCCTTCCCTTCTTTTGGTATCAAAGTGATATTTGCCTTTTGCCATGATTCTGGAATTCCTTCCAATGGTATCTTATTTATCATCTGTTGCAGGGTCGGGATAAGGTCTTCATGAAATTCTTTATAAAATTCTGCGATAAATCCGTCTTGACCTGGTGTCCTCCCGCTTTTTAATTGTCTAATTGCTTGCAGAATTTCCTCACAACTAATAGGTTGATCTAATTGGTCTTTAATTTCCTCTGTTAGTTTCATATTTTCAGTTATATTATCTTTTAGGAAACTTCTTATTTCTTCTTCCTTTAATTCCCGTTCAGGTTTTTTTGCATATAAGGATTTGTAAAATTCTACAAAAGCATTTTTAATTTCTTCTTGAGTTGTATATTTAGTTTCTCCCATCCTAATTTCAGTAATCAACCTTTTCTCCGAGTCTTTTTTTAACCTGTGAGCTAACCAGCGGCCTATTTTGTTGGCTTTCTCAAAATATCTCTGATTAATTCTTCTTAATTTTTTCCCAATTATTTCAGATAGGTCAGATTTAAGTGCTTCTTGAATTAGTTTAATTTCCATTTGTACTTTCTTGGTTTTGGGATTTTCTCTTAACTTTCCTTCTTTTTCTTTTAATTCTTTTGTCAATTCTGAATTCTTCTTTTGTTTATATCTCTTTATCTCTGCTCCTTTTTGTAGGAATATTCCCCTGATTGTTGCTTTAAAGGCGTCCCAGGTTATTTTTGCTGGTATTTCTTCTCCATTGTTAATTTTAAAAAATTCTTGTATCTCTTTTTTAACTTTGTTCACAAATCGTTCATCTCTTAACATTTCTTCTTTTAATTTCCATCTATACTCTCCTTTAAAAGCTGAAATCTTTATTTCCACAGGGTTATGATCTGACAGTATTCTTTCTATTATCTCTATTTCTTTAGTTTTGGTTAACAATTCAGCTGATACCCAAAACATGTCTATCCTCGACACAGACTTATGAGCTTCTGAAAAAAAAGTAAATCCTTTCTTTTCTCCATGTTTTGCCGTCCATACATCTTTTAAGTTTAATTCTTCCATCATGTTTTTGCAAATTTTTGGTAACTCTCCATGCGGTTTTTTGTTTGAGTTTGTTGATCTGTCAGTTTTTGCTTTCAATACGCCGTTGAAGTCTCCTGTGATTATAATATTTGATCTATTTAGTTTCATTATTTCTTGATATAATTTTTCGTAAAATTTGTCTCTTCTTTCAGTTGGGGCATAAATAGCAATTACAATTATTGTTGTATTTATCATGTTTATTTCTATCCCAATGTAATGTCCTTCTTTATCATTGAATAACTCTGTTGCCTGATAAGTGTCTTTGACATATACCGCCACCCCTTTCTTTCTCTTTTTACAATTTGAGAAGAAGCCTTGTCCTAATTTTGATCTATTTAACAGCTTGTTATCCTTTCTTTTTAGTTTCTTATTAGTTTAGTTTCTTATTAGTTTCTTGTAGGCATATAATTTCTGATTTGTTTTTTTCCAGCAGATGGAAAATTTGGTTTCTCTTTTTCGGTTCATTCAGTCCTTTAACATTCCAAGTTCTTATAGTTATTGTTGCCATTTTAAGTGTTTATCTTGTTTCGTCCTCTCCCTCTTTTTCTTCTCTTTCTTCTTCCTCTTCTTCCCTTTCTATCTCTTCTTCTTCCGATTCTTCTTTCCCATATTCCAATCTCCCTTCTTGAGGTTCATCTTCCTCTTCTTCCTCATCCCCTCTTTGTCCTGTCAATTGTTCATTTTTACTCAGTTCTTTATCTTTTTCCTTTCTTTTCTCCAGGCCTCTTGGGAATTCATCTTCTTTTGTTTTTTTTCCTCCTTTTGAATCTAGCCTCTGCTTTCTTCTTCTCTTCTTCTTCCAAGAATTTAGTAAATTCTTCAACCTTTTCGGGGGTATTTATTCTTTGCCTTCTTTGATTATACATAAACGTTACTCCCTCTATACGCTCCCATCTATATGCAATCCCATTTTTCCTTAGATTTTGTGTAAGGGATCTATATTCTTGTCGCCTTCTTAAAATCTCATTTGGGATGTCTTTGAATATTTGTAATTCTTTACCTTCTATTTGAAGCTTTTCTGTATAGTTGTTTTGAATTATCTTTTCTTTTATTCTTATTCTGTTGAACACAATAATTACATCCCTTGGGCTCTTTTTTTCCCTTGCTACTCTTGAGCTCAATCGGAACAAATTGTCCACAGCCAGTTCCATTTCATCCTCCTCAACACCAATAAAAGTGTTTCAGGGAGTCTTTGTATCGCTTTTTTGGAGCGCCCCTCTTACGCTGACCCGTGGCGAGTTCACCGTAGAGTAGTATTTTTGGGAGGCGATGGTCCTCCATCCTAGAAATGTGCCCTGCCCAGCGCAGCTGTGTTCTCAATATCATGGCCTCAATGCTGGTGATCCCTGCTTGCTCAAGGACAGCAACATTCGTCACATAGTCTATACAAAGATGACAAATGAACCTATATTTTGACTTATGTTGACAATTTGATTTTAGTTTACCAAGATGAGACTGATTATGAAAAAATCTTAAACCATCTTAATAATGAGATTGAAGTGAAAAGACTAGGATACATTACTTATTATTAGGAATGCAAGTAGAGAGAGAGGAAGATGGAAGCTATCTCCTCAGTCAAGAGCAAAAGATTTGTGAACTCATGGAATACCTAGAACTCAAGGAGGCCAATCCAGTGGCCACACCTATGGAAACAGACTACTTTAAGAGAGATGAGCACAGTGAATCTCTACTAAATAATAAATACAGAAGTGCTGTAGGAAAGCTGCTGTACCTAGCCACCTCCATAAGACCAGATATTGCTTCAGCAGTTGGAATTATCTGTAGAAAAAACAGCTCACCAAGAAGAAAGGATTAGAATGCAGTAAAGAGAGTGGAGTAATAGTTAAAAGGTACTGCACACTTAAAATTAAAGCTACAAGTCACTAGCAGTCCCAGACTAGTATCTTACACAGATGCAGACTGGGCTGAAGATGTTACAGATTGTAAATCCACCAGGGGAAATCTGTTCTATGGAGGTGGAGCAGTGAGCTGGATGAGCAAGAAGCAACAGGCTGTAGCACTTTCCTCTACTAAAGCAGAATATATATCAGATGCTCAAGCATGTCAGGAACTTATGTGGCTATGCCAATTGCTAGAGGAACTTGGAATAATTGAACCAAAGCCTGTAGAGCTCCATGAAGACAACCAAAGCTGCATAAAACTCTCACAAACTGAGAGAGTCAATTCGCATATGAAGCACATTGATGTGAAGCATCACCAGTTGAGAGATCTACAAGAGAAGGAGTTTATTGAGATGAAGTATTGTCCATCTAGAGAAATGATAGCAGACATTCTCACCAAGCCACTGCCTAGAGACCACTTCCAGTTCCTGAGAGAGAGAAGATGAATCTTGTGGACTTAAACAAGCGTTGCTGAGAAGGGGTGTTTGGGAGTGAAGAAGCATCAATGCTTGTTTACAACTCTGTGGGTGTGTTTCTGGCCTATATTTACTTCTTGCTTGCAGAGGTCACTCACCACTTCTTTGCCCCCAAGTAGTTTTAGTGTTTTTGCAACCCTTTGTCTCAGAAGCTAGCAGCCAGCAACATGAGGTAGCTCTGCTTCAAGACCTCTTACATGCATGCATAGGAGTCAGCTTTAGGGACTCCTTCATCTGAGTTAGGTAACTCTTTTCTATCTACTTTTCTTATCCAAGATGTCTTCCCTGCCATAATAAACATAAGCTCTGCTTTATAATTTTACTGAGCACCCTGAATGTTTTATGTCCTGTCTTGCACCAGAAGTTCATGAAGCAATGGGGGTCTGCTGCAATCTGTTTAATATAAATACCAAAAAGCAATCTAACACCATTCTCCCCCCTTTGTACAGAGGTTGACATGTTTATCTTGTGTCAAATTTAGGAAGATGGATTATAGGTTATATCTGTTTGCAGATTATAGGTTATAACAAATGAAAGTATAACTGAATGTTAAAGCCCCACTCAGGCATTCATAAAAAGGGTTAGTCTGAGCATGCAAGGATGGGAGCACACTAGCCCTTCCCTTTTTGTCATTCTTCTTCTGCTCTACTGATGCTGAATGGTGACATTCTGGAATAGCAAAGTTCTCTATGCAGTCTGAAATGATGGAAAATCTGGGTTTCTGATTGGATGAAGAGGCTGTATGCATAGAGGACATTGGGTTTTTTTTTCATACTTTCATTTTTCACATGAGGAGTATAAAGACAGAAGAATTGGTACCAGTACATTCCTCTTATCATGTATTTGTTTTATACCTTTTTTGATACCTTGCTTGAATAGGGCTTATTAAAGAAAAAGTGATCCAAATTCAACCTCATTGAATCTGGACACAGAGCTCTCAATTCAAAGAAAAAGAGTGCACCTTCTTTCAAGCATATGTAATATTTACTGTTTAATTGTAATGAGCATTCATTGTGAAATTCTAATAGTCAACCACACAAAGCCTGTTAAAATGCAGTTGAATTTTTCAAGGTGATTAGTTCCATCATCATAGAAAAGGCACCATAAAATCTCTGGTACTGGGTGATTGAACTCTCTCTTCCCTCCCATATTGTTTTGTTTTAGAACACAAGCAGACAAAAATTGTGCAGAAGGAAGAGATAGGATGATAAAATGCAGCCTTGCCTGATCCCCTTGCCAAATGAAAACCATTCTGTTTCTCCATATTCTGTCCTGATAGTAGCCTCTTGTCCTGAGTATAGGTTATAATCAAGACAAACAAATGTTGTGGTACACCCATTTCTTTAAGAGTGATCCATAGGTTTTCATGATCTACACAATCAAAAGCTTTGCTACAATCTATGAAGTACAGGAGGATTTTCTTCTGATATTCTTTGGTGCACTCCATTATCCATCTCCATTGTATATTTGTAATATGATCCCTAGTGCCTGAACCCAGCCAGGGCATCTGGTATTTCTTGCTCTCTGTATAGTAAAAGTCACTTTGCTTGCATGGGGCATTAATACAATGGGCCTGTGCTTACTGCAATCCCTGCTGTCCCTATTCTTGGGGACTGGAATGTATATTGAGCATTTCCAGTTTGTGGGCCATGGTTTTGTTTTCCAGATTTGCTGACAAATTTTAGTTAGAACTAGAACATATTGTCTCTGTAGGTTGAAGCAGCTCAATTGGTATGCCATCTGTTCCTGGTGATTTACTTCTCCTGAGTGGTCTGAATGAAGTTTCCACATCACTTTCTAAACTTGCAGATTTATCTTCAAATGGTTCTTTCTTGAATGAATCTATCATCCTTTCATCTTTTTTATATAGTTCTACAGTGTATTGTTTCCATCATATTTTTATTTCTGCTTGATCATGTAATGTGTTCGCCTGATGGTCATAGAGCATCCCCACTCTTGGATTAAATTTTTCCTTGATTTCAGATCTTGTGGAAGAGGTCTTGTGTTCTTCCTTTTTTGTTGTCATCTTCTGTTGCTCAGCATTGACTATTATCCCTGCGCACAAGTTGCTGAACAGTTACATTCAGAGTTCTGATTCTATTTCTGTCACCTTTTACTTCTCATCTGTTTGTAACCGCCACCGAACCTGGCCCTTCTGCCCACCACCAAACTCATCTCCCCGCTTTCAAACTTGGACCCCTTCCTCCAAAGTGCCCACCACCACCAAACTTGCACCCTCTGCCACCGAAGTTGACCCCTGTCACCAAACTTCCCACCACCACCAAACTGGACCCCTCTGCTGCCAAACTGGCCCCCTTCACTGCCAAAGTCACCCCCACCACTGAATTGGCCCCCCAACTGGCCCCCTCCACTGCCAAACTGGCCCCCACTAGCGCCAAAGTCATCCACAGGCGCTTGCCTTCCTATCATTGAACTCCTCTCTTGCCGAATTTCTCCCCCGGCAAACTTGCCCCCCCTACTGCTGAACTCATCCTCTGCCACCAAACCTGGCCCCCCATGCTTCCCCCTACGCTCAGGCACACGCCACATCCCCCACACTCCCTCTGCAGCCACCATGTTTAGAAAGGACTTCAACTTCCACATTGTCCCGCCCCCCACTGTGCTGATTGACTGCCCAACAGAGTTTTGATTGGTTGACCAGTTCCCTAAGCAGCCAATCAGCACACTGGAAACGGCAATATACCTAAGAACAATATCTATATAGATAGATAGATAGATATTCTATAAGGTTGTTCTTCAGGTTGTATTTCAGCATGATGGTTGGTTTAATGTTTTTCTTTAGCCTCCCTCTATTTTTTTTTTATATTAGCAGTTTATGGTCTGTGCCGCAATCTGCACCTGGTCTTGTATTTACAGAGAGAATGGTGGTTTTCCATCTCCTGCTTCCGATTATGTAGTCTATATCAGTGGTTCTTAACCTGTGGTTTGCAGACTCCCAGGGGGCTTCCATGTCCTCACTGGAGGTCCATGAAGGCTTGAAGACTGCAACAGCAACCCCAGGAACCACCAGTACTGTTAAAATGAGGACTGCAGAGACATATTTTGGAAAGAGATTGGTTCACTTATTTAATACTGATACAATCCTGATAACCAGTATGGGAAATTATTCTGTTGATACCTCAACACATCTCAGGAATCTAGTAGAGGAAGATGTTTTTTTCCTGTTGTGTGTTCCTCATTTGATGGTGGAACAAGCCAGAAAGGCTAGGCACTTAGTACATTCATCTTGTTCTCTACCCTGGTTTACTTTATTTCTCTTATTATATAAACTTGCATTGTTGTGGTTTTGCTGTTTGACTACAATTTCTATCCTGTGAACATTTATTTGGAAGTAAACCCCATTGAACACAGTCAGACTTAAAGGTTGAGATCCTGTATGACACAACATAGTGCAACAGTTCTGCATGTGGAATGTTGCTAGATCTGTCCCCTCAATACTCCCCTGTATTTACTATTTAGCTGCTGCAACCCCTCCCATGGTCATCAACTGACTGCTGGAGAGTGGAAAGGATTGGAGAAGTATCTGGCTATGCCATTCTATGTCCTGTACCCAGTCAGCAAGTGCTCAAGGAAGTAGAGGTTCGAAGTGTAGGAGCTATCGAGTAAATGGTACAGTCCTAGTCAGTCACAGATTATCAGGGCAAAATAAAGGAGAAGCACAAGGGTGGTCAATAGCTAGTCCAGAAGGCATTTTCAGTAGGTCAGAGGTCCAGGTACTTGAGCCAACAAGGAGTTAACAGAGTATTCCAGAATGTAGTCAGTCCAAAGTCAAGATGAAACAGGAACACAAGAAGTAATACCAAACAACCATATAAGAAAGTTGTCCTCACTAAGGCTGGGAGACAAATGCTGGGACATTTATGGGCAGTACCTTTAAGGTCACCTGTGTCTACAGTGGAAAATTAGTTTGGCGTTTAGTATTTAACCTATGCTAGGCACAGTGTTTCTCCCTCCAGTGTTCACTGAAGGGTGAGGGAGTGTTGTCTTCAGTATCTGCTATCTCTTCAGCCTCTGGGAGAGCTTCAGCATCAAGAATTGTGGCTTCCTGGCATTCTGCCTTTTTCTCTGCTTTGGCTGGACCATCCAGGGATTGAGTTATGATGTCCTCCTCCTCATCTGAGTCATCCAGGGGTGAATTATGACACTGTAGCTAGATGAAGAATAATTACATCATCATTATCCACCAGGGTCCTCCAATCCCTACCCCTGCTCTTCACCAATCATAGAATGGCAAGGAGAGGTGGCTGCAGCAACTAAATGCTAAGTCATGGCGTGGGGTGGCTTTGATCATTACAGAGGATGAAAAGAAATACTAACCTCTGCAATGATGGGGGGAAACATAGGCAGGTGTAAAGTGGACTTGTACCTGCATATGCACTACCAGGATGCCAGTCTGAATGAATGTATAAGAGGGATCCCAGCAATTCTATTGTCTTCAGGAACCACATTGTCACACAGCAACCCATTGGGAACAGCACCTTTGTTTGGCCACCATCTCCTTGGCAGGTTCAGAGACTCTACAGTGCAGAAGGATGCTAGTGTGTCCTCCTGCACTATAGTGTACTTTCAGGGTAGAACATTTTTATCCTTTCTGTCATGAAAACAGAAGTGGGAATCATATAAGTCTCCAGATATTGCTGGACCACAACTCCCAGCAGTGTTAGCCTGCACAGCCAACAACATCTGGAGGGCTATGTGATTACAATCCTACAGAACAGGAAGCAACATGAAGGAAAATAACATTTTGTCATGATTTCGGTAGTGGTTTTAGATGAGGGATGTTTGTGGCAGCCAATTCTTCAGTGGTGGAAGTGCTGTGGGAACCACACACACACACACACACGAGTTCCAGAATGACTGCAGATTGCCCACTCCTGACAAACTAGATTATATTGTGTACTAGTAGCTGACACCTGAGGCTGACTTGGAGGGCATTCATAAAAACACATTTAATGTTGGAACTTTTGTTTAGAATAAATGCAATCATATTCATTATCAACTATTATCCATCTTATTTCACAGTTTTGCTCAGCATCACATTCTTCCCTTGAGAATGCATAGTGGCAACATCATGGACTGGTTTTATGCCATGTGGTTAATATTCTTTGCTGCATGATGTTACCAATATAACTGAATTGTCCAATTATTGCTCTGTAATGTGAGCAAGTAATGACACTGGAGCAAACACAAATTAGTTTGCATTTTCTTTGTAATTAACGTTTGCTTCCCTTGCTGTCTATGCTAGAAAGAAGAGACTGTATTGATATTTAAGTCATAGTTTAATACCATGTCTTAAAAACCAGATTTACAGGCAAATGCTATATGAGAGGAATGAATGCTTTACTTCTGCTCAAAATGGAAGACTTCATTTCCATTAAAATTGCATGTCTCTATACATGGACGGTTTAATTGTTTCCAGAATTGCCTCATTAACTTCAGAAAGGTTTACCATTACAGACCCCAGAACCATGATGCTAATTAGAAAGGAACTGGCTTTAGTCTAAGGGAAGAATTGTGTCTTCTTTGCGAGAAGGCTTATTTAGTCATTGACTGAGAGAGTCTGCCAGACAGTAGAAATTACTGCCAGGTATATAAATTCAGAAAATACCTATAACAAATGAATCAGTCCCAGAGCCAAACATGCTAAACTAAGATGCTAAAATAAGCTGCTCTGGCATTCAAATAACAAATATTGTTAAGCAATATGTCAAGTTCAATGTCGCCCAATCAAATTAATCTTGACTAGTCTCCTGGTCACAAGCTCCTTCTGCACCTAACCAGTACATTTATGATTTCCAAAATGTGGAGGCACTGCCAAAATTTAATAGCCACATCAGAGTCCACAGAGGAAAGAACCGGGAGAAACACAATTTGATTTTAGGAGGAGGTAATTGATTGCCTGGTGTGAAACTATAGAAGAATGAAGGTGAAGCTAATTTTATGTACAGCGAAGGAAGCTTAGTGACTTTAAAAAAAAATCCCTATAATGTCCAATTCTTGAGTAAAATGCTTTGGATTAGACAGCTTCTTTATATGTACACAGGTGGCTGGTTTCAGCAAGTCACTTGTAAGTAAAGCAACCATAAAAATATTACCATTACTAGGAACATAGTAAATTGTCTTTATGATGAGTCAGTCCATTGGTCCATTTAGCTCCTTAATGCCAACAAGCACCAGATCTTAAGGGCAGTAGGTTCTAGCTCTGCTTGGGGATCCCTGATGGGACTGCATATATGAACCAGATCTGATCCTGATTAGCTTCCAAACTCAGATAATGTTACCCTATATTCTTGGGGGCCTTAAGGACTCTCAAAATATTGACAATAATTTGGGGAATTAATGTACTTGGCTTGGCTATGCAAGAAGGGGCAAGAGGTAGCGGAATCTTTTGACCAATGTTTACTGGTGCTAAGGAGGAGACATTAAGCTAGCTAGTACGATAAATGATCTTTATCTGGTAAAAACAATAATAATAACATTTACGCACACATTCAGGCTTCAAGCATACATGCAAGACTACCAAATAAAGTAGGAAATATTGGGATGGAGGATAGAGAAGGGAGTTGGTTGTGGGATATACGACACCTGTCCTATAGAGATGAGATAGTGGAGGAAGCCAGCAGAGTGGGTGTCCCAGTCAGGAACAGCTACACAGTCTGATGTGGTATTGAGAGGAAGATGAACTGTGCAGACTTGAGTGGAATTTTGGAAGGGTTTTTATAGTCAATAATTGCCTCTAGAGTATGGAATCTATAGTAGGAGGCAATACTTCTTGGAGTTGCTCAAGTTGAGACAAAGGTACTCCAGATATGTTAATGACATCTTAATGTGTGGATACTTTGCAATTAAAAGGGAGGAAGCAATTTCCTTTGTTAGGAGAAGGGTTAAGGAATGAGGGTTGTTTACAAGTCTGAGTCTCCCAGCTTGCACTGCTGGGATTAGCCATGTGTACTTGCCTTCAGTTGCCTTGCAAATTAACATTTCTTTGGAATTTAGGAGGTCCCTCCTTAAGTGCATATCTGACTGAGTCTGAATGCTAGTCTTTGCAATTTGTTGGAATTTTCCAGTTTTAATGACCACACTGCATGGAAGACCACAATTGACCTAATTATTAAATATTGCCAATTATTAATATAGACACAGGGCTGGGGGTGTCAGGGTAGGTAACAATAAGACTTAAAACATTCAGGGGGGTATGGTAGTATCCAAATAATAACAATTTGGTCCAAACATTTGTTTATCTTGAATATTTTCACCACAAATTCCATAAGTTATCCCTGTTTTGCAAATTAATATGAACTATTTGACTACCATTATTTGGTTCATTTTTGTAGATAGTGGAATGCCAGTTTCCCCATTCCATGTGCAGCATAGAGTCATAGAATCATAGAATTGTAGAGTTGGAAGAGACCACAAGGGCCATCCAGTCCAACCCGAATCTCCTTGGCTTTCAGGTGGTGGGGATATTTCTTTTCTCCTTTTCCTTGAAATCCCATAGTTACCAAGTGCAATCCTCTCTCATTAATCTCAGTGGAATTCTTCTTGCTTCATTTAAATTTGCATCACATTTTCCTTTAGGTGAAATCCAGCAGAGATGTGAAAAGTCTATGCAGATATTTTGTCACTGCCATTTAAGTTCTATAAACATTTATCCAAGCCACACTAAGAACATAATATTAACTGCAAGATGTTGATGGCTTGGAAGGTTTAGGATGTGCTGTTGGCCTCTGTTGGCAGAGAGACACACTTCTGGTGAAAATGGTGGTGTCCATTTTCTTCCAAGAAGTAAATCTCCCAGTATGACAACAGCATTGAAAACCTCCTTGAGCTTGTTTGAGGAAAGATGTGATATACTGTAAATGTAACTAATAATAACAACTAACTAACTAAAATAGTCTGGAAGATGACCAAATGAGGGGTGCAACCTGGAAGGCGTAACCAAGACCAGGAGGAATATGGCCCTAGGAACCTAACAGAACAAGTTAATTCCTTTGGAACTGTCTGTGATACTGAAAACTCTGATGTGAAACCTACTGTTAGTCCCAACCAGAGTAGACCCTTCAATGCGATAAAAGTGACCTATGTGTAAATTCACAGTTCAACATTTGATTCATTAGGCATGTTCCAGGTAGAACTATTGGTTAACAGTAGGATATAAGCCTATGTCTGCAGTTCCTGAAAATGGGCAGGTCTGTCTACTTGTCAGATTTACTTCTTTGCAGGCCTTATGAGGACTTGGCTTTGGTAGAGCTAAACCATCACAGTTGTCTTAATCAAATGATTCTTCTTCTTGGAAGAAATTTTTCAGAACTCCTCCACCTCCTCCTCTTCATCCTCTTCTGCCTTCTCTTTATTTATACCCTACCTTTTTGCCCAAACCAGGACTTAAGACAGCTTCCTAATTAAAACAAATAAAATGATGATGATGATAATAATGATGATGATGGGACTCAAGTTGGCTTACAACAATTAAAACAAATAGAGCTAAAACTTCACATCATACAAAGTTTAAAATGTAATTAAACTATCAGCAAATTAAAACCATAAACCATTATAAAGAAAACAACCTGTCTGTAGAAAGATAGCATGGAGGGTGCTAGCTTAATGTCTCTGAGAAAAGAGTTCCAGAGCCTGAGAGTCGCCACCAAGAAGGCCCTCTATCATGTTCCTTCCAGATGTACCTGTGGAGATGGTAGGACAGAGAGAAGGACCTTTCCAGAAAATTTCAAAATATGGTCAACTTTATATGGCTGAATATGGAGTCATCAGATAATCTGGACCTGAGCCATATGGGGCTTTACAGGTCATAACCAGGACTTTGAATTGTGCCTGGAAATGGACTGGTAGCCAGAAGAGCTGTTGCTGCAAGGGAGCTATGTGCTTCCTGTAGCTGGCCTCAGTTAACAATCTGGCTGGGGGTCTTTGTTTGAAATTTCCAAACATTCTTCAAAGGCACTGTGTCAATTGTAATCCAAGTGAGTTGTAATTGCTAGATCTGGCATTTCTTGGAACTGGTGTAGCTAGTGCAAAGGCACTTGCTTAAACCTGAGCTTCCAGGCTCAAGACTGAATGCAGGAGTACACCCAAACTACAAATCTGTCTCTTCACTGGGAGGGTAATGGTATTCAGCACAGGCTGAATCCTTATTATCTTATTTGTCTTTTGGCTGACCAGGAGCACCTCTGTCGTTTCTGGATTAAGTATCAATTTGTTCACCCTCGCCCATTCCATTACTGATGGCAGGCACTGGTTTAGGACTGAAATATATGAAATATGGACTTAAACCATCATGTTAGGGCTGGGCTGAGAACAGGCATGAGAACTTGCAACATCAGCATCTCCCAATGCAGCAGTGGCATCTCCCAATGTTATGGGATTTCAAGGTACAAGGCAAATCTCTAGGTGGCAATCCTCATTTCAGTTACTGTTATGGAATCAGTTATGTAGATATTAGAAGACTGTTACATCATTGTAGTTCTGTCATCCAGTGGTTACTTATTTCCCCCACAACACTCCTAAAACTGGATGGCAGGTATATTATTACTCTTACTAGGTAATAGGAGGTCTTCCTTTGTATCCATCAGTCTCTTAGTCTGCTTAGAATGCAATTCTATACCCATCTATTCAGAAAATAAGTCTCACTTCAGTGGGGCTAGTTCCCAACTGAGCATGTATGGGATGGGAACCTTGATATATTAAAGTCATTGTGGTGTAGTGGTTTGAGCACTGGCCTATGACTCTGGAGACCAGGGTCTGAATCCCTGCTCAGCCATGGAAACTAACTGCGTGACCTTGGGTAAGTCACATTGTCTCTCAGAAGAAGGCAAAGAAAAAAAAACCCCTCTGAACAAATCTTGCCAAGAAAACCCAGTGATAGGTTTGTCTTAGGGTCGCCATAAGTCCTTAATGACTGGTAGGCAGAAAACAACAAGATATAAAGAAGGAATCTTGTGGCACCTTAGGGACTAACTTATTTTAGCATAAACTTTGTGGATTACAGCCCACTTCCTTAGATGCTCACAATATATCTGGAGTAATAACATTAACACTAGACAGCAAAGAAAGCCATTTAGCAAATATCCAGCAGGTTTGACACACTGTGATCATGAAAAACAATTACTTGTACCAATATTTAAGATTTTTTTTTTTAAAAAAAACGCTTTAAAATCAGTATTTGGGGTCAAAGCATATGATTAAAGCAATCAAACTAGGCACTAACATGATTTTTAAAAAATGAATTTGGAAAATAAAATTGTTAAAGAAACCCATTTACTCACTTTTTTCCCTGCAGTTTTCCCTAGAAAACAGAAACTTCATTGTTTTTGGAAATATAGTGGAAATTCATGATTCAGGAAGTTAATGTACCCTTTTGCCTTCTCCTCATAATAATATTAATAGGTGTTACATTACCAGATAGGGGAAGCTAGCAAAAGGAAAACATCTTTCATATTCTCATCTTGTGAAATAAAATAACAAAACGTTCTGTTTCTGAAGAACAGGAGCTAGCTTCTTAGCTAGCGGCTATTGAGGTTCACACCACAGCCCTAATATGCTTGTTAAGGTGTATGTGCTATTTAGTTTAGTGATACCAATACCCAAGTAACTGTTCTAGGATTGCAGGTAGCCTAAATCTCTCTGAAGGTAGAAATAAGAGGGGTCAGAAATAAGAGGTGGAAGTTATAATTACAAAACTTTGTTTTGAGTAAAAAGATTGCAGTCTCTTAATAGCACTGCATCCTGCATTCTTCATTTATGTAGCCATGGCTGGCACAGCAAAACCTAGGGCATTATAGAACCCTACAAATACTACAAAATGACTAAAAAATGGGGATACCAAGTTTGAAGGTTTGTAGATGACAGCTGGAGACAGCTATAAACATGAGTAGTCTTTCCCTTTCCTTTGTTCAGATTTAAGGTGAGGTCAGTATTAATCCTAGTAGAGGTTCTTTCTAAAAGCATTGCTTTTTTAAAAAGAAAAATCTATCAAACATTGTTTGCACAATGATAAATTTTTATACTGTCTTGTCAGATTTGAGTAGGTATAGATGCAGAGCTGGGTGTATCGGTGACAGCATGGGGAAAGAAAAGGTCACAACTTTTCAGTAGTAAAACTGTCACTCCTGAGGGACAATTTTCTTCATCCTCATAAGAAAAGGGGGCACTTAAATTGGATGATGTGGTATAGTGGGAAAGCGGATGGCAATTAGCCTGTCAGCATCAAACCACTCTCCTATTGTACTGGTGCTTCACAGCTTGCAACCATTCTATGGCTCCAAACAGTGACTACCAATTTTGGGTTTGCCTTAAATAAAACCCTGATTATATGTCCTTGATCTCGAAAAGAAGACAGATTACTAGAATCTGAGCTGATGAATTTACCTAAACAAACAGATGAGTCTGCAATCCCAGGAGATAAGAAATCTCACTGAATCCAAAACAGAGATGATTAGGAAGTGTACAGTAGTATTACAACCTGAGTATACCAGACCCCCTCCCCTAATGAACACTAGGTTCAGTGCTTAGAGAAGGTTATTTTTGGACTAAAAAATAACATTTTTGACCAGCTCTCCTAGAATCCTCTGCAAAAGTGGCCATGTTAGGTGGGCAATTCTGATAGTGGTAGGGTACGATTTTTTCAAGCTCAGGCTCAGTCCATATAGTGCTTCTTAAGCTCAGGTAGTGGTAAAAAAACAAAAGCTTGAATGTGTTACAATGCTGAGGAATGTGTGTGAGATAATAGTGTATGTCATAAGCAGAATAATTAGTATTCACAAATAGAAGATGAGCAACAACCAAGCCCACAGCACCCCCCCCAAGTAGAGCAGTGTTAACCTATATGTTTGGGAGTCTTAAGGACCCTCAAAATACTGACATTAATTTAGGGAATTAATGTACTCAGCTTGGTTGTGCAAGAGGGGGCACCAAAGCAGAATCTTTTGACCAATGTTTACTGGTACTAAGGAGGAGATGTTAAGCTAGATAGTACAATAATTGATCTTTATTTGAGAAAACAATAACAACAACATTCACACACACATTCAGGCTTCAAGCATTCACACAAGGTTAGTGAATAAAGTAGGAAATATTGGGATAGAGGAAGGTAGTTGTTTATGGGAACTACAACACCTGTCCTGTACAGCAGACATTCCTGCAGCAGCAGGGTCTCAGAGTAAGCTCTGAGGGTCAGTCAGCAAACTGGCAGCATGGATGTAGGAGGAGGAACTGAAGACAGTTTGATGTTATTTTGAAGGGGTTTTTATAGTCAACATTTGCCTTCCAGGGATGGAATTTAGAGTGGAAGGGAATGTTTCTTGGAGTTGCTCAAGGTGAGACAAAGGCACTCTGGTTATGTTAATGGAATTTTAATGTGAGGATTATGATTGAATGGAGGAAACAACTTCCTTTGCTTTGAGGAAGGACAAAGGTATGAGTATTGTTAACAAGTTTGAGTCTCCAAGCCTTAGCTGATAGGATTAGCCAGGTGATCAGACCTTCAGTTGACTTGCAAATTAACATTTCTTTGGAATTTGGATGGACCCTCCTTAAGTGCATACCTGATTGAGTCTGAATGCAACGGTCAGGAGTGCCTGTTATCAACTTCGGCTGGTACGCCAGCTGCGCCCTTTCCTGGAAACTAGGGACCTCGAAACTGTGGTACATGCACTGGTAACCTCCCGTCTGGATTTCTGTAATGCGCTCTACATGGGGCTACCCTTGTGCTTGACTCGGAAACTTCAACTAGTCCAGAACATGGCAGCCAGGTTGATCTCTGGCGTTCCCAGAAGAGAGCATATAACACCGGTGCTAAAAGCTCTCCACTGGCTGCCTATTAGTTTCCGGGCACAGTACAAGGTGTTGGTTATGACCTTTAAAGCCCTACATGGCTTGGGTCCAACTTACCTCCGGGACTGCCTCCTTCCATACGACCCTCCCCGCACACTTCGGTCCTCTGGGAGGAATCTGTTACAGCCTATGAAAACAAGGCTGTCGGTGACCTCCCAGAGGGCCTTTTCTGCTGCTGCTCCCAGATTATGGAATGGCCTGCCGGACGAGATCCGTCTTATTACCACCTTAGACAGCTTTAAAAAAGCTGTCAAGATGGATCTTTTCCGGCAGGCCTTTCCTGAATAATTATCCCGGCCCAAGACTCAGCTGCCCTTTCTAGGCTACAATTGTATGTTTTAATTTTTTTCTTTTAATTTATATATATTTTGATTAATGCATGTTTTTAATCCTTTGTAATTTAATATTATTTTAAGGGGTGGGTGGGCTAGGGTATTGTGAATATGGGGTTTTTATATTGTAAGCCGCCCCGATTGCGTTGCAGAGGGGCGGGATATAAATAAAATTTTAGTATTATTATTATTATGAATGCTAGTCTTTGGAATTTCTTGGAATTTTCCAGCTTTAATGGTTACAGAGTGTGGAAGGCCATATTTCACCTCATTATTAAATATATCCAATTTATTATAGATATGGGGCAGGGGGTGTCAGGGCAGGTAACAGCAGAGAAATAAAGCAGGCTTACTCTTCTTTGTTAGAAACATATGAAGTAGATTTAACAAGGACAGTTAGAGTTCAGGCAAGGAAACACAAAATGAGCTGTGATCTGGGGGTGTATTTAAACTGAACTGTAAACACATAAAAAGAGTCAATAACTCAGTACTGGGAGATGAAAAGAAGCCTCTCAGAGGTTCTTAGCTTCTTGACTGAGGGTCTGTCCAAACTATTGCAAAATGTATTACTGGATGGGACATCCTGGCAAAGTATTTTCAATCCACATGGACCTCTCCAGCTATGATGAGAGGTAGGAGAAAGGAAACTGGTTATCCAATGAAGAGCCCTTTAACTGAAACAAAAGACCCATGCCTCCTTAAAAGGTTGGCTCTTTCCCCCCCCCTTTTTTTTCTTTTTGTTGTGATGTACTCTGAAATAATAATTTTATAAAACTGCTCACTCTAGGTGGGAATGAAATGTTTCTCTTTGTGCTGGGAACTGCCGCTGGGTGTTCTATGAAAAGGAGACCATCATGTGGATGTGTAAAAAATTCCAAAAACTTTAGCAACAGATAGAGCAAACCAATAGGAACGTTTCCTCTGTCTGTTTCCCCTCTGAGTTAATTCTAGCTAAACATTGCAAACGGCATGCTTCTAGTGGATCATCAGATGGAAATTCCTAGAACAAATGGATCATAAGGGAAACTGAGGTGGTACTTCAGCCTGCTGATCTCTTCTAATGATGCTTCAAGGTTGGATGATAATTACCAGGAAATTAAAGCTAATTTTAAGATATTTACATGCAAAATCCTAGAATAAAAAAATAGTCATGCCTCAGTTTAAAAAGCCTCTGGTAAAGAAGCTTCTTTTTACAAAGCATTTTAAATACTGCACAACCCCCTTTCTTCCTTGCCCTTTGTCTTACAGGAGGGTTGTTTTTTAGAAGCACTGGCAATGGGAGGATGGAGAAGGAGGGCTAGAGAGACATGCCATGGCTGAATCCACACTACACATATAATCTAGTTTGAAACTGGATTATTTGCCATGGCTCCTTCCTCTGGAATCTTGAGATTTGTAGTTTGATGAGGTACCACCACTCTTTGGCAGAGAAGACTAAAGACCTTGTAAAACTACACATCCTGGGATTCAGTAGAAAGAAGCCATGGTAAATAATCCAGTTTCAAACTGGATTATTTGTGTAGTGTGGATTCAGCTATAGACTTTCAAGACTGGGTTGCAGCAGCATGTCTTCAGGATACAATGCAGAAAACTTGAACTGGAGAAGAATGGGTGTTTGCCCTAACAAATCCTACTGTAGCTATGCATGACTGCCTACAACAGGCAAGGTAAACAGCAGCTGCTTCCAAATATTTTACTGAGCATGCATGGATAGCAAATCAGAGAGAAAGGAGGAGAAGGGATAAGCCTACCTCACTAACTACCCCTAGCATGTAAAAAAAAAATAGTAGATCTAGAAGTGAGATCATTATAATGCAGTCATAAGAAATGTGGGTGTTGAAGTCATCCCTGAATTCATTCTGGGGAAAAAAAATTATCCCTGTATTTATTTTGGAGGAAGACCTCAAACAGTCTCTAGAAGGTTCAAAATGTTTTTTCCTACTTATGGCAGGTTTACCATACCTGGTGTCCTCATTTCATATGTTCATATTATTAGTTTTAGATTTTAAAAATTGCTGAAACACGTTGAGCTGCTCTTCTTTTCTGTGGTGCAATAACCTATCCCTCTTCTTTCCATGCTATTTTTGGATCTTGTACCAAATTTTTCTGTTAAAGAAGTCATGCCTAGGAACACATCTCCTTCATTAACTGAAGTATGCCTGTACACAGATCAATGAACCTTTAGTAACAGCTAGTGGCTCCTGACTGGCCCTTCAATCTGGTTTTCAAGTCCTGGAAAATTATGGACTAGTTGTAATTTACCGAAGACAAACCAAAATAAGCACTTCTCTTCAAATTTTTTGGCTCTGCAAAATGTTTGTGTTAGTTTCTCCTCCCCATCACAAGATACTGTGTTTTTGAACTCTCCTTGTTAGAAGGCAATGAAGACTAGGAGCTGCTCTGTACTCTCTCTGAAGACTTCTAATGTTATTGGCCAAATTCACACTGCACCAATAATCCACTTTGAAACTGGATTATTTGCCATGACACCTTTCTATTGAATCTGGGATTTGTAGTGTTACAAAGTCTTTAGCCTTCTCTGCCAAAGAGTGTAGCCTTCTCTGCAAAAACTACATATCCCAGGATTCCATAGGAAAGAGCCATGGCAAATAATCCATCTTCAAACTGGATTATGTGTGTAGTGTGGATTTGGACTGTAGCAGCAACTGGCAGAAGTGAGACAAGGTTATATAAATATGGTGGCCTTACAAGAGATCTTGCAATACTTGAATAAAATTTGAAATCATAACATATCTTCATGGTGCATAGCAGCATTACTAATTATGAGCAACGTGTATGGGGATGCTGTTTCATGCTCGGTATTTTACCTGCAAAATGGTAAGAAGGTAAGACGATTAAGTGATTTTTAATGTGGCAACTTCAGAAGCTTGGAAAAGTATTTTCAAAAGGCTATAACTCCCAGTATCTCAGTCAATGCTGAGCTTCGATACTTCTCACCAGTTTATAAGAATCTCAGGTTTCAAACAAGTTTGCCATCTTTCTTTTATGGACAAAACCACCATCCCTTTAATAGCTAAATAAAAATCAAGAGAGTATGCATTTTGTAGCAGGGTAATACAGTGACATCAAAAGCTTCATTGGTTGATTTGCTACCACTCAAGTGACTGCTGATGGCACAGAGCCCCTATTTGTTCTTCTTATAAGACAACCCTAGTAGTAAGCTGAAGAAACATAGATATGGCAATTGGATCTCCCATACTGCACTGTGCAAATTCCCACATTTTCCAAAAACAGTGAGCATATGATCAGCAATCTCCTAAAAAAACCAAACACTCATCTACTTTTCTATCTATAAAGAATAAACCCTCTGCTGGTGTAAATTGATGTAATCCCATTGACTTCAAATGTCTCTTTCACATCAATCATAGGCTGTGGTTTTCTACTGACAGATTCAGAAAGGCCAGTGCCCAGAATATTTCAAATTTGACAACAGGTTGTGGAAAAAGAATGTTTAGTTTCTTGTCAAGATAGATAGATAAGCACCAAGAACAAAACAGACTGAGGACTTTATCAGACACACTAAATATGGCGTCAAAAGGACACCACATAACAGCCCCAAACACGTACCTTTTAATTGACAGCTTAAGCCTTAAATAGATTTCCCTGCCAATTTTTTTTTGCTGGCATTGCTGGCATGGGAAGCCTCTGTCCCTTTAAATCTCGTACTTACCCCAACAATGGCCAGGCTGGCCAGAACACATCCGGGTCAGATCAGGACATCCAGGTAAGTGACAAACTTTTTTTTTATACCCTCCCTGTGTTACTTGGAGGTTTTTTAGTATGCATGTGTGCTTTGTTTAACTTTTTTTGACATGTATTTTTGTTTTTATTTTTGTATTTCCCGTGCGATTTCATCGCACGAGATTTCAAAAGAGGAAGTGAACAGAGCTCTGTTCACTTCCTCTTTATTATTGGAGGAGCCTTTGCCGGTAAAGGAGGTAAGTGCGGGGGAGGGGGGAGTGTTCTTTGCCGGCATAAACATTGATTTTTTTATGCCAGCAAAAGAACATTTCAAGAGGGATGTCTGATAAGTGGCAGTGATGGAAACAGAGCTTGAGAGTTCTGCTACATAATTTTATTAAATGGATCAGAGAACCTGGGCCCTACTGCATCATTCAGGATGAATGGAAGCTGACTGGTGCAAATGAGTTCTTCCAGCTGATTATGAGTGCTAATGAGAAATTCACATCAAATAGGTAATCAAAAGTAATGCCCTTAGGGATTAAAATTAGGAGTTCTGAGTGTGTGGTGCCATGTGAGTTTGGTCCAGCTGAACAGAATTTGGGGGTGGGTGGGGGAGTATTAGTGCCAATATTTGAGTGACCTCAAAAAGCCTTTGTGCTACAGAATAATATTGTCAGGATAGCTCAGGAAAACCTAGGGCTACAGACAAATGCTATGACCCCCTTGGAAAGTGAAGAATGTTTTCTTTCAAAAAACTATAAACATCATACTGTCTAAATTTGGTGAGTCAGGACCAAGAGAGAACACTTGAGGCCTAGATTCCACATAGTCTTTAGACATATAGCAAAGATTAAGAGCTAGGATTTATACAGTTGCATTGAAGAGGGGTTTGTACTCAGTCTGGTTAATCCATGAAGGAAAAGCAACCTATTTGATATGACTACAAAGCAGACATCCATTCCTTCAAGGCTCATTTTGATGAACAGTGAGCACAGGTCTCCTGAAAGGCACACAGTAGGTGGTGGTGTTGCTACCAAAATTTTGCCTAAAGCAAAATTCAAAGGAAATCCATGGGGTTGGGGTGGGTGTGGGTGATTCCCTGCTCAGAAGAAACACCTCAATAATTTCAAAAGAAGACAGAGGTGATAAGATTAGCAAATTCTTTAGGGGTTATCTTTATTTCACCCCATAGTTGAGATTAAAGTTAGTTTAAAGGCATATGCTGCAGAATCTCACTGAAAGTAAGAAGGTCTCAGTCTGGTCCCAACCTGGATGGTAGATCACCTGGGGAATTTCAAGTTTATTGCCTTCAGCTCTATGGTGGAAGAAAAGTGGTTCTCCAGAAGCTGTTGGACTACTGCTCCCAGGACCCCACCTTCCTGGCTTTGGATTCTGGGGACTCAAGATTGAAAGCTAAATGAAACAACAGATTAGGAGGCTCCATTTGGTATAATGCAAAAAGAGTTTCAGTGAGGGTAGCAACTTTTCTTGGGACTGTATAAAACACACGAAATATGGAGTCATTATGATGCCACATAAATGTGAAAGGGCGCACATATCAGAGGATGTTACCCTTTCATGCTCATGTACTGTCTATGAGGCATTCTATTTTATTGATGGCCCAAGCCATCAATAGATCAGCTGTGGCAATATTTTTTGCCAGCATTGCCGCCATTTGAAAACTCGTGACTTTTTTTCTTGTCATTACAATATGACTGGACGGACCAACCAGAACACTTCTGGGTGAGATCATGACATCCAGGTAGGTGACACTCTTTTTATGAGCCTCCCCAGTTTACTTGTAAGTTTTTCAGTGCGTTTCTGGGCTTTTAAAAACTTTTTGAGTGTTATTTTTGTTTTGTTTTTTTAATTTCCTGTGCTAGGTAATCTTGTGAGAATCCATGAGATTTCAGATGAGGAAGTGAACGGAACTCCGTTCACTCCTTATTCATTACCCGGGATTCCTTTTGCCAAGATTACAGGTAAGTATGGTATGGGGAGTTCTTTTGCCAGCATAAAAACAGCACAAATTCTGCTGGTAAAAAAATGTTTTGGGAGGTCCTTATTTTTGGGGGGAAGTCTTCATTTGCTTTTTGGCATATATACTTTTGACATATAGAGCTTGGGGCATTACTTTAGAAGTTTAATACATTTGTGTTATTGCTTTTTTAACACACAGTGTTAATGGTACTCCGTATTTTAATGTTAGTAAAGGTTGATTATCCCAAATTCCAAATTCTGAAATACTCCAAAATCCAAAATTGTCCACATGGGTGGCTGAGATAGTGACACCTTTGCTTTCTGATGGTTCAATGTACACAAACATTGTTTCTTGCTCAAAATTATTAAAAATATTGTGTACAAATTACTTTTATGCTCTGTGTATAAGGTGTATATGAAACATAAATGAATTTTGTGTTTAGGCTTCTTTCTTGTCTTCAAGATATCTCATTAGGTATATGCAAGTAAAATCGGCATTCTGTATCCATGGGTTCTGCATCCACGGATTCAACCAACAACGGCTTGAAAATATTCATATTTTATATATATATATATCTATGGGATGTCCTGGAACCAAACCCCAGCATATACTGAGGGCTCACTGTATTCCAAAATCTGGAAAAAAAATTCCAAAGTATGGAACACTCTTGGTCCAAAGCATTTTGCATGAGGGATACTGAACTTGTAACACACTACCAACACATTCCTTGTGAAACAGCAAGCAATATGTAATTTTAAAATTATTTTCATTTGTTATTAAAATTAGAAATTAGAAATGAAAATTAGAAAAAAGGCCAAACAGTAGTGAATTATGCTCCCCCATTTGTCACCTTGAAAAGCATACTTTTTCAAACTGGCTATTTAAATCCTGTTGTTACTTAAAAAAAAAAAAAGTGATGATTTTAATGATTTTATTGTTTAATTTCCTTTTTGTTTATGCTTGTCAGCTGTTATGTAAACTACCGTATATTCCAGCGTATAAGACGACTGGGCTTATAAGATGACCTCCCCAATTTTCAAGTAAAAATCTAGAGTTTGGCATATATTCACCGTAAAAGACCACCCCCCAATTTGGCTGGCTGGCTGGGGGAGCCTTGCCAGGCGATCCTCTTTCTTTCCCAACTCATGAGGATCTCCTCGTGAGTTGGGAAAGCAAACAGGATCAGCTGGCAGGGCTCTCCCAGCCAGCCAGCTGCTACATTCGCCCTTCTCTTCCACCTTTGGTTGCTCCCCAAAGGGAGTGAAGGCAGAGGAGGGGGCCGAATGAAACCGGTTTGCCTCGGCCACTGCCCATTCCCTCTATCTTCGTTCCCTTTGAGAAGGGAATGAAGATGGAGTGGATGGGTGGCGTCCATGGCAAACCATGGCATTTGCCCCTCTCTTCCACCTTCCAGTCACCCTTGACTCGAAGGTGGAGGAAAGGGGCGAAAATACCCAGTTTGCCTCGTCCCCCCCCCCACCTTCCCTCCATCTTCATTCCCTTTGGAAGGGAATGAAGACATGGGGAATGGGCAGTGGCAGTGGCAAACCACAAGATTTGCCCCTTTCTTCCACCTTCTAGGAAGGTGGAAGAAAGGAGCAAACATACCCGGTTTGCCTTGGCCGCTATATGGGTGGCTCAAGGGGGGCCTTCCAGCCACTCACCCCTTCCCCAGACCCGTGATTGGGAGCCCGATCCTACCTTCAGGGATGGTGGAAAGGTGGCTCAAGGGGGGGGCTTTCCAGCCACCCACCCCCTCCCCGAGGGCCGCGATGGGGAGCCCAATTGCGCCTTTGGGGAGAGTGGAAGCGTGGCTCGAGGGGGGGGCTTTCCAGCCACACACCCCCTCCTCAAAGCCACGATCGGGAGCCTGATAGTGCCTTCAGGGAGGGTGGAAGGGTGGCTCGAGGGGGGGCTTTCCAGCCACCCACCCCCTCCCCAACACCGTGATCGAGAGCCTGATCATGCCTTCGGGGAGGGTTGGAAGGGTGACTCGAGGGGGGACTTTCCACCCACCCACACCCTCCCTGAAGCTGCGATCAGGAACCCAATCACACCTTCGTGGAGGGTGGAAGGGTGGCTTGAGGAATGAAGACGGAGGAAATGGGCAGCGGCCATTGGAAACCACCTCAAAGGTGGAGGAAAGGGGTGAAAATGCCCGGTTTGCCACATCCGCCCCCCTCCCTCTGTCTTCATTCTCTCTGGAAGGGAATGAAGATGGGGGGAAGCTGGGGCGGCTGCTGTAAACCGCTAGATTTGCCCCTTTCTTCCACCTTCCAGGAAGGTGGAAGAAAGGAGCAAACGTACCCGGTTTGCCTCAGCTGCCACTTGATTTCTTGTATGTTTGTTCCCTTTGGGACCACAACGTTCCCCAACATTCCGCAACGTTCGCCCCCCTCCTCTGTCTTTGGTTCCTCCCCAAAGGGGGAGAAAGCAGAGGAGGGGGGTGAATGAACTGGTAAACACTTTGCCTCACCCCCACCCGATCTCCTGCCTCTTCGCTCCGTTTGCAAAGGGAGCAAAGAGGCAAGAGATCAGACCACGGGGTGAAGCAAAGCGTATCTGGCGTATAAGACGACCCCCAATTTTGGAGGATATTTTTCAGGGCTCAAAGGTCGTCTTATACGCTGGAATATACGGTATACAATTAAAAAATACATTCAGGACAAAGGCATAACTTTTACTAACCCTTGTCCCTCATAACATATTAGTGTTCATGAAAAAATGTGGAGAAAAGAGACCCCCAAAGTAACAGGTTACAGGTATCATGGTTACTTATAACCCATAGCTTCTGAGGTTTGATGAAACCAAGCAAGTCATCCCGAGCTTCAATTTACAGTTGCCTATGGGATAATACTTTTATCTTTCCTATCCTCAGCAATCCAAATAAGAAGAGAGATAATACATTTAAGAGAGCTAAGGCTTCAAGTGAATTACTCCCTATCTTCATGAATAAAAATGAATCAACAGACTGGTTAATGAAACCCCTGCCTCAATTCCATGTTGATTGCTCCTGCCTATCTGGTTCTATATTTTAATTCTGATTCAGCATTTCTGAAATGCTACAGGGAGTTACTCTTTTTTTGCTTCCTTTTCTTATACATTATCCATTTCCATGTGGTATTCAATGGTGTCTCAGTTCTTTCAGTATAGATACTGATTGGCTGAGCTTTTGGAAACAATGTGCTTGGGGAGAGATGCAACAAAGGACCAGTAGCCAGACATTAGCATCTGAAATAAAGATGAGAAGGAGAGAGAGAAAGAAGGAGTGACTAAAATAGAATGAATAAACTATTTTAGGAAGCGGCACATTTTCGGTACACCTGCAGAGACTTTGGAAGTTCCACCAAAGGACAGGGCATGAACTCCCTGGATGTATGTTTCCTTTTTGATCTACATTCCTGCTTTACTACAGGTTTCCTCTTTCTCCTCACAGACTTACTATAAAGTCCTTTTATAGAAATATTGCTACTTTGCATCAGGCCAGGTACGTATGTCTCTTTGGTTTAATGCTTAGTTCTTAGTCCTAGCTGAGACAAAGTTTGTAGTAAGCATTTCCTCACTATGCATTCTGGTATGATTCTCTTTTGAGGTTGAGGAATAAAGATATGTTTTATCCATGGTCTTGCTTATAAATTTCTTTTTAAGGTTTTTTTTAAAAAAATATGCTTTTACCTTTAAAACTTTCTAACATCTTTAGATGCTATTTTTAAAGCAGAAAAATGCAGGAGAAATGCATTTGAAATCTCCCCCCAACAACATTACCAAGTAACTTTATTTGCCTATTTAGAGAAAACCCATGTTTTCTTTTCTCTCTTCTCTTGCTGTAGAATTGTACCTCAACCTTCCTTGCAAGCAAACTTGTACGATCTCTGGGGCAGGGATCACAGCTGCTATTTCTTCAGCCCTTTATGTTTCCCAGGAGCATCTGGTTGACCATAGTGGGAAAGTGGATGGAAGACCAGATGTACCTTTAGGACTTTATCAGACCACCCCACTTTAATGTTCTTTTGCTAGCATAAATTGTGGTGTTTTATGCCCGCAAAAGAACCCCCTGCCACACTTACCTTTACTAGTGTTAAAGAGGCTTCCCTGGTAGTAATGGAGCTGAAACAGAGCTCCATTTACTTACAGGTTTGAAGTCTCCCGGATTCTCACAAGAAGACACTCACGCAGGAATTTCAAAAAATAACACACAAGTTAAGGAAAGCACAAACACACTCTTAAAAAGCTCCAAGTCCGTGTGTGTGTGATAAAAAGAGCGTACCCTATCTGGCTGTCCCGATCGCACCCAGAAGTGTTTGTCCATTGACGTGAGTAAAATGGTGCAAGGATTCAAATGCCGGCAGTGCCAGCAGAAAATTGCTATGGGGGATCAACTGATGGCTTGGACAATCAATAAAATAGGACAGTTTTTAAATGATACAAGATTGCAAAAGGGCGATGTCATCTGGTACGCACTCCCATTTGCGATCATTAGGCGTCCTTATGATGCTGTATTTGACTTGTCTGATAAAGTCCTTAGTCTGATCCAGAAGGGATGTATGTATGTTCTTATTTTTAATATTTATATCTGCCAGAGACCATTTTGGTTCAGAAAGATTCTTCATATTTTTTTATCTTCATCACACAGGCCTTATGAAATAAGTGGATGTGCCAGAAAACACATTTTACTACAAAAGTGAGCAAATCATGGCTTCCAGTTTAGCAGCTTTTACACAAACTGAAGGGGCTATATTTAAGGACTTTATCAGACACATTGTTTTAAACGTTCTTTTGCAAGCATTACAAAAAAAAAAAAAGCATTTTATGCCAGCAAAAGAACACACACACCCGCACTCTCCTCCTCTCCTGGCAAAGACTCATCTGTGAATGAATAGGAAGTAAACGGAGCCCTGTTCACTTCTTCATTTGAAATCTTGCATGATTTCATTGTGTAGGAAATCCAAACTTTAAAACAAAAATAATGCATAAAAAGTCACACCAAGCACACATGCACACAAACTTCCAAGTAACCCAGGAAGGGTCATAAAAAGAGTGAACCCTGGATGTCCCGATCTGACCTGGAAGTGTTCGCACCTGACCGGCTATTGTTAGGGTAGTCCAAGATTTAAAGGTACAGAGGTATTGCATGCCAGCAATGACGGCAAAAAAGCAGCAAGCTTAAGCCATCAATTAAAAACCATAGCTTTGGGGCTCTTTAATAACCTTGAAAGGGCAACGTTGTTGGATCTACATCCTTTCGCGGTTATGTGGCATCCTTATGACACTGTATTTTCCATGTCTGATAAAGTCCTAAATTGACAGTACTTCCCCTCAACAGTGGAGACTGTAAGGGAGAGCTACCTTTGCTCTCATGGGGCTTGCCTTCACCGGTGAAAAAAAATCTGCTTCAAATCACATTTTCCTGGTCCACAGTGACCACACACACCTTGTTAAAGCAAAGTAAGAGCAGCATCACCAGCCACACGTTTCCTCTAGGCTAGCTCACTTTGGTGAAAAAGGGCAGTCCTGCTATCATCATGTGTTCTATACAGTACTTTGCATTATTTTCAGCCACACAGCTGTGGTCGCTCTGTTTTTTTTCTTCCCATCATGCATGTGAATATGCAAATAGACTGAGGTGCACTGATAATGATATACTGTTACCCAAATTGTGTGGGGTCCGTGGGGATCCAGCTAGTGTCCAAATTTTAATATGGGGAATTTTAATTAGCTCAGTATGGCAGCACACACATACACTCAGGCTTCAAGCAGTTACACAAGGCTAATGAAGAAAGGAGAAAGTATTGGGACAGAGGAATAGAATTTGGAGTGATGGGTTATATTATACCTAGTGGACAAGCAGAGTTTCATGTAGAAGCTGCAATCCTGGTGATACAGACTGACAGAGTGTCGGGAGGAAGTGTGTGCATACCTTGGCTGTGTTTTGGGGTAATATTTATATTCATTATTCTCCCTGAAGGGGTGATTTTGAGTGGAATACAATGTCTGTTAGAGTTTCCTAAGGTTAAACAATGCATTCTCCAGATATGTTAATGATTAGAAAATTAAAAATCGATGGGTCTCAAGCAAACCTCTATTGTTTTAGGACAGGTGAAAGGAAACAACTGTTTTGCAAGCAAAGTGTGTCCAGCTAACTTGATGGGATTATTGAATGACTCATTTCTATGTATGTCCAAGAGAATTGTCCCATTTCCTTCCTAACTCGTCAGTTTGAGGTGGGTTCATTAATTATCATCTGGGCATGTCTTTGAGGAATTTGACCTGGCTACTTTCTTAGGCTTTCTGAGCAAATCTTGATTCCTTGTACTTGGGGAGTCCTTGGTCTACTACCCAACCATGTGGAGTGCCAATAATAAGCCAATATATGAAGTTTAGCCAATTGATGAATTTTTATAGGAGCGTATAGGAGTGGGGGGGGGTGTCGGGGCAGATATCAATTCAAGTATCTGCACAAACACATCTTCAAAAAATAATAACAACTGCATGCTGGCAAAATGTAAATACAAACAGAAGTAGTAGCCTTTCTCAGCAGTAATGATCAGGTGGCCCCAAACCCCACCTTGGAGGCAGCCACATGTACAATAAACCAGTTTTTCCAGGAAAGTGTGGTATAAAGGATAGTTTTTAAAATATCTGAGCTAAGCCATCAGGTGCCCCCCAAACCCCAAACTGCATTTGATTTGAATCCTCAAGAACATCATGTGAACTACCAGCCCCTGGTATGATCTAAGTACATTTCTTCCCACCTGTGTAGACAAGCCCCTGGAAGAAGGAGAGTAATAAGAGCATCATAACACAGAGTACAAGACAAAGCAAAGCCACATATATAACCCAGCTCTGCCCCACCTCTTCCCCTTTCCACTGATGGTGAGGAAGAAGATGCTTGTTGAAGGTGTGGCAGCTTAATCAGCCATTAGAGGCATTGGCTTTAGAGTGTGGTACTACAGAAGAGTGACACAGTACAGCTGCTCCAGTGACTTTGGGGATGGGAGTTTTGGACCTGTAATGGTTGCAACAGGGTGCAGTGATTCTATTAATTCTGCTACTATAGTCCTTACAGCAGGAGGGAGGAATCTCAGGGTGAGAGTCCTGACTTGAAAAAGATAAATGTGTGTGTGTATTTTCTTACTACTTAGATATGCTGTTTCTGATTTGAATGCCATACACTGTGCAACTGGGATTGATCTTAATGCATCACACTTAATGATATCACCAGAGACTGCCCTTGTAACCTACAATAATAATAATAATAATAATAATAATAATAATAAATTATTTATATCCCGCCCCTCTGCGAACAATCGGGGCGGCTTACAACAGTAAAATAGTACATAGTATAAAACAACTCAAAATCCCTTCCCCCCATAAAACATTATTATATCAATACAAATTAAAAACAACTTATAATACAATTGTTGTTAAAAACCTTCCTAGCGAGCAGCATCAGTTAGGAGCTCCAGAATCAACTTCCAGAGGGAGTTCCTAATGCTGGGATTAGCTATTCCGGAAAAGCCTGCCTGAAGAGATCCATCTTGACAGCCTTTTAAAAGCTGTCTAACAATGTCAATAGGCGGATCTCATCCGGCAGGCCGTTCCACAATTTGGGGGCGACAGCCGAAAAAGCCCTCTGGGAGGTGGTCGCAAGCCTAGATCTTTGTGGCTGCAATAAATTCCTCCCAGAGGACCGGAGAGTGCGGGAAGGATTACTATAAGTTTTTCTGGTCAAGATTTATTCAAAGAAAGCTTCCTCTTAGGCTGGCAGAGTGTGACTTGCCCAAAGTCACCCAATGGGTTCCCATGACTGAGTGAGTGGTGATTAGAACCCAACGCTCAAACCACTACACCATGCACATTACAGAAATACCAAAATGTGACTTCTTTCTCCCAAGCGGATGAGCAAAGATATTGTAATAAGCATGAGACATGAGTTGAAGGTATGAGAGTGGAAGAGCTGCCTGAAGAACATTAGGAGGGCTTTCCCCTCATACCTGGTGTTCATTGTGTCAATAACCAGTGTTTCCCCAACCTCAGGCAATCACTAGTTTCTGCTAGGTTTCTAGATTTAAATTCTGGGCTCCTTTTAAAAATTCTTTGTTATGCATTTTAACTGTGTCTTTGTGTTACTTTGATGTGCAGCTGTCTATTACATATGTATCACTTAGAACACTTTGCAGTTAGAAAGGTGATAGACACTTTATAGAAGAGAGGTTTTTTCCCGCCCTTTAAAGCTTTACATCCATTGGTTTTACATCCATAAAGTACTGTCTGGGCACCCCTCATGTTGACTTTTGTTCCAAATAACTCTACCTCACTGTGTCTCTCAGAAGCATGGCTATTGTTATGCTCAGTCGGCTATCTTTAATTCAATCAAGTACACAGGAACCTCCATTCTCCAGAGTTAAAATATTGATTACTTTGTTCTACCCACTCCTGAGTCTCACCTCCCAAATCATTGACTTTTTATACATTTAGGTTTGAAGTCTAGTTGCTCTCAAGTTCAAGCACCCAGTGCTTTCTTTAACCACAAGATTCAGCAAGCACAGACCTGCAGTTCCTCTGTGCTGAGAATTGCTTGGAGTTGGTTTGATTCTCAAACCTGTATTCCTCACAATCCTTTCCTCATGACTTCCCTGCTTTACTGTAAGAATGGGGTCAAAGTTGGTTTGATTCATGTTTATACAAAATGGGGTGATAATTTTTCTGCACATGAGAATGTACAGAGATTTTCGTGCAGCAGACGTTTAATAACATTTGCAGAAATGGGACAGAACGAACTTGAGAAGCTGTGTGGGTAGGGGTGTAGCTATGGGAGAGGACAAAATGCGGCCATTGCTCTCCCAAATAAGCGGTCTGTCTTGCCCCTCCATGAAATTTTTCTTCAGTCCCCAAATTTCTAGCATTGCAGTAATTGAAAACTTCACTTGAGCTTTTAGAAATACAGTTTAGGCTTCCAAAGAAAAAGGATGCAAAATTACCAAGGGAATGCAAGCACAGCAAATAGGAGAGTTTCAGGTACGAAGCCAATGTCTCACTGTGTGCAATGCTAGGGATTTGGGGACTGAAGGGAAATTTCATTGGGGATAGAATTGTTGGAGTTTAGCAACCTTTGCATGCCTATGCTCACAGTTAGAGACTGCATGTCACTCCAGAGGTTAGGGACAACATGAGTTTATGTTTACTTCCTGTTTGTTTGTTTGTTTGTTCACACTGCTCTTTTTGTGTTACTCAAAATGCTCCTGGAAATTCCAAGAAAATACCAAGTTTCTAATATGTTGGGGAAATAGCAGCAACTCAACTTTAGCAATGTGATAGGGGGCAACAAGGGGATCTTGAACCTATGTATACTAGTACAAGCCTGGACTGAATACACACACATGTGATTTATTAAGAGTTCAAAAATTAACACCAAACACACACACAGTCACACAAGAAGGATTCACATAGGGCTATAGAAAGGCAGTAGGAAAGACCTGGATGGAGGAATAGCAAGATGATTTGCTGTGGGTTATACGACCTGTCTGGAGTTCGTTGGTCAATCTGGCAGAGTGGATGGATGAATCTTGGAGTGGTTACACAGGGGGACAGAGTTTCTCCTAGAAATGAGTCTGTGTGCACTGAGGCAGATTTTGAAGGTCATATTTATACCCCCAAATATGTCTTAACGGGAGTAAGCCTCCTGGTCTGAAAGAATAGATTCCAGGGATTTTCAAGGATTGCACAAAGAGTTTCAGGAAGACTCCTGGTCTTGGCAATAAGTGTCCAAAGATGGTAATATGTTGCTAACTGTCCTTAATGTCCAATGATTAGATTTAAAAAGCTTGAGCTGCCTCTTTCCTAAAGTTGGGGGATTAAGGAGAGGAAATTTTGAAACCAGCATACAAAGGATTGCTCCATCCAGCTATCATCTGCTTACAGTAGACTGTGTCCTTTTGACCTTTTAACCTTTTGTCAGTTTCCCTTACAGCTCAGCTCTTCTTTTTGGGAGAAGCATGGCTTTCAGCTCTTTTTTGTTTCTGAAACCAACCTGCCTTCCCCCTTAGAAGACTACATTAATACACCAAATTATTAATATGCCAATTTTATTATACACCAATTTTGGGGTCTCTGGAGGTGGAACTATCAGTCTTGCTAACACTCTTCCTGGGTCACATAAGCATTCCTTTGGGCTCTGGTGTTGCATGTCTTGTTTGTTCTCTCTCCCTTCCTGCCTGCTTCCATGAAGCATGTGGTGAGAAGGGCTCCCTCTGCATGAGATGCTCCAATTTTCTGATACTAGGTAGAATTTCCTATTTTTCCTATCTGTCCTCAAGAAGCTGAACTTGTGTGATTATGCACAATTGTTGTCAGTAAAATGACTTTTATATACTTATGAAGAAGACTAACATTGATTTCTTCCTCTCCTAGATACTGTGTGTGGGGAAGGTGGGCTGGTTACTGTTTCTAACTTCTGCCAGAGCAGCAGTTGCTTTGCTAGAGAGACCCACTAAATCTCTCATATTTTCCCAATAAGAATTCTTACTAGAGGATCAACGACCTCATTCTCCCCACCCCCATATACAACTCTCATGATGGGAAATCCTAAGGTTATACCTAACCAGAGATATATATGATCAGTAATAAGATCATCATCATCATCATCATCATCATTTATTTCTTACCTGCCTCTCCCTATGGGTTGATATTTCCCTTCTTGTGTCTCTTGCTCTACAATGCAATGGTGGAAAGTGGTCAGAAGGGCATTTTTCATGCTCATCATTGTTTCATTTTCTCACTAAGAAATCTCTGATAACTATTTTGTTGAGTGCCTTCAAGCCATTTCTGACTTATGGCATCTCTAAGGTGACCCTATCATGGGGTTTTCTCAGCAAAATTAATTCAGAGGACGTTTGCCATTTTCTTCTTCCAACAATGAGAGAGTGTGACATGCTCAAGTATATTTTGAGACAGGCTCTCCATGGCTGAGTGGGGATTTGACCCCTGATTTCCCAGAGTCCTAGTCCAACATTCAGACATTACACCATACTGGCTCTCCCTGAAAACTACGTGTAGTACTGAACCTAAAGTTCTCAGAGGAGGACTCTCTGCTCAGAGTATAGAGGGCCTAAACACTCATTGGCAAATTATGTTACATATGAAGATTCATCTTATACTTCTAGAAGTCACTCTGGTGATTCTTCTTTCATCCCTAAAGTTCTAGGAGTGGTACTGTGTAGCATTGCTCTTCCAGGGCTTTCTTAGAAAAACTATTTTCTTGTGTACTAAACATTGTTCATTGTCCTCTGCTATGGCACTCTGGTTGTCGAATATTCTGTCCTTAGAAATCTAATTGGCACTAATGCTGGTGTCATTCTGGTGCCAAATAAATGCATGGCTTTATATTAAAGCCTTCAGGACATAATTGATTTTACCTAAATTGCATATACATCATCTTACCCCCATCTTAGAGCCCTGCAGTCATGATGACACAGGGCTTTTGCCATGTTCTGCCTGGGCAGTCATCACCACCCCTGGGGCAGATACAGAGATGAGACAAGGAGAAGATGGGGTGGGGCCCTTATCCACATTTAAAAAACAAACACTTAGAATAATAGAATCATAGAATTGCAGAGTTGGAAGAGACCACGAGGGCCATCCAGTCCAACCCCCCTGCCACACAGGAAATCTTGATCAAAGCATCCCCAACAGATGGCAATCCAGCCTCTGTTTAAAGACCTCCAAGGAAGGAGACCCCACCATGCTCCGAGGGAGTGTGTTCCACTGCCAAACAGCTCTGACTGTCAAAAAGTTCCTCCTAATGTTGAGGTGGAATTCTGTTCCTGGAGCTTGCATCCATTGCTCCATGTTCCAGTCTCTGGAGCAGCAGAAAATAAGCCTGCTCCATCCTCAGCCTGACATCCCTTCAAATACTTAAACAGGGCTATCATATCGCCTCTTAACCATCTTTTTTCTAGGCTAAACATACCCAGCTCCCTAAGTCTCTCCTCATAAGGCATGGTTTCCAGACCTTTCACCATTTTAGTTGCCCTTCGGTGAACATGCTCCAATTTGTCAATATCCTTTTTGAATTGTGGTGCCCAGAACTGGACACAGTATTCTAGGTGAGGTCTGACCAAGGCAGAATAGAGTGGCACTATTACTTCCCTTGATCTAGACACTATACTTCTATTGATACAGCCCAAAATCGCATTGGCCTTTTTAGCTGCCGCATCACACTGTTGACTCATGTTCAACTTGTGGTCTACTAGGACTCCTAGATCCCTTTCGCACGTAGTCTCGTTCAGCCAGGTCTCTCCCATCCTATATCTATGCATTTCATTTTACCGCCCTAAGTGCAGTACTTTACATTTCTCCATATTGAATTTCATTTTGTTAGCTTTGGCCCAGCTCTCCAGTCTATCCAGGTCATTCTGAATTTTGATCCTGTCCTCTAGGATATTAGCTACTCCTCCTAATTTGGTGTCATCTGAAAATTTGATAACTATGCCCCTAATTCTCTCATCCAAATCATTGATAAAGATGTTGAATAGCACTGGGCCCAGGACAGAACCCCATGGCACCTGTACACTTCCTTTAATCCATTTCTCCTTGGAAGGAATGGATTGAGCCCTGTGTGTCCACAGGCTGGTCCATCGCTGCAGTGCCTTGTTCCTCCAAAGCAGGAAGGAGTCCTGCATCATGTGACTAAAGCTGGGGGCCTTGGTCACATGTTGTGGGCTGACTACTCACTTCTGGGAGAGTGAGGGAGATGGTGGAGGCAGCAGCTACACTGTTGGAATATCCTGGCAGGAAGCCAGCCTTTCCTAGTTCGTGTAGATAAGCCCATAGAATCATAGAGCTGGAAGGGACCTTATGGGCCATCAAGTCCAACCCCTTGCTCAGTGCAGGATCTCCAGCTAGAGCATCTCCAGCAGGTAGCTGACCAGCCTCTTTTTGAAGACATCCAGAGAAGGAGAACTCTGTAGGCAATTGGTTCCATTGCCAAATGTTCCATTTGCAGATGTGTTATAGTTTTAAATGGTTTTGAAATTATTTTAACTGTCTCGTTTTAACTTGTCAAATTGCTTAATATTATTTTAGTCTGTTTAAATTAATTTGTTTATAGGTTTATATACTATATATCTATATATTTTTAAAAAATTGGTTAACCTGATTGTATTGTACACTGCCCTGAGAACCTATGACATGTGGCAGGGACTTAATAGAAGCATTTAAACAGTTTAATATTAAATATTAAATAAAGGCCATGATGTCAATCCTAGAGGGTTTGGGGAGAAAAACATGATGGCTACCAGAAGGAACTAGGCAGGCAGTCTTTATTCTCGTCTGAATATGGAAGATTGAGTTTGAGGACTTTTTCGGACGGGGTTTTGTAATGGAAGCAGCCTCGTCCCCATTGCGAGGCTGCTGTGCTGCAGGGCGTCCCTTTCGGATGACGTTCTCCCCTGCCGATACTGTTGCATAAGCACTGGGACGCTGCAGAGTTATATTTGGCAGTTTTCTAATCACGAAAGTTGATTAGAAAATCACCAAATATGGTGCTGCAGCGTCCCAGCACTTACGCAACAGTATTGGCAGGGGAGAGCATCATCCAAAAGGGATGCCCTGCTGTGCAGCAGCCTTGCAACGGGGATGAGGCTGCTTCCGTTACAAAACCCCAGTCTGAAAAAGTCCTCATACTCAATTGAAATAGCACCTCATTTCAGTTTGACCCTACTGATAAACTCACAAGTTCAGCCTGATGTCAACTGAAAACCATTTGTTTATTGCACCAGTAGGAATCCAATTTCAGGCCCAGAGCTAGATCCCCAGTCTTCCTACCCTGTGGGGGGTGATGATGACTCTATTGTATTCCACTGTATTGGCTGTATTTTCTGCTTATTGTTTTATGGCTTATTTTCTTCTAATCTTAAAAGCAATCAGTCTGAGACATTGAAAAACATGTCAACAGTCCAAAAGATTGTAGTATAATTCCTACAATTCAGTATCACTCTGTGATTGCTAATATGTTCCGTATCTATAGCCTGCCTTGGCAAAAGCATCTATAAATAGAGTATAACTTGGCAGTTTATTTTTATTCTAGTGTGCAAATGACCATGGTACTTAGAGATGGTAGATAATGTTACATTTTGATGTGAGGATGGAAATGATGTGTTTCATTTATATATATGTACAGATATAACACATTAGTAATCACAGAGTAGCAATATCAGCAGTTAATGTTTTGCACCACAACTATATTTTCACTGCTGCTGGTATAATTGTATAACCAGAACTTCAAAAAGATGCTTTTTGGGCTACAACTCCCAGAACCCCCTGTTAGCCAAGCGGTCGTGCTGGCTAGGGATTTCTAGGATTTGTGGTCCAAAGAAGGAATTCCTCCAAGCTTGGGTCATAACCCCTTAAATGGAAATGATGACATCACACTGCAGCTAAATATTGCTTGCTTCCTAATACAAATTTGTATACCAAAGCAGCATCCAGTGATGGCTGATAGCTTCCATGGTTTTTGGGCAATGACTTTGTGTTTTAGTCCAAACTTTAGAAGCTGTCCAAGATGACAAAACTATTTTGGGGACAGGGTTCAGTGTTGCCCATTTTCAGGTCTCCTGGATAATTCCTTTAAAGGTAGCATCTAAATGGGAATAGACATAGGCATATAAAGTTTATAAATAAAATTTAGAGACTCATTTGTAACTTTCAAATACTGACTTCCAACCAGTATGTGTTGTTCTATGATTTTATGGTTCATCATGGAAACTCCTGTGACTCTTTTTATGAACTATAAATTTCTCTCTTAACTGTCAAACTTCTGCAATAAATATATTAAAATCTTAACCAAACAGATTGTTCCAGGAGATGTTGAAATGTTTTTGCATATTTTATATGCAATAAAAAGACCATGGAGATGGCTTGTTTATTTTGATTCTCTGCTAATTTGGCAAGGATGTACACTCTGGGTTTCATTATAAGCCAAGATCATACCAAATAGGGCAAACTTTTGATGAGTGCACTCAACACCAGCCTTCTTAATGTCTAATTAAACCAGAAACATTCCCAAGATGAAGCTTACACCTCTGCACAATAAGTAATGATAGCCTTTAAACTCTTGTAAAATGAAGCACAGACTATTACTGTCTGCATTCACACAGTATGATCACTCCCACATGTGTACATATCAGAAGTCCAACTGAAGCAAGAAATCGGGGAAGAGATTGTCCTCATCATGATGTAGAATATTCTGTGCAATTTCATGCCAGTCTGGGAGTGAGTGCATGAACAAACCATGTAGGAAGAGCCTGTGGCATGACACCTTTGCTTGCAGTTTTCAGTTTTTTTCTCAGCTTTGTGAAATCCACGAGGGAAAGAATCAATTCACCACCCCTGTCCATATGGCTTTTGTCATACACACAATCAGGAGATTGTACCAGCTGTAGTCTACATTTTGGGAGCAAACCTTTCAGTTTACCATTCAAGAATGCAGTGCGCATATAGGCTGACATATATTTCAAGTGCAAAATGATTTTTCACTGCGATGCTTAACTAAACAGTTGCTTAGTTTAATCAATTAGCAAACCTTTATTCATCTAAAGCAGTGTTCCAGTTTATGTATACAGATTGGCCTCTGGATCCGCAGGGGATATGTTCCAAGACTCCCCCTGTGGATACCTGAAAATATGGGTAATAAGGAACCTTATTATTTTCAAGGCTTTGAGAAATAATGGAAAAATTCAGTACCCGCCCCTGAAATTTTCCATTTTTCTCCTCAGATCTCTATTCTTGATTAATCTCATTGATAGGATTACTTTTTTTTATTCCAGCTCCCAGAATCCCCCAGCTAGCACTTAGATTTGGGGTTTTAGTCCAAAAAGTAGTATTTCCAAACTCTGATATTTGCCTGTGGTAGTCAAGCCAGTGTGGTGCAATGGTTTGAGTGTTGGACTATGACTCAGGAGACCAGACTTTGAATTCCTGCTCAGCTATGGAAACCACTGGGTGACCTTGGGCAAGATACACTCTCTGCGCCTCAACGGAAGGCAAAGGCAAGCACCCTCTGAACAAATCTGGTCAAGGAAAACCTCATGATAGGTTTGTTTTAGGGTCACTATAAGTTGGACACAACTTGAAGGCACACAACAACAAAGGAGAGGCCAAGTGCAGACCTTTATAACAATAACAATAGCACTTCTATTTCTATACTGCTTATCTGTGCCAAAGCACTCCCTAGGTGATTTACAGCATGTTAGCTAATTGCCCCCAACAATCTGGGTACTCATTTTGCCAACCTCAGAAGGATGGAAGGCTGAGTCAACCTAGAGCCCTATAGGATAAAACTCAGAACATTGGGGCTGCAATACTGGCATTTAACCACTGCACCATCAAGGCTCCCTTTAGATGTTGCTGAACTGCAATTCCCAGCTTTTCTCACCTTGCTGGGTATGCTGGTTATCGCTGATAGGAGTTGCAGTCTAATAAAATCTGTAGGGCCACACTTTGCCCACCCCTGATCTATAGCTATATATAAACTCCAAGTCAAATGATACAAAGGTTGCAGGGATAATGTCGCTCAAAGTTTTTTTTTAATAATTTTGATTATGTAATTTGATTGTGAGCTTCTTCAACTGTATTTTGTTCCATTGATCAGTGGGACAAGAGGAAGGATTTTCTGCAACCCCATGCCTTCTTGCGATGACATGGTAACTGGTGTTGTTACATTAATTATGGAAAACTAGGCAGAGGAATGGAATCATCTTGATTTTAAAAAAGTGTGATTAAAAAAATTCAGTGGCAGAACATCTTCAACCAATATTTCCACCATGCCTCCTTTGTTACTTTCTTTAGTGACTGCATAGCTTATGCAGCCTCTGGCAAAATAAAACATATTCAGAATAGACTGCTGCAATCTAGTATGCAAATAGTGCATTCTTATGGATTATGGTTTTATTCTTTGTGCCGGTTGGTTATATGTAACACCTTCTATTAATAAGAGAAGGTTACACACATTCAGCCAATCAAAGAAGCTGACAGGCTGGGCTTTCTTAATCGCTTTATAATTGGATTCTTCTGTAACCTGTATTGTGTGCATTTATCAGAGAAGTCTCCATCAAAAGAGGTCAGCAAAAGCATTCCCCTGATCTTCACTGCCCTTTTCATAATGGCGATTGCTCATTTACACTTTGGTAGATCACGGGTTTTCTTTATGGCCTCTGTGACTGTCCTAACATTTGTTTTAAATGAAATGTACTTGCACAAAATTTGACAGACTGCCCCCAAGCTGTACTAGAATATGGACTAAAATAGCAGAAATACCAAAGGGCAGTCCTTTTTACAAACCTTTAGCTTTGTTTCCTTTAAAAAAAAATAAAAAATAAAGTGGAGTGCATATTACATTCTCCTTTCACTCCCATAAATAATGAACTCTGTTCCTGCAGCAAAGAAGGCTTTATGGATTTATTGTCCAGCATGTCCATGCCTGTCCCCTGCACTATGGCAGAATTCACTAAACAAAATCCATCTTTGGCAGCATTGTATGCCAGGGTGAGCACAAAAGGGGACTGCTCTACATGTACATTTTCAACAGCCTTGAAAAGTGTCCCTCTTTGGGTTATTTTGAAGAGACTACATCAAAACAGAATGAAACGTTTCACCCATGCAGAGTGAGTGCAGTCAGGGTTCTTTGTGGCTTATGAGTGAACTGGCTTTACTCTTACTCATTTTGCTTTCCTTCATTAACATGGCCTCCCACATTTCACATATGAAAACCAAGACCCTCTGTGGCCCTGTGGCCAAGCAACATCAGAGTGTGGTCAAGACTGCAAAAGCTGTTAATGAGAAAGAGGCTGCAGCAGTTTGCTTTTGCTCTTGTCTTACCGGGAAGAGCAAGATTCCACCCCTTCTTTCTTCTCTCCCCTGCTGAGTTAATTGAGTGCAAACTACTTTTACATTTTGAATTCAATTTTCAGCAATTGAAGTAAGAGGAGGACAAAGGTGGAAAGTATGAGGGGGAGAGAGAAACTGGAACATTTTAAAAGCAGCTGAAAAAGTGGGCTGACAGAAGATTTAATTATGACTGTCCCTGCTAAATCAGGAAGGTTGGAAGGCATGTATTAATGTTGTGATGTAACTACCTCTGACTGATTTTGGGGTGCTTTGATGTCATCATAACCACTACATCAGGGGTGGACATACTCTAGACCTCGGAAGGCCTCATGCTGCCATTTTTGGCTTCTCCAAAAGGCCACAGCACATTATTATGGTTGCCATTCTAGTGGACCAGAAGTGACGTTTTACCAACTCTGCTTGAATCACTTGCTTAAGATCAGCAGAATCACATCCATGTACAGTTGTTGTTCTTTTTTCTTTGGTTTGCCAATATTTAATATTTGATGCACTCTAATAAATAAAATAACAAACAAAAAAGTGGTGTTTTATCACTTTTGTTTGCTGTTTAGAGGGAAATAGAAGTTGTTTTGGGGTGGGGCCCTCAGAACTAGATAGGAATGTCATAATTCAGGCCCACTTAGTATTTTTGGCCCCAAAGCTCCATTTTGGGGGTCAGTTTTTCTTCAGGCAGAGGTCCAGTATGTGTATGTGGGGGAGGTGACAACCCTGGATTGGCCAGCCCAGGTATAAATACTTGGAGCCTGGCTTTATGCCCTTGCATGGTTAAAAGAGTGAAATTCTTTCTGCTATTGCAATGATGGGAGACCTTTGGCTTTCTAGGTGTTCTGGACAACTCTCACATGGCCTTGCTAGGTAGGTCCAGGAGTGTAGTTACTGGAAGGAAGGGGACAAAATGAATGCATTGCTTCTCAAATAAGAATTCTGCTGCACTCCTTGAAATTTCCCTTCAGTCTCCAAATTTCTAGCATTGCAGTAACTGAAAAATTCTGTTAAGCCTTTAGAAATACAGTTTAGGCATCCCAAGAAAAGGGGGCAGGCACAGTGACAAAGGCGCACACAGCACATAGAAGAGATCTAGATGTGAACCATTTACAATGTTTCACTGTCTGCAATACTAGGAATTTAGGAATGAAGAAAAACTTCATGGAAGAGGTATAATTTTTATGGGAGCCAAAACACCCATTTTATCCATTCCCATACTTACACCCTTGGAAGATGTAGAATTCAATTAGCAGTAATTGAACTCTACATACTTACACCCTTGGAAGATGTAGAACAAAACATCTGAAAAGCCAAACTCTCCTACTGCCTTCTAGACTTCTGCAAATGACACTGAGGGCTGTGAGTTAGAGAACATTATTATTGTTTTTGCTGTTGTTGTCACCATCATCATCATTCTTGCCATCATTCCACTGTTAGGAACTAAGCACTCTCAACCTGAACTGAGATTGAGCTGAGGTGTTCTCATTGGTCTGAAGTTACTTTGCCATCGATAGGAAGAGATGGGAATGAAATGGTGGGTATCTCATTCTTGTTGATGAGCCTGACTTTAACAGATTAGATTCCCTCTCTGTTCCCTTGTCAGGGTAGAATATGTAACACTGTTGGAACATAAATGTAAAAATTCACATGATCTCAGTTCTCTACATGGCATGAAAGCATGGTCTCTTGAGCTGCCTGATTTCTTTGGTATTGAACTTGAGATATTAAAAAGAGGTGTGCACCTTGGTGGACTTAAGAGTAGATCCCAAGATGAGAGAGAATGATCTTTTTAAAAAAACCCAAAACACCTTGATGGAGCCCTTGTAGAATCCAAATGTTGGAGGATTTGTTCCACAGTTGTAAATGTGGGGAGGTCAGTGGGATAAGTTGCATGAGAAATTTTTCATTGATAGGAGTCAAGAGTTTGCTTCAGCCCTCCCCCCCACCAAAAAGGAAAGGGAACTAGAAAAAAGAAGTAGAAGTACTCTGTGTGTGCATGCATGCATGCAACTTTGCAAAATCCCAAAGGGCATGTGCATATTTTTATAGACTCTTCATTTGCAAGTATAATGCTCTTCCTTGCTAGCATGAATACTACCCTTAAATATTCCTACTAAATTAAAATGAAGATAAACATCAAATGCATAGAAACCAGCAGAGTAGAATGGTTAACAGAATGAAACTGTGAACTGGTGAGCATCCAGTTGAAATGTCTCCTGCGTTGGCCTTAAGCAAGCCACTATCTCTGAGTCTCACACACCTATCCCCTCCCTGCCTCTTTCACACACTTATCTCTAATAGAGGGATATGACACTGGCCTACTTCATGGGGATTTTGACAGGATTATTAACACAAGGTATGCAAAGTGCTTTGAGTCACTGAGCAAAAAATAAAAATCCTACATTAATAAAATATTTTGAGAAAATATTTTGGGTATGTTATATTTTGCAGTATTCTAAAGTGAAATGTCTTACTTGAAAAAGATCATACAAGTTATTTTCAAATAATCTGCTCTTTATAATCCAGTCATTCCCCCCCACACCAGTTGTATCTAAAGTTACACACCCAAAGTGACATAAATATCAGTTATGTGCTTGCTTGATTCATTCTAGTACTGTGTCTATTTTGGGCATTTCAGTTGGCCAATAAAGGTTTTGCTCTTTTGTGGATTTTGGAGTCTGTTGTATTTTGCTGCATGGCCAACATCCCTCCCTTCCCCTAGGGCAGTTCCAGTGGCACAAGTTCCAGCAGCATGGCAGAGCTGGTGGGGGTGGGTGGGGATGGGTGGGGGAGGGAGGGAGGAAGCAATCTCACCTCCCCCTCCCTTCCCCCGGTATAGTTCCAGTGGTGTGGGTTCTGGTGGCTTGGGTTCTGGTGGCACAGTGGAGTTGGTGCGGGGGTGGGTGAGGAAGGGAGGGAGGAGGGAGCTCACCTCCTTTCTCCCTTTTCCACAGGTGGGGGTGGTGTCTGCCAGTGGTGGGGGCAGCAGATATTATCCATGGATTTCATTATCCATGGTGAGGCCTGGAAACAATCTCCCACAGATGTGGGGGTGGTACTGTACATAGGAGTCATAGAATCATAGAGTTGGAAGAGATCACAAGGACTATTTAGTCCTGTCATGCAGGAATACCTTATCAAAGCATTCCCGACAGAAGGCCATCCAGCATCTATTTAGAAACCTCCAAAGAAGGAGACTCCACCACCCTATGAAGCAGTGCATTCCACCATTGAACAGCTCTTACTGTCAGGAAGTTCTTCCTAATTTTTAGGTGAAATCTCTTTTCCTGTAGCTTGAGTCCATTTCTCCATGTCCTAGTCTCTGGAGCAGCAGAAAACAAGCTTGCTCCATCCTCAGTTTGATATTTCTTCAAATATTTAAACATAGGTATCATGTCACCTCTTAGCCTTCTCTTCACTTCTCCAGGCTAAACATACCCAGTTCCCTAAGCCGCTTGTCACAGGGTATGACTTCCAGACCTCCCAATATTTTGGTCACCCTCCTCTGGACATGTTCCAGCTTGTCAATATCCTTCTGCTCTCATTCATTTCTGTTAACAACCTGGTATGCTGAGCATCAATACATGTGCTCACAAACACACACACAAAGAACAGAAGACAGTCAGCAGTCTGTTATGACCTAAATATGTGGGTGATGTGTCCAAAGATCATGGATTTTATTGGCTCAGGGTTAGTTTACATGGTGGAATGTTTAATGGCAAACATTATCCAATTATCTGAGATATTTCTAATGACTGAAAAATCTATGAAATATTGTTGGGGTGTATGAGTGTAGAAATTAAAAATTTATTAAAGATTCCAGGGAGCAAGCCCTTTAGGAATATCTTCTTAAGTAAAGTTTCTTTTAAAGTAAGCAGAGTTAAACTAGGGAAGACTGACCAAGCTCAATTTGCATTTGTATATATATGTTCTGAATCACCCAGCATTAAAGTCAAGCAGACAGAATTAAGGACAATAAAGATGTTTGCTTAAAAATGCATATCAAAAGTTTACTGATGGTATAGCAATCTCAATCTACATATTCAAAACAAATCTAGGTCCTGAACTAAGTTCAGGGTAGAAAAACTCAACCAATCTTGGGAAGTTCAGGTTAGGATAATCAAAACAGAAGTTTCTAAGTAATATAGCAGTAACATTCTCTGAGGATGCCAGCCACAGATGCAGGCGAAACATCACAAATAAACTGTTCCAGAACACAGCCTCACAGTCCGGGAAAAAACCAAGGAAAATCTAAGTAACATCTATATTTCCTCAGAAAGAGAGGTGTTTGTAGGTAAGCGAGAGCTCATCTCTCTTCTTTGTGTTTGGAGGTCAGATGCATGGTAGGAATGGGAGAAAAGGGAAGGAAGAAGCCTCGTGGAGAAGCTGCAAAACCCCAGAAGAAACAAAGCATCATAAAACATTTAAATTAGGAGGCTGTGTGATGAATGACTCAATAGTCACCCCATAGCTCCAAATGGCTAAGACAGCCTGAGATGAGAAGAGGGATAAAAACTTAAGTATGCAAGGAGTTTCATAAACTTACTAAGCAGGGGTGCAAGAAGAATGCTACATTTCCCACAAATATTACATAGAATGAATATATAGTTAGCAAAATTTCCTTCCTTCCTTCCTTCCTTCCCAAAATGTTTGTATCACTGGAAAAATGCTCTATGTATATCTATAGATAAGTTCACATTAAAAATAATAGAAAAACACAGTTAAAAATCATAACACAGCATTTTAAAACAGTACAGAGCTTATGGAAATTTTCAGATGCGATTTTCGGGTCTATATATTCCAAAACAGCTCCGTTGCTGCCGCGCAGCAGGGGAGCAGTTTTGGATGATGCCCTTCCTCTGCCGAACCCCTCTGTGTCACTTCCATGACAGAATGGAGGAAGCCGCATCATATTTCACTCACGATTGTTGCCTGTGAGTGAAATATGATGCGGCTTCCTCCATTCTGTCACGGAAGTGACACGGAGGGGTTCGGCAGAGGAATGGTGTCGTCCAAAACTGCTCCCATGCCGCACGGCAGCAACAGAGCTGTTTTGGAATATATAGACCCAAAAATCACATCTGAAAATCTCCTATGTCTAGAAACTTAGACAAAACCAGTGACTGCCTCATAGCTGGGGAAAAGTTTCAGCTATGGGCAGAAAATATACAAGAGTTTAGGGAACCCTAACTTTCTTCAGGGGCACAACAACATGCTATGTACCCCCTTGTAACTTTTCCTGCATAAAGAACTGATCATAGAGAAGGGTCTTGGTGATCCAAAGGAACAGGAGTTTTGACACAAGAGAAGAGGTCATATTGTGGGTACAAAAAAGAAAAGAGAAGAAGGAGGAAAGAAAGCTGATGTGCCTTTAAAATGTGAATTATTCCTTTTGGATAGAGTACTAGGGAGAAAATTAAATTACAAAATAGATTCACAAAAATGAGAAAGATCGCAAATACACTTCCTAATATATATCCCATAAAAGCAAACAAAATTTCCAGATCGGAACATCTCCTGAGGGCAAACTAGTACTATTTGCTCAGGAGGAGAAAAAAAATATGTTCCCAATATTATTAGGTTAGATTTATAGTGGTGTGGAACTACTTTTCAGTATGCTAAGGATGCCCGAAATGAAGTCTTAATAGGAAATATTAGGAGATCACATCCTTGAGGGACAGCTTTCCCTGAAATTAGCAGAGAGCTACTTAAAAGCAAGGTGAATGTAGGGCAGATCTGTTGAAAGTCGGTCTATCCTTTGAATTTCAGAAACGATGGCAACCACAGCTCATGCTTCAAGTAAAAATTGGATTCTATTTTCATAAGGGTTTTAAATGTTTGCTTCTGAGGAAATAGAAGCTGAGTAAAATATGAAGCTTCCCCTTCCAGTGGTTTTACAGCACTTTCAGACTGTAGCTACTCTGTAGTTTAGATCAAAGGCAGTGGGGTAGGGAAGCAAAGATAAGCACAGTTCTAACATCACAGATGACTACCACTCCAGCTGGCTTAGTCAAGTTTGCACCCATTTTTTTCCATGTTGTACCTGCAGTGGCTTGTATAAAATGGAACTGTTACCAGACCCCTTTGAGCTGAATTTAATGACATCTGCTGAATGGGTGTTGGTGCCAGTCCAAAGCTACTGCTGTAGAGTCCATCATCAACTGTGCACAAAATTATACAAAGTGCACATTGCTGAGAAAACAGTCAGGCTCCAAGCCAGGGAGATTGTATTACCTCCAGCTATTTGAAAGTGCTTTAAAAGGACTTCAGTATAGCTGCAAGCTTTACAACCTGTGCCCAAACAATGGGGCCCAGGAGGTTATGGTCCTTAGCTTATAGCAGTGACCCCTATGGATCAGGGTTGTGTCGAAGATGATGACTGCCTCCAGCCTAGACAAATGTACATCGGTAATAACTTCTGCTTGGCATCTAGCAGGGGGAGGGAGAGAAACTAGGGACTAGGGGTATGAATCTTCATTTCTTTTTGTTATTGCATTGAAAAATGATTAGTTTCAAAAGCTTTCTCCCTGCTGGAAACGATTACAAGATTTTTTGTCTTGTTAATTCCCCCCCCCACATACCTCAGAACTATTTTGGGGGATAATTTGGTTGTTCAAAATTTTTGCTTTTTGTGTAAAACCCTTGGTTTTTTCACAAAATGTAACACTTTATGCAGAAAATGCAATGTTTTCTGTACAAAAAAAGTGTTTTTAGGGTTTTTTTGTCACCAGTACCCTGATGGCATCCAACTCTATAGAGATTATCAGACGTGTTAAAAGTGGTGTTATAGGAATGCCAGGAGATTGCAAAAGGGCTCCCTTTTCAGATGACACCATTCCCCCCTAGTTATGCACCTGTTCTGCTGCTGTTCCACTAGTGCTGTTTTTTATTGATGGGAGAAGCTGTCAATAGATCCCCTCCTCCATTTCTGTCATGGATGTTCCTCCGTGTGACAGGGTGCCCCATTATGTTGGAGAGATCCCAGCGTCAATGGGCAGACCTTGCCAGAATACGTCCAGGTCAGGTGAGATCAGGACATCCAGGTAAGTGACACATTTGTTATGACCCACCCTGGATTACTTCTACCTTTTAAAGTGTGTTTTTGTGCTGGCTATAATTTTTCATGTTTTTTTTTAATTTTTGAACTAACCATTCAATTACTCAAATTTACGTATACTCCCCAACAGGGGTTCACAATATATAAACTCCACACACACTCCTACCCAGCCATTCTCTGAAGATGCCAGCCACAGATACAGGCGAAACATCAGGAAAAAACTATTCCAGAACACGGCCTCATGGCCTGGAAGAAAACCAAGGAAAATCTATGGATGCCGGCCGTGAAAGCCTTTGACTTCACATTAAAATATTCACTTTATACAGAATTTTCCCAGAGAACAATGGGTCACTCCAGTGCAGTAGATCTCTGAGGAGTTTTTTTTTACCAACTGTTATGTCAGGGTATGATAGAACATTCAATCCCTGGCAGAAGCCAAAAACTGTCTCAGCAGACTAGGTAGCAACCCTTTCCCATGAATACTCACACACAGTGTGTTTGGCATCCAGAAAACAGGAGGTGCTTTTAATCTTCAAAGTTTCAGCTATTCACAGTATGTACAAGCAAAGTGCTAGGCCAGGCAACTCAGGATCATAGGAAGAAAATGAACACTGTTCTGGCTCTCTTATATACATATCAGCACAGCATTGGCTTATTCAGGCACATGGTCACATTGCATCAGATTTCCATACTCATGGCTTTGTACTCTAGTAACCCTTCTTCTGATGCAATCCTTCTCATGCAGCTGTAGCATGAGTAGGCATGACTGGCAGTTCATGGAGTCAGTCATCATGACTCAGCATGATTTCTGCAGTTATTTGGCCATTTTAAAACTTAGGGTTCAGTAACCAATTCCTGACATGTTAAGCCAATGAAGAATTAAAAGAAATCCATTACTGGCACTGATCTTGTTGTACCTGTGAGAGAGCAGCACTGCAAGGAACTCCTCTATAGTGCTCATACAATAGCTAGAAATCAGTCTACACATGAGGGAGCAAAATTCAGGACTTGGTAAAAGCAAGAGATTATTACTGATGAATCCTCTTCTTTGGGTAATTTTTCATTCAAATTTATGGGGTATACAGATTAAGAGATTTAAATTTATACACTGATAGTGTTAGCATTCAGGAAGTGTTTGAATATAAAATGGGAATCAGGTGTACTTTAATTACCCTTTACTGCATCTCATTAGTGTTTAAAGAGGCAAGCATGGATGGCGATGTCTTAAGACGTGTTCCTCTTTGGGGCTGACAGAGTAAAACTGGAGAGGGCTCCTGTACCTTAAATAGTTGTGTAAAAGACAGAATTCCATTAAAGGCACAGGAGTCTTCTGTAGTTTTCACACTGACAACGTTAGTGCCTATAAGTTTCTATTCTATTCAAGTTTCTGTTCTATTCAATGGATAAAAACATCACTGGTGTGATGGGATGAGAAGATCACTCTTAGAGTTTTGTTTTGTTTGTTTTGTTTTGGACTACAGCTCCCAAAATCACCCAGGCAGCATGGCCACTAGACATGCTGGTGGTGGTGGGGATTCTGGAAATTGTTGTTTTAAAAGGTAACATTTCTACATTCTGGAAAATGTGCATTTGGAAATCAGATTGATGAAGGCATAAAGGGCTAAATCCAAATTGGACTCCCAGGTGTGTGTGTGTGTGTGCGTGCATGTGTGCGAGAGAGAGAGAGAGAGAGAGAGAGAATTCCCAACAAGTTAAGGGCTGGGAAAATTTGCCCTCATGGTTGACTGTATAGTTCTTCTACTTTATCCCAATACCTGGAAAACTCCCATGAGAAAAGTTACTCTTTTGTGAGATTGTGGCAAAGACTGCTTATAACAGATCTTGCTGGAAGCAGGAGGAGATGGGGGACAAAGGAAAGTATGAGATGACAAGACAAGGAGACGTGCAAATTAGTATCTTTACAGTGAGAATCAAAACAGAGGCAAACTGGAGCTCTGATGTGTGGCAGAAATAGATGCACAGATCTGAATGTTGGCATATTTAGTTCATCAGTGAAAAAGATACCAGGGAATGAGCAAATGACTTACAGTACATCCATGGAAGTGCTGGTGAACTGCTTGCATCCAAAAAGTTGCCACTTCATCTCTAATGAATGAAAACATTAATGTATGCAGCTCCCTTTTCAGAACTTTTCTTTCATGTCTTGACTTAGCCTTCTTAGGAAAAACCAAAACACACCAACAACCTAGAGGGGAATTTCTAACCCTGATAAGTGTGCTCCTCACTATAACAAAAAAAGTGTCAAAGCTGCATATTCCCATTTTTACTTTCATTTATTTATGTTTACTACATTTATATCGCACCAACCATATGGTCAGTTCAGGGTGACATATAGACTTCCCCTCCCTAAGTTTATTCTCACAACCCTGGCCAAGTAGTTTAGTCTGAAAGATAGGGGCCCAAGCATATTGATTGACCTGGCCCGCTATCCAGCCCTAGTCTAACACTCAGTGTAACTGCTACACAGTCTTATTGCTACTTTTTAATAGATCTATGACTCATATCTTTATTGTTTCATGAAACAACTTTTCATAGCCAAATACAAACAGGTCAAAACTGAAGGGTCTAACAAAGAGCATCAAAGGGCAGGATGGGCTCTCTAGCCTTATGGCAACCGTCCTAGGAGAAGGAAAACTCTAATCCTAAACCCGGGCAGATGGTGCTCATCCAACCTTGTAAGGTCAACCATCTAAGAGAAGGAAACTCTAATCAAACCTATGGCCCGAGGATCTCACTGCTACCGTCCATGCTTGCAAGGCCAGCAGATGAACCTTTGGTTTAAAGGGTGAGGGCAGTTCTGTGCATGCTACGCTCCACCAGAAAAATCCATTGCACAGGCTCAAAGGACTGGGTCGTGTGTGGCCAAGCAACATCAGAGTGTGGTCAAGATGGCAAAAGTTATTAATGAGGAAGAGCATGTAAGCTAACAGATGCTGCAGCAGTTTGCTTTTGTCTCAGCCTACTGGGAAGGACAAGATTCTGCCCAGTCCTTTCTCTCCTCTGAATTAATGGAGTACCAACTGCTTTTGCAGTTTGAACTCAGTTTGCATTAATGGATGTCTCTCTCTGGCTTTTCTTCGCAAACAAAGATTCAGGAAGGACTCATCCCACAATTTCTGCAAGCGCGCTGATGACTGAAAAGGCCAATCTGAGATAAACATGTCTGGTTGCAGAAAGCACAGCAGAAAGTCTCCTTTGGTGATATTTCCAGGTTATGATTCTTTCTGCATTGTCGTTTCTCTTCAAGACTTGTTCGGCGTGAGTTCTCAAATAAGGCTGCAGCATTGTGGATAGTGCATCTCCATGCCTCCCGATGTTAGGCCAGGGCGGATCATTGTTGGTGATCAATTTGGCTGAGCCTGAGATGTTGTTTCAGGGAGTCCTTGTATCGCTTTTTTGGAGCACCCCTCTTATGCTGACCCATGGTGAGTTCATCCTAGAGTACTATTTTTGGGAGGCGATGGTCCTCCATCCTAGAAACATGCCCTGCCCAGCACAGCTGTGTTCTCAATATCATTGCCTCAATGCTGGTGATCCCTGCTTGCTCAAGGACAGCAACATTTATCACGTAGTCAGTCCAGTGTATATTTAGGATTGTGCATATACAGTGCTGATGAAAGCGTTTGAGAAGTCCTAAGTGTTAATGGATGTAAACCAAGGAGAAAGGGGGGGTTGGGGTGGAGGAGGAGATAGAAACTGGGACATTTTAAAAGCAGCTGAAACAGAGGATTAATTGGGACTGTCTGGCCAAATCAAGACACTTGGAAGTTATGGAAATATATTATAGTGATGCATATTAGAAGTGCTGCCTCCTTTTTTTTTTTTTTTTTTAATGTTGCCTTTGTGGAAAATACTTACGGCTTGAATGCACATGATAGTTTTACTGTATCAAGACAAGGAACTTTGCCAGTCCTCCCCAGAATATGTTGGTTATGTTAGATGTAAACTGTGGTTATCGCCTGTTGAGTTTTCATACACCCCCACAGCCTGTAACCAGTGCCCGAGATAGAGCTTAGGCTTTCCACTATCTGTAGATAAACTTGGCATTAACATGATATTCTTGGTACAGCAATTAAAGCATAGAATGTAATGCATGCATGAGCCCTCAGTGTCACAGAAGCTGTTGTGAAATCACAAAGAAGCTCATTAGCAATTAGGCCTTGTTTATACATTCCATGATTTCAAGATGCTCAACCTTGTTTGTGTCTGTGGGTATATGGATGTGTGTGTTGCAGAATATAAAGCAATATTTCATTACCCAGAAATCCCAGTTCTAAAAATTCCTTTATCTGAACTCTTCATGTACAACATAAACCAGGGACTCACTCACACTACATAATTATGGCACTATGATTACACTTTAATGGCCATAGTTCCATTCTATGGAATCCTAATTAATATAAATAAAAGTTTTTGTCAGGAATTAGAGACTGAACTTCATTATACGTTGAGGATGGAGCAGACATGTTTTCTGCTGCTCCAGAGGCTGGAACATGGAGCAATGGATGCAAGCTCCAGGAACAGAGATTCCGCCTCAACATGAGGAGGAACTTTCTGACAGCAAGACCTGTTCAGCAGTGGAACACACTCCCTTGGAGGGTGGTAGGGTCTCCTTCCTTGGAGGTCTTTCAACAGAGGCTGGATGACCATCTGTCAGGGATGCTTTGATCATGATTTCCTGCATGGCAGGGGGTTTGACTTGATGGCCCTCGTGGTCTCTTCCAACTCTACAATTCAATTCTATAAAATGGCCAAACAACTGCAGAGTCATGCTGAGTCATAATGGCTGACTCCATGAACTGCCTAGTCATGCCACAGCTACAGAAGGAGGGTTCTTACTGATGTGTAAGATCATGTGATTGAGTAAGCCAATGCCCTCTAACTGTGTATATAAGAGAGCTCAGAAAAAAGCTCACTTCTGTTCTTCTTGTGAATGCTGATGCCTCATGAAGCAGTTCTTCCATCAATTATAAACATTTGTACATATTTTAACTGCTTGACTTTGAAGATAAAAGTGCCTCCTGCTTATTTGGATGTCATACACTCTGTGCGTGAGTATTCTTGGTAATGGGTTGCTGCTAAGTCTGCTGAGATAGTTTTTTGGCTTCTGCCAGGGATTGAGTGTACTATCATCCCCTGACAGTGGTTATGGGCCCAGATGATTGATCTCAGATTAGATAAGGTGCACTCTGAAAAGTTCTGAGAATATTTTTTGAGTGTTTTTTGTTAGTTGGCTGTGAAACAGTTAAATTTCAGCCAGGCTCTGTGTTAGAGCTATCTTCAAGCAGCCTTGAAGAGCTGCCAGCTGCCAGCTGTTTGTATTTCATAGCTGGAAAAAAATTTTTATTCAGACAGCACAATGGCAGATACTAGCCATGTTCCTTTTGAGAAATTGGCTGATGGAAACTATCCAACCTGGAGTTTATATATGGAGGCTTTATTAATTTAAGGACAATTTGTGGCATGTTTTGGAAAATGAAAGTGTGATCCCAGAGGGTTCAGAAGATGAGATAGAAGTGTTCAGGCTAGCAGACCAGAAGGCTAGAGCTGCAATTCTCTTATTGCTCAGCCCCTCCCAGTTAATACATGTAGCCCCAGTAAAGAGAGCCTTTCAGCTTTGGACAGCTTTGAAAATGGTTCATCAGAATTTGTCCTGCCTCTCAAAGATGATATGGACTAAGAGACTTTATAACACAAAGCTGTCTATGTGAAAGGCTGCGTGAAAGCTCATTTGGAGGAAATGCAGCAGAATTTTCAAGAGGTGGCCAATAGAGGGGTGGACATTCCAGAAGCCCATAAGTGTTTTATTTTATTGGGCAGTTTGCCAAATGAATGGGATTTCCTAATGCACAGTCTGCATAGCACTAGAGACTGTGATTTGTCTGTAGACCTGGTACCTGGGTGTATTCTGGAAGAAGTCCAATGCAAGCAATTTGATTCCCGGATGGAGGGGAATAAACAGCCACAAATTACCAGATGCAATTGGGAGAGCACTCAAACACACCTAGAGACATCTGATGTGGAGGAGAGAGCCTGCAGCTACATTTAATGCTGTTAAAGATGCAAAAAGCCTGGACATTTTCAGAAGGACTGTAAGATGCCTGCACCAGATAGGAGGTGTGCATCCTTTCAGGCTGCAAACCATGCCTTCATATCACAGCACCATCCTGATGGTACTGAGGAAAGAATTTGGTTACTTGATAGTGGGGTGACATACAACATGGTAAATGATGTAAATCTGTTAAGTAATGTTAAAAACGCTTCCGTAACCAATATTACCCTTGCAGATGGTACTCCCAGCAAGGTGCAGAAAATGGGCACTACACATGTGCCATCTTTTGGTAAAGATTTTGAAAATGAGTTATGTGTTAGCGAACTAGAGAATTGTATATTGAGTGTGTCTCAAATGACTACTGATAGTTATAAAGTGATATTTGAGGGGGAACACTTAAGAGAAAAGCATAACATGAATAATGTCTGTCCAAAAGGGGTAAAGAAACATGGGTTCTATTACATGTTGCCTAAAGGGAAGGTGGCAAATGTGAACCCTGCAGACACTGTGCCTCTACATGATAAGTGTGTTCATTACTACCACAGGCTAATGGGACATGCTAGTTACAAAGGGTTAAAGGAGCCGGCAAAAGTATGCCCTGGTTTAAACATGAAACACTGCCCAAGATTCTTAGAATGTGCTGTGTGCAGGAAAGTTAAGGTGAAGGCTTTCCCTATTGCCAAAACCCCCCTCAATGTATCACCAACAGACCCTTTTAAGTTGTCCATGCTGATTTAGCAACCCCCTATAAGCCCACTGAAGGGTGTAACCACTATTTATTTGTGATAGTGGACAGATACACTAGATACACATACGTATACTTACTGAAGGAGAAAAATCAGGCTGCAGACAGGTTCCATAAGTGGGTGAATGCGGTGGAATGCAAATTTCCTTCTCATAAGGTTTCCAGTCTAGTGATGGATAGGGGAGGGGAATTCTTACCCAACAGTCTGCAGACCTGGATGAGTAGGAGGGGCATTAGATGCAAGATTACAAACCCAGCATCTCCAGGGGAGGATGGGCTTGCAGAAAGGAAAACTGGGATGTTGAAGTGCATGATGGAATGCGTGATGGAAGATGCACAAGCCCCAGCTGGGCTGTGGGGAGAGGCAGTGAAGCTGCTGCTTACCATTAAATGGACGTCTAGCGTCAACCAGCCCCCATATTGTCTATTGTATTGTAGAGCACCAATCCTCAAGCATCTGAGGATTTTTGGGCAGTATGCAAATGTACTGATTCACCTGAGCCTAAGGAAGCCTGGGCAGCCTAAAACCAGGAGGCTGCATTTCCTTAGCTATGAGGGTAATAATTACCGGTACATGTTTTCTTTCCGTCTTGGAAAGGTGGTGTTCTCCAGGAGTGCAAATTTTGAAACTCACTCAGGGTGGGACAGAATGCATTGCATTCAGGAGGTATTTGTTCCCTTGGGGAGGGATATGCCAACTACTCTCAAAAGTCCCACAAATGGAGGGGTGGCAATGCCTGATGATGAAGGGGAGGCACAGGAAGAAAAGCCTTGCACTTCACACGCCACTCCAATACACACACCACCACAAACAAGCATTTAGGCTGACACAGGGAGAGATAGCAGCAGCAGTGCAAGTGAAGATAAGCCCTGGTGGCGCAGTGGTTAAATGCTAGTACTGCAAGGCACTACGTTGCAAGTTCTATTCCAGAGGAGCTCCAAGGTTCACTCAGCCTTCCATCCTTTCGTAGGTCACTAAAACGAGTACCCAGCTTGTGGGGGCAATTAGCTAACACACATTGGAAGCTGCTTCTTGCAGTGTAGTTGTGTAAATTCCTATTGCTTAAAACAATTTGTAAGCTGCTTTGATAGCCTTGTGTCTGAAGGGGGGGGGTATAAATAAATAAATAGGATGAGTCAGGCAGAACTAGGGTACTCATTCCCAGACGGTCAAGGAGGGTTAGAAAGGCTCCTGACAGGTTTGTTGTTCAGGAAGCCAGGCTATGCAATGTCATGGCAGAGGAGCCTGTAAGTTTTCAGGATCTAAAACTTCCCCAGGAAGAGCAGGAGAAGTGGAACACAGCCATGTACTCTGAGTTCGAGTCACTGGTTGAGAGGAAAGTGTTCCAGGTAGTAGAGAGGCCCAAAGACCAAAAGGTTGTCAGTTGCAGGAGGGTGTACAAGCTTAAGGACATGCCTGATGGGACACAAAAGCGTAAGGCACGCTTAGTTGCAAAAGGCTTTTTGCAGGAGCGCTACACCAATTTTGACAAAACCTTTTTGCCCACAGCAAAGCCAGAAAGTCTTAGGTTAGTGTTAGCTATAGCAGCCAAGAGGCAGATGGTTGTGCAACACTTTGACTTTGAAACAGCATACCTGAATGCTGATCTTGAAGAGACAGTGTTCATGGAACAAGCCCCAGGGTATGACAGTGCAGGTGAGAGCAAGGTGTACTTGTTATGCAAAGTGCTCTACATCTTGAAACAAAGCACACACTGCTGGAACAAGTGCATACACCAAGTTTTGGTGTCACTAGGTTACACAAGGAGCATCGCAGATGCCTGTGTGTACACAAAGGGGGAAGGTGATAATGCTGTCATGGTAGTTATCTATGTGGATGACCTTTGTGTGGCAGCAAAGAGTGCCAGTGATGTCAAGAAAGTTCAGGTAGAGTTAGAAAGCCAGTCCAAGTTGAAGGACTTAGGCAGCCTGAGGTGTTATCTAGGTGTAGAAGTAGAAAGAACTGGTCTTGGAGAATTTTTCCTAAGTCAGAAGAAGAAAATTGACAGTCTTGTGGCCAGGTGTGGGCTTAGTGAAGCTAAAGTGGTCAGGACACCAATGACCATTGATTTTGTGAACTTAGAGGCAGAACAGGAGTTTGAGAGGCCAGATCTGTACCACTCAGTGATAGGCAGTCTGTTGTTTATTGCAAACAACACAAGGCCTGACATCAGTTTTGCTGCTGGGGTGCTCAGCAGAAGAGTCTTCAAGTCAGGGAGGGTGGATTGGGAAGCCCTGAAGAGTGTAGTTAGATTTCTCAAGAGGACCAGGGACATGTGTTTGAAGCTGGCAGGAAGTCAGGTGACCCTGGAGTGCTATGTGGACAGCTCTTTTGCAGCTAAGACTTCAGAGAGGAAGTCAGTGACCGGGTTGGTGGTCAGATATGCAGAGAGCCCCATAGTGTGGAGATCAAGAAAACAGAACCATGTATCTATTAGTACCACTGAAGCTGAATTTGCAGCCTTGTCTGAGATGGCAAGTGAGGTACAATGGGTAAGACAGATGCTTGCAGACCTTGGGGAGCCATGCCAAATGCTTTTTGAGGTGCACGGGGACTCACAAACCTGCGTAGCTATGGCAGAAGTAGAAAACCTGAAATGTAGGACAAAATACATTGCAATATGCTACCAAAATGTGAGGCAATTAATACAAGAAGGTGTCTTGTGTCTGAAGTACTATCCATCTGAGGACAATGTTGCAGACCTGTTCACAAAAGCCCTTCCAGAAGGAAGCCATGATGAGTTGGCAAAGAAGCTGGGCCTTATCACTAGTGTGTAAAGTGAAAGGTGTTAAAAGGGAAAGGTCAACCGACAGACAAATGATGTCTAACAATGTATGCTGATAATGTTTTGTTGTAATGATAACATGTGTCCTGCACAGTAGTTTGACCATTTTGGAGGGGATTGTCAGGAGTTGGAGACGGAACTCCATTATAAAATTGCCGAACAACTGCAGAATCATGCTGAGTCATAATGGCTGACACCATGAACTGCCTAGTCATGCCACAGCTACAGAAGGAGGGTTCTTATTGGTGTGTAAGATCATGTGATTGAGTAAGCCAATGCCCTGTAACTGTGTATATAAGAGAGCTCAGAACAGAGCTCACTCCTTTTCTTCTTGTGAATGATGATGCGTGATGAAGTAGTTTGTCCTTCAATTGTAAATATTTGTACATATTGCAACTGCTTGACTTTGAAGATAAAAGTGCCTCCTGCATATTTGGACATCAAACACTCTGTGTGAGTATTCTTGGGAATGGGTTGCTACTAGGTCTGCTGAGATAGTTTTTGGCTTCTGCCAGGGATTGAGTGTCCTATCATCCACTGATAGTTTTTAGCATTGGATGTCTGCCCTACTTATTTTTAAAGGTTAAGATGGCAGTTCTAGAACAGTTTATCACAGAAATAGGTCTATACTCATCTTTTAATACAAGAGAAGACAACAGTAATCCCTCAGCTACTGGCCATGCTGGCTGGGGCATTCTGGAAGTTGTAGTTCAAAATGGTTACTTTGGGAAGCTCTATCAAATGCAAGGCTGAATAAGTGTTTCTCTCTCTCCTTCTGTATTGTTATTGTTGTTGTTGTGTGCCTTCAAGTCATTTCTGACTTATTGTGACCCTAAGCTGAACCTGTCATGGGGTATTCTTGGCAAGATTAGTTCAGAGGGGATTTGCCTTTGCCTTTCTCTGAGGCTGAGAGAGTATGACTTGCCCAACATCACCCAGTGGGTTTCCATGGATGAACAGGGATTCAAAACCTGTTCTTATAATTTACTTGTCTTTTAAATAGTCCTCACAGTTTCATAATGTAATTGGCTGCATCTAAATTTCATGTGACAACAGAAAACAGATCATGCACTTCCACAAGATAATCCCGTTATTAATTTCTTCTCTATTTGAATGTTTTATAGTAATGAAATTGTGAGAACATAACAAAACTTCTAACACTTGCTTTCTGATTGCTAATGAAATGAAAAAGAGCATATTGAGAAGACAGGACAGACAGAAGTGTAATTAATAAGTGCTCATTTCAGTTTTTTAACAAGAGGAAGAAAAATGGACAAGACACTGTTTATTCCTTAAACTGGCCCATTTTCAATTCATGGTATTGCTTGAATGTTGCCATATGTGAATATTTCATTGTGACTGCATAATAAACAGTAATAAAAATAAAACCTTTTAAAAAGGGCTCCAGACAAGTGACAAGAGCGATATATTTCATGCCATTGTACACAGCAAAAAGACCCAAGATGGCAACAGATGACAGATGAATGGGCTTATGATAGACTTTATTTTTGTGGTGAAATAGAGTCAAGTGTCTAACCATTATTCAGATAGTTGGAAAGTCACTGCACAGCTTGATTTTCAGATCAGCTGGTACTTGAGAGGGAGGTAGTTTTGTAAGAGATAAATGGTCATTCAGGACTGGCATCTCTTGGCTTTAAAACTATCCCAGTTTCAATCTGGGAGCATCCCCAGCCTGGACCAAGAGATATGGAGATCATGTCAGATGAGTCACAGCATCCCCAGGGTCAAGAGAAAGTGAGGTAGTGTTGCCAAATCAGTATGGCCTGGATCTTGAGTGCCACTACAGTGGTTTCATGGGTCTATAGCGCAGTAGATGACCATCAAAGTTCTTCACAGGATGAGGGTCCTGCAACAAATGTTGCATAGGAATGTGGGGTTTTCCCACAAAGTCCATATACATGAAGTTATTGGATTCCCCTGAGTCTATCATAGCTCTTACCTGGGAGGGTATCCCTTGGTATCCCATAAGGTAGCAGCTACAAGCAGGGGGTCATGAGAGGGCTCACCTGTTGTCTGGAGTTGAACCAGACTTTGCCATCTCAGGCCAAGGAGCCCATTTAGGCCTGGGATGGCCCATTTCCAAGGGGTGTGGGACATCCCCCTTCTGCAGGACAGTTTCTGCTGAAATGGCCATAAGTGCCACAGTACAGGCAGAGTCCTGCGTGCCTCCAACACTCTTTCTCTTCCAATGGAAGTAGAAGTTGAGCCCCAGCCCTCTGCTTAGGCTCCACTGTTGCACTGGGCACCAATGATGCTGGTTCTACCAATGAGGAGGCAGGGATACAAGAGGTAAGTGCAGCCCTGGGCATTGGCACTTGACAAGGCTGGTGGCAGGTTTGCAGCCACCAATCAATCTGCAAGCATCACTCAATCAATTTCTGCAGGGAAACAGGAGGAGTCAATCCAAGCCAGTTTGCCCATGATGTCACCAGCCAAGTCATCTTTATACCATCCTGCAGAGTTGCATCATTCCAGGCCACGTCCTGAGCCAAGGAAGGCAATAGTATGAGTGGCAACAAACTCCTTCTCTCGGCAGAGGTGACAGATGCATCATTTAGCAGTTTTGGGTGGCATGGGGTCCTCCTATACCCATCAAATTTCCTTCAGAAAGTCAGCAAGGTTGCCCAGGTGTAGGTTTGACTGAAGAACAAAAGGGGTGGCCCATTTTGCAGCTAGGCAAGTAAGCAGGCTGATTATAAATGCTACCTTTACCAGATCAGTGGGGAAGTCTTTGGAACAGAGCTGCATGTATAGCTAATAAAGGCCTTGAGCTGTTCTAGGGAGCTATCTGATTTCTCTGGTGGGGACTGTTAGGTTAGAGCATGCACTGAGAACCCAAACAGGACTCAGGCAGCAATAAAATGCAGCAGAGTTGTTCCTTCAGGCATCAGAAATAAAGGCTCAGACATAGGCTTGTGTCTGAAAACCATCTTGTTCTTTACTTGAACATAATAAAGAATATATTTACAAATATATACAGCTTTTAGGAGAAAAACACATCTTCTCAATGTGAGATCATAAACAACACATCCTCACATTGTAAAGTAGTCTCTGTTAAACCCTGCCCAGCCTTGCTCCTGGGCCCAGTCAATAAGGGGGCTCACTGTCTTGGCAGTGGGCCAGTTTTTGGCTTGGCCAGCACCCCTGGATGCTCCGCCGTGCAGTGGCCCCCAGAGACCATGTGGTCAGCCAGCATGGGGGCTGCCATTGCTGGCCTTCTCCTTCCCAGCCTGCCTTGTGGCTGGGAGGGAGTGGGAAAGTGGGAGCCAATCAGGGCAGGCCAGCCCTGCCTCGATTGGCTCCGGAAGTGGAGAGAGGCGGGTCATCCAGCTGCACTTCCAGCATGGTTGGATGATGGAGGGGCCTGTGACGGGGCCAGTATAAAAACTGGCTTCAAGCATTGGACCCTTCAGATTGGTTCAACTCAAGCCGAAGATTTGCTCACCCTCCCTATGTTTTAGATTGTTCTTGCTTCAGTATGGTGTTATTGCATTATCTTGTTGTTCTTGCATTTATTATGTTCTTGCATTTATTTGTTGCAATTTACAGGCAGATGGCATGGGTCCTGATCCAGGTAAAGGGGGGGTGAAGGGGGTCTCCATCAAGTGCAAGTGCAAGTTCAAGTTCACAGAGACCCCCCTTTTTTGTTTAATTAACACCTTTTTTACAAGGGAGGGGAGAGTGTCGAGCGGGGCGGCTTGCCCAACAGCTCTCCCCTCCATGAGGGTCAGTGGTGCCGACAGGAGTCCATTGGCCAACATTGGTTTGGGCAATGAGCAGATCACGACCCATGCATGAATGCCAACCATTTTGTAGCCATCAGCAAGTTGCAGCCCTTTTATGGCCAATCATTATCTACTAACCTGTACCTAATCATTATCCTATTTTGTACTCAATACAATTGTTAACCACATTTTGGCATACATGTCTTCATTGGGGAGGAGAGTGGGGCGTACGGGTCCACAAGGATACAATTTCTAGGTTGCAAACTGTCATTTGCTCAGAGCTCTTGCCTTGCAAACCTTGCAAACTGTTACATCTCAGCCTCAGCTCTTTATAGAATAAATCTACAGTATTTGGACTGCATGTCCCAAAATCCTGACAGGGACACAGGACACTTCTGTCAAGGAGGCTGTGGTGGAAGCAGTGGTTGCTGCTGGTTAAGCTGTGCCTGCAGATTGGCCACAATTGCAGTGAGCTGATTTACTTGCTCAATCAGAGCCTTGTGCTGTTGGATAAATGCCTCCATGCTACCAGCATTGGGTTGTGACCGTTTGGCATTCTTTTTTTTTAAAAAAAAAAAACTTGGACTGGCTACGATTTGCAACTCTGTTTTACTCCTTGCTGGCTTTGTTTTTCTGGAGTACTGACTTGCGGTATGACTTCTGGTCTGGGTGATGGCCACCCTCTTGTTCCTCCCTTCATCCTGCTTGGATAGCCTGTGGCTGACTTGGACTGGATTAACTGTGTGACAGCTCTTGTACTCCAATCACCTGTTTCCTGGGACACTTTCTGAAGCATAGGACAATTGCGTATATTCCTTTAATGGGCATAGCTTTATTGCTACACTCCATTATTCAGGCATTCTAGCTAGAATATGCAATTTCAGTAAGTTCACAGCCAATGATTTCTATTTATTTGGCAGTTGTTTTCATGGCATGTGGTATCAAAATGGGAAGAAGGTTGCTGACATGTCACATCCGAGGAAATAAAATGCACTGATAAAGGGACTTATTAGGTTGCAGCATGAGAAACTGTCTAAACTGGGAGCTTACAAAATCCAGTCATGATAAATTATGTCCCTGCATTTTAAAACACCCTCAGTGCTCTAATAACAATAAACAACCTCTCCAGATAAATCTGTTTGGCACAAGATACACTTTTCTTTATTAAAGGCCTGTGGTAGGTCCATTTGAAGAATGACGACTCTCCATAGCCATTTCAAATTCAATTTGTCCCACACTGGGAGATAAATATTTTTTTTAACTCATGTTTGAGCATTAACTCCTCAGAGAAGTAGGCATTGCAGTGTTGCAAATTTGTAGTGAAATACGTGCTTCAGGACTAAATGTGCCTATAGCACAAGGAAAGTGTAAATGGTTGCTAAATAGGGCAACAGTGAAGTAGTTAAGCTTATTGGAAGAGCAGTAAGTTTTGGTTCAGCATGCAATCTGGCTAGTCTGTTCCCACTGGTAATATTTAAAGGCGATCCAGGGTAGATCTGCAGGTATTAACCATTTGGGCCTCCCAGACCTGACTTGGGAAGCTTGACAGAGTCACTTTCTTGATCCTTCAGATTTGATAAACACACCATTTAATAACATATTTTTTGTCAGGATCTTCAGCAGGTATAAATCACTGTCAGTTCCTCAAAGTAAGCCTGTCCGGTGTTGGTCTATATGTCTTGCCTATTGTACTTAACGGGCATGGGTTGGAGACTTCCAGCAAATGAGATTGATAATTTATTTATTTATTGGATTTATATCCTGGCTTTCTCCCAAGATGGAATTGATATGCTGTTAATCATACTCACTAGATACACTGTCAAGTAGTTGACTCCATATTTGTGCTCAAAATGTGATTTCCAGTGCACCACTACATAACTACCATGCTCCCAGTACACCACTGGGAAGTACATTGACACACGACAAAAAATCTTCTCAATATCATGGGGAAAAGAATTCTCTGTTGACCCTCCTACAGGACTGTATAACTTCTCTGGATTAGATGTTTTGCGTAGTGCTACTGCTGCCACACCCATGGTGGTGTATCAGCAAACAGTGTAGTTTATTATATAATCTGAAACTGTATAAAATTTCATCCCAACCTCAGAAATAAAACTTATATCATAATTAAAGAAAAGAGGAGCTGCTGTCATCATGAACAGGCTGGACTACATACTGCAGATTAAGAAGCAATTCAATTAATAACACTCTCCAACAACATATTTTCCAAGCCCCTGTCCTCAGATGTTACTGAACAATGCCAACCAGATGAAGAAATTTCCTGCAGGTCTCTCTTTCTTTCTTTCTCTCTCCCTCCCCCCCCCCCACGGCTTTTCTTCGCAAACGAAGATTCAGGAAGGACTCATCCCGCGTTTTCTGCAAGCGCACTGATGACTAAAAAGGCCAATGTGAGATAGCCAAGTCTGGTTGCAAAAAGCACAGCAATAGGTTTCCTTGGGTCATGTTTCCGGGTTGTGATTCTTTCTGCGTTATAGTTTCTCTTCAAGACTTGTTTGGCATGAGTTCTCAAATAAGGCTGCAGCATTGTGGATAGTGCGTCTCCATGCCTCCCGATGTGAGGCCAGGGCAGACCATTGTTGGTGATCAGTTTGGCCGAGCCTGAGATGTTGTTTCAGGGAGTCCTTGTATTGCTTTTTGGAGCACCCTCTTACGCTGACTTGTGGCGAGTTCACCGTAGAGTACTATTTTTGGGAGGCGATGGTCCTCCATCCTAGAAACATGCCCTGCCCAAGACCAAATAATCAGAGACACAATGTAAAATTATGTGTTTTCTATCCACTCTTCTAAATATGCTGTGCAGTCCAGGGCACTACATAATTCAGATACCATATGGTCTATCTCCAATCTTTCTAAGGGAAAGGAATTTCAGTGCAAACCAAGAAAATATGTTTCACACATTTTTAGAAAAAGTGGTCCCTCAAGTGGTATAAGACATCTGTTTCTCACAGAATGTGATTTTCCTCACTTATGTATCTTGCATTTAGAGTTATTTATTTTATGATTGGTTGCTGGAAAGTAAAAATGGTTTGATTTGTAATTTTTATTGTTTAGGCATGCATTGCTGAGGAAAAGCATCATAAATTAATTAGTTGTAAGGCATATGCTTTCCCCTTAACTCTTAGCTTGATAATAGAACTGCTGGTTTTGGAAGCAAAATCTATTTTTTTTTTAAATGAGAAATTTAAGTGTCCCTTGGTATTTTGAGTACCAGTTATTGTAAGACCAGTTTTTAAAAAGCAATACCTTACTCTTTAACATTTGTACACTCATTCTTATATTTCAAGCTGACACGTTTTCCAAAAATAGGTATAAACTGGCAACTATTTCTGAGTGTGTTTTCCCAAGGGTATGTAGAAGACTCTTGTAAAGATTTAGAATCTAGTGGGGTCTCTGTTCGCAATCATGTGTTGGCATCCAGAATAATAAACTAGAGATCCAGAAGCTGTCCAGAAAAATAATCCAGTCAAGTGGAATCATAGACATTTTCAGCCTCTAATTAAGTCTGTCCTATAAAAGCTGTGAATTGCACCAAGCATGAACATTTGCCACTTATACAATAAAGCTATGGATTGCTCTTGCACTTTATCTTCTTTTATTCCCAGATCCAGTATTTTCTTCTTGACCTTTCCAGAACACAAAGTTTTTAGGCCTTACAATAAGGCGTTCTGCATATCTTGTCCCTTGAATGTTCTCAGTCAACCTCTCACATTGGAAATAACTACCTAATCCTTCTGATGTTACAAAGACATGCATCTTTAGCCATTTCTTGGGTGCTGGAATGGGCATGAAATGTCAGGAGCTATTTGGTGTAACTCAGTGGGTAGGGGCAGCTGAAATCATTTTGTGGCCTGAGTTGGTGCCCTCTACATACTCAAGTCAAGAAATATACTACTTAATGCCAGATAAATTGTTCTGGAATATGAAGCGGAAAACCCCACTCTTCCCTTCCCTGGCAGTAAATAGCTCACAGTTTCCTGCTCTTTCATGAACTCCAAAATCTGTAGCCTGAGCTCTTACTTTACCTAGTAAGAAGGCCAGTCCCATTAGTGGAGGGTCTCTGATGGTGGACTAGAAAAAAATTCACATATGTTGTTTCTGCTTTTTCAACAATTACACTCCCCCCTGACTAACTTTTCAATAGCGCTTTGTGTGTACAGTCAGCCCTCCATATCCATGGATTCTGCATCCATCGATTCAATCAACCATGACTTGAAAATATTTTCGGGGGAGAAATTCCAAAAAGCAAACCTTATTGTTTGCCATTTTATATAAGGGGCACCTTTTTAGTATGCCATTGTAGATAATGGGACTTGAGCATCCCTGGATTTTGGTATCCACAGGGGGCCCTGGAACCAAATCCCAGTGGATACTGAGGGCCAACTGTATTTTTGTATGCAGGGAAGAAGGAAATGCAAATAATTTTCTAAGGGAGCAGGAGCTGTGACCCACCAACCTCTTTAGGTGTTTTTTTCCTAAGAATAATCACATAAATGCATTTTTTAACAAGAGTATATTGTAGTGAATTGATGATTTAAAGGGTCTTTTTAGTGTGTTTGTTTGAAGAAGCACATTATGTGCTAGTATTATTACATGTAAAAGCAACTGAGGTATCATTCCTTTCTCATGCAAAACTGATTAAAAATGCACAGCATGGGATATAAAGCAGAGTGACACCTGGCTTCATAGCAGTGCATGTGAAAAAGATGCATGGGTTTTTGAAAACCATAAACTAAACATGTGATGTGGTGGCAAGAAAAAGTCAAATGCAATTTTAGCACATAGCAACAGAAACACAGTGGCCAGATTATGACAAGCAATGGTATTCTGCTTTGGCCACACCACACCTGAGGTCATATGCTGCGTTCTGAACACTACAGTTTAAGGATATCATCAAACAGGAACATGGCCCTGAAAGGTAAGGGGCCTGGAGATGAAATCCTATAAGGAAAGATGGAAGGAACTGTGTTTATCCTGTAAAAAACATAGCTAGGAGACAAGTGTATAATTAAGAGGCATATATTTGAAGGGGTGATATACAGATGTAGCAAATTAGTTCAAGTTACCATAAAGGATTAATTTCTAATATGGTGCTGGAGAAGAGTTCTAAGGGTACCATAGATTACCAAAAAGGCAAATAAATGGGTCTGAGAGCAGCGAAAATATCTAACTGGGGTTAACGTATTTTGGACATATCTTGGGAGGATAATTTCAGTCAAGGAAGCTATGGGTTTGAACTTGCAAGATCTTAGCAGGGTTTTTAATAGCAGGGTGTTTTGGAGGTCTCTCATCCATGGGGTTGCCAAAGTCAAAGCTAACTTGATGGCAACTAACAACAAGCATAAGTGGGGCTGAACATTAGGAGCAACATCCTGTTTCAACAGTTCAACAGCCAATTGGACTGTCTTGAAATGTGATGGATTCTTCTTTGGTCTAGATTTGTAAGCCAAGAGTAGGTGCACACCCAACAGGAATGCTGGAGTAGCAGACTCTCTGCATGAGCAGGGGACAGGACTAGATAACCTCTGAGGACTTTGCCAACTCAGTAATACAATGACCAGCACCGAACAGCTTAAAACACTCCTTCTGTGCAAACTAAGTTATCAATTGGAATTACATCCTGTATCCCAAAGGACTGAAGTATAGAGACTTGAGAACATTAGGGAAACCAGTAACATTAGTCAGTACACTTATGCAAAACATACTGTTCTGTTGCAGGCATTATGGCTTTCTTCTACAGCAGTTTTCCAAAGAATTTTGGACCAGATTCATCAAATCACTTAATAACATATGTGAGAGTACTCTCGATCCAAGGCCATTAGTTATAATGTTTGTCAGAGAAACATCTAATTCCACACATCAGCAGCTTAAAAGTGTATCATTTCTGAAGGTCAACAATCCAGTCCCTAATAGGTGAAGGCCAATGCTTAATTTTTAAGAAGAGATGTCCATGAGTTACAAGCCTGCTCATCAGCCATGGTGTATGCTTGAGAAACGTCTGCGTATTTGAGGGCAAACTCTAGTTCTTGAGTGAGAAAATATATGTTTGCAAGAACTCTTTTTTCTATGTTTTAGTTTTCACTGCTGGTGCTATACATTCTTGGCCTGAGTGCTGGTGAATTTTGGCACAAATGAAGCCTTGATTGGGCCAGATAAGATATTTCAAAGATCAGAGCAAGCCTTTAAGGTGTGCACTAGAAACTGTGGGAGACACTGTTGTATTGTGGCTGTAATGTTGTTCTAAGATCAAAGAAATGTGGGTTGAAATCATACGTAATCATGCAGCTCATTGGGTTACCTTGTGGCAATCATTCTCTCTCAGTCTAACCTACCTTGCAGGCTTGATAATCATGTCTGCCACCTTAAGCTTCCTGGAGAAAAGACAGGATATAAACAACATGTAGACTGAAAATGAATTCATCTGTGTTGTCTTGTCATTTTCACTGTAGTAGTTCCTTCTTCTTCAGCTGAAAAACCTGTATTTTCAACTTCTCCAAGGATTGTTGCTTTGTATTACATGTATTGTAGAGTTTGGAAATATCAAGTTACAACTAACGTAGTTAAATAGCTCTGATGTCAGTGGTGCAGTGAATCTACTCCAGAATTTAGGCTAAAGAGATTATCAGACATGTCCAAAAAGTACCTTACAAGAACACCAGGAAGACATTTCTCTCCTTGAAAATGGTGCCTGTTTTCACATAAAGTCATCCTCATTGCGTTGTCTGTTGGGAGCTCCCGTCAATGAAAAGTGCCACCTTACTAACTGCTGCAGCACAGGAGCAGAACGTGATGAGGATGACTTCATGTGAAAGCAGGCCCATTTGGGACACTGTGTCTGATAATCTCCTAAATTAAAAAGGAACTATCCAAGGTGCTGAACCCTGTTTTCAAATAATATCAGCGACTTGGACAGATCCCAAGCCTGGAGTGGAATCACTGCTTCAGTGACATTGGATCCACCAGCTTCTACTGTCTGTAACTCTTCATGTTTTGTTAGTAACAAGGATATTATAAAGTTATATTTGAAAAAGTAATCTAACAAGTAGGAACAATGCTTGGTTTTTGTATAACAAGTCATGTGTTTAGATTATTTTTTACAGCTACTTTGGAAGTTTTTTTTAAGGGCATGTGAAAGGGGAAAAGGCCATGCGATCCTATATAGAACCAGACAAGGATGAGAATAGCAGTGGGATTCTAAGAAATGCAATAAAGTGAGACTACAAAGTTTTCTCCATCACTGACTAGTGACATCTGATTAGCACTCAGACTCTAAACAAACTCCTGCTTATGACTCCTGCTTTCTAAGAGTGTTCCATTTGCTCAAGTTGTTGTATCTCAATGTTCCAGTAGAAAAACAAAAATATGTCATACATACTTGAAGTCTGCTCAGATTTGTTGTAGTATACATTATAAAGAAATCAATGGATCACAACTTCTACCTCTAGAGAATAGTTTGTTCCCAGGTGTTGTTTGTTTTAGCTCCAGAGAAAAACTCTCAGAACTCTTAGCAAGAGTGTAATAAATTTTAATTTCTTGCAGTATTTGAGTCCTTTCATGGCACAAAACACAACTAAATTCAATATTCTGAATTGCATCCAGGTGATGCTTGTAGCCAGAAATGTTGTGGTGCTGAGTTCTAAAAAATGGGTAATCAGGCACCCCAATAAATGCAATATTCTTTAAATGCATTACTTCTTAGGATGTATCTACACTGTAGAAACAATGCAGTTTGACACTGCTTTAAGTGCTGTAGTTCTATCTGTTGGAATCCTTGGGATTTCTAGTTTTACAAATTATTTAGCTTCTCTGCCAAAGAGTGCTGGTGCCTCACAAAACTACAGGTCCAAGGATTCTGTAGGATGGAGTGATGGCAGATTAAGTGGTGTCGAACTGCATTATTTCTACAATGTAGATGCACCCTTAGTGAACAGTTGGTTAAAGTACTGTCTGCTTAATGTTTCCTGTATTTTCACAAGTAGAAGCCACATTTTAGTTGGCCACATTTAGGCAAAGGCCCAAAATATTCCATAGGACAAGGATTTTTGTGGCTGTGGTCTTGGGGTGGCCACTATGTTTCACCAATAAAGAGGACAGAGATGTGAATAAAATGTGTAGGTGCTAGCGTATGTACAAATGGAAATTTAGAAGCAATTATTATACTTTTTAGTAGATATAAAATATATTTCATCATAGTAGGGAAGTTTTTGACTGAGTGAGCTGTATGCCTGCTCAGTATTATCCAAATGCAAAGCGCTGTTGTGAACTTCAAGACCCCTGCTGTGGGTTCTTATGGTTTCTCATCTTTGGATTTGGGTTGAGCAGCCCTACAGATAGAAGACTACTTGAAATAGACAGCTGTCATCAGTTAAACCTTCAAATAGAAGCCTGCTCTCTGTAAAATTGAATTCATGGCTAGTGTCTATTGCTTTTCTCAGCTGTAAGCTGAAAATTGCTGCAAAGTGTGTCCCGTAATCAATGGACTGGTCAGATACTGCCTCTCCAAACAATGCAGTTTTGGTGCTGCAATGAGAGATATTTTTGAATGGTGCCTCCTTCCTTTCCTCTCTTCTAGCACAAAAGACCTGAGATACTTCTTGGTTTCTTAAATGAGTTTACTGTGACATCAGATCCAGGAAACTATGCTTTAAGCACTGCCTATAACTCTGGTTTGCAAATCAAACCAAGTTTTTCCTGTGTTCAAATGAGAGTTTACTGACTGGAACACCAGGGGAAGTTGGGCTGTAATAAACCAGAAAGGGTCTCCTCAAGTTAGGAGATGCTAGAAGAGGGTAGTCAAGAAGTGGGAGGGATAATTAAGCACATTGTTGTTCCATTTCAAGGAAATGTGAAGTTGCTCAAATGAGACATTCATGGAAATGAGAACTCCCTTAAAGTCATCAAAAGTGGGCATGTCTTATCAAGAAAGACATGTCTGGCTTCTTATGCATGCATCCTTTCTTCCTAATGGAGCCATTAGCACATTTCTTTTCTCTTAAACTTTAGCTACTATCTAAAATTGTTATACATTTGTGAGGATTCCTCTGATTCTAAAATGATACCATCCCCTACAATTTGCAGATTTGATTCATTGGCAGATCTATTTTTCTGAGGTCATTTGTTGATCTCACCAAAGCCTTCGACAGCATGAGTAGGAAAGGTCTGTGGGAGATCCTGGAAAGACTAGGATGTCCCCCCAAATTCCTTAAAATGATTATCTTGCTACACGAGGGATAGTGTGGTCAAGTCAGATATGCAATGCTCTTTCAGAGCCCTTTCTAATAACTAATGGAGTGAAGCAAGGTTGTGTTCTTGTACCAACTTTATTTACAATTTTCTTCAGCATGATGCTTCAAAGGGCTACGGCAGAGCTTGAAGAAGATGATGGCATCTATATATGTTACCGTACTGATGGTAGCTTGTTTAACTTAAGCCATCTGAGGGCTCGCACTAAGACTCTAAACTATCTAGTCCGTGAGCTGCTCTTTGCTGATGATTCTGCCCTTGTTGCCCATGCAGAAGCAGCTCTGCAGCGCCTAACATCCTGCTTCGCAACAGCTGCAGAGTTCTTTGGGCTGGAAGTCAACCTAAAGAAAACGGAAGTTCTCTACCAGCCTGCACCACAGGACAAACACCACCATCCCCACATTGCCATCGGCAAATCTGTGCTCAAGTCCATTCAGCAGTTCACCTACCTGGGAAGCATCATCTCCTCAGATGTCAAGATTGACAAAGAGATCGATCACAGATTAGCAAAGGCATATAGTGCATTTGGAAGTCTTTACAAAAGAGTCTGGAGTAATAAACACCTGAGGCGACACACAAAAATCAGTGTGTATAGAGCCATTGTATTGTCCATTCTGAAACATGGGTCACCTATCGTCACCACTTATGACTCCTCAAACGCTTCCATCAGCGCTATTTACGCAGAATCCTAAATATACACTGGACTGACTATGTGACGAATGTTGCTGTCCTTGAGCAAGCAAGGATCACCAGCATTGAGGCCATGATATTGAGAACACAGCTGCGCTGGGCAGGGCACACTTCTAGGATGGAGGACCATTGCCTCCCCAAAATAGTACTCTACGGTGAACTCGCCATGGGTCAGCGTAAGAGGGGCACTCCAAAAAAGCGATACAAGGACTCCTTTGAACAACACCTCAGGCTTGGCCAAATTGATCACCAACAGTGGTCTGCCCTGGCCTCACATCGGGAGGCATGGAGACACACGATCCACAATGCTGCAGCCTTATTTGAGAACTCACACCAAACAAGTTTTGAAGAGAAATGACAATGCAGAAAAAATCACAACCCAGAAACATCACCCAAGGAAACCTTCTGCTGTGCTTTCTGCAACTGGACTTGTCTATCTCTGATTAGCCTTTTTGGTTATCAGTGCACTTGCAGAAAGCACGGGATGAGTCCTTCCTGAATTTTCATTTGCAAAGAAAAGCCAGAGAGAGAGAGATCTATTTTAGTGGTTCCCCATAGATGTTATTACTATAGATTTCTGGAACCTAAATGCCACTTGCCTCAATTTTATGCAAGAGCAGGAGAGATCATAGTTGACTTGTGAACTGTGTAAACAATATCTCATTTATTCCATGTTTAAATTATTGCCTTCTAATCACACTGAATCCACCAATGGGACTTTCATTTCATGGTGGTGAAAAAATTAAATTCACAGATACTGGATGGATGAAACCTGGCTTGATAAAACTACACATGAAAGGGATCTAGGAGTCTTACTAGACCACAAGCTGTACATGGATCAGCAGTATGTTAAGGCAGCTAAAAAAAAGCCAATGCAATTCTAGGCTGCATCAATAGGAGTATGGTGTCTAGACTGAGAGATGTAATAGTACCACTCTATTCTGTTTTGGTCAGACCTCACCTGGAATACCATGTCCAGTTCTGGACACCACAATTCAAGAAAGATATTGACAAACTGGAACATGTCCAGAGGAGAGTGACCAAAATGGTGAAAAGTCTGGAAGCTATGCCCTATGGGGAGTGGCTTAGGAAGCTGGGTATGTTTAGCCTGAAGAAGAGAAGGTTAAGAGGTAATATGATATCCATGTTTAAATAGATTTTCCTTGGGTTTAAATATGTTTAAATATTTGAAGGGATGTTATACTGAGGATGGAGCAAGCTTGTTTTCTGCTGCCCCAGAGACTAGGATACAGAGCAATGGACTCAAACTACAGGAAAAGAGATTCCACCTAAACCTTAGGAAGAACTTCTTGACAGTAAGAGCTGTTCGACAGTGGAATACACTGCCTTAGAGTGTAGTGGAGTCTCCTTCTTTGGAGGTTTTTAACAGAGGCTGGATGGCCATCTGTCAGGATCGCTTTGATTGTGTGTTTCTGCATGGCAGGGGGCTAGAGTGGATGGCCCTTGAGGTCTTCCATCTCCATGATTCTATGATTCTAAGTCTTGCAAACTCAGGGCCACAAATTCCTTGACTGAATTAGTAATGAAGATTTCTTTTCTTCCACTTTGCTGAGCATTATCCTCTTTTCCCTTGAGCCATATTCTCATGTGTGATTGCCTCACTTTAGGCATTTTGGTTTCTACTGAGAATTAACATTTGATTTGCTCTCAAATCCATTTTTTGACAGTCCATGATATCTATGGTACAACTGATAACCGTATCAATGATAGTCTAGCTTGTCTTATGCCTTTTAAGGTACATTTGGTGCAGAAGTGGTGGATGGTCCAGAGACTATACAGTTGAAAAGGCACTCTACAAAAAATACAAGAGGTTTTAAGGAGTCTTAAGTATAGCGTCTGTAAGAAGAACACTTGTCATTATTATTCCATCAGTTTAGGAGTGTTTTGGGGTGGACCAGGAACAGGGAATGTATGCATTCCAGTTATTGTGGAACTGCACCTTCCATAATTCCTTTACCAATAGGTTATACTGGTTAGGGTTGATGGAAGTTGCCGTCCAACAATATTTGGAGGAGCACCATGCCCAGAAGCAAACCATAAAATGCAACTGGGCTGCAGACATAGCAAGGTGCTACTGAGCTAAGGTTAGCAGAACTCAACCCATAGTGAAGAGGCTCACTCAAAGTGTGATGGCCTCTTGAAAAGGAAAAGCAAGAATCCTGCTAATAAAAGGTTTGGAATGCCCAACAAATGTGATTCTGCAGCATTTTTCTACATGTTTTCATTATCACCATTTAAAATGTGTTTATAATCCTCCTTCTTGTGGGAGAGAGGCTTGCGTACCCTAATGATGTTTTGAGCTATGCTGGTGGTGGCATAATAGCCATTGGTAGGGTCTCCCATGCCAGACAGGTCAAAACAGAAGGGTCTGACAAAGAGCATCAAAGGGCAGGATGGGCTCTCTAGCCTTATGGCAACCATCCTAGGAGAAGGAAAACTCTAACCTCAAACCTGGGCAGATGGTGCTCGTCCAACCCTGTAAGGCCAACCATCTTAAGAGAAGGAAACTCTAATCAAACCTACGACCCGAGGAACTCGCTGCTATCATCCATGCTTGCAAGGGCACAGCAGATGAATCTTTGGTTTAAAGGGTGAGGCCAATTCTGTGCATGCTGCACTCCACCAGAAAAATCCATTGCACAGGCTTGAAGGACAAATCCAATTCCGAAAAAGCCCTGTAGCGTTAAGGTGAGGGATGAAATGGCAGGTGTAAAGATGGACTGGAAGCCGCAGATCTAACCCTGCATGCAGGCGGTTCAGGACTTTGGTCGCTTGAGGCTGACCCGGGAGATGCTCAGATTGGCATTTTTAGTCATCAGTGTGCTTGCAGAAAGCGCGGGATGAGTCCTTCCTGAATCTTCGTTTGCGAAGAAAAGCCACAGAGAGATATAATCGATTATTCATAGAATGGAATTGCCAGCAGATTGGCTTTGCTTCTCTTAAGTGTCCTGGCAAAACCAGGTTCTAAAAGAGGAATATGAATGAGAGAACAGAGTTAGTTTAGCAAATAAATAAACGGTCATGAATCATGGAAGTTAGTGGAGACGGGCCAGAGATAGAACTAGCAATAAACTTTTCCATTTTCAGTGGAGCTACAGTGTTACCCAAAATGCTCCTTGGATAATTCCAAGAAAATATCAAGTTTCTAATATGTTGGGGAAATTAGCAGCAATTCAACTTTAGCTATGTAACAAGGGGATTTTGAATACCTTTGTCTACCAGTATTAGCCTGGATGGAATACACACACATGTGAAATTAAGTATGGTTTTTATTCAAGAGTTCAAAAATAACATCACACACACACATTCACACAGAAGAAGCATTCACACAAGGCTATAGAAAGGCAGTAGGAAAAACTTGGGATAGAGGGTAGCAAGAGGATTTGTTGGGGGTGATACAACCTGTCCTGTAGTCAATCCAGCAGAGTGGATGGAGGAATCTGGGGTGGCCACACAGAGGGACAGAGTGTCCCCTGGAACTGGAGTCTGTGTGCGCTAAGGCATATTTGGGGGGGGTGTCATTTATACCTCCAAATACACCTGAGGAGTCTGGATGTTTCATGGTTGAAACAATAGATTCCATGAGGCTTCATGGATTGCAGAATGAGTTTCCTGGTCATGACAATAGTTGTGGAAGATGCTAATGTGTTTCTTAATGTCCAGTGATTAGATTTTAAAAGCTTGAGCAACCTGTGTTAAGGTTTGGGGGATTAAGGAAAGGAACTTTCAAAATCAGTAAATACAATTTTTTTCATCCACCCATTATCTCCTTTTCTACTGGGGAATATGTCCTTTTTGGCTTTTATCCCTAGTCTTCCCTAGGGCAAAGTATGGCATTCAGCTGGCTTCTCTGAGACCATTCTGCTTTTGCCTTTGTGGAAGGTCACATTGATGACCCAAATTAATAATGTGCCTGTTTATTAATACACAATTTCTGAGGTCTCTAGAAGTGGGATGTAGGCCATGCTAACAACAGATGATGGGATATAGCTCAGTATGAGAAGACATTCTTTGTATCAAATGCTCCCAGGTCAGATCCTGGTGTCTGAAGTCCTGCAGAGCCACTGCCAGTCAAATTGCATCTTTACAATTTGTTTGTTTGTTTACTTGATATCCTGCCTTTATCCTAGCATGGGACCCAAGGTGTCTTACAATACAGATTGAAACAAAGTATAACTCAAAACCTAATATAAAAAGTAAAAAAACAAAAACAAAACAACACCTCATTAAACAAGCAATCTTACCAGTTTGAAACACATTACACTACAGCATATAGTTTGATGCCTTTTTAACTGCCCATGCTATGAATCCTGGGATTTGTAGTTTAGTGAGGTACTTGGGATTCTTTGCTTGAGAGCTCTGATGAACTCCTTGAATGACAGCACAAGAGGTCTCTTGGCAGAGAATTCTAAGGACCTCAGCAAGCTGAAAATTCAAGGATTCCCAAGTATAGAGCCATGATAGTTAAAGCAGAATCAAATCATAATTCTGTATCGCACTGTATTGTACTCTCACTGTAAATGAACCTTCCCCAAAAGTTCCTCAGATGTGTTAAGCTGCAACTCCCACCACCCCCACTCACCATGGCGAATGCTCATGTTGTCTTAGAAGGATGGGAACTGAAGTCCACTATTGTAGAAGGCATCTGGATGAGGAAGGCTGGCGCCAACAATACTGAACTAGATGAGTTAATAATCAAACTTGGTATAAGAAAGCTTTCTTTATTCTGTTGCCAGTGCTCTTCCTTTAGCAAATAAAACAATTCTCACATTGGACTGAAACAATGTAAAGAACATTGCTACTACATACCTTCCAATTGTCCTGAATTTGCACTGAAAGTTCCAATTAATCCCCTGTTGGCTTACTTTTACTGTAATGCACTCTACATGGGGCTACTCTTGTGCCTAACCCGGAAACTTCAACTGGTACAAAATGTGGCAGCCAGGTTAATTACGGGTACATCTAGGAGAGAGCATATAATACCTGTGCTTAAATCTCTCCACTGGCTGCCGATTAGTTTCCGGGCACAGTACAAGGTGTTGGTTTTAACCTTTAAAGCCCTACATGGCTTGGGTCCATCTTATCTCCGGGACCGCCTCATCCCATATGATCCCCCCTGCACACTTCGGTCCTCTGGGAGGAACCTGCTGCAGCCTATGAAAACTAGGCTGTTGCAGACCTCCCAGAGGGCCTTCTCTTCTACGGCTCCCAGACTTTGGAATGGCCTGCCAGACGAGATCCGTCTTATCGCTACTCTTGATAGCTTCAAGAAAGCGCTAAAGACGGATCTCTTCCGGCAGGCCTTCCCGGAATAACTTCCCGGTTCAAGTGGACTGATTGCTACCCACCCCCTCGCCATCGTTGCTTTTATTTATTTATTTATTTATTTATTTATTTATTTATTGTATTTTATCTTTGTTTTAACACTCTATTTGTTTAATTTAGTTTTAAGGGGTTGGAGGGTAGGATGGGGAAGGACTGTTTTAACTTGATGTTGTTTTAATCTTGCTGTAAGCCGCCCCGGTTGCCGAGCAGAGGGGCAGGTTAAAAATAAAAATTTATTATTATTATTATTATTATTATTATTATTTCAGCTGTTATTAAAATGACCCAGTTTCTCTCTCTTCCTTCCATCCCCCCTGCTTTGTCCCCAGTTTACTTCATTTGCTGCAAACAGTTTTCAAAGTGCAAACTTTTCACTCAAGTAACTCAGCAAAGGGGAGAGGAGACAATGGGGTAGAATCTTGCCCTTCCCAGTGGGCTCAGGCAAAAGCAAACTGCTGCAGCCTCTCCTAGCTTGTGTGTTCATCTTCATTAATAACATTTGACATCTTGACCATGCTGTGATGTTGCTTGCCCTGGTTTTCAGCTGTGAAAGTTTGGAGGGTGTGAAAGTTTGGAGGGCTACTACAATTGGAACCATTAAGTGAAAATTTATTTCATTTATAAGTTGAAGAGCAATAAAAGTTCTGAAAGGCTCCTCGTGTTCAGTATATATTTCCAAATACAAGATGTTGGGGAATGCAAGAAAGTGAACCACAGAGAAGAGATGTTGCCCCCATATTTATGGTCTTCCATAAGGATATATTAGGAAATCTCCATCAGTTGTGTTTCCAAATTTTTGTACAGCGCACTCACTGCACAGGCAGTGTTCAACAGAACTTTTGAGGCAGCAGGGCAGCAACCTTTTATTGCATGTATGTGCCTGGAAAGTGGTGGAGAGGAGGAAACTGTGTAAATTAGTTGGAGCAAACTACTCATACTCCAGTTCTGCAATTAGTTTTAGAAACATCTCCCATTCATTCATGTAAAACATTTTCACTGCACTCTTAAATCAAAAACTCTTTTGGAACAAATATCAACATTAATTATTTGACAGGGCTTGATAGAATGTGGTGGGATTGGGAAGGAAGGCCCACAGATTAGTAGTAGAGTAGAAAAGCACATAATTTACATGTGGTCCTGGGCATCTACTTATACAAAAACACCATTGTCTGAAACCCTGGAATGCTGCACCCACTCACTGTAGATCAGAGTTTAGAGAACTGGTACTTCCAGTTCAACTCCCAGAGTCCCTTACCAACGGCCATGCTGGCTGGAGATTTTGCAAACTGAAATGCAAAAATTTTGGCAGGCACACATTTCACCACCAAATACTCAGCTAGATAGACCAATGTGGCCTCATTTGGTACAAGGCAGGTTCCTGTTCCTGCTTACAGTTTATAGTGCAAAATCAAAGAAACTCAGATGTATTACGAGAGAAACAATGTTTTAATAGGGACTAAGCTCTACAGAGCCGAGGGAAGCACTGTGCTGGAAGCAATCTGGAGCTATAGTTGCTGTGAGACCCTGGATGACCTATACAGAAATCCAGCTAAACCTCATTTATCTAAATGGCCCAAGGAAGGATAGCCAAAGAATTTCAGATAAATTGGAGTGCTAAATGGTATACACAGAATGAATTCATATTAGGAGTGTGGGGGTATGTGACTTTAATTAGGGCAAATGGACATAGGAGCTTCTTCATTTTGAATAGCCTATGGGAATATGACAGACCGTGCTTGCTCCCTTTCAAGACGCAAATCTGGGAGGCTTTTGGTTGAGCTATAGAGAATGAACGGGAGAGTTCTCCAATCAGGCATATTTTGATAGACTGAAGGGTGCTTCTTCTTCTTCTTCTTCTTCTTCTTCTTCTTCTTCTTCTAATATTTATATGCCACCTTTCTCCCAATATGTCTAACAGTGAGTTTAAAACAACATAGACATTAAAAATATAAATATAAATATGACATTAAAAAACATTAAGCAATTTACAGTATTAAAACATTTTAAAATGTTTAAAATGTTAAAATACAATAAAAGTATATACACCTTAAAAGCCAAACTGCACAGCCTGTGCAATGCCAGCCCCCATCAGCTTGAAAATACCTGATAGCACAAGAATGTTTTTACTTGTTGCCAAAAGGACAGCAGAGATGGGGCCATCCTGGCCTCTTTAGGGAGAGAGTTCCAAAGTCTAGGAGCAGCCACCGAGAACACCCTCTCCCTCATTCCCACCAAATGAGCCTGAGAGGGTGGTGGGACAGAGAGAAGGGCTTGTCCAGATGATCTAAGAGCTCTAATGGGCTCATAAAGGGAGATATGGTCGTTCAAATAACCTGGGCCCAGGCTGTATACCAGAAAGCTCAAACCCTGGGTTCCTAGAAGCAAGACTTGGACAACCTAAACTCTGCACCATAACAGTAGCCTGCTTGAGGAGGGAACTGTTAGAAGGCTGTCTGCAAAGGAGAGCAGTAGATGGTGGAACTGCAAGTGCCAACATAGCAATGCTAGCTGGTAACAATATCGTTTCTCCTGGTCCTCAAGTTGACTTCTTGTGTAGGCTGCCCCCCCCCATGTGACACAGTAGTGTGCTTGCCTCAGATAATAAAGCACAAGGAGAAACATACTACACTCTCCAAATGGGAGGGATAGCTTGGGTTTTTGCTATTCTAGAACAGGTCTTGCCAGCTTCCAATATTGCCTGTAGGCCAGTAACTCTAACTGCTTCCACATCGTCATGAGTCCAGCCAGTGCTTCACAGCAGCTTCCATTAGAATGATGCAGAGTTCTTGATGTCAGTGGAGATTGGCAGGTCCCATGTCAATGGGGTGGTTAATTCACTCTACATTTCACTCTGAAGTTTGAAAGGGCTCTCTCTAAAGTCCTGGGCCTATTTTGGCCATAGGGTTCAGCACTTTGGATAGCTCCTTAGAAGTGCAAACTAAAATCTAGCCTGGAGTCAATGCTGCCACTGGGTGATGACAGTGTGGAGACACTGCATGTATCCTTTGCAAAAGAAGGGGGAGTGTGAGAAATATGAGAAGGAAATACAAGAAAGTATTTGGAGCCACACAGCATAGGCTATACATACTATTTTGATCCTGCTATATGAACTGTGGTAGTTAGCTCTTTGGCAAAAAGACCCAGCTCAGGTCTATGTATGCAACGCTGGAGAAGGAAGAATTAGGCATTAGAATGGATTTTACCACTTCAGACTGGAGATGCAAGATCACAGTCATGTGAAAAAATAAAGTAACCAAAAACTCTCTGTAGTAACAAAGTAGCATGGCAGAGACAGGTCTGGGGAGACAAATTTATCCCTGCTCTACTGGTTTTATACTTATAGGGAGGTCCTACAAAAAGGGAGAAGAAAATATTTGCATTTTTTTGTTCTTGTAGAAAAAAATGGTCAATTACTCATTATATATACATATGGTCTCTATGTGAGAATGAAAACACCAGTACAGTACTTTTTCTTTTTAAACAACAGGAGCTATAGAAAAAAGGAATGGGTTTTGTACAAATGTTGAGTTTTTCACAGAAATGTATTTCATGCACATAAATCCATGACGGTTTTGCAAAAAGAATGCAAGAAGAAACACTCTAAAGTTTTATTTTTATCTTAAAGTTTTTTAAAAAAAAATACTGAAATAATGTATAGTCTTAGGCAATGGAGAAGCATGAGAGCACTGCAGCAAAAATTTGCATTCCTAGAAGAAAGGAAGATGTCTTTATAAAAGGATATATGAAGCTGCCATAAGCTGAACTTAGCCACTGGCTTAAATAGCACATTTTATTTTGTCCATAGTAGCAGCTCTGCAAGAGGTCTCCTTGTGATGACCTGTGGTTATAAGTAATTAAAACTTGAACTGGAAGCAAGAGGTCTTTTCCAGTCACTACTTTTAGTGAGTCAAGAAATTAAAATGAGACATTCCACATGTAAAGTATGTTTTCTACCACTGAGGTGCTGCAACAGGGATGGAAAACTGTAGGAGGCTGGGGGAGGGTACATTAGCATGTTGAAGAGAACTTGGAGGGCTATATCCTCCACCACACCCCCTGAAAAAAAAATCAAATTGTTGATCCCCCCTCCAAATGTCTTCTGAGGGGGATGTAGGAGGCATTTTTGCTACTTTTTATCCTCCTTGGGCCACTTTAGACCCAAGTGAGGCCATTTTAACAACAGGAAGTGAGCAGGGTTTACTTCCTCCTTTAAAAAAAAGGCCTCTCCTTGTCATGAGATGGCCTGGAACCATAAGAAAAATGGCAAAAATGTTCCTCATGCCCCCTAGGGAGCATCTGAGGACATTTTTTACTTCTGGGAGTGCTGGGAGGGCACAGATCAGCCTCAGGGGTCTCCTGCTACAGTCTGTCTACAAAGAACTTGACATGACTTGGTGCTGTCTACTATGATGGAGGACTTATCAGACACAGAAAATACAGTGTCAAAATGATGCCATATAATTTTGAAAGGGCACACAGATCAGATGACGTCACCCTTTTGCAGTTAAAATAAGCTCAAAACCTGTACCTTTTAATTGATGGCTTGAGCTGTCAATAGATCCCCCTGCCAATTTTTTTGAAGTGTGAAGCCTTTGTCCCTTTAAATCTTGGACTTAAACCAACAATGGCTGGACCAGTGCAAACACCTCCGGGTCAGATGGGGACATCCAGGTAAGTGACAAACTTTTTAAAACCCTTCCTGGGTCACTTGTAAGTTTTAAAGTGTGCGTGTGTGTGTGCTTAGTTTAACCTTTTGACATGCATTTTTATTTTTGAACTTCCTGCATGATGAAATTGTGCGGGATTTCAAAAGAGGAAGTGAGTGGAGCTCTGTTCATTTCCTCTTTATTGCTGGAGGAGCCTTTGCCAGGAAAGGAGGTAAGTGTGGGGTGGGGTGGGGAACGCTCTTTTGCCAGTATAAAAATTGATTTTTTAATGCTGGAAAAAGAACAGTATTAGGGGGATGTCTGATAAAGTCCAGAGAAAGGCAGCATTCTGAAAATGCAATTTTTGTTAAAGAGGAACATGACACAAAATATTGTAGTATTGAGCTCTCCTGTTCAGGATCTTCTATTATCCTGGTAACAACCCTCACAATTCAGTCGTTGTTAAGGAGTTTTGGAAATTCTCCCCTAGGATTTGTCATTGTGATTTTTAAAAAATGATCTTCCAGTGATCATCTACACTACCTTTGGTGTAGATGATACTATTCTGGCTGCATAAACTACAGTACTCACCTCTGGCCAGTAAGGCTAGAACTCTGAATGACTTATGCTGGTATAATGCTAATGTAACCCTGGTTTGGCTCAGTAGGTGAGGTGGGGATGCTAAAGAAAGGGCTGTACTTACTGGTTCAGTTCAGAAACAGAGGGAGAGCTGGAGAGGGAGGTCTGGAGAGCACATGAGTCGCCAGGGCTTTATTCAGTATGGATAAAGTATGGTCAGGCCCCTGTATCCACGGGGGTTTGGTTCCCGGACTTACTGCAGATACCAGAAACTGCAGATAACAGCAAATCCTATTAAAATAAGGACTTCCAGTAAAAACATATCATAGAGTTGTATTGGAGGACCTAGATGATGCCTAGAAAAGACATCTCTATGGTATGTGTCCCTATTTTGTTCAGTAGACTGTATCCACAGATATGGAGGTACGACTGTAGTGGGACTTTCAGCTTTATATTTAGGAGGAAACAAATGGGGAAATTCTTTATAGCTGGCTTTCTCTATTTCATTTACCTCTATTTTGTATCATTTATTTATTTGTAGTATTTCCGTATCGCTTCCCAGCCCACAAGGGCACCCGAGATGATAAATAATTAAAAACAATTAAAACAATATAAAACTAAATACATTTTAAAATCACATTAAAATACCCTTTAAAAATTCCTGTAAACAATCAATCTAAAAAGAATCCTACAATCTAATTTTAAAACAGTAAAAACTCAGGAATTTCAAAGATTAAAGGCCATGGGGAACAGCTCTCTTTTGGTTGCCCAATGGAAGCTTGAAAGAGATGGAGACATCCTGACTTCCTTGAGTAGGGAGTTCCACAGCCTGGGCTCTGCTTCAGAGAAAGCAGTATGTAAAATATGTAAAGCATGTAGGGCTTTAAGGATGCATCCAAATGTTGCAATACTATTGAGCATCACAGGCAATGAAATCCTGCACTGGCATATCATTAAATGCACAGCACATTTGGGACTGTGTATAATCATTAAATCTAACCCATAATTAGTTCTATTATTACTAAAATATATTGAGACTTGAATTGTGATTGTCTTTGCAATACTCAGTGATAACCAGCCCCATAGAACCCAGAAAGTGGTACATTGTGTTATGTTAGCATTGAGGGATTTTTGTTTTGCAAGGGTACACTATAGCAGTGGGGGGATGGAGGGGAAAGTCACCTCTGTTATCAGAGAAAGTTGTATTACTGGTTCCTGAGCAGTTCACAATGACTTCCTATGCTATTCGGCTGAACACCATGGCTGTAGCTTAGTTGGCTGACAGGTTCGTGACCTAGATTTGATCTAGATTCTAGATTTTGTCACGCCCCGACAATGGGATGAGTTAGCTATGACTCACTTGATTTCAAGGGGGTACTTGTCTCTAAGCATGACTAAGTTTGGTTCCAGCCCAAGAGAAATGGGTTGTGTGTACATGTGGGACTTTGCCTACATCGAATGTAGACAAATTAGTGTATCCACCACCTACAACTCCTCAAGCGCTTTCATCAGCGCTGTCTATGCACAATCCTAAATATACACTGGACTGACTATGTGACGAATGTTGCTGTCCTTGAGCAAGCAGGGATCACCAGTACTGAGGCCATGATATTGAGAACGCAGCTGCGCTGGGCAGGGCACGTTTCTAGGATGGAGGACCATCGCCTCCCAAAAATACTACTCTATGGTGAACTCACCACGGGTCAGCATAAGAGGGGCGCTCCAAAAAAGTGATACAAAGACTCCCTGAAACAACATCTCAGGCTCAGCCAAATTGATCACCAACAGTGGTCCGCCCTGGCCTCACATCGGCAGGCATGGAGACGCACTAACCACAATGCTGCAGCCTTATTTGAGAAGTCACGCCGAACAAGTCTTGAAGAGAAATGATAACACAGACAGAATCACAACCCAAAAATATCACCCAAGTAGACCTGCTGTGCTTTCTGCAACTGGACTTGTTTATCTCGGATTGGCCTTTTCAGTTATCAGCGCACTTCCAGAAAGCACGGGATGAGTCCTTCCTGAATCTTTGTTTGCGAAGAAAAGCCAGAGAGAGAGAGAGAGAGAGAGAGAGAGAGAGAGAATCTTACTTTGAAACCCCTCCTTGTATAGATTATATTTCCAAATCTTGTTAACCTCCAAAGGCAATCATTTATCCTCTGAAGCATTGCTATTGTTACCTTAGCTTCTCTAGATACAAAGTGTTACTATTGGTTAGCCAGGGTTTCATTGTTCATATACATCCTGTGTTGCTGGATAACATTCCTTGATTAAAAAGTCCACGCCTGATAAAACATGGTAAACAAGCACTTATTTGTCTTTTCTAAATATACATCCTTTAACGCCCCACAATTCACAGTCTCCCTAGGGTTTCTAAAGGACTAGAAAATATGTTGGGGAATTAATTATTGTTACAGACTCAATTTTGTCTGACATTTCTCTAGATTATTTATAACTGACATAGCAATATGACTCAGTAAATATATTTGTAAGCTTCATATACCACTTATTAGCATTTGAAGCATCCTTGTACAATATGTGACAAACTATAAAGGGAGGGATTGATTAGTTTTTATTCTCTTTATTATGCACACCTCAATCAAGTCTCTTTTCATTCTTTCTTTCAAAACACAATACACAGCAGTGTTGTAAAAATTGGCAAAATGGATTTAAGATTATCTTGAGCCACACTGTTTCCTGCTCTTTAGAAATACTACATGAATCACGTACATCACATACTTTCTAAATTACAAAGATGCATTTGATTTTTACCTGCAGTTTAAAGACTAATATCAGTACCCTAGGAATTGATTTGCCGTGGTTACTTAATTCAGAATGGGAATAATCCTACAGGGTCCACCCAGTCCAGTCTTCAGCAGTGCTCAGAAATGGATTGCTGAGAACGTATATAACATTAGTCTACTCTAATACATTATACATGGGGCTGCCTTTGAAAGTCTTTCCAAAATGGCAATTAGTTCAAAATACAGCTGTGAGGCTGGTAACTGGGACCGGGCATTATGATCGAATGATACCGGTGCTTTGCCAACGGTACTAGTTCCCAGTAAATTTCCTGGCTTAGTTCATAGTTCTGTTTTTAAAGTCCTTCACAACTTGGGATCAGGGTGTCAAATGGCTATTTTTCTCCACATGTGCTTACCTGTACGCTGTGATCTTCAACAGAGGCTTTTCTTTGGCTGCCCTCACCACCAGAAGAATGAACATAGAATGCATTCTTGTGAAAGGATTGATACCTACGTCATTTCAGCATCAGACAAAGAACATTGTATTTTCTTAGGCTTTTTCAGCTAACATATTGGCTGCACTATACTAGTGATTGCACTTTTTCCAGGGTCATACAGCAGTGGCAACGGAAGGCAGACAAAATCTGTCTTCAATCCTTCCCTTCCTCCCTCTCTCCCTTTATTTATATTCTGCCTTTTCCCCAGACTGGGGACTTTATCAGATGTGGCAAATATGGCATCATAACAATGCCTAATGAATACAAAAGGGCATGGATACCAGACAATCTCATGCTTTTGCAATGATGTATTGTAAATAAGACATCTTTTTTGTGTGTTTGTTTTGGTTGGGCCAAGCCATCAATAGATCAGCCATGGTGGGTTTTTTGCCATGATTGCAAGCATGTGAAACCATGTCCCATTGTCTTGGCACGATTCCAGCATCAATGGGTGATCCCCACCAGAACACTTCCAGGTGGGAACACAAAAACTAACTATGGGACACTCTTTTTATGACCCTTCCCATCTTGCAGGCATGTTTTTAAGTGTGCTTCAGTGCTTGTGTGTTCATTTTGTTTTTTAATTTAGCTGTTTTTACATTTTTAAGCACACTTGTGTCTTCTCATGAGAACTGCCCAGATCAGGCCTGGCAGTGAACGCAGAAGAACAAGGCTGCTTTTTCATGTGATCATGGCAACATTTGATATTTTGGGTTCTTTTGATGACACAAAAACGGTGTAAAATATGGTGCCAAAAGGATGTTTTTAGAGGCTTGTTTGATAAAGTCCTAGGACTTTAAAAAGAAAAAAAATTACAATAAACACACATATAAAAACATACAAAAGGCAAGATTAAAATATTAAGCTAACAGAAATAAAACAATTTAAAATATGACTAAAAAAAGATTAAAAACAGTACGACACCATAAAAAAACACAATCTTGTTAACCAACATTTCCAAAAGCCTTGCTGGAATGGGAAAGTCTTCACCTGCTGCTGAAAAGTCAATAAAGAAGGAGCCATCCTAAACTCCCTAGGTAGGGAGTTCTAAAGTTTGGGAGCAGATACAGAGAAGGCCCTTTCCTGTGCTGCCATCAAATGTGCCTGTGGAGGGAGTGGGATAAAGAGATGTGTCTCCCTTAAGATCTTAGAGCTTGGCAGACTAATATGGAAAGATACAGGCCTTCAAATGGCATGGACCTGAGCCATATAGTGCTGTATAGGCCATAACCAGCATTTTAAATTGTGCCTGGAAACAGACCATCAGCCAAAGGAACTTTTGTAGCAAGGGAGTTGTGTACATGTTCCTTGCAACCAGCACCTGTTAGCAATCTGGTTGCAGCTCTTTAGCCTGGATGAAGTTTTCAAACCCTCTTAAAAGGCTGTCCCATGGACGTCCGGTCTAGGTTGGAGTGGGCTGGGGATGTTCTTAACGGAACATCTTCCTGAGCTATTTTTGAACTGTAGTTTTGTCTTGTTTTGTTTTTTTCCTTCCGTTTTTCTTTTTCTTTTTTCTTTTTTGAGCCCTTGAGTTCTATAATATTAACTTACTTTCTTTTTGGTCCATACTGCTTTCAACGTTTCAATGTTTTTTCCCCCCATAAATATACTGTGGATATAAGAGTTGGAATTGGAGCTGGAGACGTGGTCTAAGTTTGATAAAGAAAGTGCCATATTGTTTGGAAATTAGCTAAGTGAAAGTTTCCTTGAAAACGGGGAGACAGCTGCAGAGAGCTCTGAGTGGACTTAAATAAAAATCAAGGTTGTGAGAAGCTCAATCTCATTATAAAGAGCACAAGGACCTTTTAAAGGCTCAAAAAAAATTCTTCTCATTTCTCTTCTTCTTTTTTTGCTCTGTATTTTAATTTTTTTTTTTGGATATTTATTTGATATTTTTTCCCTGACATTTAATATTTTGATACTTTGACATTTTGATGTTTTTGGAATTTTTTTCTTTTTCTTCTTTTCTTGTCTTTATCTAGATATATATATATATATATACACATTCCCTTTTCATTTGTTTTTTGTTTTTACTTTTTGTTTTTTGGAATTTTTGAGGGCTCTGGAAATTCATTTAATTTTTGAATTTTATTTTGAGCTATACATTTAATTTTTGAGCTTGACTTTTGAGTAACATTTCCCCCCTTTCTTGCAATTTTGTTATTATTACTATTATTATTATATATTTTGTATTCTGTAATTTTTGTTGTGCTTTCTTTCCCTTTACCCCATTACTTTTTTCCCCTCTTTTTCCCCTCAATTTTTTTAAAATTATAATCTTAGTTGGTGAGTTTTTGGATCTACAGTCTTGTGGGACTCTTCTATATCTGGAATCTTTGAAAAGCCAAAAGACCAAGTCCAAGAGTTAAAATATAAAGAGCTTGTATCTCCCATTCTCCAGCAAAGTTATTGGATAGACAAACGGAAGATGGTATCAGGACTGAGAAATAGAACGAAACTACCAGAATTAAGTTTGGACAAAGAAGACAGAACTTAACTGAAGAAAGAACACCCCAATATATGATTAAGTTTCTGAAGGAAATATGAGATTTTAGGAAAGACGTAATGACTCAATTGGGAGATATGAACACTAAATTTAATACTTTACATACATTGTTAACCCGAACTAAAAAAAGAAGTACAAGCAAATGTGGAAGATATCCAAGAATTAAAGAAGGAAAATGAAGAACTTAATACTGAGATTGAAAGGATGCGAGTCCAGTTGGCATTAACAGAACTAAGAGAGAAAGAAGCTTGGAATCGAATAAGAGGAATAAGAGAACAACCGAATGATGATATAAGAAAAAGAATAATAGATTTGCTTGTGAACAACGTGGATTGGGACGAAGAACAAGTGGGAAAGGAATTGGATCGAGTTTATAGTCTAAGACCCTTGATAGTTATGAAAAAAAACCTCCCAAGAGATGTTATATACAGTGTGTGAGGAAATTGGTGAGACTTTATATTGGAGGTGCAATTTAATAAAGGAATTTGGGAGGACGGTAAATTACTGATAATGATGAAAGGAAATTCCCTCAAGACTGTTAAGAAAAAGAAAATAATATCAATTCTTGGTGGAAATCCTTAAAAAAGAAAAAAATCCCATTTAGTTGGGATCAATTGGAAGGGGTGATATTTACCTACAAAAAAGAAAGGTTCAAAATAGATTCAGTTTAAAAAGCAAAGGAATTCATTAAAAGAAATATGAGAGAATTTGGAATGACAAGGAGAAGTCAGCAGGAGAACGAAAGAGAAGAAGGAAATACAGAAGAACAGAGAGGAGAAGACCAAGAGAGGGAGACAGAGGGAGAGAGAAGAAAAGAGGACACAAAGAGGAAAGAATATAAAAAGGAAAAAGCACCAACAAGTCAATTGGATCCACAAGTACAAGAATAAAGGGTTACAAAACAATAAAAGGACTGAAAGGGGGTGGGAGAGGGGGAAACTTATATAAATAAAAGTAAAGTTTATTACTTATACGATGCCAGAATTTAAATTTGTTACTTGGAATGTAAAAGGTTTGACTGGTATGAAAAAAAAAGGAATTTAGTTTTCCATCATCTGAAAAAAATTGATGAGGAATTAACATGGTTGCAAGAAATTAGAATTAAAAAATCTCATGAACATTTATTAAAACAGAGGAAGTTGGGAGAGGAATTTGCAGCGTCTCTCTCTCTCTGGCTTTTCTTTGCAAACGAAGATTCAGGAAGGACTCATCCCATGCTTTCTGTCAGCACGCTGATGAATAAAAAGGCCAATCTGAGATAAACATGTCTGGTTGCAGAAAGCACAGCACAAGGTCTCCTTGGGTGATGTTTCTGGACTGTGATTCTTTCTGCGTTGTCGTTTCTCTTCAAGACTTGTTCGGCATGAGTTCTCAAATAAGGCTGCAGCATTGTGGATAGGTTGTCTCCATGCCTCCCAATATGAGGCCAGGGCGGACCACTGTTGGTGATCAATTTGGCTGAGCCTGAGATGTTGTCAGGGAGTCTTTGTATCGCTTTTTTGGAGCGCCCCTCTTATGCTGACCCGTGGGGGCTATGCTGACCCTCTTATGCTGACATGTTCACCATAGAGTAGTATTTTTGGGAGGCGATGGTCCTCCATCCTAGAAGTGTGCCCTGCCCAGAGCAGCTGTGTTCTCAATATCATGGCCTCAATGCTGGTGATCCCTGCTTGCTCAAAGACAGCAACATTCGTCACAGTCAGTCTAGTGTATATTTAGGATTGTGCGTAGACAGCGCTGATGAAAGCGTTCAAGGAGTTGTAGGTGGTGGCGATAGGTGACCCATGTTCCAGATCCATAAAGGAGAATAGACAGTACAATGGCTCTATACCCACTGAGTTTTGTGCTTTGCCTCAGGTGTTTATTGCTCCAGACTCTTTTGTAAAGTCTTCCAAATGCACTATACGCCTTTGCTAATCTGTGATCGATCTCTTTGTCAATCTTGGCATCTGAGGAGATGATGCTTCCCAGGTAGGTGAACTGCTGAATGGACTTGAGCACAGATTTGCCGACGGGAATGTGGAGATGGTGGTGTTTGTCCTGTGGTGCAGGCTGGTAAAGAACTTCCATTTTCTTCAGGTTGACTTCCAGCCCAAACAGCTCTGCAGCTGTAGGTGCTGCAGAGCTGCTTTTGTGTGGGCAACAAGGGCAGCAGCATCAGCAAAGAGCAGCTCACGGACTAGATAGTTTAGAGTCTTAGTGTGAGCCCTCAGACAGCTTAAGTTAAACAAGCTACCATCAGTATGGTAACGTATATAGATGCCGTCATCTTCTTCAAGCTCTGCCATAGTCTTTTGGCGCATCATGTTGAAGAAGATTGTAAATAAAGTTGGTGCAAGAACACAACATTGCTTCACTCCATTAGTTATTAGAAAGGGCTCTGAAAGAGCATCGCCATATCTGACTTGACCACGCTGTCCCTCGTGTAGCAAGATAATCATTTTAAGGAATTTGGTGTCAAAGGCTTTGGTGAGGTCAACAAATCTTACATAGGGACCCCTGTTCTGCTCTCTACATTTCTCTTGCAGTTGTCTAAGGGCAAATACCATATCTGTAGTACTCCTATTGGCTCTGAAGCCACACTGGCTTTCAGGGAGAAGTTCTTCTGCAATAGCAGGAAGTAATCTGTTCAGGAGTATCCTTGCAAGGATTTTTCCAGCAATAGAGAGCAGTGTTATGCCTCGATAGTTTGAGCAATCGGATTTTGCTCCTTTTTTCTTGTACAGGGTGATGATGACTGCATCTCAGAGATCTGATGGCAGTTCCCCTTTTCCCCAGCATTTCACAAGGAATTCATGGCATTTATCGTGGAGTGCATGACCTCCGTGTTTCCAAACTTCAGGTGGGATTCCATCCATCCCAGCTGCCTTGCCGTTTTTCATCTGTTGTATGAATGTGCCGAAGTGGAAGAGACCCTATGTCCAATTCATTTTTCATCGTTTTCTGTATCATACGTTGGATAGCTGAGCCCTGGACTACTCGGTTGGCACTAAAGAGACTTTGAAAATGTTCAGCCCATCGATTCAGGATGGACGCTTTATCAGTAATTAATGTTTGATCATCTGTACTGTTTAAGGAGCTTTGGACCTGATAAGTAGGTCCAAACACTGCTTTAAGAGTTTCATAAAATCCTCTAAAATCCCCCAGATCTGCACAGCATTGTGTCGTTTCTGCTATATTGATCCACCACTTGTTCTGCATGTCTTGGAATTTTTGTTGAAGTTTACTAAATGTGAGACAGAAAGCTGCTTTTCTTACATGGCAGGTTGGCTGGGCGAGGTATGCCTGGTGAGCAGTTCTCTTCTTTGCCAACAGCTCCTGGATCTCTTGGTTGTTTTCATCAAACCAGTCTTGATTTTTCTTGTGGGATAACCCGAGGAATTCTTCTGCAGACTGGAGGATACTGTTTTTGATATGTTGCCAAAGCACTGTGGGAGAAGGATCTGTAGGATGGTCTTCAAGTTTTGTTTGCAGATTTGTCTGGAAGTTGTCTCTCATGGTAGCTTGTTGAAGATTGTTGACTTGGAGTCTCTTCTTTAAGATGCCACCCCTCTTAGGTTTGAACTTAAGATGAAGTTTTAGTTTACATCTTTCGAGGCAATGATCTCTTTGGCATTCTGCACTGTGCATCACTCGGGTATGATGATGAACCGATTAAAAAATGAATTGGACATAGCTCCCACTTTGGAAGAGACCCTTAAGGCCATACAGCAGATGAAAAATGGCAAGGCAGCTGGGATTGAAGGAATCCCACCTGAATTTGCAGCACTAGGAGGGGATAAGAAGAAAGGAGTGGTTTTATATATAAAAGCCAAAATTGAAACCAAAATTAATTTTATCAGATGATAAAGGAAGATATGTATTCCTTAAAATTAGTATGGATAAAATAAAGCTGCTAGTGGTCAGTACTTATGCACCAACAGAAGGGAAACAAAATTTATTTAAGGAATTGAGGAAATATTAGTGCAAACAAATTATAAGAACTATTGACTACTTGGGGAGCTGAATGGAGTGGTAGAGCCAAGTATTGATAGATATTCAAATCAGAAAAGAATAAAAAAGAACCAGGGAAAATTAATAAAATAATTTTTTGATATTGTAGAAGAATTCCAAATGATAGATACATGCAGATACAAGGAAGGGGGTAATAAAGAATTTACATTTTATTCAGATACTCATAAATCATTTTCTAGGATTGATATGGTTTGGCTTAGCAATAGCATGGTAAATTTTATCAAAAAGGCAGAGGTATTATCAAAAATGCTGTCAGAACACAACCCAGTGGTATTGGTGTTAAAGTCTCGGCAAAATACAAATAGATGGAGATTAAATGAAGTATTGTTATATAATGATGAAATAGTCAAAACAATTAAAGAGAAACTTAAAGAATATTTGAAATGAACCTCAACAATGGAATAGAAACCAATCTGGTCTGGGATGCTGGAAAAGAAGTGCTGAGGTGTTTATTTATACAATGGAATATAACATTGAATAAGAAAAAACAAGAAACAATGAAAAATATTAGAGGAAATTAAACAAAATAACTAGAATTAGTAACATCCCCATTGAATAAAAAAGTCAAGAACCAATTAAAAATGTTACAGGAACAACTAGAAATGTTAATGACAGAAGAAATGAAGAAGAAACTAGATTACATAAGGCAAAAAGATTTTGAATTTGGTAATAAACCTAGTAGATGGCTATCATATAGATTAAGAAAGTAAAAGTAAAAAAAGATTATATCAAAAATAAAAATTGATAATGGAGAGTTAACAAATGATGGAGAAATTCAAAAAACATTTTACAATTACTTTAAAACTCTATATCAAGAGCAGACAACTACTAATAATATAAGTATTATTTTGGATGACAATATACAATGAACTGCCAAGTTACTATATTTAAAGAAACTCAACAAAAAGAGTTAAATACCAAGACCAAAAGCTTGTAGTGAGCCATATCCCAGACTGGTAACCAGTGGAAGGATCTATGAAAGAAGGAGACATGAATATTTAGGGAGATTTGGAACAACAGGGACAGACTTCATAGCTGCTACACTCACAGCTTTCCCCCTCCTGCTGTCACTACCTATACTGGTATAATGTACATACCAGCAGCATGGACAGGCACAAACTCTTCTAACTGATTTCATGCCATTTACTATTATTTTAAAGCCAATGTGGTGTAGTGGCTTCAGTATCTGACTAGGACTCCTGGAGGCCAGGGTCTGAACCTCTTCTAAGCCATTGAAACCCCCTGGGTAGCCTTGGGCAAGTCACAGTCTCTCAGCCTAATATGATGGCAATGGTACACCTCCTCTGAATAAATCTTGCCAAGAAAATCCTATGAGAAAGTTGCTGTAAGTCGCAATCAACTTTAAGGCATGCAACAAGATGTATTATTTTTAAAATTTCCCCTCTATGACTTTTCTGCTGCACTTTTGAACTAGATTTTTTAAAAATACTTTTGTTTCTTATTTACATTTTAATTCCTTTGTAAGCTACCCTGGGAACTTTTACAGAGACAGACAATAAATTCATAAAACAAGGAAACAAATATAAAAACAAATAAGTAATACAGGACTGTGCTCATTTGTGGGTTGAAACTACTGCTGCTACTGCAGCAGCAGAAAGTTCAGCTGTTGTCATGTCCAAAGTCACAAAACAATCCCAGGGGACAGAATGATTAGATTCTTATTCTTAGTTTCAACTGGTATAGACCCATTGGTTCAAGATTCTGCAATTCATTTAACAGTTCTACTCAAATTGGGGCTAATCAATAGAATACAGGCCACAGTCCAGCCTTTCTATGTTATAAACCATCTGATGACCTTGTGACTCAGTTTTGGGTCTTAGGATAGGGATGTGGGAAGTGAGGGACATGTGTTCCCCAGTCCCTTCTCTGAGGGCCTTCCAAGGCTTCAAGGTAGAAAAATCCCACTGTTAATATTCAGCAGCATAGAGCCATAGAATCATAGAGTTGGAAGGGGCTCCATAGGCTGACGAGTCCAACCCCCTGCTCAATACAGGAAATTCATCAAGAAAATCCCCAGCATGATGTACAGCCAGAGATTCATGGTGTTGTTAGTGCACAGTCACTGAAGCAGCAATGTTAAAATTGTTGTACAGGAACCATCAGGTCTGTTCCTTAATATGGCAGTAGGGTTTACCTTCAATGGCTGAAGTAACAATGAATTCAATTTTGAAGTTAAAAAAAAAAAATCAGGCACTGCTACAGAGCAGCTTCTTCCTGCTATGTTCCCCACCTGGAGAACCTACTTCGGAGGAAGCATGAAGTGCTCAAGGTCACCTGGAGGTCTTGTCCAGTGGTGGATGCACAAGCAGGAAGGGAGCAGCTGTCCCTGCCTAGCCACCCACCTGCCAGGAGGCAGCACCCAACTTGCAAGAGATGGGAGAAAAAGCAGTGGCCTCTGTGCAATAAATACAAAATGGAAACAAAGAGAATATGTACTGTGATTCTTTTTGTGTGTACTGGCAAGACATTGAATTCCTCCTCTTGGTGCCAGCAAGCTGCTCCCTGCCCTCCCCAGTGTTTCCTCACTCCCAGCATTGCTGTTATTTAAACGTAACAGCTGGAATGTTTCCAGAGGAGGGCAACCAAAATGATGGGAGGTTTGGAAGTCATGCCCTGTGAGGAGCAGCTTAGGGAGCTGGGTATGTTTAGCCTGAAGAAGAGAAGGTTAAAAGGTGACATGATAGCCATGTTTAAATATTTGAAGAGAAGTCATACTGAGGATGGAGCAAGCTTGTTTTCTGCTGCTCCAGAGACTAGGACACAGAGCAATGGACTTAAACTACAGGAAAAAGAGATTCCACCTAAACATTAGGAAGAATTTCGTGACAGTAATGCTGTTTGGCAGTGGAATGCACTGTCTCGTAGTGTGGTGCAGTCTCCTTCTTTGGAGATTTTTAAACAGAGGTTGGATGACCATCTGTGGAGAATGATTTGATTGTGTATTCCTACAGGGAAGGGGGTTGGACTAGATGGTCCTTGTGCTCTCTTCCAACTCTATGAGTCATGTTTATGTTGTAAAGCACTTAGGGAGAGCTTTGGCACTGACAAGCAGTACAGAAATGTAGGAAATAAAATAAATATAAGTATGATTCTATAAGTACTCTCAATTCCTGGGACCATCCGTCCTCCACAGTGCATACAGTGTAGCCACTTTTACTTGATTTTACTGTCACTGACTGTGATACTCTGTGCCATAGCAAGCAAATTTGAGTAGGTTAAGATACTTCGTGAATTTAATTTAATTTATAAGGAACTGATTACTCAGTCACATTTACTCACAATCAAAAAGTTAAAGCAAAACAAAACAAGTGTACTCCATCTAACCTAAAGAACAGCCTGTGGCATCATCACAATTGTCCACTTATTCACTATGATAGGAAAAATTCAAAACTAACCGGAAGGAAACTGAAGGGCGAGGGTCATTTTTGTGTGTGTGTGCTCTGTTCAGGGCACTGGAAAGCTCTGTGGACTCCAGGATAAAAACTCCTGAAGCAGAGTGATTCACTTGTTACTATGTCAACTAGAGCTACGTCTTCAGTATGGGAAACTTACCTGATGGGTTGGGTAAATATGAATAATAAATAGTATAGTATCTGGTATAGAGAATGACTTGATTTTCCTGATGATGGGTGGAACCATGCCATGTTTGGTAAATAGATTTTTCATGACTGTACAGGTCCAAGATATAGTTGCTTTTAGGTTACCAGAGACCAGGAGATGGCAGCTGTGCCTGAACCCTATCCTCACAAACTCAGCCTTTGGCTTGTCTGCTTTTTCACAAATCCTCCTGAAGCAAGTTTTCTGAGTGATTTGAAGTGGACAACTTAAGATGGAACTTATCTTTTGTGCTGCTGACATAACTGTTCTACCTTGGGAAGATGCTGTCCTGGCAGAAGCTGCCATCCTTCTGATGAGACATCAGCCATCAGAGAGAACATCAAATCATTTCCAATGGAGGCAAAGCCTATTAAAATTGGATCCATTTGGGGAATATAGTGCACACGCACATACACATTTTTTAAAAATTGACCAGACTTTAATGTTAAGAACAGGAACAGACTTCCTGCACTCAGCATTTCCATTTGAAAATGAGCCCACTAAATGACTCTCTGCTCACTCTCTCATTTGCATCCCCTAGAGAAGGCTTGCTGCCCATGCCAGTGCATTTACTGTATCTGTTGACTGCAGCCTCATCAATTTTTCTTCTTGTCAGGGAAGGAAAAAAAAGTTAACCAAACACATTAATAATTCTGATTAACTGCAAATGGCTTAAGCCCAGAGGTGTCCCTGTGGTGCAATTACCAGCTTCCCCTTCACTGTAACAGCAGAAGTATTGCTTTATGTTCATGTCAGACTATGATTCTGCAATGACTCAGTTCTTGGCATCCAAAGCCCAAGGCCCAGAGAATTCCTCTTGCATCCTGAAGCCCACCTTGCCTCTTGGAGGATATCATGGAAGAAAAACTCCTAAAGATCCACACCCCCTTTATACCAAATTTCTCATGAGACAAATTTGAACGTCACTCTTTTCTTTTTAAAAATGTTTTTTCCCTATACTATAGAGCTACATTCTTCTGGATACTTACCCTCTGTGTTTGGAATGCTGTCTCAACACTATTTTACAATGGATACTAGAAATAGCAGAGCTTGACCGGGGGTGGGGGATACTGTTTTCATTACACTTCCCAGAGTCCCACAGCCCACATGGCTTGTCATATTGTAGATCCCAAGAGGAAATTTTTACTGCTCATAACATGTCATGGAGGGATTTTTTTTTTTTTGGCATGGGGGGGGGAATGAGGAATGGGAATTTAGCCTAAATATCCTGTCTGATCTTGGAGGCTACTTGAGTGGGTGACTACAAAGGAATACCAGGTGCTTCAGGCTATATTACAGAGGAAGGAAGTGGAAAACCACATCTGGATATTCCTTACCTAAGAAAACTCTATGAAATTCATGAAGTTGCCATAAACTGACAGGTGACTTGAAAGCACACACATACATACTAGGAATGGGAATCTTCTCACATTACTAAGAGCACGGGTAGGGACAACCTTATGTGTTGCGGATGTTTTTGTCTACATCCTTCAATAAGGTTGCCAGTGAAATAAGGGACAGGGCTCCTTTGCATAATCTTTAAGGGTGATATAGGCATAGGAATTTCAGCAGGTGTTGCTTTTCATTGCTGAAATTTCTATTATAAGCACAGGAGTCCTGTCCTTTATGTTACCTGGCAGCTCTAAGCTCCACAGTCTATGATCATTGGCAATTCTGGCTGGGACTCATAGCCTCTCTCTCTCTGGCTTTTCTTTGCAAATGAAGATTTAGGAAGGACTCATCCTGCGCTTTCTGCAAGTGTGCTGATGACTGAAAAGGCCAATCCGAGATAAACATGTCTGGTTGCAGAAAGCACAGCAGAAGGTCTCTTTAGGTGATGATTCCGGGTTGTGATTCTTTCTGTGTTGTTTCTCTTCAAGACTTGTTCGGCATGAGTTTTCAAATAAGGCTGCGGCATTGTGGACAGGGCGTCTCCATGCCTCCCGATGTGAGGCCAGTGTGGACCATTGTTGGTGATCAATTTGGCTGAGCCTGAGAGGTTGTTTCAGGAAGTCTTTGTATCGCTTTTTTGGAGCACCCCTCTTATGCTGACCCATGGCGAGTTCACTGCAGAGTACTATTGTTGGGAGGTGATGGTCCTCCATCCTAGAAATGTGCCCTGCCCAGGCATCGTTTCCAGACCTTTCACCATTTTAGTTGCCTTTCTCTGGACACGCTCCAATTTGTCAATATCCTTTTTTGCATTGTGGTGCCCAGAACTGGACACAGTATTCTAGGTGAGGTCTGACCAAGTCAGAATAGAGTGGCACTATTGCTTCCCTTGATCTAGACACTATACTTCTATTGATACAGCCCAAAATCGCATTGGCCTTTTTAGCTGCCGCATCACACTGTTGGCTCATGTTCAACTTGTGGTCTACTAGGACTCCTAGATCCCTTTTGCACGTAGTCTCATTCAGCCAGGTCTCTCCCATCCTATATTTATGCATTTCATTTTTCCGCCCTAAATGCAGTATTTTACATTTCTCCGTATTGAATTGCATTTTGTTAGCTTTGGCCCAGCTCTCCAGTCTATCCAGGTCATTCTGAATTTTGATCCTGTCCTCTAGGGTATTAGCTACTCCTCCTAATTTGGTGTCATCTGCAAATTTGATAAGTATGCCCCTAATTCCCTCATCCAAGTCATTGATAAAGATGTTGAATAGCACTGGGTCGAGGACAGAACCCTGTGCCACCCCACTGATCACATCTTTCCAAGACGAAGAGGAGCCACTGCTGAGCACCCTTTGGGTTCGGCCAGTCAACCAATTACAAATCCATTGAACAGTTAACTTGTCTAGCCCACATTTTACAAGCTTGTTTGCAAGAATGTCGTGGGGAACCTTGTCAAAGGCCTTACTGAAATCAAGGTATGTGATGTCCACAACATTCCCTTCATCTACCAAGCTGGTAACTTTATCAAAAAAAGAGATCAGATTAGTCTGGCATGACTTGTTTCTCTGAAACCCATGTTGACTTTTTGTGATTATGGCATTGTCTTCTAAATGTTCACAGACTCTCTGTTTAATGATCTGCTCTAGAATCTTCCCTGGTATTGATGTCAGACTAACTGGACGATAATTGTTGGGATCCTCTTTTTTTCCCTTTTTGAAGATGGGGACAACGTTTGCCCTCCTCCAGTCTGCTGGGACTTCTCCTGTTCTCCAGGAGTTCTCAAAGATTATTGCCAATGGCTCTGAGATTATATTTGCCAGCTCTTTTAGTACTCTTGGATGTAGTTCATCTGGTCCTGGAGATTTAAATTAATTTAGATTAAGAAGGTATTCCTGTATTACCTCTACATATTTTGAGCTGGATTTGCCCTATTGTGTCCTCTGTTCCATTATCCTCAGGTTGGTCCTCCTTTTCCTTTTCTGAAAACACTGAGGCAAAGAAGGTGTTGGTAATTCTGCCTTTTCTCTGTCCCCTGTTAGCATTTTGCCATCTTCTCCACGCAGTGGCCCTATCATTTCCTTCTTCCTCCTTTTGCTGTGGACATACCAAAAAAAACCCTTTTTATTGTTCTTAACCTCCCTAGCAAGCATGAGCTCATTCTGCGCTTTAGCTTTTCTGACTTTACTCCTACACGTGTTCGCTATCTGTTTGAATTCTTCTTTGGTGATTTCCCCCCTTTTCCATTTCCTATACATGTTCCATTTAAAACTTAGCTCCATTGAAAGTTCTTTAGTCATCCATCCTGGTTTCTTGAGACACCTCCCATTTTTCTTCCTCAATGGTACTGTTTGAAATTGTGCCTTCATTATCTCCCTTTTGAGAAAGTCCCATCCGTCTTGAGGTCTCTTCTCTTTTAATATTCCTGACCATGGGATCACCAACAGTATTTCCCTGAGTTTATTGAAATCAGCTCTCCTAAAGTCAAGAATGCGTGTCTGACAATGCCTGGCTTCTCCTTTCCATTGTATAACAAACTCCAGGAGAACATGATCACTCTCACCTAAGGATCTCACCACTTGCACCCCATTAACCAAGTCATCTCTGTTGGTTAGGATCAGATCTAAAATAGCTGACCCCCTTGTTGCCTCTTCCACCTTTTGGACCATGAAATTGTCTTCCAGGCATGTAAGGAATTTGCTAGACCTCGAAGTTTTGGCTGAGTTAGGTTGCTAGCAAATATCAGGATAGTTGAAGTCACCCATCACTACTACATCTCTCCTTTCTGCATGTGTGTTCATCTGTTCTAGAAAGGCATCATCCAATTCCTCCGTCTGATTTGGGGGTCTGTAGTAGAGTCCCACAATAACATCCCTGTTGTTTCCCTCCCCTTTAATTTTTATCCAGATGCTCTCCACCTGGCTTCCAGTATTGATGTCATGAATCACTTCACTGGTGTAAATATCCCTGACATATATGCTATTCCTCCTCCTTTCCTGTTTGGCCCGTTTCTCTTATAAAGGTTATACCCCTCTATTTCTACATTCCAATCATGAGACTCGGCCCACCAGGTTTCAGTAATGCCTATTATATCATATTTGTTTTGTAGTGCGAGGAGTTCAAGTTCATCTTGCTTATTTCCCATGCTCTGTGCATTAGTGTAGAGACATCTAAGACCATGTGTTCCCTTTACTTGCTCCATGTGCAATTTTTTTTTTTTTTTTGCCTCCCACTGTTGGGTCCTTGCGCTGTTTGCCTTGTTCCCTCTATGACAGTTTGACTATTTTCTCCAGCCCTTTTGCCTTCCAGAATACTGTCTCCCTCCCCCATTTGACTCAGTTTAAAGCCCTCCTGATCAAATTCTTGAGACTGTTGGCAAAAATGTTTCTTCCAACTGTTGTAAGATGCACCCCATATCTTGCCAGAAGTCCCCCCTCATGGAAGCGCAGTCCATGATCCAAGAATCCAATTTGTTCTCGGCGACACCTTCTACAGAGCCAGTTGTTTACGTCGGCTATTTTCCTCTCCCTTCTTGGACCATGCCTTTCAACTGGCAGAAGAGACGAGATGACAACCTGTGCGTCCATTTCTTCCAGCTTCCTCCCCAGGGCCTCATAATCTCTTCTGATCTTGGGAAAGCTGTGCCTTGCAGTATCATTGGATCCCACATGGACCAAAAGGAAGGGGTAATGATCCGTAGGCTTGACAAGTCTTGTCAGCCTCTCGGTCACATCACAGATCTTTGCCCCAGGGAGACAACACACCTCCCGAGTCATCTTGTCAGGCCCACATACCACTGCTTCTGTACCCCGCAGCAAGGAGTCCCCCACCACCACCACATGCCTCCGCCGAGGCTTCGCAGCTGCTGTTCCTTGCGGTGGTCCTCTCAAGGTCCCCTGCTCTACCCCTGAAGTCTGTCCATGCTGTTCTTCCTCGTTGTCCTTGATAAGGGAAAGGGCTTCGAATCGATTCTGTAGCTGCAAGCTGCTCGAAGAATCCCTGGATTTTCTTGTTTTGTGTGCGACATTCCTCCAGCTGTCTACTTCCTGTGTCTGTGAAGTGACCCTCTCCTCCACAGCCACTTCCTCTGTGCGGTCCCCATCCAAGACTGTTTGTTCTGTTCTGTCCAGGAAAACCTCTTGCTCGCGAATCTGTTGAAGTGTAGCTACCCGTGTCTCCAGCTGCTGTACTTTCTCCTCCAAGAGGGCTACCAGCTTGCACTTGGTGCATGTGAAGTTCTCTACGTCTGTAGACAAGAAGACAAACATCTCACAATTGTTGCAAGTGACTGCTGCAGTCCCCTCAGTGTTCATGGTGAGAGTTTTTAGGTAATCTAAGAACTCAAGGAATGCAATTTTAAAAAAACAAAACAAAAACTATGAGACTATAATATGCTGATTTATATACCAAAATGGGACTTGTAACAACAACAACAAAATTGCGTTGTGCACACATTTCCTAATAGATGTATTCCACTTTAGGGTGTCAACCAGCCATTCCTTACTCTACTTCTATGTTTTTCATTTACTCTTTTTGTTACTGGTGTGTACCCACCAACAAGAGTTTTGGCTGAAATCCTGTTGCTTAGTCACAACTGTAGTTGGCTCATTGAATCAATTGTGGAGAGTCAATAAACAGCTAAACCCAGTTCATTCAATGAATTTGTTCTAGGGCTAACTATAGGAGCAACGCCCACATCCTTTTTTTTTTTTTTAATAACTTTTTCTTTTGGACACCTCAGCCCAAACTTCCCTAGATGAGCCAGCCTGGACACTGAGATCATCAGAAGTAGAGCATTTCTCAGTCCCACTGTTAGTATGCCCATATAGGATTGTGCAGAAGCACCTTAGTAAACACAGTCATTAAGGAGGTATGTGCTAATCCTTTTTTCCAGCCCTGGGTGCCTGAGCAATGATTCACTCAACCAAACAATTGGCCATTCCAAAATCTATTCCTACAGAAGTCCTTCCTATTGATGGGTTTATGACAACCTTGCAAGGTTGTCATAAACCCATCAATTCATATCTCCCAGCCATTAATGCAATCAGTTAAGTTTCGATTTTCTTTGCCCATCCTATGGGAAAGTCATCTAGGCTTTGTCGTAACCAATGTATCCTTTAGGATATGAATCAGGGTATAAATATTAGTCCCCTGACAAGAGTAAGGTGTGCCAAGATGGACAAAACCAGCCACTCTCTGTCTCGACACACCCTGGATCAGAACCTGAGTATCTTCGCTACAAGAAATTATTCTTTCTAAGACTGGTAACTATTACCCCATACTCCCAAATCTCTCCTTCTATCTAATCTTTCTGTCTTACTCTGCTACTCTGCTATATCCTAGTATGGTTTTTAGGAAGTATGTTGAATATGTGAGTGCATTTTGTGTTATTTCCAATAAAAATATCATATTTCACTTTAAACTGGAGTGCTCTTTACAGTTAGTACTGGTATAGATAGGTGAAAAGATCTTCAAAGTTACACGCCTCTTGCAGGTTTCTGTTTGAGCTAATAATACCCCCAGATAACAATATGGACCCATCATGGGTGGGTCTTTAAAGCACCTCCACCTCTTAGGGTAACACCACCACCATCTTTTTATGGCAAGAGGCTTTAAAATGGCATTTTTTTTTAAAAAAAAAGAATGGGCTGAGGGTGCTGTATTGTTTTTAGACTGAACTGTTTAAATAGCTTTTTATCTTTTAATGGGATTTGATCTTTTTAAATGTAGTTTTAAATCATTTTAATTTTGTCAAAAGTTTAATCCTATTTTAATATTCACTTTTTTGTATGTTTTAAGGTGTATTGTGTTTTTAAATGGTAAGTCACCCTCAGTCCCAGTTTCGGGAGAAAGTCAGGATACAAATAAATATACTAATAACTCCAGTTGATGTACTCCAGTGTTTTTGTGCAGATGTTGAAAAGCATGGGGACAACACAGAATCTTGATACACCCCATATGTGGATGGCTAAGGATAGAACAAATATCTCCCAGGATTTCATTTTGCATCTGCACTCCAAAGAAGGACTGGTCTTACAATAAAATAGTGACATCATGTTCAATGAAAAACCAGTGAGATATCCAGAAGAACCAGTAGATCAAACTAGCCTCATCCATTTCCCAGCATAAGTAATTCAACAGGGTCAATTTCTTTAACAAGCCCAGGCCGGAAGCCAGACTAGAGTGGATCTAAATAACTACTGTCATCCAAAGCTGCTGGGAGCTGACATGATGCCAAATGCTGTAAGACCTATCTCAGAAATGGTAGATTTGGAAATGGGTGATAATTCTCCACAGATAGAGGATCTAGATCTGGCTTCAACAATGATTCGTCTATTGCTTCCTTCAGGATCGCCAGAAACACCCCATCCTTTAATATGGCATTGACCATTTCTGATATCCATGTTCTAAACCCATCACTGGCAGATATCACAGTCCAGGATAGGCAAGGATTATTTGCTGTGCAGAAAATTTTGTTTTCTGCCCCAAACTAACCATATACAAACTTTGTGCAGAATAAGTCCCCAACTGTAGCATTTTCCGAACAGAAGAAGCTTTTCTTTTCTTTCTTCCTTTTGTAGAAAATGTTGTCCTCTGTGCAAACCATGTGTAAATTTTGCATAGAATAAGGAGATTTTCACACGCCGAAAATATCGCCGCCAGAAACCGGGACAGAAATATTTCTGTCCCGGAAGCAGCGCCGCGGTTCGCACTCTCACCTCCCTCTTCCGTTGTTCCGTCGTCCTCGCTTTGGGTTTTTTCCTCTCTCTTCCGGAATATTTTATTAACGGCAAACTCCCGTTAGTAAAATATTCCAGAAGAGGGAGGGAAAAACCCAAAGCGAGGACGACGGAACAACGGAAGAGGGAGGTGAGAGTGCGAACCGCGGCGCTGCTTCCGGGACAGAAATATTTCTGTCCCGGTTTCTGGCGGTGATATTTTCGGTGTGTGAAAATCTCCTAAGTCCCAAACTGCAAAGATTCTAATCAGGGTTTCTCAATATGTTTTTAAAACCATTTTTCAAATATTCATAGAATCATAGAATTGCAGAGTTGGAAGAGACCAAGAGGGCCATCCAGTCCAACCCCCTGCCACGCAGGAAATCTTGATCAAAGCATCCCTGACAGATGGCCATCCAGCCTCTGTTTAAAGACCTCCAAGGAAGGAGACCCCACCACGCTCCGAGGGAGTGTGTTCCACTGCCGAACAGCTCTTACTGTCAAAAAGTTCCTCCTCATGTTGAGGTGGAATCTCTGTTCCTGGAGCTTGCACCCATTGCTCCGTGTTCCAGTCTCTGGAGCAGCAGAAAACAAGCTTGCTCCATCCTCAGCGTGACATCCCTTCAAATACTTAAACAGGGCTATCATATCGCCTCTTAACCGTCTTTTTTCCAAGCTAAACATACCCAGCTCCCTAAGTCTCTCCTCATAAGGCATCGTTTCCAGACCTTTCACCATTTTAGTTGCCCTTCTCTGGACACGCTCCAATTTGTCAATATCCTTTCTGAACTGTGGTGCCCAGAACTGGACACAGTATTCTAAGTGAGGTCTGACCAAGGCAGAATAGAGTGGCACTATTACTTCCCTTGATCTAGACACTATACTTCTATTGATACATCCCAAAATCACATTGGCCTTTTTAGCTGCCGCATCCCACTGTTGACTCATGTTCAACTTGTGGTCTACTAGGACTCCTAGATCCCTTTCGCACGTAGTCTCATTCAGCCAGGTCTCTCCCATCCTATATTTATGCATTTCATTTTTTTTCTATACCTAGTTTCTTTCTATACCTAGTCTGTAGTCGGTAGGCTTCTGCCCAACCAAAAATGCCCCATCAGTCCACAGTGTGCAGATGCAATAGTGGTGGAAAAATTAAACATTTTTCATCATCCTCACAGAGGTGGGGCGGGGGTGGGGGAAGAGAGATTGCTAAAATAGCCACTGATGTCTGTTTGGTAAGATACACTTCAAAACATTGCTGTTTCATTGTCCGTAGCAGCTCAGAGACATTTTAACTTCATGAATTGGCCAAGGATGTTTTGGAGCGATCATGCCAATAGCCTTCATCATCTCCTGATTCCAGGAACTGGCTAGAATCTCAGCAGTGCATTGTTTTTAGGCAAACCCCCCCCCTTTTTTTTGTAGAAAAAATATCATGTTTCTTATGAGCAAGTGAAACTTTTGCAAAAAAAAAAATCCCATTGTGAAAAATTGATTGAAACATATACAAAGCTTGTAATCTTGTGTAGCAGGGACAAAGTTTTTGGAATTCTGAATTCTTAACATAGCAAATTGTTCTTTGTATCTTGTGTTTATGACATTATAACTACTGGTTATAAAATTTACCAAAAATTACATATTAAATACCATTAGCTGCCAAATATCAGAAGGGAAATATCAAATACCAGAGGACGTCAGAAAAGAAATGTTTACCTAATATTTTACTTCAAATATAGGCAGATATTCATGAGGGATGATAGCTCAGTGACAGAGTCCATGCTTTGCATGGAAAAGGCGCCAAGTTCAATATGTGGCATTGGCAGTAATGCTGAGAAAGAATCCTTCCCGAAACCTTGGAGAGTCACTGACAGTCAGAGATGACAATATTGGCTTAAATAGACAGATGGTCTGACCCAGTAGAAGGCAGTTTCATGTGTTCCTGTATTCAGAGATGGCCTAAGATAATTTGCTGGTTAATGCAGAAAATCTGAGGCAGGATAGTGATTAAATAATAATTTAATAGTTTGTTTCCCTTCAATGCAGGTCAGAGCACCCTAGAATCATAGAGTTGGAAGAGACCACAAGGGTCATCCAGTCCAACCACCTGCCATGCAGGAATAAACAATCCAGTCTCTTTTTAAAAACCTCCAAAGAAGGAGACTGCACCACCCTGCGAGGCAGTGCATTCCACTTCTGAACAGCTTTTTCTGTCAGGAACTTCTTAGAATCATAGAGTTGGAAGAGACCTCAAGGGCCATCTAGTCCAACCCTCTGCCATCCATGCATAAACAACCAAATCATTCCCGACAGATGGCCATCCAGTCTCTGCTTAAAAACCTCCAAAGATGGAGACTCCACCATACTACAAGGCAGTGTATTCCACTTCCAAACAGCTCTTACTGTCAGGAAGTTCTTCCTAATGTTTAGGTGGAATCTCTTTTCCTGTAGTTTGAACCCATTGCTCTGTGGCCTAGTCTCTGGAGCAGCAGAAAATAAGCTTGCCCTATGGTCAGTATGACATCCCTTCAAATATTTAAACATGGCTATCATGTCCCCTCTCAACCTTCTCTTCTCCAGACTAAACATTCCCAGCTCCCTAAGCTGCTCCTCATAGGGCATGGCTTCCAGACCTCTCACCATCCTGGTCGCCCTCCTCTGGACACATTCCAGCTTCTTGAATTGTGGTGCCCAGAACTGGACACAATATTCCAGGTGAGGTCTGGCCAAAGCAGGATAGAGTGGCACTATTACTTCCCCCAATCTAGACACTATACTCCTATTGATGCAGCCTAGAATCGCATTGGTGTTTTTAGCTGCTGCATCACACTGCTGACTGCATCTCTCCAGACATTCTTGAACCTCAATTTCCATCAACCTCAGCCAGCCTGGGCAATTGTGATGAGATGATGGGAGCTATACTTCACTACATAATATCTGGAGGGTCATATGCTCCATAGCCCTGCTTTAATAGCATTTAATATATGGTGGTTTGGGGAAAGTGCCTCACTGCCTAATAGCAGAACCATCCATACATAAATTCTACAGCAAGGGCGGGCAAAGTCTAGATGCTGGACTAGCATTTCTCACCATTGTGAAGTCGAAGGCTTTCATGGCTGACATCCACTGATTTTCCTTGGGGTTTTTCTGGGCTGTGAGGCCATCTTCTGGAAGAGTTTACTTCTGATGTTTCACCTGCATCTGTGGCTGGCACCTTCAGAGAATGGTTGGTTAGGAGTGTGTGTGGAGTTTATATGCTGTGAACCCCTGTTGGGGAGTTTATTTAAGTTTGTGTATTTGAATGGTTAGTTTCTGGGTATAGAAATGCAAGGAGGATTAGTGTCTGGCTAATGGTTGGTTGATGGCCCATTATCTGCTGGAAATCCCCCTGTCCTTGGGTGGAATTCCTTTGTAACTGTTGAGTTTTGATTCTATTGTATTTCAAACCTGGAAGCCAGATTTTGTTTACTTTTAGGGTTTCTTCTTTCCTGTTGAAGTTGTCCAGGTGTTTGTGGACTTCAATAGCTTCTCTGTGCATTCTGACATGATAGTTATTGGCCTGATCCAGAATTTCTGTGTGTTTAAATAACATTTTGTGTCCAGGTTGGTTTATAACATGTTCTGCTACTGGTGATTTTTCTGGCTGGCCCAGTCTGCAGTGTCTCTCATGTTCCTTGATACGTGTTTGCACACTGCATTTAGTGGTCCCTATGTAAACTTGTCCACAGCTGCATGGTATGCGGTAAACTCCTGCAGCTGTGAGAGGGTCTCTTTTGTCCTTCACTGAGCGTAGCATTTCTTGGATTTTCTTGGTTGGCCTGTAGATTGTTTGGAGGTTGTGTTTCCTCATCAGTTTCCCTATTCTGTCTGTGACTCCTTTGATGTATGGTAAGAATACCTTCCCTTTGGGTGGCTGTTTTTCTATGTCTACATTGACTAAGGATTATGGGACTTTCAGGCCAACAACAACTGGATGGACACATTGGAACAGTCTCATAAACAATCCTAACATTGTTATATACAGGCTGACAAAGGGAGAGCTGTGGCCAACATGAAAATGTCAGACTGCATAGAGAAGGCTGAGAGACAACTGTCCAGCACCACAATTTACAGGATTCCCTCCAAAGATCCCACTGATGAATATCTGAAGGAACTACACAAATTATTCAGACCATTCTCCACTAATGTACAGAACCAAGTTCAAATGGGCAAAACCCAGGAAACCAAATTGGGCATCTTCTATTTACTACCCCAAAATACACAAACAAGGCAGTCCTTGAAGGCCTACTGTCTCAAGCATATGTTGGGATATCTGGACTCCGTTCTCAGGTCACATGCCCTCAACACTCCAAGCTATATGAAGGATACAACAGATTTCCTGAGGAAAATAAAAGTCCATCCAAAACTGCACAGAGATCCCCATCCTAGCCATTATGGATGAGGTATTCCTGTCCACTAACAACTTACACCAAGATGGACTGCAAACCATCAAGAATAAGGACCAGAATAGGGCTATAGCAGACCTAGACACCAAACTCTGCTACTTTGTACTTACTCATAACCACCTCACTTTTGGGAATCATATGTACTGCAAGTTAATGCCACTGCCACGGGCACCTACATAGCACCACAGTATTCAAACATCTTCATAACTGACCTAGAACAATGCTTCCTCAACACGTGCACCAAAAAAGCAAAAAACAAAAACAAAAACCCCACCTCTCCTTTACCTATAGTTTCCTGATGACATCTCTGTAATTTGGCCACATGGAAAACAATCCCTTGGGAAGTTCCACCAGAATTTGCACAACTTCCACCTTACCATCAGCCTGAAACTGGAACAATCCACAAAACAAATCCACTTTCTTGATGCCACAGTGCAACTGCACAAATGAACTTCCAAGCGCCACGATCTATCGAAAACTCACTGATTGCTATACATACTTACATGCCTCCAGTTTCTACCCAGAACACACTACTAGGTCTATTGTTTACAGCCAAGCCCTCTGATACAATCACATCTGCTCAGACCCACAACACAGAGACTTAAAACTCTTAGATTTACATCAAGCATTTCTCAAACTACAATACCCACCAAAGGAGGTGAAGAAAAAACTGACAAGGTAAGATTAATACTCAGGAAGTATTTACTACAAGACAGACCAAAACCACAAAATGATGTAACGCTGTTAGTGATCACCTATGCTCTGCAGCTGAGACCACTCAAACACATCACAAATGAGCTAAACCAATTCTGGGGAATAACACATCCCTTTCATAAACTCTGGGAGGCAGACCTTTATTGGTCTACAGACAGCCACCAAATCTTAAACAACTACTCACTTACAACAGGATACATAACATGGATAGCAATACAGGGGCAAGCCCCTACCATAAACCAGATGCCAACTCTGTTCCCACATCTAGCATGGGAGCAATATTACAAAGGCCATCAGAGGTACTTGTTCTTCCTCCAATGTGACATATGCCATCCCATGCCAGCAATGCCCCTCTATACTCTACAGTGAACAAAAAGGACAGCCTCTATGCAAGAGAATTAATGGATACAAATATGACATTAGAAATGGCAGAAACCCCAAACCAGTTGCAGAACATTTCAACCTTCCTGGACTCACAGTAAATGATTTACAGGTTGTGGTCCTTAAACAAGGAAATTACAAAGGAAGACTAGAAAGAGAAACTGCTGAATTGAATTATATCCACAAATTCCAGTCCAATGGCAGAGGTATGAACAAAGACAATGGTCCAGGGCAAACTACATATATTAATACAAAAGTCCTCGGTACTATACATATAACAAATCTTCTCAGAAAATATTTTGAACCCGGGGAAACTGACTTTTGATCAGCGTATTTATTGCTTTCACATATCAGCACTTACTGACCCAGTGGCTCATGGTGTCACCCCCCTGGATCTCCTCCCATAGCAAACCAGACAGAATCCTTACTAATCCCAGCAATCTACACAATCTGCATGCGATTTTATGGATCATCAAAAACCTAAATGTGGGACAGGAACTGGAAGGAAGGCTTGCCTCTTTGGACACAGCACCAGGGATATTTTTAAAATAAAAAAATAATAAATTTCTGCTGAAACACTGCACAAGAACTTTATAGACAGTCATTTTGGTGTTACTCCCTCTGATGATGTCACATGGTCTTAATAATTTAAATTCTTATTTTGAATTTGAGCTGCTTCATCTGGAGAACCATATTTTGCCCATTCCTGTTCTACAGCAAAATATTGTGGAAGAGTTAGTGAAATCTGCTTCATCTTGGCCTTTATGCTCTATGAAATGCACTCATGCATATTCATACAATGGCCTCCTATACCCTACTCCATCCAATATAAAGAGACCTTAAAATGAGGGCAGCTATGATTTACACATGTTTTCAACATCACTTGCACTTCCAGTGCTTCAGAAGTCTACACATTTTAACATAAATGAGCTTCTTTCTCCACCACCCTCCCCACCAACGCTTTAGCAATGCTGTAGGTTGAGTTATGTAGCTTGTTTTTGTACATCAGCAGCCTTGACTCCCAGTCCAGTTATACTCTGGACAAGTGTTGAAGCAACAAAGACTTGTTTTGCACATCAAAACACCAACTCTTGTTGACTTCAACCTATAAATCTGTGTGAGATGGCTATTTGGTTTTGTTTGAAGGCAATGGCAAAAATCCCTCTGAACAAATCTTACCAGGAAAACTCTGTGACAGGGTCACCATAAGTCAGAAATGAGTTGAAGGCAAACAACAAATAGCAGCTTTCTTTATCTTTAGTGAGGATGATTACAATCTCTTTATATATAATTGAATATAAGCTAGTCTGTTTTTCAGTTCAGAGGGTGCTCATTGCTTTTTGATTTCCCATAGATTCTAGATAATATTACAACTGAATTACACAATACTTTAAATCAGAACTTGAAAATATTACCCTTTTTGGATTACAAGTCCCAGAATGCCCAGCCGACATGTCCAGTGGCTTGCTTGACTGGGGAGCTGGGAAGCTATAGTCCCCAGGAGAATGTTCTGAAGATCTGTAGTAAATGTGCACCTGGAATAGTGCTCCTTCTACTACTACTACTTCTAAAAACAGCTAATACTTTCATACCTTGGTATCATAAGGGGATCTAGCTTTTAGTGAATCACAGCACACGGAGAAGGGAGATTTAAGCCATCCCTACCTTGCTACTGTCTTGACAAAATGCCCCTTGGTGTCCAAATATTTATAGAAAAAAGTTGCACAGATGCCATTTCCTGTTTATTTTCTCCCTCTGAAGTATAGAAAGAGTTTTTTTTACCTCATCAGAATCATAGCTGGAGAGGGAAATCTCAAATCTCCACTGGTTCCAGGGTTCCAATAAAAAATACACTTCTTCCCACACACCTGTCTGGAATTCTGTATCAGCTACTTAGTTAAGTATTTTAATTATTGTATTTTTTAATCTTTTCTAATTCAATATTTTTTTAAGGGGTGGGTGGGTTAGGGTATTGATGTAATTATGGAGTTTTATACTGTAAGCCACCCTGATTGTGTTGCAGAGGGGCATGATAGAAATTATTATTATTATTATTACTATTATTTAACTGCGTAACATCTCCTGACCTATTCTCACCCTACCCGTGATGGAAATGCAATTCATCCATGCAGTTCAGTAGAATTGACTTCCTTCTCCTCAGGCAGTTGACGCCTGGTAAAGTAGGCTGAGGTGGGGTTATGATTGTGGCAATAGTATCAAAATCATGACTACAGTGGGCCCTCAGTATCTGCTGGTTTGGTGCCAGGACCCCTGGGATACCAAAATCTGTGGATGGTCAAGATCCATTATATACAATGGATGGATATATATATGTGTGTGTGTGTGTCATAGTCATAGTAAAATGGTGTCCTCTATTAAAAAAATGGTGAACAGCATTTTGGAATCCCATCCACCACACAGTATTTTTGAGCCATGGTTGGTTGAATCTGTGGATGTAGAACCCATGCATATGGAGGGCCAACAGTAATTAGCAATTGTGAATTATTCATCTGTAACTGTTCTGTATTTGTGATCACTACTTAGTCATTATTTTTACCCTATTGCCACAATTGTTACTCCCCTCACACCCACTTTACTGGGCATCAGCTGCATGTGGAGAGGAAGATCCATTCTGTCAGCGATTGCAGCATGCTTGAATGACATTTCCGTTAGGCTTGGGAAGGTCAGGCCAGGCCAAGTTGCTTATTTAAGTATACTTAAGTAAGTAGCTGAGACAGGTTTCTGGCCACATAATATTAATTAGGGTTTTTAAATAAAAAAAAGTAACATTAAGTAATATTATAGTAATAGGGAGTTAGTTCCTTATACAAACTGTTGCATTGTCTCACTATTTCCTTACAGGAGAGTTCCTGCCTGGCCTCCAGGATATTCCAGTCTACTCTTTTCCTAGGGTTTATTTTCCTTTTTCAGATCAGATGGAGAATTCCTTCCTCGGGTGTCTTTTTAAAAAGATATTGTTTTGTACTTCTGTCCACTTTGGGGTTACCCAAAACATGGTGGTTTCTCCCACTTGTTTCTCATATGGGCTTTAATCCTATCAGTGTTTATGAGCTGAGCTCACTGTTAGATTGAGTGGTGGCAGCAAATTCCTTAACAGCTATTAGCACAAGTAGGACAAGGAGAAATATAATTTCCAGACACCTAAATATAACTTCAGGAAACTTCAGGACACCTAAAATATTGTGGCATGAACTTCCAACAGCCTACTTTACCTGATACAGGAGGTATAGAAACCAACATTTATGCATGGGTAGAAATCCAAGCAAAGGAAAAATGAGAGGAGTTGAATGGATACATCCTGATAGCAGAGAAACAATGTATCACCCATTCCATTGAAGTGACACAGTCTAGTGAAATGTTAAGTCCCGCTTGATATACTATCAAGATCAAAGGTCTTTGCTACTATGGAATGAATCATAAAGAGTTATTCTCTCCAGATTTGTGTCTTACTGTTTGTGTGTCCATTATATTGGATCTCAGCTGCTATAATGAAACTGTTTGATTTCCTTAGCATGCTAAATCCTAAAATAATAGTAATGGAAGTGGAAGGAACCACAGGTGTTATCCCCAATCTGGGATGAAAAACATTATGCCTGGTGCATTTGGAGCTTTTTCTTGACACATTTTAAAAGATACATATAAGATATATTTTTAAGTGAACACAGAGGGCATAATTAGTTACCTATAATGGCTTCCTTGGCATTTTCTTTTACTCTTTCCGCAATGACAAGGATATAACTAAATTACATTATAGATGTAACTCAACAAGGGATAGCTTTACTCCTTTTGAACTGTTACAATAACTAATTGGTTACTTTCATAGTTACAGTGATGTGACTTCATTAAATGGCAGTGGAGGATTGTTACATGTCCTAATGTTGTTGTGTTCAGATGTTCTAAAAAAGTAAATGTAACTATTCTAGCTACTTTTAAGAAATGGGAATGGCATGTGTCATGCAGGTACAGCAAACAAAAAGATAAGAGTTGGCTGTTGTTCTCACCATCAGACTCAGAACTGCTGTCCCATAAAGGCACAAAATAGTTTTTCTTAGTATTCTTTAATAGGATTGATTTCATGTTTTCCTGTTACAACTGGATCCTACAGCTCAGGTGTTTTAAGCACAGATTCTTCCTGATATTTCAACTGTTCTAACTTTTAAGCTAGCATCTTCACTTAGTAGTCTATCAGCCAGCTAGTAGTTTATTTGTTGTAGTAGTAAACACTGACAATCAATGTGAAGTCAAAGGCTTTCACGGCCGACATCCATAGATTTTCCTTGTTTTTTTTCTGGGCTGTGAGGCCGTGTTCTGGAATAGTTTCTTTCTGAGGATGCCAGCCACAGATGCAGGCAAAACATCAGAAAGAAACTATTCCAGAACATGGCCTCACAGCTGGGAAAAAACCCAAGGAAAATCTACTGACAATCAATTCTGTCAGTAACTAAATATTTATATTTGTTTAATGTTTTTTTATGGGGGAGGGTGGGAGTGGGGGTGTTTAGGGATTTTATTTGTATTGTATTTTAAATTCTGTAAGCCGCCCCGATTGTTTTAACAGAGGGGCGGGGTATAAATAAATTTTATTATTATTATTATTACTCTTTTGAAGGCCTTTAGCTGTCATCCACATGATCTGCATTGAAGGTGTTTTTTTCCTTTCAACACTGCAAAATGCTCCTCTGTTGTCAGGGAGATTTTTTCTTCCCATAGCAAAGCATTTGGATGCTCTGAAATATCAGGGAACTTAGCGAAGGGAAAGGGTCTACTACAATATGCCCTTCATATTGCCTAAGCAGCTTCCTATCTCTATGTTAATACCCACTTTTATTTTTTGTCAGAGGGCCAGCATGGTGTTGTGGTTTGAGTGCTGGACTAGGACATTGGGAGTCCAGGGTTCAAATCCTTGTTTGGTCATGAAAACCCACTGGGTGACCTTTGGTAAGTCACACTCTCTCAGCCTCAGAAGAAGACAAGGACAAGCCTCCTCTGAACAAATTCTGCCAAGAAAACCCTGTGAGAGGTTTGCTTCAGGGTCGCCACAAGTCAGAAATGACTTGAAGGCATACAACAACAGCAACAAAAATACACTCATCTGATCATTGCAATAGGCAACTATAGAAAAGAACGTTCATAAAATCACCACAATAAGATTATTGTTATTTGCCAAAACCCATCACTGCCTCATTTGTGAAATTTGACAGCAGGGTGGGAGGAGATGACATGGCCTTCCATTTGTAACCCTCTGCTTTGTTTCTAATCACAAAAAGTCCATTAAAGGGGGGGGGCTAGACAGATTGCCTTTTGATTGGTAGTGCTACGAGCTCTGTATCTGGAATACCCTATATCCAAATGCATCTGCCTTTGCAATTCCATCTTATTATGATAGTGTCTCTTAATAGGGCATGCTTTCAGGTAAGCCTTTCATTGTGCAATTGCCCTGCTTCATTCATAGAATTTTATAAGTGGGGATTCCATATGTAAGCATCATTCAATTGTAACTCCCTTCTGCTTTCCTATTGTGTTAGGAGGAAACTATAGCAGAAGACATTTTCCTTCCCCAGTCTTCAGTGCTCAGCGATAGACAAGATTAGACTGCAGTAGTTCTCTCAGCCTGGGACTGAATGGGTGGAGAAGGCTTCCACAGATGGGCCTAAATCCTATTATTTGTCTGAACTGCAGTAGACCCATTGAATTGGTTGGATGGGCCTACATGCTGACTCACCATTCAATAATAGATTCAGTGAGTCTATTCCAGTTGGGACTAAGCCAGTAGGAGTCAACTAATGTCTGGAGTCCTCCACCACCCATTCAACCCCAGGCTGAGAACCACTGGGAGGTAAAGTTGGCCTTCAACTCCCAGAAGACCCAACCAGCAAGGCCAATGGTCAGGGTTTCTTCAGAGCTGAAATTCAATGACCTGTGACATCTTCTTTGTTGAGGAGAGGGAGTTCCTTCTTGCTCAACTCTATTTTAGAATTTCCAAATACAGTTTGAGCTTTACTGGGATAACACAAAGCAGATTTTCTTCCTAGAGACCTGACAATTCTAGAAAAGCTATTATGTGTGAGTTCAGTATCACCAAAGTGGACTGTGGCCAAACTTCTTAACAAGGAGACACCAAATAATGGTATCATAGGACACAACGTCAGTTGAAATGTGGTGCTGGAGGAGAGCTCTATAGATACCATGGTCTACCAAAAAGACAAATAAATGGGTCCAGGAATATGTGAGACCTCAAGCAAGGTGGGAGTGGTGGTGTTTTGAGGAATTGAATATATCATTTATTACAGTAGGCCCTTGGTTTCTACTGGGATTTGGTTCCAGGACCCCATGTGGATACCAAAATCCAGGGGTGCTCAAGTCCCATTATATACAATGGCATAGTAAAATGGTATAGCTTATATAAAATGGCAAACTCAAGGTTTGCTTCTTGGAATTATTTTTTAAAATAATATTTTCAAGCAGTGGATGGTTGAATCAATGGATAAAGAATCCATGGATACAGAGGATGACTGTATTTAAATAGGCTACCTATATGTTTGGGATATTTGCTCTTTTCATGAAGTAAGTACACAACTCTATCCATGCCGTCAGTGTTGGCAACCCAGAGTCAGAGGGAGGGGACAAGTTTTGCTCCTACTCCTTTGTTTTCCTGTGTATATCCGTGAACTTAATTTTGCACAAGAGTGATTGCTAACCATTAATTCTTGAATGCAAAAGCAAAGCTGCAATGTGAATGGAGTGTGTGTGTGTGTGTGTAGCACCAGAACTGTTAGGAGTAAATCAAGTAATACAGAGGACTGGCTTTAATATCTTGAAACCATTTTAAATTCCCAGATCTGCTAATGTCAGTGTTAGTTCTGGTAAGGAATCATGAGATGAGGAGATAGCTAGAGGTTAGTTTTTAATAGTTATTTAAACAATAACAACCGCAGTTATCAAAGCTTGGGAAAGTGTCTTTTTGGACCACAACTCCCAGATGCTTGCTGGGGGTTTCTGGGGTTTGCAGTCCAAAAGGTAACATTTCCAGTCTCTGATAGTTACCTGCACGATGATCACCTCCCCCAAGTTGTTTCATATCCATTCAGGCTCACTTATCTGTTTTTTCTCAGGCTTGAGGAAATATCTGTGAAGCCAGTACAGCAAATTACACTGTCAGACTGGATGCTACAGAGGGAAGTCTCAGGGAGATGAGTGCCAGAGCCTCTTGAGATAGCACTGAGATGAAAATGGGTTATAAATTAGGAAACTGGGAACAGAGGGGGAGAGCTGACACATTTAAAATTCTGCCCTTGACATTTATGCAGAGGCATCACTGCCTTGGCATCCAGTAGATAACATCTCCTGTTGATTTATTTTCCCAAACAGCTAAGCATGTTATTACTTCTGAAAACAGAAAAAAACATGTGACCTACTGAGTAGAACAAAACCCATTAGCCATGGAGTCTGTCTTCCAGGTGGTTAACAAACTCACTGTTTTTGAAGCTTCAAACAGAACAAATTAAGAGTTCCTTGTGAGCCACCATACATGATGAGTGGGCTACATTTGATGGGAGAGGTCACGTGTTATGCAAACCTGTCTCAAAACATGCACACTATTATTGCTCAGTTCATAAAAATGAGAGCTGCCGGGGATCAGGTGTATCCAAGAAGATACACCTATAACCTAGAAATTCTTCTCCTTGATCACAAGTGTTACCTAGCTATACACAGATGACTCAATCTGAAAAATTCTTTCAGATGTATGAACTGAAGAAAATGGATCAACTCACTCAGCCTATAAAAAACATTGACCAAGATCCTGTAACTACAAATGATGGAGCAAGCTTGTTTTCTGCTGCTCCAAAGACTAGGACATGGAGCAATGGACTCAAACTACAAGGAAAGAGATTACACCTAAACATTAGGGCCAGGATCCTACTGAGGAGGAGGACAGTGGTGGCACCATCATCGCATACCATTAAAAAAATAGCAGCTGCTCTTTCCTAGCCCCACCCCCTCTACTCAGCCAGCCAATCAGATCACACTCCTGTTCATATCTTTGCGAACAGGAGTGTTTAGATGAGAGGAACATTCAGAAGCTGCACAGATTTATCCAGCTGATCCAGGGGAAGCCCCGGATCTGGAGGACACAGACTTTGGGGTGAGTTTTGCCACACACCCCCTCTGAATGGCATGTATTTATTCAAATGGCGGTCTGTATAGATCACTGATTTTTCAAATAAATACGTGTCATTTTTCATCATGTAGACGGGACCTTAGACTAGGGTTGGAGTGAGAGAAATGACTTTGAATTGAGTGATTGGTAAAGGTCTGATTTAGCTTGAGAGGAGAGTGTGGTGTTTTAAATATTATATATACTGTACATAATGTGTTGTTTTATGTTTAACTTCTATAAATAGTTTTGTTTCTGTTTATATACAGTTTTGGCCTATGAAATTGTTATCATTCTGAGAGCATAGTTTCAAACAAGATCTCTCTGGTGACAGCATTAAAGGTGAAAGGGCAGGTTCCTGTTGCCCCCGTTTGTACTAAAAGCAGTATAAATCCTCATAAGAACCTTGAGGGCATTTAGACTGATCCCACAGTTGGCGTTACACAAGGAAGACTGGAAAGATATAAGCTGGAAACCTTACTGTTAATCCACTACCTCTCCCTCTATGCTGATATCAGACTATGGGGGGCAGAGTCTGTTCAGCCAATTCACCATTTGCATCACTTCTTCACAACACACCTATCCTCTTTCAAATGGAATTTGGCTTATGGACACCCTGTTTTCCTCTCTCTTTAAAAGTATGGCATGTGCATGTGTGCACATACACATATAGTAAATTTTGATCAAGGTAAGGATCTCCTTCTTGTGCTACATCACCCCAGGGCCCCTACTGTTGGGGGCAGCTTCCTCAATTGCAAAGAAATAGCAGACAGCTGTGGAAGTGCAGAGAAGAAGGAAAAAAGAAAAGGAAAAAAAAGTGGAAGATAGTTGCAGAGGAGAATGCAGGAATGGAATAAGAATGAAATGGTACGCTCAGAAAAATGGTGGCAGATGGAGGAGTGGATGGGTGGGGCTGGATGCAATTTTTTAATGAAGAAGCACAGGAAAACTTACAAAAAGGGCCATTTGCAAAAAGGGTCACACTTCCCCCAAAAGAGAATTGGCTCCAGTGAAAGGAAAGGAGAGAGAGAGAGAGAGAGAGAGAGAGAGAGAGAGAGAGAGAGAGAGAGAGAGAGAGAAGTTTGAATGTGTTAGGATGACTGGAACAAAGAGTGAATGAATCTGGGATTTAACTGATAGTTATTAGCATCTCTAAGCATCAACCTGTGTACTGTTACATTTGTGGTTTCTCACCTCAGAGTGATATTTAAGACTGCTAAACAAGTAACCAAGTTCTAAGTACAAGTTTACGTTGATGTTACAGCTATAACTTTAATAAATCAATCCTTTTGTTTGTTCATACAATCCAGACTCACTGTGATTCATTCTATATAAAGACAGTTTATAGGCACACTTACCAAGAAATACCACACATTCACAAATCTTGGTTATAGAGGTTCAACCCCATCCCAGATAAAGGGGAATGAGGGGGAGAATTAGAAGGAAGGTGGCAGGAATTGAGGGTGGAGGTGGCCAGGCTGAGTAGTTTGGTAAAGTTGGCTGGCACATTTTGGAGTTGCCCTTGAGGTTCCCACACAGAAAGGTGCTTGCATTGTTTGTGCAACAGTGGAGCTGATCTAAAACTGATATTTCACTAGTGTAGATCTGGCCCTAAAAGGAGAGTCAATATCATTCTAAGCATATAATACCTAGACCATGGTTAGGCAATCTCGTGTCCTTTGGATGGTTTTGGATTATGATTCCCATAAGCCTCAGCCAGCACAGTCAATGGTCAGGGATCATGGAAGATGTGGTACAAATATTCTGTAGGGGACCAGACTGCCTGCCCCTGACCTACACAATTCTTAGCATCTCCAGCACAAGAATGGAGGAGATGGTCTGCTAGTAGATATTGAACTAATATGGGAGTACTTACAAAGGTGTGTTGATGCAGAATCTTTGTGTCCCTCTCCCCAAATAGGGTACATTTGTCAGGAAAACTACTGGTACTGGGACACTGATGATGTGGGCCTAATGGTCTGGATAGACAGATATTGTTTCCTTAGTACAGATGTATATATGAAATCAACAGTGATTTGAATTGAAGTTTTAAAATTTCAGGGAAAAGCTTTTATAAGTTTGAGAGAACGTAACAACAGATTGCTCATCCCCTCCCCACTATTGCACAAACTGGGTGCTGTCTACCCCTGTTCTTCCTCATTCCATTTTCTTCAGCATTGAATTTCAGAAATTGTACCACTAAGCTGTTCCCTATTAATCTACTGTCTGTCTCCTTAATTGTTTTTCCTACATGTCTCTATAAATAGATTCCAGCAACACTCACTCACTGTGTTCTTTAAGCTGAAGATTTCTGTTGCCTTGGAGATTTCCCCCCAGCTTAACTGTCCAAGCTTAAATTAAGCTTGTGTTGCACTGCATGCTCTTTGGGGCAGAGAATACATTTGTGTTTTGGGAAAAAGTGTACATGACCATCCTATCTATACGTAGATAGCACTTATTTACTGAAACAATAATTCTGTGCCCATGGAGGCTCCTTAAAACCTACTGAGATACAGGAAGCTGTCTGAATACAGAGGCCCTGTCTATATGATGATGATGATGATGATGATGATATTTATTTATACGCCCCTCTGTTAAAACAATCAGGGCGGCTTACAAAAATTAAAATACAATACAGATAAAAATCCCAAAACACCACCCACCCCCACCCTCCCCATAAAAAGACATTAAACAAATATAAATTAAAAAGTAACCAATCTAAAATCACATTTTTAAAAAAAATAAATACAATAAATACAATAAATGGCCAGAAGACTAAAAGAGGCCAGGAGCTCCTGAGGCCAGGATCTAATTAGGAAAGGCCTGCCGAAAGAGATCCGTCTTTAGTGCTTTTTTAAAGCCACTCAGGCTTGTCATCTGATGGATCTCATTCAGCAGGTCATTCCACAATTTGGGGGCGATTACCAAAAAGGCCCTCTGGGAGGTTGCAGACAGCCTAGATTTTTGTGGCTGAAGCAAATTCCTCCCAGAGGACTGGAGTGCACAGGGAAGATTGGATGGGAGGAGGCAGTTCCAGAGATAAGTTGGACCCAAGCCATTTAGGGCTTTAAAGGTAATAACCAACACTTTGTACTGGGCCCGGAAACTAATAGGCAGCCAGTGGAGCGATTTTAATACTAGAGTTATATGGTCTCTCCGAGATGTTCCCGAGACCACCCTGGCTGCCATATTTTGTACCAACTGAAGTTTCCGGACCAAGCATGAGGGTAGAGTGCATTGCAGAAATCTAGATGAGAGGTCACCAGTGCGTGCACCACAGTCTTGAGGTCCCTTACTTCCAGGAAAGGGCGCAGCTAGCGTATCAGCCAAAGCTGATAACAGGCGCTCCTGACCGTCGCATTCACCTGACTAGTCATCTGAAGCAATGAATCAAGGAACACCCCCAGACTGCGAACATAGTCCTTAACAGAGAGCGTGACCCTGTCTAGGACTGGAGGTTGCAACCCAACTCCTGGTTTTGGGGCTGCTACCATGAGCACCTCCATTTTGTCTGGATTTAATCTCAGTCTGTTTTATCTCATCCAGCCCATTACTGCTTTAAGACAATCGTTAAGACATTTAAGACAATTCATATATGATGAAAAACCTCTCATGGAATGCAAGGGGAATATGTTCTGTTCTAATGGGATACTGTGGTAATTTGATGTATTGGGAAGGAGGGGGACAAAAAAACACCAAAAACTATGCATGGAAAGTTGTCACAGCTTTCCCCAAACTTTTTGAAAAGCCAGGCAGGAAATGCACATATATGCTCATTGGGATAACCACATAATTCCTCCTGCTGTCAGGAGTGGGTGCAGCTGATCGGCGGATTGGTCAAATGTGCACAGGTGTGGGATTTCCATCAAGCACCCGTAAGTACCAGTGATCGCATGTAGAGCGCAGGTAAGAGGTTTTTTTTTCTTCTTGTATAGACTGTCCCATAGTCAATCCTTTGGTCTGTGTAACACAATACTATCAATGCAGACACCATCTTTCCAGAGTTTAAGACAGGAATCTGCAAACTCTATCTGAAGCTGCTAGAGAATGAACTTGATATGCCTGCCCCTTTTTTTGCACACAAATCATGTGTTCTACTCCTGAGCTATGGCTCTTCCCTTGCCTTGAACTGAAATCAATGGGAGCTAAACAGCTTAATTTGGTGTAGGAACCACAGCCCAGGATGTGGTTAACTAAAAAACCAATTTGGCCTACATTTCTCTAGCCCCAGTTGTAGATTGTTATTTTTTTTCTTCATGATGCTGTTTGCTTCTATTAATTTACCTACCAGTTACATTTATATACTTTATATCACCTCTCCATTGATGCCCCCTTCTTGTGGGAGAGAGGCTTGTGTACCCTAATGATGTTTTGAGCTATGCTTGCGGTGGCATAATAGCCACTGGTAGGGTCTCCCATGCCAGACAGGTCAAACCGAAGGGTCTGACATAGAGCGTCAAAGGGCAGGATGGTCTCTCTAGCCTTATGGCAACCATCCTAGGAGAAGGAAAACTCTAATCCCAAGTTCGGGCAGATGGTACTCGTTCAACCCTGTAAGGTCAACCATCTAAGAGAAGGAAACTCTAATCAAACCTACGACCTGAGGACCTCGCTGTTAACGTCCATGCTTGCAAGGCCACAGCAGATGAACCTTTGGTTTAAAGGGTGAGGCCAGTTCTATGCATGCTGCGCTCCACCAGAAAAATCCATTGCACAGGCTTGAAGGACAAATCCAGTTCTGAAAAAGCCCTGTAGCAATAAGTGAGGGATGAAACGGCAGGTGTAAAAATGCACTGGAAGCCGCAGACCCAACCCTGCATGCAGGTGGTTCAGGACTTTGGTCACTCGAGGCTGAACCAGGAGATGACAGTCTTGTTTGGCAGCATCCTAAACACCCAAGTAGCCTTTTTTAAAGGAAAGCACTGCTTGCTCCATATGAAGAGGGGCCTAGAAAAGGTGGCCTAATGAAAGCTCATCCCCATCTACCTGGTTGGCTAGCCGCGGCCAACGGGCATCTTCTGATGCGGTCAAACCAAGGCAAAGAAAGGCAACACTGGCTTCCAAAGGTGAAAATAAACTGACGCTTGCATGCTGGAACATCAGAACCATGCGAGACTGCAGATAATGGACAGCCTGAGCATCGTTCTGCTCTAATAGCCCATGAACTATCACGACTTAATATTGACATTGCTGGTCTTAGTGAAGTTCGTCTCCATGAGGAAGGCAGCTTTAAAGAACACGGCGCTGGCTATACACATTACTGGTCTGGCAAACCCAAAACTGAAAAACAGGAGTTTTATGATTAAAAACTCCATTGCCTCCAAACTCGAAACCTTGCCAACAGGATACTCTGATTGCATTATTTCCTTACGCCTCCCTCATGTTGTTCTCTTTAGTATATATGCCCCAACTATGCAAGCCGACCCTGTAGAGAAAGACAAATTCTACACAGACCTACACCACCTCATACAAAAAGTCCCTGTAGAAGATAAAAATATTATCCTTGGTGACTTCAATGCCAGAGTAGGAAAAAACTCCGAAGCCTGGAAAGGTGTCTTAGGCAAGCATGGTGTTGGAAACTGCAATGATAACGGACTCCTGTGCAGAACAACAGCTGACTATTACAAACACTATCTTTCAGCAGAAAGATAGCTTGAAGACAACCTGGATGCATCCGCAATCCAAACATTGGCACCTCATTGACTATGTTTTAGTCCAACAGTGAAGCATTCGCGATGTCCGTCATACCCGAGTGATGCCCAGTGCAGAATGCCAAAGAGATCATCGCCTCGTAAGATGTAAACTAAATATTCATCTTAAGTTCAAACCTAAGAAGGGTGGAATCTTAAAGAGGAGGCCACAAGTCAACAATCTTCAACAAGCTGCCATGAGAGACAACTTCCAGGCAAATCTGCAAAGAAAACTTGAAGACCATCCTACAGATCCTTTTCCTACAGTGCTTTGGCAACATATCAAAAACAGTATCCTCCAGTCTGCAGAAGAATCCCTCGGGTTCTCCCACAAGAAAAATCAAGACTGGTTTGATGAAAACAACCAAAAGATCCAGGAGCTGTTGGCAAAGGAGAGAACTGCTCACCAGGCATACCTCGCCCAGCCAACTTGCCATGTAAGAAAAGCAGCTTTCCGTCTCAAATGTAGTAAACTTCAACAAAAACTTTGAGACAGGCAGAACAAGTGGTGGACCAATATAGCAGAAACGACACAACGCTGTGCCGATCTGGGTGATCATAGAAGATTTTATGAAGCTCTTAAAGCAGTGTTTGAACCTACTTATCAGGTCCAAAGCTCCTTAAACAGTACAGATGGTCAAACATTAATTACTAATAAAGCCTCCATACTGAATCGATGGGCTGAACATTTTCAAAGTCTCTTTAGTGTCAACCAAGTAGTCCAAGGCTCAGCTATCCAACATATGATACAATGAAAAATGATTTGGACATAGCTTCCACTTTGGAAGAGACCCTTAAGGCCATACAGCAGATGAAAAATGGCAAGGCAGCTGAGATTGATGGAATCCCACCTGAAGGTTGGAAACACAGAGGTCATGCACTCCACGATAAATTCCATGAACTCCTTGTGAATTGCTGGGAAAAGGGGAACTGCCATCAGATCACCGAGATGCAGTCATCATCACCCTGTACAAGAAAAAGTGGAAAATCCGATTGCTCAAACTATTGAGGGATAACACTGTTCTCTAATGCTGGAAAATTCCTTGCAAGGATACTCCTGAACAGATTAGTTCCTGATGTTGCAGAAGAAATTCTCCCTGAAAGCCAATGTGGCTTCTGAGCCAATAGGAGTACTACAGATATGGTATTTGCCCTTAGACAACTGCAAGAAAAATGTAGAGAGCAGAACAAGGGACTCTATGTAACATTTGTCGACATCACCAAAGCCTTCGACACTGTGAGTAGAAAAGGTCTGTGGCAGATCCTGCAAAGACTAGGATGTCCCCAAATTCCTTAAAATGATTATCTTGCTACACGAGGGCCAGCACGGTCAGGTCAGATATGGCGATGCTCTTTCAGAGTCCTTTCTAATAACTAATGGAGTGAAGCAAGGTAGTGTTCTTGCTCCAACTTTATTTACAGTCTTCTTCAGCATCATGCTCCAAAGGGCTACGGCACACCTTCAGGAAGAAGACAGCATCTATATACGTTACCATACTGATGGTGGCTTGTTTAACTTAAGCCATCTGAGGGCTTGCACTAAGACTCTAAATTATCTAGTCCGTGAGCTGCTCTTCACTGATGATGCTGCCCTTGTTGCCAACACAGAAGCAGCTCTGCAGTGCCTAACATCCTGCTTCACAACAAGTGCAGAGCTGTTTGGGCTGGAAGTCAACCTGAAGAAAACAGAAGTTCTTTACCAGTCTGCACCACAGAACGAACACCACTATCCCCACATTGCCGTCGGCAAATCTGTGCTCAAGTCCGTTCAGCAGTTCACCTACCTGGGAAGCATCATCTCCTCAGATGCCAAGATTGACAAAGAGATTGATCACAGATTAGCAAAGGCATATAGTGCATTTGGAAGAGTTTATAAAAGAGTCTGGAGTAACAAACACCTGAGGCGAAGCACAAAAATCAGTGTGTATAGAGCCATTGTACTGTCTATTCTCCTTTACGAGTCTGAAACATGGGTCACCTATCACCACCACTTATGACTCCTCAAATGCTTTCATCAGCGCTGTATTTGCGGTATCCTAAATATACACTGGACTGACTATGTGATGAATGTTGCTGTCCTTGAGCAAGCAGGGATCACCAGCATTGAGGCCATGATATTGAGAACACAGCTGCGCTGGGCAGGGCAGTTTCTAGGATGGAGGATCATCGCCTCCCAAAAATAGTAGTCTATGGTGAACTTGCCACGGGTCAGCATAAGAGGGGAGCTCCAAAAAAATCAATACAAGGACCCCCTGAACCAACATCTCAGGCTCGGCCAAATTGATCACCAACAATGGTCCGCCCTGGCCTCACATCAGGAGGCATGGAGACGCACTATCCACAATGCTGCAGCCTTATTTGAGAACTCATGCTGAACAAGTCTTGAAGAGAAACGACAACGCAGAAAGAATCACAGCTCGGAAACATCACCCAAGGAGACCTTCTGCTGTGCTTTCTGCAACCAGACTTGTTTATTTCAGATTGGCCTTTTTAGTCATCAGCACGGTTGCAGAAAGCGCGGGATGAGTCCTTCCTGAATCTTCGTTTCAGATGGGACATTTATATCCCAGCTTTCCTTTGATGAACTGAAGGCAAATGTACTTTCTTTCTCTCCTCTTTAGTCCTAACACCAAGCCTGTGCAAGAATGATTGGCTGAAGGTTACTTGGTGAGTTCAGTGGGCACTTGGAACTTGGATTTTCTAGTCCAAGGCTAACTGTCCTGGTCTAACTGTCCAGCCAACTGGTAGGAATCATGAAGCCCTCCAGATGTTGTTGGATGTCAGCTCTCAGCAGTCTTAGACAGCATAGCATAGGATTGCTTGACTGAAAATAGCCTGTATCTTTAGTTGATACTGGATTGGGAAGAGAAAGCATGAAGTTCCACAAGGTAGAAATATGCAACAACTCCTCCATCACACCCTGCAACCAACCTTTTAATTGTTACATCCACTTACAACATGGCCATTTACTGGCCAGTGGAGGTCCAGGAAGTAACAGTGGTGGAGAAGCTATGTTGCTACAGCTGGACATATAGCACTTACATCATTTTTCAGTGGGGGAAATTTATGCTACATCTTCCTGCTGATAACTGTTAAAGATACAAGAATCTTGTCCTGTATTCAGCCTGGCAACCCTAGAGTTGCAAGGAGTCTTGAGATTTCCAATTCACCAACATTAGAAGGTCCACGCTCCTGTTCTAGCCACTGCATCTCACCAACTCTGCTGCTTGTTACTGTTTCAAACAGAAAGAAATCTACTTCACTTTATGTTCAACAGTAAAGAATGTCTCTTCTGTATAATCTATGCTACGACTTCAGTAGGAATATTGGTACTACTCTGCTGTACTTTTAAGCCTTAGAAGAAAGTAACAGCTCTGCAAAGTCCCCCTGCAATGAATAAGGGAGGAAACAGGTTTTGCGAAGGCAACTTTACACAAGGACTTCACTCCAGGAGTTCAGTAAAATGGCTTTGTGTTGTAAACATTGCTGAGCTGCCTTCTGACTGCTGTCATACCTGGGGCCTGCCCTCCAGTTATAATGTGTTTATTATTAATTTAATGCAAATTAAGCAGTACTCATAGCACGTACAGGGAAGTACATGCAGAAAACTGCTAGTGTGAATGCATTTCCTATCCCCTTTTTCTTAGTCCAAGTTATACCTAGAATAATGTCTCCTGATTAGGACTGCTTACTTTGAACAAGCTATGTCTTTAAGACAACTTGATCAGCAGCAATTAGCAGCTGAAAATAGCTCTGTTCAGCTGATGGAACTGTATACAATGGTTGTGCCTGATGATAAGGAATAAGCTCTCCGTGGGCAATCAAGGATCCTGTAAAAAAGAAGGGGTTTTGTTCATATACAGAAGCATATGCACATATATTGTATGTGCCTAGGTATGCTGCAGCCAGGATAGTAGTGACTGTGTGTAGGTTGGCAGGACAGCTGATGCTACATTGGGACAGGAACTGTATGACACTCAGATATTGGTAAGCTCCAAATTCCTTGCAACTGACTACATGAGATAGGATTGCTTGGGGTTGCAGTTCAACGCCATCTAGAGAGCTGCACAATTCCCACAAGTGTTCTGTAACCATACATATTCACTGTTTACTCTTTGAGCATCACAGCAGGATGAGTAGCCCTATTTCGACACCTCCTATGTCTAGTTAGAGGAACATGCAATGAAGGAGTAGAGTTCTTCTGCACAGCCCAGACCATCAGCTTGGCATGCCTGGTCTGTTTCTCTGCCCCCAGTATTGCATCTAGCACATCAACTGACCACCAGGCACCTGTTTTTACAGCATAAACATCTTACAAAGAAGAAGACTATCTGGTGGGGTTACAGGCCTGCACTGTCCCCGGGACTGTAAACCCTGAAATAAAATTTGGCCTTCAAATGCCCCAATAGCACAGGGCCAATTTTACATCCTTTGCCCACTCTGAACCACTTTAGATCTAGCATAGGTCCAAATATCCTACCAGATCTTATGTGATCTTGAAAGCTAAGCAGGGTCAGTCGTTATTAGTACTTGGATGGGAGACCACCAACAAATTCCAGCTACTTGGGTCTTGTTCTTTTTCAGAGAAAGGATCTGACGAAACCACCTCTGAGTATTCCCTGCCTAAGAAAACCCTATGAAATTCAGGGGTCACCATAAGTCAACAGGGAGCTTGAAGACTCTTACACATAAAGGTCTTTTTTATCCCAATAGAAAGTGACTTCTGGGTCTTTTCATACTGGTGCGGGGGAGTCAAATTGTGTCAAAATATCCTTCCAAATTCTCTAGGTCCATTTGGAAGTATCCTGAGCTAAAAATTGGATATATTTTTTTAAATAGGCTCTAGGGGAACAAATAATAATAATAATAAAAAACCAGCTGTGGGAAGGGGCAGCGTTTTCCTACTTCTACATTAAGGATTCTGAGTTGTGTGGAATTCAACGAGCATTCCACTGCAGCAGCGTAGGATCCCCTTTTGAAGACATACAAGCTCTACATGTGGATGCTGGGGAGTATATGAAATATGGGGTGCAAAGGGAGACATCCCCAAACCTCCATCACACATTGACCTAGCATGAATGCCCATCCTTTAGCTCCATGCCATTCCAAGCTTGTATGGCAAAGAGTAGGAAGAGTGATATATGTCCTATTTTAAGGAGATCAGTCCTCTGTTTGAAGAGTTAATAAGGGGCAGCCTTTTATTTAAAGTTTTGTCCATTTCAAGCCAGATTTAATAATAATAAAAGTGTGTAAGAAGGGTTCACCAGCAGATCTACTGGTGATCTCACCACTAGCTCCTTGTGTAACGTTTGCCCTACCCTAAACCACCCAGGGCCACTACCATGGCCATTTAATGGCTGGGGGGAAATGGACAGAAAAGGCGACCAGCAGTGCTTGTCTTGCTTGCAGTTCTACAAGTGGGGGACATACTGGAGAGTAGCCTCATTTCTCTTCCTGGCCAGTTGTCCCCTCTCCCCTGGTCAGCAAAAGGTTTGGCAGCACCAAGGTGTTGAAACTGCCTTGGAGTGGATGAACTGTGGAGTTGTACATGAGTTGCATTACACTCTGCAGCCCTCAGGACAGGAACTCTGTTACTATATTAAATTAGAGCAATTATTTTGAAATTGGCACATATATATATAGAAATCAGTACATTTTGTACACATTTGTATCCTGTTTTGTCCTCTCTGTTTTGAGTGATGTTGAAATTCGTATGCATGGGGGAGGGTGAGCTATTAATAACCCAAGCCCTGACTGTTCTTCATTTCCAAGAGAAATTCGAAGCATGTTGGTGGGGGAACTCTTTAAAAGTATGCACAAAATTACCTCATATCCTAGCTTTAGGGCAATGTAGCTTTGAGAAACGCTTAATGAGGTATGTGTGCTCTGGGGATAGCAAGTGGAACTTGAAACAAGATGTCATATTCCACAGTATGGAGTATTTTTGCTCCGTGCTCCTACCAGCCAGCCAGACATACTCTTTTTCAGGATATTCCATTCCCTCCTCCCCTGCTTGATTTTTCAAACTTTTAAAACAATCAGTCAACATTGCATGCATCCCGAGAATGCAGTTTAAAGGCCTTCTGAAAAGAACCATGTTTCTTGGCCACTGCAGGCTAGAGGATTTGAGGCAATGAGCTTAATTTTCACCAAGATAGTCCTATATTCCATTAACTTTTTATATTTTAAGCCTTCCTATAGTGACTTTCAGATGGGTGTCACAGAGCTATTGGTATAAAAGTATGCAGAAATATCATATGCATGTCGGTTTAGAAGCAAGGGCAGAATATATAGACTGTTAGCCCAGGGGCCATCATGGATTTGATTGAGATTCCAGTTATCAATTTAAATCTTTGTGATTCTAGTTATCAACTGAAATGTCACTGTGAGAGTTCAGCAGGGGATCATTTTCTTTTCTTTTCAAGATATTTAACTAAAGTCAATACTCTTACTATGGTGGGTTAGGTGAAATAAATCTGGCTTCATTTCATTTTGATTGTAGCATTAATGGCTGGGAGAATATGCTCTTGAGTTAGGAAGTCCCCAGTTAAAACTTCAGCACCGCTAGTGCTATGAGTTCATTCTGTGATCTCTGGCAAACAACATACCCTTTTTAACATCAGTACCCCTAAGGGACCCCGTCAGAAATACAGGGATAACAAATGGGAGCATTTTGTTCAGTGTTCCAGACAGCTGTACAGCCACGTCCTTTTACAGGATACTCCATTCTATTCCCCATCTCACTTTTTAGATATCCCAACAATCAGCCAACACATGATCAAACCCTGCACATGAACTGAGTCCAAAAACAAATCTGTTTTTGAATTTTGAGCCCAACCATGCTCTTAGGGAAATTTCCCTCCTAAAGGTTTTTGTACTTTTGCAGATCTTGGGCTTTTATAAGAACATGAGCCATGTCGGATCAGACCAAAGACCTATCGAAACCAATAGTCTGTTCATAGAGTAGCCAATCAACTGGCCATCTACCAGGAAGAAACTAATGCAGTTGCACAATTCACCTAGCATTTGCTTGTAACTGATATACAGAGCAATAGCATATCTTCTACTGGAAGTGACATATAATCATCTTGACTAGTAGCCCGGTGATGGCAAACCTAAGCCACTGATGGCCCCATCCTCCATGAACATATTCTATTATCTTTTAAAACCAGCCAGGTTGACAGCCATGACTACATCTTGTGGCAATAAGTTCCACATAACTAAGCTGTAAGTAAAGAAGTACTTCCTTTTATCTGAATCTCCTTCCATTGGCTTCAATGGATTATTTTGAGGCTCTAGTATTATGAGAGAAAACAAAAAAGCTTCTCCTTATCCATTTCCCCCCAGAGCATGCATAATTTTATACATTGCCATCATGACTTCCTTTAATCATCTTTTTTTCTAAGCTGAATAGCCCCAAATGCTGTAACCTTTACTTCCAGGGCCTTTGGTCTGGTGCATTGATAATTTTGGATTCTCTTTTCTCCCCCAAGCTCCTCTGGCAGAGATTTCAGTCAAAATACCTTTAAGGAATGTTCAGCCCCACAAGAGAGCTTGGTGCCAGTGCAAGACTGAAATCACAAGCATCCCTCCCTTTGTGACTTTTGTCATTTATGCAAAATTGCTCTGCAGAAAATGAGTGCCTTTTCCCATCACAAAATTAAGTGCATACACACAAAAAGCTTAAAAGCACAGTCTGATTGATCATAAAGACACAAACAACCCATCCAGTGCTACTAACTTTACCATTTCATGCAACAAGGCAACAATTACTGTATTTCCCAACACTGCACATTTTACAGAAATGTGCAAATATGCATGAAACTGCTTCAAGATTAAAGAAAAATCCCAACATCTTCTCACTGGTGATAAAAGTTTGATGTTCTCCCCTCTCCCCCACTCCTCATGCAAAATGAACCTAAAAGATAAATTTTACTTACAGTGAACAATGGATAAATATGAGTGGCATGGGGATTTGTATAAAAGTCTCTTTCAGTTCTCTGAAAACCCATTGGAACATGGCAGAATTCTCTTGAGAGTTGTGGAATGACTCTGTTATTAAGTCTCAACTGAACATTGTCTTCAATTACTGAGAATTAATACACTCTCCACTAAACGGTAGGAGAATTTGGATCAAGTCTGAGTACCTCTTCAAGTTTTTTGACACAGAGAAAGATCAATGCACCATTTATTACAGACTATTCAAAAGTCAGATCATTTTGTGGGATTAAATCTAAAAATCATCTCAGGCTTTAGAAAGGAAAATAAATTAGTCAGCAAGATTACCATATATGCAAGCTAGTCTTGTTAACCCAGTGTTTATTTTGATTGTGCACATGTTTTGTGCCTTTACAAATGGATGAAAACAGAGAAGGCACAAGATGACAGATAAGGTATTGACTGGTAAGATGGTTAACTTAGATGAACTGATTTGTTGAATGTATGCAAGTACATAAGTATGCAATAAACTCATAATATCTTGACTTAGAATCATAGAATCATAGAATTGAAGAGTTGGAAGAGACCACGAGGGCCATCCAGTCCAACCCCCTGCCATGCAGGAATACACAATCAAAGCATCCCTGACAGATGGCCATCCAGCCTCTGTTTAAAGACCTCCAAGGAAGGAGACCCCACCACTCTCCGAGGGAGTGTGTTCCACTGCCGAATGGCTCTTACTGTCAAAAAGTTCCTCCTAATGTTGAGGTGGAATCTCTGTTCCTGGAGCTAGCATCCATTGCTCCGTGTTCTAGTCTCTGGAGCAGCAGAAAACAAGCTTGCTCCATCCTCAATGTAACACCCCTTCAAATACTTAAACAGGGCTATCCTATTGCCCCTTAACCATCTTTTTTCCAGGCTAAACATACCCAGCTCCCTAAGTCTTTCCTCGTAAGGCACGGTTTCCAGACCTTTCACCATTTTAGTCGCCCTTCTCTGAATACGTTCCAATTTGTCAATATCCTTTTTGAATTGTGGTGCCTAGAACTGGACACAGTATTCTAGGTGAGGCCTGACCAAGGCAGAATAGAGTGGCACCATTACTTCCCTTGATCTAGACACTATACTTCTATTGATGCAGCCCAAAATCGCATTGGCCTTTTCAGCTCCCACATCACTCTTTTTGACTCATGTTCAACTTGTGGTCTACTAGGACTCCTAGATCCCTTTTGCACGTAGTCTCATTCAGCCAGGTCTCCCCCATCCTATATCTATGCATTTCGTTATTTAGCCCTAAATGCAGTACCTTACATTTCTCCGTATTGAATTTCATTTAACCTGTGCTGGATGGGAATGCACTCTCCTGAAGAAGCAATTCACATTGGCTGGGGGGGGGGCTCTTGATCCAACATCGCCACCAGAGACCAATGTGATGAGTGTGGCTTGGAGTACCTTTTATCAGATGCTACCTGTCTTGGATATGGACAGCCCTGATGTCCTACCTCATGCTCTAATAACATCCAGGTTAAATTAATGTAATACAGTATGTGTAGGTCTACTATTGAAAACAGCTCAGAACTTGCAACTTTGGAACAATTTAGCAGAATTTAGCATTCTGTTTGGTTTTTCTTGATAGAGCCATATTACAGCAATTTGAAAGCAATTATATCGGTTCTCTCTATACTACTGAGTTGAAAGTTCGCACTGGAGTCAATGGCTCTCTTACACAGAATATACCCACCCATAGAGGTGTTAGGCAAGGATGTATCCTGGCCCCAATACTATTCAGTCTCTATGTTAATGACATCCCAGGATTTCTCCATTCTACGGATGTTCACATGCCAAAGATCCTTAATAGACATATTAACATTCTCCTGTATGCTGATGGCATAGTTTTAATGGCATATTCACAAGTAGGCCTGAGAGGATTACTAAGGAAATTTGGTACATACTGCGATTCAAACTGTTTGAATATCAACAAGTCCAAATCTAAAGTGGTGGTTTTTTGGAAAAGACGGACCATACATGGAAAACTAAAACATTATGGCATGAATGATGCTGATGTTTGTATTGAATTACATATATTTAAAGCTGAGGATCTTCTCTAATTTCTTCATAGCTGCTCTTCCAAGTCTTACTCTTCTTCTGATTTCTTGACTACAGTCTCCATTTAGAAGCAGATTAATAGAACAAAATCTTGTTTGGATGAATGCAAGGGATAAGAATTGTGCAGCCTCTTGCACTCCAAGTGCTTCCTCAGAGCCTGCTATAACCAGAATTAAATTCAGCCTAAAAGTAAACAAACACACCTGCAGGAGATTTGCACTTTTAATGCTATTGACAATTTACCTCTCACACACTTTTTGGAGGTCTGAAGCCTTTTCCAGTCACTTCTAGTCTCAGAATAAAATGGCAGACAGGTCTGAGGGTGAGATGGAAAATAGGGCAGATGAAGAAGCCCAAGACTTTCTATAGATGTCTTGCCTTGATGAATGTGGTCACATGCTAGTGGGGGAGGAGCAGAATCATACCCACAAGCCATTCCCCTCTGGTGCTGACAGTTCCTCTAGCCATGCTCTCTGGTGGCCAAGTATTTGGCATCAACATGAAAAGCCATCACTATGTGCAGAGATGCACTGGAATAAGGCTTCTTGGCTAGAGTGAGAACTCTGATTGTCTGGGTTTCCAGTTCTATAGAAGAGCCCTAAATAAGTACACTTGTAGCTGTGTGGATTATTTTGTCATGAGTGCAGAATGAAAAGCCCCTGGGAGAGCTTTACCTAGTGGGTACATTAGCATGAGTGAAATGTGGACAGTGATGGTATCTCCACTGTCATGACTTGGCTTGAACATCCCTAATGACCCAAAGGGAATGAGCTGGGTACTACCATTATAATCTATACCAGTGCTTCTTAACCTGTTGTCCAGGGGGCCGCAATGTCTTCACCGGGAGTCTGCAAAGGCTTGAAGACTGCTCAGCCCATATGACCAAAGCCAAGAAAAAGTTTGTCTGGCTTGGCCTGCACATTGCTCTTCAATCCACTCCAGCCACAAATTTGCAGGAAGAAGCAGGAGAAATTGCTTCCCTCCCTGCCGGTGCCTCTGAGGGAAGGGTTAATGGATGGTGTATTATTATTATTATTATTATTATTATTTTAAATCTTAAGTTGGGAGTCTGCGGCAACAAAAGATACTTAAAGGGGGTCCCTGGTAAAGAAAAGGATAAGAGCCACTGATCTATATTATAGCTCCCTTCCTTCATAATTTGGTTGCACTGATATAATCCCTAGAATATGGCCCTGGGGGACTGCATGTGGTCCTGGGCTGTGCTTTTCCTACCTTGATCTATAGGGGCACAGTTTCTATCCATACATTTGTATGTGCAGAGGCTACACACGATCAGGAGACATGGCAGTCAAAGGATCCAGCTCTTGTGGAAATGTGTACAGCTGCATTCATAGAGACTTCCTACCTACACAGGTCAGTAGGAGTGACCAAGTGGCCCATGCCACACTGAGGTGGCAAAACTACTTCATATCCTCCAACTTGTCCTGATCTAGCAGGGATAGTTCCAATTAATTCTTTGGTGTCCCACTTTCTCAGCTGCTTTTAAAATGTCCCAGTTTCTCTTTCTTCCTCCCACTTTCCTTGTTCATGCTCAGCTTACTTCAGTTGCTGTAAACTGAGTCCAAAGTGCAAAGGTAGTTTGCACTCAATTAATTCAGCAATGGGGAGAGGAGAGGAATCTTGCCCTTCCAGGTAAGCTTATTTGAGTTTTTTTTTATTTTTTCAGGCATTCTTAAACTCAGTACCTACATTTCAGGGCCTCTTAGCTTAAAGGCAGGGCCGGCTTAACCAGTCTGCCAAATCAGCATTTGCGGGGGGCCCACCAGCCAGGGGCCCTGACACAGCCACCCCACCGTCCTAACTCTCCTCCTGCAAAAATCTCCTGCTGAGTCTCCCAAATAGAAACTGAAAGAGAAAGACGGAGCTTTCTTTGTGTGGCTGATTCTGGAGGGAGTTTGCTGCTCACTCGCCCCCTCCTGCCAGAATCATTGTCAAAAGGCCAGCCAGCCAGCCAGGCGTGTATCGGAGAGGGTGAGTGTGTATGTGAGAGAGAGGGGGGGGAGGCATCTCTTTCCTCTCTCTTCAGAAAGGGCTTCTTTCTTTCTCTCTCTCTCCCTTCTTTCTCACTTTTTACCCCTGTCTCTCCCTCCCTTCCTCCCTCCTTTCTTTCCTTCTGACTTTCTCTCTCTCCTTCCTTCCTTCCTTCCTTCCCTTTCCTTCCTTCCACATAGATCCCCTCCATCCATCTTTCCACCTGCTCTTAACATGCCTGTTTTCTCTCTCCTCCCTTTCCCCCTTGGTCTTCTTCAGCTTCCTCCCCTTGCTGCCAACTGAGTTCAGCTTGCAAAAGGAATTTGTGTGTGTTTGCCTATGTGTCTTCACAAGTCATTTCTGACTAAGGCGAACGTGCCATGGGGTTCTCTAGGCAAGGTTTGTTCAAAGGGGGTATGCCTTTGGCTACCTTTGAGGCTGAGAGAGTGTGACTTGCCCTAGGTTATTCAAACCCTGATCTTCACAGTCATAGTGCAATGCTGAAATTCTACAACACTCTAGCTCTTTTAACAGAAGAATATAAAGAACATAAATAAAAATTGGAGTAATATTACTGGGAACAATGGTTTTATTGTTGTCACTAAAACACATCAGTATCCCATTAGTGTTATATGAGAGCCTTTGGGTAGAGCAGTGGTTCTTAACCTTTTCTTTACCAGGGACCCCCTTTAAATATATTTTGTTGTCCCAAAACTTAACTCAAGATTTAAAACCCTAATAATATTAACAATAATAGCTAATAATAATAGCTAACAACAACAACAATACAATTAAACCATCCATTAAACTTTTCCTCAGAGGCACTCTTGCTTTTTCCTGCAAGTCTGTGGCTGGAGTGGATTAAATGGCAATGTGCAGGCCAAGCCAGCCAGCCAGCCTTTGCTTTGGTTCCTATCACGTGGCTGCTCCACTGCAGGGAGGAGGTGGGCCAAGCAGCCTTCAAGCCTTTGTGGACACCCTGTGAATGCAGGTTCTGAATTTCCCAGGCTCTGAATGCAGCCTAGAATCATAGGACTGGAAGGGAATCCCAACAGCCATCCCATCCAATCAGCTTCTACCCTGCAGGAACACACAATCAAAGCCCTCATGACAGATGGCCATCCAGCTTCTGTTTTAAAACCTCCAAAGAAGAAGACTCCACCACACTCCAAGGCAGTGTATTCCACTTCCAAACAGTTCTTCCTGTCAGGAGGTTCTTCCTAATATTCAGGTGGAATCTCTTTTCCTGTAGTTTGAACCCATTGCTTCATGTCTTAGTCTCTGGAGCAGTGGAAAACAAGCCTGCTCCATCCTCAGTATGACATCCCTTCAAATATTTAAACATGGCTATCATGTCACCTCTCAACCTTCTCTTCTCCAGGCTAAGCATACCCAGCTCCCTAAGCTGCTTCTCATAGGGCATCATGGCTTCCAGACCTCCCACCATCCATCTCAGTATCTTTCTTGAATTGTTGTGCCCAAAACTGGAAACAGTATTCCAGGTGAGGTCTGACCAGAGCAGCATACAGTGGCAATATTACTTCCCTTGATCTAGGCACTATACTCCTATTAATGCAGCCTAGAATCACTGGCATTTTTTGCTGCTGCATCACACTGCTAACTCATGTTTAGCTTGCAGTCCACGCTTGCTTTCTTTTTTCCTTTGAGGAAATCTACACCATTATGTTAATTGCTAATAAACAAAATATATTATGTTAGTGCCTATAATATAGTTTTTAAACTAAATTATTGGTGGCAAATTATGTAATACAGTGGGCCCCTTTTATCCACTGGGGATAGGTTCAGGGAGGGGGGGTGGATTATGAAAACCATGAACAATAGTGAACGTCATTGAAAATAATGGGACTTCTGGTTTAAAATACCATAGCGTTGCCTTGGAGGGCCTAAAAAACAGCTTGGGAGGACACATTTTCTCGACGACTCTATGGTAGGTGTGCTGTTTTGTGTCCCATGGATAATGAATCCATGGATACGGGGGTCCTACTGTAATCTGAACATCCTGTATGGTGAATAGGTTAGGTTACATTGACCTGAGATAAACATATGGGGGCCCCAAAATAAAGCATTGCAGAGCCCCCCAAAATTCCTTAAACCGGCCCTGCTTAAAGGGGGTAGTTTTAGGTGATCTTTCCTATTAAAAACTTTTGACCTCTTGGTGCCTGGACACACTCTTTGGACTCCACTGATGTTACCCAGCTACATGTTTGCCAGTTTTCACCTGTGAAATGTTGGAGGGTATGCTATTTGACATAGCCTTGCTTCTGCTTATGGGTTCCAGTAAGTACAGTAATTGTCATGATGCTTTTATAAGGCTCGATGTAGAAACTATAAGGCCTGAGTGCATGGAGGAGGAATTAACTGGGATTATGCTTATGTCCCTACTTTCAACATGTAAATTGGTTCCATGTACTACAAAGACTCAATCCACTCACTCATTGCATTTGAGTGTTTTGGCAAGTTGAATGTGTAACTGAAACAATATAAAGGAGTGTGTTTATATCAGCAAATGTGTGTTTGTTTTATTTATGTTTTACATTTTTATGTGCACACTTAAATCACCTAGAAATATAATTATAATATGTGACAAATCCTTTCTGATTAATCTCCTGAACGCCTCTCCATTGATGCCTCCTTGTTGTGGGACAGAGGCTTGCATACCCAAATGTTGTTTTGAGCTATGCTGGCGGTGGCATAATAGCTACCGGTAGGGTCTCCCATGCCAGACAGGTCAAAACTGAAGGGTCTGACAAAGAGCGTCAAAGGGCAGGATGGGCTCTCTAACCTTATGGCAACCATCCTAGGAGAAGGAAAACTCTAATCCCAAACCCGAGCAGATGGTGCTCATCCAACCCTGTAAGGTCAACCATCTAAGAGAAGGAAACTCTAATCAAACCTACAACCCGAGGACCTCGCTGCTACCGTCCATGCTTGCAAGGCCACGGCAGATGAACCTTTGGTTTAAAGGGTGAGGCCAGTTCTGTGCACGCTGCGCTCCACCAGAAAAATCCATTGCACAGGCTTGAAGGAGAAATCCAATTCCAAAAAAGCCCTGTAGCGATAGGCAAGGGACGAAATGGCAGGTGTAAAAATGCACTGGAAGCCACAGACCCAACCCTGCATACAGGCGGTTCAGGACTTTGGTCACTCGAGGCTGACCTGGGAGATGACAGTCTTGTTTGGCAGCATCCTGAAAGACTAAGCAGCCTTTTTTAAGGAAAGCACTGCTTGCTCCATATGGAGAGGGGCCTAGAAAAGGTGGCCTAATGAAAGCTCATCCCCATCTACCTGGTTGACTAACTGCGGCCAACGGGCATCTTCTGATGCGGTCAAACCAAGGCAAAGAAACAAAGGCACACACTGGCCTCCAAAGGTGTAATTAAACTGACGCTTGCATGCTGGAATATCAGAACCATGCGAGACTCTGCAGATAGTGGACAGCCTGAGAATCGTTCTGCTCTAATAGCCCATGAACTATCACAACTTAATATTGACATTGCTGGTCTTAATGAAGTTCTTCTCCATGAGGAAGGCAGCTTTAAAGAACACGGCGCTGGCTATACACATTACTGGTCTGGCAAACCCATAACTGAAAAACATCTTTCAGGAGTAAGCTTTATGATTAAAAAGTCCATTGCCTCCAAACTCGAAACCTTGCCAACAGGACACTCTGATTGCATTATTTCCTTACGCCTCCTTCATGTTGTTCTCTTTAGTATATATGCCCCAACTATGCAAGCTGACCCTGTAGAGAAAGACAAATTCTACACAGACCTACACCACCTCATACAAAAAGTCCCTGTAGAAGATAAAATTATTATCCTTGGTGACTTCAATGCCAGAGTAGGAAAAATCTCCAAAGCCTGGAAAGGTGTCTTAGGCAAGCATGGTGTTGGAAACTGCAATGATAACGGACTCCTTCTGCTAGAGTTCTGTGCAGAACAACAGCTGACTATTACAAACACTATCTTTCAGCAGAAAGATAGCTTGAAGACAACCTGGATGCATCCCCGATCCAAACATTGGCACCTCATTGACTATGTTTTAGTCCACCAGAGAAGCATTCGCGATGTCCGTCATACCCGAGTGATGTCCAGTGCAGAATGCCAAACAGATCATTGCCTCGTAAGATGTAAACTAAATATTCATCTTAAGTTCAAACCTAAGAAGGGTGGAATCTTAAAGAGAAGACTCCAAGTCAACAATCTTCAACAATCTGCCATGAGAGACAACTTCCAGGCAAATCTGCAAAGAAAACTTGAAGACCATCCTACAGATCCTTCTCCTACAGTGCTTTTGCAACATATCAAAAACAGTATCCTCCAGTCTGTGGAAGAATCCCTCGGGTTCTCCCACAAGAAAAATCAAGACTGGTTTGATGAAAACAACCAAGAGATCCAGGAGCTGTGGGCAAAGAAGAGAACTGCTCACCAGGCATACCTCGCCCAGCCAACTTGCCATGTAAGAAAAGCAGCTTTCTGTCTCACATGTAGTGAACTTCAACAAAAACTCTGAGACATGCAGAACAAGTGGTGGATCAATATAGCAGAAAAGACACAATGCTGTTCAGATCTGGGTGATCATAGAGGATTTTACAGAGCTCTTAAAGCAGTGTTTGGACCTACTTATCAGGTCCACAGCTCCTTAAACAGTACAGATGGTCAAACATTAATTACTGATAAAGCCTCCATCCTGAATCGATGGGCTGAACATTTTCAAAGTCTCTTTAGTGCCAACTGAGTAGTCCAAGGCTCAGCTATCCAACATATGATACGATGAAAAATGAATTGGACATAGCTCCCACTTTGGAAGAGACCCTTAAGGCCATACAGCAGATGAAAAATGGCAAGGCAGCTGGGATTGATGGAATCCCATCTGAAGTTTGGAAACACCGAGGTCATGCACTCCACAATAAATTCCATGAACTCCTTGTGAATTGCTGGGGGAAAGGAGAACTGCCACCAGATCTCCAAGATGCAGTCATCATCACCCTGTACAAGAAAAAGTGCAAAATCCAATTGCTCAAACTATTGAGGCATAACACTGCTCTCTATTGCTGGAAAATTCCTTGCAAGGATACTCCTGAACAGATTAGTTCCTGCTATAGCAGAAGAACGTCTCCCTGTAAGGCAATGTGGCTTCAGAGCCAATAGGTGTACTACAGATATGGTACTTGCCCTTAGACATCTGCAAGAAAAATGTAGAGAGCAGAACAAGGGACTCTATGTAACATTTGTCGACCTCACCAAGGCCTTCGACACTGTGAGTAGAAAAGATCTGTGGCAGATCCTGGAAAGACTAGGAGGTCCCCCCCCCCAATTCCTTAAAACGATTATCTTGCTACACGAAGGCCAGCGCGGTCAAGTCAGATATGGTGATGCTCTTTCAGAGCTCTTTCTAATACCTAATGGAGTGAATCAAGGTAGTGTTCTTGCTCCAACTTTATTTACAATCTTCTTCAGCATGATGCTCCAAAGGGCTACGGCAGAGTTGAAGAAGAAGACGGCATCTATATACGTTACTGTACTGATGGTAGCTTGTTTAACTTAAGCCATCTGAGGGCTTGCACTAAGACTCTAAACTATCTAGTCTGTGAGCTGCTCTTACCTGATGAAGATGCCCTCGTTGCCCACACAGAAGCAGCTCTGCAACGCCTAACGTCCTGCTTCGCAACAGCTGCAGAGCTATTTGGGCTGGAAGTCAACCTGAAGAAAACAGAAGTTCTTTACCAGCCTGCACCACAGGACGAACACCACCATCCCCACATTGCCGTCGGCAAATCTGTGCTCAAGTCCGTTCAGCAGTTCACCTACCTGGGAAGCATCATCTCCTCAGATGCCAAGATTGATAAAGAGCTTGATTGCAGATTAGCAAAGGCATATAGCACATTTGGAAGACTTTACAAAAGAGTCTGGAGTAATAAACACCTGAGGCAAGCACAAAAATCAGTGTGTATAGAGCCATTGTACTGTCTATTTTCCTTTATGGGTCTGAAACATGGGTCACCTATCACCACCACTTATGACTCCTCAAACGCTTTCATCAGCACTGTATATGTACAATCTTAAATATACACTGGGCTGACTATGTGATGACTGTTGCTGTCCTTGAGCAAGGAGGGATCACCAGCATTGAGGCCATGATATTTAGAACACAGCTGCGCTGGGCAGGGCACGTTTCTAGGATGGAGGACCATCGCCTCCCAAAAATAGTACTCTACGGTGAACTCGCCGTGGGTCAGCCATAAGAGGGGCACAATGCAAGGACTCCCTGAAACAACATCTCAGGCTTGGCCAAATTGATCACCAAAATGGGCTGCCCTGGCCTGACATCTGGAGGCATGGAGACGCACTATCCACAATGCTGCAGCCTTATTTGAGAACTCACGCTGAACAAGTCTTGAAGAGAAACGACAACGCAGAAAGAATCACAACCCGGAAACATGACCCAAGTAGACCTGCTGTGCTTTCTACAACCGGACATGTTTATCTCGGATTGGCCTTTTTATTCATCAGCGTGCTTGCAGAAAGAGTGGGATGAGTCCTTCCTGAATCTTCATTTGCAAAGAATAGCCAGAGAGAGAAATCTCCTGAACAAGTGATTGAAGATGGTGAAGTGTTGACTGAAGGCAAATAAACTTAAGCTCAGCCTAGATAAATGGACTTACTGATGATCGAGAGTCTGCTTAATCCTGAAAAAGGCCATTCATCTTTTCTGGGAGAGGTTTCCTTACTTTTATGGCAGAATTTCACAGCTTGGGGATACTTCTGGATTGAGTGCTGTTCTTGAGTGCCTTTCACCCAACTCAGCTTCTATACCAGCTGCATGCTTTCCTTAAATGTAGAGATCCAGGGCTCAGCTAGATGGGAGAATTAGTAGTGAAAAATAGCACTTTGCCTCCTTATCGCTGCAGTGTTCTTTTGTGTCCATAACTCATTCGCCAGCTTGCTGGAAGGGAAAATTAGCGAGTTTGCAGTTTACATGGAACAACATCCCCGAAAAAAAGATGGTGGCTGCGAGTGAGCTGCCTCCCTAAAATCTCCCTCCATTCTCCGCCCCCCCTTTTTAAAAAAGAACAATTACAGATGCAAAGAGATATTTTCCGCTTAAAAAAACCTTCTTGCTTTTGCTCTGTCACTTGAATGATCATGCACAGGATCGTTCAGTGGCAAAAACAACAACAATGGCAGCTCTGGAAGCTTCTTTCCTTCCTTGCAAGCCCACCCCCGGTGAGGTCTGACCAATCAGGTTTCAGCTCTGCTGTGTGCCTCTTTTTGAATTGGTTGTTCAGACAGCTTGTTATGTGCATTTTCATGTAATTTTTTTTAAAGTTCACAAGAAACAGCGAAAGCCGTTATCATGATCTATTTGGAGTTTTCAGTCCCCCTCCTTCTGAATATGGTGAATATGTCAGGAGCTCATCTAAACTAAAAGTACTGTGACTGCATTGTTTCCCCACAAAATTGTCATCTACCCCCCCACCCCGTTTCTATCATACATGCCTAGTAATGTATCGTCTTGTGTCCTTGTTGCCTTACATTCTATGTGTTGCAACCTTTGAAGACAACTGGCAACTTCCACTCCATTGAGACTGGTTGCTAGTTAATTTTCAGGAATAATTAAAGGTTCTGGGGGCAGCCTGAAGCTCCCAAAGAAATCCCAAATGCATTAAGGATATATAGGCATCTACGTGTCAGGTGTTACAGCTTCTGAAGTGTCAGGATTTCACCAACATAGTTTATAATTGCATCACCAAGAAGAGAAAGCTACTGCATCACTTTCAAATTCCTAGCAACAAGGCATGATGGTTGATCAGGAATATAGCACTGTATGCAGATCATAGGAAAATGGAAATTATTACCCTCTTAAACTCACTTGTCTTCCATTCATTGCTGTAGTCTCTGGAGGGAGAAGTATGCTGTAGGTCTCCATCTGGTTCTGTAATAAAACATAAATTATTAAAAATAAAATACAATATTGATGAAACTGTTCTCTATAACAGAAGGGCGTTCAAGTATTGACTGAAAATTGAGAAAGCTATCATGGGTTTTAGCAGAAGGAATAATTAGGAAATGATTCTGTGTGGTACTCCTTTGGCATGGCGCATGAAGGAGGCCTGGAGGCCAAGATCATAGGTTCAACTATAATAATTCATGCTTACATCTAAAGTTTTAACATAACCTTCTACAAATAGTTGTAACATCTCACCTCTGTGTAGTGGGCAAATATTGCTATAACCATGCTGTAGCCTGCATCTCCAGGATTTTGCCCAGGAAGGAAATGGGTACACAGACAGATGAACCAATTCAACTTCCACCCACTTTCTCTCTCTCTCTCATTAATTCCATTTTTAAAATATATTCCACTATTTCTCCACTTATGGAAGAGTCTCAGAAAGGGAAATATTTTCCAGAACTTCATTTATGAAATGAAGCAATACATGCCTGGAGAAGCGAGGGGAGAAGAGAGGAGAAGTATAAGTTCTGTCCCTGATTGTGAACTTTACACGTCAATCAGCGTTGCATTGAAAGAACCCTGCCCCCCATTGAATGTACATAGCATGTAAAGTGAAAGATAAGTGCTGGCATCCTGTTGGTGACATATGTCTGTGTAATTCAGACTTATAGTTACTTGGATAGTGTAGAATGAACGTTTCACTAGCTCCTTGTGTAATATCTAAATGCCCCCCTCCCAGCAGCTTCCAAGCCCTGAGGGAACTGCCACAGCCACTTACTAACTAGGAGGGGAGAGGGAAGCAACCAGGCAGTTCCTGTCCCACTTACATTTTTGCAGCTGAGGGAAAAGAAATTAGGTTGTTCTCCCAGATCTCCAGAGATTCAAGACTGGTATTTGGACAGAATGCTCCATCTCAGGTGAGGGCTGAAGAAAAAATCAAGGGCAGGTAGGGCAGGTTCTGAAACACAACAAAGGATCCATTCTATCCACCCATATGGGCAAATTGGTACTACTCTCTCCATAGCACCCTGCATCTATTATCTGTGGTAATCATGTCACCCTGCCAAATGGTGGAGCTGGCCCAGTTTCCAAGCAACTGCAAATACATTTGCTTTTTCCATGGAGACTGAGCCTCTGAAAAGGGCCAGATACTGGGAGAATAGCTCAGAAGGAAAATCTGAGGCAAATTTGGATGTCCCTGCTAGTTGAGTTAATGTTAGGACTATATTTTTCTTGAAGTTTCAAGGAAGAGATGGAGAAAGTTTTGGGGGGGCTACAAATTCCCCCATCCAATATGGACAATGTGCTTGCTGGGGTGGTGGGTGGGAGTTTTACTCCCCAAACTAACTTTTCTGATCTTTTACTTCTGGGATTGTTTGGATGTGGCAAAACAATATTTCTCTGAAATACTGGAGGTAGGGAGAGGGGAAGCTTGCTGAGACTTCTGACTTCTGTGGATTAGCCAGAATTGCTGTAATTGTGCACTCCCACAAGGGGTTCTACGCCCAGATAAAACACTATCGGTAATTGTGAAAGAATTTTGGTAGTGTTGGCAGAATTTTTTGCAAGCCTAATTCCTTAAAGGTAGCCAAGCTGGTCATTCTGCATCAGGAAACAACAACACTGAATGAAACACCTATAACATCACAAAAATAATATTTTATAATTATTAATGTGGCATGAGGTTTCTTAGATAAAAATTGCACTACCAACTTGTTGAAGTAATAGTCTCCCTATATTCTGCACTGGTCAGGCCTCATTTGGAATACTGTCTTCAGCTCTGGGTACCTCATTTTCAAAAGAATATAGACAAGTCAGAGCGAGTTCGGAGAAGGCAGCAAGGATGATAAGTGGTACAGAGAACAAAACATATGAGGAGAGATTGAAGTACCTGGGTATGTTCCGCTTGGTGGAGAAACGTTTGAGGGGTGATGTGATTGCATTCTCTAAATACCTCAAGGACTGCCAGAAAGAGGAGGGTGCAGGCTTGTTTTCTGCTGCCTCTGAGGGTACAACTAGGTCTCAGTTTTTAAGTTACAGCAGGGTGGATTTCAATTGAACATTAGAAGGAACTTCTTGACAGTGAGAATGGTTCCTCAATGAAACCAATTCCATGGAGAGGTGGTGGGGTCTCCTTCTCTGAATGTCTTCAAAAAGAGGCTGGACAGCTACCTGCCAGGGAAGCTCTAGCTAGAGATCCTGCACTGAGCATCAGGTTGGAACTGATGGTCCACAGGGCCCCTTCCTACTCTGTGGTTCTATGATTATTGAGATAGCATGGGACCATGGCTGACTCTTGATCTGAGGAAGTGCTGGTGGGCTTCACTGGTTGTGGACACCATGTTCCAAGCTGTGTTGGGCAGATAGATTTAATGACATTTAAATTTACCACAGTGCTAAGGACAGAAAGCTCAGGAGCACTCTGGGAAATGTAAATGATATACCCAGCTGTCTGGTATGTGTCTGTGAGAGTTTCTCTCTCTCTGTCTGTGCGCAGAGTCAAGGAGGCATGGTCAGAATTGGTCCCGAAAGTAACCTTCTCCTGCCAAAAGACTATTGTAATGCAACATGTTTTTCTTTCTGAGCTGTCATTTGATTTTGCATTTTTCCTGTGCTTATAACAAGTCTCTGTGTTATGGGGAGACAAGGGAGGGTGGCATATGTCTGGAAATTGGATGAGTGACCTTGCACCTGCAGGGGTTGTGGGAATGGTAGGTGGTGCTCAATCTTGGTGAGAAAGGGGAGTGGGGATGATGGATAACTCATGACTGTATAGCCCGTCAGATTTTGTAGATTGTAAATACTTTTTATGCTACTGCTTTGTAAAGAGTTTTCATTCGAAGCAACAATTTTGTATGGTTCACTCTTTAGCTTTCTGTATCAATAAAACTTACTGTTTAACTCTGAAGCTGCTGGTTACTGAGTTTTGTGGAAGCCAGTACGTAACAGGTATTGGTAATGGTCCCTTCATTGGTTGCTCAGAGCTTGGAAAAATTTACATTTCTGAACCATAGCTCCAGAATCCTCACAGCTAGCATGGCTAGTGTTGACACTGGCTGGAGGGATTTGGGGCATTACAGTTCAAAAAGTACCAGAGTTCTGCAGTTGCCCAGGTAGGATGCCAGATGTTAATTTCTGCCCTTCACAGGATTCTTTTTTGTTTGTCTGTCCAAGGATTTTCATACATCTCTAAATACAGACCACCTACTCCCAAGGCATCCATGTGCTCAGAAGCTCTGCGCTGCATGCTGTGGTGACTCTTATGTCAATGTGGTCATGGATCCATTCTAAGTTTCAGTCTGAACTTTAAAGAGGCTATCGAAACGCAGAACTTATTTTGAGAATAGAGTTCAGCGCTGTGGACAATTCCTTTAATGTTCAGAATGAAGTCCAGAGCAGTTTCACTAGCCCACTGACCTGGAAGCCATCAATGGCCATGGCCTGGTTGCCCACTTATAAGAAGCAGAGATGGTAGTCTCTAGTGGAAATGAGAAATGCCCCTTAATTTCCTGTCTTTTTGGACAGCCTCCACAGGAGGCCCTCTGACATAGGTTGATGATTCTGTGATTTTCCTGCAAAAGGCATGAGCCATAAGGGGATGATGGAAGAAAACAGCAAACAAATATTCCTTGCAATGAATTCTAACATGCTGTACTTAAAAGGGGTTTGTTTGCTTAAATGTGGGAATAACTTGAAAATAAAATGGCTTATGTGCAGGGTGTTCTTCTGATCTTTGCAACAGCCAGGCAATATTACTCATCTGAGCCATCTGGAGTCCTTTCCATTAAATGCCTTTCATGCCCTGTAGGCATATCTAGTGAGGCACTCCATGTACCATCTTGCCAGTGGCACCCACAGGATCATCTACATAAATTGGATAATCTGTCTGGGACATTTGAGAATGCTCTGTGTAGGAACTGACAAACTTCCTTTCGGTATCCCAGTCCCCAAATTTTAGCTTTATGTAGAGAAAGAAAGGCCTAAATACGCTAAAGGCATCAGATCCCATCTGATCTTGGAAGCTAAGCAGGGCCAGCTCTGGTTAGTACTTGAATGGGAGACCATCAATAAATACCAGGTGCTGTAGGCTATATTACAGAGGAAGGACCTGGCAAAATCACTTCTGAGTATTCCTTGCCTAAGAAAACCCTATGGAATTTATGGTGTCACTATAAGTTGACAGGTTTAAGGCACATACACACACACACACACACACACTGAGCCAGTGTGGTGTAGTGGAAAACCTCAGGATAGGTTCACCTTAGGGTCACCATAAATAAGCAACATTTTCACACGCTGCTTCTTTACATAAAAAAACACAATTCTTCATCAGGCTTGAATAATTTCTTCCATGGTAGCATTCACTTCCACAATGTGTAATGCTGAAACAATAGCTCCTGGAACTTTTGGTTCTAATACTGTATCTTTTTTTCCCTGACTTTAAAACTAGGGTTTATTTCTATGAATTGGTTGCATACAAAGAAAATGTCTTACAGAATCCACCCTGCTTGACGGGAACCTCCTGGCAGCCTCAGCTCAGGTGGATGAGGGATATCCTGGCACACAAAGAGGGGAAGAATGCAGATGGTGGGGTGCGTGTGCCATCTCAGTTGCCCACCCATCACACTTCAAGTCTTTGTAGGTCTTTTTGTTGACCACGTTCCCACTGGAATCCTCATATTCCTCTTCTGTGTCTGGCTGCCACCTCTCTGAAGCCTTCTGCTGCTTCAGCTTTGCCCACAGGCAGATGGCGTCCTCAATCTGTATGACATTGGCAAAGTGAGCTGTGTTGGGGATGCCCAGGCATTGCATCCCATGAGCATGGCGCCACTCCTCAAAGTCCTGCTGGAAGGCCTTAGGCCCCCGGTACGTGTAGTTCCCACAGATCTCACAGTTGTAGTTGATGTTCAGGCCGTGCAGCTTGTACAACCAGTAGGGGATGGGCTTGCCGTCCCAGCCCAGCGGCAAGTTCTTGGGGTTGTAGATGATTTCATTCTCTTCATCCTCGCTCTCACTCTTGATGAGTTGCTCCTCCTCCTCTCACTCCTCCCCAGTCCGGGCCTGCTTTCACTGGACATTCTTGCGAGTCAGCTGCCACTGCTCCCCAAGGGTCTCCACATACTCATAGATCTGTACCTCCAGGAATAATGCATCTTTCATTAAAGAAATTCATTTCTTGTATCTTTTCTGTTCTGTTCACAAGCTCCATTGGGATGTTAGGTTAATGTAATTACAAATGAGTGGAATAAAACTGTTCCTAGCCTGCCAACCCTAGCCTCACTGAAGTGTCCCCCACTGTTGTGTGTGATTGGGGAGAGTGTACGTGAACAGAGAATCCTGTTCTCTATTTATGTGCTCCCCTCTCTTGGAGGTGTGAAAACCTCCATATTTAGGGAAGAACTGAATTCAGGCCATGTTAGGCCCAGAGCTAGCAGGCTGTAGCAGGCCCTGGGCTAGCAGCCCCCATTCCTGCCCTCATTTTTGAACTCACATATATGCTGTTGTACATTTGCTCACATGTACACACACACATACATACAGTGAAAGTAAACAATACTATATATAACAAGGCAGGACTCTTTTAGTGGCTTGCATACTTAGTAGAACACCATGTACTCTTCTTTCCAGGAAGCAAAAGACTCTAAAACCCCTTCCATGAAGGGTTGCTTTCCACTAAGGCCAGGGGCCAGTTTTCCCCAACATCCCTTGCAGGCTGTGACTCCCCACCAGCAAGCCCAAATATGTGTTTTCCTCTGGAGTCTCTCTAAAAATGATGACAGGAAGTGACATCCCATCACTTTGTGTCACCATTTTGAGAGGGACACTGTGTGTGTATGTGCATGTATGCATATGCACAGGAATGGAGACTGCTACAGCTTGCTCGCCTAGGGGCTATCACGGCCTGGATTCAGTTCATTCCTGAATATGGAGGGTTTGGAGGTAGAGGAGTTCTGGGATACTCATATGAGGGGTGGAGGTATTTGGGGGGTTCGGAGTGATTGGGGGGGCACTTGCCTTAAATCATGCCAATGTTTAAAACGGGATGGGTGGAGGGTTTCAGGGGTCAGAAACTGGGGTCCAGGATCTCCATGTGGCCCATGGCTCATATTTTGTCCAGCTCTGCTTTAAGGAAATAACAAGAATAGACAACATAGCTTGGGTTTAAATCTGGGCCACTTATTTCATTTATTGTTGTTATTATTATTATTATTATTATTATTATTATTAAGATTTATTTATATACTGCCCTTTGGTAACCCAATCAGGGAGGTTAACATTAAAACACCATACAAAGTAAAACAGTATACTCCCCTCCCCCCCTTAAAAAGTTACTAAATCAATTTACAAATTAAAAAAACAATTAAAACACTTAATAAAACACACACCTACATTTAGCAATAACAGTAGATGCCCAGCAATATTCAGTTCTGTCAAGAAAGGAGGCTGTGGGGACTCTCCTGAAGGAGGGGGGGTTTCCCGAGGCCGGGATAATCTATTCTGGAAAGGCCTGCCGGAAGAGATCCGTCTTGACAGCCTTTTTGAAGCTGTCAAAAGATGTCAATTGGCGGATCTCATCCGGCAGGCCGTTCCTTAGTCTGGGGGCGACAACAGAAAAAGCCCTCTGGGAGGTAGCCGAAAGCCTCAACTTTTGAGGCTGCAGCAAATTCCTCCCAGAGGACCAGAGTGTACAGGGAGGATTATAGGGGAGGACACGGTTCCTGAGATAGCTTGGACCTGAGATAGATTTTAAATTTATTTAATTTAAAATCTGCACAGAAGGAACAATCTAAGTGGTTCCAGCTGAAACAAGGGCCCGTTCCAGCCATGACCTCCTCCTCAGCCTCCCTGAGCAAAATATCCAGCCTTTGATCAGACGTCACCCCCATGGCTTGTTGTTTGATCAGCATAAGGAAGCCTTCCCAAAGGATCTCACTCAAGTCCTGAAATCTAGGTGGAGAGGTACCCCAAAGATAGTTTCTTTTCTCCTGCTCTAGGCTCTGAAGCCTGAAGGAGGAAGTCTGGAGCCACCCCATTCACTTAAACTGGTACTCAGGGATGCTCACTACCATTTCTCCCTGACTACCTGTCAAAATAACTGGTGTATGACTTCACCTAAAAACAATATCCCACATGCCCTCAAAAGCCAGGGTAGGGTAAGCAAACACCTCCTGGAAAGGAATAACAATAACAATAATATTTATTTCTTACCCACCTCTCCCCATGGATTGAGGCAGGGAACAACAATAGATTAACATACAACATGGAAAATCTGTTAAAAACACACAACATCAATTAGAATACATAACATCTACAGTTGTCCCTCCACATTCGCGAACGTGACATTCGCGGTTTCGGTTATTCGCGGTTTTGGGAGGGGCCCCCCGGGCCCCCCCAAAACCGCGACACGGGGCCTCCAGAGGCCCCGTGAAAGACCTGGGGAGGCCTTCGCGGGACGCCCGGAGGCCCTCCGGAGGCCCTCCGGAGCCCCCGCGAAGGCCTGGGGAGGGGTGGGGAGGCCTTCGCGGGACCCCCGGAGGCCCTCCGGAGGCCCCGCGAAGGCCTGGGGAGCGGTGCGAAGGCCTTCGCGGGACCCCCGGAGGCCCTCCGGAGGCCCCGCGAAGGCCTGGGAAGGGGTGGGGAGACCTTTGCGGGACCCCCGGAGGCCCTCCGGAGGCCCCGCGAAGGCCTGGGGAGGGGTGGGGAGGCCTTCGCGGGACCCCCGGAGGCCCTCCGGAGGCCCCGCGAAGGCCTGGGGAGCGGTGCGAAGGCCTTCGCGGGACCCCTTGAGGCCCTCCGGAGGCCCCGCGAAGGCCTGGGGAGGGGTGGGGAGGCCTTCGCGGGACCCCCGGAGGCCCCGCAAAGGCCTGGGGAGGGAGGGAGGGCCGGGGATACCTCCGCGGGGCCTAGCAAGGCCCCGTGAAGGCCTGGGGAGGGAGGGAGGGAGGGCCAGGGAGGCCTCCGTGGGGCCTAGCAAGGCCCCGCGAAGGCCTGGGCAGGGAGGGAGGGAGGGAGGGCCGGGGAGGCCTCCGTGGGGCCTAGCAAGGCCCCGTGAAGGCCTGGGGAGGGAGGGAGGGAGGGCCGGGGAGGCCTCCGTGGGGCCTAGCAAGGCCCCGCGAAGGCCTGGGCAGGGAGGGAGGGAGGGCCGGGGAGACCTCCGTGGGGCCTAGCAAGGCCCCGCGAAGGCCTGGGCAGGGAGGGAGGGAGGGCCGGGGAGACCTCCGCGGGGCCTAGCAAGGCCCCGCGAAGGCCTGGGGAGGGAGGGAGTAAGGGCCGGGGAGGCCTCCACGGGGCCTAGCAAGGCCCCGCGAAGGCCTGGGGAGGGAGGGAGGAAGGGTCGGGGAGGCCTCCGCGGGGCCTAGCAAGGCCCCGCGAAGGCCTGGGGAGGGAGGGAGGGAGGGCCGGGGAGGCCTCCGTGGGGCCTAGGAAGGCCCCGCGAAGGCCTGGGGAGGGAGGAAGGGAGGGCTGGGGAGACCTCTGCGGGGCCTAGGAAGGCCCCGCGAAGGCCTGGGGAGGGAGGGAGGAAGGGCCGCGGAGGCCTCCGCAGGGCCTAGCAAGGCCCCACGAAGGCCTGGGGAGGGAGGGAGGGAGGGCCGGGGAGGCCTCCGTGGGGCCTAGGAAGGCCCCGCGAAGGCCTGGGCAGGGAGGGAGGGAGGGCTGGGGAGACCTCCGCGGGGCCTAGCAAGGCCCCGCGAAGGCCTGGGGAGGGAGGGGGAGGGGTGTTTGTTATTCGCGGATTTTTCACATTCGCGGGGGTCCGCGGAACGGAACCCCCGCGAATGTGAAGGGACGACTGTATTTAAAAGGACAAATAAGACATGTGCCCATAAAAGAATCCATATTTAAAATTCATAGTTTAAAATTCACAGTTTAAAAATTATCTGGATAGGCCTGGTGGAAGAGACTGGTTTTTAAAGCTGGTTTAAATTCAGACAGTATATTCAGTGTATTCTCACCTGTTCCCTGAAAGCAATGAGTGAAAACCTCAATTGACCTGAAGGATGGGCAGATGGGCAGATGGGCCAAGCAGTAGTGAAAGAATAGGTGGAGATGGCAGAGCAACCTTATAAAGTCTTCAGTTCTGCTTCCACCGCCTCCACATCTTGGTGCTAAATGCCTCAAAATAACCACTCCATTATGGTCTTTCTGTTAAGGCTCAAAACAACTCAGCTTCTCTTCCCATCCCCTTATGTTCATGTAGAAAACTTGGATATCTTGCAGAAGGTAAGCATGCACTTTGGTTCTCATTTTAATTTACCAAATTTGCACCTCCTGTAACCCCAATTACAGGAGTCTTGAGACCCCTCAAATATCAACATTAACTTGGGGAATTAATGCACTCAACTTAGCAATGCACAAGGGGGGTAATGGCAGGATCTTGTGACCAACTATACCTGTACTGAGGAGGTGACATAAGCTAGATCGAATAGCAATAGTAACAGAATAACAATAATCTTTATTTGGAAAAGTAATAATAACCACATTCATGCACACATTCAGGCATCAAGCATAAATGCAAGACTAGTGAATAAAGTGGGAGAGTTTGAGATAGAGGAATAGCGAAGGGAGTTTCCAGTGGGTGATATGGAACCTTTTCCTGTAGAGATGAGGTTGCGGAGGAAAACAACAGGGTAGGGGCCCTGATCTGGAATGGCTACACAGACGGATGTAGTGTCCTCCGGAAGGGGATCCATGAGTGTCTGAGTGATGTTTTGGAAGGTTTTTTATAGTAAATATTTGCATTCTGGGAATGGGATCTTGAGTAGAAGACAATATTTTTAGACCTTGCTCCAAGAGTGACAAAGGCATTCCCGATATGTTAATAGTGTTTTAATGGTTGAAAACTTTGTGAATGAATGAGAAGAAGCAACATCCTTTGTTTGGGTGAGGAAAACTAATGAGGGTAGTTTACAGGTTTCGAGTTGCCAGCTTTGGCAAATGGGATTAGCCAGATGTATATATCTCCAGTTGCCTTGCGAATTAGCATTTCTTTTAGAATTTAGATGGCCTCTTCTTAAGAGCATTCCTGTCTAAGCAATGTTTGTGTTTGAGTTTTTCCTAGTTCCTCAGTTTATGTTAATGGTCGCACTACATGGAAGACCATGTTTGACCTAAGGGATGAGTCCTTCCTGAATCTTCGTTTGCGAAGAAAAGCCAGCGAGATTAATATAACTATGGGGTTGGGGGTGTCAGAGTAGGTAACCCTCCTGAACTTTCAACTGAACTTGGTGTTTTCTGAGTGTACACTAAAGAATGCATTATTTAGAGGAGATTGCATGCAAAATTGCATATATTAGGAAAAGTGGATACAATTAACAGTTGGGAACATTCACACAATAACTTTCTCTTACATGTACAGATATTCTTTTTTGTGTTTGGACTTACTTTTCTCCCTCAGAGTTGTCCAAAGTTCTCCACCCCATGATTTACTGAACAACCTCTGAAATGGTTACACAACCATTTCCTACTTTGTAGGGAGTGAGCAGGATTGCAGAAACATCTGGCTACATCCCCATAATCAGATGTGAAATGATGACATCCGCACTGAGATCTGCCAGGGTTCTCTGGAGGTCTCAGTGCTGCTGTAATCATTTGTGTATGGTTACGTGAATGTAGCCAGATGCTTCTGCAACCTTCTGACAAAGGAGGAAATAGCTGTGTGTGTGTGTGTGTGTGTGTGGTGTGTGTGTGGCTTCATGGCCACAGGGACTGTCATTTACATAGACCAAGCTTTCAATACAAGCTTGGTTTGGAGTTTCACATAATAGACAGATCTTGAAAAAAATAATGTTGTAACTACAAATCCCAGAACCCGCCAATAACATTCCCAAGCTCTGACCACATTGGGGAGAGGTCAATTTCATCTGTACATAGATTGGATTTTCTTCTACAGACATCTCACTTCACTACTTAGTTATGGTGCTGCAGCAAGATTTTGGAATTAGTCTAAGCAGGCATCGTTGACTGACTGTCTGAATTAGGCTCCCATTTCATTAGATGCTCTTCAACTGTACCACTTCAAAATGCAGTTATGTGTATGTCTCAAAAGCCTGTTTTCATGATTTAATAAGCATGTATGTTTGTTTGTTTTTGGTAAAAATCATTGTTATGAATTTGCTGTCTTATGTTTTCCTAGTTGACTAATTGACTGCAGTCAGTTATCAACCCACATGCTAAGCCCAAAGTTATCACTATGGCTCCCATGTGAAGACCATCTAGGGTTTATCAGAACATCTGTTAAATCCAAGGATGTTCTCTCTCTCTCCCCAAAGAACCTCACTTAGGGATGAGAATTATGAATTGTAACATAATACTTTTTGGTAGAAGGTACATTTCTTTTGGCCTCTGGATTGGCCATTTAATCTCATGGGGTCACTCTGGATTAAAAGAGGATAAAAGGGTTCCCCTTAACGTGTATCGTTGTTTCACAGCATGCAAGTCAGCGGAGAGCATGTGTCATATATTTTGTGTTGGAATGAGCATAAGTACACTTACAGAACCTCCCATTCAGTTTCATAGCAATGATGATCATATATCATCACCTCACCTCTTTTTATTCTTTTAAAGAGTATCTCCATGGACTCTTCCTCCCTCCACTTGACAAACATCTCCTTCTCCAGTTATGTTCTACATTTACTGTTCTGATAACTGTGGTTTTGCACCTCTGAAGTACAGATATATCTCATTAAAGGATTTGGCATAAGGCTGTGCACAGAAGAGAATTGAATTTGCATCATTAATCTGTCCTTACCAAGATTTGCAATATTTTCTGACATAGCGTCATTTGTGAATTTCATTAGCCCGATCTTTAACTCTCGTTCCAGATCATTAATAGAAGTGTTCAATAAAACAGAGCTTAACATGAATCTCTAGGATGCCCCATTGGATACCTCTCCCCAATACATTGACCTTTATTATTTGTTTACTTAAAGTTCAGATGGCAAAACTCACATCTTTGCCACTATAAATAAACCCCATCCCAGCCTTATCCTGCTTTCTCATCAACCTTGCAGTGTGACTCCAGAGTGATCAGGTTAATGGCATATGATTTGTTCCTCATAAATCAATGTAGTTAATTTTTCATGGCTCCACTTTCTTAGAGATTCAAGTAGGCCTTTTTGATTTATTGATGATCATGCCAGCAGCTGCTTCAATGTGGGGTGCCAGTATTATGGAGTGTAGTTGATTTGTTGGCCCTTATAGGCAGAGAGAGGCAAAGCAGAAAAGTGGATGCTTTTGCTGTCATAAGATGGCCTGAATAAATGGTAAGAGTTCTGTGAAGTTGTTGACAGAAGCAGGGCCAATGGTCAGTACAAAGCCAACTTGGGCTTAAGCCTGAGTCTGGAAGCTATGCCAGGTCAGTGGAGTTCATTTACTGCCACTTTCTGGTGTAGGCATGAGTGGAGTCCAGAACTGAGATTGGCACCTACAGGAGCCATCTGTTGATGGTGTGCACTGGGCAGGAAGTGAAATAGTCAAATGGTGAGCCAGGGTTAAAGTGAGGGACAACATTCTGAATGCTATTGAGTTTACCTATGTTTGTGATTGAGCGGGCTATATATAAATAATTGATGATGATAATGATGATGATGATGTTTTGAGGCATCTTGGGGGGGGGGAGTTGAGTCTGGGCTTGGTCAGGGCAGGAGTAGTCCTCAAGTGTGTTTGAAGATTCAAGGGGAAAACATGAAAAGGGCTGGAGGAAGATTCTCCTCATCAGGGTTACCTGATACTCAAGAACTCTCTTTCTCATCCCCCCCCCTCAAGTCTTTGAATATTCTTTCCATCTCTACCTCATGTTCCTTCAGGCCCATTTGCCACTGCAAAGCAATACATTGTGGCAAGACAAAGGACAGGAGTGACACACTGTCAGACTCCAGGTCCAAATGTCTTCATAGAATCATAGAATCATAGAATTGTAGAGTGATTCACCAGAGAGGACATGAGTACTCAGTGGGAACCAAGCATTTTTTAGAACTGGTTGGTTCAGAGGGGTCTATTCTGGTGGCAACTAACAATAGAATTTGGGCCATTAAATGTATTGCAGCCAATGAGTCTTATTGTGTACTGGCACACAACCTGCAATGCAGATTGCTATTTGCCAGAGGATCTGTTTTTGGTGAACTGGCCACTGGGGGTGCCTTGTCATGATTTTGGATATACAGAAGAGCCAATGTGGTTTGGCTGTTGGACTAGGACTCAGGGTGTGAAATCCCTGTTCAGCCAGGGAAACCTGCTGGGTGGCTTTCAGCAAGTCACACTCTCTTAGCCTCAGAAGAAGGCAATGTCAAACCCCCTGTGAACAAATCTCACCAAGAAAACCCTGTGATAGATTCACTTGAGGGTTGCAATAAATGGAAACAACTTGGAAGCACACAACACCGCTCCATATTAGTATACCATGTGCCCATTTCCAGAATGGCAAGATGCCCAAGGAGGATATTTAGTTTTCCCTATATGAAAAAAACAACTACATTAGGACTCCCATATCTGCTGGGGATTGGTTCTTCTCCCTGCCTCCCCCTGTGGATGCTGAAACCGTGGATAATAGTGAACACCATTGAAAATAATGGGACTTCTGGTTTAAAATACCATAGAGTTGTCTTGGCGGTCCTAGAAAATGGCTAGAGAGGAAATATTTTCTAGGAAGACTCTATGGTAGTTGTGCTGTTTTGTGTCCCATGGATAATTGAATCAGTGGATAATGAATCAGTGGATATGGGGGTCCTACTATATGAGATACTTATGCTATATATTAATAATATTTGACTTAATTACAAGTATACAGGAAAGACTTCTAGTGAAAGAAGCAGGCACTCAAACTGTAGACAAAAGACCCGCAGGGAGCATGGGGAACCCCTAAAGTGTTTATCCCCCCCCCCCTTTAGCTAATTCCTGCTACAACCTTGTCAGTTATCTTTTCTCAGCAATCTCCACCCCATTCCAGCTTCAAAACTGCACACTGCTGTTTCTCTCTCAATCTACTAAACACTCATCTCAGACCCTGTGGCTGTAGGTGAATTGCTCACCCAGAGGAACATCTACAACCATTAAAGAACATTAAGATTCCTGTGTTTCAAATCCCAGCCTCCCATCTGGAGTCACTTTAGGCAAAATAATAGCAATAGACTCATTCACAGTAACCTGACAGCATAGCCTAGCTCACAACAGCAGCTAAGAGCCTAACAGAATAAGGACATAGCTGCGGTAGATGAAGTCAGACCATGGGTCCACCCAGTTCAGTGCTATGTACTACAGGCTAGTGACTAGGGTTGGGGTGATGGGAGTGGATGAGGATAACAGGATTTGCAATGCAACACATCTGGGAAGTAGAGAAGGTTGATCTGCACCAGAGGACGACAACTACAGCAGGTCCAGCAGCCAGTTTTCTCCCTCCAGAACACTTCACAAAAAACAAACAAACAAACAAACAAACAAACAAACAAACAAAAAAAAAACCAACAAAAAAAAACAAACCAGATGAAAACAAAACAAAATTCTGGAAGAGACCAGAAATATATTTCTGGTTTTGAAAATATTGGTGTTTTTTTTTTTTAATACCAAACAGTGCAAGGGTGTGTGTGCAACCTGTTTAAAAAGTGAATTGCCACGCCTGGAGGTTTCTGGGGACCAGGCAGGAGAAGGGTGGTCTGCAATACCTGGATAGGTCAAGAGCCACAAGAACATCATGCAACCTAAGGCCATACTTGCTCTACTGTGACTGCTGGCACCTGTCCACAATTTTAGACTGGAACCTATCCTGGCACTAACTGGAGATCTCAAGGACTAGGTTGGAAAGAATATTCAAACATATTTTTAAAATGCAAAGAAATGTGGTTCTTCAGTTTTGGGAACCATGACTGATGAGACTCTTTGCAGTTTGTGACTACATTGCAGCTCATGTAACATGAAAGTAGTGGTGAATGCAATTCAACCCTTTGGAAGCAGCAATGGCATTTAGACAAATCTCTGCTGATCGGTTATGTTGGCACTATTCCACCAAGCAGGACAATGTAGCGGAGTGATTGCTGGATCAGAAAAGGGGAGACTTTGCTTTATAACTGTGCTTAGACACAAAGCACATGGGATAAGAACTGGACTGCTCACTGTTTCTCAATTTTGTGTTCCTTGTAATGTTGTAGCACTGATTATATGAGGGGGGAAACTGAACTCCTTGATCAAAGGGTGTGATACACATGTGATAAACCAATCGCTGACTCCCAGATCTTTTATAGATGGAATCTGTCATCAAAGCCTTCACCTGCCCCCCCCCACCTCATTTTTTAAAGAAATGATGCGCTATATAATGAGGGGCCATGGCTAGCAGTCTGGTGCATTCTCTGTGTCTCCTTTGTGATGTAATATGGAGGGCCTGATACATTTTTGAGATAATAACCCCAAAGCATCTTGGCAAATGTTTTTATACTAGATTCTCTTGGATGAAAACGGTTTCTTTGCAGCCAGCAGGGGGAGCACAAAACATTATTTTCGTTTTTCTTTTATCATGTTAACCTACTTTAAAAAATGGCATTAAAAGGGGGAAAATTCTAGAGGGATTATCTTACTCAGAGATCATAAGAATGCTGGTGTCATGAGAATAGGTAATCTTTGATGCAAGAATTAGTGGATTCAATTAAGTTAGGGGGGATTTGGGAGCCAGGATTTGGGGCTCAGTGCTAAGAAATGATAGAATGATGATGCTGGAACCATTTATTTTTTGTGGGGGAATGGGTGAATATTACTTGCTGATCTATAGGAACTTGTAGTTTCCAGGTTCAGCCATTCAGGGGAACAGGAGGAGCACAAAATTTTGGAAGCACTTTCCAAGGTGCTGTTATGAACTCCATCTTTACTTGGGTCCTCTTGCTTGCCATAGTTATGTTTCCAAAGGCAATGCATTGTACATTCCAACTTTGAAACCTGGTGGATTAAAAAGAGAGGGACTTCCACCACCAACCCCCCCCCCCCCAGAAATGGAAAATTTGTTCAGTGTCACTTTCTACCATATTTAAATTGTTTAACTTCAACTTCTTTTCACCCCAGACACAAAGAACTTTGCAAATCTTGGTAAATTATTTTAAAAGAAACAAAATGATCACCCATCTGCACCAACCAAACTTAGTAGGTATAGCTGTTGTCAGTGTGAAGAGGTTCAGGTTGTGTCTGCTTGCTGCCCTAAAGGTATGAAAGATGAAGAGCTTGTCAGGAAGAAAAACAAACAAACACACCCTAGCAACTCTAATTCAACATGGACATAGTTGAATACATATGTATTCAAAGCTGGACATTTAAGAGCTAATCTTTCTCTAACATTCAAATTTTCATCTCAATTTCTTTCCATTCTGAATAGGAAGGTATTTGAGAATTTTGCTAAATTCTTGAAAAATAAATAAATAAATAAATAAATAAAAAATCTTATCCATCTTTCCAAAAAATGTTGGTGGGATTCCATGCAAGCATTTGCCCCACTATTCTGTGCATGATTCCTGGGCAGTGGCAACTGGTAGCATGTCAGTGGTTCAATCCACCCTCAGTTTTAGTTTGAATTTTAAAGGACCAACCCAGGGTGCTATAGCCTACACCCAAAATAAGAATAGCACATTGGGTAGTCTCTTTAAAATTTAGGCTAAAACCCACCATAGATTCATCACTCCTCTGACACAGGTAATACCAGCTACCACTGGTGCTGGGCTTGTAAGAAAGCCTGGTTCAGTTTCACAGCTGCAGTTCTGTGATTTTCATCTCAATGGAAGATGGATGTTCTTGCCATCTATCCTGAGGCTGTAGCAGAGCTTGGAATAGTTGCTTTTCTGAACTTAAAATTTCCAGACTGTCCCCTGTAAAAATAGGCACCCCAGTTGACCAAAATCTCAGGTACCCAGTGCCACATACAATGTAAGACCTATTATACTGTATCAAATTCAAGTTTTATTATCAAAGATCATGTACATGGGATAAAATAAACTGTACAGCTTTTAAAATGCCGCAAATCACACAGCTGCTCCCACTTGATAACCTAAATTATCAAGTTAAGTGTACGTACTTGTTAATTTTTCTAAAAAAGCATACTTATTTGTTGAAGGTTCAAGTCCATTTGTAGCATTTGTTGGGTATAGAAAGATATGGGTGTTCCATGAACTGTGTTTTACTCTAGTTACTTTGTGGTTTGTCCTTTGCAGAAATGGCTTTTCTGGTTTTGCTTTCCACAATGTTTGCATTTCTTCCCCCTGAGCAGATTCCCACCCCTCTCCCCAGCAATTTTGAATGTTTTTCTTAAAATGAAAATTTTGTGCCATTACATAAGTCATGTGCATTTTAGTATTCCTGAAAATGCATGCATGTTTCCCCTAATATAGGCATTTTTTTTGCAAACACATTTCCCTAGTATGTGATTTTTGCCTGCTTTCTCCATAATTATGCATTTTAATGTATTTTTTAAAAAATCAGACAACTACATTACATAATTTTAAAATGTCCAGTGTTTAAGGATAATTACTTTTGGATTCAGGAAATGCAAAGTAGACCAGTTTGCATTAAAATGTGAACCAAACAAATTTCTCCATCACCTCTACATCATTAGATTACCGTAATTGCTTTCACTGGAGAATTTTTATTATCAAAACTGACTCAACTGGTTTGCATATTTTCTTCCTTTGTTAGCTCCCCCAATCCCCAGGAATCTTTCCATCATATTGATGTATGTACATAATTTCCAGCTGATGTTTCAAGCCATGTGAACAATGTATGACAGAACTCTTGCATCCTTGAACCACTAAAGTTCTTCCTGGCTTGAAGTGAGTAATTCTCATGAAAAGTACACTGTGGCATACACTTTAACCTCTGCAGTGTTCCACAAAAGCACTGGAGACATATGTCTAGCTGTATTATTAATAAAATTGGTCTCTGCCATGTCCATTGCAAGAGGAGAAGGAATCAAATCAATAAGATAAATGCTAACTCCAACAACCTTGAACTCCTATTGATGGGCAGGAGCGCAGAGAGGTCTGTGAATCAATAGAGCTATCTCTAAAATTTAAAGGTAATTGATTGAAAAACTGTAAAGAAAACAGAAAAGAATCCATGATAGGCTTTGATCTTCAAATAACAGGCCTCAGTCTCACTTTGCTGGCTTGATTTGGGCTCTAGATGCTGGCTCACAAGTAAGCAGTACATTGGGTTTAGAAGAAACATCAGTATCCAGGGGAATACATTTATGAAGTCCAGTGATTCCCAACAGTTATTCTGGAGCCTGTTTCAGAAATCATATTAGGCTGGGGAGAGATGTGAATTATAACCACTTTTTAAAAAACACGTACACATACTCATCTACCTCAGACGCTACAAAGAATGACATTTGTGAAACAGGTTTTAAAATTTACAGCACTGAACTTTCCACTATGTTAAGAAAGGTGGAATCAGAGCATGGAAAGTTATTTTAAAAAGTAATTCATCCTCCCCACACCCAAAGTGCTCTACTCATATCTACTCATGTAGAAGAAGAGTTGTTGACAGATGATAATCCACCTACGGGGCAATGTCTTTCCTTTCAATTTGGAAACACGGTGTGATCTTCACAGTTGTTGATCCTTCTGCTCAGGGTCAACAGCAATTCTGTCTGTGCTCATACTCAGTATCAAAATGAGTGAAAATTTCACAGGTGGCAACTAGAGTCAGTACTGGGAATGGGAATAATATGCCCATTTTATTTTGTCCCATATTGACATTTTTAAAAACCTCAAGTTCTTTCAATTCCAAATATGAAGAAATTTGCATTGATTTTGCCATTTTATATAAAGGACACCATTGTACTATGTCATTGGCATATAATGAGACTTGATCATCCATGGGTTTTGGTATCTCAGGGGGTCCTGGAGCCAAACCCCAGTGGATACCAAGGGGCCCATTGTATCTTTTCACTGAAGGTGAACTGACAGCCTTAATTCAGATGGTTGAATACACAGGGGTTCAATGGAAGATTTCTAAGAATTAAGCACTCATCTAGAATTAAGCCTAGATGAACCAATTTGTCAGTTTGACTTTCCTCCACATTCATTTTTTTAAAGTCTGAAATTCTTTCTTTCCTGAATATGAGAAAAATTCCAAAATTTGGGAAATTATTGTAAACAATGAACTGAAATTAATTTTACACTGATTCTTATGCTTGGTCCATTCATGTGTGTGATATAATTGCCATATGGGTGATTTTTCAAAGCAGTCCACTCAGAGCACCCACAGCTTCAAGGTCCCACCCCAAAACCCAGCACTGTGGAGACCAGCTGGTGGGAAACAGGCAGCTTCCTCTCCGGATGGTATTGGACCCCTCTTTCTTTGCCTTTCCCCCTGTTGCTGCTACACAATCCTTAAAAAAAGTGCACTATACCAATGTAATGGATTGCTACACTGACACAGTGCACCTATAACAAGGATGGGAGGCATGCAGCTCTTTAGTAGTCATGGGCTGAATGATTCCAGCCTGACCCACACAGTTCTAGCCATTTAAGTGATCTACATCTTCCTTCTTGTTGCTTTTTTGCTACTCAGAGTGAATTCCAATCCTTCCTTTACCTTGCACCCAGTTCAAAGTGAGTGAAATCTTCATGGAATGCAGAAATGGTTAGTACCACTTCTTGGTACGGATTGTGTGTCCTTAGACATTTGCTGACCTTATTTTTAATTAAAGCATTGTTTCATTAAAAGTTATGATGTTTCCCTTCCCTCCAACTCACCCCACCACCCCCAGCAACGCATTTCATGATAAAATTCATTACTTTGAGGCAATCAGAAAAACAACACCTTCAGTTGCCTGTTTCATGCACACACAAAAACCCTTCTCTGCTGTGTAAGAGTCACTACTCATTTTGTGCCATTACATAAGTTACTGCTTTGTTAACATTCTGTCTGATAACCTATCTTGTAGCCAAAATAAAAGATGTTTACTTCACCTGTATAAAAGCTTTTAAAATTCAACCATCACTGTTGCTTTTATAAATTGTGTGAAATGTATTTGCTCAGGCATATTGAAAAGATTTAACATGCAAAGCCCCAGAGAAATTGGACTTTATTTTCCTTTTTACACACTACAAAGGAATCCATATGGAAGCACGCAGTCCAGACCTACAAAATTACTGAGGAAAAATCCAAATGTTTGCTCCAAAGCATGGAACATTAGGTTTGAAAATTAATTTGATCATACCATTGATGTTAGAAATTGAAAAAAAAAATAATTAATTAGCATAAGCACTAAAGAATGGAATGATTTAATTGGAAACATTGTCATTAATTAACTCATGTATTGAACCATTAGTGTAGGGCTAGACTACAGTATTTGCAGAGAATGGTGTGGAGATTGTTATTGCTGACCAGTCCCAAAGCATGGGATCCCATATTAAAACTTCTTCAACTCAGCGCTTGTCTATACAAAGCAATAAAATGTGGATTAGTGGGCAGTAATGCTAATTCACAGCAGCTTCTATTTGTCTTTACAGAGTTATTTTAAAGATCACAGGCAGGCGAATCTATCTCCTCTCACTGTTCCAATGGGCATGCCTGCGAATCAAGATGGTGGACACAAGTGAATTACTCATGTTTTTGTTTACCTCAAGTTGCTGCCACCGAATAGTTGTTTTTTTTCCAAAAAAGGGAGTCCTGGTGGCACAGTGGTTAAATGCCAGTATTGCAGCCACAACATTGCAAGTTCAACCCCAAGGGCTCCAAGGTTCACTCAGCCTTCCATCCTTTTGTAGGTTGGTAAAATGGTAAAAATTGAAAAATTTCGTAGGTTGGTAAAATTACCCGGCTTGTGGGGGCAGTTAGCTAGCACATATTGGAAACCACTTAATGTGGTGTAGATGTGTAAATTGCTATTGCTTAATGATTTGTAAGCTGCTCTGAGAGCCTTTGTGGCTGAAGAGTGGGGTATAAATACCTAAAATAAATAAATAAATAAATAAAATATAAGCTGCACTCATCGTCTTTAATAAAGAAACAAAGAAAAAAAAGGCTCTTTTCTCACCATAGTGCACTATCATTATGGCAAAAATCCAATATGGTGGTTTTGGGCACTTACCTTGTTAGCAAGCTGCACCTCCTATGCACATCCGACCAATTAGCTGCCCACTCTGAAAATGTGCAGCAATGCAAATCAGTTGTCCTAATGGGCGATAGTACACAGTAAGTATAGCTGCAAAACTGAAGGCATAAAAGCAGTCTAATCTGCTTATGATAAACATTTAAAATGGTGAATTAGGATTCTCTTTGCTGATTAAGAGCCTAATCCTACACATCGCTTCTCAGGAATCACCATTGGCTTCACACTTTCATGTATTGGGTATATAACTGCTGCATATAATATTTTATAGAGGGACTGGAGAATCGTAAGCCCCCGCCCCAGATGCTTTGGAATAAAACTCCCAGAATTTCTTACCATTGACCATGCTGGGTGTGGTTTTTGGGAGCTAAAATCCAAAACATCTGGAGGGCCAATATTTTCCAATACCAGGGTGACAGGTTTTATTACACCAGTAATAAATATAGGGAGACCTGGTGGCGCAGTGGTTAAATGCCAGTACTACAGCCACAACATTGTGAGTTTGATTCTACAGGACTCCAGGTTGACTCAGCCTTCCATCCTTTCATAGATCAGTAAAATGAATACCCAGCTTGTGGGGGCAATTATCTAACACACATTGGAAACTCCTTAGAGCGTGCCTTGTGCTGTAAAGAGGTGTAAATGTGTAAGCGCTATTGCTAAATAATTTGTAAGCCACTCTAAGAGCTTTTGTGACTGAAGAGTGAGGTATAAATACTCAATAAATAAATAAATACATAAATAAAGTAAAATAAAATAAGCAATCGGCTGTGTAAAAAAAAAAAGAAAAGAAAAAATAAATACTTACTCTCCAAAAATATAAGCATCAGCAGATATTCAAATTGCAGTATTTTATTATTTTAAAATATTATTATTGGTAAAATTTTGACTTATACAACACCTTCGGCACACTCTCAGGTAAGTAAAAAAGACAAGTCCCTGCCCTAAGGTACATACTATCTAAATTTCAATAAAAATTTGGAAGACCACATTTCAAGTTTTGGATTTTATCCATGGGAGAGTTAATTTGGCAGTGGGGAGACCTCACCCATTGGAAGCCCATTTGGCAGGAACTTGAGTAAGGTCCTATTCAAATGTTGCCCTAATCTAATCCAGACTTTCTTCTCCCTCAGTTCCTTTGACAATCTCCAAATGTTATCAGATTCCAGTTCCTATCATCCTTGACCACCAGTCAAACTTATTAGGGCTGACAAGAGATGGAATCCAACACCATCTGGAGGGCTGCAGGTTGCCCATCTTAAATTTGGATGAAATCCTGAAGCATCATTTAAAAGTGCTGCCAGGGAGTGTTATAAAACCGTCTAAAGTAAACTACAGTACTGTCATTGCCAACATCACATAGTACTGATAGGCACCCATCTGGATGGCTTTAAAGGGGGATTAGACAAATTTATGGAGTATAAAGCTATTAGTGTCTACTGAGCACGAAGTGTATATATTATCTGCAGCATTCGAGGCAGTATCTTTCTCAGAACCAGATTATGGGCTTCCTAGCCTCTACCCCCACTCAAATGTTTTCCAGAACAAATCCATCATTTATTCTTGCTGGAAGCCCAAGAAGAAAGAACTTAAATTACTCAGCTGTGTGTGGTCACAGCAGAAAAGACCCTATTCCTTCTTTGTGGATGACAGTCTCATCTTATCTCATGGTGGCACTTGGACCATCCTCTACCTTGTCTCATGAGGAGAGAGTGAGCAAGGGGTCTTGGAGATATTTAGCAGGTCCGAAAGTGTGAGATTTTTTAAAGGTAGCATTTAACGAAGTTATTTATTTAAAGACAACTCTCAGAACCCCCCACCCCCCAGCCAGCATGGCCATTGAGGATTCTTGGGCCTGAATCCTATTGTTAGCCCTAACTAGAGTTGATCCATGAATTAATGAGATCTACTCATAAGCTGACATGTTCAGCAATCGATTCAACAGGTCTGCTGTAGATGGGATTCACCCACAGGACTCAGACCTCTGTGTTTTAAGCCAAACAAATGATGTTTCCAAACTCTGCTAATGGCAACCCTTGGAAATGAGCTAGGTAGTTAACTGGCAGCTGCAGGGCATTTTCCACAATGACATACTATAGCTTGTCTCCTCATCCCCACCCCACCATTACATTTTTAGCCTTGTCCTCGGAGAAGTATAGAAGCTCACGTGTCTGATCTGTCTTTATCTCTTCAAAGCAGGTGTACGGAGAGCAGTAGGGCAGGCACACTGCAGAGGTGAGGCCATGCCACAGTTTCTTCGTCTAAAGCATGTCCATCCTTTAGACGAATGCCAAGCATCATCTCGAGGCTAACAAAAGGCACAGACTCGGACATATTTATGTTCTCCACATTTTTGTCATTTCCCTAATTCTATGGTTTGGTGGTTGTTTCTTTTTAAAAAAAGAAAATAATGACTGACCTTTAAACTTCCTCCTCACTAGAATTCAGAGAGATTATCTTTCTAATCAAAGAGTAAGAGAGGGCATTTGAAAACAAGGACTCTTGGATGACTAATAGAAGTACGGAGGTGCTCTGTTTGCTTTGATAACTTATCAGATAGTGCATAGAGTGTCCTTCCTCCACTTCTCTCTTCCTCCTAGCCTCTCTGTGTCTAATCAGACGTGTCACACCTCCATGGAGGTAAATTGGGTTTATTTGAGAAGGAAAATTAAATTAAGCCTGTTTAGGAATTAATTGACAGCCTGAGTTTAATCTATCACATTATTCCATTGGTTGTCACATCAGGATAAAAAAGATCTACTGGCCTAATTTTAAACAAAATGAGAAAGAAAGAGGAGAATCCCCTCTCCAGCACTGAAATGACAAAAGAGAAAAAAAAATTGAAGAAAGTGGGGGCAGTGGGGGGAGGGAGAGAAAGGGATGACAGGCTTTAAGCTTAATATTTCTGAAATGGCAAGCCAGCATTAGGAGAAACCTTTAAAGGGGATTTATATTCCTATTGTGTGAAGAGCATATTATAGAGATTAAGGTATCCTTTTCTGAAGTGGGACTAGAACTCCTATCAGCCCCAGTCAATACGTGCGCTAGCCATGCTAGACGTTAATGATGAAAACTACAGTCCAACACACTTTGTAGTGTACTGGCCTGAGGAACATTGAGTTAACTCCGGGGAGTTCCAGATTCAAACCACTCCTGCCAACTGTAAAGTTCACTGTATGGCTGTGATTCAATCCCTCTCTCTCAGTCTAATCTACCTTGTAGGGCTGTTGTGATGAGAAAGTACAGGGGGGTTGCCAGGTATATCACTATGAGTCCCTCCCCCTCTCTCACACACAACTCCTATGAATGATTGATTTGGCCCAATGCAAGCAAAACTTAAAGGAGATGCTGTACTTACTAGTTCAGTTCAAAAAGAAAGGGAGAGCTGGAGCCAGAGGAACTGTAGTTGCCAAGAATAAGTAATTTACCCTTTTGTCTCCCCTCCCCAATACATACATGGGAATGCCACTACTCTTATTCAAGGTGAAAAGGGCCTAATCCCTGGCAACTCCTCTGTACTTCTCCTTTCCTTCTCTTTCTGAACTGAAGTAGTAATTACAGCCCCTTCTTTAGGGTTTCCCCATCCACTGGGGAATTCATAGTGGTCACACACACACAACATACCCTCAAAGGTGTTGCCTACATGATGAAAAAATCCTCAAAGAATTTGCTAAGAATGCTATTGGTCCTCATGGACGATGGCACACATTTGCCATATTCAGAAGGAGGGGGGAATGAAAACTTCACATAGTCCGTGATAACTGCTTTCACTGTTTTTCACGATCTTTTTGAAAAAGTGCATGAAAATGCACGCAGTAGGTCATCCGTACAACCAATTTGCAAAAGAGGACAATAGGTCACCTGTACAACCAAATCGCAAAAGGGGACATAGTAGAGCATAGTTCATAGAGCTGAAATGTGATTGGTCAGGAACGGGCTGCTCTGAGGTGGCTGCTGGGGGTTTGGATGAATCCCCCCCAAGAATGGGCTACTCTGCAGTGGCCACCAGGGCTTATGATGACCTTTGCCCCCCCCCCCGGGAACAGGCTCATCTGCGGTGGCTGCCAGCAGTTTGGATGACCTTCGCCCCCCACTGGGAATGGGCTGCTCTGTGGCAGCCACTGAGGGATTGGATGATCTTCACCCTCCCTCCAGGAACAGGCTATTCTGCAGTGGCTGCCAGGGTGGCTTTCTGGTGAGCCAGTGGGCTTTTAGCTGCCTCCCTCACAACCAATTCTGGCACCCATTTCTGACCCCCCCTTCCATCGGGGCCATCAGCCATCCACCTGTGGCCGATCACCAGGTTTCAAACTGATTCCCCTCGCCACACTGTGTGAACTGCAAAATCGCTACTTTTTCCCTTCAACCACTTTTGAACAAAATCATGGGCAGAAATGGGCACTGGAGCGAAAGGGAGGTAAGGTGATACTTTATGGACTTAATTCTCTTATCTAGCTGACCCCTAACTGTCCTGATTTGGCAGTGGCAGACCTGATTAATTCTCTATCATTCCACTTTTTAGCTGCATTTAAAATGTCCCACGAACTGTCTTCCTCCTACATTCCCCCTTTGTTTTCCAATCGCTGCAAACTTTCCAAGTGCAAAAGTAGTTTGCACTCAGTTGACTCAACAGGGGTAGAGAAGAGGAGACAGAATCTAAGTCTTCCCAGAAGGATCAGGCAAAAGCAAATTGCTGCAGCTTCTCGTAGACAGTGTATTCTTCCTCATTAATACATTTTACCATCTTGCTCTCATTCTGATATTGATTGGCCACATGTATCCTGGTTTTAATTTGTGAAATGTCGAAGGGTATGCACAGAGACAAAGAGAGAGTTTAGTTTGTGTCTTTAAGGGCCTAACTGGTGTATTACAGGATCTATGTAGCTGCCAATTGATCATTTCTCACAGTAATATCTAGCAAAATAAATGTGTTATGTGTCATCATGGTCAACAGTTCCTCACCTTCTGTAAATGGGAGCCAATGAACTGGAGCAGAAGCTAGAAAATGTGGATGTGATGACATTATGTCATTAAAAAAACCCTATTTATTAGATTTATAACCTAACTTTCTCCTCAGACTGGGGCTCAAGGTGGCTTTGCAACAAGATTTGTAAAAGAGATACAAATGAAAACACAAAGTTATTGCACCAGAAAGACCATTAACATATAATATTAAAAGACAATTAAGCTAAAAGCCTTCATATGTAGATCTGTGTGTGTGTGTGTGTGCATGTAGTGCACTGGGCTTACTTGTTTGGTGGAAAAGCTCCCCTAGGCACTAATTCTCTGCAGCACTTTACAGGTTAAGGTTTTAAAAACAGACAATTTCCAGAGTAGCTCCAGAAAAGGGGAAAGGGGGAAAAAAAAAAACACCTACCAATCAGATTAAGGACAAACTGATTTCGAAGCACAAACAATTATTTTTTTATTAAAAAGAAAAATATAGCTGCAGAAACCCAACAGAGCAGTGTGTTCAATGTAAGCTGTTTCACAAAGTAAGGGAAGGAAAAAACAGCACAGGTGCTAAAACCCTACTCCTGACCAATCTAAGGGGACTAGAGAGGTATAGCTAATCTTAAGGGACTACAGACTAAGACACACAGATTTTCTCACCCTCTGATATCAAAAAGCAATGGAAGCAAGTTCTGGAAGATGGAGACTGCATGGAGGGTTCAAAATGAAGGAGATCTCTGGGCAGAGTCTTTCTCTCTCTCTCTCTCTCTTTTGCCTATATATAGCCCCTTTTCTAATTTGGGGGTTGTCAACTGGGATGAAGGGGAGGGGCAACAGGGCCTTAATGTTATTCTGTGGAGAGCCAAAGGCCCCTTTAAGCTTAAAGTGATGAGTGCAAATCCTATGGCTTGTGTGCAAAGGTTTTTGGTATGTTATTTTTATTTATTTAGTTAGTTAGTTATACCCCGCTCTTCAGCCACAAGGCTATCAGAGCGGCTTACAAATTGTTTTAAGCAATAGCTATTTACACATCTACACAGCATTAAACAGTTTCCAATGTGTGTTAGCTAATTGCCCCCACAAGCTGGGTACTCAGCTTGTGGTATGTGTACAGAGTGCAGATGTGAATGTGACCTCTGCCTTTCATCCTCTTAGATGGTCTGAGAGATGGAAAAAAAAATGGAGTTGCAAACATGGGACAAAGCCAATTAAGTACAGTTGTCCCTTGATATTCACTGGGGTTTGGTTCCAGGAACCCCCGTTGATACCAAAATCTGTGAATACTCAAGTCCTGTTATATGCAATGGCATAGCAAAATGGTGTCCCTTATATAAGATGGCAAAATCAAGGCTTGCTTTTTGGATTATTATTTTTTAAAGATATTTTCAAGCCCTGAATACTTAAACCCGTGGATACCAAATCTGTGGATACGGAGGGACAACTGTGTATAGACATTTACCCTCTTTCAAATCCAGATAGGATTGCCCAACATATCTGGAAACTGTATAGTACCTTACAGTGGGGTGTGTGTGTACCAGTCTCAGCCAGTTTGGCAGGGTCTCCATTTAGTGGAGGGAAACAAGACAGTTAGGCACTGATTGTTCTCCTGAACACATCAATGAGATCATTTCCTTGTCAGCAGAAGGGAGGGAAATTCCAGTTTGTACTTTAAAATGAGTTTTCTCCAAGATGACAGGCATCCTGGATTTTCACTGCCTTAACCTTCCAAGTAGCATGCCTCATACAATGTGTGCAGACTCTGGCAAGAGGCAGCTCCCTCCATTAAGCATCAGTGTCTACTTGCAATTCATATTTATTGAGGATAACAAAAAAATACACACAAAAGTGCTTTTTTCAATAATATGGTCTTTGTGAAGTCAAAGGCTTTCATGGCTTAGGCTTGGAATGCCGTTCCCCAGCCTGGAGCAGCCACTGAGAAGACATATGGGTTATTTCAACTATTCTGTGGACATAGATGATAGAGTTATGGGTTGGTGGTAGCTATCTGTTCCCTGTATGTTCTAGTTAAGCTCTGAACCCATCTATTTATAATTAAGTTGATAGTAATTGGTGATACAAATGGAACATATAGGTCCACATTTTAAAGACTGAAATGCTAGTTTAATGCCAAGATCATTGATTTAATAATACTGTATGTATTCTTGTTGTAGTTCAACACAGCTATTTGGCCTCTGGATTGCTTTTGCACAGTTAACCAGAAGCTATGCTGTGCCATTACTGAACATTAGGAGTTGATGTGTTATAGTGCTTATGTTCAGTGCAGCTGCCAATCTCTGGTTCAGATTTCAGCCATTACATTTGCTACAGTCTTCAGCTAGCTTATAGTTCTCAGCTTCAGACATTATCTGTAAATTAGAGTAAATAATACTGGCCTACATCATAGTTTCATTATTGTACCCATTACTAGGAAGTGAAAATAGGAAGCTTTCTTACACCAAGTTCACCACAATGCTGTCAGTTTCATACCATTACAGTGCAACTTCTGCATCCATGAGACCAGCAACCAAGGATTCACTCACCTGTGTCTGAAAAAAACTTGCTCCCTCTATGCATCTTCTAGGTCGTCCAGTGAGACTCTATGGTATGCTTCCACTGGAAGCTGACCACAGAGTCATGCTGGAAGACCTAGAAGATGCCTAGAAAGGTGTTCTCTCTAGGAATCTTCTAGGTCCTCCAGTGTGACTCTATGGTATGATTGGTCAGGAAAGCATTCATTTTAATAGGGTTTGCAATTATCCATATTTCCTGTATCCACAGTAAGCCCAGGAATGTATCCCCCATGGATATGGGATCCGTACTATACATTCATAGCTCCAGCCTAAGAAATAATGGGATTTGTAGTTTGAGGAATTACTTCAAATTCTCTGCTAGCAACCTCTAATTCACTCCTCTGAACTACAATTTCCAATTGTACGTATATACACTATAATATTAAACTGATTTAATCACTAGGCTCTTTTTTCTCAGAGGACATTGGCACCTCATCAGACTACAAATTCTGGACTCCTTAAAATGAGGATGACAAGCAAAGTGATCTGAAGATCACAAACATCATTTGTCTCTCTAGCCTAATGTTGTCTAGTCTAACTGATCATGACTGTGTAGAGTCTCAATAGGAAGACTTTCCTACAAGTAGAAGACAGTGCAAGCAGCAAAGTACTGGCACACTTTGACAATATTGGCCAGTCCCATTTAATTCCATTTATTCTGGATGAACTGGCTCTCAGATAATTTTTCAAAAGTTGCCTCATCCATAATACATTGCAACAACCAGAATGCAAATAAATGATGCAATGCTACCTTTGTCTGAGTAGGGTCGTAAGTGGTGCATTAGCCTGCTAAAAGGGTGTTTTGAGCTACTATGCTGTGCTGCCAATGACAATGATGACTCAAAGAACATTCTCCAAACTATGAATCTGGCCCAGGGACAATACAAACCCTTCCAGAACTGGTTAAAAATCACTTAATCAGACAGAGAAACTGGCCACAAGTAACTCTCTCTTACTTGGATTGAGTCAAAGTTTATTGGTCCTCATTCAGTCCATTACTCTAGCCAAGCAGTGGTTCAGAACATCAAATGCTTTGCCAGTATTCAAAAGAAAGACCTGGGAGACTTGGATTTCATTTGCATGTTAGTGATACCACATCCCACATCCTTGAATAACTTTCCCTGAGGTTTCATGCAGCTGTTTAAGCGTTGAGATTAGATAACCCATCTGATACATATTGCTAAGCTATTACATCAGTGGAAAAGTGCTAATGGTGAACTCTGCAGGGGTGGGGGGAAAGGTACATATGACAAACATTCAATGATAGCCCTGTCCCATGGAAACAGGAGGAATCTGTCATTAAGATGTCAGTTTTATGATTCATTTTCCATACTTAATTGTATGTAGTGTTGACCTGGCTAGATGTAGGAACCAGAAATCAAGAATGAAATCAGAAGAATGAGAGATATGCAATCCTTTTTAGTTCTGTTCAGATTAGCTGCAGGTACTGAATTAGCCACTTACCTCCCAAGGCAAGCAGGATGTCTAAAAGGAGAAGGTAATTAGATATCCTGCAATTTTGCTGCACTGAGCTGGAAATGCAAGTGTTTTAGAACCCAAAATGAGAGGCAGAGAATCTAATTAGGTTAAAATAGGAAGATACAGGAGAAAGGTGGATGGAAGTGGTGAAGGCTGAGGTGGGGGAAGACTTTCCAGATCTATTCTGAATGAAATTAATCCATTTCTTTTTAATGATCATTACCTTAGCTGCATTTATGCAATACATAGTCAACTATATTTTGTAGTTCTATAATTTGAGGTGTTCTTTGGAAGTGGGAAGGGACACTCACATGGTGTTCTTGTTACATGCCTTCAAATCAACCCTGAGTTATGGTTTTCTTGTCAAGGTTTATTCAGAGAAGGCTTTCTCTTAGGCTGAGAGAGTGTGACTTGTCCAAGTGGGTTTCCATGGCAGTATGATGATTTATACTCTGGTATCCCAGGCCTTGTCTAGATGGGTCAAATGAAACAGCCTCCTCCTGTTCCTGTGCCCAGCAATCTGGATGACACAGGTTTTTTGCCCCATTTCTAGTCCAAACTGTCCAGACAACATCTGAGCAGTTCTGATGAGAAACCGGGGCAAATACCTCTTAAAACAGAGTGGACACATGGTTAAAAAACTTCACCATTTGTTGCAATTTTTTCTGGAGAAAACAGTGAGTTCTGTTACGACAGTGTGTGTGTGTGTGTGTGTGTGTCCACACACGCAGTCCATGTGGTGCCTGGTGCAAACATTTCCTGGCTGGGTTGTGTGCAGTGCATCTGCTGAGGTCGCTGTGAGGCACCCAACCATGTGATCATGGCAGGAGCTTTGTTCCTGGCCTCAGAAATAGAAACAGTGTGGGGAAGAGAAGCGATGGTTCATGGGTGGGCTGCAGGTGTGAGGACACCCCTCCATTGCCACAACAGAAAGGCAGGTAATGGGGGGAAATGTGGGCCCAGGGTGGGAATACTCTGGCTGGAACATGGAGTATTCTGGCTAGTGTAGACAATCCCCCCAAAGTCCTAGGCCAACTCAAACTCCTACAGTAAGGCTCTCTGGCTCTCTTTTTTGCCTCTGACACCATCCACTGAATCCCATGCTTGGATACTGGGAAGTCTACTGCTGCCCCTGGATGCTGTTTATCACCCCACTTGCAACTGACATTACCTTGGAAGGCAGAAGCATATATGTCTGATAATTTATTAATATAAATACCTGTTTTCAACCATTCTATTACATTTATTTTAGTTTTATGGTATCCTTCTTAGATTCAGGTTCTGCCTGAATACTGCTGTTCACTTTCTTTATTCAACTATTTATCTACCCGTCTATCTATCTGTATGAATGAACTGGCAAATAAAACTAGAATTGAAATGTCAAAGTATCAAATGGCTCCCCCACCCTCTTTTTCTTAGAAATGATACTGGTAAATTGATTTGAAAAGATGTTGTAAGGAATAGAAATCCAAAGCAGCTATAACTTCTTAATTAAGAAATAAACAATGAGCAATGAACATTATCTTTGCACTCAGCCTGTGCTTTCTGTAGTTTTGGTCAGTCCATCTAACCTGCTTTGAATATTTAACCAAGGAATGGACTGTAGTAGTAATATTTATAATCCAGCACTAATAATAAATAATAGCAGAACAGAACTAATAAGAATATACATAAGCATTAGCTTAACATTAGAATCAGTAAGACATTTTTTAAGACCCATTGTGAAAGAGTGTTCATGCTTTTAAAGGTACACTACAGGCCAGAGAGAAAACTATCATTATATTCCACTTGCTTAATTCAGGGGCAGCTGTTAAGATTTGTGTGGCCTGGTATGAGGGATGTGAAAAGCTGTCATTTTAATTTTCATTACATTTATTAACATTCTACCAGCACTCTCATCCCATCTAAATTCTGTGACATGTTTTTCCTTCCCCCATAGAAATTTTTGATGTTTTTTGATATACACATATCCTAATTAGGGTTGTCAGGTATCCCTTATTATAATGGATTGTATATTTTTATGCACTCCAACCATATTCGAGGAAATGACAAAAAAATTCCTGTATCATGGGGCTCATGTACATGGGGCCAGGATATACTGGTTGCCCGCTGGTGCATCCTGCCTGCAGATCAGGCCTGTTATCTCCACAAAATGTGCTGGAGTCCAGATGGGCCACCCCTTGTAGCTGCTGCTGTCAGGAAACAGACTTGCAACACATGAGCAAGGGCGACTGCATGTGACCATCCTTGATCATATGCTGTGGGCCCCCTTCATGACTACAGAAGAATGAGGCAGCTGGGAGCTACAGTGACAGGGCAGTGTGCCAGAACAGGCTCCTGAGGTCACGTGGGGCCTGATCCATTTTATTTTGTCTGGAATGCATATAAACATTTTAAAAAATAGTTTTATCAGGTCATATCCTGTCTTCCCTTCATCTTAGACCCACCTTTGCCCCAGGGGTTGTGAAGACTGCCCCGGGGGAAAAGGGGGCAAAAGCCCTGCATCATCAGGACTGCAGGGATCCAAGATAGGGGAAAAATGGGGAAAATTGCCTGTGTAGACAAGATCTTGGTGTGTGCCCCTAAATAAAGAAAAAAATGTGTGCATCATGTAATTTATGAACTATTACCTACCCTGATAGCCCCTATCTTGGAAAATCAAATAATTGGCAATATTTGATAATTTAGCTTGGCTTCCACAGTGTTAGCAGGTATACCAGAGATCCCCGAATACCAAAGTTGGAGTCATACATAACCAATAAATTTCCCAAATAAATACTCAGGTCAGAGTTAACACCTGGAAGTAAGTCATTCCCTAATCCGCTCAAATATTAGATTAGTGTTTGTTCCCCCAGTTATGTCTGTTAAAATGTTGATAACCCTAATAAAAACGAATGAGAAAAAAAAGATAGTAGAGTCCTTGATGCTTGTAAAACGGGTCCTTCCTCTGCCCTTCCCCTCCAACAACAGACCTTGCCTGCTCCTATTCAGTTCTAAATACATTGACCATTAACAATAGTTAACTTTTCCAGAGCACCTTTTGTCTAGTCCTGGGAACCTTCGAGAAACATTGTATTCCACTCAAAATCCCATCCCTTTAGGGGAATTATCAAATATAAATATCACTTGAAACCACCACCCAAGTGTGTACGAATCCCCTGCTTTCTGACTTCATAATAGTTTGTGTTACCATTTTATCATCTGGGCCTCTTTGCTATCAGTTTACTTTGCAATCTCAGCTCTATAGGATCAGTATAGTATAGCCTTTAATCCTCTTACTCTATTCCTCTATCCAAATATGTCCTACTATCTTCAATACCCTTGTGTGATTGCTTGAAGCCTAGGTTTTTGCATGAATGCTGTTGTTATTGATTTCCAATAAAGATTATTTAATTGTACATTTTGGCTTAGAGTCTCCTCCATTACTATCAGTATACATAGGTTAAAAGGTCCTGCTGTTACCTGGCCTCTCGCTGCCATAATTGTGCTAATTAAATATTCTCCATATTAATTTTTGAATACTAGTGGGATCCTCGTGGATCCCACACAATTTGGGGTAACAGAACAGAATGTTAATTTTATAGAGAAACACCAGACTAAGTTAACTGAAATCAGTACTTTCATTTTTATTTAGACAGAACACTAACTTGTTAATCGGTGCCTCCTGATTGCCAATCCTGCATTTCATGAATTTTGACTATCCCTTATTGCTAAACTGAAAACTTGACAACACTAATCCTAAAGTATAATTTTTTAGCACCTATTTTTCTTAACTGTAGGCATTTTTACATTTCCCCCTTTGTTTATGTTCATTTGTATGTTTATTTGTGTGTCTATGTCTATGTGCATTTTTCAAATATAGATATTTTTAGTCATGCATAATTAGTTGCATTTAATTCAGGAGGAACATGAATCTGATGCTATTTAGTTAACTAGTTAGTTATAGTACTTTTTAAAAATCACTTATCAAACTTCTGGGCCCCTTGAGGTTTTTTTACAACAGTTAAAACCATCATTTAAACCTTTAAATATAAACATAATGCTATTATTTAAAATCAGACTCAAGCAATTGATTTAATTTTTGTAAAAAAGAACTATACACAAGTAAAACAGCCAGCTGTTCACCATTTTATATAAGGGACGCCATTTCACTATGCCATTTTATATAATGGGATTTGAGCATCCATGGATTTTGATATCCGTGAGGGGTCCTAGAACCAAACCCCAACAGATACCAAGGTTTCCACTGTATGGCCATCTCTTCTCTCCAAGAGGGATCAAAATATGGTTAATTTGGAACAGCACCTTTTGGGTTTAAGAAAGGATTTTCCCATCAATTCAAATATTTAAGGGCAGAATAGGCTACGGGATATGTCCCCAAAATGTGAAACTTCATTTGTCTCATCTGCAGCTCTCTATAGCAACAAATATCATATGCTGATGGAGCTTGTGGCTCATGGTAGAGATGAATGAAAATTAAGCCAACTGGGCATGTCATGTGAAATAATTCTTTGTATATTGCAGAGAGAGAGAGAGAGAGAGAGAGAGATTTGTTTTTGCCTTAAAGTGTTCCAAACACACAGTGCCAATCTCTAGAAAGTCAGAAATATCCCCACAAAATAAATAGGTTTTGAACATCCCATATGACAAGAAAATAAGAAAAAGGTATTTAACATTCCTAACAACATACGCCTGCAAATGCAGGCAATAAATAACATAAACCACACTTTTGCAGATGTTTGTATTCTGTAAAATAAAAGAAGGTAGAGAGAAAGCAGCAGAAAGTAATATGGATGGCCGACTGGCCAGCTAGACGGCTGTGAATGGGAGTCTAAAAGTTGGGCAAATGCAGACAGACAAGAAATTCCATTCTGATTCCACTCAAATATTTATGAAGTAGCTTGTATAGTGGTAGAGTAGGAGATGTTTGCAATTAGAGCATCCAGATAATTTTTCCTTGCTTGAATAATGTTGCTAAGAGGTAGGGATATTTGAATTGTCTACTTCTGGTCTGTGTTGGTTTTCTATATATTCATTGAATTTCTTCCTCAGTTTGCACTAAAAAATGATAACTTTTGTTTCTTTTCATACACAACTTTCCCCAATATACATTTTGCAACATATGAATTAATTTCTAATGCACATATATTTCATATATATACAGTATATATAATACATATTACTTATTTTGAACATGCACTTTCTATGCAATTTTTCTTGATGTGTTTATTTCTGCAAACAACTGTCTTTGACATGTGCATTTTGTATGCAGCTTCATTTAACCTATCTATATATTCTTTGGCCAGTTTCTGAGTCAGGAATTCAAAGTGTGCAATCCAAAGAATAATGTTTGATTGGTCCATGATATGTGAATTAAGTCAGTTCATTTTAAAACTAAATTCTCCCCCATCTTTAGCGAAAAGTCATGTTACTTTCCCTTTAGCCCCACTTCGGTAGCAAATGCATGGTCAAAATATCTTCTCTCCAAATCTTATTGATTGCCTAGTAATCTGAAACAACACACACACACACACACACACACACACATATTCTCTTGGTCTGTTTTGCAAGGTCCTCTTTGTCCATTGCTCATTCTGCTTGAACAACTCAAATTTTTCAGCAATACCACTAACCCCAACAGCAGCTGCACGCAAATGCCTGTCCGTCATCATAGAGTGATTTAAGTGCAATGCCTGTTGGGGTTTCCAAGTTGCAAGGAAGTCATCCACCAGCAGCACAGAAAGGAAAATAGCAGCCTTGAGGTTTCTGAAAAAAGAGACTTAGGAGAATGGTGGAGCCAGGGCATCAGCTTGTCCCCATCTCAGCCCCATATCTGCCCCTGGATGTGGAGAGGACTGCCTGGGGGCAGGACAGGGCAAATGCACTGCATCATATGGGCTGCAGGGCTCTGGGACAGGGGCAAGCTAGGGTATTTAATCTGTGTAAATAAACCCTTAATCTCAACTAGAGTAGAAACACTGAATGAATGGGATTTATCTATTTCTTGACTCATCTGTGCTGAGTTAATGGGGTCTATTCTAGTTGAGACTAACAATAGGATTACAGTCCATGTGTGATTTGGACCAGGATTAAAACCCTTGATGAGGTAATAATACCTGGAAGTCATGTGTCTACTTGACTGTTTGTAATTGGGACGACGTTTCAAAGGGCCCTCTGAGTCACCTTAATCTGACCTTATCAGCATTTGTTGACATAAAGATAATAATTTTACTGTAGAGCAGAGTTTGAAAAAGTGACTTTTTGGACTGCAACTTTCAGAATCCTTCAGCTAGTATCATGTTGTAGCCCCAAATGTAACTGCTGTAGAGATATGTGTAGCCTCTAACCTAGGATTTATTTATTTATTTGCAATGTTGATGTTCTTTTAAAACCCTTCAAAATTTATACAGATGTTTGAACTAGCCAGGATCTTTCGCCTTAACGTAAATTAGAAGATCTGAAAACTCCTGACGTATCATACCTGGCTGTGGCTCAACAGATGAGAGAAAAGGGCAAGATTCAGATTCTTACTTAGATACACATGACTATAATCTTATAAAGCTGCTTTTTGTTTCCTTTTTGCACCCAGTTTTGGGAGAAGGTGGGATACAAATAAAATAATTAAAAGTGAGCAATGTGTTTGATAAATTTGACCTTATTGTATATGATTTTAAAAGAAATATAAAAGCACTTAGCAGCCATCCTTCATTTTTTGTTTATGATAGAAATAAAAAGGTTGACAGAATTTTAAAAATCCAACAAGCACACTCCCCCAGCTTTCTGATGGGAATGGTTTTGCCCTCCTTCATCTATTAGCCAAATGGGATGCCATGGTGTGCTTTCACACTGGTGTCCTGCAAGGTTATTTAAATCAGTTTTGGTGACCCAGCCTCTTTGCCATATCTGTTCCCCACCGCCTTCCTGCCTCTGTAAAAGCATGGGGATTTCCAGTCACCTTTATGAAGATGAGTAGGATTTTTTTTAAAAAATTGTGCCAGGTTGGCTCATGACATAGTCCCCCCCCCGGCCTACTTCATGCTATATAATGTTTGAGTAGGTTGGCTACAGTTTTCTGTTTGGCTAATTGGTTAAGTGTTGCTTTTATGTCACAACTGGCAGGGTGTGGCCACTTAGCATCAATGGGCTCCCTTTGGAGGCTTTTGGTAGCACTGCAAGGTGAAAGAATTCACCCATTTCCCTATCATTGCCAACTGGCTTGATGGGAGATGTGTAGTGGGTTCTTTCCCCAATATGGTTTCCTCAGGTAAGAGTGCCAACCAGTGCCACCTGGGGGAAGACCTTGGGAGCCTCTGATCACAGGATCAGGCTCGGATGAATCACAGGGAGGTGGTTTACACGGGCAAATATTCCCCTAAATATACCGCTAAGATAGCTCATAGTTCCCACAGATCGCAGCACAGCATCGCCTCATTCAGAAGGGGGGAAGGTAAAACACCCAAATATAACGTGGCAGGGCATGTCACTATTTTTGCCGGTATATTTGCAATGTAGTGCTTTATTTGCAGTGTAAACTAGCATTCCGCTAAGGGTTAAAGCAGAGCTGCATTGTGATTGGTTGATGATGCAGGGGTGGGCTCAAAAGAGGGGCAGGGAGGGAGGAAAGACTGTAGCGTTTAGAGGAAACTTGGAAAATCCTGTCTGCTATTTTGCAAGCCAGTTTGCAAACAAAAAGGATTCCCAACTATTTTCATTCAGGGAGCATTCCTTCTCACCTTCTCTGCTGTTTCAAAAGTATGTAAAACCTCAGTTCATCAACTTTTTTCCTGTGCATGGGGGAGGGAGAGAAATGATTTCACGAAGGGCTGTAGCAAGCTGAACTTCTCTTCCCCCCCCCTCTCTCTGGCTTTCCTGTATTTGGACGAAAATGCTGCTTCAAGCAAGGAATAAAACTTTCTAAGCTGTTCAGCACGGAGTTGGGGCCAGGGCAGGCATTCCTATGGCATTCCTTTCCCTCTCCAATGCTTGGCCATGCCCCCACCACATTTGGCTGTGGGAACGCCACAAAATATAGCTGTGTAAACAATTACCGTATAAACTACCCACCACTGATGCGTGAAAGCACTACAGCGCAACTTAACGCAATAAAACCTTCCATGTAAACCAGCCCAGGGTCTATATCCTGGGTTTTGAGCTTGAAAGTCTCTAAATGGTAGATCTAGCTAAACCAGATTCCCACATACTAATCTGTACCCGGATGTCCCATTTACTGCCATATAGAAGATTTTTGAGGCTAATAAAGTTGTGGCCTTATTTCATCGAGCTCTTATGTCTGGCAGTGACATTTGGATAGAAGGGCAATGTTTACTGTCAGTTCACAGATAGTAGATATCTGATTTTCACTGTTGCTTTTTTCAAGAGAAAGGTGTTATATGGTGTTGATTGTCACTGGAGAGGTTGTAGCTTTGACAATGAACCATAATCTGAAGGTCACTGTGGATAGGTTCCATACAGAACAGTCGTCAGTGGTAAGAGCAAAGCAATGAGAATCCATTTAGTACACAGCTCAAGACTGGTTTTGTTCTGAGGCTGATGAATGAAGCTCACTTCACATCTGTCTCTGGGCAAGGGGGGAAATGTTATCTTTACTGAAAACTGATCAGTTCCCCTCAGGGCTAATGAACAGAACAGGTCAGCTTTCTCAGAAATAATTTGATTCAAGAGGAATGGTCACATATTGTGCATGCATTACCTCCTCCCAAACCAGAAAGCTCTGATATGCTTGGATTAGCATGGATAATAGTCAATACTTAGTTTTAAGCTTTTTTTTAAAGAAATGAAAACTTATGTTTGTCTACTCCAATTTAAGTACTATGTGTTCAGTGAGACATAACACCCAGAATATGCACATAGGATGAGACTGGAGCTTAAAACTGTAGCTCTTGAACTGTAAAAGCCCTTAAAACTGTAACTCTTGAAAACAATGTAGATTCTCCTCAAAAGTAAGCCCTATGGAGCTGCCTTAACTTGAGTCTGATGATGGCTATGTCTGGACCAGAGCTTGGAAAGCACAGGGTTTTTTTTTAAATGGTTACTTTGTCTAGGGGACTTGGAGGGCTAGAGTTCATAAAGGCATGTTTCCCCAGCTCCGATCTAGATTCTGGTTGCTACCTGTGCTGATTGGTAATAGCTCTCTAGGCTTTTGGATTTGCTTTATGGTTTATGTCCTAGTTGGGGGGAAAAGAACTTTCCTGGGCTTAAAAAAGTCCATGGGCAGGCCAAAATATGGCAAAACTGGGGGCTTGGTTACACGGTGGAAAAAAAAATGTGAAGAATTCGCCAAGATTCCTAATTGTTTACATGCATTGCACCACAAAGTTGCCTCTTTCAGAAGGAGGGGGGCACAAAAACCCATTAGTAATGCAAGAAAGGATTTTGGGACTTTCCCCGACTTTTTTGAAAAGTAGCGCATTTTCGATAGTCTGAACAAACATTACACTACGTGTTGTGTGAATTACCAGCAATCTTTCGATACATTCACAGCAGAGCTTTGCCATGATTGGTTGAACTCACCAGGGAGGGGTGTGGACAAGGAGGGGATGGAGGAAAGATCCATGTTGTTTCAAGCCACGAAAAAGACTGTGACTGCTAGCCTTGTGTGTGTGTGTGTCTTTCCTTCTCTCCCTCCCACCTTGCTACTTTCAGTGTGTGAATGATCATTGTCTCCCCTCCTGAGATCGCGTCCCCTCCCTTCTCCCTGTCTTGTGCTTAGCCATGAAAAAGACTGGAGTGCTAGCCTTGTGTGTGTGTGTGTGTCTTTCCTTCTCTCCCCCCCCCCACCTTGCTACTTTCAATGTGTGAATGATCGTTGTCTCCCCTCCTGAGATCGCGTCCCTTCCCTTCTCCCTGTCTTGTGCTTAGCCATGAAAAAGACTGGAGTGCTAGCCTTGTGTGTGTGTGTGTCTTTCCTTCTCTCCCTCCCTCCATGCTATCTTGTGCCCAGCTGCTGAGATCTGAAGAATTAAGCAAGCCTTTTCCAGTCTCTCTTGTGTGTGTGTGAATGTTCATCTCAGGCATTCCTGTGGTAATCAGAGGATGCACTTGGGAGGCCACGCCCCCGTCTCAGTCTGTGTGTAAATATCAAAGCGGAAAACAGCTGAAAACTAAACCGATAGACCAATAAAGCAATAATTCATCTGAACGATGCAGTACAGCTGCGAAACAGAGAAAAAGTGCAAATTACCGCAATAAAAACTGTTGTGTACCCGAAGCCTCAGATTCCTTTCATATGGAACCCCCCCCCCAACATTTTATTTTGCAATTTTTTTGGAGGGTTCTGGGGAACTAAGGATGGAATGGAAATTCACCAATTTCCTTACTGAGATTGAATCTGGAGTTCTTGGCCCCTTGAAAAACTTATGCAGGAAGAAAAATGCCACACTGAAAGTTTCTGCAACTTTGCATGAACTTTTTTGTGTGTGTGCTCCTGGCACAACATAAACTGTACACTTTTTGAGATCTGTGCAAGAGTCTGAGAAACTGCACAGCTTTGCAGTGAAATTCTATGCTTGTGGTTTCTTCACTATGGACAGAAAACTGTGCAGCTTTCTGAGAAAAAAAACACCAGCAGCTTATATTGTTTTTCACTATGTACTTGGGAAAGAACCAGCATGGTGTAGAGGTTTGAACATTGGACTATGACTCTGATGACCAGGGTTCAAATCCCTGCTCAGCCATGGAAACTTAGCAGGTGACCTTGGGCAAATCATACTCCCTCAGTCTCAGATGGAGGTAAAAGCAAATCCCCTGTGACCAAATCTTGCCAAATAAACCTCATGCTAGGTTTGCCTTAGAGTCACCATAAGTCAGAAATGACATGAAGGCACAATACACCACCACTAACAACAACAAAATTATGGATAAACTTCCACTTAAAACCTAGGACATTTTCAGACACATCTTACCATGCTACAAGCTTGCAGGAGAGCTTCAGTGCTGCAGTGCGGCAGGGACTCAATTTTGGACAACGCTGTCCCTCTGGCAAAATCGTCCGTATTACTTCCATTCAGGATTGGAGGCAGCCGTGCCATATTTCGCCATATTTTATTCATGGAAGTTGTCTGTGAATAAAATACGGCATGGCCGCCTCCAATCCTAAATGAAAGTAGACATGGATGTTTGCGCCAGAGGGACGGCGTCATCCCAAATGGGCTCCCTGCTGCGTGGCAGCGCTGAAGCTTTCCTGCAAGCTTGTAGCGTGGTAAGACGTGTCTGAAAAATGTCCCTAGATAGTTCATTCTGTGAATTATATAATGTTACATTGTTACTGAAATAAAAGAATTCCTGAAAAAGTGCACAAAAATCCAAAATGAAAGTGCATGCTATATTCCTGTGCAAACAATGTGAAAGATTCAACATCATAGCAATTTCAGCTGGTGGGGAAAGTGATGGAAAACCAAATAGAGAGCAATAGAGAGAGAGAGAGAGATAATTTGAGTGACTTTTGAGAATTTATGCTTACACATATTTTGATTTGGAATTGCCAGGGGTTAGGGAAGGTAAGCAATGTTACACAGCAGAAAAAAGAAATTTGGGCTGACTGAAACTGCATCCCTCGCTGGTTTGAATGTTGCACAACTCAAATTTTACATGACAGGAAAAGAAATTCAGGCTGACTGAAGCTTCAGCTTTTGCCAGTTTGAATGTTGGGCAATTTTCTTTTTATAACAAAAACTGTAAAATGATCAGGGAAGGCTGTGCAGTTCTGAGGAGAAGCTGCATGGTTTCTGGAAAACAACATGGTTTTCCGTGCAAGTTGTGCAGTTTTCATGGCATGAAAAGGAACATTCCTGAGTGCCCTTAAGCAATGGGACAAAAAGCTGACTCATTGTTCTCAATATCTGTTGGACTCAGAAAACCAACCAATGCGATGGTCTCGAGGGGCCATATAAGTGCAGCCCTCACACTGGGTTAGGCCAACAGACTCATAAGCACAAGCAGAACTTTACCTGGTCAGATTTTGCACTGCAAAATACAAAACAAGCCCAAATTCAGCTCACAGTTCATAAGACCACCAGCCACAGGAATGTTTCACCTGACAACACAATATATTTTCGCAAATGCCATCCATGGCCCTCCTTAAGTACTTTTAGATTCCATTTATCAAATAAGTTGAAGGTTTCTCTAGAAAATAATTTCAGCAGCTTAATTTTTTTGACTACAATTCCCCAAACGCTGCCTGGGAGATTATGGGAGTAATAACAAAAAGTAACTTACCCAAGTCTAGAGTGAAGTCTATATGTTTTCATTTTCCAATGTATGTTATCAAGACTGAATCAGAAATGTGACACACTGGCAGATTATTAGTAGGATGGATGAAAACCAAAGCCATTGCTGACAAGATGAAAGAATGTATATCCAGATTTTGAATTAAAAAATGTGTCTGCCATGTAGTGGTGAATAGACTAAGCTGTAAACAAGGAAACTTTATTTTCTCATTACTTTGTCATGATCTTGCTAGGCAACCTGAACAGCTATCTTTTAATCTTCTTCTCTTCTGTCCTGCTACAAAACCTGCAACACAAAAAAAGAATTACTTTATGGAACTGTTGTGAGGGTTACCAACATGGTGTAACGTGAAATGCCCTGAACTTTCTAAAGTAGTGCTTCACATGCTATCTGATGTGTTGTTGTTCTTGTTATTTGGTGTCAGGTTGACTGACTTATGGAGATCCTATGAATGAGAGACCTCCAAGAGCTCCAGTCATCAACTGCTTCACTCATGTCTTATAAACTCAGGTCCATGTGTTGGGTTGGGCTGAGCTATCAGTTCTACCATTATCTCACAGGTGAGACACATAGCTTGATTTGAGCCCAAATCTGGATAGGAAGAGGGGGCACACACAGAGTTCTTTAGCTAAAGGGACCACTGTTCCAGCTTCCACTCTCAGCCTAGCCGGAAGTCAGAGTTGGTCAGATGGACAAACTTTACTCAGAAGTCTTAGCAATTTATAGGACTTTTAGTGTTACATGAGCAAAGAGAAAGTGTGCATGAGCAAAAGGTGTTTTGCATAGGCTGCAAGGCTTTATTCATAGGGCTCATTACACTAGCCAGGATATGCTGGCTTCCTGCCAGTGTATCTAGGCTGCAGAGGTGATCCATTTCCCCCTTCCCATTTCCTGGAGAAAATGGGCCAGAGTCCAAACAGTATGTCAGCCCATTGCTGAAGCCTCTGCCATTTCCCCCTGATAACATGGAAGCCAGGCAGGGCACATGCAACATATGACTGACACCCCGCTGCATGTGACCAGCCTCGGCTTTGGGAGAGTCAGGGAACTGGTGATGGCAGCAAGGGGTGGTGTGCCAGATGGGCTGCTGTGGACATGAAGGGCCCAGTCCATTTTTTGCTGGATAAATCAGAGTAAACTGGAAATTATATTAGAATAGTTTATCAGGCCATATCCCAGCTTTCCCCCATTCCAGCCCCATATCTTTCCTGGCAGGGGTCATTTGTATTGCCTGGGGGCATATTAGAGTAAATGCCCTGTGTCATTTGGACTGCAGGGCTCTGGAACAGGGCAAGCCGGGGTAAATCACCCATGTAGATAAGCCCTTAGAGAATGGAGAACAGAGACTTTGCCATCATTCCTGTAAACAACTAATGTTCTCAGAGTGGGACAGTTAGTTTCAAAATTGTTCTTATCATCTTATCTATGACATTGACCCTGAACACAGGTCTTGCGATTACAGCAGCTTGCAAAAAGCAAGTGAGACAGACTCAAAATGGAATCAGAGATTTTGACCCACAGAATGACTTTGTTCTGAATGCTTTAGGAACTCAAAAATAAAAATTAATGCTTGAATATACTTTTGTGCCCAACGATTGGTTTCCTTGGTTGAGTCAATTTACCTGTAGTGCAGAATCTCCCATTTCCTACTGCCTACCACTTTACCAAGTCTTACTGTCTTGTACAATGAGTCACATCATCTCATGATATCCCCCAAATACAACAGCCTCACTTTAGTCATTATCACTTCTAGTGAAAGTTCAGGCTTGATATGCTCTAAGACCCATTCATTTGCCTTTTTAGCTGTCCATGGCATAGTAAAAGTTTTCTGTGGCACCACATTTCAAATGAGTTTTCTTCCTGTCAGCTTTTTTCACTGTCCTGACATAGAAACTAGAAATACTATGGCCTGGATGATTCTCATTTTAGTATTTAATGATATATCTTCACGCTTGAGGATCTTATCTAGTTCCTTCATAGCTGTCCTTCCAAGTCTTAGTCTTCTGATTTCTTGACTACAGTCTCCATTTTCATTAATGACTGAGCCAAGGTACAGAAAATATGTAGCTATTTCAATGACTTCATTACCCACTTTAAAGTTATGTAAATAATCTGTGGTCATTATTTTTGTCTTCCTAATATTCAGTTGTAATCCTGCTTTTTCTCTGTCTGATGTTGGAGACCCTACCATCAGCATAGTTACAAGATCACACAATCCCACCACCACAGAAAAGTAATTCCAAGGAGGAATGACAATTATTTTCCCCAATGTGCCAGGGATGGCATCGTATTTGTGTCCAATGTCTACAATTATTTCTTTCTTTCCTGGAAACTTGACAGGGACTGGAAGCCAATGGTCCAGGGACTGGCACTGGTCCAGGAGACACCACTTTGTCTAGCACTGTTCTAAAGTACTTTATGGTCAATGATCAATATTATTATTAACCAGAGACTTTGGAGGCTGCATTGTGCTTCACTGCTAACTATGGAGTCATCTTTTTATCATTCCCAAGTAATACCTTTCAAAGTGTTTTAAAGAACACCATTACCTTCTGTCAGAGTTGTAAATTTGAACTCCTTCTCTAACATTGGAAAACACTGAGGAATTTTGTAATCTGCTAGAAATGAAAGATCCTCTTAACCCTTATTAAAATGCCATACTCTTAAACTTATTTCACATTTTAAGCCTGGAAATTAGCCATGGTATTTAAATGATGTGGAATCAAAAAGATTGAAGAAACTTCAGTCATTTCTTCAGACAGCTGAAGAGTAATCTCTACAGATTAAGACAATGACAGTGATCAAACCTGGGAGAAAAGAAAGCTCAAAGCAAGTTGCTAATTAGATCCTATTTATAATATTCATTCCCCTCAAAGCCTAATGGAGAGAAAAATAAAATTAGTAGTTAAAGTACGGTTACATTGTCCTTTACACTGAGACAGAGGAAACTGAAGCTGGAGGAAACATAGTGATGTTAAACTCCAAGACTATCAACACCATAAATTGGCTTTAGATTAGAATCTGCATTGGCCTCCTCATTGCCTTTAGCCTTTGGATACATTATAAAAAGACCAGTAGCAATCATGAGGACTACTTCCTAATTCTTATTTATTATAAAATGTAATTTTATACCAAGTGGACAGAACTTATTAAGGGGAATGGGCAGAACTTTGAAACATTTTTTTTTTAAATACTATTCCTAGACCTCCCTAATCAGCTTTGTCAGAGGTATCTTTTCCAATCACTGGGAGCAGAGGAGGCAGGAAAGCCTTGATAAGAGGCAGGCGAAGTGTTCAAGTTGAAAATCAAGTGATTCAGTAGCCAAACCACTGGGCCCATCCCCAATATCTCTTGTGGTATGGAATCAGAAAACCAAACATTACAAGTCAGTCAGGTTGCTTTATTAAAATCCAAAACAGAGCAGAGGAATCACATTTCCTTTGTGAAAGTGAAACAATTTAAGGTAATTTTCCCCAGTGCCTTTCCTAGAATATTTTCCATCCCTTTGAAAAGAGCTAAATTGTGGCACTGAACAGGGAGAACAGTTTGGAGAATTTGTTTGGGAACAGTCATTCAAAAAGTTTGTTTAAGATTTCTACACATATGATAGTAAACACAGGGTCATCCATGGGCATTGCACCGGACTCTTGAAGTGAATTCTAGAACTACCTCAAGAAGGCTTCCAAGGCAGACTGTTTTCATGCCATATATTTCAGCCTCCTAGAGTAGATCTGAGAATCCTTATTCTTCAGTGAGATCAGAGCACATGTGTCTGTGCTCTGTAGGCACTAAGACTGCCTTTTTAAAAAAATCTGCACGTACTGTAAATGCCATATTAGATGACTTACATCTTTTAAAGACTTACCAGTTGTGGTTTTCATCTTTCTGTTGCCAACAGATGTGTATGTGTGTTGCCAAGACAACTACCTTTGGAAACAAAAAGATTTGAAAACTGTTTCAGCATATTTTAAAAATCCTCTCTGTAAGATTCCCTAAATAGTTGCTTCTTCCCATTATTAAGGTTAGTGATCTAATGTGTCTTTTAGTGATAAACATTTAGCAGTTCTTGGAGTCACACAGTTTCCCATTATGTGATTAGAACCACTATATCACAATAGTCCAACGAAGTAGCTTGTGAGCTTTTTACCTGAATAAAAACAGTCTTGAAGTTTCAAGGGAATCTTTGGGATTCTCAAATGTAGAAATGAATCTTACTGCTCTGTATTCATTGTTTTTCTTGTTCCCAGCAGGCCCAGTACCATTGCAACTGGTGCCTGGTCACCACAGGTTAATAGCCTGCATATTCTGCTTTGTCATCTAGCATAGTGTAGTGGTTTGAATGTTGGATTAGGACTCAGGGTTCAAATCCCAGCCATGGAAACCGACTGGGTGACCTTGAGCAAGTCATAATCTCTCAGCCTCAGAGGAAGGCAATGGAAATGACTCTGAATGGTTCTTACAAAGAAAACCTTATGGTAGAGTCACCACAACTTGGAGTTGACATTTGAAGGCACATAACAACAAGAATAAACAAAATATTCTGCTTTACATGCAATCCAAAAAGCACCTGTGGCCTCACATCGGGAGGCATGGAGATGCACTATCCACAATGCTGCAGCCTTATTTGAGAACTCACGCTGAACAAGTCTTGAAGAGAAACAACAATGCAGAAAGAATCACAACCCAGAAACATCACCCAAGGAGACCTTCTGCTGTGCTTTCTGCAATGTGACTTGTTTATCTCAGATTGGCCTTTTTAGTCATCAGCGTGCTTGCAGAAAGTGCGGGATGAGTCCTTCCTGAATCTTTGTTTGCGAAGAAAAGCCAGAGAGAAACTAGTGACTAACGTTATCCCTACATTTTTTTTTTAAAAAAGAGTCTTCACATGATGGAGCAAAATTGATTCTGAAAGCTAGGGTTGGCTGAGGTATTTGTGCCTTTTTGTTTTTCCCGATAAAGGTATGAATGTCATATAGATTTTTATACATTATGATATATAATTCTTACAAGTATGAATGTTGACCTGTGTTTTGGAGCTTGCTCTGATATATAATTGTACTGCAAATTACATGTTGTTCTGAACCCCAAGATAACACATCTATTGATCATCACCATCAATAGACATGGAACTTTAGAGACCATAAGATGGTTTGCACAATCTCTGTGGTTCCAGGAGCTATATCCAGTATGTTATATACACCCCACTCTGTGTGCTGAGATCGCTGGGTATATACTTGTGGAAATGAAAAGTTCTGCCATTTCCAAGCAATCCTCTGTTCCAGTAGCAACAGAAAAACAGTAGTCTTAGAAGTCAGAGAAGAGCATGCCTCTCCCTTCAAACCAGCTGATAAGTTGTAGGGGAAAGTAGAGCTTGAGAACATTACCTTTCCCCCAAGTGTTGGAGAAAAATGGGTGGTGTTGACATAATTTTCATAGTCTGCATCTGGAGTGGCCAAGGACCACATACGGGAGGAAAAAAAGGAATGCAGCAGCATCTTTAAGACAAATTGCTTTTTGAGATGTTGAAGGCTTTCATGGCCGGCATCCATAGATTTTGCAGTAGCAGTGTTAAGGAAAATGCAACATGGGACATACAGTGAAAGAAATAAAATATGTATGTGAAAGTCACAATGACTAAGCAAGAGCAATTATGAAGCTACACAGGTGAAACTGCTAATGTAATCTAGAAGGCCTGAGAGCCAAGGACAGAGGTACTGAATGCAGATTGGAAACACCTGAGAATCATTAAGTGTACAAGGTGAAATGTTGAAATACATGGGTTGGTCTTAAGCATGGGTGGAACTACATGGACCAATCAGAATGGAAGTACACACCCACTGGGTGGAAACAAACTAGTGGGTGGTGATAAACAATGGCTATAAAATTGCAATGTTTGCCAATGTATTGTGGTGGAGTAGAGGTGGTGTAGTTTGGAGATATTGTAGTGTGTAGAGATTGTGATATAGTATATTTATATAGATGAATAAAAGTAGGTTTTATATATAAAACTACTGAGTTGCCTGAGTGAATCCTGGAGACGTTTTGGAGACACCTGGAGAAGAGTGAGAAGGCTTGGAGAGTTTGTCAGGATCTTCAGCCTATTCTCTGAAACTCTGCTGCTTTGGAGGAAAGCATTAACCACTGATCTAAGCTGGTCGGCTCTGCTGCATAATAAGGTGGTGAGTTTGAGCCAGAGGTGAAGAGCTACAACTCCCATCATCCCTGACAAGGGTTATGGGCCCAGTTACTAGAGCACCCAGCATCCACAGAAGCTAAAAGTTCCAGAGAGTGGAAGAAAGCTTTGTGGACGATAGATCAGAGCAAGCTGTTTGTGCTGCACTGATAAGCCTCGTGAGTAAATCATTTTGTGTTTTGCTTAAGCCCAGACGGGTCGGCTGTGCATACTCAGAAGGACTGTGTCAAATTGTGTCACTGCACAAATCAAGATGGAAATTCTAAAGTTTAGTAAATTAAATAGAAACAACTACTCTACCTGGAAGATTTATGCCCAATCTCTACTAGTAAAGGAAGGTCTGTGGTCAACAGTTGAAACAGGGCTGGCAGCTGATGCTGATGAAGCCACTCAAGAGAGAGATAGTAAAGCAAAAGCCTGTCTTTATCTCATGCTTGAAGAAGACTTAATTAATGACGTCAGAGATAAAACGTCTGCCAAGGATGTGTGGGATACCTTGCAGAGATTACACACTCCTTCAACTGCTTTTGCAAAAATGCTATGGTCTAAAAGAATATACAGGCAAAAGATGGCTAAAGGGCAGTGTGTGATAGAACATTTAAAAATAATGCAAGATTTGTTTGTGCAAGCTGAACTGAGGGGAGTGCAAATTAGCAAAGAGCAGCAATGCTACATTTTAATAGAATCGCTAGACTCTTCGTGGGACAGCATAACGAACAGCTTGCAGAACTTGCCAGAAGCTGAGCTTAATAGAGACTTAATTGTGGCCAGAATACTGGAAGAGAACCAGAGAAGAATGTCTGAGCAGGGTGACTCAGCAAGTTTAAAGACTGTGCCAAAACAAACAACTCCTGACTGGCGAACGCAGGAGGAAGCAGCCTCTACAAGGGAGCAACGGAGGTGCTTTTATTGTAAGAAGATTGGTCATCTGCAGAGACATTGTAAACATTTTGCAGCTGAGAGACGCAAGCAAGCAGAGAGCAGATGGCAGCCGCTGCAGTATCAAAAACAGTCCAGACCTCCATTTTTGAAGGACAGTGGTAATAAAAAGGGGTTTGCAACCATGATTAAGGAAAAACAAAATGCAAATTCTAAATGGCTAGTAGATTCAGGAGCCACATCTTTGATGTGTAATGGCATAAATTTAATAAGTAATAGAAAATCAGCTAATGTAAATGCTGTAGTTTTGGCTGATGGGAAAGAGCTAAGTACTGTAAATCAAATGGGTACTGTATACATTCCAGGGCTAAAAGAGAATTTTAATGATGTCTTACATGTAAAGGAGTTAGAAAATAATTTGTTATCAGTAAGCAGATTAACAGAAAGAGACTACACAGTCATCTTTGAAAAGAACATGTGTAAGATAAAACTGAATGGGGAATTGCGTGGCATAGGTTTGAAAAAGGACAAACTTTATTATTTGGAGGACAATATTGATAGCTACAGGGTTGAAGAAGCTAATAACATAGAAAATATTCCAATCCACAAAGACTGCATACACGAGCTTCACAGAAAATTCGGCCATGCGAGCTTCAAATGTTTAAAGAATTTAATCAGGATGTGTCCAGATTTAAAAGTTGCTGAATGCAAAAACCACTTAGATTGTACGGTATGTCAACAGGTAAAGGTCAGAGCTTTTCCAGTAGCTAAGAAAACAAAAAGAATTGCTCAAAGACCATTTCAGTATGTACATGCAGATGTCGCCCAAGCTAATTGCTTGTCCTTAGGGGGAAGCAAGTATTTCCTAGTAATTGTTGATAGGTATACAAGGTTTGCATTTGTGAGAATAATGAAAAACAAATCTGACGCTGGGCAAAGTTTAAAAGCATGGGTAAGAATGGTGGAAAGACAATTTGATAGCAGAGTAGGCACCATTATTACTGATAGAGGAGGAGAATTTTTAAATAATCAATTGTTTAACTGGTTTCAGAAGGTGGGAATAAGGCATGAAACTACAAACCCTGCTTGTCCTAGTGAGGATGGGTTAGCAGAGAAGAAAATACAAGATATAAAAAGAATTACTGCTTGTATGATGGCAGATGCAGGGGTGAAAGATAGTTTTTGGGCAGAAGCAACATTGACTGCAATACATATCAGTAACAGATTGTATCATTCAGAAATTGAAGACATTCCCTACAGGGTATTGTATGGGAGAATGCCAAATTACAAGTACTTAAGGGTTTTTGGACAATTTGCTCATGTTTACACACCTGCTTGTTTCAGGAGGAAAGGAGAACCCAAAAGCAAAAGGCTTAGGTTTTTGGGGTATTCTGGAAATAGCTACAAGTTTCATTTGGGAGGAAAACAAGTGCAGTATTCTAGGTCTGCAAATTTTGAGAGACATGCTGGTTGGGACAAACTGCATGCCAATAAAGAAGTGTTTTTGAGATTAGGGAGTTCAAATGAGCCAGAAGCACAAACTGAACCAATCTCAGGAAACGGAGGGGTTTCAGTTAAGCAGGATGCATCACCTAGCAGCAGTGGTAGTTCTTCCGATGAGGAGATAGCATCTAGGCCTACTACTACTCGAATGACTGAAGACAAGAGATTTAGTCATAGAACTACAACTCCCAGTAGAGAAAGCGAGGATGAAAGAGACAGAACAGCAGATTTTATTCCCAGGCGTAGTCATAGAGTTAGAAAGCCTCCAGATAGGTTTGTTGTGACAAAGGCAAGAGCTTGTTTAGCAGTAGAAGAGCCTGAAAGTTTTGAAGAATTGGAAAGTTATTCTAGTGAAGAACAGGAAAGATGGTTTGATGCAATGGATAATGAGTTTGGTTGCCTGGTAAATAAAGATGTTTTTGAAATTGTTGACAGACCCAAAGACAAGAAAGTAATTGGTTGTAAATGGGTATACAAAAGGAAAGAAATGCCAGATGGAAGTATCAAATATAAAGCTAGGTTAGTGGCTAAGGGTTTTGCACAACAGCAGTATGAGAACTATGATAAGACATATTCTCCAACTGCAAAGCCAGAAAGTCTGAGAATGGTTCTAGCTGTAGCAGTAAAAAGGAATTTAGTTGTAGAACATTTTGATTTTGAGACAGCTTACTTGAATGCGGTCTTGGATGAAGAAATATTTATGGAGCAGCCACAAGGTTTTGAAGAAAATGGTAGTCAGAGAGTATATAAATTAAAGAAAGCGTTGTATGGTTTAAAACAAAGTGCCAGAGCATGGAATCTGTGCATCAATGATGAGCTAGTAAAGCTAGGTTACAAGAGGAGCATTGCAGATGCTTGTGTTTATACAAAAGGAGACATAGTATTAGTGATTTATGTAGATGATTTGTGCGTAGCAGCAAAGTCAAAACAGGAAATTGAGTCAGTAAAAAGAGAATTGTCTAAGAAGTTTGTTTTGAAGGACTTAGGTGTATTGAAGTCTTATTTAGGTATTTGCGTTGAATGGACAGAAGAAGGACATTGTTTGTTAAGTCAGAGAAATAAAATTGAAAGACTGATTGAAAAGTGTGGATTACAGAATGCAAAAATAGTAAGAGCTCCAATGACAACTGGTTTTGTGTCTGAAGAAACAACTAGAGCGTTTGAGGACAAGACTCTATTCAGAAGTATAATAGGATCTTTACAATTCATATCTTGCCACACCAGACCAGACATTTCTTATGCTGTAAATGTACTGTCTAGAAGGGTTAATGATCCAAAAATTGAAGACTGGACAGCGGTAAAACATTTGTTGAGATATTTGAAAGGAACCTTAGATAGGAAATTGATAATAAGAAACAATAGTTCAGATCTAGATTGTTATGTAGACAGTTCATTTGCATCAGAATTAGGAGACAAGAAGTCAGTTACAGGAATGATAATTAAATATAATGAAAGTCCAATAGTTTGGAGAAGTAGAAAACAAACTAATGTAGCGTTAAGCACAACAGAAGCAGAATTTGCTGCTTTGAATGAGATAGTAAATGAGGTACAGTGGATTAAGCAATTGCTAAATGATTTAAATGAAAGTTACAAGATACCAGTGGAAATTCTGGAAGATTCACAGTCATGCATAGCGATGGCTGAAACTGAAAGTTTGAAGAACAGAACAAAATATGTTGGTGTAAGATATCAAAATGTGCGAGACATGGTTCAGAAGGGTGAAATAGAATTGAGATATATAGAAACACAACACAACATAGCAGATTTGTTCACAAAAGCATTGACAGCAGAAAAACATGAAAGGCTGACACAAATGGTTGGAATGACATTGTAAGACACATACAATATTTTATTTCGGAGGGGATTGTTAAGGAAAATGCAACATGGGACATACAGTGAAAGAAATAAAATATGTATGTGAAAGTCACAATGACTAAGCAAGAGCAATTATGAAGCTACACAGGTGAAACTGCTAATGTAATCTAGAAGGCCTGAGAGCCAAGGACAGAGGTACTGAATGCAGATTGGAAACACCTGAGAATCATTAAGTGTACAAGGTGAAATGTTGAAATACATGGGTTGGTCTTAAGCATGGGTGGAACTACATGGACCAATCAGAATGGAAGTACACACCCACTGGGTGGAAACAAACTAGTGGGTGGTGATAAACAATGGCTATAAAATTGCAATGTTTGCCAATGTATTGTGGTGGAGTAGAGGTGGTGTAGTTTGGAGATATTGTAGTGTGTAGAGATTGTGATATAGTATATTTATATAGATGAATAAAAGTAGGTTTTATATATAAAACTACTGAGTTGCCTGAGTGAATCCTGGAGACGTTTTGGAGACACCTGGAGAAGAGTGAGAAGGCTTGGAGAGTTTGTCAGGATCTTCAGCCTATTCTCTGAAACTCTGCTGCTTTGGAGGAAAGCATTAACCACTGATCTAAGCTGGTCGGCTCTGCTGCATAATAAGGTGGTGAGTTTGAGCCAGAGGTGAAGAGCTACAACTCCCATCATCCCTGACAAGCAGAACATGTTATAAACCAACCTGGACACAAAATGTTATTTACAAACACTGAAATTCTGGACCAGGCCAACAACTGTCATGTCAGAATAGACAGAGAAGCTATTGAAATCCACACACACCTGAACAACTTCAACAGGAAAGAAGAAACCCTAAAAGTAAACAAAATCTCACTGTCAGTCCTCAAAAACACTAAAATCAGAACTTAACACTTGCAAATGAAATCCACCCAGGGACAGGGGGATTTCCAGCAGGTAATGGACCATTAACCAACCATTAGCCAGACACTAATCCTCCTTGAATATCTCCACCCAGAAACTAGCCATTCAAATACACAAATTTACATATCCTCTCCAACAGGGGTTCACAGTATATAACACCCCCACACACACACTCCTACCCAACCATTCTCTGAAGATGCCAGCCACGGATGCAGGTGGAACATCAGAAATAAACTCTTCCAGAGCCTCACAGCCTGGAAAAAAACCCAAGGAAAATCTAAATTGCTTTTTATTTTAGCATGAGTTTGCATGGATATAAATCTACTTCTTCAGATTCGTGGGATGAGTCCTTCCTGAATCTTCGTTTGCGAAGAAAAGCCAGACAACGATATAGTATATATAGAAGGCATTCAGGCAGAAGGGCAGGTGACTGCATAAGAATGGATGAAGAGGCCTGCTGGACCAGATTAAAGGCATATCTAATTATGTACCCTGCTTTCCACTGTGGCCAGCCAGATGGCTGTAGAAAACTCCCAAACCGACCATACAATCCTGCTCCTGCTGCCATTCTTCAGCAATTTCTGATCCAGGGGTGAGCATCTCCCTAGTAGCCATTGATTTTGACCTGTTGAGTTTCTTGGATTTTTTTTTTTTTTAATGGGGAAGGGAAAAGTGAATGTGGAGTTAAAATGAGGATAAGGATAGTTTGAACTTTTCTGGGAATGCAAGAATGTGGCTGATTAATATAAAACTGATTCATGGTGCATTTTTCTAAATGTACATTCTAGGCTTTACAAGTAAACTAAAAACTGAACAAAGTTGGAGCTACACTTTAAAAACCTATACAGAGGCTGCATCGAACTTGATGTGGAGGATAAACCACATTAGTTTATTCATTAACTACTTCCCCACTGGCAGCATAGTGATGCAATGGCAACTTTTTAAGCAGGAGCTCATCATTAAAACCTATGGCTATTTTCCTTATTTATATCTTGAGGATTTATATCTTACAAACTGTAGCTCAAACAAAAGACTATGCAACCCAGCCAGCCAGCCAACCAATCAACCACTAATAAGACAAGCCATCTTGCCAAGAAATGCTACCATTGAAACTGCATGAAGTAGGAAGCCCTCAAAGAAAAGGAAAGAAGTATCTTGTCTCTGATTCATTATCATCCTCATTCTCATTCTTTTCCATTCTATACTAATCTGCCACTCACATAGTTGCAGTAAACATCATTTATGTCTAAAACAAGCTGTGAGTGTCTCTTGTTTTAGAGGAAAACCACATCCCCTCTAAGTTTTTCAACAAAAAAATATTTTGGTGTGATGGAAGGATGTTGGGGCTCACAGAAATGGCCTTTGCAAGCCATATCCAGTTTGAGGGCCCCATGATTCCCTTATTATCCCTGAATCACTTTCTCTTTAGATAGGTGCTCAACTCACCTGTACTTTGTGTGGGTTTGTGAGGAAACAGACAGAGCAGTTTACCCAAGCAGACAGGGAGCACTGTGGTCCTAATCAGAAACTGTGTTATTTGCCATGGCTCCTTTGGATGGAATCCTGGGATTTGTAGTTTGGTGAGGCAACAGTATGCTTTGGCAGAGAAGGCTAAAGACCTTGTAAAACTACAAATCCCAGGATTTCATAGGAAGGAGCCATGGCGAATAATCCAGATTATTTGTGTAGTGTGGATTAGGCCCCAGACTGGGGGAAGGCCACACATCAGAAATCTTATATACATTTGCCCTTTAGTGTCACCTGACTCTCCAGTCTAAAAAAATTATGAAAAGTTTACAAATGTCTCAGAGGGACCTATTTGTCATTTCTGCCACCAGATGATGATTCAGAAACTAGGGCTTGCCGTGTAGATCTTCATGGCACCTGAGATGATATTATGCTGTAAAATTATACATGCACACTCCTGATAACATTATATAAGCTTTGTCTATGCTATTTGCCAGCACAAATATAGTGCCTTTACTATCTTTGTTACCTCAACCTAGTGCTGATGGAGGGGGTGCCTTCATTCAGTTCAAGGTAATGTTGCCAAGACCTTTTCTTTTCCCTGAGAAGTTACAGCTAATTCAAAATCCATCAGTGCATACAAGGAGTTTAAATTGTTCCTTCCAATATGTATTACTTTGCACTTGTCTACAGTGAAATTTAATCTGCTAGCACATTGCCTAATTATCTCATTGCACTGGGTGCTCTGGAAACTCTTGCGAGTCTTCTGCCTGTCCAATCTTCCTGGAATAATTGTGTGACCCGCACGTAGAGGGTCCCTTTTAGGATGGTAAGGCTACAAGATTCATCTAAAGAGACTGTCCACAGTCTCTTGAAAGAGATCTGATCTGACAGGATGGCTCTATGAGAACCTACAAAGGACTGCAACTCCACTGGCAGTGGTATACAGCTCTGTGTGGTCCTGCTGGATCTTTGTACTCTGGCTCTTGCTGAAGACAAGATTCACAGAGAGGTGGGGAAATGCACACCGTATATTCCGGCATATAAGACGACTTTTGAGCACTCAAAAGTGCCCTCCAAAATTGACAGTTGTCTTATACGCCGGATATACTTTGCTTCGCCTGCCTGCCTATCTCCTGCCTCTTCGCAAACTGAGCAAAGAGGCAGGAGATGGGGCAGGGGGGTGAAGCAAAGTGTTTTGAAGTTCATTCGCCCCCCTCCTCTGCCTTCTCCCCCTTTGGGGAGCAACGAAGACAGAGGATGGGGGGTGAACGTTGCGGTTTGCCGCCACCGCGTGATTGCCTCTGCAGCTGCCGAGGCAAACCGCTAGATTCGCCCTTTTCCCCCACCTTCCGTGAAAAGGGCGAAAATGCCCCATTTTGCTCCGCGACCCCGATCCCTCCTTCTGCGCTCCCTTCCGAAGGAAGCCCAGGAGGAGGACGTGGGGCCGTGGAGCCAAACCCTGGGATTCGCCCCCTCCTCCCATCCACCAGCCCACCCTCTGTCCATCCACCCCCTTCCCCAAAGGCGCGGAATCGCAGCATTGGGGAGGGGGGGTGGCTGGGAAGCCCCCTCCTCCCTGCCACCCGCCCACCCTCCGCCCATCCACCCCCTTCCCCAAAGGCGTGGAATCATGCCTTTGGGGAGGAGGGGTGGCTGGGAAGCCCCCTCCTCCCTGCCACCCACCCACCCTCCGCCCATCCACCCCTTCCCCAAAAGCGTGGAATCGTGCCTTTGGGGAGGGGGGGTGGCTGGGAAGCCCCCTTCTCCCTGCCACCCGCCCACCCTCCATCCATCCACCCCCCTTCCCCAAAGGCGTGGAATCGCACCTTTGGGGAGGGGAGTGGCTGGGAAGCCCCCTCTTCCCTGCCATCCGCCCACCCTCCGCCCATCCACCCCCCTTCCCCAAAGGCACGGAATCGCAGCGTGGGGGAGGGAGGGGTGGCTGGGAAGCCCCCTCCTCCCTGCCACCCACCCACCCACCGCCCATCCACCCCGCTTCCCAAAAAGTGCGGAATCGTGCCTTTGGGGAGTGGGAGTGGCTGGGAAGCCTCCTCCTCCCTGCCACCCGCCCACCCTCCGCCCATCCACCCCCCTTCCCCAAAGGCGCGGAATCACGCCTTTGGGGAGGGGGGTGGCTGGGAAACCCCCTCCCCCCTGCCACCCACCCACACTCCGCCCATCCACCCCCCTTCCCCAAAGGAGTGGAATCGCGCCTTTGGGGAGGGGGGGTGGCTGGGAAGCCCCCTTCCCCCAGCCACCTAACCACCCTCCCCCCAGCCACCCCCCTACCCCAAAGCCTCGCTTTGGAGAGGGGGGGTGGCTGCAAAGCCCCCGCCACCCAGCCACCTAGGCACCCTTCGCCCAGCCACCCCCTTTCCCCAAAGCCTCGCTTTGAAGTGGGGGGGTGGCTGCGAAGCCCCCTCCGCCCATCCACCCATTCACCCTCTGCCCAGCCACCCCCTTCCCCAAAGCCACGCTTTGGAGAGGGGGGGCTGCGAAGCCCCCTCCCTTCAACCCCCCAGCCAGCTGGCCATCCCGCATTCCTCAACCCACCAGGAGACTGGGCAGCCTCCTGTGGGTTGGGGAATTGCGGGAGGAGGGAGCCCAGAAGGAGGGATCGGGGCTGTGGAGTTAAATCCCTAGATTCGCTCCCTCTCCCTTGACGGTGGGGAGAGGGGGGAAATCCCGGGGTTTGGCTCCACGGCCCCGCGTCCTCCCTATGGAGCCAAACAGGGCATGTTCGCCCCTTCTCCCCACCTTCCTTGAAGGTGGGGAGAGGGGGCGAATCTAGGGGTTTGCGGTGGCTGCCCCTGCTTCCCCCACATTGGTCCCCTTTGGAAGAGCCAAGACGGAGGGAAGGGGGATGCTGAGGCAAACTGGGCATTTTCGCCCCTTTCCTCCACATTCGAGTCCAGTTTGACTGGAAGGTTGAAGAGAGGGGCGAATGTTGCCCTGCCAGCTGATCCTGTTCACTTTCCCAACTCACGAGGAGATCCTCATGAGTTGGGAAACAAAGAGGATCAGCTGGCAAGGCTCCCCCAGCCAGCCAAATTTGGGGGTGGTGTGGTCTTATCTGGCGAATATATGCCTAAACCTAGATTTTTGGCTGGAAATTGGTGGTCTTATACGCCCAGTCGTCTTATACGCCGGAATTTTAAATGTATAGCTAAAGCCAAGAAAGATGCAAGGAGGAAGTATATTCTCCAAAACCTTCTTCTATCTAGCTACATACACTGAAAACATTATAGTTGTTATTGCTGCTTCTATAACAACAACTACTGCCATTGGTGATAATTTTCAGGGGTTGTCTAAATGGTCGAAATAATCCTAATGGAATTTGCTGGATATACAATCTGTATTAATGGGAACCTGCATCAATGTGCCATATTCGGAAGGGGGAAGTAAAAAAGCCCAAAAACTATGCCAGGAAAGCCTTTGCAGCTTTTCCTGGAGTTTTTAAAATCTCCATGGGGAATGTGAATTCCCATGTGTTGGAACAAGCAAATTCAATTTGAATCGCTTTCCCAAATGAGAAGAAGCACAAAGCTGATTGGCCGGATGAAAGCAGGGGTGGGGCCTGCTAAAAGGGCAAGCGCCCACTGCCACCATATTGTTTTTTGGCCTTAGCTAAGAAATTGCTAAGGTGATAAAATGGGGATTAGTATTATCTATTTTTCTCTCGATTTTTGGTAAAGGTGAAATATTGCTTGTGCACACCATGGAAACAGGTTTTGTTTGTTTGTTTGTTTGTTTTAAAGTTCAGCAGCAGAAGATTTAAAAACACGAGTAATTTGCTTAGGACCACCATCTTGGCTAGAGGGCATGTGAAGTTTATGGGGGCTGTAAAACCATTAAGACAAATCGTAGCTGCTGCGACTTCCTATTACTGCAAAGCATTCCATTTTTTATTATTTATTTTTTGAGCTCGTATAGATGAGCCCTCAGGGCTGCCAAGAGAGGGGATGGGCCCTAATGATTTTTTTTTTTTTACTGTGCCTAGATGTTAACCAGCACCCAATCTGTGTGATAGGCACGGTCTGCTAGTGGGTGACTGAAGAGAGGTCAGCTGGCTAGCCAGGTAACAATTTCTGGCCTGAGGTGGTGGCTTTGGACTGAGCAGGAAAGAGGTCCCTGGCTGTGCATCAAAAGAGGGAAGGGGCTCTTCCACCCTATCCCTCTCTAACTGGGAAGAGGTTCCAGAGATTGCTGCCTGGGGGGAGCTTCCAATGTACATACCTGCAGTGTTTGTAGTGGCAACAAGGCAGGTTAATGGGTGGGTAGAAGCTGAGGTAGACATTTGTAGTTGTGTGTAGGAGGGGAAGGGACTTTAATATTGGGGTGCCAGTTACATGACAGTTTTTATCACGGGGAGAAATGGGATTCCCTCATCCCGAGTTTGTGCCTTGCTGTTTACATGATTTGTCACAGTAGCAGAAGTCTCGGCTTTTTATAGTTCTTATTCTTGAGTGCCTTCATCCTGGGATAGGGGCACACAGCAGAGCAGTATTTTGATTGGTCGGACTTTTGAGGTGACGGATTTACAACAGAAGCCTGGCAAGGCTGGATCCGCCATTTTGGGAAAGGTCAGAACCACCCCTGCCAGGCACAGCTATACTTGCCTCTAACTAACCCCCCCTCCCCTGTCACATGGGGCTACAGCCTCCCCCCTTGCATGCAGGGGGTGTCTTCTCTGTGACTGTGAGTCACAGAACCCACCCCCCAGTCCATGGGGCAGGGGGATCTTCTCCATGACTGCCAGTCACTGAGAAGACCCCCTCTGACCCACATGGCTTTCCTTCCCTTGCAGCCGCACGGGGCAGGGGGATGTTTCTCCATGACTTGCAGTCACAGAGAATACCCCTCCCAGCCCACATGGCTATCCCCCCTTGCAGCTACACAGGGCAGGGGATCTTCTCCATAATGGCCAGCCACAGAGAAAACCCCTTCTGGCCTGTGCCGCTTCCACCCCTTGCCGCTCCCCCCCATGGGGCAGAGAGACATTCTCCACATGGCTGCAATGGCAGGGGGGAAAGCCTCTCCCACCCTGCATGGCTGCAAGGGGTGGGAAAGCTGCACGGGGTGGGAGCGGTCTTTGCCATGACTGGCAGACACAGAGAAGATCCCCCTGCCCTGCACAGCTGCGAGGGGAGGAAGTCGTGCAGGGTGGGAGGGGTCTTCTCTGTGACTGGCAGTCACAGAGATGATCCTCTCCTGGCCTGTGTGATAGCAAGGTTGGGGAGGGGGAAAGCCGTGTGGGGTGGGGCTTCTCCATGACTGGCAGTCATGGAGAAGACCCCACCCCATCCCGCATGGCAGCAAGGTCAGTGGGAAAGCCCTATGGGGCAGGGGGACTGCTCCCTAGATCCTTGGCCGTTGGCAGGGGAGGGGAGAGACCTTGCCTGCACTCAGCTGGCTGCTTTGGAGCCAGCGGAGGACAGCGGGGTGTGTGTGTGTGTGTGCCTAACAAAATGGCAATATCAAGGCTTCCCTTGTAATTCCCCCTCCAATGTCCAACCAATCAGAAACTATCCTATGTGCTGGGATGGTTCCTGGTTGTACAGACAACCAATAGTACGGGCTTTGTTGGACTTTCCCCAGAAAATCCTGAAAAATAGAGGAGTGGGAAGTCATGGATTAACTGGGCTTTTTGATACCCCCTCCTTCTGAATAGCCCATGATGCATGTGAACTACCAGGGATTGACATGAATTCCTCTTGGGCTGTTTTTGTCATGTAAACGAGGCCTGGGAAAAGCTTAGAGCCAGGTTCAGCTGGAGGTATCATAGACTGCACTGCACTGCAGAAATAATCCAGTTTGACACCACTTTAACTGCCATGGCTCAGTGCTATGGAATCTTGGGATTTGTAGTTTGTTGGGGCACCAGAGCTCTCTCTGTCAGAGAAGGCTAAATATCTGACAAAGCTATAAACTGCAGAATTCCATAGCATTGAACTATGGCAGTTAAAGCAGTGTCAGACTGGATTATTACTGCAGTGGACATGCAGCCCCAGTTTCTATCATACTTGCCTAGTAACATATCCCCTTGTGTGAGTGTTGCCTTACATTTTATGTGTTGTAGCCTTTGAAGGCAACTCACAACTTCCACTCCATTAAGGCTCATGAAGATCCACTGGTTGCTAATTAATTTCCAGGAACAATTCAAGGGTTTTTTTTTTGGGGGGGGGGGAGCAGCCTTAAGCTCCCAAAGGAATCCCAAAAGCATTAACAGTAAAAGCATCTAGGTGGCAGTTGTTGCATCTTCTAAGGTATCAGAATCCCACCTACATAGTTTATAACTGCATCACCAAGAAGAGAAAGCTACTGCATCACTTTCAGATTCCTAGTAATGAGACACCAGGTCTTTACCGTGTCTTGGCCCTGTCTTTGCCCCAGGGCTCATGTGGACTGCCTGGGGGCAAAATAGGGCAAATGCCTTGCATCATCTGTACTGCAGGGCTCCAAGATGGGCCTGAGATGGGGTAAATAGCCTGCCTACACAAGTCCATACCCTCTTCCTTTCCTTTCCCCATTTACTCCAACAGTCAAGCTACTTCATTCGGTGGCTACAAGAGCAACTCTCAAGGAATCCAGTTTCTGTTCCTGGTCTGCCTACTGGTAGTTTCGAATCCTTGATGGACTGACTAAACAACTTATACAGGATTTCAAATTTTGTGTATCATTATTATTTTCTTTGAAATTCACCAATGCAATGGATGTCAAAGCAACTGACAAGTAATACTACCAAGGAAGAAAAAAACATATGTAACTTAAGTCCCTGGGGCCCATCTAGACTCTCGAGCCTTAGTAATTTGTACCAGCTTCTGAGACCTCTTTTTGACCCAGGTAATAGTTAGTGCACACTTTACAATTATGCACAAGAGGATTACCTTCTTCCCCCAATTATAGCAGGCAAGAACCAACTGATGTTGCTATCATTGTAACAGGCTTTAGGCTTCAGTCTTTGGTTCACCTTATATTTGTCTTAAAGTTAGTATAAGGCAATAATTGTTACCTCCATTTATAAGACTGGCAACTGTTAACCAGAGTCTGGGGGAAAATATCTTTTCTGGACTACAACTTCCATAATCATGACAAACATAACCAATGGTAGGTATAGTTAAAACAAGAGTAGCATTCCAAAGACTGTTTTTAAACATTAGTTTTAGAAGATCATTGGTAATCTATTTGTTGGTATTGGGTTGGTTCAAACACACCTAGCAGGAAAAACTGGAGACATGTCTCAAGGTACTCTAAAGATGAATGGTTTATTGATAAAAAGCCCAGCAGATCTGTTCCAGAAAAGCTATTTAAAAATATTTGTTGTTGTGCACCTTCAAGTTGACTTCTGGTGTCCCGAAGGCAGAACTTTTACAGGATTTTCTTGGCAAGATTAGTTCAGAGGAGGTTTGCTTTTGCCTTCTTCTGAAATTGAGAGAATGTGTCTTGGCCAAGGTCACCCAGTGGGTTTCCATGGCAGAGTGGGAATTTGAAGTTTGGTCTCCAAAGTCCAACACTGAGATTCCAATATCATAAATAAACAAGTTGGTGGTTACATTCATTCCCTAAGAGTTCTTACTTTCAAGGGGCTTCACCTAATGTTCAGTTCATTCACCTGTAATCTGAATGCATTAGATCTAGCCTTGTCTTCTTGGGTAACACAGAACAATTCTGTTCCCTCTTTCATATGGCACCTCTCCAGGAATGTGAAGAGTGCTCTCATGTCTCCAGCTTCCCTCAGTCTTCTGTGATTGAAACATTACTCAGGCTCTTCAGTTTTTCTTCTCTAGACTTGTCAAACTTTGACTTTATGTACCATGGTTATATCAAAAGATATAAAAGAACCTGGTAGCATCTTTGAGGTTGAGAAGAAGAAATTTCTAGCATAAACTTTAGTGAACTCTTCATCACATGTTAATGTGGGAAGAATATTTCCAGTTCACTTCAAACACATCCAATGAAATGGACTGGAGTCCATGAAAGCTTATGCTAGCCATTTCTTTTCTCATTTAGTCTCAAAGGAGCTACAGGATTAATTTATAACATTTTTTTTTTTGCTTTAATGTGGCTATGTCTTTGGATACTAAGGTAATATCATGTGTTTGGAATTTAGTATAATATATTCAGTAAAAAATATTCAGATTTCAGTGTTTTGGATTCTGAGATAAGCCTATCACAGATAAGAATATCTTGGTCCCATTGTCAGGATTAGTATATCTGGATCCATATTTGGCTGAATGAGAGAATGGACAAGATGGCTCCCCTAATTATATATATATATATATATATATATGCAACATTCAAATCATACCACAACACTGGCTATGGCATAAAGTCCTGTAACATCCCTGTGGGCAGCAGGCTAGTTTAGGGTGTAGCGGGCAAGCTGTCTGTTGCATGCAACTTCAAGAGACACTAACGGCCAGAAGGATCACATGAAATAGCCATGGAGGTGTTGCAGCAACCTCCAGTATCTGTTGCCTAAGATAGTTTCTTCACTCTGCCTAATGACACAGCTGGCTCTGCCATCCCCTCCAGCATAGCACTGAGGAAGGAGTTGGAATAGGTGTTCTATGAAATCTTTTCTAACATAGCAATATCAATAGCACTTACATTTCTATACTGCACTCCCTAAGCTGTTTACAATGTGTTAGCTAATTGCACCCAACAAGCTGGGTACTCATTTTTACTGACCTACAGAAGGATGGAAGCATGAGTCAACCTGAAGCCCTGAAGGATGGAACTCACAGTGTTGTGGCTGCAGTTCCAGCATTTAACCCCTGAGCCACCAGGGCTCCTTCATGTTTCTAAGAAAGGTTGTTATGCCCCTGATTTCTCTGAGCGAGATTGGCATCACCCCAGGCCTTTTAACAATTCGGCCCTATGGTGGTGTAAGTCTTTAATTGTGTGTGTGAGCATGTGTGTGTGTCTTCCTTTACTGCTTTGTCTTTGGAGGACAGTTTCGGCTCACGTAGACTACATTAATCAGTTGGAGCCATTGAAAACTTATTTGCCTCTTCCTGGGAGAAGTATCTCACTGTGTGGTAATCTAATGTGCAGCTACTTTTTAAAATATTTCAATAGCCCTTCCAGGAAAACTGAAAAGGAAATAAAATAGTTTCTAATTACTTGTTCTATGGAAAAATCACATCTAAATTATGAGTGGGTTTTTTGGGGGTATATGTGTGTGGGGAGGGCTTGAAGTGCCTTTATAGAAGGCAGTCAAATCAGTCAAGGTCATATGTTTGAGAATAAAAGGGTTTAGAGCACAATTACCAGGCAGGGGGTTATATTCTTCACAGTAGGGACCCAGGAAATGATTTAGGGCTCATGAACTCTCTTGAGAGGCTGCAGCTAGGAAAGTTACCACAATCTTTGGATGTTCAAGCTGGAAATAGTTTCACAAAAGAGGGTCAATGATCCGGTGCTTGACATTTTTTTAATGTTGCATTTTCTACTTTAAAATGGATGTTGAAAAATGTGAAATAATATAAATAGAGATTAAATGAAAATAATCTGCTTCAGTTTTCAGTTTTCATTGTTGGTCAGCAAGATATTTTGAGGAAGCGTACAGGCATGGGACCTCAGAACAAGAGAATAAATGTGGCTTGAACCTCTCCAAGATTAGACGGGGGGGGGTGAGCCCCTCCCCAAATGATTTCAGAGAATTGGACCATGAAATTGAGCCTCTTCAGTCATTATCAAGATCTCAACATGCCTTTGAAAGGAGCAGAGTAATGACATTATCTGGATGTCCTCATGGTGGGATCCCAGAGGTAACAAGAAGGCCCCACATAGTAGCTCCCTGCTTCAGTTTTAAAGATAACAACACTTGGAGCATAGACGATGATGGTGAAATCAGAGGAAATAGCAGATCCATCAGAAGTTCTGGTCCCAAACAAATGATTAATTTAAAGGTAAAAATAAGCAGTTACAATTAAAATCCAAGCTGAGAGTGTTGGCCAAAACTTTAGTTAGAGTAAGGCAGGTATGGAGAGAATACTGTATTTAAAAACACTGGCAATTTTTTTTAAAAAAATAAACGTTTTTGAGTGTTGAGAAACCCAGATGAGATGAAACTTGGACAGAGAAGAACCTTCACACTTCAGGACTTATTATGTACCAAATTCACACATAGTTGTTTTGCACAGAAAACAGCATTTTTCTGCACAGGAAATAATATTGCTATGCAGAAATATTATTTCCTGCACAAAGAATACTGCTTTCTACACAGAAAATGATGTAATTGGGGATTTATTCTGCACAAAACTTGCATGTGGTTGATTTGCATAGAAAACATTTTTTAGGTTTCAAAAACTGTGATTTTCAAAGACTTCGTCGTGGAGGGAAGAAAAGGGGGTTAAAATAACACGTTGCTTCCTTCAGAAGAAAGTTAGTGAAGAATTACATCCCAGAATAAGGCAACTGTCACAGACAGCGGGTGCAGGGGGAGAAAGGCAGCAAGAGCAGAACAGGCAGTTTTGAATGACTCAGTCCCTCCTGCCATCAGTGTTCAAGTCCATTTCTGGTTAACTCGAATGTGGGTGAGTAGTTCGCTGTCTTTCAACTCTTCTCCAGGGGAAACCTTGAAATACTTTAATGACAGGAGACATATGCACCTTCTGATGAGTCTCAGCACCCCTGCTGCTACCATTCTGGTCTGGCTGTAATTTCATTCTCCCCCAAAAGTAGACATATGTAAAGCACATTTCAGTAACCTTATCTGGAGGTTATACCAGGGTGTGAGTGTCAGGCAGTTGCTAGGTTTTTGTGGCCAAGGAAAGGGCAAAGCTGGTGTACCAGCTGAAATTTGTAAAATGTAATCTTGGTTTTAGGTGTTACCTGATCATGTAGAAGCAGGGCCTCAAGGTACGTGACACTTACTTGGCCATTGCTGGGGCTACTGGGATAAGATATGGCAGGGACAGAGCGAACATGTGTCCCTCCAGAAGTTGCTGGTGTACACCTCCCATGATCCTTCACCATTGACTTCCTGGGGCTGATGGGTATTAGTAGTATTATTATTTCTGATGGATGCGCTAGTGTAGCTGAAACAAAAACAAGGCATGGAGAAATATGTAGCATTTACCAGAGCATGTCTTTTAAAGTCACCTGCTGTTCTTTTTGTCTCTGTCTACAATTTCTTGTATCTTTAGTTTTTTGTCTTGCTTTTTGTTCCTAGGATTTATTTCCTGTTGAAACTTTTCATTGCAATGGCAAAGCTCAGTAGGTTTTACACAACTCTCTAACTTCTAATAGTAGTTATTTTAGGTACTTAAATCTGGCATTATTTTCCTGCATATTTTCATAAAGTGGTCCCTCCACACTTTCTGATTATGTACAACATCCATAAAATTTCCTTTCCCAGGAGGTTTCATAAATTTTTAGGCATTTACATATGAACAGAGGAAAAAATCCAAAGATGTTCTAAATTGAGTGTTTTATTTTATTTTATTTGGCTGCCTCTTATGGGTGTTTTACACCATAAAATACAAGCTATCATAGGAGCAAATATTGGAGAAAAAGGCATCAAAATCACACACACCGTGTATTGCTTTTCATCCAATATCTTAATCATGCTGTATTGTTTTTATGGCTGCAAACATCCACTAGTAGATTAATCAACTGAAGTATTAAGTTGATTAGTTGACATGGACCTTACTTGATGAAACTGCAGGATAAATTCACATTCATTCTTTTAGGGCTTGTCTAGACCTGCTCTGCTGTCCAGGTCACTCCCTCTGACTCCAGGTAGGAGGCCAACAGCATGTGATCAAGGCTGGTCACATGTAGAGAGCCTTGATGACATGCTGGAGGACTCATTCCTGGCTTCATGGTGAGTGACATGGATGGCAGTGGTGGCAGCTGCAGATACAGGCTGAAGTTCAGGTATAGACTCCTCCATTCCCATGGAGCCTAATCTGGATTTCCCCCCCACCAAATGTGGCAGGTATTCCTGGGTTAAAATAAAATGGCTTAATGGGCTTTACCACGTCTCTCCCCTGGGCATCACCAGAACTGGGTGGGGGTGAAATGGGGCAGAAGCCATGCATTGTATGGACAGCAGGGCTACATGTTGAGGACCAGATGGGGTAAACAGTCCTTTTAGACAAGCCCTTAGTGATTCCATGGTCCACTTCCAGTGTTCTTCTTACTGAAAATAATAGGATTCCCTATTGTCCAGTTTCAAGTATCCACGGGGAGTCTTGGAACGATCCCCCATGGATATGGTGGTCAACCTGTACGTAACTAAAGATGATAACCAACTGTTCCTGAGTAACTACAAACTTGTATTGAGATGGATAAAATCTAAACTTATACAATGGTCTAAAACAAATCTATTCCACTGTCTCCATCACCAAATTACTTTAAAAATGGCAGACCACACAGTTGAAAGGTTTATTGCAAAAGGGGAAAGAAGATCCCAGTTTTCCAAATCAACTCAATTTCTTCCGGTCACTAAGGGTTTATCAATATGAAGTCAAAGGCTTTCACGGCCGCCATCCATAGGTTTTCCATGGGATTTTTTCCGGGCTGTGAGGCTGTGTTCTGGAAGAGTTTCTTTCTGACATTTCGCCTGCATCCGTGGCTGGCATCTTCAGACAATGGTTGGGTAGGAGTGTGTGTGGGTTTTATATATTGTGAGCCCCTGTTGGAGAGGATATGTAAATTTGTGTCTTTGTATGGCTAGTTTCTGGGTGGAGATATGCAAGGAGGATTAGTGTCAGTTTGCCTAATGGTTGGCCAAACAATGGTTCATTGGAGATTTTCAGACCGCGTTTCAGCGTGCCTAGTGCGGGAGGAGCTTTTGGGAGAGGGACGGTGGTCTTGTGCGGCAGGGGGGCGTTTTCAGACGCCGTTGTCCCTCTCCCGAAACCATCTGTGTCACTTCCGTGAAGCTTCGGAAGCCGCAGAGCCATATTTTAATCACGGAGGTTGCCCGTGATTAAAATATGGCGCTGAGGCTTCCAAAGCTTCACGGAAGTGACACGGATGGTTTCAGGAGAGGGACGGCGGCATCCGAAAATGCCCCCCTGCCGCGCAAGACTGCCGTCCCTTTCCCGAAAGCTCCTCCCGCGCTAGGCACGCTGAAACGCGGTCTGAAAATCTCCATTGTCTGCTGGAAATCCCCCTGTCCCTGGGTCGAGTTCATTTGCATGTGTTGAGTTTTGATTTTAGTGTTTTTCAGGACTGGTAGCCAGCTATGGTTTACTTTTAGGGTTTCTTCTTTCCTGTTGAAGTTGTCCAGGTGTTTGTGGATTTCAATAGCTTCTCTGTCTATTCTGGCATGATAGTTGTTGGCCTGGTCCAGAATTTTGGTGTTTTTAAATAACATTTTGTGTCCAGGTTGATTTATAACATGCTCTGCTCTGCTGATTTTTCTGGATGGCCCAGTCTGCAGTCTCCAAACACTCCTACCCAACCATTCTCTGAAGATGCCAGCCACAGATGCAGGTGAAATGTCATAAATAAACTCTTCCAGAACATGACCTCTCAGCCTGGAAAAAAAACCATGGAAAACCTACGGTGTATCAACAGTTCTTTGCAGTATTTCAACTAAGATAGGTGACAAACACAGCCAGGGACAACAGTAACATTCATTAGGTACAAACAGAACTGTGCCACAGTACAGCAGAAACATCTTTATCTTTTTTTTTCTAAAATAAACAACCTGTTAGCCAAACTGACCAACCCATATTTACAATCCGTGCTGATAATATGGTAAACATGGTCTAAACACTTTGCTTCACATCCCCCCATACATCCATTTATTAAACTTCCATTCTTTCATCACCAGTGAGATCCTTGAATGCACCATCGTGTTGCAAATGACTAGACAGAGTGTGGCAAACAGCCTTAAGTGAAAAACTGATCTGCAATTTGAAAGCAATATCCAATAATGGGGATAACAATTTCATGGAAATCTGGTATTCTTTTATTGCCATTGGTAACAGGAACTCTTCTTCATCTAAACCACCATTGCATCTGGTTAAGTTTTGGCTTAATGCTTTTTGAATGACATAGCTGGACTGTTGATTTAGACAACCACGTGAGTGAATTACCCAACTGATCTAAGGGATTCTCTTAAGATTTAATTACTCCCAATGTACCAATTGTGATTGGTTGTTCTCTTCTTATTGTCACCAATTTATTTCCAGGAAAATTTAAAAACAATAAAAAGTACAGTTGGTCCTTTGTATCCACGGATTTGGTATCCACCGATTCCACCATCCACAGCTTGAAAATATTAAAATAAACAAATTCCAAGAAGAAAACCTTAATTTTGCCATTTTATATAAGGGACACCATTTTATTATGCCATTGTATATAATGGGACTTGAGCATCCATGGATTTTGCTATCCACAGGGGTCCAGGAACAAAACCCCAGTGGATACTGAGGGCCCACTGCAATAACAAAAGATAATAAAAATGGTTGTGTGCCCTTTTGGTAGGATTAATAAAAAAGATTAAACAAACAAAAAAGTACAATCCTAAATATATGTTTATTCTCAGATAAATTGCTTTCAGTTCACAAACGAAGATTCACAAATGAAGATTCAGGCTTTTGTTTGCAAATGATCTTTCAGTTCAAAGGATCTTGCTCTCTAGTACATGAATTCAAGGATCGCATGTACTAAATAGATACATAAGCCTCATGAGCTGAACTTTGGAATGGATTTTCTTGCGCCATAAGCTGAGCATTACCCCTTCTGATCTGGACCTCACTTTGGCTCAGGATGATGGGAATTATAGCTTTTTCAGTTTATTCAAGCTGGGAAATGAGCTTGTTAAATGGAAAAAAAATGAAAATAAAAATGTTTGATTGCATAAGAAATTATTTTAAAGCCAGCCAAACAGAAAGACACAAAGCAATTATTTCTATTTTTAAATTCTCAGATAGAAGCATGTGCACTAGAAAAAAATCCTGCAATAAAATGTTCATTATACCGATTTTCATTCTGCCATGTTTTAAGGGTTGGTTTCTCTTTAAAGCTCCATGGCTTAGGAAAATCAGGGCATTTTCCACCAGCTTATTCCCTCTGGGTTTGTGAGGGTGGTGGATGTTCGCTTTCCCTTTTCCAGAACTATTTAAAGTATGCACACACACAAAATGAGAACAGTCAAATTATCTCTGTGTGGAAGATCTTTAACAGTCGTTATTGTGCAAAGAATAAAATAAATGTATCAGGAAACAGATGCTCATCTTTAACTTGGGAGAAGCAAATGAGAAAATGGAAATGAATTTTAAAGAGTTAAACAATGTTGTTAACTCAAATATTATTATTTCTGTGCATAATTATTCTACCTGCTGTTTGAATACTTCTAATTCAGCTTTTAGATGCTTGTAGAGACTATCTTGAATGCATGCAGGCAGTTTTTAATCGATGTATGCACCATTCCTTTCCATTCTGATTAATTGTCCAAAACTAACAGTAAAATAATAAAACCACAAAACAACAATAAGCATAAAAGCAAACTGTCATGAATAAAAGAACAAGAAAAGCAGGTATCACAACAGTAGCTGTAAAACTGAACTCAATTAAGGAAGACAGATAAAAAGGTTTGCAGCAGTTGGTGGTTCTGATTTCTGTGGGACAGTGAATCTACTGTGAGTTTTAGAACTCACTATCCAGGCTTCTAAACCCTAGCATTAAAATAGGTTGAATAACTTGGATAGTTCCTTTAAACTTTGGACTAAAATCTGGAATGGATTGACCACCTAACCCAGCCAGCACTGGGAGACCCTCTCTAAACAGAAGACTGAGCATGAATCCTGACTACAGAATACTGGCAGTTTGTTGGGGGACAGATAGCCACAAAATCATGCAGGAGGACTGTGATTACTGAAACAGAACAACCTCAACAGGAATATATCACACTGCAACAGTTTTTTGCAGATCCCACTTGATATGTCATGTAAAAGAAGGAGTGAGTTTGTTTTCTGCTGCTCTGGAAACTCGAACATGTACCAATGGATTGAAATTTTAAGAAAAGTAATTAGAAATAATTTCTTTACTGTAAGAAAAGTAAACAGTGGAATAGATAGCCTCAAAGTCTGGTGGATTCTCTTTCTTCAGGGGTCTTTAAATAGAACTTGGATGGGTATCTTTCAGGAGTTCTTTAGTTGCATGTTCCTGGTGGCAGAGGGTTAGATTAGATGGCCCTTGAGTTTCCTTCTGACTCTATGATTCTTTGATTTTACCTTAATCTGATTAGGAGGAAAACTGAGCAGAAGCGATATATTGATATGTTGGAAGATAACAATTTTGCGGAATGACAAAATGTTGATGTTACTTTGGGAATATCAATATATGCCTGTGTCTTCCTTGCTTTCTGTCTCCTGACACTGCTTACTCAACCTATACATTGGTAAATACAAATGTTATCACAAAGGCACCATGGTGATTCACCATTTTTGGAGGGTGGGGGAACTACCAAAAAAAAAAAAAACTATGCAGGAAAAGCCTTTGTGATTTCCCATATTTTTTAAAAATAAAGCAAGGAAATGCACATTAGTGCTTGTTAGGACAACTGTTTCTCTTTGCTGTGCCTTCTCAGAGAAGGTGGAACTGGAGATTGGATTGGTTGGACAGGTGGGGGAGCGGGCTTGTTGGATTTTCGTGTAAACAACTGTGCACTTTTCTGCTGTGCTGAGGTGCCCAAATAATTTTTTTAAGCAGAAGGTTGCATTTGTGCACTTTTGCTTTAATGTTAAAAAATATTGTGCAGCAGTGGCAATGTATAGCATGCTAATTTACAGCCGCCATCTTGATTCGCAGGTATATGAACTTCAAATGTAGATAGCTTCTCAGCCTATTGTTTTTGCTGAAAAACCATAAAGACAAAAGAATGCTGCTTTGAAATTTAAATAATGTGCAGCAATGAGCATTTATATCTTCTTATCTAGACTAGCCCCAGAAAAGCTCTAACCTATTGCACTTGACAATATTTTCAGTTAAGTGTCTCTGTAATCTCCAGTGATTGGAGATTACAGAGTCATCTCCCAGATATGGTGTGTGTGTTGGGGGGAGGACCTGGCTAATGACAGAGTTAAAAATGGATGGGAAACCTCTGTGGGCTAGATTAGGCACATCAACTGGAGGAAAATCATGCCTGGTGTTCAAACCATGACCCTTCCTTAAAATTTTCTGCAATAAATTGCACGTTGTCTTTTGCTACTCTCTTGGTTAATTTCCAGGAAGGTTTTTGCCTCAGTCAATGTTGTATGCTTTCTAGCAGCTCTCTTCTCCATTCCTTCAGATATCTGGCAGGTTTCTACATCATCATAGTAGTTGGTTTGTTGGGGTTTTATTTCATATTTTAAAGGAGCTATTCCCAAGTGCTGAACCTCTTTTGGTGACAGGGTTCAGCATTTTGGATAGTTTCTTTAAAGTCTGGCATAAAACCCAGAATGGATTCATCACACCCTGAGACAGAAGCCACTGGCTCCCCACACTTAGATTTGTTAATCAATATGGTGCTTTGATGGTGTGCATATTTGTGTGTGTGTGTGTGTGTGTGTGTGTGCATGTGCATGCACACAAACCTCTAAAAATGGAAGCAGAAATGCCTGTCATTAGAATATTTTAGCTAGCCAGGGCATCAGGAGATGACTTCTCGCTGTGGAAATTCCAAACCCATAAGAGCAGGGGTAATTTAGAGGCAGCAAAAACTATAATTTATTTTATATTTTTCATTGAAAAGAGTTGAAATCGCATTGCACAGCTGGCTGAGCTGTTGGGAACCTGAGTCTGCCACATATACAATCCACATTACATTTGAATAACAATGAAATGCCTTTTCTTCCTTCACAGGTTAAGAATATAGCTGCACAAAGACTGTGCCATGTGTGAACCATCGCCTCTGCTGCTGTCAAAAGACATTGAAGGCCCAAAGTATCCCAAATTATCTAATGCTCCTGATCTTGGTCAGGGACCCTTTTACACCAGTAGTTATAGCACTATGGTTCCACTTTAACTGCCATGGCTGCATCCCAAGGAATTCTGGGGTTGGTAGTATGGCGAAACTCACCCTGCTTGAGAATTCTAAATGCCCCTCCTTGAATTGCAAATCTAAGGATTCCATAGTATGTTGCCATGGCAGTTTAAGTGGGAGCATCATGACATAAAATTAAGTGGTGGGAAAAAAACCTAAGTTCACAGAAGAGAATTAAATTTGGTTCATTTTTCATAAGACTCATCCAAAACTCATGAAGTGTCTCATGAACTTGATGAAAAAACTTGATAGTTAAATCAAATCAAATCAAATCAAACACATGTGGGAGAAAGTAAAACGGACAGATACATTGATCCAGACTGTTTAAATATTCGAAAGGATGTCATATTGAAGATGGAGAAGCTAGTTTTCTGCTGGTCCAGAGTCTAGGACACAGAGCAATGGATTCAAACTACAGGAAAAGAGATTCCATCTAAATATTAGGAAAAGCTAGCTGATGGTAAGAGCTGTTCGACAGTGGGATACACTGCCTTGGAGTGTGGTGGAGTCTCCTTCTTTGGAGGTTGTTAAACAGAGGCTGGATGACCATTGTTGGGAGTGCTTTGATTTGTGTATTCGTGCATGGCAGGGGGTTTGACTGGATGGCCCTTGTAGTCTCTTCAAGCTCTATGATTCTATGAGGGCTCTGACTGCACCATTCAGGATTGGGTAAAGTACAGCTTTCCAGACTTTATATCCCATCAGTCCTAGCCAGTATAGCCAGTGGAGAAGAATGTTGTGTACTGCAGTCCAACAACATCTTCAGGGCTGCTCTTTGACCAATCTGGTTTAGCAATTAAATATTTGACTTTGAATCCCTGTATATTCAACCATGTTTGTGCTATTGAATTGTTGTTGTTAACTGCTGCCAAGTCAACTTCAACTGCTGGAGACCCCATGGATAAGAGACCTCCAAGTCACCTTGTCATCAACAGCCCTCTCAGGTCTTGCAGTCTCAGGGCTGTGGCTTCCTTGATTGATTCTATCCCTCTGGAAGGTGGTCCTTCTCCTTTTTTACAGCCTTCTGCCTTGCCATGCATTATTGTCTTTTTTTAGTAAGTCATGTCTCCTCATGATGTGTCCAAAGTATGACCGTCTCAGTTTGGTCATCTTGGCTTCTAGGGAGAGTTCAGGCTTGATTTGCTCTAAGAGCCATTGATTTGTCTTTTTAGCACTCTAAGGTATCTGTAGAACTCTCTTCCAGCACCACATTTTAAAGGAGCTTTCTTCACTGTCTAGCTTTCACAACCATACATAGAAAGTGGAAATATGATGGCATGGACCATCCTAACTTTAATATTCAATGATATATCTTGACACTTTAGGATCTTGACTGGTTCCTTTATAGCTGCCCTTTGAAGTCCTAGTCTTCTTCTGATTTTTTGACTAGTCTCTATTCTAATTAAAGACTAAGCCAAGATATGGAAAATCTTTAACTATTTCAATGTCTTCATTGTCTACTTTAAAGTTATGTAAATCATTTGTGGTCATGATATTTGTTTTCTTAATGTTCAACTGTAAGCTTGCCTTTGCACTTTCTTCCTTGACTTTCCTCAGTAATTGGTTCCAAGTCTTTGCTATTTTCTGCTAGTAGTATGATGGCATCTGCATCTCTTAAATTGTTGGTGTTTCTTCCTCCACTTTTCAGACTGCCTTCCTCTGAATCTCATCCTGCTTTACATATGATATGTTCAGCATAAAAGTTAAACAGATAGGGTGATAAAATGGACCCTTGCCTAATCTCCTTGCCAATTGGAAACCATTCAGTTTCTCTACATTCTGTCATGTCCTGGTGCCTTGGACTATGGGTTATGTAGTTAAGTGATTTAGTTAGCATAAGTAGGCCTCTCTTGGCATCTGCACCAGTGACCTGACATGAAAGGAGCCTTATGGGAGGAGGGTTGGTATGTGCTGGTGGAAAGCTACCCCAAGGTTGTTCTATGTGAAACTTTAGGGGCTGCTTTGCTTCGCTTTGATAACAGCCAGGTGCTAGTAGAAAATGAAACTTGCATTCTGTATTAACCAGGAGGTTTTGGCGCCAAGCCTCTCAGAGTCGTCTTTGCCATGTTACTAGTCACATCTAAGTCCTGACAATAAAGCTGCTATTCTTTGGAGCTTGTGTTCTGTGAGTAGTTTTGCCAGAGTTCACCACACATTCTATCCAACAGTGGCCTCTTGTCCTGAGTATTAGTTATGCATCAGGATAATCAAATGTTGTGGGACACCCATTTCCTTAAGAGCAATCCCAAATTTTTCATGATCTACACAGTCAAAGGCTTAGCTGTAATCTATAAAGCACATGCTGATTTTCTTCTGAAATTCTTTGGTGCAATCTAGTGTATATTTGCAATATGATCCCTAGTGCCTCTTCTGTTCCTGAACCCAGCTTGGACACCTGGTTTTTTTCACTCCATATATGATAAAAGTCTTTGTTGTAAAATTTTGAGCATCACTTTGCTCGCATGGGAGATTAATGCAATCATCCTGTGGTTACCACATCCACTTCACTTTCTAAAATTGCAAGTTCATCTTCAAATAGTTCTTCCTTGAATGAATCTTTCATCCTTTTATCTCTGTTATATAGTTCTTCAGTATATTTTTTGATCATCTTTTTAATTTTACTTGGTCATGTAATGTGTTCCTTTGCTAGTTGTACAAGAGCATCCCCCCTCTTGGCTTACATTTCCCTTTGATTTCTTGGATCTTGTGGAAGAGATCTGTTGTTCTTCCTTTCTTATTGTCACCTTATATTTCTCTGCATTTATTATTATAGTGGTTCTCCTTGTCCCTGCTACTATAAGCATAACCTCTTGCCTCACAGGAACAAACAACCCCACCACCATGAAAAGTTAGTTTCCTGGTGAGTATGCCTGTGTAATGACACATTATCTTAGTGTAAGGGCACTTTTTTTGGATGATGTGTAGCAACAGCAGACTAGCACCATTGTTGCAGGGCCAACAACCTTTAAACAACTTTAAACCTCTGCCAATAGGATTGTGTCCTACATATGTTGGAGCGTGGTGGGGTCTCCTTCCTTGGAGGTCTTTAAACAGAGGCTAGATAGCCATCTGTCAGGGATGCTTTGATTGTGTATTTCTGCATGGCAGGAGGTTGGACTGGATGGCCCTCATGGTCTCTTCCAACTCTACAATTCTATGATTCTATGTCTGTGTAATGGAAAAATGTATGGTGTGGGGAATCATTATGATGCTGTTTACACACAGCATGTCCAACTAGGGCTGGGAAGACCTGTCTTCAAATCTCTGCTCAGGTCTATGCCCAGCTACCAGGCAATAAGACCCAGTGAGTTCAATGAGACTAAACTTAGCTCTCAGTAGACATTCACCTACAAGGATCAACTGAGGACCATACTGAGTCAAGATAGATCACCACCTATGTAGTTCTATCAGCAGAAGTGAGTCTCATTCCATAGCCAATGATTTGAAGGAAAGAGAATGTCACAGGAGAACTACTCCACTCTAAAGTTAGGGGCCAAAATCACGAAAAATTACAGTATTGTAAATGGACAATATACACTGCAAACTGTTTACACTGGACTCCATCAATCGAGTTGCTGTTGGGATCATTCTGACAGTGGTACAGAATGATCTGACCAATACATGCTTTTCAGTTCAGGTTTGTTAAATTCTTTCTGGTTTACCGCTCAACCCAAGTGTGTTTTAATCAATATATTTTGTGCAATGTGGCCTATAAGCCAAGCTCAGAAAAGTTTCTTTTTTTGGACTACTACTCCGAGAACATTTTGGCTGGGGGATTCTGGGAGTTGCAGTCCAAAATAAGCTATGCCTATAAGAGTGTTTCTCACATAAGATAACAAAGAAGGAGGGAAGAAAAAAATAGTTTTGTGGCTGAAGGCAGCACCTTATGCAAGCAGCTAGGCAAGGACAATTATTGTGACAGCTCAGAGCTACCAGCTATGTGTGACATCACCAGGGAATACATGAAAGAGCTGTCACTTTCAGAACTGTAAGCTGTCATTCATTCTTAGGCATGTGTAAAACTCCTGTGAGAAATTTCACTGGGTTTGTTTCCCAGTTCCTCAGAAATTTTACCTGCTCATCTGCCTTGAAATGTTTAGGGAAATAAATTCATACAGGTTGATGGGTGTGCAGGCACCCCAGCTTCTGAGGTTTTCTTTGTTTTGTTTCTGCTGGCATTTTGTGCTACCTCCAAAATTCCTTCAGTGTTCTGCCCTATAAGTGCACTTTCCAGAAAAAGGAACGGATTTTGTTGGTTCAGTTTTTTGTTCCCAGCTGGTTTTTTTTATCTGTAAAAATTAAATGAGTGATGTGAAATTTGGGGATAATGGCTTATGCTGGCATAATGTCCATTATGCTGACACCGTGCACTTTTGTGGTGGTGTGTAGCAGTACTGGGAGATATGGCAGAGAAAGCTATCCTGCAGGTTCCTGAGTATCTCAGGAGCTGGCAGAGCAGCTTTTTGTCATGGCACTGCTGCTGCCATATTGCAGCCAATGAATAATGTCCCTTTCAGATTACAAGGTTGTTGGTCTAAATGTAGGACCAATGTTGCACATCTATGTCTATGTGGATTTTGCAACAAAATGTGATTTTGGAGGATGAAGGATCAAGGGTTAAAAAGTAATGATGAGAAATGGACGCAGGACTCTCTGGCCAGAATATGGTTGATGGCATAGGCATGTCATGTGTATATTCACTTTGGACCATTACGCAATGGACATATTCAGTTTATGAGTATGTAAATGAAGTTTCACAAATGAAATGCAACCATTTCACATAGACTAAAACCCTATTGTTAGGAGATTATCAGGTACTCTAAATATGGCGTGATAATGACACCAGGAGATCACTAAAGGGCTTCCCTGTCAGATGATATCATTTCCGACTCATCATGCTCCCGTTTGGCTGTCGTTACGATGGCGCTTCTTTTTATTCACAGGCTAAGCTGTGAATGGATCCCCCATTCAATTTCTGTCATAGAATGTCCTGCGAGTGAAAAGGTGCCTGTTTTGCTGGTGCAATACTCGGTTCAATGGGAGGTCCATGCCAGAACATTTCCGGGTGAGATCGAGACATCCAGGTAGGTGACACACTTTTTTGTACCCTCCCTGGGGTTACTTGGAATGTTTTTAGTGTGTTTAGGTGTTTGGTGTAACTTTTTGTCTTTTACTTTGCTTTTTATTTTTGAGTTTCCCATGCTCTCATCTTTTTGAGAGAACAGCTGGGATTTCAAACCAGGAAGTGAATGGAGCTCCATTAGAGCTCCATTCACTCCTGGGCTGCCAGGCAAGCACAAAAAATGTAGGTTTGTAAGTTTTGATTATTGCGCTGAGACAGGGATGCAAGAGGGGTGGGGGAGGAGATTGCGAGATGGGAACACTTTTTTTGTTCCTGTCTGATAATCTCCTTAGTCTCAAGTATAGTACAACCTGTACTTAAGACTAATAATAGGGTTTTAGTCCATATGAAATGGTTGCATTTCATTTGTGAAACTTCACTTACACAGTCATAAACTCAGGTATAGCAGAACCAGGAGCCAATGTGGTGTAATGTTTTGAACGTTAGACTATGACTCTGAAGACCAGGGTTCAAATCCCTGCTGGAAACCCACGTGGAAACCCATTGAATGACCTTGGGTAAGACACATTCTCTCTGCCTCAGAAAACCCTGTGATAGGCTTGTCTTAAGGTTCCCATGACTTGAAGGCACACAACAATAACAACAACAACAACAACAACAACAGTACAACCATTGAATCAATCAGACTGATCTATGTGTGGACACAGTATTCAACAGTTGATTCAATTGGACTAACCAACATGATTTTAGTTTGCACATTTTTTCCTGGTGTATAACTTTTTGTCAGTGCCTTCAGTATACTACTTTATGCACATGGATTGTAGAAATGGCAACTGTGCATTCGCCATTGTGCAATGAGACAGTAATCGGGCACACAGGCAGATAGCCTACTGGTTGTATAATGTTGGTATTCATCAGGGGGATGGTATAGCGCAACCGTTCTATCACTCTGTGGATATAGCTTTACACTATACAAGCATGATGGAGAACCTCAGTGCAAATCCAAGGTGGAACCAAGTACTACTCTCATAGACTTGTGAATGAGACTCTGAGCTTATTTAGATGAGGTGATGTAATGTGAATTGCTGCGCATTAACACAAATTCGCAGCAGCATTCATTTGTCTCCACAGTCCTTTGGCAAAATCGCTGGTATGCAAAGCTATTCATATTTGAAGTTCACATACAGCCATGCTTGCAAAGCAAGATGGTGGTCACAAGTGGCTTACTCGCATTATTATTCTCCACATGTTGCCACAGCTGCACACTTTTAAAAAATATAAATTAAAGGTGCAAAGTGCAACCTTTCACTTAAGCTGTTTGATCACCTTAGCCCAGTGAAAAAGCACACAATCAATATCACAAAACTAAAAAATGGCGCTTCCAGCCACTTCCTTGCCAGAAAGCCTACCCCCACACACACATCCGACCAATCAGATTTTCAGTTCTGTCCTCACTGAGAATATGCTGTGATTGGAATCGGATGTCCCAATGAGCAGTAATGCTAATTTCCACACATTTTTTTAAAAAAAGCTTTGGAAAAAGCCTTTGTGATATTTGGAGTTTTTGCCCCCCCCCTCAGAATAACATGAATCATCATGGGATCTCATTGGGACAAAAGGTATTCTCAAATTCTATGAGGAATATTTTGCTGTCTAGACAACCCCTCTGTCAATCCACCCAGCATTTGAATTTCTCTTCAGACTTTCAAACATCAGTATTCAGACCCTTAATCCTCTAGAGACTGAAAGTCCATTCTTACCTTTGTTATTTAATTATGACGTTTTCAGCCTTCAAAGTTCTCAATGTGATTTCTTGTTTGTTCCCATTACTCATCAAAATAGCTTTTACATTGGAAACCTTAGACTTTGTGAGTATTTGACCTTTATACTCATCCAGTTTTGGTCACAGCATATGGCCCCAGAAATTTTTGTCTGAAATAATAATTCTTTTCATGTCTTTTGTATTCTGAAGGTCAGGGGTTCATGGTATTTCAGTGTTATATAAATTTGTATGAGTCCCTCTTTTAAATAATTTTTTAAAAAATTAACTTGGAGGATCCAACTTGGAGGATTCAAGCCACAGCTAAGCAATGATCCGTTTTTAAAAAAAAAAAATTATGTGAAGGCATGATGAGAGTTCACTTACTCCTTAACAAATGTGCTTGAGATTGCAGCCCTCAACATATTTCTCTATAAACAAAAATAATCTTCATAATAAAAAAGTTTATAGTATATAAGGGATCGGTGTGTGTACATAAGTGTGTGTGTGTACACACATGCTCAACACCATTTTAAAACTGTTACATTTCCATGTGAACTTGCAGTCCTTTAGACTTGGAGAATTTCTTTGGGATGGAGAAATCTGTTCATTTCCATTTCTCCCAGATTCAGATTATTAAAGTATCTAGTTCCTTTCACTCCCAAATCTCTGTTAATTTGTTAATAGTGAACTTTGTTATTTGAGAAAAACAATACTAGCAACAGTCACACACACATTCAGGCATCAAGTATACATTCAAGACTAGCAAATAAAGTGGGCAGAATGGCAAAGGGAGTTTCCAGTGGGTGATATGACACCTTTTCCTGTAGAGATGAGGTTGTGGAAGAAACCAGCAGAGTGGGGGTCCTGAACTGGAATGGCTGCACAGTCAAGTGTGGAGTAGGTAGGGAGATGAACTGTGAGCAACTGTGGAGAATTTTATTGTCAATATTTGCCTTCTGGGGATGGGATTTAGAGTAGAAGACAATACCTTGTGGTATCACTCAGAGAGCAACAAAGGCATGCCAGTTATGTTAGAATTATAGAATTATAGAGTTGGAAGAGACACAAGGGCCATGCAGGAATAAACAATCAAAGCATTCCTGACAGATGGCCATCCAGCCTCTGTTTAAAAACCTCCAAAGAAGGAGACTCCATCACACTCTGAGATAGCGCATTCCACTGTTGAATAGCTCTTACTTCCAAGAAATTCTTCCTAATGTTTAGATGGAATCTCTTTTCCTGTAATTGAGTCCATTGCTCCATGTCCTCGTCTATGAAGCAACAGAAAACAAGTTTTCTCCATCCTCAATATGACATCCCTTCAAATATTTAAACATGGTTATCATGTCCCCTCTTAGCCTTCTCTTCCCCAGGCTAAACATACCCATCTCCCTAAGCTGCTCCTCATAAGGCATGGCTTCCAGACCTCCCACCATTCTGGTTGCCCTCCTCTGGACATGTTCCAGCTTGTCCATATCCTTATGGAATTGTGGTGCCCAGAACTCAACACAGTATTCCAGGTGAGGTCTAACTAAAGCAGAATAGAGTGGTGCTGTTACTTCCCTTGATCTAGATACTATATTCCTATTGATGCAGTCTTGGGTTGCATTGGCTTTTTAACTGCCGCATCACACTGCTGACTGATGTTCAGTTTGTGTTTATAGCACTTTAATGGTTGAATATTTTGCAAATGAAAGGGAAGAAGCAACTTCCTTTGTTTAGGTAAGGGAAAACTAAGGAGGGTTCTTTACAGAATTTAGCATGCTACTGTGGCAGATGGGATTAGCCAGGTGTAGGTGCCTTCAGTTGCCTTGCAAACTATCATTTCTTTAGAATTTAGGTATCCAGTGCACACCTGGTTAAGCAGTGTTTGTCTTTGGGTTTTCTAGTTCCCCCAGGTTTATGTTAATGGCCACACTGTGTGGAAGGCCACATGTTCATAGAATCATAGAATCATAGAATTGCAGAGTTGGAAGAGACCACGAGGGCCATCCAGTCCAACCCCCCTGCCACGCAGGAAATCACAATCAAAGCATCCCCGACAGATGGCCATCCAGCCTCTGTTTAAAGACCTCCAAGGAAGGAGACCCCACCACGCTCCGAGGGAGTGCGTTCCACTGCCGAACAGCTCTTACTGTCAAAAAGTTCCTCCTAATGTTGAGGTGGAATCTCTGTTCCTGGAGCTTGCACTCATTGCTCCGTGTTCCAGTCTCTGGAGCAGCAGAAAACAAGCCTGCTCCATCCTCAGCGTGACATCCCTTCAAATACTTAAACAGGGCTATCATATCGCCTCTAAACCGTCTTTTTTCCAGGCTAAACATACCCAGCTCCCTAAGTCTCTCCTCATAAGGCATTGTTTCCAGACCTTTCACCATTTTAGTTGCCCTTCTCTGGACACGCTCCAATTTGTCAATATCCTTTCTGAATTGTGGTGCCCAGAACTGGACACAGTATTCTAAGTGAGGTCTGACCAAGGCAGAATAGAGTGGCACTATTACTTCCCTTGATCTAGACACTATACTTCTATTGATACAGCCCAAAATTGCATTGGCCTTTTTAGCTGCCGCATCACACTGTTGGCTCATGTTCAACTTGTGGTCTACTAGGACTCCTAGATCCCTTTCGCACGTAGTCTCATTCAGCCAGGTCTCTCCCATCCTATATTTATGCATTTCATTTTTCCGCCCTAAATGCAGTACTTTACATTTCTCCGTATTGAATTTCATTTTGTTAGCTTTGGCCCAGCTCTCCAGTCTATCCAGGTCATTCTGAATTTTGATCCTGTCCTCTAGGGTATTAGCTACTCCTCCCAATTTGGTGTCATCTGCAAATTTGATAAGTATGCCCCTAATTCCCTCATCTAAGTCATTGATAAAGATGTTGAATAGCACTGGGCCCAGGACAGAACCCTGTGGCACCCCACTGGTCACATCTTTCCAAGACGAAGAGGAGCCACTGCTGAGCACCCTTTGGGTTCGGCCGGTCAACCAATTACAAATCCATTGAACAGTTAACTTGTCTAGCCCACATTCTACAAGCTTGTTTGCAAGAATGTCATGGGGAACCTTGTCAAAGGCCTTACTGAAATCAAGGTATGCAATGTCCACAGCATTCCCTTCATCTACCAAGCTGGTAACTTTATCAAAAAAAGAGATCAGATTAGTCTGGCATGACTTGTTTCTCTGAAACCCATGCTGACTTTTTGTGATTATGGCATTGCTTTCTAAATGTTCACAGACTCTCTGTTTAATGATCTGTTCTAGAATCTTCCCTGGTATTGATGTCAGACTAACTGGACGATAGTTGTTGGGATCCTCTTTTTTCCCCTTTTTGAAGATGGGGACAACGTTTGCCCTCCTCCAGTCTGCTGGGACTTCTCCTGTTCTCCAGGAGTTCTCAAATATTATTGCCAATGGCTCTGAGATTATATTTGCCAGCTCTTTTAATACTCTTGGATGTAGTTCATCTGGTCCTGGAGATTTAAATTCATTTAGATTAAGAAGGTATTCCTGTACTACCTCTTTACTTATTTTGAGCTGGATTTCCCCTATTGTGTCCTCTGTTCCATTCTCCTCAGGTTGGTCCTCCTTTTCCTTTTCTGAAAACACTGAGGCAAAGAAGGTGTTGAGTAATTCTGCCTTTTCTCTGTCCCCTGTTAGCATTTTGCCATCTTCTCCACGTAGCGGCCCTATCATTTCCTTCTTCCTCCTTTTGCTGCGGACATACCCAAAAAAACCCTTTTTATTGTTCTTAACCTCCCTAGCAAGCCTGAGCTCATTCTGCGCTTTAGCTTTTCTGACTTTACTCCTACACGTGTTCGCTATCTGTTTGAATTCTTCTTTGGTGATTTCCCCCCCTTTCCATTTCCTATACATGTTCCGTTTAAAACTTAGCTCCATTGAAAGTTCTTTAGTCATCCATCCTGGTTTCTTGAGACACCTCCCATTTTTCTTCCTCAATGGTACTGTTTGAAATTGTGCCTTCAGTATCTCCCTTTTGAGAAAGTCCCATCCGTCTTGAGGTCCCTTCTCTTTTAGTATTCTTGACCATGGGATCATCCCCAGTATTTCCCTGAGTTTATTGAAATCAGCTCTCCTAAAGTCAAGAATGCGTGTCTGACTATGCCTGGCTTCTCCTTTCCATTGTATAACAAACTCCAGGAGAACATGATCACTCTCACCTAAGGATCCCACCACTTGCACCCCATTAACAAGGTCGTCTCTGTTGGTTAGGATCAGATCTAAAATAGCTGACCCCCTTGTTGCCTCTTCCACCTTTTGGACCATGAAATTGTCTTCCAGGCATGTAAGGAATTTGCTAGACCTTGTAGTTTTGGCTGAGACCAATTATGAAATATTGCCAATTATTACTATAGGTATGGGTTAGGGGTGTCAGGGTAGGTAAGAAGAGAATGTGAAACACAGAAAATATGAGTTCTAGGTGTGACCTATTTTCAGTGTCTCTTTGCAATGCAAGAAATTTTGGGACTGAAGGAAATGTTTAAGGGGGATTCTTGCTGGGGTGGGAAGGCACTCATTTTGCCTTTCTTCCCCCTGGAACCAGACCTCAATTGATCCACCTACAAAATGGACAATTGCTGAAAATAGACTGACATTCATCTCTTGGTAGTTTGCCAGTTCTTTGGCTTTTCTTTTCCAAAACCTCACTCAGGTGTTATGTAGAATCCCACAGAGTCTGACGAGAATCCATTTCCATTTGGCATCATATCCTGGAAGAGCACAGCTTATCTTACTTCTTTAGGTTTCTGTCAGCTGTGGATATGAAAACTATGTCAGACAGGCTTGGATTCAACAAGGCACACAGCACCTTCTGCTCAAATACACAAGGAGCTAGTAGTAAATGGCATGATAACAGCAGCTACCTTTCCCCTTTCTTTATCTGAAAATTGGACAGTTGGATGAAAATATACAGAGATTCAGAGGATATAGCCTGCTGATGCTGAGAATCTGACAGGGAACAAAATAGGTTTCAGATTCACTATGGCTGTGGCTGTGACCTCTGCAAGACCTTTTGCTCAACTCAGTAGTAAATAAAATAAAATAAAATAAAATAAATCATCCATAAGGCAAAGGGCATTCATTACCTGCCATGGCCCAAACTATGTTAGTAAGTGTCTGAACAAGAACCTTGAAATCTGGGGGAATTTAGCTGGAGGAAATTACTTAATTTAGGCACAGTTGATAAAGTCCAAAATGGGAAATCAAACTTCTCTTTCTTGCTTCTAGCAGTCCTAGGGAAATCTTCGAATACAGGCTGAAACCACCACTTCATCTTCTAGAGCAGTTGTTAGAATGAAACTCCCATCAGCTGTGGCTAATGGTGAAGAATGCTGTGAGATGCAGTCCAGCAATATTTGGAGGGCCAGATTTTGTGCACCCTATTCTAAAGCCTAATCTGCAGACCTCATTTCCCCCATTTCTTGTTATGACTGTGCTCATGAAGCCACCATGGCTTCACTATGATGTCAGTCTCTCCCCCCCCCCCATGCATCCTTCCCAAACTACTTTTTCCTTCTCCAGGTTGATGAAGACATCTGAAATATCTGCACATGTTTGTGGCCCTTTGGTTGGCCAACTAAAGATATTTCAGTAATATGGATTTTGGAACTTATGGCTCATCTTCTGGCTTTGCACCTAAACATGGACAAATTCTAGGACTGAATTTTGATCATATTGTCTAATCCGTTCTTGGCCTATGACCCTTTGGCTAGCATCCTGTTAGTGATATATGCAAGCATAAGTCCACCTTATGCCTGCATGTGTCTTTTTCTAATTGTGAAGCTTGTCATTCTCTTCCAGCCTCCATAATGCCCAAACCCCCAAAACTCACAATTTTGCCATGATAACTCCTCTGAATGGCCATTCCATGGCTGGTAGAGAGTGCAGAGGATCAGAGGAAAGCATCTGGCTACGAGGAACTTGGCAGAAGATGTCATTGGTTTGCATCTGGCTACAGAATATAGCCAGATACTTCTCTAGTCCCCTGCACTTTCCACCAGCAATGGAATGGCTGTTTAGAGGGGTTATTATGGCAGAACCAAGACTCCTGGGCATGGTGGTCAGGAAGCTCTAGTATTCTATCTGTGGAACTCTTATAGTATTCTGGGCAATGTAGGATCTCAGCCTATGTTTCATTTAAGCACCCTGTTGTACACCTTTTTAACTCTCATATTCTTTGATTTTTTTTAAAAAAAATCCTGAAATACGTGATCTGTGGGATGTTTTCTGCTGTTGTGTGTCTTCAAGTTATTTATGACTTATGGTGACCCAAGAGGAACCTATCACAGGGTGAGGTGTGATTTTTGGCAAGATTTGTTCAGAGAAGGTTTGCCTTTGCTTTCCCCTCAGGCTGAGAAAGTGTGACTTGTCCACGGTTTCCACTATTGAGCAGGGATTCAAACCCAGAGTCATAGTCCAACATTCAAATCACTATACCAGGTGAGCTCCCATGGTATTTTCTGTCCCCAGTCAGCACTCAAATGTATTGTGGGGTATAGAAATGCCTCAGTGCCCCATATCCAAAGCAGCATTTCTATGTACAGAATCAATTTTGTTCTACCCAAATACCCAGAACCAGAGAAGACAAGATGGAATAAAAGTAGACCACAGACAGAACAAAACATGTTTTGTGTATTGTGGAGTGCTTTCTGACCTGAGGGAACCCCAGTGTCCCACCAAAGAGACACATTTCAGTTTCTCCTAAACGGGGCAGATCTACTGACAACCAAACCGTGCCACTTCTGCTTCTATCCAACATATTTTGCTTTTAAAAAAAAAAGTGGCATGGATCTTTTTAAATCCCAATTGGTTACCTTATCTGGAAGGGGAAAAAAGGGTACCCAATGGCAAAACCCAAAGATCTGCTAAAACTTTTTTTTTTTGCGTGTTAGCCATTTTTTAAATTTGTAAACTGTATTTATAAACTGTACATTTCAAGTGGCTAAATTTGAGGACATTGTTTACAAATATGCAGGAGACAGTGTGATAGAACAGCTATGGGGAGCATAGCATAAAAATTTTGCAGGGGGTACTATCTTATCTCTCTCCTCCCAGCCCTCCTCAGACTCATCATTTAGCCACTACAACCCCCAGCTCCTCCAGGCATCCAGTGGCTGCTGAAGAGTGGTCAAGAGGGATTGGAGGAGTGTCTGACTATGTGCCCATAGCTAGACATAGACTGATGGCACTATCCACTGAGATCCACCAGGGTCCTCCAGAGGTCTCAATCTATATGTATAATTCTCTTGTGTATGTTGCCATTTCCAGTGTGCTGACTGGCTGCTAAGGAAACTGACCAAACAATCACAGTTTGGTTGAGGAGCCAATCAGTACACTGGAGGCGGAAGTATGTGGAATTTTACCTCCAGTGTAAACATGGCCGCTGGCAAGGAGTGAGTAGCAGGGTGTATGTGTGGCATGGTGTGTGCGCAGGGCTTGGGGAGGGTGGCAGGAGGTGGTGAGGGCTGCAGTGGGGGGCTGGGGGGGAAGGTGCCATGTGGGGGGAGGGAGGCAGCATGGGGTGTGTGGGGACAGAGCAGCATGTGTGTGTGTGCACGCACACACATGGGCAGGGGGGCGGGAAGGGTGGCAGGGAATGGGAGGGTCGTGGGGGGGCAGGTGCCATGTGGGGAGCTGGCATGGGGTGGGAGCAGTGTGTGTGTGTGTCTGCACGGAGGTGGGTGGGGAGGGCAGCAGGGGATGGGATGGCCGTGGTGGGGGGAAGGGAGGGGTGGGGGAGCAGCATGTGTGTGTGCGTGCACATGCGGGCTGGGGGCAGAGAGGGTGGCAGTGAGCAGGAGGGCTGCCTGGGGGGTGAGAGGTTTTGTGGGGAGGGCAGTGTGTTTGTGTGCATGTACAGGGGTGGGGAGGGCAGCAGGGGGTGGGAGGGCCATGGGGGGAGGGAGGGAATGGGGGAGCAGCATGTGTGTGTGTGCGTGCACAGGCAGGGGCACAGGGGGAGTGGGGAGGGCAGCAGGGGACGGGAGTGCCACCGTGGGGGGAGGTGCTGCATGGGGGCAGGAGGTGGCATGGGGTGGGGTGGGAGCAGTGTGTGTGTGTGTGTGTGTGTGTGGGCCTGGGGAGGGCGGCAGGAGGCAGGATTGCCGCGGTGGGGGAGGCAGGTGCTGCATGGGGGGACACAGTGTGGGGTGGGGTGGGACCAGTGTGTGTGTGCACGCAGGGGGGCAGGGAGGGCGGCAGGGGAAACAGTGTATGCTACACCAGGTATATAGCTAGTAGATGATGAAATTGTTTTGCATCTGACTATGGGGGCATAGTGGGACCCTTTTCCAATCCCCCTTCACCAGCCACTGAATGGCCATGAAAAGGGGGATATCACAGTGAAATGTGAGTCTAAGTGGGGGGTGGGTGGGTGTTGGTCATTGTGGAAGGAGGAAAAGAATATAAACCTGCACAACAATTTTTTAAAAAGACACACTCATACATTGGACTTACATTTATGTGTCATTAAACTGAATGCCAGCCTTTGAATGGCTCCTCTTTAGCAAAGTGACGTCATTGATACTGTAAAGGGAAGATAGCTTTGAAACAATCCTGACTTAAGTCAATGGAGATTTTCACATGGGGAAAGTAACCCCCGGGGAGATCGGGAGAAAAACGAGGCTGTTCTGGTTGCTCCGTTTCGCACGCCCCCTTCCTTCTCCTGATCTTCTCTTCTCCTCCTTCCATGCTGCTTCCATTTCCCTCCTGCTATTTGTTACTAAATAAAGTTCTTCGTTAGTAAAAAAAAAAAAATTGCGGAACATAGCAGGAGAGAAACTGAAGCAGGATGGAGGGAGGACAACGGGAGATCGGGAGAAGGAAGGGGGAGTGCAAAATGGTGCGCTGCAACCGGAACAGCCCCGTTTCTCTCCCAATCTCCCCGGGGGTTACTTTCCCTGTGTGAAAATCTCCAATAACGTAAACATTGGTCACACAGCAGAGTTCACACATCAACTATCAGAAGTTATCATCTATAATAATTCACACTGATAGTTATTCCAACATGGGTCTGAAGCAGAAAGGCTCATTTCTCAAGATGAAATAAATCCAATGTGACATTTACATTTTGGGGTTTGATGTATAACAGCCCAAGGAATCTGTGTGGCTCTCTGCTCTCCCTCTGGGAGTCTCTTCTTTCCTCCTCCAGCATCTGTTGTCCTTCAGGTGGTTCTTTCAGTGTGACTCATGAGTTCTCTAATCAGGGAGGCAAGCAATAACTAATGGTCCCCTGTTCCACTGAATGCAGGGCTTCCGCTACAGAGCCTCCAGTGATTCTGCTAGTATTAATGAGATTTTCTGGACTGGAGGGCTGCAAAAGATCACTAAAAAGCCATTTTTGTAAACCCAACATCAGTTTTCATATAATTAATTGGAATGCATACTCGCTGCTCATTGTTGAACAATGCAAGACTGATGATGAACTGCCACTCTTGTAAAATGCCATGCAGATTCCTGGGATCTTGTTCAGGAAAGATTCTGTTGGGGAAGTCCTATTGAGACCATAAATCAGTGGGAATTGCTGGAAGCTTCTTGATGCTCATGGTCATGCTGTCCTGCTGAGGTTGCAGGTGGCAAGTTGTAAAAAACAAACAAACCACCCATCCAAGAGTTGGGAAATAGAATTCAAAGACATAGCTGTGTTAGTCTGGATCAGTATGCAAAGGGATCTTGTAGCACTTTTGAGACTGAGAGAAAGACATTGGTAGCATAAGCTTTCATAGACTTAAGTCTGCTTCATCAGATGCGTGGAGTAAAGTGTGTAGGAAAGACCTTTATAGCTATGAATGAGCAGACTTTATGTGTGAATAGAATAGAAATGCCACTTGGCTTTTCTGCCTCTACTGGCAGGGTTTCCCTGGTGCCTCCCTTGCTTTGTTTCTCAATCAGCATTCACCCTCCAACCAACCATCCCTCCTCCTCCTCACCTGTTCCTCCTCCTCCTCCTTCTCCTCTCTTTTCTCTTTATCTTCCCCATCCCCCCTTCTTGCAAATGCAGACATGCCTACTCTCCACTACAAGTCATATTTTTTTCCCTTCTACCAAGTTAGTGGGAGATTTGAATGTTGAGGCAGGATCGGGAAATTAGTGTTAAATTCTGGTCTGTACATAGATAGATTAGCATGGGGCCCTTATGCTTGTGGGGGCCCAAGGCATCTGCCCAGCATGTCATTGTATTAAGATGACACTGGTCAAAGTGCTGCTAGATTCAACCCCCTCCATTTTTCATCCCTCCTCTCTTTTCTTTTTATCTAAAACAAACTGGCATAGTTATCTCTTTGAAGATGGAAACTGAAGTTTGTTTTTAAACTCAGTCCTAATATAGAGGTTGGGTACAGTCTGAGTGAGCTTAATCATAGACCTAAATGTCGTAAAACATTTAGCCAGTTTTTTGGGACTCCCATGCTTCTTTCTCTCCCCCCCCCCTTTTTTTTTTAAAAAAAAACATACAGTCTGACAAGGAATACTGGGACATTTAGAAGTCTACACACTTTTGCTATCCTGATAATCAGGAAGAACTTCGATATAGTAAGAGTTGTTCAGCAGGGGAATGCACTTCCTCAGAGTGTGGTGGAGTCTCCTTTGGAGGTTTTAAAACAGAGGCTGGATGGCCATCTGTCGGGAATGCTTTGAGTGTGTATTCCTGCATGGCAGGGGGTTGGACTAGATGGCCCTTGTGGTCTCTTCCAATTCTATGATTCTAATAAAAGTATTGCTTGCCTTTGGATTTTAGATGTTGTTCTTTACTTTCTTGTTTCTCAGAATAAGCTCGGTTACTTAAAATCAGTTACTTTAAAAAAAATCCTAATGTGCAGCATGAAGCAGCACATGATACAATGTTTGAACCAAGTGATCATTCTCTTCAACACTGTCAAACCATAAAAGTAACTACAAATTTAAAAATCATAATGCAGAAGTTATACTGCATTATGTTATAATTTTATTATAACCACGTTATACCTTATTATTGGGAAAGGTAGTTACTTACACATTAATGGTACTTGTGAATGGCAGCTGGTCACTTCCAAACTCTTCACTGGCTAGTAGTATTCTTTCCAACACATAGTCTAGAAATGGATGACATTTTTACAACTGGAACCAACCTCAGCAAGGCTATTTTTTGCAGCATTTTTTTTTCTCACCTCCTGAATTTCTTTTCTTCATTTGGCTTTTAAAACTGATGAATAGGCAATTTGAAATTTGCATGCACTTACAGGCTCTGGCATATACAATGGTAGGTTCCCCTGTTCAGTCTCTTTAGAGAGAGCAGTAGCAATCTCAAGCTTCATTGAAAGGCCATTTTCAATGACTTTTAGATATGCATATAATGAAATTATTTCAGATAGGCAAATGAGCAGTAGCATTTCCTCTTCTAAGTGAAGTGTCAATTTTAGGATGAACAATGACTGAAAATGCCAGAATTACAATCTAGCCATCACCGTGTTTATAAGAAGCCATGATGGAGTACAGTGGGGTATTTCCTAGTAATTGTGGTTAGGATTGCAGCCTCAAGGCCTATTCTATCTCATGACCTTTTCAGCACATGACAATCATTAGACAAAGCAAGCCAGTGCTGACTCCCAGTATATGCCAAGTCACTTCTGTTCAGCAACCATCAGTACTGAATGCAGCCTTTGGTATTTCACTATAAGCCACAGTGTTACTACACTACACTCTGTTGTCTTGCTCTTTGCTCTGATTTCAAAGCATAGTTGACACCCTTTAACATTGTTTGAATTTGATAACAGTTTGAATGAGGGAGAATGAGATCAAACCCAGACATGACAGAGGAGCTCTTGGATACCCTTGCTAAGAGACTGAGATCCAGCCTGTTCTGAAAGGGGTCCTGGTCCCATTGAAAGATCAGAGTCACAGTTTTGGAATGATCCTTGTTTGGCTTGGATGGGCAAGCAGTGATGGTGGTGCTGGCAGCAGTAGAGAGCACATTTGCATAACTATATTTAGTGCATCATTTTAAGGCCAGTTTGGCAGCAGTTATCCATGCTTAGACTACTGAAATATGTTCAATGTGGAGTGTCCAGGAAGTTCTTTTGGTGCAATTGGGCTTCTAAGGGGTTCGCAAAACAAAGAAATAACATGGGGAAGCTGGCTTCAGTACCTGGCAGTGATCCATATATTGGAAATATCTGGCAGTAAGTGGCCAAAATCTTACATTGCTTCATCATAACATAAATATCTGCTGGTGAAGTTATGTTATATAACCCATATACTGAATACCAATGTAACACAACTTATCTAGACCAATGGTCAATGTGCAATGCAGAGAGGCAACGTTGATTCATATGCTATTCTGTATACTTTGGCGTACTATCACACACGTAATGGTCTCAAACACACAATTTTGCTTACACCACTGACAACTGGTTCTGAGTGTTGCACAGTGTCCATTTGCATGGTGCTGTCATGCCCTGTGAGTCTAATGAAGGTATGGAGTCAGAGGAGGAGGACATGGCAGAGAATGGCCCTATGGACATTGGCACAAGGTTATCTACACCTGTGCCAGCAGGGAACTCTGGCAACCTGGCGTCCCAAGCAGAGGAAGAGCCTGGTCCTAGTGGATTGCCACCAGTCCAAGCAGCGAGCCCTGTCAAGTCAGATAAGGAGGAAGAAGAGGAAATGGACTTATCCATACTGTTCTTCAGCCAACAGAGATCCCAAAAAGAAGCCAGGAGAAAATCGCTGAGACTTTATCTCAAACACCGGATGATTAAGGAGCACCTGGGACAGCTGTGATGACTATATATATGCCCTGGGGGAACTATGGAGTCTTTGACAGAGATTAACTGATCACCCTGGTAAAAGCCTCTTGGCTGTTATCTGTGATTCCTTATCTTTCTTGCCTTGAATCCTGCTTCACCTCGGACCTCCTTGTGACTACACTGCCTGCTTATCCTGTTGGACTATGGACCTGCTTCTCAACCACGCTGCCTTCTGTAAGCCTTGACCCTTGGACTGTATTCTGGACTGTTCTCTGTGTGTTTTCCTGTTGGTTTTGAACTTTGTTTACCTCATTATCAATAGGAGTTGGCCATTTTCCCAGACTATTGACTTTATTGGGGCCCACTTCTAAAGGTGTTTATATTTTGCTGGCATCTGGAAGCTTTCCAAAATAGGTGCAAACTATGCCTGTATTCATCACTAAGAGGAGGCCAGTCAGTATGAGTGGCCTTTGTCTATGACCCTAAGCACTGGAGTGTTTGTGACCTCAAGTTTAAACAGAAACAAATATTCAAAAAATAAAGAGCAGTGGTCGGTCATCCTTCTGCAGGTGATTCATGTGAACAAACTGAACTATTTTAAATCCTTGACCTGTGCTATGGAAACAGGCATGGTTTCCTACCCCTTTAGACTGAGGGATTGAGGGTCCTAATCTGTTTCTGTCTGGGGTACCTTTATTATCCTCCAGACACTTGAGCACCCAACTTGTGACCATGGTAAAATCCAGGCAGGCAGAGTTAACATCAACACTCCACTTAACCATTCTTAAGTATTGGAATCTCAGGATATGTATATGGGAGAATGAGCAGGCTCTCTGGTAATCTTTTAGGCTACTTATTATAGGCAACCATAGATATACACATTCAAACTCTCCTTAGGGATAAACACAGACATGTTAATGTCTGGACACATTACTTCTATTATATCATGTTGTATATGAGGCATTATACATTCATTACATTATAGCATATGACATATCAGATGTTATATTTTCATAAGGACTGAATCTTTATCTCTGCATCTCTTATTTAGCAGGCTTCACTATAGTTAACACTTAGAGGAATACGTATTGCCATTTTAAACAATACAGTTGTTCATTCATATTCACTGGGGTTTGGTTCCAGGACCCCCCATGGATACCAAAATCCTTGAATACTCAAGTCCCATTATATGCAATGGCATAGCAAAATGGTGTCCCTTGGTGATGGCAAAATCAAGATTTGCTTTTTGGATTATTATTTTTTTACTTATATACACAACAGTCCTTGGATCCAGATATGTCACCAGCAAAACTGATGGAGCTGAATTTATCTAAGACACTTTTCATGTACTGGTAAAAGTTCAGGTTTTATGTAGGGACTAAATATACCCTGTTCAGTTTCACATGTAAGAATCTTTAAAAGGAACAGCTGGTTTATGTGTAAATTCATATTAGAGGTCACTGGTAGAATCTTCATTTCTTTCTGCATTGAGAATCAGTAACTAGAATAGGACAGCAGCACTCTCTGAATGGAGAGGACATGAAGGATTATATGGTCATATGACCAATTTTGATATACTTTGGATGATATATGAACATTTTCACTTGATCTGCATTTTCGAATGCTACGTTAAATTGACATTGCTCTTCCTCATATGCATTATAGCTTCTGTTTCTGCTTCATTGCAGTTTACACTCTGGAGACACATCACACAAGCTGTTCATCAGACTTCTGAAACTACTCTCAGTTGTACAAGGAAAGGGAACACAGAGATAAGGCTCAAGAAATATAAAGGGAATACATTCACTAATTTACATAAGTATCAGCAACAAGCAAGCTATATTTAAATAAGCAACATTCATCTGTACATATCTCATATTTAAGAAATGTGAGACAATGACACAGCACCCCCCATGCCCTTGTCAAGTGATTTCATCTTAGCTGAGAGAGTCATGAGGAAGCCACACATTCTACTCATGACCCCACACAGCTTACATTTTCAAGGTATAGAGTGGCATCTCAGTATAATAGCAAACAAGGACCTCTACACACCCAGGTTAAGGCTCACAGTAACCAAAGCCAGCCAAGTTAATCTTGCATACAGTGGAAGATGGTGAATCCAATAACCAGGGATGGGGGGTTGGATCTGCTTTTGTTTTTAGTCTGAACTTTGAATGAGCAATCCAAGTTCCTTAACCCTATCCCACTATAGGCTCAGCACCTTGGATAGCCTCCTTAATAATGTGGACAAAAATTCAGGGCAGATCCATTTCTCCACTGATCTTGGAGATACCAGCCTCCACTGTTGGTACATGAAGGAGATTATCAGACAGGAATGCAAAAAGCGTTCCTGTCCCATAATCTCCAATCCTGTCCCTGTCCCGGCACAATAACCCTCCCCATCACACTTACCTTCTCTCCCATTGACAGGCAGCCCAGGAATGAACAGAGCTCTAACGGAGCGTTACTTTCTTGGATGTCACAATCTCACCTGGAAGTGTTCTGGCAGGACTGCCCATTGATGCTACATTCATGAGAGTTAAATGGCCCAAGGTTTCACACACTGGCAATGCTGGCACCAAATCACAATGGGGAATCTATTGCTGGTTTGGCCCATCAATGAAAAGAACTGCTATAATGGTGCCAGTGGAATGCAAAAGGATGTTGTTGTCTGATATTGGTGTCATTTTGAGTTTCTCTGGCGTCATTATGGCGCCACATTAGCCACGTCTGATAATCTCTGAAGTAGGAAATCCCACAAGCACCTATCTTCCTCCCTGATGGCAAAGATTAATAATAAAAGGCACCCACTGGGTGGGCCTTGGGCAAGTCATACTCTCTCAGCCTCAGAGGAAGGCAAAGGCAAACTCCCTCTCGACAAATCTTGCCAAGAAAAGCCCATGATAAGTTCAGTTTAGGGGCTGTCATCAGTCAGAAATGACACAAAAACAAAAAAAATAATAATTGCAATGTAAACAATGAAGCATTGCAAATCAAAATGATCACGGTTGCATGAATATTTACACACATAGGCGGGCATCCTGTTAGTGACATACACATGCTTAAGACAAATTACTCATGCAGAGTGGATTATTTTCCATGGTGCAACAAATGTATTCTGCTGACAAGGTTGTGCATTGTGATTGCATATTGCACATTACAGTTTCACATTGCAGAATAGCACCAAATCATTGACATGTGATGTACAATGTTGCTTTTCTGCCTGAGTTTGTCATATTGTTGGCATAGCATATCTCTACTACACTGAGGGGATGCTGGATTGCAGCCATTGACAAGGCATCTCAGTCTATCTCAGTACCGGATTTTGGAGATACAACCTATACTGAGGAGCCCGGGTGGCGCAGTGGTTAAATGCCAGTACTGCAAGTCACCACGTTGCAAGTTCGATTCCAGCAGGCTCCAAGGTTCACTCAGCCTTCCATCCTTTTGTAGGTCGGTAAAATGAGTACCCAGCTTGTGGGGGCAATTAGCTAACACACATTGGAAACTGTTTAATGCAGTTAGATGTGTAAATAGCTATTGCTTAAAACAATTTGTAAGCCGCTCTGATAGCCTTGTGGCTGAAGAGCGGGGTATAAATAAATAACTAAATAAAAAAATAAAAATAAAAAATAAAACCTTAATCTTCAGTCTGCTTACCATCTCACATCCTGTAAAGGTTCATTTGTTTGGAATACAGATGACAGCCCTCCACTGAGGAACCATGATCTTTCCATTGAGAACAGGTAAATTCCCAGAGTGTTACTGCAGTCAACCAAAGACTTATTTATTTTCTCACTCATTTTTCTATTTATTATACTGATAGTTAATATTGTGAGATAGCCCTGTTTTTTCATGAATTGTTCTTTATGATAGATTTTGTTTTATTATTTTCAGCATTGGTTTTATTTTACCTGGTTTGAATTTTAAACTGGTCCCCCCCACCCCCAGAAAATGACAGGTGACTGTGACAGGCTTAGTGCCTCCTACAGGAGAGGCCATGGCCCCTGCACCCAGTTCTAAGAATAAAGCATCAGTCTTCTCACAGCACCCCCCCCCCATGGCTGTGCACGAACCTCAGGACCTATCTCCTTCCTCCCTGAATCTGTGATGGTGGGGAGGGAAGGTGGAAGAAGTGATTTGCCAAATATCAAAGCTCCATCATGCTTGTGCCCAGAAGCAGATGAAAGGCCATCCCTCCATCCCAACATCCACTGCCCTGGCTTCAGAGGGAGAGAAGAAGAGGCAGGCACAGCTCCATCATGCCTGCACCCAAAAGCAGATGACAGGTCCTCCCTCCAACCCAACTGCTACTGCTCTGGCCTTGGAAGGAGAGAAGAACCAGCAGTATCTGCTGGATTTCATCCCTACACCCACTGCCATTCTTTTTTCCTTATGTGTCATGTCTTATTTAGCTTGTAAACCTGAGGGCAGGGAACAGTTATAAATTAACAATTTGTAAGCTGTTCTGAGAGCCTTTGTGGCTGAAGAGCGGGGTTTAAATACTCTAAATAAATAATAAAATAAAATTCAAGGGTTTATTGTAGTTTGTCACCCTTCCACAGAGGTTGCACCTCATATTACTAGGGTGTACAGTGTTATCTTCAGTACTATGGAGTACTATTTTTGGGAGGCGATGGTCCTCCATCCTAGAAATGTGCGCTGCCCAGCACAGCTGTGTTCTCAGTATCATGGCCTCAATGCTGGTGATCCCTGCTTGCTCAAGGACAGCAACATTCGTCACATAGTCAGTCCAGTGTATATTTAGGATTGTGCGTAAACAGCACTGATGAAAGCGTTTGAGGAGTCGCAAGTGGTGGCAATAGGTGACCCATGTTTCAGATCCATAAAGGAGAAGACAGTACAATGGTTCTATACACATTGATTTTTGTGCTTTGCCTCAGCTCTCTATTGCTCTCCATTGCTGGAAAAAGCCTTGCAAGGATACTCCTGAACAGATTAGTTCCTGCTATTGCAGAAGAACTTCTTCCTGAAAGCCAATGTGGCTTCAGAGCCAATAGGAGTACTACACATATGGTATTTGCCCTTAGACAACTGCAAGAGAAATGTAGAGAGCAGAACAAAGGTTTCTATGTAACATTTGTCGACCTCACCAAAGCCTTTGACACTGTGAGTAGAAAAGGTCTGTGGCAGATCCTGGAAAGACTAGGATGTCCCCCCAAATTCCTTAAAATGATTATCTTGCTACACGAGGGCCAGCACGGTCAAGTCAGATATGGCGATGCTCTTTCACAGCCCTTTCTAATAACTAATGGATGTCTAATATTATGCTACCCCCAAATGGTAATGTGTGCGTACACTGTGAATTTCTTCATGACCTGACCAGAAAAATCAAGAGCAAACATGCTGCAGAAAGTACAATGCTGCTTTCAGTCAGAGCTAAATCTTAAAACAAATTTGCAGGTTTACTTTCACTTGCATTGTAACATACTTACACACATCCAGCTGATATTATCCTCTTCTCTGCGAAATCTCATCAGCACACTTTATGGTTGGACTTGACTGAGTTTTACACAGATGAATAGCATGCATTGAATGAGCCAATCAATTTGCTGTCATCTCACTGTATAATGGTTTCTTCTCAGATTGTTCCCATCGCTCTGTATCATCTACCCTTGACTGTCACCACATTGTGAACAAACTTTAGAGCAAATAATAAGCAGCAATTCAGATTTTCAGAACATTGACTTCTGCAGCCAACCACTGCCCACTCTGGATAACTGAGGAAGAGATTCCATCTCTTAGGCTTCTGTTGAACCTGTAATTGAAGAAAACCATGAATGATGGCATAGTTCTGGATTAAAGGTATGTGTTTGGCATTCTGCCAGTTCTCCTGGAAAAGGGACATATTCTCCCTAGTCCTTCTGTAGTCGAGAGATGTAAAAGTTCTCCCATTTCAATCCTCCATGAAAGAATGAATAATTTCAGCAATTCCCCCCCCCCGCTCTGTGAGAATATGAGAGTTTCTGCAAATTTTTGGGGCACCTTTGTACTTTTGGAGGTGGGTGGGAGAAACTGGTTTGCAGAAAATGTTTCTTCAGGCAGAAAGTGTGTTTGTATCCAAGAAGCAACATTTTTGTGAGAGAGGAAGCAGAATTTGCAGAAAATTCACAAAAATATTGCTTTCTGAAGACACATTTTCTGCTTTAAAAAGTATGTGTATTGAATAGATAGAAACTGAATGTGTTTTTTTCACAGAATAGTTTTGCACAGAAATCATTATATTTTGGCAAATTGGCAAATCAAATTACACTTTTTTTTTTTTTGCAATCTGTGCATGGGAGCCCTGGTGGCGCATTGGTAAATGCCAGTACTGCAAGTGGCAAGTTCGATTCCAGAGGGCTTCAACGGTCACTCAGCCTTCCATCCTTTCGAAGGTTGGTAAAATGAGTACCCGGATTGTGGGGGTAATTAGCTAACACACATTGGAAGCTGCTTAATGCAGTGTAGATGTGTAGATTGCTATTGCTTAAAACAATTTGTAAGCTGCTCTGATAGCCTTGTGGCTGAAGAGCGGGGTATAAATAAATAAATAAATATATTGGGGGGGGTGCAAAAATCATGTGGTTTCTTTTCTGAGCAGAAAATGAGTTTTCTGTGCAAAAAGTGGTATTTTTTGCACAGGAATCAATGTACTTTACACAAAATCCACTACACAAAAATATTGGCCTACATCCTATTTTTATCTCTGTCTAGAGTAGAGCCATTGAATCAATTCGAATCTTCCAATGTGTTCATTTACCATTCAATAATTGATTCAATGGTTTTACTCAAGTCAGGCTAAGTAACAGAGTTTGAGACGTTCCTTTCTAGGAAAAAAGAATTTTCAGCTGAAACAACATATTTTCTATGTTATAAAACTCACTTTTTAAAAATAAATTAATTTTCCCTAATGAAATTGTGAAATTGGGAAGACTCTGATGGCTGTTTCCTCTTTCCTTTGTCTAGTGTCTCAAATGTCAAAGCACTCTTTTTTCCATCAAGGATGTGACCATTCATGAGTATTTTTTATATCCCTGGTGTGGCTTAGGAGTAGGAGTACTTTCTTCCACATTTAGAATTTTAAGCCTCAAATTCTTTCCAACCCCAATACAAAGACATTCTCAAATTAAACTCACAAATTCTTCAGAAATATACTAAAGTGAGCATCCCCTCCATTTGCACCAATATAATTCAAGTGAAGCTATTCCCACCATGAATATGACCAGGGGCCCTTTCACATTACACAGTTATAGTGCTATAATTCCATGTTAACTGTCATGGCTCCATCCTGTGGAATCCTGGGATTCATAGTCTAGAGAGGGTGGTATTTCAAATTCTGAACCAGAGAGCCCTAATGCCTACCCAGACTACAAAATACAGGATTCCACAGGATATTGCCATGGCAGTTAAAATGGAATCATAGTGCCATAACAGTGTAGTATGAAAGGCTCCCACATTGTATCTGTATGCCATATAAGTGTGATAAATGTGGTGCTACAAATTAGGAGCCTCTCAGAAAAAGGAAGCTGTTCAAACCAAGACTTTTAAGTCTTCAGCATTCTAAGGCAAAGTCTTGGGCCCTGATGCTTGAATTTCTCAGTTTTTCTTTGTCCTACATTATTTTTTTTCAACCTCACACTGTTTTCATCTTGTGTATGATACATTGCAAACTTTGGTAAATTCTGATTCAAAAAAATGAACTCAGACAAAAATCTCACCCATCAGTTGATGTTTGTTATGCAGGTTTAGATATGTTCAAGGTCACCACTTAAGCATTCACAATCAGTTCTCCCTGATTTGTCTGAAAGGTAGAAACACAGTCTTGTTATTTAATAGACAGATCTCGTATATCCCATATTTCTCCCAGGTTGTTGTTTGTGTTGTTGTGTGCCTTCAAGTTATTTAGGACTTATGGTGATCCTAAGGTGAACCTAGCATGGGATTTTCTTGGCAAGATTTATTCAGAGGGGTTTTTTCTTTTGCCTTCCTCTGAAGCTGAGAGAGTGTGACTTGTGACTTGCCCAAGGTCACCCACTGGGTTTCCGTGGCTGAGCAGGGATTTGAACCCTGGTTTTCAAAGTCATAGTCCAACATTCAAACCACTTCACCATGCTGGCTGTACACCTACTGACTCCCAGTACAGGACACGTTGGCTCCTGGCTCTCAGGACAGGACTCAGATTTACAGATCAGATGTCCTACCACAGTGTAGGATGATAGAAGTTCCTCAGAATAAAGAAACATCATTTGTATTTTACATCTATGTTTTTTTCAATTTCCAGGTATTTGAAAAATATCAGGTCTGTCTTTCTGGTTTCAAAGGCAGTGTTTTCCTACCAGATGATATCTCATTTTTGAATGCTACTTAATAAAACAGCTCTCTTGGCATTCGCTTTGCACACAGGGTTACAGAAGATTCAACAGCAGTGTTTAGAAGAGTAGATTGCATAAGCTGTCATATGGGCTGCTCTTTCATGAAGGCCCAGGAGTGATAAAATGAAGAAAACGGAAAACTCAGTTCAGACAGGTGGTGCTGCCATGTTCTTCCAAAATATATGTTGAACATCTTGGGTCCCCCTCCCAAAGTGAATGTCATTATAGATCTGTGGACAAATAGGACAATTTTGACAATTTCCAAATTTGGAAAATCATTTCCTCTCAGGAATTCTCATGACCCTCCATTACTACAACATTTAAGCATGGACAAACTGAGACAAGATGGGGCATGCAAAAACTAATTTGGATGAAAGGAACCACGTCTATTCTGTATATTAGTTCTGTTTCTAGAAGCATTAATGCCTCCAAGAGTTTCATCTTTCATATAATTCACTGCCTCTGGATCAAACTGTCAGACTGCTGTTCTAAAGTGAGGTTGTAGAACATAGAATTTGAGTCTTATTCAGAGGTCCAAAATGGAGGGGTTGATCAGGACAAGTGAAGAGGGGAGCATACAAGTCATGTCCTCTCTATTGTCAAATACCACATATAAGGAGTAACATTGTGAAGAGGACAACATCCTGTATACATGGAGTATCTCCATTTAAATAGGGACCTTCATTTTCCAGGGCCTCTGATTGCCTGGAGATCATTTGTATATACATGTTGCCCCACTGGATGCATAGGAGATATGTTCCCAGACTTACTGCAAATACTTGAAACCATGGGTAATAGCAAACCCTATATAATCAAGCTGGAGAGTTACCCAAAGAGGTGGGAGTGCTTTAGAGCCCACTCGTAATGCCAAAACTATATTCAAATTTGCATGAATTATTATTATTAGCTCAAATGAAAGCCTTCGGGTAACTTCATGATCTTTTCACCTATTGTCTCCCTCCCTCCCTCCCTCCCTCTCTCTCTCTCTCTTTCTCTCTCTCTCTGGCTTTTCTTTGCAAACGAAGATTCAGGAAGGACTCATCCCACGCTTTTTGCAAGTGCGCTGATGACTAAAAAGGCCAATCCAAGATAAACAAGTCCGGTTGCAGAAAGCACAGCAGAAGGTCTCCTTGGGTGATGTTTCTGGGTTGTGATTCTGTCTGTGTTGTCGTTTCTCTTCAAGACTTGTTCGGCCTCAGTTCTCAAATAAGGCTGCAGCATTGTGGATAGTGCGTCTCCATGCCTCCCGATGTGAGGCCCGGGTGGACCATTATTGGTGATCAATTTGGCCGAGCCTGAGATGTTGTTTCAGGGAGTCCTTGTATCGCTTTTTTGGAGCACCCCTCTTACGCTGACCCATGGCTAGTTCACCATAGAGTACTATTTTAGGGAGGTGATGGTCCTCCATCCTAGAAACGTGCCCTACCCAGCGGAGCTGTTTTCTCAATATCACGGCCTCAATGCTGGTGATCCCTGTTTGCTCAAGGACAGCAACATTTGTCACATAGTCAGTCCAGTGTATATTTAGGATTGTGCGTATACAGTGCTGATGAAAGTGTTTGAGGAGTCGTAAGTGGGGGCGATAGGTGACCCATGTTTCAGACTCGTAAAGGAGAACAGACAGTACAATGGCTCTATACACACTGATTTTTGTGCTTCGCCTCAGATGTTTATTACTCCAGACTCTTTTGTAGAGTCTTCCAAATGCACTATATGCCTTCAGTAATCTGTGATTGATCTCTTTGTCAATCTTGGCATCTGAGGAGATGATGCTTCCCAGGTAGGTGAACTGCTGAACGGACTTGAGCACAGATTTGCCGATGGCAATGTGGGGATGATGGTGTTCATCCTGTGGTGCAGGCTGGTAGAGAACGTCCGTTTCCTTAAGGTTGACTTCCAGCCCTAACAGTTCTGCAGCTATTGCGAAGCAGGATGTTAGGCACTGCAGAGCTGCTTCTGTGTGGGCAACAAGGGCAACATCAGCAGCGAAGAGCAGCTCACGGACTAGATATTTTAGTCTTAGTGCGAGCCCTCAGACGGCTTAGCTTAAACAAGCTACCATCAGTACAGTAACAGATATAGATGCCGTCTTCTTCTTCAAGCTCTGCCGTAGCCCTTTGGAGCATCATGCTGAAGAAGATTGTAAATAAAGTTGGAGCAAAAACACAACCTTGCTTCACTCCATTAGTTATTAGAAAGGGCTCTGAAAGAGCATCGCCATATCTGACTTGACCACGCTGGCCCTCGTGTAGCAAGATTATCATTTTAAGGAATTTGGGGGGACATCCTAGTCGTTGCAGGATCTGCCACAGACCTTTTCTACTCACAGTGTCGAAGGCTTTGGTGAGGTCAACAAATGTTACATGGAGACCCTTGTTCTGCTCTCTACATTTCTCTTGCAGTTGTCTAAGGGCAAATACCATATGTGTAGTACTCCTATTGGTTCTGAAGCCACATTGGCTTTCAGGAAGACGTTCTTCTGCAATAGCAGAAACTAGTCTGTTCAGGAGTATCCTTGCAAGGACTTTTCCAGCAATAGAAACCAGTGTTATACCTCGATCCAGTGTTATACCTCGATAGTTTGAGCAATCGGATTTTGCTCCTTTTTTTCTTGTACAGGGTGATGATGACTGCATCTCGGAGATCTGATGGCAGTTTCCCCTTTCCCCAGCAATTCACAAGGAGTTTGTGGAATTTATCATGGAGTGCATGACCTCCATGTTTACAAATTTCAGGTGGAATTCCATCAGTCCCAGGTGCCTTGCTGTTTTTCATCTGATGTATGGCCTTAAGGGTCTCTTCCAAAGTGGGAGCTATGTCCAATTCATTTTCCACCGGTTTTTGTATCATATGTTGGATAGCTGACCGTTGGACTACTCAGTTGGCACTAAAGACACTTTGAAAATGTTCAGCCCATCGATTTAGGATACAGGCTTTATCAGTAATTAATGTTTGACAAGCTGTAGTATATAAGGAGCTTTGGACCTGATAAGTAGGTCCAAACACTGCTTTAAGAGCTTCATAAAATCCTCTAAGATCTCCCAGATCTGCACAGCATTGTGTCTTTTCTGCTATATTGATCCACCACTTATTCTGCATGTCTCAGAATTTTTGTTGAAGTTTACTACATGTGAGATGGAAAGCTGCTTTTCTTACATGGCAAGTTGGCTGGGCGAGGTATGCCTGGTGAGCAGTTCTCTTATTTGTCACAAGCTCCTGGATCTCTTGGTTATTTTCATCAAACCAATCTTGATTTTTCTTGTGGGAGAACCTGAGGGATTCTTCCACAGACTGGAGGATACTGTTTTTGATATGTTGCCAAAGCATTGTAGGAGAAGGATCTGTAGGATGGTCTGCTAGTTTTGTTTGCACATTTGCCTGGAAGTTGTCTCTCATGGTAGCTTGTTGAAGATTGTTGACTTGGAGTCTCCTCTTTAAGATGCCACCCCTCTTAGGTTTGAACTTAAGATGAATATTTAGTTCATATCTTATGAGGCAATGATCTGTTTGGCATTCTGCACTGGGCATCACTCGGGTATGACGGACATCATGAATGTTTCCCTGGCAGACTAAAATATAATCAATGAGGTGCCAATGTTTGGATCAGGGATGCATCCAGGTTGTCTTCAAGCTATCTTTCTGCTGAAAGATAGTGTTTGTAATAGTCAGCTATTGTTCTGCACAGAACTCTAGCAAGAAGCATCCGTTATCATTGCAATTTCCAACACCATGCTTGCCTAAGACACCTTTCCAGGCTTCGGAGTTCTTTCCTACTCTGGCATTGAAGTCACCAAGGATATTAATTTTATCTTCTACAGGGACTTTTTGTATGAGTTGGCGTAGGTCTGTGTAGAATTTGTCTTTCTCTACAGGGTCAGCTTGCATAGTTGGGGCATATATACTAAAGAGAACAACATGAGGGACGCATAAGGAAATAATGTGATCAGAGTGTCCTGTTTGCAAGGTTTCGAGTTTGGAGGCAATAGAGTTTTTGATCATAAAGCCTACTCCTGAAAGATGTTTTTCGGTTTTGGGTTTGCCAGCCCAGTAAAGTGTGTAGCCAGCGCCGTGTTCTTTAAGCCTGCCTTCCTCATGGAGACGAATTTCATTAAGAGCAGCTATGTCAATATTAAGTCGTGATAGTTCATGGGCTATTAGAGCAAAACGATGCTCAGGCCATCCACTATCTGCAGAGTCTCGCATGGTTCTGATGTTCCAACATGCAAGCATCAGTTTATTTACAGCTTTGGAGGTTGGTGTGTGCCTTTGTTTCTTTGCCTTGGTTTGACCACCTCAGAAGATGCCCGTTGGCCGCGGCTAGCCAACCAGGTAGATGGGGATGAGCTTTCGTTAGGCCACCTTTTCTAGGCCCCTCTCCACATGGAGCAAGCAGTGCTATCCTTAAAAAAGGCTGCTTGGTCGTTCACGTTGCTGCCGAACAAGACAGTCATCTCTCTGGTCAGCCTCGAGCAACCAAAGTCCTGAACCGCCTGCATGCAGGGTTGGGTCTGCGGCTTCCAGTGCATCTTTACACCTGCTGTTTCGTCCCTCGCCTATCACTACAGGGCTTTTTCAGAGTTGGATTTGTCCTTTGAGCCTGTGCAATAGATTTTTCTGGTGGAGCGCAGCATGCACAGAACTGGCCTCACCCTTTAAACCAAAGATTCATCTGCTATGGCCTAGCAAGCATGGACGGTAGCAGCGAGGTCCTTGGGTCGTAGGTTTGATTAGAGTTTCCTTCTCTTAGATGGTTGACCTTACAGGGTTGGACGAGCACCATCTGCCTGGGTTTGGGATTAGAGTTTTCCTTCTCCTAGGATGGTTGCTATAAGGCTAGAGAGCCCATCCTGCCCTTTGATGCTCTTTGTCAGACCGTTCGGTTTTGACCTGTCTGGCATGGGAGACCCTACTGGTGGCTATTATGCCACCGCCAGCATAGCTCAAAACATCATTAGTGTATGCAAGCCTGTCTCCCATGACAACGGGGCGTCAATGTATACTAATTAGTATACCAATACGAACAGCAGAGAACTCCAGGCTAAACTGAAATAAACTGTTTTTATTGGAAATAACACAAAAAGCATTCACACACAGAACACACACTTACAAGAACCACACAAGGCTTTCTAAGAGTTAAGGGAGAAAGGTTGGACAGAGGAATAGATATGGGGAATAGGGTGATAGTTACCAGTATTGGAGAGTGGAGTTTTGGAATACTCAGACCACGGTGTGAGGGTGAATCATAGAATCATCGAATGATAGAGCTTGAAGAGACCACAAGGGCCATCCAGTCCAACCCTCTGCCATGCATGAATAAACAATTAAATCATTCCCAAGAGATAGCCATCCAGCTATTTAAAAACCTCCAAAGAAGGAAACTCCACCACACCTCGAGGCAGTGTATTCCATTTCGGAACACCTCTTACTGTCAGGAAGTTCTTCCTAATGTTTAGTTGGAATATCTTTTCCTGCAGTTTGAACACATTGCTCCGTGTCCTAGTCTCTGGAGCAGCAGAAAATAAGCTTGCCCCATCTTCACTGTGACAGTCCTTCAAATATTTAAACATGGCTATCACGTCACCTCTCAACCTTCTCTTCTCCAGACTAAACATGCCCCGCTCCCTAAGCTGCTCCTCATAGGGCATGATTTCCAGACCTCCCACTGTCCTGGTTGCCATCCTCTTGACATATTCCAGATTCTCAATATCCTTCCTGAATTGTGGTGCCCAGAACTGGAGACAGTATTCCAGGTGAGGTCTGACCAAAGCAGAATAGAGTGGCACTATTATTTCCCTTGATCTAGACAGTATACTCCTATATAGCACTGGAGGTTCTGATCTGGGGGTGTGCTGAGAAAGAAAGTGGTGGACTCATCTACCTTTCTATTCTTAAAGTGTATATTTATACCCTGTATCATGTCCTGAAGGGGTGCTTTGGCTAGAACAAAGCTTAGATGGGTTCCTCACTGAATAGACAAAGCTAACCGAAATGTGGCTGATTGCTGTTAATGGCTGGCAGATTGATGGTTAGTGACCATGGAGATTATCAGATAGGAACAAAAAAAGTGTTCCTGTCCCACAATCTCCTCTCCCACCCCTGTCCCACCCCTGACCCTCCACAATCACCCTCCCCATCACACTTACCTTCTTTCCCGTCTTTCTGGCAGCCCAGGAGTGAACGGAGCTCTAACAAAGCTCCCTTCACTTCCTGGATCGAAATCCGTGGATTCTCACAAGACGACGTGAGTGCAGGAAATTCAAAAGTAAAAACAAGAATACAGACAAAAAAAAAATTGACACGAAGCACCGAATCAAATTAAAAACATTACAAGTAACCCAGGGAGGGCACAAAAAAGAGGGTAGCTTACCTGGATGTCCCGATCTCACATGGAAGTGTTCTGGCAGGGATCTCCCATTGATGCTGAGACCTTGACAATGCTTAATACATTTAAATACTTCACCAGGGCTTAGGTAGCCCTGTTGCTGCCTCTGGGGGGGGGGGGAAGAAGCAGCGGGGGGGAAGGTGGTGGCATGACCTAGTTTTTATTCACGTTTTTTTCACCTTCGCGGGGGTCTTATGTCCCTAACCCCCATGAATGTGGAGGGGCAACTGTAATCAAAACACTGTAGAATTGAAAAAAGTAGTGGTATGAAGATGTCAAAAGGACGTGGTCACCTCAAAATAATAATTCATGAGTTTCTATCTTTGAACGGTGAGTGCAGACTCCTGTCTAGAAGATTTCCCCACTAAAGTGACAAATTGAAGCGACATGTTACCAGACAAATTCTTTGAGATTTACTACAATTCATGGGGAAATCTCCTACATGGGAGTCTGTGCTCACCGTTCGAAGATATTACAACGGCCATTGGTGTGCACAGCCATGGCCTCATGAGTGGGTTGGGTCAGTGGTGACTAGGGACCTCACATTCCTGGAATTCTTCCCCATTCTGGTGGCTGTCACCTTGTGGAATGAGGAATTCAAGGATAAGAGGGTAAACTTTTGGTCTGACAATCAGGCTGTGGTCAGGATCATCAACAGGCAGTCCTCCAGGTCCAAGAGGGTCATAAGGCTGGTGTGCAAGTTCATGCTGGTTTGCTTGGAGTCCAACATCAGTTTCTACACCCAGCACATACCAGGCATAGGTAATGAGAAAGCGGGACGCTTTGTCTCGGTTTCAGGAAGAGTGGTTCTGTACACTGGCCCCGGATGCTGACACAGCAGTGGTCCCATTTCCAGACAAACAGTGAGTCAAGGTGCTGCGGACTCCCTGGCACCACCAACGTGGGCCAGCTACAAGAGAGCGGTGTCACAGTTCCTGTTCTTTAAGCATCGGCACGGCTACAGGGCAGCGTGGCCAGCAGCAGGGAGAGAGGCATTACAATACTTGGCCTTGTTGAAGGACCAAGGCTTGGCATCTAAGACCATCTTGGTGCACGCAGCAGGCATATCCTTTTTCAGCAAAGCAGCTGGCCATGGCTGGCCCTGTGACACATTCATGGTAAAGAAAGCGATGGAGGATTGGAGGAGGATGATGCCCAGAGTAGCAGATGCTCAGCAGCCAGGGTAATATGGCATGCTGGCACGACTGGAGGGGACCCTGCCAGCCATCTGTCATTCAAGCTATGAGGCCTTGCTCTTCAGCACCGCATACACCACAGCTTTATTTGGGGCCCTGAGAGTGGGGGAGGCAGTCTGCTCCTCCAAGCAAGATGCATCTGGCAGGGCCCTGCAGCTGAGGAATGTGGTCATCAAGGGCAGGGAAATGACGCTGCACATACGGCACTCAAAGTGTGACCAATGCAGCCAGGGGGCCTCGGTGCACATGAGGAAGGTTGAGGGCTCCTCCCCGTGTCTGGTGGCCATTATGCAGGAATTCCTAAGTGCCAGAGGGGCAGTGAGTGGACCATTGTTCAGGCACTTGGATGGGTCCCCGCTTACCAGGTTTCAGTTCACAAGTGTGCTGAAGATGGCACTGAAGAAAATGGGGCTGCTGGCAGATGAATTTCACAGCCACTCATTCCAGATTGGGGCAGCTACCATGGCAGCACAAGGCAGTCTGTTGGCGGAGACCATCGTGAGGCTGCTATGCCGCGTATATACGACCAGAGAGGATGCTGAATGCCCGGCCCGGGGCTTCGATGGAGCTGTAGGGGTGCCTGCTGATGGCGAGGAATGGTTGGCGGAAGGTGGCTTCCCATGGGGAAATGCCTTTTGTGGTGGATGGCATGAGTCATGATCAAGGTTGGGGGGTCTCCATCAAGTTCAAGTCCAAGTTCAGGTTCACGGAGATCACCCCTCCCCATGGTTAATGGTTACTTTGTTTGCAGGGGAGGAGAGAGTGTCAGGCAGGACAGCTTGGCCATTACCTCTCTCCTCCATGAGAGTTGGAAGTGTCTGACAAGCAGCCATTAACCAACATGGTTGGGGTCAATGATGGGATCCAGATCCATGCATAATTGCCAATCATTGTGCAGCCATCTGCAAGTTGCAGCCATTTTATTGCCAATAATGATTATCTACTAACCTGTACTTAACCAATTTTCTGAATATGTACTCAATAAATTTGTTAATCTACTTTGTGTGTATTATTAAAAGGAGGGGAGTGGGGGTGTGCAAGGGGGGATATATTGGTGGCTTCTCATGTCAATAAAAAGCAGTGCTGGTGGAACAACAACAGAATGGGTGCATAACAAGGGGGGAATGACTTCATGTGAAAAGGGAGCCCTTTTTCAATCTCCTGGCATATGTGTAATGCCACCTTTAATATGTCTGATAATCTCTAATCTCACATTGCAGGATTTGGGTTGGAGAGGTCACCTGATTGTTTTGATTGTGTGACTCATCGCTGAGGGGCCCAAGAAGGAATTAGCACATACCTCCTTAATGGTTTTGTTTACAAAGGGGCTTCTGCTAAATCCTGGTTTATTTTATTTTATTTTATTGGGTTTATATCCGAGCTTTCTCCTAAAATTGGATTCAAGGTGGCTAGTTTCAAGGTGGCTTGCTTGCTAAAATATTTCTAAGACACCTGCCCAGGTCCTTGTGACCTCCACCTGACCTCATTTTGGATCACCCTGGTCTATTTGACCCCTTCAAAGTGTCCAATGTTTCCAATTATGAGATATTATACAGAGGGAGTAGTAGTTCATGCTAACAAGAGGAAATGTATAAAGACGCCACCTTCCTAGGCATTTCCAGCGTGTCTCTATGGTAACTTCCAATGGAAGTTACCACAGAGTTGCACTGGAGGATCTAGGAAATGCCTAGAGAGACCATATTTTTCAGATGATGGATAACTGAAACCATAGGTAGGCAACTTGTATAAGACAGTATACTGCCCCATTACGGAAATAAGGAAGCAAGAAACAAGTTGAATAAGGCCACTTTATTGTTAATTTATAGCTATATTTAACTTGTGTTCTGCAAAGGAGTCCCCCCCCCCTAATATGGGGCCCTCTAAGGCAAGGGTCATTTCCAGACCTCCTCCTCAGCCACCCCTGGACAAGGCACCTGAGTTGTAAGAGCAATCCAAATGTGTTGGGTTGCTACCTAGGCAGCCCTAGTTGATGGGAGGCACTCAGACCTCATGATTTGAAGGGAAGATGTGCCTCAGTCTGATTCCAAGGTTAGTCTCTGCCCCCACCCTCTGGACCCAGCAACAATTGTGAGTGAAATATGACGTGGCTTCCTCCATTCTGTCACAGAAGTGACACGGAGGCATTCGGCAGAGGAACGTCGTCATCCAAAACTGCTCCCCTGCCGCGCGGCAGCAACAGAGCTGTTTTGGAATATATAGACCCAAAAATCGCGTCTGAAAATCTCCTAAGCTATAAATACCTATTCTCTATTGTACTTTGTACACCTATGGAACTTGGACTAGGGGGACAGAGGAGGCCTGAGTCCCTCCAAGATTAAGCTAGGGTGGGCTGAGCCCCCCACCCCTGATCTGGTAAAATTGAAGCACCAATGCCAATACCAATTTGCAATCAAGCCTCTTCAAGCAGTATCAAAAAAAAGTGTACTCAGTCATCAACAACTAAGAAACACCAAGACAGCAATTGTCATTTTGCCCTCCCAGGACTAATAAAGGCTGCTTGTAATCTATCCTATCCACTTTGACTTGGGAGTAAGCTACATTGAACACATGTGGTGTACAGTGCTTCTATGGACACACTGTGCTTTTAAGTGTCTTCATATTAAACAATGTTAGAATGATAATCATGGGGAAAATAATTTGCTCTCCCCCACAAGTATGCAAAATTAATAACAACCTGCCTGCCAATGTTGAGTCTCCCTTCCCCTTAAAAACAGTTCCAGAGTCCCTGGATGCACAAGTGAAGGGAAACCACATTTGTGCTGGGGGAAGTTTATCGGACATGCTTGAGTTCCTATCTGGAATCAGTAGAGCTTGGGAAGGTGTAATGAGAGACCTTAGAACAGGAATTCTGTTGCTTTACTGGCCTAGCTAAAGGCTTAAGCCAAGCAGCTAGAGTTGGAAAATTTCCCTTTCCCAGGTCAAGGTCATTATTTCAGCAACATAACATCCTTTTTCTACCACTTAGCCAACTTTCCCCTCCCTCCATCTACAGGCCCACAGGATACAGGTCAGTTGGTCAGCTCACATGATTCTACCGTGAGGCAGCTCATTGTATGCATAGATCATGCAATATACTGTGATAGTCCATGTGCTTTCATGCCAAAGGTTTAAGGTTTTCTATTTAGCATCTCCAACTGAAAAGATCAGATAGAAGATGATTAGAAACCCCTCCCCACTCTTTTTTTGTCTTACACTCTGAGGAGCTATTGACAATCAGGAAATACTGGGCTAGATGTACAGATAATCTGACCTGGTATAAACCAGTCTCCTGCATTCCTGATGAAAGGTTAGAAAAGTTACTGTTTCGGACTACAATGTTTGGAATTCCCCAAGAGCCATGCTGGCTGGGAGATTCTGGGAGTTGTAGTTCAAAAAAGTAACATTTCCAGGTTTGGATTCCTGATAGGCCAGTGGTTTTCCATTGATGCAAAACGTAGGATTTAAACATGGATTGTTTTTGTGAGTCTGTTTTTCTCTTCTCTTTTTTTTATTGACTTCTTTTTGACTCTCAGGGAGATAAAATATAGTAATGTGGTATTTTATGAGTGGTGGTGTTTTAATAGTCTTCTGTTCAAAGTGTTATTAAGGAACAACACCTGTCAACAATATTGATTTAGGCTGCAATCTTATACCCACTTTCCTAATAGTAAGTCCCATTGCCTTCAGTAGGACTTAGTTCTAAATAGATATGTGTAGGATTGCACTGGTATAGATTGATCTGCCACAATACATAAAGCCTGCACGCATGTAGCCGGCATGAGTTCCAGCCTGTAAGAGAGCAATAGCACACTTCTCTGCTTAAAAAAGAAAAAAAAAAGCCATCTCTATCTATTGCTTTCTAAAATGGTTTTCCAGAACCAGTCACTTAATGAACTGGTAGTGAGCAAGATTTCAAAAGAAGAGAAATTGTTCACACTGAAGAGGAATGATCTATCCATAGCAAGTGTGGGATGACATTTATTTTAAACCAGAGAATGCCTTTAGAATACTACAAACAAGCTTCATTTTGGTTCCAACATACCCATCTGCTTTCTTCAAAATGTGACAGGTGACAAGCCCGAGCCTCATCTATAAAAGAGGAAAGAAGCTAAATAGAAATGTTAGTAACTCCTTATGCTTGTATATGTGTGTCTTCATCCGGCATTATCTATGATGCACTCCTATGGCAGTGTGTAGCTATCAATCTGTGCACTCTGACAGAATAAATGTGTTTTGCACAGTCTTCCTGTTTTGCCAGCTCTTGGCATTTTAACGGAAAGGTTCGAAGGGAGAATGGGGTGCTTCTCTTGTTCAAAACAAAGCAGTGTCAAGTGTGAAATGGAAATGAACTCAGCAATGCATGGAGGCCAAACTCCTTTGCACTCTGCAAAGTGTCAATGAAGAGCAGCACTGGACAAGAAATGGATGTCAGCAGGGAAGGGAAGAAAATGAAAAGCCTCATTTGGCATTAAATTAAAGAGGGTGTCTTTTTTTCTTTCCAGATGTTATTTGAGAATGCAGATATCAGCTATGGCATCTCTGCCTCCTCCACAGTCCCATTACACAGTTTACAGTCCCCTGGGCTCACTTTATTGACTTCTCTGGACTTATTGACTAAGATCTAATAGAGTGGTGGCATAGCAGAATGCTATGCCTGTACGGCAGTGCCATAGGTGTGCTACAATGCTTGTATGCTGGATTGCAACACTACAGAAATGATTGCACAACTTAATAATAATAATAATAATAAATAATAAAATTTATTTATATCCCGCCCCTCTGCGAACAATCGGGGTGGCTTACAACAGTAAAATAATACATAATATAAAACAACTCAAAATCCCTTCATCCCCTTAAAACATTATTAAATCAATACAAATTAAAATCACCATATAATACAATTGTTATTAAAAACCCTTCCTAGCGAGCAGCAACTTGTGCCAAAGAGCAGTACCATTACACAATGGTCAATAAGCCCAAGCCTTGAAATCATAATGGCATGAAGAACAGTTATGTTGGCAGACATCTGTGTGCACCATCATAATCAGGATAGAAATCTTGCACATCATCTTAAAGTATGTAAACAGCAGTGTCATATGTCACCAACAGGATCCTAGCCTCCCATCCCTCCCTGTAGAGTAGTGGTTTTCAGCCTTTTGTTCTTATATGCATTTATGTAGACTCCAAGTTATGGTGACACTCTCATTGGGTTTTCTTGGTAAGCTTTATTCAGAGGAGGTTTACTATTGCTTTCTTATAAGGTGGAAAGAGTGTGACTTGCCCAAAATCACCCTGTGAGTTTCCATGGCTGAGTGGGGATTTGAACTCTGGTCCCCCAGCATGCCAATCCAACACTCAAATCACTAAGTCCTTCAGAACATCTGGATTTCAACTTTCAGAAGCCATAGCGAGGGTGGTCAGTGATAACAGATTATGGGAGTTTGGTCCAAAAGAGCTGAAGGGCCAAAGATGAGAAATCTCTGCTGTGGAGTAACTGCTCCCTGCATATAGTGCACTGTGAACTGAATTGCTTGAATTGACACAGGAGGAGAAATGGCTATGTAGAAATGGCTTATGTAGACTAGGGATGAGAAATTGCGCAATTTTTCATTTTCTCCCATATCTGAAATACTTAAAACTCAAGTTCTTTCTGTATGGAGAAAATTGTGATTTTTTAAAAAAAATCCTCCAAAGACACATCGAAGTGAAATTCTCTCTATTTGCACTGGCCAAATTTGGAGCTATTCACAGCAAGGAGAGCATCATGGTGAACCTGCCTGCCATAGAGGTCTTCAAGTGAATAGCCTCTCAGAAAAAAAAAAAAAAAAGGGGGGGGGGAGCTGGCAACTATAATGCAGCATTAAGATGCCTGATTAGACAGGGATTCGAAGCCAGACTTCTGAGTTAAACACTCGATCTCTAAGCCTGGTTGCTCCCATCTGTCAGTTTATATTTTCCTCACGTTCATTCAAAAAACAAAAACAACCCCATGTCACTGTTTCCATCTCAAATATGGAAGAATTTGTAAATTTTGGTATATTCTTATTAAAAATGAGCTAAATGGAAATTCCCACCCAACCCGGATGAAGTTATCCTTGTCTCATAGTATGCAGCTGGAGTCAGTGAATTTTCTGTTATTTTTTAGTAATTTGGGGAGGATGGGTAAAGCCTTCATCCCCCCCCTCCACGTAACTACACCTCTACCTTCAAGGGCTTGGTATACCAGCTTGCCTTCCAGTCAGCACCCCCCCTGTCTCTCCCTATTTCTTTTTCTCTCTCTCTCTCAGACTTCAAGTTCTCTGTTGACTTATGGTGACTCCATGAATTTCATAGGGTTTTCTTAGGGCAAGGAATATTTGGAGATGGTTTTGCCATTTATTTCCTCCGAAATCTAGCCTACAGCACCTGGTGCTCAATTGTGGTCTCCCCTCCAAGCACTAACCAGGACTTAGCTTCTAAGATCAGCTGCTTAGCTTCCAAGATCAGCCAGGATCTGGTGCTGTTAGTATATTTAGGCCCTCCCAGCCAGAGTCTGCTCTTCACAAAATAGCTGCTAAAAGCAAAGGTTTAAGTGTTACACAAATCACTCATGGGAGTGGAAATCCACTCAAAATCTATTGGTTTCAAAGGGGAATCAGAAGCAGCTCAAATGGCATATGAGAGGTTTGCACAAGTTTTGCAGGACTTTGGAACCCTGTTTATACAGGCGTAGCAAAGGAAGCATATGGGAGGAAGATGTCCAGATTAAATGGATGAAACTTTATTGAACAATCATAGCTTTCACACACACACGCACACACACACACACACACTCACTTATCAACAAGATTTTCAGAGTAAGGCAATAACTTAGTTAGAAGGCAAAAAGTTAGGCTGCAAGGGTAATATTGTACCTAATTACTGAAGGTAATTACTCATCCTTCTGGAGAAGCAGCGTTACTCTCAAGTAGTGGCATCAAGAGCTAGTGGCAGAGAGAGGCTTGGGAAAGGAGGGTTAAGGTTATTGGAGCGGGAGAGGAATGCCTGAAACTGGCTGGAAGCTGTTTCAAGATCCAGGGGAGTTAGAGGATAATTCAGAAGGGGAGGTAAGAAGAGGTACAGTGTGGATTCAGTTAGAAATTGGGACTGAACCAAAGAATGTAAGATTTCCAAGGGTTTTTATAAGAAAAATTCCTTTGAAGTTGCACTCTGGATCAAAGGAATTTTTGGTTTCAGATAGTTCTCAATTGTTTTACAAAGGGATTCGGAACAGCCAGGATCTGGGAGATTGGGAATAATCTGATAAGCAGGTAACTCTCTTGATCTTTCGGATGAAAAGGTGTCATCTTAATCTAAATAGCAATGAAGTGCCTGCTGTATGTTTGAAGCATGTAGGATACCTGTCTCCTTGTTTCCATTTCAGAGCAGATGCAAGATGCTTGTACTCAGGTGTGAATTTGTAAGTAGGTTATGGGGGTCCCATCCCAGGCATAACCATGCCTGCCCTTGGCATGACTCCTGACCATGTCATGCAATACATTTCCTGGCAGCCCTTGGATGGCCCTTCCAGGCAGATCAGCCAAATTTGATATTAAGGCACTGTTTCTCAATCACAGTGAACCAAAGTGAACCAAGCAGTTGATAAGGGTTTTTGCAGTAGAGACAGCTCTGTTACATAAGAGTGCATGGAAGCCCTAGCCTGTAATACCAGGTGTGTGTGTCACTTTGGAGTACTTTTTGGTGAAGGAAACCACTTTGCTTACATTCATGAACTCTTGTTCACACCATCAAACATTCTACAGTGGCGTCCTGGCAATGGAAACAAACTCTGCACCTTAGTTTTGACTCAAATTCAGTCCAGAAAGAAATCGAATTGTTTAGGGAAACATTTGTCCTACCAAAACTGAAACCCACAATTTCAGTGGAATGGCAACAAAAATAAGATGCCATCTGATAGCTATACTATCAGTCCCGGCAACATTTGCTGAAAGGGGATGGATGCCTGTGGGGAAATAAAAACTGACATTTAGATTGGAGTCTTGTTAAATGAATACTTCACAATCAAGTTCGGTGTATTGTTTTACATGTTGTACCTACCCCCAAGGGATGAATGGAGGCATCCTTCCTTGTAATATACACCAAGCTTTCAAAAGTGGATTAGTCAGAGTGCAAAACTGCAAAGGCCTGTCTTTCTTCAATTTTTAATTCTCTTATATAGTTTTCTAGGATTGGAAACTATTTAAATCTTATTCAAAATGTTTAAGCCGTAGCTGTTTGATGAAGCATTTGAGGGATTTGTACAAAAGATTTGCATGTGAATACAATAGAAAGAGAACTTGCTTTTCAAAATGAAAAACAGAAGGTAGCAGCATTTACTTATCTTGTGCATGTATGCACACATGCACGCACATACCAATAATCATTTCAGTACTCAGAGCTTCTAAGTTAAGATTCATTTATTTTTTCTGACCTAGACCTTTCTTCGAGGGTTTTATTTAGGACCACCCATAGGTATCCCCACAATGTGCCAGCAGTCTCAAATGTAGGATGGCCACATCTTACAGAAGATCAGTCTCTTTTTAAGAATTGTGTAAAGATGCCATAGGTTGTTCAATATATTCCGATTTCATTTGCGGTGGGGGGAGCAGTATTGGTTTGCAGAGGAGAAGGAGGAAGAGAAAAGGGTGGAAGAAAGAGAGTGAGAAAGTGAGTGGAGTAGAGCCAGAGGGAAAGGAGAAATAGAAGATGATATGGTAAAAAGGAAGGGAGGGAGGAATCAATACCACTTACATTTCTGTACTGCTTTGTAGTGCTAAACACTTTCTAAGTATATAAATCCCACACCCCCCCTACACCACCATTCTCTGAAGATGCCAGCCACAGATGCAGACAAAATGTCAGGAATAAACTCTTCCAGAACACGGCCTCACAGCCTGGAAAACATCTCCCCTGAAAAACTCTCTAAGCAATTTACAATGTGTTACCTAATTGCCCCAACAAGATGGGTATGTAAATTACTGACCTACAGAAGGATGGAAGGCTGAGTCAACCTGGAACCCTACAGGATGGAGCTCACAATGTTGTGGCTGCAGTACTGGCATTTAACCACTGCACCACCGGGGCTCTCAAAAATAGTAAAAGGGGTGGCAAAAGAGAAAGAAAAATTTGGAAGTTGTGTGGCAGAAAGCTAGAGAAGGAGAAAGAGAATGAGGGAGTGGCAGAAAGAGAGAGAGGAAGGAGTAGGTACTCTCACTTTTGCACCTGGCTTAAATAGGGACACATACCATAGCCTTGTCCTGGAAAATGCCTAGAGATATTCTATGCCTTGTCCTGGAAAATGCCTAGACATATTCTATGTCCTTCAATGCAACTCTATGATATGCTTGTACAGGAAGTCATTTATTTTAATAGGGTTTGCTGTTATTCGTGGTTTCACTAACACACGGTAAGTCTAGGATGTATCCTTTGTGAATACCAGGGGCAACCTGTACGCAATCTGTGTGTGACAAAAAGATCCGAGTAATAATCTAACCAAACACTGTTAAATAAAAGCAGAGATGTGAGGCACCTGACTGAGGAATTTCACAAGCATTATTAAACAATCTGTGCACTTACTATAAAATCCCTTGAATACTTAACCTAAGTAGGACAGGAGCTTCCACATATCTTTTTAGGTGAGAGGTGGGTGGGCAACAGCTGTCTCGCAGGTCTCATGCATTCCCCAGAAGTTTTTGCATCCTACTGCCAAAATTAGTGGCATAGTAGCCACAGCTGACAGAATTGCAATTTGGTCCTCCTGGAAAATAAGCATTTCCAGCTTCCTTTCTCTTCTAGAAGGAACAGGATGCTATGATATGCTGGTCTGCAAGGCTTCATGGCACAGGAGGACAGAAACGATGGCCGTGTGGGTGATGTGTTGTGCAGTCAAAGGTTCCTTAACTATAATCTGTCCAGTGACTTTTTTCTATTTTTAATTGATTGATTTACAGTATATGCTTCCTTTCTCCATGAACTAGGACTTAACATGGCTCACAAGAATAATAAAAGTGCAAAGCTACAAATAAAACACAATGATATAATATTAAAGCACAGTTAAATAATTATCACATTAAAAAGACAGCATGGAATTACAAGCCATTTAAAATGCATATCAGTAGAGGCTGGTAGATGGTAGTTTCCCCATCAGTGTTGCAGGGATTCTGTTCTGTGTCTTATTTCCAACTTTAAAGGAGCTAGCCAAGGTGCTGAACACTATCTCCAAATTGTTTAGCACCCTGGATAGCTCCTAGAATAAATCCAAGCAGATCCCACTCAGTTTCCAACGTGAAAATGACCAGCTACCAATGAGCTGCACACCAATTTTAAAAAAGCTCCCTTCCCCAACATTGGAAGCCCCTTTCACAGTTGCCAAAATCCCACCTGAACAAAAAGTTATTTGCCTGGTGATAGAGGGTCAACAGTAAGGGGCCTGGACTACCTTCTTTTGGAAGGGAATTCCATAGACTGGACACTGCAAGCGAGGAATATTTAGGGAGTATGTGGTGCCAACAAGCCTCTGAAAAGTGCTTTTGTGATCCTTTATCAGTGCTGGGGTTTGATACTTCCATGCTGTCGGGGGTGGGGAATGCATTCCCCTTTAGAGGCTGAGGTTCCTGTTGTTTCATTCCTGGCCAAATAGCTTCTACTTTGTGACATTTGCCTCAAAGCTCGGGCTTCCAGTGTAAAAAAAGCAGCAGCTGGGATCAGAATGAAAAGCAGTCACATTTACAGCTTGAGTGACAAAGCTGCAAGATGGAGAGCAGTGCATGTTGTTCATGGCTTCTTTATATAGCCTGGATTGGATACCTCGAGCAGGACTTAACTGTTCGCTTCCCCTACTTGATTTTAAAGAGTCATGTATTCACCTTGCCTCTTTCTCTTGTGCTAGAATCTCATCAGGGCCTGCAATCTATCATTTTTATGGGTATCAAACAAATGCCATAATTAAGATAAACTGTAGATGATAAACACATTTATGTGAAGAATGCAATAAAAGTCCAAACCAGCATAAAAACCAACTATACAAATATAAACACAATAAAATACAAATATCAGGAGCTAAAGGCAGCCAGTCAGTACAGGACTAAAAGCTCAATCAGTTTTACAAGAATGAAAGTAAAAAGCCTAGCACTGAAAGATGTTACCCAAAGATATGGAGGAACTTTAGAGCCCCATTCATATTAATATTTGGGGAAATTATTATTAGTTTAAATGGAAGGCTATGGGAGGCGGTTAACTTTGGAACCTTTTCACCTATGTATACCAGTACTAGTTGCAGAGAACTCCAGTTTAAAGTGAAAGAAATGGTTTTTGTTGGAAATAACACAATGCAACACATTCACACATTCAACACATGCTTGCAAGAACCACACTTATCAAAGAGTTTAAGACAGAAAGGTGGGATAGAGGAATAGATTTGGGAAATAGGGTGATAGTTATCAGTCTGAAGAGTAGTGAAGTACTCAGACAGAAGCCTGAGGGTGGCACTGGAAGTTCTAGTCTGGGGGTGTGCTACAGAGTGTCCAGGTCTCATCCACAGTGGCACAATTTGCTATTGTTTAGGCTTGGCTATTTATAACTTATTTCATGCCTTGAAGGTGCATTTTGGCTACAACAATGGCTAAATGATTCTCTCATTGGAGGAAAAAAGGAGACAAAACTCCACTGATTGTCCTAGAATGCTGGAAGATAGATATTGATTGGTTTATGACAACCTTGCATTGTAGGATAGGAGGTGTACCTGAGGGATATTTTTTGGGGATTTGGGTTGTGTAGGTCACTTGATTTTTTAATATGTGTGATTCACTGTCAAGGGGCCTAAGAATGAATTAGCACATACCTCCTTAATAGTTTTGTTTACTAAGGGCCTCTATTTAATCCTAGCTTGGGTGTGCTTACTAAAATATTTCTAAGACACCTTCCCAGTTCCTTGTGACCTCCATCTGACCTCACTTTGGATAACCCCAGCCTACTTAGACCCCTATAAAGTGTTCAATATTTCCAATTATGGGATATTACAGGTAGGGGGTAGTAGGACATGTAACAAGTGGCCACAGTGTGGATCCCAGGAGAACTTTCATAGGGGAATCATACAGCCATAAGGCTACCATGTTCACCCTTTGAACTTTAGACTCATGTCCTCTTTCTCTAGAACATGATTTGAACTTTATACTGAAGGGACATTTTGATGAGAGCTTCTATAGATGACCTTAAGGCAGAAGTGAGGAACTGTTGACTCTTGAATTGGGCCTCCCATAATCCCTTATTAATGGTTAAACTGGCTGATACCTCTGGGACTTGAAATCTGAAACAAAGCAAGGGTGGTCAGAGTCCCAAACCATGTAGACTTTGATAGGTCAAAACTAGCATTCTGAATTTAGCTAAAAAATGAACACACAGCCAATATAGATGAAAAAGGATGGGCAAAATACATTCCTAATGCTAAATCCCAGTTATAAAATCTCTCAGTCCTATGTTCCTCTCCCAAGTCATGTTTTCTTCTGCTCTGTCGGCATATGTCACTTCAGCAGATGTACCTTAACTTGTTTTCTTGTAAACATGCCAAAGATCAAAAAAGTTACTTCATTGGACTATAGTTTCCAGAATTTGCAGCCAAAATGGCCATGCTAATAAGGTATTCTGGAATGCAAAAAGAAACTTTCTGAAACTCTGATGCAGACAGATGGGAACTGGCTGACTCAAACAATCTCTTTTCCTTCCAGTGCCCCCATTGTTCTCAGTTGTGACTCATCACTGATCCCAAGAGCCAAGTTTACATGGCAGTTTAATTTCAAGGAAAGTGAACACGTATGTTTTTTCCAGCAGTGGAGTAATTAATATAGTTCCCCACAGTCAAGCCATAGTTCCCTGCACTTTCTGTGGAGAGGAAGAGAAAAAGCACTGATAATCCTTTAATAGACAGATGGCAGATTTCTTTATGTAGTAGTTGTGGACAGCCTTTCTTAAAATGTGCTTCAGTAAGCTGCTGCAATGAGATTCAAACAGCTCATGAATATAAGAAGAGCTTTGCTACAACAGGTAATTTAACCCAGCATCCTGTTTCTATCAGTGGTCACCCAGATGCTTCCCAGAAGCTCAACTACAGGTTATGGAAACAAGAGCATAGTCATGCCTTGAGGTTTCTTCCCCAGCTGTTATTAAGTTTACTATCTCTGAATATGGAGGTCCCATTTATCTATCATGATTAATGATGGCCACTTATGAGGACCATGTAGTATGAATTTGTCTAAGGACTTTATCAGATTACTCCCCCTTAACGTTCTTTTGCCAGCATATTTTGTGGTATTTTTATGGTGGCAAAAGACACCCCAAACACACTAGACCTACCTTTAGCAGTGTCAATGAGGCATCCCTGGCATAAAGGGAGCACAAATGGAGCCCCATTTACTTCCAGGGTTGAGATCTTGCCGATTCTCATGAGAAAATGCGAGCGTGGCAAATTCAAAAAATTAAGCTAGACAAAAGTATAAAATGTATGCACAAGCACAGAAAAACACTTTAAAAATTACAAGTAAACTGGGGAAGTTAAAAAAAAAGAGCATCCCCTACCTGGCTGTCATGATCTCACCTGGAAGTGTTCTGACAATTGATGCTGTATTGACTGAGCACAATGGCGCAAGGCTTCAAACACCAGCAACGGCAGAAACAAAACGGCATGGCGGATCTATTGATGGCTCGGGCCATCAATAAAATAGAATGGCTTTTTGACAAGACATGATAAAGAGTGACATCGTATGGCATGTGCACCCTTTAGCCTTTTCACAATCCTTAGGCGTTGTTATGATACCATATTTGCTGCATCTGATAAAGTCCTAAGCCTCTATCAAAGCCATCTTAACCAGTGGCCTTCACTATTTGTCACAGCAGCAGAGTCCATAATGTTAGCTTTGCTGCACACGAGGAACAGCCTGAATCTTAGGAAACCTGTGCTCTAACACTATAGGAAAGGGAATCTTGGATAAGTCCCTTTTAAAGCAATTTTGATATTTAATTCATTACAGAGACCCAGAAAAGGAATTCATTACAGCTAGTACTGCCATACCTTTTTAAAGTAACATGCTGCATTACTCATTACATTTTTGTTACCTTTAGATAATTTTAAAGAGAGAAATCAATCTAAAAAGGTAAGAGAATGACCTCCACTTTGGGAGGAGGTGGGCTTGAAAATTTCCCAACAAGTTTTAGTTCAAAGAAAGTTACAATAATGTTCATTGCACAGGGGAAAGCAACAATTTTACCTGTCACCGGGGAAAGTCATTATCATCTTATTAGCCCCACACCCTGTGACACAAAACTGTTACTTGCATCACATTAGTCCGAAGCTCTGAGGAAAGCAGAGAGGACATTCTCTCTATCAGAGAGCACTTGAGCATCATGTATGACTTCTTTTTTTAAAAATCCAAGGTGTATTGGATCCTAGGTGTTTAGGTATTTTGCTAAATTAGTGAACAAACCTCACTTACTCTTTTTATTATTATTATTATTTCGGTTTTCCCCCCCATTAAAATGACTTCATACTGCCTATGCCTGTGCCTAATACCTCCAAAGGGGTCCATGGTGTCTCCTGTTTCCTCACACCATCTCCTTTTTTAAACTTCAGGAACCTTATCATTAGTACCTAAGATAACCTTCTCCTATTTTCCTCTTTTTTAAAAACAACAGCAACAACTTGGGAATCTTAGCAGTAGTGCACCAAAAAGCCTTATCTTGTTGTCTAGCCCTCTGAAAATAGTCCCCAATGAGTTATGGCAATTCTCCTTTTGCTTCTAAGGGCTTGTCTATATGAGACAAAAAGAAGTGGATTGTTCCACAGTAAAGGCAACTCACAGCAGCTGTGATTTGTCTTAATGGTTTGTTGTTGTTGTTGTTGTTTTGGAGGGTGGCAGATCACAGGCATGCAAAGCTATCTGTGTTTGCTGTGCAAACGGGCATGCCTATGAATCAAGATGGTGGCCGCAAGTGAAGTACTCTCATTTTTACTTACCAATTTGCCACTGCCGAACAGTACTTAAAAAAAAAAAAACTATGCCCAAGGCATGCTAGAACGATATTACACCTAAACAGAAAAGACCCCCCCCCATTTTATCACATTAGCACTCGCTAACTAAGGTGAAAAATCAACATGGTGGTTCCAGTGGTTGTTAGCAAGCCCTGACCCTGCACTCATCTGGTCAATCAGCTTTCAGCTTCTGCTCATATGGGAAATTGAATCACTTGTCCCAGTGAGCAGGAATGTGCATCCCCCTCCAGCTGTTTTTTAAAAACTCCTGGGAAAGCTGCAAAGGTTTTTCCTTCAGTTTTTAACATTTTTGCCCCCACTCCTTCCAAATACAGCAATTTGATGTGGGATGCCATTAAGACAGCTTGTATTCTCCTCACATTCCCTGAAGAGTATTTTCGCAGTTTAGACAACCCCTAAGAAGCTCCACCATCATTTTGAATTTTGACTTCTTAGGTTGAAAGTGGGCAGTGCAATTTGGACAATAATGAAAAATGGTCAGATTTTGGGTTATCTGCCTGATGATTTGTGGTTGTAACAGACATGAAGATATACTGTTTTATCATTATAGATACAATGCAGAGCACATAATACAAAATTTACAATGTGTGGAACAATGAATGCTAATGGATCATCCTTTCTTCGGAACAAGGCCAGGCACTCTGGACATAAGAAGACAAGAACAGCCCCCACTGGATCAGATCAAATGCCTATCTAGTCCAACATTCTGTGCACATGGTGGTCAACCTTCTGCCTGTGGGGGTCTGCCAGCAGGAGATGAGTGCAACTGGACCATATGTGACAATGACTCCTGGGAACTGTTATGTAGGTAATCCTTTTGATAGCCATTGATGACTCTAAGCTCCCTGAATTTATCCAGTTCTCTTTTAAAGCCACTGAAGTCAGCAGTCACCACTACATCTTGTGGCAATGAATTCCACAGTCTAACTATGTGCTGTGTGAAGAAGTACTTTCTTTTATGTGTCCTAAATTTCCTACTATTCGGCTTCAGTAGATAAATTCAGGTTCTAATATGATGAGGAATTTAACATCAACATCTGGGGAGGAATTCTGATGGGTAGAATTCTGGAAAAATCCTCAGTCTATAGCTTAACAATGGAGTTCTTTCGAATTAGAATTTGTCTTCACTCAGTTGTGTGGTTGTTCCGACTTGGAAGGTAAAAACTGGGTAAAAACTATTTCCTTCTGAAGCTAAACTGGCATGATACACCATCCACACACAAAAGCAGGCTCTGGAAAGGCCTGAGATATCCAGATAGAATGGGAAAATCTTTCAATTTGACTTTCTCTCACACTGAAATTTTGCGTATTTTGATAAATTCTGACAGAAAATGAACTGGAACAGAATTGTCCTTCATCTTTACTTGCAGAAATACCAAAATTCTTTAGGAACCCCCCACACACACACACACCACCAAAGGAATGGGGAATCTATAAAATGGGAGATCTATCCTTTTCTGTGTAAACTGCCCACACAATTTTGGCAATAAGGAAAAAATGAAAGCACAAATCCCTATAAGGAAACATAGGTTTATAGGTTTATCTGCCTCGATTTTGTGACGTGATGAGTTCTTTTAAAAAACAAAAATGAAACTTTTTTTCTTTAATATCATGATTCAAAATTCTTGTGCCTTGGGGCATTTCCATTGAATGTGATAGAACCAACTCAATCAAGCCCTTTTACAACATTTAAGGGAGCATATTGCATTAATTCTGTGTATTTTAATGGGCAAGATGTACCATCTGGCCATTCATTTAACTGAGCTTCCTGAAAATTGCTACAACAAAACAGGTCTAAATTCTATCAGTTAAAAAGATCGCTAGGGGTGGATATCTATATCGATATTGCTATATATAAATATGCATGTCCATACCTGATTATAAGACCTTCATAATGCCTTAGTGAAGGAATAGGGAACATGTAGCCCTCCAGATGTTGTCGAACTACAACTCCCAGCTGTCCCCACTACTGGCTATGCAGGCTGGGGTTAATGGATATTGCAGACAGCAACTGGGAGGCACACTTTCCCTACTGGTCAAAAACTGACATGTTCACACTTAGCAGAAAACAACAAATTATTAGTGTCAAACTACATGTTACATGTAATGTGCACTGTGTAATATTATTTTTTCCCATTTTGGGCCAATTGATGATAGAAATATTTGGGGTCAATTACTATTATAAAGAGAGTTCTTGATACGAGAGGTTTACCTCTTCACCACCACCACCACCCAACCATTTTTATTTTTATTTTTTGGACTGGAACACCTTTTAATTCCATATGACTTTTAGGAATAAATAATCATATTGGCACCAAAGAGATTCACCCAAAATCTTTTAGCCATGTTGTGGTGACAGGGATTTCTGTCCCAAACATGGCTGGGAAGTAAAGAGATAAGCTTCCCCTTCCTATGTGCCCCTTTCTTCAAAGAGCAGGTGTGATGTGACTGCCAATGTGGTGCATGGTTGGAATGTTCAATGAGGGGCCCGTCTATATGAGGGAATAAAATGTGGGTTGGTGCTCAGTAACACCAATTCACTGGCAGCAGCTTTCACTTGTCTCCATGTCTTTTTGGCAAGATTGCTGGTGTGCAAAATTATCCATGTTTGATGTTCACACAGAGGCATGCCAGCAAATCAAGATGGCAGGCATGATTGCATTACTCATGGTTTTATTCTTTCCAGCTTGCCCCCACCAAAAAGAAAGAAAGAAAGGCTGTTTTGTCATCTCAGCATATGATTGCTGCTGTGAAAATCCAACATGGCAATTCCATGCGCTGCCTTGTTAGCAAGCTCCGCCCCCTGTGAATGTCTGACCAATCAGCTATCTGCTTCAGGAATGTGCCGTGATGTGGTTTAGTTGTCCCAATGAGCAGGAATGTACATTCCCTGCCCCCTAGTTTAAAAAAAAACTCAGGAAAAGCCACAAAGACTTCTCCTGCATAGTTTCCCCAAATTTTGGCCCCCCTCCCTCAGAAAATGATGGACTGCTACAAGATCCCATTTGGACACATGGGATTCCCCTCAGATTCTAAGAGGATTTATTTCACCATCTATACTGGTCCTAGGATGTGAAAGATCTAGTCTCTAGTCCCCATTGAACTACAAAACCTGCTGGATGATCTTCAGTGAACATGGGGAAGGGTTCTTGTGGTCACATAAACTAGCCCTCTGCAAACCACCAGAACTACAGCCAACTATCTCCATTCCCTGATGAATGTGTGGTGGACATTCATGCAAATATTTTTTCTTCATGTACAAATGTTCTTGCAAAGAGCATTTACACTTAAGGAGGCATCCTGAACTACCGGGGTGTATCTGCAAAGGTAAGCACTCTTCATACTTATGTCTGTATGTGCAAAGAACTTGTTTGTAAGAAAGACTATTAGACTTTCATCAAGGTGGAGCTGGAGGTGCAGAGGTAGCCTCTGAGATCACATGAACCCACCTGTTTGTTCACTGAATGCACGGAGGTGTTCATGTGAACCTCTTCAGAGTGAATGTTGTTTACTATTTTTGAGTGAAAGAGAGAACAAACTATGTTTTCTCAGCCAAACCAATACTGCCAACTTTATAGGGAGATTTTACAGGTCGAGACTCCCTTAGTTGGAATTCTGAAATATTCAAAAATCCAAAATAGTCCACATAGGTGGCTGAGACAGTGACACCTTTGCTTTCTGATGGATCAGTGTACACAAAATTTGTTTCGTGCACAAAAATATTAAAATGGTTGTATATAACAGTGGTTCTTAAGTTGTGGTCTAGGGACCACCAGAGGTCCATGATGTCCTCATAGGAAGTCCACAAAGGCTTGAAGGCTGCTCAGCCCACCTCCTCCCTGCAGTGGAATGGATACGTGACAGGAGCCAAGGCAAAGGCTGGCTGGCTTGGCCTGCACATTGCCATGCAATCTGCTCTAGCCACAAACTTGCAGGAACAAGCAGCAGAAAAGTCTTCCCTCCTACTCCAGTGCCTCTGAGGGAGGGTTTAATGGATGGTGTAATTGTATTTGTTAAAATGATAATCTTCCTACATGAGGGCCAGCACGGTCAAGTCAGATATGGCAATGTGCTTTCAGAGCCCTTTCTAATAACTAATGGAGTGAAGCAAGGTTGTGTTCTTGCTCCACCTTTATGTACAATCTTCTTCAGCATGATGCTCCAAAGGGCTACGGCAGAGCTTGAAGAAGAAGATGGCATCTATATACGTTAGCGTACTGATAGTAGCTTGTTTAACTTAAGCCGTCCGAGGGCTCGCACTAAGGCTCTAAACTATCTAGTCCGTGAGTTGCTCTTCACTGATGATGCTGCCCTTGTTGCCCACACAGAAGCAGCTCTGCAGTGCCTAACATCCTGCTTCGCAACAGCTGCACAGCTGTTTGGGTTGGAAGTCAACCTGAAGAAAACGGAAGTTCTTTACCAGCCTGCACCACAGGACGAACACCACCATCCCCACATTGCTGTAGGCAAATCTGTGCTTAAGTCCGTTCAGCAGTTCACCTACCTGAGAAGCATCATCTCCTCAGATGCCAAGATTGACAAAGAGATCGATCACAGATTACTAAAGGCATATAACGCATTTGGAAGACTTTACAAAAGACTCTGGAGTAATAAACACCTGAGGCAAAGCACAAAAATCAATGTATATGGAGCCATTGTACTGTCTATTCTCCTTTATGGGTCTGAAACATGGGTCACCCATCACCAACACTTACGACTCCTCGAACGCTTTCATCAGCGCTGCATATGCACAATCCTAAATATACACTGGACTGACTATGTGATGAATGTTGCTGTCCTTGAGCAAGCAGGGATCACCAGCATTGAGGTAATGATATTGAGAACACAGCTGCGCTGGGCAGCACACGTTTCTAGGATGGAGGACCATCGCCTCCCAAAAATAGTACTCTACGGTGAACTCACCACGGGTCAGCGTAAGAGGGGTGCTCCAAAAAAGTGATGCAAGGACTCCCTGAAACAACATCTCAGGCTTGGCCAAATTGATCACCAACAATGGTCCGCCCTGGCCTCACATCGGGAGGCATGGAGATGAACTATCCACCATGCTGCAGCCTTATTTGAGAACTCACGCTGAACAAGTCTTGAAGAGAAACGACAACGCAGAAAGGATCACAACCTGGAAACATCACCCAAGGAGACCTTCTGCTGTGCTTTCTGTAACTGGACTTATTTATCTTGGACTGGCCCTTTTAGTCATCTGTGCGCTTGCAGAAAGTGTGGGATGAGTCCTTCCTGAATCTTTGTTTGTGAAGAAAAGCCAGAAAGAGAATTGTATTATGATGATGATCAGGTGTTCTTGTTGTTTTAAATCTTGGAGGTCTATGGCAACAAAAGATATTTAATGGGTGTCCCTGGTAAAGAAAAGGTTGTGAGCCACTGGTGTATAAAATTATTTTCAGGCTATGTGTATAAAGTATATATGAAACACAAATGAAATTCATGTTTAGACTTGGGTCCCATCTCCAAGATGTCTCATTGTGTACAAGCAAGTATGGCAAAATCCAAAATATTCCAAAATCCAAAATACCTCTGGTCCCAAGCATTTCAGATAAAGGAGACTCAGCCTGTAATTTGAAAATGCACCCTCTCCTTGAAGACCAAAGTCAGTCTCCAAATAACTGGGGCTGGAACCAGAACTTCATATGTTCAACCAATTAGCTAGGCTACCACCACAAGAGGCTTCCAATTCAAAGTGTTGATAATGACCAATAAAACTATATACAGCTCAGGTCCAGGTTATTGGAAGGACAATATTCTTCCATGTGAACCTGCCCATGTTTTGAGATCTTCTGGAGTGGCCCTTATTTCTATCACAGGTATATCTGGTGGGAATATAGGAGAGGGCCTTCTTGGTGGCTGCTCTCGGGCTAGGGAACTCCCTAATGTTACACTGGTACCCTCCTTTCTTTCATTTTGTAGGTAGGTTTTTGTTTCAGCAAGACATTGATCGTTGATTGCTAGGAGGAAAAGAGCCTTTCAGAATGAGTTGTACTGTTTATTAGTTGTTTTATTTTTAATAGTCCTACATTTAACTGCTTTTAATTTAATAGATAGATGAATTATATTTTTAATTTTTTTATGATATGAATCTTAAAGCTATATCAGTTTTAACTTTTGTAATATGCCTTGAGTCCCAGAATGGGAAAATGGTGGGATGATTGTTGAATCATAGAGCTGGAAGAGACCACAAGGGCCATCCAATCCAACCCTCTGCCATGCAGGAATACATAATCAAAGCATTCCTGACAGATGGCCATCCAGGCTCTGTTTAAAAAACCTCCAAAGAAGGAGACTCCACCACACTACAAGGCAGTATATTTCACAGTCAAACATCTCTTACCATCAGAAAGTTCTTCCTAATGTTTAGGTGGAATCTCTTTTCCTGTAGCTTGAGTCCATTGCTCTGTGTCCTAGTTTCTGGAACAGCAGAAAACAAGCTTGCTCCCTCTTCAGTATGATGATGATGGTGGTGGTGGTGGTGATGGTGGTGCTTGCTGCTATTATTATTATTTACTGTTACTATTCTAACTAAATAAGCATAGTGGCAGACCTTTTTGCATGTAGCTCTTAGCCTTCTGTGGATTTCAGAATGATGCCTCATTTCACAGGTGCATCTAGAGGATTTATGTGACCTGGGTCAGTTTTGACCCATCTTTAAAATAGGTTGGGTGAGCAACTAGGCAAAGCTAAAGCTGGAACTGAAGTGGAGTGAGAGCTTGCTTTGAGGAGGCTGAGTAACTTTCATTAGTTACTTATGATGACTCTGAGGCAAACCTATCATGTGTTTTCTTGGCAAGATTTGTTCAGAGCAGGTTTGCCAGTGCCATCTTTTGAGGATGAGATAATATGACTTGCCCAAAATCAGCCACTGGGTTTCCATGGCTGAGCAGGGATTTGAACCCTGGTCTCCAGAGTCCTAGTCCAACACTCAAACCGCTACACCTATCTGTTAGGATGGGAGATGGGCCACTCCTACTCAGTTTAATCTCCTTTGTTTGATCATGGCCTTTATCCATCTTCTAGCCTGGCCAAGTGTAGATGCACCTCAGTCCAGGGGATTCATTCGCCAGTCACCTGACTGAAACCATCTGCATAGAGTTTCTTGTTTAAGGGCCCTGTTCTAGCACTTGTTGCAAGAGAATGCTTCAACCCACCAGCTAAAGGGCTGGAAGGTTTTCCTCTCCTATGGACCACCTGCTACATGCTTTCCTGAGAATAAAGTTGATCTTGTAGCAGTGATGTACTTCACTTTTGGCTACCAGTGGAAATATTAGGGAGGCCTGGAGATGCTTCCAGTTCTACCCCCCAAACACACAGTACAGTACTGTGTATTTTGACTGGGAGTGGCTGTCCAGGAGCTTATGTGGCAAAGTTTTTTCCATCTCATGTTACCTGTTTCTTTTACATGGAAACACCAAAGAGTGCATTTGGAATCTTCTGCATGGGAATCTTCTGTGCTCTGTTACTGAGCAATGGCCTCTCATTTCTCCTGATGCAACTTTATATCAATAGGACTGGATTAGAACTATTTGTTGTCTTGAGGGGTTTCTGGGGCTTTAAACACCCACCCTACTTGAGTTGGTGCTTTATTTTCACCCAGAGAACTGAAGTTCTCTTCTTGGATGAAGTCAGGCTAAGATTCAGGAGGCTTCTGACTAGGGGAGGGGGGTGAACTTATCAGTCCTGCAATCTTGCACTGACATTTCAAATTCCCTCTTGTTCCCACTACCTTTCTGGGAACAAAGGCACTATGAAACCTCTGATCTTTTCTGCTCACCTTGATGTGCTGATTTTAAGGAAAATGAAAAGTCCTCTGCTGGGCTGTGCATATGTGTGCATTTGTGTGTGTGTGTTTTGTTCCTGCATTAATGCCTATTGTGGGAATGGATAGAGGAGGATTAATAGTGGCTGTGATGAGCCAACACTTTGTTTAAATCCACTCTCCGATCTAATCTCCTATTGACTGGGAAACATCACACAGGGACGTCTTGGAGGAATTATCACAAATCTCTTTTAAACTCTTCAGTGGCTTCATGTCCCCCCCCTTCCCGTTTACACCCTTGATGCTTTATTAGTAGCTGAGGACTTGGTCCGAGAGCATCATGGGTAATCAATTAAGATAAAAACTTTCACCATTTGAGATGCATTACCATGGTCCCACTGACACTTTCTCAAATGCAAACTAGATCTATCACATCTCAGATGAATTCAAAGAAGAAGATTAAAGAGGCAGAGATGCCTACTGTCTTGATGCAGAATTCAATACAAATGAGAGAGACATGCAGAGAGAGAGAGGGGTAGGAGGAAGGGAAAAAACAAACTAAGGGAGGGATGGAACCAATTTGTTTTGCAACCAAACTATTCTGAGATTTGGCAGCTAGAGCACTGGCAGCTCAGAGGGTTGACTTGTGTATCATATGGATGATGGGGCAGAATTTTGTTTGGTCCTCAATCCGTATTACCAAATGTCTTTATTCATGCTGCTTGAGCTAATACCGTACATGGTTTGGAACACATCTTTCAGATGGCACATTTTACAGTGCAGTTATTGGCACAAAATACTGAAAAAAACTTTCTTTCTCGTCTCTCTCTCTCGCTCGCTCTGAAACTTGAACACAAAATCATGTTTTAGGGAAAGCTGTATGCAAAAAAGATATGGTCTGCAACAGACTGAACAATTGACTGAAACTGACATGGCTAGAGCCAACCTTCCCTAGTCATATGATCTTCATAATTGGTTCCAATGTGACAAGTGTTATAGAATCTTTAGAGCTAGAAGGAACCCCATGGGCTATCTAGTCCAATGGCCTACTATGAAGGAATCCACTGCCCTTATACCTCTATAGAATCTAAAGACTGCAGAAACAAAGCCTTAAACTTTGTGCTTATAAGAAGTCATAAATAACCACAACCTCTTGTGTTACCAAAACAATGACTGGAATACTTGGACTTTTATCTGGGATGGAGATGGAATTGTGACCATGGCAAACACTTCAGGAGTGATGATGGTGATGGGGAAATAAAAGGCTGATTCACAAAGTTGCTTTTGAGTGCTACAAATCACCCAACAATGGACAGGGCAATCCAGAGACTCTTTATCAGACTTTCTTAGGTGCTACTCAGCATGCCCAGAGATGTCACATGAAATGTCACATTCTGTTCAATACTGTGGGAAGCTCTATGCATCAAGGGAATCATGGGTGGAGATGTTCTGTCATGGAAAGCAGTGAGGGAATCCTTAAATGTGCAGGAACTCAGACTATGAGTAACTGTGGGGAACTAGAATTGTGCAAGAGACCAATAGGTGGGGAACTCAAAATCAGTGGGGGATTCCACAGCTCTTCATGAGATTTTTAATGGCCTGGACAGTGTTAAGTGAGATGGCTGTGACCCCCAATGTCATCAAATCTTGACTGAAGAGCCAGGCAGAACTTTTCAACCTTTAACTTTGATCTCCCTTTTCCCTGCATGTGAAAGAAACAGAAGAAACAAAACCAGGGAGAGGGTCATTGCTGTCTCCAATCAGTGAGCAGAGGTATCAGAGAAGCCATTCATTCTAGCCTTAAGGGGTACAATCTGGTGGAAGAAGAATAATCTTTATGAGGGGTGGTTGGAGAATCTCCAGGTCCAGATTATATTTATGGGATGGAGGATTCAAGTGGTCCATGAACTCAAGGTTCACATGATAATAATGGATGTTTCCCACCACTATTGTCATGCTCCTTAATCTTTTCAGCACCTCTTGAGCAAATAGAGCATTGTTTTATTTTATTTTTTAAAAAAATAAAGGATCTCCCACTTAAGCTTGCTATCCTTCTTTTTGGTGGAAGAATACAGTGGTCCATTTGTGCATCTCTAGGTATGCATATACATACAAAGATTGCTGTATATGGAAATCTCTCTCTCTCTGGCTTTTCTTCGCAAACGAAGATTCAGGAAGGACTCATCCCGCGCCTTCTGCAAGCGCGCTGATGACTAAAAAGGCCAATCCGAGATAAACAAGTCCGGTTGCAAAAAGTGCAGCAGAAGGTCTCCTTGGGTGATGTTTTTGGGTTGTGATTCTTTCTGCGTTGTCGTTTCTCTTCAAGACTTGTTCGTCGTGAGTTCTCAAATAAGGCTGCAGCATTGTGGATAGTGCGTCTCCATGCCTCCCGATGTGAGGCCAGGGCGGACCACCGTTGGTGATCAATCTGGCCAAGCCTGAGATGTTGTTTCAGGGAGTCCTTGTATCGCTTTTTTGGAGCGCCCCTCCCACGCTGACCCGTGGCGAGTTCACCGTAGAGTAGTATTTTTGGGAGGCGATGGTCCTCCATCCTAGAAACGTGCCCTGCCCAGCGCAGCTGTGTTCTCAATATCATGGCCTCAGTGCTGGTGATCCCTGCTTGTTCAAGGACAGCAACATTCGTCACATAGTCAGTCCAGTGTATATTTAGGATTGTAGCCAATATCTACTGAATATCTACTCTCATTACACAACTGCCAGTTCTCCAAGATTTATGGTTGACTAAGAGTGTAAATCTTTGCTTATTGTTTTTCACTGGAGGACACTGAAGATCTTCAATAATCAAATACTATAGAAAGGAGAGATCCTATTGCACAAACTTTGCTCCAGGCAACTTGGATAAAGGAGGTTAGAGAAATTGCCAGTAGATGGTGCTCCAGAATATGTCACTTAGTTTTGACCATAGGAAAGAATAGGCAAGGAGGGAGGAAAGAAAGAAAGAAGTAGATTTTCCTTGGTTTTTTTCCGGGTTGGGAGGCCTTGTTCTGGTATAGTTCTTTCTGACTTTTGCCTGCATCTGTGGCTGGCATCCTCAGAGAATGCCAGCCACACATGCAGGCAAAACATCAGAAAGAAAAACTATTCCAGAACACAGCCTCACAGCCCAGAAAAAACCCAAGGAAAATCTATGGAAGCCAGCCGTGAAAGCCTTCAACTTCACAAAGAAAGAAGTCTTGTTCATCTCAAATGGATTACAATGTGCACCCAGAAAATGGACCAATCCCAGGGAACTTCCCTTTACCTTCTCCTTGTTTATGGCTAAAGAAGAACTTGCTAGGATTCCTCCAGTTTCTTCCCTTTAAAAGGGAAGCAGAGTACTGTATATTAACTTCCTCTATCGAAAAGCACATTTAGCATTCCTAGTGTGAAGGCTCCATCATGCTAATTTCAATACTAGCACAACGAGTTTAACAATTACTTGGGGAATTGCTGGGGTTACATCTTTTGATTTTAGAAGCTTTGGTTATCAGACCAGCTGGGGTTGATTGACAAACCCAAGGATGCTATTTGGCAAGTCAATGTATGAAGCTTTGTGTCAATAAATCATGAGGGAACTGTTACTAGTGGCTACACCCAGAGCTTAAGCAAATTAGGTTTTTCTGGACTACATTTTCCAGAATCCCTCAGCCAGCATGGTTGAGAGATTATGGACTTCATAGAACAAAGTACAATTTACTCTGAAGTGTTGTTATTGTGTTTTGGATAGAGTTGCAAAGTCAGTACAAAAGACATTAATGTTCACTCCCAGGTTTTGTTTCAGCAAGTTTGTTTCTTAAAAATACTCAGTACAAAGCCCAAGGTAAAGAAACAGAAGGATATGGCAGGTAAAATACATAATGGTCAACAGTGCTAGCAATTGCTTATTTAAGAATTTTCCATTTCTGCGCCATTTTGGAAATCTGCTGCCATATTTCCATGGCTGTCTAATGACAGAACTTGGGCTTATGTTTTTAATCAAATGGAAATGGGTTTTTTTTTTAATTCAGTCTTGTCACTTTGTACAAGTTTAATGTGTCCAAAGCAATCTGACATGATTCTAGTCCTCTTACTCTGTTACTAGGTTCACATCTGCTCCATTTTCACCTCTTTGAGTGATAAAACATTCAAGTCAGTATTTTCAGAGTCCAGTTTCAGTGGCATGGAGAGTTTTGTGCATATCTTTTTGTTTACTGGTATAGGTTGGGAAGAATGAAAAAGGACTACAGAAGAAATTTGGGCAGTACCCTTTCTAATGCAACAGCAACTCAAGCTATAGATCTGGCCACTTCAGAGCAAAACAAGAAACTGTTCTGCCCTGTACATCTCATTTTCCAGCAGCAGATAGCGAGCTTATATGTGTTGTGTCTATGGAAATTATTCTGAGTGTTACTACAAGGTTTCAAAGGAAGTCTAGGCCTCAGGTATGTTCCTGAAACTGAGTGCCAAACTAAGGAGGGAAAGAATATTCACAATTATTCAGTCCCAGGTTAAAAAAACAAAAACAAAAACAAAACAGGTTTACTGACTGTCAGAAACCTCTGACAGGAAGAAATAAAGGCCAGTGACAAGTTTAAACAATTTTCTCCTAGTATTTGATGACACAAAGTGTTGCAAAAACATTATTCTATGGATAAAAATGCCCCCCCCCCCACTTTTGCACTACCTTCCTGTTTTCTTCACAGAAAGTGGATTTCTTATGGGCTTTTTACATACGAAAATGTGTTTTCTTCTGCAGAGTAATTCCCACACAACACTTCAGGACACTCAGGACACTGGCAAAGGCTGACAGAACATGGAGGATGGCACAAGTCTTTGTGAATTTACATCAGTTCAGCCAAAAAGGCTTCCCACAAGCCCTGAAGCTGGTTTTCAGCATAAGCATGTCATCTATCAGGGGATTCCAGTCAAGGTTATAAGCATTCTGTTTGTTTTCTGCTAATAACTACTTAATCAACCAGAGAGAGGGGTGGTAGTGGTGGTGGTGGTGGTAGTGGGGAAATCTGTGCTTCCAGCATTTTTCTTCTACCCATTACAATATTCTGCACCTTTCTACCGTCCATCAAGTCATCTATGTGAGACTTCTAGAAATATTAATGGTTTTAGCTTCAGAGCAGCCCCATAAAATTAATTATATCTTTTCTGAAAAAAAAAGAAAAGAAAAGAAGAAAGGTACAAGCCTACAGACAGTAGTGCAGAATTGCACAATGGAACTGCAGAGTGAAGCCTATTGCATGTTACAGAACCCATAATGATGGTTTACTCTCAGGGCCATCCATCTCATGATGAATGACAGCTGTGCTACAAAGCCGTTCCATTGCAAGAAGCCATCCCTGCTTGCATATATTAGCTTCAAAGTAGGCACAGAAGGGAACTTAATCAAATATCTAAGTTCTAATGAATGGTAAATTCCTAATATGAACTGGGCCATGCCTCACTTTTCATACATATTTGCAGTAAGTTAGTAATAATTTATACAGAGAAGATCACACTGGCAAGTTGTAATGTTTGTTATGTATACAGAATACTTGGCAGAGATCCACAGATATAGGGAGCTGAACATGCATCACCATCATCATCATCATAATAATAATATAACATTTTATTTCTATCCCGCCCCTCTGCAACGCAATATATAATATAAAAAACTCCATAGTCACAATATAAAAATATACAATATAAAAAACTCAATATAAAAAACTCCATAGGCTTACAATATAAAAAACTCCATAGTCACAGGACCCTAGCCCACCCACCCCTTAAAATAATATTAAATTATAAAAGATTAAAAACATACAATAATTAAAAATATATAAATTAGAAAGAAAAAAAATTAAAACATACAATCATTAAAAAAAAATCTGATTGCAGCTCAGAAAGGACAGCTGAGTCTTGGGCCAGGATAGCTATTCAGGATAGTTATTCAGGAAAGGCCTGCAGGAAAAGATCCATCTTGACAGCTTTTTTAAAGCTGTCTAAGGTGGTAATAAGACGGATCTCGTGCGGCAGGCCATTCCATAATCTGGGAGTGGCAGCAGAGAAGGCCCTCTGTGAGGTCACCGACAGCCTTGTTTTCATAGGCTGTAACAGATTCCTCCCAGAGGACCGAAGTGCGCGGGGAGGGTCGTACGGAAGGAGGCAGTTCTGGAGATAAGTTGGACCCAAGCCATGTAGGGCTTAAAAGGTTATAACCAATACCTTGTACTGTGCCCAGAAACTAATAGGCAGCCAGTGGAGAGCTTTTAGCACAGGTGTTATATGCTCTCTTCTGGAAACACCAGAAATCAACCTGGCTGTCATGTTCTGAACTAGTTGAAATTTCCGAGTCAAGCACAAGGGTAGCCCCATGTAGAGCGCATTACAGAAATCCAGACGGGAGGTTACCAGTGCATGTACCACAGTTTCGAGGTCCCTGGTTTCCAGGAAAGGGCGCAGCTGGCGTATCAGCCGAAGTTGATAACAGGCACTGCTGACCGTTGCATTTACCTGATTAGAGATCTGGAGCATCGGGTCTAGGAGCACCCCCAGACTGCGAACACAGTCCTTGGAGGAGAGTGTAGTTCCATCCAGGATTGGAAGTTGTATTCCCAGACCTGGTTTCGGGCTTGTAACTGTTAATACCTCCCATTTTGTCTGGATTCAGTCTCAATTTGTTTTTCCACATCCAGTCCATTTCTGCTTTAAGACAATCACTGAGAGGAGAGACACCATCTGAAGTCAAAGCTGATGAGAAGTATATCTGGGTGTCATCAGCATACTGATGACATTGCACTCCATGCCTCTGAATGATCTCTCCCAGCGGCTTCATATAGATGTTAAATAGCATCAGGGACAGGATGGCACCCTGAGGAATGCCACAGTTAAGCTCTATTCTGGTAGAGCAACTGTCCCTGAGCCTCACCCTCTGGGATCTGCCTGAGAGGAAGGAACGGAACCACTGCAAAGCAGTGCCTCCAATTCCTAACCCCCTCAGGCGATCCAGGAGGATGGAATGATCTATTGTATCAAAGGCCGCTGAGAGGTCCAAGAGCACCAACAGGGTCACACTACCCCTGTCGATACCCAAGTGGAGGTTGACAGCCAGAGCAACCATGGCAGTCTCCACTCCATATCCCGTCCTAAAGCCAGTTTGAAATGGATCTGGATAATCGGTTTCATCCAAGACATCTTGGAGTTGGGAAGCGACTGCCCTCTCAATCACCTTGCTTAGAAAAGGCAGCAAGGAGACTGGCCTATAGTTGTTCCTGTCCAAGGGGTCCAGGGAAGGCTTTTTCAGGAGCGGCTTAACTGCCGCTTCCTTCAGACAGAGTGAAACGGACCCCTCCCTGAAGGACGCATTTATAATATCCCTAAGGAGTACTCTCGATGCGTCGCCCCTTTGGGTGGCCAGCCAAGATGGACTGGGATTGAAGGGACAGGTCGTCTTCCTCACTCTACCAAGGAGCTTGTCCACATCATCAGTACTCACAGATTGAAGCTGATCCAATAAAATTTCATCAATGGAGTTGCTGGACACCTCGTCTATAGATTCTGTCATAACACTGGTATCTAAGTCGGGTCTTATCCGAGAGATTTTCATAGAATCATAGAATCATAGAATCATAGAGTTGGAAGAGACCACGAGGGCCATCCAGTCCAACCCCCTGCCACGCATTCTGCAAAGTGGATGTTAAACGCATCACAGCAGGCCGTTGTCGGGTTGAGTAAGGGGTTCTGCGCAGGTGGAATCTGCGTCAGCTCCCCCCCCAAACAGTTCTGCTGGATGGGACTCTGCAGACGCAATACATGCAGAGGAGAAAGACTTCTGCGCTGCACGTATCTCCTCTCGATAAGAATCAAGGAAATTCCTATGACAAGTCTTGTTGGATAAGAGTCGAGTGTTCCACCAGGTGTGCTCTAGTCATTGTCCAGCCCGCTTCATCTTCCTAAGCTCCTCTGAATACCAGGGCTTACGGTTAGGAGCAGGCTGGAAAGGACGTTTGGGAGTGATTGTGTCGATAACCTTGGTGAGTCGGTGTTCCAAATATTAACCAAAGCTTCAACAGAATCACCGGCGTTACCAACCATTAAACCCTCCAAGGCTTTCTGGAATTCAGTTGGTTCCATTAGCCTTCGAGGGCAGACCATTCTAATAGGTCCACCACCCCCGGTGGGGCAGACAGTGGCTCTTAACTCCATCTTGACCAGTAAGTGATCCATCCATGACAATGCAGAGGTTTTAATAACCTCCGCCCATGGATATTCCTGTTCCATACTAAAGGCAACATAGAGGGTATGACCTGCACAGTGAGTAGGCCCGACAACCAATTGGGATAGGCCCATATTGGTCATGGATTCCATGAACTCCCAAGCTGCGCCAGTTAGATTTAGCAAACTGGTCTCGAGTGGGATGTTGAAGTCACCAAGAACTAAAAGTCTGGGTGACTCCAGCAGCAACTCTGAAACCAGCTGTGTTAGCTCAATTAGGGTGTCTGTTAGATAACGGGGTGGCCAGTACACTAACAGAATCCCTAAGCTATCCCTGGACCTCAGGCTTAGGTACATACACTCGATGTGGACTATGTTCCAGATAGGCTTCCTGGTCAAGGTTAGATTGTTTTTATGAACAGAGCCACTCCGCCCTCCCCGCCCACTTTTCCTTACCTGCTCACTAACTGAGTACCCGGCCGGGAGTGCCTGTGCCCAAGTCATAGCACTGGCCTCTCCCAGCCAGGTCTCCGTAAAGCATGCCAGGGCGGCAGCCTCATCCAATAAGAGGTCATGGATAATATGCATCTTGTTTTTAACCAACCTGGCATTGCAAAGGAGCAGAGTAAGGGTCTGTGGAATGGTTGGTGCACTCTTCAATTTATTCTGGGATCAGAGTGAACTGAAGGCGGGATAGATATTAAACATCGATCCTGCCTTCTTTTGTAACAATTTTTCATTCTGTTGCCACCATATCTTCCCTTCCCCCACACAACCTCAATTCCCGCTCCCAGATCATTCCCGGCCCCTGGTAGGTGTTCCTGGGGTGGGGTGGTGGAGTGACTTTTAAGGCCAGCCACTCCTGGCCACACCCCAACTCCCTGCTCAGCTGCCCTTACCCTGGTGTAATAGGGAAGGAAGCTTCCTTGCAGTCCTCCAGAGTCTTCTTCTGGCTGGCTGAAGCTCCATGCCTTGTAAAGCAGACAAGACCTTATTCTCTTTTGGAGGACAAGCACTGAAACCCATTCCCTCCTTCCCAGCAGGCTATAAGTAACACATCTCTTGCTTCTTTTGACATTTTTCAGAAAAATATACTGCTCAGACTTCTAAAACATGTGACCAGGAATAGAAACTCTCTTGAATATGTAATTGACTGATGTCTTTCAAGGTTCATGAAGAAAACATTCTCAATGACATATAGCTGCTCTGAGTGTATCGTCTGTAAGAGCTCGCCTTTCTTTCTGAATGTTTCACACACGGTGAAACATAAATTTGCCACTCTGCCATCTTTTTCAATCCATTCTCATCATCTTCCTTTCTTTTGCTGTCATTTGACTCTGAAAATGTCTATTTAATCTGGCAATAACCCAAACACATAAAATTTATCTACCTCAGTCCTCTCTTAACTAGACCTGACCTGAGCTGCTCCTTTTTGATAAGTGCTGAAAAAAGAAATACAGTAGGCCCTCCACTTTCATGAGGGTTGGGGCACAGCATCCCTGTGAAAGTGGAAAAACCATGAATATAGGACCACTGTGTTTTTTTTAACCTAAGATAACATTTCTCTAGGTCCTCCAGCATGATTCTATGGTAAACTTCCACTGGAAATTAGAGGACCTAGACATGCCAAGAGAGAACATATTTTTTTCAGTCTGTAAATAATCAAATCTGTGAATGCTTAACCTGCAATATAGTCCCCCAAAGTGCCCTGAAGAGCAACATGTTGAAGGGGGAACAATTTGATGGCCTCCCTGAGGAGAAGCCCGGCAGTTGGCCATTTGGTGCTGCACGCCAAAATGGCTGGTGTGATTGAGGGGCAGGGCCACAGCCAATTTATGGCTCAGCTGCCCCTCATTGCATCCTCTTGCTGCTTTTTCTCTGAGAGACCAATCCACTGGTCACATTCAGGGCTGGGTAGGAATTTCCCCCTTCTTGTTGGGGATGGGTTTTTTGCCTACTCCATACTGTATCTGATTGGACTTGGGTGGTGTCTTAAATAGGCCTCACCTGGCAGGTAGCAGGGGGAGAAATTAAGAGATTGGTGTTCACCTTGGCACCCTTTTTTGTGAAGGGTAGGGCTCTGGAGCTTTTTTTCAGGTCATGGGACCTGGGAGGTTTGAGAAGAAGTCTGCCCTTGGGGCCGACCTGAGGCTTTACTCTCTCTAGTAAAGTCCTAGGACTTGGGGAAGAGCCCCCTAGGTTTGCCTTCCCATAAATGACTGTCCAAGTGGCAACCAATGATCATTGGATTGTGCTAGGGGTCTGGTTTCGCCCAAGGGAAGGTGGGGGGGGGAAAGCTGGTCACACCTGGTCTTCAGCTGGACCCACATCAGGTTGCTCCCCCAATTTGGTTCATCCCCAGGCTGACATTTGAATAAATAGGTTTTAGGTCAATAAAATGGTTCTTGTTAATCCATTTACTGTGTCTTGCCTTGTTATTTTAGGGTTTTTCATCAGATGGGGATGGATGACTATAATTCACTTTTGCACTGTGGTTCAGGATAGCAAGGGGGTCATACTGCTTGCTAAAATATTTGCTCATTGATTTTAAGTTGCCCTGACATTTAGTTTCACATAGCTTGGAAAATGTATATTTTGGGGGCTTGTATTTCTAGCGTCCCCCAATGAAAATCCTCTCTGGGTGATTCTGGGGACTGTAGACCAAATAACGCTGAACTTTTCTGAGTGCTATACTTTCTCTCAGTGCTAGCCATGGGTGACATCAGGGTGCACCCAGATCTGACAGACTAGGACAAAGCACAAAATACCCAAAGAGCCATATCAAAAAAAATTCTGTTTCTATATCAGTAGCTGCCAGGCTGGTCATTATTTCATTCTGAAGAGAATTAAAGGGCATATCTGTGATATCCTGGTATAATATAAATTACAGAATTGACTAATATACTTCAAAGGGCTGAAGGTAAGAAAGAAAAACATAATTTTACTATATTTGTTTTATTGACTATATGATAGGGAAGGGGGAGGCAATGTTGGACTTCCAAAGGCATTCAAGTCTTTTTGGTTGGTTGTATGAGGAAACACAGACATTTTTATGGCTGTGGACTTTAATATGAAATGTAACTATGTATACCACTGTCAATGGGGAGAGGGGTTGTTTATGATACAAAACCTTTAAAAAATATATTCTGGTTCACCTGCAGCAATTTATTTTCCCTACTCTCCAGAGTATCAATGTGCCCTTAGCATCAATTCCCTGAACCAGATGCCTTTTTCCCATAGGAAAGGAGTGTATGCTTCTGACTGTGTGTGCATGCACACACATACTTGCCTATCCACATCTCTCCATGATCATTTCTTTTAAACTGCTCTAGCAGCAGCTGTCAGAAAGGAAGTCAACCCATATGGACAATGGGCATGAAACCCTTTTTAAAGGCTCCCGAGGAAGGTAATATGCACCAAAAGGCACCCGAGCAAATGTATCTTCCAATAAGCTTTTCCTCTTCCTGAATTCAATGCCATTTTTGAGATTTTATCCCTCCCTTCCTCTTTCTTGCTGGTTAATACCTCCTATTTTCCCCCTGCTTCAGGAATATGGCCTCCATCTGGATATATCCAGTTTATTTGTTTAAAATATTTATAGGTCACCTTTAATGGTTTAAAAACAACACTCTGAAAAAACAGCAACCCTCAATCCCTTTTTGCTTCTCTGGCCTTGGTAGCAATGTCAAACAGTTTCCAGAAAACAAAACCCAGAATTTGTCTAGCTATATTCTTATGCTGGATCATCTGAATAACAGAAATGGTATCGTGGAAATTGCTGTATGTTGAATTTCTGCCCTTGTTGCCTCTGGGCTGTTGTCTTGTCAGCCACTGCCTTTGGCAGAACTGTGTCTCGCATTGGTGATTTTCCTGTCAGGGGGAACTGTTTGAGATTGATTATAAGGCTGGTCAGGTTTTCCCCTACCTACCTCCCCATTTTCCCGACCTCGAAAATGCCTGTCTGGCAGTGGAAGCCCCATTCTCAGAGCAAACACCGCCGAGTGTATTGGACAGCACTGTGGATTGACAAGCTAGGCAGAAGGTGTAATTTGCAACACAGAGGGATGCTGACAAGGATAACTAAGCAGTTTGAGTGTTCAACTTTTGCAGCCATGTTAAAATGGAAAATTTGTTCTTGCTTTTGAAATGATGCAACTCTGTGTTTGGAATATGCAAAAGGCAGATATAACCAAGCAGCTGGCAGAAAGGGGAGATTTAGAGGTAGGAAAAGGAAAGCCACAATCTGGATGTCAGTCCACAATGATGCTGGTGGATTAAAGCGTTGGTATTATGATTAATATTAACTAAGGGTGGATGAGCATTCATTTCAGATCAGTTGTTGATGAGAACTTTCAAAATTTCACACATTTCTTCCAAAAAGAGCTTCAGATTTTTTTAAAGATAAAAAATCAGTTTTAAAATTATGAATGTGGTTCATCCAAGCAGACAGAAAGCTTTAAATGGCTAGCTTTTAACATTTCATCACAGAATATCCATAGTACTGAACTGAATTTTCAGTTCGCTACTTCCGTTTTCTGAGAGGCTCCTCACCTTTCACAGCTGACTGGAAATACGCATGGCCCATTTCCACACTGGGAATAGTTGTCCTTATGGAATATGGGTGAAGATTTTGTTTAGTTCAGAGCTTTTACAAAAGAACTTGCCTAAATTTGAAAATGTCTTCATAAACAGGGAAGAAAGGACTTGCAATGTAAAGATAAAATGAGATGAAGAAGAAAGTGAATCTAAGAGCTTCATACATTGCTAGGATTAACCATTAACTCACTAGATTGAGGTCCATTTGATCTGTTTTCCCTTGAAAGACCAGCCTAGCATCAACATTATTATTTATTTGGTGGTAGGCAAAAGCATTTTTATTCTCCCAGGCTTTTAAATGTATTTTAATTAGTCCCCTCTCCCAAGTGTTCTTATATTTTATTTCTGTATATTATCTTGTTGTTGTAATCTTCTGTAGAAGCTGAACAGAAGGACAGATATCTTCCAAGTGCATGCAGGCATACATATTTTTTACAACAGTAGCCCGTAAGTTAGTGACTTGGCCAGTGCCAAGCAGTGAGGTCACTACATTCATTGTATTTTCTCTATTGAGTCTCTTCTTTGTTCTCTGCAGAGGAATGGATCAAAGTAGACTAACCTCACTCTAGATACATAGGATGGCAAACTACTATATACTTCCTGTTATACCTACACATTGCTGGTATGGCAGAAGGTATGCTGAATATGGTGAGAACAATAGTGGGGAGAAAGAAGACTGGGGCAACTTAGGGGGTGGTGCTAGATGCTCATACATTTGCCCCATTAACCACAAGATAATTGAATCATTATTATTCTTTTGCAATGTTGCTCTGCATTTTATTTTGTAATATATACATTCAGCAAAGACAGATGCCCCAAAGTTTATCCAATGCTATTAATATATTGCAGTGAAACATGAATATTCATCAGAACTAGGGATTTATAGTTTCATGCTTACTAGAATGGCATTTTAAAGCCAATGATGACTAACATCACAGCATCATATAACATCAACATGTACATACTGTAAAGATTGATGATTTTATTTCCTGTAATTACTGAAAGCCATGTTCAGCTGTAATCTGTGAAGAGAGAAGCTGGGTAAGCTGGTACCAGCCAATCACAGCTCAGGGAACGCTGTGAAGGGAGGCCTAAGGGGGAGAAAGGATACAAAACTGAGGCTTGTCTCTGACAGAAGGCAGAAAGGGGGGAAATGGCATAGAGACAGAGAAAAGATGTAATAGAGAGATAGGACAGTCAGCCAGGAGGAAGAATAGGATAGGGTGTGGGGGAGCTGTGAATGATTAAATAATTCAGGGGTTGATGTGTGATCTAATTTTGTATTAATAAACTTCTACTTCTTTATTCTTTTTTGCAACTATGTTTGGCTCTTCCTGTTTTGATAGACAATCTGGTCACGCTTACCACAGTGAACTCACTGAACAACACAGCCACTGGTCCATGTAGGGATCACCTTGAGGCCCAAGTACTTGATCAGAGAGGGAGCTTGAGTGGAAAGGGGACAACGGTTTGGAACTATGGAGCCAGCTTGGACAGAGGATCCATCACATTATACTTGCCCTTTCCCCCATTATTTTTCCACATGGAAAATGATGAATCTGAAGTGGAGAGTCTCTTCTCTCAATGGAAACTCTCTCTATATTACAGTCATCCCTTCACATTCATGGGGGTTAGAGGCAGACAACACCCACGAATGTGGAAAAAAAACATGAATAAGAAATGAGCCTGCGGGCGAGCAGCTTTCCACTCCAGTCCCTTCCCAAGACAGTGAGGGGCTTCATGAGAAGGGACTGGGTTGCAGAACGGGCGGGAGGGAGGCTTCCCACCCCGCCTTCGTAAGGGAGTTGGCTGAAGCGGGAGCACACCAGCTACTTCCCACCCCACCTTCCCAAGGCAGCGACGGGCTTCGTGAGAAGCCCCTTGATGTCTTGGTAAGTGAGTGGGGTGAAGTGGGAGTGCACCAGCTGCTTCCCACCCCCTTCCCAAGGCAGTGATGGGCTTCGTGAGAGTGTGAGTGCGCCAGCAGCTTTCCACCCCGCCTTCCCAGGGCAGCGATGGGCAAAGCCCTTCACTGCCTTGGGAAAGGATGGGGTGTTGAGCGGCAGGGGGGGGAGGCAGCTTTCCACGAATAATTGAAACCACGAATGCGAAAGTCGCAAATGTGGAGGGGCAACTGTACAACTACTCTTATCCATTATTCATTTGCATCCTTTTCTCCTATTAATAAGACTCAAGGCAGATAACAATAAATTTAAAAACAATACTGATTAAAAACTGTACAGAAACATTAATAAAAGAGAAATATAAAATATAAAAAATCTAAATATGAAAAGAAATAAATACAAATACAAATAAGCAATTTATAAAGTTGAAAACATAAACATTCATTAAAAGACTATATACAAACCATAAAAACAGCACTGCAGAGCATTAAAAGCCCATCCCATACAGTTTCTAAAAGCCTGATAGCATAGACATGTTTTAATTTGCTGATGGAAAGAGAGAAAGGGCAGAGCCATCCTGGCCTCTCTAGGGATGGAAGTCCAAAGTCTGGGGTCATCAATGAGAAGGCCCTCTCCCCTATTTCCATCAAGTGAAACTGAGAAGGTGGTGGAGCATAGGGAAGGGCCTCTCTACATGAGGCAGAAACCTTGGAAATCAAGGGTCAGAATCATGTGGAGGGTGCCCATGCATACAGGAGGCTTTCCTCTTTAAACCATTTGTTTTTTATGTGAGCCAAGAGATGACAGAGTCTGGCATGCTCCCCTTATTACCTAACCTGACAACCCCAGCCCCATACCTATCTTAGTAATTGGCAATATTTAATAATTAGGTCAAATGTGACCTTCCATGCAGAGCGGCCATCAAAGCTGGAAAATTCCAACAAATTGCAAAGACTAGTATTCAGACTCAGTCAGGTATGCACTTAAGGAGGGGCCACCTAAATTCCAAAGAAATGTTAATTTGCAAAGCAACTGAAGGTCCAAATCCCTGGCTAATCCTATCAGCTAAAACTGAGAGACTCAAACCTGTAAACGATCCTCATTCCTTCACCCTTCCCAAACAAAGGAAGTTCCTTTCTTCCTTCAATTGCAAAGTATCCACACATTAAAGAGATTTTCACATTACATTGTTATAGTGTTACTATTCCACTTTAACTGCTCTGGCTGCCTTCTGTGGAATTCTGGGGTTTGTAGTTTAGTGAGGCCTAAGAGCTCCCTGGCTGAGAGTTGTAAATGCCATCCCTAAACTGCAAACACCAGGATTCCACAGGAGGCAGCCACAGCAAATAAAGTGGAATAGTAACACTATAACAGTGTAGTGTGAAAATCTCCTAAGATGCTGTTAACATATCCAGAGTGCCTTTGTTTCACCTTGAGCAAATCCAAGAAGCATTGTCTCCTACTTTAGATTCCATCCCCTGGAGGCAATTATTGACTATAAAAACCCTTCCAAAATTCACCCCAAGCACTCATGGACCTCATTCCTGTGGACACTACATCAGTCTGTGCAGTCGTTCCTGTTCCGGACCCCCATTCTGCTGGTTTCTTGCATGACTTCATCCCTACAGGACAGGTGTAGTATCTCCCACAAACAACTCCCTTCTCTATCCTTCTGTTTCAATATTTCCTACTTTATTTGCTAGCCTTGCATGAATGCTTGAAGCCTGAATGTGTGTGTGAATGTTGTTATTATTGCTTTTCTCAAATAAAGATCAATCATTGTACTATCTAGCTTAATATCTCCTCCTTAGTACCGGTAAACATAGGTCAAAAGATTCTGCTCTGTTGCCCCCTCTCACATAGCCAAGCTGAGTACATTAATTCCCTAAGTTAATGTCGATATTTTGAGGGTCCTTAAGACCCCCGAGCACAGAGGGTAACACCCTCCTCACATGTTCCATGAACCCTGAAGATAACAATTAAATAGGGCTCAAGTAATGCATAAATTAAGGTCAGGAGATGTTATGTCATAGTCCAACTGTACTTAGAGTGCAATTGAGAACCTTGTGCTTCAGGATTTCTGACACCTAATAGCTTGAGAAAGGCTCACCATCCCAAATCATGGTAAGGTTTACCCCAGTTTGGATTGTGAACCTTGACTACTCTTGAAATGCATCACAGAGTTGATAGAATCACAGAGTTGGAAGTTGTCTTCCTTAGTGCAAGCAACCCAAAGCTAGAGGATCACCAGAAGATACCTGCTAGCCAATGCATGAAGACCTCCAGTGAGAGGGAGCCTGCTACCTCTCAAGCTAAATGATTGCATTATCAAACCTCTCTTAATGGCAAGAAGAATTTTCTGCTGAAATCCTTCCTTTAATTTAAGCCCGTGAGATCTAATCTTCTCTTCTGGGGCAGCAGAGGACTAGTTTTGCACTCTTACAAGTGTCAGCCCTTCTAGCGTTTGAAGTGTGCTTTCTTGTCCACTCCTCCTAACCTCTCTCTTCCTTCTTCGGTTCCTCTGTTTAAAGGCTAAATGATGAGGATTAATGAGAAGTTAGCTATTGATCATTTGCAAATTGCCTTTCTTTTACAGCTTAAAAAAGAGACCTGGAAATCTGGGTTTGACTGTCTTTTCCCCAGGAAACTTTTAAAAATGTGTATAACTGTGTTGAATTATAAATACAATTGGCAAAACAATCAGCTCTGTTTGGCTTATTAGACACAGGCCCCAAAGTAACAGCAAGGTTTTATTTGAAGCAGTGCCCCTGGTGTTAAGGTTGTACTTCATATGAGTTCTAAAAGGATAAACACAACTTGCAGTGGGAGGAATAAATAGGAATAGCTTAGTATGTTGCATGGGAAGAAAGAGGGAAACACCCATTTCAAATAAACTTTCTCATGACTTGCCTTTGGTATGACAGGAAATTAATCATAGCAGTGGATGAATCTGTCAATTTTACTTCCTTCTACATTTTGTTCTCTTCTCTTCTCTCTCTTTTTACATCTGAAATCTACTCTCTTTCTGGATAAATGTACATAGCTCTCTAGAATGATTTTTTTTGGACATGATTCTAAGCTCCATGGAGCCCCAGTTTGAATGTGGAGCCCCACATGCACAAAAACTTCCCATTTCTCTGCTATGCATTGTAGGATGTTTTGTATATTGACTGTGAATGTGTAATTTCAAATTACAGATCAGGCAACAGTAGGTGTGCTAATCTGGGATGTGTGTCTGCTTTGGGTGAGCCCCAAATATCAAATCAAAGCATGTCACTTCAGAGGTATTTATACCTCTCTAGAAGTGAAAGGGATCTTGTCTTAAGTGAAAGAAAGCAAAGCAAGCTACTCTTAAAGCTAAGGACACACTTCAGAAAGATGTTTTTACAGTCCCTCTCTTGCTTTCTCTCTCTTGAAACCAAACGTGGTACCCCACGTACCATGTAGCCTAATAATTGGCAATATTTAATAATTTGGCCTTAATGTGGCCTTACACGAAAGCTGCAGTAGACCAGGGATCCCTGAAAAATCCCAGGGACACTCTGGCTGGAAAAAGCTTAGTCATGCATCACTTTAAGGAGAGGCCATGGGAAATTCCAAATCTCAAGGCAACACATAGTTCAAACCAGACCCAAGGAAATGTTCTCAGAGTATACTTGCTGGCAAACGATAAATCCCATCAGCAGTAGTTGAGACATCCTTTGTCTGTATGCTTCATCCTACCTCCCCCATCTTTGCTGCCAGTCTGCTCAGAGACTTTGGACTATGGGACAGGTTGTATAACCCACAACAAATCCTCTCACTATTCCCCTATCCACACACACAGTCACACAAGAAGCATTCATGCATGGCTATAGAAAGCAGTAGGAAGGACTTGGATAGGGAAATGGCCTTTATTTCGAGCACCAAAGATGTTCTATAGCAAATACTCTCCTTGCCCATACTAATGCATGAAGAAGTGCCAATGCATGAGTAAGACACATGTGACCCTCAAGAAGAGAATTAGGTTGTTCAAGTGCAGAGCTTGTGCATTATACTCTCCTTCATGGGAACTTCCATATCATAGTAACTTCCTTAACATCTTAAACCTTTTCTCTACAAAATAATAATAATAATAATAATAATAATAATAATAATAATGAAATAAAATAAAAAATGAAGGCTATACTGTAACTGGCTATTTCTGGGGGAGGGGGGAAGAAATGCTGGGATTGTGTTGAATCAGATAAACAGCAAAACTTGATGGAAGCTAATTGTGCAACCAGTTTCAGGGCAATCACAGTAATTCATCTCTGTGGAAAGAAATTTTAAGAAATTTCTGCACTATGATCTGAATGGTTAGCACTTTTCAACCATTTATTGGGGTTTTTTTTTCCTCCTGATATTGAATGGTGTAAAAAAGTAGATTCTGAGTACCCAGGTGGATACTGCTTTTGAGCACATAATGCCTGCTGTGTTTTCTCCTTGTAGTGTCCAGAAAGCTTTTGAAGTTTACTTTTGCTTTTAAGTGCTGCCAAGTCTGCCACAGTTAAGTGGGACACCAGCCAGGCCAATGCTAATGAGACAAATTGACATTTAGCAAAGGATTTGTTGTTGCTGTCAGCCTGCATCCATACAATGGAAACAACCCATGAGTCATAATTACCCATAACTGCTTTGTATCACATTTCAGATCAATATTCAAGACATTAAAAGGCCAATAATGTTACAGCAAATGAGCCGAAGGCTGAACTGAAATGCCTTGATAAGACTGTTTCTTCAACTCCCCCTTTCAGTAAGTGGTTGCTTATTTTAAGGCTAAATGCCTTGCATGTTACAAAGCAAATTGTCTCCTCAATAGAATTTTAGCAACTCAGCAGTGTGTATTTCTGTATTGTCCAGTACTGGGGTCTTCAGGATAGCAAGGCTAATTCCCCCCAAAGAGGAGAAGGTTTAACATAAATAGAAGAGAGTTGCCATAGATTAGCAGCTGATTTCAATTGCTCCCATATTGAATTCTCCCCACTCTCAAATATGAAGACATTTCTGAATGTCACAAATTCATTCAAAAGTAAAGTATGCCCCTTTGAGTTGTCTGTTAATTTATGGCAACCCCATGAATTTCAGAGTTTTCTTAGGCAAGTAATACTCAGAGGTGGTTTGCCATTACCTTCCATGATGTAAATATAGTAGGTACTGCTATTTTCAGTATGGAGTATGCAGTATGGAGAGGATCATTTTGTGTGCTTGTCTCCTGTACAGATAAGAACAGTAAGGAGAAAAGAGGTGGCAACCCTAATTCAGTACCAATATGATTAAATCCACAAGGATTTAAAACCAGACTTAAGTACAGTTGACCCTCTGTATCCACCTTGTCCACGTCCATGAATTCAACCATACACAGCTTGAAAATATTCCCCCTCACACACACACACACACACACACACAAAAAAAAAACCCAAAAAGCAAACCTTGATTTTGTAATTTTAGATAACATACACCATTTTACTACACCACTGTATACAATGGGACTTGAGCATCTATAGATGTTGGTATCCATGGGGGGTCCTGGAAGCAAATCCCAGCAGATACCAAGGGCCCACTGTACTCAAACTCCCAGGTTGGTTTTCATTTCTCTCCTGTTTGAATGTTCAAAATCTCAAGTTCTTTCCATCCTGAATATGAAGAAATGTGTGACTTTCCCCAAGTTTTTACCAGAAAAGAGCTGAAATAAAATTCTTTCCCACCCCTATAGGTAACAGGCAGTAGCTATCCAGGATCACCAAATTCCCTGGCCAAAGAATTCCCAAAGGATGCTGTATTCACCTTTGTCTTCACTTAAGAAGGAAGCTGAACAAAGTAAAATAAATGGAGTCAGAATATCTGAAACCCATTTCTTGCATTATAAGTACCTGGAAGTAGTTGATAAGTGGAATCTACTTATTTCCAGTCCATGCTGCTCCCATATTTTAATCTACTGTATACCCCTGTTCCATTCTGTTTCCATATTAATTTAGAATAAAGCAAATCCTCTCAAAATACAGATTTAAAATAAAAGCATATTTTGATAGGTATGTAGTGCTGAGAACTATTCTGCAATATTCAGAGAAGTGTGAAATCTGGTGCATTGTCTTCTGTCAGGTGTGGTTCAGATTCATTTGAGAATTAAACAAATACTGAATTCCTTAAGCATCTTTATTTGGCAGGGTAAAGCTTTATTCAGAAGGAATCAATTTGCTGGCTGGGGAATTATAAGGCTTGTAGTCCAAACCGTATCTTTTCCAGGCTCTAAAGAAATGCAAGATATCTCTTTAGTTCCCACCAGCCAGAGGTCCAGAAGAATGGATACCCCACAAGCTGAAGCTCTCCTGTGATTTCAGACATCTCTAGTATAATGAGAAAAAAAAAGAATATTTGATCCACTGCATAAGTTCATGTACACATGGAACCCAGAAGTCTTAGTCAGAATGTGTCTGTTGACCAACCATGGTATCCACCATTAAATGGAGTCTTGTATACTTGCTGGATTGAGAGGCACTTCTTTGCTTTTTGTGAACCTTCCCTTTTTCGATATTTCTTTGATGCTGATAAAAGCTGCCACTTTTTATGGCCAATTGAATAACTTTCATCTACCCTCTCCCAACTCCATTCACTCCAATCCTCCTTTGATCTAAAGAAAGGGCTTCCTCTGTTTTGCTTTCCACTATTTCTCATGCTTTAAAAAACATTTTTCTAACAGAGAATTTTTAGGGACTAAAGGGATTCCCTCCCGTCTTTCTGATGGAGAATGTTTTTGGGGTGGGTGACTGGAGTGGGAGTCATATATTTGACCTGGCCAGTGCACCTGCATTAAAATCAGTTTCTTCCTGAATAAATAACAAGGTCAACAGGACACCTCCTTTTGATGAACAGAGAAAATGGGTAATTAGCTAGAAAATGTTGTCATTGCAAGGCCTTTGTATGCGATACAAGGTCAATACAGTACTACAATTCCCAATATTTTAATTATTATTATTTTTAAGGGGAAGATATGATTCTGGGGACAACCTCATGGTGGTGCTTGAACCACTTAAGACAGGTGCTGAACCTAGAATCATAGAACCATAGAATAATAGAGTTGGAAGAGACCTCAAGGACCATGTAGTCCAACCGCCTGCCCTGCAGGAATACATGATCAAGACATTCCCAACAGATGGCCATCCAGCCTCTGTTTAAAAACCTTCAAAGAAGGAGACTCCACCACACTCCTAGGCAGCACATTCTACTCCAAATAGCTCTTACTGTAAGGAAGTTCTTCCTAATTTTTAGGTGGAATCTCTTTTCCTGTAGTTTGAGTCCATTCCTCCATGTCTTAGTCTCTGGAGCAGCAGAAAACAAGCTTGCTCTATCCTCACTATGACATCCCTTCAAACATTTAAACATGGCTATCATGTCACCTCTTAACCTTCTCTTCTCCAGGCTAAACATGTCCAGCTCCCTAAGCTGTAATTGTAACTGCAACAGCTAAGCGGTGTGTGATTTTATCAAATGGTGAAGGAATAATATTGTATGCTTCATGTGGTATGCCTTGTGCTACTGAATGAAAAACATTCAGATCTTTTTTAAGCAAGTAAAAGTAACTGTGGTAATTACTTTTAAGAAATACAGAAAACTACAAATGAGTTACTTTTTAAAAAGTGGCTTCACCCAACTAGCAGGCTGAACAACGATGCAGGAAGAAAATGTGAAGGGGACGTTTACTAGAAAAAGGTAGAACTAGAAGATCTGTAAGGGTTCCTCCAAATGTTTGGGGAGCTTTGGCATTGTGTCTCTGTAGCACGCTGTGCATGCATTTGCTGTTGCCATTGTATGGATTTCCACTTGCCAGGGAATTTAGGCACTGGTGTTTAGAAGAAGTAGAATCCTGCTGTTCTCACAGAAATCACCCTTCCCTGTTGAATTAATGGAGGGCACATTGCATATGAGCATAAAAGCAGAAGGACCAGGGGGGGAAATGAGTATAAAAATGAATCCATTTCCAATTCAGTACCCTTATATTCAGTTTGTTCAGATCTTTTGGAAGAGGACCCTTCTCTTCTTCATAAGCAAAAATAGCTGGAAAAGGAAAGGGTACATGTCCCAGAACAGCAAAACATGGAAAGAGTGGATTACAAAGCATGTCCTTCAGAGATGTGTGTGTGTGTGTGTGTGTGTGTGTATTTTCAGAATCATCTTTGTCTTTGCTTTATTTCCTGGGGCTAGAGGAAAGGCAAACATCACCTCTTTGAACTATAGCACTTGAGCTCTCTAGCAGAGAATCCTATGTACCCCACTATACTACAACACTCAGGATTCCATAGGATGGCCTGATGGCATTTGGAATGGAATCAGGTTTATACAATTTCGTAGTATAGGTACACTCTCTGGCTGACTAAGCCCTTTTAGAGAAGCACGGAATGGTGCAGCATTCTGTTTCAGATGCACACTGTACCTCAGAATATCCAGTGGCAGGGACAACCACTGTGGGAAAGGGATCACCTTCAGGTCCCAGCTGTGGGGAGTTTCCAGGAACCTCTTGTTGGCCACTGCTTTAAACAGAGTGCTGGACTACATCAGTTTCATCTGGCAAAGCAGCTCTTTTATTTGCATGATCATGGTTGGCCCGTGGCAAATCATTGTCTCATAGCCTCATTATGCCTACATTAAAAACCTAGTCTACAGGGTTGCTATGAAGACGAATGCAATAATTACTGTAATTATATCTAAAGAGAGGAGGAGGAGGAGGAGGAGGAGGAGGAGGAGGAGGAGGAGGAGGAGGGATGAATAATCATGATCAAGATAATTCATAACCAAGATGAGAGTAGAAATAGGCTACATTTCCCCCCAAAGCATCCATTTAAGTTCTGAAAGCTGTATCCCTTTTGTTAGTAGGAAAGAAAGAAGGAAGGAAGGAAGTCACTACAGCACCTTCCTCAAGATGGTGCCCTTCAGATATGTCAGACTACAACTCCCACAATCTCCATCCAGCATGTCTATTGGCAAGCTGAACATTTTCTCTTACATTATCAGTTTGAGTTTGCTTCAGACTACCCCCTCCTGCTAAAAGACAGTTTTCCTATTTATTTAACATTTATTAATTAAAATATTTCTATTCTGCTCTCTGTCCCAAGATCTCAAGTCAACATGCAGCTAAAACTATATAAACAATTTAAAACAATCCCAGATGAAAATGATATTGAGCATATTGAGGATATTGAGAAGCTAGAACATGTCCAGAAGAGGGCAACCAGGATGGTGGGAGGTCTGGAACCATGCCCTATGAGGGTTTAGGGAGCTGGGCAAGTTTAGTCTGGAGAAGAGGAGGTTGAGAGGTAACATGATAGCCATGTTTAATTATTTGAAGGGATGTCATCCTGAGGATGAAGCAAGCTTGTTTTCTGCTGCTCCAGAGAGTAGGACACGGAGCAACGGGTTCAAACTACAAGAAAAGAGATTCCACCTAAACATTAGGAAGAACTTCCTGACAGTAAGAGCTGTTCAAAATTAGAATACACTGCCTCGTAGTATGGTGGAGTCTCCTTCTTTGGAGGTTTTTAAACAGAGGTTGGATCTGTCAGGAATGATTTGATTGTGTATTCCTGCATGGCAGGGGGTTGGACTGGATGGCCCTTGAGGTCTCTTCCAACTCTATGATTCTATGATAGAATAATTTAAATAGGATAAAAGGATATTAATCAGATCACCAAGTTAGAACAGCAGAAAAGGCCAAAACTGTATTTTAATTGTTTCCTTATGCAAATAATATTCACTGTTAAGCAAGCCAATCATGACCCCAGTTTTGGAGCATCATCACAATAGTAATGGTCAAAAAAACCTTAAGTTCCAGTAGCAAGTTCTCATACTTTTCCAGAATTCAAAAGCATACAACTCAGAGTTTTAATTAAAACCATTATTTTCCCTGTTTGCAACAGACATGGTGCCATTTGAAGTCTATTGGTACAAGAAATATTTATGCAGAAATAACTATATTCCTTTGTAGGCATCTCCAAAAGTTTTCTCCTTCCTTCTGGGGGGCCTCTCCAGGGAGGTTTAAAAATGGAAACATATAGCAGGGTTTTTTTTTAATCCTTTTGTTCTTTGGAAGTTAGGCAGCTTGAAGTTCTCCTGCAAATTTACAGAGGTGTATGGCAAATGGGGTCTATTGTGGAAATAGGGCCAAATGAAAATTTCTTGAACTCCCAAGGGATGGGAGAAAAGAAAAGATGTTAATGCAATTACTGCTGATAAAATTATATGTGTGGGAGAGAAATTAGCACATAATCTTGGAATTGTTCATTACAACGATGTTAATTACACAACAAAGTTATCCTCTTCTAATGAAAGGACTGAGGGAAAAGATGTAGTGGTGTTCCATTTAATTCAGAAAATGCATATTGGAGGAGAGTGGGAGAAAAAAAATATCCTGATCTGATGCCAGTGGGAATCTGGAATAAAACTTCCATAGTCAGGATAAATTAGCTGACAATTACACTATGAAATAACTGGAAGCTAAAATGTTGGAGAAATGTACAGTGTTGTTGAGCAGTGCTATTAATATCTTCCAACATTTTACAGGTGAAAAACAGGACACACGTGGCAGAGTAAGGACTTTATTAGACAAGGCAAACAACACAATAATAACATAATGGGCTGAAATTATCAGACGATGACGTTTTCTTCTCATGGCTAGCATGTGTGCCAGCCGTGAATAAGGAGTCACGTTTTATTCATGGGCTAAGCTGTGAATAGTTCCTCAATATCATTATTTTTTGCAGTATTAAGGAGCGTGCAAAACCAAGTCCTGCTGTAATCAAAAGAATACAATGTGAATGGACTTTCCCCCATTCCTGTTGCCTCCAAGGAAATTTCCAGGTGACAACATGAAACAAATAGACAGGATGCTCTTTTTATGTACTGTCCTATATTGCTGGCAAGTTTGTATGTATGTTTCAGGGCTTATCTGTGTATTAATTTGTTTAAAGTATTTTCGGTGTTTTTACATGGACTCGCATCTTCTTGTGAGAACCACTGAGATCTTGCGCGCTGGCCAACATGGAAGTAAGTGGACATTTCTTTTTTTAAAAAGCATTCTTTTTTATTAATGTAAATTATAAACCAAAAAATTAACATAATTTCAAAAACTTTCAAATCAAATAATATCATACAAATCATAATATACAAATCCTTAACACACCTTTACACACTTTTACAATTCTACTTTTAAACACTGTAATTCTAAAAAGCACACTTTCTCTCAATTTACATTTTCTCCTTCCTTTCTCATCTTCATACAAACCATCACCTCTCCATTGATGCCCCCTTGTCATGGGAGAGAGGCTTGCATAAGAAAAGCAGCTTTCATTCTTACATGTAGTAAAGTTCAACAAAAACTCCGAGACATGCAGAACAAGTGGTGGATCAATATAGCAAAAAAGACAATGCTGTGCAGATCTGGGGGATTCTAGAGGATTTTATGAAGCTCTTAAGGCAGTGTTTGGACCTACTTATCAGGTCCAAAGCTCCTTATACAGTACAGATGGTCAAACATTAATTACTGATAAAGCCTCCATCCTGAATCAATGGGCTGAACACTTTCAAGGTCTCTTTAGTGCCAACTGAGTAGTCCAAGCCTCAGCTATCCAACATATGATACAAAACTGGTGAAAAATGAATTGGACATAGCTCCCACTTTGGAAGAGACCCTTAAGGCCATACAGCAGATGAAAAACGGCAAGGCAGCTGGGATGGATGGAATCCCACCTGAAGTTTGGAAACATGGAGGTCATGTACTCCATGATAAATTCCACAAACTCCTTGTGAATTGCTGGGAAAAGGGGGAACTGCCATCAGATCTCCGAGATGCAGTCATCATCACCCTGTACAAGAAAAAAGGAGCAAAATCCGATTGCTCAAACTATCGAGGCATAACACTGCTCTCTATTGCTGGAAAAATCCTTGTAAGGATACTCCTGAACAGATTAGTTCCTGCCATTGCAGAAGAACTTCTTCCTGAAAGCCAATGTGGCTTCAGAGCCAATAGGAGTACTACAGATATGGTATTTGCCCTTAGACAACTGCAAGAGAAATGTAGAGAGCAGAACAAGGGTCTCTATGTAACATTTGTTGACCTCACCAAAGCCTTCGACACCATGAGTAGGAAAGGTCTGTGGCAGATCCTGCAACGACTAGGATGTCCCCCCAAATTCCTTAAAATGATTATCTTGCTACACAAGGGCCAGCGTGGTCAAGTCAGATATGGCGATGCTCTTTCAGAGCCCTTTCTAATAACTAACGGAGTGAAGCAAGGTTGTGTTCTTGCGCCAACTTTATTTACAATCTTCTTCAGCATGATGCTCCAAAGGGCTACGGCAGAGCTCGAAGAAGATGACGGCATCTATATACGTTACCGTACTGATGGTAGCTTGTTTAACTTAAGCCGTCTGAGGGCTCGAACTAAGACTCTAAACTATCTAGTCTGTGAGCTGCACTTCGCTGATGACGCTGCCCTTGTTGCCCACACAGAAGCAGCTCTGCAGTGCCTAACGTCCTGCTTCGCAACAGCTGCAAAGCTGTTTGAGCTAGAAATCAACCTGAAGAAAATTGAAGTTCTTTAGCAGCGTGCACCACAGGACGAACACCACCATCCCCACATTGCCGTCGGCAACTCTGTGTTCAAGTCCATTCAGCAGTTCACCTACCTGGGAAGCATCATCTCCTCAGATGCCAAGATTGACAAAGAGATTGATCACAGATTAGCAAAGGCATATAGCGCATTTGGAAGACTTTACAAAAGAGTCTGGAGTAATAAACACCTGAGGCGAAACACAAAAATCAATGTGTATAGAGCCATTGTACTGTCTATTCTCCTTTATGGGTCTGAAACATGGGTCACCTATCTCCACCACTTACGACTCCTCAAACGCTTCCATCAGCGCTGTTTACGCACAATCCTAAATATACACTGGACTGACTATGTGATGAATGTTGCTGTCCTTGAGCAAGCAGGGATCACCAGCATTGAGGCCATGATATTGAGAACACAGCTGCGCTGGGCAGGGCACATTTCTAGGATGGAGGACCATCAACTCCCAAAAATAGTACTCTACGGTGAACTCGCCACGGATCAGCGTAAAAGGGGCGATCCAAAAAAGAGATATAAGGACTCCCTGAAGCAACACCTCAGGCTTGGCCAAATTGACCATCAACAATGGTCTGCCCTGGCCTCACATTGGGAGGCATGGAGACACACTATCCACAATGCTGCAGCCTTATTTGAGAACTCACGCCGAACAAGTCTTGAAGAGAAACGACAATGCAGAAAGAATCAGAACCCCGATCACAGCCGCCCCGATTGTTTTAACAGAGGGGTGGGGTATAAATGAATTTTATTATTATTATTATTATTAACCCAGAATCATCACCCAAGGAGACCTTCTGCTGTGCTTTTTGCAACCGGACTTGTTTATCTCAGATTGACCTTTTCAGTCCTCAGCGCACTTGCACAAAGCATGGGATGAGTCCTTCCTGAATCTTTGTTTGTGAAGAAAAGCCAGAGAGAGAGTTAAAAAGAATAGTAGGGGGGGATATTGGGCAGCCTTATATTGTGCCTCTTGATATGGCAATTCTTTTTGTTTGTTCCCCATTGATGTTTATTGTTGCCTTTTGGTCCGCATATATAGCTCTAATCAATTTGTACATTCTGTTCCACATTCTATTTTTTCCAATATCTTTTTTATCAGGGGCCAGCTTATGCTATCAAAGGCTTTCTCAATATCTAAAAATATCATTGCTGCCTTCTTATCTGGGTGTTTCTTATAATATTCTATAGAATTCATAACAATCCTCATGTTATCTTTTATATGCTTATTAAACAGAAAGCCATTTTGTTCTTCTTTAATCCAGCTTGATAGTATTGTTTTTAGTCTATTCGACAATATTTCTGTAAATATTTTATAATCTTGGTTTAACAAAGATACAGGTGTATAATTTGTCACATCATAAGGATCTCTTCCTTCCTTGTGGATCAATATAATTTGAGCTTGTTTCCTACACACTGGGATTACATTATATTTTATACTATTTAATAGCTTTTGTAATGTCATTATAATTTGATATTCTAATGCTTTATAGTAATCCATTGGGAAACCATCTGATCCAGGTGTTCTACCAGTTTTACTTCTTTTTATTGCTGATGTTATCTCTTCTCTCGTTATAGGTTTATTCTATTTTTCTCTTTGATTTTCTGAAATTGACATTAATTTATTTTTCTTTGGGAATTCATTCATTATTTCTTTCTTGGAATAACTGAGTATAGAATTCAAAAAAAGTGTTTTTACTTGATTTTTGATCACATTTTTCTTTTCCATTGACCTTTATTCCTTGAATTGTGTTTTTTTCTTTTTTTCTTCTTCCTTAATTGGTGTGCTAACCATTTTCCGGGTCTATTGGCTTGCTCAAAGTACTTTTGTTTATTTTGTCTTAATTTTTCCCTGAGATCTTCTGCTAATATAATATCCATTTGTTTTTATAATATTTTTATCTCCTCATTAAGTTTTTTTCTTAAATGGATCTTTTCTTTATTCACTTTCTTTTTCTTTAATTAAGCTGTTTATTTTATTTATTTTCTCCTTTTCTATTCTTTTTTTAATTATCTTTTTAATTATCTTTTGCCATATGAAAACCCCCCACATCACTGCCTTTCCCGCTTCCCATATCCATTTTATGTCCATTCCTTCTGTGCTCTTTTCTTTAAAGTATAGATTAACCATCTCTTTTGCTTTATTCATGTCTCATCTAATCTTCAATTCCAATTCCATTTTTCACCCTGTAAAACAAGAGATATTGCATTATGATCCGACAAGTTTCTAGATAGTAATTCTGTTTTTGCTACTTTTGTTGCCCATGTTTTTGATATTAAAAACATGTCCAATCTCACCAGTGATCTATGTCTTTCTGAATAGAAAGTGAATTGTTTGGCTGATTTGTTTCTTAGTCTCCAAATGTCTTGCCGATCTAACTCTTCCATCAGGTGAAAAAAAATGCTTTTGGGAGTTTTCCTTGGTCTTTCTTTATTTCTTTTCCTGATTGCCTATCCATTTTTCGGTTAATCACTCCATTATAATCTCCCATCAATAATAATTGGTCATATTCTAGGGATTTTATTGTCATTATCAAATCCATGTAAAATTTTTGTTTTTTATCCAAAGGCCCATATATTTCTACAATTAGGTATTTTCTATTATTAATGTTTATTTCTACACAAATTTGATGCCATTCTGTATCACTGTAAATTTCTTTAGATTCTAATTTTTTATTTATGTAAAGAACCACTCCTTTCTTTTTTGTTTTTGCTGATGATATGTATTCCTTACCCAAGCCTCTATTTTTTATTAAATGTTTGTCAGTTTGTTTGATTCTGGTCTCCTGTAAAGTAAGTGGACATTTCTTTTAAACGAACATGCATGGGCCAATTAAAAGCATTAATATATTGTTAATGAAATGTAACACGAAGGTAAGTGTTACTGTCATGTGACCTTTAATCCTGTTCTTAAAACGCAAATAGTGGTTGTCTGATAATTTCAGTTATGATGCCATGATGTTTCCACCTTCCTTACGCACATTATTACAGCATTTTAAAATGCTAGTCTGACATTGTCTTAACACCAGAGTGTACTCAAAAGTCCAAAGTCTAGACAAGAGGTTAAAAGTTATTAATCAGGAAGGGCACACCAACCGACCGTTTTCAGCATGAAAACCCTGCTATTTATGTAGTGAAATTTAGGAAAGCTTGGGGAAAAAAAGGAAAAACCCAAATGAGCCAATGGGGAAGGGTAAAACTCTACTCTGTCCTCTGCTTTCCCTCCTGCTGGGTTAAATTTACTGGGCTGGGTTAAATTTACTGGGCAACTGGGCAAAGGTAGTTGCACAGTGCAACTACCTTTGCACTGTGAACTCAGGTGTGTAGCAATTGAAGTAAGCAAAAGACAAGGGGGAAAGTGGAAAGAGTATAGAGAAACCAGGACATTTTAAAAGCAGCTAAGAAAGTGGGATGGCAAAATGTTAATTAGGGTTGTCTCTGTCAGATTAGTGTATTTGGAGGGTATATCATTATATAGTTATGGAAAAATATGTGATTTATCCAGATGGTTGGAGAGAGAAACAAGGTTCTTATAGGATGATCAGATACCCTAGCAAACAGAGGATAGTTCTTTATTTGACAGTATTTCAAGGAGTAATCCTCTGTTTAAAGGCACTCTGTTTAAAGGCTTAAAAAGCTGGCCATTCCAGGTTATGTTTAAAGATAAGGAACCATAAGAAGGAGAGAGCAGGGGCCTTGAATTTGCCCATCAACCATTAGCATTTGGAGAAGAGACTGAGCAAGCATATAGATCTCCTGTTCCCAGGCTTTCTCACTATGGCAAAGTGTATTAGGTTACTACTAAATGGTAACCCTAAAACAAGCATGGGAATCATGTGGCCTTTCAGATGTTGTTGGGTTTCAATTCCCAACAATCCTCTCATTTTATTATTCCCACCCCCACCTAAATCCAGTGGCTAGTCGCAACCAGATTGGACCAAGTAAAGCAACAGGATATACGTCTGTGTTGATTAGTCATTCAGCCATTTATTCACCAAGGCTTCTTTGGTGAGCCTACTTGATTGGATTAAGGCTACAGTGATTCTTTCTAATTTTGCAACTATATGTATAGAACAGTGTGTACAAATTTTATGCAAATCTGTGCCCTCTTTTACCCTCTTCTTTGGTGATGTGCATTGGTGATGCATAAGTGGCAAGCCTAACTGACTAGTTACATTCTCATGGGCCTTCCCAGAACATGTATTGAGGCTAGGGACTTAATGTACAACCAAGCTAATGAGTCTGCCTTGTTTATCCCATTTTTTCCTTTCTGTACTGGCGAATGAGAGGGCATTGTTGGCTGATCATGCTACACAGCTGTGTGCATCCTTCTGTTAATTAGAAACCAGAGGCAATTATTCTGAGGACAAGCTTGCTTCTGTCTTCTGTTACTAATGTATAGGCAGCACACTGGTGGATCTTTTGGTCCAATACAAATTAGGTCTTTAATTAGGCTGCTTGCAACAAGAAGCAGGTTTCCTTCTGTCTGATCTGTTTACCAAGGCATAGAAATCAGAGCTGCAAATGGCTCATAGAATCATAGAGTTGGAAGAGACCACAAGGGACATCTAGTCCAACCCCCTGTTATGTAGGAATACACAGTCAAAACTCCTGCCAGATGGTCATCAACCTTTGTTTAAAACCCTCTAGAGAAAGAGACTCCACCACACTTCAAGGCAGCATGTTCCACAGCCGAACAGCTCTTACTGTCAGGAAGTTCTTCCTAATGTTTAGGTGGAATCTCTTTTCCTGTAGTTTGAATCCATTGCTCAGAACTTGTGCTTTTCTCCTGAGAGAAACAGTGAGACATAAGAAACACCATGGTAGCCCTGCTTTCCAACAAAGAAGCCCATCAGTTCTTCCTCCAATGAAAAGTCCTATTCTTTCATTTAGAAACTGCATGTCCCCATTGCTTCCTCTCACACAACTCAAAATTAAGATCTGAGGCATATATGCAGAAAACTTACTGGAGTGTCTCAGCTTTCTTGAAACTTGCAGGGTTCTGTAATGAACAGTACTTTATGAAATCCACCCCAGTGGTTCAGGCCTCTCAGTGCATAAGATGGACTAAAAATGGGCAAGCATCCTTTGATTTAATCATATTGGTTCAGTGCAATTAGAGTTGACCCTTTAAAATAATGGGATTTACCTATATGTTGCCTTACTATTCAACAATTAATACAATGGGTATGTTCTTTTTGGGTATAACAAATGAAATTCAGGCCTCTGGTTCCAGCAAGTGCAACTGCTAATTGCATCTCATCAAATCTGCCCTTTAGTGTTTTTTTTTTAAAAGACTACAAGCAATATAATAACTTCAGACAGCTCTTAACTCCTGAAATCTCAGCATCTTGATCAATGGGTTTAATAATAGCTTTTAGTTCTGCTTTTATGACAAAGAAATACTTGTCTCCAGAAGAGGGGTTGCCCAAACTCTGTCGGAATAGGATCCAGCACCAGGAGAGCTCCTGTCTTGTTTTGGCCATAGCACAAGACCAGACCCTCAGGAAGGAATGCAGGGTGTTAGGGAGCCAAGAGAATCACAGGAAAAGTGTGGCACCAGCAAGGAAGTTAAAGAGACAAAGGTCTTTTTCAAACAGGGTAAAAAAAACCCCAAGAAGATCAGGAGAAGACAGGGCTGTCGCGCTTACAGAGCCCCATTTCAGACAGCTCCATCCTTCTCTGTCCTCCTCCCGACCTCCTCCCGGCCTTTTCCTGTTCTGCGGGCACCACTTTTTATTTACAGAGGGGAAGGTTGGGAGGAGGTCAGGAGGAGGATGGAGGAGGACTGCATCACCTGAAACAAGGCACTGTAAGCGTGACAGCCCAGTTCTTCTCCTGACCTCCTTAGGGATTTTTTTTTACCCTGTTTGAAAAAGTCCCTAGTCAGTTCAGTCCAGGTCATACACAATCCATCAATAAATCCAGGCAACAGTCCAAAGAGAGATCCAAGAGTGTCGTCCATAGTCTAAGGTCATCAGGCAGCAGAACAAGAACATGAGGCTCAAAGATTGCTTCCACCATGAAGGTTGGTTGTTCAGCAACAATTTCTTGAAGGAGGTGCCCAGCTGTTTATGTCTGCCTTCCACAGGTGCTGTTTGCTGAGCATTTTACATATAAGCACTTGGAGTGTCTCCACACCTTCTTTTCTCGACAACGCTCTGCTGGAGTAGGTACTGCTAGGTCTCTGTCTCTGTCTGTGTCCATAACAGAGGGCTGTGACTGCTGGGAGTGGGGTGGTCTCTGTCTCAGGCACTGGCATGTCTTCCTGTTGCTCTGTCTCCCTGTCTGAACACCCACTGTCTGTGTCAGAGTCTGCACCTGCGTCCTGGAGGCAGGGCATGACAGCTTGTGTACAATATGGAACAGCAGAAGCAGAAGTACCATGAAACCAAAAGTTGATTCTCCACCCCTGCAGTATAGGGATGGAAAGAATATGCAAAATTATTTGAAATATGGACAAAAAGCTTGTTTCTCAAGCATTATGAAATCCCAGAGAGAAGAAACCTGGCCTGAACAGAATCTGTGCAGTTGTAGACTTATTCTGCATTTGCACCTCCCCAATCCCCCCAGAAAACAGCATTTCTGCACAGGCAGAAAAAACTGTTTCCTGTACAGAAAATGATGTTTTCTGTGCAAAAAGGCCATGTGCAAATTTTGCATGGAATAAATCCCAAACTATGAATTGTCACTGCACGTTTCTTGCAATGGAAAGAAAATTGAGGAAATAACTTGTTTCCTTTGAGAAGGAAATTAGCAAAGAACTAAATTCCTACTACGGCATTGGATGCACTGCCTGCCCTGCTCCTCAGTGACTTAAGAAGAAATACTTTACATTACATAATATGTAGACATAGAAATATGACAAAACAATGCCATAGATGTTATAGTGGAATGACATCACTGACTATGCATGCTGGGAAGAGGTCGGCTATTAAAATGGAGCCTGAGTGCTCTAATTTCCCATGCGCTGAAAGTCATATCCAAGTTGGCTGCTAGCCACACTGCCAATCAAAGTGAGGAGGGTAAGCTGGAATAACTCAGCATGTGACCTAGAAATTGCATATGGCCTCACCCTTCTAACATGTGGACAGATTTTTGGCTGAAACAACATTGTCTGATTACAGCATGCATTCTAGCAGATCATTCAAGAGTCTGCTTCCAATGCAGCATCAGGAAATTAAACCGGGGGGGGGGGGAGGCTCTCTTGAAGAAGGATGCTGGACAATTTTCATTTCCTTTTATAACCCTGTTTTTCTGTACATTAGTTGCTCTGAAACCACAGAGAACATCAGTGTGAGGAGTCAGAATTAATCTTGAACAGATTAAGTCTTCTAAGGGGAAGGTTTATTCTTTGTTGTATGTTTGTGTCCTCCTGTGAAATTATTAAGACTAATGTGTACCTCAAGGACAGCACAGCCTCATCTTCTCCCTTGGCATAGTGCAATGTGCAAAAGAGATTAGGAGAAAATGGAAAATAGAATAACATCCCCTTTGTAGGTGAGTAAGTGCTGGACAGTTCTGGCAAGCAATGTTATGAATGCCTGGGAACATGTGGCACAGAGAAGTGGCTCTTAAAAAAGAAAGTAAAAGAAAGTTCTTTCAGGAATTTTAAGGGACTGAATACACATCTGCACAGACAAACACACATGTACATATTCTGTCTCTCCCTCTCTCTCAGGACTTTATCAGACACGGCAAAAACCATGGCATTAGGATGCAATGATAGCAGAAAGGGCAGAAATTATCAGATGTTGTCATTACTTACCCATTCCCGCTGTGTCACACTGGCGCAAATGAGGCATCGCTTTTTACTGATGGCTTAGCCCATCAATAAAAAGTGATGCGTCATTTGTACCAGCACAATGCAGTGAGAACAGCTGAGCAAGGAGGACTTCTGATAATTTTGCCTTTTGTGCTACTGTCATGTCCTAAATGATGCATTTTGTGCAAGATTTGGCTTGTCCGTTAAAGTCCTCGCTCTCACTCTCACTCTCACTTTCACTCTCTGCTCTATCTATCTATCTGTCTATCAGTCACAACCCAATGATATTCTAAAGTTGGCCAGTGAAGTCTTTAGGATCTGATTTGCAGATCATTGTATTCTCACCCCATGCTTTCCCTTTCAGAAGTGTATTTTAGTTTCACTCAATTTGAATATACTTATATACTCATGTATAAGTATAGAAATTTTAGTTAAAAAACTGTCCCCCAAAATCTGGGTTGACTTATCCACAGGGCAATGTAAGTGCTGTACCTTGACTCTTATCGAAAGAGGAACCATCGTCTTCTCTGAGTAGACTGGCAAAAGGTGAAAGTTTACCATCCCAGGAGAACCTAAAAGAAGAACCACCCCCTTCTACTTTCTCCATTGCAGCGACATTTCAGGCCTTTTTAAATGTCTGGGTGGGAAAATGGTGATGGTGGCAGCTCTTTGGTGCTTCCCCTCAAAGGAGTGCTGAGAGGAATCAAGCTTTGAAGGATTTGAATAAGATGTTTATGTATGTTTGAAAGCTTTTCTGGGTTAAAATCAGGCAAAGTTATCACATTAAAGTTAAAGGCTGTAATCGCTGCTAATGTAATCACCATTTTCTTTGCTTTGCCTTCACATCCTTTTCGACATGTACATTTTTTTTTTTAGCCTCACCAGCACCTGGTCGCCTCCCCAACACATCACATAGCCACCATTAACTATAATTCCTTCCTTATGCAGCTAGCCTTTAGGGGGAGGACAAACAGATTTACTGAAATTTTGTAAATTCTTTGGCATCATTTTCCTTTGCTTCACCCTTTACATGCCCCTACATTTCCCCCTCAACTTATCAAAATCCATAATTTTGACCCCCAAACCTGTCCTTGACTTATACATGAGGTCAAACTATACACAAGTATATATGGTACTCTTCAAAACCCTTCTCCTATTTGCTATGAAGAGTAAAGGGGGCTTTAGGTAGTGTAGGGCTTTCTTGCTTGCCTCTGCTCTCTTTCACACCATCTATCAAGCTTTTCTCATTTGCTTAATTATAGATTATAATGCATGATCATCAGTATATCTAGGCCACCACACCACGTGACACCCCCCCACACACACATTCCCAGCTGTCCGTGGTCACATAGAGATTCCTCCTCCCCCTCCTCCTTCTTCCAAGATGGCAAATAAAAGCTATGTTGTATTATTTCTCTGTCTCAGAGCAGGCAACTGTGGGGAGGCAAGGGACCAATTTTCCCTCCTCATATCCCTCCTGTGGTCCACCTCACCACCAAGCCTAAATACCTTAATTTTCTTCTGCAGCCACTCTCAAAATGGCTGGAGGAAGAGATGCACTTTCATTTCCTGTCACCATTTTGAGAGGTACTGCACAAGTTTCTCTTCAGGCCATCTCAATATGTCAACAGGAAGTGAAGGCATGTCACCATTTTGAGAATGACTGAAGAAAACAAATATTCAGGGGAGCTTGTGGCTGGTGAGATGGTCATATTTTGAATATTTTCATGTGTTTGAGGAGGTTTCCTGTGTGTATAGAGAAAAACTTGCCCCTGAATCATGCCAACTTAAAAGCAGAGGGGGGTTGGGAACTGGTGGGGGCTTCTCAGGCTACAAAAGTGAGGTTCAGGAGCCCCATGCAGCCTGGGAAATGCACATTGCCCACCCCTGCTCTGTGTGAGCTCTCATAGGACTTTGGCAACTCAAATATATGTTCAGAATAAAAGTTTAGTTGCAATTAGCAAACTTTTCAACTACATGTCTTATATGTTGCCTGTTTGTCTTGAGTTTTACTAAAGTTCATCTGAAAGAGATATGCAAGGAATTTTCTCTGAAAAATGTAATCTTAATTGAACTCGTTTTCATCTTGCCCAAAAAGGAGCTAATACGTCAAGACACTCTCCCACATTGAAAAGGGGTGAATTTCCTCAAAGGATACAACAATAAATAACAGAGTTTGTCATACCAGAAATGGAGACAAAAACCACACAGGATCTTTGCATGCAATAAGTACATTGATCCCAATGGAAGAAACACTCACTAAAAAAAAGAGGATGTCGTAACTCATCTAGTCCTGCCATTACATTTAGTGCCAAAAAAGAGGAAAGGTTGTAAACTGGCTAAGTAAAGATCATGAGACTGCTAACCAAAGGGGATTAGTCAGTAGACACTTTAAGGGAACTTGAATCTGGCAGCATGGACAGGAGGTAATTGCTCTCCTCCTCCCCAATCTGGCTGAGGATGGCAATGCTTCAACCAATTGGATCAAGGGAATAGGAAGATGACAGCAGCCTATTGGAGAGCCAGATCCATGAGACAGGCAAGGAAATGATTTAGGAAGCTTTCTGTTTCTACTTGTGATACAGGTGAAACCCAAGATGTCTCGTGGGGCCAGATTTTGTCTGTTTCAAAAGAGTGGGGTCCTTACAATGCCAGATTGCCTTGTCTCAGTGGAAGCTGTGGTGGAGTGGGGAGGATCTGCTACCCTCACATTTTTTGGAGATGCTTACATATATCTCTTCCCCTTTTGGTTGGGGTTCCACAAGGTTCTGTTATGGGCCTTTTGTTGTTTTCACTATACACTGTCTTTTGTTAATCTTATTTCATATGGCATTCAATATCACCTTTATGCCGATGATACTCAGCTGTATTTCTCCACTCCAGAACTTTTTTCTGACATTGAACATTGTATTACAGCATGTTTTTCAGCTATCTCAGCATGGATGTTTCATTGTTGCCTAAAACTTAACATGGTAAAGACAGAGCTACTTATTTTCCAAAACCTTCTTTACAACATACATTCTCCATCACTGTTAATAATGTTCCCATTTATTTTGTGAAGTACGTAGTCTTTGCTTTATTTTTAACTTTTCTTTGTTTTTTTATTCCTCACATTGAGGCTGTAGCAAAGCACATTGATTTTTTCTTTATAACATTGCTAAAATCAGATCCTTTCTTTCTGTTTCCTCTGCTAAGACCTTAGTTTATGCTTTGGTCATTTCCCACCTTGATTATTGTAATCTTCTTTTGACTGGTCTTCCATTATCTCACCTTAGTCTGGTTTCCATTCAACATTCTGCTACTAAGATTATCTTTTGGGCCTCTTGTTTTGTTCATGTTACCCTACTTTTGATATCTCTTCACTGGTTAGGATTCAATACAAGTTTCTTGTTTTAATCTCCGGAACCGCCTCCGCCCATACAATCCTCCCCGTGCACTCCGGTCCTCTGGGAGGAATTTGCTTCAGCCACAAAAATCTAGGCTGTCTGCAACCTCCCAGAGGGCCTTTTCGGTAGTCGCCCCCAAATTGTGGAATGACCTGCCGAATGAGATCCGTCAGATAACGAGCCTGAGTGGCTTTAAAAAAGCACTAAAGACGGATCTCTTTCGGCAGGCCTTTCCTAATTAGATCCCGGCCTCAGGGGATCCTGGCCTCTTCTAGGCTGCTGGCCATTTATTATATTTTATTGTATTTATAGTTTTAAATGTGATTTTAGATTAGTTGTTTTTAATTTATATTTGTTTAATGTTTTTTTATGGGGGAGGGTGGGAGTGGGGGTGTTTAGGGATTTTATTTGTATTGTATTTTAAATTCTGTAAGCCGCCCCAATTGTTTTAACAGAGGGGCGGGGTATAAATAAATTTTATTATTATTATTATTATTATAATGTTCAGAGCCCTACACAATCTAGCTCCTTCCCCTCCATCTTTCAGCCCTTATTTCTTTTTACCAGCCTGATTGAGATCTGTGCTCTAGGAACTCTAAGCTTCTCACCTAGCCAAGAGTTTTCTCTTCCTTTGGCAGGACCCACTGTTGTTGTTGGTTTTTGGTTGTTGTACTTGTTGTTGTACTTGTAAAGTGTTGTGTGCATTGATTTCTGTTGTATGTGGGGAAATAATAATTGTAATGTAAAAGCAATCTTGTGTACCTCATTCACAATCTTAGATAAGTCTAGGGTTTTTTTCCCTGCATGCATTTTGTTCTCCCAAAATTCCCTTCTCTTACTTCACTGAGCACTTCCAGCCAACTGGAGTGCTGGGTCATTCTACACATGACCTAAATTTGAATTTTATTGCTTTTGTGTAAGCTCCTCTTCTGAATCTGACTATCCATGAGGATGGATGTATCTTAGCCATCTTAAGCTTTCTGAAACAATGCCATGATGTTTCACCATGCAGCCTTCTATCGTTGTGGGCTGGTGAGTCTTTCCTACCCTATTCTTAGTCAGTTTAGGAACCTCTTTTTAAGTTTGTTTTTAGTATGTAGATTGAGACTGATATACCTTCAGTAAACTTTGTTTTGCATTTTAAACTGACTCCTTTGTTTTTGTAATGAGTCTAATTTAACTGGGGTATCCCAGACCTCTGATGATAATTGAGCTTAAGTCTGCTTCCTAAGCGCATTCTGCATAAACACGAAGTCAAAAGTGACTGAATGATTTTAACTCCTTTTTTAAAGGAAATAATTCTTGTTGTTTTTAAAGGACTAGATCCTGGAATTTTTAAATACAATTTTATTTTAGACTCATTACCTTCCCAACAATTTCTTAAAACAAGAAATAAACAACAACAAGAATAATAATACTGTATGCCTGTAGGAAACACTATGTCATTTTTTAATATGGTGGATGAAGTTGAAAGAGGTGAAGCAAAAAAGGGAGAAGAGACACATTTTTATAAATACAAATATATATCTGTATTTGTGAGAGCCAGCATGATGTAGTAGTTTGAGCATTGGGCTAGCACTCTGGAGACCAGGGTTTGAATCCTTGCTCAGCTATGGAAACCCACTGGGTGACACTCTCTCAGGCTCAGAGGAAGGCAAGGGCAAAACCTCTGTGACTAAATGTTGGCAAGAAAACCCCATAATAGGTTTGCCGTAGGGTCACCATAAATCAGAAATGATATGAAGGCACACAACAAAAACATGTGTATTTGTGCCCCTTGTAGAAAAATGCATATTATTTTGTGTATTATTTTGTGCATAAAATCTGCTAACATGAAAAAAAAATCAAGAAATTGGACTTTGCGGATAACTGAGTAGATCAGAACACCCTGACCTGCTAAACACACATGGAACAGATTAAATTTCATTCCTACATCACTCAGTGTGGAGGCTGAGGAATGGCTCTGACAGGGGCTTTATGACTTGTTCTGTTCATGTACTTCATAGTAATCAATGAGAGATGCATTAAGAATAATGGGTTAACATTAAATATCATCTGCTTATAATAGCTTGCTTTGGATGCCTGGTGTGATGAATGCTGACCACAAATTCCCAGAATTACATTTCATATTCTGAGCTCTTGTCTACACTGGCCAAAAAACCCTGTTTTGTTTTATCTACAAGCTGTCCTGCCAATGCATGGCTTGATTCCGGGGCTTTTGAGCATTTCAGGCCTTAAATCTGTATCAAAAAAAGCAGAGATTTATTCTGGATTTGAGCAGAAAATCCAGATATTCATGTGCATGTGTGGACTGTGCTCCATTGTGATGTTGTTGTCAGGTCAGGGAGAGGTGCTTTTGGTGGGCGGGTGGAAGAGATCAGGAGGAGCACGCTGGGCCAGGTAATCAGCTGGCCTTTCCCACCAGAATTTCCCTCTGTCCCTGTTTTAATTTCACTTTTTAGCAGTTCTTTTTTTTCTTGCATACACGGCAGTTGTTCAGAGAAGTGCATGCCAGCATGTCCATATCATTAGCTGCACATACCTCCACTTCATAGGATGTTTGAAGCCCCTCTGAGCTGTGGGAAAATATATATGTATAGTGGAATGCACTGCCTCAGTGTGTGGTAGACTCTCCTTCTTTGGAGGTTTTTAAACAAAGGTTGGATGGTCATCTGTTGGGAATGCTTTGATTATTTGTTCCTGCATGGTAAGGGATTGGACTGGATGGCCCTTGTGGTCTCTTCCAACTCTATGATTCTATATTTGCATGCATGGGAGGAAGGGATAAACTGAGAGTGGCCACAGCTGTGTGGCTGTGCATAATACAATTTATCGGACTGGGGTGAGTTCAGAAGGGTGAATTCACCCCAGTGTGTGTGGTGATCATGTAAATAAGCCCGTAGTCACTGTAGACCAGGGAAACCTGAGGGTAAACTGGATTTTCCTGTCAATATAGACGAGCCCTGAGTTTTAGAAGAACTTCACAAGTAAATCAATCTGAATTCATCATACCAGTGAGCATTTCTAAGTGGAACAATTCAGATGCTGAAACAGGAAATAATGAACTTCAGCATCAGCATCACAATTCACAGTGGTGCATTTATAAACTTGTGTTTAGCAGGGCTCATATGAAATTGTGCTTAATATTCCAGAAGAGTATGGTAGTGAGATAGTTCAGGAACCAATGTGGCTATTCCACTGTTCTGTAAATGGAGCAACTCTAGGGGAACACTGCATGGAGAACAAAGAGTGCTGTCTAACTTAAAAGATGAAGTTTTTATTTTAGCATAAGCCATTGTGGAAGTTAAGAATGTGAATCCTGGGGGCAGGGGAGGGGATCAAGTTTTCTCACTACTGAGTGAGATTACAAGAGTTTCTGTACATTTAAAAATGATTTTGGTATTTCTGTTTTTGAGTGAGTTTCACAAGGCTTTTTTTGCATGCAGATCTTTTTGTAAAATCTATAGTTTATGTAAAATATTATGGCTGGAATTCAGAGTCTCAGTTATCAATGTGTATCCTCACTTACATTTGTAACTGATCCCTATGTTTTCAACATGATCACAATCCTTACATGTCCAATAGTATAGCAATAGCATTTATATTTCTATACTGCTTATCAGTGCAAAACACTCCCTAAGTGGTTTCCAATGTGTTAGCTAATTGCCCCCAACAAGCTGCATACTCATTTTACTTACCTACGGAAGGATGGAAGGCTGAGTCAGCCTTGGAGCCTTATAGGATTGAACTCACAATGTTGTGGATGCAGCAGCATTTAACCACTGTACCACCAGGCCTCCTGGTGCAGGGAATATTTAGGGATCATGGTCTCCCAGTCCCGATTTACCAGGCAGCAGTCACTGTCAGAGATGGAATTCTGTTCTCCTGTTGATTGGAATGCAGCTGACTGATGTTTTCACTCCCTTCTCACAAACGATCTCTACTGTGATGAGGTATTGTGGCAGGGATCCTGCTTCTGATTGTTGTACCAGAGATCACCAATGGAAGGGGATGGACATGTCACTCTCCTGTGTCATAACTGACAGAAGAACAGACCCCTCCCCATTGCTCTCGGTGGGGGCTACCCAGAATGTTAGGATTGGGAAGGGGGTTGGAGCTGGAAGATGTTACTTAGCTATGTGACTAAGGCAGTTATGTAACTAAGGCTGCATCTTCACTGCAGAAATAGTCCACTTTGACACCACTTTAACAGCCATGGCTCAATGCTAAGGATCTGTAGTTTGTTGTGGCACCAGAGCTCTCTGATAGAGAAGGTTAAATATCTAACAAAACTACAAATCCCAGAATTCCATAGCATTGAACCATGGCTGTTAAAGTGGTGTCAAACTGGATTATTTCTGCAGTTGTAAATGCAGCCTAAGTAGCACATGTAGAATTCTAGCCCATATTTTGTGTGTGTGTGTGAAATACTATATTGTTTGCACAAAATACTTTTTTTTTATCCAACAATGTTTTTTGGTCATGCTGCTACTGATGAAAATAAGTTTGGGGGTGGAAAATCTCACAGTGGATGACAATTATTTTGATGGGGCTTCTGACTGTGGCAAGTCACTTTTCCTCAATGAGGATGAAGAACTGTGCAGAATTTCTTTCCATCTCTAGTAGAAGCCCAGGGAATAGTTTCTGTGCAAAGGAAAATATCCACTCCACATTGAGTTGGTAACTTTTTACTGCAGCACATTTAAATTCTGCATACAGGAAACACTTATTCATCCTTTCATTTATTTATAAAAGCATTTCTCTCCCACCATTACACTGTAATAAGATGCCTTAAGCGGCAAGCAGTCATAGTTAAAAATATCAAGAAACTTTCAAAACAGCAAACAAAAAGTAAACAATCAGGAGCAGCAGATATAAAGCACCAACAGCAAGACAACAAGGCTTAATTAGTTTTCAAGGCTGCCAAAACAATACAGTATCTTTTAAAGAGCTTTGGAATTACATCAAAGAGGGGACAGATTGATCTATCTTGTTGGGGAGTTCAACAAATCAGGCATTGTGATGGAGAAGGCCTCTTCATTCATCAACTCCAAGTCCACCTCAAATGGGGAAAGAACACACACCCATAGTTGAGTCCAATCTAGATTCAAAGGATTGTATGTCAGGAGACGGTTCTTTAAGAACCAGTTAGAGCTTAAAGATGGCAGCCATAAAGCAGAATTTTGAATGGTATTTGTACTGACTTCTGTTTCCAATCCTGGCTTTATACTTTAAAGTACTTCATGGCTTTGGATAGCCATGGTTGGTGGGCCCCTATTTGCAAATCTCTTCCTGTGGACTAGGATCTTCAATGCCAGTCTTTTCATCTGCTTGCTGTGAGATGCAAAGGATGGCTATGGGAGACATAGCCTTTCCACTGGTAGCAGAGAGAGACTAACCCACTGTCTACATCAAGTATCTTTTGATTAGGCAATTAAAAAATATTTATAAGGGTTTACACTTTAAATGTCTTGTTTCAACATTTTTTCCTTCCTCTTCAGTTTGTGTTCTGCCTTTATTTGTTCTATATTTCAACTTGTTGTTGTGTGTCCTCAACTTTTTTCTGACTTACGTCAACCCTAAGGTGAATCTATCACAGGGTCTTCTTGGCAAGATCTGGTCAAGGGGGTTGCTTTTGTCTTCCTCTGAGGCTGAGAGAGTGTGACTAGCCCAAGCTTACCCAGAGAGTTTTCATGCCTGAGCAGGGATTTGAACCTTGGTGCCTCAGAGTCCTACTCCAACACTCAGACCACTATACCATACTGGCTCTCTAGAAGGGGCTAAAGAAGCTAAGGAGGGCTAACCCTGATTAATACTTGGGTAACAGACCACCAATTAATACCAGGTGCTGTAGGCTATATTTCAGAGGAGGGAACTGCTAACACTACCTCTGAGTATTCCTTGCCTAAGAAAATGCTGTGAAATTAATGGGGTCTCTATAAGTTGACAGGCAACTAGAACACACACACACACACACCTACCTTTAAATTCTTTATTCTATCTTGTATTTATATAAGCTGCCCTGGGAACATATTGAAAGATGGGGTTAAAGCATCTATAATAACTAAGTAGCTAGCTAGCTAGCTTTGATCCCAGATATGAACTGACAGCCAGTCAGTCTGGAACAAAATGAAGAGAAATTACATGCTCCAATTCACCAGCACTGATTTAGGCACAAAACAAAGTAACATTATTTAAAGTGTGAACCTCGTAGAACAGGGGTGGGCAACACATGACCTGTGGGCTGTGCATGGACCCCGCCATTTTTGTGGGCCCTAGCTATTCATACCCCTCCTACCAAATTTGCCATAGTTGCGGCAACCCTGGTAACCTTTAAATTCCCATTTGCTACTGTGGCAAATTTGGTGGCATGGTGATGAGATTGGATGTAGCCCCTGGTAAATGAAGGGAGGGGTGCTGTGATCCCCTGCACCAGAAGTTGCCCATCCCTTTCTTAGATTTTTTTTTTTAAAATATTACTGGATACTTTTGTCTATAGAGGCTCCCTGGGTATTCTCTCTTTTTGGTTCCAATTTTGTATTGTTGTTATGCTCTATACAAAATCCTATCATGTTGACACTACCATTTCTCCTGATAATCAAACATGAGGACAGCATCAGGAGTATGGATTCAAGAGCAGCCTAGCATCATATGGCTCAGAAAAACTAGCTGACCATATCCAATTCTGTTGGGAAAATTCCGGTGTGGATGTGCCTTTAGATCTTACAGTGACATGAACTTTCATAGACAACAACTGAGATACACAAAGCGGACTCTGAAAAGTTTCTCCCCTCCCCCCAACACTGTGGTTCTTCTCTATGGGATTAAAGACTTTGCAATTTCTGTCAAGGTAAAAATATTATTTTTGTGCCCTCTTGCTGTCTCTTGGCTATATTCCTAACTGCAAATGCATTTCTAGCTCTTCTGCTTTCTTGCTGCAAATTAATACAGCACTCCATGATGTTGCTGAGCCTGCAGTCAGATGGACTCAAATAACCACACTTAGAGAGATGGCAATTACTCTTGTTCCTCCAAGGTCTGCATACTTGGCTGTTGATGCTGAGAGGCTGTTACCCAGGAAGTGAGGCCTCTTAGCTTTTATCCTCTGAGTCAGGAAGTGGATATAAAATGCTTTGAAACATAACAAAGTGGCCATATACCAGATGTATGGAGCTGGTTAACTAGGAAGCTAGAATCAGGCAAGCCCATATCTGAAAGGTAGTCTGCAGGATGGTAGACTTGTGAGAAAGATACATGGGCATGCAAAAAGTGCTAAGAAACAGGTCTAGAAATTATGGTGAAATCTATTTTAAGATGTATTCTCTCTAAACTGCTTCCCAGAGCACACCATTTTGAGCCATGTATGAGTTAGCTAAGATGGGAGCGATTTAAAAGGAAGCATATTTTTCCCCTAGAATCATAGAATAATCATAGAATCATAGAGTTGAATGAGACCACAAGGGACATCCAGTCCAACCCCATTCTGCCATGCAGGAACACACAATCAAAGCATGCCTAACAGATGGCCATCCAGCTTTTCTTTAAAAACTTCCAAAGAAGGAGACACCGCCACACATCAAGGCAGCACATTCCACTGTCTAACAGCTCTTACCATCAGGAAGTTATTCCTTATGTTTAGGTGAAATATATTTTCCTGTAGTTTAAATCCATTGCTCTATGTCCTAATCTCTGGAACAGCAGAGATTTCTGCTCCATCCTCAATATGACATCCCTTCAAATATTTAAACATAAGCTATAATGTCACCCCTTAACCTTCTCTTTTCCAGGATAAACATACTGAGCTCCCTAAGCCACTCCTCATAGGGCATGGTTTCCAGACCTTTCACAATTTTGGTCATCCTTCTCTGGACACACTCCAGCCTATCAACATCCTTCTTGAATTGTGGTGCCCAGAACTGAACACAATGTTCCAGGTGAGACCTGGCCCTTCTGATAATAAAAAGATAAACAATGTACATAGTTCATGTTTCTATGAACATCCACTCCAAGGTAAGCACTGTAATGCCTATTGATGAGTCTGTCTGTTTTAATTTCTTGTTTCATTTCAATTTTTTCCACAGTGCTGTGCATAAAAGGGTGTGTATGTATGTATGTGTATGTGTGTATGCACAAAAGCCATGTGTTTTTGCCCTGCAGAATAATTCCTACAACACTTTAGGAAGTTGAATACCCCCAAAAAATTGAGCAAAATTTTCACTGGTTTAATATTCTTCCCAACAGTTTCCAACTGTTGGAAACCTCATCTTTCAACCTGGGAGTGAATAATTGTAAATATTCTTTCCATTCTTACTCTAAAGCATCACTGCCTATACTTCACAATTAAGATAAAATATTTTCAGTCTAATCATGGACAATCTTATCAGGGCTGTACCATTTCGGACTGCAGGGATGAAATAATACGTTGGAATGTTCCCATGATTGAAAAGAAAAAGAATCCTCACACTTGTAAAACAAAAAACAAACAAACCCTAAGTCATCATTTTTGGAGGGGGGCATCCCAGCCCTAAATCCTGTGGTTAGACTTGACTAGAGTAGGGCCACTGAACAAGTTGCATTTACCTATGTGTTGGTTTATTATTTAATAATTGAGTTAATAGGCCTATTGTAGTTGTGTCTAACCAAATTGATGGGCTTATGAGACCCCAGCATTGTAGGACAGGAGGGGGTGCTGAGAGATATTTCCTGGGAATATGAGTTGTATAGGTCACTTGTTTGTTCAGGAAGTGTGACTCATCACCAAGGGGACCAAGAGGGGATTAGCACATACCTCCTTAATTGTGTTGTTTACTAGGGGATTCTCTTAATCCTATCTTGGATGTGTTTGCTAAAATATTTCCAAGACACCTTCCTAGGTCCTTGTGGCCTTTGTTTGACCTCACTTTGGCTCACCCCAGTCTACTAGACCCCTTCAAGTGTCCAATATTGCAAATTATGAGATATTATAAGTAGGGGGTAGGAGGGCATGGTAACACTAGGAGAGGCTGGTTGGCCCAGTGAGTCTCCTGGATCAATAAGAAGTAGAACTCCCAAAACGTAGTCCAACTATCACTAATGTTCTCCAACTATCTCCATACGTTCTGTGCTGTCATAGTCTATTAGCAGCACTTGACTTGTGATCCTATCTAAAAGTGTCCCCAACACTTAAAAAATCTATTAGTGCTTTCTTTCCTTTTCCTGCCGTGAGATTTTTAATGTCTATACCTCCTTTGTTGAGCTGTTGTTGCATCACACAGGTATGTTTAGCTCCTGACCTTTGATGTCCAGGGCTTCTGGGGGAAGAAAAGGTGCCAGCAGTGGTAGTCAGTGTGAACACAGTGCATGCCTTCCCTCTGATGGCAAAGATCTCTCTAAACCTCTATAGGCCTGGCAGGAATCAGCCTACAGTGTTTCCAGTCCATCTATTCTCAGTAGGGGTTTCTGAGCAGACTTGATAGCCTGAGGAACTGGGAAATTTATGAGAGTCTGGGTATTTTACTCAGAGAGACAGATCAAGTATCCTCTTTGAAGATTTTTTTTTTGCCCCTGAAGAGTTTTTGTTCTTAGGATATTAAATAATTGTTCTTTAAGAAGACTTCCCTCTTACTTTCCTTCTATTTGATATGCCTGTGTATTTGGAATAGTGGGACATGATATTGGTATAAATAATTCAAGTGTTAGAGATGTAAATCATGACCTGGTTTGTCCTTCTGTACTGAATCAGAGCAGACTATCATCGGCATCACCAGCACCTCCACCAGTATGTTAGCCACGAGACAATGAGGATTTTGTTTTGGTGGGAGTCAGTCTCAGAGACAATTTGCACATTTGTAAGTTCAAGTTTTGCCAGTTCCTATAAACGCACAACATTTCATACTATGATAACTGCTGCCTTGTTTCATAGACTGTTAAAAAGTAGAAGCAGCCAGTTGGGTTGTTCACATCTTTGTGAGTAACCAGCCTCTTCTTCTTTTTTGCTTTGTGTTTAGCTTGACAAAGAGAGGAGAGAGACATGTTTGCACAAATTACACAAAACACGATGAGGAAAAAGTGCTTAGTGTGTCATTCTGGAGGTGAGTTCTCTTTGGGGAGCTTTAGAATCTTCAATAGGCTGTCTTGCTGTGTTGAAACAGCCTGTTGCCAACCATAAATGACCATCAAATTAAAGAAAATGACAAAAGTAACTGAATACCATGCCATATCAACAAAGAGTAAAAATAACTAAACTTGAATCAGAAATAATCTTAACCATCCTAATGGGAGCACTAAACATATAGTATACTGTTTAAAACCACTTGTACAACATTTGCCAAACCCACATTACTAAAAAGAGACTTTTACATAAATTAGTGTAGGTACAGATGTTCATCATGAGGCAATGTTAACAAAACAGGCATACAGGTATTTTATGAGTCAAATAAAGCGTGTTAGTACAGATGCAAACAGACTTCTGAAGGGCCCTGGGGCTTGACTACATAGGGATGGTGGTAAAAATATGGATGAAATTCAAACTACTCAGGCCAGGGTTTAAGCATCACACCTGCCAAAGTCTGAATCTGCATTTGGATTTTTACTTGGCTTCCATTCAAAGCTGTTACACTTGACTCTGAGCTCCAGGAAAAGCAAAGCCCCAGTGGTAGCCACTCTCTGAAGCTAGAACAGGTGGCCTGCCTCACCATTGCTAGGCTAGTCACCAGTTCTGGCTTCAGAGAGAGCAGCTGGAACTGGGGCTTTGATTTTCCTGCACACAATCACCCCTCTAAGTGCAAGGAAAAGCAAAACCCCAGTGGTAGCCACTCTCTCTAAAGCCAGAATGAGCAGTTGGCCTCGTGATGGTGGGGCTCATCAGGCTTTCTGACCTCAGAGAGTGACTAGTACCAGGGATATGCCTTTGGAATGAGAAGTGGCACTGAGGAGGAGGGAAATGATGGAGTTTCAAGCAAACTCTGGAGAAAACTGAGTTTTCAAAAACCTGGATTAAGGGGGTATTCCCCAAATCTCATACACCATGTGTCATTATCATACCAGTTTCAGGGTAAAGGCCATATGTCATGTGGCATGATCAGGTCAGATACAAGGGGGAGGATTTGGGGGTTTTCACTCGTATAAACAAGCCCTCTGAATCATGTAGACAGTATGGAACAAGAAGTCACAATATGGAGTTTTCTCTCTCTCTCACACACACAGACCAACCTATAAAAGTTATTTTGTGGTTAACAACTCCCAGAATCCCTTAGCCACCACCGACTCAGGCGAATTTTGTTGGTGTACCGATGAGGCTCCCTTTCATTTGACATTCGCTCAGTTCTTTTAGTATAAGTCTTTTAAGAGGGCTTTCAAAAATTATCTTTTCACTGTGGCCTTTCCTAAAGAGAGCAGATGGCTGTGTGCTCCAAAGGCATTTTTACACACACACACACACACACACACACTCTTGCTTAATCTGCTTAACATTTCAGCTGAAGAATACTGGAGACTTCAGATCCTATTTGATTGTGGAAGCTGGGCAGGGTCAGGCTTCATTAGTACTTGGAAGGGAGACCAACAAAGAATACCAGGTGCTGTAGGCTTAATTGCAGAGGAAGTCAATGGTGAACCACATCTGAGTATATCTTACCTAAGAGAATCCTAAGAAATTCATGGGGTTGCCATAAAGTGATAGGTGACTTGAAGGAATCTTCACGTACACTTTACATTTTAGAGATGTAAATAATATTCAAAAATATTTGAAATATAATTGATAAACATGCTTTTTGAATGTTGAGAAACCCTGATGGGAAGAATCTAGGAATGACAAGAATCTTTGCAGTGCCAGACTTATTCTGTACAAAATTCACAGGATATTGTTTTACACGGAAAACAACAGATTCTGCACAGGAAACAATATTTTTGAGCAGCACAGAAATTTCTGTTTTGGGCACAAAACAACCACATGCCATTTTTTCACAGAATAAGTCCCAAATTGCAAATAGGCAAAAAATAAATTGCATAGTTTTCAGAGACTTTCTTGCTGAGGGAAGAAAATTGTTAAAATTACTCATCGCTGCTTTCAAGAAGAAAATAAATGGAGAATGGCATCCCTATTACATTTATGAGATATGCTTAATGTAACTCTGTTTAATTCATTTTGTGTATGAATTCTTTGGCGATGAAGGGTGATGGCTGCTCCTCCTTCCCCAGCTGCACAATGTAATCAGATGGCAAGAGAGCATAGCTCTACCCCAGGCACTTAGAGGCATCAGTTGGCTGCCATTGTACTCTGGGCAAAGGTGTTGTGCAAGGAGGCACTAAATGACCCCCAACGTATTTACTGTGGTATATTTCCTGATTATGCCAGGGTAAGATGCCAGCATATACCACAAAGGCCACCCAGCCTTTGTGAATGTATGGTCATTAAAAAAAAAAAGCTTATAACTCAGAGACACAGACAGACAAGTAGTCAAAAAGAAGATTGTATTATTTTATATTAGGACAGACTGTGAAGTTGAAGGCTTTCACGGCCAGCATCCATAGGTTTTCTGTGGGTTGTTTGCAGAGCACGACCTCCATTTATGAGGCTGTGTTCTGAAAGAGTTTATTCCTGACGCTTCGCCTACATCTGTGGCTGGCATCTTCAGAGAATGGTTGAGTAGGAGTGTGTGCAGGGTTTATATACTGTGAGTGCCTGTTGGAGAGGATATGTACATTTGTGTATTTGAATGGGTAGTTCCTGGGGGGAGATATGCAAGGAGGATTAGTGTCTGTTTGGCTAATGATCCATTATCTGCTGGAAATCCCCCTGTCCCTGGATGGAGTTCATTTGCATGTGTTGAGTTTTGATTTTGGTGTTTTTCAAGACTGGTAGCCAAACTTTGTTTACTTTTAGCATTTCTTCTTTCTTGTTGAAGTTGTTCAGGTATTTGTGGATTTCAATAGCTTCTCTGTGCATTCTGACAGGATAGTTGCTGGCCTGATTCAGAATTTTGGTGTTTTCAAATAACATTTTGTGTTCAGGTTGGTTTATAATGTGTTCTGCTACTGCTGATTTTTCTGGCTGGCCCAGTCTGCAGTGTCTCTCGTGTTCCTTGATTCATGTTTGCACTCTGCATTTACTGGTCCCTATGTAAACTTGTCCAAGTCCTTAGAATGCTTACATTTGCTGTGTTCACATTCTCTAGGTAACTTTGCTTGCCCAAGTTACTACAATGCTAGAAATTTGGGGACTGAAGGAAAATTTCATGGGGGTAGAATTGTTATTTGGAGGACCAATGCTTCCCTTCCATAGCTACACCCGTGCAGACTGGTAGAAACTTAGATAACCTCTACTAAGAAGGATATCTGTACTTTACCACATTGTAGTGCACTCTAAATAATAGTGCAAGACATAGTTGTATTTCTATACACACACAAACACTTCCTTCCAATACTTCCTTTCAGTGCTTTCATTTGCATTACACTAAAGCTTTCTCATCTTGCCTATAAAAGGAGAGGAATGAGAGTCCATTCCAGCTCTCATAACTCTTCTGACATTGGCCACAATGATTTATTGTGTGTGTACTACTTCACTTCCTTATCCTGTCAGAATGTGAAGTGGGGAGGGTGGAAGGATGTGTAGCTTCTCAGCAAACAAACCCAGGAGATGATGAGCTATTAATATCTCTTTGACCAGATGTATTATTTTGTGGCAAAGGTCTGAAAAATTAATTAAAAAACCTAGGTGGTGGTATGGTGGGGATAGAAGGATATTCTTTTGCAGAGCAGATTGCAGGGATATTGAGTCAGAGGAAGATTGCAAAAGAAGGAGGAATAGTAAATGGCAGGAGTGGGATGGTGGGAGATGTCAGTTTTGTAGCAAAATCACACCCTTGTGAAGCACCAATTTTAATAACACCAGCTACGTTAACAACACCAGCTGTAGCAAAAACCATGTTTCTATTTTGTCTCTGATCTCTCAACCAAGCTATTGAAGATAAATTACTGAGATGTGAATCAGCATAATCTTCATTTGATGCCCAGGGCATAAACTGGTGCTACAATGCAGTGGCATATGCCATGCATGCTAATAAAGCAGTCATTCTCTGTGGCCACAGTTGCCTCCAGCCATGGTCTTTCATGTGGAGGTGTTGTTTTTTTTTTGTTTTTTTTTTAAAGCAGAGCTTGGAAAAATTACTTTTTCCAACTGTAGTTCCCAGAATATTCCAGGCAGCATGGCCAATGAGTTATCTGGAATACTCTGGTAGCTTTCATGCAAAAAAGTAATATTTCCAAACCCTCTTTAAAAAGGTAAACCCTCTTATGTCCATTTTAGGAAACATCAGTATACAAGGTTAGATCATTGGTCCCTTTGGCTTAGCAATGTCTACACTGACTGGCAGTAGTTCTCCACAGTTTCAGATCAAGATATAGCCCGATCTGTCTAGAGATGCTAGAGACTGAAGCTGGGTCATTTACAGTACAAGTTCTGTCACTGAGCTATGGCCCTTTCATAAAACCACATGTATGAGGGACCATCTGTCTTCCAGAAACAGCATGAAAAGAAAAAAAACCAATGCTCAGTTGCTGTTAACTATCAAGATGACTGATTATAAAGGCTCTAGGTCTCAACTAGTGTTTCATATTAAATTATGATTCTATGAACAGCTGAATTCATACCCTCCAGCTATCCCAATTTGCAAGGGGCAGTCCCAATTAATTCTTTGTCATCACACTTTTTCCAGCTGCTTTTAAAATGGCCCAATTTCTCTCTACTCCTCCTACTTTTTCCCTTTGTCCTCCGTTTACTTCAGTTGCTGCAAACTAAGTTCAAAGTGCAAAAGTAGTTTGCATTCAATTAACTCCACAGGGGAAAGAGAAGAGGAGTGGGCACAATCTTCCCCTTCCCAATAGACTCAGGTAAAAGCAAATAGCTGCAGCCTCTCCTACCTTGTGTTGTTGCCCTTTATCTATAACTCTTGCCATCTTGACCACACTCTGATGTTGCTGGGCCACATACATTCCGATTTTTATTTGTGAAATATTCGAGGGTATATGAGTTACTTCCTAAGCGCCTCTTATAACTGGAAGACCAAAACTATCAGCAAATCTTTATGATAACACCTACCCTTCTTTCCAGAAGATATATAAAAATACTTTTTCGGACAACAACTCCCAGAAATCCACAGCTACATGGCCAGTGAACACACTGTTAGTGGATTCTGGATACTGTGGTTCAAAAAAGTAATTCTTCCAAAGCTATCTAGGGATAGCTTGCTTCCCTGCCTCCCTCCCTGCCTCCCTCCCTGCCTCCCTCTTTCTTTCACTAACAAAAGCTGCATTATTGTTCAGATCAAACTGGGTATAATTAGATGTCAGTGAAATGAAAGAAAACTAAAGCCTATAAGGGAGCTACCTGGAATGGAAAAGGTGATATTTGCATTATGACGTTGCAACGGGTAACGTTTAATATCACAATCTGGCAAGACCTTTCCCTACATGTCCCTGAGATATACTTAATCTACCTGCAGTTGTCTTTCCTCTCTTCTCCAAGTTACAGGCAGGAACTTGAAAGCTAAAAGGTAATAGTGTAGAGAGCAGGAACAGCTGTTGCTCATTCCCCTTTCTCAGGCTGGAACAGACCTTAAAAGGTCTGTTCACTTTCAAGACCTTGTATCTCAGCATCTGTTATTGAAGAAGTTTAATATACTGTTCAAAATGTCCTACAGAGGAGACATGGCTGCTTCCCCAAGTCCCTTAGTATTTTCTGCTATTGCTGACTTTTGATCATAACATTAGCTCCAGATCATTTTTTACATTTTGCTCAGCCAAATAAGCTCCAGTTCTACTATTTTTGAAGGGAAAAATGTAAGAAGATCTACCCCAAGGCTCACCTAGTCCAGGATGCTTAGGCATTATAAAACTTCAGTAAGTAGGTTTTGAGTGTTGTCAGAGAACATCAACCTGTTAGTCACTTTGGATTTGTCTACACTGGCCAAATAAAATGCTCTCCCCTCATTTTAACAATGAGCTGTCCCAATGGCATAAGGCTTGAATCCAGAGCTTTTCAGTGCCTCTGGGTGTTAATCTGTACCAGAAAAAGGTGCGGGGAATTTACTTTGGATTTGAGTAGAAAATCCAGATATTCGTATGTGGACTGTATTCCATTGCAATGTCAATGTGGGGCTGGGTGGCAGGTGTTTTGGCAGGTGGCAGAAGAGGCTGGGAAAAAGCTCCCTGGGCCAGGCAATCTCTTTCCCTGTTTCAATTTCACTTTTTAGTGGCTCCTTTGTTGGCATTTATTTTGCTTATGTAGCAGTTTTTCAGATAAGTGTATACCAGTATACCTATATACTTATTAGCTGAGTGTACCTCCACTTAGTAGGATGTCTGAAGGCCCTCTGAGCCATAGGAAAAGACATATGTACAATCACATGCATGGTGGGAGGGGGAAAATGGAGCAGCCATGGCCGTGTGGCTGCACATACTGCGAAGTATCAGACCAGGGTAAGTTCAAAAGGGAGAACTCTGTGTGGATAGTGCTCCTGAACTCACCTTGATGTGGGAGGTGATTGTGTAGACAAGCTTATGGTCACTGCAGAGCAAGGAAACCCAAAGATAAGCCAGATTTTTCTGTCAGTGTAGACAAGCCCTTGATTTGTTACTACAGTATTTTAACTGTCAGATTGGTCCCTGTGGGATTATCTCCCTTGGGTGCCCAAATAATTTGTCTGGGTTTGGTGTACTATGCATATTGATTTGAGGGGATACATTTGCTGCTCTTCTCAGAATGTCACAGATGAGCCTTGATCTATTCCAACTTTCTTTACCCTCAGTGGCCAATAAATGCTCCCAGCTAACAAAAAGGACAGGAGCACAATAGCACCTTCCCATTCCTGTTTCCCCAGTAGCTTGCTTTGAGAAGCATATTGTCTCTCATACTGAAGAGAATAGCCAGAATCCTCTTTATCACATATGTTGGGCCACTTTCATACTATACAATTGCATGATTCCACTTTAACTGCCATGGAACCATCTTATGGAAGCCTAGGGTTTGCAGAATAGGGAGAGGTATTTGGAATTTTCATCCAGAGAGCACCATTTTGTTCCCCAAACTACAAACCCTAGGATTCCATAGGATGGAGCCATAGCAGTTAAAGTGGAACCACAATGCTATACAGTCCTCCCTTCAAATTCACAGGGGTTACTGGCGGAGCACCCCCACGAATTTGAAAAAAACACGAAAAATAGGGGGCCCGGAAAGCCTCCCCACTGGTCAGCCACCCATCCCCCCTGCCCCTTCCAAAGCAGCGGGGAGGATAAGCAAGCCTTCCCGCCACTTGCCCGATTCCCAGTCAAGCTGCTTGCAAACTCTGCTGGCTGGGGCCTCAAGCCATTGGCAAACCCTGCTGGCTGGGGCCTTGAGTGGCTTGGCAGTGGAAGGGTCAACTCGCATCCTCCCCGGTCAAGCTGCTGGCAAACCCTGCTGGCTAGGGCCTCAAGTGGCTTGGCAGGGAAGGAGGCGACTTGCTTCCTCCCCAGTCAAGCCACTTGCAAACCCTGCCAGTTGGGGCCTCAAGCGGCATGGCAGGGGAGGAGGCGACCCGCCTCCTTCCTGATCAAGCCACTCAGAAAGCCTGCCAGCCCTTGTTCCGGCATCAGGATAGGTCCCCACTCACCAGGTTTCAGTTCACAAGCATGCTGAAGATGGCACTGCGACAAATGGGGATGCCAGTGGAAGACTTCAGCAGCCACTCGTTCTGGATTGGGGCAGCTACCATGGCAGCACAAGGAGGCTTGTCGGTGGAAACCATCATGAAACTGGGGTGCTGGCAATCTGGGGCCTATGCAGTGTACATACGGCCAGAGAGGACGCTGCTGGCTCAGCCCAGAGCTTCTATGGAGTGGTAGGGCTGCCTGTTGATGTTAGGGAATGGTTGGCAAAAGGCAGTTTCCGGTGGGGAAAAGCCTTTTGTGGCGGATGACATGGGTTGTGATCATGGCATAACGGAAGCGGGGATCTCTGTCAAGTTCAAGTTCAAGTTCAAGGAGACCCCTCACAATTTGTTAACAGTTGCCTTGTTTGCAGGGGAGGAGGGAGCATCAGGTGGGACGGCTTGGCTACAACCTCTCTCCTCTGGATGAGTCGGAAGTGTCCGATGTGTGGCCATTGACCCACATTGGTTGGGCCAATGATGAGATCATGACCCATGCATAATTGCCAACCATTAGCATCTGCAAGTTGCGGTCATTTATTGCCAACAATGTTTTTCTACTGACCTGTATTTAACCAATGTTTCCGAATATGTAATCAATACATTTGTTACTAAAAATTCAGTGTATGTGTTTTATTTGAGGAGGGATGAGGGTTGTGTGGTCTGGGTACACAAGTAAGAACTGCACAGTGAATACAAGGTGAGTGTGGTTGTTTTTTTCCAATGTAGGCAAGCCCTAGGTCAGCAGGGCCTACCATGAAGCAGGGTAAATTGGCTGCCCCTGGACGATGATCTGGGGCTGTCAAAACAGGGCAAGAAATAGTTTATTATTGACTTTGAGCTAGAAGATGTGGGGACTAGCAGATGAAGTAGTTCCCAATCCTCTGAGGACTCCATAAGGAAAAAGTCTGCATAACAGAAAAAGCAAAAAATCCGACATATTGGTAAAAGTTCTAAAAGAGGTTAGATAGGCTGAGGTTATAATATCTACAGTTGTAATAGCTCTTGCTTACAGGGAGAACATGTTGCTGAGGTCTTCCATTTTCTTTTGGGGACTGGGATGAAGAGAAATAATGCCTCCGTCTCCTTCAGAAGGAAGTGGGGATTAATTAATATTAGCAATGTGCTTTGAAGGTAAGATCTAAGTGTTATTATTAATAATTTACCTGTAATTTGCACTGTGGCTTAGAAGACAGGAGTAATTTGCCATATAATGATGTGATATGTACCATAGGCCAAATTAAGCCCTTGAATGCATGTGTGCTCCCCCCACTGACATTAATGAAAGTCTCTGTAGAAGTCCATGGCTGTGTGGGCATGTGTAAGGAGCCAAGGCTTTATTTCAGCATGTTTCTACTGTGTGGTAAATTGCACACAATTACCAAGCAGTTAAGAGACAAATGCCTTGCAGTCTGTGTGATACATAAGGCCTCGTGAAGAAAGCAACTGTCTCTGGAGCTTGGAAAAAGGTTACCCTTTTGAATGATGACTCCCACAATCCCCCAAATAACATGCTGTTTGGGGGGATTCTGGGAGTTTAGTCCAAAAAACCCCACTAACTTTCCCAAGCTCTGCCTATAGGGATTTACATGGTAGGTCTTTTAAAAGCAATTTAACACCCCTATGGTATCATCAAAGTTATGAATACCTTAAGGATGGAGGTAGCTTGCAATAATTCTATAATACTGGTAATTCTTTTATCATCCCCCTCCTCACATTCTCTGATGACAACTGTATAGTCTAAGATGAAGATCCAAAAGTGTATTTCTATATTTGTTGCCAGAAGAATTGGGTGTTTCTTTCCCTCTTCCAGCAGGCTTTTGTGGCCGTTAAAGCTGCTCAGGACAGTTCTGTGACCCCTTAGCAAATTTTTAAGATACATGGGGGCCCACTGGGGAGTGGGGTTTGCCAATTCTTGCAGAAGTAGTAGAATCTCGTGGAAGTACACAAATGGATACTGGATTAAAGCTGGAAAAGGAAGGAAGAAATATAACAGCTAAATGTTGGCTGTTGGTGGTAATCAAGTAACATTTGATAAAAGTCCAGCTGGTACCTTCATATTTGAGTGTTTTGGTTTTTCACATCTGTTTCAGGTTGTGTTTCCTGATGAGTCAAACAGGAATAATTGAAATTAATACAAAATTTGCTAATTGCTGTTACTTTTTTTTACCATTGGATACTGTCCACTGTTGGCTATTCTGTATAATATATTGTTAAATACAGACACTACTGCTGTCTGAATGCTAGTTGCCAAATACAGTCAAATGCTGGCTGTTACTATAGATAGGGCCAAGTGTTCACTCTTGTTGATATTAGATAACTGTCCAGTGTTGACTACTATTCTAAAAATTTTAGGTGTTGATCTAATTAAAAAGTATAACAAGGATATTTGGTGAAGGTCCACTCTGAAAATCAAGAGGGAGGAATTTGGGGAGGGTTTTTTGAGTTGTAGCATATCCCCAAGGACAGAGAATATGGCTTGGTAGTGGCACTTGAACTGTATTTCATGTGGCCATTTGTATAGTTCACATCTATCCTTTGAAAAGTGTCTTACCTCTTTAGATCCTAGGGTTCACTAGGGGCTTGTCTCCACCAGCCAGAATGATCCACATTCTGGCCAGAGTATTCTAGCACCCCTCTCATTCCCTGCCCTTCCATTGGAGCAATGGAGGAGTGTCCTCATCATCATGGACCATGTGCAAACCAGTGCTTCTCTTCCCCACTCCAGTTGCACCTTCTGAGGTGAGGAATGAGGTGTCCAGCTGTGGTCACATGGCTGGGTACCTCACAGTGACTTCAGCAGATGTGATGTATTTGATCCAGCTGGGAAATGGCTGCACTGGGCACTGTGCTGGCTGAGTGTGTGGACACTCTCCCCATTACAGTAATGGAACTCACTGTTTTCCCCAGAAGAACCAGAGCAAATGGTGAATTTTTAAAACATGTTTATGCACTGTTTTAAGGGGTATTTGCCCTGGATTCTCACCAGAACTATCCAGATGTCATCTGAGCAGTTCAGACTAGGCTCTGGACAAAAACCCTGCGTCCTCTGGACTGCTGAGCATGGGAACAGGGGGATGCTGTTTCATTTGGCCTGTCTAGACAAGCCCTATGTTAACTTGAAAGTAAATCCCACTGGTTGTAATGAGATTTGCTTCCTGGTAAGTCTGCTTAGTTTCTTTCAAACTACACAATCATAGCACTTTAGTAACTCTTTAAATGCCAGGAGTACATCCTATGGATCCCTGAGATCTGAAGTTTCATGAGGCATTAGAGCACTCTGGGATAGAATTCTACATACCGTACCTTACAAGAGCTACAAATCCCAGGATTGATCTCAGTCTGTCACTGAAGCAGGATCATAGCACAGCACTTCCCCTGCCATCACTGCATCATGCTCCAGAAAGTGCTCTACAGAGGTCGGGCCATCCCCTCCATCAAATTTAATTCCTTCCATACTAAGTGAACTTAAGGGAGGGGAGGAGGTAAAAAAAAATTAAAGGAACATATTACTTGCAAAACTGTATCCTCCCCCCACCACTACCCCAACTAACTCTTCAGTTGATTTATCTCCTGCTGTTTATCCCATTTATTATCCTAACTAGAAACTAAATGTATACATCACCATAAGCAGTTTTGTGGTGTCCTGACAGAGCCAGCTTAAGCTTTAAGGAGTCAGATTTAGTACTGAAAAGCCAGGAGGCCCATAAACATAAGTGGCTCTGGCAGAGGAAATGGAAAGAGGAAAAAGGCCAGTTAAGACGAAGACATTCTTAGTTTATAGGTGAGAAAGCAGCTGCCTTTACTTATGCCTAGCCTCAGCCTGACTGCTTATATGCTGCTCAACACCAAATGACACTGGTTGTGGAGAGTTTTCAAATAATGAACAAGCATATACATACACACTTTTAAGTACTGGCTGTAAGGGGAAGTCACACCACATCCACATAATATTAAGGAAGAGCAAAGCAGAGTAAAACCTTTTTCATCAGTATCATAAACCTACATGCATCGCTTTGCAAGCCTCTCTTTTTTTTATATGCTGGAGCCCCTGGACATATTTTATATCTCTAGTTTATGAAGATGCAGGCCAGACAGCTTCAAAGGTGGAAAGAAATACATTCCTCTAAACTAAAGCAGTTTTGGGATGCAGCCAGGTAGAATTGGCAGCTTTCTCTCTGTACCAGCAGTAAACATTTGTCCATCTGGACCCCAACAGTGAATGGATGAGACATACTAGTTTGGGTTTTAGATGGGAAAAAAACTAATGAATTTTAATTTCTTGATAAGAATTTGTAACAGGTTAAAATTGTAACTACTAAAGCCCTCTTTCTCTTGGCCCCACCCATTTCAAGAACATACAGGCCTAAATCGAATTATTAGCCCTAGCTACAGTGGACCCATTGAATTAATTGCAGAATGGTAAATAAACATGTATGTAAACTGAATTTATTCAACAAATCAACTCTATTCAGGGGGTAGCTGTGGGATGTAAACTTCAGATCCTGCATAAAATGTCTTGACCAAAGAGAGAGATCTGGGTAAAGGTAAGCTTTGATTATAGATAGGCCAGTATATTTGGAACCAGTAAGTTCCAAATATTTGGAGGTGCGTATGTTGGTTACTGCCTTCAAGTTGACTTTGACTTATGGTGACCCCATGAATGAGAGACTTCCAAGTCACCCTATCCTCAGCAGCCATGCTCAATTCTTGCAGACTTAGGTCTGTGGCTTCTTCAATTGATTCTATCCATCTGGAATGTGGTCTTTCTGTTTTCCTACTGCCTTCTACCTTATCCAGCATTATTGTCTTTTTCTAGTGAGTCATGTCTTCTCATGATCAAAGTACAACAGTCTCAGTTTAGTCATCGTGGCTTCTAGAGAAAGTTCAGCCTTGATTTGTTCTAGGACCTATTTATTTGTCTGTTTAGCAGGCTATGGTTTTCTTAGAACTCTTCTCCAGCACAACATTTCAAATGAGTTTATTTTCTTCCTATTAGTTTTCTTCACTGCCCAGCTTTCATAACCACACATAGAAATGGGACATATGATGGGATGGATAATCCTAAAATTATCCATGAGACTTCAGGATCTTGTCTCGTTCCTTCCTGGCTACCCTTCTAAGTCCTAGTCTTCTGATTTCTTGACTGCAGTCTCTATTCTGATTAATGACTGAGCCAAGGTATGGAAAGTCTTGAACTGTTTCAATATCTTCATCATCTACTTTAAAGTTATGTAAATCATTTGTGGTCATGATCTTTTGTTTTCTTAATGTTCAACTATGAATTTGCCTTTGCACTGTCTTCCTTGACTTTCTTCAGTAATCATTCCAAGTCTTTGCTATTTTTTGCTAGTAGAATGGCATCATCCGCATATCTTAAATTATTGATGTTGCTTCCTCCAATTTTCATGCCTCTGTCCTCCAAGTCTAATCCTGCTTTACATATATGTTCAGCATAGAAATTAAACAGATAAGATGATAAAATGCAGACTTGCCTGATCCCTTTGCCAATTGGAAACCATTCTGTTTCTCCATATTCTGTAGTAACAGTAGACTCTTGTCCTGAGTTCAGATTGTATCAGGACAATCAAATGTTGTGGCACACCCATTTCTTTAAGAGCAATCCATCGTTTTTCAAGATCTGTACATCATATATAGATATAATGGTATCAGCCATTTTTAATAAGTACATAATGCATAGGCTTCTCTGCAGAGAGACTGTGGTGGCCACATACCTTTATTAAAAATGGACATCACCACTCCACTTCCACCAGAAGTGGTCATAAAATAAAATACCGCCACCCACAAAAGTAATAAAATCTGTGAATGCTGAACCCATGAAAGTGGAGGGCCAAATGTAATAAGTAATAAGAGAGAAAGTAACAGTAATATTATTGCTGGCTACAAAAAAGTATGCACTATATTGCTTTGGAAAGCAAAAGTTATAGTATTACGTAATGCATTATATTACTCTGTTATATTACACAACACTGTAAAGATGAGATAGTAAAGTTGGTTGGCTGGCTTGCACTCCCTCCCTCCTTTCCTCCTTTGAGGTGTTTGTCTCATGGAATCAGTCAATTTTTCCTCCCCTCCTGAATAAACTTTGGAATGACACTATATCATGATTTGTGACATCCTCTGTTGTTGCATTACACAGTTATTGCAGTTCGATGCCACTTTACAAGACTGCATTTGGCATCACCTTGACAAAATTAACAAATGCCAGGTTTCCATAGGATGGAACTATGACAGGAAAAGAGATTCCACCTAAACATTAGGAACAGAATCTTCAACCCCTCACCCCCCATTTGCCTACATAGATGAAGAGGGCTCTCATTTTTATAGTTCCTCTCCCCACCCCACCCAAAGATCAAGGAAATGCAGGTCGCATTGGCTTGTGTGGTCGATTTTTTGTGTGTTTTAAACAAAACCTTTTGTCAACATACAGAAGATATAAAAATATGACAGAAAAATTTCAAAACTTTCTGGCACTTTCAGGCATTTTGAAGTGTGCTGAATTTGATTAGCCTTCCAATTCCACACAGATGTTTCCTTCCTTTCACGTCGCTTGTTAAACTGAAGTTCTACTCAAAGGCTTCATTATGTCTCAGTCTTTGTATTGTTGAAATATTCATTGAGAGAGATGTTGCTCATCAATTGGCATTCATAGAGGTTGCATCCAAAGGGATTTGAAGTCATTGCTTTCATGTAAGAAGAGGTTCTAATTCTGATCTGGCTGGCGTTCCATGGTAATCCATACAACTGGTTTTGAGGAGGTGCTTAAAGGGATTGTCCTCATCTTTTCTGATTTTAAGAAGTCCAAAGCATTCAGCAAACTTCTTTACATGAAAGAGTTTCTCCATCCACTTTAGCAGTGAGCACAACCTGTGCATGCAGTCATCCTTCTGTATGAACAGGTTTTGCATCCATGGATTCAACCAACCACAGCTTGAAAATATTCAGGAAAAAAACAAAAAAACAAACAAAAAGAAAACCTTGCTGTTCACCATTTTATGAAAGGGCCCTTTTGTAATGTAATATAATGCCATATTACTATGCCATTGTATATAATGGAACTGAGCATCAAGCTTTCCACCTCATATGTCAACAGTGTGATGTGGCAGCTAAAAAGGCCAATGTGATTTTGGGCTGCATCAATAGAAGTATAGTGTCCAGATCAAGGGAAGTAATAGTGCCACTCTAGTCTGCCTTGGTCAGACCTCACCTAGAATACTGTGTCCAGTTCTGGGCACCACAACTCAAAAAGGATATTGACAAATTGGAGCGTGTCCAGAGAAGGGTGACTAAAATGGTGAAAGGTCTGGAAACAATGCCTTATGAGGAGAGACTTAGGGAGCTGGGTATGTTTAGCATGGAAAAAAGACAGTTAAGAGGCAATATGATAGCCCTGTTTAAGTATTTGAAGGGGTGTCATGTTGAGGATGGAGCAAGCTTGTTTTCTGCTGCTCCAAAGATTGGAACACGGAGCAATGGATGCAAGCTCCAGGAACAGAGATTCCACCTCAACATGAGGAGGAACTTTTTTGACAGTAAGAGCTGTTCGGCAGTGGAACACACTCCCTCGGAGTGTGGTGGGGTCTCCTTCCTTGGAGGTCTTTAAACAGAGGCTGGATGGCCATCTGTCGGGGATGCTTTGATCAAGATTTCCTGCATGGCAGGGGGTTGGACTAGACGGCCCTCGTGGTCTCTTCCAACTCTGAAATTCTATGATTCTATGATTCTATGTAGTAAACTTCAACAAAAACTGTGAGACATGCAGAACAAGTGGTGGATCAATATAGCAGAAAAGACACAATGCTGTGCAGATCTGGGTGATCTTAGAGGATTTTACAAAGCTTTTAAAACAGTGTTTGGACCCACTTATCAGGTCCAAAGCTCCTTATATAATGGGTGGCTGGCTGGCTTTTCTTCGCAAACGAAGATTCAGGAAGGACTCATCCCGCACTTTCTGCAAGCGCGCTGATGACTAAAAAGGCCAATCCGAGATAAACAAGTCCTGTTGCAAAAAGCACAGCAGAAGGTCTCCTTGGGTGATGTTTTTGGGTTGTGATTCTTTCTGCGTTGTCATTTCTCTTCAAGACTTGTTCGTCGTGAGTTCTCAAATAAGGCTGCAGCATTGTGGATAGTGCGTCTCCATGCCTCCCGATGTGAGGCCAGATGGTCAAACACTAATTACTGATAAAGCCTCCATTCCGAATCGATGGACTGAACATTTTCAAAGACTCTTCAGCGCCAACCGAGTAGTCCAAGGCTCAGCTATCCAATATATGATACAAAAACCAATAAAAAATGAACTGGACATACCTCCCACTTTGGAAGAGACCCTTAAGGCCGTACATCAGATGAAAAATGGCAAGGCAGCTGGAATTGACGGAGTCCCACCTGAAGTTTGGAAACATGGAGGTCATGTACTCCATGTTAAATTCCACAAATTCCTTGTGAATTGCTGGGAAAAGGGAAACTGCCATCAGATCTCCGAGATGCAGTCATCATCACCCTGTACAAGAAAAAAGGAGCAAAATCTGATTGCTCAAACTATCGAGGTATAACACTACTCTCTATTGCTGTAAAAATCCTTGCAAGGATACTCCTGAACAGATTAGTTCTTGCTATTGCAGAAGAACTTCTTCCTGAAAGCCAATGTGGCTTCAGAGCCAATAGGAGTACTACACATATGGTATTTGCCCTTAGACAACTGCAAGAGAAATGTAGACAGCAGAATAAGGGACTCTATGTAACATTTGTTGACCTCACCAAAGCCTTCGACACTATGAGTAGAAAAGGTCTGTGGCAGATCCTGGAAAGACTAGGATGTCCCCCCAAATTCCTTAAAATGATTATCTTGCTACATGACGGCTAGCACGGTCAAGTCAGATATGGCAATACCTTTTCAGAGCCCTTTCTAATAACTAATGGAGTGAAGCAATCCATTACTTGTTGTGTTCTTGCTCCAACTTTATTTACAATTTTCTTCAGTATGATGCTCCAAAGGGCTACGGCAGAACTCGAAGAAGACAACGGCATCTATATACATTACAATATTGATGGTAGTTTGTTTAACTTAAGCCGTCTGAGGGCTCGCACTAAGACTCTAAACTATCTAGTCCGTGAGCTGCTCTTCGCTGATGATGCTGCCCCTGTTGCCCACACAGAAGCAGCTCTGCAGCACCTAACATCCTGCTTTGGAACAGCTGCAGAGCGGTTTGGGCTGTAAGTCAACCTAAAGAACACAGAAGTTCTCTACCAGCATGCACTACAGGACGAACACCACCATCCCCACATTGCCGTAGGCAAATCTGTGCTTAAGTCCATTCAGCAGTTCACCTACCTGGGAAGCATCATCTCCTCAGATGCCAAGATTGACAAAGAGATCGATCACAGATTAGCAAAGGCATATAGCGCATGTGGAAGACTTTACAAAAGAGTCTGGAGTAATAAACACCTGAGGCGAAACACAAAAATCAGTGTGTATAGAGCCATTCTATTGTCTATTCTCCTTTATGGGTCTGAAACATGGGTCACCTATCGCCACCACCTACGACTCCTCGAACGCTTTCATCAGCGCTGTTTACGCACAATCCTAAATATACACTGGACTGACTATGTGATGAATGTTGCTGTCCTTGAGCATGCAGGGATCACCAGCATTGAGGCCATGATATTGAGAACACAGCTGCGCTGGGCAGGGCACGTTTCTAGGTTGGAGTACCATCTCCTCCCCAAAATAGTACTCTACGGTGAACTTGCCATGGGTCAGTGTAAGAGGGGTGCTCCAAAAAAGCAATACAAGGATTCCCTGAAACAACATCTCAGGCTTGGCCAAATTGATCACTAACAATGGTCTGCCCTGGCCTAACATTAGGAGGCATGGAGACAGACTATCCACAATGCTGCAGCCTTATTTGATAACTCACACCAAACAAGCCTTGAAGAGAAACGACAACACAGAAAGAATCACAACCTGGAAACATCACCCAAGGTAACCCTCTGCTGTGCTTCCTGCAACCGGACTTGTTTATCTCAGATTGGCCTTTTCAGTCATCAGTGCGCTTGCAGAAAGTGCAGGATGAGTCCTTCCTGATTCTTCATTTGTGAAGAAAAGCCAGAGAGAGAGATAATGCCATTTTACTATGCCATTGTATATAATGGAACTGAGCATCCATGGGGTTTGGTTTCCATGGGTGGTCCTGGAACTGTGAAATCCCAGTGAATACTGAGGACCGACTGTATAAAATACACATGCCCAGGGTCGCCTACTCTCTTGAAGTAAATAGGAATGGAATACTGTTTTTAGGCTCTGGAATGGAGCAAATTTAAGTGCACACTTGCTTAGAGCAAGGTATATGTGTATTATGTGTGAGGAATATATCTTTCTGTGTTTCTCACCTGTCCCCCAGGCCTGAGACTCAAGACAATAGTCATAATTTGTACTGTGATACCTGAAAAATCCAACATGGATGCCAGAACAGAAGGGCTTGCAATTCCAGAAGACAGTCTCTCCACAGAACCTGAACAATCAAGAACAGACCAGGTAATGCTGAGTTTTCTAGACAATGTCAGCCTAGTTCAGCCTCAACAGATGGATACTGAGGAGAGATGTCTTTCCTTTGCACAACAGCAGCAAGCCAAACAGGAACAGAGATGGAACCAATGCTTCCTGCACCAGCTTGCTTGCTTGCTTATTTATTTATTTAATATTCTGCCTTTCTCCCAGAAGGGACTGAAGATGGCTCACAAAAGCTTAAATACCACATGCTATGTAATTTGGCAAGGTCACACAGTTATAAACCTCCCTACAACAGAGAAGAGTCATCACTGCAAACAACTGATTGCACGTCTTCCAAGTGTCATGATTTTACAGAAACACTCTTGATTACTCCTCTGCTATCCCACTTTTCAGCTGCTTACAAAATGTCCCAGAAAAATATCTCTTTCTTCCTCCTATCCCCCCCTTTGTCCTCAGCTTACTTTTTGCTCCAGACTGAGTTCAAACTCTAAAAGTAGCTTGCATTCAATTTTCCAGCAAGGAGGAGAGGAGGGAGAGGAATCTTGCCCATCCTAGTATCCTCTATTATCCAGCCTTACACCCCCTCCCTCCAATAATTCATAATTCAGCAATATTAGACAGTTCAAGAAGTCTCAGGTAGACCAAAGCCAACAAAAATTAGGTTAAGAAATCCAAAGACCTGAAAAGGTTGTCACAAAATTTCCCCAACAACATGCCCAGGAAGGGATTAAGTGAAGCCCCCCCCCTTAACCAGAGTCATTAGGGTGGAATGTGCTAATCATTCTTGAACACACCTCCCAGTGACTCATACTTCAAAACAGTTAAAAAATAACTATGATGAAAAGGGCCCTCTTTTACTGTTGAAAATATTAAAATGGCAGAACTGTTTTCTGACTTTTTTTCAAACAGGGCAAAGTCCTATGGGGAGATAGGTGCCTAATTCTTATGCAGTAGCACCCCTGTATCTGCTGATTCAGTTATCTGTGGTTGGTGGCAGTGGAGGGTGAATAGGTAAGGGAGAGGAATGAACTCACCCCCATTCTCCCATCCCCAGGAGGGCTGCAGCAGTGGTGGAGGAGGGTGAACGGGGAAGGGAGAGGAGGAGGAGAGAACTTGCCTGCCCCCAACCTCCTCCAGCCTGGTTCCCTCTCCTCCCATTCGTCTTACCCCATGACAGCAGGCCTGTTGGTTGAGGCCCTCTCTCTGCAGCAGGAACCCACTGGGCTGCCTTGCTCTCTCACTGCCTTTATCTTCCTTCCTCTTCCTTCCTTCCTCTCCCTGCCTTCCTTCCTTCTCCTCCTCCTCCATAACTCTTCCTTCCCACGTCTGTTCACCACTATCCATACTATTTAGTACCTGTGGAGACCCCCGGAAAGAATCCCCCACGGATACAGGGTTGTACTATATAGGGTTAGCAGATGTCATTGCTTGTTCCTGAGTGTCAAGACTTGGCCCCTCTTCACAACTCCAGAGGCAAGAGAAAGGAATCTCAGGGAAAGCGAACTTCCTTACTCTGTCTATGTTTATGCATTTTCATTTGTTATACATGGTGCTTTTGATTCTAAGGGCAAACACAGAGCAACTGTGTTAAATAATAACTATATCTTGTTTAATGACTTCACCAGGGGTCACTCTGTAACATCAGTTTTGTAACGTCACCAGAGAGTACCCCATGACATGACAAGTTCCTTAGTCCATCAATAAAAAAGGGACACTTTATTCACACCCATGCTATGCTCCCAGAATGGCTGAAGGACACGGGTGTCTGATAATGTCACTCTTTCTGTTCTTCTAATGTTCTTATGATACGGTTTTGTGCCATGTTCCCCCATGTCTGATAAAGTCCTAAATCTCCCATTTTGGCTCTGAAATCTGAGAGCCTTGGATAGTCCTGATTTAGCAACCCTAATTCTTAGTCCAGACTAGTGTAGACCCATGGAATCAACTCGATTTGCTTATGTTTTGACTCACCATTCAACAGTTGATTCAATGGATATACTCTAGAAAGGTCTAACTACTCATAGTCTCCCCATATGATACAGTCGTTGGATAGTGTAAATATGATATGGTACAGTGGGAATCACTTCCATAAGACTTCATACGTTGCTCCAGTATTCATTTCTTTCCATTAATAGGGTTGTGGGGTTTTTTTGTTTGTTTGTAAAAGAAAGCCTTTTTGTCTTCTGATGTGCTAGCTGACAAATTGTATTTCTTTGTTTGCTTGTTTGTTTCAGACAGTAGTGTTTTGCCCAATATTTATTTCAAACCCTTCTTAGTGTATATTTTAATATCTTTAAATGGTTATTTGCATTAAAAACCTTTTGGGGCTTTGGTTTATGTAACTATGTTTGGTCTTAAATTTTGTGAGGTATATGGAATTTCAATGTGACTGGCAGTATGTGCCATGTGAATGAGTTCATTTGACACTTGAACTGATATTCTACCCAGGTGGGGAGAGCTGTGTGTAGGTCTATGCAGGAGACTGCAAACTGACACTTACTTAAGCCCAGCCTACACACATGAAGCAGAAATAAATGATCAGAGTTGAGATGATAGAATGAACTACACTACGGATGTAAAAACCTTTTTGTTTGGTTGCCACTAAATTTCTCCAAATCCCATCTACATTTCCTTCCTGTCCTTCTTTTATATATGGTTGCAAGATGTTGTGCTTTCTTCCTGCATTGAAATATGTGCACATTTTATGCATTTTGTCCAATGTATGCATTTATTTAATGCACTTCACCTCCTTTAAGCAACTTTTCCTCCATTGACTAGAACATGTTTGTATTTTCTTTCTTCAAATATGCAATTTTAGATGTTTGTATTTTAAAACATATCCTTTCTTTTGTTTCTATTTTAATTCTGTGAAACACCCTGAAGGGCATGCAGACATGTGAATGCTCAAAGCAAGGTGTGTATTTTATTGCAAGAAACCCTGGGAGGTGTGAAAAATCTTGTTAAGCCAGCCAGAGCCCAATTAAAGTTCTTTGCATCCCTAGACTACACTAGTTAAGACTGGAGGCAGGGAACCACTTAAATATGTTCTACTACATTAAAATCTCAAATCAAATAGAAAATGGCCAAGATCACGCAATGTACATATGCTTGTAGATGATGCTTTTGTAGTGTCAATCTATACACACAAAGTTACATGGTGGCTGCACTATACCACCCTTCTGATGAATAACAAAATTTTCCAGTCAGATCTGTATCTGCAATGTACTTGCTTATTGTCACATTGTATAATGGAAAATGTGGAGTGTCTTTTTCCACACTTCTAATGAGTCAACTGATACATCACAGGCATTAAGGAATAATTACACACCATCCAAGACTGTGGAAATCCATGGTTGGAATATTGTTGGTTAGTCCCAACTAGAATAGACCCATTGAATCAATTGTTGAATGCTGAGTCGACACATAGGTAAATTCCATTAATTTAATGCCTCTACTCTATACTTTGCTCAATAGGATGTAGGTCAATGTGAAATGGTTACACTTACAGAACTCTACTTTCACAATCATGGACTGAATACATCCATTACAGAACATTAAAAAAAAAAGGTACAATCTCATGTGTAAGAGAGACAACAGGATTCTGGCCATTGGCTTTAAAAGATGGACAAATTAATGGAGATTTTAATTGACTACTAGTCATTATAGCCACAATAAGAGATAGTGTGTCTTTGCCTACCAGTTGCTGGAACCAAGAGCAGGCTGCTCTGCACAGATGTTTTCCAACAGAATGTCACAATGGGAGATGGGATAATGGGCTTCATAGGCCTTTGGTCTGATTCAGCAAGACTCTTCTAACATTAACATTTCTTGTTTCCCATGAAGTTTTCTGGCAATATGTACAAGGGAAGCTGTCATACAGATTAATACTTTTGCTGGAAACCTTTAACAGAAACAAAACAAATCCCACCATCAACCACAATTTTTCACAACATATTTGCTGCCGAAACATTTTTCAAATGTATACATCTTCAGGGGATTACATGGAGTTGGACACCTTTAGTTCTGCTCTTCCTGTTTTTCATACATAGGTAGGGTTTGGGTTTTTTTTTTTTAGTAATTTATGTAAACTATTATCTCTAGACACACTGAAATTGTCTGCTATTGTTAGCAGGATTGTATAGAGGAGGTAAAGCTAAGCTGTAATAACAGGATATTTAAATTAACAGCAGAGTGACAGCAGTAAAGGGAAAAAAAATGGAATCAAGCTGAAACCAAACATGCCCAAGGGACATTTTTCTTTCTTATTTGTGCAACTGTGAGGCTGTCTGGAGGTCGAACTATATGCTGCTTTAAATTTTTAATCATAAGTAAGCATACAGAGGATGCATTGGGATAGACTCCCACAACAAGCAGGTAGAGAAGGTTTAAGCCTTCTCCCAGCTATTTTAAAACCAAAATTCTTTGGGGGCTAAAAATGAGAGGGGAAAGCCAATTGATGACACTTTTTAATAATAAGAAAATAACTCTCAGCTGCATGCTACACATTCCACATAGCAATGAGAATACAGTACTATGTTTTGCAATTAGCTAGCATGGTGTAGTGGTTTGAGCATTGAATTATGACTCTGGAGACCAGGGTTTGAATCCTTGATCAGCCATGGAAATGCACTGGGTGACCTTGGGCAAGTTACACTCCTTAAGCCTCAAAGGAAGGCAAAGGCACCCCCCCTCAAAAAAAAATCTTGCCAAGAAAACCTTGTGATAAGCTTGCCTTAGAATCACCCTAAGTTGTAAATGATAACAACTCTAACAACAATTCATTGGGTATTTCTCTGGTATGGCTCCAAATCATTAAGACCATGACTAAGAAAAATGTCTTGTGCATTTCTTACTCATTTTTATGGAATCTTCTTACATGACAAGAGAAGTGCAGGTAGATCTCTGGTGTTCCCCTTTCTCAGAAGTGATGCAGGAAGACTTACATTTAGTTACATTTCAAAGCAAACAGACATGTCAGTGGAGTGGCAAATCAACTCTGGTTTTAGTCTGAACTTTAAAGGGGCTAACCAAAATATCGGATCCTTTCCTGAAAAAAGTTCAGCAATTTGGACAGCTCCTTTAAAGCACAGAAAAAAAACATAAAGCACATTGCCCTACTGACATGGAAGCTACCATTGCCATGGGTACCAAAGGACAGTGGGGTTGGTTCTTGGTTAGATGGACAAAAATATTATTGTGCCACTTATCTGAATCAGAAATAGCTTTTGGCCAAACACTATGCTCACTTTGGACACAGTTGTTTCTTTTATGATTCTGGGTAGCTTTTCACATATCTGAGGGAAATCTAGACAGTAACAAATACATTCATATGATAAGTGTTTCTCCTCCCTTTCCACATTTTCCCTAGGTTTTATGCATATTCAAATAGTCTACATTTGAAAGACAGAATAACACTTTGCTTTTGAAAGTATTTTGATGGACCAAAAAACAATATTTTTCTCTGTGTGTATGTGTATCAGGGAGAATGTTACTCATTTTAGTCAAAATTCAGCACATTAGGGAAAACCCACTCAAACATGACAAGCAGTTATTTGTGGGAATGGACTCAATCTGCCATGAGATCATCTTTTTAATTATAACTGGTATTCTTGGCAGTAGCAGTGGCCATCTTGCAATACTGCGATTTGTCACACGGGCACTGCTGGAGTCATACATCACAGACTGCAGGTGGGTTTTTCCATTCTGCATTCAACATTGGCTGGCCAATTGAGCAAGATGTCAAACAACCATTGTTTGCCAGAGTTTCCCACTATGAGGTTCCTTGAAAAATATTGCTTGTTGTGCCATGGCCAGAAAGATTCAAAGAGTAGTTTGTGGAGGTTGTAGAAGAATAGAACTTGATGTACCCAAGCAAGGCAAAAAAAAAAAAAAAGTTTCTGTCTGTGTTACCATATCATACAAATGTCTGGACAAACAAAACTGGCAGGCTTTGTAGCACCTTAAGAAGAGAATATCTCTGCCAAATTGCATGCAAATCAGTTGAGGAGGGTTTTTTATATATAAGAGCAGCTGTTTCATTTTGAGGACACACTTAATCTCACTATGTTCCTTGTGGATGATCACTATGAAAATGACAGCCAAGGTGGCCCCAAGTAACAAACCTGCAGTATCAGATCATGTGGAAAAGGAAACCACATATTTTAGTGTGTGAGAGAGATTGTTGCTTCCTCTTTTTTCCCCTCTGGACAATTTGTATGGAAACAACAGAAGTCACAAAGGTGATCCCAGGCCAGAAAGCTGCAAGATTTGAGAAGAGTAGATGGAAGGGACAGGGAATTAGGATAACTTACACCCAGTTTAAACAGTGAAGCATGTTAGGAAAGAGGAAGCACTGTCATTCTATTGAAGGGAACATAAACACACACATTCTAATACAGAGAGATTTAAATTCAATAAGTATAAATTTCTCTCTCTCACTCTCTCTCTCTCTCTCTCTGTCTCTCTCTCTCTCTGGCTTTTCTTCACAAATGAAGATTCAGGAAGGACTCATCCCATGCTTTCTGCAAGCGCGCTGGTAACTAAAAAGGCCAATCTGAGATAAACAAGTCCTGTTACAGAAAGCACAGCAGAAGGTCTCCTTGGGTGATATTTCCGGGTTGTGATTCTTTCTGTGTTGTTTCTCTTCAAGACTTGTTTGGCGTGAGTTCTCAAATAAGGCTGCAGCATTGTGGATAGTGCGTCTCCATGCCTCCCAATGTGAGGCCAGGGCAGACCATTATCATAGAATCATAGAATTGCAGAGTTGGAAGAGACCATGAGGGCCATCCAGTCCAACCGCCTGCCACGCAGGAAATCATGATCAAAGCATCCTCGACAGATGGCCATCGAGCCTCTGTTTAAAGACCTCCAAGGAAGGAGACCCCACCACACTCCGAGGGAGTGTGTTCCACTGCCAAACAGCTCTTACTGTCAAAAAGTTCCTCCTAATGTTGAGGTGGAATCTCTGTTCCTGGAGCTTGCATCCATTGCTCTGTGTTCCAGTCTCTGGAGCAGCAGAAAACAAGCCTGCTCCATCCTCAATGTGACACCCCTTCATATACTTAAACAGGGCTATCATATCGCCTCTTAACCATCTTTTTTTTCAGGCTAAACATACCCAGCTCCCTAAGTCTCTCCTCATAAGGCATCGTTTCCAGACCTTTCGTCATTTTTGTTGCCCTTCTTTGCACACACTCCAATTTGTCCATATCCTTTTTGAATTGTGGTGCCCAGAACTGGACACAGTATTCTAGGTGAGGTCTGACCAAGGCAGAATAGAGTGGCACTATTACTTCCCTTGATCTGTACACAATACTTCTATTGATCCAGCCCAAAATCGCATTGGCCTTTTTAGCTGCCTCATCACACTGTTGACTCATGTTCAACTTGTGGTCTACTAGGACTCCTAGATCCCTTTCGCATGTAGTCTCATTCAGCCAGGTCTCTCCCATCCTATATCGATGCATTTCATTTTTTCGCCCTAAGTGCAGTACCCTACACTTCTCCGTATTGAATTTCATTTTGTTAGCTTTGGCCCAGCTCTCCAGTCTATCCAGGTCATTCTGAATTTTGATCCTGTCCTCTAGGGTATTAGCTACTCCTCCCAATCTGGTGTCATCTGCAAATTTGATAAGTATGGCCCTAATTCCCTTCTCCAAGTCATTGATAAATATGTTGAATAGCACTGGGCCCAAGACCGAACCTTATGGCACCCCACTGGTCACATCTTTCCAAGACGAAGAGGAGCCACTGCTGAGCAATTTGGCCAAGCCTGAGATGTTGTTTCAGGGAATCCTTGTATCGCTTTTTTGGAGCGCCTCTCTCACACTGACCCATGGTGAGTTCACCGCAGAGTACTATTTTTGGGAGGTGATGGTCCTCCATCCTAGAAACGTGCCTTGCCCAGAGCAGCTGTGTTCTCAATATCATGGCCTCAATGCTGGTGATCCCTGCTTGCTCAAGGACAGCAACATTCGACACATAGTCAGTCCAGTGTATATTTAGGATTGTGTGTATACAGCGCTGATGAAAGCGTTCGAGGAGTCGTAAATGGTGGCGATAGGTGACCCATGTTTCAGACCCATAAAGGAGAATAGACAGTACAATGGTTCTATACACACTGATTTTTCTGCTTCACCTCAGGTGTTTATTACTCCAGACTCTTTTGTAGAATCTTCCAAATATGCTATATGCCTTTGCTAATCTGCGATCGATCTCTTTGTCAATAAGATAAATATAATCTACGGAATCCTGTAAGACCATTACATACAATATAGCACCACAACTTTGGTGCTACATAGTGGATTCTGGCAAACTCCCCCCCCCAAAAACCCCCACCACTTAGTAGTAAGCAGCCACTGGGACCAACAGGGCTTCATTTCTCTGTTGATTGAGAAGTGGCTGCCTGATTTTCCCACCTTGTCCTGTGAGTGATCGGCAGCAGAACTGGCAGAAAAATGACCCCTGTCACAAATCCCCCTCATTTTGGAGATTGCTCACACAAGGGGAGGTGGGAACATCAGGTAGCTACTTCTCAATCAACTGCTTACTGGTAAGTGGGTTTGGGGGAATTTCATGGTCCCTACATAGCCCCTAAACTAGGGGGTATGTAGAGATTGTGAATACATAGCAGTTACAAATGAGTAAGTATAGGTTATGCATTTGTAACTGCCCGACAAGATTCCAGCCAATTTCTTTTATCAAAAGGATGGAAAACAAAGTGTGTAATAAATACATTAAACACACAAAAGCTCTAAACATCAGCTAAAGGACCGATGAAGAAAAATAAGGGTGTTTCCCCACCACCACCTCTGTGATTCAGAGAAACAAGTAGTAGAGAAATAAATAAATAAATAGGTAAATTTTGAAGCCTCTCAAACCATGCGTCTTTACACAACTGATCACTAAATAGAAAATACTTCTCATTGCTACAGAATGATTTAGCAAACTGAGAAGGAAAAAGAAGCTTCTGGATATTTTTTGCTTAGTCATATCTATCCATCAAAGTACATTAATTGAAGAGCCTCTCATTAAATCTGCCCAAGGATTTAAAGGTAGAACTCTCACTCATTCAACCACATTCCCTCCAAACCTTCCACCACCGTAGCTGTTTCTGGTGCCAGATAATTTCAATTCTGACATTGAAGCTCCCATGAGGCTTCAGCTGGATCAACATTCTGCTTTGTTAGTTTGTGAGTGTTATAGTGGTGATGGGATTTACCTTAGGAAGAAAATGAACCCATTCCAAGGTGCCTGCTTCTGCTGAAATTTTGGATGAGTCTAATGGTAAACATTTTTGATACAGTAGAATGAAGCACTTATGCATAGGTGACTCTGCTGCTGCTTTGAAAACATACTCAGGGCCTACTAAGGCCTGGGACTTGTCTAGAAGGGCAATTTACCCCAGCTTCCCTCTGTTTTAGAGCCCTGCAGTCCAAATGACACAGGACTCTTGCCCTGTTTCACTTTTGCTCAGTCGTGATGATGCCTAAGGTAAAGCCAAGGGGAAGCTGGGGCAAAAACCTTTTAAAACGTTTTAAATTAACACCTGGGTAAAACCATGTTATTCAGGGAAATCCAGATGGGTCCCGCACAGGAATGTAGAGTGTGTACCTGCACGCCAGCCTGTATACCCAGATGCTGCCACTGCTGAAATTGCTCTGCAGCTGAGAAGGAGGCCCCCAGCATGTGACCAATCCCTCCCTGCATGTGACCAGTCTTGATCACATACTTAGGGTCTCCTTCCTGGCTATAGAGAGTGAGACACACAACACTGGGGGAGGTGCCTGCTGATAGTGGCTGGTGTGTGTGTGGTGGCCAGTGTGTGCTTGCAAACCTCTGCCCGTTTTGTCTCAGTAATGGAAGAGGGCAACTTTGGGGCCAGAATATGCCAGCCTGAATGCTGCATATTCTGGCCAGTGTAGACAAGCACCTGGAGAACCGAATTTCTCTGGATGGCCATGCAAGAAATAAGAAAGTTATCATGTAAGCCAAAAACCATACCAGTAGCTAGATTCCCATGTGGGCAATTAAGCTCAGGGAAAAGAGAATCTCTGGGGAAAAGGGTAAGGAATGTAGACAGAAGCAAAAAGTCATACCAAAGAAGTATGTCTTGTGATGTGTGCTGTCACAGCCTGGTATCTTCCATGTCCCCAGCTTGTGGGGGCAATTAGCTAACACACATTGGAAACTGTTTAATGCAGTATAGATGTGTAAATAGCTATTGCTTAAAACAATTTGTAAGCCGCTCTGATAGCCTTGTGGCTGAAGAGCGGGGTATAAATAAATAAATGTCTGTGCAGTGATGAATCTGCCCTTTCAGATGGAACTTCAAAGGAAATATTCAAACTGCTGGAGCCTATCCAACAATTGGGTTAAAACCATGGGTAGCTTATTTAAAGTTCAGACTATAACCCAGAGTGGATTCACCATCCCACTGCAATAGAAGCCACCAGCTGTGAGGGCATGCATCCCAAGATGAGCTCTTTGGTATGTCTTTTTGTCTCTCTTTCTCTACATTCCTTGCTATTTTGTGCACAAGTTCTGTTCTCCCTGCCACTTGATGAGTAGATATCAGAGGAGGGCAAAGTTACTCTTTCCCCCTTCATAGACCACACCTACTGTCTATGCCCCCAAATGCCTCATTTTTCAGCTTTATGTTAGCCAAAATGGTGATCAGACATAACTCCCAGTTGCAATTTGGGATGATGCACAATTGAAAAAAGAGGTAATGGTGGCTTAGGAGGGTTTGGAGTGGGAAGGCATTTTGGGACATCTTGTTGTCTTTTGTGGGAGCACCATTTTCAGTCAAAACTTGTCTGAAAATCATACCTCGAATATAACATTTTAGGGGGAACAAAAGTGAGGTATGGGGGCTGCTTGCGGTCTATGGGTCACCCTTTTCCTACCCTGGTATATATTATATACGGCCACATAGTCTTTTGAAAGTACCAAGGACAGGTCAAGGTGAGGCACGTGGCAATTAGCAGAAAAGCAGGGTCCTGCAATGCAACCATTTTAAATACTGGCAGCCCAGACCAAGAGACCAAACAATGAAATAATGGAGTGGCAGGAACTGTAATTGGAATTCATGGCAGAATGAATTGCTCAGTTGAGACTGATGAACCTCCCTCTTCTTCCTCTGCCTCAAGTCCAATCTGGACTGTGTTTTCCAGATGAACTTACCATCCCTGCTGATCTCAGAGTTATAACCCTTTCAGTACAAACATCAGAGTGGCCTCATGCATGCTAGGGGGAGTTCAGCCACTGTTCATTGTGTGCAATGACTTTTGTTCCTCTTCTCACTGATCTCGGTTGTACTTTTAGATTAATAGAGACCAGCAAGGGCATTGCCAAATTTCTCACAGTTGACCTTTGGCTCATGGCACTTTGGCCTGTTCTCTAAAATAGAATGGTTGTTCCCATGAAGTGGTTGTTCTTATGCTATTCCAAATAATGTCTATTTTTGCAAAATGTACTTTCTTTTTGGATATTTCCCACAACTTCCTCCCAGTGTTGCTACTAGCCATGCTGATAGGGAGATCCTGGGAGCTGCCTTCCAAAAAAAGTAACATATCTGAGGCCTGTACAAACACATGTAATGAATACAAATGGCCAGCTTGACACATGTGGAAGGACTGGCAGTTTCAATGGTTACTAATGCTCCACTTACCAACATCTACAAACAGGCAGCTCAGATTGATGTAAAACACGCCACAACTTTCTTGGTTACAGCTGCAAATAGCTTTTGGCACCAATATGAGTCCAGATCCAGGCAGTGACCAACCTGCTTGTTGGTTGATGAACTGATGTTAACCCAGCCTGCTTGTTCAGCTTAAATTCAGGATGACAGATATGGATTTCTGCACAGGAGGAAGCCACTATGGGGTTCTTCTGCTACTTGAGAGTAGAGCAAATCCCCCCATCCCCTGAGCTGGATATGATACTTGCTGCCCACATTCCCAAGTCCCATAAAGGGCTCCCATCTTTGCAGATCCTGATGGGCATTCATACCTCATCTCCTTTCTGCCTGGATCCAGGTCCCATGCCATACCTCCCCAAAGTTGTGACACAGTATAAGAAAATAAAAACCATAACAACCATACATCTATGGACAAAGTACTGGGTGTATGGGTATAAAGCTCCCATGAATACTGTAGGAAAGAGCATTGGGGGATGGCTTATATAGCCCAGCCCCTGACCCAAGTGAAACCTGTAGCTTGGAACCCACCCGCCAATTATGGTGCTTCTGATTGGCTGATAGTTCCCATGTTTTCTCAGAGCCTGCGTAAACTGCACAGGCTTCTGGGAAGGAGAAACAAGCTGTGCCACCTATAATTATGGCCAACAGGCTCTGCATTCATCCCAACTCACTACTGGCTCCACTCAGTAAGTTGTGGAGTGAGCTATTTCTTCCACACAGATAGCTTGGTCACTGTAGTGCAGCAAGATAATTTACACCCAGAACATATATTTACACTTTCATCAGTCAGACTGCTACGCCAGACACCCATGAATCGCAAGAAGAGAATGAGCTCTGGTCTAGCTCCCTTATATATACGTCTACAGGGCATTGGCTTCCTCAACCACATGGGTGCATTACATCAGATCTTGCACTCCATAATCTATGCCCTGTAGTAACCCTTTTCAGCAGCTGTGGCATGACTAGGCATGACTTGGCAGTTCATGGCTTCCCCCGTCATGACTCAGCATGACTCTGCAGTTGTTTGGCAATTTTATAATGGAGTCAGTCTCTAACTCCTGACACTTAGATATGCACATTTTTGCATTTTAAACTCACTTTAATCATGGCACCATCACAGCTACAGGAATAAAATGCAGTTTGCTTCTGTTGTCCTGATGTTAAACAAAATTACTTTAGAATAAAACACCATTTTTCATAGTTTTTGGACAAGATAGCATTTTTTTTAAGGAAGAAAGGAAGCTGTGGTGAGCATTGTCAGCCTTCTTGATCTGCATATACCTATGCCAACCAGTTGCTTAGCCAGGATTGTTTGCTAATGCCTCACCACCTGCCACCTTCTGGATGGTCATCTGAGTCTCCCCTGAGCTATGGGGTCATGGACTTTGGCTTGAAGTCCAGACTCAGCTACACCTTTCCTTTGTTATCCACATTGCTACATACCTTGTAGCATGTAACTTGTTTTCTGCTGCTCCAGAGACTAGGAGACGGAGCAATGGACCCAAACTATGAGAAAAGAGATTCCGTCTAAACATTAGGAAGAACTTCCTGACAGTAAGAGCTGTTTGGAAGTGGAATACACTGCCTCGTAGTGTGGTGGAGTCTCCTTCTTTGGAGGTTTTTAAACAGAGGCTGGATGGCCATCTGTCAGGAATGATTTGATTGTATATTCGTGCATGAAGAGGGTTGGACTGCATGGCCCTTGTGGTCTCTTCCAACTATGATTCTATGATTCTATGTTTCCATGCTCATGAACAGGGTGAGATGGTGGATATTTTGGTGCCTGGATGGTAAATCTAATCATGATTTGACAGCAACTCTTTCTGCAGCTGATCTAGGTTATACACAAATAGCATGTTTTCTACATGGAAAACATGTTTGCTGTGCAGAAAACATATTTCCCATGCAAGAAACACTCCCTCCCCTTTCAGAAAACTATATGTATTTCTGCACTAAATAAACTTCCAGAACACTTTGGGATGTTTAGTACAGGGAGAATGTGTGTGTGCATGTGCCTTCAAGTTGTCTGTTGACTAACGGTGACCCCATGAATTCATAAGGTTTTCTTAGGCAAGGAATACTCAGAGGTGGTTTTGCCAGTTGCTTCCTCTGAAATATAGCCTACAGCACCTGGTATTCCTTGGCAGTCTCTCTCCCAAGTATTAACCAGGGCTGATCCTTCTTAGCTTCCAAGAGCAGATAGGATCTGGTGCAAATACTGTACAGAAAAATTCACTTACTCCTCCAGTGAGGAGGGAACTACAGAACTTATTCATCCCTGCATACAATGAAAAAATAATCAAGGGTGTGCATCCCTAGGATGTACTGATTGCCCCAGCTCAAGTGTGAGACACAAAGGATGTTTATGATGGTGTCAGGCTTTTCCCATACGGTAAGCTGATCCCATGGTCGTCTGTGCTGCATGGCTACTGTGATACATAATTGTGAATTGCCAGCAGTAACCATGCCTCTCCAACTAACATGTAAAACAGGGCCTCTGACCATTTCTTATTTACTGGCAGACTGTTTTTCCATATTTATTTTGGCTGATGCTTACCTCTATGTTAAATACAAATCCTTTACAAACTCATGAACTCCCACACACAGCCTCTTACTAACTGAGCCAAAGGAGCAATTTTGCAGCCTTAACTAGATGTTATCATCATTTCTCTTTTAATGTGTTATTGCTAATTTGCCTCCTGAGTCCTTTAACTTCCAATTCAATGAAGCACAGGGGCAGTCCCCCTAGTTTCCCCCTCCCTTAAGTTTGATAAACTAAAAAGGATAAACAAAGACAAGAAATAAATAAAAATACACACATAACTAGAGAAGGAATGCAGTAAAAAGGCTGCCTGCTGCCTTTCAGTCTAGCTGGCAGTGACTCAGAAATGGAATCACCTTAGATTGCTTGTTGCTACTAACCTGTCTTGGTAGAATTTTTCAGTGGAGTATAATTGGCAAAACACTATGCTAGATCATACTTTTCTAGGAAGACTGGCTCCATATTTTTGGCATCCTTCAGCAAACTTCCCTAGGGCTTATCTGCACCAGCCAGGATATGCCAGCTTCCCACTGACATATCTTGGCTCCAGATCTGGCCCATTCTGCCCCCATTACCTGGAGAAAATGGGCTAGTGTCCAAACAGGAATACCAGCCCATTGCTGCAACCACCACCATCTTTTTTGCTGTTGATGTCGAAGCCAGGAAGGGGAGCTGCAACATGTGACTGAAGGCCCTCTGCATGTGACCAGCCTTGGTCACATACAAAGGACCCCTGCCTGGCTTATGGGAGAGCCAGGGAGTTGGCGATGGCAGCAACGGGTGCTGGTTCAGACTCCTGAAGACATGCAGGGCCTGATCCATTCCATCCCAGTGGTACCAGATTAAACAGGGTATTTTTTTATTGCAGTTTATTAGGCCCTACCCTAGCTTGCCCCCATTCCAGCCTCATATCTGCCCCAGGGGTGGTGAAGACTGCATGGGGGCAGATTGCAGCAAAAGCCCTGCATTCTGTGACTGCAGGACTCTGGAACAGGGGCAAGCCAGGCTATTTAGCCCATGTAGATAAGCCCCTAGAGCAATCCCTCACCACTAACTGAACCTGAGTATTGCTACCATTCCACCACCACCCCGGTGCAGTTGCCAACCTCCTCCTCCTCCTCCTCCTCCTCCTCCTCCTCCTCCTCATTATTATTATATTTATAGTCTGCCTTATTCCCAAAATTGGGACTCAAGGCAGCTTACTATTAAAAAAACTAATATGGTTCAAAACATACAAAAAGTGAACATTAAAATAGAGTTAAACTATTCACAATATTAACATGATTTAAACCTACACTTAAAAAGATAAAAAGCCATTCAAACAATTCCATTTAAAACAATCCAGCCCATCCTTTTAAAAACCTGTCAGAATAAAAAGGTCTATGCCTGCTTATGGAAGGACAGCAAGGAGGGGGACATTCTGGCCTCCCTAAGAACGGAGTTCTGGAGTCAAGAGGAATCTACCAGGAAGGCCTAGTCTAGCATCCCCACCAACTGAGCTTGTGATGATGGTGGGCCTGAGAGAAGGGCCTCTCTGAGTATCTCATGACCCAGGCAGACACATACTGGGAGATACCATCTGCCACAGTGGTTTTATCCAGCAGCAGAGTAGTGATGGGCCAGAAGTTGCCACCAGAGGGCAACCACACCCATGAATACAGCCAAGACAGATTCTATCAGCTGCTGTGGCAGTGCTGCCTTCAGGACCCCAGTTGGACATGGGTACTGGGGATTTCAGCAGGGTTGTCCCCTGCTGGTATTAGAGGTGTGGATGGAAAATAAGATGTGCTTTAGACTTTGAAGCCTTGGGTAGGGCATTGCTTCATCTCAGAGCCCAGATATCCATAATGCTTTCTTCTGGTGGCAGAGTAGGGTCTTCCTTCTGTAGTAGCAGTAGCAGTAGCAACAGTAGCAGTAGTATTAGCAGTTGTCACTGCCCTCCTCCTTGTCCTCCCTCCTCCTCCTTTCAGATGTTTCCTCACTGATTACCACAGGGAAATCAAGAAGCAGCTATTACTCTTGATCAGAATTTAGGAATTAAACCTTTATATACTGGCTCAGAATATTTATCCATCTAGATCACAATTGTGGCATCAAGCTCTCTGAAGTGTCAGTCAGAATGATGCCTTTCTTATCCTTTGCTACTTGCTCCTTCTAAGTAAAGATAGAGGAGACTGAACCCAGGGCTTTCCATATGCAAAACATGTGCTCTGCCACCAAGTTATGAACCTTAAAAGGTGGTAGCTCCCAACTTACTTCACTCCCCCCACCCCCCCAATGCCAGGGGACAGCACCTCTTTCAACAAATGTTTCCCAATAAAATAAAATAAAATCTACAAATATGGCAGGGGGGACCAAACTCCACATCTCAAAGTGGTTGACCATCTTTTCAGCAGGGTGTGTCTCAATGGGTCAGGATACCTTTTCTAGCTAAGAACAAGAAAAATGTAAATACTCTTTTCCTCCCAAACACCAGATCAATTATTTTGGCATGGATCAATTTTCCCCCTGAAAATTGCCTTGGGAGGGAGATGCAAAAACAGGCAGCAGACAAACACACACACACACACACACACACTCTTAAAAGAAGCTAAAATATACTTCTAAATACAACAGCAAGAAACCTGTCACAGAGATAAAAGCAGCACAATGCAATGCAGCAGGAGCATCAAACAAAATGGCATGATCTAGGGTCTCTAATTAAAAAATGTCCACTAAAATAAGATGAAACTAATGCATGGTGGTCTCGTGGGTTGTTAATATTGTTGCACTAATTCTCTTAGTTATGTAGGCTTCCCTAGAGCTTATTTTTTATGCCATGTTTTACTAGCATTCAGTTGATTTCCCTTCTAGTGTCAGTAGATAGTGCAACCCTATATGCATGTGCTTGCTGAGCATACATAAAACACTTACTGGGCTTACTGAGTTTATTGGACCTTTTCCTGTCAGGTAAGTGTGTCTATGATTGCAGTTAGTGTGTCCTATAAGATGGTAAGAGAAGTTCTTCTGTTTGATCACCTGCATCACTGTAACTTTTTACTACTGGACAATGCCAGCCTGTTCTTTCCTTTAGTTCTAATAATTAACGTGTAGCATGCCTCTGAGCATATGTAGAGTACCTTTTATGCACACTTGAGTTATCCCAACCTGACCCTTCCCCACATACTTAAAGTTAAGGAGCAGAGATTATGGGCCAGTATCCTGTCTTCTAGAAACAGGATTTAAAAATTAAGTCCTGCTTGTTTCCCCTGACAGTGTAAACCCTATGAGTATTGGTTTGGCCCAGTGGGTTGGGAAACCCTAAGGATGGGGCTGTACTAGCTGGTTGAGTTCAGAAGGAGAGGGATAGGTGGTGAGGAGATGTAGTTGCCAGGGCTAAAGAGTGGACAGGCCCTTGTCACTTGGAATGAGGAAGTGGTATTTTCTGTTGTGTATTTCAGAGGGAACAAAAGGGTAATTCTTTGCAGTGTAATTTCTACACTGCACTTTGGGAGAAAGGTGGCATAGAAATGGCACAAATAAAAATAAAATACATTTGCTTCTATTTTGCATTTTATAAATTTTTGCTTTCTCTCTGGGGGTTCGTTTACACAGCAGATTTATTACGGCAACTTGCGCTTTAATTCTTTTCTGCAGCTGTGCCAGTCAGGTTTTTTTTCTAATTATGCCGCTTTTTCATTCAGACTTGAAAAAGTGTGGGGTGTGTGGCCTCCCAAGCAGAGGCTTTATGAGGAATAGGCTAGATCGTGAGTGAAAGAATTTGAAGCCCTGCATTTTCAAGCTAAAGAAAGACTCACAGACTGCCAAAATAGCAGGGGGGAAGATCAAAGAAGTGGCTCTGTCTCTGTCTCTCTCTAAATCTGCCTGTAAATGAACTCAGTCACTCCCCGAAGCAATCTCTCCTGAAAGACTTTGCTGCCATGCCGTGGATCCTAAGGTGAACCTATCACAAGTTTTTTCAGCACGATTTGTTTAGTCAGGGTACACAGACTTGCAAAATAGCAGAGGATTTTTGACTCTCCCTCCCTCAGTCCCCCTCCCTCCCCCAATCACAATGCAGCCCTTAGTGAAATGGTTTCTCTCTCTCTCTCTCTCTCTCTCTCTCTCACTCTCGCTCGCTCTCTCCCTCGCCCAAGCAAAGCTGACCAGATGGGAATTCTATGACTGAAAGGTCTTAGAAATCCTTTTTCTTGGCAGACTTGCAAAACAGCAGAGAGCATTTTTCAAAGTTTCCTGAACGCTACTGAACTCAGTCCCCCCCTTTTAACCCTGCCCCCACATCATAGCAACCAATCACAATGCAGATCTGCTGCAGCCCTTAATGCAATCGTAGTTTACACTGCCAATAATGCGCTACCTTGCAAATATACCGGCAAAAGTAGCGACACCCCTTGCCTCGCTATATTTGGGTGTCTTACCTTCCCCCCTTCTGAATGAGGTGATGCTGTGGTGCGATCCGTGGGAACTATGAGCTATCTTAGTGTTATATTTAGAGAAATATTTGCCCGTGTAAATCACCCCTGGCTTTTCTTCACAAACGAAGATTCAGGAAGGACTTATCCCGCGTTTTCTGCAAGCGCGCTGATGACTAAAAAGGCCAATCTGAGATAGACAAGTCTGGTTGCAGAAAGCGCAGCAGAAGGTTTCATTGGGTGATGTTTCCGGGTAGTGATTCTTTCTGCATTGTCGTTTCTCTTCAAGACTTGTTCGGCGTGAGTTCTCAAATAAAGCTGCTGCAATGTGAATAGTGTGTCTCCATGCTTCCCGATGTGTGGCCAGAGTGGACCATTGTTGGTGATCAATTTGGCTGAGTCTGAGATGTTGTTTCAGGCAGTCCTTGTATTGCTTTTTTGGAGTGCCCCTCTTACGCTGACCCATGGCGAGTTCACCGTAGAGTACTATTTTGGGGAGGCGATGGTCCTCCATCCTAGAAACATCCCCTGCCCGTGCAACTGTGTTCTCAATATCATGGCCTCAATGCTGGTGATCCCTGCTTGCTCAAGGACAGCAACATCCGTCACATAGTCAGTCCAGTGTATATCTAGGATTGTGCATAAACAGCGCTGATGGAAGCGTTCAAGGAGTCATAAGTGGTGGCGATAGGTGACCCATGTTTCAGATCCATAAAGGAGAATAGACAGTACAATGGCTCTATACACACTGATTTTTGTGTCTTCCAAATGCGCTATGTGCCTTTGCTAATCTGTGATCAATCTCTTTGTCAATCTTGGCATCTGAGGAGATGATGCTTCCCAGCAGGGCCGGTTTAAGGAATTTTGGGGCCCCCTGCAATGCTTTACTTTGGGGTCCCCATATGTTTATCTCAGATCAATGTAACCTAACCTATTCACTGTACAGGATGTTCAGATTATAGTAGGACCCCCGTATCGATGGATTCATTATCCATGGAACACAAAACAGCACACCTACCATAGAGTCTTCCTAGAAAATGTATCTTCCCTAGCCCTTTTCTAGGCCCTCCAAGGCAACTCTATGGTATTTTAAATCAGAAGTCCCATTATTTTCAATGGCGTTCACTATTATTCATGGTTTTCAGAATCCATGCCCCCCCCTGAACCAATCCCCAGTGGATAAGAGGGGCCTACTATATTACATAATTTGCCACCAATAATTTAGTTTAAAACTATATTATAGGCACTAACATAATATTTTTTTGTTTATTAGCAATTAATGTAATTGTGTAGATTTCCTCAAAGAAAATAAAGAGTAGACTACAAGCTAAACATGAGTTAGCAGTGTGATGCAGCAGCAAAAAATGCCAATGCGATTCTAGGCTGCATTAATAGGAGTAGTGTCTAGATCAAGGGAAGTAATAGTATCACTCCATTCTGCTTTGGTCAGACCTCACCTGGAATACCATTTCCAATTCTGGGCACAAAAACATACTGAGAAGGATGTTGGGAGGTCTGGAAGCCATTACACCCTATGAGGAACGGCTTAGGGAGCTGGGTATGCTTAGCCTGGAGAAGAGAAGGTTGAGAGGTGACGTGATAGCCATGTTTAAATATTTGAAGAGATGTCATATTGAGGAAGGAGCAAGCTTGTTTTCTGCTGCTCTAGAGACTAGGACACGGAACCATGGGTTCAAACTACAGGAAAAGAGATTCCACCTGAATATTTGGAAGAACCTCCTGACAGCAAGAGCTGTTTGGAAGTGGAATACACTGCCTTGGAGTGTGGTGGAGTCTCCTTCTTTGGGTTTTTTTAAACATAGGTTGGATGGCTGAAGAAGACCAAGGGGGAAAGGGAGGGGAGAGAAACCAAGACATGTTAAAAGCAGCTGGAAAGGTGGGCTGGAGGGGATCTATGTGCAAGGAAGGAAAGGGAAGAAAGAAAGAAAGAAAGAAAGAAAGAAAGAAAGAAAGAAAGAAAGAAGCCCTTTCTGAGGGAGACAACCCTCAAATTCCCTGTCTCTCACACACACACACGCTCACCCTCTCCGACGTGCCTCTCCCTCCAGCTTCTGCCATGGAGGGCTGCTGTTTCTTTCTCTTTCTCCTTAGTTTTGTAGAGGCTGTTTTGTTTGTTTTTTTAAAAAAGCCAGCAGGAGCTTTTGGGAGGAGGAGGGTAAGAGGGGCTCCCCCGGCTGTTTCCTAGCTGTCTCCTTCGTCAGATTAAGGAGGCCAACATGGGGCCCTCTCTTGACCTCGGGGCCCCCTCTTGACCTCGGGGGCCCCTGCCAATGCTGATTTGGCAGACAGGTTAAACCGGCCCTGCTTCCCAGGTAGGTGAACTGCTGAACGGACTTAAGCACAGAGTTGCCGATGGCAATGTGGGGATGGTGGTGTTCGTTCTGTGGTGCAGGCTGGTAAAGAACTTCTGTTTTCTTCAGGCTGACTTCTAGCCCAAACAGCTCTGCAGCTGTTGCGAAGCAGGATGTTAGGTGCTGCAGAGCTGCTTCTGTGTGGGCAACAAGGGCAGCATCATCAGTGAAGAGCAGCTCATAGACTACATAGTTTAGAGTCTTAGTGCAAGCTCTCAGACGGCTTAAGTTAAACAAGCTGCCATCAGTACGGTAACGTATATAGATGCTGTCGTCTTCTTCGAGCTCTGCCGTAGCCCTTTGGAGCATCATGCTGAAGAAGATTGTAAATAAAGTTTGTGCAAGAACACAACCTTGCTTCACTCCATTAGTTATTACAAAGGGCTCTGAAAGAGCATCGACATATCTCACTTGACCGCGCTGGCCCTCGTGTAGCAAGATAATCATTTTAAGGAAGTTGGGGGGACATCCTAGTCTTTCCAGGATCTCCCACAGACCTTTCCTACTCACAGTGTTGAAGGCTTTGGTGAGGTCAACAAATGTTACATAGAGACCCTTGTTCTGCTCTCTACATTTCCCTTGCAGTTGTCTAAGGGCAAATACCATATCTGTAGTACTCCTATTGGCTCTGAAGCCACATTGGCTTTCAGGAAGAAGTTCTTCTGCAATGGCAGGAACTAATCTGTTCAGGAGTATCCTTGCAAGGATTTTTCCACCAATAGAGAGCAGTGTTATGCCTCGATAATTTGAGCAATCGGATTTTGCTCCTTTTTTCTTGTACAGGGTGATGATGACTGCATCTCAGAGATCTGATGGCAGTTCCCCCTTTTCCCAGCAATTCACAAGGAGTTTGTGGAATTTATCATGGAGTACATGACCTCCGTGTTTCCAGACTTCAGGTGGGATTCCATCAATCCCAGCTGCCTTGCTGTTTTTCATCTGCTGTATGGTCTTAAGGGTCTCTTCCAAAGTGGGAGCTATGTCCAATTCATTTTTCATCGGGTTTTGTATCATATGTTGGATAGCTGAGACTTGGACTACTCGGTTGGAACTGAAGAGACTTTGAAAGTCTTCAGCCCATTGACTCAGTATGGATGCTTTATCAGTAATTAATGTTTGACCATCTGTACTGTTTAAGGAGCTTTGGACCTGATACGTAGGTCTAAACACTGCCTTAAGAGCTTCATAACATCCTCTAGAATCACTGCTATATTGATCGACCACTTGTTCTGTATGTCTCGGAGTTTTTGTTGAAGTTTACTACATGTGAGACAGACAGCTGCTTTTCTTACATGGCAACTTGGCTGGGCAAGGTATGCCTGCTGAGCAGTTCTCTTCTTTGCCAACAGCTCCTGGATCTCTTGGTTGTTTTCATCAAACCAGTCTTCATTTTTCTTGTGGGAGAACCCGAGGGATTCTTCCGCAGACTGGAGGATGCTGTTTTTGATATGTTGCCAAAGGATCTGTAGGATGATCTTCAAGTTTTGTTTGCAGGTTTGCCTGGAAGTTGTCTCTCATAGTAGCTAGTTGAAGATTGTTGACTTGGAGTCTCTTCTTTAAGATGCCACCCCTCCTAGGTTTGAACTTAAGATGAAGGTTTAGTTTACATCTTACGAGGCAATGATCTCTCTGGCATTCTGCACTGGGCACCACTTGAGTATGACAGACATCGCGAATGTTTTTCTGGCAGACTAGAACATAGTCAATGAGGTGCCAATGTTTGGATCGGGGATGCATCCAGGTTGTCTTCAAGCTGTCTTTCTGCTGAAAGATAGTGTTTGTAATAGTCAGCTGTTGTTCTGCACAGAACTCTAGCAGGAGGCATCCATTATCATTGCAGTTTCCAACATCATCCTTGCCTAAGACACCTTTCCAGGCTTCGGAGTTCTTTCCTACTCTGGCATTGAAGTCACCAAGGATAATAATTTTATCTTCTACAGGGACTTTTTGTATGAGGTGACATAGGTCTGTGTAGAATTTTTCTTTCTCTACAGTGTTGGCTTGCATATTTGGGGCATATATACTAAAGAGAACAACATGTGGGAGGAGTAAGGAAATAATGCGATCAGACTGTCCTGTTGGCAAGGTTTCAAGTTTGGAGGCAATGGAGTTTTTAATCATGAAGCCTACTCCTGAAAGATGTTTTTCAGTTTTGGGTTTGCCAGACCAGTAAAGTGTGTAGCTGGCGCCGTGTTCTTTAAGGCTGCCTTCCTCATGGAGATGAACTTCACTAAGAGCAGTGACATCGATATTAAGTCGTGATAGTTCATGGGCTATTAGAGCAGAATGATGCTCAGGCCGTCTACTATCTTCAGTCTCGCATGGTTCTGATGTTCCAGCATGCAAGCGTCAGTTTATTTACACCTTTGGAGGCCGGTGTGCGCCTTTGTTTCTTTGCCTTGGTTTGACCGCATCAGAAGATTCCCGTTGGCCGCGGCTAGCCAACCAGGTAGTTGGGGATGAGCTTTCGTTAGGCCACCTTTCCTAGGCCGCTCTCCATATGGAGCAAGCACTGCTCTCCTTAAAAAGGTTGCTTGGTCGTTTAGGATGCTGCCGAACAACACTGTCATCTCCCGGGTCAGCCTTGAACTGCCAAAGTCCTGAACCACCTGCATGCAGGGTTGGGTCTGTGGCTTCCAGTGCATCTTTACACCTGCCGTTTCATCCCTCACCTATCGCTACAGGGCTTCTTCTTCCTTTTTTTTTTTAAATTGGATTTGTCCTTCGAGCCTGTGCAATGGATTTTTCTGGTGGAGTGCAGTGTGCATAGAACTGGCCTTACCCTTTAAACCAAAGGTTCATCTGCTGGCCTTGCAAGCATGGACGGTAGCAGTGAGGTCCTTGGGTTGTAGGTTTGATTAGAGTTTCCTTCTCTTAGATGGTTGACCTTACAGGGTTGGACAAGCACCATCTGCCTGGGTTTGGGATTAGAGTTTTCCTTCTCCTAGGATGGTTGCCATAAGGCTAGAGAGCCCATCCTGCCCTTTAAACCTCTTTGTCAGACTGTTCGGTTTTGACCTGTCTGGCATGGGAGACCCTCCTGGTGGCTATTATGCCACTGCCAGCATAGCTCAAAACATCATTAGGGTACGCAAGCCTCTCTCCCACAACAAGGGGGTTTCAATGGAGAGAAAATTAAATTTTTGCTTTAAGGTTGCACCAAAGGTACAGCAAGTACTGTACAGCCCCTTCCTTAGAGTTTCTCCACCCACTGGACCAAAACCAATTCTCATAAGTGTTACACTAGTACACTGTGGCTGGGATACTCTTGGTGACAAACATGCACATAACATCAGATTCCTGGCAGCTGTCAAATCCCATGACTCCATCTCATTTTTCTTCCTCAGACATTAAAAAGCCTTGCAGTTGCTCATAGGGCTTGACTATTGCTGGGGTGAGGGTGGGGCATGGAATTGCATGTGTGGAGTATTATACTTCACATGTCTGATGCAGGATCTCATCTCATATTTTATTTATTTGTTTGTTTGGAATATTTTTACCTCACCCCTCAGCCAAAAAGGCTCCCAGGCCACATTACAAATTGTTAGTTTGACGGTTCCCAGTTCCTCAGGTTTACAATCTAAATAAATAATGATGCATGAGGAAAAAGGCATAGTGGCGGGGAAGGAGATTAAGTCCACCAAATACTGGCTACTCTTTTCTTCCTCAGAGACCAGAGCAGTCACAGTTGGAATCGAAAAAGGCCCCTCACCAGCCACTGGTCAAGTCATGATGGAGATGTGCCCGGCTATTCCTCTCTCCTCTGAGGCTAGAGCAATGGTGGCTCAAACATAGAGGAAGAGGCTCTCACCAACATCTGGGCTAAGGCATGATGGAGCTACTGTGCCTGACTGTGCTTGTATCCCTCAAAGGCCAGAACAATTGCGCTTGGAATGGAGGGAGAGGCTATCATCACCCACTGGTGATATGATATTTTATTTTCATTTTGTTATTTCTTTGATGATGTTACTTTAAATCTCCTCACTGGACATGTTCTCCAGATGGGCCTTCAAGTCGGTTGTTGGCTTATGGTGACCCCATGGATTTCACAGGGTTTTCTTAGGCAAGGAATATGCAGAGGTAGTTTTACCAGTTCCTTCCTCTGAAATATAGCCTACAGCACCTGGTATTTGATATACAGATAAGTAAAATGATGACTTGAACTACTAGGCCAGCATACTTACACCAGCATTGGAGACAGTAGCAGAAAGAAAAAGGATACAGATACAGTGGCTGTGAAGGAAGTCAAACACTGGATAAATCGGTTGCTTAGAGCCAGAAGACTTCCTCTGTTTTTTTCTTGCCACTGCTGTGTGACCATGAAAAAAGTATAACAGCTAGCGTAGGGCACCAGCAGGACTCCAGCCATAATATACAAACTGAACAATAACTAGAGACAGCACATAACAAAACCAAGATAAAAACCAGTTGCAAAAGACAACACTACAGCATATACAACCAAAGTATAACCAGCAGCACTGCTGTGATCTAAAAGCAATAAAAAAACCTGTTCAAGTAGATAACACATTCTATATCCTTCCATATAAAAATAATTACCCCCTTCCTTTCCAGTAGATCTCCACAGAAACATGTTGTTTCTTCACATCTCTCCTTCCCCCTATTTTTACAAACTCTCCATCCTTTTTCTTCCATCTAGGTCTTCTTTTATGTTTCAGTCACCAAACCTCAGTCTACAAATCTGTTTTCTGTACTAAGAATGTAAAAAAAGATAATTTAGTTGGTGAGCTTTTCAGTCTGTCTTGGCACAGTGAGACAGCTTGTTGAGGATTCTCCAACACCTAGAGAGTACTTGTTTCCAGTATGACAGGGAGGTTCAAATGCCTTTCACCCCACTGTATTTCTCATAACTGGTAAACCAGGATAGTTTTTCTTTCTGTCACTAGGCACATATGCACACAGAAAAAAAAAAAGGAGAAGAGGATTAATCATAAAGACAAACAACCCATTCAATGCTACAATGTTGTAATAGTCTATGCAACAATGAAATATTTATTATAGGTTTATACTGTGTGCATTTTCAGAAATAGGTAAAAACCAGACTTGAATATGCACATAATCTCTCCAATACCTCCACTACCAACAAAAATCTTCTGTGCTTTGGCACTTAAAAAAGAAAAGCAAACTCATTTACCATATGAAAATGGTTAATTTGATTTTTGCATTGCTAAAGAGTCACCATAAGTCAAAAACTACTTGAAGACACGCAACTACTACTACTACTACTTGTGTACAAAAGCAGAGTCCATGAATATGAAATTTTTAAAAAAATCTCCAGACACATCTAGAGAACTTTGTCCTCCTTACTCCATCATCATCCTTCAACCCTCACTCAGAGCTATACTTATTTATTTTAGTTTTTTTGGATTAGAGCTCTCTAGAATTTCTCAGACAGCATGGCAAGAGGATTCTGGGAGCTGTGGTCCACAAAAGTATTTTTCCTCCATTCTCTGCCTCACTACACATTTAGAATTCAGGACCAAAGTACCTCAGATCACATACTCAACATAATAATCATCTTGAAGTACCACAGTCGAAGTTCTAGTCCTTCCCCCACTTCTAGAAATGATCAGCTCTGGATTTTCCCCAATCTAACTCCATTTCATTAATCCAGTCTAAAAATAAATTCTCCTTGTTATTGCTGTTTTATACATCTCATCTGCAGTAGATGAAGAAGAATGGACATTGATTACTTGGAAGATATTTCATATCTAGTGGAGGCTGGTGGCTTCATTGTAAGGTGGTAAATCCACTTTGGGCTTTAATCTGAACTTTAAAGTGTGCTGAACCCAACCTTCTCCAAAAAGGTTTAGTACTTTGGATAGCTCCTTCAAAGTTTGGATTAAAACCTCGAGTGGATTCATCATCTCATTGACACTGGAGCCATCAGCCGGTACTGTTTGCATGTATTCTCCCCTGTTCTGGGGAAGGGAAACCAGAAGCTGTGTAGCTGCAGTTGCTGGTTTTGAGGATTTAGGGCTGGCACTAGGCAGATTAAGGTAGGAATACAAACAATACTTGATTTTCTCCATCTTTGATGTGGAAGGCTTACTATATTGAGACACATGCAGAAAATATTCAAATGCCATAAGATTTTTCATAATTTGGACATCTTTTTGTGAAAAAATCATTTACACAGAACATTTGGGGGGTGTCCAAATGGTGAAAATACCCCTTGCAGATTTTGCACAGAATACAACCTATCTTAATGGCATTGTGCATTCTTCTGTCTTATTCGGAAGGAGGAGGGCAAAAACCTTCAAAAACCACACGAGAACAGAGTGCCAAGAAATATTGGAATCAAATACAGAGGATAATTAATGAAATTTTGAAAAGTAATATTCCCCTAAACCCAGAAATTTATCTATTATGAATGCATGAAGAAAAATTTGAATGAGGCAATGAGAAACATTTGTTTTACATGCTGGCTGCAGCAAGAATAACATACGTGTCAATGTGGAAAGATAAAAATACTCCAACAGTAGATCAATGGTTACTAAGGACATATGAAATGGTTGGAATGGACCGTCTAACAATGCTCCTAAAAGGTAAGTATGTAGAAGAAAACCAAAATTCATAAAATAACTTATCTGAGTATTTAGAAAAAAGATGGGGGAATTATTCAGCAATCCCTAGATAAATAAATGGAAAAATGCATATACATATATAAAATAAGACTAAACCGTTATAGTCCTTGACATACTGAATGGAATATCTCTAAGAGGTGTGTGGTTGTTGTGTGCCTTTATATCATCTCCAATGCACCCCAACCCTAGGGTTTTCTTGACGAGATTTGTTCAAAGGCAGTTAGCTTTTGCCCTCCTCTGAGGCTGAGAGAGTGCCACCCCACAAACATGGCAATCAACGTACCCCCACCCCACCCCAACCATGTAACTGTACACCCCCCAAGCAATTTTCTCCTCCACCACAAGAGGGTAGAGCCTCCCAAACCGTAAAATGAAAAAGAGAAGTAGCAGTTTGATTGCAATCATTGGCAGAACCTCTTTCTTTTTTTAAAATTTAGTTGGTTTTATTAACATAGGATTGCCTTCTCCTCCACACTGGGACCAGGTAATAAGGGAGAAGTGGATGGAGCAAAACTTGATAACATTGCATACAGAACATTGTTTCAAAAGCAGGGCTAGGAGAGTGGGTGTTTGGGAATGCTCTACCAATTTTATTGTCCTCCCTCCAGAAGAACTCCATAAGCACCCTTCCCAGTGCTTTCCCTTCCTTGCTTTATGGTCATCTATGTTGACCAAGGGTACCCCCAAAGTGTCAAGCACACAGGTTGGCTGTTTCTCTGGCTGCTCCTCCAGCATCTGCCTACCAGAGTCACAAATGTTGTGAAGAATCACACAGGTGGAGATTACTGATGGCACATTCTCCTCTGCCACTTCAAGGGTTGCAGTAAGACATCACCACCTCACCTTCAACTGCCACTACATTCCTGGAGCAGTTAAGCCACCTACTGAACAAAGCCTGCCTGACTGTGGTTGTCCCCCTGTATGGTGTCATAAGCCACTTTCCGATGGGGTATGCTCCATCAGCCATCAGAAGTTGTCCAACTTGCTTCCCAAAAACAGTAACGGTTGGGTTTCTGGGTGCAAAGTGGCCTGTCTTCATGGTCTCATATAATGCTGAGTTATTGATTCTTGCATCATGCAACAACATGGAATATGAGTTCTTGCAATTGATGAACTCAGTCCCCTGCCAGATGGGAGAGACAATGTTCACATTACATCCATCCACAGCACCAACCTGCTGCAGGAAGCCCAGCTCCAAGAAGCTATCCATAATCTTGGAGGGGGGTAACAGGGGAAGGTGGGGAAAAGGAGAACAAAGAGAACAATGAAAACAGCACAATGACAATTCACATACATTCTCATCCAACATATTCATGACCACATCTGTGTACCAAGTGCTCAAAGTAACCTAAACATGCAGCCATTAGAGAAATAGTTGTAAAACCTAAAGAACCCAGGCTTCCCAGTAAGCACCCATGACTAAACCCATTACCAGCACGGAACTGACAAAAATATTGGAATACTGGTGAATCAATCAGACAATCCTTATGTGAATAATTTCCTATAAAAATAATTGAGGTGCACTCATGACAGTGTGATATTCATGCAACTGAAAAGAAAATATTCTGAAAAATGAATGTTCCACACGTACCTTCTGAGCGTCCCCTAGGCTTCACAGTTGGATCAGTGTAGCTTTCAAGGAAGCTCTCGAGTCACTACTTTGATTGACAGTGAAGACAAAAGAAAAGAAAAAAAGCTGGCCGTGTTGCCCCATTAGGACAAGATTAATGTGCCATATGTTGACATCGATAGCCATCTTTATTTGCATCCCTACCCTGGTCAAGACAACTGAAACCGATTTAGTGTGAGGTGAACTGAATGGTGTGAATGACCATTAAGACAACACATTGCTGCTATGCATTCATGATAGTGTGCTTCAATTGGCATTTTTCTTGTGTAGACAAAGCAACTTGCTGTTGAAACAAGACATGTGGGTGGCACGTGCCTTGTTTTCAGCTGAAGTGTGCTCTCTTGGAAGCATAATTCAGATAGAAAATGAACTGTGGTCTCCTTACCTGCATTATTTCAAGAGAAAAATTGCTCTTTTGCTGCCACCACCATCCCTGCTGCCATAACTGAACAGTATTGTGGTTTACTTAATGAAAATAGCTACTTTTTATTGCTGCTACTGCTGCATTAGTGGTTATACTAGAGTGTGGTCATTTGTGGTTTGTGGAGGGCTCAATGTGCCCTCCCATCATCTAGGAAAGTTACCCACACATATATTAAGCAGAGTGAGATGGCTGCATCATGAAGCATATTTTGGATGTCCTGAAAGCCTGCAGATTGCTCAGTTATTTGATTTATCTCTGGCTTTTCTTCACAAACGAAGATTCAGGAAGGACTCATCCCACGCTTTCTGCAAGCGCGCTGATGACTAAAAAGGCCAATCCGAGATAAACAAGTCCGGTTGCAAAAAGCACAGCAGAAGGTCTCCTTGGGTGATGTTTTTGGGTTGGGATTCTTTCTGCATTGCCGTTTCTCTTCAAGGCTTGTTCGTCGTGAGTTCTCAAATAAGGCTGCAGCATTGTGGATAGTGCATCTTCATGCCTCCCGATGTGAGGCCAGGGCGGACCATTGTTGGTGATCAATTTGGCCGAGCCTGAGATGTTGTTTCAGGGAGTCTCTGTATCACTTTTTTGGAGCACCCCTCTTATGCTGACCCATGGCGAGTTCACTGTAGAGTAGTATTTTTTGGGAGACAATGGTCCTCCATCCTAGAAACGTGCCCTGCCCAGCGCAGCTGCGTTCTCAATATCATGGCCTCAAATTATTTGATTTATAATTGTATAATAAATGTATAGTATGGCCCCCGTATCCCCAGGGCTCGTATTTGTGGATTCACTTACCCATGTATGAAAAAATGTGGTCTCTCTAGGCATTTCCTAAGTCCTCCAGTGCAACTCTATAGTATGTTCCATCAGAAGCTGACTTTAGAGTTGTGCTGGAGGACCTAGAAGATGCCTTGGGTGGTGTTCTCTCTAGGCATCTTCTAGGTTCTCCAACCCAATTCTATGGAATGCTTCAGCTGGAAGTCGTTCATTTTAGTAGGATGTGCTATTACCCACAGTTTCTGGTATCCACAGTAAGCCCAGAAACCTATTTCCCAGGGATGCAGGGGGTCATACTGTACTTGTGGAACTTTTAGACCAGAAAGATCCAAGCTAGATAACACACTGTGGTTGGCATCCATTTGGTTAGTCTCAACAGGAGTACACCCACTGAATCATTTGTTGAGTTGTAAGTCAACACATAGGTAAACACATCGGGAGTGATTCAATGGCTCCACTCTAATTAGGTCTAACAATAAAACTTAGCCCTGAATCTCCCCAAATAAGCCTGTCTGAGCTCTGAGACCTTCAGAACAGCCCCCTCTCTCACTCCTACCATCTTATTTCACCCCTGGTGAGAGTCTGGTTGGAATGTGAGACAAGGCCTTCTCAGCAGCTGCCCCAAGACTCTGGGATTCTCTTCCTAGAGAGGCTAGAATACCTTGCTGTCCTTCCATAGGCAGGAAGGATTTTCTTTTCAAAAAATCAATTCCAGCAAAAAAGGGGTTTTTAATCAAGTGCTGTACTCTTTTTAATTGTATTGCTTTAAAGCTGATTTTTAATATTTTAAATTATATGTTATAAATTGTTTTCAATCTTATTGATAATTGAAACACACTTTAATATTAACTTTTTGTATGTGTTACTCTTGTGTTGTTTTAATTTCTAAGAAATTTTGAGTCATATCAGATTAGAAAGTTGAAAGTTGAAAGTTAAGAAATCAGATTAGAAAGTTGGGCCAATACTAACAAAATGAGTTTCAACAGGGAGAAATGTAGGATACTACACTTGGGCAGTAAAAATGAAAAGCATAGATATAGGATGGGTGACACATGGCTTGAGGGCAGTACATGTGAAAGGGATCTAGGAGTCTTTGTGGACCACAAGCTGAACATGAGTCAGCAGTGTGATGCAGCAGCTAAAAAAGCCAATGCAATTCTAGGCTGCATTAATAGGAATATAGTGTCTAGATCAAGGGAAGTAATAGTGCCACTGTATTCTGCTTTGGTCAGATCTCACCTGGAATACTGTGTCCAGTTCTGGGCACCACAATTCAGGAAGGATATTGAGAAGCTGGAACATGTCCAGAGAAGGGCAGGCAGGATGGTGGAAAGTCTGGAAGCCATGCCCTATGCGGAGCAGCTTAGGGAACTGGGCATGTTTAGTCTGGAGAAGAGAAGGTTGAGAGGGGACATGATAGCCGTGTTTAAATATTTCAAGGGATGTCATACTGAGGATGGAGCAAGCTTGTTTTCTGCTGTTCCGGAGACTAGGACACAGAGCAATGGGTTCAAACTACAGGAAAAGAGATTCCCCCTAACTATTAGGAAGAACTTCCTGACAGTAAGAGCTGTTCAGAAGTGGAATACACTGCCTTGTAGTGTGGTGGAGTCTCCTTCTTTGGAGGTTTTTAAACAGAGGCTGGATGGCCATCTGTCGGGAATGATTTGATTGTGCATTCCTGCATAGCAGGGGGTTGGATTGGATTCTATGATTGTATGTGTCCCAGTTTGGGGTAAAAAGGTAGGATAAAAAGACCTGGATTTATCTCTGTCTCTCTCTCTCTGTGTGTGTGTGTGTGTGAATCTATCTGTACTTGTGTTTTGCTTCTTTGCTTCAGACATTTGGGTCAACCCTTCAAGAAAACTGGGGGTAAGGAAAGATTAGCTCTTATAGCTACTATTGCTGGGACTGTCCTTGACTCAGTTTTGTTTGTGAACATTGGGACAGGGGAACCCTGGTTTTGTGAGCATTACTGCTTGAATGCTTAGAATGTTTCCGGCAGTTATAGACTATACTTATATAATATTGCCCCCTAGATGTTCAGATAGCTTGCTTATATAGCATTATCCTCACTGCTGCTTTTACTTCTGGTTTTATTATGTGTCATTGCCAATTTTATCTTGTTTTTATCTGACTTATTTTATGATTGTTTTTATCACCCCTAGTATTTTATGATTTTAATGTGTACACCACCCAGAGAATGTCAGTTATTGGGCAGTTTATAAATAAATAGTTGACATGTTACCTCATAATTCTTACAACAGTAATGTATGTTGCCTAGTAATTACCTGTACCTCATTCAACAGCTCCTCAGCTACCTATTGGCTTCCTTTCAGACTGTGACCTTAGCATAACTTTCCTTAGGATCCTTTAGTTCATACAGATTTTGTTCCCCATCACCAGGAAAATGAAATTGGTCAATCTCATCCCCCCTCCCCTTTGCCTTAACCCTGCATAATGTGTACCGCACATCATGTTTTTCAGCTGCAGCTCCCATTCTGAGGCCAATAAGGCAATTGGTATATGTAAATACTGTGGCAGTCTTTTTTTTTAATTGAAAACATAAACAAACCATTTTGCTGAGCAGTAACAACTCTGAAACATGTTCATGATAAATCTGCAATTTGCAACAGAGCTTTCAAATCCATCATAAATATTCTTCTAACAATCTGTTTTCGATTAGCTAACAGGCAATGCAACTGCCACTCTCTCCAGTTTAATGGAAATAATTCCCTTAATATGGGACATTGAGCAGAAAATGACTTGGATCAAACTGTACTTCCTTCCTTCTTTCTCCTTAGATACCCATTTGTTGCCCTACCAAATCACTATTAGCATTATTTTTGCTTTCAATACGTAGAACTGTAGCTTAGAAAGATCACATTTATCAAGTTATTTCCCCCATTCCCAACCCCTATACTTGTCTGAGTTTGGAAAAATTGGACTCCAGCTCCCATGATCCTGCAGCCACTATGGCTCATGATTCTGCAGCATAGGAGGGAGAGCACAGCATTTGAGACAGGAGAAGCCATGACACCAAATCTTAGTTCTCATTGAAATGGTAAACGTGCTATGTCAGGGCTATAGCACTTATAGTGAAACTTCGTTCATAGCCCTTGCCCATGCATGTAGAAGAGTTTTAGGGTATAATCCTATGCACTAGGCAGATGCACAGGCTCCAGGGATTTCCTAGTCCCATTTTAACACCCCCACCATGGACTTCACCTAACCATTTCTCTAAAAATGAAAGTAGCCAATAAACCACTTCTTGTTTTGGGGTAAAAAGTGTATTTTAGCTCATTTTAAGGTTCAGAGGGAGAGGGCAATGTAAGGCCCTCTGCAACCTATTGGTAGCAAAACTCCTATGCTTGCTGTATATGCTGACCAGGGAAAAGAGCCCATTGAAATTAGTGGGATTTACTTTTGAGTAGACAGATATAGGACTGCCCTAACCTTTGTAAAATCAACATCTTGGTTGGCATCCTGTTGGTGAGTTACAACAGTGTAAGTCCAAGTTTTTTGTTGTTGTTGCTGTGGTGGTCAGAATTCTTTGCCAACTGTCCAATGACACAAATCCACATTTTAAGTGATACAGCTCATCCTCCAATATGGCCATTTCCATGTTGATGGAGAGTGGGCAGGTCAGTGGAGGTATGTCCAGCTATTTTCTTGTAGCTGGACAGGCTGCAGGAATGTAATCAGGAAGGACCTCCTGAGGACCTCTGGAGACCCCTATGGGATGCCCTGTCGCAGTATGTTCAGCTATGCTGGACACATCTCTGCTGATCATCCCATACTCCAGGGATATAAAAATGGCTGTATTGTGGTGGTGGGGGTTTGCATTGCTTAAAAGTTGGGTTTGAGAGGAGTACCAGGGTCATAGCCATGGAGATGTATGTTTCTGTTACCTGGCCTTACACCCCCTCTCTCTAATAATTCATAATTCAGCATTTTGGACACTTCATGAGGTCTAAAGTAGACCAGGGCCGACCACAGATAGGACCAAGTGGAGGTCACTAGGACCTATGAAGACATCATGGAAATTCCCCAACAAACACACCAGGACAAGATTAATGTGAAACCCTTTAGTCAGAGTCGTTAAGGTGGAATGTGATAATATTCCTTGGATGCACTTGGCAGTGAATCATACTCCAAAAACAAACAGTGACCAGAACCCCAATTACCCACAAAATACCTTCCATCGCACCTTTTCCTCTCCACAATACAGAAGCTGCCATAAACCCATCAACTTTAATGTCTCCACCATTAATGGCCATTAATGGCAATCAATGAAGCCAGAGTGTCCTTTGTTTAACTATGGGAAACCCATCTAAGCACTATTTTACCCTTAAGGGTACAATATTGGGTATAATTATTACTCTTAAATCATAGCCATGTGAGCTACAGTTGGACACCATCTCTCTGCTGGACTGTTGTTACCACCCCCAGATTTCAGTCTGAGTCTTTCTTTGCTGCACAAACCTCTGCTCTTCAGGACTGGTAAATATAGCCCATTCTTCCCAAATCTATTCCTCTATCCCATTATTTCTGCCTTGACTCTTCGTTAGCCTTTTGTGGTTGTCTTATATATGTGAGTGCATGTGTGATTGCTTCTGTGATTATTTTCCAATGAAAACCATTTTTATTTCATTTTGGCTTGGAGTCTCCTAAGTGAATACTGGTATACACAGGTGCAAAGGCCCTGTAAGTTACCCAGCCTCTTGCAGCCATACCTTGGAGCTAATTAAAGCCCCCCAACTTAATATCATAATTTTAGTGGCTCAAGTGGGTCCCCATGGAGCCCAGCAATTCAGTTAACATCTCCCAGTGCAGGATCTCTTCTGTGAGATAGAGAGGAAAGAATAAGGCCAAACACACTACCTCTACTCAGTAGTTACCAAACTGGAGAGATTTCTGAAGTAGGAAGAAAGATATAACTCATTAATTTTTGTCTGGAATCCTGGTGACTTAGAATTCTGGAAAACCACTTCACGTAATCAGGGAGTAAGTTCTACTGAACTCACTAGGACTTATTTGTGGGTAAAGATACAGAGGATTGCACATTTACTCTAGCTTTCTTAATGTAAGTAGGAATGAGTGATTCTGACAATTTTGATTTTTCCCACATTCATTTTTTTAAAAAAAATCTCACATTCTTTTCATCAAGTTTATGACAATATTTGCAAAAACCTAACCCAAATAAAATTCTCAGCCATCTAAACTGGACCACTTCAGTAGATAACAACTATTCCTAGTACAGACAATTGGAAATAGCTTAACTTATGGCAAATCAAGTCCAAATTCATTCAGTCCTCCACAAGCTCTGAAAGTTGAGATGTCACCACTTTCCTGTTTGAAGAAACACATTTTCCCATACAAGCCTATCCAGGCTTTGAGATATGTGAGGAAGGCCCTTTTTCCACTCTTATTTCTCTCACCTCCTCAAACACATCTAACAGGATGGAAGAGAGGGACTTTTAAGGATACTCCAAAGTGTCCTTCCAAGGGGGGGGGGCTAGACTGACCCTCCAACCCATTGTCCTCCCAAATACCTTTTTATTCAGGTGGATTTTTTCCCCTGTTCAGTCTCTTAAAAGACAAATGCTGTGATTTTGCATTGACATGCTTATAAAATTAATTTTAATTCAAGTGTGGTTTGTAATGGACCAATCTCAACATCCCCTGAGCCCCCACTGAAAAGACCATCATCCTTCACTTTGATTCACAACTTTGGTTCACTGTGAACAATACTTTAATATCAGATTTGGCTAATCTGGCTTTGAGGGCCATCCCAGAGCAACCAGGAAATAAATTCTGTGACTTAGTCATACACCCTATGACATAGTCAGAAACCAAGCTAAAGGGCCTGGATCATGCTTAGGAAGGGCCCCCATAAAACTCTTCCTCAAATTCACACCTGGATGAATCTTCTCTGAAAAGGAAAACTTAGTCCTCCTTTGTGTCCAGGAGAGACAGCTACCTTATGAACTTCAAACATACAGAAGGAAATCCATTGCTGTGCAGATTAAGCTGACACTCTTGCATCCTGAAGACCAAAGAGGCTCTGCCTGCCAATTAAAGAGATAACAAAATTCACCTCAGTCTTCCAGATCCTGACTGTTCAGATTTCCTCTGTAAACACTTGAGAATTGTTTGAAACCAAATGTTTCTTTTGTTCTCAAAGTGGCTTCAAAGGGGTATTATCCAATAAAAACCCCTGGAATCTTATGTTGTTTGGTTCAGTCCCATTTTTCCACTAAATCCATGATGCTTCATCCTTTAACCACCCCTTCCGAATTACCCTTCTAGACCTTGAAACGGCTCTCAGGTGGCTTCAGGCATTCTTCCCTGGCCTCCCGTAACCTTAACCCTCCCGTACCCAAGCCTCTTACTCCCTGTTCTGGTTGCTGCTACTCGAGAGTAACACCACTTCTCAGGGAACTCAAGCTGCTAGAATGATGTAGTATAGTATTTCCCCCCAAGCCCAGTCTTTTCCTTTCTAACTCCGTTCCTGCCTTACTCTGAAAGTCTTGTTTTGATTGCTAATTGAATGTGTGGGGTGTATGAATGGTATTTTTTTTTTCCCAATGAAGTTTCATCTGTTTATTTTAGGAACACAGCTTCATGTATCTCTGCTCCACTTGTAAACATAGGATATAAGGTCCTGAGCTTATGCGAACCTCTTGTATGCCATTTGAGCTGCTTCTAATTCCCCATTGAAGCTAAAGAGATTGTGAGTGGAATTCCACTCCCACGAGAGAATCATGTAACAGGTTCAATATTATAATTTGTTTAAGAGTGACTTAATGCTATATTTTTCTGTCATTTAATTTGCACTGGCTTTCAGAAATCTTCTGATCCACCTTGAGACCTAGTTTTTGAAGAAAAGCAAGCTATCAGTCCAATAAATAAATAAATAGATACCTAAATACCTGCATACATATCTAAATAAAATATGTCTTTATTTTCAAATATAGTATTTTGTATTTTATAAGAGTAAAAAAGTATTTGCTTTAAAAATATTTTTAAATAAATATATACAAAAAACACATCAATAAAATGCATCATACGAACATCCACAGGCGAAGTTATTTATTTGGTTTCCTCAGCATCCGGTTGCCATTACTACCTTGTAAGGAATGGACCAAGCAAGTAAAACAGACAAATAAGTCTGTCTCTCATCTGGGGACCCTCCATCCCATGTGTGTTAACTGAAGCTGCAGTGCCAAGCTTATATCATCTCCCATACTCAGCTCAGGGGGATTTTTTTCTTCCTTCCCTACCTCTGATCATTAATAATTCATTCAGTGTGTGGTGTAATGACTTTTGATCATTACCAATTCATTTGGTAATAATGTGTGTATCACATTGACTATAGCAGGAGACAGAATTGCAAAACAAGCCAGCTAACTAGTTGGGCTCTTCACTCCCCACCCCCCACCCCACCTCTCATGCTCTTCTTCCTTCATTTTTGTAGATAACAGACACCCCCCGGATCTTAAGAATGGTAGATCTGGGGGAGGTGTTTTAATGATGGGCCGGGAGACGAGCACGGCGTTGGCCAGGGCATAGACATGCCCTAGCTAGGAGGAGGCAGGGGTGGGGTTCTGGCAAGGCCTATTTTACCCTTTGTCGCCCCTGGCTTCCTCCTCTTTTCCACTTGATCGAAGAGGGGAGAACATCTATTGCCTGGAACTTGTTTTTGAGCCACGAGGGAGAGCTAAGTTAGCTGAACTGTGCTTGCATGGTGGTATGATTGGGCAGCCCAGCAGTGTGATTGTGGGATTGTGTGTGTTGGTTTGATTGTTACTTAATTTGAACTAAACTGGTTTAATTTAGGAATTAATTTGAATAATTTGGGTTTACTTTGAATTAAGTTGGTTTTAAGTTGGCTTTAAGTGATTAAATTAAGATTTAATTGAATTAATTTGGCTTGCTAACCCATGGGGCCTGCTAACCCCCCCCCCTCTAAGGGCCTGCCTTGGGCGCCTTGGCCTGCTCCACTCACCTTAGGTGAATATGCCTTCACCCCACCCACTCGCCTCATTCACTCACTCGCCCCACGCAGCATCTCCAAGGGCCTGCCTTGGGCCTGCTCCTTCTCCCCGCGTGGTCACCTCGCCTTGGCCCCCTGGCCCCTGGCCTCTCTGTGGTGGGCCCCGCACGGCATCTTTTGGCCTCTGGCCTTCCCCCTGCTCGTGCCCAGGCCTCTGGGGGCCTCCTGGCCTGCGCCTTCGCCTCCCCCCTAACCTGCATAGGAAGGACGATCCTGCATGGCTTTCCTGCGATCCCCGCTCCTGTGCCCAGGCCTCTGGGGGCCTCCTGGCTGTGTTCTATAAAAGTTTATTCCTGACGTTTCACCTGCATCTGTGGCTGCCATCTTCAGAGAATGGTGGCAGTGTGGTTATGTGAGGTTTATAAACTGTGAGTCCCTGTTGAAGAGGATTAGCATGTAAATTTGTGTATTCAGTTGTTGGATGATTTTAGGGTTGGAGGATATGTGAAGGGGATTAGTGTCTACTGAGTTCACAATCCATTGTCTGCTGGGAAACCCCCTGTCCCTGGGTGAAGTTCATTTGCATGTATTGAGTTTTTATTTTGGTGTTTTTCAGGACTGGTGGCCAAACTTTGTTTACTTTTAGGGTTTCCTCTTTCCCGTTGATGTTGTCCAGGTGTTTGTGAATTTCAATAGCTTCCCTATGCATTCTGACCTGAAAGTTGTTAGCCTGGTCCAGAATTTTGGTGTTTTCAAATAGCATTTTGTGCCCAGGTTGGTTTATAATGTGTTCTGCTACTGCTGATTTTTCTGGCTGGCCCAGTCTGCAATGTATCTCACATTCCTTGATTCATGTCTGCACACTCCGTTTTGTGGTCCCTATGTAGACTTGTCTGCAGCTGCATGGTATGTGGTAAACTCCTGTGGCTGTGAGAGGGTCTCTTTTGTCCTTTGCTGAGTGCAACACTTCTTGAATTTTCTTTGTGGTCTGTAGATCATTTGGAGGTTGTGTTTCCTCATCAGTTACCCTATTCTATCGGTGACTCCTTTGATGTACAGTAAAAAATACCTTCCCTCTGGGTGATTGTTTTTCTTCACTCTTGTGGTTTTTCCTGGGTCTGGCCACTCTTGCAATGTCTGAGGTGGAGTAACCATTAGCCTGTAGATCTGAGTTTAGTTATTTCAGTTTGTCCTCCAGGTAGTGGGGTTTGCAGATCCTTTTTGCATGGTCTACTAATGTTTTTATTGTGCTTCTTTTTTTGTCCTGTGTGATGATTAAAGTTCTTGTGTAGGTATATGTCCGTATGTGTAGGTTTTCTGTATACCTTGTATCCTGGTTTGGTTTTCAGATGACCAGGACATCCAAGAATGGCAATGTTTCTTACTTTTCTTTTTCCATCATGAATTGGATGTTTGGGTGGTTGCTGTTCAAATGGTTCAGAAACATGGTCAAATCTTCTTCTCCGTGGCTTCAAATGGTGAAAGCGTCATCCACATATCAGAATCATGTTGTGGGCTTTTTTGGTGCTGTCTCCAGGGCTTGCTTTTTGAAGTGTTTCATGTAAGAGTTTGCTATTACAGGGCTCACAGGGATGCTTGTAGAATCCATTATCCCACTGGAAATAGCTTGTGTTGAGGCAATGTTCGAACAGGGCTGTGATGTCTTCTGGAAACATTTGTTGGATGGGTACCATAGTGTCCATTATGGGGACTTTGGTGAACAGGGAGACCACATCAAAGCTGATCAGTCTGTCCCCAGGTTTCATTTCGAGGTTGTTGATTTTCCTCTATGAAGTGAGCTGAGTCCTTGATGTAGTGGGGGGTTTGTACTACATGGATTTGTAATTGTGTGACTAGAAACATAGGCTAAAACTGGGGACAGACTGATCAACTTTGATGTGGTGGCAGCAGACAGGCATTTCCACCACTTCCTGTGAGTGATATCCAGTATGAGGGGGATTTGTGACAGGGATCCTGCTTCTGATTGTCACAACAGGGGTTGCTTGTGGGATAGGGTTGGAAAAATCAGTCTGCTGTGTCCCGATCAAGAGGAGAACAGACCCCTGTTGCTTACAGTGGCCACTGCCTGCTAAGCCTGGATTGGGGAGGACTGGGCTGGAAGATAGTACTTATCTACATACCTAAGGACCTGATCTAGAATGTTGGCCTCTGTTGTTGTTGACAGTGGTTACTAGTGATTTTTCATGCCTGTAGAGTGGGGAATCTGCCCCTGGGTTTAGTTTAATGGAGCTATCCAAAGTGCTGAACCTTCTCACCCACAGTTTCAACAGCATGTTAAGTCCAAGCTTGGACTTAATGCCTGGAATAGATTCCCTGCCCCACTGGCATGGAAGTCACCAGCTGTCAGCAGTTGACACTACTGCTTTGTTTGCAAAGGGTGGTTTCCTTTTATGCAAGGCAAGATGGTCTTCCCAACTGGCCCTTCTGTTGTGCTATTTTATTAGGGCTTGATTTTTATTTTCACTCTTATCTATGTTCTTCTTAAGTGTTTCATAATGAACAGAAATGTTTCCTATTGGCCATGTAACATAAAAGCTCCAGCACGTCCAGTCCTATAGTTGCATATATGCAGAGTTTCTGAAGAGTGTGCATTGTGAGGGTTATAGGTCCTTTGCATTGTCAAGATGAGATGAAGGAATTACCTGTGACTCATTTCAGAAAGGGACTCTGTGGTAAACGAGTTCTTATTTCTTCCATCTAAAATGGGAGAATAATTTGGTTCTGAACCCAGTTCCAAATATCATATGTTGCCATGCACTTGATGACAATATTGGGGTTGTGAAGTGGTCCACACTGTTCTCTCACCCATAAGCTTTTGTATCAGGGTGGGAAATGTGGAGGGGCTGAGGCTTTCCTCTTATTTTCCAGGACCAATGTGGGCCACACTCACCCTTTTTCCTGAAACCATAAATGGCCAAAATGTAATTTCCCTATTTCAAAAATGGCTATTTTGGTGGTTTTAAAAAAGGTGCCAAGGAGGTACCTCCTGGAGGTGTGACTCTCCATTTGGGGGAAATTTTTGCCACAAAGGGGAGAGTTCAGAATCTAATGTAACTTGTTGGCTGCACAATCCCTGAACTTTTTTGTACCTTATACTGCTTTTCCTTCCCTTCTCACAGAAACCTGGTAAACATCGTGGCAGTGGCTGCAGCAAGGTAATGTTACTGGAAACCTCTCTGAAAGGTTTCCATTGCACTTTATTCCTGAGTCCTTGAACCCTGAAATACCAATGTCCCAGAAACCAGGAACTCTGGGAAGTTGGTGTGTTTGAATGTTCAGTACCAGGTGCCTTGGGAAACTAAATATCCTAGGGTGCCTTGTTATCAGAATGTTAAGTTCAACTCTGTACACAAGTCATATAATTTTTTTCTGCTTGCTCCCCTGCTCTTTGATTAATGAGATCTGGCTATATTGATTCATCACTGAGGGAAAGATCCACAAAACATCATCAAATTCATTCAATTACTAGACTAGAGTGCCCTTGGCACTGAAAAAGTTTTTGGGGTGAATCCTAATGTGCCAATGAGTACAGTGGGCCCTTGGTATCCACTGGGGTTTGGTTCCATGACCTCTCTCCCCCATGGATACCAAAATCTGTGGATGCTCAAGTCCCATTATATACAACAGCATAGTAAAATGGTGTTCCATGGATAAAATGGCAAAACCAAGGTTTTCTTTTTGGGATTTTGATTTTTAGTACATTTTCAAGCCATGGATGATTGAATCTATGGATACAGACTCTGTGGATATGGAGGGCTGGCTGTATACAATGATATAATAATATGATGTCCCTTATATAAAACAGCAAAATCAAGGTTTGCTCTTTGGTTTATTTTTTTTAAAAAAAATATTTCAAACTGTTGGTTGTATTTATGGATACAGAATCCGTGGATATGGAAGGCTGACTGTACTTCTAATCAAGCCCCACTGGGCTTTCTTCAGGAGGTCATATTTTCCGACCCAAACCAAACCAGGAATAAACCAGTAGCTTTCCATGTTGGTTTTCTATGGGGAATTTGAAGCATATTGTTCCCTTTCTTCCAACTGGCAAAACCATAACTGATTGTGATGAATGGCTACAAGAAGAGGCTTCTGCTTCTCAGGCTTAAGTTCATAAGCCACACATTCTCCCTAATAACAAAGATGCTTGTACAGAAGATGAAGAGGGGAGATATTTGCACACATAAATAACGATGAATTGATTTCTATATTGTGATGGCATAAATAAATCCCTCTGGAGCAGCTGAAGTATTTGCAAAAATGCTCGTAGCAATACATCCTCAACGAAGAGCTTTCCAGAGACTGAAGCAGCTCAGGTTCCATGATATATACAGTCTGAGAGACTGCAGTAGTGTGACTGTAATTCAGGCCTTTGGTCAGAAATAAATCTGACCATGAACGGCATGAAAAGGGGAAAGGGGGAGGCCAAGAGCAGTAAAGACATTTTCCAGGAGATACTTGTTGTTTCTATCTTAATTTGTCTTTATTCTCTTCTTGAATATTACAGATCTTCATATGTTTTCCCAATCCTTGCTCCTTACAAATAGTTTACTTTTGCATAAGCTCTATTGTATTGCTTACTGTGTCAAAAGGTTTCCACACACCCATTCTCACTGTGTGAATCAGGGGATTTTCATGTCATTACTGAAGTTGTCAAGAAACAAACTTTTGTTGATGTTGTATTGGTCAAATAGCTAATCCAGAGAGCCAGCATGGTGTAGTAAATTGAGAGCTGGACTAGGATTCTGGGGGACCAGGTTTCAAATCCCTGCTCAACCATGGAAATCCACTGGGTGACACTGAACAAGTCACAGACTTTCAGCCTCAAAGAAAGGCAATGGCAAAACCTCCTTTGAACAAATCTTGCCAAGAAAACCCCATGATACGCTTGCCTAAGGGTTGTCATAGGTCAAAAATGAGTAGAACGCATACAACCACAAGAAAATACCCAATCAACCTGGGATATATGAATGTCTCTGTGTACATGGAAGGTACTGGAAAACATCACCCATCCTTTCCCACCACCTCCATGGGCTTATTTTGAGGGTCTACTCTCCCCAGATTTTTTTCTTTGAAAGTTGTTATACTTTTTCCATTCTGTAGCTTTCTGTCTGTTATCTCCATCACACGTGTGTAGAGAGGCAGTTTGGCTATACAAGTTTCAGCACTCAAATAATTTTGTTTGCTATTAGTTTATGGGATATAAGGAAGTACCAGTGTCGATGCATAAGTGATCATGTGGATATAAAAATCACTTCGGATCTTTGCCTAGAGCTGTAAAAGTAGATGTATGTATGACTGTTGGTTCCCCACCCACTCCCTTTAGCACACTGTCATGCTACTGCACTGCTTGCAACATATACAATCCCACTTCTCTGGTTCAGTTGGGACCTGCCTTTAACAACTTGGTTCAAGCTCAATAGTTTACAAATGGTCTCACTGCAGTAAGTAATAAGGCATGACTAACGACAGCAGAAAACCAGTCCTTCAGAAGAGAGGGTCTAGCATAAAATCCAGCCATGGCACATACTACAGCCAAACATTGCTCTATGGGCTTTTTGGACTCCTTACATCTTGCAGGATGATGGCAATACCTATTCTGTGTTGATGCAAAGGATTGCCTTTAAAAAGGAATGTTTATGTTTCTCTTTATGTCGTATTCATGAATATGATCAATACTAGGGCTTTTTTTTAAAAAAAAGCAAAGCATGCATGCAGCTTAGCACCAGGATGTTTTTGAAAATGGTATACTTTTTGAAAATGGTATCCATTTTCAAGTGCTGACTGGCTAGGGTTTTTGAAACAGGGCACTGAGCCCTTTTAGGGAGGGCATGGCCACACACACTCCTGGCCCTGGGGAAAGAGACTGGTCTCTGATGCATATTCATAGCCCACTGGGCAATGAGTTAAGATAGATGAGGCAGCTTCACACAGGGTGGCTAGTTCAGATGGGGTTTCTTTTATTAGTTCTCTGATTGTGCCAGGATATGTGGGGAGATAGGCAGGCCAGTTAACCAGTTCCTGGAGAAATAAAAACACCCTCTTAGACCCAGGGCCGGTTTAAGGAATTTTGGGGCCCCCTGCAATGCTTTATTTTTTGGGCCCCATATGTTTATCTCAGGTCAATGTAACCTAACTCAACCTAAGATATTCACAGTACAGGATATTCAGATTATTCCTACTAATAATGTTTTTGCAGGAGGAGGGTTACTACGCCCCCCCCCCAATGATGGGCCCCCCTACGGATGCTGACACCACTGGTGCCTTAAAACCGGCCCTGCTTAGACCAAAGAAATAATAAATACTTGAACAAAAATAAGGCAACCACTTTAGTTCAGTTTGGTTTCCATGCTATAGGAGAAGACTGTGGGGAAAGCACCACCCCTTTACTTCAGGTAAGTATGGTTTCTGTCTGCTACCTACCTTCTCGCCTACTCTATTCTTGCTATCATGTTACTTTCCCACCCCACTTGTCCTTTTCCCTGCTTAATTTTTCCACATGTCTAGCATCTCTCTCCCTCAACCACTCTTTCACCCAATCTTCCAACCCTCTTTTCCATCTGTCCCCCTTCTCCTTTGATCCCGAACCTCCATTCTCCTGTCTGTCCCATTTCCATGTCTGCCTGACCTGGCAAACATCCTCACCACTATTTGTGTTTTCCCTTCTACCTCTATTGTTTCTAGTCTCTTTTTATTGCTTAGCCCCTTTGTTCCTTTGCCCTTGGCTTCTCTGCCCATCACACCTTTCTCCTGTTTTCCATCCTTCATTCCATGGTCCCTCTTTCTCTTTCATTCTTCCCTCTAAATTCCCCACTTGTCTCCAAACCCCTGTCCCATGCCTTCATGCCTGCTGGCTCCATTTCCCAGGTCATGGTTGGCATCAGAGGTATGAGCTGCTTGTTCATTTCTCTCTAGTCTTGCTCTCTATTGGCAGCCATATGCTGAGGCCATTAGCAGGGTCACACTCTTTTCTTTTTCTGATACTTCTTTCTTTTCCTCCCCATCACACAGGCTGCTGTGGGAAGGACATATTGCTCTTATCTAAACTGTGCATTTGGATTCAGCGGTGGTTCACTGACTGTGCAGATGAGGGGGGGACCTCATCTCAAAATAGTCTGAGGGAGTACCTCCCTCTTTTTTATTCAGTTCCTTCAATCCACATTAGGGAATGAAAGAAAATTCAGAAAGATTTGAAAAATGATTGAAAAATGGGTTTCTTGAGTATCAGGAATCCCTAACAGGGAAACTCCTAGATAGATGAGACTTTTCCTGGTTTGGGATTTTTATGCATGTGTGAAAAAATGTATGTGTAACTTTTGTATGCAGAACACATAATTTTTTCTGTAAAGAAATCAGTATTTTTTGTGCAATTGTTCTCCCAGAAAATGCAGCTTTCTGCACAGGGAGCATGCACTTTATTTACACAGAAAGCACAGACTGCACATAGTTTTTGTAATTTTTGATTTTTTTAATAGCAAGGAGAAAAATGGTAATATAATTTGATATTGCCTCTGATGACAAAATTTATGAAGATTCCATCCTTAGTTCAGGTGCTGCCCAAGTTTGCAAAAGACATTTCATAATCAGGCCAAGGGCCATATGTGACCCCAAGTTTGCCAGTTGCCCACTCTTCTTTTAGACAATCAGTGGTATCATGCCCTGCTTCCAGAACCTGGAAGTGGACTCTGACTCATAGACTGAAGCAGTGGACATGCCAGTACCTGATGAACCTGAACAAGAGGATGTTCCAGAGCCATAGGCCTCAGAGACAGACAATAGTGCAGTATCAGGTCTGGCAGAGGATCCTACCCCTTCAGATACAGAGGAAAACTTACCTATACCTACTTTCACAGCACAGGGATGTCAAAAGGAGGGCTTGAGGTGGTCTCAGCATATTTATAGGAAGCAGCAATTAGTTAAGTGATAGCTGTGTTAGCTGCTGCTATAAATACGCAGCACTGCCGTCCAGGGGTTGCCGGAGATTATCTGACCTACCTGAGTACCCATCATGCTCCTGCTCACTGTGTTTGACCTGGACTGTGTTTGTTTACTCTGGACTATGTTTGCTTGACCCGGATTCTGCTGGACTACCCTGAACTCTGTTTGCTGGACCTGGACCTGTATATTGGATTTTGCTTGTAGACTTGTGTTTTCCTTGCTAGTAAAGTAAGTAAGTGACTTCACACTGCCTTGATTCCTTTGCCTGTAATTAGCTTGATTGTGCAGTGCCTCTGCTATCAGCTGTGTAGTAATCAGCCTTTGGCTGTTTGGCTGGACATTGTTTGGACAAATGGTATCATCTGGCATCACTAGAATTCCAGTAGGAACCATCTAAAGAGGTTTTCCAAGTTAATGCCTGGATTTATGTGGCTCTCCAGTTAGTTTCATGCTCCAGAATGAAAAATAAATCAGTTGAAATTATTTTGGGGACTATCCTAGGATTTCTGACCTTTCAAAGAGGCTCTTATAGTGTTATCATCATCATTGGTCAAAACATCCCTAACCTCTTGTTTTCCATTGAATGGATACAGATAAGAAATGCCCCAGGAAATTTGTTACCATCTATTTGGTTTAAATGAGCCAATGCCTTTAAAAAGGAAGAATGGTTCCTTCCACCCTGCCAGTATTATATGAAGCTTAGCCTTCCCTTAAGTTAATTTCCTGTCCATATGTGCTGCAATTCGAATGTTCAACTTTACCCTCCCTGAACCACTGTTCATCTAACCTTTCTCTTATACCTGTGTCACTCTGAACTTTCTCAAAGTATATGATGATTTGAGTCAGGAGGATGCACAGATCCATTTGCTAATACTGAAGTTTTCATCACTTTGCAAACATGCACTTTGTGCAGTGTTGTATTTGAAAATGAATGGGGTTTCTGCAGTCATACATCATTTCCAATCCATTCAGATGCAATTGGAAGAAAATTATGCTTTACAAACCCTAACTAATGATTAAAAAGCATTTTTATGGAAGCTGCAGGGAAGAGGTAGTTTTAGTGCTGTACCCTTTCCATCTCAAGATACTTTGGCTTTAAGTACTCCTTGGAGATACAAGGGAAATAACTTGGATGGCTTCACCCTTATGTCCATCATAAAAAACATATATATTCTGCGGCTGGGTCAAGACTGGCCTCCTTTGTCCAAAAGGATGTATGTCTGAACTGAGGAGTAAAAAATATGCCTCATTTTCCAGTGAGCTGGCTCTCTGGTGGAGGGGTTTCCTGGTAAAAAGATGTCCCTGCTTCACATATGGAGGTGAAAGATGGAGTCAGTGAGATTTTCTTCCTTTGAAGCCTGATGGTGTTATATCAAAGTGGGCTACCATGGATCTCCGGTTGTTTTGGTCTACACATCAGCCTTATGGCACTTATGTTGAGGTATGTATGCCCATGAATATATTAGCTACTCATTTTTTATTAATGCCTGATTAATTCCCTCTCCCTCCCACACTTCAGAACATTTGGAAATAATTATTTTGCTCCAATATCATGCAATAGCTTGATTTCTTGCTGAGCTAGTCCAAATGTGGACTGAATTCAAGTACGGCTGATTATTAAGCAGAATTGGAAGATGCTGTGGAATGTGGAATGAACAGCGTTGTTCAAGCCACATGACATGCTCCATACCCTATTAATTACCCTACTGAGCTCAATTATGCTGGAGGAAGTTGAACTGTTGCCAATCCTGCAACAAAACAAGTTTCTGCAGCTTGGCCATTCAGCTTTTGTACATGGAATCAGTGTTGGGTGTGGGAAAGTATCATCTTGTCCTTTGCCTCAGAGAACAAAATGTTGAGGATTTCTATGTTAAAACTGGCAGCTTGGTTGTCTGTGAGGCAATGAAGAGCCAATGCACTTGGCATGCGCACATCTGTCTGTTTCACTTTCCCCCATTCAATATTTCTGAATTTCTCTAAATCCTGTTACAAAACAAACTGAAACAAAACTCTCATTCTTATTGTGTGGACACTAGTTATTTGATAGGGAATGCTCTTCCGGAGCCATACTCTTCAGGGACTGAGCCATGGGTCTAAGCATGACAGCTTTAGCTTGAACACGCAGTAGCACTGTAATAATGGGTTCAACCATTATCTGGCTAACACAGCTGAGGGGTGAAATCTCTTCCCAGGTAAATGAAGGGTTAAGGATGCATCAGGTTCAGTTACAGTTTCTTGGGGATCAGCATCATGACCTAGTCACAGATCATGAGAGATAGCTGACCAGTGAAGATGACCAAAGTTAGAAAACTTCTAGGAGCTTCTGTGAAGAGGTTATAAATAATGCTTCAGGGGCCATGAGGTGAGAGAGAAACAAAAGGGAAACAACAGATGGGAGATGCTGGTGGTAGACTTGGCTCCCAGCCCCCTTGGCAATCCAGGCTCAGAACTGTAGCTAGGGAAGATTTAGCTAGTTTGCATCAGGGCTTATGTTTGTTTTTATAACCTTGGCTGAATGGCTTAGACTATGTGTAACTTTGCAACTCCAAGTCTGCGTGAAGGGAAGGTGCCTTTCATGCAAAGAGATACCCTTTTGCTATGTAGATTCTGCTTAGAGTAAGCTTCCTTTAAAGCTCTCCTTTCTTCCACACTCTCTTCATGTGCCTTGTTCAGTTCACTCCCCCACAGAGGTTGGGGGAGGTGAAGCTCTGTAGTGACAGAGTGGAAAGTACAAGTTGAAACCCATAATTTCCCATTGGGTTATACTGTGGGGGATTAAAGTCAATGGGTGGTGGCAGTACAGGTGGTCTATAAGGGTCTTAACCTACTCAGGGAGAAGTAGGTGAAAGGGACCCCTAGACACTCATAACAAGCACATTGCAGCATTAAGCCAGGCTGAAAGCATTCACATTCCTCCTCCCTCAGCTTAACAGATAGATAATGTTTTTGGCTAATAAAACCATGCAGCCGTACTTGGGAGAAATGGTTAACTCTTTCTGAAAGGGTCTGTAGACTATATTACACTAGAGAAGATTTTAGATAAGATGAAAAGGAAACCTACAATGCAGGCACTCAGACTCCATGGTAGTTTGAATGGAAGTTCTTTCTTTGAGACAAATAGTAATACCATGTATTTTTGCAAACCCACCCATCCAAATAGGCTCAATCTGCCCACAGTACTAATGAGCTTTGTATGGATATTAAAATGAAGTTGAAAAGACAATTTATTCTTTAATCAGAGTCTAATTGTAATAGATTTTACTGCATTTCAGATCTCATTTTCTAAAAAAGGATGAGGACAGGGTCAGCACTGAAGGAAAAAGAGGACAGAGCTGCTATTTCTTGGTGTTCCTTGCTTTCTCCTTTGCCACCACTGCCCTGGATTTCTCTTGCCCACATTGCTGCTTAATTGATTGTCAATGGCAACCCATAAGAATTTGTTTTATTTTTGCTTACTGACATCGATGACATCATGTCAGATGTTGCATCACAGAATGAAAGACAACATTGGGTGGCTTAGTATAGCCATCCAGGTTGGATACACAGATGAAGATCAGCGTCCCAATTAGCTCTGTTCTTACTGTGGTCATGAACATGTGAGCTGACATGGGAGTGGTAGCATACCATACAGTCCCAGCCCCTGATACATTATCTAGCCCCCTGCCAAGCATATCTGCATAAACTGTGACTGTCTGTGGAAGGGAGGCCCATGAACAGACAGCTATACACACATAAGGCTTTGGTGATCCAGAATGAAATGTGATTGTGTGCAGTGCCAAAAAGAGGAAATGCCCAGATATGTATACTTAATAAGTCACATGGGAATGATATAAGTGTTCTTGCAGTCTACTGCTCTAGGTACGAGCACAGTGTACAGAATTTTTGTGTGTGTGTGTGGGGGGATATATATATTAACATATGCGGACAAAAAATGGAGCTTTTTCTTTGGATCTTGGTGGAGATTTGCAAATGTGAATGTTTCTGCTTTTGCAATATACAGTTTGCTTTCTCTAGTGCCTTATGTGTACTGATCCCTACTGGAGCTCCCCCCCCTGAATATTAAATGTGGAGCAAGTAATGCTGCATTGATTCTGGTGCATAATTTATGGAACAAAAATCCCTAGCTATAAAAAGTCCAGTCCATGAATTCTAACTCAATGAAATATTCAAAAGACCATAAATATATTTTCAGGTATAAGATGGCCATGGCACTGCAACAGTTCCTTGGACGTCATGCCTGAGAGTTCCCAGTTGTGCTGGACAAACTCTCTGCCAAGTGATTAACATACTGTAAGGCATGCCTTGCACCAGATGCTGGATAACTAGAATGGCTGAGTTTTGACAGCTTGTTTACACATTTGTGTAATATGCTGAGAAGAGGTGGAGATACTGTTTTGAAATGTATTCATTAAATAATATACTACTGTCCTCTTCGTGACTGCAAGTATGTGCAAGGTGTTTTTTTAAAAAAGAATATTGCACTGCAGGCACATTCACTTTAACCAGAAATGCTTCCAAACACTGTATTTGGTATTTATGGGACCTGGAAATATTGGGGCTGAGAAAAGGATTCCTACCCTAGTTTTATACCCTAGTTTTATGCTGGGATGAGGTGTGATTATGCCCTAGTGGGAAGGTTGAACCCCTCTTTGCCTTTCTAGTTTTAATTATTTAATTTCCTACTTTTCTTCCAATACTGGGTCTCAAAGTGGCTTAGGAAAAACAACAAATACAAACATATACAGGTTATATTAAAATGCAGTTAAACAATCTATAAAATCAAAATCATTTAAAGATCAATGAAAAAACATAAGATTTTTAAAAATCAATAATACAGCATACCATTAAAAGACCATTACAGTCAATTCCTAAAAGCCTGTTGCAATAAAAAACACAAAGTCTAACTTGCTGGTGGAAGAACAACAAGGAGGGAACCATCCTGGCCTCCCTAGGAAGGAGGTTCCAAAGTTTGGGAGCAGCCACCAAGAAAGGCCTCCCACTTGTTCTCATGAAATGTGTTTGGGAAGGTGGTAGGACTGAAAGAATGATCTTCCCTAAAGATCTTTGAACCTGGGCCAGTTTTTCATAGAATCATAGAATTGGAAGAGACCACAAGGCCATCCAGTCCAACCCCCTGCCATAAAGAAATGAAAAATCAAATCACTCCTGAGAGATGGCCATCCAGCCTCTTTTTAAAAACCTCCAAAGAAGGAGATACCACAACACTCCAAGGCAGCATATTCCACTATTGAACAGTTCTTACTATCAGGAAGGTCTTCCTAATGTTTAGATGGGATCTCTTTTCCTGTAGCTTGAGTCCATTGCTCCATGTCCTAGACTCTGAAGCAGTGGAAAACAAGCTTGTTCCATCCTCAATATGACATTCCTTCAAATATTTAAACATGGCTGCCATGTCCTCTCTTAATCTTCTCTTCCCCAGGCTAAATGTACCCAGCTCCCTAAGCCACTTCTCCTAGGACATGACTTTCAGACCTCCCACCATTTTGGTCACCTCTGGACATGTTCCAACTTGTCAATATCCTTCTTGAATTCTGGTGCCCAGAACTGGACACAATATTCCAGGTGAGGTCTGACCAAAGCAGAATAGAGTGGCACTCTTATTTCGCACAATCTAGATGCTATATTCCTACTGATGCAGCCTAGAATCACATTGGGTTTTTTTAGCTGCCATATCACACTGTTGGCTCATGTTCATGAAGATAGCCTGGACCTGAGCTGAACAGGGACTTTGCAGCTTCTCCCTAGCTATGGGTAATGCCATAGTTTGGGAAATTATTCTGTGCAAACTTCACATAGATTTTTTTTTTTTTTGGCACAGCATTTCTTCACTGGAAATCACATCTGGATTTTGTGCAGAATAAGTCCTAAACAGCGAAGATTTTCATCAGTCCAGGCTTCACCTCATCATGTTTTCCTGATACTTGAGAAATACTTTTTGTGACCATTTTCCAAATATTTTTGACTATTCTTCCAATCCCTAGTAGCCAGTGGTATTTATTCTCTCTTTGCTAACGTTCTTTAAAAAGTGATTTTAGTCTGCAAACTTTGCTTTTTGGATGTGGTTTTTATTTCTAAGCATGCCCTTTCTATGGTAGTCATGTGCAATAAAAGAACAGGAGAAAATGCTTCTGACTTTAAAAAGGGGTGCATTCAGTTGGAAGTTTTGAGAGAAGAGGTAGTCCTGCCACCAGATCTCAGCAATTTTGAAAAGGCTTCACTCATAACATGGGTGGTGGTGGTGGGGAATTATCATGAATCACATTTCTTTTCATATTCAAAGTTTTCTTTTTCTGGCTATTATACTGGCCAATTTTTTCCTTGCCATTAAAACACGCACACACACAGTGCTACTGTTGAACTAAGACTAAGGAGTCTTTCAGAGGCACAACTACTAGCACTACACTACCAATCAACACAAATGTACAAATCATTTCCAGTTTACCCCAGCTTCCCTTCCCTCTGTCTTGAAACCATGCAGTCCAAATGACTCAGGGCTCTTGCCTGGTTTCACCTCTGTGCAGTCCTGATAATGCCTGAGGCAAAGCCAAGGGAAAGCTGGGGGAAAGCCTTTAAAAACATTTTAAATTAGAGGGAAAATTTTCAAGATTGAAAACTAAATGTTGGAAATGTCAAAAGTCTCCAAGTTCTCTAGACCACATATGGTGGGACTGTGAGCAGGTGAAAAAAATCTGGGCAAGAATTAGTACATCTATCAGTGAAATTCTACACATCCAGTTCCCTATGAGACCAAAATTTTATCTACTAAATATGACAAACCTTTTAAACAAAGAAGATGAGAAAACCTACTGGAGGTTACTGTTATATATGGCTTCAGCTGCAAGGCTTACCTCCACTCTAAGGTGGAAAGATATGCCAACAACAGATGACTGGCTGTTGAAACTCGCCAGTACGGATAAATTAACATTTGAATTGACGCAAAAACCTGTAGGTCAGGTAGACAAACAGTGGAAACTATTAGCTCATTTTTTTTAGGGGGGGGGGAATGATGAACATCTGACAGACTATAAAATACAAAGACTAAAAGTCACCCAAATATTACATTCTCATATGTTATAAGTGTAACAATAGAACGTCTTTATTTAAAGGTAATTGTAATTGAGTTATTTATTCTTAAAGGAGGCAGTAAAATGTTGTTATACAATTTAAATTATATATTGCATACAATATATTCTTTTTTGTAACAGAGGAGCAAGCAACCTAAATTATCTGTTGAATACAAAGTCAGATTTTATATTCGTAACAAATATCCCAGAGGTCCGGAAAATGGAGCGGAAGTCAGGGAGAATTGAAGATTCAATGATAAAAGGACTTAGGAATTCAGACTGTAATACAGATGGTATTGAACAAAATGTATATAGTATTGAATAAGAAATGGAAGATAAGGCACTTAATTTTTATTACTGTCTATATATATGATCACAAATGTAAGCTACTATTTTGTGAATTAATAAAATACAAAACTATAAAGTGGAAAATAGTTTTAAATTAACACCCAGGAAATCCTGTGTTTGGCCTGGCATGGGAACACAGGGTCCATAGTTACACAGCGGCCTGCATAGCTGGCCACCACCACTGCTGGAGTTGCTATGCAGCTAGGAAGGAAACCCCTGCATATTACCAGCTTTGATCACACACTGTGGGCCTTCTTCCTGGCTTCAGAGTATGCAATGCATGACAGCAGGGGAGATGCCCGCTAATACCAGCTGGCACGTGCATGCAGCAGCTGGCATGTATGTGCAGACTTCTGTCCATTTCATCTTGGTAGCATGTGTGTGTGTGTGTGAGGGGAGAATGGGCCAACTCCAGGGTCAGAATACACCAGCTGGAATGCCACATATTCTGGCCAGTGTATACAAGCCCTTCCTTAACAAATTGTGCGGGGGGGGGGCATGGAAAGAAAAAAAGACAGTGTCAGGAGACACAATCACAAGGACCCCAAGGATCATTTAGTCCAAGTCCTTGCTAGTGCAGTGATATACAGAGAAAGGTTTCCTGACTGGTGATCATCCAACCTCTTTTTAAAAACTTCCAAAAAAGGAGAGTCCACCATCTTCTGAGGTAGTTTATTCCACTGTCAAATAGTAATTACCATCCTGGGGTTTGTATTTTGATGAGTTACTGGAGCACTTTGGCTGAGAATTTTAAATGCCAACCCCAGGATTTCATAGGATGGAACCAAGGCAGTTAAAGTGGAACAATAATACTATGATTGTGTAGTGTGTGAATGGACCTCAGATGTTTCATGTTCCTTTAAAGTTAAATCTTGCTCTGTTTCAGGAGGTGTTAATAAATGATGTTAAATGAAGACATCTGTGTTTATTGCTGTTAACAATAGTTAAAATATGGTTACAGTATTCAAAATTAAAACATTTCAAAAAGTTACAACCACCCATCCACAATGTATAGAAAGTTACAACCACCCATCCACAATGTATAGAAAGACTTGGAAAGCCCATTGACATAAACATGAAGAATGGCTGAGTGGTGATAGCAAAGTCATTGAATCTTAGGACAAATGAATTTTGTGACCTCCCATTCTTTGCCTCACTATATTTACATGCAATGCAATTCTCTACATGTCTACTCAGAATGCAGTGGTTCTTACGATTGGGTCAGCGTGTCTAGAATTGCAACCAAGCTTTTGCCAAGGAAATGCTCATAATTCATTGCTTGTGGGAGCCTTATACGAGTGAACAGTAACAGAAATGACAACCTTAAAATGCAGAGCTCATATTGCCTTTTGTGCATGGCTATATAAGAGAAATAAAAAAATATATTGCACAAAACACCGTCTTAATAAAATGCAACCGAGCAATTGGCAATAAGCTACTCAGCAAAATGTGGAATGTAAAACTCATCCACCATCATGTGGTAAATGCTTTCCTGTATCTTGAGTCCAGCAATAACTATAGGATTCTGTTGTTAATGTTGTTGAGTTGCCAATAATGCAATAAGGCAAGTGGCATAATAATACCTCCCCCTCCCCATTTTATTATTATGGGAGGTTTGCACAGAGAGACCAGAGTATGTAATAAAAGAAATTTCAGAACCAATGCTGCTGGCTGAGAAGAGGTGCTAGAGAAGAAAATAGCTGATAATAACAAGGTATCAGGGATTTTAAAATACTCAGGGGCTGTATGAGGGCATCATCTCCCACACAAATAGGAATTCTGGCTCCAAAATGAAACTTTCCTTCAGTTCCTAAATTTCTAGTGTTCCAGAGAGGAAGACAATAATTGAAAATGTTAACACCTGGAACTCTTACATTTACTGTGTTCACAATCTCATGGTAATTTTCTTGCTTCCCTTTTTTGCATAAGTAGACTATATTTCTAAATGCTCAACTGAAGTTTTGAGTTACTGCAATGGTAGAAATTTAGGTATACCCCTGAAAACCCTACTCCCAATATAAACAAGCATCGTTCAAATATGGATGTAATTCTGTACATTTTAACCTGAAATGAAAGCCTCACTGAACTCAATAAGACTTACTTCTGAGTAAACACGCATAGGAGTGCAACTTAATCCTCACTTTGTTAATCCACCAGCCAGTGTATTTAGCATTTCTATAATAGCATTTATATAATAAAATAAAAAGAGGGGCGGACACAAATACAGAACAAGCAACAAGGTTAAACATCCCAACAATTAAAATAGGAGGAAATCTAAGAGATTAAAATGGTGCAATGCCATTGGGAAAGGATATTGGAAAAAGTGGAGCTTTTAAAATATGAAATTGCAAGAATTTGAGGGGAAGCAGCAACGGTGATGATCATTAGCAATGCGTTAAAGCAATCTTTCTTGCCAGCTCAGCCCCTGAGCCTTTTCAGCAACTCTGCATGGGATCAGATCAAGAATATCCAATGTTCGTGTCTCACTGCCAATGGAGGGATCATAAAATTATACTTATGACTAAATAATAAACTGCATTTCCTCCCATGTGGCCTGAGGGAATTGCTGAATGGGGTGAATTGCTGATTATGTAAGGGAAGATGGGTTAGGAGGCAAACATCCAGATTTCTGAAGAAACTGAGTTTCACTTCCTGTGTCTCTGAGGTACTAAAAAAAGAAATAAAAGACAGATTCCTTCTGACTACGGACATACTAATATCCACATTGCCCTAAAAGAATAATGGCCTCTGTAGCGGAAATATTGTTGGCACAACATCCCTGCCCTTCAGATTTGAGAGGTACAAAGAGTACAAAGGTACAAAGTTGAAACACTTTCCTTAGTACAAAAAATTAGGGGAAAATGAATGATAGAAGCTTATAAAAATACTGAAAGATGGATATAGATAATGATTTCCCTATTTTTTCTAACAGTAGAGTTTGGGGTCATCTTATGACACTGAATGGCAGAAAGTTCAGGGGAAGACAAAGGATTTCTTCACACAGGACATAATAATTTTGCAGAATTTGCTGTCACAAAATGAGATGGCTATTAGCTTAGATGGCTATAAAAGGGAATTTAAACAATGATAAGCATATCAATGACTTCTGATATTGATGGCTATGTGCAACCACTGGGTTTGAAAGCAGTATTTCATTGAATATCAGCTTCTGGGAAGCTAAAATGGGAGTAAATGAAATAAATAGTTGGACCTTTGGTTTAATCCAGCCAGAGCTCTTGTTTCATCTAGTCTGAAATCCATAATGTATATTAAGTATGTGGACTACAGTTTCCATAATCCCTGCTGATCCAGGCATTCTCATAGGAGGGAGAAGTGTATACTTTATCAGATCCCAAAAGTCCAGAGGGGCTGACCTAAATTGCAATTCCCAAGACTGTGAGGGCAAAAAAGGAGAATAAATTATATATCATGCCTGTGGATCCTTAAATAAATGTATTCCCTTGTAACTATGCATCTCTTGTCCAACTCTTGTGAGATTTTTTAAATTTATTTTATTTAAAAAGTTCTTTTACAAAATATAAAATAAAAATAAAAAATTGACTCCTTATCAACTGAGTTTGAAGTTGTTCATTGTCTACTCCATGATCTTTCTTATACATTACTATAATATATCTATATATATTTATGTATCATATATTTATAATATGTACTAAAATTAAACATTCTTACCATCGTATATATTAAAGACACTAATCTTTGTTTCCTTACTACACAACATACATGTAGTTAATGGTACTTTTTACATGGCTCCATGTTCCCAAACAAGATTTATTTTCCCCATGTCTATCAATCAGAAGATTCTCATCTTTGCCTCTCCTGCTTTAATCTATAAACCAAGCAACTGCATGCTCATTCCATTCCAACTTCCAAAATTCTATCAGTTTTCCCCATTCTTCTCTAAACTTGGTGATGGACCAGTTTTTAATCCAATACGTAAGTTGATCCACTCGTGCTATTTCTAATAGCTTACTCATCCATTCTTCTACCTTCAGTATATCCTTCTGTTTCCAATATCTGGCATACGTGATTCTCGCTGTGGTGGTCACGTATAGCATTAATGTTCTATCTTCTTTAGGAAAGTCTTTCTCTATGATGTTTAGTAAATATACTTCAGGTTTTAATCTAAATTCTATTTTCAATATTCTACTAATCCAATTATGTATGTTTGCCCAATATTTTTTTGCTATTTTACATGACCACCACATATGGTAAAAGAATCCATTCATTTCGTCACATTTCCAGCAATTTGTTCTTTTATCTTTACACAATTTTGCCAACTTTCGTGGTGACATATACCAACGAAAAAGCATCTTATAACAATTTCCCCTCAGCTCCATACATGGGGTAAATTTCATGTTTCTTTTCCACAACATCTCCCAATCTTCTAAATTAATATTATACCCAATGTTTTGTGACCACTTGATCATGTAATCTTTCACCATTTCTGATTCAAATTCTAATTTTAGTAACAATTTGTATGCCTTAGATGTTGTCAATTCTTTATTTTCTATTAATACTAAATCAAGCTCTGTCTTCTGATATTCTATTCCAACCAGATTCTCATCCATTTTACATCTTTCTAACAGTTGACGATAATGAAACCAATTGCATACTTTGTGTTCCTCCTCCAATTCCTCTCTGCTTTTAATTGAGTACACCCCATCCTTAAATTTTAATAACTCTTTGTATGTTAACCATTCATCCAGGTGCGCCATCTCAGTTCTTCTGAAGGCTTCCTGGGGTGATACCCACTATGGTAGTCTGATATACATTTTTTTTACTTCTTTCCATGTTTTTAACATTGCGTTTCTAATAATATGATTTCTAAAGTTTTTATCTATCTTTTCTTTTTCTTACCACAAGTACACATGTAATCCATACCTGGTATCTACTCCTTCTAATGTTATAATTCTATCGTTTTTAAGTCTAAACCAGTCATATAGCCATACCAAAACACAAGAATGATAATATAGCCTCAATTTTTAAGTCCCATCTTTGTCTAGCATTTAACTCATGAGGTTGTGGCTCTCCCAGTGCTGTAGCATGCTGTATTGCTATGGGGTTGTTTGAAAACTGATTCTTTTTCCACTTAAAACAACCATTAATAACCCTGTATTCCATTAAGTTTAGTAACCACTTTGGGTGTGAAAGTCTCATTCTGATTTGTTGAATTATTGGGAGCACAGTGGGTATGATTTCATTACTCCTTCCTTGGGAATTTCCTGGAGATCTCCAGCAGGAAACACTCAGTTAATTCCCAGTGGTTGGGCTTGGATTCCCAAGGATCCCAATGAGAACTGTTGTGCATTTGTACCCCAGCATGTTCTTTTTTTACATTATTTTGTTTTTTTAAAAAAAATGTTTGTTTTATTTTGTTTTATTTTTTTAAGGGGAGTAGCACAAGTCTAATGTAATTCTATTAAGGAATAATGCCCAGAGAAACTATGTGTCTCAGGAAACAAATAACAAGTCAATAAAGAGTAGCTATACAAACATTTAAAGAGTAATATTTAAAAAGATCCCATAACTGGGGTAGTGTTGGTTCCTATGAAAAAGCAGAGAAAAATGGTGGAAATGGCATGGTATGTGGTCTCTTCCAACTCTATGATTCTATGTGTTCATCTTCCTGATCTGGGCCAGGTGTGATAAGCACCTCAGTATTCAACAATTAATTCAATGGGTCTCCTCCAATTTGGGCTAACAAATAGTAGTCTCAAATATTGCACTGAAGAACATATTATATTATATTGTCATTTTACACATACAGAAAGGAATGTGATCAGAACAAATTAAATATGGAAGGAAATGGCCTGGTTTTATAGACTTTATTTTAACGTAAGTCGGAGGGTGGAGACTGTAAAAAGGAGGAGGGAAGAGTAGGTTTATCTGGGATTAAGCTCCATTGAACTCAGCAGGACTCACTTTTCAGTCCACAGCGACAAGATTGCACTGTCAACCTACCTTTTGGGAAACTGTCTCAATGCAGGTTGCAAATGTTTAGAAAGAGTCTGCCTTTTATGTATAATTATTCTTATTTGTGGTTGCAGGAGATTTGCACTACATGTTCAGCTTCCAGATATTCCCCAAGCACAATAAAAATGTGAAGAAAATATTATTATTTTTAAGGATCACATTTTAAGGATCACATCACAACTAAAATAGTCATTGTATCAGGGCCATTTTCTATAAGCTAGTTTTACAAACCATAGTGCTATATAAAACAATGTTGTTATAACTAAAGAAATCTTCTATTCTTCCTCTTTACCCTTACTGTAGGTATAAAGTTAGCCAGGTAGTTGTCAAGCATAATTTAAATAGATATTTGACAAGATGGTGTGGGGCCTTCAATTATTATCCTAGAGATTAATTGTCGGAACCTAAGTTGTTCACCTAATTAAATTTGACTCTCAATACTTTCTCCTCTGGTTTGTGTCTGCATGTGTGAGTGAACATGATTGTGAGTGTGTGTGAGAGAGGGGGGGGCAGGGAGGGAGGGAGAGAGAGAGAGAGAGAGAGAGAGGAGGGGATGTGCACAGCAAATAGTTGCAGGATATTTATTTATTTATTTATTTGGTAAAAGAGAAAAGTAAAAGAGAAGGGTAGTTCTTGTAGCCAAGGCTGTAGTCTCATGCCATTTCAATTTAAGGAGGTTTCCCCGGAGGAAGAGTGACAGCAATCTCAGCCAATCAGATACCCCCTTATGAGACATGTGGCTATTGAAGCCACTTGAATGACAGAGCTCATCAGTGCTCCAGTGACCTCTTTGGTCTCACACCTTCAACCGAGGTGTCTGGTTGTGGTCATACTGCCATCTTCACTCTGAGGATAATGATTTCAATCAAGATGGCATGTGGATGCAATTTCAGCTGCAGACACTCCAGTTTTCTTCCTACTGTCTCTCACATTGCTGCCATTGTAAGGGGCCCACTAGGCTGCTATAGGGCTTTGGGGTTCAGACCTTCACCCAGAGTGACCCAGCTAATGGTGAGACTACCCACACATCTTTGATTAAGGAGGGAAGAATTCTTTCTTTCTTTCTTTCTTTCTTTCTTTCTTTCTTTCTTTCTTTCTTTCTTTCTAAAAGTGTGTGGCTTGTAGCATGGCTAGAAAAAAACCTCTTTTTTAATGTGGCACACAAAATGTTTATTTTTAACAAAAATAGTACATTGATGACACCTTAAATTATTTTTTTTTAAATAACAAGGTTAAGCCTTTGAACACAAATCACAAACTAAATTACTGCAGTAAAACATGGCCTTGCATCTTGCTATTAGCCCCAGTGCTCTATCCCTGAGCAGAAAATCTGAAGCATCCTCAGGATGTGATCCAAACCCCACTGCTGTTTCAAACACAGTTTGTACAGGAAAGCTTCATCAGCTAGCCATCTATCTGTTGTGCTGGCATGGCATGTGTTCTGGATTAAGGCATTTGATGAAGGAGATGGATCAGCTGTTAGAAAATGGCAGCTTTATTGGGCATCTAGCCCCTCTAGGGAGAAGGAGCTGATTGGCTCAGAGAACTGTGTAATGTGTTTTCTCTGTTGCCCTTCCTCAAGGTCATGACTGGCTCACAGGACCTGTAAAGATCCTGGACCCTCATAATTTAGTGCAACCCCATGTTCTCCAGACATGACAGTTTTTGCTCTTCCTGTTGAAAGTTCTCTTGACTCCTGCCGAACACTACAGAGGGAAAGTGAGTGAAGGGGCCTCATTATTTTAAATGGGGCTTGACAGAACCTAACAAAGAGCATAAAAGAGAGCAATTTTCACAGGCAATCGCACAGAGGCAGTTAAAGCAAGGCTGAGAACTCAATTACAGCCCATTACTGTCGAAGCTGTCTGTTTCTTTCCGGCACATGCTTAGTCTCTCTGGTCATTGACTTCGGCATCATGCCAGCCAAACAGGCAAAGGTTGCCCACTGTTGCCCACTATTCCTACCTGTTTGGTTAAGAGTACGTCTCAGCTCTCACAACTCCTCCAAATGGAGAAAATATATACGATAGTTTTTCAATTTTTCAAAAAGACTAGATTAATACTTATCAAAAAAAAGCAGGAGGGGTTAGAAAGGACAAGGCAATGTGATCTTCCAGTTGCTTATTGACTGTCTATTAGAGATGCTCAGCTAGCATGGTGCCAATGTCTATAGGCAGGACTATTTGGAATAATGAAATGTGTGTGAGAGTGGGAGGATAGGAGTAAGAATTTTTTTAAAAAATGCTACCCTTTAAGAACCAGCTGTTCAGCATCACACCAGATAATAAAAATGGAAGGGTAGTGAGATACAGAGAATGGTGCAGACACTCCAGTTACCACTAAGGTTGCCAGGCTGAATATGTGATGGTGTTCCCTGTAGCTTTAATCATTAACAGAACTTGGATCAGAAAGAGCTTTCATCTAGTTCCCTCAGGGAGAACTACAGCACATCTACTCCCTTCAAAAAAATATATCAGCTGCTGCATTCCCTCCCAATTTAGCTGGATCATTCTCTGTACCCTCCCCCTACTCTCCACTGCCAGTAAATAGCCATGGGGGGGGGTATAGTAGCTAAAAGGTGCATTGGGGAGTGAGGGAGAAGATATGTCACTGTTTCACCTGATAGAACTGTATGACACCTTTCCTAATCTGTTCAAGATTAAAGATATAGGACCCCTAACCTGTATTTCACCTGGAAACCCTAATTAGAGTACTATTAATTAATTTCTTGAGAAGTGATTATGTCTACTGCATCTAAAAGAGCCACGGGTTCTACTGCAAACCCAGCTTTCTTCATCCCTACTTTGCAAAATGTTTCCGACACTAAAATCTGCATTACTACATATTCAAGGTGGACTCTCCTCCTTCAGCCTCTCACACCTCGCTTAGACTTATAATAAAGAAACACAAGCAAGAATCACCAGGAAAATGCATGCCCACAAGCTAAGGATGTAATTCTTCACTAATTTTCTTCTCAAAGGAAACAAGAAGCAATTTTAGCAATCTTCTCTCTGTGGGAAAGTGTTCAAAAGTGTCACACTTTTCAAGTACCATTTGGAGTTCAAGACTTATTCTGGACAATATCTGCAAGTACTATACTATTTTTTGTGCAGAAAGCAACATTTTCTGTGCAAGAAAAAGCATTTTGTGCAGAAAACAATAAACAAAAATGCTGTTTCCTATGTAGAACATGCTGTTTTCAAAACAACTCTGTGTGTGTGTGTCTGTGTTAAACCTAAAGTGCAAAGATTCTTGTGAGACTAGGTTTCTTCTTCTCAGGGTTTCTATACACTTGAGAAACAGATTTTTTTTAACCATTTTTGGAATATTTTTGAATATTCTTCCCACCCACAGTCCAAGCTATTGATTGGTCAGTGTGAATTTCCCACTCTGGGAGTGGTCCATCCCTCCTAGGAATACGTTTGCAGACTAAGGACTTTATCAAACCAGGAAAATATGGCACCATGACTCCTTATGAATGTGAAAGGGTGCATATATCAAATGACATTATCCTTTCACTATCATGTCATGTCCAAAGCCCATTCCTTTTTATTGACGGGCCAAGCCATCAATTGATCTCCTGTGGCGCTTTGTTGCTGGCATTGCTAGCATGTGAAACTTTGCACCATTGTGCTCATGGGAATACAGCATCAATGACAGAACACTTCCAGGTGAGATTGCGACAGCCAGGTAAGGGATGCTCTTTTTATGAACCCCCCCTCCAGTGTACTTGGGACTTTTAAAGTGTATTTCTGTGTTTGTGTGTACATTTTATGTCTTTGTCTTGCTTTACTTTTTGAATTTGCTGCACTTGCATCTTCTCGTGAGAATCAGCAAGATTTGGAACCCGGAAGTAAGTGGAGCTCCATTCGTACTCCGCTACTGCCAGGGCTGCCTTTCTGATGCTATTACAGCTAGGTCTGGTAAAAGGGATACTTTTGCCAGCATAAAAACGTTTCATAATATGCCGGCAAAAGAGTATTTCAAGAGGGTGGCCTGCTAAAGTCTTAAAAGAAATTTCCTTTCTCTCCCTGTGGCTGCCCAAGAAGCGGCCTGAGCCCCATTAATGCATTTTACTATCCTCCACCTGCAAGCTGCTTTGATGAGTTAATTAAAGGCTCATTACAACTTAAGAGCAACTGAGCATGATCAGTGTTGTTATTCTACAGCTATGAATACTAGAAAATCTAATTCTGAACTATGTGCAAGGTGCAGGTTGGGCCCAGCAAGGTGTTCACTTACACAACTTTAAGGCAATGTTTTTGTCTTTTTCTTTCTAAGAAACACACAGATGCATGAAAATGAGGGAGAATTCATGTGGGCCCATTAAGGTATCTGCAAACAGGTGGTGTACACTATAGTGTCCAATAACACATTGTGATTCCACTAGTGAATGCATGCGGTATTGCTGGAGCCCTGGTGGCGCAGTGGTTAAATGCCGGTATTGGAGCCACAACGTTGTGAGTTTGATCCTACAGGGTTCCAGATTAACTCAGCCTTCCATTCTTTCATAGATTGGTAAAATTAGTACCCAGTCTGTTGGGGGCAATTAGCCAACACATTGAGAGAGTGCTTAGCACTATAAAGTGGTATAGACATGTAAGTGCTATTGCTGTTGGTGGTACAACTAAACTCTAACACACTGTTTTCCCATTTTAGAGAGGGGAAACAGTAAAAATTCAGAAAAAAAAGTTTTTTTCTTTCCCCCACTTTTCTTTTCCTGGAAAAGTTGGAACAAAAGGATTATGAAATAGTTTCTAAATAAAATGTTTGAGATAAGATGTTCATATATCCATTTCACCAAATTATTTTAAAAATGATGGAACAGGAATGCTTCCATGTCCAACTATGTACAGAATCAGATACAGTTGTCCCATCATATTTGCTGGGGTTTAGTTCCAGGACCTCCCATGGATACCAAAATCCATGAATACTCAAGTCCCATTATATGCAGTAGCATAGCAAAATGGTATCCCTTATATAAGATGGCAAAATCAAGGCTTGCTTTTTAGATTATTATTTTTTAAAGAATACTTTCAAGCCGTGAATACTTAAATTCATGGATACCAAATCCGTGGATATGGGGGGACAACTGTAATTGGTTTTCTTTTCTCAGTTTTATTTAATTGGAAATGAGTGCTTGACACTATGGGGGACTAGAAGAGATAAAATGATTGTGTTTCTTTTTCTAATGCTGATGGGTATCTTCTGTTTTTGTTGTCTTCCCTGTTTTCTCAAAGAGGTTCCTTACACATCAGATGTTTTTTATGATTCGAGGTCTTGTAGCTCCATTTGTAAAACTAAGGAGATTTTCAGACAAGTCTTACCATGCAAGAAGACTCTGGGAGAGGTGCGCCACTATCATGCGGCAGGGGATCACTTTTGGATGATGCCATCCCTCGTCTGTGTCACTTCTGTGTTCCATTGAAGGCAATTACACCATTTTTTATTCACAGACAACTTCAATGAGCAAAAAATGGCACAGTTGCCTTCAATGGAACATGGACAACTTCGTGAATAAAAAATGGCACGGTTGCCTTCAATGGAACACAGAAGTGACATGGACGAGAGACGGCATCGTCCGAAATGGACCCCCTGCTGCGTGATAGCGGTGTACCTCTCCCGGAGTCTTCTTGCGCGTTAAGACTAGTCTGAAATGTCCTAATACACACACACACACACACACACACACACAGAGGAAATGTTTGTACCATTTGTACTTATTGTCTGAATAAACTTTACTTTTAATATTCGAAACTTGATCATTTTATGCCAAAACAAATTAGATATAATGAATTTTGGTTCCTAAAGTAATACATTGGCTTTCAATCTGTCAAAAGCACTAATATTGCATTTTCCCCCCTTTTTTTCCTGAAAATTACCAGTTTTAGTGAAAAATGGGAGGGAGACCCTTTCCCCCATGGACTTGAAATTCCACATCTCTGAACACTCATAGTCGTATGTTGGAGTCAATTTTTGAACTTGTTTCTCCTGGTTCTTTAGCATGTATACTGAATTAATAATAATAATAATAATAATAATAATAATAATATTTATTTATACCCCACCCCTCTGTCAAAACAATCGGGGTAGCTTACAAAAATTAAAATACAATACAGATAAAATCCCCAAACACCCCCCACCCCCACTCTCCCCCATAAAAAGTATTAAACAATTATAAATTAAAACCAACTGATCTAAAATCACATTTAAAAACAATAAATACAATAAAATACAATAAATGGCCAGCGGACTAAAAGAGGCCAGGATCCCCTGAGGCCGGGATCTAATTAGGAAAGGCCTGCCGAAAGAGATCCGTCTTTAGTGCTTTTTTAAAGCTACTCAGGCTTGTTATCTGATGGATCTCATTCGGCAGGTCATTCCACAATTTGGGGGCGATTACCGAAAAGGCCCTCTGGGAGGTGGAATTGGAAACAGGAGTTCAGTTAATTTTGATCTAAAGTTTGATCTCACTCATACACTTGATCATTTGCCAGACCTGGATTCCAAAGTATTTAAAGGCTCTTGAAAAAAACTTTGTCCTTCTCTGCATATAAAATCCACAAGCCCAGGTTCCCACATACCTACATTAAAATTTATTTATTCAATCATGTTATTAATGAGCCATGGGTAATAAATATCTACCACTGAGACATGAAGACAAAGGGTATTTATTCATTTCATATCCAACTTTTCTCCCTGTATGGGAACCAAGGAAATTATCACATAATGCTAGAAAAGTGAAATTAAAGCAGGATAGTAGCATCTATGATCGAAACTTATCACACAACATTGTGACTATCCTGTAGGTGGCGTGTCTTCCAACCATTACTGTGGCTTCTATTTTAATTTGTGGGAAAAGCCCGCCAATAGCTCTAACTGTTGCTATTGTTCCATGGCTGGCTCTGGTGCGATAGGTCCCTTTACTTCAATTCTGGCATTATAGCAGTTAGTGCCATGAGGGGGCTTTTATTTCCCCCTCTCTCCCCTTCCCACTTGCTATTCCAAAACAGACTAACTCCAGCCTGTTTTTTTTAAAAAAAATAAAAATAAAAAATCTTTGTTGTGTTTGCATTGTTATTGCAAAAATGATTAAAATCATTGTATTTTATCATGTTGATGTAAGTATGCAAACACAGCAAAAAAAAAAAAAAGGCACAAAGTTAGCCTGCTTTGGAATAGTGAGTGTGAGGAAGACAGGGCCAGAGAGTAAGAGATTTAGCCCCCATCATGGACTAACTCCTGTAATGCCAGAACTGTGGCAAAGAGATTTATCACACCAGGGGGGATTTCAAAGCAGTGTAGTCATGCAAAAGAAGAGAGGTGTGATAAGAAATGTTTTCAAAGTGGAATGTTCCTGGTTCCTTTCATAACATAATTACCCCAAGATACTAGCCTTGTGTGATAAACTCCCAAGTAACTTATAGTTGTGCCAGTGTATCTTGCAGTTGTTGCAGGACTGGTGATACAGACATACTGTTTGTCACAACGTCCATCCTACAATCACTGGTTCCTCATTCCAATTGTGTATGGCTAGCAGTGACTGTTAACTGGCAAGAAAAGGTCTGTTTGCATATGCTCAGAGGCACTCTTGTTTTACAAAGTTTGGAACAAAACCTGGGTACATAAAAACACAGGTTCCTGGGCCCAATTCAGAGTAACAAGATCCATATATTGAACATTACCCATAGAGTAGGGTTGCTTAAGGTACTGCTTATGAAGCCTTCAGTACACTACAATCTATGGGAAAGGGATGCATCTCTAGTATTTTAATGCCTAGCTTAGTTTGCCATTCAACCGAACTGAGTTTGGCACAGGCCCAAGAGGTGTGTAGAGCTGGTCTAATTATTCCTGACCATTCCATTTTGGGGTCAGCTGCCATCTCAATCAATCTTTTGGCTTCCGTGGAATGGGCTGAAAGGCTGTTCCAGTTTGTGGCCAGCTGCTCACAGCATTTGGCTCAAGTTTCAGGTGGGAGAAGCAGAGTTATGGAGCACTCCGGCCACACCCCCCATTTGAACACATGGCGGGGGAGGTAGCATGGATGCCAAGCAGCCATTACCATCTGGAGAGGTAGGAGGAAGTAGTTAAACTCAAATAAGGCCTGTGAGTGTGCATAATTATAAAAAATGGGATCACGGTTCTGAAGTTTATTAAGGGACTTTCCAGAAGATTAGTTTATAGTGCAGTAAGTATTGCATTGCACGTATTGCATTTAGATATGCTGGGAACCAGAGTTTTCCTCTGAAGGGAGTTTTACTTTTATGTGAATATTGTGTTTTCCTAACTATCAAGGTACAAAATACTAGAAAACATAATTTTCTAGAAGTAGAAAATAAAACTATAGAAAATATAATTCCCTAAGAATGCATTTTCCCCCCAGTTAGAGTGGTCATTACAACTTGGAATGTCTTTCTGAAATAAGTTTGGGCAAGTGTCACACAATCTTGTGGATGAGCACAGCAACTCCTTGGTAAATGTTTGCCTATCCCATTCTCACATGCAAGGATGACTTTCTGTAGTTTTCTCTCCACTGTGTGAAAAAAATAAAGAACTTTACACAGTAGTCTCCGAGTATTCACACTTTGTAAAGTGTTCCGGATAATTATTCTGCAATGGAATATACTTGTTTTTTATGTATACAGGTCTCTCCCACACACATACCCATATCCATGGGGAATACATTCTTGGACTTACTGTTTATAAGTGAAACCACAGACAGTAGAAAACACAATTAAAATAAAGGACTTCTGGTACAAACATACCAAAGAGTTGTGTTGGAGGACCTAGTGATTCCTAGAGAAGACACCTCTCTAGGCAATTTCTAGCCCAACTCTATGGTATGTGTCCCTATTTTTCCAGCTGGGGATAACTGAAACCATGGATATTCATTCCATGGATACAGGGGGCAACCTGTACTTACTGTGAATTTTCAGTGCTTTGTGAGCAAAAACCACATTTTCTGTGCAAAAATACTGTATTTTCCCCAGATGGAAAAAATAGGTGTACTCCCCCTATAGTAGACCATTAAAACTCATGAAAATGAGGAGATAGGATGATGATGATGATGATGATGATGATGATGATAAATTTTTATTTTTAACCTGCCCCTCTGCTCGGCAACCGGGGCGGCGTACAACAAGATTAAAACACAGCAAGTTAAAACAATCTTCCCAATCCTAACCCTCCCTCAGCTTTTCCACCTGAAGCAGAAATTTTCATCATCATCATCATCATTCATACCCCACCCTTTCCCCCAAATCAGGGCATAAGATGGTTAAGCTAACAAACAAAAAAAAGTTAACAATTTAAAACAGACAATTAAAAATGAGAAAAGGGAGTTTAAAAAAAGTCAAGTAGAATTAAAACCAGCACGCTACCCTCTTAAAAGCCCTTTGCTTAAAAACCTTCAGTTCTCAAAGGCTGTCAGAATACAAAAGTCTTTGCCAATGAAAGGACAGCAAAGAGGAGGCCATTCTAGCTTCCCAAAGGACATTCCAAAGCCTTGGAGCAGCCACCAAGAAGGCCCTATCTTTCATCTCCACCAGCTGCAAGAATTCTCCTACCCCAGTTAAAAATAGGGCAGGTCCTCCCTGATGTTGCTACTTTGTCTAACAGTAAGTACAGTAAATAGCCCCTCTCTTCTAATGTGGTACTGCTAATAAATCCTTGGAGAGGTTTTCCTTCTGTCAATATGCCTGTTTTGCACAAAATACATGGGTTTGTGCAAAATATTTTCAGGGCAAAAACTTGTGTGTGTGTGTGTGTGTGTGTATGCACACATGCGTGCGTGTATTAAGCACAATTTGAGCAAGACAAATTTTCACAGAAAAGTCCTGAAACTCAACAAAGCATTGAAAAATGTGCTCTAATTCTCATAATCTTTCCCAGAGAGAAGAAAAAATTTGAAACCCTTTGTGCTTGAGTGTGAAAATTATATAAAATGAGTGTGAAAATGATATTGGCGGCTGCTCCTAGGCTTTGGAACTCCCTCCCTAGAGAGGCCAGGATGGCCCTGTCTCTGCTCTCCTTTCAGCAACAAAACATTCTTGTGTTATCAGGCATTCACAATCTAATGGCAGCTGTGATTGTATGTGCTGTGCAGTTTAGATTTTAAGGTATATACAGTTTTATTGCATTTTAATATTTTTTAATGTTTTAGCACTGTAAATTGTTTAATCTTTTTTAAAATTTCATATCCATATTTATATTTTTAATGATTGTGTATTGTTTTAAACTCATTGTTAGCCATCTTGAATCTCTTAACAACAACAACAACAACAACAACAACAACCAAATTTCTAGGGCAGGGCAAGTGCATATTTAAATGATGTCATGTAAATTATTGTTTGCATACAAGTTATGTTAATGTAGGCTACACCCTTAGAAAATATGAATGGTGGCAAGGTCAGCTGCAGGCATAGAGACATACAGATTTGGTATACTCCAAATCTTCCTTTAAGTCAGATTCCTAAAGGTAAGGTTGGCAATGGACCAGAAGGGAAAAAAACACAAGCGGATCTGTTCTAACTTTATCAGAAGCTTGATGTGGAGAAATTAGGTGGTACAACTTCTCACAGCATGGAGAAGCTACTTATGCTTCCCAAAGCAAGAAAAGTTGGCCATAGGGCTTACCTAACTTTCATGCTTTAGCTAATGATGAGAATCCAAACACTAGGTTTCAGTTTTATGCATTTTCTAAATGTACATCCTGTTCTTCTTTCCCCAAGTGGCACTTATCTGCATCTTGTTTCTTGTTATTTCATTCTGTGTAAGCCTCTGTTGAATTTTCAATATAGGTTAATCCCTGTATCCAAGGGGAATACATTCCAAGACACACCACCCCCATGGATACCTGAAACCTATGGATAATAGGGAATCCTGTTATTTTCAATGAGATGAACACTGGAAGTTCACCATAGAATCACACTGGAGGAATTAGAAATGCCTAGAGGGAATATTTATTTTCAGACATGAATAAGTGGAACCATGGATACCAAATCTGTGGATACAGGGTTCAGCCTGTATCCTGAATTTACACAGCATGTAAGCAAAGAAACTATGGATATTTCTAAGTTGTTGTCCACCAAGTAAAAGGTTGTTTCAAATCAATGCTGCTGCTTTATAGAGGACAGTGTTTATTATTATTTGACTGACAACATCACAGGGTGTATGTGACATCTGAAAACAGCCTCTGAGTTTACTTCCCCTTCATTAGAGGTCTTTTAAAATCTAATCTTATTAAATCATGGAGCTAACACATCTAAGGTGAAACTGTCCTGCCCTATATAATACCTTGTAGGTGGGTGAATCACAGGTTCATCTAGCTTGTCAAATCAATGTATTTGTACATAAGGAAGAGGCAGGTATCCCTGGAAAGATGCTTAGCTATTCTGGTGAGCAAGACATGCATGCATTTTCAGTACGGAAGTGGAACAGAGCAAATTAATGATGGACTGGTCGGAGAGAGCATTGTCATTGCCTCTGATGTGACTGTTGTATTGCTGTAGGCAATTGTTCATCTCCCATTTTTCAAAACCCAAGATTCAGTAGCTAGCTGAAGAAGTCCTCTCATGGACAATTGTTTGGAGAAGCAGATGTGGTGAAGAGGGACAATATAACCATACTTAGGTGTTTGTAAAGCTAGTGGCTTTAATGGCTTTTGGTGTCTACTGGTCACCTATCAACATACCATAAAAGCTCAGGTGAGCCATCAATACATGCTTTTTTTTAAAAAAAAAAACACCACAATTTTTAGAGTGTAGCTCTTCCTGTCATATTTTGCAGCTACCTGGCAAGAACGTTCATGTGCAGGAGGCTTCGAGTATGTGCTTTGCAAGGAAGTGATGCTTCTTGAAAGGCCACCACTATTTGGATGCTTGCCTGCCCTTTCTGCTTAACATCTACATTTGTAAATACACTGAGATTAGGGAAGTGCCATTTGAATCCACCACACTCCCCACAGAGCATCGACTCCCTATAAGATTGTTGAGTCCTACTTAAAACAAAAATACTAAAGTGAGTAGAAACTGGTGGGAACTGGTGGTTTCTTATATCAGTGGGGTGGTGACTCTACTTGGATTTTTAGACTGAACTTTAAACTCTCTGAGGTACTGAAACTTTGATTAACTTCCTTAAAGTGGACAAAAACCTGGGGCTCAGTTATACAGCAGTTTTTATTGTGATAGTTTGTGCTTTAGTGCATTTTCGCACCAGCACTGCATAGTTTACATGACTTACTGCAAAATTGGTTAATCTGTTTAGTTTTCTGCTTTGCAGTTCACACAGACAAAGGTGGGGTGTGTGGCCTCCCAAGCACATCTGGGGGAAGATGCCGGAAAAATGAGAGGGAGGGAGGCAAAGAGAGAGAGAGAGAGGAAGTGCTAGCACCTTTCCCTCCTCTGATTACCAGAGGAATGCCTGCCAGTTTTCATCCCTTGGCAGGGAGTGCTCCCTCTTCTTCCCAAAGTGAAAAGGGTGGGAGAAAGGAGGCAGCCTTTCAGCCACCAAGGAGCCATCTCCTCCGTCAAGCCCCACTTCCCCTCACCCACTCTCCCTCCCTCTCTGTCTCTCTCACACACAAACACAATCACAGCAGGGCGAGGGAGCGAACAGCCAGAGAAGCAGATCGCTACTCAATCTCAATCTCTCTCTCTCACTCACACACACACACAGGGGAACAGGCTAAGTGGGGATTCCACAGCCCCACAGCCAAGCAAGCTGGGAGGCAGATGGCTGGGCGGTTGGAATGGGGATAGCATTGACTGGATCTTTTCCATGGCTGGAAACAACAGTGGCTGGATCTTTTCATTTGAGGCTCCTCCATCTCTTACAAGCCCACCCCTCCCTGGTCAGTCCAACCAATCACAGCTCAGCTCTGCTGCTGTTTCAGGAAGATTGCTGGTAATTCACAGACTTTTGTGAAATGGTCTCACAATCGATAGTGCGCTAAGTCGCGCTACTTTTCAAAAAAGTCAGGAAAAGTAGCGAAAGCCCTTATTACGCTACTTTTGAGTTTTTGAGCTCCCCCCCTTCCGAATGAGGTGATATTGTGGTGCAATGTGTGTGAACTATTAGGAATTTTAGCGAATTCTTCATGGACTTATTTTGCCATGTAAATGGGGCTCTGGAGTATTTTCACCACCCCACTGATATTGAAGTCACCTGCTGCCACTACTAGAATGCCAATGAACCAATATATTTTAAGTTTAAAAGTAAAAAATGTACCATTAATCTGTAGACTATGGTTTGCATAGCCACTGATTTAAAAGCCTCTCCCTGATACTTAACCAAATGCCTCAAAATAACATAGATACACAGTACTTTTCATTCTTCACATTCTATTAGCACATCCTTAAAATGTCCAAGTCTTGAAGGCATAGCTCAGATAGATTGGCTGGAGCAAAATCTCCAAATGAAATATGTAAGGAAGCCTGACACAGAAATACTTACAGAAATCTGGCCTTGTCATACAGCCTGCTCTGGTCTTTGCTAGCCAAGTTAACTACATTGGCTAGAACTTGATTCTATTGTTAGATAGACTTAGTCCCTGACAATAAAAAAATATCCCATGTCAGGATTCAAAGTCAGAATTGGCTATATAGTTGAGCATTAAGAATTAAGAGTACAAAGCATAGAGAAATGTGTGAACCCCAGCCTCTGGTATGTAGCACATCAGCTTGAAAGGGCTGCACTGTTTCCCAGGAAATTGGAAAGTACGGTAGCTCTGCTTATTTCCCAATCTTACCGTATATATGAGGGATGGAAAACTGGTTTGGAATTATAGAGTCCCACTCCATTGACCCCATGGGTCAGTTGATATCAGACACCATGGCCATACCCTTAATATTCCCAAGCTCCAGTTGTGCTAATGTGACTCAGACAAAAAGCTATAGCAAGATGAGAATTTTCCACATAGCCACTCATTTCTGTGATATTTTCATTACATGAGAAAAACTGATGGCTGTGGCTCTTGTGATTCTTCCCTCCATGGTAGCCATTTTTCATTCAGCCATGTAGCCAGATGCTGACAGGAGATGAGGAGAGCAGCTGATTATTGTGGCTGGGGAACTGTTCAGCTACTGACCTGCCTGCTTGTGGCATCTCCTAGTGGCAGGAAGCCAAGAGCTTTTCATGGAACATGGGCAGCGGTTCCAGTACTGTGATTACCCAGGCTGATTCAAAGAGCTAAGGGCAGCCTGTACAAAGCAAGAGAGAGAGACAACAATTGTGTATTTCAATTAGAATGAAACAACCAGGCGAAGCCGTGAAGGATTACATTATCTGAATAGGAAGAGACATTTGATACAATGCCAAAGCTATGCAAGTGGAGGAGGAAAAAAAGGGGCTTTCCATTCCCAGCAATGCTTCTTTCACCCACCCCTTTCTCATTCCTCTTATTATCCTCCATCTTGTAGACTAATCAGTTATCTATCACAGAGAAAGAGGGGGGGGCGAGGGAGGGAGAGGGAATGCATCACCAAAAAAAAAGAATGCAAATGAGAACATAGGTTTGAACAAAAATTGTATTTACTAATGTATATGTATAAATGCAAAAGTCATAAATAAAGATTGTAATTCAAATAGAAATGCAGTACAGTATTGCAGCTTCCCATATGTCATAGGAAGACTATAACAAGGTGACTACTGACCCTTCTTAGTCTGTTTCCTAGGTGCCGTTAATAAGAAACTTCAAGATCTCTGCTCTTCTTTATTCTGGCCCTTTTTATTTTTAAGCTAGACTTGGATTGGATGCCCTCTCATATAGAGGAAGACACCATAAAGAAGAGGATTGTTCTTGGTCTAGGGTTGCCAGAACTCAGGGCCTGGTTCTTTTTTTCCAGTCCTCAGGACAAGAGGTAGAATATGAGGGTAAGAACGCTCCCTTGACAAGTGTATGTTTATGCATTTTCCTCATTTGTTAGGCTTGATATTTTTTTATTTGAATGCTGTATTCTGGGCAACTATGGTTGATGCTTAATATTATCTCCAGAGCCCAACTCCTGTAACATCACAAGGGGTCATACCTAAGTATCAAATGTTTGTCTTAAAATCTCAGGGTCTGAGATAGTCCTGACCTGGCAACTCTATCTCTGCCAATCCTTCAAATAAATGATGGTCTCTAAAGACCAAAAGGCTACCATACTTTCCTTGCCCTTCTGCTGATTCTCCCAAGTATGATTTAACTTTTTACTTCATCTGCCATCTTCTTGTCATGTCTGGGTCTCTGCCTCTACTATTCCCTTCTTGCATTGCTGAGGTGCTTCTTCCACTTCTTAATGTGGATTATTTCAGATTTGTAAAAGAGATTAGAAAGACTGTCTTTGTTTATTCTTCCAATTTATTCAACCGTCTTATGCCTGTTATGAGGAAGAGTTATTTCCTTAAGATTATCTTTATAAATTTTCAATTTAATTCAACAGATCTATTGAAATATGTGACTGTGAATGTACTGGAGGGTTGTGTAGGGGGAACTCACTTTGCTGGAATAAGATAAAATGTTCTGAAATTTGCTACAGTATTTGGGGTTGAAGAAATATTTGGTGAATTCACTGAATATTTACCAGGAGGAGAACAAGCTTCCTCCTGGCCCTTGTCTTTGTCTTTTTCCTGCTCTTCTATCAAGGTTCACAGAGGGACTAAATCACAACTCAGAACACTGAAGTTCAGCTCACCCTTAGTGTCTGCACAGGTGTCAACTGTGGTGAGTTAGAGGGTTTCTACTTGAGCCCACCCTTCTCCTACTGGAAGAGGCTGTCATGCTCCGATCAGTTACCTCTGATTCTATACTATCAGTGAATAAGGCAATCTTTGTCCTAACATCCAGAGGACTGGGTGGCAAGGGCCCCTACCATGTCTGGAACTTGGAGGCATACTCAGAAGCATCCTATTCCAGAGGACATGAGGTGCATCATGATGCTGTCATGTACACCATTCTCTATGACTAGGTCCCAGATGGGGAGGGACAGGAACTGGTCTTCCAAGTGGGTTGCAATAGCAAGCTGAGCTTTACTATGTCTATGAATGTAAGTTTTCTTCATCTTGCCAGGACCCACATTTTCTCATGTTCAGGCTGCTCTTTTACAGCTAACAAAATAGATTTGATATCAGAGCCCTCATCCTCATCATAGGAGGAAACAGACAAGGCAACTGTTTAGCTAGATCCTTAGTGTCCTTATCATAGGGTTCTTACCATATGGATCCTTACTTTACCCTTAGAGTTCTTACCTCCCTTTTTCTTAGGCATGGTGTGCAACACAGATTGGTTTGCCTAAAGGGAGCTGAATTCACACCTATTAATCTGGCCCTGGGCCAGTGCACAGTAATTTGTCCCAGGCCCAGCATGTAGTCAAATAGGCTCATATCCTACAACTATCCCAATCAGGCAGGACAGCCCCAATTAATCATCTGTCATCCTGTTTTATTCAGCTGTGTTTAAAAAGTTCCAGTTTCTCTTTTCTCCTCCCACTCTATCCCTTTGTCCTCAACTTACTTCAACTGCTGCAAACCAAATTCAAAGTGTAAAGTAGTTTTCAGTCAATCAACTCAGAGGGGGAAAGGGCAGTAGAGGAGACGAGAGGAGAGGAAAGGAGAGGAGAGGAGGAATATTGCCCTTTCCAGTAGACTCAGGCAAAATCAAACCATCCCAACCTCTCCTAGCTGGCTTGTCCTTCCTCACTGATAAGTTTTCTCACCTTGGCCACACTCTGATGTTGCTTGGCCACACGTGCCTTAGTTTTCATCTGTGAAATGTTGGGAGGCACAGGACAAAGATTTACATTGACTAGACCTAAGACCTACAAAGCAGGCCTGTGAAGCATGCCCTCTATGAGAGTATCCAAATCAACCCAGAGGTGCAAAGACTGCTAGGCCTTACCAAACCATGGTTTTGTCAAGGCCTAATCAACAAGGAAAGGATACAAGGCCTCCCTTAAGATGTTAAGTAATTCAAGGGCTATTTAGAACAGAAAAGGGTCTGTTAGGCCTATATAACAATAGTAGAACCTCAGGGCTAAATGAGAGATGACACTGAATGATGCTTACATTTAACATTTTTGTTTTTTGGTTTTGTTTGTTTGTTTGTTTGTAGCCAAATAGCATATGAAGGGGGAAATGGCAATAAAGGCTGTACAAATAGAGGATTTCCCCCCAACAAAAATGTCCTGGAAAAGGTGCTATTAACATGAAAGATAGTATACTACCTTCCAGTGGTACCAATAGGAGTCTCTCTCTGTTTGGGCTAAAAGCTTCAGTGAATTATCTCTATTAGGACTTTAATGGGCAAAGGGCAATTACATCCTTCTCTCCAGGCTACACCAGATTGCACATGGCTGTTACATAGAAGAATGAAAGCTAGATGTATTAAATACAGTCATGTGTTTAGGCCTAAATCCAGTTGCTAGTCCCAACTAGAAGAGATCAATTGACTCAATGGGAACTTCGTAAGCCAGCACTTTAGCTGAATCTTGTTGGTTAGCCCTAACTAGAGCAGACCCATTCAATCAATTGTTGAATAGATAGTCAAAAGATAGGTAGAGCCAATTGATTCAATGGCATGCCTCCAGTTGGGATTAACAATACAATTTAGGCCATTTATGTAAATTCCATTGATTCAATGGGTTTACTTTAGTTGAAACTAACAATTCAATTAAATTGTAATTATAAAATCCTTAAGGGGAAAGTGTCACCTGTGGCTTATATACATCCACTAGACGCCCCCCCCCCCTTTGAGTCCCTGGTGCCCTGCACCAATCCTCAAGACCCCCAGCCTCCCATTTAAACATTTTTCTTCTGCAATATTTGTGTGAATTCTCCTTACAAATTGTGCCATATGTCCCCAAATGCATGTAAACATGTGAAAGAGCCCTCCCCATTCTCCCAAACTACTTGAGAATGAATTGTACTCCTCAAATACTCCCATTTTTCCAGTGTTTGCCTTCCAAAATAGTGACAGGGAGTGATGCAATGTCACTTTTGGTCAGCATTTTGGTGGAAAAAAGGAGAAGAAAAGGAAAGAAGTAGTTTCGAGCATGTAGGGAGGGAGTGGTACTCAGGGGGATCAAGGGTAGAAAAATGGCCCTGGGCCCCACACAGTTGCCTACTCCTGTTATAGTACAATCCTACATGTGTGTTCTAAGTAAACCACATTGACTTAACTAGGAAAATGAGCATAGGAACATATAATATCATATGTAATCTGACCTTATAGAAAAGAATGTGGGAATATGAATCACAGAATTTTAGAACACATGCACACAAAAGCAATATTTTTAGGGACCTAAACTTTCCTCCTAAAAGCAATTATAGGGACAATGCTCAGACAATAATTTTCCAAGGACACATGACTAGGCAATAGGGACAGTTTGAGGTGCATGTTGAAGAGTTTAGTCAATACGTTTCCAAAATTCCATATATTGTCTTTCTACTCAAAAGGATGCTTTATCCAGAGCATGATGGTGAGTCTTTGGGCTGCATGGACACTCTGGATTGCTGCCAAACTCTACTGAAGGGCCCATGCATCTCAGGAAAAGCTCTATCTTTCAAATTTAATAATAATAATAATAAAATTTATTTATACCCCGCCCCTCTGTTAAAACAATCGGGGCGGCTTACAAAATTTAAAATACAATACAAATAAAATCCCTAAACACCCCCACTCCCACCCTCCCCCATAAAAAAACATTAAACAAATATAAATTAAAACAACTAATCTAAAATCACTTTTAAAACTATAAATACAATAAATATAATAAATGGCCAGCAGCCTAGAAGAGGCCAGGATCCCCTGAGGCCGGGATCTAATTAGGAAAGGCCTGCCGAAATTTACAGTCTGAATCTTTCACTTCCTCCTGCCCCCTTTCTGCTTAATAGGACTGTGTGCCTCTCTTCCTTGTCCCACATCACCCACTGCAAATTAATGTAGTCCTGTGTTTGTACAGGAATTCTCAAGGCTAAAATGTTTTTTTTTCTATTTTAAATTGCATTAATTTGCATATCTCTACACCAAATTATAACCCAGCCTTTCTCAACCTTTTTACCTTGGAGGAACCCTTGAAATAATTTTCTGATCTCAAGGAATCCCTTTCTAAAAATTATAACTACAGCTCCCCTTTTTAAAAAATTACTGAAACAATGAAAAAATAGATGCTTATTATATTCCACATTGCTAGCAATTCATATTTGATATTTGAAAGTAACAGGCCCGAAAGAGCATGCTGGCAGAGAAGTATTTATCTCTCTCTGGCTTCTCTTCGCAAACAAAGATTCAGGAAGGACACATCCCGCGCTTTCTGCAAGCACGCTGATGACTAAAAAGGCCAATCCGAGATAGACAAGTCCGGTTGGAGAAAGCACAGCAGAAGGTTTCCTTGGGTGATGTTTTTCCTGGTTGTGATTTTTTCTGCGTTGTCATTTCTCTTCAAGACTTGTTCAGTGTGAGTTCTCAAATAAGGCTGCAGCATTGTGGATAGTGTTCTCCATGCCTCCCAATGGACCAGGGCGGACCATTGTTGGTGATCAATTTGGCCGAGCCTGAGGTGTTGTTTCAGGGAGTCCTTGTATCAGTTTTTTGGAGCGCCCCTCTTACGCTGACCCGTGGCGAGTTCACCGTAGAATACTATTTTGGGGAGGCGATGGTCCTCCATCCGAGAAACATGCCCTGCCCAGTGCAGCTGTGTTCTCAATATCATGGCCTCAATGCTGGTGATCCCTGCTTGCTCAAGGACAGCAACATTCGTCACATAGTCAGTCCAGTGTATATTTAGGATTGTGCGTAAACAGCGCTGATGGAAGCGTTCGAGGATTTATAGGTGGTGGTGATAGGTGACCCATGTTTCAGACCCATAAAGGAGAATAGACAGTACAATGGCTCTATATACACTGATTTTTGTGTTTCGCCTCAGGTGTTTATTACTCCAGACTGTTTTGTAAAGTCTTCCAAATGCAATATGTGCCTTTGCTAATCTGTGATCGATCTCTTTGTCAATCTTGGCATTTGAGGAGATGATGCCTCCCAAGTAGGTGAACTGCTGAACGGATTTAAGCACAGATTTGCTGACGGTAATGTGGGGATGGTGGTGTTCGTCCTGTGGTGGAGGCTGGTAAAGAACTTCTGTTTTCTTCAGGTTGACTTCCAGCCCAAACAGCTCTGCCACCGCCAACATAGCTCAAAACAAGGGGGCATCATTGGAGAGGGAAGTATTTATAGTGTACATTAAAATACTGACAAAATATCCTATGAAAATGCCAAAAAGGTAATCTATAATAAAAAATAAATTAAATGAAAAACAAATATACTTTATCATGAAATATTATTAAAACCTGAAAAATGTCCTGTAGTTTGAACCCATTGTTCCATGTCCTAGTCTCTGGAGAAGCAGAAAACAAGCTTGTTCCATCTTCAGTATGGCATCCCTTCAAATATTTAAACATGGCTGCATCACTGACTCTGACCCAAAGATTGAGCTCTGAACTAACAGAGCTCGCAAAAAGCAGCAATTAAGCTGCCAGGCTCAGGATCAGAGGGAGGCTGTAGCTTCCTGCCAAGCTAGTATCATGGTAAATGAAAGGCTTTTTTCAATAATATGGGAGTTGGTCAGTCTATTCCTGATGCCCACATTCAGTTTCCAGACCCACAGTTTAAGAACCTTTTCTCTATAATGACTCCTTTACTGTAATGGCTCTGCCGTCTCCAAATATGGTTTAAAAAGAAAAAGCCCTAAGTCAGTTTTATCAGAGTTCTTCCATCCACAGCCAGCACCTGGGTAGATGGGTAGACTAGGGGATTACTTGGTCAGTTTCTTCCACTTGGGTAAGACCTGTACAGTATTGCAGTTCTCTTTCTATTTTTCTGATTTTTTTAAAAAAATCCCTCATTTTGCATTTGTACCTTTAAAGCAGTTTTATGCAAACCAGCATCCCCTTTTGTCCTCAGTTCTGACAAATGATAAGGGTCCCTGACTGCTTGCAGGATGTGTGTTCAGTTGGTGTGAAAACTCATTCCTCCCCTCCTCCCCTTTGATTAGCACATCTAAGGCAGAGCAAAAGCTGTGAGGGAGAGCTAGGTATTTTGCACCTAACTTCCTTCTCCACCCCATCACCCATAAGAGGCCCCTTCCTCCCTGGCCTTCTCTGTTATGGAGGGGAGAGATAAGCTGTTTCAGCTCACCACTTCACTGTGATTTATTAATTTATTTTCTCATGGAACCCCTGGTGATCTCTGGGGGAACCCTAAGGTTATGCGGAAACCTGGTCGAGAAATGCTGTTATTATCCTCAGGACAGATTGCAGGATACACTTTGTTTTGGGAGATTATCACATGCAGTAAAAACCATGTGAGAAGATTGCAAGAAGGACAGGAAGGGGAGAGATTATCAGAAAACGTTGTCATCCAGCCTCCCTGGGTCATAGCACGGCCACGAGTAAGGCATCCTTTTCTATTAGTGGCTTTCCCCTGTCAATATGAAAGGGAAGCCTTGTCTGCTGCAGCACTATGACCCAGGGATGGTGGAAGAACATGGGCATCAGATAATGCCACCCTTTCTGTTCCTGTCATGTTCTTCTGATGCAGTTTGGAACATGGCTTTTTGCTGTGTTCTACCATGTCTGATAATCTCCATCTAGTACCCTACAATCTACCAACCAGTGCCATATGCAAAAGACACTCAATTAAAGAACTAAAGAATTGTGAATACAGAAATTTATTTGAAGTGCCAGAAGTGAAATGACTGGGCAGTCTTTCTACATTTTGTTATGGAGTCAACTGGAGATATTTTGTTGTTCCCTTTGTTAAATCATTAGGAGTCAGAAATCCTTGCCAACACATTTAAAATGCATACATACAGAAAGTTCCTGTTAAATAAAAAAAAAAACTTTTAAAAACCTATCCATTAAAAAGGCAATAAGTAAAAAAAAAAAAAAAGGTACAATACACGACTAAAAGTCATTTTCTTAGAAACAATTTCTAAAGACCTGCCAGAACTGTTTTTTTCCCCCTAAGTCTTCATCTGTCAAATGGAGGACTACAGAAGGGGAGCCAGTCTAGCCTTCCTTGGAAGGAAACTTGGAAGCAGTCACTGAGAAGGTCCTCTCTGTCAGGATTGGATCCTTTGGGCTTCCGTTCCTGCCAATCTCATGTATTTCTCTGTAACCTTGATATGAAGGTACTAACAGTTATGTGGCTGTATATAATGCATTATGTGTAACAGTCTGGGCATTGTTTAGAGAATAGAGATAAAAATGCAGCTGCAGTTAATGGCTTAGGTTTCAGTGTCTGGGAAAACTGGGAAGAGACTGAATAAAGAATGCTTATGACAGTGGATGATGGATAATCAATGATTTTGTAGCCCACCAGATTTAGGTGATTAGAATATGCATTTATTTTTGAATGTGTTTGTTAAGTTTCATTTCAACAACAAAGTGGTGTTGTATGCTTTCTGGATTCTCATGACAATAAAGTTTTTTGATGAACTCTGAAACTGCTGTTCATTGAGTCTAGGGATGCTGATACCTGACACTATCCCTCATTCCTATCAGACGTATTTGTGAGGGTGGCAGGATTGAGGGAGGGCCTCCCCTGAAGATCTCAAAGACCAGGGAGACTTGTATGGGAGAATACCATCCTCCTGACAGAAAGTCTTATAGGTCTTTACAAATCCTAACCACCACTTTGAATTGCATCTGGAAACAGACCAATAACCAGCGGAACTGTCATAATAAGGGAGTTATGTGCTCCCAGTAATCACATGCAATCTGTAGTCTAGCTTCAGCTCTTTTGAACCAGCTGGTTTTTTTGAGCACTTGGAGTATGCGGATTCCCCGTTAATAGTTCTCAGTCTGCCTTCTATCCTGATAGCATCCAGACATGGAAACAGTTACTTTTTTGAGGCTAAATCTGCAAGATTCCCCCAGCCAATATGACCACTGTAGTCCACAAAGGTAAATTTTCCAAGCTTTAGCCTTACCTTTTCTAAAGGTTCAAATTCTTCCTCATGCTTTGTTCTCAGTCTAGACATAATTTAGTTTGGGTTTCAATTTTATCTTTATGTATCATCTAATCAAAGAAAGGAAGAATAATATAATCATAGTATTTTCAAGTGAGATGCTACTTTGGAGGTCATATAGTCCAGGAAGGAATCTTGTAATGATGGTATCCCTGACAGATAGGTTGGCTGTTCAGCCTCTATTTATAGCAAAGGGGAAACCACTACCTCCTGATGTCTCCTGATCCATTGTTTAAGATCTTTAGTCTTGACTTAACTCAGAACAACTTTATTTCAAGGCTACATCCTTGGAGTGCCTCTCATTCCTGCATGATAAACTGCCTTATTTTAAGAAATTTGGTTTGGAAATTGCAGTGTTATAAACATTAGAAAACTGCCTACTGAGCATGCATAATCCATTACCTCCATTGCTAATTTAAGACTGCACCCCAAGTGTGATTAATGTTCACAGGTGTGGCTATTTGTTAGTGCTTCTGGAGAAATTATAAATGGAAAGATCTATATCATCTCATTCACTGAAGATTTTCACAGTTTAAGGGTTCTTCAATATAATAGGTATAGCCATCATATGACAGTGGAGAAAAAGTTTAAGAAAAGTAACCTTTTCCTTCCAGAATGAAGAGATTTTGTATTTTCCCCCCAAACCTCTGTGTAACATTATTTCCTTTCCTGTGTGCTTTGTCCACTTGATCTTTCTCCTGTCAACAGAACATTAAAAACAAATGAAGAATGCTGATGGATCAGGGATGAAGAGATTTTGGATCATGGCCATTGGTACCATTTCATCATGGAAGCAAGTCTTATGGGTGCATAGGGAAATATATACAAAGACTCCTGCTTAGGATGAGCATGATGCCTATTTCATCTAGCAACCTGTTTAGTTCAATAGTAGAACATGTTTTGCATACAGAAGGTATCAGATTTACTCCCGTTCATCTCCAAGTAGGGTTGGGAATGATTCCTGTCTCAAACATGAGATGATAAGAGCCATGGTGGATCAGATCAAAGACATACCTTATCAAACATTTTGTTTATGCAATGGCTGATCAATTGTCTGTGGGAAAGTCACTGCCAATCAAACCAGGGGCTAGGAAGCTTTGCTCTTGGCAGACAACATCTGTAATCCCTACCATTGACCATCATGGTTGAGGCTTCTGGGAGATGATGACCAAAACATCTGAAGAACCAAAACTTCTTTATTGTTCGTGTAGACTACTAAGCTCGATGAACCTTACACCAGATATGATTGGGTATAAGGAAACATCTGGTGTACCTATGAAGAGTGGGCAGCTACATACTCCAACAGAGCAAAGTTGCTGTGCCATAAAAGAGCAGGCATGCTCCTTGACTCATCAGTGTCACTAGAAACCCATCAGGGCTCAGCGACTCATGGTGCCTATTACTAACTCTGAAGGGTTCACCAGTTGTGGCCATTCCTAGTTGGGCTGGGCATGATCATTTATAACAATAACAATAACAATATTTATTTCTTACCTGCCTTTTCTTGTGGATTGAGGTAGGGAACAACACATCCACACAAAACAATTAATATCACTTAAAGTACATCTTGGTTAAAAATGCATACAAAATACATAAATACATCAAAATACACAATATCAATTTAAAAGAACAAATAAAACCAGTACATATTAAAACAGTTTAAAATTCACAGTTAAAAAATCCTGACTAAAGAGATTTTTCTTTAATACTCTTTTAAATTCAGACAGTATATGCAAATATCAAATCTCTTCCATCAGGCTATTCCAGAGTCTAGGGGTGGCTGAAGAAAAAGTCCTCTGAGTAACCTTTGCCAAATGGCTGACTGGAGTAAATGTCCCCCAAATGTCAGGTCCCTGGTGATGTTTGCTATTTAGAATGCTGTTTGCTGTTTGTACTCAGGTGGCTGGGTTATGTAGTAATTAGCATTATTAAGCCTGTGCTTCATACTGCCAATGACCTGACATGAGCAGAAGGCGTTTTGGGAGCTGGGGCTGGTGTGTCTTGGGGAAATGTCTCAGCAGTGCTCTACAAGGCTGTTGTAGAAGGCTTGGGAGTGTTTAAGGAGGGCTGCATAACTATAGATAACTGTCTAGATGGGGAGGGGGATGAAACTGAAAATGGCAGAATGTATTAACAAGGGAATTTTGCCGCTCATGCCTCAGAACTGTCTATGCAGTGATACTGAACACATCTAATTCCTGACAATAAAGTTCTCTTCAATGAAGCTTGTTGTGCATGTGAGTATGTGTTGACAGAGTTGAGTACACCGGAGGACCTTGAGCTTAAAGGATGGATTATTTGGGAGAAGGCAATCCCGTAGGTAACCTGGACCCAAACCATGTAGGTCTTTAAAGTTAACAACCAACACTTTGTACCTTGCCAGGAAACTAACTAGCAGCTAGTGGAGTGATTTCAATATTGGTGTAATGTGATCATGCTCTAGTAACCTCCAGTTGGATTACTACCTATACAGGCCCAGAATCATATCCTGAATTATTTTGTTAGTGCAGATCCTGGCTGCCAGAATTCTGAATGAGATGTTCATATTACATCTGTTTTGAAAGAATTGATTTACTATACAGTATATTCATCTTCACCACCACTGTTTAAGATGCTGTTCCTTACTTTTAAAGCTCTTAATGACTAGTTGGGACCCTGAATGACTCCACATCAGCCTGCTTGTGTCTTAAGATCTTCAGCAAAGATCCTTCACTGAATACCTACCTGAGCATTTATGCAGGACAGGGCCTTTTCTATATGTAGCCCTTACTGTAGAAAACTCTCCCCAAAGAGGTCTGAAGGGCACTGACATGGCAAACCTTTTGATGTCAAGTTAATAACTTCTGGCTTGCCCAATCATTTTGGAGGACATTTTGTTTTGGTGGCATTTATACTTCTAGTCATTTTTTTTTTTGCAAAATTATGCTTAATTGCTATATTGTATTGTTATGGTCATTATAATATTTTTGTGATAGATTTTCAGACCGTGTTTCAGCGTGCCTAGCGTGGGAGGAGCTTCCGGGAGAGGGACGGCGGTCTTGCGCGGCAGGAGGTTGTTTTCGGACGCCGCCGTCCCTCTCCCGAAACCATCCGTGTCACTTCCGTGAAGCTTCGGAAGCCACAGAGCCATATTTTAATCACGGAGGTTGCCCGTGATTAAAATATGGCGCTGAGGCTTCCGAAGCTTCACGGAAGTGACACGGATGGTTTTGGGAGAGGGACGGCGGCGTCCGAAAACAACCCCCTGCTGCGCAAGACCACCATCCCTCTCCCGGAAGCTCCTCCCACACTAGGCACGCTGAAATGCGGTCTGAAAATCTCCATTGTGTCCATGTACTTCTGTGAATAATTTCACACAGTAATACTCCTTATGTTATTACATAGAAATAGCAGTAGGACACTCTTGTTGCTGCCCACCTACAGATTCCAGGGTTTATTGTTCAGATATATACTTCATCTGAAAATGGAGATTTTGTTTAGCTGTCATGGCAAATATTTAGTTAGTTAGTTAGTTTATTCATTTCTATCCCACCTTTCTCCCACCATTGATAGATTCCATAAATTTGTTTAATATTGCTTTAAAGTCTTATATGCCTGTGAATCCAATTCAAGAGAAAAGTGGGGTATAAATAAATAAATTTTAAATAAATATTACCTTCAGCATCTTATAGTACTGATGTCTATCTGTTAATTACACTTCGGCCCTATTCAGGTGTTATGTTATCTCAGAGCCAGAAAGGGTGTTTTCTTCTTTATTTTTCTTTCTTTCTTTCGTTCTTTTTTTTACAGTTTCCAGAATCACCCAGCAAGCATGGTAGCTGTCATCCAAAATTCAAAATTCAAAAATGAACTCTAGGTTTCTTAAGTCTTAAAGTACTTCGTGGTGGACACAAACTCATGATGTGGTTTAAAAAGTGGATAATGTTAGATAATAAAAAAATACTAAACTTGGAAGGGATTAATTTGTGGTATGGGTGGTATAAGTTACCTTTGGCATGAGAATATTAAAGTAAATAAAATTTCAATAATCATTATATTAGAAAATCTGTCTTTAGAATATGGAATAAATACAAATTTAGACTTTATCAGAAAATACCTCTATGGATGTCACCACAAGAATCTCCATTTAAGATGGATAGAAGTGATAAGAAAGAAAATGAAAAATGGTTATTATACAAAGACTTTTTGATCCATGAAAAAGACCAATATAGATTTAAAACAACTGAGGAATTAGAGTCAGAAGGAATACATTTACAATGGTATCAATATAGACAATTGGTAAATAAATTTAAAATGGACAATAAAACTTTGGGTTTTGAACAAAAGAAAATAGAATTTGAAACCATTTTAAAAGAGGATCACACAATTGGAAAGCTATACAAATTACTGTTAAAATATGAAATGGAAGAAGAAAGTGTTAAAGAATATATTATTAAATGGCATCAAAATTTTGGATACAATTTGGAATTGGAAACATGGGGAAAATGTGGAAGAAAGGGTTAAAATTTACATTAGCAAATAATCTGAGGGGAAATTTTTATATAATGATGTTTAGGTGGCATTTATCACCAGACAAATTGGGAAAAATGTATAAGGGAATAAAAAATTCATGTTGGAAGTGTAATACAGAAATTAGAACTTATTATCATGCATGGCGTGGACATGCCAAGAAGCAAAAGAAATTAGAAACAGATTCATAAAACAATGGAAACTATAATAAATAATAAAATACCTTTGAAACTGGAAAATTTTCTATTAGGTTTGATAAAAGAGACAAAAGATTATAAACCTTATATAAAATTAATGCAATATTTTATTTTTGCTGCTAGACTAATATATGTGAAGAAATGGAAGAGTAATTACATCCCCACCAAAGAGGATTCGATATTAAAGGTGATGGAATTGGCAGATATGGATAAACTGACAATGCTAATAAAAGAAAAATCAATATCTCAATTTTTAAAAGATTGGAAACCATCATTAAGGTACCTTAAAGAAAAACAAGAAATGATGTTACAAGTTGGATTTGAGAGTTAATATATTAAATTTGTAAGTATTAAACAGAAGTACAGAAAATAATGTTAAGTTAGATGGAGAACAAAAAAAATCATGGAATTGTCATAAAATAGGAAGTGGGAAGTCATTTTTAGATGTTGTGTAAATTTTGTTGTTATGTATTAGTATGTGGATTTAGGTTTATTTGTTAGAGCTTGTTTTGTTATATAATTTAGATTGATGTTTAAATTTGTTTATATTAGATGTTTGTAAGAATGTATTATGATTTATTAATTGCTTTGTTTAACTGTGTGATTTTGGGTTGATTTTTTATACGTTGTTATGTGTTATTTTAATAATGAAAAGTTGATAAAGAGGATTTAAAAAATACAAAATTGTTATTCAAAAACATAACTTTTCTAAGCTCTGCTATGTTATCTACTACATGTGATAAGAAAAGCATACTTTCCAGCCCCCTCCACTATTGCTCACCTCACAGAAAGAATGTTGATCTGAAAAAGGAGAGCTGTCCCTGCCTTGAGGCTCACAACATGATTAAATCGTGCAGAGAGCGTCATATATAAGATGTGAAGAGTAACAATGTGAAGACTGGACTAGCATGCTTCCCTCCTCAGATTTAAACCCAAAGTAGATCATATATGTCTTGAGTAGGTTTTTTTTTTTTTTTGTAAAGTTGTGTGCTTCTGTTTTCATCTTATTCTTAAAGACTTAGAGAAGTGATAAAGCAATGTCCAGAGTTAGCTATCACTGCTATAGCCCTTCAACTTTAAGTCTCTGTAAATTAAATATCTGAATGAGGTAGTGGGTGCTTTTTTGAGTCTTGTAATGCATCTAAATATGCAAATGGCCAAAATTCCAGTGTGTGGCTGCCCTTCTCTCCATTCCCAGCTGCCTACCAAGATAAGTCAGTGTTACTGGATGTAAAAATCACAGAAAGTCTTGTGACACCTTAAAGACCAACAAATTTATTGTGGCATAAGATTTTATGGACTAGAGCCCATTCCATTGGCTGGACAATAAATCAGTCTATAAGGTGCTGTAAGACTCCTTGTTCTGTTTGTTGCAAGAGACTCAACACAATTGCCCTTCTGGACTGATTTTCAATGTATTTTGAGTTTCAGCTACTCGGTATGTGGTGTTGGATAGACCAAGCATTTGAGTCAGTTTCCCCTGCTCCTAGTGTTTTCCAAATGGGTTGGATAACAACTCCCCAACCCATTGCCACCCTGGGATACTGGCCAGCACAGATGTTTCATGGTGCCCAATTAAATATATTTGGAAAGTGTGGCTGCAAAGCACCTTAGTGTAGCTGGCTGTTCTACAAGGTACAAGTAAGAGCTCCTCCTCTTCCTCACCCACAATCTTGGGTACAAATCCCATGCAATGGGCACTGGAACTTCTGTTGAGTTGTAGTCCAACAAATCTAGAGAGTACCAGGTTGTGGAAGCCTGGTTTAAGTATATTTCAGGGTTCTCCTTTTCCTTTAAGGGATGTTCCAAACACTGAAGTAGATGCTCTCAAAGAGGCCCGTGCCCTTGCTCAAAGCAAGAGGTACTGAGGCAAGAAAAGCAAGGAGGCTCCATGTCACATTGTTAGAATAGGCACTGCTGCTTTCCTTTCACAGTGAGCAAGCACCTGGACACCCAATTTCCCCTCTATGGTTAGCTGTACTGTATTCCATTTTAAGTTACAGTATTCTTCCTTAATTTGCATGTATAGATAGAAATCAGTATGTGAACAACTAGGATACAAACATGGGTACATTTTCTCCCCTACTGGTCATGCATTTCCTCTTTTTTTGGTAAAAAATTAGGGTTGTAATTCTTCACTAAGTTTCTTCTCGAAAGTAGCAACGAGTAATTTTAGCTATTTTCATTCCACTGTGAGAAAGTCTTAGAAAACCATGAAGTTTTAAAAAGCTATTCACAATTCAGGACTTATTCTGTGCAAAATTTGCACATGGCTGCTTTGCACAGGAAACAGCACAGGGTTTTCTGCATCGTAGATAATATTTCTATGCAGAAATATCAATTCATACACAAAAAATGTATTTTTCTCCTCAGAAAATGCTGCTTTCTATGCAAAATATTTGCAAATTGTATGCAGAATAAAGCCCCAATTATAGCATTTTCTGTGCAGAAAACAGCAAAACAGCATTTTCTGTGCAGGAATTGATAGTTCTGCTTTGAAATATTATTTTCCATACAGAAAATGCTGTTTTCTGTGCATAAAATGCTGGGGTTTTGTACAAAACAACCTCATATTAATTTTGCATAGAATAAATCCTAAACTGTGAAGATTCCTGTCAGTCCAGGATTCTTCTTGTCAGGATTTCTCAACACTTGAAAAACATGTTTATTGACCATTTTTGGATTATTTTTAAATTTCTTTCCATTCCTATTGGCAACTCATGAATAGACACCTTAACATGTTATTTTCGTTATGTGCCCTCAAGCTGCTCCTGACTTACGGAAACACTATGAATGAGAGACCTCCAAAAGTTCCTGTTATTACCAGCCCTGCTCAAGTCTTTCAAACTGAGAGCTATATCTTCCTTTATTTACTCACTCCATCAGTACTGTAGTTTTCCTCTTTTCCTGCCATCTTCAATGTTTCCCAGCATTTTTTGTGTTTTTCAGGGTCTTAATATTTTATCCTGGTATGTCCCATTAAAGTCTCATTTAGTAATAAAGTACCATAAGAAGAGAGAATCACTGGAGTCTTTGAAATTGGCCATCAACAGGTACAGTGGAGGTAGAATTGTATGGCCCTCCAGATGTTGTTGGACTGTAAGTACCCATATTCCTCATAATTGCATATGTTGGGCAGAGCTACTGGGAGATGCAGACTAACACTTCTAGAGCACTGCACAATTCCCACTCCATGTTAAAGCCTGGACATCAGACTGACCAGAGGCTGAACACTAGCAATGTAATTCTTTTGGCTTGTCTATACGGGGTGGGTGGATAAAATGTAGATTGATGTACACTAATGACAATTTGAAGCAGCTCTGATTTGTCTTAATGGGTTTTTGGCAAAATCACAGGCATGCGAAGCTATCCACTTTTGCTGTCCCAATGGGCATGCCTGCAAATCAAGATGGCAGGCATGAGTTAATTACTTGCATTTTTATTTTCACCAGTTGCCACTGCCAAACAGTATTTTTTTTTTTAAAAAAAAAAGTGTATCTAATGTGTAAAAGTGCAATATTCCACCTAAATCAATTTTTAAAAGAAAAAAAATGCTGTTTCATCACCTCAGCACACGAGGTGTGCTGGCAAAAATACAACACAGTGGTTCTAGGTGCTTGCCTTGTTAGCAAGCTCTGGCCCCCTGCGCACATATGACCAATCAACTTTCCACTTTCACTCTTACTGGGAATGCAAATGAATGTGAATCAGATTGTCCTAACAAGCAGGAATACACATTCCCTGCAGAGCTTTTTAAAAACTTTGGGAAAAATTCCTTTGGTGTTTTTGGTAGATTTCAACCTCCCCTCCTTCCAAATACTGTGGATTGGTGCGGGATGGCATTTAGACAAACTGTATTTTCCTCGAATTCTATGAGGAGTATTTTCACCGTTTAGACAACCCCTTTGGTAATTTTCTTGAAGGAATCAACAAGTAGTCTTAGCAATCTTCCTCGTTTTGCAAGTCTGAAAATTACACAGTTTCTGTAGGCTGTTTGCAATTTGAGATCTGTTCTGTGCAAACTCAACACATAGTGACTTTCGGTAGAAAACAGCATTTTCTGCACATGTAACAGCAATTTTTTTTTTTTTGCATAGAAAATACTATTTCTGCACAGAAAATGCTGTTTCCCACACAAAATAATTGTTCGTGGATTTTGAGTAGACTAAGCCCTGAACTGTGCAAATTCTTGTCAGTCCAGGATTCTTTTCATTAGGGTTTTTGGCACTTAAGAAATACAATGTGGGGACACTTTTGGAGGGAATATTTTGAATATTCTTTCTACCCCTACTCGGTTTATCTGGTCACCAACTTCCACAATAAAGTGAGATCTGTTGCATTTCTGTTTAAATTATAGTCATTGTTTCTTAATGTGCCTCTACACATAAAAATCAGCACATGCAAATGTAATGCACATCTATAGCCCTCCACCCCAGGTTTGCTGATGCATTAGTGGCCACTCTGCAGGGGAGGAAGTGCTGCCATTTTTATTTCCCACAATGCCCCAAAGGTTTTGCTACCTTGGGACCGTGGTGGGAAATGGCTGTTATATGAAGTTTCCAAAGGCTTCTTAGAGCAACAGATGGGAAGAAACCTTTTGAAGGAAGCTCTCAAAGTAGATGTCAACAATAGGCCCTGCTGGGGTGCTGAGATACTGGCAACTGCACAAGAATGCCAGGTGCTGATGCTGACCCTGAAATGCATTTGTTGTTCTGTTCATAACAGCATGATTATTTTTCCTCATCTGTCACAGATGCACAGCATGCTGTGTTGCCATTCCCTCTTTGAAGCATCCACATAAGAACCTATAACAAAGCCAGGACAGACCTTGTGGTTTTAAAATAAATAATTAAATGGGTAAATGTTTTAGAATCAGGTCATGCTATTTAAGAGGTGGTCTATCAGAACAGAAAATGGAATTCCTTTAATTAGCTTCAGAAATTCCAGCTGACAGCATCCCTCTAAGCCGATTACATCTTGTTCTGTCCTTGTTGGCTAATGAGAATAATTGGTCTCTGTCCTTTATTTAAAAAAAAAAAAACTTAAAAACTTTCCATGTTGATATGACTAGGTTATTAGGTTGTGTTCATATATTAATAATCCTCCCCAGAGCCAGACAGTATCCTGAATTCCAGTTTGAGCAAGGTATCTTAACCATCCTAATATAGTGCTTGGAATAAAAGTTCTCAATGGTATTTAAAAATAGCATGAAATCTAAGTCTTACAGGATAAGGCCAAAGGCTTATCATTGTCCAAGCCAAAGATTATGGGAATCCTATAACTAGTAAATCAGGACAATAGTTCTCTCTCTCACCATTCACCATCTGAAGGAAGTATGCAGCCATCAGGTCAAGATGTGAGTGAGGAACTTGCTTGAGTAAAATTTGTGAATTCCTTCATATCAAGGTATAAAAAGACCTTGAATGTACCATAGTTGAAATTGACATTGAGTTGTTCATCCAAGTAATCCCTGTGTATGTTCAATCATGTTAGTGCTGAATTAGGGTTGCCACTTCTTTATTCTGAAAGGCTCCTCCTTTTCAAAACTTACATGCAAAGCAGGGACAACATGTGACTCTCCCTTCAGGGAAGAACTGTATCTATTGAATCTGGGTAATGCAAACTGTGAAGAATTTCTGTTCATTTCATTTGTGTAGAATTTACTAAGATTTGGAAATGTCTTCTTATTTAGGATGGGCATTGGACACCCACCCACCTACCATTGGACACCCACACACACACTTGTAGGAGCTGCTGCACATTTTATTGCTAACTCTTCTTTCTATGCCATAGAGCTCTGCAAGACTGAAGAGCAAATGGTTTGTATCCCTTACTGCAACAATAGGAAGAAGACAATCAGTAGAAAGCACTGTCACTATCAGTTCTGTGGTGGAAGGGACAGTAGAAACCCCAAAATAGGGATGCAAGGGCCATTTGTTTATTTCTTTGTTTGTTTAACATCCTGCCTTTCTACCAGTATGGGGCCCAAGGGCAACATGCCACCCCTGGACCATGTGTTGCCCACCCATGATTTAAAACATGGTGGGTGCTAATGATATTGCCCTGTACTGCCTTATCCCCCCAATAATGTTTAAGTTATCATCTACATTTTCCTTTTCTGCTCAGATGTTTGCATTTATACTGAGAGGTAACAACTTATCTTTCTTGTGCAAACAACAACATCACTTACCAAGTTTTAAGGTCAAGCTTGCAACGGGGCATCTGATCTCTCTACGTATTTTATTATACAATGTTTGTTAGATCTTGACCCTAGATGGCCACCCTACAACTGTTGATTTGACTGTAAGCCCCATTGAACTCAGAGAAATTAACTTTTGCAGTGGGACAGATGGTCAAGCATATTAATTAAAGACTAAACAAAATAGGCTTTAAAGTGGGATTTTGAGTGCTATTGAAACAGGACATTAAAAATAGAAAACAAAATTGCTCTGCTTACTATGTAGCTTGCTACTACCTACTCATACATATGCTGTCTGTAGGTGAATACTGCTGACCAAGTTACCATGTGATAATTGTGGAGTGGCTTGCTTGCTTCTAAAATGTGTGCTAAATGCAGTAACACAGATGACTATGCGTAACTTGTTGTCTTCTGTGGCTGCTGTTGCTTCGCCCATAGTTACTGACTTCTTCTGTTGCTATGGAGAGGAAACCTATCCTTATATGTATTGCTACACTGTTTTCTCAGTATTCCTGTTTCATTGTTCAGGGAAGCAGATGATAAAGTTTCAGTCTTGAAAGTTTATTTTTACTTATGAGAGCCAGTCAGAGAGTGACAGTGACTAGTCTCACCCCAGTGCTAACATGCTTGCTGGTGTTATCCCTCTAGAGGCATCCAGAGCATCCAGTGTTAATCCAAAAGGAGTGTATGCATTTGAGCTGGCCAGTCATGGTTCCTATCTGGAATTATGTGGAAGAGCTCTAGAAGCATAGAGGTAAATCAGTTTGGAGAGACACTCTGATTCACTATTGAACTTGAATTTCTGTAGGTGTGCCAAGACTAGGGCTGCACTGAATTTTTACTTCAGGAGGTCTTGGGAAACAACTCTAGTCATTTGTATTCCTATTTTTTTTTATTGTCCCAGCCACTATATTTCCCCTTTGTACTGTTCCTTTGGTGCCAGTCTTCTACACAAATGATCCCAGCCAATCAGGGACCATGTTGTGAGTATAATGAAGACATGGAACCATGTAGCAAATGAGGTTTGCTTAGGCAGCACAATTAATGAAGGCAAACAAAGCCTCTTTTTATTGACGGAAAACTGATTGCTGCTGCTGTGGGGCCATGAGCAAAGAAAGAAGGGATGGAGAAGCAAAGTATCTTCATCCCCTTCCCTCTTCGCCCCCCCCAATCTCTGCCACCACAGGGCCATGGGCGCGAAGAAGGAAGGGGGTCATTGTTCCCTTGTCATTGTCCCCTTCCCTCTTCCCCCCCCCAATCACTACCACCATGGGACCATGGGTGAAGGGGCAGAGAAGCAAATCTGCTAATAATTAAATCCGCGAATACCAAACACACGAAAGTGAAGGGGCAACTGTAAAGACACATACACATAGCTAATCCCATTTGCCCAGGCTGGCAACTTGAAACTTATAAATTACCCTCATTAGTTTTCCTCACCCTAAACAAAGGAAGTTGCCTCCTCTCTTTCATTCACAAAATATTAAACCATCAAAATGCTATTAACATATCCAGAAAGTTTTTGTTGCTCTCTGAGCAACAGCTCAAGGCATTGATTTTCCTTGGGGTTTTTTCCAGGCTGTGAGGCCGTGTTCTGGAATAGTTTCTTTCTGACATTTTGCCTGCATCTGTGGCTGGCATCTTCAGAGAATGGTTGGGTAGGAGTGTATGTGGAGTTTATATACTGTAAACCCCAGTTGGGGAGGATATGTAAATTTGTGTATTTGAATGGCTAGTTCCTGGGTGGAGATATGCAAGGAGGATTAGTGTCTGTTTGGCTAATGGTTGGTTAATGGTCCATTATCTGCTGGAAATCCCCCTGTCCCTGGGTGGAATTCATTTGCAAGTGTTGAGTTCTGATTTTAGTGTTTTTCAGGACTGGCAGCCAGATTTTGTTTAGTTTTAGGGTTTCTTCTTTCCTGTTGAAGTTGTCCAGGTGTTTGTGGATTTCAATAGCTTCCCTGTGCATTCTGGACAACGTCAACAGGAAAGAATAAACTCTAAAAGTAAACAAAATCTGGCTGCCAGTCCTGAAAAACACTAAAATCAGAACCAACACTTGCAAATGAACTCCACTCAGGGACAGGGGGATTTTTTTAAACAAACACAGGTCTTTTTTTAAACAAATAAACAAATAAGTAAGTAAGTAAGTAAAACCGTCATGGCTTTTCCTCAAAGAATCGCGGGATGAGTCCTTCCTGAATCTTCGTTTGCGAAGAAAAGCCAGAGAGAGAGAGACATGGTAACAGTTCTGTGGTGAGAAACATCTGGTAAATTCTTTTCAGAAAATAACTGATAAACCTGAGTCAGTGAAAATCTCTCCTGTTATATCAACGGGATGTATAACATTGAAAGAGAGTGAGGTTAATCACCTATGGACAATATCACACTACACTGTTATAGCACTATTGTTCCACTTTAACTGCTATCACTGCCTCCTGTGGAATCTTGGGATTTGCAGTTTAGGGAGAGTCATTTAGAACGCTCAGCCAGAGAGCTCTTAGGCCTCACTAAGCTACAAACCCCAGCATTCTGCAGGAGGCAGCCACGGCAGCCTATGTCACAAAGGCAGCTTACTCTGATTTCACTGGAGGGAAAATGGGTTCAGTGGATTGACAGCTTAAACAATAGATGGGTGTGAGCTAAAAGAGATGGAAAACTTAAGAATCTTAGGAACAGAATTAGCAAATGTTGCCATGGACCATGGATAGGATTTTTTCTGGTAGGAAAACTCAGAGAAGATTCAAAGTCACAACAGTGCAAAATTGATACCTGCAGGAACAAATGATAGATTAGTTTGGGAGAGAGAACCTTTGACCTTAGGTATGTTTTATGACTGAGAGGGGCTATCTTTACAGTCAGGAAAATGGTTGAGAACTTAATATACAGTGCGGGCATATCCATATTTCTGTCACTGAAATTAGGGACAGGGGTTGGAGAAAGGCAATTTGTCAACAAAAAGGAGGGGTAAAGGAGGGAGCAGATGGGTCCCAGTCTTCCATTTCTCTTGTTCTTTAATGGAATTGCCCATGACTTATGATCTAGTGGTATATCAAGACTTTAGATGGGGGGAAATTATTGAGAAGCTTTGCTCTCTGGCAGAAGGGTGGATTGGCATTTAATGGCACATGAATCCCACTCCATCTGGCTTGAACAAAGCTATTATTTTCTCTAAAGATTGTACAGGCCCAGGAAGCATTTTCTTTCTCCTCTTTCTTTCTCTACCCCCCCCCCATCTCCCCTGCTCTTGTAAGAGCCATGCATCTTCCTTTCAGGCACCAGGTGTGATGCGAGCACAGTGGGAAACAGTGTAAGTCAAGCTTCTTTATGAAGATGTGATTCACTGCCTTAGGATGTTTTTCATCAACACTTTGGAGATGGCTCCCAAAGGTTACTGGCAGTTTCCCTTATACCTTGCCTGTCACCTTGCAACCAGGTTGCTCAAAGCCAAGTGAGGCTGTGTGCAGAAAAGCAGAGTAAATAGATTACCATGTCTACAATCAAATATGTGTAACATGGACTACCTTTGGTGCATCTTCTGATGACTGGCATCGCCAACAATTTTCTGTAACCCTTGGGTAAATCTTATTCAACCTTCTTGCTTGATGGAGTCAGATACCATCTACATTGTACTTATAATTGCTTTCCCTTAAATTTTGACATGATGTAATTGAAGTTGTTTAATTACAATTAATGAGGGCAAACTGTATAAAGATATATAACTGTATAAAGATATATCTGTCTAAAAGTCAGTTTCCCACATAGACAGTTACTGAATGTTTCTTCCAGTTTTTCTAAGGATTTATACAAGTTAATCATTTCTTCTGTTTGACCACTCCTATAAAGTGACTTCTCAAATCATGTATAATGTCTTTCACAGAATTTTTCAAAATCCCCTTCTCTCATTGTATTGAGTAGCCATAGGTTGTACCTGCAAATATTGAAAGATACTAGCCCATCATATATTTGATGTTAAATCTAAGAATAAACTTTCATCAGGTCTTATAACATAGTTAATCATGCTATTTCTCAGAGTTTAGTATCACCAATAGGAGCCCTGGTGGTGCAGTGGTTAAATGCCAGTACTGCAAACCACCACATTCCAAGTTCGATTCCAGAGGGCTCCAAGGTTCACTCAGCCTTCCATCCTTTCGTAGGTCGGTAAAATGAGTACCTGGCTTGTGGGGGCAATTAGCTAACGTACACTGGAAACTGCTTAATGCAGTGTAGATGTGTAAATTGCTATTGCTTAAAACAATTTGTAAGCCACTCTGATAGCCTTGTGGCTGAAGAGCAGGGTATAAATAAATAAATATATAAAAATAAACCTAATTGTCCTTGATGTACTTTTACTTCATAATCATTTTTCAATTCAATCTTTATTATGGTCTATGATCAGCACTATACAAGAAAAAAATACAACAAGATTAATTAAAATAAATGGATAAGGCAAAGAATAAAACAGATTAGATGACCAAGTGTGTCAGGATTGGTCCCGGGTGTGACCTTCCTGCCAAAGTCAGTTCTATGGTATAACCTTGTGGCTAATTTTATTTGCATTCTTTCTGTATTGCTAACGAGTATGTAGCCTGACTGTAAAAGGGAGTGTGTGCTCTGTATCTGGAGTGGTTTGATAAGGCCCCTACACTCAGTGTCAACTTTGAGAAAAAGTGGGTGAACTCTGGTACGAAGGGAAATGGGAGTGGGGGCGATGGATAGCCAATGACTGTATAGCCCACTAGATTTTGTAGATTAGAAAGTGCTTTTAATATATTTTTTTGTTAGTTAGGTTTCATTCTGAGCAATGAACTTGTAGGGTTAGCTCTTTGGATTACTGTGACAAAAAAGTTTTCTGTTTTTTTAATTCTGAAACTGCTGGTCACTGAGTCTGGAGAAGCCAGTACATGACAAAGTGGAAGAAGGTACTAATTTGTACACTGGCTTGTCAAATAGTACATGTAGCTCCACAAAATTTAGCAACATTAAAAGTAATTTAATCATTTTCATCAGAGAGGAGGAAGGAAACATAAGAATCTGGATGCCCTGGTAATTTAATTAAGACAGATTCCATAAAGTTTGTTCCTCATATCACAGGAAAAGAGGTAGCAGAGAAGAACATGTGTCACTGATTCAACTTCCCCTGAACCATAAGAGCACCTGTGGTCACAGAAAGGGGTTTACAAAAAATTTCTTTCCAACACAGCTGAGGGCAGAGAGTCAAATCATGCTGACCTGAAAGCCCTTCAAAGCTTGTGGACTGAGAGTACCAAAATATAGTTTGCTGGTTTATATGGACAAGGTGTTCTATTAAATAGTATAGAACTGGTAATTAGGCCAAGATGGTTTTGATATTCACCATCTATGATGCCTTGCTTAAGTGCTTCTGGGAGATCTTTAGTGACTACCTTGATTTAAACACATCCTGTAGGATAAGGAGATTTAAACCTACAGGAAAGAAGAGCAATGTCAGCCAAATATTGAATATGGAAAATCTAGATTCTAATTTCAACCTTCTGTAGACTGACTTCTAACCTCACAATCTATCACTGTACAGGGAACAGAGCATACTTTTAATCTTTTGCCAGTTTTTTTTAAAAATTGTTAACACCAGTTTTTAAATAAATTGTTAATGCAAGAATTCTTCCTGTTCACTTGTAAATCTTCTTTACTACAATGCTGAGGAGTATTTTTAATTTTTATAGAGAGGCCTTCTTGCTCTAAATTGATTGGCCTGTCTTCTGCCTTTAAGTAACAGCAGATGGCTTAGAGAATAGTCTCTTTCTATTTTCTGTTTCTGAAAATCCACTTCTTCCCCAAGATGTTATTCATTTAAAGGTTTTAACACTAAATCTTGATTTATTTTCTTCCCACAGAAAATCCAGTTTATGCCATTCAAAATTAATACTTTTTTTTTGTTTACTTGTAGTGCAGTGTGTGTGTGTTGTGTGCCTTCAAGTCATTTCCAACTTATGGGGACCCTAAGGAGAACCTATAACATGGTTTTCTAAGGGCTGAGAGTGTGTGACTTGCCCAAGGTCACCCAGTGGGTTTTCATGGTTGAGTGGGGATTTGAACCCTGGTCTCCAGAGTCGTAGTCCAGCACTCAAACCACTATGCCACACTGGCTCCTTTGTAATGGGATACTGGAAAGCAAAAACAATATTTAGGTTAGCACATTCAATTAAATGACTATAATTTGGCTTACATGGAATGGGAGAAGATTAGCTCATACAAAAATCTATGCAAAAATGCAGGGAAATGCTCTTATAAAAAAATGTTTGGGAAAAGATAGAGAAGCCCTGAAATGTGAAAAAACATAAAAGAAATGCACAAAAATTCTTGTAATCTTGTCCCATGAGGAGAGAACTTTGATTTTTATTTTTGTTTTTCTGTACAAGAATGAAATAAGCAAAGATGTATGCACTTAGTTTGATGTGGGCTTCTTCCTTTGTTCACTTCAACCTTGTAATGTCTGTGTCTCTGTGATCAGGGGTCCTCCTTCATCCAGGTTTCAAACTAATGATGCACAAATCACACATAATGCAGACTGTGTGGCTTTCAACAGGACAGCTACCCTCTTTTGTTTCAGCCACAAAGTGTTTTTCAAGATTTCTTTTTTCCTTAGTGGATTTGTAGTGGAAAATAACACACAAAAGTATGCACATTTTTCTTAGGTGTACTAATACAAACTCACTTTTACACTTTTGTATACACAAAAATGTGTTCCTCCCTTCTCTTTTACTTGTTTCTCTTTCCTCTTCACCCCTCACTGTCCGAAGTACAACAGCCTTTACCACAGGGACATAAGTAAATATTTTCATATATTTTGAAGGCAGCAGATCTTTCCCATCCAGTCACAGACTGTGGTTGGGACAAAGTAGACTAGCATCTCAAAGAAGTAGCCTACCTGGAATAGGGAAAATCTAACACCAGCAGATTCCATGGCTGTTTACTTCAGCATTCCTGTTCTAGACCATGAAAAGATTCTACTTGTCAGTAGAGGAAACGTTAGGAAAATCCCCCTCCAGACCTTGCTGTCCAATGCAGCAAAATCTGAAACAGAGGTGTCTCAAATGGTGTATAGTCTTCCCAAACTGTGTTGTGTTCAAAGACTTCCTTGCAGCAAGACAAAAACTGCTTAAATCGACAGAAACTGATTCTGTAAATTCACTTTGAGCAAACATGCTTCTTTGCTTCCCTTTGGTCCCAGTTTGGGGAAAATGCTGCCCCCTCTGGACAAAATCTCCCTGTGGCTTGCACATTCTTGCAAAATGCCCACCTTTATTGCACTTAAAGCATCTAATTTCTGATTGGTTGGTAGGAGGAGTTTACCTCTGTTCTCTTTGAGCCATGAAACTTGATCCTGTAGCTCTTTGTTTATCTATATATCTCCCTGATGGCTGGCTGTGATCCTGGCATTCTAGCCTATTTATTTATTTATTTCATCTACATGCTTCCTTTCTCCTGGAATGGGACTCAAGGTGGCTCACAAAGGTTGAATTTTCAGGTTGAAAATTAGTGAAAGAAATTACATAGTGCAATGATAAATGATTTCTTCTTTTACTAGATATTTGGTGTGAAGTCTTGTCAGTTGTGCTTTACGTTATAGGCACAGTAGCTGCATTCCCAATGCTTCATCCATATCCTGATTACTTTTCAGCCACAAAAATTTCATAATTAAATTTCCATGAGGCTGTACACAGAGCTTGATAAGTTACTTTTTTGACTACCAGAACGCCATACCCAACCCAGCATGGCATGTGTTGCGTCTTCACATCACGCAACTTCTTGGAGTTGTAGTCCATAAATGTACCTTTCCCCTTAAGCACTAATGATGCAACCTCATTGGAAATATATTTTGTCAATTCAAGACATACCAAAAGGAACATGAATATGAAACATGACAACACTATGCTCATAGCATGTAGGGAGGTTAAGAAGTTGTAAGGTTGGCCTCTTTAAAAAGAACAACTCTCATTTGACTAATAATGAAGAAAAGCAATTGGGGAAAAACAAAGTAGTAGAATAATAAAGTAGGCAGTTATTAATTAATAAAACTGAGAAATGGGATGCTGATGATTTCATAATTGCAAACAGTAGGGGTTCTTCAGGATAACAGATAGCTCAGGTCTCACATCAATAGAAACATCATGATTGTACTTTTGACAGACTGACACTAAGAGCAATTGCTTAACTCCCATCTGTAGAACAGGGGCCCACTATGTGTACTGTTAACCATAGGCTAATGTATTCTTTATTGTAACTTTGGCTTCAGGTTGAACAAAGCATCTGGTGCATCTTCAAACTCATTTTGTAACTCATATGTCTTAATTCCTAGCAGTGGTGGGCAAGATACCTAACAGCAAGAACTGGAGGCCTGGAAGCTGTTTGATTTGAGGGAATTTGCACTCCTGCTTTTAGGAAAAGACTTGGAATAATGGAAGGCAGCTCTGTGTGTACAACACATTTTGATGTGAAGACGCAACACATGCCTGAGGATACGTTTATTTAAGTCCACCCATTTTCATTTTGAAATCTGATCCTTTCTCTTTATATCTCCCCCTTCCTACATCCTTCCCAATTTCTGGCACAATACAAATTTCTGATTTCTAAGTGGTTAAATAAGATTCCTCCTATGGGAAGAGGAAAACATAATTTTCATGCATAAAGTCTTTTTTTTTTTTTTTGCAGTAAAGCCAATAAATCCTTTTAGTGCAGAATACATCTATTGTGAATGTCATTAATGCTCTCAACAAATGGAAAGGCAACCATTTTTTCGAACTGAATATATATTCTGATCAATGCGACCCTTTTATTTGGTTTACAAATAGGACACTTAAATGTGGGTGTTAATATTTATTAATTTATTATTTAATAAAGGTATATTCTACCTTTTAGGGAGAAGTCTTACAATTCAAATTCAAATCCAAACAATTAGAAAGAGCTTTAAATTAAGCTAGTAAAATTTTCACTACAAAGCAAATCAATGAGGGGCATTCATATTTTAAGAGGTACCACTAAAGAGCCCCTGCTCCCAATGCCTGCCAGCCTATCTTGCAGCAGTGCCCCTGAATGCAGGGCCCTCCAAGGGCAATCTGAAGGGCCAAATAGATGCATATAGGTGATGCTCGTCCAAATAACAATTTTTAAATTCCCTGACAGCCTGCTTTTAGGCCTGAAATAATGTAGTTTGAGACCACTTTAATTGCCACTGCTCAATGATATAGAATTCTGGGATTTGTAGTTTTGTTAGAGATTTAGCCTTCTCTGGCAGAGAGCTCTGGTGCCACAACAAAGTACACATCCCAGGATTCCATGGGATGGAACCATTATAGATAAAGCAGTGTCAAACTGCATTATTTCCAAGTAAGTATGCACAGGTTTGACGCATAAAAACTACTCAAAATGTTTTAAACACAGGATAGAAATATACTTTTTCAAATCTCCTGAAGCATCTGAAACCTTTAGGTATCCAAAACCTTGGATACTGAGGGAGATATATGGTCTAGGATTACAGGTTGATCCCCCATATCCACAGATTCGGTATCCACAATTGCACTTATCCAAGTCTGAAAAAAATGTTTTCTCTCTAGGCATTTCTAGGTCCTCCAATGCAATTCTAAGACCAACTTCAGGTGTTTGTCTCATTAAAAATAATAGGGTTCCCTAATATCCATGGTTTCAGGTATACACGGGGGGTGTGTCTTGGAACATATTCCGTATGGATATGGGCGTCGACCTGTATTCTTGACTGAGACTGGAGGGATGATGCACCTTTTAGCGCATGAAGTACAATCTCAGAAGGCTGGCAACATGTCCTACTTTACATAGGACAGTGCTATATTTGAAGGTATCCTAGGTATCCTCCTCTGCTTTTCAGGCTATCTGGTCCAAGTCCTTAAAAGGGTCATCAAAATGAGAAGAGCCCTAGTTGCCAATGAACCAATAGCACTTGAACAACAGATGTAGAGGTTAGCTGTTCCTCAATATGGTAAGTTGTACTTAAATAATAGTATTTCTTTTAAAATGTGCATCTATACACATACACATGCAAATGTAATGTAAACCCGCACCTTCTTTTGCCTTCTTTTTCCCAATCTGTAAATGCCTATTCTGCTCCCAAAATTAAGAATTATTCCATGGAGCTTACTCTAAAGAAAGCAGGCATAGGATTGTGACAATCTCTAGTTTTGCTAAATATCAGGAGCACCTTTTCTCTCTTTTTCTGCTGCCTTGCCATGGTCTTGTGAGCTCTTCCCAGCTGCTCCTATATTTGACACATTGTTGAGTTATCTGTTTCTAAAAGGAATTTCTTAAGCTGTTTCTCTGCCCCAGTATGCCTTTGACTTCCTTAAAATTCTTGCACGAGTCACAGTATTTTTAATTTAATTGGCATGCTGGGGATCCTCCCTTATTTAAACAAATAGCAGACAAAACAGCACTGTTTTCCACTTCTCAAGCACCCCCACAACACACATTCCTTGAATTTTCTTTTGACATCCAATCTGAAGAAACGTTCTGTGATGTGCAGCTCAGAAATCATAGCACACACTAAGCATTAGTTAGTCATAATGAAGACAATGTGTCACAGGGGAAAGTAGAGATGAATGAATGCTACCACAGTAATTGCCTAACTGGGAGATTTGGACCATTGATCTTGAGATCATGATAGTGCACTGGGACATCCTTTGACTCTGTCCTAGATGCTGATTTCAGCTTCCGTCCCCCACTTCTTCACCTTCTGTGGATCATAGGAAGAAAAGGAGCTCAGTAGAATAGGAGGATCAGAAATCAAAAAGACTCTTGAGTGCCCTCCTATATAATGAAACATTCCTTAAAGATCACATCTCTGCAGGTAACCATAGAAATAAGCGACAGATAGGACCCAAGTCCACCAACCCCTGCAATCAAAGGGATGTGATAACAGGAGATAAGTCCACTTAATCCTTGTTCCACAGCTCAGAAGGGAACAGAAGAAGCCCAGGCTCTGTTGCATTCTCTTTTGTTACATCTCATTTCATTTCTGGAAATAATGTAAAAAGAAGTGGTGACAAGGAAATTGGCCCTGGATCAATGGTGAAACTTTCCAAATCCTTTTGGATTGAGATGCTTCACATATATAAACCTACCAGTCTTCTTGCCAATTCTAGTCATTTTTGCTTGCTGTTTCACATGTCTGCAATGATCACGATGCATCATTTCCTCTGCATCTTTTACATCTCCTCTCAGCACCAATTTATTTTGGCATACTTATCCAAAGATAACATGCCTTGTAGTCTTTTTTTAAATGCCCCATTTTATTTTAAAATGTTTAGCAGTCTGGGACGTAATTGCTATGGAATTTGTTTTTAATGTCCATCAAATCCTATGCAAACTATACCCAACTGATTTCTTCAAGATATGAATCCTGTTCAGCCCTTAAAAATCCAGTTCTCCCTACTCTGCTTCTTCTACTGCTGTTTGTTTTTCCTTCTATGCATAGAGGCGATTTTCTATTCATGGAGACTGTACCTGCAGGTTTAAGCCCTGGAAAATGAGAGTTTGGTGACTAGAACACATAAGCAGCCTGCAGACTTCTGAACGTTGAAGCTTCCACTTCGTTTTCCTAAGAAACAACACTGATAGTCATCTACCCTGAGAAAGGCCATGGGTACATGGGATATTATATGCTCCTTTGTTCTCCCTGCTTGTCCCAGACAAGGTTTAGAAACTGCACCAGGTGAAATTTATTTCCTGTCCATGGTGTTGTTCAGAAGGAAGAAAAAGATTCTGAGGGAGGACAGGTAAAAGTGCTCCCTACTTATGTTCCATCCTTACTAATGGAAGCTGGTGGCACAACATTAGCAGTGGGCCCTCATTGATGGATTCTCCTTAACCTTGCCCATCAAAGAATTGCTCTGATCATGTGGCTCTCTCTGTGTATGCATCCATGAATATTTCTATATACGTATGAAGTCTATCTATCTATCTGTCTATCTATTTATCTAATACTTATGTAGCTCTCTTTATCATGGCTCTCAAGGCGGTGTACAAATAGAACAATTTAAAACCATTCTAGATTAAAACAATGCAGCAGTTTAAACAGGATAAAACATATTAAGCAATTCAACAAGTTCAAAAAGCTTAAAAGGTTATAACAATTTAAAACCATGTAAAGTAAATTAGATCCCAACAGCTTTGATAAAAAGCCATATTTTGACTTGATGCTGGAATGAAATATTAATGGAGGGAAGGGAGAGTGACTAGCTTTTCCTTACCTATTGCTGTGTTTTTATGTTAGCAATTTGTATGAAAACAGGACAAATCAGAAAGGTATTTCCAGCATTAAAAACAAACAAACAACAACATCAGCATTTTAAGAGAAAAGGTGCAGGATGGGAGTTAAGATGCCTGAAATCCAGTTTAAGGCTTTTAAAAAACCTTTGAAAGCCTTCTTTGTGTCCTGTGTTGGGAGAAAGGTGGGATATAAAAATGAAGTAAGTAAGTATGTAAGTGTGTTCAGGCTATCCAAAAGGCTATATTCTCTGATATAAGCCTGTCCCCTTTCTCTTCCTGTACTATCCTTCAAGGGGGATCTCTGCTCCTTCTCCAAGGAGATCAAAGTAAGAAATATGGAGGTCACTGCATTTTATCCTCACCATTATCTTGGAAACTATGTTGGCTGGGAGATTCCCAGGCTAGGGAATTCCTTTTCATGAGAGGTCTGGTTAAGTCGGCTTAGCCCCCTTCCTCCTTTCTGCCAGCAGGCAAAGTCCTTTCTGTTTTTACTCATATGACAGCTAGGTGTTTGAAAGTGGTGCATTGTGTTTTTATCTTGAATCTTTCCCATGATGTTTTAAATGTATTTTTAAACTGTTCTTAACCATGTGCTTTTTAGTAGAAATTTATTTGACTATATTGATAGTATTTATGTCCTACCCTTCAGCCAAAAAGGCTCCCAGAGTGACATACAAATCATTAACAAGTTGACTGTTCCCTGTCCTCAGACTTACAATCTAATAATGCTTATTTAAATTTTGTAAAATAAGACTTTTAGCTAATTTTTTATTTTAAATTATTGTAAACCACTTTGAGTTCCATGCTGGGAGAAAGGGTGTATAAAATGAATGAACCATTCAGTGATACTATGCTTATATATGTCAGTCACCCTTATAAGGTCTCTTCCAACTCTATGATTCTATGACTTTATCACATTCAACTACACACATATGGTCAGGAATGTGCCACAGGCAGTTGTCAGCAGAGACCCAGCAGCTATGGCAGGATGGATGGATCAGTCGAACTCTCAGCTACTTTCAATTATGCAGTTCAACATTATTTCCATCCTATTCTGCATTCGCCTGCAATTTTCTTTTTTTAAAAGCACATGAAAAATTGTGCTCCCTCACCCAATGTGTTTCTCAGTGTGTTTTCTCTCCAAATCCTAAAATGTGTACTTCCCTGAGCTTTTTGGTATGTGTGCTATTTTGGGTTTGTTTTTGTTTTAGCAACTGCTTTAGAACTGCTTTGTAAAATTCAAGAAAGTGCAAAATCTGAAGGGAAATTGTACTAACCTTCATTTTTGTTTGGGAGCTTCAGATCAGATCAGTTCCTATCATAACTGCAAAGAATTATAGTTGTCCCTCCATATCCATGGATTCTATACCCACGGAGTCAACCATCCACAGCTTGAAAATATTAAAAAATAATAATTCAAAAAAGAAAACCTTGATTTTTCAATTTTAAATGAGGGCCCTTGGTATCCCCTGGGCTTTGGTTCCAGAACCCTCCATGGATACCAAAATCCATGGATGCTCAGGCCCCATTATGTACAATGGCAAAGTAAAATTGTGTCCCTTATATAAGATGGCAAAATCAAGGTTTGCTTTTTTGATGATGATGATGACGAAGACGATGATTTTACATATTTTCAAGTGGTGAATGGTTGAATTCATGGATGCAGTATCCATAGATACGGAGGGCCTACTGTACTGCACCATACCTCAAATAGCCATTATTGACAGATAATAAAGCTGTCATGCATATCAATGGATTATGGAAAGGCAAACACAGAGCATTTCTGATTTACAGGATGTTGACTGTATCTAAAATTTAATCAAGAAAACATTTGTACTGAGGCAGAAAATCACCTGTCAAGTACTGTTTGATGACTTCTTAATTAAAAAACAATTACAAATCTTGGCATGAGGGGTGGGGTTGGCTCATCAAGAAACCTGCAAAGAATAAAATACACATAAAAATCAACTTTAAAGAAAGTGCTCAGAACATGCATGAAAGTCACCACTATCCAACTGAAAAAGGTATCCGATAAATACAATACAAATGCTGGATTTTTGAAGCCAAGCTTACTGATCATCAAACTCTAGACAATACCTGATCTTGAATAATCTTAGGAGTGACTTGCTTTAAAGTTGCTGCTGTCTATCCAGCTGTCATTATTATGAGTGATTTTAATACCTTTATGTCTAGTTTCCCCTAAGAAAGTTAAAACAAAACTCTCAGTAAGGCATAGTTTATTACAAATGCTGTCATACACATTTTCTTCAGACAAGCAATCCTAATAATTTCTGAGCTTTGACACATGCAGAAAAAGTTAGGGGCCTCAATAGTAAGGAATTTTATTATTGTGGTTGTAATTGTAATTGTTATTTGCTGTCAAATCAACTTCTACTTATGGTGACCCTATGAATGAGAGACCTCCAAGCTCCCTGGTCATCAACTGCCCTGCTCAGCTGTATCAAACTCTGGGCCATGGCATCCTTGGTTGAATCAAGCAATTTAGTCAAGCTTATATTAGATTGATTTGAATCTGATTGATTTAAATCTGATCTGATTGCAAACAGCCAATGACCATAAACATGAATCATTGGAATCTCCTCTCTCTCTGGCATTTCTTCGCAAACGAAGATTCAGGAAGGACTCATCCCGCACTTTCTGCAAGCGCGCTGATGACTGAAAAGGCCAATCCGAGATAAACAAGTCCGGTTGCAGAAAGCACAGCAGAAGGTCTCCTTGGGTGATGTTTTTGGGTTGTGATTCTTTCTGCGTTGTCGTTTCTCTTCAAGACTTGTTCGGCGTGAACTCTCAAATAAGGCTGCAGCATTGTGGATAGTGCGTCTCCATGCCTCCCGATGTGAGGCCAGGGCGGACCATTGTCGGTGATCAATTTGGCCGAGCCTGAGATGTTTTTTCAGGGAGTCTTTGTATCGCTTTTTTGGAGTGCCCCTCTTACGCTGACCCGTGGTGAGTTCACCGTGGAGTAGTATTTTTGGGAGGCGATGGTCCTCCATCCTAGAAACGTGCCCTGCACAGCGCAGCTGTGTTCTCAATATCATGGCCTCAATACTGGTGATCCCTGCTTGCTCAAGGACAGCAATGTTTGTCACATAGTCAGTCCAGTGTATATTTAGGATTGTGAGTAGACAGCGCTGATGAGAGCGGTCGAGGAGTCATAGGTGGTGGCAATAGGTGACCCATGTTTCAGATCCATAAAGGAGGATAGACAGTACAATGGCTCTATACACACTGATTTTTGTGCTTTGCCTCTGGTGTTTATTGCTCCAGAATCTTTTGTGAAGTCTTCCAAATGCAGTATATGCCTTTGCTAATCTGTGATCGATCTCTTTGTCAATCTTGGCATCTGAGGAGATGATGCTTCCCAGGTAGGTGAACTGCTGCATGGACTTGAGCACAGATTTGCCGACGGCAATGTGGGGATGGTGGTGTTCGTCCTGTGGTCCAGGCTGGTAAAGAGCTTCTGTTTTCTTCAGGTTGATTTCCAGCCCAAACAGCTCTGCAGCTGTTGCAAAGCAGAATGTTAGGCGCTGCAGAGCTGCTTCTGTGTGGGCAACAAGGGCAGCATCATCAGCGAAGAGCAGCTCACGGACTAGATAGTTTAGAGTCTTAGTGTGAGCCCTCAGCCGGCTTAAGTTAAACAAGCTTCCATCAGTACAGTAACGTATATAGATGCCGTCGTCTTCTTCAAGCTCTGCCATAGCCCTTTGGAGCATCATGCTAAAGAAGATTGTAAATAAAGTTGGTGCAAGAACACAACCTTGCTTCACTCCATTAGTTATTAGAAAGGGCTCTGAAAGAGCATCGCCATATCTGACTTGTCCACACTGGCCCTCGTGTAGCAAGATAATCATTTTAAGGAATTTGGGGGGACATCCTAGTCTTTCCAGGATCTGCCACAGACCTTTTCCACTCACAGTGTCGAAGGCTTTGGTGAGGTCGACAAATGTTACATAGAGACCCTTGTTCTGCTCCCTACATTTTTCTTGCAGGTGTCTAAGAGCAAATACCATGTCTGTAGTACTCCTATTGGCTCTGAAGCCACATTGGCTTTCAGGGAGAAGTTCTTCTTCAATAGCAGGAACTAATCTGTTCAGGACTATCCTTGCAAGGATTTTTCCAGCAATAGAGAGCAGTGTTATGCCTCGATAGTTTGAGCAATCGGATTTTGCTCCTTTTTTCTTGTACAGGGTGATGATGACTGCATCTTGGAGGTCTGATGGCAGTTTCCCTTTTTCCCAGCAATTCACAAGGAATTCGTGGAATTTTTCATGGTGCATGACCTCCGTGTTTCCAAACTTCAGGTGGGATTCCATCAATCCCAGCTGCCTTGCTGTTTTTCATCTGCTGTATGGCCTTAAGGGTCTCTTCCAAAGTGGGAGCTATGTCCAATTCATTTTTCATCGGTTTTTGTATCATATGTTGGATAGCTGAGCCTTGGACTACTCGGTTGGCACTAAAGAGACTTTGAAAATGTTCAGCCCATCGATTCAGGATGGAGTCTTTATAAGTAATTAATGTTTGACCATCTGTACTGTATAAGGAGCTTTGGACCTGATAAGTAGCTCCAAACACTGTTTTAAGAGCTTCATAAAATCCTCCATGATCACCCAGATCTGCACAGTGTTGTGTCTTTTCTGCTATATTGATCCACCACTTGTTCTGCATGTCTCTGAGTTTTTGTTGTAGTTTACTACATGTGAGGCGGAAAGCTGCTTTTCTTACATGGCAGGTTGGCTGGGCGAGGTATGCCTGGTGAGCAGTTCTCTTCTTTGCCAACAGCTCCTGGATCTCTTGGTTGTTTTCATCAAACCAGTCTTGATTTTTCTTCTGGGAGAACCCAAGAGATTCTTCTGCAGACTAGAGGATACTGTTTTTGATATGTTGCCAAAGCACTGTATGAGAAGGATCTGTAGGATGGTCTTCAAGTTTCGTTTGTAGATTTGCCTGGAAGTTGTCTCTCATGGTAGCTTGTTGAAGATTGTTGACTTGGAATCTCTTCCTTTAGATGCCACCCCTCTTAGGTTTGAACTTAAGATGAAGATTTAGTTTACATCTGACGAGGCGATGATCTGTTTGGCATTCTGCACTGTCCATCACTCGGGTATGACAGACATCACGAATGTCTCTCTGACGGACTAGAACATAGTCAATGAGGTGCCAATGTTTGGATCGGGGATGCATCCAGGTTGTCTTCAAGCTATCTTTCTGCTGAAAGATTGTGTTTGTAATAGCTGTTGTTCTGCACAGAACTCTAGCAGGAGGTGTCCGTTATCATTGCAATTTCCAACACCATGCTTGCCTAAGACACCTTTCCAGGCTTCGGAGTTCTTTCCTACTCTGGCATTAAAGTCACCAAGGATAATAATTTTATCTTCTACAGGGACTTTTTGTATGAGGTGGCGTAGGTCTGTGTAGAATTTGTCTTTCTCTACAGGGTCGGCTTACATAGTTGGGGCATATATACTAAAGAGAACAACATGTGGGAGGCGTAAGGAAATAAGGCAATCAGAGTGTCCTGTTGGCAAGGTTTCGAGTTTGGAGGCAATTGAGTTTTTAATCATAAAGCCTACTCCTGAAAGATGTTTTTCGGTTTTGGGATTGCCAGACCAGTAAAGTGTGTAGCTGGCGGCATGTTCTTTAAGGCTGCCTTCCTCATGGAAGCGAACTTCACTAAGAGCAGCGATGTCAATGTTATGTCGTGATAGTTCATGGGCTATTAGGGCAGAATGATGCTTAGGCCGTCCACTATCTTCAGAGTCTTGCATGGTTCCTGTGTTCCAGCATGCAAGTGTCAGTTTATTTACACCTTTGGAGGCTGGTGTGTGCTTTTGTTTCTTTGCCTTGGTTTGACCGCATCAGAAGATTCCTGTTGGCCGCGGCTAGTCAACCAGGTAGTTGGGGATGAGCTTTCATTAGCCCACCTTTTCTAGGCCCCTCTCCATATGGAGTAAGCAGTGCTCTCCTTAAAAAAGGCTGCTTGGTCGTTCAGGATGCTGCCGAACAAGACTGTCATCTCCCGGGTCAGCCTCGAGCGACCAATGTCCTGAACCGCCTGCATGCAGGGTTGGGGCTGCGGCTTCCAGTGCATCTTTACACCTGCCATTTCATCCCTCGCCTATCGCTACAGGGCTTTTTAGAACTGGATTTGTCCTTTGAGCCTGTGCAATGGATTTTTCTGGTGGAGCGCAGCGTGCACAGAACTGGCCTCACCCTTTAAACCAAAGGTTCATCTGCTGGCCTTGCAAGCATGGACGGTAGCAGCGAGGTCCTCAGGTCGTAGGTTTGATTAGAGTTTCCTTCTCTTAGATGGTTGACCTTACAGGGTTGGACGAGCACCATCTGCCTGGGTTTGGGATTAGAGTTTTCCTTCTCCTAGGACGGTTGCCATTAGGCTAGAGAGCCCATCCTGCCCTTTGACACTCTTTGTCAGACCCTTCAGTTTTGACCTGACTGGCATGGGAGACCCTACCGGTGGCTTTATGCCACTGCCAGCATAGCTCAAAACATCATTAGGGTACACAAGCCTCTCTCCCACAACAAGGGGGCATCAATGGAGAGGAATAATTGGAATAATTACTGGGTTTTAAGCCAGACCTTTGACATTGTAATTACTAAACAGGATGCCAGCCCTTTTTTTGTTTTGTTTTGTTTTTTAATCTAGGAATATATAAGCCCATGTTGAATATTCATTGAATCTTATAGCACATTCTAAGGAGACATTCCATAAAGATTTTCCTTGCAGTGTCTTGACTCCACTTACTGTGTCTGAGATACAATGAGCAAGCATGTTCCAGGCCCAGACAGAGGAGTGTGATAAACAAGGAGAGGAGACAGTGATACTGTGTGAACAAATCTTGGGTTTAATTAGAATTTATTAATGTTGGGGAGTATCCTGAGTCTTAGGGAGAGGGCAAATATCACAGGGCCATTTCAATTGATCACCAAGCCAAAATAATGAAACCAGACACAGAACTTGGGTTAAATATGGCCACTTTATTTGACTTAAAATCTATTTAATGCAATCTGTTGATGAGCAATAGAGTGGGACCAACCTGGTGCAGGTCCAACTGAGGCCAGGTATCATTCTGGTGATTACCTCCTCAGCCTTGGGCAAAATACCTGATCCTGAGGGCATTCTCAAGTTATGGGGTTGCTCCCCAGCTAGTCCTCTCTGGAAGACAAACCCAGGTTACTCCCTCTCAAGACACAAGACTTCATAAGAGAGAGTAAGGTCCCAGGGCAGCCCCAAGAGCAGACTCCTTCCCCACCTCCTAGTCACCAAAAATGAGGGATGGAAAGAAAATTATTTTTCCCCAACACCCCCCCCCCATGTTTTTGGAATGTTGAGAACCCCTGATGAAAAGAATCCTGGAATGATGAGTATCTTTGCAGTTCAAGACTTATTCTGTACAATATTCACATATAGTGTTTTTCTGCAGGAAAAAAGCATTTTCTTTGCAGAAAATAATATTTCTTTGTAGAAAAGTAAAGAAAATGCTTTAATTGGGGACTTATTCTGTGCAAAATTTAATCATGGTTGATTTCCACAGAAAATAACATTTTCTGCATAGGAAACAGCTTTTTGTCCAGAGAAAATAGTCTCTCTACACATGAATATTATTATCAGCCCAGAAAATGTAGTCTCCTGAGCAGAAAAGGGTGTGTTCCATATTAAATGAACCACATGTGAATTTTCCCCAAAATAAGACCTGAATTACATATAGGCTTTGAAAGCTAATTTTTGAAGGCTTTCCCACAGAGGAAAGAAAATTGCTAAAATTACTCATTACTTTTGAGAAGAAAATTAATAAAAAATTATATCCCTATCAGGGATACAAAGCAGCATATGGCTAGTACCTACACAAAGAATACAAACTAAAACATTCAGATCCCCCACCCATCAAAAGCACAATATTGCAAATCCTCACTTTGCAATATTGCAATTCCTAATTATCTATATTGAATTGTCGTAGTTTCAACAGAAGAAAAAGCTGAAAATTTGGCCACCTCCCAGCTTTTCCCATGTGGATTTGGATGGAGAGAGATGTTTGCTGAAAGGTGTCAGAAATACTTTGCTTGAGAGGCCCTTTAAGGGTATGTTGGGTTTTCCCCAAACGCCTGGTGTATGTGACAGGTGACCAGTGCTGAGGCAACTACAAAGGGGATTCACAACTTTAGCAACAGTTTGGACTCTCTGGCCAATTGAATCAAGTCAGTTACATCAGTCCCAGATATGTCTCAATCTAAGGCACTTCTACCAGGTCAAGAGGACAATAGCATTAGTTTCCTGGTCCATAGTCAGACCTCTATATCCATGGATTTGGTATCCATGGATTCCACCATCAATGGCTTGAAAATATTCAAAAATAAATAAATAAATAAATAAATAAATTCCAAGAAAAAAACCTTGATTTTGCCATTTTATATAAGGAACACCATTTTACTATGCCATTGTATATAATAGGACTTCAGATTTTGGTATCCATGGTGGGGGGTGGTGTCCAGGAACCAACCCCAGTGGATACCAAGGGCCCACTATACTTGCATTTGTACTTTTGTACTTCTTTAAGAATTATAGACTTGATAATAAATCCACATTCATGTGTTCAATAGAGAACTGAAGCATAGGACACCTACCTGTATGTGCAGGGAATGTGGAGTGAAAGAGAAGCAGAGTCTACCCTTCGTGTAGTCAGGAATTTGTGACTAAATACTGAAAGAATGCCTGTTCCTTTCTCTTAAGGCTCAGAACCTCCTAAGAATAAGCTGGTTAATTATACTAAACTCAGGTTTAAAAGTTATTGTGCTGAGGATCTGTTTGTTCTGGCTCTGTTCTTTCTGCATTATGAAGAGCTCAAAACATACCTTTCTGTGAAAAAAATATGACTGGGAGCCATGTTGTTTCTAAGCTAGTTATGAAGAGGCAATGAGTGGAACAAAGAGTTACATGTCTTCGTAAGCAGCAAGGGAAAGTTGAAAGAGAGAAAGAGACAGTTTCAAAGAAAAGACTGAAGTGGACAATATTTTTAAAATTTGGTTTTTCTCTCATTCCGATTTACTTTGATTTATTTAGCACTATATGTGATAGTCATTCTATTAGGAAGAACCAACATGGTGTAGTGTTTTGATTGTTGGACTATGACTCTGGAGACCAGGGTTCAAATCCCTTCTCAGCCACAGAAATCTACTGGGTGACCTTGGGCAAGTCACACACTCTCAGCCTCAGAGGAAAGCAAAGGCAAAACCCATTCTGAACAAATCTTTCCAAGAAAACCCCATGATAGGTTTTAGGGTTACTATTACGGTAAGTCAGAAATTACTTAAAGGCAACAACAATAACATTCAATTGGAAGCTGCACATGTGTGCATTGGTGTATTTTTATGTGTGCATCATACCCTCCACCTGCCCCAATTTGGCAAGGACAGTCTTGGTTAATTCTATGTCATCTCACATTTTCAGCTGCTTTAAAAATGTCCCAGTTTTTCTCTCCTCTGCCTTCAATTGCTGCAATTGCTAATTGCTGCAATTGCTAATTAATTGTTTGCACTCATTTAACTCAGCAAGGGGGGAGGAGGGGAGGGGGCAGGTCCTTGTGCTTCTCAGGATGACCAGGCAAAAGCAAAATGCTGCAGCCTCTCATAGCTGATGGGTTCTTCTTTAATAACAATTTTTGCCATCTTGACTGTACTCTGATGTTGTTTGGTCACTAATGTCTTGGTTTTCCTCTGTGAAATGTTGGTAAGTATGATGTATATAATGAAAGAAGTTGCAGTATAATATAACAGAGTGGTAGAGGTTATTTGCTTGTCTTTGCATAGATTCCCTTGTTTCAAGTGCCACTAGAAATACTGTGTTAGGAACCTTGATTCAGAATACATAAAAAGTAAATTGAAAAGAGAAAATGGTTACATCTACATTCCTGCAAAAATACTTCATGCCACCAGAAAAATGTCATAGAAACTGCAGGAAGTGAACCCTTCCCAGCACTTGCAGTATTTTGAAAGGCGATCACATCTTGAGATTCCAGATTGTGAGGTGCTTAAGTCAATATATCATACTTAGAAAGACTGCATCCTTGAAATGTAAGATCCTGTAATGTATGGCCTTCCTACATTACTAGCCAAAGCATGCTTAACGCACATAAAACCTCTGTTCAGCATTACTGCAGGTTCATTCTCAATGCCATCAGTGAAAAATCATAGAGATACATAATAGATTGGAGTAAGGGATAACCTTCATGTGGAAAGTTATCTGTGATGCTGTCCTACCGTTTAAAAAAAAAAAAAAAGACCTGCCTGGAGATGGACTCCTGTATATAAACCTCAAAGATATTTTAAAGTTAAAACAGAGGTTCACAAAAGGTGGGTTATTATTCTGAAAGACCCCTGTAAATGAATATTCTCTCTTTCTGTAGAACAAAAACTTTCAAATGTTTCAACTGATAATGTCAGCATAATGCACAATGAAACCATTATCTTTAATCACATCACAGAGGACAAACCGCAGATGGCTGCAACATTACTGTATTGAGATTCAGCACAGCAATCACAATAGCAGGGAATGTATTACAGGTTGAATTTCCCTGATCTGGAATTCCGAATTCCGAAATATTCCAAAATCAAAAATAGTTCACATGGGTGGCTGAGATAGTGACACCTTTGCTTTCTGATGGTTCAGTGTACACCAACTTTGTTTCAGGCACGACATTATTAAAAATATTGTGTATAAAATTACCTTCTGGCTATGCTTTTAAGGTGTATATGAAATATACATGAATTTTGTTTTTAGGCTTGGGTCCCAGCTCCAAGATATCTATCTCATTGTGTATATGCAAGTATTGTATTCCAAAGTGCAAAATATTCCAAAATATCTCTGGTCCCAAGCATTTCAGGGACACTCCAGCTGTATTTGGGGAAAGCATTGCATTTTCTTCAAGTATACAGTTCTATGGCATGAGTATAATTATGCCTCAGTTAATGAAGTAGATGTGTCCATGAGCATTACTATGTTAACAGAAAATTTTATATCAGATGCAGAAATAACATGGAAGGAATGAGCATAGGTTCCTACAACACAAAAAGGAAGAGCAGGTCAACATGCTTCAGCAAACTTTTCATACAAAATTAACAATATAAACATGTGAAATAAAACAGCCAGGTAAGGTAAGCCTTGCAGAAGTAAACAAGAACATTTGAACCTTCTAAAGATCACTTGAAAACCTCTTCCAAAGTGCATCCAGGGATTCCCCCGCCCCTTTCATCAGCCTCCACTTTTCTTAGGATTTCCATTGGACAAATTTATAGATCTATTCTTTTTTTAAAAAGAAGCTGAAGGTAGTTTGCAAGGGGGGGGTTATCTGCTCTCCTTTCCCCCCTATGTTTTGCTATTCATACATATTCAGTAAGGGATTCTGGAGGCAGCTACTGTTTATCTTGGCTGTTGTAGGCAGGCACACATAACTACAGTAAGATTGGCTGGAGCAGGATGCCATTATTTCCCAGCTCCAGCTTTATGGCAATGTTGGCTGAAGACATACTGTTGTAACCTGACTTCAAAAGTCTGTCTTTCTCCAGTACTCACAACCCTCCCAGTGCCACTGCTGCTAAAAAAAATTCTAGCTACATAGAGGACACGGAGGAAAAGGGTGCTAAAAGGGTGCTGGGTGAATGTAAGAATACATTGTAAAGAAAAGCTTCATTATCAGAGGCTTTGGCTGTTGGTACACTGCAGAAATAATGCAGTTTTGACACCCCTTTAAATATCATGGTTCCATCCTATGGAATTGTGGGATTTGTAGTTTTCTGTGGCATCAGAGCACTCTGTCAGAGAAGGCCAAATATCTCACAAGACTACAAAGCCCAGAATTCCATAGCATCAAGTGATGGCTGTTAAAGATGGCTCCAGTGTGTCAGCAGCTTAAATCTTGACAAGAAAACTTCACCTTAGGGTTGCCATTAAGTCAGAAATTTACTTGAAGTCATACAGTAACAATAAATGGATTTTCCCTGTTCAGTTCAATTATTACTTCAAGGGTTTGCTTTGCCTCACCATCCATTCAGATATTTTGTATTTTTTTCCACTATTATTTTTATTAAGTACAATTGTCATCATCACATCTATTCATACAAACCTAAATTATGATAATCCAATATTATATATCCATTGTGTTATGATTAATAATAATAGTAATAGTGTATATATATATATATATATATATATACACACACACACACATACAAAATGATAATAAAATATAAGTTAATAAATAAACCAATGATTTTTAAAATAAATCAGTATTTGCATGTATTTTCTATTCTTTGAACTTCCAAAGTTTTATCAACTATCAAGGGTGTTCTCTCTCTCTCTCTCTCTCTCTCTCTCTCTCTCTCTCTCTCTCTCTGGCTTTTCTTCGCAAACGAAGATTCAGGAAGGACTCATCCTTTCTGCAAGCGCGCTGATGACTAAAAAGGCCAATCCAAGATAAACATATCCGGTTGCAGAAAGCACAGCAGTGTTAATGACTTTCTATTTCAACATTTTTATACCAAAGTGTTCCATAAACAAAATTTTGTTTGAACCACCTGTATTACCAGACATCTGAGTTCAGTATTAGGAGTACAAACTACTCTGTCTTCAATTTTATCTGTCTACATCTAACGAATCAATAATTGAATGGGTGGAAATGTTGATATAAAATGACAATAACAACAAATGGATTTTCCCTGTTCAATTCCATTATTATCCCAAGGGTTTGCTCTGCCCCACCATCCATTCAGATATTTTCTATTTTGACATGGTGAATTTCTAAAAGTGACGTCAGTTTGAGCCATGCACTCACTGTGCCACGGTTTACCATTTGCATCACCATCCCCACCCCCATATGAGTTGCCATTATTTCTGCAGTGTGGCAGCAGCCTTTGTTAACTGAGGTACGCCTGTCCTAGGATAATGCAATATCCTAGCAAAAGAAATGAATGTTTTAGAGAAATGATGTTAACACTGTGAAATGGAAATGAGAAACAAGTGAATATTTATTGTGGAATAGCAGCCACAACAAACAATGGTGCTGGAAGACCCCCTAATACCACCTTCTTTCTAGTCTTGAACAGTTTTTCAAGAGTCTAGGCAAGGGGTGCTTGAGCACATTGTTTCATCTGCATTCAGACTCCAGCTGATCACTACCTCCTGAACTGATTAAAATGCCATTGTCTTTTCCGTTCTTCCCTTTTCCATCTTAAGTTTTATTTTAAAAAGTATGTGAACAATGTGCTTTTAGAAATTCACCATGTTAAAATAGAAAAAATATATGAATGGATGGTGGGCAAAGAAAACCCTTGGGAACTGAACAGGGAAAATCCATTTGTTGTTATTGCATGCCTTCAAGTAGTTTCTGACTTATGGCAACCTTAAGACAAATCTATCATGGGGTTTTCATGGCAAGATTTAGGCTGCTGATACACTGCAGAAATAATGCAGTTTGACACCACTTTAACTGCCATGTCTATGGAATTCTGGAATTTGTAGTTTTCTGAAATATTTAGCCTTCTCTGACAGAGCACTCTGATGCCACAGCAAACTACCGTACAAATCCCAAGACTCCATAGGATGGGGCCCTAATAATTACAGCAGTGTCAAACTGCATTATTTCTGCAGTGTGTCAGCAGCCGTAGTAAGAGGGGTTTGTCTTTGCCTTCTCTCAAGCTGAGAGAGTATGACTTGTCCAAGGTTACCCAATGAGTTTCCATGGCTGAGCAGAGATTTGAACCTTGGTCTCCTGAGTCATAATTCAAGGCTCAACCACACTGGCTCTCTTATGTATTTTTAGTGTGATTTCTTTAAATTGTTTTAACTGGTGTCTTCATAGTATAATTAGTTTAATTGCTGTGTTAACATGTACAATTTATTGTGTTTTTATTGGAACCCTTTTGAAATACAGAGGACTCCTGGGAGCCGGTTCCACAACAGGAAAAAGTTCGCGAGATTCCGGATTACCGTTCTTTCGCATCAGGAGTGCATAAATCACACGAATTCTGGCTTATTCGGATGATGCAGCCTGATGCAGCCTGATGCAGCCAGTTAAGGTTTTTCTTAGTTTACACAGGTAAGGGGAGGGATCGCCTCCAGATGATTAAAGCAAGGCAGGAGGCGGGGAGGGAGCAAGGAGGGGGTCATGGAGACTATAAATAATGAGAGGAGGAAAAGCACAAACAGAAGATTGAAAGAGCGATCTGTCAACTCCCCCTGTCTTCCCCTGGAAAGGCTTCTATAAAGAAAGGAGTGAATGAAAGGACGAACAAACAAAAGTGTGGTGGAGCGATCTCCTTCCCTTCCCTTCATGCACACACACACAAACACACACCACAGAATCAGGGGCTAGCCCTGCCTCCAAAGCCTTGAATAAAGGCAAGTGAAGGGAAGGGCAAACAAACAAAAGGCCGAACATGCGATTGGCTGTTTCCCCACACACACGAATGCACACACATACACACGGACACACCAGCGAAGCAGGGGCTAGTAGCGATCATCTTCCCAACGCCCAAAGCCTTCCTTTGAAACAGACAGGAAGGGCTCAGAGCTGATTTTCCAAAGTGGGCTGCAAGCAGAAGAAGGATGAATTTCTTCTCTCCGACCCCTCAGTCTATTCGGATAAAGCACAATGGTCACTCCAACCAATCAGGATTCAGCTTTGCTCACAGTAATTCGAAAAGATCAATGCCAGTTTACACGATGGTTAGTTCCCATGACCAATTATGTGCATTTTCGCAAACTTAATCAAAAAAGTCTGGAAAACTAGCGAAAGCTGATACTGCGCGACTTATGGGTTTTTTGCACCTCCTCCTTCTGAAAAGGGCACTGCTGCTTTGAAATGCGTGGGAACTATCAGGCTTCTTGTCGCATTCTTTGAGGATTTATTTTGCCATGTAAACAACCCCCTGGTATCTGCTGAGGTTTGGTTCCAGGACCCCTCATGGATACAAAAATCCATGGATGCTCAAGTCCCATTTCATGCAATGGTGTAGTAAAATGGTGTCCCTTATATAAAATGGCAAAATCAAAGTTTGCTTTGGCCGGGGGGGGGGGTTGGAATATTTCCGAGCTATGGATGGTGAAATCTGTGGATATGGGGGCCGACTGTACACTGGAAGTCATCTTGCATCCCAAATGTGAAAGAAAGGTGGGATGTAAATCAAATAGATCCATCCATCCATCCATTAATCAATGTGTTAAGAATGAGGAAGCAACTGACAAAGTTGCAATGTGTTCCCCAAACTGGTGAGAGACAGGGACCTATGAAAGCTGGGTAGAGGCAGCTTCTTTAACTAGAACCCCCTCCAGCCATGAAAGTCAGATGTAAGATTCAATGCCATATCTTTGAGTATATCTAAACTCTTGAGTTTATGTGTGGGGCATCCTCCATACTGCAGAATGATTTATCTTTTGAAATAGGATGGGCACCTATAGAGCAGAGTTCTGCCAATTAATATAGAGATATTAAGATCAAGATATTACTGCTTGTTTTTATTGCACTGCTTTTACTTTGTAAACTATCTTATTTTCTTTTGTGATGAAAGGGAACCTATAATTTTTTAAACAATGCACATCTAATGTTGGATGAATAAAAGATACAGATCAGAGACTGTGCCTCAGTGGTAGTAGAAATGCTTTTTTGTACAGAAAGTACCATCGTTCAACACAACTAGCATCCAACACAACATTAAAAACTCAGGTAACAAAGCTGAGCCAAGCCCAAGATCTTAGACCTTAGGCTGTTTTTATACATCTTGATTCCTTCATACTCTCTGGAAAGTTTCGAGCTGAAAGAGAAAAGAAGTGAATTGCTTCTCTCAGAAGCCTCCGGGTACAGCAATGCATCTTTTAAATAGTTTGCAAGAGTGCCCTACATGGGTTAACATTTTTTAAAATGCCCATTTAAAAGAGAGAGAGAGAGAGAGAGAGAGAGAGAGAGAGAGAGAGAGAAATGGAAGTCCCACCCCAGCTGCCTACCTTGCTTTAGAGCAGTGGCTCTTAACCTTTTCTTTACCAGCCCCCCCCCTTTAAATATCTTTTGCTGCCTTCTTCTTGCAAGTTTGTGGCTGGAGCAGATTGAACAACAATGCACAGGTCAAGCCAGCCAGCCAGCCTTTGCCTTGTTTCCTGTCACATGGCCACTCTACTGCAGGGAGGAGGTGTGCCAAGCCGCCTTCAAGCCTTCACGGATCCCCTGTGAGGACATTGCAGACCCCTGGGGGTCCACGGACCACAGGTTAACAACCACTGCTTTAGAGCAAACCTGCTGCTCACCAGACTTTTGGACTACAACTGGCATAAGCCCTGAACATTAGTCAAGCAATCTAAGGACTATGGGAATGTATGGAGGACATCAGGTTGCCTACACCTGCCTTAAAGAATTGCTCCCACTCAGAGTTGACCATATTTAGTTAGAAGGAGGACCACTGGTCTTGCTTACTATCATGTAATGCCATTTCTTCACATGTAGAATTTATACAAAACATCCCAGGCATAAAGCAATGTAAAAAGTGGTCTTCAGTCGCTGATATGGTTGGAGAAAAAGGAGAGTTTTGTTTTCTCTCACATTTGGCTTTGTTTAACCTCATGTTCTTTCCATACCTGTTATGAAGAAATGTTTACAATTTTGATAAATTCATCAAACTGAAACAGTTTGAGAGTGAGAGATTCTCACAGCCATCTGAATGATTGTAGCAATGGTGAATTGCAGATGGAGATACATTTTAAAATATTTGGAAAATAGTAAATAAAAACATGTTTCTTGACTGTTGGGAAACACTGATGGGGAGAATCCTGGACTGACAAGAATCTTGCAGGTTTGGGACTTATTCTGCACTGGGATTCATTATAACAATTCAGGTTTTTGCACAGTAAGCACAATTTCCTGCACAGGAAATAATAATAAAAATATAATTTTCAGTATAGAAAATGCTTCTTTCTGACCAAAGAACGTGTGAATTATTCCCACAATAAGTCCCCAAATACAGCACTTTATGTTCAGAAAATAATATTTCTGTGCATAAATGTTCTTTTCTGCACAGAGAATACTGTATACTGTACCCCCACAAAAAAAGGTATAAACTTTGCATAGGATAAGTCATGAACTGTAAATAATCTTCAGAATCTGCAGTTTTTGAAGATTTTCTTGTAGCAAAAAGAAAATTGCTAAAATTACTTGTTGCTTCTTTGCAGAATGAGATTAGTGGAGAATTACATCTATGCATTGAATACATGTTTCGCATAATCAATGAATACCACTTAGCTGTCCAATCATACAAAGAAACTATAAGTGGGTATACCTGTATGAAGACTATACTTGTGTTGAAAGAAAACACCTATGAAAGCTCCCACATTTGCACCATCCAGATTCAATAGGCACAGCGGTTTCCAGCATGGAAAAATTGATGTTGTATTTGCCTGCTGCTATATAAGTGTTAAAGATGAGGAGCTGCTCAGAACTGAGGGGTGACAGCTACAATTCAATATTAACACCGCTGTGAATATTCATGTTGGGGAAAGATGTGAACAGAGAGGAATTTAAATTCATATGTGGCTATATTGCCCCCAAATAAGATCTTTTGGGGAACAGGTATTGAACTTAATAGATAAAATCACATCTGGATCTGGGAGGCTCTAAATGAAAAAGTACGGTAACAGGTAAGTGTGATGTTCTCAGAGGGGAAACTAGGGCTGAATCTGCATTGTAGAAATAATACAGTTTTAACAGCCATTCAACTACTTGTTGTGGCACCAGAGCTCTTTGAGAGAGAAGGCTAAATATCTCACAAAACTAAAAATTCCAGAATTCCATAGGATTGAACCATGGCAGTTAAAGTGGTGTCAAACTGGATTATTTCTGCAGTGCACATGTAGTGGAGGATGAACATGTTTCTTGAAATATGGCAGCCATTTACTGCTTTTGTAAAAATTACATCTGATATCATGGGATTACTTGGATTTCAGGAAGATTTGTTGTAGGATAACTGATACTTTACATTTTGTAAAATGATCATTCTAAATTATTCATTGGAAAATAAGGAAAGAAAAAAATATACTTATACTGTGCTAGGAACTGGTTGTATCTTTGAGAGGGTTTCACAACTTCGGAAACAGGCAAGATATACATCCAATAAATAAATAAATTCATTGGACAGTGGCGTATTTGTGTTTATCGTTTTGTGTTGGTATTCTGTGGGCTTGTTTAACAAGTAATTTTACCCCATCTTGCCCCTGTCTTGGAGCCCTGCTGTCCTGATGACACAGGGCTTTTGCCCCGTTTTGCCCCCAGGCAGTCCTCATGACATCCAGGGCAAAGATGGGGCTAAGATGGGGAGAGACAGGATAGGGCCTGATAAAACTTTTTTTTTAAAAAAAAAACAGTTAAAATGCATTCCAGCCAAAATAAAATGAATCAGGCTCTGCATGACTGCAGGAGCCCATTCTGGCATGCCAGCTTTTTGCTGTAGCTACCAGCTCCCTCACACTTGCGGATCCAGGAAGGAACCCACAGCATGTGACCAAGGCTGGTCATATTCTCGGGGCCTTGCTCATGTGCTGTGGGCCTACTGAATGGATCTGGAGACTGGGAAACAGGTAGAGGCCAAAGGAATCTAGACTTCCTCCCATTTAGTAGAGGTAATGATGGAGCAAAGAGCCTAATCTAAGGGAAGGATACCCTGGTGGAGAGGCAGCATATCCTGAGCCATATAGATGAGCCCTTGAGTTGTTATCATAAAGTAAGCTAATACATTTTTTAAATGTATTAAGGATTCAATCCCAGGTGTTTACTAGTAAGGAACTCAGAGCTCTAGGCTGGCCTGGCCTTTGGTTTCTCCCACATTTGAATTCAAGTTCTTTCTATACTAAATATGGAAAAATTGGCATATGTTACCAAGTTCTTATCAAAACTAAAGTGAAATTTAATTATTACCCATCGCTAGCCCCTGCTTCTGTGTGCTAAGGAGAGTTTGCCTTACTCTTTCATCTTCTGATTCCTCTGCCTGTGTATTTTGTTCTCTGTAGTACAGAAAGCAAACAGAAGAGCAGCATCTCTGCAAAAAAGCAAAGGTCAGAAAGCTGGCAGCAGAAACTTCTTTACCGACATGATAAACCAGCAATTTTTGCTGCCAGGGGAAATCACAGAGAAAAAACAGGCCATTTAGATACTATGGGAGATCAAATAAAGACACAAGATAGTGGATCAACGGTTCTACTAAGCCTCACAATGAAGCTGGTGACTCCAATATGAAGGATAATAATGCTCATGTTTTAAGGTATAAATGATTACCTGCCACGGTTCCAGAGAAATCTCTTCCTGTCTTTTACAGCATTACAGCATGCAAGACACATTGTGGGTTTCTTCTGAAGACATAGTACCACTTCCTTAATTCTATTACATGTAAATTAACACAGACGAAGAGAAGCAGGATGGATAGCCATTGTGCTACAGCCAACATGAAATGTAAGCCTCTGTCGGATAGCATTGGATCCCACTGCCAATGCCTATATCATCATTTCCTTCCAGAAAACACTGAGCAAAGCACCATATCACTAACTTTATTCTCAGTGTTCAGAGGTAAGTACCTTTATTAATGAGAGAAATGCAATTGTGTCTCTTCACTGACTCGACAGCATCTGATATCACAGCAGATACTTCCTCTCCCCTGAAACTCTTCCCCACCTCTGTGTATCTTTAAAATCTTCTCTAGAACTATTCTCAACTCTCTCAATGATTTTTCATGAGCAGAATTTTGGGAGGAGGAACAGCAGTGGGGGTATGGGAGGTGCTGAGAGGGGGAGATGATGGGAAAGGTCTGTGATATGAATAGAAGTCCACTTATTTCAACATAGTATGTTATAAAGCTCAAGATAGCATCATTTGTGCACAAAAGGTAGGTATCAGCAGGCATGGTGAATGATCCCCCCCCCGAGCACCACACAGTTTTGTGTGGGGGGAGGTGCTTTAATGGCCTCAAATGAAAGGAGGCATATGAGTGGACCATGGCATATCATGGTAGGCAGGAGGCAGGGGCGGATCTTGCTATATTAGGTCACGCCCACCCTGGCTTCTTCGCCTTTCGCCTTTCATCGAACACAGAGGAATGCATGTGGAGGACACCAGAAAAACACACATGGTAAATTGACCTCTGATTTGGTTGTGTGGGGAATTTGCATGCTGGTTTGCAGTAGTGTGCATGAGGTTTTCTCGGGGGTGTTGAGTCCATGTGTGTGAGTAAGTAAGGGTGCATGGGTATGAGGACACACTGCATCCTATCAGCTGGCTGCTTCTGGGGCTGTTCATTCATCCATGAGGGAGTATGGGGAGGGCCAGCCACTCAGTGGTGCCATTCGCGACAGTCCAGGCCTCACCTGGCACTTCACTTCTGGGCCTTAGGCTTCCATTGGGCAGGATTCCCCAGACACCGCAGACTGCTCTCCCCGGCCGATCCAATGGCCATGCACCCTGGCTCACCCAGACTTCAACCTCCATCAGCAGGGGGGATTCTGCAGAAATCGCAGATCACCCAAAGTTGGCCATGTTCTGCAAATATGTACAGTCAATTTGTTACTAATTATGTTGCTGTTTTCTGTTTTGCAGATATTAGCATGTAGCTGACAAGGTGCCAGGTATTGATATTTGGCCATAGCTTTGTTTCTTTGGGCAGCGCGCCATGCCAAGGTGAGTCATTTCGGAGCCCACCTTGGACTAGGCAGATGGGCTTCAGTCGAGTGGTGCAGCAAACATGGATTGAAATGGCATGGCTTGATGCGCACTCTGTTTGAGGAGTGCCATTGACCTCCCCATCATGTTCTGATTATCCACTTGGGTGGAAATGATTTGGGTTTATTAAAGGGGAGGGCTCTGAGTATTCAGGCATTGGAGAACATGCATTGAATCAGGTCTTTATGGCCTGGCATGCAGATTATTTGGTTGGCCATCATTGCTGGGCAGATTTATCCTGGTGAAGGGATACGAAGTGTATTGATATCACCCATAAGAAGGTAAATAGGGAGATTCAGAGAGTTATGGCTCAAGGGCTTGGTCATTATATTGACCACCCCAAGATTTACTAAGAGAGATCTGAACTTTACAGGGTTGATGGGGTCCAATTATAGGATATGGGGATCCAGTTATTCCTTGAGGATATACAAACTGGAGTGAGGGCCGTCTTAGCAGCCCTGGTGGGAGATAGGGGCTAAGTAGACACTTGTCCCTTATCTATGGCAGGGTGTGGGAGAGATGGGATTACTTCGGTGTTCACCTATGGCAACCCCTTTGGGGTTGAAGGATAGGTCTGTCAAACTGCACCTTGCAGGTCATATGGTTGGGGGACATGGAGATAGGCTGTCCTTGAGACTGGCACCAGGTTGGAGACCTCAACAGAAGTCATATGGCTTGAGGTTTTCATCCTGTGGTCTCACCTTCCAGTAGATGGTGCCTGGGGGGCATCCAAGTTTATTGGATCCCCCTTGGGACTTAGGTGTTTGCCCATGGAAGTTGGGAGATGGGTCTCTGGAGACCATCGGCTCCAGCTTTTCCTGCACTAGATCACAGTGCAGGAATCCCCCTTGGTTCACATACTTCAAGAAATAAATAAATATTTTCAACCCAACTCTCATGTCTGTCTCATTATTTCATGTGTGGATCATTAAAGGTGTGTACCAAAAGTCTTCAGGGGAAAAAAAGAGCTGTAAAGGAATCCCTTTCAGTCAAGGACCCTGGAACTGTTTTTATGTTGGACATCATTTCCAGTGCACTAGGTCACACTAGAGCAAGAACTAGTCCCTGAGCAATTGCCCATCTCTCATTCAGTAGAATGAGGCAGATGCTTCAGGCAGTAGGTGGTGAGGGACAGGGAGTGTACAAAGCTGTGTGCACCACATAGTCTGCCTTCCACCCCCTGAACTAGCCTGCTGCTTTTAGGCACAGTGGTCAGATTTTGTACATGGAATTTGAAGGGAGGAGTATTTTGTTCTATGTCTCAAGCAACACAATGTCTTGGGCCGGTCCTGGCGCAAAGCACTTTACCATTAGGAATTCATCTGTTAGAGGTAGATCTGGGAAGGGTAAAAGGAGGGTAGTGCCCCTTAAATAAGAATTCCTCACAATAATATTTACCTCCAGTTCCAAATTTCTAGGACTGCATTAATATTAAGCTTTAGTTGAGCTTTAGTAGTTGGTGGGTTGACAATTAGAGGATTAAGTTGAAATCCTATGCATGTCAGAAGTAAATCTTATTGAGTTCAGTGGAATTTTCATTTCAGGTTAAAATGTACAAGGTTACAACCTTATTTGAATGGTGCTTGTTTATATTTATAGCAGTAGAGTTACCATTGAAAGCCAGCATGGTATAGTGGTTTGAATGTTGGACTATGACTCTGGAGACCATGGTTCGAATCCTCACTTGTCCATGGAAACCTACTGGGTGGCCTTGGGCAAGTCACATTCTCTCAGCCTCAGAGGAAGGCAATGGCAAACCTCTGAACAAATCTAATCAAGAAAATCCAGTGAAAGGTTTGTTTTTACGATCACCACAAGTTGGCAATGACTTGAAGGTACACAACAACAAAGAATTATGATTGAGCCAGTGTGGTGTAGTGGTTTGGGTGTTGGACTAGGACCTTGGAGACCAGGGTTCAAATCCTCACTTGACCAAGGAAACCCACTGCATGGCAGGAGGTTTGACTGGATGGCCCTTGTGGTCTCTTCCAACTCTATGATTCTATGACCTTGGGCAAGTCACACTCTCTCAGTCATAGAGGAAGGCAAAGGCAACCCCCCCCCCGAACAAATCTTGCCATAAATTGGAAACAATTTGAAATCACACAATAATTTTCAGGGGTGTTTTATTCCTTCAGAGGGACACAATATGTGTGTTGCCTTCCAAATAACAATCTACATCCCTCAGCAATGAAATTCTCCTTAATCACCCAAATTCCCATGACTGCAGTAACTTAAATCTTTAGTTAAGCATTTAGAAATATGATTTAGCCATTTAGAAAAAAAGGGACAGGCAAAGTATCCAAAGAAATGTGAGCACAGAAAATACAAGATTTTGTCCAGGAAAGCACCCAGATTCCAGCAAAAGGATAAACAATGTCTGAGAAAGTGGCCAACTCTTAATAACAAGGCAGTTAAGTAAAGTCCAGATAAGATTCGACAGAAGCAAGCAGGGATATGCAAAGAATAGTCCAAAAACAGTCCAAGAGTCATAGGCTTACAGAAGTCAATGTAGGTCCAAAAGCAAGTCAGTAGGTCAACAGGATCAGGCAACAGCATAGTCGGGATCAGTCCAAGGTCTAAACAGGAGTCAAGGCAGCAGGAACACAGAGCCAAAAATAACCAACAGGAAGCTTTCACCTTGAAGATCAGTTGATCTCAGACGAAGACTCCACATCTCCCCCAAGGCATATATATAGCAATCAAGGCTGTTCCAGGTGGTTCTTTATGAGCCAGTGTTTCAGATAAAGTCTCATCGATCTCCTCCTAGCTTCCTTTTGGAACCTCTGCTAGCTGAAGGATAGTATGGGTAAGTCAATCTCCTCTTCCTCCTCCTTGTTTGAGTTGGCAGGGCTTGCTTCTGGGACGGGTGCCACTAGGACCAGGCTCTTCCTCTGCTTGGGACTCTCTATTGGCAGAGTTCCCTCCTGGCATAGGTGTGGATAAACCTGTGCCAGGGTCCTGAGGGCCATTCTCTGCCATGTCCTCCTCCTCTAATTCCATACCCTCATCAGACTCATGGGGCATGACAGATAGACTTCTAGATATGAACAAGTTTCCATGTCTGAAATTTGGGGACTGGCAGAAAATTTCATTGAGGGGGCATTATTGTTTTTTGGGGGGTATTCAATACCCTTATATTGCCCCCCTGCTGATAGCGACACCCTTGTCATTTGTTATTGTTTCAAAAATGAATGCCTCCAGTTCTGAAAGCTGAAGCTTTGAGGCAGTGGCTTTTTCAAGTCACACAGCAAGTCAGTAGATGAGATAAAAAAATTGCCCTTACCACCCCCTACCCCCAGGTCCTGTTCTAATGGTTTAGTATCGGTATGTCAGCCTAGTGCCCTATCAGCTACTGAACAATATTTTGAAAATGTCTTTCAGTAATTTCAGTCCTGGAAACTTCAGCAAAGGCTATTGTTATGCCTGTGAAAGGAACAGTTTCAAAGGACAAAGCAGGAGATGTGTGAGCATATCAACAAAGAATCTCTTCAAGCTGCATTGTCATAAATCCAGTGCAACATAATGCCCCAAATAGCTAAGATTCAATTTTGTTGTGTGGTGGCGGATTTAGTCTATGAATGCCAGTTGGGAGAATTAATGGCTGCTTTAAAAGGAGAAGGAATAAAATACACACGAAGGTGTGTGCTTGGAAAGTTACTTTTAAGATGAATGAATATAATAAGACACTGACGCTATCCATAGCTGAGCAGTGGTAACATGATCCTCTGGGACCCAGAGCACCATCCTACTAGTGCTCATCTATGGGTGGCTGTAGCATGTCATTTGTCTTAAAAGTAACTTTTAAGCTAACTTTTAAGCAAGCTAACATTCATATGTCTATCAACAAAGATTACATTTGACCATGAGGCTTGCTTCCCTGAAACCCTCACTGAGGCTTACTGAACACCTGTGTAGCAAATTCCTCAGGAAGAGAAGAAATTGGAAGATGTTACTTAAGAATTTTATTCACTGCCTTTTTGTCAGGGCTTGCCAAAATTTTAAAATTTCTACATAAACAAGATGGAAAGAACTGAAGCTTGGTTTTTTTAACTGAATTTGGAAGAAAGGGAAATTGATGGATTAACCCATCCCTCCCTCTAGTACATACCATCATAGTTCCATGTGTGGGTAGCCTATGTAGTTGAAGCCAGCTTGCTGCAGAAAATCCAAAGCTAGAGCATCTCCAAACTTTGCATTATCACCACCATTCTCATAATCTCCAACTGTCTTGATTTGGCAGCAAAAGTCTAGATTAATCTTATGTCATCCCACTTTTTCAGCTGCTTTTAAAATGTCTCCCAGTTTCTCTCTCCTCCCTAAACTTTGCTCCTTTGTTCTCAGTTTACTTCAATTGCTGCAAACTGAGTTCAACGTGTAAAAGTAGTTTTCACTCAGCTCAGTGTGGGGACTGAATCTTGCCCTTCCCAGAAGGATTGGGCAAAAACAAATTGCTGCATCCTCTCCTAATTGCTGTGCTCTTCATCATTAATAACTTTTCCTATCTTGACCACACTCTGATGCTTCTTGGTCACACAAGTCCCCATTTTCATTGGAGGGTATGCATCCTAATGCCATGTACCTCATTCGCTGCTGCTGGCCTTCCTATCCCTTTCACTGCGGTGGCTTTAAAGAAATGAGCTGAGGGATAAGCAACTGCAACAGGTCTAAGAGTCAGTGGGCTTGGTTACACGATGAAAAAAAAACCCGTGAAGAATTCGCCAAGATTCCTAATTGTTTACATGCATTGCGCAACAAAGTCACCTCTTTCAGAAGGAGTGGGGAACAAAAACCCATTAGTAATACAAGAAAGGATTTCGGGACTTTTCCCATCTTTTTTGAAAAGTAGCGCATTTTCGATAGTCTGAACAACCATTACACTAAGTGCTGTGTGAATTACCAGCAATCTTTCTAATAGATTCACAACAGAGCTTTGCCATGATTGGTTGAACTCACCAGGGAGGGGCTTGGACAAGGAGGGGATGGAGGAAAGATCCATCCACTGTGGTTTCCAGCCACAGAAAAGACTGTGAGTGCTAGCCTTGTGTGTGTGTGTGTGTGTGTGTGTATCTTTCCTTCCCTCCGTCACTCCTTGGTCTCTTCATGCTTGGCTGCAGCCAGCTGAAAAATTCCAAGCTAGCCTTTCAGGAGATTCTCAGATGCCTCTTGCCACGCAAGCAGCCTCCGAAGCAGTAACAAGGCTGCTGCGCAGCAAGGAGTCCATTTTGGACGATGCCGTTTCTCTCTCAACATCGTCCGTGACTGTTGCGGCTAGCATTGGAGGCGGCCGTGCTGTTTTTCACTCACAGACAACTTCCATGAGTGAAAAACAGCACGGCCGCCTCCAATGTTAGCCACAACAGTCACGGACGACACCGAGAGAGACACGGCGTTGTCCAAAATGGACCCCTTGCCGTGCAGCAGCCTCGTTACTGCTCCGGAGGCTGCTTGCGTGGCAAGAGGTGTCTGAAAATCTCCTCAGTTTCTGTGTGTGAATGTTCTTCATCTCCCCTGATGAGATCCCGTTCCTTTCCTTCCCTCCCTCACTCCTTGGTCTCTTCGTGCTTGGCTGCAGCCAGCTGAAGAATTCCAAGCTAGCCTTTTAGTCTTTGTGTGTGAATGTTCTTCGTCTCCCCTGATGAGATCCCGTTCCTTTCCTTTCCTTCCCTCACTCACTCCTTGGTCTCTTCGTGCTTGGCTGCAGCCAGCGGAAGAATTCCAAGCTAGCCTTTCAGTCTCTCTGTCTGAATGTTCTTCGTCTCCCCTGATGAGATCCTGTTCCTTTCCTTCCCTCCCTCACTCCTTCGTATCTTCATGCTTGGCTGCAGCCAGCTGAAGAATCCCTAACTAGCCTGTGTGTGTGTGTGTTTGGCTGACACTCCATGCTATAGGAATAGAAACTAGGCATTCCTGTGGTAATCAGAGGATGTGCTTGGGAGGCCACGCCCCCCGCCTCAGTCTGTGTGTGAATATCAAAGTGGAAAAAAGCTGAAAACTAAACCGATAGACCAATTAAGCAATAATTCTTGTGAACGATGCAGTACTGGTGCGGAACAGCAATACAGTGCAAATTACCGCAAAAAAAAAAAACTCGTGTAACTGAAACTCTGGAATCCCCTGGGAGATGCATGGACTATAGTAAATGGCAAAATAAATAAATGAATAAATAAATAAAAGTGGAAGTGGCTGGAATTCCACCTCTAGTTTCTTTAAAATTGATACTTTTTTTAAAAAAAAAATGTGAACTAGTACAGGGATCCTCTTCAATCTATGTAAAAGGTGAGTTGCCAGTCCCGGAGGCTTCAAGAAGGTGGAACTCTCCCAGGGGGTGGGGGGAGAAGGGCCATCCAGGTAGTCTAGAGTGGATGAGGGCCAGAAAAGCAACCCTCAGAGGGCCTCAGGTAGTCCAAGTGCCAATCCCTGATCCTAGTCAACTGTCTGCCACATTTGATGGTAGAGGCAGCAATAAGGAGACCAAGCAATACAGAGACCATACAAATAAGCTGGGTTGTAAAGGGACACTGTTATTTAGCTATAACCTATTTAACTCCTTTCTGAGAGATCTGCAATGGGTGAGCAACCTAGGGCTCATCTAAATGGTGAAAATACCCCTCATGGAATTTGCTGGGAATCCTACCAATCTAAACAGGATCCAGTGCCAATCCACACTAGGAGGGAAGCCCACAATGGAAAAAACAATGGGGTAAAAGCCTTCACAGATTTCTCCGTACATTTTCACAAATTCTGAGATGGGTGCACATTTTTGCTCATTTGGTCTATAGAACAATAAAAAATTTGAAGGGAAGCAGAAAGCTGATTGTCCGGGTGAGAGCGGGGACAGGGCTTGCTAAGAGGGCAAGCATCTGCTGCTGCCATGTTGGATTTTTGGCTTAGCGATTGCTCACTGAGGTGATAAAAAGGATCAGTATTGTCTGTTTTGCTTTGGAAAATCGTTCTATCACACCAGCGCACCTTGAGATGACATTAAAGAAAAAAAAAACAGCGGTGGTGAAGAACTAAGGCGAGTAAATCTCTTGCGACTGCCATCAGGAATGTGAGGCTTATGGGGGCTTCTGAGGCCAGAAAAAAACGTTTGGACATGTCGCTGCTGCTGCAAGATGCCAATACTACGAGGTACTTGGGATTTTTTCCCGTCGTGTAGATGGGCCCCTAGTGTGGGAATTGTTGGAACAGGAGGTCAACTCCAAAAAAACCCTCCCCAATGTCCCTTGGGCAAAAACACCTGAACCCAAGGGAGAACCCATAAGCTGAGTTTCTCCCCAGTCAGCTCACATCTGACCCAAAAGTCCCTTCCCCAAGTCACAGGACTTAAATAAAGGGTTTATCCCTCAGGCCAGCCCCAAAAGAGGTCACTTTCTCCACTCCTCAGTTTGTAGGACTTAAAAGGGTAGTTCCAGATCCCCCTTCACCCCCCAAAAGAGGGAGGTGCCAAAGGTGCTCACTGAACTACCAAATCTCCCCTTCTACCTGCCAAGTGACTGCCTATTCAAGTCAACACCCTAAGCCAATTATCCAGTCCACATCGCCAGTGTGGGGTAGGTGAAAAGACCACAGTTAAAAGGGCAAAAAATATCTTACCTGGCCCCAAAGTGACTAATTAACTCACACTGATTCAGTGGTGGGAGGGTGGGCTGACTAAATGACAGAAAGAGGAGGCAGAGGGCAGCCGGGATTGAATACCCTCTGGCCCCATCTTCTGCTCTCCTAGAGATGGTGCAGGTGCTGAGGCTACATTATAGGCCTCCATCCTGCATGCCCTCAAAAGGGCTTCCTCCAGAGCAGTCTCGTCCACACTGGGAACCCTATATTTTTCCTTGTTATATTCCTCTCTCCTAGCTCTTCTTGTGTCCGTCTCCAGCTGTGCTCCTTCACAGGCAACACTAAACTCCTACCTTATGTACAACAAATTTAAAAAACTGATGCACTAGAATCCTTTGTCTTAACACTTCAGAAAATCAAGCACCTTGTCAGTTTTACTTTGCAGGCTGTCACAAACATGGGTAAAACTACAAGTCAGGAAAAGTGACATTGGGGAAAACTGGAGGTGCAAGCTGTAACAGCAGAACAACAGCAGCAGAACTATGCAATACATCAATGACTGCATTTCTATCTAGGGTTGCCAGTTTGGATATAGGATGGGGCTCCTGTAACTTTGATCCTGAACAGATCTTGGAGAAGGATGAGGTACCATAAATCTCTATCAAGCTGGACAAAAGTACCTGTTCTCACTTGCCTTGCAAACTCTAGCTGCTGCTCCTCACAACACAGCTGTTGCCTCCCTAGTGTCTGTCTGTCTGTCTGTCTCTCTGTCTATCTATCTATCTATCTTATATGTTGCCTTTTTCCCAGAGTGGGACCCAAGGTGTCTCACAGAAAACATTAAAAACCAATACAATTTTTAAAACAATTAAAATCACCATCATTAAAACACTTAAAATTTATCCTGAGGTGTATTATCCCAAGGTGAGTTTCCTGCCAGGGAGAAGAAGGAGAGCAGCTTCTGGACAGCCATTTTGAGTGGGTGAGTTTGATTTTTTTTTAACTGTTGGGAGAGGCTGCTTTTTGCTGAGGGGGGGTGGAGCTTCTGTGAGTTTGAATTTTTTTAAACTCTTGGGAGAGTGTGCTTGTTGCTGAGGGGGTGGAATTTCTGTGAGTCACATCTGTGAGTCACTAGGGGGTGGAGCTGGGAGCCTGGCTCTATATAACTCCTTGCAGAGGCTTTCCAGGCCTGTTCCCTGCCAGGAAGAAGAAGGAGAGCAGCTTCTGGACAGCCATTTTGAGTGGGTGAGTTTGAATTTTTTAAAAAAAAAACTGTTGGGACAGGCTGCTTTTTGCTGAGGGGGTGGCGTTTCTGTGAGTTTGAATTTTTTAAAACTCTTGGGAGAGTGTGCTTGTTGCTGAGGGGGCAGTTGGCAGAAACATTTTTGCCTACAGTCTCAAGAATTTGATCAGGAGGGCTTTAAACTGAGTCATATGGGGGAGGGAGACAGTATTCTGGAAGGCAAAAGGGCTGGAGAAAATAGTCAAACTGTCATAGAGGGAACAAGGCAAACAGCACAAGGACCCAACAGTGGGAGGCCAAAAAACTTGCACAGGCAGCAAGTAAAGGGAACACATGGTCTTAGATGTCTCTACACTAATGCACAGAGCATGGGAAATAAGCAAGATGAACTTGAACTCCTAGCACAACAAAGCAAATATGATATAATAGGCATTACCGAAACATGGTGGAATGAGTCGCATGATTGGAATGTAGGAATAGAGGGGTATAACCTTTATAAGAGAAACAGGCCAAACAGGAAAGGAGGAGGAATAGCATTATATGTCAGGGATATTTATACTAGTTAAAAGATCCATGACATCAATACTGGAAGCCAAGTGGAGAGCATCTGGATAAAAATTAAAGGGGAGTGAAACAACAGGGATGTTATTGTGGGACTCTACTACAGACCCCCAAGTCAGATGGAGGAATTGGATGATGCCTTTCTAGAACAGATGAACACACACGCAGAAAGGAGAGATGTAGAAGCGATGGGTGACCAACTATCCTGATATTTGCTGGAAATCTAACTCGACCAAAACTTCAAGGTCTAGCAAATTCCTTACTTGCCTGGAAGACAATTTCATGGTCCAAAAGGTGGAAGAGGCAAGAAGGGGGTCAGCTATTTTAGATTTGATCCTAACCAACAGGGATGACCTGGTTAAGGGATGCAAGTGGTGGGATTCTTAGGTGAGAGTGATCATGTTCTCCTGGAGTTTGTTATACAATGGAAAGGAGAAGCCAGGCATAGTCAGACATGCATTCTTGACCTTAGGAGAGCTAATTTCAATAAACTCAGGGAACTACTGGGGGTGATCCCATGGTCAGGAATACTAAAAGAGAAGAGACTTCAAGATGGATGAGACTTTCTCAAAAGGGAGATACTGAAGGCACAATTTCAAACCGTACCATTGAGGAAGAAAAATGGGAAGTATCTCAAGAAACCAGGATGGATGACTAAAGAAATGTCAACAGAGCTAAGTTTTAAATGGAACATGTATAGGAAATGGAAAAAGGGGGAAATCACCAAAGAAGAATTCAAACAGATAGCGAACACGTGTAGGAGTAAAGTCAGAAAAGATAAAGTGCAGAATGAGCTCAGGCTTGCTAGAGAGGTTAAGAACAATAAAAAGGGTTTTTTTGGGGGGGGGTATGTCCATCATCAAATTGCTGAAGTTTCCTGATTAAACAATTGAAATGATGAAATGTTGGCCCTGCAAATTGACAAGCAATGCATTACAGACATGAAACACACTGATAGGAAATGTCACCTTTGGGGCAAGGTTGATTGACTTAACACTTCCCTAATGTCTTTCCTATGTGGGTACTTGTGCTGACCCAAGTAGTGGGTACTGGGTGGACATTCTCTGTTTGAAGAGGTCCCATTGTTTTAGAGAAATTCTCATGTCAGCCTCATCTTCCCCTGCATGAGATGCTTTAAAAAGGATTCCTAATTCAGAGCAATCCATTCTGGGGTGGGTCTGCTGGAATCATGGACTCAAATTGCCTGCTTCCTTCTGGAGACCCCTTGCTGAGAATCATGGTCTAAACTAACTAGATTAAATTTCTGGCTGATTTTCATTTTTTTCCCCTGATTTAGGAGGAATTGGGAGCAAAAAAAAAAAAAACCCTCCGTGTTTTGGGGCATTTTTTTCCCAGTGGTTTAGGCAATTTTGGTTTTTTTTTTTCCCCACCCAAATTAAATTTGGGAGCATTGGAGGTATCCTGGGGAGGGATCTTGGGGACAGAAATATGCAGGTTGGGGCTGTGAGCAGCCCATGGGCTGTGCTTGGCCTAAACCTGCTGTAAAGCAATTACAACAACTGATTATTAGGTGTGCTGCATGTTTATAGGCAATGTTTAAAAATGATCTTGTTTTTGTCTTGCATTTTTGAGCCCCTTCCATTCTCTCACCATTTTTTTTTTCAAATCTGAATGCATTTAAGTTCAGCAAGACACCTCTTGCTTCTAATCAGACTGGAAGGTCTTGTTCCTGAAAACAAATGGGATATTGCTTTGTCATAATGTGCTTTCATTTTCATATCAGTGGGTTTGAAAGTAATTACAAAAGTGTGTGGGGAAGGGAGTATATCCCAAATGGTTAATGATCCTTTGCAAGCAATCTGTCCAAAGAAGGAGAGATTTCTTTCTCGCTCAAGCAGTTGATCTATAATCTTGTTCTGTTTGGATGATGTTCTTGGTCCCTCCCTGCCTTTCTTGGTAGGATTGCAACTATATTTCATAATATTGTCTATTATTATTGCTTCACATATCTTCAAGCCATCAGGAAGAAGAGAGAAGTCAGCCCATCACTTTCTACATTAGCAAACCTCTGTTAATGTTTATGGAAATATTCTCTTAGCAGCAGACAGAGGGAAGCTCCAAAGTCTCCAAAATAGGTAATGAGACATTTCTTGTAGCTAAGGTGGACTGTTCTCTAAGGACTTTATCATACCAGGCAAATCTGATGTCATAACAACGCCTAATGATCACGAAAGGGTGCATACACCAGACGACGTTGTCCTTTTGTGATCATATATTGTCAAAAACCTGTTCCTTTTTATTGATGGGCCAAGCTGTCAATTGATCTGTGGTGTTTTTTTGCCGACATAGCCAGCATTTGAAACTTTGCATCATTGTGCTCAGTGAATACAGTGTCAATTGACAGAACACTGCCAGGTGAGATCACGACAGTCAGGTAGGGGATGTTCTTTTTATGACCCCCCCAATTCACTTGGGACTTTTAAAGTGTGTTCTTCTGCTTTGTTATAAATTTTATGTGTTTATTTTGATTATTTTTTTTAACTTGTTACGCTTGCGTGTTCTCATGGGAATTGGCGAGATCTCAACCCTGGAAGTAAACAGAGCTCTGTTTGTGCTCTGTTTATGCCAGGGATGCTTAATTGATGCTGCTAAAGGTAGGTCGGGGGGGGGGTCTTTTGCCAGCATAAAAACGCAGCAAAATATCTTGGCAAAAGACCATTAATCTGATAAATGGTCTGATAAAGTCCTAAGAAATGGTGAAAACTGGAATCCAGAAATGTTAGAGTGTAGCAGCTTTATTATGTACAATCAGTAGCTGCTAGGTTGCATGTCTCTTTAAAACCTAAAGCATAGCATGCATTCATGTCACTTCCTGTTTGCTGATTTTAGCCATACCTTCCTTTTTCTTCCATCTGTTAGGCAGCAATTAGTCTGAGCATCTTTGTCCTCCATTTTGTAGTCTACAGTTCTTCTCTTCTCCATGTTTGAGGAGTGCATGTTATGGAGCTCTCACCATACGATGTTATGAACCTTTAGTATTTGTAAGTAAACCTGATTCATATGTTGTGCTTTGTTTTGTTTTACCAAAGAAGTCTACGGCTGCTTTGTTTTCTCTGCTGCTCATGTTGTGTGACTGGTTGTTGTTCACTATGTGTTTGCAAATACTAATTACTCTGCATGCAAGATATACTATTGTATCTCCATTTACCAACAAGAAAAGGCTACCCAGTAATTCTAAAACAAGTATCTTTGAAACATTCTACATGGTTAGATACATTCTGATCTTCAGTTACTAAGAATACAAATGTAAAGAGATTTTATAGCACCTTTGAGACTGAGGAGATTTTCACATGCCTAAAATATCCCTCTGAGAAATCGGGACAGAAATATTTCTGTCCCGGAAGCAGCGCCGCGGTTCGCATGCCCAGTTCCCTCTCCCGATATGCCCTCGTCGTCACGCTGGGTTGTTTCTTCCCTCTTCCAGAATATTTTATTAACAGTGAACTCCCGTTAGTAAAATATTCTGGAAGAGGGAAGAAATAACCCAGCGTGACAACGAGGGCATATCGGGAGAGGGAACTGGGTGTGTGAACTGCGGCGCTGCTTCCGGGACAGAAATATTTCTGTCCCGATTTCTCCGAGGGATATTTTAGGTGTGTGAAAATCTCGTGAGAGAAAGAAGCTGTAGCATAAGCCAGTGGCTCTTAACCTTTTCTTAACCTATTCTTTACCTTTTCTTTTCTTTAAATATATTTTGTTCCTGTGGACTCCCAAGGCTTAACTCAAGATTTTAAACGGCAACAACAACACCTGATAGTAATAATAATACACTTATACCATCTATTAAATCTTCCCTCAGTAGCACTGGACGGGGAGGAAGACTTTTCTCCTGCTTCTTCCTGCAAATCTGGGGCTGGAGCAGATTGAATGGCAATACACAAGCCAACCCAGCCTTTGCCTTGGCTCCTGTCATGTGGCAACTCCACTGCAGAGAGGAGGTGGGTCAAGTAGCTTCCAAGCCTTCGTGGACCCCCTGTGAGGATATCACAGACCCCTGAGGGTCCATAGATCACAGGTTAAGAACCACTGGCATAAGCTTTCATAGACTTAGAGTACTTCCTCAGATGCATAGAGTACATCTGAGGACATAGACTAAGGACTTTATCAGACGCTGCAAAAATTGTGGGATTACAACATCATTGTAGAGTGAATTGGCCCTGCTATCGAATGACATCATCTTCTTCACGTTGTTACTTCATGCTCTAGCCACAAAAAAACCATTTCTTCTAATTGATGGGTTAACCTGTCAATAGATCATCAATAGTACTTTCCTCATTTTTGAAGGTGTGTGAAACCATGTACCGTTGTAATCATGAGATTACAGCATGAGTGGGCGGTGCCCAGCAAGAAAACTTCTGGGTGAGAATGTGAAAATGAAGCATAGGATGTTCATTTTATGAACTCTACTGGTAGGTTTGCACATTTTAAAGTTTGTTTAACTGTTTGTCTGTTCATTTACTTTTTAAATTAAGGGTTTTTTATTTTTTTAAGCAAGTTTGCATCTTCTTGCAAGAGCTGCTGAAATATTGCCCATACGAAACATAGGAAGTAAACTCCCATTCTTAAAGTGCTAGTGGTCATCATCATGTGACAATTTCTTGGTGGTTCTTTCACGTGATTACAGCGACGTGTGATAGTAAGTGTAATAATGCCATGATGTTTCCACTATCCTCATTCGCAGAAATACAGTGTTTTTAGATGCTAAAAAATAAAGTCCTGTGTCTGTGAAAACTTATATTCCAGCTTCTTTTCTCAGTTAGTCTCAAAGGTGCTACAAGATTCCTTTACATACTGATATTTCAGACTAACACACCTATGTCTAAGAATATGAAATGGTTGGAATATGAAAAAAGACAATTTAGACCACATTACAATAGTTTTCAGCTCCTTTAATGAACAACATAACAAACCTTAAAGGGGCATTGCAAAATCTTTGTGAGGACTCTAAGGGTATAATTTACAGGAGAGTAGCTGTGTTAGATTTCATCAAAAAGTGTCACAGAGTCTTGTATCAACTTAAAAATTAAAACATTTTATTATTTATTATGGCCTACTTTCTGGACTACAGATGCATGAAGTGCAATGTCAGATCAATACAGTATACACAAGCCTGTGTGTGTGTGTATGTGGAGAGGGGGGTGAATCTAACCAATTAAGTCAGAGGGAATTAGAATATAAACAATATGTAAATAGTGATCATAATCAAGACTGCCAAAACCAGGTTCACGCCCTGGTGGGAAATAAAATTATGTCAGCCCACAGAACAGTTTGCCAGCTGTAGATCTTCATGGTGAGTGAGGGATGCCAGTGGGAGAGTGTGATGCTTCTGCCCCTTATTTTACTACTTTTCTCACCAGATGTAAGGTTCTCCTAAATCACCACTGCCACCATTTGTAAAGACTTCCACAATCTCACTGCTACTCCCAACAGTGAAGGTTTTCCCTTATCCCCACCTTTGCCACCAATGTAAGGACCTCCTCCTGTCCCACTGCTACGGCCACCACTATGAGGACCTACTAGATGCCCTCAAAGTTCCTGTACATGATATTGTGCAACATCTATCACCCACTGGACACCAACTCTCTCTATTCACTGCTGCCACTACAGACATCCAATCTTTATGCATATGCTGTTCCTGGAGGCCAAAAGCATGTGATACACAAGCAGAAGTTGAACAAAACAGATTAATAATTTAAGACATTTAAATCAAATATTTCATTCTCATCCATGCTCTTCTCTCAAATCTACTAACTCAGACTCTTAAACCCCACTCATTAATTCCTAAATTTGACTAAATTTGACTGACTTAAACCTAATCCTCACTTATTCACCCCAGAGACACTACACCAGTCTCTCCCAACTCCTACTGTCAAGACCAACTGTCAATCACAAACCTTATTCAAATCTATTCATACATTTTCCCCAGTCACTTCTCACTCTCAACATCCCATTTGTGCATCCCTCCTGCCAGCTTCTTGCTTGATTACCTCTATTATTCAATACACATAAAAGCAAATTACCTTAATATAAAAGCACATTTTCTACAAAATGTCCATGACATCACAGAGACCATGGGCAGGTCAGCTGAATAAGCAACTCTCTGTACCTGGTGGGTGGCTTTGGGCCATGTAGGAAAGGGTTCCTGGCTGTGCATAAAGGTGAGGAATCCAAGAAAGGTCTTCTCCTGCTCCCTTCCCTCCCTGACTATCTGACTGCAGGCTGCGAAGAGACCTGCAACCTGGGGGAGGCTCCTAGTGGGTGGGAGGTGGGCAGCCTGAAGGGGTGGGGGAGAGCAAGGTGTCTGTCTGGTTTGGGGGTGGGGAAAATGAATATCTTGGATGCTGGCTTTACTGGAAGTGGGTGTATTTTTGTTTGTTTGGCAGCTGTGGGAGCAAGTCCCAAGGAGTCTGGTTTCCTTTTCAGACCTGTCTGGTGACAGTTTTGAGCTGCTGGTGGAGAATCTTTACCTGACATTTCAAATGTTGTATAACATTATCATTTTCTTTGAAATGTATTGATTTTACAATTGATTAAAACAAAATCAACAAATGATAGTACCAAGAAAGAGAGGTACCAGCTCTCCCCCACCTGCCATTGACCCTGCAGACTATCAAACAATAATTTGGTAGTAACACAGGCATTGCTGCACAGACATTGGAGATTGACGAGGGTAGCTCTTTTGTTTTGGGAACTTGTATTTGGGTTTTTGTTGTTTTCCTCATGAATAGCCTTGGCCTTGAGGCCAAAATATTCCCCTGCTAGATTGGACAAATCTGTTCCTCTTTCTGTAACATTCACATTTTTCAGGCACAATGCCTTATTATGATTTATTACTTTTTAAAAAAAACTATGAATGGATATTTATATGCATTATTAGTTGATCATAACTAGGTATGTAATTCGTCACTAAGCTTCTTCTTGAAGAAAGCAGCAAGTAATTTTAACAATTTTAACAATTTTCTTCCCACTATAAGAAAGTCTATTTGCAATTTGAGATTATTCTGCACAAAATTTGCATGTGCTTATTTCATATGAGGGGAAAAAGGTGTTTCGTGCTTTGGAAACAACATTTTCTGAACAGAAAATAATATTTCTATGTTGTTTTCTACACAGAAAATGTTACCTTCTGCACCAAAAATGCTGTTTTCTTTGCAAAAATCATGTGTGAAATTCATAGCAATTTCTGTGCAGAAAACAGCATTTTCTATGCACAAAAACAGCCACATGCGAATTTTGCACTAATTCCCTAAGTGTGAAGATTCTTGTCAGTCCAGAATTCTCATCAGGGTTTCTCAATATGTGAAAAACATGTTTTTGAACCATTTTGTAAATACTTTTGAAAATTCTTTCCATTCCTAACCTGCACACATTGTGAAAAAACCCGCAATCCATGTACAAATATCCACATGGTGGGGGGAAAAGCCTCATAGTAACCAGAGTTAAAAGGGTGAGAGAAGACAAAACTTGCTGGATAGCTGGACAGCTACAGTCACTCAGGGGAGATCAGTGTTTGGGAACATGTTTTGCATCACTGGCCAACAATTTTCATAATGACAGACATTGGCCATGTTGGCTGGGTATACAGGCTGGGTATAATTGTCACTTGAGACCAACAACATCTGGATGATTCCTCAGTTCTGAGCTCAATAGATAAAGACTGAGACTTGGTATGAACTAATTTCCTATGTTTCTTAAGATAGTGAGGGAGGAATTAAAAATAAAGCGGTTCTAAACACATTTATAATACCTGAGATACCGACTCTAAGACATGACATCAGGGGTTAGGTGGCTTCATTAGCCCTCCCCTGGAAGACCTCAGAGGGCCACAGACCTTGCTGCACCCCCTACAAAAACATTCCCCCAAGAAACTGTAAAGGTTGGTGGGCATTTCCCCCATGTTTTGTCCCTTTGTGTGCCATTTTTAGGGCCAAGAGAGGCTTTTTTAAAAAAAACAACAAGATGTGACCTGGAAGTGATTTCCTGTTGGAAGAAAAAAAGGCTGTCCTAGGCCTAAAATTGTCCAGGGGACCAAATAATAATAATAATAATAAAAAAATGGAGAAATTACCATCTCCTTAAAGCATTTGGTGGCATTATAGAGTGAAAACTTCTTTCTCAAAACAGCAAAAATAGAGGGCCACAGAAATTATCCTAGAGAGCCCGTGTCACCCATAGACTGCACTTTATCCAAGAATACTCTGTAAACAGACTCCTTACTATGTTAAAATCAGGCTGTTTCTGAAGTATTCAGTCTCCCTCAGATGCCAGCCATGGTTATAAAGAGCACATAATTTTCAAACATATACCCAGTAAAGCTCTGTTCTAATTCTGTGCTTCTTTGGGATTCCAAGTATCCATGGCTTGTAGTTAAAGCAACTCATGTTTACAATTGAAAAATGTCCTTCCTGTGTTATGGGAACAGAAGGAATAGCAAAGAATAGCAGTCACTTATGTGACAGCTGTGCTCATTATTACTGCATATCTTCTACGTTTGTCTCTGTTTGGATAAACAGAAAGAGAGACAGAGTATTTTTAGTGGAATCTGGTTTTTGTTCAGTTTTTACCTGGCAAATTTTCACTTCTTTTGGCAAGAATCATGATATTTTGAAACCATGAAAACATGGTATTTTGTGACATGGAAACCACAAAACTCAAGGACCACTTCTCCAAATGTATTCTGGTGGCCCACTTTCAACAGTACTGCCATCCCACCCACCCCCAATACCAATCTGCAACATGGACTTCAAAGCTCCCTGCCATTGCATGTGCCCATAATGTCCCTGATGCAGGATCATTTCAGTCCAGTGTGAGAAATTCAGAATGGTGGCTTTTCATCCATTCACTTCTGCCACTGGGTAATCTGAAATCCTCATTAGGAATTGGAAAGCATTTTGGAAATGTAGAGGTTCTCCTGGAATTTGTTTGTTGTGAGACTTTTTTGTCATATTATCTGTCATTTGCCCCAGAAATCCACACATTTGACAATTTTGGAGTGGTTTACAGAGAAATGAAATAGGCGCAAAAAGAGGTGTTTGTTTCGGTAAATACAAGCAGTGAAAAATGTATATAATTGAAACATTTGCACAAACGCATAAATCAAAGGGTAAAATGAGTCAAACACCAATGGAGATGCACACGTTAAGGGAAATGCATACACATATATATGTGAGAAAATAAAATGAGATACAAAGTGTGGCACAGGAGGGAAATGCAACCAAATCACACTGAGAATAGTTCACATCCTAGTCCTCAGCCTGGAGGCTGAGCATAGTGAATGCTGTGGAGTGCTGTGACCAGGGTTGGGCCATAATTTTGTTTTGTTTGATTTTGATCAGAATATAACTAAGTTGGCAAAAATCTTCACACTCAAGATGGTTCGAATTTGAGACTGAAAAATAATAATAGTATGGAAGTGAAATGGATTCATGCATCCAGGGCCAGGGGTTCTGGAGTGGACTGTCCATGTATTCAGTCATCAGAGAGCTAAATTAGGCACAGCATCCTTTTTTCCAGAGAAGATCCTCATTTTTAACAGCTGTATGGCACACAGGCACAATATCTCATTCCCACCACCAGCATAGGCTCTCTCGGTGAGGACATGAAAGAGAGCCTTCAGTCTCCCTCAGAGGAGACCAGAGGACAGGATCAGAATCCAAAATGACCTTGACAGATTAGAAAGCTGGGCAAAAACTAACAAAATGAATTTCAACAGGGACAAATGTAGGATACTACACTGGGGCAATAAAAATGAAATGTACAGATATAGGATGGGTAACACCTGGCTTGATGGCAGGACATGCAGAAAGGATCTAGGAGTCTTAGTGGACCACAAGCTGAACATGAGTCAGCAGTGTGATGCAACAGCTAAAAAAGCCAATGTGATTCTAGGTTGCATTAATAGGAGTGCTCTGTTGTGTGGGCTGACCCCCACCCCCACTTTCCTCTCTCCGGCAGGCAAAGATGTTTTTGTTCAAGCAGACTTTTAGCTGCACAAACTATCAAAACCCACACATTTCTTTATGTTTGTGATGGAAATAATTTGGTATATTAAACATTTGAATGTAAGAGAGAAACCAATGGATTCTTCCATTCCTCACTGCACTCACAGCAGCTGCTCAATCACACCAAATGGCAATGTTGGGACTGCAGTCTGTTACTCCAAAGAAAAACTGCTAAAGCCAGGGTTTTCTGTGTGGTGTGGGGCAAACAAGTGCAGGAGAGCTTATAAATGCCATCCTTTCCTTTGAAGTATTTGATAACTGACTTTTATAGCACAAACTAGTAAAATTCTCCTTGCTGCTTGGGATGACAAGATGGAAAATGAAGCTACTATAAGACAAGGTATCTCACCCAGGGATAATCTGACAATCTACCTGTTTTTGTTTTTGTTAGTAGGGATGTAAAACTTCACATTCTTCATCCTTGTATGCAAGATACTTACATCCATAGTATTTTCCCTGCTGTGAGAGATTATGAAGATCTCTGGACAGTATTTTCCCAATTTTCACAGTTTGAAAAGTCTTCTAGGGAATTATTCTGCATAGAAATACACATTGTTTTTCTATATAAAAGAAGACAGTGTTTTCTGACCAAACCCACTGGCTGAGATCCGACACCAGACTAGCATAGCATAAATCTGCACTCATATAGTTTCATGGTGGTTTCACTATCTTTCTGCTAAATAAAAATTTTGTGAAACAGATTTGTGTTATCTGCCAGTATGCCTGCTCATTGTCCCATTGTGTAGTGGGGAATGCAGTAACAAAATAAAAACAAAACAAAACAACAAACCCAACCCTAACAATCTCTTACCCTCTCAAGTCACCCCAAGTCTGCTGCCTGAGGTATCTACCATATCCTGTAAATCATAAGGTTAGGCCTATTAAAATAAGACCTTCAGTGTCAAAGAATGATGGGAGTTGAAGTCCAGCACATCTAAAGGCAAGGTTGGAGAATGTTTGTAAAGTGACACAAGGGTGTGTTTCCCATTATTCCCCCCTCCCCTCAGACTTCCTTTCATATATACCGTGATATGCTGTCAGTAAGCAGGCTTCTACCTGTCAGTGACAGCAAATAATCAGCACACTCCCTGTTTCTTGCACCATCACAAACAATACTGATAGCAAGGTCAAAGTGGAAGTAGTCAACATTTAGGGGACTGGGCAGTGTAGCCCACTTATCCACAAAGCCACTAGTAAAATTCCGCTCATGCCAAAAGGAGGCAAATAGGAAGCCAAAGGAGTGTGGAAAGGAGGCTAATATATGTACAATTCAAAGTGCATTTTGTACAAAAATATATGTTCCCATAATGAACCTGCACCTAAAGGAATCTGATTCAAAATGTGACTGCATTTTCTTCCATCAGGAACCATCAGAGGAGAGCTGATCAGTGGTCACAGAAACAAAGAGTTTGAAGAGACCACAAGGGCCATACAGTTCAACCCCCCTTCCATGTAGGAATACACTGGCTAACTGGTAGTAAATGCCTTTTACTAGTTGTTGAGTGCAGGTGCATAGTTAACAAAATAGATGTGTACCTGTGCATTACTTCTTTAATAGGAAATTGGGTACCAGAGGCAAAAATAACACTGAAAGAATAGGGAGAACTTTCTACACCACAAAAAATAAGAACAGTTCAACATTTTCCAGCAAACTTTATCCAAAGCTAACCATATGCTCATGTGAAATGAAATAACCAGGTCACATAAACCTGCATTAGTAAAACAAAAACATGTTGAATCTTCCAGAGAACACTTGAAAGCTTTCTACAAAATTTATTCAGGGATGATTTTTTTCTTTCTCTGGCTGCCATTTTCCTTATGATTTCCATTTTGTTGACCATATTTCTAGATCTATGCTTCTGTAATATGCTGGAGATAACTGGTGAAGCAGAGTTATCTGCTTTCCCCTTTTCACTCTGTTTTACTGTTCACACATACCCAATAAAGGATTCTGGAAGCAGCTACTGTTTACCTTGTGGTGTTGTGGGCAGATGTGCCCACAGCTGCAGTAGAATTGGCTAAAATTCTTCTGCAGCCCTTTCCAGATTAGCCTTCCAGATACAAAACAAAAACAAATTTACCTGCAATTTTATTGAATTTGTATTTGTAATTTTAGTATATTCTGTTGTTTAATTTCTATTTTATTGTTCTTTGTTGTTTTTATGATTGTGGGGAGGGATGGAATATGGGATTTTTTTAAAACTTTGAGCTTTTATTGTTATAATATTTTATGGTTATAATTATGCTGTGCTCGATTCCCTAGGGAAAAGGTAGAATATAAATAAATTCGATGATGATAATGATGATGATGAGAAATGTGCAATGTCACCTAGTACAAAGGGTTAGCTGAGGTCCTTCCGCAGAAAACAATCCTCAGATGACATAGCAAACACCTTTGATTGATTGAGAAAGTCGAGAAGGTTTTCAAAGGTTATTTCACAGATTAACAAACAACCATTAAATCAACTTAGAAAAGATGCTACTAGAGCTGTGTTTTCTTATATATGCATCCATTCATGGCAGATTCATATTACATTTGTTATCAGTGGCAGCTGGTGGCTTCTACATAAGCAAGGTGGTGAATCTACTTTAGGTTTTAGTTCATACTTTAAAGGAGGCATCCAAGTTGTTGAACCCTATTCTCAAAATAGGTTCAGCACTTTGGATAGCTCCTTTCAAGCTCAGATGAAAACCTGGAGTGGGTTCATTGCTCTGTTGACATGGAAGCAGCTATGGGGCACAAGATGCCATCTCAATGCTGGGAATAGCTGTAACTACTACATTTAGTGAGAGTAGATACTTGAGACATGGAAGTTGGAATCTGACAGTATTTTTTGCCCTCTCAATGAGAAAAAGTGAGCCTTTGGATCTTATCGCAGCAGCCTTCTGTCTTGCTGCAATAGTGTTAGTTCAGGGAATAGAAACATTCCAGTTTGGGAATGTTCCTTATCGCAACCCTCTTGAATTGTGCTGCTTAGGTGGTCCATAGTCATGCAATCGGTCTTCTTTACCAGTGCCATAACTCTGACTTTCTGACCTATGCTCTACCTAGGGTGCCTTTCAGTATTTTTTTTCTTTTTCTTTTTGCTATAATTTCACAATTACGGCAATATGATGGGAGATAAAAAGAAAAGAAAAGAAATAGAAAATGAAAGGAAATAAATGAGGAGAATCACACCCACAGATGCCCCATGACTGCCAGCATCTCACTACACCAGTGGAAGAGACCTATCACATAGTGGGCTGTCATGAAAAGGTAGCAAGATAGAGAGCCATTGATAGGTTTCCCTCATCAGTGAAGGGTAGCACTCCGACAACAAGTTGAATACAAACTGGCAACATAATGGAGACAACGTTGTGTGATAAGGTACAGCCATATACATTATAATATAGCTGCAATCACACTATAAGCTTCATGTGATAAAGTCCTTTGAGCCAAGTACTCAAAGGAAAGTGAAAGATGCATCCAATCTCCATAACCTAGGCATAGGTGCACAATTTAACACAAGCTACTTTTTCTAATATATGGGTGAGAAATGAGGGGGCTTCAAAATGTTGAACTACAACTCTCATCAGCATTCACCATTAACTGGACACCAGCAACACCTGGAGGCCCACCTTTTCTCACACCTGCCCTGATGTTTCTGAGTATCAAGCTCCTCCAACCAAGCTCAGTGTGGAGAAGTGTTGCTACCTATAAAAATAAGACCTTCATTCCCTTTGGGAAGCTTATAAATTGGGAGAAAGGAATATATCATTTAAAAATGAGGGGGTATATAATTTTAAAATAATTACCTACAATGCTTTCATGGCAGCAGTAAACAACAACAAAAACAACAACTCAACAGTCACAACCAACAGTCAGAAGATCAAAATATGCCCTTAAATCCCTGTGTAAAATCTGTCATTTCAAGGAAGAAATAAACTCTTCCCTGATACCCCTAGCCATTAACTCATATTCCTTCTGAAGGTTTGAATAATTTCCCAACATGGAAGGGGAATGTTGTAACAGCAAGCAAGCAGGTTGGGGAGAATATGAATTTATTTGTTTGCTTTAGTACCCTGCCTTCTTATAAAATATTCCCAGTATGACAAAGAGCAATAAAATTTACATTAAAAAAATCTAGAGAACAAACAGTATTGAAACATTTGAACACCAAATGAGACCATGTAGAAGTATAAAAATAGCAGCAAGTTAAGACATTACTAAATTAAAATATATTTATTAATATAAGTTAAAGCACAAAGCCATAGAGAAGACAAATTACCTTTTCAAGCTGAAAAGCTATTTTAAATAGAAGGAACTGCATGTTGGTAAAACGCCATCAAAAGCAGAGGACAGATGAAGTTTGTTATGAAGTTTCAGAGTCTCAGCAAAGTTATGGTAAAGTTATAATAAAGTCAAAAAATAACTTCCAACCAGGTATTAAATATCAATATAAATACAGGTGGCTCTCATTTTATGTCAGGGTTGTATTCCTGGACTCACAATATAGATTGACTTTGACATAAATTGGGGGGAGCCAGTTTCACAAGGAATTACTAGAGACTAGGGGATGCATTCTGATAGAGCTGAAGTAGCCACAAAACTACTTTACTCAATTTTAAATAGGTTTCAGTGTATATAATCAGAGCTTCCTTTTTCCAAATTAGGGGGGGCGGGAAACTTCCCTTCCAGACAACAAGACTCTGGTTGTTCGACTCTCCACCTAAATAAGCAGAGAAAACCATTCCAACCACCGCAAATCAAAATGATTTCAGTTTCTTCATCCCCCCTCATGTGCCTGCTTCTAAGCAGGCAAAAGACACCCCTTCTTCTGAAGCAAAATTCCAACTTATTCATCTCCCTCATGCCCCTGTTCGAAGCAGGCAAAGAAAATCCTTTCCTTCTAGCAACCCCAAAATCTCAGTTGCTTTCTCCTCCTCTCGACTCCCCCAATTTAGGTTAAAAACAACAACACAGCACAATCTTTTCTTACCACTCATACCTCCACACCAAAACTCCACACAAGCTTACACTCTCACCTCATGCTCCTCTTTCTCTCACCTCTCCCTCCTTGCTCTCCCACTTCCCTCAAATGCACACACATGCTGGGAGAGCTCTACATTGCGGATGAGTGGCTCCACTTTGCGACTGGCTCCAGCTCCTTTCCACAAGATATTTTCAGAGGCAGTGTTGTCCTTAACATGGGGAACAGATTATGGAACTTGGTGCTACTAGGAAACCATTGTGGAAAAGAAATTCACATTCCCAAAGAGAGATTAGATGTCAAAATGTCTTAAATTTAGTCTGGCAGTATGGCAGGCTAAATGGTCTTTATGTTCCATTCCAGCACCATGTAGATGGTAATTGTAGCCAGTGGATACTTTTAATGTGGAATGGTAGTTTACATGAGAGCTTCAGTTGGATAGATTCTACAGGTGTATTCCAGTAACCAGACAAATATCAGACTCAATGACTCTATTACTAGCAGCTATCCGCTTCAAGGGACCAGTACATATGAAATTAACTAGCAAAGGATACAATATCACATCCATATTACCTAAATAACTTATAATGGCATGGTTCTTTATACCTGCGATTTCCCAGTATTTTGGAGCTTGAAAGCCTTTAACACAATCATGTGAAACCAAAAGGTGGTGGCTTTTTGTTGTTACTATTAATTGATATGGCAATGGTTACTTCAGAAAAGCATCTGACATCCATTTAAGGGATTCCCACAGACATTTCAGAAGCATACATACTAATATGAAGAGAAATATAAGGTGGAGCTGTCCAAAAGTGCCTCTGGGCAAGAAACAAAACAAAACAAAACAAAACCCAACAGGCACAAAGGTTGCACAAGTTCACAAAATACTCCAGTTTCCTTGCCTCCTAGGGAAAGAAATGTCCCTGTAAATATAAATCTCCAAGGAGCAATAGTGCTGCATAATGGCCAGCAGGCTGGCAAAACATACTAAAGTGTTTTCATCTCCTTCTTCTCAAACCAAATTTAGTTTCTTAAAAAAAAAAATCAGAAACCCAAAACTCTTCTTCCCAAAACCATGACCCACTAAATACTCATGCACATCTGACTAGAATCTGTATGGATGAACACACACACACACACACACACACACACGTATATAATTTTGAAATGAATAGGTGGCAGCAATATATAAAACTGGACATTGTGAGGCCCACAAAGTAAAGTTGTAAGCCACTTTGAGACCCATACTAGGAGAAAAGTAGGGTATAAGTTAAATAAACAAACTTTGCCTTAACAAAAGGGATGGTATACTGTAAGCATATCCCTGTTCCCATTTGTAAAATGTGGAAGGGTATGCTGAGGTAACTATTGTTAAGTATCAAAAATGTAACCCAAAAAAGTGACTGCTACTACTCACAAGTTAGGACACTGGTGCTATTTCTTAAAACAGAAACTTGTATTCAGCTTCATTTTGGCTGATAAATGCTATAATTTCTGTCTTAGAAATATGGGCAGAACTGGCAATAGAGGTAGGCATTTTCAGGCATATGCCAAGACCTACATCCTATTGAGGGGCTGACCAGAGCCTCCTAGGGCCCTTTCACACTATACAGCTATAGCTATATGAGCCCATTTTAACTAACGGTCATGGCAACATCCTATGGAATCCTGGGATTTGTAATTTGGTGGGTCACTATAGCTCTCTTGCTGAGAATTCTAAACTACTTTCCCTAAAGTACCAATTTCAGGATTTCACTGGATGCTGTCATGGCAGTTAATGTGGAATCACAGCTCTGTATAGTGTGAAAAGGCCTCTTTAGTCCTATCTTTCCTCACTGTTTCTGGCAGGGCAGGAAAGCAAGGAGCAGAGTAAAATGATGGAGCTGTAGCCTATGCTTCTCTTTCCCTCCATTTCTGCCTGGTTACAAAGACTGCATTAAAAGAAAAAAGGCATACAAGTGTGTAGATTGCCTCAGAAAAGAAGAAATGGTCTACAGGAACCAGAGCATGGAAAGTTATTTTTTAAAAAAATAATTTGTTTCCATTGCTGTATGTAAGTAGGAATTTGTTGCTGCTACTTGTTGCAATGTTAGAAAAGTATCTTGTTATGTTACTTAATGGCTTTACCTGTTTATTTTTCATTTCATAGAATCATACAGTTGGAAGAGACCACAAGGGCCATCTAGTCAACTCCCTGCCCTGCAAGAATACAAAATCAAAGCATTCCCAACAGATGGCCATCCAGCTTCTGTTAAAAAACCTCCAAAAAAGAAAACTTTTATAACAGAGGCTGGATTTCATTTCATTATTTTTATTTGTGTGGCAGGAGGACACCCTTTAATCATGAAAAAAACATTTTTAAAAATCCTGTCAACAGGTCTCCAAAATGTCTAAAAACATTCCTAAAATGCCATTTTAAAAGAAGCTAGAAATACCACTCACCATTACACCATTAAGTGATTTTATTCCCATGTGCTCTACTATTGCTAATGTATAGTGCTGGCAATAATATTTGAGAACTCCTGGAGAACAGGAGAAGTCCCAGCAGACTGGAGGAGGGCAAACGTTGTTCCCATCTTCAAAAAGGGGAAAAAAGAGGATCCCAACAACTATCGTCCAGTTAGTCTGACATCAATACCAGGGAAGATTCTAGAACAGATCATTAAACAGAGAGTCTGTGAACATTTAGAAGGCAATGCCATAATCACAAAAAGTCAACATGGGTTTCAGAGAAACAAGTCATGCCAGACTAATCTGATCTCTTTTTTTGATAAAGTTACCAGCTTGCTAGATGAAGGGAATGCTGTGGACATTGCATACCTTGATTTCAGTAAGGCCTTTGACAAGGTTCCCCATGACATTCTTGCAAACAAGCTTGTAGAATGTGGGCTAGACAAGTTAACTGTTCAATGGATTTGTAATTGGTTGACCGGCCGAACCCAAAGGGTGCTCAGCAGTGGCTCCTCTTCGTCTTGGAAAGATGTGACCAGTGGGGTGCCACAGGGTTCTGTCCTGGGCCCAGTGCTATTCAACATCTTTATCAATGACTTAGATGAGGGAATTAGGGGCATACTTATCAAATTTGCAGATGACACCAAATTGGGAGGAGTAGCTAATACCCTAGAGGACAGGATCAAAATTCAGAATGACCTGGATAGACTGGAGAGCTGGGCCAAAGCTAACAAAATGAAATTCAATACGGAGAAATGTAAAGTACTGCATTTAGGGCGGAAAAATGAAATGCATAAATATAGGATGGGAGAGACCTGGCTGAATGAGACTACTTGCGAAAGGGATCTAGGAGTCCTAGTAGACCACAAGTTGAACATGAGCCAACAGTGTGATGCGGCAGCTAAAAAGGCCAATGCAATTTTGGGCTGTATCAATAGAAGTATAGTGTCTAGATCAAGGGAAGTAATAGTGCCACTCTATTCTGCCTTGGTCAGACCTCACTTAGAATACTGTGTCCAGTTCTGGGCACCACAATTCAGAAAGGATATTGACAAATTGGAGCGTGTCCAGAGAAGGGCAACTAAAATGGTGAAAGGTCTGGAAACGATGCCTTATGAGGAGAGACTTAGGGAGCTGGGTATGTTTAGCCTGGAAAAAAGACGGTTTAGAGGCGATATGATAGCCCTGTTTAAGTATTTGAAGGGATGTCATGCTGAGGATGGAGCAGGCTTGTTTTCTGCTGCTCCAGAGACTGGAACACGGAGCAATGGGTGCAAGCTCCAGGAACAGAGATTCCACCTCAACATGAGGAGGAACTTTTTGACAGTAAGAGCTGTTTGGCAGTGGAACACACTCCCTCGGAGCGTGGTGGGGTCTCCTTCCTTGGAGGTCTTTAAACAGAGGCTGGATGGCCATCTGTCGGGGATGCTTTGATTGTGATTTCCTGCGTGGCAGGGGGGTTGGACTGGATGGCCCTCGTGGTCTCTTCCAACTCTGCAATTCTATGATTCTATGATTCTATGATTCTCATTGACCAAAAAATGGTAACCTTTTACAGGTAGCTGTACTCCTTATAATGGAAGTGGAGGCCAATTGAGGCCAAGTTAGTCAAAGGACCACCCAAAACTTTGAGCAGCTGGGAGTGAATATAGTAGCATACTGTGCCTTCCCCACATACATTTACTAACTCACTTAACACAACTGTCAGTTTTCCCTATCATATTCATGAATGAAGTAGACAGTTTCCATCCATGAATGCCTTTTCAGAGGGTTAAATAGCACATTCTGTGTATGGTACTCTGGATGAAAAATATGACATTTTTTGCAACCCAAAGAAAGAAAAATGTTCAGCTTTGGCGCATCTGAGAGAAGATAAGGCATCCTGAATCTCACCCTTCTCTTGAAAACTCTGATCACTTGCATTGTGTGAAAATTCACATATCTGCTGGATATGAAACAGATTTTCATGAAAGTCCAATATGGACGGAACGGCTTAATGATGTTTAAAGGCAAATAGAGAGTGATCACATACTAGAAATTCCCATGCTCCATTTCTCGGAGTGGAGAAAAATGGCAGGACAGAAATTCTCTACCATATTTGTGGGCAGGTTTTTCCCCTCTAATACATTTCTCCAGCAATCTCTCTGGGGTGGGGCTCATCATTAGTAGCAGCAGTAGTAGTAGTACTTGTTTGTTTTGTTCTAAGGTGATTGGTTGTAGGGATGGTAAGAATCCTTTAAAATATTCAAAAAAAAAAATCTGAAAAATCAGTTTTTCTAGTGTCAAAAAATCCTGATGAGAAGAATCCTGGAATGACAAGAATTGTCAGGGTTTGGGACTTGTGCTGCGCAAAATCCACATGCGGTTGATTTGCATAAAAAACAGCATTTTCTATACAGGAAACAGCTTTTTCTGCTCATGAAATAATATTTCTATGTAGAAATATATTATTTTCTCTGTATAAAATATGCAAATGTGTGCATTTTCTGTGCAGAATCATGAACAGAACAAGTACTGAATTGCAAATAGTTTTAGAAAACTGTGTGGTTTTTGAATATTTTTTCATAGCAGAAAGAAAATTACTGAAATTACTCATTGCTTCCTTCAAGAAGAAACCATTAATTGATTGATTGATTCATACCTCACTCATCAGCCACAAAGGTTCCCAGAGTGGCTTACAAATTGTTTAAGCAATAGCAATTTACACATCTACACCACATTAAGCTGTTTCCAATCTGTGTTAGCTAATTGCCCCCACAAGCCTGGTACTCATTTTACCAACCAATGAAAGGATGGAAGCCTGAGTGAACCTTGGAGCCCTTGGGATTGAACTTGCAATGTGGTAGCTTGTAGTACTGGCATTTAACCACTGTGCCACCAGGGCTCCCTTAATGAAGAATTAATTCCTAATTGGTTGTCTTTTCTTAGGTTTTGGTACTGCATCAGCAGCTACTGTATGTGGTCAGCCTGGCCACAGTTCTGCATTTCTCAGTGTCCTAGGCTGAACATTATTCTAGGTGTGTGTAGAATGACCTTGCAACTATATTGTTGAGTTGTGCTTTGATGAATGGGTATGAAGCAGTGAGTGGGGATAGCAGAAGGTGGCAATGTGATGGGGGTGTGGGGAAGGGCCTCTGTGAGTGAGAGGGTTTTCTTTTTTTAAAAAAAAGAGAGACAGTTGAGGGTTGACTTTTGAGAGAGACAGTTGGATGAATCAGTTGAGTGACTCAGTGGGGAGTGAATACGTTCTGAGCATCTGAAGTGATTGAAGGTCAAGGTCTGATGCAACTTAGTTGGAATATTATTGTATAGTTGGAAACCAGCACTGGAACTTATTGAAGCTTTTACAATTCTAATTGATATAATGAATAATGCTAACTTGTTTGTTAATTTCTTAACTCTGACTCAGACTGGATTTATTCACCCTGGAATAAGGGGTGGTCATGCTCATCTTTAAAGAAACCACTTTTGAATAGACCAGTCCACATGAAGATCACCTAGAGGCCCAGAACCCAAATCCAAAAAGGGATTGAAAAGGGGGACCATAGGGCAAGGTGACTGTTACAGGCACCCAAAGCTAGGAACTGCAGGACCAGCCTGGTCGGGTCAACATCACAGGTCAAATGGTCTATGTCACCAATAAATAAATAAATAAATCAGTGAGTGAGTAAGTGAATGAATGAAAAATAAATAAAGTCAGAGAATCAGAGTGTGTATGCATGTGGTGTTGCAACTGTCAGAATTCCCCAGTCAGCATGATCACTGGCTTTGCTGGGAAGGGGATTCTGAGAGATGCAGTCCCAAAAAATAATTTATCCAGTCTCCAGCATTCTGTAAAGTGGCATATTTGAGGGGAGTGTAGAACCAAAAGAAAAATCTGAGGCTTTCCCAGAGTGTCCAGAATGTTCTGAGAAATTTCAGCTCAGCTTTCAAATTGCAGAGACCAGGAAACAAGTATAATTTTGAGATAGCTTAGAAGTGTGATAAGAACTGGCTAGTTCTATTACCATGCAAATCTTGCCAGGCACTTGAAAGATATTCAAATATTCCTTAATCCATTTCAGCTGCTTTCTATTATGCACTGCAAAAACAAGTAAACAAGCATCATCTCCATCACCACCCAGAGACAATCTCATAAATCTATGTTTTATTTTTTAAAAAAGCATTGAACAGTTTCTATTCCAAATAATTGCATGCTTGAAATTCAGAAGATCAATGGAATAATCTTACAATGCTTCTAAAGCAGGGGTGAGAATTGTGCAACCTTGCAATTGAGCTGCAAGTTTCAGCAGCCTTAGGCAGCATAAGCAACAGAGAGGAATGCTGGGAGTTGAAGTCCATCACTGACTGGAGGGCCACACAAGTCCCACCTCTGTTCTAAAGTATTATTTCTGTTACATATGTTAATAGATTTATGATAGTGAGTCATAGATTCATCGGGGTCACAATGCTCTGTATTTCATGTTCACTGAGTTTCCCAACTTTTGCAGGATGAAAATGTGGTGTCAAGGCACTGTCAAGGGGAAGAGATATGGAAATACTGAGTTCTTATTTTACTGAATCTTGGTTATCTTTGCCAATTGTGTATTTTAAACTGTTCGTTACTTCCATAAGGACCTTGAAAGAAGTTTTGCTGATCGTGATAACACCTAGGGCTTTATTGTATTACACTGTTATAACACTATTGCTCCACTTTAACTGCTATGGCTGCCTCCTGTGGAATCCTGGGATTTGCAATTTAGGGAGGGGCATTTAGAACTCTTAGCCAGAGAGCTCTTAGATTTCACTAAGCTACAAACCTTAGAATTCCACAGGAGGCAGCGATAACAGTTAAAGTAGAATAATAGTGCTATAACAGTGTAGTGTGATAAGGCTCTGTATGGTCATGTACTAATGCCCAGCTGTTGGGCATTGGAAAGATCAAAAGGATTCCTCAGTCCATTTAGACCCAAAACATGTTCACTCAGAAGCGGAGCTCTGTAAAGTTCATTTTGGGGAAAACAAAAATCCCCCCTACTGCACAAAGGATTCACCAAAACAAAAGGTGTATACACACATTGCACAATTATAGCATTTTGATACCACTTTAACTGACATGGCTCTGTGCTATGGAATTCTGGGATTTGTAGTTTGGTGAGGGACTTTGAATACTTAGCCAGGAGAAACTATTGCTTAGGTCAGTGAGTTCTAAGTTCTTTACCCAGATTACAAAACCCAGGATTCCATAGCACAGAGCCATGCCAGGTAAAGGGTACATCCAGACTGACTGAAAAGATTTTGTTCCTGTTTTTTCCAATTTTATACTGGCTTAAAATAAACTGACCTGGGAAGCTGGTATTAAAAGTCTTTGATTGTACTGGGAGCTGCCAGAAAATAATCTGGGATAAACAAAGCATGTATAGATCTCCAAAATAAAATCATAAAGAACAGGGACAAAATCTCGGTCATTCTTATCTTTTTAATCAGTCTGGATACACCCAAAGTGGTATAAAACTGCAATAAATTGTGGAGTAGGGATACAGCCAAAGACTCTTCCAGGCTCTGATCAGAAGTAAATGCCAATTGTTAGTTCCAAATAGATTTATTGAATCAGTGCAACTTGTATAAGTTCCCAAATTCCCCTTAAATCAGTGGGGTCTGTTCCAGATGAGTCTAACAATTGGGTTGAGGCTATTGGGTTCTATAGGACATATTCCCTAGAAAGTGAACAAAAGATTGAGCTAGCTTGAGACTTCCAAATGAAAATCAGATGGAATAAGTCTGTGATCCTATGCAGACCTATTGGAAACCAACTGGACCCAGTGGCATATTTAGAATCATAGAATCATAGAATTGCAGAGTTGGAAGGGACCACAAGGGCCATCCAATCCAACCCCCTGCCACGCAGGAAATCACGATCAAACCATCCAGCCTCTGTTTAAAGACCTCCAAGGAAGGAGGCCCCACCACACTCTGAGGGAGTGTGTTCCACTGCCGAACAGCTCTTACTGTCAAAAAGTTCCTCCCAATGTTGAGGTGGAATCCCTGTTCCTGGAGCTTGCATCCATTGCTCCGTGTTCCAGTCTCTGGAGCAGCAGAAAACAAGTCTGCTCCATCCTCAACATGACACCCCTTCAAATACTTAAACAGTGCTATCATATTGCCTCTTAACCGTCTTTTTTCCAGGTTCAACATACCCAGCTCCCTAAGTCTCTCCTCATAAGGCATGGTTTCCAGACCTTTCACCATTTTAGTTGCCCTTCTCTGGACATGCTCCAATTTGTCAATATCCTTTTTGAATTGTGGTGCCCAGAACTGGACACAGTATTCCAGGTGAGGTCTGACCAAGGCAGAATAGAGTGGCACTATTACTTCCCTTGATCTGGACACTATAGTTTCTATTGATGCAGCACTGGCCTTTTTAGCTACCACATCACACTGTTGACTCATGTTCAACTTGTGGTCTACTAGGATTCCTAGATCCCTTTTGCACGTAGTCTCATTCAGCCAGGTCTCCCCCATCCTATATCTATGCATTTCATTTTTTCACCCTAAGTTCAGTACTTTAACATTTCTCCATATTGAATTTCATTTTGTTAGCTTTGGCCCAGCTCTCCAGTCTATCCAGGTTATTTTGAATTTTGATCCTGTCCTCTAGGGTATTAGCTATTCCTCCTAATTTGGTGTCATCTATAAATTTGATAAGTATGCCCCTATTTCCCTCATCCAAGTCATTGATAAAGATGTTGAATAGCACTGGGCCCAGGACAGAACCCTGTGGCACCCCACTGGTCACATCTTTCCAAGACGAAGAGGAGCCACTGCTGAGCACCCTTTGGGTTCGGCCGGTCAACTAACTTCTAAAGAAGACATGTCTAGAGGTGCAGTGTAGAGATGTGAGTGCATTTTTACTTTTGTTTTCTCTTTTAGAGGGGAAGCAGGATTAGGGCTATGTTATCAGGAATGAGGATTTCCCCACCCTTTTCCATGCTGTGGTCTTAATGTATATCATACTCCCCAAAAGTGCTACTAGGAGGAAAGATTCCATCGGTAACAATGGAAGCTTTCATCTTTGGGTCTAACAAAAACACATCCCACAGCTACTATAGCCTTGCAGCCTGATCTCTGCGATATTTGTGGGAACTTTAGGAAGAAGCATGTGGTGTTGTTGATGTGCTTCTCTTGAAAGACTCCTAGAATTCCACTGAGTTGACTCATGCTGTCAACATTCTCAGTACTTTTGACACTGGGACAGGGAACCTGATGCCTCATGTCCTCAAAGTTTCCACTTTTTCCCCTGTTAAAGCACCTATGCATTTTAGTCATTCATGGTAGACAAAGCTTCAACAGGAGTTGCTTTTCCTAGTACACTTCCACAAGGGAAAGACCTCCTTCTGTCAAGTTCTTCCTAATTACCTATTTGCTAAAGGACAGGCAAACATGATTTTTGAGAATGTAGGGAGTGGGATATTCTTGAGCCGTATTGAAGTACTTACCATATTTTAAAAGAAACAAAGATACTCATAAAACAGACAGTTTTTTGGGGGGGTTTAGGATTATGGAGCATTTCAATTAAACTAGCTATACCCAGTGTAATATAAACCCTTCCCCCCAAACACTACACCCCCTCCTAGCAGTACACACTCCGCTCCCCCATGCAGCCCCCATGCCATCCCCCATGCCTGTGCCACCCTCCCTGTGCCCTCCCCGCTCCTGCACCACGCTTGCGCCACCCTCCTGTGCCTGTGCCACCCTCCCCATGTTTCCCAACACCCTTCCTGCTCCTGTGCTGCCCTTGCTCCACCCCCGTGCCTATGCCACCCTCCCTGCATTCCCCCACACCCTCTCCACTCCTGCACTGCCCCATGCCACCCTCCCCACTTTCCCCTGCACCCTCCCTGCTCCTGCACCACCCTTGTGCCACCCCCTGTGCCCACGCCTCCCTCCCCATATTCCCTGTGCCTGTGCCACCCTCACGCTGGCCCCACTCCCACGCCACTCTCCCTGCATTGCCCTCCCCATGTTCCCCCATGTCTTCCCCATGCCTGTGCCACCCTCATGCTGCCCTCCCTGTGCCTCCCTCTCCACATTCACTCACACCGGCACAGCCCCCTCATGCCCTGAACCACACTCCCCATGTACCCCACACCCTCCCCATGCCTGTGCTGCCTCCCCGTGCCTGCACCACCCTCCCCAGGCCACCCTACCTACGTTCCCCTGTGATCTCCTGTGCATATGCTGCCCTCATGCTGCCCACCCCCTCACCCACCCCCTGCGCCACCATTCCCTCATTCCCCCACACCCTCCCCAAACCCACACCGCCCTTGCGCCACCTCCACACATCCATGCCGCCCTCCCCAAATTCCCCCACGCTGCCCCCCATGCCTGCACCACCACCACCATGGATCCCTGCTGCCCTCCCCATGCACTGCCCTCCCTGTGCCAACCCCTGCATCCCAAGCCGGCCTCCCCCCTGTGTGCACGCACACACACACACATGCTACTCACACCTCGTTTGCTGTAAAGGTCCACATGTTCCTGCCCCCAGTATGCTGATTGGCTGACCAACCAAGCTTTGATTGGTTGGTCAGTTTCCTAAGCAGCCAATCATCACAGTGGAAATGGCAACATATCCAAGAGAATTATATATATAGATTGATTGGAATGCCTCTTTATTTTTTCCAACATTTCTACTATAATGGTTCTCAGTGGGTTAGAGGTGACTTAATCATGCTTAATGAAAAGCCACTGAAAATCAATAGGACTGAAATTATGTGACTATGTACTTGTTCTACTTATTTCAATGGGTTTACACTAAGCATGTATGCAAAGCAATAATATTTACCTTTATATTTGTCGTTGTTGTTTGTTGTTGTTGTGCGCCTTCAAGTCATTTCTGACTTATGGCAACCCTAAGGGGGACCTATCATGTGGTTTTCTTGGCAGAATTTATTCAGAGGGGGTTTGCCTTTGCCTTCCTCTCAGGCTGAGAGAGTGTGACTTGCCCAAGGTCACCCAGTGGGTTTCTATGGCTGATCAGAGACTCAAACATGGATCTCCCTGTGTCTTAGGACTTTTTCAAACAGGGGGAAAAAAACCCGAGGAGGTAGGGAGAAGAATGGTGCTGTTGCACTTATACCGCTCCATTTTGGACTACACCATCCTCTTCCTGACCTTCCCCCGTGCTTCCTCCATGCTGCAGGCATGAAAAACGTGCTGTTTTTATTGATGGAAAACCCCAGTCAATAAAAAGCTGTGCGTGCAGCATGGAGGAAGCAAAGGGGAAGGTTGGAAGGAGGATGGTGCCATCTGAAATGGAGCGCTGTAAGCACAACCAAGCTGTTCTCCTCCTGACCTCCTTGTGGTTCCCCGCCCCTGTTTGAAAAAGTCCTTAGTCCAATACTAAAACCACTACACCACAGTGGCTGGCAAGCTTTTCTATTAACCACAGTTAGTAGTAGCTAGCCTAATTAAACAAATCCCCCATAAAACTAAATTTTACCTTATATTCTGCCATATAAGACGACTGGGCATATAAGACGACCCCTCAAATTTCCAACCAATAATCTAGGGTTAGGCATATATTTGCCATATAAGACCACCCCTCAATTTGGCTGGCTGGCTGACTGGCTGATGGAGCCTTGTCAGCTGATCCTCTCTGTTTCCCAACTCACGAGGATCTCCTCGTGAGTTCGGAAAGTGAACAGGATCAGCTGGCAGGGTTCTCCCAGCCAGCCAGCCAGCTGCAACATTCACCCCTCTCTTCAACCTTCCAGTCAAACTTGACTCGAAGGTGGAGGAAAGGGGCGAAAATGCCCAGTTTGCCTCAGCAGCCCCCTTCCCTCCGTCTGGGCTCCCTTCGGAATGGGGCCAAGGCAGGGGAATCAGGGCCGCCGAGCCAAACCATTAGATTTGCCACCTCTCCCCACCTTCCCAAGGTTGCCTTCCCAGCCGCCCCGATCCCTCCATCTGGCCTCCCTTCCCAAAGGAGCCAAGGCAGGGGAAGCGGGGCGGCTGAGCCAAACCGCTAGATTCGCTAGCGGTTTGCCTCGGCCGCTGAACACAGAGGCGATCGTGTGGCAGTCACAGCAAACCACAAAGTTCGCCCCCTTCTCTGTATTCCGTTGCTCCCCAAAGGGGGAGAAGGCAGAGGAGGGGGTGAATGAACTGCTAAACACTTTGCTTCACACACCCCCACCCCATCTCCTGCCTCTTCGCTCCGTTTGCAAAGTGGCAGGAGAGAGGTAGGCGGGCGAAGCAAAGTATATCCGGCGTGTAAGACAACCCTCAATTTTGGAGGGCATTTTTTAGTGCTCAAAACTTGCCTTATCTAGAGTCTTTTCTATTTAGCTTGTAGCTTATGTTTTTTGTTCATTGCCTTCTTCCTGACTATCTTTATCTTAACTATTTTTCTTCTCTTCTTTAGTACACTGTCCTTGTTTTTCATTTTCCATTTTCAATTCGTCTTTATATTCCATCTTCTTTTAAACTGAGCTATAGAACAGATGATGACGGAAAGAGAAAAATATATATAAAATTAATATCAAGATAGGAAGGAGAAAAGGAAGAGAAAAATTTGAAATATCCCAGACAGAAGGTGAAGTGAAGGAAGTGGTAGGTTGGCTGAAGGAATGTGAGAATGTGAGAGGGGTAAGACAAGATAGAAAGAAAGGAGAAGGTATGTGTGAGGGTATGAGGAAGTGTGAAGAAATGGAAGATAATTAAAGGTGAGGAAGGGAGAAAGAGAAGTAGAAGAAAGGAAGGAAGGAAGAAGTGAAAGAAGGGTGATGGGGATATGGGGTGGGTGGGGAGATTGCGATGGGTGGTGGATGGAGGGGAGTAAGGGAAGTGACTGAAAGAGTTGAATGTTTAAGACATTGTAAAGAAATAAAATGGTGAATGTAATAATTTCTATGTAATATTGCAGACTAAGACCTGTGAAAATAATTTTTTAAAAAAAAAAAAAACCTCGCCTTATACGCCAGAATATACGGTAAATACAACAAGGATACCTATAGACACAGATAGATTTTCTTTAATTTTGGAGCACTTCTAAAAGAGCTAAAAATATTAAATCGGGCAATTTAATATGGAAAGATACATGCTTTTGAAAATGTACCCAAAAAATCACCCTGATTTTAGAAGGTTTGCAAGGATCTCTGGACATTAGCAAAGACAGCAAAAATTGCGGGATTATGATGTCATGCTAGCACAAACGGGCCCTGCTATCGCATAATGTCATCATCTTTGCATGATTACTCCATGCTCCAGCTGCAAAAAAAAGACATTATTTCTAATCCACAGGACAAGCCATCAATACATCATCAATAGCACTTTTTTCATGGCATGGTAGCATGCGAAACCACATTCCATTGTAATCATGAGATTACAGCATGAATGTGTGGTCTTCAGCAAGAAAACCTCTGGGTGAGAACATGAAAATGAAGCACAGGACACTCTTTTTATGAACTGTCTAATTTAGTTTCAATATTTTTATGTGTTTCAATGCTTCTGTGTTCATTTACTTTGTTGATTAAGATGTTTTTGGAGTATTAAGCATGCTCGCATCTTCTCGTAAGAACTGCTAGAATCTCGCCCATGCTAAATGGTGGAAGTAAACTCCCATTCTTAAAGTGCTAGTGGCCATCATGTGATAATTCTGTGGCAATTCTTTTGCATGATTACAGCAACGTGCAATAATAAGTGTTATAATGCCACAATGTTTCTGCTATCCTCATTTGTGGGATTACAGCATTTTCAGATGCTTGTCTGATAACATCCTCTGAAATTTAAGATCTGGAAGTAAAATATGATTGAAATTCTTTGTTAACTTCTAACTTAGTGAACATTTTCCATTCTTCAGATTTAATAAAGACAGAAGAGCCTTGTCGGTTGGGTGGGGGGATCCTGACTGGCTTTAAATGTGTATGACTGAGGGCATATCTTGCACCTTTAACAGCAGTCTGATACAAGAAATCTGGAGAAGCTTCTCACAGCATAGAGATAAACATTATTATGCAAACTAACCAATTATGAATGTTCACAACATTCCTGCTACTAAATATACGTAGCACTTTTATGTGCAAAATGCTTTAGAGTCTTTACTTTTTGTTGTACAACTAGTCTGCAATGCAATGCTGTGCTTGGGCTAATAATCGTGTTTCCATGCTCCCCTTTAATGAAATGTCACACAACATTCAAATCATGGGAAACATTTTTGTTAAAAGAATTTGCAGGCTATTTTAGTGTGAGTAAGATAAAAGCAGATCACGACACTGCTGTGTGTTGGTTGGTGTTTTTTTTATTAAAGCTTCTAAAGTTCTCTGATTTGGAACTCTGTCTCATCTCTAACGCTCTTTGTATGTCTTTGGATCAAGAATGACTCATCCCTATTCCTGCAAATCTCCCACTCCTAGCAGCTAAATCTCCTTGAGAAACTCACGTGGGTGCTATATTTAAAGAAAATAGGTTGTAATTAAGCAAAGTTATTAATCACAATTATGATTCACTATAATGAGGGTAATCTGAGTATTCAATCCCCCCCCCAAAAAAAGCGTTAAGGCTGATGTATGTGCTTCAGCAGAGACCAACTTATGCTCAAATCCAATCTTACGCTTTCTGTAAAAGATTACCAAAATTTTAACAGAACATGTTGGAATGTTTGGAAATGAATACTATTTTGTTCAGATTGTTTCAAGTGTACCCGTGTTTCCCCATCATTCATGATCATACCAAAGACTAGATTGTTTAGAGAAAGATCTGTCCTAAGGAGTTTATTCAAGGCTTGATTTCAAAGTGCAGAAGGGATTGTCAGAAAGCAGTTTATGGGCTTGTCTAGATGGCCTATTTAAACCATCTTGCCCCCCTCTTGGACCCCTGTAGTCCAAATGATGCAGGGTTCTGGCCCCATTTCTCCCCGGGAACTCCTGATGACACCAGGGGCAAAGAGGGGGGTAAGAGGGGGTAAAGCCCATTAAACTGTTTCATCAAAATACCCAGGGGAAATTGTCTTATTTAGGAAAAAATGGATTGAGCCCTGTAGGAGCCCAGAAGTGCATACCAGCACACGTTGTACCCTCCAAAGCCAGTAAGGAGGCCTGCAGCATATGACCAGGGCTGGTCACATGCAAGGCATCTTGATCACATGCTGCGGGCCTCCTTATTGACTTTGGAGAGTGCAATGCAGATAGTGGTACCAGTGGCAGCAGAGACAGACCACTGCGTCCATGAAGACTCCATCCCGTTCTGTGAGGCCTGGCCCAGGGCCAGAATATACTGGTGGGAAGCTGGGATATTCTGCTCAGTGTAAATGATCCCTTTGTCAGCCTTCAAAGAATTTTTTGAGATAACTACAAAAAGTAAAAAAAAAAAATGCTGTATTTATTTAGGATCCTTTGCCCTGAATTGGCTTTCTGTACCATCAGTGTGCCTTCACAGGGGAGAGGATTAATTCTGACAGTATCCAGGATTATTATAAAGGGTGAAAATTAAAATAACCAGGATTATTGTACCTTTATGTATAAATCTATACCATCAAATGTTTTGCTTCACTTGGAATACTGGCTATAGCTCTGGCCATTCCAGCCCCAAAAGGATACTATAGAGTTAGAAGGGTACAGAAAAGAGGATTTTTTTAAAAAAGCATCAGAGGAACACCATGTAACAGGAGTGGAAACTGTGCAGTCTTCCAGCTGTTGTTGATGTGCAAGTCCCAACTCCCCAGCCAGCATAGCCCATGGTGAGGAATGCTGGGATCTGCAGTGCAATAACATCTGGTAGTTGTTGATGTGCCTTCAAGCTGACTCCAATTTATGGTGACCCTATCCTAGGGTTTTCTTGCCAATGTTTATTTAGAGGAGGTTTGCCAATGCCTTCTTCTTAGGCTAAAACAGTGGTTCCCAAACTTTGGTCCTCCAGGTATTTTGGTCCTCAACTCCCAGAAGTCCCAGCAAGCTTGGCCAACCATCATGAATTCTGGGAGCTGAAGTCTGAAACATCTGGAGCACCAAAGTTTGGGGACCATTGGGCTAAAAGAATGTGAGTTGCCCAAGGTCACCCAGTGGGTTTCCATGGCTAAACAGGGATTTGATCCTTGTTCTCATAGAGTTGGATAATACTCGAAGCACTATACTACACTGGCTCCCGACACTACACTGGCACTATACATGAAGGGCCACACAATTACCTCCTTCCCACAGCCTAACACAGAGAGGCTAAAAAGTTTGGAACTTTTCAGTCTCACATACACATGAAGGGAGAATGAAGCCATAAGGCATTATGTGGAGTCTAATGGTCAAGTGCTTTTAATGGACAAGTAGGCAAATTATAGCAGGGCAAAGAATTGTGTTGCCGATGGGATGGATGTGGCCCAAGGCTTCTTTGTGACCCCAGATACTCCTATCTCCCTAGCACCTCCCATCCAAAAGGGGGGGGGAATCACTGAAAAAAGAATTGTTGCTCATCAGAAGCACACATAAACTAAAGCAGGATTGTTTTTCAAATTTCTCACTTTACTGAATACTGTGATGCATATATCTACTGAAAATATTCATACAAAATAGATAAATTATGGAAAATTGTGTACATAAATGCATACATTAAGGAAAATAGCAGAAGATGGGTTTTTTTAAACAGATGTATGTGTCAGACACCGTTTCATTTTGTGTGTGAATTTTCATATACACAAAAATGCTTTTTTATGCAGACTTTATTAACAAAAAATAAATCATACATGGATGCAGAAACAGGATGGAACCAATTTGTGTATAATAAATTGTGAATCCTCTAGACAGTGAAACAGACAGATTCATCCATTCCCAATTGTAGCAAGCATTAAAATGCTAATAGTGACTAATTAGTCACTCAGATGAGCACCTAAACCTCAGGCAAGAGCTGGAGGAACCTCTCTCCCATTGTCTATTTGAGACATATGATTCTTCTCTGGTTCCTAAAGTCAAATCAATTTGCTAATTCACACTTGCTTCTCACATTTTAATAAAGATATGCTGTAGAAGCCCTGGCTGCTCCATCCATGATATCCTGACTGATCAGCCTTATTATTATCAGCCCTATGGATCAAGGTGGGGAACAACAGATTAAAATATAGCAAGAAATAGACACATTACACAGTTAAAAATATGAACATTAATTAAAAATATATAATCAGTTAAAAGAGTATAACATCAGTTTAAAAAGCATACATACATCCTTAGATGTGAGGATGCTGTCAAAGCACTCTCCTGTAACAAAAGGGTGATTGCCTATGTCTTTGGTAAGAAAACTCTGTCTTTGCCTGGAAAACTCTGTCCAGCACCACAGTTCAAGAATATCAACAAGCTGAAATTTGTCCAGAGAATAATGAAGGTGATCAAAGGTCTATAAACTAAGCCTTATATGGAACAGCTTAGCGAGATGGATATGTTTAGCTTGGAAAAGTGAATACTGAGAGATGACATGATAAATACCCAAAGGGATGTAATGTAGAAGATGGGTAAGCTTGTTTTCTGCTGTTCTGGATACTAGAACATTAACCAATGGGTTCAAATCACAAGCAAAGAGATTCCATCCACATCAGGGAGAACTTTTTTTATTGTAAGAGCTGTTCGACAGTGGAATTGCCTCAGAGGGTAATGGAATCTCCATCTTTGGTGATCTTTAAACAGAGGTTGGGTGGGCATCTTTCAGAAGTGCTTTATTTGTGTATTCCTTCATGGCAGAGGGTTGGACTAGATTGTCCTTGTGATCCCTACCAAGTTTAAGATTCTATGATCCAGATCCTTTGAGTCCTTCATTCAAACAGAATTAAACCAAACCTGCATGGTGGGACTTATGTTCATTCAGGCTGGGTCAAAGGATCCAAGACCTGTGCCAGACATTATAAGAATCTAGGAGCCAAGGGGTTAAAGCCCTCTTCCCTTTGGTTTAGAGGCAAATGGTGACTATCCCAGCTGGTAAGTCTGATTATGGCCTTGTCCAAGCTAAAACCAGACTTTGAATATGTAAATAGTGCCTGAATCATTAGGATGTCTATGATTTAGAATCTGCCAGAAGCTTAATGAAAACTGATTTTTGACACCTCCTATGGCCTTTTTCACTGGCCAGCTGCAAGAGGTAGATTGTAGTCACCATGAAGATGACTCAGGGTTGTCATCGTTGTAGCCTCCATCTACAGTATTTCCTTCCCTGCTTTCATTTTACTTGCCATCTATGCAATTACTGTTCATAAACAGTGTACTTTGTAAGGTCTTTATAAAAAACAATGGGAGGAAGGGGGCAATGTTAGATACACCCAAAAGATTCCTATTCAGCCCATGTCTGCAAAGTTCACTAATGGGTATCAATTAACTTAAATGGGGAAAAAACTGTAATAGCTACAGGCAACAAAAATATTTTGAAACAAGTGTGAGGAGACTAAGGCCTGAGGCCATTAGAAGGAACTTCCATGTTTCTTTGTTGATAAGTAGCAAAATGGAAATGGTGCTTTTCTGCAACCAAACCAACATCATCTTCAACAATATGTCACCAAACAGAACTATCTATGCTTGTGACAGTCTCCATGAATTGCCTCAGAAAGAAGGCTGAATAACAAATAATGTTTTTAGTTTTAAAAGCTTTAACTGACTCATGATGAACACCTTTCTTAATTAAATAAACATCTCATATAAAGAAGATTTACAAATGAGTGTACATGAAAGCTGAGCATAGCAGAAAATTAATTGAAAACACCTTCAGCAAAATTATTGGGATAGTCCAGCACACCAAATAATCAGGAATAAAAAAGCTATTAATAATTAAGAGTAAACATTGGCCAAGGTATAAAGTAAAACTGCTTAAGCTACACTTGGGGAATGAAAAATAGTGACAGCTTTTTCCTTTGGGTTAGCTGTAGTTTGATGTGACATACCAATACAAACAAGAGCTCAAAACCTAGAATAAAAGTGCAGTCTAACCAAAAGTAAGCATACACAGATTGTTGTTGTTATTATCTTTATTGATAATAAAGATCAATGAAGGTGAGTCAGAACTCGAGGCAGCTTACAATCTGAAACAAATACAGCATTGTTTTAAAAATTCAAAAGATCAACATTAAGACATATAATTTCCCACAAGGTGCCATCCTGTCCCCAATGTGCTTCAATATATACATGAAGCCGCTAGGAGAGATTATCCAGAGGTATGGGATGGGGTGTTATCAGTACACTGATGACACCAAGATATATTTCTCCATGCCTCGGTCTTCAGCTGGTATCTCTTCTCTTAATGATTGTCTTAAGGCAGTAATGGACTGGATAAGGGAAAACAAATTGAAGCTGAATCCAGATAAAATGGAGGTACTCACAGTAGCAGCCCCAAACCCAGGCATTGGGATACAATCTCCAGTTCTGGACGGGGTCACACTCTCCTCCAAAGACTATGTTCACAGTCTAGGGGTGCTCCTGGACCCGTTGCTCCAGATGATGAATCAGGTAAATGTGATGGTCAGGAGTGCCTGTTATCAGCTTTGGCTGATATGCAAGCTGCACCCTTTCCTGGAAATCAGGGATCCTGAGACCGTGGTATATGCTCTGGTAACCTCCTGTTTTGATTTCTGTAATGCACTCTACAGAGGGCTGCCCTCGTGCTTGGGCTGGAAACTTCAGCTAGTACAGAATATGGCAGCCAGACTGGTCTTGGGTGCATCTAGAAGAGACCATATTACACCAACCTTAAGATCACTTCACTGGCTGCCCATTAGTTTTCGGACCCAGTACAAGATGTTGGTTATCACCTTTAAAGCCCTAAATGGCTTGGGTCCAACCTATCTTCAGTACTGCCTCCTTCCATATAATCCTTCCCATGCATTCAGGTCATCTGGGAGGAATTTGTTACAACCTTTAAAAACTAGGTTTTTTTCGACCTCCCGGAGGGACTTTTCAGCTATTGATCCCAGATTATGGAATGGCCTGCTGGATGAGATCTGTCATATTACCACCCCAAATAGCTTTTAAAAAGCTCTTAAGATGGATCTCTTCTGGCAGGCCTTTCCTGAATAGATACCTGGCCATCAAAAAAGCAATCTAGCTTGTCCTGATCTCGCCACACCCATTGTCCTTTGTTTATTTTTATTTTTTTTTATTTTTAAAGTATGTTTTAAATTCTTAAATTATTTAATTGTATTTTAAGGGGGGGTGGAATTGAGGGTTTGGATATATATTTTAATTGTTGTAAGCCACACCGATTGCATTTCATAGAGAGGTGGGAGAGAAATAAAATATTATTATTATTATTATTATTATTATTATAAATGTTTAACAAGTTACAAAAATAGTATAATTAAAACAATGCAGCACACTCTTTAAAGGAACCCCTTGGTGGAAAAAACCCTCCAGTCCTTCAGTTTGGGGGCTATTCTAACCTCCCTAGGGAGGGAGTTCCAGAGCCTAGGCAGCTTAGGGGCACCAGTGAAAAGATTCTATCATGCATTCCCATTAATTGTGTTTTTGAAGGTAGTGGGACTGAAAGAAGGGCTTCACCTGAAGCTCTCAAGGTCTGTGGAGGCTCACATGGGAGATATGACCTGTCAGATAGCCTGGACATAACCTGCATAGAGTTTTATGGGTCATAACTGGCACCTTGAATTGTGCCTGGAAGCAGACTGGCAGCCAGTGGAACTGTAGTAGAAAGGGAAGTTTCATCGTGCATGTGAAAGGGATCTAGGAGTCTTAGTGGGCCACAAGCTGAACATGATTCAGCAGTGTGATGTGGCAGCCAGAAAAGCCAATGCAATTCTAGGCTGCATCAATAGAAGTATAGTGTCCAGATCAAGGGAAGTAATAGTGCCTCTCTATTCTGCTTTGGTCAGACCTCACTTGGAATACTGTGTCCAGTTCTGGGTATCACAACTCAAGAAGTAATATTGACAAGGTGGAACATGTCTAGAGGAGGGTGACCAAAATGGTGAAGGTCTGGAAACCACATCCTATGAGGAGAGGCTTAGAGAGTGGGCGTGTTTAGCTTGTTTAAGAGGAGACATGATAGCCATGTTTAACTATTTGAAGGGTGGTCATATTGAGGATGGAACAAGCTTGTTTTCTGCTGCTTCAGAGAATAGGACATGGAGCAATGGATTCAAACTACAGGAAAAGAGATTACACGTAAACATTAGGAAGAACTTCCTGATTGTAAGAGCTATTTAACAGTGCAATGTACTGCCTCAGAGTATGGTGTAATATCCTTCTTTGGAGTTTTTTTAACAGAGGCTGGATGCTCATCTGTCAGGAATGCTTTGATTATGTGTTCCTGCATGGCAGGGGATTGGACTGGATGGCCCTTGTGGTCTCTTCCAGCTCTATGATTCTATGCATGTTTTCAGTGTCAAAGCGGTGGTGAGCACACACTGCCCCTTTTTAATCCAAATCAAGTAGCCATTATTTTATTACTTTACAGGTTTCTGGATATATTTGTTCTGCTCAGCAGTTTAAAGAAGGTCCACAGTGCTGGGTGCATATTTTGGCATATGAATAGAAGTAAAAAGGAAAGTGTACATGGAGGGTGTTTACAGTCAGCTGGCAGTGATATGTGGTAATGCATAGCAACACATCAGTAAATAGTTTGCTTTTAGAATAATATGAACAACCCAAACATTTATTAACTATCAGGATGTTAGGAATAACTCATTGAAGCAGTTATCAAGAAAACAGAGACCACTGGGCCTTCCTGGAATAGCCAGTTTAGGCCAAGAAGAGGATATTTTTTTAAAAAAAACCAAAAAACAGGAAGTAAACAGGTTAAAAATGTGCCCGGAGAGGGGCTAAAAACTTGGTGAAAACGGCCTTCAAACATCCAACAGGACATTTGAGCGCAGCTTTAAAAAAACCTTTAAAGGGTCTGTGGTGCGGGAAAATGTGGCTCTCCTAGGTCTCTGGGGGGTGGGGGCTAACACAGCTACCTATCTTTCCACTATTGCCCACCCATTTTTTGACAACTTTACCTCTTTGCTATCCATGTAAAGACAAAAGAGATCTCATAATCCAATGATACATATCTTGAGAACTGGACAGCTTGCAGGAAGGGAATTTCAAATTGACCAGTCAATACTCTTGGATGACTTGGCTGTATACCCATCAGATGTCTTCTATAAGATGAAAAAAAAAAAAGCCTAAAAAGGTTATACAAATGCAGACTTCAAAATGGACACATCTGGACTGGTCAGGATTCTTTGTTCAGGAATAAAGAGGAGACTAAACATTTTACAGGTTGTTGTTGTTGTTGTTGTTGTGTGCCTTCATGTCCAACTTATGGTGACCCAAAGGTGAATCTATCATGGTTTTTTTGAGGCTGAGAGTGTGTGATTTGCCCAAGGTCACCCAGTGGTTTTCATGGCCAAGCGCAGATTCGAATCCTGGTCTCCAGAGTCATAGCCCAAACTTAAACCAATATGTCACACTGACTCTACAGGTATACAACGGAAATCACTCTGAGGACATTAACAGATGGGACTGTAATCGCAGAATTACAGCGTGACAGTACTGCAAATGGGTTCCCGGTACTTGAAACAGAAGGAGATCCCAAATATAGATGAATGGATGTTTAAGCTGCTAGAACTAGCAAGAATGGACCAACTTGCCTGTTGGATTAAATATCAATTGATAACTAATTTTAGAGAGAATTGGGGAAAACTAATAGAAATCTGGAAAATAGAATGGGGAAATACACAGATATATGGTTTATAGATTAAAGATAGAAATAATGAAAACTTAATTAATTCTTCTGTTGGAGATACGATAAAATAAGAAATATTGTTTTGAAAAGGTATGTTATATTGTATCTGTAGTTTTATTCTCTCTCTCTCTCTCTCTCTCTCTCTCTCTGGCTTTTCTTCGCAAACGAAGATTCAGGAAGGACTCATCCCGCGCTTTCTGCAAGCGCGCTGATGACTAAAAAGGCCAATCCGAGATAAACAAGTCCGGTTGCAAAAAGCACAGCAGAAGGTCTCCTTGGGTGATGTTTTTGGGTTGTGATTCTTTCTGCGTTGTCGTTTCTCTTCAAGACTTGTTCGTCGTGAGTTCTCAAATAAGGCTGCAGCATTGTGGAGAGTGTGTCTCCATGCCTCCCGATATGAGGCCAGGGCGGACCACTGTTGGTGATCAATTTGGCCAAGCCTGAGATGTTGTTTCAGGGAGTCTTTGTATCGCTTTTTTGGAGCGCCCCTCTTACGCTGACCCGTGGCAAGTTCACCATAGAGTAGTATTTTGGGGAGGCGATGGTCCTCCAAATGGATATGGTATAAGAAAGTCGAAAAATAGTCATTGTGCAAGTTCAAACACAGTTGAAGAGGAAGTTAACTTATTTTGCTTTGTTAATATTTTATATTCTGTTTCTGAAATAAAATAATAAAAATATAAAAATATAGATGTGTCAATGTCTGGGCATACTGCACTCATTACATAACATTTGAGGTAAGGCATCATACATTCATTACATTATGCATATGGCAGGTCAGGTGTTACACTTTCATAAGGGCTCTGTATCTGTCTAGCAGGTTTTCTACAATTAACTATAATAAAAAAATAATAATAAAATTTATTTATACCCCGCCCCTCTGTTAAAACAATCTGTTAAATAATCTGTTAAATAACAATCTGTTAAATAACTCACAGAAGAACATTATCATTTTGAACAATATATGAGGTAACTCATCCATTTATCCATTAAGGAGTACACTCTCTTCTGTTGAGGAAATATACATCTCTAAACAGGCATCCAAGGGGTAAATATCCTAGAGCATTCCTATATCTAGCAGCATCCAATACGTATCTATAAACACTCATAATGGTTAACCATTACAATAATTAATGGGAAATACATCTATTTAGCATAGGCTAGTTGTTTCTCTTACCAGCATGGTCTTCATTAGCACGTCTGGGCAGTTATCAATGAGGAACAGCATAGTTTGGAGGTTGCATTACAGCCAAATAAATCCCCTAGTAGAGATTGTCAATAATTCATAGAATCATAGAATCATAGAATTGTAGAGTTGGAAGAGACCACAAGGGCCATCCAGTCCAACCTCCTGCCATGCAGGAATACACAATCAAAGCATCCCTCAATCTGGCTTTTCTCTCTTCTCAGTTTATTTTGTCTCCTTGGGCTCAGTTACACAGCAGATTTATCTCAGGGAGAAGTGAGATATACTCATCCCGAGTTAGTCTCTTATGGTTTACATGATTTGTCCCGGGATGAACAATATCCTGGGATTGTTGTTTACCTGTCAAGATTTTGCATGACAAAAACAAGATCCCAAGACATACTTGTGCTACAGCCTGCTGGAGTCTGTCTGTGCTTAGGAGTCCAGCCAGCAATCAGGTTAGCACAGTAGCAAAAGCTTGGTCCAGATGCTTCCAGCATGTTCAATGTTCAATGACTAGATGGACACATTTAGTGTCTAAAAACTAACAGACTTTATTGTTTACACCCTAAACTACAAACAAAATCATTGCTCTAATAGCTAAGCTTACAGTTAGCATTCAGTCAAAGAAGTAAGTTGAAGAAGTGAGGTGAGCTGCCTTGCCCCATGACTTATATAGGGTTTCCTAGCTATTCTAGCAAGTTCTAGCAACTCCCCTTCATTCAATTGCTGACTGGTGATATCATCTGACATCATTCCTAGCATGCTATCTCCCTTCTCTTAATCATACTGAGATAAGTGGGCAGAAAAACATCAGCTGTCTATTCTACTGCGTAGCACTTTAACCTTCAGCTTTGTCCTCTACAGATAAATGGAATATATAGTATCTCTTTATGACATAAATTTCCAAGGGCTACACATTCAAAGCCCTAACACCCCTCTAAATTTATGCATAAAGAGATGTATTCTACACATCTGCTATGAACCCAACTATTTATTTATTTATTTATTTATTTATACCCCGCTCTTCAGCCACAAGGCTATGAGAGCGGCTGACAAATTGTTTTTAAGAAATAGCAATTTACACATCTACACTGTGTTAAGCAGTTTCCAGTGTATGTTAGCTAATTGCCCCCACAAGCTGGGTACTCATTTTACCAACCTACAAAAGGATGGAAGGCTGAGTGAACTTTGGAGCCCTCTGGAATCTAACTTCTCTTCAGATAGGCAATATAACAGAGTGATTAGCCCAGCTTGAGCAGCTTCTCTTACATTCTGGTACCTTGCAGCAACATGTTTGGTCTTGGATTTTTCTCTCTCTGGCTTTTCTTCGCAAACAAAGATTCAGGAAGGACTCATCCTGCGCTTTCTGCAAGCGCGCTGACTCTTTCAGCAATAGCCATTTGGATGCACACTTGTGAGTCATCCAAAATTTTCACTGGATCTTGTATTGGAATTCCCAAATCAATGAACACCTGATTAATCCAAGTCAGTTCCAAAATTAGATTAGATAAGGCACTGAATTCAGCTTCTGTGGAACTCAATGCAATAATGGATTGCTTTTTGATCTTCCAATATATGGGGGTTCCTGCATAACTGATTACCATTCCTGACACGGATTTTCTGTCAGAACTTTCTTGGGCAAAAATCTCTCTCTCTGGCTTTTCTTCACAAAGACTCAGGAAGGACTCATCCCACGCTTTCTGCAATTTCTCAATGTTTTGGGTCTGTGTCATTTTGAAACTTCCAGTCTCAAGTCTTTGATAATTCACCCATTGATATTGTTGTATGTCACCAAGATCTTTGATTTGGAATTTCAAACCCAATTCCTGTTTGAATTTATTCACCTGTATCTCAGTTTTTGTGACTAAACATAAGTCATCTACAAAAGCTATCAGGATTTCACAACTTTGGTTTGTTCCTCTAGTATACAAACAAGGATCAGCAACACTGTTTTCAAAACCAATACTTTTCAGCATTTCATGTAAACACAGGTAACAACAGCGACCACTTTGTTTTAACCCATAGAGAGCCTTGTGTAATTTATACACATAATTAGGAGCACCACTATGAAAACCTGGTGCTTGTTCCATATAAATTTTCTCTGAAAGTGGTGCCTTAAGGTAGGTTGTACCAATGTCAAAATGATTCACTTAAAAATCGTGTAAACTGGTATCAGACAGAACAATTTTAACACTTTGTACTTTTGCTGTTGGCAAAAACTTCTTCGTAGTTCTGGTATTTAATCTCTGAGAAACCTTGCGCCACAAGTCTTGCTTTTTATTTCACTTTACCATCGCACATTTGTTTCTTTTTAAATACCCATCTACAACCAACAGCATTCTGTTGTTCTGGAAGTTTTACTACTTGAAAAACTCCATGTTCACAAATGGCCTGCTTTTCCTGTTCCACTGCAGATCTCCACTTTTGTTGCTCATCAGTTGGCAACTTTAACATTTCATCAAAACTTTCAGACTCAAAAAACACTTGACAGACCTTTATGTTTTGAACTGAAAACATCTGTGGTAGAATTCCTTTTGTCTCTCTACTTGAGCATCTGGGTTTAAAAAATTCCATGTCAGATTCACTCTCAGAGTCATTGTTTTCAACCTTTGGAGATCTCCACTGCTGCCACTCAGGCCTCTGTGTCACAGCAGGGGATTTTGGGCTTTTGGGTCCCTGAGAGGTAGATGGCCTCTGAGAGCTCTGAGCAGCTGGGGCAGCACCAGGGACAGTGCTAGGCTGACTCTGCCCAAACAATTGCTGCTGCTCCTCCTGTGCTTCATCATCCAAGGACAGAATCACTTCAGGATTGGAATGAAATTGGCACCAATTTGCATTTTCCTCAAAATCAACATTCTTAGAGATTAAAACTGTGCCATTTGGCAAAGCAAACCTATAAGCTTTACTGCCAATTTCATATCCAAGAAACCTTAGCTTTGTGCCCTTGGATCACTTTTTTCCTAGAAGCTTTGGAAATGTGTACCCATGCATAGCTTCCAAAAATTCTGATATGCTTCACTGATGGTTTTTTACCATACAGCATAAAATATGGGGTATTTCACACAGCAGTATTCTAAATTCTGTTATGCAAATAATTCACTGTCAACATAGCTTCACCCCAATACCTTTGATCGATGGTAATATTGATCATCAGACTATCTTTCATAGTCTGCAATACTCCAAAATGATGTTCTGCAATGCCATTGTGAGCGGGAGTAAAAGGAGCATTATGTCTATGAAAAATGCCCCTCTGTTTTAACCACCTTTGAAAATTCTCAGCCATGAATTCTCCTCCATGATCACTCTGCAGAGAAGAAACCTGAACTTGCTATTTTCTTTCAACATATGCACACCATTGTCTGAAAGTTTCAAAAGCCTCACTTTTGTTTTTAAGCAAAAACAGATAGGAATATCTTTAGAAATCATCTATAATTACCATGGCAAACCTTGCTCCTCTGAAAGACGGCTGGAATGCTCCTGCGAGTTCAACATGGACTAGCTCAAAATGCATTGTGATTTACGATCACTAACCTTTGGGATTGGCTTAACAGAACTTTTGCTCTGTTTACAAACTTTGCAGTACAGAAGCATATTGCATTCCTTAACTGTTAGATCATGACAGATCTGTGGCCTTTCACATAATACCTTACAGCTGGGGTGCCCCATCCTCCTATGCATCAAATGAATGCAATTATCATCACTGCATCAGATTGTGTTATCTCAGATTTACATTTCATATCGTACAGCTGATCCTTTAAAACACCCTCAGCTATAATTTCCCCAGATTTCATAACATTTTTGGCCAGTGACATTGATCTCATGCCCCTCTTGTGCAGAGATACATTTTTGGGACATATTGTACATTTTTTATGTTTTTCCCAAGACATGAAACATAACAGGTTCCTGCCCCCAGAAAATTACGTTTTGACCCATCAGCCAAACTAACTGTACATGGTTCATCTTTATTGATAGAAACAAAATGTTCATTGCAGTTTGAGATATGATTACTGGACCCTGAATCCAGAATCCAGTTGGTTAATTCACAGTCCTCATCTGGTTTTCGTCTGCTCACAGTCACTGTCATCAAGCACGGCTTGGCTTTTTAGTCTTTTTCTTGTGTGATTTATTATCACAGTTTCTGGCAATGTGCTTCTTGAAACCACATAACCAGCAAGATCTAACGGCATAAGCAGTCTCAATTTCTTCACTTTGAGCCTGGGCACCTTTAAAATTATGGGCGGAAGAGTTTCCTCTACCCTTTGGCTTTACATCTGCATCATGCTGGAGACATTTTTCTTCTTCCTCAAGGAGACGGCCAGCAATGAAATTGAAACTTAAATCAAGTTCCGGGATTGTCTCAACAAAATTAATCAGAGAATCAAAACTTGGATCAATGGTTGACAGAACCAGATAGACATTATCAGATAAATGAAATCTATAGTATCTGTTTATGACATACATTTCCAAGGGCTACACATTCAAAACCCTAACAATAGTATCCCGTGTTTTTTTGTTTTTTGTTTTTACACAGGAAAAGTTTCCAGAATATTTTTTTTAACTGTCAGTCAAGGATGCAATTACTCGTTTTTTCACAACCTTAGTGACACTTCCTGTGGAGTTTCCCACCACAAACGATGCTATTGGCTGCAACAAATGTTTGCTCAAACTTCTGCTTTGGTCAGCGAACATTTTCCAGGTCGATAGTGACTGTGATCCACCATAACTTTCGTATAGGTTTAAATCATGGAAAGTTGAATAGCCTGCTGTATGGCTATCACTGTCCTCATTCGAGGTACTATGAAAATGCTTGCCAGAAGGAGACGTTGGCAGCATGGCAGACGGTTACATCTCCTTCTTCTCATGCAACAGATGTGACAGTACTCCTCCAACTTACAAAGTAGGGTGTTGGGGAGCTGATAGATTTAACAAACCTATGCCGTATCAGTGCTTTCGCCCTTTATGCATTAACATAGCATTATGTTAACACATTAACATTATGCATTAACATTATGCATTAACATAATGCATTATGTTATGCATTAATATAGCTATGATTTTTAAAACCTATTCTAGTTGTGAAAATATGTAAAATTGCAAAATAAAAAGTATATTACAATTCTACTGTGATGTTTACTATTGAACTAGGAAGTGTTGCGACTGCTTGTACATGTTTAGAAGGAGCACAGCTCATGTTCATAACCTTGTTTGAACCGATACAGTTTATGAGCACCTAAGCGGCTACATTGTTGAACTGGTGTTTGTAATTAACAGGAAGGGGACTTTAACTGACCCAAAAATTTAAAAAAATGGGTCTGTGAGGTGGCGAAGTGCAGGAAAGTAGCTAACTGACCAGAACACCAATTGTTTACAAGGCAAAGATTTTTAAAATTTAAAAAGTCAAGTTGCGGGATCCTATAGGTAAGGACAGATTCTAATGGTCTTTATGAAAACATAAAAAATCAAGTTTCTGCAAACTGCCTCATGGCGTTACGATGGCTGAGGGGGTTAGAGGATGTGATTGGGTGGCCTGGTGCATCGCCTACTGGGGGACCAGTGAGACCAACCTCCTTTCAGAGAGTCTCTCCCAGCAGGTTGATGCACCAGACCACCTCATGTTTTCCTATAACTGGAGGAACTGCAACGTCTTTTTGGAGGCGGCATGGTTCCTCCGGGAAAGGGGCTTCATCAGGATGTGTCTCCAATGCCAGTCCAAGTTCAAAAACTTGAAGGGCTAGTTCTACCAGGCACTGGAGGCCAATAATGGAAGCCCCCAGCATTCTTCAGCAGTCCGATTATGCCCCTTGCACCTGATCGCTGCAACTATTTTTTCAAAAAAATCTAGATTTCTGTGGCATTCTTTCAGCTGTTCCTGCAACTTCTGTTCTCCCCAAATAGCGAGCAAGTCTATTGTCTCCACATGGGATGCTGTGTCCACCTTTCCTTGCTCATGTACCATTTTCTGCATCCATACCACTGTCCTCTCACATGAAGGTACAGCAAAACAATGGCTGCTGAGGTTGGCAATTTAAAAATCATTTGAAAAAGGTCACTGACCTATTCTTCTCTGAACTCTGTGCCCACCCACCCCTGCCCACCTCAATTTCCAGGCATCACCTACTCCCAAGATATTTTGTGCCAAACTGTTCACATTTCAGATTTTTCACAACCATCCGTGACTTTTTTAAAAACATTGGACAAACTGTGGGACAGAAAAGTCCCACTTCTTGAAGGTTTTAAGGTGGCTCCCCTTCTGAAAAATGTGAGATTGTCACGATGTACGTGTGAACAATTAGAGTTCATCATTAATTCATCCCAGGACATTTTTGCCATGTAAACATTCCCCTTCTTTCCCTAATCAGCTGACATATTTGGTCCAAACGAAACAAAGACTCTCAGTGTACCTCATTTTTATAAACAATCTCCTCCCCAGAGGTGACATAACATTGCTCTCCTCCAATCTGATTCTAGGAGGTAAAATAAATACACTAGGTCCACTTAGCTATCAGTTGTCTTTCATCAGATTATATTAGCCCCCTGATTGCATTAGCTGTTGTTCTCTATGCAGCACTTCCTTTGGGTTTATTATCTGTCAAACAATTGTTCATGTTCTCTTATCTTTGTTTACAGTTGGGTAGGCTTCATGTCTTGAATTACCTTCGATCTATTTTCTCAATAACACACACATTTGACAATACACAGGACTTTGTGCATTATATCATATATACCTTATTTATGTTTTAGGGGCTTTTTCTCGGATTGTCATTTTTAGTCACCAGCGCACTTGCAGAAAGTGCAGGATGAGTCCTTCCTGAATCTTCATTTGTGAAGAAAAGCCAGAGAGAGAGAGAAAGAGAGAAAGAGAGAGAGATGTTTTAGGGTCTTAAATTTAGCAAACTTTAACCCAAATCAATGCACAGCTTGTATCACTATCCCAACCTGAGTTTGGAAATGTACTCTTTTGAACTATGTTGTTGTGTGCCTTCAAGTCATTTCCAATTTATAGTGAACCTATCACAGAGTTTTCTTTGCATGATTTGCTCAAAGGGGGATTGCCTTTTGCTTCCTCTGAAGCTAAGAGAGTGTGACTTGCCCAATGTCAACCAGTGGACCTCCTTGGCCAAGCACAGATTTGCACCCTGGTCTCCAGAGTCATAGTCCAAAGTTCAAACTACTTCACCACACTGGCTCTCTTTTTGGCTAAAATCTCCCATGCTAGCATGACCACTAGGCATGCTGGTTCATGGATTATGGTAGTTCAGAACTTTAAGATTTCCAAGCTCTGTTCCTCAGGGTTTCCCCCCCTCTTATTTTGATGGAAATGACATATCTTGATTGAAGAACAATCTCAACAAGTCTGCAAGTACTTTATTCATCTGATGGTGTTCCACTCCAATATAAGTCCACTATTCTTTATAAACCTCTTTCAGTTTACAGATAAAAAATTCCTGCCTAATTGTTAAAAATTGCATGGTGAAAGATGGGTTGGGCCAGCTGTATATATACCCTAGATATTTGCTATACAATTAACACTTCAGTTTATGTGCACTTGATCTATTGTTCACTCTTGTGGAGTAACTGTGTAAAGGATAGTTCAGTAACGTCACAAAATTGTATTCAGTCCTTCTATAGTTCTCTCTCAAAGATGCACTACATTAAAAAAAAAAAAACCAAACCCAACACAACCATTTGCTCAAATACTTCTTGAACATTTATAAGAATTCTATTTTTCTGTGGTATAAATTGTGAAATGTGAAATTCCACTTCCAATTTGCCCTTCCCTCCAGTTTCTAGGGAGCAGGATCCAATTCAGATTATATTGATTCCCTTTCCCCTCCAGGGTACCCCTCAAAAATTTAATCTCTGATTTTATTAATAGAAAAATATGTTTTGCACTCTTCCTATAAAGGAACTTGGCATTTTGCCTAATGTTGGAAGCAAATCCATTTTACATTTTCAAGAATCAGCCATTACATGAAAGTTTGTCCCACCAGATTCAGGTGTCGCTTGGAACTTGCATGACACCTTGTAGAACAATCCTTGTAGAACACCTCTGTCCTATCACAGAGCTCTCCAGACAGGGCTGTTTTAAGGAATTTTGGGGGGCCCTGCAATGCTTTATTGGGGGGGTGGACATATGTTTATCTGAGGTCAATGTAACGTAACGTAACGTAACGTAACGTAACCTAACCTAACCTATTCACAGTACAGGATATTCAGATTATTACTAATAAAGTTTTTGCAGAAGGAAGGTTATGATGCCCCCCATAATGATGGGCCCCTGTGGCTGCAGGTGCTTCTGGGCCCTTAAACCAGTCCAGTCTCCAGATATTTTGGACTGTATCTTCTATTGCTCATTCATTCATTCATTCATTTCTTGTCTCTCTCTCGAATGGGACCCAAGAGGGAATCACAATAAGAATTAAAAAGAGGTAAATGAATTAAAAATAGGTACATGAATCAAAGCCTAAAAATATTTTTAAAGTATCATATTAAAACATCAATATTTTAAAACAACACAAAATCATTTAAAAATACAACAACAATAAACATGCAGCACATAGCCCATTAAAGATCCTTCTGCATAGCTAATTAGTTGCCAAATGTTTGTTCAAATAGAAAGGTATTTACATGCTCGCAGAAGGAGAGCAGGGAGAGGGCTAGCCCAGTGCTCTGTGGGAGAGGGTTCCACCCCGCTGACCAATGTTTGGGGATGGTGGGAGTTGTAAACCAAAGCATGGACTTCAGATTCTGGGAGGGTGCCATTTGAGGAAGACTATATGAGTAGCGGAACAGGTTCCATTTAAAGTCTCCAATTCTTCCTCAAGGGGCCAATATTTATGAGGTCTGTCTATTAAATAAGCAGACTGTGTTTCTACCTTTCAGATAAATCAGAGAGAACTGATTGTGAATGCTTGAGTGGTGACCTTGAACATGTCTGAACCTGCATGACAAGCATCAACACTCTCAGCTGTTCAGTTAATTGTCAGTTGTCATTTAAAGCAGCTGTGTTGTCTGCTGTGTGCCAGAAAAATGTTAAGTTTAAAAGTTGAGCAATGTGTCAATTTGAATTTTTTAGTAAAATTGAACAAAACATGAATGGAATCTTTTCAAATCCTTACTGAGGCCTACGGGGAAGACTGCATGTCTCGTACATGTGTCTTTGAGTGCCACAAAAGATTCCGAGGATGTGAAAATGTGGAAGATGATGAACGCCCTGGATGACCTTCCTCTTCATGAACTGAAGAAATTGTGGGGGGAAAATCAGCCAGATTGTTCAAAGAGACCACCGACTCAGTGTCTGAATGATAACTGAATCCATGAACATTGACAAAGACACTGTATGGAAAATTTTGTATGAGGATCACATGAGAAAAGTTTGTGTCAAGATGATCCCTAGGGTTCTCATACCAGAGCAAAAAGAGTGCCGCAAGGAAATTTGCACTGACATTCTGCAACAATTTGAGGTAGACCCAAACCATTTTTTAAAAAAATCATTACTTGTGATGAAACTTGAATCTTCCAGTAGGATCCTGAGACAAAATGATGACACCATCATCACTAGGAATGAAAAAGCATGTCAAAGCAAGTCCACATTCAAAGCCATGCTCATTGGGTGGTTTTTTTTTTGTTTGTTTGTTTTTTTACATCAAGGGTGTAATTTTGGCAGAATGGGTTCCAGAGGGCAGAACAGCGAACCAGCATTATTATATGGAACTTTTTAGAAAGCTGAGAGAAAGAGTTAAAAAAAAAAAAAAGGCCAGAACTGGGAAAATGGTTTCATTCTTCATCAAGACAATGTACCTGCTCATACAGCACTTTCTGTGAAGCAGTTTTTGGCTGATAAATGCATTACTACACTTGAACATCCTCCATATTCACCAGATTTGGCACCATAAGACTTTTTTCTTTCCCCTAAAGTGAAATTGGTGCTTAAAGGAATACATTTTGAGTCGATTGATGCAGTAAACGGCAGATGTGTTGAAACAGCTGGCAGAAACTGATCTGCTCCACACCTTCAGCCAGTGGAAAACAAGACTGCATTGGAGTGTGAGTGTGAACGAGGAGTATATTGAAGGGAACAAGCATTAGAATTTTAATCCATATAAATAAAGATGAGCTTTTGTATCAGTCTTGCTTTGTAATGGACAGACTTAATAATATCAAGTCAGCTTTTTCTTCTCCCCAATCACTTTGCGTTTTACGTTCTTGGCAACTGAAGAGAACTGTAAATCCAGAAAAATAGCTCACAATTTTGTAAATATTTGTTTGATCCTAATAAAATGTATTTCCCCATCATGGATTTTATTCTTAAGGACCACCATGGCTTACTTTCTTTCATACATTCAAAATACTTTCTATCTAATACTGATACATTTCAAATGCAATTAAAGAAGATCATTTAACACATTATCTGTGATAAATGAGACCTTTAGATCACTAATGACTTTGCAAGAACAATTCCGCTTTGGTAAAGATGTTCATTAGAAGGCGGTTGTATAATTACGTTTTTAACCAGGTTCCCTTTATTTTAAAGCTTAATTTCAGAAGTCTCAATTATCACATTAATTAACAAGAAACTGTTTCAATGGCATTCATCGACAGGGGTAGATAAGGCAAAAAAAAAAAGGTTAACATTTTCTTCTTATTCAAATAGTCTGGCCTATTTCAATCTGTAGTGGAGAGAATGGTGGAATCAGCTATTTATTTCTGGCCAAGATGGAAGAAAGTTGAAGGAGTCTTTGGAATGCAGAAGTTGAAATTAAAGGCATATTTGAAAAAGTCCCTCATTGCATTTTTTTTGTTATACTATAGCTCAACAATGGTTTGCCCTAGAAATTTCAAGTGTAACTTATTCAAGGGATCTTTGTGAATAAGGCTGCGGGGTGGTGGTGGTTGGTAGTTACTAGCTGCTGTGTAAGAGGAAGAAACATAATTCATCTCCAGTTGCAATTTAGTGTTCCTTTCAGTGTCACCGCATTTGCATAGACTAGTGTAAATGGTGGGTTGGCTTAGGTTTTTTTGATGATTGTTGAAGGATTGCCAATGCATTGTTATTTATCCTGACAGGTTCCATTTACTTTTCCACTGCTGATGCCTGTCAAGCAGACATTCAACAGACAAAGCACTGGGAATGTGTGAAAAATTCTGCAAAAACCTTCTTTGTCCTGAATTTCTGATTGGTGTGTGGTAGTTGAAGGCTTCAGGAGAAGGATGATGAAATCTAGGGACACTACGTATGGGTAGACTTCTCAGTACACCAGTTTATAATGGAATAAGGAACTCTGTGACACTTAAACCATATTCTTACTGCCAAGTATTTATTATTAAGTATTTTTTTTTATCCCAAGCCCTCATTTCTTCTTAACAGTCTGCCCAGAACCTGCATTCTAGAAACGTGCATTCTAGGCTTCTCACTCAACCAAAGATTTCTTTTTCCTTGGTTTGGCTTCATCCTTTATCACTTGCTGCTCCACACTCCTGGAATTGCCTCCCTAAACATCTGCAGACTGTTCCTCCTCTTGTTGCTTTTAAACCTCAACTAAAAACTTGGAATTTTAGTTTAATATTGTTTTATAATCTTGTATACTTTGGTTATATGTATTTGTTACTTTGTTTTATATCTATTGTTTTGGTTTTCGGTCTTGTTGATGAGCAATCCAGAAATAATGAGCCAGACACAGAGATGGGTTTAAACAGGACCAATTTATTTGATCTATAACTTAATTAATGAATTGTACCTGGGAGAAAACCTAGGAGAGGGGAGCAACTTGATGTGAGTCTGGCTGAGACTGGGTGTCAACCCGTGAGCACCTTTACACCTACCCATGGTCATCACATCTGACCCCAAGGGCAATCCAACATTATTAGGTTGCTCACTCTGGCTGGTCTTAACTGGAAGGTAACCTGAGGCACACTCTCCTGAGCCCCAGGACCCTATAAGAGAGAGTGAACTCCCCAGGTTAGCCCCAAGAGCAGGCTCCTTCACAACCCTCCAAGACCCAAAGAGGCCATTTCAGAGCCTAGAACTTCACCATGCCAAAGTGTACACTGACTAACCTTTAACCCCCCCCACCCAATACCTGCCACTAGCAAGGGACAAGCATCTGCTTAGTCCCTTCCCTCCCACCAAGCCAGCCAATGTGAGTCTCCCCCACCTCCTGCAAGTCTCCCAGGCACAAATTATTCCCCTCTTCAGACAGAAGTATGCCATCAGCTCAGCTGAGAGAGAAATTGCCCCAAGCCTCTGCTGAGAGCATGCCTTATCTCCCTATTAACCTTATGGTGGGCCAGGTCTAGTCATAGGGAATCCCTTCCCCCCACCAAACTTGGCAAGACAGTATGGCTGACCAAATTAACAAAACCCCAGGCCATCGACTCTATGAAATGCAAGTTGTACAGAGCCTTTCCGTTTAGCAAACCCAAATCATTATCCCCCAAGTGCATGACCAACATGTCAGGAGGAGGCCCTGTGTGCTCCTCAAACAACAGAGGAACCAATCTGCCCCACCGGAGGCCTCTTTTCCTAAGCCACTCCACAGTGGCAATGTCACTCAAATCTAGGTGAGCTCCCAAATGCAACTTTGGGCTTGTTGGGCTGCCCAGTAGATCATGCTATGGCCACAGAGCACAACCTGTCATCTCACTAAGCTGCACCTACCTAGAAAGCTTTGAGAGGAGGTCTGTGTGTTCCTTGACCAAAAGATGCCACAACCACTCCACATGGCAGCATTGCTCAGACAGGCTGAGCCCAAGTTGCCAACTTCAAACCTGTCATGCTGCCCAGCAGACCATGCCCTGGCTGCAGACCAGGTCCCAATGTCTCAGTGTACAGCACCTAGGAACTCAAGGAAACGAGTTTGAGCATCATTCTCATTTACCAGGACATACATATTTCTGAAGCACTGTGGATCTCCAACACCCAATGTGCTGTATGTATGCACGAAGATCCGAAAAAGGACTGACAGGGGGAAGGCTCCACCTTAAATAGCCCAGCTCGCCTCCTTGTTCAGGCTGGCACTGCATGCCAAGCCTTTAATTAATATTCTGGCTTCAATTCCTTGAGGTCATCAAAATGCTCCCCCTCCAGCAACATCATTCTGCCATGCCTACATGAGAGCATATATTTGGATCCCTTCTGGGAGAAAGGCAGTATATAAATTAAATAAATAAATATTTCTGATTGGATAATTTGTTTTACAACTGTATTGCATAGTTTTATATTTGTATTACTTCATCCTTCCCGTGTGTGTGTGTTAGATCAAACCTACAATTTGTTCATCGGTAAGGCATTCTATAATATTCACCCCCCCTTAACTGGTATATAATTTATCTGTAAAATGCTTTGTTTTTTTGTTTTTTTTAATACAATAAAGGTGGGCATGAAATGGGGCCAAGAAATTAAATTAGTGACAATTTGTTGTCCTCTGGGGGGATCTCCTGTTATCTCATCATCATAGCAATAAAATTATTGTCACCATTTATCAACTGCTTCCCCCACATACAGGGTTCAGCATCTAGTCGTTAGTCCCAACTAGAGTAGACCCATTCAATCAACTGTTGAATAATAAGTCAACACATAGGTAAATCCCATTAATTCAGTCGTTCTCTTCTAGTCAGGACTAACAAAAGGATTTAGGCCACTGTGAGATGAGATGGCAAGATCTGCCTGGTGTTTTTGTGTTGAGAACATTGGCACATTTCATGAGTTGCTTTTGGTGCATTTAGTAAAATGTAAAAGTAGGTATATTTTGCATATATTGTATTGGGCCATGCTATAGAAAAATCCCAATATTATCATCAAAGAATGCTGGCTATTACTCTTGATCATGCTTTTAGTGACCGTGGGTTTTAAGCAAATTAGATTTGCAGCCTAAACAAAAAACCCTCCACAAAAATGTAACACTTCAGCATGTCAGTCTCATACAGAGCTGAAATCTCTGAAGCAGATTAAACAATGTTCACAGTGTACTTTCATTGCACCAAAATTGAGCATGTAAATCTTTGTTTATTTCATTCTTGCTTGGAACAACAAATAATTTCAAAAGTTTTCTTCCTGCTGAGCAAAATTATGAAAGATTGTATTCCTTTTTAATGATTTTTCACACTTCAGGACTTTGAGAAAAACTAATTTGGTAAAGGAGTTTGTTTTACACACTATACATTGTTTTCTGCATAACAATCATATTTTTTCTTGAGGGTCTTACCGAGAAAATTTACAAGTGCGATCTACATACCTAGGTGAGATGGAATCATTTGAGTAAGACCTCAGGAGCAGCAAATTTCTTTCAAATCCCTAACTTGGTCATTCTGCAGCTTTACAACACAATTCTGGCTACATCTATGGAGAAGTAGCAAATCCCACTGGGTTCAATGGACCTCTCAGCCAGGAGCCCATTCATTCCACACACCACATATAGCACTATAGGCCTCTAAGAATACCACCACCACCCCAACAGAAAAACTGGATACAAAATTCCAGTCTTTAACGACTCTCTCTTCACTTCATTTCTTGGAAGGTTCTGGAAGCACAATTTATTAGAAGAACAAGGCACATGTGTGCCCTATGCACCTTGTTTACAAGAAAAAAGGGGCATGGTTTGATGCCATTGCCACAGTGAATGCAGGAAAGGTGGGGGTGGCATGGGTTCCAAACAGCACAATACCCTCTACTGTAAAGAAGATAATTTCAGCTCAGAATATTTTGAAAGCCACTTACTTCAACTTGGCTCTGAATCAGAACTTGGATGTAAAAAATCGAAAGCTTTACGTCTTTCCATTGAGTATGATCAGCTACAGTTCCTTTACCTTTTTGATTGAATTAGTTGAAATTATCAAGTTTAAATGAACCTGTTAGCTTTCAGATCAACCCTGCCAACTACAGACAAAAAAAAGTTTACCTTTCTTCATTTTCTGCTCATTTGATAGAAACTTAAGTGCATTATCATTGATGGAGTAAAACATACAGACAGATATATAAAATTAGAGCATGTGCACATTATATAATATTAAATACTTTTAAACATGAAGCCTATGGAAGCCTCTCACAATCATGTAGTCTCAACACTTGCAGTAAAAAAATACCAATGAAGTCATGCATGTTCCTTCTGCAAAATGCCCAAAGGAGTGTGATTGGAATGAAGACAAAAAATGCCATTTTAAAGTTATTCCCTGACTGAAACCTAAAACTGACTCACAGTTCAGCTTCTGTGCCTCCTCTCTCATAGAATCATAGAGTTGGAAGAAACCACAAGGGCCATCCAGTCCAACCCCTTGCCATGTAGGAATATACAATCAAAGCATTCCCGACAGATGGCCATCCAGCCTCTGCTTAAAATCTTCCGAAGAAGGAGACTCCACCACACTACGAGGCAATGTATTCCACTTCCAAATAGCTCTTACTGTCAGGAAGTTCTTCCTAATGTTTAGATGGAATCTCTTTTCCTGTAGTTTGAACCCATTGCTCCATGTCCTAGTCTCTGGAGCAGCAGAAAACAAGCTTGCTCCATCCTCAGTATTCCTCAGTATGAAGTAAATATTTCTTCAGATCTTTAAACATGGCTATCATGTCCCCTCTCAACCTTCTCTTCTCCCGACTAGACATACCCAGCTCCCTAAGCCACTCCTCATAGGGCATGGCTTCCAGACCTCCTACCATCCTGGCCGCCCTCCTCTGGACATGTTCCAGCTTCTAATATTCTTCCTGAATTGTGGTGCCCAGAACTGGACACAGTTTTCCAGGTGAAGTCTGACCAAAGCAGAATCGCTTTCTCCTTGGAGAGCTGGCATTTAAGAAATTCATGGATTTTTGTATATTTTGTATGGGTATTTCTATACTACACTTAGGATGAAAAGAATATTCCAAAATATTTGTCAAAAAAAAGATCAAAGCATGATGATGATGATGATGATGATGATGATTTTGGTATCAAACAACCTTCATGAGAAGAAGCCTGAACTGATGAGATTTTTTGCAATTTAGGACATAGTCTGAGCAAAATTCACATGTGGTTGATCTGCACTGAAAACAGCATTTTTGGTAGACAGGAGTACTATTTTTTATTCAGAAAATGCTGTTTCATGCACAGAAAATACTGTTTTCTGTGCAAAACAAACATGTATACATTTTGAGCAATATCCTGAATTGCAAATACTGTGTGGTTTTTGCTGTCTTTCTTGCAGCAGGAAGAAAATTGCTAATATTATTCTTTGCTTTCTAAGTGATGAATTACATCCCCACACTACAGATCAAAGATTGCTGTCAGTCCAAGATTCTCATCAGGGTTTTCGGAAAACCATTTTTCCAAAATTTTTTGAATATTCTTTCCATCCCAACAGCTGTAGCGGCTAGATTCCTTTAGAATAATTGGGATTGTAGTTTTGTAAGTTATTCAAGCCCTATTCATCACTCAGTATTTATCTTTCTTCATCACCTGAGCAGAGGCATGCTAACATCTTCCCTTCTATTTTCACTTTCCTCATGTGGCAACTAACAAATCTGCAAAGATGAGGTTTCTGTGGGACTTCTACATGAACAAGAGCCTGGATTCTTCAGGGTTTTTGTTCTTGCAGAGAGCCTCTGTGTGAACAGGAATGTATCCTCTACAGATAAATCACTTTCGAGGAAAGCAGTGGGGGAAGGAATGTTGGCACTCCTCTACTTGTGTCATGAAGAAACAGTGGTGAATAGGCCTCCAGAAATTCTCACTACAGCATCAGAGCTTTGTAGAAAACTACAAATCCATAGGATGGGCTGGTGGCAGTGGAAGTGGTATCAAACTACTAGGGCTGTAATCCAACATCCCCTTATTTTAGGACTTTATCAGATGCAGGAGATTTTCAAACAGGACCAAATGCCCTGTTCTTGCCCCGCAAGCCCCAATCCTGTTCCTGCCATGGAATAAAGGGGAAATGTTCAAACACTTACCTTTATTCCATGGCAGGAATGTTCTCTCTCTCCCCAAGCTGGCCGGCCATAAATGCAGCCATCGTAAGGCTGCCTTTACGACTGGGAACTGAAATCCTACTTGTTCTCATGAGAGAATGGGGGGGGGGGGAAAGGAAATTCAAAAATATCCCTCCAACTGTCAAAATACTACACCAAGCACAAAAACACATACAAAAACATAAAAGTAACCTGTGGGGAGGGTGCCACTTACCTGAGTGTCCCAATCCTGCCCGGATGTGTCCAGAATGAACCTCTCTCCCACAGCTGTCATCACGGGAAAGGAATGGGACACCTTTCAGACCACCCGTGATTCCGTTACTACAATGGAATGGGTGGCCCAAAAAACGATGTTTCCCCGTGATGAAAATATCACAGGGAAATGTGGAATAAGCATGGGGGAGACATGGAAAAGGGTCGATGTCTTCTTAAAAGAAGACTTTTCCCCAACCCTGTCTCCCACAGAATAAATACCCCACCTGAAAATCTCCTGAGTCTTTAAAACATTCTTTTGCCAGTACAAAAAACAAACATCTTTACGCTGGTAAAAGAAGGTTCCCCCACCCCACACTCACCTCCTTTCCTGGCAAAGACTCCTCTATAAATGAAGAGGAAGTGAATGGAGCCCCATTCACTTCCTCATTCAAAATCTCGCACGATTTCATCACACAGGAAATTAAAGAGCAAAACTTATCTGGATGTCCCAATCCCAGCCAGAAGTGTTTGTGCTGGAGCAGCCATTGTCGGGGTAAGTACATTATTTAAATGACCCGAGGTATTGCATGCCAGCAATGCTGATAAAAAGTGGGAGGGGGATCTATTGATGGCTTGAGCCATCAATTAAAAAGTACGTGGTTTTGCCTTTTTAAAATTGCAAAAGGGCAACATAATCTGATCTGCGCTCTATTTTGCGGTTATGTGGCATCTTTATGATGCCATATTATGTGTGTCTGATAAAATCCTTAGTGTAAATATCCTCACATGGAGATATGTTACACCAGCACTATGCAATCCTAATGCAGAATAGCAACATTGCATAATACAGGTAAGTGACTGTCATTGTGCAATATGCAACTGCAATGCTTAATCTGCAATGCAAAATGCACAACATTGTTGTACAGTATGTGCAACTCCACTTCCACTACTGTTAGCAAAATACAACTGTAACACCCTGGAAAATAATGTGCCCACATTAGTGGCCTGACTTACACATGCCTATGTCATTAATAAGATGTCATCCACCAACTATGATACAGACCAATGCTGTTTTCTCTATAACCACAGAATGCCCCCATAGCATTGGAAGGAGCCTGTTTCAAGTTGGGCTGTTTTGGAAGACACCACCCTCCCTTCATTCAAGCAATGAAGTGGCCCAATGCATGACTGGATCTGGGATTCATCTAAAGGGAATGCAGATAGCTTAACCAAAGCATATCAAACATGGTGGCTTCCATGTCATTAGGGTGGTGAATCAACTTTGAGTTTTAGAACTCTATTCCCAAAATAGCTTCCCTATTGACAAAGCTGTGGCAGTGAGATATGTCATTCAAAATAAGAAAGGGGTCAGAACAGCTCTGCCAGTTCACTGTGGCCTCAGGGCCTTTGGCAGAGATGGCCCATGGAAGAGCAAATGACATGCATCAGTGTACCAACACTGCATTCATAAACAAATGTATGACGGTTATTGCCTCTATGGCTATTAAGTACTGTTCAGAAGCTGTGCTTTCCTCCTACCCATATTCTCCTTAGTACAATGAGAGCTTGGAAGAGTTGGATTATATTGTCTTATTTCCAGGCAGACAGATCCCAAAGTCAGGGTCTAAGGAGATTATCAGACAGGGAAAACATCCCAGGACAGGGACAACTGGCTTACCTTTTAGACGACATCATCCCTCTCCTGTGATGTTTCCATTCTGATCCTGTTCCTCCCCCGCTTCCTCTTACTCAAAGGAAAATCCATGAATAAGAAGCCCATTCCGTTATAACAACAGAATGGCGGGTGAGTGAACAGACGACCCATTCTGCTGGCGTGATGCCAGTGTCATGTGACCTCACTGGGAGGTCTGTACCAGAACACTTCTGGGTATGATTGGGACAGCTAGGTAAGTGCCATCCTTCCCCCCTCCCCAGGTTCCTTTTTAAATGTTTAGTGTGTTTTCGTACTTGCTGTCACTTGTTTTCATTTAATTTTTACTGTTTAAATTTCTGCTGCTGTTCTGTCGTGAGAATGGGTAGGATTTGCTTTCTGGGATGTGAATGGGGCTTTGTGACAGCTCCATTCATGTCCAGACTGCTAAAGGGAGGGGGAGGATTCCTTATAGCATGGCAAGGTAAGCGTTTGATTTTTTAAAAATTTCGTTACAGGGACGGGAGTGGGGTGGGAGTGTAGCAGTTGGGGGTAGCAGAACAGAAACAATTTTAGGGGTACAGTGTGATAATCTCCTATCAGTACAGAGTCAGTGCAAGCAAAGCCACCCGTAGCCACTAGGCAGACTAGTCAAGGATAGTCCAGAGTTGAAGAAAATGGCCAGGGTCAAAACCAAGAGAATCGGGTAAACTAAGGAATCATCCCAGGCTTAAACAGTCAGCTCCAGAAAAACAATCAGACAAAGATATTTCAAAAAGAAAAGCCAAAGCCCATAGGCTAACACTAGCCAACCAAGATCACTTCTGTACTATACAGTTACTGCACTTTGGTACTACTTTTACTGTCATGACTGGATCCTGGGATTTGTAGCTTCATGAGGTGTTTATACTTCTCTGCCAGAAAACTCAAGTTCTTGACCAAACTACAGCTCCCATGATTCTATCCAGTATAGTCATAAAGAGGTATCGAAGAGCTACAATACAGTAGCACCACCGTATCCATGGGGGATTGTTCCCCCCCCCACTAGGATGGCGAATTCCACACATAATAGTGAATATGATCCCAGGGGCCATGTAGCCGCCTCCCTTTCCCCATTCTCCCCTACCATGGACCCGCCACAGTGGCAATTGTGGGGATGAAGGGGGCAGAGGAGGAGGCTAGATTGCTCCACCTTCACCCTTCACTTCAGCCATGGCCCCGCTGCAGCGGCAATCATGGGGGTGAAGGGGCTAAAGCACTCCCCCCTTCTCCCTTCGCTCCAGCCATGATCCCACCACAGTGGCAATGGTAGGGGGCAAAGGAGGAAGGAGAAGAGGCTAGATCACTCCCCCCTCCCTTTGCCCCCATGATCACCACTGTGGTGGGGCCATGCCTGGAGCAACCAGGAACCCTCTCAGGGGAAAGAACAGTTGAGGTGAGATTTTTCCTCCCCCTCCCTTCCCCCTATCATCACCATCCACAGATAATTGAATCTGAGGTTGGCGAAACAGAGGAGGTTGGCAAATCAGCAGACACTACAGTGCTACTGTAGTGTGAAAGAGACTCCAGGTAATGAAAAACAGGCTAGCACTGAAGCTCATACACTGTACCAAAGATCAAGTCTCAGGTATAGGACATTTTGCCTTAAGTTTCCATGAGACCAGGGGCTTACTCTTAAGGAGACTACTTTCTTCCAAGGAAGCCACCACTCCCAGGGAGCCTTTCCTTGAAGCCAAGAACCTCCAATGGTTCTGAGCAAATGTTACTTCCATGGACAGGGAGGGGGTCCAGCCTCTTTGTTCAACTCTGGGGTCACACTGTCCCTGTCCAGGGTTTTAGATTCCTGTATCCCTGATGGTTGTGAATCTGCAGGGGCAGCCAGCTCCCCCCCTTCTCAGGCTGATGGGGCTTGCACTTCTCTTTTCTAGAGATGTCTTTTGGTGGAGGCATTACAGAAGGTATTCTGAGAACAGCCCACAAAGTAATCTTTCCAAGCTATGGGTACAGCATAGCTACTGAACTGAGGGAGACTTACTTGTGCATGCAAAAGGAATCTAGGAGTCTTAGTGGACAATCTAGCACTCTTAGCTGAACATGAGTCAGCAGTGTGATATGGTAGCTAAAAAAGCCAATGTGATTCTAGGCTGCCTCAATAGAAGTATAGTGTCTAAATCAAGGGAAGTAATAGTGCCACTCTATTCTACATTGGTCAGAACTCACCTGGAATACTGTGACCAGTTCTGGGCACCACAATTCAAGAAGGGCATTGATAAACTGGAACGTGTCCAGAAGAGGGTGACCAAAATGGTTGGCATTCTGGAAGCCATGCCCTATGAGGAGCGGCTTAGGGAGCTGGGCATGTTTAGCCTGGAGAAGAGAAGGTTAAGAGGTTACATTATAGCCATATTTGAGTATTTGAAGTATTGTCATACTGAGGATGGAGCAATCTTGTTTTCTGCTGCTCCAGAGAAAAAGACACAGAGCAATGGCCTCAAACTACAGGAAAAGAGATTTCACCTAATCATTAGGAAGAACTCCCTGATGGTAAGAGCTGTTTGGCAGTGGAATGCACTCCCTCGTAGCGTGGTGGAGTCTCCTTCTTTGGAGGTGTTTAAACAGGCTGCATGGCCATCTGTTGGGAATGCTTTGATTGGGTATTCCTACAGGGCAGGGGGTTGGACTAGATGGCCCAGCTCTATGATTCTTCTACTTCTGAGTAGATGTGAGTGGTAGATTGGGCTGGATACTGCATTGATTTTTTTCCAGATTGTTTTCCATTAGTGTAGCATAAAAGCATTATGTTGCAATACTAGCAAACTCTTATTCAATATGCCAACATTAAAATGACTGTAATTGAAAAAGCCATAGTTTTGCAAAGTGACTGCATGGCCCACATCCTGATGCCCAGCATTTGCACTGGTCCTCTTTCTGCCTTCACATTTCTCAGAATCTGGTACGATGAATGATCTATGATGTTGCAGTGAGTGCAGCACTCAGTATCCTCCTAAATTATTTATTTGATGGTACCCTAAGCCTAAGGATCAGGCCATTAGGATCACTCTGTTGCAGTTGTGGAAACTAATAGTCCATTATAAGGTTCTTTTGTCAGTTTGAGTGGAGCTGAAAAGAGTTTTATGGGTCAGGCTTCAGATAGTTTGAGCTATTTCTGTGGGCCTATTCAAACAATGCATTTCTTTTGTTGTTGTCTAGACTGAAGAGGTTGTATGGATGTCAAGTGCCTCCACAGTCACAGAAATTCTGACTGTGGCTATAGATCTCTGATCACCCAATTTAGATATCTGATTATCTGCTTTGTGCATTGCATTTACCCACATGAGTATATATACCAGGGTATGGGCAAGAACTACTTTGAGTAAAAACCAAGCTTGACCCTATGATCTCTGAGTGAGAATCAATTGGAGGACATTGTTGCTATAGTTGCTAATCAAGAACACATTTTGAAAGGAATATTATATGAGCTGAAGCATTCATTATATGTCCTATTTCTGAGAAAAAGATACAACTGACCCCACCCATCTCACACCAGGTGATTTGTTTTAAGAAATGGGAGATTTTTTTATCTGTGGATTAAACAAAAACTTTATAAAGAAAAGTAATTTGCATTACAATGAAACGGAATGTGATAAATAAAATACTAACAGAATATCAATAGCCTTTCTCTTCCCTCACCCCAGACATTTTGTTTCCAACAAAATAAAGAGGAAATGAACTGAGGAATCAGTCAGATTTTTGAGAAAGCAACTTTATACTTTTGTGTTTCCCGAAAGTAACTAGAGCAATTGCTTTTTAGTGTGATAAGCCATTACAAAATACTCTCCACCTGTCTAAGGACTTTATTAGATGCAGCAAATATGGTGTCATAATGATGGCTAATGATGCAAAAGGGTGCACGTATTAGATGACATCATCCTTTTGCAATCATGTGATGTAAATAAAGTAAGCTGGGTTTTTTTTTGTTTTTTTGTTTTTTTTGGTTTGTTTTTTGACAGGCGAAGCTTTCAATAGATCTCCTATGGCACTTTGTTGCCAGTATTGCTGGTGCTTGAAATCTCACACCATTGTGCTCACATGAATATAGCGTCAATGACAGAACACTAACAGGTGAGATTGGGACAGCCAAGTAGGGATGCTCTTTTTATGAACCTCCCCAGTTCACTTTTAGGTTGTAAAGTATGTTTTTGTGCTTGTGTGAACATTTTGTGACTTTGGTTTTTTTGTTTTTGTTTTTAATTTACCACACTTGCATCTTCTTGTTAGAATCGGTAAGATCACGAGTGCGGAAGTGAACAGAGCTCCGTTCCTGTTCTGTTCACTCTGAGGGGCTGCCTTTGAATGCTGATAAGGTAGGTCTGGTGGTGGTGGTGGGGTCTTTTGCTCCACAAAAATGCTTTAAAATATGCCGGTAAAAGAACCCTTGGATAAGCTTGTCTGATAAAGTCCTAAGTCATTGACTATGCAACAACCCCAACAGAGCACACACCAAATTAGAATCATGATGTTGCTGGAAGCAAAGAGGCATCAATGCTTGTTAAGTGATTAGTGAGAGGGGATTCTAGAGAGCATGCCTACCCTTTTCTTTCACCTCTCTGTTTTTTTCTTTGATCTACATACTCAAGCCTTTTTGCTTCCCACCTGCCTGCAGAGGTCACTTCCCCCTTCTTCCAAAAGGTCAATAAGGTGTATATGTGTAAAAATTTGGATGGAATTCAGATTACTTTGGCCTGGAGTTGTGGTGAATGAAATTCGGGTTACTCTGGCCCAGATTTAAGTGCCTCACCTAACCTGCCAAAGCCTGAATCTGCATTCAGATGTTTACCCCCAGTAAAGCAGATTTGTTTTTAAAGTGTGTTTTAAAACACTTGGCTTTCATTCAAAACTTTATTCACACTTAGGGCTTGACTCTGAGCCCTATGAAAGCAAAGCCCCAACACTAATTATTCTCTCTGAAATCAGAATGGGGGCAGCCAGCCTAGCGATGGCGGGGCAGGTTGGTAATTCTGATCTCAGAGAGAGCAACTAGTGCCGAGGCTCTGCCTTTGAATAAGGAAGTGGGGTGGGGTGGGTTGCATCTCCAGAAGCGCTTGTCCTTCCTCTCCTCTCCAACACCCCCCCCCAATCCAGTGCAGATGGATTGTTCACACATTAGGCAAACTCTGGAGAAGACTGTGAGCTTTCTAAAACTTGGATTAAAGTGGTATTCCCTGAGTCTGGTGCATCATGTGGCATTATTGCACCAGATTTAGGGGAAAGGCCACATGTTGTGTGACATTATCAGACCAGATTCAAGGGGGGGATTTGGGGTTTTTTCACTTGTGTAGATAAGCCCTAGGAAGGGAGAAACCATTGAGGCTCCTGCCTCAGGATTGCTTACACACACGATAGTCAGTTTTAGGGACTTTTCTACCAAAATATAGGTAATCTTTTGTCTATCTCCTTTCCAATCCCAAAATGGATTTCCTAAAACAATAAATTTTGTTTTTTAAGCTTACAAGACCACCCTGTGTATTTCTCTCCTGTTTTCTACCACAAGCTTATATGGCACTGGCTATGCCGTACTCTGCTTGATATAGATACCAAATATTCCCTCAGATGTAACATTGTTTTCCTCCAACCTTTTAGTTAGTTAGTTATGCCTCCATGACTATAAAGATAACTAAAACATTACAATGGCAACACAAACGGAGTGCCATTAACTCTCATTAAAATACAATTGTAACCTATGTTATTGTGGAAAAGAATTAATTACTAGTTATTTGTAAGTAGTTATTTCCAAGCTCTGAGCCAAACATGTACAATCATTTGAAATTCTGCCATACTGTGATGTAGCCTTGGTTTGTCCCTAATGTGGTTTTTTAAAAACAGAGATGTTTTTTAGAGCCAGATACACTTACTGATAACCTTCAATTACATAGCATGGTTCAATGAAAAAAGCAATAACACACAGCATCGAGTACCGTCTCTACTAACTGACAGTAAGTGCTTTTCGAAGTTGCTAATTGATCATTATGAATTGACATTCATGTTTTATTCCATTTGATATTAGTTGATATTAAATATGAGGAATGGTAGAAAATGTGTCTGATGAGAGATGCCTTCTTCAGGCTTTTTTAATGTTCATAATGTGACTCAATAATACAGTAGTTGTATGCAGTGATCTTTTCAAAGAGGCTGTTGTAGGGATTTTTTGTGACACTTCACTCCACTGTGAAAAGTACCATTGCACACACACACACACACACACACATCATATATAGAGAGGGGGGAGGACTCAAAGGATTTGTGTAACAGAGAAAGTTTTTGTAGTGCAGTAACTGAGAAATCATTGGTATTGTTTGGCAGCCTAGATGGTGACTGTGCCCCTTTCAGGCCTTTGCTCCCTTCATATGTTGCTGCATTTCCTTCTTTTCAGAGTGAGGGCAATGTGATTTGGTGATTATTGCCCTCATTTCAAATTGCCTGCATTGACCCTTGGGCATACTGTCTCACAGCCAAATCTGATAGGCTATCTGGTGCCGTGCCATCTTGCAACTGCTATCTGCTACTTGCCCCAGCATGAGAAAAACTGGGGGGCAGGAGGGAGCATTTGCAGTACAGGGGAAACTGTAGATCAATGCAGCAGTAAATACGCAATGCATACATGGTTCAGTCAGGGAGGTGATTTTCCACATTAAAACAATTTTGCACAGTTTAATGAATAAATTTATTGGGATCAACAGTTTATCATTTGGCTAACACAGTTTGTGTGCCCTGGTGGAACCAGATCCTGTCTGATTCTGGGAACTGAATTGGGTTGGTCCTGGGTAGTATTTGGATTTTAAATGTCTTTTATCTTTGAGCCATTTTCATCTTGGCCCTTGATTTGTTCTAACTGGTATAACAGCAAATGCACATTTCATGCATAATAAATTCACAGATATTTATAGGCTTTTGGCATTTTGTTATAAAACACATTTCTGCTGGATTTAAACCAATGCTAGCTGTATTATGGTTGTGGATAAATTTGTTCACTTCCTTATTATCGTGTATGTTGGGGTTTTGTGTCAATTTCAAGGTCTGAGTGTTGGACTTGGACTTCATGACTTTTTTTCAAGCATTGAATGGTTGTTTGACTGCTGGACTACTAACTGGCTACACAATTTATTAATATATTTACATTGAAATTTACTCTTAGTGGGTTTGACCCTCTTTACAGTTACAAATCTCCCCTAATTTGGAAGGTAAGCCGGGTTTGTGTTGGTTGGCCATTGGATAGGGTAACAATTCTATCCTTACACAATTCCTTGCTAATTATATTGATTTTTACCATCTTATATTTAGTCAGTCTGGATCCTTTTACTGTGGCAACTTACATTTATATAATATAATCCAGGAGTAATTACTGGTTTTTCTATTGGGCTTCGGTTCCCCAGGGGTACCAGATCTTGTTTGACCATGCAACCTAGGCGGGGTCTGCCCTGTTAGATTTTTTAAGGGGCATGTTCCAATGAAACAGACTGCCAATTTTCCAGTAGTGCCTTATTGCTATTATTCCCTTCCTTAGTTTTCCTGCTCTTTTTCAGGGTTTTTTCCTCTTACTTTCTATCAGTTGTCATTTTGGGGTGACTGTTGCAGCCGCCATGTCAGAGTATGCTGAGCTTAAGTTCATTGCTCTTTGCTTCTAACATTTTTATTCTGTTCAACATTACATCTTTTTGCTGTATGGAGGATGCCTTCAATTTTATTCACTAGACACACCGCTGAGGGCTCTATGGATTCTTTGACTGTAAAGTTAATCATGGGCCATGGCCTTAGTTGACCGTTTCAGTTGTAACCTGTTCAATTTTGTTTTACAGAGTTATGGGGATGTGTGAGGGGCCTGTTGAACCACTTTCATTTGTCACATGGATATTAAGGAGAGATCTACACTGTCACAGTTTGATGCTCCTTCTGCTCCTGACATCTAATGTTCATCTGATATTCTGTTCAGGATTACCTTTGGACTACACCTAATACTGCTCTTCTTTTCCAGGGTCATCATGGGGGCCCCGTTGTGTTGCTAAGTAATTGTCTGCAGTGCTGTGGGCTTCCTCCTGATCTACTGCTATTCCCTTCCTGGAGCACTGTTTGCCTCCACCTGATATCCTTGTCACATATACACCCTTGTATGGATGACCCTTATATGCAGGTTTTGCATGACATGGGAGTCATACACAAGGTAGCCTCCTGCCAGTAAACCAGGGTGATTCAAATGGAAGACAAAGGCATCACTGCTGTTTGAGGAAATCTGGCTGGGCTGGTCGAACAGTTTGTCACCAGTTCTGTTGGGAAGTGCTGCGGGCCTCTGCCACATGTGTTAGTTGTCAGAATCTGAGGCAATGATTTTGGCTCCAGTGTGTCTCCAGCTTTGTTGGGGAGTACCATTGGCCTCCACCATATGTTTGAGTCACTTTGGTGCCAATGCCTTTGGGCACAGTTTGTGTCCAGCTCTGTTGGGAAGTGCCGTTGGCCTCTGCCACATGTTCTATTCATTTGCATAGACTAGGTTTGTTCAGGGGCATGGCTTAGCCATTTGTGCCCTCCAGGATGTTGGAAAACATTAGGTCTGTAGGGCCCCAAATATCTTTAATCTGGCTTGCCATCATACCTCTTTTGATTTATAATGGCATGGGTGATCTAAATTATAGATGTGGCTCAGAGGGAAATAAATAGGAAGGTTCACAAAGCCATGGATAAGTGGCTTACATGATTTTTACCACATCCTAGGATTGTTATCAGCGACCTGGATTGTATAGGTTGGATGGGGTCCACTGGATAGATTTGGGGATTTGGGAATTCCTTGTAGACATGCAGCAAGGGGTGAGGGCTGTGTTAGCCAGCCTGGTGGAGATAGGGGCTAAGCAGATGCTTTTCCCGTATCTGTAGCAGGTTGTGGGGGAGATGGGGATTAATTTGCTGTATACCTATGGCACCCCATTTGAGTGAAGGATGGCTCTGTCATCAGCTTCAGCTTTTCCCACATTGGGCCTACCCTCTAGTTTGCATATCCCAAGGAATAAAGATTAAATAGGGGATAGAATAAATAACCCAATATTTTAACCCAAGCTTTGTGTCTGGCCTCATTATTTCACGTGTTGGTCATCAATGATAATAAGGCTTCAGGGTATTACTATTCTTTATGACAGATTAGGATGAAGAAAGTTAGAAAACAATGGATATAATCAATATTTCTTTCCTTTTCTTTCCTGCTACCTCACCCTAGCAGCCTAAAGTGTAATAGGACTTTATCAGATGCAGCAAATATGGCATCATAATGACATCTAATTAATGCAAAAGGGTGCACATATCAAATGACATCGTCCTTTCATGATAATATCTTGTCCACAAGCCATTCTACTTTATTGATGGGCCAAGCCATCAATAGATCTCCCCTGGTACTTTTGTGCTGGCATTGCAGGCATTTGAAACTTTGCACCATTGTTCTCCCATAAATACAGCATCAATGGGCGGTCCTGCCAGAACACTTCCAGGTGAGAACATGAAAGCCAGGTAAGCGACACTCTTTTTATGAACCGCCCTGGTTTAAAGTGTTTTAAAGTGTGTTTCTGTGCTTGTGCATCCTTTTTGAGTGTTTGTTTTGATTTATTTTTAAATTTTACCATGCTTGCGTCTTCTTGTGAGAATCATTGAGATCTCGAGGGCAGAAGTGAATGGAGCTCTGTTCACTCTCCATCAATGCTGGGGCTGCCTTTTGACATGACTAGAGGTAGGTCTGACAGAAAGGATTATTGTGCCGGAACAGGGTTGATTTTGGCTTTTGATGGGACAGAAACGGAATTGGATATGTGTCTGATAAAGTTCATAGTTCTGTGAAAAATCTTATTATAAATCTTTTTATAAATATAAGGTTTTGTTTCAGCTGGGTAAAGATATTCTATTAAAGTTCAATGTGTTTTCTACACCTCAAACTTCCACTAGGAGAAATAAGTATGACAGAATAAAAGGTTGCCTACTCCATTATGCACGGTATTCTGAAACCCATAGCCAATGGACATTGCAGTTGGGGCACTCTGGGAGGTCCAAAACAGTAATTTATATGACCTTGTAGCTTGGTGTGTGTGGGGGGGGCATTGCTATGATAAGTTCAGAATCTCCCACTGCTGTTTTGAGCAGATTGGGTGGCAGGTGGGACCATAATTCAGAGACAGTAAACTGTATAGGGACTCTGCACTGAAGTCATGTACCAAAGGAGTCCCAAAGCCTCCTGCAGAGTCAAGTGGAGCCTCCAGGGAAGAAGATTTCTATTGAACAAAATACATTCTGAAATTATCCATTTTCCCCTTCTTAACAGATTTTTTTGGGGGGGGGGTTGGAAAGAAGACAGAAGAAACTGAAAGACAATGTCATTTAGATTCTACCCCCAATAAAATTCTGTGAATAAGGTAAGATGATGACAGGATAAAGTGTATTCTGGATACCTTCTTGTCTTTCAGAGTGAGAAGACAAGGAAATCATAGACTTTTGCCTTTTTGAAAACGATACTTTGACCAAAAGAGTTGACCAGAGAGACCAAGTCCAAATAGCTAGGGTGGTCCCCTTATTAAATATGTTACACTGGGTTTATACACAGGAAAAGGAGTGATGTTGTTTGCTAAGTTACAACCATAATGTAATTTAGGGCTCATCTACACAAGCCAGGATAAACCAGCTCCATGATGGCATATCCTGGCCACCGACCAGGCCTGTGTCTCCTCCGTTACCTCAATGAAATTATCTGGACAGGAACACTGGCCTGTTGCTGCAGTCATCACCATCACCGTTTTCCTTGCCCTCCTGGCATCGAGGAAGCTGACCACGACATGTGACCAAAGTCCCCCTGAATCTGACCAGCCTTGGTCACATGTTGCAGGGTCCTTTCCTGGACCTGGAAGCATAAGGGCAACTAAAAGCTGGAGCGAAGGGCTGGCCTGCCGGGACAAGCCCCTGCAGACACATGGGGCCCACACTGTTTTTTCTCTGCAGCAGCAAAATAAACCAAGTAATTTTCTTATAATGCTGTATCAGGCCCCACCTTAGCTTGCCCCTGTCTGAGCCTAGTTTCTGCCCTGGGGGTCATAAGTATCACATTAGCACACTAAACCTCTGAGCATATTAAGAGGTCTAGGCAGCAAAGAATTTGTAGCAGAGTCTTGCTTCTCTGGGGCCAGAACAGGGCAAAGGGCCTGCATTGTAGGGACTGCAGGGCTCTTAGAGGCAAGCTGGGGTAAACTGCCTATTTAGATAAGCCTTAGTTATGTTATGGGAACTATGCAGTCAGCATTAGTAAGCCTTTGTTGTGGCTCTGTAGTACCAAGAGTTCCCAATAAAACAACAGTTTTCAAATGGACAATTGTATCACCAGAGAATTCCACGAAGAGCCATTTTTCTGTAAAACAGGCTATACCCCCCAAACCCCTTTTTTATCCCTGTTTCCAAAGCCCAGCAGTTATCTTCTGGTCATTTCAAGTTTGGAAGAAAGGAACAGGGGCATCCCATGGGGGCATGGAGCGAAGGAACCTGAGGTGAATGTAGTCCCCATGCCTTCCACACTTATCCAGTTTGCCTTCATTATTGTGCATGTGCAGAAATTGGGAAAATTAGTTTTTGGGGGACTTTTAGTTCCCCCAAGCTAACTTTTCCATGCTTAGGTTATTTCTAACTAATTACTTCCAAGTTCTGGTTTTGATACACTCGGCAGAAGTAAACAAAATAATCCACAAAGCATTTGATGAAGGAAAAACAGAGTGACAGGTAGAAGTAAGCAGGAGGAGGCACAGAAGTGGAGAAAATGGCAAGGCTCTAATACTGTCTATTTATAGCTACAGGAGACTGCTGCAGTCATAAATAGTTCAAGTTTTGCTGTGCAACAATCAGATTTCTAGATAGCCAGGCAGACACCAGTGATAACCAGCAGGTGTGCGTGGCAGGCATCCCAGAGCAGAGCTAAATGAGTTGGGATTTTTATGTAACTATAATCCCCTTTTGAAATCTCATCATCAAAGCAGCAAGGAAACACAAGGCATGCATGGGCACACACATGTGTGTATACACACACACTTTTTTTCCTGAAGACAACTGAATTTTGCTTCCTTCCCTTAACTTGTTTGGAATGGATAGTGAGCTGACTGGTTACAATAAACACATGTGATGCTTGATATCCTAAAAGATGTCACCACCTGACAGCATTCAAAGTCCATTGTCAGAGCACATTAGGTAAGTGTGCCACATCTGCGGAAAGAGGCAGAAGCGCATGTAAGATGCTCCAACATCTCAAGCAAAACAGCCCCCTCCTTCTCTTTTTTTCCGTGCCTCTGCCTCCTGATGACCTCCATCTATGAGGCCTGAAGACATAACAATGTCGACAGCCATTAGTAATCATTGGAAATATATACCAAATTGCAAATCCTATCATGCTTTGGCTCATCCAAGATGCTAGCAAGCAGGGATGGAAAAGGACAGGAAAGAACAGAAAGCTGCAGAGGTAACATACTTCTCTTTCTCTACAGGAAACACACACACACACACACACACACACCAAAACAAAAATCTTGGGACACTTTAAAAACTAAAAGGTTTCTAATTTTAATGACTACTAATAAAGTTTTAACACAGCTTCAGCCATTAATTAAATCAAATTAAAAGGTTATTTGAAAACATTCCTGGGGAAAATATGCCTGTTGAGTCCTTCAGCTGCCTAAGGCTTCCTATGTATCTCACCATAAAATTAGGAAATCATAAACTGCTGATACTTCTAATCTAGCATTAGAGTGCCCAGACCTCTGGGCCTGGATATTTTTCTCTAGGCTTCTTGGCAAGGGAAGGAATCTTAGAGAAGAGTGCTGGCTTGAAAAGATTTATTAAGATAGCAGCAACAACAACTGAGGGATTGTCTATACAGTGAAAATAATCCTAATGGGATGTGAATGGAAGGTGATCTGTACAAATGGACATTCACATAAATACGTTCAGAAGGGGGGCAGCCAAATCCACCTTAAACTCCATGTGGGAAGGCTTCTCCCAATTTTTTTTTTTTAAAAACTCCTTATGGCATGTGAATGTGCGATAGTTTGGACACTTGCATTCGCGTCAGTGTGACCAGAGTGTGTAATCTTATTGGACAAGCATGGAGGCGGACAAGCAAACAGGGAAAGCACCTGTTGCTGCCATGTAGGATTGTCGGCTAAGCGAAAGGCTCAACAGGATGGAGTGATCAACATAAAGAAATACTGAGATGCCTCCAGAAACATATTCACGGGTAGCCATGTTAGCCATGCAGCAAAATACCACAAAATCTAAAATCCACAAAAGAGAGACACTTATATTGGCCAACCAATGTAATGTTTGCATTTTTGGTTGGAGAATAAAGGTATCATTCTTTTGTGGATTTTGGATTTTATTATATTGAGCTGCCTCAGTATTGTTGTCTCAGGAGTAACTGAAAATGGTACTACAGGATTGCTACTTCCTGGCTTTTCATATCTTACTGCTAATCTTTCCAGCTCTCATCCCATTTTCTTCAGCCTCTCCTAAATAAAGACACAATACAATTTTATTTCCTGCTCCAAATGGTACAACACATGCGTTGTGCATTCTTAAAAAAAAAAAGTCTGGTACCAATGTCTTTCCTTAGTTTGCTTGGACAACTGATTACTTTCTCTTTAAATTTGGGGGCTTTACTCACTCTCTCTTTCTCATCTTCTTTCTCCTCCCATTCACTGAAATGCTTGAACAAATGTACTTTCTTTCCTCCTCCTTTCCCTTCCCTCCAGCACAACTCCTGCCTACACTCATTTTCATTCACGTTCCCTGGTTCCTTTCTGTCTCCTTTTCTTGTCCCCTTTCCTCCCCACCACAAATCCTGATTGCTTTCATCTCCTCCTTCCTTCTCCCTTATCCTCTTTTCATTCACTCACCTTTCATCTTTCTCATCCAGTCCCCAACTCTCCTGACCATATTTTTCTTCTCCTCAACTACTCCTAGCTACACTCATCCTCTTCCTTCTCCTTATCTCTCTCTTTTAATCTCTTTTCAACATTTTCTCCTTTGCACTCCTTAGATTTTCATCATTTTAAAGTTGTAAGCCCTGTAACACTCAATGCTTGCTTCTGAGTAAACAGACACAAATAAGATTGTCCTAGTATAAGAATTTATTTTTACCATATTAAGGAAAGATATGTAGAAAAAATAGACAATTATGGGGAAAATAAATTGTCATGGTTTGGTAGAATAGCACTAATAAAAATGAAAATCTTACAAAACATATTTTTTTTATTTAGAATGCTACTTATTAAAATATCAGAGATGGAACTGAAAAAAAATGGCAAAACATGATAAATAATTATTGTAATGGAAGTAAAAGGTCAAGAATTAATAAAAACAGATGGTACAAAGTCCCGCAAAAAGGATGTTTAGGTTTACCTAATTTGAAGTTCTCTCTCTCTCTCTCTCTCTGGCTTGTCTTTGCAAACGAGGATTCAGGAAGAACGCATCCTGCGCATCCGCGCTGATGACTAAAAAGGCCAATCCAAGATAGACAAGTCCAGTTGCAGAAAGCACAGCAGAAGGTTTCCTTGGGTGATGTTTCCGGGTTGTGATATTTTTCTGCGTTGTCATTTCTCTTCAAGACTTGTTCGGCGTGAGTTCTCAAATAAGGCTGCAGCATTGTGGATAGTGTGTCTCCATGCCTCCCAATGTGAGGCCAGGGTGGACCATTGTTGGTGATCAATTTGGCCGAGCCTGAGATGTTGTTTCAGGGATACCTTGTATCACTTTTTTGGAGCATCCCTCTTACGCTGACCCATGGCGAGTTCACCATAGAGTACTATTTTTGGGAGGCGATGGTCCTCCATCCTAGAAACGTGCCCTAACCAGCACAGCTGTGTTCTCAATATCATGGCCTCAATGCTGGTGATCCCTGCTTGCTCAGGGACAGCAACATTCGTCACATAGTCAGTCCAGTGTATATTTAGGATTGTGCGTAAACAGCGCTGATGGAAGAGTTCAAGGAATTGTAAGTGGTGGCGATAGGTGACCCATGTTTCAGACCCATAAAGGAGAACAGACAGTACAATGGCTCTATACACACTGATTTTTGTGTTTCGCCTCAGGTGTTTATTACTGCAGACTCTTTTGCAAAGTCTTCCAAATGCGCAATGTGCGTTTGCTAATCTGTGATTGATCTCTTTGTCAATCTTGGCATCTGAAGAGATAATGCTTCCCAGGTAGGTGAACTGCTGAACAGACTATGTAGCGAATCAATTGAGATATATTACTGATAGTGTCATAGAATTAAAAGAAATTGAGTGGTTGGAAATAAATAAACAAGAAATAGATTTAAAATTAAGAAATATCTCTTTCTAGATATAGATATAGATATAGATAGATATAGATATAGATATAGATATAGATATATAGATATAGATATAGATGATATAGATAGAGATAGAGATAGAGATACAGATACAGATACAGATATAGAGAGAGATTTGTAAACCTGAAAAGAAATTTAGGGAAAGAGTACAGTCTGTCTCTTTAAAAAATATATTAGCTATTTGGATCAAATATAAAAAGGTATTGGCTCCGGGAATATCTCCATTAATTCCAGTGCCATTGCTGAAGGGTTTCCAGCAAATTTAAGAAATGAAGTAGAAATAAAGCTGGGAGGACAAGAAATAATAAGATTGAAGGAATGGTTGGAAAAAATGAAATATAAAAGTTATTTGGAAAAAGCATTAAGAGAACAAGAAATTACATTGTTCAAATTAACACAGTTAGAGCAGTGGACAAAAAAAAAATGGTTAAAGGGGGGAGTTTGTAGAAAATATACAAAATTTGAAGAATTAATTTTACAAGCCGCCCAAGAGAAGACTACTATAAAAGGTATTACAAGTAAAATTTATGAAAGATCATTGGAATGAAGATTTGCAAGATTATCTTAAAGATTTATGGGAAACGGATGTCACAATTATAATAGATAGATGTAGGTGGAAGAAAATATGGAATATGCGTAACTTGAAAACATTATCAGTAAGAATAAAAGAAAATTATTATAAGATAGTATGGAGACGGTATCTAACACCAGTATGATTGAACCAAATAGATAAAAAGTATTCAACACAGTGTTGGAGGGGATGTCAAGAATTGCGGAAGTATATTCATATGTGGTGGCATTGTAAATATGTGCAGAGTTTGTAGCAAATGATAATGAAGGAGGTAAGTGAGATAATAGAGATAAATATAGCTTTATGCCCTGAAATAGCATATTATGACAAAATACAAGAGTCCCAAGCTATTAAGGATTTATTAACAAATTTGCTGACAGCTGCAAGGTTAATAATAGCAAGGAAGTGGAAACACAAAGCAATTATCAAACAGAAGAATGGTACAGTGAAGTATGGGATATAGCTATAAATGAGAAATTAACAAACAGTATTAAAGAAAAAAAGGGAATGCTGAATAAGAAAGATTTTGGAGAGAAATGGAGCAAATTTTTAGAATTTGTATTAATAAAGGGGAGAGGGAACAAACCAGCTATTTTTGGAAACAATGGAATTTTGGAAAGAGGGATGAATGTAAGGTTGAGATCCCAGGGTGGAGGGAATCACTTACTGTTTATGTTAATTGTTGTATTGGTTGGGTTTATAATTTGTATGTTTAAAAAAAATATTTTTTTAAAAAAAAATATTGTCCTACTGGCTATTAAACTACCAAGTACCACTGGAATTTGGGACCATTAATGTTTAGAGTTTGTACAGGACTTCTTTAGGAGTTGGTAAAATGTGGCATGGTTTTTAAATTGTGCTGTTGTGACCCTATCTATAACAATTTCATTCAGATGTTTTCTCAGTTTGTCTAGAATTGCTCCCAGAGGGCCCATCACCATGGGAACCACCTTTGCTCTCTTTTCCCAGAGGCACTGAATCTCAATTTGTAGGTCTTGATATTTCATAATCCTTTCCCTCTATTTGTCTTCTACTCTGCTCTCCCCAGGGATTGTCACATCTATAATCCAAAAGTTTGTTTTTCTCAACCACAGTTATGTCTGGGATATTATTTAATTGTTTATCAATTTGAAACTTAAAGTCCTATAAGATTTTTACTTCACTATTTTCAACAACATTTTCAGACTTATATTCCCCTAATTCTTTGCAGATGTCAAATCATACTTTTTTTGATACATAGATTCCAATGTACCATTGCAGCCAATTTATCATCATGTTTCTTATACTCAGTCTGTGTGATCTTGCTGCATGAACTAATAAGCCAATCAACAGTTTAATCTCTTTCTTTACATACAGTAGATGACATTTACTGTTCTTATTTATTGTCCCAGTATTTGCCATAATGATGATGACTATGATTGTCTCCCATCATCATCATCATAATCATCATCATCATGTAATTTCCTCAAAATATTTTGAGATGATTAATAGCATCTGTACATTGTGTGCCTTCAAGACATTTCTGACTTATGGTGACCCTAAGGTGAACCTATCATGGGGTTTTCTTGGCAGAATTTGTTCTGTCACGCTGAGGATGGAGCAGGCTTGTTTTCTGCTGCTCCAGAGACTGGAACACGGAGCAATGGGTGCAAGCTCCAGGAACAGAGATTCCACCTCAACATGAGGAGGAACTTTTTGACAGTAAGAGCTGTTCGGCAGTGGAACACACTCCCTCGGAGCGTGGTGGGGTCTCCTTCCTTGGAGGTCTTTAAACAGAGGCTGGATTGCCATCTGTCGGGGATGCTTTGATCAAGATTTCCTGCGTGGCAGGGGGGGTTGGACTGGATGGCCCTTGTGGTCTCTTCCAACTCTGCAATTCTATGATTCTATGATTCCTGCTGAATCTGAGAGAGTGTGACTTGTCCATGGTCACCTAGTGAGTTTCTATAGCCAGGTGAGTATTTGAACACTGGTCCCCCAATGTCCTAGTCCAACACTGAAACCTACTATACCACACTGGCTCCCTTTAGTAATATATGTATGATGACAATTATTATGGGTATATATGTGAAGGAAGATTCTACTGTCTGGCTGTAAACAAAAGAGAGAAAAGATTGCCATGTCAAAAAAATGTGGAAATGATGAGGCACTGGTTGTTGGCAGAAAGAACCTAAGACTTTTTTTTAATGAAGGGAGGAAAAGAAATGACCAATTTGTCTGTTCCTATTTAGAGCCACAGGCTTTTTCCATGTGACCTACAGACTATCCAGAACTTTGCAAAGGTGGTGTTGTGTGTATGTGTGTGTGTGTGTGTGTGTGTTTGTATTTTTTGGACTCCCAGAACATCCCAGCCAACACAGCCACCATGCTTGCTGAGGGACATTGGGAGTTGCCGACAATCCAAGAAACTGTTTCAAAGATCTGAAAATAATATTGTCCCAGAAGATGGCCATGTGAGTGTTAAGAAGCAGACTTTGGTATCTTTATCTTCCTGATAATGGTGCCTCAGGCACTTAGCCACATTTGGTTGATATCACCTTTCCATCCACTTTAACTTTACACATGGGTGTCTGCCATTTACTTTGTCTGATGACCTGTGGTTGGAATGCTTGAGGAGCAGATGAAAGCTGTCAAAAACACCAAGAGGCAGCTTCTGTCAGGCATGATGGGAAACAGGAAAAGGTAAGGAAATATTCTACAAGAGAAGAGACTCTCCTTTCTCTTTCAAAATCCTTTTCCATCAGCTCAGCTGTCAGCTCACCCAATTATATGCAGTAACTTTATCAGAGGGGGGCACAGCAGGAGTATTTTCACAAGGGCTCCCAATTGCTCTCTGAAGGCAGGAGACTAGAGACATTTTAACTGTAGGAGTTTTCGTTTGGAGCAAGTGTAATAAGAGTAGATTTGATTTACCGTAGGTGGACAAAAGCAGCTGGTTCTGGGGAGCAACCAACTCTCTAACCTCCCAACTCTCTAACTTTTTATCTAACCTCGCAACTTTTCCTGTTTCTAGATGTGCCATTTCAAGATTCTCAAAAAGTTTCAAGGTCCACCAGATGAAACTTCAAACAAAGAACTTAACTGGAGTTATTTTTTTTTTTAAAAAAAGCACTTCTATGTGCACTTTTCTATAATACCCATATTTTTGTGCACTCTTTCTTTACAAAGAACAGCATCCCAACATTCTATGTGTGAATATTCAAGGATAACTATGTTCCTGTTTGCATATTGGTATGGGAGGTCGAATTTTGATAAGTTCTAATCAATATGCAAAGAAATCAACATTTTCCCCCTATCCATTTCCCCAGGAAAGAAGCTTGCCATTTGTACTAGTGACAAATTCCTTGGTAGGATGAATAACATCTCATAGGGAGTGGTGGTGGGATTTTCACTGGGACATTACAGAAAGGGTGCATCCACATTATACAAATAATCCAGTTTCAAACTGGATTATTTTCCACGACTCCTTCCTATGGAATCCTGGGATTTGTAGTTTGGTGAGGCACCAACAATCTTTGGAAGAGAAGGCTAAAGACCTTGTAAAATGACAAATCCAGGATTCCATAGGAAGGAGCCATGACAAGTAAGCAAGTCATTTGGAATGCAAATGAGTTGTAATAGTCAATTCAAGACAAAAGTACATCTCAATACTTGAGGTGATTAACAGGTATTGCTCATGACAATATACTGTGACAATATACCATTTCCAGCTACTGTGAGGAGTCCAGCTAATCTCTGAGAAACTAGGGAAACCCAAGGGGAATGTCAAATAATGCCACCTTTCCTGTTAATCAAAAAGTACTAGTGCTCTGCACCAGCAAGCCTTGGCAGCATTGCAACCAATAGTACCCCTCCAAATTATCAGAAACACGTGGCACTGTGGAAGTGCTGAACTGATGACTAGGATCATTAATGGGTTGGATGTAGAGCATTGAAATGAAACTTAATCAAACTGAAATGGAGACAGTGTCAATAGGTAGTTCAACATTTTTGGCTGGTAGCCTGTTGGCCTTGATGGGGTGGGTACTGGATGAGATTTCATGTTTCCTTGAAGGATTAGCTTTACAGTAATTGCAATTCTATCAATAATAATAATAATAATAATAATTACAAAATTATTTATATCCCGCCCCTCTGCGAACAATCGGGGCAGCTTACAACAGTAAAATAATATATAATATAAAACAACTCAAAATCCCTTCCCCCCCTTAAAACATTATTAAATCAATACAAATTAAAATCAACATATAATACAATTGTTATTAAAAACCCTTCCTAGCGAGCAGCTATTAGACCTGGTCTTGCCTCTGGCAGCTCACATGACCATATTGACATGAAATACACTTAATAGCCAGTGGAGCATGTCTAAACCCCACCCACATTTTAATATGCTCCATGAAGAAAAATAGAGTTAGGGAATAAGACTTACAGATAACGTTAACTAAGTGACTTCTCTGCCTTTAACTCTCTTGAAAATCTATTGCAACATGCAGAGCTTATAAAATTACTTTGCTGGAATACAGCTCTCAGAATCCTCCAGCTAGCGTGGCATTCTGGGAGTTATAGTCCAAAATCGTAATTTTTCTCAAGTGCTGGCAACACTCCAGGGCGAGAATATTGAACATGCTGATCTCTCAGGCAAAAAGTTCCCCACACTCAATCATTGCACACAGATGGGGAAGCTTTTTGGAGAGTGCCCATCAAGCCTCATCTGATGTCCTCGGGGAGGTAGCAAATTAAATGGAATGTAGTTTTGAAAGAAAAGCTAGCAGAGCCCTCCTGCTGGAGTTGAATAAAGTTGAGACAGCTCTGTCAGCTGCATGTCTCCACTGTGCAGGGAAGCTGTCAGTAAGCTCTTTAAAGTTGGGGGAACTTGTAGAGGTAAAACAATTGCATGTGTCATGAGTAATCTGCATGCACAAATTACAGTGTATATCAAGGGCTGGGAGATTCATTATTATTTATATAAATATATCTTGTAGATTTCATTAAGATACAGGCCAGGCTTTTGGAGTTATCACACTCCAGCTTGTTTGCAGTTGTGTTAATCTTCATTTGAAATGCTGATTAGTGCAGTAAAACTCTTGCTGTTTACTGCAAAATGCCCTCCTTTTCTTTTTGCTTCTTGTCAGGGAGACTCAGGGAGCAAGGATTTCCAAAGCTGGGAGCTATAGCTGAAGAGAACTTGTAAATGGGCCTGCTAAAATTAGGAGAAGGGGGGGGGATGAAAAGGAAAGAAAGTAGAGAAGGAATGTATCAAAATGCATTCCAGAATCCTGGTTGAACCAGATGTAATTTTGATGTCTCTGAAATGTGCAGTATGGATGTAAGAATGTGATGTGTGTGGAGGAAGCAGGCAGTCAAGATGACCAACCCATTTGAATTCTCTCCAGTTTGGGTCCCTCCACATATTTCAGGCTATAAATCACAACATATCTGAACACAAAGTTGGATTCATTGGTGTTATAGGCCAAATGTCTGAAGGGGGCCAAGTTGGAGGAGTAGAGTAGATATATAAGTAAATCTTGCAATTTTTCTCATTCTCAACAAGAAAGGGTGACTTCCTGGCACATTCTTGGTCAACTGCTGTGAGATGTTTTACTTTTACTTTTTTGTGGAAAATTTATTTGAGCAAAGCCTGGTGTTTTTGTGCACAAGAAAATAGCAGCTGTGTTTTGCAGAAAGTTTTGCAGAAAAACAAGTTTTTTCACAAATGATTATTTTTGCAAGGAAAGTTCTGAACTGTGAAAAATCATTTTTAAAAAGGGGTGCAAAACTCACTTAATCCCACCCAGTGGGTTGAAACCTCTGAAACTATTTGTTTTTGCAAAAATAAAATAAATGAAAATGTGCATCACTAGAATGGAGAACTGAGTTTGGAGTGCCTTGGAACAACACCTTTCCAAACTGATTGCAATATATAGGTGATGTACTAAAATGGCAAGGGGGGAAAAAGATGATGAGTGGGAATGATTCATTCTTATTTCCATCTCATCCCAGAAGACAGGTGGAGAGGGCTAGTGGGGTTCTGCATTTAGGCAAACCAAAGATGATTCCTGTAGTTTCTTTGGATAGGATTAGAAGACACATAGAGAGATCCATGTTCCTGCCTGCAAGAAGCCCTGGTGACATTAGTGCTCCTAGAAATCCACTGGGAGAGCAGTATTTGTTTGGGTGCCAGTCTACCTTTGTTCAACAAATGACAGAAATACAAACAAAAGGTCATTATGAAAGCCACTCTGTCCCTTCATCTCTTCATGCCATAGTATTTGGCATACTGGCCCCACAGCAGCTATGACTTTGTTTATGTATCATGGTGAATGGCTATGTACATGAATTCATTTGATTCTTAAATTCAAGCCATATAAGCTAGTAAACATCATTTATACCTTGTTGCAGTGAGTTCATTGAGGGGTTGTCTAAACAGTGAAAATACTTGTCACAGAATGCAAGGAGAATACCATGTGTCTGAATGGGATTCTGCATCACTCCATCCTATTCAGAAGGATGAGGGCCACAAACGTCAAAAAGTATACTGGAAAAACCTTCACGGCTTTTCCAAAAGTTTTTTTAAAAAACCAGTGGGGGGAATGCTCTTTCCTACTTGTTGGGACAAGCAAATGAATTTTTTTGTTTTTCCCATAGGAGAGGAAGTTGAAAGCTGATTGGTCAGATGTGTGCAGAGGGTGGAGCTTGCTAACAAGACAAGTGCCCAGAGCCACCATATTGGATTTTCACCTTAGCAAGCAGACTCTAAGGTGATAAAACAGGTGTTTTTTTTTGTTTTTTTGTTAAAGCAAAAGGTCGTTCTTTCGCACCTTGAATAGGGTTTTTTTACAAAATACTTTCCAACAGCAGCAATTTGAGGTAAATAAAAAAGTGAATAATTCACTCACAGATGTGGTCTTGATTCATAGGCATGCCCATTTGCACAGCAAACACGGATAGCTTTGCATGCCTGCTATCTGCACCCCCCCCAAAAACATTAAGACAAATAGCAGCTGCTGCGAATTGCCTATACTGTGGAGCAAACCACATTTTTTTGCCTTGTATAGACAAGCCCCATGCATTGTATGAAGCAGATGTTCTTTTTCTCCTCAGTAATGCAAAATAAAATGTAAATTTGACACTATAATCTCTGATTTGTTCTTGAATTTTAAATCTGCAGAAGCTCATTCATATTTTTTCCTAAACATTTCCAAAAAAATCATTCCATTAATCCAGAGAAAGCATTCTAGGAAGACATATGTCATTCCTTACAGATTTCTCTGTGTTCATATTAGTGGCCTCTTATGGACAGATCCATAGTACACAGCACACTGGGACAGAAAGGGAGATTCACACATACAATGTATGCAGCTATGTGTATCCCTATTGAATTGCATGGATCAGATTTAGGAATGAAAAAGAAATTCATTGGATGTGTGTTTCCATATGGAAATAGCCATTTGAATTTCCTAAGACTTACAGAACTGCAGAGCTCATCGTGCCTTGGAAATCCATAACTTTAGAAGGTTCATGATTTGTTTTTGAGAAAAATAATGTGCACAAAATCATGGAAAACATACATGACCAGAATGCATACGTTTGAAAAAGTATACTTTTTCAAAGTGCTTTAATCACTGGAAAATGTTTGGGCAAATGTGTATTAGGAAAATGTTTATAAAAATTCATGTTTTCAAAAAAAGGCAAAATATATACATACATTCCTAAGAGAAAACAAAATCAAGTCTCACAAGCAGATACAGAACTAAGACATAATGAGAATACAGTGAGCCCTTGCCAGCCATTGTGGTTTGGTTCCAGGATCCTGGTTACCAAAATCTATGGATGCTCAAATCCCATTATATATGTCTCTCTGGCTTTTCTTTGCAAATGAAGATTCAGGAAGGACTCATCCCACGCTTTCTGCAAGCGTGCTGATGACTGAAAAGGCCAATCTGAGATAAACATGTCTGGTTGCAGAAAGCACAGCAGAAGGTCTCCTTGGGTGATTCTTTCTGCGTTGTCATTTCTCTTCAAGACTTGTTTGGCGTGAGTTCTCAAATAAGGCTGCAGCATTGTGGAGAGTGTGTCTCCATGCCTCCCGATGTGAGGCCAGGGCGGACCATTGTTAGTGATCAATTTGGCCGAGCCTGAGATGTTGTTTCAGGGAGTCCTTGTATCACTTTTTTGGAGTGACCCTCTTACGCTGACCTGTGGCGAGTTCACCGTAGAGTACTATTTTTGGGAGGTGATATACAATGGCATAGTAAAATGGTGTCCCTTATACAAAATGGCAAAACTAAGGTTTGCATTTTGGGTTATTATTTGGGGGGGGGGGTCAAGCCATGGATAGTTGAATCCATGGATGCGGAATCCATGGATATGGAGGGCCAGCTGTACAAGAGTGAGAGTCATACAAATACAATGAAAATAATGACTAATTTCTACACCTATTAGATGCATGCAATATAGGTATGACCCTCATTTGCTGAATCAGTGTGCTAGTCCTTATGAATGTACAGAGCAGGAATTGGCAAGGTTCTGCCCATGGCCTGCATGCACCCCTCTGGGGTCCCTGTGATACCTACCACTACCTTTGCACCCCCTGCACCTCCCCCCATTATTTATATGTATTAATGGACCCCCTCCACACACACACACAACCATATGGATAATTTTTTGAGGTCACCCCCAAGATGTTTTAGGCTTTCAGTCATTTATAATTTTGATAAAAAGTCCCTCCTGAGCCAAAACAATGTCAGCCTCCCCATACCTGTCAAAAATTTCCTGCATGGCACTTAGAGCTTTCAAGGGGAGTTAATGAAAAAAAATAAACTATTTTTCTGTGACTGTGGAGGGAAGTATGCCCCCCCCCAGGTCTGCTTGTAAGCATGTATAGACCCAAACCTGGGGAAATTACCCACCCATGTATATACACAAATTAGAACACATAGAAATTAACAGGGAACAACAACTGCTCTTCTTGAAATTCACTTTCTATGTTTAAGAAAATAATTATGAAAAAGCAGTGAGAATGAGATGTTGGAGAATTAGAGTTCATTAATAAAGTTGACATCTCATGTTTTAAATCAGGATTATGGGTTATTATCTTGCTACAAAGAGAGCCAGCATGTTGTAGTGGTTTGAGTACAGTGGACCAACCATATCTATGGGAGGTTGGTTCCAGAACCTAAAAAGGGTATAAAAAAAAATTGGATGTTCAAGTCCCTTATTTATAAAATGGTGCATAGAGCAACAGAGGTGGCAGCAAGCCCCGACCACCAGGGGCAGGGCCGGTTTAACCAGTCTGCCAAATCAGCATTGATGGGGGGTCCCAAGGTCAAGAGGGCCCCGTACTGACCTCCTTATCTGACTAAGGAGACAGCCAGGAGCCCCCTCCTACCCTCCTCCTCCAAAAACCTCCTGATGGCTTTTTTTTTTAAAAAAAAAAAACAAAAAACAGAAAACCCAGTGTGTCCTGAAAGAGAAAGAGAAAGAAGCAGCCACCCTCTGTGGCAGAAGCTGGAGGGAGTTTGCTGCTGCTTCCTCTCCCCTCCCTTTCCCCCTTGGTCTTCTTCAGCTTCCTCCCCTTGCTGCCAACTGAGTTCAGCCTGCAAAAGAAATTTGTGTGTGTTTGCCTATGTGCTTTCAAGTCATTTCTGACTAAGGCGAACCTACCATGGGGGTTTCTAGGCAAGGTTTGTTCAAAGGGAGTGTGCCTTTGCCTTCCTTTGAGGCTGAGAGACTGTGACTTGCCCAAGGCCACCCAGTGGGACCATACCCTGGTCCTTCCTGGTGAAAGCTAACACACATTGGAAACTGTTTAATGCAGTGTAGATGTGTAAATATCTATTGCTTAAAACAATTTGTAAGCCACTCTCATAGCCTTGTGGCTAATGAGCGGGGTATAAATAACTGACTAACTAAATAAATAAACTGTGTGACCTTGGGCAAGTCACACTCTCTCAGAGGCAAAGGGAAACCTCCTCTGAACAAATCTTGCCAAGAAAACCCCATGATAGGTTCGCTTTAAGGTCACCATAAATTGGAAAATAACTTGAAGGCACACAACAACAAATTTTGCTACAAAAAGCAATTACCCCCCAATATGGCATTGACCTCTATTGTTTAGTACTCACTCTTTGATGTTTCAAGAAATGCAGATTATGTTCATTCATCTCTGCAATTAGGTTGTCTTCCTGGATTTCCTGTGTTGTTAATTCTCAGATTGTTAATCTGAATTTACCCTGTACTACAGGCAAAACCAACAGATTCCAGGAATCACCCTGGAGGTTTAGAGGAACCTTGAGTGAATTACCACAAAATGCAGGCATGTCCAAATGTTCCATGCTCCCTGGCTGAAGGATTCTTGCTGACAGGGTGACCGAATTATGCTCCCCAGATGAAGACTTATTTTGATACAAACATGGGCAAGAATTTTGTTTATGTTTTAAAGAGATATTTCCAGAATTCACAAATTCAGTGGATAGAACTTGATTTTTTAAAAAATAGAATTAAAATTAAAATGTAGGAATGTAGGCTCAAACCATTTAGGCAGATAAATTTGAGTCCTTACATCTTGGAAGCTTGGCTTCAAATACCTATATATTAAATCATGTTTATGACAGTAAATTAGGGTTGGCATTTCCCCCTTCTCCCCTACACCCCCCAAAAGACTCCTTATACAATGTTAAATGTTTATACTGGGAATAGGCTATATCTCTTCCATTTGACCAGCAGAGATGACTGAGAATTTTGTCTGGTAAATTCCTATCAAAATTAAACCTTTCTTTGCAACTTTTTTCATGGATAGGGTGGAAAGAACTTTTTAAGAATTGAATGTTGGAGCAGATGAAACTGAAAGATGGGCTCATTCTTCTTATTGTAATATGTGTTGTCAACTGTCCCAGAGATTCCACTCACATGCCATTTCCCCTCACATGCCATTACCAAGTGAAGGAGCCTCAACTGGCTTTTATAGTCTTGCAGGAGGGAGGGGGGCTTTGATTTACCTTGCACATCTTGTTTTAGCTTGTGATCAAACCTTCTCTCCCACAAAGACTCCATGAGACATCTATTTTATCCCTCCCCATTTGCCACATCCTTGGATAGGTCTGATCTTTATGTAAAGAGGCCACTGGGCTCAGAGATACAGTTATTGTGCTATATAACCAACATATTTTCTTCTCAAGTATTGCCATTCATCAAAGTCAATAAAAAGTCAACTCTCAGTGACCTAAATGGCTTTCCATGGCTCCGCAGAGATTTCATCTGGACCAGGGGCCTTGCCTCTGACTCTTCAACTCTTTTCCAAATGATTCCTTTTACTGCCCTCTGTTTCAGAGAAATTTCTTCCAATTCCACTGTCATTTTCAGCATTCATTTTTTATCTCCCCACCTTGTTAATTCTCCCTATTCTTGTAAGTTTTTAGTCTGTAAGCTATTCAGATATTTTTTTCACTGCTACCATTTTTTTCTAATATACACATGGCATTCTTCAAACTGGGTTTAAAGTCAGTAGTTTAATAGCATCATAACAATGTCTTGTCCTTCCCGCAGTCCTTGAGCAAGCAGGGATCACCAGCATTGAGGCCATGATATTGATAAGACAGCTGCGCTGGGCAGGGCACATTTCTAGGATGGAGGACCATCGCCTCCCAAAAATAGTACTCGCCACGGGTCAGCGTAAGAGGGGTGCTCCAAAAAAGCAATACAAGGACTCCCTGAAACAACATCTCAGGCTTGGCCAAATTGATCACCAACAATGGTCCACCCTGGCCTCACATTGGGAGGCATGGAGACGCACTATCCACAATGCTGCAGCCTTATTTGAGAACTCATGCCGAACAAGTTTTGAACAGAAACGACAACGCAGAAAGAATCACAACCTGGAAACATCACGCAGGGAGACCTTCTGCTGTAATTTCTGCAGCCGGACCTGTTTGTCTCGGATTGGCCTTTTTAGTCATCAGCACACTTGCAGAAAGCACGGGATGAGACCTTCCTGAATCTTCATTTGTGAAGAAAAGGCAGAGAACAATGTCTTGTCCTTCCCCTGTGGTACTCTTCTTTCTTCAGAAAGCTTATTGTTGGTTAGCCTGTCTCCACAAAGTATCATGGAACATACTAAACAATTATAGAGCCTTTATCAAGGGATAAGAAAAGCACCTATCACAACCAGCCCTGATTCGAGAATAGATAGGATAAAATACACACAAAAAGATGTCCATTAAGGGAGCAGACACACTAGTGATATTTTAGATAAGAAATAAATATTCCCAGTGCTATCATTTGTTTTTATGAACACAGTCAGCAGAGGTAGGATTCACTAGTAAAAGGGGGAAAGATATGGAATATACTTGCTTGCCTAATATAGATGGGCTAGTTAACCAATGCGAAAAGGGCAAGCAACACTAATGAGCACATTGTGATTGTGTCAGTGCTGGTGCACAGAATATCAGAATTCTTGACAGAATTCTGGCAGGCTAAGGTGAGGACTATGCATTGGTCCACTTCAGATTATTGTTTGCAGTTTAGATTATCATTTAATTGCATTAAAGTGAAGTTCCACATTTCAGAAGTAATAGCAAATTCTGGTTTAATACAAGTTGGGAATGAAGTGTGGAAGCCAGTATATGAATTGGGATGGTGAGGGGCAAGAGAGGAGAGTGAAGTTTTGACACGTGTTCTTGGTTAATAAAACTGGAAAAGTCTCATACCATCCAAGTCATTATGTGATCTCCACCACAAGAAGCGCCCCACAATTGCCTCCTGCTCTGTTGCTCATTATTTTCCACCATATGAGAACATTTGGCTGAAGTGCCATGTATGTAAGCTTATTATTTTTAAAATGTGTTTGGCACAATGATGTTATACTCAGAGCCTGGAAAAACCATGTTTTGGACTAGATCTCCCAGAATTCCCTAGCTTTCGTGGTCATGGTGGTTGAGGGATTCTGGGAGTTCTAGTCCATAAATTATTTTTTCTAGACTCTGGAATGCTTTTGATTGAATTTCCAGATAGTCCATCACTCCTAATATTGACAAGGACCCAAAGATCTACTTTACAGAAGTTGGATTTATGTGCATAGATTTGAACAAGACCTCCTTTGTCATATCGCAACTACTTTTGAGACTCCCTTCAATTTCAATCATGTTTTGAACTGAAACACACACACACACACACAAAGAAACAAAGGGTTTCTTTGTTATTGCTGCTCACTAGGCTCTGGTCATCTCTATGAGTAGGTTACATACCACTTGGGATAGAAGACAGTTGCACCACCATTAGATTGACAGAAAAGTATGACCCCATATTTTCTTCTTTGCCATATAGCACAAGGAAGCAGAGACTTTCTCCAACACTGCCGCATAAATAAGTCCTAGTTTCTCATTAGCTTTCTCGCTCTCTCACACCTTTTAGCATTACCAGCAAAACAAAAATTTCTCTGTGCTAGCACTTGATAAGTGGGTTAGCCATTTGGCCTCTAATTGTGGTGATACACAGTTGGTACACTGGGGGATTTAGGAATAGAAGGCGGACAAAAGAATTTGCATTGTCAGCAATCTAATTTTCTAAAATAATCACCCTGGCTTGACCTTACTCTGACTGAGATGTTACCTGAAGGAGGGGTAATGAAGGGAAATGAAACTGCTTTGCCAAGTTCCCCAGGGTAAGACTGTGAGGAGTATTTGCACTTTTTTTGTCTCTCGAAGAAAATATTAACAGCAGGGTCCTCTCCCCAGCCTCTCCTCAACTTCCCTTATGAGTAATAAGTTAGAAGAAGTTATAACTAACAATTTTAAATTAAACTTAGAGAATATGCTGAGAGATAATCCACAGAGAAACCTTATCTCCGCTGAATACACAAACACATCATCTTTGTCTGCCTGATGTCAATTACTGTTCCACATCTATTCAATTTGCTCTTGTACATACAATATTATCTTCCATAAGGAACAGTAAACTGCAGCACATATTTCAGTAAACAACATTCTGAATCAACAGAAATGGCTTCAGTGAGTGCTTCATAGCATAATAATGCCAATATTTAATATCATTTTGTAACACCAGCTGAATGTAGCAAAGATCACACCCTAGTCAATGGCATACTTTGAGAACCTAGTCAATAAAGATGGTCTCACTTTGACTATATTTATATGCTGTGCATTTATACAACATGACAGAACTTGTTTTTTCTTGTGAGGCATCCCTCTGCCCCTCAGTGGCAGTTAGTGGTTTTCATGTCAGTGGGATAATGACTGCTCTGGATTGTAATCGGAATATTAAAAGTGATATTCTAGGAACTGAACCTCAAATAGGTTCAACATTTTGGACAGCTATTCCAAGTCTGGACTAAAAGTTGGGTTCAACTACACACTGACAGGGAAGCCACCAGGCATCAGTATTGTCCCCTAATGGGAGGTTCCCTGTGGAAAGTGTAAATATCATATAATCGCCAACATCCAACTTGAGGGGATGGCAGACAGTCGTGCTTACTGGCAATCAAGGAGGGAGACAATCCCTCTTACTTCCTGTAGTCCCCTGTCCCACTCCCAACACCTACTCTAGAAGGCTGGGAAAATGTCTAGAGAACATTTTGTGGGCACTAGTGATGTAAATTTCTGCATTATTCTTCTTGTGCCTAAAGGGGGTGGGAAATATTCATTTTTCTTCTTGCTCTCTGAGGAAGGGGAGATATTTTCAACTAGGTCACCCCTCACAGAGAAGAGAACCATACCTGACAAATTCTCAAAGAATGAGGGCCATAAAATAATCAGCTGTCTTTCCCCTCCCTAATTCTTCTTGCAAATAGTGTTGTGAACCATAAAACTCTGTTCACAGTCTCTAACAAGGAAGGATGACCTGTGCACCCCCTACAGCCAAGTAAAGTAATTCAAATTGTCTTGACTAAGACTCACACAATTAAATTGGAGAATATCAAGTTATCTAGGTGATCCTACAGTAGCTGTGTATGTTTATGACATGAACAATGGGCAAGGTAAACAGCTACCTCCAGAATCACTTACTGAGCATGTGTGAAGAGCAAAACAGAAAGAAAAGGAGAAAGCAGACTATCCTGTCTGGCAATTTTCACATAACCTATGTAACCCTCCACCATCTCTTTTGTTGGTGACTGGAGAGGGACATAAAATACTCAGCTTTCCCTTCTACGGGGTCTAAGAAGGGGGGATGGCCTATGTTTATGTTTACATAGTGAAGTAATTCAAATTGCCTGGACAGAGACACACAATTTAAAACAAATGTGAATTTATAATTGAGGTGCCTGGCCTATTTTGCAGATGAAGCATTTACAAATTCTCATACTTGGTGAGCAGCTATCAAATTTCTTGGCTGGTAAAGAGGGATGTTAATGCAACTCAGACATCCCATATGTTTAATGAACAGCTCTGAATAATTGAATAATCCCTAGGGGGCACCATGGTGGCTTGAAGGGAGAAGGAGAGGAAAAGGGGTTTCCATTGTACTAACTGTTAGGGAAGGGAAGAATATTAAAAAATCTTAAAAATTGGTTAAAAAAAAACCATGTGTTTTTCAGTGTTGAAAAACTGTGATGAGAAGAATCCTGGATGGACAAAAATCTTCACAGTTTGGGACTTATTCTGTGCAAAATTTGTATGTGGTTGTTTTGCACAGAAATGAACATTTTCTGCACATGAAGCAGCCTTCTCTGTGTGGAAAATAATATTTCAATGCAGAAATATTAATTTCTGCATAGAAAATGCTGTTTTCTATGCAAAAATGCTATTTTCTATGCAAATCAACCATTTGCAAAATTTATTATGTAGAATAAATTACCAGTTACTGCACTTTCTGTGCAGAAAATAACACAGGAATTAATTTTTCTGTTGAAATATTATTTTCTACACATAAAAAGCTGTTTCCTGTGCAGAAAATGCTGATTTCTGTGCAAAGCAACCATGTGGAAATTTTTCACAGAATAAATCTTGAATTGCAAATATCCTTCCAAAACTTTGTGGTTTTTGATGACTTTCTCACAGTAGGAGGAAAATGGCTTAAATTACTAATTTCTGCCTTCAAAAAGAAACTTAGTTAAGAATTACATCCTTACTAACCTTTGAGGCTCTAGGCCAGCATTTGATTTAGGAAAACTTTATCCATATTTATACAGCACTTAGAATTTTCAAAGTTGTTCAGATATATCTAGTCTCTGAGAGACTCTTACAGCAATTCTGTGTAACAGATTAATATTAGAGTCACTGTGGGCTCAGCTAGAGGGGATATTTAATTGTAGAAAATAGTGCATTAACTTACTATTGCTGCAATGTTCCTTTGTCCCCATGATCCATTCACAAGATCACTGGTGTGGGGAGCTATTCGAGTTTGAAGTTCACACAGAGCATGCCTGCAAGAAAAGATGGTAGTCATGAGTGAAATACCTGCATTATTATTCCCCAAAAGCTCCCACCATTCCCCCCACTTTTGCCTTATTAAATGAGAGATGCAGAAAAGCAATCTTATTCTTAAAAACCTTTTTTCTTTTTTTGCTCTTCCACTTGAAGATAGTGCACAATTGCTTCTGTGAAAGACAACAATGGTGGCTTCAGCCACTTCATCACTGGCAAGCCCATCCCCTTGCACATCCAACCAATCACATTTTGACTTCTGGGATGTGCCCCAATTCGAATTGGTTGTTCAAATGGGCACTAATGCACATGCTGCATGTTTTTTTTAAAAAAAAAAAGTTCACGAGAAACAGCAAAAGCTGTAATCACAAACTACCTGGAGTTTTCAGCCCTCCTCCTTCTGAATGTGGCAAATCTCAGCAGGAGCTCATCTTCACAAAATGTACTCCCCTCACATTCCTTTAGAATTTTTTCACCATCTAGACAACACCTGTATTACAAGTAGGCAAACTGAGACCAAGGTTGATAAAGTTTTGCTCTAATCTTGGGAATATTGGGTTGTTTCTAGACAAGCACCTATCAAGAAATTGAGAAGGCAAAGGCATCTGTCTTGATCAGAAAGCAAATCCACACATGTTTATTAGACCAATCAAAATCAAAACATACAGTTGTGTGCAACTTTTAGATTTCACCAGATCTCTTCATCAGGAAATGTGTTGGAAAAGCCAAAGAGAAAAGATGAAGAAAAAGGAAACACAGCAAAATAAAGAAACAGACTCTCCCCATAGAAACGTTCAATGTGAAGTCGAAGGCTTTCACAGCCGTCATCCATAGATTTTCCTTGGTTGTTTCTTTTTTCCGGGCTGTGGGGCCGTGTTCTGGAGGAGTTTACTTCTGATGTTCTGATGTTTTGCCTGCATCTGTGGCTGGCATCTTCAGCCACAGATGCAGGCAAAATGTCAGAAGTAAACTCTTCCAGAACATAGCCCCACAGCCTGGAAAAAAACCCAAGGAAAATCTATTAAAAAATATTTTAAAGTGTCTTGGATGAAATGTAGCACTCTGGTTATTCTGATCATGAAATTTCCAATACATGGAGGTTCCTGCATTCTGGCACTGGCTTACTTCTGTAGCCCCACTCTTTATTGCCATCCCCATCACTGAAAATATTTGAATGAGGGAATCATGTGTGATTGGCATTCTAGAAGACGTTCTGGTATCAATTGCACCAGCCTCCAGGGTGACATGGCACTGATTCAGAAATTTTCCACATGATTTCCTCAGTCAAACATTATCAGAGAGATATTAGATCTAGCTGAAGAACAACAAGAGTGTATTATCTGAGTCACAGTCTGTAATTCTCAACTTCCAGGAAAAACTGTACTGATGAGTTTTTCCCACGAGGCCTGCAGAAATGAGCTTTACTGCATTCCTTTATCTAAAGGGGAAGTCTCCCCACAATTGATTCAAGGTCAGCATCATCTGTCTAAATCAGGAGTAAGGAAGCTGTGGGGTTGCCCCTCCCCAACCTGCTGTTTTCTGTTAAAAAAAACGCTGTAGTTAGGGACTTATGCTGTACAAAATTCACACACACACACACACACACACACGTGTGTATGTTTGTGTGTGTGTGTGTATGTGTAAAACAGAATTTTCTGCACAGAAAATATTTCTCAGCATATTCTTTTCTGCATATTAGTTTCTCAACATACTATTTTCTGCATAAAAAATGCTGTTTCCTGTGCAAAACAACCATCTGAGTATTTTACGGAGAAAAAGTCCCAAACTGGGGGAAAAAACAAACCACCAGATTATCATCAGTCCAGGATTCTCCTCACCAGGGTTTCCTGACACTTGAGAAATATGTTTTTCAACCATTTTGGAATAATTTTGGATATTCTTTATCTCTCTAATCCCAGGCTAGAGAGACAAATAATATGACCTGGTAGAATGCCATTTCTTACAATATGCATATTTAAAGGCCTATGGGATATAGGTGTAAGTTATATCATAAGCAGAATCTGATATTTTGATGACTTCTTGCATCAAGAAGAAAAATAACATTATTTGTTCTTGCCTGAGAGATTGGAACTGACAAAGATTTACATTCCTGGTACCCATGTGATTTCCTAAAGGTAGGCAGGGAAGCAAGGAAGTAGCTAACAACTCGTATTCTCCCTCCTCATCTTCATGGTTATTGCTATTGCCACTGCCTGCTGAATCATCCAGAGAATTGTCAGATATACAGATAAGCAGGTAAGGGGGGAAGGACGAAACTCTAGTTTGTCCCTCTGACACCTCCCTCCAAGCCGCTACAGGAGTTGGACCTAGTCAGATGAAGTCTTCAGCAAGAGGAAAAAGGGCAAGAAAGGTGGCTGTTTCTCTTCACTGGTGTTCCTAGTTGCTCAGCTAAACAGACTGGTAAAAGACTGAGTGGCAATGAGAAACTGTAGTGGTGGCAATTGTGGTTCAGTGTATGATAACCAGTGACACCCACAGTACCAGGGTCTCTGCACCAGCTAAGGAATGACAACCCTGACTCCAACCCTGAGAGCACTCACTATTGTTTTTAAAGACTGCTCTGAGAGATAAAATGAAAACTCAGAACAGCACACAGCTGGATCAGTTTAAAACATTTAAAACATATGCTGCTGCCACCCAACATTGAAAGTGAAAAGAGTTTCTATTTTAATCTGTTTAAATACTTGTAATACTATTTAACTTGTGTTTTTAAACATACTTTTCTTTAAAAAAATCAAAAATGATTTTATAATAATAATAATAATAATAATAATTTATATCCCGCCCCTCTATGAAACACAATCGGGGCGGCTTACAACAATTATATTTAATTGTATTTTAACTTTTAACTTTAAAATTGAGAGGGTGGGTTTTTTTTTAATTGCATTGACTCCTGTACTAGGAGAAAGGTGGGAAATAAATAAATAAATAAATAGTCTGGGTTTCTTAAGTCCTCCTTCATCATACTCCCAGTGCTTACATCAATAAACCGGCTGCGGGACTTACCTGGTCCCAGTGGCTGTCCTGTGCAGTTGGGGAGCCCCCCAGGGACACCCACCTCATGGCAGGCTGTGGCCGCTGCCATCTTGGCCAGCATCCTCACTCTAGCCAGCTTATGCTGGCCGGAGAGAGGATCATAAACCAACCAATGGGGGAGAGGCTGCTCATCCCCGATGGGCCAGCTAGTAGGTACCTTGGCCATTCAGAGGCTCAGGGCTTGCTGAGCCTCTGATTGGTCAAGGGGGAGGGGACTGCTACAGGCAGTCTTCCCTCAGGTCCGGCAACCAGGAATAGATTCCCCGCCTCTTGCCAGACCTGGGCATTTGGCTCTCGAGAGCCAAAGGCCCACCCACCCACCCTCAGTTAGGTTTTTCTTTTGCATTAGCTAGAGCAGTTGGATGCTTATTGTGCATGTTTCTTGTACCATGTTGTTACCTTTGTCCCAACTTTCCAGGGGTTGTCGGTGAGCATGGGGTTCAGGATCCAAACTCGGGGGTTTGGGATCTCCGGTACTGGACCAAGATCATCAATAGGTCAAGTTCAACTTCTTGGCCATGGAGACCCAAGGGGAGGAAGAGGCGGGATCTCCCCATTATGGGTTTGGATCACATGACCCAGCCACATGACCAGTCACGTGATCGGTTAGCAGGCGGGCTAGCCGATACGTCAACAACAGGCAGGTTGTTGATATTTGGTTCCTACCCATGCTCAAGCACCAGCCAGGCAACTATCACCAAGACGAGTTGTGGCTATTTATTGCCAATTCTATTTTATATGTACCTACTTTACCTCATCATGTATCAATACATTCTTCTGCATATCTGGTCTGTTGTCATCATTGGGGACAGGGAGGTAGGGTGACGGGAGGGGGGCGCTATCTCACCTCAGCTTGCAAAACACTTCCAGCTAGACAGAGGGCAAGGAAGAAAATGGAAGCGGGGGTCAGGGGCATGAAAAGACTTTGTAAAAAGAAGCTTCATTGTCACTGATTTTGTTAACTAAGGTTGCCTGTACTAAGACTTTATTTACTGGTATCACTAAATTTTCCTGAGAGCAAGAGAACTGAGAACTGTACAAAATCTTGAGATAATTATATCATCAGTGTCTAATAATATCTATCTATGCCAGCTAAGAGATCATTCTTATAGGATGCTATTGATTGCCTTTCAGATCATCCATCATGCCTTTAGTATTGAAGTTGAAAAGCAAAGACGCTGAAGGCAACCTTGTCTTACATCTTTTCTTGACAACTTCTGAAAGCCCTTTTTCATACTTAATATGTGCATATATAGTGTTATATGATATGTCCTAAAACCACTAACACTTTCTGGATGTCATTACTTAGTCCCCAAGAGAAAAGAGATGCTATATGATTCCCAAACAAGGAATCAAACTATCCCCTGTGGGCAATTCCTTAGGGACAGGGCAAATTACTTGAATTAAAAAACAGTAATGGGAGAAATCTCACTCTTTTCTGAGATGGACCGCATTATATCACACCAAGTCTCCCAAAGTGAAGTGGTGTGGTGTGTAGTTTTCCAAATGCTCAGTAAAATATTTCCTATGTAGAAAATAATATTTTCAGTTTAGAAATATTATTTTCCCTGTAGGAAACTTGTTACAGGAGGCGCCATTTTCTGCACGCATAAAAAATGCATTTTCATGCAGAAGAAGTTCCAAATTGCAAAGATTCTTGCTCATCTAAGATTCTCCTTATCAGGTGTTTCTGACATTTAAGAAGTCTGGTTTTCAACCATTTTCTGAATAGGTTTGAATATTCTTTCCCACCATAATGGAAGGAACAGTAGGCACAGATGATGAAATCCACCAAAGACAGCTTGTTAAAAGCTGAAGATAATTTTTTAAATCTGAAAGTGGAGCTTGGAAAAGTTAGGGTTTTTGTATAACTCCTAGAATCCTGCAATCAGCATAGCTGTTGGCTTCACTCAACCTAGGGGTTGTCTAGATGGTGAAAATACTCCTCATAGAATTTGAGGAGAATACCTTTTGTCCCAATGAGATCTCATGTTGATTCATGTTATTAAGAAGAAGAAGTCCCAAAAATGCCAAATACCATCGGGGGAAAGCCTTTATGGCTTTTCCCAAAGTTTTTTTTTTTTTTTTTAAATGCATGGAAATGGGCATTACCGCTTGTTAGGACAACTGATTCAAATCTCAGCACATTCTCGGTGAGGACAGATCTGGAAATCTGATTGGTCGGACATTTGTGGGGGCAGGCTTGCCAACAAGGAAGCAGCCAAAAGCGCCATTTTGGAGTTTCGTGGAATCAATCATGCACTTCTTTGCTGTGCTGAGGTGACCAAACAGCTTTTTTAAGCAAGAGGTTGCACTTGTGCACCTTTAATTTACAGTTTAAAAAAATACTATGCAGCAATGGCAACTTGTGGAGAATAATAACACAAGTAATTCACTCACGTCCACCATCTTGATTTGCAGGCATGTCTGTGTGTGAACTTCAAACACAGATAGCTTTATATACCAGCAATTTTGCCAAAAGACTGTGGAGACAAATAAATGCTGCTGTGAATTTGCATTAATGCACAGCAATCCACATTATGTTGCCTCGTCTACACAAACCCCATCATGAGATAATTGTATGGGTTTTTTTCAACCAAAAGAACAGCATGAAAGTGTTACTTTTTGAACTACAGTTCCCAGAATCTTCCAACTAGTATGGAAGATTATGGAGTTGTAGTCCAATCAGTAATTTTTCCAAGCTCTGTCTGAATGAGGTGAAGGTATTGCTTATGGGAAGGAGTTGGAAACATCAGAGGGTTGTTTTTTTAAAAGACAATTGTTTATATTGCTATCTTGTATTCCTGCTACTCTTTGAAGAGTAGAGGTCAGAAAGACTTTCCCGTAAGCTCAAATCCTCTTATGATAAAAATTTTACTAAGCTGTCATGTCTGGATGATTGTTCATTGCCAAAAATCTAAGTAGTAGATGCGCTGAGCTGACACACACAGTCATGCAAGAAGGATTCACACAAGGCTATAGAAAGCAGTAGGAGGGACTTGGATAGAGGAATAGCAAGAGGGTTTGTTGTAGGTTATATGTCATGTAGTCCAACGTCTTGTTCCAATTTTAGTATATGTGCTGCCGAAGCGAGCACCATGTAGTCCAAAGTCTCAAGGCAGACTAGCAGTGTGGATGGGGGCAGAATGTCCCCAGGAAATGGAACTGTGCATGCAGAGGCAGGGTTTGGGGCTAGTAGTTATATCTAAAAACGTGCCCTCAGGTGATGGGATTTCGTGTGTTGATACAATGAGTTTCATGAAGCTCCTGAATTTGAACAATGGGCTTCCAAAGATATTAATTTCTTGCAACCACCCTAAATGTTCTGGTGATTAAATTTACTAAGGACTTTTTCAGACAGTACTTACCACACTAGGAGGTCTCGATAGAGGCACGGTGCTGTTGCACAGCAGGGGGTCCGTTTCGGACGCTGCCGTCCCTCTTCCGAAATCATCTGTTTCACTTCCATGAAGGATTGGAAGCAGCCACACCATATTTTAATCACGGGCAACTTCCATGAATAAAATCTGGCAAAATATGGCGTGGCCATTTCCAATCCTTCACTGAAGTGAAACAGATGATTTAGGAAGAGGGATGGTGGCGTCCAAAATGGACCCCCTGCCGTGCGTCAGCGCTGTGCCTCTAGCAATACCTTCTAGCGCGGTAAGTACCATCTGAAAAAGTCCAAAGAATGAGCTGCCTCCTTGATGGCTGGGTCTGGGGACTAAGGGAAGAGTAATACCTCCAGACAAAGGAATACTCCAACCACTGATGATGGGATCAATTGTCTGTCACCAAGGTGTGTGCAGGCAATGTCCTCAGGTTTGGCTTGATCTCATTATGTTTCCCTTCAGTCTAGAATTTCTCAATAGTCCTTCTCTTGTGTGATCCATGGCTTAGTACTAGCCTTTGGGATCCTTACAGCGGCTATATTAATATGCCAAATTATTAATAAACCAATTTTTGGGGTTCCTGAGGGTGGGGCTTGTCAGGGATGCTAACACTGTCATATTTAACAAATAGAGTTCTGGTTTTATTTCCATATTTATCTTCAATATTTTAATTATTGTGTCATGTATCTATTTCCAGTATTTCCTCGCTTTCCTACATGACCACCATAGGAGGTAAAAGGTTCCTCTTTGTTCCTGACATTGCCGGCATCTTCCCTTCCTCCTTTTTGTTCTTCATTTTGGCTAATTTTACTGGTGTCATCTATCTGTGTTTCGTAAGTGGTTCGCCACAGAGCTTCAGGAAGCAGTATGCTTTAGGGACAAACAATCCCAATGACCCTTTAGGCTTATGGGAATTCACATAGGATGTTCTCCAGCTCTCTTGGTTTACAGTGCCTGTAATCCAATGTTACCAGTGGGCACAGATTTTGGAAACTGTAGTCCAAAAAACCTTAAGGTCTTCCGATTGCCTTCTTCTGGCATAGGCTATCACAAACTGAAAACAAACGGTGCTGAAAATAAAGGCTGGGAAAGGGTAGAGCATTCTCTAGTTCATCATCATCATCATCATCATAGTTGTCAGCATCATAATCTCCTTCTTTTCTCCTTATAAATTATTATTATTATTGTTATTGTTATTAAACAGGAATAACAGCAATAATATAGAAATTGATCCTAATGATTACAGTTCTCAGAGTTATTCACTACTTATTGTCTGTCTTTAAAACAACAATGGCTCAAAAAAGTTTCACTTTCTTCCAATCAATATTTATTCATTAGATATCCTTGCATAAAACAACTATCTGCCACTGAGCATCCTTTCTACAAATTAGCTCACTCTTTTGCTATTAGATTTAGACTTCAAGCCTGCTCTTCAGGACATAGCAAAAAGTATATCAAATCACAATGTACACTATACTCAGCAACATTAAGAGATGACAAATTGCTGCATTATTAATTTTAAAAGCTATCATCTCAACTTGAAAAAAAAATTCCACTGATTGTGTTTTGTCCTAACAATTACTGCCCTGTTTTTCCTCCTTTCCTGGGGTTTTGATTGATGTGTATGTGGTTTTGGCTTGACTTTTTTCCTTGCTCATTCTAACTTGGATCTCCTTTTCTCAGGCTTTCATAAATTCTATTTTACTGAAACAACTCTGGCTAAAATATCTAATGATTTATTGGAGACTATGGCTCAGGGACTTCCATCTAAGTCTCATTCTTCTTGATCTTTCTGCAGGAACTAACAAGGTCAACCATTTTCTTGTTCTTTGTTCTTTTCTACAATGTATTTGGGTTAGGGATGCAATTTTTTCCCCTTGATTTCCTCCCTTTCTTTTCAGTAGCCAATTTATGTTTCTGCTAATGGTCATCTCATTTCACAGTTAATGTTACACAGGGTATAAGCTGAAGCTCTTGAGTTTTTCATCTGGCCTGATGCTTTTTTCTTTGCTATGAATTATTGTGTTTCTGCTGCTGATCTTTACCCCTTTGGTTCCAGTGTTATCATGTATTTTCCCTTTGATTAATATTACTAATATTTCAACTACAATCTCATTCTGGATATTATGTTGCAATATGAAGTTTAATATAGTCAAAAGTAAACTGATCACATTTATTGTACTTATTATCATCTCATTTCATTGTTGTGTGCCTTCAAGTAATTTGTGACTTACAGTGACCTTAAGGCAAACCTATCATGGTTTTGTTTTGTTTTTTTTGGCATAATTTGTTCAGAGGGGGGGGGTTGCCATTGCCTTCCTTTAAGGCTGAGTGCAACTTGTCCAAGGTCATCCAGTAGGTTTCCATGGCTGGGCAGGAATTTGAATCCTGGTCTCCCAGTGTCCTAGTCCTACACTCAAGCCACTATACCACACTGTCTAGCATCATTTCCTTAAATCCCAGTTATGAGTATCACTTAGGGGGTTGCTTTGGATTTGATTGAATGCTGAGCCCAGAATTAAATTAGGCTTATTCAGATAGATTCAGGAAATGTCTGAACTGAAATAACACTCTTCTGAAGCAGAAGCAAAATCTAAATTTTCAACATTCTTGAAGATTCATTAGCAATTATGATTTAGGTGGAAAACAGTGAAACAGACTGTGTATGTTCAAAAATGTCTCCCTAGATTCTCTGTATAAAGTAAAAACCCAGGGCAGAGATTGGGAAAAGGAGAAGAGAAGTGAAGTTTTGTTACTGGCAACTCTAGTTTTCATCATAGTGAATAGTTTCACCATGGTTCTCTAACTCCACTGCTTTGAGGATTGTTTTCATGTTCCATATTCTTTTCTAGTACAGTCTCCCAAGAGGAAGAGTATTAAACCTGTTTTGACAGAGCCTCTGAGACCTAGGACTGTATGGCCCTTGGTACTGCTTGGGAAATGCTGGATGCTTAAGATGTTCTGTCAGTGTTACTGTATGTTCTATATTAAGGATGCAAATCTCTGCTTATTTCACTGTTACATGCAAGAATGTGAAACTAAAAAGTTTTCTCCTTACTGGGTAAGTTTAAGAGAGTTTTACACCCCTCACCTTGACTCTTTTCTGTGAAAAATTTATGAAGGGCTTTCATGCAAAAAAAAAAAATGTATTTAGTGCAAAATTAACACAGTTTAGTAAGAAAGAAAGAAAATAAAAAAATACCCAAATGCAAAAAACCAAAACACATCCTCATAGTCACCGACAATGTCTTTGTTGGATTGTCAATCTACCCCAACCATCTATCTTGCCTAGAAGACAATTTCATGGTCCAAAAGGTGGAAGAGGCAAGAAGGGGGTCAGCTATTTTAGATCTGATCCTAACCAACAGAGATGACCTGGTTAATGGGTTGCAAGTGGTGGGATCCTTAGGTGAGAGTGATCATGTTCTCCTGGAGTTTGTTATACAATGGAAAGGAGAAGCCAGGCATAGTCAGACACACATTCTTGACTTTAGGAGAGCTGATTTCAATAAACTCAGGGAAATACTGGGGGTGATCCCATGGTCAGGAATACTAAAAGAGAAGAGACCTCAAGATGGATGGGACTTTCTCAAAAGGGAGATACTGAAGGCACAATTTCAAACAGTACCATTGAGGAAGAAAAATGGGAGGTGTCTCAAGAAACCAGGATGGATGACTAAAGAACTTTCAATGGAGCTAAGTTTTAAACGGAACATGTATAGGAAATGGAAAAGGGGGGAAATCACCAAAGAAGGATTCAAACAGATAGCGAACACGTGTAGGAGTAAAGTCAGAAAAGCTAAAGTGCAGAATGAGCTCAGGCTTACTAGGGAGGTTAAGAACAATAAAAAGGTTTTTTGGGGGTATGTCCACAGCAAAAGGAGGAAGAAGGAAATGATAGGGCCACTACGTGGAGAAGACGGCAAAATGCTAACAGGGGACAGAGAAAAGGCAGAATTACTCAACACCGTCTTTGCCTTAGTGCTTTCAGAAAAGGAAAAGGAGGACCAACCTAAGGATAATGGAACAGAGGACACAATAGGGGAAATCCAGCTCAAAATAAGTAAAGAGGTAGTACAGGAATACCTTCTTAATCTAAATGAATTTAAATTTCCAGGACCAGATGAACTACATCCAAGAGTATTAAAAGAGCTGGCAAATATAATCTCAGAGCCATTGGCAATAATATTTGAGAACTCCTGGAGAACAGGAGAAGTCCCAGCAGACTGGAGGAGGACAAATGTTGTTCCCATCTTCAAAAAGGGGAAAAAAGAGGATCCCAACAATTATCGTCCAGTTAGTCTGACATCAATACCAGGGAAGATTCTAGAGCAGATCATTAAACAGAGAGTCTGTGAACATTTAGAAGGCAATGCCATAATCACAAAAAGTCAACATGGGTTTCAGAGAAACAAGTCATTCTAGACTAATCTGATCTCTTTTTTTGATAAAGTTACCACCTTGGTAGATGAAGGGAATGCTGTGGACATCGCATACCTTGATTTTAGTAAGGCCTTCGACAAGGTTCCCCATGACATTCTTGCAAACAAGCTTGTAAAATGTGGGCTAGACAAGTTAACTGTTCAATGGATTTGTAATTGGTTGACCGGCCGAACCCAAAGGGTGCTCAGCAGTGGCTCCTCTTCGTCTTGGAAAGATGTGACCAGTGGGGTGCCACAGGGTTCTGTCCTGGGCCCAGTGCTATTCAACATCTTTATCAATGACTTGGATGAGGCAATTAGGGGCATACTTATCAAATTTGCAGATGACACCAAATTAGGAGTAGTAGTTAATACCCTAGAGGACAGGATCAAAATTCAGAATGACCTGGATAGACTGGAGAGCTGGGCCAAAGCTAACAAAATAAAATTCAATACGGGGAAATGTAAAGTACTGCATTTAGGGCGGAAAAATGAAATGCATAAATATAGGATGGGAGAGACCTGGCTGAATGAGACTACGTGCGAAAGGGATCTAGGAGTCCTAGTAGACCACAAGTTGAACATGAGCCAACAGTGTGATGCGGCAGCTATAAAGGCCAATTCGATTTTGGGCTGCATCAATAGAAGTATAGTGTCTAGATCAAGGGAAGTAATAGTGCCACTCTATTCTGCCTTGGTCAGACCTCACTTAGAATACTGTGTCCAGTTCTGGGCACCACAATTCAAAAAGGATATTGACAAATTGAAGCGTGTCCAGAGAAGGGCAACTAAAATGGTGAAAGGTCTGGAAACGATGCCTTATGAGGAGAGACTTAGGGAGCTGGGTATGTTTAGCCTGGAAAAAAGACGGTTAAGAGGCGATATGATAGCCCTGTTTAAGTATTTGAAGGGATGTCACGCTGAGGATGGAGCAGGCTTGTTTTCTGCTGCTCCAGAGACTGGAACACGGAGCAATGGATGCAAGCTCCAGGAACAGAGATTCCACCTCAACATGAGCAGGAACTTTTTGACAGTAAGAGCTGTTCGGCAGTGGAACACACTCCCTCGGAGCGTGGTGGGGTCTCCTTCCTTGGAGGTCTTTAAACAGAGGCTGGATTGCCATCTGTCGGGGATGCTTTGATCAAGATTTCCTGCATGGCAGGGGGGTTGGACTGGATGGCCCTCGTGGTCTCTTCCAACTCTGCAATTCTATGATCCTTCTAAAACTGCAAATTCCTTAATTACCATGCTGTTATTTATGTCAGTATGATCTTCTGAAACCTCCATACTATAAAGATGGCTCTTACAAAAACCTCTGTTCACCTGTTCTGAAATTTGTCCAGGTTGATCCCCTTAAAAGGGGGAAATTGTTGTGCATTGGTTGGGCACCATGTTCTTATGAAGCATGCTAGAACTTCTCAGTCCTAGGAGCTTATGTAGCTTTCATGAGATTCTGCAATGGAGGTGGGGGGAGCCTGACCAATCACATTCAGCCTGATTGACTGGGTATCAAGCTCCCCAAAGGAGAATTGAGTAAAAGGAAGTCTTCACTCAGGTCAACCAGAGCAGCATAAAACTGTTCTTTCTTGTTTCCTATTTTCATTCAGTCTACCAGCTTCTTCCTACTTCCTGTATAAGGCTTGGGGTATTTGGCATGTTGGTGTGGTTGTGTTTCTATTAATTTAATTTCAATTTTGACACAACTTGGGAATAGTTTGTTGCATGGGACCAGACCCTATTGGCATAGGTGGGCCTGACTGCCTGTCAGGCACAGCTCAGGGATTCTCTTTAAAGGACCTTGAGGCTGTAGGACTAGTGTCATGTACAGTTCAGGAGGGTCATGTCTGTATCATTCCCTTGTGATAAGGGATCTCCACGGCAGCTGTCACCCATCTTGAATCCCACATCTTGCTTTCCAAGTTTATCCAGCAGACAGTCTGGGAAAATTGGTGTGATTGGTCAGGAGGCAATCATCTGATGCCTTGACTGGATTAGCACTGCTGCTGTTAATGGTGGGAATCATTCTTGAGAAACTGTTGAAGATTTTATCCTTCTCATGGAAAAAAACATCAGATAATGCCCCCACTCCCATTTCTCTGTCCACAAAAAGGGTGGAGGATTTTAAGAAGCCATTGACACATAGCCCTTATTTACCCCATGCTTGGAACTTTTGGTCTCTGAACAGCCTGCTCTTCTCTCCTTTCTTTTAAAAAGTGTTTATATTTTTCTCTAAGGAAATTTCTTCTATAAGCCCTACAACTGTTCTGGGTGTGGCTTCAGAATCCACACTTCCATATTTTCCTTTATTTACTTCCATCACCTTTTCTATCACCATGACCTTCCCCTTCCTTATGTATTGATTCATTTTCCAATACATTTTGCTGCCTGAATGGTAGGACAAGATGGCACCCACCCCTTCTAATTCCTTGTACAGAAACTGACTGGACCAGCAATTGAAATTTGCCTTGAAGTTGGTGAGAGAATACTGTCTTCCACTTTACTGGGGAGGCTAAAGGCTGGTTTAGGAGCATAAGTCAGGTAATGTGGCATGTACACATCTGTCCTCCAATATTTTGCCACTATTCTTTGTCCCCTAGCATCTGCATCACCCATTCTAATAACAGGGTCAGTCACAGATGTGAAAAATATCCACAAACCTTCTAGTTCTCAGTGAGAAATGCTGTCTCAATATATTAGGACAGTTTGCCAAGATATTGCTAGCTTCCATTAGTGTTCTCACACTGATAAAAAGTAAAAGATGAAGAGCACTTTGGTTTTCATCCAGGTTCCCACAATTTGGGCAAAACCCTCTCTGCACAAACCTACTTTCTTTTCTCATTGTGAACCAAAATGCAGAAGCACAGCAAGCTGGCTGACAGAAAGACTGCATGATTGATGACAAAGAAGCAAGCAACCCATCTTATGCAGCTAATTTTAAAGACGGTCATGCAACAAACCAACAGTTAGTTTTAGTTATTTTTAGTTTAGTGACACAATTAATGCCATTTATGCAATCGGTGCAAAATTGTCAAATTCTCACAAATGCAAAAAACCTTCCTGAGATGGACAAATAACATCTTGCCTGTCTCACATGCAAGAAGGAGACAAGCAAGGTACTAAGGACTTTTGCAAAACTGGGATTTAAGGAAATGGTTGAAAATCCCATAACTGGGATTTAAGGAAATGGTTGAAAAAAAACATGAAGAGGTTGGGAGAAGAACAGGGCTATCGTGCTTACACAACCCCATTTCAGATGATGCAGTCCTCTTCTGTCCTCCTCCTGACCTTCCCCTATGCTGCTGGAGCCTCTTTTTATTGATGGAAAACCTCTGCCAGTAAAAAGCGGTGCCAGCAGCACGGGGAAAAGTTGGGAGGAGGGCGGGTTTTCTGAAACAGGGCTGTGTAAGTGCAACAGCCCCATTCTTCTCCCTACCTCCTTGGGGTTTTTTCCAATCGTTTGAAAAAGTCCTATATCTGGAGTCAGTCCTAGTGTGACCTGGTAACTAAGAAGCTTTCTCTAAAACATATTTATACATTATCTAGTAATTAGATTATTGATACATAATATATGGTAACGGATGCATAATATATGCTGATAAATATATAATGCAGGGCAATAATCTGAATATCTTTGCAAGGCTTGACACAATGTGATTGGCATCCTATTAGTGACACACACCAGTGGTTCTTAACCTGTGGTCTGGGAACCCTCAGGGGGCCATGATATCCTCACAGGGGTCTGTGAAGGCTTAAAGGCTGCTTGGCCCACCTCTTGCTTGCAATAGCATGGCCACGTGGCAGGAGCCAAGGCAAACTCTGGCTGGCTGGCTTGGTCTGCACATTGCCATTCAATCTGTTCCAACCACAAACTTGGAGGAAGCAGCAGGAGAAAAGTCTTCCCTCCCCTTCCAGTGCTTCTGAGGGAAGGTTTAATGGGTGGTGTAACTGTGTTGTTGTTGTTGTTGTTGTTTTAAATCTTAATTCTTGGGGCTCCATAGCAACATATTTAAAGGTGATGCCTGGTAAAGAAAAGGTTAAGAGCCACTGACATACACAAAGCATATCTCCACCTTATATCTGCATGTGTGTTTTTGGTCATTGTGGAGGGTGTGTTTTCTCCCATTCACTGCAATGACCAAAGTCCCCCCCTCCTGGACTTACAGTTTTGCTGCAATAGCCACCAAACAGTCATCCTTTGGCTGATGGAGAGTGTGGGGGATCAGAGAAATGCCTAGCTACGCTCTATAGTACGACGCAGATGACATCATCTGCTGAAATCCTGGGAAATCTCAGAGACAGATGCCATCAGTGTGCATTTGGCTATGGGGCACAGCCAGATACTTCTCTGATTTCCCCCCACCAACTAGCCACAGAATGGCTGTCCATGCAACAAAATTATGAGACTTAGGGGTAGCAAGTAAGGAGACCTAGTGGAGTTCGACCTGCAGAACTCTTTTATACTATACAGGGAAATGCAGGATCTCAGCCTCTGTTCTACAATCCATAAAGATGGAAGTACAGTGGGTATTCATGGGCTCACAGTCCACAAATTGAACCCACCATGGATTCAAATGGACACAATACATTTGAATCCATAGTGGGGAGCATGCCAGCTGCCCAATTCTGCCTTCAATGTGGTGGGGTTCTTTCGCAAGTCAGAAGTTGGTGGCTGGTGCGGCTTGTCATCACCTCCTCTGCTGCCCTACACCATTTTTAACAGGGGGTTATAAACTTTGCTTCATGTTGCAGTCTCCCTGCAAGTCTCCCCCACCTCCAGGGAGCCCACCAGCCACCTGCTTCTGCCTTGAGAAGGAACCCCACTGTCTCAAAGGCAGAAGTGATTGGCTGGAATGCTCCACAGAGGCAGATAAACTCAAAGAATGTGCGCCTGGGGGCACACCTGGCAACCAGAGCTTGTCCCTGCCTCTGCTGCTGCCCTACACAAGGATAGGGATTTGAACATGCACTTTTTTGTATCCATGGGGGGTCCTGGAGCCAATCCCCCATGAATACCAAGGATGTAGTATATGTTTGTGTACTACTCATCATGTTCTGTTGTTTTCCAAGATGTTGCAACAGCTGTTGGCTTATTCAAGTTTTTCCATGAAGTATGAAGTGGTTACCTCAGCCAGTCAAACGTGGACATCATAAAAAGGGAGCAAACTGTACAACTGCAAACCCTATACTGAACATTTACTGTCTAAGGGGCTGTGGGATTTATGGTTCAGCTACAATGATGGAATGTCAGATGAACCACTACCATGATAGTGGGACTGCATATTACAATAGATAACTCTTCTGGTAGAGCCATTTGACAGCATATTTTTTGTGCCACGCTGTGGCCCATTTTCTGTGTGTCTTTGGGAAACTAGTGCCTGTTTTAAAAACACATTTAAAACATTCTTAATCTCAGACCTCACAATCTGTTGAAAGTGCAGATTCTGAAAGGGATCGTGGTCCATCATTATATTAGTACAGGACCTCCAGTGAGTCTATTTTGAATTCTGGACATGCTGAAATCCTTCCCCAACCTTCCTGTGATTCTGAGCCTGCCCTTTTGAGATGCATATCGCCTTTCTAATCTGAGCATGTGATGGCATTTCTCCCTTTTATCCTTCCTGATCCTGCTGAACAGCCATCATTTACACTGGGTGACTGCAAAGATTACTGCATGGTGATGGGAGTATTTCAAGCACTTTAATGAGCATCAGTTCAAGCTACTTCGTGTGTGTGTGTGTGTGTGTGTGTGTGTGTTGGTGTTTTGTTTTTACCTTAGTTCCCATTAATGCTTCAGATCTACCTTGATGTCTGTTACAAAGTAAAAAGGTGATGGGTTATGAGGAGGGGAAGGAAAGAGAATGTTAACATCCTGTTAAAAGAGACATTTCTCTTGCAAACAAGCCATGACATTCAAATGAGACGTTCACAAAAAAATGCTCAGTGGAAAACATTGCAGCACTTTTCTTTTCTTTTTAAAAAATTGCAATCAATCTTACATGTGATCAATCAACAGATATCAACATCCTGATATAGTCAAAAAGATACCAAAATAGAACCTAGCCCTCAAGGAAATCCATAAATAAGTTTAAGAAATCACAAAATTAATTTTCTTTAACAATGGTGCCAAAATAAAGTAACACTGAGAGAGGTAGAAAACTATTTACAAGTAGGTCTTAGGTCCTGAGTTTAGAAAGTAACTCCATGAAAATGAATGCTTTCTCCTGCAACATGGTGCTAGGGGACTGATTTCCTAAAATCCAGTGATTCTGTATGATAGAGCCATGACAGTGTGTAGGGATGCAGAAACACTGAGTTGTCATTGTGTAAGCTTATTTGGTTTGTGTGTGTGTGTGTGTGTGCATTTGATTGGAGTCATGCAGCATCATGGGATTAATGATGGTGAACAGATGCATCATTATGATGCATGCATTTAAAAATATTGCGAGACTGCAGATACTGCAAGAATACATAATGACTGCTGCTTCAGCATGAAAATATTGAAACCATTCTGGATGAGGAGGTAGCGGATCGGTTTTAATTGAAATGAATGCTAATTTCAGTAAGTGTGCCACTAATTTGGGAGGGGGGGTAATATTTGGCAAAGACAATGAATAATAACATGAAGGTATGGCAACAGCTGGTGCAGTGTAGCTGCTAGGGTGTTGGATTAGAAATGAAAAGATCTGAGTTCAAATTCCCTGTCGGTCATGAAATTCACTAGATGAACTTGGACCAGTCACTCTCCCCTTCAACCTCACTTCTTCCACAGGGGTTCTTGTGAGGATAACATTAGAGGGCAAGAACCATGAAAGTAATCTTGAACTCCTTGAAAGAGAAGCAGGATATGCATTTTAAAATATCCAGTTAATAACTATAATACATTTCCAGCTCTGCTAAATTTGGAAGGGATCACTCTTGCTGTGCTAGTCTAATACCATATCCTTGTTCTCTTTCACACTAAACAATTATTGCACATTCATACCACTTTAATTGCAATGGCTCCTTCCTTTGTAGTTGCATATGATATTTAGAATTCTCTGTCAGAGAGTTCTTGTACCTCACCAAACTACAAACCTCAGGATTCCAAAGGATGGTATTGTTGCATTTAAACTGGTCTCAAAGTACTATAGCTGTACAGTGTGAAAGAGAGTTTTGTGCTTACTAGGGATGGATGGACATTACATTTTTGGTTCTTTTGTATCCAAATCTATGAGCTTCAAGTATGTAAGAAAACAAAACTGGCAGTTTGTTTCTCCCTAGAGTCCACACTACTAGACTTCCAAGAGTACCAATCCAGTTGGGTGGAATCAATGCTGTTGGTAGTGAGTCCCTCTCCCCCTGCTGAAGCACTTGCCTTCCTCCATCCTAAGTTAGCTCTGGAGGAAAGCAAAGAACCAAAACAAAAAAACAAAAAAAAAACACCCAAACCCCCCCCCACCCACTTGCAAATAAGAGAGGGTTCCTCCACAAGGGCCAATTGTTTAAGTAATTATCAGGCTATTCTGTTTCTGGATTTCATCTCTTGTAACATGTGGTTCCTGCTCAAACATCCATTCATGCCCTAAATATACTGTTATCTATCCCTTCTCTTTTTTCACCCCTGCTTGAGGTGTGGTTAACTTTTGGCATGAGTGGGTTTCTTTTGTAATGCCAAATGAGGCTGGTTCATTTAGGATATGGAGACAATAAACACACCAGTGGGTGAAAGGAATGACAGATGTGTTAGATAGCAGCTGAAACTTGCAGATGTTAAAGTAAAATCTTTACTTAGCACCAGTCCCACAGAAGAACTCAGATCTGCAATCAAACTTTTGAGAGACCAGAGAAGCAACAGTGGAGATATGCTGGGCTGCTGATGTATACCACCTTGCCAGCTGTTCTGATCTGCATTCAGCAATCCCAGGGCAATTCTGCAGGAGTTTTATAGACAGAAACCGCTCCTGACTACATGAACTCTTGCATTCCCTACCAATAAGAATCTGCTGGACACATGTTTTAATTAATGAATGCTGTGTCTAATGTGTACATCTAAACAAAGTAAGTCATCCCGCCATACTTGTGGGTTAAGCATTCACGGATTATCATGGATTACTAAATATGTTCTCTTTAGGCATTTTCTAGGTCCTCCAGCATGATTCTATGGTACATTTCCACCAAAGGTTGGCCACAGAGCCATGCTGGAGAACCTGGAGATTCCTAGAGAAAACACTTCTCTAGTTATTTGTAGGCCCTCCAGAATGATTCTGTGGTTAACCTCTGCTGGAAGGTGACCATAGAATCATGCTGGAGGATCTACAATTGCCTAAAGAAGTGTTCTCTCAGGTAAAAACAAACACACCAAAAACAGCGGACTTACATTTTCCCACTTTCACAGGGGTTCTCTGCCCTCAGTCCCCATGAAAGTTGAGGGCTGACTGTAGTAGTAATGCTTATTCTGATCACTAATCAGGTATATCTAACACATTAGGGATACATCTTAATAGGGAGTTGGTAGAAGTTCCTCCTTACATAGCAAGGCCCAGACCAAGCATGAGCTCAACCCCTCCTGATGCTCTTCCTCCAGTGCCTACCTTCCCTGTCTCACACATTTATTTTTAAGAAAGTTTTAAAGAACGTTTTGTTAAGGTCTGATTTAGGGGGACTTAATAGATTTAGGAGATTATCAGACAGGAATGCAAAAAGTATTCCTGTCGCACAATCTCCAACCCTGTCCCTGTCCTAGCACAATAACCCTCCCCATCAGTCCTACCTTCTCTTCCATGCAAAGGCAGGCCAGGAATGAATGGAGCTCTGTTCACTTCCTGGATCGAAATCCAGCCTGTTCTCGTGAGAAGATGCGAGTGCGGGAAATTCAAAATAAAAAGAAAAATGCACAAAAAAAGTTTGCACATGCACATAAACACATAAAAAAAAACAAGTAACCCAGGGAGGGTACAAAAAAGAGGGCAGCCTATCTGGTTCTTGCAATTCCACCCAGAAGTGTTCTGGCAGGACTGCCCATTGATGCTGAAATCACAAGTCAAAAATGGTGCAAGGTTTCAGTTGCCGGCAATGCCGGCACCAAAACGGGACGGGTGATCCATTTACAGCTCCGGCCCATAAATAAAAAGAAATGCCAGAATAATGACAGCAGAATGCAAAAGGACATCATGTTATATTGGTGTCTTTTGCAATATATTCTGGCGTCACATTAGCTACATCTCATAATCTCCTTAGTCTCCTTCCTTCCTTCCTTCCTTCCTTCCTTCCTTCCTTCCTTCCTTGGCTCATCAAGACTGTCCAAAAGCCTTGTGATTTGGTGGACATTGTGGACTTTTTCAGATGGGCTTTTATAACGCGAGCAGCCTTGTCCCCGTTGCAAGGCTGCTGCGCTGCAGGGCGTCCCTTTCGGATGACGCTCTCCCCTGCTAATCCTCTGCCGATACTGTTGCATAACCGCAGGGAGGCTGCAATGTTATATTTGGCGGTTTTCTAATCAGGATCAACTTTCGTGATTAGAAAACCGCCAAATATAACGTTGCAGCATCCCCGCGGTTACGCAACAGTACCGGCAGGGGAGAGCATCATCCGAAAGGGATGCCCTGCAGTGCAGCATCCACTCAACGGGGATGAGGCTGCTCGCGTTATAAAAGCCCATCCGAAAAAGTCCTGTACCTATACTTATTGGGATTTTTTAATGTGTGTATATATATATATATATATATATATATATATATATTCATACAACATGCCCACCATCCAGGTCTATTGCTTATGCATTTTGGAGAACAGCCATGACATTTTAAACACAGGCAGGCACGCGCACACACACACACACACGCCTGCTCCGAGTCCCTGGAGTTTATAATACAGGCAGGGTAAATTCCCACATCTGTATTTATTTTCTCAGTTGCTCCTATACTTCCACTTGGTCCCACTGATGACACATTGAGTGGGCGTGTAGTCTTTGTCATGGAGGTTTTCCTTTGAACTTCCTTCTCACATCATACTTATAGTTACAGAGTGATGGCTTGTCTATATGAGCCCATAAAAGAGGGAATGCCTTGCGGTAATGACATTTTGCAGCAGCTGCGACCTGTCCTAATGGTTTTTCTGCCCCCATAAGCTTTGCATGCCCACTAGTAAACATGGCAGCCATGAGTGATTTACTCACATTGCATTTATCTCAATTTGCTGCCGCTGCCTTTAAAAAATGATGTCCAAGGTGTGATTGAGCAATTTTTCAATTGAGCATCATAGGGGAAAAAGAACACCAACAACCTGTTTTCTGGCTTTAGTGCTTGCTCGCCAAGGTGAAAATCCAACATGGCAAGCAGCAGGTGCTTGCCTTGTTAGTAAGCCCCACCCCCTGTGCTCATCCAGACAATCAAAGTTGTGCTTTCTCTCTTATGGGCAAGCAAATCAAATTGACTTGTTTGTCTTAATGAACAGGACAATGCACCCCCTTACAGTTCTTTAAAAAAAAATACAGGAAAATCCATGAAGGCTTTTCTGACAATGTGTTTGGCCTTTTTTGCTCCTCTACTTCACAATGCAGTGAAATCACATGAAATGCCATTAGGAGAGGCAGGATTCTCCTTGCATTCCATGAGGAGTTTTTTCACCGTTTGGACAACCCCTGAATATTTCTCTTCTGCTCTCCCTTCCTTTTATAGTTTTACTGCTAAAATGCTATCACCCCTAGATCACATTCTCCAGCATTAGATTTTTAATCAAGTTTTCTGTCTTCTGGAACATGAATCCCTTTGTGAATGTGGGTAAAACCTAAGGGCTTTTTTTAAAAAAGGAAAGGAAACAAACATTATCTCCAATTCTTATACAAGCTAGCAAGGTTGCATTCATTCAGTCTGAATTAATTTCGGACAGATTAATTAGTTTTAAAAATGGACTCTTTTGGCATCTCTCCTAAGGATGGTCTTTCATTGCAATAAAGTAGTATCCTAAATGTCACTGAAACCCTGTTTTTAAATCTTACCATTTTGGACTGTAACTCCCAGAATTCTCCAGCCAGAATGGCTGTTGACTGTAATTATAAAATAAAATTTCTAAGCTCTGCCCTTGGCAGTGCTGTTTTATGGGTAACTACCATTACATTCACTGCACCAAGATCATAAATGGAGAGGCAGTGACATAACAACAGGATAGGAACAGAACTTGCTGACAGACCAGGGCTGTTTGCCAATCTGGCTGTTAGGTGTTCAGCATTTAGAGTTGGCATGGGATGAGCCAACTACAGTAAGTGCCAGAAGTAGACAATGGCAGAAGATTTCAGTACTACTTTTGCTATCTGTCTTTAAGCAGCCAGATGAGGAAATGGCAATTTGTGAGACACACACAAAGGCTTAAATTGTGGTACATGACTTGAAGCCATCCCAATTTTGTGCTATTACCAGTCCTCTAAGTGGCCTTTATTACCACTGAATGGTGCCAGGCTTACATTTAATTTGCTCTAAAAGATGTTCTGATTAAACTGATTTCCTGATTGAATTACAAGTGATTTGTACTGAAATATACCATGGTGTCATGCGCATATAGTTTCATTAATTGTTCTCTGATCTAACCTTTGAGAACCCAAAGTTCTTACAGGCAGTTCTCAGTTCAGCCCTTACAGCCTATTGCAATAGGTGTGCGTATTCTTATCTCTGTTTGTTTCCTCTGCCCAGGCTTAGGACTTTATCAGACGCACTAAATATGGCATCATAACGATGCCACATAAACACAAAAGGGCGCACAGATCAGATGACATCACCCTTTTGTGTTTATGTAAAGTTTTAAAAAGTACCTTTTAATTGATGGCTTAAGCCATCAATAGATCCCCATCCTGCTTTTTTGCTGTCATTGACCAGTGTGTGAAGCCTCCGGCCATTTAAATCTCATACTTACCCTGAAAATGACCAGACCGGCCAGAACACTTCCGGGTGAGATCGTGACACCCAGGTAATTGACAAACTGTTTTTGACCCTCCCCAGGTAATTGGAGGTTTTTTTAGTGTGTGTATGTGCTTGGTGTGATTTTTGATGTTTCTTTTTTAATTTTTGAATTTCCCACGCAATGAAATCATGTGGAATTTCAAAAGAGGAAGTGAACAGACTCTGTTCATTTTCTCTTTATTGATGGAGCTGCCTTTGCCGGGAGAAGAGGGAAGTGCAGAGGGGAACGATCTTTTACCAGAATAAAAATTCATTTTTTTATGCTGGCAAAAGAACATTTAAAGGGGGATAGCTATAAAATCCTTAGTGAAGGCTTTGTCTTTGTTCCCCAAACTGTTTTCAAAACCAGGGAATAGGGTATGAGGAGAGCCATGCTTTACCTCCCTGGACTACGGCTGAAAATGTGAGCACCAATTGGTCTGGGAGTTTACCGCATACCATGCAGCTGTGGACAAGTTTACATAGGGACCACTAAATGCAGTGTACAAACACGAATCAAGGAACATGAGAGACACTGCAGACTGGGCCTGCCAGAAAAATCAGCAGTAGCAGAACATGCTGAACAACCTGGACACCAACAACCTGGACACAAAATGTTATTTTAAAACACAGAAATTCTGGACCAGGCCAACAACTATCATGTCAGAATGCACAGAGAAGCTATTGAAATCCACAAACACCTGGACAACTTTAAAAGGAAAGAAGAAACCCTAAAAGTAAACAAAATCTGGCTTCCAGTTTTGAAAAACAACAGAATCAGAACTTAACACTTACAAAGGAATTCCACCCAGGGACAAGGGGATTTCCAGCAGATAATGGGCCATCAACCATCCATTAGCCAAACAGACACTAATCATCCTTGCATTTCTATACCCAGAAACTAACCATTCAATTGCATAAATTTACATATACTCCCCAACAGGGGTTCACAATATATAAACTCCACACACACTCCTACCCAACCATTCTCTGAGGATGCCAGCCCACAGATGCAGCTGAAACATTAGAAAGAAACTATTCCAGAACACGGCCTCACAACCCAGAAAAAAAACAAGAAAAATCTATAGGTCTGGGTATTGCTAGGATTCTAGTTCTAACTGCCACATGTAAATGTATCTCCCTCATTAAGGTCACAAGGAAGGCTTAGCAAGCAAAGACAAACACAAAACCTAGGAGACAAGCACCGTTTGCTCCCACTTGTACCAGCCTTTGCTTTAGTGTTTATCTTTTTTTAAAAATGGGGCAGGTACACAATAGGCCTTGTCATGATGGGGTTCCCATCATCCTGCAATGACTACATTAGATGGCAGCATCAATGACATCACATCACCAGACCAAAAATGGCCAATCACAACTCTGGAACCGGCAAATCAAACTAAGGTATAACTGCTTTTGTGTGAAAATGTTGCTGAGTCAGACCATGCAGCTTCAAGCAAGACAAAGAAAGCTCTGCATAGTCTAGCATGTTTAGAGCCAAACGTCAGGAACTGCTGTTAGAGCAGAGCCACCTGGCTTAGCTCACAGCTTCCCTGATGCCATCTGAAGCCAACAGACTGCAAACATAGTGAGTAGAACCTTTAGGGGGGGTGAGGAGTGATTTTACTTTGTTCAAGCAGTGGATGTTGCCTGTGAGCCTGAAGAGTTTTGCTTTGCTCTGACCGGCCTATATATTGGTGACATGGTAACTCCACCTTAAGCTGCTATTTTTTTGGCATGGTACCTGGTTTGGAAAACATACTAATGTCATGTCAGGGGTTCAACTTAATATGTTTGCTTGCTCATGGTTTACACATTTTCAAGGATATGATGAAAAGTAAGATCAGTTTGTGTTCTCCAAACAGGCCAAAGTATCTTCAGTATTTTGCCACCAACACTACGTAAAATTTATATTATAAATGCATATATATGAGTAGTGGAAGCTGGTGGCCTTGTACCAGTGACTGTGTGCTGGCCTTAAACCTGAACTTTACAGGAATGTAAATCCATTCTGTCGATAGAGTTCAGCACTTTGGACAGCTCCTGTAAAGTTTAGAGTAAATCCCGGAACAGTTTCACTGCTCCATTGACATAAAAGCCATCAATCATTACTGCAAGTGAGTTCACCCTTCTGCCTGCAAACAGCTGCTACAGGTGATAGTCTTTGCCCAGTTCGAGGCAGCAGATGAACCCCATCAGCCTTGAGGATTGGACATTTTAAAATAAATATTAATAGAGGGAGAAAGGAGAGATTTACAAGATGTGAAATGCAGCACAAACATTGAAAGAGGCAAGCCCAGCACCTTTATGGATTTCAACATTATCTACTAAAGCAATGATAAATAGCTCTTTATCATGCTTAGGAGCCACGCTCCAGAAATGAATTATCTGGAGCAATAAACCACAAACCATAGCGCTGATGTTAACAGCTTACTTCTCTGCTGAACAATGTTCCTTGCAAGAGCCATCTTCACCAAGTCAGAAAACAGCCACACACTAAATTAAACTCTTCACTACAATCATTAACATTTTATAGAAAGTACTTTGCATTATTTGTTTCCTAGTGGTGGTCATGACTTTCCTAAAAAGAGAATTGTTCCTTCTGGGAACTTCCGTCATTCCTAGAAGCACAACTACAGCCATGCTATCAGGCAGAGGGATGTGACAGTCTCAGAGGGCGGTTGCTGGGGAGCTGCCCTGGCCATTCTTCTCTATCAGAGAACAGAGCTGTATATGCCATGTGGCTTATCCAATGCTCTCTAAGCTAGCCTATAGCCCTGAGCCGTGTTGAAGGATACTGTCCCATCATCAGTATTGAAGGGAATCTGTTAATCCAGTTGGTTTCTGTAACTGGAATGAAATGGCTACAAAGGGATTTGGGCTGGCCCTGAAAATGGCAAGTTCAACAACAACAACAAAAAGAGGTTTTGTATCCTATCTAAAATGCAAAAATGATGGTGTCAGCTATATTTCCCTAGGGAGAAATTTCCACACAAAAAGCTTAACTACCAGAACAGCAGGAGGTTGTATGTTGGGAATGGTATCAACCAATGGTTCCGACATGGGAGCAGGTTGTTATGTGGTGTCCTTCCCTGGTAGGAACATAACTCCTGCTTTGTTCTTTGAAGTCCACAAGCCTATGCGGATTTCTGTAGTTCAAAGGGTGTCATTGGTGGCTTCAGTTGGGATTTCATCCACTCAGTATAGGCCCACTGAGAGGCACCTGGCACAGCCTGTGTTGCTAGCCATATCTGCAGGCACTTCCAAACACAGCAAGAGAAATAAAAACAAAATGCTGAAGGTGATTAAGTCTTCAGTGAAATATTACAGGGTCAGGCAATAGTGAAACAAAAATGAGCTGAACGCTAGCTGCTGGCTGCCTTCTTGCAAAAACGCACAGTCCAAAAAACTCAGACAGTTCATCTTAGCCCTGGTTCCACCCCAATAGCAAAACACCACTCTGTACTGGGATGTACTGGCCTATACTGGGCCCATAGCCCACTGTTCACTCAGTATAGACCCAGTGAAAGGCACCTGGCACAGCCTAGGGACAAACAAACCCAGGAGTAGCCAAAACAGCAGAACTGTGCAGCAGAATGGGCACAAGAACAAAAGCTTCAACTAGCAGCCATTACACTGCCCTAACACACTTTCACACACAAAAAGACTTACAGGCAGCAAGGTTCATCCAAAGATATCTGGAGGTCTTTATCTTCAGTTGCAGTATAAACAAACACAGTATATAAACAGCAAACCACATTAACAAACTCAACAGCAATTTCTCCAACATCCACAAACACTCCTCTTTTTCCACAACACCAACCCACATGCAATGCATCTTGTGCTTCAGCTATATAGGAGTGTTTGATTGTTAGCCTTCTGTCTAGCCCCAGCTGTGAACAAACTCACTTCAGCTGTGCTAGTCTGTGGTCTGTTGCTCTAACGTTTTTCCTTTTGCACTTAAAGCAGTATTACTCAGTCAGGTTTTCTTCCCCCCAATTTACAGTAATGGGTCCTGACCAAGCAGAGCCTCTCCACAGCTTTGTTACATCACAGCTGTTTACAAGTCCCTATCTTTCTCTCATTTAAGGCAAAGAACCACTATGGCCAGACTTCCCATGGAGTTCTAAAATTCCAGGCCTCTTAGATCCAGTTCCTCCCAGTGGCTCATCAAGCTTGTCACCTGGTACACAGAAGGCTTTCGAGACTCTTGCAGTGTCTGGGCCATCCATCAAGCTGCCTATAGCTGCTTCCAGCATGGTGGTCACAGAAGGGATTGCTGGACATTGGCCCACCCAGTCTGGCCAGTTTGTTTATAAAGACAAGCCAACTCCTTCTGCCTTCCCTGCTTTGCTTTCCCTCCCTTTTAACTCATCTTCCTGGCCAGCATTTCTAAGGTAGCCTGCTAAAGTCCACACCTTTCCCAGCTGTTGCGGAGTAACCTGCTGAGGCCAACAGGCAGGTGGGTGGCTTTCTCTCTTCTTTTGCATTGTTGGCTCTACTGGACTTTCCCAACTGGCATAGACAATTTTCCTACCCCCCCCCCCGCCCCCAGTTCTCTCAGGTTTGCTCTGCCCTGGTGAGTTAACCCAGTTTTTTATAGAAGAGAATAGGGATTGGAAAACCTCTCACACTGGTTATGTTTTGTTTTGCTGAATCCCACCTAGATTTTCATCCCACCCTTTCATTATAGAAAGTTACACGTTTTTCTTCCTCCCTAGAAATACAACTGCATTTTCTACTTACATTTTCCATAATTTACCCATTCATCAAAATCACAAAAAAATCTTTCTCATCCCTAGATATAAGTGTCTCTCAAGGACTCGCTGCCTGTTAAGTACTGACTATTGAATTCAGACTCTGCTAAGGATATGATTCTTCACTAATTTCTTTCACAAAGGAAGCAACAAGTAAGTTTAATAATTTTCTTCATGCTGTGAGAAGGTCAGTGAGAACTGCAGAGTTTTCAAATACTATTTTTAGTTCAAGACTTATTCTGTACAAAATTTGCACACTTTTTTTGCACAGAAAATAGCATTTTATGGGCAGGAAGCAGTATTTTAAGCACAGAAAGTAATGTTCCTCTACATTTTCTGCACATAAAATGTTGTTTTCTGCAGAAAAAAATATACATGCAAACTTTACACAGAATAAGTCCCAAACTATGAAGATCCTTGTCATTTTAGAATTCTCCTCATCAAAGCTTCTTGACACTTGAGAAATGTGTTTTTCAACCATTTATTAGAATATTTTAAAATATTCTTTCCATCCCTACCAATATTGTTCTATAGTACCATCCCTGGATGCTTTTTCAGCATGGTTGGCCTGCTGTACAGAGATATTCTCATGCTTTGCCTGAGACAAGTTACTGCACTCTGCCAAACAATCGGGCCAGACTTGTCCATATTAAAACTTCTTAAAATATTTAACTATTCAGACTATTCAGACTCACTTGAAGTTGTGTGTCTATTTGCTGCTTTTTGTTTGTTTGTTTTGCATTATACTGGCAAGAACTCATCTCCATTCACCCTTTTATACAGCACTTTACTTAACCCATGGTTAAGCATTTAACAAAAGAGCTTGTTCTGAAAATGTGTTTCCTTTTTCTCTGATGAAGAGTGCTGTCTTATTCCAACAGCAGGCATCAACTTTCCTATTGGGACACAAACTAAAACATCAATCTTTTTTTCTAAAGGGGATACTGTCAGACTTCTTATCATGCTCCCTCTCTTCCACTCCCCCTTTCCCTTGTGCGTGTACACAACAACTTTAATTATTACACCCGCTGTTGCATTTACCTATTTTTATCTGTTAAATGCTGGGAGAACATATTATATGCACCAGTGGCTAACACCAGTCTAAAATGTAGATACCTGATCGTCTTGGGGGATTGCGTGAAAACATACACAGGCCTGTGGGAGGAAATGAGTGGGTTGGCTTTTGTGTATGCAGAGTTATTAAAATCTGCATGGATTTTCTCCCTATTTAAATAGTATTTTCATCACTGTTTAATGAATGAGTTTAGCAGAGAGCATTGGGCAGATGAAGTTTTTATATGTTGTGTGTCTGCTTCAGTCTTATTTATTGTGCTTATCTTGTCTTCTCTGCTGTGGTCATTATTCACAGTTGGGTAACTCTCCACTGTTGGTTAAACCCAAGTCAATCAGTGCATTGCTACTATTCCTTTTAGCTATTCTTCTTTCCTTCCAGCACCCTTGGCTGCCTCTGTAGCACAGCAGACAGGGTGACTGGGCTATGCCTGAAGAGACTGGAACCAGGGTAAATAATCAGCAGAACTAGAGGGATTTCTTCATGAAGATAAGGTCAAGAAGCAGACACTTTTGTGAATATTAAAAGAAATTGGATGGGATTATGAAAACATAAGTCTGGAAAAAATAACAGCCCTTGCTCACCTGAGGACAAATAGCCCTGATCTTTCTTAAGAAGGGACTGAACTATTTGCAGAGATAGGCCTAAATGCAGTTGCTAGTTTCAGTTAGAGTAGACTCATTAATCTTTGCAATATTGTTGACTTGCCATTCAGCAAGTAGTTCAAAGGATATACCCTGGTTAGGACTAGAGTGTACTCTAGCTGGGACTAAATTTGTTATAGGCCATAGAGATGAAAGCATGCAAGTTAAGCTGTCTTTTAAAACAAACAAACACAACCTACAACAACATCACTTTGAGGATGCAAAGCATGATTTGAGGATGCTATCATCATCATCAATTCACTACTATTTATAGCCACCTTTTTCATAGCCCTGGGACTCAAGATAGATTACAAAGTTAAAACACGTATGTATAAAAGTTTGCATCATTAAAACATACCAAAGTTTAAACTCAGCACATTATCAAAACCCCTTTCCCCCAAAGCCTGTCAAAGCAAAAAATAAAAATAAAATAAAATAAAAATCTTTGCCAACTTCCAGAAAGATACCATGCATAGAAGACATGCCAGGTAGTAAGCCCCACTGAACTCAATGGGCCTTATTTCTGAGAAGATGTATGCAGGATTTTCCCTTGAATCAAATTAAGACATTTACCTGAGGCTAAGGACAATATAACAGCCAACTCTACAATCTACAGATGCCAGTTGGATTGGCAGGTGAACGCAGGCTGTGGCAATCATTACACCTGAGATAGCAGACTAATTTAGGGGGCTCAGAATAGTTTCTATACCCTACATATCTCTGGACTCCAACAGAATTGAACAGCTGGGAGTTTAGGAGGAACAACAGCTCCCCAGCATTTGCCCCCAAAACCTGGAAAATTAATTTTTTAAACAAAGAATTGCGTTACTTGTTGCAGTTTTTTTTAAAAAAAACCAACTCATTACTGTTATTGGATGTAATTTTTACAAAGACTCACATATTGATTGATGAAAATTTGATTGCTGAAAAAGACTTGTAAAAGGCTGATTGATCAAAAATGACAAATAAAAAAGACTGCCCTTTTCTGCCATTCCCTATGGCAGATACTTGCAGAAGAGGGCAGGGAACATCTCAGCATTTCACAAGTTGTGCAGTTTTTCATTCTCATGTGCATGAATGAGAAAAGTGATGATTTCTATCCCTTTCACCCCTAAAAGTAACAAGTAAAAAAAAAGAGCAAATGTTAATCATGACACAGGAAACAGTAACTGCTAGCTATTACAAAAGAAATTATGTTATACCCCCCCAAAGTAATGCATTAATTCTAATGTGGTAATTCTAAGCTCTGCATCTGCCTCCTGAGGTAATTATATCATTCTTACTAATGGTAAAGAAAAGGCCATCGTGATGTAGTATTTTGAGTGTTGGACTATCATGCTGGAGCCTAGGGTTCGAATCCTTGCTTAGCCATGGAAATCCAGAGTAACCTTTGCAAGTCACACTCTCTCAGCCTCTGAGGAAGGCAAAATCAAACCCCCTCCAAACAAATCTTTCCAGAAAAAAAAAATCTGTGATGGGTTTGCCTTAGGGTCACATAACTTGGAGATTACTTGAAGGTATACAACAACAATGGTGGCTGTGTGGATTGAGCTGCAGTATGTATATTCTGACTTTTAATGAAGTTTTTCCTTCTTTTCCAGTTTTGCCAGCTGGGTCCTCTATAAAAGATGCAGACGAAATTGGCATGCTCACCTCAAAAAACCTTCTGAATGGAATTCTGAGAGATACTGCTTATAATACACATTCCGCTGAAGCCCATAGCTTTTGTCCCACCTGAAATCACCATTAAGAACTTCTGGGCAAAGGCTGTGGATTCCAAACTGCTATAGCCTGGGCAGAAAACAGGAACACTACATATGTGGTCCTTGTCTTCTCCCTGTAACAATTATTTCAGGTTTCTGCCCTATGTGAGCCTGACAGAGAAGCTACAAGGTATTTGAAAGTTATCCACTTAGATTTTAAGCTCCAAGATTATTAGTGATTGCAAAATATGGCACAGAACATTTTGTTTTACCTGCTTGGTCACACAGCTCAGTCCTTCATTAGGACAAGCATTTTTTTCCTGCTGGTAATAGAATCATTCATTCCTTCTGACATTTGACAGGGAGGAAAGAGACACAGTAGAATAAGGGCTTCAAATGAGAAATGTGTTCCTAGAAGCTATTGGAAGTGATGAGACACAAGGGAATTTCTGAAGCTGTGAAGAACTTTTTTTCAGTTCAGACAAATGTTTACAATTGGTACCTTGTACTCTGGATATTCTTTGGAGAGCAGAGACCAGAAATTCTTCACCATAAACTAACATGCTCATATGATAATAATTTAACTGAACTTTTTATGTCTGGATGGTAGTTCATTGCCAAAAATGTAATTAGTGGACATTGTAAAGTTAATGCAAAGATTGAGAGCCTGTGTTTAGGAATGGAAACATTTCATTGGACTTTGGCAATCTCAGTTAAAGAAGCACTTCTACGCTCTTGTGAGAAAATGTGCACCTTTCTTCAAGCATGATCACATTTGTAAGGTTTCCATAACATTTCTGATAAAATGGGCACAAAGCAATACAGTTTTTTTTAAAAAAAAATGCTAAAATGTGTACATTTGGGTGGGGGGAATACACACAGAAGCATGCTTTAGTCAAGTGGGAAGTGTTGTATAAATGTTGTATAACTTAGGTGAATTATGCAAGTAAATACACCACTCAGCAAAAATGTGTTACAAACTACACAAATTTTAGTGTGAGAAGAACAAACAAAATATTGCAGCCCTGTACAAAGTACAGGAAGGAAATGCAAGCAGGGTTCAAAAAGTTCAACAAAATTAAATCTGAAGAGATTTTTATATCCATACTTGATCCCTTCCAGAGGTTGCTGGGTTGCATTTTCCACCAGCACCAGCCAGTATGGCCAATGTTCAGAGCTGATGGGAGCTGCAGCGCAGCAATATCTGGAGTGCCACAGTTTCCCAACTCTCTTCAGCCACTATAGGACTTGGGCTCCACATTACTTTCCTCAGTATGGTAATCTTGGTTTCCCATCCTGAGTTTGGCTTATAAAACATTATCTTAATGTTACTTCAGGAACTTGATTTGGAAACTGAGGCTAGAACGAGTTACTGTTGTAAAAAAATCATAAATTATTAAGTAATGGTGGGTAATGGAAACAGATGATGGGTTACAGAAGAGAAAAGGTATTTCACCATTAAACCTGTCACATGGGTTCTGGGTGTGATGTTTGGGTTCCTGGAGGTTCCAGACTTCTTAGGCACATGAGCCCTCCTAACACTGGGTGAGAGCTACTATAATACTGGAATGGGACATTTCAGTGTGGCCGTTCCAGTGTGGTTCTGCTTGTGTATCAATTGATAATTTTGTCAAGAAAGTTGTGCCAGAGTCAACTTGTTCAACTGGAGTACTGCAACTCAGAAGAAATGATAGCTGATGTTTTAACTAAGCCTCTCCCTAAGGACAGTTTCCTTAGACTATGAGGAGAAATGTAGATTGTTCCTGAAGTACCCTACGATTGAGAAGGAGAACAAAAGCATGCAGGGAAAAACCCTTATCTTAGGATGTGAATGAGGTACACAAGATTGCTTTTACATTACAATGATTATTTCCCCACATACTACAAAAGTGCAATCAAAACCATTTCTGTTTGGTTGGGATTGTCTTGCTAAACCATTTGTGTAAGGGTTAAAGTTAGGGTTAGGATTATTATTAATTATCAATAAAATATCAATTGATACATAAGCAGGCCCCATGCCACACTGAACTGGCCACACTGAAATGTCCTAGACTTAATGGTACAATAAAGCTGGCAGTTGCCAAGAAAAGGCCTCCACTTTCTCTCATGGCTGGGAAACAAGAAGGCCAACTAAGTTCCCAGAGAGAAGTCTATCAGTCTTCTCATCTCTGGACTGTTTAGACTTGTGGCAAAGAATCCAGCCTGATGTCTGGCTATTTTACATGCAGTAAAATAACCCTCTTAAGCTCCTGGCAGGCTACTGTGCCATCTATGATCAGCTCAAACACTTGTGAAAGTTTCTTACATGTGTGTGACCACTGCAGCCAGGCAGCCTCTTCATATAATTCTCAGGCATCTCAGATGGCTATCAAGCTGATGAGTGCACAGATGAGAACTAGACAGGCAGCAGTAACTTGCCATGTCTAGCTTTACTTCGCTGGAGCTATTTTTTCTTAAGTCAATTCCTTCATTTTTTTAAAAAAAATCTTCCTTCTTAGGAAGAAATAAAAAGCTGACCCTTTTGCCTCCTGCTCATTTTGGTTTAAAATAAGCACCCTGTACTCAATTCTGACCCTCAGTCTGATTGGTAGGCCTCGTTCTCTTGCATGGTGGCTTTTATTTAGGCCCTCTCCTTGTTTATGATTTATGAAGCTTTCAGTCGATTGCATTTAACAGGCTTGGTACAGAAAGAAGAAAGCTTTTAGCTGGGAGGCAAAATGGAAAAGCAATGGTTCATGCTGTTTTTAATGTAATTTAATGGCAAGTTTCAAGTTAAGAAAGCCAGAAAATGAAACAAGGCGAGGGTGACAGCCTGAGAAAGGCTGTGGGCCCCCCAAATTTTCCCCAGGGGAGGACATTAGGAGTGACAACATAGATGGATTTCCCCTCCAGGCAGTGTGGAAGCATTGCTTCTCTCAAAACATTGGAAATTGCATTTGTACCTCTGTAGAGTCCTCTAACAGGGTCCCAAGGGGTGAGACTACCTTGTGTAATTCCTTTCTTCTGTCATTATTGTCAGGGATGATGGGAGTTGTAGCTCTTCACCTCTGGCTCAAACTCACCACCTTGTTATGCAGCAGAGCCAACCAGCTTAGATCAGTGGTTAATGCTTTTCTCCAAAGCAGCAGAGTTTCAGAGAATAGGCTGAAGATCCTGACAAACTCTCCAAGCCTTCTCACTCTTCTCCAGGTGTCTCCAAAACGTCTCCAGGATTCACTCAGGCAACTCAGTAGTTTTATATAAAACCTACTTTATCCTTCTATATAAATATACTATATGGTCAACAAATCACAATCTCTACACACTACTCCACAATATCTCCAAACTACTGCACCTCTATTCCGCCACAAAAATACATTGGCAAACATTGCAATTTTATAGCCATTGTTTATCACCACCCACTAATTAGTTTCCACCCAGTGGGTGTGTACTTCCATTCTGATTGGTCCACATAGTTCCACCCATGCCTAAGACCAACCCATGTATTTCAACATTTCACCTTGTACACTTAATGATTCTCAGGTGTTTCCAATCTGCATTCAGTACCTCTGTCCTTGGCTCTCAGGCCTTATAGATTACATTAGCAGTTTCACCTGTGTAGCCCCATAATTGCTCTTGCTTAGTCATTGTGACTTTCACATACATATTTTATTTCTTTCACTGTATGTCCCATGTTGCATTTTCCTTAAGCAGTTGAACACATTAAGACAGTTACTTAATCAAACAAAGCTGGCCAGGCTTCGCAGATAAAACCTGAGAGATTCACAAATCCTGTTGTCAGTTTGATTGAGGATCTGTTCACAGGATTGGTTACATCTCAGGTTAATAAGACCCCTTAACTCATCTGAGTCTCTAAAATTGGAAGCTTTCATTCCCTCCAACCCCTCCCCCATAGGCCTTATAAGGTTAAACCTAGTATTCTAGCTGCACCCATTCCTGGAAGTGTCTGGTATGGCCATGGTGATATATGCTTCCATTACATCTCACTTTGATTACTGTACTGTAACATACTTTTGTCATTGAAAAGTATTCATAAACTTCTATTCATCCAATAAGCTGCAGCCAAATTGTTAACCTGGGCTGGCTACAGGAGGCATACAACTCCCATGCTGCAGCAGCTCCATTGGCTGCTCATTCATGTCCACACATAATTTAAACTGTTATTTACTAACTATGAAAACCTGTACAACATGGTTACTCGTTATCAAAATGAATGTATCTTATAATATGACCCTGTCCAGACTATAAAATAAAGAAATAAAATAAAAGGGAAGGTCCTATTCTTGGTCACCCCAACTTTTCATGAATATTTGGTGGGAACATGTAAGAGGACCTTCTTGGTGGTTGTGCCCAGGCTTTGGAACTCCCTTCCTAGGGAGCCCAGTAGAATATTGTAGAATATTGGCAAACATTTATTAATGTATATTGCTTTGATTTTTGTATATATTCGTGGCACAGAAATAATTACAAATAAAATAAACCAAGGAAGATCAGACTTCTGCACTGTGTGGAACAATTTGATGGATAAAAAGCAGTCCAAGACAGAAAGCCACATGTAGAGAGCAACAGAAATGGTCACAGGGAGGATGAGGCAAATGCACTTATTTTACTCAGATCCCAAATGCCTGCACAGGCCTGAAGTAAATACATTGATCCCATTTCTATATCATGCACATCCCACACCTCAGAGTGATTGGTGAGCTTTCAGGGGGTTCCAGCACTTGCTCTGGGGCTAAGTTTACTTGGAATAAGATCACTGAAAATTTAAGGAATGCTGTATTATTTGTCTACATTTAGATACACTTTTGTATCTAAATAAATGCAAATAATACAACATTCTCACACAACACACCTTCTCACACAATACAATGGTCTGTCATAAAACATACTCTACTTCCCCTTTTCACTTCTGTGAAGTATGGCCATTTCTCTTGGAGACACCAAGAAATTCCTAGTTCTAATATTTTCTCAGTTACTTCAGTTTGTCTCACCTGCAACTTTACCAAACTTCTTTCATTTTCAAAGTCATTCAAAATTAGCTCATTCCTTGGGGGAGAGAGGGGGGGACAGTGTCAGCTCTACTGATAGATAGAGGGAGGAATCACCTCAGGTAGCCTATGAGAGGGTAGGAGTAGCAGCATCCTGGCAGTTCTCTTAACTCCACAGCTCTTTCCCTGCACCACTACCTATATTAGCCTGCTGTCTCATGTTAAGAGAGAACCCTGTTCTTGTCACTAGGGCTGAGGTAAGACTGAAATGTCAGTCCAATCAGTTGCTGTAGATGGAACAGGCAGAAGGAAGAATCCACCATTATATTTTTTTGCTCAAGCAGCATGTCTTGGACCAGCACTGTTTGAGAAGTTGCCTCCCGTTCAAATAGCTGCTAGTCATTTACACCCATCATCTTAAGTTCTCTCTCAATAGATGTTCCTAGGCCAGTTGATGCATTCTGGTGAAATCTGCCTTGTTATCAGGTTTTAAGCTTACTAACCCTCTCTCCCAGACCCAAGAACAAAAAGTGCAAATAAATAAATAAATAAATGTAATAATATAGTTGGTCAAAAATACAGCATCCAGGTAGTTGATAGAGACTGGATGTATGGGATGCATCCAGCTACATCTAAGACAACTGTTGGGCGTGTTACAAAATAGTACAGCAGAGTTGTGGAGTTAAAAAATAGAGCTTTACTCAGCAGACTGTAAGACAAAAAAAAACATGCAAAAACAAAAAATATAGCATCATGGCTAGGCACAAAAACAGTACAGCATAACTTCCTGCATACCTGCAGTACTATATCTTCATAGCAAGGAGAAAACCTTACTTCCCAGCAACAGGCTTCTAACCAGCATAGAGAGTAATACACTCTCTATACCCCAAGCAGACTCCCAATGCAGTTATACACTACTAAGTGGCTATCAAGTCCACCTGGCCTAATTGGCTGACTGCATCATTAATTACTGGAGCTGGCTTATTATCATGGACTCCACCTGACACTTTGCTATACCTTCATCCAGTCACAACTTAGTATGCAAACTGGCATACCCTGACAACAACTTAACCAGGAAATTTAGCATTCTCTGTAGAATCTAACACAACACAACAGCCATTCAGTAGTGTGGGGGGGAGGGAGCAGTAGTAATGTTGTCATTATGAAATTGATTGTAAGAAGGGGAAAAAACCACCTAACTTCCAATTGTAGGAATGAGACTACTTTGAAAAGAGAAAGTAAAGTTACAACTGTAAATTTTTTGTATCTCAAAAGAACACCTCTCCCACTTCCCACTATAAAGGTTATTTAGAAAGTTTCCAAGTTAAGGATAAGGATTAAAATCCCTGCTTATCCATAATTCACTTTAATTAGTTCATGAAGGTGAGCAAAGTATTTAAAGAAGGTTTCATCATAAAGTTAGAACAGATTTCTTCCTGACAGTGAAGTTTAATCTCCAAGAATTAAGATGGCTTGAACAGGCCAGTCAAGAAGGCAAAAATAGTTTGACATCATCATCATCATCTCCTCATCTTCATCCAAACAGCTTGCAAAATGTACCCTCATGTCAAGCATTAGTCAAAGGACTAAGCCTGATGCAGGGAAAAGCAGTGCAGTTCAACCATTTGGTAGGGTGGTTAGCATATTCTGGGGGTACAGAAAGGCAACAAAGTGTTACTAACTGTATATTTTTTTTACTGCCAATCATAGAGAGAGGCGCTTGTGGGATATTCTGTCTCCAGTGCCAAAGTAACTGAACAGGATTCAAGTACTATGTACCTTGACTCAGGCACACCATTGCCTCCTGCTAAGACTGACAAATGTCTTGAGCCATTATCAATTTTGTACTATGTGTGGACTGGAGAAATAGCCAAGTTCCACATTTAAGGTTCTGATGTGTACCAATTTATTGTCACCCTTGATAAGGGAAGCAGGACAACTTCCATTGTTTTGCTGCTTCTGAAGGAAAGAATTAATTGATAGCCACACAGTCCATCATGAGAAGCAGGGGTTTCTGAAAGCCAATTGCCATGTTTTGCTATGCACTGACTGAAGCAAAAGCATCAAAGTCCTACATAAGGGGTTGAGGCTAATAATATCAAAAAAGAGACTATAAGGGCAGTATACTCCAACACCCTGCCATCCAGGAATAAATAATGCATTCCTCCTGAGAGCTGGCCATCCAACCTCTATTTAAAGCCCTTCAAAGAAAGAAATTCCACCACCTTCTAAGGTAGTCTATCCCTCTGCGAAACAGCTCTTATTGTCAAGAAATTCTTCCTAATGTTTAAGTGTAAGTCTTAAGTGTCCTTTTTTTCTAATTTAAATCCATTGGTCTATGTACTAGTCCCTGGAACATCTTTTATATAACATCCCCCAGATATTTAAATATAATTATAATAATGCCTCTCAACCTCGTCTTCTTCAAGCTAAACATACCCACCTTCCAAATCTGTTCCACATAGGGCTTAATTTCCAGACCTTACCCCATCTTGGTTGCCCTCCTCTGTACATGTTCCAGCTTGTCAATTTCCTTCTTGAACTATGGTGCCCAGAATTGGACATCCCTGCTGAGGCTTAACCAAAGCAGAATAGAGTGATACTGTTACTTCTCTTCATCTGGACACTGTACTCCTGTTGACACAGTTTAGAATTGCATTGGCTACCAGAATTCTAACTCGATCAAAAAAGAGAGAAGATAGGTCTGTCATGACTTGTTTTATGAGAAACTATAGGGCAAACCCAGTGCTCACGGACTGACTGTTTAAGGATCCGTCCTAGAACTGTTTCTGGTACTGATGTCAAGCTGACTGGCTAGTAGTTTCTTGGGTTATCTTTCCCCCTCCTTTCTGGGGGACAACATTCACAGTCCTCTAATCTGCTGGTGACTGTCCTGTTCTGCAAGAACTCATAAAGATTATCAAAAGAGGCCCTGCAATTATGTATGCAAGTTCTTTTAGTACCCTTGGTTGCAGTTAGAATAGCTAGATATTCCTGTGCTATTTCTTTACTGATTCTGGGCTGCATCCACCTTGCTGTATCATTTGTTTTGTTTTCAACAGGTGGAGCACTGTTTTCCTTTTGGAAAAAGACTGAGGCAAAGTTGTTATTGAGCAGTTCTGCCTTCTCTCTGCCCTCTATTAGCATTTCATCATCTTCTCCACACAGTTTACTTCTAATATCTTAGTTCTTCCTCTTGTTCTTAACATAGCCTCAAACTCCCCTGCTATTATTTTTAACTTTTCTTAGCATGCCTGAGCTCATTCTGTGCAATTTCATTTTTCTAACTTTCTCCCTACAATACTGCACATATTTACTTGTGTTCTTCTTTTCGGATTTCCCCTTTCTTCCATGTTTTGTATGTGTCCCTTTTGAATCTCAGTTTGTCAGAAAGTTCCTTATATATCCACCCTGGTTGGTTTGTTTTTGACACCTCCTACTTTTCTTTCTCAGTTGAATCATTTACAATTATGCCTTCAACATTTTTAAGAAAGTCCCATCCATCATTATCTCCCTTCCCTTAGAGCATTTCTGACAATGGAATCTCCCTCTTATTTCCATACACTTAATGAAATGAGCTTCTGTAAAGCCCAGAGTTCCTATGCGAATATGCTTGGTTTCCCCTTTCCTTTCAATAACAAATCTCTGGAGGATGTGGTCACTGCCACCCAAAGATCCCAATACTTCCACTCTAATTTTCTATTCCTTCCTGTTGATTTTGTTCAGCTCTAATCTCATTGATTAATGGTTGCCTCTTCCATCTTCTGGGCATTTAAGTAAAATCTGTTGGATTTTACATTCTTAGCAGAGTATAACTTCCAACAAATATCAGCGTTCTTAAAGTTTCCCATTATTACTATATCACTCCTTTTTGAATACTTATCTGTTCTAGGAAGGCATCATCCAAGTGTTTAGTGGAAGCCTATAGTAGATCACTACAATGATGCCACTGTTGTTTTCCTCCCCTCTATTTTTTCGCCAAAGGATCTCAACCTGTTTTCCATATGCTCTGATTCATGGATCTCCTCACATCCTTGACATATAATGCTCCTCCTCCTCCCTTCTTGTTTGGACCATTTCTTTGGGTTATTGCCACATTCCATACATAAGACTCATCCCACCACATTTCAATGATGCCTATTAAATTATATTTGCCTTCCTATGTTTATATTTCAAGTTCCTCCTGTTTATTTCCCATGCATGGTGCATTAGTATAAAGACATTTAATACCAAATCAGATTATTTCTTCACCTAGTCCAACCTTCTCTATTCTGATTGACAGCACGTATCCAGAACCTCATACAAAAATCTGTTATGATACCTTAAATTAAGATGTAAGAAACTGAGCCTGGAAGTTTCTTCATGCAAAGCATATGTTTTCCACAACAGGTCTAATAGATCTCCAGTTAATAATTTCATAGCTGCCCATGAATGCTGAAGCTTACTGTTCTTCCCCTGGTCACTGAATGAATTGAGCTCACAGATCTGTAAGATTTAGATTTAGATAGTGGGTAAAAGGGATTGGGACAAGTTCCTAGAGACTCCCCCCCCCCCCGCTCTTTCTTTCTTTCTTTCTTTCTTAGCAGATGGATTTCTTGGAAATTTCCCTACAAGAATTCTCAGAGAAAGCTTGAGGTAGAGGAAATGAGTTTCAGTAAGAGCTGGTGAAGTTGTTCCTCCCTGTTCAGAATACAATTCTACAAATATTTGACTAGGCAGTGAGAGATTAATAATGCTACTCTTAAAATAAAACTGTTCTGGCATTTGAAGAAGGAGAATTGTTCAGTGGGTAGATGTGCATCTAGACATAAAATACACTCATCATGGTCAATAAAGAAAAGCATAGATGTTGCTCTTTCCCTTATGATGTAGTAAGCTTTAACACACACACATTTACAAAATCCACACAAAAAATAAGGCTTTATTCAAAGCTTGGAAGTAACTGCTATAATTGAAAAAGTTTCTTATGGCTTGAGCAAGAAGGGGCAACACACTTATTTTTAAGCATTTTAAAAAGAATGCTGAATGTTAGTTGTTTTAAAACTAATGAATAATGACCAACAAATTACTTCTCCCTTTTAAAAAAAAAACCTGGTGCTAATGTGCTAAACTTAGAACTTTTCCAATGAAAAGGAGCAACTTAATTACATTTATTTTTTTAACTAAAGTAATTGGCAAGTTGGAATTTCAGCATCAACTTAATTCCGGGACTAAATTATTCATTAAGCTATTACTTAAAGCCAGTGGTAAAGAGCCAACAAATTTTACTAGTCCCAGATGGCTTGCCCGAAGCCTAGCTCTTTTGGATTTTTACAAAACAACTTCTTGCTTTTTTCAGGGTCTTTCAGGGTTGGGGGAGTGTAAGAATTACATCACAACCATGTTAAAAGGTTTTAAACAAACAAAAATTTACCTCAGAAAATAGGGGGTCATCTTCTTTGCATCCACATGGTCTCCTGTGTTCTGTAGTGGAGGACACATAGAGTTTCCTCACCTGTCAGTTTTGTTCAGTTTTGAAGCTCTTAACCCTGGGATCCATGTGGGAATCAGGAAACAAAAGAAAGAGGGAGAGCACACAGAATTAAAAAAAAATATGAGATTATAAGGGAGAGAAAAGAAGAGAGCAAGAGGGGGGGGGTTGGTGGGGTGAATAAGAAATGGGGCTCTCAAAAATTCATGCAACAGTGTCCTTCTCTCCCTAGCTCAAAACATGGATGGGGGTACAGGGAAGATGAAAGGGCAGAATGCTTATTCTAGTAAGGTTTTAGGTACAGGCCATTAACTTACGTTTGAGCTAGGATGGTGTAGTGGTTTGAGTGTTAGACTAGGACTCTAGAAGATAAGGGTTCAAATTGCCACTCAGCCATAGAAATCCACTGGGTGACCTTGGGCAAGTCACACTTTCTCAGCCTAAGAGGAAAGCAACGGCAAACCTTCTCTGAATAGATTTTGCCAAGAAAGCCCCATGATAGTATACCATAAATCCGAATTGACTTGAAAGCACATAATAACAGCAACAACATTTAACTTAAATCTAAATGGTGAGTTAGCATAAATATATTAAATTCCCTCCTTTCCAATGTAAATGAATTAGATTTTTTTCTAGCTTATTAATGAGTAACTAAACTCATTAACCCCTTTTTATGAAGTTTCCTATCTCTGATGTGCAACACATTCTGTTGTCACTTTCCAATACTGTCATCAGCATATGCCCTGTAGCCTTATTCTCCCTTAAATAAAATTCTTATTACATAGAATATTTGATTGCTACCTGGCATGGAATCAAACCACATGGGTGTGCCTATGAGTCTACTGTTCTTTGCATTTGAGAGAGAGGTCATATCTTTATCATACAACTACATCAGTTTTATATCAAGTACAGCACAGATTACATGTCTGTAGTGAATCATAAATAGTACCAGTCTTTAATGCAAAGAGTGTCCTCGATTCCAAAATAATGGGATTAATAATATTATTGGTATTCAGTAGTATCCAACTTATGCCTTTCTGTCAATGGAAGGCATCTAGTGGTGAAATGAGGAGGGAACGGACTTTCAATGACTGCCCCTCCCCCTGTAGTCCTCTGAATTCCCACAGTTTGATATGGAGGGTTGGTCTGATCAGGAACATCTTGGTCTGATTAGGAACAGGATGGGACAGATGTTCAGAGCAGATGAAATTGCCACTCCATTGGATGCTGCCCATCTGTAGAGTTACATTAGCCAGATACTATATAATAGTAATAATGAAAATGCAGCAGCAGAGATAATGCAATTAGGGTTTAACTAAAAAAAATAATGCAAACATTTTCATTTTGCACCTTCGGTGCTTATCCGGAGACCTCATTGTAATTTGAAGAAATACTATGTTGATTCGAAAAGTATTACCCTCACCCTGTATAGGCTCCTCCCCACTTCAATAATATCAGGACATAAGGATATCCTGTCATGTCTGTAGAGTCATGACGTCCTATTCATTAGCAGGGGTGGGGGGAATGACATCCAAGTGGCAGAAGATAGTGAAATCAAGAGTAGCAAAGAGTAGGAGGGGAAAATAAATAACGATTCTCTTCAAAGTGTTTTCAAAAATATTTCTCTGCCCACCTTCCCTGTCCCCAGCCTACAAATGCAATGGAAAGCAAGGCTTTCTATTTGAAATCTGAGTTGGAGAACACTGAACACAGCACTACTCTTGACTAATTTTCACTTTATATTGCTGACACTTATTCTGCTCTCTCTTCCTTTATTTCTTCTTCTTTTTAAATTTCTGTGCACTCCAATTTTAAGATCCTCTTGAAATGTCAGTAAATAATCTTAACAGTACTGCTGAACAATCACTGTTTGCCTGCAAAATGTAATGAAGAAACACATCAAAGCTAGTATGATGGGACAGGACAACAAAACAGCAAAACCCTAAAGGCGGATAGCTGTTGTTGTTATTTGGAAAGCAGGTCACAATAAAGTTTGGTCATAAATATCTCTCCACCCCCCTCCCCATTCTTACTTGGTAGAATATTTGTCTAGAAAGTTTGCTATTGACCTCCCTATTTCACAGCAGTGTTGTTAGACAATATGTTTTGTGTGTAACACAGTTCTTTCTCAAATAACAGCATAATACTAGAGATTATAGACTACATCCAATTGCTAATTCCAAATAGAGAAGACTGATTAAATCAATGCGACCCAGATGTGTGTTAACTTAGTACTATTAAGAAAATGATTCACTGGGCCATCTTCCCAGGTGGGTGAAGAGTAGGCTCTTCAGAACCTTGTCCTCCAAAGAAAGTGAATGGCCAGGAGGCTTCTGCCACCTGAGCCTACTGTTTAATGAAGAACCAGTCCTGACTTCAAGGCATTCTAAATAGGCACAGAAGAATGTTTAGTCTTAGGTTTGCTCTATGCATGGTGCAGTAAGTCTCAAATAGGTTATACTTGAAATATCAAGAGAGGCAGAAGGTCAGAGCTTGGAAAATTACTGTTTAAAATACTAGAGGTAGCAACTTTAGCATGCCCAGACTTAGTAGTTTGCATGTCTCTCTGAGAGTTTAGATTAGCATGTATTCATGACATTTCCTGTTTGTTGGTCTTAGCCACATCTTCTCATTTCCCACATCAGCTAGTCTGCAGTAAGTCTGGGTTTGTTTTTTCTCTATTATGTAGTCTATTTGCAGCTTTATATCTCTCCTCCATGTTTGAAGAGTGTTTTACAGAGCCTCTCACCATGAGATGTTATGAAACCTTTAGTATTTGTAAGTAAATCTACTTCATATGTAGAAAACAAAGAAAACTAGACCTGTTCTGTTTCTCTATGAGACCCTATGTTTATGGAGTGGTGGCATGGGTCAGGTTGTTGTTCAACTTCTGCTCACAAATAATTGATTACTCTTAGAGTACACTACATCCTTTCATTCCCCAACATGAAATCAATTCATTCTGTTCCTTGTTATCCTGAAACAGTGGTATAAGGTACTATTTTATGTTGCAAAGGGCCTCATCCATCTGCAAAATAATTTAATATTAGGACATACAATACAAGTACAATGTAAAGCTGTTGCCTGTAATGGAAGTGGGTATGAAATTTAACATATATTATAATTGAAACATCTCATCCCTCTGTCATGCTCATCCCTGGATTCTGGGTATTAGAGTAGACTCCATGGAAGACCCTGAACTGAGTTTGGTTCCTGGCCTGCTTTCCCTGCCTGGGGCTCTCTATCTCTGGACGGCAGCCAGCGCACCTTTTGGGTCTGGGAACGCTGTTCCCTGGGCAGCTTCAAGGTCACAGCACCTGGAGGTGGCTGCCCTCCTACAGCCCTCCCCACATACCATTCTCACACTGTAAGGGTTTAACTGGAGGCTGTACTAGGTTTTGTTTAGTTCTGGCTTTGCCTATGTTACTGACCCATGTTTCCTTGCATAATAAAGAAATCTTATTGAGTTAATGTGAGCTTGTGTTTCTGGTACATCACAGTAAGCCAGAACTCACCAATCCTACTAAATTTTTGATTCCTACCTGTGATGTCTGATGACGTGGAGATTGGAACTCAGACAGAGAAAGACCTAGCCACAGGCAATGACCAGGGAGCAGCCATGCCGGAGGAATATCGGAGCAGAGCCCGACGGAGGGCTGGGAGGCTGACCCTTCCCCCTCTCGACCTCATGGAGCTGGGAACCAGGCAAGCCCTGGGGAGGGGCAGCCTACCATTCTCTGAGACTCCAGTGCGTGGAGCAGGAATGGCCATGGGAGCCAGCTGGCTCTGGTCAGAGGAGCAAGGTTGGGAAGAATGCATGTCTCGACTGTGGAATAGACCCCTAAACGAGGGGTACCGAGAGACTGGGGAGAGGCCCCCTTGCCCAGAACTGGGGAAGGAGGAGCAGTAGCTGAAGCAACAGATGGAGGTCATGCAGACAAGCCTCCTGGAGATCCTGCAGAGACTGGCTCAGCAACCTGCTAGCCTGGGGGAGGCCAACCTCCCCAGGACCCCCAGTTGCCAGCTCCTCCAGGGGGGGTCCTGGCCCTTCCAGGGGGTCCCTGTCATGCCTGCTGGGGGCCCTGTCCTGCAGGTTCCTGGTCCAGTACCCCCGTGGAGGCTGGTCCAGTCGAGCAATGGGAGAGACCTCGTGGGCTCAAGCATCGAGACCTAAAGGCCACCTTTGATGGGGATGTCGCAAAGTTGCCATATTTCTTAACCCAGGTGATGGGGTTCATGTCCTAATGGGAGGAAGAGTTCCAGACAGAGGCCAAGAAGGTGCAGTATGTCGCCAAACAGCTGGAGGGAGAGGTGGTGCAATGGCTGGTGGGACTCTACAACACGGGGGCTACAGAGCTCATGATGGTCCTCCGAGCTCAATTCGATGACCCCGTGAGGGTGAGGCGTGCACGCACAGAACTCCAGTGACTGCACCAAGGCTTGAGACACGTGGCTGAATACGCCTCCGAATTTCGCTAACTGGCCAGCCAGATTTCTGACTGGACTGAAACCACTAAGGTGCAGTATTTTCTTAACGTGGACATCCTAGAGTGGACGTTGGTCCAAGGGAACCCAGAAACCCTCCTGGGGTGGGTGCAGCTGGCTGGGGAGGTGGAAACCCTGAGACAGAGTGTCAAGCTGGCCCAGCAATGCCAGGGGCTTGGTGGAAAGCCCAGTGGGTCCACAGGGAAAGCTAAGGCTGCCCAACCAGCTGGAGGCACAGCGTGGGGGAGGGGTCGGATACAGAGCGAAGGATGTGGAAAGGCTTGTGCCTGCACTGAGGGAAAGGTGGACACCGCATAGCTGAATGCCCAGAGAAACAACCCCGGGACAACCCCATGGAAGAGAGGCCCAAAAAGACAGGTGGGAAGCCAACAGCACCCAAGACACCGTTCAAGCCAAAGGCCAAAGCAGTGTTGCGCACCTTGATTTCAGGCCATGTGCCAGTAGAGTCTTCAGAGGAACCAGATGACAGTGGGTCCTCTTCAGATGCTGAGCTGGCGGGAAATGTATCCAGCCCGCCCTACTAAGTGCTTGAGGGCTGGCTAATCCTGAAGGGCACCCAAATGCTGTGGTGAGTGGGGCGAAAAGACTTTTCCCCCTAAAAGCCAAGATAGGGGTTGCAAATAATGGGGTCCCCCCAAAAGTAATGTTAATGGTAGATTCTAGATATACCCAGTTGTTAATTCACCCCTCCTTGGTCAGTGAACTTTCAGTGGGCACCATTAAGCTAGACAAGCCTGTGTGGCTGTCTCAGATGGACAGAGGGATGATGAAGGGAGGCCCCGCAAGGTGGATGACTGGCCCAGTACAGATGAAGATGGGAAATCATCAGGAGGAGCTCCAATTCATGATAGCGCCAGGTTTAGTTCCAGCTGCAGTAGTGGGCTTAAACTGGTTGAAATTTCACCACCCCACTATAGACTGGGTAAAGGAGACTGTGACTTTTACAAACCCCTTGTGTGTGTGGGAACATGGAGTGTGTGAGGCCTCATTGGCAGGGGGAATCTCTCAAGAGGCCAAGCCTCAGAACTTTAAGCCCGCTCTGGTCCAAGGGGAAATGAAAGGGTTACCAGTGGAGTATAAACAGTGGCAGTATGTGTTTGAAGAGAAGGAATGTGGCATTCTATCCCCACACTGGCCATTTGACTGCAATTGAGATCATTTCAGAGGCAGAGCTGCCCAAACCTAAGATTTACTCCATGACCCCGGCAGAGATGGACGCCCTCCAGGAGTTCATAGATAAAAACTTGGCCAGGGAGTTCATCAGAGCTACGACCTCCCCCTTGGGGGCCCTAGTGTTGTTCAGACACAAACACGATTCTTCTCTTCGTCTCTGTATTGATTACAGATCCCTAAATGCAATCAGTACAACAAATCAGAACCCCCTCCCCTTAATGAAAGATATCCTGGCTCATTTAGCCAAGGCGAAGATATTCACCAAACTGGACTTGCAGGAGGCCTATTACAGAGTGCGAATTAAAGAAGGGGATGAGTGGAAAACTGCTTTCAATTGCCAGCTAGGGGCATTTGAATTTTGTGTAATGCCATTTGGATTAAGTGGGGGCCCCAGTGTCTTCCAGAACTTGATTAATGATGTGCTTAGAGAGTTTCTGTATAAAGGGTACTGGTGTATTTGGATGATGTGCTTATTTAATCTGAGGACTACACACCCATGTTAAGCTGGTGAAGAAAGTGCTTAGTAAACTGGGGGAGAATCACTTGTATGCCAAAATGTCAAAATGCGAATTCTACCAGAGCTGCTTCGATTATTTGTGGTACTGCATCTCTAGCAGGGGGGTTGAAATGGACCCTGAGAAGGTTAAGGGAGTCCTCACATGGGAGGCTCCCAGGACCAGAAAGCAGCTTCAAAGCTTCTTGGGGTTTGCTAACTTTTACTGGTCCTTCGTCCCTGACTTTGCTGAGGTTGCCTTGCCCTTGACTGACCTGTTGAAATCCAAGGGTGGGGGGGGGAAAGAAACTAACTGGGAAGGGGAAGGAAGAGAAGCCTCCCCAAAAGATTGTGTGGACTGACCAATGCCAAAGGGCATTTGACAAGTTGAAGAAGCTTTTCCCCTCTGAACCCATCCTTAAACACCCCGACCCTGAACAGCCTTTTGTGGTTCAAGTGGACACCTCTGATGTGGCAATGGGGGTTGTTGTTGCAGCAGGATGAAGGGGGGAAGCTCAGACCTTATGCATATCTGTCAAAGAAGTTCAATGAAACTGAACGAAATTGGCCACTGTGGGAGAAAGAGGCGGGGGCAATCAAATTGGCCTTAGAGACTTGGCGCCATCTGCTGGAAGGATCTTCCCAACATTTCGAAGTTTGGACAGATCACAAGATCTTGGAGGCTTTGAAAACCCCATGGCTCTTGAACCCTAAACAAATTAGGTGGGCCAGTTTCTTTTACCGGTTCAACTTCACCCTGAAGTTTCTCCTGGGAAAAAAGAATTTCTTAGCTGACGCTTTGTCCAGGCTCCCTCAATATGACAGTCAGCGGAAGGAGGTGATAGACACAGTCTTCTCCCCCTCTCATTTGGGATTGGCAGTTCTCACACACAGCCAAGCCAAACATCAGGAGACCACTGCCAGCCCCTCTTTGGGCATGGAACGAGGCTTAGCAGGAGAGCCTTATGTCAGGGATGATGGGAGTTGTAGCTCTTCACCTCTGGCTCAAACTCACCACCTTGTTATGCAGCAGAGCTGACCAGCTTAGATCAGTGATTAATGCTTTTCTTCAAAGCAGCAGAGTTTCAGAGAATAGGCTGAAGACCCTGACAAACTCTCCAAGCCTTCTCACTCTTCTCCAGGTGTCTCCAAAACGTCTCCAGGATTCACTCAGGCAACTCAGTAGTTTTATATAAAACCTACTTTATTCCTCTATATAAATATACTATATGGTCAACAAATCACAATTTCTACACATTACTCCACAATACCTCCAAACTACTGCACCTCTACTCCACCACAATACATTGGCAAACATTGCAATTTTATAGCCATTGTTTATCACCACCCACTAGTTTGTTTCCACCCAGTGGGTGTGTACTTCCATTCTGATTGGTCCATGTAGTTCCACCCATGCTTAAGACCAACCCATGTATTTCAACATTTCACCTTGTACACTTAATGATTCTCAGGTGTTTCCAATCTGCATTCAGTACCTCTGTCCTTGGCTCTCAGGCCTTCTAGATTACATTAGCAGTTTCACCTGTGTAGCCCCATAATTGCTCTTGCTTAGTCATTGTGACTTTCACATACATATTTTATTTCTTTCACTGTATGTCCCATGTTGCATTTTCCTTAACAATCCCCTCCGAAATAAAATATTGTATGTGTCTTACAATGTCATTCCAACCATTTGTGTCAGCCTTTCATGTTTTTCTGCTGTCAATGCTTTTGTGAACAAATCTGCTATGTTGTGTTGTGTTTCTATATATCTCAATTCTATTTCACCCTTCTGAACCATGTCTCGCACATTTTGATATCTTACACCAACATATTTTGTTCTGTTCTTCGAACTTTCAGTTTCAGCCATCGCTATGCATGACTGTGAATCTTCCAGAATTTCCACTGGTATCTTGTAACTTTCATTTAAATCATTTAGCAATTGCTTAATCCACTGTACCTCATTTACTATCTCATTCAAAGCAGCAAATTCTGCTTCTGTTGTGCTTAACGCTACATTAGTTTGTTTTCTACTTCTCCAAACTATTGGACTTTCACTATATTTAATTATCATTCCTGTAACTGACTTCTTGTCTCCTAATTCGGATGCAAATGAACTGTCTACATAACAATCTAGATCTGAACTATTGTTTCTTATTATCAATTTCCTATCTAAGGTTCCTTTCAAATATCTCAATAAATGTTTTACCGCTGTCCAGTCTTCAATTTTTGGATCATTAACCCTTCTAGACAATACATTTACAGCATAAGAAATGTCTGGTCTGGTGTGGCAAGATATGAATTGTAAAGATCCTATTATACTTCTGAAGAAAGTCTTGTCCTCAAACGCTCTAGTTGTTTTCTCAGACACAAAACCAGTTGTCATTGGAGCTCTTACTATTTTTGCATTCTGTACTCCACACTTTTCAATCAATCTTTCAATTTTATTTCTTTGACTTAACAAACAATGTCCTTCTTCTGTCCATTCAACGCAAATACCTAAATAAGACTTCAATACACCCAAGTCCTTCAAAACAAACTTCTCAGACAATTCTCTTTTTACTGACTCAATTTCCTGTTTTGACTTTGCTGCTACGCACAAATCATCTACATAAATTACTAATACTATGTCTCCTTTTGTATAAACACAAGCATCTGCAATGCTCCTCTTGTAACCTAGCTTAACTAGCTCATCATTGATGCACAGATTCCACGCTCTGGCACTTTGTTTTAAACCATACAACGCTTTCTTTAATTTATATACTCTCTGACTACCATTTTCTTCAAAACCTTGTGGCTGCTCTATAAATATTTCTTCATTCAATACCGCATTCAAATAAGCTGTCTCAAAATCAAAATGTTCTACAACTAAAATTCCTTTTTACTGCTACTGCTAGAACCATTCTCAGACTTTCTGGCTTTGCAGTTGGAGAATATGTCTTATCATAATTCTCATACTGCTGTTGTGCAAAACCCTTAGCCACTAACCTAGCTTTATATCTGATACTTCCATCTGGCATTTCTTTCCTTTTGTATACCCATTTACAACCAATTACTTTCTTGTCTTTGGGTCTGTCAACAATTTCAAAGACATCTTTATTTACCAGGCAACCAAACTCATTATCCATTGCATCAAACCATCTTTCCTGTTCTTCGCTAGAATAACTTTCCAATTCTTCAAAACTTTCAGGCTCTTCTACTGCTAAACAAGCTCTTGCCTTTGTCACAACAAACCTATCTGGAGGCTTTCTAACTCTATGACTACGCCTGGGAATAAAATCTGCTGTTCTGTCTCTTTCATCCTCACTTTCTCTACTGGGAGTTGTAGTTCTATGACTAAATCTCTTGTCTTCAGTCATTCGAGTAGTAGTAGGCCTAGATGCTATCTCCTCATCGGAAGAACTACCACTGCTGCTAGGTGATGCTTCCTGCTTAACTGAAACCCCTCCGTTTCCTGAGGTTGGTTCAGTTTGTGCTTCTGGCTCATTTGAACTCCCTAACCTCAAAAACACTTCTTTATTGGCATGCAGTTTGTCCCAACCAGCATGTCTCTCGAAATTTGCAGACCTAGAATACTGCACTTGTTTTCCATCCAAATGAAACTTGTAGCTATTTCCAGAATACCCCAAAAACCTAAGCCTTTTGCTTTTGGGTTCTCCTTTCCTCCTGAAACAAGCAGGTGTGTAAACATGAGCAAATTGTCCAAAAACCCTTAAGTACTTGTAATTTGGCATTCTCCCATACAATACCCTGTAGGGAATGTCTTCAATTTCTGAATGATACAATCTGTTACTGATATGAATTGCAGTCAAAGTTGCTTCTGCCCAAAAACTATCTTTCACCCCTGCATCTGCCATCATACAAGCAGTAATTCTTTTTATATCTTGTATTTTCTTCTCTGCTAACCCATCCTCACTAGGACAAGCAGGGTTTGTAGTTTCATGCCTTATTCCCACCTTTTGAAACCAGTTAAACAATTGATTATTTAAAAATTCTCCTCCTCTATCAGTAGTAATGGTGCCTACTCTGCTATCAAATTGTCTTTCCACCATTCTTACCCATGCTTTTAAACTTTGCCCAGCGTCAGATTTGTTTTTCATTATTCTCACAAATGCAAACCTTGTATATCTATCAACAATTACTAGGAAATACTTGCTTCCCCCTAAGGACAAGCAATTAGCTTGGGCGACATCTGCATGTACATACTGAAATGGTCTTTGAGCAATTCTTTTTGTTTTCTTAGCTACTGGAAAAGCTCTGACCTTTACCTGTTGACACACTGTACAATCTAAGTGGTTTTTGCAATCAGTAACTTTTAAATCTGGACACATACTGATTAAATTCTTTAAACATTTGAAGCTCGCATGGCCAAATTTTCTATGAAGCTCGTGTATGCAGTCTTTGTGGATTGGAATATTTTCTATGTTATTAGCTTCTTCAACCCTGTGGCTATCAATATTGTCCTCCAAATAATAAAGTTTGTCCTTTTTTAAACCTATGCCACGCAATTCCCCATTCAGTTTTATCTTACACATGTTCTTTTCAAAGATGACTGTGTAGTCTCTTTCTGTTAATCTGCTTACTGATAACAAATTATTTTCTAACTCCTTTACATGTAAGACATCATTAAAATTCTCTTTTAGCCCTGGAATGTACACAGTACCCATTTGATTTACAGTACTTAGCTCTTTCCCATCAGCCAAAACTACAGTATTTACATTAGCTGATTTTCTATTACTTATTAAATTTATATCATTACACATCAATGATGTGGCTCCTGAATCAACTAGCCATTTAGAATCTGCATTTTGTTTTTCCTTAATCATGGTTGCAACCCCCTTTTTATTACCACTGTCCCTCAAAAATGGAGGTCTGGACTGTTTTTGATACTGCCGCGGCTGCCATCTGCTCTCTGCTTGCTTGCGTCTCTCAGCTGCAAAATGTTTACAATGTCTCTGCAGATGACCAATCTTCTTACAATAAAAGCACCTCCGTTGCTCCCTTGTAGAGGCTGCTTCCTCCTGCGTTCGCCAGTCAGGAGTTGTTCGTTGTTTTGGCACAGTCTTTAAGCTTGCTGAGTCACCCTGCTCAGACATTCTTCTCTGGTTCTCTTCCAGTATTCTGGCCACAACTAAGTCTCTATTAAGCTCAGCTTCTGGCAAGTTCTGCAAGCTGTTCGTTATGTTGTCCCACGAAGAGTCTAGTGATTCTATCAAAATGTAGCATTGCTGCTCTTTGCTAATTTGCACTCCCCTCAGTTCAGCTTGCACAAACAAATCTTGCATTATTTTTAAATGTTCTATCACACACTGCCCTTTAGCCATCTTTTGCCTGTATATTCTTTTAGACCATAGCATTTTTGCAAAAGCAGTTGAAGGAGTGTGTAATCTCTGCAAGGTATCCCACACATCCTTGGCGGACGTTTTATCTCTGACGTCATTAATTAAGTCTTCTTCAAGCATGAGATAAAGACAGGCTTTTGCTTTATTATCTCTCTCTTGAGTGGCTGCATTAGCATCAGCTGCCAGCCCTGTTTCAACTGTTGACCACAGACCTTCCTTTACTAGTAGAGATTGGGCATAAATCTTCCAGGTAGAGTAGTTGTTTCTATTCAATTTACTAAACTTTAGAAATTCCATCTTGATTTGTGCAGTGACTCAATTTGACACAGTCCTTCTGAGTATGCACAGCCGACCCGTCTGGGCTCAAGCAAAACACAAAATGATTTACTCACGAGGCTTATCAGTGCAGCACAAACAGCTTGCTCTGATCTATCGTCCACAAAGCTTTCTTCCACTCTCTGGAACTTTCAGCTTCTGTGGATGCTGGGTGCTCTAGTAACTGGGCCCATAACCCTTGTCAGGGATGATGGGAGTTGTAGCTCTTCACCTCTGGCTCAAACTCACCACCTTGTTATGCAGCAGAGCTGACCAGCTTAGATCAGTGATTAATGCTTTTCTTCAAAGCAGCAGAGTTTCAGAGAATAGGCTGAAGACCCTGACAAACTCTCCAAGCCTTCTCACTCTTCTCCAGGTGTCTCCAAAACGTCACCAGGATTCACTCAGGCAACTCAGTAGTTTTATATAAAACCTACTTTATTCCTCTATATAAATATACTATATGGTCAACAAATCACAATTTCTACACATTACTCCACAATACCTCCAAACTACTGCACCTCTACTCCACCACAATACATTGGCAAACATTGCAATTTTATAGCCATTGTTTATCACCACCCACTAGTTTGTTTCCACCCAGTGGGTGTGTACTTCCATTCTGATTGGTCCATGTAGTTCCACCCATGCTTAAGACCAACCCATGTATTTCAACATTTCACCTTGTACACTTAATGATTCTCAGGTGTTTCCAATCTGCATTCAGTACCTCTGTCCTTGGCTCTCAGGCCTTCTAGCCAAGCCAAACATCAGGAGACCACTGCCAGCCCCTCTTTGGGCATGGAACGAGGCTTAGCAGGAGAGCCTTATGGGTCACCCACAAAGGGCGTGACCCCCACTGTGGCATCAGCCCCATCATCCTTGAAGACTACCCCTCTTTTGAGAGATGACATTGGGGGTGGGTGGCAGGCTCAAATGGCGGCTGATCTGTCCCATGACCCCTGGTTTCTTTCTCACAAAGGGGAGGTAATTGTGCGAGGAGGTTTGGCTTGGAAGGGGGAATGCATGTATGTCCCTGAGGCTATGAGAACTGCCATCCTAAAACAATGCCATGATGTGAAGAGTGCAGGTCACTTTGGGTATGTGAAAACATTACACTTAACACAACGGCAATTCTGGTGGTCCAAAATGCGAAAGGAGGTGGAGGAGTATGTAAAGGGGTGTCATACGTGTGCAGTGGCAAAAAGAGCTGGAGGGAAACCAAAAGGCTTGCTGCTACCATTACCAACCCCCAATAAATCCTGGGAGGTCATTAGTATGGACTTCATTGTTGAATTGCCAGGGAGTAAGAAAAAGACTGTTATTTGGGTGGTGACTGACTTGTTTTCCAAGCAAGCTCACTTTGTGGCCTGCAAGAAACTCCCAACTTCCCCTCAGCTGGCTAAGCTATTTGTACAACTCATCTATAGGCTACATGGGGTTCCTGCCAAGATCATATCAGATAGGGGAGCTCAAATCACCTCCCAGTTCTGGAAGGCGTTTACAAGACTGTTAGGAATTAAGCTGGGGATGAGCAGCTCCCATCATCCACAAAGTGATGGCCAAAGTGAATGTGTGAATCGGTTTTTGGAACAGTATTTAAGGTGTTATGTCAACTTCCAGCAGTCTGATTGGGTTGACCTATTACCCTTCACAGAGGTGGCATACAACAACGCCATACACCAAAGCACAGGCTTGTCCCCATTTAAAATTGTTTCAGAACAAGACTTTGACCCTCTGCCTTTGGGAGAGGGGACTTCCAAAGACCCGGTTCCGGTGACTCAGTGGAGCGCGCAAATCAAGGACGTATGGCCGACAGTTGTGTCGGCCCTGGAGTTTGCAAAAGCCCGCTACAAATAGTAAACTGACAAAAAATTGACCCTACCCCGCAGTATGCAGTGGGGGACTTTGTATATTTTCCCACCAAATTCCTAAAGAGCCTACAGCCCTCAAAAAAGTTGGGGCATAAGTACATTGGACCTTTCCCTATTGTTAGGGAAATCAACCCTGAGGCTTTTGAACTGTCCTTGCCCAAGTTGTATCGTCACGTCCACCCTGTGTTTCATTCTAGCTTGCTCAAACCTGCATGCCCTCTGGATCAACGTCATCAAGTTCCTGAGACGACGCCCCGCCCTATCATGGTGGACAATGATCAACACTTTGACATCTCTGATGTGCTGGACTCTCGGGTGCACAGGGGTTTTTTGCAGTATCTGGTTAAATGGAAGCATTTGCTAATGGGTCATGCAGAATGGGTCAATGTTGAACACATCAACGCTCTGCGCTTATTGAGGAAGTTCCATGCTCGCTCCCCTGATAAGCCCGGCTGAATGGGGGAGGGATTCCTGTAATTGGGCATTACTTATTTCTCTGGATAGGGGGTTTCATTCTAGGGAGGGGGGTCTTTCTTTGCGGGGGTGGTATGTCATGCTCATCCCTGGATTCTGGGTATTAGAGTAGACTCCATGGAAGACCCTGACATGAGATTGGTTCCTGGCCTGCTTTCCCTGCCTGGGCCTCTCTATCTCTGGATGGCAGCCAGCCTGCCTTTTGGGTCTGAGAACACTGTTCTCTGGGCAGCTTCAAGGTCACAGCACCTGGAGGTGGCTGCCCTCCTGCAGCCCGCCCCACATACCATTCTCATACTGTAAGGGTTTATCTGGAGGCTGTACTAGGTTGTGTTTAGTTCTGGCTTTGCCTATGTTACTGACCCATGTTTTCTTGCTTAATAAAGAAATCTTATTGAGTTAATGTGAGCGTGTGTTTCTGGTACATCACACCCTCTCCATTTCTGTCTTCCACTCTCCGCTGCATATTGAGTTGTTCTGAAAGTGCTAGTGAACCGGAGACAGAGGATAGCAGTGGATGGTGTGGGGATAGAACAAGCAAAAACTCTGTAAATGATGGGAGGAGGTGGAGGGAAGTCCCTTAAAATTCTTTGGCTTTGTGCATTTGCTCCTCTTGAAACATGAGTAATCTGTTGCACAGTCATTACTTTTTCATCATTGGCCTCAATCCAACATCCCCTCAGTGTAACGTAAAAATCTGCATGTGGACCTACACTATGCTGAGCTGTATACTTCACTGGCCATGGTGGTGACTTCAGGGGATTTACAGTAAGTTGGGAAGCATTAGATGCTGCAGATGGAGCAAGGAAGGGACTACTACCCCTGCGGTGCCCAAAAAAGGACATTTATGTGCAGAAGGGACATTTATGTGTACAGATGTGTGTAAGAGAAATCCAGTCTCTGTTACTTTTCTGAGCAAAAAAGACCTCAGGATTGAAAAAAAGAATGGCATAAAAATTGAAAAAATTGAAAAACTTAAAACTTGAAAAAATCATATCAACACACTTATAAAAATGTCTTTAACAAATAACTGTGATTCATTATACCAGAGATTCGCAACCTTTGATCTTCCAGCTGTTTTGTAGTTCTACCCGTAGAAGCCCCCACCACCATGGCCAATGATGAGGGATTATGACAGCTGTAGTCCAAAACATCCGGAAGACCAAAAGTTGAACACTGCTGTATTACACTGATAAAGCTATTTATTTACTTATTTAGGAGATTTTTGGACCGCGTTTTAGAGTGCCTAGGGAGGGAGGAGCTTTCGGGAGAGAGACGGCGATCTTGCGCAGCAGGGGGGCGTTTTCGGACGCCATTGTCCCTCTCCCGAAACCATCTGTGTCACTTCCGTGAAGCTTTGGAAGCCTCAGCGCCATATTTTAATCACGGGCAACCTGCGTGATTAAAATATGGCTCTGCGGCTTCCGAACATTCATGGAAGTGACACGGATGGTTTCGGGAGAGGGACAACGGCGTCCGAAAATGCCCCCTGCTGCGCAAGATCGCCGTCCCTCTCCCGAAAGCTCCTCCAGCTCTAGGCACTCTAAAACGCAGTCTGAAAATCTCCCAAGATTATGTTATTTTTGAAATGTGGCTGTGTAACACCCATATTACCAAATGTAACTTGTTTCAATTCACTGTGTTGCCTTTAACTCATTACCAAGCAATCATACAAGCAAAGGTGGTGTTTTATACATCACCTGATTTCCTGATGAACTTTTTCACTATAGTATAAGATACTGCAATTCCTTCCTTTGCTCAGCTGTCATGGAAACTGATAAGGAAGTAAGAAAAGTACTATATATTCCCTAATAAGCACAATTTTAAAGCTACTGCTGCTTGTCAGACAATCAGTTTTACAGGTTCATGCTCTATTTTTAAAAGGCAACATTTATTTTATTTTCCACACAGAAATAAGATTTTTTTTCCCCCAAGCCAGGGGGCTCTTGCATTTTATAAAGCAGAAGTAACTTTATCTTATTTGCTCTGCCTGAAACACGCCCTGAGGGCATGGAGGACACAAACAAATCCCATGTGGCACCTCCTGCAGCAAATTAAGAAACACTATCAAAACTGGGCACTTGTAAGTCTCTCTTGGTCACCTTCAAAAGTTGCCTATGAAAACTTCTTTGCCATGAACTTCCATACTCCCCTTCTCAGGTCCAGAAAATTTGGAATTTCTTTTGTAGTATGTTATTGAGCAGTCTGCTCCAGGCAATCCAGTTTGGGGTTATTTTTGAAAAATAATATTTTGGTAAATTATGAATTACCAATAAAAAAATTAGTAAGAAAATAGGCAGCATGCTCAAAAGATGAAAAACACAACTAAAAATCTCATTCTTATGACACCTTCCTGGTGCAAGTGAAACCAGCAACCTTTCCAAGATGTTAGGTTGGGTTAGGTTAAGTGATCATGTTCAAAGTTTTTATTCCTAACTAGAGTAGTTCCATTGGCTCAATAGAATTTACATTACTGTTGACTCAACATTCAACATTTGATTCAATAGGTTTACTATAGTTGCGACTACCAAAAGTAGGGCTTAGTTCATATTCCTACTTTACAAAACGCATTCCTCTATTTGCAAGGCTGTCCCAGTCCTCCTTAAACATAAGTAACCATAAGACAGGGAAACAAGCACCTTGAGTCTACCTATCAACAGAATGTAGTCAGCGAATAGAGCAGTCTCTCAGATCATCTGGTCATCCTTCCCTACTGTGGTGAAGTTTCCTCACAACACAATTATGTTGGGGTGTAGAAAGACGCGCTGTGTCCACCACAACCACTTGCAGAGTTGTTCCCTCCATTTCCGTTGTTCGTATCTACCACACTGGCTTTCTGTTTTACATCAACATTTTGGTCAGGGTACATTCTCTTCCACCCAGCATGAGTCTCAAACTTAGCACTCCTTGAATACAAAATCCTGTTCCCATCCATCAGGAACCTATATTTATTCCCCTCATAGCCCACAAAACCCTCTACATTGACGCCGCGTTGTCGTGGGAGAGAGGCCTGCGTACCCTAATGATGTTTTGAGCTATGCTGGCGGTGGCATAATAACCACTGGTAGGGTCTCCCATGCCAGACAGGTCAAAACCGAAGGGTCTGACAAAGAGCGTCAAAGGGCAGGATGGGCTCTCTAGCCTTGTGGCAACCGTCCTAGGAGAAGGAAAACTCCAATCCCAAACCCGGGCAGATGGTTCTCGTCCAACCCTGTAAGGTCAACCATCTAAGAGAAGGAAACTCTAATCAAACCTATGGCCCGAGGACCTTGCTGCCACGTCCATGCTTGCAAGGCCACGGCAGATGAATCTCTGGTTTAAAGGGTGAGGCCAGTTCTGTGCACGCTGCGCTCCACCAGAAAAATACATTGCACAGGCTCGAAGGACAAATCCAGTACCAAAAAAGCCCTGTAGCGACTGGCGAGGAACGAAACCAGCAGGTGTAAAGATGCACTGGAAGCCGCAGACCCAACCCTGCATGCAGGCGGTTCAGGACATTGGTCGCTCAAGCCTGACCCGGGAGATGACAGTCTTGTTCGGCAGCATCCTGAACGACCAAGCAGCCTTTTTTAAGGAGAGCACTGCTTGCTCCACATGGAGAGGGGCCTAGAAAAGGTGGCCTAATGAAAGCTCATCCCCAACTACCTGGTTGGCTAGCCGCGGCCAACGGGAATCTTCTGATGCGGTCAAACCAAGGGAAAGAAACAAAGGCACACACCGGCCTCCAAAGGTGTAAATAAACTGACACTTGCATGCTGGAACATCAGAACCATGCAAGACTCTGAAGATAGTGGACGGCCTGAGCGTCGTTCTGCCCTAATAGCCCTTGAACTATCACGACTTAATATTGACATCGCTGCTCTTAGTGAACTTCGCTTCCATGAGGAAGGCAGCCTTAAAGAACATGGCGCCGGCTACACACTTTACTGGTCTGGCAAACCCAAAACCGAAAAACATCTTTCAGGAGTAGGCTTTATGATTAAAAACTCCATTGCCTCCAAACTCGAAACCTTGCCAACAGGACACTCTGATCGCATTGTTTCCTTACGCCTCCCACATATTGTTCTCTTTAGTATATATGCCCCAACTATGCAAGCCGACCCTGTAGAGAAAGACAAATTCTACACAGACCTACGCCAACTCATACAAAAAGTCCCTGTAGAAGATAAAATTATTATCCTTGGTGACTTCAATGCCAGAGTAGGAAAGAATTCCGAAGCCTGGAAAGGTGTCTTAGGCAAGCATGGTGTTGCAAAGTGCAATGATAACGGACACCTCCTGCTAGAGTTCTGTGCAGAACAACAGCTGACTATTACAAACACAATCTTTCAGCAGAAAGATAGCTTGAAGACAACCTGGATGCATCCCCGATCCAAACATTGGCACCTCATTGACTATCTTCTAGTCCGTCAGAGAGACATTCGTGATGTCCGTCATACCCGAGTGATGCCCAGTGCAGAATGCCAAATAGATCATCGCCTCGTCAGATGTAAACTAAATCTTCATCTTAAGTTCAAACCTAAGAGGGGTGGCATCTTAAAGAAGAGGCTCCAAGTCAACAATCTTCAACAAGCTACCTTGAGAGACAACTTCCAGGCAAACCTACAAACGAAACTTGAAGACCATCCTACAGATCCTTCTCCTACAGTGCTTTGGCAACCTATCAAAAACAGTATCCTCCAGTCTGCAGAAGAATCCCTCGGGTTCTCCCACAAGAAAAATCAAGACTGGTTTGATGAAAACAACCAAGAGATCCAGGAGCTGTTGGCAAGGAAGAGAGCTGCTCACCAGGCATACCTCGCCCAGCCAACCTGTCATGCAAGAAAAGCAGCTTTCCGCCTCACATGTAGCAAACTACAACAAAAACTCCGAGACATGCAGAACAAGTGGTGGATCAATTTAGCAGAAAAGACACAACGCTGTGCAGATCTGGGTGATCATAGAGGATTTTATGAAGCTCTTAAAGCAGTGTTTGGACCTACTTATCAGGTCCAAAGCTCCTTATACAGTACAGATGGTCAAACATTAATTACTGATAAAGCCTCCATCCTAAATCGTTGGGCTGAACATTTTCAAAGCCTCTTTAGCGCCAACCGAGTAGTCCAAGCCTCAGCTATCCAACATATGATACAAAAACCAATGAAAAATGAATTGGACCTAGCTCCCACTTTGAAAGAGACCCTTAAGGCCATACAGCAGATGAAAAACGGCAAGGCAGCTGGGATTGATGGAATCCCACCTGAAGTTTGGAAACATGGAGGTCATGCACTCCACGAAAAATTCCACGAATTCCTTGTGAATTGCTGGGAAAAAGGGGAACTGCCATCAGACCTCCGAGATGCAGTCATCATCACCCTGTACAAGAAAAAAGGAGCAAAATCCGACTGCTCAAACTATCGAGGCATAACACTGCTCTCTATTGCTGGAAAAATCCTTGCAAGGATACTCCTGAACAGATTAGTTCCTGCTATTGCAGAAGAACTTCTCCCTGAAAGCCAATGTGGCTTCAGAGCCAATAGGAGTACTACAGACATGGTATTTGCCCTTAGGAAACTGCAAGAAAAATGTAGGGAGCAGAACAAGGGTCTCTATGTAACATTTGTCGACCTCACCAAAGCCTTTGACTCTGTAAGTAGAAAAGGTCTGTGGCAGATCCTGGAAAAACTAGGATGTCCCCCCAAATTCCTTAAAATGATTATCTTGCTACACGAGGGCCAGCGTGGTCAAGTCAGATATGGCGATGCTCTTTCAGAGCCCTTTCTAATAACTAATGGAGTGAAGCAAGGTTGTGTTCTTGCACCAACTTTATTTACAATCTTCTTTAGCACGATGCTCCAAAGGGCTATGGCAGAGCTTGAAGAAGACGACGGCATCTATATACGCTACCGTACTGATGGTAGCTTGTTTAACTTAAGCCGTCTGAGGGCTCACACTAAGACTCTAAACTATCTAGTCCGTGAGCTGCTCTTCGCCGATGATGCTGCCCTTGTTGCCCACACAGAAGCAGCTCTGCAGCGCCTAACGTCCTGCTTTGCAACAGCTGCAGAGCTGTTTGGGCTAGAAGTCAACCTGAAGAAAACAGAAGTTCTTTACCAGCCTGCACCACAGGATGAACACCACCATCCCCACATTGCCGTCGGCAAATCTGTGCTCAAGTCCGTTCAGTAGTTCACCTACCTGGGAAGCATCATCTCCTCAGATGCCAAGTTTGACAAAGAGATCAATCACAGATTAGCAAAGGCATATAGTGCATTTGGAAGACTTCACAAAAGAGTCTGGAGCAATAAACACCTTAGGCAAAGCACAAAAATCAGTGTGTATAGAGCCATCGTACTGTCTATCCTCCTTTATGGATCTGAAACATGGGTCACCTATCGCCACCACCTACGACTCCTCAAGCGCTTTCATGAGCGCTGTCTACGCACAATCCTAAATATACACTGGACTGACTATGTGACGAATGTTGCTGTCCTTGAGCAAGCAGGGATCACCAGCATTGAGGCCATGATATTGAGAACACAGCTGAGCTGGGCAGGGCATGTTTCTAGGATGGAGGACCATCGCCTCCCAAAAATACTACTCTAGGGTGAACTCGCCACGGGTCAGCGTAAGAGGGGCGCTCCAAGAAAGCGATACAAAGACTCCCTGAAACAACATCTCAGGCTTGGCCAAATTGATCACCAACAGTGGTCCGCCCTGGCCTCACATCGGGAGGCATGGGGACGCACTATCCACAATGCTGGAGCCTTATTTGAGAACTCACGACGAACAAGTCTTGAAGAGAAACGACAACGCAGAAAGAATCACAACCCAAAAACATCACCCAAGGAGACCTTCTGCTGTGCTTTTTGCAACCGGACTTGTTTATCTCGGATTGGCCTCTTTAGTCATCAGCGCGCTTGCAGAAAGCGCAGGATGAGTCCTTCCTGAATCTTCATTTGCGAAGAAAAGCCAGAGAGAGAGAGCCCACAAAACACAACCTTTGGCTTTTGGGCTGATTCTTTTTCCTGAACTGAGGAGGAATGTACACTGATGCATATTGTCCAAACACTCTTAAGTACTTTAGGTTTGGTGCTCTTCCATACAATAAGTAGTATGGTGTTTGGTTTATCGCACTGCACCATGACCTATTTAAAATATGACAAGTGGTTCTTGTTGCTTCTCCCCACAAATTAGCTGGTGCTCCAGAATCCTCTAACATACAATCCCTTATTTGGTTTATCATCCCAATCCTACATTCAGCCAAACCATCCTCAGCTGGACATCCAGGATTTGTAGTTTTATGTTGGATCCCTTTCCGCCCAAACCACTGCTACAAATTACTACTTAAGAATTCCCCACCTCTGTCAGTCACAACAGTACCAACCTTGTAGGGAAACTCCCTTTCAACAGAATTGACCCATTTTTTGATCATATCAGCAACCTCACTTTTGGTTTTGAGCATTGCCACATAGGTAAATCTGGTATGCCTATCTACTATCAATAGGGTAAAGCTGCTACCCCCTATACTCTTTACTTGATGCGGCCCTGATAAATCCGCATGTACAACCTGAAAAGGCCTCTGGGTTATGCATTTGCTCACCTTCGCTACAGGGTAAGCCTTGACCTTTACCTTTTTGCAAATAGCACAGTCCAGGTAACTTTTACAGTTCTCTACCTTGAACTCTGGGCAAACCTCTTCTAGGTTTCTCAAACCTTTGAAGCTTATATGGCCCATAACTCTATGAAGGTAATGAGCACACCCATCATGGCGTGGCTTATTTGTTACATTCCCACACTGCACCTGTGCTACCATTTGATAAATGTGATTTTTCTTTATGGCTTTACCACATACTACTCCCTCCTTGGACACAATCCCCTCATCTCCTTTGAAAAGGATTTCATATCCATCACTGGTTAGAGATGCCACACTTACAAGGCTATTTTGTAGTTTTGGTGCACACAGTACATTATGAAATACCTTGTTTAAACCAGGAATTAATACAGACCCTTGAATCTCTACACTGCCAGATTCACCATCTGCAAATACCACAGTGTCCACTGGTGCTGGCTTTGGGCTCTGTAGTTTTTCCCTATCAGGGGTCATATGGTGAGAACACCCACTGTCCAAAATCCAGACAGACTGGTCCTTTTTCTCATTTACAACTCCATCTACAATAGTAGCAAACCCCCTCCCATCTTGGGGCTTGTCTTTTCTTTTTCTTTGTGAGTTCTGTCCTTTCTTTGCTGCAAAGACCTTAGGACAGTTCTTTATCAAATGTCTGGTCTCTCCACAGAAAAAACATCTCTGTGTTCTGCAGACAGCCGCACTCCCTTCTTCAGACAAGGACGTGGATTGGTTGGTTGGTTGTCTCCTCCAGCTGGTCACTCCCTTGAAGCTCTTCTCTGAGTCTCTCCTCTGTGCCTTTTCCAATATTCTGGATGCCACGAGGTCAACATTTAAATCAGCTTCGGCTACTCCTTGGAGGTTGTACTCCTTGGAGGCTATTCCCATTCACTGTTTAGACTACTCAGGAGTATAGACGTTTTTTGGGTTTCTTCTATTTGGATGCCACGGTCGCTGCACTCTGCAAAATTATCCTGCATCCTTTTTAAATGCACAAGCACGGATTCACCTTCCTGCTGTTTACAACAATACAGCTTTCTGCTGCACAGCATTTTTGACAAGGCTCCAGCTGGTTGTTTGACATTCTCAAGGGCTTTCCAGACTTCGAATGCTGACCTCTTATCTCTTATATTATTCAGCTGATTCGGTTCTAAAGCCAAAACAATTGTTGCTCTAGCTTTTTCATCACCTATTAATTCGTCTTCATTAGCAGGGTCAGGTTGTTTCTTTACATACTCCCATAAGTCCTGCTTTATTAGCAAAGCCTCTATGTAAAATTTCCAGAAAGCATAGTTCTTCTCAGACAGTTTTTCAAACCTGACTGCTGTTTGCATGTTTACACTGTGTCTGTGACTTAAACAGATGCAAACAAACACACTGATAAGGGTCTGGGCAGGCTGCCAAAAACAATTAGCTTCCCAAAGCAAACAGATAAGAGCAGAGTCCATGAGTAGACACACTTAACTCACTCCTTTCCAGGACTTTTCTCTTCAGCCCTCCAGGAACACAAAACAGCTCACCAATTGCAGAACTATATCTCCCACAGCTTCTCAAATGTTGTCCTCATGGACACTGGGCCCAAAACCCTTGTTGAGGTGTAGAAAGACACGCTATGTCCACCACAACCACCTGCAGAGTTGTTCCACGTTGACAGGATGCCAAGGAGAATGTGTCTGGAGAGACTTCTGCAAAAGACTTCAGGCTGAGATGGAAAAATTCCTTCACCCCAGCACACTGCCTTGAGCTCTGGCTTGCCAAATAAAGACAGCAACAAGGCCAGCCTTCACTCAACTTGAGGGCTTTAATCTTTGTTTGCAGTATAGTTACAATAAATATACAGAGTATAGGACAATCTCTCTTAAACCAACAAACTGCTTCACCAACCACCATCCACAACAAACCCACACTGGAGATAATTCCTATCTCCTTTTTATAGGCAGTTAAACAATGACTGTTACATCAGGCATCTCAGATGTGCATACTCTCAAATGCTAACTCACACACACACCTGCCACTGGAGCTTAACTACTTTCATTTCTAAGCTTACAGCTCCATCTTGTGGTCACATTCATGTCATTTCCTGACAAATTATAATGCCATATTTCACTTTAAGTGCCATGGAATTCTGGGATTTGCTGTTTATTCATATTTTCATAGAATCTTAGAGTTGGAAGAGACCACAAGGGACATCCAGTCCAACCCCCTGACATGTAGATATACACAGTCAAAGCACTCCTGACAAATGGCCATCCAGCCTCTGTTAAAAACTATCAGGGAAGGAGACTCCACCACACTCCAAAGCAGTGTATTCCACTATTGAACAGCTCTTACCATTAGGAAGTTCTTCATAATGTTTAGGCAGAATCGTTTCTCCTGTAGTTTGAGACCATTGCAACGTGTCCTAGTTTCTGGAGCAGTAGAAAAGAAGTTTGTTCCCTCTTCAATGTGACATTCTTTCACGTATTTAAACATGGCTATCACATCACTTCTTAACTTTGCTTTCTCCAGGTTAAACATGCCCAGCTCCCTAAGCCACTCCTCATAGGCATGGTTTTCAGACCTTTCCCCATTTTGGTCACCCTCCTCTAGACACATTCCAGCTTGTCAATGTCTTTCTTGAAATATGGTGCCCAGAACTGTACACAGTATTCCAGGTGAGGCCTGACCAAAGCAGAATAGGGTGGTACTATTACTTCCCTCAATCTAGACACATAGGTCTTTTTCAGATGTCCCTTACCATGCAAGAAGCCTCTGTAACACCAACAAAGCTGCTGTGTGGCAGGGGGTCCATTTCGGATGACACCGTCCCTCTCTCGGTGGCATCCGTGACTGTTCCAGGTAGGATTGAGGGTGACCGTGCCATTTTTTACTCATGGAAGTTTTCTGTGAATAAAAAATGGTGCAGCCACCCTCAATCCTACCCAGAACAGTCACGGACAACACCGAGAGAGGGACGGCATTGTCCGAAACGGACCCCCTGCCACGCAGCAGCTTCGTTGCTGTTATGAAGGCTTCTTGCGCAGTAAGGAGCATCTGAAAAAGTCCTTAGGAAGAGGCATTTAGAATTCTCAGGCAGAGATATCCAGTGCTTCACCAAGCTTTACATCCCAGGATTTCATAGGATGCAGCCATGACAATTAAAGTGGAATACAGCTCTATAATTGTTTTGTGTGAAAAGGTCCCTGCATTTTTACAAATATTATAGAAATTCTTTCACAGTATCCACCTCTAGGCATACATTAGCACATGCAATTTTATGAAAAATGTCTGCTTATTTAGTGAGCCAATTCTTCTTTTTATGCATGCAGAAATCACCAACCTATGCAACATCCATATCCTCGCAGACACAAAATGTGGTGAAAGAGCACCTTGAAAAAGCAGCTTCACATTTTGTATACACATCACTTGATTCTTCAGCCCTTGGTCACCTTGCAGCTAAAATGCGGGATCCGACTCCATTGAAATGCATCATTTTTATGGAGTGGTCTTTGGTTTTTGTTCAGTAACAGCTTTATTGATTCAGGGGTAGCTGTGTTGGTCATATAGCAAAATCTAAAATCCACAAAATAATTATACCCTTTCTGGCGAACCAAAATATAGAAAATGCCTCATGAAAGCTCTTGAAGCTTCACAGGCTTCTTCATCAGGCAAAGATGTTAAAAATCATACAGAAGAAAAAAAAAATATGTGAAGATGTTAGAGTCACAGGCCTACATTCTGTCTTAGAGGTTACTCTGTTGTTAGTTAAAATGGCATTGAGGGATTTCAATGCAAACAGAAACCACTCCTTCTAGACCATGTAAGAAGTCACTTTTCTTTTGCTAATGGCTTTGAAATTTTATTACCTGTTTTTTATTTGTCCCTCTGTCCTCTGCTTGCACTGAAATACCACAATACTATCTTAACTGACAAAAGAGTAATATCTAAGACAGAATGCAGGTCTGTGACTCTTAACATCTCCACCATTTTCCCTCTCCTGTATGATTGTTAACATTTTTGCCTGACGAAGTCAGTGAAGTTTCGAACATTTGCATGGTACATTTTCTGCATTTTGGTTGGCCAATAAAGGTATTGCTCTTTCATGGATTTTGGGCTTTACTGATATCCTCTTGATCCCAGGAATGAAGACATGAGGTATTCAGTTTGGATGACACTTCACATTTCTTAATGCACAACAAAAAGGATGTGTACGTAACTAAACCTACAGAGTGGTGCCCCTTTCACACTACACAAATATAGCATAATAAGATCTAAGTCATACTAAGGATCCTCTGAAGTGATCCAAGCTGAACTCCAGGAAAGCCAGTGTATGGTTTGTCATTCTTTGGAAGTCCACATGTCTCCCTCTGAAGTTTGCATACAATACCACAAGTTGCTAATCCCATGCCAAAGATTTCTCTCCCCTACCCCTCCCTCTGGTTATCATGGAAATCATTTTCTGCCATGTGATCATGTATATTCACTATAGGCTTGGATTCATTATGAGTAGCAGAAAAATCCCAGAGGAAAACTTTGACAGATGAATTTTGAAACACACAAATAAGCCTTGAAGTCCCCCCCCCCATTTATATGCCCTGTTCATATTTATGACAACTGTTTTGATTTATATCATGTTAGCATCTTCCATCTTCATTATTTGAAAGCTCATATAAAACAGTGCATAGAGAACTGGGCTCAGTTCTGCCGAGACTCAGCTATGGAGTCAGTGGTTTCCACACAGTGAATCACATGTGGGGGATTTTCCCTCTATGTGTAAGACACCGCAATATGTGACAGGTAGCCATATGGCTAAGCCAAAATTACTCATCTTTTTCCACCAGTGTAAGATGTTTTGGCATTAATTTCAAAAATATGCACCTCACTCTCAGCATTATGTGACTTCCATTGCATCATCACGCTGCCAAATCTGATGGATTGCACCATGTAATGGCATCAACCTTCATGGCCCAATATGCCTGCTTCCCCTATCTCTTTGGAGCTCCCCATTCTGAACCAATGTTTGCCCTACTCACTGCTCAAAGCCAGAATGGATGAAATAGGGATGTTTTGAACTGGAATGAGTTCCTTTCTGAATTGTGAATTGTGGTGCCCAGAACTGGACACAGTATTCTAAGTGAGGTCTGACCAAGGCAGAATAGAGTGGCACTATTACTTCCCTTGATCTAGACACTATACTTCTATTGATACAGCCCAAAATTGCACTGGCCTTTTTAGCTGCCGCATCACACTGTTGGCTCATGTTCAACTTGTGGTCTACTAGGACTCCTAGATCCCTTTCGCACATAGTCTCATTCAGCCAGGTCTCTCCCATCCTATATTTATGCATTTCATTTTTCCGCCCTAAATGCAGTACTTTACATTTCTCCGTATTGAATTTCATTTTGTTAGCTTTGGCCCAGCTCTCCAGTCTATCCAGGTCATTCTGAATTTTGATCCTGTCCTCTAGGGTATTAGCTACTCCTCCCAATTTGGTGTCATCTGCAAATTTGATAAGTATGCCCCTAATTCCCTCATCTAAGTCATTGATAAAGATGTTGAATAGCACTGGGCCCAGGACAGAACCCTGTGGCACCCCACTGGTCACATCTTTCCAAGACGAAGAGGAGCCACTGCTGAGCACCCTTTGGGTTCGGTCGGTCAACCAATTACAAATCCATTGAACAGTTAACTTGTCTAGCCCACATTCTACAAGCTTGTTTGCAAGAATGTCATGGGGAACCTTGTCAAAGGCCTTACTGAAATCAAGGTATGCAATGTCCACAGCATTCCCTTCATCTACCAAGCTGGTAACTTTATCAAAAAAAGAGATCAGATTAGTCTAGAATGACTTGTTTCTCTGAAACCCATGTTGACTTTTTGTGATTATGGCATTGCCTTCTAAATGTTCACAGACTCTCTGTTTAATGATCTGTTCTAGAATCTTCCCTGGTATTGATGTCAGACTCACTGGACATTAGTTGTGCTTCTTAAATTAAGAAGTTGTGCTTCTTAAATGAGAAATGGAAATGAGGACTATAAATATGGACAAATGAGTTCCCAGGCAAGTCTGGCCCAACCAGAACATGGCCTCACAGCCCAGAAAAAAAACAAGGAAAATCTCTGGCCCAACCATTAGACTGGGTGAAGTAACTGCCTCAGGCAGCAGATTTGAAATGTCATGGAAGGACAGAAAAACTGAAAAATTGTTTATTATAACATGTGTTCTTTTGTATTTTTACTGCCGGGAGGGGGATTTTCTGCCTTATCTGCCAAAATAGTTTGCCTAACTTTGAGTTCTACACATATTTTATGTGGCGGGGCATCATTTACTGCTCTGCCTCAGACAGCAAAATGTTTTGAGCTAACTCTGTTCTGAGGGAATATAGTATACAGCATAGGAATATTATATTGGAAGCTTTGGAGAGCAGGAAACTCTTGTTTTCAAAACTCTAGCAGCTAGATCTAAGAAGAAAAATGTGGTTTTGAGATACTTGAATATTGTCCCAGATGCCACATTGGCAGAAATATAACACTGTAATGGAAGAATCTCACACAAAGATACTGAATGTGACCTCCCCTGTTTATTAATCTTAGTAAATGTGCATCATCTTCATCTCTTTTAATTGACATAAAAATAATGCAAAGTTTCCCATGGGTGATGTATTTCTGTGGGATCATTTCATAGTTCATGTGGAGACAGACATTGATTCTGCAGACTAGTGAGCTGCAATGAAACTGAGGCATATAGTAATCCCTCAGTCTTTGTAGAGGCTCCCTGCTGAGTCTCATGTGTGTAAGGTAGACAGTATTATTACCAGATCACTCTCTCAAGTCCAATTGATTTCCTAACTATGCCTTACTGACATGGATGAAGAGACATAGCATTAGCCCTCTAGCAGAAGAGAAGTCATGGAGAGGGGAAATGGCAAGGGGTGTGATTGGGGATGGGTTGTTGTCTTTGTGTTGGAAACAGGTGGAAGAATAGAACCCATGAGAAGGCAACCATCCTAGGTGGATTTAAAATTTTAGCAGCAGACTAAACCATCTTGCTTCTGTTTTATAAACAGTAATCTAACCCTCACCCGCAAGAAATGAACAACCCCCTGCAAAGATAATTTAAAAAAAAACACTTTTTTTTGAAGGATCACTAAACAGGCATATTGCTGGCAATTGAAAGTCAGTCACTGGTGGCAAACATCTACTTCAGGATGCTAATTTTTAAACTAATGAAGTCTTGGTGAACATAAAAAAGGCATTAGGCATCTATTAAAGCACAAGGGGAGGGAAGAGCAACTAAATGCAAGATGTTGCTGTGTCTTTATTATTACTCTCACAGTGATTACTGTACATGGCGGGAGGCTATAGCAGGGCCAATTATAGTCCAATTTGCATGACAACCATTGGGCCAAGGGTAGCCACAGAAAGGACCTTGGAATGGTAGCTTTCTGTCTGTGGTCAGCCAGTCCAATATATATATGCAGGGTAAAAACTTTGGAACAAAACCACTAATGGCTTGTTTTAAAAGGCAGGGCAGTAGCATGAATCATTATTATTTTTTTACCCTATGCATGATGGCTGCTTGCCAAAGAGCTTGGAGGAGCTCCTTTTGGATGTGTGGGGGTGCACCTAGCTTTAATTGGATATAATCACCTTGGGTCCTGTTCAGGTTGAAAAGAGGGATATTGATTGATTGATTGATTGACAACTTCCACACCCCCCCAAGCCAATATAGTTAGAGTCTGGACATTGCAGTCCAAAAAAGTAACTTTTTAAAGATGTGGCTTACAGCTGGCCAGAAGTGTTGGTTCCAGGATTCCATGTAGGAATGGAAAGAATATTTGAAAATATTCCAAAAATATGTTTTTCAAATGTTGAGAAACCATAAAGAGAAGAATCATGGACTGACAAGAATTTTCATAGTTCACGACTTATTCTGAGAAAAAATCGCATGTGGTTGTTTTATGCAAAACACAGCATTTTCTGTGCTGGAAGCATCATTTTCATCATGGAAGATACTATTTCAATGCAGAAATCTTAATCTGTACATAGAAAATGCTGCAATTGTGGGTTTTTTTCTGTATAAAATTTACACATTTGCATAGAAAACAGCATTCTGTGCACATAAAATAGCATTTTATGCACAGGAATTAGTATTTCTGCATTGAAGTATTATTTTCCACACAGAAAATTGCTATTTCCTCCACAGAAAATATTGTTTTTGCTGTGCAAAACAACAGTGTGTGAATTTTGTGAAGAACAAATCCTGAATTGCAAATGCCTTTAAAACTTTGGTTTTTGAAGACTTTTTCACAGCAGGAAGAAAATTACTAAAATTAACTGTTGCTGCCTTTGAGAAAAAACTTAGTGAAGAATTACATCTCTAGTTCAGTGGGCTCTTAGCACATGGCAGATCTTTGTGGTACCCTAAATTAGTGCCTGCTCCCTCTACATATGTCTGCCTGGAACCCTACTTAGCTCTTCTTAATATTATCCCCCTCCCCTTGTTCTTCAATGTTGGCATTATTGCTGTCTCTGTCCCCCTCTCTCATGAGTTTGGTCATTTTCTATTGGGACACTGAAGGCAATGTTTTCATTCTCTTTTTTGACTCTTTCAGCTGGTCGTGATAAGAAAACTAACAAGAATAAGCTGTACTACAGTCATTACGGCCAGTCATTATAAGAACATTCCCTGTATCTCAGGCTATAGGATGGAATATAAATATAAACAAACAAACAAGCTACTCACTGGCAGAGTCTGGGAGATGTACTCAAAGCAAGTAATTTTTTCAAGCTCTGCTCATAATGTTCACAACTGGTATCTGAGTTTTCATTTCCCCCCACCCTATCCCCTTTCCATTAAGTATTCTGTCTTTCTCATTTGTAGGCCTGAGAGCAGAAGGCCTTGTCTTCATTTTTAATAGTATATAAACTACACAGGAGCCCTGGTGGCCAGTGGTTAAATGCCAGTACTGCAGCCACAATGTTGGAAGTTCAATCCTACAGGGCTCCAAGGTCGACTCAGCCTTCCATCTTTCTGTAGGTTTGTAAAATGAGTGTCCAGCTTGTTGGGGGCAATTAGCTAACACATTGTAAACCACTAAGGGAGTGCTCTGCACTGATAAGTGGTATAGAAATATAAATGCTATTGTTACTGTTACATTGAGATCTATTTCAGCAGTATAGTGGCATGGAATGAATCAGATTCTGCAATATCTGCAATACCTATTCAAGAGTTCAAAATGTAGTTAAACATGTGAGGAGTGGAATGCTCTAGTCCAGTGGTTCCCAAACTTTGGTCCTCTGGGTGTTTTAGAATTCAGCTCCCAGAAATCCTGTTAGCCTAAGTCAGCTAGGGCTTCAGGGAATTGAAGTCCAAAACACCTGGAGGACCAAAGTTTGTAAATCATTGCTCTAGTATCACCTCTTGTCATCTCTCTCCTCATGTAAAGAGCAACAGTTTGAAGAGAAGAGACACAGGCTGCATCTGCATTGCAGAAATAATCTAGTTTGACACCACTTTAACTGCCATGGCTAAATGCTATGAAATTCTGGGATTTGTAGTTTGTTGTGGCACCAGAGCTCTCTGACAGAGAAGGCTAAATATGTCACAAAACTACAGATCCCAGAATTCCATAGCATTAAGCCATGACAGTTAAAGTGGTGTCAAACTGGATTATTTCTGCAGTGTAGATTCAGCCACAGTGAGGGCTTATCTACATCAGCAATTGACTCCATCTTGTCCCCATCTTGGAGCCCTGCAGTCCTGGTGACACAGGCCTTTTGCCATGTTTTGCCCCCGGGCAGTTCTCATGAACTCCAAGTCAAAGGTGGGGCTAAGATAGGATGGGAAGATGAGGTAGGGCCCAATAAAATGTTTTGAAATAATAGCTGTTTAAATGCATTCCAACCAGCAAAATATGGATCAGGCCCCATGTAACCGCAGGAGCCCATTCTGGCAAACTGGCCTGTTTTTGCAGCTGCCCTCTGTCTCACTCTTCCAAAGCCAGGAAGGGGGTCCGCAGCATGTGACCAAGGCTGATCACATGCAGGGGGCCTTGCTCACATGCTGTAGGCCTGCTTCCTAATGTCAGAGGGTGTGACACGGACGGCAGCAGCAGTGGCTGCAGGGATTGGCTGGTGTGCTCATCTGGACTCCAGCCCATTTTGTACAGGTAACGGGGGAGGAACAGGCCTGATCTGTGGGCAGGATACATTGGTGGAGAGCCACCATATCCTGGACCATGTAGATGAGCCCCAAGTGGTCTTTTCAATCAAGACCAGATTTCCTGCTAAATGCTCAACAGGTTTCCATTAATTCTTGTGTGGAAAAAAAAATGCAGACTTAAAGTCACACAAAATTCAGGTGAAAAATGTTTATGATCTAAGACATGTGTCATTATATGGCTACTTAGTTCATGGAGCTGGAAATGGATAAAGTTTTGTTACCTGGATTTAATATCTTGGTCATGTCTCAGCTGTAAAATTTGGGAGCAAAGGGAAAACTCGTTGGAAGACTTGCCGTATTTGCTACGTTATAACAACATTCAGAATGTGATCAAATTGTGTTGGCTAAAGAACCTTTTCTATTAATTACTATTTGAATTTTAAAATGTTTTTCATTAACCCAGGTTAACATTTAAATGAACTATGATCCCTCTATGATGTCATGATTTGAGGTAACCCTGTGTCTTTGTACCTGTCTCTCATCAAAGCACATCCTTGTTGTATTATAAGTTGTTAATGTAACTGAAACTACTTGATGTTGCTTCACTGGTGATGTTTACTGTCAGCAATACTCCCTGTATACTTAGCATGTTAAAACACTGTACACTGCAAGTTGAGATAATAAACACTTTATTTAAATAAAAAAATATTGTCATCTATATTGGATGGCAAACCTACTAGTACATTTGTCAAAGATTGGAAATTTTTGCAATATTTCTTATAGGAAAAAATTGGTGCTCTTACAATGTTAGGATTTTCAAATTAAGAATTAATCCCTATCCAGTAAAGGAATGAGTTTATGGTAGATGATGGCATCTATAAAAGGTTCTGAAGGAGTTATGATTAAGTATTATTCTCTTTTTAGGTTCTAACAAGAAAGGTTTACAGCATAAAATAATAAATTAAGCTGTTTCTTCATTATAAGGGAAGTGTTGTGCTTATTTGTATGTTTTTGCTAGGTTGATATATACTGGTGTTCTGTCAGTTGTGTTTATGTAAGGGGAATGGAACTGCCTTTGATTCTAACAATAGAGGAAAATACAGTAGCACCCCCACATCCAAGGTTTCGCCATCCGCTCTTTCAATTATCCATGGTTTCAGTTTCAGCACAGATACCATAGAGTCTTCCTAGAAAATGCATCCTCTCTAGCCATTTTCTACTTCCTCCATGGCAACTCTATGGTATTTTAAACCAGAAGTCCCATTATTTTCAATGCCGTTTGCTATTATCTGTGGTTTTCGCTATTCGCAGTGGGGCCTGGAACCAATCCCCCATAGATGGTGGGGTGCTACTGTAGTTTACTGTCTTGCCTTGGGACACAGCTACAAGGGATAATTTGTAGCGAAATATTGTGACTTACCTGCCTTTTGCTGCAGTGCCCATTTGTGCCCATGGCACATTTACAAGCTTGGAAGGGAATATTTTGCCGTTTACATCCACAAAAATAAAAAGTGGCCGCAAGTGAGTTGAGTCTGGAAAAGTCTCCCTCCATTCACCCCCACTTTTTTTTTCCTTAAAGTGACAGATGTGTAAGAGCTGTTTTCCGCTTTTAAAAAACTTCATACTTTTGCTCTGCCGCTTTGCCAGCTGAATGATTGTGCTGGCAAAACCAAAAACAATGGCGGCTCTGGGATTGCAAGCCCATCCCCTCCAAGGTCTGACCAATCAGATTTCACCTCTGCTGTGCACCCTTTTCAAATTGGTTGTAGAGATTACTTTTTTTTTAATTTATTTATTTAGTTATTTATACCCCGCTCTTCAGCCACAAGGCTATCAGAGCAGCTTACAAATTGTTTTAAGCAATAGCTATTTACACATCTACACTGCATTGAACAGTTTCCAATGTGTGTTAGCTAACTGTGTGCATTTTTTAAAAGCACCACGAGAAATAGCAAAAGCTGTTATCACGGTCTATTTGGAGTTTTCAGGCCCTCGTCCTTCTGAATATGGTGAATCCCGGCAGGAGCTCAACTAAAGTAAAGGTATTCTGCCTACATTCTTGCTGAATTTTTATTTTATTTTTATTTTTTTGGTCATGTAGATGAGCCCTTGGTTTTGTATTCCAAATGCCTCATGGCCAGCAAGGGTTGTGGCCTTTACCTGCATAAAACATCCCTCTACCACCATCTTAAATTTAGTTTCAAGAAAGATACAGATCTGTAACCTTCCATCAGCACATTTCTTGCCCTAAAATGACTTTTAACATCCATGGCTGATGAAGGAGCCTGTGAGCTTTGGAAGCTTGCATAATGTATTTTGCATCTTCTGTTTGGCCTAATAAAAGTATCACTGCAAAAAAAAAAAATTAAATGAACTAGAGCAAACTCCATATTTGGTAGCTATATAATATGATCTATGCATTGCAATAGAAAAACTGGTGAGCAAGGTATACCTAGTTTTGTTAGATGGCTTTAATATTAGCAAAGACAATGAAAGTAAGTCAGTAGCCTGCTTTTTTGGTGCAGGGGGAAGATGATACATATTTTATTCCTCTTACCAACTCAAGGGATGCTCAATTAAATTCTACTAGAATTCAATGACCAAATTATCCTGTAAGACGGAGGTGGGCAGATGTTAATGTTGTGAGATCTAACTTGCTAGAGCCCCTTGCTAGAGCAGAAGCGATCCAGGTACAAAGTACTAGCTGCATGGGTCAGGAAGAAGATGCTGGTGAAAAGATTGAAGCCAACTGTCTATTGCAGGGTTAAGCAGAGTGAGGCCAGCGGCAATGGAGGCTGCACAATTACACCAGTTATGAAAAAATTGTAAAGGCTTTGAGAGATGTGCAGAGGCTTTGGGATAAAGCCAGGCAAGTATCTCTGGGAGTCAGAAATTGGCAAATGGAGAGGCTTGTCTGCTATCTCCTCTTGCCTTCTCCTCCCATTCAAAATTCCTGGCCATTATCCCAATACCCAGGAAGCAAACACATAGCAACACATACAGACAGACAACATACCCTTAAAATATACCCACACAGAAACATGCCTAGGAAGCAAACTCCTCTTTCAAAGCCCCACATGCAAACACATCCAGGCAGCAATCTCCAGTCCTCAGGAAGACCCTTTTAGCACACACACCTGATGCAGAAGACCACCCAGGCAATGCATATATCTCCTTACTCCCTCCCTCCTCCAGTCAGGAAGACCCAGTGTGCACCACCTTGACAGATCCGATTGTTAAATTTGTTGAAAGACACAGAGAGTAGGGAGGTTAAAAGGGGAGCCAAGCGAAGAGGAAGAGGAGGAGGAGGAGGCTGGAGCAGATGAGGAGGCCAGAGAGTGAGAGGGAAGGATGGGCTGGAGAGCGGGAGATGGGAACTGGTTTTAATTATTTTGAATGACACCACTGGGCAGACCATATGGACATTTTTTTGAAAATCAGACAATGGCCACAGAACACTTCCCACAGCTCCCACACATTCCAAGGAGCAACAAGACCCCTTTTGTTTATCCTCTCCCTTTCTCAATGGGGTTTGTTTGGGTATGCCGAAAAATGAATATTCGCCTGTCTCAGCCTCCTTCACTGTCTCCTTTTATCACCTTTCTGTGTCTAAGCCTCTGAAGCAACACAAGACAGCCTTCCACAGCCCACTGAAACCATTATAGGTTCTCACAGTCCCTTGCCAGAGATTCTCTCTTCCCACCCCCCACCCCATCTCTGTTTGTGTCTCCACTACACACAGACATTTTGTTCTTGTTCCTTCATCCTTCTTACTTGGGGAAAAAGAATAGCAGGCCTCAAGCCACTAAGGCACTGGTATCCAGCCAGCATTGCTGTGGGCAGTGGTAGCTCACCACTCATACTGCTGTTGTCAACGGCCACGACAAACATAGGGCCTTCTACACTGCATAAATGCAGCAGTTCGACACCACTTTATCCACCATAGTTCTATCCTATGGAATCCTGGTACTTGTAGTTTGGTGAGACACCAGAATTCTCTGACGGAAAAGGCTAAATGCCTTACAGAACTATTAATACCAAGGGCCCATCTAAATGGTGGAAATCTCCCTCATAGAACTTGCTGGGAATCCTGCCAGTCTAAACAGGATCCAGCACCAATCCACACTATTTGTAAGGGAGGGGGGGGAAATGGCAAAAACAATGGGGTAAAAGCCTTTGCAGATTTCCCCATACTATTTCACAAATTGCGAGGCTAGTGAGCATTTTTGCTTGTTTGGACAATAGAACAATTAAAAAAAACCTCAAAGGGAAGCACAAAGCTGATTGGCTGGGTAAGAGTAGGGACGGGGCTTGCTAGCAGAGTAAGCACCCACTGCCGCCATGTTGGATTTTCACCTTAGTGATCGCTCGCTAAGGATAAAAAGGATAAATATTTTCTGTTTTGCATTGGAGAATCACTCTATCATACCAGTGCACCTTGGGATGGCTTTTTTCAAAGAAAAAACCCAGTGTCAGTGAAGAACTAATGCGAGTAAATCACTTGTGGGCGCTTATGGGGGCTTCCGAGACCAGAAAAACCATCTGGACATATTGCTGCTGCTGTAAGATGCCAATATTACGAGGTATTTGGGATTTTTTGCCCTCGTGTAGATGGGCCCCTGGGGATTCCATATGATAGACCTTTGGTGGATAAAGTGGTGTCAAACTGCTGTATTCCTGCAGTGTAGACAGGACCATACAGTCACAACGAATGTGCTTGCTCCCTGATTCTGCCTCTCTCTACTATGAGGTCATTACTTCCCTGTGCTGGTGATCAGTGCCTCCCACTGAGTCTTTCTTTGGCAGGTGGTAATTGCCAAGACAATGTGTTTTTGAGAGGGGATGCAGGGAAGGGAGGAGATGTCCAGGCAGAAGCTTTGGAGAGCCTACAGCCACTGACCAAAAGCAACCTACATCTGCAATGGCAACACAACCCACTTTATATACATATGTATATAGTTTCAAGATTCTTGCCCTGAGATTCCTCCCTCACTTGTTGGCCCTGAGAGTCAGGGCTAGACCCTGGCATCTGGGAACAAGAATTATAATCCAAAACGTGAGCAATCTTTCAAAATGGGGAATTTTCAAGACCAGACATTGACACAGAGCCAGAAATTACTGATGGGGTTAAGAGGCAAAGAAGTCTGGATGTTCAGACATAAATCCTTGCATGCCCTTAAAAGAAAAGGACTACTTGGATTGCAGCTCAGTACAATTTATTAGTCTTTATAGTCTTTTCTCAAGAGGAGTAGTAAAATGGTAGGCAAAGAATAATTTGGGGATACATTTAAGAATGTAGACTGCCTTTGACAAAGGAATATATGTATGACCCATCCACTTTGCTCACTTAAATCTCTTTAGAGATGTACATACATTGAAATATTCCTGGAGTATCTAACTAAATGTTTGCACTAGGGGGAAATTACCATAAAACTTGCAAAACCCTTATGTAGCAATGAAAATAAATCTTTGTGTTCTTATTCATAATGGCAATCCAAGCACCAAGCTGACATCCCTATGTGAAAGCACAACTGGGCAGAAAGTTCAGGAGTCAAGTTTTACACAAGTATTGCACAAAAGTTATGTTTTATTTAGGGGGTTTGAACATAAGTAGAATTCTCAGATGCATAATATGTAAGGGCTTCGTCTCCTTTGGGCTCAGAAATCATGCATAAAAGAGGCCCATACTGACTTTACTGTATAGATAGAAAAGGAAGTTATGGTTCTAGAGAAACAGCTGGAAAATTAAGTTTGTTCATGAAAATATTTTTTACAAATCTCTTTACTACCATTCTGACATTTCAGAACTGGATTAAGATGATATATAATGCTCCCATGGCCAAGATCATGATTAACAGCATGAGCAGGATTTTAGATTAAATTGAGAGAATAGCAATGGTAACATTTCCCTTTTAAATAATGGCATTTTGTTAGCTGCCATCCCAATACATCAGGGGGAAATCTGCCTACAATGGGCTGCTGTGCTTGCATTGCTATGCTGAGCAGTACCTGGGTCCTGAGCTGTTTAGGGCTTTGGGCCTATGTGGTATAGTGGTTCGAGCATTGGTCTCTGCAGACCAGGTTTCAAATCCCTGCTCAGCCATGGAAACCCACTGGGTGATCTAGGGCAAGTCACATTCTCTCAGCCTCAGAAGAAGGCAATGGCATACTCCCTCTGAAGAAATCTTGCCAAGGAAACCTGTGATAAGTTTGCCAAAGGGCTGCCATAAGTTGGAAATGACTTGAAGGAACACAACAACACTGTTCCTGTAACCTGACATGCATGTTCTGCTGAATCAGATCTCTCACAGCTCTCACAGTTGAGGTCAATTCATGGCCAAAGTCTTTTGTATTTCATAAAAACCCAGTTCCAAAAAGAGCTGGCTGGCTGACCACACTGCATGCAGCAGATGTGACAGCCATGTCTCTTTGTACTGACTTCTTCCAATGAGCACAAACCAGCCCCATGGCTAAGTGTGTCAAATCAAGCCAGGTTCAGGAAAGCCTTGGGGTCGAGAAAGGCCTTGCTTGATTTGGAAGCTTCAGAGGATGCATCAGCTCAGAGGTTCAGAGGCTTCATCATGACTCTTGGATGGGATGTCACCCTGGGAAGCAAAGATCCTTGGGGGTGTTCTCGGAGCTTTTGTTCTTTTCTAAACACATGTCTTGTCCTTTCAGTTGTTTGTCAGGCAGGCAGCTGCCTACAGGGAAATGCTTCAGACAACAATCTAGAGAGAAGTACAAAGGGGAAGGGATGTTTTGCAGGAGGGCTATACCCCCCCCACACACATATATATACATATACTTTAGTTGCAGATTTTACTAGTTTTCAGCTCCAGGGATTTCAAAGGAGTTGGGCAAAGGCATACTCAAGCCTTTGAAGGCATGAGAATCTGTGAGGCTATAGGACACAGAACAAGATATTGAGAGGAGGATAATATGAGACATGGGAGAAGAGAATTCTGGGAAAAACATGAAGAATTGCCTTGCCACTCTGCATCCAGAGCTTCCCAAGCCATATAGATGCCTGAGATGAAGACTAAGGATTTTTTCGGATGAGCTTTTAGAGTTCTAGCAACCTCGTCCCCGTTGCGAGGCTGCTGCGCTGCAGGGCGTCCCTTTCGGATGATGCTCTCCCCTGCCAGTACTGTTGCATTACCACGGGGACACTGCAGCATTATATTCAGCAGTTTTCTAATCACTAAAGTTGATCGTGATTAGAAAACCGCCAAATATAATGCTGCAGTGTCTCCGCAGTAACGCAACGGTACCAGCAGGGAAGAGCGTCATCTGAAAGGGACGCCCTGCAGCGCAGCAGCCTCGCAATGGGGACGAGGCTGCTAGCGCTCTAAAAGTTCATCCAAAAAAGTCCTATGTCTCAACTTCAATCTGTGTACGAAAACTGGACGAGGTCTTGAATCTTTTCTCAGTGCTAGCTGCGAGACAGTGTGCTGTCCAATATACCTCAAGGCTGCTTAAGGGGCACAGGGCAGATTGTGTCTCTTAAACTGAGGGTCATGCTGCTCTCTCTCCTTCAACACTCATATTTGTTACCATCTCTCAGCACCTGCCACCTGAGACAGCTGCCTCACTATGCCTAATGACAGGGTCCATGATGCAAAGGAGCTAGTGAAGCTTACCATGTCTAGATTTCATGTAGTCCTTTCACAGAACATGGAAGATGTGTTCAAACAGCTGCTGTCACCATGGGACCTTCAGTACTCCTTTACAAACAGCTAGAGAGCTTAAAGCCAAGAATAATAAGGATTAATAGCCTATTTTCTATGAAGAAATAGCAAGCATTTGACTCTGGGAGAAAATATGCAAGTTGACCATAGTCCTGCATCTAATCCTTGTTTCTGACTGAGGAAAGGCTCCTCCATTCACCACCAGATTTTTCAATCATCAGGAGGCACTCAGTTCATAATGTGGTGCAGTGCCACCAACATCTTTGCATCCTTCTAGTATTTGTAGTCAGAGACTACTTGAGGGAAGGAGGGTGACATTTTAGGAAACAAAACTGTGGTGCCATCTGCTTTGTTCCTTCCACTTTCCATATTAAATTGGATCTAGCAAATCTTGAACCTCACCACTATAGGGCTGCATAAATACATTAGAAGGAAATGGGAAGTGAGAAACAAGTAGTACACTTGAACTCTGAATGGACAAGCCCAGGTGAGGCAGGAAGTAATTATGCTTTAAATCTTAATAATCATCAAAGAGAACTAACTCATGGGGAAATCTGGTGACTTATGGGGTGCTGAAATCACACCAATACACTAAATGGATAGTACATGCCCCCTGCTCTCAGAATTAGCTGCTTCATTAGCAACAGCTCTGCTCAGCCAGAGAAGTTAATTAAAGTCTGCAGCCAGGCATGCACAGAAGGGAAGCAACAGTGTTGGGGCACTAGGAGAATACTGTTCCTCCAAGTAAGGCTGGCAAATTAGATGTTATCCTTCCTTTCTCTTCCACAGCTGGCCTGAGACATGCTGATATAACCTCTTTTAAAGAAGACATGGTTCATTGAAATAAAGAAAAAAAGTGAAAGAAAGAAAGAAAGAAAGAAAGAAAGAAAGAAAGAAGCTGCCATAAAAATTACGTACTGAATGAGAACTGGAAGAGTTACTTTTAATATATAATTAATTACAGTTATCCTACAAAAAACCCCAAGTAATTAGTTGGCACTATAGTTACAATTTTAAAAAGTAACACTTTATTTCCCATTTTTAAAAAGTAACTAAAATAATTTTAATTGTTTAAAAAAACACTGAATATGATAAGCCACTAGCCTCTCAAAATAGGGCCAATATCATACACCACAATCAATTGAGAACATAAAATTATAAGAGCTCTGCTGGATCAAGCATCATTCTGTTCTCACAGTGCCTGCTCAGATGCCTATGGGAGGATTACAAGCTGGGCATGTTACTGATAGCAAACTCTTGCCAATGTTCTCCAGCAGATGGTACTGCTTGTCAGTGATGACCAGTGACTTCCTTGTCATTGGCGGCATACTGAATTCACTTCAGATTTTAGCCTGGACTTCAAAGAAGCTTTACAAGGTGCTGAATGCTATTCCTCAAAGTTCTTGGGTAGTGAACGAAATAAGGGATGGGAAATTTGAACTAAAACTTGAAGCATATTCACCACCCCACTGACATGCGGGTCACCAACTGCCACTGTTGAGAGTGCCTCTCAAACATAGTGCTTCTGATACTAGAGTAAATGGTGATGGCTAATAGCTATTGACAGTCTTATTTCTCATGAACTTCTCTAATTCTCCTTTTAAAGATGACAAAGCTGGTGATGAATTCCACAGTTTGAATACATCTTTGGTCTTTTTGTACTATACAATGATTACACTATGATTACACTTTAACTGCCATGGCTTCATCCTATGGAATTGTGGGGTTTGTAGTTTGGTGAGACATTAGACCTCTCTGGCTGAGAATTCTGAATACCCTTCCTAGCCTGTAAGTCCCAGGATTCCATAGAATGTTGCCATGGTAGTTAAAGTGGAATCAGAGTGCTATAAATGTCAAATGTCTCCTTTTGTTGAATATTGTGTTGTCCCTGTGTCTGTGGGAATCATGACAAAGCATACATGGAATTGAGCTCCTGTGCAATTGTTAAAGTACAGTGTGGCTTAGGGTTTTCTCTGTTGTGCATTTAATTCAGGGATGGGTAAGCTATGGGGTCTAAGGAGTCCCACAGTGCTATTTTAGCATCCTCCAGGGGACCTCACCACCACAGTTGCCATTTTGGACTACCAGAAGTACCCTTTGAGGACCTTTGGGATGTTTCTAGCTATTTTAGGGTAGGGGAGCCCTGGAAATAGCATTTCATGGTATTTTAAAGACCTTTTGAAGCATCTAGGCAAATTCATTTCAGCTGGAAAACATTTCCCCCCCAGCCCAAAACAAAGGGGGAGATCCAGGGTCATTGGAGATGTCATGTAGGTCACAAGGGTTACACTGGAACATTCTCTTCACACACACACAGTCACATGTATAAATACTCCATCCATGCACAAAGGTCACATGACATCAGTCTCACACTGATTGTTTGTATAGATGCCCATATATTCTTCTACAACTGCCACCAAGCATTCCTCAACACAAAGCAGCCAAGTGTCCCTGCCACATCAGTTGAAGAACAACAACATTTAAGGAGAATAGGAGCAAGGTAACTAAGGAGATTATCAGATGCAGCAAAAACCATGTCAAAAGATTGTGAGAAGAACAGGAAGGGGTGAGATTATCAGACGTCATCGTCCTCCAGAATCCCTGGGTCATAGCACTGCCATGAGTAAGGCATCCCTTTCTATTAGTGGCTTGTCCCTGCCAATATGAAAGGGAAGCCTCATCTGTGGCACTGCTATGACCCAGGGATGGCTGAAGGATGCAAGTGTCTGATAATCTCACCCTTTCTGTTCCTGTTGCATTCTTCTGACACAGTTTTGAACACCTTTTTTTTGCCACATTCCACCATGTCTGATAATCTCCTTAAGTGCTGAATGTGAATGTGAACCTCTCTGAAACTGTCCTCTCTAGTCCTTCCCATTTGGTTGGCCATTGGCCAAATTAGGATCCATTCTGCATGAAGGCTTTCTATTAGTTAAGTCAAAACACATGGAGCTGAGCTGTTACTTTCTTCCCTTAAAAGGACAGCACTGCATTTCATGTTCACACTGCAAAATTACATCTGACGTGTAATTTAAAAACCCAAGATGCCTTGATATAAAACCTTACTCCAGTAAATGGGATCAAACAGCGGGGCATTTCCATTTGACAGAATGGATATTTGTAGTTTTAATATTACATTAACTTTCCCTCCCTTTGCCTCTCATGGATTTTTCATTCATAGGCAGCAGTGCTTGGCTGATAGCTGGAGCTGTAAGTCTAGTGGAAGGTTTTGCAGGAGTACACTACTGTTTCAAGGCTTCCCTTTCTGTGGAGGAAGAAGTTCTTGATACAACCTCCCTTTCTTTCTCACCTTCCTGTGCCTATGCCCTGCCAAGAACTTTGCCAGTAAGCTCATAGTATCTGCTTTTCACTGCATCACATCTTTCCTTATAGGTGTAGCACTTGACCTGTAATCAGTCTAGTCAAGTTGTCAGAATTTGTCTTTAAGAAATTCCAGTGACCTCATTGTTGAAAGGTGAGGTAACTTTAAGTGGATAATAACTGTGAGGAGACCCTGGTCTAGCACAGACAAAGCCAAAATCCTCTATATTGTGATCACACATTTGCTTCATACAATTCCTCAGCTGCATCACTTGTAAAGTTCTTCTTACCTTTTAACATCCATGCCCAACACTATTAAAGTTACAACTTTGTAAGGTAGGACTTGGGCTGCGTTCAAGAATTGTTCCTGAGCAGAATCTGTTCTTCCATTTCCCCACTTGCCAAGAGCTTATAAAAGTTACTGTTCTGGAAACAACTCCCAAGGTGTATTCACACAGCAGTGTTGTAGCACTTTGATACCACTTTCACTTCCATGGCTCCACCCTACGGTAACCTGGGGTTTGTAATATCCTAAGGTACTTAACAATTCACTGTCAGGCAGGTCTAATAATGTAATTCAGAGAAATGCACTAGAGAATGCTGAGTAACTCACCGAAGTACAAATCCCAGGATTCCACTTAATTAACAATTAAAGTGTTTTCAAACTGCTGAATATGTGCAGGGTGGATACACACACACACACACACACAGAATCCCCTTGTCCCAGGGGTGGGCAACATGGGACCCCTGCAGGCCACATGGGACTCCCTGGGCCATTTTGTGGCCCCCAGGAACCCCCAAGAGTCACATTTTTACCCCTAAATGTCTTCTAGGGAGCATGGGTGGCATTTTCTCCATTTGGGTCCAGGAGAAGCCTTTTTTAAAACAGGAAGTGAACAGGAAGTAACTTTTGCTCACTTCCTGTTGTTAAAAGCACCCTCTCCTCACAGGGTTGCCAGAGTGAAAACTGGAGACAGCTCTTGTAATGTTAATCATTCAGCAGAAGAGAGGATTTCAGTAGCTGTTGCTTATTACCCAATTGCATGACAAGCAACACCGGCTGAAATTCCGTGTTCCACACAACCATTAAAGTTACAGGACTTGTCTCCAGTTTTCAGTCTGGCAAGCCTACTCTCCTGGGCCTAAAAAGGCCCACAGGGAGGGCTTGAAACATAATGAAAATGCTTCCCTCTATCCCAGAAGGTGTTTGGGGGCATTTAAAATGGATTAAAAATATTTTCAGAGGAGGTGCAGGGTGTGTGTGACCCTTCAAGGTCTCCTGTGGGCCTGATATGGCTCCCTAAACTCCCACAGTTGCCCACCCATATCCTAACCATTTTGACCAGTGGCCATGATGGCAGGACTATTCTGTGAGCTGTGAGCTGAAGTAACATTTCCTGTTACCCGAATTGCTGAGGGTACATGGTGACCCATTCCTGACACTAAAATTATGATATTAATTGGGGGAATGATAATTAGCTCAAAAGTATGACTACGAGAGGTTGGGTAGCTTGCAAGATCTTTACAACTATGTATACTGTTATTAACTGCTGAGACTCAGTTAAAGTAAAATAAAATGGTTTTTGTTGGATTATAATGATGGAGGCATTCACACATGCACTCATGCTCACAAGAACCACACAAGGTTAATGAAAAGGTAAGGCAGAAGAATTTGGATAGGGGAATAGATTCAGGGAAGTATGGTGATATTTACCAGTCCTGAAAGAAGTGGTTCATGCAGCAAAGAAAATTCAGATGTGAACCTGAGGCTGATACAGCAATCCGGCAGATTGATGGTGTCAGTATTACTGCACACACTTGGCTATTATATATGGCTAATATTTACACCCAATTTGTATCCTGAAGGGGTGTTTGAGCTTAAAAGAGTGCTTTGATGGGTTTCACACAATTAAACAAAGGAAACGACAATTTCATTAATGATAGATAATGGCTGAGATATTAGAGCTGATGAGTTTATGGCATCCTTATTGTGGTAGAGGGTAGGTGTGAAAAAAGACATTTTGTGGATAATGGGGGTTCTGGTCACTGTTTGTTTTGGAGTATGACTCACTGTCAAGAGTTTCCAAGAGGGGATTAGCACATTCGACCTGGATGATTCTGATATTAAGGGCTCCACTTAATCTGATCTTAGGTGTGTCTGTTGGGAATTTCCAGGACATCTTTATTAGGTTTTGGGTGACCTTCACTTGAACCCACTTTCGATCTGCCCTGGTCTACCTAGACCTCATGAAATATCCAATATTGCCAAATTATGAAATATTGGAGGGAAAGGGTGTAAGGCATGGTAACACTCCAGTCAACATCCAAGGTGCAAGTCGGTGATTTGACTGGAACAGGTTACCTAGCAGAATGATTCTATTCTATTCTATTTTTTTATTTTTGAAACAAAGCACCGAAGTGAATATTTTGTGAAATATTGCCCACTGAAGTTCAGGACTTATGCTTTTCTGAATTATTCTGATATGGGCCTCAGATATGTTGTCTTTGTTATGTTTGTATATGGTTTTCACACATTAGGCTGAACTCCCTTGTGAGATGTAATGGAGGAATTGACAAGCAAGGTTACAAAGAAAGCTACAAGTAGAGAGGAAAGCCAGAGAGGAGAAGAGAAGAAAAGAGAAAGAATGACAATAATTGACAAACATATGGCTGCCTCTGACTAAAGTTAAGATTTGTTGTAGCTGAAATTCCAGGGTCTCTATAAACCCCTCAAAAAGGTGAAGTTTGGAGAGTATAATATTCCATGTTTGCTGTCTACCCCCAAGGTAGATCTGTTATGCCTATAAATCTATTAAAGAGTTCTACTATTTCCTTGAACTTGCAAGGGAATGCAAAGCAGCCATTCATCTCTACACAGGTGCAAGGCTGGGGAGAAGCCACTTAGGGCTTGTCTACACCATCAAAAAACACATATTTGTGCCACAGTTGCCACACCACATTTTTGACAATGCACATCTTCACCTGGGTTTCTTCAGGAAACTCCAAGTCTGTAAGATTCACAGCTTGCTCTGCATTTGAGGGGGAAACTGGGATTATTGGCTGTGTGGTATCTGCAGATTGGCTTTGGTGCAAGGGGTGGGGGGAGGACTTCCAGTGCTTGAGACCCATTCTGGTGCTTTAAAAAGAAAATGCAATTGTGCACGTTTCTAGATAAGCGTATCTCCACTTATACAGTAATACAGTACTCTGAGGCAATGTATATTCACATATTTGCATGCACCCGTGAACAGGAAAAAACAACACCTTGTAAACAGTATGATGTATAGGACACATGATCAGCATAGGTCTGCCCTTTTATTTAACAGTGTGGTGGGGTACTCTGACCTACAATCGGAAAAGCCCAGTGCATGTGGCATTTACAGGGCCACTGCAGATTGAAAACATCCATTGTGGCTACAAGGTAGGTGCAGGGTTTCCCACCAGTGTAGACAATCCCTTAATGATCTCCAGTGTTGACTTTGTTTTGCCTCCTTGCCTTCTGTCTGTTCCTGCAGGACTTATTTTTTTCACCTTTGTGGGAAAGGAAAACAGCACTATTGCCAGCAATGAGCGACCAGTTGCCGACTCCTTCAAACTGCAGAAAAAGCAAAGCAGCTTCTCCTTGTTGGTGATGAGGAGGACAACAGCAAGAAGAGGGTCTCCTTTTGAGAAAGCAGAGAACAGAAAGGAGCAACACTGACAGTAGGTATTGGTCATGCAGCTGTTTTGCTTTCCTTGCAGGTGCAGGGGAAACCAGCTGCTTACTCCTGGCTACCACCTTGCTGCATCCTGAGAAACAGAAGCTCACACCACTGAAAAAAATGAGGCAAATAAGGTGAAAGTGTGTCAGGGCCAGCCTTGAATTGCAGGAGTAATGAGTCTAAAAATAAAAATGTATTAAAAATTCCAGGGATCTAGTCCTTTTAAAAGCAATAAAAATATCTTTTTTAAAAGGATTTTAAAAAATCATTTACTTTCAAAGTGATGCAGAGTGACGCTTAGGAATGCTGAGACAGACAAGCTCAATTAACATTTAAAAGTGTATTCAGAGGTCTGTGGTCTGATCTGATCACCCATTGAATTAGACTCATTACAAAACAAAGGAGTCAGTTTAAAATGCATATCAAAAGTTTACTGAAGTTATATCAATCTACATACTAAAACAAACTTTAAAAAGAGTGTTCCTAACTAACAAGGAGGATTTAGGGTAGAAAGACTCACCCAGCCTTTAGCGGTAGAAGGCTGCATGGTGAATATCATGGCATAGCATCATAGCAGCTGCATGGCTAGGACATCATGGCAAGGACAAAGAAAGCAAAGAGAAAATGGCAAAGATGGCTACAGCCACATGGGGACTCTAAATTAAAAGAGAACTCTCAAGGAGCAATAAAATTTAAATTAGGTCATATGTTGAATGACCCAGCACTCCAGTTGGCTGGAAGTGCCCAGTGAAATAAGAGAAAGGAAGTTTGGGAGAACAGAAGCATGCAGGGAAAAATTCTAGACTTATCTTAAAATGTGAATGAGGTACACAAGATTGTTTTTACATTACAATTAATTATTTCCCCACATACTACATGAATGAGCAGTTGCCCCACATTGCACCTGCAGGGAAGGCAAAGCAGCCACATCACCCCTGCCAGGCAGTGGGTGTGCCCCTATGAGAAACAGCCTAGGGAGCTGGGGATGTGTGCCTTGGAGAACAGAAGACTGAGAGGTGATGTGGTAGCCATATTTAAAAACCTCAAGGGCTGTCATGTAGAAGATGGGGGTGAGCTTGTTTTCTGTTGCTCCAGAGACTAGAACCATGGACCAATGAATTAAAATTGCAAGAAAAAGAGATTCTACCTATTTTTTTAGGAAAAACATGTTCAGTGTAAGAGTTGTAAGAGCTGTTCAAAAGCAGAATAGACTCAATGGGTGATGGACTATCCTTTGGAAGTCTTTAAACAGAGGTTGGATGACTATCTTTTTGGAGAGCTTTAGTTGTATGTTCCTGTATAGTAGGGGATTGGATTAGATGGCCATTGCAGCCCCTGAAAGTCCTATGATTCTGTGATTCTTCCTCTTTTGTGCTACATGAGTGCCCTTCCATTCTCCTAAAGGAGATCCTTTTGTCATTGTTGTTCTCCACATCTCCACTTAGACTTTGAGGTTTGCATTTTAGCAGTGGATTGCATCACCAGTTCTTGGCAGTGGATTTATCATGTTTCCTTTCCCAGGAAAACTTGGGGGGGCGGGGAAGGGAGTTTGGAAGCTGCACTGTCTCTCCCCCATTAGTGGAATGTGAGCAATGTCACATTTTCACTGGCATTGTGGTTCAGAATCCTGTTTATCAGCAAAGCCAGAGAGTGGTCCAATGGGTTCAGGGGTACAGGTTGTACAGGTTGTGTTTGAGTCTGGATAAAGGGGTACACAAAATCAAATAAGCTGTCTAGCAACCAATTTGTGAATAGCACAACAGGATAACTAACAGCTTCAGCAATGGCTAGTGCTGAAGTGAGTGAAGTGAATTATTCTACTGTTCCCTTTTCCTGGAATGCCATCAAGGCCCTGATCTGGAACACATGGAGAATATGGTTTCTTCCTTATTTTTCAAGTTAAGAGATGGGAGTCCTCATGATGCAAGATGGTCACTGCATCTTTAGATCTGGACACCTATGTGGATATACCACCAGATCTGATCCTAAAGTCATGGTGGTGATCTTGGAGAGTCTGGAGCTGGAATGTGAACAGTTAGGGCCATTTGTTCCCCCTGAACTGACATCTCCTAAAATTATTATTTTTTTTGCTACTGGAGTGTTGTGCATGTGTGTTTGTGTCTGTCTGTCTGTCCCTCCCTCCACTGACTCCCTACAAACCCAGTAATTACAATAGACTCTCCCCTGAAATGATATTTGACCCATGACGCCATGAAAAGGGTTTTCTTATTCCTCTCAGGTGTCTTCTAGTTCTGAGAGGATGGTGAACCTTAACATATTTACCATATTACCTGCTTGATAGCATTCAAAATCTTCAAAACAAGGACAGGTCTTCCATTTTTTCTGTATTTCATGGAAGCATTCACTTCATACTCCGTTTTTTTTTTTTAAGCCATTCTACTATGTAGTAACCTGTTCCAGATAAAATCACTGACATGTGCCTTGAATATTGACTGGAGGCCATAGAAATTGTAGGGCTCTTTAATAAATTTATAGGCATAAAATGGCTACCCTAGGGGCAGACATCAAACATGGAATATTTTACTCTTCAGACTTCACTTCCCCCCCCCCCCAGGGATTTGTTGAGAGCCTGAAATTGGAGAGCTACCACTGAATCTTAACTTTAGTCAGAGGCAGCCTTCCGCAAGTCAACATTATCTTCATTCTGTCCCCTTCTCTTCTCCAACTTTCTTCTCTTCTTCTACCTGTCTTAACAACTTTGGTCTTCCTTTATATCTCTAAATGGAATTCAGTCTAACATCTGAGAATCACATACAAGGAAATCAAAGACAACAAGATGTATCATCCAGATCTGGAGGAAGAATGGAGGAAAATTATAAGTCCATAGTTAATTATTTAAAATGCTAAGATTCTCTTTAAAATTCTCTTTCATCTGGCCTTGAAGAATATGGGCTCTGTCAACTGAACACAATGAACAGTCCTTTTGACTAGTCATGGGGACAAAATTAATTTTGTTCATGTTTTGATATTTGGCCTAATATGCACTGGAACACAACCTTTTATACTTTCTTAAATTTTGTAATGAAATTATCTGACTTTTTCCCCTTTAAAAACATATATTGAAATGCATACGATATGGAAAACTGTACAAAGAGGTATACTTTAGGGAAATGTATTTGTAAGAAATTATAGGAAAATGCACATGATCATCTGTACAAATTTCCTTTGGAATTTACGAGGAACATTAATAAACCACCATGGAAATAAGAGAGAACAAATCTGTGGTTGTGGTGAAAATATGCAAAAAAAAAAAAAAAGTTATACAAAATGGACAGACTCTACTCTTTTCAAGCTCCCATTTTAATGCCTTTACTGTAAAACTTTTTGGGCACTGCCCAGGCCTTCCCAGAGTCCTCCCACATTTTTTTTAAAAAAGTTTGAAATGGAAACCTCTAGGAGCAGTGATGCTGGTTGCTGCATTCTGTTTTTTGTTGAATTGATGTAGGCACCTATGTAGTTGTACTTAATGAAAGATATATTTTGAAGTCCTTGGGACTACTTTGAATGTCAGCCCTATTATCCTAGCCCCATCAAACATAATGAGACTCTGCAGTTCATTCTAAAGGAATCAACTTGGAGGGCAACCAAAATGGTAAAAGCTCTGGAAGGCATGCCCTGTGAGAGTGGCTTAGGTAGCTGGGTATGTTTAGCCTGGAGAAGAGAAGGTTAAGAGGTGACATGATAACTGTGTTTGAACATTTGAAAGGATGTCATATTGCAGATGGAGCAAGCTTGTTTTCTGCTGCTCCAGAGATTAGGACAAGGAGCAGTAGATTCAAACTACAGGAAAAGAGGTTCCATCTAAACATTAGGAAGAAGTTCCTGACTGATGGTAAGAGCTGTTTGACAGTGGAATGTGCTGCCTTGGAGTGGGATGGAGCAGCCGTTGGAGGTTTTTAAACAGAGGCATGATGGCCATCTGTCAGGAGTGTTTTGATTGTGTATTCCTGTGCGACAGGGGGTTGGACTGGATGGCCCTTGTGGTCTCTTCCAACTCTATGATTCTATGATTCTAAGACATGGAGTCTGGTTTTAGTGTGGGAGCCTTTGTGTTTGTTAGGGTTTTTTTTTTTTTTTCAGGGAGAGGAAATGCAACCTGGGAGACAAAATTAGATCTTCTGAATCTCCCCCCGCCCCGACTGTCACATTCCCACCACACATCCTTCTTTCTGCCCTTCTAACTCACAAATTTCTATTCCTTAAAAAAAAAAATGAAACTCAGTTTTCTGGAAACCACCTCCACCAACTATCTCTGAAGAAAAATAGATGTAATTAAAGAAAGTTACATTTGTTAAGAAGTTGTCATTTGCAAATGCTAAGCATTTTAAAGCAGGGAAATGGCTGGCTAAGGACATCATACATCTTACTTGCCCACTTAATAAACAAACACATTTGTTCTTATCAGGTAGAAAAACCTGAATGTGTCAACACAGCTCTGTAACTTTAATCCTCAAATTAAATTTAGTGTGTATTCATCAATAGCTTCAAGGTAAAGCTCAAAGAAGCAAGCACTTCAGACTAACTCCCCAGAAGAGTAAATCAGCATATTGGAAGCGCGCCAGGGAGTGAGTCTGAAGACTACAGTTGGCTTTAGACTCAGAAGTGATGTATACAAATTTTAGAAACTGGGTACCCATAGAAGGTGAACTCAAATGTTCATTATGAGTTGAATGCTACCAAACTTTTGGGAACAGCTCAGAATGGTTTCATGGCCAGCCAGTTTCCCCAAAAAGTACTTGACAATTTCACAAGCACATTTACCCTTGTGAAGGAGTAAGGTGGGGTGGGACTTATGTGTCCCGCAGAGTTATTGGACTGCATATCACATTACTCTTTAACCAGCATAGCCAATGGTGAAGTTTGATAAGTGTTGCAGTCTGATAACATTTCAAGGGCCAGTGAATACCACCTCTGGAGTCAGGGAACCAACTGTTACAAAGCTGAAATGCTCAGTATGAAGCTCACATTCTGATACTCCCAAGCATCTATGTCCCTGATATGACATCTACAACACCTCTGTTGTCTCCATCTGGGTCTCTGCTCCTACTTCTTCATTTTACAAGGGTAGGAATAGTTGATAAGGGCCTGTTGTTTTATGGTCAGCAGATGCATTTTAATATTTTATTGATACTGCGAGCAGCTCAGAGAACGTTTGTTATTGGGTAGTTTGTTATTTCTACTAAGTAGAAAAATGAACCAATGGTAGGCATCTTTTCCAGGTATGCTAACATTTCAAGCTTTCTTGGAGAACTCTTGGTTAAAACACACACACACATCCCCCCACCCCAATCTAAGAAAGTCCATGAAAGAAAATCTAGAATTCCAAAAAATCACAGAATAGCCAAGCCAGTTAGAAGCTGAGCTAGGTAGGAATTCATCAGTTCCTAGGAATATCTCATTGCATCTCTGATTCTTCCAGATTGCAGCTATTATCTCCAGTAGGAGTCCTGTTTCAACACCTCACATAAACACCTTCTGGAACTGACTATCACAGAATGTGTTGATGTCCATAGTATGGCTTGTTGTGCATCCTAATTTTGTTACATTGGGCAATTTTCCACCTGTGATATCCAATGATGCAGAATGGGCAAACATACAGACCAAGGATGTCAGAAGAGAGATGCAGCCTGAACTTGAAGCAAATGTGTTATTTTTGGTGGCAACTTGTAGTTGTTTATAATGTGTAGATCTGTCCTCTGAATAAGGAGTTGCTGGAGCTTAAGTAAAGGGGTCATTTCACTAGTTTTACTTCCATTCTCACTTGCTCTTCATGCTGCTTAGAATTTGCTGGAGATGTACACATTTATCAGGTCCATAACCACAGGCCATCTTGCCTTCCATCTGTTTTTTTTTTAATGGACCAAAATCTGTCCACTTGCCAGTCCTGCAATCTTATATATGTAATTGAATGCAAACTTGCAGCATGTAATCTGCAGTACATGGGCAAAACAACCACAGACCTGTGTATATGTTTAAAGAACCATAAGCCTGCTATTCTAACCAGGAAACTAGAGCAACATGGCCAGGCATTTCAGTTCAGAACATCACAGGCTCTCTGGTTTCTCCTTGTTTGGCATTGAGGTGCCATCCCCTTCAGACATTTTAGACAAAATTTTTGGATTTATAAGCTAAAACCTCTAACACCACATGGCCTCAACTCAGATGATCATACCAAAATCCACTAAGAATGCTGATAACATCGTGTTCTAAACTGCCACCTAGTATGCAGCCTAGTTTCATCTTTCGCAACTGAAGAAGGCAGAAGTCAAAATGTTTTGCTAACTGCATCCTTCTTGGATCCAGGAGAAACTTGGGAGAAGTGCTGCTGGTTTGATACACACACACACGTGTATGAAGAGTGAATGAGTTTTCTGTTTTAGTGGCACTAACAGACTGACTAAGAAACATAGCAACAACAACAACAACAAAGATGGAGAATCACAATGCATGATATGGGAGTTACCTGGGCCAGCGAAGCGAGAAGTCTTAAACTGCTGAGGTGGGGTTGACGTATCCTAGGATAATCAGGATGCTGCTGCCTGCTTATCTAGGAAGGAACAGATCCTTCATACAATATGGACAGCAAGTAACAAGTTACCAGAATGTTTGGACACAAACTGATAAGACTTGGAGTGTTTCTGAAACATCAGCAAAAGACCAGAAAGAGCTGTTCAATGCGATGAAAAGACTTTAAAAAGACAAAACTTTCAAACCTGCAGTGTGTTCCTGACCTGCGGCAACGGGAACTCCCATGGCCCTCATGAAGTCTGTCTGATCAACAATCTCCAGTGAAGAGCCACTTGGTGTATATGTGAGTATATGTGTGTGAGTGAATGGTTAGAATGAGAGAGCTCTCTTGGTACTATATGTTATGTGTATGATCCTATGAATAAAAGTTACATACAAAGTGAAATAATCCAAATTTGGTGTCTCTGCCTCTCTATCAGCCCTATTGGGGTATCTTCTCTGGGGTATCTCCACTACACGTTTTCAAAATTAAATGAACGGCCTTACCACCTCGGCCGTCTCAAACACACATTTCATTCACTCATTCATTCACTCATTCACTCACACACACATGTATATATTGGAGAGAGGGGGAAATTAAAAAAAGAGACAGCATACTTCTGTGTATATTTTCAGTCATGGGCATCACTTGCACACATTACCCATACTGATTAGAGCATGTTTGTGCCATAGTTTTCAAATGCATGGGTATTTCTATGCACAGTTTTCAAACAGGTGTATTTTATCAAATGGTTCTACAACAGATGAAACCATATGGAGGTAATGAGAAAATTCTGGGAGACAAATTGCTTCCATTCAGAATCTGATCAGGGCTGTGTGGATTGAGGAAACTCTGCATACAAAGGTCCAGAACTGATTTCTCTCACACATCTGACAATGCCACAAAATTTCCTCCTTAACTTAGACACTGTTCTTTGCATCTTATAACTTTGAATCTTGTTCCATTCCTGAATTGATTAAGTATAACCCTGTGAATTCAACCTAGCTTTCATCCCCTGGAATGCAGCCAAGTGGATTTCCGCCTGTCAGCCCAAGCATGAAACAGAAGGTGAAGTAAAAGAACAGGCCACGCAACCAAAGTGAATTTTTAAAGAATAAAGCCATGGAAAATGCATAGCTACAATGACTAGGTAGCATGCTTGTCACATCGCAATTCAAAGAGAACTCAGTTGCTTCAGTTTTCAGATATCTCTCACCAGCACCCTCTGAGATGCTGTATCAGATGTTCTTGAAGAAATCCAAATGGCTCTTTAAGTTTTGTTGATAACTTGTAAACTCAGATCATGTTTCACTGAGAGATTGCTAATCAAACCTGAGTACAGTTTTGGAAAAGGACTGCCAGTGTATTGTTCCAAATGTAAACAGACTGGATGGTGGGGAGGGGGAATGTATTATGCTATATTGAAATAGAATAAAAAAGAAATTGGATGTTTTAAAAAGCCTTTGGGCTGTGGTGTTCAACTAAACAAACAGGAAAAAAATGAAAGTCGAAAAAAAACCCCAAGCAAACCAATGAATCCTGAAGATCAATAATTATTTATTTCATTCATTAATGTAGTGCATGGGGTGGGAAGAACCCTGTAAAATGTGCTAATTTTGTGATGCAGCAATTTGTAAGCCTCTTGGTTCACTTGCCTACAAAAATGGAACTATAGCAACCCAAATATGAAAACCAGCATGAGCTCTCATCATTACTTCAGTTTCATACTCTGTGGTAATGGTTGGTGTGTATAGAATTATAAGTATCGCATCAAACTAGAAATCCCTGAATTCCATTATAAGTCCCTCACCAAACTACAAATCTGAGGAACCATGACCCTAGTTTAGGGGACGCATAGGGACAGTAAAAGCTCCCAGTCCCCACTTACTCAGAAGCAGCAGCTGCAATCAATGGAAGTCTATTTCCCTGCCATTCAGGAAGCAGCTGATTGATGCTCCCACCCTCCCTTGTGTGAGTGATCTCTGGTGCGAGGGGGAAGTGCAACAAGGACCCTGCTTCTGCCTGTTGCAATGGAGATTGCTTGTAACACAGCATCTCTGTCTCAACTGAAAGAACCTTTATCCACTGCTTGGTTCACTTTGGCTCACGTCCTTGGTTCACTGTGATTGAGAAACAGTGCCTTGATATCAAATTTGGCTGATCTGGCTGGAAGGGCCATCCAAGGGCTACCAGGAAATAAAATGCATTCCATGACAAGGTCAGGAGTCACACTGAGGGCAAACATGGTTATGCCTGGGAAGCCCCCCCCCCTCCATAAACTCCCCACAAATTCACACCTGAATACAAACATCCTGCATCTTCTCTGAAATGGAAACACCAAAGAGGTAGGTATCCTATACACTTCAAACACAGTGGGTGTTTAATTGCTATGTAGATTAAGCTGGCAGTTTGTATCCAAAAGAGGGTTACCTGCTTATCAGATTATCCCCAATCTCCCGGATCCTGGCTGTTCCGAATCCCTTTGTAAAACAATTGAGATCTATCTGAAATCAAATGTTCCTTTGACCCAGAGCACAACTTCAAAGGATTTTCCTTATAAAAACTCTGGAAATCTTAAGTTCTTTGGTTCAGTCCCAACTTCTTGCTGAATCCACCCACTCTGTTCCTTATCTCCCCACCTTCCAAATTATCCTCTAACTCTCCCAGACCTCAAAACAGCTTCCAGATGGCTTCAGGAATTCCTCCCTCACTCCAGTAATCCTAACTCTTCCTCCCCAAGCCTTTCTTCCCCACTCTTGCTGATGCTACTCAAGAGTAACGCTGCTTCTCCAGAAGGACGAGCTACTATTACACTCACAGCCTAACTATTCCCATCTAACTAAGTTCTTGCCTTCCTCTGAAAGTGTTGTTTGTTTGGTAAGTGAATGCATGGGTGGGTGGGTGAATGCTACAATTATTTAATAAGGTTTTGTCCACTGAATCTGGACACCTGTCTCCCGTGTGCTTCCTTCACTCCATCTGTATACAGAGGGTTCCAAGGTCCTGTGTTACACGAACCTCTCAAGTACCATTTGAGTTGCTTCTAATTCCCCATTGAAGCCAATAGATCTTGAGTGGATTTCCACTCCCATGAGTGATTCATGTAAAATGCTCATGGGAGAGAGCAGCAACACCAGTCAGCAGCTTCCTGAGTGAGAGCAGCTGCTTCCCCATAAGTGGGGATGGCGGGCAGGCAGGGAGTCTCTGCATAATCATGTATCTATGGTGGTTATGCATTTGTAAGTCCCCAACAGGATTCCAGTCTAGACTCGGCATAGAAGATGACCCCCCCCCAATTTTGAAGTAAAAATCTAGAGTTTGGCATATATTCGCCATGTAAGACCACCCCCCAATTTGGCTGGCTGGCTGGCTGGGGGAGCCTTGCCAGCTGATCCTCTTTGTTCCCCAACTCACGAGGATCTCCTCGTAAGTTGGGAAAGCAAACAGGATCAGCTGGCAGGGCTCTCCCAGCCAGCCAGCTGCTACATTTGCCCCTCTCTTCCACCTTCCAGTCAAACTTGACTCAAAGGTGGACGAAACAGGTGAAAATACCCAGTTTGCCTTGTCCACCTCTCTCCGTTTTCATTCTCTTTGGAAGGAAATGAAGATCGGGGGAAGCGGGGATGGCTGCTGCAAACTGCAAGATTCGCCCCTTTCTTCCACCTTCCAGGAAGGTGGAAGAAAGGACGAATATACCCAGGTTGCCTTGGCCTCTGTAAGGGTGGCTCGAGGAGGGTGGCTTTCCAGCCACCCACCCCCTCCCTGAGGCTGCGACCGGGAGCCCGATCATGGCTTTGGGGAGGGTGGAAGGGTGGTTAGAGGGGGGGCTTTCAAGTCACCCACCCCCTTCCCGAGGCCATGACCGGGAGCCCGATCGTGGCTTCAGGGAGGGTGGAAGGGTGGCTCTGAGATATGAAGACGGAGGGAATGGGCGGCCTCCATTGCAAACTGCGGGATTCACCCCTTTCTTCCACCTTCCAAAAAGGTGGAAGAAAGGGGCGAATGTACCCGGTTTGCATTGGCTGCCGCTCAATTTCCTGTGTGTTTGTTCCCTTTGTGGAATGAACACACAGGAAATTGAGTGGCAGCTGCCGGCAAACCGCAACGTTCGCCCTCTCCTCTGTCTTCAGTTGCTCCACAAGGGGGAGAAGGCAGAGGAGGGGGGTGAATGAACGGTAAACACTTTGCCTCATACACCCCCATCTGATCTCCTGCCTCTTCACTCCGTTTGCAAAGGGAGCGAAGAGGCAGGAGAATGGACTGCGTGTGAAGCAAAGTGTATCCAGTGTATAAGACGACCCCCGATTTTGGAGGCTATTTGTCAGGTTTCAAAGGTCATCTTATATGTTGGAATAATACAGTAGTATTAATGTGCTAAACTTTGCAGTGTGGATACCTCCCATGCATCACAGATCCCATGGATCCAGTGCTGCTCCTGACTGATACAACATTTCATGTTATCTATTTCCCTGTAACCATTTTTTTTTAAAGCAAACATCTTTCTCCTATGTCTTCAGAAAAGTGTAGATCCCTTCCCGTGTTTCATCTTCTTACCAGTCTTATGTAAGTGGGAGCCATTGTTCAGCACTACATGTTTAAATGTGCAGGGACTGAACCTCAGATTAAGAGAGAAGCAAACAAAACACTGGACCTTGATGGAGACAGCTGCTAGTTACAATCTCTCCCACATTTGAATTTTTAAAATCTCAAGTTCTTTGCAATCCAAATATGGAATATGTTAATTCTGGTAAATTCCTGTCTTCAATATACTAAAACAGATTGATTTCCTAGCCTTCTGACTGAGCCCAAGTGATCCTGTTACCCTAAGAGTTGGAGGTATGTTGGAACCCCACTTGTGATGCCAAAATCTCCTGTAATATCTGGGGGAATTATTAGTTCAACAGGAGGCCTGCAAGAGGAGAGTAAGTTTGGGGATCTTTTCACCTATGTATATCAGTACTAACTGTAATGAGCACTCCAGTTAAAGTGAAAGTAAGTATTTTATTGGAATAACACAAAGTGAACTAACATACACAACACACATCTGAAGAAACACATAGCATACTAAGGCAGAAAGATTGGAGAGAGGGAGAGAGGTACAGAAAGTTAGGATGACATTTACTAGTCTTAAAGAAGAGAGTTCCATGCAGTGCATTCTTTGTGTGAATTTTCTGAGTTTCCATCTCCTGGCAATGTATGTTGACTGGAAGCACTTTGCATTGGGAAATCCATACATTTCAGGATTTAATTGTGTAACCTGTCCAGTATAATAATACAGTCACAGGGCTGGAAGAGCCATCTACTCCAGTCCCTTGTCACACAAGAATACAAACACGCCTCTCCCAAAAGATGGCCATCCAACCTCTCCTTAAAGACCTCCAAAGAAGGACACTCCACCACCCTCTGAGCAATATATTTCACTGTTGAAGAGTTCTTACTGTCATGAAATTCTTAATGTTTAGGTGGACTCTCTTGTAATTTGAATCCTTTGGTTTTTGTCCTACTCTCAGAGGCAGCAGAAAACTTGCTTCCTCCATTTTCTACATAACATCCCTTCAGATATTTAAAGATGGCTATCAACGGAAGAATAAATGCAAAAATGTGAACAATTTGAGAAGAGTCCAGATATTTCCTTTAAAAATACATAAATATTTATAAAGATTTTTTTGGCTATAAGAAATGAAACAAAAAATCTACACTATTGGTCAAGATGGTGCTGTATCCTATGCAGGGTCAGATGCAATATGGCTCTGTTGCTGGGATCCATAACCAGGACTCATTTGTCAGCTTCTGGTAGACATCTGGCTGGACATTAGGTAAGCAGGATGTTTGACTAGATAGGCCTTTGGTCTGACCCCGCTACGTTCTTCCCAAACCACTCTTCATGAGCTTTAGGCCATGACCTTGACACAATTCCAACACTGTTAATACCATCAGCAACCGTGTGCTGCCCCAGCACCCTGGTTATGCTGTTCAAGGGAATTATACCCCTCTGTTGGCAATGTGGAAACACAATAATGAAGGGGCTAATGTATTCCATGAGAGGCAGAGATGAATATCCCTTTATGTACAATTTTTAAAGACTGCTTAGAAACCCAGGAACTTCTGGGAGCAGTGTCACAGTCCTCCTACACCACCACCAGAACAAGGGGATCCATATTTTATGTGTGGTAGAGGATGACAAACCTACCCCATTTGTTAAGAATCCAATGATAACTTGGCAGGTAATGCATATTTATGAGGAAAAGCTGCCAGTTGCTGTTGCTCACACTTTGAATCCATTAGCTCATTTCCTTGCTCGTTTGCATGTTTGCTAGCTCAACATCTCTCCTGATATAGATGCACAATATGCTCTGAGTGAGGCACAACATTCTCAAGGAAGGACCTCACACATTCCAGTTGTGCATTAATGTTTTGCTTTGGTGGAGGAGTCATTATTTGGAGCTTTGCTAGCTGCCTGATGAAAACAGTCAAACACATTTCTCCCATTGCAAGCACAGCCTGCAGCAGGAGCAGGAACTGCATACTGTGTACTGGAGGGGGGACTGATTTTCCTCCCCTGGGAAAAAAAAAAGGAACTGAATTTGCAAAGCAGGACAAAAGTTGATTAAAATTTGCATTTACTAATTCACATGTATAGATGCCATGTCTAGATCACATGTACCAATTCCTATAGAGAGGAATAATTACTATTGTGTACTAACTTTTAAGCAAAAGTGTGATACATTTCATCATGGTAGAGAAGACTGTGGGCGGGAGACCTTCTAATTGTTGATGGATACCACCAAGGCCCCTGTTTTTCCTTCTTGTGGCTCTACATCTTCAAGCCAGACTTGGACTGGGCAGCTCTTCAAGGAGAGTAGAGGTGCCAATCCCATGACCTTGACTTTTATGGGGGAGGGTGGGGTGGGTGGTGTTTAGGGATTTTAATCTGCATTTGTATTTTAATTGTTGTAAGCCGCCCTGATTGTTTTTAACAGAGGGGCAGGGTAAACATAATAATAATAATAATAATAATAATAATAATAATAATAATAACAACAACTTATTATGATGAAGGGGTAGCAGGTGGGGCCTCCCTAAAATCATCAAGAGTATTTCCTGTGGAAAGGTACTTCATAAAATGGAGTGACCACAGCATGACCCTGTAGATATTTTTTTTTAAAAAAAAACAAAAACACTTTGCCTAACCTTGAAGATCGTGATAACCAGAAGATCTTAAAAGTAGTGCCAGTCCTCATGGGAGAAGATGTCTCTGGATTCAAAGAGCATTACCTGGAACTAAGTCCCATTGAATATTTCTGAGTAAATATACATAGGAATGAACTGCTAATGATAGAGTGTGGAATGGTTTAAATCTGTGGCATTTTATACACACACGTTAACAATGCAAGATTATAGGCAAAGCAGGCAGGCACAGGCCAGCTGGCCTAAGGATAAAGATAAATATTTGTAAGACTTCATTCTCTTGACTAAAGAACAGTACCCATCTTCTATGGTCATCGTCGTCCACTGAGTGCACAGCTTTGGGAGGGATGCACATGGAGCAATGAGGGAGGGAGGGAGGGGACACCCCACTAGCCAGTCAGATCAGCCGTATCAACCCTGCCGATAAATGTGGTGGCAGATATTGCAGCCATATTGCTCTCACATCCAAGACTTCATTCAGTTTATGCCTTTCCACCACAAAATACACTCAAGGCAGCTGAAAATAAGAAAATTGTGATTTTAAAAACTCTTTATTAAACTGTTGCATGAAAACAAGTCAATGGAAATATATTTAAAGACATAATTAAAATTAAAACAATAAAAATGTCAACATAAACTAATAAGCAATCCACCTTTGCAGCTGAATCCTTTTGAGATTTTTTTCTGTTTTGATAAAAAAAAAACCCCAACAACTCTGTATTCTACTTTCAAAGTTTTCATATTCTCTTACCTACAAAAAATGTTCCAGCAAATGAAATGACATTTCACCAGTATGCCCCCCCCCCTCTCTCACACACACTCCACATCTTGGAAAAACATTGTTCTCTGAAAACAGACACACTTGCCTTCTGTTCTGCTCTTCCATTCCATTCTGGTTTATGAGAGGTATGGAAACATTTGTCTAAAAGAAATACCATACTACAGTCTAATCTGGATCAGTGTGAAATATATGTTTTATGACAGAGATGGCATCCCTTGAATTGTTTCTTTTTATTGAAACAAGTTAACAAAACAAACATGAGGACTATAAGACAGTGTCTCCACATATTATGTATTGTAATTAGATTTGCAGGAAACAAAAGAAAACCCACACCTTGTAGCCACTCCAAAGCATAATGTGAGAAGAATCACCTTCATCCCAAAAAAGGAAGGGGGGGGGGCACAGCAACAACCCACTCATAAAGGTGACAGTGTTTGTTGCTAGCCTCACTGCTTCCATTAGCACATTGGCACAAAGAGTATTTGAAATAGGGGGGAAAGAAAGAAAGAAAAAAGATTTCTTCTTGCCACTAATTTGTGTTTTCATGATTCATTCTCCTTGGCACAAAGAGCAGCATTAGAGGAGACCCATGCAGGGCTCAACTGATTAATGGCACTGACTCCCTTTGGAGAGATTTGGGGATGGCTTGCAAATGCAGCACATTAATTAGCGAGGCACAAGAGGCCTGATGCTACAGGATTCTGTGGCTCTGAACAGTATGAACATTGCATTGACTCTTTGGAAATTTTTGCCTAGAGCTTATAATACATCTCAAAAAAGTGCTGAGTTTTTTCCTTTTCTCCTCTGTTTTCCCCAATACCCTGGAAAAAGAAACAACCTTACTGAATTTTCGTCAAGCATTCTCCACGATTTTTATGGTGGTCACCATTCTACTCTGGCTTCCCAGATCATAGGACTTGATCCCTCTTTTCCTGGTAGGGTGAGGAGGAGGAATCTCAAGGTGAGAGTGCTACCTTGATGAGTGTGTTTAGATATTGTCCCCATTTGGTAGACTTTTTTTAAAAAAATGAATGCCATACTCTTTCTGATGCTTCATGTATTATGCTTTAGTGACATCACCAAGGGATGTCTTTTGTCACACTATGCTTGCAATATCTCACGGCAATCCAAATTCCACTCTTCCCATGATGACCCAGAATGATGCAAGGCTGGAAGAACTGAAAGGATGTAAAATGAAGGCAAGACTGCCAATGCAGTAGCAGCAAAAATGATAGACAGACAGACAGACAGACAGACACTATAGGGAAAAAGAAAGAAACTGTGCTATTACCACTGCTAATGGTGTGTCTCACATCTGTGAAACATATTGGATACATGATAATGTCCCACATCTGAGAAATACATTGGATCGCCACTCTGAGAAATCCCCACCCTTCCAATGTCTCTACCCCAGAACTGGCTGAGAATTTTGAAAGGCTATCTGCATACAAGCTCTAGTGTTTTTTACTCTGTAAAATGACAGGGATGTGATGTAAGAGTTTCCCTGGGCCAGAACATCTAAAAGCAAAAACCATAATAATAAAACCTTAGCAATCCTTTTATGGCATTTGACAAATAAAGTTTGCTTTGTGGGTACAAGAGACACTTAGTACAAGAGGCACTTAGTCTCTCAGCCCATTGTCACTTCTCCTAATGAAAAGAAATCAGCAGTTGCTTAACTCAACTAGTTTATTATTAACAGAAGATTCAGCTCAAAATCTACCTTGGTGAAGCTACTACAGAATAGTATGTAGTAATGAAGTGGTCATTATTATTTTTTCATATAAAATTAAGTCATAACTAACTGTCTGATGCAGTGGAACAACTGCCCCAGGCAACATAATGATGTGATTCCCTCTGTCCTAAGAGCCCTTCCCCACTTCTCTGGAGAGCATCTTTTTTGTATGCAACTCTCCAAAGCTGGTGAGTTCCCAAATGCTAGGCTCTGAGGGGATCCTCAGAGCCAGCTATTTTGCATAGGGTGCCCTGGGAGATTGCCCAGGACACTTGACCCTAGTGCCTTGTTCTAAAGATTGGTGTGCTAGCTGGGATTTTTGACAGCAGTCCTTTTTGCCGCCAGCACTCCACCTACCCTCTTCCTCACTCTCCCAAGTGAGATGGCCATGGACACGTCTGGTCACAGCAGCAACAATAGGAGAAGCTTGTTACCACACACATTGAAGGCAGAGTGAAAATGGGCGATGGTGGCAGTAGCACTGCAAGCCCTGCCTTGGACAAGAACAAGAGTTTGGGTCAGCCCAGCTTGAAATTAATAGGTTGCCCATCTATCTAGTTGGAAGCTCACGGCTATGACTTTTCCAGCCATAACTAGATATGTCAGGGACTGAAACTGGGACCCTGTAAGTGCAGAATAAATTTTGATGGGAGGTAAGGTGTAGGAAGGCACATGAACTGAAGCAGAGGGAAGGAGCTATTGCAAGCAATGCATTTTTCCTTCTTCTGTTCTTCCTGCATTCAAGTTTAACTAGGATATATTCTTCTAAAAAAAGAATATATCCAAGTTAAACTTGAATGCAGGAGGAAAAGAAGGAGGAAAATCCAGTTATGAATAGCCCAGATTGGAGCAGGCAGCTTTGGTGTATCTGGAGGACCATGACACTCTAGTGTCCTGGTATGGAAAAATATTCAAAAACGGTTGAAAAGGAGGTCTGCCAAGTATCGAGAAAAACTGATGCAGAAAACCCTAGGTGAGCAAGAATCTGCACAGTTTGGAACATATTCTTCATGAAAAAAGTGCACTGTTTGGAGTTTGGGTTTGTTTGTCTTTTGCTGTTTTCTAAGCAAAAAAAAAACAGTATTTCTGAAAAGAAAACAAGTTTCCTGTATACCCCCCCTTATTTTATATGCGGAAAACAACAATTCAGCCTATCAAATAGCATTTTGAACTTTCAGAAAAATATGTTTTCTGCACACAAAAAATAACATTTCTGCACTGAAAATAATGTTTTCTGTCCAGTAAATTTTGGCAGGGGGGTGTTACAAGAAAGCTATAAGCCTACTTCTGGTTTTGGAGGAAAAACAGGATTTTTAAAAAATGTTAAACCATGTGGGAAGGGCTGTGAATCATCTCTCCTGGAGGATCATAGGAAAAAGACAGTCTGGTAAGTCTGGAAGTGTCAAGGGCCACAAACACAGCCTCGAGGGACTCACTTTGCCCACCCCTGGGCTACGTGGACCATTCATTATAAGACAGCATCATACTCATATGCCTAACATCACAATAGTTCCCTTCCTGGGTCAAGTACAGCTGACCAAAGAGGGTGGAATCCTCAATGTTACAGACTGGGCTTATTTTTGATTGTATATAATAAATAGCCTAAAAGGTTACAAAAGAGTCTGCTCATTTTCCCATATAAATATCCTGAGAATCCAAGACTTAAGAATGCTTTAGTGGATTGTTGATGTTAACTCTGCCTTTTTAGTTTTCACCATCATAAATTGGATGGTCAGGTGGCCAGAAGGTGATATCGGGACCCCAGACAAACTACTGATTAGCTGACAAATGGTAAAGCACCCTCAATCCCTCAGTCTAAAGAAACAGGGGTGGGGAACCACACCTGTTTCATCAGGTCTGTCAAAACCTTGGGTTGGTTTATTGATGATGTAAGGCATTTCCCTCCCATTCAGAAATAAACACTGTATTATTTTTACATGTAGATTAATTTTTAATACAAGATGTTGTCAGAAGGAAGTTACACCTCTGTGACACTATGGGATTGGGGGGAGGGTATAAATTTGAATAAATAACATGCTCAGACTACATTAAACATTACATTTGACACAAATGTAATCTAAATTAGTTCTTCTCGAGTGGGTAACACAGTAGGGACATAATAGATGTGGATTGTTATGCATTTATCTACTGTAGATATTTACCATAATAGAAAGCAGTTGTTTTGCTTGTTTCTCTCACCGAGTAACTAAGCTAATGAAGTGTGTGAGTAGAGGCCATGGCCTGAAATGGGCAGTTATCTGGGGCTGTAATCCTAAATAGGAATTCAGGCATAGGCATTTTTAGAGAATGTTTTGCTTCTCTGTCATGTCTGAGTAATGGCAAAGCTTGGAAATGTTACGGGTTTTAATGAAGGGAAGGGAACTACAGCACCTCAAATTTTAAACACCTTCTCATTGACAATTCACTTGAAACCAACTTTTCCAAACTCTATACCCTCCAGCTGTCCCAAGTTGGCAGGGATAGTCTTGATTAACCCTATGCAATCCCACTTGTTCAGCTGTTTTTAAAATGTCCTGGTTATTCTCTCCACCACTCACTTTCCCCCTTCTGCTTACTTCACTCTCTGCAACCTTGAGTTCAAAATGCAAAAGTAGTTTGCACTCAGTACACTTAGCAGAGGGGAGAGGAGAGAAAAGGGTGGAATCCTGCCCTTCCCAATAGACTCAGGCTAAAACAAACTGCCACAGCCTTTCCTAACAGGTATGTTTTTCCTCATTAATAACTTTTGCCATCCTAACCACACTCTGATGTTGCTTTGCACATGTGTTCCAGTCTCCATCAGTGAAATTTTCGAGGGTACAAAATTCTGGAAAATGTACAACAGTCTGAGATACAAAGCCAGTTGTATCATTAGGCAGGGTGAGGTTACCATGTCATACCAATGATTTGGGGTGTTGTGGAAAAGCTGCAAAGTTTCAGTTATTTGCTTTGTTATTTTATACCCAGGGATGAAAGAGATCCCAGTGTGTTTTCCCCCCTTATATGCTAAAATAATTTGGTTAGGTTTGGGTATTATGCACTTTGTTTTGAATGATTGGCAGAGGGTTACTATTTGCCATTGTTACCTGGCCTTATAGCCTTACCTTCAATAATTCATAATCTGGCAATATTAGACAGTTTGTGAGGTCAAAGGTAGACCAGGCCAGCTATGAATAGGTTCAAGTGAAAATCACCCAAAGACCTAACGAAGTTGTCTCAGAAAGTCCCTAACCAAACATGCCCAGGATGAGATTAAGTAAATTCCCCACCCCCTTAGACAGCTGTTAGGGAGGAAGGTGCTAATCTCCCTTGGACACATCTGGCAGTGAGTCACACTCCAAAACTAACAGTGACCGGAAAACCTATTATCCCCATTCACCCCTGTAAATGTCTTTCCTTCACAACTTTTCCCATCCACAAAACAGAGGAGGCTATAAACCCATCAACCTTAATGTTCCAACCATTAGCAGAGTTTCTTTGTCTAACTGTGCAAAACTCATCCAAGCATTGTCTTATTCACAAAACACCTCTTATGGGTATGATATTGGGTATACCCTCAAATCATAGCCATATGCACACAGTTCCCCACATGCCATCATTCTGCCCAACTGCTGTGCAACCCTCAGCTCCAAGATGAATCTCTGTTCCCCAGAAAGGTAATTATAGCCCATTCCCCAAATTTGTTCCCCTATCCAAATACTTCCTCCCAATTCTTTGTTAGCCTTGTGTGTTCACTTGGGAATGTAGGTCCATGTGTGAATGCCTCTGTGATTATTTTCCAACAGAAAACTATTTTTAAAATATTTTGGCTTGCAGTCTTGTCAGTGAGTAATGGTATACCTAGGTGCAAATGTCCCATGAGATATCCAGCCTCTTGTAGCCATACCTTTGAGTAATTAAAAAAACCCAATTGAGTTTCATGAGTGGGTCCCCATGGACCCCACGCAATTCAGGTGACACCACTTTGTCTCAGGAAGCAAAACATCTTGGACCAGCCCAATTGGGTGAGTTATGAAACAAATGAGTAGTTAGAATGAAAGAGAAAATCAGGATCAGAAGATAAACCTGGAGGTACCACTACCAATAAAGGAACAGCCAAAGTCTGTCTGTCTGTCTGTCTGTCTGTCTATCTATCTATCTATCTATCTATCTATTTATCTATCTATCTATTTTCCTGGAGATGTCACCTTGTGCTGTCTAGGGACTGGTGTGATGTGTCTTCAAGTGATTTCCAAATCATGGCGACCCTAAGGCAAACCTATCATGGGGTTTCCTTGGCAAGATTTGTTCAGAGGAGGTTTACCTTTTCTTCCTCTGAGGCTGAGAGAGTGTGGGGTGGGGGGAGAGATTTAACCAGAGCTCTGAGTTGTTTTAGGGTGGGGAGAAGAGTTTTGTTTGTTTGTTTTAAACAGAAGTGGCTTCCAGGCTTGGGGAAAAAAGACCCCTCCTAAACCTTAATCACACTGGGTATGGGAGCTATTTGAGTTTCTATTTTGTAAAACAAAATTACAAGAGAAATAATGCACCAGTTGAGGAAGGGATCCACTTGTTAGATTTGTCTCCATAACTGATGTCACAGGAGCCCCCGAGGATGAAGGGAGTTGTAGCCCAAGATGCTGGGAAGGCATCAGGTTGGAGAAATTTCCCTCACATGGTGCTCCAGCTCAGCAGAATGGTTTTCTTTTAGTATGAGTCCCAATTCAGCTAAAAGTATATGTGCTTAGCAAATTAAATATGAAAAATGAATAATATAGTCAGGCCAGCAACCCTTGTGTTATTGACTTAGGAATTAAATTAAGCTCATTTCATGCTGTCCTGAAAATTCAGTATGGTATACTGAGAAGCACATGTAACCATACTGCGGAAAATGAGAATAGAAAAACTTGCCAAAAAGAGCTTTGTATCTCACCTTTCGCTGTCAACATTCTGAGGGCAATGAAGAGCTGATACTGATAACATAATTTAAAATTATTTAAATGATTTTACTACAGCTTTACCTTTAAATTAAAGCAGAGATTTCAGAGATAATATAGAATCCTAGGAACATCTGAAGAGGAAGGAGACACTACTATGGCTTTGATTGTGCTAGAATCATAGAATCATAGAGTTGGAATAGACCACAGAGGCCATACACAATCAAAGCACTCCTGACAGATGGCCATCCAGCCTCTGTTTAAAAACCTCCAAAGAAGGAGACCCCACCACAGAGGCAGTGCATTCCACTGTCGAATAGCTCTTACTATCAGGAAATTATTCCTAATGTTTAGGTGGAATCTCTTTTCCTGGAGTTTAAGTCCTAGTCTCTGCAGCCACAGAAAACAAACTTGCTTCATGCTCAGTATGACATCCCTTCAAATATTTAAACATGGATATCATGTCCCCTCTTAACCTTAGCTTCCCCAGGCTAAACATACCCAGCTCCCTTAGCCACTGCTCTTATGGCATGGCTTCCAGACCTTTTACCATCCCTCTCTGGACACACTCCAGCTTGTCAATGTCGCTTGATTTGAGCTAATTTAGAAAAACGTTTGCATCTCTTTAGAATAGTTTGCCTTAGTTTAAAGGAATTTCTTCCAGAAAAACAAGCTGACACAAAGGTTACACCAGGCATACCATGTTCCTCCCTCACACATAGGTGTTAGGGGCTATCAAAGAAAGGGGGCAAGAAACTGGGACAGGATTGGTTACATGAAGGAAGTCTGTACATAGCCAGTTTGAAATCTAGACTGGAAAGATAACCAAAACATCTGCTAGGATTTTTTTTTTTTTAGTTTGTTAGTTTAATGGAAATTTATCTCAACACATGTGCAACTTGGCAACTTTTAGGATACTATATTAGACTGTATCAGTGCCTTGTCAAATTTTAGGATATTATATTAGAGTGTATGAGTGATGAGCTCAAGGTCCTCATTTTATTCAGATTCTGGTCTGTCAGAGTGTGGAACAGACATGAATTTCTTTCAGTTGGATCCTTGATTCACTAGCATGACCTTCAAATTTTTCCTGGAGTGGCTGGGAGAAGCAATTGTATATCACCTCTTATCCAAAAGGAACTGAAGCTGAGCAGTATCATGCTGCCCCCATAACTTCTCATTCTTTTGTGAAGTGAGGAGCAGGACCTGCCATCCCATTAAGCAGAGTGAGACAATCACCTCAGGTTGGCAGATGCTGTGGAACCCCAGCTGTTCCTGTCATTTCCCTAGTAATTTCCTTCTCTTAGCATATAAAATTATGTGTGTCACACTGTCTGTCCTGTTCCCCTTAAACTTGCTTGTTGCCTTCAGGTGTGGAAGAGGTCCCTATCTCATTGCTGGTGTTGCTTCATGGAACAGAGGGTGTCATCTTGCTCTTTGCCCAATGCAGCAAAGTATCTTGGGTCAGCCCTGACAGGGAGCATGCAACACAGAAGCTTTACTACTCATTTTTTAAAAGGGAAAGAAACACTCGGAGTGTGGCGGAGTCTCCTTCTTTGGAGGTTTTAAAACAGAGGCTGGATGGCTATCTGTCAGGAATTATTTGACTGTGTATTCCTGCATGGCAGGGGGTTGAACTGGATGGCCCTTTGGTATCTTCCAATTCTATGATTCTATGTCAAAATTTGGTCAATGGGCAAATCAAACTCAGTATGCACAGTAACAAAAGCTATTGGGGTTTTCATATTGAAGATAAACCACTCTATGTACTCAATCAGTGCTACTCAAAGTGGTGGTCCCTGGACTAGTGCTGGTTCCTGAGCTATTGGGCACTAGTCTTTGGCAAATTTCCAGGAAAGAACGAAGAATTATACCCAATGGGCACAAATATACTGCTGGTGCCTGGCATGTTCAGGGGGGATTGCTGGTGCCCCACATCAGGTAGCCTGAGAAGCACTGGGCTAAACAACCAAGCCCTTTTCATACAGTGAGCAAGTGGCAACAGCACTCTTGTATCTTCCATAGTCAGGTAGCAGAGGGATCTCATCAGGTACAGTGTGGCATATTCTTGTGCTACTAAAGTGCTCCATAACAGGGCACAGCCTCTTTTATCTCCAAACTGGACCTCTCCAAGGAGGTGGGGCTTAACTAAAACTATATAAAGTTTGCCAAGGAATACCAGTCAGTTCCTGACCTGGGCTGGATAAACTTCTTGGTGTCTGAACAGATTTTTTGATGATTGCTCCATAGGAAGCTGTCTGTCAGCATAAGCTAAATGGGTTACAGTCTCAAACAGGGGTTTTCTACACAAGGAATCTTCTTCAACCTGATGATCTCCAGATACCTTGGATTATCTCACAATCCCTCACTGTTGCCTATGTCACCTGGGGGTAATGGGAATTGCAGTATATAATATCTAGAGGGCACCAAGTGAGGGAAGGCTTCTCTACACAAACATCTTATACTGGATTTATACCACTTGCTGGTATAAATAAATAACTAAGTCTAGGAAACTCTCAACAGTTCCCCCTCTTCCAAGCGGCTTGGAAAATGTAGTTCAGCTGTGTTGCTGAGTATTCTGTGCTGACTACAGTTGCCTCAGCAGACTTGAGACAAGATTGTAGATGATCAAGTAGAATGTAGTCCATGAAAGCTTATGCTAGAAATGTCTTTCCCCCACTTAGTCTCAAAATGTTGCTGGATTTGTTGTGTGCGTGTCTTTTTGTGCTGAAACAGCATAAATATTTAGTTATTTAGTAGTTTTGTGGCATATATACCCACTGCTATCTCCTTTCCTTAATATTAATCTTGGAATATGTTTTTTATGTAAAAAGAAAAAAAAAGAGAGAAAGCGAGATTGTGCTTTTAAAAAATCATCCAGAGGCATGAGACAGGGTGCTATCAGTTTGCTGATGACACCAAAATATATTTCTCCATGCCTTCAAAAACAGCCTCAGCTAAGGATAGTGTGTCTCTTCTGAATGAATGCCTGGAGGAGGTAATGGGCTGAATGAAGAAAAACAAATTGAAGCTAAATCCAGACAAGATGGGGGTGCTTACTATCAAGGGTCCTAACCTAGGTTTGGAGGTCTGTCAACCAGTCCTGGATGGGGTTACACTCTCCCTGAAAGACTAAGGACTTTATCAGATGCAGCAAAAATTGTGGGATTACATCATCATGGTAGCTATTGCATGATGTTGTTGTTATTCCATTCTTAAGCCATAAAAAACCTGTTGCTTTTAATTGATGGGTTAACCCATCAATAGATCATCAATAGTGTTTTTTGTAGTATCGCACGCATGCAAAATCATGTCCTGTTGTAATAGTGAGATTACAGTGTGAATGGGTGGTCCTCAGTGAGAAAACGTCTGGGTAAGAATGTGAAAACGAAGCATGGGATGCTCTTTTTATGAACTGTCCTTTTTAGTTCCAATGTTTTTTAGGTTTGTTTCAGTGCTTGTGTGTTTATTTACTTTGTTAATTTAGGTGTTTTGGGCATTTTAAGCACACTCACATTTTCTTGTGAGAACCACTGAAATCTTGCCGATACCGAACCGTGGAAGTAAACTCCTGTTCTTGAAGTGCTAGCGGTCATCATGTAATGATTCTGTGGTGGTTGTTTCATGTGATTACAGTGATGTACGATAGTGTTATAATGCCACAATGTTTCCGCTATCCACATCCGTGGAATTACAGTGTTTTTAGGCACTAGCCTGATACAGTCCTGAGTTTGCAACCTGGGAATGCTTCTAGATCTGTCGCTCCAAATAACAGCTCAGATAGACATGATGGCCGGCAGTGCTTAGTACCAGCTTTGGCTGTTATGCCAGCTGCGCTCCTTCCTAGAGATGGAGGACCTAAAGATGGTAGTCCACATGCTGGTAACCTCAAGGCTGGACTTTTGGAATGTGCTGTACATTGGGTTATCTCTGTCCCAAGTTCAGAAACTTCAATTGGTTCAAAATATGGCAGCCAGATTAATCACTGATATATCCAGGAGTGATCATATCACACCAATATTAAAATCATTCTACTGGCTCCCAATTAGCTTCTGGGCAAGTTACAAAGTATTGGTTATTACCTTTGAAGCTCTACATGGTTTGTGTCCAGGTTACCTATGAAATCAACTTCTTCCATATAATCCGCACTGTACACTTAGGTCTGCTGGAGGACATTTGCTCCAACCACCCAAGATTAGGATGGCAACTGTCACCCAGAGGACTTTTTCTTCAGCCTCCTCTATATATTGGTATAACCTGCCAGAAAAGATACGACAGCTGAATACACTGTCTGAATTTAAGGCAGCATTAAAGACCAGTGTCTTCTGGCAGGCCTACCCAGATGATTTTAAATTGTGAATTTGAAACTGTGTATTGATTGTTTTAAAATGTCTTAGGACTTTATCAGATGCAGCAAATATGGCATCATAATGATGCCTAATGAATGCAAAAGGGAGCCAATACCAGACAATGTTGTGCTATCACAATTATGTCTTGAAAACAAGGCACTCTTTTTTATTGTCAGGCCGGCAATAGATCAGCCATGGCAGTTTTTTTGCTGTGATTGCCAGCATGTGAAACTAAGCCCCATTCTGCACAATTCCAGCATCAAGGGGTGATTCCTGCCAGAACACTTCCTGGTGGGAACATGAAAACTAGCCATGGGATATGTTGCAGGCAAGTTTTTAAGTGTGTTTCAGTGCTTGTGTGTACATTTTGTTTTTTGAATTTAGCTGTTTTTAGAGTTTTAAGCACGCTTATGTCTTCTTGCAAGAACCTCCGAGATCACGCTTGGCAGTAAACGCAGAAGTACAAAGCTGATTTTTCACACAATCACGGCAACGTTTAATAGTTTGGGTTCTTTTGCCAGCCAAAAAGAAATGGTGTAAAATATGGTGCCAAAATAACATTTTTAGAGGCTTGTCTGATAAAGTCATTAGTCTTGACTATTGTTTTAAATTGATATATGTCTTTACCTGATATGTGTTTTAACTAACATTTTGTTTGTATGTTGATTTGTTGTTCCCAGCCTTGATGTAGGTAAGAAATTATTATTATTATTATTATTATTATTATTATTATTATTTCTTATCTACATCAAGTGATTAACAGTGATTTTTAAATAATAATTTATTATTATTATTATTATTATTATTATTTAAAAATCACTGTTAATCAAAGAATATGGCAGGCTGCTTTCATCATTCCACAAGTACTCAGTTGAATCTTGAATGTAATTAGGCATCCCTAAGCCATCTAAAATCAATGTGGCTAGGTGTGCCTAACTCTTTCCAGGATCAGGTGATGTGTATCTGTTTATTTTCTAGATCGTGCAGGAATAGTAAGTTCAATCTGCAGGAAAAAATTGTGTGTTGAAGCATTAATTATTCACTGTCCATTAACATCACATCAATGATTCAGGGGAGCTGTTTTTCTATTTTATTTGTACGGTACCTTCTTTTGGACACATCAGGTTCAAGGAACACCTTCATTTATAATCTTTCATTTAATGCTCTGAACGTTTCTAGGAAATGTAGGCTGGTTCATCGAAGATAGAGGAAAGAGTCATGGAAGGTTCCGTTCCTGCAAAATGAAAAGCCCCACAATTAAATTTCTGAATTTCTCTATTTCAACAGGCTCCCTTTCTGTCAAAGAAGCCTTGGTAACATTAATACCTCCAAAATCAGAAGGCAGTGAAAACAAACAATAGGGAGAACCAGTTTATAGTCAAATAGAAGAACAAATGTAAAGATAGTTAGAAAAATAAAGAAACACTAACCAAGCTACTGTTTTTTGTCTTTAATCAACAGAATGGCCAAGAAGGCTTTGGGCCAAAACAAAACATTTGAAGAGTACAATTAATTTTGAAGTGATGGATCTTCAATGGCAGGTGGTGAGGCAGTTAACTGGGCGAAACTGCCAGCAGCCACCGCATGGCAACTGAGGGGGAAGGGAAAATCCCATCCACATCTTTAAGCACTTTTCAGTGGGTGTGGAAGGGAATGTCAAACATATTTTCTGATTGGCTGGTCACCTTGGATTGGACACAGCAGACAACTGACTTCATCAGGAGTGACTATTTGGGATGGGGAGAATGTCTTTCTACTTTATTATTTTTAATAAGAATTTTGCATTTTTTAAAATTTCTTCCTATTTTGAATGGAAAGAACTTGAGAATTAAAAAATCTGAATGGGGAAGAAACCAGAAATGAGTGATTCAGACACTAAGGTCCAGGGTTTTGAGTCTGGAATGCTCTTGCTATTCCTAAATGAAGTACAATTGTTTAATTAATGAAACTTACATAAGTGCAAACTTAACAAATTGCCATTAATTCAGTGGGGGCTAATCTTATGATTTATACCATTTTACAATGAATTTATATATCCTCTTACTGAATTTTAATAGTGTTAGATTTATACATTGTTTAATTGTCTTTCAAATAACTTTTATAGTTATAGTTTTTATTGGTGTTTTTATGTAGTTTTAATCTGAATTGCTTTTAATATCTTCCAAGCCACCTAGTATCCCATTGTTAGGAGAAAGGCGAGATATAAATGAATAAAATAAATTAAGATTTAGGCCTGAGTGTTTACCTCTTAACATTTTGTGTCTCTGAGCCTTTTTTCTGTCCTTAATATGCAAACTGGGAAGTTGTCAAGTTCCTGAGAAATGAACTAAAATTTCTTCCCCTATGTGCACTGGCCAAGGTGATCACTATCCTGGACAAGTGGCTATGTTGATCAGTGAGTCCAATATGACAAAGCCTAACCAGTTTTCTGTACAAGGTTTTAAGTGACAACAGTCAGACACAGTTGCAAAATTAAACTCATTAAATAGAACAAATTAAATAAGCACCTAGCTTTATACCAGTTGTACACAAGGTAAAGACTCAGTTCCAAACAAAATTAACACTTTCACTTTGAACTCTTTTCACATTCTCAGCTCCCTAAAACCCATTTCAGATCTTTTCCATTCTTCTCCTCTTAGCCAACCCTCACTTTCTTTCTGACTGTCCTAACTCTACTTCATTATGCTGCTATCTTTAACAGACAAGTGTCTTTCCCCTGTAGGCCACCCTTCACAACATTCTGTGAAGTGGGATTGCCTGGTTCTATCCAGCTTCTCACTTTACAATCATCTGTAACACTTAAATGGCAGACAGTATAACAGATTCTACATAATTAAAACACCTGGCTAGTGTAAATGGAGGAGAATTTCTTTTCTGCTCATTTTAAAAAGAATTTATCAACATTTGCAACGTGCATATTTAAACACGAAGCTTCAAAAACTGCAGTGTGTGAGACCAACCCTCCTTGCTCAAAGCCCCATGTCTAGATAGATGAATCTCAGGGCTCATCTACATGAGCCAGGATATGCCGGCTTCCCTGGTTGCAGATCAGACCCATGTCTCCCCTGTTACCTTGACAAAATGGGCCAGAGTCCAGACAGGAACATCAGCCCTTCACTGCAGCCACTGCCATCACCATCTTCCTTGCCCTCCCAGCATCGAGGAAGCCAGCTGCATGTGACAAGCTTTGGTCATATGCTGTGGGACCCTTTTCTGGACCTGGAAGGATAAGGGCAACCAGCAGCTGGAGCAATGGGTTGGCCTGCTGGGACAGGTTCCTATGGACACATGGGGCCCACTCCATTTTTTTCCAGGAAGGTATTCCTGTCTGAACTCCAGCCTGTTTCATCAAGGTAATGGGGGAGACGCGGGCCTGACCCATGGCAAGGATACACCAGTGTAGATCTGACATATCCTGGCCCATGTAGATGAGCCTATCAGAGTAAAGTCAGTATTATTTTAGAATAATGTATTAGGCCCTACCCTGACTTGCCTCCTTCTGAACCCCATTTCTGCCCTGGGAGCCGTATTGACTGCCTAGTGTCAGAACGGGACAAATGCCTTGCATCGTATGGACCACATCTCTCTCAGATGGGACAAGCCAGGATAAACTGACTGTGTAGATAAGGCCTCGGTTTCAGTTTTTCCCACATTCACATTCATTTTTTAAAATCTCAACTTCTTTCCATTCTAAAGTGAATAAATTTGCGAATACTGTGCAGTGGCAGTCATTGGGTTCCATGTCAGTGGAGTGGTGAACCGACTCAGAGTTTAACAGAGCTATTCCAGACACTGAACATATTTTTGGAGGATAGTAATCAACATCTTGGACAGTTCTTAAAGGTTTATTTGGAGAGGGAGGGGGCTAAGCCTGTTAACTGCTTTCCTGACATGGAAACCACTGGTCACCACTGAAATTCTTATCATACAAACAAACTGAAATGGAATTCTCATGTTTCATGACCCTGGAGAAGTCATCTTTCCTTGTGGTATAACAGACATTCAGAACGGTTTGCTTAAGACCATTTAGAATTAATTTCAACAGGAGTCTACAAATAAGCCTCCCTATTCTGAGATGCCTCTGCAGCTTGTTCTACGTTCAAGGTAGTGCAGTCAGATGGTGGAATTCTATGGTTTAGATTGCAGACTCCCATTTGAGACTGCAAGCAAGGGGAGGAAGAGACCACCTTTTGATCACTCCTTTATGTAGAAAAATGTCCTTTCAAACAGAACCCATTCCCCCTTCAGTCTTTAGTGGAAGGAAGAGTCAAGCTTTTGATTGCTCCTTTATATAGAAAAATGCCCTTTCAAACAGAAAACATCCCCCCCTTCAGTCTTCAGTGGTACAGTCTATTCTACCCCTGCAAAATTTCATTTCTACCATTCCACAGACCAAGCTTGGCTGAAAGGTTCTTATCTGTTTGAATAGCTGTTACTGTCCATTCATTAAGTACACCACTTCCAAACTTCTCAGAAGTCCAGCACTGCCACCAGCATTGGCTTGTGCCTTCCATGTCAGCAGGATGGAGAATCTGCTCTAGATTTTAGTCTGAACTCTAAGGGAAATGGCATTTGGCACCTTGGATAGCTCCTTTAAAGTTCAAACTGAAACCTGGAACAGATTCACAACCCCACTAAAACAGAAGCCACCAGCCACCACTGATGGACACATACCTACTTAGGGCAAAACTATAGGTGACTTTACAGATTTAGCTGTAAAGGCAGTGATTTCTTTTCTCTTCAAAAGTGCAGGGAACCTGATCTAGCTTGAGAGCCAAGAGAAGTTTTCCCCCTCCCGTGCTGTTGCCCCAATCATGATAACTAACAATATGCCCCAAATTCATCTTGCTAAAAAGTGATATATAGTATTGTTACATCTCACCTTCTGAAATACAAGGAATCTGATGCAGAGAAGTTAGATTGCAAGGGGGTTCTGGCTCAAGATGACGCTCCCTCCCTGAGTCTGAGAGCGGTGGCCAAATGCACCTGATGGGCTCCTTCCTCAGCAGGACTTGATGGATGGTGAAGAGATATTCCAATCCTTTGAAGTCCAGCAAAGAAAGAAGCGGGAGTCTTGTAGGACTCAACACCTCTTACAGAGAAAATACAGATCAATGAAACACTTAGTGTCTCAGGGTCAGCCACCTAAAAGCATCACAGAAGCTACTGGGAGCCCTCATTGCTTGCAACCATACAGTCTCCCTGACTGGCTGTGCAATCTGTGCTTGGGCATTTCTTGGGATTCTTGACCTCTGCCCTGGCTATGTTTAACATCTTGTTTTACCCTTTTGGCATTGTTTATCTGGACAACTGTCTTGCTGAAACATCTCCTTTCACCTTTTGTGAATTTCCTAGATTACCCATGGAAGACCTGGACTGGTTTGACTCAACTGTACTTGCTTCCCCTGTAATGACCTGTCTCTCTGCATACTTGCTGTCTGCAGTCATAGGGCATATATGAAAATAAATGAATCACTGATATTGGCAACACTAATGGCTTGCGCAGGGGCTGACTCAGATTGGGAACACAGCAAAATGCAAAGGATTAAACTCTTCCCTTTTTAGAATCTCAATACAGATATAATAATAATAATAATAATAATAATAATATTTATTTATATCCCGCCCCTCTGCAAACAATCGGGGCGGCTTACAACAGTCTCTCTCTCTCTCTCTCTCTCTCTCTCTCTCTCTCTCTCTCTCTCTCTCCCTCCCTCCCTCCCTCCTTCTCTCTTTCCAGCCTTTCACCTCCAGATGTGCTGGATCTTTTCCTACTCAGGCTCTCTCAAGGCACTTTACCTGCTACAACACCTGCCCTCTAATATCTCACAGATGACATCTGGCACATGTGTGGCCAAGCAGTATTAAAGTGTCAACAAGGTGGTAAAAGTTATTAATGAGGAAGAACAGACAAGCTAGGAGAGGCTGGAGCAGTTTGCTTTTGCCTGAGCCTATTGGGAAGGCAAGAGTCTACCCCCTCCTCTTCTTTTCCCATTGCTGAGTTATTAGAGCACAAACTACTTTTGCAATTTGAACTCACTTCGCGGCAGTTGAAGCAAGTGGAAGACAAAGGAGGAAAGTGGTAGGAGGAGAGAAAAACTAGGACATTTAAAAAAAAACAGCTGAAAAGAATAGAGCAGCAGAAGATTAATCAAGATTTGCCCTGTTAAATTGGGACAATTGAAGAGTATGATGACAACATCTTATGGAATCCTGGGATTGGCAGTTTAAGAAGCAGCATTTAGAATTCTCAACCAGAGAGCTCTAGTGTCTTGCCATACTACAAACTCCAGAATGCTATAGGATGCAGATAAATTGCAATCCTAGTGCTATAATTGTGAAAGGGACCTCAGGAGCATCAGCCTTATTCTGACAGTCAAGTAACTAAGCCGGAGGGATGGGGGAGCAGCAAACAACAGGCTCTTTGCTTTCCAGTGATGACAGAAGCCAGGTGCTCCAAATGCTGTCAAATCCATCCCATTGTCCTCAACCCACATATAATAACAAAATGAGACATTTCTATAACATGTTTAGGAGTTTTCAAAGCCGTTACTTTGCATATCATCATAGTCTAACAGCACTGGATCGATGCATATAGCAAGGAAGTTCTTGTTGAAACCCTTTAAGCCTGTTCTTCACTGACAGTTACCTGAGTTATCATCAAACAGTGTTTCATGACAGAACAATGGAAGTCTAAGATAAATGCAACTAAAACAAGCAATTCTCGTCACTGGTTCTAAGGATATGGACGGGCGGGCGGGGGGGGGGGTTACACCTGACAAGGGTTTTGTTGTGACAGGCCAAGGACTTGCCAGGCCCTATGAGGATTTTCACCTTCAGCGTGAAAGTGCTTCACTACCACAGTCATATTTCCTATAATATACAAAGTCTTCTCAGAACTAGCATCTTCTCCCTTTCTCTAGCAAAACACAGAAACACAAAGCAACAGGCAGATTCATTTTTTAAAAGATGCAAATAACCTTTTCAGTAGGCTTGCTGTGGTTTTTTTTCCAGGCTGTGAGGCCATGTTCTGGAAGAGTTTCTTTCTGATGTTTCACCTGTATCTGTGGCTGGCATCTTCAGAGAATGGTTGGGTAGGAGTGTGTGTGTGTGTGGGGGGGTGTTATATACTGTGAGCCCCTGTTGGAGAGGATGTGTTGTATTTGAATGGCTAGTGCCAGGATCATTTACATATCCTCTCCAGCAGGGGCTCACAGTATATAATCCCCCCCCACAGTCCTACCCACCCATTCTCTGACGATGCCAGCCACAGATGCAGGCGAAACGTCAGAAAGAAACTCTTCCAGAACACGGCCTCACAGCCTGGAAAAAAAACCACAGAAAACCTATGGATGCTGGCCATGAAAGCCTTTGACTTCATAACCTTTTCAGTGTTACTACTTTTAAGAGTCCATGCAACAAGGCAGCATCTACCACGGTTTTAAGCTTTGTGCATTTACAAAAATGTGTAAAAACCAGACTTGATGATGTGCAAGATCTCTTTGGTCCAGAGGAGGGCGACTAAAATGGTGAAAGGTCTGGAAACCATGCCTTATGAGGAGAGACTTAGGGAGCTGGGTATGTTTAGCCTGGAAAAAAGACAGTTAAGAGGCGATATGATAGCCCTGTTTAAGTATTTGAAGGGGTGTCATGTTGAGGATGGAGCAGGCTTGTTTTCTGCTGCTCCAGAGACTGGAACACGGAGCAATGGATGCAAGCTCCAGGAACAGAGATTCCACCTCAACATTAGGAGGAACTTTTTGACAGTAAGCGCTGTTCGGCAGTGGAACACACTCCCTCGGAGCATGGTGGGGGTCTCCTTCCTTGGAAGTCTTTAAACAGAGGCCGGATAGCCATCTGTTGGGGATGCTTTGATTGTGATTTCCTGCATGGCAGAGGTTGGACTGGATGGCCCTCGTGGTCTCTTCCAACTCTACAATTCTATGATTCCTCCAGATGGGGCAAATTCATTGGGAGGTTGCAGCACTTGCTGCTGTAGTCCTCAGGGTTTAAAAAAAAAACGTTTCTGGTGTCCTAGATTTTCTACCAATTCTCAGCACTAGGTGCAACATTTTATTCCCATACTTGAATGGGGTTTTTTTAATTCTGAGAAATATCACAACAATATGTTCCATTTTCTTCAAACCACAGGACTATCTTAATAAAATTTGACCCTTTTGAACAAGAAAGCTAGAGATTTAAATCAAGAGAGATGGTTCTTAAGGAAGGCAAAGATCTTAATTGGTTTGCTTATATACAACTTAAGTTGAGACTTAATCAAAATAAGAGAAATGCAACCATAAAGGTTAGAAAAAATGAGTTTTATTTAGAATTGTGTAAAGACAATTAGTAGGTAATTTAAAAGGTATATAAATGGGTGCTGAAGCTAGAGAAAGAAGATGACCCTGTGAAAGTGTACATGATAAAATGGACCCAAAATTTGGGGCATAATATCCATAAGAATGTATGGGGGGAAATGTGATCCAAAGATATAAAATTTACTTTGTTGAGTAATTTAAAGGAAAACCTGTGTAAGATGATGTGCAAACTCCAAATAAGCTTTCAAATTTTTTTCCAGAAAGTGTAAAACCAATGCTGAGGATATCAAGATAAGGAGAGCTTCTTTTTTCATAAATAAAACTTGTAAGAAGGCAAAAAGCTACTGGTCTGAGATTTAGATGTTACTCCTAGAAATTTTAAAGGTAGATGTTGTAATGTTACCCGAAATGTTTTGGTTGGGCATTATGGACAAAGAACTGGAGAGTAAATATCAATTATTTCTTCAAATTAAGGTATTTACTTTGTAGTTGTTTCTTGCCATCATGTCAACTTCAACTGATGGTGATTCTATCAGTGAGAGATCCCCAGTCATAAACTACCTTGCTTAGGACTTGCAAACTCAGGACTGTTGTTTCTTTGACTGAGTCAATACACCTGCAGTGCAGTTTTTCTTTTTTCCTATTGTCTTCCATTTTACCAAGTATTATCATCTTTCCAGTGAGTCACATCAGCTCAGGATATGTCCAAAGTACAACAGCTTCAGTTTAGTTACCTTTACTTCTAGTGAGAGTTCAGCCTTGATTTGCTCTAAGACCCATTCATTTGCATTTTAACAACCCATGCTATTCATATACCGTATATTCCGGTGTATAAGACGACTTTTGAGCACTCAAAAGTGCCCTCCAAAATCGACAATAGTCTTATACGCCGGATATACTTTGCTTCACCTGCCTGCCTATCTCCTGCCTCTTCGCAAACGGAGCGAAGAGGCAGGAGATGGGGCAGGGGGGTGAAGCAAAGTGCTCCTCCCTGCCCCCCACCCCACCCGCGCATCCACCCCCCCGCCCACCCCCCGGCGCATCCACCCCCCCTGCCGAAAGCCGCGGAATTGTGGCTTTCGGGAGTGGGGGTGGCTGGGAAGCCCTCTCCTCCCTGCCCCCCGCCCACCCCCGCACATCCACCCCCCCTGCCAAAAGCTGCGGAATCGCAGCTTTCGGGAGGGGGGGTGGCTGGGAAGCCCTCTCCTCCCTGCACCCCACCCACCCCCCGCACATCCACCACCCCCTGCCGAAAGCTGCGGAATCGCAGCTTTCAGGAGGGGGGTGGCTGGGAAGCCCCCCTTCCTGCCCCCCGCACATCCACCCCCCTGCCGAAAGCCGTGGAATCGCAGCTTTCGGGAGGGGGGGGTGGCTGGGAAGCCCTCTCCTCCCTGCCTCCCGCCCACCCCCCGCACATCCACCCCCCCTGCCGAAAATCACGGAATCGCAGTTTTTTGGGGGGTGGCTGGGAAGCCCCCCTCCCTGCCCCCCGCCCATCCCCCGCACATCCACCCCCCCTGCTGAAAGCCGTGATTCCACAGCTTTCGGGAGGGGGGTGGCTGGCAAGCCCCCTCCTCCCTGTCCCCACCCACCCTCAGCCCAGCCATCCCCCTTGCCCAAAGCCTCGCTTTGGAGAGGGGGGGTGGCTGCGAAGCCCCCTCCCCCCAGCCACCCCGCCACCCTCCGCCCAGCCACCCCCTTCCCCAAAGCCACGCTTTGGAGAGGGGGGTGGCTGCGAAGCCGCCTCCGCCCATCCACCCATTCACCCTCCGCCTACCCACCCCCCTTCCCCAAAGCTGCGCTTTGGAGAGGGGGGGTGGCTGCGAAGCCCCCTCCCTCCACCCCCCCCAGCCAGCTGGCCATCCCGCATTCCCCAACCCACCAGGAGACTGGGCAGCCTCCTGTGGGTTGGGGAATCGCGGGAGGAGGGAGCCCAGAAGGAGGGATGGGGCTGTGGAGTTAAATCCCTAGATTCACTCCCTCTCCCTGGTGGGGAGAGGGGGCGAATCCTGGGGTTTGGTTCCACGGCCCCGCATCCTCCCTATGGAGCCAAATGGGACATGTTTGCCCCTTCTCCCCACCTTCAAGGAAGGTGGGGAGAGGGGGCAAATCTAGGGGTTTGCCGTGGCCGCCCCCGCTACCCCCGCCTTGGTCCCCTTCGGAAGAGCCAAGACGGAGGGAAGGGGGCTGCTGAGGCAAACTGGGCATTTTCACCCCTTTCCTCCACCTTCGAGTCCAGTTTGACTGGAAGGTTGAAGAGAGGGGCAAATGTTGCCCTGCCAGCTGATCCTGTTCGCTTTCCCAACTCAGGAGGAGATCCTCATGAGTTGGGAAACAAAGAGGATCAGCTGGCAAGGCTCCCCCTGCCAGCCAAATTGGGGGGGGGGTCTTATCTGGCGAATATATGCCTAGGCCTAGATTTTTGGCTGGAAATTGGGGGGGGTCTTATACGCCCAGTCGTCTTATACGCCGGAATATACGGTAACTCTTCTCCAAAACCACCTTTCAAATGAATTTATTTTCTTCCCGTCCATTTTCTTCACTGGCCAGTTTTCACAACCATACATTTGAATCAGCAGTACTGTGGCCTGGATGATTCTGACTTTGGTATTTAATGATATGTCTTCACTCTTGAAGATTTAAAATATTTCCTTCATGGCTGCCTCTCCAAGCCTTAGTCATCTCTGACTCTTTGAATGCGATCTCCATTTTGATTAATGACTGAGCTAAGGTATAGGAATTTTTAAAAAACTATTTCAATGTCTTTATTACCCACTTTGAAGTTATGTATTCAACTTTAACCCTGCTATTGCACTTTCTTCCTTAAGTTCCAATAGTAGTCATTCCAAGTTTTTGCTATTTTCTGCAAGTTATATGATGTCATCTGCATATCTAAAATTGTTGGGGTTCCTTCCTCCAGTTTTCATGCCTGTTGCCTTTGAGTCTAATCCTGCTTTCCAGATGATATGTTCTGCATATAGGCTAACCTTAGAGGTGATAAAATGCAGACTTATCTGATCCCCTTGCCAATGGGAAACCATTCCATTCTTCCATATTGTGTCCTGACAGTGGCCTATTATCCAGAGTAGAGGTTATGCATTAGGATAAACAGATGTTGTGGCACTCCTATTTCTTATAGAGCAAACCACAATTTTTCCTTATCTACAGAGTCAAAGGCTTTGCTGTAATCTATAAAGCACAGGCTGATTTTCTACTGAAGTTCTATGGTGCAGTCTATTATCTAACTTATGTTTGTAATATGATCCCTAGTGCCTCTTCCTTTTCTGAACCCAGCTTGGACATCTGACATTTCTTGCTCCATATATGATAAAAAGCCTTTCTAATAAAATGTTGAATATCACTTTGCTTGAATGGAAGATCACTGCAATAGACTGGTAATCCCCAGGGTCCCCTTTCTTGGTGTTTGGAACACATATCCAACATTTCTAATCTGTGGGCCATTATTTTGTTTTGCTTTCCATATTTGTTGGCAGGTTTTGTTAGAGTTTGAATGGATTTCATCTGTATAGCTTGAAATAACTCTATTGGTATATTATCTGTTCCTGGTGATTTATTTCCCCCAAGTGATTTTAGAGCCTTTTCCATTTTACTTTCTAAGTTCATTATTAGGAATGAATAAATCTGTAAATTTTGGTTTCCTGCCATTTCTCATTTTTCTAACCTTATATTAATAATTTGTAATTGGTAACGATTTGGAATTTTTGTTAGGTTTCATGAACATTTGTATACATCTCTGTGCACATTTCACATGAACATATGTTACAACCAAGTTTCCTAATCTAATTTTTGACTATTCTTTTTTACTCATGTATGCATTTATGTGTGCAGTTTCTATATGTATTCTTGAATGCACTGTATCCTTGTACAATTTCATTGCAAAATCTGGAGAAGTGAGCATTTTGAACAATAAGTTTCAGTGAGTTTCAGTGCACAAATGGGCTCAAAAGTATGAAATTAAATAAATCTGCATTAAAATGCAAGCAGACAAAATTTCTCCCATATCCCTGTTAATGACCATACTTCATCTCAGTAATCTTTGCAATGAGAATAAATAGGAAAAGGGCTCATTGATCAAGAGCACTGTTTCTTGGGGCCTTATTTATTGTTAAAAATATACCACTTTGGCTGCTGACACATAGCAAAAGTTATGCAGTTTGACACTGCTTTAACTGCCATGGCTCAATGCTATGGAATTCTGGGATTTATAGTTTTGTGAGATATTTAGCTTCTCTGACAGACAACTCTGGTGTCACAACAAACTACAAATCCCAGGATTCCATAAGATGGAGCCATGGCAGTTAAAGTGGTGTCAAACTGCATTATTTCTGCAGTGTGTCAGCAGCCTTTGTCTCCCTGTGAGAAATAGCTCCCTAAATTTGGCCCAGTCTGGCAAAGTTTTTGAAATCAAGGGTTAGGAAACTAGCCTATATTACCCTAGTGAGAAAATAAAAATAGGTTTGCCTTCTTTTGAGAGAAATTTCCATGTTTAAAGCATTGACTTGGTTTCTTATGCACCAGCTCCCTCTAGCACCATATTTAGCTCAGTCCTTTCACTGCAATACACATTCCTTTTGAGAACAGAGAATGTTTTAGTTTATTATGTGGTGGTGGGAATATATCTGTAAAAGTTAACACAAACCATGGGGACAGCTTTTAGAAATGCCATGTAGATTCAATTTACCTTTCTGGTTATTCAACAGCTAGTTTAAAAATGGCACAAAATACTTTTTTTTTTTTCTCACAGATGGGCTCTCCATGCTTCACAAACCAGGTAGCTGCCATTCTAAAAGCAACTTAGAAAAGCTTTCACTCAACAATAGCTGTCTAGAGGGAACCATTTTGTGAGGAGCAGTGGCTGACATGGTGGATCAGCCCCCACCATTTTATTTCTCTCCATTCTACTGCAAGGCCTCAATATCTTTTTTTAAAAAATATATATTTTTATTCATATTTTCAAACATTAAAAACATTCATACATTCACTCAATTAGTTATTAATACATACACTTTAGACAGGTTCTACATAGCACAACCTGTTTATGTTTCACATTATCTCATGTTACATATTCCACAATTTCCTATTACACACTTCTCACATTACTTCCTTGTTTCCTTTTTAACCATATTGTTTAGCTTATGCATTAATTTCCCCTTTTTTTACCATCAATCTCAATTCATCTCTGGTTTCCTTCGTTTTGTCTCTAATAATAATTTTTTCCAGTTCTCTCTTATATCCCAATCTATCTTCAATCTCAACACCACTCTATTTTCCTTCGTTTTGTCTCTAATATATATATATTCAGTTCTCTCTTATATCCCATTCTATCCCCCATCTTTCTTTCCAGATGGGTTTTAGAATCTCCCATTCTTCCAAACCTTTTTGAGTTTTCTTCTCATCTATCCACATCGTAAGTCTATCCATTTCAAACATATCATGGAGCTTCTTTAACCATTCTTCTATCGTTGGTATTTCTTGTGTTTTCCAATATTTAGCATAGGTTATTCTTGCTGCTGTCACTATATATGATAATACCTTCCAGTACTTCATTTGTAATTGTTTGACTATCTTATGGAATAGGTTAAGCAAGTAAATCTCTGGGTCCAATGGAAAATTTGTTTCAAATATTTGTAATACTGTTTTATGAATTCTTCCCCAGAATTTAACTGCTTTGTCACATTTCCACCACATGTGCAAATATGTGCCTATGGCTTTCTGACATTTCCAACATTGATTCATCATATTTTTATATATTTTTGCTAGGTTTGCTGGTGTCAGATACCATCTCATCCACATCTTATACATATTTTCCCTTACGTTATAGCTTCTTGTAAAGGTCAAACCTTTTCCCCATAAGCCTTCCCAGTGTTCCAATGGTATCTCATAACCAATATCTTGTGCCCATTTTTTCCTATAGTGTTTTGTATTTTCTTTTTCCAGTTTTAATTTCATTAATAACTTATATAGTTTGGATAAACTCTTTTTGTTATCTCCCTGAATAATTTTGTCAAATTGTGTTCTTTGTGTCTCTATGCTCACAAGTTTTTGATCCATCTTGAATTTTTCAAGTAGTTGTTTATATAATAGCCAGTGGCATTCCTTGTTATCCGCTTTTAATTCTTCCTGGGTTTTCATTTCATATATATTTCCTTCCTTTTTCAATATATCTTTATATGTCAGCCAGGTTCCTTTATATATATCTTCTCTTTTATAAAACGCTTCATGATTCGACAACCATAAAGGCATTTTCGTATAAAGTTTCCTTTTGAACTTTATCCAAGTCCTTAACATTGCTGCTCTAATATAGTGGTGTTTGAATTCACTATGCACTGTTGATTTATTGTGCCACAGATACACATGCCAACCAAACCTAGTGTTAAATCCTTCTAATGTTAGCAATCTGATGTTTCCTAATTTGATCCATTCTAATAACCAAGTCAGTACGCTGGCATGATAATATAATTGAAAATCCGGTAATGTTAAACCTCCTTTTTCTTTTATCTCTGTCAATGTGTTCCAATTTATTCTAGGCTTTTTGCCTTTCCAAATATACCTTGATATATCTTTTTTCCATATTTCCATCACCTTATCATTCCTTGGTAAATTTTGAAACAAGTATAACATCTTTGGTAACACAATCATTTTGATTGATGATCTTCTTCCCAATAACGATAAATCTAGCTCTTCCCATTTCTTTAAATCTTTCTTGATCTCACTCCAAATTTTACCATAGTTATTCTCAAATAATTCTAAATTCTTACTTGTGATAATAATACCTAAATATTTGATTTTCCTCTCTATCTTAAATCTAGTTATTTTTTCTAGTTCTTGTTCCTCTTGATTTCTTATATTTTTTGTTAACATCACCGTTTTATCTCTATTTACTTTTAATCCTGCCAGTTCTCCATATTCTTCAATCACCTCTACCAATCTCTTTATGCTTTCTTTTGGATTATCTAATATAAAGACTAAACCGTCTGCACGCCTTATATTTGTACTCTTGTCCTTTCCACTTCCACCCCTTTATTTGTTGATTTATTCTTATTTTCCTATTCAATACCTCTAGGATAATGATAAATAATAAGGGGGATAGTGGGCAACCTTGGCGCGTTCCTTTTTCAATTTTGAATGGCTTGGTCTTTTCACCATTAATTATTACTTGGGCTTCCTGATTTCTATAGATCTTACTTATCCAATCATAAAAGTTTTCTCCTATATTCATTTTCTTTAAAACTTCCAGCATGAACTCCCATTTGACATTATCGAATGCTTTTTCCACATCCGCAAAGATCAATAATAATTCTTTCTCATTATGTTTTTCATAGAATTCTATCAAGTCTAGGAGTACTCTTATGTTATCTTTTGCCTGTCTGCCAGGAAGGAAGCCACTCTGGTCTTCATATATCCAATTTTTTAGGACTTTCTTGACTCTTCCTGCCAATATATTCGCAAATATCTTGTAATCTATGTTCAAAAGTGATATTGGCCTATAATTTCCAGGAAGTGTTAGATCTTTCCCCTCTTTCGGTATTAATGATATATCTGCTTTACCCCATGTGTCTGGGCATTTTCCTCTATTTATATTATTTAATAGTCTACATAGTGGATCCAACAATTCTTCGAATACTTTATAATAAAGTACTGAGAAGCCATCTGGGCCAGGAGCCTTACCCGTTTTCATTTTCCTTATTGCTTCCCTGATTTCCAGTTTTGAGATTTGTTTATTCAAATCGTTTTTTTGTTCTTCTGAGATTTCAGGTATTTTTTCTTTTTCCAAATATTCCTTCATTTTACTCTCGAACTCTTTTATATTTCCATGTTTTTTATATAATCTGGCATAATATTGTTCAAATATTCTAATTATATCTTTCTGTTTAGTATACCTTCTTTGTTCATCTCGTATTTCTGTTATTAACTTTCTCTCTTTCTCCTTCTTAAGCTTCAATATCTTGACAGGTATGCAGAGAGAGGGTGAGGGCAGAATTTTTTTCACAATCTGTAGTGTTTTTCTGGAATAGCATTTACTTGCTTCAGTAAGATCTAAAAAGGAAACACAACTTCCCCAAGAAACCCAGACATAAACAGAGTTTGCTGACCAATCATGGAATAATGAGACCAGTCACAGAAAACTGGATCAAACAGGACCACCTTATTTAACTTAAAATTTATTTAAGCTGTGGGGAGATCAACCTAGTCCGAGGGCAATCCAGTTATTGGGTTGTTCCCTGGCCAGCCATCTACTAGGAGGCAGACCCAAGGCACCCTCCCCCAAGTCACAGAACTTAGAGTGAGAGCAAAACCCTAAGGTCCACCTCAAGGGTAGATTCCTTCTCCACCTCCAGGTTACAGGACCTAAAAAGGAAGTTCTAGAACCCTACCCTTCACCAAAAGGAGGACAAAGAGTTCACCAAAACTCTTAACTTTATCTCCCCTCATTACCTGCCAAGTGATTGTGTATTTAAAGACACACCCAGAGCCAATGATCAAAGTGACCCAGATACAGTGTGGGGTATGCAAAAATCCCAGGTAAAAGGGAGAAAATTGCTACCCAGCCCTGAAGCAACAGCAATGCTCACACTGCACTGGAGTCAGGAGGGTGGGCCAAAAACAATGTTTAAAGAGGCTGTGAAGGGATGGGGGGTAAACAGATATTTTAAAGCCTCTGGCTCCCTCCCCCCACAAATGCACAGTGTCACTGCACCTGACACAAATAAGCATTGGTTTCTCCTCCATGGAGGCCATCAAAGAACCCCTCCACTGCAGTTCCTTGCACCATGCAGTTCTGTAGTCACATTCTTTGAAAGGATAACAATTGCCAGGATGCTCAGGATGGGGAATTCTGGGAGCTTTAGACAATTTATGTAACTTTGCCAAGCTTTGGAAACAAGAGAAAATTCACACAAAAATTCACTACTACCCAACTCCACTAAATCTCTCATTCCCTTCTATATCACAGTTCTCTCTAAAATCCCAGGCAATTACATGCAGTGGTCAAAATCCTACATGCATTTAGAGTAGCACAAATGTACACCAGCAGATTTACATTGGATGGCATGGTTGCACAGCCATTTGTCTGATGGCTTCAATGGCCTTGCATTCACCCACTGTATAATAAGTTGATAAGCTCCTTACCCACTAAGTCAAAAGTGAGGGGGATGTTTATGAAATGTATGGCTGGCTAGGGACCACACTTAATGCAACTTCTGAGAAAGTGCTTGAGGAAGTGTCACTTCCACAGATATTTTTATATGACTGTAGCATCCCAACAGGACTCTACATATTATGTTATAAATTCTCTTATTGCTATAATTGCTATAATTCCTTCCCTACTTTTATCGGAAAGCACTTCGTATCCACATGGAGGAAGAAATATGTTTGCTCAGCTGCCCTGTCCATCTTCCCACTGCTCAAAGATCTGAAAAGGAGCAATTATGTAAGTCCAGGGGCCCTTCCATACTACACCATTATAGAACTATGATTCCACTTTAATTATTATGGCAGCATCCTTTGGAATCTTTACAGTTTTGGGAGGTATTAGAGCTCTCTGATGGAGAATTTTAAATATTCTGCTCTAAACTGCAAATTTCAGGATTCCGTAGGATATTACCATGGCAGTTACAGTGGAATCAACAGCCAGTTTCCAGATGCAGCAGTACAGAGACTTCTTGAAAAATCCAACCATCTCCACATAACAAAGGGGTCCGTGGTCTCATAAAGAAAAAAGGACATGCTGGATGCCAGAGTCTTTGCCTTACTGCTGCAAAAGGATTTTAATTTTACTGTCTTTTGTCTCAACTCCACTTGGCCAGGAAATAGGAGTGGTCTCTGCCTGCATGAGACCCCTCACCTGAACAACAACACAAGTAACATCTCAAACAGCATGTAGGCCTGTGACTCCAACATCAACACTTTTTTTCTTTATTATTTTAACATCTGTTGCCTGATGAAGAAGCCAGTAGAGGTCCAAAAGCTTGCATCATGTGTTTTGAAATTGGTCAGCCGATAAAGGTATCACTTTTTGTGGAATTTGGCTTTTGTTTGAATACAAGGCAACAAGAAGAAGATGGCCAGACAAGCACCCCCTTACCTAAATCCCACCTCCCCATGCATGAAACCAGGACAATGCATGCTGCATATATTTCTCAGTTGCTAGGATTTAGCTTACATGGGATTCAAGCCACCATGAATCTATGCTGGGAGACAGAAGAGACATTAAAATCATAGAATCATAGAGTTGGAAGAGAGAGACCACAAGGGTCATTCAGTTCCTTAAAAACCTCCAAAGAAGGAGACTCCACCACACTATGAGGCAGTGCATTCCACTGCTGAATAGCTCTTACTGTCGGGAAGGTCTTCCTAATGTTTAGGTGGAATCTCTTTTCCTGGAGTTTGAGTCCATTGCTCTGTGTCCTAGTCTCTGGAGGAGCAGAAAACAAGCTTGCTCCATCCTCAGTATGACATCCCTTCAAATATTTAAACATGTCTATCATGTCCCTCTTAATCTTCTCTTCCCCAGGCAAAACATACCCCACTCCCTAAGCCGCTCCTCATAGGGCATGGTTTCCAGACCTCCCACTGTTTTCATCACCCTCCTCTGGACATGTTCTAGTTTGTCCATAACCTTCGGGAATTGTGGTGGCCAGAACAGGACACAGTATTCCAGATGAGGTCTGACCAAAGCAGAATAGAGTGGCACTATTACTTCCCTTGATCTAGACTCTATACTCCTATTGATGCAGCCTAGAATAGCACTGACTCATGTTCAGTTTGTGGTCCATGAAAATTCCTAGATCCCTTTCGAATGTACTGCCATCTGACCAGGTGTCACACATACTATATCTGTGCTTTTCATTTTTATTCCCCAAGTGTAGTATCCTACATTTCCCCCTGTTGAAATTCATTTTGTTAGTTTTTGCCCAGCTTTCTAATCTGTTCAGGTCATTTTGAAATCTGATCATGTCCTCTAGGGTATTAGCTACCTCTCCTAATTTGGTGTCATCTGCAAACTTGATAAACATACCCTCTATTCCCTCATCCAAGTCATTGATAAAGATGTTGAATAGCACTGGGCCCAGGACAAAACCCTGTGGCACCCCACTGGTCACTTCTCTCCAGATGAAAAGGAGGCATTGGTGACTACCCTTTGGGTTCGGTAGCTCTGCCTTTTCTCTGTCCCCTGTTAGCATTTTGCCACCTTCTCCCTGCAGTGGTTCAACCACTTCCTTATTCTTCCTTTTGCTACAGACATATCCAAAAAGCTCTTTTTATTGTTTTTAACCTCTCTAGTAAGCCTGAGGTCCATCTGTGCTTTTGCTTTTCTGATTTTCCCCCTACATGAGCTGGCTATTTGTTTGGATTCTTCTTTGGTGATTTCTCCCTTTTTCCATTTCTTGTACATGTTCCTTTAAGTCTTAGCTCAGTTGAAAGTTCTTTAGACATCCATACTGGTTTCTTTAGACACCTGCCATTTTTCCTCTTCATTGGAACTGTTTGAAGTTGTGCCTTCAATATCTCAATTTTTAGAAACTCCCATCCATCATGTACTCCCTTCTCTACTAGTATTCCTGACTATGAGATCACCCCCAATAATTCCCTAGGTTTTCTGAAATCAGCTTTCTTAACGTCTAGAAGACATGTCTGACTATGCTTGGCCTCCCCTTTCCTATGTCTAACAAACTCCAGGAGAATATCATAACTCCCAACTAAGGATCTCACCACTTCCACCCCATTAAACCAGTCATCTCTGTTGGTTAGGATCAGATCTAAAAGAGCTGATCCCTTTGTTGCCTCTTCCACCTTCTGGACAATGAAATCGTCTGCAAGGCAAGTGAGGAATTTGCTGGACCTTAAATTCTTGGCAGAGCTGGACTTTCAACAAATATCAGGAGAGTTAAAATCCCCCAATATTACTACATCTCTCCTTCCTGAATGGGCATCTCTTCTAGGAAGGCATCATCCAAGTCCTCAGTTTGGCTTGGAGGTTGGTAGTAGACTCCCCACAATGACATCCCTGCTGTTTCTCTCCCCCTTGATTTTTACCCAGATGCTCTCAACCTGGCTCTCAGGATTTAAAATCATGGATCTGTTCACAGGTGTACACATCCTTAACATATAATGCTACTCCACCACCCTTCCTGTTTGGTCTATTTCTCTGAAATAGGTTATACCCCTCTATTACTACATGCCAATCATGAGACTCATCCCACCATGTTTCAGTGATTCCTATTAAATCATATTTGCTTTGCTGTCCTAAGAGTTTAAGTTCATCCTGTTTATTTCCCATGCTCTGTGCATTAGTATAGAGACATCTAAGACCATGGGCCATTCTCCCCCCATCTGCCCTTTAAAGGTTTTATTCTTCCCACTGTTGGGTTCTTGTACTATTTGCCTTGTATGTATGACATTTGGGCTATTATCTCCAGCACTTGATGAATTCCTGTCCTCATGAATACTGTCGCCCTCCCCCACTCAGTTTAAAGTCCTCCTGATCAGATCTTTCAGAGTCTTAACAAAAAATATTCCTGCCAACTGCTGTGAGGTGCAACCCATACCTTGCCAGTAGTCCACCTCCATGAAACCACACCCCATCATCTAGGAAGCCAAATCATTCCTGGCAGCACCATCTGCATAGCCAGTTGTTCACCTTCATTGTCTTTCTCTTCCATCCTGGGCCATGCCCTTCCACTGGAAGGACAGATGAAATGACTACCTGTGCATCCAAGTCCTTCAGCTTCATACCCAGAGCCTCATAATCCCTTTGGATATTCTGAAGGCTATGCCTTGCAGTATCATTGGTTCCCACATGGACCAAAAGAAAGGGATAATGGTCAGTGGACTTCACAAGTCTTGTCAGCCTCTCCGTTACATTGCAGATTTTTGCACCTGGGAGACAGCACACCTCTCAAAACATCTTATCAGGCCCGCAAACTACTGATTCTATACCCCTCAGCTGAGAATGTCCTACCACCACCACATGCTTCCTCCAAGGATTGGCAGAGGCCAATCTGTGTGCTGAACTATCCAAGGTGCCATGCACATTCTCTGAGGCCTGGCTCTGTTGCTCTCCTTCCTGTTCCTTGTCACCACTGACAAGGGAGAGAGCTTCAAACTGGTTCTGTAGTGCTAAGATTTTTACTCATAGAAAGACCTCTTCTCCTTCTATTTCTATGAGTCACATTCTTCCAAACATTGACCTCCTGTGTATCAGAACTAACCTCTTCCAGAAAGACATCCCTGCATGTTCTTGAACCAAGATCTTCTGCTCCTACTGCCTAATATGCTAATCAGTCCTCAAGTTGCTGGACCTTCTCTTCCAGAAATACAACCAACTTGCACTTGCTGCAGGTGTAGCTCTGTACATCCACAGTCAAGAAGACAAACATCCATAGCTGTTGCAGGTGACTGCAGCAGTTCCCTCACTGTACATATTGAATACTCTGAAGTAGGCACTACAATAGAACTCTGGGCCTTCCTCTCAAACTCCCCCACTAAACACCCACACCAAACACCCCTGTTAGCCATGCTCCTGCATGCTGAGCTCCAGAGACTGAGGCTGAAGCTATATACAGAGCTACTGGCTTCTAGCTCCTCCCTCTTCATCTCACCTACTTCATCTCAGCAGTCTCTGACTCACTTCCTCTCAACACAGGTAGCTCACCAAACAAATGCTAATGAATCCCTTCAGACAAGCCTACACTCAAACAAACAGCCTTGACCCAAGCAAGCACACTAACGTTAGCCCAAAAAACTTTCCCAAGAACTTTCTGGGGCTAGAAAAGTGTAATTCAACAGCCACACACTCACCTAATGCTGTCTCTTCCGCACACCTATGCCAAACACCCGTCAACCTCACTCCTGTTGGCTGAGCTCCTGTGCACCGAGTTCCAGGGACTGAGGCTGCAGCTATATGTAGTCTCATGGTAGATAGATAGATAGATAGATAGACAGATAGAAATAGCCATTTTCACGATGTATATCATATTTCAGTAAGATTCTTCAGTCATACCCTATGGTTTGTGTGTACCTAGATATTTTTCTCCATGCTCGGGAGGAGGGGCAAGATGGCGACGGACTAACAACTTCTGAATTGTCCTCCCACTAACATCTGGCATTACCACCTATATATACCTCCAAAATGCCATCCAAAGGCAAGAAAAGAAATCGGACAAGCCCCTGTAATAATATTGACAAACAGGAATCCTCCAAAGCAGGAAAACAGATGAGGATTGACTCACTCTTCCCAGCGGCAGAGACAACACAGCCCGTGAGTAACAGATCTGTAACAACGGCTCCTTCTTTACTCCTTAAGCCATTACAGACACTTGAACTAAACAAAACAGCCTCCCCAATTCCTCAAAGTGTAAATATAAATTATGGGACAGAGCAAGTTGAAAACAAAGTTGATAACAAAGTCAAACTCCCGGAGCTTGGCAGCATTCCCTACAATAACAGCGCTCAGCTCTTTTATGATTTCTGCAAACTGTCCATAGAGACTTTGATTCTTATTTTGCAAAGATTAAACAACATTACCAATAAGCTTTCCCAACAAGATTTTCAAAGGCAAAACCCATATGGTACACAGGGGGTTAAAAATGTAGCAGATTTGGAGGAAATGACGTGCCCTGCCACATCACAGGATGCAGTTAACCACAGCAGAGTGTTAAAAAAAAATGAGCTTCTGTTGCAAATACATCACAACAGGCACTTGTTAAACGGAAAGAAGGCTGTTATCAGATACCTTTCCCAACTTTTAAACATGCACAGCAAAACAATTGATTTAACAGACTGCCACTTTTTGCCCAGCTCAAGAGCTACCAAGCGAATTTTTTTGACCTTTAGCCAGGCAAATATTCCTAACAGGCTGTTACGGAAAAGAAATTTCCTCTGGAATGCACATTATATAGAAATTAACAGAGTTTTCAAGGATGAGATAGTCCGTGATCTCATCACAGGGAAAACAGTAACAATAACACAAAGAAGCAATAATTCTGCACACCAAGAGGGAGAACCTAAACACACCTTAAAGGAAGAAACTCAGGCTATTAATAATGAAGTAAATAAACTGAGAGAAAAACTCACAGAAATCTGGGAACACGCTCCCACAATACAGCTGATGAAAGATACCATCCTGAGTCAATCTAACAGCAATCCAGCCCCATTGAAATCAGCCCCCCCTCGCAGAAAACTGTCAGTGCATTATTCTGATATTTATGACAGTGAAAGTGAAAGTGATGACTCTCTACTCACAATCAAGGAAGCCTTGAAATCCCGAGTTGTAGCCAACACCCCTCCACAAATGCAATATACTGCAGATGCACCCCCATCTACAATTAAACCCCAGGGGACTCAAGCATCCCTATGCAAACCTAGCTCAAGGGAAAAACAGTCTTCACTGCCACCTACCTCATCTCCTAAGCCAAAGAATGCCCCCCTCACTAAAGAGATGGGATCCTTGCTTGCTTCTGATCCTCATTTCACTTCCCATGCTGCATTGGTTCTTCCAATCTCCCTTCCAGAACAGGCAGGGCAAGAAGAACAGGAATGTGACTCACTACCCCTCCATCCTCAGAGGAGGACACAGCCACAGTCAACCCAGTCATTTAACCAACTGCCATCAGATGAATTACCCATTCAGCCTGTGCCCTGCAATGCGACTGCCTGACCTCCAACAGACCAGCACAAGGTGACCCTTATGACCTGGAACATTGCTGGGTGGCCGACGGCCCGCAGAGATCCCTGTCCTAATGACTTCCTCACCCAATATGACATTATACTGATCCAGGAAACATGGACTAATAAGGATCTGTTATTAAATGGTTTTCACTCATTCTCAATTCCGGCAGAGCCAGGGAAAAAGCATGGAAGAGCTAGAGGCGGCCTGGGCGTCCTGGTCTCCACCACCCTACGTGCCATAACAAGGCCTCTTTCTACTTTTAAAACACATGCCATGGCAGTGCTGATTCAATTTAACCATTGCACTTTGATGATAATAAATGCCTACATGCCTCCAATGAAGAAGAAATCCCAAATCAGAGGCCTGTGGGCTGAATTGGAATCATATACTGATAATCTCATGTTGCAGAACCCAAATGCATTTGTAATTTTGGGAGGTGATTTGAATGCCAGACTGGGCCCCAATAATCATACCCTATATGCCCATCACAAATGCCCTCCTCCTGATTTTGAGGACGATGGAACCCACCTCATCCGATGCTCAAAGGACAAGAAATCAAACTTTGCAGGACTTTGTCTGGATCAAACAGCATTCAGGCTGAACCTTCAAATCCTAAATGGTGCCCTGAAAAATGACTGCCCAGCTGAATTCACTTATCTCTCTGGGTCCAGAATGAGTGCCATTGATTACATAATCATTTCCAGGGACCTTCTTCCCTATGCCAAGGAATTAGAAGTTATGCCCAGATTTGAAAGTGATCATTTACCAATTCGGCTACAGCTTAGCGACTTCACTCAGGAGACACACACCAGGGAGCGCTATCATCTCTCTGTGACACCATCAGGAAGGACTTATCGCCGAGCTAAATGGACCCCCCAACTAAACCAAACAATAAGTGAGGTATTGGCTTCAGACCAACTTCAGCATCTTAGGACTGCCCTGATATCAGCTGAGTCCCCTGATGAAATCTTGGAAAATTACAATACACTTACCCAAGCTTTACACCAATATCTAATCTGTCAAAATAGCGCACATCAGCGGAAACAACAACAGCACCACTCCAAACCATGGTTTGACAAGGAATGTGTTAATGCTAAAAAAGCCCTCATTGATATTTATCAAGGTTACCTAACTAATAACATTCCAGATGCTGCACAAATGCTGCTTCAGCAGAAAAGAGACTACAAAAAGTTGCTGAGGAACAAGAAAAAAGAAGCCATGAAGAATGAGTGGACACAACTTATCCAGGTGGTCAGATCCAACAACACAGCTCTATTCTGGCATATTACATCAAGTTCCCAGAGAAATGGGCCAGCTACAGTGGATTGTCACATCCCTCCAGGGATATGGGAGGATCACTTTCAAGCACTTTATAAGGACAACTACATTGAAAGTGGATGCACTAGCCAAAATATAGAAAATATCCAAGAGTGGCCACCAGTGACAGCGACAGAGATCAAGAACCTTGTAGCCCAGCTGAGAATGGGGAAGGCTCCAGGAGAAGACTTAATACCTGCAGAAGCCATTAAAAACAACCTTGAATTTTGGGCCCCTATCCTGGCCTCACTTTTCACCTGTATCGACAAATATGGTCGAGCACCCAAGGATTGGGGTCTTGCAATCATCGTCCCCATATATAAAAAAGGAAGCAAGGATGATCCTGTCAACTACAGACCAATTAGTCTCCTCAGTACAATCAGCAAACTCTATGCAAGACACCTACAGTGGAAATTTCAGACCTGGTTGGAACAAGAAAACATACTTGCAGAAGAACAAGCTGGCTTTAGGGAAGGCCGCTCCACCATAGATCAGTGCCTTGTACTCCACCACCTTATTGAAAAATACTCCACCTGCAGCACAGTTTCTCTCTATGCTGCCTTCATAGACTTTAAAGCAGCTTTTGACTCTATACCCCGAACCAAACTGTGGAAAAAACTGGAGGCTTCTTCGATCGACCGACGTTTACTCCATCTAATTCGTATGCTGCATGAAGGGACCTCATTAAAAGTAAGATGTAACCCCCAGGGACATCTCACCAATGACATTGTCACTGAGAAGGGTGTCAAGCAAGGTTGCATTCTAGCTCCACTCCTGTTTAACTTCTACATTAATGATTTGGTGGATCACCTCAACAACACTAACTTCCACCCCCCAAAATTAAAGGGAAGGCATATTTCAACGCTGCTTTATGCGGATGATGCAGCAGTACTTTCAAGATCTCCCATTGGACTAAAAAGAGCCCTAAGAGCACTAACATATTATTGCCGAGTGGAACAGCTAGAACTCAACTATCAAAAAACTAAAATCATGGCATTCGCTAAAAGGCCTAAGAACTACAACTGGAATATAGATGGCCACAAGATTGAACAGGTCTCTTGCTTCAAATACCTGGGGGTAATTTTTCAAGCCACTGGTAGTAGGAAAGCGCATGGAGAGTATGCTGCTTGCAATGCACAGAGGAGCACAACAACCATTCTCAAATTTCTTAAGACAAGAGGAGGCCACTACTTACCTGCAGCGCTCAAACTTTTTGAAGCCAAACCAGTAGCACAACTGCTTTATGGATCCCAATTGGGACCCTTCCCCAACCCTGCTCCATTAGAACTTGTCCAATCCAAATTCTTAAGATCAGCTTTCCAAACTCCAAAATGTGTCTCTAACGCAGCTCTGAGACTGGAGTCAGGATTTATGAAAATGGAGGCCAGAGTGTGGGTGACCATACTCAACTACTGGCTCAGACTATCCCTCTTTCCCACTGGCCTTGCTCCACTAACCTTAAGTGATGATTTCCAATCCAGCTGGAAACAGACAGTGATGACTAAAATCTCAATGCTGGGCCTTTCCCCAGTTCTTCTGCTAAGCCTGGGATATGATAGGGCAAAAGCTACTATCAAACAACGGGTAGCAGATATAGAGCGACAACTGGACATAGCCAGTACTCCAACCTTCATTGCTAGTGACTCCAATAGATATCTGGCCTCACCTTTGGCATACTTAGCAACACTTGAAATACCTAAACATCGAAGGGCCTTTACTCTTGCACGGTGTCATGCCCTCCCTTCAGCTGTCCTTGAAGGCCGATACAAGAAGATCCCCTTCTCAGACAGACTGTGCCCCTGCAACTCAGGCCAAATAGAAACAACAGAGCATGTATTACTCCAGTGCTCATACTACAGGGACATACGTCTCAGACTTATTTCACCCCTGTTGCATAAATATCAAGGGCACACTGGACAATTCTACATAAACTTGTTGCTTTCAGACACCAACCCAGGAACAACTTATAATGTTGCCAGATTCTGCGCAGCTGCGGTTAAAATTCGTCAGACAATGTCCTCAGCAGTAGAATAGTGTCAACCTATTCTTGTTATCTTGTTATACTTGTTATACTGGAGCTAACATTTTAAATACTGCTTTTAGCCTGTTTTTATTCTGTGATCTTACCTTTATTCTGTATCCCCTTTTTACCTGTGCTGGTCTATGACCGTAATAAAGATTCTATTCTATTCTATTCTCCATGCTCTTTTCCCCCACTGTCTTTGAACTGTAGCCAGCCAATGTCACATTACAAACTACTTTTAACCTTTCCCCCAAGTTTCAGAATTGATTTGCCTTGTAGATGAAAGATTGCTTGTCTATCTGGTACTCAGTCTGTAGGTCTACGCAATCATCATTCCTTTCGTTTGAAATAAGGAAAATCCATTATCTTCAATTCAGACAGAATAGCACACACATTTTGATCTATGGCAGTGTGTGATTTCCCCAAAGGAAATCACACCTTACTTTTTATTTTTTTATTTTTTATGTTACCAATTCAAGGCCCAGAAATAAAATTTGCTAAGTATTTCATCAAATGTAAATTATCACAATTGTATCAATTCAGGTTATCATTTTTGTCTCCACATTATAGTCTAATGAAGTACATGGTGGGAGCACCAAGTGAACAAAACCAGAGCAGGCATGGCTTTGAGCAGGGTTCCTTTAAACAGCTAGTTTTTGTATGAAACCCCTCTGAGATGTGTATCAGTGCTATAACTTCTCCTTAGAGGCTCCTATACAAAGTATGCTGGCTAGTCAACAACATAAATGTGGAATTTAATGCATACATTTTTTTAAAAAGAAGCAAAGTATGAGATGGCTCTCTCGTTCCCTTTAAAAGAGAGAGAGAATGTACAACAACAACAGAAGTAGACCAGGTTAAACATGTAGAGGATAGGTGAGAAAGATGCTTGTGGATGTTGGCTTTATAGATTTGCATATCTCTTCCCAAGACTACTATTCCAGCTCAGCAGCATCAGCAAAAAGGATTGGGGCACCTTGAAAAAAGAGACCATGGGATTGTGGCCTTTAGAACAAACACGTGCTCTGGAGCATGGCACTGTTGATTGTCCAGGAAGGAGAATGGCAACAGGATTAAGGACAGACATCACAACTTATTTTTTTCCCTTTCTACATTGAACCTGAAAACTTCAAAAATGTTCTCCTCAATGCAAGATGCCATAAGAGAGCACTTTTTGTTGTCCATAGTGGTGCATGTGTGCATTTTCATGAGACTTTTTTTTTTTTTGGTATGAATTTCTGTAATGCATTTCTAGTGCTTTGTCATAATGCTTGCATGAATTGGTAAAAGTAGTCTTACTGGATGGGTTCTCATCCATAGACTTGGTATATGGATGAGGCTTTTTGAGGGGATTTCTAAATGTCCATAGTACATAGTTTAATTGTGTCAAAATGACCAGATTCAGGTAGATCCCCCCCCACATCATAAAGATGAATATCTTCTCATATGATGTCCAAATAACTGCTGATGCAATAGTTCATTGAGTTCAGCTCCCTATGATCTCTTGTCCTCTTGAGAACTTTCTGAATGATTATCTTGCTTCAAGGGCTTGCTGGTAATAGGAAAAATCTAAGTAAACTGGCAGCAGGGAGCAGAATGAGACAAAATTGCATGCCAGTATTAAAACAGTGGAAAAAACATGCTGGAGGCCTGGGCTAGGAGCTTTCTGATTTAATTTTAGGGGAGAAAAACAATTACAAACACTTGTGTGAGATCTAGGGATGAAAAGAATATTTGAAAATGATCAAAAACGTTTTTCTTGAATGTTAGGAAACCTTATTGAGAAAAAACCTGGACTGCTGAGAATCTTCACAGTTTGTATGTGGGGGGTTTTGTGCAGAAAAAAATGTTTTCTGCACAGCAAGGAGATTTTTTTTTCCACAGCAAATGATACACAGAATTATCATTTCCTGTACAGAAAATGCTGGTTCTGCACCAAAAACCACATGCAAATTGTACACAGAATAATGTTGAATTGTGAATAGTCTTTGAACTTTTTTCACATGAGAAGAAAACTGCTAAAATGACTCATTGCTTCCTTTGAGAATGAAATTAGTGAAGAATTGCATCCCTTGTGGGTCCGAATTCCATAGTCAATGTTCAACAAACAGCACATCTCTCATGTATAAAGGCCATTTTGGAGCTACACCAAAATGAGTGGATAACAAAAGCATCTGTTGCCTTATGAAAAGTTAAGGAAACAGCCACAGACATATTAGAGTGCTGATGAATTTGACTTTAAGTCAACACAATAGTGGCTGGTGACTTCCATGGAACTGGGACATCACATCCGTTCTACCATGAGGAATAGCTGGCATATACTATATTTGTGAAGATATTCATGGGATTAAAGGGAGGGGGCAGGATTGTGCTACCAGCCCCAGCCTGAGGTCATATGGATTGATCGGTCCTGTACCGAGTGTCTACATGTTAGTCATAAGCAATCTGCAGGAGAAACTCTACACAAGTAAGCTTTGTGGGTGGTCCTCATGGGTGGAATTAAGAGAAACCATGTAACTTAGGGATGGGGCAATCTGAGTGGCCCCACTTTCCTCTTAATGGCAGTCATAATTAATCATTACAGGAAGTACTCACTTGCATAATGAAATTCAATGGGGATACTGAGAGGTGGCTCTTCTCTCAGTCCCTTGCCCCTCAGTGGCATATTTAAAGGGAATATGACTATTGTACTTATCACATGTACCATGAGACTACAAGACTTACTGGAAAAAAATGATAATGCTCAATAAAGTGGGAGGTGGTAGGAAAAGAGGAACACCACATTAGAGATAGACAGAATTGAACAATACTACAGCCGGTCAGCAAGATATGAGCAGTGCTGTTGATGACTGGGGAGATTATCAGACAGACCCTTAGGGTCTCCTTCTGTCCCACTACTCCCTCCACTCCCATTCCTGCCACAGAATAAAGAAATAGTTTTCAGACACCTACTTTGATTCCACAGCAGAAATGGGTTCCCCCTCTCTTCGCTGCCCAGTCGTAAATGCAGCCATTTTAAGGCTGCTTTTATGACTGGGAACTCAAATCCCAGCCATTATCACAAGAGAATGGCCAGGTGGCAAATTTAAAAAGACCCCCGCCCAGCTGTCAAAAAAGAAAACAAGCACCAAAACACATTAAAAAAAAAGCTACCCGGGAAGGGGATTTTTTTTTTAACTTACCTTATCATCCCAATCACACCCAGAAGTGTCCGGCAGGGATCTCCCGGTGACGTCACATTCAGTTATCATCCCAGGAGCACAACGGGGCTTCTGTTCACTCACCCGTCATTCTGTTATAATAATGGAACGGGCCTCTTATTCACAGATTTTTCCATGAATAAGAGGAACTGGGAAAGAAACAGGAGCAGAACAAGAGCATCCCAGGACAGGGATGACATTGACTAAAAGGTAAGCCTTTTAGCGATCTCCCGTCATCCCTGTCCTGGGATATTTTACACGTCTGATAATCTCCTGGGACTCTTGAGGGTCACTCATTCACAGTGTCATCATAAGTCAGAGCTGACTTGATGGCAATTTGACAACAACTGTGAGAGAGGGATGTGAGAGCAGCCTGAAGGGAGGCTGCTGAGGATGGGTGGGGTAGAGGGAGGGAGGAAGGAAGGTTGGTTGGTTGGTTGGTTGGTTCTTTGTAGGCAAGTAGGTTATGGGCTTGTCTAGATGGGCAATTTGCCCCAGCTTCCCCCTGGCTTGGAGTCCTGCAGTTCAAACAATGCAGGGCACTTGCCCCAATGTGCCTCTGGACAGTCCTGATGATGCCGATGCCCAAGGCAAAGTTGGGGGAAGCCAGGGTAAACCCATTTAAAATGTTTTAAAAAAAAACCTCCAACAAAACAATGTGAAAACTCATGTTATGTGGGAAAACCCAGATGGGCCCAGCACAGGAACACATACCTGCATGCCAGCCTGTATTTCCAAATGACTACAACAATACTGGTGTTGCTCTGGAGCCAGGAAGGATCCCCCCAGCATGTGATCAAGGCCCCCTGCATGTGTACTTAAAAATATGGTGGTTTAAGGGGACACTCATACTGGCCCTGTCTCTCTTGTCCCTAATCCTCATATTAATGGACAAGGTCTGAAGAGCTGTGTACAGCTGAAGGTATCTTCAGTTGTCTGCATCATCAGGAGCTGCACATGATCAGCACTGCACAAAACTGTGACTACTTTCATCTAAACACTGGTGTAGCCTCTCCTCAAACCTTCCCCTTCAACATCGTGGGTTGGAGTTGGCAGCAACAATACTTTGAAGCATGTAATACTTTGGCTAACACCTGATAAGAACTGAGTCAAGGTCAGCCCAAGATATTTTCTTGCCTGGGACAGGGCAGCACATGACACCTCCTTCCACATAAACACTCATCGAAGTCAAGATGCAGAGCAGCCAAAGCCAGACAAGTTACTCAGGCACCTGGGTGAGAAATCATCATTAGCACTTCTTCTATGATCTGTCAGGGGAAAAAAATGACAATACAGTACTATGAAATTAAATAGCCAGTCAAGTACAGCCTTTTCATGACACCCAAATCTGCTGTATGAAGCAGCCATCTCACTTTGCTTCATGTTAGGATGTGCATTAGCTAAAACATCTTGTACTATTTCCTCCCCTCAGATATCACATTATATTTAGCTCCTAATAGGTTTGGAGCTAAATCTTGGTGAATCATTCATTCACTCATTCATTTCTGAAGCCAGCAAGCTAACATTTTTCTGACAGCAACAATAGTACTCAAGGTGACATACAAATCATCTAAACTCCTCACTGCTTCACATGGATAGCAGAATCAGAAGCAAACAGAATACATGTCCAGCCAATAACAATCTTCACAGATTGAAAAATATGTTTTTGCTTTTCCTAATAAGCACAGAAAGCAATATTGGTTGGGCCCAGATATCTGGTTTAAAAGAGTGCCATTTACAAATGATAGTAAGGGATTCAATTGCTGGCTGTGATTCTCAGGAAGGGGAATGAGTTTCCAATGCATTCCAGTGTCTAAGAACTGTCTGTTAATAGAAATGTTAGGGAAGATACCATTGCAAAGATTTATCCAGCTCATTCTAGGGGTCTAAACACATTTCTTTACATCCTAATAGCTTTCTCTATATAAACAGATTTCACCCAGAAAGTGAAACCACAAGAAAGTCTTAACTCCTGCATTTAGAAAGTCTGGTTTAATGATAAGGAACCATCCGAAAGGATAGTTTGCAGGAACCTTGGTGCTGCCAATCCACCGCAGGTGCCTGGACAGAAGACTGAAGAGGTACAGATCTCATGCTCCAGTTTAGAACTGACACCTTCAGAGGACAAGGAGGTCTAATCTCTTTTCTCTGATAGACTAAGGAAGGTATTTTATATCTTTCAGGACTGCTCATCCCAACTGAAGAAGACAGTGCTGGGTTGCATTTTTAAGTCATTTGTTCATAGGGTTGTCAGGTGAAATAAGGTATAGGGCTCCTGTACTTTTAATGGTTGCATAGAAGAGGACATTTCAGCAGGTGTCACTTGTTGTCCCTTATTTCACCTGGCTGGGGAGGAGTTTCCAAATTGCCTGACCAGCCCTGCTTGACTGAAGAGCATGGATACTAATGAAAGCATATATGAGTGTATATGTATGTGTCTTCCTATCTTCAAGACTGAGAAACTCAGCCACACAAAACTTGGCATGGATATTAAAGTGACCGTGGAGGGGTGTATCTCATGGTTCCTTTTTTTTAAAAAAAAGAATTGATTGATTGATTTAGTTCATTAGAAATTCTGTAGCTTGAAGTACCATCTTTATATCTTTATACACTAGGGGCTCATCTAAATGAGAAAAACAACCCACTTCACCGCGCACCATTCCCAATATGCAGCATCATCAATATGTTCCCACAAAGTTTTGCCCAGGGGCATTTAAGCACTGCACCACCAGGGCTCCCTTATTCCATAGACAAGTATTGGAGCCATTCTTTGGGTGACCTGTTCTGCACCCCTCCTTGCAAATATGTTGATTCATTGTGGGATTCCATCAGGACAAAGGGTATTCACCTCACATTCCGTGAGGGTTTTTTTCATTGTGTAGAAAACCCCTAGGTGTCACCTACCTAGAGACACTCTACCCTAGAGGCAAAGCTAGAAAAAGACCTTAGAGATCCATTTCTTCAGAGGGCTTCTAATCAATTTCACATTCTGCTTCCTTTGCAAGGCCCAGAGCTCTTTAAACAGAAGAAGAAGGGAGGGTGAGAAGGAAAGGGAAGAGAGGGAGAGATTTACTTCCACTGCTGTGGGGGGGGGGAGGAAAGTAAGAAACAGGAGAGAGAAATTAGTGAGAAAGAAAAAGCAGAGGAAGAGCAGAGGGAAAGTAAAAGAGCATTGGGGATGAGGCAGGGACTAAGAGGTACCCAGATGAAGCTGGTAAAGAAAAATCAAGGAAAAATAAAATGGGGGAGGAGAGAAAAAAACAGCCTTGGGGTGGGTGGGATGGGAGACTACAGGGCTTCCAACCCAGACAAAACTGGCATAAACTAAATGAATGCCAGGGTAGAGGGAGAAGAAGACCAATAAGAGGAGACAAGAGAAAAGGAAGATCTTTAGAGCAGGGGGCTACTGCTACTTACCCATTATTTCTAGAGTTATAAGGACTGAAAGTGCATACAAAGTGGTTGTATGAATCATCATGCAAATATTTTTGCAAAGTTAAATATTAGGAGCAGTTTCTCAGGGGAAATTAATCTTCAGTCTCTGGTTTGTGTAAAATGAATGAACCACAACATATATCCTTGATTCCATTGGGACCACATTTATTTCGTTATACTGTATATTGCAAAACATTAGTGTAGCCTTAATGTGCTGATGAAAATTTGAGCACTGGGTTCACTGTGCTATCTTTCTGAAATGTGTGACAGTCCTCTGTACTATGTACTGAGCACTTGGGCTTTGTATGTGCTTTATAAAGTGGTAGAACAGGTGGTTTTCCCCTCTTCATCTAGTTACAACATCTGTAAAACATTTGCCATTTCAATAGCTTCTACCCAGATGAACTGCTACAGCAATTGCTTTCAATTTCTTGAATTTTTACTTATTTACCAAATTTTTGTCATATTCTTAGTTCTTCTTTTCAGAAGTACTACTCATAGAATCATAGAATCATAGAGTTGGAAGAAACCACAAGGGCCATCTAGTCCAACCCCCTGCCATGCAGGAATACACAATCAAAGCATTCCTGACAAATGGCCATTGAGCCTCTGTTTGAAAACTTCCAAAGAAGGAGACTCCACCACACTCTGAGGCAGCATATTCCTCTGCCAAACAGGTCTTACCATCAGGAAGTTCTTCCTAATGTTTAGGTGGAATCTCTTTTACTGGAGTTTGAGTCCTAGGAGATTTTCACATGGGGGAAATAATCTCCAGGGAGATCGGGAGAGAAACGGGGCTGTTACGGTAGCAGCGCTCCATTTCACATGTCCGCTTCCTTCTCCTGATCTCCCGTCATCCTCCCTCCATGCTGCTTCCATTTCCTTCCCAGTATGTTCAGCTATTTGTTTACTAATGAAGAACTTTCATTAGTAAAAAATAGCGGGAGGAAAATAGAAGCAGCACAGAGGGAGGATGACAGGAGATCGGGGGAAGGGGGCGTGTGAAACCGAGCTCTGCTACCGGAACAGCACTGTTTCTCTCCCGATCTCCCCGGGGGTTATTTCTCCCATGTGAAAATCTCCCTAGTCTCTGGAGCAACAGAAAACAAGCTTGCTCCATCCTCAGTATGGCATCCCTTCAACTATTTAATATGGCTATCATGTCCCCTCTTAACCTTCTCTTCTCCAGGCTAAACATACCCAGCTCCCTAAGCCACTCCACATAGCTGTTATGTCGGAGGGAAGCATTTGGGTTTTGCATAGAAAAGAGCAAAAGGAAAAGAGAAGAAGCCACCAAAGTAATTTCTCTGTCAAAGCAAAATAAATACTTTCCCCCAATATTTGAAGTGAATATTCAGAGCAAGTCTTCAATGGTAGAATTCAATGGTTGTTGTGGCTAGAAACAGACAACTGCACTTCTGTCAGTCAGTCAAACTATAGGTGAACAGAAATCTACTGAGGTCTCATCCATATCTCAGCTCAGTTGTGACCAGGCCATAAGAGTGAAGCAGGTATGTATATTGTAGAACAGCAGGTTATCAATAACTTAGTCTACTGGATTCAGTTGGTCCAGCACTACATATAGATGTGTATGGTCATGGGAATGAATTTCATATGCTTATAGAGATGTGAAGAAGTCTCGATATTGGTGAGATTCTTGGTAAGACTGGTGGCCTTGACATAGTGAGAGAACACATTAAGGGTTCTCCAGCTCCCTTGAGCGATCTCACCTGCCAAGAGACAAAATGGGCTTTCATTCCTGATGGTTTCTTCAACTTTTGAAAAACAGTTGTAGATAGCAATAGCAATAGCATTGATATACTGCTTATCAGTGCCAAAGCACTCCCTAGGTGATTTACAGTGTGTTAGCTAATATCCTCAACAAGCTGGGCACTCATTTTACCAACCTACTGAAGGATGGAAGGATGAGTCAACCTTGGAGTCCTTTGGGATCAAACTCATAAAGTTGTTGTTTGCAGTACTGACATTTAACCACTGCATCACCAGGGCTCCTAGATGTGCCTTTATGACAACTCTGAAGGTTTTCTTGACAATATTTATTCAGAGGAAGTTTTGTTGCAAAAATACTCTGAATTTCAAAAAAAAAATGTGGCAATTCGTTATTGGTTATGAGATAATTTGTGAGTATTCTTTACATCCTTATTCCTTGCAATAAAGTGAAAGTTATCATTTTTTTTCTATTTTGCACATTTGATAGAAAATTTTGCATATTTTATCTGCTAGTCTGCTGCTCTTGTACTTGTATATTCTCTATGAATGTCTTCCAGCTCTGCTTGGAGCTGTCCATGGTATTGTCCTTGTCAAACTCTTTTCTCACATTCCTGTCCTTTCTTTGGACTCTGCCTGCAACAAGATGCTCTTGGTATTATGGGACATTTACCTGCCCTTTGAATTTCACTGCTTTGCATCCCCCCCCCAAAAAAACCCCCAAGAAGTGGAACACTTTTTTTATCTCAATAGAGGTCTGTCTGTTAAATAAGGAGACTGTGTTTCTACATTTCAGACAAATCAGGGAGAACTGGTTGTGAACACTTGAGTGGTGCCTCTGAACATCTCTAAACCTGCATGACAAACATCAACACTCTCAGCCCTTCAAGTTAATTGTCAGTCATCATTTAAAGCATCTGTGTTGTCTGTTGTGTGCCCGAAAAATGTTAAGTTGAAAAGTCAAGCAATGTGACATTCTACAGCAACTTTAGGCAGACCCAAACCTTTTTCAAAAAATCATCACTTGTTCTGAAACCTGGATCTTCCAGTATGATCCTGAGACAAAATGACAGTGAATGCACTGGAAAACACCATCATTGCCAAGAATGAAAAAGCACGTCAAAGCAAGTCCACATTCAAAGCCATGCTCATTGGTTTCGTTTTGTTATTTACATCAAGGGAATAATTCTGGCAGAATGGGTTCCAGAATACAGAACAGTGAACCAGCATTCTTATAAGGAAGTTTTGACAAAGCTGATAGAGTCAGGAAAAAAAAGTCAGAACTGTGTCATCAAGACAATGCGCCTGCTCATACAGCACTTTCTGTGAAGCCGTTTTTGACAATAAACATATTATATACTTGAACATCCTCCATATTCACCTGATTTGGCACTGTGTGACATTTTTTCTCCTAAAGTGAAATTGGTGCTTAAAGGAACACATTTTGAGTCAATTGATGCAGTACAAAGAAAACAGCAGACATGTTGTCACAGCTGACAGAAACTGATCTGCTCCATGCCTTTGACCATTGGAAAACAATACTGTGTTGGTGTGTGGGTATGAACAGAGAGTATATTGAAGGGGATAAACATTAGAATTATAATACATATAAATAAAGACAGGTTATTGTATCAGTCTCATTATTTAATAGACATACCTTGTACATTGCACTGTTGTAGAAAACAGCACTATTTTTGCCAATGGCAAAAATCAGTAGTCTTGTTGAGATATTTTCCCCAGGTTGTTTTGTTTTTTTCAGAAAGAAAAATATTTAAATGGCAAATGATAGAATTCAAGGGAATTGTTCACTACTATGTAAGTGAAAGTGCCAGAGACATACTACATTATAGCTCTTCTTCTGTCTAAATTCTGAATCAAAAAGTGAATCCAGGTGATGAAAATAACCCATTCTAGTCAAACAAAGGTCTAGAAAAATTTGACAAACAATAAAAAAACACCATGGCCAAGGTCCTATATTGTGGTTTCTGCTAAATACCAGTACCATGCAACTGATTGTATGTCTGCCAATCTGATTGCTTATTGCTCCATTGTGCAATGGGGAATGCACAATGGCTGTTGTGAAAAACCTTTTTGCCATCATTTGAGAGAATACTTGATAATTCATATCTAGAGCTGTATGGGGAAATGTGGAATTACTATCTCTAATAAAATGTGGGCCCTCTCCATGATGAAAAAATTGTGAAGTATTGAATTTGGCCAGTGTAGATGGTTAGGCATTTCACTGGGTTCTTTTTTATTTATATAAGAACATACCAACATAAGCAAATTTATTCGTGAGCAGGGTGGAAGGAACTTGAGATTTATTTATTTAAAGATGAAGGTGAAATAAAAAGGAATTGGCAGGTTCATCAATTCCTTCATGAACCAGAAGGAAAAGGACTTGACTTGGGCCAGAGGGGATGAATCAGGTGAAAACAAAAGTGACATTCATCCATCCTTATATAAGAGGCAAGCTGAAAACCACAAATCTGATTCCAGTATGTGATGTGCATGAGTGCTGTCAGTACATACATGAGACATCATATCTCTCAGTAGGTACTATATTACTTTCAGCCTAGTGGTCTAGTCAGAACTTTGTCAAATTGCTTTTTTTGTCATGGGAGGGACACAGCTCTCAGAATCTCTCAGCCAGTAACACAGCTAGCCATGCTGCCTGGGAGACTCTGAGAATGGCAGTCCAACAAAACTAACTTTTCCAACTTCTGTTCCTACTTCTAGTAGAGCAGAATACATATATGTTCTCAGGATTATTTAAATTCACCTTCAAAAGCTTGCTGCAGAAAGATATATATGTGACATATAGTCATTGAGGTTGTAAGTGGAACCTTCTGAATACAAACAGCATATTATGAAGCGTGTGGAGACAAGCCATAAACAAGTATAGCAGTTTGGCAACTTACCCTTTTGCTGTTTCCTCCACCATCCACCCACCTTTTAAAAAAGGAGGAAAAATCCTAAACACTTTTAAACTGGTCTCCAGACTGCACTAAGATGTGATTTCTGATCAATTAGAAGAAGGAGCGAGGGAGGCCTTGCTTCATGCCAGCCAAATTGCAATGAAGATTTAAGCATCTCCCTGCCTAGAGAAATATTAAGCAGCTGCATCCAAGGCTTGTGCTTGTAATAAATGAGAGAACATGAGAATAACATTCCCTCTGCATCAATTCTTTCCATAACGGCAAACATTTGAATGCTGAACTGGAGAATCTTATTCATGCATTGAGGACAAATAGATCCAAAAGCCCCAGAACTGTCACTGCTTTATGTATCAAACCTCACACCTGTATATAGGGAGCACAGTCAAAATGGCTTTCCTAGCTTCACCATCTTGTTTGATGGCTGTGAATTTGGACTCTTCCACTCAATCACTATTCAGGGTGGGGAAGACACTAGAGAAGTGTGCTAGCTGTGTGAGAGAAGGAGTATATAGATGAATGAGAATTCCTGGGCTTCACAGCTTTGAGATAAAATGACATAGAGGAGATGAAAGGCAGGGTATCACAGTTGTGAGCAGTCATTCAAAAACAGAAATTAAGACACATCTGGTGTGTTTATCATGGAACATTGTGTCCCATAGCCCTCCCAATATTTATCACTTTTTTCTTGTGAGCACCACTTAGCTCTTTGGGGGCTAAGTAATTTGGGCACCACTTTGTGGGCACTATTTCATTCTTTGAAAAGTTACTTTCTTGACTGCAGCTCCCAGAATCTCCCAGCCAGTAACTCCCAGTATGCTCTGGCCAGTTGCCATGCTGGCTACAGGATTCTGGGACTGGGTGGTAACAGTCCAAAAAATACCCCCCCCCCTCAAACCATGCCACTTCTTTAGCCTTTTGTATTACAGTATGTGGAATTTTAGCTGTTGTTGTTGTATACCTTCAAGTTGTTTCTGACTTATGGCTTCCTATGGCAAGCCTACCATGGGTTTTTCTTGGCAAGATTTGTTCAGAGGGGGTTTGACTTTGCTTTCCTCTAAGGCTTTGTGTTAATAAAACAGTGTGCATGCAAAAATTAGATGGCAGGGCACAGAAATAAAAGCAGTTTGTTCTGGCTGGCAATGTAAGATTCATGAGCTCTCAGCTCTTTACCCCAAGCTTGGATCATCTTTGGGCCACCATCCTGAAATTTAGGATGCACAGTTGAGAAATTCCAAGATCACAGTGCACCTGATACATAAAACAAGTCTGTTTCACTCATTTCTCTCACTAGCTTCTTTTAGTGTTACCATTCCTATCATAGACTCCTGCAAGAATGTCAAAAGTAATTTAGTTTTGTGCCCTACAGAGAACGAATGCAGAAGAACAGGGGGGAAACAGGTAGTTATAACTGCTTTCTGTAGCCACTGGAGATAGTTCTAACACTGCTGGGACAAAGAATATGTGCTTATCAGAAGTTTGTAGTCCATTTTGTTAAAATGTCAACCGGACTTTGTTCTTGTATATCCTGTTTACACAGATCTTTTGCTGAGGTGCAAAAAAAGTGGTGTAGAGTAGGAAGCAGTTTAAGGCAGCACCCTTAAATTTACTTACCAGTGAGTAACATCATTGAACACACTGGGATCTGCTTCAGCATAGACATGAATCATGCTTTAAGTTATGTAGCTCAAATAACAAAATAGACAACTTCCTACAGTTTTAACAAGGGTAAAATCTCCCACATTACTTAGAAGGAAATGCAGCATTTCAAATGTGTCATTCCACAACAGGGTTTTGTAGTTCATCCCAGCGCACCATACCTACAGGAAGGATACATATGGTCATAAACAAATATTTGGTATTTTGATTTATACAGTGCTCATCTAAGGCTGCAATCCTATGCAGACTCCTTTAAAACAAAAGCAATCCATCTGTCCTTTGGAAGAACAAAGGGAAGTTTCTAAGAGTATGGAATAGCTCCTGGGTAAATCCCAGAAAGGAGGAGCTGACAGCAAGGCACTCCACAGGCACAGTTGTCTCCCCACTGTGTCACTGCTCCTGGGGTCGGATGTTCACTGCTGGTGTCTATAAGATGTGCCACTCAGTTTGGCAGGATCTGTCACTCCCTGAGAGATGAGCATCTGTGCGGGAGATTCTTTATGCTGTTTTCAAAGAGAAGGGGAATGGGCAATGTTTAGGAAAGTATTTGTTATTTGTTTTTAATTTGTGGAGTGGGGAGAACAGCATGTTTTAGGCCAAGAAGGATATGATCTGCAGCCCATTGACTTTCAATGACAGGGCTGTCTGGCTGCATGGCTGGATGGGAGGGAGGAGGCAACTTTTCTCATAGGAGATAATCTCCCCTTCCCCAGTTTCCCACAATACTCAGAACAGCTGGAGATAAAGAAAGAGCTTGAAGAGAAAGCAATAAGCTGCCAGAGCTGCTGGTGAGCTGCTTGAAGCCTCAGACAAAAGTGTCTTGAAATGGAACTTTGTGGGCCATTTCAGCTTAAGTCACCTTCCCCATTTTTCCTTGACTTTTTCTTACATTTGGTACCTTTTTCTTCAAAGATCATCACTTTTTTCCCATCAACAGCAAAAGGGGGAGGGTGTTCTCTCTGGTTAAAAGCTGTCAGTTGCTGACAACAACAAAAAACCCACTTGTGAGGCTGTTTAGAAGAGACAGGAAGGGCTTTGTTCCCCTCCTTCCCTGGCAGGTGAAAGCAAAAAACTCAACACTTGGCACTTTTTTGTTTGCACAGAAAATGAAAGTACTACACACACACACACACACACACACCAGGAAGCAGGAGCAGAGGAAAAGAAAGAGGTGAACAAAGAAAAACATGGGAAAGTTATGTTATTGAACTACAACTCCCAGCATTCCCCAGTCAGCATTTTGCCAAATTCATCATTAATGTATGAACCTCGATAATTTGTTTCCCCATATAAATTTCCACAAATCTTTATTCCAGTTGTCAAATATCTTGTCATTAGTCACTATGGGTAAATTTTGAAAAAGAAATATAACTTTAGGGAGTACTGCCATTTTTATTGCAGCGATTTTTCCCATTAATGACAAGTTTAATTTGCTCCATCTAACCATATCTTTATTTATTTCTGCCCAATCATGTTTAATATAAGATGAATTTGTATGTTTGTGAAAACGATTAATAAAAAATATACAAAAAAAAAATCCACTGCTCCAAGATGTGGTGCAGTACATCATCCTGAATAGCTTTAAAAGATTTGAAGCGAGGGGGGGGGGACAAATTCATGTTGGAGATATCTCTTGTTGGATAGTGAAATGGCTAATTGTCAACTGGGATGACTAAACAAATCTTAACTTTTAAAAGATTATGCTAGTGCATACAATTGCTAGTGGTCCAAAGGGGAGCTGTAACCTTTATCCCCTGCCTGTGGGCTTTCTGGTAATACCTCTTTTACTACTGTGTGAAACAGGATGCTGGACTAGATGATTCTTTAGTCTGATCTGGCAGGATTCTGTTATAGGCTGAACACTATGTTTCGTGTCATCCTGTCTAGACTTGCAAAAGCTAAAGGGTCAAGGAGGCAGCAAAAGGAACCATCAAGGCTAGTTTGGCTAATGAAATTCTTGCCCACCCTTATGTCCCTGAGCAGGAGGGTCAAAGCAGCTTCAAAATGAGCTGAGTAGCTAGAGGAGGTGGCAGGGCATATGGTACCAGCAATCTTAGAGAACAAGTGAGGTGCCAGAGGATAGGAGAAGAGCAAACATTGTCCCTCTCTTTAAAAAAAAAAAAGGGGCAAAAAAGGAAGATCCAGGGAATTCCAGACCAGTCAGCCTAACCGCAATACCAGGGAAAAAAATGTTAGCATGGAATATACAGGAATCTGTCTGCAAATATCTTGATGATAATACAGTGATCAAGAACAACTCTTGCCAAACTAATTTTATACCTTTTTTTAAAAATCAGGTCACTAATTTAGTAGATGGTGGGAATGCTGCGGATGTCATTTATCTGGATTTCAACAAAGCATTTGATAAGGTTCCCCCATAATATTTTGATTTGCAAACTGATTAAATGTAGAATAGATGAGAATACTGTCAAGTAGAGCCATAATTGGTTGGAAAACTGTGCTCCAAGAGTTGTCATCAATGGCTGTGCTTCAAATTGAAAGGAGGTGTCAAGTGGAGTACCACAGGATTCTCTTCTATGGCCATTACTCTTCAATACTTTTATCAATGACTTAGATGGTGGGATGGATGGGATCCTTATCAGATTTGCAGATGGCAAAAAAAAAAAAAACCTATGTGGAGTGGCTAACACATTGGAAGATAGGAAGCAAATTCAGAGGGACCCAGATAAGCTAGAAAGTTGAGCAGACATTAATAAAATGAAATTCAGTAGAGACAAATGCAAAATTCTACATTTAGGCCACAAAAACCAAATGCACAGGTCTAGGATGGGAGACACATGGTTTAGCCATTCTACGTACAAAAAGGAATTTAGGATTATTGTTGATGATAAACTGAACATGAGCCAGCAGTGTGATGCTGCAGCAAAGAAGGCAAATTCTTCTTCAGGCAGTAAAAATGTAATGCACAGATATAGGATGGGTGACACATGGCTTGAGCAGTACATGCGAAAAGGATCTAGAAGTCTTAATGGACCATAAGCTGAATATGAGTTAGCAGTGTGATGCAGCAGCCAAAAAAGCCAATGTGATTCTAGGCTGCATTAATAGATGTATAGTGTCTAGATCAAGGGAAGTAATAGTGCCACTGTATTCTGCTTTAGTCAAACCTCACCTGGAATACTCTGTCCAGTTCTGGGCACCACAATTCAGGGAGGATATTGACAAGCAGGAATGCGTCCAGAGGAGAGCAGCCAGGATGGTGGGAGGTCTGGAAGCCATGCCCTATGAGGTTTAGGGAGCTGGGCATGTTTAGTCTGGAGAAGAAAAGGTTGAGAGGAGACATGATAGCCATGTTTAAATAGTTGAAGGATGTCATACTGAGGATGGAGCAAGCTTGTTTTATGTAGCTCCAGAGACTACGACATGGAGTTATGGGTTCAAATTCTAGGAAAAGAGATTCCATCTAATTTATAATTGTTTAATATTTTTTTATGGGGGAGGGTGGGGTGGGGGGTGTTTGGGGATTTTATCTGTATAGTATTTTAATTTTTGTAAGCCGCCCCGATTGTTTTAACAGAGGGGCGGGGTATAAATAAATTTTATTATTATTTATTATTATTATTAAACATTAGGAAGAACTTCCTGACAGTAAGAGCTGTTTGGAAGTGGAATACACTGCCTCATAGTGTGGTGGAGTCTCCTTCTTTGGAGGTTTTTAAACAGAGGCTGGATGGCCATCTGTCGGGAATGATTTGATTGTGTATTCCTGCGTGGCAGGGGGTTGGAATGGATGGCCTTTGAGGTCTCTCCCAACTCTATGATTCTATGTTTCTATGATTCTATGAATGCTATTTTAGCCTGCATTAATAGAAGTATAGTTTCCAAGACAGGGGAAGTAATATTCCCACCATATTCTGTGTCCTCATCTGGAGTACTGTGTCCAGTTCTGGGTGCCTCATTTTAAGAAGGATTTAGACAAGTTGGAGTTTGAGAGAGGACAACGACGATAATAAGAGGTATGGAGAACAAAACATAAGAGGAAAGGTTGAAAGAGCTGGGCATGTTCAGCTTGTTGAAGAAAAGACTGAGGGGTAACATTATTGCACTCTTTAAATACCTCAAGGGCTATCACGGAGAGGAGGGGGCAGGCCTGTTTTCTGTGACCCAGAGGGTAGGAACAGGTCTAATGGCTTTAAGTTTCAGGGGAGGTAGATTTCAATTGAAAATTAGAAGGAACGTCTTGATAGTAAGAGTGGTTTGGGAATAGAACCAATTGCCTAGAAAGGTGGGGGGGGGTCTCCTTCTCTTGATGTCTTCAAAAAGAGTCTGGACAGCTACCTGATAAGGATGCTTTAGCTTGAGTTCCTGCATTGAGTGGGGGCTGGACTCGATATCCCAAGAGGCCCCTTCCAACTCTATGATTCGATTATTCTATTTTATGATTCTGTGCAGAAAAAAAAATTCTCTGCAGCATACACATGTACCTGAATAAAAAAAAAAAACAGCATTTTGTGCTTAGAAAAGTTATTTTCTGTTCAACTCCATTGATCTGCTCCTGGTGTACCGCTGCAATGTCTGTTTGTCGCAGCGAGACACAGCAGGGCGGAGGGAACCAGAGAGCTAGCCTGTGCCACTGATGGTCACTGAAGATCGTCACAAGCTTAGCAACAGCTTATTTTAAAGAAGATTGAATATCAAGTGATGAAATTGAGTCTTGCTTACTGATGATGCAAGTAACTTCCTATCAAGTTTGAGCTTCTACATATTCTTGAAAGACGCTTTCTCATTACCTCCCATCTGCTTTACTGGAGATGCAGGAATTGCACCTGAGCCATTGTCTCTCTGCTTTACACCATATAACAAGCAAAGGGATCTCACAGCACCTTTTAGACAGAGAGAAAGAAGTTTGTAGCATAAGTTTTCATAAACTGGGCAGGGGGGCTTACCACTCCCTGATGTAAAATGGCAGTGCAGCAGGAAGTTTCTGTCTTCAGTGCCACCTTACTGCATGACGTCGTTATTCTCCTGGTGTTCTGCTGTTCCAGTCCTGTGGGAGACTGAGGTAAAACCATATCTTTTTGCTAATGGGATTTTCCGGTTAGCAAAAATGCACAGTTTTACCTCAGTCTCCCAGGGGACCGAAATGAAAGAATGACAATGTTGTGTAATAAGGCAGCACAGAAGACGGAACCTTCCTGCTGCACTGCCGCTTTACTTTGGAGTGTGGTAAGCCCCTAAATCTACTTCATCAGATGCAGCCTATGAAAGCTTATGCTACAAACTTCTTTCTCTCAGTCTCAAAGGTGCCACAAGATCCCTTTGCATACTGATACAGACTCACATGGCTATGTCTTTGAACAACATATAACATAGTGCAAAGACCTGCATTAGCCACGTTCAGAAAAGGTGCATTCAAGATCACAAGGTGTTGTCTGTGACTGTAGGTCAGCCATTCAGTTTGGTACAAACCATCTTGTACTCTTCATTGTTTGTGATGGCATAGCAACAGCCTGTATCACAGCTGTCCCTCAACCTCTTCTGTTCCCCTCTCTCCATATTTTAGTTGGGAAACAGTGAAGAATGAAGCTTAATGGTTAAGCATTCCATATGCTCAGATTAGATATAACCTCATTATCACCCTCCCTGTTACCACAAAACTCTTCAGATAATGAAATTTCTCTCTGGAACAAATGAGTTTCCATTTCCTTTCCTTTCCTTTAATAAGGGGAAGCAGGGGTCTTCTCAATTTCAGTATATTTGGTTAGGCTTCTGCATTCCTTCACAAAAGAAACAAACAACAACAAAAAACCAGAGTAGTGGAAAATGTCAAAAATGACATGTTGGGGGGAGAAAACCTACACACACACACAAAAAGCAAGAAACAGCAAAGCAATTGCTATATTTCAAAGCCTACTGAAAATTAAACGAAGCAGCAGAAGCCAAATGGAAATAATAATTCTTCCATTTCCCTGCCTGTTCTGACACATTTAATAGGCTTGGCAGAGACTCAAGGAAAACAGGGGCCAAGCTGTGGCATGCAAAAAAGAACCAAAAGCCTGGTCAATTACCAGGGATCCAGATTTCAGTCCAGCTTCAACTTTGGAATCTCTAAACCTACTTATGATACTTTTGAATCTGAGAGGGGAAAGATGAAGGTTAAGAGGTGTCAGGCATTTTGCAAACAAATGCAACAAAGACCTATTAGAGGCCTTTTATTTCTTTCGATTTAACAGAGTGCCTCTAGAGCCCCGGGCATCATGCAAAATTAAAAATACAAGGATAAGTAACCTTGAGGCAGCAAAACTACAGTGACTCTTTTGGCCAGGCTGTAACACCACATAACCTCCTCATGAAAACAGAACAGTGTAGTGCCTGAGGCTCCTAGTAACATAAAAATAAAGAATGGCTAATCTTAGTCCTATGCCCCAAAACACCATTACTGGCCATTAGGAAAGACAAAGGTTTCCACTATTATTGCAAGCTGGTGATTTCCCTGATGGGGAGGTCACAGCCCACAGACAGAAAAGTATGGCATTGTGGGAAAGGGGGAAAGCTGACAAGTGTAAGCCATGTATGGAAGTTTGTTTGCTTTTTATAACTTTAAATGGCTCTATCTCACTTTTTTTCTTCTGCTGGTCTGTAAAGCAGCTTAACTATCAATGTAGTAGGCAGTACAAAAAGATCAACATGTGAACATATTAAAACCAGATCTTTTTTTAAAGACAGGACTAAGGATGCCACTGACATGTGTAAAGTTTGCATTTCCTGCATGTATAACCAACCCAGACTTTAATCCAATTAACTTTGGCAAAGGGTTGAACTAGATATGGGTCTCTTCCAGCTCTATGATTGTATAGTTTTGTAATTCAGACTTAGATCATGGTTTACTCTAGTCTTCTCCCATTTTGTGCATGCACTGAAGTTCCTTGCTATAATCCAAAAATATGGAATCTTTCTTAAAGCCCAAACACCCAATTGCAATCCAGGGAGAGTCCCAGGAGCTGGGTGAGGTCAAAGGTGTGATTTGTAGACATTAAAAAAATGTTAGAAATCCTCTCTGCCCTTCTTGCTATATGCAGTAACTGAACAGTAATTAAATAACAGTTTATAAGCTGTACACTTTCCTAATATTAAAAGATCCAATATCTTTTTAATGATACCAATGTTTCATGAACATTATAGGAGGATCCTTGTGATTACATAATAGAGCAGCCTTGCTGCTAACAGACATCTTGTATGATGTTGTTGCATGTTACTACTACTGTTACTACCTCCATCAGCTATATATCACTGGACTACAGTAAACAAATATTGCACACGTGAAAATATACAACTTGTGGTGAACTGCATGGATTTGGAAACTATTGTTAGAATATGTGAAGTCAAAGGCTTTCCAGGCCAGCATCCATAGATTTTCCTTGGTTTTTTTCCGGGCTGTGAGGCTGTGTTCTGGAATAGTTTCTTTCTGACATTTCGCCTCCATCTGTGGCTGGAGAAACATCAGAAAGAAACTTTTCCAGAACACGGCCTCATAGCCCAGAAAAAAACCCAAGGAAAATCTATTGTTAGAATACACCCACTACATTCCCTTTGATACACATTTAGAAGAATTCACAATTTTAACAAGATCTTGGATTAAGGTAGAGCTTTTGTACAAATTAGTAAAGATGGGTTCATAACATGACAAGTTAATTATGATTTATGGTGAGGAAGTTTGCCATTAATTTGAAATAAAATGAAACAGAAGCAACTAAATACAACAGCAGATATAATTTCAGGAAAACCTAACAGTACCTCCATATTATGTCATGCTCAGCAAGGACAGGAAGTGTTAGATCTCCGGGAAGTCCACTTTCAGTTAGTCCAGATTTAAAGCAGCTATCCAAGAGTGCTGGACCCTATCTTTCAAATAGGTTTAGCAACCTGGAAAGCTCCTTTAAAGGTGCTATGAAATGAGCTGTCCAAGTTCCTGGCCATGTTGCTTTAAAATTTGCCATCATTCTGGTTTCCACCTATGGTGACCTTGTGAAGGTGAGACCTCCATGAACCCTGCTCTCTGATCAGCTCTCTGTTCAGGTCCTGCAAATGTAGGGGTGTGGCTTTCTTTATTGAGTCAATTCACCTGTAATATGTTCTTCCTCAGTCTAGAAGAAAGCCCAGATCAGATTCACCATGCTACTGTCATGTAAGCCTCTCTCCTCTTTTGCTGTTTTGCACCTAAATGGCGTTATGTTTGATACATGGCCAATATGCTATGACAGGCTTATTATACAAGTGGAGGAGCAGCACAGAAAAGGCACTTAGTACTTGCTGTGACTTATAAGTGAACCATTTAAAAAGCGCTACTTTTTTCCAAAAATGTATTTTTATTTTTATTCATATGCAAATTTAATCAATATGATAAATTGACTAAGCTTCCAGAGCTAACATCATATGAAAAGTGTTGCTGCAACCAAAGTTTAATAGGCACATTTGCAACTCAACAATTATATCAAAATAATTTCGGTACCTGTGTTAAATGTCCTTCTGGGTTACCTGAACAGCATTGTGACTTGGAACTGGTGATGACCTTTCTGACTTCAGCAGAAATGTTTATATTATTTTGTTGGAAGACAGAAACAAACAAGACTCCTTCTCCCTTAGCTCCATTAACAGAAAAGTTTCATAGAATTTGAAACTTGAGAAATGACAAATTGATACCAAACTAACATATCATTAGTTACTTGATGGCCAACTCACATATTATTTCCAGTGCTTGGAAGGTTGCTCAGTTGAAAATTAGTTTGCAAAGTAGTAAGTAGTCAGTATTTCTGATGTCCTACCATCAGGACTTTCAAGATAATTCATGACCTTATGCATTGTTTTCCTTCGTTATAATAAAAAGTATTGTTTTTTTAAAAAACGAAGCAAGTCTGGCAGTTAAGAAAAAGTAGAAATAGTTACTTGCACTCATGAAAAAACAAACTCTCAACAACTTAGCATTATGCTTCTGAGTGCTAAGTGAGCAGGGACGACAAAGGAAAGAGGGCTCGCACAAGAGACACCGAATGATATAGGAAGGAACAGAAGCACTTAGATGACAGTCTGACTCCTCCAACTCCTACTCCTCCCCCTCCCTTCCACCTCTTCCTTTCCCTCCTTATCATGACTGGGGATGCTTGAGGAATGACGTCTTTGTACTTCTGGAATGAACTGGTGTGGTCTTCACCCGCTAAACTAAAGTGGGGATGGTACTTAGTTACCCATTGGATTTTACACTTCTGCAGATGTCACAGCACAAGTCTAAGCTCAAAAAAAAAAAATATCAAAATGGATTTTAAAATGCACTTTTTGAAAGCAACAGTATTTAGAAATGAATATTTTCAGAGAAAGAGGATATAAATTGAATAATATATTTTACAATATGAATTTAATGTGATTTTTTAAAATGCAGATATTGTTACCAACCCTGACAACCCCCATCTTGGAATATCGCATAATTGGCAATATTTAATAATTTGGCTTCATGTGGCCTTCCACATGGTTAGCAGGTAAACCAGGGACCCCCAGATACTAAGGACGGAGTTATGTATAACCTAGAGAGGGGCCTTTGGAAATTCCCCAAACAGGTCATGCCCAGGTCAGAGTTCTTCCTGAAGAACACCTGGAGATGAGTCATTCATTAATCCACTCAACAATAGCAGAGTCCTGGGAAACTCCGAGAGACATTGTTTTCCACTCTGAATCCTATCCCTTCAGGGGAATTATCACATATAAATATCAACCAAAAACACCACCAAAATATCCACATTCCCCTTCTACATACATGCTACCAGTTTGCTGTGAGACCATCAGAACGCATCCCTGAGAATCTTCTGCTGCACGAATCTCTGCTCCTCTGATAGGTATTGTATCACCCAAGAACCCCCTTATTCTATTCCTCTATCCAAATACTTCCTACTATCTTCAATAGCCTTGTGTGATTGCTTGAAGCCTGAGCGTATGCTTGTGTGTTATTTATTATTTTTCAATAAATACCATTTAATCATATGTTTTGGCTTGAAGTCTCCTCAGTGATTACCACTATACAGTTGCCCCTCCACTTTCGCAGCTTTCACATTCACAGTTCTGACTATTCGCAGTTTGCTCAGGAAGCACCTCATTCAAATCAGCGTCACTCCCTTGCATACAAGGGAGAGGAGCCGATTTAAATGGAGTGCTCCCTGACCAAACCATGCTGCCTAACTACCTGCTCTCCTGGGGCTTGGCTCCATTTGGGGTGGAGAGCCAAGTCCCGGGAGAGCGGGGCATTCGGGGCAGAGGCGATTTTTACAAACACACACTGCCCTTCCCAAAGCAGCCATGGGCTTCTCCTGAAGCCCATCCTGCCTTGGGAAGGGTGTGTGTGAAGAGTCTCCCTCCCACCCCACACCTCCCTTCCCTTCCCAAGGCAGATCGCTGTCTTGAGAAGGGGGGGTGAAAAGCCTCCCTCCCACCCCTCCCTTCCCTTCCCAAGGCAGATCGCTATCTTGGGAAGGGGGGTGAAAACCCTCCCACCCTCAGTTCATTTCTTATTCATGGTTTTTTCACATTTGCGGGGGTTGGCTGCCCCTAACCCCTGTGCATGTGAAGAGATGACTGTACATAAGTCAAAAGATCCTGCATTTACCCAGCCTATCACTGCCATTTTGAGCTAATTAAATATTCCCCATATTAAAATTCAGAGGCTAGTGAGATCGTTGCAGACCACACACAATTCAGCTAACAATATAAAGATGAAAAAATGTTTAGATGAATGTGAAAATGGAATAAAACTGATTTCTAAGAAGACAGAAGAAAGTCGCATGAGCACAATTTTGGTGGTAACACATTACACTGTACCTTTGTTCATGCTATATGCATTCAGATGTTCATAAGACATTTGTGTTCATTCCCGATCTGTACCTGGGTACAAGAACCCTCTTAAATTCAAAGTACAAGACCAAGTCTACATCCGTACTTGGATAGAATGAACACATATATATTTGTGTGAATGGGTGTACACATGCTCACTTTATGTAAGCCAGGGTGGGAATAGTGTGGCCTGCATGCAGAACCCCAGCAATCCTAGGTTCATTTTTTTTTTCAAAAAAATGACCCCCATTCCCTATAAGCAGTATGAAGTGAAATTTAGTCACATTTTTGCCAACTTCCCAGGCTGTTTTAGGCTCAGCAAAAGCTGTGTTTTTTTCCTAACAGGAAATTATCTGGAAAAAGGCGTCTTCTGGGTCTAAAATGGCCCAGAAAGGGCCAAAAACCTGGTGAAAATATCCCCCATTTCCCCAAGGGTATTTGGGTGGATTAGGGAGAAATTTTGAAATTTGTTTGCAAGCAGGGGGAATGGGCAACTTCCAAGGTCTCCTGGGGCGGGAGTTCTATACAGCCCTCCAACGTTCAACAGTTGTCCACCCTAATGTAAGCCCTAAGCAGGGCCAGTTTAAGGAATTGGGGGGGGGGATGCAACACTTTATTTTGGGGGAGACATGTGTTTATATCAGGTCAATGTAACCTAACCTATTCACAGTACAGGGTATTCAGATTATCACATAATTTGTCACTGATAATATGTGGTGAGGGTCAGAAGCCTCCCTACTAATACAGTTATCCCTTCATATTCACTAGGGTTTGGTCCCAGGACCCCCTGTGGATACCAAAATCCGTGAATACTCAAGTCCCATTATATGCAATGGCATAGCAAAATGGGATGGCATAATATAAGAAATAAAAAATGGCATAATCAAGGTTTGCTTTTTGGATTATTATTTTTTAAAGAACATTTTCAAGCCATGAATACTTAAATCCATAGATACCAAATCCATGGACAGGGAGGGACAACTGTAATGTTTTTGCAGGAGGAGGGTTACGATGTCCCCCCCAATGACAGGGGCCCCTGCAGCTGCAGGTGCTGCAAGGCCCTTAAACCGGTCATGCCTACAGAGCTCTGTTTTCTGATGCTTGAGGCCTGCGAGTCCCACCAGGATGACTGGGTACACTGCCTTGGGGGATGGAGGCTCCACTTCCCTGTCCCAACTCAGTGCCTTCCAACACTCCCTCTTGCGCTGCCCCAGCCTTTCTCCCTCCTCCCCATCACTGTTCCTAACTAACCCCTACTTTTCGACCCAGCCACCCACCGCCCAGCCTCTGCCTCTGCCTGTCTCTCGGTGCCGTCCTGATGAGCCCTGCGTGAATGACATCCCTTATCAGCACAGCGCAGCTCCCTCATGGCGGGTGCCAGGGCAAGCTGAGGGCCAGGTGGGGTGGCTGGGGGCAAGGCAGGGAGCCTGGCATCTGGCAGTTCCTCTGCATTTGCTCACTCCCCCCACCCTGCTGATCAATTATTCAAAGCAGTTGCAGTGGCCTCCTCCCCTCTCTTTCCACCGCTGCTCCTCTGCCCACAGACCAGGAAGAGGGGAGCAGCCCAGGCGGATGGAGGAGGTGTGGGGCTGGGGGCAGCCTGAGGTTGCTGGTCAGTTTCCAAAGGATGGGGGTTGGGACCTGCAGCTGCTCCTTCCCCCGAGCCAAGCCACGAGTCGGTGCTGCTGCAGCGAAGGAAAAGCAACCCTCGGTTTGGTTCTGAGGGGCTTCTTTGGCTCCTGTGAGCACCCACTGAGGCAGCCCCCAGTGAGGTACAGGTGGGCAGGCCAAGTGGGACTTGAGCTCCCAGATCCACCAACACTACCCACCACCACCACCGGGCTGGGAAGGTGAGGGCGAAAGCTCTTCGCCTCTGCCCGCAGACTCCGCTGCCAGTGCCAGCAACTCTGAAAGCCACCCCGCCCAGCCCCTTCATAAGGATGGAGTCACTGGGGGGGGGCTCTGCATGACAGTGCCCCACACACGATGGGCCCCCCCACAGATGCAGATGCCACAGGTGCCATAAACCAGCCCTGGCGCTAAGTATTGCCCTCTGCAGTTTGTATGAAGCACAACCTTTTTTTTTCCTTACAGAGCTGCTATAAGAGCATAAGGAGAGCTTTTCTTTATAAAATCAAAGGCCTAACCAGCTACCCTCTTTGGAGCCAAAATGTGGTGGGATTTACCAAATTCATGAGCCTTCCTTTGCCTGATCAGCATCTTCTTGTGCCAGATCCTCTGACCACTTGCCACCATTCTGAGCCAGATCCAGTACTTATTATTATCTTTTGTAGCTAGATCTTGTCCATACTCACCATCTTCAAGAACTGGATCCTAGGTGTACTCTCCCTGCTTCCTGAGCCCAAGTATTTATCAGCTTCCTCCAACCTGATGCAATGACTCTTTGCCAGCCTTCTAGGATAGTGATTTGTTATTCATAGCCACTTTAATAAACAACATAATTTCAGCAACAGTATGTCTATGACTTCCTGAAAGCTATGCAAAGAAGGGCATGACGTGGTCCTCCTTACGGAATTGGTATCCTTGGTGAAAGAACTGTGCAAAGAACTATTTTCTTTTAGTCACCCAGCACCCAGTTTCACTGGATGTCCCCAGGGTTCTAGTATGATGACAGAGGGAGAACCACTTTTCTCAATATGGTCTCTCCCACACCATGCACAATTGGATACATACATAGTGATGGACAATAAATATCTCAGATAGCTTAGGAAGAGAGTTGTCCAAGACGTGGAGGCTGGATTAACTTCAAATAACCAGACAGTCTTCCATTCAAGCTTATCACAAGTTGCAGACCCCTGTTCCACTAATGATTATCACTATAGGAAGTGGAGAAAGGTGCAACTATGCTTTCACAAGTAAGTATGTGCCTACAGAGAACAGTAGAGATAAAAACAGTTCCCAGGTATATTTTCATTTTCATTTTTATTTTATTTATCGGATTTATATCCTGCCTTTCTCCCAAAATGGGATTTAAGACAGCTTACAATAATTTTTAAAAGATACAACTAAAACATTAATTACAAAAGTTAAAAGAGAATTAAACATTACTATTATGAAAACATAATTATAATGATTAAAAACATAACTTAGGGCTTAACTACATGGGCTAAATACCCTGGCTTACCCCCATTCCAGAGTCCTGCAGTCCATAAGATGCAGGGGTTTTGCCCTGTTCTGCCCCTGGGCAGTCCTCAGCACCCCGGGGCAGATATGGGGCTGGAATGGGAGCAAGCCAGGATAGGACCCGATAAAGCATTATAATATAATATCCAGTTTAATCTGGTATCAGCTGCCAAAACCAGATCGGGCCCCACACATCCATGGGAGAAGGGCCAGTTTAAGCATACTGACAAATCCGCATCTGTGGGGGTCTCACAGCCACAGGGGGCCCCGTCCTAACCTCCTTTTGCAAAAAAAAAAACAACAACCAACAACCAGGAGCGCAAGAGAGAGCACGAGGAAGAGAGCAGCCAAAAATCTCCTGCTGGCTTTTTTTTTTTTAAAGCAGTGTCTCCTATCTTCTTCGATCATGAGGAGGACAAGCTGCAGGGGGCCCAATCCTGCAAAAACAGGAGAGGGAAATATATAAAGAGGAAGAGAAAAAAAGCAAGCAAGACAGCAAGCCCAAAACCTCGTGCTGGGTTGAGTCATGTAGAAGTGACTACAGGGCCTTTTTTAAAGCAGTGTCTCCCTCTTTCCTTCCTCTGCCCCCGCCGAGCAGGACAAGCTGCCCTCCCGTTGTTGCTCCCTCTCCCCCTCCTCCCAGGGGAATCATCAAAAACGCAAGCCAGGTGTGTGCTCCTATTTAGGTCAGAGAGGGTTGAGGTATGTGAGAGAGAGAGAGAGAGAGGAGGGAGGGAAGTGTGAGGGTCATCTCTTTCCCTCTCTTTCTCCCCTGCTCCTCTTCAGAAAGGGCTTCTTTCTTTCTTTCTTTCTTTCTTTCTTTCTTTCTTTCTTCCCTTTCCTTCCTTCCTGTCTCTCTCTTGTCTGATCTCTCTTCTCTCTTTCTCCTGCCTCTACTGGGAAGAAGGGTTCCCATTGGGCAGCCACATTCCACATAGATCCCCTCCAGCCCATCTTTCCAGCTGCTCTTAACATGTCCTGGTTTCTCTCCCCTCCCTCCCTTTCCCCCTTGGTCTTCATCTTCCTCCCCGTGCTGCCAACTGAGTTCAACCTGCAAAAGGAATTTGTGTATTTGCCTATGTGCCTTCAAGTCATTTCTGACTAAGGCGAACGTATCATTGGGTTTTCTAGGCAAGATTTGTTCAAAGGGGGTGTGCCTTTGTCTTCCTTTGAGGCTGAGAGTGTGTGATTTGCCCAAGGTCACCCAGTGGGTATTCATGGCTGAGTAACGATTCAAACCCAGGTCTCCACAGTCATAGTGCAATGCTGAAACTTCTACAACACTCTAGCTCTTTTAACAGAAGAATATGTAGAATATAAATAAAAATTTGGAGTAATATTACTGGGAACAATGGTTTTATTGTTGCCACTAAAACACACCAGTATCCCATTAGTGTTATGTGAGAGGCATTGGCCTAGAGCAGTGGTTGCTAACCTTTTCTTTACCAGGGACCCCCTTTAGATATCTTTTGTTGCCCCAAGACTTAACTCAAGATTTAAAACCCTAATAATATAGCTGCTAATAATAATAGCTAACAGCAACTATAATACAATTATACCATCCATTAAACTTTCTGTCAGAGGTATTATTGCTTCTTCCTGCAAGTTTGTGGCTGGAGTGGATTGAATGGCAATTACTCTCAGGAAGTTCTTCCTAATATTTAGGTGGGATCTCTTTTCCTATAGTTTGAACCCTTTGCTCCATGTCCTCGTCTCTGGCAGAGCAAAAAACAAGCTTGCTCCATCCCCAGTATGACATCCCTTCAAATATTTAAACATGGCTATCATGCCCCCTCTCAACCTTCTCTTATCCAGGCTAAGCATACCCAGCTCCCTAAGCTGCTCCTCATAGGGTATGGTTTCCAGACCTCCCACCATCCTTCTCAGTATCTTTCTTGAATTGTTGTGCCCAGAACTGGAAATAGTATTCCAGGTGAGGTCTGACCAAAGCAGAATGGAGTGGTACTATTACTTCCATTGATCTAGACACTATACTCCTATTAATGCAGCCTAGAATTGCATTGGGTTGGGGGGGTTTTGTTTGTTTGTTTTTTGTTTTTTGTTTTTTGTTTTGTTTTTTTGCTGCTGTATCACACTGCTAACTCATGTTCAGCTTGTAGTCTACTCTTTCTTTTCTTTGAGGAAATCTACACCATTACGTTAATTGCTAACAAACAAAAAATATTATGTTCGTACCTATAATATAGTTTTTAAACTAAATTATTGGTGGCAAATTATGTAATAATGTACCCCCCCTTATCCGCTGGGGATTGGTTCTGGTGGGGGGGGGCATGGATATTGAAAACCGTGGCTAATAGTGAATGCCATTGAAAATGATGGGACTTCTAGTTTAAAATACCATAGAGTTGCCTTGGAGGACCTAGAAAATGGCTAGAGAGGATACATTTTCTAGGAAGACTCTATGGTAGGTGTGTCGTTTTCTGTCCCATGGATAATGAATCTGTGAATACGGGGTCCTACTGTAATCTGAACATCCTGTACTGTGAATAGGTTAGGTCACATTGACCTGAGATGAACATATGGGGCCCCCAAAAAATAAAGCATTGCCGGAGGCCCCAAAATTCCTTAAACCACCCCTGTGTGGGATCCATCCTGGCAGGCCAGCCCTCACCTGCCACTGACAGCTCCATAATTAAAATTCATAATTTGAAAGCCTGTCTAAATAAAAAATGCATTTACCTGCTGTCAAAAAGAGATCAGGAAGGGGGGCAACCAGACCCCCCCATGGAAGGGTGTTCTACAATCTGGAATTCCCACTTGTATGGTCTGATCCATTGCTTCTTTTCTTCCAGGCTCATGTGCTCTGATGTGACTTCCCTTTTACTCACCCCTCTTCTCTTCAGTGCTCTTTCTCTTAGCCATGCTGCCATATTGTTTATTTATTATATTTATATCCTGCCTTTCTCCCAGCTTACAAATAGTTGTGACAAAGCACATCTAAAAGAAACCTGTGTTCTCACCAAGTATCCTCGTGATGGTTGGTAGTACCAAGAAAAAGCAGTTCCTCACAGATCTTATCACTTGGGCAGGCTTATATAGAGAAGTATGGATCGGGCTTTAATCTGCAGGAGAGAGAAAGGGTCAACCACTGGCAGCAGGCAAGCAGTGGCAAAAGCTAGTAGAAAGGCCTTCTCTTCACTGAGGGGTGGTGGTAGAAGTGATGTTCCTTCTTCACTTGTGTAGAGATTGCACCCATCTTCCTCTGTCTATGAGACATGTAATTTTCTTAATAAATATTTTCCTTCACTTAAGATGGGCTTTGCTACTGCTTCTAAGCAGCCAGCATCCATCCATAGCCAACAATCATCACCTAAGAAGCTTGACTGGGCAATCCCAATGCCCCATATGAAGCAACAGGGCAGCAGTTTCCACAGCTATGAGATGAGAGTACCACAGAGATGGCACCATCCATCTATGTTGTAACAAGTTAAGATAGGGAAAAGTATCTGTGCTAGCTACAGAATGCAATTTAGCCACAGAGTTTGTTCCCATTTGCTTTATGTCCCTCTCCTTTTGCTGATAGGAACTGACAAGTTCTGGTTCCGTGTCTAAAATTAGAAGATGGCTTTGATTTTGTTTTTCCTCCTATTGGTGGCGGGGGGGACCCTGTATCTTCAAATTAAGACCATTCTTAACATCTTTGTGCTCAAATGAGGACTGGCATGATTTAATTAAGACCGACAGAAAAGAAGAAAAGTACACCAGAGGAAGGTTGTAATGGGAAAACAGAAATAGGAGGTTGTGTCTTAGCTTTTAATTTGATGCATGTTCAAGTGAGCCCTTAGCAAACTAATTATCCATTACTTGATTGCCGAGCATCACTGTGTGCCACTATTGTCACACAGCCTTGAAAATGCAGTTACTGGATAGTGAGGGTAAATCAAAGGAAGTCCCAGGTCTCTTGTACATGAAAAATCAAGTATTTTGTAGGCTTAATGAGAACACAGAGCAACCGTTCAAAAAGCTCTCCTGAACGAGCCATAAAAGGATTTCTAGCTGGCTGATTTTGTGCTGCTTTCCAAAGAAATATGCATTCAGACAAAACTCTCTGCAAATCTGATGGCTCTGTAAGTGCTATCAAAAAGTGGTACAGCCCTCTGCTGCCCCGTACAATGTCTTTGGTTTGCATTGCTCTTGTGACAAAGTCCTGCATGTTTTCTTCTACCACTTTTCTTCCTGCTTGGTAAACTAAAACCAACTTGGGCAATGTGGAATCAGGGACAGAGAAGTGGAAAGAGGCTGCTTTACCCTTTCTCTGCCAGTTATTTCCAGCTCAAATCACCCTCCCCAAAGTTGCTTTTCATCCACAGCTTGGAAGTGTTGGCTTTTGGACAACTACGGTACTCCCAGAACACCCTGAGATATGCTGATTGGGAGTACTGTGGCTCTTGCCATCTTTAAAAAGAAATCTTCCCAAGCTCTACATATGGGGATGTTATTGAGACTTTGTATATTCCTCTTGTGCTCTGACTTGGGGATTTGGTGGCATATTCTGCTTAGCCTCAGTCATTGGGGTTTCGCTAACATTAGGCAAAGTGAAGTCTTTGTCTAGGTGGCACTTCCTGGGAGGTGGCAGCAAGGTGTTAGAGGAGAGAACTGTGTGCCCCACAACTTCAGCTCACTTCCTGAACTGGCTGGCTGCCTTCAGGCATGGTGGAGAATGTAGTTCTATTTTCAGTGCTGAAGCAAGATCCAACTACCATTCCACTCAACTTTTGTATATAGAATAAGAGAAGGGCACTATCTTTTTCTTTTCTTCATGTAGCAAAATTTCTTGGGCCTGCTCTACTCAGACAGGTTTTACTGAAACATCTCATCTGCTTCTAGGCATGTTTATTGAGAAATAAACTCATAAGAAGCATAAATTCCATGGTAGAGGTATTTAGGAAAGGAGTTGAAGAGAAGACTGCCAGTATCATAAAAATATATAAACTGATTATGGAAATCTGTGGTAAGGTGAAATTCTCTCAGAGTTGAAATTTGGCAAATTTGCACTTATTTTGCATAATTATTTCTATTAACTTTGGTAACTGGGGTAAAGCAGGTATGGTTCCCCACCCCTGTCTCTTTAGACTGAAGGACCTTCTAGCCAACTGAGTGCCCAATTCATGGTGGTGGTTAAAACCAGATAGGCAGAGTTAACATCAACATATACATGGGATAACAAGCAGGCTCTTTGATAATCTTTTAGTGTCATGCCCTGCCTCTCATAGGACAGTGAAGAAGAATCTGAAAGCTTTGATAGCATGCCTGGGTTAGAAGAGAGTGACCAGCATCCACCACACAATGAGGAACAGAGTATCCAATAGCTACAAGCTGTCCAGCAGGCTCACTCACCTGAACAACAGAATATTCCACAGCCACAAACCCCAGAGGAACAGGATACAGACTTACCCAGTTTTATTCAGCATTGTCAAGAAAAGGAATCCCTCAGATGCTCACAGAGATTATATAGGAAGCACAAAGTAATCAGGAACTACCTGCAAGACTCAGCTGGACCATAAATAAGCAGCACCTCCTCCAGAAGAACATGGCTAACAACTGACCTGTATGGGTAAAAGCCATGCTGTATCATGCTCCTTTTACTTCACAACTGACAGACTGACTGCTATCTTGGACCTCACCTTCGCCTTGTGACTTTGCCTCTGGATTACCCTTTGGATCACTTGTTTGGTTTGCTGTTTCTTTGTGTACGACCCCAGATTGGACTGCATTTGCTCTATGTGTTGGTAAGCTGAATAGACTCGGCTACTCCCTTTGAACTGTGAAGCTGATTTTTTGGGTCTCTGCAGCCTGCCCCAAGAAATACAGGACATTTAAGCTATTTATTATATGCAATCATAGATATACAAACATATGTATATTCCCCTCATGGAGAAACACAGACATGTTTTCTGGATGCTTGCTTTCATCACATTATATTGCATGTAAGACATCGTATATTCATTACATTGCAGTATATGGCAATTAAGATGTTACACTCTCATTCCATCTCTCTTTATCTATTTAACAGGAGCTTTAGTAGTTACGGTAACACATATAGGAACATTACCATCTTAAACAGTATAATTCACCATTATAGCCATTGCCATCATCAAGTTTATTTTTTCATATTTTTCATAGTGTCTGTTAAGACATTATATGGACATTTAGCAAAGGCTTTAACTTGTACAGAATGCTGTCCTTTGAGTCATATCTATAATCATCTATCCATAAAAAATACCATCTCCTCTGTTAAGGCACTACACATTTCTAAACAGGCATTTGTGAATACACATGCATCCAAAGAGTTCATATCCTTGAACACTGCCATATCTTAGCCATATCTGTTACATCCATAAGCATCCTAACAGGCATCCAGTATAATAATAGATCTATTTTACCATAAGCCTAGATGTTTGTCTTACCAGTATTATCTTTTTCTTACCAGAGTGGTCTATCTTCACCAGTGTGTCTGGCCAGTTTATCAGGAACAGCATAGCTGTCATCAACAGTGTTCTTCATTGATGCAGACTGCAAGGCAGTCTAATCTGCAAGCTCTATATTGGCTCCTTTTATTCTCTCTAGCCTCACCCAGGCTATCAGCTGTCCAGTCAAAATAATCCAAAACAAGGTGCTGACTATTCTCCATGTATGACAAAACAAAGATCTTTGATATGATGTCACTCTCAGGGACTGGTTGGAGTCTTTGGCTTCCTGACATCTAATTGCATCAGCCATTACACCTGATAGGAGGTTATTATAGATTGTAGTCTGCTCACATCTCACATGTAGGTGTTTTAGAAACACCAACATTCTCATTCTTTATTTTATTTGAGGAGTCTTTTTGCCCAGACTTAAGCTGCACCAGGTTTTCAATGATACATGCACACCCATTCTAATACATATAGTTTTCTTCATTGTATCTTATACCCTATATCCATGTTTCTCAACCAGGGTTCCCCAAGAGGTTGCTCAGGGTTCCTCAAGAGATTGTGATTGTGGGGGGAAAGCAATAGCAATATATAGAATAATGTTTATGCAGGGGTTCTCTGAGACCTGAAAATTATTTCAAGGGTTCCTCCAGGATAAAAAGGTTGAGAAAGGCTGCCCTATATGCTATTCCCTATAGGTTGCACTAGGTTACACTCTGTACTTCATAGGTTAATTCCCAGGCTTTCATAGTTTAATTCTCAAGCCTGGCCTGCAACAGGGGGGAAGACCTAGCAGTTGTGTAGCCCTGAGGGTTCCCTGTCCCATGACTGGAGCTTGGAAGTAACTAGTGACAAATAATGATTTACTTGTGATTAATTTCCTTAACAACAAAGGCATAACTCATTACACTATGGTTGTAACTTAATTAGGGATAATTTCATTCCTTTTTCAGAGCAACTTTAATTTTTATATTTAATTTCATAGTTATAGACTGTGGCCTTACTAGATGATGAAGGATGGAGAACACAAGGTGCTGGATTTTGCTGTGCCTCATTCTCCTGAATGAAAAACATTCAGATGTGTGTGCAGGGGAGAGGTTAATAATGTAAAAGGAACTATTTTGGTTACATTTGAGTATTCACGGATTTTGGTATCCAAGAGGGGTCTTGGAACCAAACCCCAGCGAATATGAAGGGACAACTGTAATGTTTTACAAGTAATGATGTTATCTGTAACCTGTTACATGGGCATTAAAATATCCCTCTTACAAAGTAACATAATGACAGGAACGAGTGTTACTTTTTTGTAACATCAGTTTCCTCCATTACATTTTTCTTTTTTTTTAGAAGGAGGGAATTTAGGATATGAGGAGCTCTTTTCAGGTTTTAGGCCATTTTCTTACATTTTTAGATGGACACACACAAACAAATAAACAACAACAAAAAAGGGAACAAGTTTACTCCTTCTTCTCCTCATAGTAATATGATAGCAGTAATGGTAACAAGAGAGTGTGGTACAGAGGTTTGAGCATTGGACTATGACTCTGGAGACCAGGCTTTGAATCCCCACTTGGTCATGAAAACCCACTGGGTGGCCCTGGACAAGTCACACTCACTCGCCCACCCTCAGAGGAAGGGAAAGGCAAAGCCCCTCTGAACTGTAAGAGTAATGAGTCTAAAAAATAACATTGTATTAAAAAATTGCAGGATCTAGTCCTTTTAAAAAGCAACAAGAATTATCTTTTTTTAAAAAGAGTTTAAAAATCATTAATTTACTTTTAACTTCATGCAGAGTGCAAACTTAAGAATGCTGACTTAAGCTCAATTAACATTTAAAAAGTGTATTCAGAGGTCTGAGATCACTCAGTTAAATTAGACTCATTACAAAACAAAGGAGTCAGTTTAAAATGCAAATCAAAGTTTACTGAAGGTATATCAATCTCAATCTACATACTAAAACAAACTTTAAAAAGAGGTTCCTAACTAACTAATGGTATTTAGGGTAGGAAAACTCACCAGCCTACAGCGGTAAAACGCTGCATGGTAAACGTCATAGCATGGTTTCAGGAAAGATGGTATAGCTTAAGATGGTTTAAGAAAGCCTAAGATGGCTAAAGATGGCTCCAGCCTCATGGAGACTCAAACTTAAAGAGAACTTACACACAGCAATAACATTTAAATTAGGTCATGTGTGGAATGACCCAGCACTCCAGTTGGCTGGAAGTGCCCAGTGAAATAAGAGAAAGGGAACTTGGGAGAACAAAAGGCATGCAGGGAAAAACCCTAGACTTATCTTAGGATGTGAATGAGGTACACAAGATTGCTTTTACATTACAATGATTATTTCCCCACATACTACATGAACAAACTTTGCCAAGAAAACTGTGATAGGTTCACTTTAGGGTCACAATGAGTCAGAAATGACTTGAAGCTGGACAACAACAATAATAGTAACAAATCACTGTAAATCACTGTTTCCCACATCTTTTAAAAAGTAACTTTTTAAACACTACTTTGGACTCTTCCAACCCCTGCTGTGGAACCCCTGAGAGATTACCTAGGCAATCTGGCCCACAACCAAGGGAGGAAGGATCCTGACCCCCTACTCTTAAATAATGTTGTCCAGGATTTTCAGATGAAATCCAGACCCCACAGTGACTCAGACATCACAAATAGAACTACCCTGGAACACAAACATAAAGACCCAGGAGGGATTTGAGGAAGAGGCAGCTTCTCTCCTCTGAATGCATGACTGTTTTGTGAAAGGACTCAATACTTAATACAGACAGACAGACCGAGAAATGAGGAAAGAGAAGTTATTGTTTGCAGAGGTGATGCTGAAAGTCAAGGTGCTGTAATTGGAAAAGAAGCAACTGCTACAATTTATCTGCCTATTCTGTCTCTCTTGGAATTGATTGGGGTGGAAGGCTGCATAAACCTCCATGCTGAGTTGTTAAATGAGTATTCCGCACAATAGCATCAAGGAGAGAGAGGATAGTGGTAGCTTATATTCAGCAGGGGATATAGTTGGGGGGGGGATCAGGTCATTGCCCCCAGATAAGTATTCTCCCCACCCAATGAAATTTTCCTTCACTCCTGAATTTCTAGCATTGCAGTCATTGCAGTGGAGAACCAGCATGAAAGATTATCAGATGTGGCTAATGTAGCACCATAACAATGCCAGTGGAACGCAAAAGGATGCCAATATCAGTTGATGTCACCCTTTTGCATTCCGCTGGCATTGCTATGGTGTTCTATTTAATTGACAGGCTAAGGTGTCAATAGATCACCCATTCTGTTTCAGTGCCAGCATTACGGGCATTTGAAACCTTGCACATGTCTTGCCATAAATACAGTCTCAATGGGTGGTCCTGCCAGAAAACATCTGGTTGGGATCACGAAAACACGGTAGGCTACCCTCTTTTTATGAACTTCCCTGGATTACTTGTTATGTTTTTAGTGTATTTATGTGCTGGTGTAAACTTTTTTCTTATTTTTCTTTTTCTTTTTAAATTTTCCGCATTTGCATCTTCTCACGAGAACGGGTGAGATTTTTATCCAGGAAGTGAACAGAGCTCTGCTAGAGCTCTGTTTATGCCTGGGCTTCCTTTGGATGCAAAAGTAGGTAAGTTTGATGGGGAGGGTTATTGTACCAGGACAGGGATGGGATTGGAGATTGTGGGACAGGAACACTTTTCGCATTCCTGTCTGATAGTCTCCATAGTGTAGTGGTTTGAATGTTGGACCAGGACATTGGAAGACCAGAGTTCAAATCCCTATTTGACCGTGGAAACCTACTGGATGACCTTGGGCATGTCACATTCTGTCAGCCACAGAAGAAAGCAAGGACAAACTCCCTCTGAAAAAGTTCTGCCAAGAAAACCTTGAGATAGGCTTTATTTATTTATTTATTTATACCCCGCTCTTCAGTCTCGGGGCTATCAGAGTGGCTTACAAATTGTTTTAAGCAATAGCTATTTACACATCTACACTGTGTTAAGCAGTTTCCAATGTGTGTTAGCTGATTGCCCCCACAAGCCAGGTCCTCATTTTACCGACCTACGAAAGGATGGAAGGCTGAGTGAACCTTGGAGCCCACTGGAATCGAACTTGCAACGTGGTGACTTGCAGGACTGGCATTTAACCACTGCACCACCAGGGCTCTCTTTAGGGGCACCATAAGTCAGAAATGACTTGAAGGCACACAATAGCAACAACAACAAGAAGAAGTAATTTAAACCTTCATTTGAGCATTTACAAATACATTTTAGGCATCCAAATTAAAAGGAGAAGGCAAAGTAACCAAAGGAATGGGGACACTGTAAATATAAGAATTCCAGGTATAAACAATTGTCAGTGTCATAATCTCTATAATGCTAGAAATTTGTGCAGTAAGTGACCTGATCTTGCCCCCCTCCCCCCAGTTTGCATTTTGTTTCAGTTGTAGTGGAGGATGGTGTCCTATAACCGGTATGAAGACAATTCAAGTTCTGGACCCTTTGGCTTTTGTTTCTGCAATGAGAGGGGAGCCATCTTGTTCTTCATCTCAGCCAGCAAAATGCCATGAGCTGGACCTTTTTCAGTGTTGCTGACCTTATTCTGTGAATGAAAGAAGCCTTTATTGCAGTCAACAGACCATTACGCAGGCTAATCTTATAAACACTTTAGACTTAGACATGCTCCTCCTCCTGGGCTTGTCTACACTGGCCAGAATACTCCTTCACCCAGCCAGAATATTCTAGTCACAGAGCTGGTCCAAGTCCCCTCTCCACCAGTGGAGGTGGGCAAAAGTGCACATGCACAAGACACTCGGTATTGGTGGACACCTCCACTGCTGTCGCACATTGCACTCTCTGAAGCTGGGAAGGAGGCCCTCAGCACGGGGCCTTGATCATGTGCAGGGGCCTCCTTCCTGGCTTCACAGTGACACCAGTGGTGTTGGTGGCATCCAGTGATAAAGCCTGCCGTGCAGGTACAGATTCCTGCATTCCCATGCTGGACCCACCCAGTTTTTTCTGAATGATACAAGTTTTCCCAGTTTTTTTTTTAATGATTTAAAAGGGTTTACCCTGGCTTCTCCCCAACTTCACCTTTGACATCCTCAGGATTGTCTGGAGGTGAATCAGGGCATTTGGACTGCAGGTCTACAACCTGGGGGAAGCCAGAGTAAATTGCCCATCTAGCAAATCCCGATTGCTATGCAATGAACCTGTTCAGAAGCTATGGCTTAACCTCCTCCCCACTTGGAGATGACAAAGTCACTCTAGCCTCTAAGGACTTTATCAGATGCAGCAAAAATAGTGGGATAGTGATGTCATGGTAGCGCAAATGGGCCCCACTACCGCATGATGCCGTGGTTCTCCAACCACAAAAACCCATCACTTTTAAACCCATCAATAGATCATCAATAGCAATGTTTTAACAGTTTTGAAAGTGTACGAAACTATTTCCCATTGTAATCATGAGATTATAGCATGAATGCACGACCATCAGTGAGAAAACTTCCAGGTGAGAATGCGAAAGGGAAGCACAGGAGACACTTTTTATGCACTACCCCAGTATGCTGGCGAGTTTTTAGGTTTGTTTCAGTGCTTGTGTGTTCATTTACTTTTTAAACTGAGGTGTGTTTTTTATCACTTTTAAGCACACTCGCATGTTCTCACGAGAACCACAGAAATGTTGGCCATGCCAAATCACAGATGTAAACTCCCATTCTTAAAGTGCTAGCGGTGATCGTGTGATGATTCTGTGGCAGTTCTTTCATGTGATTATAGCAAAGTGCAAAAATAAGTGTTATAATGCCACAACATTTCCACTATCCATATTCACAAAATTACAGCATTTTGGAACACTCCTCTGATAAACTCCTAAGTTGAGGGGAATGAACAAAGCTATGATCCTCCAGAAGTTGTTGATCCCCAACTATCATTAGCACCAGCCAGCATGAATAACCGCCAGTACTGAAAGAGGTTATATTTCAAGAATGTCTGAAGAGCTGCCATTTGTCCCACATTGGAAGAAAGGGGGGATACGAAATAAAGAAATACACATAGTAATGTATTCATTCATTATGTGGGGGAAATATTTCCCTATTCCTGCTCTGTGTCATTATGACTAAGATCTGCAATTGCCATTAGTAGCTTATAACTAACAACAGGAGGGTGCTGTGTACTTGAAAGAATTATGAAAGTGTTTGTATGTACTTCAGTAATGAGGGTAATAGTAGCAGCACCTAAGAAATTTGGCTTACACTGAGGGGAGTACTCATAGAACTGGCAAGATCTATGTTTTGCCTACAATTCATTGTGGGGGGTGACACATATAAATGGCTACGTGAAGCCATAACCACCACTGCCCTGCTGTGTGGAACCTTTTCCTGTGTATTGCCAAATGAGTCCTGCATACCTTAATATAGTTTATGAAAAGAGCTTTCTGTGCTACTTATTGTATTAAAGCAGTGTAATTAAAGGAAAGTAAATATCACTTAGTAAAATGTATTCCTCAAGTAATCATCACCATTGCATATAGGCATATTTTCCCCCTGCTTTCATAAGAATTTTTTTTAAGATGGAAGGAATAAATTATTGAAGATTCATCTCATTATCTGCTTTTCTGACTTCCTGATACAGAAAGTAGAAGCAAGCTATTGCATCCAATGTAGCTCTGTCCTCCTTGCTTGGCTGCTGACACACTGCAAAAATAATGCAGTTTGACACTGCTTTAACTTTCATGACTAAATGGTATGGAATTCTGGGGTTTGTAGTTTTGTGAGACAGCCTTCTCTGCTAGACACTCTGGAACTCTGGAGCCACAACAAACTACAAATCCCAGGATTCCATAGGATAGGGCCATGATAGTTAAAGCAATGTCAAACTGCATTATTTGTGCAGTGTGTCAGCAGCCTTTGCCTTCCCCAGGGATTATTTCATATTTGTTAAATAATAAGGAACCTTATGTTTTAATTGTTGGAAGCCGCCCCGATTGTTTTTAGCAGAGGGGCGGGGTATAAATAAATTTTATTATTATTATTATTATTATGTTGCTCAAATGCACTGCTGCTATTAAAATAAATCTAATAGAAAAAGTCTTCTAAGGAAAGACTGATGTTTTAAAATTTAAAATTGAATTAAAAGTAAAAATAACATGTTTGTTTTGTTAGGAATCTAACAAATTCCTTAGGAAGAATCTAAGGAAGGAAGAAAAGGGTTCAAGTTACCAAATGCTTCCTCTCATGTTAGCTTGGAAACACTGGGGGCAGCATCCTGTTCAGTAATTACGACGTCACAAGTCTGCTTTACACAATTCACTTTTATGGACCTAGTACAACAACAGCCCAAAGTCCCCCGCCTTTTTTGCCAGCATAGCCCCATCCCAACATGGACATTTCCATGTTGTCTGACAGCAGGGGGATGAGCAGAGATGCATCTAGTTCTCTTCCTGTAGATGAATGTGCTGCAAAAAGCATCTGCAGGGACCTCCTTGCAAATGTCTATTGCAACATCTCCAGCTGCGGGAAGTGAGCTGGATGTGTCTGCAATTATCCCTCCTTTCTCCAGCAACATAGAAATGGACACTTTAGGGGTGGGCTGCACTGCTAAAAAGGTAGGTGTTTGGGGGTGGGGGACATCAGGAGACACAGCTACACAGATGTAGCTATAGAAATGTAGCTAGATTTCTGAATTCAGGAGGATCTTGGCCTACCTTTTTTTCCAACTCCTAGAATCTCCCAGCCAATATAGCCAAAGTGTAAAAATAACTTTTTTGTGCTTTAGGTATATGCTTCACATATAGTCTTACCTGTATATTCAGATTTTCCTCTGAGAACTTAGTCATTTGGGTGGCTAATATAGGACAGGCTTTTTTCAACAGTGGCATTACAACTGCAAAACTCTCTTCCATAAGAGGCCATTCTGCTTCATCCATACCCTCCAACTGTCCTGATTTGACAGGGAGAGTCCCAATTAACCCTCCATCATCCTATTTTTCAGCTGCTTTTAAAATGTCCCAGTTTCTCTCTCCTCCTCACTTGTCCTCTCTTTGACCACAGTTTATTCCATTAAACTGATTTCAAAGCACAAAAGTAGTTTGTACTCAATAAACTCAGGAGTGAGAAGCAAGGAGGAGAGGGAGGAATTTTGCCCTTCCCAGTAGACTCAGGCAAAAGCAACACTTCCTAGCCTGTCTGTTTTCCCCCCAGTAATAACTTTTGCTGGCTTGACTACTCTCTGATGTTGCTTGGCCACAAGTGTCCCAGTTTTCATTTGTGAAATGTTGGAGAATATGTTTATCTTCATCATGCTTTTGGTGTCAGACAAAAGTGGTTTACTTCTAGAGGTCCTTTGGACCTCACCGAACACTTGTTATATGGAGTGAATACTGTAGCTGTTTTTAGCTTTCTGATGTGCTTTATTGCAATATTATTGGGTTACACTGACTTTTTGTTACTGAGCATAAGTACTATACTTTTAAATATTCTTGATATCTATATAGTTAGGGTGATTGTTTATGCATTACCAAAAAAGAGAAAATGCATTACTTAAAAAGAGGGCAAAAGTGGGCACATATTTGCATAAAAATTAAATATATTAATTTAGATGCCGGGATGCAAATTTATATAAAATATATGCATTGTAAGAAAAAAGGCCTGGTGTGTCTGCTCAGTCTGACATCCAGGCACTTAGACTTGAGGATGGGCAGCCCCCAAAATTCTGTTCTCCCTTCTGAGGGATCTTTATCTTTAAATCAGAGTTGGACTGGATAGGTTTTGTTTTTTAAAAAAAAGAAGTGGATGTTGTGATAATGGGCCCTCCCCATTAAGGATTAAGCAAAGATCCTAGTAAACAATGCCATCAAGGTGGAATGTGCTAATCTCCTCTTGGACGTATTGGTGATGATTCATTCATCAAAAACAAACCAGTGACCAAAACAACCATTATCCCTCATTCCTTTCCTATCCCACAATATGGAGGTTATCATAAACCTATCAGTTCTAATATCTAAGCCATAAACAACAATCAGTGGATTCACAGTTTCTTTGTCTAATGGTGGGAAACCCATCTAAGCTTTGTTCTAAATTCAAACACCCATACAGGACACACAATAAGGTATAAATAATAGCCACAAACAGTAGCAAGGTATGTCACTATGTCACTGTAATTCCACCTGGACACTGTTGGCACACCTCCGGATTGGCCACCCTCAGATTAGGTCTGAGTTCTTCACTTCTCCTTCTTCCTGAAACTATTCCTCTATGCAACCTTTCCTCCTTGGGCCTTCATTAGTCTTCTGTGGTTCTTGGGATTGTGAGTGTGTGTGTGAATGCTTCTGTGTTATTTTCCAATAAAAACATTTTATTTTACTTTAACTCAGAGTCTCGGCAGTTAGTGCCAGTATACAAAGGTGCAAAGGTCCCATACATTACCCAACCTCTCACATCCATCCATTTGAGCTATACTAATTCCCCCTATTAATAACTTAAATGTATTGTCTCAGGTAGACTCCCTACAGGCCCCCACCTATTTGGGTAACATTGGAACTTGCAGGATAATTTCAGGTTGGGCATCTTGTGTTAGGCCTTCCTTAGAGGTATACAGCATCTGTCCCAAGACATACTGTAACAGAAGGTCATGGAAAAAAAGCTTTATGTCTCACTTTCCATTACCAAAAAGGGGATATAAGAATATTTCCGTTAGGCCAATTAACAATCATGACTTCCTAGAAACTTTGGGGGTAATTGGACCCAAGCTGCAAAGGCGTGGGTAAAATTTTACACCTCTGCCAAGAGTGAATAAAGTGGATAATCTCCTGGGGTTTTTAAGCCTCCAGAGAACAAGAAGACTGATACTTTTGAATTATTGATCAAACCCTTTGAGACTTAGATCACACAGAGGAACAGACAAGAATCATTAATTTACACATAAAAGTTCCAATTGGGTTCCTGTGCCAGTATCTGGCTGTGAATGGTGCCTGTAAGGGTCATGAAGTTTTCAAGTACAAAGATATATTCATTTGTAGAATAATTACAGAATAGCGCATAATTGTGTTAACTCTTGATTCTCCCTCCAGAGTTGTAGAAAGATGCTAATGCTTGGACTTTGGAAACTCTTTGAAGGAAGTCTCACCATCATGTGCTAATCACTGAGATTCATCATCATCATCGTTGTCATCAAACATTATCCATCCATTTCTAAACTTGAGACAAATCTTCACACCATTATGTATCAAAATGGCATCACCTACACACTATGGCGAGCTCCTGGCTGCACCAAGGGAATGCTGACAACAGAGAGGTAGGGAGGGGAGAATTTGGGGTGGGGAAACATACATGCTAGAGATATACAACAGTTTGTTACATGATTCTGCTTGTAATTATAGTGATCTTATTTCACCTAGTGCTAATCTTTTTGTAGGCAAAACAGCACAAGAGGTGATTGTCAGCCAGTTTTACAGAATGCCAAAATGTGCAGAAGTATAACCAGAACTTTAGAAACATGAAAACCAAAGGAGTGGAGCAAAACTTATCCCAGTGAGGACCAACTATTTTCTGTGAGCATGCTGACTGTTGGAGCAAGGAGAGTGAAGTGAAGTGGCTGGACTTCTGTAAAACAGCACTTTACACAGCAATATTTTGCTAGAGAACTCTATACTACACAGTTTTATAGTGTTGCCAGGGTTTTCAAAATAGCAGTATGGGGCAGTGAAACACATGACAAGCTAGGTTGACCAATCAGGAAGTACCCATTAACAATTTGTGTTCTACGTACTGATTTCAGTTAGTACTGACTTCAGTTAACCTAGCTGACCTTGGAAGCTAAGCAAAGTCAGCCAGGTTTAGTATTTGGATGGAAGACTGCCAAGGAATACTGGGGCTGTAGGCTGTATTTCAGAGGAAGGTCATGGCAAACCACCTCCGTGTATTCCTTGCCTAAGAAAACCCTATGAAATTCAGGGGATCACCACCAGTTAACAGGCAACTTGAAGGCACATACAAACACAGCTATGTTTTTCTCCATAAAATTATCACACTGTCCACATTCAGAAATTGCATTATGCACACATTTGTGTCTTTATAAAGGGCTCACATCACAAAATGTGGGATTTATTTATGCCATCTTGTTCAGTCTATATAAAAGGTAAAAATTTCCCAATGCTCAGTAGGGGGCATCCATTATAAGAAGGGGCATTTCCAATCCTACATGGGATAAGCTTTTCAGAACTCAAAGGACGTCTCTTACAATAAAGGTCACTTGGCAGCCTATAATCATAGCAGTTTTGTACCATTTAAACTGCCATGGGGTCCATACTATGGCATACTGGGATTTATGGTTTGGTAGGGTAAGAATTTTATTGGAGATACCTAGTCCACTTTCCTGGACTACAGCACTAGAGCTTCTAGTGGAAACAATAGATGCAAGCACCAGGAACAGAGATTCCACCTCAATATTAGGAGGAACTTTCTGACAGTAAGAGCTGTTGGGCAGTGGAACGCATTCCTTCGGAGCATGATGGGGTCTCCTTCCTTGGAGGTCTTTAAACAGAGGCTGGATGGCCATCTGTCAGGGATGCTTTGATCATGATTTCCTGCATGGCAGGGGGTTGGACTGGATGGCCCTTGTGGTCTCTTCCAACTCTACAATTCTATGTTTCTATGATTCTATGATATACATTCCCCTCAGGGAGAAACACAGCTGTAGCAATGGCTGGGCACGTCATCAACTTTGTTGCATTTCATACCTTAACACGTAAGGCATCTTATATTAAGTAATATAGCCATCATGTTCATCTGGACTTTTAACTTGATATTCATCTTAATATTTATCTTAAAATCCATGAAAGATTACAATCCCATCTGTTGCTTTCAAGAACTGACCTTAAGCAAATCCTAAACAACTCTTTCTATATTAATCTCACAAACGAAGATTCAGGAAGGACTCATCCCACACTTTCTGCAAGTGTGCTGATGACTAAAAAGGCCAATCTGAAATAAACAAGTCCGGTTGCAGAAAGCACAGCAGAAGGTCTCCTTGGGTGATGTTTCCGGGTTGTGATTCTTTCTGCATTGTCATTTCTCTTCAAGACTTGTTCAGCGTGAGTTCTCAAATAAGGCTGCAGCATTGTGGATAGTGCATCTTCATACCTCCCGATGTGAGGCCAGGGCAGACCATTGTTGGTGATCAATTTGGCCGAGCCTGAGATGTTGTTTCAGGGAGTCCTTGTATCGCTTTTTTGGAGCGCCCCTCTTACGCTGACCTGTGGCAAGTTCACCATAGAGTAGTATTTTTGGGAGGTGATGGTCCTCCATCCTGGAAACATGCCCTGCCCAGTGCAGCTGTGTTCTCAATATCATGGCCTCAACGCTGGTGATCCCTGCTTGCTCAAGGACAGCAACATTCATCACATAGTCAGTCCAGTGTATATTTAGGATTGTGTGTATACAGTGCTGATGAAAGCGTTCGAGGAGTCGTAAGTGGTGGTGATAGGTAATCCATGTTTCGTAGGGATATATCTATCCTAGCTTTAGGGTGGCATGTCAGTACTATCAGGAACCTTGTATCTGGAAGTCAACATTGGTATCTTCTGTTCACACGTTGGAGGCATGCTGAATAGCAACATAATTATGTGGCTCTGACTTAGCTCTTTTATTCTATCTTAACATCCATGCAGGGCATTGCCTATCTAAGGTTTAGATCTTATACAGGATTTTTGTTCAGTACATTAGAGTCTAGCATAAACCACATTTTTAGAATATACCCTACAAACTGTTGTCAGGTGTCTCTGTGCACTAATTTGCAGGGTGATCTGAGGTCATTCTTTAAAGGAACATCTGGCATTCTTCCCAGACTTGAAATCTAAACAAGCAAATAAGGGAACAATACTGACCAGTAAGTAAAGACAGAAACCAGAGTTAATTCTCTTCCTTGCTCCTCTCATGGGGAAGGTTCATAGCAAGGCTCTACAGATATGTATCTTACTAACCTGTATTTAACCCATGTTTTCTGAAGATGTAACCAAATATAATCACAGTTATCCAATACAATGTGTATGTGTATTATTCAGGAGGGCGGAGGGTCTGTACGGTCCTGGTCCGCAAGGTTCATAGCAAGGCTCTACAGGGCATGGTTTAAATAAAAAATCCACAGAAGGCAGAAAAATATAAATTACTTCAAGCTTTGATAATCTCTGGGCTCTGTCTTTGCTGGTCAGTATTGTTCTCTACTTGCATAACTTGCATATGTGAAGTATAAGTTACATGTTTGATTACTTTCTTCTTTTTCTCTTTTTATTTTGCAGGTGCTTTCTTATTTAGATATTGTGTTACTTATATGTATTTTTGATATTCTGTCATTGTGTTACTTATGCAATAGCCTTGCTTGTGAGAATACTGCTCCTGTTCAATGATATGGGGAAGTTTATGTATTAACTTAGTTAAAGGTTTGCTCTCATAACTGGTTGCTGTAAATATTCTTTATACTTTGAAGAAGATCCATATGGTTGAAACAGATATTATCTGGCAATCTATTGTATTTTGTATGTGTTTTGATTATATTATTCTATATGTTGTACAGTTGGCCCTCTATACCCACAGATTCTGCATCCATGGATTCAACTAACCAAGGTTTGAATATATATATTCATATATATATATATATTCCAAAGAGCAAACCTTGATATTGCCATTTTATGTATGGGACTCCATATTACTGTGCCATTGTATATAATGGGACTTAAGCATCCATGAATGTTGGTATCCACAGAAAGGTCCTGGAACCAAACCCCAGCAGATAACGAGGGCCCACTGTATATGCTTTGATTATAGCATTCTACATGTTGTATATGTTTTGAATACATTATTCTCTTCATACAATACTGCTTGTTTTTGATTCTGATATCTCTCTATTCTGTATTAGTCCAAATTAAAGCAGACCCATTGAATCAGTGGAATTTACCTACATGTTGACTCACCATTCAACAGCTGAGGCAGTGAAACTACTCAATCTTCAGACCTTTGTCTTCATTACTTTCTCTCCAGACGATTTAGAAGGCCCCTGAACTATAAAATTGGGGTCTGAGGAAAATATCCACATGTAGAGATATCTTCATGATCATAACCTTTGTCTGTCCTTGAAATAATTTAAAAGAAAATGATGCAACATTCTTGCACTAGATTAATCAATCTGAAACTATTTATCGCCACTCTATAGTATAGTTGATACAACAGAAAAGTCAGGCTAAGAGATGACTGAACATTTTAACAAACAACCTTAATTCCATCTGACAGTAACACTCGGAGGGGGCACTGGAATTTATTTTTTCCTTTGCTTTCCTCCTAGTGTCCTTTGCTTCAAGAAACCATAAGGAATTTATAAGCCCCGAAATAAATGTATCAAAATAATATTCTAATAACAGCAGCCCAGTAAGTGTTATGTACAGAGAAAAATTAACTCAGCAGCTGTAGGTTGATTCCTACTTCAACATAAAGGACATGACATGGTCCTTTTGAATTGTTCTCCTTCCTGATATTATGCATACCACTCAAAATTTGCCTGAAAGCTCACAGAATCATAGAATCATAGAATTGTAGAGTTGGAAGAGACCACAAGGGCCATCCAGGTCAACCCCCTGCCACACAGGAAATCATGATCAAAGCATCCCCGACAGATAGCCATCCAGCCTCTGTTTGAAGACCTCCAAGGAAGGAGACCTCACCACGCTCCGAGGGAGTGTGTTCCACTGCCGAACAGCTCTTGCTGTCAAAAAGTTCCTCCCAATGTTGAGGTGGAATCTCTGTTCCTGGAGCTTGCATCCATTGCTCCGTGTTCCAGTCTCTGGAGCAGCAGAAAACAAGTCTGCTCCATCCTCAACGTGACACCCCTTCAAATACTTAAACAGGGCTATCATATCGCCTCTTAACCGTCTTTTTTCCAGGCTAAACATACCCAGCTCCCTAAGTCTCTCCTCATAAGGCATCGTTTCCAGACCTTTCACCATTTTAGTCACCCTCCTCTGGACACATTCCAATTTGTCAATATCCTTTTTGAATTGTGATGCCCAGAACTGGACACAGTATTCTAGGTGAGGCCTGAGCAAGGCAGAATAGAATGGCACTATTACTTCCCTTGATCTAGCCACTATACTTCTATTGATGCAGCCCAAAATTGCATTGGCCTTTTTAGCTGAAGCATCACAATGTTGACTCATGTTCAACTTGTGGTCTACTAGGACTCCTAGATCCCTTTTACACATAGTCTCATTCAGCCAGGGCTCCCCCATCCTATATCTATGCATTTTGTTTTTCTGCCCTAAATGCAGTACCTTACATTTCTCCATATTGAATTTCATTTTGTTAGCTCTGGCCCAGCTTTCTAGTCTATTCAGGTCATTTTGAATTTTGATCCTGTCCTCTAGGATATTAGCTACTCCTCCCAATTTGGTGTCATCTGCAAATTTGATAAGTATGCCCCTAATTCCCTCATCCAAGTCATTGATAAAGATGTTGAATAGCACTGGGCCCAGGACAGAACCCTGTGGCACCCCACTGGTCACATCTTTCTAAGATGAAGAGAAGCCACTGCTGAGCACCCTTTGGGTTTGCCCGGTCAACCTATTACAAATCCATTGAACAGTTAACTTGTCTAGCCCACATTTTACAATCTTGTTTGCAAGAATGTCATGGGGAACCTTGTCAAAGGCCTTACTGAAATCAAGGTATACGATATCCACAGCGTTCCCTTCATCTACCAAGCTGGTAATTTTATCAAAAAAAAGAGATCAGATTAGTCTGGCATGACTTGTTTCTCTGAAACCCATGTTGACTTTTTGTGATTATGGCATTGCCCTCTAAATGTTCACAGACATGTATATTCATATCTATCTATATGTCTATTTATAATAAATAGCCTAAAATGGTACCAAGAGAGTCTGTTCCCTCTCATTTACAAATTAAATGGAGAGTTGATATTAATCTGATATTAATCTTGTTTAATCTTTATCATAAATTGGGTGACCAGAAGTTCATAAAGGTAACCACAGAGAATATCCAGAATTAGCTGACAAGTGGCAAGGACCCATAATTTCTCAGTCTAAGAGATAGGGTTGGGGAACCATACCTATTTCATCCTCACCAATACCTGTCTTTTTTGTTGCTTCTGTTAATTTGGACTAATAACAGGATTTGGGGCAAAATATACCCATATTTAATCTGTAATAAATTTTCAGCCTGTTGCTTTGTCCCACTGAAGGTTACAACAGCTGTGGCACAGATAAGCAATATGCCTGAAAGCTAGAGCTGCTAATTTAATTTTGTTTGCTTGTGTCAATGAAATGAAGGTTTCATTGGTGGGCCAGAACTGGGATCCTTGGAGGGCTAACTTTGTCCATGGGTTCTGAGATTTGAGACCCCATGTGTCCTTCAGGTTTCATAGAATCATGGAATCATAGAACCATAGAGTTGGAATGGGCATTGAAAGGAACATACATGGCTGGGGAACTACTCAGAAAAGATATGTTCCCGAGCATTAAATCTTTAACCGAAAATTTGGTGACAAAGGCAGAAATAATAGAAGGTCTGTCTACACTGCAGAAATACAGAAGTTTGACACCACTTTATCCACCATAGTTCTATCCTATAGAATCTTGGTATTTATAGTTTGATGAAGCACCAGAGTTCTCTGATAGAAAAGGTGAAATACAAATAGTAGGATTCCATAGGATAGCACTATGGTGGATAAAGTACTGTCAAACTGCTGTATTTCTGCAGTGTAGACAGACTCAAGGAAAGAATAGGGATAGGTTCCTACACCACAAAAAAAGGAGAAGTTCAACATGTTTCAGTATTTTTTTAAAAAAATCCAAAATGAACAACATGCACATGTGAAATGAAACAACCTGGTCAGGCAAGCCTTATATAAATACATAGAAACAATTTGGACTTTCTAGAGACTGAAAGCTTCTTCCAAAATGCAAGCAGGAATATTTTCTTTTCTTTCATCATCCTCCACTTTTCTTATGATTTCCATTTTGGTGGCCAGGCTTGTAGATCTATGCATTTTTAACATCCTGGGAATACCTGGTGAGGCAGGCATATCTGGTTTTCCCTTTTCTCTCTATTTTTATCACCACACATGCTCAGTAAGCGATTCTGAAGGCAGCTGCTATTTACCTGGCCTGTTGGAGGCAGGTACACACAGTTACAGCAGGATCGATTACAGCAGAATCCCATTATTTCCCAGCTCAAGCTTTATTGCACTGTTCACTACAGAATGTTTCTCCAGCCCTCCTTCACCACCCTCCTAATGCTAATGCTACTGAAAAACATCCAGGTAGACATAGCACAAGAGAAAAGGGGCATTAGGAGGGCATAAAAAGTCATTAAGGTTTGCCTGTATATTGAAGCAGAGCCATTTTTTTCACTTTTAAAAGCAAACAGAATGGCAGGATAAGAGATGAGTCCATCCACTATTTTATTTAGTTTGTTGAGCATAAATAAGGTAATCAAGGATACAGATACGCAGCTAAAGATATAAGGCTGTGTAACATTAGAAATATGAGGTATTGATTAAGCATTGATTATATAAAATGTAAAAAGAGCGTAGGAATAAGTTTATGATTATTATAATTATAATACAATGTACAAGCAATATCTTGAAGAAACATGTATAACGAGAATGGAAACTGAATAAAATATTAATGAAAAAAAAAAGAGAGATGAGTCCATCCTAGAAAGTTATCAAATTCCCACCTCTCTATTCTTCTACTGTATCCAAACCAGCATGTGTTAATTTGTTTGTTCTGGCTGCACCATTTGCAGCTGGGAAATGAAAGAACCCAGAAGAGGTGGAAAGAGGAGGCAGGAGGGCCCTCGGGATCACCTACTCCTTACTGTGCTTGTTTCTGTTGCTTGTTTCAAAAGTTGTTTGTGTGTGTGTGCATGTGCAGCTGTTTCCTCTGTGCATAATCTTGACTTTCCTTTGCAAATGAAATGAATTTGTGTAAGTTTCACATCAAAGTACAGTTGATTTTTATTTAGTTAGTTGTGGTTAGAGTGTTGTATTGGGGCTTGGGAGATTTGGGTTCAAGTCCCCACTGAGATATGAAACTCACTGAGTGACTTTACAATGGCTTTCTCAGTCTGATGTACCACATAACATTGTTATGAAGATCAAATGAAGAGGAGGAGAACTATGTAGAGCATCTTGAACTCAGTGGAGAGAAATTAAGATATGCATGTAAATAACTTTTTAAAAGGATGAATTGACTATGGTTTTTGTAGTTAGATGATGGCCCCAGCAATTCAACCTTGACCATTTCTACAACCCAGTTTATAATGTATAATCTATACACCAGCCTAGTTGCAGGTAAGTCTTTTCTTATGCTACATTTCATTTCTGATGATATATACATGCTTTTCTCAAACTGATGTGTAAATTTTGAAGCAATCTTAAATCACTAGAATGTAGAGGGACCAAGATGGATCAGAAAACTGGACATACACAATTTATAGTGCTCCATGCCTGACAGAGTATTGGATGCATTCCAGGGAGGGTTGTTTGGTGTGTGTAAATCAAGCTGTTTCCAATGTATAGTTGTTGTTTTAATGATGTAACTATCCTATCTGAATAGGATTCTTAACAAAAAGCTTTCCAGTACCTAATGACTGATCAAGAAAGCATGGTTTGAGTACTACTTCTGTCATGGATCCTTTATCACACCAGTAATGATTAAATAATGGAATCCCATAAGCCACTGGAGCTTAAATGAGGGTTTTCCTTATGTTCTATTCATCTCATGTGCTAATAGAGCGTATCTATTCCATATTAACGAGAGTGTTAGGACTTTATCAGACATACAAAATAAGGCATCATAATGACACCACATAACCGTGAAAGGGTGCACAGACCAGATGACATTGCCCTTTTGTGGTTAAAATCAGCCCCAAATCTGTAGTTTTTAATTGATGGCTTAAGCTGTCAATTGATCCCCTATGCTGCTTTTGTGCTGGCATTGCCAGTGTGCGAAACCTCAGGCCATTTAACTCTCGTGACTGCAGTGAGAATGACAAGTCTGATGCAAAAGCCTCTGGGTGAGATTGGGACATCCAGGTATGCTTCGCTCTTTTTTATGACCCTCCCTGGGTTACTTGGGACTTTTAAAGTGTGTGTGTGTGCTTTTAAAAACTTTTTAAGTTTTATTTTTGTTTTTGTTTTTAAATTTTCCGCGCAACAAAGTCTTGCGGGATTTTGATGAGGAAATGAACGGGGCTCCATTCACTTCCTCTTTATTGTCAGGGAAGCCTTTGTCAGGAGAGGAAGGTAAGTGCTGGGGGGAACGTTCTTCTGCCAGCATAAAAATGTTTTTTTATGCCACAAAAGAACATTTTAAGGGGCTAGTCTGATAAAGTCCATAGTCTCTTTGAATAGGTAGGTCACAGACCACCTGGACTTAAGCAATAGATGTGAACAGATACAAAAGTCTGATCATGGGTTACTGCATCTCAGAATTTGGAATTCTTTATTTCTAAATTTCATACCAGTAACACTTCTGTTTATTAAACATTAACAGGGAGACTTGGGATGCAAACATGGAGGATCTGCAACTACACCATAACTGTAATATGGCTATACAAAGCTCAGGAAAATGTCCTTTCTTGCATCGCAAGTCCCATCATTCCATCCCATGTGCTAACCCACAGCTAGGGATTTTTTGTTTGTTTCTAAGGTAGATATTAGGAAAGATTTACTTAAAGACATCACCAGGTGGCTGCCCCCCAAAATCACAGAGCCTGAGATGGTCCTGATCTGACAACCTTTCTTGTCTTTGAGGTAAGGCAATTCACCTTCTTCTCTTTTTGGCCAGAAAAACATGGTCTGGGTCTTTGGAGTGGTGGAGATCCACAAAGACAGCTTTGGGGGGATGAATGCGCAATTTGTCCACATACGTTCTACCAGACCTCTAAGGTTTATATTCTCTCTCACACATATCCTCCCTCTCCCCCCTCTCCATTTTACATGGGCATATATGTACCTTCAAGTTGCCTGCCAATTTATTGTGACCCCATTAATTTCACAGAGTTTTCTGAGGCAAGGAATGCTCAGAGGTAGTGTTGCCAGTTCTTTTCTCTAAAATATAGCCTACAGGAGCAGGATAGGCAATTTGGATGTTGGTGCCTATTGATGGCTGCTACCCGACTTCTACCTATTGAATTTGTACAGATCTAACTAGGGATCCTGACCACTCTAAACAGATCAGGGTGAGCAAAGTGTGGCCTACAGGACCCATGCAGCCAGACATGGACCCCAGTGTGCCCTATGGTCCCTCACTGACATGCCCCCCTTCAGTGCTCTCTCTCTCTCTCTCACTCACACACACACACACACACACATATATATGGCTGAAAAGGATAGTAAATCCAGAATATTGGGACACAATTTGCCAGTGATAGCCTATTTATTCATTAATCTGTTTCATGTCTGGCTGCTTTAAAAAAAACTGGAAGTGACCAAGAGGTCACCTTAAGATACTCAAAAAGATTATTTCAGCTTGTAACAGGACTGGAGGACATGACATAGATTTAAATGTCAAATCGTACCCCAGAGACATCTTAATGTTTGGTGCACTCAGCAACTTTACCTTAAAAATCTTGTATCCTTTGGATGGATCAACTGAATGGAGACTCTCAGCCTGCTATTTCTGTTCTTACTATTGCCTTTCCTTGGATCCTGCAGCCAATTTGCATGATTGCTGCCCAGAGTGTTTTTTATTTCTTACTTATACCATTCAGAACAGCTTTATGAATCCTCTTCTGCCTCACCATCTTTCCTTTGGCTTTCACCAGAAAATAAAATATACATTTCAATATGCCTCTTAATTAATTTTCTTCCTCCTAGTATTTATTTGTGCTGTGTGTCTTTGACTATGTGGATGAATGTTCAGAATCACTAAGTGATACAGATTTATCAAACAGCAAAAAAGCCAGGGTGGGTGATTTTCCCTATACCTCCAGAGGAGAACTAACTCTACCTGTTCTACTTGATCAGTAGCTCTTAACTTTTTCTTTATCAGGGACCCCCTTTAAAACTTTTGTTGCTGCAGACGCCCAAGACTTAACTCAAGATTTAAAATCATCATCATCCTACTACGACAATGACAACTACTACTACACCATCCATTAAACCTTCCCTCAGAGACACTGGAAGGGGAGAGGAGACTTTTCTCCTGCTTCTTCCTGCAAGTTTGTGGCTGGAGCAGATTGAATGGCAATGCATAGACCAAAACAGACAGACAGACTTTGCCTTGGCTTCTGTCACATGGCCACTCCACTGCAGGGAGGAGGTGGGCTGAGCAGCCTTCAACCTTTGTGGATCCCTGTGAGGACATCACAGCCTCCTGGTGGTCTGTGGATCACAGGTTAAGAACCATTTGTTAGGGTGCTGGGATGTACAATCACTTGAAATTTATACTATAAAGAGTTAGTATGGTATGCTACAGCCTGCAGGAGCCAGCAATGAGAAGGCTAAATGCAGCTGGCTGGCATATCTCAATTATGCCTGGGAGACAAGTGTGGGAAGGAAAGAAGGCCAGAACCATAGCTCTGTGAGAAAATGTATGTGAGAACCACTGTCTCTGTGCTCTTGATTTGGATTTCACTCTCAGACTGTGCGCATTCTGTCTGGGCTGTACAGTGATAGGACTGCAGTGTACACTGTGCTGTAATATGTAGTCTGTATGATATTAGTCCCAGACTCATTGTAAATATTACTATAATATGCTTTAGTAAAGAGAAATAGTTTAGACATGTCTGTGTCTGTGTGCTCATTTCTTTGCCTGATTATTGCAACTCTGCTACAACAGCTTTTGCTGCCTGATCCTCTTGATATGTTTAGAAGTACCAGTGCACTACCGTGACTCCGCTGTACTAGATCATTGTCCTGTTTGTGGGAATGGGATTAGTGATCACTTCAGCCAATAGATTCTGTGATGCAGAAACCCATATTTACTTAGGGAGAGAGCTGCAAGATTCTTATGATCAATACAGCACGTCTGGACATCTGCCTAGCAGATTCAAGGCTGTGGCTTCCTTGATTGAACCAATCTCTCTGTAGTGTGCTCATGATATGTCCAAAATGTGATAGATTCAGTTTTGTCATTGTGGCAAAATCAATTTTAACGTGATTTGCTCTTGTTCCCATTCACTTGCCTTTTTACCACTCCATGGTATCTGTGCAACTTTTCTCCAGCACAACATTTCATTAGAGTTGTGTGTCGGGAAAGTACTGACAGTACTTGATGTAATTTATTGGCATATATATTATTAAATGATGTCTGTTTCCCTTTCTCAAACTGCATGTGTTTTCTATTGCCCTTTTCAATGTAACTTAGTGGTTCCCTTTAAGGAGGGGTGGGGAGAGGCTAGTGACAGTGTGGTTACCCACAGAAGAAAATGGAGGAATATCTCAAGGTGCTCAGTTTTATTGCTTAAAAAAAGCCTAACATGTTTCAGCCTTTATATATTCTCCAAGACTGCTTATGGGGCTATTTAGTCTCTAACTTTGGAAACTTCTAGATCAAGACCTCTCAAACCATTTATGTACTGGTCAAACAGAAACTGGCATGGTGACCCTCTGATCAGGTTTTCCTGTATGAATTTCCTACATATCCCTGTCTCTTGGTCAGTTGTGAAGCTGCAATGAATAAACCTGACAATGTGATGCCTCTTTATTGTGAGCCTGAGCTTTCATATATGGTTTTGCTCCTAACTCACCTGTAATAGTTTAATTTGATACTAGCATTAACTATGTTCTCATTTTTCCTACTCATTGGGTTTGCTGATGCCTACCTTGGCATGGCCTGAGAGGCTTGCTTGTTTTCTGGCCAATGCTCATCATTTTTATTCTTCAAAATGGTTGATTTAGTATTTTGTCAACTGATACTCCCATATTGTCAGAATTGGATCTACTTTTGACCTGAAGTTATATAGATCTCTGTGTGACTAGAGTGACTGGAGTGGAAACAACTTTATAGGATTTGGTTGCAGAAATTAATTTTATCTATGAAGATGGTGTAAATCACTTCAGTGTATTCTGTGCCTGGCTGGGAAAGCATCATGTGTATTTCTTACCCTTCCCACCATCATCAATAAGTAAAGATAAAAGAGAAGTTCAAGAAACACTCTTGCAAATTGGTATGCATTTTAATAAATACATACACACCCTGTAGGTTTCATCTTTGATGCAATCACTGCCAGAGCTTCTGGTTTGCAGCTCTTTTTTGGAGCAATGAAAGCTGCTAATTACAATATTAGCACAGAGGAAGAAGGAAAAGTTTCGAGGTGGGGAACAAACAATACACAACTGAACTCTTGCTAAAAAGTCTCATTAAAAGACTAGAAAGAGAAGTTCATTAAAGAAAAGTAAAATGCTTTTAAAAAAGCTAATGTACTCCCTCTAGTTCCAGTGAGCTTCTGAATAATGTATAAAGAAAACTTCATTGGTGTTAATTAATTTCATTCCAAAATTAATTTATCCCAATATATAAAATTAGCAGGCAGTAAATGGGCTTGTTGCGCAACAAGTCCACCAGAATGAGAAAGGGAGAGGATGAGAGAAGAAGTTAAGCTGGTAAAAAGCAGTGTGTGAACAACAAGGGGTGGCCTTTTGTGTTATCAGATGAAAAAAAAATGGAGTTAATTAAAGAACAGTTAAGGAACAGCATGTAGTCCCTTTTCAAAAAATATAAAATTTATTCTATTATTCATTCATTCTCTCTCTCTCTCTCTCTCTCTCTCTCTCTCTCTCTCTCTGAGGCGGGGGGAGAAATTCTATGCTGGGCTGGTCAACATATGGCCTGTGGCCTGCATGCTCCCTCTAGCCACTTTTTTGCTGTTCTCTGCCACTGTCAAATAATGCTACTGTGAAAATTTGACAGGACAGCAAAGAGGTGGGCTATCCTCTTTACTTTCCCTTTTGGGAGGGGAGGAGACACTGTCCACTTGCCTGCAGGGCTCTATGGTGCAGGAAGGTCCTCTGAAAGGAGGAGGAGGCGGCATTCTGCACCATACGTCTTTGTGGTAAATGTGGGTCCTCTGGTATATTCCTGTATCACAGAGAATTGTCACAGTTGGTGGTCAAGTTTTGTTATCAAATGCAGTGACAGCAGATATCTCATAGAAGCAGTCACTGACTCTGAGTAGTGGATGTGGCACTGCAGGGGGTAGTGGGCAGGGAGTGAAAGCCAAATATGCCAGGAAGCTGCCCTACCCTGGGCAAATGGCAAAAATATGGGGATGTGCTCATAAGTGCTGGCACACAGGTGTGTTTACGTGCCTTCAAGTTGCCTGTTGTCTTATGGTGACCCCATGGATTTTCTTAGACAAGGAATACTCAGAGGTGGCTTTACCAGTTCCTTTCTCTGAAATATAACATACGGCACCGGGTATTCATTGGCGGTCTCCCATCCAAGTACTAACCATTGGCACCCTTCCTGTCTTCCTTCTGGTGCCAATTAAAAACTTTCTTGTTTTGACAGGCCTTTGGTGATCTCTGCTAATGGTTGTGCTAGGGTATATGTGTGTGCTGTGTGTGTGTATATGTATGTGTGTGTGTTTAAAATCTTAGCTATTTTAACCTTTTTGTTGCTTAATTCTGTTTTAACTTTTATATTTTGCTGAATTTAACAATGTATTTTTATTACAGGCTGCTTTGAATCTCAAATTGGGAAAAGTGGGATAGAAATAAAGATCACCACCACCACCAGGGTTGATCTATTTAGCTTCCAAAATCAGATGGGATCTGGTACCTTTAGGGTATTTAGGCCCTGGCGCTGGCATAGCCTCATCTATATTAACTTGTCTTTTAATTTGGCTTTAGACAAAAAACTAAATTTCCCATCTTCAAGTATTATTTATTTCACAGCATTAAAAGCCATCTCTGGAAGATATTCAGCAGAAATAGGCTTCTAATGTAGGCTGGAAAAATCAGAGATAAATCAGAACCAGGTGCCTCCCTCTCCAATTAGGTAGTATATGAAACAATGTGAAATTACCTGCCCTGCTGTGGAATTAGATTGAACTTCAGCACCACTAGTTAAGGCTAAGAGATAATGATGCAAACTGCTAGCAGTTGATTCAGCTCCTTTGAGCCATGTGATGTTTATCTCTTTTGTAAAACATGCAAATGGGGGGGGGACAACATCAAGCCCTGAGTGTGGATTATATCATAGAATCATAGAATCATAGAATTGCAGAGTTGGAAGAGACCACGAGGGCCATCCTGTCCAACCCACCATCAAAGCATCCCTGACAGATGGCCATCCAGCCTCTGTTTAAAGACCTCCAAGGAAGGAGACCCCACCATGCTCCGAGGGAGTGTGTTCCACTGCCAAACAGCTCTGTGAAAAAACATGTTGACCCAGCTCAATTTCTTAACAAATGGGGAAAAAACCACTTCAATTATATATGCTGTACATATTAGCTTCTAGAGCCACCAACCAAGAAGAAAGAGGCTGGGGCCTATTGACACTAAGCAGTTGTAGTGCTATGATTCCACTGTAACTGCCCTAGAAACATCCTATGGAATCCTGGGATTTGCAGTTCAGGGACAGATGTTTAGAATTTTCATTGAGAGAGTTCTAATGTCTCACCAAACTATAAATCCTGAGATTCCATAGGATGCAGCCTTGGCAGTAAAAGTGGAATCATGGCAGTAAAAGTGGAATCATGCTATAATCATGCAGTGCAAATGGGCTCCAGTTATTTCATTCTGCTAGATGTGGTTACTTTTCCTCACATGATAAATGGCTACCTCCTTTGGAATGATAGGAATCAGAGAAACACATAGTAGGAGGTGGGGAAGGAAGAGAGTGGAACTGCTTGTACACAGTATCAGAAAAAGTAAATGGTAGGACTGTGCATCATTTAGAAGATTCAGTTTGGATGTGGAAAATAGTTTGATTCAGCTCAGACTGATTCAGGGGCTGACCAGTTCAACTCAGTTTTGAATGCAAACTTGAATTCAGACATACAAATCTTTGTGCATCCCCCTGAGTATCACTGGAAATTGAAAAATAGCCTATAGTATAGCATGTCTCCCACCCTTTGTCATAATTGGATGGACTTTGCAGGCAGAGTTGCCCATTAGAAGGAGATTTTGGCCTAAATCTAATTGTTAGTTCCAGCTACAGTAGACCCATAGAATCAGTGCTAAATCAGTGGAGAATACATAAAGTGCTAACTGATTCAGTGGGTTTATTATAGTTGGAACTAGTATTTGGATTTAGATCTGAGTCAACATTCCATAAAGAATGGGGTACTGCACATGTACAGCCTAATATATGCAGATGACAGCATAGTACTAGCAGAAAATAGCAAAGAGTTGGAATGATTATTGAAAAAAGTCAAGGTAGAAAGTGCAAAGGCAGGTTTACAGTTGAATATTAAGAAAAAAATAATGACCACATATGATTTACATAACTTTCAAGTAGACAATGAAGACATTGAAATACTTCAAGTTTTTCCATACATTGGCTCAGTCATTAATCAGAGTGGAGACTGCAGCCATGAAATGAGAAGAAATCTAGGACTTGGAAAGACACCTATGAAGACAAGATTCTGAAGTATAAAGATATCTCACTGAATACTAAAGTTAGGATGGTCCATGCCATTCTATTCCCCATTTCTATGTACAGTTCTGAAAACTGGACAGTGAAAAAAGTTGGTAGGAAGACAATCAACTCACTTGAGATGTAGTGCTGGACAAGAGTTCTGTGGATACTGTGGACTGCTAAAAAGACAAATAAATGGGTCCTAGAGCAAATCAGGCCTGCACTCTTCCTGGAAGCCAAGATGACTAAACTGAGGCTGCTGTACTTTGGCCATATCACATGAAGACATGACTCACTAGAAAAGATGATAATGCTTGGTAAAATGGAGGGCAGCAGGAAAAGAGGAAGACCACATTCCAAATGGATGAACTCAATCAGGGAAGCCCACGGCCCTGAGTCTACAAGACCTGAGCAGGGGTGTTGAGGATATGGTCATTTGGAGGTCTCTCATTCATGAGGAGGGCCTAAGTTGAAGCTGACTTGAAGACAGTTAACTACAACATCTGTGAATGTATCTGCACTATATATTTATAGCAATTTTGATACCACTTTAACTGCTATACTTTGGTGTGTGTGTATGTGTACATGCACATATGGATGTACATGCATGAACAGCATTTATATTCTGTGGTTTCTAAAAATGATGCACTTATCACTATGGATGTTAATATTTTAAACTATTTCATCCTTACAGATGAGGGTGAATAATATCCACAGTTTTCTCCTTGCTGCAGAGATAATGAATACTTCTGTGCAGTTCTCAACTGGTATTTGCACATCCCAAAGTGCTTTGGAAAGCTATCCAAATCTAGCTATCTTGTGCAAAAAAAACCCCCCACCCAATAACAACACATGACTGTCTGGAAATACTGGTTTTTGTGCAACCACCCGCTGTTCTCATGCAAGGAGCCACATGTATTTTTGCACACAATAATTTCCCAAAACACTTCAGGATGTGTAAGTACCATGCAAAAACTGCACAAAATTCTCACCATTGTATTCTTCCTTCCTGATCAGGTTTCCCAAGTGTTGCAAACCCCTGATAAGAACAATCATAGACTGTTTGAGAATCTTTGCAGTTCCGGACTTATTCTGTGCAGAATTCACACATGGTTGGCATGCACAGGAAAAAGTATTTTCTCTACAGAAAATAATATTTCTTCATGCATATTTTTTTTCTGCAGAAAATGTTTTCTCCTGCACAAAACAACCATGTGCAAATTTTGCACAGAATGAGTCTAGAATTGCAAATAGTCTTTGAAAACTATTTCTCATAGCAAGAAGAAAATTGCTGAAATTACTTTTTGCTTCCTTCAGCAGGAAAGTTAATGAAGAATTGCATCCTTTTTTTAATCCAAGAAACAAATAACAAAACCTATTCTTCCCATCCCTATGTATCATCCTAGTATTTGCGGGGAGGGGTAGCCAATTGTTATGAAAAATGAATCCAGTGCTCGTTATGAAATGTGGGGGGGGCAGGACCGGTTTAAGGAATTTTGGCCCCCCCTGCAATGCTTTATTTTTGGGGGGACCATATTTTTATCTCAGGTCAATGTAACCTAACTCAACCTAAGCTATTCACAGTACAGGATATTCATATTATTTCTAATAATGTTTTTGCAGGAGGAGGGTTACTACGGGGCCCCCCACAATGATGGGGCCCCCTGCAGATGCTGATGCCACTGGTGCCTTAAACCAGCCCTGGAGGGGTCAAAAGGCTAAGCACAATCTCCATCACTCTCTCCCTCTCCCTCTCCCCTCATGTGGTTAGAATCATAGAGTTGGAAGGAGCCAGTTGGGTCATCAAGTCCAAGCCCCTGCTCAGTGCAGGATCTCCAGCTAAAGCATCCTCAACAGGTAGCTGCAAGCCTCGTTTTGAAGGTGTCCAGTGAAGGAGACCCCACCACATCTCTAAACAAATTGGTTCCATTGCCAATTGCTCTTACTGTCAAAAAGCTCCATCTAATATTCAATCAAAATCTACCCTCCTGTAACTTCAACCATTAGACTTGGTACTACCCTCCGAGGCAGCAGAGAACAGGCCTGCCCCTTCCTCTATGTGATAGCCCTTGAGGTATTTAAAGAGTACAATCATGTCACCCTCTCAGTCTTCCCTTAAACAAGCTGAACATGCCCTGTACCTTCAACCTTTCCTCATATGTTTTGTTCTCCATACCTCATATTATCCTTGTTGCCCTTCTCTGAACCTGCTTCAACTTGTCTATATCCTTCTTAAAATGAAGCACCCAGAACTGGATATAGTACTCCAGATGAGGCCGAACTGGCACAGAATATAGTGGGACTATTATTTCCCATGACTTGGAAACTACACTTCTATTAATGCAGGCTAAAATAGCATTTCCCTTCTTTGCTGCAGCATCATACTGCTGGCTCATGTTCAACTTATGGCCAACAACAATCCCAATGTTCTTTTCACATTTAATACTGCTGAGCCAGGTATTCTCCCCATCCCATTTTTGTGGCCTCAATATAGAATTTTGTATTTGTCTCTATGGAATTTCATTTTATTAACTTTTCCCCTTTTTAAAAGTTTATCTAGGTCCTTTTTAACTTTGTTCCTATCTTCCAACCCTTCCAGTTTTGCATCATCTGTCAAACTTGATAAGGATTCCTTCCATTCCATTATCTAAGTGATTGATAAAAATGTTGAATAATAATGGCCCTAAGACAGAACTTGAGACCTTCTTTCAGTTTGAAGCACAGCTAATCATCATCATCATCATCATCTTACCCATCTCTCCCCATGGATCAAGGTGAGGAACAACAGATTTACACATAACAACTAATCTCAGTTAAAATACATATCAATTAAAAATACATAAACCCATTAAAACATAATATCACATTAAGGAACAAATAAAACCAATACTTATTTAAACAATTTAAAATTCACAATTTTAAGATCATCTGGATAGTCCTGCCAGAAGAGACTAGTCTTTCATGCTATTTTAAATTCAGACAGTGTATTAAAGTGTCTAATCTCCTCTGGCAGGTTGTTCCACAGTCTAGGGGCGGCTGAAAAAAAGTCCTCTGGGTGACAGTTGCTAACCTAGTCGTGGCTGACTGAAATAAATGTCCCCCAGAGGACTCTAGTGTACAGGGTGGATTATATGGCAGAAGATGATCCCATAGGTAACCTGGACCCAAATCATGTTGGGCTTTAAAGGTAACAGCCAAGACTTTGTACCTTGCCTGGAAACCCATTGATGAATACTCTTTGATCATGGTTTTTCAACCAATTATGGATCTGACCGTGTTCTTATCTATTCCACATTTAAATATTTTGCTAATCAAAATATTATGGGGGACCTTATCAAATGCTTTGCTGAAATCCAGAAAAATGACATCCACAGCATTCTCACAGTCTACTAAACCAGTGCCCTAATTGAAAAAAAGATATAAGATTAGTTTGGCAAATCCATGCTGCCTCCAGCTGATTACTGAATTGTCATCAAGATACTTGCAGACTCCTGTATATTCCATTCTGATATCCCTCCCTCCCCCCTCCCCTTGGTATTTAGGTCAGGCTGACTGGTCTGTAGCTTCCTGGATTTTTATTTTTTTATTTTTGCCTTTTTTCAAGAGAGGGACAAGGTATGCCCTTCTCCAGTCCTGTGTGGTAACCTGTCCTCCAAGATTTCTCAAAAATGATGGCAAGTGGTGCAAAGAATACATCAGCAAGTATTCCGGGATGCAGTTTGTCTGGCTCTGAAAATTTGAACTCATTTAAATTTAAATTTGAACTCGCTAGGTAATTCCTGACTAACACCCTATCAGTCTTGATTTTAACCCAGATCCCTTGCCAAGGTCTCTGCTGCTGCATAGAAGCACATAGTTCTCTTTTTGGGAGGAAACTGAAACAAAATTGGTATTGAGAATTTTTGCCTTTTCGTTATGATCTGCATTTTGTTGTTTTTGTTTTTTTCCAGAAGGATAGATTCTTCAGAAGGATATGACTAATCATTTATAATAAATGAAAATCATTTATTATAAGAAGGGGGAAATCTAAAACTGTTAAAACTACACTCTACCAGATGTGGTAGGATCTGTTTGTGCTCGTTGTCTGCAATGTCTTGCCCCTGTCATTGCTCATGTAAGCAAAGTGTTGCTAGATATATAGAAGAGGGAGATACTGGCAGATTTGGGGAACACTTAAGTTTGGCAGAAACTGGTTCTGGGAACCTAAGGATGGAGATTCCAGCATAAGGGCTGAGACTCAATCTACACTAGATAGTTAACATTTCTTGAACTGCCATAGCTCCATCCTATGGAATCATTGGATCTGTAGTTTGTTGAGCTACCTAAGTTTCCCTCCTAAGAGCTCTAGTTCTGTAGCATACTTTCTAAGTCCAGCTAGAATTTTCACTTCCAGAAGGAGAACAAGGCACCACATCCTTGTTTTGAAGGGAGAAATTGTCCTGCAATTTGTGCAAAAAAAGCCAGGCAGTACCAACACCTTTTCCCTCTTTGTAGCTAAACGAGCACCCTTACAGACAGCAATCATGGAACAGGAGGAGTGATTTTTTAAAAATGCAAACAATCCATTGAGAGTTACTACGACTAAAATCCTGTTGGTTAGACCCAACTAGAGTAGACCCATTGAATTAATTATGGAATGGTGAGTCAACATGTAGGCAAATCCTGTTGATTCAATGGCTCTAATGATAGCATTAAGGCTATGTTGTAATAGTCCATGCAACAAAGAAAAGTTTGGCACAGTATCTAATTTTGTGCTTTGGCAGAAAGGCATAAAACTCAGGTTAGATATGTGTAACAATTTTCTAGTAGTGCCAACATTAAAAAAATCTTGCTGTGTCACAACAAGGAGATGTTCAGTTAGTTAGCTATTTAGTTTGCATTTTCTCACTTACAGCATGAGGACAAACCCACGTCATCCCTAGTTTATAGTATTTTAGAGATGCACATAGTTAAATCATTGAATAGAACTGTAGCACTTCTATAAGGCTGGAGGATTAGCTGTTATAGGCCTTGATTTTTACTATTGCTTGTCTCTCTTTCTGGCTTTCCTTCGCAAACGAAGATTTAGGAAGGACTCATCCCGTGCTTTCTGCAAGCGCGCTGGTGACTAAAAAGGCCAATCCGAGATAAACAAGTCCGGTTGCAGAAAGCACAGCAGAAGGTCTCCTTAGGTGATTTTTCTGGGTTGTGATTCTTTCTGCGTTGTCATTTCTCTTCAAGACTTGTTCAGAGTGAGTTCCCAAATAAGGCTGCAGCATTGTGGATAGTGCGTCTCCATGCCTCCCGATGTGAGGCCAGGGTGGACCATTGTTGCTGATGAATTTGGCCGAGCCTGAGATGTTGTTTCAGGGAGTCGTTGTATCATTTTTTTTGGAGCACCCCTCTTACGCTGACCCGTGGCGAATTCACCTTAGAGTAGTATTTTTGGGAGGCGATGGTCCTCCATCCTAGAAACGTGCCCTGCCCAGCGCAGCTGTGTTCTCAATATCATGTCCTCAATGCTGGTGATCCCTGCCTGCTCAAGGACAGCGACATTCATCACATAGTCAGTCCAGTGTATATTTAGGATTGTGCGTATACAGCACTGATGAAAGCGTTCGAGGAGTCGTACTGCAAGAAAAATGTTGGGAGCAGAAGAAGGGTCTCTATGTAACATTTGTTGACCTCACCAAAGCCTTTGACACTGTGAGTAGAAAAGGTCTGTGGCAGATCCTGGAAAGACTAGGATGTCCCCCCAAATTCCTTAAAATGATTATCTTGCTACACGAGGGCCAGCACGGTCAAGTCAGATATGGCGATACTCTTTCAGAGCCCTTTCTAATAACTAATGGAATGAAGCAAGGTTGCGTTCTTGCGCCAACTTTATTTACAATCTTCTTCAGCATGATGCTCCGGCAGAGCTACGGCAGAGCTTGAAGAAGACAACGGCATCTATATACGTTACCGTACTGATGGTAGCTTGTTTAACTTAAGCCGTCTGAGGGCTCACACTAAGACTCTAAACTATCTATTCCGTGAGCTGCTCTTCGCTGACAATGCTGCCCTTTTTGCCCACACAGAAGCAGCTCTGCAGTGCCTAACATCCTGTTTCGCAACAGCTGCAGAGATGTTTGGGCTGGAAGTCAACCTGAAGAAAACAAGTTCTTTACCTATTGCTTGTACAGCAACAACTAATACATATAGATCTTTATAAAATACTATAAGCAAAAAAAAGTTGTCTTTAACATCTTGAGCAGACAGTAATTTAATCAAGATAAGTTTTGGAAATGGAGAACAGGTAACTTGTTACTTTCACTACATCCACAAGAACCATCTAGTCCAACCCACTGTTATGCAGGAATACACAATCAAAGCATTCCCAACCAATGGCCATCCAGCCTCTGTTTAAAAGCTTCCAAAGAAGGAGACTCCATCACACTCTGAGGCAGTGTATTCCACTTAATAGGCTCATTTGTTAGAACTAAGTTATTAACAAAGCTGAAAGTGGAGCAACATTTCAATTTCAATCTTGTTTCATGAAGCCAGACAAAAGAGGAAGTGATGCTTTCATTAGATCATAGAATAATAGGTTAATAAAGACTAATTGTAATATCCTGGCTAATTCCACTTCAGCAAACACAAGTTGTCAGCAGATTCAGATAAACTTTATTCAAACAGAATTGATGGCAGGACTGAAGGTGTTTCTAGTTACACCATATACTTAAAGCCCAAACAGTCCAGCCATTACAAAAGCTTCCATCCCATTTGTCAACAGCTCAAATCATTCTGTCCCTCCAGAATTTACCCTTCCTTTCCCCATACCAAGCTTCCCACAAGAACAACCATGGCTACTGGCAACTATTGTTTCCTCCATATGCATCAGGTCATTATCCCAGGCCGCAAATGATATACAATCTTTTTTCTTCCCAGCATCCCCCCAGCTGTATAGCATGTCCCATCATCACTCACTACCAGCATATGCCCAAGCAGGTCAAACAAACATGGCAGGACAATGGCGAGGCCATGATGCTGACACTAATCTAGAATGCTGTTGGGTGAAAACTGCAGTCCAAAAAAATCAAATCTGTCACCCACTGAAGTATTAACAGATTTTTCTAGTGAAAAATCTTTGAAAGAGTACATTATTAACATCAGTAACAATTAGTCTTAGTAGAATCAAATTAGTTACTACTTAAGGTTCCTTTAAAATGTATTGTTTAAATATCAGATAGTACATACCTAAACATGCACACACAGACACTATTAAGAATGGTGGGTAGCCAAGTTGGCCAAATCATAGAGAAAACACAAGTTAATGACTCAGGGTAGGTGGTATTTGAATGGATAATTCCTCAATAGGAGCTATTGGTTAAAGGATACAGAGATCATCCCTGGAATCTGAAAGCCATTTTGGGAAGACTAATCATTCCTTCTGACTCCACATATCAGAAACCAGACCTTACATGGAACAAATAATATATCTACACTATACTATTATAGTAGTTTGATTCCAATAGTGGCCATGCTGGCTGGGGAATCTGGGAACTGTATTTCAAGATATAAATTTCATAAACTCTGGTCTTGAGCTGTGAACACTCATTCTTGAAACTTTTGCATAGTGGGTGATTTGCACTCCCACTATCAAGAAAGAGGCTAGAGACACACAAGAAAACATTATTTAGATTAACTGTTTATATACAATCTATAGAGGGCTTGGTGCTGCACAAATCTGAGATGAGATCCCTCTAGCCTTTCCTTCAGTGACACTGATGGCAAGCAATAGTAGATAGCCAGACCACCATTAAGTGAGAAAATCCTAGACCATCCCTCACCCAAGACTCAAAGGTTGAAGGTGCTCTGAGCCAATAACCAATCCTTGCCCCCTAAACCAAAGCTTGTCCTCTTTCTTATCCTTACCCTCTAAAAGAGGGCAAGTCTACTCACTATCACTGCACACTGGACTCATAGTGACTAGCTGTAGCCTGCACTCAACACAAGAGGTAGTGGGTGGACCAAAAGCAAAGCCAAAAGAGCCCACACTGTGGAAAACCATCAGTACTGTTCCCATGTCATGATACATTTCTTCCTCTGGGCTCTTTTTTGATAAAGAGGCAAATGGTGGCCTGGCTCAGGATCTACCTGATGAGCTACACCTCCACAGGTAAGCAGCATGCCAGTTCAGTCCTATTAACACTTGCCAAGCATCTTCATGATTGTACCAATATCTGGTTGAGCCTCCTCATCAGGACAACCCAAAGATTCCTCAAATAAAGGAAAAGTTGACAGCAGAGCCTGGACATGTTATCTAGTCAGTCCAAACTGTTAGGACATGCAGAAGACAATGTGCTGGGTCATGAAAAGGGATAATTCTGAAGGGAGACATTTCCTTCTTGATTCATTGTAGCTATCAGAAGGTTAGTCTTGCAGAAGATTTATGAAGCAAAATAGCCTTTCTGTTCTAGATATCTCCCCTGAAATCTGAACAAAGACACTCTTGGATGTTTTTATTTATTTCCAAAAAGTTTTGTGCATCTGTTTCTGTAGTGCACCAATAATAAGTGTTAAAAATTCATTGAGTTACTAAAGAACATTTTGCCTGTATTTTTTTTAAAAAAACAAACCCAGCTGAATGCTAACTCTAAGATGTGATTTTCTACCAATTTTGAGGTGAGCACATCTAAAGGAAAAACAAGTCATTCCATGCCAATTGTCTGTGGGTTTTCCTGAACATTTTTTTAAATCCAAAGGCAGTGTTAGAATTGGAAGGCATGAGTTTCATTGGAGGAACAGCAGGCTAGAAATTCTAACTAGACTTGGGGCTAGGGGCAGGGGGCTTTTTCAGCCTGAAGGCCAAATTTCAATTTGGGAAGCATCTCAGAGACCACATTCAAGTGGTCACAACTCTAAGGGCTTGGATAGAGTCTAGAACAGTGTAGGCAGGGCCACAGCTACTGTAAGTGAATGAGATCAAATACTGTACAAGTTTTACCAATTTTAGATATTTTCCCTACCAATCAAGGGACAACTTGCTTCTGTGAACACCTGTTTGGGAGTATGCCCTAGCGTGACAGTTTTCCTACCTGCAATGTGCTCAAGCTCAGGCTTTCAGATTTTTCTGTCTATAAAACACAGTTGCAAAGTTTTCTGCATGTAAAACACAATTCAGTTCCTATGCAAGATATTTCAATGCCTTCAAATACCATTTTGTGTTAGAACATGTATTGCAGAAAACAGAAGAGATTTTTGAGCTAAATGGGGAATCCCTACAGGCCAGAGTTTACTCCTTTCCAATGTGGCTATTTTTTAATGTAGGAAATAAACTCTTTCTTGTCTCATTTTCACATGCAAAACCAAAAAAGAAACAAATAAACCCAAAACATCATTTGTGAGCTAGTGGCATATTTCCTATCTTTTTGTTGTGTTGTTTGTTGTTGTTCACTGTCTTGATCCACAAGGAGAATGGGTAAGAAATAAATGTTGTTGGTTGGTTGTGACAGTGGTAAGTGTCCACATTGGCAAAAACAGTTAAAAAAAAAAACAATTGCTCAACTGTGCAATAGTGAAATGTCATGAAACTATGCAAAATTGTACTCCTTGTTGTTTGGATTTCTAAAAATTAGAAGTGTCACACATTTTAAGACTTATATGCCAAAGTAAAGTGGCAGGGGAGCTGGAAGGTTTTGCTTTCCGTGCTGCCTTACTGCATGACGTTGCCTTTCTTCTGGTGTACTTCTGTTCCGGTCCCATGGTCAACCAAAGTAAAACCACATCTTTTTGCTAATGGATTTTTCTGGTTAGCAAAAAGATGTGGTTTTACCTCAGTCTCCCATGGGACTGGAACGGAAGAATAATGATGTCATGCAGTAAGGCAGCATAGATGACGGAACCTTCCAACTGCACTGCCACTTTACTTTGGCATGCAATAAGCCTCTTTGTTTCTGTCTTTGTCATCTATCAGCTATGCAGCAACATTTTTGTACACATTAGAGAATCCTCACCAGAAACAAAAATTCTCTTTGTCTCAGTCTCAGGCTATGGATGAGAAGTCTTGCAGTAGCTGGTGATTTCTCAGGTGACTGTTTCAATGCGTCAGGATATACTCTCTCATTGAGAATGAGAAATATTGCAAATATACCTCACATTCCTATCTTTATACTCAAACCTATGTAACAGTCTGCTTTTCCACCAACATAAGAGCTCACAAAGTATTTTCAACTAGGTTTATGTGATGCTTGGATATCACACATGCAATTCACTGATGAAAGAGTTGCAATGTAACTAAGGAATTATCTACATGAGCCAGGATACACCACCGTTATCTGGAGAAAACTGCCCAGCATCCAAACAGAGCACCAGCCCATCACTGCTGCAGCTGCCACTTCCATTTTCCCTGTTGCCATGGAAGCAAGGAAGGTGGCCTGAAACATGTGACTTAAGCCTTGGTCACATGCTGATGGACACCTGTCTTGCTTCCGGGAAAGACAGGGAGCTGCTGGAAGAAGTGAGGGAAGGCATGCTCGGACAGGTTCCCACTGACATGTGGGCCCTGATCCAGTGGTACTGTATTAAACTGGGTATTATCATAGAATGGTTTATCAGGCCCTATCTCAGTTTATCCCCATTCCAGCCCCGTATCTGCCCTGGGGGTGATAAGGACTGCCTGGAGATAGATTGGGGTAAATGCCCTGCATCATCTGGACTACATGGCTCTGGAATGGGGGCAAGATGGGGTATTTAGCCTATGTAGATAAGCCCTAAGACTGCAATCCTATCCACACATTCCTCAAGCAGCTCCACTGAATGAAGTAGGCATGCATACTATTGTGCTATCACTCCAAAATCCTATGCACACTTACTTGGCAGTAAATCCTATTGAATTTAGTGGGATTTACTACTGAATACATAAAGTGTAGGATTGGCATGAAAGTAATGGCAGAAATGGCTTGATGCTGTTGCTTAGCTCTATTTTCAGAGTTGCCCATCTATACTGAATAAACCTTATAGTCACTGCTGCCTTTAGGTATTTTTTGCATCTCAGATGAAGACCAAAATGTATTTTGGCTGGGCTGAAGTTCTTTGAGAAGAAGGCAGCCTATGTATAAGATTAGTATCTGTCTGTCAAGGGCCTGGCTTCTCCATTTCATAGCTCTGGGACATATACATGGAAATGTTTTAGTTAATGGATACTGGAAGCATTATTTTCTGGTTTTAAACACAATGGTCTGGATCCTATTGTTTAGTTCCAACTAGAGTAGACCCACTGACTCAAGTCAACTCATCTATACACCCTATTGATTAACTGGGTCTGCTGTAATTGGGACTTAACAATAGCATTCAGGGCAAAACATGAGATTATGAATTAGAATCAATGGGGGGGAGGAGAAGGATTGATTATTAGTATTGATTATAAGGATGATGATTAGCTGCAGGAGACTATACATCCAAACTCTAAAGGAATAGGTAGGGAAAGAATCAAGACAGTCCAGGATCAAGTCTGAGCAGTCAGGGGTTGTTAGAAGTAGAAGATTCAGGTGAGTAGCATGGTCAAGGCACTTCCAGGGTCAAAGCACAAGGAGACATTCTTACTGAGAGCTGAGGAAGTGCAAGGTAAGTCCAAATATGTTTCAAAATATAGGAGCCAAAGAAGTACATTGTCTTAGAGAACTGTTGAAAACCAAGAAATTATCATCTTCACTGTGCCTAATCTATGACAAGGGAGTGCAACTGAAGGTGATTAACTCAGCATCCGCCTTATATGGGTTTCCTGGAATCAAATACTCCTACATAATTGGATTTGCTCCAGCTGCCATTTTTGTCAATGTTGCTTATGAAGATGTAGTAGTACAGAGTCTACATTCTCCTCTACCTCCTCCTGGGGACATGAAACTTTCATGGTAGGAAGTCCAGTCTGTGCCTTCCCTCACCCTAAGGGAGGACAACCAGCTGAGTCCTCCTGCTCCTCTGATTCCTGCTGGCACCTGTGATCCTGGCACTCCTCCTTCTCTTCCACCAGCACAGAAAAGAACTCCTCAGATCTGAATGTTAAAGCTGCAGTAATGCTGTGTCTTTATGCTGGCCTAAATGCCATTATGCAAGTGATTGCACTTTCTTATGGTATTCTATTCAGGACTGGGCATGCCTTGATACACCAAAAAATAAATCATTGCATAAGCAGCAGCATGAGCTACGTTTAGGGGGCGATATATGAAAGACTTGGGCATTACAGGGGCATAATCACTGGTTTTGCAGCAGTCTTGAAAGATCTAGAGCAGTTTGGGGTGTGAAAAATCATCTGGGAAAAAATTAAAAAATAGTTCTGGGGGCTTTGGGTGGCTTTGGGGACCACACTTAAGGGCCCAATAGGCCACATGTGGCCCATGGGCTGTGCTTTTCCCACCCGCAGTCTAGAAGGGGATGCAAATGTGGGCTGGAATTCACAATCACAGTTCGGAATGCACAACCTAGAGTTACACATTCATGACAGGTTCATATTCACAATCCCTACATATTCAATAGTGCAGGTAAAACAGAGAGATTGGAAAAGTCCTCCAGTAATAACAAGTGCTTGACTTATTGGACAGCAGCCACTGCAAGCTACAGGGATCTGTTCTCTTATTGAGTGTGACATAGCAAACTGATGATTCCACTCCCCTTCCTCAAGTGATCTCCAGTGTGATGAGGAACTATGACAGGGATCCTGCTTCAGACTATCACATTGAAGATCACTCATGGCCGGGAGTGGAAACATCCATCTCCTAAATCCTGATTGAAAGGAGAAAAGATCCCTGTGACTCACAACAGCTTCTTCCTTAAACAACATGGGAGTAGGTGGGTTTGAGGCCAGGAAATGCTACTGAGCTATGGAGCTAAGGTAGTTGCATAATCAAGTAGCTGATCTAGAATCACAGCCATGGTGGTTAACATTGGGTGGGGAGTTTTATCAATCGTCACACAGCAGGAAAATGCATGCGCACACAGCTGATTACACTGTCAATTTTGCAGTGATGTGACACACTAACTCCAGCATACCTGCGCTGGTGTAATTTTTCATTGCACAGCCAGTAAACAGGATCTTGGCCTACACGTTTTCAACTGTTTGCCCCCTTTTTGCTGTGTGCCCTTTAAAAAGGAGGAATCTCAAAACATAGCAGGATAATAGAGTAATCCTTGGTGATCTGGTTTCTCTTGATTTTGGTGGTGCTACAGTGTCTCTTTCTTGTTTTCATTTTGCTTCATCTCAAGCCAAACCTCTAAAATTTAGTGTCTAAATCATATAGATTCCATCCCACTGTGATTTGAGATGTATTTTTCCAAAGCAATGGGAAATATTAAAAAATTGTGTTTATGGTATCTATGTGCAAGGACTGTTTGTTCCTCTTGGGAAATATGGCAATTTGGTGTTGGATAACAAACAGGAAGCAATCCAACAAAATGATCTGTAGAAGAACAGATATTATTTATGATTTTGACCTGTACTTCTAGGAAACTTTCTACTCCTCCTGAAGAAAATGAGCAAAGTGCACAGAATTCTAATGGATTCATAAAAAATGTTACTAAAACAGGAGGAGAAAGCATGTCACAAGTCTGCCAGATTCATTATACTAGTCTTCCAAGATTTGCAATTATTTAAGATTAATATATACATTTCTTATTCAAGTTCCAGCTCTTTGCAAGTTCTTCCCCATGATAAATCTTTATAGTCCAAGGCTGCTGGTTTTCCTAGCCAGTTCTCCAGAGGCTCTGTTTCCTAGTAACAGACAACTAAGGGCTTGAAGTGTCTGTACATTTTTCATTCTCTCTAGTTGGATGGAAAGCATCCCTTTTCTTTCTTTTTTGAATAAATAGAGTCTGACAGGGAAAGTGACCCATGCTTCAAACAGACAAACTGGAGAAATATACATAAACGTTTCAATAGAGCTTGAACAGAGAAAAAGAGAGGGATGGTGGACTGGGGGACTTCAACGTGGATATTGGTTTCCCAGACCATATCTTTCCAACACAGTTGAGCCTACTACAATTTAAACACAGACTTTTTTAAAAAAAATCAACATTCCTGAAAACTTTCAGGACCTCAGTGAGTCTTAATGAATTCCCATTATCTTTACTTGTCAATGTCTTAATTTAGGTATGTCAGTTCCTTTGTACATCATCTTATTGTCTACACTGAATCCACAAATAGCAGAGATCCAATGAAATGCCATGCAAATATAACCTTTGCTGAATTTTTGATATTAAAGTCTGCAATAATATTAAAACTCTGCAATCATTTTTAAAATATTGTGTGTGGTTTTTTTTTTCTTAGAAAAAAAATGCTTTTCCGAAGTAAATGTTTGAAAAATTTACCTTCATCACCCATGCTGATAAATGGAATTATTGTTTCAGGCTGTGTCTGCACTGCAGAAATAATCCAGTTTGACACCACTTTAACTGTTATGGCTCAGTGCTATTGAATTCTAGGATTTGTAGCTTGTAGTGGCACCAGAGCACTCTGACAGAAAAGGAAAAATATCTCACAAAACTACAAATCCAAGAATTCTACAGCATTAAGCTATGGCAGTTAAAGTGGTGTCAAACTGGTTTATTTCTGCAGTGCAGATGCAGCCTCAGTATGATCATTCCATAATGAAAAGTAGCATAACACCTTGATATGTATTTTCCTGGAAGGAAATCCAGTTCAGTTCAAGACAAATTGAAAAGTAGGTGTTCATGGAATTTCAGCTGAATACAAAAGGATATGAACTAAAAACATCATAATTCTGGGAAATTAATCAAATATTTTTCTAAGACCATGAGCATGAGTAGGGCCCCTTTCTAGGGATGAAAGAATATTCATAGTTAGCCGTTTACTGCCCCTGCCCAAAAAAAAGTTTCCCGATATTTGGGAAACCCAGCTGGGATGAATTAGATGGTGGCGAGAATTTTTTTTACCCAGTATTCACACATCCTGAAGTGTTTCAGGAAATTATTCTGTGCAGAAATGCACATGAGGGTTTTGTGTAAAAGAATAGTGAGCTTTTGTCCAAAAGATACTGTTTCCAGACAAAAACACACCATCTTGGTATGGAACCATAGCAGTTAAAGTGAAATCAAAGTGCTGTAACTATGTTGTGTGAAAGGACCTCTGGTATTTATTATGCAGAAATATATATGGAATTGTGTGTTTGTGTGTGTGTTGTGTGATATAAACATGAAATTGTGTGGCTTTATGCTCTTTGCTTTATGAGTTTATGGTGCTGGGGCTGGAGGCAATCATTCCAAATCAATCTTTCTTAATAAAATGGATTCGTTTAAGGAAATTCATTGAAACAAAGGTTCTCATCTCATTTTCTTCCTACCCATAAAGACCCTCTGTGCTTCATCCACACTACATCTCCTGTGAGGTTTTGAAGCATGCATGAGAGGCTGGTGGGGAAGGAGTTAATGGGAAACTTTCCATTTTTGAAAGATTTTATTGGTGTCTGATACAAAAGAGACAATTTATTGTCAATCCTAAACTTTCATGTCATACATGAAAAAAGAAGTAAAGATTGTAGATAAACTGAGATGAAACAAAGTTGGCAAGTGCATGGAAAACAAGTTTTATGAGGACAAGTTGAGGGAGCAGCATATGTTCAGCCTGGAAAAAAAATGAACGTGGTGAACAGAGACATGGGACTTTATCAGACTACTGTCTAAAAATGCTATATTTCCACAACTGAGGAAAGCAGAAACATAGAGGTATTATTACACTTATTATCACATGTTACTGTAATTGTGCAAGAGAACCACCATGGAATTATTGCATGACCATCACTAGCACTTTAGGAATGGGACTTTTCTTCTGTGATTTAGCATGGGCAAGATTTCAGCTGTTTTCATGAGAAGATGCAAGTGTGCTCAAAGACATCAAAAAACCCTTAATTTGCAAAGTAATTTACAAAGTTTGACCATGTGAACATGACAGCGTCATGCAATAGAAGTACCTGTTCATGCTACCATGATGTCATAATCATGCGATTTTTGCCGTGTCTGATAAAGTCCATGCTAGAGCTTTCCAAATTCCCAAAGCACTGTTATTGGAAGAGAGTAAAGACTTGTTCTCTGCTGTCCCAGAGATCAAACTAGATCTAACAAGCTCAGTTATAGGAAAGTAGATTTCATACGATCATTAGAAGAAATGTATTGACAATGGCAGCAGTCTGGTGGTAAAACCAATCACGTAGTGGGTGATCTGTTCCCTTTCACTGAAGGTTTTCAAGCAGAGTCCAGAAAGCCCTCTGCTGTAGATTAGGGATGGAACTGTGATCTTTGCTTTACCTTGCATTCTGGGCGTTTTTATTCACAAGGTCTGTCTGTCCTGTACGAGTGAATCTGGGCAAATTCTTATCAAAAATGAACTACTATTTATGCTGGCTAGATCCCAAAGGTACAGCTACTTCCATCATGGATAGCCATTTTATACCTGCCTTCCATTTAGCTGTTAAAGATGAGAAACCAGTCAAGCAGTGGTGGCTGATAGCTACCATGTTAGAGACGTAGTGAATCTACTCTTAATCCAAATGTCCAAGGAGCTATCCAAATTGCTTAACCTCATTTTGGGGACAGGCATGGTGAACAGATTTAACAGAGTTGTCCAAGCTGCTGAATTTTTTTGAAGGATAGATTTTGGCTCCCTTGGATAGCTCCTTTAAAGTCTGGATTAAAACCCAGAGTGGATTCATCACTACACTGACATGGACACCAGTAATGTAAAAAAAAGGAAGAAGTGACAACCCAAATTCACCAATAACATGGTTGAATATGCTGGGATTCAAACCCTAACTTTGAAGAGCCAATCATTTAAAGTCCTAGATGTGAATAGCTAAAACCTAATAATTTCCATTTCTTCCACATTCTCATAGTTCGCATCTGAAGTTCTTCTGTCACAAATATGAAGATGTTTGTGAATGTTGGTAATTTCCTATTTTAGAAGCCAGAACCCATCTCTATTGGGGATGTTCTAGCTCTCCATTTTCTATATCAAACAAAGCTTTAAAAGACCTTTCCCTGACTCTACTATTCTTGCCTCTTCAGCATACAAAGTAAACAGTTTGAGGAATACATGTTTGCTGAGATAATGTGTGGTTCCACTCTGAAGAATGTTCCAAGCTCTGGGAGGTAAGTTCCCTCTTGCTTCCCTCCCCCTACTTCTAAGGTTGCCTTATATAATAAAATATTATTATATATTGTTTTATATAACTGAGTTTTTCTAAATATTGGCCTCAGAGTATGAGCATGAAAAGATGAAAATCTGTCTGTTACTATAGCTACTCAAGTGATTGATGAGATGACTGAAAAAGCCTGATCATAATGCTTCTGAAAGTGTCATTTTAGTTATCAGCGAACATGCAGTTTTGCAATATTTCAAAAAGCTTTTCATGGAATGTAAGTTCACCCTACCACAGCAAAGATACAAAGTGCAATTCCATGTATTGATATTCCTATTGCCTTCTCTCGTGCTGTTCTCAAACCATGTCTTTTCAGTGCTCATGCTGGATCCTTATACAGTATTTTGGTTTTCTTAACCTCATAGTCCTGTTCTTCTTTCTAGGAATGGGTATTATGGAGAAAAATTGTGATCTCAATTTCATGAATTCTTCAATAAAATGTAGCATTCTGGGCACCTTTAAGAGGAGTCAACATTGACCAAACAACTCTCAAGAGTTTTGATGCAAACAACAGTATATCCATTATACAGACAAGTTCTCATACTTACTTATGGGAGTTTTGCTTCCTGCTTGCTATTTCAATGTAGTCCCAGTTATCTGGGTAGAAGTCCAAAAGACTGAAAAAAACTAGAATTATAGCTCCATATCCTAGATGTAAGATATTGACTCTTCAGCCAGCTGATGTAGCTGTTCCTTTCATAGATGAACTGGATTCTCTCTCTCTCTCTCTCTCTCTCTGGCTTTTCTTGGCAAACGAAGATTCAGGAAGGACTCATCCCACGCTTTCTGCAAGCGCGCTGATGACTAAAAAGGCTAATCCGAGATAAACAAGTCCAGTTGCAGAAAGTACAGCAGAAGGTCTCCTTGGGTGATGTTTCCAGGTTGTGATTCTTTCAAGACTTGTTCGGCGTGAGTTCTCAAATAAGGCTGCAGCATTGTGGATAGTGCATCTCCATGCCTCCCAATGTGAGGCCAGGGCGGACCATTGTCGGTGATCAATTTGGCCAAGCCTGAGATGTTGTTTCAGGGAGTCCTTGTATCGCTTTTTGGGAGCACCCCTCTTACGCTGACCTGTGAGGAATTCACCATTGAGTTCTATTTTTGGGAGGCGATGGACCTCCGTCCTAGAAACGTGCCCTGCCCAGCTGTGTTCTAATTCAGATGAACTGGATTAGAATTCAATTAATCGAATTCAGGATCACCAGGCAGGAACACCATGCCATTACCATTCCGAGGTGGTGGGATCACATGCTCCTGTGAGGCAAGAGGCTATGTAGACAGGACCAGTGCTGCTAATAGGGTCACCCATGTCAGAAAGGCTTTTGCTGAGAAGCCAGACTAAATGTGCCACTCAGCTCCTGGACAGCAGCAGCAATAGTGTGTATGCGTGTGGAGGGGGTGTTTGGCACTAGCAGAGGCTCTTTCAGAGACAACAGCAGTGGCACAATAGTTAACAACTGTTAGTACTGAGCAGAAGGAGGCAAGGTAAACTCCCTTTGAATGTCTTTTACTGTGAAAACCCTATGATGAGATAATCCAAAATGAAACAAGATATAGTGCTAGAAGATGACACTCCCAGGTCGGAAGGCACTCAGTCAGATACTGGGGTAAAGCAGAGGACAAATGCTAGTAGTGCTGTGGTTAATCATGCAACTGGACTCTAAACTTAGGACTTCAGCTGTTGATGTGCTCAGAAATGAAAAGAAAGTCCAGAGCTGTACAACACATATTATAGGAACATGGAATGTGAGAAACATGAATCAGGAGACGTTAGACATAGTAAAACAAGAAATGGAACATATAAACTTTGTAATATTCGTGGTGAGCAAGCTAAAGTGGACAGGAGTGGGACATTATGAATCAGGTAATTACACATTGTTTTACTCATGAAATTAAAATGTAAGAAGAAATGGGGTGCCATTAATAAGGAGGAGAGGTATAGCAAAAGTAGTCAAAGATTATCATGCAAAGTCTGACCAAATAATATCAATAAGACTTCAGGGAAACCCTATCAACATAACCACGATCCAAGTTTATGCTCCAACTATAAAGCTAGAAGAAAAAGAAATGGAAAGATTCTGTGCTGGAGTCCAGGAGCAAATTGATCACACACCAAAACAGGACTTGTTACTTACAGGTGATTGGAATGCAAAAGTAGGAGATAGAGCAGAATAAAAGATTGCAGGAAAATTTGACCTAGGATCAAGAAATGAAGCTAGAGAGCAACTGATAGAATTTTGCAAGGCCAACAGTTTGTTCATCACGAACACATTCTTCAAGCAACCAAAAAGGCAACTGTCTTTCTCCTGATAGACACTATAGAAACCAGACTACATATCTGGAAGCAGAAGATGGAAAAGCTCTGTTCTCTCTGAAAAAAACAAGACCAAGAGCAGAATGTAGCATAGACCATGAACTGCTTGTATCAAAAATTAGAGTAAAGCTAAAGAAGTACACTAAACTGACCATTGTGCCAAAATAACAAACTGAAGATCAGCCCTGTAGAATTTAAAGATAATGTGAAATATAGATTTGCACTATTAAGCCTAATTGACTGGAAGCCAGAAGAACTCTGTACTGAAGCCAGGGCCATTGTTAGGGGAGAATGAAAAAGACACTACAGTTGTCCCTTCACATTCGTGGGGGTTGGGGGTACAAGATCCCTGCAAATGTGAAAAAAGGTGAATAAAAAAGCATTCAAAGATTGGGAGGCTGCGGATGGAACACCCTGGAGGAGAAGTGAGGGAAGCTTGTGACCCAGGCAGCTGCTGCCACATCCCAGCCCACCTAGGCCTACCAGGCTTCCTCTGCCATCACCACCGTCAGTCGCCCTGTCACCGCAACCACGCCCCTGCCACCATGTGCCCCATCACCACCACCAAGCCCCCACTGCTGCTGTCACCCCTACCATGCCCCCGCCACCATACCTTTGGGGTCTCCGCTGCTGCATCCGCCATGCTGCCACCACTGCCGCCACCATGCCCCCACCAACAACCAATTGGAGGCTTTACAGCTCAGCAGTTCAGCGACAGTTTCCTCAGTGAATGAGCAGCTTTCCTTGGCCTTTGTTTTTCCCCCACAAGGAACAAAGGCTGATTAAAGTGGGGTGCTCACTGAGCAAACAGCCAGTGGTTTCCTCAGTGAGTGTCCCACTTTAATCGGCTTTCACCCCTCACATATAAGGGGTGAAAGCCAATTAAATTGGGGCACTCACTGAGCAAACCACCCCTTGTGTGTGAGGGATGAAAGCCAATTAAAATGGGGAGCTCACTGAGGAAACCAACGGGGCAGTTTGTTCAATGAGTGTCCCACTTTAATCGACTATTGTCCCTTGTGTGTGAGGGACAAAAGCCAAATAAAGTGGGTCACTCACTGAGGAAACTGCTGGGGTGGTTTGCTCAGTGAGTGCCCCATTTTAATCTGCTTTCATCCCTTGTGTGTGAGGGATGAAAGCTGATTAAAGTGGGGCAATTAAAGACAACGTCAAGCAAAACCATGGTGCTCGCAGCAAAGCCATGTGTTCCCTGTGGGTGGGGAAGCCAAAGGAGGAGCAAACCTCCGGTGGCTTTCCGGTAATAGATGAAACCGTGAAAGTTGAAGCATGAATGTGAAGGGACAACTGTATCTACAGCCAAAAAAGAAAGAGAAGCCTCAATGGATGGCAGACAAAACTCTTCAAACTGTTAAGAACAGATCAGAAGCAAAAGTAAAAGGTGACAGAAATTGGGTCAGAATCCTGAATGCAACTTGTGCAACTGTTTAACTTGTACACTGACTTGTGCACAGAAAAAGGAGAACTACTATAATAATCAATGCAGAGAATTGAAAGATGACAACAACAGAAGAAGTGCAAATAAAAAGTTGATGACAGATTCATTCAAGGAAGAGGCATTTAAAGATGAACTTACAATTTTAGAAAATGAAGTGAAGTGGAACTGGGACTCAGAGCACTTTGGAGAAATAAATCACTAGTAATAGCTGACATAGCTGTAGAGCTTCTGAAATTCTTTGGTGCACACGATTATCCAACATAGGTTTGCAATATGATACCTAGTGCCTCTTCCTTTCCTGAACCCAGCTTGGACACCTGGCATTTCTTGTTCCATGTATATCAAAAGTCTTTATTGTAGAATTTTGAAGGCAGAAGAAGATCAGGAGTAGAAAGGCAGCTATGAAGGAAGTAGACAAGATCCTGAAGTGTAAAGATATATCACTGAATATTAAAATTAGGATTGTCCATGCCATTGTATTCCCAATTTCTATGTATGGTTGTGAAAGACAGAAAATGGAGAAAGCTGATAGAAAGAAAATCAACTCATTTGAAATGTGGTGCTGGAGAAGTGTTGTACGGATGCCATGGACTACTAAAAAGACAAATGAATTGTCCTTAGAGCAAATAAATCCTGAACTCTCCCTAGAAGCCAAGTTGACTAATCTGAGACTTTTATAATTTGAACATATCATAAGAAAACATGACTCACTGGAATAGTCAATAATGCTTGCTAAAGTAGAAAGCAGTAGGGCATGAGGAAGACCACATTACAGATAGGCCCAATCAAGGAAGCCAGGGCCATCAGTCTGCAAGACCTGATAGGGTGATAGTGAGACTTGAAGGTCTCTCATTCTTAGGATCTCCATAAGTCAAAGTCGACTTGAAGGCAGTTAAGAAGAACAAACAGGCAATAATGCGTATATCATGACAATCCTAAATATACACTGGACTGACTATGTGACGAATGTTGCTGTCCTTGAGCAAGCAGGGATCATCAGCATTGAGGACATGATATTTACAACACAGCTGCGCTGGGCAGGGCACATTTCTAGGGTGGAGGACCATCGCCTCCCAAAAATAGTACTCTACGGTGAACTCACCATGAGTCAGTGTAAGAGGGGCACTCCAAAAAAGCCATACAAGGACTCCCTGAAACAACATCTCAGGCTCACCCAAATTGGTCACCAACAATGGTCTGCCATGGACTCACATCAGGAGGCTTGGAGATGCACTATCCACAATGCTGCGGCCTTATTTGAGAGCTCACGCCGAACAAGTCTTGAAGAGAAACGACAACGCAGAAAGAATCACAACCCAGAATCATCACCCAAGGAGACCTTCTGCTGTGCTTTCTGCAACCGGACATGTTTATCTCGGATTGGCCTTTTCAGTCATCAGTGTGCTTGCAGAAAGCGCGGGATGAGTTCTTCCTGAATCTTCGTTTGTGAAGAAAAGCCAGAGAGATGGTCCAATTGCTGTGGAGTGCCCATCCCTCCAGCTCCCAACATGGGTTCATTTATTATAATTCTGAATTGAGTGGAACCTTTAGTGAATGGCTTAGATGAAGGAAGTCCAGAGGCAATTTCTCATTACACAGTAACAGCACTGACATGGCTTCATCCTCTGGATTCCTGGGGTTGTAGCTTGATGAGGCATTAGGGTTGTCTGACTCAGAATTCTTAATACCCCACCCAAAACTAAGGCCCAAGGGTTCATCACATAAAAAGAAGACATAGGAGATTATCAGATGTGGGGGAACGCACCAAAAATCATGTTCCCAATGAAATCAGAAGATTGCTACAAGAACAGAAAGGGCGACCTTACCAGATGCCCGTATCTTTCTGCCATTCCGGAGGGCATAGCACTGCCACAAAGGAGGCTTCCCTTTTTGCATTGATGGAGATGAGCCACTAATAAAAAGGGATCTTACTGACCCCCCCAGAATGTTGGAGGATGACATCTTCTGGTAAAGTTGCCCCTTCCTGTTCTCATCGCAATCTTTTGACATGTTTTTTACTGTGTCTGATAATCTCCATACAAATGGAGAAGCTATTTATTTACTTGTGCAGCATTTTGGAAGACATTTATTACCTGACTGCTTAGTCACAGTGCAGCTATGAGACAAGGGGAAATGGTAGAAGATACCTTCCCCCACCCCCTTGACTTTCAACTAGCTGTAGCTATTCCAAGAGGTGCCTTGAACTATTTCCATCTTGCTTCTTTGTTGTTAGGATTGAACATAATATTTCCATCCTCCTTCCCCATCCCTTTTACCTTGTTTTCTGTGTCTTAAATTTAGATTGTAATTTTGAGGGCAAGGACTCTCCCAGTACAAATCTTATAAATCTCTCAGAGAGCCTTTTTTTTACTATAGGGTGAGGTATAATACAATATATGCTAAATATATATAAATGTAGCTTCATGTGCATTAGCAGATGATAATGTTCACTTCTGTGCATGAAAAGTTTCAACTGCAGATATCTGAACATCAAAGTTAACACCTCCAGAGCTGAGACAACATGGGTAAGAATGAGTGAGAATATTGATTTCATCATTTACTTGTTTGTTTGTGTTTTGTGAGCATAGATTCTTTCATGTTTGGTCTGCTCCCTGCAGCCACACTACACAATTATAGCACTAGGCTTCCATTTTAACTGTCATAGCTACGTTCTATGGAAGCCTGCTGTTTTTAGTTTGGTGAGACATTAGTGATCTCTTCAAAGGAAATGAGACAGAAGGTCACATGTTGCCTACCCTTGTTTTAAACTATCAGCTATAGGGTCTGAAAAGAAAGGGAGGGTAGGACCTAGAGACAAAATCAAAGAGTAGTAATGAATGACCCAAAGTGTTGGTCATAGTGTACTCTTGTTAAAAGAAAAAAAATGTAAGTATTAGGTACTTTCTTTTTCCTACTAATGTCTCCATTATACCTCTAGAAAAACCTGCTGTTAATGACATTTGCAGCTGTTATTAAATTGAGAGATATTATGAACACCAGGAAGAAAGAAAGCAGAAGTAATAAAAGGTGGTTTAGAAAGCTTAGAAATAGGAGCAAGAAATAATCAAATGAAATTACCTTTAGTAAGATGGAAATAAAATAATCCCAACTTGGATTCAGGGTGGACCATCAAACGAAGGCAAATAGTTTAATATAACTATAATATATGGTTGAAAGCCAAGTGCCCCTTCACATAATGTTTCAAAAGAACTATGTTCCTTTTTTCCCCCATTTCTCATGGGAATGGCAGTTCTCTCACACATGAAAATATCCCACTCTTTTCTTTTAATGTAAAAACCGCTAGGTGAATAGTTCTTAACCATTGGTCCTCCAGATGTTTTGGATTCCAACTTCCAGAATCCCTGACCATTAACCATGCTGGATGGGGTTCCTGGGGGTTGAGATCCATAACATCTAGAGGACCCAAAGTTGAGAAGCACTGAAGTAGATAAAGGTTTTTGAAGCATGGAGATAAAATGTTATCCCCCATGTCTGTGCACCAAAACTTGTTAGAGACAAAACTGAAGTGGCTGGTTGATAAAAGCTGTCAACTCTAGCCTCCAGCATGGACGTAGGAGGTATGGCTCTCCAGTGCCAGCTGGTGGCTCTGATGACAGCAGGGTTGTGAAGCTGCTTTGAGTTTTACCCCATACTTTGAAAGAGCTATCCAAGGGACTGGGCCTATTTTGAGGTTTGGGTTCAGCACCTTTGATAGTTCCTTTAGCTTTTGTGCTGCTGTTACCCAGAGCAGATGAATCTATCCTGACAATGGAACCACCAGCATGGATCTCCCCTCTCTTTCCCTCACACACATGCCCTCCAGGCATGGTATGTGATGTCCTGTTGCTCAATTTAATGGAAGGAAAATAAGTGTGAGGCTCCAATGTTTAGATGATTTATCAGTAAGATTAGTCCTTCAGGATCCTTTGGATCAATCAAGAGATTGACTGAAATTAATCAGGCAGCTAATAACAACAATGACAAAAATAACAATGCAAATAGTGCAATAATAATAATAAATAATCTCTGAATGGCACTGCCTAGATCACAACAGCACAAATACAAAAAAAGTGACTCTACTTGGAATGTACCACAGTATCAAACAATACCTCAATGATCCCTAGACTCTTCAATAGGATCCAAATCACTGATGGTCCAAAACACCAGTCAGTAGGGTTTTGAGGATTAATGTGCCTTCTTTTTCTAGACATATAGTCAGATGTTAAAATAACAGTTAAGCTCTATAAGGAAACATAGTATAACTAATATCATCTTTGTTTTGCAGGGTAGGAAATCAATTTTTTCCTCTTTTTGTTTTTTGTTTTATTTTATGCTATGCTATACATATAATGTATAATAATATATGGCTATGTAATATTGTTACCTGAATTGCATGGAGGTCCATGGGGAGCCCACTCATGATGCTGAAATTAAGTTATTAATTGGGGGAATTATGCTACCTCAGTTGGATGGCTGCGAGAGGTTGGGTAATGTACGGGACCCTTGCACTTGTGTATACCGGTGCTAGCTGCAGAGACTGAGGGTTAAAGTAAAATGAAATGGTTTTTATTGAAAAATAATACAGGAACAGAATTTGCACCCATTCACACTTGCAAGAAGCATACAAGGCTAACAAGGAGTTTTAAGACAGAAAGGTTGGATAGAGGAGTTGATTGGGATGTACTTGTATGGATGATCATTACCAGTCCTAAAGATCAGAGTTTCATCCAACAGAGAAGACAGACTTGGAACTGAGTGTGGTGCAGCGATCCAACAGAGTGACAGTGTCCAACTGTAGCACACTTTGCTATTGTTTGGGGACTAATATTTATACCCAATTTGGTGTCCTGAAGGGATGGTTGGGGTTAAAACAATGCTCAGATGGGTTCCCCGCTGTTAAAGGAAACGTGACTTCATTAATTGTTGCTAATGGCCAAGATATTCAAATGTATGGGTTTATGACAACCTTCATTTTGTGGGATCAGAGAGGTGCAAAGAGAGGCATTTTGGTTATAATTGGCATTCTGGTCACTTGTTTGTTTGTGAAGAATGACTCATTGCCAGTGCGTCCAAAACAGGATTAGCACATACTGTGGTGATGGCTTTGTTTACTTGGGGCTCTGCTTAATCCTACCCATTTAGGTCTGGGTGACCTCCACCTGACCTCACTTTTGGTCCACCCTGATCTACTTAGACCTCATGAAGTGTCTGATTATTGCCAATTATGAAATATTATAAGGAGGGGTGTAAATAATACCACACTATAAGATTATCTACATATTAATAAATATATTATTTAAAAAACACCAGGCAGTAACACCTGGTAGACTGTGAAAACAAGACCAACAACTTTTTTCCAGTTCAGAACTCAAGGTAACTTACAAAAGGAAAACAAACGTTAGTAAAAATTCATAACACACAAACATTAAAAGTTAATTACACTATTGAATCAAAACATGTTTTAAAAAACCACAAAACATTAAAAAAGAAAGCAGAAAATATCTGTTTTTTTAAAAATCTGTTAATTATACTGTATTAAATACTTAATACTTAAATACTTTCAAAACCATTATTGAATTGTTGGTACAAAGAGGTCATCCTTGGTAAAGAGAATTGGACCCAGGCTCAGTCATTGGTGAAGAAGTCAGAATGTCTTTCTAAGATTCACATGGCACACGTCTGCATTATATAAAAAGGAAGAAAGCATGTGTTTTCTCTTTCAAAATGATTATTTTCACTCAGCCACATTTTTGTAGATTTAATCAATCTGTTAATTGAAACATATACAATGAATTGACTAGCAGTACAGTTATATCCATGTCTACAAGATGTAACCTACACAGAGTTCAATGGAGCTTAATAAAGTACGTGCATATCAAGTTACTGGGCTTCTAGAGATGGGATGATATGGGAGAGGGAATATTCAAAAACACCAAGCATTCAAACATAGACCACACTCAATGTCAAGGTCAATTCCACTCTTTAAATGAGTAGCTTCTGAAAGCCTGAGTTGATGTTGACATCAGGGGTTAGAATCACATGGCTTAAACAACTACATGTGGCTTATAAATTGGGTGACTTATAAATTGTATGTGGTCTTGTTTGCAGCTTGAAGGCCTCTTCTGGGACCCCTCTTTGTGGTCTACCCCACTGGAAATAAAAGCACCAAAAAAGGAGAACGTGTGCCCTGGGAGTTTCCAGAATCTGTAACTCACATTTAAAACAAAACAAAGTTAACAGGGTTCAGGTCCTCTGCCCTGTCTTGTTTTGCCCCACCCACCTCTTAAAAGATGGTTTTTTAAAAGCCGGAGGTAGACTTCTGGCTACTTCTTGTTCCACTGATGGGGCCTTGTGTGGCTAACAGTTAATCCTAGGGGAGAAAATTGGCCCTTTGGTCATGGAGCTTTGTTGTTGTTAACTGCCATCACATTGACTTTGACTTATGGTAACCTTATGAATGAGAGATCTCCAAGTTACCCTATCATAAACAGCCCTGTTCAGGTCTTGCAGACTCAGGGCCATGGCTTCCCTTATTGAGTCTATCCATCTGTAATATGATCTTCCTCTTTTCCTACTGCCTTTGTCCACTTCTTATTTATAAGGTTAAACTAAATGATGTGATCAGGACAAAAGGAAGAAAATTATAAAACAATCCTTCATGAAAATACAGGTTGTGTGATCATTTGAGAATTGGATCCAGATGCAGTCATACGCAGATTGACAAGTTAGTCATGACATTAGTTTTATCATTGGTTTTATTTATTACTTCTAAAAACCGGTTTAATCCATTTTGTTGTACATCATTTTGGGAGCTCTGGCAGGCAGAATCTCTCTCTCTCTCTGGCTTTTCTTCACAAACGAAGATTCAGGAAGGACTCATCCCGTGCTTTCTGCAAGCGCGCTGGTGACTAAAAAGGCCAATCCGAGATAAAGAAGTCCGGTTGCACAAAGCACAGCAGAAGGTCTCCTTGGGTGATGTTTTTGGGTTGTGATTCTTTCTGCGTTGTCGTTTCTCTTCAAGACTTGTTCGACATGAGTTCTCAAATAAGGCTGCAGCATTGTGGATAGTGCGTCTCCATGCCTCCCGATGTGAGGCCAGGGTGGACCACTGTTGCTGATCAATTTGGGTGAGCCTGAGATGTTGTTTCAGAGAGTCTTTGTATGGCTTTTTTGGAGCGCCCCTCTTACGCTGACCTGTGGCGAGTTCACCATAGAGTACTATTTTTGGGAGGCGATGGTCCTCCATCCTAGAAATGTGCCCTGCCCAGCTCAGCTGTGTTCTCAATATCATGTCCTCAATGCTGGTGATCCCTGCTTGCTCAAGGACAGCAACATTCGTCACATAGTCAGTCCAGTGTATATTTAGGATTGTGTGTAGACAGCGCTGATGAAAGCATTCGAGGAGTCGTTCTAGGTGGCGATAGGTGACTCATGTTTCAGATCCATAAAGGAGAAAGAAAGAAAGGAAGGAAGAAAGAAAGACTCACCCACTGATTTCATGACTATACTTGAACTGCAATTCTACATGCTTAGAAAGCCCTCTGGGAGGTGGTTGCCAGCCTAGGTCTTTGTGGCTGCAACGAATTCCTCCCAGATGACCGGAGAGCGCGGTGAGGATTATAAGGGAGAAGGTGGTCCCTGAGATAGCTTGGGTCCAAGCCATTTAGGGCTTTAAAGGTGATAACCAACACCTTGTACTGGGCCTGGAAGCTGATAAAAGCTGATGTTTTTGTGTGTATGTGCAATTGCATGGCAGTGGCAGAGGGGGTCTCATTTCCTGACATGTGTGTAGTTTGTCTGTGTGTAGTGTGCTGTGTGTAGCATGGTGTGGGTATGTACATTATTGATCTAGCTTGCCTTCTGACTCTCTTTAGATACCATCCAAACAGAAGAAGAAAAAAGCTAATTCCTGATTGTGTGGAAGAAGAAACTGAAACACTTAAATAACTGTAAAAACAGTGTGTGTGAAGCCTATGCAAAGCTTGAAAATTTCCTTTTTTGGACTAGAGTTTCCAGAACCCCCAGCCAGCATGGACACTGGTCATGCTGCCTGGGGGATTCTGGAGATTCTAGTCCAAAAAAGTACACTTCCCTATCGCTGGACCTATCATAGGCCTTACTTGTGTTTTTTTCCTCTCTCCTGATACACAGTTGGTATAACTTTCCAATTCTAGTTTTAGAGTTTTAAAACTAAGAGTGGAGATTGTGATCTTATGAATGCCTCCATATAAGAGGATGATTAACAGATGATCTTCTGCAGGAGCTCTTGTGGACTCATGCCTAGTATTTTACTTCTTGATTCCTTAATCAAAGATACCCACCAACGAAAAGAAGGAGAAATAATTAAACGAGACTTAAGGAACAATGAAGGAAAGGTGGCCCCACTGGGTTTTTACTGTATATCAGTTTTCATTTCTGCAAATAATGTCTTAGAAATAAGAGAGGTGGGGGAAGAAAGAGATATAGCAAAAGGGAATGAGAAATTGAAAGACACTTTGAAATATGAATGGTAGAGCAAGACAGGATGACAGAACAATGGAAGAGAGTACTATAGGAAAGAACAATGGCTTGTGGGGGGAAAGAGGAGGGGGGGAAGAATGGAGTACCAATCTGTGAAGATGAAAAGATCTATACAACTTGGCTAAAGGAGTGACATAGCTGTGTTTCTATAACTGTATGAAGATATAAATGCCAGTGAATGGGAGGGTTGCCTAGTATTAGTTAAGTGAAGAGAAAATTGGAACTGAATAAAAGAATGAATAATGCTCCTGAGAATAGGGCAAATTGTGTCTCCAATGTGCCAGAGGTTGGGAGAGATCTGTTCATAGAGAGAGTGAAGAGTTAGCTTGGAATAAAACTGCAGGATCTGAAAGGGTGCTGGGGAAGTAGGACATCTGTTCTATGTGTTTCAGCACAGCAAAAGGGGCATAGCTTCATTGTAGAGCACATGCTTCTCAGGTTAGATCCTGATTTTCTCCAGGTAGTGCTGAAGATTCCTTCCTGAAACCCTAGAGACCCTGCTGTGAGTCACCATAGCCAATGCTACATTCAATGGAATAAAGATCTATCTCAAGATAAGTTCTTCTTTATTTTTCTGTGATGCAGAAAATCATGTTGGTTCAAGCATAAAAATATAAGAACAATGCTGGATGAAAACAAAGGTCCATTTAGTCCTTTGTTTTACTTTTAGACGTTGGCCAAACAATTGTTTGTAGGAATTCCTGAAACAAGACAGGAGGGTAAGAGCACCTTCCCACTCACGTTCCTGAACAACTGATATATAGGGACATAATACCTCTGGTACTTGCATCCATCTTGATCAGAAATTACTGATAATCTTTTCCTACATGAATTTGCCCAATACTTTCCCAAGGCAATCCATATTGGTGGCTGTGCTGAGCTGGACCTAGGTGCAAGTCCAGGCCTCTGTAACACTTAGTTTGCTACTGAAAACTGATGCACATCACTGCTATGAGTTTTATTAATAGTAAATTATACAGCAGAACATGTACAGCACAGGTAGCACTGCAATCCTTTAGCTGATGGTTGAAGCATCAGCAAGTGGGCCCCTAAGCAACCAATTCTACCTAGACCATTCCATGGCTGACACTTCAGTTTCCTCATGGCAGACCAATGAGTTCCTCCAGGAAAAAGTCAACAAGTTTCCTCAGGAAGATGGATCCCCAAGACTTATATTGGGGTGGGCAAAATGCAGCCTGAAGCTGCTGAGCCCTGAAACCCAGTAATGCCTCTACCCCCCCTCCACAAATGGCTCCTTTTTCAGAAAATTGTTTGCCTGAAAGCCATGCAAAAAATCCTGCAATTCTGTGAAAACGTGAAAATCCCCCCCCAATTTACACAACCTCCACAGACCACCCAACTAACCCCAAATGCATCTATTTTCCTCTGTAGTTCCCCACAAATTGGTCCAGGACATGACAAAATGTCACTTCAGATTGCCATTTTGAGAGGGCTTTCAATGAAAAATAAAGATATTTGGACTTGATGGGATGGGGAGCAGCCCACCCAGAGGATATAGAAGGTAAATTGCCCCCTGTTCCCCATGAAGCTGCCCATCTGCTATACTCTTCCAGTCCATTCTTGACCACAGTGCTTCTCAGTCTTGAAATGCCAGACTAAAGTGAAACTGTCTGTTGTTGTTAAACAACTGTCAAGTGAACGTTGACTTATTTTGACCCTATGAGTGAGAGACCTCCAAATCACTCTGCCACAACAGCCCTGCTCAAGTCTTGCAACCTCAGAGCTATGACTTCCTTGATTGAGTCTTGATTTGGGAGATCATGTAACCAAATCATGTGATCCATTCCTCGAGAGGCGGGGTCTCCATGGTCATACACACAAAAAAACTTGAGCCATGTATGACCTGCAACTAAACCAACAGGAGACCCCTAACCCCGAGATGGGAACAGAACCCATGCCCACTGCCACCAAAGCCAAGCTCTTCCCCCCCCCCCCAAGCTCAGCTTCCGCCAACCCTGCAGCTATTGCCAAAGCGAAATACCTTCTGCCTGGAGGGACCTGATGCTGGACCTAACCAAGGAATAGATCGAGTTCAAAGGGTGGTGTTGCATGGAAGGTATTTTGCTATCTTTCCAGACAGATATAAGTGGAGAAAGCCCTAGTTTGCCACCTGCCCAGTTGCTGGATAGCCGATGCTGCCATGCCCTCTGCCGCCACCGTAGTTGCTGCACCAATTCGAAAAGAGTGTCCACCAAACTCATCTGCCAGGCAACCGAGATGCCTTTAAGGTAGATCGCAGCACACTGACGAACTGGAAGCACGTTACTGGAGAAAGGTCCTCGTGGATGAACAGGGGCCCGAGGCCTTCCGGACGACACCTCAGGTAATGCCGCGTGAGTATCCTCAGCCGTAGCAGGCCACTCTTCCACACTGGTCGTTCTTGGACCATCGGATCCACAGCTGCAGGACCTCCTTCCCCATTGCTACGTCTTTCTGCTGTAGTGCCCATCTGGATTGGTTTGCCTTGCAGCTGCAGACCAGTTCCCCACCGTGTAATGCTGCAAAGAAAGCAACAGCAAAAGCGGAGCAAAAGAGCAGAGCTTCATACCTGGATCAGCATACTGCAGGAAGGGGTGCCATCATACTGCATAACAGACCATAGGAAACTGGTCTGCGAGTGTCCTGCTTACTCCCTTCCATGCAACGCCACCCTTCGACCACCTTGCATACCAAGAACATGGCGCAAAGATCACCATGCCCGGCCGCTTTACTGAAGAAGGAGATGGCCACCAGTTGAAGCGATATGGATCTATGTGCCAAGCCCTTTCCTTTCAACATCGCAATGTAGTGGAAACCTCTTGTTCTGAGGATGGCCAGGAGCTCCCGTAATCATGCTGCCATCTGAAGCTGAAGAACTGCCGCACTGCCCTTGAGTAACTGGCCTGGGTGGAGGATGCCAGGGAATTGAATACCCCCCGGAGCACCATTACTTCCCAGGATGCCAGAGCTCGGCCAGGAAGGTTACCGGTGTCGGGTCTGCCTCTGGAGCCAATTCCCGAAATCTGCCATCCTGGAATCGAGACAACACATCTGTGATTTTGTTATCCACACCCAGAACGTGGCGCACCGAGAAAGAAATGTTGGCTGTCAGGCAAACCAGTACAAATTCCCTGACGAGTTGCATGACCCTGTCAGACTTAGAAGACTGCTTGTTAATGATTTGGACCACTGCCTGGTTGTCGCACCAGAAGCAAACCCGCTTGTCTCAGAACTCGTCTCTCCAAAGATAAACTGCTACTAATATAGGAAAAAACTCAAGGAAAGTTAGGTCATGGATAACATCAGATTCCCTCCATTCAGGAGGCCAAGGTTCCGTGCACCAATGCCCATTGTAGTACACACCAAACCCAAAAACCCCTGCTGCGTCCAATTGGACCTGCAGCCCCAACCCGAGTGCTGCTTCCCCCTGCCAGAACGTAACCCCATTGTATCCCTCCAGGAACCGCAGCCATACCCCCAAATCCTCTTTCACCCCCTTTGTAAGCCAAATGCGGTGATATGGGGACTGGACACCTATAGTGATTCTGGCCAGTCTGCTGCAGAAGGCCCTGCTGGGGGCCACCACCCTACATGCAAAGTTGAGACGGCCCAGCAGAGACTGCACCTCCCTGAAGGTGGCCTTCTTGTTAGCCAGGAGGTGCTGCAGCTTCTGCTTGATCCCTTCCAGCTTATCTTCCAGTAGGCGCAAAACTTCTGGGATGGAGTCCAGTGTGATCCTAAATAAGTCATGCTGCTGGAAGGCCCCACTGCTTTATCTGGCTCCAAGGGGACACCCAACTCTTGAGCCAGTTCCTGGAAGGACTGGAGAAGAAACCCACAATCTGGTCTCCCAGCATCCCCTATCATGAGGAAGTTGTCTAGATAGTGACTGACACAAGAGGAGCCTGTCCAGTAGTGCAGGACCCACTCAAGGAAGGTGCTAAAGGCCTCGAAGGCAAAACAGCTGATAGAGCACCCCATTGGCAGAGCCATATCGTAGTACCACTGCCCTTAGAACCTGTATATATACAATCTATACAATTAAAATTTATAAAATAAGTTGAAAACATAGAAAATCTAAACATACCAGATAAACAAGCCCTGCTGCTCGTACATTAAAAGCTGACTCAAGAAGAAAAGTCTTTGCCTGCCAGCAAAAAGAGATCAGGAAGCGGCTGGCCTAGCCCCCCTGGAAGGGCATGCCAGATGGTGGGAGAAGCTTCTGAGAAGTCTCTCTCTCTCTCGTCCTCTCCAAGCGAGCTTGTGATGAAGATGGGACTGAGAGAAAGCTGATGACCTTTTGAAGCTTTGGCAGGATCATATAAGGAGACAAGTTATCTCTCTCTACCTTCTCCACACCATGTATAATTTTATCCACTTTTATCATGCTTCCTCCCTTACTTCTTCGCCACCCCAAGCTGGAAATGTCCATCTCCTCTCTCCTCACAAAAGAGTTGCCCCGGCCCCATGGTCTTTTTGTTTGCCCTTTATGTACCTTCTTCCCCCTCTCTTTTACTCAACCAAAATCCTCCCCTCAGCATTCTGAATGTCAGGCAGATTTTAGAAGAAATGAGTGAGAAATCCATATGGTTCACATTTTAAAGTAAACTTATCAAATTCATACTTCTCGAGCCTATGTATCATCTGGAACACACTTATACAGAGGTGATATTTGCACTTTTCCACATGTTGCAATCCCATTTGAAAATTTAAAAATGTACACAACAACTCTTGCAGGCCCATGCCGGACTGTTCCCTCACCCATATAACACAAGACACTAACACAGTATATCTTCACAAAATATATTGAGATAAGTATGAGAGGAGGCAACACACATGAAAAATTATTATATTGGAGGGAAATGCTTATTAAAATGAATGCATTACAGAAAGTGTGTACAAAAAGGCTTACATTTGGGCAGGGGTGAGAATTGTTGGGCCTGTGGACTGCATGTGACACACTAAGAGCCCTTCTTCAACTTCCCTATCATAAAAAAGCATTTTCCCCCTAAATGGAAAATCACACTTCCAGTTGCCCACCCTCAACATTAGGAGAAATGTGAATGAAACTATACACAATTTTTATGTTGTCATTTTAATAAAATCTACTGCAGAAACAAAAGAACAAACTTAGTGGTAGAAAAATGAGAACCTGAGGGGAATCAATTTGACAGATTAATCCATCTCTATTTGTTAGAATCATGAAATTCTGTGCCTTAGATAGAAGCCTGTTATTATCAGAGCAGGGAACGGTACTTTTAAAAAATTATTCCATCCACAGTACAATGTTTAAAAATCAGCCCATTGTCACTGCTCATTAATATAGTAAAAACAAGTAACTTAATACCTTACTTGTTTGGGATTCTCATTACTGTCTGTCATTTTCTCTTACTTTTTAAAAGAAAACAAATCTTTAGGATTTGTAAGAGAATGGCATAAAACCTGAAAAATTCCTTTCAAAATATTTAGAAAAAGATTCTTTTATAAATAGTTTTAGAATCAAAGAATCATGGAATCTTTAAAAGTAACTAGAAACCATTACTTGTTGCACCGATAAGTAATTTTGTTCATGTTTATTTTTTTTAAAAAATGCAACTTCATTGTCGCCTGCAGTACCCCAAATGTAACTTACTACAAATAACAAGTTACATGTAACCCTACTTCTAAGCTCTGGTTGTTACAGCTAACACGAAAGTAGTGTCATGATGTTGAAGTATACATTGATCATTGGGAATAGTGGTGCTATGAAATGATGGGGTGAAGTGAGCCTTCTTTCTGCATGCCTAACTAGACCAGAAAAAGGCCGTTTGAATTACTGTGTATGTAAGCAAATCTTATCTTCACATTAATCCTGCCCTCCTAGACGCCTTTTTCTTCAGTTTTACTGCATCAAGTGTTTAATTAAGGAAGGAAAAGAAGAGATAATCAGATGGTAATTGCTCCAGGGAAGCTGTAGGAGACCCAGAAGGTTCTGGGAGATCTGTTGTTTAAGGCTTAAGGGGTCAAGCCTAAAATGAAAATGGAGACACTTGGAGAGGTGTTGTGTCAATCAGAGGTGTGTTTGCAGTAAGCTAGCCAAACCCTTGCTTCCAAAGTCTTAGCACAGCATTAACAAGTTGAAAGTTATAAAAAAGATATAGAGAATGTTTTAATACATGGGGAAAGCAGCCAAAGGCAAGTGGCAGGTCAACATGAACTTTGTAAAATAGGGGTAGGGATAATGCATCTCTCCAGGTGGTGTTGGACTGTAGCTCCCAGCATTCTTCACTTTTCTGCATTCCAGCCACATCTGGAGAGCTGCCTGATTCACTCCCCAGCTGTAAGGGCATTCAGCAGAACACAAACTCAGATACCCACTTATTGTCTGCATACAATAAATACACAGTGTTGCTCTAATTACACTAGAGTTTTAAATGAGGCCCAGAGAATATCCCTTTATAATTCCAGCCCTTTAAAAACACAAGTGGTGCATGAACAAGGCTCAGCTTTATTTTAAGGATGATAACTAGCAGCAGTCCCTACCCACTCCAAAATCAAGCAAAATAAGCAAACTGGGTTGTAAAGAAGCTTTTGAAGCAAGTAGATCAGCTGTCTAACAAGACTTGTTTCAACTTCCTCCTCTTTCTTCCCACCTCCTACTGAGAAATAGAAGAGTTAGTCGAGAATGACTCTTTTTTATCATTTCCCCTGCTGAGTATTTACTCTTTAAATCATCTGATTCAGCCATTTTGTATTTAATTAGAATAATACCCTGCCTTGATAAAGCACCTTTCATCTGGCGATCACAGGAATTGCTACAGACAAGAATTAAATCACTGGGACCTCTATGAGGATGCGTATATCTCAGAGGAGACAAGAGGACACTGCATTATTTATCAGACAGGCAGGGAAGAAATAGAGAGGGACAAATACTTGAAGTGAAATTCCTGATTCAAGTTTATTCAGGTGTTAAATATTTGGGTCCAGGTAATAGGCCTCAGCTTGTAAAAATAGGTGCAACACTCCAACCAAGGTCAGGCTAGATCTAGAAAAAAACAGTTGACATCTTGGTTTTATGTTCTGCTTTGTAAACCTTGGCTATATCACAGGGGTCGGTTCAGACTTTCAAGGAAATCCTCATGGAATCCACAGTTTCCAGATTCTCATTGGCCACTGGCTTGTTCCTGCTATCAATCCAGACTTTAATGAAATCTGCAGCCAATGAGGAGTAAAACACCACACAGACATAAATGGCCCCCTTCTCCATATTTTCTTCTGCCACATGTTTGTGTTTCCTCTGGATTTTTTTTAAAAAAACCCTGTCAATCAAAATGCAAACGTATGTATATCTGCTTTTGCTATCACCGATTGGCTGCCAGGTACTGGGAGGAGGAGGGAGTTTGGGAACTGGTAGCCCGTGAATGCCGTTACTCTGACAGGTTGTGGTCATGTACTGTCCTTGGAAAAGTGTTCAATGGGCATGGAGAGTATTTTGGAGTGGTGCATGGTTATTTTTGCCTTGCTGCAAGCCACGATTGCAATCTGTGATGCGCTGGACACGTTCCACCACAAGAGACACTCATTTAAGTGAATTGTAAAAGCCCCTTATTGTTCTCCCTCAGTTATAGTAAAGGTTTGGGCATTTTTCCTTCCCTCTTCTCTCTGTGGCATGAGGTGTGGATGGTGGATGTGGTGGTGGTGGCAGCAGCAGCATAAGCTCAGGATCACATAAAGGGCCTGCTACCTCAACTGGCATGCTTTGGGGTGGAGCACTTGGTAGGTGTGGGTTCCCAATAGTGCCCCTCCCTTCAGCACTGCCCTGAGAGGTGAGATGTCTCACCAAGCTGGCAAACAAAGCAGTCTGCTGCTCTATGCAAGTGGTAAGGTGCTCCTGGTTTATGTGTACGATCGGCTTCCTGGATGTGATCTCCTGCTCTATTCAAATCCTCTCCTCCTCCCTCTGAAATTTCTGCTGCTCCAGTCCGTTCTTCTCATCCTTTGTCTCCTGCTCTGGAACTTTTTCTCTTCCTGCTTTAAATGTTCCAAAAGCATGGCCATCTGTGAAGAAGGATGTTCAAGAATGTGTTCAGTCACATCCTCTGCCATCTTGCATTCCTTCCTCTTTCTGATAGCTGCTAGCAGTTCAGCTGGTGATAGGGTGGCCTTTTGATTAGCCAATGTAGCTGCTGTGAAATAATGAATATGCACATGGATACACAGGTTAGTAATAGGGTAATAATGAAGATTACACCCACCCCATTTCTTCCCATGCAGTTTCCATTGTTTAACATGCACATTTAAACTTAGATGCCCCCTGTCTAATTTAAAAACAATACTACAGTCACCCATGCCTTTCCTTCATGATTACATTGTGCCATATACACTGTTCATAGTACAGGTAATAATTTTTTAAAAACAACAGAGAAGGTGTACTATTACACTGTGCCTCCTGGCCTGCAACTCCACATTAGTTTGTGCTCCTCTGCCTCACCTGTGCTTTCCTCCATTTGGGTGGAGATGCTGTTGTTGGAAACCAATGGTATTTCCTCAGACTGATTTGCGTGAGAGCATCATCATCCCCTGGAAATGCATAAAGGAGAGATACATATCCAAAGAGTCAGCATGCAGGGTCCCATAGCTGTTCTCAAACTCCCATACATACCAGAGATATGTGCATTACCTAGCTCACTGAACAGTTCAGGAGAGCTCTCTTCCAATGTTTGTTTTTTTTTCCCCTGGGCACTCGGAGCCCACCTCGTAAGCACCCTTTCAATGTCCGTGCTCCATGCCACACACTTGGGAAGGACGATGGAATCCCCGCTGAAAATGTCATGGAGCTCTTTGTAGAAAGGCATTCTTGCTGTGCCACTGCTGCTCCTGTTATTGTCGTCAGTTACCTCCCAGTATTTTCAGGCTTTACTTTTTGTTCTGCACTCTTCAGCCATGCAGTGATGTGTGCCTCATTTCTTCCTCTATTTTAAAGAAGACATAAATATTTTTGTGACACTGGCAGAGCTTCTCCTGGACTTTTGCCTCACCCCATAATGCAGTGAGGTCCTGGGTTTCCTACACTGTCCATGAAACCCCTCTGATTCCTCCCTTCTGCAGGTGGCTTGCCTGTGCCTTGGCCAGCCCCCAAAATGCAAAAACAAAAACACATGATAATGTACAAAGTGGAGAGCAGGGAACAACAATGCACACACTATCTGTCACCTCCAGAAAATGGCACCAACCATCTTCCCACAGAGGCTGTTGGGAAATGGCAGGAACAGGTGACTCGTCCCTTCCTGCCAGGAACACACCAGCCCTGCCTCCATACAGCTATGAAGCCAATATGCATCAGGAGGGTACGCATGCACTGATTTGGATCTTTAAGTGAAATTTGAAGAAACCCACAACTCTTTAAAATGTACCTTGATACTCTACATTCTCCCCTCACTGGCCCTGCATTCCCTGCTATTTGGGCTATATGTTGTGTGGCAACACAGCATCCAGTTCACAGTTATAAGGATTTTTTTACCATCTGACCAAGCCCAGAGTGTCTTGCAGAGGCAGTGTTGTGTATTGGTTTGAGTGTTAGACCAGGACTCTGAGAGACCAGGGTTTGAATCTCTACTCAACCAGGGAAGCTAATTAGGTGTCCTTGGGCAAGTCACATTCTTTCACCCTGAGAGGAAGGTAGGAGATTTTCAGACAGTCAAAAATCGCTCCTTGCCGCGCGAGCAGCCTCCCGAAACTGCTGCGCGGCAAGGGTCTTCTTCGGACGACGCTGTGCCTCTGGCGAAACCGTCCGTGTCACTTCCGTGAAGCTTGGGACGGCTCCGCGTCATATTTCAATCACGGGCAGCCTCCGTGCTTGAAATATGACGCGGAGCCGTCCCAAGCTTCACGGAAGTGACACGGACGGTTTCGCCAGAGGCACAGCGTCGTCCGAAGAAGACCCTTGCCGCGCAGCAGTTTTGGGAGGCTGCTCGCGCGGCAAGGAGCGATTTTTGCCTGTCTGAAAATCTCCGTAATGTCAAATGCCCTCTGAATAAATCTTGCCAGAAAGCCCCCACACCTTAGGGTTGCCATAACTTGGAAATAACTTGAAGTCATACAACACACACACACACACACACACACACACGCTCACAGACAAATCTTGCTTTGGACAGCAGTTGAAAAAGGAGGTTTAACAAGCCAAAACAGAAGTGCTAAAGCACCGCCAGCAAACCCCAGGTACTATACGCTATATTTCGGAGAAAGGAACTGGCAGAATCTGAGGACTCCTTGCCGAAGAAAACCCTATGAAATTTCATGGGGTTGCCATAAGTTGACAGGCGACTTGAAGGCACACCCAAAGCCTGCTTCATAAGGAAAGAAGGGAAGTGGAGCATGGGGAGAAAACATGTGGGCACATGGTTTTTTCACAGTGTGACAAACTTGGTTTTGCAGAATAAAAAATGTGCACAATATTGCTACCTTCTTTTTTTCCTGATACATCCAGCAAAACAATTTTAGAGCATTCCAATATTATTGCCTGAATTTGCAATAGCTATGAAAATATCAATCAATAACCACTAGCGGTATATCAAGATAACAGCTACCTTTATTCCTTTCCATCCATATCTATATCTATTTATGCACATCTACTCTGTCAGACTTTACTTGGATGGTTTCTGATTTATATTCACTCTTCTGAAAACTAGGCTATAAAGCTCTACCATGCTGTGTACCCCTTCCTTTACAATCTAAAAAGGCAGATTTCTAGTTCTTTCTAATGCTATCCCATATTACTTATATTATTAAATTGTCAATTTCTACATTCCATCCATATACTTAGACCATCACAAAAATCAACTCATCTCCTCACTCAAAACAGAATGATCACTGCAGTATTAATTCAAGTATTATTCTTCTGTTCCATCAACACATCACATTAATGAGAAATATCTTGTCAAAATCTGGCATGGCTTTATATACCCTGGGATTAGTTTCTTTTCACTGTTTAAACAGCAATTTGTGCAGCCTGCTGTATAAATCAGGCAGCATAGACCTATGGTAGAATAATTCACAAGTGAAAATGGAAGGTAAAAAAACATGTGAATGAGTAAAATGAGAACAGGGTGGATGCATTAATTCTCCTTCAACAGTGCTAGTTTTGTGTTCTGTGAGAAATCATGCTTGAAAGCATGATAGTAGTAAATCCCTTACTCATTCCTGATGTTCATAATGGTTTTAATACTTGTATGCTTTCAAGTAGAATACTATCCCCTGTAAAATAAGATGTGTGACCACTCTGATAACAGATATACATATGGCTGTCTGTGCCACTGAAAAAGAATCACTTGTACAGAGCACTTCATCATTGCTGTTGTTACTCAAGGTGGTTTACAATAAAAAATTACAATATATATACATATTTAGGCCACAAAAACAACTGCACAGACATAGGATGCGGGATACATGGTCAATAGTACTATATGAAAAAAGGACCTTGGGATTATTGTTAATCATAGAATCATAGAATCATAGAATTGTAGAATTGGAAGAGACCACGAGGGCCATCCAGTCCAACCCCCTGCCACGCAGGAAATCACAATCACAGCATCCCTGACAGATGGCCATCCAGCCTCTGTTTAAAGACCTCCAAGGAAGGAGACCCCACCACGCTCTGAGGGAGTGTGTTCCACTGCCAAACAGCTCTGACTGTCAAAAAGTTCCTCCTCATGTTGAGGTGGAATCTCTGTTCCTGAAGATTGCATCCATTGCTCCGTGTTCCAGTCTCTGGAGCAGCAGAAAACAAGCCTTCTCCATCCTCAATGTGACACCCCTTCAAATACTTAAATAGGGCTATCATATTGCCGTCTTTTTTCCAGACTAAACATACCCAGCTCCCTAAGTCTCTCCTCAAAGGCATCATTTCCAGACCTTTCACCATTTTAGTCACCCTTCTTTGCACATGCTCCAATTTGTCCACATCCTTTTTGAACAAATTGGAGCATGTGCAAAGAAGGGCAACTAAAATGGTGAAAGGTCTGGAAATTGAACATGAGTCAGCCATGTGATGCTGCAGCAAAGAAGGTGAATGCTCTTATTCTGCATTAATAGAGGCATCGTTTCCAAGCCAAGGAAAGTAAGAGTCCCACTATATTCTGCACAGGTCAGGCCTCATCTAGAGTACTAGAGTTATTCAGTTAAGGGAATCTCATTTTCGGAAGGACATAGACAAGTTGGAACAGGTTCAGAAAATGGCAACAAGGATGATAAAAGTACAGAGAACAAAACCTATGAGGAAAGGTTGGAGGAGTTGGGCATGTTCAGCTTGGTGACAAGAAGACTGAGAGGTGACGTAATCACACTCTTTAAATACCTCAAGGGCTGCCACAGGGAGGACTGGGAAAGCCTGTTCTCTGCTGTCCCAGAGGGTACGACCAGGTCTAATGGCTTTAAGTTACAGGAGAATAGATTTTGACTGAACATAAAAAGGAACTTCTTGACAGTAAGAGTAGTCCAACAATGGAACCAATTTCCTAGAAAGGTGGTGGGGCCTCCTCCTCTGGATATCTTCAAAAAGGAGCTGGACAGCTACCTACTGGGGTGCTTTAACTGGAGATCTTGAATTGAGCAGGGGGTTGGACTCAATGGCCCATGAGGTCCCTTCTAACTCCATCATTCTATGATTCTATCTTGAAGCTTCCATGCAGCATTATGTCACTGTCTACACAGGATTCACAGTCCTTCAAACACAGCACAGTTGTTTACAAATCAGCACTCTTGGCCTATTGGTTCATTTTATTGATCCAACTAGGCCAGTGCTGCCACTGTCTGGATGACAGTGGCCAAAATCCTATTGTTAATCCCACCTAAAATAAATCCATTGAGTCAGTAGGATTTACCTATAGTAGAGTGGATCCATTAAATCAGTGGAATCTGCCATTCAACAATTGATTCACTAGGTTCACTCTAGTTCGCCATAACCAACAGGATTCCAGCTAATTGCTCTGCAAGTTCTCATTAAAAGACTCAAATAAGGTTGCCTGACCAAAGAGCACAAATATGGTTGTCAAGGAATTTGCAGTAGGGGGTATGAGGAATCTAATTTCACTTCAAATCCCATGGGCTGATTTCTGTCTGCACTTCATGGATTGTTGATGGGACAGACACAGTTTGTTCTCATGTCTATAGATGGCTCTGGAGGGTACCATAATGTACACATCTGAAAGGGACGCAGAGAAAAATGGTTACTGTATAGATGTGCTGCTTCTCCTTCTGTTGTACCTGCTGCACTTACTACAGAAGATCTAGCAGGAAACACTCTATCTCTCTTTCCTAATGTGCTTTTTATACTTGGGAACCCTGCTGGAGAAGGTGCAGCAGAAGAAAGTTCTTACCAGTTACTCTCTGCCTGCATGGTCCTCTGAAAAGGAACCATTGTCTCATGTCAAGACAACTCCACCTAGCCAAGTCCCCTTGGGATCACTAGTTGCTGCCACTTCTGATTTCTCTGGAAAGAATCTGAACATTTCTCTAGCCTGGAAAAGGTAAGCTCTGGTGCTTTATGCTTTAAATGTCTTTAAAATTGGTGGTGGCTTGAGTAAAATTGGTAATTTTGTGGCTATTTCAGCTCTGTCACAACACACCCACACCCATGGATTCCAATGATTTCTATGGAACTGGCTCCTGACATCAGTCTCAATTTACATTGCAAATCCAGGAACACAACCCCAATGTAAACGGAGACCTGTCTGTAACAGAACAGGGATGAGGAACCTTTTCTGTTCATGGGGCTCAATTTCAATTGGGGAAAGGTCTCATGACTCTCAATAGTATGTGGAAGAAAGTGCATAGGGTGGAACCAAAATACAGTAAGCAGGGCCAGCTATAATATTTCAAGTCTAGATATTTTCCCAGCAAGTATACAAGCACAGCTCTGTTCTGTTAATGTCTATTCAAGCAGTAGCTAAAACAACAGGGATGCTGCAAGCTAACATGAAAATTTAGCAGGTGAACCAATGTGGGAGTCTAGAAATTTTTATCTTTTATTTTTTCTTTTTGGCTATCATTAACCTAATTTATCACCAACATTGATCAAGTAGGAAGAGCACCAGATTCAAAAATTGCAGTGCTTTGACATGGCAATGTGTGGGCATGCTTGATATATGCTAGTTATGGAGTTGGCTGTTAATCTGTGACATTTATAACCCTAATTGACTCGCACCAGTAATCGGATGGACTGTTTTAAAAAAGAAGTTACCCTGTTATTATCAGCAGAATATAAATGTAATATGCCAGGGTTCTTATTGCTAACATGGAAAGCCAGCCAAGGAAAGAAGTGACATTATGAGCAGAAGAAAACAGATATAATGATTAGGAGTTTCTGTTAATAAAAGCACAAAGCTGTCTGCTATTGCTGAAGAATGTCTCTATTGAAAGTTCCATCAAAATTCTTAATATTTCCCTCCTTGCCCGGCTATGCTTTTCTTTATCCAAGAGCTACTAAATCAAGGTGGGGAAGAGGGTTATTCAGCTGAAAATATAAAGTGATCAACACTCTAAAGGACCATATTTTGGAAAAGCAGGGATTATTGCAGTTCTCAAACACTGGTGCAGCAGAGAGGGAACAATATACGTTCCTTTTCTTTTGCACTTGTGTACAGTACTCACACAATCTAATATAACATTTACCTGAGCCAAAATTTAACATAAATATTTTTTGACCATTAGTAGGATGTAAGATAGTGAAAGATTAGGAGGGGGGAGGGATAATTCTCCCCCAACCCCCTGAAATTTGGGATGGTGATTTAAACTGGATTTCATTTTCATTCAATCTTCTCATCAGTTATATAGGTTGATCTCCAGTAAGGCTTGTAAAAAGCAGCAGTTTGGGCAGCAGTAGGACAGCCTGCTTCACCTTCAGTAAAACCTGCAAGGGCTCATTTTAGCAATTGTGAAAACCAGTCTGCTTCCACTGTTAGGAGGACTTAGTTTGAGCCTTGGGATCAGAGGTGGGAAGGAAAGCAGCAGCATCCATGATAAGGGCATCCCTTAATGTGAAAGGCAGGCAGGCAGCCTGGTGCTAAACCAGTATCTGCTTTAAGTAATGGCTGTATGACATTCTCAAACTTTTCCAGTTTGGCATGGACAGTGTTACCATGCCTTACTTCCCCCTCCCTATAATATCCCATAATTGGCCATAATAAGATGCTCCATGAGGTCTAGTAGACCTGGGTGGGCCATAAGTGAAGTCAGATGGATGTCACCAAGACCTGAGGAAGGTGCTATGAAAAACTCCCAGCGGATACACCCAAGATAAGATTAAGCAAAGCCCCCTAGTAAACAGAGCCATCGAGGTGGAATGTGCTAATCCCCTCTTGGGAGCCCTTGGCGATGAGTCATATCACAAACAAACAAGTGACCTACACACCCCTCATCCACAGGAAATGTTCCTTCACACCTTCCTATCCTACAATATGGAGGTTGTTATAAACTCATCAATTCTAATATCTCAACCATTAACAGCAATCAACAGCAACATGATTTCCTTTGTTGAACAGTGGGAACCTCTTATGGCTTTGTTCTAAACTCAAAACACACCTCCAGGGCACACAATACAGTATAAATATTTGTCCCCGAACAATAGCAAGGTGTGCCATGGTGACACTGTGCCACTGTGATTCTACCCGGACACTCCGTTGGAGCATCCCCAGAACAGAATCCAGTGCAACCCTCAGATTTCAGTCTGAGTCCTTCACTTTTCAAGACTGGTAGGTATAGTCCCTACTTCCCAAATCTTTTCCTCTATCCAACCTTTCCACCTTTAACTCATCATTAGCCTTGTGTGGTTCTTGTGACCATGAGTTCGTGTATGAATGCTTCCATGTTATTTTCAAATAAAAACATTTTATTTCACTTTAACTCAAAGTATCTGAAGTTAGTACATAGGTGTAAAGATCCTGGAAGTTACCCAACCCCTTGCAGCCATCCATTTGAGCTATAATATCTCCCCCAATTAATAACTGAAGGTTGGCATTACGAGCGGGCTCCCCATGGACCCCCATCTATTTGGGTAACAACAGTCCTGATTAAACCTTTGTTGTCCCACTTTTTCAGTTGCTTTTAAAATATCCCAGTTTCTCTGGCCTCCTCTCACTCCCTACCCCAACTTTCTCCTCAGCTTACTTCAATAGCTGCAAACTGAGTTCACAGTGAAAAGGTAGCTTTCATTCAGTTAACTTAGCAGGGAGAAGAGGAGAAGGGGGGGGGAGAAACTTGCCTTTCCCAGTATGCTCAGGAAAAGCAAGCTTCTGCAGCCACTCCTAACTGTTGTGTTCTTCAACATTAAGAACTTCTGCCATCTTGACTCATTCTGATGTTGTCTGGCCACACGTACTGGTTTTCAACTGTGAAATGAACCTTCCAGGGATTTAAGATCTTTGGGGGAAGGCTTTATCTCAGTCCCACCACCATTCCCTTCTGAGGCTAGGAGGCTAGCCTTGCCACTTCTCTGCTCTTCTTCTGTGGGTAGGCAGACATTTTGTCCCAACAGGCTTTTAATGGGTAACTGGGAGTTTGCTGGGATTCTTTCCTTCCTCTTCCTTCTGTGTTTGTTATTTAGATCACAAGCCTATAGAAAGGGTTTTGTCATTTTTAACAAGTACATTTTGTACTTGTCATTTTTAGTAAGTTTTCCAGGTACTTTGTAGTAGAAGCAGCAGTGGTCATAATAATAGTAAAATATTAATATTTGGCCTTACATTTTCAGTTCAACAAATCATTTTGTTACTATTTGGAGCATGTCATGCAATTACAGAAGCAAGTCCCCCAATTTTAATGAGACTGGCTCTCTATTAAGGTGCCTAGAATTATATCCTTGTTGATACAAGTCTCTCTACATGTTCGGTGATTATGTTGCAGTTGAGTGCATGGGAACTAGAAGATCTGCTATTTTGGATAACTGGCCTAAATATCCTAAAGACACCAGATCCTGTCTGATCTTGGAAGCTAAGCAGGGTCAGCCCTGGTTAGTACTTGGATGATAGACCACCAATGAATACCAGGTGCTGTAGGCTATCTCTCAGAGGAAGGAACTGGCAAAACCACCTCTGAGTAATTCTTGTCTATGAAAATGCTATGAAATTCATGGGGGCACTGTAAGTTGACAGCCGACTTGAAGGCACACACACACACACACACAAAACTCTGAGTTTCTCATACACACTTCCTTTCTGTTCCTGTCTGAGACCAGCCAGAATTTTGATCTGACATTTCACACAGATTTTCTTCTCATTTACCATTTGCTTGGAGGTCAGTCTTGCTGCTTGTGCCATTAATTTGCTGTCCATTCAGCTTTCTGCTATCCAAGGTGACAGGGGTCTTAGCGTTTCCCAATGCAAACATCAATCTGTATTCCAAGGACCAGCTCTGAATCGATCCAGAGAGATGAAATAACCATTAGGCTGATATCGACCCAGTTTATGAATTCACTAAATGTTGTGAATAAAGATATAGATTTCATTGTCAGACTGTGCAAACTGAGGGTCCTCCCTAAGATATTGGATTTGATGCTCGCTTGTTGAATCTGAAGAGGGAGGAAGAATAAATAGGAGAGGGTAAATGAGCTGGTGTTCATGCCACTGATTTGAAGGGAGATCTTGGTGATCAATCAAGGACTGTAATAAACAGAGCTTCATAAAAACTTACATCTCATCTCTGGCTGGTTTCTCTGCTGTCTTCATAGAGTCATGAAGGTCCTTCCAGATGGCCTCTTCTTCAGCTCTCATTCATGCTGTCCTGTCTGCCTCCTAGGTAGGAGGTAGATGAGTCCCTGCTGAAACTCATGAGTGCTATACCTGACCAGGAAGGGCTCTGCTATTAGTCAGAGAAGAGTCTGGAAAGCGGCTTTTAACAATTCATTCATGCCATTAGTTATAGTGCTTGAAAAGTAATTACTGTATATTGCTGCATGCAAGACTACTTTTTAACACTTGAAAATCTCCTCAAAGGTGGGGTGGTGGTCTTATATCCCAGTAATCATACTCCCCTGCTGTGAGAATGTCTCTGGCTTTTCTTCGCAAACGAAGATTCAGGAAGGACTCATCCTGCGCTTTCTGCAAGCGCGCTGATGACTAAAAAGGCCAATCTGAGATAAACAGGTCCGGTTGCAAAAAGCACAGCAGAAGGTCTCCTTGGGTGATGATTTTGGGTTGTGATTCTTTCTGAGTTGTCGTTTCTCTTCAAGACTTGTTCGTCGTGAGTTCTCAAATAAGGCTGCAGCATTGTGGATAGTGCGTCCCCATGCCTCCCGATGTGAGGCCAGGGCGGACCACTGTTGGTGATCAATTTGGCCAAGCCTGAGATGTTGTTTCAGGGAGTCTTTGTATCGCTTTTTTGGAGCGCCCCTCTTACGCTGACCCGTGGCGAGTTCACCGTAGAGTAGTATTTTTGGGAGGCGATGGTCCTCCATCCTAGAAACGTGCCCTGCCCAGCGCAGCTGTGTTCTCAATATCATGGCCTCAATGCTGGTGATCCCTGCTTGCTCAAGGACAGCAACATTCGTCACATAGTTAGTCCAGTGTATATTTAGGATTGTGCGTAGACAGCGCTGATGAAAGCGCTCGAGGAGTCGTAGGTGGTGGCGATAGGTGACCCATGTTTCAGATCCATAAAGGAGGATAGACAGTACGATGGCTCTATACACACTGATTTTTGTGCTTTGCCTCAGGTGTTTATTGCTCCAGACTCTTTTGTGAAGTCTTCCAAATGCACTATATGCCTTTGCTAATCTGTGATCGATCTCTTTGTCAATCTTGGCATCTGAGGAGACGATGCTTCCCAGGTAGGTGAACTGCTGAACGGACTTGAGCACTGATTTGCCGACGGCAATGTGGGGATGGTGGTGTTCGTCCTGTGGTGCAGGCTGGTAAAGAACTTCTGTTTTCTTCAGGTTGACTTCTAGCCCAAACAGCTCTGCAGCTGTTGCAAAGCAGGATGTTAGGCGCTGCAGAGCTGCTTCTGTGTGGGCAACAAGGGCAGCATCATCAGCGAAGAGAATGATTGAAGTGTAAAATGGCCTGGGCAGTTTTCCCAGCCGATCCTTCCTCCTGCTGTGAGAATGACTGCTTTGCATTTGAAGAGTTAAATGGCCCTCCATTTAGCTCAAGAGAGTCAAAATAATGTTTCTTTTCAGGACAAGTTAGCCTAAAATTAGAATTTCTGGATTCAGACTTATCATTCTGCATCAAGTTTTGTCTATGGTGAAATTCTCTTGTTTACCACTGTGGCTCTAAAATCATTAATGTGCTCATTCATTAATGTGTTCATTCAAAAATTTGGGATTTGATAGCTTCATATTAACCAACTTACAGTATTAATGCAACCTTACTTTCCAAAGATTGAACACCACAGAGATTTTTCAAAGTATCCCATGATTTTTTAGCTGTTCTCAGTCCTTTAATTTCACAGACTATTCCATCATCTACAGCCACTGAGCTGGCTGGCTGGTGGGGGACAGGCTTTCCAGCCAGGTGGCTGGCTGGATGGGGGGGGGAGGGCAAACTCTAGATTTTAACTTAAAAATTGGGGGGATCGTCTTATGCACCCAGTCGTCTTATACGCTGCAATATACGGTAGTAGTTAGTAATATTTGAAACATAATTCTTTGAATCAGTTGCAGCTGATAATTCCAAAGTCAGAGGGGCAGTGAATCCACTCCAGGTATTAATCCAGACTTTAAAAGAGCTATCTGAAGTTCTGGACCTAATTTGGGGACAGGGTTCAGCACATTGGATAGCTCTGGACTAAAACCTAGATAGGATTAACCTCCTCAGTGGTACTGGAGCCAACAGCCCCCACTAACAGCATGACTCATTACTTTTCATTACAGTTTTTAAAGAGAAAAGACGTCTGCTTATCTGCATTCTCTTTAGCTGTCTCCATGGGTTGGAAGCAGTACAAACAGGACGTCCTGCATGAGCCTGTACCATCTTGAGTTCATTCATTAATATCAGGTTCAGTTCAATACTCCTCAATGTGAAAGGTAGCCATTAAGAGGTGGGAGGGGAAGACTAAAAAGAAATCACATCCTAGTAATCTCTAGATAAAGCTACTCCATTTTGGACTGCATGTGTGATGAATTTATTCATGCCTTAGTAATTTCCAGGTTCAACTACTGCAATATAGTTTACATGCAGTAACTGGAAATTTCAGTTACTGCAAAATGCACATCAAAGCTGTAGTAGAAAAAATTACTTTGTGGACTAAAACTCGCAGAAACCCTTTGTTGGCTGGGGATTTTGAGAACCTTAGTCTGAAGAAGTCACTTTTCCAGACTAGGAATATACATTTATCCAACACTTTACTGGGACCATTCAATCAAAGTATATTACTGGTATTATTCAATCTGCAGTATCAGTTCATTTCAGTGTAAGACTCCGGTTCTTACCTTCAAAATCCTAAATAGCTTGCAGCCTTGATCTCATAAGGATTGCCCAAACTGGTATATTTCTTCTCCTTGCTCCATTCAACATCTAGGATTCTTTTCTGAGATCTCTTGCTGGATGAAATATGGTGAGTAAGTGAAAGGACCAAGGCATTTGGTCTCCACCCTTATGTAAAGCCTCCCAAGAGAAGCCCATCTGGCTCCCTTGTGGAATATCTTCCAATGTTTGGCCAAGAGCTGGATTTTGAAGGAAGCCTTTTGGGTTGCCCAAGTGCTGGTTTTGTTTATCCGTCTTGCTGCTGTTCATGGGCTTATATCATTTTTACTGACTCTGACTGCTTTGATGAGTATATGATTACGCCTTCCGTGGCTGATCCTTATACTGTAGATTGTTCTCATGATTATGATAGCTTCAGTTTTTTAACTGTTATGTCAACATCCTTGTTCACTTTGATTTCTTTTGATGAAAAAGTGGCAGCATGGAGAAAGGAGGAGCAGAAGGAGGAGATGGAAAAGATGATGATATGGAATTTCCTCTCAAAGCAGCTGAAACTAGGACTAGCTGATGGTTTTTACCTGGGCAGCAAAAGCATTCCATTTCTCTTTGACTTTTAATTGTTTTTAATATATGCAGATTTTTGTTCAGCTCCTTTGCATTTTAGGAGTTTCTCTTTTATGGTGTTTAGTATAGGGTTTTTTCTGGTATGGAAACTAATTTGTAGCCTTTTGTGATGGCCCAAATGTTCAGAAATTGGAAAGGGTCTCTTTTTTTGAGTACAGCTCCCAGAACCTCTCAGCCAGAATAGTTAGTGGTTATGCTGGCTGCAGCATTCTGGGAGCTGTGGTTCAAAAAAAGAAATTTCCCATGCTCTGTAAATGGGATATAATTGTGCATAAACAAACAAAGAAACATTTACTAAGTGATATTTTGCCTCCCATTTTTTAAGGCTACAAAGTTTTAGTTGTGTATTCCTGCATGTAGCACCAGCATGGTGTTGTATTTGGGCCTTGGACTCTGACTCTGGAGACCACAGTTCAAATCCCCACTTAGCCATGGAAACCCACTGGGTGACCTTGGACAAGTCACACTCTCTCAGCCTCACAGGAAGGCAAAGGCAAACTCCCTATGAATAAATGTTGACAGGAACAGGGTTCCCAGCACAGTCACAACTGCGTTGGAGGAACCTCTTTTGATGAAGCACAGGATGGAGGCCTCTAATGTGGACTCGGTGCCTGTGCCATTGCTTAGGAAGCAGAGGGCAGGGCCACAGGATATTTAAACTTGGCTGCCCTCTGCCTCCTCCTTTTCAGTGGTTAAGCAGATGCTTGCCCCTTTTCTATGGCAGGTAGAGAGGGAGATTTGGTAGTTTGGTGTGCAACTTTGGCACCTCCCCCTTTTGGAGGTGAAGGGGAGAGCTGGAACTGTCCCTTTAGTTCCTGCAAACTGAGGGGTTGGGAAAGTGACCTTCTTTGAGGCTGTCCTGAGGGATAAGCCCTCTCTTTAAGTCTTGTGATGTTAGGGAGGGACTTTTGGGTTGACCTTCCAGATGTGGACTGACTAAGGAACAACCCAACTTATGGGATATCCCTGGAGATCAGGTGTTTCACCCAAGGAAAGTTGGGAAGGGTTTTTTGGAGCTGATTTCCTATCCAAACAATTCCCACACTTGGTTGCCCCCCCCCCGTTGTAGATCTCTCAGAAAGGGGTTAAATATATTATAGCTAAATAAAAGTGGTCCTTTATAACCCAGCTTATATGTGTGGTCCTTTATTGTGTCTGGTCTTCTTATCCCTGCATCTTTCATCAAAATCCCATGAGAGACACGTCTGTAAGCTCTTAGAAAGGAATGTCATGATCACTAAAAGTTAATGTGGGTTTTTGAAAAACACGTCATGCCAGACTGATCTTATCTCTTTTTTTTTCAATAGAGTTACACACTTGGTAGATGAAGGGAATGCTGTGGATGTAGTGTATCTTGATTTCAAGTAAGGCCTTTGACAAAGTCCCCCATGACATTCATGCAAAAAAGTTAGTAACATGTGGGCTAGACAATGCAACTGTTAGGTGGATTTGTAATTGGTTGATGGGACAAATCCAAAGGGTAGTCACCAATGGCTCCTCTTCATCCTAGAGAGAAGTGACCAGAGGGGTGCCAGAGGATTCTGTCCTGGGCCTAGTGCTATTCATAGAATCATAGAATCATAGAATCATAGAATTGCAGAGTTGGAAGAGACCACGAGGGCCATCCAGTCCAACCCCCTGCCACGCAGGAAATCACAATCAAAGCATCCCCGACAGATGGCCATCCAGCCTCTGTTTAAAGACCTCCAAGGAAGGAGACCCCACCACGCTCCGAGGGAGTGTGTTCCACTGCCGAACAGCTCTGACTGTCAAAAAGTTCCTCCTCATGTTGAGGTGGAATCTCTGTTCCTGGAGCTTGCACCCATTGCTCCGTGTTCCAGTCTCTGGAGCAGCAGAAAACAAGCCTGCTCCATCCTCAGCGTGACATCCCTTCAAATACTTAAACAGGGCTATCATATCGCCTCTAAACCGTCTTTTTTCCAGGCTAAACATACCCAGCTCCCTAAGTCTCTCCTCATAAGGCATTGTTTCCAGACCTTTCACCATTTTAGTTGCCCTTCTCTGGACACGCTCCAATTTGTCAATATCCTTTCTGAATTGTGGTGCCCAGAACTGGACACAGTATTCTAAGTGAGGTCTGACCAAGGCAGAATAGAGTGGCACTATTACTTCCCTTGATCTAGACACTATACTTCTATTGATACAGCCCAAAATTGCATTGGCCTTTTTAGCTGCTGCATCACACTGTTGGCTCATGTTCAACTTGTGGTCTACCAGGACTCCTAGATCCCTTTCGCACATAGTCTCATTCAGCCAGGTCTCTCCCATCCTATATTTATGCATTTCATTTTTCCGCCCTAAATGCAGTACTTTACATTTCTCCGTATTGAATTTCATTTTGTTAGCTTTGGCCCAGCTCTCCAGTCTATCCAGGTCATTCTGAATTTTGATCCTGTCCTCTAGGGTATTAGCTACTCCTCCCAATTTGGTGTCATCTGCAAATTTGATAAGTATGCCCCTAATTCCCTCATCTAAGTCATTGATAAAGATGTTGAATAGCACTGGGCCCAGGACAGAACCCTGTGGCACCCCACTGGTCACATCTTTCCAAGACGAAGAGGAGCCACTGCTGAGCACCCTTTGGGTTCGGCCGGTCAACCAATTACAAATCCATTGAACAGTTAACTTGTCTAGCCCACATTCTACAAGCTTGTTTGCAAGAATGTCATGGGGAACCTTGTCAAAGGCCTTACTGAAATCAAGGTATGCAATGTCCACAGCATTCCCTTCATCTACCAAGCTGGTAACTTGATCAAAAAAAGAGATCAGATTAGTCTGGCATGACTTGTTTCTCTGAAACCCATGTTGACTTTTTGTGATTATGGCATTGCCTTCTAAATGTTCACAGACTCTCTGTTTAATGATCTGTTCTAGAATCTTCCCTGGTATTGATGTCAGACTAACTGGACGATAGTTGTTGGGATCCTCTTTTTTCCCCTTTTTGAAGATGGGAACTACGTTTGCCCTCCTCCAGTCTGCTGGGACTTCTCCTGTTCTCCAGGAGTTCTCAAATATTATTGCCAATGGCTCTGAGATTATATTTGCCAGCTCTTTTAATACTCTTGGATGTAGTTCATCTGGTCCTGGAGATTTAAATTCATTTAGATTAAGAAGGTATTCCTGTACCACCTCTTTACTTATTTTCAGCTGGATTTCCCCTATTGTGTCCTCTGTTCCATTTTCCTCAGGTTGGTCCTCCTTTTCCTTTTCTGAAAACACTGAGGCAAAGAAGGTGTTGAGTAATTCTGCCTTTTCTCTGTCCCCTGTTAGCATTTTGCCATCTTCTCCACGTAGCGGCCCTATCATTTCCTTCTTCCTCCTTTTGCTGCGGACATACCCAAAAAAACCCTTTTTATTGTTCTTAACCTCCCTAGCAAGCCTGAGCTCATTCTGCACTTTAGCTTTTCTGACTTTACTCCTACACGTGTTCGCTATCTGTTTGAATTCTTCTTTGGTGATTTCCTCCCTTTTCCATTTCCTATACATGTTCCGTTTAAAACTTAGCTCCATTGAAAGTTCTTTAGTCATCCATCCTGGTTTCTTGAGACACCTCCCATTTTTCTTCCTCAATGGTACTGTTTGAAATTGTGCCTTCAGTATCTCCCTTTTGAGAAAGTCAAAACCGTCTTGAGGTCCCTTCTCTTTTAGTATTCTTGACCATGGAATCATCCCCAGTATTTCCCTGAGTTTATTGAAATCAGCTCTCCTAAAGTCAAGAATGCATGTCTGACTATGCCTGGCTTCTCCTTTCCATTGTATAACAAACTCCAGGAGAACATGATCACTCTCACCTAAGGATCCCACCACTTGCACCCCATTAACAAGGTCGTCTCTGTTGGTTAGGATCAGATCTAAAATAGCTGACCCCCTTGTTGCCTCTTCCACCTTTTGGACCATGAAATTGTCTTCCAGGCATGTAAGGAATTTGCTAGACCTTGTAGTTTTGGATGAGTTAGATTGCCAGCAAATATCAGGATAGTTGAAGTCACCCATCACTACTACATCTCTCCTTTCTGCATGTATGTTCATCTGTTCTAGAAAGGCAACATCCAATTCCTCCGTCTGATTTGGGGGTCTGTAGTAGAGTCCCACAATAACATCCCTGTTGTTTCCCTCCCCTTTAATTTTTATCCAGATGCTCTCCACCTGGCTTCCAGTATTGATGTCATGGATCACTTCACTGGTGTAAATATCCCTGACATATAATGCTATTCCTCCTCCTTTCCTGTTTGGCCTGTTTCTCCTATAAAGGTTATACCCCTCTATTCCTACATTCCAATCATGAGACTCGTCCCACCAGGTTTCAGTAACGCCTATTATATCATATTTGTTTTGTAGTGCAAGGAGTTCTAGTTCATCTTGCTTATTTCCCATGCTCTGTGCATTAGTGTAGAGACATCTGAGACCATGTGTTCCCTTTACTTGCTCCCTGTGCAAGTTTTTTTGCCTCCCACTGTTGGGTCCTTGCGCTGTTTGCCTTGTTCCCTCTATGACAGTTTGACTATTTTCTCCAGCCCTTTTGCCTTCCAGAATACTGTCTCCCTCCCCCATTTGACTCAGTTTAAAGCCCTCCTGATCAAATTCTTGAGAGTGTTGGCAAAAATGTTTCTTCCAACTGTTGTAAGATGCACCCCATCTCTTGCCAGAAGTCCCCCTGCATGGAAGCGCAGTCCATGATCCAAGAATCCAATTTGTTCTCGGCGACACCATCTACGGAGCCAGTTGTTTACGTCGGCTATTTTCCTCTCCCTTCTTGGACCATGCCCTTCAACTGGCAGAAGAGACGAGATGACCACCTGTGCGTTCATTTCTTTCAGCTTCCTCCCCAGGGCCTCATAATCTCTTCTGATCTTGGGAAAGCTGTGCCTTGCAGTATCATTGGTTCCCACATGGACCAAAAGGAAGGGGTAATGATCCGTAGGCTTGATGAGTCTTGTCAGCCTCTCGGTCACATCACAGATCTTTGCCCCAGGGAGACAACACACCTCCCGAGTCATCTTGTCAGGCCCACATACCACTGCTTCTGTACCCCTCAGCAAGGAGTCCCCCACCACCACCACACGCCTCCGCTGAGGCTTCGCAGCTGCTGTTCCTTGCGGTGGTCCTCTCAAGGTCCCCTGCTCTACCCCTGAAGTCTGTCCATGCTGTTCTTCCTCATTGTCCTTGATAAGGGAAAGGGCTTCAAATCGATTCTGTAGCTGCAAGCTGCTGGAAGAATCCCTGGATTTTCTTGTTCTGTGTGTGACATTCCTCCAGCTGTCTACTTCCTGTGTCCGTGAAGTGACCCTCTCCTCCACAGCCACTTCCTCTGTGCGGTCCCCATCCAAGACTGTTCGTTCTGTTCTGTCCAGGAAAACCTCTTGCTCACGAATCTGTTGAAGTGTAGCTACCCGTGTCTCCAGCTGCTGTACTTTCTCCTCCAAGAGGGCTACCAGCTTGCATTTGGTGCATGTGAAGTTCTCCACGTCTGTAGACAAGAATAGAAACATCGCACAAGTGTTGCAAGTGACTGCTGCAGTCCCCTCAGTGTCCATGATGAGAGCTTTTAGGTAATCTAAGAACTCTTAGTTAACGCTGAGAATGCTAAGCTGTACTTTTAGGTCTGCTGTGACTCACAGGTGTGACTCACAGGTGTGACTCACAGGAAGGCCTCTGGCTCTTGAGGGTAAAAGGGGAAGTTCAGAAGTTCAAGCCCCTCAGCAACAAGCAGCCTCTCCCAACAGTTTTTTAAAAAAGTTTTAAAAGTTGCTTCCTTCTTCTCCCTGGCAGGAAACTGGCAGGAAACTTGCTGTCCAGAAGCTGCTCTCCTTCTCTCTGGCAGGAAACTGGCCTGGAAAGCCTCTGCAAGGACTTATATAGAGCTAGGCTCCCAGCTCCACCCCCTAATGACTCACAGGTGTGACTCACAGGTGTGACTCACAGGAAGGCCTCTGGCTCTTGAGGGTAAAAGGGGAAGTTCAGAAGTTCAAGCCCCTCAGCAACAAGCAGCCTCTCCCAACAGTTTTTTAAAAAAGTTTTAAAAGTTGCTTCCTTCTTCTCCCTGGCAGGAAACTGGCAGGAAACTTGCTGTCCAGAAGCTGCTCTCCTTCTCTCTGGCAGGAAACTGGCCTGGAAAGCCTCTGCAAGGACTTATATAGAGCTAGGCTCCCAGCTCCACCCCCTAATGACTCACAGGTGTGACTCACAGGTGTGACTCACAGGAAGGCCTCTGGCTCTTGAGGGTAAAAGGGGAAGTTCAGAAGTTCAAGCCCCTCAGCAACAAGCAGCCTCTCCCAACAGTTTTTTAAAAAAGTTTTAAAAGTTGCTTCCTTCTTCTCCCTGGCAGGAAACTGGCAGGAAACTTGCTGTCCAGAAGCTGCTCTCCTTCTCTCTGGCAGGAAACTGGCCTGGAAAGCCTCTGCAAGGACTTATATAGAGCTAGGCTCCCAGCTCCACCCCCTAATGACTCACAGGTGTGACTCACAGGTGTGACTCACAGGAAGGCCTCTGGCTCTTGAGGGTAAAAGGGGAAGTTCAGAAGTTCAAGCCCCTCAGCAACAAGCAGCCTCTCCCAACAGTTTTTTAAAAAAGTTTTAAAAGTTGCTTCCTTCTTCTCCCTGGCAGGAAACTGGCAGGAAACTTGCTGTCCAGAAGCTGCTCTCCTTCTCTCTGGCAGGAAACTGGCCTGGAAAGCCTCTGCAAGGACTTATATAGAGCTAGGCTCCCAGCTCCACCCCCTAATGACTCACAGGTGTGACTCACAGGTGTGACTCACAGGAAGGCCTCTGGCTCTTGAGGGTAAAAGGGGAAGTTCAGAAGTTCAAGCCCCTCAGCAACAAGCAGCCTCTCCCAACAGTTTTTTAAAAAAGTTTTAAAAGTTGCTTCCTTCTTCTCCCTGGCAGGAAACTGGCAGGAAACTTGCTGTCCAGAAGCTGCTCTCCTTCTCTCTGGCAGGAAACTGGCCTGGAAAGCCTCTGCAAGGACTTATATAGAGCTAGGCTCCCAGCTCCACCCCCTAATGACTCACAGGTGTGACTCACAGGTGTGACTCACAGGAAGGCCTCTGGCTCTTGAGGGTAAAAGGGGAAGTTCAGAAGTTCAAGCCCCTCAGCAACAAGCAGCCTCTCCCAACAGTTTTTTAAAAAAGTTTTAAAAGTTGCTTCCTTCTTCTCCCTGGCAGGAAACTGGCAGGAAACTTGCTGTCCAGAAGCTGCTCTCCTTCTCTCTGGCAGGAAACTGGCCTGGAAAGCCTCTGCAAGGACTTATATAGAGCTAGGCTCCCAGCTCCACCCCCTAATGACTCACAGGTGTGACTCACAGGTGTGACTCACAGGAAGGCCTCTGGCTCTTGAGGGTAAAAGGGGAAGTTCAGAAGTTCAAGCCCCTCAGCAACAAGCAGCCTCTCCCAACAGTTTTTTAAAAAAGTTTTAAAAGTTGCTTCCTTCTTCTCCCTGGCAGGAAACTGGCAGGAAACTTGCTGTCCAGAAGCTGCTCTCCTTCTCTCTGGCAGGAAACTGGCCTGGAAAGCCTCTGCAAGGACTTATATAGAGCTAGGCTCCCAGCTCCACCCCCTAATGACTCACAGGTGTGACTCACAGGTGTGACTCACAGGAAGGCCTCTGGCTCTTGAGGGTAAAAGGGGAAGTTCAGAAGTTCAAGCCCCTCAGCAACAAGCAGCCTCTCCCAACAGTTTTTTAAAAAAGTTTTAAAAGTTGCTTCCTTCTTCTCCCTGGCAGGAAACTGGCAGGAAACTTGCTGTCCAGAAGCTGCTCTCCTTCTCTCTGGCAGGAAACTGGCCTGGAAAGCCTCTGCAAGGACTTATATAGAGCTAGGCTCCCAGCTCCACCCCCTAATGACTCACAGGTGTGACTCACAGGTGTGACTCACAGGAAGGCCTCTGGCTCTTGAGGGTAAAAGGGGAAGTTCAGAAGTTCAAGCCCCTCAGCAACAAGCAGCCTCTCCCAACAGTTTTTTAAAAAAGTTTTAAAAGTTGCTTCCTTCTTCTCCCTGGCAGGAAACTGGCAGGAAACTTGCTGTCCAGAAGCTGCTCTCCTTCTCTCTGGCAGGAAACCAGAGATTCTATTCAACATAGAATCATAGAATTGCAGAGTTGGAAGAGACCACGAGGGCCATCCAGTCCATGTCTTTATCAATGACTTGGATGAGGGAATAGAGGGCATGCTTATAATGTTTTCAGATGACACCAAATTAGGAGGGGTAGCTAATACCTCAGAGGACAGGATCAGAATTGAAAATGACCTGAACAGACTAGAAAGCTGGGCCAAAACTAACAAAATAAATTTCAACTGGGAGAAATGTAGAATACTACACTTGGGCAGTAAAAATGAAATGCACAGATATAAGATGGGCAACACCTGACTTTATGTCAGTATATGCAAAAGGGATCTAGGAGTCGTAGTCGACCACAAGTCAGCAGCGTGACGCAGCAGGTAAAAAAGCCAATGTGATTCTAGACTGCATCAATAGGAGTATAGTGTATAGTATACAGAGTATAGGAGTATAGATCAAGGGAAGTAATAGTGCCACTCTGTTCTGATTTAGTCAGACCTCACCTGGAATACTGTGTCCAGTTCGGGGTACCACAATTCAGGAAGGATATTGATAAGCTGGAACGTGTCCAGAGGAGGGTGACCAAAATGGTGGGAGGTCTGAAAGCCATGCCCTATGAGAAGGAGCTTAGGGAGCTGGTTATGTTTAGCCTGGAGAAGAGGAGGTCAAGAGGTGACATGATAGCCACATTTAAATATTTGAAAGGATGTCATACTGAGGAAGGAGCAAGCTTATTTTCTGCAGCTCCAGAGACTAGGACATGTAGCAATGGACTCAAAACTACAGGGAAAGAGATTCCATCTAAACATTAGAACGAACTTCCTGACAGTAAGAGCTGTTCAGCAGTGGAATGCACTGCCTTGGAGTGTGGTGAAGTCTCTGTCTTTGGAGGTTTTTAAGCAGAGGCTGGATGGCCATCTGTCGGGAATGCTTTGATTATTTATTCCTGCAAGGCAGGGGGTGGACTGGATAGCCCTTGTGGTCTCTTCCAACTCTACGATTCTATGAATCTATGATTCTATGAAGGCACACAATAACAACAACAACAACATTCCTGCATGCCAGAGGCTTGGACTAGGTAGCCCTCATGGCCCCTTCCAACTCTATGATGTAGTGATTCTACAAGACCAAGAACCAAATCTCACCCTTTCTCTCTCTAACTCTTTTTGATGATTATATCTTTTAACAACAAAAGCAATGTCAGTTCTGTGTCCCAAGCAATGTCATCCAAGCAGGAATTTTTCAGGGAACAGATGATGGACTCCAGTTGCTACGGGCAGAAGAGGGGAAGAGCACTTTGCGTGCTCACTGGCAACATCACTTTGCTCAAAATGTTAATTGGGCTGTCATGGGGATTATGTGCACAGAGCCACACTTGAGGCAGAGATGGTAAAGCATCCCCACCCCATCCCGCAAGCTCTTGTTCAGCATATTGGAGATGCATCATATGCTGGGGGGCTTGGCTTAAGTTGCATCTTTTTTGTCAGATAATTGTCAGCATTTGCATAAAATATATTACAATGACTGTGTAAGAATCAGGCCACAAAGGATGAATGTTGTACTCTGGCTGTGGGAAAAACCAGGAGGCCCTAAAACAAAGAAATAATTAGATTTTCCTTGGGTTTTTTTTCTGGGCTGTGAGGCTGTGTTCTGGAATAGCCCAGAAAAAAACCAAGGAAAATCTATGGGTGCTGGCCAAGAAAGCTTTTGACTTCACAAAGAAAGAATTCTTTTCCCCTTAAATATTTATGAAGAGATTGATCCAAGAAGGGAAAATTGCTGCCTTTCCTGTTTTCCCCACATGACACACAATATCTATGACTCTGTGATCAATGCAGCATTTACAAAATTAGGGCATCATGTAGAGCACAGAAAACAATATAGTGGAAGTAGGGACACTGGAGAATGTAATTTGGTTGGCACTTTTAAGCAAGCCAACCTCATTCAAATTTCCCAGACTACCGGTACTACGTGGATCAGGATACAGTCAGGGTACAGAATGAAGTTATTTAGGCAGGCTTTTGAAATGTGAATTTTAATTATGGAATTATGTGGTCTGTATGTATAATTGGTGTGCTGTTTTCTTAATGTTTCTAATTTTATTGAAACTTTGTTTTTAACTGTGTTGTGTTTTAAGTGTTATAATTATGTTTTAATAATGGTAATATTTCATTTTTTAAGCTTTTGTAATTCATGTTTTAGTTGTATCTTTTTTAAATTATTGTAAGCTGCCTTGAAAGGTGGTTGATTTTAACTCCCATAATTGTCCTTAAAGACACATTTTACTTTAGAGTAGATTCCTTCCTATTGGCCCAGGGTGGAAATCATTTAGGCCTCTTAAGGTTGTGTGACTGCAGTTCCCACCATTCTTCATCATAGGCTATGCTGGCTAAGGCTGTCCAGCAACTTCTGGAGGGGCACATGGTTTCAACATCTGTGTTAATCCCTTCATCCCAGGTAATGTAATTCATGCTTTATAAGATAAACAGAGCTTGAGAAGTTAATTTTAAAAAATAGTTTGCTAGCCTCATTGTTCAAAATTTTCCAGAGCAACTCTTTCCTGTCCTACTCATCATAGACACTTTTTTAGTTGCTTGCTTTTTTAAAAAAATTAAACTGCTACCAGCTGGTAGCAAAACTTCTCGTCCACCCCAGGGCCACACAAAGGCCCATGAAGAAACATAAGGCAGTAGAATGAGGCACATCATGAGCAAGCACTTGGTGAGATCACACCCCATAGCTAGAAAAGTCATCAAAAAGATATAGTTATGCTACAAAAAGAGGTGACGTAATCTCTTGTTAAGTTACAATTGTCATGAAACCTGGTTATACTTTTGTTATTAAGAAAGGAATTCATTACAAGTAAGCTGAATTTGTATCTAGTTAAATCACTCTGTATGTTTGTTCTGTCAGCTGATTACCCACTACAGCAGGCACATGTTTTGCAATGCCCCTCCACCCAGCAATTTCAGAGCCAAAAATAGCAATTGTTGAACTACATTAGATTCCCCCCTTCTCCACCCTAAGGAAATCTGCACTCTAACGGAAGAGACTTCTGCCTAATTCCACAATCAATATTATGACTGCTCACTTCCTTTTTTCATGTGAAAGATGACTTATTGTTATTGCACACAGATGTTTGGTAAGAAAGACATAGGGACATCTGCTTGGGAAAGATTGAATTTTCAACAGGCATCAAATATATGAGACGAGGCAGCTGGTATCAGAGTGAATCAGAGCCCCCTGTCACACTAGGCTTAGCAAACAAAAGTACCCTCCCTCCCCCAGTCCCCCACATCTACTAAGGTTTCTCTTAAGAACTTTTTTCCTTCACCTTTGGCTTCTTTCTTGCACATGGATAAGATTCAACATCATGTGGTCTTGTGTGAAGTATACAAAGAGAGAGAGAGAGAGAGAGAGAGAAACATTGGACTGCCCAATTTATTTTTGGTGTCTTTAAATATTCCATCTTCAGCCAAGCATGAAACCATGGAAACTGCATACCAAATAGCAGAAGGTGGAAACTACGTTAACTTGCAAAAGGCTGCATAGGACATAATTGCTGCATCTCTTTTGTAGAACACATATGTTTTCCCTCTATTCCAACACATCTATCTGCAGTAGAGTAAAGGGTATGTGAGATGGTAGTTGTTCTAACATCATCTTCTGGGATCATGAAGAGCCTCTTCCAAGTTATTCATTTATTATTGAATCCTGGGTTCCTGACACCTATCTTACCATCCCTTCTAAACACTTTTGTGGGTTTCATCATAGAGACTCTAAGGTGGCTGCAAACATGGACATGCATGTGTGTTTTCAAGGTTTTTGATGGCATGTTGCTGAGATTCATGAGATTCATGCAGTGATTTGAATGTTGGACTATGACTCTGGAGACCAGAGTTTGAATCCCTGCTTGGCCATGGAAACCCACTGGGTGATCTTGGGCAAATCACACTCTCTCAGCATCAGAGGAAGGCAAAGGCAAATCCCCTCTGAACAAATCTTGCCAAGAAAAGCCTGTGATAGGTTCACCTTAGGGTTACCATAAGTTGTAAAATCAGTGGGTTTCCATGGCTGAGTCGGGATTCAAATTCTGGTCTCCAGAATCATAGTCCAACACTCAAACCACTACACCACAGTGGCTCTCAGGCTACGAAGCAATAGATAAATGCCATACATACAGTACATGCATATATACATACATGCCAAGCTGGCTCATGACTTTTTGTCAGTGTTACACTTTTTCTAAGTCCCCCTGTACTCTAACCTCCTCACTTTCCTCTTCCAGACATTCCTCACTTCTTGTTCCTACTTCAGATTACAACTACAACTAACTTTTCAACTGTCAACTCTTACTTCTTTCTTTCTCCAGTCTGTCTTCCCAACTTTCCAAAGGCTGTGATAGGTTATAACCTATTGTATAGGCAGCCCTGCCAGCCCCGGCTCTTCAGACCATTACAGGGGTTCCACCAGGGGTGTCCCTACTATTAGGAAAAGTGAGCCAGCTGTCACAGACACTGATGATGTGGGTAGGGGTGGGGAATGGTGGAGAACAGAGCTATATGGCATTGGTTTTGCCCTCCAATTCTTGTGCTGCCCTCAGGAGGACATTCTGCAATCACCAATGTCAAAAGAAGATTCATTTGCCAAGTGAATTAGCCTTCATACATGGAACGGGGGGGGGGGCAGGGAGGGCACCATATTGTTCTTTGCCCCAGGCAGCATAATATCTTGGGTTCGTCCTGGGTTCCAGATACCACAGCAAAGCTTTAAAGTAACTTGTGACAACTAACTTGTTCCTTATAATTATCCCTCCCCCCCAAAAAATGAAGGTATAATATCTTTTACATTACGATATAACTCCATTCTTTTTGTGGTGGAACAGTAAGTTTGGGTTGCTTTTGTAGTTACAGGCTTGTGGTTTCAATGAAGGCTCAAAGAGGAATATTGCATAACTCAATGAATGGCTCTTGCTGTGCCTCATGCTCTGTTGTGCATATTGATATCATGATGAGGTGAAGGGAGAAAGTGTGTGTTTTGTATCACAAGCCAGCAGCTAGTAGACTTCAGATTTTAAAGTGACTGTTAAAATGTTACTCATCCTAGTGGAAAGTGGGAAAGTAAAGAATTACAGTACTTTAAAAAATATAATTACCAGTGGCAGCCAGTGGGGTTTTAGTTCAGACTTTAAAGAGGCAATCCACAGTGTTGAACCCTAGTTTCAAAATAGGTTCAGCACCTTGAAGAACTCTTTTAAAGTTTAGGCTAAAAACTGAAGTGGGTTTGCTGTCCCATTCAAATGGAAGGCACCAACTTCCACTGATAAAAATGTTTTTTGAGGCTCTGCTATTATAATAGTAAATAATTAATTTTTAAAATTCACTGACCAAGGTCTTTGTATGCTCTCTTCTTTGTATGCATATCTCTCTGGCTTTTCTTTGCAAACGAAGATTCAGGAAGGACTCATCCTGCACCTTCTGCATATACAGGTACACAGGTATACAGAATATATATACAGGTATACAGAAACAGAAGCATGTAGTCACAGGCTTTGAAGAAAGTCATGAGAAAATGGAATTAACAAGGATACAGTTCACTCTGAATGAGTCAAATTAACTTGTGCTGGCTGCCCACATGAAGTTTAAAGGGATAATGGGAACATAAATAGAATCATAGAGTTGGAAGGGTTCTCCTTTCCAACCCGCCCCCCATGCGACTCCAGGCAGAGGATCCCTAGCAGCCTCTTTTTAAAGACATCCAGAGAAAGAGATCCCATCACCTCTCTAGGCATCTGCTTCCATTGCCAAACCACTTGTGCTATTAAGAAATTCCTCCTAATGTTTGGTTGGAATCTACCTTCCTGTAACTTAAAACTATTAGACCTGGTCCTACACTCTGGAACAGCAAAGAACAAATGTGTATCTTCCTTTCTGTGATATTTAAAGAGTGCTTGCCAGGAAGTTGCAACCAATCAATCTTTCCCAAGGTTGCCCGTTTAAAGGCAAACCACCACCACCATAGAAAAGGCTGTCTAGTCTAAGTCCAATTTAAAGATAAAGAACAATAAAAAGTATTTTCATACTTTGGGGTAACTACTTGCAATTTCAGATATACACTAACAAGGAGGCAGCAATTGATCAATAGATGGATCTTGGTGTTCTGGTGGATAGCTCAATGAAAATAATGACTTAGTACACCGCTGTAAAAATTTGAAATTTTATGTTAGGGATACTTAGAAAAGAAATCAGAAATAAAAATGCCAGTATCACACTGCCCTTGTACAAAGCCCAAAATCCATTTGAGAAGTTGTTAGATTGGAATCCAATGAAACCAAGGTAGCCAGGCCACCATGGCCATCACCTTATACAAATCTATGACACAACAAGCTTGGGAATACTGTGTTATGGTCACTGCATAACTGACCTGAACAAGGCTATTGTACAGCTGGGAAAAAAGTTAAGAAAGGTGAGACCAAAAATATCAAGGTTTGGAGCAACATCTCTATGAATAAAGTTTACAATATCTGCAGCCATTTACTGTAACATGAGGGGAAAGTAAGTAAAGGGAGACATGACAGTAATGAACTTCTCTCCCTTCTTTGTGATACAAGAGTGTGGTGCCATCCAGTGCAGCTAAATTCTGGGAGAACCAGGGGTTCATTTACATGGGCAAATATTCCTCTAAATATACCACAAAGATAGCTCATTGTTCCCACGGATCGCACCACAGCATCGCCTTATTCAGAAGGGGGGAAGGTAAAACACCCAAATATAGTGTGGCAAGGGATGTCGCTACTTTTGCCGGTATATTTGCAAAGTAGCGCATTATTGGTAGTGTAAACAACCATTCCACTAAGGACTGCAGCAGAGCTGCACTGTGATTGGTTGCTATGATGAAGGGGTGGGCTTAAAAGAGGGGGAGGGAGGGAGGGAGATTCAGTAGCGATTAGGAAACTTTGAAAAATCCTCTCTGTTATTTTGCAAGCCAGTTTGCAAACAAAAAGGATTCCCAACAATTTTCAGTCAGGGAACATCTGTTCCCCACATAAAAGAATTTCTTCTCCTCCTCTCTGCTATTTTGCAAGTCTGTAAAGCTCCGTCTCGTCAGCTGTGATCCTGTGCTTGGGGGAGGGAGACAGAGAGAAACCATTTCACTAAGGGCTGCAGCAGAGCTGCACTGTGATTGGGGGAGAGAGAGAGAGAGAGACTTTTCTCTTTCTCCCTGCTATTCTGGCAGTCTGTTTATTTGGCAAGAAAATGCTGCTAAGCAAGGAGAAAAAAACTTCTGTTTGGAGTTTGATTTGTGGGCAGGGAGCTGGGGGGGGGAAGAGGCAAAGGGTGACATTCTTCATCCTTCAGCTGTTAAGCACACGGAGTTGGGGCCAGAGCAGACATTCCTATGGCATTCCTTTGTCTCCTCTCCAATGCTTGGCCATGCCCCCACCACATTTGGCTGTGTGAATCTCAAAGCGGAAAAAATCAAAGAACCACAAAATATAGCTGTGTAAACATACACCGTGTGAACTACCCACCACTGATGCGGGAAAGCGCTAAAGCACAATTAATCGTAATAAAACCAGCCGTGTAAATGAGCCCCAGGAGAGATGAAGGAAGTACTTCTTCACTTAGCATATTGCTGGATTCAAAATTAGTGATGGCTGCAAACTTGCATGGCTTTGAAGGAGCTTGGTAAATTCATGGAGGTCAGGGCTTTCAGTATCTACAATATCTCAGCAGTATATCCAGTATTAGCAGTGGTGCTAGTAGCTTCCATGTCAGTGAGGCAGTGAATCTGCTCCATGTTTTAATCCCCAGATTTTAAAAGAGATATCCAAGGTGCTGAACCATGATCCTAAGATAAGTTGTGAACCTTGGATAGTTCCTTAAAAATTCAGACTAAAATACAGAGTAGATGTACCACCCCATTAACCTGGGAACCACTAGTGATGCTGAGTATCAGAGATAAGAAACATATATGTAGTGGTTACTTGAGAATTCAAGATAAAGAGGGTAGTTGCACTAAAATGGGTGTCCCATACACAACTGGTTGACCACTGTGGAAACAATTCAAAGTACTTGCTATAACAAGAAAGCCCTACCAGGGTATTTGAAAGATCCAATTTTATTCTCCCATAAGAGCCTGCTTAGGCTTTGAAGTCTTCAGGGAAGGCTCTTCTCTCACCTTATACTGGGCCCGGAACACCTTATACTGGGCCCGGAACCTCTCGGAGAGACCATATAACTCCAGTATTAAAATCTCTCCACTGGCTGCCTATCAGTTTCCGGGCCCAGTATAAGGTGTTGGTTATTACCTTTAAAGCCCTAAATGGCTTGGGTCCAACTTATCTTCGGAACCGCCTCCTCCCATCCAATCCTCCCTGCGCACTCCAGTCCTCTGGGAGGAATTTGCTTCAGCCACAAAAATCTAGGCTGTCTGCAACCTCCCAGAGGGCCTTTTTGGTAATTGCCCCCAAATTCTGGAATGGCCTGCCGAACGAGATCCGTCAGATGCCGATCCTGAGTAGCTTTAAAAAAGCACTAAAGACGGATCTCTTTCGGTAGGCCTTTCCTGATTAGTTCCCGGCCTCAGGGGCTTCTGGCCCTTTTTAGTCTGCTGGCTATTTATTATTTATTATTTTAATGTGATTTTATATCAGTTGTTTTAATGTATTTGGTTTAATATCTTTTTATGGGGGAGGGTGTGGATGGGTGGTGTTTGGGGATTTTAAATTTTATTGGTATTTTAATTTTTGTAAGCTGCCCCGATTGTTTTAACAGAGGGGCGGGATAATAATAATTATTATTATTATTATTACCTCCATATATTTTATAGTAATTTTCTTTTATCCATATTGACATATTTTTTAGTTGTCTTTGTTTCCAAATCTTATCCCATTCATGATCTCCAATTTTTTGTTTCAAATCTTCCTCCCATATTCTCCTTAAATATTCCCCTTTGGATTTTTTATCCTTATTTTTTATCAAGATGTTATATAATTCAGACGGCTTAAGTTAAACAAGCTACCATCGCCTCCCAAAAATACTACTCTACGGTGAACTCGCCACGGGTCAGCGTAAGAGGGGCGCTCCAAAAAAGCGATACAAAGACTCCCTGAAACAACATCTCAGGCTCGGCCAAATTGATCACCAACAGTGGTCCGCCCTGGCCTCACATCGGGAGGCATGGAGACGCACTATCCACAATGCTGCAGCCTTATTTGAGAACTCACGACGAACAAGTCTTGAAGAGAAACGACAACGCAGAAAGAATCACAACCCAAAAACATCACCCAAGGAGACCTTCTGCTGTGCTTTTTGCAACCGGACTTGCTTATCTCAGATTGGCCTTTTTAGTCATCAGCGCGCTTGCAGAAAGCGCGGGATGAGTCCTTCCTGAATCTTCGTTTGCGAAGAAAAGCCAGAGATATAATTCACTTGCAATACCTTTCAAACTTTCATTATCATCCCTCTTTTCACCAAATTTTCAAATTTTGTGAATTACCTTGTTTCTTTATGATTCTTTGTCCAATTTTTAATCCATTGTTCTAACTGTATGCAATTAAACCATGAAATTTTCATTCAACATAATTTCTCTCTTATACTCCCTTTCTCACTCATCCATCCTATCTATCCCTCTATTTTGTCTAGCCCTCTTTTCTTTAATTCCTTTCCCATTTTTTCCTTCAAATTGTTTGGGAATTTTTTTCCCATTATAACCGGTGTTAATACTGAATCAATAGGCAAAAAATCTGTCTTATATTTATACCAAATTTCCCATATATTTTGCAGAAATGGGTTCTCAATTCCTTTAATTTCCTTTTTTGTAAAATTACCAAAAAATATGTTCCATGTTCTCTTTTCTATTCTCCCTATATCTATCTCTAACCATTCTAAATCTCCCTGTCCTACAATTCCTTCTATAACATATCTCAATTGATTAGATGGTGTCGCCGAGAACAAATTGGATTCTTGGATCATGGACTGCGCTTCCATGCGGGGGGACTTCTGGCAAGAGATGGGGTGCATCTTACAACAGTTGGAAGAAACATTTTTGCCAACAGTCTCAAGAATTTGATCAGGAGGGCTTTAAACTGAGTCAAATGGGGGAGGGAGACAGTATTCTGGAAGGCAAAAGGGCTGGAGAAAATAGTCAAACTGTCATAGAGGGAACAAGGCAAACAGCGCAAGGACCCAACAGTGGGAGGCAAAAAAACTTGCACAGGGAGCAAGTAAAGGGAACACATGGTCTCAGATGTCTCTACACTAATGCACAGAGCATGGGAAATAAGCAAGATGAACTTGAACTCCTAGCACTACAAAACAAATATGATATAATAGGCGTTACTGAAACCTGGTGGGACGAGTCTCATGATTGGAATGTAGGAATAGAGGGGTATAACCTTTATAGGAGAAACAGGCCAAACAGGAAAGGAGGAGGAATAGCATTATATGTCAGGGATATTTACACCAGTGAAGTGATCCATGACATCAATACTGGAAGCCAGGTGGAGAGCATCTGGATAAAAATTAAAGGGGAGGGAAACAACAGGGATGTTATTGTGGGACTCTACTACAGACCCCCAAATCAGACGGAGGAATTGGATGTTGCCTTTCTAGAACAGATGAACATACATGCAGAAAGGAGAGATGTAGTAGTGATGGGTGACTTCAACTATCCTGATATTTGCTGGCAATCTAACTCATCCAAAACTACAAGGTCTAGCAAATTCCTTACATGCCTGGAAGACAATTTCATGGTCCAAAAGGTGGAAGAGGCAACAAGGGGGTCAGCTATTTTAGATCTGATCCTAACCAACAGAGACGACCTGGTTAATGGGGTGCAAGTGGTGGGATCCTTAGGTGAGAGTGATCATGTTCTCCTGGAGTTTGTTATACAATGGAAAGGAGAAGCCAGGCATAGTCAGACACGCATTCTTGACTTTAGGAGAGCTGATTTCAATAAACTCAGGGAAATACTGGGGATGATCCCATGGTCAAGAATACTAAAAGAGAAGGGCCCTCAAGACGGATGGGACTTTCTCAAAAGGGAGATACTGAAGGCACAATTTCAAACAGTACCATTGAGGAAGAAAAATGGGAGGTGTCTCAAGAAACCAGGATGGATGACTAAAGAACTTTCAATGGAGCTAAGTTTTAAACGGAACATGTATAGGAAATGGAAAAGGGGGGGAATCACCAAAGAAGAATTCAAACAGATAGCGAACACGTGTAGGAGTAAAGTCAGAAAAGCTAAAGCGCAGAATGAGCTCAGGCTTCCTAGGGAGGTTAAGAACAATAAAAAGGGTTTTTTGGGGTATGTCCGCAGCAAAAGGAGGAAGAAGGAAATGATAGGGCCGCTACGTGGAGAAGATGGCAAAATGCTAACAGGGGACAGAGAAAAGGCAGAATTACTCAACACCTTCTTTGCCTCAGTGTTTTCAGAAAAGGAAAAGGAGGACCAACCTGAGGAGAATGGAACAGAGGACACAATAGGGGAAATCCAGCTCAAAATAAGTAAAGAGGTAGTACAGGAATACCTTCTTAATCTAAATGAATTTAAATCTCCAGGACCAGATGAACTACATCCAAGAGTATTAAAAGAGCTGGCAAATATAATCTCAGAGCCATTGGCAATAATATTTGAGAACTCCTGGAGAACAGGAGAAGTCCCAGCAGACTGGAGGAGGGCAAATGTTGTTCCCATCTTCAAAAAGGGGAAAAAAGAGGATCCCAACAACTATCGTCCAGTTAGTCTGACATCAATACCAGGGAAGATTCTAGAACAGATCATTAAACAGAGAGTCTGTGAACATTTAGAAGGCAATGCCATAATCACAAAAAGTCAGCATGGGTTTCAGAGAAACAAGTCATGCCAAACTAATCTGATCTCTTTTTTTGATAAAGTTACCAGCTTGGTAGATGAAGGGAATGCTGTGGACATTGCATACCTTGATTTCAGTAAGGCCTTTGACAAGGTTCCCCATGACATTCTTGCAAACAAGCTTGTAGAATGTGGGCTAGACAAGTTAACTGTTCAATGGATTTGTAATTGGTTGACCAGCCGAACCCAAAGGGTGCTCAGCAGTGGCTCCTCTTCGTCTTGGAAAGATGTGACCAGTGGGGTGCCACAGGGTTCTGTCCTGGGCCCAGTGCTATTCAACATCTTTATCAATGACTTAGATGAGGGAATTAGGGGCATACTTATCAAATTTGCAGATGACACCAAATTGGGAGGAGTAGCTAATACCCTAGAGGACAGGATCAAAATTCAGAATGACCTGGATAGACTGGAGAGCTGGGCCAAAGCTAACAAAATGAAATTCAATACGGAGAAATGTAAAGTACTGCATTTAGGGCGGAAAAATGAAATGCATAAATATAGGATGGGAGAGACCTGGCTGAATGAGACTACGTGCGAAAGGGATCTAGGAGTCCTAGTAGACCACAAGTTGAACATGAGCCAACAGTGTGATGCAGCAGCTAAAAAGGCCAATGCGATTTTGGGCTGTATCAATAGAAGTATAGTGTCTAGATCAAGGGAGGTAATAGTGCCACTCTATTCTGCCTTGGTCAGACCTCACTTAGAATACTGTGTCCAGTTCTGGGCACCACAATTCAGAAAGGATATTGACAAATTGGAGCGTGTCCAGAGAAGGGCAACTAAAATGGTGAAAGGTCTGGAAACAATGCCTTATGAGGAGAGACTTAGGGAGCTGGGTATGTTTAGCCTGGAAAAAAGACGGTTTAGAGGCGATATGATAGCCCTGTTTAAGTATTTGAAGGGATGTCACGCTGAGGATGGAGCAGGCTTGTTTTCTGCTGCTCCAGAGACTGGAACACGGAGCAATGGGTGCAAGCTCCAGGAACAGAGATTCCACCTCAACATGAGGAGGAACTTTTTGACAGTAAGAGCTGTTCGGCAGTGGAACACACTCCCTCGGAGCGTGGTGGGGTCTCCTTCCTTGGAGGTCTTTAAACAGAGGCTGGATGGCCATCTGTCAGGGATGCTTTGATTGTGATTTCCTGCGTGGCAGGGGGGTTGGACTGGATGGCCCTCGTGGTCTCTTCCAACTCTGCAATTCTATGATTCTATGATTAGCTTCATAATATCGTTTTATATTGGGAAGGCCAAGTCCTCCCTCCTTCTGTGATATATACCAAAATAATTTATTTAATCTTGTCCTTTTCCCTCCATTACAATATTTATTCAATATATTTTGCCATTTTTTCAGTTCTGATATTTTTATTGGTAACATTCTAAACAAAAAAATTATTTTAGGTAATATTTTCATTTTAACTAAAGCTACTCTTCCAAACCATGATAGCTGAATATTTTTATATTCTTCCAACTTCTTTTCCATTTCTTTCCTTAATACCATAATATTTTTCTCTTCTAATTCTTTTAAATATTTTGTAATATTTATTCCTAAATACTTAATATTACTTTTTAACGTTACTTCTAATTTTTTCTCTTTTACAAATATATTTCCTTATTCCTTAGTATAGTTAAACAACATCATATCTGATTTATTCCAATTAACCTGTAAACCTGTCATCTCCCCAAATAATTTTAAATGTTCTTTAATTTTTTTCTATTCCGTTAATCAATTCCTTAATTGTTAGCAATGTATCATCAGCAAACAAGCTTATCTTATGTTTTGTTTCTAATCCAATTCCTTCTATACTATTATCATTTCTTATCACATTTGCTAGAATTTCTATTACCATTACAAACAATATTGGAGAAAGTGGGCAACCTTGTCTTGTTCCTCTCGTTATTTTTATCTCTCTTAACCATCACTGTAGCTGTGTTATGGGAATACAATTGATCTATTAATCCTCTAAACCTCTTCCCCATTCCAAATTCTTTCAGTATTATTTTTAATGTTGGCCATTCCAACAGTCCTTCTTCTGGTGTTTCCATTCTATATCTTTTTCCTGCCCACTCAAATTTCAAAAACATTGGGTATCCCCAAGCATATTTTATACCAGCTTTCAAAAGAGTAGCAATACAAGGCTTCATCGATTTTCTCCAAATTACTGTTTGTGGACAGTAGTCATTGGAGATTTTCAGACCACGTTTCAGCGTGCCTAGGGCGGGAGGAACTTTCGGGAGAGGGACGGTGATCTTGCTCAGCAGGGGGGCGTTTTCGGACGCCATTGTCCCTCTCCCGAAACCAACCGTGTCACTTCCGTGAAGCTTTGGAAGCCTCAGCGCCATATTTTAATCACGGGCAACCTCCGTGATTAAAATATGGCTCTGTGGCTTCCAAAGCTTCACGGAAGTGACACCGTTGGTTTCAGGAGAGGGACAACGGCATCCAAAAATGCCCCCCTGCTGCGCAAGATCACCGTCCCTCTCCTGAAAGCTCCTCCCGCCCTAGGCACGCTGAAACACGGTCTGAAAATCTCCATTATATAATTCCACCCTTACATCTCCATACTTCAGTCTCTCTGGATGTTTCTTGACTGTTCTCATCAATTCCTCCTTGTTATTGTAATTAATAACTCTAACAATAACATCTCTTGGCAAAATACTTCTCCTTCCTGTCAGTTCTCTATGTATACGCTCTATGTCCTCTTCCCTCCATTTCATAGCTGGGGTCGCTTGCTGTAGCCATTTCAACTCTTCAGATTTCAGATTAGATCCTTGATCTTTCCCCACAGATTCTGGCAGGAACCTTATTCTAAAGTTATTCCTGCATTGATAATCTTGCATGTATATCAATTTTTTTCCATATCTGTAATTTTCTTCATATTGTCCTGAATCTGACTGCCTTGAAGTGTTTGAGTTTTAATTATTTCTTTGTTCTCTTTTACTATATTAAGAATATCTCCTTATATTCCTTGTATTTTTGTACTCATTTCCACAAATCTTTCTTCAGAACTTTTCATCTCCTTCTGCATATCTTCTCTTATGCCTGCAAACTCTGAAAACATTCTCTTTTTGTCTTCTCTAAATTCTGTCATCATTTTTGTAAAGAGAGAATCCATATGAGTTTTAATATCCTCTGTGCTTTCTCCCCTTCTTTCCTTCCTCCTTGGGGATGGACGATCTGGGGCAGAGGCACCTGAAGGACCATTCTTTGGAGGGCTTGTTTCTTTTTCCATCCTTAGCCCTTCTGGGTCACCCTTGTTATTCTGTGCTTCCAGAGATATTCTTTGCAACCTTTTATGAGATTTTGTAATGGCGGAGCGGCTCCAAGATCGGGCAAAACTGAAAGTAACTATTTGTTTACTTCAGCCTTCTTCAAACTGCAATTTTCTCCTCTATTAACATTCCTTAGTAGTTCACAGCCATAACTCTTCCCTCAAAAACTCTCCTCGTGCCTTTTTGAGGGGAAGTTATTAATTTAATTCCATTACCTTGAACACCCATCCTGGGAATTGTTTCTTACACCATTGATGCTTGGCTCCTCCCCCCATTATTGAAAATTTCTAAGTAAATCCCTTATAACAATCACACCTTGATGAAGCTTGTGTGCAAAATCAGTAATAATTTCACCAGACCACCTAGTCTCCTTGATAGCCATAAGATATTATGCAACAATAAACTAGGTTAGTCTTTCAGGACCATGGTAGTTGCTGCATTTTCAATGGAGGAATATTAACTATTCAGAGGTGCTATTATAAATCTAGGCAAGAGCAAGAGACAAACTGTCCCGGTGTGACTGTTTCATAGATACAATAAGCAGGTACTGTTACTGATTGTTCAATCACAAAAAAAGCCAAGAGTTCTTTTTCAAATTGTAGATTTTCCCCCACAACCACCCCACATGCCACTATTTCCGAGGGTATGCATTAGATTGAGAATTAGCATTGTAAAGTCATTGCAAAAGCACAAAGGGAATCTAATTATTTTTAACAGTACATTAAAACATCACCAAAGACCATGCTTCACAGGAAATGGGGGATTGCCATATATATATATATATATATACCTGGCAATATATATAGGCAATATATATAAACCTGGGAGAAGTGGAGAGGGCATTGTATTTCTTTATTTGGGGAGTCCAGAATAGATGGCAGATCCCAGACTATCATTTAAACTTACAGGGAGAAGCAGTATTTAGAAATGAAAATGTTGAGGAAAACATAATGTTCACATTGACACCCTGATGCCTTTATCTGTTAATACATCTGAACATGAGAACCCCTGGGAAACTCACAGACAGTTTGTGTTTTTTTTTCCAGTGGAAGGGAAAATATGGAAACCAATTTTAACAATTCCAGCCTGACTTCAATCTTTAGCAACAATCAAACCTAGCTTCTTATCAGAATACCCTATGAGCCAGAGTGGCGTAGAGGTTTGAGGGTTGGACTATGACTCTGAAGATCAGGGCTCAAATCTGCATGCAGCCATCGAAACCCACTGGGTGACCTTTGGCTAGTCATATTCTCTCAGCCTCAGAAGAAGGGAAAGACAAACCCCCTCTGAGCAAAACTTGCCAAGGAAATCCTTTTAACCTAAGAGGTGGGGTGTGCATTAGAGTCCCACTTGTGATGCCAAAATCTCCTTTAATATCTAGGGGTATTATTAGCTCAAAATGAAGCCTTCGAGGGAAGAGTAGCTTCAGGAATCTTTTCACCTATATATACCAGTACTAACTGTAGAGAGTAGTCCAGTTAAAGTGAAATAAAATCTTTTATCGGAATAATTCAAAAGTGAACTAACACATACATGACACTTATACTTAAGAACTTTACAAGGTTATAGTAGAGTGAGGCAGAAAGAATGGATAGCGGGAGAGAGGTCTGGGAATATAGGGTGAAACTTATATTCAGGATACTCCAACAGGCATCTGAAGGTGGGTTAATAGATTCTGATCCTGGACATACTGAGAAAGAGTGTGGCTGGGTTCATCCACTGTGGTACACTTTGCTATTGTTAGGGGTCTAATATTTACACCCTATTCCATGCCTTGGAGGGGAGACTTTGGTAATAGAAATCTTGAATGACTCTCCTACAGAACAGACCAAAGAAACAGAAACTCAACTGATTGCTTTAATTGCTGGAAGACAGAAATTGATGGGTTTTGTGAAAACCTCTTAAGGTTGGACAGGAGAGGGTATAGGAGAGATTTCTGTAGGGTATAGATTAAGGAACGGTCACTTAATTGCTTGATTGAATCACTGCTGGGAATGCCCAAGGCTGGAAGAAAGGATTAGCAAATACCCACCTGATGACTGGGTTGTTACCATAAACCCATTATGTGGGCTTCCTGCTCAATCCTAATGTGAGCTTTCTCACCATTATATTTCCAGGCATGTCTCAGGTCATTGTGACCTCCAACTGATCTCTACTCTGCCTCAGCCAAACCTGACCCTAAAATTGTCCAATATTTCCTGTTATGAGATCCTATGGGGTAGTAGGACATACTAACAACCCTGTGATATGTTTGCCTAAGGATCACCATAAGTTGGAAACAACTTAAAGGCACACAACTACAACAAAACAACCATCTCATAAAGATAATTTGGTCAATGGAAACCAGAAATGGGAAGATTATTCACCATTATTAATTTCCTTACTAAAGAACTGGTTTCCAGATGTTTGGTAAACCCAGTCAGAACGAATAAACCAGTGGTGGAAATTTGGCAGTTTTTACACTGTATTCACACATCGCAGGATGTTTCAGGAAATTGTTTTCCACAGAACTACATATGGAGGGGTTGCATGAGAACCTTAGGGAGTTTGCACGAAGAACACTTGTTTCAGACAGCTGTATGTGTCCTTTGTCCAAAATTGCTGTTTTCTGAGCAAGATTTAGGTTGTGCATGAACTCTGTTATGTAAGAATTCATTGCTGAAAATTGCTGGGTTTTGTGCAAAAAACACTCATCTGTGTGGAAGCAGAGCTTTCCTAACACAATTGAATGTAGGCTGAATCATTCTAGGGCAGGAGCAGGCAACTGCAGTGCCTGCAGGGGCCAATTGTCTGCCTCTGTGGGTAGCACAGATTTGTTGTTCTTTGCCAGTGCCAGCTTTGATTTATGGCATCCCAATCAATCAAAGACCTCCAAGAGCCACAGTCACCCACTGGCCTGCTCATGTCTTGCAAGCTCAGGGTCTGCCTTCCCGATTAAGTCTATCCACCTGTACTGTGCCTTCCTCTTTTCCTACGGCCTTCCACTATACTCAACATTAGTGTCTTTCCCAGTCAGTCACATCATCTCATAATACGTCTTAAGGGGGGGGGTCAGTTTAGGCATTTCAGCCTTTCAAACAGAGGACAATTTCAAAGAAAGGACTATCTTCTGACAACCATTCAAACGGAGCATGTGTAGAAAAGTTCTTCATGTTCAGAAGCCATTCTCCCCACCAATGAGTGGCACACTGTAAGACCAATTTTGCCACCAAAATTCTATAGCTCGGCAACAAGAAAAGCAGCCATTTAAAAGAACCATTTTGTTGTTGTTTAAACAAGGCCCATGCTACCATAAACCTTTTTTAAAAGGCTGGTTAACTTGGAAGCCATGTGTCATATGCTGCTTGAAGGAGGCCTCTCAGGTGAGGATGGTGAAGAAGTGAGCCCAGATACCATTTCCATTTGTTTCTAATTAGAAACAAAGAAGGCAGGCAGTCCTGCCCTGTAAAGAGGACCTGAACTACCACATGTAGATTTTGAAGAGAGGGAGTTGGAGGGTAAGCTAATTTGGTGCATCACAGACTAAAATGGCAGCAACAGAAGCACAGACAAGGGCATGGCCTGCCTTAAAAGAAAAATGCTGGGATAGTTAGGGCAGCTGTGGTGAGTTACATCTGTCTATAAATTAAAACACTCAAGCTTTTTTCTGTGCCGTAAAACAAAACCTCCATTCTGTGTTTTTGGTGTCACAACAGTCCCTTCTTGGTAGTCTCCTGAATTTCAGCTTGTTCTTTGAATTCTTTTCTTTGATAACTCCCTGACTGGTATTTGACTCGGCTTGGATTATTATTCATGTTTAGACAGTGGACTCTTTCAACTCTCTTCTGCTCTTATGGACACTCTGTGTATGACCCCAGACTGGCTTCATTTTTATATTTTTTGTTTCATTGAATAAGAGGTGCGCTCACCTGGGCACTTGGCATCCCGGAACAGACCAACCTGGTGGTTCAAGCTTCAGTGTCACTGGGCTCTGGGTTCCAGTGTGAATTTAACAGGTGCTGACTACTTTCTCCGAAAAGGTTCAGCTCCTGTAAAGTTCAGACTAAAAGCTCCCACTCCCACTTATATGAAAGCCACCAGCCACCACTGTTTAGAAGTGCAAATCTACATTATTTATAATCAAGACAAGAGGGGACTGTATAACTTATTCAGATAATAAATAACACTAATAATAGTTTGCTTAGTCCAAATTTGCTTAGTCCAAATAAGCAATAAGCAATTTATTGCTTAATCCAAAGACCATTGCCAAGAAAATAAATAGCACCACATTCTTGTTGCTGTTCTATTGAATGGTAGCAGTAACATTGCTGGTAGGGGAGGCAGGGGTTGCTTGGAGGTCTCCTAGGAGGCTGCAAAGTTGGGCAGAGGTAGAGGAAAGCAGCCTGCTGAATGCATGTAGTCCCCACCCCACCCCCAATAGAAAATTGTCCTCTGTAAAATAGGACACAGGACCACCCTAAGTCAGGCTCATTAGCACCACACAGGAAACACATCACCCAAAGGGAGGACAAGAGAGGACAGAGATTTGCATAATGCGTAATGTGGTGGTGGATGAAACATGCAAATGAACTCATTACAGTGCAAAGAGGTGGCAGTTACAGAATTAATTTCAGAAATTCTCTCAGTCAAATCAAAATAGGGGGGGGGGAAATAAAGCCAGCTCATGGGAGAACTAGGAATCAAGGGCTGCCAGACATGCATACAACTCCCCCATGTGTTGAACCATTGGAACTGCACATGACAGCTTGTCAGTGAACCTGATTCCAAGGTTAACATGAATCAATAGTGTGCTTCAGTGGCAAAACAAAAAACAAAACAAAAAAACAATGAAATTCTAAGCAGCATCAATGGAACTATAGTGTCCAGATCAAGGAGAGTAAGACTATCACTGTCTTCTGGTTTGGTCAATCTTGTCTGGAATACTGTGTCTAATTCTGGACACCAGTTTAAGAAAGACATTGATAAGCTGGAAGAGGTTCAGAGGAGGGTGACCAAGATGTCAAACATTCCAGAAAGCAAGCACTATAAGAAAAAGCTGACAGAGCATGGTATATTTAGCTTGGAAAAGAGAAGATTGAGTGGTGATATGTTATCCATGTTTAAATACCTGAAGGGATGCTATGTAGAAGATGGAATAGGTTTGTTTCCTACTGTTCTAGAGGATAGGACAAGAAACAAGGAATTCAAATTACAGTTGTCCCTTCACATTCGCTGGGGTTTGGTTCCAGGACCCCCCCCCCGTGAATACCCACATCCGTGAATACTCAAGTCCCATTATCTGCAATGGCATTGCAAAATGGTGTCCCTTATATAAGATGGCAAAATCAAGGTTTGCTATTAGGATTATTATTTTTTTAAGAATATTTTCAAGCCCTGAATACCCAAATCCGTGAATACTCAAGTCCCATTATATGCAATGGCATTGCAAAATGGTGTCCCTTATATAAGATGGCAAAATCAAGGTTTGCTATTAGGATTATTATTTTTTTAAGAATATTTTCAAGCCCTGAATACTCAAATCTGTGAATGTCAAATCCGTGAATGTGGAGGGACAACTGTATAAGGAAAGAAATTCCAACTAAACATTAGGAAGAACTTACTGATAGTGAGAGCTGTTTGGCATGGGCTAGACTACATGTCATTGGTGGACTATACTTTTTATGAAATTTTTCAACAGGTTAAATGGCAACAACTCAGGGCTTCTTCAGTTGTGGACTCCTACACTGGCAGAGGATTACAGTAGGTGGTCCTTGAGATTCTTGCAAGACTATGATTCTATGATACCCTCAGGCCCTGGACTGACTCCTTCCACTCAGGCTGACCCATGAATCGCCCTGGACTGGAAGGAGCAGAAGACTTTTTGTTCCACCCTTGCAGTGGCTTCTTACTGAGCTCTGGCACTCAGATGACCTTTGCCTTTCTCCTTGACCATGACTCATGGCTTGTCCTCTGGCCTAGGGTTGAGCTTAAATTCTGACTGATGACCACTTCCACAACTTGTGGTTTGTTTGTTTTTTTTAATTTCTAGTTCATCTCAGACTGTGGTGAATAGCCTAGCCTTCACAAAAGGAACAGAAACAGGTATATTTTGTGGTGGTAGTAGTGTACCTTCAAGTTATTTCTGACTTATGGTGATCCTAAGGTGAGCCTATTATGGGGTTTTCTTCACAAGGTTTGTTCAAAGGGGGTGTTCCTTTTGCCTTCCTCTGAGGCTGAAAGAGTGTGACTTGCCCAAGTTTACCCAGTCGGTGTCCATGCCTGAGTGGGGATTCAAACCCTGGCCTCCAAAGTTGTTGTTCTTTGTTGTTATTTTATTCATTTATATCCCACCTTTCTCCAGACATTGAGACACAAGGCCATTGTATTCCAGTGTTCAAACCACTATACCACACTGGCTCACAGGTATATCTAGTATAGCTCAACGAAGAAAGAAGTAATTCTGTATTTCCCTCTGAACTATAAAAACTGTTTTGCTCCACTTGGCTATGTCTTCTCTCCTTCCATGGATGCATTTATGTTCTTAACTGCTAGCATAACTTTTTTTGTGGGGTTTTTTTTTGTTTTTTTTTTTGTTTTTGTTTTTTGTTTTTTTGTTAGGAGATTAGCTTTAGGCCCACCCTTGTTTATACTCTCTATGTGTGCATCATGCTGTTTGAATGTGGTTTACAATGAAGAAGAAACCTGCAAGACTGTGATACCAGTCCAAATTTAGATGAGCAGTATGTTATTTTTTTTCCCAGATGTTTCACATTTCTGTTTTGCCATTCCAAGCAAGCAGCTAAAACAGGAGGTGTATTGAGCCCCTCCCCACTGGTTTGTGGCAGCATTTGGCTTGAGGGGGAACATATGTTCTACAGTGATTATCAAGAATTGCCCCAAGCACATACCCTGAACAACAAGAACAACAATCCTGCTTATGAGAAGCCCTGAGCCATACAGTCATGATGGACCCTCATAGTACAGAGGGCAACTGGGCCTACTGCCAGAATGGCTAACAGTGCTTTGCCTGTTTCATGTAATCCCTGGTCTGTGGCCATGCTGGATAAAAGATTCTGTCAATTCTAGTCCAAAACATAAATAAGTAAATAAATAAATATTGGGGGGAAAGAATAGCACTTTCAAATTTGTGCCCAGTGGCCAGTAGCAGCTGGTGGCTTCCATGTGAGTGAGGCAATGAAGACACTCTGGGTTTTATTCTGAACTTAACAGGAGATATCTAAGGTGTGGAACACAATCCTCCAAATAGGTTCAGCATCTCAGACAACTTCTTTAAACTGTGGGCTAAAACTGAGTGTTGATTTAACTCCCACTGACAAGAGAGCCACCAGCCACTGCTACCTATGGCTATGGCTAGGAAACAGGTCTGTTGACATTTTTCTTTGGCTTTTATCTCACTGTGAAGACTAAAGAATCAAATATAGGACACCAACCTCTTATCCCTGCAATCTCAAACTTTCCGTTTAAAATTCAAAATTCACAGTAACCTTACCATTGGTTGATTCAGTGCCACCACAATGGATATATTTACTAAATAGTTCTCTTTTTCTCACCTAGCCTCAGTTTCTCTGAGGATATTATTTAGTATTGCAATAAATCCCCAAAACCTCTGCTGCATGTTAAACAGAATGATTAACATACAGTATAGGTAATGCAGAAGGTTGAACTCCAGAGGCAAAATTGTGCAATTAACAGGAATGAGTACCTGGACCTGTGTGGCAAAAGGCACTGCAGGGAGGGTACTCTTTTGATGGCCTCCATGGTCAGAAACCAGGAAGCTTTGTGGTACAAGGTGGCAGAATGTGGCATGGGGGTGGGATCATGGGCTACTTGTGTACTTTTTGGATCATCACAGGACAGGACAGAGCATCATGGAACATATTTTGGGTGAGTTGGGTGGCTGGTGGAGGTAGGGCAGAGAGCTTTGTTGGCTGCTCTGTCTCCATCAGTCTCTTTGGGTTGCGTGGTTCAGTTCCCCCTCTTGTCTGGCTGGGTTGGAGTGACTGTACAGAGCAAGTTGGCTGCTTGGTCCTGTGTTTGGAGTGTGTGTTGGTAATGCTTCAGTTTTCAGCGAATTGGGGGAGGGTGTGACTGAGCATGGAGGTGGCGGGGATGGGTGGCCTGTTATCTGCCACCTGGTTGCCACATGACTTTGCAAAATTAAGGGGATTAGAGAAGACTGCTTTGGGTTTTTTAGAAGCAGGAGGGTTTTACTTTGGGGGACTGAGCAGGTACAGCTTGGGTATATTTTCCATGGGCTGCAGCAAGGGTTACGTGTTGCATTTTCATGCCTTCATTTCCCCCACATTTTTCAGCCCTCTGCACATGGTTTTTGTAGCTTTACCACTATCATGCCTTCTCCAGTACTTGCTGGCCTGTTGATTTTGGCACTGGCCCGGAGGGCCTTGCTAGGCCTTATTAGGCTATGTGCTGCATTTATAGCTTTCAGGTGTGGTACCATTGGGTACCACATCATGAGAAGGCATGACTCACTAGAAAAGACAACAATGCTAATAAAAGTGGAGGCCAGTAGAAGGAGAGGAAGATTGCATACCAGATGGACTGATTGAATCAAGGTGGTCATGGCTCTTAGCCTGCAGGGTCTGAGCAGAGTGGGTGTGCATGGCTTTGGAAGAGTGATCCTGGGAAAGTTGTGGAAGGGAAGAAACCTTTATCCCCTCAGATTCTCAGGGCTCTGGGGAATGTGTGGCCTGTCATTTGTACCTCTGAATATGAGACTGTCCTTTTTCAAGCTATAGCATTGACTGCATTTTTTGGAACCTTGCAGGTGAGCCTGTTGGTTGCATCAGGAAAAGGAGATATCTCAGGCAAAGCTTTGGCTCTGATTTAACTCTGTCTTAGCTTCAAGCTGTCTTTAGAATTAGGTGTTCTGTGACATATCAGAAGGGGATTGGGGTAAAGGTCACTCTGGGCCAGTGTAATAATCCGGCTTTATGCCCAGCTTGTGTATTGCAATATTACAAAACAGCTCCAGGGATTATACCTGGGTCATTATTTTGTCACTCTGACTTTTCACCCTTCACTACGTATCAGTTTTGGAATGTCACTTTGAGGGCCTTGCAGAGCTTGGGCGTGAAAGGAGTTAAGTTTGGCATGTATTTCTTCAGGATGGTATTAGTCTTGACACCTCTCCCCCATTTTCTGGGGATCCCTATTATAATAATTGGCAACACTTAATAAATTGTCTAAAATGCACAGTCTCCCAAGTAGTGTAGACATTAACATAAAAACACAAAGACACATTGATTAAGTCACGTATGCACTCCAGGAGGGGCCAAGCCTAAATGCTGAAGAATTGTTAATTCGCAAATCAACCAAAGGCAACCGCTTGCCAAAGTCCGAGGCTAAACCTGTTTTCTAAGACTGGCACAACTGAAACTTGCCAAGGACCCTCTATCCCTTTCCTCACTTAAACAAAGGGATGTTGCTTCCTCTCTTTGATTCATAAAATATTAATATTAAACCATCAAAACACTATTAGCATATCCAGAATGTCTTTGTTGCTTTCTGAGCAACAGCTTAAAATATTATCCTCTACTCAAAATCACATCCCCAGAAGGCAAATATTTGCTATATAAACCCCCTGAAAACTGCCTTCAGTGTCCTTCAGCTTCCCCTCCTACCTCCATGCTGCCAGTTTCCTAACTGACCCTCATATAGCCACTCTGAGCCCCCCCCCACTGCCCTGCTGGTTTCCTCCATGGCCTCATCTCTTCAGGAAAAGGTGTCATATTGCCCACTGAAACTTCCCTTGCTATTCCTCTATCTCAGTCTTTCCCTCTTTATTTCACTAGTCTTGTGTGAATGCTAGATGCATGAATGTGTGTGTGAATGTGGTTCTTACTGCTTTTCCAAATAAAGATTATTGTTATTCTATCTAGTTTATATCTCCTCTTTAGTATTATTACTATTAGTTTCTAGGTGCTTCTTTGGTGGGATTATGGTTCCTGATCTGTGGCCATAGTAGGCCATAGATTACAGGGTGATGCACCAGGCCTGAAGCTGCTACTGTGGGGCTCAACTGGGGTTGACTTAGTTTGCCACTGTGGAGGAGTTTGGGAGAAGAGGCCTCAGTTTGATACCTCTCTTGTTTGAGGAGTGCACTGGTCCTCCTCCTCGTGTGTTAGTCATTCACCTCGGTGGGAATGATTGGGCTTGCTCAAGGGCAAGCCCTCATTTTGCAGGCTCTGTATGAATCCATACCATTCAGTCCAGGTGGCCTGGGTTGTGTTGGTTTGGTCGGCCATTTTGCCACTCCAAATTTGATATGGTGAGGTGAATCCCCAATATCTGGATAGAGCCCAGAAGAGGGTTAACAGAGAGATCTGTAATACTTGACACAGAGGACTGGGCCACTTTCTTGTGCACCCTGATATTTGCTTTCAATCTCTTTCTCTGGCTTTTCTTCGCAAACGAAGATTCAGGAAGGACTCATCCCGCACTTACTGAAAGCGTGCTGATGACTAAAAAGGCCAATCTGGGATAGACAAACTATCCGGGATAGTTTCAGAAAGCACAGCAGAAGGTCTCCTTGGGTGATGTTTCTGGGTTGTGATTCTTTCTGCATTGTCGTTTCTCTTCAAGACTTGTTCGGCGTGAGTTCTCAAATAAGGCTGCAGCATTGTGGATAGTGCGTCTCCATGCCTCCTGATGTGAGGCCAGGGCGGACCATTGTTGGTGATCAATTTGGCCAAGCATGAGATGTTGTTTCAGGGAGTCCTTATATCGCTTTTTTGGAGCACCCCTCTTACGCTGACCTGTGGTGAGTTCACCGTAGAGTACTATTTTGGGGAGACGATGGTCCTCCATCCTAGAAACGTGTCCTGCCCAGCACAGCTGTGTTCTCAATATCATGGCCTCAATGCTGGTGATCCCTGCTTGCTCAATAGTCTGATCTCTATAGTGTGTGTGCTATTCATTTGTTAGAAGAAGAAAATTTGATCTTCCTGAGAGACTTGCAACAGGGGATGAGTGCCTAATTGACTGGCCTGATGGGCGAAAGGGATTAAGCAGATGCTTGTCCCTTGTCCATGGCAGATAGTAGGGGGAGAATTTAAGAGTTTGGTGTACACATTGGCACTTTTTGGTGAAGGGTAGGGCTCTGGAATGGCCTCTACAGGTCCTAGGACCTGGGGTGGGGAAGGAATCTACCCTTGAAACTGATCTGTGGGTTGTTGTTCTTACTTATAAGGTCCTGGGACTTGGGGTTTACCCTCCAGAAAGTGGCTGGCCAGGAAGCAACCCAGCTTTCAGATTGCCCTCAGGGCTCAAGCGTTTAGCCCAAAGGAAGGTTTAGGAGATAGTCAAGGGTAGACATCTGGCTTCAGCTGGACCTGCATCAAGTCCCCCCCCCCCCGATCCTTTCAGGTCCAACCAACTTAAATTGTTTTAGGTCAAATAAAGTGGCTCTTATTTAATCCAATTTTCTGTATCTGGTCTCATTATGCCATGGTTGGTCATAAATTTTACTCTTGTATTTATAGTGCTAGAATGTATGAACCTTAATTCAAGGAATCCCTTGATCATAGTCCATTTTATTGTAGGATGCAGGAGCCAAGGACTAGTGAGCAGCTTTCATGACTTTAAAAAGTCTTGATACAGAATTCTGTCCCTCCACTCGTTACATTTATAGCACTTTACAACTGTATTCACACTTTACAATTACAGAACTTTATAACTGTATTCACGCTTTACAATTATAGCACTTTGATACCACTTTAAATGTCATGGTTCCATCTTATGGAATCCTAGTTTAGTGAGCTATTTAGAAAGCTGAAGAATAGAATTGTATACACAGTTACCTGTGGACAGGTCCCATTATACTGACTATATTGACTAAATTTTCTTTGTTATGGACATGCATAGGATTACACTGTTAGTGTTTATTCTGAATCAGAGATTATTAATATGAAGAATCTAGTGATCAAAAACCCTGCTTCTTGTAGTCTCTAGATTTCTAAGATACTGATTGGTTCATGGACCAAATAGTATTTGGTAATCCTTTACCCAGCCTTAACAGTCTTTTTCTACTAAAAGGATGCAATTCCAGCTTCCAAGGGACTCCTTGGCAAGATTCTTTTCTTTTCCAAGTTACATCTCATTAGGATTGGGAAAATCTGTCAGTTTCACTTTTTCCTGCATTAAGATTTCTTAAATCTCAAGTCCTTTTCGTCTTGAATACAAGGAAATTTGCAGAGTTGGGTTAATACCCCCCAAAACAAACAAACAAACCCCACCCTGGAATGAAATTCCCACTCATCAGCACTGGCCCCAGCCAATAGGTGAAACTCTCCAGGCATGGAGAGGACTATGTTGTCCCTGTTTACTACACAGGAAGAGCCTCTCTGGGGAAAAGATTGGTGGCAACAATAATTTAGCTATAATATAGTTGAATAAACAGGGAGTGGGAGCATGACTTTTAAGAGTTAAGCTCTCAGAGCCTTGGGACTGGTTTTGATTTAGTTGGAGTTTGTTTTCCAAGTTAAGTTTGTTAAAATTTCAAATTCTCTCTGTCTGAAATTTGAAGACATTTATGAGGCATCCATCACTAACACTGAATGTTTCACTCCAGAGTATTTACAGTTACTGAAGTGGAAGTGGACAATAGATAGAAACAAGAAAAAGCAAAACCATCTCCAGCTATGAGAAGCTCCTCTGCAACCTGCCTCTATCTGGCCCCTTCCTACTGTGAGTTTGTTTCTTTTCTCTGTTGCTAGCAGGGGTGGGGTGGGGATGGGACTGACAGTTGTTGAACTTCTGTTTTGCCAATTTGATAACTGCTTGAGAGATCTAGTCTCTCATATTTCCCAACACCTACTTCAGTTGATCATGATAGCAGCCACACTCCAAATCAGTGCTAACCATCAGTGAGCTGCATTTTTACGGTACTTTCAATGATGCTCCAACTGGTGTATCTCTGGGAAGTTTAAATGGAAGCTCACAGATGTAGCTTTTTTAAAAAGGGGGGTGCATAGCAGATTTAATCAGTGGGCCTTGCTGGGGCACTGGAGCCCAGCAGTTCCCCATACAATATAGGGTTCTTTTTTAAATAATTCTTCTTTATTATAATTCAAAAGAAAGAGTAAATGAAGAAACAAAAATAAAAGCAAATCCGAGTGTAAAATATTATTAATTCTTGATTCGAATTATAATGTTTTCTTTTATTTTTCCAACTAAATCAGTTTGTATCTTTTTGATAATTTCCATAGTGTCTATAACTTATCACACTGTTACAATGGTACAATTCTTAAATAGTACTCTCATACTGTTTCATACTAATATACTCCATTCTATATTAGTATGTAACAAACTTAGATGCTTATGACTTCCTAAACGTTTGGTTCCATCAGAGTAAATATAATATAATGATTTTCGTAACCTTGACAAATGGACTTCTCTTAATACTAGTATTCTTGTCAGGGGGTGATAGGACAAGCAATCCCCAGCAGAAGCCCAAAAATTATCTCAGCAGACTCAGTAGCAACCCTTTCCAAGAATACTCTCACACAGAGTGTTTGATGTCCAAATAAGCAGGAGGCCATTTTATCTTCAAACTCAAACAGTTGTAATATATATCCAAGGAGAAACTGATTCACCAGGCCTCAACATTCACAGGAAGAAGAGAAGAGCTCTGTTCTGAGCCCTGCCATATACACAGTTACAGGGCATTGGCTTACTCAATCACATGATCTTACACACCAATAAGAACCCCCCCTTCTGTAGCTAAGGTAGACTAGGCATTTCTATGGAGTCAGCCATTATGACTTAGCATGGCTCTGCAGTTTGTTTGGCCATTTTATAATGGAGTTCAGTCTCTAACTCCTGACAATTCTTACATCTATTCTCTACAGTTTCCCAATATAGTGTTCTGTAAGTGACACAAACATCATACACAAATTGAATGAGATGTTAATTCTGCAGTCTCTCAAAATAGAACTTTGCCTCTTCTAGAAGTGAAACACTTTTCTCAGTTGAAATATCAAGGTTCACAAACCATAATAATGTAAGTCCATCAATCACAACCATTCTTAATGGGGGATCAGAACTTGGACAACATCCGTTTTTAGATGACTCCCATATCCCCTATGCCAGCATGGGCATTGGGCATGGCCATTGGCCCCGTGGTGAGGGGAATCTGGGATATTAAATCTGAAAAAGCAACTTTTTCCAAACTCTGAAAAGTATGTCTTTAAATATACCTTTTTAAAAAGCATAGTGGTATATCCAATTGATGGTAGAAAAATGCAGCCTTGAAGAAGATGCATGCTTATGATAACCGATCTGGTATTTTATGCACACATCTGCATTATAACTCCACAGATGGTAGCACTATATAGTTTGGCTGCAATAGAGCTACAGTAGCTGTACAATGTATGTGTTACTTACTTCAGCATCTGATTTCTATGTAAATCAAGTTTTAAAGTAGAATTGGGCAGCCTCACAGCTACAGCATGCAGTGGGTGGGGAGCAAAAAAGAAATAAACCATAGAAAGTGAATAGCAGCCTGGGTGGAAGCTGAATATTCCAGATGTGAATGTGATGCATTTCTCAGTTAATATCTAGTTGAATCTTTTCTTCCTTGCAGTTCACAAAATGTAGAATTTTAGCTGGGTGTGATCAATCTATACCATGCACCACCCAAACGTTATTTTAGTGGAGGGTGGAACCACTTGGGTACCTCTATGTTCAAATGCTAGCATGAGCTTTGTAGTCCACATACAGGGCATAGCTAGTTGTGACTGGTGGTTCCCATGTGAACAGGGCAAATAATCTGCTCCAGATTTTGGTCTAAAATTTAAAGGATCTATCCAAGGTGCTGAAATCTATCCCCCAAATGGATTCAGCACTTTTCACAGCAATCTTAGAGTTGAGGCTTACATATGGAGTGGATTTAACACCTCATTGACATGGGAGCCACTAGCTGCCACTGGGCATTGCCACAGACCATTTGACCTATCTGTCCCTATTGTGAGATTTCTCTCTGTCATCATTGGTTGCTATCGATGCAAATATCGGTCAGAGGTGGCTTTTTCTTTTTCTTTTTGCATTTCTCTGAATCTCACCAACATTCTCATTCCTTCCTTGTTCTGTTCCAGGCTGTGAGACTTTTTCCCCTGCCTTTTTTGCACATTTTTTGATATATTTTTTAACATATGCTTATTTTTCATATCAATGGCACTTTGTACATTTTGGTCAGTCACTGCTCCATGTTTGTTCCCCTTTTTTCCAATCTGTGCAATTTTTTTAGTCATCCACATTTTTTAAATACAGTGGGCCCTCCAGATCGACAGGGGTTTCAGTTCCAGAACCCCATGTGGATAAGAAAAAATGCAGATGAGCCTTTCCCATGTTATTAAATGGCAGTGGCATGCATGTGGATGCTTCAGCATGTGTGCATGCATATCACCACTGTTTTAAGTATAGGACATGACAATCTGTGGTTGGTCTAATCCATGGATCCACACATAGGTAAGGACGGCCCATTGTATACTCCTGGTTTTGTCCATTTTTCCTCCTTGAAATGGATTACAAGCCTCACAAATATAAGTATTCAAATATGAGTTCATTCTTATGCGTCTCAGACAGTACAGAGTGGATATTGCCATGGGGAAATGTGAATCTAAGAATTTTCTTTTCCATCCTTGCTAATCGCTCTACTCACCTGAGATCCTGGGTATACAAAGCAATTGCTCATATGTTGTTTCTAGACCAGACTGATGGAACGCGGCTGGTAATTTCTTATATTACCAAGGGGTTGGGCTAGCTTACCCTTTGAGGAATCTTTAAGTTCTGTCAGTTCTTTCAATTCTGTGAACTTATTCTACCCCAAGCAAAGGCCACACTCAATCTTACACCTGAGGCCCATGAACAGAATTCCCCCTGTGTCTATTGTATTGCATTGCCTCTGCTCTACATCATCTGTTTTAAACTCCAAGAGATTGGTATCCTACTTTGACCTGTTTTCCCTGCCATGTCCCTATTGTGGACTGCTGTTTCTCCCCCACTCCCACTATTTCCTTCAGGAATGAAGCTCACTGATGACTATTTTATTTTTTAAAAAGAAACAGAAAAAGAAAAAACGGAGAAGAGGGATCCATAGGATATGAACAAGGGCTGAGTATAAACATTAATATAAACTGACCACCTTTCCCAAAATTCACTTTCTTGAAATTGACATCTATGAAATGTATGTTCATGGAGAGCTAAGGCAATAAGCTCTCCTGACCATTCAACAAGTGATGAATGTTTATTTTTCCCCAATAGTAACTGTTATGCCTTTTTGAAAGAAAGAATCTATCTGTTACAACTAAATGTATTTATTGCCTTAAATTTGTTTTTCATTGTACACTGTCCTCAGATGTTTAGATATAGGGAAGGGCATAAATATTTTAACATATAAATGATAGATAGATAGATAGATAGATAGATGTTGGCAATGTAATAGAGATAATGCTTCCTCGTTGCATGAATTTGACATGTTGAGAGATTACTCCTTTTTGGTTGGAAGTCTTGCAACATATTGATTTTGTATTAGAGGAATATTTTATTTCAAGATGCACATGTCCTGCAATGTAGGAGATTATCAGATGTTGCTTTTTTATCTCTCTCTCTCTCTCTCTCTCTGGCTTTTCTTCGCAAACAAAATTCAGGAAGCTCATCCCATGCTTTCTGCAAGTGCGCTGATGACTAAAAAGGACAATCCAAGATAAACAAGTCCGGTTGCAGAAAGCACAGCAGAAGGTCTCCTTGGGTGATGTTTCCGGGTTGTGATTCTTTCTGTGTTGTCGTTTCTCTTCAAGACTTGTTCGGCGTGAATTCTCAGATGTTGTTAATGTGGTACCATAATGACGCCAGAGTAATGCAAAAAGATGCCAATATCAGACGACAATGTCATTCTGTGTTCCACTGGCATCATTATGGTGTTTCATTTTATTGATGGGCCGAGCTGTCAATAGATCCCCTATTGTGATTTGGTGTTGGCATTGCCGGCATGTAAAACCTCTGGCTATTTAGCTCTTGTGAATGCAGCATCAATGCGCAGTCCTGGCAGAACACTTCCAGGTGAGATCAGGACATCCAGGTAAGTGAAACTTTTTTAAAACTTCCCTGGTTTACTTGGAAGTTTTAAAGTGTGTTTATCTGCTTTTTGTAACTTTTTTGTATATTTTTGTTTTTATGTTCTAATTTCCAGCGCTCATGTCTTCTCATGAGCAGGATTTCAGTCTAGGAAATGAACGGAGCTCCATTACAGCTCTGTTCCATTCATTCCTGGGCTGCATGTCAATGGGAGAGAAGGTAAGTGCAGTAGGGAGGGTTATTGTGCCAGGACAGGGGCAGGACTGGAAATTGTGGGAACGCTTCTTGTGTTCCTGTCTAATAAGCTCCATAGAATTTAACTGGTCCTCTGGGAGGAATTTGCTTCAGCCACAAAAATCTAGGCTGTCTGCAACCTCCCAGAGGGCCTTTTCGGTAGTCGCCCCCAAATTGTGGAATGACCTGCCGAATGAGATCCGTCAGATAACGAGCCTGAGTGGCTTTAAAAAAGCACTAAAGACGGATCTCTTTCGGCAGGCCTTTCCTAATTAGATCCCGGCCTCAGGGGATCCTGGCCTCTTCTAGGCTGCTGGCCATTTATTATATTTTATTGTATTTATAGTTTTAAATGTGATTTTAGATTAGTTGTTTTTAATTTATATTTGTTTAATGTTTTTTTATGGGGGAGGGTGGGAGTGGGGGTGTTTAGGGATTTTATTTGTATTGTATTTTAAATTCTGTAAGCCGCCCCGATTGTTTTAACAGAGGGGCGGGGTATAAATAAATTTTATTATTATTATTATTATTATTATTGGATCTGCCCTTCTTTTACTGTTTACTTATTTATTGCAAAAAGAATTGTGACTGGTGACAATACATATAGCAGCCATAGTGGGGACCAATCCAGATCAGGATTGCAGAGGCAGCCAAGAATTCTGATACTAGTTAAAGGCTCCATGGGCTGGTATTTACTATCTTTTAAAATCAACTATTCATTGTGTAAATAATTTCACAGCTGCTTTGCAGAGCTTGGTATGGATGAATTTCAAATAATAAGGCTACCTGCAAGTAGCTACTTTGGGAGTAACGAAGATGAAATAAAGGTACATTGGTGCAGTAAGTAACTGTTTCCATTTAGTTTCAAATGTTACTTTTAAAGAGAATTTCTAGAGGCCATTTGACAGGATTTTTTTCAAGTTTTATTCAATTATTTTGTCAATCCTAAAGTTTACCCCAGTTTTCAAAAAAGAAAGAAAGAGAGAGAGATGCTAATGAAAAAAAACAAAAAAGCAGTGCAACAACTAGTTCAACAAGTTACTTTTCAACACAATGAGCCATGAAATTGGCTTACTTTTCAAATGCTGTAACAAACAACAAGAAGAAATTGCTTTTAACACATAACTTTCTAAACTGTGTTAAACTGTGACAACAGAACCTTGAGTGCATTGCTTTACCTGGTTTGCTCTGTCTTGTGTTAACAAGCCCTTTTGGTGAGTTCTACAGCACCTTTTTGTTTTAGCAGACGTCAGCTGACGTGATTGATTACATCAGCTCACAATCTCCAAATGAAGTTAAATCAGCCAACAGGTCTGATGTCTTTTTATTTAAATGGTGTCAGGGCAGAAGACGTGGTCAAAACAGATCAGTAAAGTGAAATTATGTTCACTCAGGCAGGCCAGTGCTATTAGCTTTAATGTGAATCTGATCGTTTAACATGTCAGTGAGAAATGTTCTGTTTAAATATTGTTGGTCTGGGTATTTGTGAGCCAAATTGGCCAGGGGGAAACAAATCCACCAACATTTCAAAATTCTGTCTCAGTATATGAAATGGCAGTGTAGTAGAAAACTGATGGAGGAGATTTGTCTTCATGCTGTTCTGAAGGTTGTGTCTAACTTTGTCCAAGAACACACCACCTGAAGCCTTCCAGGAGATCTAGCCTCCTGAGGCAGAGCAGGATGGAGTGGGAAAGGACAGATTTAATTAAAGTAAAGTTCATACATGTGGAACCTTCACTGTCAGATCAAAATGAAACAAGGGGAAGAGAGTGAGACAAAAACACAGTGGACACAGAACAGAACTCTCTCTAAGGTACAATAAGGAGAAAACAACAACTGGTGTGCCAGATGTGCCTTTTCCAAGTTGTGTTGAATTTATCCCAGGGTTCTTGTGATTCTCCTGCTAACTCTGCACCCTTGGCAGTCCAAGCAGATGTAAAAAGACTCTAGATGGGTTATAAAACATTAGAAGAAAAAACCTGGCTAAAACATTTTGTTGTGGTACCCACTGGTTTTTCAGCATCATCTTTGATCTCCTTGAGACCAGCAGAAAAGATTACTGTCAATAGCTAGGGGGTCTGTACAGAGTGAAGGCTTCCCAAAGAAAAGGTTGGATTCTGTCCTTCCCCATGACATCTGGAATCATCATATTATGCTTTTTCTCTTCCCACTGTAATCTTATTTGTGGCTATGTTAAGTTTTTTACATGAAAATTCACCACAAAGCTCATGTTGAAAGAGACAAGACTGCCTCAAGGGGAAATGTTTGCCAGGCCTCAGCTATAAGCTGAGATAAATAAGATAACTTGCATGCAGGCCACAAAATTTGCAGAGCTTACAGTTTCCTAAAGCATGTTCAAGCACTTTTCTTTGATCTAGCATCTTCTTCTTCCCTCTGTCTTTGTCCATAATAATCACACAATTAAGGTCAAATGGACCAGAACATAAGTTGTACATAAGGGTAAAGGGAAGGAGGCAAACAGACTTAAATTCAGATGTTCTTCAACTAAACATGAGAACACTTGCAGGTCCATATGAGGAAACTTCAAGATAACAGTGTCTGCTTTTGGACATCATGCTAAATCAGGGGAGGCAAGCAACAAGCAACCTTCCAGATGAGGTTAGACTGCACCTCCCAATATGTTTATCACTGGCTGTGTTGGCTAGGGCTTCTGGCACTGGCAGTCCAACTACATTTGGAGGGCTGCACTTTGTCCACTCCTGTACAAAATGATATCATAGAGTGATACGAATGAATGTAGGGGCAGAATCCAGTTAGTGGCTAACACACATGTAGGAGTGGCTTATGCATACATATGACTTCTTTTGGATGGGATGCAGCAGGGCTCTTCTCTTGCCAATGAGCTACAGTGTGACAAAACAAGGTGCCAAAGAGTGAGGGAATGGGAAGGGAAACCCATCAGTCACTTGCAGTCATCAGAAAATCTTGTTCTTAGTCCAGAAGAAAATATGAAAAAAGATTTATAGGCCCTGGCCTATAAACTTAGAGCCCTCCAATTGTTGCTGGACTGCAAGTCTCAGCTACCCTAGCCAGAAATACAAGTGGTCAATAATGATGGGAAGTACAATCCAGCAAAATCTGGGAGGCTGCATGATTCCCTCCCCAGTATAGGGTAAAACTGCCTCCTCAGCTAATCTGCATGAGTCTGCTAGGAAGAGGATTGGGAAGGATGTTTGTGTGTCCCCATGAATAGATGTGTGCATTCTGTGTGTATGTTGGTATGAATGGTGTGGGAGAAACTGGGATGGCTGCACCCATTTGTGGCTCTGGCCACACACACTGCTGGCATGTGGCCCTGGGAAATTTCCCAGTTGGTAATCCAGTACTTAAGTCAAAAGGTTTTCTGTTCCTGCTATGGGGAATCTATTCAAGATTATCTGAAGTATCATGTCAGGTTGACAATAGTCCCCTATGGTAAAGGTGGGGAATCTCTGGTTCCCCGGAAGTTGTTGAACTCCAGGTCTCATCAGTTCCACACTAATGGTTCCAGATGAAGTATCACCAATGTTTCCCCATTCCAGCCTGCCCTACTACATTTTTACTTTTTACTGTGCCATTCCAACTCTGTTTATTAGCCTGCATTAAATCATCTGGAGGATCCTGCCTAAACAGCTGAATGGACAGAAAAATTGGGTCATCTGGTAATTCTGTCTTGACCATAACAGTCCTCACTGTTCAAATCTAGATATAAGAAGGGCACAGGGCCCAAGGCCATTTTCTTTTGATGTTGCTGGTAATAATTTCCTTTTGTCTTTTCCTTTCCTCCCTTTTCTTTGGCAGATATTATTCTTTCCCTTTCAAAAAGAGAGGTAAAAAAAAAAGAAAAAAGAAAAAAGAAAAACTAATATCACCTTCTCCAGAGAGGACAAGCTTCATCCTGAGTGAGTCTCAGTCCAGCCATTTACAAAGCGAAGACACTATTAAATGGAGGGCAAAAAGGGGATCCAGTAATAATGAGTTTTTAATTAGCTCACTCCTTACCTTATTGCTTTTCAGCAGCCCCCCAATGAAAACCAACTGTGGCAGTTTCTACTGGAAATGTTAATTACTTTTGTGGATAATTAGACTTGCAAGATTTCAGAAGCACCTGACCTCACTTAATAATGGCAGAAGAAGGTGAGGAGGGGCGGGGAGAGATGTGTTTTATAAATGCTGAGGGAAGCAAAACCAGGAGAAAACTCCCAAATCAAAAGAGCATCTAAGTGCAGCAATATATGAAGCCCTGAAAGCTACTTAGGACAATGGTCATATGGGAAAAAATGAGAAATGCAAAATATATCATAGATAGCATCTATTAGGATTGTTAGGACAGGACTCTACCAGAGCCTGTGATTTCTGCACCAAGACATGAGACCTAGGGATGCCTCTTTGATATGTCACAGGCTCTAAAATGGATGAAGATCTGATTGATGAATAGTGACAAACACATTGTGTCATCCTTGTGTACCACATAGTAGCCTTTTTTGTTTTGTATTGAGTGATGGAATGTTAACCTGGTTTAAGTCAACATGGAAATCTATATTTTGGTATTCACAGTATTATTGTTTCTTATGGTCTGTGCATATTGTCCCTGGGACTCAAATGTCCCAATGTGAAGCAGCAGTGCTTCTATGTTGTTTTGTATTGATGCATAAAGGTTTAATGTTCAGCAGCTAAATTTCATTCCTTCAGAAATACAAAGGACTTATATTTTGCACCATTTTTGTGCCAGCAAAAGAACCCCTTTATCAGACCTTACCTTCAGTCCCAGTGAAAGGCAGCCCCAGCATTGACGGAGAGTGAACGGAGCTCCATTCATTTCTGTACTGGTGATCTTGGCGAATCTTGCGAGAAGACACGAGTGTGGAAAATTCAGAAAAAGAAAGAAAAAAAGAAAAACACAAAATGTTCACACAAGTGCAAAAACACACTTGGAAAATTACAAGTACACTGGGGAGGTTCATAAAAAGAGTGTCCCCTACCTGGCTGTCATGATCTCACCTGGAAGTGTTCTGCCCATTGACGCTATATTCACTGAGCACAATGGCATGAAGTTTCAAATGCCGGCAATGATAACAAAAAAGTGGAATGGGAGATCTATTGATGGCTTGGCCCATCAATAAAAAAGTATGCCTTATTGACAATGCATGATCGCAAAAGGACAACTTCGTCTGGTATGTGTGCCCTTTCACAATCATTAGGTGCTGTTGTGACACCATATTTGATGCATCTGATAAAGTCCTTTACCAGACAACCCACCATTAAATGTTCTTTTGCTGGCATATTTTAAAACATCTTTATGCCAGCAAAAGAACCCCCCACTACCAGACCTATCTGCTAGCATAAATGAGGCATCCCTGGCAGTAACGGAGCATGAACAGAGCTCCATTTACTTCTTGGGTTTAGATCTCATTGATTCTCATGAGAAGATGCTAGCATGACATATTCAAAAATAAAAGCAAAATAAACACATAAAACATTAAGAAAATCACAGTAACACACTTTAAAAATCCTAAGTACATGGGGGTGGGGTGTCATAAAAAGAGCATCCCCTACCTGGCTGTCCCAATCTCACCAGGAAGTATTCTGGCAACTGATGCAGTGTGCACTGAGCACAATGGCACAAAGTTTCAAATGCCGGCAAAAAAGCGCCATGGCAGATCTATTGACAGCTTGGCTCATCAATAAAAAGGAACAGGTCTTCAACAATATATGATTGCGAAAGGGCGATTTTGTCTGGTATGTGCGACCTTTCATGATCATTAAGTGTAATTATGATGGCATATTTGCCCGGTCTGATAAAGTCCACAGACAACAGAAAGTGAAAGCAAAATTGTGGTATATCAGTGCGCCAGGCTTAGGCATTAGTTGATTGACGTAGGAGCTAGCAGAAAGTTAAACTGGAATCAAACTGAAGTTTAAACAGAAGTGGAGAAGGAAGAAGGTAAGGCAGAGAGACAAGAAGGCCAACAAGAAGGAGCCAAAGGAAGGAGCCAGATGCAAGAAAAATAGTGAGAGTGTGAGGCTCAATCTGTGGAAGTACAATTTGGGGATTAGGAATTTTTGGGGGGGATTAGGAATTTTTTATTGGAATAAGACCATTCTAAAAAATACACCCAACTGCAAAAGGCCGTAACAATAATGCAAAAAATAATAATAATTGTTTCCCTCTTTTCTTACTAATACAAAAATAAAACTATCTATCCTAACACTAATACATTTTTCCTCTTAATCTAAATGCACTATAATCACATTATATTTACACATTACAATTATACCTATTTGGAAAAGAAAAAAATCAATAAAAGATTAATAAAAAATAATGCAAAATAATACTGCCAAACAGACCTCTGCAAAGAACTACTTACATAAAACTTGAGCAGAAGACAAGTGTAAGACCTATATTCTCAGGGACTGTGATTAGATAGGCTTAGAGGAATCTGTTTATTCATTATTTGTCTTCCGTATTGCTCAACTGGGACTCGCAATGGAGGTCTGTACTCCTGGTAAGTTGGGTGCTACAGGATGATGTGATTAGTTTTCCTCCCACCAGCAAGCAACAGTGTGATGAAGAGTTGTTTCATGGCCCCACAGCTGGCCTTCACTCTTCCTAGTATCACTCACTGGTGGAGGTGAGGGGCTGGTCACATCATCCTGCGGTGCCCCAATTTCCAAAAGCACAGAATTCTGTCACTCTGTATTGCTGACTGGCTTTTAAGATGTGTTTCAGGGATCAGATGGGGAGATAAAGCATAGCCCTGACACTGAGGCTACGCATATGGTGATGATGCTGGATCTTGGCGTATTTTTAAAACATTTTGTGATAAAATTGTGAACTCTAATAAAAAAGTGGGGTTTGTTTTTTATTTTAAATTGACTGAGTAATTAATTGAAACTGAAATAACCCACTGCCTTTGGACCAGTAAACTAGCAAACCTTTTTAAAAAGTTGCAGTTATGGATTGTCCACCTCATGTCTAAGGTCTTTCCACTCTAACAAAAAGTGGATTCATTTTTGAAATACAAATGTTGGAGGCTGGGTTGGAAGAACCAGTCAACAAATAGAAGCATCCATGTGATGGAGAAATTCCGGGGCGGGGTGGGAACAGGAGTAAGTGAACAATTGCAAATATGAACTTTGGCCAATATTCATCCCCCTCATGTGACAGGCTAGTCTATGAAAATGGAAGGATTTTTCTTCTACTTTCTGTGACTTAAGTAATTAGGTAGCTCAAATGAACCTCACCCCCTCCACACACACACACACAAAAGTGCATGATTTTACCTCCTTTAACGTATCGGTTTAAACCATACTGTATAGTGTATCGCTTCCCATTAAACGCCTGCCTCAGTGAACACAAGCTATTTCACAGAGATGGAAGACTTAATAACCATGCCTAAAGGGAAGTTATTATTGGAAAGAAATATCAGGCATATAAGTTGTGGCAAATGTGTGGAGGATATCAGGTCTGGGAATTCACACCATCGGGTTATGATTCAGACTGGTAGGCAGCAGAGGAAAATACATTAGGGTGCCATGGTTCATAATCTTATTGTTTAACACGCATGCAATATTAGCTGCATCTACTAGAGCAGGCAGAAAGAAAGCATGAATCAGATCTAATTTTGTTTGTTATTGTAGTGCTTAGAGGGAGCCCAACCAAATAGAGACTCTCATAATATTCTGTTTTGACAGAAAAGATGGACCACAGGTACACAGATATCTGAAGAATTGTTGTAATTCAGATACGGTATGTTCATATTTTGAAGGCTATTTGTATGTCCTACAGACTCAAAGCACTTCCTCTATTGTTATGTCTTTCAGTTTGAATGGAAGTTAGGGATGCTTGAGAAATTTGATCTTTGGGCTTTCTGGTGCAAAGCAGACCTGATTAATATCTCCAGGACTAAGGTGCTAAATGGAATATAATTATTCTTTGGGTCCTCCCAATTTTCCATTGCAGTTCTTGGCACCCCAAAAAATGTAGAGAAATGCACATCATAGCACATATTTCAGACAACAATGTTTTGAGAAAGGTATCCATTTAGATAACATGCATTTATAAATGTGTATTTTGTGAGAAGATGCATTCAAAATATGGTTTTTGATATGTATTTCTATATGAGTGCTTGTGCCAATTTTTAAATAAACAGGGCTTTTGCTCCATTTCCCCCCCAGGCAGTCCTCATGACCCCCAGGGCAAAGACAGAGCTAAGACGGAAGTGGAGGGGATGGAATACAGTCTGTTACAGCATTAAAAAAAAAACTTTTATATGTGTTCCAGCTGGGGGGAAATGGATTGGGCCCTGCATGGCTTCAGGAGCCCATTCTGGCATGCTGGCCCATTGCTGCAGCTGCCCTCTGCCATGCTCTTCCATAGCCAGGAAGAGGGACCATAGCATGTGACTAAGGCTGATCACACACAGGGGGCCTTGCTCACATGCTTCTGGCCTGCTTATTGATGTCTGAGAGTGGGATGCGGGCCACAGTGGAGGCTGTCGTGGTGGGCCAGCAAGCCCATCAGGGGTCTGGCCCATTTCGTGGAGGTAACAGGGGAGGAATGGGCCTGATCTGTGGGCACGGGAGCTGGCATATCCTGGCCTATGTAGATGAGCCCTTGGTGGAATTATACTTTTGCAACAAGATCTACCTGACCTCTGGACCATCTTGTGTCTCTTAATTTCCTCTGGTTTGCCCTCTTCTTACCTGAAGTGTTGGGCATGCTTTAGAGCCCCACTCATGCGCCAAAGACTATATTAATATTTGGGGAATTATTGCTCAAGTGGAAGGCTGTCAGAGGCAGTTAATTTCAGGATCTTTTCACCTATGTATATCAGTTCTAAGTGCAGAGAATTCCAGGTTATAGTGAAATAAAATGTTTTTATTAGAAATAGTACAAAAAGCATTCACACTCACAAGAACACACACAAGGCTATCGAAGAGTTAAGGCAGAAGGGCTGGATAAAGGAACAGATTTGGGAAATAGTGTACCAGTCTTGAAGAGCAATGAAATGCTCAGACCAAAGTCTGAGGGTGGCACCGGAAGTTCTGATCTGGAGGCGCTCTGAGAAAGAGAGTGACCAGGTCTCATTCACTGTGGCACAAATTTCTATTGTTAGGGGCTAAAATTTATACCCTATTTCATATCCTGAAGGGGGTACTTTGGCTTAGGACAGAGCTTAGATGGGTTTCCCACCGAATAGACAAGGAAACTGAAACTTGGCTGATTGCTGTTAATGGCTGGGTGATAGGAAATGATGGGTGTATGATATCCTTGCATTGTAGGACAGGAGGGACTTCCCAGGGATAGTTCCTGGGAATTTGGGCTGGAATGGTGTGATGAACAGTAAGGTGAATGAATGGGAGGCGTTGTTCAGTTGAGTCCTGTTCATGACAGTGACTGGAGCAGAGAGCTCCATGTGTGGTGTATGAGTGAGGTTTGAAATGAGATATTTTATGTGCAAACGTTAATAGTTTGAATGAGAAGATTAATTGGAGAAAGAGTCTGAGGGATAAGGAAGAATATTATAGAGATTTAAGAACTGTTAAAGCACAAGATTCCATGTTACTGTGTGTTTTATTCCCCTTTAATAAAGTTCCCCAATATTGTTTGTTCAACTACAGACTCTGGTCCATTCCTTCAAACTATAAAATAGAAAAGGCAGGCTACCATAAAACACACACCACACGTTTAAAGAAAAAGGTGTATCCTTGGTTCATAAAGAAGGAGCTAAGGGAACCATAGGAATTGAGGTGGAAATAACAGAGGGTAAAGAGGCAGCCAGGCTGAACCCTGAAGTAAAGTGGGGCTACTGGCACTTTGAAGTTTGCTCTCAACCACCTTGTGTTGAGACTTCACATAATATTGTAGGGTGGCATTGTCAAGGACAATGGTTTCTGTAGTCCCTGAAAGTAAATTTGCACTCTGGGTAAATTTAGGCTTGGCTTGACTTTCAAGATAGGCCTGTTGACTTTCAAAGGTTAGACAAAATGTAAACATTACATTAGTCAGAGAGCTTCTCAGCAAGGCAGCTGTGTTATCTCATTTGGATGGCAGCCAAGTTGCGAAGGTCCCACCAACAGCCTGTGAGAAGCTCTTACATTATGGTTTTCTCTGTTATCTGCTGTACTCTGTATGTGAAGCTGTTTCTCTCTGTGCAGATGAGAGAGACACAGACAATGAGTGTGATGTACCAAGCACACACGCTCACATGCAATCAATAAATTGCTTTATTGAGATGGATTCATGTGTCAGAAACATAGAACAAAGCCGAAACTGAGTACAGCAAGTACAACCCCCCAAATAAACCCCTAGGCGTGAGAAAAGTATTCAGGGAGTGAAAATGCCTCCCTCTCAAGACGGCTGGCACCTGGACGCCTTGACCTTGAGCCGCTGGTGAGAGAAACGTTCCCAGGCCAACAAGGCGGGCTGGCCTCTCTCCAAAACTCCAGAGGCCCAGACAAGGAGAACAGCCTCATGTCAGGCTCATCCATGAATTCCACTCCAACACCCAGAATTCAGGGATGAGCCTGACAGTGAGAGATGATTTCTATTCTGTAGTTAGATGGCTGCATGTTCTGATGCTGCCAGTATGTAATCTGTTTTGTAGTGAACTAGAACTTTAAAATAAACTGAAAAAGCTTATTTTTGCCTGTCTCCAGGTTTTGCTCACCTGGATATGATTGGGAGCTACTGACTATCTCACTTCTGCTGTTCTGCTATTGTTCCCTTGAGCATGTACAGATTGCCCAGAGGGACTGCCTATCCTGACAGGCATTTGGTGTGAAGTGTCACAGTCACTTGATTGTTTGTGTGGTGTGACTCATTGTTGCAGGGCCCAAGAAGGAATTAGCACATACTTCCTTAATGGTTTTGTCTACTAAGGAGCTTCTGCTCAATCCTAGCTGGGGTGTGCTTGCTTCTAAGACAACTTCCCAGGTCCTTGTGACCCCTATCTGACTGCCTTTTGGATCCCTGTGGTCTACTTGACCCATTTGAAGTGTCCAATATTTCTAATTATGAGATATTATAGGGAGGGGATAGTAGGGCATGCTAACACTCTGATCCTCATTGAGCTTTACTCTGAACTTTTGTCTCATCTCGGACTGCTATTCACAAAACTACTAGTCCTGACACACTGCTGTACCCACAGCGGAAGTGATGTGGGTTATTGTTTTGCTTACCAGAATGTGCTAAAACAGCAGCATTTCAGAGTGGTTTTGGAGGGCAGGGAAAATGGTGGACACCAAAAAATTGCAGTTCACTGTGTCATATGGGGAGAGCTTTTTCTTCCAGTGATGACCAGGCTATTTGAAGAGGGGTAATAGTGGCAGTTCTTCTGCCACCCTCACCAGAGATGGCAGCAAGATTTTTTTAAAAAAGAAGAATAAAATGGGTGATGGTATATCAAAGAGTAATCCATGTTCAAAACAAAAATTTAGCCAACGGAGGACACAAAATCTTCCTCTCGGGTAGATCCCAGAGGGTGAGGCTCGGGGACAGCTGCTCTATCAGAATAGAGCTTAACTGTGGCGTTCCTCAGGGTGGCATCCTGTCCCCGATGCTATTTAACATCTATATGAAGCCGCTGGGAGAGATCATTCGGAGGCATGGAGTGCGTTGTCATCAGTATGCTGATGACACCCAGATATACTTCTCCATGTCTCGGTCATCAGCTTCGACTTCAGATGGCATCTCTCCTCTCAATGATTGTCTTAAAGCAGTAATGGACTGGATGAGGAAAAACAAATTGAGACTGAATCCAGACAAAATGGAGGTACTAACAGTTACAGGCCCGAAACCAGGTCTGGGAATACAACTTCCAGTCCTGGATGGAACTACACTCTCCTCCAAAGACTGTGTTTGCAGTCTGGGGGTGCTCCTGGACCCGACACTCCAGATGTCTAATCAGGTAAATGCAACGGTCAGGAGCACCTGTTATCAACTTCGGCTGATACGCCAGCTGCGCCCTTTCCTGGAAACTATGGACCTCGAAACTGTGGTACATGCACTGGTAACCTCCCGTCTGGATTTCTGTAATGCGCTCTACATGGGGCTACCCTTGTGCTTAACTCGGAAACTTCAACTAGTTCAGAACATGGCAGCCAGGTTGATTTCTAGTGTTTCCAGAAGAGAGCATATAACACCTGTGCTAAAAGCTCTCCACTGGCTGCCTATTCATTTCCGGGCACAGTACAAGGTGTTGGTTATAACATTTAAAGCCCTGCATGGTTTGGGTCCAACTTATCTCCGGGACCGCCTCCTTCCGTACGACCCTCCCCGCGCACTTCGGTCCTCTGGGAGGAATCTGTTACAGCCTATGAAAACAAGGCTGTCGGTGACGTCCCAGAGGGCCTTCTCCGCTGCTGCTCCCAGATTATGGAATGGCCTGCCGGACGAGATCCATCTTATTAACACCTTAGACAGCTTTAAAAAAGCTGTCAAGACGGATCTTTTCTGGCAGGCCTTTCCTGAATAACTATCCCGGCCCAAGACTCGGCTGTCCTCCCTGAGCTGTAATCAGATTTAAAAAAATAAATAAATTATTGTATGTTTTAATTTTTTTTCTAATTTATATATTTTTAATTTACTGTATGTTTTTAATCTTTTATAGTTTAATATTATTTTAAGGGGGGTGGGCTAGGGTACTGGGACTATGGAGTTTTTATATTGTAAGCCGCCCCGATTGTGTTGCAGAGGGGCAGGATAGAAATAAAATTTTATTATTATTATTATTATTATAAAATGAATGTAATTCCAACAAAAGAGACTACTTGTTTTTAAACATGTGGAAACAAAAGCAATTCCCTAGTGGAAAAATAAAAATTCTTAAATACCCAATTTATTTCAGAACAATGTTATGTCAAGGCAAAAATTCATATCACCAAAATGGCATTTTAAACATGTGTGTTACTTACTGAGTGCCGCTTTTGGTTGCCATGGAGAGACTATTTGAAAACAGCCAGCCAATGGCAGGCAGGCCTCCCCTGACCCTTAAAAAAAATTATTAAGAATTTTATAATATAGTAAAACTACAGAAATTAAGAAAAGAAAAGAAATAAGAGAAGAAAAAGGTGGGGTGGGGGAAAGGTGACTTCTGGTCTTCCTTTATATACATCTCTCTTTAACAAATACAGCCTATACTCTTCCTGCAATATACTATTGTTTCTAATCATCAGAACCCAATGTTTCCAAGCCATTTTCTTTCTTTCGTTCTTTCTTTCTTTCTTTCTTTCTTTCTTTTTTTTTTTCAAAAAGTCTAAAAGAGGTTTCCAGTCTTTAAGGAATGTCACTAAGGATGCTTCTCTAATCAAACCTGATCATTTATTCATTTCTGCTAAATCAGTCAATTTCAACAGCCATTCCTCCACAGTAGGTAGTGCTTCATTCTTCCATCTTTGTGCATACAACAATTGTCCTGCCATGGTGATATGTTGTCTGAATTAGAAACATCATTTTAGGCAAAACATTCATTCTTGCCACTGAAATTCTCCTCAACAGTAACAAATTTAATTTCTCCCATCTTAATATGCCCTTAGTTTGATTCCACGTCTTAACATAGTTATTCTGTAACAACATATGATTTATATTCATCATAGTAATACCCAAGTATTTAACTTTCTTCTCAGTTTTAAAACCTGTTTTGTCCATCAACTCTACTTGATATTTTGTATTCATATTTTTGTTAACATCATTGTCTTTTGATTATTAATCTTAAAACCTGGCAGTTCATCAAAGCCTCTTATTTTTTTCCATTAACACTTCTAACTTTCCAAAGGCTTTTCCATAACAATCACCAAATAATCAGCAAATGCCCTTAACTTGTAAGTTTCTTTTTAAATCTTTATTCCCAAGATTCTTTCATCTTACGTTATATCTCTATTCAATATCTTGAGAACTAAAACAAACAACAATGGAGACAGTGGACATTGAATCTTACAAGGTTTTGTCAACTCTCCATTAACAAGTATTTGTGTTTTCTGTGTAATATAAATCAATTTAACCCAAATAATAAAATTATCTCAAAAATTAATGTCTTCCAACACTCTGAACAGAAAAGTCCAATTCAAGTTATCAAAAGCTTTTTCTGCATCTAAGAAGAACAATGCAGCTTGCTTCTTATTATGCCGTTCTAAATATTATGCTGTTCTAGATATCTAGATAGATATTCAAAACATTTCTGATATTATCCCACAATTGTCTTTTGAGTGAAAACCCACACTAGTCTCCATAAATAAAACCTTGCAAAATTATTTTCACTCTTTCAGCCAAAATCATTGTAAACAAGTTATAGACATTATTCAATAATTATATTGCTCTATAGTTTTTGTTAGTGTCAAATATTGATCCTCTTTTAGTATTAATGATATATTAGCCTCTTTCCAAGTATCAGAAATCTTATCATTCTGTAAGATAGCATTCATCATTTGTTGCAAAGGCAACAGCAAGTCATCTTCAAAACATCTGTAATAAAGAGCTGGAAAGTCATCTGGCCCAAGTGGTCTTTCCAGTTTTACTCTTTTTGATAACATCACAAAGCTCCCTTGCTGTTATAGAGACATTCACAATCTGTCTTTGGTATTCAGTAATCTTTGGTAAATTCTGCTTACTTAAATAGCCATGTACTTTCTCCAAAGAAATATCTTGCCATTTATATAGAGAATAATAGCATTGGTAAAACACCTTTTGTGTATTTAAAGCACCTGTTATTATAGCATTTCCCTCTTGTTACTTCAATATCACTTTCTTTTTCTTTTCTCAACTTTTTTGCTAACCACTTTCCCAGTTTATTTGCAAATTCATTTTTTGTTTAACCTAATTAATCTTTCTTTTTATCTCTCACTGTTAGCATAGATAACTGTAAAATCTTAATTTGATTCATAATAGATGTTTTTCATGGAGACCTCATTAACTCTTCTTCTTTTCTTTTTATCTCATCCAGAATCTCGTTCATCTTTTCTTGTTGCCTCTAAGTTCAGAGCTATGATGAATAAAACACCCTCTCACCCTCTCATAAAAACTTTACTTGCATCCCATACTATTCTAACATTTGTACCTTTGCTTCACTTATCCTCAAAAATTGTTTTCTTTTCTTTTTACAGTCCTCCACTACCTTTTCAGCCTGCCACAATGTTTCATTCAGTCTCCATCTAAAACCACTTTTATTTTCTTAAAAAAAAAAAAAAACTAAAGCCACTGGATTGTGATCTCAGAAGGTTTTTGGCTCCACCTTATGAACCTTAGTAGCAAAAATTTTAGAAGTCCAAATCATATCTATTCCTGAGAAAGATCAATGTCTCTCAGAAACGCAAGTCATCTAGCATCACCGTTTTTTCATCTTTATATATCAAGAAGTTCCAAATTGTTCATTAATTCAAAGAAAAACTTTAATTTTGAAATTTTAATATTTTTCTCAAATGTTCTTTTGGGGGAGAAACCACTCCATTCCAATCATCCATAATGCACCCCTGTTGACCTTTCTGTTGGCAAGTGCTCATTTTGCACACCCACCTTGGGGTGAGTAACCATGCCCACAAAGCTAAATATGCAAGACAAGCCATGCTGGCTCAGACCAATGCCCTATCCAGTTCCACAATATTTTTCCTTAGTGGCCAACCAATAGCCTATGGGAAGCCTGTCGGCAGTTCACAAGGACAACTACACCCTCCATTTTGCCTTCCCTCTTTCTCCTGTTCCCATGCCCCATTTGAGCAGCCAGAAGTGATCATAAGGCACATACAGCCTCTCTGTCAATTAATCTGTACAGAGTTTTGGCACATGATAAAGTAGTTGTGTGACTGCATCATCACACGATCAGCAGACTATCTTTGTAATTCCTTAAATTTTAGGATGGATTTAATTGTAAATAAGCACTGTGGTACCTTTTCCACAATACAACATATATAGAGGACTGACCTGGCATGCCCTTAAAATGGCTTCATATTATGAACTCCATATTATAAAATGTTCATAATATTACTGACCCAAAATTGAGATATATCCTGTTCTCACCCCTGGTTTGAAAGCTAGAGAACAGTATGTTTAATTTTACACTCTAGCTGAAGTGATACACACCATCAGCTGAAGGACCAAGGGTCACAAATGAGGTTTTACTATCTTGTCCCCAGAAAGAACACTATGGCAAGAGGTAGGCCAGTCTGGTCTTGTCCACTGGCAGAAGAAGGAGAAATGGCAGGAAGTTTACTTCTGTCCTCTCTGCTGGAAAGAACACTCACCCCCAGCTGCTCCAGGACTTTCAGAACTGAAGAGAAACACATTCAGGGGATCTTTACTAGCAAACAAACTAAAGAGTATGGTGCATGTGTATGTGTGACAGTCTATTGTCAAAATGGTTTCAGAACTATTCAATCAAAAGGTAGCATATATTTCTTCTAAATCTGGGTGGAGAACTTGTGGCCCTCCAAATGTTGGACTACAATTCCCATCAGGCCCACCCAGCATAACCTCTGTTGAGATATTATGAGAGTTGGGAGTCCAACATCTGGTAGGGCACAAGTTTCCCATCCCTCTCTTAATTACAAGTTCTCAACAGGCTTGTTCAGCCAACATATTCATGAGGAAGGAAGGAAGGAAGGAAGGAAGGAAGGAAGGAAGGAAGTTGAGAAAGAAAGAGAAAGAGCAAAATTGTATCCACTGCTTCTGCTTCAAGTTTCCATGTGGATCATTTCTGTTTTTGAAGGGAGCTTGTGCCATATAAAAATGCAGGATAGAGATGATCAGGGATTTTTGTTTGTTTTTTCATTGTAAGCATGTGAACCATTTCAAGCTTGAGATGAATACAGGGAGGCTGGTGGTAGATGCAAGCTATTGGAAAATGTGGTGTTACCCTAAGGGTATTAAGGACCCTCTAAATATTGATATCAATTTGGGAAATTAATATACTCAGCTTGGTAATACAAAAGGAGGGCAACAAAGCATGACTTTTTCACTCACGTATACTGGTACTCAAGGAAAGACATTAAGCTAGATAGTTTAATTAATTAATCTTTAATTAATTAATCCCTGTATTAATTAATCTTTATTTGAGAAAGAAATAATAACAATGTTCATACACACATTCAGGCTTTAAGTATTCATGCAAGCCTAGTGAATAAAGTAGGAAGGACTGGAATAGAGGAATAGAATAAGGGGAATTATTTTCAGAGGATACAACACCTGTCTTGTAGAGCAGAGATTCCTGCAGCAACAGAGGCTCAGAGTTGCGCTGAGGGTCTATCAGCAAACTGGCAGCATGGATGTAGGAGGAGGAGCTGAAGACAATTTGGTATTGTTTTGAAAGGGTTTTTTTATCCAATAATTCCCTTCAGGGGATGGGATTTAGAGTGAAAGATAATGCTTCTTGGAGGTTCTCAAGATAAGACAATGGACACTCCAGATACGTTAATGACCCTTAATGTGTTGATACTTTGGAACTGAATGGAGGAAGGAACCCTCTTTGGGGGAGGGAGTAGAGGTAAGATACCCTTTACAAACTTGAATATCTCAGTTTAGGTTGATGGGATTAGCCTAAAACAAGTTGCCCTATGGTTACCTTCCTTTGGAATTTGGGCTGGTCCCTCCCTAGTGCATACCTGACTGAGTCTCAGTGCTAGTCTTTGGGATTCCTGGTTCTTGGGAGACCCTAGTTTACTGGCCACACTCTAGGAAGGCCAGAGTTGACCAAATTATTAAATGTTGCCAATTATTCCAGATACGGGGCAGGGGCTGTCAAGGTAGGCAACAGTAGGAAGAGACTGATAGAGGATGTAGAAGTGGAGGAATCTCACACTATTCCTTGATGTCTAGGAGAAGCAATGTCTTATGGAAGCAAAGGAAAGTAAGAATGACATTACAAACCCTTCTCTTGCTTCTTGGGAATTTAGTGAGGTAAGGATGGTAAGTTATACATGTGGATTCTAGAGACCACCTACTACATACTCCCCTCATATAACCTTTTTTTCCACCTTTACATAGATACACAGAATATTCACATAGGAATACTCAGAAACACTTTCTTTGCTCCTGGGTGATATGTGTGAAGGTTTTGTTTCTGAGTGGCTGTTTGAAAATAATTTCAAAACCTGCTTGTAGTCAAAAGGTAATAGATGGTGCATTTTCTTATATTAATTGTTATAGCATCATTATCATCATAAAAAAATAAAAATTTATGTGTACTATTTCATAGACTTTTCCATAGATAAGGGACTGTATCCTGTTATTTTATCCATCCATAGCAATCTCTTGAGGTTTTATGACCAAGTCCTAACCCAATAATGTAACCACTATGTCACACCTTGTTCTAGAGAAGGTCGTAGCTGTTCAAAGTTCTTTCAGATGTACAATAACTTCTAAATATGCATAAGCAACAGAAGTGGGAAATAAAGGAAAAATGAAGCACACTCTTTCTTTTTCTTTTCTTTTTTTTTTTACAAAACTCAAATAGGTTTCTGAAGAACCTCTTGCATTAACCAGCCCATTTAATCTGCATTTCAAAAGATGCCCTTAACAGTTTTCACCAGCAGGGATAACAGATATTGTTCAAAGTTGATTTTATTGAATTAAATTTTATGGCAAGGGAAGAAAGAGATTGAGAAACAAAACAAAAATCAGACACAGTGCATGACGTGGAAACTAGTTACACACAATTATAATACAGTAGGACTCCTGTATCCACCTGTTCATTATCCACTGATTCAATTATCCACAGGACACAAAACTGCACACTTTCCATAGAGTCTTCCTAGAAAATGTGTCCTCTCTAGCCATTTTCTATGTACTCCAAGGCAACTCTATTTTAAACTGGAAGTCCCACTGTTTTCAATGGTGTTCACTATTAAACACAGTTTTCAGTATCCACACACTCCCCCCAAACCAATCCCCACCAGAAATGTGGGTCCTACTGTACTATAAGCATGGATAGAAATATCATGCCCCATGAGTCTGATGAGGGTATGGAATCAGAGGAGGAGGAGGATGTGGCAGGAAACGGCCCTATGGACCCTGGCACAGGTTTATGTACACCTGTGCCAGCAGGGAACCCTGCCAGCCCAGAGGCTTGAGCAGAGGAAGAGCCTGGCCCTAGAGGGTTGGCACCAGTCACAGCAGAGAGTCCTGCCAATTCAGATAAGGATGATGAAGAAGAGACGAACTTCCTCCACCATCAAACAGCCAAAAGCGATCTTAAGAGGAAGCTCAAAGGAAATCACTGAGACTTTATGAGAAACACCTGCTTGTCAAGAAGCACCTGGCAAAGCCATACGCTTTGGGGAAATGTGGAGGCTTTGTCAGAGATCAACTGATCTTCTTGGAGAAAGCTTCCTTGATTTGTGTTGCCTTGACTCGTGTTGCCTTGACTCATGTTTAGACCTTGGACTGTTCCTGACTACACTGTTGCCTGACCCTGTGGACCCACAAACCTACTTCTGGACTACACTGCCTTCTGTAAGCTTTGACCCTTGGACTGTATTCTGGACTCTTCTCTGTGTGCTTTCCTGCTGATTTTGCTGCTGCTCAAGAAACTGAACTTGCTTGTTTCAAATCTTACCTGACTCCACTTAATTGACTTTGCTATCACTGAGAGTTGGTCACTTTCCAGGTCTTTTGAGCTTTATCTTGGTCAAACTCCCAAACTGTGTATTAATTGCCAGTAACTGGCTGCTTTCTTAGACAGGAAAACAAGACAATTTGGGGGAAAGAAAGTACAGTCGCCCTTCCCATTCTCAGGGATTAGAGGCGGAGCACCACCGCAAAAGTGAAAAAACTGAGAATAAATTAAGCACTGCCCCAAATATGCTGTATTGTCCTCTCCCACCAACAGCACCGCCAGAACCTCCCTTTCCTACCTTTTCACAATGCCTAAGCCAATTTACAAAGTCCCTCTGCCTCCCTCCACTCCAAATTAACTGTTAGTAGCAGCAGTTGCTGCCATGGCAACCAACAAGACCGCATCTCTCTCTATCCTCCTATCCTTGCAATAAAACCACTCCATGTCTGATGCTGTCCTGACTCCCAAGTCGACCTGCACCACCTTAATAAATTTATTCTACCTCATCTCCTCCCAAACCAAAGCAAAAAGCACAATCACCACTGCCATTGCCACTGCAACAGTTCTCGGACACAAAAAACTTTCCCACCCTCACTTCCCCTCCACCCCCTGCCTGGCCAGCAACAGCACCCCACATCTTGTGCTCACCTGGAATCCAAACCGGTATGAATTGTGCACCATGATCTGGAGCTAAACATTGCTATGCCACCTTAAAACTCCATTGTCATTAAAATGTGGGAAAGGGAGAAACAGGCAATGTTGTTGGCTGGAGTGGAGGAAGAGAAGGGACAGGATGAGGATGGGGTGAGGGTGGGCCTAGTCTTCCCAGGAGGCGAAGGGACTTTGCAAATCTTGCAGAATCATGGTGGTGCAGAGGTTGTGGTTTTTGCAGACAGAAAGAGGCGGATGAGAAGGGGGACAAGTTCTTACAATAACAATATTGTTGACATATTCCAGCAGTAGCTACAAACCACGGATCGGAAAGACGTGAATGGGAATGGACAACTATATAGTGTCTATGTCAAGGGAAGTAATAGTGCCACTCTATTCTGCTTTGGTCAGACCTCACCTGGAATACTGTGTCCAGTTCTGGGCATCACAATTCAGGAATGATATTGAGAAGGTGGAACGTGTCCAGAGGAGGGTGACCAGGATGGTGGGAGGTCTGGAAGCCATGCCCTTTGAGGAGCAGCTTAGGGAGCTGGGTATGTTTAGTCTGGAGAAGAGAAGGTTAAGAGATGACACGATAGGCATGTTTAAATATTTGAAGGGATGTGATACTGAGGATGGAGCAAGCTTGTTTTCTGCTGTTCCAAAGACTAGGACACGGAGCAATGGGTTCAAACTACAGGAAGAACTTCCTGTCAGCAAGAGCTGTTCAGAAGTGGAATCCACTGCCTCCCAGTGTAGTGGAGTCTCCTTTTTTGGAGCTTTTTAAAGAGGCTGGATGACCATCTGTTGGGAATGCTTTGATTGTGTATTCCTGCATGGCAGGGGGTTGGGCTGGATGGCCCTTGTGGTCTCTTCCAACTCTATGATTCTATGATTCTAGTGTCAGGATCGGTCTCTGATGGTGCCTAATCTTGGCATTTTTTGTTATTGGTCTGTAACCTTAATGCTCAGTGTGTTTTGTTTTTTCTGATACTTGCCAACAAATGTTTTTTGCCAGCTGTGGAGGGAGGTGGTAACAGTTTAGATTGATTTGGAGAAAGAAAAGAATATAGCTGCAAAAGCAACCTGGGAAAGGGGGGCCGGACGGTGTAAGGGAATATCATGTCAGGGGATGATGGTTAGCCAATGGTATTTGAGCCCACCAGATTTTAGGTTGTAATATGCTTTTAATATTGTGGGTAGCAGTGAGTTTCCATTCTCAGCAACAACCTTGTAGGATATGCTTCTTGGATTTCTGTGCCAATAAAGTTTTCTGACCACTCTGAAATTGTTGGTCACTGAGTCTGGAAATGCAAGTACATGACAGGTAGCTATTAGGGAATCATCTACAGGTTTTGACAACAAATATATAATTATCTGAAAAGATACGTATGTATCTTTGTGGGATACAAATAAACAACACACACACACACACGTACGGAGATCCATGATAGAAGGAGAAAATCAGAATCTCATAGTCTAATTAGTCATGAACATTTTAGCCATCTAATTTTGGCAACATTTAAGGCATGTTTTGAATTTACATATCACCCACAAATGGTACCCTTTGCACCTATAAACTGGGCATATGAGGAACATGGCATTTTCAGCTGCTTTCCTTATTTTAAATTAATCTGGAATATCAATAAGTACAGTTATGAAACAGAAGGTGGGAGATTTCTGTCTTGGAGAGATTTGAGGAATATTTCTGAATGAGTCTATTCAAAGGTAGTCTTGTAGACATTTTTAAAGAACTGTTCCTAATTACAAGCTGTAGTGGGATGCTTAATATCTTTCCCAGCCAGACTCCTTGACCTGAAGACACTAGTGAAGATTAAAATTCAGCTGGGAATTAATTTTTGTGTGGATCAGAACTTTAATGTGACTTAGTCAGACGGACACTTATAAACCTAGAAGAATATTTAAAGACCCTGATTTTCCAGAAGGTGTGTCTTGCAGCTAGTAACTCCTAATTTTCACAGCTAACCCTATTCCTGCCTACTAAGCAGGCTGAGTTATTCTCTAGTTAATCAGTTTTTGTATATTGCTTTAAAGCTGGAAGATGATGCTGTGGAATCAAGATGACACTGCAGAAAAATGCTGGAAGAGGATGCTGTAGAATAAAGTGAATTCTCCAGTTCATTATATTAACTTGTACCATGTGCTGAACTAACGTCTTCTTATATGCCTATTTCTGGAGATATGAGCCAGAATGAGAAGACTGAGATTCATATCAAGCCTCAGTAAGGTCTACATTATCAAACACTTTCATATATGTTTGCTTACTATAATGAAGTAGGCAACAATGGCCCTCCAGATATTTTGGCCTACAACTCCCATCAGACAATGCCATTGTTGTCAATGTGGTAGGATCATAGGAGTTGTCCAGAAACTTCTGAAGGGTCACATCTGCCCATCCTTGACCTATTTCATCAGGAAATTCATCACCACAAAGCAGAAGATGCAGATTACTCAGTCTTACCTCAAACACAGCCCTTTCGATGAAGACAGTTCAAACATTTGACAGTGTGACAAGGAAGTTTGACATCCCATGATTTCCCAAGGAGAAAAAGTTTCTCTGGCTTTTCTTCACAAACGAAGATTCAGGAAGGAGTCATCCCGCGCTTTCTGCAAGTGCACTGATGACTGAAAAGGCCAATCCAAGATAAACATGTCCAGTTGCAGAAAGCACAGCAGAAGGTCTCCTTGGGTGATGTTTCCGGGTTGTGATTTTTTTCTGCGTTGTCGTTTCTCTTCAAGACTTGTTCAGCGTGAGCTCTCAAATAAGACTGCAGCCCTGTGGATAGTGCATCTCCATGCCTCTCAATATGAGGCCAGGGCGGACCATTGTTGGTGGTCAGTTTGGCCGAGCCTGAGATGTTGTTTCAGGGAGTCCTTGTATTGTTTTTTTGGAGCGCCCCTCTTACGCTGACCTGTGGCGAGTTTACCGTAGAGTACTATTTTGGGGAGGTAATGGTCCTCCATCCTAGAAATGTGCCCTGCCCAGCTCAGCTGTGTTCTCAATACCATGGTCTCAATGCTGGTGATCCCTGCTTGCTCAAAGACAGCAACATTCATCACATAGTCAGTCCAGTGTATATTTAGGATTGTGTGTATACAGTGCTGATTAAAGCATTCAAGGAGTCGTAAGTGTTGGCAATAGGTGACCCATGTTTCAGATCCATAAAAGAGAATAGACAGTACAATGGCTCTATATACACTAATTTTTGTGCTTCGCATCAGGTGTTTATTACTCCAGACTCTTTTGTAAAGTCTTCCAAATGCGCTATATGCCTTTGCTAATCTGTGTTCAATCTCTTTGTCAGTCTTGGCATCTGAGGAGATGATGCTTCCCAGGTAGGTGAACTGCTGAACGGACTTAAGCACAGATTTGCTGATGGCAATGTGGGGATGATGGTGTTCATCCTGTGGTGAAGGCTGGTAGAGAACTTCCGTTTTCTTCAGGTTGACTTCTAGCCCAAACAGCTCTGCAGCTGTTGCGAACCAGGATGTTAGGCACTGTAGAGCTGCTTCTGTGTGGGCAACAAGGGCAGCAGCAGCAGCGAAGAGCAGCTCACGGACTAGATAGTGCAAGCTCTCAGATGGCTTAAGTTAAACAAGCTACCATCACTATGGTAATGTATATAGATGCTGTCTTCTTTTTCAAGCTCTGCTGTAGCCCTTTGGAGCATCATGCTGAAGAAGATTGTAAATAAAGTTGGAGCAAGAACACAACCTTGCTTCACTCCATTAGTTATTAGAAAGGGCTCTGAAAGAGCATTGCCATATCTGACTTGACCATGCTGGCCCTCATGTAGCAAGATAATCATTTTAAGGAATTTTGGGGGACATCCTAGTCTTTCCAGGATCTGCCACAGACCTTTTCTACTCACAGTGTCGAAGGCTTTGATGAGGTCAACAAATGTTACATTGAGTCCCTTGTTCTGCTCTCTACATTTCTCTTTCAGTTGTCTAAGGACAAATACCATATCTGTAGTACTCCTCCTATTGGCTCTGAAGCCACACTGGCTTTCAGGAAGAAGTTCTTCTGCAATAGCAGGAACTAATCTGTTCAGGAGAAAAAATAATGACTCTGAAACTGCATTCTGTAAATAGCCTTCCAGAATCCTGGAAGAAGAATCCTGGAGAAGAAATTCACAATTTTGCAAACTTTCTCCAATGGGAGGAGAAATTCTCCAACAGTGTTTCAGGGGTGTGGAGCTCACCATTAGCAATTACTTTATTTTTATTTTTATTTTGCCTAAGATACTGTGACACCGCCCCCCCCCCCCAAGAAAATACTACAGACAGTAACAATAACAACTACATTGGCAACATATCCTCCATAATTCACTGTTCTGGGAAATTGTTTGGGTAAGATGGTAGACATTGTGAAACTAATGCTACTGTAGAGGCAATTCAGTGAAAATTCTGCAGTCACTTTTTATTTTTTAAAAAAGTAGGAAGAGCAGTGAGAAAGGAGAGGAAATTTTGGGAATTTTCTTAGGATAAGAAATCTTCAGAAAAAATGTTGACAAAACTCAAAATTCATGTCCATTCTGAAAAAGACAAAGGTCCATTGGCAACGTTTGCCTGTTTGCTTAGTTAGTCAGTTATGTAGTGTATACTTAAAAAAAATGTAAATGAGCCTATGAAGCACCCCCCCAAAAAAAAACCCCACTATGGATCTGTGAGGCTTACTTCAACTGCTCACATGGAAGGGAGGAGTCAACAGCAGTGGTTTCAGTTGAGGGTGGTGTGATGAGCAGGCTCACCAGCTGAATTTACGTCACTGTTCAGCCTGGTCACCTCATCACTTATGCTGCCACCAAATAAATATCTGTGGAGACTGCAGTTCCACAGTTCTGGAACTTTATGTCAAACTTCCCCCATATCCCTTCCTTGTACTGGGGTTTGACTTAACCTGGATAGTGCTTGTAAGGGAAATAAATCATGAGGAGTCTAGAGTGGACAAACAAAACATAAAGATTGATTTATTCTGTAAACAGTGTAACAGAAATGCTTTCAACTTTGTCTTCAACTTGGTTAAATTCAATCTGGTTGCTAATCCCACTCTGTGGTGACCATTTCTCCCTCTCTTAACTGTCATGCACCTCTTTTCACTCTAGGAGACCCTTCCCATATCAGCTTCCTGCCACAGGATTGGCTCTCTTCCCATTCGCTCATCAACATTTCATCAGATGCTCATCCCATGCTCTCCACAGGTGGCTCCATTGCCAGTGGGGCAATGAATCCACTTTGGGTTTTGGTCTGAATTTTTAAAGTGATGAGCCCTGGTTCACAAATAAGCCTGCCACCTTGATAGCTTATATAAAATTTAGATGAAAACCAAGATGGATTCAGCATCCCACTGACATCAGCACCACCAGCCTCCACTGAGTCAAAAGCCGTTGGTTTCAAGAATGCAAATAGAGGGGTCCTTACCCAACAATGTCACCACCATCCTGCCTCTAGCAGAAACATTGAACAGCTACAGATGGACACAGTTCTTAGAGGAGAGGAGCCAAATGGCTTTTGGTCCCAACCAGGGCCAATGAAGAAGCCACTGCTATCCTATCTTTTCTAATACAACCAGATCTTGCTTGAGGTGGTCTTCAGTATCTCCCCAGTCAAAGGACTGTATTATCATGTTGCGTGTGCCCCATAGCTGTGCAGCTCTTTCCATTAAAAAGATGGCAGGCAACTTTATAATGGAATCCCATCATATATGTGGCAGGGCCCATTGTTGAGCAATTGCCAATATGTACGAAATATAAACCAGTAATTGAAGCTGACTGTCCCTAGTGTGGTTAATATCTCTTTAAGCCTGATCTCCTTTCAGTACACCTGAAGAGTATTTGATGGGCTGAAGGTTCTGTGTTAATTTTACTTTGTCCATGATGCTACTGCTGGTGTTTTGTAATTGTGTCTGTTAAACAATACACTTATCCTCTGCTGTGTTGGAGCCTTACCAGCATGTGAGTCTGCTTCAAAGAAACCCTGAGGATAAGACATCACATCCAGTGTAGAAAAACCATTTGCTTCTTTAGTTGGTTTCAAGTACCCAGCTTAATGTAACTCTGAAAATCCTGAATGTAACTCATTTCATTGAGGCCTGCCATTTTTCATAACTGCCTTTGTTTTTCAGTAGTTTAATTTTATAGAACAGTATTTCAAACAATATTTGTGTTCATTATTTTTTTTGGGGGGGGGGGATTTGTGTCAGGCAGTCCAAGGCTGAGTTACTGCATCTTTTAGCACAGGGGTGTACAACCACAAACTGGGCAAGGGCAATTTTTCCTTCCTGTTCCTGCCTGGCAGGCCACAGCAACACATTTGAATGCACCCAAAGTGGTGTGATGTCATTTCCGGATGCCATTTTGGCCAATTTGTTGCTGATTTCCCCCCACCCCCTTTTGTCTGTTTTGCTGAAGTTTTGGTGGGGGCAGGTTAGGGGAGCAAACTGTGATCTTTTTATGGGATTTGGGAGATTTGAGGTAGTTCAGGGGCAAAAAGTCACCCCAAAATCAGCCCAAAAAAGAATTTTAAAATGGGAGGGAACTGGTGGTTTTGAGGAGCTTCAGGCGGGGTCCTGCAGGCCACACAGAGGGGTCCCAAGGGCCACCTGAGCCTATGGGCCACATTTTGCCCACACCTGCTCTATGGGAATATAAAGTTCCACCAGATGGAACTCAGTACCTTCCCTCCCCCATGCAAAACCAACTTGTTTCCTGCCATCACTTCCCTACAAACATTTAGTAGCAGAGGACAACCACATATGGTTCAGTTATGTTTCTATAGATTGACTTGTGGTGATGACATCATCTTCTGGGACCTCCCAAAGCAGGAAACATGTGAGTTCAGTGTTCAAGGAGCATTTGTACAAGGGAGGTAGTGAATACCTTCCTCACACAGCAACCATTAAAAAAAAAAGACATAAGCAGGCATTAGTTGGACATACATCTGTGTATGTCACCACCAGGATGCCAGCCCAAGATGGGTGCTTTGGTATTAGATCCAGGAGTTATTGTACACACTTTGGGATGCCCTATGATATCCAACAGTCCTGTTCTTTAAAAAAAAATACCACTCATGGCTGAAAGACACAACCATCACAGGTTGGTTATAATAAGACTAGAGAAAGAGGCAAAGACCCAATATCTCAGGTTTTTGCACATTCTGATAGGTTTGAACTGAAGTCAGCCAGGAGGAAAATCAGTTGTACACATAGCAAATTAGCAGGCAAGCACCATCAGCTTGGGAGATGGATGGAGAACATCTCGATAGCACACTGGGGATGATATGATCACAAATCTGTGAAGCCTGCAGGAAGAACTCTGCATTCCAACTCCCTTTTCAAATCCCCAGACAATGGATTTATGTGGAAATCTGGCATTCATTTTAGTATTCTCAATTGGTCACTTTAATTGCAGGCCTGGGTATTTTTGTACTGTTTGTTTTTGGTTTTTTTACAGCTACACTGAATCATGGGATTTGTGGTTTTCAGTCAAAATTTATTCTTGCCTATGGCTATGATGCTTATAAAAGAATGGCTTGGTGTACACAGAGTATAGTAAGAAACACTGAGACTTTGGCTCCTATACAGGCATATTCCTTTGGGAAAATGTGTAGGTGGTTTGACATAAAAGATTAAATGTTCCAAAAATACCGGTGAACTCATACAAAATATTTTTTTCTGTTTTGAGAATAAGATTGCCTGTTGTGAGAATAAGGCTGCTGCCACACTGCAGAAATTATGCAGTTTGACACTGTTTTAACTGCCATGGCTCAATGCTATGGAATTCTGAGATTTTTAGTTTTGTGAGAGATTTAGCCTTCTATCTCAGAGGGGTTGTTTAGATGGTGAAAAAACTCCTCACACAATCTGAGGACACTACCTTTTGTCCCAATAGGATCCCATGTTGATTCAACATATTGTGGGAGCGGGGAGGACTCCAAATACTCAGCAAGAAAAGCCTTTGCGGCTTTTCCCATAGGTTTTTTTTTAAGCTCTGCAGGAGATGTACATTCCTGCTTGTTTGAACACTGATGTGATTTCTTGTGAAGTACTGAAAGTCTGGCACTCTTCAATTGAATGGTCAGACATGTGCAGGCATGGGCTTGCTGTCAAGTGCCTGGAAGTGCTAGCGATCGGGCACTTTTGTAAACTTTTTTAAAACTTGTACTGTCAAAAGCTAACATGGCTGTGATTCGAGATGGTCGCTGTGTTGTTTTGCATGGGGGTGGTGAGGAAGGTGAAGGAGACCCAGCAGTGCAGTGCCTGAAGATGACGAAGAGGGTGGTCACTGTGAGGAAGAGGAGAAGAGACACCTTCACCCATCTCAGCAGTAGCAGCGGTCTCTGATTCTGGCTGCAAAGGGATGGTGGGAGCTCATGTCAAGCTGCTGGGAGAAGGAGGGGGGGTTCTTTGCTGCTTTATCTCACCTTCTGTCAGAGCAGCAAAGAACTCCCCTCCTCTTTGTTCTCCTAGCAGAATTAGAAGCTGTAAAGGGATGGAGGCATGATAGTTAAAGCGGTGGTAAACTGAATTATTTCTGTAGTGTCACAACCCTAAGATATGTTAGACCAGGTATGAAAATGCCATGTGAAAAGAAAAATATTGTGATGATAGGAAACATGGTAGACTAGTTGTCATACTGTGGAGGGGGGAGATATATGCACAGACAGCAAATTACATGCAGGAGCCACACTGTTTCCAATACTTAAAAAAAAAAATCCAACATCTGGGTACAGTGGAGAATTATTATTTTTTTAATTTCAACTCCCAGAATTGGCCACTGGTTATGGTGGCTGGAGGAATCTAGAAACTATAAGTAACTTCTCCAAGTTCTAAGCAAAACAATAAATGCACATTAAATTAAGTTCTTTTTTTTTTTCCTTTTTTGAGAACAGATTCTGGAATCCTTAAGCCAGCATGCTGGGAGTTATATTCCAAAAAATAAATTTCCAAGCTGTGGATTTGTATTTTGCGCATTGCAATTATGAATCTGGTGTTTCTGAGCATGGCTGAAATTTACTGCTTCCTTGCACCAATGGGTAAATCTTAATAAAAAATATGCATACATAAATGTGTCAGATAGCAAGCTATGTTTGTACCTGTGAATTGTGTTATGTCTCAGGACATCTTGCAAACTTTTCCCCAGCTGATAAGAAAGTAATGCAAGAACAAAAGCTTCCTCCTACCCCCCAGAGATGTGACAAAACCATCTTTACATCCATTCAGGATAAACAGGCTTACGTGAACACAGTCTCAATTGCAAACCAACCCAGAATGTGATAAGCATGCTAACCCAGAGTGAGATAAACATGCTAACCAGAAAATGCATTTGTTTTGTCGCTAGACAAAGCCTTTCTGTGCAAGATAATGAAAAGTGTTTCTGTTACAAAAGAAAGCAAGGAAGCACCCTTGCTTTATAGTTACAAGTAAAGATATAGACTGCCAGAGAAAAGAACATCTCTAGCCAGACCAGAACCTTTGTAGCATAATAACCTGTTTTGTACACTTTCAGCTTCCTCTCTCTGATCTCCCAGCTGCATCTGGATCTTTACCATTTCAGATTTCCTTGAGTGTTTACACCACCTAGTGCTAGTGCCAAAAACCTCTTTTGCATTGTTGACCACCTTCAATCAATTTGATATAAAATAAATTGCTTTGGATTTTTGGCCTTCAAAGACAAATATTTCTAACAATCTTTGTGAGTTGGCTGAGAGTTCTTTACCTTTGAGGTAGCAAAAGGGTATGTGTGAGATCATCATGTCTTTCTTTGTACAATCATTCCTACAGGAGTCTGCCATCTCCCTGGCTTAGAGTAATAGAATCCAAGGGTTTGAAGAGACCACAAGGGGCATCTACTCCAACCCCCTGCCATGCAAGAATATACAGCTTCTGAGAGATCTAACCTTTGTTTAAAGACCTCTCCAAAGATGGAGCGTCCACAACCTTCTGAAGTAACCTATTCCACTGTTAAACAATTCTTACAATTAAAAAAAAAGTTCTTCCTAGTGTTTAGGTGGAATTCTTGTAAGTTGAATCCATTGGTTCATGTTCTAGTCTCTGGTGCAGCAAAAAAAACAAGCTGGCTCCATCTTCTACATGACATCCCTCCAGATATTTAAAGATATTTAACATGTCATCTGTCAGCCCTCTCTTCTCCAAGCTAAATGTACCCATCTCCCTAAGTTGTTCTTCATAGGGCTTGGTTTCCATACCTTTAATCATCTTGGTTGGCCTTCTTTAGACATGCTTGTCAATATCCTTTTCCCCACATTCAAGCCCTGGGAAAGGTGTCATGATGTCACTTCTCTGTTATGGATTTTTTCAGATCAGAAAACATTGGCAGCCAAGGAGGCTGCAGAGTGATGGGGAGGTTGTGGAAGGAAGGAAGGAAGGAAGGAAGGAAGGAAGGAAGGAAGGAAGGACAAACACAGTAACGGTGGCCACCTTGAATCAACAAGGTAAACTAAGAAATATTACCAATAGAAATAAAAAATAAATTCTAAACCACCCTGAGCATGAGACATGGGAAAAATAACTTTGGAGGGAACTGGAGGAAGGATTTTAGCACAGTAGTAATATCAACTGTGTTGTGTGAAGCCAGAAGAATCCAGTGTGGTATTGTCAATATCCAAGGTGGCAGAACCAGTTCATTTATAATTGGTGCCACTTTGTATTCTGGGCACGTGCTATGCAGCTGTTCCTCTTGCTCAAATGAATCCAGAATTACAACACCCTTTCCATCCATTTCAACTAAGGCTTCTTTATCCAGCGTTCCTCAGATAAACCAGGAGTTTGAGAAGTGGTTGCAATCAGGCTGAAGCTATCAGCAACATTCATCAGCTAGATTCTCTTCCTCCCTAGTTACAGTACCTCTGAGGATTATTTATGAAAGCCCTACAGGGACTAGTGCTGTGATAGCGTAATGATTTCAGGGTTCAAGTTAATCAGTCTCCAAAGGGGAAGCCATGTTCATCTGCTGCAGCAAAAACTATGGAGGGATTCATGGCATCATGAAAACTAACACATTTAGTACAGGATGAGCTTTTGTGAACTGTAGCCTGCTTCATGCCATTTAGTTTGCTATTTCATATCCTATTATTTTCATCCCTGGGAGGGCTGTCATAAATAGGGTGGCATTGGCTGTGATCCTACTATATGCTGGCAGAAAGTAAGCCTCCACCACATACAGAAGGAGATAGAGAGTGCTTCCTCTGCCTGCCTGAGTACTGTATTTAAGACATGTGGGGAAGGGCTTTCTCTCCAAGGTTGACTCAGCCTTCCATCCATCCGTAGGTCGGTAAAATAAGTACTCACCTTGTTGGGGGCAATTAGCTAACACATTGCAAACCACATAGGGAGTGCTTTGCACTGATAAGCAGTATAGAAATATAAATGCAGTTGCTATTCTCTTGCTTGCACTACTGTGTGACAGGCACATTTAGTAAAGGTACCCAACAGGGCCTTCTTGGTGGTTGCTCCAAGGCTGTGAAACTCTTGTATTTAGGAGGCCAGGCTGGCCATCTCTCTGCTCTCCTTACACTACAAAGACTTTTTCTTATTTAGAATGGCTTTTGGCAATTAACTGGCTGTTGCAGATGGGTCTTTTCACAGGGTGGGGTGCACTGCATCCCCCCCTCGTCATGCTTTAAATGCTTTAAAACCATTTTAAAGTCCTGCTGTTTTTAATAAGATTGTTTAATTGTTTTAAAAACTTTATCACTATAATCATTTTGTTTCAGCTTGCTGTTGCTGTTCTGTGCCTTCAAGCCAACTTCAACTAATGGTGATTCTAAATAGGGTTTTCTTGGCAAGAACTATTCACAGTTTGCCATTGCCTTTCTTTAAGGCTTGGTTGACTTTCCCAGGCTCACCCAGGGGGTTTTCATGGTTGAACTAGAATTCAAACTCTGGTCTCCCAGAGGCCTAACCCAACACTCAAAACACTATACCACACAGCACTGTTTCAGCTATACTTTGTTTAAATCTATGCAGTAAGCTGCCTTGGGACCTACACTGTAAGAAAAGTGGGCGAATGAATGAATGAATGTCAATCCGTTTCCATATATCTCCTACTTTATGTGAAATAGTCTTGTTTGAAGGGCTACCTGGTCCAAGTCAGCATTAAAGATTATACAGTCACAAGAAGGAAGAGCTTGTAGTTGCATCTAATCAAAAGTGAGCATCCGGCTAGCAGACTGAACAGACACCCATCTCTCCTGAACACAGTCTTCTCTGCTCTGCTGACAGTGGCAGCTAGTGGCTTCCATGCCAGTGAATCCCCACCAGGTTTTAGTTCAAAATTTCAAGGAGTTTTCCTAGGTACTGAATACTATCCCCAAACTAGGTTCAGCACCTCAGATGTGCATGCATGTGCCTTCAAGTCACCTATTGACTTCTGGTGATCCTATGAATTTAATAGTGTTTCCTTAGGCAAGGAATACTCAGAGGAGGCTTGCCATTGCCTTTCTCTGAAATATAGCCTACAGCACCTGGTATTCCTTGGTGGACTACCATCCAAGTATTAGACAGGGCTGACTTTGCTTAGCTTCTGAAGTCAGCTAGATTAACTCAAATCAATACTTTAATTTGGTATTTAGGGAGACTAGAAAATGTTAATAGGTACTTCCTCATTGGTCAGCTCTACTTGTCATGTGTTTTGACTAATCCATCATGCCGTTTACTGCTTGACCCTGCTTAGCTTCCAAGATAATATAGGATATGGTGCCTTCTGGGTATTTAGATCTCCTCAACACCTCAGCACCAATGTCAGACTAAAACCCAGAGTAGGTTTACCCCTCCAGTGACACAGAAGACCCCAGCCACCACTGTGTGTTAAGATCTATTGTACTATCATAAATCTACACACATCTAAAAATCTAAATCCATCTGCATTTGCATAGCAAAGTTTATACAGGTGTGTCTGTCCTTTTTTGGCCTCTTTCTTTGTTATGCATTTTGCCATTTCTGATCATGTGAGAGCCTGCCATAATCACAGACTGGGTATCCTGAGGACAGAGTAAAAATTATTTATCTTCTCCATCCTCTTATAGAAAGAGCTGAACCATATTCATCATTGTGAACCATAGTACTTCCATGGAGAAAGAACCTGTTTTATTCTCTGTGACTGTCAGACTTCATTTCAGTGCTGCTTCTGTTATTCCCTCCAGGTGCATGGTGGGAAATTCTTCCTGAAAAGGAAGTCTGAAGTAGAAAAGTAAGCCCATCAGCATGCTGTAAGGAAAGGTGATGAAATGGTGCTCATTAAGTGTTCAGGGGCTATCAGGTTTCCTTCTTAGGCTTGGTTACACAAACCATCATTCACTGTGAAAGCAGGCACTGCCTCTGACTTTAGTAGACTGCTCTGGCTATAATACTTTTTGTGCTTGTTTTGTTCCGCACATAGCTGCAATTTAAAAACAGTCACATTCTACAGCATTCCACCCCCTCTAAAATCATGAATGTTTAAAGACTTTCCTTGCTACAACTGGAAAACTGAGCAGCCCTCTAGGCAAAAAAATCTTCACATATGCATAAAATAACACCCAACTCATTCTAGCAACTTCTCTTCTTTCCTTTTTGATTGTGACTTTTTAAGGAGTTTGTAAAAGACAGAAACTTGGGAGTTGTTCCAAAGCTACTGGTTAGTCCAGGCCTGAACAATCACATAAGAGAGCTTGGAAATATGTTAGGCGTTTTGATGTCAATTGTATCATTTTTCATTGTAAACTCTGATCTCAAGGCTAGGGGTAGGAACATCTGTCAGTTTTATATTCTTTCCTGTTTAAATGTAAATTTCTTTGCATCCCAATATGAAGGTTGTAGATTTGGGAGAATTCTGTAAAAATGAACTGAAATTTCCCCCTGTTTTTACTAGTCAGATTTGATAGGTATACCTATTCTAAGCATGCAGATGACCATGTTGTACCTACCTGACCTAGAAATATTTAAGATGTGGATCCTCTAGAAACAGGGGAGGGGAGACAATTCTAATTCAGCACCAACACAGGGTCAATTTATGCCACACAATCATACCAGCATCCAGCTCTGGGCACCAAAATTCAAGAAGGATGTTGACAAGCTGGAGAGTGTCCAGAGAAGGGTGACCAAAACTGTGTAAAGTCTGGAAGCCATGCCCTATATGGAGTGGCTTAGGGCTGGGTATATTTAGCCTGAAGAAGAGAAGGTTAAGAGGTAACATGATAGGCATATTTAAATATTTGAAGGGATATCATATTAAGGATGGAGCAAGCTTGTTTTCTGCTGCCCCAGAGACTAGGACACAGAGCAATGGATTCAAACTACAGGAAAAAAGACTCCACCTAAATATTAAGAAAAACTTCTTGATAGTAAGAGCTGTTCAACAGGGGAAAGCAATGCCTTGGAGTGTGGTGGAATCTCATTCTTTGGAGGTTTTTAAACAGAGGCTGGATGGCCATCTGTCAGGCATGCTTTGATTGTGTATTCCTACATGGCAGGTAGGACTGGAGGGCCCTTGTGGTCTCTTCCAACTCTGTGATTCTATAATTCCATTTTCACTTCCATGGTTCCATCCTATGGAGTCCTGGGATTTGTAGTTTGGTGATATACTAACACTCTCTGGCACAGAATTCTAAATTTGTTGTTCTTTGCTGCCTAGTGACTTTGCCTTATGGTGACTCAATGAATGGGAGACCTCCAGGAACCCCAATCATCAGATCCCCTGCTCAGTTCTTACAAACTAAGGCTGTGGCTTCCTTGATCAAGTCAATCAACCCATAGTGCAGTCTCCTTCTTTTCCTGCTTCCTTCCATTTTACCAATCATTGTCTTTTCCAATGAGTCATGTCATCGCATGACATGTCCAAAGTACAAAGCCTCAGTTTAGTGATCTTCACTTCTAGTGCAAGTTCAGGCTTGATTTGCTCTAGGATCCATTTGCCTTTTTAGCAGTCCGTGATAGCCATAGAACCCTTCTCCAGCAACACATTTCAGATGAGTTGATTTTCTTTCTCATAGAATTCAAAGAGAATACTGTTTGTCCTGATGAGATCCCATGGTGATTTGCCATTTTCAGAAGGAGGGGGCAAAAACTCCAAAAACTGTGCGAGAAACGTCTTTGAGGCTTTTACGGAAGGTTTTTTTTTTTTAATATATATATGCGGAAATGTGCATCCACCCATTTGGACAACCAATTTGCAATGCAGCTCATTCCAGAAGTGGACAGCTGATTGGTCGGATGTGCACAGAGAAAGGGTTTTCCAGTGACAAAGTGGCTGGAAGCACAATTTTGGAGTTTCAAGGTAATGATTGTGCACATTTTTGCAGCCATGAGACTTCTGCATCTTAGATTTAAAGTTTTAAAATCCTGTGCAGCTGCAGCAATTTGTGGAAAATAATAACATCAGTCATTCACTCCTGGCCACCATCTTGATTCACAGACATGCTGCGGGTGAACTTCAAACATGGAACTTCGCATACCAGAGATCTTGCAAAAACACACACACACACACACACACACAAACACCATGGAGACAAATGAATACTGCTGTGATTTTGCATTAATGCACAGCAATCTACATTATATCACCTTGTCTAGATGAGTCCCAGTTTTCACATCCATATATAGAAAAAGGACATACTATGATTCTGACTTAGATGTTTCATGATATGTCTAAATATCCATACTTGTTCTAAATACCCCTACCTGAACAGCAAATCCCAGGATTCCATAGAATGCTCCTATGGGACTTCAAGCTGATTCAAAGTACTATAACTGTGTAATCAAAAAGCATCCATGGTTGAATAAACAGAGCTTTAAATCCAAACTTTTAAGAACTAAAAACCTTTTGTGTTGTTCTTGTGTGGCTTCAACTTGTTTCCAACTTATGGTGACCCTAAGGTGAACCTATCACAGGTTTTTCTTGGCAAGATTTGTTCAAAGGGGGGGTTGGCATTGCTGTCTTCTGAGGCTGAGAGAGTGTGGCTTGCCCAAGGCCACCCAGTGGGTTCCTGTGGCTGAGCAGGGATTTGAATACTGATCTCCTGGGGCTGGTTTACATGGCAGGTTTTATTGCGTTAAGTTGCGCTTTAGCACTTTCCCGCATCAGTGGTGGGTAGTTTACACGGTATATGTTTACATAGCTATATTTTGTGGCTCTTTGATTTTTTCCGCTTTGAGGTTCACACAGCCAAAAGTGCTGGGAGCATGGCCAAGCATTGGAGAGGGAAAGGAATGCCATAGGAATGTCTGCCCTGGCCCGAACTCCGTGCTTAACAGCTTAGAGGCAGTCCCCCCCCTCCCTGGCCACAAATCAAATGGAAGGTTTTCCTCCTTGCTTAAAACTGCATGTTCTGCCATACAGAGGAAAGCCACACACAGAGGGGGGGGGGGAATAACAGCTTAGAGGCAGTCCCCCTCCCCCCCCACTCCCTTTCCACAATTCAAACGGAAGGTTTTCCTCCTTGCTTAAAACAGCATTTTCTGCCAAATAGAGGAAAGCCAAGAGAGAGAGAGAGAGAGAGAGAGAGAATAGCAGTGCAGCTCTGCTACAGCCCTTCATGAAATGGTTTCTCTCCCTCCCCCATGCATAGGATCACAGCTGACGAACTGAGCTTTTACATACTTTCAAAACAGCAGAGAGGATGAGAAGGAATGCTCCCTGAATGAAAATTGTTGGCAATCCTTTTTGTTTGCAAACTGGCTTGCAAAATAGCAGAGAGGATTTTTTTAAAGTTTCCTCTAATCGCTACTGTCTCTCCCTCCCTCCCTCCCCCTCTTTTGAGCCCACCCCTGCATCATCAACCAATCACACTGCAGCTCTGCTGTAAGCCTTAGAGGAATGGTAGTTTACACTGCCAATAAAGCGCTACATTGCAAATATACCGGCAAAAGTAGCGACATCCCTTGGCACGCTATATTTGGGTGTTTTACCTTCCCCCCTTCTGAATGAGGCGATGCTGTGCTGCGATCCGTGGGAACTATGAGCTATCTTAGCGGTATATTTAGAGGAGTATTTGCCCGTGTAAACGACCCCTAAGATATGCAGAGGACACCACAATACTAGCTGAAAACACATGGAGTAACTACTAAAGAAAGTCATAGAAGAAAGTGCAAAAGCAGGCTTAACACTGAACATTAAGAAAACAAAAGTAATGGCCACAGAGGATTTACATAAATTCAAAATAGGTGACAAGGAAATTGAAATAGCGAAAGACTTCCCGTTCCTTGTATCAATCATAGACAAGAGCAGAGACTGCAGCCATGAAATCAGAAAAAGACTAGGACTGGTTTGGACAGCTATGAAGAACTAGACAAGATCATAAAATGCACGCTGAGCACTAAAGTCAGGATTGTTCAAGCCATTGTCTTTCCCATCACCATGAAAGCTGGACAGTGAAGAAAGCTGATAGAAGGGGGCTTACTGGCTCATCCGCTGGGCCTATTTGCGGCCTGGCCAGCGCCCCGCAGTCCGTCGGCAGCCCCCGGGGCTGCATGGCCTGGCATGGGGGCCACCATCTTCGCCTCTTCTTCCAAGTGAAGAAAGCTGATAGAAAGAGAATCAACTCATTCAAAATGTGACGAAGATACTGTGGATGGCCAAAAAGACATAAAGATCGGTCTTAGAACAGATCAAGCCAGAACTCCTACTAGAAGCCAAGATGATTATAGAATCATAGAATCATAGAATTGCAGAGTTGGAAGAGACCACAAGGGCCATGCAGTCCAACCCCCTGCCACGCAGGAAATCATGATCAAAGCAATCCCGACAGATGGCCATTCAGCCTCTGTTTAAAGACCTCCAAGGAAGGAGACCCCACCACGCTCTGAGGGAGTGTGTTCCACTGCCTAACAGCTCTGACTGTCAAAAAGTTCCTCCTAATGCTGAGGTGGAATCTCTGTTCCTGTAGCTTGCATCCATTGCTCCGTGTTCCAGTGCTTGGCCATGCCCCCAGCACTTTTGGCTGTGTAAACCTCAAAGCGGAAAAAATCAAAGAGCCACAAAATATAGCTGTGTAAACATATACCGTGTAAACTACGCGCAACTTAACGCAATAAAACCTGCCGTGTAAACCACCCCTTAGATTGTTAATGCTCCTTCCTTTGATCTTCAGTCCTCCTTCCTTCTTTTCTGAACCTGCTCTGTGCATGATCCCTGCACAGGGATCTCTGACCTTTGGCTATATTTAATCAAATTGGAGTGTCCAGCAACATTCCATCCTTATACTAGGTTGAAGGCTAAAGTAGCACAGTTCTTTCTATATTTTTATAGTTTTATGTTAAGGCCCATTGCTTTTAATCTGATGTTCTTTCAAGTATCTAAGCTTAAAATTAAAGTGTAACACCACTTTTCTTTGACTGCTTGTCTAAATCTAATGATAAATAGTGTCATTATTGTAGACTAACTGCAGCACCCCATATTGCTCAGGAGAATCATTAACCACTGTTAATGATCATTCAGTTTTTACTGCTCCAGAGTATCAGTAGGTAGCTCTTTCAGTGCTCAAACATTCCACACTTTGCACATCAGTCTCAATTGCCCTCATGAAAGCATTAATCACCTGATTGGCTCTCAAACACACTACTCTATAAGAATAAAAAGTAACTGGGGTGTCCCCAGCTCCCCAGAGTGAATCCTGTGTATGCCATGTAGCCCATATTTTAAGTCAGACCATCACAAGCAGCCCACCCACCCCAAATTTCCTGAAAATCTATCCAGGGGGTTTTATGTGACACACTAAGAAATGGAAAGAAACTTATGTCTAAATCCTATTGCAAATTCTGAGTAGAGCAAATGCATTTAATCAGTTGGATTTACTTACTGCATGTATTGATTCACCATTCATAAACTGATTGAATAGGCCTACTCTAGTTGGGACTAACAGGATTCCAGACTAAATTTTAGCCATAGACTTCACACAGGGAGGGACAGAGGGAACTTATCCAAAACTTTCAAATGGTGTACAACATGACTCTGTGTGAATGAATAATAACTGGTGTGCCCTGGGGATCTCCAGATCAATTTTGTGTGCAACACATACCCTGTATTTTATGTAAGACCATCCCAAATGCACCTTCCAAATGTAATGAAAATCTATTCAGCCATTTTGACATAATGCACTAACAAAGAGAGAAACAGACATATTCTTAATTTCATTTATAAAGACTGTCTGGTCTTAGGAAACATGATAAGACAAAGGAAAGGATATTCTCTTGATTATACTGTATAATACAATGCAAAAACCACTAGACAGGTATGTTTATTAATGTGCATCAGCCCATGGAATTCATGTAGCTATTCATCTTAACATACAGTTAAACATGCAAGAACACTTAATGATTAAAAATATTAATTAGCACCAAATGAATAATTAAGAACCCAAATAATTTATTTAACTATACTGTGAAAAAATCTATTAGACAGTTTGATAAATATATTTAATTATCAGCTCAGCTGCTTATATCTGCCCATATCTTTGGATTAAGATATCTGTTTTTCGCAGCAACAACAAAAGACACCATATTAGTTTGAAAGATTCATAACAGTAGTTTGAAATACTCACCACCTCATAACAGAGGCTGCTGCCACACTGCAGAAATAATGCAGTTTGACACCAGTTTAACTGCTATTGCTTAGTGCTATGGATTTCTGGGATCTGTAGTTTTGTGAGATATTTAGGTTTCTCTGTCAGAGAACTACAAATCCCAGGATTCCGTAGGATGGAGCCATGATAGTTAAAGTGGTGTCAAACTGTGTTATTTCTGCAGTGTGTCAGCAGCCAATAAATCTGAAGCAGTGAATACTTTTTCTAGAACAATTGTACAGCAAAGCTGAGTTATTCTTCAGGCTCCTTATGTTTGCCATTATCAGCTGATAGGAGCCATAGAACTAGGACAAGTATCTTTTCATTCGAGAGGTATACACCACAGCAGAGCTTACAAAATTACTTTTTGACCTACAGCTACCAAAACCCTCCAGCTATCTAGCTAGCACAACAGTTGTAGTCCAAAAGTAACTTTCCCAAGCTCTTGTGATTGGAAGGCCAAGCATTGACTGGCATCCTGTTGATGACATATGCCTCAGGTGTAACTGGGGATTACAGCTCAGAAGTACATTTATAGAACTTGTAGGAGGTGGTACTAAGAGCTGAGGGTACTACCGGGTGCAGCTCTGCCCCCCACCAGCTGCTGATCAGCTGTGGGGATGCAATTGGTTCATTTAATCTGCTGTTAAAGGTCAAGGGAGGTAAGAGATTATCAGATGTGCTAAATATGGCATTATCACGACACCAGGAGATCGCTAAAGGGCTTCCTTTTCAGACGATGTCATTCCCATCTCATCATGCACCCATGCTGCTGCCGTTCTGCCAGTGCTGCTTTTTATTGATGGGCTAAGCCATCAATAGATCCCCCATTCCGTTTCTGTCACAGAATGTCTTGCGTCTGAAAAGGTGCCCCGTTATGCTGGCGCGATGCCGGCGTTAATGGGAGGTCCGTGCCAGAACACTTCCAGGTGACTTCCCTGAGTTACTTGTTATGTTTTAAGTATGTTTAGGTGCTTGGTGTGACTTTTTTGTTTTTAATTTTACTTTTTATGTTTGAACTTCCCACACTCTTGTCTTCTCGCAAGAACGTCTGGGATTTGAATCCAGGAAGTAAAAGGAGCTCCATTCGAGCTCCATTCACTCCTGGGCTGCCCTGCTGAGGCAACGAGCCACGATTAAGGTCTGAAAACTTTTTTTCTGTTACACAGACAGGAGAAAGGTGGGAGAGGAGATTGCAAAATGGAAATGCTGTTTTTGTTCCCATCTGATAATGTCCTTACACTGGGGACAACAGTCTCTTCCTCTTCCCTCTGTGTTCATTCCCACAAGCCAAAACTGCCATATACTGCATGGGGAAAGACTTCGTGGCTTTTCCCAAAGTTTTTTTTTAAAAAAACAATAGTGGGTATGCATTCCTGCTCATTGTGACAAGTGATTCAATTTGATTCGCTTTTCCCATACAAGTGGAAGTTGAAAGCTGACTGATCAGATGTGCATGGGGATGGAGTATGTTAACAAGGCAAGCATCCAGAGCTGCCATATTGGATTTTTGCCTTAGTGAACGAGCGCTAAGGCGATAAAACAGCAGTTTTTGTTGCGTGCTGAAGTGAGACAGGTCCCTACCGGTCGCCCCACCTCCCAGATGACCCCAACATAGACAACAGGCAGAAGTATGTGGAAAATTGTATTGATACAAAAGGATGTACAAGAATTGGCAGTAAATGGCCACAACTTGACATGCTGATAGTTGCCTGGTTGGCACATGAGCATGGGTTGGAAAACAGATATCAACCAACCCGCCTGCTGGTTGATGGCATCTTGGTTAGCCCACCTGCTAACCAGTCACGTGATCCAGACCCAGAGGGGGAGGGGCAAAACCAACCCCTTACCCCCTAGGGTCTCTGTAGCCATGAACTTGAACTTGACCTTAAGATGACCTTGGCCCAGAACCAGAGACCCGTAGCCCCGAGTCTAGATCACCCCCCCATGCTCACCGCCAACCCCCCGGAAAGTTGTGACAAAGTTAAAAACAAATACAAATATGCACAGAAGAAAAAAACCTAACTAATACAAAGGCAATCCTAACTAAGGGAGGGTGGGTGGGTCTTCAGCTCCCCAGAGCCAACTGCAGAGGGCCGGGGATTTATCCCCAGCTGCAGGACCTGAGTGGAGACTGCTATAAGCAGTTTCCTCCCCCTCAACCAATCAGAGGCTCCAGAAGCCCCTTGCCTCCAATTGGTCGAGGCAGCCGCTTACCAGCCAATCAGGGAAGAGCGGCCTCTCCCCAATTGGCTGGTTAACGATCCTCTTTCTAGCCAGCCTGAGCTGGCTGGAAAGAGGATATTGGCCAAGATGGCAGCACCCAGGCACCACCACGAGGTGGATGACATGGCGGGGGCTCCCACAGCAGCAACTCTGGCTGCGAGGTGAGTCTGACAGCCGATTTTGTTTTTTTGTTAAAGCAAAAGGTGGCTCTTTTGTGCCTTGGATATGGTTTTTAAAAAAATACTGTCCAGCGGCAGCAAACTGAGGTAAGTAAAAACACAAGTAATCTACTCACAACCGCCATCTTGATTTGCAGGCATGTCCATTTTCACAACAAAGGCAGATAGCTTTGCATGCCTGTGATCTGCCAAAATCTGCCAAAAAACCCATTAAGACAAATAGCAGCTGCTGTGCATTGCCATTACTGCAGAGCAGTCTATTTTTTTTTTCTTTTCTTCTTCTTCTTCATCTTTTTTTTTTTTTTTGCCTTGTACAGACTCATATGTGGGGTGGTTTTTTTTTTTCATTTGAATGTCATCATTATCATGGGCAACCACTTGTAACAACACCCTTGTAACATCACCATGGCCTGCTCCATGGTACACCAAGTCCCAAGTCTCAGTCTTTGGACCTGGAATCTCAGGGTCAAGGTCTGGAATAGCCTCGATCTGCCAACCTAATGTGCCAGAGTGAATTGTTTAATGAGGCCTAGCTCCAGTGTTGATAATTTTATGTTCAAAATCAATTCTTCATGCCCATTTCAGGTTGTGCAATGATATTTTCTGAATGAAGGAGGAACCCTTGACAATCCTTCCTGGTAACAAGTGTCACATCCACTACAAGGCCTGCCATGTTATTTTGATTTCTGTCATATACGTTTTCTTAGTCACTACAGTCAGCAAGCTTACATTTCCTTACTAGAGCTTGCCTGACTTATCTTCCACAACCTTTAGTCAATTCCCCTCTTTTCTGCTCATTCACTTCCAGTATAACTTTTGTTATATTCTGTAAACAGCTTGCCGACTTGGACAATCTTCCTGAACTACTTCTAAGAGTGGTTTATCATGTAGGATTATAGGAAACTAAGCTCTTCATTAGTTCCAGTTCCTCTTGTTTTCAACACCCCACAACTTAAAATTTCTCCTGCAGCTTGTGCTGGCTTTCCCACCATTTTAGTAGGAGAAACAGAGGAAACTAGCCAATACTAAAAGCTTCTAATTTGCATTTAGCACTGAGGCTTAGAGGGGGAGGAAGTCATAGGAAACAATTGCACTGTGAGAAATTATCGCTGTGTGATCAATGATTGCATTTTTGGTTTCACCAAAAATTAAGAGGAATAAAGAATGAAGAGAAGTATAAATAGGCTGTGTAGGCAGCTCCTTCATGCATTCATCTCTGTTGGTTTCAGCCTTTGTTTGCAGAAACATAGTGTGCAGAAAAGGGGCATAGGGGGACAGACATCCAAAAATTATGGCTGTCTGGAAAACACCAGGACAGGTAGTAGGGGATACTGTATATTCTGACTAGGGATAGAAAACTCGGTTAGTTTCACATTCTTCCACATTTTTTAAAAAAAGCCTCAAATTCTTTCCATCAAATTTATAGAGAGATTTGCACACTGAACGTTTGGTTATTTTTGATCAAAAGTTAACCAAAGAAAAATCACAACCAAGGGAACTTTCCAAATCTTCAAAGTCCATTCTTAAGAGAGCAGCTCTCAAAGCTAGCACAGATTTGGATGGGCAAATTTCAGTTTCACATTTTTGCTAGATTCATTTTTTTAAAAAAATGTCTTTCCACAAAATTCATACAGAATCCTGTGAATTTTTTGATAGGTCTTATCAAAAAACAAGCCAAGCAAAATCTGACCTTTCTCTAATTTTGACAGGCTATCTCACACTGAGCCATCTATATATTTTTAAGTAAGGTAGGGTATCCTTGTTGTGTCTTAATCTTTTCATATGTAACTGTATGAAAAACCTTTCAGAGCCTTTAAATGAATGTTTGAATGACTTTCAGTTATGAAGAAATGACAATGCAAGCAGAACCAGATATGTGGCATTAAAATCTGCACAAATCTTGAGCTTAAACATAGAATCAGTTTGCTGATTAAATATGGAATCAGTCTGTAACATGCCTACGTGCAGTCTGGTCACTCTACCAGAGTCCAACACTTTCCACAATTACACTCAATCCACAAATTATGAGCCAAATGGACATGCCCTAAAACAGGGTTGAGCAAACTCTAGCCACAGGGCCATATGTGGCCCTTGTACTAATTTCACGCAGCCTGCTGAGAATGATCAGTTCAGGCCACTGGCAAAAGCAATCTGTCCCTTTCCCAGAAGCCCACTAGATGGTGTGGGAAGATGAAAGGGGGGGAAATGAAGTGTATGTGTGTGTGTGTGTGTGTGTGCCTTCAAGTTGCCTGTCAACTTATGACAACCTCATGATTTTCGTAGGGTTTTCTTAGGCTAAGAGAGGTGGTTTTGCCAGTTCCTTTCTCTGAAATATAGCCTACGTCACCTGATATTCATTGGTGATCTTTCATCAAAGTGGTAAAACAACTAAAATTGGAGTAGCAAAGAGAGAGGGGCAGGTAGGAGAAAGAGAGAAAGAGAGAGAAGAGGAACAGCCCTTCCCATCTTTGGACTCTGGGCCCACCCAGTGCTGGCTTTCACCCTCCCCAATGCCAGCATATGGCTCCCAACAGGTTAGCATTGTGGACATGTGGACAAGAACAGAAAGAAAAAAAACCAAAGAGTTGTTCATGCTACACACTCAAGTGGAGATTTGTTCTTTGATATAGAGGTTGATGTATATAGCTAAAGGATACAGAGATTTTTTGATAAAGTTACCAGCTTGGTAGATGAAGGGAATGCTGTGGACATTGCATACCTTGATTTCAGTAAGGCCTTTGACAAGGTTCCCCATGACATTCTTGTAAACAAGCTTGCAGAATGTGGGCTAGACAAGTTAACTGTTCAATGGATTTGTAACTGGTTGACCGGCCGAACCCAAAGGGTGCTCAGCAGTGGCTCCTCTTCGTCTTGGAAAGATGTGACCAGTGGGGTGCCACAGGGTTCTGTCCTGGGCCCAGTGCTATTCAACATCTTTATCAATGACTTAGATGAGGGAATTAGGGGCATACTTATCAAATTTGCAGATGACACCAAATTGGGAGGAGTAGCTAATACCCTAGAGGACAGGATCAAAATTCAGAATGACCTGGATAGACTGGAGAGCTGGGCCAAAGCTAACAAAATGAAATTCAATACGGAGAAATGTAAAGTACTGCATTTAGGGCGGAAAAATGAAATGCATAAATATAGGATGGGAGAGACCTGGCTGAATGAGACTACGTGCGAAAGGGATCTAGGAGTCCTAGTAGACCACAAGTTGAACATGAGCCAACAGTGTGATGCGGCAGCTAAAAAGGCCAATGCAATTTTGGGCTGTATCAATAGAAGTATAGTGTCTAGATCAAGGGAAGTAATAGTGCCACTCTATTCTGCCTTGGTCAGACCTCACCTAGAATACTGTGTCCAGTTCTGGGCACCACAATTAAAAAAGGATATTGACAAATTGGAGCGTGTACAGAGAAGGGCAACTAAAATGGTGAAAGGTCTGGAAACAATGCCTTATGAGGAGAGACTTAGGGAGCTGGGTATGTTTAGCCTGGAAAAAAGACGGTTTAGAGGTGATATGATAGCCCTGTTTAAGTATTTGAAGGGATGTCATGCTGAGGATGGAGCAGGCTTGTTTTCTGCTGCTCCAGAGACGGAACACGGAGCAATGGGTGCAAGCTCCAGGAACAGAGATTCCACCTCAACATGAGGAGGAACTTTTTGACAGTAAGAGCTATTCGGCAGTGGAACACACTCCCTTGGAGCGTGGTGGGGTCTCCTTCCTTGGAGGTCTTTAAACAGAGGCTGGATGGCCATCTGTCGGGGATGCTTTGATTGTGATTTCCTGTGTGGCAGGGGGGTTGGACTGGATGGCCCTCGTGGTCTCTTCCAACTCTGCAATTCTATGATTCTATGATTCTATCTTTTTATCCCCCCAGCTCCTAACTGGGCTGACCTAGCCTTGGTGAAGAAGAATGAAGCAAAGTGCCCTTAAAGATTAAAATTGATTTTAGTTTTTATAGCTTTGCTGTAAAGCCTTGGGCTGACGTTCAATTTGCAGTTATAATTACAGTGCATTAAGCACACAGTTCTTTTTTGCCCCAGCCTTTGCTACCTTGGCTCAAGTGTCCTCTCCATAATAATCTCATTAAAAGTAGTGTCATATATAAGTAGCAAAAAGAGGTGGTAACAGGCCTTTTCTTCCCTCAAGAAAAGAGGGCTTTTTGGTTGACATATAAACCAAAGAACTAATTATATCCACTCCTAAGATGACCAAGGATTTCTATATATCTGAAGAGATATAAGAAGAAGAGAAAGCTGGTATAGCATAACAGGTGCAAGTGTGAGTGGCCAATCCTGATTTTAAATCTTGTGCCAAATTATTAGATGAATGGAACCAAACCACTCTCTTTCAGCTTCAGCTGCTTGCAGTATGGTCACTTCCACATTGCAAAAATGAATTAACAACAAAACCAAAAAAAAAGGACAGTAAAAGACAATGATTGGCACTACATTTGTATCATCAAACTGATAAGTGTGGAGCTGAATTCAGAAAGAACTGTTATCATTCTAATATAATGGAATCATAGATTCATAGAGTTGGAAGAGACCACAAGGGCCATCCAGTCCAACCCCTGCCATGCAGGAATACACAATCAAAGCATTCCCAACAGATGGCTATCCAGCCTCTGTTTAAAAACCTCCAAAGAAGGAAACTCCACCACACTACAAGGCAATGTATCCCACTTCTGAACAGCTCTTACTGTCAGGAAGTTCATCCTAATGTTAGGTGGAATCTCTTTTCCTGTAGTTTGAACCCATTGCTCCATGTCCTAGTCTCTGGAACAGTAAAAAACAAGCCTGCTCCATCCTCAGTATGACATCCCTTCAAATATTTAGATGTGGCCATCATGCCACCTCTCAACCTTCTCTTCTCCATACTAAACATGTTCAGTTCCCTAAGCCACTCCTCATAGGGCATGGCTTCCAGACCTCCCACCATCCTGGTCACTCTCGACACATTCTAGCTTCTCAATATCCTTCCTGAATTGTGGTGCCCAGAATTGGACACAGTATTCCAGGTGAGGTCTGACCAAAGCAGAATACAGTGGCACTGTTACGTCCCTTGATCTAGACACTATACTCCTATTAATGCAGCCTAGAATCGCATTGGCTTTTTTAGCTGCTACATCACACTGCTTACTCATGTTCAGCTTGTAGTCCACTAAGACTCCTAGATCCTTTTCACATGCACTGCCCTCAAGCCATGTGTCACCCATCCTACATGGACGTACACCACAGCATAGGAGGGAAGACTGTAAGCAAGTGACATACTCAGTCTGCTGTCCAGGTGTTCATTGCCAAGGGGCAGCTGCAAGGTCCCTCCTCAACTTCCTTATTTTTTACATTGGATTCTGACTGGACAATCTTTCAAATCTAGGAGTATGTGTTGGAAGAGAGTACAGTACTGCTCTGTTTAAATTGGGATATATGGCTATCCTAAACAGGTCATCCACCCCCACCATAAATGTATAAAGTGGACTTCTAGTAGAGAGAGAAGAAGAAGAATCACAGTTCCCTTCCACTCAAGAAAATATCTTCTGATAAATTTTGGTTCATCATTAATTAATGCCCCCACCTTTGTCTGAGAAAAGGTTTCAAGGCAGCTCACAGCATTTGAATAAATTAAAAGATCTATTGATACAAAAAAATAAAAAGTTACAAGAGAAGTCGAAGGTTTTCATGGCCAGCATCCATAGATTTTCCTTGGGTTTTTTCTGGGCCGTGAGGCCGTGTTCTGGAATAGTTTCTTTCTGACGTTTCGCCTGCATCTGTGGCTAACATCTTCAGAAAATGGTTGGGTAGGAGTGTGTGTGGAGTTAATATATTGGGAACCCCTGTTGGGGAATATATGTAAATTTGTGTAATTGAATGGTTAGTTTCTGGGTATAGAAATGCAAGGCTCGTTAGTGTCTGTTTGGCTAATGGTTGGTTAATGGGCCATTAACTGCTGCTGGAAATCCCCCTGTCCCTGGGTGGAATTCCTTTGTAAGTGTTGAGTTTTGAGTTGATTGTTTTTCAAAACCGGGAGCCAGATTTTATTTACTTTTAAGGTTTCTTCTTTCCTGTTGAAGTTGTCCAGGTGTTTGTGGATTTCAATAGCTTCTCTGTGCATTCTGACATGATAGTTGTTGGCCTGGTCCAGAATTTCTGTGTTTTTAAATAGCATTTTGTGTCCAGGTTGTTTTATAACATGTTCTGCTACTGCTGATTTTTCTGGCTGGCCCAGTCTGCAGTGTCTCTTGTGTTCCTTGATTCATGTTTGCACATTGTGTTTTGTGGTCCCTATGTAAACTTGTCCACAGCTGCATGGTATGCGGTAAACTCCTGCAGCTGTGGGGAAAAAAAGCTATCATGTCAGAATGCAGAGAAGCTATTGAAATCCACAAACACCTGGACAACTTCAACAGGAAAGAGAAAACTCTAAAAGTAAACAAAATCTGGCTTCCAGTTTTGTAAAACAATAGAATCAAAACTCAACACTTACAAAAGGGACCCAGGGACACGGGGATTTCCAGCAGATAATGGCCCATCAACCAACCATTAGCCAAACAGACACTGATCATCCTTGCATTTCTATACCCAGAAACTAACCATTCAATTACACAAATTTACATATACTCTTCAACAGGGGTTCCCAATATATAAACTCCACACACACTCCTACCCAACCATTCTCTGAAAATGCCAGCCACAGATGCAGGTGAAACGTCAGAAAGAAACTCTTCCAGAACACGGCCTCACAGCCTGGAAAAAAGCCAAGGAAAATCTATAGTTACAAGAGAATTAAACCTCAGGTCTATTTAAAACACACAAATTATAAAAACACAAGTTAAAACAGTTTAAAAAGCATTTAAAACATAGATAGAGACACAACACACACACACCATTAAAAGCTGCATCTGATGCAGCAACTTAAAAACAAAACACCTACCGTATATTCCGGCGTATAAGACGACCCGGCGTATAAGACGACCCCCCCAATTTTTAAGGTAAAATGCAGAGTTTGTGATATGTTCGCCCTATAAGACGACCCCCCTCTTCCAACGCATAGCCCCCGCATGCCCCTCCTGCACTCCCTTCCAGGAGGGAGAGCAGGAGGAGGATGCAGAGGCTGTGCGCCCAAAAGGGGCACGTTCGCCCCTTCTCTCCACCTTCCAGGAAGGTGGGGAGAAGGGGCGAATCGCGGGTTTGGCCGCGCAGCCTCCGCATGCCCCTCCTGCGCTCCCTTCCAAGAGGGAGCGCAGGGGGAGGATCCGGAGGCTGTACGGCCAAACGGGGCACGTTCACCCCTTCTCCCCACCTTCCAGGAAGGTGGGGAGAAGGGGCGAATCACGGGTTTGGCCGCGCAGCCTCTGCATGCCCCTCGTGCGCTCCCTTCCAGGAGAGAGCGCAGGAGGGGGATCCGGAGGCTGTATGGCCAAATGGGGCACGTTCGCCCCTTCTCCCCACCTTCCAGGAAGGTGGGGAGAAGGGGCGAATCGCGGGTTTGGCCGCGCAGCCTCTGCATGCCCCTCCTGCACTCCATTCCAGGAGAGAGCGCAGGAGGGGGATCCGGAGGCTGTGCGGTCAAACGGGGCACGTTCGCCCCTTCTCCCCACCTTCCAGGAAAGTGGGGAGAAGGGGTGAATCGCGGGTTTGCCTCGGCCGCTGCAGAAGCGATCCAGCGACAGCTGGGGCAAACCCCAATGTTCGCCCCCCTCCTCTGTCTTCCGTTGCTCCCCAAAGGGGGAGAAGGCCGAGGAGGGGGGCAAATGATCTTCAAAACACTTTGCTTCACCCCCCTGCCCCATCTCCTGCCTCTTCGTTCCGTTTGCAAAGAGGCAGGAGATAGGCAGGTGGGCGAAGCAAAGTGTATCCGGCGTATAGGACTACTGTCAATTTTGGAGGGCACTTTTGAGTGCTCAAAAGTTGTCTTATATGCCGGAATATATGGTACCTGGGAAAAGACCACAGGGAAGGGACCTCCCATGGAAGGGAATTTCACAACTTGGGAGCAGCCCCCAAGAAGGCTGTCTCTTGGGTCATCACCAAACATATCTGTGATAGTGATGGGACTCAGAGGAAGCCCTCTCCTGAAGATCTTAAAGCATTAGCAGGCTCATACATATGGGACTTTATCAGACCAGCCCCTTAAAATGTTCTTTTGCTGGCATAACCCCCCCACCACGTTTACCTTGCTTTCCAGACAAAGGCTTCCCAGCAATGAAAGAGGAAGTGGACGAAGCTGCAGATTCTCACAAGAAGACACTCACATGGGAATTTTTTTAAAAAAGGACAAAGAAAAAGTAACACAAAACATGGGAACACACTTTAAAAATTGATGTGACTACAATGGTGTGAGGTTTCACGTGCCATCAATGCCAGCACTAAAGCACCACAGAGGAAAATTTTAGTTTCCCCAAAGTTTACTGGAAAATGCATGTAGATATGCATTTTTGACATGTGGACATCTGAATTCTCATTGCTGCACATTTTCTCTCTATTGCCCTTTATCAGAGCATGCACCATTTGAATAGATGCAAACAGATGTGAATAGGTGAAAAAATAGTGGAAACAAAACAGCATCACTGCGAATGAGCGAAAATGTGCACCCACTCACAGTATACCATTGTGTCTAGACAAACTCGTAGATAGGTAAACTTGTTAAAACAATTGAGACTATGGACTTTACCAGACACATCAAACATGGCGTCATAACAGTGCCGCGAAAGGGCGTACGTATCAGACAACATCGCCCTTTTGCAGTTATGTCTCTGCCAAAACCCGACCTTTTTAATTGACAGCTTAAGCTGTCAATTGATCCTCCCTGCCATTTTGTTGCCAGCATAGCCGGCGTATGAAACCTCATGCCTTTTCTTTATTGTACTTGCCCAGTCAGTGGCCAGTCCAGTGCAAACATTTCCGGGTGAGATGGCAACATCCAGGTAAGTGACACACTTTTTATGACCACCCCTGGGTTACTTGTAAGTTTTAAAGTGTGTTTTTGTGCTTTTTAAACCTTTTTTAGTGTTATTTTTGTTTTGTTTTTTAATTTCCCACACGATGAAGTCTCATGATATTTCACTGGATTTCAAAGGAGGAAGTGAATGGAGCTCTGCTCACTTCCTCTTTCATTGCCAGAGCTGCCTTTGCCAGGATTAGAGGTAAGTGCTGGGGGGGGGGCATTCTTTTGCTGTCATAAAAATGGATTTTTTTATGCCAGCAAAAGAACACTTTAAAGGGATAGTCTGATAAAGTTAGAATGTTGGTGGCTTTAATCACAAGGTAGCATAAAGCTCCTTATCTAAGCATCCTTCCTCTCAATATTCTAAAACTTTTCTGGGCCTTCATTCCATCCCCTCTTTATTAAACAAGTCTGTCTACATCTTCCTTGCTACATATTGTTGTTTCTCCTTGTACAATTTTGAGTTCTTGTGGTTGAGGTCGATCTCTTCCTGGACTCTAATGTTGCGACATTTCACAGTGGCAGTGCAACAGAAATGATGACTACAACCTCACTTTGAAGTGAATCCTAACATACTGAACAAGCCAAAAGGAAAATAAAAAATTACAGATGAGAAAACAACCTGTGTTCCGAGGCTCAGTTTCTTATGTCAGCGGCATGGTAACAAACCTAACATTGTCAGAGTGCTTCCTGCTCAGAGAAAGAAGTTGTGTGACCCTATATTGATCCCTTTAAATGGTTTTTAAGTGCCTAAGGATACCGTTAAGAAGGATTCCAAGCCTTCCTCTGACTTTTAAGCTTACAGTATTTTTTTCAAGAGTCTCTAACCTTATACTGGTGCAAAGCAAATGCAGCAGCAGCTCAGAGAAGCCAACTCCAAAAGCCCAAGATTAGAAATGCTTGAGAAATTGGGTCTTTTTGAATTCTATTGTGGCTGGCCTGATTGACACCTCCCAGATTAGTGTGGAGATTTAATCTGGACTAATGTGCAGATGTGGTTATCCTTTGGATTTTTCACTTGTTCAAATGATGCAATGAAATTTTCAAGCAAAAAAAAAATGTATGTACAGTATTTTAAAATATATTTTGGAATGAATTGGACAATGATTATTTTGAGGTAAAATACACGAAGTGCATATTTTTCCTGAGAAAATACATTACAAAAATGCATTTAAATACATATTTTCACCTCCCTCTGTGTGTTTTAGTTGCATATTCATTTAAAAACAGGAGAGAATTTACAAATAATAACATGTAAGAGTCACATCAAAGCAACATGGAGGACACAAAACCTATATCCAATTGTTAGCTCTAACTAGAGTAGAACTGGCTGAATGAATAGAATTTACACAAGCATCAGTTAATCAAGTTCCCATTGATTCAATGGGTCTTCAATAGTTGGTACTAAGAATTGGATTTTTTTTATTATATTTTTTGTCATTTTCAACATAACACATACCAAAACACATACAAATACATACCCTCTTCCTTTCTCATATAAATCCATACTTTAAATCTCTCACTCCTTCTACCCTCTAACCCCTCTCTCTCTTCCATTCCACTCTCTCTTCATCTTCCCCTTTCCCACACCTTCATTCACATACTATCTCTTCTTTCTTCAACTTCTCTCATTCTTACTTGACCTCCCTTGTATCCCCTCTTTTGAGCAAAGCATCACAGATATGTATAACTTAATCTCCCTTCCGCCACTACATTTACGTTCTTGTACCATTATGTCTTGTTTACCCTATACATCCCTCCATTTTATTTTGCTTAACACCTTCTTTATTCTCATAGTCCTATTTTTATTCCTACTTTTTATCCATCCATAACAGTAATATTTATTACATATTCTTAGGTTGTCAGATTTGTGCTCCTGATTTCTACTTTATATATTTATATATTTATATCTATATTCCACATTGATTTCAAATATTCACAAATTGGCTTCCACTCTTCTTCCCACTTTTGCATATTTTTCTTATTAATTATATATGTTAACTTATCGTTTTCCAGCATCTCTCTCAATTTTAATGCCCATTCATTGATTGAGGGTAGGTCTTTTTTCTTCCAATTTGCGGCCACTGTTAATCTCGCCGCTGTTACTAGGTAAAGTAGAACTCTTCCATGTTGTTTTACAAAATTTTGTTCCAAGCTTGACGTTATGTTTAACAGATATAGTTTTGGGTCCATCAAAGATTGTATTTTAAATTGGATTTTGACCACAGTTTGATTTGTTTATCTCTACTCAAGATGTAGCTATCTGCAAATACCCAATCAGAAAACAATCAGATTAATTTGTTGTAGCTGTTATTTTTATTTTATTTTATTTTATTTTTTAGCACAAAAACCATTTAGTGGGTTCTTTTTACTCGAATGGATGAGTTTTCCCAGCATAGAATGTAGGCTAAATCATTCCAGGGCAACTACAGACCAATTTTCTGTCCCTGGCATAGCACAAATTTATTGCTGGCTTTGACTTATAGTGACCTTATAAAGGAGAAATCTCCAAGAACCCCTGTAAGCAATTAGCCCCGTTCTGGACTTAGAAACTAAAGACAATGGCTTCCTTGATTGAATCAATCCATTTGTAACATGGTCTTCCTCTTTTCCTACTACTTTACACTTTGTTGTTGTCTTCTTCAAGTCATTTCCTACATGTGGCAACCCTAAAGGCAAATCCTATCACAGGGTATTCTGAGGCTAAGAGTGTGTGACTTGCTCAAGGTCACCCAGTGGGTTTTCATGGCTGAGCAGGGATTCGAATCCTGGTCTCCAGAATTGTAGTCCGACACTCAAACCATGCCGAACACCATTCTGGCCCTTTCTTTACACTTTATAGAGCATCATCATCTTTTCCGGTGAGTCCTGTCATCTCATGATATGTCCTAAATATGATACCCTCAGTTTAGACATTTCAGCCCTCTAAACAGAAAACAATTTCTAAGAGAGGACTATCTTCTGACAGTCATTCCATCAGACTTTGGGTAGGAAAATCCTGAAGTCCTAGAGTTCATTCTCCCCAGTGTGAAACCAATTTTGCCACCAAAATTCCATAGCTCAGCAGCAAGAAAAACCACTTTGCTGTTGTTGTTGAACAAAGCATATGCAATCACAAACCTATTTTACAAGTGGATTACCCTGGAAGCCCTGGTGACTGTAGGTTTCCATAACAGTGGGCTTTGATCTTAACAGAAGCTATTTCAGGTGCTGACCACTTTTCCCAAATAGGTTCAGCCCCTTGGATAGTTCCTTAAAGTTCAGACTAAAACCCAGTGCAATTCACTACTCCCACTAACATGGAAGCAATCAGCCACCACTGTTTAGACATTCAATTCCACTTGTAAACCAGACAAGAGGAGAGAGTTATCTTATTTAAATAACATGTATGTTATGTGCCTTCAAGTTGCCTATCAACTTATGGTGACCCTATGAATTTCATAGGGTTTTCATAGGCAAGGAGTCCTCAGAGGTGGTTTTACTGGTTCCTTCCTCTGAAATATAGCCTACAGCCCCAGTATTCTTTGGTGTTCTTCCATCAAAGTACTAAGCAGGGCTGATCAGAATCAGATGGGATCTGGTGCCTTTATCACTAAATTAAAGCACCATTCAAGAAGTCATGTTGACTTCTAGTGAAAATCCAGGCTTATTTTGCTCTCAGATCCATTTACTGGCATTTTTAGTGGTCCATGGTAACTGCAGAGGGCAAAATTGGGAGTGACTGGAAGTCCACATCTTCTTTTGAAAAATGGGTTTTCTTAGGTTCAACAATGTGGGGTTAGAGTGCCACAAACTAGTAAAAGTTTAATTGTCCCTTGTTGGGAATTCTGTAGTATGTGGGGAAATAATTATTGTAATGTAAAACAATCTTGTGTACCCCATTCACATCCTAAGATAAGTCTAGGAATTTTCCCTTCATGCTTCTGTTCTCCCAAACTCCCTTTCTCTTATTTCACTGGGCACTTCCAGCCAACTGGAGTGATGGGTCATTCAACACATGACCTAATTTAAATTTTATTGCTCTTTGTGAGTCTCTTTGAAGTAGATTTTCCATGCGGCTGTAGCCTAGCCATGGATGTCATGCTGCTGCTATGAAGCCTTGCTATGATGCTATGCCATGATGTTCCCCATGCAGCCTCTACCGCTAAAGGCTGGGTGAGTCATTCTACCCTAAATCCTCCTAGTTAGTTAGGAACCTTTCTTTTTAAAGTTTGTTTTAGTATGTAGATTGAGACTGATATACCTTCAGTAAACTTTTGATTTGCATTTTTAAACTGACTCCTTTGTTTTTGTAATGAGTCTAATTCACTGGGTGATCAGATCAGACCACAGACCTCTGAATACACTTTTAAATGTTAACTGAGCTTGTCTCAGCATTCTTAAGTCACTCTGCATGAATTTGAAAGTAAGTGATTTTTTAAACTCTTTTTAAAGAAGATATTTTTATTGCTTTTAAAAAGGCTAGAACCCTGGAATTTTTAATACATTTTTACTTTTTAGATTCATTCATCCAACAAATTCCAGACAAGAAAAATTACCCAAGGGGTAGCCTGAGGAATTTGGAGTGGCAAAGACTGCAAAAACAAACTTTAGAGCCCCATGTGGCTCCGGGGTTCCTCTTTTTACTTCTACTTCTTTTCTCACCCCTGTTCTAAAAAGACTTCGTTGTTGTTGTTGTTTTTAATTGATATTAGTGGAATCAAGGGAATACAAGACTATTGGGGATGTAGTAAAGCATTCAATATCGCTTCTCATAAAACCTTTCTTGAAAAACGAACTCTTTCAGTTTTCGTTAAAAGTGCTGCCACGTGGGCTATCAATGGGCTGAAAGATCATTAATGAATGTAATGATAAATGGCAGTGTTCCCAGTTTGGAAGAAGGTAGCTGCTTGGGGTGCCAGAGCAATTGGTGTTAGGTTTCATTTAATTTATTGCCTTCACTAATTGATCTGGAAAAGAAAATAAACAGCAGGTTAATGAAATCTGCAGAGGTTACTAAACTGGGAGAGTTTTCAAATACAAGTGGAAACACACACACACCACCAATGCAATGTAGAAGGGCTCAGACAGAGCTAGAATAAATCAACTTATGAATACCTTTTGACAAAACTAAATATTGAGAAGAAATAAAATGGCATGATCTATGGGGTAAAAATACAGCAATTTAATAATTACTAATAGCTCCATTTACAAAGGCCATATCTTGCCTCCTTTTTGCATAACCTTCTTGTTTAGACAGACTCCAAAACTGTGGGCACACATATGGAAGAACAAGTCATCTCAGAGATAAGTCACATCTCCCATTGTATCAGAAGATACATCCAGCTAGTTAAATGGAGAATTGCAATGCAGATAGGAGCAGATGAATATAGCAATGTAGATAGGCATGGGCATCCATATGCACATCTTTACTGCATGGAAAGTTGCTTATGCATATAGACTATTCTTGTTGGTTTGGAGTGGATACCCTTTTTTTCTTAATGTTTCAAGATTAAAAGGACATCAACACTAAACAGAATAGTTTAATGCCACTTTAACTCTTACGGTTCTACCCTATCTTGGAATCTGTAGCATGGAGATGTACTTAGAATTATCTGCTACTGAGTTCTAATTCTTTGTTCAAAAGAATGCACTAGAACAGTGGTTCTCAGTTGTTGGACCTCTAGATATTTTTGACTTCAGCTCTCACAATCCCTGACCATTAACCATGAAAGGCTCTAGTGAACACCTCCAAACTACACCACTGGACACCTCTAGCAGAGAATTCTAAGTACCCCACTAAACTACAAAGCCAAAGATACTGTAGGATGGAACCATGGCATTAATATGATATCAAACTTCTATAACAGATTAGATAAACTCTAAAGTAACACCGTCATCTCTTGTTACAGTGTCACAACAATGCAGCAAGCCCTAGAAGCAGACCTCCAAATAAACACATGAAGATTGAGGCAGTAATCCTGCTTTTGCTTTTGCCCAAACACATACATATCTATGTACATTTGTGCATACATGCATGTGATTGAAGGCTTTAAAAGGGCTTTTTCCCAAAGCAATTCAGACAGGCATGATTAGATGGTGGTATCAGTTTGGGCTTCACAGAGTGAGATCATGCTACATTTGATGGCAGTTCCATCAAATATGGAAGTTCCATGACTGGCTCAAGAAACAGAGAAAGATGAAACAACACATTTAGCTTGTGCAAAGAAGAAAAAGGATCAGTGGAAGAGAAACTAGACATGAATGCTTATTTTCTATCTGACAAGCAGTTTCTCACAATGGCAACAAGTGCCAACCTGGGCATAGTCATCTGATCTTTTTCCATCCCTTAGGCAACACTGTTGCAGGTGAAAAGGATAGCCTTTCATTGCGGTCTCCTCCTTGTACCCCAAAGTTCTGGGAGGATGATTCTGATTAACCACAAAGGCCCTCTCTACCCTGCCCTCAGTTCCACAGTGGTAGGTCTCCAGAGTGGTCATTCACCAGAAAGGTATTCCTGGGTGCTCAACAAAAAGAGAGCAGCCTGCTCTTTCTGGCCAAATTAACCAAATTAGTTTAAAAAAAAAAAGAACAGCAACACAGCTAAAGTCAAACCAAATCCTGTCATGTGTTAAGTCACAGGCAGCAAAAACATATCCAGCTACAGTTGCAAATAAGACTGCTCAGCAATAGAAGAACAATGAGCTAATCATACACAACTTCCTTCCCACACAAGGCAGGAGAGAAGTTGCCACATGGAAAGAGGCATATCAAAGAGACAATTCTAATTTAACAATCTATGCCCTATCCCCTTGCATCATTGTGCCATGTATAGTCATAGAGATGCTGACATCTATCGTATCCCCCACATCCGATTTCTGGCCCAGCCGCAAAATTGTTGCCAGACAGATCTGAGCCACCAGGATATAGGAATATCAATGTCTTAATGGGTTACCAAAAGTAACTTGCAGGATGGAGTCAGTTTGGGATTGTAGCACGGGGAGATATATGCCTCTACAGCAGTGGTAACTGATGGGTTCCATATCCATGGGGAGGGAAATGTTCCAAGATTTAGTCTGAACTTTAAAGGAGCTTTTAAACATTTCATTAAAATATTTATTTTAACATCTTGTGCAATGAGATTTCTGGCTGGCTTTGAATAAAATCAATGTAAACTATTAAAAATTGAAAACAGTATAAAATAATTTAACCATTCTACAAACATATTAAACAACTGAAACATTTTAAAACAGTTGAAAACCAGGGTTATTGATCTGGATGAAATCATGAAGCACCAAACATTTTAATAAAAAGCCAAGTCTTAAAGTGTCCAGTTTCCTGAACTCTAGCACCAAAATAGGTTCAGCACCTTGGAGAATATCATTAAAGTTTATCACAGGGTGAATCCACTGCCCTGTTGTCATGGGAGTCATCAGCTGCCCTTGCTTCGCAGAATTTGGAAGTAATAGTGCCCCTCTATTCGGCTTTGGTCAGATCTCACCTGGAATACTATGTCCAGTTCTGGGCACCACAGTTCAAGAAGGATATGGACAAGCTGGAATGTGTCCAGAGGAAGGCAACCAATATGGTAAAAGGTCTGGAAACCATGCCCTATGAGGAGTGGCTTAGGGAGCTGGGTATGTTTAGCCTGAAGAAGAGAAGGTTAAGAGGTAACATTATAGCCATGTTTAAATATTTGAAGGTATCTCATACTGAGGATGGAGCGAGCTTCTTTTCTGCTGCTCCAGAGCACAGAACGCACAGTAATGGACTCAAGCTGCTGGAAAAGAGATTCCACCTAAACATTAGGAAGAACTTCCTGATGGTAAGAACTGTTCATCAGTGGAATGCACTGCCTCAGAGTGTGGTGGAGTCTCTTTCTTTGTAGGTTTTTTAAACAGAGGCTGGATGGCCATCTGTCAGGAATGCGTTGATTGTGTATTCCTGCACAGCAGTGGGTTGGACTGGATGGCCCTTGTGGTCTTTTCTAGTTCTATGATTCTATTGGTTCTTTAGTCCCACAATGTACACTGGGGAAGTGCTGGCTGAGGGATTCTGGGAGCTGTAGCCTCACAAAGGAATTTTTCCAAGTGCAGATCCTTTACTCCTCCCCCGAAGCTCTGATCCCAATCCCCCAACCAGGTCTGCAAAAGATTTATCTGAAGCACTGACTTTGCAACTGATGCAAATTTTCAGGTTATATAACCTTAGATGCTATGAAAACTAACAATTTGTTGTTTTGAAGAAGAGATGGGTGGCCAGGTTTTAAGGGGCTTGAGGAGCAGGAGTTGAGCATGTAGTCACTTAATCTTAACATTCTGAGAAACTTTCCCCCAGCTTGCAATGTACTGTAGAATTAAAATTTCACTCATTTCAGCTAGTGTTTTTTCTAGCCTCTCTATGCAAAGCAAATAGCCATTGCTCAAAACCTCCAGATATCTGCTTCTGGATATCTTTGCTTTGGATTCTGGCCCCATGACATGCCAGAAAACTCATTGTTTTCATGTTGCTCTTTGGGAAGCTTCCAAAAACATGCAATGACAAGTATACCAACATTGCATGTTAGCATCCAAAACTCCCAAACCAGCACCATGGTGGTGACTTTAAACAAAGGGTTTCTTGGCATCACAGTGTCTATTTTCCCCCTACCTTGGGCTGGCCATAAAAAGAATTTTTAATACTCTGCTGCAGAAATTGGAAATATTACTGACTGGGATTCTGGGAGTGGTAGTCCAAAAAGGCATCTCTCCCAAATTCTGTGCTTTGATGATTAAGGAGGCCTGCCCACGCCTGTTTTCATACCATCCTGAAGCAATTTCACCACATTCACATTTCACAGCTAGGACATGGACTTTTCGACCCAGCCAAAGGAGGCAAGGAGGTTTCTTGGCTGGCACCTGCTGCTGAGATCCAGGTTTCATAATGAAAACAACGCCTGGAAGCTTTGCCTGGCTTATGGATTGTTCTGGCTTTCTTGGGGCTAGCCTGGGATTGTAAATGGAAATGATTTGGTGGCCTGGGTTCAGAGCCTATTAGGCAAAAGGCCACATTATAAAGTGAAGCAGCTTTCACACCTGTTTCTTCCCAGCTGGTATCTATGCTTGAGAAGAGGCCCACACACAGCTCAGATAAAAAGAGTGGGGGGGGGCGTGAGGAAGGAAGGATGATGAAAACAAAACAGAAAAGAGATCCCTCTCAGAGAAAGCTTTGAGCCCAAGGCTTTCTTCTTCTTTCTCTTCTGTCCTCCTCCTTTCTCTTTCCCTACTTCTGCTCCCCCCTCTTCTTTTTGTTACAGTTTCTTCTGACTGCTTCTCCCAATTGTTTCGGACAGCTGCATTTGAATGCTTGAGGGAGGTAATAAGAAGTTGTGAAAAATGCATTTGAGAGCCTGGTAGGGAACATATTGGTAAGAAGGACCTTCAGTCACATATGCTCTTCTGTTAAGTTAAAGTAAATTCATGTAAACCAAATTGTCTCCAGCCAAAACAGTAAGTCTAAGAGGCAGCTAGTCAAGCCTACAGCTGCTAAGGGTGCCTCCAGATGGGTAATAATAATCTCATGAAGTATCAAGTTTCCCCAGTTCTTTTGTTACCTGTATATCCATGGGTTTGCACCAGTCTCTTTTTTGAAAGACTGTGGGTTTCTTTCCCTCCTACCTCTCCTCCTTTCCCTCCACTACCCTCCAAGGTTCAATGTGCCATAACCAGTCACATGCAACATTTAACAAACTGATTTTCACCAATTTCCACTGAGCCTTTTTTAAAATTATCATTCAGGAGTTGTAGCCAAAGTGTTCTAGCAATATTACCCTAGTTAAGCATTGGGATCATTTTGTTTCTGTGCGAACTTTCTTCTTTTCCTTGCTTGATCTCTGTTGAATCTGTGTCCTGGCTAATAGCTGTGTTTACTTAGCAGTGGCCATCTTTACTGGTCTGAAGACAGTAAGAAGTCACCCACAAATACAGATACTGAGTTAATTTAAACCAACCTAGACAGTGGGAATGAAAAGGGTTTGGTAATGCTGGGAGCTCCTGGGAAATACTTTGGGAAAAGGAAAATATCTTGTTGAGCTCCAGAATAAAATCATTTGTACAGTAATAAAACCTTGGACTTCCAGGGAATATTTTCCTCCATCTGGAGATGCCCTAAATGAGCTTGAAGTCTGTACAAATATAGAAGCACAAGACACTCTGCCGCGAATCCTGTGGGTTACACAGAAGTAACTTTTAGATATTATAGCATATATAATTTTAGGGCCATTGTGGAAGAAGGTATCCTGTACCTCCTTGCAGAATGCCTTTACCCCCACATAAGAAGATGGTCCAGGTCTTCTCAGCACAGCTCTGTCCACCTGTCACTGAATGTGAAGACCATGAAGATGAGTGAATGAGATGAGAGCCTGAAAGGAACCAATCCCAGAGCAGGAGACTGTAATGGGAGGGGTTTCTGTGTGTTTGAAGAGATGCATGACAGTTAGGAGTGGCAGTGAGTGAGTGAGTTGGAGCTGAAAGCTCTGGGTGTGTACAGTTGAAGTTTGAGTGGAGGCTTGTGTGCTTTTATGAATGAGGTTTGAATCCAGTAAGACTGTGTGCAGTGGTTGGAAGTCTGAATGTGGAGATTGAATGACTAAAGAGCGAAAGAGTCTGGGTCATAAGAGAAGGCATTAAAATAGCCAAAGGTGAATCTGTGCGCTAGAATATTTATGATTGGTTACTGTATAGTGATAGGAGATTTTCACACGCCGAAAATATTCCCTCCAGAAACCGGGACAGAAATATTTCTGTCCCGGAAGCAGCGCCGCGGTTCGCACGCTCACCTCCCTCTTCCGTTTTTCCGTCGTCCTCGCTTTGGGTTTTTTCCTCTCTCTTCCGGAATATTTTATTAACGACAAACTCCCGTTAGTAAAATATTCCAGAAGAGGGAGGGAAAAACCCAAAGCGAGGACGACGGAAAAACGGAAGAGGGAGGTGAGCGTGCGAACCGCGGCGCTGCTTCCGGGACAGAAATATTTCTGTCCCGGTTTCTGGAGGGAATATTTTCGGCGTGTGAAAATCTCCATAGTCTGTCCAGATAATACCACGTTATAAGCACAAGATTGCCTAATTAATGTTCCATCTTTATCCTTTAATAAATTAATCCTTTGTTGATTTTCAGATCCAGACTCCTTGTGATTTATTTATTTTATTTTAGGTAATTATACCCCACTCTTCAGCCACAAAGGCTCTTAGAGCAGCTTACAAATAGGTTTAAGCAATTGCACTTTACACATCTACACTGCATTAAACAGTTTCCAATGTGTGTTAGCAAATTGCCCCTAAAAGCCAGGTACTCATTTTACTGACCTACAAAAGGATGGAAGGCTGAATGAACCTTGGAGCCCTCTGGGATCTAACTTGCAATGTGGTGGCTTGCAGTACTGGCATTTAAAACCACTGTGCCACCAGGGCTCTTTCAACATATAGACAGCTACTGGCACACTTACCAGAGAAACACCACACATCCACACATATTTGGTTATAAAGGATCAATCCTGGTTCAGATAAAAGTGACTAGAATGAATCAGAAGGTGAAGTGTCAGGAACAGAGGGTGGAGGCGGCCAGGCTGAACATTTAGCTAAGTTGGCTGGTGCATTTCAGGTTACCCTCAGGGTTCATGCTACACTGAGAAACCATGTGGATTCCCCCAGGAACTGTCCAGCTGCCATTGCACACCTGAGTGACAGCTGCTTCTCTTTCTCCCCCAGGTACACAAAGGCAATGAGACCTAGAAACACCCATGTAGGCAGTCAGTGCCCCAGAAGGCAGAACTGCATTAAGGAGACATAGCTGTACACCTTATGCACCAGAGGAAAAAGAATCTATCACCCACACAGATCATTGGCATAGCTATGCTAGGGGAGAGTTATGTTCTGCCAGTGAAACTACTGGATCTTGGCCTCAGTACAATTGTGTAGAGATGGAAATAAATTATACTGGACTCAACAATCTCAATGAAAGTACCATTTTCAGGCCTCTTGAGATGAGTTGCAAGAACACACACATATCTCATTTGCATGTTTGAGGGCATTTCAGAGGGCATTTCAAAGAAATAATGTGTGCCCAAACTCATGTGCATATTTTTTTAAAAAATTAGAACCCCTAGAATGTGCACACAAAAGAAGCCCTGGTAACGCAGCCACAATGTTGTGAGTTCAATCCTACAGGGCTCTAGGTTGACTCAGCCTTCCATTTTTCTGAGGTCAGTAAAATGAGTACCCAGCTTGTTGGGAGAAATTAGCTAACACATTATAAACTGTTTAGGGAGTGCTTTGGCACTGATCAGCAGTATAGAAATATAAATGCTATTGCTAATAAATGCTAGATGCCCTACCATTAAATTAATTCCCTCTGTAATCTCCAATCTTGTGCACACATTCCCATGTATAAGCCCTATTGGAGCTAGTGGGGCTTACTTCTGAATAAATATGTGTAAGATTGACCTCTGAATGAGAGACATGACATGACATCATAACATCTCATATGCCAATGGCTGTGGGGTTGAGCAGAAGATCCCTAGCCTCACCTTCCGAGATTGCCCTTCCAAGAAGAATTGGGTCCATTGTGTTATAATTCCTCCAAAAGTTGAGAAGAGTAGAGTACCATAGCTGAAGGTATCCAAAATCACTGTGAGATCTATGAGAACTAATAGGGCTGCATCCTCGCAGCCATTCTTTTAAATCTAGGTGGTTGGCCTGTGGGCAAATTTTGATCCATGTGTTTTATAGTGTATAGTGCATTGCATTTTTGTTTTGTTTTTTGTTTGTTTTTTGTTTTGTTTTTTGTTTTTTGAGGCTTAAGAAATAAATGTTTTTACTGGCATTTAATATAATTTAATCTAATGTTATTACGCTGTGGCTGGCCCTAATTTATTTGAGATGGCTATTGTGTAGAAAGGGTAAAGCAGAGCTTAAAGATTACTGTTTTGGACTATAATTCCCCCCACCCCACACATCCATAAAAACCCTCAAGTTTGAGCTGTAGCCTGCGAAGTCCCCAACAGAAATAGATTTTCCTTGGTTTTTTTCCAGGTTGTGAGGCTGTGTTCTGGAAGAGTTTATTTCTGACGTTTCGCCTGTATCTGTGGCTGGCATCTTCGGAGAATTATGAAGGGGTCGTTTCCACGGCAAAATAAATCCTCAAAGAATGCGACAAGAAGCCTGATAGTTCCCACACATCTCGAAGCAACAGCGCCCTTTTCAAAAGGAGGGGGTGCAAAAAACCCATAAGTTGCGCAGTATCAGCTTTCGCTAGTTTTCCGCACTTTTTTGATTAAGTTCGCGAAAATGCGCATACTTTACCATGGGAACTAACGATCGTGTAAACTGGCATCTGCCTTTTCGAATTACTGTGAGCAGAGCTGAATCCTGATTGGTTGGAGTGCTTTATCCGAATAGACTGAAGGGTTGGAGAGAAGAAATTCACCCTCCTTCTGCTTGCAACTCACTTTGGAAAACGGAGCCCTTCCTGTCTATCTTTTGGGGGGTGGGGGGTGGGAAGATGCTTCGCTGCTTCGCTGGGGTGTGTGGGGGTGTGTGGGGGTGTGTGTGTGCTGGAAAACAGCCGATCGCATGTTCGTTCTTTTGTTTGTTTGTCCTTCCATTCACTTGCCTTTATTCAAGCCTTCGGAGGGAGGGAAACCAAATGAGGCAAGCCCTAGTTCTGTGGTGTGTGTTTGTGTGTGCATGCAATCTGCTCCACTATGCTTTTGCTTGTTCGTGCTTTCATTGACTCCTTTCTTTACAAAAGCCTTTCAGGGCTGGGGAAGACAGGGGAGTTTGTCAGATCGCTCTTTCGATTGCTTGTTTGTTTGTCCTTTTTCTTTCCTCTCATTATTTATGGTTTCCATGACCCCCTCCTTGCTCCCTCCCCGCCTCCTGCCTGACTTTAATCATCTGGAGGCGATTCCCCCCCACCTTTGCCTGTGTGAATTAAGCAAAACAGAAAGTGTCTGGATCATTCGAAATGCCAGGCACCGTGTGATTTATGCGCTCCTGATACGAAAGGACGGTAATCCGGAATCTGGCGAACTTTTTCCTGTCGTGGAACCGGCCCCGAAGATGAAGATGCCAACCACAGATGCAGGCAAAACGTCAGAAGTAAACTCTTCCAGAACACTGCCTCACAGCCAGGAAAAAAAACCAAGGAAAATCTATAGATGCCGGCTGTGAAAGCCTTCGATTCCCCACAGAAACTTTTCCCTATCTCAGGTAAAATCATAGGAAAGAGAGAGGTTGTAGGATCTCCCTCTCTCCCTCTCTGCCCCCTCTCTCTGCACATATACACATACACCCTTGTTTCCTATCCCAAGTGTTTGGGCTGTGCATTTACATAAATAAACAAACTTTTTCTTGCTAATTCATCAGCAAGGATTTTGTGCTGAAATCTTGAGCCTTACTTGAAGCGCTTTAGTGGAGCTGCTCTCACAACATCTGTCACTGATTGCAAATAAATCAGTTTTCTTACCTCTGGGAGAAATATGTATGCAATTGTAGTGGTAAAGCTTACAAGTAAACCCCAGAAACTGCTAAGGATATGAGCTCCCCAACTGTGGAAAAGGCAGAAATGAAGAACATTTCATCTTTAAAAGGAGGGAGGGAGGGAGGGAGAACACACATGAAAGTATCTAAACATGCCGTTCTGCAAAAGAAAAAGAAAAAAAAAGAAGCTGTTATCAAAACAAATTTTTCTATGTGAAAATTAATGTTCATTCCCACCCTCTCCTCTTCCTTCATTTGTAATGCACAGTAAACTTTCACCACAGATTTCTAAACACTCAATAAGCATCTATTCCAGTTTAGGTGAGAATGATTACTTACTACTGACAGTCTCAGTTCAGAATTTTCTAGAGACTTTACAGGAAAACTGCCTGCAGGAAAGAAAGAAAAAAAGATTTGTTTGGCAAAGCTGTTCCCATCTGTGAAGCATCCTACAAAATGTTTTCCCCTCTTATGCCTAAAAACTGTTGCATTCCAGTGTTTTCCTTTGATGATGGAGTAGTTCTGAAACACCTGTAAAAAACATCTATTTTATTTCTCAGTCACTGGTCAGTAAAATGAATTGCACCATCTCACATTTCCAATATGTTCAACAACATGGTCTTGGATTCTTCTGGTTGTGCTGTTGTAGATGTATCCTTCCTGAAAGCAAATGAAGCATTCACAGTTCTTCCTAGGAATTTAATTTATTTGAATCAATAGGAATATAGTGTCTAGATCAAGGGAGGTAATAATGCCACTCTGTTCTGCTTTGGTCAGACCTCGTCTGGGATACTGTGTCCAGTTCTGGGCACCACCATTCAAGAAGGATATTACAAGCTGGAACATGTCCATAGGAGGACAACCAAAATGGTGGGAGGTGTGGAAGCCATGCCCTATGAGGAGCAGTTTAGGGAGCTGGGTACGTTTAGCCTGAAGAACAGAAGGTTAACAGGTGACATGAATAGGCATGTTTAAATACTTGAAGGGATGCTATACTGAGGATGGAGCAAGCTTGTTTTCTGCTGCTCCAGAGACTAGGACATGAAGCAATGGACTCAAACTACAGGAAAAGAGATTCCACCTAAACATTAGGAACAACTTCCTGACAGTAAGAGCTGTTTGGAAGTGGGATGCACTGCCTCGGAGTGTGGTGGAGTTTTCTTCTTTGGAGGTTTTTAAATAGAGGCTGGATGGCCATCTGTCAGGCGTGCTTTGATTGTGTATTACTGCATGGCAGGGGGTTGGACTAGATGACCCTTGTGGTCTCTTCCAACCTATGATTCTATGAAACTGTGCAATAGGCAAAGCCTAGGGTCATGTCTGTTCTAAGGGTCAAGTCTGTTAGAAAGCCCACTTATGACCACATGGAATCTGCAGTGACCTGGGAAAAGCAACCAAAATACTTTTGAATCATCAGCCCATTTGATCAGCAAGTCATGTACACATATTATCAAACACTGGGATGTTTTTAACATCTTTGTTGTTGTTGTTGTTGTTGAGAAACACTAGAGAAAAAATTGCAGTTCCCAACAGATCCTGAGACAGTGGTACATAAGGCATCTGGTAGTGGACACAGTACATTTGGTGGTTGCACACAATAATATGGTGGTGGATTGATATGAAAGGCATGCCAGAGACTACGGCCTGCTTAACATTTACTTGTACACTGAGAAAAGGACCTGGGGGCATTATATCAAGAATATGTGGCAACAGAGCAAGATACATGTCCAATTGGGATGGCTTTCAAAATCTATTTCCATCAAAAATCATCAAGATACGATACTCAAGATGATGAATGGATGATTGAATGCATCAGTCTATATCTTGTCAGTGTCAGTTTTGTATTTTTTTAATTATTCATGTCACTTCTTTCCAATTTCTATATAAATTTGGAGATCTTTTTTTTAAAAATGAATGAAAATTAACATACACACTTGTATACTCAATTTTCCCTAACATACACTTTTTGTATGCAACTTTCCATACCATACACATTCTTGTATGCATTTTTTGAGCCACAAATGGCATCACAAAATTTGGAGAAGAGTGGGAATTCAACAGATGACTGCCTTCCCGTCTCCATATTTATCCAAGATGTGAAATAAGGGCAGTTTGCTTTAAAATGTGGATCAAACAAAACTCTCCCCTATTTCTATTATAATGACATTCTTGATGGCACCATTTGTGATATTTCTGTCATGCTAATAAGGTTCACCAACGAACACAGCTCCCCAGACCAGACTAGCAACAGCAAAAAAAGAGATGCTAATCCAGTCTCTGATGCCCCCACAGTGCACAGAGCATGGGCTTTCTCCATATGTTCTTATTCCACCTTATCCCTTGCAGACTAAGTATCAGATTTAATTTTCACTTGTTTTCTACAAGCCAATGAGCCTGACAAATTGGAGCATAGTGTTTAGTGATTAAATTCACCTGGCTCTGGGCCAACACAACTAACAGCACGTTGGCGTTTTAGAAAAAAAATAGAACCAGAAAGTTGGGGGCTATAACTATATCTTGTCTTTCTTTCATCCATTCAACATGGTGTGCATAGGATGGGTGGCTGACCAGGCACTGCTAACCCCTTTTTTGTTGTTCAGTCTGGGATGGAGTGCATTAAAAAGCATTTTCTGCAGAGAAAATAACATTTCCTGCACTGTTTTCTGTGCAGGAAATGTGTTTTGTGCACAGAAATGTTTATTTCTGCACCCCAAAAATGCTGTTTTCTGTGCAAGAAACTCATTATCTGAGCACAAAATGCCATTTTCTGCCCCCCCCGCAAAAAAGTGCACTTTTTCTGCACATAATAAGTCCCAAAATGCTAATGCTGTAGTCTTTGAAACCTGTGCTATTTTCACCAATTTCCACACAATGAGGAGGAAAAAATGGTAAAATTACTCATTCTTGTCTGTAAGAATTAAATTTATGAAGATTTATATCTCTGGCATCTGCTGGTAGCCCCTTCATGCTGCTTGTTTTGTGAGGTTCATATCTTCTGGGGCTATCTTATTAAGGCTACCTCATTCCTCAATGAGAAAGCCTGGGATATCTCTGCAATATCTCCCAATATCACTACACATCACTCCAAAAATGCATTATGTCACCTTAAGGAGGTGGAACGTGACAGAAAGTTCTGTTTGTCTTCCAGGAAGAACCACCTACTACCTTCCAAGCTCTCTTGTGCTCACAGAATTATTTTCATGGTTCTTTGGAGCTTAGTTACCTACAATTTCATCTGTTGATATAGCCTCAGCTCATCCTTCCTCTAAGGAGCCACAGGACACAGGCTTGGCTTTCTTCCCTTTTTAATAGTCACACCAGCCCTGTGAGGTGTAGTGAGCATTGTAGCTGAGTGGACATTTTGATCTGTGCCTTTTCTCTCTTGGTCTAACACCATACCTTTGAATAGCTCCTGAGAGCATTCCTTCAAACAGTGTTTGGAAAAGCTACTTTTTGGACAACATGTCCAGAATCCCCTGGCCACTCTGTCATCCAAAAAAGTAATTTTCCCATGTTCAGCATTTAACTAAGAACAGGCCTGCTTTTCAGCTGCAGAGAGAGAGAGAGGAAATAAAGAGGCAGATACAAAGACTTGGTTGAACTAGGGCCACAATTTATCAAATCCAATGAGAATGATCAGCACAGGGGAGCTGATGTGTGGTGGTACCTAGCTCAAGCTAAAGGCCTAAAGCCCATCAGATTAGGGTTAATACTCCTAGTCTAGGGAGAGGAATGAAGCAACACTTTCATTCCACTCCCTTAGCTACACCATAAAGTGTGGAAATGGTCTTCCCAGAAGAACCCATTCCTAGTGCCTCCTAGCTCTGGGCAGCTGCCGATGGTTGACCATACAGATTCCACCATATCCTGCACATGAGTCCCATAGCCCTTGAGTACAGGTCTCTGGCCTGCCTAATCTCTAAAAAGGAGCCTCCAGGAGCACACCAACATGTCCCTAATCTCCACCACACACACACATCCCTGTCAATTGTGACCAATTAACCTATTTACAAGCAGAACAGCACCCAATACAACTTAAGCCAACTGCTAATTAATCTGTGCAGGGTAGGCAAAAAAATACCCCCAATCATGCATAAAACAAATGAGCCAAATATTCCTACTTGGCCTCCCAGGACGACCAGCTAATCTTGCATAGACTCAGGGGGGCAGGAAGGGAGCTGCTGTAGAGAAAGAGGCCCAAACAGAAAGAGGATCAGGTTTACATAGACTTGGCTCCTCTCCATATGTGGTGTGTACCATCATGTAAAGCCCTTCTGTATCTCCCTCCTCTCTGCAAATGGCATTCCCAAACCAGAGTGTAGCACCAGCCAGGGAACGGGATTCATTTTGCGGCAGCTTCCCACTCAAGAAATCCAGCTGAGTCTCTTCCTATCAACAAAGCCATTCCACAAGGTCATTTAATTTAATACACTGTTCCCTCACAAAGCCTGCTTTTTATTCAAAATAGCTACAGTATAATGATACATACACTGTAATGATACAATAAGTAGAAGCTAGAAAGTAATGATCAGAAGACAGACATGGAATACACAGTTGTTTTGCCAGGCTGGACTCTATTAGCATTTACATTCCTAGAACACTATAATAATACCTAATAAGCGCATAATAATGCCTAATGACTAATAACAACAATAATTTGATTCCCTCCTGCAAAACGAGAGCCAGTCAATGGTATCTAACTTAAATACCAAGAACTGGAGGGTAAACTGTCATTTGCAAATTATGATGAGCGTGGCTCATTAGCTCAGAGCCATCCCATCATGTACCTACTCCATCTGTACACTTCGCCCTTCCACCCTCTCTTCCATTAGACTCTACATGAGTCAGGGACAAGTTATTATGTACAAGTATCTGTTTTCTTTATCAGAACTGCCATGATGCTTCTGAATAAGGAGGAAGAATGACTGTCTCTGTGCATTGTAGCCATCAACCACAAAGGACATGACATGGAATGAAATGCAATCTATCTTGATTTCTCTAAATGAGCTTCTTGCATAACTGCTTCCTCAGAAGCCTGTACAATGGAGAGCGATGCCCTCGTGTAAGTCATAAATAATCATTTCCATCATGATCTCTGTTCCATGCACTCTTAAGAGTCATGCTCTGCACTACACTGACTGTTCCTTGCAAGGGAGGTCATTCAGAAGCCAGGTCTGTTCTTTCTACAGCTTGACTATTGGCACAAGCATTGCACTGGGGAACGTTAATGCCTGTTCTGTATCTTGGAGCACAACATATTGTCAGGTTGACTATACTGCAAAGCCATGCTAAGGAATCTGTGGCTCTCCAGAAGTTGTTGAACTTGCAGTTCCATTGGCCCCAGCCAACATGGTCAAGGTTGGGGGTGATGGAAGATGTGATCCAACTTCTGGAGGGGCCACAAGTTTCCCACATTTTGCTTTTAAGGCTGAACATTTTCAAATCATGATTTCTATTCCACAGAGTCTGTATGCAATTTTCACTGTGGTATACCTTCCTTACCTTTTGAAAATGTCCATAGTTAACCTATATTCCATACGTGTGTGCCACTGTCCAGATGTTTTGGGACCTCAGTTCCAACCAGCCCAGGTCAGCAGAGCTAATGATGGGGGAAGATGGGAGCTGCAGTCAAAATAATCTGGATAAGCACAAATTTCTATTGTGCATTTTAATCACATCGAGTTTCCTCCCCTGGTGCATGAACATCAGCATGATCACCAAAGGGAAGTTGTATATTTGTCCCCCTTGCATTACCTTGTACCCCTAAAAAGGCCTGCACTGTGGGATAGGGGGCTTCAACAGGAAGGGAAATCAGACAGAATTGGGTAGGGGCATCTTGTATAAGCAAAGCTCCCCACCACCACCACACACAAGTGCTGATACATGCCCCCTGCTGCTCTTCCCAGGCCATTCCTGATGGTCACAAGTAGTGGGAAATTCTGGTTGTTTAGCCTTCCTTCTGAGAATGCTGCATTGGGTGCAGTCCATTCTCCTGTATCTATAAATTGGTTGAACAATCCTTATTAGTAATCTACTGGGTGATCATGAAAAATTGTAAGCATGTTTCACTGTGCCGCTTATTCCAGTTGCTTGTCTATGGTTCCTGGTGGATATCATCCAGAAATGCTTAGAAGGTGTTGTCATGATGGAGTTCCATAATGCTGCCTTAAGGTGCAATTCCCATCATTCTGCTAGAGAACTATAACTCCCTTTGTCTTAAACAGATTGTCTTGCCAGCATAGTATCAGGTAAGAAAAGGGTTAATGGGAAGGGTCTCAAGCACCACCTTCACAGAACTAATGAAATGACATCATTACCATGACACCATGTGACTGGACTGACCAATTCCAGCTTTAAGCCCAGGAAATCTGAAGAGGATTTAACTGCTTTTGTTTTGAAACCAATGTGAGAGTTTGGAGAATGATTTTGGGAGATGTGAGAAAACAAAGACTGCTATGCTGGTAGAGCACAGCCATTCCATCTCTGGCTTTTGCTCCCAGCTACCTGGATAACATCTCAAGGCAACAAACTGCAAGTATTTAGTAGAGATTAGAGCCTGTTTAGTTGAGTTAGGGAATTCTTTTTAATTTCTTTACTTTGGTTGAATGTAGCTAAATTAGCAACTGAATGTAACCTGAGTAATGTAATGCTTGATCTTGATACTCTGTATTGCTATCACTTTAAGCCTGCCTGCCTAAGGTAGGGGAGAATCCTGCCTCATGTGAGATTGCATGATTACTTCTCTTGAATAAAGTAAACTTATTAATCTTCCTATACTGATGCTTACCATGTGCCTTACTCTTGACTATGCTACTGTGAGCCTCCTCTGGGGTTAGGAGGAGGGAGTTAGTTGATTCTATAGTGGCATGGAGTGCCACTGATTAATATAGACTATGCACAACTTCCCACTGCGTTGTGTGTGAGAAAAGGGGGGGGTCCCAAGGGGAACCCCCCAGATTGACTCAGTGGGTGGTGGCAGTTACTGGATGATTTGGGGGTCTGTAGGGAGCATCCTGGAGTGAGGATACTCTGGACTAACCCTACAGGGAGGGCTAAGCTGGGGCTCCTGGAAAGTGAACCCAGGTTTGAGCCCATGACAGGTGTAGAGGGGTTTTTTTATGTCAAAACCACAATAAATGAATGATTGAGAAAGGGAAAAGTTTGCACAAAGGAACAGTCAAGCACAATGGGAACATAGTGGAGACACTAGCCGTAGAAAATTAGTTTTCCCAATCTCTTGACTTCTTTCTTTTAAAAAAGTTCTTTTTTATGCTTTCCCTTTCCTATTGTTTTTCGTTTATTGTATTACTATCTGAAGTGTAACCAGCACTGCCTAGATCTATACCTAATATCTCAAAATGGGGCCTCCAGTTTTCCCACTCCCCTTCCCCCTTTACCTCTGGAGTCTTACCAGTAGGATTTCAGAGAACCCTCTCCTACTTTCCCTTGCCCTTTTAACTTCAGAAATATTAGTAATGAGAGTAGAATGGTGTAGTGGTTTGAGTGTTGGACTACGACTCCAGAAAACAGAATTCAAATCCCCTCCTGGACATGAAACTCCACTGGGTGACCTTGGGCGAGTCACACTTTCTCAATGCTGTCCCACACTGCAGAAGTAATTCAGTTTGACAATGTTTTATCTGCCATGGCTCAATACTATGGGATTCTGGGATTTGTAGTTTTGTGAGATAGTTAGCCTTCTCTGTCAGAGAGCTCTGGTTCAACTCCCAAGATTCCATAGGATGGAACCATGATAGTTATTGTGTTATCAAACTGCATTATTTCTGCAGTGTGGCTGCAGCCTCAGCCTCAGCGGAATGCAATGGCAAACCCCCTCTGAGCAATTTTTGCCAAGAAAATCCAGTGATAGATTTGCCTTAGGGTTGCAGTAAGTCAGAAATGACTTGAAGGCACACAACAACATTAGTAACAATGCCTTAGCCCTCTCCTCTTTTCTTGTCTTTTTTCATGCCTCACGAAACTTACCAGCAGTGCCTCAGAGAACCCTCTACTGTTTTCCATTCCTTTCAAAACCTATGTCCTGATGAATTATGGCAGGCTCCCCTTTCTTTCTTCTAGTTTTGGAATTTTGAGTTTTTAACTTGAAACTGGGAACTGCAATTTGGATGATTACCAAAAACCACACTGCCAAATCTTGTGGAATCTACCATGATTTCTTAATGACTTACCCATTTTTCTGTTCCAGCAAGCTGCTCATCTGGATTTTTTTATTTATTTTTTTTTAAAATTTTTTTGCTTGCAACTCAGCACTGCAACTTGGACAAAAACAAGAAAAGAACCACTCTTGAAAATGTTGAGGTGTCCACCATGATGTTTTGATGAGTTACAGCTGCCATGTGAATGGAGACATTCTCTTTTATTATTATAGATACATTAGAGATAAGCTTGGCTTAGACTTTCTTTCTCTACAATTGACTTCATAGAAACATAAAAGTGAAAGAAATCAGAAGCTCATTTAATTTAGCTCTTTGCTGGGAGGCTAAATTGTCAGGAAATGACATGGATGTGACCACAAGATGGAGCTGTAAGCTTAGCAATGAAAGTAGTTAAGCTCCTGTGGCAGGTGTGTGTGTGAGTCAGCACCTGAGAGTATGCACACTTCAGATGCCTCGTGTAAAAGGCATTGTTTAACTACCTATAAAAAGGAGATGGGAATTATCTCCTGTGTGGGTTTGTTGTGGATGGTGGTTGGCGAAGCAGTTTGTTGGTTTGAGAAATTTATGAGTATTAGAGATGGCTGTCCTATACTCTGTATATTTATTGTAAATATACTGCAAACAAAGATTAAAGCCCTCAAGTTGAGTGAAGGCTGGCCTTGTTGCTGTCTTTATTTGGCAAACCAGAGCTCTAGGCAGTGTGCTGGGGTGAAGGAATTTTTCCTTCTCAGCCTGAAGTCTTTTGTAGAAGTCTCTCCAGAAACCTTCTCCATGGTGTCCTGTTGACGTGGAACAACTCTGCAGGTGGTCGTGGTGGACACAGCACGTCTTTCTACACCCCCAACATAAATGATCATCTTCTAGTTACCTACTGATTAATCTAGTATGTTTAGATCAGTGGCAAAAACAGAAAGAGGTGTTTAGAACAAATCTCATGAATTATGAGACCAAAACCAACAGCTGCTGTGTTTTCATGGATCTTGTGTTAGGCCCATCCTTCTCATTACATTGTTTTCTGCAGTAATGCCATACCTTTAACTCCACTGCTGCAGTTGTTAACAAGACACTGTTAGTGAAAAGGGACTGAAGGAGAGTAGGTTATTCAAAACCCACCAAACATACTTCATATTGATGTGCTGCACTGATATTAATTGACAGAAGTCCACAAAGACATTGTGTTAAATTATCATTTATATATTTATTTATTGGCAGATATGGCGATGCTCTTTCAGAGCCCTTTCTAATAACTAATGGAGTGAAGCAAGGTTGTGTTCTTGCACCAACTTTATTTACAATTTTCTTTAGCACGATGCTCCAAAGGGCTATGGCAGAGCTTGAAGAAGACGGCGGCATCTATATACGCTACCGTACTGATGGTAGCTTGTTTAACTTAAGCCGTCTGAGGGCTCACACTAAGACTCTAAACTATCTAGTCCGTGAGCTGCTCTTCGCCGATGATGCTGCCCTTGTTGCCCACACAGAAGCAGCTCTGCAGCGCCTAACATCCTGCTTTGCAACAGCTGCAGAGCTGTTTGGGCTAGAAGTCAACCTGAAGAAAACAGAAGTTCTTCACCAGCCTGCACCACAGGACGAACACCACCATCCCCACATTGCCGTCGGCAAATCTGTGCTCAAGTCCGTTCAGCAGTTCACCTACCTGGGAAGCATCATCTCCTCAGATGGCAAGATTGACAAAGAGATCGATCACAGATTAGCAAAGGCATATAGTGCATTTGGAAGACTTCACAAAAGAGTCTGGAGCAATAAACACCTGAGGCAAAGCACAAAAATCAGTGTGTATAGAGCCATCGTACTGTCTATCCTCCTTTATGGATCTGAAACATGGGTCACCTATCGCCACCACCTACGACTCCTCGAGCGCTTTCATCAGCACTGTCTACGCACAATCCTAAATATACACTGGACTGACTATGTGACAAATGTTGCTGTCCTTGAGCAAGCAGGGATCACCAGCATTGAGGCCATGATATTGAGAACACAGCTGCGCTGGGCAGGACACGTTTCTAGGATGGAGGACCATCGCCTCCCAAAAATACTACTCTACAGTGAACTCGCCACGGGTCAGCGTAAGAGGGGCGCTCCAAAAAAGCAATACAAAGACTCCCTGAAACAACATCTCAGGCTTGGCCAAATTGATCACCAACAGTGGTCCGCCCTGGCCTCACATCGGGAGGCATGGAGACGCACTATCCACAATGCTGCAGCCTTATTTGAGAACTCACGACGAACAAGTCTTGAAGAGAAACAACAACGCAGAAAGAATCACAACCCACAAACATCACCCAAGGAGACCTTCTGCTTTGCTTTTTGCAACCGGACTTGTTTATCTCGGATTGGCCTTTTTAGTCATCAGTGCGCTTGCAGAAAGCGCGGGATGAGTCCTTCCTGAATCTTCGTTTGCGAAGAAAAGCCAGAGATTTGTTAATCACCTCTTAAACCACCAGGGGCTCCATGGTGATGTACAATTAATTAAAACCATTTAAAACAGTGAATACATGGCTAAAAGCCATTTAATGGCAAACTAAAAACTCCTCTTTAAAAATAGTTCTATTTTTTAAAAAAAAAAAAATCAGTTAAAATGCCAGAGCAGCTAGTCCTAATTTTTAGGACTGAAGACAGATAATAATAACACAGTTTTAGCTGTTGGATGCAGATGGAAACTCAGAAGGGATAGAGCCAACCTGATCTACTTTGGGAGGGAATTCCAGTCAGGATGATGCTACAGAGAGAGTCCTGTCATGTGTGCTTACAAACCTAGTTTCACAGGGTGATAGGAAAAAACAGGGTGGCCACTGAGGATCTCCATTTTTTGGCAGATACAGGAAGCCATTTAGGGCTTTGTAGCTCAAGACCAGCATCCTGAACTGAGCACAGAAACATACTGGAAGCCAGTGCAGTTTGTGAAAGACTGGTGTTAATGTGGTCCCTAAAAAAAGAAAAAGAAACAGCTGTCTGGCCACCAAATCTTGCACTAGCTGAAGCTTCTGAACACTTTTTAGAGGCAGCCTCATGTAACGCATATTACAATAGCATAATCAGCAGGTAATGAAGGCATGAAACCCCATAACCAGATCTACTCTCTTTAGGAAAAGGTGTAGCTGATGCAGCAACCAAGCTGAGGAAAAGCACTCCTGGCCACAGCAGCTATTTGACTTTACAGTCTAAGCCAGAAGCTGAAAAATGGGACCAGGATCCTGATGCCAAGCCAGAGACCATGGAGCCAGAACTTGCAGTAGGGATGTGCATGTGCATAAAGTCTGCATCCATGGATTTCTTCTCTGGTCCACATCCAGTTTCATCATCCCTCTTCCTTCTGAGGGACAAAATCCACATTTCTTTTTCATACACCCCCTCCCCAAATGTCCACATTTGGTGCACATTTGTTACACTGTGTGCATTTCTTGAACAATTTCTCCCCCACTCATTGATTAATGAAGGGGTTCTCCAGATTAGGGGGATTTCAGCTCCCAGAATTCCTTATCATTGCCCTTGTATGCTGTGGTGTCTGTGAGGTAAAGTCAAAAATATTTGGAGGGACCAAAGACTGGGAAGTACTGGACTAAAGCAGACTTTAGCAGTATTTTGCATACATTTTGAATATATCCATTTTTCTGTGCATGCTTTTCCATTTGTTTCAGATGTATCCACAGCAACATGTCAATGTATGTATTATGGGAGAACATATGAGTACTCCATTCAGGAAATGTGAATTGACCTCAGAAGTAAATTGGATAGCCCCTTCTGCCTGAAAAGCCAGGTGCCTTCTATAACGCTGAGCCTGCTCGATGCCTCAGTGAGCACACTGGGCAGAATGCCACTGAGTGGAGAACAAGTACCCATCACCAGAACAGATATTTGCCCTTTTAAGGAGTGGGCAAATATGAAGGATGTGAGGGCCATTTTTCCTTGTTATGCTTTCCCAATGGGCTACACCACCACATTTCAATGTGCCAAAAGTGATGTTGCATCACTTCTGGGTGCCATTTTGGTCAATTTTCAACTTTTTGTTTTTGTTTGAGGAAGGCTTTGAGGCTGGGTGTGGAAAGTAAACTGCCACATTTGTGGCCAGTTTGGAGGCAAAACGTTGCCTGAAAATAGACACAAAAATGTTAAACATTTGAGGGGAGGGATCTGGGATCTTTGTGGGGTTTCAGCAGGTTTCAGGATTTGCACTTTGGGGTTCCAAGTGCTGCATGTGTCACATATTGGCCACCTCTGCTTTAGGACTCTATAGTTTTTGAGTAAAGGGGTACAGCATGGGCAGGAAGAATGGATGACTAAGGACTTTATCAGACAACCCCCTTTAAGCATTCTTTTGCTAGCATTAAAAAAAAATCAATTTTAATGCCAGGAAACGAACACACACACACACACACCCGCTGACACACACACTGCACTTACCTTGCTTTCCCCTCCAAGGCTCCGTTCACTTCCTTGTTCAAAGTCCTGAGGATTCTCACAAGAAGTGTTTGCAACAGGCCAGACATTGACAGGTAAGTATGGGGGGTGGGGGTGAGGTTTCACATGCTGGCTATGCCAGCAAAAAAACAGCATGGGGATCAGTTGATTGACTTTAGCTGCCAATTAAAAAGTATGGGGTTTTGAGGGGACATAACTGTGAAAGGGTGACATAATCTGATATGTGCGCTCTTTTGCAGTTATGTGGCATCATTATGATGCTGTTTTTGTGCATCTGATAAAGTCCCAAGACTCATACATTGTGTCTCTGCCTCCAGGCCTGGCCCATTAAATTGGCTTCTTTGGCACACAATCACCACCCTGCCTTGCCAACTGGATTTTGGCTTGGAGTGGATTAGAACAGCTGTAAACATAAGTACAATCAGAAATATCCATGGCAACTTCTCCTGCTGCCCCCCACAAAAGAGGAGTGGATGTATCAAACACCAACCTGGAATTGTTTATGAAAGAATGATATAGGTCATGGTGAACAACTTTGGCAAGAATGTGAAGGACACATTTTCACCCCAAGTGGAGCAGATGCTTCACCAGGCCTGAAACGGGGGTGGGGGCTGAAAAAAATAAGGAGGTAATCTATACCAGAAGTGACTGAATGACCACTCTGGTTTGAGTTTGTTGCTCGAGGCAAGATTGACATTGTCACCCACAAGCTGTTTAGACATAAAACCACTTCTAAATGCTTCCAGAAATAACAAAACCCCATTTTTCTCAAGAAAAAAAAATCCGCTTTAGAGGAACATGGGGTGGTGCTCTGGGGCCTTTAGGAGATTGTATGCAACTGATGGTTGGCATTTTGCCCACCCCTACATAGTCCTGGCTGGGGGATCCCACATTACGGGGGAGGTAAATTCTGTCTAGCTTTTAGTCTGAACTTTAGAGATGCTGTCCAAGGGGCTGAACATGTTTTGTGGAAAGGGTTCCATACTTTGGAAAGTTCAGAATAAAACCCGGAAGAGATTTTTCACCCCAATGACTTGGGAACACACAGCTCAAATTGACCTGAGATAGTTGGATACCAAGGTTTGCTAATCTAGTACCTATGGCTGAAATAGAGATTGGCACCACCCCTGGTCCTTCTGCCAGCAACAGCAAGGAACCAACACTATTAGAAATACAGATTAAGAGAGAGAAGTTTGGGGGTCTAGTGTAGACCCTAGAGGTTGCTTGGAATTTGATTGTGCCCTCCATTGTCACCTAGGTTTTGATTAGGTCATTATCAAAACATACTGACCTAAGAGCCAGTTAGGACATAAGAGCCAACTTCTGGTTCCATCTCCACCTGGTTTACAAGAGGTGTTTCTTTAGGCCATGTAGACCTTATGTAAGTATTGTTCAAACTGATTGAGAGAACATAGTCTGGCTGTAGGGTCTCCTGAGTACTTGAAGAAGTCAGAAAAACCTATGGGGGAATAATTGTTTTAAAAAAATTTCTGCCACTCTTGCCTTGAATATTAAGGTCCTTCCATAAAAATTTTTTTGAACCTTTGTCTTGTTCACTAAAGAATGCTGATGAAAAATACCCTCACACCTTTGTGGTTTGTGGATAGGGCTGCAAAATTGGGAGGGCATTCTTCAGTGTTATTTCCATCTCCCTTGTGAAGATGGATTCTGCTTTATGGGACAACTCCTTCACACTAGAATGGTTGTGGTCTGTTCTCAGCTACAACAAAGCAGACGGATGATGAGATAACAGCTGTTCCCAGCTGCAGTACGCTTACAAGGAAAGACAGTGAAAACATATCACGGCATTTATCAGTGTGTGAATAGGAGACCAAGTGATGGGTGTATGAACACATCAATACAGCTGTCAATATTTACTGTGAAGACACTGGCACAGACTTTTAGTGTCTCCTTATTTATTGCCGCTAAATGAGTTTTATGCAGTATTAGGACTGCTCAGTTAAATACACCATTCTATGAAAATGAGACATGCAAGTATGATCACATACCATAAATCTGTCCTTTATAGAACAAATGTGCCCTTCCTAATGGAAATTATTTTTTTTGGGGGGGGGAATGACCTCATGTGGCTTTATCCCTCCATATAGCCTTAGACAACTCAGAGTTGTGTTGCTGTTATCTGTTCTTACACTTTTGTATACCATTTATTCTCTGTCTTTCTACCTGAGAGTATAAGGAAGGCACCCAAAATGTTCTAGAACAGACCAGATTTACAACAGGGGAATGAAAGAGTTTGGTAATTCAAAAGGATCATTTGCATAAAGCACCTAAGGATTTATGTAACACTTTTCTCTGAAATCTGTTTCTTGTCTATATAATATTTTTGTGGTGTGGGATAGTGGAATGGAGAAGGTTCACCAATGACATGTGATTTCTGCCAGATCTCTTCCTGACTGAAGCCCATGAGCATATATAGGCAAAGCAAGATGTAGATCAGAATAATGCATATTAGTAGCATGGAAAGTTTATTACAAATTGAGCTGGTTTTAAGCTGACTATCAGATTCAGTGAGAGTATTGCTCCATAACTAGGAGTGGACTGAAGTTTTATATCAGGGTTGGGGTCTGGCCCACCTGATGTTTTGGATGACAACTCCAACAGCTTTTACCATTGGCCATGCAGGCTAGGCCTCATGAGAACTGAAGTCCAAAACACTTGGAGGGCACATATAGCCCTTCATAGAGTGTTGTGTGGAGCCTTACATCTGTGGAGGGAGCCTGCATGATATTTTAAGAGGTTCCATGTTAATATGCAGGTATGTGCTCCAATGGGGTTGAGATCAATTGTGTGGCTCCTCAGCAAACAGGCAGTTCCTCTGAACAGGTGTTTCAGGGGAGAAGCCATCTGAACCTGAAAGGTGCTTTCTCTGAAGCCACAGATTAGGAGGGAGGGGTTCGCAATGCCAGAGTTCGTTCTCCAGGGAAGCCTCCAATGGTATCACGACCTTGAAAAATCTCTCCTCTGTCTTCAGTGTTTGGAGGTCCCTGCATCATCATTATCATCATCAGCAGCAGCAGCATCTGTTGTTGTTGTTGTATTTTCTATGCAGAAAATGCTGTTTCCTGCATAAAGGAACCACATCTGAATTTTACGCAGTGTAAGGACTTTATCAGACGGACAAAATATTGTGTCATAACAACACCACATAACCACAAAAGGGTGCGTAGATCAGATGACGATGCCCTTTTACAGTTATGGTCAAAATACTGTACCTTTTAATTGATGGTTTAAGCCATCATTTGTTCCCCCCTGCCGTTTGGGTGCTGACACACAGCCTTGGCCTTTTAACTCTCATCACTGCAGTGAGAGTAGGTGGTCTGGCATGAACAATTCCAGGTGAGATTGGGACATCCAGGTAAGTTTTGCTCTCCCCAGGTTACTTGGGACTTTTAAAGTATGCCTAGGTGCTTGGCACAACTTTTTATGTTGTTTATATTTTTAAATTACTCACATGACAAAGTCTCATGGGATTTTGAACAAGGAAGTGAATGGAGCTTTATTACCAGGGAACCTTTGCTGGGAGAGGAAGGTAAGCACAGGGAGCGGGGGAACATTCTTTTGCTGGCATAGAATGGGTTTTTTATGCTGATAAAAGAACGTTTTAAAAGGGGTTGTCTGATAAAGTCATTTGTCTCAAACTGCAAATAGTCTTTGAAAACTGTGCAGTTTCTGAAGACTTTCTTGCAGTGAAAAGAAAATTGTTAAAATTGTTCATTGCATCCTTTGAGAAGAAAATTAACAAAAATGTACATCCCTAAGATCAATGTGACGCAGTCCATCCTTCCCCTAACATACCAATGTTAGATATTTGTCCTGTCTTTGTCAGTCTGCCAGGTAACTTCTTCCTCCACCTCCTTGAACCTGGTGTGACTATAAAAATATTCCACCCCTATAATGCCAATGGTTTTGAACTTCCATGGAATACTGAACAAAGAGACAGTACCTCCCTGCCAATGACAACTGCAGTGTTGTTGCCCTTATGTAGCACCACGGGACAAGGTGGAAATAATGAAATGCCACCAGAATAAATGGCTGGATGTATCAGAATACAAATTCTAGCATTGCCCAGCCTAACCTTGAAATCTAAGCAAGTCAAAGGCCACGAAAGACAAACCTGGATGTAATCCTAAGAGTTACTGCAACAGAATGCTAGATTCTAAGAGTGGATCATATCATACCTCACTGCACGAGCTCACCTTCTCTGCTAAATACGGTACCTAATTCTCAACTAGCCAAATACTGAATTCTTACTCTCTCTAAACCCACTCACCCCACCCCGTCTTTGTGTAAAAAAAAACACAACACCCTCTTGCATGAGTTTTTAATATGTAGCTTATTTCATTAGATGTCCCTTTGTTTTCTTCTGTTATATGAGAAGGCGTACCTGATCTAGCTTTTCAGTGCCATTCATTATTTTTATGTCCCTCTTTCTGTCTCCTCTCTAATCTAAACAGCCCTAATCTTTTCAGTCTCACCTCTTCCAGGACTTTTTCAATGCCCCTAATCATTTTCATTGCTTGTCTCTGACATTCCATTCCTGTGTTCTCTTTACTTTTGGCAGGGAGAAGGAAAGAAGGCCAGTCTGCCTGGGCCTGAAAAACCACACTCTGGGCAAAGGTGCTGCAGTAAATTATATAACAGGGTTCTATTTACTGTATTACTTTTTCTTCGCTTCTCTTCTAACACTTGGTTTTATTCTCTTTGGCTATTGGGATGGAAATTTTCATTACAAAGTCCACAATGACCTCCAGTACAGATCTCTTCAATAGTACATATACATATTACACATGCACCGGGGGGGGGGGGGGTGAGTACATGAGGAAATGCAGACAATACACAATTTTTTAGGTTAGCCCAGGCTAGGGGAGGTTTGGAGGAAATCCAGAAGGGACTAAGAAAGTTAGCTAATTGGGCAGTACAATGGCAGAGTTAATTTAGTGTTGGCTTATGAAATGCTTTGTGTGTCCAACGCGTTTGAATTATTCATCCATGTTATAACCCAGTTCTATTCCTATAGCAATCCACCTCCTTATCTCTGTTTCCGGTATTCTCAGGTCTCATAGCATTAGTGGATACAAAGCTAACCCTTTGCTATTGCTTAGCAACAACTTACTGTTAAGCCCTAGGCTGCTGTTTTCCTTTATTTATAACTGGCCAAGAAGATGACAGCAGAACATTGTTCATCTGCAGAAGCCTTTTTGAGACCTCAGCAAATACATTTTGTGGGGTAGGTGGGCTAGGAAGTCTAACAGGAAGACATTTTGATGCTCAAGCTGTGTTTAAAACTACCGGTACTAAAATGCATGAACAGTTAGAATGCTCTCAGTATTAGTTAATCTAACAGCAGTGTTGGTCTGAACTCACATGTATTTGCTGGCAGAGTGCTGACAACACCAATGGTTCCATCAGACCATTGTCTGATCCCTCCTGTTTAAGCTGTGTATCATGGTCAAAGCAACAATCAGAGTGCCTTGTACTAAAGGGCTGATTTCATGGAGTTTGCTTCATATGAACTTGGAGACAATCCATAACTGATAGATTTGCACTCACAGAGATGTGTACTGAGCTCCAGGATCTTAAGTTGATGTGGTCTCATGCCTATGGACTACCATCTCTTCTTCCATGTCCACCACAGCAAATCAGTCTTTGCTGGAGTCTATGCTAGTGATCTGAAGTCTATGCTAGTGATTTGTCTATGCTAGTGATTCTTTGCAACCCCCAGCACCATTATAATGCAGCCATCTCATTCTGTCAATTGATTGATTGTGGTTGGATGATTTTTGAGGGGATACACTGGTTTTAAAAAAAAAGTCTCTGGAGAAGGCCTGCACTTCTGACCCACCCAGTTGTATGCAAACCATCAACAAGGTCTTCCAAATTTTCAAAATTCCTCTTGTATTCGGTGACAGCCTACAGGTGCAAAAGGAAAGGGGGTTTACAAGTGTCTGGTTAACAATAATATATGACTTGGACTGTGCTCAGCTGGGTGGATCACAAGTTGTGTGGTGTAAAGATAGTGACGCATTGTCAGTTGAATATTGGAGCAGGGGGAGATTCCAAAAGCAGGCAGATCAGCAAGCTGCTCATCTAAATTCATGAAAAAAACTTTGTTGCTAGAAATGGTATTTTGCTCCCTTCAAAACAGTGACCAGCTCTCTGTAAAACTTGAGAATTATATACTACAAAGCATTTGCACAAAGCTGATAACTTTTAAGTAAGTCTGTGCAACACCCCTGGTGAGAAGCCAGACTTGAAACAGATTGGATGATTTTATTCACATTTTTGCTAGAACAGTGCATTCCTGTAAAAAAAAAAAAGTAGGGTTTTTTCCTTCTTCTTTTTCTTTAAGACTTCAGCAGATGAACACAGGGTCAGGAGGCCAAAAGCTACTCCAATTAAAAAACCAACAGAATGGAGAGTTTATACTCACAGTTTTAAAAGTACTGCACCAAAGTGAAGTGATACATCTATCAGGCTGTCTCTGAGGTGAAAGGGGTTGGGGAGGGAGAAGAGAAGATGATAGGAGGCAAGAGAATAGAATTTCAGTATGTAATACAAGCATTATTGCAAGTCCAAGTGCGATAAAAGCAGGTGGCAAAGCAGATTCAGAGCATAGCAGGCACATCAGTGTAGCCATAGTTTCCTGGATACCAGAACAAAAAGGAAACTGCTGACCTCAGAAGTAATGCAAGGCACATGAACCGTTCACATCAGGAAATTAGTTCATTTTTGGAAGATTTTTTAATCAAAATCCACACATTCCTTCATATTCAGAATAGAAAGGATTTTATTTATTTTTATAAAAAAAACAAAACAAATGCAAGACAAAGAAAAGCTAACACATTTCCCCATCTGTATATATTACTTTAGATTTATGATAATGGATCCATCCACACTTGCCACCTCTATTGGCCAAGTATGTGCAGGATCCAAATGGTAATGCACTTCTCCAGGTTTGGCCCATGACATATTGCAGTTGAGGACCAAATGCCCACTCTCCCACCCATACAGATACACACATGTACAAGTTGCATAGTGTCTATGGGCAGATAGATTATATTATACCTGTAGCACAAAATCCTCATAAATGCCACTCCCCACTTCTGGCACTAAATGTGCAATAATAACATAAATAGCAAATTGGTTTCCTTTCATGGCCCCCACAATTCACTTTCTAAGGCATCTGCCTGTCCTGGTCCAACTGAGGATCACAAAGGCATTATGGGAAATGTGTATTCCCTCTGATAAACCCATTTCCCATTTGCGTGCTTTGACAGTTGAACTTTCTAATTATAACCCTGTTTACCTTCCAATGAGCAATTGCAAAACAAGGCATGAGAAATGGAAAGTATGCATGTAAGGACAACCACATGCTATGACCAATACATGATTTTTACCTCTATCAACAACAACAAAAATCTACTTTGAGCCTCAGATTCCATCATCTATTCTGAGCAATGGTTCAGACAAAAGAGATTATCAGACGTGGCTAATGTGGTGCCAAAACAACGCCACAAGAACATAAAATATCACATGAGATCATTCTTTTGCATTCCGCTGTCATGATTGTGATTGTGGCATTTCTTTTTATTGATGGGCAGGAGCTGTCAATGGGTCGCCCATCCTGTTTTGGTACTGTCATTGCCAGTGTCTGAAACCTCACACTGTTTTTGACTCGTGAATACAGCATCAATGGGTGGTCCTGAACACTTCTGGGTGGAATCATGAGAACCAGGTAGGTTACCCTCTTTTTTGTTCCCTTTCCAGGTTACTTGTTATTTTAGTGTATGTATGTGCTTTTGTGAACTTTTTTGTTTGTATTTTTCTTTTTCTTTTTGAATTTCCCATGCTCAAGTCTTCTTGTGAGAATGGGTGGGATTTTAGTCCAGGAAGTGAACGGAGCTCAGTTAGAGCTCTGTTCATTCCTCAGCTGCCTTTGGGCACAAGAGAAGGTAAGTCTGATGGGGCGGGTTATTGTGCCAGGACAGGAATGCTTTTTGCTTTCCTGTGTGATGATCTCCAAAGATGAAGGACATAGGAAAGACAACTAGGTTAGAGGCAGTTGTCCTACAGACAACACCACAGGAACTGGTCCAGGACTTGGAGCTGTTTCTAGAAGCACAGGGATCAGTCCTGCAATGGAAGTAGTAACAAATTATGATAGCAGGCCAGAAATATCTTTCTCAAAGCTCTGCTCCTTTGGGAACTATTATCAGGCTGTTCCTGTGGGTGTTTGATTCTCCTGGGGGCAAAGAATGGAGAAACCAATTGGAAAGTACTCCTCAGAGACTCCCTGATCACCAAAGAAGCCTGAGAATCATTCCTTGAAATCAGGAGGCAGTGGGACCTCCTGTGGGTCATGTGGATAGGATATTTGAGACAGTAGGATCCATTTCAGAAGTCACTTCACTGTTCGCAGTGGCAGCACTAGGGGGGTGCAGAGAGGCTGAACCATACCAGGTGACACCATGTGGGGGGGGAAGGATGACACCAGCTTTAGTGATGCCACAGACTGGTGGTATGGAATCCAATAGCTCCCAGGCCTTGTCTTTCTTTACCTAGCAGTAGGACTGTCCCCACAGTTCTTACCAAATACATGGTGCAGCCATCAGACATATTAACAGTAAAGATTTTGAACAGATTTTATTTTCACCAGCATTACTCAAAGATTATTTTTTTTCCATAAAGGACAGTAGCATCATGAGTAGGGGTGGTGATGGGAGAGAACCAAGGCCCATGAAGGGCTGGAAGTCACTTTAGCACTTCCTAACTTTTGTTTGCTTCAGTTATCTGGAAAGTTGTATCCAGCTAAGACCCATTCTGGTTCTGGAAGAGTCAACTAAACTATGCATACAGCTCAGCACTTGATATACTACAGCAGGTGCACTGTAAGGTCTCCAACAATGCAAAGATTTATAACTATATTTAACTTTGACTACGGTAGCCTGCTCACAGTACACAGTGAGACTATTTATGGTGTGCTAAGTTAAACATTTTTAGAAAGGGAAGTCAGAGCAGGAAATAGAGGGAAACATTCACCATTGCCTGGAGAATATGAGGTATTTTCAGAATGAAAAGGTCAGTGTAAACAATGTCATGAATGCCAGTTTTTGCCAGAATTGTGCAATACTACTTAATTTAGAATTCATTGTTTTATATATTACATTATATTATATTATATTTATTAAAATATTTATATCCCACCATCCATCATGGGATCTCAGAGCGGCATGCAATGAAATCAGTTAACCATTTTGAATCAGTAAAAAAACAATTTTAGCAATTTAAAAGTATATGAAACAATCTGATGGGTTCAAGCAAGACAGATCAAAGCCAGATAAAACTGTTGACGACATTTGAAGGTATAGATTTGGATGAAATTCAGGGGACAGCTATAGGGTTTTGGTTGACCTTAAACTGTGCCCCCACTTCAAATAGGCTTAGCAATAGGCTCCCTGGGCTAAAAATGATGTTGTCCAATGCCAGGTCAGTTAACGGGGGAAACACCTATGATCCAGCACTTGATCCTGGGTAAACATGCTAACCTGCTTGTATCCTAGGGACCTGACTGGATGAAGCTGGGAGAACTAACTTTTCCCATCTCTGCCCACCTGGGTGCTCTGCCCAGCAGTAGGCAATGCCTGGAGGCTCAGGAGGTGGAGTTGCAGTAGTCTAGAGAGATTCCATATGCCTCAGAAGATGTCCCATCCCACAGGGTACCACCTACCCCACTGCTCAATAGTCTCCTTTCCTGAGCTACCTGAGTGTACTTGGGAGTAAGCCCCAGTAGGACTTACTCCCCCGCCTCCAGTGGGGCTTACTGCTTCTCAGCATAGGATTGTACTGTTCAAAAGCAACTGTTGTTTTTAACAATAAAATAAAATGCCAAGGAAGTGTACTTCAGAACACAGCCCTAGGATTTTTCCTCACATGTCAACATACATGTTCCAGATGTTTGCTATTTTGGAAGAAAACGTTAACCTTTGGGAGTAAGTGGAGGACATTTCTGACTTCTCTAATTCCTTCCAGTGAGAAAAATAACCTGAGGCAGGATTTGAGACTGCATTGGTTCCAGTTCAGGATGGGTGTGACCACACACCTCTAGCTGCATAATGACAATGCAGGGAGACTAAACAGACCATAAAGGAAACCTCTTAATATAGAATTCCAAAATCCTATAGCTGTAGAGTGGAAGGGATCCCAAGAAATACCTTGTCCAATCCCAGTGAAGGAAATCTACAGCTACAGCATCCTTAGCAGGCAAGAATACACTAGAAGAGTTCAAGTGATCTTTTCTAGGAATGGATCAAAATTTAATTTCATCCATTTTTTGATGAGAATCTTTCCCAAATTCACCAATTGCTTTGAAAATTCAACAGAAATAGCATAATATTATTATTTTTAAAAAATTCAGGAAAAAGTGAAACTCACAGATTCACCCATTCAGCCCTGAGGGCTGGTGGCGCAGTGGTTAAATGCCAGTACTGCAAGTCACCACGTTGCAAGTTCGATTCCAGCGGGCTCCAAGGTTGACTCAGCCTTCCATCCTTTCGCAGGTCGGTAAAATGAGTACCCAGCTTGTGGGGGGCAATTAGCTAACACGCATTTGAAACAGCTTAACGCAGTGTAGATGTGTAAATAGCTATCACTTAAAACAATTTGTAAGCCGCTCTGATAGCCTTGAGGCTGAAGAGCGGGGTATGTATAAATAAATAAATAATAAAAAATAACTATACGAAGTCTGGTTTTGAACCCCTGTGTACTCTACCATGTTTATATTACTAAATTATGGTGTTCTCCATCACCTACCTGTGAGGTTCTTGCCTTTAAAAATGGCATAGCAGGCGAGCACAACATAGGAGATTATCAGATGTGGCTAATGTGGCACCATAACAACTCCAGCGGAACACAAAAGGACACCAATATCAGACAACACCATCCTTTTGCATTCTGCAGGTGTTATGTGGTGTTCTATTTAATAGATAGATAGGAAGGAGCAATGGCAAATAATTCAGTTTCAAACTGGATTATTTGTCTATAAAAGAGCTATGGTTCTCAACCCTAACACCAAATCAAGCAAACAGGGAATGCAGCCATCTTAAGTGGGAGGTTTTCTAATGTAAATGTCATAACTATACCCTCAGCACCACAGCACTTATGTCAACCTTTTAATAACACTGTGAATTGTGATTCAGCACTGATGGATGCAAAACCTCAATATTTCCAAGGCAGGAGAGCAGAACAGCCCTTCATGTGAATTTTGCCTTCCTATGGGTTGAAAGCTTTGCAAAACACACACACACACACACACACACGATCATGAGCAATACTGCTAAGAATAGCACCAAGTAAACATTCAAGACAATACATAATTCCAAACCTGCTCATGGGATGTGTTGATTAAGCTCATTTGCATATTAATTCAGGAGAGAAAACATCAGCTCCTTTTTTCTTGGGATAAACATACACAGCTGAAGTACCATGGCACTGAATAGCTGTGTTTGGTTTGAATTTCCCCCCCTCCAAGGAACTATATATATATATATATATATATATATATATATCTTGCCCTCGCAAGCAAAAACAGCTCTTGCTCACTCAGGCACCCTGCAATGTGCAAACAGTTGGAAAACTGCAATGGCTGGAGTTAAGAGGAAAGGAGATTATTCATTTATTAAATTGTGAGTGTTCCCCTTTTCTTCCCCCTTTCATCTATTGAATGTCAGTTAATGCTCATTTCTTTCCATCCCTAGTCCTCAACCAATCCCTACAACATGCTGGCATTTGCTTGCTGTAATGGTACACATTAATGAGCCCAAATTCTCATGGTTCCAATATTGCTTTAAGGCCAAAAGTGGACATATATGTTTCCAATTAGAGCTGAACATAGTTTGGTGAGGAAGAAAGCAAATTGCTAACATGACAGACCACCCCAGTTTTTTTAAAAAATTGAAAAGAGGGATATATACTAAATCTAATTGCTAGTCACAGCTAGAGGAAACCCATCCAGTTAATTATGGAACAGCACTTACATAATACTTATTGATTCAATTGAACTACTCTAGTTGGGTATAACAATTGGATTTAGGTCAAAGGATCTTGTTCTAAGTCATATACACGTGTATGAGTTCCATGAGTTTGAGTGGAAATATAGATCTATAAAAAGATGCCATCTCAATTTCAAAATGTGCATGTTCAGCCAAGAGAAATAGTGGTCTCAGAGTGGGAGAAGCCATTGCTAAGTGGTAGGGCATGTGTTTTGTGTTCATGAGGTCCCAGGTTCAGTAACCAACATCTCCAGTTGAAAAGGTCTCATAAAATAAGGCAAGGAAAACTTTTTGCCTGCCTGAGACCACAGAGACTGGGCTAGACTGTCCAGTAACAAAGGTCTAGATGGACAATAATCTGACTCAGCATAAGCCAGCTTCATATTGTAAGAATTAAAGGAACTGGCAGTACTTTTTATCCTACAGCAATGCATGCTCCTGCCTACCACCATCCAGATGATCTGCTGGAAGCTAAAGCAGTTGGAACCAGTCTAATTTCCCTTGGGTTGGAGTTCCACAGTCAGGGTGCTGCTATAGAAAAAAACCCTGTCATGTGTACACACCAACCTAGCCATGCAAGGTGTTGAGACACACAACAGGGCTAAGTGCTGAGGAGCTCAGATTTGGGGCAGACTGATATAGGAAGAGGTGGTCTTTCAGATATCCTGGTTCCAAGCCATGTAAGGCTTTGTTGGGCACAACCAGTACCCTGAACTGATTCAAAAACAAATTAGAAGCCAGTACAATTCTTATAAGACCAGTGTTATACAGTCTTTAAGATGTAAATCTGGGACACACAACAGGGCCTCTGCTGAAGATCTCAAATTGTAGCCAGGCTCATATGGAAGAAGGGGCTGATACCCCTCTTTTCTGACAGATTCCTCATCTTTCACAGATGTCTCATAGGCAGGTATAACATGGCCCTCTTTGTACCGAATCTGGTGCAGATGGGGAAGAATATCATTTCAATTCACCCAATTTCACACATTTCTGCATATTCAAGTTGGGAAGAACTTGCAATTTAAAATATTTGAATTGAGCCTGACTGATTTTTCCATCCTTACTTTGGGGAAGGGGGCATAGCTTTAAGCCACCTGTTGATTTATGGCAACCCTTTTTCATAGGATTTTCTTAGACAAGGAATAACAAGAATAATTTTCATAGACAAAGAATGGTTTGACATTGCCTTCCTTTAAAATATAGTCTACAGCACCTGGTATTCCTGGGTGGTCCTCGATCCAACTACTAGCCAAGAAGTAAACCTGCTTAGCTTCCAAGATCAGATGGGATCTGGTGCCTTCATGGACATAGTTATCCATGGGTTAATGCTAGGCAAGTAGTAGCGTGGAAATTATATCCTGGTATTTTATTTTATTTATTTATTATTGCTTCTTTTTAAAAGTGAGGGGATGAAGACATTCCCTACAATACTCCCTCTGCAACAAAAACAAAAAACAACACATTTCCATAACAGGGATTGGCACTTGGCACAATGCAAAATGCCCACTGGGAGACCAAATATAAATTCACAGATGCACACAGGGGAAGACGATAAGGGAGAATAGAAATTATAAGGTAACGTTTATGATTTATGGGAAATTCTTATTTTACTGCTAATCATAATGGACTCCAGCTGCTTATAACCTTATTGTAATCAAAAGAGGTCTATTCATTTCTCACACAGTTATGCGCACATAACTCTTATTAGCAGCAGTGCAAGCTATGCTCTTGCTGTGAGGGGCAGAAAGGTCCCATACAATTAAATCATTTGCCGTAGCTGCATTGTAAATGATTAGAATGGCTTATAGCATTATAATTATAGATAACAATATAAAGTTTTAATTTTAAAAAAAGATTTGCAACAGTGGCCTTTGGGCTTCATGCCAAGAGTGGGAAAGGGATTGTACTGCCAAAGGGTTACCATTCAGACCTGAGTGCAAGCTGGGCAGAATCCACACCAGCAAAAAAAAATTCAGCTCCAGTATACAATATTCTGCCCCAGTTTCACCCCATTAATGCCACACCTGCTCGTAATAAACTGGACTCAAATTGTATTGATAGCCACACATATCCATAAAATGTTTCTTTCTCCTTCTCTTCAAGACTGCTGATCCCTTCTCAGCAGAACACCACTTTCTTTCTTGCCACCTCCCTGGCCAAGTCTAGCCATGAGCTCAACGGTGTGGGAGTAATAATTTATTCTCTCTCTCTCTCTGGCTTTTATTCACAAATGAAGATTCAGGAAGGTCTCATCACACACTTTCTGCAAACACACTGATGACTAAAAAGGCCAATCCGAGATAAACAAGTCCGGTTGCAGAAAGCACAGCAGAAGGTCTCCTTGGGTGAAGTTTCCGGGTTGTGATTCTTTCTGCGTTGTCATTTCTCTTCAAGACTTGTTCGGTGTGAGTTCTCAAATAAGGCTGCAGCATTGTGGATAGTACATCTCCATGTCTCCTGATGTGAGGCCAGGGCAGACCATTGTTGGTGATCAATTTGGCCGAGCCTGAGATATTGTTTCAGGGAGCCCTTGTATTGTTTTTTTGCAGCGCCCCTCTTATGCTGACCCATGGCGAGTTCACTGTAGAGTACTATTTTTGGGAGGCGATGGTCCTCCATCCTAGAAACGTGCCCTGCCCAACACAGCTGTGTTCTCAATATCATGGCTTCAATGCTGGTGATCCCTGCTTGCTCAAGGACAGCAACATTTGTCGCATAGTCAGTCCAGTATATATTTAGGATTGTGCATATACAGCGCTGATGAAAGCCTTCAAGGAGTCGTAGGTGGTGGCGATAGGTGACCCATGTTTCAGATCCATAAAGGAGAATAGACAGTACAATGGCTCTATACACACTGATTTTTGTGCTTTGCCTCAGGTGTTTATTACTCCACACTCATTTGTAAAGTCTTCCAAAAGTGCTATATGCCTTTGCTAATCTGTGATCGATCTCTTTGTCAATCTTGCAAGGCCACAGCAGATTAACCTTTGGTTTAAAGGGTGAAGCCAGTTCTGTGCACGCTGCGCTCCACCAGAAAAATCCATTGCACAGGCTCGAAGGACAAATCCAGTTCCAAAAAAGCCCTGTAGTGATAGGCGAGGGACGAAACGGCAGGTGTAAAGATGCACTGGAAGCCGCAGACCCAACCCTGCATGCAGGTGGTTCAGGACTTTGGTTGCTCGTGGCTGACCTGGGAGATGACAGTCTTGTTCAGCAGCATCCTGAATGACCAAGCAGCCTTTTTTAAGGAGAACACTGCTTGCTACATATGGACAGGGGCCTAGAAAAGGTGGCCTAAAGAAAGCTCATCTCCATCTACCTGGTTGGCTAGCTGCGGCCAACAGGCATCTTCTGATGCTGTCAAACCAAGGCAAAGAAACAAAGGCACATACCAGCCTCCAAAGGTGTAAATAAACTGACGCTTGCATGTTGGAACATCAGAACCATGCAAGACTCTGCAGATAGTGGACGGCCTGAGCATCGTTCTGCCCTAATAGCCCATGAACTATCATGACTTAATATTGACATTGCTGCTCTTAGTGAAGTTTGTCTCCATGAGGAAGGCAGCCTTAAAGAACATGGCACCGGCTACACACTTTACTGGTCTGGCAAACCCAAAACCAAAAAACATCTTTCAGCAGTAGGCTTTATGATTAAAAACTCCATTGCCTCCAAACTCGAAACCTTGCCAACAGGACAATCTGATCGCATTATTTCCTTACGCCTCCCACATGCTGTTCTCTTTAGTATATATGCCCCAACTATGCAAGCCGAACCTGTAGAGAAAGACAAATTCTACACAGACCTACGCCAACTCATACAAAAAGTCCCTGTAGAAGATAAAATTATTATCCTTGGTGACTTCAATGCCAAAGTAGGAAAGAACTCTCCATTGATGCCCCCTTGTCATGGGGGAGAGGCTTGCATACCCTAATGAAGTTTTGAGCTATGCTGCCGGTGGCATAATAGCCACTGGTAGAGCCTCCTATGCCAGACAGGTCACAACCAAAGGGTCTGACAAAGAGCGTCAAAGGGCAGGATGGGCTCTCTAGCCTTATGGCAACCATCCTAGGAGAAGGAAAACTCTAATCCCAAACCCGGGCAGATGGTGCTCGTCCAACCCTGTAAGGTCAACCATCTAAGAGAAGGAAACTCTAATCAAACCTATGACCCAATTACCTTGCTGCTACTGTCCATTAATTTATTAATAAAATTATAAACATTTAATAAAATGCAATATGCACAACCCAGCAAGCAGAGGATCTCGGACATAAACTGAATATTTTTTAAAAGGTGAAAACATGCTTGCCATATGCAGAATGGCACCCACCAATCTGTTCCACCACCACCCCGCAACTATCCCACCCCCCAGTGCCACCCCAATCCAGTTTCACAGCTCAGGACACATGTTACAAAAAAAAAAAGTTTTTTTTTCTGGAAAATGAAGTAAAACTGAGACTTTTAAATCATGTTAAACCACTACACTCTCAAGAAGTGCTTTCACTTTGAGTCCAGAAGAACATCATATTCCAGCATGACTGGCATCGAGGTAAGTACAAATTATTTTACAGGTGTAGATCCAGCCTTGGTCTAGGTCTATAATTTCTTCCAGAATAATCAACTTCTTGCAAAATGCCCTGCCTCTGCCTACAACACATCCTGTTATGGCTTGTAGAAGGATTCAGACCTTTGGAAGAAAGGCTCTTAAATTAACATTCTTTATCTGCTGCTTATTCATTTGGTCCCACTTCACATAATTCTCTCCAGTAAATCCCATCCATGGCTCTGCTGACTGGAAACAAGCCATTTTCTTGGGAATACAAATTTCCAGGCATCTCCCTATGCCACAGTTTTCATGGCCAGCTACACTTCCTTGCTCCTGTGTTTCTGTGCTCCTGTTTTCCTTCAGATTCTTGCAACTTCACACACCCTTCCACCTGCTTCTTGGATTCCAGGATGGTCTACTTGGCTGCAACCCTGCTTATTCCTCACTTTGGCCCTGGTTCTCCTTTTGGATGCATCCCTGGCTTATGACTCTGCTTTCCCATTTACTCCCATCTGTTCCTGCTGCTGCTTCTTTCACGGCTCATTAGAATCTTCTGGTTGGCCAACCTTGCTTGACCATTGAAGCTCTGATGCTGCATATGAACACAGGAAATTGCTTTGTATTGAGTAAGACCATTCGTTCACAGTGCCCAGTGCTTTCTACTCTGAGTGCCAAAGGCTCCCTAAATGCTCAGGCAGATGTATTTCCCATACTGATGCTGGAGATCCTTTTCACCAGACATGCTAAAGATGAGATTTTACGTATGTAGACATGGACTATTTTGTTGTTTCTATGTGCCTTCAAGTTAACTCTGACTTATGATGACGTAAGAGTGATGACGATCATAGGGTTTTCTTGGCAAGATTTATGCAGAGGAGGTCTTCCATTGCCTTCCTCTGAGGCTGAGAGTGTGTGACTTGTCCAAGCTTACCCAGTAATGTGAAGTCGAAGGCTTTCACGGCCAGCATCCATGGATTTCCTTGGGTTTTTTCCTGGCTGTGAGGCCATGTTCTGGAAGAGTTTCTTTCTGACGTTTCGCCTGCACCTGTGGCTGGCATCTTCAGAGAATGGTTGGGTAAGAGTGTATGTGGAGTTTATATGCTGGGACCCCCTGTTAGGGACTATATGTAAATTTGTGTAATTGAATGGTTAGTTTCTGGGTATAGAAATGCAAGACTCGTTAGTGTCTGTTTGGCTAATGGTTGGTTGATGGGCCATTATCTCCTGGGAATCCCCCTGTCCGTGTGGAATTATTTTGTAAGTGTTGAGTTTTGATTCTGTTGTGTTTCAAAACTGGGAGCCAGATTTTGTTTACTTTTAAGGTTTCTTCTTTCCTGTTGAAGTTGTCCAGGTGTTTGTGGCTTTCAATAGCTTCTCTGTGCATTCTGACATGATAGCTGTTGGCCTGGTCTAGAATTTCGGTGTTTTCAAATAGCATTTTTTGTCCAGTTTATAACATGTTCTGCTACTGCTGATTTTTCTGGCTGGCCCAGTCTGAAGTGTCTCTCATGTTCCTTGATTCATGTTTGCACACTGCGTTTAGTAGTCCCTATGTAAACTTGTCCACAGCTGCATGGTATGCAGTAAACACCTGCAGCTATGAGAGGGTCTCTTTTGTCCTTCTCTGAGCATAGCATTTCTTGGATTTTTTTGGTTGGTCCATAGATTGTTTGGAGGTCACAGCATATAAACCCCACATACACTCCTATCCAACCATTCTCTGAAGATGCCAGCCACAGATGCAGGCAAAATATCAGAAAGAAACTATTCCAGAACATGGCCTCACAGCCCAGAAAAAAACCAAGGAAAATCTTACCCAGTAAGTTTCCATAGCTAAGTGAAGATTCCATCAGGAGGTTTCTCCTAATGTTTAGGTAGAATTTCCTTTCTTGTAATTTGAGGACTTTTTCGGACAAACAAAAAATAATGCTAGCAGCCTCGCCAGGTTGCGAGGCTGCAGCGCTAGAGGGCGTCCGTTTCGCATGACGCCCATTCCCAGCGGTACTGTTGCGGTACCACTGGGACATTTGACCGTCATATTTTGCATTTGACCGTCATATTTACTCAAATCGTTACTCACGATCAATGATTTGAGTAAAATATGACGGTCAAATGCAAAATATGACGGTCAAATGTCCCAGCGGTACCGCAACAGTACCGCTGGGAAGGGGCGTCATGCGAAACGGACGCCCTCTAGCGCTGCAGCCTCGTTGTTTGTCCGAAAAAGTCCTACTTCCACTGGTTCATGTCTTCATCACTCAAATAAAAGAAAACAAACTTTTTCCATCTTCTACATGACATCCCCTAAGATATGTTAAGATTGCTATCATACATGGCATGATAGCAATCTTAGCATATTTTATGGGATGTTATATAATATGATATCATATCATTATCAATTCTCTCTTCAAGCTAATCATACCCAGCCGCCCTACTTGTTCCTCACAAGGCTTGCTTTCCAAAATCTTTATTATCTTGGTTGACATTACTGCTTTTCATGACCTATAAGAGGAGGGTTCAGCCAGTACTTCAGTCTGGGGGTCAGAGAGCCAAGAAGGGGCCTGTGAATTTCTAGCAGCCCCCTCCCTCAAAAAAAAAAACACCTTACAGCCCCCTTCCATTGCATTATTTTACAAAGTTTAGCAAACATGTAGCTCTTCAGGCATTTTCTTAGCTTTTTATCAGGATCTGTCTATTTTTTCCTTTGAAACAAACAGATCATTTCACCCTGTGAAATGGGGAGTATTCACTCAGACTTATGGACAGTATGAGAATATTGTTGACAGTTCCAGCTACAGAAGCATCAACAGAAAGATCTCTTAGCAAACTCAAACAAATCAAAAGCTTTTAAAAACAATGTCTTAAATCTAACTTATTGATTTAGCAAGAGTGAGTATTGTATCAGCATTGCCAGAGAAATTGATTTTGATAGTGTTATTAGAAATCTTGCAGATTAAAAAAAAAAGCTAGAAAAGTGCATTTCATTAGTTGATTAAGCTTATTGTTGCTCTGTATAAAGTATAAAGTTATCTGGTCATTCTGGTTCATAGGGAATAAAGCATTTACAAAAGTTTATCAGTGGTCATATTGAGATAGCCCTGAGATTAGCCATCATGTTCAGTTATGCTTTCATAATCATACACCAAAAGCTGTTTACTTTGTTCATATTTTATCATAACCATATTTTTCTACAAAGAAGAAAAAACTACAGCTTTAAAATTTTCATGTTATACCATTCTACTGCGGTGCCCAGAAAGGTACACAGTGTTCCAGGAGAAATCTGACCAAAGCAGAATTGAATGGTGCACTAAAGAGGTAGTTCATGAAAATACATTATGTTGATTTGTACCTAGAGATGGTTTGATGTTTTGTTTTGTTTTTTAAAGGGGTGCTTTCATTTAACACAGCCTTTGAAGGCTATAAACTTTACCAGTTTTCCTGCCCACATCTAGTTGTGTCAAGTGCAAGTGATATGCTGGAAATTTGCAAGTCCCTTCTTGGTAAGGAAACAATTCAAACCCATTATAGGCTACCCAGTATTTTTTTTTAAAAAAAACTGTCTTATATGAAGGTCTTGAAGCCTAGAATGTCTTCATTTTCTGTCAGAACATTCATAAAAATGAACTATCAAAAAGAATTGGTGGGGGACAGTTATCTTGAAAGTGTCCTCATGTGTATATAAAAAGGCCTGCAACTGCTGTAGGTCCAGGATATATAGTCTTACATTACTAAAATCAAAACGCAACACTTGCAAATGAATTCCACCCAGGGACAGGGGGATTTCCAGCAGATAATGGACCATTAACCAACCATTAGCCAAACAGACCTTAATCCTCCTTGCATATCTCCATACAGAAAATACCCATTCAAACACACACATTTACATATCCTCCCCAAGGGGATTCACAGTATATAACCTCCACACACACACTTCTATGTCACCATTCTCTGAAGATGCCAGCCACAGATGCAGGCGAAACATCAGAAATAAATTCTTCCACTGGGTGGTATGATGTTGTAGGCTTGAGGAAACTTTGATCATTCGGTTGTTTTGGACTTCAGTGCATATAAGCAGTTGTTCTGCACCTTGGAGACCTCCTTTAAATTTCTGACTAAAACTCAGAACAAATTCACCACCCACTAATATGGAAGCCACATTCCAGAAGTATGGCCAATGGCAAGCAATTGTTGGAGATATAATGTGAAATATCTGGAGGTACAAATATTCTCTTTTCCTGTGCTATTAGAATAATGTTTCCTCATAAAGAGTCAGACTGGCTCATATTAATATATCTGGCTGCAGAGAACAACCTCTGAGACCTTATCATAGAATCATAGAGTTGGAAGAGACCACAATCCAGTCCAACCCCTGCCATGCAGGAATACACAACCAAATCATTCCCCAACAGATGGCCATCCAGCCTCTGTTTAAAAACCTCCAAAGAAGGAAACTCCACCACACTCCGAGGCAGTGTATTCCACTTCCGAACAGCTCTCTGAGTCTTCTCACTTTCTGATGTAAGGAGTGTAGTACTCATATATGGAGTTTTTTCAACTGTTGCCCCCACCTTTGGAAACTACTTCCCAGAGAAGTTCACCTGGGGTCATCTTTACTCTTTTTGGAGGAGCCAAATCAATGGCGGAGCAAATGATTAGGTTTTGGTTTTGGTCTTTTGCCCAAAGTCATGTAGTTGGAAAAAAAAGTTTAGCTTTGAAGCTTTTGACTACTTTTATGGTTCATTCAACCCATTGTTGGCTTGTTTTGTTGCATCTATTGTATTTTGTTCTTTTACATGAATCTCTGAGGAAACAGAGTAATACACTACCTACACAAACATACAAGTTAATCTAATTTACTGATATGGTTTGCAAATATCCCAATTTTACCACAGGTGGTAAGTCACAGACAACGCTATCCAGAGCTCCTCTAGGGTATTTATTGGTTTTTCCAATGTCTTCAAAAATTATGTGAATATGTGTTGTTGTTGTGTGCCTTCAAGTTGTTTCTGATTTATGATGTCGTAGGGTTTTCTTGGCAAGATTTCTTCAGAGGGGAGTTGTCTTTGCCTTCCTCTGAGGCTGAGAGAGTATAGCTGGCCTAAGGTCACCCTGTGGGTTTCCATGGACAAGCAGGAATTTGAACTGTGTTCTCCAGTGTCCTAATGCAATGCTCAAACCACTACACTAGGCTTGTGAATATGCACAATGCCTAAAAACGTTGGGCAACCCTTATATCAAAAACAGCACCCGTTATTACATAATTAAATTATCAGTTTGACTGCCTCCAATTAAAAAGAGAGATGCAAGAGACTTGCAAATTTTAGAATTGGATCCAAACAAATTTGGATTCTGGACTGCTAATTCTGCCCTCAAGTAGATATAATGTTGAGTAGATTAATAAGGTAGGAGCCAGCGTAGCATAGCAGTTTTAGTGTTGGACTATGACTCTGGGGACCAGGGTTAAAAACCCCATTCACATGAAAATCCACTGGGTGACCTTGAGCAAGTCACACACTCTCAGCCTCAAAAAACCCTATGATAGGTTTGCCTTAGGGTCACCACAAGTCAGAAACGACTTGAAGGCATGCTACAACAACAAGTTTCATAGAGTGGTCATGACTCCTACAATGAAAGGCTTTATAATGTATTTGTACCAATCAGAGTACAAGTCATATTAGTACTATAGCTGGTAGCTCATGAAGAAAAGAATAGAAGACTCTTGTAGATTACAAGAACAAATAGCATGTTTTTATCCACGTTTAGGTCAGGTTGCCCTTTTGCAGTGTTTACCAGCATCAGTACATGGTGGTTCCATAGCCAAATAATGAAGAATGAAGTGAAAATACTGAGGAGTTACAATACAAGGACCAAGGAACATAATATACAAATGTATACTTACATGATCTTACAGTGTAGGGCTAGTATCCTGTGTGTGATTTACTATGCATGTGTAAATTTCCCTACCATAGTGTGTGGACATTTTTGTCCAATGCAGAACAACTGCATTCAACTGAAAGTTGAGGAAGCAGAGTTCCACATGTAGTTCCACATATGATGTGCATTTCATTGCACATTGCATATTCACTTATGGATTGTTACCATTCAATGCATAGGTTGAGAAGCACAATCAGTACCTAATTCTACATGAAGTTACACAATCTGAGGTAGGATCTCAGCCACTGTGCACCCATCGGTCTAATAACTACCTCTGCCTTCAGCTTTTTTGCATGTAATTTTGTGAAATAGCCCAAGGAGACACATTCATGGAAGTTGTCCCATGGATGTGGAAAGTATTCTTCATCTCACAGTTATAGCTCCATGAATATGTGCCAAAGGGTCAAAGGATTACAGTGGCAAACTATGTCCCCATCTTATGTGCACTGATACATTTTTTTCAACTTAAAAAAAAAATTAATCAAAGACTAAAATCCTGCTCAAATTACAAGTCTATAGATAAACAAGCAAATACTACAGGAGTGTAGCGTCTAGGCTGAGGGAAGTAATAGTGCCACTATATGCTGCTTTGATCAGATCTCACCTGGAATACCGTGTCCAGTTCTGGGAACCACAATTCAAGAAAGATATTTTAAAGTATTTATTTAAAGCAAATACAGGTATTTACAAAGCAAACGTATATTAAAGCATAGGAATAAAAAAAGAAACAAAATAGAAGATAAATTTAGTAGCTTATGCAATCCAACAATGTACATCTTATTCTACTTAACTTCTATCCTACTTGATTTCCCATGTAATACCATCTTATAAGGATCATGTTACAGTTTTAATCTTTCAACTTCATTTCAACTACGTTGTAATAACTTCTTCGCGGTACTTATACTTGCTAAAAATTCTAAGTTTAAATTTGCTAATTTTATACCCAACTGTCTTATCTTGTTGTTAGTTTAACTATACTTTGTATGACATGGCTCTGTTTAATGTAATTCTTTAATAAATATCAATTCAAGAAGGATATTGATAAGCTGGAATGTGCTCAGAGGAGGGCGACCAAAATGGTGGGAGGTCTGGAAGCCATGCCCTATGAGGAGTAGCTTAGGGAGCAGAGTACGTTAAGCCTGGAGAAGAGAAGGTTAAGAGGTGACATGATAGCCACCTTTAAATATATTAAGGGATGTCATATTGCGGATGGAGCAAGCTTCTTTTCTTCTGCTCCAGAGACTAGAACACAGAGCAGTGCATTCAAACTACAGGAAAAGAGATTCCACATAAACATTAGGAGAACTTCCTCGCAATAAGAGCTGTTTGACAGTGGAATACACAGCCATGGAGTGTGGTGGAGTCTCCTTCTTTGGAGGTTTCTGAACAGAGCCTGGATGACCATATGTCAGGAGTGCTTTGATTGTGTATTCCTGCAGAGCAGGGGGTTGGACTAGATTACCCTTGTGGTCTCCAACTCTATGATTCTATGAAAATGGTTCTCAATAACTAAGTAAACAACCAAATACAAACAGAATGCTATTTCTCTCTCTTCCTCTCCCTCTGGCTTTTCTTCACAAACGAAGATTCGGGAAGGACTCATCCCGCACTTTCTGCAAGCACGCTGATGACTAAAAAGGCCAATCTGAGATAAACAAGTCCAGTTGCAGAAAGCACAGCAGAAGGTCTCCTTGGGTGATGTTTCTGGGTTGTGACTCTTTCTGCGCTGTCGTTTCTCTTCAAGACTTGTTCGGCGCGAGTTCTCAAATAAGGCTGCAGCATTGTGGATAGTGCGTCTCCATGCCTCCTGATGTGACGCCAGGGCAGACCATCATTGGTGATCAATTTGGCTGAGCCTGAGATGTTGTTTCAGGGAGTCCTTGTATCACTTTTCTGGAGCACCCCTCTTACGGTGACCCGTGGCAAGTTCACAGTAGAGTACTCTTTTTGGTAGGTGATGGTCCAGCTCTTGGTGGTGTTCTGGTGGTCCTCTCAAGTGTGTGTCTGTATTTATAAAGTCAATAAATGGGTATCATTTTTCAATAAAAGAGTCTTGGTTTATATAGTCTGTTGTCCTTCTTATACAGACTGATAGCAACCAAGTGTCCCATATGCACTTCCAGCATTTCTGCAATGGCATTGATACATTTTTGATGTTTTGGAATGATAATAAAGATGCATGAGTGGGGTGCTGGTAGATTTCACCTTCAATCTATGTGTGCTGTGTGTTAATTAACTCTGGTATAGATAGCACTTGCATGGCTTATTAGATCATATAAAATGTGTTTTGTATTGATGTTTTATACTATTTCAGATGCTGTGAATGGACAGGAAAAAAAGAAGACTCCCAAATATAAAATGAGACAGGCACAGATTTCATTGTCATTGATGAGATAATAATAGAACATGATTTGCTTCTAATATTACAACTTTTTAAATAATATTTCAGCTTGTGCACACACACATACACATTGTATCACGTCTTTGTTCTTTAGTTATTTACAGGTGACTGAAACATAGCACAGGTACTGAATTTCTAGAAGAGCAAAAATCTATATATTCCTAGCTATTTGCACTGTGCCAGAACTTGTGCTGAATACTAAATGCTTGATCTAACCATTTATTTCAAGAGTCACTTTGGTCAAAAGTCTGAATAATATTAGTTAATGCAGTATTAAGGTACAGTAGTTCTCAGCACACTTGACAGCTCTGTCAAATTATGGGTTTTTCCACACCAGTGACTTGCTGCAAAATAATGTCTGTTTAATGTACATCTCACTCAGGGAAACTATAGACTCATAGGACATCTCTACACAACAGAAGAAACTCGTTTAATAATCAGTCTCTTCCTCAAGGAACCTTGGCCCTGTTAACTCTGCAAGAAGGAACAAGAATCTCTAAGAACATTTTTACCACCCTCATCAAACTATAATTCCTAGGATGCTTTGAGAGAAGCCATCTCATTTTAAACAGTACTGATATAAAGTAGTAATGTAGAAGCCCTATAGTGTGTAGGGGATCTAAAATAAATATGTTTGATTCAATTAGTGCAATGGAGAAACCATGCACATAAATGCAATTCCAAGCTGCAAAAACTTTTGAGGCTCTGAATCCTGCATCCTGAATCATCTGATGAGATGATTGGTGTGACCAGTGTCGACAGTCCTATTTTCCCCCCCTAAAGGGCACCACAAACATTTCAAATTTTGCATACGTCCTTGATCCGAAGATGGCAGATTTTTGAAGATACATTCTGCTGAGGTTCAAGTCCATGCTACACAGCAACTTATCTAAGATTGTGTTTGAACCTAATGTATAGTACTCAACCTGCCATTCATCCAGCCTAAGGTTTTCAGGTCAGAACTATCTTAGGGCCTGAGATTTCAGGGCCCAAACCTGAAACCTAGTGACAACCCCTTGTCATATTTTAGGAGCACAGGACCTCATGCTGTTACAAAAGTGATATTACAAGAGACAACCCTGGTGATGTTATTACATATGATGTCTTAAGCATCAATCACAGTTGAACAGAATATGCCATTCAGATTAAAAAAAAACACTGACTCTAACAAAGGAGAAAAATATATTTACAGGGTAGTCTTGTTACCCTGCGCCCGTCTGTACAAGGGGAAAAGTGTGGGTTCATGCGAACTCACACATATTCAAAGCAGGATCGACCTGTCTTAATGGTGGTTTGGCAAGATTGCAGGTATGTGAGGCTATCCATTTTTGCTATCCCAACAGGCACACCTGTGATTCAAGATGGCAGCCATGGCTCGTGTTTTTATTTTTGCAAGTTGCCACCACCGAACAGGTATTTTTTTTAAGGCGTATTGAAGGTGTGGATAGTGCAATAGTGTGATATTCTGACTAACTACATTTTAAAAAGAAAAGAAAAAGGCTGTTCTGTCACATGATTGCTCCCTTGCTAAAGCGAAAATCCAAGATGGAGGTTCTGAGATGCTTGCCTTCTAAGCAAGCCCTGACCCCTGCTCCTGTCCAGCCAATCTGCTTTTTACTTCTGCTTTTCAAGGACTATGCGAATGATTTTTTTTTCTTGGACTATGCCCTGGGGGGGGGGGTTCCCCAAGGAGTTTATGATGGATTTGGACCCCCTCCTTCCAAATACAATGAAATTATGCAGGGTCCCATTAGGACAGGTAGGATTCTAAGTGGATTCTATGAGTATTATTTTCACCATTAAGACAGGCCCCCTGAGATTCCTCACCTGCACCCTGAAGGGTGAAGAAGAGAGTCCAGGCCCTGAGATATGGGAACCTATTCTGGACACTTATTGCCCATTCCTGTACATATGCACCTAGAAGCAAATTCCATCATGGGGATTTTTTTTCATGAAAGTATGAGCAACCCTAAGGCTTGAACCAAGAACACCTGGGCATGGGCTGACATATAACCTAATGACCTATCCAGGATAAGATGTTACAAACATTTAGGCAGGATTAAGCTGAGAATAGTCCTAGGCTGAAGTATTTGGTCTATACTTTGGGGGTTTGTTTTGTTTTGTTGCATTTCGGACGGGGACTGTTTGGCAACTTATGCATTGCCCACACATACAGAAAAGGAAGTGCAAGGTTGCACAATATTTGTATGTGCTAATTTAGTATATGGCTCAGGGTTGGCAACAGCATAGGGCCAGGGGTCACACTCATCCCATTTCACATCACTAACACCTGACCCTCTGAAGGCTCCATTTCTCGTTTTTAAAACAAAACAAAACAAGAGTGACTGGAAGGTGACTTCCAGTTTGGGAGGATCACCTTACTTTGGACCAGAAAAGTGGTCTCCTCATCCAAAATTGTTTGATATATCATAATCTTCAAGGCTGGTACACAGTTATCAGAGCAGACCACACTGTGCCCACCTTGAGTGGAGCTACAGCCAAGGATACAGGTAGGAACAGCCTCTGCTATGGAGCACTTTGACAATCTAATGGTGAGGAGTCTGCCCACTCCATGTCCATAAAGGGGACTGTCCCACAGCAAGAGGATGGAAGCAAACCTACAACCTCTGTCCATTAGACTACCCTGCCCTGGATTCAAACTGTACTGACTGATAGCCTATGTACTGGTTAAGGATATCTGCTACTTAGTGACTGAACATGGTACTGCAGGTTTCAAACAAGTCAATACATTTACATTAAGGAACTTAATTGGTCTGTTTTAAAAGCTAAATAATTCCAAGAGGCATACAGTACTTCTAATTTCTCTTCAGTAGGTACATCAAGTTTCAGGTCTCTTGGCTTATGCTGCCAGTGCTAGACAGACAGATAATTGAACAGACGGATACAATGGGCCCTCCTTATCCCCAGACTCCAGATCCATGGATTCAAGTGACAAAACATCAAAAATCGGGATTGTCATGCCCCATACTTAAAATGTCAGTGACATGCATGCAGACAAGCTGAAACATCTGCACAAACATCACAACCATTGAATAATATGGGACTCAACCATCCATGGTTTTTGCTATCCACGGGGGGGGGGGGGTACAGAAGTGAAGTGGATAATTAGATATCCAAAATGGAGCAAATAGGCACACATGCAAATAGTAGCTTGGGGGGCTGTAGTAAATTGAGAATGAAGGATGCCATTCAGTACAAGCTACATTTTCCCCATCCAAAGGCAAGGAATGTTGTTGTTAATGCAGCTGTTAAACAATTAGGTGTTAGAGAAGGGGTGGGCAAATCCACCCAGAATACATGGAGTGCCCTTTTTCTGGCTAAAAAAAATGGCGAATTGCTTCTTCTCAAAGTTTCCAAGAGCAGCAATTCATCTTTTAAATAGATTGTACTGGTTAACATTTTGTAAAATCTGTGTTTGTTTGTTTTCCAAAACCAGATGTAGATTTCTAGGCATTTTTTTGTTTCCTGTTTCTGTGGCATTTTTGCATCCATGCAACTTCTAGAGGTTCCTGGTGCAGTAAATTTGCCCATGAACCATAATTGCACCCGAGTTGGAGAAACCCTTCAGCATCTATTCCAAATCACCCAGTCGATTGAACTGCAAGGGTTTTAAGATCTGCAAGGGTTTTAAGATCTGCAGGGGAAGGCTTTCTCACAGTCTCGCTTAGTGAGGACATGAGAGTGAGCCTTTTCAGTGGCTGCTCCCACCATTTGGAACGCCCTCTCATGGGAGGCTAGGCTGGCCCCCTCTCTGTTTTTGTTTCTCTGGCAGGCAAACACATTCTTGTTTAAGCAGGCATTTAGCATATAAGTGTGGCTTTTATTGAGTTTTTATGCTGTTTTTATCTGTTTTTATTATGTATGTTTTTATTGTTTTTAATTGCTTTTAATTGTGATTTTGTTAGTAAGCTGCGATGGGTCCCACTTTGGGAGAAAGCCAGCATAGTAGTGGCACAAATAAATATATACGTAATAAACTGCACCTTCTGCCCCGATGTGCCTTGTGGTCTCTGATTGTTCTGCTTGATTTACAATACATGTAAGCTTTGTGTTTGTCTGTCTGTGTTGGGAAGACGAGAATAAGAGAAGATTGTTGAAAAGAGACTTTTAATGAGATAGGACATTAAAGCTCCTTGGAAGAGTGAGGAAGACGACTTGCCCTCTTGATCCCTGTCCATCTTGGCTGGTCGTCCATGGGGGGGGGACGCATTGAGAGTATTCCTACGGGACACAATCAATGCATCCTTCAGGGAAGGTATTGTACCATCTTGTTTAAAGGAAGCGGTGGTTAAGCCACTCCTGAAAAAACCCTCCCTGGACCCCCTGGACAAGAACAATTACAGACCAGTGTCCTTGCTACCTTTTTTAAGCAAGGTGACCGAGAGGGCAGTTGCTTTCCAACTCCAAGCCATCTTGGATGAAACTGATTATCTTGATCCATTTCAAACCGGCTTCAGGACAGGATATGGAGTTGAGACTGCCATGGTCGCTCTAACCGATGACCTCCGCCTGAGCATCGACAGAGGTAATGTGACCCTGCTGGTGCTCTTGGACCTCTCAGCAGCCTTTGACACTATAGATCATTCCTTCCTCTTGGATCGCCTGAGAGGGTTAGGAATTGGAGGCACTGCTTTGCGATGGTTCCATTCCTTTCTCTTGGGCAGATCCCAGAGGGTGAGGCTCGGGGACAGCTGCTCCTCCAGAATTGAGCTCAACTGTGGAGTCCCTCAGGGTGCCATTCTGTCCCCAATGCTATTTAACATTTATATGAAGCCGCTGGGAGAGATCATCCGGAGGCATGGAGCTCGGTGTCATCAGTACGCCGATGACACTCAGATATATTTCTCCATGACCAGGTCGTCGGCTCAGACTTCAGATGGTGTCTCTCCTCTCAATGACTGTCTTAGAGTGGTAATGGATTGGATGAGGAAAAACAGATTGAGACTAAATCCAGACAAAACGGAGGTACTGACAGTCACAGGCCCGAAACCAGGTCTGGGAATACAACTTCCAGTCCTGGATGGACTCACACTCTCCTCTAAGGACTGTGTTCGCAGTCTGGGGGTACTCCTGGATTCATCGCTTCACATGACTAGTCAGGTGAATGCGACGGCCAGAAGTGCCTGTTATCAGCTTCGGCTGATACGCCAACTGCGCCCTTACCTGGATACAAGGGATCTGGAAACTGTGGTACATGCTTTGGTAACCTCGCGTTTGGATTACTGTAATGCCCTCTACATGGGGCTACCCTTGTGCCTAACGCGGAAACTTCAACTGGTACAAAATATGGCAGCCAGGTTAATTACGGGTACACCTAGGAGAGAGCATATAACACCTGTGCTTAAATCTCTCCATTGGCTGCCAATTAGTTTCCGGGCACAGTACAAGGTGTTGGTTTTAACCTTTAAAGCCCTACATGGCTTGGGTCCATCTTATCTCCGGGACCGCCTCATCCCATATGATCCCCCCCGTGCACTTCGGTCCTCTGGGAGGAACCTGCTGCAACCTATGAAAACTAGGCTGTCGCAGACCTCCCAGAGGACCTTCTCTTCTACGGCTCCCAGACTTTGGAATGGCCTGCCGGATGAGATCCGTCTTATCACTACTCTTGATAGCTTCAAGAAAGTGCTAAAGATGGATCTCTTCCAGCAGGCCTTCCCGGAATAACTTCCCGGTTCCAGTGGACTGATTGCTACCTTGCCATTGTTGCCGTTATTTATTTATATATTTATCATATTTTATTCTTGTTTTAACTCTTCATTAATTTAGTTTTAAGGGCTGGGAGGGTTAGGATGGGGAGGGATTGTTTTAACTTGATGTTTTAATCTTGTTGTACGCCGCCCCGGTTGCTGAGCAGAGGGTCAGGTTAAAAATAAAAATTTATTATTATTATTATTATTATTATGCTGAGAGGACTGCTGAAATAGTGAAAATTGGATAGTATGAATGGGAGGAGTCCTAGACTTGTTCCAATCTTCTCCAAAGTGAGGGAGAGTCCTGTGAGGGAAGCCATGCCCTATGAGGAGTGGCTTACGGAGCCGAGTATGTTTAGCCTGGAAAAGAAAAGATTAAGAGGTGACATGATAGCCATGTTTAAATATTTTACGGGATGTCATACTGAGGATGGAGCAAGCTTGTTTTCTACTGCTCCAGAGACTAGGACATGGAGCAATGGACTCAAACTACAGGAAAAGAGATTCCACTTAAACATTAGGAACTTCCTGACAGTAAGGGCTGTGTGACAGTGGAACATGCTGCCTTGGAGTGTGGTGGAGTCTCCTTCTTTGGAGGTTTCTAAACAAAGGCCGGGTGGCCATCTGTCAGGAGTGCTTTGATTGGGCATTCCTGCATGGCAGCCGGTTAGTCTAGATGGCCCTTGTGACCTCTTCCATCTCTATGATTCTATGATTCTATGATTTCTTTATCATGATGAATGCAATTGCTGTGGCTAGACAACATACAAGTGCTGAGATCCCACTTCAATGTAGTGTAAATATGTACCAGCAGAGTTACATTATTCAACCTGTACTGAATATTAACATAGGACACCGTATATGGATCAGTGGTCATTGTGCTTGGCTGATAGACCGATGCACAAAGGCAACACCTAGAGGCACTGTGTATTTACATGCTACTCTGTGTGCTTTAATGCAATGATGCACATGCAGTGGTCCCACATGCACAACTCTGCTTGGATACAACCATTATTCATTGTCTAAAAACATTGCTCTGCATATGTAGTGCAACCAATGGCTGTGTGTGCCTCTAAAAGGATGCCAACCAAGGAGTCCATGCTGCAAGGATAGTGGAACTGACAAAATAGCAAAAGAAATGAATCAGCCCAAGAGGATGTTGATCATTCTTCACAATGAGCCCAAACTGGGGAGGAAAAGCAGTGTGGAATCAGACCTTTCAAACAGACGTTCCATTACCAGTCACTGGACCACATTCATGTGACGTCTGCACAGAATCACAGTTCATGAATTCATTTTTTAAAATTATGTTCCATGTTTCTGGCTAAGAACAACTAGTCAGTGAAAATTCACTTACATGTACTATATTTAAAAAAAAAAGCCATACCTAGGGATAGATAGATAGATAGGTAGGTAAATAGACAGGTAGGCTGATGAGTTTCTGATTTCTGACCCTTTCATGGACAGCACTTTTGCACAGCGGTCTGGAGCTTATACACGCAGCTCCCTCTGGTGGCTCTTTACACTCTTAGGAAAAGCATTTCCCTGCATCTGATCTGGCCCTTCCTTTTCATCCGTGATGGAACCAGAGGGGTGGATTAAATGAATTAGCATCTGCTTATTTATTAAATTCTGTTTTAATTAATCACAGATTGAGCAGTAAACGAAGCACTAAGTGAAAAGTAGGGGGAATGGGGAACGGGTGTCAAAGTGAGTGATGGCTCACAGAGCTAATCAACCTCATTGTCTGGAAGGGTGGTTATGATTTTTATTTTATTTTTATGCTTCCAAGGGGGTCAAACTACAGAGGACATGAAAAGTGCCTTCACATCTCAAAAGTAGGTTTTTCCAAAGGCAAGCAGTGTCAACAGAAGAGGCCTGTCATTATGAGGGTTGCAGCAGGTGAAGGGAAGGGAAGGATTCCACCCTTTCTTTGCCTGCTATGGCCTTAAGGAAGGGAGGAAACCTCTTTCAGCCTGATATTTGCTTTGGGAAGGGAAAATCCCCCAATGGCTCCAATGCAAGCACAAGCTTCAGATGGGGATGTTTATTAAGAATTGCATTAAGGCAGGGAAGACTTGAAGCAACATTCCATGCCTGCTCTGAAGCCATTTCTTATCAGCCCAACTGCTGCAATTTGCATTTTTTTAAAAAATGCCTGCATGTTAGATGCAAAGGCACCCTTAACCCCTACTTTGGTCTTGAGAGGTATGTTTTCCACTGATAAAGGACCACTTTCCTGCCTCCTGCTTCTAATCGTAGGCACCCCAATTTGCCTTCTGCTGCATAAGGAATCACTATGCTTGTTTTTCTCCTCCAAAGCAAGTGGCTTTAGCAACACAGAAGAGATGGAGGAGAGACAGAGAGATTTATTACTGAAGATGAAGGAATAAGCAGCAAGCACCAATGAAACCCAAGTGGATTTGTTTGCAGCCCAGTGGTCCCAATCATAAAAAGATTTCTAAATCAAATATCCCCATCTACAATCCTACATATATTGTTCTTTGTCATCTGTAGCCAATCTTCTTGACAACACACTGCAGTTGCTACTCTCCAGCTACATGCCCCCTCCCTCTTTGTTGTCAATCTGATGCTAATAGTAACCAGGGCCATGGGTAGGGGAGGGAAAGGAATTCACATTTACAAGTGTGTGTTTGATGACCAACCCTGAAATAATGAGACCAGGCACGAAACTTGTGTTAAACAATGGCCACTTTATTTGACCTGAAACCTATTTAAAGCAATCTGCAGATGAGCAGAAGAGGGGGAGCAACCTGATGCAGACCCAGCTGAGGCCAGGTGCCATCCCTGTGATTACTTCCTCAGCTTTCCCTTAGGCAAAACACCTGACCCCAAGGGCAATCCCAAGTTAATGAGGTTACTCTCTGATGGTCCTTTTGTGGAAGGCCAAACCAGGTTGCCCCCTCCGAAGCCATGCAACTTTATAAGAGAGAGCCCCAAGGGCAGATCCCTTCCCTACATCCTAGGCCACAGGACCTGTGGATGTAGTTCCAGAACCCAACCCTTCACCGAAAGGTGTACACCAAACTACTAGAATTCTCCCCCTGTTACCTGCCAGGTGGCATCCTAGTTAATGACCCTGCCGAAGCTAATCAATCTGTTCCCGCAGATGCAGTGTGGTGTAGGCGGGGGGAAAACAGCAAAGAGGGGGGATCCCTATCTGGCCCTGAAGTGACCAGATAAACTCACACTACACCTCAGTCAAGTCACAGTTTCTCAACCTTAGAAGAAGGCAACGGCAAACTTCTTTTGAATCAATCTTGCAGAGGAAACCCTATGATAGGGTTACCATAAGTCAGAACTGGTATCAAGGTATATAATGCCAACAAACTGACCCCTGCATTGCCTTTTATTCAGTTTCCCATTATCACAAAGAACCTGAGATAATCAGATTCTCTCTCTCTTTTAAAAAAAATTATGCACAAGAAAACTTGCAAGTCTAAAAATCTGTATATTTTAAAACTGCACACAAACAGGCTTTGCCAGTGAGAAAATACATGAAAATGTGTCCATTAAGAAAAATGCACACACACACACCCCAAAACCCAGATGTTATAACGTGCATACAAAGATATGTACACACATTTGTGTGAGAAGGGAAGAAAAGAAAAAGGGAAAAAGCAGTCTTGCAAGTCAGTTTGAACCAAGAATTCTGGTGATGTTATGAAACATATCAGGAACAATGTAACAGAGATTTTCACATCCCTAGCTATGAAGCACCTTATCTTAAGGATATGGGGGGGAAATCTCACCATCACTGAGGTTCTATGTAAGGCTGGCCGTGTCAATGCAACAAAATGGAATCTCAAGGACTATCTGAGCCCCTTGAGAGATTTGGCCATGAGACCAAGCCTATTTCACACAACACAATTATAGCACTGTGGAATCCAGGGATTCATTATTTGGTGAGGCATATAGCCTTGTCTGCCAAAGAGCTCTAGTGCTTCACCAAACTACAAATGCTAAGATTCTGTAGGATGCAGCCATGACAGTTTCAGTGGTGTTAAAGTGCTATAATAGTGTAATGTGACAAAGATTCTTTGTCCATGGTTTCCACAGTTTGCACAAAAACAGGTTGTTTCATCACAAAGACATATCACAGCCCAGGCAAGCTTACTGCTTTTATTAGTCCCTGCAGAAAGGAACTCTTGTTGCATTTTTCCATTTTCTGCCTTTTACAGACATTTGCAAAATCCAGTTGTGAGAATGTGCAGACTCTCCCTGGGAGCAACTGTAGGCTGGAGAGGGAACTCAGCATCCCACCATGATTTGTTTTATTTTATTATTATTTTTTCTTTTTCTCATTTTCCAACCATGCCCAGCTTTATATCCCTAACTTAGCTCTTGAAACACAAAAGGCAGTATGGCACGGAATAATCCAGGGCAGATGTTTCTTTAATAGCCTTGAAAGGACAGGATGCACCATGTTGATCATGTTCACAGTATCACCCTGGGCTTTCAACTTGATTCTCCAGCTTTAGGCTATGGTACAAATAGTGGAGAGGGAATGTAAACATGTGCAAAGCATTACATTTCCCATCTCTATGGTGTCCCATCTATCGGTTCTCCACTCCTCACCACTTACAGCACCTGCTCAACATTTAACTGACTGCTGAAAATGTATCTGTCTTGCGAATGCAGCAAGAAAAATTATAAAATCATAGAATTTGATTCTACAATTATATGATTTAACTGGGTGCTGAAAATGTATCTGTTTTTCAAATGCACCAAGGAGGATTGAAGAGGGTAGGAGAAATGCAGAAGCCAATGTTTTTGGAGAGTTCATTTGGGACAAGAGAATAGGAATGGGATGAAGAAGAGTGAACTCCTCAAAAAGACTCCCTAATTTCTTAAATAAGATATTTGGTCTCATCTACTCAGTCATGTTCTCTCACACACATTGCTCATTTGAGCTTGGCCAGCCATAGTACTTGACAGATTGAGATTACCTCACTGAAAACTCTATCATATACTGTGTGTTATTAATTCTAACTTGTTGCACTCTCAGGGCTTTGCTTCACAATCCAGCTGCATTCTCTTTCATATGGGTATTTGGAGAAGGCTCTGTCTGTTATATTCTGTGCAAAATGCAGAAGGCTGCCTTAAGAGGAACGCAGTTGGGGACGTAAATAAAACCATGGTGCTTTTTTTGTTTTGTCAGGCTGCGGGAGAAAATATTGTTTTAGCTTAAATGGCACACAAACTGTGATGGGAGGCTCATCTGACAGAGCATGCCTCTGTGTACAGTGAGAACTAATTTCAATCATGACATCTCTTAAACAAACTGGGCAGAGAGAGGTGTGCCCCTGCTTGGAATTTACTTAGCTGTCGAGAAAGGCAATTACCCAAACTCTAAGCCATGTGTTCGATTGTGGAAGTGCCTGCACACAGCTGCTGCTATAATGCTTACTGAGCTCCAGTCCTGTTGAAAGCAGCTCCAGCTGATACAGGATGCTTGCTGCACAAAGAAACCAAGGATTGCCCATGGTTCAGTGTTGTTAACAGGAACACCAGCGAAACCCATCACAGAACCCACTGGTACCACATTTTCCCTGTTCCAAAGGGGTATCAGCATCCTCAGGATGCTGGATGGCCTTGTCTCAACAGAATTTGTGCTCCTCTGTTCTTAACATTTACAGAGATATTTATGAGTACAGTGTCGCTTCTGAATGTGAGTGGTGATGGTGAAAGAAATGCATATAAAAGAGAAGGGAGAAGAAGCACATTTTTGTCTATATACATGCTTATAAGTGAGTGGCTTTACATTCAGGTGCCTTGCAGAAAGTGGTTATTCTTTTGCATATTATTTTTGCCCCAAATCTGTTAGCATATTTTTTTTTAAAAAAGGTTCTGCAGATGATTGAATGGAGAAGAGCACCTGACCTGTTAAAACACATGCAGGATGGATTTTGTTTGATTTGTACATCACTAGTTGCCAATGAGAATGGCCTTGTTGTTCAGGGCATATGTAGTTGTTAAGAAAGATCTCACACTCTCTATTTTGCTGAGCACCTCTGCATTCCATATTCATATTCTTCCCATCCTTGTTTCATATTCAGTTGCAAAACTCTGTGCTATTTTCCTGCTCTGAAATTTTTGTTGAGATTCAACAGTCTTAACAAAAGTAGAATTTTCATACCTTCCAAGACTTGTTGTGGGGGAGGGATCACCTCACCTCCAGCATTGACACATTCAGAAGGCTTACAGGGCCTTTTGGAGTGACAAAGTGCATACCAATCAATGCACATCTATATATATAATTATCTTGGGTATGTTGCCTTTCCGAGTGTGCTGATTAGCTGCTCAGGAAACACACTTAGCCAATCACCACCCACATGCAAATTCCCTGTCCACCTCACAATCCACTCCTGCCACTTAGTCTGTGGCCCAGATTGGGACCCAGACAGTGGTGGCAGGACACTGCTGCTGCCACTGCAACAGGACCCAGGCAGTCAACAGGTGGCAACAGGGCAACAGAGCTAGTCACCCTCCGCAATTCCACAAATTAGTGCCCAGGTTAGGAAAAACACAGCAGTGATTTACACAAATTACAGTGCAGGAAGAAAGCACTAAGTGTTATAACTTGATATGAAACAAGGATGGGAAGAAAGTGCCCTGTAAGCCTCAGTGTTGTGTAAATGCTTCAGATAGGGTAAACATTTTTTCACAACAAGTCTTGGAAAGTGTGAAAATTCTACTTTTGTTAAGACTGTCAAGTCCAACAACAGTTGTTGTTGTTTTTTCATCTGTAAAGGTATATGCTTGGTTTTTTTGGGGGGGGACATCTTATTTGTGTGTAATGGAACCAGATCCTGTCTGATCCTGGAAGCTAAGCAGGGTCAGTTCTGGTTAGTATCGTGGGCCTTCTGTATCCATAGATTTAGCATCCATAGATTCCACCATCCATGGTTTGAAAATATTCCGTCCCCCAAAATAATCCAAAAAGCAAAGCTTGATTTTGCTATTTTATATAAGGCACATTTTACTGTGCCACTTTATATACTGGGACTTGAGTATCCATTGGTTTTTGTATCCATGGGGTGTCCTAGAACCAAACCCCAGAAGATACCAAGGCCCCACTGTACTTGGATGGGAGACCACCAATGAATACAAGTGCTGTAGGTAATATTTCAGAGGACAGAACTGGCAAAACCACCTCTGAATATTCCGTGCCTAAGAAAACCCTATGAAATTAATGGGGTTGCCGTACACCAACAGGCAACTTGAAATCACACACACGCACACACAATATGTAAGATGTGTGAGTTTACTAGATGCTCCTCACCCAGTCTGGAGTTTCAGTTACTTTCTTTTTACGAGAGTTTACCAAAAAAGTTTGAAGGCTTCTCTATATTTAGGAGTAGAAAGAACTTTAACTTTTTTAAAAAAAAGAAATTGGATGGAAGAGAATGCAAAACTGAAATCTCTCCTGAAACCTACAGTAAACACAAGTCTTTATATTCTATTATGAAGCAACCCAAACAATTCACAGCACATCCTCATCATTCTGTTCTGATGCTTGCCAGCTTGAGATAGCTTTGCTTACCTTCACCCTCTGGAATGAACATTCCACATGCTAGAGATTTCCTGAGCAGCAATGAACTGTGGGACCTCTTCCCCCTTTCTTATTTCAGCAGCATCCAGGTAGCCTCTGGAGATCAACCAGAAGGAAGCTCCTTAATAGCCCCCCATGGGAAACCAAGAGTGAGGAAATGCGCTAAGCACATAATTTGTGCCCTACCTGAAGCAAAGATGGAGCACTAAAAGAATCTTCTCTCTAGAGGGGGTTTACCAAATAGAACTATTTAAAAAGAAAACTCTTGGAATTAACTAGTTACAAATAACTAGGTGAGGGAACAGGTGTAGCCCACAGGCTCCATGTTACCTACACCTGACGTGAATAAACAGGCTATTTAAATGTGTGTTTATCCAAATTCTCATGGACTATTTCACTTTGCCCAAGTGTTTTCAATGGTCCACAGCATTAGGCACACCATATGGTTCAACTATCAAGGGTATGCTCTGTTTATTTAAATTGTGAAGATGTTGTCAGTCTCCATGTCAGAACTGAATCAGCAAGTCTTGGATTTGTTACATACAGATGAGTTTACTACGTGCCACACAGAAGATATTCAAGAGTATGTTTACCAGAGGTTTCAGCATCTTTCACTTTCCAGCAAACCTTTTCTGAAGTCTGACATGGCCGCACATTAACATATATAGTAGAGGCAGAACAAGCACTGATTATTGAAGAATGACCCTCATAAAGATGGTTAGAAGAGGAAGTCTTTGGAAATAGGGGGTAGATTAGATGCCAGGGATGGAGCAAGAGCTCAAATCAAATTAATTAGCCTTCTATTCAGCTAGCTCTTTGCAAAACAATGTTCAATGAGAGAAAGATCCTAGCCATCAAAGCATAAATTAAACTCTTACCTATTAAGAAACGTTGTTAAAGCCCATCACTAATATATAATCAATTATCTAGACTCACCATGCAACTGTTTTCTCCTTCTCTCTCTTTCATTCATTCACTCTTTCCTTTCCTCACAATAATAATTGTTATTATTTTATCTCAGAGTAATAACTTTCAAAGGCCATTCACCTTGATAGATTACAAGACTGCCTTAAATGTCAATTGATAATAATTATGCCATAAAAAGCACAATAAATGTTATTGGTTTAAACCCACAGTGCTGTTCTATTAATATTTCTAATTTATAGGCTCATTGGGACATTTACGAAGACAGTGGGTGTAATAAATCCCAAAGGAAGGTGAATGAGCTGCCTAGTAGATTGTCCTCAGCTGCTAAACTGGGAAAAGGTCAGCAAACCTGACCCTGGATACAGCATAATGTCCTACAGGACACAGCATTATGGCCTTCCAAATGTGTCATGCCTTCTTGATTTGACTACACTAGAAAAGACAATAATACTTGGTACGGTAGGAAATGATAGAAAAAAAAGGAAGACTGTTACAGAGGGATGGATTCAAGCAAGGAAGCCACAGCCCTGAGTTCACAAAACCTGAGCAGGGCTCTTGAGTACAGGGTGACCTAGAGCTTGTCTATACGAGGGGGAAAGAAGCAGATTGCTCCACGGTAATGGCAATTTGCAGCAGCTGCTATTTGTCTTAATGGGGTCTTGGCAGGCATAAGCTTTGCATGCCTGCAGATCCAGAAGGCAACCGTGAGTGAATTACTCATGTTTTTACTTACCTCTATTTGCCACTGCCATTTTTTTTAACTATTTCCGATGTGTGATAGAGCAATATTTCTCCTTTACAAAAAAGAAAAAAACCACCCCATTTTATCGCCTTAGCACTCGCTCGCTAAGGTGAAAATCCAACATGGTGGCTCCAGGTGCTTGGCCTGTTAGCAAATCCCACCCCCTGCACTCCTCCGGCCAATCAGCTTTGTGCTTTCACTCATATGTGTAAGCGAATCAATTCATGTCACTTGTTCCAATAAGCAGGAATGTGCATTCCCCTCCTGTTTTTTTAAAAAACCTTTTTTGTGTGTTTTATTGTCCCCTTTCTTCCGAATACGGTGAAACAAAGAGGGATGCTATTAAGAAAGCTCGTATTCTCCTCACATTCCATCATGTTTTTTTCGCCATTTAAACAACACCTCTCATTCATAGGGTTGCCATAAGCCAAAGTTGACTTGGTGGCAGTTAACAACAAAAAATGTGCAACATAGGAGTTTCATGACTGGAACGCTTGATGTCTTATTTACAAAATGCAGCCAGTGGAGCTGGTGCTGTTCCCTCCTCTTTCTTTTTGCAAAACAAAAAGGTTGTGGGAGAGCAAGTCATGGAAACTTTCACATTCCATGTAGCTTGACCCTCAAGAAGGAAGCTCTGGTTATACTCAGAACCACTGGAGCTACAGCATTTAGATCACAATTGCACTTTTAATAGTTAATCACTTACGTTAAGTAATAAAAACCTCCCAGCTGAAGAAAATCGTGTCCCTGATCACATGGGTAATAAAATTTCAATTTACTAAAAGTAGATTTCTGTCTAAAAACTATAGGTGTCCACTCTTTCATATAGGTTGGAGGGCCTGTCCTATGATGATGACTACTACAATGCATTTGTATCATCCCAGTATCAAACTACATGTATTTGCTAAAGTTAACCCATTTCCCCAGTGGGATTTCCTCAGAGATACATGCGTGAAGAATCAGCTTTGCAAATTAAACCTCTTTATTTTTTTACCTTGCAATGATGAATCACAAATCAAAGATACATGCATGAGAAAAATCATATGCTATGACAATCACAAGTTTCACCACCGGAGCTCCAATTCTGCAAAAAAACAATTGGGGATTGGTTCTGGGGTGTGTGTGGATATTGAAAACCATGGATAATAGTGAACACCATTGAAAATAATGGGACTTCTGGTTTAAATTACCATAGAGTTGCCTTGCAGGACCTAGAAAATGGCTAGAGAGGACACATTTTCTAGGAAGCCTCTATGGTAGGTGTGCTGTTTTGTGTCCCATGAATAATTGAATCAATGGATAATGAATCAGTGGATACGGGGGTCCTACTGTATTATTTGGTTTTTTAATTCAGAACAAAAAAGATCATCCCCCCCAGCTACTTTTCTCACTGAATTATTTATGCAAATCACCAACATCAATTCAAGCTCATTTAGTAATCAATTTTTGTCTTTCATTGGGTGGCAGTTTTACTAGGAACACTACTTTTACATTCTTCTCAGCTCTGACCTACCCTTTCTGCTAACATTGCACCTGTTACTATCTTTGACCACAAGGCAAGAAGATTCTGTGATTTGTCTGATCACATGAATCAAGGTCCCTGGAATGAGTGGCTTGATGGAGAAGCTGAACCCTGAAGTACTGCAATCCAAAAGTACTATTTCTTGACCAGGCAAAGCCAGAAGGATTGAATGTATATACCGAAGCTAATCAGTCCAGAGCCTTTGCATACCACAGATATCACTGCTGTATATTTTTTGAACCAATGACAATGTATGGCAAGTCAGTTATGTTCCTATAGTGTTTCTGTAATTCGAAAAACAAACATGCCCCCCCCCGCAGCTTAATTTGTGGGAAACAGCTGAGAGCAAAGTCAATGAAGAGCTCTCTCAGAAAATTAAGTGGAGCCTTCAGCAAAGTGAAATAGTGGGGGTGAGCTTGCACAATTTGCCTTTGAGGAAAATTGTTGAATCATAACTGTGCCCCTATTTTTCATGGATGGCCAGTTGGAAAGTATCTTGCTCTACAGTTAAGAGCATAGTGGATTCAGCAGTATCAATCACAGTGTCATTTAAACAGTTGTTAACATGATACTTTGTATGTTATGCCCAGTATCTGCCTATATGTGAGATGGAATTTAGAGCTACATGTAATTGCTTATTAATATTGTTCACCCTCTTTATGGGTAAAGAAACAGGGTGGAGGAGAGATCTGGCTGAATATTTCTAGGGAAAAATTATCTTTTGGAATGCAACTCCCAGCATCCACCAATCAGTATGTCCAGTAGCAATACTGCCTTTGGCATTGTAGGAGTTGTACACAAAAACAAACAGAAATCCCCATTCTTTTCCAAGCTCAGGTAAAATTCTCCATTTTCTCTGGTGTGGGGCTTACTTACCCTTAGCAGTGGGAATAGAACAGCTTCTTTGTTTATTCCCAGGTGGATCGTTCCACTTTTACAGTTGCAGAAAATAGCAGCAAGAGCAACTGTGAGGGCACTGTGGTCCATACTTGATTCTTCAGCCTTTGTTTAATTCTGTGGCATGAGGAGGGAAGAAGAGAAGTTTCCTCACAAGAGGTGGAGAACATTTGGGGAAAATGCTGTGCAATAGCCTTTTTTTCTAGTGGGCTGGTGAGAAAAGTATCAACATCTCTGAGACAATTCAGCCCAGCTTCAGAAAATATTATTTCCATTTTGAAAATCTGCCCATTGAAAAACAAGTTTGAATTTATGGTTTGTTTTTTGTAATTTCCTTGGAAAAAGAATGACAGCCCACTTGAACTTTCTGGACTGCAAAGGACTTTTTAAAAAATCTGGCCTCTACTTGATTTGAATGTAGCAAGAATATTTCACCACAATAACAATAACTGTAAACCTTTATCATGGCGTTAAAAAAAAAACTGACAAAATTGCTATCCTCTGGTTGTGGGGATGCAGAACTTGGCTGATTCTTCCATAGCCTGATAGCCTTGAGAATTGGCAGACCTTGTTTTCCTCAAACTAGATCCTCAACATTTTGATCAATTTATGAAGTATTAAAGTTCATAGTATGGAAAAGTGACTACTTCATACTACAGCTTACAGAATCCCTCAGCCATCATGAGTAGTAGCTGTTGTGGCTAGGGGGTTCTGGGAGCTGTAGTCCCAAAAATAAAAATTTCCAAGCTATAATGGAGCTAAGCACTTCTCTGTTTTCACTGGCAGAGAAAAACAGCAGCAGTTTGAGAAGGAAGAGACTGATTTTTTTGTCTTTAATGAAATACAGATCATCCAGATACTGGCTAAATGTAATGGGCAGCTCTCCTTTTACGAATCCTCAAAGACAGCAAAGGAAAAATAAGAGAGCCTTATTTCCCTGGAGGGCTTCATTCATTCCATGGTCAATCTTCCCAGGTTGAGTGGGATATTTTGAAATTGGATTTTAAGTAACATTGGCCAAGATTCTAGAAACCTTGGAAACATTGGCCAAGATTCTAGATCAGCAACTAAACATACTTAACTAAGTAGCATCTACAAATCCAACCCCATCCCTCATCCTGCCTTACCAGGTAGCTACTACTGTGAGCAACAGAGGTCTGTTTTCCTGTTAATTGGGATGCATCAGACTGACATTTCCATCCCTATTGTTACCTGCCCTGACCACCCCCCACTCTTGTAATACCTCAACGATAGGTAGTATTTCATAAATTGGCTTATTATTGGCACTCCATGTGAATGACTGTAGACCAGGGACTCCCAAGCAGAAGGAATCAAGGTTTGTTAAGAGAACTTAAGGGAGGAGCCTGCTAAAATTCCTAAAAGGCATACCAGGGAAAGGATTAAGTGAACCCCACTGGAACTGATTAGTTAGGGAGAAATGGGCTAATTCTCCTGAATGTGAGTCATCCAATAATCCCATTAAGGTAGCTGGACACTCTTTCCTTGTAAAACTGTTTTTTCCTTGCACCTGGTCCTAATACAATAGAGGTTTGCCTGAGACCCATCAGTTTTAAAGTTTCAACCATTAGCCATTGTTAACACATTCAGAGAATCCATTATCTGATCCTGGGAAACTCTGGCAGACATTGTATTCCACTCAAACTCATCTCTTCAGAGGGCAAATCAAATATAAATATCACCCCAAAACACCACCAAAGCACCTGCAGTTCCTCCTCCTACCTCCATACTGCTGGTTTGCTGTGACTCTTAGAACAATATTCTGAGCTCCTCCTGCTGCACGAATCTCTGCCCTTTGGATAGGTATAGAATAACCCATCATCCCAAACACTATTCCTCTATTCCAATACTTTCTACTTTCTTCATTAGCCTTGTGTGACTGTTTCAAACCTGAGTGTATATGTGTGTGTGTTCCCTTGATAATTTTTTCGATAAAAACCATGTTTATTTTATCCCCTGGCTTGGAGTCTCCTCAGTTACTACTGGTATACATAGGTCAAAGGATCCCACAGTTACCTGGCTCTCACTGCCATTTTGAGCTAATTAAAATTCCCCATATTAGAATTCAAACACTAGTGGGATCCCCACAGATACCACACAATTCAGGTAACACCATCCTACCAGCGATTTCCACTGCAACAATCAGTAGTCATAATTCCTCCTTGTAGCAAAGATCACTGGTGGGAGGTGGAGCGGAAACATCAGTTTGCTGCATCCCAATTGACAGGAGAATAGACTTCCATTACTCACAGTGGCTACTGCCTGGGAAGGCAGGACTGGGGGACTTTTACAATCCCTACGTATTCCCTACACTGTTGTCATGATGGTGAATACAAAATCAGTTACAGATGCAGAACTCTAGGTTACACATTCATAATTGTGATCATGAATTTCGGCCATTGCTTTTCCCCCTCTTTATAAACATGGAATCATGTGAATTGATACTGAGGATGCAACATTTGGCATTTCCAACTTCCTGTACCTGAAGATAGGTCACCTTGTCTCTGAAAGGACTGAGATAAAAGGCAGTACACTAAACATGAAAGGAAACACCAACACATCAGTAACAGGGGTTAGGCTATATGATCATTATCCTTGGCCTTTTGCAGCAGGTCAAGTATCATAAAAAGGTGAGAGCAAATAGGTACTACAAAAGAGAGTAAGGCCAGGTTATAGGTCATCTGGGAGAGATGGATGGGGAGTGAAAGAGAGAGAGATTTTCCTCATCTCTCCACAAGCTAAGCTTCTCTTCACAGGGAAAGTACAGCCACTCTGAATGAAGAAGGGGAACTTTACACTGCCTCCATTGAGAAATGACAGCCTGAAAACATCTCTCACTTCTAGGGTTGTCAGATCTCAAAGCCCTGCCTTGAGTCACCAGTGTTCATGAGTCAGCTCTGAGTGGGAGGCAGAGGTTCAAACTCTCGTTTTTGTGGGGTCAGCTCTCAGTGTACAAATCCCCACCCAGGAGGATTTGGCACATGACAGACAGCCACATGTCTGTTTTCTCTTGCTTTCTTATTTTACAGTACTCTGTAAAAACAAAGTTCTGTGCTCTTCTGACTGGACTTGCAGTTTAATGCACTTTTCAAATTTTAATTTATTTTGATTTGATTTCAGTCTTAATTTTGTGCAATTTGTTTGCTATTTTTCTTTTACTATCACAATAAATGTTTCTTAACCAGTTTTCCTATGTACAGTAGGTGAGAAGGAATAATCCCTTCACTTCTGGGTCTGGGAACAGCCCCTTTTGGTAGGATTTCTTTCTTAATTTCCAAACAAGAAAATACATTGTGTGTGTGTGTTTGGGTTTCTATTTGAACAAGTTGTGACCAACTGTGATTGGTGCTTAATGCATAATGCTTAATAACATCACCAAAGCCTGCCCCATGATATCACCAAGCTGATCCCTAGCTCATGAAATCTCAAAGCCTGGGGAAATCTGACCTGGCAACCCAAGGCTTATTTTATACCCCTCTCTTCAGCCACAAGGCTATCAGAGCAGCTTACAAAAATTGTTTTAAGCAATAGCTATTTACACATCTACACTGCATTAAGCAGTTTCCAATGTATGTTAGCTAAAGGCTGCTGACACACTGCAGAAATAATGCAGTTTGACACCACTTTAATGGTCATGGCTCAATGCTATGGAACTCTGGGATTTGTAGTTTTGTGGAGATATTTAGCCTTCTCTGTCAGAGAGCTCTGATGCTACAATAAACTACAAACCTGAGGATTTCATAGAATGGAGCCATGGTAGTTAAAGTGGTGTCAAACCACAGCAGTGTCAGCAGTCCTAGAAGGTGATGTTCAGTCAGAATTCATTCTGCTCCCAAACTATGTGAGACTGCTTTGCCATTATATTGGGGACAAGCAACATCAGACACATAGACATGTATAAAAATTGTGTATGATAATTTATATGTATAGATGTGATTTGACTGTAGTGTAGTTACTTTTATATCCTGGCTTTCTTCTGTTGAGCTCGAGGCAGCATACATGACTGTCCTCCCCAATTGATCCTCACAATAATCTTATGAGGAAGCCAGGCTGAGAAATAATGATTGGCCCTAGGCCATCAAGTAAGATTCATAGCTCAGTGGGGACTAGAACATGGAGCTTCCAAGTCACATTTCCAACACTCTGACCGCTATATGCCACATTTGCCATACATAGCCCAAACAACAAATAGCCTTCTACAATTTCAACAGAAATGCAATACATCTCACCATAGGGAAGAAGACAAGGTATAATCAGTGAGCCTGCTCAGTTTGATGTCCAGGTATTCATGGCTGACGTACAGCTTTAGATGTCCTTACTCTTGCTTTTTGTGATTCTTCATTTTTATGAGACATGGACTAGGGAGCACTTTGAATAGAACCTTTGAACATTCAGCTAGATCAATGTTGGGGCACCTTCAGGTCTCTAGACTAGGGGCCCATTCACGCTAGAGAATTGTAGCACTATTATTCCAATTTAACTGTCATGGTTCTGTCCTATGGAATCTGGGGTTGGCAGTTTAGGGCAGAGCATTTAGAATTCTCAGCCAGAGAGCTGTGGTGCCTCACCAAACTACAAACCCCAGGATTCCATAGGATGGAACCATGGCAGTTAAAGAGAAATAATGGCACTATAGTTTTGAATGGGCCTTTGGTCTTTTCAGTAAAATCAATGTGGCGAACCTTCAGGCCTACAACTCCCATCTTCCGTCACCACTGCAAGGCTGGTAGGGGCTGATAGGAATTGGAATCCAGCAATATCTGGAGTTTCACATGTTCCCAACCCTGAAACAGAAGGCTAGCCTCTATGAAGTTAGTCATCTGAATCAGGGCTTGTCTATATGAGGGGGGAAATGTGGATTGGTGTGCATTAATGCCAATTCGCAACAGCTTCTATTTGGCTTAATGATTTATTTTTTTATTGCAAGATTGCAAGCATGCAAAGCTATCCACTTTCGCTGTTCAAATGGGCATGCCTGAAAATCAAATGAATTACTCCCATTTTTATTGTCACCAGTTGTCACCACCGAACAGTATTAAAAAAAAAAAAGCATATCTAAGGTGCAAAACTGTGATATTCCACCTAAATAAATAGAAAAAAGAAGAAAAAAAGGCTGTTTCATCACCTCAACACATGATCACTACAGCAAAAATACAACATGGCAGTTCCGGGTGCTTCCCTTGTTAGCAAGCTCCATTCCTGCGCATATCCGAACGATCAGCTTTCAACTTCTGCTTATTGGGAACGCACATTAAAGCGAATTGGTTGTCCCAAAACGTGGGAATGTGCATTCCCCGCAGAGCTTTTTAAAGAATACAGGGAAAGCCGTGAGGGCTTTTCCTGTGGAGTTTTTGGTGGTTTTGGCCCACCTCCTTCCAAACATGGCAGATTGATGTGGATTGCCATTTAGAAAAATTGTATTCTCCTCAAATTCTGTGAGGAGTAATTTTGCCATTTAGACAAACCCCTCAGAGTGTGGTGGAGTCTCCTTCTTTGGAGGTTTTTAAAAAGAGACTGGATGGCCATCTGTTGGGAGTGCTTCGATTGTGTATTCCTGCAGGGCAGGGGGTTGGACTGGATTGCCCTCATGGTCTCTTTCAACTTGATTACTCTATGACATGGCCATCCTATTTGATACTGACCAGTGAAAAGTCTTGTTCAAAGATGGAAGGACCACAGAGATGAATCTGGAGAACAATTTGGTCTGGCACAGGTACCCAGAATGCCTTGACCTTGGCATTTTGGCATGATCCACAATGCTGATGCTTCCCTGGACCATCCAAACTTGGTTCCAAGTCACCATTTTAAGGTACTCAACAAGGAAATGTAAGGAAATTAAAGTGGCCTCACCACTACCAAGTATGATTTCAACAATGGGTTGGGGAAGGTGGCAAGGGTCCTTTGCTAATCCCACAAATGCAGGCACACTATGCATGTGAGTCTGGGTAAATGATATTTGGACTATAGCTCCAAAAATCCTTACCCAACATGGCCAATTGTAGTCCAAAAAGTAACTTTCCTGATCTCTGATATATCACTTCATTATCACATTGACAGCATATTAATACAATATTTTTGAATGACATTGGCTCATGCAACCAACAGCAAGTCTTTCAAGGGTGAATTAGTCAGGTAATATACTGCAAATGGCCATCAGGCATACTGCAAAAATTACATTCTATGGGACTGGCCTTTGAGTAAACATGCATAGGGTTCAGTTGTTAATATGACACAAGTTGAAAGATTGGCTAAGCCATAAAATTCCAAATAATCTATGAATAACCAATAACCAAATCAGAGTTGATGCCTTTTGGCCCATGTGGTTAATAAACCCACTCTGTTCAGTAGAGCTTTCTTTGAGGGAAGTGTATGTACTTTATTGTTCAATGAAGATGGCTGTAGTTTACTGGTAGAGTAACTGCTTTGCATACAGAAGGTTTAGGGTTCAATCTCTCACTGGAGCTAGAAAAGATTCTTGCAAACAACAACAACTACAACAACCTGAAGACCTACTGCCAGCCATTGTAGACCACAGGTGGGTAAAGTGTGGCCTGTGGGCTGAATGTGGCCCCAGGGTTATTTTGAGGCCATGCAAGGGGGAAAAACAATCCCATATGTCCTCTAGAATGTAGAGGAGCAACTTTTCCACATGGTCCTCCCCTCAGGCCATTTAAGGCTCAGGAGAGGCCCTTTTCCAACAGAAGGTAATAAAGAATAAGAATAATATAATAATAATAAAATTTATTTATACCCCGCCCCTCTGTTAAAACAATTGGGGCAGCTTACAAAAATTAAAATACAAATACAGATTAAAATCCCTAAACACCACCCACCCCCACCCTCCCCCATAAAAAGATATTAAACCAATATAAATTAAAAACAACTAATCTAACAGGTCTTACAGATCACTTCCTGTTGGAAGAGAAGGCCATTCTTGGCCCTAAAACAGCCCAGAGAGGACCATAAACATGGAGAAATTGCCTTCCAAAGCTTTGGGAACAAAAAAAAAATATTTGGGGGGATTAGCCTTCCAAGGTTCCCTAGGGAATCAGCGCAGACCCCTAACCTTGACAGTTGTCCACCCCACTGTAGACAATACTGTGCTAGATTAGTATGTTCTGACTCAATATAAGGTTGATTTCTAAATTGCTATATGTGGACATGTATAGAACTGCACTGTCACAGTGCAATTCTGCACACATTTACCTATGAATAAGGCTGACTAAACACAGTAGGACTTAACTCTGAGTAAACATGTCTAGGGACTGTACTCATTAGATTACAATACAATACTGTCTGACTGTAATATGTTGGTGTTCCACGATCCTTTCTTTCCCTGAGCAGCTACTTCTCCAGTCCTTGGAAAAAACCAAATGTCTTTCATCTTATCAGGTGCATTTTATTGCCACCTGGTTACACAGTAATTCCAGCCTGAGCTTTACAAAGAATCATATGATTACATATCAGCTCGACAATTGTCAGGTTAATTGGACAAACAAAGAACAGTCTGTCAGTATGATTGCAGAAGAAAGGCAGCAAAAAAAAAAAAAAAAAAATCAGGCAGGCAAACAACCCAAGAAAAAGGGAACCAAGAAAGTTGCATTCAGAGGTGAGAGGAAAGCTTAGGAGAGTTTTCAATTTTTTATTAAAGGTGATTTAGTTTGTTTTTTACCATATACCTTTATTTAAGTTAAAGGAAACATCAGAAATTGGAAGGAGGAAAGGGTTGACCTTCAAAGTCCTTACTGGTGGAGTGAAGTTGAAATGGGAAGAAAATCTAACCTTTGGGATGTTTCTTAACCAGATCAAGGAAATGAAGTGCAGAGAGACGGAAAAGTAATTCTAGATTTTATTTTATTTTTATTTCTGTTGCCAATTGGCCAAAAGATGATTTAAGAAAAAAAACCACAAGGAATTGCAGAAAAGATCATCATGATGGGTCTAAGAAGCTTCTTTTTTTCTGTTCAAGACTCCCAAATACTTTCAGGAGAAACATGAAAAATATCATTTGAGTGGGTTGTTTGCTCATTCCCATCATTCCTATTGGTCCAACAACAACATTCTGGGACTTGTCAGCAAATCTCATTGAAAACTTGAGAAGGGAATGTAATAATTCGGACGTACACACATGTTATCAAGTAACTGTTTAATGAAACATTTTACCAAGATCTTTGGTCTGCTGAGAAGAATATTCATCCTCTTCGAATTACAGTCACAGCAGATGTATGAAGATCCTTAAAATGTTAAATTTGGGGGAGGGTGACATTGTTTTGGGATGGGTGGGGCCACAATGCTATTTTTATTCCAGTAGTCATATAAGTTGTTTATGATTCAACATTGTTCTAAATCTTGTAGTGGCATTTCAGACAAAATGAAAGTGAACTTTATTCTTCCTTCCATTTCTTGAAGGTATAGTATCTGCAAGAAAACTAACAACTCCTTGATTATTCCTGCATAAAATGAATGGTAGAAAGAGTGTGAAACAGATGGAGTATATGTTTCTTACCGTGATTTGATGCTGAGTTTTGCTGGAATAAAGATGAACAGCTCAAAGGAATATGGCAAGCAGGAGAAGCCCGTATTGTCTTTTTCTGTTGAAGAGATCTTAAAAAAACCATCCACTGAGGTTTGCTTACACAACACAATGATCTGCGGTAACCAAGCTGAGGCTGCTCAGATCCTGAGATCAGAACCACTTATGGGAATGTGTAAGGGTAAGTAGGTACTATGTTTTCTAGTTTGTGCAACTTTATGAGCCTCAGTCATTTGACTCTAGTGTTTGATATTTTAAAAGGATCATATTCTTCATATCTTCCCTGCTCAAAACACCCATCCAATGGGTATTTCAACATGATTCTTAACATCTGAGCAATCAACATTACTTTATTTACAGTGTTATCCTATACATGCTGATCTATAGGTAAATCCCACTGAGTTCAGTTTCATGATTGCAGCCTAAAAGTATCCACTTTTATCAGAAAGGTCAGGGGTAGAATTCAGGTTCTTCTCCTTTTCTTATATAATTGTTTTTATTAAACAAATAATTTTCCAGTGAAAAAACAACACACAAGAGGAAACATAAGACAAAATACAAACATAAACATTAACCCCCCCTAATCTAAGTACCCCCAAAAAAACTAATCAATCCACCTAAAAAAAAAATGAAAATAAAACATTTACACAATAGAGGACAATTTGGTTCCAGTTCATCAACCAGAAGGTTATAGAAAAATACATTTAAAGTCCCTTAAACAGAAAACCTTACCTAATCCTAATGATATTATACTTTTTGTTAACAACATGTAATAACCAACAAAAATTTTACTGAAACATCTATCTTATATTTAATTCATATTTAATCTTAATCTTCCATTTGAATAAATCAATCTCTAACACCTGCTCATAACTTCATTCAAAAATTATCAAATGTAACTATTTCTATATTAGCATTGTCTTTCTCTGGGAATTATATTGTAGACTCCCACACCTTTTTAAATTCATCAATAGTTTTGTCATTTAACAAAGTCATTAATTTATCCATTTCAGCCATATCATAAAGCTTCAACATTCTTCTAGTGCTGGAACAGACTTTTATTTCCAAGTCTGAGCATAGATTAATCTTGTCGCTATGGTCATACAGTATATCTTATTGTCTTCCCATGTTCTTGGTCTAAAGGATCTTCTAAAAGTCCAAACAAGAATGTTTCCAGTTTCAGATGTAGTAGTTTAATTTTCGGTATTTCTTCCATAGTCTTATGTATAGATATCCAAAACTTCTTCGCTTTTTTCACAAGTCCACCCCATATGATAAAATCTTCCTTCACAAGTCAAAGATTTCCAAACATATATTAGATGAACCTTTATACATTTTAGATAACTTGACTGGTGTTAGATACCATCTATACATCATTTTCTTAAAAAATTCTATTAAATGATCACTTAAAATGAATTTCAAGCCTTTTTTCCATATGTTTTTCCACTGAGACAACTGTATATTATGACCAATATTTTGAGCCAAGTTTACCATATATTCCTTCACTTGCTCCTCCTCCATCTCAAATTTTAACATCATATATATATATATATATATATCAAATTATAATCATTTGAACACAATAACAACTCAAATTCATTTTTCTTGTTTTCAAAACCATTTTTTAATCCATCTTATATCTTTCCACCCTTTGTCTATAAAACCATTGCAAGTCAAATCCTTGAACAGCTAGTTTGTCAGCTGATTGCAGAATGTAGGTTTTTCTCTAGGCAATGAAGGACTATCTAAGTTGACATGGATGCTGCTGCTGCTACATTTTTTAACAGACAAAGATCTATACCATTAACAAAAGTCCTTGGAGTCCCTTCCTAAAAGCCCATTGGAATATTTAAAAAATTTCATTTATTGATGGAAGGACAGCAAGCAGGGAGCTATCTCAGCCTCCCTGGGAATGGAATTCTAAAAGCCCATCCTCATATTCCCCCCAGATATGCTTGTGAAAGTAGCAGGACTGGGAGAAGGGCGCCTCCTGAAGATTTAGCTCATATAGGAAGGTATGGTCATTGTATAGATCCATTTATATAAAAAATAGGACATCAAAGAGAAACCAGGGCTTGGAAAATTTAATTTTTTGGACTACAATTCCAAGAATTCCTCACTGGTGAGGCCAATGACCTTGCTAACTGAGGGATTCTGACAGTTGCAGTCCAAACCAGTAATTTTTCCAACCTCTGGGAGAAATCATATTCTTTGAAACATGTACCCTTTTGAGGGATGTAGATCTTCACATTCTCCATCTTCACAAACAAGAATAAAGAAGTCCCACAATATTTTCCCTGTTACATGAGAGCAGTTTTCACTTCAGTAGCCATTTGTGCAGAAATGCACATAATTTTTCTGTAACGAAAATGTAGTACAGTGCTAAAAGTGTGTAGCGTGAAAGGGCCCAAAGTTCTTCTCCATGCTTGGTACAGCTGTACCTTTGAATTTTCAATGCTATTTCTCCCTGTGTAGTCAGGGAAAGCATTTCATTTCACTTTTGAGGAATTTATCAAAATCTGAAATTAGCTTTACATTTGAGCAGAAAGAACTTGAGGTTTAAAATGAGGAGTGTAAGATAAAGCAAAACTGACAGTTTTTTTCCCCCAGTCCTTGGTTTTGACACATTGGAAGATATTGTATACATGGGGAAATGAGGTATGGTTGAATTTAATTTGAACCTCAGTTTTACACAGCTCCTATTCATTTCAGTGAGGATTGTTCAGCCATGGCAACTGATAGCTTCCATAACAGTGTGGTGGTGAATCACTAAATACTCAAGGCATTGAACCATGTTTTCAAAGAGGTTCAACCCCTTGAGCAGGCTCCTTTAAATTTCAGTCTAAAACCCAGAATGGATTTGTCATGCCAATGACATGGAAGCCAACAGTTGCCATTGCTACTCAGGAAACATCTTCGAATCTTTTAAAAATTCAAAATCTATGTCTTTTGTAGTACGCTCCAGTTGATGCATCCAGGATTCCATTAAATAACAAAGACCCTGATAATCTGATGTCTGCCCACCCCTATCTTGCAGAAATATCGGCAAAGAGCTTTAGGAAAGGGCTATAGATCAGTGCAAGGAGTCAAGGTCCAAGATTCAGCCTTTAATGGGGCTTGGAAAGACCCCTGTCTCAAATTCTGGAGAGCCCTTTCCAGTCAGTATCAATAGCTAGATGTTGAATACACAGGCTCTGTGTGTTATGTTAGCAGATGTAAGGTCTGTCCTGACTAAACAAGCCATAAATTTCTCCTTTTGTAAAGAAACCAAACATGAGATCAGGAAATTCCATCAGATAAGTAAAACCCTGAGCTGTTGACAAATAGTGTGAGGGCTCCTCAGGTCACAAGATGAAGATCTTCTGCATCTGTCATGTGTGGAAAGAACACTATTACTGCCATAGTTTAAAATTCAAAGACTTAGGGCTCATCTACACGAGCAAAGATATGCTGGCTCCCTGCCAACACATCCTGCCCATGGATCAGGCCCTTCCTCCCTCATTACCACCTCCAAACAGGCTGGAGTCCAGACAGACACACCAGAATATTGCTGCAGCTGCTTCCACCACCATCTCCCATGTTCTTCCAGAAGTGAAGAAGCTGGCCCACAACCTATACCAAGATCCCCTGCATGTGACCAGCCTTAACCACATGCTATGGGACCTCTGCCTGCTTCAGAAGAACAAGGCAGATCAGCAGCTTCAGCAATGGGCAGGCCTGCCAGGACAGGCTCCTATGGACACGCAGGGCCCAATCTGTTCCCAGCAGGAACAGATTAAACCAGTTTAAAAAAAAAAAAAAGTGGGGGCCTACCTCATCTTCCCCCATCTTTGCCCCATCTCTGCCCTGGGGGTCATGAGCACTGCCTGAGGGAAGAACGGGGCAAATGTCCTGTGTCATCAGGACTTTAGGGCTCTAAATTGGGAGAAAGATGGGGTATATTGCCCATGTAGATAAGCCCATAGCCATGTTAGTCTGGAGTATCAGTAGGCAAAGAGATTCTGTAGCACCTTTGAGACAATTTCTTTCTCTCGGTTAGGACTTTTTCGGACCGCGATTTGTAACACAAGCAGGCTCGTCCCTGTTGTGAGGCTGCTGCGCGGCAGGGGGGCCATTTCAGATGACGCTGTCCCCCTGTTGATACTGTTCCAGAAGAGCTGGGAGGCTGCAGCGCCATATTTGGCCATTTTCTAATCACGGTCAACTTCCGTGATTAGGAAATGGCCAAATATGGCACTGCAGCCTCCCAGCTCTCCCGGAACAGTATCGGCAGGGGGACAGCATCATCCAAAATGGCCCCCCTGCTGAGCAGCAGCCTTGCAACAGGGACGAGCCTGCTTGCATTACAAATTGCGGTCCAAAAAAGTCTTCTGTCTCAAAGGTGCTACAAGATCCCCTTGCTTATTGTCCTCAGGCACATTTTGTATGGGAATCATATTATGTCCATCATTAAATCACAATCCCATCAGTATTTCCAGCCTTTCACTGATAAAATCTTGAAAGCAACAATGTTTTTTTTTAAAAAAAAAAAAACTTCTGACATCTGTATTTTGTTACCATTTTTTCCCAACTTCTGAAATTCTGAAGCAAATTGGGTAGGTGACAGGGAGGTATAAGACAGTCCATAGACATTAAGATACTCTGATTTTTTAAAATAAGCATTCATTCAGATCCTCGTTTTTTTTGTTTAGTGGCTACATTTATATGCCAGTTTCCCATCCTAACACTCAAGGTTGGTTGTCGTTTTGAAATAATAAAAGTGCTATTCTCATGAGTGGGTGTACTGGGCTGCTACCCTAACTGCCAAGGTGAAGGTGATACTGCACTGACCTAGCGACTGGAGGGTCATTTCAAATTATTTTTTTAAATTAAACTTTTCATGCTTGGCTTTGTTTGTTTTGTTAACATAGATCTGAGGCTGGATTAAGATGTGGGGCTTCACGGAGGGAAACTGTGCTCCCTAGAGGATGATCCACTTATTTGGGGGAAGAATCACAGAGAGAGAGAGAGAGACAGAAACAGACAGACAGACAGACAGACAGAATTGTGGAATCCCCTCTTTGGGGTGCTTCATTCAGTTTGTGGGCCACATTATTCCCACACTTGCTTTAAAGTATGCTAAAATGTCAATGAGTGTTGTGTAGTGGTTTGAATGTCGGACTAGGACAGTGGGAAACCAGGATTCAAATCTCCACTCGGCCATGGAAACCCACTGGGTGACCTTGGGCAAGTCACACTCTTTCAGCCTCAGAAGAAGGCAAAGGCAAACTCCCTCTTAACCAATTTCTGCCAAGAAACCCCTGTTCAACTTAGGGTTGCCATAAGTCAGAAATGACTTGAAGACACACAATGACAAAAATGTCAGTGTGGTGCCTTTATTTAAGATAAGATTCAGCAGAACATGGTTTGACTTGGAGGCAACATTGCTAAGCTTGATACCAGCCACAAATACTGTGAAAACAAGAAATAGCAACTAAATCTATACTTTGAACAAAATGTTTCCAGAAGCAAATGCAACCATTCAATGTACATTTTCCCCCTGCATCTTTCTGCAGATGCTGAAGCCAAGGCAATTTAAAACCAAGCTCAAAGCCATTTCTCAACTGATTAGTAACATTTCTCTCAGCCTGTGCCAGATGAAAATGTCACCCTTTCTGGAAGTCAAATGCTACATTTACCACAGAAAATGTCACCCTGGCTCCAAAGCCCTCTTCTCCCTCCACCCCTTTCTCTTATCCTAACATTATGTGTTTCTCCTGCTCCGCTTTTCCTTTTCTCTTGAAGAAAAGACAATATTTTCTTTGCAAAAAAAAAAGAAAGAGCTGAAGGAGAAGCCTAAACTACCAGAAAGCCAGAACTCTTGAAGAAGGACAAACTGACTTTAACTACAATTTCTTGATCAGCATCTTGATTGGTATTTATTGTTATGTCCCTAACTGAAAGCAGCCCCAGGAATTTTATTTGAAGCTGAGTACTAAGTATCATCAATAAATAAATGATCTGTTTAGAGGCTTGTACAGAGCCGTGAGGGGATGATAGTTGCTATAAATTAAGTCCCTCCTCTACAAAAATAGTATAATCATCCCAATTAACCAGACTTTCTAACTCCCCTGGGCCTCAGAAAGAAATGTAGTAGTGGTAAAAGTTGGTTGAATTTCTTCCTGTTCCACAGCACTTAAAAGCACAGAACTCCCCTTCTAGCAAACAATGGTTTTTTGTATGTTGGGAACAAGGGGAAGAGAGGGGAGGAATTCAAGTTAATCCGTTTGAACTTGATAGTTGAACTGAAAACACTACATTCAACATCCAACTGCCAAATGTAGGCCTGATCCATACTTTTACCAGGCAAGTGCCAAAATATGTGCAGTGGAGGAGCAGATAGACATCCTTCCTCTTCACTCCACATCTGAAAGAAATATAAGATATGGGCCAAGATATTGTCTATATGGCTATTTGCCCTGACCTGGCCCTGTTGTAGAGCCCTGAACTCCTAATGGTGCCAGGCTTTTGCTCCATTTTGCCCTTAGGCAGTCCTCATGACACCTGGCCCTGACGTTTCAGCAAAATACCCAGGAAAAACTATGTCAGCTGAGAAAAAACAGATCAGGCTGCACATGATTCTAGGAGCCCATACTGGCATGCCAGTCTATCACTGCAGTTGCCATCTGCATCAATCTTTCCGAAGCCAGGAAGGAGTCCTGCAGCATGTGACCAAGGCTGGTCACATGCAATGGGTCTTGATCATGTACTGTGGGCTGGCTTCCTAGCTTCATAAAGAGCAACGCGAATGTCAGCTGAAGAGATGGACTGATGTGGCTGATCTGGACTCCATCACATTTTGTTCAGTTAACCAGGGAGGAACAGGCCAGATCCATGGCCAGAATATGCCAGTGGAGAGCTGGCGTATTCTGGCCCACATAGATGAGCTCATGGGCAGCTTGCATAGAGCTTTACATAGATAATGGCCTATTTCATGCAATCTTCTTTCTACCATGAAGGATTTTACTATTATTGTGAATCCAGTTAACATGTCCTCTTGGGGAGGCATGGAAGAGTCTCAAGAAACAAATTGTTGTTTACCCACAGTCCTGCAGCAATCCTGTTAGGCCAGCTTTCCCCAAGCTGACCACTTCCAGATATGTTGGATTGAACACCTCATCATCCCCACCCAGCACTGCCAATGGACATGGTGACTGGGGTGATGGGTAGAGACTCCCACACATTCAGAAAGGACCAAGTTGGGGAAGGCTGCTCTAATCCATGGGAAACACTTGTAGGACTGCTTGTTCAGTTCTAATCTGCTAAGGTGTTGGGGGTGGGGTGGCATATTTGAATAATAGACCAATGGCCCTTTCATGTACTACACAATTATAGGCCTATGATTCTACTTTGCCATGGAAGTAACCTATGCAGTTGTGGGGTTTATAATTTAATGATGCACTAGAAATCACTACCTGAGAATCTAGATACCCTTTCCTAAACTGAAAATCCCAGAATGCCACAGGATGAAACCATGGCAGTTAAAGTGGAAGTATAGGCCTACAACTATGTAATATGAAAGGACCTCAGGTCTGAGGGCATAGGGTTGGCCAAGGAAATGCAATTCAAGACTAGATCCCTCTAAGACTGGAGCTTCACATAAGGGAAGGGCCCTCCAGACATTGTAGGAAGGGCCCTCCAGACATCATGTGGCCCTCCAGACATTGTAGGGTTGCAACTCCCATTAGCCCTTGTGAGAAAATCTAATGGGCAAGGAATGCAGGATGTTGAAGTCCAATATCTAGAGGGCTGCATGAACTACATACACCCCAATCTAAAACCTAGGAAGGAGGATTCCATTCACCCACACGGCCCCATGGATCTAGGCTATAACTGAGCCCTGGGAGTAACCCCATAAAACCAAAATCCTATTGTTATTGTTGTTATTATTTCTTTCCTGCTTTTTTTCCCAATTTGGGACTCAAAGCAGTGTACAATAAAAAGACATTGTTCAAATCAAAACTTAAAACACAATTAAACAATGAAAAAGTTAAAAACAACTAAAAATTTAAACACACACACACACATACGCATGCACGCACACACACACTCTCAACACAGCCATTAGCAGAGACAAGAAAGTTTTTACTTGGCTCTGGAAGGAAGACAGGGAGGGTGCCAATATGACTCCTCTGGGCAGGGAGTTCCAGTGCCTGGGGGCAACCACTGAGAAGACCCTCTCCCGAGTTCCCAACAGATGTACCTGTGTGGGTGGTGGGACAGAGAGAAGGGCCTCCCCAACAGATCGAAGAGCCCAGGCTGGTTCATAAGGGAGAATATGGTCCTTCAGGTAACCTGGATCTGAGCCATGTAGGGCTTTAAAGGTCATAACCAGCACTTTGAATTGTGCCCAGAAACAGACTGGCAGCCATTGGAGCTGCTGTAACAAGGCGGTTGTATGATCCCTGTAGCCAGCTCCTGTTAGCAATCTGACTACATCTCTTTGAACCAGTTGAACTTTCCAAGCACTCTTCAAAGGCATCCCCACATAGAGCGCATTACAGTAATCCAACTGGGATGTAAGTAAGGCATGTATCACCATGGCCAGATCTGACATCTCTAGGAATGGGTGCAGTTGGTGCACAAGGTTTAACTGGGCAAATGCACTCCTAGCCACCTCATTGATTTTTCCTTCCCACCAGTGAATGTCACCAAATTCTCTCCCTGCCCCAAAGATCCAACAAAGGCAGAGTGGGAAACACCTTTGCATATCTCTACAATAACTGTAACAATGAGCCACCAGGGCAGGACAGGAGTTGTGCAGAAGCACACTTGGCAGAAGAAATAGCTCCAGATGCCTATCAGGTTTGTTTCTCTTCTCTTACATTTCCTAGGATTTCAGACACAAAGATTTTGTTTTATAAGGCTGTCAGGTAATGTTACTGCTGAGACTGCAGAGCTCCTGATAATAGACCCTGGGTTATAGGTTTGTTTTATAAATTAATAACATTGTTGACCATTTCCTTTCTGACATGTTTTGTGGCTTTATAGGCCTTTTCCAAACTGATCTAAGAACACGGCATTACAGCCTAAGGAATTCATCCCCTGCCTTTATTCTTAGACCATGAATCAGGGGCATACCTTTTATCTATTGTTTTTAACAAGAATTTTATCTCATATTGGTAGAAAGCAGAGGCTAGGTATGCCAAGGCAATAACAAAATTGCAGGAAACCTGCCTGAGACAGAAGTGTTAAAAAGGCAACCATTCCTGATTGATGTGTAGAGCTTTGTGAGCACAAGTAATTACAAATCGAAACAGGCAGCTTGAAAAGAGAGAAACCTATTAAGAAAAGTAGCAACATAAGGAGCATAAGAAGAGCTCTGCTGGATCAGACTGAAGCTGTGTCTAGTCCAGCATTCTCTTCTCACATTGGCGGTTAGATGTGTAGCGGAGGACTAATGGGAGGACATGAGTACAATAGCAGCCTCCCACTCTTATTCCCCAGCCGCTGATATTCAGAGGCATATGCTCTCTGAGGAATTCATCAGACTAGTGTCTGATGTATTCCACTACTGTAATTCCACTACTGAGGAAAGCAGAAGCCTAGTGGCGTGATTACAGTAGTTATTGCACATTGCTGTAATTGTGGGATACTACACCATAATTGCAGAATACGACCACCATGGAATCATCACACAACCATGACTAGCAGTTTAAGAATGGGATTCTACTTCCGTGATTTTGTAAGGGCAAGATTTTGGCTATTCTTGTGAGAAGACGTGGCTTTATTTAAACATACCCAAAACATAAATAACAAAAGAAATTAACAAATAAACACTTAAACAAACATAAAAACATACCAAGAAAAGGTGACAGTTCATTAAAAGAGTGTTCTGTGTGTCCTGTTTTCTTGTTGGGAAAGGGGAGGGGGAAAGGACTGCTATTCACACTGTAATCATGCAATTACAGCAGGGCATGATTTCGCATGCTTGTCAATACTGTGAAAAGAGTGGTATTGAAGGCTATTCATGGATTTTCTCATCAATGAAAAGTGACAAGCAATTAACAGGTGGAACACACATTGACCATGGGAGGATGACAATGCCATGTGATAACAGCAACCCATTTGTGGTACTATCACACTGTAATTCTGTGATTATAGCCCTATCTGATAAAATCCTGAGAGTCAGTATACAGCCATCATGACCAGCAGCTATTGGTATCCTTATCCTCCATCACTTTGCCTAAATTTTAAAGCTGTCCAAGTTGTTGACTACAACATCTTATAGTAGAGAATTCTATCTTATGGTAGTGAATTCTACACAGAATCAAGTATCTTCTATAGTTAAGGCCAATGTAGTGTTGTGGTTTGGATGTTCAAGTCCCTGCTTGGCCATGGAAACCAAATGGGTGACCTTGGACAAGTTACACACTTTAAGCACAGAGGAAGATAAAGGCAACCTCCACCCTGAACAAATCTTGCTAACAAAACCCTGTGATAGGTTCGTCTTAGGGTCGCCATAGGTCAGAAATGGCTTGAAGGCATAAAACAACAACAGCAACAACATAATCTTCTATAGTTCAAAAAGCTAAGTGTCATAAAATGCAAGAAGCATCCTGCTAGATCAGTTTGAAGATGTATCTAGTTCACTGTTCTCCACTCACAATGACCAACCAGATACTTCTGGGAAGCCCAAAAATGGCACAGGAATCTGGAAGGCATGAGGAGGAAGTGGATTGTGCCTGATAGCCACACCCACTTGTCACCGCCACATCTACTGACCCCCTCCTTAGTAGCACTGGCCACGTATTTGACACTAGTCTCAAAGGGGGTATACACAGATGCATCAAATCAGTTCTAACAAATATCAGTTTCCAACAAAACCTTGCCAGAATGTGATCCAATTGCTTTTTGACCTCCAAAGATATTTTCTTCCAACAAGCACTGGCAGCTCAGCAGGGACCTTCTTAACAGATGTAAGCAATTAGTATTCCCCTTTCCCCCAAAAGGAAGGGAATCAGAAAAAAGAGAACATGTCCCTAGTCCTTGTTGTGAACCTCCCTCTCTCCCTCTCTCTCTCTCTCTCTCTCTGTGTGTGTGTGTGTATACACACATCCATCCCATTAAAAAAAATATTCAAAGCTTCTCCAGTCATAGTGCCTGGAGTCTTCCAGCTGCCTTCTCCAATAATTAAGCAACTGTGATTGGCATCTGGGTGGAGGCAGCTTTTGTCTGAAATTTTTGGATGGAGAGAAACAAAATGGAGCCTTTAAACATCCCAACATCCTGCTGCTCCATTTCTGCAGTGTCTTAACCAATAGCAGCAGGATGCTAAATGCTGTGCTTCAGTAGCAGAAGGCTCTACACTGAGCAATTTGTATGTACCCAATTAGAGCCATTCTCTCCCACTAGGCTAGTCCCTTTTAATAAAGGGTGAGAAGCTCCTCTAATAAAAATTAGCCACGGCACCATACTCCCACCTCACAGTCTTTCCGCAAGTTCTTTTAAATTGGTAAGCAGGCTCTTTAGCTCAAACAAGGAACCCCAGAGAAGACACATCTCCTTGTGTATACAAGCCAATTTGGTTTGCTTCACTGAAGTGTGACATGCCAACCTATCTCTGTGTGTGTATTTAATGGACAGACAGGCCTACGTATTCATAGGAGGTCCAGCATTTTAAAAATCCTCACCATATCACCTAAGTCTGATGCACAGGCAAAGGGAGAGTGGACCCTTCCAGAAATATCAATTTGTTTTGGCTTAGCTTCTGATCTAGAGCTACAATCACCTTCAAAACACATACTTATGAAAGGGATAATCCACAGTACAATCACTGATAGTCCATGCAGGCTAACTAGGTCAGAACAGGTTGGTGCCGAGAGGAGATATAATCACCATGTGCTGAAACAGTAATGGTATCTAAAACTCTATCAGAAGCAATCCCCTATGTCCCTGTTTTGCATCCCTAAGAAGGGGTGTCATCCATGGCACAACATCTGCATCCACACATTTCCAGCTCATGGCTCTTTCCTTTCCTTTCTCCCCAGTAGCTCTAGTCAAAGGGAAATAATCTGAGCACTGGGCACAATAAGGGAACAATGGCACTTTATAGCCTGAAGATCCATGGCTTCCTTATTAATACCAGGTTGCCCACCCCAATCCTGACAAGATGCTACTGCAGGAGGCAGACTTTCAGTGGCACACACAGCACCCCATGGCTGGAACTCATTCTCCTCAGGGCAGGGAAGATGGCATTTTGCAACTTCCAAAGGTCCTCCTGATCATATCATGGAAGTAACTACTTTCAAGCAAGAGTGGCTCATGGTCCAAGCAGGAGTGTGGCACCTCACCCCAAAATGGAAGGGTATAGGCCCTTCCACTGCAGATGACAAAGCATGATTGATTATAAGTAATTTGCCACAAGTAAAAGGTAAATAGTTACCTATAATTATTTCATTTTGTCAATTTTTGTTCTTGTTAGAGATGTTAAGACGACTTATGGTTACCTAATGAATGAGATACCTTCAAGTCCTGCTCAGATCTTGCAAACTCAGGGCTGTGGCTTCCTTGACTAAGGCTGCAACTGCACTGCAGAAACAATCCAGTTTGACACCACTTTAATTGCCATGGCTCAATGCTATGGAATCCTAGGATTTGTAGTTTATTGTGGCACCAGAGCTCTCTGACAGAGAAGGCTAAATATCTCACAAAACTACAGCTCCCAGAATTCCATAGCATTGAGCCATGGCAGTTAAAGCAGTGTCAAACTGGATTATTTCTGCAATGCAGATTTACCCTGAGTCTATCCATCTGCAGTGTGGTCTTTCTCTTTTCCTCCTGCTATCTACCTTACCAAGCATATTGTCTTTTCTAGTGACTCGTGTCTTCTCATGGTATGTCCAAAGTATGACAGTCTCAGTTTAGTCCTCTGGGCTTCCAGAGATCATTCAGGCCTGATTCTCTTTAGAACCTGTTGATTTGCCTTTTTGGCAGTCCAGGGTATCCGTAGAAACTCTCCTCCACCCCCCACATCACAAATGAGTTGATTCTCTTCCTATCAGCCTTCTTCACTGTCTGGCTTTCATAACCATACTTAGACATTGGAAATACAATGGTATGGACAATCCTGACTTTTTTGTTCAATTATGTATCTTTACATTCAAGAATCTTAAAGTTTGTCTAGACAAGGAGATATAATGCTGATTGCTGTGGATTAATGCAAAATCACAGTAGCATTCATTTGTCTCCACGGTCCTTTGGCAAAATCGCTGGTATGCAAAGCTATCTGTGTTTGAAGTTCACATGCAGCCATGCCTGCGAATCAACATGGTGGCCAAGAGTGAATTACTCACATTATTATTCTCAACAAGAAGTCACTGCTGCACAGTATTTTTTTTTTATTGCAAATCAAAGGTGTGCAAGTGTGACCTTCGACTTTAAAAAGCTGTTTGGTCACCTTAGCACACCCAAAAAGTACATGATTGGCAATACAAAACTCCAAAATGGTGCTTCTGGTCACTTCTTTGCCCACAACCTGCCCTCCATGCACATCCAACCAATCAGCTTTCCACCCTCGCCAAGAATGTGCTGCGATGCAAATCGGTTGTCCAAATGAGCAGTAATGCACATTTCCACACATTATTTGTAAAAACTCAGGAAAAGCTGTGGAGGCTTTTCCCTTGCAGTTTTGGGAATTTTTGGCCCCCCCCTTCTGAATAAGGCAAATCACATGGGATCTCATTGGGACAAAAGGTATTCTCTGCTATTTCTATAAGGATTATTTTCACTGTCTAGACAACCCCTTAGTAAATAGTAGTAATTCTTAAAATCCCAATATGTTTCTGACTGACTATTTTAGACCAGGCACTAATGAGCCCTAGTTTTACAAAGTGTGGGCTTCTTCTGGTGATTTGTTAAAAAGCATGCAAGGAAAACCTGATGAGCTGGTCTTGAGCAGAGATGCAGCTTGGACAGAACTTGGAAGTAACTAGTTGCAAATAACAAGTTGATTAATTAATTTCTTTTTGTAATCACTAAAGCACAAAAAAGTTATTTTATGGCTTGACAAGACAGGGTATAACTGAACTTTTAAAGTGAAATTTTTATAGCAAAATTTGTTGTCACAGGGACATGGCCTCACTGCATGGTAAAGGAGGAATACCAAGTGGTTCAAGTGCTAACTTACTCTCTGCTTCATACTGCCTTATGTTCTGGGGTGTGGTGGCAACCGTGAGGTGGACAGAAGAATACTGTGCTTTGTACTACAAGCCAGTGGCTTTTACAGCTGAGATACAATTTAATGAACTAAAAAACAACTACAGTATTGTTAAGTCTGAGAAATGGGAAAGTAAATAGTTACTTTAAAAATGTAACTCCTGTAGTAACTAACTACTTGATGTGGCTTGAAACTATAACATTAACAGGGTTTTTTTTAAAAAAAAAAAAACTCTCCTCTTGAGCAGCTTGGAATTGCTCCCGTAGGGGGGGTTTGAAGGGTGTACTTTTCTGAGGTTGGTCTTCCTGCCATTTTTGCTCATTGCATGACTTTGGGGACAATCAAAGACCAGAGCCAACGAAACCATTTGGGACAAGAGGTGCTACTCTAGCGTGTTTTCTCCCCATAGTCCTTAATAGTCCAGAGATGGCCTCCAAGGCAACCATATCAAAAAAACAACAATATAATTAAGCTGCTTTTTGTTAAATGAAAATACTGGAATTTTTGCAAGAGGTTCGAGGACCACACGATCAAAAAGAAACTGTACTCCTAAATCACTCCAATTCATATTAGGATTGACTTCCCTACATGGTTTGGGTTTTGTTTCTTTAAACAGATTATGAACATCTCAAACTTTTTCATATGGAAATTTAAAGAAAGAACGGAATCTTATTTCCCTAGGGACCCAGAAGCCGAATTTGTAGATCCAGCATTACATTTAACATTTTCTAGCCTTTTATTTTCCTCCCACATTCTTTATTAGCCTGTTATTTTGTGTAGTGTTGCTTGCTCTGGGACCTTTTAAACTGAGGTCCCAAAGGCATATACGAATATTCAGAGCTGCAGCCACAGAAAAAATTCACCTTGTGGGAGTGAACGCTAATGCAAACATGTCCCTTTTTCCTCCTGCTCCTCCATGCCCCCCACCTCTCTATCTCTGTTTTTTAGAAACATAAACAGAATTACTGATTAAGTTTAATCAAAAATGCATCATCTCACTTTCCTACTGGCGAGTTCTTGATTAGTTCCCTGTAAGTATATCAGCAGCAATTTCATTTTGGAGCTGAAATCAAAGCCTGTCCGCACAGTCTCTATTGGCCCACAGCTGACCGCAGGTTATTTTATTCTTTTAATCTGATGAGTTCCAGTTTGAAGTAAAAAAAAAAAAACACACAACAACCTCTGTTCTCCGAAGGCACTCCAAACAGCGCATGTTGTTGTTGTCCCCGTGCAACCTTGTAAATCAGAAATCTGTTTGCCAGGCTAAATAGTAAGAGGCAGCAACTTTTGGGTTACCGCAACACTAACAATGTGGTTTGCAGTCTTCAAGGAGATGTCACAGAGCATGCTATGGCAAACATTTCAATTCTCAGGAGCCAACATGTTCTCCAGACAATAAATATGAGGGCCAGAATGAGCTAACCCAGTCACTGTCAGGCTCTGTAATAAAGCTGACAGCATCTTAGATGTAGAGGTTTCACAAGAAGAGAGCAAACATACTAGATAGATAGATAGATAGATAGATAGATAGATAGATATCTCCTGCCTTTCCATTATTAAACTCAGAACAGCTAATAAAACCCTTGGCTAGCTTAGCTTGCAGATAGGATCCCGTATTTATTTAGTTTATTTATATTCTGCCTTTCTCCCAATATATGACCCAGGGCAGCTCACACCATAGACTACAACAAAATACAGGTAAAAATCAATAAATATTGGTCAGATGAGAGTGGAGGTGCAGAGGTATACTTCTATTACATTTCCCAGGTGCCATCTCTGTTGTAGATACTGCAGCAGCTTGACCGGGGAAAGGGTAGAATGAAGCACCATCTCATTTTTTGATTGATTGGGGGAAAGTGTAGGATGAAGCACCATCTAACACCAATGGAGGGCCACCTCCTGGCCATGACCACTAAATTCAGGAAGTCACTTCCACCACTTCCCTCCCTTGACAAATGGCATCCCCCAGCAATTCAGAGGTCTGGGATTCCCTTATTATGTTCAAGGCAACTTATTATGAGAAGATTTGCTACATTAGTAGAAATTAAAAATTGAGAACAGGCTCTTTCCTCTGATGATGGAAACTCGTGGTGGTCCATGAGTGAAGCATGCCAATGATAGTGGTGTTAGGACCATCCTATTCATTGTTGTGCATTAGAAATGTGAACCTCCACTAGGGATGTAAATCTGTTTTGTCCTTGCAAGTAAAATGGTACACAATGGGATCTTTACACAAAAATCCACCATTTTGCACGCACACAAAAATCCATGAATATTTCTGAAAGGGGCTATGTGCACACTGTTGTTTTTCACAAAAACAGGTTTTGCACAAAAGTCCAAGTGCATCTGGAAACAGTGTAGTAGTAGTAGTTGTTGTTGTTGTTTTATAAAATGGTTGGGGTTTTGCACACACACACAAGAACACTATTTCCAGAAATATACAGTATGAGTTTTTGTGCAAAAAAAGTTATTTTGTGTTTTAAAAGACCCTTTTTGCACAAAGAAATAACCTAAATATATTTCTACACAGAATAATTTTCTAAAATGCTTCAGCATGTGCAAATACTGGGTTAAAAAAAACCTAATTGACTATTAAGTTCTTATAAGTCTGGGTTTAAGTATCTATACGTTAAACCATATTATTTTAGTGAGGACTGATTGTACATAAACATGGTACACTCCATGGTAGAAAAAACAGTATTAATTTAATCTGGCCAGGGCAAACCCAGGAGGATTTTGTTTCACTTTAGCCAAGATCCTCCCTTAGGAGAAGTATGTATATCACATAGCTACATCTCCATAGCTGCATCTCCCAATGCTACTCAGAAAAAAAACCTCACAATGTAAGCAGTGCACTCCCCCTCACAACATGGCCATTTTCATGTTGTTGTTAGGTGTGTGTGTGGATGAGCAGAGATGCATCCAGTTATTTTTCTTTAGCTGAATGTGCTATGACAGACATCTGCAGAGACTTCCAGGAGTGTTTGAAAGCTCTCTGCAGATGAAAGCCTTGAAGCATGCTCAGAAAATAGCTGGACTACCTCTCCACTTTCTGACAATGGAGGGAAGACTGCATTGTTTACAAGGTGAGTTTTTTGAGGGAATTTTAGTCATTGCATGGTCAGAACAACCACAAAAGTAAGTTGTGATGGCATAAGTGATACTTAACACCATCATCATTCACTAAAGGGATGCCAGCCAGCACATACAAATATTCACAAACTTCTTAATGTTGGGGATGGAAATAATGTGAGGGTTAAAGCATTAAGATGTGAAAGAAAGCAAAACCCTTCTCTGTTCCTGACAGATTCCCCCCCAAGCATAGCCCTGGTGTCTATAGATACAGGTCAGCAGCATATAAATCTGTAGATTCCTGGTCTTCAGACCAGCAGTTCCTACTGATGCCATCTTTCACACACTCAGGATAGGGACCCTCTTGATGATATATATTTATTAACAGGACATGTCAAGTCCCTATACATAGGGGAACTTCCTGATGTAGACAGCCACGTAGATGGGTAGCGAGAAAGAAACAATTTTGTTTCAGTGGGATCTCATCTTTCAGAACTTCTGTCTTTAACATACATTGAAGGAAATTTTGTTCATTTCTGATCACAACCCTAATAGTGTCAGCAGGACTTGATGTGATTGGCATTTTTTCCTTGAGACTACTGCCAGGGATACAGCTAATGAATTGTACTTTGATATGCTAGCTAAAGGTCTCAAGGGTTCAAGATGGAAGTCTCTTTCATTCAATCAATCTCATCCATGCCTCTCAGAGATTTTTGTGATGACAATATATATCTCAAATGATGCTCATGTTACTGCCTAGCTGCTTTGAAACTATGATAGAAAGATTGCTTTCACTAAACATCTATTGAGCACTGGTCTGGAGTATGGCCTCTACTAAAGGTTTTCAACAAATGGGGCTTTTTAGTTTAATAACAAGAAGATGACTGAGACAAGACACAATAGATATATATACAACTTGCAGACCATGTGGACAAAGCCAGTAAAGAGAATCCTCTCCTCTCTGTACCACTTCATAATTCTGGAATCATTCAATGGTGAAATATTCAGGATGAACAAAACAAATTACTCATTAATATATGGAATTCATGGGCACAAGATGTGGCGATAGCCACTAGCATAGGTGGCTTCATAAGAAGATTAGGCTAGTTCAGGAGGTCCTGGGTATGATGGTGTTATTCAGCCTCCAGATTCCAAATGTCATTAGAGAGGTGTGAAAGCCGTTCCTTACTCCTATGACCAATGGCCAGCCGAGGAACATACACCAATGAAGTAATCTTTGGGCTGAGTGATGAATTCATGCAAAATAGATCTTCAGCCTACCACTCCAAGGACATTATCACACAAGGCTACTCTTCCAGAATTACAGCAAAGTACTAATGAATTTGGCCAGTACTTATCGCAAGGCATTGTGACTATTCAGTTGCTATTTTGCATTTCACTTGTTCTGTAGTGCACCTTTTAATTGATGGGCAAAACTCATCAATAAGCTCCTAATATCGCTCTGATTCCATTAGTCTCCCTGTGTGATAGGTCCCTTCCACAGAGACATGACAGCAGTCAGGTGGCATGAGGGGGTGTGATTCTCCTCCTCTCCTCTTCTCCCCATTCCCCCTTGCTATTGCCAAGCCGGTCAAGGGTGTTTTTCTCCATGCCTTTTTTTTTTCCTTATTTTGCTGCAATTAAGTAATTTCATCAAAATGATAAAATAAAAAATATTTTTACCATTTTTCTACAATTATGGAATCACAGCCAAAAAAAAAAAAAAAAAGGGAAAGGACAGGAAAGGAAAGGAAAGGCACACATGCGCTGAATAGATAGGAAGGCAGGGGTTATGGAACCAGTGCAGAAGGACTATGGACTTTATCAGATGTGGCAAAAACTGTGTCATTAGGGCAGGACAATTGCACAAATGGCTGAAATTATCAGACGTTCTTGTCACTTACCCGTTCCTGCTGTGTCGCACTAGTGCAAATGAGTCATCACTTTTTATTGATGGCTTAGCCTGTCAATAAAAAGTGACACTTCATTCACGCCAGCGCGACACAGTGGGAACGGGTAAGCAATGAGAACATCTGATAATTTTCCCTTTTCTGCTATTATTGCATCCTAAATGACATTTTTTAAAAGCAATATTGGCCTCATCTGATAAAGTTCTAAGGCTGCTAAAGCAGCAAACTCACAGCACATTCACACAATTGAAGAGGAGGTGCAATAGTGATAGCTTCAATATCAGCAGATTCCTGTTTGTTTTACTAACGTAATTGCTACGAGAAAAGAGGCTGGTGTGCTAATGTCCAAAGAATCCACCAGACAGCAAGGCCATTTGCCAAACTCTGGACATATTCTTTAAAAAATGCATTTTTTTTCCTCTTTGCACAGATGAGAAGAAAGGGAAGCGTAGGATCAGGACAACATTCACCGCAGAACAACTCCAGGAACTAGAGCGAATCTTCCAAGTGACACACTATCCAGATGTCAACGTTCGCAATCAGTTGGCAGCAAAGATCAATCTTCCAGAAGCCAGGGTCCAGGTAACTTTTGCTTCCTTCTGACATTGGATGAGCCCACCAGAATGTTAGCTGCTCAGTTATTGCTTCCCACAGGCTATCAAAGAAAACAGACAGATTACTGCATATATTATACTAGTGTGAGACATTTCTTTTTGCTTTCTCTGGAGAATACTGGCAGTTTTCAGTATATGAAAGATTCTGATGACAGAATCTAAGAAAAGGCTTTGTTGCCTCTGATGCAATTATCTCCACAATCTAGATACACAACAGTTACATCCCGGCAATCCCTATTTTTGTTATTATCCTAGTTGTATCAAAAAGGACATTTTCTGTCTGACAAAAATTGACTTTCCAGTAAACAGTTGCCATTGTCATGCATTTGCAATTCAGCTCATTTTCTTGGAGTGAGGTGCTTTGATTTAGTTGTAAAACTGTATACTTGATAAAAACTAATCTTTTTGGAGGGAGAGCACCAAACAATTCCACTTTGAGATAGAGATGGGCATACTCAAACTGGGTGCCATCAGACTGAGTCAGAGAATGGGCAAATTGGCAGAACAACCCTCATTTTCCCAGGGGCAGTTCTTTGAGACAGCCCCCATCAAACCAACAGAGAAACATATTTCTGTGGCAACTGAAACATAAATTCTAAGATGAACCTTAAAAATATTTTTTAAAAACCTCTCAGCCCTGCTTCAGTGGTTAAATCAAAAAACGACCTTTTCCAAAGGCAGGATAAGTTGTTATTTTGAACTGCAGCTCCCAGAATCCTATAGCCAGCATGGCCCTTGGTCATGCTGGCTAGAGGATCATGGGTTTTGTAATCCAGAAAAGCATTATTTCCCTGCCCCCTCAAGTTTTGACCTTTTCAGAGGTGACATTTTTCTTGCACATGCATATTTTGGAATGATTATATTCATCATCCCTGCCCCCAAACCTTCCTGTTTGGCGATCCCCATCATTTTAATCCAGTTTGGCTTTTTGTAATACCAGAAAGAGTTATTACTACTTATTTTTGTTTATTTTAATTTAATTCATATCCCAACTTTTTCCCAACACAAGACCCAAAGCAGAACCATGGTTGCTGTTTTTGTATGCCTTGAAGTCATTTCCAACTCATGGCAACCCTAAAAAGAACAACCCTACGAAGGGGTGTTCTTGGCAATATTTTTTCAGAGGGGGTTGTTTTTGCCTTCCTCTGAGGCTGAGAGAGAGTGACCTGCCAAAGGTCACCCAGTGGGTCCAGGGCTGAGCAGGGATTCGAACCTTGGTCTCCAGAGTTGTAGTCCAGCATTCAAACTACTATATCATGCTGGCTCTCAGCAGGGTTAAAACAAGATAGAGCTACAAACCTGGTGATAAAAAGCATAAAATCATTTTTAACATAGCAATAAAGAAACAATTTGGTTTTGTGTTTCATATTTTTGTATTTCTCCTAATATTACTTAGTTGTTTGTTTTAAAGAATTTAGCATTTGTTGAAACTGATCATTCCCCCTGACCTACTTTTCCTGCACATAGATCTGGTTCCAGAATCAGAGGGCAAAGTGGAGAAAACATGAAAGGTTTGGCAATTTTGGTGGGCTGCAGCATCTAACAGAGGTTGATTACATTCCTGCTCCAAAACCAGATGAAATAGTAAGTATCACACCATACAACTTGTACAAAGACTCTTCTTCAACTACCTTGGCTACGTCCTATGAAATCCTCAGCACTAAAGAGCTCTCTGGCTAAGAATTCTAAATGCCCCTCCCTACACTGCAAATCTCCAGATTCCATAGGTTACAGCCATGGTAGTTAAAGTGGAATGATAGTGCTATAATTATATAGGATTTTATCAGATGAGCCCCTTTAAACATATTTTGCTGGCATAAAAAATCCATTTTTATGGCAGCAAAAGTATGCCCCCCTCCACACACTTACCTTCTCTCGCAGCAGAAGGCTTCCCCGGTGATGAAGAGGAAGTGAATGAAGCCCCATTGACTTCCTCATTTGAAATTCTGCGAGACTTCATCACGTGGGAAATTCAAACATAAAACCAAAAACAAAACAGTAGAAGTGACACAAAACACAAAAACACACTTAAAAACTTCCAAGTAAACCAGGGAAGGTTAAAAAAAAGTGTGTCACCTAGATGTCACATTCTCACCCGGATGTGTTCACTTTGGACCAGCCATTCGCTCTGCATTCACGTGAGTTAAATGGTGCGAGGTTTCACACACTGGCAATGCCGGCACTAAAGCACCATGGGGGATTAATTGATGGCTTCAGCTATTAATTAAAAAGTACAGTTTTTGGCCAGGACATTTGTCCTGCCAATAAACTGATCTATTTTATTGATGGGACAAGCTGTAAATAGATTGGCTGTGGCGTTTTTCCCCATGTACTTACTCCATCAATGGCCGGACTGGCCAGAACACTTTCAGGTGAGATCGCAACATCCAGGTAGGTAACACAGTTTTTATGACCCTCTCCAGCATACTTGTAAGTTTTTAAGTGTGTACATGTGCTTTGTTTGTTTGTTTGTTTGTTTGTTTTTTAATTTCCCGGGCAATGAAATCTCACGAGAATCTGTGACTCTTCATTGCCGGAGAAGCCTTTACCGGGAGACAAAGGTAAGTCGGGTGGGAGGTGTTCTTTTGCCGGCATAAAAATTTCTTTATTTATGCTGGCAACATAATGTTTTTAGAGACTTGTTTGTTAAATCCTTGGTCAGTCTAGGAGTATAACAAGTTGAAGAGCCAATGGAAGGTGGTAGTTGTCATGTCATTGGGACAGTTAATCCCCTCTGGGCTTTACTCTGAAATTTTAAAAAAGTTCTGAACCCATTTGGAAGCTAGGGTTCAACACTTTAGCTTCCTTTTTTGTAGTTCAAGCTAGTCCTGGGAGCAGATTCACTGCTTCATTGTAATGGAAGGGGCCATCTGCCCCTGTGAAATGGTGGTTCATGCTACACCTCATGCTGCTAATGTGAGGGTCTGTTGTAGGTGTTGTGGTGGCAAAAAAGCAGGCAGAAGAGTCTGTTTTATAATGTAAGCCAACAGTTTGTAGTATCTGGCCTTCCCTCCCAACAAAACAAAAAATGTATGTATTACAACCTATTGTAATGTCATACTGTATTACATTTGGCAGATTGGTTTTATTATACACTACCCTGAGATCACTAGACAGAGGGTGGGATATAAATATTTTAATAAATAAATTAAAGAATTACATTTGAGAAATGAGAAATTTAATAGTTACGTTTACAAAGATTGGTTAGTAACTATAATAGTAATTAACCAATCTTTGGTCTTGGAACCTATAACAATGACTACTGTAAATATTTTTTCAAAGTATTTCTCCAAGCTTTCATCCTGGACTCCAATATACATTCTAGCCAATTACACTAAGGGCTTGTCTAGAGGAGCAATTTACCCTGTCCTTCCCCTGTCTTAGATCCCTGCGGTCCAGATTTGCTCTGCCCCCCCCCCCCCCGCAATCCTCATGATCCCCCAGGACAAAGATGGGGAGAAGACAGGATAAGGCCCATTACACCATTGTAAAATAGTACCTTGTACAATCCTCACCAGCCAGCAAAAAATGGGTTGGACCCTGTGTGACCTCACTAACCCATTCTGTCACCCTGGCCCATCGCTGCAACTGCTGTCTGCATCACTCTTCTGGACACAGAAAGCAGGCCTACAGTATGTGACCAGGCTGGTCACATGCAGGGGGCCTTGCTCATGTTCCTGGCTTTGGACAGTGGGATGCATGTGGAGGTGGTGGCAGCTGCAGTTATGGACTGGCATGGTGGTCTGGACTTCTTCCCATTTCATGCCAGTGGTGGGGGAGGAACTGTCCTGATCCACAGACAGAATACACTGGCAGGGAGCCAGAGTATTATGCCTGTGTAGATGAGCCCTAGGAGTATTATAAACTTGGCCCCATTTAGCCATTCTGGCCTGATCCTAACATAACAGTGCTTCCTAGAAGACCTCACTAAGGCACATACATTAGGACCCCCGTATACACTGGGGATAGGTTTGGGGGGGGGATGTGGATACCGAAAATCATGGATGATTGCGAATGCCATTGAAAATAATGGGACTTCCAGTTTAAAATACCATAGAGTTGCCTTGGAGGACCTAGAAAATGGCTAGAGATAATACACATTCTAGGAAGACTCTATGGTAGGTGTGCTGTTTTGTGTCCCATGGATAATTAAATCAGTGGATAATGAATTAGTGGATATAGGGGTCCTACTGTACACTTCTTTCTCTCCTCCACCATCCTCACTTCTCTGGATACATTTCTCTTTTCGTCCCTAAATTCTGCATGGTATTTAATGTATACCAATGGAAAACAGGGTAAATACCAGCCAGAAACTGAAAATGTGGTTGGAAATCTTTTTTCATTCAAGTCCTGACTTTGGTTTAAAGCTGGTTTTACATTTTCTGCACAATCTGAAACTGAAAGAGCTATTTGGTTGGCAAAGACACGTTCTGTCTCCACCCTCAGATATTTTGCAATCATTGGAACAAAAGGAATTCTTTTGTGCCTTACTGATTGCCTGTCACTATATTTAAAGGACTCCATTTAGAGGTAGTCTCTGAAACTTTGTAGCTTTTTTTATTGCTGATGGCTTGAGGAAATTGACAAGGCAAGTCCTGTGTTAGTCAAAAATTAGATCCAACAAAAGACCTGCAGTTGTGTTGATTGCCTCTCTTTCTTTCTGTCTTTGGAGATTATCAGACAGGAATGAAAAAAGTGTTCCTGTCCCACAATCCCCTCTCCCGCCCCTGTCCCTTGCCTGTCATGCCACAATAACAAAACTTTTCAGACCTACCTTAGTAGCATTGAGAGGGCAGCCCAGGAGTGAATGGAGCTCTAACAGAGCTCCATTCACTTCCTGGAGTGAAATGTCACCCATTCTCATGAGAAGATGCAAGTGCGGGAAATTCAAAGTTAAAAAGGAAAATAAAAGAGAAAAGGTGACAGCAAGCACAAAAACACACTTTAAAACTTCCAAGTAAGCCAGGGAATTTTTTAAAAAGTGTCTCATTTACCTTGCTATCCTGATCTCACCAGGAAGTGTTGTGGTAGGGACCTCCCATTGATGCTGGGACCTTGCCAGCAAAAAGGGGCACCTTTTCAGTCTCTGTCAAATCTGTAACAGGAACAGAATGGGGGATCTATTGACGGCTTCTCCTATCACTAAAAGGCAGTGCCAGCAGAACGGCAGCAGAACACGTGCATTACGAGGGGGGAACTATGTCATCTGGAAAAGGAGCCCTTTAGAGATCTCCTGGCATCGTTATAACACTGTTTTTAGCATGTCTAATAATCTCCTTTCTATCCTTATGACAGGGCCCTTGTCTGGTGTCCAGCAATCTTTCTGGCATGGGTCTCCACACATGGCACTACTCGCCTATGCAAAGGTATTCCATGTCTACCTGGCTACCAAACATGTTGCCATGCAGCCCCCTGAACATGGACCCTGTGGTGTTCTCAGAGCCTTATCTGTTCCTTGACTGCCTCTCTCCATACAGTCTCTCGTCTTTGCCCCTGAAGCCACCATGGAGACATACCAGTGCCAATTTTACATAGAAGAAGATGACTCTGCAGTGCTCAGAGACAATACCATAGTTTTCTGAAAAGAATGTTGTTTCTTCATCAAGCCTATGCAACACTTAACATATCAGACATATCTCAGTGAAATCTGCTGGATTCTGATCACCCCTCCTCCCCAAAAGGCCATTAAGCTGCTCAATGAAACTTGTTAGGTACCCATGACCTGGTCAGTATCTCTGAGTCTAACCTACCTCACTGGCTTGTTGTTAGGATGAAAGAGGGGAAAGCCATGCCCATTAACTGGACCTCCTTGGTGGAAGGATGAGACAATACAATAAATGTGGAGAGAATCCATTTAAGGTCTTCTCTATATGAGAGGGGGGGGGAATACAAACACATCCAAAAAAGCAGCCATTCGCAACAATGCGACCTGTCTTAATGGTCAAAAGAGCCCCTCTAAACTTCACATGACCCCCTAGCCAAGATGGCAGCCTCAAGTAATTTACTTGCACTTTTGACTTCGAGTTTCACTGCCACCACCATTTTTCTTTTTTAAAAAAGTTTACCTTGGAGTGCACATGCAATATTTCCTATTTACAAAAAGAAGAAAAGAGAGAGAGTATAAGATTGCCATTATATCGACTTACTGGACCCTCGCTTAGCCAAAAATCCAACATGGCGGCAGCAGGTGCTTTCCCTGTTTGCTAGCCCTGCCCCCCATGCTTGTCCAGCCAATCAGATTACTCTGCCTGTTTGTATCTACATGAATGCGAGTGTTTAAACAATTGCACATTCGCATGTTGTACAGAGCTTTCTAAAAATCCAGGAGAAGTCCCGGACGCTATGCACACAGAGTTTGTGGTGGATTTGGCTTCCCCCACTTCCAAATGACACTTGTTGATGCAAATATCCATATGAACGGATCACCTTCCATTCGCATCCCATTAGGATTATTTTCACCATTTAGACAAGCCCTCAGACAGAGCGAAGACACTTCTAGCTGCAGGACAAAGCCTACAGCAGAGGACAAGATAGCCCTCATTCCTATTCCATAAACAAAAGCTGATCAGACTGGTAGTTGAATCTTTCTTCAGCTCTGAGAATGGGTCTGACTCCTCCACTGTAGGCTAGCTTTAGAGGCACAAGGCAGGCCAGGGGCACTCAGCCCTAAATAAATTCCAATGATTTATTTCAACTTCTCAGCATCTGTTTCTTGAGGTGACAGACTTACTCTGACTTATGGTAGGGCCAGCCTGTCAAGCTAACCTTGAAGGATGAATGCAGCATGGCCTAAATGAGAAGTCATAATACAAGAATACCGACACCTCCTCTGGTGAAGGACCCCACCTACTCTATAACAGTATAGCATTGCTGAAGAGTCCAAGTTTTATATGACCTTAAAACAGAAGGATGACATTGTTGGAAAGATGGCTTGAGGTTCTTGGCAACGTCCCTTTCACACTGCACAACTATAGTGCTGTGGTTCCACTTTGACTGCCATGGCAACATCCTGTGGAATCCTAGGATTAGCAGTTTGATGAGGCACAGAGCTCTCTAGTTGAGAATTCTAAATACCCGTCCCTAAACTGCAAATCCCAGGATTACATAGGAACCATGGCAGCTAAAGTGGAATCATAGCACGATAACTGTTTGGTGTGAAAGGGCTGCAGAGAAAGAGCTGCTGTTCAGCTGATGAAAATGGCTAGTCTGGACTATATTGATGCATTCATTCTGTATATGTTATGCCACTTGTGTGCTTCACAGAGCAAAAAGTACAGTTAAGGGAAGAGATAGAAACGCCAAATGTAGCTTTTGAATACTCTTATTTATGTGAAGTGAGGCTGCTTTGCTTTACTATATTTTAAACTTGAAAGAGCAGGTTATAGATGAACATCCTAGACAATGGGGTTGTGGGTGGAGGGAGGTATGCTGGCTCATATATTGGCCTGTTTCTTTAAAAGATGCTTCTTTAAAAGATTAAAGCACTGATGAGATGAAAGCACATTCTTTTGCTAGGTTTTTAATGCTAAGGGAAAGAGGTGGTAAGCCACATCAGAAAGGGAAGCCAAACTGGAAGCAAAACATAAGAAATGAATGTATCCAGTGCTTTGCATTCATACATCAAGAATGTCTATATATTTTTACAGTAACATAGGAAACTGTCTTTACTGAGTCAGACCACTGGTTGGTTTAGTTTAGTATTGTCTGGGCAGTGGGCATTAGCCTATGGCCCTCCAGATGAGATTGGACTCTGTTTCCCATGAGCTTCAGATCAAATGTTCAAGGATGATGTGAGCTGAACTCCAACTATCTGGAAGGTATTATAGAATATGGTTGCATGTAGAGAATTTTGAGCATCACAGCTACCTTGCAGTGGTGAAAGTCTTAGATTTAACACTGAGAAAACCCAGATTCAAATCCCCACTGAAACCTTGGACCAGATCTGATCTATCAAGCTAACCTACTTCACAGAGCAGTTGTGAGAATAAAATGGAGCAAAGGAAGCATGAATACTGTATTTCCTCGAACTCTTTGGAGGAAGTGTAATATTGAAACATTGTTTACTTTGGTAGACAAGACCTTTCCCTTCTGCATAATATATTCTCTTTACCCATAAGCTCACTGCCTTACTTTCTTAACTGGACTATACATGTATTGCCAAATTTATAATTTTCTAGTCCCTTTCTCTCAAAAGCAAACAAAACAAAGGATTTTAGTTTTTAACAAACTCTTGAAAAGTTCAGGATTTCAGTCATGGGTCTCCCATTACCAGAGGCAATATACCTTCTTTTATATCAATTCTTTGGGAGTATAAATTGAGGAGAGGGTTTACCATTACATCCATGCCTTGTTTGTGGTCTTCCATTAGTAATTGGCTGGCCACTCTGTGAGCAGAATGTTGGACTAGCAGGCCTACCTCTTCTCATGTTCTGTGAGTACAGTTATGGAAATCTGTATAAATATACCAGCTTGAAATGTGTTGAGGACAGAGCTGAAATCAAGAGGTGAGATACAGGTAAATGGGTTACACTAGAACCACATTTATTAAAGTTACTAGGTTACTTATTATTATGAATTTGCCCTGCCTTTTTAAGTGGGTAGAGAGGGCTTCCAGGGTCACCCTTTTCTGAAGACCAACATGGGCCTCCCAGCAGGTGAAAGAAGTTGGCTCTGAGGGCAAACTATAACCTACCCTTGGCTTCAGCAACCTAGAGCAGCAAGCCTTGTGATGCACCATCAGAGCAAAGTCTCCTGAGTTTGGTCTCCGGCTATTGGCACCACATGACTGCTTTATTACACATCCCTAACAATGTGACCCAAGATACCTAATTAATTCACCTTATCACTTAAAATATCCTTGTGCCAAAAGGAGTTAGTAGAAGACATCCTCCACCCTTAAAAACAAATAAACGATAGAAGCCAACCAGCAGTGACAGGTATCCACAGAGTAGTGGAGCTATTTCAAGATTTTGCACAGATTTTAAAGCAGCTATCTAAGGTGCTGAAACTATTTGGAGGCTAGGTTGGACACCTTGGGTGGCTCCATTAAAGTTAGATGAAAACCTGGAGAGGATTCATGGTTCTCCTGACATGGAAGCTGCCACTGCCAAGGAGGTTAAAATGTAGGCAGACAAAAAACAAAAACAAAAAAACCTGATTTTGCTCCAACTGAAGGCCATGTGGGTGGTGGAAATGGAAAGAATCTGAAGGATGGGCACAGCAGATTTAATATGACTATGCTCCATCTCCTAGGACTGCCATCAGTGTAATACCCATCCATTCTCTATGTTCTACCTTTTTCAGATGAGCCCACAGGAATGTTCCTTCAGATCTGGTTGGGAATATGCCATTTTTATTTGGAGAATGTAAGCTTTTTGGTTGCAGAAAATTGAGCTTTATACATTTTCTGCATTCCTAGGCTCTCCAAAAAAAAAATTTAAAAACCTTCACACTGATGTCTCTTGAACCCTTCCCAAATAGAGGGGGTGTGTGAACTGTTCAGTAACTTTCAATCTGTCTCTATATGAGTTACTTTTTTTCCTTGAAGAAGGCTAGCAAGAAGCAAAGGAACACACAGGACCTTTTTCATTTATACAATCAGATACAATCCCCACGTTGAATCTTCAGGGGATTTTAGATTAAACACTTCAAAAAGATTTTTTATCAGCTCCAATAAAAAAAAATCCGCCTCTAAAAAGCTGCAAAGAATTTATGGCTCTGATACTTGTTTTCATAAAAATTTCAAGGAGAAAATGCCCCACGTGGAATAGGAACAACCACAATGAAATGCTGCCTAGAAGCCTTGGGGCATGGTCTTCAGCAACAGCATTTTAAGAGGCTTGTGTAGCAAGCTCTCCAACTACCCAGTGATTTATTAAATGCATCAGAGCCAGCTGATTGGACGAAGCCCTTCCACTCCGAATCTTCAGTGAGGGCACCTCAACACTGTTTTGCCAAGCCTTCTGTCATCTCATTGCTCATCATTGTTTCCAGTACCTCAGCCGTGTCATCAGTGTCAAGCATATATGCCTTCATTAAATGCAGGCATTGCAACTTCCAGACCCCTCAGCCTAAAGCTTTGTTGTTCTTCAAAGGGTTGTCAAAACTTTTACTAACTGAAATGGCCTGGCTATTTTAATGGTGCCTAGTGCAATAAGCAAAGGCAATTTTAACAATCCTTTTTCTCCAGCAAATGCATTCCTATCTTTCAAGTGTTCCTTTATGTTTTGTTTATGCCTGATGCAGAAAACATCTTATTTACAACTCTCAGCTATTCCTTTCTTCTTTGTCTTAAGGGTCCACTTCTGGCCAGCAGTAGCTCTGTTGACTCTCTCTCTCTCTCTCACACACACACACACATACACACACCAATCCTTCATTCTGAGCTTGTGTTAACAAGACAATTGTGGACAATCTGTTTTGTGCATGCATATATATACACGTGTTGTCTTCAGAACCTACAAGAGTTCCTTTTAGAACTACAACTTCCAGGTCCCCCCACAATGGTCTGGGAACTGTAGCCCCCAAAGTATCTTTTCCAAGTTCTGGGCCATTTTCCCTTTATAGTAATTGTTTCTGAAAAATCTGTTCCTTCTGCATGGAACATTGTACTTTGCATACCTATGGGCCAGCAAAGCAGCATCACATGATTTTATGCAACACATAAAACCACAACTTGCAAGCACAGGTGATTGCTAGACGTATGACAAGAAGGCTCCAGGATCTTCACCAGATGGAATCAAGGCTCAGAGCTCCTAGGGCCAAGATCTTCCCTCAGGGAGTGACTTGCCTTGAGGAGGCTCAGGAACAAGAAGCTGAGGAAGATAATAGAGGAGCTTTAAGGTTACAGTCAACACAATAGGCATGAAGGAGAACCTTCTTGGACTACTTTTCTATCCCATCTCCACCATGTAGATCAGAGGAGGGTATCATGCAGCCCATGAGCCACTATGAAGCAAGCCATTTGGCCTTTGTATACCCTCCAACGGTCCTGATCTGACAGGGAAAATCCCACTTAATCCTCTATCATCCCACTTTTTCAGGTGCTTTTAAAATATCCCAATTCCTCTCTCCACCTCCCACTTTCCTCCCTTTGTCCTGCAATTGTGCAAATGGAGTTTGAAGTACAAAAGTAGGTTGTACTTACTTAGCAGGAGAAGAGGAGAGGAGGGGAAGAATTTTGCCCTTCCCAGTGGACTTAGGGAAAAGCAAACTGCTGCAACCTCTCCTAGCTCTCCCCATCAATAACTTTAGCCATCTTGACCACACTCTGATGTTGCTTAACCACACATGTCACAGTTTTCATTGCGAAATGTAAAGGGTATGCCTTTGAACCTCCTGGACACCCCCAAATCACCAGCACCCACCAACAATTTAATTTGGTTAGCTGCAAAAACCAGATTTTGGCAAGAAAATCACCTTCTGGGGACAATTTTAGCTTTAAAATGCTGTTTCAGGGGAGGGGCACCCCAAAACAGCAAGAAAAAAAAGGCCCAGACGTGTCCTCAAATGTGATTGAAAGTAAGGAAATATCACTTCCACTCTTTAAAAAAAAAAAGGTAGCCACAGAAGCAGAAGTCAGCAGATGCCACAAGTGGCTCTCTGACCCACAGCATGCATTCAGCCCTTGTTAGGAGACAGCCAAATCTGTACAACACTCCTGCTGAGATGAACATGTGTATGTTCAAAAATTGAACCACTTTGGACTTTCTGGCCCAGGAAACCAAAGGTTAGCTGGGAAAGGCCTTTCTTCTTGTAACCAGCACCTTGGCTGAAATTCATTATCTACCATCATCAGGTTTGCTTATTGAATACTGAATACATCTCAGACAAGGTTTCATTTCTCCCAGCATGTGGTCTTGCAGTTGGCAAAATGATACATAACAGACAGAAAGTGACACTAATAGAACAGGTCACCTTTGGGGCAAGGGTGATTGACTTAACACTTCTGTAATGTGCTTCTTAAGTGGGTGTTTGTCTGAATGTGAAAATGGCACATTACCAACTTTGGCTAACCCAAGTACACATCACCTCCCATATCCACAGAACCAATATCCGCAGTTTCAGTTAACCGTGGCTGAAAAAGTAGGGACACATACCATAGAGATGTGCTGGAAAATGCCTAGAGACTCTCTAGGAATTCCTAGGTCCTCCAATGCTATGGTATGTTTGTACTGGAAGTCCTTTATTTTAATAGGGTGCACTATTATTCATGGTTTCCAGTAAACACGGTAAGTCTGGAAACCAAACGCCTGTGGATATGGAAGGGGGGATCTGTACAGAGTAATATGCCTCTGGAAGTCCAGATAGATACAATCTGTTTGAAGAAGTCCCTTTGTTTTAGAGAATTTCTGATGTCATGCTTAAAGCCTGAGGTGCTTTAAACTGACTTCCAACGTCAGAGCAATCCATTCTGGCGTGGAGGTCTACTGAAGCCAGAACTTGAGCTGCCTACTTCCTTCTGGAGACACCTGCTCAAAATCACTGTCTAAACTAGCTGAAATCACTCTTTTGGACCCCCCAGAATAGAGGATTTTGGCCAGCGAATCTCATTAGCTTAGTTCTCTGTCTAAAACTCCTGGATCTGGCATAAGAGGACCTTAATGACCTCCTTTCCTTGCACTGTTCCAGCCAGAAGGGCTTCCTAGCTTTTCACAGGTCCAACAGAACCAAGGAGAGGTAAGGCCTCCATCTCTTAAATTTACCTTTCAGGGAGTAATTTTCCTGCACATTGCATTTCCCAAAACCACTCCCTCTTTCTCTGGGGGAGGGTGTATGTATTAGGGAAAGTATTATATTGGTCTTACTTTTGAACTTCTTTTTCTTATCTCTCCCTCTTATTAGCAACCCTTACAGCTTCAAACTGCTTTTAATTCCAAAGCCCCAGCGCCTTGCAGATTTGCTATTTTGCATGTAAGTTTGTCATTTGTGATGCTCTACCATAATATTTGCTATTCCCCATTGCATTTATTGGGTCTATCTTGACTGTGGTATGTTCAGTAAAAATTCCCCTTTAGAGAGTTTTGTGTGAATGTGGGTTTTTGAGTCCAGTTTGCCTGATTCAATATTTGCAAATGTTACAAGATCCTTGACAGGCATGTACACTCAGAACATATATGAATTCATTCATATCTTCTGAGAGCATACCTGGTATACAGGGATGGGAGCATGCTTACTATATACCTCTGTGGTATTTGCTCTTTACCTTTCATAGAGCTAAACTGGAATGGGATTCACCCTCAGCCAAACTGACCAAAGCAGGTGGAGCTCTTCTGCTTTATACTCCAGTTGCCTGTGCCAGAGTTAAAGGGGGTGAAAACATTCTTGTTGTGCACAATGACTGGCAAGTGAAGTGCAAGTAAGGCAGGAAATTTGCAGGAGGATTATTGGCACCTCTTTGAGGTGCTTCATGGAAGATCTGAGGTACTCTTATGGTGCTGAATGGAAGATTTACCAAAGCAGTCCCTTTGGGGCTGAGCAGCATGAGCCAAACCAGAAGGGCACATGTCTTGGGCAATGTTAGTTTCAGAAAGTTCACAGATTGAGGATAACAATCATACTCAGAAAAGTGCCTTTTTTGGATTGTAGTTCTCAACAACTTAAATTAAATCCACACATTGTGGGTTGATGGTAGAAGTAGGTCTGTTTAATGTCCATTGCAGAACCATGGGTGTATCATTCATTAATAAAGCTGTATGACCTTGTCTCCCTGGACCTCTTGCCTCCTTGGATGTTGGTCCAATCAGCATTAGCCAAGGAGTGAAGAAGAATGAGGGCTAGGATGAGGTCAGGAACAAAGGAAGACTAGATCCAGAAATACAAATCTTACATAAAGGAATTCAGGACAGCCAGACATCTCAAGTGACAAAAGTTCACAAAGAGACAACTAAGTGAGTGACTTTTCCCTGTAATGTGTGGCTTTCAGAAGAATGAGATCAAATATTCACATAATGAGACTGGATATTTACCTCATCCTGACAAAAGAGCAAAGAAAGTTCTCTGAGATACAGCAAAAATGAACTTTTTCTTCTGCTTCAACAAAAGAGAGTGAAAGGATCATCATGTGACAAATGTAATCCAGGTTTATTTTTTCGCATCCACAATTAACATAAAAATGGCACTGTCTGAAGCTATTAGCCCCAGGACATGCGCCCTTATCCCCTTATATATAGGAAGCAGGTTTGAATCAGATCAGACCATCTGTCCATCTAGTCTAATATTGTCTACTCCATTGTTTTTCATCTGATGGATCAGGAGCCATTGTTGGTTGCAATCTGGTCTAAAGAGATCCACAACTTCAACTCTACTAGCATGCAGATATATGAGTAAAAATCCTATTGGGAATGTACATCTTTGTAAATGGACTTACACCTGCAGGAATTAGAACTGGGCAGTTCCATAACATCTATATCCAGTAAGGGGCTGTTGTTATGTTACTGTGGGCATATCTATGCTGGTGCCATAATGCAGAGACCAGTCTGGAGCATTATGCTCCAGAGCTGCCTGGATCAACATGATGCTGGCTATACATACCAGCATGGATCCATTCTGGAGCCATGCTGCAGTCCAGATGGGCCACCAGGCTGATACCACTTGCCAGTCCTCCTTAGTGCCACCCCCACTGCTGCTTCGCCCACAAGGCAAGCAGCTCTCTTTGAGGGCCTGGCAATCACCATCACTACTTGTGAGGTCAGAACAGGGCTCCTGTGTGATCAACAAGGAGGGGATAGCGTTTCTTGGCTGGTAGGCAAGGCAATAGCAGGGGCACTAAGGGGGACGAGCCAGCAGGCTGATGCAGTGGGTGTGTAGATATCTGGACAGCTGGGTCACTCTGGATCCAACCCGATCCAGCTGTCCACATGTCCAAAACATCATAGCCACTCCAGAGTTTCCTAGAAACTCCAGAGCAACTTGCGGTTTATGTTAAACCAGATTAACAGCTAAAAGGAGCTGATTTGCTGCATGTGTCGTGTGGACAAATTGCACAGGATCCGGGGTGAGTATGCATTTTATCCTTAGTGTAGACAAGCGCTATGAAGGGAAGCCAGAAAAGTGCCCAATTAGCATCAGACCTGTTGTGCATCAGGACACTGGCTAAGGAATACTGATGTGCATCAGGGCACTCTTCCCAGTGTCCTGTTATGCATCTTCACAATTCACTAAAAGGGTTATTTAGTGCCTCTGCTATGTATATGTAAAGTTACATAATGTAGACTATGATATTGATTTCCAGCCTGGTCTCCCAATGTATGTTTGGGATAAAGCACATGATTCTCAAACATGGATTCTCTAAAGTGGGGATGTAATTCTTCAATAAGTTTCCTTCTGAAGGCAGCAATGAGTAATTTCAGCAATTTTCATCCTGCTGTGAGAAAGTCTTTGAAAACCACACAGTTTTCAAAGGCTATTTGTAATTCAGAACTTATTTTGTGTAAAATTTGCACATGGTTGTTTCACTCAGAAAATGGCACGTCCTGCATGGGAAACATCATTTTCTGCATGAATAATAATATTTCCATGCAGAAATATTAATTTCTGTGCAGAAAATGCTATTTTCTATATGAATCCACCATGTGCAAATTTTACATAGAATAAATCCCCTATTACATCATTTTCTGTGCAAGAATTACTATTTCTGAATTTAAATATTTTTTTCCCACATAGAAAATGTTTCCTGTGCAGAGAATGCTGTTTTGCACATGATACATCCAAAACTGTGAAGATTCTCATCAGTCCAGGAATCTTCTCATCAGGGTTTCTCAACAACCAAAATGCATGTTTTTCAACCATTTTCCAAATATTTTTGAATATTCTTTCCATCTCTACTCTGATCCTGTGAAACTACAGTGCTCAGAATCCCTGAGCCACTGGTTAGGAACCACTGGTTGGTTCCAAATAGGAAAAGGGGGAGAAATTATTGATCTATTCTAACTGGTGGTCACTCTGCAGGACCTTGTGCAATGATGCTTTGCCCCATCTTCTGTCTGCCCCATTATCTGATGTCAGTCTTTCCCATCACCTGCTTCATTACCCACAATGCGTGAACAAGAATAAAAGTAGACTGGGCTGAGCCAGTCCTCAGAAAATTATTTTAGGACTATGTATTCCAGAATCCCTGAAGATGGCACTCATGCTGGCTAGTGGATTCTGGGAAATGTTGTCCAAAAAGAACTTTTCCAAGCTCTGGAAAAGTCAAGAATGCTTACCATAGGATCTTGGTGGTAAACTGCAACATTCTGTTGCAGTCCCCAATGTGTCTATTTAAAAATACCTAAGTAATGTTATTGTTGCTACATGCACAGTTCTGTCATAGCTATAGAACATCTGCCACTGGAACCTGAGCAGGGAGATAAGATAAAGGCTCAGAAGATGAAACAAATTAAAACAGCTTAATTAAAATGATAAACCCAAACCAGATCAGAGCAATCAATGGCAGTTCAAATCTGATTGAATTTTGTCATCATCAACATAGGTTGCAACTCTTCTCCCGCCTTCTTCCAGCTGATAGCTCCAGAGGGAGAATTCCCCTGATCAAGTTTCCTGTTTAATTGAATTAGTTTAGGAATCACAAAAATAAAATTAAAAAAAAAAAAACTTTGCAGAGTGCAGAGTAGATAAAGATAGGTTGGTCATCTCTCCTACTTTAAAGAAGAAAGTCCTGTAGTTGAAGGATTCTCACTTCTCCCTTTGGAGGCCTCCTCTGTTTGAAGGGCTGAAGGCAAAGGCAAAACACCTCGCCTTAGGGTTAGGGTCACCATATGTCAGAAACAACTTGAAGGCACACAACAACAACTGGTAGGGATATATCTCTCTGGCTTTTCTTCGCAAACGAAGATTCAGGAAGGACTCATCCCATGCTTTCTGCAAGTGCACTGATGACTAAAAAGGCCAATCTGAGATAAACAAGTCTGGAATTGTTTGATAATTCAGTTATTGAAGGAAGCAATAGGTAATTGTAGCAATTTTCTTTCCACTGCAGAAAAGTTTTAGGACTTAATGTTTCTTTCCTACCATATTTTTCTGTGTAATTGTCCTGGCAAAATAACCTTTTCTATCAGACCTTACCTTCTGTAGCATTGAAAGGCAGCCCCAGCATTGACGGATCATGAACGGAGCTCTGTTTCCTTCCGCGTTCATGATCTTGGCGATTCTCGCAAGAAGATGTCAGCACAGTAACATTAAAAAATACACCAAAATCAATATACCAAATGTACACACAAGCACAGAAACACACTTTAAAACTTCCAACTAAACAGGGGAGGTTCATAAAAAGAGTGTCCCATACCTGGTTTTCACAATCTCACCTGGAAGCATTCTGCCCATTGATGTGGGCACAATGGTGCATGGTTTCAAAAGTGTGCAAAATTGCAAAATAAATAAATAAATAAAAACATTCCCACAGCAGATCTATTGACAGCTTGGTTCATCAATAAAAACGAACTCCTTATTCATCTCTTAAAATTGCCATAGCACGATGTCATGCAGTATAGGCAGCGTTTTGCATTAATTAGGTATCATTATGATGCTGTATTTGCTGTGTCTGATAAAGTCCTTAGAAAACTGCACAGTTTGGTAAGACTATTCATAGTTCAGGACTTAAAATTATCATACTACACTGTTACACCACTATTATTCCACTTTAACTGCAATGGCTGCCTCCTGTGGAATCCTGGGATTTGCAGTTTAGGGAGGGGCATTTAGAACTCTCAGCCAGAGAGCTCTTAGGCCTCACTAAACTACAAACCCCAGAATTCCACAGGAGGCAGCCATAGCAGTTAAAGTTGAATAATAGAGCTATAACAGTGTAGTGTGTTAAAGTACTAAGGCTGCACAAAATTTGCATGTGTACTTTTTGCATGGAAGACATTTTCTGCACAGAAAGTGGTGTTTTCAGCATAGGAAATAGCATTTCTGTAGAGAAAATGATATTTTTGTACTAAAATGCTGTTTTCTGTGCAGAAACAAACAAACAAAGTATTAATGTTGCACAGAATATGTCCAGATGACAAAGATTCTCATCAGTCCAGGATTCTCCTTGTCAAGGTTTCCTGACACTTGAGAAACATGTTTTTCAACCATATTTCAAATATTGTCACAGATTCTTTCCATCCCTTTCAAAGTCTTGTTTATAAGTAAAGAACCATAAGAAGGAAGAGTCAATAGAGACCTTGAAGTTCCCCATCCATGGTACACACTGGGTAGCAGACATACACAGTATTCTCCATTATGGTCAGGTACATGTAGAGTTGACAGGTTTTCTGCAGAGCAATATGGGATTGTGAGGTAGGTCTATATAAGGCTGCCTTAAATCTCAGATAGAACTGCCTGCCATGATATCTCAGAGCTTCCATGAGGCTTCAGGTCCCATGGGACCCCCCAAAGCCCATGCAAATCTCATGATGGCAGGCCTGATATTAAGCAGTACAATTATGTATGGCCTACATCCTATAGTTAGTCCTGACTAGAGTGTAGCCACTGAATCAATTCAGTTTACCTATGTGTAGACTAGTATTCCAACTAGTCTACTCTAGTTGGGTATAAGTAACAGAATTCTCACCTACATCTTATCTATTCCAGAGCTAGAAAACATGCCTACAGCTTTCAGAGTGCCAAGAAGGGGGGATTCTGGGAGTTGTGGTCCAAAAATTAACTTTTCCAAGCTCTGCTTTGTTGCCAATATCTATATCCTGCTTTTCCAGAAATGGTATTCAAAAGTGATATACTTACTTATAAAACAGTGCATAGATCCAAATGAAGTACGTAATTGTTGATTCACGGGCCAGCAGCAAGTGCTAAAAACAGCAGTGCAAAGATTTTTATAGGACTATATTACATTTAACTGAAGGTTCTAGAGCAGTGGTTCTCAACTGGTGGGTCCCCAGATGTTGTTGGACTACAGTTCCCAGGAGCTCTCTGCGGTCTCATCTTGACAGCCAGGTGGTCCTCCCAGTCATTAGTAAGGCTGTGAGTTCAATCCTACAGCCTCACTAATGACTGGGAGGACCACCTGGCTGCCAAGGTGAGACCCCAGAGAGCTCCTGGGAACTGTAGTCCAACAACATCTGGGGACCCACCAGTTGAGAACCACTGTTCTAGAGAATAAAATAAACATAACTGGATAGGAAAAGAGCAACATTTTCCAAGGCAAACATACATCCCTAGGATAGTGAAACAGGAAGGAAGCACACTTTGGACTGTGCACAATTTACATCCAGAACAATGTATATTACTGAAAGGCTGAAAACCTCTCTTGCCACAAGAACATCCACAACAGAGCCACCCTGGTTCCGTCCATCAGTCAGAGCAGGATGAAAGGAGTATTGCTCCCTTCTCCAAACCAGGAACATTCAGCATCAACTAACTATTCCTCTTGCACTGTAGAGTTCAAGGGAATCAAACTCTGGCCCCATCTACCAGCCAGGGACTGAATGTACAGCTTAAAAACGTTACTTTTGGGGGCTACAGTTCCCAGCATCCCCCAGCCAACGTGACTACTGTGAAATTCTGAGCACTGTTGTCCAAAGAGGTAACATTTCTGAGCTCTTTCCTGCCAAACTTTCCAGTTTGTTTCAATTTGTTCCTGGCCATGCTGGCTGTGTTATTCCAGGTACTGCAGTTTAAACAAGTAACTTTTCCCAACCTGTGATGTACTTACTTACTTATTTAAATATTTATATCCCCCCTATATTCAATTATCTTAGTTCAGTTAGGGTCTGTTCATTTCTATGAATTCACTCGGATGAGCTTTTTAAAAATTGCAACTTGATGAAAGCTGATTTGAGATAATTGGATTGAAAAGTGGGAGTATAAATCTTCAAAATAAATATCTCCTTGAAGGGTATCCTAAAGCCCTAGTGCTACCCCTTGAACAGCCCTGTCTCTAATTGCTTAATTTATGGTGACTAGGGCCTAAATCCATTGGCTTCTCTCAAACAGAACGTATGGATTGAAAGAGTTGCCAAATGCTAAGTCAGTACTTATGTACATCTCATTGTTTCTGTGGATCTGCTCTAGTCGTTGTTGTTTTGTTGTTGTCATCGTTCTCATAGTTGTCATCATCATCATCATTTATTTATTTATATAGTGCTATCTCTGCACAACAAAACAGTTCCCTGCCCTCAGGCTTACAATCTAATTAAGATATGGCACAAACAGAAAAGCAGATGGCAGTGTGGGAGGGGATGAAGTCCAGCAGATACTGCTTCTTCTCTCCCTCTGATGCCACAATAATGGCAGCTGAGATGGAGGGAGGGCCGTTCATCTGTTTCTGGGCCTTGGCATGATGAAGCTATGCCTGCCTAAGATCTCTGGATGACCCTTGTAGATCTTGGCAGTTGGGACTGGAAACTGGGTTTAGGCCATTGACACTTAGATTAGGACCCTAAGGTATGAATCCTATGGCACTTACTTCTAAATAAACATGTTTAAGATTGTTCTGCATATTGTCCCTAGACCTCAATATTAGAACCCACAAAGAAAAGTATGGTGTGATGGAATTCTTACCTGGGTCCACAGCAATGATGGGGTGTTTAACTTGATTTTGGAGGGCTGAAGCCCCATTAGTAGCATGTTAATGTACCAATAGTCAGTATCTTCTCTTTTTAACTTTTATTAAAAATAAAAATAACTTAATAAAATTCAACAGAACAAGATAAAATTAACAGTCTGTCAGTATTCCTTAATGAAACATGTAATAAATGTATATACATACATTCCTTTTTCTAGCCTTCAAGCTAAAATGTCATGCTAAAGACTGACATGAGAACTGGGTAGATCTAGATTATCTCTGTTTCTGTTAATAAAAACAGTAAATGGAAACCAATCATAAAGGAGTCATGATAGACTTCATTTCCTGAGTTGTGAACTTGTGTCAATTTTTCCATGACAGCAGTTTTTTTTATCTTCTTTTGACCATTGCTGTTGGCAATGGTTACAGCTCAAATTGATTTTGACCATGTTGCTTCTTTCCAAGTCTTTGCATCTTCAGATAAAAATACACCAGCATGGGTATTGGGTCCTATAGATTCCTAAAAAGTGTGCTTAAGTCCCTGTAGCAGAGTTAAAAGAAGAGCACCTTGCCAGAAGGCATACCAGAGTTAATCCTGTAGAAGCAAGCCCAACTGAGACTAATCCAGGAAAGATATGACATGTGATGGGTGTTCACTTGACCTAGAACTGTAGACAAAGTGTTTGCCTCAGGAAAGACTAGAACTTTGTCACTTCCTTTGCTGAAGTTAAGTCAGAAGAAGTACCTTAAAGAAATGAGGAGGAATGTTATTTTATTACATTGGTATTCTGTGTATGGCACTGAGCAATGCTGAATATCCATGAACCCATTGATAAGAGCAGGAAAGCAAAGAGGTGAGCATCAGATGCAAATGGGTCAGTGTGGAAAAATGAAAGGGAGCTGGCACTGGAAGCAGGAACTACGGTAAGTGGAGGATCAGCACCAAAGGTGAATGGCTGCAAAGGAGAGAAGCAGAGGCACAGCAAAAAAAAAAAAGAGTCAAAAGAACTAAGGCCCAGACCATGACCTGCAGGTCTGTCAACAGGGTCAAGAGTGCTACAGAGGACACATTTCATTTTTGGCCATATCTCCCAGAATCCTTTAGTCAGCAAGGTCAATGGGTATGAAAGTTCTAGACTAAAAACGCCTTTTCCATGCTTTGCTATTGACCATCCCCTGGCTGAGCCTCCTAGGTCTGTGGGGTGACATGTTAGGTTCCTACCACAAGGAACAATAACATGCTGTCACCCATCTTAGGACACAATCTTTCCATCAGATATCTTAAAGGGTTTTTAAAAGGCTTGTGACCTGTGGTTTGTACATTGGTACTTGCTCAGTAAGGATTTTGACCTGGGCTTTGCATCCTGAAATTTAGCCATCTTGTCTCTATACCACAGTGACTCAAGAAATTCCAGACAATTTTGTGTTTAAAAATCTTCCTTCAAACAGCACTGGTAAAGTATAGTGGCCAGGAAACTGCCTAACAGTGCTAGACTAACCTCAGAGCTTGGAAAAGTTTGGTTTTTAGCACTCCCAGAATCCTCTAGCCAGCATAGAAGAGGTCATAATGGCTGGAGGATGCTAGGAGATGTAATTCAAAGGGTGACTTTTCCAAGCTCTGACTGAACTGCTGGTGCCACAGCAACCATCCTATGAAGAGATCTGGAGCATAATCCACCAGGAAATGAACTGAAAATGTAGAAGCACACAGACATTCATTTCAGAGAGGCTTGTGTGTGATGTCCTGACATACTATGCCCTGATAATCCCTGTCTTCTTGAAAAAGACCATTCCAATATGCTAGAAGATTTTGTGTATGTAATAAATGGGAAGTGCTGCCCAATGAATACTATTGAGCCTGTTTTTCATTTCAGTGCTTCCAAGTACTGTAAAGTCCCTGCTTTTTATAAATGCCCTAAGATCATATCAGATATTCATTTATTTATTTATTACAAATGCTAAAAATATGTCTCTTCAAGGAGAGGAAAAAAACATTCAAAAACCAGCTCCATATCTCATAAATTGCTAAGACAGTACTACACACATTCACTTAAGCTGTAAAAGATTACAGTAGCCTCTCTCTCAAAGTCAACAAGCTATATCAATACACAGAAGCATGTAAAGCATTGACAATAATGCCAACAAAAGTTCTATGAATCATAGAATTGCAGAGTTGGAAGAGACCACGAGGGCCATCCAGTCCAATGACTGTGGTTAAAAGTGTGGCTTTAAAGTTTTTGAAAAAGCACACCATGCTAAAAAGATTTAACCTTGCCTAATAGCTGGATGCAAGGAATATACAAACATCCTTAGTTCAAAAGCAATACAAAAAGGAGAGAGAGAAAGAAAAGGGGGGGGGGTTGAAAGAAAAAACTAATTTGGCCAACTTGTGCCTTCAGTCATTACACATTTTCTGTCTGGGCAGAGTTCCAAGATGTGGTGGAAAGAGTTGTCCATTACCACAGAAAGAAGTCTGGATAATTTTAGCAATTATTGCACAGTCTTTAAAAAATAACCCAAGGCCAGATGGAAGAAGAGAAGAAAGGGAGACAATAGCCAACAGGAAAGAAGTAAATATTCAGGGAATGATTCAAAGAAATCTAGGGGAATGCAGAGCTCAGTCACAATCTAGGGGTTGGAGAGTGCTGTAATTCCTTTGTTCAATACATTGTAATAATGATCTGTGTTTCTTTTATTATAATATAGCTGTGCAATTGTAACTCAAAGATGTGCTAGCTTGTAGGGGCTTAGAATTAGGCATCAACCTTATCTGCCAGCAGAAATCCACTTTGCTGGCAGACAGTTTTTTCGTTATCTGATCTAAAGATTTGCCACAAGAACAATATGCTGAAAGAACTGTTCAGCTGGCTCAGATCTGCCAGCAGACAAGCCAAAAAGGGGTTTGGAGAGACTTATATAGGAAGATACAACAATCATACAATCAGACAATCTGGACCTGCACTGTATAGGGCTTCATAGGTCATAACAAGCACATAACTAAAGTTCCAGAGGGTGGGTGCCACTCTGAATAAGGCCCTACTCTGAATCCTAAATTCTCTCTCTCTGGCTTTTCTTCGCAAACAAAGATTCAGGAAGGACTCATCCTGTACTTTCTGCAAGCGCACTGATGACTAAAAAGGCCAATCTGAGATAAACAAGTCCGGTTGCAGAAAGCACAGCAGAAGGTCTCCTTGGGTGATGTTTCTGGGTTGTGATTCTTTCTGCATTGTCGTTTCTCTTCAAGACTTGTTCGGCGTGAGTTCTCAAATAAGGCTGCAGCATTGTGAATAATGCATCTCCATGCCTCCCGATGTGAGGCAAGGGCGGACCATTGTTGGTGATCAATTTGGCCGAGCCTGAGATGTTGTTTCAGGGAGTCCTTGTATCGCTTTTTTGGAGCGCCCCTCTTATGCTGACCCATGGTGAGTTCACTGTAGAGTACTATTTTTGGGAGGCGATGGTCCTCCATCCTAGAAACGTGCCCTGCCCAGCGCAGGTGTGTTCTCAATATCATGGCCTCAATGCTGGTGATCCCTGCTTGCTCAAGGACAGCAACATTCGTCACATAGTCAGTCCAGTTTATATTTAGGATTGTGCGTATACAGCACCCTTAATAATATAAAGGGGAATGCTGAGCAGGACCATCAGGTGGACTTAAGGCCTGAGGATGCACACATATTAAATGATATTAGGATAAGATAGATCAGTTTCTTTCAATCCATGTCAATTTTCCATGTGTTCATTTCAAAGTTCATTCCCCTTCATTTCCATATTAATGTGGAACATTTTTAAAGCTACTGTACATCAAAATCTGTATATAAACAAATTAAAAGTATGTGAAGTTGAAGGCTTTCATGTGAAGTTGAAGGCTTTCATTTCATTGCCAGCATATAGCAATCAATGTATTTTCTCACAAAATTCACACATATAAATGCATTTTATATAAATGCATGTATTTCTAAGAGTATCGTATCTGAAAATATGCTTCTATATATACATTTTGATACATCTTTTGACCCATGAACTATTTCACAAAATCCATTGGTGTGAAATCCAAAGGTTAATTATGTTCCATTCTTGTTCAGGTAGTGTGATCAAGTCAATTTATATCAGATTTCCCAAAGATCAAGTCCCTGAAGCTTCTCTGTGCAGTACTGCCTCAGATGCATGACCCAAAAAGTACATTGGGGTGCTGTGAAATGCCATGCCAAATACCTATTCTTAACATAGTCATTAATGGGTTTCCTATCTTTTTAAAAGAGTCAGTGTTAAAATGCTTCCTTGAAGCTCCCTTTACAAAGAGGTCTCCTACAACAATGAGTTTATCACTGATTCAGCAAAGACTCTGTTGTACATTGATTGCTTCAGATTACAAGACATACAAGACATACAAGAGCCCTGGTGGCGCAGTGGTTAAATGCCAGTACTGCAAGCCACCACATTGCAAGTTCGATTCCAGCGGGCTCCAAGGTTCACTCAGCCTTCCATCCTTTCGTAGGTCAGTAAAATGAGTACCCAGCTTATGGGGGCAATTAGCTAACACACATTGGAAACTGTTTAATGCAGTGTAGATGTGTAAATATCTATTGCTTAAAACAGTTTGTAAGCCGCTCTGATAGCCTTGTGGCTGAAGAGTGGGGTATAACTAAATAAATAAATAAATAAATAAATAAGTTGTTTCAGAAAGACTCTTTAACATCCTTATCAAATAGCCCCAGGGTAAACTCCCTATGCTTGATTTACCCATGTAGTGATGATCTCAGTTTATCCTTAAGAACTAGGTAATGTCCAGCATTGGGGTGGATGCATCCATTGTTAACAGCAATTGGTGCAAGACTGATAGAAAAGACAAGCTTGTACATGTGTAGTGGCCATCAACTTTGTAAACACTGTGCTCATTGGAGGGAAAGAATCCAAGCACAAATTTACAATAGTAAATTTCATTCTTTTGAATAAGTGGGTCAAAAACTCTGTCGCTGAGACATTTGCACCATTATATATATTCTACCATTTTTTATTTTCTTCTGAGGGTTTAATACGTTTATAGCAACTCTTCTGTCCAAAAGATCTCAGTATTTCATACTCTGCTGTTTCAGTAACAGTAATTCCCTTGACCTGGAATTAATGATGTGGTGAATTGGTTTCTGAATTCATAATTTGTTCAGCAAGTTATGAATGCAGTTTAAGTACAGATGAGATTTCAAAGTAGCTTTGACTGTAAATGTCCAGTAATACATGTTGGTCCTGGGGTTATAGAATAGAATAGAATCTTTATTACGGTCATAGACCAGCACATTGGTCCTGGGGTTGTCTCATCATGGGGACAACCATCTTTCTTCTTCTCCATAGAGCATTAGAGGACCACAGAGTGCCATGTCCAGGGATAGTTTGAAAGCCTATGCTGACCTAGGTTTACAAGGCTCTTGGAAAGGCTAGAAGGCTTTTTATCTTGAATGAAATCCAAAACAGATGCAGAAGCATTCTTTTCTCTTAAAGCCCTTGCCTACCTTGCATTATTGTGAGTTTAGTAAAGGCCCTTTGAAACTACAAAATTATAGGGCTATGAATCCACTTTAATTGCCATGGCAATCTCCTATGGAATCCTGAGATTTGTGGTTTGGTAAGTCATTACAGCTCTCTGTCAGAGAATTCTAAATACTTCTTCCTCAACTGCAAATCCCAGGGTTCCACAGGATGTTTCTGTAACAGATAAAGTAGAATCATAGTGCTATAATTGTATAGTGTGAAAGAGTTCCTAAGGCACCAGCACCCCCATCATTAAGACTACACTGGATAAAAGCAAAAAAAAATCATACCTTGATTTTTGCAACTTTAGATCTCTAATTCAGTTTCCTTTTGTTTGCATGCATGAGCGATTGCTCTGGTTCCCTGGTTATCATGGTTAGGTAGGGAAGGCAAACTCCCCTCTCTATGTGCTGCAATGCTAATAACTATCCCTCCCCTCCACCACACATTGGTATTATTATTTTTTAATATTGTGATTGCTAATCATGTCATTTGTGGCATGTGCAGTATCTCATGTGGTATAGTGGTTTAAGTGTTGAACTAGGACACTGGGATATCAGGATTCAAATCCCTGCTCAGCCATGGGAATCCACTGGGTAATCTTGGGCAAGTCACACTCTCTCAGCCTCATCGGAAGACAATGACAAACCCCCTCTGGATGAATCTTGCCGAGAAAACTCCATGATGGGTGCATCTTAGGGTTGCCATAAGTCAGAAATCAACTGAAGTCGCACAACAGCAACAATACTGAAGTGTAAGCATTCCACACAAATATTGAATTCTTTATTAGTCTGGCCTAAGGAGTAAACCCTTGTTTATCTCATCTTTGCATGCAAGAACAAAGAATTGCAAATTTTTTCCCCTTGCCCCGCGAGTGGGTGAAATATTTTGTCACATCATCAAAAAAATAATTAAGAATGACTTTTTGAACCAAAAAAGAGAAAAATGTGCAGAAATGAACAGTCAGCCCTTCATATCCATTGATTCTGCACCCACAGATTCCACCATCCACAGCTTGAAAATATCACCACCACCACCCCAAAAAATCTCTTTATTTTGCCATTTTATATAAGGGACATCACTTTACTACACCATTGAATATAATGGAATTCAGCATCCATGGATTTTGGTGCCCACAGGAGCTCCTAGAACCAAACCCTAGTGGATACAAAGGACCCATGGTACAATTGTCCAGTTATACAAAATATAGCTACACAATGCTACTGTTCAGTAGACTTTTAATTGGTTAAGAGACAGAACCCAAAAAGTGCTCACCAATGCTTCATCTTCATCCTAGAGAGAGGTAACCTGTGGGTGCCACAGAGTTCTGTCTTGGACCTAGTGTTAGTCAATATCTTTATAAATGATTTGGAAGATGGACTAGAGGTCATAGTTATCAAATTTTCAGATGACACCAATAGTGTCATCCAACAGCTAATACCTCAGAGAACAGAATCGAAATTCAAAATAATCTTTACAGATTGGAGAAATGGACTAAAACAATTTTTAAAAAAGGTTGCAAGAATAAATGTAAGATTCTACATTTAGACAGAAAAAAAGAAATGCAAAAATATAGGCTGTACTGGTAACGTGCACTTGAAAAGCAACTTCTGGCTTGACAAAAGCCTACAGTGTGATGTGACAACCAAAAAAAAGCCAATGCAATTCTAGGCTGGATTAATTTTTATTTTATTTTGTTTATATGCCGCTTTTCTCCTAGAGTGGGACCGAAGGTGGCTCACAAATAAATTTCATTAAAAAGAACAAATATTTAAAACAATTAAAGTCACAGTATATATATAAAAAAAAAAGATACAAAAGGTAGGAGTATAGAGTCCAGATCAAAGGAAGTAATAGTGCCACTCCATTCATCTTTGGTCAGACCACACCTGGAATACAGTGCCCAGCTCTAGGTACCACAGTTCAAGAAGTACATTGCCAAATTAGAATATGTCCAAAAGAAGGCAACCAAAATTATAAAAGGTCTCAAAATTAAGCTATATGAGAAACATCTGGGGTAGCTGGATATGTTTACCTTGAAGAAGAGAAGATTGAGATCGGACATGATGGCCCTTTTTAAATATTTGAAGAGATGTCATATAGAGGATGGAACTAGCATGTTTTCTGCTGCTCCAGAGAACAGAACACAAATCAATTGATTCAACTTACAAAAAAAAAAAGATTCCTCCTAAACATTAGGAAGAACACCTTGGAATAATTGCCTTGGACGGTGGTGGACCTTTCCTCTTTGGAGGTCTTTAAACACAGAGATTACATGCCCATCTCTCAGGAGTGCTTAGCTGTGGATTTCTGCACTGGCAGGGGTTGGACTAGATGCTCCTTGAGTTCCGCCCCCAACTGTATGATTCTATGAAAACAAGAATGGCTGCTTTTTGCTGTATGCACTTTTAAGCATTAGAAGCAGGTGATGTGTTGTGTCATTTCTAATAGTCCACCAGTCATTCTGTGCTTGTTGTGTGTCTGTGCTTTGCTTCCCAAAGCAAAAGGATGCTAGTTTTGTGGAGAGACAGCTTTGCAAATTACAGAGACCTTGATGAGAAAAAATGGCATTCCTTGTCTCCAGAGATTATCAGACACGGCTAATCTGGCACCAGAATAACGACAGTGGAACGGAAAAGGATGCCAATATGACATGCCATCGTCCTTTTGCATTCCACTGTTCTGGCATTTCTTTCTATGGGCAGGCCAAGCCATGAATAGATCACCCGTCCCATTTTGGTTATTGTGTACAGCCCTAGATAAATGCCCGTGTTTGAAACCTTGGACCATTTAACTCGTGTGAATGCAGCATCAGTGGCCAGTCCAGCACAAACACTTCTGAGTGAGGTTGTGACATCCAGGTAAGTGATGCACTTTTTTAAAACCTTCCCAGGTTTACTTGGAAGTTTTAAAGTAAGTGTGTGTGTGTGTGTGTGTGTGTGTACTTTTTGTCACTTTTAATGTTTTATTTTTTGTTTTATGTTTGAATCTCTCACGTGATGAAGTCTTGTGGGATTTCAAACGAGGAAGTGAATGGGGCTTCGTTCACTTCCTTTCCATTGCCAGGGAAGCCTTCTGCCAAGAGAGAAGGTAAGTGTGGGCGGGGGGTTTGCCGGCATAAAAATTGATATTTTTTTTATGCTGGCAAAAGAACATTTAAAGGAGATCGTCACTCTTGCATAAAAAGAATTTCACTGTGCTTAAAAACCTTTTTTTTCAAGGTGTCTGAGGGAGCTGAGGCATCATAAATTGACTAAGGGCTTGTCTGCACAGGCAATTTACCCCATTTTGCACTCATCTTGGAGCCCTGCAGTCCAGATGATGCTGGGCTTTTGCCCCATTTTGGCCCCGGGCAGTCCTCACAACCCCCAGGGCAAAGATGGGGCTAAAACAGGGGAAAGATGGGCTAGGGCCTGATAATTTTTTAAAAACACCCAGGAAAAAACACTTTCACCAGCAAAAAAAGAAAACAAAACACACAGTTCAAGCCCCACGTGACTGCAGGAGCCCTTTCCGGCACACCAGCATGTTGCTTCAGCTGCCCTCTGCTCTTCCATAGCAGGAAGCAGGCCCTCAGTATGTGACCAAGGCTAGTCACATGCAGGGAGCCTTGGTCACAGCTTTCTGGCTTCAGAGACAGCACTGAAACTCAGGCCTGAATGCAGCCTATTTTGTTTGGGATCTTGTACTGGGAGCTCTCTCAGGTTCTTCAGAATTTGAACTCTCCCTCCTATTAGATATAATTCCCTGGGGTTGAATATTTAATGCCTGCTGTTAACTGCCTGCTGTGGAATAACTCCAGCTGAGCCATATTCTACCCTTGCTTGGTGCCCTGTAGGCTTTCAGTCCAGTGGGCACAGGACAAGAAAGACTTGAGAGAATACAGGCATCAAAATGACTGTTCTCCCTCCTGTGATATGATCAGGATCAAGGAGTGAACTGAACTGTCTTCATCCATTAGTTCTTTCTCAGTGCATCAGACACTGGGCTGACACCAAGGAGGAAGCATAATCTTGCAGCAAAGGTTGCTTTTCCCATGGTAAAACTACATGATCCTGTTTCTCACAATAGACAGCAGGATTTCAGTCTTTTGATATGCTGAAAACAGGCTATATTTTATAAAGTGCTGCCACCAGCAGGCATCCTGGAATGTGTATTTCACCAACTCCATTCACATAGATAAGAGAACATGTCATCCAAAACAGTCTTTAAACTATTACACCATGTGTCACCTATGAAATAGTGAACTGCACATGTTAGCAATAGGGAAATAATGGAACTGGTAGAATAAACTGCATTCTATCTAGGGCTGTACACAATAATTAATATCTTGGTATTCACTACTTTATTTATGTAATTACAAGTAGAATCCCATGGTTCTTTTGGTTTGACAAGTTTACAGAAAATTTGGAGCAATGTCATTAGAATACAGTGTCACTTGTGTGCTAACAAATGTTAAAGCATCAACTTGAATGGCAGTTTATTCCTAAGCACAATTCAAAGTAATGGCCCTAACCTATAAAGCCTTATGTGCCTTCGGTCCAGGCTATCTGACAGACCTTGTCTGCCCAGTACCTGAGATTCTCAGGAAAGGACCTTATTTCAGTCCCATTACCTTCCCAGGTCAGTAGATGAGACAGGGTCTTCTCAGTGGCTATCCCTACGCTCTAGAACTCCCTCCCTAGAGAGGATAGAGTGACTCCTTCCTTGCTGTTGTTCCATTGGAAGGCAAAGACTTTTTTTAATTTTAGGTTTTAGAACTGAGAAAAAGGCTTTTAAGTGGATGGTGTATTATTTTAAATTGTACTCTTTTGAACTGTTTTTTAATCATTATAAGTGTAGGGAGATTATCAGATGAGTGTGTAAAAACGTTCTTATGGGACTATATTTTACAGTGTTCATCTTCTGGCACAATGACACACATTTTCACACGCTGCTGTGATAACGATACAAAATCGCCCCACGAATCAAACAATATGAGTGCTCATGCTGCTTACTTCTGCATTTCTCCATGAACGAGATTTCGGTGTGTCTCACGAGAAGACGCAAGGATGCTTAAAAGCCCCCAAACAGCAAAATTAAAAAAGGAAACATTCAGAAAAGCACAGATACACATTTAGAAACTTGCAAGCAAGACAGGGAGGTTCATAAAAAGAGTGTATAGTACCTAGTTTTCTCATTTGCACTTGGAAGTATTCTGGAGGGACTGCCCATTGATGTTGGAATCACGCCAGCAGAACGGGGCACCTTCTTGCACACTTGAAAATCCAGAACACAAATGCTACGGGAGATCAATTTTTTGACTTCTCCCTGACAATATAAAAGAATTCCCTAGTAATGGCAACAGAACGCTTGCAGAACGCAGGGGCACAACATCGTCTGATAAGGAAGCCTTTTTGCGATCTTGTGGTGTTGTTATAACACCATTTTTGACGTGTCTGATAATCTACTTTGTTTCAAAGTGTTTTAGCATAGTTAATAGCTTAATTCTGTTTTAATATTGCGCTTTTCTCTGTTTTTAACTATATTGTAATCATTTAATTTGGAAGCTGTCTTCCTTTCCAATTTGGAAGGAAGGTGGGGTATAAATAAAGTTAACAGCAACAACAATAACAAACCTTAAAAATAATTTTAAGGTAATTCTAAGTCCATCATAATATAATCAATATACGCTAATCATAGCACATGCAATAGATTTCTTTTACCCATTAAACGTTGTTTTAGTTCACTCATTTCTCAGATAAACCAAAGCATTTATTTTCAGTCATTCATGGCGTTGTAAGTTATTAAGTGACACCTTCCACAACTGTAACACAGGAGATTTTCAGACGGCTAAAATCAACCTCTTGCTGCGCAAGCAGCCTCCGGACCAGTAACGAGGCTGCTGTGCACCAAGGGTCCATTTTGGACGATGCCGTTTCTCTCTCAACGTCATCCGTGAGTGTTGCAGCTAGCATTGGAGGCAGCCACGCTGTTTTTCACTCACGGAAGTTGTCCGTGAGTAAAAAACAGCACGGCCGCCTTCAATGCTAGCCGCAACACTCACAGATAATGCCAAGAGAGAAACGGCATTGTCCAAAATGGACCCTTGCCGCACAGCAGCCTCGTTACTGCTCCGGAGGCTGCTTGCACGGTAAGAGGCTGATTTTAGCCATCTGAAAATCTCCACAGTCAGCCAGCACATCCGTAGCTATTCTATTGGAAATAAAATGTTAAACATCCAAAATCAGAAAACAGGACAGATCCATTGTAACAGTTCAGCTTTCTATCTCATTGTTGCAATAAGTACTCACTTATTTTTATCACTTAAGTAGTTGTCTTTATGAGCTCTGGATTCCTCCAGCTCAGATTTGCCATGAATGTTTCCTATACTAAAATCAAGGTTGTAGATACTTCATAGGCCAGAATAATGGGCCTTTATCCTGAAGCAAGGACTTACTGTGATGCCACGCAATGCTTTCATTATTGATACATGGGAACAATGCTTATATACTCTATATGGTTCAGTGGGGACAGAAGATTTCTGAGCATGTACACAGCTAACCCCCAGACATCCCTGTGCCCCCAGGTATGCCACAGATCTTTGTAAATTTAGCACAAAGATCTGAAACTGGCCTTGTTAACACATTTGGCTAAATGTATTTAACATTCCACAGTTGGAAACCATGTCTTTTCAGGGAGTTCTATAACAGCATTCAGCTGAATGCACTTAAAAATCCCTATACAGATCTTCATACTCAATGCACGAGGTATGTGAGTAGCTAAGGAGGAGGGAAAGGGTTGGGGGGGTGTCATATATATGCCATGCCTACTTTATCCCTGCATGGGTTGCAAGCAAATGTCTTGATAGTCCAAATAAGCATACTACAAGGGCACTTTTGATATGCCAGGATGAGTGTTTTGGAACGTGCTGTTGGATTCTGAGTACACCTTATCAAACAACTCTGCTATGACCGCTGCATGACCTCACCCCTCCAGCCTTGATAATAAAATTATTTCACAGTGATTGTAATCTTAACCAATTTAAGTAATTTACTGTTCTCAGGCAGTTAAATTATTACTCTTGTCAGTACCCAGAGTCCCAATATATTCTGAATACAAGGGTCATAATCTATCACTGAGATCAAGAGAATGTGTTGGTGAAGTTGTGCAATTACTAATATTTTCATGAGAAAAGCACAAAACAGCAACTCAGAGACCCCACTGTGAATGTCTAGCCTGACAACGAAATGTTCCTGGAGTATCATACTCGCAACAAAAATAAATACACAAGCGTCTACTCTCCAGGGACCCAATGTACTATAGTGATTTGACTCTGGGAGCCATGGAAATCTGCTGGGTGGCCTTGGGAAAATCATATTCTCTCAGCCTTAGAGGAAGGCAATGGCAAACCTCCTCTGAACAAATCTTGCCAAGAAAACCCTATTAGAGAGACATCATAGGTTGGAATCAACTTGAAGGCACGTAACAACAGGTGCATCAACACTGTAGAAATAATGCAGTTTGATTCCACTTTAAGTGCTGTAGCTCTATCCTTATGGAATCCTGAAATTTGTAGTATTACAAGGCATTTAGTCTTCTCTGTCAAAGAGTGCTGGTGCTTCACCAAACTACAAATCCCAGGATTCTGTAGGATGGAGCCATGGTGGTTAAAGTGGTGTCAAATTGCATTATTTCTACAATGTGGATGCACCCAACATGACAGCATAAAAGCCCTTGAGGGCTTTTTTGTCACCCCCAGGCTTCCGAAGACTCCCCAAAAGCCCCTATCCATCCCAACATTAGATCTTTTTGAACCCCACAAGATTCCAATATTGCTTCCACACACTACTCAGTTATAGCAGAATGATTCTACTTTTAACAGTCATGATGCAGTCATATGGAATTGTGGGATTTGGAGTATAGGGAGGGGCATTTTGCATTCTCAGCCAGGGAGATCTAATGCCTCACCAGATTACAGAACCCAGGACTAGATGCAGCCATGGCAGTTAAAGTAAAATATAGCACTCTAATCATGTAGCATGAATGGACCCTAGGAGATTATTAGTCAAATGTGGGGTAAGGCAGCCTGACATTAATCCGCAGAGGTGTAAATTGGCACCCACAGTCACAACTGTTGCCAACCTTGCACTATAGCAGCACTTTTTAATCACTATGCACTACTGTCTTGCAAGTCAAATCTGTCCTTTTGGGCAGCTGCCACTTCATGATCATGATGGGTAGGGGTTAATCCTTCAAAAGTGAAGAAAATTAGGGATGGGGTGAAATGTGGTTCAGTTCACATTTTGACATGAACTTCCCAGATTAAAACCTCCTGGAGCAGTAAGAGAACTAGAATACAGTTATCCTTCAGTATTTACATTTCTAAAAAAAAAAAGTATCATGTCTTCATTATGAAAGGGGGTGAGGAGACTTTGCCCTTTATTCGGTTGAATTGCTATCTTTTTCTGACATAATCTTATGATTAATAGTACAGCTTTGGGGCAAAAGTTCAGTTTGTAAATTAAGCAATACAAGAGAATTAAGCCGTACTGCAAGTCTCACCTAGCTACATAGAGCCTCCCTACGGATGGCTTTTGCGAAGAATACAAATAATAGTCCAATGATTACCTGAATGGTCTTTTTGTTCAGCTTGTTTTAAGTGAGGTGTCAGCTGCTATGACTGCTATTTTTAACAGAAAGGCAGAATACACCTATAAAAGACAGACAGAGAGAGAGAGATTACTGGTGTTTTGGAAAATAGGAGAGCGAGCATGGTGTAGTGGTTTGAGTATTGGACTATGGGCTTGTCTAGACAGGCAATCTACCCCAGGTCTTGGAGCCCTACAGTCCAAACAATGCAGGTTTTTGCCCTGTTTTGCTCCCTGACGAAGCCTGGAGCAAAGACAGGAGAAAGAATCATAGAATCATACAATCATAGTATTGCAGAGTTGGAAGAGACCACGAGGGCCATCCAGTCCAACCCCCTGCCATGCAGGAAATCACGATCAAAGCATCCCCGACAGATGGCCATCCAGCCTCTGTTTAAAGACCTCCAAGGAAGGAGACCCCACCACACTCCGAGGGAGTGCGTTCCACTGCCGAACAGCTCTTACTGTCAAAAAGTTCCTCCTCATGTTGAGGTGGAATCTCTATTCCTGGAGCTTGCACCCATTGCTCCGTGTTCCAGTCTCTGGAGCAGCAGAAAACAAGCCTGCTCCATCCTCAGCGTGACATCCCTTCAAATACTTAAACAAGGGCTATCATATCGCCTCTTAACCATCTTTTTTCCAGGCTAAAGACAGGATAAAGCCTGTTGAAACATTTTTTAAAAATATCCAGGAAAACCCACTTCATTAGGGAAAACCCAGATCAGGCCCCGTGGGAACTTTGGAGTCCATATCTGCATGCCAGCCTGTATCTGCAGCCACCACAGCAGCCACCTGCAGCTAGTGTTTCTCTGAAGCCAGAAGGAGGCCCTTCGCATGTGATCAAGGCACCCTGCATGTGACTGACTTTGATCACATGCGGATAGCCTCCTTCCTGGCTTCAGAGAGACATCAGTAGCAGCGGCAGCTGCAGATATGGGCCAGCATGCAGGTATGGACTCCATCCTGTTTTGTGTAGGTAACAAGGGGAAAACAGGCCTGATCCTAGGCCAGAATACTCCAGTGGGAAGCATTACAACTGTAGATTTACAAGAGAGTGCGCCTTTTGTAGTGTTAACAGTAACTTTTAAAATTATCCTTGTAGTTCTGGGAGTATTACTTAATAAATTAGATTATTTTTGAAAGCAGAAAAGCAAATCAATACTTTTTAAATTTTTAACTATAATTGTAAACTGGCCACCTTTGAGTGGCCTTGGAATGCTAACTGTATCTAATTATTTTATAAAAGTAATTTTCAGTGCTCTGAATTGCATGGATGGAGTTCCATGCTCTGAGTCTGATGAAGCATAAGGTAGTTTCTTATGTGCCTTTCTTATTTTGAAGTGATAAACTGAAGTAAAGCATCTGTGTAGTTGGCCAGGTTTCTGGATCTGTCCAGAGCAGAGAGGGTTTTTCCTCTCTTTTCATTTTAGTTTTTTTCAAGTTTCTAGCAGCTAATCCTAGAATCTCTTTGGGGGTGTGGGAATCAAAGACCACATGTAGACAAGCACAACTCCAAAAGGTATGCAATAGAGATAATAGGCAGCCTTGTATGACCTTCCCAAGAGAGGTCAATTACAGATAAACTTTCTTACATTTCAAGGAGCCTAGCTGTTTGGACAGAGGACTCCTTGGTGTACCAATTAAATTTATTCTGGCATAAAACTCCCAGTGCGACTTTGCCCATATTCTCCAGACTTGTCTATACAGTGAAAATACTCCTCATAGAATTTGAGAATACCTTTTGTCCCAATGGTATCCTGAACCATTTTGCTGTATTCAGAAGGAGGGGGACCCAAAAAGCCACCTTTGCAGCTTTTCCTATTTAAAAAAAAAAAAAACCTCCAAAGAAATGCACATTCCCGCTCATTGGGACAACCAATTTGCTTTGCTGCGCATTCCCAATAAGAGCAGAAGTGGAAAGCTGATTGGTCAGATGTGCGCAGGGGGCAGAGCTTGCTGGCAAAGCAAGTACCCGGAACCACCATGTTGTATTTTCACCATAGCGATTGTGTACTGAGGTGATGAAACAGCCTTCCCCCTTTTTTTTCCTATTTAAGTGGAAGATTGCACTTCCACACCTTGTATTTGCTTTTTTAAAAAAATACTGTTTGGTGGCAGCAACTGGTGAGAATAAAAACACAAATAATTCAATCGCACCTGCCATCTTGATTCACAGGCATGCCTGTTTGAACAACAAACACATATGGCTTTGCATGCCTGCAGTCTTGAAAAAAAAAAACGTGGATACAAATGAAAACTACTGCGAATTGGTGTTAATGCACATCAATCCACATTTTATTGCCACGTGTAGACGAGCCCTCTGTGTCAGCTCTGGAACTTCTAAGTTTCACTTAAGGGAATGGACAGATCCCTGAGTTCTAGTCACCCTTTTATCTTCAGAAAGACAAAGTGATCATGTTTTTTCCCATCCTAGTATGCACAGTTAGGTGCAACATGAAACCGACACACTTACCAGTAATTTATTCAATTTCCAGCCTCCTTCCTGCAACTGAGGTTGGCAGCAGACCTCTTGCCCACCAAATCAGGGTTAAGTTTTAAATGTTTCTATATTTTTTCGTACCATTTAGCCTGTTAAAGAATTCTGGGGAGCTTAAAAGCCCGCACACTTTTATTGTCTTTTGATTGGTCCTAACAAAGCTCTTACCCTTTAAGTGTACATTTTGGTGTCCAGAGCTGCAGCTGTGTCTTCATTGCCCAATAAGGAGATGGGTGGATGGACAGACAAATACAATAGATAGATCCTCCTCCTTCTCTGTGAGTGAAATACATATAAGGTCACAGTTTTTCACTCCCAGAAGAAAAGAGATACATAGCTCATGAATGTACTAGCAACTGGTTTCAGGCATAGGGTGTTTACAGCATCTTCATTCTGATGATTTTGGTCTTTCACTGGTAACATATATGAGCTAAGAGCAAAGTGTTTTCACTTTTGATCAAGCTTCATATCATATCTACATTTTATATCTGAGTTTTAAGTGGTTAAGAATGATTTTCCTAGGTATGCTGGCCCCTACAATGGAGATACGGTTTTAAAAAATAAAAATAAAAATAACACAAGACTTTTTTGTCTGCATCCCAAGAATATTCCAGGGTTTCAAGCAGGTCCGAATCAAAATGGGATTTGCATTTTATATCATATGGTTTTAGGGATATTAATTCTAAGACTGAACTTATGAACTTCTCCGTTCACCTTCATCTGAACCCTGCTAAATAGTTTTACAACTGTTATTGCTTTATAACCCACTGACTGTAAATTCTTCCATTAAATTTTATGACTTGAGGATAAAAATGTGTGCCCAACATTTGTTTTTTAAAAAATAAAGTGTTGTCTCCACTTAAACATGAGATGACTGGTAGAATAGATAAAGAAAAGGAAAACCATTCCCAGTTAAATGTCCCCGGGCACCCTGTGAATATGTGGGTGGAAGTGGAATGGCTGACTGGAAGTATTTAGCCTTTTTCTTACAATTGAGGACATCAGAGCCTTCAGAACTCTGAGACAAATTGAAGCTAAAGAAGTCTACTCTCTAGCATTTACCGGTAAATGGGAATTGCAGCCTTACACCAGCCTCAAAATTCTGCATTGTCAAGGAGTGCAATCTAGCTGATTAATGTCCATTTCTTCCCATATCCACTTTAATTTGCATGTTTTTTAATTTTAAAAATCCACACAATTCATATTCAAATTTGAATTTATTTTAAACATTGTGGCCAGAATTCTCTTGGGGTGTTATGCCAACGTAACTCCTGGTTATAAAAGCAGTTATACTATTTAGATACTTGTTTAAGGATGTGTACAATACCCCTTTACACAAGTGATACCCCCCTTAACTCCCTAGCACAGTGGCTCATAGGGAACTGGAATGGCCTCTGGAATGGTTGGGAATGTACCAACCAGAATGTGCTCAGCATGATCATACCCACAACATCACTGCATCACCTTCATCTGACTAAGGACATGACTGGAGTTTTATCCTGAACAGGATATCAGCCGTTGTGAAGTTGAAGGCTTTCATGGCCGCATCCATAGATTTTCCTTGGTTTTTTTCCAGGCTGTGAGGCCATGTTCTGGAAGAGTTTACTTCTGATGTTTCGCCTGCATCTGTGGCTGGCATCTTCAGAGAATGGTTGGGTAGGAATGTGTGTGGAGTTTATATGCTGTGAACCCCTGTTGGGGAGTATATGTAAATTTGTGTAATTGAATGGTTAGTTTCTGGGTATAGAAATGCAAGGTGGATTAGTGTCTGTTTGGCTAATGGTTGGTTGATGAGCCATTATCTGCTGGAAATCCCCCTGTCCCTGGGTGGAATTCCTTTGTAAGTGTTGAGTTTTGATTCTATTGTTTTTCTGGGTCCTTCTGCTCTTGTGATGTCTGATCTCGACTAACCATTAGCCTGTAGGGCCCAGTTTAGGTGCCTCAGTTCGTCCTCCACGTAGTGGGGTTCACAGATCCTTTTTGCGCGGTCTACCAATGTTTTTATTGTGCTTCTTTTTTGTCCTGGGTGATGATTGGAGTTCTTGTGTAGGTATCTGTCTGTGTGGGGGGGGTTTCTGTGTACCTTGTGGCCTAACCGTTGGTTTGGTTTGTGGATGACTAGGACATCCAAGAATGGCAGTGTTCCTTCCTTCTCTTTTTCCATCATGAATTGAATATTTGGGTGGATGCTGTTCAGGTGGTTTAGGAATGAGACCAAATCTTCTTCTCTGTGGTTCCAAACAGTGAAAGTGTCATCCACATACCAGAACCATGTTGTGGGCTTTTTTGGTGCTGTTTCCAGGGCTTGCTTTTCAAAATGTTCCATGTAAACGTTTGCTATCACTGGGCTCAGGGGACTGCCCATGGCTACTCCATCTATCTGTTCATAGAATTCCCCACTGGAAGTAGCTTGTGGTGAGATAGTGTTTGAACAAGGCTGTGATGTCCTCAGGAAATATTTGTTGTATGAGTGCCATGGTGTCCATTATGGGGACTTTGGTGAACAAGGAAACAACATCAAAACTGATCAATCTGTCTCCAGGTTTCAGTTTGATGTTGTTGATTTTTTCTATGAAGTGAGCTGAGTCTTTGATGTAGTAAGGGGTTTGTCCTATGTGGGTTTGTAACTGTGTGGCCAGAAACTTGGCCAAGTCATACGTGGGGGATCCAATAGCGCTCACTATGGGTCAGAGTGGAATGGAATCCTTGTGGATCTTGGGAAGTCCATATAGTCTTGGTGCAAGAAGGTTCTGCGAACCCCACTACCTGGAGGATGAACTGAGGCACCTAAACTGGTCCCTACAGGCTAATGGTTACTCCAGATCAGATGTCACAAGAGCAGCCAGTCCCAGAAAAAAACACAGGAATGAAGAAGAAAAACAGCCACCCAAAGAGAAGGCATGTTTACCTTACATCAAAGGAGTCACAGACAGAATAGGGAAACTGACAAGGAAACACAACCTCCAAACAATCTACAGACCAACCAAGAAAATCTAAGAAATGCTACGCTCAGCGAAGGACAAAAGAGACCCTCTTACAGCTGCAGGTGTTTACGACATACCATGCCGCTGTGGACAAGTTTACATAGGGACCACTAAACGCAGTGTGCAAACATGAATCAAGGAACATGAGAGACAATGCAGACTGGGCCAGCCAGAAAAATCAGCAGTATCAGAACATGTTATAAACCAACCTGGACACAAAATGTTATTTAAAAACACTGAAATTCTAGACCAGGCCAACAACTATCATGTCAGAATGCACAGAGATGCTATTGAAAGCCACAAACATCTGGACAACTTCAACAGGAAAGAAGAAAACTTAAAAGTAAACAAAATCTGGCTCCTGGTTTTGAAACACAATAGAATCAAAACTGAACACTTACAAAGGAATTCCACCCAGGGACAGGGGGACTGCCAGCAGATAATGGGCCATCAACCAACCATTAGCCAAACAGACACTAATCAACCTTGCATTTCCATACCCAGAAACTAACCATTCAATTACACAAATTTACATATACTCCCCAACAGGGGTTCACAGCATATAAATTCCACACACACTCCTACCCAACCATTCTCTGAAGATGCCAGCCACAGATGCAGGCGAAACATCAAAAAGAAACTATTCCAGAACACGGCCTCACAACCTGGAAAAAAAACAAGGAAAATCTATATCAGCCATTGTTTGCCAAAATATTTATTCTGGGTGTGTTTTCTCTCAAACTACACATTTATAAGTGCATACTGCTTTGTAGGGAGAGTTGAGCTGAAAATAGTTGTCAGAACACTCAGACAACTGATCTCCAGGTGAATCTTGGATGCATGGCTTGTGTCACTTTGCATTGCACTGGAATTTATCAAATCACAGAATTATAGAGTTGAAATAACCCTAAAAGCCATGTAATCCATTCCCCAGACATGCTGGTATCTACAGCTAAAGCACCCATGAGAGATGGCCATCCAGCCTCTGTGTAACGATCTCCAGAAAAGAAAAGTCCACCATCTTCCAAGACAGTCTATTCCACTGTAGGACACTCTTACAATCAGAAAGTTCTTCCTAATGTTTAGGTGGATTTTTCCCTTGTAATTTGAATCTGTTTGTGACCTAGTCTCCAGAGGAGCAGAAGACAGGCTTGCTATCCCAATATGGGAGGACTGGTAGGGTTTTTTCTTCTCACTATGCCCAGAACTGGGACCATATTTGTGCCCATTAACTATGACCGTTTCTTCCTTTCCTGGATACTCTCCACAGACCAGAAGCAAAGTTCTCATGGACTTGCACTGGTCCATGGACCACCACTTGAAATAACTGTGTTCTAGATAACATCCTTTCAAATATATAAAGATGTCTATCACATCCCTTCAGATATTTAAAGATGGTTTCTCTTCTCCACACTAAACTGCAGCCACAATGTTGTGAGTTGATCCTACAGGGCTCCAAGGTTGGCTCAGCCTTCCATCCTTCTGCAGGTTGGTAAAATGAGTACCCAGCTTGTTGAGGGCAATTAGCTAACACACTGTAAACTGCTTAGCAAGTGCTTTGCACTGATAAGGAGTATAGGAATATAAATGCTGTGCTATTGTTATTTTGCTGTCAATTTTACCACTGACCTGCACTCCCATTGTATGGCTCCCCCATTCCATCCCTTTCCCCCTCTCACCCTAGTGATTAAGTGCAGGAACTTTAAATGTTGTGGCCTAAACTGACTAAGGATGCATTTAATTCTCCCAGTAGACAGACACACACACACATAAACACACAGTTTGGAGGGCAAGTGTTATGTGGGTCAATGGTGCAAGGCCAGTGGGAAGGGGCTTTGGTGGCTCTCTCCTTGTCTCCTTCCCACTCATCCTGCTCCCTCCATCTGCCCCAGTATCATGTACTGGCTTCTGTAGACTCAGTAACCAGCAGTTTTTCAGAGTTAAAAACAGAAAACTTTATTATCAGAGTAATCCAAAGAGCTAACCTTATAGGTTTGTTGCTCAGAATGAAACCTAACTAACAAGCAGTCAACTAAAAGCATTCTACAATCTACAAAATCTGGTGGGCTATACAGTCATTGGCTATTCATCATCCCCACACTCAATTCCCACTGGACCAGGTTCAGCCTATTTTTCCCATAGCTGAGGCCAACCTGTCTCGCCATCCAACAACACACACCCCATGCCACCTTGACCAAGATTTGGAGTACAGGCCACACAACTTTTAAAAACCCATTTTTCCCATGAAAATGTGGCGTAAAAATGATTTTTTTAAAAAAAAATCACTTTAAAGCTTAAAATCAGCATTTTCACTTTGAAAATGGAGGAACATTGTATGTTCCAACAATAGTGGGATTATGGTAAAGACAAATTATTTTGCAAGTGTGGATTCAGCCTTAGGAGATTATCAGATGCTCAAGACATCCCAGGACAGGGATGACAGGAGATCCCTATCATGCTCTCTTTTCAGATGACATTGTCCCTCTCCAGTGATGTTCCCATTCTGCTCCTGTTCCTTTCCCGGTTCCTCTTATTCACTGCTTAAACCATCAATAAGAAGCCCGTTCTGTTATAATCATGGAATGATGGGAAAGTGAACAGGTGACCCCTTCTGATGGCAAGATGACATCATAAGGTGACGTCAGTGGGAGGTCCATGCTGAAGACTTCCGAGTACGATCGGGACAGCCAGGTGAGTGTCACCCATTTTTCCCCTCTCCCCAGGTTGCTTCTTAAGTGTAGAGTGTGTTTTTTGTGCTTTCTGTCACTTTTTTTGGGGGGGGGTATGTTTCTTTTTCTTTTTAAAATACTCACGCGATCGTTCCCTCACGAGGATGGGCAGGATTTGCTTTCTGGGACATGAAAGGAGCTTTGCGACAGCTCCATTCACGGCCGGGCTGCTGAGGGGAGGGGGAGCACTCCAGCAAAGTAAGTGTCTGAACATTTTTTAGTTCTTTCATTACAGGGACGGGAGTGGGGTGGGAGTGTAGTGGTGGTGGTGAGGCAGTGGGACAGTCGCAGTTTCTAGGGTACAGTGTGATAATATCCTTAGTCTTGAATGGACAATTAAGATCTATTAGCTTTACAAAAGACCTAAGACCAGTGGAACTAAAAACTACTAGAAGAGATGTATTAATATTTGCCCTGGCTCCTTCCTATTGAATTCTGGTATTTGTAGTTTTACACGGTCTTTAGTCTTCTCTGCCAAAGCATGCTGGTTCCTCACCAAACTACAAATCCCATGATTCCATAGGAAGGAGCCATGGCAAATAATCCAGTCCCAAACTAGATTATTTGTGTAGTGTGGATGCATCCTAAGAGTCCAACAACAGCTGATGGACCATGACTCCCAACATTCCTCACCATCAGCTACAATAGCTGGGGCTGCTAAGAATTGCAGTCCAACAACATCTAGAAGGCCACACAATTCCCACTCCTGTACAACACCACTGCTGAAGATGCATTACCATCTGCTAACCCATTGCTACTGATCCAGCAGCTGTCAAAGTCAGAGGTGTAGGGTTTGTTCAAGATCTGTTCTCTCTCTGACATTACTAGGGATAGAAATCTTCTCATTCTTTCTTCACATGCAAGGATGGATATTTTTAATAGTATTATCCCTGATTTGGGAGAATATGGCCATTTCTTCTATACAGTTCTCAAAGCATATTTGCACCCTGCCAAGTCTCTCAGGGAATTAATCTGTGCAGAAATGCATATCATTTTTCTGCATAAAAACACATTTTAAGCAGGAAATTGTGTTTTCTGTATAAAACACACTGCGCCGTATGCGAAAAATACCTTTTCTGCCCAGAAAACATATTTTCTGCACTGAAGAATGTGATGTTCTGCATAAAAAAACATGTCTATTTTTGTGCAGAATAATTTCCCCAAAGATTTAATGACTAACAATTTAGCTGCTTCTTTAGTCTTCCAGCAGAAAATATTCTTGCCATCCTCACTCTCTACACCAAGGGTGGCCAACTGCGCATAAGGTAGGGACTAATTTTCACCCTTGCAAACCACAGACCACACTGGGGCATCTGGGGTCCCTAGGAAGTGACATCATGTCACTTCCAGTTACCATTTTCAGCTGAATTGAGGTAAAAAAAAAAAGTTTGGGGGTTGTGGAGAGGTTTATGATGGGTGGAAAAAGGCAAGCCATTTTGTTTCTGTGAAGTTTGGACATGGAAAATTGACCAAAAGGAGGGGCTTCCCTCAAAAAAATATCAGCATGATTTGGGGCCAATTTCCTGCTTCAAAACTGTACAGAAACACAGCAGTTTTTCAGGAAGTTTCAGAGGCCACAAAAATAGAGCTCAGGAGCTACACATAGTCCACAGGGTACCCTAACACACACACACACACAGGGACAGAGATTGCAGGAAACAATGTGTATTCTGAATATAATAACAATTGGATCACAAAACATTAGATAAGTAAGGTTTTGCACAATGGGCATATGATGAAAAGGATTAAACATGGCAGATACAATTACAGAAGACTTTCCTTAAAAGTTTGTAATGTAAAAAGGAAGATAGAAGCTGATATGTGTCATGCTTAAAGAGTAAGTGTCATTATCGTTCTTGTAGAACATCACTTCAGACTATTAACAACACCATTTCTCATTTGCTTGACTGCTGGCATATACTAGTCTTTAAGATCTTTAGAAAGTTGATGTCTCAGTTACTCTGCCATGGGGGAAATGGCATTGTCATTAAAGTACTGTTAATTAATTAATCTTCTCTATTTGGTGTGAATAGCCATTTTGTCCTAGGTTTGCATCAGCGTCACTCTCTATTTAATTTTCATGGCGACTGCAATCTCCCAGGATTGCTTTTAGCAGGGAAGAAAGAAAAGAAAAAAAGTCCTGACATTCAGGTAGAATTAGAATTCTGGGTGAGCAATTTTTCTATTAAAGCCATATACCTAGTATAGCTTCTCTCTGGAAAGCACAAAAATTGTGTGGATTGCCACACATGCGTGCCGAAACTCCAAATATTTTTAATTGCTAGCATTTACTGCAGTCTGCCCCAACTTGAAACCCTTCCAGGGTGGCCCTGATTAGTGATGATGGGCGTTGTAGGCAAACTGGAGAATGCCAGGTCAAGAAAGGCTGATTTAGTGTATTTGGATATTCCAGAAATCTTGGGGTGGAGAGGTGAGAGGCTACGACCAGCCAATCATATGGAAATTCCTTCTCAAATCTCCAGTGGCATATTGTCAAGCCAGCTGTGCCCTATGAGGAAATGACAAATGAAAGGGCTCTGCATGCCACTGTGACACCAACTGTCAATCAAGAACTTCACGGACAACATCAAAGAATTCCCTACAGAATCTAAAGCAGCACAGAATTATTTCCAGTGGTGGCAGTAGAGATGGATGAACCTGTCAATTTCAGTTTCTGTCAGTTTCAGATTTTTCCAGTGTGAAGCTTGTCCAGTTTGCAAATGGCTTTTTTTTCTTTTCACCCACATGAAAATCCATATGCATTTCTTTTTTAAAAAAAATTATTTATTTATTTATTTAATTTTTATTTAAACATACACATTATAAACACTGCCATAGCACTTCACAATTCCCATTCTTAATATAACAATACAACAAATATTAATTATTAATATATAAATGATTCCCTGCACCCTGAGACCTCAACCTTGCACTCCTTCCAAAATTTCATTGTTTCCAACCCTGGTTTGTTCCCTCTCCCCTTTATTAATACAAATTCTAAAAACGTGCTCCAGATATCTCCAAAATCCTTCTTAATAACCAGTCCCTTTTTTTTCTTTAATACTGCTTGTTAATTTCTCATTTATAGCTATATACCATACTTCACTCTTCCATTCCTCTATTTGATAGTTGACTTGTGTTTTCCTCCATATACATTTCTTTTGATATATGCATTTTATCCAAATATACCGACAATAGATCAGTGGCTGATAAAAACACATGAAATGGCAGGAGCAGACCACTTGACTCTATTATTAAAGGGTAAGTATATTGACAAAAATCAACAAATTTGGAATAAATTGTCTGAATATTTAGAACAAAGGTGGGGAAATTCTGCTGCAATTTTCAAGTAAATTGTCACTACAGGAAATTAAATCACATAATAACAACAACAAACAAATACTAAACAAAATAGAAAAGAATGAACAACCAACAAATTAAAAAAAGCTTCAAGAAACTGAAAGTGAGTAAAAACAGAGATAAGCATTTGGACAAATAATCAGTACAGAGGGAGAGAAAAATAGGAAAGGATATATGCATTTTATACAATCCCCCCTGATATACACATTTTTGCAAGCAATTTTCCCTAGCACAATGACTTCTGTATGTTATTTTTGACTAATGTATGCATTTTGTAATCATTTCCCCCTCATACAGGCACTTTGTCCACATTTTAAATTCATATTTCTCATCCTCTTGCAAAATTTGGGCAGGTTTGAAAGGAGAACTGCTTTCCAGTTGGCACATTGGTTTAGAAAGCAAGCTTGAGACAGTTTTGCATCGAAAGACAAGCCAAGTGAAACCCCCCCCCCAATCTCCATCCTAGATAACAAATTATCCTTATTCCAGCAATAGGGCTACACATTTCACCATTCTAGAAACACAAAATCATTTTTCTAGTTTGCCTTGATGGAATAGAGAGCTGCTCCCTTAGAGTCCAATAGGGATCAATGTGATTATGCATGGAAAGGGTCTCCTTCATAGAATCATAGAACTGTAGAGTTGGAAGACACCACAAGGGCCATCCAGTCCAACCCCCTGTCATGCAGGAATACACAATCAAAGCATCCCTGACAGATGGCCATCCAGCCTCTGTTTAAAGACCTCCAAGGAAGGAGACCCCACCACGTTCTGAGGGAGTGTCTTCCACTGCTCAACAGCTCTTACTGTCAAAAAGTTCCTCCTAATGTTGAGGTGGAATCTCTGTTCCTGGAGCTTGCATCCATTGTTCCGTGTTCTAGTCTCTGGAGCAGCAGAAAACAAGCTTGCTCCATCCTCACCATGACACCCCTTCAAATACTTAAACAGGGCTATCATATCACCTCTTAACCATCCTTTTCCCAGGCTAAACGTACCCAGCTCCCTAAGTTTCTCCTCATAAGGCATCGTTTCCAGACCTTTCACCATTTTAGTTGCCCTTCTCTGGACACGCTCCAATTTGTCGGAACAGGGACGGGGCTCCATTTTCCACGTCCCTGATTCCATAACAGGCATGAAAGAAAATGGAAAAGGGCTTCTAGTCATGATTTTTCATCGTAAATAGAATACCCTGGGAGCAGAACAGGAGTAAGACAGGAACATCATGGAGGGGCTTGACGTCATCTGAAAGGGGGGGGGAGTGGGATCTTGCCCTTCCCAGTAGACTCAGGCAAAAGCAAACTGCTGCAGCTTCTCCTAGCTTGTGTGCTCTTCCCCATTAATAACTTTTGCCATCTTGACCACACTTTGATATTGGTTAGCCGCATGTGCCCCAGTTTTCATCTGTGAAATGCTGGAGAGCATAAAATTATCTCTTAAACCTTGGCTAATGAATTTGGGGTCTGTGCAGGTGATGGAAGCTTAACAGATTTATTTATAAGGAGGGTTATATAGAGTTTTCTAGAAATGCTCCTGCCACAGTAATTAAATCCTGCAGCAGGATTTTTTTTTAAGACCAGGTGATTAGCAAAGGGAGTTCTTTACAAACGTGCACACAAATTGAAAGCATAAAGAGTGCTGTGGGGCTATTCATGCTAGCTGTAGGGCTCCACAACCACACCCTAAGCCTTTGTTGCCCATGGTGGGGAGAGGAATCCTAACATCTGTATAGCATGATTTAGGAATATTTGGGGGGTGTGTGTTTAATTTAGAGCATAATTGGACAGGGCAATTGAGCTTATGGTAGAAACAGGACTAATGACTCAGGATATTTTATTAAGGTGAAAGGAAAACTTAAGTTTATTGCATCAGGAAATTCATCCAAAAATAAGAAGGGAGATGAACACACACACGCAAAATCAAGCTATGCTTGGTTAAAATAGCTCCCTAAAGCTAGTTTTCACATGTGAAGGTAAGCTGGAAACCATTACTGGAGTTGGATCCCCCCCCCCCATGGGTGATCCCTTCTCAGACAAATGGAACAAAAAGAGACTCCCTGAGGGAGGAAGTGGCCACAACAGATATGAAGGAAGCAAAAGATTGGAGTAAAGCATTAAATAGATCTAAAAAAAAAACTGACTCCAGAGACTACCTAGCTCCTTATTGCTTTTCCTCCTTCCCACTGGAAACTTCATACAAATGTTGATGTCTTTTTGCTTCCAACATGAACATAATGAGAAAGGGCCCATTGGCATATGTCTGTAGAGCTCCTCCATGCAAAGAAAGGAATGTAATGAAAGCAAGAAGGTGCTTCTGCTATGGGAGTTTGCTGGAAATGTGATTGTAACATGTAGGGTAGGACTAGTTCATAGGGCCTGCAACCTCCTCACATATTGGTTTTCACCATTGTTCAGGTGTGTCTTCTTAGAGGGGTGGGAAAGGCAGGATTCTGCTCCCATAACACATACGGAAACTGTGGAATTCACTGCTGCAAGGTATAATGGTGGTTGCCCACCCAGACAGCTTTAAAGAGAGATTATAATAAATAATAATAATAATAAAATTTATTTATACCCCGCCCCTCTGTTAAAACAATCGGGGCGGCTTACAGAATTTAAAATACAATACAAATAAAATCCCTAAACACCCCCACTCCCACCCTCCCCCATAGAAAAACATTAAACAAATATAAATTAAAAACAACTAATCTAAAATCACATTTAAAACTATAAATACAATAAAATATAATAAATGGCCAGCAGCCTAGAAGAGGCCAGGATCCCCTGAGGCCGGGATCTAATTAGGAAAGGCCTGCCGAAAGAGATCCGTCTTTAGTGCTTTTTTAAAGCCACTCAGGCTCGTTATCTGACGGATCTCATTCGGCAGGTCATTCCACAATTTGGGGGCGATTACCGAAAAGGCCCTCTGGGAGGTTGCAGACAGCCTAGATTTTTGTGGCTGAAGCAAATTCCTCCCAGAGGACCGGAGTGCGCGGGGAGGATTGTATGGGAGGAGGCGGTTCCGGAGATAAGTTGGACCCAAGCCATTTAGGGCTTTAAAGGTAATAACCAACACCTTATACTGGGCCCGGAAACTGATTGGCAGCCAGTGGAGAGATTTTAGTACTGGAGTTATATGGTCTCTCCGAGATGTTCCTGAGACCACTCTGGCTGCCATATTTTGTACCAACTGAAGTTTCCGGACCAAGCATGAGGGCAGCCCCATGTAGAGCGCATTGCAGAAATCTAGACGGGAGGTTACCAGCGCGTGCACCACAGTCTCGAGGTCCCTTACTTCCAGGAAATGGCGCAGCTGGCGTATCAGCCGAAGCTGATAACAGGCGCTCCTGACTGTCGCATTCACTTGACTCGTCATCTGAAGCGATGAATCAAGGAGCACCCCCAGACTGCGAACACAGTCCTTAACGGAGAGTGTGACCCCGTCCAGGACTGGAGGTTGCAACCCAACTCCTGGTTTGGGGGCCGCTACCGTGAGCACCTCCGTTTTATCTGGATTTAATCTCAATCTGTTTTTCCTCATCCAGCCCATTACTGCTTTAAGACAATCATTAAGAGGAGAGACGCCATCGGAATTCGAGGCCGATGATCGGGGCAAGGAGAAATAGATCTGGGTGTCATCAGCGTACTGATAACACCCAGCCCCATAACTGCGAATAATCTCACCCAGTGGCTTCATATAAATGTTAAACAGCATCGGGGACAGGATGGCACCCTGTGGAACACCACAAGTAAGCTCCTTTCTGCTGGAGCAGCTGTCCCCGAGCAACACCCTCTGGGACCTGCCCGAGAGGAAGGACCGGAACCACTGGAGCGCAGTGCCTCCGATTCCTAACCCCCTCAAGCGATCCAAGAGGATGCTATGATCTATTGTATCGAAAGCCGCTGAGAGGTCCAGAAGCACCAACAGGGTCACACTACCCCTGTCAATGCTTAGACGCAGGTCATCAGTCAAGGCAACCATGGCAGTCTCAACTCCAAATCCCGTCCTAAAGCCAGTTTGAAATGGGTCTAGATAATCGGTTTCATCCAAAACCACTTGGAGTTGAAGCGCAACTGCCCTCTCGATCACTTTGCTCAAGAATGGTAACATAGAAACCGGCCTATAGTTGTTCATGTCCAGGGGGTCAAGGGAAGATTTTTTCAGGAGCGGCCTAACGGCTGCTTCCTTTAAACAAGATGGAACACATCCTTCTCTGAGGGATGCATTGATGATGTCCTTAAGGAACATCATCAAGGCAGTCCCCCCCTGGATGGCCAGCCATGAAGGGCAAGGATCGAGAGGGCAGGTCGTCTTCCTAACCCTACCAAGTAGCTTGTCCACGTCCTCAGTACTCACAGATTGAAATTGATCCAGTAAACTGACATCAACGGAGTTGCTGGACACCTCGTCAATTGTTTCTGCCAAATTACTGGTATCTAAGTCGGCTCTTATCTGAGAGATTTTATCTGCAAAGAAATTGTTAAACGCGTCACAGCAGGCCGTCGTTGGGTTAAGCAACGGGTTCTGCGCAGGAATAACCTGCGTCATCTCCCTTACCACCCTAAACAGCTCTGCTGGACGGGACTCTGCAGACGCAATACGTGCAGAGGAGAAGGATCGCTGTGCTGCACGTATTGCCTCTCGATAGGACCAAAGAAAGTTCCTATGACGAGTCCTGTCGGATAAGAGTCGAGTTTTCCGCCAGTTGCGCTCTAGTCGTTGTCCAACCCGCTTCATTTTCCTAAGCTCTGCTGTATACCATGGCTTACGGTTTGAAGCGGGTTGGAAAGGACGCTTGGGAGCGATCGTGTCGATAGCCTTGGTAAGATCGTTGTTCCAGGTATTAACCAAAGTTTCGACAGGGTCACCGGCGTTACCAACCATTAAACCCTCCAAGGCTTTCTGGAATCCTATTGGTTCCATTAGCCTTCGAGGGCGGACCATTCTAATAGGTCCACCACCCCCGGTGGGGCAGACAGTGGCTCTTAGTTCAGTCTTGACCAGGAAATGATCCGTCCATGACAATGCGGTGGTTTTTATAACCTCCGCCCACGGATATTCCTGTTCCGTGCTGAAGACCGCATCGAGGGTATGACCCGCACAATGTGTGGGCCCGATGACCATTTGGGATAGGCCCATGTTTGTCATGGTTTCCATGAACTCCCGAGCTGCACCAGTCAAATTTGTCAAGCTGTTCTCAAGTGGAATGTTGAAGTCCCCCAAAACTAAAAGTCTGGGAGACTCCAAGAGCAACTCTGAGACCAGCTGTGTCAGCTCGGTTAGGGAGTCTGCTAGACAACGGGGTGGTCGGTATACTAGCAGAATCCCCAAACTATCCCTGGTCCTCAGACAAAGGTACATACACTCAAAGTGGACTGTGTTTCGGACAGGTATCCTGGTCAAGGTCAGATTGTTCTTATAAACCAGAGCCACTCCGCCCCCCCGCCCACTTCCCCTCACCTGATTAGATAAATTATCTAAGGTTAGGGCCATCAATGGTTACTAATCAATGCTTTGATCGTGATTTCCTGCATGGCAGGGGGTTGGACTGGATGGCCCTCGTGGTCTCTTCCAACTCTGCAATTAGATTCTATGATTCTATGATTCTATGACTCTGAATCACCTCCTGTATCAGAGGCAATATGCCTATTAGTCACTGAGAGATGGAGGATGCAACTGCTTGCAGACTTTAATCATATAGGGAACTTATTGGCCCCCATGGGAACAGAATGCCAAACTAGATAAGATCATAAGAAAAGCCTTCTAAAGTCCTAAGTTCTGGTATCTTTTCCTGTCCTGTCATTAAAGAGCCAGTATCCACTTGATGTGGCTGTCGTAAATACCCTGAAGGCACCAGATCCCATCTGATCTTGGAAACTAAGCAGGGTTAGTCCTGGTTAGTACTCCGATGGGAGACTGCCAAGGAATACTAGGTGATGTAGTAGGTGATGTAAAGTTCAGAGGAAGGCAACAGCAAACCACCTCCGAGTACTTGCTTGTCTTAAAAAAATCTCTGTGAAATTCATAGGGTCACCATAAGTCGACAATTGACTTGAAGCCACAAACACACACATACATCCACTTAAGTTTTAGTTCGCCATTCTTGAGTTCAGCACAACCCTCACAATAGCAAAGGCAGAGAGTTTGCAGACTGCTACAGAAGCTTAAAAACATCATCACTGCCAGCTTCTAATGTCTGCCTGTTGGAAGTAAGGACTGGTGATCCTCCCCCGCTCTTCTTTCTCCCCATTGCTCCTGTTGTGATAGCATTTTGCATTTGCTGGGAAGTTATCTCAAGTGCCCAGACACTTGTCTTCTGCCAAGCATTTGCTAGAGTATGTATTGATTCTGAATGTGTGCCATCACTTCTCCATTTTGTTCCTTTCTCACACTAGCAGAGGATTAAAATATTTAGGGTGTTTTTGCCCCTTCTTCCCTCCTTCCCCAAGCAACTGTCAAATTTCTCCTGCTTGGTTGGTTTGACCCGTAAAACAATAGTCGTGTGCAGGGCTGATAGATGCAAAAGACAACAATGATGCCCTCCTTTTCTAAAGGCAGCCCTTTCACCTGTCACCTACCAGGGCGTATCTTCCAGCTGCACTGATAATAGCATTACAAAACCAATTGCAGACACAGTGGGGAGAAAAAAAGAGTAGAACCTCAGCCTACATCAGATGCACAGATGGTGCTGAGAGGTAGCATAGTCTTGGCAATCATCTCCTCCAGCCATTTTTACAAATTGTTTTGGAGAAATGCTGGAGTGCATATAGTACCACCAGCAGTGCTGTTAAAATTACTATCACTTGCAAATCCTGAAATGAATTGGGAACTGGGAGAAAGATATATATTTTTCATTACATTTTTTTTATTACATTTTTGGTGCTACATCCTGCCTATGCCAATACATTTCAAAATTGTCTTTAAATATATATGTTTGGTTTTTTTCTGCTAACAGAGTCTGGGATGTCTGTCACATTAACTTTTAAGGAGGAGAAGTCACCATGACGTGGTTTCTCCCTGTCTTGTCTGCTGAACCTTGATGTACAATTTAGATTGGCATCCTGTTAGAGGGATATACAGGTGTAAGTTAACCTTACCAAGGTAGCTGCAGAGGTTGGTATTCCCTCCTTCCCTCCCTTCACAATGACCAACCCCCCCATGAACCTACCACAGACCCACTGAAGCCCCCTCCCCTCGGTTATTCCATGCCTTGTAGAGAGTGTGCTCCCCCCCACAAATATCGGCAGGGTTCTAGGGAGGAATAGTAGAGTAGCTTTGATTTTTACTGTGTTCCAGAAATGAATCAAAGCCTGCCATTTTCCTTCCAATCTGAGGTAAACAGACTCTCCTACCAAATGAAGACCATGAAGGGACCATTACCCGGCAAGACTAATGGAGGGAACTTGTAACCCTTGTGTTTTGTGCTTTTCTTGGTTTATTGGTATGTGAATTTCTACATAGATGGTAGCACAGGCCTGAAGTATCTGTCATGGGATAAGAAAACACCAGCTATAGGTACGTATTTTGGGAGGGTGGGAAAACTCAAAAGAAGACTGGCAGATGTACCCATTCCTTTCAATGAGGCCCTCTCAAATCACTCCCTTTAACAGCATACATATAAAATGAGTGCCAACAAGACTAGAGCTGGAATGGAGCCACTGAGAAGTAAGAAAGAGAAATCTGTATATTCTGGGATACTCTGGTGGGGGGGGGACAATTAGGAGGGGTGAATTACATCCATAAGGGTTGTAAATAATGAGTACTCACAGAGTGCTGGCTAGAAAATAGAAAGGAAAAATAGAGAAAGGAAATTAAATGGAGCATCCTGGGGAGGGGCAGGGCTGGCAAAAACAGAAATACTCCAGTTAGAAGATGGAGATACTTGCAACATCTTGTTATGGTCTATGAAGCCATATATGGCTTTAGTCTGTAGGACCATATCTTCCTATATGAATTTACCTCAGCAATATGATCTTTGGGAGAGGCCCTTCTCTTTGCCCCATGACCTTCATAGGCATGTCTGGCGGGATTCTGGAAGAGGGTCTTGTCAGTGGATGCTCCCAGTCTTTGGAACTCTGCCCCCCCCCACAGCTGCCTCCTCCGCCCCCCCCCCCCGCCAAGATGCTAGAATGGCTTTCTCCTTGTCTTTTTGTTGGCAAGTGAAAAGTTTTATATTTCAAACATGCTTTTAAGAACTGATTTCAGGGGCTTTTAACAGGATGCTGTTTGGTTGATTTTTATCTTTTTAATGGAATTGTTTTAAATTGTTTTAATTCCATAGATAATTGAACTACATTTTAACAATAACTTTAATTTCTTTCTTATATTTTTGTATGTGCTTGTATCTGCATTTGTTTTAATTTATGTAAGCTGCCCTGAGTCACAGTTTTGAGGAGAAAGCATTGTATAAACAAATTACACAAAGAGGAGGATTCAAAGCTGTAGTTGTGTTAAGCCTTGGTCAGGATGAAAAGAGTCAGTATGCACTTTTGAAACTAACAGAGAAAGAAGCACAAGCTTTTGTTGACTAGGTCTATTTCATCAGTTGCATGGAGGGAAGTGCCTATGGATAGACTACCAAAAAAAAAACTACAAAGGGAGATTGGAAAGAGAAACAGCAGAACTGGCATATATTGACAAACTCCAGTCCATTAACAGCACGTTAAACAGAGACAATGGTTTCCTGGCACACTACACATATTATAACCACAGTTAACATCCCAGCCTCTTATGCCCATTTTATCACATTTTCTTTCTGGTTCCCAGCTAACATCATACTACATTCCAAGAACTCCCTCCACTGTTCATACAGTTATCTACTCATCCTGATGTCGTTGTTAACTGCCATCAAGTCAACTTCGACTTATGGTGACCCTATGAATGAGAGACCTTCATGTCATCCTATCATCAACAAGACTGCTCAGGTCTGTGGACTCAGGATTTCCACAATTGAGTCTATCCATCTGGAGTGCAGACTTCCTTTTTTCCTACTGCCTTCTACCTTACTGTTATTGTCTTTTCTAGTGAATTATGTCTTCTCATGATATTTCCAAAGTATGTCAATTTCATCTTGGCATCTAGGGAGGGGCATCTAGGGAGAGTTCAGACATCTAGGGAGAGTTCAGACTTGGTTTGCTCTAGGACCCTTTCTAGAAGGCCACAGTATCCATAGAACTCTTATCCAAGACCCCATTTCAAATGAGTTGATTTCCTTCCTATCAGCTTTCTTTACTATCCAGCTTCCACAACCATGTATAGAAATGAGAAATACAATGGCATGGACAATCCTAACTTTAGTATTCAATGATATATCTTGACACTTCAAGATCTTGTCTAGTTCCTTCATAGCTGTCCTTCCAAGTCCTAGTCTTCTGATTTCTTGACTGCAGTCTCCATTCTGATTGACTGAGCCAAGGTGTGGAAAACCTTGAATTATTTCAGTGTCTTCATTGTCTGCTTTAAAGTTATGTAAATCATCTGTGATCATTATTTTTGTTTTCTTAAGGTTCAGCTGTAGACCTGCCTTTGCACTTTCTTCCTTAACTTTCTTCAGCAATTGTTCCAAATTCTTGCTATTTTCTGGTAGTAGTATGGTGTCATCTGCATATTTTAAATTGTTGATGTTTCTCCTATTTTCACACCTCCTTCCTCTAAGTCTAATCCTGATTTACACATGGTATGTTCAGCATACAAGTTAAACAGATTAAAATGTAGCCTTGACTGATCCCCCTAATGACAGCCTAGCTTCAGTCCAGAGTTCTTCTAGCCCTCCGTCAGTTAGGCTTAATAGCACAAAATTATAGATAAATTTAAATCCACCCCTGCAACAACCCAAAAGGTAATCATATTTTGTATCGGGGTAGAAACTGTGCAACCTTCCAGAGTCTTTTTGTCCACATCTCCCATTGGCCCTATCCAGCATCGTTAATGATGAGGAATTTGGGAGTTTCAGTCCAACAACATGTGGAGGGCCATGCCATTCCCACCCTTACTTTATTATATAACTATAGCCAACAGTGATATTTCTCACTGAGAAAGGATCTAGGGGTCTTAGTAGAGCACAATTTAAACAAGAGTCAACAATGTGATGTGGGGGCAAAAACTCCAATGCAATTCTGGGCTGTATCAACAGGAGTACAGTGTCAAGATAAAGGGAAATACTAGTACCACTCTATTCTGCTTAGGTCAGATCTTACCTGGAATACTGTGTCCAGTTCTGGGCACCTCAGTTTAAGAAGGATATTGACAAGCTGGAATGTGTCCACAGAAGAGCAACCAAGATGATCAACGGTCTGGAGACCAAGCCTTATAAGGAACAATTTAGGAAGCTGGGTATAAACATACCCAGCTTGGAGAAAAGAAGACTAAGAGGTGACATGATATCCATATTTAAATATCTGAAGGGATGTCATGGAGAAGGTGGGGCATGCTTTCTGCTGTTACACAGACTAGAACACAAACCAACAAATTTAAATTACAAGAAAAGAGATTTCACCTAAACATTAGGAACACTTTTTTTTTAACTGTAAGAACTGTTCAACAGTGGGATGAACTACCTCAAAGGGTGATAGATTCTCCTTTGGAGGTCTTTAAACCTAGAGGTTAGATGGGCATCTTTCAGGAGCGCTTTAGTTGTGTAATCCTGCATGGCAGGGGTTGGACTAGATGGCCCTTATGGTCCCTTCCAACTCTTAAGCTCCTATGATACTCGTTTTAATGGGAGAAAGGGGGGAGTCGACCTCCCATTTTGGTTAAGAAAACTTTCTTTGGCAAGTTATCTTTGCTACATCTCTTGAAGGGCAACCTATTACTTACTCTCTCTTTACCTTTTCACCTCTGTCTGCCCTGCTTATAATGTGGAGTTTATGATGTAATTATATCAGGCACAGCTGAAATAGCCCCCCTTATCACTGAGCTGATTACACTTAACAAGGCATAAACTCCTTCTCTCACTCTCTGCCAGGAGTCCAATTTTAAGCTCTAATTGTTTTATAGGCCCTTTGCACTCAGAGGAAAGGGGCGGAGGAAGAAAGAATAGAAAAATTGTTTCCATTTACATATGTTGTGCAAGCCTGCATTTGTCAACTGCCATGCAGAGCAAACCCATCCACCCACCCTGGTCAACATCAACTTAAATGGCTAGGAATAACAGCAAATAAGTACTGTGGATCATCAGTTCAGGGGCAAATCAACCCTGGAGGGATAGAATTGTTGCCAATGAACCCTATATAGGAATGGCTTTGGGGCAGTTTGGGGGCAGAGGGCATATTTTGACTTTATGCCAGATCTCTCCCGCTTCATCTTGTGTCTTTCTTTCTTCCCATACTGCTTTGGGCAGGCCTACTCAAATGGTTTTTAAATCAACAATTTGAAAATAGGTACTGATTATTTTAAATATGTCTTGTTTTTTAATGGGTATTGTGTGTCTAATTCATCATTGTTCCCTTTTTTGATCTATAGGGAGAGGCAGGTAAGAAATAAATATGGCCGGAATTCACATGGGCTGTTACACATGCATAATCGTCGTACTTACATAGCTACACAATGACTCCCAGCTCCAACCTAATAATAATAATAATAATAATAATAATAATAATATTTATACCCCGCCCCTCTGCTAAAAACAATTGGGGCGGCTTCCAACAATTAAAATGCTACAATGACGACTAAAACACCCTACCCAATCCCCACTTATTGGGCAGCTGCTGCTGCAAACCATAAGGATCTGTTTCCTTGTCACTCAGGAAGCAGCTGACTGGCGTTCCCAGGATTAGACCCTCTTGCATCTAATCTCCAGTACAACAGGCAGGAGCAGTGTTCCGGTCACAATTCCCATTTGTAATGGAGATTGCTCTTACGAGGGGTGATGTGGAAATGTCAGCCAGCTGCTTTTTGATCAACAAGAGAACAGGAACCCCCCCCCCATTCAATCACAGTGACTGATGCCTGATAAGTGGGGATTGGGGGATTTTCATGGTCCCTACATATCCCCTAAACCAGGGAATACATAGAGATCATGAATATAAAACAGGCACAAATGTGTAATTCTAGGAGCCTGTCTAAATGGTGAAAATAATCCTGTTAGAATTTGCTTAGAATCCTACCTGTGTTAATGAGATCTTGCATAATTCCACTGTATTCAGAAGGAGGGAGTCCAATCCTACTATAAACCCCAAGGGAACAGCCCTCAGGGCTTTCCCCAGTGTTTTTTTTAAAAACTCAGTGAAGAATGTGCATTAGTGATCATTAGGACAGGCAATCACATTTAGTCACATACCCCAGAAAAGTGGAAGTAGAAAGCTGATTGGCCGGATGGGAGCAGGGGGCAGGGCTTGCTTAGAAGGCAAGTGTCCTGGAACTGCCATCTTGGATTTTTGTTTTAGCAAGAGAGCAATCAGGCAACTAAACAGCCTTCTTTTTTTTCTTATTTTATTTATTTAGGTGGAATATTGCACTATCGCACCTTCTATATGCCTCTTTTTTAAAAGTTCAGTGGTGACTGGCGAAAATAAAACAAAAGTCACAGCCATCATATTGAATCGCAGGTATGCCCATTGTGACAACAAAAGCAGGTAGCTTTGCATACTTGTGATTTTGCCAAACACCAACCGTTAGGACAAGGTCATCCTGCTTTGAATTTGCTTGAGTACGCATCAATTCACATTTTCCCCCTCTTATAGATGGGCCCTAGGTTACACATTTGAAACGTGAATTCTAGCCATTATCAATATCAGTATCAGCAACAACAACATCAATATCAATATCATCATCATCATCATCCAACCATAGAGAGAACTATGGCTCTGAAATCTTCAGATGGGTTGTACTACTAGGAATGTACATTCTCAACTATTTCACCCTTACATGCAAAGACAAATAATCATGGTAGTTTCTCCCTGCTGTGGGAGAGAATATTTCTCCACTGTACTCTCTCCATATTCAAACATCCCAAAGTATGTGGAGGAATTATTTTCTGGAAAGAAATGCATGGGTCAAGATCCTGCATTGGGAAAGTTACATCTGTCACATTGCTACATCTGCCTAGCTACATCTCCCAGTGCTAGCCCCCCAAAACCCACCTTGTAAACAGTACAGCCCCTCCCCAACATGGCCATTTCTGTCTTGTTGGAGAGTGGGGTGATGAGCAAGTATGCATCCGGCTATTTTCCTGGATGAGCTGCGACAAGCATGTGCAGAGACTCTACTTCACTCTATACTGACCAACAGCCAGAGGGGCTGGTTGCTTCCTCATCAGTGGGAAAGTAAATCAGTGCTGGGCCTTAGTCCAAACACTGAATGATCTATCCAAGATACTGAACTCTATCCCCAAAATATGTTCCGCACCATAAATGCTTCCTTTAAAGTTCAGAGTAAAACCCTGAGTGGATTCACCTTCCCACTGACAGAAAGCTACTGGTTGCCACTGATAGGAACATCTTTCCAACATTTCAGACATGAGTCCTTCCCAACTCTAGCTTGAAACATTAGGAATTGAGCTGGAGTCCTTTGCATGTAGACATATACAGGTTGAATTTCCCTTATCAGGAATTCCAAAATCCAAAAATACTCCAAAATCCAAAACTGAACATACAGGTGGCTGGGATAGTGATACCTTTGGTTTATGATGGTTCAAAGTACACAAATGTTGTTTCATGCACAAAATTATTAAAAACATTGTGTATAAAATTACTTTCAGGCTATGTGTATATGAAAAAAAATGAGTTAAACTGCATATGGGGAAAATGTGTATATGGAGTATATATATATAAAAAAAATCCGCAATACGGAACGCTTCTGGTCCCAAGCATTTTGGATAAGAGAGACTCAACCTGTACTCCTGAACCAGTAATGTTTCAAGCAGGAATATTTCCCAGCCCATGCTGAAGACACTAAGTAAGGACTGAGCTGAAGTCTTTCCAATGTAATCCTGTACTCTGATCTACAACCTCTCCCTGCAATCTTGCCAAAGACAGTAGTCTGACAGGTTCAAACATTGTTGTATCAGCAGTGCCAGAATCAGTTTAGGTGCAAACATAAACAGCATCTGTAACATATTGATTTTTCCCAAGCTGCCATCTCCAGAGATGGGGGGGGGATTCCTACCCCCCCCCCCCAGATTCTGGGAGTGATCTTCAGGGGAAGGCTTTCTCTCGGCCCCACCACAAGAACCGGCTCACCTGTTGAGGACTTGAGAGAGAGCCTTCTCAGTGGCTGCTCCCACCCTCTGGAGCTCCTTTCCATGGGAGGCTAGGTTGCTGCCCTCCCTATTTTCCTTTTGCCGGCAGGCAAAGACGTTTTTATGTTTATGCAAGCAGGCTTTTAATATGCAGCTGGGCTTATGGAGGCTTTTTACTGGGGTGTGTTTTTTATTTTCATTTTGTTTATTTTTATCTTTTAACATTTTAAATGTTTAATGTTTTATGTAATTGTAGACGTTTATATTGTGATGGTTTTGTTTTAAATTGTATTTTATGTTACTTTTTGTGAGCCGGCTTGGGTCCCATTCTGGGAGAAAAGTGGCATATAAATTAATTAAATAAATAATAAAATAAAATAAATGGTAGTCCAAAAAGTAACTTTCTCAAGCTTTCTCAATCATCTGCTACCATGTTGGGTAGGCATGTCCATCTGAAAGCTTACAAAAATTGTCTGCCATACTTAAATAGGTCTGTGCAGAAACCCAAAAACTGATGTTGCCCAGTCCAGCTCTTTTTTTAAGCCTTAGCAATATGAAAGTGTGTCTGGGGTTAATTTTAAAACAGACATTGAAACAGTCATTTCTTTGAGGACTCAGAGATCCCTGCTTCATGAAAATGACAGGTGGAAAACAGCACTTGAAACCTGCTTGAGAGGGCCCCTTCCCTCCCAAGACTCATGGGAGCTGTCAGCCTCTCTAAAATGTTGCATTTTCATTTTGTACATTAGTCATTCAAATATTTCTTGTTCATGGCTTCCCCCCCCCCATTCCCTGCATGAAGAAAACAAGGATATCAGGAAAAGGCTAGGCAAGAGTCTGGAGGCATGCACTAACCACAAAATTTATTTTGACCCCAGTTTGCTGCTTCCAAATATCGTCTGATTTGGCTAGGTCCAATTCAGAGGCCATCCAGTTTGATTCATGACTAAATAAAAATGTGGAAATCTGAAGGTTGTGCCTCCTATTAATCACCCCTGAAAAACAAAAATGTACACATTTGTGAAAACAGTGTATACTTTATGAACAAGATCCATTCAATCTCTGACAGTGGAGTTGTCTAAATGGTGACAATATTCCTCACAGAATGTAAAGAGAATACGATCTGTCCCAATGAAATACCACATCTAATCACCATATTGTGAAGGAGGCCAAAATGCCATATACTCCAAGGGAAAATCCTTCGCAGCAAATTGAAGTAAGTAAAAATGCAAGTAATTCACTTGTGGCCACCATCTTAATTCGCAGGCATGCCCATTTGCACAGCAAACATGGATAGCTTTGCATGCCTACAATCTGCCAAAAAAAATGGTTAAAGACAAATAGTAGCTGCTGTGAATTCCCATTACTGCGGACCAATCCACTTTTTTTGCCTCATATAGACAAGCCCAGTTTATTGATGTTGTCAGCTGGGGCAGAGACTGCTCCTCTTTCTTTGTTTCTCTCCTAGATGTACATTGATAAATTAAGGGAAAGGATGTACAAAAATGTGTATATTAGGTAAATATTCACATAAAAAATTGTGAAAGTTCAGACAGACTTTTTTTTTAAGAAGTCTATTTTTTAAAATATAACTCCAACCCCAGATTACCAGAGCTAACAAACATTTCAACAGAGCTGGTTTATTTAATTGTTCTTTCCTTCATTGTTCAAAGTTCATCTTATAGTAATACCTATGTTCGGCGGAGCAAACACAGGCAAAATATTTATTTATTTATTTATTGTATCTGGATGAGCCCATAATATTTTTTTTAACGGATCCAAAAACAAGCTGGTAAAATGAAATGAGCAAAATCTAAATTGACAGGTTTGTCCATATCTAGTGAGGAGTTTCCTGTGGCTGTTCTGCTTGTGTTAGAAGAAGATAATACAATGTTTTATCTAACTGTAACTTTCTGACTGATGTGTGTCAGAAGGTGACTTTTAAACCCCCAAATCCCCAGCAAAACAAGGCACATAATGCAGTTCCTTGCACCAGAAGCTTTTAGATCTGATAATTCAGCAACATAACCTGAAGAGCAGGAAAAATCTGTTTACTTTAATTCTAGCTACAAAGTGTATAGAGGAATGAACTGAGCAAATAAGTTCACTCCTTTGAGCTGAAAAAGGAAGCTAGACAATGTTTTTAGATCCTTCAACTTTGCTCAAGAGGGTCTGAGCACAACTATAAAATTTCTGGGGTCAAATTTCATGCCTACATTATCCTCACGAGGAATGCAGAAAAAAAATATACAGGGGTAGCCATGTTGGCTGTACAACAAACTGAAAGAAAATCCAAAATCCACGAAAGAGCGATATCTTTATTGGCCAACCAAAATGTACAAAACACATCAGAGAGAGGGGCTCCATTGAAGAGCTTTGAAGCCTGTAGAAACTGCTCAGTCATTTGCTAGAGTCTTGCAGAAACACACAGCACACTGTGAGTTTGCTGATAAAAAGGAAAAAAAGTCAATTCTCACTAAAGTCAAGTTCTCACTAAAGTTAAAACACTTGGAGAAATAATCCAGCTAGTACAGGCCTTCACAAAGCCTTAAAGATGGCAAAGCAATCTGAGATGATTAAAAAAAAAAAAAGGCAATAGACAACTTGGGAGTCAGCAGGAGCCTCTGCATGCTACACAAGTATAGCACTATGATTCCATTTTAACTGCAATGGCTACTTTCTATAGAATCCTGGAATTTGTAGTTTCATGAAGCAGCAAAATTTAGAATTTTCACGCACACATACCACGCAGGATTACCTAAACTACTAAGTATTCCAACAGTATTGACTTATTTAATTGTTGTTCCTTTTATTGTTCAAAATCCATATTATAGTAAAACCTTTATTAAACCTTAAAAGGCAAAATTATCTGTGCACACTTTCAAAACTATAGGTTTATTCATCAGGCAAATAAAAAGCATGCAGAGGAACAGAAGGGAGTGATGATATTATAATCATGCAGGCCTTATCTACGTGAGCTGTTTACCCCATTCTGCCCCTGTCTAAGAACATTGCAGTCTAAACGATGCAGGGCATTTGCCCCATTCTGCCCCCGGGAAGTCCTTATGACCCCAGGGGCAGAAATGGGGCTCAGATGGGAGCAAGTTGGGGTAAGACCCAATATAGCAGTTTAAAAAAATACCCAGTTTACTCCATTTCTTCTGAGAGGAAATGGCTTGGGCCCTGCAATAGCCTGTCCCTGCAGGCCAGCCCGTCACTCTAGCTGCCTGTCGCCCTTACACTTCTGGGTCCAGGCAGCAGACCTGCAGCATGTGACCAAGGCTGGTCATATGCAGGGGGCCTTGTCACATGGTGCTGCTACCAGCTGGAATATGCCAAACCTTCTGAGCCTTCAATAATTGGTGATATTTAATAATTTGACCTTAGTGCAGTATTCCACGTATGCTGCAGTAGACCAGGGACCCCTGAAAATCCCAAAAGACACTTGCTGGAAAAAGCCAAGTCATGCACTTCTTTAGGGGGAGGCCTTAAAAATTTCCAGATCTTAAGGTAAAACAAAGGTCATGCCAGACCAAAGGAAATGTTTCCTGAAGACACCTGGTGTCAGACAATGATCCCATCATCCATAGCTAAAGGTAATCATTGGAGATTATCAGATGGAAACAAAAAAAGTGTTCCCATCCCACAATCTCCTTTCCCGCCCCTCTCCCTCCCCTGTCCCGGCACAAGAATGAAAACTTTCACACTTACCTGAATCGTTCTTGTGTCGGGAAGTCCAGGAAGTGAAAGGAGCTCTAGAACTCCTTTCACTTTCTTGTTTGTAATCCCGGCTTCTGCTCTCACGAGAAGGAGAGCCGGGATTTAAAGGGACAGGCCGGGAACAATGGGGGGATCAAGGGACAATTGGGGGAGGGCGATTGGGCTGGCAATCAGGGTGCAGGGAGGGCTGGCGATCGTGTGGAGGGCTGACGATCAGGGGGTAGAGGGCTGGCAATTGGGGGGTGGAGGGCTGGTGATCGTGGGTGGAGGGCTGGCAATCTGGGGTAGAGGGCTGGTGATCAGGGGGTGGAGGGCTGGTGATCGGGGGTGGAGGGCTGGCAATCGGGGGTAGAGGGCTGGCGATCAGGGGGGCTAGCAATTGGGGGGGTGGAGGGCTGGCGATCAGGGGGTGGAGGGCTGGCAATAGGGGGATGGAGGGCTGATGATCAGCGGTGGAGGGCTGGTGATTGGGGGGGTGGAGGGATGGCGATCAGGGGATGGAGGGATGGCAATCGGGGTGCAGGAAGGGCTGGCAATCGGGGGGTGGAGGGCTGGTGTGCAGGGAGGGGTGATCTGGGCGGCAGCAGCAGGGGTTTAAAAAAGTGTTTTTACACTCTGGACCTCCCACTAATGCTGGCATCCCGCCAGCATAATGGGCACCTTTTCACATGCCCGCCATTCCATTATAGAAACAGAATGACGGATCTATTAACGGCTTAAGCTGTGAATGAAAAAAAAAACGGGGGCAGCACTGGAGCAGAATGAGAGCAGAACGGGCAGGGAGAACGTCGTGTGAAAGGGAATCCTTTCCCAATACTCTGGTGTCCCTGTTCCGCTTTATTTGCCACATCTGATAATCTCCATTGTCTGTAATTAAAACCTTTCCTGGACCCTGAACTTGCAATCAAGGAGGCAGCTCATGCTATTCAGTTCAACCGAATGGTTCATTATAAGACAGTTAAATTATCCAGAGAACCATTATTTAATCATGGGACTCTCCTGGAAAGCATTGTTTCTCACGCAAAATCATATCCCCTCTGGACTAGGACATGGAGCAATGGGTTCAAACTACAGGAAAAGAGATTCCACCTAAACATTATGAAGAACTTCCTGATAGTAGGAGCTGTTCAGAAGTGGAATACACTGCCTCATAGTGTGGTGGTATCTCCTTCTTTGGAGGTTTTTAAGCAGAGGCTGGATGGCCATCTGTCGGGAATGATTTGATTGTGTATTCCTGCATGGCAGGGGGTTGGATTGGATGGCCCTTGAGGTCTCTCCCAACTCTATGATTCTATGATCCCATTAGTGTCCGAAATTAATATTGGGAATATTTAATCAGCTCAAATATGGCAGTGAGAGGCTAGGTAATGGCAGGATCTTTTGACCTATGTATACCGGTAGTAGCAGAGGATACTCCAAGCCAAAGCGTACAATAAAATGATCTTTATTGGAAACTAATAGTAACAGCATTCATGCAAACACTCAGGCTTCAGGCAATTGCACAAGGCTATTGAAGATATTAGAAAGTATTTGGATAGAGGAATAGAGTAAGGGGATTGTGGGTTATACTATACTGATCCTATAGAGATGAGATCATGAATTAAACCAACAGGAGGGAGGTCTGGAAGACAAAATGGTGACATGAACTGACATGTAGTTGAAAAGCAGGGGGTTCGTGCACACACGGGTGGTGTTTTAGGGTGATATTTATATGTAATAATTCCCCTAAAGGGATGGGATTTTGAGTGGAATACAATGTTTCTTAGAGAATCCCAGGACTAGACAAAGGGTGATCTGGAAGAATTAACGATTGTTAATGGTCAATGTGTTTAGAACTGAATAGGAGCAGGCAAGGTCTATTGTTGGAGGGGAGGGGAAAGGAAGAACCCATTTTCCAAGCATCAAAGACTCTGTCATCATTGAGTGGATGACTCATCTCCAGGTGTTAACTCTGACCTGAGTATTTGTTTGGGAAATTTCCAAAGGCCCCTCCCTTGATTATACATGACTCCAACCTTGGTGTCTGGGATCCCTGGTATACCTGCTAACCAACGTGGAAGGCCACATCAATCCAAATTATTAAATATTATCAATCATGCAATATTCAAAGATGGGGGCTATCAGGGTAGGTAACAGCTGTGAGAAAGTCCAGAGTGGATCTTCCAGCATTTTCATTTTTACTGTAAAGCAACTGTGAGGCTCTGGTTTTGACTGGGCATGCTGCCCTTTCCACTGCTTCATTTTCCAAGTCTAAATTTCTTTCCCCTGAAGCTGATGTTACCTCTGCAACAGAAGGAACACAGGTTGTTTTATTTTCCAATGCAGAGCTAATAACAGCTCCCAGAGTGATTTTGCTCAGGAAAATGCCGTAGGTAAAAGGGTCCAGTGTCAACTTGCCAGTCAAGTTGGAACCCACAGTGCCTGCTTTAAAGTAAAAAAAAAAAAAAAGAAAAGAAAAGAAAAAGAAAGAAAAGAAAATGTCAGTTGATCTGATTATGGATTTCTTGCATTGCATGCCGTGTGCCTCTTATAAACTTACTGGTACAGCTAAAGTCTGCTTTCCCATGCAATTGGAGGCCAATTTCCTCCAATAAATGTAGTCACAGTACAATATATGTAATGGTCCTAGGTCACAGAGACATGTTGTTTGCTCAGATTAGTTGTACCAAGCTCTAGCAAGAAAGGGTTGCACAATGGTCACACTGACATCCGAAACTGATTTTCTTTTGAGCCATTCTAAAGAAAGAGGGATCAGTAGATGATGAAACTGGGAAAGAAGGCAGAACATTTGCTGGAAGCCAGCAAAGGGAGCATTGTATTGAACTTACACATTTTTGCAAAGCCATTTATTTTGGGAAATGGACACAGCCCAGGAACTGGAGAATGTACATGTACACCATGTAGTAGAAATGTAGTTATCTCTCTTGATATGGCTTTTGCAGCCCTGCCCGCAATGCTTGGAGCACCACTGTTCTGTTCTGAGCATGTCAGTCACTAGCAGGTTCGAAGCACAAGTAATAAAAGTGGTAAGTTTAAACTGATTTACACAAGAAGGTTAAAAGGCTAAGTATATATGAGCTGGAAAAGCAATAAGTAATACATAATAGAGCATGGAAATATGATTGTAGGTGAAAAGGGACATCTCTTGATTGGTACCAGAAGATGAAGGAATATGTTTACTTAGGGAAATTGTGATCTAAGATGGAAACAAAATAAACTACTTAAGTTAAGGTAAATACAGACATACCTCAGTTAACAAAGCCTCTGACAAAGAAGTTCCTTTTTACAAAATCTTTTTATGCCTGCCCAGCCCCCCTTTTTTCCTTATCCTCTGTCCAGTTGTATGTTTTTTTAATAGCATCACCATTGGGAGGATGATAAAGAAGGGCTAGAGAAAGACAAACTTTTGGTATCAGGTTTCAGCAGTGAGTCTGAATTAAAGAATGCAATAAAATCTTGAGCTGGGAGAGATCAGGATTTTACTTTAGCTGGTCCTACAGTAGCTGGATTTGCCTGCCTACAATAGGTAAGTCAAACAGCAGCTGCCTTCAGAATCCCTTAATAAGCCGAAGTGAACAGTAAAAAATAGAGAAAAGGGGAAAGCAGATTAGCCTGGCATATCAGCTACCCCCAGCATGGTGTGCGTGTGTGTGTTTAAAATTAGGTTTGTAAATCCACCACACTGGAAATGAAAAGAAAAGTAGAGGCTAGTGAAATAAAAAAATAATCCCTGGATGCATTTTGGAAGAAGCCTTCAAGTGGACTCTAGAAGGTTCAGAATGCTTTTGTTTGCTTATGAAAAATTTAGCTGTCCTAGTTGTTTCATTTCACATCTGCAAATTGTTAAATCTTGGAGAAAGAGCTTGCTGAAACAAGTTGAACTGATCTTCTTTGTTGTGGTGTAGGAACCTGTCTGTATTCTTTCCAGGTTATTCTGTCTCTGGTACCAAATTTTCTTTTAAAGAAGTAATGCCCAGGAACACATCTACTTTAATAACTGAGATATACCTGTATAATGCAATATTTTGAGTGTCATTGTTAGATCTTGGTACAACTTACCAAGGCAAGCAATAAGGCCAAGGTACTATTTAACACTGGTGCATTATAAAGCTCTTCCTTCATATTTACATGGAGATCCAAAGTGGAGATAAATGCCACCTGGCTGGTAGCATGATGAAACATAGCCAGGGAGAAAACCATTGCACAAGAGGTACTGAATACCTCTTTGTACAATACCCTCACCAAAAGTACTTATACGAATGTAACCTCCAGCTACAGAAGTTTATGCCACCAACAGGATTCCAGCCTAGTTCTTCAATGATAATAGACGATTAGATACATTGTTGTATAGTTACATTTATTGTAGGGAATTGGCTTCAATTTGTTGGAATGATGCACAATATAAATCTTAAAGAAAGCTTGGAAGCATTAATGTTATTCCTAACAGGTTAATATTCTTTCCAGCTTTTCTTCACAAACGAAGATTCAGGAAGAACTCATCCCACACTTTCTGTAAGCACGCTGATGACTAAAAAGGCCAGTCCAAGATAAACAAGGCCGGTTGCAGAAATCACAACAAATGTTCATTCATTAGCATTAAGTGTTTTCATGAAAACCATAAAATCAATCGATTGCATTAAACATAACTAATGTCATTTTTATTTTATTTTTAATTGCTTTAAAATAGCCAGAAAAGCCTAATTCCCCTCTCCAGAAAATTATGGCCAAAAGTAACAAATTAAAGTAATGTGAAACACTAATTGTTACTGAGACAATTAATGTTATACCATTTAACATTTAAAATAACTTGAAATTGCTGTTTGAAAAATTAATGAATTGGGGGCAGCCAATTCATTTTAAAACTAATTTTAAAAAATGAATTCATTTTAAGCAAATTATTACCAGGCTCTGAGTCTTAACTGACCTCCCTGTTTTGTGCAGTGTTTGGGTTTTAAAGGTAGGAGTGTTGGAAGGAAAGATCAGTTGAGAGCATTAGCAAATCTAGGAACAGGAGGCAGAACTTCAAATGCAACTGAATTGTGTTTAGTGAGATGAAGCAGGAGAGAGAGAATGAGCAATGAGGGCACTTGCACAAGGCTTTCTAGCTGTGGCCTGGCTCTCGCTAAAGCTATTAGCCTCTCTTGCTTTCACAATGCAATATGCAAGCTTCACACATACAAGTAATGAAACTGTAGGCAATTACCTCTCCCTAAGGCACTGTTAGGGAGAGTCTGTTCAGCTTCTGGAATGTTTACCTCTAACCAAACTATGCATTAAGTACGTTCCGCTCTGCCTTTCCTTTTTCCACTCCAGTCCTAAATAAGATTATGTGGAAGCAGGTATCAAGTGAATTTACTTCTACATAATCTGTTTAGGTCAGGGCAGATTTGTTCAAATGTTTGCTTGCTGGTGTGTACATCTACCATAGATTTATAGATGGCTTTTGATACGACTCTGTAATGTGATTCAGCATGTATCCCTCCTGAGTCAAACCAATGGGCCCATCCAGTGCATACATCCTTATCTAAGGGTATATCTACACTAGCCAGGGTACTCTGGCTCCCCACCAGCATATCCTGACTTTGAAACTGCCTGCTCCCCCCCACCCATTACCTGGAGAAAAACAGATTCCAAACAGGATGCCAGCCTGTTGCTACTTGCTGCTGCAGCCATTTTCTCTGTTGACACGGAAGCCAGGAAGAGGTCGCACAACCTGTGACTGCAAGCCCCCTGCGTGTGACCAGGCTGTTCACATGCTGCAGGACCCCTGCGTGGCTTCCAGGAAAGCCAGAGAGCTGGTGGCAGCAGCAAGGGATGGTGTGTTGGGACAGGCTCCCACTAGCCCATGAGGCCTGATCCAGTAGTACCAGATTAACAGGGATTTTTCCTATAGCAGTTTATCGGTCCCTATCCGAAGTGTTAAACTGCCAGTACTGCAAACCACAATGTTGTAAGTTCGATCCTGCAGAGCACCAGGTTGACTCAGCTTTCCATCCTTCCATAGGGTGGTAAAATGAGTACCCAGCTTGTTGGGGGTAATTAGATAACACAGTGTAAACCACTTAGAGAGTGCCTGATATCTTAGAGAGAGCACTATAAAACAGTATAGAAATGTAAGTGCTATTGTTATCCCAGCTTGCCCCCATTCCAGCCCCATATCTGTCCTGGGGGTGTTAAGAACTGCCCAGGGGCAGATTGGTGTAAATGCCCTGTGTAGTTTGGACTGCAGGGGTCTGGACCTGAGTCAAGCCTGTGTAGATAAGCCCTTTGATATAAGTGTGTGTGTGTGTGTGAGAGAGAGAGAGAGAGAGAGAGAGAGAACTTGTGTCTCATGTTAACTTATGATGGCCCCATGAATTTCACAGGCAAGGAATAATCAGATGTGGTTAGCTTTCCTGGTTAGCTTCCAAGATCAGATGGGATCTGGTGCCTTTAAGATATTTAGGCCCTGATGAAACCTTACATACTGTATAACCAAAGATAACAAAAACATTTCTTTAGAGCAGCCCCAAGGAATAGAGATGGAAAATCAAAAAGGATGCAAGCAGAATGAAGTTGCCACCTTTTGGATCCACCAGTAAAGCCCACTGCTTTGAGGATTATAACATAGGAGTCTATCTGGCTTTTCTTGGCAAACGAAGATTCAGGAAGGACACATCCCGCGCTTTCTGCAAGCGTGCTGATGACTAAAAAGGCCAATCCGAGATAAACAAGTCCGGTTGCAAAAAGCACAGCAGAAGGTCTCCTTGGGTGATGTTTCCGGGTTGTGATTCTTTCTGCGTTGTCGTTTCTCTTCGAGACTTGTTCGGCATGAGTTCTCAAATAAGGCTGCAGCATTGTGGATAGTGCGTCTCCATGCCTCCCGATGTGAGGCCAGGGCAGACCACTGTTGGTGATCAATTTGGCTGAGCCTGAGGTGTTGTTTCAGGGAGTCTTTGTATCGCTTTTTTGAAGCGCCCCTCTTATGCGGACACATGGCGAGTTCACCGTAGAGTACTATTTTTGGGAGGCGATGGTCCTCCATCCTAGAAACGTGCCCTGCCCAGCGCATTTGCATTCTCAATATCATGGCCTCAATACTGGTGATCCCTGCTTGCTCAAGGACAGCAACATTCGTCACATAGTCAGTCCAGTGTATATTTAGGATTGTGCGTAGACAGTGCTGATGAAAGCGCTCGAGGAGTCGTAGGTGGTGGCGATAGGTGACCCATGTTTCAGATCCATAAAGGAGAATAGACAGTACAATGGCTCTATACACACTGATTTTTGTGCTTTGCCTCAGGTGTTTATTGCTCCAGACTCTTTTGTAAAGTCTTCCAAATGCACTATATGCCTTTGCTAATCTGTGATCGATCTCTTTGTCAATCTTGGCATCTGAGGAGATGATGCTTCCCAGGTAGGTGAACTGCTGAACGGACTTGAGCACAGATTTGCCGACGGCAATGTGGGGATGGTGGTGTTCATCCTGTGGTGCAGGCTGGTAAAGAACTTCTGTTCTCTTCAGGTTGACTTCCAACCCAAACAGCTCTGCAGCTGTTGCAAAGCAGGATGTTAGGCGCTGCAGAGCTGCTTCTGTGTGGGCCACAAGGGCAGCATCATCGGCGAAGAGCAGCTCACGGACTAGATAGTTTAGAGTCTTAGTGTGAGCCCTCAGGCGGCTTAAGTTAAACAAGCTACCATCAGTACGGTAACGTATATAGATGCCGTCGTCTTCTTCAAGCTCTGCCATAGCCCTTTGGAGCATCATGCTGAAGAAGACTGTAAATAAAGTTGGTGCAAGAACACAACCTTGCTTCACTCCATTAGTTATTAGAAAGGGCTCTGAAAGAGCATCACCATATCTGACTTGACCACGCTGGCCCTTGTGTAGCAAGATAATCATTTTAAGGAATTTGGGGGGACATCCTAGACTTTCCAGGATCTGCCACAGACCTTTTCTACTTACAGTGTCGAAGGCTTTGGTGAGGTCGACAAATGTTACATAGAGACCCTTGTTCTGCTCCCTACATTTTTCTTGCAGTTGTCTAAGGGCAAATACCATGTCTGTAGTACTCCTATTGGCTCTAAAGCCACATTGGCTTTCAGGGAGAAGTTCTTCTGCAATAGCAGGAACTAATCTGTTCAGGAGTATCCTTGCAAGGATTTTTCCAGCAATAGAGAGCAGTGTTATGCCTCGATAGTTTGAGCAGTCGGATTTTGCTCCTTTTTTCTTGTACAGGGTGATGATGACTGCATCTCGGAGGTATGATGGCAGTTCCCCTTTTTCCCAGCAATTCACAAGCAATTCGTGGAATTTATCGTGGAGTGCATGACCTCCGTGTTTCCAAACTTCAGGTGGGATTCCATCAATCCCAGCTGCCTTGCCGTTTTTCATCTGCTGTATGGCCTTAAGGGTCTCTTCCAAAGTAGGAGCTATGTCCAATTCATTTTTCATCGGTTTTTGTATCATATGTTGGATAGCTGAGCCTTGGACTATTCGGTTGGCGCTAAAGAGACTTTGAAAATGTTCAGCCCATCGATTCAGGATGGAGGCTTTATCAGTAATTAATGTTTGACCATCTGTACTGTATAAGGAGCTTTGGACCTGATAAGTAGGTCCAAACACTGCTTTAAGAGCTTCATAAAATCCTCTATGATCACCCAGATCTGCACAGCGTTGTGTCTTTTCTGCTATATTGATCCACCACTTGTTCTGCATGTCTCGGAGTTTTTGTTGTAGTTTACTACATGTGAGGTGGAAAGCTGCTTTTCTTACATGGCAGGTTGGCTGGGCAAGGTATGCCTGGTGAGCAGTTCTCTTCTTTGCCAACAGCTCCTGGATCTCTTGGTTGTTTTCATCAAACCAGTCTTGATTTTTCTTGTGGCAGAACCCGAGGGATTCTTCTGCAGACTGGAGGATACTGTTTTTGATATGTTGCCAAAGCACTGTAGGAGAAGGATCTGTAGGATGGTCTTCAAGTTTCGTTTGCAGATTTGCCTGGAAGTTGTCTCTCATGGTAGCTTGTTGAAGATTGTTGACGGAGTCTCTTCTTTAAGATGCCACCCCTCTTAGGTTTGAACTTAAGATGAAGATTTAGTTTACATCTGACGAGGCGATGGTCTGTTTGGCATTCTGCACTGGGCATCACTCGGGTATGACGGACATCACGAATGTCTCCCTGACGGACTAGAACATAGTCAATGAGGTGCCAATGTTTGGATCGGGAATGCATCCAGGTTGTCTTCAAGCTATCTTTCTGCTGAAAGATTGTGTTTGTAATAGTCAGCTGTTGTTCTGCACAGAACTCTAGCAGGAGGCGTCCGTTATCATTGCAATTTCCAACACCATGCTTGCCTAAGACACCTTTCCAGGCTTCGGAGTTCTTTCCTATTCTGGCATTGAAGTCACCAAGGATAATAATTTTATCTTCTACAGGGACTTTTTGTATGAGTTGGCGTAGGTCTGTGTAGAATTTGTCTTTCTCTACAGGGTCGGCTTGCATAGTTGGGGCATATATACTGAAGAGAACAACATGGAGGTGTAAGGAAATAATGCGATCAGATTGTCCTGTTGGCAAGGTTTTGAGTTTGGAGGCAATGGAGTTTTTAATCATAAAGCCTACTCCTGAAAGATGTTTTTCGGTTTTGGGTTTGCCAGACCAGTAAAGTGTGTAGCCGGCGCCATGTTCTTTAAGGCTGCCTTCCTCATGGAAGCGAACTTCACTAAGAGCAGCGATGTCAATATTAAGTTGTGATAGTTCATGGGCTATTAGAGCAGAACGACGCTCAGGCCATCCACTATCTTCAGAGTCTTGCATGGTTCTGATGTTCCAGCATGCAAGTGTCAGTTTATTTACACCTTTGGAGGCTAGTGTGTGCCTTTGTTTCTTTGCCTTGGTTTGACCGCATCAGAAGATTCCTGTTGGCCGTGGCTAGCCAACCAGGTAGTTGGGGATGAGCTTTCGTTAGGCCACCTTTTCTAGGCCCCTCTCCATATGGAGCAAGCAGTGCTCTCCTTAAAAAAGGCTGCTTGGTCATTCAGGATGCTGCCGAACAAGACTGTCATCTCCCGGGTCAGCCTCGAGCGACCAATGTCCTGAACCGCCTGCATGCAGGGTTGGGTCTGCGGCTTCCAGTGCATCTTTACACCTGCCGTTTCGTCCCTCGCCTATTGCTACAGGGCTTTTTTGGAATTGGATTTGTCCTTCGAGCCTGTGCAATGGATTTTTCTGGTGGAGCGCAGCGTGCACAGAACTGGCCTCACCCTTTAAACCAAAGGTTCGTCTGCTGGCCTTGCAAGCATGGACAGTAGCAGCGAGGTCCTCGGGTCGTAGGTTTGATTAGAGTTTCCTTCTCTTAGATGGTTGACCTTACAGGGTTGGACAAGCACCATCTGCCCGGGTTTGGAATTAGAGTTTTCCTTCTCCTAGGACAGTTGCCACAAGGCTAGAGAGCCCATCCTGCCCTTTGACACTCTTTGTCAGACCCTTCAGTTTTGACCTGTCTGGCATGGGAGACCCTACCAGTGGCTATTATGCCACTGCCAGCATAGCTCAAAACATCATTAGGGTACGCAAGCCTCTCTCCCACGACAAGGGGGCATCAATGGAGAGGATAACATAGGAGTAAGGACATATAAATGAAGTAAGAAAATATCCCTAAGAAAATAAGCATTTTGCATCTCCCTAAGAGAATACTCATTTTGCACCTCCTAAGATTGGCAAGAGAACAAGGCATATCTTGACTTGGAAATACATTCCTGAAGCTTGCTGTGTGTTTGCATAGAAGGGGAGAGTCCTCCCAACTGATATGGAACTGGGATCAGGAAGAGAATGGCAGCGGGATTCTGAGATAATTCAGGGAAGATGACACTGACAGATTTCCATTTCTAAACACAGGACTCTCCAGTGAAAGGACATGGTGTTAATGTCAGTTGGTAACATTTTGGGTCAAAACATGAGGGGAGGCTGAATTCTTTGTGTTATACACAACTGTACATTTCCTTATACATGTACCTTTTTTTCTGTTGTGCAATGGGTTTATTCAAATCATGATTACAGAAGTAGATCTCAATAAGTATAACCATTTTGTAGGGGTTAAATCTTATTGGTAGTCCAAATAGAGTAGAACTATTGACTCAATTAGTTTTACCTACATGTTGGCATACCAGTTAGCAATCAATTGAATTTTCTAATCTAGTTGGGACAAACTAACAAAACTCCAGCCATGTAGCTACACAGTCTTGGACGGTGCCTAAATATTTGTCAGTGCCTTCATGTGCCACTTTATTCACTGTGATTGTAAAAACAACACAATGTGTATTGCACAATGGGACAATAAGATGGTACACTGGCAGATGCACAATTGGTTGCACAATGTCATTATTCAACAGAAGAATGGTGTGTACTGCAACCATCATACATTAGGCCCTTGGTATCCACTGTGGTTTGCTTCCAGGAACCCTGATGGATACCAAAATCTGTGGATGCTCAAGTCCCATTATATACAGTCCTCCCTCCACATTTGCGGCCTCCACACTTGCAGTTCCGCATATTTGCAGTTTGCTGCTCTGGGGAGGGCGGAAGTGGCGATGGGGCCTCTGAAGCCCCGTCGCCACTTTCGGGAGGATGGGGGAGGTGGGGGGAAAGCGGCAACGGGGCCTCTGAAGCTTTGTCACCACTTTTGGGAGGGCGGGGGGTGGGGGGAAAGTGGTGACGGGGCCTCTGTTATTATTCGCGGTCTTCTGAACCTAACCCCCACGAATGTGAAGGGATGGCTGTACAATGATACAGTAAAATAGTGTCACTTATATAAAATGACAAAATCAAAGTTTGTTTCTTGGAATTTTTTTTTTAATTTCAAGCAATAGAATCATAGAATCATAGAGTTGGGAAAGACCATAAGGGCCATGTAGTCCAACCTCCTGCCTGCAGGGATACACAATCAAAGCATTCTGGATAGATGGCCATCCAGCCTCTGTTTAAGAACCTCCAAAAAAGAAGAGTCCATCACACTCTGAGGCAGTGCATTTGGCTGCCGAACAGCTCTTATTGCCAGGAAGTTCTTCCTAATGTTTAGATGGTAACTCTTTTCCTGTAGTTTGAATCTATTGCTGTCCTAGTCTCTGGAGCAGCAGAAAACAAGCCTGCTCCATCCTGACATCCCTTCATATATTTAAATATAGCTATCATGTCACCTCTTAACTTTGTCTTTTCCAGACTAAACATACCCAGCTCCCTAAGCCGCTCCTCATAGGGCATGAGGGCCAACTGTACAATTATGTGAGTATAGATTTACACTACCCACATATGGTGTAGGATCTCAGCCAGAATAGCTTGCTCCTACTGTGCTGCTTCAGTCCCATGGGCAAGGATGGGCTAATGCTGATGGGAACTTCAGTACAACAACATCAGAAGGGTCAGAAGTTGCCCATCCCTGATCCAAGTTGGTCCCTAGTTCTCTGGCTTGTTTCCACCTGGTCTGCACCTTGGCTGACTCCAGTCCAAAAAGTAGGCCCTGTTAGTACTGCTGCTCCTGCAACTAACAATGCCCAAGGATCATAATGGTGATGTCTTAAGAATTTGTGGCTGGGCAACCTTTCATTTTTAGATAACATAGATTGTATTATACAACTATTTTGGATTCATGTTCCTGTAGCTCTTTTTTGTTAATCCATATTGTAAATTATTGGCAGGTTCTATCAATCCTAATGTTTATTTTGTGACTATTTAAAAAGTGATTTTGTTATGGCTTGTAACTGTTAGTGAATTATCTGTAAAAAATACTCTCTCCTATTACTTTTTTTTCTGATGATGCTGTAAGCTATTTCAAGCATGGTTTTACCATAGAAAAGTGGCATATATGAAACAGATGATGGTGGTGTTGATATCAACTTAGTTTACATAACAAACATCTCTATGTGTCTGGTGGCTAGGGCATTCTGGGAGTTGTAGTCCAAAATGAATTTTTCAAGTTTTGCTCAGAATAGTCCTGTAAATTAGCTCAGACTGAGACAGAGAGGGTGTCTGGTCCAAGGGTACCCAGTAAATCTCATGGCTCAGTGAGGGCTTGAACTGTGTTCAGCTAAGTCCCAGTCCAACACTCTAACCACTCTAAGGAGATTATCAAATGCAGGGGAATGCACCAAAAAAATCACATTCCCAACTGCGTCAAAAGATCGCTAAAAGAACAGAAAGGGAGACCTTACCAGACTCCCGTGTCCTTTTGCCATTCCAGGAGTGTAGTGCTGCCATGGACAAGGCTTCCCTTTTGTGTTGATGGGGAGAAGCCGTTAATAAAAAGGGATGCCTTAGTGACGCCTGCACTACACCCCTGGAACACTGGAGGACAACGTCATCTGGTAAGGTCACCCCTTCCTGTTCTTCCAGCAATCTTTTGATGTGGTTTTTGCCATGTCTGATCATCTCCTAAATGGAAACAAAGCCCTATGAGGAACGTCTAAGGAGGTGTGCATGTTTAGCTTGAGGAGATAAAACTGAGAGGTGATATGATAGCCATTTTAATGGGAGCCTGTTTTATGCTGCTCCGGAGACCAGAAGATGAACCAGTAGATTCAAATTAGAAGAAAAGAGATTCCACCTAAACGTTAACAAGAAATTCCTGATGGTAAAAGCTGTTTGACAGTGGAATAGGCTGACTCAGAGAGAGGTGAACCTTCCTTCCTTGGAGGTCTTTAAACAGAGATTTCAGGGCCATCTTTCAGGAGTGCTTCAGTTGTGTGTACCTGTATACCAGGAGTTTGACTAGATGGCCCTTGAAGTCCCTTCTAGCTCTGTGATTCTATGAATCTATAAAAAGGTTGTTTTTCCTAAGCACTTTTTTTTTAAAAAAAATCCTTTTTGCTCCCTGAGTATTAGTGCTGCATAAACAACACAGACTGAAAAACTGATGGAGCCTTTATCTTCACTGTGTTCTATTTCTTTCCTTCTCTGCCTTTCTGCTTCTACTGTAGACTGAAGCCAATCTATATTCAGGCATGTTCTATTTGTCCAGTTTGCCAGAAGTCCTTGGGGACAAGGAGTTGCTGAAATTTTGTTTATATTCACATTAGTAGAGGTGCATCTGGCAGCTGAGATTTGCAGCTTATGTAGCCTCAGAGGAAAGAACATCCCATTTTAGACTGAAGACTAAATAGCTTTAAAATTGTCTGAGAAGAGAATTTGAATAGAACCCCACTGACCCTTTCTTCCACCTGTTCCTCGAGCTTCTTAAAACCAGTCATTAACAGGGACAAGCAATGGGGAATATTTCCAGGAGATCTATCCATATGCAAAGCTCTTTGGATTAGGAGACCGCATGTCCAGCAGTGCCAAAATGTCTGCACAGTTTCTGGCAGTCAGAAAACAGGCTTATAAAAACTTGCTGGATGCTTCCAACCACAGTAGTAAAGTCTGGGTTTTTAAAAAGGCAAGAGCTCATTGATTTCAGAGTGTAAAAACCAAGAGCCTTCAGACTACAGAGGTCAGAATATGATGAGCTAGTCTGACCAGGCAGCCTGCATATTGGAAGTCCAGTTTCCTCTGTTCCTTGCTCCTTCCAGTGGATGGGACTCCATTCTGGTGCTTTTTTATTTTTTATTTTGTTGTTAATTTTTCAATTGTGCACATATCCAGATAAGCTAACTCCACTTATCCAGTAATACAGTAGTCAGGGTCCACATATATTTGCATGCACAAGCAATCGGGGATGGGGGGAACAGGAGCAGTCTTGGCCATATGGCCAGAAATAGTATAACATACAGGACATGAGATCAGTGTAGGACCGCCCTTTTACTCCAACACAGATTACAGTGTGGCAGGATACTCTGATCTACAATTGGACAAGCCAAGTGTGTGGCATTTATGGAGCAGTTGCAGAGTGAAGAAATCCACCATGGGTGCAGGGTTTCCCACCAGTTGTAGACAAGCCCCAAGTGTCCCGTCCTGTTGACCCCCGTCTTGCATTCAGTCATTACTGTATCTCCCACAGAAGCCATTTTTTAAAACCCAAGGCTATGTTTTGAGGCCTGGGGATCATTGGTTCCCCAGATGTTTTGGATTACAGATACAAGACTCCCTTACCATTCATCATGCTGGGTTTAAGGACTTGGATTGCAGTCCAAAACATCTGGAGTACCAAAGGTTCCCCATCCCTGTTGAAATTATGTCTGGCTTTAATGCACAGATTTTGATGCTACAGCAGATGATATCTCTCTATTACAAAGCCAAGCATTTCTAAATAGAATTGTATCAAAGTTACACCTGGGAAACCCTTAAAACAACAAACATCACATTAATTGCTTTCACAGATGGTGGGGAAGCAATCAGCCTTGTAAATACCACTGATGATAGAGATATAACATTCAAAGGGAGCCAGTAAGGAAATAATGAAATGAGATTCATCATCAAAGCAATTGGAAACACAATTAATGTGAAAAAGGACCCCAGGATGCAATGAGCACTGAAAGGGGCTTTTGACAGTGGCACAGGAGAGCAAATTAAAAATGACTATGCCAGGCAATATGAGAGAGGACAACAGCCAAAGGACTTACATCGAAGTCATATCTGCACAAGGAAGATGAGCCATGATTGACAACTGTCAGTGAAAATGTTCTCAGCAGACTGTCCATGGATGCTTTAAGAGTTCCATGTCACTTTATAATAATGAAGTCCTCCCTACCATATTGGAAGTTCTTTATGCTAATCAAATTCAACACACTTTAATTTCACAAACTGTGGGCTAAAGAAGAACTCTGCTTGGCACTTCCTAATTGTTCACTTGTCCAATGGTGAGAAGCCAAATTATCAACACTAGTATAGAGAGAGATTATCGAGAAAGACAGGCAGGCAGCTGGGCCACTGTAGCTGAATAGCAAGGAAGGCTGAATTGACCCAGTTCTAACCCTACAATGGTGCTTTTGTGGGATTTTGAGAGCAATTGAGAAAAGAGAGAGGGAGGGAGGGGGGAGAGAAGTCACTTACAGGAAACCATACTTCAGTGATTCAGCGTTAGGAAAGAAGTGACAACTTATGATGCACACATTGAATCTCCAAAATCAGTTTTGACTGAATCGTGGTGGTACTAGCACAGATGTGGGCAACTGTGGAAGGCTGGAGCTGCATTAGACCCCCCAATAGAATTTGGAGGGTGAAGACCACCTGCTAAACAAAAAACAAAAATGTTTTGTCTGTAAATGCCCTCTAAGGGCATGGGGGATTTGTGCCATGTTTATGGCCTTGACTGGGCCATTTTAGGCCTAGGAGAGGCCTTTTGTAGCAACAGGAAGCATGAATCACTTTCTGTTCATTTCCTGTTTTTTAAAGGCCTCTCTTGAGCCTAAACTGGCCATGGGGAGGGCAAAAATGCTCCTCATAAGTACTAGGGGCTATCTAGGAGAAAAGTTACCCCTAGATAGAGGACCCCGGGGACTGCAAAAATGGCCCTGGGGAGAATATGTGGTCCACAGGCTGCACTTTTCCCATCCCTGTACTAACAAGTAGTATAAAAAAATATATAGATAAAAAGTTGGGCCACAGCTTTGTTTGTGTGTGTAAAAAGAACTATATATTCCAAGTGATATTTATTCATTTATAATAATTTATTCTTTAACCCCAGCCTCTCGAGTTGGCTTACAGTAACAAACCTAAAAGCAGTAAAATAGAAGATAACAATTCACAGACATAGAAAACCATAAATTCAGTACAGAAAATAAAGTTTACCAGCAGTGATTCTCAATCTGTCGGTCCACAGGTGTTGTTGGACTACAGTTCCCAGGAGCCCTCTGAGGTCTCACTTTGACAGACAGATGGTCCTCCCAGTCATTTAGTGAGGATTACCTACATTGGCAAAATACCCTAGCTTGCCCTCATTCCAGAGCCCTGCACTCCAAACAATGAAGAGCATTTACCCCAATCTGCCCCTGGATAGTCCAAACAACCCCCAAGACAGATACAAGGCTGGAACGGGGACAAGTCGGGATAGGGCCCAATAACCCATTACAGGAAAATAGCTGGTTTACTCTAATGTACCTGGGAAAAACTTGATCAAGCCCTGCAAGTCCATAGGAGCCTGTCAGGCACGCTGCTCCTCCCTGCCACTGCCAGCTCCCTGGCTCTTCTGGCAGCCCGGCAGTGTTCCCTCCACATGTGATGAGGCTGGTCACATACAGGGGGGCTACAATCACATGTTGCCTGGCTTCTGCATTAGCGCAGGAAATGGTGGCAGCTTCAAAGATGGGCTGGCATCCTATTTGGACTCCAGCCCATTTTCTCCAGGTAATTGGGGCGGGGGGATGGGCCACCTCCACAGCCAGACAGGCAGTTGGTGTATCCTCACTACTGTAGATGAGCCCTAGGTTGAACTTCAGTTTGTTAGCTCTCATCTGTTCCATTGCTGACTCCAGGCACCTGGAGAGGTATCCACACCTACCTTTAGATCTGATGAAAATGTAGAGATGGCTGGGTATCAACTGCATCTCAATAACATTCCTCTCCAGAGTTCTAATGACCTCTTCTAGATGTTTCATGGAGCTGTTCAAAATCATGGAAGACGGACTAAAACTTTGAGGAACAGCTAGTAAGTACAAGTCATGTGGGACCAAACTGCAGCCCCTAAACCTTTTCTTTTGAACCAGCCATTCAGTTAAGAGCAGAACCCCTGAAGCCCAGTCTCTCAATCCACAACCAGCTGTCCAGAGCTATATTGTGGTCAATGCTATAGAACATACTGAGAGGTCAAGGAGAATTAGTAGGAACTGTTACTCTGCTAGAAAATGTTACATACTAGAGCAACTACAACCATTTATAGTCAGAACCCTGGCTAGAGTCAGACCACTCAGATTATGAATCTAGTCAGTGGGGGTAGATTCACTTCTATGTTGAAATACTGGCATTTTGTTTTTTCACCATTATTGGGTGCATGGAAGTAAACACTATTGGAAGTATAGTGACGCTCAGGGCCGGTTTAACCTGTCTGCCAAATCAGCATTGGCAGGGGGCCCCGAGGTCAAGAGGGGGCCCCGAGGTCAAGAGAGGGCCCCGTGTTGGCCTCCTTAATATGAAAATAATGGGATTTCTGGTTTAAAATACCATAGAGTTGCCTTGGAAGGCCTAGAAAAGGGCTAGGGAAGACACATTTTCTAGGAAGACTCTATGGTAGGTGTGCTGTTTTGTGTCCCATGGATAATGAATCCAGGGATACGGGGGTCCTACTATAATCTGAACATCCTGTACGGTGAATAGGTTAGGTTACATTGATCTGAGATAAACATATGGGGGCCCCAAAGTAAAGCATTGCAGGGGGCCCCAAAATTCCTTAAACCGGTCCTGGTGACGCTTGCACAAGTAAAGGTTGTGGCACTAGAAGCAACAGAGGGGGGGAGAAGTAATTAGTGTTCTCGCATGTGTCCTTTTTTGTATTATCTGTTCCGTTGCTTCCTTGTCTGTAAGTTGATATTGCTATGTACTGCCCCCCTTCTCTCTCTCTCTCTCTCTCTCTCTCAACTCTCTCTCTTTCTTGCAGTCATGGAAACAAAGGTAGTAGTCCCCATCTTTTCTCTCTCCCAGATACATACTTCACTCTAATAACTCCTTCTCTTCACTGAAGGCCATCTCTTGCTGCTGATTGCACACTACACAACACAACACAATTATAGCATTAGGATTCCAGTTTTAATAGCCATGGCTGCATTCTATGCAATCCTGGGATTTGTAGTGACATTTCTAATGCATTTATAATGCATCTGTAAGCATTTGTAATGCTTAGCCAGAGAGGCAATAGACCTCTCTGGATAAGCATTCTAAACATCCCTACTAAACTGTAAATCCCAGGATTCCATGGGGTAGAACCATGGCAGCTAAAGTAGAACCATACTGCTATGCTTGTGTAGTGTGTAACTGCTCCTGTTTCTATACAGCTTATCAAATCATCTCCAAAAGATCAGGAGGAAGAAACTGATGCAAACTTTTAGGGGAGAAATCACTTATCTTGTTAACCTTGCCTCTACAAATGGCACAAGGCTTTCACAGAACTTGAATGTTCTTTTTAAAAGTTAACATGTAAACATTAGCATTGACTATTTAATGTTGATGCAGGAGAGTTCTATGAATACCCTGCACTGTCAGAAACAAATGAGTTCTAGAGCAAATCAAGCCTGACCTTTCCCTAGAAGCCAAAATGACTAAACTGAGGCTATAATACTTTGGCCACATTGTAGGATGACATAACTCATTGGAAAAGATTATGGGGCTTACCACACTCCAAAGAAAAGCGGCAAGGCAGCAGGAACTTCCCATCTTCCATGCTGCCTTGCCACATGATGTCATTGTTCTTTTATTCCAGTCCCATGGGGAACCAAGATAAAACTGTATCTTTTTGCTAACTGGAAAAACCCATTAGCAAAAAGGTGCAATTTTACATTGGTCCCCCATGGGACTGGAACAAAAGAATGATGGAAGAACGATGATGTCATGCAGTAAGACAGCACCTGCTGCCCTGCTGTTTTTGTTTTTGGTTTTTTTGAAATGCAGTAAGCCACTAAAATGCTAGGAAAAGTGGGAGGCAGTAGGAAAATAGGAAGTTCACATTACAGATGGATTGATTCAATCAAGGAAGCCATGGTCCTGAATTTGCAGGGCCTGGACAGGGCTGTTGAAGACCAGGGCTTTTGGAGACCTTTCATTCATAGGGTTGCCATTATCCAAAGACACCCTGATGGCAAACAATGTCAATTTTTTAAAAAAATTAAACAAAAATGCACTGCTCATAGCTGTACAGTGTGTTATCATTTTATTTTGTTCCAGAATCTTCTAGAAATGAAAAAAAATGCTCCAACTAGACAAAAGCACCCCAAATTAGCTCCCTGATCTAATATTCAGTAGTAATAGGTAAACATTACTCTCCCCATATACATACAGGTAGTGATGTTACCAGTCCTTATATTATTCCATTAAAAATGGAGTTGGGAGAGGAGAAAACTACCAGTCATCTCATAATGTTAAGTAAGTGATAACCTTCCCAAAAAATTCAGCTAAATTTCTACCCCACATAGAAAACCAGTTAAAAATGAGAACTTGTTTTCACAGAGGAAAATAATTTGTGGAAATAGAAGAGGGAATTTAAATTCAAACTTTCTAAAAATGTTTGTGATTCCTGGACCACTTTCTGAAGAATAGAGTGGCCACTTAAGAAGATGGAAGTGAGCCATCCCTGCTATAAGAAAATAAAATATCAAAAGATAAAGTAGATTTATAAAAAAAATAGTTCCTTCTGTCCCGTTCTGGAATGTAGGTCAAGTGTGCCTTAGGGAAAAATTACAGACACCTCCTTTAAACTCCATAACCAAACTGCTTTCCATCACTAGACTAAATAGCTTTTACTCCACTAGCAAAAAGGAAACAAGAACAGCCATCTTGTTACAATTTTTTTTAATGGGAGGTTATTTTGCTATTGCCTATTGAAGCATCACCTGAATGAGCAGGAAAGTGATGGCTCCTCTTTATGCATTGGTGATGGGACCAGAGCTCAAGCCAGTGTTTCATGCAAGGTCTCTCTCTTCTTGCCAAGATGTTGTTCATGAACAGAAGAGAGTTCAGAGAAGAGCTGTAAAAATGATTAAAGGGACCGAAAGTATTGATTGATGAGGGGAAAAATTAAGAGTTTGCTTAGCTCGGCTGAACAGCAACTAAGGGGAGATTAGCAGATCACCTTCTCAAAGTGCTTGAAGGGTAAAGATGAGAAAAAAGAGGAGCAGTGAATACTGAGGGTTGGTCCAAGCCGTGAAAATGAAGACTAATGAGATTAAACTGAGCAGAAGAGAAATTTAGACTGGATATCACAGAGGGCTGGTTGGTTTTTGACTGTAAGACTGATTAGATTGTGGAGCAATTTCCCAAGAAGAAGGAGAAGGAGTGCTTAGAATGAGTTATTAAGATGAACAGTTAAGATTAGACAGAACAATCCAGGATCATAAACCACCCACCACTTGAGGACTTAATATTTGTCTCAGTAAAGATGTTCTTAGACATTGGACAAAATCCACTAGGATGTTTTCTGCAAGATTTCCTCAGGATGTTTTCTGCAAGACTTGGTATACTCTCCAACAGATATTATTGGACTGTGATATCCAGTCCAATGGAGATTATACAAAAGAACTTCCTAGTTCCTTGTTGACAATGTCATCATAATTAGTACACAGTGGGATGGCACTCATTTAGGAGAAGAGGTGTCAAATGCACTGCTCTGGCACAACGCGGCCCCATTATTTGAAAGTACTAGGAGCTTCTGTTCATACTGTTTCCCCCCAGCTAAGTTCACAAAGTCAGTGGAGGTACAGGAACTTCATTTGCTGTGTAGTCCACATGTCCAGATTCCTTGTGTTGGTCTCTCACTGTCCAAAAAAGTGGCCATCTTTCCTAGCTACTCTCCTGCATTTCCAATTTTACATTAAAGTACCCCAACAGGTGTTAGATCGGTTACCAAGAGGCATGCTCATGGTGAGCATCTCATAATCAAAAATTCAACTGGAATTCCTCAGATGCAACATGTCATATTGGACTCTATATCACCAAAAACTAAAATGAAAGTGTGGCTTAAAGTAATGGTAGATGGTGGTTCCCATTTCAGTATGGCACTAATCCAGTCCAGATCTTAGTCCAATTTTTAAAAGAGATGACCATGGTGCTGAAACCATTCTCTAAAATAGGTTCAGCACCTAGGCTATCTCCTTTATATTTCAGATAAAAATCCAGAGTGGATTCACCCACCCACCTACTGATATGGAAACTATCAGCATTACTGGCTGCTGAACAAAGATGCTCAGCCATTTTTCTGTCATCACTTATAGCAGGCAAAGGAAGGAATCCAGTCTGAGTGTCATGGATATATAAGGATAGAAAATGTGGACTGGCACATGAAACATTTATCCCTTAATCCAGCATTCTCAAAAAAAAAAGTGGGGACTTACACCAACTTCTTTGTAAGCAGAGTTGCATGGCTGTTTGCTAGGAAATAGTTATCAGTACTCTAAAACCAATACAGAACTCAGCATTTTGAAATTTTCAGCTGAACATTTTAAAACACAAGTTTCTAGCCCTTAGGTCTTTGGTAATAAGCTTGAAAATATACTCATTACACAGCCTTTGGTCTCTTCCATGCTGTTAGGAGGAACAAAATTAATTATGCAAAATAAGCAGATGCAGGTATGCCTAATTTGCAATATTTAGATTGCAGGATCTGCATTTTCTTTTCTTTTGTTAACACAAACTTTAGATTATCTTAGTGCAAAATTTGCATTTCTTTTTACACAAGATACAAACAATTCTGGGTACAAGGAGCCTTATTTGAAATGCAGGTATAGCTAAACATTCACTCTGGAGCATCCAAAGAGTTTTCAGGTACTGTAAGGAGACACTTGTTACTTCAGTGTGCCACCAAGAAAAGAATAGGAGAACAATAAGTGAGAGAGAATCAACCTCTCAGATTGGAAAACCAGCTGGAACTATCCATCCTATATGAAGTGCTTTTGTGCTTAACATTGTCCTTATATTTCAGTACTGTACATAGAAAGGAAGGCCCTGGACAAAGGAGAAAGGATGTGCAGGTGTGATAATCAGATCTACTTTGCCTGGCATTCGAACACATTGTACACTAAAGAAGCAGAACAACACTTACTCTTCACAAGTATACTTCATTATGTCCTTCCTTTCCAACTAACCTTCCTTTCCAATGAACAATGCTTCCTACTGAAGAGCATATAAAACTGTAAAGATATTTTCATGATCATAAGAATTTTTCTAGGGCAGTATAGTGATGGCTACCAAAAAAATAAAAAAATAAAACCTATACAGAACAGAGAAGATAGAAGTTTTGGGTCCCCCAAAAGTATGTTAGGGCAGATGTTTTCTCTTTCGCTTATTGTAGCATTCCCATTTTCACCCAGAAAGGACATACGAAACCAATATTTCAGGTGATAGTGGTTGTTATGAGGCAAACTACTGATCTTTGAGAGAGTGGAACAGGGTGCTAAAATGTACCTGTCTCAGGTGTCTGGGCCACCATGTATAATAGTTCAGTTCAATAATAATAATAATAATTCAGTTCAATAATAATAATAATAATAATAATATTTATACCCTGCCCCTCTGCTAAAAACAATTGGGGTGGCTTCCAACAATTAAAACATTATGATAATGACTAAAAACACCACCCCCACCCACCCCCATAAAAAGACATTAAACACTATAAAATTAAAACCATCTAACTAAAAACACATTAAAAACAAATATATACATGATTTTAAAAAAGCAGGAGACGCAGCTTCCTGAGGCCGGGATCTAATCAGGAAAGGGCTGCCGAAAGAAATCCGTCTTTCGTGCTTTTTTAAAGCTACTCAAGCTTGTCAGCTGATGGATCTCGTTTGGCAGGCCATTCCATAAATTGGGGGTGATTACCAAAAAGGCCCTCTGGGGGGTTCGTTTACATGGGCAAATATTCCCCTAAATAGCTCATTGCAAAGATAGCTCATTGTTCCCACAGATCGCACCACAGCATCGTCTCATTCAGAAGGGGGGAAGGTAAAACACCCAAATATAGCATGGCAAGGGATGTCGCTACTTTTGCCGGTATATTTGCAAAGTAGTGCATTATTGCTAGTGTAAACAACCATTCCACTAAGGGCTGCAGCAGAGCTGCACTGTGATTGGTTGTTATGATGAAGGGGTGGGCTTAAAAGAGGGGTAGTGAGGGAGGGAGATTCAGTAGCGATCAGTAAACTTTGAAAAATCTTCTCTGCTATTTTGCAAGTCTGTGAACCCTGACTAAACAAATCATGCTGAAAAAACTTGTGATAGGTTCACCTTAGGATCCACGGCATGGGCAGCAAAGTCTTTCAGCAGAGATGCCAGGGCAGATGGGGAGATTGCTTTGTCTCTGCTTCGGGGAGTGACTGAGTTCATTTACAGGCAGATTTAGAGAGATACAGAGACAGAGCCACTTCTTTGATCTTCCCCCCTGATATTTTGGCAGTCTGTGAGTCTTTCTTTACATGCACCAAGTGCAAGCTGGTAGCCCTCTTGGAGGAGGAAGTACAGCAGCTGGAGACACGGGTAGCTACACTTCAACAGATTCGCGAGCAAGAGGTTTTCCTGGACAGAACAGAACGAACAGTCTTGGATGGGGACCGCACAGAGGAAGTGGCTGTGGAGGAGAGGGTCACTTCACAGACACAGGAAGTACACAGCTGGAGGAATGTCACACACAGAACAAGAAAATCCAGGGATTCTTCCAGCAGCTTGCAGCTACAGAATCGATTCGAAGCCCTTTCCCTTATCAAGGACAACGAGGAAGAACAGCATGGACAGACTTCAGGGGTAGAGCAGGGGACCTTGAGAGGACCACCGCAAGGAACAGCAGCTGCGAAGCCTCAGCGGAGGCGTGTGGTGGTGGTGGGGGACTCCTTGCTGCTGGGTACAGAAGCAGTGGTATGTGGGCCTGACAAGATGACTTGGGAGGTGTGTTGTCTCCCTGGGGCAAAGATCTGTGATGTGACCGAGAGGCTTACAAGACTCGTCAAGCCTACGGATCATTACCCCTTCCTTTTGGTCCATGTGGGAACCAATGATACTGCAAGGCACAGCTTTCCCAAGATCAGAAGAGATTATGAGGCCCTAGGGAGGAAGCTGAAAGAAATGGATGCACAGGTGGTCATCTCGTCTCTTCTGCCAGTTGAAGGGCATGGTCCAAGAAGGGAGAGGAAAATAGCCGACGTAAACAACTGGCTCCGTAGATGGTGTCGCCGAGAACAAATTGGATTCTTGGATCATGGACTGCGCTTCCATGTGGGGGGACTTCTGGCAAGAGATGGGGTGCATCTTACAACAGTTGGAAGAAACATTTTTGCCAACAGTCTCAAGAATTTGATCAGGAAGGCTTTAAACTGAGTCAAATGGGGGAGGAAGACAGTATTCTGGAAGGCAAAAGGGCTGGAGAAAATAGTCAAACTGTCATAGAGGGAACAAGGCAAACAGCGCAAGGACCCAACAGTGGGAGGCAAAAAAACTTGCACAGGGAGCAAGTAAAGGGAACACATGGTCTCAGATGTCTCTACACTGATGCACAGAGCATGGGAAATAAGCAAGATGAACTTGAACTCCTTACACTACAAAACAAATATGATATAATAGGCATTACTGAAACCTGGTGGGACGAGTCTCATGATTGGAATGTAGGGATAGAGGGGTATAACCTTTATAGGAGAAACAGGCCAAACAGGAAAGGAGGAGGAATAGCATTATATGTCAGGGATATTTACACCAGTGAAGAGATCCATGACATCAGTACTGGAAGCCAGGTGGAGAGCATCTGGATAAAAATTAAAGGGGAGGGAAACAACAGGGATGTTATTGTGGGACTCTACTACAGACCCCTAAATCAGACGGAGGAATTGGATGTTGCCTTTCTAGAACAGATGAACACACATGCAGAAAGGAGAGATGTAGTAGTGATGGGTGACTTCAACTATCCTGATATTTGCTGGCAATCTAACTCAGCCAAAACTACAAGGTCTAGCAAATTCCTTACATGCCTGGAAGACAATTTCATGGTCCAAAAGGTGGAAGAGGCAACAAGGGGGTCAGCTATTTTAGATCTGATCCTAACCAACAGAGACGACCTGGTTAATGGGGTGCAAGTGGTGGGATCCTTAGGTGAGAGTGAGCATGTTCTCCTGGAGTTTGTTATACAATGGAAAGGAGAAGCCAGGCATAGTCAGACACGCATTCTTGACTTTAGGAGAGCTGATTTCAATAAACTCAGGGAAATACTGGGGGTGATCCCATGGTCAGGAATACTAAAAGAGAAGAGACTTCAAGATGGATGGGACTTTCTCAAAAGGGAGATACTGAAGGCACAATTTCAAACAGTACCATTGAGGAAGAAAAATGGGAGGTGTCTCAAGAAACCAGGATGGATGACTTAAGAACTTTCAATGGAGCTAAGTTTTAAACGGAACATGTATAGGAAATGGAAAAGGGGGGAAATCACCAAAGAAGAATTCAAACAGATAGCGAAAACGTGTAGGAGTAAAGTCAGAAAAGCTAAAGCGCAGAATGAGCTCATGCTTGCTAGGGAGGTTAAGAACAATAAAAAGGGGTTTTTGGGGTATGTCCGCAGCAAAAGGAGGAAGAAGGAAATGATAGGGCCGCTACGCGGAGAAGATGGCAAAATGCTAACAGGGGACAGAGAAAAGGCAGAATTACTCAACACCTTCTTTGCCTCAGTGTTTTCAGAAAAGGAAAAGGAGGACCAACCTGAGGAGAATGGAACAGAGGACACAATAGGGGAAATCCAGCTCAAAATAAGTAAAGAGGTAGTACAGGAATACCTTCTTAATCTAAATGAATTTAAATCTCCAGGACCAGATGAACTACATCCAAGAGTATTAAAAGAGCTGGCAAATATAATCTCAGAGCCATTGGCAATAATATTTGAGAACTCCTGGAGAACAGGAGAAGTCCCAGCAGACTGGAGGAGGGCAAACGTTGTTCCCATCTTCAAAAAGGGGGAAAAAGAGGATCCTAGCAATTATCATCCAGTTAGTCTGACATCAATACCAGGGAAGATTCTAGAGCAGATCATTAAACAGAGAGTCTGTGAACATTTAGAAGGCAATGCCATAATCACAAAAAGTCAACATGGGTTTCAGAGAAACAAGTCATGCCAGACTAATCTGATCTCTTTTTTTGATAAAGTTACCAGCTTGGTAGATGAAGGGAATGCTGTGGACATTGCATACCTTGATTTCAGTAAGGCCTTTGACAAGGTTCCCCATGACATTCTTGCAAACAAGCTTGTAAAATGTGGGCTAGACAAGTTAACTGTTCAATGGATTTGTAATTGGTTGACCGGCCGAACCCAAAGGGTGCTCAGCAGTGGCTCCTCTTCGTCTTGGAAAGATGTGACCAGTGGGGTGCCACAGGGTTCTGTCCTGGGCCCAGTGCTATTCAACATCTTTATCAATGACTTAGATGAGGGAATTAGGGGCATACTTATCAAATTTGCAGATGACACCAAATTGGGAGGAGTAGCTAATACCCTAGAGGACAGGATCAAAATTCAGAATGACCTGGATAGACTGGAGAGCTGGGCCAAAGCTAACAAAATGAAATTCAATAAAGTACTGCATTTCGGAAAAATGAAATGCATAAATATAGGATGGGAGAGACCTGGCTGAATGAGACTACGTGCGAAAGGGATCTAGGAGTCCTAGTAGACCACAAGTTGAACATGAGCCACAGTGTGATGCGGCAGCTAAAAAGGCCAATGCGATTTTGGGCTGTATCAATAGAAGTATAGTGTCTAGATCAAGGGAAGTAATAGTGCCACTCTATTCTGACTTGGTCAGACCTCACTTCCTTGGAGGTCTTTAAACAGAGGCTGGATGGCCATCTGTCGGGGATGCTTTGATCAAGATTTCCTGTGTAGCAGGGGGGTTGGACTGGATGGCCCTCGTGGTCTCTTCCAACTCTGCAGTTCTATGATTCTATGATTCTATGATTCTATGATTCTTTAGCTAGAAAATGCAGGGCTTCAAAACCTTTAGGTCACGGACGATCTATCCTCTTCCCCATAAAGCCTTCCTCTGCTTGGGAGGCCATGCCCCCCGCACTTTTTCATGTCTGGATGAAAAGGCAGCATAATTACAAAAAAAAACCTGACTGCCACAGCTGCAGAAAAGAATTAAAGCGCAATTTGCCGCAATAAATCTGCCGTGTAAATGAACCCTGGGAGGTTGCAGACAGCCTAGATTTTTGTGGCTGAAGCAAATTCCTCCCAGAGGACCGGAGTGCGCGGGGAGGAATGTATGGGAGGAGGCGGTTATGGAGATAAGTTGGACCCAAGCCACTTAGGGCTTTAAAGGTAATAACCAACACCTTATACCGGGTCCTGAAACTGATAGGCAGCCAGTCGGGAGATTTCAATACTGGAATTATATGGTCTCTCCGAGATGTTCCCAAGACCACTCTGGCTGCCATATTTTGTATCAACTGAAGTTTCCAGACCAAGCACGAGGGTAGCCCCATGTAGAGCGCATTGCAGAAATCTAGACAAGAGGTTACCACCGCGTGCACCACAGTCTCGAGGTCCCTTACTTCCAGGAAAGGGCGCAGCTGGCGTATCAGCCAAAGCTGATAACAGGCGCTCCTGACCGTCGCATTCACTTGACTCGTCATCTGAAGCGATGAATCAAGGAGCACCCCCAGACTGCGAACACAGTCCTTAATGGAGAGCGGGACCCCGTTCAGGACTGGCGGTTGCAACCCAGCTCCTGGTTTAGGGGCCGCTACCGTGAGCACCTCCATTTTGTCTGGATTTAATCTCAATCTGGTTTTCCTCATCCATCCCATTACTTCTTTAAGGCAATCATTAAGAGGAGAGATGCCATTGGAATTCGAGGCCAATGAGTGGGACAAGGAGAAATAGATCTGGGTGTCATCAGTGTACTGATAATACCCAGCCCCATAACTCCGAATAATCTCACCCAGCGGCTTCATATAGATGTTAAACAGCATCGGGGACAGGATGGCGCCCTGCGGAACACCACAAATAAGTTCCTTTCTGCTGGAGCAGCTGTCCCCGAACCACAACCTCTGGGACCTGCCCGAGAGGAAGTTCTACAGAATCAAAACCAGAAACAAAAGCCCAAAGGTGACATTTCCATCTCGTTCCCCTCCTGTCTCACAACACATGTTGCTACTACCAGATGGTTCAGTGAGGTCCTAGGTTTGGCCCCACCAGGGTCAGCCATGGCCGAGCCCAATAAGACAATGGAACTTGACTATCTAAAGGAAGTAAAAGTCAGAACAAGGTTTCTGTAGGTGAACCTGCAGAAGGATCATTAATTTCCATTAATCAAGGAGCAGTGATGCTGGGGCAACGTCACCTGAGCAGGGAGCTCCCCGTGAGCCCCTGGGAGAGTGAGCATGAGGGAGAAATGTGGAACCAGACTGAGGGGTGAAAGGGAAGCCTGTGCCTTCTCACCCATGCCTCCCCAGTCTTCCCTTCCCCCCCCCACAGAACAGCAGGGGCAGCGACACAGTGCTGTGGCCTGCCTCAACTGAGCCCCTCGAATGGGTGCTCTTGGGTGTGGCTCCCACAAGGGAACATCTGCCATGGGTGGGGGACACTTCCCAAGGTGTGTGTGTGCAATGAGAAGGGCCAGTCAGGCCACAGGCCACCCAGCCACCCCATTACTGTGCTGCTCTAGGGGTGCTCATCTCCCACACCAATGGGCCCAACACTGAGGATCATGGCCAGCATCTCTCCATGCCTTCTGGTGTGCTAGACCTGAAGGGGGGAAACTCCAGAGGCACAACAGCAGGGTGGTGGAAGGACATACAAGCCTTGTCCCTGAGGGGGTAGGTACCGAGCCTGGGCAGGGTCCAGAGCTGCAGGGAGATCTGGAAGGGCTCAATATGGGAGCCAATGTGGTGAAGTGGTTTAGGTGTTGGATTAGGACCAAAGAGACAAGAGTTTGAATCTCTGCTCAGCCATGGAAACCCACTGGGTGACCTTGGGCAAGTCACACTCTTAGCCTTGGAGGAAGGAAAGGTAAAAACCCCTTCGAACAAATTTTACCATGAAAACCCCATGATAGGTTCACCATAAGTTGGAAATTACTTGAAGGCACAAATCAACAACTTGTTCATTTACTAGGACATTTGCTGAGCTTCCATTACCTTCCAAGGAAACTTGGACAAAGTGTCTTGAGGGCAAAGCCATTTAAATACCCAGGTGAGATTTCCGGTAGTGTTTGTGGTGGCAGTTCCTGCATGACTCAATTTGGCCCTGTTATAAGGCCACAGATTAACCTTAAACAGATTAAGAGCCATGAGAGAATTGTGGTGAGAGATTTGTATCCAGTGTGGTTATATTCTGGGTTTGGGGAATAATATACATCTCTTATTCTCTTTAAGATACATCTCTTATTCTCTTTATGGTGTGATTGAAAAAAAAAGATTTTAATAATTTTTCTCTGTCTGGGGTTGACTTGGAATAGTCAGCAGGCCCTCATTACAGCAACAAACCCCCTGATTAAAAACCTCTGGGCCCTGGGTATAGCATGAAGACTCATGTTGTGACACAGCATTATAAGCAAAGTCAGGGAGAAAGGGTGTGTGGTTTTTAGGAAGTTAATAGGACTCCTGCTTACATCAGACACAGCCAGTGGCTCCATTAGTTCAAGGTGGTGAATTTATGCTGGGTTTTTCAGGAGCTACTCACTGTTTTGTGGAAGCTATCCAAGGTGCTGAACAGTGGTCCCAAAATCAGTTCAGTACCTTGGATAGCTCACATAAAACCAGGAGTAGCTCCTGTAAAACCCAGCATGGACTCACCACCCCAAAGTAATAGAAGCACCAACTGTGCCTGGCTTAGATACTGATGTTTCATAGGAACAGCTTTACCATCAGCAGAGTGAAATGGCTACTTCAACGCAGGAGATTTGGGGTGTTCTGAAAATGCAGAACATTTTAAGTACTTTAAAATATTGCTATTGTACTTTTATCTACATTTTTGGGCAAGAGCTCACAATATACCCCAGCCAGCACAGCTACTAGCCATACATGCTAGAAAATTTTGAGAGACATTATCCCAAAAGTAAATTTTCAAAACTCTAGAACTATTTTACCTCCAGGGTGGGGAAGGGACTTATGGGATTTCCTGCTCACTGTGCTAAAATATGTTATCTGGCTTTGGCTGCAATGCGCCTTGATTTGCCTAAACAGCATTGGCTGTTTTGTTTTAAGGAAGCAAAAAGTCTGGAGATGGACCTCATGGTTCAATAGACTAAGAAATGAAAAAGCTAGCTCAGCACTTATGGATATAAGTTGCTTGGATTTGGTATCCCCATTTTATAAAGGAAAAATACATAGACAAGAGCATTTAGGGAAAGGGACACTTGACAAAATACTTTGCATGCTATTAGGATGTTCACCCTACTGTTCTGAGTGATACAAAGTTCTGAGAGTAGAGCGTACAGTGCTTACCCAAGTTTAGTTTCTCTTGAATGGAGGTCACTGGAAATTTATTGACACATCCCAGTGTTAGTGTTTGTTTACAAATGTGCAAGTTGAGCATAGATAAGATGCACAGCTTGACACTCCAACACATAGGCAAACCCCACTGCTCCCACATCAGAACTCTAGAGAGGCAGCCAGAGGCACCCTGAGACACTCACAAAGCCAGAACAGTCAGTTCCTGATAGCAGAGGTAAAATTTAGAGTGCTCTCTCTCTCTCTCACACACACACACACACACACACACCCCACTCACAAAGCCACAACTGTCAGTTCCCAATAGCAGAGGTAAAATTTACAGCACCCCTCTCCACACACATGCGTGCGGGCATCTGAAGTGCCTTTACAGTTCAGATGAAAGTGACAAGGGTTTTTCCTAAGGACAATGTATACCAGAGGCAAGCAGGAGAAAGCTGAAGGCTGTCATAAAGCAAAAAGATAGCTCAAATAATGTCTGTGAAGTGCATTGAAGAAATCCACCAAGTATTAAGCACTTGTATCTCTCATCCCCGAAGCCAACAAGAAAGAGGTGGTCTTTTGGATTAGAATTAGAAAATGTATTTGGAGAATCCTACAAAGTAAGATCCTCTTTGCAGGTAGAAGCCCGCATGTCAACAATCTCTCAAGCTCTGATGTGTGTGTATATGGGGGAAGGGGTTATTCCTGTATGTATATGTGCATGTTTCTACCTAAAATCTTCTACTTTTACAGTTTAACAGCTCCCACATCCTCTGGTTCCTTTATTCCAGTGGCAATATTCTCCATATTTTATGCCAGCTCTGATGCTCAAAGATCAGCACTTGTTGGTAACAGAAGGATTGGGAAAGACAGCTTTGGGGGATTCTTCAATTGTGAGAAGCGGGAGTCCAAGTGCTTTTTAAAAAGAACAGAAGTCCTGCATCTCATGGATGAACTGTAGGCATTTCTCCAAGATGAATCAGGAATGTGGAACCAAGAGCTGGGCCAGGAGACAAAGCCAAGGAACATGTTCAGAGCAGTGAGAACTGGTGGCTTCCATGTCATTGGGGAAGAGAATCTGCTCCAGGTTTTAATTCAGATTTTTAAAGGATCTGTCCAATGTATTGAACCAGTTTGGAGAATAGGGTTCAGAATCTTGGATAAGTTCCTTTCAGTCTAAAATCTAGAGTTGTTTCATCACCATGCTGACATTGTAGGCACCAGCTGCCACATAACTTGGGTCATCCCCTGAACCTGAAGAGTGAGAGATTTAGGACAGTACATCACACTGCATTTAGTTAACCTCTGGAATGCACTGCTCAAAGATGTAGTTAGGGCTCCCAGGTTAAACGGCTTTAAAAACAGATTGGATAAATTAATGGAGGTTAGAGCCATCACTGGCTGTAGAATGGCTATGTATTACTCCCAGTATCAGAGACAGTATCCTATATATAAGTTGCTGGAGAATGTGGGTACAGTTGCTAGTGTCCTGGTAGTGGGCTTCCCTGGGGCAACAGATTGGCCACTGTGTGAACAAAATGGTAAACTAGATAGGCCTTTGGTCTAATCCAGCATGGCTATTCTTATGTTCCTGAACATTAGAAGGAATTTATTGACACTAAGAGCAGTTCGGCAATGGAACCAATTGCCTAGAGCGGTGGTGGGGTCTTCTTCCCTGGGCATCTTCAAAAAGAGGCCAGACAGCTACCTACTGGGGATGCTTTAATTGTAGATCCTGCACCGATCAGCAGGTTGGACTTGACAGCCCATGAGGACACTTCCAACTCATGGGGCTGGGGCTGGCCCTTGCTTGGGGAGCCATCTAACTGAGTCACTTCAAGTCATGTAAGTGCAAGTAAAAGTACTTTATTTGTGGAGTTGTTAACAAGATGCTGAGGAGACAAGAGTCCTAATAGGAGTTCAACACATAATCATAACTAAGGTACTAGTCTAATGGGGTATAACATAAAAGTATCCAAAATCGTTGGCTTAAGCAAATAAGGATCTTTGTCAGATACCCCACCCTCTTTCTGTTTATCTCAGATCCTTCTCCAAGCTCTCCCACTCTGCCTTCTCATTATCCTATAACTTTGACCACTTGGCCACTGAGCTATCCTCGTTTGGGGTTGCCCCTTTGCCTCCCAGCATATGGCTGCCCCTGCTAACATTGCCTCCCCCAACAGGTAATCCTGTCTCATCAACCCATTCATTGCTCTACTGTCGCCCAACCTCCTTCACTAGGTTCTGCCTCACAGCCCTCTCTTCCTCTCCATCCTTCTGCTCTGTCTCCCTTGCCTTTTTTTTTTGCCTCACCTCCACTCTCTCGCCCTTCACTCTTCTCTGTTCTACTTCCCCAACTTGCTCTTCACACCTCTGTCCTCTACTTTCCCTCTCCCTTTCCATAACCACTTCTCTTCCTCTATAGTCTCCCCTCCCCTTCAGCTCACTACATCTGCCTCACCCCGCTCTCTTCCTATCCTCTCCAACCTCTGCCTTCATTCACTTCCTCTCTCCCATTTGGCTGCATGCTCTGGTCTTTCTCCCCATCCTCTTGCCACCTTGCTCTCCTTGTACGCTCCCCTTTTGAATTCCCCACCACTTTTCCTGGCTCCGCCCCCACTTCCTTTCTCCACACTGTGTTGTCTGCTTGTTCTCTCTCCTGGCTCCCCACAGCTGGGTGCTCTGCAGCTGGGAGTGTCATCTCAGCATCCTGCTGGGTTGGGTAAGTTAGCAACTATGAGGATAGCAGTGATAGGCACCCTGACACCTCCTGTGCCCCACCACACTATGATTCTATGTTCTTAACAGACAACCAGATCTGAGAAGTTGATCAGAGATCTATGGAAGAAAGAAAAATGTTCCAATTGCAAAATCTATGGAACAATAGAATAATTAATACACTAAGTAGTAAGTTAGAGGTGATTATGTAATTTCAAGTAAGACAAGTATGATTTAAGCATAAGTTCAGGAAGTTACATTATATGAAGTATGGAAGTGATAACTGCACACATGTATTTTCAGCTTAGAACTCTATGCTGGTCATTGTAGTCCTTTCCTGAATGAAACCTCCAGGGAGCTGTGGGTGGTTCCATGTCTACTAATCATTCTGCCATCCCATGGTAACATCACCAGCATCTAATTGGTGTTTGGAGTTCTGGAGAGTGAAATCCCTGCCACAACTGTACCAGGCGAGCAATCTGGTGGCCTTCTGGCTATTTTAAGCTTCATTTTGGGAGCCATTCCACAATGTAACAGATTTGAAATCTTCTGAATTTACAGTGGACTGTGCTCACTGAAATCCCCCCTCCAAAATGGAGCTGAAGAGTTCCACTCTCCCCCGCCCCTCAATTTATCCTTTTCCGTGTCATGTCAGGTTTTTTTGTGCAGGATACTGATTGAAATATATATTTAATGATACATCCCCCCTTAGCCATTCTGTTTATTTGGTTAGCTAGTTGTAGGATTATGTAAAAGTTCCCTTGATGTTCCTACTTTAATTAAATTTCCTTACAAGATCCTTTGATTCTTTTCAGACACTGCCCTCCCTAAGAAAGCTCCTAACATAGGGATTTGAAGACATTCTCTTCCATCTCTGTTTGTGGATTGAAGATAAATGTCAATACATATGCAGTTATGTCCCCTGATGTCCTTATAACCATCAAAGAAGAAGTGTGGCTCCAGGCAACTCAAAATTGATTTCACATTTTGTATCTTTCCTCTTTTTGCTTTCCTATCACCTCTCCTCATAGCACACACATTTGGATTTGCTCTTTAAAGGCTTGTAGTCTCCTTACCAAGGCTAGAGTTCAAATGTGGCTGTGGGGAAAGCAGAGATAAAGTACTTGCAAGCACATAATCCATGCAAGGGATAGTTCAATGTAATATTGCCTTAAACGAGGTGATTGGTTCTGCTGAGTAATGTTGGTACGATGCTAAAATATTTTTACTACTGCTACGATTTAACATTTTTTTCAGGGCCAGCATTATGCAGAATTCAGCACTATGCAGAGATAGAAAAGGAGAAATGAAGAGACATAAATTATCATTTCCTTTTCTATCAAAAAGGAAGAATATTGGCAGTATCTATTGGCATTCATTAATTTTAGGCCAGGCAAAGGAAGCATTTCTTCATACAGTAGTTACAAAGCATACTTTTTTTTTTACCTTGGCTGTTCACTACATTATGAGTTTTCTAGTCTTCAGACTTTATAAAGGGATCCAAGAATCAAAGTGAACATGGATATCATGACTGTTTCTGACTAATGCATAACTATTATTGTTTGTTGTTGTTATCTTTTATTTCTATAGTGCCATAATGTATGTACATGGTGCTTTACAAGAAAAAGAACAACAAAACAGTTCTCTGTCCCCAAGCTTACAATCTAGGAGCTACTATAAATCTAATCAGAACCTGGGAAACCTGCTCTTAAAATGTTGGTACCAAGAAACTATCTTAAATGTTAGGTGTAGAGATTGGAAACATTTTGAACTGCAATTCCTTAATACCCACATTAGCCACGTTTGCATATCCTCCAACAGTTCACTGATGAAAACTGGGATACATGTGGCCAAGCAGCATCAAAGTATGGTCAAGTTAGCCAAAGTTATTAATGAAGAACACACAAGCTAGGAGATGCTACATCAGTTTGTTTTAGCATGAGCCTACTGGGAAGAGCAAGATTCCACTGCTCCTGTCCTCATCCCTGCTGCGTTCAGTACAAACTGCTTTTGCACTTTGAACTGAGTTTGCACCAGTAGAAGTAAGCTGGGGATAAAGGGAGAAAGTGGGAGAGAGAAGCTGGGACATTTTAAAAGTGAATGGAAAAGTAGGATGACAGAGGATTAATTGGGACTCTCCCTGCCAAATTGAGACAGTTGGAGTGTATGTCTGTAGTGGCTTTCTGGGAGTTATCATCCAAGTGAGTGACATTTTCAAGCTCTGCATCTAATACTAAGAAAATTATACTTCCTCCAATAGTACTCAGGATATCCTTCTCTTCTGAGCCACAAAATACGGTTCACAGGCAGGTTACTGACCTAGCACCTCTACCACCTTCTCCTCTTCTTCCCCCATTCTTCTTTTCTCCCTCTTCCTCCTCTTCTTGTTCTAGTTCTGATAAGGAGTTATAGAGTAGCTTGGATATGTACTGGCCAGACCTTCCTAGGAAATCTCATTCTCTGAGCACCATCACACCAAAGCAGGAAATTGCTGATGTATGTGTCTATATAGAGAGAGGGAAGAGGGAGGGAGATAGCATTTTACTTTACCAGTAAGCATTCACACCTATGCTTTTTCAAATGCACTTTAAAGCCATTAAAGGTGTTTGATCCCACACATAAACAACCCCAAAATACACAAACTCCCTTGGACTCTAACACATAAGTATTTTACAAGCCCTTTTTGAGAAATAAAATATCTATTTTGCATCTCAGCAATTGCCTAGTGCTGAATTTTGTCACAGAGGTTTGCATTACAGCCAGTTCAAAGGCATGGAAGCACTGGGACACTAGCTTCTCACAGGCTGGTTATAAACAAATATTCTTCCAGTGGTGCTTCCTACCAGGCACTTTCTGAGTGTGCGCCTTCAAGCTGCCTGTTGACCTATAGTGATCCCTTTAATTTCACAGGGTTTTCTTAGGCAAGGAATACTCAGAGGTGGTTTTGCCAGTCCCTTCCTCTGAATATAGCCTACAGCACCTGGTATTTGTTGGTGGCCTCCCATCCAAGTACTAACCCAGGGCTGACCCTGCTTAGCTTCCAAGATCAGAAGGGATCTGGTGCCTTTGGGGAATTTAGGCCTTTGTTTACCAGTTCTAGTCCAGTAGAATCACAGAGTTGGAAGAGACCACAATGGCCAACCCCCTGCCATGCAGGAATAAACAATCAAAGCATTCCCGACAGATGGCAATCCAGCCTCTGCTTAAAAACCTCCAAAGAAAGAAACTCCACCACACTCTGAGGCAGTGCATTCCACTGCCAAACAGCTCTTACTGTCAGGAAGTTCTTCCTAATGTTTAGATGGAATCTCTTTTCCTGTAGTTTGAACCCATTGCACCGTGTCTTTGTCTCCGGAGCAGCAGAAAACAAGTTTGCTCCATGCCGAATATGACATCCCTTCAAATATTTAAACATGGCTATCATGTCCTCTCTTAACCTTCTCTTCCCCAGACTAAACATACCCAGCTCTCTAAGATGCTCCTCATAGGGCATGGCTTCCAGACCTCCCACCATTTTGGTCATCTTCCTCTGAATATGTTCCAGCTTGACCATATCCTTCTTGAATTGTGGTGCCCAGAACTGGACACAGTATTCCACGTGAGGTTTGACCAAAGCAGAAGAAAGTGGCACTATTACTTCCCTTGATCTAGACACTATACTCATATTGATGCAGCCTGGCTTTTTTAGCTGCTGCGTCACACTTGTTAAGTTTGTGGTCCACTAAGACTCCTAGATCCCTTTCACATGTACTGCCATCAAGCCAGGTGTCACCCATCCTATGTCTCTGCTTTTCATTTTTACAGGCCAAGTGTAATATCCTACATTTCTCCCTGTTGAAATTCATTTTGTTAGTTTTGGCCCAGCTTTCTAGTCTGTTAAGGTCATTTTGAATTCTGATCCTGTCCTCTGGAGTATTAGCTACTGGTTAGGATGATGGTAAGGAAGATGATAATGTCCTTAGCAAAACAATGCCCAGGATTTGTCACAATTTTACTCCATGGAAGGGTTGGGGAACAGATTTTGTGTACATATCAAAGAAGTGACATTCTATAAGCAGTTAAAAATAAAACCAAAAGCCCTAAAAGCTAATGCAAGTGAAAAATCAAAACAGGGTTAAAGAAAACACAGACTGAATTAAAATAAATTTTAAAATCAGTTAAAATTAATTCAACTACTACAAGCAAAACATTAATACCATACAATCATAGACTCATAGAGTTGGAAGAGGCCCCACAGGCCATTGAGACAAAACCTCTGCTCAATGCAGGAAATCCAGCTAGGGCACCTCCAGCAACTAACTGTCCTCTTTTTGAAGATGCCCAGAGAAAAAGACCCTCCACCTCCCTAGGTAATGGCCAAGCATTAGAAGGAATATTAGAACAGTGGAGTGAAAGGCACTAAAAGGTCTGGGGAAACATAATGTTCTCCACCTGGCACCCAGGACTAGCCATAGCATCTAGCAGAGGGAGGCAACTGCCTTAGGCAGTAGATCATGATAGGTGGAATTGTAGACTCTTGACTCTTCCTCCTAAACTCTGTGGCTGATTCCATCTGAGACAGAGGACTTTATCAGACTAGCATCTAAAAACACTGTAATTACACAACTGAGGAAAGCGGAAACATAGTGGTATGATTACAGTGATTATCACACGTCACCATAATCACGTAATATTACCACCGTGGAATTATTGCACAACTACCACTAGTAGTTTAAAAAAATGGGATTTCAGCTTGCACTATAGTAACACTTCTCTTTGTATTGCCTTCTAATGACAGGGTACTAACGCTTCATGCTGGCCTTAAATTTTTTTTAAGAAAAGAATTCTCTTACTTCCGTGATTTTGCATGGGCAAGATTTTGGCTATTCTTGCAAGAAGGCACGACTTCAGTTAGAAACACCAAAAACAAGAACATAACTTAACAAACATAAAAACTGACAAAACAAAGGCTACAGTTCATTCAAACAATGTGAAGTCGAAGGCTTTCATGGCTGGCATCCATAGGTTTTCTGTGGTTTTTTTCTGGGCTGTGAGGCTGTGTTCTAGAAGAGTTTATTTCTGATGTTTCACCTGCATCTGTGGCTGGCATCTTCACAATCTTTCCTGGAAGTTTAATTATGTATTCTCGTTGGGAAAGGGGAGGGGGGAAAGTGGACCGCCCATTCATGCTGTAATCTCATGATTATAGCAGGATGTGATTTTGCATGCTCATCAATACTATGAAAAGAAAAATATTGAGGGCTAGTGACAGGTTTTGCCTGTCAATGAAAACGTACGTGTAAAGAACGGGTGGAGCACACATGGACCATGAGAGGGCAACAACATTGTGTGATAACAGGAACCCATTTGTGCTATTATCCTGTTGTAATTGCAAAATTTCAGTCTCGTGTGATAAATTCCCAAGATTATTATGACATAAGTACAACCTTCCCTGGTGCCATTGAATTATCTTGCTCACTCAGCTGTGGCAGAGGACACTGTTCCATCACCAATGTTGAAATAAGATTGGACAGCAAATCCAATTATCCTCTGCATGCAGACTAGGGACAGAAAGAATATTCATTCATTACTAGCTCAAAAAACAAGTTTCCCAATTACTTTGGGAATTACCTGTTGGGAAAAATAATAGATCAGTGAGATCTATTCCCAATTACCTGTTGGGAAAAATAATAGATCAGTGAGAATTTTGCACAATTTTCTTGTGTTCAAACATGCTGAGTCTTGTGGAGGAATTATTCTGTAGAGGAAGACATGAGGTTGTTTGCATGCACATGCATACGTACAAATACACACACACAAAGCCCACTCTGTTTTATGTGCAGAAAACTGGTTTCCTGTGCAGAAAACACAGTTTCCTGCAGGAAGCCTGTTTTCTGCACAGAAAAAGAGTGGTTACACAAAAAAGCCATGTGATTTTCTCTGCATACTAATTCTTCCACAGCACTTCAGGATGTTCAAATACAGGGAGACTTGTTGTTGTTGTGTGCCTTTAGGTCATTTCCAACTGATGGCAACCCTAAGACAAACCTATCACAACTTGTCTTGCCCGTCTTCTGTGGCTGAGAGAGTATGACTTGCCCAAGGTCACCTAGTGGGTTTCCATGGGCTAAGCAGGAATTCCAACCCTGGTCTCCAGAGTCATAATCCAACACTCAAACCATGCTGGCTCTCGCAGGGAGTATACCATGAAGGAGTGTTTGTTTTCTCTCACAGAGAAAACTACTGTTTTCTATTCTTTCATATGAGAATGAAATAGTCATGGATTTACATCCCTTTGATAGACTGTGGGAAGGAGTATTTTCTTATCCTTTGTCGAGGGGTTGTCTATACGAGGCAATAAAATGTGAATTGATGTGCACCAATGCCAATTTGCAGCAGCTTGCATTTGTCCACATATTTTTTTGCAAGATCATGTGAAGCTATGCGAAGCTATCCACATATGCTGTTCAAATGGGCATGCCTGCGAATCAAGATGGCGGGTGTAATTAAATTACAGTTGTCCCTTTGTACTCACTGGGGTTTGGTTCCAGGACCCCCTGTGGATACCAAAATCCATGAATACTCAAGTCCCATTATATGCAATGGCATAGTAAAATGGTGTCCCTTATATAAGATGGCAAAATCAAGGTTTGCTTTTTGGATTATTATATTTTAAAGAATATTTTCAAGCCATGAATACTTAAACCCATGGATACCAAATTCGTGGATTCGGAGAGACAACTTTACTCGTGTTTTTATTCCCACCAGTTACTGCCGCTGAACAATATATATATATATTTTTTAAAAAAGCATGTTGAATGTATAGAAGTGCAATATTCCACTTAAATAAATAGAAAAAAGGGGGGAATGTATGTTTTGTCACCTCGGCACATGATCAGTACATGAAAATCCAACATGACGGTTCGGGGCACTTGCCAGCAAGCTTCACCCCCTGTGCACGTCCGATCGATCAGCTTTCTACTTCCCCTCTTATCAGGGATGCATAGCAAAATGAATTGGTTGTCCCAATGAGTGGGAATGTGCATTTCCTTTGAAGTTTTTTTTTTTTTTTTTTTAATGGGGAAAGCCACGAAGGCTTTTCCCATGGAGGATTTGGCAGTTTGGGGGGCCCTCCTTCCCAATATGGCAGATTGATGTGGGATCTTATTAAGATAAATCATATTCTCCTCAAATTCTATGAGGAGTATTTTTGCCATATAGACAACCCCTAAGATTGCAAATTGTCTTGGGGCTGACCTGCCTGGAAACATAATAACCATACTGTAGATGTTCTGGGAGTCTTTCTGGGAAGCTGCCACTGAAAAGGACTCTTCTTAGTGGCCACCTGCATCATCCCATATGGGGAGGGCACCCAGAGAAGGGTCTGTGAAGAGGACTGTAAAATCCAGGTGTGTACGTGTGGGAGGAGGCAATCACAGGAACATCTGGTAGGGATATAAGACAGGACCTTCTTGGTGGTTGCTCCTAGGCTCTGGAACTCCTTTCCTAAAGAGGCTAGAATAGCTTCTTTGTTGTCCTTCTGTCAGCAGACAAAGACATTTCTATTTTGATAGGCTTTCAAAAAGTGGACTTTTTTCAAGAAAGATTTATAAATAGGGTGTTGTGCCACTTGTAACTGTACTGTATTTAAACTGCTATTTATTCATGTTTAATTATATACTATAAATTGTAATATTATTGACAGTTCTGTTACATTTTAATATTAACTTTCTGTACCTATTGGCTGTACTGTCTTGGTTTTAATTTGTAAACTGCTTTGTGTTCCAATTTGGGGGAATGGGTAGAATATGAATATGGCTCATGGCCATCATTGGCCTGTCTCCAAATTATGTAGAGCTTAAAAGATTAATATCAGCGCTTTAACGGGGGCTCAGAAATGAAATAGCAGGCAGTGCAGACTTGCCATTCCCAGTTAATAATCTTGCTGTCCTACTTTGGACCGGCAGAAGTTTTTGAGCCAGAAAAATAATAATGATTGATTGATTCTGGTGATGGTGTAAATTGCTACCAAGTCAGCTTATCAACTTATGGCAACCCTATGAATGAGAGACCTCCAAGACACCCTGTCATCAGCTGCCCTCCTCAAGTCTTGCAAACCTATGGCTTCCTTGATCCTGATCCTTGAATCCATCCACCTGTAACAAGGTCTTCCTCTTCCCCTACTTCCTCCCACTTTACCAAGCATTATCATCTTCACTAATGAGTCATGTCATCTCATGCTATGGCCAAAATACAATAATCTCAGTTTGGTCATTTTGGTTTCTATGTTGAATTCAGCCTTAATTTCTTCTCAGACCCATTTATTTGTCCTTTTGGCAGTTCACAGTATCTGTAGAACTCTCCTCCAGCACAACATTTCAAATCAGTTGATTCTCTTCCTGTAAGCTTTCTTCACTGTCCAACTTCCACAACCATACATAGAAATTAGAAATATGATGGTATGACAGTCCACTACACCACATTGGCAATCTAAGCTACCAAGATCAGGCAGGATCTGGTGCCTTTAGGATACTGAGCTTAGTCTTTGATCCCTGTGTATTCAATCATGTTTGTGGTACTGAATTTGCCAGCCCTTTTTCTTTCCTTCTTATGGGCTTGTTGACTTTGACACATGTACAAGTATGTCAGGCAAGAACAGCATGGTTTTCTCTGTGGCACAATTAGCTGTACTGATTGAGTTTGTCCAGTACAGGTGGAGAGATAATTTTGTTTGATTCATGTTTTAAGAACAACTTACAAAATTTGCAAATTTCTTCATAAACTCAACAGAAAGAACTTGAAATATGAAGAAAGAAAACAAAAATGCGAGAAAGTGAAAATAGCATGAGTCAACCATCCCACCTCTCAATTTATATCAATTGCAAGAAGAATGGCAGAGGAATTCTCTGAATGTAATTGAAGTACCTTCTCAAGGTTCAAGTCAAGGAGAGCAATTTCATTTTTATGTTTATGTTGCTTCTTCATTCCAGTGGCCTGGGATGCATCTTACAATGCCTTTCAACTGAAGAGATGTGTTGCAGACATTGCATCTGGTCTTGCATTCTAGCTCATGATTATTATCAATCGCACATTTGGGGAACAACGGCACCATTTCTGTATCCATTTCCTGTGTTTCCTTTAACATCCTGTCTGAAGAAGAATTTTGAAAAACTCAAAAGGTGCCCCATTTTGTGACCTTTCATTTAGCCTTCAAAAATATATTGGCTGGTATTCAGTGCTACAGTTATGGGTTCATAACCTAAAGTTATAGATCCATAACTGATTTATAGTCTTACTGTTAACCTATGTAGATGCCACCCCAGTCCATCTTAAGAGCCAGCTGCTGTATTGAGAGGTCAGTTCAACTAGCAATTGGGGCACAAGGAGAATGACACTTCCACCTCCTCCCACCAGTGAGCAAGCTGGCAACCATCAGAAGCAGGAGCTATGTTGCAAGTCCTTGTCACAACCTTGCTCACTGGTGGAAGGTGAGTCATTCTCACTGTGTCCTGGCTTCCAGCTTAAACGGACCTAGAATCCTAGAGTGGCTACTGTAGTTACATCTGTGTAACTAAGTAACATCTCCTTGCCTAACCCCCCCCTCCAGCCCACCTTTAGACCTGGCTACCAGATTGGCCAAAGGAGGCCTGTTCAGCTTCCAATCAGAGTGCAAGGAGGATATTTCACTCACACACACAAACACACACACCAGTGAGTGAGCCTGTGACAAGGGCTTGCAATAGGAGTCTTAGTTCTGATTGTCACAGCCTCTCCTTCTGGTGGGAAGGGGATGGAAACAACATCTTTCTTGTGTCTGAGAAGTTGAACAGACCTCCTTCACCCAACCTGGCAGCTGGCTCTTAAGGTAGAGTGGAGTAGTATTTGTATATGTTTGCAGTAAGACTATATTGTCTTACTGAATGCAGACCAGCTATGAACCTATGGATCCCAGGCTGCAAATCCATAACTGCAATACTGAATCCCAGCCCCTTTCTATAAATTAAGTAGTAATAATACCACATCTCGCTATAGTTGGGAAGACTATGAACAGGTGGCCTCGTATGCATGTTCACTCTGCTGCCCAGGTGCTCACTGTGGATAGGCAACGTCAAGGCCTCTACTGGCTCCTCTTTCTCATGGTTCTTCATAGTTAAAGCAGGTTTAAAGGACCCCCCTTCACAATACAAAGTTATAGTGCTATATTCCACAATAATTGCAATGGCTGAATCCTACGGAATCCTAGGGCACTTAGAGGTCTTTGGCTAAGAATTCTAAAAAGTCCTCCCTAAACTGCAAATTCCAGGATTCCATAGGATGTTGTCATGGCAAACTGAGTGAAATACCACACTGTAATTGCTGACTTAACAGCATTTCCAACAAAGGATGCCTTCAAATCAAGGAATGTCCTGTGACAGGCCTTTGAAGAGAGGAGTGCCCTCTGTAGGATAGGACACATGACCACTTAAAACCAATAGAATGATGTGGCTTCAGCTCTCTGCTCCAAACTAGAAACATTCCAGCTGAACTGAGAAAGCAGCATATTTTGTCTCAGGGCAATGCAGCTCCCTAATCCTGGATGCCTTGCCAAACATGTGAGATATCAGAAAACAAAGCATTCATGAGCAACAACAGTAACAAACAAAAAGAAGAGACCAAAAACATTTTTTTAAAAAAGGTGGTATGAAGCTCCCACAGGATGGTGTGATTCTTTTAAGTCTTCACAACACTAATCAAGCCCCGCAGATTCTAATCTTTGCTGTAATTAACTTTATCCAAACGAGCAGCAGACTGAGTGGCTTTGTTTTGGAGTTCTTCTGGCAATTTAATGTATCTTGAAAATGACTTGGCAACTTCCTGGAGGAAGAAAGGGGAAAGAGAGGAAGATTAATGGGATGCCAAGTGTTTATTCCTTCTACTGAAAGGAAGCTCTATTGTGCTCACATCCAGAATGAAGAAACACAAACTTGTACTCAGGTAAACTAGGGCCACAACTTTATTTCAATGTAACATAACAAAGATATGCAATGAATCCAAGAAATGGGTGAAAAAATGTGAAAGTTTCTTTTCTTTTCTTTAAGGCAGCAACTCCCAGAAAACCCTAGAATGTGCAATTGCACCTGGGGGGGGGGGGAATTTCCTGGTCACAACCATGTCACTTAGCCACTGCTCAATTTAAGGGTTGCATCCAGGTGTGTTCTGGCTATTCATAAAGACCTGGGGAAGGAGAAGCCACCTTACACTGGTGGAGAAATCGTCTCCATCTCTCCTGGATGCTTGCGGCAGCTGGAATGCACTCATGTGCACCCCTGCAGCCATGCAGTAGCTGGAGGATGGAGCTGAAACCTGGATGTTGTCTAAATGATTAAAAAAACTCCTCACAGAATGTGCAGAGAATACCTTTTTCCCCAACAAGCTGTGCAGGAGATTCGCCATACTTGGAATAAAGGGGGCAAAAAAAAAATCCATTTACATTGTGACAAGAGACTTCATGGTTTTCCATGAAGTTTTTGAAATACTCCGGGGAAATAAGCATTGCTGGTCATTTGGATGACCAATTCTCAGCACTGCACATTCTGGGCAAAGGCAGAAGTTGAAAACTGATTGGTCCATCGTGCAAGTGGGGGCAGGCTTTCCTGTTGCAGAGTCCAGAAGCACCATTTTGGCATTCAAGAGGAGCAACAGTGCACTTTTTCACTGTGCTGAGGTGAAAAAAACAAAAAAGATTACAAGCAGAAGGTCTCCATTCTACCTAATTAAAGTTAAAGTTTTAAAGTAAATGTGCAGAGAGGTCATCATTGGGGGGAATATTGGTGCACCATACTTGTGGGCACCATCTTGATATGCAGGAAGGAGTCCATGTGCATGTCAATGCTCATCACTTTGCAGACGACTTTTTTGTTCAGAAACCATGGAGACAAAAGGGAGCTTGCTGAAAATTGCAGGTAATCCACACCCCCGTGCAGTATTTCCTCCCATCTAGCTGAGTCCCAGGAGTCCCTCAGTTGTTGTTGCACAGCTGGGAGAAAAGTGGGAATAGAGGAAAAGTACACTCACACCCTGTACCAATGATGGCATAACTATGCAGGCAGTGACTTATGTTCCATCAATTGGACCAACGCCACTAAGTCATCATCTTAAAAGACAATTTTAAAAGCTACAATATTGAAAGTTTATAAATCACATCCATTAAAATAATAATTAAAACTTAAGAAGTATAACACTTTTTTTCTTAGTAACCAATAAGTTGCCAAAAGACCACCTGAATAGGAAGGTAAAAAACCACAATTCACAAAAAAGTGATACCTTTATCAGCCAACCAAATGCAAACACATGATGCAAACTTTTGAACCTCTATTGGCTTCTTCATCAGGCAAAAGATGTTAAAGAATAAAGAAAGAAAAGTGATGATGGTGGAATCACAGGCCTACATGCTGTTTCAGGTATTATTTGTGTTGTTGTTCAGGTGAGGGATCTCATGCAAGCAGAGGCCACTCCTACTTCCTGGCCATGTGGAGTTGAGACAAACAAAAACAGTAAAATGTAAACCCTTTTGCAGCAGTGAGGCAACCTCTCTAGCATCCAGCATGTCCCTGTTCCTTTGTGAAACCATGGGCCCCTTTGTTAGGCAGAGATCATTGGATTTTTCAAGAAGTCTCTGTACTGCTGCATCTGGAAACACCTTTAAGATGCTGTATAGGTAAAACTAGCCAATTATAGTCCCAAAGAGACATTATATCTTTGTCAGTTTCCTCAGAGAGTTTAGTCCCAGTCCATATTTACTTCTTGGGATTCCACTTGTTGCAGCAAAATGAGGTAGAAAGGTGTTTAGCTGCCAGTAGATGGAAAACTGTGAAGGAGGAAGACATTTTAACTTCCCTTAGAAGGAAGTTCCACAACCTGGTGGTTGCCTCCAGAAAGGCTCTCTACTGCATCCTCACAAAATGTGCCTCTGAGGGTGAAAGAATTGAGAAAGACCTCACCTACCTATCACAAAGCCCAGGCAGACTTGTATTGGAGAATTTGTTGGTTCAGACAGCCTTGACCCAAGTCATACAGGGATTTAAAAGCAGATATAAGAAGGGAGAGTAGTGGACTTGAAGCTGTGTAGCAACCATTAGCACCTGAAGAGCAGACTAAATAAGTGCATGGATTGCAGGCATCTTTTTGCATTTTTACTTAAATTGCTGTGTCAGGACTGCATGATAGGCTTTTTAGCTTCATGTCTCCAAACTCCTATGGTACCAATGGCATTATCTCTGGTTGGTTGGCTTTTTTCCACAATGGCCAACAGCAGAAGCCTGTCTAGCTGGTTGTGGATCAGAGTGTCCACAGACATTTCTCATGAACAAGAAAAAAGGATGCGGAGGTAGATGCACTGTGGGATGAATACTTTTAACTAAATCCCACAACGCTCCTGACAGAGGAGATTTTCGGACACTTCTTTCAGCCTCTTGCCGCGCAAGCAGCCTCCGGTGCAGTAATGAGGCTGCCGCACGGCAAGGGGTTCGTTTCGGACGACGCCGTTTCTCTCTTGGCGTCGTCCGTGACTGTTGTGGCTAGCATTGGAGGCGTCCGCGCTGTTTTTCACTCACGGAAGTTGAGTGACAGCTGATTGTACTGCTGGAGGAATTCACTGGCAGTGGGCCAGTGGCACAGTGGTATAAGTGGCACACAGAGCTCCCTCAAAGGAAAGATTAAATACTGTACTATTAAATCAAAATTAAATTTTATTTAAAAAAACAACAGTTTCAGGTGAGGGTGAGACCCTTCTGTTTTTCAGAAGGTTTGATCATTACCTTTCCCCCTTGTTTCAAGCTTTTGATCTGTAACTAATATGCTAAGATATTTTCAAGAAGAAAACTGAAGTTTCAGGACCCCGGGGCCTGATAGCAGATCAGTTCACGTCAAAATGTCATCACTTTCTATTTCCTTCTATGTGCAGTACTGTAGCATATGAAATAATAGTCCAGGTTAAACTGGTCTGAGGATGTTTACATGTGTGCTATCCTTTTTTTAAATTTTGCCTTGTGATGTAGCTGAAAATAATGCTACCGTTTTATGATAAACTGACAATATAATAATGGTGCAAAATGTACTCATAGCTTTTCTAGCATGCGTGCCCCCATATCTCTCTCTCTCACACACACACAGTTATTCCACTTTGCACAAAAGACATCATTTAAAACAATTAGGAACAACAGAATAAATAAAATCATAAGAAAGAAACCATTTAAATGGTCGAATTGAATAGATGCATCTTCACACTCTTCCTAAAGGTGGCAGGAACGGACACTACTCTCCCTATACATAGGACAAGTTGTTTAAATCAAGCAAGTACAGTAGGACCCTCATATCTGCTGAGGATTGGTTCGGGGGGGGGGCATGGATAACAAAAACCGTGGATAATAGCGAACACCATAGGAAATAATGGGATTCTGGTTTAAAATACCATAGAGTTGCCTTGGAGGACCCAGAAAATGGCTAGAGAGGACACATTTTCTAGGAAGACTCTATGGTAGGTGTGCTGTTTTGTATCCCGTGGATAACTGAATCAGTGCATAATGAATCAGTGGATACCAGGGTCCTACTGTAAATTAAAAGGACAGTATATTCCAAGTAGGGTTCCAAGATCTCCAGGCCCCGGTGGCCAGGGGAAGAATCTCAAGGGATTTGTCTAGACAGTGAAAATACTCCTTATAGAATTCAAGGAGAATACCTTTTGTCCTAACAAGATCTGCCATATTCAGAAGGAGGGGGAGGCAAAAACTTAAAAAACTGTGGGGGGGGAGCCTTTGTGACTTTTCCTGAGGTTTTTTTTAAAAAAATACACAGAAATATGCATTGCCGCATTTGCATCGATGTGCATTCTCAGATAAGAACAGAAGTGGAAAGCTGATTGGTTGGACATGTGGGGGGGAGGGGACAGGCTTGCTGGCAATGAAATGGCTGAAAGTGCCATTTTGGATACTGTGCAAAATACTGTGCAACGCCGACAAATTGTGGAGAATAGTAACACGAGTAATACATTCCTGGCCACTATCTTGATTTGCAGGCATGGCTGCATGTGAACTTCAAACATGGATAGCTCTGCTTAACAGTGATTTTGCCAAACGACCATGGAGAAAAATGACTGCTGCTGCAAATTTGCATTAATGCGCAGCAATCGGCATTATATCTTTTCGTCTAGACAAGCCCAAGGTGAGAGTACTGCCTTGAAAAGTTTTTCCTTTTGCTGGGTGCTGTTCACTTCCACTGCTGTAGATGGCTTTGGAGCAAGTGGCCGTGACTCTCCACAACTGGTCACCTTTCTCTCTTACTTTCCCCTTTCTCAAACCATGGCCAGCATCAAGCCTCAGCAGAAGGGAGCAGTTAGCATAGGGAAATATACAGCTGCCTCAGTATTATATGTCCAAGGAGTCACAAAATAATATTACAGTACTGTTATTTTCTAGGATTTCTACTTTGTGGCTCTCCTATCTTACTGTTAACTTTCCCAGTTCTGGCTTCATCTTCCTCACACTACCCTAAATGTCTGAAGTCACAGTACAATTTCCTTTCTTGGTCTAAAGTGCCCATGAGCTACCCCATTGTTTTTTTTGTTTTTGTTTTTTAAAGCACGGTACAAATACATTTCTCCTTCAGCTCCACTTAGACGCTTGCTTCCTTTTACTTTTAATTCTTGATTTTACTTTTCCCTCTTTCTTGTTCTTTTTCTTCATACTTCTCCAGAACTCCTTGCTAAATAAATGTCTTCTCCTCTCTCTCTCTCTCTTTCCAGTCATTTTCTTTATTTTCCCATGACATTACAAAAGGGTCCACCTAGGTCCCAGATTTTGTTACTGAACTCTCAGAGCCTAGGATGGTACTGCCCTCTCAACCCTGTTTCCTAATGATCAATCCACATCTCTCTCTCTCTGGCTTTTCTTCGCAAACGAAGATTCAGGAAGGACACATCCCGCGCTTTCTGCAAGCGCACTGATGACTAAAAAGGCCAATCTGAGATAAACAAGTCCAGTTGCAGAAAGCACAGCAGAAAGTCTCCTTGGGTGATGTTTCCAGGATGTGATTGTTTCTGCATTGTCATTTCTCTTCAAGACTTGTTCGGCGTGAGTTCTCAAATAAGGCTGCAGGATTGTGGATAGTGCATCTCCATGCCTCCCGATGTGAGGCCAGGGCTGATCCACATGTAGTTAACACCAAAAGGGGTGAAAGGGATCTGGTCTTGTATCATCTAATCTTTTGCAAGTCTACTCAGAAGCAAGTGCAACTGAATTTAGTTAAACTAAGTGAGCATGTGTAAGTCACCAATAAAACCTTAAAGACTAAACCCAATTGTTAATTGCAAACTAGAGCAGAGCCATTGAATTACTTGAATTAACCTTGTGTGTTGACTAAATTCCCAATGTTTCAGTGAGTTTATTTTAGCTGGTACTGAAAAGCAGATTTAGACCAAAAAGGATCCATTGTGGTATAAACCAGAATTTCTCAACCTGATGCTCTCTGGGTATACTGGTCTGTAACTCCCATCACCCACAGCCAGCTAGGGTGATGGGACTTGTAGCAGAAACACATAAAATAAAATGGTGGGACAGGTGGAAAGACAACTATATATACCATGCTGTTCTCTTTAGAAGCAGAGTGAAATAAATAGGTGGTGGTGGTGGTGGTGGTGATGCATGTTTATGTGGTGAAAAATGATAGCAAAATAAATATGAGTTTTTTGGAAAATAAAGAATTAATCTTTCCCATGAAAGTGGGGAGAAAAACTATTACTATCCAACAATCTTCTTTTTGTGAGCTTACATACACTGAAGAAAACATGACAGCATTTCTTTTAGAAACAGTGACATTATGTTAGTTTTAGTCACTATACCTAAGTGCAGCCTCAGGCAGGCCAAATACAAATATGGATTTAAAAAATAATCAGTGGATTTAAAAAATAATCAGGTGAAATAATGCAAAAGCCATTTGAAATGTCAAACTTCTTTTTCCCAATTAGAGTGCTGCAGGGTAAAAAGATGGTAGAAAATAGAATGGATTCTCTAGATGGCTAGACTGATTCCTGGAATAAACCAGTATGAATTATTCTGCCAACCTCATCCCATTCCACCCCATTCTAGCATTGTCATTGCTTTGAAATACCTTCCAGGGAGGAAGGCATCTGCCACATGTCTACAACGGCATCTGAAATGAATGTGTAATACAACTAAACATCATTGCTGGGCCAAATTCTGCAGCCCATCTCAGTACTGACTTTTGACTCTCCAGATGTTTTGACCTAAACTGCCATCATCACTAGCAATTTTCTATGCTGGCTGGGACAGATGGAGCTGGTAACCCAATATATGTTGGGGTGGGGGCAGGCTGGAAAAGGTTGCAGTACATATTTGTTCATGTCTTTTCTCCCTCCATTCACTTTACTCCTTCTACCTCCATATTACATGAGGGTGTGAAATGGGGAGAGGAGGGACAAAAGAAAGAGAGGGAGAGGTTCTGTTGCCTCCACTTCTTGACTTCCAACCCCATTCTTCTGCCATTCTGCAATCTACCATTCTTCCACAATTCACCATTCATTCTGTCTGCTCCATGAGCAATGCCAAATTGTACTAACTTCCCAGTAGTCTCTTCCTGGCAAATGTAAGGATCTACTCCAGGGGTGGGGCAATTGCAGAGAGGATAGAGGCCATTCCCCCCCCCCCAAAAAAAACTGCCCAGGAGGTACACTAGAAGTGATGTAACATCATTTCTGGTCACCAGTTTAGTTGATTTGGGGGTGATTTTTTTCCCTTCTTTTTGGGTAGTTTTTTTGGGGGGGGGTGGGGGGTTGGAGAAGCAAACTGCTACACTCACAGGTAGTTTGAGAGGTTGGGACTCATTTTCAGACACACACAAAAAAACCACCACACAGACAGAGCCAAAAATCAGCCTGAAAAATATTTTTTTTAAAAAAAAAATGGGGGTGAGATCTGGGGGCTTTGCAAGGTTTCGGGGAAATCACTTAGGGGCCTAGTGCTACACATGATGCTTTGCCTACCATTCAGCTAACTTTGCTACCTTTTAAATCTGTCCTTCATTCTCTCACTCTCGTTGCCCTGCTTGTGTGTCCTGGTTCTCATGTCTCTTCAATTGATCCTTTTTATCACTTCCAAGAGACACCTCCACATCTTTTTAAGATGGTGGGTGAAGTGCAGCCCTTACCCTGACTATGGCCTCAATCCCACTTTTGGAAGCCTTGAAGCCCCATATCAGTCTGCTGCAGACACTCAACTGGTGCAAAGCAGTGCCAAAAAAACCCCAAACATGCAAAAATGCACTCTCACACCCCTAGAAACCCCCTGGAACCCCACTCCCAACAGTGTACCTCCATAAGGCCAAATATAGAGGTACCTCTGTGACAGAAGGGATATGTGAGGCCTGTAGGAGCCAGGGAGTGAAATTTGGTCCCACCCCAATGCAGATGCCCACCTTTGCCTTAAGATGGCTCCTTGTCTTTACTCACAAATTTTCAGCAGTGGACAGGTTTCTTGAGTTTCACCCAGCCGTGTGTCCTCAGAAATGGAAAACATGCACTGATTTTTCATCTCAGTATGCATTGCTAGGTATAATCTGACTAATTCAATCTACAGAGCCAGCATGATGTAGTGGTTTGAGCGTTGGACTATAACTACAGAGAACAGAGTTCAGATCCCTACCCAGGCATGGAAACCCACTGGATGACCTTCAGCAAGTCATACTCTCTCGACATCAGAGGAAAGCATGGGCAACCCCCCTCTGAACAAATCTTGCCAAGAAAACCCTGTGATAGGTTTGCTTAAAGGTTGCCAGAAGTCAGAAATGACTTGAAGGCACACAACAGCAACAATTCAATCTGCATTTTTTATCTTTGGACTGAGTATAGCTACACCGCTCATTTCCACAACATCTAGCCTAATGTTTTTGGGATTTCTGCCCACTGAATACGATTTAGCCTGGAGAATTCAAAAGGTTGCAGACTTCTGTGAGATTTCAATTGTTCCTTATAATAGAATGGCCCAGCCTCTTTTTCCTGTCTATCTTTCAAGAGACACCTAATCTCTTTAAGATGGAGGAGAAGTAAAGCCCTCTGGTTGTATATGGCCTCCAAACCCCACTTTTGCAGACCCCAGATCCCCCGCTACTTCTTTCATGGCCACTTTTCCTGCAGCCTTTTAGCTCCTGTTATGTAGTGTTCCAATGGAATTCCTGGCTATATCTTTACTCATGGAAAAGCATGGCTACCTCTGTATTCTGTTTATTTACTTACAAATGTTATATCCTCCACATCCCCTCCAGATATTTGGTCCCGCAACCATCTGACCTTTGGTCATGCTGGCTGACAAAATGAACAACAATATATTGTGGGAGTCTGTAAGAAATCAAGCCCTTCCTAATCTAGGCCCTCCAAGCACATAACTTTGACTGATGTCTTGAAGTCTTTTCCCCATATTCTTTCCTTTTTTTCATTTTGCCCTCCCTATTCAGATCAGTCTTATTGCTGCAAATTCAAATTTAACATTACAACATTTGAACACTCGCATCTGTTTCCTTTTGCATTTTTACATACTTTATTCCGCTGACAATGAACTCTGTATGAGGTCCATAAACATGTCCATGCATGAGCTATGTGGAAAACTGCAATCCTGCCTTTTGAGGAACTGAATCTTGCTCAAGAATGGACTGGTCACAAATGTAGTGCATGTAGTGGCAGAGCAGGAGTGGGCAAAATGTGGCCCATGGTCCATGTGTGGCTCCTGAAGCTGCCCACCAGTTTCTTAAACTCATTTAAAGAATTTAAAACAGTTCAAACAATTAAACTTCAAACAAATTAAAACAATTAGACCAAAATAATGCCAACCATAGCAGAAGTGCAACGCTGATAAAACTAATAAGAACCCAAAGGCTTTAATAAAAATCCATATTTTGACGTGGTACCAGAATGACACCAGAACTGGGCACCAATCAGGCCTCTGAGCAGGGCTGGTTTAAGGAATTTTGGGGCCCCCTGCAATGCTTTACTTTGGGGGCCCCATATGTTTATCTCAGATCAGTGTAACCTAACCTATTCACCGTACAGGATGTTCAGATTACAGTAGGACCCCTGTATCCATGGATTCATTATCCATGGGACACAAAACAGCACACCTACCATAGAGTCTTCCTAGAAAACGTGTCTTCCCTAGCCCTTTTCTAGGCCCTCCAAGGCAACTCTATGGTATTTTAAACCAGAAGTCCTATTATTTTCAATGGTGTTCACTATTATTCATGGTTTGCAGAATCCACGCCCCCCCCCCGAACCAATCCCCAGTGGATAAGAGGGGCCTACTATATTACATAATTTGCCACCAATAATTTAGTTTAAAAACTATATTATAGGCACTAATATAATATTTTTTGTTTATTAGCAATTAATGTAATGGTGTAGATTTCCTCAAAGAAAATAAAGAGTAGACTACAAGCTAAACATGAGTTAGCAGTGTGATGCAGCAGCAAAAAATGCCAATATGATTCCAGGCTGCATTAATAGGAGTAGTGTCTAGATCAAGAGAAGTAATAGTATCACTCCATTCTGCTTTGGTCAGACCTCACCTGGAATACTGTTTCCAATTCTGGGCACAACAATTCAAGAAAGATACTGAGAAGGATGGTGCGAGGTCTGGAAGCCATTACGCCCTATGAGGAACGGCTTAATGAGAGGGGACATGATAACCATGTTTAGGTATTTGAAGGGATATCATACTGAGGATGGAGCAAGCTTGTTTTCTGCTGCTCCAGAGACAAGGACATGGAGCAATCAACTCAGACTACAGGAAAAGAGAATCCACCTAAACATTAGGAAGAACTTCCTGACAGTAAGAGCTGTTTGGAAGTGGAATACACTGCCTCGGAGTGTGGTGGAATCTCCTCCTTTGGAGATTTTAAAACAGAGGTTGGATGGCCATCTGTCAGGAATGCTTGGATTGTGTGTTCCTGCATGGCAGAAGCCGATTGGATGGGGTGGCTGTTGGGGTCCCTTCCAGCCCTATGATTCTATGATTCTAGGCTGCATTCAGAGCCTGGGAAAGTTACTCTTGGATTACACCTCCCAGAATCCTCCTGCCAGCACCCTTCTCAAGGTCTGGTTGCATTGTTCCTTTTCCAGCATTCTCTAGCCCAGTGGTTCTTAACTTGGGGTCTGCAATGTCCTCACAGGGGGTCCACAGAGGCTTGAAGGCTGCTTGGCCCACCTCCTCCCTGTAGTGGAGCAGCCACGTGACAGGAATGAAGGCAAAGGCTGGCTGGCTTGGCCTGCACATTGCCATTCAATCCACTCCAGCCACAAACTTGCAGGAAGAAGCAAGAGTGTCTTTGAGGGAAAGTTTAACGGATGGTGTAATTGTATTGTTGTTGTTGTTAGCTATTATTATTAGCTATTATTATTAGGATTTTAAATCTTGAGTTAAGTCTTGGGGCAACAAAAGATATTTAAAGGGGGTCCTTGGTAAAGAAAAGGTTAAGAACCACTGCTCTAGGCCAATGCCTCTCACATAACACTAATGCCATACTGGTGTTTTAGTGACAACAATAAAACCATTGTTCCCAGTAATATTACTCCAAATTTTTCTTTATATTCTTTATATTCTTCTGTTAAAAGAGCTAGAGTGTTGTAGAAGCTTCAGCATTGCCCTATGACTGTGGAGACCAGGTTTGAATCCTTACTCAGCCATGAATACCCACTAGCTGACCTTGGGCAAGTCATACTCTCTCAGCCTCAAAGGAAGTCAAAGGCAGACCCCCTTTGAACAAACCTTCCCTAGAAAACCCCATGGTAGGTTGGCCTTAGTCAGAAATGATCTTGAAGGCACATGGGCAAACACACACAAATTTCTTTTGCAGGGTGAACTCAGTTGGCAGCAACGGGAGGAAGGTGAAGAAGACCAAGGGGGGAAAGGGAGGGGAGAGGAACCAAAACACGTTAAAAGCAGCTGGAAAGATGGGCTGGAGGGGATCTATGTGGAAGGAAAGGAAAGGAAAGAAAGAAAGAAAGAGGCCCTTTCTGAGGGAGACAACCCTCAAATTCCCTGTCTCTCTCTCACACACACACTCACCCTCTCCGACATGCCTCTCCCTCCAACTTCTGCCACAGAGGGCTGATGTTTCTTTCTCTTTCTTTTTCTCTTTAGTTTTGGAGAGGCTGTTTTGTTTGCTTTTTTAAAAAAGCCAGCAGGAGGTTTTTGGAGGAGGAGGGTAAGAGGGGGCTCCTCCCGGCTGTCTCCTGGTTGTCTCCTTCGTCAGATTAAGGAGGCCAACACGGGGGCCCCCTCTTGACCTCGGGGCCCCCTGCCAATGCTGATTTGGCAGACAGGTTAAACCGGCCCTGCCTCTGAGGGCATGGTATTTTATAACTGGGGTCCCACACAGAGAAGGCCCTCTTGGTAGGGATTACATTGACCAAAGAACTGCCCACTATGAGCAACTGTGATAATAGGAGACTCTATTTCCCATAATCTGCCAGCTCAGCAAACAGGTAAACAAAGGGTTTACTAGGGTCTAGAAAAAGGTAATATCTTTAGGGTCAGCATCATCAGAGATGTCAAAGGTCAGCAGGGACAACTTACCAATCATGACTTGTGGAGTGGAGATATTCCTGAGACTTCCAATACAAGGTAATAAATATTGCCTTGGGGCCATAAGGCAGAGGGAAGAACAGAGGAGTCCTGAGATGGAGGGAGGCTGCTCGAGACTGGTCTGAAAGCAGACATGTGGCTCTAGCCAACCCCCAACTCAACAGACAGAACTTCATAGTGAGTGAGTAGATCAGGAAATGTATTAGCTAGATTGCATTAAGGAATTATGTTTATTTTTCCCCTTGACTGGATGCTTAACTATATCTGTCATTTCTATGAATGTACCTGGAAAGGGAGAGTCTTTCCATGAGAATTATCTGCATGTACAAGTTCTGATTAGAATAAATAAGCTGTTCTACTTTCTCAGCTGTTGTGCACACATGCCTTGTTGCTCGGTCATTTCTCTCCTTTTCAGGAAAGAAGGGAGGGGGAGGTAAATCTCTGCAAAGTGGCAGGAAGTAGAGAAGGGAAACCCCACACAGTCTCCCTTTGGACTGTGTAAAAAGGGGGGGTTAGAATTCAAAGGGGGATGATACCAAAAGGGGCTGCAATTTAGGGGGATTCCCAGGCAGAGGAACCCCACCTTTGCATCTCATAAGGCAGCAAGTCCTTAGAGGCAGGTGTATGAGTGCACACTGAGGCAAAAGCTGTATCACAGCAACCCTGTATGTCCCCATGCTATCCCACAAACTTTAGCTAACCAGGGCAGAACCCTGTGATCCAGTAGCTGTTAATTGGACTCCACAGTTCAGGGATTCTGTTTTCTGTTCCACATTCCTAGAGCACACTAAAAATGGAGGTTTGAAACCAATGCCCTTTATTTGATAGCCATGCAAGAATAGCTGGGAGGAAATTGTACTTCCCACTTAAAACAATCAGGGTTACATGTGTTGTGCTTTAGCTTGATTTGGGCAGGTGGAGAGGAGTAAAAACTCATACCAGTGATTAAAGGAGACATTTTGAACTGTGTGGTTTTTAGAAATGCGCCCTATTTGCTTTGGTGAGATTGCATCTGTGTTCAATTCATTCTTTGTTGGTTAGTCTGGGATAGAATGCACAATGCTCCTTCCCCTGAAAACTCAACTTGGAGAGAGGGAGATTTTTCAAATAGCAGGTTTAGGCAGCAAACAGCATAGTGCTATGTATGTCTCCTCAGAAGTAATTCCTACTTGATATAAGGAATCCAAGGTCAATGTTATAGGATTTTAGCCCCAGTCCAACCACATTACTATTAGTTACAAACTGATCTCAAATTCTTTTAAATAACCATTGCTACCAAGATATCACAGTATAACTGTGTGTGTATACGTACCTTCAAGTCACCTGTCAATTTGTGGTAACCCCAAGAACTTCTTAGGGTTTTCCTAAGCAAGGAATACTCAAAACATATTTCCCATTGCCTTCCTCTAAAATATAGCCTATACCATCTGGTATTTCTGGTGGCTTCCTGTCCAAGTACTGACCAGGGTTGACCTTGCTTAGCTAACAAAATCAGATGGTTCTACTTATTAGGACTTATGTAGTATGATCCCTGTTTGAGATGGAGGAAGAATGCTCTTGCCCACAAAACAGAATGAAATAAACCATGTTCACTTTAAAAGGTTTTGTTTTTAAATTTTAACTTACTTTGACAGTTTGGTATTTCACCAGGAGAAAACTCTAGGGGTGAATGAGGTTATGTGCAGCGTCTCCCTGTAGTCCTTTTATATTTTTGTGTTTACTGTTTCTCCATTCTCTAATGTATGTCGCAGCACAAATAACATTCAAATCCAAGAAAATTTGCACCAATTGGACACGAAAAATCATTTATTATTTATTGTGTATTGGCTGGATATATAAAATTGCACTCTCTACCTAGCAGGCACCAAGGCAATGTAAAAAAAAAACCCACACACCTTTGCATAAAGCAAAAGAACAAAGCCATACCTTGAAGCTTATGATTGGAAATTAAAGTTAAAGAATGGTAAAACTTTAAAAGACTGATGGAACAAGATGGTCTTTCTTGTCTATCAGTAGCAGAACATGGAAGGAGCCCATCTTGGTTTTGGGGGGATGCAGTTCAAAAGTGGGAATTGCATGATAAAAAAACACCTAATCTCAAATACCCACCCACCTAGCTATGCTAAGCAATGGGAAATACAACATAGTTTTCAATTATAGCCAGAAGTTATAGGCAGATTTATATGGAACAATGAATTCTTGGCATCATTGTTTTTTCATTCTGGTCCTATAAGGGACCAAGGCAAAACTGTGCCTTTTTGCTAACCAGAAAAACAGTTTTGAGCAAAAGGACACTAGAAGGATGCCAGAAGGATGGTGACATCATGCAGAAACGTAGCAGGAAAGATGTCATGTCCCTGCTGCTTTGCCACTTTTCCTTGGAGTGTGATAAGACTGTAAGACCAGGGTGAACAACTGTGGTGAGTCCAGGGGCCAATTTTCAGACCCTGGGACTCTCTGGGGACCATACAGACAGCCCAGGAGGAGAAGTGGCTTGCAGTTTCTGATATTGTCAGGGCACCCTGACAACCTATTTAAGGACACTTTCAGGAGGGGCAGTTCATCATTTTTTCCCTCCCATTTATTGGTGTCCCATGGACTCTGGGAGTGTTGAGGACTACACAAATGATGGGAGGCGGGGTTGGAGGTTGCAAGCAACCCTAAGACCATACTTTGCCCACCTCTGGTAAATGACTTTGTATGTCAGAATCAGCATGATGAATTAGACTTGGAAAGTGACTGAAAGGCAATGAAATTGTTTCAAGGCCAATGTAACAGGATTTGCAAAGTGCATTCCTGACAAAAGTCCAGCCACAGCTGTAGAAACTTTTTAATTGCAGCCCTAAGTAAAAGCTATTGCTCTTAGCTAAATTAGAAGCAATTAAGATATGGATTTCTATGGCCAGGTCCTCTTTTCCAGGAAAAAAAAACGCAGCAAAAGATGAATGGGGAGGGGGAAGTAGTTCTGCCCATTTCAACCACCCAGCTTTCCAGAAGCTGTGTTGGATCCAAAAGTACTCCTAAGCTGTGTGCCTGATCTTTTAGAGGAAGGGCCAACCCTGCCCAGAACAGGTTGTCCTGCCAATCCTCAGTTAGGTTGCCCACTGACCCAAAGTGCCTCCATCTTGTCTGAACTGAGTCTCAGTTTGTCCAACCACATTTCACTCCATCCAGCAATTGTTCATAAGTTCCTCAGGCTCCTTTGGTATTAGTTGAAAAGAAGAGGGAGTGATGGCTATCATTGGCACATAGATGAGACCCAAACCCTAAATTGTGAATGACTTTCCCTAGTGGCCTCATGAAAATATGGAAGAGCAAAGGGGAAAAAATAGAACACTGAGAAACCTCACAGACGAAAGGCCAAGGACTTGAAGAGTATGCATTCGCCACCACCCTCTTTAAACAATCAGCCAAACAGAAACAGAATCACTATAGAGTGATGCCTCCAAGTACTATATTGGTCAGAAGCCCCAGGATGGTAGCTTGCCTGATGGTATTGAATACCACTGCCAGCTCCAGCAGAACCAACAGGGATACATCCCTCCCCTGACTATTTCCTAGCACAGTCATCTACCCCTGTGACTCAGACTGTTTCTGTGCTAAAACCAAGTCAAAACCCAGATCCAAACAATCAGGTTTGTCCAAGGAATGCTGGGCTTATGATGCCACTACCTGCTCCAGGATCTCACTAAAAAAGAAAAGAAAAAGATTTGGAACTGGCCAGGAATGATCCATGATGTGAACTATATCATAGAATCATAGAATTGCAGAGTTGGAAGAGACCACGAGGGCCATCCAGTCCAACCCCCCTGCCACGCAGGAAATCTTGATCAAAGGTCCTTCCCTCTTATTCTTTTAGGATGTCAGAGTTTGTTGTTTTATCATGGGCAATGATAGAATATCCTTTTAGAAAATGAAAAAGATATGTGTCAGTGTCCTGTGATGAAATAGATTAGTACAGAACTAATTTCCTTAGTCGGTTGGAACTGAGGCAACACATTTCACAGAATTTGGCTTTTGCCTTAGTCTAATTTATGGCAAGATTCGCGGGTCAACCCAGTTGGCAAGAAAGAGCATTTCTTCTTCATGTAGAAACAACATGGCTTTTGCAAACAACTAAGCCATTATATTGCTAGGAACACAAATGTGTTCCTAGCAATGAGCAAAAGTAATGCATGAACAAACCTTCAACCAAACCCTTCCTGTTTTAATGACAGCTATGGCTAAATATACATCACTGCCCTTCTGGTCACAATTATATTATCTTCTTGTTTTATGGCTTTATTGCCATCATTACACCAAAGCTCCAACAGTTCTTTAAAAAAAAAGGAACTTCAAGAAGCAGGAACATCTTATTGGCCCTGAGGATAGACATAGAGAGGAAAGGTAAGTCAGAAAATGACAAAAATACTTATCCTCAGATATTCTGCAGCACATGAATATCTCACCTAATAGGAGGCTTTGGTTGTTCAGTGTGTGCTTTTATGTGCCTCCAAGTCACCTCTCAATGTGTAGCAACCCCATGAATTGCATAGGTTTTTCTAAGGCAAGGAATACACAGAGGTGGTTTTACCTGTTCCGTTCCTCTGAAATATTGCCTACAGCACATGATATTCATTGACAGTCTCCCATCCAAGAACTAACTAGGGCTGATCCATCTTTGCTTCCAAGATTAGATGGGATCTGGTGCCCTTAGGATATATAGGCTCAGTAAAATCATTTAAGAGAGCCAGAATGGTGTAATGATTTGTGCATTGGACTATGACTCCTCTACAGACCAGGGTTTGGATCCCTGCTCAATCATGGAAAACCACTGGGTGATCTTGGGCAAGTTACTTTTAAAAGAACCATAAGCCCAAATGCTATTCCAATCTCTATCTGAGATTAAAGTGTCTAGATTAATTTGCCAAGCAGTCCACACTCCCTGTAGCATGTATCGATTATGAAGCAGAGCATCATATATTTTCAATACTAAACTCCTTGTTGTATATACTAGGTAAGGCAATAATCGTCAAAAAAGGGACTAGTCCTTGGAAGGCCAACAATGATTACTATTCGTTTTACAAACATATGAGCTTGAAGTATTCTAAATGGTAACTTTATTATACAGGCAAACCTTAGTTACCAAAGCATCTGACAGTGAAGTTCCTTTTTTCAAAGTCTTTTTACCTCCCTGCAGCCTCTTTTCTTCCTCATGCTCTATCTAGGAGGACATATTTTAGCAACATAGGTTTTAGGAGAATGGTGAAGGGGCTGAAGAAACAGGCTTTCAGTGCCGGGTTTTAGCAGCATATCTGCAGTAAACAATATAATAAACAAAGCTCGCCCTGGGACACAGTGGGATTCTACTCAAGCTGATCCTATTGTAGCTGTGTGTACCTGCCTAAAACAAGCAAGGTAAACAGCAGCTGCCTCCAAAATCCCTCAGCGAGCATGTGTGAACAGGAAAACAGAGAGAAAAGAGAAGAGCAGATAAGCCTGCCACATAAACTATCCCCAACAGGTTAAAATAAAGATAGATCTAAATGTTTAGTTACTAAAATGGAAAATCATATGAAAGGTTGAGGCTGATGAAAGAAAACAAATTATCCCTGGACCCATTTTGGAAGAAGCCTTCATGTGGTCCCTAAACAATTAAAAAATGTTTTTGTTGACCTATGTCTGATCTAATTGTTTCATTTCACATGTGCATTTTGTTAGTTTAGAACAAAATGTTTGCTGAAATATTTTAATGGCTTTCCTTTCTTTTCCTTTGTGTGTGTGGGGTGTGTGTAGAAACCTATCCCTATTCTTTTCTTGTTATTTCAGCCTCTAGTACAAAATTTTCTGTTAAAGAAGTAATACCCAGGAACATAGTTACTTTGTGAACCCTTGTTAACAGAGATATACCTGTGATTATTTCAAAGATGGACAGTACAAGAGTGCACATGGGACAGGCTTCATTCCAGTCATCTCTGGATTCCTGTCATCCAAGATCAGGTAGGAGGTGGTATGAAATACATCTCTCTGAGAGACTGGAGAACCACCACTTATTAGAGTAGATTATACTGAGATGAATGACAGGTAGTCTGACTAAACAGAAAAAAGCTTTATACGTTCTGACCCTTATTTTATTTGTATTTATTGTGAATGGCATTGAATGGCCTTTATAAACTGAAAGGAAGGATGCAAATATTTTAATTTCTGGAATAATAACCAAAATAGACTGTTCAGTTTTCCAAGGTACAAAAAACACTGTCCATTCCTCTCTCCCTCCCTCCCTCTCTTCCTTTCTTTCCTTCATTCATTCATTTTGATCAAAGTTTAGCTGCAGCTGTGGCTACAGGAGCATAACTTGTTGATTTTTAAAAGTGCCCTCTTGATTAAACTCTTCTCCATTGCCATGAAAACTTGTATAGTATCTCTTTTATTGGACTATTTTCTTCAGCAGCACGGAATGCTTTAGCAAAGTTTATTGGAGATTTCATTTACTGAAAATGTAAGGAGGCTCAGTACAAGACAGAGGATTGTTAACCTTACAAATCTGGCTGCTCTTTTACTCTTGTTTCCTTCCATAATTTGTGTGCCGACAGTGTTGTTTGCGCTCAGACAATAGTGTCACCTAGTGGTCATTTCAGTAAACTGGTGTTCAGGCAACCTGATCTAAGGTAGCATTCAGATTATTCTGAATAATCTCCAAAGTAGTTAATTAAATAGAAGGGATTCCTAGTTTTATTTTTTTTTATTTTTGTATTGATGGGTTGATTTATCTTTTTTAAAAAACAAGCCTCTTTAGGAACAATCAGATTATGTTGGGGTTTCTGAGGCTGTTTTCTTAGTGATGTGCCTTGACTGGCCAATGCATAGGACTTTGCTCACATATAGCAAAAATTGCATAAGTACGATGTGATAATAACCTAACGGGCTGAAATTATCAGATGGTGGTGGTGTCCTCCCATGCCCAGTGTGTGCATCAGCCACAAATAAGGTGTCACTTTTAGTTGACAGATTAAGCCATCAATAGATTTTCAATATCACTGTTTTCGCAATATTAAGGAGTGTGTGAAACCAAGTCCCACTGTAATCACGAGAATACAGCATGAATGGATGGTCTTCTTTCCCCCCTTCCTGTTGCCACCAAGAAAACCTCTGGGTGACAATGTGAAAACGATCAACAAGATGCTCTTTTTATGAACTGTCCTGTATTGCTAGCAAGTTTTTATGTATGCTTCAGGGCTTATCTGTGTATTTAATTTGTTATTTTTAGTGTTTTCAGTGTTTTTACACAAACTCATGTCTTCTCACGAGAACCGCCACGATCTCATGCCCGAGCTAACATGGAAGTAAGTGGACATTACAGCGTTATTAGAAGGCGAAGCGAAGACAAGTGCTACTGTAGCAGGACCATTAATCCTGTACTTAAAATGCTGGTGGTGTTTGATAATTTCAATTATAATGCCACAATGATTCTGCCTTCCTTACTTGCATTATTACACATTTTAATGCACTAGTCTGATAATGTCAATAGAATGGAGGCTACATGATGGAATGGAGCTGTGTATGCCACTTTAAGACAGCAGAAAGCAATCAGCATTAAATTACGTTTGAGAAAGTATTTAGCAATATGCAACTCATTGCTTTTGAGGATACAATGAAACAGTATTTTTTTTCCAAAAAAAGTTAAGCAGCTACTTTTACAAAGCTTAGGTCAGTAGTGGATAACTTTAACTATCTTGCTTAATTATGACATTGTATTTATGGATATTCTGTTCACTCCCTTTCCCTAGTCTTCCAGCGATCAGAAAGAATCCACCATTCTTGAAAGTGACCAGCATAGTTTAAGATTGTTAGCATTAATCTGCAGCTCACTAGTTGACATAATGTAATCGATAAACAAAAGGTTGCACATTAGCACATACATTCAAAATATAATCCCCAATGCTTGATTCTGAATACAAGAGTTGTAGTTCTAGGCTGTGAAAAAGTCACTGTTATGATTTTTCTGTATCCAATGCCCATGAACTAGAGCAACACAGAAAATCAGCAGTGTGGAAAGCTGGTCCCATGCTCAGCCAGCATCTACAAGAATCAACTGATCCCTAAACTCATCTAGTCTCTGTGGGTACTGTTCTCACATCTGCCCAGGGAGTATGGAGAAGGAGCAAAGTTACATCCAAGCCCAGCATCCAGAGTACAGAAGCTCCATCTGGTGCTTCAGTCAAGGACCCAATGACATCAAGAGGTAGGGCGGATGCACTAACTAGAAGACAGGGCTCCATGCACCATGGAAGAGGACATCACCTAGTTGAGATTGCATGACAGTTCAAGTAGATGGACAGCTCCACCTGCTGAAATTTCCTCTTGCACATAACATTTCAAGGAACAGTTGCCTTGTCCATTTTTGCATGTGGTCATCTTATCAGGAGCTATGGCCACACATTTCATGCTATCCTCATGGAAGGAAATGAGAAGGGAGAATTCCCTCCTCCAATTATGTTTTCCTGTCCTTGAAGTATAGCATAGGAATAAAGGGTTTTAGGGAAGAAATGGAAAAGGCAAAGCTTAGAAAAGTTACTTTTTTATTCTACCTTTCTAAGATTTCCCCAGCTAGCAGGGCCACAGGGATTCTGAGAGTTGTGGCCCAAAAATGTATCTTTTCCAAGTACTGGGGAAAATAGGGTTTTGCTGAGGAATTTCAAGGAAGCAAGATAGTACCATTTGTTATACAACACATGAAGCCAAACAGAGCACATCAGCACTGTAGGGGTTCGATAAACTTTGTTTTACTGCTGCTTTTGACAGAAGAAAAATAGAAGATACCAAGCATTTGGCATGACATAATGTGTAGCCACCTTTGGCTTGATGGATCACAGTTGCATACTGCAATCCATCATTTATTTATTTAAGAAAGAGAAAGGCTAAATCCCCAACCCCACCCCCAGTATTGGTTCAGTCCATGTTTTGGGTTTGTGTACATGTTTTCCTGGGAAAAAGCAGCTCAGCTTCATATATTTTTGAAAGTCTATATTCATCTGAGAACATTATCAATAATTAAAAGATGAAAACAATATGATTATGGAAATCAAAGTACCTCTGGGTCTATGGGAACATGCAATTTCCTAATGAGCTGCTGGCATCCCGCAATGCGCACTGATCAAGAGTACAGCTCTTTGAGGTACATTGCACGCTTGAAATGAGCCATCCCATCTCCCTCCTAGATGGCGTTGTGGCACTGACATTTTTATAATTAAAGAGACAGCATCAAGGTAGTTCTCATAATTTCCTCAAAGTAATTTCCCCCTTCTCACTGTTTATATTAGCTACATGACAAATTCATTTTCTTTTCAGTCGCTAGAATACGAAGCAGGATCCATCTGAGCAGCAAGCATAATTCATGTTCCTTGAGTCTTCCTAATCCATGGTGTAAAGAAGCTGTGAATGCTGGCAATGAAAAGCATGAATATATCAATAAATAGAGCTGCTGCATGAAGGAAAACAGCAGTGATAATGATAAAGCTGAGCACTTATACTGCACTTTAAGCCTCGAAAGGACTTTACACTCTGTAAAGCAATGCTCTTGGTGAGTGTCCCAGTCTTTGTGATTTGTATGAACCAATGTAACGAGAGATGACAGTCACCACATTTCTTCTAATAAATGCATAATTGGCTGCATTCTGTAATTTGGCTTGTGGTCTTCCATGAGATGATGGTAATCCAGGACTCCCCATGCCCAGGGTTGGAGTCACGATTACAGGCATGTACAACCAAAGGAGTCACGCTTACAGGCATGTACAACCCCCCCTAAATTCCTCAAAAGATCACATCCCCAAATAAGGATTATGTGGAAATCTCTGAAGACTACAGTTAGAGTGATAATGGCTAGCCCTTTCTGGGTGTCTCTGGAAGTGAGACATTCACAGATCACATCAAAAAGTAGTTAGAAGTCTCGTGGAGCCCTGGTGGCACAGTGGTTAAATTCTGGTACTTCAGCCACAACATTGTAAGTTCTATCCTACAGGGCTCTAGGTTGACTCAGCCTTCCCTACTACCGAGTTTGGTAAAATGAGTACCCAGCTTGTTGGGGGCAATTAGCTAACATGCTGTAAAGTGCTTAGAAGTGCTTTGCACTGATAAGCGGTATAAAAATATAAATGCTGTTGCTATTGTCATGTGAGATGCTGGTTTTCCTCTTCCAGATCTCCAAATCAAAAGAGAGTTACCTGTCACTCATCAGTCCTAAAACATTCCTTTCATCACAATCATTAGCATATACAGGGATCCATTGTTTAACCCTGGGAATATCTGGCAAACATTTGTCTTCCACTCAGAATCAGCCCTTCAGGGGATATATCGATTATAAATATCACCCCAAAACTCCATCTCAGTGTGCACAGATTCTTTTCCTCCCATCTCCACATTAGTCTGTATCTCCAACCCCCCCCCCTTCTTCGTCTCTTTCACTTTCTGCTGGTCTGTTGCTGCACAGACCCTTCTTCTCCCATTTCCCCTCTAGTCTGTGACACCAATTTCCCTTTTGTTTCCCCCCTCCCTCTGTGCCTGTTTGCTGCTTGAACGTCTCTGCTCTTCAGATTGGTACAGTATAACCTAACATCCCCTCAATCTATTTCTCTATCCAAATGCTCCCTACTATCTTCAATAGTCTTGTGTGAATGCTTGAAGCCTGACTCTTGGTGTGAATGTTGTTTGGACTATTTTTTAATAAAAAAACTATTTTATCTTTGTTTCCTGGCCTTGAGTCCATTCAGTGAATATTGGTATACACAGGTAAAAGACCCCACAGTTACCCAGCCTATCAAATGCCAATTTAAGCTAATTAAAATTCCCCAACCCACAATATGGACACACATGGAAATTCCATAGACCTCAGCAATTCGGGTAACACCAAGCTTCTAATATGAACATCAATTGGTCATATGTAACAGCCTTCACATTTACATGGACCATGGTCAACTACAGAAAGACATCCTCTGGTCTAGTTACCCTTTTATCAGAAAGCTAAACCTAATGCAGGACTTCTTTTTCTTCAGAGATTATATTGCAAACCAGGAAGCAGAGTTGGAAGAGAATTTTGTTTCAGTTAGATTTTAACAGAAAATTGCAGGGACATTTGCTTTTCTCATATTTGTCATGGATAGGACTTGAAGTTTTTAAAAATGTCAATGTGGGAGAAGCCAAAAACTGACAAATTCACCCATCCAAGCCCACAGGGGAGTAGCTATGGGGAGGAGATAAGGACATTGCTCTCCCATAAGAATTCTGCCCTCTGCAAATAAAATTTTCCTTTAGTCCCTGAATTTCTAGCATTGCAGTAACTTAAAACTTCAGTTGACCATTTAGAAATAGAGTTGAGGCATTCAAGGAATAGCGGAAGGCAAAGATGCCAAGGGGATATGACCACAGTCAATATCAGAGTTCCAAGTGTGAACAATTTTCAATGTCTCAGGCTACTGACACTGAAGAAATAGTGCAGTTTGACTGCCATGGCTCAATGCTATGGAATTCTGGGATTTGTCATTTTGTGAAATATTTAGCTTCTCTGTCAGAGAGCTCTGAGCTCTGACAGAGAAGCAAACTACAAACTACAAACTACAAATCTACAAATCCCAGGATTCCATAGGATGGAGCCATAATTTGCCTTTCACACCATAGGACCATGTCAGCAAACGTGTCCTGGTTTTCCAAAACTTTCAGAACAGCCCTAGCACAGATCCAAGAAAACACTAAATGGCTCCCAAAAGAATGGGAATGGAACAAGCAGCAAAACTCAAGGAGCTATACTGTGAGAACTCACACCTCTTTAAACCAATCTTCCACAGATTCTGTGGAAGATAATGTTTCCAAGTGAGGAATTAAAGACAAATCAGAAATGGAAATTAAAACCATTGCTGAACATGGGGATTTGTGTTGTGTGCCTTGAAGTTGTTTCCGACTTATGGTGTCCCTAAGGTGAACATATTACAGGGTTTTCTTGGCAAGATTTGTTCAGTAGAGGTTTTGTATTTGCCTTATTCTGAGGCAGAGAGAGTGTGACACGCCCAAGGACATTCCTTCTGGGTAAACGGTTAAGAGGCGATATGATAGCCCTGTTTAAGTATTTGAAGGGGTGTCACGCTGAGGATGGAGCGGGCTTGTTTTCTGCTGCTGCAGAGACTGGAACACGGAGCAATGGATGCAAGCTCCAGGAACAGAGATTCCACCTCAACATTAGGAGGAACTTTTTGACAGTAAGAGCTGTTTGGCAGTGGAACGCACTCCCTCAGAGCGTGGTGGAGGTCTTTAAACAGAGGCTGAATTGCCATCTGTCAGGGATGCTTTGATCAAGATTTCCTGCGTGGCAGGGGGTTGGACTGGATGGCCCTCGTGGTCTCTTCCAACTCTACAATTCTATAATTCTATGAAACATGCATTGGATGTTCTTGTATATCCATTATCCCTTTAAAACTCAGACTCTATTTTAGCTTCAGGGCTGGGTTGGGGAACCTTTGGCCCACTAGACTTTTTGGACTACACCCTCACAACCCATTACCATTGTTTATGCTGGCTGAGACATAACTTTAGATTATCACCCCATAAACAACAGGAGACCAGGGTTCAAAAGCCCACTCAGCCATAGAAACCCACTGGGTGATCTTGGGCAAATCACTCTCTCTCAGTTTGAGAAGATGGCAATGGTAAATCCTCTCTGAACAAATCTTGCCAAGAAAACCCCATGATAGGGTTGCCTTAGAGTTGCCACAAGTCAGAAATGACTTGAAAGCACACAACAACAAATAAAGAATGGGGGGAAAGAGTAAGTTGTAGGATGAGGCAAAAAGAATATTTTAAGTAAAAGAAGAATTGCCAGCAGCCTAGTCCTTAGCCCCTGGCTATGACAAAGGCCTCTGACCTGCAGGCTTTAACTGCTTCTCAATTAAATTATCCACCTGGAAATGACCAGTTCAGATCTTGGCACAGGGCAAATCTAATAGGAAAGAGACACTGGGAAAAGCTCATTTTGCCATTAGCTGAAATCACTTCATCATTCCAAATAAGAACTAATGGAGGCCAGCTCAATTAATACAAATGGATTCCTCCAAGTAAAATGCCAAGGCGATCTTGCATATTTTCATTTGAGCAGAATACTTCAGCAAAGTAGGTCAGAAAAATCCATCTTGCAATGTGATGCTGAAGCAGTGGGAAAGTAACTCTTACACGGCTACTTTGGACTGGCCAAATGCTTCATGGCTAGCATGAAGGGCCAGTGAACGTACATGGCTGCCGTGCTTTGGGGCAATGTGCTTTTCTTCCAAATGTGGGCTCCTTTCTTGGGATAAATGGATCATATGCCCCATGATGAACTTATACATGCCCTGCTCCCTTACCATGCCCGAGCATATTTGCGTGGCTATAATGTAGTAAAGATGTCCAAATCGCTTGCTTACTGCTACATAGTCAACATGTGATTGTTTCATGTCACATGATTTATTTACATAGTACCATCAGTTTACACAACTACAGAGTATAAGATGCAGTATCCTTGCCTAAAGGACCTTACAAATTAACACAGAAGGAGTTTTGTCGAACATGGCAAGGTGTTGCATCTGTTCTTAAGCAAAGAAAGATACTCCAAATCAAGGGGCTTGTCTATATGAAGCAATAAAATATGGATTAGTGTGCAGTGATGCCAATTTGCAGCAGCTTCTATTTGTCTTAACAAAGGTGAGTGTTTTTTGATGATCATAGGCATACAAAGCTATCCGCTTTCATTGTTCCAATGGGCATGCCTGAGAATCAAGCTGGTTGGAAGTGAATTATTTATGTTTTTATTTACCTCGAGTTGCCACTGATGAACAATTTTAAAGAAAAAATTAAATCCAAGGTGCAATCTTCCACTGTAACAAAGAAGCAAACAAAAAAGGCGATTTTCTCCCCAAAGCGCACAATCACTACAGTGAAAATCCAACATGGCAGTTTGGGGCGCTTGCTTTGTAAGCAAGCTCCAACCCCCCCACCCCCACGCACAATAACAGGAATGCACACAAAAGCAGATTGGTTGTCCCAACAAGCAGGAATGTACATTTCCCACAGAGATTTTTAAAAAGTTCGGGAAAAGCTGTGAATGCTTTTCCCACTGAGTATATGGAATATTGGGTCCCCCTCCTTTCAAATATGGCAGATTGACATTTTCCTCATGTAAACGGCACCTTGGAGTGTGATGAAGTCTCCTTATTTGGAGGTTTTAAAACAGAGTCTGGATGACCATCTATCGGGCAGGGGGTCAAACCAGACAGCCCTTGTGGTCTCTTCGAACTCTATGATTCTATAAGTATGCTGCTACCATTCTTTTATTTCGCAGAAGCCCTGTTTTGGCCACATAATTGTCATAACCTGGCACCTGAATTTCCTATAAAAAACAGCTTGGTGAAAATAAATGAAAATGAAAAATGAAAATTAAAATAAAATGAAATATTAAATACCACAAAAGGCATGCTGGGTAGGGATATAAGCCAGGGAGGAGGGAGTAAGGGAAAGTCCGGAAGAGAGCCAACAGGAAAGGGTTGTTGTTTATTTTTACCCCTGTCCACTCTGCACTGAGCCTGGGAGGGACCATGGGATGGCTCCATTTCAGTAGCTGACCTCATGTCACGTAGTATAGGTATGGGGAAGAAAGAGGTCTAATAGTAAGCATCCTGGGTAAAATGGATGTCTTCCAATTTCCAAATCAGGCTGCAGGGCCCCTGGGCATGTCCCCTCCCTTTGAGTTATTTAACAGATGTCCAGTCCTAGGCTATTTCTTATGTCTTGGGAACAGGGCTTAGGTGGCTCTCCTCTGCCTATGGTGAGGAGGTCAGGAAGGACACATGCCTCAGCTGGAGCTCACACTTGGCAGCTCCTCCTGCAGATTCCATTGTAAATACAGTACAACTGTTAGGACCACAAGAGGGAGTGATCGGGGAGTGTTTAAGATTCCAAGACAAGTGACAGGCAAAAAGACACGGAGAGACCAAATTTGGTTTTCAGTCACTATGCATGTAACATTTATTGAAATATATCAGAATCAAAATAATCAAGTATCAAGAGCTCTTTCAGTCACTCACACATTCATACCCCATACTCACACCACGATCCTTCCCCGAAGTGGTGATCAAACGTTCATGAAGGGATGAATGGCCCAGTTGTCGCGGACAGGAACCTTGTCTGAAGCTGGTTGTTTTATACCTTCTTCATCTCCTTTCTTGAGGAGATACATTCTGCTGGTTACCATAGTTTCAAAACAGTTCAGTTCCTTATCTTATCTTACTTAGTTCTTTGCAGTTCAGGGTACCTCCTGTTTTTGCAGAACTCTTCCTGGACATGTTCCTGACATGTTGACAGGTTTCATTGTCCTGGTTATGCTCGGTTAGCATCTTTGCTTCAGCTTCCAAATTTTCCTTATTTCTTACTTCAGCTTCCAAGTTCCACCTCCAGCAATGCTTTGCACAGCAACAATTTGCTTTGGTTCTTTTCAAGGTCTTGCTTCACCTGGATTGACAGGAACCCATCCATTCACACAGTTACACATTCAATCATGCTCTCACACAACCCCTGTATCTGTGAGAGATACAATAGGACCCCCGTATCCACTGGTTCTGGGCTGCCCCATGGATACTAAAAACCATGGATAATAGTGAACACCATTGAAAATAATGGGACTTCTGGTTTAAAATACCACAGAGTTGCCTTGGAAAATGGCTAGAGAGGACACATTTTCTAGGAAGACTTCATGGTAGGTGTGCTGTTTTGTGTCCCGTGGATAATTGAATCAGTGAATAATGGATCAGTGGATACGGGGACCTACTGTACATTCCTGGACTTATGGCAGATTGTCAGGCTCACCCTGAATTCTGGGGTTTAGAGTGGAATTCATGGAAGACCCTGACATGAGGATGCTTCTGGCCTGTTTCCCTTGACTAGGCCCCTGGGGCTTTGGGAAGGGTGCCAGCCCGCCTTGTTGGCCTGGGAACGCTGCTCTCCACAGCGGCTCATGGTCAATACTCCAGGTGCGGGCCGGGCTGTTCCTCCTCCCTAGATGCCATTCTCACACTGTGGGGGTTTATCTGGTGTGCGTGTGCTAGCCTGTATTCAGTTTCGGCTTTGTTCTATGTTCCTAACACACGTTTCCTTACCAATAAAGATTTTCTATTGAGTGAATGCGAGAGTGTGTTCTTGGTATTTCACACAGATACTGAAAACAGCAGATAATAGTGAACTCTATTACAATGAATGACTTGTGGCCCAAGCATACCATAGGAGTCATGCTGGAGGACCTAGAAGATGCCTAGAGAGTATCTAGGCATCTTCTAGGTCCTCCAGTGCAACTCTATGGTCAGCTTCTGGAGGAACATACCACAGAATCATGCTGGAGGAGCTAGAAGATGCCTAAAGAGACCATCTTTTTTTGGACATGAGTAAGTGAATCCACAGATACAGGACAGATATGCAGGTCACACTGTCTTTAAATAACATTTACCCTAACTGAACCCATATCTCTTTCTAGTCTGCTTAGCTCCAAGTAGATAAGCAAAAGTGACATTAGCCAATCTAAGTTTCATTTTGGGGAAAAGACAGCTGCAGTACAAATCAAATAAACAAATAAAGATAGGAATCAAGTTTCTGTTCTTCATCATTTTAGAATACATTTTGAAGCAGTGCCTCTTAAATTTTTCTTTACCAGGGACCCCCTTTAAATATCTTTTTTTGCTGTGGACCTCCAAGACTTAACTCATAATAATAGTAATAAAAAAATTTATTTATACCCCGCCCCTCTGCTAAAAACAATCGGGGCAGCTTCCAACAACTAAAACATTATAATAAAGACTAAAAACACCACCCACCCCCACCATCCCCCATAAAAAGACATTAAACACTATAAAATTAAAACCTTCTAACTAAAAACACCTTAAAACAAATATATACATAAATTTTAAAAAGCCAGGAGACTGGGCTCCCGAGGCCGGGATCTAATCAGGAAAGGCCTGCCGAAAGAGATCCATCTTTAGTGCTTTTTTAAAGCTACTCAACCTTGTCAACTGACGGATCTCATTCGGCAGGCCATTCCATAAATTGGGGGCGATTACTGTAAAGGCCCTCTGGGAGGTTGCAGACAGCCTAGATTGTTGTGGCTGAAGCAAATTCCTCCCAGAGGACCAGAGTGCATGGAGAAGATTGTATGGGAGGAGGCGGTTCCGGAGATAAGTTGGACCCAAGCCATTTAGGGCTTTAAAGGTGATAACCAACACCTTATACTGGGCCCGGAAACTGATAGGCAGCCAGTGGAGAGATTTTAATACTGGAGTTATATGATCTCTCCAGGATGTTCCTGAGACCACTCTGGCTGCCATATTTTGTATCAACTGAAGTTTCCAGACCAAGCATGAGGGTAGCCCCATGTAGAGCGCATTGCAGAAATCAAGACAAGAGGTTACCAGCGCGTGCACCACAGTCTTGAGGTCCCTTACTTCCAGGAAAGGGCGCAGCTGGCGTATCAGCCAAAGCTGATAACAAGCGCTCCTGACCGTCGCGTTCACTTGACTCGTCATATGAAGCGATGAATCAAGGAGCACCCCCAGACTGCGAACACAGTCCTTAACGGAGAGCGTGACCCCATCCAGGACTGGCAGTTGCAACCCAACTCCTGGTTTCGGGACACTACCTTGAGCACCTCCGTTTTGTTTGGATTTAATCTCAATCTGTTTTTCCTCATCCAGCCCATTACTGCTTTAAGACAGTCATTAAGAGGAGAGATGCCATTGGAATTTGAGGCCGATGATCGGGACAAGGAGAAATAGATCTGGGTGTCATCAGCGAACTGATAACACCCAGCCCCATAACTCTGAATAATCTCACCCAGTGGCTTCATATAGATGTTAAACAGCATCGGGGACAGAATGGCGCCCTGCGGAACACCACAAGTAAGCTCCTTTCTGCTGGAGCAGCTGTCCCCAAGCCGCACCCTCTGGGACCTGCCCGAGAGGAAGGACTGGAACCACTGGAGCGCAGTGCCTCCGATTCCTAACCCCCTCAGGCGATCCAGGAGAACTCAAGATTTAAAGCCCTAATAATAGCAACAATAACAAACAACAACAACAATACAATTACACCATCAATTAAACCTTCCCTCATAGGCACGGGAGGGGGAGGGAGTTTTCTTCTGCTTGTTCTTGCAAGTTTGTGGCTGGAGCAGATTGAATGGCAATGTGCAGGCCAAGTCAGCCAGCCTTTGCCTTGGCTTCTGTCACGTGGCTGCTCCACTGCAGGGAGGTGGGCCAGGCAGCCTTCAAGCCTTCACAGACCCCCTGTGGGGACATCACAGACCCCTAGGGGTTGGCGGACCACAGGTTAAGAGCCACTGTTTTAAAGTACTGTTTCTGTTACATATTATATTCACACACCACTCCCATTATATTTCTTATTGTTATGTGCCTTCAAGTCAACCTGACTAATGGTGATTCTCTCATAAGGTTTTCTTGGCAAGATTTGTTCAGAGGGAGTTTGCCTTTGACTTCCTCTGAGGCTGAGAGAATGTGACTTGCCCGAGGTCACCCAGTGGGTTTCCATTGTTAAGCAGAGATTCAAACCCTGGTTTCCCAAGGTCCTAGACCAATACTAAGGCCACTATACCACATTGACTCCCGCTATTCTTTATTATACCATATAATATACAATAATATATCCATATTATTTGTTGACATAATCATCTGGTGCATTTCAGAATCCTTCAGTACTGAAATATTGTTGGCAGATTAGAAAACAAGAGAACTAAATCCATTCAGGCAAAATATAGTTGCATGAACATTATTATATGTTGGTCTCCTTGATATAGATTTGAAATTGAAGGTTGGGGTTACACAACTGGGATTTCAAAGAGAGAAGGAGCAAAAGTAAAGATCATTAGATTACATGAATCTGTTGCTCATTAGCCAATCAAGCAGAAGAAAATCCTGCTAGTTCAGCTAGATTAGGCCACTGTGACTGGCTGCATTCTCAGAACTGCCAAAGCCAGAATCAGTGCCACATCAGCCTCCTTCCTTGGGGTCCATTACATCATTAATCCCAGCATAGGCATTCTGTATTATACTAGGATGGGTGCATTTATGGTCAATGAGAGCTTCTAATGGTGCTCTTGGTATCATTTATTTGCCTTTGGAAAGGCAGAGTCATAAATTGCAAAGCAAATGCTTTTCTCTCTCTTTGGAGTACGTCTCAGAGAAAGGAAATCAATGGCTTGATCTTTTCTTTTGCCTTTTTAAAATGCCTGCATTAGAGCAGGCAGCACAAATGCTGACATCTGAGGGAAGGGTGACCCAAATTACTCTTCATCTCCACACAACCAATAGTGGCATAGAGCTCACTCCCCCATGGAAGGTACAAGCTTCTTTCATAAATTGGAAATCATGACTCAGAGGCAGCAGCCAGTGGTGGCTGGGAGTTCCCATTACGGGGTTTAATCCAAGGGTTAAAGGAGCTATTCAAGGTGGGAAGAGATTCATTGTCCCATTGATGTGGACGCCACCAGCTGCCATTGGTAACAGCAGTGTGTGTCTTAGAGCTTGGGAAATTATTCTTTGGACGATAACTTTAAGAATCCACCCGGCATAACCACAAACCATGCCAGCTGGATGATTCTGGGAGTTCTGGTTCCCCAAAGTAATTTTTACAAGCTCTGATGTAGTGTTACTGTTATGTTGTTGTTGTGTACTTTCAAGTCATTTCCAATTTTAAATCATTTCCGACTTATCACAGGGTTCTCTTGGCAATATTTGTTCAGAAGGGGTTTGCCTTTGCCTCCTTCTGAGGGTGAGAGAGTGTGACTTGCGGAAGGTAACACACGTAGGTTTCCATAGCAAAGGGGAAATTTGAATCCTGGTTTCCAAAGTCATAGTCCAATGCTCAGATCAGTACACCACACTCTGGATTTTTATTTATTGGCTTTTATTTCCTTGTTTCAAACAATTGTTTCCCAAAGCAGCTCATGCATCAATTAAAAAAAGGGACAGACCCTGTTATCAGGCTGACAAGCTTAAAAGACAAGGCGAACAAAGGGAGGGAAAAGGGAAAGGAGGGAGATCAATTCTTCCAGGTGGGAACAAAACAATTGATAAGCTGCATTTGCATAGGAATGGAGGGGGAAATCATTGGGTTCACATTCTAATATGCACTGACTTAATTCACACTTCCCAAGCTAACATGCAAGCTGGAATGCAGTGATCCTTTGGTTTTTCACTTTTCTGAATTTCTCTGATCTGATCAAACACTACAGATGAAAATGTATATGGAAGATGGGGAGATAAATACATACAAAAAAATGTGCAAATGTTTGGCTGTCTTTTTAAAAAAGCAAACTGATACAGAATAAGGTGGAGGGTGTTTGTGCTTTGGGAAGAAAAGTGATTATAGAAAATGAAATAAACAAATTCAGTCATCTCTGCATTTATATCCTCCCTAACAGAGGATGTTCCCAGAATCGCAACTGTTGGCTCTTATGTTTTTCGACAAGTGGACTCAGAGTACCCCTTCCCCTTGCTTCTGCAATCCCAGTGCAACAGGAAGTTGCATGTTTTTCTGCCAGATAAAATGGAAGTAAGCATGCAACTGCTTCTTCTCTGGTGGATGGATTTGGGGTGGATGGTCTCTGCCTCAGTGGCAGCACTAGTGGGGTACAGAGAGGCTGAACCACACCAGGTGAAACAGTCAGGGGGAGGGGTGACACCAGCCTTAGTGATGCTGTAGTTCTGACTTGCCTTGATATTCATCATGAGAGGCAAGGGATAGATAGCCTCCAGGTAGCCCTTGTTTCCCTAGCTGATAGCAACAGAGTTCAAAATGATGAGAGGCTGACCTTCATCAGGTAAGTCCAGGGCATTTTCAGACGGTACTTACCGCGCTAGGAGGTCTCGCGAGAGGCACGGCACAGTCGCGAAGCAGGGAGTCCATTTCAGATGCCTCCGTCCCTCTTCCAAAATCATCTTTTTCACTTCCGTGAAGAATTGGAAGCGGCAATATTTTAATCACAGGCAACTTCCGTGAATAAAATCTGGTGAAATATGGTGCGGCCGCTTCCAATCCTTCACGGAAGTGAAACATGATTTTGGAAGAGGGACAGTGGTGTCCAAAATGAACCCCCTACCACGTGACAATGCCGTGCCTCTAGCGAGACCTCCTAGCACGGTAAGTACCATCTGAAAAAGTCCCCAATCTCTGATGTTTCCTCTTTGGCTGCAATTCTGAAGTATTGGTAGTATGCTTGTGATACAAAAAAAAAAATGCAAGCCATCTTCTGTAGAGCCTTGTACATTTCATCAAATAAGTGTTTCAAATCTTTGTGATTACATTGATCTGAAAGAAGGATTACTACTCTGCTCTACAGATTCATCCATCTCAATTGCCAATAGCCCATTGTCAGGCCTGTTTTTGTTTATGGGAGGGGATAATCTTTATTGTTGGCACCCACCTTCTCCTATTTTTAAATCTATTTCAGCAACACCAGCTACAAACAGAAAGCCAAAAAATTTCACAGATGAGAGTTTTGTTGATATACCCTTCTCTGCAGGCCCTTTCACACTATACAATTATAGCAGTATGATTCTCCTTTAACTGCCATGGCAACATCCTATGGGATTTGTTTTTTAGGGAGGGATAGTTAGAATTCTCTGCTGGAAAGCTCTAATGCCTCTACAAGTTCCAGGATTCCATAGGACGGAACCATGGCTGTTAAGGTGGAATCATAATTGTGTAGTGAGAAAGGGCCCTATACCTTCTCCCCATTTAAACACCACCCATGCAATTAAGCATATACTGTATTTCCCTCTTGTACTTGCCTCTAGCACCACATGGTAAACCAAACAGTCCAAAAGGTTATCCCTCGTTTCCCTTACACCTGTGCACAACCAAAGCCCTAAGATCTTTTCATCACATTTAGTGATAGTTTATCTACTAGGAATGGAAAAGATATTCAAAATATTTGTAAAATGGTTGAAAAACATGTTTCTTGACTGCCAAGAAACCCTTATGCAAAGAAACATGGACTGATGAGAGTTGTTGCAGTTCAGGATTTATTCTACAAAAAATATGCATGATTATTTTTATATTTTTGCAGAAAGCAGCATTTTCTATGCAGGAAACAGCATTTTCTGCACAGAAATACTATCTATATTCTGCCCAGAAAATGCTGTTCTCTCCACAGAAAGTGGAGACTTATAAAGTGGAAAGTTATTCTAAACAAAATTTGCACATGGTTGTTGCTGTTTTCTGTGCAAACATACCATGCACAAAGTTCATGCAGATTAAAGAGATTATCAGACGAGGCTATTGTGGTGCCCGCCATAATGCCAGAGGAATGCAAAAGGACACCAATATCAGACAACAACATCCTTTTGTGTTCTGCTGGCATCATTATGGCATTTCTTTCTATTGATGGGCCGAGCCATCAATAGGTCCCCTGTTGCAATTTGGTGCCGACACTGCCAGTGTGTGAAACCTCGGGCCATTTAACTCTTGAGAATGCAGTGTCAATCAATGGGTGTGAACACTTCTGGGTGAGATCAGGACATCCAGGTAAGTGACGCACTTTTTATGACCCTCCCTGGGTTACTTGGAAGTTTTAAAGTGTGTTTTTGTGCTTGGTGTAACTTTTTGTGTGTGTGTTTTAGTTCGTAAGAATGGACAAGATTTCAGTCCAGGAAATGAACGGAGCTCCATCAGAGCTCCATTCATTCCTGGGCTGCCTGTCGATGGGAGAGGAGGTAAGTGCAGTGGGAAGGGTTATTGTGCCGGGACAGGGGTGGAATTGGAGATTGTCGGACAGGAACACTTTTTACGTTCCTGTCTGATAATCTCGTAAGTTCTGGATAATGAATAGTGTTTTAAAACCATGTAGCTTTAGACGTCTTCGAGCCTTACTGCACTTTGAAGAAAAGCAGCAGAGCAGCAGGAACGTTCTGTCTTTCCTGCTGCCCTACTGCATGGCGCATTCGTCCAGCATTCTTTTGTTCCATTCCTGTGGAGGACCAAGGTAAACCTGTGTCTTTATGCAAATGGGTTTTTCTGGTTAGCAAGAAGATGTGATTTTACCTCAGTCCCCCATGAGACCAGAATGAAAGAACACCAACGTCATATGGCTAGGCAGCAGGAAAGACGGGATGTTCCTGCTATTTTCTGCTTTTCTTCAGAGTGTGGTAAGGCTCTTCCTTGCAGAAGAAGAAAAATTGCTAAAATTACTTGTTGCATCCAAGAAGAAAATGGTCGGATCTGAGGCATTCCACAGTAGGTGGGGGGGGATCCCCCCATTCACCAAAGTTGCTCACCCCTGTGTTAAAGCAAGGATGAGTGAGAATCACATGGCCCTCAGACTGCACATAGCCTCTAAGACCATTTCTGAAGTCCTTGCACTGCTCAGAGTATCCCCCATCACACACACAAAAGGAGAGTTGTTTCAAATGTGTGATTCTCCACTAAAACAAGGCAAGTACCCTGCCTTATCTTACCCCAAATATAGACTTTTCATATTTTTCCTCAGAAGGGGCTGGTATAGGCTTTAATGGTTCCACGAGTAGTGGCAAATATCTTCGTGTACCTTTAAGGTTATGTTAGAGTGTTTGGGAGCATTCCTTGACATCAAAACTGTGCTTCTGGTGGCTAGGGAGAATTTCTGTCTCTCAGGTTTTTGTGCCATCCTAGAAGCTCAATCAAGTAGCCAGAAAGATCTCAACATCATCTGTGCATACCACACTTTTGTTTTTGCAGTTTGGGGCCAAATGCTAAAAACATTATTCATCTGCAAGTCTACATTGTATAATAATGTATGTGCTATAATTTAATAGTTCTGTGCCAAGAAGTGTTTTTTTAGTTCATCATTTTGAAACTAATAAATAAAAAGGAGATGGAGATGATGATGATGAAGAATGATGCTGTCAATTTATTTATATTTTAACCTACTCAATTGATATATACAGTATATTAGTGCACAAGATACTATCCACTCATGTGGATAAAATGTTCCCATTCATATGACCGTTTCAGCCACTGTCTGCAGTAATCTCTTGTGAGCCAATTATATACAGTCTTCCAACACAGGTTTGGGTTGGTACCACAATACTCTGAAGTCATTTTTAAGCATATTTTTATTAACATATAAATTCAATAATATAAAACAACATACAGGGTTAAACTACAATGCAACTACCTAAACTAACTACAGCAGATAACAACATAACATACACTAAAAACAAAAGAATTAAAGCAAAGACCAAAAAAGGGTATATATGACTCCCACCTTGCCAGCCTATGGTTATAATTGTCTGGTAAATCTAAATTCTCTAATATCGAACACATTTTAAAATCTATTTGTCCTCTACTTGTTCAAATAAAATTAACTTCTACTTTTGATTCTTTTCTACTAGCACTGTGAAGTCATTTTTGTAGCAGTTGAGGTAAAGTATCTGAAGCTAATTCCAAGCTGACTCCTGCTTTAGAACTGCAGCTCTGATGCCTCTAAAATACAAATATTATTCTGCATATTCCAGTTTTCAGCCTTTGTAAAATCCCTCTTTTCTACAGGAGGCAAACCTGCTTCACCCTCTCTCATTTCAGCAATGCACAGATGGTGCGAAGGTAGTTTGAAATGCCTTCGTAAAGTCTCACCGCTAGGAGTATTAATCACTATACATTGCTTAATTGGGTAACCTTTGCTGTGGTTTAAACAGCAATATCAAGTTGCAGCAGCACAGATGGTGATCTGTTATTAATTGATTGCTAATAGTAATGAATGGCTCTGCAATATGGTCTTTAAATGTGATAAATAAAGCAGTTGACAACTATATAAATGGCAGGCATCTGCAGAAGTGGTCTGATGGGAGCATGGCTCCATGCCCATGTGGATTGCAACTACCATAACGGTTAGTATTTAACTCACATTTTTAACATACATATGTGAGTTTGCTCCCTAAGAAATGAACAGGGCTTATCCCCCGCACCCCATGCACACACACCATGCTGCCTTTCATTCCACATAGCTTGAGTGCTTTCTGATGTCCAATACAAGAAAGGGCAGGAAGCAAAAAAATTAGCACACATCAATCCTGCAAATCAGGGCATGGAAAACCTATAAATCAAGGCTGTGGCCCTCCAGATATCAATGGCCTAAAGTTCCCATCATTTCCAACAATTTGTCATGCTGGATTGGGGCAGATGGAATTTGTAGTCCATCATATTTGGAGAGCCCCAGATCTCTCCACCAAAACCCTGCTGCTGCCTCCTGCATCTGCTGCCCAACAGGTTAATTCATTTTGCAGTTACTAATGTGGTCAAAAATCAATGCACTTTCATGTTATAATGGATTTTTAAAAATGGTTGCATTGCTCACTACATTGTTATAATTGAGCTTTACTTTTTAAAGAAACCAAAGTGCTCCTAGACCTTTCCTGTCTACATACCGGAGCTTCTTTTTGATGCAAGACCTTTCAAGGCTGCTAATGACAAATCATTTCACTACAAACTCTTCCCAGTCTTTAAATAGAGCCTTATCTCTGATCACTGATCAGAGATGAGGACAGAAGTATAGCTCTGTAGCACTGATGGGACAAAAGAGCAGCCAAAAAATTAAGGAGCATGGATCGCAGTTAAAATTAAAACATAAAGCTGTTTCCCCTCATTATTCAAACTCTCCATACATTGTTGGCATCACAGGAAGTACGGCCAGTTATTTATGACACTTTCTGATCTGTTGTAAAGAAGTTGTCATTGGGGCAATAGAAAGGATCTTTTTTTTTCCAGTTAGGAATAGTACAGAGCCACCTCCCCAGCCACCATAAATGAGGGAGGTTAAGCAGTAATGAGTAAGATGAACTAAATGTTATTTATTCTGTTCAACTGCAGAATGCATGTTGCAGTTACATTATGCTGAAAAAAATATGTATTGCTCTTTTCCATGTCCTCCTGCCTTGACTGCCTATTCTGACAGCAAAGGGATGTTCTCCTAATCAATGAATCTGTGTGAAGGAGTAGGACCACCTCCCTATATTCACAGAATCATAGACTCACAGGATTAAAAATGAAAGGAGCCAGAAGGACCATCTCATCCAACCCCCTGCCATGCAGGAAATACACAACTACAGCACTCCTGAAAGATGTCCGTTCAGCCTCCGCTTAAAGATCTCCAAAGAAGAAGAGTACCACCCTCTGATTCTACTTTTGAATAGTTGTTATAGTAAAAAAGTAAAGTCTGCTAATATTTAGGTATAAAAAAAAATTTCTTGTAAATTGAACCCATTGGTTCATGTTCTAAACTCTGGAGTAGTAGAAAACTAGTGTTCCCCATCTTCTCCATGACATCGCTTCAGATATTTAAATATGGTTATCATGGCACCTGTCTGTGGCTTACCATACCTCAAAGAAAAGTGGCAGTGCAGCAGGAATGTTCCATCTTCTGTGCTGCCTTACCGCATGACATTGTTGTTCTTTCATTCCAGTTCTGTGGAGGACCAAGGTAAACCTGTGTCTTTTTGCTATCCAGAAAAGCCCATTAGCAAAAAGATGCAGTTTTGCCTTGGTCCCCCACTGGACTGGAACAAAAGAACGACTACATCATGCGGTAAGGCAGCACGGAAAACGGAACATTCCTGCTGCATGGTCACTTTTCTTTGGAATGTGGTAAGCCCCTCAGTCTTCTCTCCCCCAAGATAAACTTAGCCAATTCCCCAAGTCATTCCTCGTAAGGCTTGGCTTCAATACCTTTGATTATCTTGGTCACCGTTCTCTGGACATATTCCAGCTTGTCTATCATGGATGCTAATCCAGTAACTGTCCATGCACTATTCCCATTATATGTATGCAGCCTGCATTTTTGCTAAATAAAGAATGTGTACACACACATTAACTTGTATGCCTATAGGCTCTGTTGACAAGACACATATTGACACATGGAAGTGTTGGGTGTGGCTAACAGGTGTAATTCTGCTCCTTTCTCCTCGTGTTTACTGCATACACATTTGTTCACACCCAGTGCTATACTAGAGCAGGGGTTCACATGGTTGAAGTGTTAGGACATTTTGATTAGCAGGGACAATGACATCAGCTGCCACCCATCTCAGGTTCCCTTGTTCCCTCTGAGTTAAAGCTACAATGCTCACAGCAACTGAGAGCAGGGCAAAGGCAATTTTTGCAGCAACAGCATGAGGGCTGCCAGCTCTAATGCTGGGAATTTATTAGTTGCTGTTATTTTCTTTTTGTGTATCTTTGCTCTCTACCTATTGCTTTGGTAAGCTGTATACTACTGTATCTACTTTGATTACTCAATGGAGAGAGGTGTATGGGTGATTGTGAGTGCTCAGGGGTGGTGTGTGTTTGAAATTTCCATAACCATTGGCAAGGAGTAACAGCTCTCACATTCACCCTACACATGTGTTTATATGAAGGGATTCTTAACATAGTAACTGGGCATTTGCTAGTCAATCAAGCAGGTCTGTAACAAATAGTAGTAGTACAGTAGTAGTAGTAGCAATAGCGATAATAATGATGATGCTTTCAATAGTTACAGCTTCTCTAGCAAGATTATTTTATTGGATCTGTAATGGTACAATAATACTGTATTTCTTTTATTTTTCATTTCAATAGTCAGGACTTGGGGTGGGGGTCAGACCCCCAATGTGTTTTAGCTATAAGTCTCCCCTCTTCTTTCCTTTTCTCTCTTTTTCTTCCCTCTTTTTCTTTGGTCTTGTCTATACAAAGGGGGGGGGGGAATATGAATACATCCAAAAAGGCAGGCGTTTGCAACAATGCAATCTGCCTACATGGCCAAAACTCCCCCCTAAACTCCGCATGACCCCCTAACCAGCTGGCCACTGCAAATTATTTACTTGTTATTTTAAATCTGCCACCATCAATTTTTTTTTATAAAAAAAGTTCCCTGTGATGCGCACAGGCGTTATTTCGTATTTACAAGAAAAAGAAATTTAAAAAGTATAAAATTGCCATTTGATTGACTTACCGGACCCTCGCTTAGCCGAAAATCCAACGTGGCAGCCACAGCCGCTTTCCCTCTTTGCTAGCCCCACCCCCTCTGCTCGTCCAGCCAATCAAATTAAGCTGCCTGTTCATATGTGTGCAAATGGGAGTGTACAAATAGTCACACATTTGCAAGTCATACAGATCTTTTCCTAAAATCCGTACGACGCCCTGGATGTGGCAGACACGGACTTTGTGGTAGATTTGGCTGCCCCCCTTCTAAATGAAATGTATTTGTGTGAATGGCTGTTTGAATGGATCTCCGTATGTTCTCATCACATATGTATTATTTTAACTGTATAGACAGGACCAGAATTTTTTGAATCTATATTATTTTGATTTTTTATACATTAGATTGTTAGTGTTAAAAATCAGTACAGGCATCCCCCACTTTTCAATGACTCACTTTTTGACAACCCATTCCTTCCACCACTTCCTCTTTCTCCACCCCCTTGTTGCTCCATCATTCCGAAGGAGGAGTCAATTAGAAGAGGGAGTAGAGGAAGCATGACTACAACCCGCAGGATGCTCAGCACTCTGGTCCAGCACCCACTGAGGATCATGAAGTGGCTCAGGGCATGTTGGGAGCTGTAGTCCCATTGCAACTTCTTGCTAATAGTTCGACCTGCAGCTGCTGCTGGCAGGTGGCGGTACCAACGGCGGCAGCAGCAGCAACAATGGAAGTGCATTCCTCGCCATCCTCAGCCAGCCAGGCTTTTTCTTCCCCACCCCTCACAAAGTTCCAAGTCCTTCCCTTCTCTCTCTCCACCTTCCATTCAGCAGTCTGCTGTCCCTTCCCTGTTGGCTCCTGAGGGTTGTGAGGGATGGCCGGAGCCAAGGAACAGGCAGCGCAAGGGAGAAGGAACTGCCACCTCAGCCTGAGAGCCACCAGAAAAGAGTCATTCAAAGTGTCCTCTTTTCATTCATGTGTCTCCCGCTTGTTCAACAGTTTAGGGCCCAGAGCACTATACTGTAATATCCATAATGTCACATAATGGTTCCAAAATTCAATGATTTCCATTTTTTGATAGTGCCCTGCTCCCTAACCTTTCAAATAAATGGGGGATGCCTGTAAATAATCCAATTGAATAATTAAATTAAATTAAATTAAATTGGGAGCAAATGAGTTGATGAAGGACTATTTCAAGCAGCTAAGAGACATGAGCTGACTTTGCCATTGCCTTGGGTTTTATTGCTGCATCCCACTTGATAGCTCGGTGTATTATTATTATCATTTATTTATATAGCACTATCACTGCACATGGTGCTTTACAAGTAAAAGATCAATTAAAAAACAGGCTTACAATCTAATTAAGACTCAGGCTTACAGTCTAATTAAGACATGACACAAAAGGAAAATGGAATGGCAATGTGAGAGGGGATTAAGTCCAACATATACTGTCTTTTCTTTACTCCCTCTGAGGCCAGGGCAGTGGCAGTTGGGATGGAGGGAGGGCCTTTCATCTGCTTTTAGGCCTAGGTGAGTTGGAGCTATGCCTGCCTCTTCTTCTCTCCCTGTGAGGCCAAGACAATCAATAAACCATTGTTTTGATGCACCTGTGACTATTCATTTTGATAGCCTCTCAAGCCTGAGTTGGCCAGATGAGGGTCCTGGGATCATTACTGTCTTGAATGGGAAATTAAGATCTTGGGATGATAGGACACTCAATCCCTGGCAGAAGCCAAAAAATATCTCAGCAGACTTAATAGCAACCTGTTCCCAAGAATACTCACATACGGAGTGTTTTGACGTCCAAATAAACAGGAGGCACTTTTATCTTCAAGTTCAAGCAGTTGCAATATTTACAGATATATACACTCGACAGACAAACTGCTTTGCCAGACATCCAAGACTCTCAAGAGAAGGAATGCTCTGGACTGAACCTTCTTTTATACACATTTACACGGCGTTGGCTTACTCAACCACATGGGTGCATTACATCAGATTTTGCACTCCAAAGATATGCCCTTCAGTAACCCTCTTCTGCAACTGTGGCTTCAAGGCTAGCATGACTTTGCAGTTCCTTGGCCTCAGCCATCATGACCCAGCAGTTGTTTGGCCATTTTCTATGGAGTTCAGTTTCTAACTCCTGATGTGTTGGTCAAGATGACAACTGCAAGAATAGGTTTGTTGAGCACCTGCCCTTTAATGTCTGATTTACACTGATTTACACACCTTACTAATAATAACTACATAATCATAGAATCATAGTCTGTTCAGGAAGGGAGATGCAACAACCCTGCTGTAGTGGTGAATTAAGTCCATTGTTTGTTATTGTGCCTCGTTCTGCACAAAACAGCAGCCCTGGCCTCTAATCTCCACTCATCTGAGTTTGCACAGTAATTGCTAGCAGCCATGGAAACCAACTTTCCATAGTCATTTATAAACTTGACCCTCCTTGACTTCTTAATAGTGCATTGAGAGCAGCTGTTGTTGGGGTTAAAGCGAAAAGGAGAAACGTCTGGAGCTGTGTTTGCAAACTGGTGGTAGCCTTGTCATCCTGAGTTTTAAAAGAAGGCATGACCTTTCCCACTAACTATATGGCAAGTGGACAGAGCCATTTCTGGAATGAGCAACAGCAAATATTCATTGGCAGTCTCCCATCCAAATACTGACCCTGCTTAGATCCAAGAACAGAAGGGGTCTGGTGCCTTTAGGGCATTTAAGCCTCTTGTTAGCAACTAGTGAAATTTTTAAAAAATGTAACTCATCTATGTAACATAGGGTGTGGGGAACTTTTAGTCTGAACTTGATCAGGAGTCATGTATGGTACCGAATCTATTGTGGGGATAGGGTTTCCACCCTGGAATGGCCTTAAAGTTCAGACTAAAACCCAGGGAGGATTTGCCATCCTACTGTCATAGAAGCCACCCTCTTGTTCCTGGAGGGAGCTTGAGTATGCAGAACAGCCAAGGTAGCCCATCAGTACCATAAGCCATTCTGAGTGAGTGCCTTCTTGTCAAAGCTGTAAACCTCACTGCAGATCTGAATCTGTGGAAGGCCTAGCAGACTCTGTAGAGTCGATGCCATCTCCTGAGACTGACACTCTGACTTGTGAACCTCGTCATTTAGTTTAGTTGGTCAAAAGAAGCTTCCATGAACCCAAGGAGAGCCCTTGAGAGAACAGTGAGAAGCGTCAATGACGGACGACTGACAGAAGCAATTCAGTTTAATTTAATTCAATCATACTTGGGTTGCCCTGACAAGCAAAAGCCTCGCAAAAGGACATCCCCTCAGGTCTCTGTCAAGCGTGTGCAAAACCTCTCCAGGATGGGGTCACATGCACTTGGATTGGGATTTGATCTCCTGAGCCTATTTGTCATCTGTTTGCATTCTGGATTTTATGGCAGGCTGTTACATAGTGCAATGACCTCTCTGTTGTCACTCTCTACAAAGGCCAAATGCAATTTTCTCCATTTCCTTTTGACAAGACGTCTTATTAGGGTGCCTGGGAAACTGAGGAAACAACACAGCCTCCCTGCCATGGGCCCAGATTTGGAACACAGTAATAGAAGCCCTCGTCCACAGAAAGCTCTAAGTTATCTCTCTAAGTTATGCACAGAAAGTTACCTTGTGGTACTTGCCCTACTATTACGCAGAATGAGGCAACTGCCTTAGGTGGCGAATGCTGGAGAGATGGCACTGGTAACACCCTCCATAGCTGTTCTCCTAAGGCTTCCTGGCTATTCCTCTCCCTTGGAGCACAAAGCTAAATGTGCCACACAGTAACTGCCTCCTTTCTCCCCACCCCTGCCTGAATCCTGAGCTTGCTGCCTTCGGATGGAGGACCTTATCTCATTGTCACTGCTGAAGTAAAGTTCAGCTGCCAGATGGTTTTTATAGATGGAATGGAAGAAGCAATCTTGTATTTTTTTTCCCCAGGTCTCAAAATGTCTTGGCCTGGTCCTATTCTGCTCTCAGCTCGTATCGTATATCAAGGTGCAGACCAGTTACATTGGAAGTGTTCCTTCAGACTCTTTGAGATCCTCTGCAAGTTAAATGAAGATCTTACCTGCACTATAGATAAATGATATATCCAGCACAATGGCAGTAGCTTGATACCATTTTAGCTTCCTTTACAGTGCTTCCATGCAAAGCTGAACTGCTCCATGAGGCTTATTGTGTTGTGTAGACCTTTTCCAGAACAACAAGCATATTCTTGTTTTCCTCTAATTCCTTGTCAAAACCCAACTTTTCCCAGAGCTTGAGGAAAGTACATCTTTGGACCCCAATTCTCAAAATCCCTGTGGTCATGCTAGCAGGGGGCAGTGGTTCTTAGATATGTAGAACAAAAAAGTAATTTTCCCAAGCGCTGCCTTTTCCATTTCTTTATCAGAGCCCTTGATTCCTATGAAACACTGAATGGGTGGGGTACCATAACTGGGGCAGGGAATTCCTCCATCTCACTTATTCTAAGGGTGGATTACATTAGGAATGTGGCCATATCCCCAAAGGCAGCAATGAGCAAAGGACAGAGCTCTTATACCTTGAATGGTACAGTTGGCCCTCTGTATCCATGGATTTGGCATCCACAGATTCCACCATCCATGGCTTTAAAATAGTAAAAAAAAAAAAAATTAAAAAAAATCCAAGAGCAAAACTTGATTTTGCCATTTTATATAAGAGACACCATTTTACTATGTCGCTGCATCCAAGGATGTTGGTATCCATGGGAGGTCCAAAGCCTAGCGGTTACCAAGGACCATTGTAATGCAGAAGAAGAAATTTTAACAGTTGGAATTTGTCATACAAGAATCCTGTCCTCACTCCAGTGTGAACAATATCTATCTCCTGATGTCATTGGGTCTCTGGCTGAAACACCGGGGGGCCTTTTACACGGCAAAAAAGTCGTGAGATGTACTCGTGATAAACCCTGGTTGATCACATGTTCATCGTGATGATCTCAAGCTTTTCAGAAGGGGGTCACCAATATATCCTCCAAGGAGCATGACTTTCCATCCCTCATTTTTTCCAGTGTTTTTAAAAAAAATCTAAGGAGGTTGCGGAAAATCGGATATGTGAACAGGTCAGGACAAAATTTCTCGGGATTAGGTGATGGCCGGAAATTGAGGTGGGTAGGGGCAGGCACAGAGTTCAGATAAGGAGGGGTCAGTCACCCTCCCCGCCCCCTGCATGGAGGCTTGTGTTTTTTAAACAGATTCTCTCACTGCCAAGCTCAGGTCTCCCCGTTCACCTCTCCCTTTTTATGTCCCTCACCATCCCCTGCACCAACAAGGTGTGTGTTTCTTAAAGGCTTGTGTGTCTGTGCCGGCAATCTCTCTTTAAAGGGACATGTTTTCTTTAAATGGATTCTCTCACTGCCAAGCTCGGGTCTCCCCGTTCGTGTGTCTGTGCCGGCAATCTCCCTTTAAATTGATTTTTTACATTTATTTGGCATTAACCTCTGTGGCAAGCCCATCAGTTTTGTTTTTTTTTAATGAAATTGTGCAGAGGGGGTTGCCTTCGCCATCCTTCTCTGACCAATGCAGAAGCTTGAGCAAACATTTTTGGTAGCCAATAGCATCACTCATGGTGGGAAGCTCTAAAGGAAGTACGTCACTGAGGTTGTGAAAAAACTAGTAATAGCATCCTTGACTAACAGCTAAAAAAATAATAATATCCCGGAACCTTTTCCCATGTAAACAAAAAACCCACAGGATACTATGTCTTGGGATCTTACCTTTGTCACAGGAAAGGCTGTCGTGTAAACAACAATCCCAGGATATTGTTCATCCAGGGACAAATTGTATAAACAAAAAGGGTTGAACTCGGGATCAAGAAATCCCGTTTTGTCCCGTGATTAAAACTGTTGTGTAACTGACGCCCCAATGGAGCTTCTCCACTCAGTTGATTGGTCTTGGATGTGATTTTGCTCCTTCTCCACATTTCCTATGCAGGTATGAAGACCTTTTGGGTGACACTTGCAGGGATTAGCTGAATCTTAAATGGGGAGGGGGGCTCAGGTGCATTTTCTAGATTCTGGCTGAGTGTGGGAGTAGCTTTTTGTGTAGCTATCCTTTGCTGCCTTAACTCATGGGCACTGGATATAGACAAATAATAACAGTGACTTTTTTACAGTCTTTTGCCACAACTCTCATGTTAAGAATCAAGCACTAGGGAATAACTATTTTGTGCTAATGTGCAGTCTTTTGTTTATTGATTATGTTATGTTAACAAATGAGCTATAAATTAATGCTAACAATCATAAACTATGCTGGTCACTTTCAAGGATGATTGAACATTTCAGAAGGCTAAGGAAAGAGAATAAGCAGAATCTTAATAAATATGATGTAATAATAAAACAACTCAGTTGATGTGTGTATTTTTTTTTAAATGTAATACATGGGCTCTCAGTATCCGCTGGGCTTTAGTTCCAGGATCCTCCAATGGATACCAAAATCTGTGGATGCTCAAGTCCCATTATATACAATGGCATAGAAAAATGGTGTCTCTTATATAAAATGGCAAAATCAAGGTTTGCTTTTTGTAATTATTTGTTTTTTAATATTTTGGAACCTAAGGAGATTTTCAGACCGCGTTTTACCGTGGCTCATGCAGGAGGAGCTTCCAGGAGAGGGACGGCGGTCTTGCGCGGCAGAGGGTCGTTTTCGGACGCCACCATCCCTCTCCCGAAACCATCCGTGTCACTTCCGTGAAGCTTTGGAAGCCTCAGTGCCATATTTTAATCACAGGCAACCTCCGTGATTAAAATATGGCTCTGCGGCTTCTGAAGCTTCACGGAAGTGACACGGATGGTTTCGGGAGAGGGACGGCAGTGTCCAAAAATGACCCTCTGCTGTGTAAGACCGCCGTTCCCTCTCCTGGAAGCTCCTCCCGCATGAGCCACGGTAAAACGCGGTCTGAAAATCTCCATAGTTGACTGAATCTATGAATGCAGAATCTGTGCATATGGAAGGCCAACTGTACATGGTTTCACTTCTCCCATCTCAATAGCTTTAACAGCCAACAGAATTCCTATTCAATAAAATATACAATTATCAGCTTGTGTACTTCTAAGTTTTTAAAATCACTCTGTTGATATTGATCTATCTAAAGACAAGACTGAGCTAGACAGACTAGTGATCTGACTTGTTAAGGCAGTTTCCCATGTTCCTTAGCCTTAACCTACTTCATACTGTTATTGCAAAAATAAAAATAAAAGAGTGAGGGAGTTTACAGCTAGAATCCTATTTGTAATACACACTGGGATAACCCCCACTTATACCAGTGTATGTAAAGTATGTACTACTCTCTATATAAGCCAAAATAACTCCATTTACACTGTCATACTTTGGACATACCATCATGCAATGTGACTCATTGGGAAAAAAACAATAATGCTCAGCATTATTTGCCAGAATTTAATGGGTGAATTTTTATTTATTTATTTATTTTAATTTATTTATTTATTTTAGACAGCTCCCAATCCTCAGACTCCCTATACTGTACTACCAATCTGAGGATTGGAAGCTGTCTAAACACTCACCTATTCTCTCTCTCTCTCTGGCTTTTCTTCGCAAATGAAGATTCAGAAAGGACTCATCCCGCGCTTTCCGCAAGCGCGCTGATGACTAAAAAGGCCAATCCAAGATAAACAGGTCCGGTTGCAGAAAGCACAGCAGAAGGTCTCCTTGGGTGATGTTTCTGGGTTGTGATTCTTTCTGCGTTGTCGTTTCTCTTCAAGACTTGTTTGGTGTGAGTTCTCAAATAAGGCTGCAACATTGTTGATAGTACATCTCCATGCCTCCTGATGTGAGGAGGCCAGGGCGGACCATTGTTGGTGATCATAGAATCATAGAATCATAGAATCATAGAATTGCAGAGTTGGAAGAGACCACGAGGGCCATCCAGTCCAACCCCCCTGCCACGCAGGAAATCTTGATCAAAGCATCCCCGACAGATGGCCATCCAGCCTCTGTTTAAAGACCTCCAAGGAAGGAGACCCCACCACGCTCCGAGGGAGTGTGTTCCACTGACGAACAGCTCTTACTGTCAAAAAGTTCCTCCTCATGTTGAGGTGGAATCTCTGTTCCTGGAGCTTGCACCCATTGCTCCGTGTTCCAGTCTTTGGAGCAGCAGAAAACAAGCCTGCTCCATCCTCAGTGTGACATCCCTTCAAATACTTAAACAGGGCTATCATATCGCCTCTTAACCGTCTTTTTTCCAGGCTAAACATACCCAGCTCCCTAAGTCTCTCCTCATAAGGCATCGTTTCCAGACCTTTCACCATTTTAGTTGCCCTTCTCTGGACACGCTCCAATTTGTCAATATCCTTTCTGAATTGTGGTGCCCAGAACTGGACACAGTATTCTAAGTGAGGTCTGACCAAGGCAGAATAGAGTGGCACTATTACTTCCCTTGATCTAGACACTATACTTCTATTGATACAGCCCAAAATTGCATTGGCCTTTTTAGCTGCCACATCACACTGTTGGCTCATGTTCAACTTGTGGTCTACTAGGACTCCTAGATCCCTTTCGCACGTAGTCTCATTCAGCCAGGTCTCTCCCATCCTATATTTATGCATTTCATTTTTCTGCCCTAAATGCAGTACTTTACATTTCTCCGTATTGAATTTCATTTTGTTAGCTTTGGCCCAGCTCTCCAGTCTATCCAGGTCATTCTGAATTTTGATCCTGTCCTCTAGGGTATTAGCTACTCCTCCCAATTTGGTGTCATCTGCAAATTTGATAAGTATGCCCCTAATTCCCTCATCTAAGTCATTGATAAAGATGTTGAATAGCACTGGGCCCAGGACAGAACCCTGTGGCACCCCACTGGTCACATCTTTCCAAGACGAAGAGGAGCCACTGCTGAGCACCCTTTGGGTTCGGCCGGTCAACCAATTACAAATCCATTGAACTGTTAACTTGTCTAGACCACATTTTACAAGCTTGTTTGCAAGAATTTCATGGGGAACCTTGTCAAAGGCCTTACTGAAATCAAGGTATGCAATGTCCACAGCATTCCCTTCATCTACCAAGCTGGTAACTTTATCAAAAAAAAGAGATCAGATTAGTCTGGCATGACTTGTTTCTCTGAAACCCATGTTGACTTTTTGTGATTATGGCATTGCTTTCTAAATGTTCACAGACTCTCTGTTTAATGATCTGCTCTAGAATCTTCCCTGGTATTGATGTCAGACTAACTGGACGATAATTGTTGGGATCCTCTTTTTTCCCCTTTTTGAAGATGGGAACAACGTTTGCCCTCCTCCAGTCTGCTGGGACTTCTCCTGTTCTCCAGGAGTTCTCAAAGATTATTGCCAATGGCTCTGAGATTATATTTGCCAGCTCTTTTAATACTCTTGGATGTAGTTCATCTGGTCCTGGAGATTTAAATTCATTTAGATTAAGAAGGTATTCCTGTACTACCTCTTTACTTATTTTGAGCTGGATTTCCCCTATTGTGTCCTCTGTTCCATTATCCTCAGGTTGGTCCTCCTTTTCCTTTTCTGAAAACACTGAGGCAAAGAAGGTGTTGAGTAATTCTGCCTTTTCTCTGTCCCCTGTTAGCATTTTGCCATCTTCTCCACGTAGCGGCCCTATCATTTCCTTCTTCCTCCTTTTGCTGCGGACATACCCCAAAAAACCCTTTTTATTGTTCTTAACCTCCCTAGCAAGCCTGAGCTCATTCTGCGCTTTAGCTTTTCTGACTTTACTCCTACACGTGTTCGCTATCTGTTTGAATTCTTCTTTGGTGATTTCCCCCCTTTTCCATTTCCTGTACATGTTCCATTTAAAACTTAGCTCCATTGAAAGTTCTTTAGTCATCCATCCTGGTTTCTTGAGACACCTCCCATTTTTCTTCCTCAATGGTACTGTTTGAAATTGTGCCTTCAGTATCTCCCTTTTGAGAAAGTCCCATCCGTCTTGAGGTCTCTTCTCTTTTAGTATTCCTGACCATGGGATCATCCCCAGTATTTCCCTGAGTTTATTGAAATCAGCTCTCCTAAAGTCAAGAATGCGTGTCTGACTATGCCTGGCTTCTCCTTTCCATTGTATAACAAACTCCAGGAGAACATGATCACTCTCACCTAAGGATCCCACCACTTGCACCCCATTAACCAGGTCGTCTCTGTTGGTTAGGATCAGATCTAAAATAGCTGACCCCTTTGTTGCCTCTTCCACCTTTTGGACCATGAAATTGTCTTCCAGGCATGTAAGGAATTTGGCCGAGCCTGAAATGTTGTTTCAGGGAGTCCTTGTATCATTTTTTTGGAGCACCCCTCTTACGCTGACCCATGGCGAGTTCACCGTAGAGTACTATTTTGGGGAGGCGATGGTCCTCCATCCTAGAAACGTGCCCTGCCCAGCGCAGCCGTGTTCTCAATATCATGGCCTCAATGCTGGTGATCCCTGCTTGCTCAAGGACAGCAACATTCGTCACATAGTCGAATGTGAGTACCCAGATTGTGGGGGCAATTAGCTAAACACACATTGGAAACTGCTCAATGCAGTGTAGATGTGTAAATTGCTATTGCTTAAAAACAATTTGTAAGCCGCTCTGATAGCCTTGTGGCTGAAGAGCGGGGTATAAATAAATAAATAAATAAAGTCCAGTGTATATTTTGGATTGTGTGTACACAGTGCTGATGAAAGCGTTCCAGGAGTCATAGGTAGTGGCGATAGGTGACCCATGTTTCAGACCCATAAAGGAGAATAGACAGTACAATGGCTCTATACACACTTCGCCGCAGGTGTTTATTACTCCAGACTCTTTTATGAAGTCTTCCAAATGCACTATATGCCTTTGCTAATCTGTGATTGATCTCCTTGTCAATCTTGACATCTGAGGAGATGATGCTTCCCAGGTAGGTGAACTGCTGAACGGACTTGAGCACAGATTTGCCAACGGCAATGTGGGGATGGTGGTGTTCATCCTGTGGTGCAGGCTGGTAAAGACTTCCAACCCATCTTTTGCATTTACATGGCACCTCCTCGTGTATGTCTGCATGGGAAAGGAGTCCAAGAAGGTCTCTTCAGGGTACTTTGTTGTTCTGTGATGGGAGCCTTTCCAAGCAACCAAAATAATAAAGCAGCTGAAACAGTTTTCCTATGAAGAACAGTTTACAATGTTTGGGGCTTTTAAGCTTTGGAAAATAGGTAAGGCTGCCTAAATCTCCTGAAGGCACCTGATTCTGTCTGATCTCAGAAGCTAAGCAGGAGCAGGGCTGGTTAATATTATTATACATAGAGAGGAAGACGCAGCCTTACCATTTAGCAAAGTGAGGTGGTCATCTCAGGCAGTAAATTTTGGAAGGCATGAAAAGGCAGGAAATGGCTATTATTTTTACTCCCAAGGAAAAGGGCAGAGTTTTTTTTGAGATGGTGAGATTTTTCTGCTTCAGGTGCCAAACTAAGTTGTTTGGCCCTGGGTTCTATGACTAGATTGAGAGTGGGGTGGCACCCCTTAATTAATTCTGTGTGCAAGTAATTCATATCCATTTGTTGCTGTGTGCCTTCGCTTCCAACTTACAGCGACCCTAAGGCAAACCTATCAAGGGGTCTTCTTAGCAAGATTTGTTCAGAGGCGGTTTGCCTTGCCCTTCTTCTGCGGCTGAGTGAGTGTGATTTGCCCAAGGTCACCCAGTGGGTTTTCATGGCTGAGCAGGGATTTGAGCCTTGGTCTCCTGAGTCATAGTCCAATGTTCAAACCACTGCACTACACTGGAAAGCATCCATTAAATAATAAATAAAATAATAAAATACTGTAGCATCTTACAATACAAGCCAGGGAACTGTCTCCCATACAGCCACAGATATTCACCAAAATCAGGTGCTGAGGAATGGAGGAAACCAGTTAACCTGTGTCATACGCTCCTAATCACATAATAGTGACCATGGGCAGCCATTTAAAATGGCCTCTGTGTGCACCTGTAAATGATATTTCTGCATTAGTCAATACTAGCTATACTGGGTGTAACACACACAGGGGTATACAACCCCCCCGTGTGCTGTAACCCCCAACGGTACACACCAACCCTCGGTGCTACCCCCGTGCCTGGCAGGCACACGCTGCCACCCCCACGCTGCCCCCATGCCCTCCCCACCCCCTGCAAGCACACACCAACCCCCTCCCGCACCACCACCCACACCCCCATGCCCCAAAGACACATGCCACCCCCATGCCCTCCCTGCACCCCACAGGCACACACCACCCGCATGCTGCGCAGGCACATACCACCCCCATGTCACCCCCTGCATCCCCCCACAGGCATACACCTCCCCCCATGCCACCCCCACACCCTCCCCATGCCCCGCAGGCACACGCCCTCCCCACATCCCACAGGCACACAATGACCCCCCCGCACCACCATCCCACACACGCCCCGCATGCACACGCCACTCCCCCATGCCACCTACCCCCCCATGCCAGAGGTACACGCCACCCACATAAACACACCACACTACTTCCCCCCCCCAAGCTACTCACACCCACCATGCGTGCAATGGAGATCCCCTCTGCTGCCACCATGTTTAGAAAAGACCTAAAGTTCCACATGTTCCCAACCCCAGTGTGCTGATTGGCTGCCCAAGAGAGAGCTTTGATTGGTTATTAAGTTTCCTAAGCGGCCAATCAGCACACTGGAAATGGAAACATACCGAAGAGAATTATATATATATAGATTGCTCCTTATCAATCAGCAGTGCTATAATAGAGCCAGGACATTTTGATGACAGAGACTGACTCCATCTTGCCCCAGCCCCTGGACTCAGGGATTCTCTCCAAGTCTAACTGCAGTTCCCATAGTAGCTGAAGGGAAAATGGATTTCCCAGAAGCAGTGTCTTGGTATTTGCTATCCCTGTTGCAATCCAAAGTGTTTTGTTGTGGCTTGCTCTTGAGTTGGCAAGACCTATCAGCTTTACAAAAGACCTGCTCCACCTTCTCCTGATGGGGAGGGACAACACGTGGAAATGGTTTCACATCAACACAGCTGTCTGCATTTTTAGACTTTCATTGGAGTGTTGCTATACAGACTGTCCTGAAAAGCACCTGCACTACTTTTGGTCAGGTAGTAGCTCCAACCCTATACTTCCTAGCAGGGGGAGCAAAGGATAAAACTTTGTGGTGGTGTTGAGCTGTAGCTCCCAGCATTCCTCACCACTGGCAATTCTGATTAGGGACTTTATCAGACCACCGTCCTCAAAAGTTCTTTTGCCAACATAAATTGTGGCGTTTTTATGCTGGCAAAAGAACTCTCCCCACAAGACCTTACCTTGCTCACATTAAAGAGGCTTCCCAGGCACTAATGGGGAGTGAGCGGAGCTCTGTTCAATTCCTAGTTTCAAATCTTATTAATTCTTGCAAGACGCCAGCGAGGGAATTTTTAAAAAGAAAACGAAATAAAGACAAAATGTTCAGAAAATCACCAAAACACACATTAAAAGTCCCAAGTAAATGGAGGGAGGGTCATAAAAATAGCATACCCTACCTGGCTGTCCTGATCTAAACTGGAAGTTTTTACCTATTGATGCTGCATTCACGTGGGTACAATGGCACACAGATTCAAACACCAGCAATGCCAGCAGAAAATAGCCACGGGGGATCAATTGACGGCTTGGGCCATCAATAAAATAGGATGGGTTTGAAACAATGTATGATCACAAAAGAGCAACATCATCTTGTACAAGTGCCCTTTCATGATCATTAGGCATCCTTATGATGCCGTATTTGACTGGTCTGATAAAGTCCCAAGACTACTGGAAATTGCAGTTCAGCAATATCTAGAGACTGGCCCACTTCCCATTCCTAGCAAAGGCAACATGATTTCCAAAGGGACAGTTTGCCCCAGTTTCAATCAACTAAGGCAAACCAACTAAACTTAGATGGGTGGACGGTTCTCATAATGTGGTCCTGGTTTAGCAAAGGAACAAGCAGGTGGCTTTAGCCCATGAGTGGTATTTGTCAAAGGCTGAGCCAAGACCTTAATCCCCATGACCATGATGAATAAAAGACTTTGTACTCTAAGGATGTATATTAAAGAAAGGTGGGATTTCTAAAGTCATTAACTTGCTAACGTGCACCTACGCGGACCTGAAAGAAAGGTGCTAGGTTGATGGATGTACTTGTCATATTTACGGTTTAGAGCAAAGTGATTAATGTGCTTTGTGGTTTATAATGCAATGCTCATTTAACTCTCTTTTTTAAGATTACAGTGATTTATTGGATCCAGCGCTGCTGTAGCATTCCAACAGGGATGGCAGCAGTATTATTATATCTCAATGAATGATCAATTAGGCTTGTGCAACTGAGTGAGTGCCCAGATGAAGTCTTCTTTCAGTCGCAGAGTTTGTGACCCTGATTAAAGGAGAATTTGTACGGACAAATGCAAACGCAAATCATACTACCCACTGTGTGCTCTAGCCTATAACAACAGTGGTTTTCAACCTGTGTCCTCCCAGCTAGTTCTGGGGCTCCCTGATAGAGTTATCATGGCAGATAAGACCATTTGCCCATCAGTGAGATGCCCCCCTCCAGTGACGGAGAACCTCTTACACACTGCCCACCCATCCCCCAGAACCATATCCCCTTGATAAAAGCAGACACCAATGTACTTAAAATGTGCACATGCTAATTATATACATGCTGCAAATATTTAAAATAATTACTATAGTATATTTATTGTATTTTTATTTAAATTACAGTTGGCCCTTAACTTTTGCAGGAGTTAGAGTCACAACAGCCCCGCAAAAGTGTAAAAACTGCAAATACAGGCCTGCTATTTTTTAAAAAAAACCTGAGAGAACAAACACTTCTCTGGGCATTTATAGGTCCTACAGTGCAATTCTATGGTCTACACCTGGTGGAAATTGACAATAGAATCGTGCTAGAGGACCTACAAAATGCCCAGAGAGAACCTATTAATCAAATCCATGAATAATCACATCCACAAATGCTTAAACCACAAATGTGGAGGGGTGACTGTATTTCTAAGTTTGCATCCACATGTCCAATTGCATGCAAATTTGTACCTGCTTAGAGTGGGAAAGATAGAATAATAAGCCAATCTGGTGATAAGGTGCTAACCCCTGATTGGCAATCTCAAGACTGCTATAGTTTCTCCCTTCTTATGGTCGTTATCTTTCACTTGGGACTTGGGCTGGAGAGCTCTTTAAAGAGAGGACGCTATCAAACCAAGGAATGATATCTGATAAAACTGTCACAGTTCCATGAAAGAGGACACATGGCCACCTTGGTTAGATGCAGGGAAGTGTTCTCAGAGGGCACTCCCCCAGCAGAGGAATGACCTCTAAGAAAGCTCTGAATATACAAGTAGGTTGGTGCAAGAGAAGATGCTCCTTTGCTTTCAGATCCCAGTCAACCATGGTAGGTGTCAGCATTTTGAATTGTCCTCAGAAACACACCAGAAATAGTGAAGTACTGGTGACCTGTGTTCCCAATGGTCACCATCAACTATAAGCTTAGCATCTACTTGCAATTTGTAAACATTCTTCCAAGGAAGTCTCATCTGAAAAACCAATCTCTAATTAGTCAAAGGAGCAATCTCTATGCTTAGGGATTCCAAAGGCCTTATGGATTTCTACTGGCCTCTGAGATCAGCTGATAAAACTCAAGCAAGGTGATACTGCAGCCTAGACTGAGGTAACAAGCTAGAGCAGATGCAGGCAGCCTATGGTCCTCAGTTTAGTTTTAAGAGCCTCTTCAGGCAGTCACTTTAGAATGAGGATAGGTATTTTAGTCATTTTTTACACAGATGAATCACAGTTCATGAATTTCTTCACATTCAAGGTGGAGGGGGGTAAATATATTTAGAAAACCAAACATGGAAGAAACTGTAGCTATCCATCAAGGAATGGTCAATGTGTAGCACTGAAACTCCTCTTACCTCTCACCACAGGCCATGTTGGCTAGGGGTGATAAGAGTCACAGTCCAACAACATTTGGAGGGCTGTGCATTCCTCATTCTCTTGGCTTAAAAATGTATGCTATGTACCTTGCCTGTAAACTAAGTGGCTTATTGCACTCCAAAGAAAAGTGGCAAGGCAGCAGGAACGTTCTGTCATCCATGCTGCCATAGCGCATGGATGTCGTCATTCTTTCATTCCGGTCCCGTGGGGGGGGTGAGGTAAAACTGCATCATTTTGCTAACCGGAAAACTGTGTTAGCAAAAAGATGCAGTTTTACCTCTGTCCCACACAGGACCAGAATGAAAGAATGCCAGAAGAACAACGACATCATGTAGTAAGGCAGCATGGAAGACAGAATGTTCCTGCTGCCTTGCCACTTTTCTTCGGAGTGCAGTAAGCCCCTTGAAATCAGATACTCAGATATCAACAACATCCATCAGGCTTCTGCTTAAAAACCTCTAGTGAAGGAGAACCCAGTACTGTCAGAGGCATTCTGTTCTACCATGAAACAGTATGACTTTTTAATGAAGTTTCTTCTGCTGTTTAGATGTTTTCCTTGACCTTTCCATACACTCATTCTGGGACAAAAGTGAACAAGGACTGGAGCCGGTGAATGGAATTTGCAAGGAGAGGAAAGAGGGAGAAAGGAGGAGAAAAAAGAAGAACCAGAAAAGGAAGGAGAAGGAGGAGAATCTGATGCCCTCAAAAATAGCAGTGCAGAAAACAGGCCAGCCTTCCTAGGGAGAGTGTTCCCAATGAGGTGCCACAAGCCAGACTGACCTTTCTCTGGCCCCATCTCTCATATCTCACACAAGACAAAGACACCTGGGAAGAGAGCATTTGTAGATTATCTTAATGCACAGGCAGGTTGATGCAGAAGCAGGCATTCCACCAGATACCTGGGTCAAGTCATGAAGGGCATTGTAGGTATCAGGGCCTTGAACTAAGCTCCAAAACAAAGTGTACCCCAGTGGTGTTCCATTCACACTAGTAGTATATGTCTCCAACAAATGGCCCTGGCCAGTGCTCTAGCAGCTATAACCTGTATTAATGGTGGTTTCACAGCCATTCTTCAAAGGCAGACACAAAATCTTCCCTTTGTATCAAATAACTATAACTGATAGTAAGAAATGTCTTACAAGTAGCAAATTTTCCCTTCTTGTGTTGGCGAGGGCAGACTTGGTTTAACATTACTTTATTTAAGAGCCGTTATCTTGGTTCTGAACCCCTCCTCCTTGACCAAGAAAGAAAGAAAAAAAATCAAATTCAAACAGCACCAACTGGCTCCTGGAAATAAAAGACTTGTGTCAAGGTTAATTGCCTGATAACATTGGAACAGAACCAATCTAGGCCTTCTGTTGGCCAGACAGCAGAGACAGAAATGTCAGTGCTGGCTCATTATCCTAATATAAGGGGAGCCATGGGAGCATATATCATATGGTAAAGTAGGGGATTGGCTATGCAAGAAGCACAGTGTGCCTCTGCCTGTTGATTTACTCTTTTCGGGGGAAATTCAGCCCTATGAAGAAGGCAAAAGGGATGTGTAACACCTCAAGAATTGTGGCTTGACTAGAGGCATGCATTTTAATTACAGAGTCCACTGCAGATTGTGATGTGACTACTTTCTCCTCTGGTTAAATCTCCACCAGCTGCTTCTTCCAGAGGATATCTACATCCTGCACAGTTATACCAGTTCAGTACCATTTTAACTGTCATGGCTCCATTTTACAGAATCCTGGGATTTGTAGTTTGGTGAAGTACTTGGAATTCTCTGCTAGAGAATGCTAGTGTTGCAGTTCAGTGAAAATGGATTAGCATGCACTAGATGAGAATGCTATGTACCACACCAAACTACAAACCACAGGGTTCCTCACGATGGAACTGTGACAGTTAGCATCAAACTGTAACAACTGTGTACTGCTCCCAGAGCATACCTGCATCAATGTTTTTCTGCTTCTAGACAAAAGCCACAGCCCCAAATGAGAATTATATTTAATTTGCCAAGTTTTGAGAATGAATACTGGTTGCAGGACTTATGCTTTTAACATCTGACAGAACCTAAGCTTTTCATTACTGAAATTCAGAGCTAATGGCAAGGCTTCTTTTGGCCTTAAGCCTTGGGACTCTAATATTAGAATGAAATTTATTTGCCCATTGAAGCTACTTGTTGATTGCAAGGACAATACAACTGTGTTTGTTGTTGTATGCCTTCAAGTTATTTCTGACTTATGGCAACCCTATCATGGGGTTTTCTTGGCAGAATTTGTTCAAAGGGCGTTTGCCCTTGCCTTCCTGAGGCTGAGATAGTATGACTTGCTCAAGGTCACCCAGTAGGCCTCCATGGCTGAGCAGAGATTCGAACCTTGGTCCTCCAGTGTCCTAGTTCAACATTCAAATCACAATACCACACTGGCTCCCAACAATAGAGTAGGGGTTATCAAATCATATTTTGAGGGAGGGTTATAATGTAACAAGAAACAGTCAAAGCTTGGTAAAAGCTTATCAGTCTACTACAGTGCTTGGAAAAGTTACTTTTTTTCCACCACAGCTCCTGAAGTCTCCTCACTAGCATGTCAAAGTTTTTTTAAAAAAACTTTCTAAACTCTGGCTTGCTGTCATATTTGCACAATCCATTCAGAAGAGACAACGTCCCAACGATGCTCATCTTTTGATAGCATCTACAGACCATTTTCCCCTTCTGCAAATAAAAGGTTATGCTAGTCTAATTATTCCAGTAAGGTAATATCAATAAGACTGCTAATTACAGCAATTGCATAATGGATCATTAAGTAGTGATTATGACTTTGTCAAGTGCTTGGCAATTTTATGCAAGAATCACTCAGCATGCCATGGAAAAATTATCCTCTTGGCTTCGTGACTTCCTGGTTACAAACACTAACCTAAAAGTTGAGAACAGGGAAGGTGGAAGCTTTAATATGCTTATGGAAAAGAAAATAGGATGTAAGATAATACATTAATCTCTCTCTCTCTGGCTTTTCTTCGTAAACAAAGATTCAGAAAGGACTCATCCCGCGCTTTCTGCAAGTGCGCTGATGACTGAAAAGACCAATCCAAGATAAACAATTCCAGTTGCAGAAAGCACAGCAGAAGGTCTCCTTCGGTGATGTTTCTGGGTTGTGATTCTTTCTGTGTTGTCGTTTCTCTTCAAGACTTGTTCGGTTTGAGTTCTCAACTAAGGCTGCAACATTGTGGATAGTGCATCTCCATGCTTCCTGATGTGAGACCAGGGCGGACCATTGTTGGTGATCAATTTGGCCAAGCCTGAGATGTTGTTTCAGGGAGTCCTTGTATCGCTTTTTTGGAGTGCCCCTCTTACACTGACCCATGGTGAGTTCACTGTAGAGTACTCTTTTTGGGAGGCAATGGTCCTCCATCCTAGAAACGTGCCCTGTCCAGCGCAGTTGTGTTCTCAATATCAATAAGTTAATAGAGATGTATAGTATACAAAAGGTATCTTTAATTATAGAGTATCAGTTGACCATTCTAAGCCTGCTAAAGTAACAGTGCAGTCTATGCATGTTGGCTTGAAATCCAGCCCCATTAAGTTCAAGGGGACTTACTCCTGGTAAGCACACACAGAATTGCAATCCAATCTTCCAAGATTTTAAGAAGCAGTTATCCATGTAGGAAAAATTGCCAGGGTGTAAAGAAGACATTGACATCTTGCTTTTGTAACAAAAAGCATTCTCATTTTTAGAACTTCCCTAGAGAGTCTCCGCATGTCTCATTTTATTCAAATAAATTATTCATTTCATTTTGCAAGGATGTACGTGTGGTGCCAGGTATGTGAGTAGTACCCACAATGGGTTTTTTTTAACAAAATTGTGGTGGCCAATGACTCAATTTTCCAACAAAAGCACTGGCTACATGTCCGTGTTCTCATGGAGCCAAAGCAAAGAAAATGTGAAATGCATACATTAATGGGTGGAATAACTCTTAAGCAGGGGGCAGCCCAATCATTAGGCAGAGTGTAGCATGTACCTCAGGTGGAAGATTCCAGGGGGCTGTAGAGACAGCCCCCACTGTTCCTCTCTAAGATTCACAACCTGTCCTGGACTCCTTAAACTAGCCTGCTGCCGCAGGTGTAGTAGACAACATTGTCCCATTTCAAGAGTTGAAGGAAGATTCAGCTGCCAGTCCAAATCACCTCTGTACATGTGATGGAGTGAGGAAGCCATCTTGTCCTTTGCCTTGGGCAGCAAAATGTTTTGGGCCAGCCTTAACCCTAAATTGGGGGCAGGAGAGTTTTGCAGAAGCTAACTCTCACATTCAAAGCCCACAGCCAGGGTGAAAGGAGGTGGCACTATGTTTTTTCATCAGCCCATGGAATAATTACTACTGCTCCTTCTCCCTCCCACACTGAAACCAGTTTCCAATGCAGCTCAAGACTGATATAATGACATACCCTCCAGCTGCCCCAATATAGCAGAGACAGTTCAAATTAATCCTCTGCTGTCTCAATTTTAGCTTCTTTTAAAATGTCTCAGAGCTCATCTACATGAGCCAGGAAACATCAGCTCCCCACCAGTGTATCCTGGCTGCAGCTCAGGCCCATGTCTCTCCTGTTACCTCCACATAATGGGCTGGAGTCCAGACAGGAATGCCAGCCCATTACTGCAGCCACCGCCATTTTTCTTGCTCTCCCAGAATCAAGAAAGCTGTCTATAACATGTGACCAAAGGCTCGGTCACATGCTGCAGGACCCATTCCTGGACCCAGAAGGGTAAGGGCAACCAGCAGTTGGAGTGAAAGGCTGGCCTGCCAGGACAGGCTCCTGTAGACACGCAGGGTCTGCTCTGTTTTTCCCCCCAGCAACAGTGGAGTAAACCAGGTATTTTCTTAGAACACTGTTGGGCCGTACCCTGGCATGTCCCCATCTAAGCCCCATTTCTGCCCCGGTGGACATTAAGGACTGCCCGGGGGCAGAACGGGGCAAATGCCCTGCATTGTACGGACTGCAGGGCTCTTAGAGGGGGCAATCCAGGGTAAATTGCCCATGTGAAAAAGGCCTCAGTTTCTCTCCTTTTCCCACTTTATCCCTTTGACTTCAGGTTACTTCAGTTGCTGAAAACTGACCTCAGATTGCAAAAATAGCTTTCATTCAATTATCTCAGCAGGAGGGAAAGGTGAGAAAGGTCCTTCCTAGTAGGCTCAGGCAAAAGCAAAGTTCTTCCGGTTCACCTGTTCTTCCTCATTAATAACTTTTGACGCTTTAACCACACTCTAATATTGCTTCACCACAATCCAAGGCTGCCCCTCCACCTGTTCTTGAACACCTTCAGAAACTTTGACGGGGGGGGGCGGGGATATTGTGATGTGCAGGTGCACCAGCTGAATTTACATCACTGTTCAGCCTGGCAACCTCATCACTTACACTGCCACCAAATAAATATCTGTCGAGACCACAGTCCCACAGTTGCCACCTTTATGTCAAACTCCCCCTTATCCCTTTCTTGGACTAAGGTTTGACTTAATCTGGATAGTACTTGTATCAGTGTGTGTTTACTTGCAGGATTATCATGCCAAATAAATACCAGGGAATAAGGGAAATAATTCAGGAGGAGTCTGGATTGGATAAACAAAACATAAAGATTGGTTTATTGTGTAAACAGTATAACAAAAACACTTGGGACTTTGTCTTCAACATGATTAAATTCAAACTGGTCACTAGTCCCACTCTGTGGTGACCATATAACTTCAGAATCTGCCAGATTCAATAATAACTTGGGAGGTTCTTTCTTTCCTCTCACGCTATATTCCAATCAGCCTCTATTCCTCTTAACTCTTATTCTCATTGTACATACGTTCCGTCACACATTCCTGCCCTCTCCCCTCCAGATCACATCCCCAGTTCCCTCTTTCAACTGTCATGCACCTCTTTTCACTCTAGAAGACCCCTCCCATACCAGTTTCCTGCCACAGGATTGGCTCCTTCATGCTCTCTTCCCATTCGCTCATGCTTTCCACAGGAAGTTTAAGCTAGCCAAACAGTCTAAACAGAGCCAAGCCCCAGGAGAGTGGGGAGTTCAAGTCTAAAGCGCCCAACTCTCCGCTTTCCTGGGGCTTGGCTCTGTTTGGAGCAGAAAGCCAAGACCTGAGAGAGCGGGGAGTTAGGGGCAAAAGCACCCAACTCCCTGCTCTCTCAGGGCTTGGCTCTCTGCTCCAAACAGAGCCAAGCCCCAGGAGTGCGGGGAGTTGGGCGCTTTAGACTCGAACTCCCCACTCTCCTGGGGCTTGGCTCTGTTTGGACTGGAGAGTAGCTTTGGGAGGGCGGGGGGAGGCTGAGAAGCAGCTATGAGGCTTCACAAGCCCCGTCAATACTTTGGAAGGTTGGGGGAGGGGGTTGCAGGCAGGTGGTGGCTTACTTTTATTCGTGTTTTTTTCACATTCATGGGAGTCTTGCACCCCTAACCCCCGCAAATGTGGAGGGATGACTGTATAAAGCAATTAAGGCTTTGCCAGGTGTTTCTTAATGAGCAAGTTCCTTTCATAAATTCTCAGAGATTTCCTTTGACCCTCCTTTTGCACTCGGTGCTGTGTATACGACAGTGGAGGTAAGTCTCTCTCCTCTTCTTCGTCCTTATCGAAGCAGGCAGGACTCTCTGCTGGGATTGATGCCAGACCAGGCTCTTCCTCTGCTCGAGCCTCTAGGTTGGCAGGATTCTCTGCTGGCACAGGTGTAGATAAACCTGTGCCAGGGTCCCTAGGGCCATTCCCTGCCATGTCCTCTTCCTCCTCTGACTCTCCAGCCTCACCAGGCTCCTGGGACATGACACATTTAGAAGTACAGTTTAGGCATCCAAAAAAGAGAAGAGGGCAAAGTTACCAATGGGATGTGAACACAGTAAAGTGTTCTAGTGTGAATGATTTTCAGTGTTTCTTTCTCTCCAATATTAGGAATTTGAGGACTGAAAGAAAATTTGGGGAGGAGAATTATTATTGGGGGGGACGACAATATCTTCATTTTGCACACACACCAGTAGCTGTCCCCCTGGTGTGGCCCCTGAGTGCTAGTGAGGGCTATGTGCAGCCCCTAGATTTAAGGTATTTTCCCCAGCCCTCCAGCAAATAAAATAATAAAATGAAATAAAATAAAAAAAATAAAAAATGTCACCCATTCTGTTTTATAAGAATCACCAACATGTGACATACATCATTTTCAATATAATTTTGTCCTGGCGTGATTGAAAACCAGCTTTGAATATCAGCAGACCTAGATATATAGCAGTCAGAGGTAATGCTACTTAACAAAATAATAATGATTTGCAGAATGGCAGAACTGATAAGAACCCTTCCACCAAATCAGTACCAAGGCTTTTCCTTTTGTCTTTTAATGTGAAGTCATGCAAATAATAAAAACTCGCTACAACCAGCCTTCAAGTAGAGTCATCATGCCAGCTGAGCATGCATCAAAGAGAGGCAGACAGAAGAAAAAGAAGATAACACCTCCATTTTCATTTGACAAGAATAGATTAATTATGATGGCACACAGCTTTGGGGAAATCCGGGCTGTTTGTTCTCCACGGTCAGCATCGATTTACCCTCACTTGAACTGAGAGGCTATTTAAGTGGTAATTTCAGTTTCCTCCAACTCAGAGGCAATAAATTGATTCTCACTTGGGTTGGACACATTTTACTGTGCCCATTTGTGAGGAAGGCAACCGTTGATTATCCTCCAGAACATTTGAAATAATACTTGTGATAACAAAATGTCACTAATGTGTGTAGAGGGACATGAAATCGCTAACATTTCTTTTTGTAAACGCTGCCCTGCATTTTTTAAAACTATAATCCCTCGCTTCTTTAATATGGGCTATGATCAAACATTCAAAGCACTTCATACCTCTCTTTGCAGTTCATAGTAGAAGGAGCTGAAATATGCTGAGACTGAGGAGATTTTCGGACCACGTTTTAGAGTGCCTAGGGCGGGAGGAGCTTTCGGGAGAGGGACGGCGATCTTGCGCAGCAGGGGGGAGTTTTCGGACGCCGTTGTCCCTCTCCCGAAACCATCCGTGTCACTTCTGTGAAGCTTCGGAAGCCGCAAAGCCATATTTTAATCACGGAGGCCCTCCCAAAACCGCGAATACTCAAAGCCGCGAATGCTAAATTCGCAAATGTGGAGGGGCAACTGTCATTCCATGGCAGTAGTATTGTGCGATTATGGCAATGTGCGATGATTACTGTAATCATGCCACTGTGTTTCGACTTTCCTCAATCATGGAATTACAGTATTTTTAGAGGCTCGTCTGATAAAGTCTTTAGTCCAAACACAGAACAGTCCAGGACAGAAAAGTGTGAGTATGTATGTAAGTATGTCTAGAATAGAGCTTGCAAATGTTACATTTATAAGCAGAATCCCTGGGACTTGTCCAAAATAGTAACCTTTCCAAGCTATGGTTTAGAAGTTAATAATGCTTTAGTTAAACCATCACCACCATTCCTGAAATGTTACTGCTGAGAATCCTTCTTCAGTACAGGGGCCCAAGCTAATGACCTTCAAGTTCCTTCTTAAGAGAGGTCTTCGGACAAACTAACTGAGAGGAATGTTCTAGTGATTCACATTATGAAAAGGTAATGGAGGGAATAGGGCAAGAGAAGTGGCAGAGTAAAGAAATTTGCATATCCTGTAAACATATGATAATGGTACCCTAGAGATCAAGAAAAATATATCCTGCTCAAATTCCATTATTGTGTGGCTGTTTGCCAGTACCCAATTCAATTTAGAAAAATAACAAAACCCAAAGGAGAGAGCAAATCTGTCAATTTATAGCATTAATTGGCAAATATGAGGCTGCCTTAGTGGCACAAAATGGATGTAACTGAAATTTAAATGCAATGACCATCAGGCTGTTATGCCACTAACTCAATAAAGAGCATCATCTAAGAGACATTTTAGAAAGAATAGCAATCATAATAATGCTATTCTCAAAGACCATTTTTCAAAGCCTAATAATGATGCATGCATTTTAGTACTTGTAACAACACAACTGTGTAAGAAGAGCCCTGCTGGGCTAGACATATCTAATCCAGCATACTACTTCTCAAAGCAGCCATCTAGATGGTTATGAGAAGCCCACCAGTGAGATGTGAGGGCAAATAACAACTGGTATCCAGAGGTATTCCAATGTCTATGTATGGGTGTGAAAACTAGACAGTGAAGAAAGCTGAAAGGAAAGTTGTCCTCACCAGATGGGCTTCTCATGGTGGCAGAAATGGGGAGGAGGCTCCCTTAAGAAGCTTAAGACTCTGACATGTTTGTATAGGAAGAGACAGTCCTTCAGACAATTGAGACCTAAACCATCTAGGGCTCTATAGGTCATCACCAGCACTTTGAATTGCACCCAGAAATGAACAGTAGCCAGTGAAGCTGTTTCAATAAGGAGGTTATATGTTCCCTGTAATTGGCCCAAATTAGCATTCTGGCCACAGCATTTGGGGCCCACTGAAGTTTCCAAAGGCAGTCCCACATGGAGTGCATTACAGAACACCAAACAGTATGTAATCAAGGCACGAATTGTCATAGTCATAGTCAGATCTCACTTCTTAAGGAATGGGCACAGCTGGCACACAAGTCTTAAATGGTGTTATGTGTCTAATGTGTTGTTGTTTCCCAATTCAATCCATAGGGAAAGGTGGGTAAGAAATGACAACCATGTTGATGATTTGTGCAAATGTACTCCTGGCCACTGCTGAAACCTGGGTTTCTGCAAGCACGCTAATGACTAAAAAGGCCAATCTGATATAAACAAGTCCGGTTGCAGAAAGCACAGCAGAAGGTCTCCTTGGGTGATGTTTCTGGGTTGTGATTCTTTCTGTGTTATCGTTTCTCTTCAAGACTTGTTCAGCATGCATTCTCAAATAAGGCTGCAGCATTGTGGATAATGCGTCTCCATGCCTCCCGATGTGAGGCCAGGGATAACATATTGCAAGGCAATTATGGTTTTTCTAGCCTATCTTTTACTAGAAAAACAACAACCACCCTTTTATTTTCTTGTATATCCATGCAGATGCACTATCCACAATGCTGCAGCCTTATTGAGAACTCACGCCGAACAAGTCTTGAAGAGAAACAACAACGCAGAAAGAATCACAACCCAGAAACATCACCCAAGGAGACCTTCTTCTGTGCTTTCTGAAACTGGACTTGTTTATCTCAGATTGGCCTTTTTAGTCATCAGCGCGCTTGCAGAAAGCATGGGATGAGTCCTTCCTGAATCTTCATTTGTGAAGAAAAGCCAGAGAGAGAGATGCCGAACAAGATATTGCAGAGTAAATGAACAGACTGCAGCACCTAACGGACAGAGCAGAAGGTTTAGCCATGTGTCATAGGGACCAAGGGAACCATTCTTCTGTGATGTGAGAATAGCATTCCAAGCCTGTCCGTTTTCATCTCTGGGACATTAAAGGTTATCCCTCCCTTTAACTGTAATCTCAAGTGGTGAGTACCAACAGAAATTGAACCAAAAATAGAACTGCTGAGAAAGAAAAGGGATATATCAGCATGATGAGGGAATCTGACATTCCTGGAGCAACCAAAAGTTGTTTTTTTTTTTAAGGGCAAAACTGTGTTTAAAAAGAAAAGCTTAAACAGGGTAATAAGGACTGACCATATGCTGTTGCCACAGAATATTTAATATTACCAGGGGAAATAAAACAGGGGAGGAGGGAAGGGGGGAAGGAATAAACCAGTAGGATGCCTGAACAGAACCACCATCATTGTGGAAAATATGCACTGCTATGTCTCAATGAAAATTCTGCTTCTACTGGCCTATTCTTCACCAGTCTCCTTCAGTCCTAATCTGTTTTCTGGATTTTGTTATCCTTTCAGATCTTTTGATTCATAAATGTATATTTGGATTACATACACCTAATGTCTTTACCTGGTATATGATCCACCAGATACCCCACATGCACTTCTGGATTTTGCAGGATAGACACACATTGTGAACACTTCTGATTGTGACTGGGAATCAGTGGCCCTCCAGATACTGTTGCACAACACCTCCCATCGGCTCCAATGCAACAACATCTGGAAGGCTACAGTTTCCTCACTCCTGCCCACCAATGCCTGTGAATCAGAGAGCTGGGCTCCTATGCCTGGCCAGCTGCTCTCTCAGTAATGTGTGTGGTTGCCATCTGAATGGGCTTGCCTTTTTAAATATATATATATATATATATATATATATATACACACACACCCCACTCTTCAGCCACAAAGCTATCAGAGTGGCTTACAAATTGTTTTAAGCAATAGGTATTTTCCCATCTACACTGCATTAAACAATTTCCAATGTGTGTTAGCTAATTTCCCCCACAAGCTGGGTACTCATTTTACCGACCTACGAAAGGATGGAAGGATGAGTGAACCTTGGAGCCCTCTGGAATCGAACTTGCAACGTGGTGACATGCAGTACTGGCATTTAACCACTGAGCCACCAGGGGACAGAAATGTATCTGGTATGACTTCCTTTCATTGCCTTGCATCTCCAGGGAATGAAAAATGACACCTGTTGAATATCTGCCACCTAGACTATGTTCACTGGAATAATGCTGGGGATGGGGGGATCATTTATTGATTGATTTGATTTATGTCCCATCTTTCTCACAAAATGAGACTCAAAGTGACTTTCAAGATAATTACATTAGCAAAACATCCATTTCATATTCTTCTGCCCCAAACAGTTAAAGTCTGAAGGCCTGTTTAAATAGGAAGATCTGGTGAAAAGAAGGCAAATGGGGGGGCCTATCACCCCTCCCTTGAGAGGGCGTTCAATAGCCTAGGAGCAACCACCTAGAAGGCTCTGTCCCATGTCCTCACCAGATGCAAGTTGGGAGGGTGGTAGGACAGAGAGACAACCCTCCCCACAAAGACGATAAAACTCAGACAGGCTAACACGGGGAGTACAGATCATCTGGCCTTAAGCTATATAGAGCTTTATAGGTCATTAAATGGTTTTTCTAAAACTTTATGCTCTCCTTTATGCTTCTTGATGTGGGAGAAATTAGAAGAAACATGGAGGCCCATTTTTAGAATTTTTGGACACTGAAAACCAAAAATGCAAGCAATGATATCTGGCTCTATGGTCAACCATCACATAGATTTAAATATAGTTTTGTTCCCTCTGGAGTGATGGAGAAAACAAATATGCCTGATTTATCAATTACTTTGTACATTTGACATTCATTTCCCCCTTGTCACTCAATGAATCTCAGTGGCATGTATGAACACAATCCTCTTCATGCAGGGGTGCAGTCACATTTCTTTGCTTCTGCAATGTTCACATCTGATTAATCACTTCAGTCACCAGTTTCTTCAGGAAAGGAAAACTTCACACAAGTTGCTGGAAGAATCCCCTTGATCATAAGGCTCTCTCAGGATTTCCATCGGGGCCCTTCACACTATACAAGCACCACACTATGACTCCAACTGCCACGGCTCCATCCTATGGAATCCTGGGTGCCAGTTAGACGCTAGTTATTGTCGCGGGGCGTCCCGGGACTTCTTGATCCCTTGCTGTTTACACAATTTTTTTCTCTGAACTGGAGATCCCGGGATCATTGTTTACATGGTATCAAGTCCCGTGATATGTATCTTCTCCCACTATATACTACACTGTTTTGTTTTGTTTTGTTGTTTACATGAGTTTACGGTCCCAGGATTTTTTTTTCTGTCAATCAAGGATGTGATTACTCATTTTTTCACAATCTTGGTGACGTACTTCCTTTAGACTTTCCCGCCACGATGCTATTGGCTGGTACAAATGTTTGTTCAAGCTTCTGCATTGGGGATGAGGGGATGCATGAGCGATCTGTGCCCAGACCCTTGCTATCCCTTTAAAATGTAAACCCACCATTGAAAGCAAGCTAACATTGGGAGGAAGGAGTGATCCATGCCCAGACCCTTGCTATCCCTTTAAAATGTAAACCCACCATTGAAAGCAACCTAACGTGGGGAGGAAGGAGTGATCCATTCCCAGACCCTTGCTGTCCCTTTAAGATGTAAACCCACCATTGAAAGCAAGGAGGAAGGAGTGATCCATGCCCAGACCCTTGCTGTCCCTTTAAAATTTAAACCCACCATGCAGAGGTGGGACAGGTTGAAGCTGAAGGGTTTGCTGCGTAAAAATCCATTGATCAGGGTGAATTAGTTCACAAACACACACATAAACCTATGTGCAGCTGGAAGGGAAGCCTTTGTTTTCAGCTGGTAAGGCTGAATCTATTGAACGGGTGACTGACCCCTCCTCTGATCTCTGAGCCTGCCCCTGGTCACATCAATTTCCGATCATCACCAAGTACCAAGATATCTTGTCCCAGGCTGTTTAAACGTCCGATTTTCCAAATCCTGCCATGCCTTTTTTAAAACCTGCCACAAACCGTGGGATGGAAACTCCCACAGGTTGTGGGATAAAAGGTGCCCCCCCTTCCTAAAAGCTCAGAACCGACCCATGTATGTGTAACTTACCAGGGTTGGACACAAATTCTTCCCATTACATTTTCTTCGTGTAAATGGCACCCTGGAGCTTTTAGTTTGGTGAGTCACTAGAGATCGCTGGCTAAGAATTCAAAATGCCTCTCCCAAAGTTGCAAATCCCAGCCTTCCATAGGATGGCACAGTTAAAGTGGAATCATAGTATTATAACAGTGTAGTGTGAAAAGGCCGCAGAGCTTTCAGATGTTGTTAGATTCCATCTCCCATCAAACAAACACAGTGGTCATGGATGGTGGGGAATCTATTTACACATGATGCAATAAAACTCATACTGTAAGATTATATGACACTCTCTCCTGTATTAATGGGAATGCAATATTTTCAATGCAAGTCTGATTGTAATATGATAATCAGTGATTTCACATTTCATATCTACAGCACTGCCTGTTTGTGAGTTCTATAAGTATAAGAATTCCACAAGTACATCTCAGGTAGTTTTCAATATGAAATGCTTTAGAATTTTTCAAATTAATTTCTAATGCTATAATTTATATAGTATGTGCAGTGCAGGTAGATGGGTAACTCTATAGAATAACCATTTTCCTTGTAGGCTATTTTGTTTCAGTTAAAGTAGCATGGAGAAAATTTTGCCCCACAGAAGCCAAAGAGAGAATCAACAGAATGCTGTGTAGCGTTACAGAAATCTTAGGTAGTGTAACAGGTGCAGATGAGAGAGCCTCCCCAATGCATTGGGTGGTGCAGCCTGTCTTAGTTTTATCTGATGTGTTTATTCGCTTGGTATGAGTATCAGCTACTGAGGATTGTTGTAATTCCTTAAGTGTTGAAAGATTATAATTCACAAGAATATCACTACTTGGGTCACTTTCATTGCCACTAAAGGGGGGATTCAGAGCAGTATACTGGCAGTTAGCTACGTTTTAAATTTAAGGAGGAAGGATAGTGTTAAGCAATCATTTACCCCTGGGCTCTTACTGTCTAAAGCCTTAGTGATTCACTCTTGTTTGCCTGTTCAATAATATTCATCTTGCTCTTTGAAGCTGAAGTTGCAAGCTTGTGCACTAGGAAGACTAAGCTTCATTGACTTCAGTGGGGCTTACATCAGAGTGACCATGGGTCAGGCTTTATGGGGCACAGGACGAAGGCAGTGCTGGCTGCTGCTTCACATGTTAGTGGGGCTATTAATCAGCTCAAAGTTTTAGTCTGAAGTTTAAAGGAACTATCTAAGGTCCAGAACCCTAGTTCCCAAAACCAGTTCAGCACCTTGGATGGATCCTTTAAAGTTCAGACTAAAGCCCAGGGTAGATTCAACACTACTACGGGGAAGTGGCAACAGGAGATGACTATTACCCCACTGGCTTGATAGTAAGTTTCCCAGAGGATTCCCTGTAGGAACCAAGTTGTTGGATTACTTGGAATTTGGGCTGCTCATTTCTTGGGCCTTCCACATCCCATAATTACGGCACTTTGCTACCAATTTGAATGCCATGGCTACATTCTACTGAATCCTTGGATTTGAGGTATTTAGCATTCTTTTCCAGAGAGCTTTGTAGTTTATTTTTAGTTTAATCCCAGCATTTCACAATACAGATGGACCCCCAAATCCACAGATTTGGTACCTATGGTTTCACTTATCCACATAAAAAAAGTTCTTTCTAGGCATTTCTAGGTCCTCCAATGTGATTCTATGGTTAACTGCTAGTGTTCCTCTCATTGAAAATAATAGGGTTCCCTACTATCCACGGGGGGTTTACTGGAATGTATCCCCTGCGGATATGGGGGTCAGCCTACATTTCACCATGGCAGTTAAAGTGGTAGTAAAGTGCTATAGCTATGCAGCATGAGAGAATCCATACTCAAAACTGTGAGCCCAGCCAGGGATAAGAGTAGATTCCTCCAAAGCAGTTTCATACCCAGAAAATGCATGGCAATGGGGCCACATAGAGTTGTGGCAGTTCCAAAGTGACAGGGAAGCTGGAGGGGGCATGGCAGATTCCTGCTGATGAAAAAGTCTTAGAACATCACACTTGCAAGCTCTGGGTCTACTACGATAAAGCGTCCTAGACAAGAAATGTGTAGGAAGGCTGCCACAAGCTATTTGGCTCTACAATGCCCTGAGATTCCTGCACAGATACTAATTCTGAGCACATCCAGAAGATTTACCCCATGTATCACCTACACTGAGAAGCTGTGACTATCCATCACATACACACTCAGCAAAAACATGACATGTCCACTGTCACATACGTATTCCAAGTGCCATAGATGTTTTGTCTTAACTCCCACCACAGTTTAGAATGTTATTTTTTTTTAAGGAACTGAAGTACACCTCATATTAACAAAGCCCCTGTCAGCAAGGCTCCATTTCACAAAGACTTTTTGTTCTTGTCTAGTCTCCTTTTTTCCTTTTCATTGTCTGCGTAGCTAGAAGGTTTTTTTGTTTTTTGTTTTTTGTTTTTTATCAGCATCAGCGCTGGGAAAATAGTGAAAGAAGGCTGGAGAAATAAAGACTTTTAGTGTTGGGTTGGAGAGGCACATCTGTAGCAAACAATGCAAAAACAAACAAACAAACAAACAAACAAACAAAGCATGATGTGGGCAACATCCAGATTCTACTATCACTGATCCTACTATAGCCATGTGCCTGATTACAACAGACAAGGGGAAAAGCAGCTGGCACCAGAATCCTTTATTCAGTATATGTGAATAACAAACCAATGAGAAAAAGGGAGGGCAGATAAATCTGCCTCAATAACTACCTTGAGCAGGGCAGGAGTGGACAAGGTCCTGTGTGTGTGTGTGTGTGTGTGTGAACTCTATTCCTGCCACCCTGAAGCAGCTGCTTGTTTAAATTGCTGTGCTGAAAGAGCTGGGTTGAATCATCAGATCCGATCAGTGCTGAAACAGTTGTGCTCAATCAGCCACACTGAAAGGCCTGTGATCAACTGGCCGCATTGAATTGTCCTAGACCCAGCAAATTTTCTGTTAGAGACATAATACTCAGGAGCACAACTATTTTGTAAACTGAAGTATAACAATAGTTATTTTATTCATAATTCTGATCATCCAACTGGCTGTTACCTGATGTTGTTACTGCAATCCAGAAAAGTAACAAGCCACTGAGTCACTCATCACTGAGGAGTTACCACTACTCCTACTATTGTGTCACTGGAGATATACAGGAAAAATGTTCTCTGGTTCTCCCAAGTTAGGTGCCTTGGAAAATCTGAGAAAAAAATGCAAAAGAAATTACAAAGTAGTCCTTCCTGGCTGTAGCACAATCAAATCATCTTGTGTAACCCTTCCTTCTCCACATCCCATTGCTCAGATTGAGTCAAGACACACACCCAATAATGAGTAACAAGCAATCCATTGTCATTCCACTGAAAAAGTAGTAAATTACAGTCATGGCCATTATAGGCCAAAAATAAAATAAAATAAAAACTCTGGAAAAATATTGTGTTACCATAAGTATTTGTTATAAAAAGAAATTACCTCCTCAAACTGACTCGCATGCTCAGTCATCTTCTCTGTAAGATTTATAACATGTGAAGCTGTCCAAACATACGGCATGATCACAAGACACTTCTTTCACTCCCCAGTTTTATGCAGAGATTTTATTGACTCTTCACTTTTATGCAGCAGTATAATTAAATTTTTAAAATGGTGTTTCACAAGGCAGTAATCACTGTGATTATTTGTATGTGTGTTCAGGGAATGGATTGATGAAGAAAAAGAAGGGGAATGAAATTATCAGATCAAACTGAATGCTTCAGCAGTTAAGTGAGGAATAGAACTCATCAGGTTCACGTTCCCTTTGACTTTACTCACCAAGAGTTTTTTCCTTTTATTCCTTGACCTCATTCTTATTTGAAATAATTATGTTCCAAACATTTACAGAGACTGAAGGACACAGGCTATTTCCACAGTATAGTCTGTTGGCGGCTTATTTCTTGGTTAGCCTAATAGCTCTGAAAGGTCAGTGGAAGGGAGATAAAGGTTTGTAAAAGATGGTTCCCACCAACCACACTACCTTTCTACAGGGGGGGGGGATGTGTGCTTCTGTGAGGCAAGAGGTTATTCTGATGATAGCACTGCTGATGGTAGGGTGTCCCATATCAGACAGGCTTTTGCTGAGGAGCCAGACTAAATGTGCCAAACAGCTACTGGGCGGCAGCAGTAGTATTGGACATGATCCCCTACTCCACTGTCATCCCCTTTTCCTTGTGTGTTGTACCTTACATAGATTGTAAGCCTGAGGGCAGGGAACTGTCAAATTGATTATTTGTGGACTGCCTGGGAGCCTTTTCAGCTGGGAGCAGAGTATAAATACTCTGAATAAAAATAAGTAAAAATAAATATTGTGAGCTGTTTGCAGATATGCTTTATAGAATTTCAAAAGGGTGCATGTGGGACAAATGCTTTTCTAAATATATATTTTTTTAATATTAAAAACAAAGTAAATCTTTAGTGAATTTGAAGAACCTGAGCATCTTTTTCCCCTGGAAGTTTCTCTTTCCCACTGCCCTCAGAGACACATTTGGCAGGAAGACAAAGCAAGGCTTTCTTGGGTAATTGCTCCTGGTTTCACAACTCCTGACAGGCCTTGCCCTTTTAGACTCCTCACTTTGTTCAGCTAGACTGTGATGGCTGGATATTTCTTCTTCTTTAGAATATTTTTATTATTAAAAACATAAACAACTACATACATCAAACAGCAATCACATATTAAGCACTACACACATAACAAACAGTAACTGGAGTGACAACTCTATATCTATTTTTGATACACATTTAATATCAGTATGTGCCCTCCATGAGGCTGATAGAAGAATAAGCTAGGACTGAGGTCATTGCAGAGGCAGGAGTGGAGCATGCTAGCGGCATACATACTGTATAAGCTAAACAGGCAAGCCATATCTGAAGTTCCAAAGAGCACCTCACACCTTGGGTAAAGGTAAAGCGGAATCTCTTTGTAGTTTGCCAAAATAATGCCATGTTTGCCTGAGAAGGCACCAGGAGGGTGCATCCTCCTTACCATTTCAAATTTAGGCTGGAAATCTCATCGTTTAGTGAGGTCTCGTTTCCTGTTCGCTCTATCCACCTTCCAAAGAGAGAACTGTCTGCTATCTGTCAGTCAAAACTGCCCTTTTGCCTATATCGCTAGCTCATCTGGAACTCCTTCGTTTAATCATAGAATCATAGAGTTGGAAGAGACCACAAGAGCCAGCTAGTCCAAACCCCTGTCATGTAGGAATACCCAATCAAATCATTCCCAATAGATGGTCATCCAGCCTCTGTTTAAAAACCTCCAAAGAAGAAGACTCCACCACACTCAGAGGGAGTGTGTTCCACTGCTGAACAGCTCTTACTGTCAGGAACGTCTTCCTAATGTTTAGGTGGAGTCTCCTTGCCTGTAATTTGAGTCCATTGCTCCATGTCCTAGTCTCTGGAGCATCAAAAAACAAGTTTGCTCCATTCTCAGTATGACATCCCTTCAAACATTTAAACACAGCTATCATGTCACCTCTCACCTTCTCTTCTCCAGGCTAAACATACCCAGGTCCCAAGCCACTCCTCATAGGGCTTTATTCCTTTGTTAGATTGCACCTTCAAAGGAGATTTTGCATATAAATATGCCCCAAAATCTCCACTCAGTGTGTCTGGACCTCACTTTCCTCCTGTCTCTATGCCAGTCTATTCCCCCATTTCCCTCTCCTTTCAAATCTATCTCACACCACTCCTTCTTCCGCTTCTAAACTTCCCCTTTTTCTGTCACTTCAACCAGCTGCCATTTTTAATTTAAAAAACCAGCTGTTTTTATTCTATATTGATCATTTTGTATCAACAACATACCTCTATATTTTATCCATCTTTCTTGACATTTTTTCTCTTCTAAAAAAGCATCTTATGTGGTAAGGCCCATAGGGGCATTTTTGCATACAACCTTAGTTTATATTTTGTCCAAACTCTCAACAAAGTTCTTCTTACATAATGGTCATTGAAATCTTTGTTCACTTTAACCTTACCAAATATAAAGTAAGCATGCCAACCAAATCAAAGCCTTCTAATTGTAACAACCTTTTGTTTTTTAACATTTTCCATTCTTAGTCATACCAAACAACAGGCATGGAAATTTTCAAATTTGGCATACTTAAACCACCTCTTTCTTTGGCGTATTGTAGTAATTTAAATCTTATTCTTGTTTTTTTTTACCTTGCCAAAAAATATTTGAAATGTCTTTTTGCCATTGTTTAAAAGAAATGTCATTTGTCAAAACTGGAATTATTTTAAATAAAAATAACATTTTAGGTAAAATATTCATCTTTATCATAGTGATTCTACCGAACAAGGAGAGCCTAAGATTATTCCACTTCAGGAGTTCTTTTTTAATCTCATTCCACATTTTCACATATTTAGTATAAAACGACTCTGAGTTTTTCTTAGCTATATAAATCCCCAAGTATTTCACCTTTTTTTTTCCTAATCTAAAATCAGATTTCTTTGTCAATTCTAGTTCTTCATCTTTTGACATACATTTAGGCAATACTGTCTTGTTGTTGTTCATGGTGGAGCTTTCATCAAAGTCTCATCTTCCAGTACTTTCATCAAAGTCTCAATACTATCCAATGGATGTCCTAGTGAGATTTCTAAATCAGCAAATGCTCTTAACTTAAATGTTTGTCCACCACATCTTACCCCTTGTATCTTATCTTTTTGTCCTATTTTTCTATTTAAAACTTGTAGTGTCATTAAAAAAAGTAAAGGTGACAAAGGGTAACCTTATCTTGCCCCTCTTTAAATTAAGCATTGTTTCATTTTCTCTCCATTAATCAGTATCTGGGCTTTTTGATTCAGATAAATTGACTTGATCCATTGAATTATATTTTCTCCAAAGTTCATTCTATTCATAAAATCAATCATAAAAGTCTAATTAACATTATCAAATGCTTTCTGGGCATCCAGAAAAAATAAAGCTAACTTTTTCTCATTGTGTTTCTTTCTTTCTTCTTCTTCTTTTACTATTTTTATTGCCATTTCAATCTAACAAATATACAATATTTTTGAAATGTGTGCATATAAACATACATGCATACATACAAATAAAGTTGCATCTTGTCTTATGATAAAATGACCTTTTTAATTTTGTGACTTCCTATTTTGACTCAATTGAGGTAAGTACCATATATTCCTGCATATAAGACTGCTTTTTAACACTTGAAAATCTCCTCAAAAGTGGGGGATCATCTTATATGCCCAGCAGATCTTTTCCCCTGCTGTGAGAATGACTGCCTTGTCTTTGAAGTGTTAATTGCCCTCCATTTAGGGATTGTATTTTGGTAAACTTGCCAGGAAGATTTCCATTTGCATAGTTTTGGGGATTTCCTCTCCAGGAGTTTGCAAGTCTGCCAATGTGGCTCTAAAATCATTTATGTGCTTATTCAAAAATTTGGGATTTGATAGCTCCATATTAACGAACTGCATTATTAATGAAACCTTACTTTCCAAAGATTGAACACCACAGAGATTTTTCAAAGTATCCCATGCTTTTTTAGCTGTTCTCAGTCCTTTAATTTCACAAACTATTCCATCATCTACAGCCACTGAGCTGGCTGGCTGGTGGGGGGCTGGCTGGACGGGGGGGGGCAAAGTCTATATTTTCACTTAAAAATTGGGGGGGTCGTCTTATGTGCCCGGTCGTCTTATACACCGGGAATATACGGTATTTCCTTTTTCTTTCATTTTCTATGACCTCTGCTAACATACTCATTGTGTTTCTCACAATACCGTAATGGATCTGTTACACATCTCACACTGTCCTTCAAATGTCTCTTTGATAAGAAGCCACACTATCTTCATACATCTAAACTCTTAATAATCCTTTCATTCTCTCTACCAATATTGATGTGGGATCTGTTATGTCTCTATCTTTGTTGGGAATTAAGGTTATATTAGCATTTTTAATATTTTCTTCTTCTTTAAACTGATTTTTTTAATTGATTTTTGATGGTATTCATTAGAATTTTTACTTTTGTCATTGTTAGCGACAGAGTGCCATTTGTTGCAGAAAGGAGGGGCTGCAAATTTAATACGTAAAGAAACACTTCATTTGAGTGCACCAAAGAAATCTTCACGTTTGTTCTATTTAGCATCATGAATGCGTGGGCATGGGAACAGAATCTGAGAAAATAACAGAAAGCTGATTATCACAACAGCTTTGCTTTTTCAGTTTTTCAGTGAGGGAAAGATATGTAGACATCATTGGGAAGGTCTAGTGAAGGTCAACAATCTGGTGTGAGAGAATCTACATAAAATGAAGGACTGCACAGTTGAGAACTTATTTAGCCTGTGAGGGTGAATGGTTAGAAGAGGGCACATCTGAGACATTCAGAATGATCAAAGGTTTGTGGCAAAATAATTGATTCTTCCTTTTCACCTCACCCTGCAACATTATGCAAAGAAGGAGCTGCGTGTTGAATCTTAAAGGGCAGTGGGTTACAAACCAATAACACCAGAAGTAATTCTTTGTGCAGCTTAGCCTTAAATGCATTGCCCTAAGAGGTCACTCCAGGAGAAAGCCAGAACCCAGGCTCCACTTTGCGAAGGGTTGCTTTTTTTGTACGGTATGTTTTAAGAGAGCAGACTGATTTATATGTTTGTTGATACCTTTTTTGACTGGTTCAAAGGCAATACAGTAATAATAATAAGGAAATTAAAAAAAAAAGAAATCCAGGTCATCAACTGATTGTCTTTTACATTAAAGTGATTCCTTTCTCTATGGACCTTCTTCATGCCTCTGTCCAAGCTGTGTCCTGCACTTGGTAATGCACTCTGTCTCTCTTCATCAAGTCACCTCCTTCAAATCCCCTCTCAAAAGCCTAATCTCTTGCTGAAACCATTGGGAGTCTGGCTGTTGATTTCAATGGAGTCAGAATCCCACCCTAAGAGGATTAAAGCGTTATCCCTTCAGCTCAGAAACAAGAACTGATATTAGTTACTATTTTCGCAAAGCCGTTCAGCTCTGCAAGCCAGGCACAAGTCAATCAGTTCGCGAGCTATGAAACCACAGCTTTCCAACACTCTTTTTCCATCTTTAGAGAAGGCATATTTTACGTACAATCAAGGAAGACTGCCTTTCTTACTTGTGCTATTTTGGTACATTCAGTCAAAAGGAGAAGAAAACCAGAGCCTATTCATAAAGAATTTTGTAAACATATCCTAGTAACAAAGCACATTCCAAGATCAACATCCTTTGTAGTAAGCACAAAAGCAAAGATACATAGGGTTGCCAGGTCAGGAGATTTCAGGGCTAAAACCTGGGAAGTAGGGTCATCTCTGAGCGATGTCACACTAGGTGGGGCCTGGCAATGTTATCGAGCATAATATATGAAGCATCATCCACAGTTGCTCAGAGAAAGTCATTCAAACAATAAGCACCAAGTCTAACTTATCTGGTGAGAAATCCAGTTTTCCAAGCTCTGCATTGGGGGAGGGGGGATACACATACTTTTTTCTGGCTTTTTCACAACACTCTTGCAAGCAGTGCTTTTAAGCATACATAAGAGATCTAGCCCAAACAAGCTCTGCTTTGAACAGAAACCAGTCTACTATTGGGATTTAAAAAAAAAAACATTTGAGATTTGGTGATCTTAGTAGCAGAGTTAAAATTGCGCTTAGAAGTTTTGAGAACAAATTAAGCAAGCCACCTCCTCCCCCCACACACAATATATCTAGTTGAAAAATAAAAGAAGCTTGATCTTCTTTAAAAAGTATAAAAAGAAGTTTACTTACAAAGTAGTGTGTGCATAATTCAATACACAGTTTCAGCATCTTCAGGTAGGTAGGACGAAGAAAGATAAATATGCTGTTCATAACTTAGAAGCATCTTTTTTTAGAGAGCTACTTTAAAACCTCATGTTTAATGGTGGAAGGTTAGTTTTTTTTAAAAAAGTGTGTGTGCTTGGGGCTTGTTTCCCAGAGAAAAAAAGGTGCCCACATGGCCAGGAATTGGACAGGTATGTAAACAAGCAAACAAGAAAATAGTCATAAACATGTTTTGCATACAATCCTAGAGAGAACACGCACTTTAACTACCATGGAGTTCATGCATACAAAGGTTGTTAATCCCAATAGCTACAGTAGCTGGAGAGGACTGGACACTATGCATATACATATACACTTGAATCTTACTGGTTAGTCCCAGTTAGAATAGACCAATTGAATAAACTGTTGAATGATGAGTCAATACATACATATACATACAGACATGGCTTGGGTCCAGATCATCTGAAGGACTCTATCTACAAATATGAGCTGCCTGGTCTCTAAGAGCTTCAGGGGAGGCCTACTCTCAGTCTTACCACCTTCCTGGACACATCTGATGGGAATACTGGAGACAGCCTTCTCAGTGGCTGCTCCTAGGCTATGGAGTTCTCTGCCTAAGGAGGCTAGGATCGCTCCCTTCTTGCTGTCAAGCAAGTGAAAATATTTCTGTTTTGACAGGCTTTTAGAAATTGCTAGAGCTTTTAATGGATTTGTTTTTAATGGATTTGTTTGAAATGGTTTTAATGCTGTGGGTACCAGTAATTTAATTGTACTTTAATGATTACTTTCTATATGTTTGTTTATGCCTTTGTAAGTACTTTTAAATACAGTATATGACTTCATTTCTGTAAGTCACCTTGGGTCCCAGTGTTGTGAGAAAAACAGGACATAAATGAATCCATATTAATCCATATTAAAATCTGTATTAGAGAAATAACTTGATTAGGCCAAGAAAGAGATGTGTTCTCTTTTGAGAGTTTAGGTCATACTTTACTCCTTGGGTTTTCTTTGCAATGGCTTTGTCATGCCCATGAGAATGTGTGGTGTCTGATGCTCTTACCCATTAAGTGTCCCTAAATATAACAGAGACTGATCAGCTAGGGGAAAAGTAACATATATATACAGCTGTCAGATCATTTGTCAGCTTTGCTACATGAGATTCTTTAGTTCTGCCTTCACAACTTGATGCCATCCAGAAATACCTATCATCTTCCCCCGGCAGCAAAGATATGCTGGTTGGCAATGGGGGGAATTGTAGTCCGACAAATCTGGATGACACAAACTTACTCCACAAAATCTTAGGTTCCAGGTCCCTATTTCTGACATTTGTTTTCCTTAATGTGTAAAACACATTTTTTTTATTACTTAACATAAAAGTAGGGTGCCAGTTACACGGCATTTTTTGTCGCAAGGCGTACCGGGACTTCCTGATCCCGCATTCGTCCTGCGCTGTTTAAACAATTTTTGTCCCTCTTTAGGAAATTCCGGAACATCCCGGGGATACATATTTACACGGCATCTGGCCCGTATTTTTTCATTTATCCCGCACTCTTATATCCTGTGCTTTTGCTGTTTACACATGTTTCGCGTACTGGGATTTTGTTTTTGGCTGTCAATCAAGGATGCAATTACTAGTTTTTTCACAATTTGAACTACGTGTTTCCAGTTGATCTTCCCGCCACAGAGGCTGCGATTGGCTACCTTTTGAACAAAGAGGGACATCCCATGTCCTTTTGAAGTACTTCTTCTCTCATCCAGCCATATCTGGCAACATGGAGCTGAGCACATCAGCAGCTCTGCCTTCCGCTGCCCGTTTGAGGGTATCTCTTGCAGCTCTGAAAAGATGGGTTATCATCAGACACAAAAGAAGGATGCTTCTTATTTTAAAGATTCTTTTCCATTCACAAATGATGGCATTGGCTTTCTTTCATCTAGAGTGTATGCACTTCGCAGCCATCGACCCCCCTGAGGTACGGATGCATCTTTGCCCACATTGTAGGCTGCAGCGGTGGTGGGTATACCCACCAACGGAGGAGTGGTGGGAGAAAATTGTGATGAACATCTGGTTGAACAAACGATGGATAATGTACTTCAGGATGCCATGGTTCCTCTTTATGCATCCTGTGGAAATACTCTGTCCAGAGATTGTAAAGTCAGACACCAACATGAGGAAAGCCATACCTGTGGAGAAGAGATTTGCAATAGCTGTTTTCCTTCTCACCCACTGATGCTCCTATGGGACTATATCTCAGTTATTTGGTGTCAGAAGAGCCATGGTGTGTAAGATTTTTGTGGAGGTCGTCCTCGCGATGGAGAAGTTCCTTCTGAAGTGGACAGTTTACCTTGGAGACCATAGAAAGGTAATTTTTGTTTTACTATTTTAATTTCTGAAAATATGGCTACTCGCATGGCTTATTCAAAGTTTACTTCAGGAAATCTTGATTGTAATGCCAATGTGATAAAATATATACCTCCACATATGGTATGCTGTTGAAAACCAATGGCATGTATACACAGCATTTTACTGTGTCTGTATGTACAGATGTGTTTAGTTGAATACTCGTGTTTGTATGATCTGACATCTGCCTTTTGGTATTTTTTTATTAACATATAGGTGATGGATGGCTTCGCTGCAATGGGATACCCACAAGTGATTGCTTGTTTAGATGGTTGCCATGTTAATATAATCCCCTCTGTTTGTCAGGGAGACAAATTTATCAACAGGAAGAATAGGTACAGTGTTCTTCTGCAAGGGACTTGCGATCACAAGGGCATGTTCATTGACGCACAGATTGGTTGGAGCAACAAGAATCACAGCGTTCGAATGTTAAGGAACTCTGGTTTTTTTGAGACTATGGAGGCGGGGATCTTTGTGCCTGGAAATCCAACCATAACAATTATGGGACAGCAGACAGTTCCACTCACACTGGTTGATGGTGCATATCCAATTAGGAACTGGCTGCTGACACCTTATAGAGGGACAACAAGTGCAAAACAGAGACTGTACAATAGGCACCATAACAAAATTTGTTCAACAGTGGAGAGGTGCTTTGGCCACTTGATATCTAGGTGGAGGGCATTAAGATATTGTATTGAGGTTGCTGAGGAAAATGTATGTTCAGTGATATGTGCATGTGTTATTCTACATAATATCTGCAAAACCAAAGGTAGTATCCTTGATGATCTAAACCGGCGTGTGCAAAGGTTTGTTCTTGAAATGCTTGGAGCTCCAATGGTTAATAATGATGCTGCTGAGAAAGCCCGGGGGAGGCTGTGCGCAACACTTTAAAAGAATATTTCTGGCTTGAACATCACCGGGGGCGGGGGGAATAACTTTGGTAACTATTCCTTTTCAATCATTCCATTAAAATTGCTCCTTGTATGTGTAATAAAAATCTCGTGTTCTCTCTAGCACTACTGCATTTACTTTGTCCTTCTCTGTACACTACACAACTTTCTCAGCTCCATATTTCAAATCTATTTGTCCATAAAAATATCAATGTATCAATCACTCTGTAGGGCCAGTTGGCATATATTATGAAAAGTAGGACAAACTGGCTACAATTCTACATTAAAACTAACAGCAACATCTGATCCTATGTTGCGGTTTTGGCAGTTGAAGCAATTGGCGGGCTTTTCTCAGGGATTATGCTTTCTGGTAAGGGTTCCAGACACCGCCGAATATCTAAACATAGGTGCCTCCACTACTAAACCAATAGATTATGGTACTCAATTTAAAACTTTGAAAACCAAGAGTATTCATAGCATTATAGGCTTGTTTAAAAATAAAACGATCAACTCGAAAACTTATAAACTCGAGTTTCCACATCCCGCCACATGGCGTTACGATGGCCGAAGGGGGGAGAGAATGTGTCAGGCCGGGTCGGCACATTGCCTACTGGGGCACCAGGGAGACCAACCTCCTGTTGGAATCCCTGTCCCAGCAGGCCAGTGCGCCGGACCGGCTGATGCAGTCCTCTAACCAGAGGAACCGCAACTTCTTGATAGAGGCCGTGTGGTTCCTCCGGTTGAGAGGCTACATCCGTACTGGCCTCCAATGCCGTTCCAAGTTCAAAACCCTCAAGGGAAAATTCTTCACGGCACTGGAAGCCAGTAACGGCAGCCCCCCCACCGAAGGTGGCTGCCTTTTTATGCCGTACTGCACGACCTGTGGGTCCGTGCAGGGCAGCCAAGCTGGTGAGACCAGCTGCCAAGAGGTAAGTTATGCCACTGATTTGCACTGCTATTCGCTAGTGAGTCACTGTATGTGTGTGAGTATGTGTGTGAGTATGTGTGCTTGTGTGTGTATGTGTGTGTGTGCGCGCAAGGGGCAGACAGGTCTAAATCATATTGTTGTATCTATTACAGCGCTGCGGATCCAGAGACAGGCGGCTGGCGAGCCCTTCTCTGATTCATCTGAGGAGGAGGGGAATGAGGAGGCAGACCTGGCTCCAGCTGCACCCCAGCCAGGTATACCTTTTTTTAAATGTAATTACTGACCAAATCCAGCAATAATTACAAATTGTTAGTATTACATGTTAAATTGAAGTTCTTCCTATGCATTACTTTTTTTAAGGTCCACAAGCTGCCCATGAGGCTGGGGCACAACTTGCTGGCCTCAACATAATAGCAAGAATAGAGGAGCTTGGTAAATAAATTAAAGTCTCATTTATATAATGTGCCAAAGTTTGCCAATCAGATGCTATATTGTGAAACAATACTTTATTTTCCTCATTACAGGGAGGACTTTACAAGCAGCAATTGAAGACCTGGCTAGGAGGGTGCAAGCTATAGAGCAGAGGCTTGCCATGTAAATAGTGTAAATATTTTTTAATATAACTGTAAATACTGAAAATACTTTAGAAAAAATGTAAATAATGTAAATATTTTAGAAATTATTATTTGTACAACATTGATTTATGTATCTTTTCCCCCATATTTATTTTTCTACAAAAAAGTTTGCCTACATATGTTATTTGTTATGTTGCTAATATGTATTGCTATTTATTTATAGTTTTCTGTAACTTATTGCTTCATTTGCTTCTTTTTTGTATATTTGTGTTTATTTTCTGTATATTTAAAAACATTTGTTTGTGAACCTTTCTTTTTACCTGTTTTAAATATTTAAATATGTAAATATACAAAACAATTTTGAAAATAAAACAAAAAAGTTATGTATTCAAACAGTTGTCCTTGTGTATTTTCCTTTAAAGCATCATAATCTGTTGTTCAGTTCAACCAGCAGTATATTTATTCTTGTAAGATTATTTTTACTACTACATGTATAGAATGTCCTTCAAATAGCATTATTACTCAGTATTGTGTAATTTCTACCTTATTAAAAAAGGAATGCTTTTTGTTTCTACAATTACCTATAATGTAAGGGGAACACTTTTTTTACTGTTCTAGTTGGCCTACTAGCAACAACAGTACCAGTACCATAACCTGTGGATGGTACACATTGTTGTGGTTCTGGAGTTTTCTTTATTTTCTTCCCCAGAATTTATTTGATTGCACACTCTCTTGACAACAACACGTTTCTTTGAATTATCCAAAGACTTAATGTGTATCACAAGGTCTCCAAAGAGATCATTTTGCCTTTTTATTTCTTTGAGCATTTCCTGAGATTCCTCTACAGAATGCTCATAGAATTTTTCCAGATACCCTTGTAAAGACATGGCCCTTTGATTCTGCCTGTCAGCAATTTTTGTCATATTAGAAACAAACAGTTCAGCTATTGATCTTGAGTTCGCCATTAATTCATTAACATCAGAAGACCATTTTTTCCTCCGAAACATGGCCAACCTCTCAGCAAAGGATAAAGTGGCAGTCGGGTTGCTCAAGGATGCAACTGAAATAGAAATAAAGGAATTTTTGGTTATCATATTTAGTTATTCAAAGTATAACCAATTAACACAAAAGAAACAAGTATAACATGAAGAGATAAATACCATTGCAAGCTGGAGTTGTTGCCCACAGTATCAATTTCAGTGACAACAACAGTTGTGTTTTCTTCAGCATCGTTGATTGCCAAGCTTTCTCTGGTCTCCCCCATTTACGTTAAGGCTACTGCTGTTTCATCAGAACCCTGGGTCCCTGAAACATCTGGAGGAAATAAAGTTAACAATAGAACCCCTAATGGTGAAACAGAAATGTAAAATTCACAGCCATAACATTCACTTATTAAATATATCGCAGAGCTGGGGGCAGAGGTATACAGAGGAGTTCAATAACTGCTTATGGCTGCCGCAGGAGACGCCATACTTAAGATGCCAAGATGCACGCACACCTATAAACCCTTAGGACACAGAGAAAAGCACCATTTGACTTTAACTGCCATCATTTGCATACCAAAGGAGCATGGAAGGAACACACTAACACATTCCCTAGGCATATAGGCTAATCAGGCAAAATGACCCTTTCCACATTCCAGTGGTTAAATGCATTGGGAAAGGAAGTTAAACTTTACAATCCTTTTTAAAAAGCATGTTTGAGTTAGAGAAACAGAGTTTTAAAACTTCGAGTTTTCACATAAATGCCCTTTTGGGGAAAATGAAATGAAAAATGAAAAATATCTTGATAATTACCGGCTCAAGTGAAATACATAGCATGCAATATATTGCCATGAGAATATTAAAATACCAACCCCGATTTCCATTGGTCTGATTTTGAAAACTGAGTACTTGAGTTAATTGAGTTTTCACATAATGCAAGCTATATTTTTTAAAAAAACAAGATGTAAGCTTATCTAGAGGAGTTGAGAAGAGTTCCTCAGAGTATCCCTGCAGCATCTCCTGGGATGACGGGGGAAATCCCACGTCTTCTTCGGGGAGGGGAGCGTGATGGGGAGTCACTGATCCACGCAGAACACGCACAATGTCGGTTGTGCTCCCCAGCTGCTTCGGGTGGTAGTTGGCATCGCCGGCCAGAATTGCATGGAGTTCTTTATAAAAGGGTATTGTGGCTGCATTGTTGCCACTTTTGGAGTTGTGGTCATTGACTTGGCGATAATTCTTACGCATCAGTTTTGTCTTCATCCTGCACTCTTCAGAGGTTCGCTCATGCCCTTTGGTTTTCATTTCTGCAGCAATTTTTTCGAAGTGGTCAATATTTCTATGGGACCCCCTCAGCTGCTCCTGCACCTTTTCCTCACCCCATATTGCCAAAAGGTCTATGGTCTCATTGTAGGACCAGGAGATCCCACGGCCGCCTTTCCTAGGGTGAGGAGATCTTTCAGCATCCATCTTTGTAACTGCACAGTTAAAGGGCCAGGAGGACAATGGAGATGCATCTAAAATTTGGGATGTTGAAAAAAAGGGGCAGGTAGACCTCCCACTTACTGCCCAGGCCCGCCCATGGTCAAGACAATTTCCGGTCATCTCCTGGAACCGTGATAGCTTTTCCCAGGCTGTTTGCATTTCCAATTTTCTGAATCCTCCCGTGACTTTTTTAAAAACCGGCACAACCCGTGGGATTGAAAGTCCCGTGGATCAAGAGACAAATAGTGGCCCCATTCCGAAAAACACATGTCTGACTCGATGTATGTGTAAACAGCCGGGGTTTGACACAAATTCATCCCAGTACATTTTCATCATGTAAACGGCACCTAGGAGTTATATGAGATTAAACTAAACAACACAACTTCCAGTTATATTTTGGCCCATTCCTTTTTCTTAATTGTGAATTTCCTAAGGCAGAGGTGGATAACCTGTGTCTAAGGATGGAAAAGAAATTCATCAGATTTGCATTTTCATGGGAAAATGTCCATTTCTCTCTTGCTGGATGAGCCACATCTTGCCTTGGAAATCCATATATTTGTGAAGACAGTGATGCATTTTGGGGAAGGCAATATACACAAGACCGTGAATATATCTGAAAAATAGACCAATAAATGGAATTATTCCACACAAATACACATTTATGTCACAGAACTGGAAGGGATCACAAGGGCCATCTAAACCCCCCTGCCATGCTGGAATTACTCTACTAAAACACTCCAGAGAGACATCCATTGAAACTCTCTTTAAAAGTCACCAAAGAAGGAGAATCCACCACCCTCCAAGGCAAACTATTCCACTGTCGAACAGATCTTACAGTTATGAAATTCTCTTCCTAATGTTTAAGTGGACTCTCTTTTCACGTACTTTGAATCCATCGGCTCATGTTCTAGTCTCTGCAACAGCGGAAAACAAGCTCATCTCATCTTCCACATGACATCTCAGATATTTAAAAAGTGAACATTAGCATAGGACACTGGGGCGCCAGTTATATGGTAGTTTTTGTCGTGGGGCTTCCCGGGACTTCTTGATCCCGTATTTGTCCCATGCTGTTCAAATGATTTTTGTCCCTTTTAAGGAAATTCCAGAAGATCCCGGGATTCATATTTACACGGCATCAAGTCCCGTATTTTTTCTACTATGCTACAATCTTATATCCCATGTTTTTACTGTTTACACATGTTTAGCGTTCCACGATTTTTTTTGCTGTCAATCAAAGGTGTAATAACTCATTTTTTCACAATTTGAACTACATGTTTTGAGCTTCCTGCCACAGATGGCTACTTTTTGGACAAAGAAGGACATCATCATTTGGTTTTAAAGTACTTTGACTCCCCATTATGCCATTTCTGGAAACATGGTGGCCACTGCTACAGTTCTGGCTTCCGCAGCCCGCTTGATGGAATCTCTTGCCACTTTGAAAAGATGGCTTCGCATCAGACACAGAAGAAGGGTGATGCTTCTTTATCAGATCCTTTTTCATTCAGAATTGATTTCATCAACTTACTTTCATCATGAGTGTATGCAGTTCACAGCCATCGATTCCCCCGAGGTACGGATGCGTCTTTGCCCATATCCCCAGCTGTGGCAGTGGTGGGTGTACCCGACAACGGAGGAGTGGTGGGAGAAATTTGTAATGAATATCTGGTCCGACGAGTGATGGATACTGTACTTTAGGATGCTGCGGTACCTTTACATGCGTCTTGTGGAAATCCTCTGTCCAGAGATTGCAAAGTCAGACACCAACATGAGGAAAGCCATCCCTGTTGAGAAGAGGTTTGCAATAGCCGTTTTTCTTCTTGCCCACCTTTGCTCCTATGGGGATGTATCGCAGCTATTTGGTGTCAGAAGAGCCATGGTGTGTAAAATTTTTGTGGAGGTCATCCTCGAAATGGAAAAGTTACTTCTGAAGCAGACAGTTTTCCTGGGGAACCATAGAAAGGTAATTTTTTTCTTTATGTTTTAGTTTGTGACAATACGTGCACTTGCATCGCTTTATCAATTTTTACTTCAAAAAACCTTGGTTGTAATTTCAATGTAATAAAATCTGGACCTCTACATTTGGTATTCAATTGAAAAATGATAGCATGTGTTCACAGCATTTGAAATCCTCTTCATGTAGTGATGTGTATAATCGAATACTCATGTTTGCATGATCTGACATCAAGCTTTTTTTATTTTATTTCCTTTTTGTTAATCTACAGGTGATGGATGGATTCACGGCCATGGGTTACCACAAGTGATCACTTGCCTAGATGGGTGCCATGTTAATATAATTCCCCCCGTTTGTCAAGGAGACGAATTTATTAACAGGAAGAATATGTACAGTGTTCTTCTACAAGGTACTTGTGATCACACGGGGTTTTTTATTGACGTGGAGATCGGTTGGAGCTGCAAGAATCACAATGCTCAGATGCTAAGGAACTCTGGTTTTTTCGAGACTATGGAGGCAGGGATATTTGTGCCAGGAAATCCCACCATAACAATCATGGGTCAGCAGATTGTTCCACTCACACTGGTAGATGGTGCATATCCAATTAGGAATTGGCTACTGACACCTTATAGAGGGACAACAAATACTAAACAGAGACTGTACACTAGATACCATAACAGAATTCATTCAACAGTGGAGCATTATCCAAAGACTTAATGTGTGTTACAAGGTCACCAAATAAATCATTTTGCCTTTTTATTTCTTTGAGCATTTCCTAAGATTCCTCTACTGCATGCTCATAGAATTTTTCAAGATATCCCTGTAAAGCAATGGCCCTTCGATCCTGCCTGTCTGAAATTTTAGTCATATTTGAAATAAACAGCTCTGCAATGGATCTTGAGCTAGCCCTTAGTTCAACAACTTCAGATGAACATTTTTTTCTTCGAAACATGGCCAACCTCTCCGCAGAAGATAATATAGCAGTTGGGTTGCTCAAGGCGGCCACTGAAAATGAAATCAAGGAATATTGTGTTGTGATACTCAGTAATTATAAGCAGAAGCAGGTATGTCAATAAAATGTGCATAACATGCAAGGATCAATACCATTACGAGCTGCAGTTGTTGCCCAGACAGTATCAATTTCTGTGACAACTGATGTGTTTTCTTCAGCATCGTTGAGTGCCAAGCTTCCTCCAGTTTCCTCAGTTAAGGTTAAGGTAACTGCTGTTTCATCAGAACCCTGGGTCCCTGAATCCTCTGGGGAAGAAAGGAAATTACATAAAGATATAACTGTTAATGGTAACACAGAGATGTGGATTATGCATCCATTTGATGTACTCCCAGAACAGAATACAGTGCTGTGGGCGGTGGGTTTTAGAGGAAAGTGCAAACTGGTTATGGCTGCAGCAGGAGATGCCATACTTAAGGTGCCAAGATACACATACACTTTTAAAACTGCAGGACACAAACAGAGAAAAGTGCCATTTGGCTTTAACTGCCATCATTTGCATACCAAAGGAGCATGGAGGAAACACACATACACAGTCCCTAGGCATATAGGCTAAGCAAGTAAATAGTTCCATGCCACATATCACCAGTGGTTAAATGCATGGGGAAAGGGAATTACACTTTAGAATCAAATTTCAAAAAAACAGTCTGCTGTACAGAAACGGGACATTAAAAGTTTGAGTTTTCACATAACAAATAGTTAGTCCTTGCTTGGTTAAATGAAATGAAACATGAATAATAATATGTTATTTATGGGCTCAAGATAAAAAACATTAAATGCTGTACATTGCCCTGAGAATATTTAAAAAGCTAGATCAAGGGAAGTAATAGTGCCACTCTATTCTGCCTTGGTCAGACCTCACTTAGAATACTGTGTCCAGTTCTGGGCACCACAATTCAGAAAGGATATTGACAAATTGGAGCGTGTCCAGAGAAGGGCAACTAAAATGGTGAAAGGTCTGGAAACAATGCCTTATGAGGAGAGACTTAGGGAGCTGGGTATGTTTAGCCTGGAAAAAAGACGGTTTAGAGGCGATATGATAGCCCTGTTTAAGTATTTGAAGGGATGTCACGCTGAGGATGGAGCAGGCTTGTTTTCTGCTGCTCCAGAGACTGGAACACGGAGCAATGGGTGCAAGCTCCAGGAACAGAGATTCCACCTCAACATGAGGAGGAACTTTTTGACAGTAAGAGCTGTTCGGCAGTGGAACGCACTCCCTCGGAGCGTGGTGGGGTCTCCTTCCTTGGAGGTCTTTAAACAGAGGCTAGATGGCCATCTGTCGGGGATGCTTTGATTGTGATTTCCTGCGTGGCAGGGGGGTTGGACTGGATGGCCCTCGTGGTCTCTTCCAACTCTGCAATTCTATGATTCTATGATTCTAAGCCCTACTTCCATTGCTCTAAGCTTGAAAACTGAGCAAGTAATTAATCAAGTTTTCACATAATGCAAATTTTATTTTATTTTTTTTAAAAAAAGAAGAAGATGAAACCTTACCTGGAGGACTTGAGAAAAGTTCCTCAGAATATCCCTGCATGATCTCCTGGGATGGTGGGAGCAATCCCAGATCTTCATCAATGATGGGAGCGTGATGGGGAGTTACTGACCCTCGTGGAACACGAACGATGTCAGTTGTGCTCCCCAGCTGCTTCGGATGGTAGTTGGCATCACCGCCGAGGACTGTGTGGAGTTCTTTATAGAAGGGCATTGTGGCCACATCGTTGCCAGTTTTGGAGTTGTGGTTGTTGACCTGGCGATAATTCTTATGCATCAGTTTCATCTTCGTCCTGCACTCCTCAGAGATCCAATCATGCCCTTAGCTTCTCATTTTGTCAGCTATTTTTTTCAAAGAGGTCGATATTTCTTTGGGACCCCTTCAGCTGCTCCTGCAACTTTTCCTCGCCCCATATTGCCAAAAGGTCTATGGTCTCTTGGTAGGAGCAGGAGATACCACAGCCGCCTTTCCTGGGGCGAGGAGCGGTTTTGGCATCCATCTCTGTTACTGCACAGGTGAAGAGCAGAACAACGGAGGTTTGCCTCTAAAATTTGGGATGTTGAGAAAAGAAAGGGACAGGTAGATCACCCCCTTACTGTCCAGTGTCTGCCCATGACCACGACAATTTCCGTTCATCACCTGGTACCGTGATTTTTGATCCCGGGCTGTTTACATTTCCGATTTTCTGAATCCTCCCATGACTTTTTTAAAAACTGGCACAAACCGCTGGACTGAAAGTCCCACAGATTGTGGGATAAATGGTGCCCCCCCTTCCAAAAAACACGTGTCAGACCTGATGTACATGTAAACAACCAGGGTCCGACACGAATTCATCCCACTACATTTTCATCGTGTAAACAGCACCCGGGAGACCAGGGTTTGAATCCCCACTTGGCCATGGAAACCTACTGGCAACCTTGGGCAAGTCACACACTTTCAGCCTAAGAGGAAAGACCAGGGCAAACCCAGGCTAAATAAATTCTGCCAAGTAAACCCCCATGATAGGTTCAGAGGTCGGAAAAGACTTGAAGGCACACAACAAAAACAATAATGTTACCTCTCAAAATCTTCCCCAGATCCATTGGAAAATTTGTACAAAAATGCATATTTTGGGGGGAAATACATGCATTCCAAGAAACCTACACATGAATTTCCATGCAAGGAAAAAAATTCTTGCAACTCAATAACCAAAATGAAACAAGAATGCTGGTGGGATTCTGAGAAATGCAATGATAACAACTCATTAGATGTTGCTGAACTTCAGCTCCCATCAGTCCCAGCCATCACAGCCAGATACTATTGTGGGAAGAATTATATCTTGTCCCATTCAATAGAAGTTGATAATGGGCCAGACAACCAAATTATCTTTCCATCTAGAAACTCATCTAGATGAGCTACTGGGCTGTGATGAGCTTCACTAAAATGCATTTAACCCAGCCTGGATATTAGCTCACCATTCCAATTACTTTATCAGAAATCTATTACCATTTTTATCTTCCGAACAGCTAAGATGATTCCCCCTCCCTCTTCCTCCTCTAAGCCAACAGAGTTGCAATCTACTTTTATAGAATAAATTGCTATAAATTAAGTTAGCAGCAGCATAAACAGAGGTAATGGATCCCTATCTCTAGGCAGCTGATAGTGTTATGCAAATGCAAGATGTCAAGTCTATTTTTGAGTTTATTCTGTGGCTGATGAGTATCCATCAATGTTCCTCTCTCAGTCACTTTAGTTCCTCTTTTCTTTCCAAAGCCTCAGGGACAGAGAATTTTTATCCTGTCAATTCCTCTTGATGAACTTAGATAGAGCCTTGAAACCCAGCTAATGCATCCTATTTGGCAAATTTATTTATTTTCAATAATAGTGCTTTGTTTATTTGAAGGAAAACAAAATCTGATAGGGTTCAGTACATTCAGACCAATAGTAGAGTTTGACGATCTAATTTGCTAGTGATGTGTAATGATAAGAAAGCCAAAGACCACTTACTGGAAAAATTACATAACTAGGGCCAATTTCAACACTGACAATAAATACACAAAAGGTGTGTTGTCAGTGTATGGTGGGCAGACAAGGGACTGGGCTAAATCCGGTTAGGCTTACATAGAGTAGGCCCACTGAAATCAAGATGAAGTTGAAGTTAAGTTGTGATTAACAAATTTCATTCATATGAATGGTTCTACTCTAGATCTAAGACTAGTATTGGATTTAGCTGAACAATTTAGAGCAGAGCTTGGAAACATTACTTTTTTGGACTATAGCCCGCAGAATACCCTAGCCATGTAGAGGAATCTGTGAGCTGGAATCCAAAGGAGTAACTTTGGTAACTTTTCCAAGCTTTGATTTACAAAGATCTTCAGTTCTTTAGAAACAGCAGTTAGGTGGAGACAGGTCTCTCTCTAATTCATAATGATAAAAATCTCTTATCCAGGAATTGATGCTAGACAAGGATGCTGACCTGGCCTGTGTTACAGAGACCTGTCTAGATGAAGCTGGGTGGGGGTTAATCTCTCCCAGCTTTGTCCACCTGGGTTTCTCTATACAGCAGTAAGCGAGGCCTGGGGGGCGGAGTGACAGTGGTCTATTGGGATTCCATCTCCCTTACCAGGTGCCCTGTCCCACAATCTTCTGGATTTGAATGTGTGTTTTTGACTGTGGGTGACAGGACAGAATAGGGATTCTGTTGGTGTACCGCCCACCCAGCTGCTCAACCGTCTCCCTGCCTGAGCTGGCTGAGTTGGTCTCGGCGGTAATGTTGTAGTCCACTCAGCTAGTTGTGCTGGGGGATTTAAAAATCTATGCAGATACTTCTTTCTCAGGAGCAGTTCAGGACTTCATGTCTGCCATGACACTCATGGTGCTGTTCCAAGTAGTATCTGGTGCTACTCATGCTGCAGGACACACTCTGGACCTGGTTTTCTGTTCTGGGCAGGATAATGGTGATCTGGGTGTGGAGGGACTTTCTGTAGCTCCCCAGGAGACTATGGATCCAGATGGTTCTGGGGGAGCTTCCTGTTGCCTTAGCAGGTGATCCTGTCAAAGCTCTGGCTGATCTCTGGAACAGGGAAATGGCTAGAGTGGTAGAAACAATTGCCCCATAGCATCCCCTCCCACAAAGTGGAGCCAAACAAGCCCCCTGGTTTACTAGGTAGCTAGCAGTCATGAATCATGTGGGATGGAGACTACAGCAATTATGGCAGAAGACTTGGAGTGAGTTCAACTGAACACAGGCAAGAACTCATTGGAAGGCCTGTGCCATGGCAATGGTGGCAGCAAAGAAATTATACTCTTCTACCACCATTGCATCTGCACAGTGCCATCCAGTGGCTGTGAAGTGGTACAACATTATACCCCTCCATGCTGGAAAGTCTCCTTTTCCTGCTGCGTCTCCTCTTTTAAACCACTTAGTGGGTGAATGCATACTCATCACGGCGGGGGAGGTGCAATGACCAACAAATGACTTATTATGACAATGTACAGTATGCAGACATTGATTACATGGAGCTAGACTTCACTCTTGGCCAAAATTTCAGAGATCTTCCTGCTTTCATCAACCAAATAAAAGCAGAGGGTTCAAAATTCATCATCATCCTGGATCCAGCTATTTCAGGCAATGAAACTGAACCATATGAAATATTTACTAAACGTTTGCAGAACAATGTCTTCATTACATGGCCCAGCAGCACAGATATCGTATGGGCAAAGGTATGGCCAGATTATCCCAATGTAACGTATGATGAAAACTCAAGTTTGGAAGAACAACTTGCATGTTGCCGAGCTGATGTTGCTTTCCCAGATTTCTTTCATGATTCTACCTCACAATGGTGGCAAAAAGAAATACAAAATTACCATAACAATGTTCTGCAATTTGATGGTCTGTGGACTGACATGAATGAACCATCCAACTTCATTGATGGAGCTATTGGTGGGTGCAGAAATCCAGAATTAAATCATCCTCCATATATGCCAGCCTTGGTTTTAAGAGAAAGAGGGCTCAGTCTTGTTACGATGTGCATGGAAAGTGAACAGCAGCTTCCTGATGGGACACACCTGTGAGACACTACAATTTACATAACCTGTATGGATGGTCACAAGCACAACCCACTTACTATGGTATGTGCAATGCCACAGGAGAACATGGGGTCATTATTACCCACTCAACTTACCCATCCAGTGGTCAATGGGCAGGACATTGGCTCGGTGACAACTATGCAAGATGGGATCAGCTTGATAAATCTATTATTGGTATTATGGAATTCAGCCTCTTCAGAATCTCCTATTCTGGTGCTGACATCTGTGGCTTCTTCAATGACACACACAACCTATGAAATGTGTGCCCAGTGGCGATTAAATGATGGGCTATTAAAAGATGAGGAAACAGTAAAAAAGGCTAAAGAAGCACTGAAATTATATTTTATAGAAAACACCACGGAGGATATTAGCACAAAAACAGTTTGGGATGCTAGTAAATCAGTTATGAGGGGTTTCTTTATAAAACAAATGATAGAAATGAAAAGAAAAGACAAAGAAAAAGAAAAAGACCAGAAACTATTACTTGAGATAGCAATAAGAAAAACTGAGAAATGTACCGAAGGATGAGATATTGAAGGGAGAAATAAAGCTACTAAGGAAACAGATACAATCACAGATGCTTAAAGAAATAGAGACAAACATGAAAATGATTAAACAGAAACATTTCAAAACAACAAACAAATCTGGGAAATGGCTAACACAAAAAACATAAACAAGTAAAAGAAAAGAAAATAATTACAGAAATAAAGTACAAGGGGAAAACAGTAACGGACAATAAACTGATCAAAAAGAGTTTCCATGAGTTTTACTCTAAGTTATACGATGATACTGCTTTGAAAAAGGTAGACAAAATAAAAATAGATTGATATTTAGAGAAACAAGAGATATCAAAATTAACAGCAGAACGAAAAGAAAACCTAAACAGTAATATTAGAAGAATTTAATAACAGACATGGTTGGCATGCCTATCTATTCTACAATAAAGATACAATAAATAAAGAATTTAACAACCATCAAATTAGAAAAAGCCTTTTGAAAGTATGGAAAAAATATAGGAAAAAATTGTGTCTGAAAATACCTTAATGGTTTTCCTCTCACAAAGCACTTTTCAGTAAGGAAAAAATATATGCTCAGAAATGGATAACATATAAAGATATTTTAGAAATAAAAGGGGAGCAACTGACAGTTAAAAGTCAAGAGAAAATGAAGAAGGAAGGACTCCGATGTCATCGGTACCTACATAAACAAATTGCTGAAAGATATAGAATGGATCAGAAATTAGAAGGTATTGACATAACCAAAACAACATGGGGAAAAATAACTCAATTTGGAAATCAAAAATTGATTACAAGATTCTATCAACAACTGTTACAGTGGGACATGGAAGAAGATGTTATCAAAGACAGCATGATTAAGTGGGCCCAAAGCATAGGACACCCAATAGAGTTAGTAAATTGGGGAAAAATATGGACCTTTAGAATAATAAACCTATCTTTCAGTCAAAATGTATGAGAAAATTGGTACAAGATGTATTTCAGATGGTACCTATCACCTGACAAGTTATTCAAAATGTACAAGGGTGTAAAAAATGAATGTTAGAAATGTAAGCAATCTATAGGCACCTTTTTCCATCTATGGTGGACTTGTGAGTATGCCATAAAATACTGGAAGCAAGTACAAACAATAATGAATGGAATTTTGGAAAGCAACATTCCTTTAGTCCCAGAATTTTACTTGTTAGGAATGTATGAAGAAAAAAATTGATCGAGGGAAAGAGAAACTAATATTCTATATGCTGGCAGCTGCCAGAATAACCTACGCATCAATGTGGAAAAGTCAAGATATACCATCAATTGACCAACGGCTAATTAAAGTTTATGACATGGCTGGAATGGATAAACTAACTGTCTTATTAAAAGGTAAGTTTGTTGAAGACTATTGGATAGCTTGGGAGAGCCTATCAGACTTTTTGGAAAAAAGATGGGGGAACTTCACAACAATCCCCTATTGAATAACTCTAATGAGGTAAATAAATCAAGAGTATAAAACCTATGCACAAGTAACATTACCAAATTCAAGTCTATTATTATTAAATTTAAATCTCAGTCCTTTATACTCTGTCGAAGAATCTAAATTACATATACAAGGAAAATTGAGAAGTAGTATGATGCAATCCGAATAAATATGTGAGTGAGGAAAACAGTAGAATAGAGAAATGACAAGTAAGGGATATTTTTATATGTTGGAACCTACAGGCATGCTATATAACTGTATAGTTAAATCAGATATTACAATCCATTTAAAACTTAAACCCTCATGAGAAAGCTGGACAGGAAGTTAGGTCAGTATGATTGAGCGATATGTGTGACAGGGAGATTATAATTAGTCAAGTTTATAAGATATTATATGTTATGGAAGATGGTGGAAGAGTGAGTGTTTTTATGTATGTGATTTATTTTTTGTCTTACTAATAAAAATATAATTAAAAAAAAAGAAATATCAAAATTCCTTTGGGCCGAAAAGAAACCATGAATCAAGTGGAAACTACTGTTAGATAAAAAAGAAAGAGGTGGATGTTCCTTACCAGAACTAAGACTATATTTTCAAGCATGTGCCTTATCCTGGTTGGAGGAATGGATCTCTTTAAAAGACACAAGACTATTGGCATTGGAGGGATCGAACCTCCAATTTGGATGGCACACGTATATACGGTACAGCAATAGAAAAGAAAACAAAGACTTTGATAATCATGTGTCATAAGAAGAACTCTATTAAAAGCATGGCTAACACTGAAGAAAAATTTCTATAGAAATATACCACTATGGGTATCAACAGAGGAAGCCTTTTTCGGGAGAACTAAGCCAAAGAATGAAAGCTGGATAAGATATCAAGATCTGATAAGGAAAGAAAGTCAGGAAACTATATAGATACTTTCTAGAGAACAATTAGAAGAAAAAGGCTTCAGGATGAACTGGTTCTTGTACAAACAGATTTACGAAAGATATAAAATGGACTATAAAATTGAGAACTTCAACCTAGAGAGGACAGAAATAGATAAAATTATATTTGATGGGGAAAAACAACACATTGACAAAATACTATATTTCTGAATAGAGAAATGGAAACGGAAACCATCAAAGAACAAATGATTAAATGGGCTCAAGATATCGGCAAAACAATTGAGTTAGAAAGATGGGAGTCAGCCTGGAGGGATATAAAAAAATTTACGCTGTCCCAAAGTTTGAAAGAAAATTATTTAAGTCTTCTATAGGTGGTACCTTACACTGGTGAAAATACATAGAATGTACAATACAGGGAATAAAAATTGTTGGAAATGTGACAATGCCAAAGGCACCATGTATCGTATCTGGTGGAATTGTCCGGTAGCCAGAAATTACTGGGGGGAAAATACACAATACAATATGTGTAATCATAGGCCTAGCATTTCCAATGAATCCAGAAATATATTTACTGAATATGGTAGATGAAATAAAAAGAAATATCACAAAAGGATCTTGGCGGGTGGTCTTATACATGATAACAGCAGCAAAGTTACTCTATGCCTCAAACTGGAAAAAGAAAGAACCCCCAGTAATCAAAGATTGGATAATCAAGCTAAAAGACATGATGAACATGGACATATTGACAGCACTGTTAAAAGATAAAACAGATAATGCAATTAAAATGAAATGGGCTCCTATAAAAAATTTGAAAAGAAAAATGGAAAAACTTGGACAAATTTGATGTATGAGATAAAGTTGGATATTATTTTTGCTATAGAACTTTAGATCAAATTTAACACTGAGACTAGAATATGATTAGAAGAAACAGATTGATAGAATAATAACTAGGACATCTGATGCATGAAGGCAAGTAAAAAGGTATCTCGGATGAAACCGGGGGGATTACGGAAACTTTCAGTATAATAAAAGGATAAGAGTATATGAAAAACGGTGGAAAGAATAGAACACTAATAGACAGAAAGAGAATATGCTTAGGAATGTAAAAATCAAGAACAAATTCCACCAACTAATTTGATTTTAAAAAATTAGGAATGTAATATATTAGTTACAGCTACTATAAGAAGATATGTCAACCAAGAGATGATGTTGTTTTGTTATATCATAGTATGTAACCTAATAAAAAAATATTATGATAATAATAATAATAATAATAAGAAGAAGAAGAAGAAGAAGAAGAAGAAATGTGTGCCCGGTGGATGGAACTTGGAGCGTTTTATACCTTCTCTAGAAATCATAGTGTGATGGGAACTAGGAGGCAAGATCCTGTGTCCTTTAACACATTTGAAGAAACATCAAGGAATGTGCTCAGCATCCGATACAAATTACTACCCTATCTCTATACATTGATGCATAATGCTCATGCTAATGGCAGCACAGTTTCATGTCCTTTACTACATGAGTTTGTAAATGACAGGACAACATGGGATATCTACAAACAATTTTTATGGGGTCCAGCTCTGCTGATTAGTCCTGTACTGGATGAAGGTGCTAGGACAGTGAATGCTTACATACCTGATGCACGGTGGTATGATTATCATATGGAAAAATACCTTGGAATCCAAAGAGAGTTCAAGATACTGGAAGCAGATTTGAGCCGTATAAATCTTCATATTCGGGGTGGTTTCATCATTCCCTGGCAAGTGCCTGGTATTACTACCAATGCCAGCCAGCTAAATCCCATGGGACTTACAGTTGCTTTGGATGATCAAGTGGTCAGGGACCATTTCTGTTCTGGCCCAAAAGAAGATACCAAAGACCACTCAGAAGCCCACTATGAAGAATTTGCAAGACACTTTGCAGATAATGTTGTTCAGATTTGCTCTGACTTGGACACTATATTTGAGATAGGTCCGGTGAATGTAATCTTGGCACCTGCTTGACCTGTAATATTGGATATGTTTCAATTTGTACAGCCTGGGGATATGGACAGGATCCTTGGAGAGGTGAGAGCCACCACATGTATACTGGATCCTTGCCCTTCCTGGCTTCTCAAAGCAGCCAGAGAGGGACTGGCTGAGTGGGTAAGGAGAGCGGTGAAAGCCTCACTGCAGAAATAATGTTTCCATCCTGTCTAAAAGAGGTTGTGGTGAGGCCATTACTAAAACAAGGTGAGGCAACAGGATGGCTGCTTCATCCTGGATCCCACCATTCTGCTGGATCCCACCATTCTGAATTATTATCGGCCGGTCTCTAATATACCATTTTTGGGTAAGGTCCTGGAACGTGTGGTGGCCTCCCATCTCCAGGGGTTTCTGGGTGAAACAGATTATCTAGATCCATTTCAATCTGGCTTCAGGCCTGATTATGGGACGGAGACAGCTTTGGTCGCCTTGGTGGATGACCTACGCAGGAGACTGGACAGGGGAGTGTATCCCTGTTGGTTCTGCCGGACCTCTCAGCAGCTTTCGATACCATCAACCATGGTATCCTTTGTCAAGTATTTGAGTGATTTGGATGTATAATCAATTGTGAATTGTGTAATGAAAACAGCTACTGCCAGCAGGGGCCTGCTTGACACAGCTATTATTGACAGTGTGCTGTGTGAGAAGCATGGGAGAGATATAGTTGCTATCTCTATGGGAAAAGGTTGGGGAAACCATATGTGTCGGAATGGGCAACTGCAAAGCCCGTAAGTAGAACGTTCACATATACTGATATGACCTTCCCAACTTATCTTAGTCTTCTCTCACTCTGCTCTCAGTCTGCTCTGAGTCTGTTTCTTCTGCAGTACTATGCTGTGCTTCTCAGAGTGCTGTACTATGTAGCTAATTTACTTAAGAGTCTCTAACTCACTGTAAATGCTTCTTTGTTATGTTTAAGTAAAGTTCAGTAATTTTAGATACAACCGATGTGTCTGTGTGCTCATTTCGTAAGCCTGATGTCTGCTGCAACTGCCTATGGTATTTTTCACCACTTGGTCCTCTGCACATGCTCTGAGGGACTGGTGTATGCCCTGACATCCTTCTGAGCCGCCTCTCTGGGATAGGCCTTGGGGGCACTGTTATGCAGTGGTTCCAGTCCTTCTTGGAGCAAACTCAGAAGGTGGCACTGGTTCAATGCCCTGGTCATAGGCCTGTGGGTTCCTCAGGGTTTGGTTTTGTCCCCCACGCTGTTTAATATCTACATGAACCCGCTGGGAGAGGTCATACAAAGTTTTGGGGTGCAGTGTCACCAGTATGCTGATTACACCCAACTCTATCTCTCCTTTCCATCTGATTTCAAAGAAGCTGCCTTGGTACTGAACTAATGTCTGTTGTCAGTAATGGGCTGGATGAGGGCAAACAAACTGAAACTTAATCCAGACAAGACAGAGGTGCTCCTGGTCAGTCTAAAGGCAGATCAGGGAATAGGGACCCTGCTTGTGCTGGATGGGGTTATACTCCCCCTGAAATCTTAGGCTCGCAGCTTGGATATTCTCTTGGACTCAACTCTGAGCATAGATGCCCCGGTCTAGGTGTTGCCAGGAGTGCATTTGCAGTTAAACTAGTGTGCCAGCTACACCCATTCCTTGAGATGTCAGATCTGACCACTGTGACACATACCTTGATCACATCCCATTTGGACTAGTGTAACGTACTCTAAGTGGGGCTGCCTTTGGAAACTGTTTGGAAACTTCAGCAGGCCCAGAATGCTGTGGCCAGAATGCTGTCCAGCGCTAGCTATAGGGACCATATAACTCCCATGTTAAAACAGCTTCACTGGCTACCGGTTCATTTCCAAGCACAATTCAAAGTGCTGGTCATGACCTATAAAGCCCTATACAGCTTGGGTCCAAACTATCTCTGGAGCAGCAGAAAATGGAGCAGGCTTGTTTTCTGCTGCTCCCGAGACTGGAACACGGAGCAATGGATGCAAGCTCCAGGAACAGAGATTCCACCTCAACATTAGGAGGAACTTTTTGACAGTAAGAGCTGTTCGGCAGTGGAACGCACTCCCTCGGAGCATGGTGGGGTCTCCTTCCTTGGAGGTCTTTAAACAGAGGCTGGATTGCCATCTGTCGGGGATGCTTTGATCAAGATTTCCTGCGTGGCAGGGGGTTGGACTGGATAGCCCTCATGGTCTCTTCCAACTCTACAATTCTATGATTCTATGATTCTGTTTGAAAGACTGTCTCTCCCAATACAAACCTGCCAGAATTTTAAGATCATCAGGGGAAGACCTTCTCCTGATCTTGCCATCATCCCAAGCTGCCTTGGTGAGGTCACGAGAGAGAGCCTTCTCAGTGGCTGCTCCCACCCTCTGGAACACAGGTCCTCAGGAAACTAGGCTGCCCCCTCCCTGCTTTCCTTTCACCAGAAGGCAAAAATGTTTTGATTTCCACAAGCTTTTAATTTGTAGCTGCAGGTACAGAGGCTTTTACCGGGGTGTTTTTATTTTTATTTTTTATTCTTTTAACTTGTATATGTTACTAATATAATTTTTAATTGTTACATTTTAATTGTTTTTAACTTTTCAGTCTTATATTTACCAGTACTTGTTGTGATATACTGTGAGCTGCCTTGGGTCCCATTCTGGGAGAAAGGCGGCATAGAAATTAATTAATTAATTAATTAAATAACTGTCATACTGAGGATGGAGCAAGCTTGTTTTCTGCTGCTCCAGAGAATAAAACATGGACCAATGGATTCAAACTACAGGAAAAGATATTCCACATTAAACATTACAAGGAACTTCCTGACAGTAAGAGCTGTTTGACAGTGGAATACACTGCCTTGAAGTGTAGTAGTCTCCTTCTTTGGAGGTTTTTAAACAGAGGCTGGATGGCAAAATTGGGAATGCTTTGATTGTGAATTTCTGCAGGGCAGGGGCCTGGACTAGATGGCCCTTCCAACTCTATGATTCTATTCATTTGATTTCAGAAGCTAAGCAGAGTCAGGCCTGGTTAGTACTTGGATAGGAGACCCCCAGGGATCTCCAGGAACATCTAGGAAAGAAACCCAGCTGAAACCCTGAAGAGCTGCTGCCAGTGGGCTAGATGGACTAATGGTCTGACTTAGTATAAGACAGTTTCCTTTATGTGTATGTCTATATACATCTGCCAATTTAGGATAACTTAATGAATCTGATGAAGTGGGCTTTCATCCAGGTCACAAAGGCTACAGTAAAACCATTTGTCATGAAGATGCTACAAGAGCCTTTATTGGTTTTGCTGAGACTAACACAAATGACCATCTGAAAGTTGTCATCATTAATTTCCTTGAACGTCCAACTATAACGATTTGTATTCTGCATTACGGAAAGGTCAGATATTTCCAAGAAACTGGCCAGAAGTGAAGCAACTGAAGTTCAGTAGTACAATTATGTAAAATTACAGTCTAACGAAAGATTGAGTTCTTGGCATACTAGTATACCAGAATCCTGCATCTTTCAAAATAATTGTTCCAATTTCCCAGTATCTGGAAGCTAGGAAGCAATTGTGGGAAGGAAAAAATACCCAACACCACTATTATGGTAATATACTGGAGAAAATATATACATTTGCTTAGAGGGAAACCTTTCTTCAATAAAACTGGCTCAAGTTTAATGCACACTTTGAAGTTTAATGCAGACTTCCAATGTTTGGAAGCCTGCTTGTGCTTTGCTGTGATTATATATTAGGCAACTGTGGCAGCAAAGAAAATGGGGTACTGCCATTTGGTGATTATAGTAACTGCAGAGAAAGATTTAGAGAAGAAACCTTGGCTAACAGCACCACCAAGAGGACACTTGAACAAACACAAAATGGTATTATGCTTATTCATTTCTCCTGGATAAAAGAAGTTGCAGGAAGACAATGCTTATTACCTAGACTTGATTTTGCTTGGGAATTTTTTATTTATTTGTTTGTTCGGATTAGGATTTTTTTAATTGGAATAAGACCATTTTACTGAAAAATACACCTGACTGCAAAAGGCCATAACAATAATGCAAAACATTTGTTTTCCTCTTTTCTTACTAATACAAAAATAAAACTATCTAGCCTAACACTAATACATTTTCCTCTTAATCTAAACACACTATAATCACTCTTTTTCCTTTTCCAATGAACATTATATTTACACCTTTATACTAAAATTAGAAGTTACACATTACAATTATATATATTTGGAAAAGAAAAAATTAATAAAAGATTAATAAAAATAATCATACAAAATAATACAAAAATCCAATAATAATAATAATAATAATATATTTATTTATTTAAAGGTATCTCTTAAGTTATTGCTGGGGTTGTCTCATTAAATCACAGCCAACTCCAACAATGGTTTGGCAATTTCTCTTTTTCACTCAACGCTAAATTTTCAATTACGTTCTTAACATAATAAGCAATACCTTTTACATCCTGCAGATTCTGACTCTTTACCTCCCTTTGTCTTTGGAAAAATAATCCCAACATCACATAGATGTTTACCAGGAGGGGGTTACTATGTCTTTAGGGCATTTTATAATACTAGACTTAATTTGCAGACATAAAGGTTGAGCAGAAAGACATAGGTAAAACTTCCCAAAATACAAAGTCCAAGAGTGGAAATCATGTGGCCCCGCAGATGCTGTTAGACTAAACCTCCTAGCATTCTTCATTCTTAGCTATGCTGGCTTACAACTGTTGGGCTACAGTCCAACATCTGCAAGGGCTCATGATTCTCACCCTTGCTTATGAGATGGATGAGCATGTGCCATTTTATAAAGGAAAGTCTGGTGAAAACGTCCTCCATTTGAAGGGCTAGTTCAGCCTCAATCCTGTTTAAAGATAATGAGCCATGAAAGAAAACAGGATCCTTGAGGTAGTTTGTCAAGAGTGAGCACCTGACTGCAGGTTCACTGAATATGTCCGCAGGCCAACTGATTACATCCTTTCCCTCTGGAGATGTACAGCATTGCCTTTCTATTGCAACTTTTTTATTTTGTTTATAATTATGTTAAAAAGTGTTTGTGTTCATAAAAACAGCATGTGCAAGGTCCTCTCCATGGGCTCACCTTGGACCAGGACTGCAAATCCTGTAGCCCTCCAAAAGCAGTTGGACTACAGCTCTCTTCAGACCTATTTGGGATTGCCAATACTGAGGAATTATGGAAGTTGGAGCTCAACGGATGTTCCCTAGCCCCTCTTATGCTTGTCTTACCTGTCATGCCATGAGTTCACTTGATCATTACTGAAAATCATTGTGTAACATTATGGAAGACTTGGTATATGACTTTGTTACCTGCCCTAAGAAACCCCCCCCCTCAACCTTTTAATAACTCTGATTTGGCAATATTTCATAAATTGGCTTGCTGTGGCCTCCCATGTTGTTGGCAGTAAACTCACCAAGCATGACTCCAGTCTTGGTGTTTGGGAAGTCCTGGTTTACTTCCAAACCAGGACTTCCCAAACACCAAGACTGGAGTCATGCTTGAGAGTATGCACAATCTAAGGAAGAGCCTTCTAAATTCCTTAAAAGGTAACACCCAGGTCAGAGTTACGGTGGTAAGGGCTAATTCTCCTTGGGAATTTCTGGAAGAGAAACATTCACTAATCCAATCAAAAGTGGCTGAGCATTCATTACCCTGCAAAACAGATTTTCCTTTCCCCAATCCCAAAACAATAAAGGTTTGCTTGTGACCTTTCAGTTCTAAATGCTTCACCCATTAGTGATTGTTAACACATCCAAAAGAATCCATTCTCTAACCTTAGGAAACTCCAGCATACATTTGTATTCCACTCCCAAACTCATTCCTTCAGGGAAAATATCAAATATAAATATCACCCTAAAATGCCACAGATCCCCTTCCTTCTGTCTCCAAGTAATCTGTACCACCACTCCTCCCTCCTGTACTCTACGCTGCTAGTTTTCTGCATGATCTGCTCTTCACACCGGTGCAGTATTACCCACCATCCTGTCAATCTGTTCCTCTATCCAAATACTTCCTACTTTCTTCGCTAGCCTTGTGTGGTTGCTTGAAGTCTGAGTGTATGTATGTGTGTGTTCCCTTGAGTACATGTCAATAAAAAAACATTATTTCATTCCAGGCTATGAGTCTCTCCAGTGAGTACTGGTATACTCACTGGATTCCCTGGAGAAGTTGAATTGCAAGTTACATCATGTAGCCCAAACAGCATGGTTTTTGAAAACTATTTTTTTAAAAGAACAAACAGTAAACCAAACTTGGGAAACATAATGCCAGTGTTACATTGATGACTGTATAATATATGCTGGCTTGTCTTATCTGAACCAGTGAGGCATATAACATAATGGAAAGGGAAAATCTGCTTTCCCTCTTTCCACCCACCTTGTCATAAGACTTTCTGTTCCTCTCCTCAATCCCTGGTTTCTCTGAGTATAATTTATGTCTGATTTTCAATATGAACATAGCTATATTTCATATGAATAATGTCTTCAATTCATTTTTCAATTCATTTTTGTTTTTGTTTATCTCTGGAATAACAGCATGCAAACAGCTGTTAATTCTGCCAGTTTTACCAAAGTCTATGTCTTTGGTAAAACTTAGCAGCAGAATGAAGTCTATGAGGGTGTTTGATAATTTGCAACTCTATTCGTCATCACCATCTTTTCTTCAAGTTTTTTCAACAAGAAACAATGGTGGAACAAAAAAAACTGTGAAGCAAATGGGAAAAAACAAAAAATAGTCTCTGTGAAGCAAGTTTCTGATTTTCTTATTTATTCATTCAGGAAGAAAAAAAAACCACATTCTTTTGGCTGAATAAGATGGAAGGCACAATAGACCAAGAGCATGTTCAAGAGCATCCACAGTCCTCTAAAATTAATATAGTACTTTAGCAGCCTATGACATTAGTTACACGGATGGAAAAAGTACAACAGTGCAATGTTGAATCATACGTGGGATACAAATACAGTTGCCCCTCCGTATCCATGGATTTAAGTATTCATGGCTTGAAAATATTCTTAAAATAATAATAATCCAAAAAGCAAACCTTGATTTTGCCATCTTATATAAGGGACACCATTTTGCTATGCCATTGCATATAATGGGACTTGAGTATTCATGGATTTTGGTATCCACGAGGGGTCCTGGAACCAAACCCCAGCCAATATGAAGAGACAACTGTATAGGATTAGCAACCCTGCGTGCATTTCCTCAGAAATTCCACAAAATCCAATCAAATTCACTCTTAATTAAACATGTTTAGAACAGGGTTAATTTATCAAAATGTATATTGGACTCAATTCAAAATCTACAATTTAAACTAGGATTAAGAAGGACTAGAAACATTAAAGACACACTAGTACATATGGATTTTTACTTATCCAATCAAGAAAGTTCTAATGTTACAGGTCATCATAAATGTGGTCATTGTTCGTGCTGCAGACAATCACTGGACATTAAAACATGTATACGTCCTGTCACAAAGGATTCAATTAAGAACTTTTACAAATTGTAACTCTAAGAATGTGATATATGTGATTTTATGTCCATGTCAAAAGATCAGTGTAGGTGAGACTACAAGAAATCTTAAAACTCATATTATTGAACACAAAAGTAGAATTTAGAATGGGAGACAAGACATCCCATTATTGGAGCATTTTTTGCAATTAGGGTATTACCCAGACTCCTTAAGATTCTTTGCTATAGAATAAGTTAAATCTAGAACCTTCAACAGAGGACCCCTTCAGAATAAATTAGCAAAATAAATAAAAAAGAGAAGCCTTATGGATATATAAATTAACATCCAGCAAACCACAGGGTTTAAATGCACACTTAGAAGAGTCCCTTCAAATACTGGAGAGTCATCTCCCAAGCATCTTTGGCCTGTGATGGCTGTTCATGAAAACCATTATGAGAGGTTGGGTTAACAAACAGTTCCTTCAGGTATTCAAGAGTTGTCTCCCAAGCACCCTTGGCCCTGCCTTGTAATGTAGTGGAGTCTCCTTCTTTGGAGGTTTTTAAACAGAGGCTGGGTGGCCATCTGTCAGGAATGATATGATTGTGTATTCCTGCATGGCAGGGGGTTGGACTGGATGGCCCTTGTGGTCTCTTCCAACTCTATGATTCTATGGTTCTAATTATCGGCCTTCCTGTAAAAAAGAATATAGCTTGACTGTAGTATTGATGGATATCAATATTTAAAAATCTAACTTTTCGATATTAATGAGTTATGGTCTGTTTGTATACTTAAAAGATCAAGGAAACACAAGACATCATTGTTATACAATGTAGAAGAACCTTCGTAGACTGTCGACATGCATGTATACATGGCAACGTACTACTAGCAGAAAATAGCAAAGACTTGGAATAATTACTAAAGAAAGTCATGGGGGAAAGTGCAAAGGCAGGTTTATAGTTGAATGTTAAGAAAACAAAAATCAAGACCTCAGATGATTTACATTACTTTAAAACAGACAATGAAGACATTGAAATAGTTCAAGGTTTTACATACCTTGGCTCAGTCATTAATCAGAATGAAGACTTCAGTCAAGAAATAAGACTAGGGCTTGGAAAGACAGCTGTGAAGAAACTAGACAAGATCCTGAAGTGTCAAGATATATAATTGAAGGGGGGCATGGCCAGCTACCATTAACAGTGGTTGCTTAATTCTGGAGCAGAGCAAGGTCTCTATATAATATACCTAAATTGGGGGGGGGGGTCCACAAACTTTTGGCACCACTTTGTGTGCATCCAATGGTAACCCCTAAGAGGCTTGCAGATCAAGAAATTTCAACTTTCAAAGGAAAATTCTTTACCTCAGAAAATTCTTTACCTCCACGAAACTCTGATATGCCTAAGAAAGGCCGCAAGAACAGTGCTTCAGAAAATAACATGGCTACATATGTCCTGTTTCAAGATCTTTTAGATAGGCTTTGAGAAAACCTGGTTCAAGACATGCAAAAAAAATTGGCAAAAGCATTAGAATCGATCACCACCAATTTAAAGGTTCTGTCTGAAAGAGTCAAGGATACTGGGGCTACGGCCAGTTCAGTGCTCAAACAAGGAACAGAACATAGTGTCCGCCTTAACAAGATTGAGCAAATAAACACCCATCTTCTAAAGAAGATGGACGATTTGGATAATTGTAATCATCGTCTGAACATTCACCTGAAGGGCTTTCCAAACAATGCAGAAAGGGACGACATCTTATCCTTTTTTCTTAATTGGAAAAACGAAATCTTACCTGATTTGAACCTCTAGCCTGCAGACATTGAAAGACTGTACCTAATCCAGTCCCCAAATGTGACATATGCTGCTATGCCCAGGGACATTATAGTCAGATTCTCTCATTATCTTAATAAGTCTCAGGTACTCTCTCCTTTTGCCAAAGCCCCATCCTAACCTTCCAAAATCACTCCATACAAACTGGCTAGTTTCATGACCCTGTCAATAGTTGGGCCAAAGAGATGATAGTGATCCGCACCCCAAAATGCAAAGAGCACACTTGTGAATGATGCTAGCAGAATGGAAGGCTCCCTAAAAAGGAGAATGAGAACTCAAAAGACTGTAGCAGTGGCAGCTAGGATCAAAGAGAAGAAAAGGAAGGGGGTGGGAAAGGAATGGGTTTTAGATGCTCTCGCAATTTGCTGCCCATATTTACTCCTGATTTAGTGTTGTTGTTTTTTTGGAGATAACCCCACCCTTTAACTTCTGAGAATACAGGTTTAAACTGGATTTTTGTACTGTACTTCACTGTATCTTCTCAGTACTGTAAATATGCAAAGAGTCATTCTGGAAATAGTTTGTCAATATGCCTTTGATGACCAACCATGAAATAACAAGGCCAGAAACGGAGAACTGGGTTAAATAAGGGTCACTTTTGTTATGAATGTGTGGGCCTTGTAGGTTAAAGAATCAAGTTTTTTCACATTTTAAAGAGTTCTGTATTTATTGAGTTAATCCCCACCCCCGTAGAATATACAGAGATTGGAAGGAAGTCATTAGCATTTATTAAACACGCAGTATTTACATATGAACATTCCAGAATTAATTTTAGGCTTCTTCAGACTCTTGACTCCTAGTATCATATTATTCAATGAAGTGTTTTCAGTTCTTCAATACATCTCTCACCAATTTCATGCAAGTTTTGTCTCAAGGAAAACTGGATGGGCTTTTCTAATGAAGGGTCTTTTCCAACCAGCATCTTCACTACAGCACCAAAGACTTCACAGTCCTGTCTGTACACTTGCTCAATCTCCTTTGTCTTTGCAGCAATTGCCTTTGCATGACTAACATGCTGACTGTCTTCAAACAATCCATTATTGTCTGTTATATTGGCAGCGGTTTATTCATGGTGTTCCACATACAATGGTTCCGAAATTCATATTCTGAATTTCGGGTACGCTGCTTGTGTCTACTTTCTCTGCTTTATCAGCTGCCCACCTACTTGCAGCCTCTGCAAGCACCTTTTCTGATAACCTGCTGCTTTTGTCCAAGGCCTTTGAAGGTGGCACTGATGTAGTTACTGGGAGGGATACATCTCTTGAGATCTTCATAGACTGAGATAAGGATCTCTCTGTATTTCTGCTATGCTGGGACTGGTGAAAGGCATAGGCTTTGCTTCTGTCAGGAGAATAACTTCTGCTGCTGACACCAGAACCAGATCTGCTATGAGGAGAATCCCTCCTTCCAACTGGTGACTCCCTGAAGTAAGGTGAATCATTCTTGGGTGGCAATTGCTCTCTTGCATACTGGGGATATACGGCTTTTCATCGAATGCCATCTCTGACATCCCTATAATCAGGCTGACAACTAGTTGGGTGGTCTTCCCTTGACCATCTATATGCTGGATCATCAATTCTGTGTGAGGGTCCACTTCTTTCATAGGCAAAACCATGACCTTCTCCGTAATCCCAATAGCCAACATGATGAGAATGACCATAATCAAATCTGTAATCCCCAGGTCTCTCTGGGACTTTCTTCAGTGCAAAGCTGACTACTCGATGGAAGTCATCCTCAGAACGTGGGGCAAGCTGTTCTCGTGGAATTCTTTCATATTCATACTGCTCCTCAGACCACATTTCATCTCATCAGTATGCTATCCTGTGCTAGCGTCAACAGTTTCTTCAATCTCAATCAGCCAGATCAATTGTGTGCCGGGGGAAATCTCAGCGAGGAGAGGCCGCTTCCCACCTCTGCCATTGACGCTGACACCTCAGTCAAGAGAAGCCTCAAAGCCCTCGCCATCCAGTTCCCACCACCACCTCCTCCACCCCCAGCAGAGACGGAAGAGCTGAGGGGCGCCCAATGGATGACAAGCATGGGGAGAAAAGCAGCACCACCGCCCAGTGCGGGAACCATGGAGGGGGGTGGGGTAGAGTCACTGAGGCCCCTCTGCTGCTCCCTCCACACATGCCACTCCTGACAAAGCCCGCCAACCGAAGAATCAGGTTTTATAAAATGGAGTTCTCGCAATGCATGATAAAATGGAAACTTGATCCTCAAATCAAGAAAAGGGTGACCCTGGAAACATGACCTCTTTTTTTAATTGCTAAGGTGGAAAGGACAGGAAGAGCAGAACTGGTTTAAACCAGTTCTGACTGGTCTGAGACCCTGACCAAAGGAACACCTGTTAACAATCCACAAAGGAATGTGGTAAACAACTTAAGTGAGACCTGAGTGAAGGATATAAAACAGGGACCTTCAAAATGCTTGTGTGTGCCAGGAACAGCGCTGCAAGTGCACTCGCTGCCTATGAAGGACTGATCAATCTTCTGGAGGAGCCTGTTGTAAGTATGAAAGTAACAAGGTTAACTTGTGAATGAATTTGTTTCAATAAACGTTACATGAATAGTGACTGAAACCTAGATTTGATGTCTTAAGTGTCTTACTCCACGCCTGTAGTCTCAAGGACTGACTTCCGCTCCTCTGTTCTCTGGATCAGAATAAAAACCTTTTACAAAATAAGCCATTTTGTAACACTTTATTTGACCTAGAACCTAATTAACTACTGAACCTGGGAATGAACAAGAGGAGGGAGAAACCTGATGTGGGATCAGCTAGGGCCAAGGGTCACCCCTTAACTCCCTCCTCAGACTTTCCTTGGGGGATACACTTAAGCCCCAAGGGCAGCCCAAATAAAAGGGTTGTTCCCCATCTGGCTGGATACTGGAAGGAAGGTGTGGACTGATCATAAAAATCTGGAAGCATTGAAAACGCCTCGTAAATTGGGTCCTAAACAAATTTGGTGGGCTGATTTCTTTTACATGTTCAACTTTAAAGTTCTTCCCAGGAAAGAAAAACTTTCTAATGGACGCCTTGTCGAGGCTGCCACAGCACGACAGTAAGCGAAAAGAGATAGTGGATACAGTGTGCTCACCATCCCAATTGGGCTTAGCAGTCCTCACCCTAAGCCAAGCATGGGCTGAGGTAAAGCCGGAGAAGATAGACACAAGGTGGAAGGGGCAGTTATATTTATTTATTTATTTATTTATTTATACCTTGCTCTTCAGCCACAAGGCTTACAAATTATTTTAAGCAATAGCAATTTACACATCTACACTGCATTAAGCAGTTTCCAATGTGTGTTAGCTAATTGCCCCCACAAGCTGGGTACTCATTTTACCAACCTACGAAAGGATGGAAGGCTGAGTGAACCTTGGAGCCTGCTGGAATCGAACTTGCAATGTGGTGACTTGCAGTACTGGCATTTAACCACTGCGCCACCAGGGCTCCCTGGTTGAGGTTGTGTACAATAATGCAGTATATCAAAGTACTGGCCACTCTCTTTTTAAGATTGTTTATGGTCTACAGTTGAGACTTTGAGCCAAGCCATCAAGAGAAGTGGGCAAACAGGATCCTGTTCCTTTGCTATAGTGGAGTAACAAAATTAAAGAGGCTTGGCCTCAGGTGGTATCAGCCTTGTGCTTTGCAAAATCTGTATTTAAGAAACAGGCAGATAAGAGGAGATCCCCTAATCAACCCTATGCCATGGGTGACATGGTGTATTTGTCAACTAAATTCCTGAAAAGTCCCCAGCCCTCAAGGGAACTGGGATCCAAGAAAGCAACGTGGGATGAACTGGACTGAGACTAAATGATTTCGGTTTTGGTTTTGGTAGGAGCTAAATGGAGTAATAGATTATATCAGAGTTTAGGGATCTAAGAGATAATGAAATATTGTTAGTTATTGTTTCCGGGGGGTGAGCTGAAATAAGGAGATACTTAATTCAATTTAACTTAATTTAACCTGAACTGGGATTCATAAGGAATGGAAGACTGATGGTATTGATTTAATGGTTAATTTCTTGGGGTACTGGTCTGGGAAAGGTTGACTATAACAGATTTTCTGATGAATTTATAGTAGGTAAGCAGTAACTGATTTGAATGATCTAAGGAATTAAATGCAGTTCAGAATTGATTGATATCCACTGATATAAAGAATTAATTAATTGTCAAATTGTTTATTGAACAAGGTAACATTTGGTTGATTGTGTGTTGATTTATATGGTTAATTGATTAATTGCTTAAGGAATTGACTATTTGATTTGATTTCTGAATAGATAATTAATTAATTAATTTAACGAATTGTAAACGATTATAAGACAACTTAATGAATTAATTGAACTTAATGAAGCTAATGAACTTATGATTTTGAGTCAGGTAGATATAACTTAAGATAGAACAAGAGAAGGAAAAAAACTTGAACTTAATACAGGAATTGAGATACAGGGACAAATGTATAAAATTAAGAGGAATATTAGAGAAACCCAAAGAAGACCTATATGAAAGGATAATCTCACCCTTGGCACAGTTTTTGCAGATGTCGGAAGAAAGGCTGACAGAGTACACAGTTAGAATATTTAGAGTGAGCACAGTGGCGTCAAGAGAGAGAAAAGTGCAAGAGACACGGTAATTACATACACAAAATCACTAATAAGAGATGAGATAATACGGAAAAGCTATCAAGGAAGCCTGGAAATCGATGGTCATGAGATACAGATATTCAAAGACACACCACCAGAAGTATTTAGGAAAAGACAAGAGTATAAATTTTTAACACAAAGACTTAGAAATAAAGGAATTAACTACAGGTTGGAACGTTTGGAAGGGATCTCATTCATTTACTACCGGAAGAGATTTAAAATTAATACAATAGAGAAAGCAAAAGAATTCCTGGAAAAAATGAACCAAGATGAAAAGAAAAATGATTAAAAAAAAAACGCAGGAAGAAAGGGGAGGAGAAAGCCAAGAAACCAGAGATACAATCTGAACAAGGAAAAAAAGTTGAAGAGAAAATCAAACAAAAAGAGATAGAGAAGGAAGGAATAGCATCAGAATTAAAGGAAGTCGAACAAGAAGTAAGATGGAAAGATACCTGGAGTGAACATGTAAGTGACGAAGAAGAATTAGGAGATAAAGAAGAAGAGGAGGAAGAAGAAGAAGTAAGAGAAAAAGAAGAAATAGAGAAAGAGGACGATAGTAAAGAGGGAGAAGAAGAAGAAGAAGAAGAAGAAGAAGAAGAAGAAGAAGAAGAAGAAAGCAAAGAAGAGGAGGAGACGGGATATTAAGAGTAGAACAAATAATTTAGAGTAAGAAAGTTACAAAATAATATGGCTTTAACTATAACGACGTGGAACATGAAAGGGTTAAATACACCAGAGAAAAGAAGGAAAAGTATACCATTACCTTGAGAAACATAAGACAGACATAATAACTATTCAAGAGACCAGAATAAGAAGGCAAGACGCAGATTATTTGGGCTCTTCCAAATTATAATCCTGTTGCCTTTGAACTCAAAGTCCCCAAAGTCTACTCTAATTTGCATCCTGTGTTCCATTCCAGTCTTCTGAAACCTGCTCCTCCTTTGAATACCTGTTGCCTTGTTCAGGAGGAGCACCCTCCTATAATGGTAGATGAAAATGAACATTTTGAAATCACACACATTCTGGACTCTAGAAGACGTTGGGGCGCTTGCAGTATTTTGTGAAGTGGAAATATCTTCCTTTGGCACATGCTGAGTGGGTGGATTGTGATCATGTTAAGGCTCCTAGATAGGTAAAAAAAATAATCCATAAGCATTACCCTGACAAACCAGGGTGATGTGATCTGGTTATGTTCTTCATTCTGTTTCCTATTACTTTTGTTTTGCTGTTGGGGTTTTCACTGCTTTGGGGGGACAGTATGTCATGTCTCTGGTTGTTAGCCATAGTTAGACCATAAGCCTGCACAGCCAGAGACTTGACATGAGTGCAGGTAATTTATGGGAGGGGGGATGGAATGTGCTATCCCATCTCAAGGTCATCCTGGCCTGGGAAGAAAAAGGGAGCTGGTGCTAGGAAAGTCAAGCCTCAATTAGACCAGGTGGGGGGAAGAGTGAAACTGTCAGGTGATGTGGGGGAATGAAACTGTGAAAGGATATTATAGCTGGTGGTTTGGTGGGAGATGCTTCAGATCTGTCAATAAAGTGTTGCCATTCACATTGATACCTTTGCAATAAAGCATTTCAACTGATGTCTATAGTCTAAGTGATTGGAGTCCGACAGGGGTCATCACACTGGTCATGAGTGGAAAAGTGCAGACTTTACTACACAGTTACAACTTAGTGAGAAGCTAAATGTAAAACAACTCCACCATTAGGCATTGAAGCCAGCTGGTCCAAATCCTCACTATAACAAGCAGTAGCATGCCTCATTTAACAAAGCAGATGTGCTTTTTGAGCATTAGTTCTTTAACAGAAAATGAGGCAGAAACAACATGGACAGCATATAAGGTTCTTACACCACACACAAAAAAGAGCACATCACCAAATTCAGCACTTTTAAAATGGCTAAGATATCAAGACTGGCTGGAGAATCAGCAAGAATATATAATGAAAAAAAATATCATTATTACTGGAAGGCTGTGATTTTCAATGGTAGCGACACTACAGTTACAGTGGGCCCTGTGGATCTATGGACTCCAGTTTCATGAATTCAACCAACTGCAGATTGTCACACCCACATTATTAAAGGACAGTAACGCAAACATTGACACACTTGAGAATGCATGTTCACATTTCTGCTATTTAATAATATGGGGCATGATCATCCACACTTTTTGGTATCTGAGCAGGGACTGGGAACCCACCCCCTGTGGTTCCAACGGGCCCACAGTATTTGAAAAATTTAAGATAGATAAAAATGTATGGCTTTGAACAAAATAAAGAGTTTGACAAAGTGTTCATCATTCATACATAACTGCAGTTCAGACTTTTAGTTTGACAAGAGCTAAAGAGAGTATTCCAATATATGATTAATAGCATCAATATTATTGTACATCCTCTAAGGAAGAGTGGCTGTTAAAAGTGAATGAGCTAGCAAAAAGGAATAAGCTGTCTACTTTGATTAGACAAAATTCTCTATACTTTCTTTAAAGACTGGAAACCACTTATAGAATTTTTGAGAAAAGATGAAAGGATTACTGTGGACCTTAAATATTAGTTGAAGTGGACTATTAGAAGAGGTGTCATATCCAGTTTCTAAAGAGGTGGTACTGCAAGATATATGTGTATATCCATGGAAAAGATAGTTGGGAGTCACTATTAGATAGTTTTGTGGTCTGTCTTGTAGTATGTTAGTTTTCTTTTTTGTATTCTTCTGTTGTATATTTGCCTATGTTATTAGTTATTATTTGGTTAGGTATTATTTGGAGAGGGTTCTATTAGTAGTTTGTTAGTGATTTGTCATTAGTTTTTATTTTTATAGGAGGGTTTGATGTACAGTAGTTTTTAACACATGTAAATCTTAATAAAATTCACTTTTAAAAACATTCTCCAGTACTTTTTAATCAAAACTAACAATATGCATATGTGTGATGAAACAACCAGCACAGGGTAAGCTTGTGTAAGTAAACTAAAACACTTTGGATCTTGAAGACTTCTTTCAAAATGCATCTAGGGATGACTTTTTTGTTTCACTAGTTTCCACTTATCTTATGACTTCCATCGTGGTGGCCAAACATATACCTAGATCTATGGGCAGGGATAGCTGGTGAGGCATGCTTATCCACACACTTCCCTTTTCTGCTTTGCTGTTCAGAAAGGGATTCTGGAGGCAGGTACTGTTTACCTTGCCTGTTACATGCAGGCAGACATAGCTGTAGTAGGACTGGCTGCAGCAGACTCCCATTCTTTCCCAACTCAAACTTTGTTTACTGCAGACATGCTGCTGCAACTCAACACCATAACTTTGTATTTTTGCAGTGCTTCATCATCATCCCAATTTTTGTTCCGCAGCACATGCTTGGTTTGGTTTAGCATCATCATCATCCCAATGATGATGATTCCAAAAAAGAAATACTTCCAAGGCAGACAAAGGATATGGAAAGGGAGTGAGCACATGTAAGGAGCATCACTGTGTGAGAAGCATTAGCTGAGGTGCACTTCTATGATCTTGTGCTACATTCACATCCTTTCCCCCCCCCCCCAGTGAATTCATAACAGCGTGTCATTTTCTTTCACCCACTTGTTCTTCAGAAGAATCCTGAGGTAAGCCAACTGACTGAGAACATGAACCCCAAATACTCTATAGTGCTGACAATTTTGCTATCCGAGGTGAAAGGGATCCCCTCCTTAATCCATACAAAGAAGATGACTGGACTGCCAGTTGATTTTTTCTACACAGTACTTATGTGATTTGTTTCTCTCCTGGGGACAACAGAGAAGTTTAGGGGATCAGAACATTTTATGAGATACACATACACAACTTTATCCTTCAACAAAGCCAACTGCTTGGTGAGCAGGGAGCATACAGAATAGCTGCCTTAGTTTGGCTGAAGGACAGGCCCAGCAGCTCTTATATCCGGAAACTAAAAACCCCTCAAGCTTTCTGGTGGATACAGAAATTTTTCCTGGTGGTGAAGGGATGAGTAAAGCCTGTGCCCATGGAAAACAGTACCTTTGCAACAAACCACAAAAACTACCACCCACAGAATGCAAGAGACCACTCTTTCCCTGGAGTCCCCTTTGGTCCCTACAAGCACAAAGGAGGATCTTAACCTCCTTGCAGTGTTGTAAATTCCCTCTGAGTTTTCCAACAGTCTCCTTTCCTTCAGCCCAGTTACAACAGTGTTCTTGGACCTTATCTAACATCTTTTTTTCCTGACCACCTGCTGACATTAAAAAAAAAAAACAGCCTTCATCCCCATGTTTTAATCTATAGTGTGTTTCAGCTCCAGGAATTTCTGTGGCAAACTGCCTATGTTCTGTATATACCTATGTAGTAATGACTTTGTACAATGTAGTATTGTGTAGTTTTACCATGCATTTGTGTGTTCTCTCTTACGATTTTACACAGCTCATAAAAGTGGCCTTGAGAGTACTGATTCTAAGACTGAACGCAAGGAGCTACCAAATTAATAATTTGTAAGCTGCCCTAGGTGCCTTTTTGGCTGAAAGGCAGGGTATAAATACTCTAAACCAACCTTTCTCAACCTTTTTACCCTGGTGGAACCCTTCAAACCATTTTCAGGTCTCAAATGAACCCCTCCATATTGTATCTACAGCTCAAAACAAGCCCCCCCACCAATTGCATTATCTGATGAAACCCTTAGCAACCTCTTACAACCCCAGGGTTCTGGGAACCCTGGTTGAGAAACCCTGCTTTAAATAAATAACATACAGGCCAAAAAAAGCTGAGTATTTTTTTAACCCAATAAAATATATCAATTGTACTCCTTGAGATACACCTCAGGTTTCGCCTGTGCATTTTACTGGGTGCTGCCCCCTTTTCTTTTTTGCTTTCATTATACTCCTGGCACCAGAGGTTATCCCAAAACCATAAAAACAAAAGAGACAAAACAAAACAAAAAACCGCTGACTTTGCTATGAACTATGTTAAGCTCGACACTGGCCCCACCATTGAAGAGCAGACCCATTCCCTCACTAATATGAGAGAAAATAGCAGCCCTAATATCTCCCCTCAGAGACACCCAAACAACCACCACCCTCCCAACTACTATGCTCTGAAAAGAACGGGAAGACGCAGCGCTTTATATAGTCCTCTTTGAGATCTCGCGATATGTTAAAAAAAAAACTGCCTTGCCCTCATGAGATTTTCCTTTATCCTTCTGGTCTCGTGAGGACCGAGACCTGGTTAGTTGAGGGAGGGCTGGGGAAGGCTCTGGCTCTCTCCCTTTCCTCCCTGGATGGCTCCCTCTGCCCGGTTTCTGTAAGCACGTCTGGGAAAGAGAGGCTGGTCTCCTCACTGCGCTCCTGGGCCTGGCTGCCTGTCGTCTGGGAAAGAGAGGCCGGTCTCCCCGCTGCGCTCCTGGGCTTGGCTGCCTGTCGCCTGTCTCGCTTGGCTGCGAATGCCCGTGGTCCCAATCCAAGCATGTGCTGTGGAACAAACTGGGGGGGGGGGATTCTCGCCTGCAGGCAGTTGCTGCTCCTCTTCCAAATCTTGACGGGATGGAAGATTATTCTTTGTTCCCAAAGGAAATGTTTCTTTTCTCAACAGTGTGCACTTTTAAACAGTAAGATCTCTGACAGTTTAGGTTTGTTAGTTTTAATAAATTCTATTTGGTCCTTAAAAGCCTTTTTTATTTGGTTCTTTGACTGTTCTAGCTTGTTTTTAAAGAGTGTTTTTTTGTCTGTGGCACATTGGCTTGGGGAACTTTTCTGGTGTGAAGTCGAAGGCTTTCATGGCCGGCATACATAGATTTTCCTTGGTTTTTTTCCGAGTTGTGAGGCTATGTTCTGGAAAAGTTTATTTCCGACGTTTCGCCTACATCTGTGGTTGGCATCCTCAGACAAAACGGAAAAAAACCCAAGGAGAACCTTCTGGTGTGCTGAGAGGCCATAAATAAATAATTCGGAATACGTTTAAGTAGCAATAAATATTCTTGGACTGCTTTGTAAGATGTGTTACTATAGGGATGTGGGGGAGGAAAAATGCCTTTCTCAAAGAGTACAGTTGTCCCGTCACATTCGCTGGGATTTGGTTCCAGCCCCCCCCCCTGCCCCCGTGGATACACAAATCCATAAATACTCAAGTCCAATTGTATGCAATGGCATAGCAAAATGGTGTCCCTTATATAAGATGGCAAATCAAGGTTTGCTTTTTGGATTATTTATTTTTAAAATAATTTTTAATTTTTTCAAGCTGTGAATACTTACCTCTCCACTGATGCCCCCTTGTCATAGGAGAGAGGCTTGCGTATCCTAATGATGTTTTGAGCTATGCTGGTGGTGGCATAATAGCCACCAGTAAGGTTCCCCATGCCAGACAGGTCAAAACCGAAGGGTCTGACAAAGAGCGTCAAAGGGCAGGATGGGCTCTCTAGCCTTATGGCAACCGTCCTAGGTGAAGGAAACTCTAATTCCAAACCCAGGCAGATGGTACTCGTCAAACCCTGTAAGGTCAACCATCTAAGAGAAGGAAACTCTAATCAAGCCTACGGCCCAAGGACCTCGCTGCTACCGTCCATGCTTGCAAGGCCAGCAGATGAACCTTTGGTTTAAAGGGTGAGGCCAGTTCTGTACACGCTGCGCTCCACCAGAAAAATCCATTGCACAGGCTTGAAGGACAAATCCAATTCCAAAAAAAAAAAAAAAAAGTCCTGTAGCGATAGGCGAGACGAAACGGCAGGTGTAAAGATGCACTGGAAGCCGCAGACCCAACCCTGCATGCAGGCGGTTCAGGACTTTGGTCGCTCAAGGCTGACCCGGGAGATGACAGTCTTGTTCAGCAGCATCCTGAATGACCAAGCAGCCTTTTTAAAGGAGAGCACTGCTTGTTCCATATGGAGAGGGGCCTAGAAAAGGTGGCCTAACGAAAGCTCATCCCCAACTACCTGGTTGGCTAGCCGCGGCCAACAGGAATCTTCTGATGCGGTCAAACCAAGGCAAAGAAACAAAGGTGCACACCAGCCTCCAAAGGTATAAATAAACTGACGCTTGCATGCTGGAACATCAGAACCATGCGAGACTCTGAAGATAGTGGATGGCCTGAGCGTCGTTCTGCTCTAATAGCCCGTGAACTATCACGACTTAATACTGACATCGCTGCTCTTAGTGAAGTTTGTCTCCATGAGGAAGGCAGCCTTAAAGAACATGGCGCTGGCTACACACTTTACTGGTCTGGCAAACCCAAAACCGAAAAACATCTTTCAGGAGTAGGCTTCATGATTAAAAACTCCATTGCCTCCAAACTCGAAACCTTGCCAACAGGACACTCTGATCGCATTATTTCCTTACGCCTCCCACATGTTGTTCTCTTTAGTATATATGCCCCAACTATGCAAGCCACCCTGTAGAGAAAGAAAAATTCTACACAGACCTACGCCAACTCATACAAAAAGTCCCTGTAGAAGATAACATTATTATCCTTGGTGACTTCAATGCCAGAGTAGGAAAGAACTCCGAAGCCTGGAAAGGTGTCTTAGGCAAGCATGGTGTTGGAAATTGCAATGATAACGGATGCCTCCTGCTAGTTCTGTGCAGAACAACAGCTGACTATTACAAACACTATCTTTCAGCAAAAAGACAGCTTGAAGACAACCTGGATGCATCCCCGATCCAAACATTGGCACCTCATTGACTATGTTCTAGTCCGCCAGAGAAACATTCGCGATGTCTGTCATACTCGAGTAATGCCCAGTGTAGAATGCCAGACAGATCATCGTCTCGTCAGATGTAAACTAAATCTTCATTTTAAGTTCAAACCTAAGAGGGGTGGCATCTTAAAGAAGAGACTCCAAGTCAACAATCTTCAATAAGCTACCATGACAGACAACTTCCAGGCAAACCTGCAAACAAAACTTGAAGACCATCCTATAGATCCTTCTCCTACAGTGCTTTGGCAACATATCAAAAACAGTATCCTCCAGTCTGCAGAAGAATCCCTCAGGTTCTCCCACAAGAAAAATCAAGACTGGTTTGATGAAAACAACCGAGAGATCCAGGAGCTGTTGGCAAAGAAGAGAACTGATCACCAGGCGTATCTTGCCCAGCCAACTTGCCATGTAAGAAAAGCAGCTTTCCATCTCACATGTAGTAAACTTCAACAAAAACTCCGAGACATGCAGAACAAGTGGTGGATCAATATAGCAGAAAAGACACAATGCTGTGCAGATCTGGGGGATTTTAGAGGATTTTATGAAGCTCTTAAGGCAGTGTTTGGACCTACTTATCAGGTCCAAAGCTCCTTATACAGTACGGATGGTCAAACATTAATTACTGATAAAGTCTCCATCCTGAACCGATGGGCTGAACATTTTCAAAGTCTCTTTAGTGCCAACCGAGTAGTCCAAGGCTCAGCTATCTAACATATGATACAAAAACTGATGAAAAATGAATTGGACATAGCTCCCACTTTGGAAGAGGCCCTTAAGGCCATACAGCAGATGAAAAACGGCAAGGCAGCTGGGATTGATGGAATCCCACCTGAAGTTTGGAAACACGGAGGTCATGTACTCCATGATAAATTCCACGAACTCCTTGTGAATTGCTGGGAAAAGGGGGAACTGCCATCAGATCTCCGAGATGCAGTCATCATCACCCTGTACATGAAAAAAGGAGCAAAATCCGATTGCTCAAACTATCAAGGCATAACACTGCTCTCTATTGGTGGAAAAATCCTTGCAAGGGTACTCCTGAACAGATTAGTTTCTGCCAGTGCAGAACTTCTTCCTGAAAGCCAATGTGGCTTCAGAGCCAATAGGAGTACTATAGATATGGTATTTGCCCTTAGACAACTGCAAGAGAAATGTAGAGAGCAGAACAAGGGTCTCTATGTAACATTTGTTGACCTCACCAAAGCCTTTGACACCGTGAGTAGGAAAGGTCTGTGGCAGATCCTGGAAAGACTAGGATGTCCCCCAAATTCCTTAAAATGATTATCTTGCTAGATGAGGGCCAGCGCGGACAAGTCAGATATGGCGATGCGCTTTCAGAGCCCTTTCTAATAACTAATGGAGTGAAGCAAGGTTGTGTCCTTGCACCAGCTTTATTTACAATCTTCTTCAGCATGATGCTCCAAAGGGCTATGGCAGAGCTCGAAGAAGATGGCATCTATATACGTTACCGTACTGATGGTAGCTTGTTTAACTTAAGCCGTCTGAGGGCTCGCACTAAGGAGATTTTCACACGGGGAAATTATTCCCCTGAGAGATCGGGAGAGAAATGGGGCTCTTCTGGGATTAAAAAATGACAGAAGATACTGGTAGAGAAATGGAAGCAGCACAGAGTGAGGATGACGTCAGATCGGGAGAAGGAAAGGGGCGTGCGAAATGGAGCTCTGCTCCCGGAAGAGCCCCATTTCTCTCCCGATCTCTCAGGGGAATAATTTCCCCATGTGAAAATCTCCTAAGACTCTAAACTATCTAGTCCGTGAGCTGCTCTTTGCTGACGATGCTGCCCTTGTTGCCCACACAGAAGCAGCTCTGCAGCACCTAACATCCTGCTTCGCAACAGCTGCAGAGCTGTTTGGGCTGGAAGTCAACCTGAAGAAAACGGAAGTTCTTTACCAGCCTGCACCACAGGACGAACACCACCATCCCCACATTTTGCTGGAGGCAAATCTGTGCTCAAGTCCGTTCAACGGTTCACCTACCTGGGAAGCATCATCTCTTCAGATGCCAAGATTGACAAAGAGATTGATCACAGATTAGCAAAGGCACATAGCGTATTTGGAAGACTTCACAAAAGACTCTGGAGTAATAAACACCTGAGGCAAAGCACAAAAATCAGTGTGTATAGAGCCATTGTACTGTCTATTCTCCTTTATGGATCTGAAACACGGGTCACCTATCGCCACCACTTACGACTCCTCGAACGCTTTCATCAGCGCTGTCTACGCATAATCCTAAATATACACTGGACTGACTATGTGACGAATGTTGCTGTCCTTGAGCAAGCAGATATCACAAGCATTGAGGCCATGATATTGAGAACACAGCTGTGCTGGGCAGGGCACTTTTCTAGGATGGAGGACCATCACTTCCCCAAAATACTACTCTACAGTGAACTCGCCACGGGTCAGCGTAAGAGGGGTGCTCCAAAAAAGCGATACAAGGACTCCCTGAAACAACATCTCATGCTTGGCCAAATTGATCACCAACAGTGGTCGGCCCTGGCCTCACATCGGGAGGCATGGAGACACACTATCCACAATGCTGCAGCCTTATTTGAGAACTCACGCCAAACAAGTCTTGAAGAGAAACGACAACGCAGAAAGAATCACAACCCAGAAACAACACCCAAGGAGACCTTCTGCTGTGCTTTCTGCAACCGGACTTGTTTATCTCGGATTGGCCTTTTTAGTCAACAGCGCGCTTGCGGAAAGCGCGGGATGAGTCCTTTCTGAATCTTCGTTTGCGAAGAAAAGCCAGAGAGAGAGAGAATACTTAAATCCGTGGATACAGAGGAACAACTGTATAAACTCAGCATGTAATAGGTGCAGTACATTAGGGCCCCGCTATCCGCGGATTCACAGATGGCAACAGCGGTTAGGAGGGGGGTTGGGAGGCGAGGCGGCCTGCTGGCGGTTGCGCGGTGCACGGAGGCAGAGGCCTGGGAGGCGGCGGTGGGCGCCTGGCGTGTTGGAGGAGGAGCCGATTGTTTATTTATTATTTATTTTTTAAGAATATTTTCAAGCTGTGAATACAGTACTTAAAACCGTGGATACCAAATCCGTGTATAGGGAGGGAATAGTGTATAAACTCTTAGCATGTAATGGGTACAGGAGTGTCCCGCTATCCGCGGATTAACGGATGGCGACAGCGGGAGGGAGGGAGGGAAGGGGTTGGGAGGCGGCCGTGGGCGCCTGGCGTCGTGGAGGAGGAGCCGGCCGCGCACTAGCGGGGTCGCTCCCCCGTCACCCGCCCGCTCGTTCGCAGCCGTCCTCACACTCTCGCTCCTGTCTCCCACCCACTCCCGTTGCCTGTCTGCCTGCCCGCCCGTCCGCTCGCAGCCCCTGCTGCCCGGCCTTGCTCGCTCGCTGCAGCCCAGCCCGGCGGAAGCGACCTCCTGGCCCGGAAGTTGCTGAGGGCGGGCGCCGGGCGGGGGAAGGAGACGACGACGACCGTTGCCGGGGGCGGGTTTTCCAGCGCGGCGCGCGAGCGGGGAGGTGAGGAGGTGAGGCGGCCGGGGGAGGGAGGCGACTTCACGGGGTGGGGGGGTGGATCCTGACGCGGCCGGCAGAGGAAGGAGGAGACCTCGGGGGGGGGACTTCCGGCAGACTGGCGTCGTCGTTCGCTATTATCCGCTATTTTCGCCATCCGCGGTGAGGCCCGGATCCAATCCCCCGCGGGGATAACACCCCCACCGTATATAAATGTGTTAACATAGGTGAGCTTTTTGTAGCAAATACAGTTGTCCCTTCATATTCGCTGGGGTTTGTTTCCAGGACACACACACACCCGTGGATACCGTGGGAGCCCTGGTGGCGCAATGGTTAAATGCCAGTACTGCGAGTCACCACGTTGCAAGTTCAGTTCCAGCGTGCTCCAAGGTTCACTCAGCCTTCCAGCCTTTCATAGGTCGGTAAAATGAGTACCTGGCTTGTGGGGGCAATTAGCTAACACACGTTGGAAACTGTTTAATGCAATATAGATGTGTAAGTTGCTATTGCTAAAGAACAATTTGTAAGCCGCTCTGATAGCCTTGTGGCTGAAGAGCGGGATATAAATAAAATAAATTTTAAAAAATTAAAAATACCAAAATCCATGAATACTCAAGTCCCATTATATGCAATGGCATAGCAAAATGGTGTCCCTTATATAAGCTGGTAAAATCAAGGTTTGCTTTTTGGATTATTATATTTAAAGAATATTTTCAAGCCATGAATCCATGGAAATGGAGGGACTACTGTAAATAGTTTCATTCAGGAGCTGAATCCTGTGAGACTCACAAATTAGAAAGTGGAACCGTGTTTTTAGGAGAGACTGCGTGCTGGTCTTCCCTGCCGCAGACGCCTTGTCATTTTAAGTGGCAGAATCAATTGTGCAACAGGAGAACTATATAGCAACTGGACCCTCACAAGAACTGGTGTCATTCCTGAGGCAGGTTAAGGCAATCCTAAGCAACAGAGCTGACAGAGGCAGGAAATGCTGCAGAGACCCAGGGAAAAGGACTGCTTCTTTCAGTCTCTTCCTCTTTCTTCCACTTCTCCTTCATTTCCCTTTTCCTCTCAGAGCAACACCTATGGAGACGATAGGATTAACATTAGAATTACATCGCAACTAGATTGCCTAAAGTTTGACATTGCTGTACATCACACACACAACTGATAGGCTAGCTTCTTTTGTCCAGTCAATCCATTTTGTCCTAAAATGACAGATTCTACATCTCTTCCCTAATCTCTACATACCCCTTTGCACAAAATACATAGGTGTAAATACCACTTCCTTTTGTTTGATAATTCATGCAACAGTACAAAAGCCATTTAGTCACTGTCCTTTTTGACATATGCAACATGTAGAGGAATGATGGCATGGCTGCCACCTTGGAAAAACATCCCTTCCCTGATTTTAATATGAAAATCAGATATTCGGAGCTACCTGTTGAATGTCACCTTTCTCTCTGAGCCCTGGTGTCTTTGGAGGGTAAACTACCAACAAGGCACACCTCTTTATCCTTCTACTTCCCATTAAATCTTCATTCAGTCCCTTGCTGCATTATGATTCCACTTTATGGGAGGGTTATTCTCATCCTCTGTTTCTTAGAACTTGTCCTGTAGACGGGAACGGGGGAAGGAGCCCAGACGTGGCAACACATTCCTAGGCCCCTGCAGGACCGCCATGGCTTATGATGTCTCCAAGAAAAAAGAAGGTAGGATTGTTTCATAAATCCAAGGGGTGTTACAAAGAGAGTACCTCCCCCATGGAGTGAGAGGCTAGGAAAGAAAGCCAGTGTCCTGCATGGATTGGGTTTCTGCAGCATTCTACATCCTACCTTTATCCTCAGAGATTTGAGAGTGTTAGGACTGGTTTATGAGTCTCACAAAACATAGTTCAGAGTGCTGATTAAACTCTCAGGCATGCAGCACTTTCGAACCCTGTCAGCTCCACATAATAATTATTGTAGATTGGGGACCAGATCCAGATTCACACAACACAACAGAGATCCCAAGCTTATGGAGCATTCTTTCATGTTTTTGTTAACCCCAAGAGGAAACCAAGAGTAAGGATGAAACCTCATTCTTCCCTGTGGCAACATAAAGCACAATGCATTTCCCCAAATACTTGGGACAGCTCTGTACTGTAGTGTTTACATCCCACTGTGGTTTTGGTGCATGTAACTTGTTGCTTTCTTCCTTTCATGCATCTTACTTTATTTTGGGGTATATTGTCTGTTGTGGTAAAATGAAATGAGCTGATTTCCTAACTTATATGTGTTGCTTCCTCCAGACTGTGTAGAGAGTAAGCAAATTGATGGTGTAGGGCTGGTAGCAGGCCGAACCCAGCGAGAGAAGAAACGTTCCTATAAAGATCTGCTTCGAGAAGAGGAAGAGATAGCTGCTCAGGTCAGAAAGAATTCAAAGAAGAGTCTGAAGGTGAGAGAGTCTGAGATGGAGAAACATTTGTCATTCTGATTTGGTTGAAATGGCTTCAGCTGAATTAGGAGTGTGTTGAAAATCTGTTTATCCAGTGTTTTTATATGTTTAATAGAAATAACTCAAATTCTAAAAATGAATTTCAGTTGTGACTGTGTTGGAGAGAAGTAAAAGGGGCACCCTGATGCTGTTACTATAAAACAGAGCAAACAAAAATCATGATGTTAAAAATAAAAACTGAAACATCAAAGGGCAATTTAGTCTAAGCCTGGCCCTGGAAGCTGACAAACAGGGCATTATTGAGTTTACCATTTGTCGCTATCATCTGGTTGCACAGAGGGTATATTGCCTCTGTTTATGGAAGTTCTGTTCTGCCATTATGTCTTATGGATCTTTTGTCTTGTCTTTTTAAAGCTTTTTAGGCCAGTCTTGTATTTAAGGACTAGCGTGATAGCCATAACCTACCAGGAATTGCATGCAGGTTAGTACACAGAATTCCATGTGGACTAGTGGGTAGGCTAGTGGAGGCATGAAAACCAAATGTCGTACTACTTCCAGCATAGAAATGCAGCTCTCCATCCCTTGGTCAGCAACTAAAAGGATATTAAAATATTTTCCATGCTAAACCACATCTGTGACGTTTGTTAACTAAAAGATGTATTATAGTGTAAGCATTTATGAACTGTTGCCCACTTCCTCAGTGTTATCTTGGACTCTAGTTTTATATATACAGTACCCATGTTTGGAGGGGTGGGTATAAAGATGCAATGAAAGGGAAAATAAAGCAGGAAGTCCCAATAATTACAACTAGCTGGCTGTTCACAAATTGTTGCTATTAGAACAATTGGCACTACGTAAGCCAATTAAGAAAATTAGTGTGACAAGAATTTGTTACCCTGTTTCAAACCTCTTGTGAAAAACTGGAACATGTATTATTTTATTTATTTTTTATTTTATGTATTAGTTAGTTATACCCCGCTCTTCAGCCACAAGGCTATCAGAGCGGCTTACAAATTGGTTTTTTAAGCAATAGCAATTTACACGTCTACACTGCATTAAGCAGTTTCCACAAACCAGGTACTCATTTTACCGGCCTACGAAAGGATGGAAGGCTGAGTGAACCTTGGAGCCCTCTGGAATCGAACTTGCAAGGTGGTGACTTGCAGTACTGGCATATAACAACTGCGCCACCAGGGCTCCAGGATGTAATGGTAGTTCAGCGGTCCCTCTCTCTCTCTCTTTCTTGAATCTCCATTTGAAATTTCTTGGCTTCAGAATAACATTTGGAGGCATATTCAACAGGTCTGTCAATACTATTGGACTTTTGTAGCAGAAAATGTGACATTAAGAAAACTAAGAGAACAATATTGTCAGGATTTATAAGGGGGTGTAAGAACCTTATTACTACTTCCTTTTGAAAAGATCTTGTGTTTCTCAGTAAAATCTATCCCCTGCATCTAAAAATTAGAATGAGACAAGTCTAAATTCTTATTTTCCACTCACTTCAGAAATCCCATTTGTGAGATGGCCAATCCCAATTTGAATTTGAAATTGGATGATTATTACAAATTATAAATATGTTCCTTCAGTTGTGTCAGTCAATTTTACAATTTTAACAAATAGGAAGACAGCAATGTAAAAGTTTGCAAATTGTGCAGATAGCCTAAATACTTTTAGAGAGACCTCATGGTTTGTGACCCACTTCATTCATTTCCTTGGGAAAGTTAACACAGATTGCCTTTCCTCAAACATTTCCCTTGAGCTTAAATCTATCCTATTAGTCTTGAGGCAATTATTTGTATTCTGTGTGTGTGTGGTTTAAAATCAAGTTAGGAAAAATAATTTCCACACTTAACAGAAAATTCTGCTTTCTCTACATGGTGTATTTCCGAAATTCAGAGAGTTCCTAACAGCACAGAAATGTCATATACAACAGATCTACCTGGATATGTAGCTTTCAGAACCATCTATGTTAGAAGCAAGTATATGCATGCCAGCGGGACAATCCTGTTGCCCTGTTGATGTTTGTTGACTCATTTCTCACCATTAGCTAAGCTGGCTTGGGCTGATGGCCAAGACTGGAGGACCACAAGCTGCCCGCCCATAGTATATATGTTCTTTATCTTGTTGCTGCTACTAAAATTCTGTAATTTTCTTTTGCAGGAAGGTGACCTCTTCTTGCTGGGGACAGAGTCTCACAAGAAGAAGAGGAAGCATTCCTCCAATGAGTACTGTTACAGAGGTAAGGTGGCAAACATTTTATGGTTCTGTTTGTACTTAAAAGAAACGGTGGGCAGACTTCAAGTTTACAGGATCTGCTTTGTTTCTTCTTAGCACTCCAAATTTACCAGTTGGAACTCTGTGCAAAGTGGTGGCTCAGAAAGAGCAGCAAACATGCCTTAGAATTAAGAAACAGGGCACATCTGAGTGTATCTCAACCCCAGGAATGAACTCACATAGCACTCCTAACAACCTTTTCCTGTTTTCTCCAAAAGCTTCATTTATATCAGCCACTAATTTGGGGTGCAGGAAGTTGTAACTATTGAAAGTCAGATCCCCTTAGTGATCTTCTGCAAAACATCAAGAGATCTACCTTACAAGAATTGAGATCCTGACTAAACATTAGTAAGGACTTCTGGACAATAAGTGCTGTGTGACTGTGGAACAAACTACTTCAGAAGATAGTAGACTTTGCTTCCTTGGAAAGGAAAGAAGTTTAAAGGGCTTGGGCTACATTGGATCTCCTTCCAGCGCTACAATTCTTTGATTCTACTGATCCCTGCTTAAAAGGGTCCACCAATATGCTTTGTACTTTATGGAGCTAAAGTGAGTGGCAGGGTCATTTTCTTCAAAGTTTGCAGTCTGAAGTTAGGCAAGGGAGGGGGCTAACAGGTAAAAGAGAGATAGGTACAGTTGTCCCTTCACATTCGCTGGGATTTGGTTCCAGGACCCCCTGTGAATACCCAAATCCGTGAATACTCAAGTCCCATTATATGCAATGGCATAGCAAAATGGTGTCCCTTATATAAGATGGCAAAATCAAGGTTTGCTTTTTGGATTATTATTTTTTTAAGAATATTTTCAAGCTGTGAATTCTTAAATTCGTGAATGTCAAATCTGTGAATGTGGAGGGACAACTGTATATGAATTCTTTATCCATATTTCTAGAAACAGACCTTAACATACAAAAGGCTACTTGATGAAAGTTACTTCATTGTGTAAGGGAAGAAATAGTTGTCTTTGTATAATTAGGAGAGTAATTTTGAAGAGGCATTGATTAACAATGCACTGAAACAGTAAGAACAACTCATAACTCAAGACAGAAGAAAAATATGAAGCCAGAACTATGAGCTGAGAATATTTCCACGCTGTACTCTTCCTGTCATACACATTTACACTCCACCCTTGAAACTGTATTGTAACTTGTAACGGATTAACATTCTGAAAAGCCTTGAGGGCCTCTTTGGCTAAAAAAGTTGCCAACTATAACTCATATGTTTAGCTTGGTTTGTTGTTGTTGTTGTTGTTGTTGTTGTTTTGGTTTTTGTGGAAGGGTTTGCACAGTTGAGGAGAAAAATAGAGAATGTATGGTTCTACCAGTGGGAATCATGTGGCACACATGTCCCAGCACTCCTTTCCAGCATAGGCATGGTGACCAATGCTGGAAATTACAGTTAAACAACATTAGGAGGCCTGCATGATTCCACTGCTGCTCTAAACTAATGGAATTGAAGATAATGACTAATTCCCAATTAAATTCATTAATTAGGTGTGAGACAAGCAGAGAAAAATCAAGCAATTTTCTGCATACTATTTGATACAAAGGAAAATTCATTTTTTAATTCTTTTACAGTAACAGAACAAAAGTAGTATCTAAATATAATGAAATGTGTCCTTATCTTCTAGCCCTACCAATTAAAATTGGATTATTGCAATCATTGTGTTTGGAGTTGCCTTTGAAAAGAACCTGGAAGCATCAGCTGATGTAAAATATGACTGCTGGAGTACTGATTGGTGTGGGACATCATAAATGCATTATACCAGCAATTTCATCATCTTTAACCCAGTCCAAAGTACAGTTTTTGATCTTTGAACACACTTATAGTTCGTGAACTCAATATCCAACAGATAATAGCTACCTGCCCTAGACCTTGAGATCATTATCTAAGGCTGTTTTCTAAATATCCCCACATCATGAAATATGGCCGGTAGCTTTGAGAGAACAGGACTTTTCAAAGAAACTCTCCTGGTGCCTACTTGAATATTTTTCTAGCACTAGGTAAAATCCTTTTGTACTTTCCACATTATATTATGATTTTATGCCATTGTGGCTGTGTAGATTTTATTTCTCTGCCCTCAGCTTTACATTGATCTCTTGCTGCAAAGTTCCTTTCCTCTGTTTTAAAGTGATTGGTAACTTTATTATAATATTGAATTTGGTTTGCTTTAAACTTGGCTAAGTCTCTTCAAGAACTTGATTCATAGGATGGCAGATTGATTGCATAACCTGTGTAATGACATAATAAAATAGTCAGCTAAAAATGATGTGCTTCAGAATAAGGTTTGCTATCTAGTAGCCATTAAACCAGATCTCTCTTAGCAACCATTTTGGAAGCCTCCAACTAACATGAGAGCTTGAAGCTGTATAGGAGGAAGTATATTTGATGTTAGATGTGCATCAGGCCTCCTTTGAGACTTCTCTTCTGGACTCTTTCAGATCTTTCTCCTTTTGAGCTATCCTTGCCTTTGGTGTCAACATCCAAAAAGAGGAGAAAAGTAGTATTCAGTCCACCCTGTACTGACACTGCCATGGATCTCCTTAAGACTATCACCTCGCCTTTGGCCACTGGCTCCAAGTCCTCTAAAAGGCCATTGGAGAAATCATCTCATTCTTCATCTACTGCTTCTGGCTATTCAGAGAGCAAGAAGGAGCACCATAAGAAGAAGCTGAGTGGGAGCAGCAGTGACCTCTCTTTGGATGATACCACTTCTCACAAGTCCAAAAAGATGAAGCCCCCTTATGTGAACACTGAAATGTTGACCTTGCGTGAGCCTGATGGCCTGAAGATGAAACTTATCCTTTCACCTAAGGAAAAGGGGGGAGGTACAATAGAGGAGCCTTTTCCCCATACTCCAGCAACCAAAAAATCCTCTAAAAAGTCCACTCGTGATGAACAAGGTGCGCTTCTCCCTAGTCACGACACTCACGGCTTCTTGAAATCAGCTCGAAAGAAGCACAAGTCAGCGCCAGATCCACACACCCCTCCAGTTGCTGAAAGCTTTAGCCCAGACACATCCCTTTTCTCAGAAGGACAAAGCAGTGAGTTTGAGCTGTCAGGCCTGGAACCACAGTTGGAATCTGGTTCCTCCTCTGGAGGTGAGCTGGAAGCTGGAGAGCTAGTTATTGATGATTCATATCGGGAGATAAAAAAGAAGAAGAAATCCAAGAAGAGTAAAAAGAAGAAAGATAAGGAGAAACACAAGGAAAAGAAACACTCCAAATCTAAGAAGAGTTCAGGGCTTTCATGTTCATTGGCCGTAACAGAAGTCACAGCTCCACTGCCAGTCTCACCAACAAGTGCGCCATTTGCCATTCCTTCTCTTCCTCCTCCTCCTCCCCCACTGCCACCCCCTGTTTTCCATACAGATGGTCAGAGTGAGAAGAAGAAGAAGAAAGAAGAAAAAGAGAGGGCTGAAAAACTGGAAAAAGAAAAGGTAAAATGTAATTGTAATTGCAATTGGTATGTTAATAAAAGGAGGCTGGCACGGTCTTAGCAACCACAGTTGCGAAGTCAGAATTAAGATTTTATTACAGATGTGTTCTGCACACAAAAATTAATGTAACTTCTGTTTTCTTAAGATTAATTCTAGAAAAAGGAGTCAGATGTGTGTGTGTGTGTGTGTGTGTGCGCACACACCTAACTTAATAATTATTTTCCTGAACTGCGGGCAACTGCAGAAGTATTGTATATCTTTGAGAAGTGCCCAGTTTACTCCAAATGTTGTTCGCTATGAAAACAAATTAGAAATAACATCATTCTCTTATTTTATGCCAGTGTTTTTATCAAAGTCTTTCACTAATGTATACCACATGGAAGGGAGATTTGAAAGGAGTCTGCTTACTTGTGAAGGAGAGCCCCAGAAGCCCTTTCTTCAGAGATTTTTACAGTCACCAGAAACATATCAATACAAATATATACTATAAAATATTCCCTCCCTTCCCCATTTTCTTTTAGCCAAAGAAGAAAAACATGTCTGCCTACCAAGTGTTCTGTAAGGAATATCGTGTGAACATTGTGGCTGAACATCCAGGAATAGGTAAAATACCAGGATGTAAGGGCTGGGTTTTTTGTTAGTTTGTTTGTTTCTGGGAATTTCCATTTTACTGCCTTTGAACTCCTGGTGCTTTCTCATGGGTGTAAAATACTCTGTCAAAACCCACTGAGTAATTTAAATACTGAGCAAAGTCTATTTCTTTATAACCCTGACCACCAGACAGCAGTCATGTTTGTTACCCCACACCGCACAGTTCAGTTATGAAGAACCTTGGAGCAGCTTACAAAAAAGAGGGGGGGGGAACTAAACATAATCGAAATCCCTAACCATGTAGTAAAAAAAACCCAACAATAAGAGCAAACAGTAGATAGCAAGGTTGTACTAGGAAGGGAAAGACCTAGACGTTTAAACCTAAAGTGTCCATGAAAATATAAAGGGCTTTTTCCTGCCAGAGACGCTCCGGATGAAGTATCTGGTGGGTGTCTATGGCAAGAGAATTCCAAAGCAAAGGCATTACCACTAAAAAGGCTTTAAAGGAAGGTTGGGCAGTTGTTATCCTCCAGGTGTCACTGGACTGCACTTCACATCAATCTTAGACACTGGTGAGGGCGTTGAAGCCCAGCAACATGAACAGGACCATGGTTGTCCAGCCCTGCTTTCAAGTTTAAAACCAGAACTTTGAATTGTTTTGGAAATGGATTGGGAGCGTCTGTATTTGTTTCAGGGGGAGGTATTCTGTTCATCCAGTCCCTGCATGCACAGTTTAGTGTTTTGAAGTAATTGCAGTCTTCAAGCACTCATCAAAGGCAAAAACCAGATAAAACATTACAGTAATTGCAGTACCTGGTACACTTCAAAATAGAAACACAGATTGTGGAAAAGAGATGCTCTAATGCTTAGTGTAATCCTGTGTGTCCCAGGTGGGGTTCTGAGTTCCCTTTCCTAATCTGGGCATGGAATCTTTTTCATACAGGTGTGTAAAATAGGTGGTCTGTTCAGAAAACATGGGTGCAAAAACTGTGATGCCCTTAGGCAAGACTTTTATAATGAATGAAAGACATCTGTATAAAGCAAATGAAAATAGATTCAACAGTTCAGTCCTACATGTTCCTGTTCAGAAGTAAGTTTTGTTCAGTTCAGTAGGGTATACTCTCAGGTAAGTGCATATAGAACCAGAGGTATAGTTACTGGCAGGTTTGGGGGGCAAAATGAGGTCATTGCCCCCCTATATAATAATAATAATAATATTTATTTATTTATATCCCGCCCCTCTGCTAAAAACAATTGGGGTGGCTTCCAACATCATCATCATCATTATTATTATTATTATTATTATTATCATCATCCCCCTAAATGGCAATTATATCCAATGAATTTTTTTCTTTCCCAAATTTCTAGTATTGCAGAGTGAGACACTGACAGTTGTTCTCATCTAGAGCTCTTTTATTCATTGTGTTCTCATTCCCTTGATAACTTTGCCTGCCACTCTTTGGATGCTGAAACTGTATTTCTAAATGTTCAGCCAAAGTTTTAAGTTGTTGTAATGCTAGAAATTTGGGAAGTGAAGGGAAATTTTATTTTGATTGGCAGAATTCTTGTTTTGGGGTGGAGGGGTAATGACCTTATCCACCCACACCCACCCTGTAGCTATACGCATTTATAGGACTGCTGCCCAAAGGTTGGAAAATAAAGGATTACTTGGTCTGCCTTCAGTGCTAGTGGACATCAGGTAGCACCTTCCAAACAGTGTTCTCAAAGTTAAGCCATCTCAGAAAGTTCAGTATGATCCTGATCACTGCAACCACACGGAAGTAGAATCCAACACAAAACAAGTGAATTAGTCCTGGAAAACAATGGTTTTTTTACATAATAAGCCAGAAATGGCTGACATTCTTAGTGATAACAAACATATTAGCATTAAGGTTTTGGTTGATTTAATAATGACAACTATTCCAAGATAAAGTAGTATGGACACTGTGGTCCACGGTTCCATTGTACTACTGTAATGCTTTGTATAAGGGGCTGTCCTTTAAGACAACCTGGAAGCTTTAACTAGTGCTAAAATGTTAATTGGGCTCCCAGAGGGGATCACACCACATCTACTCTGAAGGAACTGTACTGGTTCCTTCCAGGCCCAGTTCAGGGTGGTGGTACATACTTGAGACCCAAATATCAGAACACTTCTCTCTCTCCCAGTCTGACTGTGTCTTCAGTTCTTCGAAGAAGACTGTTAGCACTGTGCTTTTTAGTCAGATAACAATGTAAACCTTCCAACAGGGTTTCCCTCTGTTGGAAAATTACCTTAAGTATTTTGATAACACCACTGTTACTAACATCATCTCTTGGGGAAAAAAACTTCAGAAAGCAGTATAAGATCCAGGTTCTGCCCATATTACTTGGGATAGACTGTAGCAAGCTCCATTTATGCATCATCAGGATGTTTTTGCTTTGATGTTATGGTAACTTTTGCAGGCAATGAGATGCTTTTACAAGTTATGTGTACTATGAATGAAAAGTCTTGTACATTTTCAGGCTGTCAACTAAATATTCATAGCTCCAATTCATCACTTAAGTCTGAAAATCTCTTTTGGCTTTGTTTTGCTTTTTTTTCCTCTGAACTCTTCGTTTCTTTGCTAGATTTTGGTGATCTGAGCAAAAAGTTGGCAGAAGTTTGGAAGCAGCTTCCAGAGAAGGATAAGCTGGTAAATATCTGGGGGCAAATGGCTTGGCTTGGCCCTGGGATCTTACCAACATAGTTCTTTCACTGTCCATATCTAATTTGTACAGGACATACCCTCCCCCTTGCTAGTGATTATGAAACATTGTCATCCAATCACAACAGAAGTATTTGGCTGAGATGTTGCTGCAGAGTCGTTGGACATCAGAATCGTTGGACAGCTGACAATGGGATTTATTTATTTGTTTACATTTGTTTTATTTTGCCTGCTTGAAGGTTTGGAAACAGAAGGCCCAGTATTTGCAGCATAAACAGAATAAAGCAGAGGCAACAACAGTGAAGAGGAAAGCAACCTCATCAGAGGGTGCCCCCAAACTAAAAGGTAACCTCCATACTTCAATGATTTTTTAATGTATCGTTATGTATATGATCAGAATTTTTGGCAGCCCTTTTTCATCCAAAGATCATTTTTGTATCTTATTGTAGTGTCAGAGATCAGTACAGTAACTTCTTAATCTGTTTTTCACCAAAGATTCCTTAATCTATAACATTAAGGAATTATTAAAAGCCCATAGAAACTGACAAAGATGTTCCTTCTCAAAAACCTCGTAGTTCAGCTTCTAAGGTCTGAAAACTCCCCCAAATACCAAGGTGCGCCAACCCAAGATTACCAAAAGTATAGTAGGTATGTTTCTCACAACCTGAGTCAGGACTAATGAAACCTCAGAACATTGGCCTTCAAGAAAAAGTTCAAAGACAGAATTTTCAAGAGTGTTGACATGGTTCTGTGACACTTGTTGCCACACTGATTTGGCCTTCAGGTAGTAAGTAACCTCATGTTTGAGATAAAGGAAACTCATTGCAGCCATATGCATTGTAGAATTAATGTTACCCTTGATACAGAGAATCTGTGATGTGAAATATGCACAAATAAGGAAAGAGTGGGAGCTTGGATGAAGTAGTTATGTTAAAAGAGTGACAAAAATGCAAACATAACATGTCTGGTATTTTAGCTGGGAGAGGATTCTTGTCACTCGCACATCAGAGAACTGGAGATATTCAGACTTATGAGTGATAAACAAATGTAAACATAAAACTACTTTACTTCCTGTTATCAGCTTCTCTTACAGGTGGGCTCTCACCCCATAAGAAGTCCCCATCTAGTACTGTAGTGTTATCTTCCTCACCAGTTAAAGTCCCTGAAACAGATCCCATTGATGTAGCTGCACATCTGCAATTACTGGGAGAATCCCTAAGTCTTATTGGACACAGGCTACAGGAGACTGAGGTGGGTGCAAAAGCCTTTCCTCATGAATGCAATTGTTTTACTTACACGCAGTATAGCTAATATAGTGTGCAAACAATTCAGATGACAAACTGGAATGGGTTGAATTGAGGGTATGCATACTCTGCATACAGAGTTCAGTATAAACAGAATGAATTATGAATGGAGTATGTGCACCATTGTCAACAATTTTACCTCTCTAAAGTAGAGATACGGAATGTCCGAAGGCCAAAATCTGGCTGTTGGAGATCCCTTAGACTGCCACACTGCCTTCCCTGTGCTTTTGATTTCCCAAAATTTTACTCTCCCCACCCCCCGCTTCCCCACTAGCAACTCAGATTGTAAAAGGTTGATATTGCTTCTCCTAAGGCTGACTGGCAGTAAGTAATTTAAGCTAAAATACACCACCATTCTATCATTGGCTCCACCCAAAAATGTGGTTTCCAAAAATCACTCAAAACTTTAGTTTGGCCCTCAATTGAAAGGTGTTCCCTCACCTTTCCATTCTATCAATAATATATAGTATCAGTTGCTATTTTTAAAAAACAAACAAACAAACTTTAAAACATGTAGAGACAAAGAGACTAAGAGGTTGTTCTTATTTTCTGTCAAGCTTTCTTTGACTTAATGACAACCCTATGAATGAGATTCTTCCAGGAGCCCCAGTCATCAGCTGCCCTGTTCAGGTCTTGTAAACTCAGGACCTTGGCTTCCATAATTGAGTCTATCCACATGTAATGCAGTCTTCCTTTTTTCCTACAGCCTTCCATTTTACCAAGCATTAGCATCTTTCCAGTGATTTGTGTTGTCTCATGATGTGTCCAAACTATGACAACCTCAGTTTACTAATTTTGGCTTCTACTGAATGTTAGGGCCTAATTTGCATTAGGGCCCACTTGTTTGTCTTTAACGGTTCATGGAATCCATAGAACCCTCCTCCAGCACCACATTTCAAATGAGTTGATGCCTTTCTTGTTGGCTTTCTTCACTCTGTAGCTTTCACAACTATTCATAGCAGTCAGAACTACTATGCCATGGATGAATCATCCATAGGCTTAGGAGAGAAGTGAACAAACCAAGATTTGTAGAAGCTGAATAAAATATTGAAAAAAATAAATCTAACACCAGCTCTTGCTTAGCATCTGCCATGTTTGAGAAAGTAAGGTGCAAAATATTGCAGTATACTGTTGTGCAAACTAGCTGCATCCCTCCTTTTATGGCATCTTTCTGGGCTGGCTGCCTTCATTGAACAGAATGTCAACCCCTACATTACCACTAATGTCACTAAATTAAAATATTTAAATGTTTGTTTGGGTGTTTTTTGTTTTGTTTTGTTTTGTTGTTTTTTGTTTTTTGGGCAACTACCCAAATGAGTTTGCCTTGAAATGATGCCTCCATTAACAGTGAGAACATTTTTTTTTAAAAGTAGCATGAAAGAATACTTTACCCAAATTGATTTTACACTCATTTGCTGGTTTTGGTGTCTGAATAGCAGGCATCCATAGTGTATTTTCCACCTGATGTTGAAAATATTATTATTTTTGCTTCTACTTGAACTTTTATTTTCAGCTTCTTAGAGATAACTATTTTTTGGTTAGGAAACCATGGAAGACGGTCCTGTCTCTGGAACTAGGGGTGCACATATAGCCATTATTAATGGTTGCTGATCATGTTAGCTTTGTGGAAACTCAGATTTCAGAGATAGTATGGCTCTGTGTACCAGTAGCTGGAAAACATGAGTGGGATTGTGCTACTGCACTCATGTCCTGCTTGAACATCTGATTGGCTGCTGTGGCAACAGGTTGCTAGACTGGATGGACCTTTGATCTGATTGACCTGGACTTCTCTCATATTCTTATATGGCGCATCCATAGTTGCAAGAACAACAGAACTGTTGCACAAGTGTGAGAGGGAATGATTTCTCTGTGACAGGGTGGGGAATATTTAGTCTGTTAGATGTTTATGATTCTGCCTTTCTGCATTCAAGAGTTGAGAAAATACTGGCAAGGCTGGAACATGTGATCAATTTAGTCTGCATCTCATGTGTGTCTGTGCACATGTGTGATTTTGATAGGTGATTTAAAAGCAAACAGCACTTATCAAAAGTTTGTTCTAGATCTCAGAAGGATGCAATTAATCAGTAAAAATATATACTTTTTAGTGTGATGAATGAACAGAACTTAATAGTTCAATATAAGATAAGAAAATAGTACAATATAATACACACACATACATTACATATGCAGGCATACATTTGTATGTACATACATACATAGAGGAGTGACTAACAAAACATACATTCTGTTGTGTTAGCCACTGTAATAAATATGGTCTAAGACTAAGTGATCAGCTGCATCCTTCTATGATCCAGAACAAACTTATCTGAATTGCTGTTTGATATTCTCAAAATCATATATAATATATATTTTAAAAATCACTGGTAAGTGATAAGAGGGATCAAAAAAGCAGTGCATGAGAAGTGACTGAGCTTTGGGACACTCACAGAAACTGAAGGGTGAAAGAGCCCAAGGTTTTCCTAATGACAAGTGCCAGGGATGGAAGCTGAGTGGCCCTCCATATGTTGTTGGCCTACAGTGTTCATAATCCCTCACCATTGTCTTCTTCTGGTTGGGGTTGATTGAAGTTGTAATCCAGCCATATCTGGAGAGCTGTATGCTCCCCATCCATGATATAAGCAGTAATAGTGCATACTGTGTGAACAGAGCAGAATAGAGAGCCCTCTTCTAAAAAAACTATCTCAGGAGATGCAGCTGTGGAAGGATAACTAAGGATTAGTTTGCAGCTTGCCAAGCATATAAGCATGCCTGACAGTGAAAGTGGGATAGTATGCTATCTTCCTGTGAAAATTAGCTTCCCAGCCTGTGTCACTCACATTATATAATGCTTTCTACATAGGACTCAGGGTTGTACAGTACTGGTGATTGCCCAAAATACAATACAGTGATTTCTATATGTGCAGTTCATCCCAAACTTACCTATTGAAGAGTCTTTCACTAAGCAGATATAAGGAGTCTTCTGAGAGAATATGTACACACTCTGTCTAAAACAAAGATAGCAGATCTGTGTTAAGGCTTTAACTCATGTGTTGTGCTTCTTTTTTTCTTCTCAGGGGATGGTGGCTGTGTCAGGAAGCTTATCTGTACTCCTGGATTCAATTATCTGTGCCTTAGGCCCTTTAGCTTGCCTGACATCACAGCTACCTGAACTAAATGGTTGCCCCAAACATGTTTTGGTAAGTTCTCTATTACTATTGAATACCAAGTTCTGTTACTGTATCCTATACCTCCCACTATGGCCATTTTCTCAGATTCAAGGCATGGTTTGTAACTGGTTGTATCATACTTCCCTGTGGACTGACTTTCAATGCTCTACCACATGTTACCTCATGGTTCATGCAGTACATTTGTCAAAAGGGAATTGGGGTTGGTCTTTTCAAGGAACATTTAGGTGCAGGTGAGCCAGTCACATGGACCTCAGCCTTTCCACAGTCAGTCTACTGCTCTGTAGATGCATACATTCATATTTCATTTGCTGAGCACAATCCAGATATCTTCTGTATTTGCACTTCTGCTCTATGAATAATCAATCCATGCTTTGTAAATGAGGATAAAGCACTGTATTTTGTATACAGGTTGAGTCTCCCTTATCCAAAATCCAAAATATTCCAAAATCCAAAATTGTCCATATGAGTAGCTGAGATAGTGATACCTTTGCTTTTCTGATGGTTCAGTGTACACAAACTTTGTTTCATCACAAAAGTATTAAAAACATTGTGTACAAAATACCTTCAGGCTATATGTATAAGGTATATATGAAACATAAACTAATTTCATGTTTAAACTTGGATCCCATCTCCAGGATATCTCATTATGTATATGCAAGTATATATGCAAGTATATGCAAAAATATTCTAAAATACCTCTGGTCCCATGCCTTTCAGATAAGGGATACTCACCCTTTGTAAGACAAATGTGAGACACACTCTCCCCCAGTGTCCTCTCACTTGATATTGCATTTTTGGGTAAAGTGCTGCATTATAGAATTTTTGCAGAAGTGACTCCTCCTAGATACTGTCTGTGATGTAATTGGAAATGGACTATATAATTTCCCCACTAAATGGAAATACTTCTAATAGTTTTTTTTTTTTAAGCATGCTTCTTTTGAAACAATATACTCTCCCAGTTCAAAACTCCAGTACAGGAAAACTCATTCATAAACAGCACAGCATGCCTTGCTGTTATATTATCCACTCGTTTACATTTGTTGCTCTTCAAAGAGCTCTTGTTTTCTTCCTATACTGGAAGCCCACATCTGGTGAGAGTTCTTCGGTGTTCCTTAAAGGAGCAGCAAACTATATCAAAACTATCTGCCCAAAGCAAGACTGTATTCCAGTCTGTTGTATACAGGAAGAATACTGTGATTTTGTTACTTAAAGAGAACTATGGGAAGTATCATGAAAGTATAATACATATTTTAAAATGTTACTGTGTTTTTATCCCAACCTTTGTCCCAAGAAGCTCAAGGTGCAGCAGTCATAGTTCTCCATGGATTTTTATCATCACGGACACAGTATGAGATAGGTTAGACTGAGAAATTAGACTGTCCGAGGTCTTCAATGTCTTTTTGTGGCTCGGTGGGGATTTGATTCAAGGCTTCCCAGTCCTACTTAAGTGCTCTAAGCACTATACCACATTAGCTTAAGAATATCCCTACTGTGTAGAAGAACTCCTTCATTTGTCCAAGACTACTTCTCTCTGACCCATGTCTTGACAGATGATATTATGCCTCATGCAACCTGCTGCTTATACTTTTTTTACCAGCAGGTGGCTGTGCTGCCTAAAAACTATCTTGCATCCCTTGACATTTCATCAAATATGTCTCAGAGATTTTATTTAAAATATTTATGTCTGCCTTTTCAAGGATGCTTGAGGCATTTTACATCTTAAAAAATAAAGCACACACAATACTGCAACAGAGAGAGAGAGAGAGAGAGAGAGAAACAGAAACCATAGCAACGTAAGAATATCTAAGGACTGCTTACTAAAAAGCAGCAAATCCACAACTGACAAGGAGCCTTACCTTCATCTCCAACCTAGAGTGGAGGGAATTGAGATTGCCCTTACAGTTGCACTGATTTTTTTAAGTGTCCATCCCAGCTACAGGAAGGTCTGTGTTCCTCTCTTTTGCAGTTCAAAGGTGGCATGGTGGCTGAGACTTTTTATGTTACTGCAAAGCAGTCAGTGTGCTCAAAGGATCTCTGCCATCCAGCACCAAATAGAGCCATGCTTTTTCCTCTGGCTTTGGAGGGGAAGCCTATAAATGGCTCTTCTGGTACTGGAAACAGTCTGGACACCTCACCTGGCCAGCAGGAAAAAAAAAACACTTCCCCCTTCTCTCTTTTTCGTTTCATCAGTTCCAAACTTGGAAGGGGAGCAGGGGGTCAGATCACATGTAGGTGCAGCATGTGGTTGAAAACCACCAATCCAATGTTACATCTACTCAGGTGTGGGTCCCACTGAGTTCCATGGGATACAGATGCAATACCATGCATGCTTGCTTTGAAGTAAGCCCTATCAAACACAGGGAGCCTTACTAAATAGATCAGGGGTACCCTGGGGGTCCAGAGTTCATTTCCTCAACCCAAGACCCACCAGTGGCCACAAGAAACAAAGCATGAAACCAAATGTGACTGGAGGTATGTTTTGTAAAAACTGTATTTAACTTTGAAAGTTTCAAGGAGAAAGCTGCATTTTGTTTAAGAGGAAGATGCTCCTCTTGAAGAGTGCCAGGAGCAACATTTCGCCTTCCTTGATCCCCTAATTTGAGAGGAACCCTGGGAATGCATGATTCCCACCCTTGGAGTATTTTCTTTTTTCTTTTTTAAAAATCATCTGGAGTATTTTCTTTTACATGTTATTTATATCCTGCTTTCCTCATATAGGGGACACAAAGTGGCTACCCAAAAAGTAGACATTTGTAGGAGTCCATTGAAAGGGAAGGATGTGTTATTAGTGACGACAAATTAATAGCAATAGCATTTATGTTTTTATACCACTTATCTGTGCATTTTATTTTTATTTATTTATACCCCGCTCTTCAGCCACAAGGTTATCAGAGTGGCTTACAAATTGGTTTAAGCAACAGCAATTTACACATCTACACTGCATTAAGCAGTTTCCAATGTGCAAGATTGAACTCACAACATTATGGCTGCAAGTACTGGCATTTAACCACTGTACCACCAGGGTCCCTTGAGGTGGATTGTCAGGGGAAGCCAAATAGTACTGTCAAGTTGACTTCTAAGTAAAGAGGTAGAATCATGCATGCTAATTTAGAACCCATTCCTTTATTGGCTTAATCACAGCTATGGAAACCTAGACTAAATTGGGGGTTGGGGGGGAACATCCTTGTGGTTCTGAAAGATTGCAGGTGTTTGTGTCTCAGCAGAAGAAAGCAACTTGTGAAAAACCTCTCTGTCTGTCCTTGTTATGTCATTAGATGTTGGGTCTTTCCTTAGGCACTTCTTTCACTTGGAAGGCATGTTTGTTCTGTAATGTTACCAGATTGACTGAATATGTTTTCCCTTCTATTTCTAGTCAAACACTTTGGATAATATCGCCTACATAATGCCTGGACTCTGACAGTCAAAGGACCATGGGAGTTGACCTAATACCCTTTGACTGCTATATGTAGAGATGAGCTAAACAGGCATTCTTCAAGGAATTAACATGAAGAGTTTTAACAAATAGAAGACTTGAACAAAAAATTGAATTGTAACTTGATTTCATGAAACATTCTGAAGTTTTTCTGAGAATTAGAATTGGGAGCTATTTTGATACATCAGTCTTAATGTAGTAGAAAACTAAAACAGTGGAATTGATATTACCTGGAAAATTCAAGCAAGTCTAGAGAAGAGCAAGTGTCATAGACACTACACTACTCCTATTGTAGAAATAATCCAAGTGTTACTTCTCTGAGAGAAGTCAATTAGTTGGAAAAAGGTTTTGACTTGTGTGTAGTTAAAAGCAAAGCTTAGGAAAGAATGTTGTTTTTCATTGTCCACACACACACCCCATAACCTGTGCTGGCATCAGGAATCTTTCTTATTAAATCTCACAGTCATAGGATTAATTTTCCCATTCATACAGAGACAAGTGGAGTGAATGAATTCATAAACTTTTAAGGGATACCAGGACTTCTTGATGTAGATGAATAGAGAGACTATACTCTGTGGACTGTAGTGTTTAGAATATTGCTTGAGTTATAAATTCAGTATAAATTTAGCATATAAATAAAGGGAGAAAAGAAAGAGGAACCTTTCTGAAATTAACACATCCTGCTGTCTGACTCTTTGCAGTTTTAGCCAAACCAGCCCCCACCCCCCCGCTTTAAAAACAATAGCTAAGAGTGCCACTATAAAATTCTAATTTGGAATCGCTTGTCACCAGCAGTAAACAACACAGTCCTGTTCTCATGGTGCTGATGTATATGTTGTAGAAGAGGTGATTAAGGTGACATTTAAGGACTTATTGTAGAGAGGGAGACACTGATTGGACAAACTTACTGGATTTAGTCCTTAGAGTGCCTCTTCCTCTTTGGGGAAGCACTTCATATGCTCAAGTATGGCATTTTTGCCTTGCTTATTTACATTTTTCTCTATCTAGTAGATTAATTTATATTGTACATTTCTGTATATAGCTGTAATTAAAATAAATTCCTTCCATGGACAGTGCAGAGAAAATATGAGCTAGCTATTATTGTCTGGAAACTCCGTAAGAATTGAATTTCATCTTTTGTATCGGGGCATAGTTTCAGAATAAGACATAATAGCAGCAATGGGAAGTTGGATGATTGGTGTGGGGGAATGAATAAAAGATCTTATATTCTGTCTTACATTAGAGATCAGTGTGGCAGAAAGCAGGATAATGTTGGTTCCAGGATTAATTTGTATGCACTGTTTTTCCAGGCACTTGAGACTTGACATGCTTCTTATCATTAGTAGTTTTAAATTGACTGGGTTTAAAGCAAGATTTAAGCATATGAATGCTGTTTTTACCATTTTCCTCCATACTTTCTGTATCTTTAGAATAAATAATTCTGTTTCTAACTTGGTTTCCCCTAGTTAAATCCAAGAAGTCTTACTGTAGTAGGTGCTATTCTGTAAACGAATTCATGTGCTGGGGCCTAATGTCTTGGCTTTTACAAAGCAAATCTGATATTATATGTCCAAATAGGGTCCCAGGCAGTGTTTGAGAGGTGAGGAAAATGTGTGAGATCTCTTTGATCTGTACAATTATGTGAAACTTTTCATTGCATCCAATAGTGACCCTCTGCTGACTCGTGAATACAGCCAAGGGCTTCTGTAGGGAGGAAGGGAAGCAGTTTTTTCAGGTTCCCTTCTTCCACTGCAGGCCCCATGCATTTCCCTCAGCAATCTGTTTCAGAGACCTGGGAACCCTTTGAGATACAATGGAAAGTGGGCTGGTTGCAGGATGGAAGGGTAGTCAGCAAATGCTTCCCGCTCTACTTTCTGCTAACAGACGCTTCCATTGGATCATTGGATCTTCTGTCAGTGGCAAGACACCACTGGATGTAGTAATTTATTTCTAGAGGAGATAGAAGGGGTATGACAAGCCAGAGATCCATGGAAACCCTGGTTTATTGAGCATGAGCAGTGTCCTGGTGCATGCTGCTCAAATGCTCCTGCCTGCAGAAGGAAGAGATAAACAAACCACACAGTCTAGCTCCATGGTTGGTTTAGTTTGTCATCCAAACACAGGCATGCACCTGGTGGTCTGGCTTGTTTCCCCCTCCCCTCAAACAAGCCAAAAATTGCATACATATATACAGTACACAGAGAGAGAGAGAGAGACCACTCCCTCCCTTAGTTTGCATAATGTGGCTCGAGCCATTATTTGGCTTAGATTCTAACATGTCCATCTCTGATTAAACAATAAAAGGAGATCACTCTACTTCAGTTTTGCCATCTGTACTATGGCAAACATGAAGGTGTTTTTTAACACAAACAAATGTACTTTTATTTAAAAATTTGTATACATTTGTATAATCTCTGTCTTGTGATGTTTAGTACCAGAAAGCTTTGGATTGTTTTTTTTTAAAAAAATGGTTATTTCCTGTCCAAATTGTATTGTATAAATATTTTGCTAATGTATATAAACTTTTTTAAAAAACTGAAACTTGCATCTTGAATTGTTTCAGGTTTACATTGTGCCAAAAAATTTAAGCTAGAGAATTTTAGTGGTGACAAGTTACTTCTCCATGCAGTTTGACAACATCCCTGTGCATTTTTCACCCACCTGCATCGTTTCTGTGTAGTAGTGTTTATGTGCCTCAGTGGGAATTTACTTTTATTAGTACATCATACCTATCTGTTTGTTTCACTCATTTCCTCACAGGTTGTCTTTAGATTGTAGCCAAGTGGCGTGAGCTAACAGGAACAGTAGCTGTGTAAACCATTTAATTGTAATTGGATTTGTGTGTAATTCTCACATAAGACTTAAGGGTTTCAATCAGTAGCCGCTCATAGCAAACTCAGCCAAAAGTGGGTCACACCAAGATTTAAAAGGCATTATAGTCAGAGTCCCATTTTTTTGTTCTGGAGACTCGAGCACATGTATATCAAAGTGTGACAAAACAACTTCATCTGTAATTTTTCAGTTGAATGATGCTGCAAAATGCAGTATTTCAGCAGCCTGAGCTAGATAACCTATTGTGATTTCATGGTTTGTATATAAAATTTTTGCTTGGTTTATTGTGTGAATGTGAGGTTAGCTGTTGGGAGCTGGGAGAGAATGGAGTGTTGAAGTGGATGCTGATTGGTGGAATGTTTGGGGAGATTTGCGTGGCATTTGATGAATGACAGGGCTTTCTGTGGGAGTGATGTGGGGTGTTTTTGCCTGGGGTTTGAAAAGAGTGCAGGGGGAAATGTGTCTTGAGAGGGTTTGAGAGACATGGGTGGGAGGGGGAGAAAGGAGTTCTGGAGTTGAGTGATTGGTAAGGGTTTGATTTGGCTTATGGGGAAAGTGTGGTGTTTCAGATGTTATATATAAATAATCTGCTGCTTTATATTAAACTTGATAAAGATTTGGCCTTCAGAATCCCTATCAATCTGAGAACTGAGTTTCAGGTAAGGTGTTTGTGGTGGCAGCATTGAAGATGGAAAGGTAAGTATCCTGTTGGGGATAAAAGTGGTATAAATCCTCATATGAACCTTGAGGGCATTTAGACTGACCCCACAATTGGCGTGTCACAAGGAGGATAGGAGGAAGTCCTTACGTGTGGCAGAGGGGGATCAGGGAAAAGCCTTCACACCAAGTGTTTGCAGTGAACACTGGAACGCTTCACATTTGGTGGGTAAAGTGTAAAGACCACCACATTTGGCCCACATTTTGGCTTCTTTCCACTAAAAATGATCATTCCTTCAAATTTAATTTATTGTTGCTTTCCAAAGATTTTGTTTTACAACTAAGTTGTTTTTTTTTTTTCTTGGCCAAACAATTCTCCTGTTCTTATTGCTCCAGTAGACACACAGCCTAATTCTTTGCTTGAGGGTGGGGGGAAAGCAACAATGGGGAAAGCTTATGTATAAAAGATCAGGGGCCTTTTAAACACAGGCATCACAAAAATCCACCCAAATAAATAAGTACCCCTATTAAACAACTGTTGAACCAGAGCTCATCCAGAGTAGCAAGTATCTCAGAAAGGCAATGATAGGCAAAGCATTTCCCTTAATCTGTCTCAGATCTGCAAATGGTGTTTTCAAACTAGCAATAAGAGACAGTAGAAATTCATGATATGCAAGGTTCACAATCAGGCAATGGCAATTAAAATGTTTGTGCTCTGCCTGTATACCCAATGAAAGTTGATTTCAGTTAACTTAGCCATGCATTTCTCTGTAAAACTAACCTGTTGTTCACATTAATTAAATTACATGATGTACACTCTTCTGTCTCCACACCCAAAAATAAGGGTTTGCGGAGGTAGGGGTTGGCATTTTGTTCAGCCTAGTTAAAGGGAAAACTTTCCAACCCTCAAATAGGGGGCATCCCTTATAACAGGGATTCAGAGTTTCAGACTTCCATTCCCAAAAGCCTCAGCCACCTTGGCCAATGATCAGGGATTCTGAGAGCTGAAGTCCAAAACACCTGGAAGACCAGTTTGGGAAACACTGCCTTATAATAAGGAACAATAAGGAATATCCTTTGTAGGGGCACCTGGCAACCCTGTGTGTACTTGTGCCTTCAAGTTACCTGTTGACGTATGGCAGCCTTATGAATTTCACAGGGTTTTCTTAGGCAAGGAATACTCAGAGGTGGTTCTGCCAGTTCCTTCCTCCGAAATACAGCATATTCAACAGCAGCTGGTATTTGTTGGTGGTCTCTCATCCAAGTCCTAACCAGGGCTGACCCTGCGTAGCTTCCAAGATCAGAAGGGATCTGGTGCCTTTAGGGCAGTGATTCTTAAACCTCTGATCCAGGAACCCCCCAGGGGTCTGCAATGTCCTCACAGGGGGCCTGCAAAGGCTTGGAGACTGCTTGACCCATCTCCTCCCTGCACTGGAGTGGCCCTATGACAGAATCCAAGGCAAAAGCTGCCTGGCTTGGCCTGTGCATTGCCACTCAGTCCACTCCAGCCACAAACTTGCAGGAAGAAGCAGAAGAAAAGTCTTCCCTTCCCCTCCAGTGCCTCTGAGGGAAGGTTGAATGGTGGTGTAGTTGTATTTTGTTGTTATTAGGGTTTTAAATCTTGAGGGGCCATGGCAACAAAAGATATTTAAAGATATTTCTGGTAAAGAAAAGGTTAAGAGCCATTGCTTTAGGGGATTTAGGCCTTCTACAAGCCTTTAATTCACATGGTGGTATGTGGAGAAACCCATCCCTGCCCATGCCATTTCTTCTGAGTCAGCCCCTCTCCAGCAGCTATCAGTGGTCTTGATGTCGACAGAGTGTGCCGTCCACAACTTGTTTTGTGGTCATCTGTGACGTCACCCATTGCTGTTGTCATAAGTCAGGAGAGCCTGTATGGTTTGCAGTCCCACCACATCCTTACAAAACAGTCAAGTCTCACCAACTGAGCAGGGCTTTACTTCTGAGTAAGGATGGCTAGGACCAGGGGAATCCACATGTCACAAATAATCCAGTTTGAAACTGGATTATTTGCTAAGGCTCCTTCCTATGGAATCCTGGGATTTGTAGTTTTACAAGGTCTTTAGCCTTCTCTGCCAAAGAGTGCTGGTGCCTCCTCAAACTACACAAATTAGGAGGAATATTTTGACAGTAAGAGCTGTTCGGCAGTGGAACACACTCCCTCAGAGCGTGGTGGGGTCTCCTTCCTTGGAGATCTTTAAACAGAGACTGAATGGCCATCTGTCGGGGATGCTTTGATCGTGATTTCCTGCATGGCAGGGGGTTGGACTGGATGGCCCTCGTGGTCTCTTCCAACTCTGCAATTCTATGATTCTATTTCTCTAGTGTGGCTGCCCCCTTGTGATTTCCCCACTTCAACACAGCATTATCAGCCTCCGCCTTTAAAATTCAGTTTGGCAGGGGGCGGGTCGGTGAACGCTTAGTCACGGAGGGGGCGAGGCTAGCTGAGAACCAAAGGCACGCCCCCGCTTCGATCCCGGGGCAGTCACGTGACGCGCTCTCGCGCCCGTGTCAGCTGATCTCTCCCCTGCGGAGCTGTAGCAGCGGCATCGTCTGGACCGATGGAGTTTCTTCTGGGCAACCCTTTCAGCTCTCCCGTCGGGCAGCGTATCGGTAAGCCCGCCAGGATCGGCCTCCTTTTCCGCCACCGCCAAACTCAGTGGCGTGTGTGTGTTTTAGCGGAGCTAGATTTACCTCAGGAAGGCTATCGGAGGTGGGGGGCGGAGTTTAGTAGTCCAGGAAGGCGGGGTTGGAGGCGTGGGAGCCAATGGGAATTCGCAGTTCGTTTGAGAGACAGCGGGAGGCTAGCCAATGGGGAAGGGCCGAAGCGGCGAGTGCCAGTTGGAAGCCCTTCGGAGCCAATCCTGGCGGGGGGAGGGGAGGGAGCGGTCTCGAGCCGCGGGGACCGTTGGCCTCTTTAAAGGCGCCGCGCCCTCTTTCGGGGGGGGGAGAGAAGCAGGCAGGGTGGGTCACGCCCCCTTCCCAAGCGGCTGCCGCTGCTGCCGCTGCTCCCGCAGGCTGTGCTTTCAAAGGGGGCTTCTGGAGGACCTGACGCCCGACAGCTGAGGAGGAGGAGAGCTGGTTCCCTTCAGTTGCTTCCTCAATGCGAAGAGGGTGGTAGCAGTTGAGGCGGGGAGGACGGAGCGCCTGTCGCAACCGGGCTGCTTCGCCTGCTAGGGAACCAGCTGCTGCTGGCTTGGGCTCTCTCCTGAAAAACGACTTTATAGGTGGAAAAAAGGTGTCGATGGTGTTCATTATTTATACTGCAAAATTATTTATTTATTAATTTATGTATACGCCGCTCTTCAGCCACAAGGCTGTCAGAGCGGCTTACAAACTGTTTTAAGCAATAGCAAGTTACACATCTACGCTGCAAGAAGCAGCTTCCAATGTGTCGTAGCCAATTGCCCCCCCCCACCAGGTACTCATTTTACCGACTTACGAAAGGATGGAAGGCTGAGTGAACCTTGGAGCTCTCTGGGATCGAACTTGCAACCTGGTGACTTGCAGTACTGGCATTTAGCAACCTGGTGAAATTACAAACTAAGACACACACACACACACATATATATATATATATATATAAACACCTACAATAACAAGGCATGGGAATACAAGCTTTCAAGCACATGGACATGACAAAATATATGTACAGTCGCAGTTTGTGGAGGGCCTCCCCCCTACCCTCCCAAATGTAGTGACTGGGCTTTAGAAGCCCTGTGGCCGCTTCTGGGGGGGGGGGGAGAGAAGCAGGCTGCAGGGGTGGGAGAGGTGGGGAGGGGGCCTTCCGAGGCCCCCTCGTCACCTAAGAGGCCAGGCGGGGGGTGGGAGAGGTGGCAAGGGGGCCTTGGGAGGGAGTGGGGAGGTGGGGGAAGCGACTATGTGGCCTCTGGAGGCCCCATGGTCACTTTGGCAGGGGAAGGGGAGGGCAGTCGTTATTCGTGGAATTTTTACATTCGCGGGGATCTGTGGAACCTAACCCCCGTGAATATGGAGGGACGACTGTACAGTTGTCCCTCCATGTCCACGGATTTGGTATCCACGGATTTAAGTATTCATGGTTTGAAAATATTCTTTAAAAAATAATAATCCAAAAAGCAAACCTTGATCTTGCCATCTTATATAAGGGACACCATTTTGCTATGCCATTGCATACAATGGGACTTGAGTATTTGCGGATTTTCATATCCATGCGTGTCCTAGAACCAAACCCCAGCAAATATGAAGAGACAACTGTACACATATCAAGTGTCCTTCTTAGATCATCATGACTACTCCAATCTGTTTTTCATGAGAGTGGTAAGAAAGTCCAAAGTAGAGTTGAATCATGCAAGTGAAGATGAGTAAAGTAGTTCACTATGAAAGTAGCTGAATCAGGTACAAAGAAGACAGTTTTTTCCATGTGCTTGAGAGTTCTTTATTTATAGCCTGCTTTCTTCCCAAGGCTGGGACCCAAAGCAGCTCAGAGTTTTTGTTTTGTTTTGTTGCCTAATCTTTCCCCCCCCCCAATAAATTTATTGAAACAGCAACAATAAAAGGGAGGAAAAGATGATTTGTTCATTCATATAAAAAATCATGAAAGCTTATGAAATGCCTTATTATTATTATTATTATTATTATAAAATAAGTAAGAGAAGCTGGAACGTGTCCAGAGGAGGGCGGCCAGGATGGTGTGTGGTCTGGAAGTCATGCCCTATGAGGAGCGGCTTAGGGGGCTGGACATGTTTAGTCTGGAGAAGAGGAGGTTAAGAAGTGACATGATAGCCATGTTTAAATATTTGAAGGGATGTCATGCTGGGGATGGAGCAGGTTTGTTTGTTGCTGCTCCAGAGACTAGGACATGGAGCAATGGGTTCAAACTACAGGAAAAGAGATTCCACCTAAACATTAGGAGGAACTTCCTGATAGTAAGAGCTGTTCGGAAGTAGAATACACTGCCTCGTAGTGTGGTGGAGTCTCCATCTTTGGAGGTGTTTAAACTGAGGCTGGATGGCCATCTGTCGGGAATGATTTAATTGTGTATTCCTGCATGGCAGGGGTTGGACTGGATGGCCCTTGTGGTCTCTTCCAGCTCTATGATTCTATGATTCTAATACAAGTATTGCTCCATTAACCCATTTTCCTCTTGTATGCGTTCTTTCCTATATAATTACAATTTCTTATACAAGACTTTTGACTGAATCTTCTGTTCCTTTTTTTAACTTCCATTTGTTACCTCAGCTAAGCAGGATAGCTTACATATTTTATTTACTTCAGTAAACAATTATGTCTATTTCTAAGTTTCTTCTACATATTGGTTTAAAATTCATTACAGTCTAATGATGTCCTCAGCTTTTACCCTTAAGCTTTACAGCTATTCTCTCTCTTTTTAAATGCTCTATTATAACAGTTCTCTTTTTGCTGCCCAAATGTTTGCCCAGTATTCCACCATAAGTGGCTCACAATTAAACCAGTTACATCATTAAAACAACATCAAAATATTTAAAAGAATAAAGTATACTTACAAGTATTGAAAACATTTAAAAGAAGATAAAAAGCTTTTAAAACCAGCCCAACCAAAACCACACAGCATCCCCCCCCCCCGCAGCCTGTTCTTTAAAAAGCCTGTGTGGATAAACAGGTTTTGGCCTGCCACCAGATGGACAACAAAGAGGGGGCCAATCTGGCCTCCCTGGGGAAGGAGTTCCAGAATCTAGGGGCAGCCACCAAAAAAGTGCTCTTACGTCCCGTCCGCATCAGCCATACTTGAGATGGTGGTGGAACTGAGAGAAGGGCCTCTCCTGATGATCTCAGAGCCCTGGACAGTTTATAGAGGGAGGTATAGGGCTTCATAGGTCATAAACAGCACTTTGAATTGTGCCCAGAAACAGACGCAGCCAAGTGAAGCTGTTTCAGTAGGGACATGGTATGATCTATATGACCCACCCCAGTTAACACTCTGGCTGCAGCTCTTTGGGCCAGCTGAAGTTTCTGAATACTCTTCAAAGGCAGCCCCACATAGAGCATGTTACAGTAGTTCAAGTGGGATAACAGGGAGGGGGCCTGTTGGTGGGCTCTCCATAGGCAGCTGGTTGGCCACCTTGTGAACAGAGTGCTGAACAGAATATCTGTGATCTTATGTTTTTAATTGCTAATAGAGGTTGTCAGGATCAGAAAGACCAGTCAAAAACTCAACAAGACGATCCTGGCCCTCTGAGAGGAAAAATACCTTTCCAGGTACAGGGGTCCAGAGTTGTTTTCGGGGGATAATAATAATATTTATTTCTTACCCACCTCTCCTTGTGGGTTGAGGTGGGGAACAACACATCAACACAAAATATAATATTAGTTAAAAGCCACATACTACTTAAAATCTAGCAATTTAAAAAACAGGTAAGACTAAGACATTTTAAAACAATCTGTACACAATTTAAAATTCACAATTTAAAATAATCTGGATAGGCCTGCCAGAATCTGATGGAATCTGAATGGATTTGGGGTCAGGACCAGCTCCAGGACAGGATTCTTGAGCAACGTATCCTCTTTTAGATTGTCACTGGTGGCAGCAACATTGGGCAGCTGGATCTTAACTGCCCTTTAAATATCCATAATGCTTCTGATACAGTGTTGCTCTTCAGGACACTGTGGGTAAACTCATCTCTTCTACTTGGTGCTGTTTAGTGCATCAGGCCAGAAAAGTTGGTATAGAAGTTAATATTACCCTTTGTTCTCACTGCATTTCATTTCCCTTAGGTCATGCTGTGTACAGTCTCCTTCCCTACATGTGTATACATATATACTTGTAACTGAAGATAACATTTTGTGCCTGTAGTCCATGAACACTTATGCCCTAACAAATTTGCTAGTCCTTAAAAGTGGGGAGGGCAACCGTCATGGGGTGCAATTTTTGCAACCAAAGTAGGTCTCCTTACCCCACTCCTGGCTGAACATTGCAATTCCACATGGCTTTTGGTTGACACTTAAGAGTTTTTGGGGTCTGGTCCTGGAATTTTGCAGAAGTGGCAGTTGACTTTTTGAGGCGTGTGTTTGTGTGTTTGCCTGAAAGAAACTGGGAGAGTGGGTGGACAAAAAAGGAGAGAGTGGGTGGACATTACCTATGCGTGGCAGGGGGTTGGACTGGATGGCCCTCGTGGTCTCTTCCAACTCTTCAATTCTGTGATTCTATGATTGCACTTTCCCCATTCCTAACTTTAGGTGATATAAGATTCTGTTGTTTTGCCGCAACAGACACAGATCTGACAGAAAAGCACTGCCAGTAAAGGCCCCAAGAGATTCCCATGGATACCATGTGCAGATATATATGCCCTGTGAAACCGTATAGGGCCACTTGATTCCTCGTGAAATCTGTTAATACACATAGGAGGAGGTGTGCTACTGGTGGCATGTCTTTAGAAGACAACTCAGAGCCATTCTTTATTGACCTGTCTTTGTGGTATTTTGGATAAAAGCATACCTTATGTATTGGCATGTTTCTGCAGAAGAAATCCTTACTCATTGCATCATGTCCCTGGTCCACTTTAAAGATTTACAGAAAGCTTTCCTTTCTGGCTTAACAAGTAATCTGTATAAAATTGGAAGAAAACAGGTTTGACAGTGTGGGTGTCAGTGTAATCCAACATACTATGTTCCAAGTTGTGGCTAGTTCTGAATGCACAAAAAATTGGGAAATAATAGAACTCTCTAATTTTTAATTCATATACAGTTGTCTCTTCTTATCCATGGATTTGGTATCCACGGATTTACATATTCACAGCTTGAAAATATCCTTTAAAAATAATAATCCAAAAAGCAAACTTTGATTTTGCCATCTTATATAAGGGACACCATTTTGCTATGCCATTGCATATAATGGGATTTGAGTATTCACAGATTTTGGTATCCACAGGGGTCCTGGAACCAAACCCAAAAGAATATGAAGAGACAACTGTATACCTCCTGGCAATTCAAGGTTAACTTAAAAAGCAGTGGAAACTATCAGTCTACATTCAAGAATCTAATGACCCACTGGTGACTCAGAATCAACAGCTGGGATCACAAGATTAAAAGACATTTGCTGGGAAGACATTAGAGCTACTACTTGGTTAAGTAAGTGCATTTGCCATTCAGAATAGACTTGGTGGGCTTCTTTAAAGCCTTTTATTATAGAATAGCCCTACCATGTTGATAGAATTTTACACAAAGGTTTTGGCATTGACTTCTTCAATTGGTAATCTCCCCCTGCATTTTTTTTTCTTCCTGCTTCTCCCATATTTTTTTTCTTATCAGAGAAGAATCTGTTAAGGAGGAAATTCTTTTTCACATTCCTTTTGATTGGTGACTCTTAAGGGGTGTCTTCCAGAAGCACTTTTCATCCCTTTAAAAGGGGGGCCCATATGGTCCATTAAGGCCTTAAATGCACCCCCATGGATACCTGGACACCCCCCTATGTTCCCTCCCCTAGAAGTCCTTGCTGAAGTTCACATGGGGAGTGAAGAGAAGCTTTCTACTCCTTCCCAACAATTCCTGAGCCAGCATCACATGTGGTCTTCAAGATCCAAAAAGATTGTGCAAACCTACTTAAATGGTGAATGACCTTGGTAGAGTGACTGATTAATGAATGATTCCTAACTTGAAAGTGGGGCCAGAATAGAATGAGATGATAGTTCTCTTCTCCTGGTAATATCCTAATTATTTCAGTCATTGATTATTATTTTACTGATTTGATGCACTGGGAATGTTCCTAGAAAATCACTAAGCCTATATGCTAAAATACATTAGAGCAAGCTTGACAAGACATATTCAACCTCAAGATTCACCAACAAGCAGCAGTTTGAACTTGTGACACAGTCAAGCTTTACATATAGAATTAAGAACCAGGATGTCTTTGAGTGTGTGGTCAGCCCAAGAATTTATTTTCAGGGCCATACTTGATCTCACAGATCTTTCGTGCAAAAGTCCATTCCTAGTCCCGTCCCACCCCCCAAGTTTTCTTCATCTCAGTAAACTTTGATTTAAAAAAACAAGTTAAATCACTGGAAAATCTTAAGTGTCTGCTGATCAACTGCAAATCATTTCAAGTTCTACTGTTGGATTCCAATCTCTGATGTACAAACAATGTAAACTCTAATTCAAAGCAGTTTATTCAGCTGTGACCATTATTACTGAAAATAGTTCCTGATGAGTAAAAATGAAGGCAATTAACTATAACATTGTAGTGTTTTAATACAAGTAATATGGTTTAAATACAAGCAATTTTGAAAGTTTTCTTTAAAGCGTTGCTTAATTTTCAAGTAAGGGACATACATTGTTTACAGCATATGTTGTTTATAGATATTAGTAAATACTAGTCCTTGGTGCACATAATGCTTATAGGTACTGGAAATCTTCACTGAAATCTTTCTGTTGCTTTTCTTTGGAATTTAAACAACTAAACATTTTAGTTTCAGAATGCATACCAGAATGCTTTGACATCTAAAATAACCTGACCAGCCTGTAAAACCTAATGCTTCAGAGTTATGTGACACACCCTGTAGGCAGATTAGCCCTCTTCAGAACTGAGTTTGAAGTTTGCCAGAGATGCTCTCACATAGCCAACTTGAAATGTTCAGTTTGCCAGTCACATTTATTCTCTAGTACTTCTTTTGATAACCTACAATTTGGAATGTTTGTTACCAAGTGAAATTTGGGCTGCTGTGCCTATTATCTGACTCACCCTTTCTGTGCAGAAGCCATGTTGATCTGGATTAGATTTCAGGAGGTGTGGATGGTTCTAATTACAGCTTCTGAAGCAGAGGCCAGCATCCAGACCTTTCATGTGACCAATGAATAGCCTTTGTGTTTCTGGGGGTGGGGGGAATAATCAAAAGAGTTAAATCCAGGATTTCCTTAAAAAAAAAAACCTGAAAAACTTACAAAACATTGTAACTCAAAATCATTCCATTGATTTATGAAAGTAAGGAATCTTATTTGAGAGACTGGCAAAGATTTAAATTCTAGCTCTAAGAAGCATCAGCCTAAAAAGATGTGCTTTAGTTTTCATGCAAATGTTTTTATTTTATATGATTAAACTATACACAATACAGAACACTTACCTGGCAGGGAAGATACCATGCTCTTTAAAACACTGTCATAGTGATACAGGTGGTGCTGTGGCATCAGCTAGAATCACGCTGGTAGTTCTTACTCTGAGTATCATGAATTCCTTCTAGGAAAGTAGGAGCAATCACTGAAGTAGTCTCCCTTTATCTTTGCTATCTCTGCCCCCCCCCCACCACCTTTCGTTTTCTTCAGTCAGGAGTGACAGTTTGTTATACACAATCAACAGGTTTATCAAAGTAATTATTTGTTTTTAGGTTCATTCCCAGTGGTCCATGCGCAATTCTCTCTCCCTTCTTTTTTAACCTGTTCATCCTACATCTAAAGGAAAAATGAGAGCCTTGAAATCATCCACTTTCTTTATCTCTGCTTGCATATCAGCATCTTTTTCATTAATGAATTTAGAGAGGCTCTATCAGACAGTAAAAACGCTTAAGCTAGACTGTCAGGTGATGCACTTCTTCCTCCTTCCCATGCCGCCATAACTGAATTCCAGTCAGGACCAACAGTACACGTACATGGTAAATTGAATTAGTAACTATAATACAATGAGGGCTTATGGGGTCTGGAAGACTTAAAGTTCTCTGTATTTCTTATTTCTGCTTCATAGTCAGTACAGTCGTTCCTCCACATTCGCAGGGGTTAGGGGCTCAAGACTCCCATGAATGTGGAAAAAAATGCAAATAAAAAGGCCTCCCCCCCGCCCGCCTGCAAACTCCCCACCCCCACCCTTCCAAAGTGGCGACGGGGCTTTTCGAGCCCCATCGCTGCTTTGGGAAGCACGGGGAGTGGCTAGAAAACTCCTGCACACCTGCCCCCCCTGCTGCCTGCCACACTTCCTGAAGCAGCTATGGGGCTCTTGAGCCAGGAGTGGCGGCGGGCAAGCGGGAGGTTGGCCAGCCACCCCCCACGCTTTCCGAAGTGAAGTCGGGGAGGGTGGCGGGTGGATGGGAAGGTTGGGAGGGGTGGAGGGAGGGTGGCCATGAGGCTTTTCAGCTACCCCCCCTCCCTCCCAAAGCCGCGACAAGGCTGGAAAAGCCCCACCGCCTTTTTGGGAAGGGTGGGGAGAGGAGCCAATTTAAACTGAGTGCTCCCTGAGCAAACCGCACGGCCAACTCATCGCTCTCCCGGGGCTTGGCTCTCCACCCCAAACAGAGCCAAGTCCCAGGAGAGCAATGAGTTGGGCGTGTGGTTTGCTCAGGGAGCACTCCGTTTAAATTGGCTCCTCTCCCTTGTGTGCGAGGGAGAGAAGCTGATTTAAATGGGGTGCTTGCTGAGCAAACTGTGAATAGTCGTAACTGCGAAAGTGAAAGCCGCGAATGTGGAGGGGCAACCGTACAAAACAAGAAAGCTAACATACTTCAGCATTCTCAGATTTGGCACCCTGTATGTGTTTGTCTACAACTTCTGTTATTCCCAGTATTCTCTTAGTGGAGAAGCAGTGGGTCTTGTAGTTGAACTTATCTAGAGGGCATCCTCCACCCCTTCCCCACATAGAGGGAGGTGTAACTGAGACAAGGGACAGAGGTTAGGGTAATTGCCATAAAAATCCAGGCAATATGTGTGTAGTAGGGGAACAGGGCTGGTCCTTCCAGTAAGCCAGCTGAAGCAACCACCTCAAGCAACAGATTCTAGGGGCTGCAGTGGCAATCACCTGGCCATTCCCCAAGCACCCTCTGGCCATTCCCTTCAGCTGCTTGGCTTGCACCCCCTAAACCATTTGCTATCCTTCGGTGTGGTGGAGGACCCTAAAACTCAATTGCTCATCTAGCTGGCATCAGTCCATGGAATGGAAGAGGGTGCCATTTTGTCCTTTTCCTCAAGAAACTGTAATCTGTTGCTTTTTGCAGCTGTTTTTTTTTTAATTCATTCTTTATTCTTCTATTGTGAGAGTTGAAGTTATGGTTTTATCCTTACTGTTATTTTTCTTGGCCTCTCCAGCAGAAGGGTGAGGTATAAATGTTTTAAATAACATAAACAGTGGTAGAACCTCCACCCCATCCCTTTAGTAAGCCTGCCAAAATTCAACTGAGAAGGCTTTTCCTGGCATTTATAGCACAGTGAAGGGAAAGGTTTAAAGTACAAGTTCTAAATAAATCTTGATAGCCTTTATGGTGCCACAAGACAGCTTTGTTACAACAGATGTTACAAAAGAAGGCAGTATCGCTGTTTGTCAGCTATCCCACCTTCAGTTCACCCTGTTTCCCGGAATGGATTGGAGAGTGTACCAACCATTCCACAGAACCTTACTTTGCTCCTGTGCAATGCCAGGTCGGTTAAGAATAAAACTCATATTATTTACGATCTACTCTTGGATGAGGATGCCGACCTGGCGTGCTTCACAGAAACCTGGCTGGGAGAGGATAGCGCTGTCACATGGGCGCAGGCCCTCCCAGCCGGGTATTCTGTCAGTGAGCGGGTGAGGGGAAGTGGGCGGGGGGGCGGAGTGGCTCTGGTTTATAAGAACAATCTGACCTTGACCAGGATACCTGTCCGAAACACAGTCCACTTTGAGTGTATGTACCTTAGCCTAAGGACCAGGGATAGTTTGGGGATTCTGCTAGTATACCGACCACCCCGTTGTCTAGCAGACTCCCTAACTGAGCTGACACAGCTGGTCTCAGAGTTGCTGTTGGAGTCGCCCAGACTTTTAGTTCTGGGCGACTTTAACATTCCACTCGAGACCAGCTTGACAAATCTGACTGGTGCAGCTCGGGAGTTCATGGAAACCATGACAAACATGGGCCTATCCCAATTGGTCATTGGGCCCACACATTGTCGATGCGGTCTTTAGTACGGAACAGGAATATCCGTGGGCAGCGGTTATTAAAACCGCCGCATTGTCATGGACGGATCATTTCCTGGTCAAGACTGAAATAAGAGTCTCTTCCCGCCCCACCGGGGGTGGTGGACCCATTAGAATGGTCCGCCCCCGAAGGCTAATGGAACCAATAGGATTCCAGAAAGCCTTGGAGGGTTTAATGGTTGGTAACGCCGGTGACCCTGTCGAAGCTTTGGTTAATACCTGGAACACCGATCTTACCAAGGCTATTGACACGATCGCTCCCAAGCGTCCTTTCCAACCCGCCTCTAACCGTAAGCCATGGTATACTTCAGAGCTTAGGAAAATGAAGCGGGTTGGACAACGACTAGAGCGCAACTGGCGGAAAACTCGACTCTTATCCGACAGGACTCGACATAGGAATTTTCTTCGGTCCTATCGAGAGGCAATACGTGCAGCGCAGAGATCCTTCTCCTCTGCACGTATTGCGTCTGCAGAGTCCCGTCCAGCAGAGCTGTTTAGGGTGGTAAGGGAGATGACGCAGGTTATACCTGCACAGAACCCATTGCTTAACCCAACAACAGCCTGCTGTGATGCATTTAACAACTACTTTGCAGATAAAATCTCTCGGATAAGAGCCGACTTAGATGCCAGCATTTTGACAGAAACAATTGACGAGGTGTCCAGCAACTCCGTTGATGTAAGTTTACTGAATCAATTTCAATCTGTGAGTACCGAGGACGTGGACAAGCTACTTGGTAGAGTGAGGAAGACGACCTGCCCTCTTGATCCTTGCCCTTCATGGCTGGCCATCCAGGGGGGGACTGCCTTGATGGTGTTCCTTAAGGACATCATCAATGCATCCCTCAGGGAAGGGTGTGTTCCATCTTGTTTAAAGGAAGCAGCGGTTAGGCCGCTCCTGAAAAAACCTTCTCTAGACCCCCTGGACATGAATAACTATAGGCCGGTTTCTATGTTACCATTCTTGAGCAAAGTGATCGAGAGGGCAGTTGCTCTTCAACTCCAAGTGGTCTTGGATGAAACTGATTATCTAGACCCATTTCAAACTGGCTTCAGGACGGGATTTGGAGTTGAGACTGCCATGGTTGCCTTGACCGATGATCTGCATCTAAGCATCGACAGGGGTAATGTGTCCCTGTTGGTGCTTCTGGACCTCTCAGCGGCTTTTGATACGATAGATCATGGCATTCTCCTGGATCGCCTGAGAGGGTTAGGAATTGGAGGCACTGCACTCCAGTGGTTCCGGTCCTTCCTCTCGGGCAGGTCCGGCTTGGGGACAGCTGCTCCAGCAGAAAGGAGCTTACTTGTGGTGTTCCACAGGGTGCCATCCTGTCCCCGATGCTGTTTAACATCTATATGAAGCCGCTGGGTGAGATTATTCGGGGTTATGGGGCTGGGTGTTATCAGTACGCTGATGACACCCAGATCTATTTCTCCTTGTCCCGATCATCGGCCTTGAATCCCAATGGCATCTCTCCTCTTAATGACTGTCTTAAAGCTGTAATGGGCTGGATGAGGAAAAACAGATTGAGATTAAATCCAGACAAAACGGAGGTGCTCAAGGTAGCGGCCCCGAAACCAGGAGTTGAGTTGCAACCTCCAGTCCTGGACGGGGTCACGCTCTCCGTTAAGGACTGTGTTCTCAGTCTGGGGGTGCTCCTTGATTCATCGCTTCAGATGACGAGTCAAGTGAATGCGACGGTCAGGAGCGCTTGTTATCAGCTTCGGCTGATACGCCAGCTGTGCCCTTTCCTGGAAGTAAGGGACCTTGAGACTGTGGTGCACGCGCTGGTAACCTCTCGTCTAGATTTCTGCAATGCGCTCTACATGGGGCTACCCTCGTGCTTGGTCCGGAAACTTCAGTTGGTACAAAATATGGCAGCTAGAGTGGTCTCAGGAACATCTCGGAGAGATCATATAACTCCAATACTAAAATCTCTCCACTGGCTGCCTATCAGTTTCCGGGTCCAGTATAAGGTGTTGGTTATTACCTTTAAAGCCCTAAATGGCTTGGGTCCAACTTATCTCCGGAACCGCCTCCTCCCATACAATCCTCCCCGCATACTCCGGTCCTCTGGGAGGAATCTGCTTCAGCCACAAAAATCTAGGCTGTCTGCAACCTCCCAGAGGGCCTTTTCAGTAATCGCCCCCAAATTGTGGAATGGCCTGCCGAATGAGATCCGTCAGCTGACGAGCTTGAGTAGCTTTAAAAAAGCACTAAAGACGGATCTCTTTCGGCAGGCCTTTCCTGATTAGATCCCAGCCTCAGGAACTCAGTCTCCTGGCTTTTTAAAAAATTATGTATATATTTGTTTTTAATGTGTTTTTTTAGCTAGAAGGTTTTAATCTTATTGTGTTTAATGTCTTTTTATGTGGGAGGGTGGTGGTGGGTGGTGTTTTTAGTCATTATTATAATGTTTTAATTGTTGGAAGCCGCCCCGATTGTTTTTAGCAGAGGGGCGGGGTATAAATAAATATTATTATTATTATTATTATTATTTGTTGTTTTTACTGCTTAAGAGGGCTGTGTGTATGTGTATGTAAAATACACAGGAACGCTCCCAGGAAAAATAAGAGACAACCCCATCTCTACTTCTGGGTGAAACATTGGCAGTCTGATTTTACTCCTTTGGCCACTTCACTACTGTGAGTTATGGATTCAGTTTCTCTCTGTTCCTCCTATCCCTTCAGCCTGTTGCTTTGTAGACTCCCAGCTGCCTCCATGTATCCATTTTTCCCTTTATGCACTTGAACTCCTTCTGCCTAGACTTATTTAGGCCAGCTGCCACCGGGGTTTGAGGCTGAGCTGATTATAGGGTGTAGGCATAGGGAACTGGTAATAACAGCTTGTTTATCACTCTGTCGTAAGTAACATCATAAGAAATACAGGAAGAGGTCCCTGGATGGGACACCACGAAAGGAAGACTGGATTTCCCCTCGCTCAGTGATGCTCTTTGTTCTGTATAGCAGGGGTGAGCAATCTGTACCTCTCTGGATTTTGTTAAACTATAACTCCCAGCATTACTCATCACTGGATATTCTGGCTAGGGCTGCAGGGAGTTGCCGTTCAGCAACATCTGGACAACTGTACAGTTCTCACTCCTACTATACAGGATTTCTTTCTTCTCATTCCTTCCTTGAATAACTTTCTGAAGTAGGGGTGGGGAGCTCTAGGTATTCTGGATTTCCATTCCCATCTGCCTCCCCCAGCATGGCCAATAATGTTGAGGGCCAAAGATTCGAAGCCCTGTTTTTTAAGTACTGTATCTGGTGTATAAGACAACTGGGCGTATAAGACAACCCCCAATTTTTAAGTTAAAGTATATGGTTTGGGATATACTCGCTGTATAAGACTCTCCCCCACCACCTGCCCTCCCCAAAGCCCCATCTCGGACTCGGGAAGGACGGGAGCTGGCTAGGAAGCTTCCTAGCCACCTCGGAGGTTTGGCTGGCTAGGTGGGGGAGAGCATTCCCAGCCAAAAAGAGAGGTCCCCAAGAATCTGTACTGGGACCAGTGCATTCAGTTTAACCCATTCATTAATAATCAGGACTTCAACATTACCAGCAATATCTTTAGGGTGCTTTAAATAAAAAGGGACAGTGAAGACCTCTAAGAAGTCTCTCCAGACCGGTATATTGAGTATTAAAATGTTGTGCTTTCATCTTCATCTATAGCTAGTTAATATTTATTCAATTGCATGCATTATGTTTACCCACCCATACCCCCCCCCACAACTGCACAAAGCAAAAGCTGATCTTCTGGTGATAAAGTAGTAGACATGTTATTTCACAATAATTCAAATCTGAAACCAGGTTTTCTTCTGGGTTACTGGTATATACTTTATACCACAGTTGTTTTGCAGTTGTGAACTGCAGTGGATCTAGGTAATGCAGCGATCTTCTTCGTGGTCTCTGTGAATCACACAGTTGGGTTTTATTCCTGCACCTGCACAGTGCATACAGAACCTTCTAGTATCGCTAGGCAGAATGTGCATAGATACATTTTTGGCAGTAACTTCGCCCACACTAACGGTGTATAAGACGACCCCTGACTTTTGAGGGTATTTTGGGGGGTTCAAGAGTCATCATACACCGGAATATATGGTAGGTATCCATTTTAGCTAGAACTAGAGATAATCCGATATGTTTAGATCCCTGCAATACCTCGAAAAATCTGAGGTGACCCTGCACAGTCTGTCTCATGGAAGAGTCCACAATGGGCAAGATCCACATAGAAACAAAATACTTGTTTCCCTTCTTCCTTTTCTTAATACATACCTCTGATAATGATCCTCTGTGGCAGGTTAGACTTCCAGCTGCTGGGAGTGAAAGAATAAGAATGAAAGGACCAGCTCATCTAGCTCTGTGATCAGCCGAATGTTCCTCATAACTAACAAACTGTGTTAATGGAGATTGTCATTCCCCATTTTTTGTCTTTACAATATGGCCTCTGAACATGGAGATTCTACTAGCTGCCAGCCATGACAGCTGTCTGTCACTTACCTGGAGTGTCTTATTAATACAGTTCTCCACCCAACACAGTTACTATTTCCCTTCCTTCTCTCACTCTCTCTCAGGTGCTGCACTGCAAAGAAATTCCTTACACTGCCCAAGGATGTGTGTGTGGGCAGTGGCAAGAGAGAGCTATAATTGGGTTATCTGGTTGACTGTAGCACTTATTACAACACAGAGTTTCTGTAGCTATCTAGAGCTTTTTGGCTAATGGCTTCAGAAATAGTTTAAGGAGGGAGTTGTTAGCCCTCCAGATGCTGTTAAACTGAAGATCCCAACAGTCCTCACCATTGGCTATGCTAAATAGGTCTCATGAGAGTAGCAGTTCAGCAATAGCACCTGGAGGGCCACACAATTCCCATTCACGGTTTACTTTAAGCTACCACCATCTGGCTGCTGTATGATGGAGGGGACCTAGTCTCCTAACCAAAGGTGCATCAGCTTTTAACTGTGGTCCATGCAGCTGCATAGACCACTGATGTCACAGCTTCCCAAGCTGCCAGTTCTTCTAACAATGCAATGACTGTTTTTAGGTCCACTGTTTGAATGAAGCATAATATTCTCAGACAGGAGGTATATATTTGGAATCTTGCTACTTTCTTCCAGTCTTAGCCCCAACATTTGTAGCTTATTCTTTTATGCTTCAAAAGCAAAACTAGGGATCATCTTGGTTATTATATTGTTGTGTTTCCTTTTCACTTCCAGAGAAAGCTACCGATGGCTCCCTGCAGAGTGAAGACTGGACCCTCAACATGGAGATCTGTGACATAATTAATGAGACAGAAGAAGGGTGAGGAAGTAGTTAAAAATGATGAGCGACATTACCCATCTCTTAGGGTGTGTTCATTGTTTCACATGCCCCAGCCTACCCTGCTGTGCATGAGACTTCCAAAATGCTTGCAGCCACACCCTGTTTGGGAAAAGTTCTTTGTGTATAGGGAGGCAGTGAATGTTGTTAGGCTTAAAAGCCAAAGCCTGGGTCCCTTGACACTTTCAGGGAGAATATTGCTAGAATGTGCTACTGGAAACCTATTTTTTTATACTGACAGCTGCCAAAGACACCATTAGCCATAATTCTTTGTGAGGAGAGGGAGAAAATCAATCTGATCCCTTTTCCCTGTTGTTTTTTTTTTTAATTTAAGATCTCTTATTCTTTTTTTCACAAAAGGTAGCTTACTGGGGTGTATTCCTTCTTTATAACCCCCCCCCTTTTTTTTTCTCTCTCTCTCCATTTTCTTCTTTCTGTCGGTCTCTCCATTCTTTCTTCCTGGGAGTGACTGGAGACCTCAAGAATTTCAGCTGGTTTTTCAATGTTCAGATTTTATTCATTTTCAGCTGGGAGTTGGCTCTCAGGCATACTTATAGTACAATAAAATCAGAGAGTGTATTGAGGAGAAAAATATGGATTTTCCAACTTCATTCCTGCCTTTTACTCTTTCCCCATCTGTTCTGTGCCTAGATAACATACTCTAGACAAACTAGTGTAGAGACTATCAGAAATCTGATGAATGCCAAACCAGCCATGCTGGACCCTATAAATAACTGCTAGTGGGTTTGTTGGTGGCCTCAGTAAGGGCAGGAACAGCATGTAATTGGAGTGGTGGAATGCAAAGCAGTAGTTTTGTGTTGCTGCAACTGTCTCCCTACACAGAAACTGAGGGAAGCTGTCTACTACTTTTCATTCTTGCAAACTCTGCAGCCTTGTCCTCCACTTCTGATGACTGTGTCTGATCTCTGTCTTCCTAGGTCATACATCTTCCAAGCATGTTCCCCACATAGCCTAGCATCACTTCCCCCTCCCACAAAGAACACCCCTCAGTATTCCTTTCTTGGCCCCAGACATTCCATCATTGCTCAAGTCACTATTTTACTTGTTACGGGAGATGATAACTAACATTCTGCCTTACCGGTGAGCTTAGAGACTTACTCAGTATATGCCAACCTAAAGTTTATTGTCAGGATAAAAGAAGTGCATCTGATTAAATGATCTGGTCTACAAAAGCACATCATAATAAATGTCTTAGTCTTTAAGGTGCTGCAAGACTCTTTCTTGTTGTTGAAATAAATATTATAAAGCATTTGGCATGCTGGAAAGGTCAGATTTTTGTTATGCTGAGTACTTGTATTCAGGTCCTGATGCAGGTATGAAGGCATCCTTAGGAAAATGCCATCCGCTGTTCACTGCCCCCCTACACACACACACGCCAGTGGGTTCTTAGTGGTCTTGTCAGGCAACAGCAGTAGTCATGATACATTGTCAAACAGTCTCCAGCCACATGTAAAATTCATGGCCTCATGGCAAGTCTGTATCAATCTCTCATTATCCTGGCTCTGGTTCTCACCCTCTTTCCTGAAGTATATTTCATTCTGCGTTTTCTCCCTTTCTTTGGTTATCTAAGAAGTATGTAAAGTATTTTTTAAATAAAATAATGTCCTGGCCATCCTACTTTCTTAATTCTACATCTTCCTTATCATGCCAACAGGTAGCAGGTATATTGTTCCTCCTGGAAAGATACGAGTGGAACTCTGAAGTCAATTTGCTGTGTGGGAGGGTTTAAGAATTTTTTTTCTTTGTGGGTAGACTTGATGTATTCTGCTCTATAGCTGTATAATAGCTGTCCAATTTTAGCATGCTGTGAATATAAACCTTTCCTCTCACTTCATCCATCTAATACCACACTATTTGATCTGGCATAATTAAGATGGATTCATTAAAAAATAGATTTTTTTCTGCAAATGTTCAGCTTATCTATGTTTCTATTTGTGTTTGCCTTGCTTATTGAACTAGTTGTTCTTGATGATACCTATTCTTCTGTCTCTAGTTGTAAGCCAGCTTGAGTCCCAAACCGGGGAAAAGGCAGGATAGTAATAAGAATAATTTAAGCATATTAAGATGGTAGGGAGAAAGTTGCTGCTACTGGTATTGTGAGGAAGAGTTAGCTGTGCTCACTTGGCTTGCTGGTAGTTGTATGACCCCAAGTGTCTGAGGAATGAAGCCAACTGAGTATTATTTCCTGGCAAATAGCACCTATACATTATGTCTCTGTTACATTGTGGTTGCTCTTTTAATCTTGCTTCTCTTGCTCTTTAGGCCCAAAGATGCCTTCCGAGCCATAAAGAAAAGGATTGTAGGGAACAAAAACTTCCATGAGGTGATGCTGGCTTTGACAGTGAGTATGATGCCCTTTTTCTTAATAAGGCAAAGCCATTGCTCCCTCTGCACTGACCCACCCTTTATTTCTTAGCATCTGGTTGCTTGTGGGAGGTGGGCAGGCTGTCATAATAGAACTGCATTGACTTCAGTAGCTAAGTAAACTACTGGAGTACTGAACACTTCAGTAGCCAGAACATTCTAGAAGCTGTCTGCCTCTCAGAGGTATGTCTGGAAAACTGGTGTGATCACTGAACTGGAATGTTAAGTCTTGGATTCAGTAGTGGGAAAGCAGTAAATAATGCACCAAATATGCCATAAATGTTTGGTTGAAATGAAAGTAAGTGAAAATGACGTGCATAGCAAAACATCAATTTTGTTGACCAGATTTAATAGACCCATATCCTTGTGCTTGCCTACTGGGTCGTTTGCATTAGAAATACCAATATACCCAGTTGGGTTAGGTAATGAGTGTATGTTGCTAAATTGTTATTTTTATCCTGGGATCAGGGAAGAGGAAGGAAGGGAGTAGGGGATGCTTAAAGCACCAATATCTTGTCTGCTCTTTAGGTCCTTGAAACATGTGTCAAAAACTGTGGCCACCGCTTCCATGTACTGGTTGCTAGCCAGGATTTTGTAGAAGGTGTGCTGGTGCGAACCATCCTTCCAAAGAACAATCCTCCCACAATTGTGCATGACAAGGTGCTGACTCTTATACAGGTAAGTACAGGAGGGGAGCTGCACAAGGAAACACAGCTGTGCGAAATCCTTTGTTTTTCTTCATTGGCAAGTAGTTAGTTGAGCAGAAAGGAGCAAAGAAATCAAATTTAAATTCAAGTGTCGCAGGATGCCATTTTGTATATTAAGATCTCTACAAATGTATTTGTCCTCAAAGGGATGCCAGCATAGCTTCCAGTGATGAGTTCAGAGAAAACAGACTCTTTGTCTAAACTTGGGCTATGCTACTGTTGTCATTCTGTGCCATTCATTGTTCTGTGCGAAAGAAACAGTCCAGGTTTTAAATGTATATTGATCTTTAAAATTATCTGCATTGGCACATATATTTGCACCCAGTACTTTTTTACCTTTTCACAAGTGTACCACATATAGTAAAAAGTCCCTTCTTTTTGTTCACATTTCCAACATATATTTGAAGTTCCCTTCTACATCCTGAACAATTTCTCAGGGTTTTCTAGGGTTTCTCAACAAGATTTAGTCCAAAAGCTTTGCCATTGCCTTCCTCTAAAGCTGAGAGAATGTGACTTGCCCAAAGTGACCTAGTGGGTTTCCACAGGTGAGCTTGGATTCAAACCTTGGTCTCTTGGATTTCTAATCCAACACTCAAACCATTATACCATGTTGGCTCTCTGGACTATGGCGTACACCCATGTTATTTTCGGGGTTGTGTATACTCCCAAGTCAGTTAAACAAAACAACAAAAACTAAAACTCTGGTCAATCTAAACCTTCTCCCAAGGAAAGTTGAATTCTTATACATTTGAAAGTTATATAATGCTATACAAATTAGCTCTGCTTACAGAATAAGTCTCTCATTTTCCACCATGTGCTCTGCTGTGTTTGATATTGTGCATAGTTTTAGGTGTTAATAATGGAGAAGGGCAAGACGTTAGGCATGGCACTAAAGTCCTCCTTTCAGCTTCTGAAAATCTTATTTAGCCATCCTTTTAGCTCTTCAGGTTTCAGTTGGGATAGTTTACACGTAAGGGCTAGGCATGTATCTTTAAAATAAAATAAAATTTTTCAGAAAACAAATTTTTCCTCTGATTTCACATTTGATATAGAATCATGAAATACAGACACTCCTCATTTTTCATGCAAACTAAAAAAAAAAAAAAAGCATTATGATAAAGTAAAGTGGCATTTTCCTCGCTGTCTTCCAGTCCTGGGCTGATGCCTTCCGTAGTACTCCAGATCTGACAGGAGTAGTAGCTGTTTATGAGGACCTGAGAAGAAAAGGCCTGGAGTTTCCCATGACTGATCTAGATATGCTATCACCCATCCATACACCACAGAGGGTGAGGTTAACCTTTTTCCATCACAAGAATCTGTTTGAAGTCAGTGACTATTGAAAAGGTGTAATAGAAAATGTGAAGAGTACTCCTTTGGCAGGACTCACTGTTTTTGGTTGTTTTATTGTAAAGTGCCATGTACATTGATGGCGCTTTATAAATAAAGGATGATGATGATGATGAGCCCAGGGGGAAGAGTCAGTAATTAAGATAAAGTATGAAAAATATAAATGTTCCCAGCATGTTCAACAATGATCTAAATGTGGTTGTTGCATTCAAAGATGATAGACTTTTTTTTCTGTAATATTTGATAATATATTGCAGGATTTGGAATCCTTGAAAGGATTTAGGATGTATAATACTAATTAAAATTACGGCCAGTAACTTAAGGTGTCATTCTGTTAGCACAAATAATGTGCTAATGGACATATATCTCCTGAGTATATGCAAAAGGGGTAATCCAATGTTGTTTCCTTTTGCAGAACCGGTTGTATACCTGGTTACACACCCAGTTGCACCAGTAGTTATGCATTCAGTTGTTGTGACTAGGGACCACAAACACAAGCGCACTGTTACTAACAGAACTAGAAAAGCCAGCAGAACTCTGCTAACACACTGGATTTTTTCCTTTGCTGATGTTACATTGGATTTAGGCCAATGTATGTATTAATTTCTTATTTTTTTAAATTCCAATCCAAACTGATATTACTTAAGAGAAATAGATAAGCTCTTTGCAGAAAGGTTTATTGATGTTAATATGGAGAAGGAAAAGTGCTTGAGTTAGCAAATCAATATGGATTAAAACATCCCTTAAAAAGCATTGAAAGTCTGTTCAGAATACATGAAAGTGATTGTGTACTTCATGTTGAACTTATTAGTAAGAGGAACAGAAAGGAAGCAAAAAATGGCAGATGAGGGCAACATTTAAGAAGAGAAAGAGAGAATCTAGATAGAACACTCCTGGATGGAACCTTGAGTTGGAATAAGTACAGATTTCCTTTGCCTTTTTAAAAAATCCTGTTATTGAAATCACTTTTTCTCATTCCGTGGATTCCTCTCTTAGACTGTCTATACCCCAGAATCTTCATCAGGCATGGCTTCACCACCAGCAGATTCCCCACAAGTAATAGAGTCTATCCTGCACCCTGTGTCCCTACCAGGAACTCCAGGAATCGCCACTGATGCTCCCATCACACCTACAGCAGATCAGGTAAGAGCAACATGAGCCTAGTGGTTATGTTGCAACATATTTTGCCTGAAATGTTCTGTGAGCCATTCATTCCCTCACATGTAATTGGAAATGTCTCATTGATGGCAACACTAGTTCTTTCCAAATGGCAAGTTCCAGAGTTGTCCCTGATACCCCCACCCCCCAAAAAAGTTTCTGCAGGAACAGAGATCTCATTTGCCTTAAACTGCTGAGACCTGGAGTGGCCATACAGGCTGGGGAATTCTGGGAACTCTAGTGTAAAAAGTGATTTTTCAAGCTCTAGGTGGACCCTGGTTTGTTCTACTTCTGCATCCAGTGTGCTCTTTGAGAACCTGTCACTGCAAAGACCAGTTAGTACACTGATGGCTGCTGAATGTGCAGTGAAGAGGCAGAGAGACGCACTTCTAATATCAGAGCATCTATAAGATGCATAGGAAAACCCATATCTCCCCTCATTATTTAGCTGAAGGCAAGTCAGCTTGTTCTGTCTCTGTACCTGTCAGAGACTTGGAATGCCCATCAGGCACAGAAGTAAGCCCTCATCTCACCCTTTACATTCAGAAGCTGGAGATTAGAAGCAGAGATTTATGATTCTACCCTTTCACTGTACAAACAGAACCAAATCAAATTTCAGGCTTCAGCCATAGTTTTGCAGTCATCCCCTCTCTCTCTCTCTCTCTCTCTTTTTTTTTTTTCAGTTCTACAAATTGAGATAGGCTTGGGCTCATATGACTTGCCAGAGTTTGTCTACCCCCTGTATCTGTATCACCATACATACCACACCCTGAACACATCCAGTCTCATCTGATTTCAGGAGATCTTACAGCATTTATGTTAAGTGCCACAAGATTAGAAATAATCAAATTATGGAAAACATTAGATGATCTCTCAATACCAATGTGGCTAAATAGAATATGGTTTGTAGCTCTTTCAGTAAAGTTAACCTACAAAGTGAGAGTAGCAAGAGGGGAAATGAAATCACTTGGAAGCCTTTTATTGCATACACCACTCGTGTTAATGCTGGACTTAAACCACCTTGGGTCAAGCTCTCTTTTTGAAAAATGTTTATTAAAGGTTAAAATTAATTAAGATTAAATTTAATATGTAAGCAACATGTAATTATTTGGAAGACAATTCACATCTATGTTGATTGACAGGGGTTAAGTTTATTAATTCAAGATTTGAGCATTGGAGGGTGGAAGGGAGAGACAGAGGGAGCAGTCTGTCATAAACGATGGTACTTATCTAGGTTGAAAGGAAATCTTTTATGTATTATGATCATCTTTGTTATTATTAGTACTTTAAGAATTTAAAATAAAAGATTTTAAAAACTGATTTCAGAAACTAAGCAAAGTCAGGCCTGGTTAGAACTTGAATGGGAGACCACAAGGAAATCCCAGGGATCTCCTTGCAAGGCTAGGAAAAGAATCCTACTTGAAACCCTCAATAGATACTATTAGTGAGAGTCCACAAGCCTGTGTTCAATGCTCTGGTAATATAAGGCAGCTTCCTGTGTCTTTATATTTCCCAAACCCCGTGATGAGGGAGAATTTCAAACTCAGATTGGTATGTGGTTGTTGTGTGCCTGCAAGTCATTTCTGACTTATGGCGACCCTAAGGCGCCCATGGGATTTTCTTAGCAAGATTTGTTCATAGTGGGGTTGCCTTTCTTCTGAGGCTGAGAGTGTGTGACTTGCCCAAGGTCACCTAGTGGGTTTCCACAGCCAAGCAAGGATTTGAACCCTGGTCTCCAGAGTTGTACTTCAATGCTCAAACCATTACACCACGTTGGCTCTAGATTGTTAGGTAGGTCAGTGAGTCACCTTGGGTCCCACTTTGGGAGAAAGGTTGCATGTACTATAAATTAAATAATAAACAAATAAATAAATATTACCTCTTTATTTCAGAAGTGTGGATGAGGTTGAAAGAGTGCCATGTCTAAGGCCGCTTATATAAAGTCATATGGGTGATCAGGTTTGAAGTGATGACCTCCTGCCTCACTCTTTTAGCCACTGTGCTATACTGGCTGCTGTATCAGTTTGGACTAGGACTAGGGAGAACTGGGTTTAAATTTCTACTCAGCCATGAAATTCTTTTGGCTAAATTTCCAATTGCCCATTCAACTATGTAGACTAAATTTATCTCAACACATTTTATTTATTGTATATGATTTGGCTTCAAATGCAGCAGTATGTTGTGTTGGGTTCCTCTAAAGTGGAGAAACCCAACAAGAAGCCTGAACCTTATTATCAGGAGGCAGGACATAGTTCAAATCATATTGATAATTTAGAAGCCCATAAGATGAGAAAGGGGAATCCCAGAAATCCCCACTCAGCCAAATACTATAAAGAGAAAGACAGTGAGCATGTGCTTTGCTTCTATAAGAACACTTCTAATTAAAGAATTATACATAGCAGAATGGGGAAAGGAGCCTGTCTGAAATCCTGGAAAAAGTAGACTATGCTGAGCTAGATGGAGCAGTGGTCTCAGAATATGTAAACCAGCATTATGTGCCCTTCTTTGATACTGGGAAGCCCAGCTGGACCATGTGTGTATTTCTGCTTTCAGATTGGGAAACTACGCAGTGAGCTAGAAGTAGTGAATGGAAATGTGAAAGTGATGTCTGAGATGCTAACTGAGCTCGTGCCAGGACAAGCTGAACCCTCTGACCTTGAGTTGCTCCAGGTAAGGAAGTGGTTGAAACAAAAGACTTCTATTTCTCCTGTGTACAGAAGCAGGACTTAATTTGATTCAGCCCAATAACAACAGACTTGGGCTTAGTTTACCCAACAAAATACAACCTTTCATATCTGTGTCTTGCCTATTAGGAATGGATTTTTAGCCCCAGCTGCTTATTAGCTGTCACTTCTTAACATTGCTCTGGGTCTCACAATGTACATTCTCTTGACATGAGTAGGAACTGAACCGGACGTGTAAAGCGATGCAGCAGCGTGTGTTGGAACTGATCCCTCGTATCCTCAATGAACAGCTAACGGAGGAGCTGCTCATTGTCAATGACAATCTCAACAACATTTTCCTACGCCATGAACGGTATTCCTAAATCCCTTTCCCCTTCTCCTGCTCTTTCCCTCTCCCTCTCCCAGGCAGAGCAACCCACCACATACCTCTGAAGTTCATCTCTCTCTTTCTCGTAGGTTCGAACGACTTCGATCTGGACAGCCTACTAAAGTAGGTTGAGCATTCCTTTCTTTTGAAGCATGCTAACAAAGTTTTGTTGTTCCTATTGCTTAGCAGAATATAGTAGAATGGTCAGATGCTAGAAAAAACACTTCTGGACTATTAATGTGGTAGATTCATATATTTGGTATTGTGCTTCAAGATGGTCATTCTATTACATGAGGAGAGAGGGAAACATGGCCTGTACACTACATGCAGCCCCCACACTCCACCTTTGTATTCCCCAAAGCCTCTTAGCAGTTCCCCAATTTTGTGAGAAGGTGAAATTTGGGGGCCAGAATATGTCGGCTCCCCCACCATCCATCCCCCCATCTACCCAGAATACCCTTTTTCCAGGAGGACAAAAAAAAAAACATTTTTAGCCATCTCCCAGCCAGAATGGTGACTGAAAATCATTCAGCATCATTTTGAGTTGTCTGAACAGCATTGGGAGGTGCAGCCCACAAAAGGGATTTATCAAGTTGGTAAATTGGCCCCATACTCAGTTCCCTACCTGGTTGATAAGGGGTTGAGTTGTCAGGGTGAGTCACATATTCTTTTGGTCAATAGTGGTACATTGGGGGCATCTTAACTTAAGATGGATTTATTCCAAGGCTGGTTATTGAACGTGTGACAAAACTTAAGTCTTTTGGCTTCTCATACTGTATCCTTTTGGCAAAAAAAAAGTGATATTAAAGCCTACAGACATTTCTGCAACTCTTAAACCTGTTTGCAACTCTGTGTATGAGTGTTTACTATCAGATATAAATGGTTGGAGTGCGTATTGTTCTTTGTGTTGTTAAAGTCAAGGTGAAGGCCAGAGGAAATTACTATGGTGGAACTCCATTGACTTTATAGTGCAGTGGTGGGCATCTGTGCAAGGCTAAGGACCAGAAATGCCATGGTTATTGAAAACAGCACGTAAACTTTCTCTTTAAAGCAGGAAAACACTGCAGAAAATGCCAGCAATTTAATTGACATGGGATCTAGTGCTACATCAGCAGAAAAAGAGCCAGAAGCCACCAACATGCTCTCATCTCAGTTTGCAGGAATGAGTGAGTAACCTAACTGTGGCCCTGTGCTATGCAGTTCCTTGTCTCCCTAACCCCATGATTCTGGCCACCAGCCTATTTGTCTCCAGTCTCTGTATCTTTCCACATGTTTACTTGTTTTTTTAAAAAATCCAAAATTCTGTGACTATAAAGCAATAGAATTAGTCTTGTAGAACTAGCAAATACCTGTGAATTTCTGAATATCATTAACTATTGATTGCAAAGTAAGTCTGTGTGCATGTGTTTTGGCACAGCTGTTTATACCAGTATCCTCACATAAGATGAGGCTAAGAGATAACTCCTGCTGTTAGCAAACTTTCAGAACAGCCTCTTGCTATATCATGGTGTTAACTGAATGTATACAGGTTGGCAGAGAAACTTGGCACTTACTTATTGAATATTGTTGTTGTGTGCCTTCAAGTCATGTCTGACTTACGCTGACCCTAAAGCAAACTTGTCATAGAGTTTTCTTGGCAGAATTTGTTCAGAGGAGGTTTGCTCTTGCCTTTCTCTGAGGCTGGGAGAGCGTGACTTGCTCAGGGTCGCCCAGTGGGTTTCCATGGCCGAGCAGGAATTTGACTACTGGTCTCCCAGTGTTCTAGTCCAAAGCTCAAACCACTACACCACACTGGCTCTCATTTATTGTATATGCCAACAAAGAATTCTCACCTTGAACTCCTTCAAATAAACACCCTAGAATTAGGAAACATTTATTCAAATGTCCCTCTGTATATGTATTATGTATTGTCAGTAAACAAGTAACATGTGCTGTGTGTGATCTGAGATGTCCTGGAATTGTTTGTTATAGCAATTATATTTTGTGTACTCTTTTTGGTACAGTTATTTAAAAATGTGTTGGATATCATCTTGTTTCTGTCTCTTATGCCTTGCAGATCTGGGTTCAGGTAGTGTCAGCGCTGGCCTGCAATCCCTTAACAATTCTGGCAAACTGGAGGAAGAGTTTGATATGTTTGCACTAACCCGTGGCAGCTCCTTAGCTGAGCAACGCAAAGAGTGAGTGGCAGCACCTGCTATGATTATTTACATAAAATGACACATGTTACAGAGCTTTGAAGGCTTGTATGATGTATTTTATGCTTTTTTTAGTTGGCCCAATGAAGGTATTGCTTTTTTTGTGGATTTTGGACTTTGTTGTATTTTGCTGTATGGCCAACACTGCTATCCCTGAATATGCTTCCTAGAGATGAATGGTTTCCATTTCCATGTGTTTCCAGTAGAATTTTATTTTTCAAATTGTTTTGATTCAGCTTGCTTGTGTCCAGTTTGTCTGGGTAGGGAAAAGCCCACATGTGTATCATTACTTTTCTGTTGCCTTCTATTTGCCTTTTGTGAAATAGATTGAAGTACAGCAGCTGTTCAGGCCACGTTTGATATCCTAGTTCAGGGTCGTCTTTGGTGATGGAATTCTAGACTTCAGGAGCAGATTGTCTGTTCTTTAACCAGAGACTCTGATCTTTCAGAAGACATGGTGTTGTTATTGTTTATTCCCTTCACACACACACACACACACACACACACACACACACACGTGCATGGTCACACTCATATACATATAGATGGTAGCAGTGATCCGTCATTAGTACATACTTTCTCCTTCATTACTTGTTTTATTTGGCTTGTTCTTATTCTCTAATGGCCTGCCGAAATTGTAGCAACAGTGGGGTGGATAATTTATTTTTTTTAATAGCATGCCCCAAATGGAGTGCAGAGCTGTGTGTCAATGCTCCAGAGAATGCTGGGGAGTCTAAATGTAACCCCCAATGCAGAATAATGTTCAGCGTCATCTGTTCAGTTTTTCATGCTGGTAACCTGAACATGGAGGTGTGCCTCTCATGTCATAGCTAAAAACATTGCAATGTTTCACTGTGGCAAGCTAGCATGGGATTTTCAAGATTTTTGGAGTGTGGTATTTCCTTTTGAAAACAAATCTGATAAACACAAGATGCTGCCATGCCTATTTGGATATAGCCATTTATGTTTGGCTGGGAAGGATTTTTCCTACAAAGAAGGAACTTGTTTTGCCTTGCAGTGTTGTTTACTCCTTGGGTCATATGCCTTGTTTGCGCCTGCTGTCCCAGTTACAGTAATTTTAGATGTTGTGAGAGTTGCTAGACAGGCTGAGAGCATAAGCTGTCAGCCTTGGTATAAGGATGGGCCAAAAGTTTAGAAAGCCAAAACTTCCTATCTCCTTACTATCTTTGCTGCTGCCATCTATGTTTCATGGTAACAACAGCTGTTATTGTTATTATTACTAAAATAGTTATATCCTGCCTTACAGCACAAGATTTCAGGATGACATGCAATAACATCAACTTGACTAATGTAAAATTATTTAGTTAACATATATAAAATATTCCTCCAGTGATCCCAAGGTGGCATACATGGCTCTCCTCCACCCCTCTTTATCCTCATAAAAATGATGAGGCAGGTCAGACTGAGGGAGTGAATAATGAAAGTTATCCATTGAAATTCATGGTTCATTGGAGACTTGAGATTACATCTCCCAGTCTACTGTCTAACTACTGTCAGTAGCACTGCTGTTTATGGTGGATATAGTTGTTGCTCTCAGAAGCTCCTGCACTTCCTGTTACGTCTTGCATTATGTCATACAATCACACACAGAGGATGATTGTAGTGGGAGATGGTGGCTGCCAAGAGGAGGGGACTGTCAAGTTTTTCCCTCCTCAGAAACCTCTCCCTGTCATGATGTAGCATTCTATAGTACATCCTCTCTGAGGAAAAGTAGTGGCTGATGGCTACCTAAGGGGGCACTGCTGATGCCGCCTAAGTTTTATCACTCCCCTCATTTCATTTGCCCATAGCCCCGAAAAATTGCCAAACACACATAGGGCAGAAAGGATGAGAGGCCTGTTCCAGCTCATTCTACCAGGAAGTCTTGGTTCTAAATCTAAAATATAGGGGTGATTTTAAAAAAACACTTGTTCTAGCTTGCAGGATGGCTCTTTTTAAAATTACTATGAGAAGTATGGAAGTCAAATGCAAAGCACTGTTAGTCTGTAGAGGATCTTGTCTTGACCTTGTACTTGGCTAATTTTCTGGTTCCTCTCAGCTCTGTGGTTTGACTTTGGTTCACCCCTGTTGATACTGAAAACAGATGTTTGTTATGGGCCATGTGCAGTGATGATTGAGCATAAACACCATCACCACCTCTCCACACACACAAACACTTAGCAAATAAGGCTAGGTGCCAGCACGCTCCTAGATGTGATTGGCACAGTTCTCATTGCTTCTGGAGGCTTTATAATGCTTGACTCAGAGACTGCTTTCTCAAACAGCCTGGCTGATTCACTCTCTGAAGGGACTCCAGATGCTCTGTACACATACCAGACTTCAGGAAGGGTGCTCTCAGCAAGTTGTTTGCTGTAAATTTGGACATGGAATAGACTAGATGTGTATAGAGTAATAGCCAGAAGCTGCTGATCTTGTGCTGAAACTCAACCTCTGGCCAATGTCTCCCACCCTGGAGGGCTACAGAGGAACTGGGCAGCGTATCTTCTTCAGCACAACCTGATCCTCCTGTGACCGAGGTGGGTGGAGTGTGATCTTTCCACTAAAGAAGCACCTTCTATTTATTCCTCGTTCTCTCACTGGACTAGCTGCCTTCTACTTCAGCTTTCTTGCCAGCTTGGGACTGCCTGTTCTACAGCTCCCCACACATTGGTCTGCCTTTCTTTTTCCTGAGGCTTTGCTGTCTTTGTTGGCAACCACAGGACCTGGACTGGTCTGTCTTCCCAGAACCCCATGAACATCTGCGCGCAGAATTTCTGGCAACAGCTCAAACCCTTCCTGCCATTCTGCCTCATCAGCGGCATGGTGGCAGCACTCTTCTTCATCATTGATGCCATCGTGCACAGCGGGCCCTTCACTGACAAGCACTTCTTTGAAAAGTTTGAACAAAAGTGGCCCAATCCCCTTGCTCTGAGAGGGAACAGTTCCCAGTGACCATGAGAGGGGCAGAGAAATGTCCTGGGGGAAATCACTGCTGGCACATCATCACCGCAAGGAATTTTGGTCTACCTATGTAAGAAATAATCTGCATCAGTGGAGGGTGAGGGCAGTGTGGTGGTGTCCATTCTAAAGTGAGACATGGAGCCATTGGTGCCAGGGAGTTTACAAACATGTGAGACAGTTTCTCTGAGATTATATTTGGAGGCAAAAGTATTTTTGTGTTTGTGCATGCCCTGGTTAATCAGGAAAAATTCTCTTTATCCAAGAACAACTGCAACTCATATAATAAGTGTCTCCTGGGTGAAAGAAATGTGAAAGTGTGCAGAATGTGCATTAGCATTGAGTGCTTAAGTAGAACAGAACAAAGGTAAATACAGGACTATGTGTATGATATACATGTAGTTCTGCAGCAGTATAGATGTATTATTGAATTTAGTTGTATGAGAATTACGGCTTTCATTTCTGGGGGTGAAAGTTTCTAGTGTTAAATCAATGGACGGTGCTTACATAAATTCACAAAATGCCCTTCTCTCTTTTTTCAGTTTGGTCCTATTGTCCGTTTTCCCATATGCATATTTACTTATTCCCTAAAGATGTGAATATATATGTTTATGACTTAAGAGAGAATGCAAGCTGCCGTAATCTTCAACAGACTCTCTACTTGGATGTGCTCTCTTTAATCTGGTTCCATCTTTCAGGATGAAGTATGAAGATCCTCTAGCCACGAAAGGACTAGCTGGAGCCTTGGATGCCAGGCAGCAGAATACAGGAGCGGTGAGTAGCTGTCTATAGAGGTCTTTTGTGAGACCCAACTATAACAAACCACCCAAGGCATTCTTTGTAGATCCATATAGATCAGCCTTCCTCAGCTTTGTGCCCTCCAGTTGAATTAGACTTTTGTTACACACAAAGGCAGTAAGAGTGAGAAGTAATATCTGCATCAACGTTTCAGGCAGTTCATTAAGAATTCAGTACATAATGAGAAATAGAGTAACTTTTTAAAACTATTCTCAGCAAGTACTGAAATGTAAAACACTTGTAGACTAAAAGTAGTTCAATTCAATAATATTTTGGAATTACAATATACATTAGTAAACAAGAATAACTTTAGCAGCTGTTATAAAAGTATAGAATGTAAAGCCATAAAAGCCTACAGCCAAATAATGGTCAGCAAATTACAAAAATACAATGCAGTATCAAAGTAACCCTCCCAGCCACCCATAGATAAACCCTTATTCTTTTTAGTGGATCCATCCAGAGACTATAGACAATTCTGTTTCAGTATTAAATATGTCATCATCTTCAGGTTGGGCTGACTTTATGATGCCAGACGCATCAGATAGAATTCATCTAAATTGTGACTTGGTTTGGAAGGCTAGCAGGCTACTTTTACTCAATGCATAGGAAAAAGATCTGGTTCTGTGTCTCATATCTTTATGTCTCTAGAGGCAATGCAACCCAGTCTTTTGTGGTCTTTGGCCACAAGCTGAGGTTGGGATTCTCTCAAGGGAAAAGGGAAATGCCTACTATCTTTTATTTGTAGAGGAGGGCCAGTCTCCTTGCTAGTGCCTGAACATGGAAGTTGCTTGCCTGCCCTCCCACCCTGTCTCACACCTTCCAATTTTCAAAGCAAACTTTTTCTTAACTAGCTGGAGCCAGGTGCATCTGTTGATGGAGCCCCCATTGCAGACTGGATGTTGCGCCAAGGAATGGTGAGAATGTGTCTCTACTGGGGGAAAAGGAAGTCAAGATTAGGGGCTACTAAGCAAGGGTGTGGAACTGATGGAACAGTGTATGGGGACAAACACCAGACAAAATGGTATGACTGGGCTGGAAGCCAGGAAAACTATTTCAATAAGGTCCATGGATGAGAGAAATGTTAGTACAGTGAAAACATTCAAGGAAATGCATTTAAGAATTTTATCCCCATCAACTTACTGTAGGGTTGCACAGTTGTAGATGTTGCTGGACTTTCATGTCCCATCAACCACAGTCAGGATAGCCAGTGGGGTGTGATAACAGATCCAGGCCAGCAACATTTGGAGGGGCATAGCTTGCCTACCTTTGCTTGCCTTGGTGTGATAAAAAAAAAGTGGTCTCTGAATAGAGCACATTCTTGCTGCTTCAGCTCACACTAGCATTGTACCACTATCTAGGGATTGCACAAACGTGGTGTGCACTAGAGAGTATACCTGCTTTTCCAAATAAGGAAGATCACCAGTGGGCTGAAGGAGGGTCAGCAGCACATGGCCAGGAGAGGTTTTTGTACCCCAGGAGAGAGTTTAACTCTTAACTGTCATATATTTTTCCATATTTTTGTCCACTAAACATTTCCCTCTAGGTGTCTGCCCCTTCTGAAAACTCTCTGCACAACTCCCAATAAATGCTAGCTTGGACTGAATGTATCCTAGCAACATGAGTAACACCAAGCTGCCTGTCATTCTGATGTTCCCAGTCCAATATATACACTTGAATCAGTTGAGGAAATGATCTGACACCCACACAAACACATCAATTGAGATGCCTTGTCTAAGGTGTCCCCACCCACTGTTTCAGCTGGCTTGTATAAGTAAGCCTCTCTCCCTTCTGTTCAAGAAAGCTCTTCTCAGGATAAATGAAATCTTGGCACAATCCTAAATTATGCCTCTTGTCCCCAAATCCCACTTATTACAATAGCCAGTTTGATGAGGAAAGAGAGAAGAGCTTTACTTTGATAGAGGAAAGAGAGTGATCTAGGAATAGCTCTGGATACTGGCTTTAAAGAATCTTTTCTTGGGCAAGATGAATTCTGTTGCTTTGGGTTGCTCTCTTCCTTTTCACCACTTTGGTACCAAAGGATCCACAAATTCAACTGCACTATCAAGAATCTATTTGCTTTTACATCTGTTTAACCTTTGGGAATAATTGATGGTCCTTCATTTTGACTTTTAAAAAAAAATCATATGCACTTCAAATCTTGAAGTGTCCAGAAACTTTAAAAAAAATTGCTTTGGGCATGATATATTTGGCTATCTGAACTAGGATTTGGGTCAGCTTCTTATGCTTTAAACCAGGGTTTGGGAGAGGTACTTATCCACTTGTTGCAAAAGGGAGAGATCTCATGTTTGAACATTCTTACTATGGAGATAAAGTTCACTTTCTCAAACTCAAGTGGTTGGAGTTTTGGAGGGGTCAGAAGTTAGCGTTTCTTCACCTTATGTCTACCCCTTCTTCAGTTCCCTGGCATTACAGTGCAGTGTGCATCTGTTTCAGACAGAGATCAGATATCTTAGGGTTAGCACAGTTATTTCCTAAAACACCAGAGTGTGTCTGCATAGCCTAGTTTCCATTATTTGTAAGCTTATACAGATTGCTTTCCTGGATCAAGTCCAGGTCCATCAAGTCACAAACCAACAAATTCTGATTCCAGCAGCAGCCAGCTATCTCAAATAACACACAAGCATAGCACAAAGGTGGTGGTCATTTGTTGCTGTTTATGTTAAGCATGGTCTCTCTTGCGTGAGTCTGTCTAAGCATCTGGAGGGAGGCATGCTGAAGACTGATGGATTATTCAGGTGCTCAGTATTATGCAAAAAAATAAAGGATTCCCTGAAACAACATCTCAGGCTTGGCCAAATTGATCACCAACAATGGTCCGCCCTGGCCTCACATCAGGAGGCATGGAGACGCACTATCCACAATGCTGCAGACTTATTTGAGAACTCACGCTGAACAAGTCTGGAAAAGAAACGACAATGCAGAAAGAATCACAACCCGGAAACATCACCCAAGGAGACCTTCTGCTGTGCTTTCTGCAACCGGACTTGCTTATCTTGGATTGGCCTTTTCAGTCATCAGTGAGCTTGCAGAAAGCGTGGGATGAGTCCTTCCTGAATCTTTGTTTGCGAAGAAAACCAGAGAGAGAGAGAGAGAGACAGAGAGAGAGCGCATAATAATGTAAAAATAGGAGAAACCTGTATAGTTGTATAGTAAATTATATATAAGTATATAAACTTGTATAGCAATTTAAATAAATTAAATTAAATTAAGTAAATTAAATTCCATTTAAGTACATTAGTCTATAAATGTGGAGGGCAGATCCTTCAGACCAGTCCAGCAGTCCTAGATTTGCCACAGACTACAAGATGTTTCACCAACCAGAGATGGAAACATAGCCGTTTTCTTACATGAGAGTGTAAAGGAAAAGGGTCTAAATAACGCTGGACTTTTACACCTTTTGTGAATTTCACTCAGAGTAAAAGATACCCATAAAAGAACATGAAAGGCTAGAGAGAATGGATGAAGAAGACCTAACAGGTCTGACACATCAGTGCCAAGGTAACCCTATTTGACTGATAATTGTCTGCCTAAGTGGGCAGAGAAGATATACAGTTGTCCCTTCATATTCGCTGGGGTTTGGTTCCAGGACCCCCTGTGGATACCAAAATCTGTGAATACTCAAATGCCATTATATGCAGTGGCACAGCAAAATGGTGTCCATTATGTAAGATGGCAAAATCAAGGTTTGCTTTTTGGATTATTACTTTTTAAAGAATATTTTCAAGCCATGAATACTTCAATCCATGGATACCAGATCCATGGATATGGAGGGACAACTGTAAAATGATATTGACATCAGGAAATCAAGGCAAAGTGTAGTGAACAGAGGCACTTTTCTTTGTTGTTAGAATGTGGTCCAACGTGTGTGAATGCTACTTTGTAAAAAAGTAGAAGTTTCTCTTTCTTCAAGGAAAAGAAAGTTTGCAGAATACGATGGTGTATCCTGAAGTGTCCAGAAACTTTTTTAAAAATTGGTTTGGACATCTCATGATTTTTATATTAGTATCATGATTTGCTGTCTGATATTTGGCTATCTGAAATCCAGTACACCTTGTGATAGGCAGTTGGTTGCAATTCTCAAAAATGTCATGGTGCATTTTAAAAAAATATTCCCTGCACAAAAATCAAACTTGCATGCTTATAATATACATGATCCTTCCCCTCCTTCCACACTGTTATTGAAATCTAAAAGTCAATGAACGCCTTCCAGTGCACAATCTATACCCAATGTAGATCATAAAGATCAACAGCTTTGCATCTTTCAGGGTCACTTTTGAAAATTCCTCTTAATTGTGACTTCAGAAATATGTAAAGGAATGTGGGGACATTCAAAGTCGGCTCTTTGGAAAGCAGACACAAGTCAGAGAAGTGAAATTTACAATGACTAATGATTCCTAATTGATGTTGACATCACTTAAGCTTGTAAAAGTTACTTTTTTGGTCTACATTGCCTAAAATACCCCAGCCAACAGAGTTGTGGGAATTCTTCCCCAAAAAGTAACATTGCCAGGTTATGCTTCAAAGGAAGACTGTATTAGGGATGGGTCCTGAGAGTGATATTGATTGAAAAACATGCCTTTGGAAAAGGCTCTCAGTTAAATGGATGATACAGAAAAAAGAGTATTTTTATAAGGATAGGTTTTTTTCTTGTTTTTTCTTGTTTTTATTGTCTTCAAGTTTTGTTCTGATTCACCTACACATTCCCTTGGCCATTGTCTTGATCTTGTTCTTATTATGTTCTATCTCTTGCTTTTCAATTACTGAATTTCCTTTGTCTGATCATCACCTTGTTTCTTTTGCACTTGTTAGTAATCCACCTCCTCACTTCTTTTGAGAGCTTCATTCTGTTAATTCTGACACCTTTTCTAAAGTATTGCTCTCTTCTCTGTCTTCCTTAAATTCTGTTGGTTCCTTGTATTCAGCTGTTTCTTAACTCAACTTCTACTCTTGACAGTTTTGCCCCTTTGGCAACACATATGGTCCACCAATCCTCAGTATTGGCTTACGCCTTTTATTCAGTATCTTGGTTCCTGCTCTTGCACAGCTGAACGTTTGTGGAGGAAGATTAGGGAGTGGGCAAACTCCCATTTATTCTGTAAAGGAAGCATGGAGTTGTGGCTTTATTTTTGACTCTTTGTCTTTTGTTCCTCATGTTGTGGTTGTAGCAAAGTCATGTCATTTTTTTCTTTATAACATTACCAAAATTAGACCTTTTCTTTCTGCTTCCTCCTCTAAGACCTTAGTTTGTGCTTTAGTAATTTCCTGCCTTGATTATTGAAGTTTTCTTTTGACTGGTCTTTCATTATCTCACCTTAGTCCTCTGTTTTCCATTCAACATTCTGCTTGCTAAGGTTATCTTTTTAGCCTGTCATTTTGATCATGTGACCCCACTTTTGATATTTCTTCATTGGTTACCCATTCCTTCTAGGATTCAATATAAACTGCTTGTTTTAACATTCAAACCCCTACACAATCTAGCTCCCCCACCCGAATCTTTCAGCCCTTATTTCTTTTTACCAGCCTACTTGAGATCTGCATTCTAGGAATTCTAGGCTTCTCATCCAACCAAGGGTTTCCTCTTCCTTGGCTCAGCTGCATCCTTTCTCATTTGCTGCCCCATACTCTTGGAATTCCCTCCCTGAACATTTACGGACTGCTCCTTCCCTCGTTTTTAAATCTCAATTGAAAATGTTTTAGTTTTCCAAAGTTTTGGAATTTTAATTTGATGTTGTTTTATAAATTAGCACAATTTGATTACATGTATTGATCAGTTTGCTTTATATTATATTGTATTTTTGGCATTTTATCTGGATAATTTGTTCTGCAATTATATATTTTATTATTCATTCCTTCCCTCTGTATGTGTATACATATATATTTTAGACAGTACGCCTTCGGCAGGACTCAGTGTTTTTGGTGGTTTTATTACAAAGTGTCATGTACATTAAGGGTGCTAAATAGATGATGATGATGATGATGATTTTCATGCTTCTCCCTATCATTCTCTACCTTGTCCCTTTTTCCTTCCTTGTCAGATTCCTGTCCCCCAGGCTTCCCTCATGGGGGATATTGAGCAGTGGCTCTCCACTGATGTGGTAAGTAATAGAGCTGAAGCATGTGCATCACTATGTACTTTCTATCAGATACATTGGAGAAAGAGAAATAGCTCAGTAGTAAAGCACATATTTTTTCTTCTTGGTCTCTGTGCCTCACACAAATGGGTTTTGCACCTGCTCAGAAACTTCTAGAGCTGAGTAGCTTGGTAGGAACCCCCAACTCCTCCTGCCTACTGTGCATGTCTCAGCCCACCAAGCTAATGTCCCTTGTCTGAAACCCTGGAAAGCTGTTGCCAGTCCATGTACCTGGAGTGAGAATCTTGTGGCCTAAGGGCTATATGTGATCCTAACGGTAGTATACAGCCACCTAGGTTTTACCATCCTCCTGAAAGCCCCTGGACAACCCCCCCCCACAAAAAAAAACACCCATTGTTAAATGGGGGAGGTTGAGCAGAAGGCTTACTTTTTAAAAAGCCCAGCAGTCTCCACCCACCAAGTCTACCCCCCCCCCAAAAAAAATTGCCACTGAACCAACAAATCACCTGGTTGTGATTTTGGGGCAGTTTTATGAGCTTTTGTTTGAAATTCCATGATTCCCACACTGCCTTTTCTCCGCTCTCTTCTTAGGGAAATGAGGCAGTGGATCCAAAGGGTGTCACCAGTGAAGGTAAGTTACTTTCAAACTATGTTCCCTGTCCTGAAGGGCTGCTCGCCCACTCATTCATGTGGACATAGGGAGTTCATCTACTGTGACCATGTCTGCAGATGTATAAAATCATCCTGTATGAATGAGGAATGCATGAAAATGGATTCTGCAATTTCAGTTTTTTATAAGATGATTGTCATATCACAGATTGTTCCCTTGTCTATCCATGCAGAAATGCTCTGCATGAAAAAGCTATGTGTGTCATTGATTCCCCACTAATGGTATAAACTATACATTTTCCTAAGTATCTGAAATTAATGTGGCCCTTTAATGTGGTTGCCACAAAATATGAAGTACTCTTCAGGATTCTTCTGGCTCTGATTAGATTCATGAACAATCCTCTGCATGTTCTCTCTTGCCAGAGTTTGACAAGTTCCTGGAAGAGCGAGCAAAGGTGGCCGACCAGCTACCCACACTTCCCAGTCCCTCCACTGTGGTTCCTCCTCCTTCTACCAACTCTGGACCTCACCAGAAGAAGGACAAGGAAGAGGATGCCATGTTTGCTTTATGAGCCCTATTGTGGACTGGTGTGCTGTGGTTGCAAGAGGACCTGTGTGCTGCACTAACTCCCCCTTCTTGGGTGGGGGTTGGAAGAAGCAAGAGGGGAGTGGGTAGGGGAAGAGATGTTCCCTCTTTCCTTACTTCCTGCCTCCTTTTCTAGGCTGCTTTGGGATTAGATTAATCATTGCTGCATTCAGGGGACATGAGAGAAACAAGTGCTGGGAGGGGGTTGCAAAGCTGCCAAATGTGTTGCCAGATGAGTTGATGGATTTGGCATTTCTCCTGTGTGGTTTAGGCAAACCAAATTTGTTCTCCGTTATTCCATTTTTCCTTTTCCAGTGAAGAGACTGCAAAAGCCATGCTGAAAATTGGTAGTGGGGTTTGAAGTTTCTTACTAGTCTCACAAGTGGCTGCACTGAATTTTAAACACTGCACAGCTCTCTTCCCCTACAGCTTTCCATATCATGCCTTCTCCTAACAGAAACTGGAATTATGGGTGCAGTTTGCAGTGGCAAGAGAGTGCTGTTGGAAGTAGGGCAGTAACACCAAGCAGCCCACTCTTACATCCCTTCCTTTTGTGCAAGCACTTCTTTGTGAATCCTGCCTGCAGGCCATGCAAGTACCAATCCAGGTACCAGTCTTCTGGAGCATAGAGGAAAGGGGCGTAAGGTGGTACCAAATTCTTCCAAGGCTGGCCTCTTCCTAGTCTGCAAAGCTGGAACATCCCAGAGACAAGATTCCATCCTCAGAAAGAATTCATAATATTCATTGATCATGACTTCTCTTGTCCCCACCATAACCTTTGCCCTGAGTGCTCCTCCCAGTAACCTCTCCTCCTTTACCGTGGAGGCTGAATTATTTGTGCATTAGCAGTGAACACCTGAGGAAGTGGCATTTACTGTATTAAAGATCAGCGGGTGAAGAAAGGGTTGGAGTGAAATGCTGAATTATTCCATGTAACAGGGAGACCTGCCTTTTATATTCCATATTAAAAACAACAACTTCGACTTCAGAAGAGGCTTTGTTTTCTGTGAAGTTTGGGTTCTACTTGATAGAATGAAATACAATGTGGTGAGGTGAGGAAGGGCATGGGGAAACCAGGCTTCTGAATGAAAGGCTCTTAGGATCATGCTATAGGGTAGGGATACCTCTGTAACAGACATCTTTCTGGGTGAGTACAGGCATAGAGTGAAAATTAATTCTCTTGCTTTGAATGAACACCAGCTGGTTATAGCTTTCCATATACAATGTCAGGGAGGAAGAAATGTTTCCCCACCAAAGATGTTGGAATGCAACTCCCATTATCCCTCACCATTGGCCAATTGCCTGTATTGTCTAGGGCTAGCTGGGAGTTGCAGTCCAGCAAATTCTGGAAGGCCAAATATTCCCCTTCCCCATATTAGCCCCAGACAGCCCAAGGTGGATGGCAAGGAAATAGGAGATAAATACTTGGAGAAAGCTGTGGAAGTTAAGAAGATATGGATGCATTTGAATAATTGCTTTGATTGCAAAATTCAATATTTTTCTTTCTCTTCCTCCTTTTCTTTCGGTCCCTGGTGGGAAAGCATAGGTTAGTATGAATGCAAAGTTTGACACCCGAGAAATTACTTCTGAAACTGACTAAGCCTACGGTCATAATAATAATAATAATTATTATTATTATTATTATTTCTATCCCGCCCCTCTGCAACGCAATCGGGGCGGCTTACAATATAAAAACTCCATACCCTAGCCCGCCCACCCCTTAAAATAATATTAAATTAGAAAAGATTAAAAACATACAATAATTTAAAAAATATTAAATTAGAAAAGATTAAAAACATACAATATTTTTTTTAAAATTCCAATAGCAGCTCAAAGGGAAAGGACAGCCGAGTCTTCGGGCCAGGTCTACGGTCTTGTGTGTTGAACTTTTTGTTTAGCCAGCTGGATTTTTGTAAAATCCTTAATTCCTAGCTATACACTTGCTTACACTTGAATTAGCATGTGTAAAGAAGTTAAAACTGATTTAATTCTAAAAAAGATTGTTGCCATGAGTTTTCATGAGTGGATAAGGGAGAGGAACGTACAGAGATGGTCCTCTGATTATTAGAAAACTTTACCCGATCAAATCAACTCCTTTATTTCTATAGTAAGTTAAAAGGAGCCTTCAGTAGTTCTAACCTGGCTCCCTTTCCCATGTTGCTCCAGTTTAAAAAAAAAAACATAATAGTAGAAACTCCATAGAAGGAGGATGTGGTGCTTTGACATCAGTGCCACCCCCAGCATACAGAAAGGAAGTAACAGTACCTGTGTTACCCAGGTCGTATAGGACACACGTTACTATTCAGCAACCTAGAAGACTTCCAAGCTCAACTTAGCAAATACAGTAAGACTTTAAGAATTTAGTTAGGACTTTGGTTTCCTGGTGCTCCAAGCAGTATGGCCAATGGTGAGGGATTCTGGGAGCTGGAGTGCAAAATCTGGCTGACCACAGTGTTACCTGCCCTGATACATGCACCCCCACTCTTCCAATAATTCATCAATTGGCTATATTGCATAAATTGGCTTATTAGCACTCCACGTGGTTTGATAGACAGGGATTCCTAAATATAAGAACTCAAGGTTTGCTCAGAAAGCCTCAGGAAGTAATGAGCCCAAATTTCTACAAGTCATGCCCTGGTAGTAATTAAATGGACCCCCACTTGAACTGATGAGTTAGGGAGGAAATGGGATAATTCTGGATGAAGTGAGTCATTCACTAATTCAATCAAGGTAGCTGGACATTCATTGCCTTGCAAAACTGATTTTTCCTTGCACCTTTCCTAAAACAATAGTTGCCTGAGACCCATCAGTTCTGATGTTTCAGCCATTAGTGATCATTAACACGTTCGGAGAATCTATTGTTTAACCCTGGGAAACTCCAGCAGACATTGTATTCCACTCGTAACACCCCTTCAGAGGGAATATCAAATATAAATATCACCCCAAAACACCACCAAAGTGTGCTTAATTTTCCAGAGTCCATCACTGTTGGTTTGCTGGGTAACCCAGCGTATCTTCTCTGCATGAATCTCTGTTCATCAGACAGATATAGTCTAGCCCATCATCCCAAACTCTATTTCTCTATCCCAATACTTTCTACTTTCTTCAATAGCCTTGTGTGAATGCTTGAAGCCTGAGCATACGTATGTGTGCGTTCCCCTGATTATTTTCCAATAAAAACCATTTTTATTTTATTTCCTGGCTGTGAGTCTCATCAGTGAGTACCGGTATGCATAGGTCAAAAGTTCCTGTAGTTACCTGACCTCTCACTGCCATATTGAGCTAATTAAAACTCCCCATATTAACATCTGGACACACGTGGGGTTCCCATGACCCCCCTGTAATTTGAGTGACAACAGGTTGAAAACCACTCATCGAAAGGAGTGTAAGAGAAGGTATTAAGTATGTTCTTCACCTGTGCCAACACACTGCTCTCCTCATGACTCCTATGCTATTTTGGCTATTCTGCCTATGTATAATTAGAGTACTTAATTAAACTCCTTGCCCCCAAGTTTTCCTGCCTAAAGGTAGCTTTATCTATAGCATAGAAAAGTTAGTTTTGGGATTACATTTCCCAGAATCCATAAGGCAGATTAGCTGGAGTAGTCTGGAAGTTATAATCCAAGCTCTGGTTGTATCAGTTAGGTTGGTTCATGTGCTACCATGAGCTAGAAAGTGAAAGTGTACCGTAAGTGTGTTCAGATAAACAAAACTAACAGGAAAAAATAGAGCTAATAAAGTAGGGAGGGAAAATGCCCATAACAAGGGTAGGTAGAAGTAGTCTTGATGGTATCTGCCACAATCATTTGTTGAAAGGACTAGATATTATAGTGGATAGATAGTGCAGCTAGTTCAGAAATATTAAACCAATTAAAAATTAAATATAGCAAATCCATTGAAGCTTATTTGAATGAGAAGGAAAAGCTACATTGTTTAGCACAAAAGATGCGATGAGAGCCACTGAAGCAGCATACGGTCGTATTTCCACAGAGCAGGTGCAAAAACAATGGACCCAAATAGCTGGAGGTAAAACCACATTTCCCAATACCATAATCTGCCTGTGTGCATGCTGAGAAAATACAAATCCACCCGCCCTGCACACCAACAGAAGCACTATGCAAAAGACAAAGTACAGGCCAGTGCCTGGAAAGAAGGAATTGCAAGGAAGGTAACTACCTGCTACTAGGCATGTTTTGAGTAATAAGGACGTAAACAAGTGACATTTCAAAAGCAACACAAGATACATTAAGTAAGTAAGATACTTTAAGTTATTTTATTGCTATAATAAGCAGTGAGTTCTATAGTTTCTAGAGCCATTTTTAAAGGCGTTTTGACAATATTTTCTTTCCCTTTTTTGACTTATGCTAATAGCACTAATGGGAAAGTAATGAGCAGGTCAACAGAATATGCAAAAAGTTACTTTTCCGTAAATTTAATAAGTAATAGGAACAAATGATGTTAAAATTCATTTTCCAAGCTCTGGTCTGCATATACACAATGCCCTAAAAAAAGTGATGACTTTTTTGTCTCAGTAGGCCTTTGAGAAATGATTGCTCAATGGAGAAAGGGCCTTCATGTGCTATATTGCCTCTCTCTCTCTTTCTACACACACACACACACACACACACACACATATATATATATATATATTGAATGAGCATACTTCCAATCGATTTCAGTACTATTGATAGTTTTATTATATTTTAACTTTTTTATATATGATTCATCTGTTTTAACTTTTGCAAGCCACCTTGCGTCCCAGGGCTGAGGAAAAAGTGGGACATAAATATGATGTTATTATTTCCATCTCCACAAGAAGCAGTACTTTTGTAAAGTTAACTATTCTTGCCCAGTCCAGACCAGTCACTTCCAAATACTTTTGGATTGCAACAGGGATAGCTTATAGGAACACACAGTGAGAAAAGCCATTTTCCCTCCAACTACAGTGTGAATATATGCCTAAACTCAGAGGAAACAGGCATCCATGGGTGATGGCAGATGATGTCATAGATGATGATAATAATAATAATAATAATAATAATATAAAATAATAATAATAGATGAAGAAGTAGTCGTCATCATCCAGGGCTTACAGTACATTCTCCAAGCCACTGCTTACCAACTTCACACTTTTTCCTACTTAGAGCTCATCTATATGGGAAGAAATAATGCACATACCTGTGCATTATAAACAATTTGCAACAGTGTTTTTTTGTCTTCACTGCATTTTGGCAAAAACAATAGTATGCGAAGCTCTCTTCTGTGATGTCCACATAGCCATGAATCAAGATGGCAGCTGTGTCATTGTTTTGCATGGGGGTGGCAAGGAAGGAGAAGGGGACCTGGCAGCACAGCGGCCAGAAGGGCTGCCACCACAAGAAAGAGGAGGAGAGCTGCCCGTCCTTCATTCATCCTGGCAGCAGAAGCGCGGTAGTGGTGGTGGCCTCCAATTCTAGCTGCAAAGGGATGATAGGACCTCCTGACCAGCCACTCGGAGAAGAAAGAGGGGGCAGTTTTTCGATGCTCCAGCAGAAGGTGAGATGAAGCAGAGAAGAACCACCCCCTTCCTTCTCTGAGCAGCTGGCCAGGAGGCTCCTACCATCCCTTTGCAGCCAGAATCACTTTTGACAGTACAGGATTTTTTTTAAAAAAAAATACAAAAGTGCACGATCGCTAGCACTTCTGGGCACGTGACAGAAATCCCACGCCTGTGCATGTTTGACCAATCAGATGAAGAGTGCCTCCCCCTTGGTACTGCACAAGAAATTGCATTGGTGTTTGAACAAGCAGGAATGCACATTTCCTGCGGCGCTTTTAAAAAAATACAGGAAAAGCTATGAAGGCTTTTCCCATGGCATATTTGGAGTTTTTTGTTGGTTTTTTTCTGGGCTATGAGGCCGTGTTCTGGAAGAGTTTATTTCTGACATTTTGCCTGAATCTGTGGCTGGCATCTTCAGAGAATTGATGGGAAGGAGTATGAGGGGGGGTTATATACAGTGAACCCCTGTTGGGGAGGATATGTAAATTTGTGTATTTGAATGGCTAGTTTCTGGGTGGAGATATGCAAGGAGGATTAGTGTCTGGTTGGTTAATGGTTGGTTAATGCTCCAATATCTGCTGGAAATCCCCCTGCCCCTGAGTGGAGTTCATTTGTAACTGTTGAGTTCTGATTTTAGTGTTTTTCAGAACTGGCAGCCAGATTTTGTTTACTTCTAGAATTTCTTCTTTCCTGTTGAAGTTGTCCACGTGTTTGTGGATCCTCCTTGCATATCTCCACCCAAAAACTAGCCATTCAAATACACAAATTTACATATGCTCCCCAACAGAGGTTCACAGGCCCCGTCTACACAAGGGGCAAAAAAATCCGTACAGGGGGTTAAAAATCCAAAAAGGCAGGTGTTTGAATGTGAACGTTCTGCCTAGATGATTTTTTACCCCCTGTAAAGTCCAGTGGGGCTGGGAAGGGGTCCAGAGCCAGTGCTGGACAGAGGAGATGGGAAGGAGAGAAGGGGACTGCAGTCCACACTGTCTGTGTCTGCTTGGAGTGACAGAGGGGCTGGGAGCCAGGAAGAGGAGCAAGGCCAGCAGGAGGAGGGTCGAGCTGCCCAGGCCTTTTCTCCGCCCACTGAGTGGCCAAGGCTGCTCCAGGGCATCCGGTTGGGGTGGATGCAGGAGGAGGAGAAGGTAGGGGGAGAGCGGCGGTAGGGCTTGGAAGGGGTCTGGTTCTAGCAAAAATCCTCCGAAGGATGGAGGAGGAAGACAGCGACTTGGAAAGGTCCAAGGTCTAGTGGAGGAGGACGGAGGGCAAAGGGAGTGGCGGCACGGGTGGGGCTGGGAAGGGAGCCAGGGTCCGGAGGAGGACAAGATGGAGGAGGAGATCAGCAGTGGCAGTGGGGCTGGGAAGGGAGCTGGATGGAAGAAGGAGGAGGAGGACAGCAGCGGCGGCATGGACTGCTTACCTTTAAGGAGCCCTGGTGGCGCAGTGGTTAAATGCCAGTACTGCAAGCCACCACATTGCAAGTTTGATTCCAGCGGGCTCCAAGGTTCACTCAGCCTTCCATCCTTTCGTAGGTCGGTAAATTGAGTACCCAGCTTGTGGGGGGCAATTAGCTAACACACATTGGAAAGAAACTGTTTAATGCAGTGTAGATGTGTAAATAGCTATTGCTTAAAACAATTTGTAAGCCGCTCTGATAGCCTTGTGGCTGAAGAGTGGGGTATAAATAACTAACTAAAAAAAATGGCAGCCACTGCTGTTTCCTCTCTGTGTCCAAGCCACGCCCCCTCTATTCTGCCAGCCAATAAGGTTACACTCCAGTTTGGTTCTATGTGAACAGGAGTGTACAGACATCCAATCATTCGAATGGCTGTCCGGAGTAAACCCTGGGATCCGGATGAAGAGCCGGATCCCCATGACACAGATTAAAAGGTGAGTTATACAGCCCCCCTTCTGAATAACACATACTTATTCAAACGGCAGTCTGTACAGATCGCTGATTTTTCAAATAAATACTGTATGTGTTATTTTTCATCATGTAGATGGGGCCACCGTATACATCCCCCCCTCCCACTCCTACCCAACCATTCTCTGAAGATGCCAGGCACAGATGCAGGCGAAACATTAGAAGTAAACTCTTCCAGAACACAGCCTCACAGCCCGGGGGGGAAAAAACCCAAGGAAAATCTATGGATGTCAGCCATGAAAGCCTTCGACTTCATATTTGGAGTCCCCACCGCTTCATGATACATCCAATCGCAGCGGGATCTCATTGGGACAGAAGGTATTCTCGCATTCTATGAGGAGTTTTTTCACTGTCTAGGCAACCTTCTAAAAAAATGAAGCCTTGTCCTTTTACCATTTAAGAGTGCATAATCCATGACCAAGAGAACCAGCAGATGGCAGTAGAGTACTACAATGCAAAGAGAGCAGGCTGCTTCAGTTCAGTAGAATCATAGCATCATAGAGTTGGAAGAGACCACAAGGGCTATCCAGTCCAACCCCCTGCCATGCAGGAAACATACAACAAAATCCAAGGAAGTTTCAGTTACTGTGTTCATGCAATTGCCCTTCCTTTTTCATAGAATTTCACCAATGTTTCTGGACAACGTTGTTTTCACTTTGTGACCCTCATGTATTTTCCCACAGCTTCTTCCATTGCCTTTCTTTCCACATAAACAAATGTATTTGAAAGGGAAAAGTGGAATAACTTCACCATCTATTTGACTGGTGCCACTAGGATCCCTTCACCTGGAAGCACCCAAGAGTGTCTTAATAATGCAGCCATTTATATACTGCACTGTGATAAAGAAGAGAAATCAAAGGCTTTGACGTTGCCTATCAACAGTGCACACCTGCATCCCTTTCTCACTACACAGTTATACCACTATGAATCCACTGTAACTGCCAGGGCAACAACCTAGGGAATCCTGGGATTTGAAGTTTAAAGAAGGGCATTTAGGATTATCTGCCAGAGAGCAATACTGCCTCAACAAACTACAAATCCCAGGATTCTGCAGGATGCAGCCATGGCAGTTAAAGTGGTATCAAAGTGCTAGAATTGCATGATGTGAAATAACCCCTAGATGGAGTAGACACACAGGTAATCTTGTCATAGTCTTATGGTAAAGTGTGTTTCTATTTAAATTTGTGTGTGTGTGTGTGTGTGTGTGTATAAAAATTAAATGGTAGATCCATATACAGCCTTCCAGAAATTGTTGGACTGCAACTCCTAGCATTCATCACCACTGCCATGTCAGCTAGGGCTGCTGGGAGCTGCAATCCAACAATATCTGAAAGGTCACATAACTCCCACCCTTGATTTATATTCTTGTTATTATTTCTATATTTGTGTGTGTGTGTGCGCGCGCATGCGTGCGCGTGCAAACCTCTGTTCTGTTCTGTCTTCTTTTTTGCTGATGCATATCCTGTTCTTTGGCAACACGAAATGTGTATTATGCTCTTTAGCATTTTTTTATCTTCTTCTTGTGGGTGATCTTGAGTAGGATGGGCAAATTTACTCTTTCTGCTGCACTATTGTTACTGATAAACCACTATGTTTTGTTCATTTGTTTCTAACACACACACACACACACACACACACACTTTCCTCCACTGTGGCTCATCTCAGGAATTTTCCGCTATGATGTAGGTGGTCATTGTTCATGTAATTACTCCTCTATGTTGGGGGAAACTGTACCCGTTGTATTTCTGCCTGCCAAACAGAAGTGGTAGCTACAGAAACTTCCAGGAGAGGACAGAAAAGGGCACTGCCCTACTTAACTGTTGAGCAATACTTGGTCTCACAGCTATGCTCAGCTTCAGAAAGCAGAAGTAAGATCCCAAACTTTGTTTCCTTTTAAAAAGAATGTGTACTTCAAGCAATTTCTTTTAAAATATAGAACTACTGACTCATGATTTTGAAGATGACTGATGGGTGTCTGTATATAAGGACAAACTGTCCCTCAGGGGATTTATCATACTGTCCTTATTATTGAAAAGCTATTCAAAATTAATAAATACTTGTTACAGGTATACCTCAGTTAACAAAGTCTCTGACAAAGAAGCTTCTTTTTACAATTTTTTTTACAGGAGCCCAGCTCTGCCCCCCTTTTTCTTATTTTCTATCTAGCTAGAAGATTTGTTGTTGTTTTTGCAGCACTGGTGATGAATGAAAGAGGACTGGAGAAAGACTTTCATTATTGGGTTGCAGTAAACAGTGCCATAAAACTTGACTTGAGAAAGAATGGGATTCTGTTGTAGGAGATCCTCCTATAGCTGTGTGTGCTTACGCACAACAGGCAAGGTAAATAGCTGTCTCCAAAATCACTTACTGACGGAGTTGCCTATATAGCAAAAATACTCCCCATAAAATTTGAGGAGAATACGATTTGTCTTAATGAGATCCCACATCAATCTGCCATACAGTAGGACCCCCGTATCCACTGATTCATTTTCAACAGATACAATTATCCATTGGACACAAAACAGCACACCTACCATAGAGTCTTCCTAGAATATGTGTCCTCTCTAGCCATTTTCTAGGTCCTCCAAGGCAACTCTATGGTATTTTAAACTGGAAGTCCCATTATTTTCAATGGTATTTGCTATTATCCATTGTCTTCAGTATCTACACACACCCCTTCAAACCAATCCCCAGTGGTAGCCAGAGAGAGGGGGGGGGTCCTATTGTATTTCGAAGGAGAGGGGCCAAAAACACCAAATACTCCTCAGGAAAAGCCTTCTCAGCTTTTCCCATTAAAAAAAAAACTTCAAAGGAAATCTGCATTCCCACTCATTGGGACAACTGATTTGCTTTGCTGTCCATTTCTGATAGGAGCAGAAGTGGAAAGCTGATTGGTCGGGCGTGCACAGGGGGTAGAGCTTGCTGGCAAGGCAAGTGCCCCAAACCGCCATGTTGGATTTTTGCTGTAGCGATCATGCACTGGGGTGACAAAACAGCCTTATTTTTCATTTCTCTCTCTATTTAAGTGGAATATTGCACTTACACACCTTGGATATGCTTTTTAAAAAACTGGCTATAGCAATTGTTGGGAATAAAAACATGTGTAATTCACTCGCACCCACCATCTTGATTTGCAAGCATGCCTGTTTGAACAACAAACGCCAATAACTTCACATGCCTGTGATCATGCCAAAAAATTGAGACAAATGAAAGCTCCTGCAAATTGGCATTAGTGCACATCAATCCACGGGGCCAGTTACACGGCAGAATAAAGTGCGCAAAATTCCGGCTTAGTGTCCTTTCACACCAGCGCTGCATAGTTCACATGATTTATTGCTAAATTTGTTGGTCTAGTGTGTTTTCGCTTTTCCAGTTTACACAAAGGAGGGGGGCATGGCCTTCAGATCACTGTCATTAAAGCCAGGCAGGAGGCAGGGAGGAAGCGAGGAGGGGGCAGTGCGAGGGGGAAAGACCGTAGCTTCATCTGAGTGAGAAAACCAGATAAAGCAACCAAAAAAAGAAGGGACATGGGGGGGGTGAGAGGAATAATGATAAAGGAGACAAGGAAATCAGTCTAATTCCCTTCACCCTGCCAGCTGAGCAGATTGCTTCTATCTATCTCTCACGCACACACACAAGAACTCACAGCCGGTGGAGCATCACTACTCTCTCTCTCTCTCTCTCTCTCTCTCTCTCTCTCTCTCTCTCTCTCTCTCTCTCTCTCATTCTCTCTCATACACACACACAGAGAGGAACTGCAATTATTACTAAGTGGAAAACAAGCCGGCTGGCTGGATCTTTTCGTTTGTGACTCATCTCTTGCAAGTCCACCCCCTCCTTGTCGAACCAATCATGGCTCAGCTCTGCTGTGGCTGTTTCAGGAAGACTGCTGGTAGTTTCCAGTGCTGTATGCAAAATGGTAGTTCACACAATCGATAGTGCGCTAACTTGCGCTACGTTTCAAAAAAGACAGGGAAAATAGCGAAAGCTGATACTGTGGGACTCATGGGTTTTTTGCCTCCCTCCTTCTGAATATGGCAACTTTGATCCGAAAGATGTGGAAACTAATAGGATTCTTTGCAAATTCTTAGAGGATTTATTTTGCCGTGTAAACGGCCCTCACATTTTATAGCCTTGTATAGACAACCTCCATGCAGGGGGAGCAAAACAGAAAGAAAGGGGGAAAGCAGATTAACCTGCCTCACCAACTCCCGTGGCATGTTGAAAAACCATAGCTCTGTAAGTTTTGCTACCAAAATGGAAATCATAAGAAAAGTGGATGTTGTTGAAAGAAGGAATCCCAGGATGCATTTTAGAAGAAGCTTTTAAGTGGTCTCTAGAAGATTCAAAATGTGTGTAGGTTTGTTTGTTTGTTTGTTTTTGTTTACTTATGCAAGACTTACCTGACCAGGTTGTTTCATTTCATATGGCTATCATGTTGGTTTTGAATGAAAAGTTTGCTGAAACATGTCGACCCACTCTTCTTTTTGTGCTGTAGGAACCTATCCCTGTTCTTTCCATGCTATTTCTACCTCTAGTACCAAAGTTTCTGTTAAAGAAGCAAAACCCAGGAACAGATCAACTTTATTAACTGAAGTATACTTGTACTTTCCTACATTCTTGATACTAGTGATAATATATCGGATATTGATGAAGTACATTTTTTTATATGATCAGAACAGATCAGCAATGAGTCTACAGGGTTTCAAAACGCATTTTTCCAGCCACGTGTGGACGCATGAGGGAACTAAACTGGAACTGTCACAACAGTCCCTTCACCTCTCCAACCATACAGTCCATTCCTCAACCACCCAAAGGTCTACTATTCCTTCAAACAACTTCACATCTTTGCTAACTCCTATTTCTGAAACTGCCTTTGGAAATTGCTGCCTCAAGACACCCCATCACCTTCAAATCCTTCCTCACACCCACCTTCTCCAAAACCTTGGGCACAACCATTTAGTGTCCCGCTATCTGGTTGTAAACAAGCCCAAGTACTGAAATATCCATAAGTTTTTCTAGGGTTATTTTTTTGCTGCAAGTTACAAGAATGGCTACCTCTGTGAAAACATAGCCCTTGTTTACCCTCGCTTCTTTTCTCCTCTTCTTTCTCTATTGTTTCCTCTGTGTTGAATTCTACAGTAATTGTTAGGCTTCTTGAGGTAGAAGCCTATTCTTTTATGCCACCTCCAACACACTGATTGTTAAGCAGGATTAGCCCTTGTTGGCACATGGATGAGAGCCCACCTAGGAAATATTGTAGATCTCCAGGAAGGACTGGGAAAGAATCAGTAATGGAAGCTGGAAGAGCTGCTGCCAGTTGGTATTGATAATACTGGACAAATAGATAAAAGTTCTGATTCAACATAAGGCAGGTTCCTATGTTTGTTTATGTTTAGTTATGTGTATAGCCTGCCATCTTCACTATTGAAGTACCAATAAGGAATGTTTTGTAAAAAGCCTTGTGCCTACAGTTGAGCACTGTATAAAATGGTAGTGGGAAAAGTGTGGCCCTCCAGGGTATGCTGGACTGCAACTCCCATAAATCCTTGCCACTTGTAATGGATCATGAGAACTGTAGCTCAACCACACCTGGAGGGAAACATGTTCCCCAACTCAATATAAAATGATAGTGTCAGACATGACAGAAGAAGGTGACCAAGAAGGTAAAAGGTCTTGAAGCCAAGCTCTATGAAGAATGACTTAGGGAGATGGGTACACTGAGCTTAGAGAAGAGAATATTGAGAGGTGATATGATGGCCACATTTAGATATGTGAAGGGATGCCAAGTAGCAGATAGAGACAGCTTATTTCCTCCTGCTCCAGAGACCAGACCAGAAAACAACAGATTCAGGTTACAAGAAGAGAGATTCTATCTAAACATTCAGAAGAACTTATTGACAATAAGAGCTGTTTGACAACAGACTGGAAAAGACTGTCTTGGAGAGTGGTGGACTCTTTTTCTTTGGAGCAGTGGACTCTCCTTCCTTAAACAATGCTGGGATGGCTAACTCTCTGGAGTGCTTTAGTTGTGTATTTTATTTTTATTTCTTTGCATAGCAGGGGGTAGGACCTGAAGGTCCCTTTCAACTCTATGGTTCTATGGGGGAAGAGGGAAGCCAACCAATGGGCTCTGCAAACATGACCAGCTCATTGGGAGATAGTGCTCATATGCTCTCCAATGGCATGTGCAGGATTTCAGTCACATTCGTGTTGATGTTTTGGTTCACCATTGGAGCTCTTCATTTTCCCATGAGGCTGAAGTGTTCCCTGTGTCCAATGACTGAGATCCTGCCTTGGGAAATACATTGTAATGTTCCACCCAAGCGGACCTACGCTTCTTCTTGTGACACCACCCGCCACAGCCATTTATACCTCAGTTAATGAAGTTGATGTGTGCCTGGGCTTCTTGTGACCCCCTCCCCACAGCCATTTAGGGGCTGGTGAAGAGTGGGGTGTCAAAGAAGCACTTGGCTATGTGCCTGCAAGCAGGTGCATAACAAAGGTGTCATCCTCCAGAATTTCTAGAGGAATCCCAGGAGGTCCCAGACAATGTTTTTGTCATTCTGCACCTGGCTACAAGGACATAAGCATGATCTCATACTCTCCTTTTTGTTATTAATTTCCACTTCTCCCACTGTCATTAATGGCAAGCAAGTGCTTAGCACTAGGTTGGAGACTGGTAAAAAGTTTTGTCATCAGTTGGAGTGTGGCTACAGACTGAGCAGATATAGAATATGAGCAATTGCCTTGCCCATGCCCCCACATCCTGCCTACAATTCCACAATTATAGTCATTCCATAGTGAATCTTTGCCTATAGAACAGCTCCAGCAGCAGGGATTTCCACTGGCATATCTGGATTGTTCTGTTGGTGCATTAGTCACTGAGCTTGGAAGTAACAAATAGTTATAAATAATGATTTAGTTGTAATTTATTATTTTTTGCAACAAGGGTGTAACTAAGGACTTTATGAGGGATCTAGGAGTCCTAGTAGACCACAAGTTGAACATGAGTCAGTGTGATGCAGCAGCTAAAAAGGCCAATGCGATTTTGGGCTGCATCAATAGAAGTATAGTGTCCAGATCAAGGGAAGTAATAGTGCCGCTCTATTCTGCCTTGGTCAGACCTCACCTAGAATACTGTATCCAGTTCTGGATACAACAATTCAAAAAGGATGTTGACAAATTGGAGTGTGTCCAGAGGAGGGTGACTAAAATGGTGAAAGGTCTGGAAACCATGCCTTATGAAGAAAGACTTAGGGAGCTGGGTATGTTTAGCCTGGAAAAAAGATGGTTAAGGGGCGATATGATAGCTCTGTTTAAGTATTTGAAGGGGTGTCACATTGAGGATGGAACAAGCTTGTTTTCTGCTGCTCCAGAGACTAGAACACGGAACAATGGATGCAAGCTCCAGGAACAGAGATTCCACCTCAACATTACGAGGAACTTTTTGACAGTAAGAGCTGTTTGGCAGTGGAACACACCCTCGGAGCATGGTGGGGTCTCCTTCCTTGGACGTCTTTAAACAAAGGCTGGATGGCCATCTATCAGGGATGCTTTGATCATGATTTCCTGCATGGCAGGGGGTTGGACTGGATGGCCTTTGTGGTCTCTTCCAACTCTACGATTCTATGATTCTATGAGACCACCCTTCATAGAATCAAGGTCACCCAGGGGGGTTCCATGGCTGAGAGGAGGTTTGAGCCCTGGCCTCCAGAGTTGTAGTCCAACGCTCAAAGCACCGCACTGGCTCTCATACTAGATCACAGTGTTGTCCAGCACTCAAACCACATTGGCTCACAATCCTTTCGACAACCTCAAAATTCTACCACCAGCCCTGATTTTGGTCCAACTCCAAATACTGGGTATTAATCTCTTGATTTTCAAAAGTGCTGAGAACTAAACTGGAAGAAATCCCTGTGAACTCCTGATGGCAATAAATATTTGCTCTGTAATGACTATTAATACCCTTCCTGTTGCTTGCACATATTGCTGCTCATTGCTAAAATGGTTCTATCTTATTTGAGGTCAAAGTTGTTTTTACAAGTGGAATGTTTGGGGAAAGTTCACTACAACCACTTTTTACCACCATAAAGATGATTTCACACACCCTGCATGCTACCCACAAACAATTACACTGTACCTTGTGCAGTGTACATTTTTTATTTTAAATTTTAATTTTATTTCTGAATACATATTATATACAGTATTATACACACACACATATATATATATATACACACATCCTACCCCATTTAAATCAACAATTATTTTCAGAGATATGGAATATATTATTAATCACATTTTTCATATCTCCAGACCCCATTTTTTCTTTTACTTTCTCAATCACAATTCTCCATTTATCTCTCTGTAATTATTACTTTGTCCACAATACTTTAACCTTCTCTCCCTAAAGAAATCAAATAATATATATTCTTTTATATACTTTAACAAATAAAACTTAGTTCAGTTTGATTTTTTACCCTAAAGCAATTACTGCATGGGCTGCTTTTAAAATTTGTTTTGTCACATATCTTTCATTCCTGTTGTATAGTGTGCCTTGTACATCCTGGTACAAGGTTCAATGGCCAAGCCTTAAACTCATATAATCAGAATTTGGTTATAGGATTGCTGTCAGATTAGTGTAAATAATCGCACTAGCAAAGTGAGTTTGCTTTATGGCATCCCTAGTCTGGCGCCCTACAGATATGTTGGGCTACAACCCTCTTTTGACAATCATGGCTGAGGGATGGTGGGAACCGTAGTCCAGGGGGTCATTTACACAGCAAAAGAAATCCTCTAAGAATTTGTAAAGAGTCCTAATAGTTCCCATGTCTTTTGGATCAAAGTCACCATATTCAGAAGGAGGGGGGCAAAAAACCCCATAAGTCATGCAGTATCAATTTTGCAATTTTTCCCAATTTTTAAAATAAAGTTTGCAAAAATGTGCATAATCGATTGTGTGAACTACCATTTTACAAAAGGTTGTGGGAACTACCAGCAATCTTCCTGAAACAGTCACAGCAAAGCTGAGCCGTGATTTGTCAGACCGACCTCAGCAGGGGCGGACTTTCAAGAGATGCCTATCATGGGAACCACCATTTTTGCCATGCAAGCCTCAAAGTGAAAAGATCCAGCCAGCTGCTGGGGTGGCCCAGCGGTTCAGCGCTCTACTAGAGGCTCTGGTAAGTGGCTGGGAGTCACACATCCTTGATCTCAATATCAGGGAAAATACCTGTCTTCCTTTGTGCCAGCTCTCCGGCAACAGGGGATGGAAGCTCTGGGGGTCGCCCACTGCTTACCCTCTCCCTCCTTCCTCCCGGGCTCCTTGGTGGCTGAAAGGCTCCCTCCTTCCTCCCACCCTTCTCACTTTGGGAAGAAGAGGGAGGGAAAGGTGCCAGCACTTGCTCTGTCTCTTTCCCTCCCTCCCTCTCAGCTTCCCAGCATCTCTTGGGCATCCACACACCCCACCTTTGTCTGTGTGAACTACAAAGTTCACACAGATGTGCTTGGGCATCCACACACCCCACCTTTGTCTGTGTGAACTACAAAGCTGAAAACTAACCAGATCAACTGATTTCACACTAAATCATATAAACTATGCGGCACTGGTGCGAAATGCGCGAATGCGCAAACTATCGCAATAAAAACTGCCATTTAACTGACCCCCAGGACGTCAGGTTGGAGAAGATTACCCTAAGGCATTGCCGGACCAGAGTCTCAAGCCTGAATGTTACTAGAATGGAACGTTAAAGTAATGCCTCTAAAGAGAGCCGAATGTTCAAAAATACTTGCTGCAGGACAAAAGGGGAAAGGGAGGGAGAGAGGAGGGCTGAGTGGGGAACTGAAGGAAATTGCTAAGCTTCTCTCCAGAGACCTAAGGCAAAGCAGGATAATTTGCTGCCGGTAGGAGTGTCAAAGGAGTCAGTGTGGCATACATTCCCTGCAACTGTCCCAATTTGGAAGGGTCAATCCTGATTCACTCTCTGTCACCTGCTTTTTCAGCTCCTTTTAAAAGGTCCCAGTTTCTCCCTCCTCTCCCCACTTTCTCCCTTTGTTCTCAGCTTACTTCAATTGCCACAAACTGAGTTCGAAGTGCAAAAGTACTTCTCATTCAGTAGATTCAGCAGTGGGTAGAGGAGGAGTGGAATCTCCTCTTCCCAGTAGATTCAGGCAAAAGCAAATTGTTGCAGCTTCTCCTAGCTTATCTCTTCTTCTTTTTAATAACCTATTAATAACTTTTGCCATCTTCGCCACACTCTGATGTTGTCATGTCACACGTGTCCTACTTTTCATCTGTGAAATGTTAAAGGGCATTGGTATAGTGGTCTGAGCGTTGGATGAGAACTCTAGGAGACCAGGCTTCAAATCCCCACCTGGCCACGGAAACCCGCTGAGTGACCTTGGGGAAGTCACACTCTCAACCTTAGAGGAAGGCAATGGCAAACCTCCTTGGAATAAATCTTGCCAGGAAAACCCTATGATAGGCTTGCTGTAAGTCCAAGAGCTTGTCTACACTGGTGGGAAACCCCACAGCTACCTTGTAGCCACTGTGGATTTCTTTGATCTGCAGTGGCCCCATAAATACCACACACACTGGGCTTGTCTGATTGTAGATCAGAGTATCTTGCCACACTGTAATCTGTGTCAGAGTAAAAGGTGGTCCTACGCTGATCACGTGTCCCATACAGTTACATTGTACTATTTCCAGCCACACAACCAGGAATGTTCTAGGTTTTTTTCCTGTTTGTTCATACATGCAAATAAGTGAATAGATATGGCCCCAGAATACTGTATTACTGGATAAGCAGAGGACACTTATTCAGAAATGCGCACAATTCAAAAACAAAAAAAGTTGCCAGAATGGAGTCCCATCCATCAGAAGTCTTGCTCCAGCTTTGCTCCAAACCCAATCCTTGGCTGCCACATGGCCAAACATTCAGGTTTCCCCTCAAATGCAGAGCAAACCACAAATCTTATAGATCTGGAGTTGCCTGCAGAAAACCTGGAGAAAATGGGTATCATTGAAAATGTTGTGTGTCAACTTTGCCACAAATATGGGGTGAGTACGGGGTGTGAGTGTGCCTGTGTAGACACCTTGAAGGCACATAAAAACAGCAAAACAAAGGAGTGTCAAAATACAAAGATTATCAGATGAGGATTTAAAAACATTTCCCCCCGCTATGGAGATTTTCACATGGGGGCTAAAAACCCTGGTTCTGTCCCACCACCTCCTCTCCCATTCCTACAATGGAATGAAGGTAAATGTTTGCACACTTACCTCCATTCCACTGCAAGAACGGGCTCCCTGCCTCCTTGCCGGCTGGTTGTAAATGCAGCCATCGTAAGGCTGCTTTTACAACCGGCTGGCTGAAATCCCGCTCATTCTCGCAAGAAAATGAGTGGGAGGGAAATTTAAACTTTAAAAACCCCCCAGGTGTCAAAGTAAGAAACAAAATGAAAAAATAAATAAAAAATTTAAAAAAGGAACCCGTGGAGTGGGGGGAAGGGGTGACACTTATCTGAATGTTCTGATTGTGGCAGGAAGTACCTGCCACGGAGCTCCTCCCCCGTCCCTGTCATTCCAGAACAGGGACGGGGATCCGATTCGCACACCCGTGTTCCATGACAGAAACGGAACCAGGTGCTTAATAATGACTTTTCCCCGTGAATAATATATCACAGGGAGAAAACAGAATAGAGATACTTTGGGCACGAAACAGGGTAAACGTGTCTGAAAGGAAAATCCTTCAGCGACCCTGTTCCGTGCCAGTAATGGGACAAATTGCCCATATGAAAATCTCCTATATTTTAAAGTGTAAGTATCCTGGCATAATAACACTTCTTATCACACGTTGCCGTAATCACGAGAAAAAGCCACCCCTGAATTATTGCAACATGACTCCTAGTGCTGTTTACTTCCATGTTTTTGCAAGGGCGAGACTTCAGCAGTTCTCACGAGAAGATACAAGTGCGCTTAAAAGTCTAAAAACACCTAAATTAACAAACAAAACGAACACACAAGCACTGAAACACACTTAAAAACTTGCCAGGAAAACAGGGAAGTTCATAAAAAGAGCACCCAGTACCTCACCCAGAAGTGTTCTGGCGGGGACTGCCCATTGACACTGTAATCACACCAGCAGAAATTCTTCATCAACATGAAACTGGACTAGATTCTTTTTAACTGGATTTTTCTGCCATTGAGACATTTCTAATACAGAAAACTCTTTCTGTTTGTGTACAGCTTAGTAATCTTTTTTTTTAAAAAAAGTTTGTATCCTAAACCCCCCCCCCCAAAAAAAAGGAAAAGGAAAAAGATCCTATAGTATGCAAGGAAGATAGTGCTGACTAACCTTTCCAGCTGACTACCAAGGCATGGGCGTCTTTGTGCATTTTGCTGTGTCATAGTAGCTTTTTGTTGCCTTTTCACATTGCTGAGTAAAAGTTTCTGCCTTGAGAGCATTTTTTGCTGAGTCACAGTGGGCATGTGAGCCTGTGCTGAAATAGAATGGTTTCCTGTTTCTTGTTCTAAGATTGCAGATGTTTGAACTGGCTCATGTCCCAAATGGGAAACAAGTCTCATGATCTGGAAACAATTTTCTTCTAAGCCATCTGGCTCCAGTTCCTTTAACTCTTTCTGGCCCTATGACTATTACAGGAGAAGAAAGTACATGGTATACGTGATCTTATATAGACTGTTTCTAACCATTTCTTATACAGATGTGTTTTCCCTTTTCCCCCTTAAAATAACATTTAAAAAACTGTGGGGAGCTGTTGTAGCCAGATTTGCAGATCCTGAAACTAACTAGAAAACTGCAAAATAATGCAATTAAAAAAAATATAAGATGGAACTGTCAGGTTGGAAAAAAGATTATGAACTTGTATAGAAAATTACAACTATTAAACAGTGTTATGATTTGTGTTTCCATGATATCTAAGAAGTCATTGAAATCTTCATAGTTAAGTCAGATAAGACACTCTACAAAAGTGATATAAAAATCACCTTATAATGATTTTTATAGTTGTTATGGCCCATAAAAGAATTAAAGTTCTTGAAGTACTGTAGGTGACCTGGAAGGTCATTATTTATATTTTTAAAAGAATTTAGATATGTTTTTTGGAATCATCCCCTTATATTCCATTCTGCTTCCATTAGTCATGTGCAGCCATTCATATCAAAATAAATTTACTGCTGCTAATGGAGTTTAAATTTTACTGCTCTTTGGAGATTATCAGACAGGAACAAAAAAAGGGTTCCTGTCTTGCAATCTCCTCTCCTGCCCCTCTCCCGTCCCTGTAACAGGAAAACAAAAAGTTTTCAGACCTACCTTAATCGCGCATCTTTCCCTCGGCAGGGCAGCCCAGGAGTGAATGGAGCTCGAACGGAGCTCCGTTCATTTCCTGGTTTCAAATCCTGGCTGTTCTCATAAGAAGATGAGAGCACGGGAAATTCAAATATAAAAAGTAAAAATAACAACAAAAAGTTACACCAAGCAGCTAAACATACCTAACACATAACAAGTAACACAGGGAGGGTACAAAAAAGTGTGTCACTTACCTTGATGTCCCAATGTCACCTGGAAGTGTTCTGGCACAGACTTCCCATTGACACTGGCATTGCGCCAGGATAACGGGGCACCTTTTCAGACGCAGGACATTCTGTTACAGAAACGGAACGGGGGATCCATTGACAGCTTAACCCATCAATAAAAAGCAGCGCCGGCGGAACAGCAGCAGCATGGGTGCATGATGAGATTGGAACAACTTCATCTGAAAAGGAAGCCTTTTAGCGATCTCATGGCGTCATGATAGCACCATATTTAGTACGTCTGATAATCTCCTCAGTCTCAGTCCCCACATGGACAAGAAGGGAAGTGGCCTCTACCAACCTAAAAGAAATAACATCTGATAAAAATATAGCCCTGTGACTCTAACATCATCACTTTTTTCTTCTGTATGATATTTTTAAACATCTTTTGCATGATGAAGAAACCAGTGGAGCCTCAAAAGTTTGCATGATGTATTTTGTGCTTTTTATTTAGTCCAAAAACCGTATTGCTATTTTGTTTATTTTGTATTTTGCTGTATTCATATTTCACTGTTTTTCGTTCTCTGGTCTCTTTTCTCCGTTTTTAAAAAGTCAGTCTCAGAAGGCATTAAAAGCCTAAAGAACATATCCTCCTGCTGTTCTGATCTGGCAGGGACAGTCCTGATGAACCCTGTATTAATCCACTTTTTCTGCTGCTTTTCAAATCTCCCAGTTTTTTACTTCTTCCTCCTACTTTTCCCCTTTGTCCTCAATTTATTTCAGTTGCTGCAAACTGAGATCAAAGTGCAAAAGTAGTTAGCACTGAAGAAACTCAGTGGGGGGAGAGGAGAGTGGAGGGGGGGCAAAAGCAGGCAAAAGCAAACTGCTGCAGCCTCTCCAACTTGCCTGTTCTTCTGCATTAATAACTTTTGCCATCTGGACTTGGCTCTGGTCTTAGCCACCTATGTCTCCATTTTAATCTGTTAAATATTGGAGGGCATTGAAGAATGTAATAAAAGTGGTAAAGGGAGATCTTTCACCTTAGCTCATTTATGCTCATGCACCTGTGTAAGACAAATTTTCCACTCTCCAATGCACTGTCAGAAGACATTTGCTATGCTAAAGAACAACAGTAGGGAAGCTTTCCTCCAGATGTTTTGGCCTACAAGTCCCATCAGCCCCATCCTCCAAGGCGAAAGGTAAGGGATTGTGAGTGTTCAAAGCGTCTGGCAGACCAAAGGTTGCCCCACCCCTCCTTGAGAACAAAGGTTATTTCTCTTCCGAGCACAAACCTGACAGCTGCTTTCTGGATTTCCCATAGAGCTCCTAGTACATACGTATGTTAATGTTCTGAGTCACTGTGTAAGGGTGTGTGGTTCAGCAAAGCGAGTTCTCATGCCACACGTAACATCTGTGTACTTGTATTGCACCTGAGTAATCAACCAGAACTCATTGTGTGCTTATGTGTGCTTTATCAAATGAAACATAGTGTCATTTGATAAAGTAATTAGAATCAAAGTCATCAGGTATTTTGGAATTGCTGTTGACCAGAAGACTTACTGAGCCCTGCTACAGAGGAATGAAAAGTACTTCAAGAAGCAAAGCTTCCTGTTTTCTCATAGGTAATAGACCCTTATCTTCAAAGCTATTTAAAACCCATGGAATAATTTACATCCTTCCTCATTGTGGTGCCCTCCCAATATGTTGGATTAAAATTTACATCATCTCAGCCAGCATGGACAATGGGAATTATAGTCCAACACATCAGGAGGGTGCCAGATTGGCAGAGCTGCCTTAAAACATGTCCTGTTCCCTTTATGACCCTGCTCCTGGCATGAAAATGAGGTCTGCCTGACTTTGCTACATATGCACGTTCCATGACTTATTGGCATGCTATGGTTCTGTGTTCTTCTGAGTTGTGACTCTAGATCCACATGCCTTTCCATCTCATCTGTGCTGTGTGTGTCACTGAGTCAGTCCAACCCATGCTAAAGCCTATTATCTAGCAATCTGCTAGTTGTTCAATATGCACAGCTATGCTTCAATGGGTCCATAAGCCAAAGGATCACAGTCTATTTCCATGGAATCCTGACCACATGGATCAACCTGGCATATGGTATGCATGTTAGGTAAGGACTTATAGCAGAAGTGTGGAAGCACATCACAGTGGAAGGCCAGATTCCCAACCCTGCAATCATCCACAGGCTGAATGATGTCATGACGTTACGGCCACACCATCTGACATCATCAGACACCTGACTAACGTGCCAGGCAGAACTTTTTCATCTAGCACTTCAACAAGGAACCCAACTTCTCTCCTCTTCCCTCTTTCCCAGATAGTGCTCTCCCTCTGCTCTATTTTAGCTCAAAGCCATCATTCCTGGAGCTTCCAGAGTGAGAAAATAAGATTTTTGCCCCAATATATATATATATATATATATATATTGGGTGGGATGGCATCAATGAAGACTGTGGGGCCTAGAGGCTAGAAAGCCCATGGCCTTGGGCCAAAACATCACACATTACTTGCCACTACTATAGGCCAACTTTTTTTCTTCTGCAGTTCTCAGATCTGTTTCACATCATCTGCTATTTGGTCCTTTTAAGCAGAGATGCTAAGGATTGAACCTGGAACCTTCTGCATACAACGCAGGCACTCTGTCCCTGAGCTATGGTCCCTCCTGAGAGCTTGATGCACCCCATTGGGGAACTGAGCCTCCACTCACCAAGCTGCAGGTAGAGATTCTGTCTACGATGCTAATAAAGAACAACCCAGTCTTGCTCATTTCCCCCCAACTTGTCAGTCTGCTTGAGGAAAGTTGGAGTCCTGGATAAGACCATGCTTATGGATTTTGTTTTCTGTTCCTTTTTTCTTCTGTCAAGTGGAGGAACCTCTTTCAGGGAACAGAACTGAGATCCTCTGAAAGGATAAGTTCTAGGAATCTTCTCTGGAAAGCCCTCATATTATATCCACTATCCCTCATTGGGTGTGGATATGCATAGGCTACAAAGAGTCTAGCCTAGATTCATTTGGACATTCCCCTCCTTGGAAAGTGTTGTTGGTTTTGTTCAAGGAAACAAACATGGTCCAAGGTCATGGATTGTAAATAACTGTGAGAAAGGTGCTTTGGTTAGAGCCTAGAAGTTCTACCAAAATTTGGTGCAAAATGGTTATATGAGGTATAAATTAGATGAATTACCTCCCACTGTTGCAACTAGGAATTGACAGCTAGAAGGAGGATAGGTTATATGGCTTACACTCAGAAAATGGCTCCATAGCACGGTCCAGTTTATTTGTGGGAATTTATAATCTGAAATGTCAACTCCAGCAAGTCTTTTGTTGGATACTAGTACAGCTGGCCCTCCATATCCATGGATTCTGCATTCACGGATTCCACCATCCACGGCTTGAAAATACCCCCCCCCCAAAAAAATATCCAAAAAGCAAACCTTGGTTGTGCCACTTTATGTAAGGCACTATTATACCACACCATTGTACATAATAGGACTTGACCATCCATGGATTTTGGTATCCATGGGGAGCCCTGGAACCAAACTCCAGCAGATACCAAGGGCCCACTGTAATATTTTCATTATCTTAATAGTGGCTGTGGTGTTACAGCAGCTTTATGAATCCATTAGGACTCAAATAATCTGTAGAGGCCTTTATTTCTGCCCCAGCACACTCTCAGGCTTGTTTGGTGGGAATGCTTTGATCAAGATTTCCTGCGTGGCAGGGGGTTGAACTGGATGGCCCTCGTGGTCTCTTCCAACTCTACAATTCTATGATTCTATAAGGAAGAGTGCCTTCTCGGTGGCTGTTCCCAGACTCTGGAACTCCCTCCCTAGAAAGGCCAGGATGGCCCCATCTCTGCTCTCTTTTCATCAGCTGGTAAAAACATTTTTTGTGCCATCAGGCATTTACAGACTTACAAGGTTGGGCTTTTAAATGCTATGCGATTTGGATTTTAAGGTTCGTACATAGATATATTTTGATATATTTTAATGTTTTAAATGTTTAATTTTTTTTAACAGCATAGATTGTTTAATTGTTTTTAAATTATTAATCCTTTTGTATTGTTTTTAATTTGTATTGTTTTAAATTCATTGTTAGCTGCCTTGAGTCCCTATGTTGGGAGAAAGGCAGGAAATAAAGAAATTATAGCTAGATAAAAAAAGATTCTTTTTGTACCAATTGGGTGTCTCCAGAAAGCTGTTGCTCTATCCACCAGAGCTGTTGCTCTTTCCTGTTGCACAACTGTACAGCGCTGTTCCTTGAGTCAGCATTTCCCTTCAGTGTTGTTTTTGCTGTGTCATTGTTCAATGTACAATGGGAGGCATCGTTTTCACTGAGTAATGCATACTGCTTCCACCCAGTTTAGCATCTGGCTTTGTTCCCTGCAGCTGGAACGAAGACAGCCAGACTGGAAAAGAACCTAAAGCTGACTTTCAGGTTTACTCTAGTGTACAGTAACTGGAAATACAGAAGATCTATTTTTGTGTCAATGTCAAGTCAAGTTTATTATTACAGTCCACACGTCAAATGAACAAAGTATGCAGGAATACCTCAAAGGCACCAGATCCTATCTGATCCTGGAAACTAAGCAGGGTTGGCTCTGGTTAGTCCTTGGATGGGAAACTGCCAACCAATACCAGGTATTGTAGGCTATATTTCAGAGGAACAAACTGGTAAAACCACCTCTGAGTAGTCCTTGCCTAAGAAAGCCCTATGAAATTCATGGGGTCGTGATAAATCCACAGGAGTTTTGAAGGCACATACACACAAAGGAAGAATAAGGTATGCATTAAAATACATTAAAACTTGTATACAATGAAAACAAGACAGCCTAAATAGAAACTGTAACTGTCTAAAATATCCAGTTATTTGAATTCTTCTTTTAATTGCACTGTATAAAAACACTCCCACTGCTTTTTGACAGAAAAATCTCTGTCTTCTACAAAACAAAGTCGCTAGTCATTCAAATTAAGAGTGAGGAAATGAGATTTCATCTAAATCTCATTATAAAAATGACAAGGAATATACTATATGAGTAATTGTTAAAATTACATTAACATCACAAGGGCACACATGGTTTGAAAAGAAATTTTCTTGGTGGGTGTAACACTTTCTATTGTATCAGTGGTGAAGCTAAGGAGATGGGGATAAGGGTCTAGATGTGACATATGTGAGCTGCTTTGAGCTTATGAAAGTAGGTGGGTGGGGGAATGGGATACACAGATAATAAAAAAAATACTTTGAAGGGCAGTTAGCTTCTCAGGACAGTCAGAAAGAAGGCACACAACAGCAACAAAGCCATTTAAAACAATTTCAGACCTTATATACAGATTCAGTCCAAGATCCTTACACTCATATCCCAGGTGGTAAAAAGCCACGTTTTATGCTGGTGCCCAGCTGAAGTCCATGTTTGTGCTAAATGCGTCTCCAAGGAGATGACATTAAAGAAGTGTGGGGCCACAGCCGAGAAGGCTGTTTCCTATGTCTTCACATCAGTGCATTGCTCCTGCGGATGGCACCCTCTGTCAGATCTCAGTTCTCAGGCAAGTATATATAAGGAGAGAGAGCTGTTCCTTCAAGTGTTGAGGCCCCAAGTCATTGAAGACTTAGAATCATAGAGTTGGAAGAGACCATAAGGACCATCCAGTCCAACCCCCTCCTGTGCAGGAACACACAATCAAAGCACTCCTGACAGATGGCCATCCAGCCTCTGTTTAAAAACCTCCAAAGAAGGAAACTCCACCACACTCCAAGGCAGTGCAATCCACTGCCGAACAGCTCTTACCATCCAAAAGTTCTTCCTAATGTTTAGGTGGAATCTCTAAAAACTTTGAGACCAGGAACACACTGCCAGTGGCCTCTCAGCTTAATGGTAGAGCCAGCCCTGTCAAAGCATTACACCTGGTTTGTCCCCCACTCATTTTAACTTCACAACAACCCAGTGAGATAGGTTAGGCTGAGATATAATGACCAGTTTAAGGTAATCCGATGAGTTTTATAGCTGAGCAAGGTTTCAAAACCAGGTTGCCACACTCACAGAACACATTGCTCTCTCCAGTACACCACATTGGATATGAGTTGTTCTTAAATCCTGACAAACATGATGTCTTTGTGACATCACTTGTACCATGTCGTGTTACATTCACTGCTTCTTTTCTATTCCTCCCTTTTCAATTGGAAAAAAGACAATAAACTGCTGGACAAAAGTGACAACCAGATGGATGGCGCCAGTGGAACTCCTGGGGTATCATGATTACTGTGTTTTCCTTGAGGTAAATGGGTTGCCTGAAAACATCCTACGTGATTCAAGTGGGCTGTGGGAAAAGCATTCACTTTGAAGGCTTTCATCTCTGCTACGCCTTTCTTAAGTTGGATTCTGTCAAGAATTCCTCAGGTGAACACCATGCAGTAGTCACCTCACATGGATCAATTAAACACTTATCCACAAATTTGGTTCCCTGCTGTATCATGAGAAGATTCATCAGCCTGACTGTGGGTACATGATGACTTCTGACAGGATTGTGTAACTGTTTTATGTTACACCTCAGATTTAGGAGATTTTCGGATGCCTCTTTCAGCCTCTTGCCGCGCAAGCAGCCTCCGGTGCAGTAACAAGGCTGCAGCGTGGCAAGGGGTCCATTTCGGATGACGCCATTTCTCTCTTGGCAGCGTCCGTGACTGTTGCGACTAGCATTGGAGGCGGCCGTACTGTTTTTCACTCACGGAAGTTGTCCGTGAGTAAAAAACAGCGCGGCCACCTCCAATGCTAGCCGCAACAGTCACGGACGACGCCGAGAGAGAGATGGCGTCGTCTGAAATGGACCCCTTGCCGCATGTCAGCCTCGTTAATGCACCAGAGGCTGCTTGCACGGCAAGAGGCTGAAAGAGGCGTATGAAAATCTCCTTATACAGCAGCGATACAACTATTGGAAATGCTGAGAGCATTTTACCGTGATGTGTTAGATTGTTCCAATTGCTTTGAAAGGAGAAAAGAGAAGTTGAGAAGAAGCTCAGCTGAGTCAGCAGCGATGTCATTGCATGTCATGCTTCCTCAACGTTCAGCCACTTCACTCAAAGTGTCTGCCTCTTCAGCTAAAACAAATGAAAACAGACATTTTCTTCCAACCCTTTTCTACATTCCAGTAATAGAAAGGTCCTGAATCTGCATTAGAGCTGCAGATGGAAGATCAGCTTTGGGGAGCCTTGTGCTGATGGCCATGTCCCCTTGGGGGGTAATCTGCCTCACATATGGGTAGTGGGCAATGCCAAAGCCAAAAGCTAACAATCCCCCCTTTTCTCACCCTCTTTCTGCCACTCCTTTTTCTCTCCTCCCCCCCTCTCTTTTCCTTCATGCCTAGTGGGTTGCTAAAAGCAGGAGGGATTATTCATACCAGAGGTCTGGGTTTATCACTCTCAGAGGGTTTTTGAGACTCACCTCATGGCCACAGGTTGTCCATCCCTTTAATGTCAAGGATGGGCAGTTGTGACCCTCCCTTGGACTGCAGCTCCCATAATCCCTCCTCATTAGCTATGCTGGCTAGAACTGATGGGAGGTGCAGTCCAACCACATCTGGAGGGCCACTCATCATCCTCTGTGGTTGTACTGTTACTCTTCTCACCACACCATAATTCCCATTGTTGCTTTGAGTTTTGTTGTTACCATTACCCACATTTTAAACCTGTCTGTGCTCCTATACCTTTCACATCTTGACCTACAGATAGTAGTATATGGTCCTACTAATCTCCATGCCAGGGGAGGGGGACTTGAGTCCTGATTTATTTTGGCTCCCAGTTTATTTATTCATTATGAGTTGTCACTAATTCTCATTTACGATCTGTGTTTTATAAAAAATGTTTTGCACACTCCCACCCGAGAACATTGGTTATTGATGAAAAAGTTTAAAAGTACAAGAAATTTTTTAAAAAACCCTAATAAATAAGATTGCACCCTAAATCTACCAGCAGCAGAGAAAAGCTTTCTCCTTCATCACCTGCTCCCTTTGTATTTTTCACAGGTCCTGTCTTTTTGTTTTTTGTTTTAATAAAAGCAAAAGCATGTATGCCCCAAAGAATAATGACTCTGTGAAGTCAAAGGCTTTCACAGCATGCATCCATAGATTTTCCTTGGGTTCTTTCCAGGCTGTGAGGCCATGTTCTGGAATAGTTTCTTTCTGACATTTTGCCTACATCTGTGGCTGGCATCTTCAGAGATTCACCTCAGGGCCACAGGTTGTCCATCTCTGAAGATGCCAGCCACAGATGCAGGCGAAATGTCAGAAAGAAACTATTCCAGAACACGGCCTCACAGTCTGGAAAAAAAAACAAGGAAAATCTAATCATGACTCTGACTAGTCATGTTCAAAGTACAGTTGTCCCTTCATATTCCCTGGGTTTGGTTCCAGGACCCACTGTGGATGCCAAAATCTGTGAATACACAAGTCCCAGGTTGAGAGGGGACATGATAGCCATGTTTTAATAATAATAATAATAATAATAATAATAATTTTACCCCACCCCTCTGTTAAAAACGATCGGGGTGGCTTACAACAATTAAAATACAACAATACTGACTAAAATCCCTAAGCACCACCCACCCCCATAGTTGAAGGGATGTCATACTGAGGATGGAGCAGGCTTGTTTTCTGCTGCTCCAGTGAATAGGACACGGAGCAATGGGTTCAAACTACAGGAAAAGATATTCCACCTAAACATTAGGAAGAACTTCCTGACAGTAAGAGCTGTTTGGAAGAGGAATACACTGCCTCGGAGTGTGGTGGAGTCTCCTTTGGAGGTTTTAAAGCAGAGGCTGGATGGCCATCTTTCTGGAGTGCTTTGATTGTGTATTTCCTATATGGCAGGGGGTTGGACTGGATGGCCCTTGAGGTCTCGTCCAACTCTATGATTCTATATGATATGCGATGGCATCGCAATGCAAACGAAGATTCAGGAAGGACTCATCCCGCGCTTTCTGCAAGCGCGCTGATGGCTAAAAAGGCCAATCCGAGATAAACAAGTCCGGTTGCAGAAAGCACAGCAGAAGGTCTCCTTGGGTGATGTTTCCGGGCTGTGATTCTTTCTGCGTTGTTGTTTCTCTTCAAGACTTGTTCGGCGTGAGTTCTCAAATAAGGCTGCAGCATTGTGGATAGTGCGTCTCCGTGCCTCCCGATGTGAGGCCAGGGCGGACCATTGTTGCTGCTCAAGTTGGCCGAGCCCTTATATAAGATGGCAAAATCAAGGTTTGCTTTTTGGATTATTATTTTTTTAAGTATATTTTCAAGCTGTGAGTACTTAAAAACCCGTGGATACCAAATCCGTGGATACGGAGGGACGACTGTATATAGGTTTATGTGACTACAGGAAAGAAAAGGAGTTAATTATCTGGTTGGGCCCAGTGCCCAGTATTATGATTTTGATTTTGATTTTTTTTTTTTTAACAGAGCTGTCTCTTGACATCCTGTTGTGCTTAGTTGTCAAATTGTGTCAGGTGACTTGGTCTCCCTCCCTCCCCAGAAGAGGAAGACGAGGGAAGGCGTGTGAGCTGCCCCACGGAGCCAGGGGGTGTGAGGGGAGGACTTCTGTATGTTGTTGCCCAGTCACTCTCCACTGAGCTCAGATGTTTTCGGAGCGGAGCACGTGACCCCCAAAGAACCCTATAAAGCCAGAGGCGAGCCCAGGGCTGCCGAACTCGGAAACTTCTCCCACGACGGAGCGCAGGCGGGAAAGCAGCGAGCAGAGAGACTCCAGAGACAACCTGGGCAGGAGGAAGGAAGAAGACCAGGCGAGGATGGCGAGGCGCTCGGAAGGGTAAGTGCCAAGGGCAGCGAGACCCACTTTTTTCGGAAACCCACCCCTGGCTTTTTCCCACTTCGTTTGGCAGCGCTGACGACGAGCGGTATGTATGTATTTCTCTCAGCGGAGTCCCATACAGGTGTGCCGGCGCCCAGAGCTGGTTTAAGGCACCGGCGGCGCCAGCATCCGCATCGTTGTGGGGGGGCCCATAGTAGTAACCCTCCTCCTGCAAAAACATTATTAGTAATAATCTCAATATCCTGTATTGTGAATAGCTTAGGTTGAGTTAGGTTACATTGACCTGAGGTAAACATATGGGCCCCCCAAAATAAAGCACTGCAGGGGCCCCCAAAATTCCTTAAACCGGTCCTGCCGGTGCCTGTGCATTGGAGCATTTGCTCCCAAAATCACTGGCCATGCTGCCTGGGAGGATTTGGGGACGTTTGGGAAACCACAGTACACAAATAACCCAGTTTCAAACTGGATTATTATTTGGCATGGCTCCTTCTTATGGAATCCTGGGATTTGTAGTTTGACAAGGTCTTTCGCCTTCTCTGCCAAGAGTGAGGGTGCCTTACCAAACGACAAACCCCAGGATTCCATAGGAAGGAGCCATGGCAAATAATCCAGTTTCAATGCAAAGTCGAAGCTGGCATCCATAGATTTTCCTTGGGATTTTTCCAGGTTGTGAGGCCATGTTCTGGAAGAGTTTACTCAGGACCGGTTTAAGGAATTTTGGGGGCCCCTGCAATGCTTTATTTTGGGGGGCCCATATATTTATCTCAGGTCAATGTAACCTAACACAACCTAACCTATTCACAGTACAGGATATTTAGATTATTACTAATAATGTTTCTGCAGGAGGAGGGTTACTACGGGGGCCCCCATAATGACACCGCTGGTGCCTTAAACCGGCCCTGAGTTTACTTCTGATGTTTCACCTGCATCTGTGGCTGGCATCTTCAGAATGAAGATGCCAGCCACAGATGCAAGCGAAACATCAGAAGTAAACTCTTCCAGAACACGGCCTCCTCACAGTCTGGGAAAAAAACAAGGAAAATCCATCCAGTTTCAACTTTCCCAAGCTCTGATGTATGCTATACATATACAGTTGTCCCTCCGTATCCACAGATTTGGTGTCCACAGAATCAAGTATTCATGACTTGAAAATATTCTTTTAAAAATAATAATCCAAAAAGCAAACCTTGATTTTGCAATCTTATATAAGGGACATAATTTTGCTATGCCATTGCATATATTGGGACTTGAGTATTCATGGATTTTGGTATCCACAGGGGGTCCTGGAACCAAACCCCAGTGAATATGAAGGGACAACTGTATGTTATCTATATATATGTGTAGTATACATTAGAGCTGATGGGTGTAACATTTGAAGCACAAATGGGCTGGATTCCCCCCCCCCTTTATTTTATTCTACACTAAAATCTGTTCGCCTTCAAGGTACCACAGGACTCTTTGTGGTCCTCATGAATGCCACCTTGAAATAGGGCATTGACTGTTCCTGATGGTAAGAGCTGTTCGGCAGTGGAAAGAGCTGCCTCAGAATGTGGTGGAGTCTCCTTTGGAGGTTTTTAAACAGAGGCTGAATGGCCATCTGTTGGGAGTGCTTTGATTGTGTATTCCTGCATGGCAAGGGGTTGGACTGGATGGCCCTTGTGGTCTCACCCAGTTCTATGATTCTATGATTCTATGACTCAGAATTGTGTCTTTCCAGGCCCAACACTCAGACCACTACACCACAAAGGCTCTTTATGGAGAGAGATACAGATATAAGTAAATAAACACACACACACACTCCTTCACACAAGCATTTACAAAACCTCAGATGCTGACTTTATAAGAAAGTTTCCCCACCAGATACAGTATTATTAATTAGATTTTTATCTTAATCCTGACTTCAAGATGCTCAGAGCATAGTTCTTTCCTTCTCACCTTATCCTCACAACAGCCCTACAAGGTAGACTGTACTGAAAATTACTGTAATAAGAGGGGTGGGATTTGAACCTGGATCTCCCCAATCTTCGTCCAATGCTTACTCTCTTCACCATACTAGCAGCCTTTCAGAAGAATTCATGGGAATACCACTGGGTGATCGTATTTAAAATGATACCACTCATTTTAAAAATGAGAGTATATGCCTTGCTTCTGATCCTCTCCCTCTGAATTGCATCTTTCCCTTGAAGAATGGAGGAACACCCCCCTTTTTTTTGTAAGAAGGATGCAAAAGATTTCCACTTTCCTGGCATGTTCTTGCCTTCCAGTGTTTCCCACCACCCCCAAATGCTGCCGGTTTTCTTTCTGTGCCAAATAATAATAATAATAATAATAATAATAAAATTTATTTGTATCCTGCCTCTCTACAAAGTGCAATCGGAGCGGTTTACAGCATTTAAAATATACATTCAAGACCCTCCATCCCACCCACCCCCTTAAAATACAATTAAATAATTCAAAAAATTTAAAACATATTTAATAAATACTAAAAAAAAGTGATGGTGGCAGCTGCTTCTCTCTTAATGTCTCTCTTTTCTCCTTGTCTGGCTTCTTTTCTAAATAGGATGTCCACCCAGGACTTGTCTGAAGCCCTGAAGGAAAGCACCAAAGAGGTCCATACCCAGGCAGAGAACACTGAGTTCATGAAGAGTTTCCAGAAGGGGCAGGTGTCACTTCGTGAATTTAAGGTAACTGAGGTTCCACAGGTTGCTTGTGGGAAAGGGGAAGCCTTGGGATTTCATTTTTTAAAAAAAGCAGGGTAGAAATGCCTTAGATAAAAGAAGTGTATAAATACTCTGCCATTTTAATAGCACAAATCTAAATTAATGGGGACCCATCTGACAGAGACCTGGACCTCAGTTTGAATGTTGGGTTTTAAAAGCATTTAGACTTGTCCAGCCCGAACTAATTATTCCAATCAGGGCCTGAGTCCTGTTGTACTATAATTCCCAAAACTAAACAGACCCATGGTTTCAATGGGATTTTCCTGGGTATCAACTCACCATTTAATAATTGATTCAATGGGTGTATCCTCATTGGTACTAACTAGGAGGATTCAGCCAGAGTTTCAATGTTCAGTGAATTTATTTTTATTATTATTATTATTATTATTATTATTATTAAAAATCAAACTAACCCCAAAGATTCCTCTGGATAATTGGGTAGGATATTGTATTATATTATGGGAGATTTTATATATGGAGAAACATGTTGTTGTGTGCCTTCAAGTTGTTTCTGACCCTAAGGCAAACCTGTCATGGGATTTTCTTGGCAAGATTTGTTCAGAGGGGGTTTGCCTTCCCCTTCCTCTGAGAGAGTGTGACTTGCCCAAGGTCATCCAGTGGGTTTCCATGGCTGAGTGGGGATTTGAACCCTGGTCTCCAGGTCCAGCACTCAAACATCTATACCATGCTGGCTCTCTAAGGAGAGAGATACAGGCATAAATAAATATACACACACTCTGTTTCATACAAGTATTTACAAAACCTCAGATGTTGAGTTTATAAGAAAGTTTCCTCACCAGCTATAGTATTATTACATTTTTTCTTAATCCTGACGTCAAGATGCTTAGAGTGTAGTTCTTTACTCCTCTCCCTATCCTCACAACAGCCCTGAAAGGTAGGCTGTGCTGAAAATTACTGTAACGAGTGGTGGAATTTGAACCTGGATCTCTCCAATCCTTGTCCACTGCTCTAATCACTTCACCATACTAGCAGCCTTTCAGAAGAATTCATGGGAATACCACTGCGGTGATGTCTGCTCTTGCACAAGTAGATGCTTCTTTTAAAAATGAGAGTATGTGCCTTACTTCTGAACCTTTTGCCCACAAACAAATTAAACTGATTGATTGATCAACCAAAACAGATACAACTAGCCACCTAAAAATTCTTCAGACTGGTAACAGTCCTAATTCTTATGCCTCTTTAGTTAAGATATTTATTGTAGGATGGCTACTCACAAATATTTTGCCCAAGGCATCTCTGAGATCAAGATACTTTTATGAGCAATTTGCAGAGTTGTGGCTTGCCAGGATGGGTAACTACAGTTGTCCCTCCATATTCACAGATTTGGTATCCACGGATTTAAGTATTCACGGCTTGAAAATATTCTTTAAAAAATAATAATCCAAAAAGCAAACCTTGACTTTGCCATCATATATAAGGGACACCATTTTGCTGTGCCAATGCATATAATGGGACTTGAGTATTCACTGCTTTTGGTATCCACAGGGGGTCCTGGAACCAAACCTCAGCAACTATGAAAGGGCAACTGTAATTGGAATATATACACTTAAGCAAAGATAAAAAGCTAAGAATGACTAAACATGATTTCATGCTTCATCATTGTTATAATTTAATTGAATAATAATTTAGCAATAACATATAGTTCTGTGATGTTGTGGTTGAATCCCACTTCACACCAGGGATAACAGCACAATTCCTAGTTCATTTGGAGATTGAAACAAACCTTTAAGGGGTGTACCACATCTGATGGCGCTAGATGATTTTTTAAAAAAATGCTGAGCATTCTTTGTTGCAGTCCAGTAGAACTAGTTAGAAATAATGGTTGGGTGTCACTCCTAATTACTGTATGGATAATGAGGTGTGAGTTAGGAACACGGAGGTTAACAGTCATCAGGGAGAGACAGAAAAAACTCTGGAGAGGTAGCTATGGGAGCAACAGTGACATTCTTGAAAGACTAGTCCAGGTGACCAAATTATTACTAAACAAATAGACATGGAATATTGCCTGGAGATTTCCATTCTTTGTTGGTTGGATGCTGTCCATTAAACCATACTGGTTGAGTGGGAGAGGAAGAAATGATTCCACAATCCATAGCTACCTGAGCACTTAGGTTGAAGAAACCTACTCAGTAATATAATGAAAATGAGCTTCAAAAGAAAATATGAAACATTAAGGTCAAATTAGACATCACCTAGGAGATCTGTCTCCTAACACCTTTTATAAAAGCAGATTTGGGAGTGGGAGCAAATTAGATCAAGGCAGTAGAACTAGAAGTAGGGGTATGCTTAATACTCTGCTTCATGCTATTTTACTAGAACTTAGGGAGATTTCTTTTTCTTTTTTTATAAAAACTGTCAGCATTCTTCAGCTGGCTGGAGATTCTGGGGGTTACAGTCTGAAAAAATGTAACTTCCCCAAGTTCTGCATTTTCTCCAATTGAAATACAGGTTGAGTATCCCTTATCTGAAATGTGAAATACTCCAAAATCCAAAATTGTCCACATGGGTGGCTGAGATAGTGATACCTATGCTTTATGATGGTTTAATGTATACAAGCTTTGTTTAATGCACACAGTTATTAAAAATATTGTGTATAAAATTATCTTCATGCTATGTGTGTAAGGTGTATATGAAACATGAATGAATTTTGTGTTTAGACTTGGGCCTTATCTCCAAGTTACCTCATTATGTATATACAAGTATTCCAAAATCCACCGTCCCCCAAAAATCCAAACTATGGAACATTTCTGGTCCCAAGCATTTCAGATAAGGGGTACTCAGCCTATATTGTCTAATGGCTGCTAATACTTATTAGGGACACAATGGGGTCAGTTGCTCCAATGTCAGTGGGTTGATGAATCTGCTTCTGGTGTTAGTCTGAACTTTAAAGGAGCTATGCTGGTGTTGATGTGTGCCTTCAAATCATTTCCAACTTATGGTAATTCTAAGGCAAACCTATCATGTGATTTTCTGGTCAAGATTTATTCAGAGGAGGTTTTCCATGGCCTTCCTCTGAGGCTGAGATTGGGACTCGCCCAAGGTCACCCAGTTGGTTTCCATGGCTGAGTGGGGATCTGAACCCTGAACTCCAGGAGTCCTAGTCCAGCATTCCAACCACACTGGTAAACAAAGTTGCTATCCAAGGTGTCAAACCATATCCCCCAAATATCTGCTACACCTTGGATAGTTCCTTTAAAGTTTGGTGGGGCTAATGGCAAACTTTGGTCAGATGTTAGCTGGTGGGGGGAATCTTGATCTGGAAAATGGTGTGGAGGAATGCTTAGGTATCCTCTCTCCCAGTGACACTGCTTCAGTCAAATCCACATGCCCACATCTAAAGTTTTAAAAATGATGTTGGGATATAACAATTTTGGATCTCCTCAGCAACATGGAGTCTTGCCTTGTTGTTATGTGCCTTCAAGTCAACTCTGACTTATGGTGGCGATTGTCTCTTAGGGTTTTCTTGGCAAGGTTTATTCAGAGGTGGTTTGCCATTGCCTTCCTCTGAATATTGCTTACAGCTCCTGGTATTTGCTGGTGGTCTCCCTTCCAAATATTAACCAGGCCGGACCCTATTTAGTTTGCCAGTTCAGACAGGATCTGGTGCCTTAGTGCTCTCTGTGTGTGTTTTTATGTGTTTCTGTGCATGTGTGTGCATGCACATGGGCGGACACACACACACACAAACACAAACATGTAGTTAGATATCAGAAACCAAACATTTTGCTTCAGGCTGGTGATTTCATTATCTGAACTTAATCTGAGAGGCTCCACGAGATTAGCAAACCAAACATATTATCTGTATTAAAATATATAGGAAATTACTGTTCAGTTGAAAATAGCTTGATCCTTAAAGTGGATTGAAATGTGCTGTCCCATTAAAGCAAGAGTGAGGAATGTACAGTATGTCCCTTCAGATATTGTTGAACTACAACTCCCACCATCCCTCACCATTTACTGTGATGAATAGGTTTGATATAGTTGCAATAAAATACCTGGAACATCACATTTACTACCCCTGCTAGGAAATTACAGATTAAGAAAGAGAAGTAACATCTCCCTCTTTATCCTGTCTGCACTCACTCCCTGCTACTATAAAGAGTAAGGACTTCAGGCATTCCACACAGCTTTTGAGGGTATGAGGAGCTTTAGCTATTGCAGACAAAAGCAGATTTCCTGCTGAGGAGCGAAGGGGGAGGCACTGTGCTACCTACTCCTGATGCTGCTCCTTTAGCGAACTGCCAACCCACAACATGGGGTACTGAGAAGAGAAGTAATCCAAATGGCTAGAATCATGCTAGAATTTGCCTGGAATCATGCTAGAATTAGCAATAAACAAAAATTAATAAAAGCAACAGCCTTTTCAGAGCACTTTGTTTCCTTGTTTGCACAGCTGCCCAACCAAGGTCAAGGAAAGCTGTGTGGCCTTATCATTTGCCACATTTTCAGTGTGATCATGGAAATCAAGCAACCAGCACTCCCCACCCCAGCCACCTTTGCATATTGATATCTTAAATCTCATCACATTATGTACAAGTGCTTTTGTTTTTTTGGTGAAACTCTGTTCTGGGTACAGACCACTTTAGATGTGGGATCTCATGGGCTGGTCTTTACTGCATGTAAACAAATCTTTCCTGGAACTTTGTTAATATTTAAAATCTGTCTTGTTTTGTTTTTCAATCTGTAACACAGAAAGGGACAGAAAGTACTTTATAAAAGGGCTGGCAATGTATAATAATTCCTCCTTCCTCTATAAAGGTAACAGCCAGTGAGTTTGACAGAATCATATTTACTCTGTTGTGTTGTAATAGTCTATTTCCATTAATGAAAAAAACTAAACACTTCTGTTTGCACAAAGCATAGGACTTGATTTTCACAAGCCCTCCCCTCCCACCCACTACAGCTCATTGCACTCTTGAAGGTTGGGAAACAGGATGAGATATTGCACAGAAGGAAGACAGTACATAAGGGAATCAGCATAAATCACACAAGTGGAAGCATTTTTCTGCCACTTGCACAAAGCCAGCACATTGATTTTACCTGCACAGTTACAAGCACATCTTGACTCTTTTTGTCTACTGGCAGCCTGTTGTCAAGCATGCAAATTTGAGAAAGCTAAGCAGCTTCTCTTAGGGGTTGTCTAAATGGCGAAAATACTCCTCATGGAATGCGAGAATACAGGCTGTCTTAATGGCATCCCGTATCATATTGCCATATTCAGAAGGGGGGTGGGGAAACAAGCCATATATTTTGCAGGAAAAGTCCTCGCGGCTAAAAAAACACAGAGGGAGGAATGCACATTCCCACTCATTGGGACAAGCAATTTGATTAGATTCACTTTCCCATAAGCAGAAGCTGAAATCTGATTGGCCAGATGAGCACGAGGGTGGGGCTTGCTAACAAGGCAAGCACCCAGAACTGCCATGTTGGTTTATTGCCTTAGAGAGCGAGCGCTAATGCAATAAAATGGGGGTTGGGGTTTGTTTGTTTGTTTGTTTTGCTTTTCTGTTAAGGTGAAAAATTGCACTATTGCACCTTGGGGTTGTTTTTTTTTTTTTTTTAAGAAAAAATACTGTTTGGCAGTAGCAAATTGGTAAGAAAAACACAAGTAATTCACTTGCGGCCACCATCTTGATTCACAGGCATGCCTGTTTGCACAGCAAATGCGGATAGCTTCACATGCCTGTGATCTGCCAAACCCCCCCCCCCGCCCAAAACCCCATTAAGACAAATCATAGTTGCTGCAAATTGCCTTTACTGCGGAGCAATCCACTTCTTTTTGCCTCATATGTCACAGTAGCGCACTGGAACCTCTGAGCGTATCAAGAGGACCAGGCAGCAAAAGTAGTTGTAGTAGAGTTGCAATCATCATGCAAAGAAATGAGCACACAGACACAGGCGTGTGTCTAAACTATTCCTCTTTACTAAAGCATATTGTAGTAATATTTACAATGAGTCTGAGACGCCTAGCATGCAGATTACATATCACAGCACAATACACAGTGCAGTCTTGCACTATACATCCTGGACTGGATGCATACAGTCTGAGAGCTAAATCCAAGTCAAAACACAGAGACAGAGAGTGGGGTGGTATAGTTAATTCAGTACAGATATAGTACAGTCATGGGTTATTCAGTTAGTGGTTCTCACACACATTTTCCCACATAGATAAGGCTCTAATCTTCACATACCCTTCCCACCCCTGTCTCCCAGACATAATCTAGATATGCTCGCCACCTGCATTTAGCCTGCTCATTGCTGACCTCTGCAGGCTGTCGCATACCATACTAGCTCTTTATAGTACAAATTTCCAGTGATTGTATATCCCAGCACTGTGACATCATATAGACAAGACCTTACATTTAATGCAGAGTGTCTTTAATTAGGATTCATGTGTTCCAATTGTTATACAGTATGTAAGAAGATCCACTGAAGCAACACAACTTACATATATGCTGAGTACCAAGTTTCTATTGATTCAATGCATTTATTCTAGTTGGGCGTAATACTTGGATTGAGGTCCAAATGTTTGATGGGTGTAGATCAGCAAAGCTTTAATATGTAGATAAAATGATGAGCTGATGTTTGCCTGCATTCTCCTGAGGTAGTTCTGCTCTCAGTTTATCTAGTTATGCTTTCAAAACCAATTATTTATGGGCGACAACAAGCTTCCTTATAGCAGCATATCATTTATTAATGCTTTTCTTTTTCCTCACTGTCCTTTGTTTCAGCTGTATTTAGCTTCCCTGTACTACATCTATTCTGCTCTGGAGGAGGAATCTGAGCGGAATAAGGACAACCCTGTCTATGCCCCTGTTTATTTCCCAAATGAGCTGAACCGCAAGGCTGCTTTGGAGGAAGATTTGGAATATTTCTATGGCTCAACATGGAGGGATGAGATCCAGTGCCATGAAGCAACTCAGAAATATGTGGACAGGCTACATCATGTGGGCCAATATGAACCAGAGCTTTTGGTTGCCCATGCTTACACCCGGTACCTGGGAGATTTGTCTGGAGGTCAGATTCTGATGAAAATTGCCCAGAAATCTCTCCAGTTGCCCAATACTGGAGAAGGACTATCTTTCTTCAATTTCCCTGGAGTCACCAACATCTCTAAGTTCAAGCAGCTTTATCGAGCTCGGATGAACAGTCTCCCCATGGACTCTGCTACTGAGGAGAGAATCTTGGAAGAGGCCAAAAACTCTTTTCTGCTGAACATAGAAGTGAGTAATCAGCTGTTAACAGTCTCTTATCAAGATATAACTATCCTGAAAGTCATTTCCTGGCAATCTTGGACCTTGGTGGGTTATATAAACTTCACTGAGCTTCTCATTTAGGAATGTGCAGCTTGTAAATTAAACTGGGCACATTGAGAGTATCACAGAATAAGCAATCAGGTGTTTTAGAAAACAGCAGCCATAATCCCTGAACTTTGGGGATGCTTGGGAGTGGGCTGATGGGAGCTGTATTCCTAAACATCTGGAAGGCCAACCTGTGATCACTTAGGGTTGCAACACTGAAAACTGAAGACAGTTCCTTTACCCTTAATGGTAGTATAGAAGGAATTTTAGCAGGCATTGCTTATCAGACAACCATGGAAGAAGCAACACCTTCTGAAATTCCCTCTTCTACATGACCGTTAAAGATACATGAGCCATATTCAGTTTTCACTCTGACAGCCCTAATCCTGTGACATCACTAAGGCCGGTGTCATTCCCCGCCCCAATGGTGTCACCTGGTGCAGTTCAGCCTCTCCGCACCCTCCTGGTCCCACCACTTCCGTAATCACAATACAGTAAGCTAGTTTTTGTTTCTCAGGCTTAATATTAAACAAGGAAAAATATTAAGAGGGAGAAGACTGCATTCTTGAAAAGTGGGCATGGCAGAAGCCAGTTTGCAATATTTTGAAGATGTACAGTGCTCCCCCAAATGCAGGCAGCCTTATTTTTAGTAGAAAAAGAATCTAGATTGCAACAGTATCATAATGCCTAATAAAAATATTGTGACTCTGTTCCACTCTTAAGATGGGAATTCAGAAAGTTATTTGCTAACTAATTTTATTTATTTATTTATTTATTTATTTATTTATACCCTGCTCTTCAGCCACAAGGCTATCAGAGCAGCTTACAAACTGTCTGTAGCCCTGTTTAAGTATTTGAAGGGGTGTCAGTTGAGGATGGAGCAAGCTTGTTTTCTGCTGCTCCAGAGACTAGAACACGGAGCAATGGATGCAAGCTCCAGGAACAGAGATTCCACCTCAACATTAGGAGGAACTTTTTGACAGTAAGAGCTGTTCGGCAGTGGAACACACTCCCTCGGAGCGTGGTGGGGTCTCCTTCCTTGGAGGTCTTTAAACAGAGGCTAGATTGCCATCTGTCAGGAATGCTTTGATCAAGATTTCCTGCGTGGCAGGGGGTTGGACTGGATGGCCCTTGTGGTCTCTTCGAACTCTGCAATTCTATGATTCTATGATTCTATGTTTTAAGGAATAGCAATTTACACATCTGCACTGCATTAAGCAGCTTCCAATGTGTGTTAGTTGGTGGGACAAGGATGAACTATTCTTCTTTGAAAATACAGAAAACAGTAATTATTTGAATCTTTCAAAATGGATGTTCCTTCAGACATGTTGGCAAGCAAGTTGATTCCTCTTCTGTTTGTATTTACTTTGAGGTTGACTACATTTGCCCTACTAATTTTTAACCAAAAAATCAATATCTGGCCACTTTAAATCAAATACACATGTAATTGATTAAGGGTTTCCCCATACCGAAGGATGTTCAAACATCATTGTATAAAACCCCCAAATGTTCTGTAATTGGCAGTGTGTGTGTGTAGGTGGGCATTCTCAGATAAGTGCGCAAACCTAAGTGTGTACAGTACAGTGTACACATCCTGGGGATGTTGGGAATTATAGTCTAACACATTTGGAGAGCTCCAGGTTTGAGAAAGGCTACATTAGTGGATTTGCCAAGTTTCCCTGCAAGAAATGTCACATTCATAACTGAGACAAAATGTCCATGTCCCAACATGAACGTGATAGGAAGCTTAGAAGATCAAAGGAACATCTGATCTTGTTAAAATAGTGTTTGCAGAATCCTAGTATACTTGAGTAAAAAAAAGGAAACAAACAGAATGCTCCTTAATAACAAAATCACTCTACAATCCATTTTCTCAGGTGTTTGAAGAGCTACAGAGCCTGACAAGTCAGGGACGACTACTGGAGAACAGCCATCTTTTGCAACCCAAGCTAGAACTTCATGCAAGAGGAACCAACAGAACACACAGTAAGAACTTATTTATGAGAGCCACCCCTGCTGCTGCAATTGCATTGCTTTCTGATTTCACTGGGATCCATAAAAGAAGGAGGCGTGATCTTGTTCATGTTTTATCAGCTGTCACGATTTATGCTTTTGTTAACTAGCACTCTGGGTGTGTAATGAGTGAATGTGGGCATTGATAGGCATCTACAGTATACTACAAACTTAAGTTCTCTTGAAATAGACAGGGGTGGTAAAATGAGAATCTTGCTCCTGAAATAAGAATTCTGCCTCCCCTCTATGAAATTTTCCTTCAGTCTAGTCACTTGCTGTAACTCAAAATTCCAGTTGAGCAGTTAGAAATTCAGTGTAGGCATCCAAAGAAAAGGAGCTGGCAAAGTTAACAAGGGAATGTGAACATAACAAATATAAGGGGCCTACATGCAAAGCATTTTCAGTGTTTCCCTTTATACAATGCAAGAAGTTTTTAATGGGGACAAATGTCCTATGGGGGGGCAATGCTATCATCCCCCCCATAGCTACACCCCTGAAACCAGAAACACACACAAGTATCCTATATATGAAGACTCAAGGGATTGTAAAGCTGACAATCCTCATCCCTACCAACTCACAGAGCTACGTTTCCAAGGGCTCTTTGGGCATGATAGATAAACAGATACAAAACTATCATACCTTTGTAGTGTTGACTGCTAGGATGGCTGTAGAGGACCATTTGATTACATCTCCTCAGTGGATGTGTGGTAACATTCTCGTTGCTTGGCAGACAAAACTGATGATTGAAATACTTTTTGGATTGCTGTTCCCAGAATCCACCAGTCAGTATAGTCACTTGGTTGAATCCACCAGTGAGTGTAGTCACTTGTCATGCTGGTTGCGGGGATGGGCAGGTTCTAGGAGCTGTAGTAAAAAATGTAGCATTTCCCAATTTCCAAGCTCTGATAAGGAGACCTCCATCTGACAATGCTAACCTGTGATGCCTGTGCATAAATGAAGGAGAAAGTCTATGGCTAGGAAGGGGAAGGAGGACTACACAGGGTTTTCTACATTGCATAATACATCGCACAATCCTGTGCATATTTATATGAAAGTAATTCCATTGTGTTCAATGAGGTTTACACCCCCAGTTGTGAGTGCATGCAATATGTAGGACTGTAGCATTGTAATGTTGAATGTGAAAAGGTCACTCTGGTTGTTAAATGTTTATGGAAGCCCATTTTAAGGGCTATATCTATCCAGCAAGTTTTCCATGGAGCAACATCAAGCACACAACTGTAACATTATCTCCAAGTATCATTTATCTCCCAAAGTGTTGTGCTCAAAGTGTAGCCTGGCATCCAGTGATGTTATCAGTGTGACTGCAGCATGCTTAATGTTCTTGAAACAAAATCTCTCCACCGGGTTTCCTCATTTGACAAGTTTCCCCTTTCTCTTAATATAGGTCCAAAGGAAAGTGACCGGGTGAAAATGGCACACAAGGACATGCTGCCTAGCACACCATTCCTACGTTGGACTCTTGCTCTTTTCTTCTTAGCAACAACAGTTGCTGTGGGCTTGTATGTCATGTGAACAGAAGGGACCTCAAACAACTTTTACCAGCACCTCCCCATTCCTAAACTAACAGCTCTCTTTCTAATCAAGAAAGATATGCTTAGAAGCCCCAACTTGGGTGGTCGGCTTAGCCGTTCTCATGTTACTACATTACTAACAATACAGACAACACAAATGGTTTGAAAATTGAAAAGTTTGTGTGGAGAACATTTCTGTAAAGACCCTGAAATGCCACAGTATGGCATATCTTTAAAGAAAGGGAGCAAATTACAAAGACCAAGCACTTTTTATCTTGGATATCTGAGGAATAAATGTTGCTGCGGATACTCTGTCCAGTGTTTATTTTGTACAATTCTCCAATGTTCTGTGGCTCACATCTACCCATCCTGAAAAACAATGCTTTGCTTAAACTACAACTTTATATCATGTTTCTATTTTTGAAATGTATTTATGCCTCTGCAATGAACTTTAGAAAGACACGAATGAACTATATCTTACTGTATTTGTAATCTGTCTTTACAAGTTATATGTGCAACTATTAAAATTGTCTATGAGTTGGCTGAACTGTTTTTTTTTTCTTTTCCTGTTGACTACATTAAGTTATTTTAGGTGGGAGCTGGATGAACAGTGCTCAGTCCCAAAACTAACTTTGCATCATGTACAAGCCTGTTTTAATTGTTTGTTGCCACTGCTTCTATATTTGGAAGGCATAGGCAATCCAGATAAATACAATTTTAATCCTAACTAGAGAGAGCCAGTGTAGTATAATGGTTTGAGCGTTGGACTATGACACTGGAGACCAGAGTTCAAATCCCATGTTCAGCCATGGAAACCCACTGGGTGACCTTGGGCAAGTCACACTCTCTCAGCATAAAAAGAAGGCAAAGACAAACCCCTCTGAACAAATCTTGCAAAGAAAACCCTGCAATAGGTTCACCTTAGGGTTGCCATAAGATGGAAATGATTTGAAGGTACACAACAACAATAGAATACATGCATTTTTTTAAAAAAATCTAAAACCTGAAGATATTAAAGATCTGTTCAGGTATGACCTCAGTTAACAAAGTGGATGTGTTCCTGGGTGTTATTTCTTTAACAGAGAATTTGGTATCAGAGGCAGAAATAAAATGGAAAGAATAAGGGCTTGTCTACACCACGAATCTCCCCATCTGAATCCGACTTTCAATAATGTCATATGACAAGTAGCCTTTTCCCTGAATAAGGTGTGATAGTGACAATGTATTCCCTATTCGCACTAGACTTGGGGAATGCCTCCTTAATCTGGGTTTTAGAAAACTGTGCAAACAATTCATCTGCACTTGATTTGGTGGGTGAGGGAGGAGAGGAGAGGAGAGGAAAGGAGAGGAAGGACAAGTGCTGCTTGAGGTGCTGCCATTTCACCCTCCTTGGCACCACTTCTCATTCGAAAGGAACAGCTCCAGCTGTAGTCACTCTGAAGTCAGAATGCCTGTCGAGCCCTGCCATCACCAGGCTAGCTCCCCATTCTGGCTTCAGAGAGGGTGACTACCAATGCGCTTTGATTTGCCCAGAGCTTGGAGGGGTGATTGCATGCTGGAAAATCAAAACCCCAGCGGTAGTCACCCTCTCTGAAGCCAGAATGAGTGACCCACCCCATCATCACGAGTAACAGCTTTGAATGTAAGCCAAGTAAAAATCCAAATGCAGATTCAGGCTTTGGCAGGTGTGGTGCTTAAACCTGGGGCCCATCTACACGAGGGGGAAAAAAAATCCAAGGTACATCATAGTATTGGCATCTCGCAGCAGCGGCGACATGTCTGAACGCATTCCTGATGGTGGCCATGAGTGATTTACTCACGTTAGTTCTTCACTGCAGCTGTTATTTCTTTTTTAAAAAAGTTGTCCCAAGGTGCACCAGTGCGAAAGAGCGATTTCCCAATTTTATAGGAAAGCAAAGCAGAACTTAGTGACTATATCACAACTAAAGTATATGAAGCAGGCGAGAATAGAATTTTCCCAATCATGTTTAATTTTGAGAGCTTGCGAAGTGATTTCGCTGAAAAAATAGTCTCCTAGTTGCTATCATCCTTTAACATCTACAGTAGAATCCCCGTATCCATTGATTCATTATCCACGGGACACAAAACAGCATACCTACCATAGAGTCTTCCTAGAAAATGTGTCCTCCCTAGCCATTTTCTAGGTCCTCCAAGGCAACTCTATGGTATTTTAAACCGGAAGTCCCATTATTTTCAATGGCGTTCACTATTATCCATGGTTCTTGGTATCCACGTCCCCCCCCCCAGAACTAACCCCCAGCAGATAAGGGGGTCCTACTGTATTTACATCTCTCTCTCCCCCACACACATACATTTGCAGATGGTTCTACATCCCCTACTTACATTAATTCCAGTCTCCCCATTCCTTTAAAAATTATAAAATAGCTCCATCTACAGGCACAGCTGTAACATTACATGAATGACAATGAGATTACAATAGTGTATTTATTGCTGTCCTGCATTTGCACAGTATTTTTGACTGTGCATAGCACTTCACACACATTATTTTGCTGTAATCTTTAGTCTATGTGACAGACCTGCATAATTATTTCTATAGGACAGATGCAAAAATATTGACCTGTTTATGGCCTTCTTAGTTTATATAAGAAACAACATTCAAATTGGAGACCTCTTAATTCAGGAGTGGGCAATTTATAGCTGTCCAGATATTGGATTATAACTCCATACGCTATGTTGGGTAGGGATGATGGGACTTACAGTCCTACAAAATCTGTATGACCACAAGTTGCTTATCCCTTCTTTAGAACTCAGACTCATCTTAGCCACTGTATCAGTGCTATCCTTGTCAGGGTTTTTTTGTGGGGGGATACAAATTCAAAATTAAAATAGGATTTGATTTGATTTTGGGGCCTACATAGTTGCTTTCTACATTATATTTATTGAGTTTTGTTAAAGATTTGTAAGCTTGTACTGTCACCAGATCAGGAAAGGACTCATCCTTCTTGTAGGATGGAAACTGGAGTCCATCCATCCATCCATCACTTTATATTCTGCCTTTCTCCCAGACTGGGATTCAAGGTGGAATACATATACAGGTTGAGAATCCCTTATCTGAAATGCTTGGGACCAGAAGTGTTCCATATTTCAATTTGTGTGTGTGGGGGGGGGGGTTTGGGAATATTTACATATACATAATGAGATATCTTGGAGGTGGGACCCAAGTCTAAACACAACATTCATTTATCTCACATACACCTTATACACGTAGCCTGAATATAATTTTATACACAATATTTTTAAATAATTTTGTGCATGAAACAAAGTTTATGTACATTGAACCATCAGAAAACAAAGGTGTCACTATTTCAGCCATCCACCTGGACCATTTTGGAGTATTTTGGATTTCAGATTTCTGCATAAGGGATACTCAAACCTATAGTTAAAAACCCATAAAAATCAGGATTAAAATACAGTAGTTTTAAATAACAACAGAATTAAAACCAGTTAAAATCTTACTTTAAAACATTAAAAAGAACACAGGACCATAAAAGCAATTTTTGTTAAAATCAGTTTCCAAAAGCTTGCTGGAAAAGAGGTCTTAACCTGTTGCCGAAAGGAAAACAAAGGAGCCACCCCAACTTCCCTAGGGAGGGAGTTACAAAGTGTGGGAGCAGCCACAGAGAAGGTCTTGTCCCACGTTCTCACCTGTCCCATGTTCTCAGCTGTGCCTGTGAAGGCAGTGCGATAGAGAGAGGTGCCTCTTCTGCAGATCTTATTGCTCAGGCAGGCTCATATGGGAAGAAAACACATTCAAATAGCCTGAACCTGAGCATATAAGGCTTTATATAGCTCAAAACTAGCACTTTGAATTGTGCCAAGAAACAGACTGGCAGCCAGCAGAGCTGTTGCAACAAGGGAGTTGTGTGCTCCCTGTAACCAGGATCATGGTGGCTTACAATTTGTAACAAGTACAACATAGCTGAAAACACACGAAAGCCAACACTAAAATAGAATTAAACTAAAGCAATTTAAAACATACACCTAAAAAGTATAAAACACAGTTAAAAACAGCTCAATGAAAACAATGTATCACCCACTGAAGCCTTTTCTTTAAACACCTACAGTTCTAAAAACATCGGGTTGTTTAGATGATGAAAAAAATCCTCAAGGAATGCAGGCAGAATACCTTTTTTCCAGATGAGCTCCTGATGGGATTCACCATATTGGGAAGGAGGGGGGGGGGTCTGAAAACGCCAAGCAGTTCCTGATAGCAGCTTTCACTGTTTCTCGCAATTAAAAAAAATACACGGAAATGCGCATAACCGCCTGTCTGCACAACCAATTTGAATTGGGGTACATCCAGGAAGTAAAATGTGATTGGTCGGACGTGCGTGGGGGTGGGCTTGCCAGTGACAAAGTGGCTGGAGCCGCCATTGTTTTTTTTCCCCTGGGGGAACAATTGCACACTTTTTTTGAGCAGCAGAGCAGAGCAAAAAATGTTTTTAAGATGATCGCTCTTCCGCATCTCTCATTTAGCAAGGCAAAAAGTGGGGAGGGGGAATGGAGGGAGTTTTGGATTGAATAATAAGGTAGCTAATTTACTCACGGCCACCATCTTTTCTGCGAACATGCTCTGTGTAAACTTCAGACTTGGATAGCTTTCCATGCCAGTGATCTTGCAAAAACATCATGGGGATAAATGAACACTGCTGCAATAGTGAGGTAATGCACTATTTCCCACAATTAATTCTCCCACCAGACTGAGCCCCCCCTGTTGTAATAAAAAAGGAGTATTTGTCAGCCAATGGAAGAACAGCAAGAAAGGGTCCATTCTATTGGACCACAAGTCCCAGGAGCCCTATCCAGCAGAGGCTATGGTGAGGAATGCTGGGAGTTTCAGTCAAACATCTGAGGAGCTGCATCATCTCCACCTGAGTAATTGTGAGTTCCTCCAGATGTTGTTGCACTGCAAGTCCCAGCAGCTCCAACCTGCATAGCCAATGTGAAGAACTCAAGGAAATTGCAGACCATCAATATCTGGAGGGCCACATGATTCTCACTCTTGCTTTGAAAGATAGCAAGAATGGGAAACCTTGTACCTACCAGCTGCTTTGCACTACAACTCCCATAGTCCTTTACCATCAGCAATACTAATAAGGTAAATGAGAACTGTATGTTAGAGCAGTTTTTGACCCCCCTTTCGAAATATGGTGGATTGATGTGGGATGGCATTTAAGACAAATCATATTCTCCTCAAATTTTATGAGGAGCATTTTTGTCATATAGACAACCCCATAATGTTGAATTTTGTGACATTGTGAATTTTGACTCTTTGTGACAGAAACATTCAGCATGAGTATCTTCCCACAGTATTGCAGATCCTTGCAACTAGGGAAAGTGTAACCTTATTTGGATTGCTGCCTCATTAACTAATTACAGTCGTCCCTTCACATTCGCGGGGGTTACGTTCCACGGACCCCCGCGAATGTGAAAAAACCGCGAATACTGTTTGCCCCCCCTTCCCTGCTATAGCGACCATGGGGCCTCCGGAGGCCCCATAGTCGCTTTCCCCCGCCTCCCCAGGGCCTTCGCGGGGCCTCCGGAGGCCCTCCGGAGGCCCCGCGGAGGCCTTCCCTGCCCTCCCCACTCCCCCACAGGGCCTTCGCGGGGCCTCCGGAGGCCCTCCGGACCCCGCGGAGGCCTTCGCGGCCCTCCCCACTCGCCCACAGGGCCTTAGCGGGGCCGCCGGAGACCCTCCGGAGGCCCCGTGGAGGCCTTCCCTGCCCTCCCCACTCCCCCCACAGGGCCTTCGCGGGGCCTCCGGAGGGTCTCCGGAGGCCCCGCAGAGGCCCTCCCGGCCCTCCCCACTCCCCCACAGGGCCTTCGCGCGGCCTCCGGAGGGTCTCCGGAGGCCCCGCAGAGGCCTTCCCTGCCATCCCCACTCCCCCCCAGGGCTTTCGAGGGGCCTCCGGAGGCCCCGCGGAGGCCTTCCCGGCCCTCCCCACTCCCCCACAGGGCCTTCGCGGGGCCTCCGGAGGCCCTCCGGAGGCCCTGCGGAGGCCTTCCCTGCCCTCCCCACTCCCCCACAGGGCCTTCGCGGGGCCTCCGGAGGGTCTCCGGAGGCCCCGCGGAGGCCTTCCCGGCCCTCCCCACTCCCCCACAGGGCCTTCGCGGGGCCTCCGGAGGCCCCACGGAGGCCTTCCCTGCCCTCCCCACTCCCCCCACAGGGCCTTCGCAGGGCCTCCGGAGCGTCTCCGGAGGCCCCGCGGAGGCCTTCCCGGCCCTCCCCACTCCCCCACAGGGCCTTTGCGGGGCCTCCGGAGGCCCTCCGGAGGCCTTCCCAGCCCTCCCCACACCCCCACAGGGCCTTCGCGGGGCCTCCGGAGACCCTCTGGAGGCCCCGCGGAGGCCTTCCCTGCCCTCCCCACTCCCCCCACAGGGCCTTCGCAGGGCCTCCGGAGGCCCCGCGGAGGCCTTCCCGGCCCTCCCCACTCCCCCACAGGGCCTTCGCGGGGCCTCCGGAGGGTCTCCGGAGGCCCCGCGGAGGCCTTCCCTGCCCTCCCCACTCCCCTACAGGGCCTTCGTGGGGCCTCCGGAGACCCTCCGGAGGCTCCGCGGAGGCCTTCCCTGCCCTCCCCACTCCCCCCACAGGGCCTTCGCGGGGCCTCCGGAGGGTCTCCGGAGGCCCCGCGGAGGCTTTCCCAGCCCTCCCAGGGCTTTCACGGGGCCTCTGGAGGCCCCGTGTCGCGGTTTTGGGGGGGGCCTGGGGGGCCCTCCCAAAACCGCGAATACTCGAAACCGCGAATGTCGAATTCGCGAATGTGGAGGGACAACTGTATTAAATTGTATTTACTATAGTTGTTACATTTTCACTCCATCTTTCCTCCAGTGAGCTGAAGGTGACCTACGTGGTTCTCTTTCTTCCCACTGTCCCCTCACAACAACACAGTGAGGTAGTTCAGGTTAACCTTGCATGTGGTTTATAACAGTGTCTCTTAGCCAGCCCTCCTTGGCCTTGGCTCCTGCCACATGGCCACTCCACTGCAGGGAGGAGGTGGGCTGAGCAGCCTTCAAGTCTTCATGGTCCCCCTGTGAGGACATCACAGACCCCGACCACAGGTTAAGAACCACTGGCTTATAACTCTCCCATGCCCTAAAGGAGATACAGTAGGACCCCCAATATCCACTTATTTGTTATCCACTGATTCAGTTATCCACTGGACATAAAACACTCTGGCTTTTCTTCACAAACGAAGATTTAGGAAGGACTCATCCCGCGCTTTCTGCAAGCGCGCTGATGACTAAAAAGGCCAATCCGAGATAAACAAGTCTGGTTGCAGAAAGCACAGCAGAAGGTCTCCTTGGGTGATGTCTCCAGGTTGTGATTCTTTCTGCGTTGTTGTTTCTCTTCAAGACTTGTTCAGCGTGAGTTCTCAAATAAGGCTGCAGCATTGTGGATAGGGAGTCTCCATGCCTCCCAATGTGTGGCCAGGGCGGACCACTGTTGGTGATCAATTTGGCCGAGCCTGAGGTGTTGTTTCAGGGAGTCCTTGTATCGGTTTTTTGGAGCGCCTCTCTTACGCTGACCCGTGGCGAGTTCACCGTAGAGTAGTATTTTTGGGAGGCGATGGTTCTACATCCTAGACACATGCCCTGCCCAGCACAGCTGTGTTCTCAATATCATGGCCTCGATTCTGGTGATCCCTGCTGGCTCAAGGACAGCAACATTCGTCACATAGTCAGTAAAACAGCACAGCTACCATAAAGTCTTCCTAGAAAACGTGTCATCTCTAGCCATTTTCTAGGTCCTCCAAGGCAACGCTATGGTAGTTTAAACTGGAAGTCCCATTGTGAAGTCGAACCCAGGAAAAACCCATTACTGTATTTTCTATGGCGTTCGCTATTATCCACGGTCTTCAGTATCCACGGAACGCCCCCCTCCCCCCTAGAACCAATCCCCAGCGGATTAGGGGAGGCGTCCTACTGTACAGCTAAAAGATCCTCCGCCATCTTAAGAGCCCGTTCTACCCACTTTGTCATTTTGGCGCTAAAAAGGGCTCTAGGAAAGCAGACAGGATTCATAGTCTTAAAAAAAAAAAGCCAGGCGAAGGCGGGCTCTTCTTCGCTACTTTCCTCCAATCGGCATCAAGATCTTGAATTTTCAGCCTGAAGGGGCGGGGTGAGGCTGCCTCTGGCTAAGCCAATCATTCATGGCCGAATTCTTTGGAGCCAATGAGAGCGGTCGGCGCGCGACCGTCAGAGGACAGGGGGCCTTTTCTCTCTCTCCCGCCTTTGCTTTTTTCCCGCGAAAATCTCTCGCCTTCTCCTCCTCCTCCTCCTCCTTGCTCCGAAGGGAAGGGAGTTTGCCTTCAGTGGGAAGCTTGCAAGATCAGTTGCAAAGGGAAAGGTAGGAGCAGCGGCGGCTCTTTACTGGCAAGGAACAGGAGCCTTTCGTTGGCTTTGTGAGTAGGTTGTCTTTTGTTACCTCCGGGAGACATAAGGCCAGGACTCGGCTCTTCGCTTCCTAATGGGGAACTTGCCTTTTCTCCCCCCACTTTCCTTTCTTTGTATGGTCAGCAAGTGTTTATTTTTTTCCTCTTAACATCCTTGATGTTAATTGGGGGGGAAAAGAGACACTTTTGAACTGCAACTCCCAGAATGGCTAGGGGATTCTGGGAGTTGCAGTCCAAAAAGTCACTTTCCCAAACTTTATTTTTAAACTTCTATTTATTTATCTTGGAGAAATAGCACTCCATGTTCCTTTTCTGAGCTGCAGGCTTCCAACGGTTACCCATGCCAACTGGGGGATTTGTGATTTCCTGCGGCAGGAGGTTGGACTAGATGGCCCTTGTGGTCTCTTCCAGCTCTACAATTCTATGATTCTATGATCCATGGAGCCCAATTCCTCAAGTGACAAACATATGCTCGGTTTAAAGACGGCTTGGCCTGCTGAGTTTCTAGCCCCGAGGAGTGTTTTCTCCTTATCTTAAAACTTTTCCCCACTTGGCAAGCCATTATTTGCACGTGCTTTTATAGTGGCAAAGCTGGTTGGGGATGATGGGAGTTGTTGTTCCCCAGGGCCGGTTTAAGGGCCCTGCAGCACCTGCAGCCACAGGGGGCCCCATCATTGTGTGTTTTACTCCTCCTCCTGCAAAAACATTATTAGTAATAATCTGAATATCCTGTACTGTGAATAGGTTAGCTTAGGTTACATTGACCTGAGATAAACATATGAGCCCCCCCCCCAAAAAATAAAGCATTGCAGGGGCCCCCAAAATTCCTTAAACTGTCCCTGTTCCCTACATTTGGAGGGCAGCAGGTCAGGAAGGTGGTTAATAGCCATTCTTACACTCTCACTTTCAGTTAAATTGTTGGTTCCACTAAAGGTTAGATTCACTGAATTAATTGGAAATGCTGGTTTACTATCCAGGCTCTGCTCTACTTGTGACTAGCAACTCGATTTAGCCCCATATATTGCAGGTTTCAAGGGTGCAATAATCAAAGGTCTCCCTGTGTTGTGTATAATAAAGTATAAAATACAGCGAGAAAGCAATGTCTGGTGCTGTCTTTATCAAATCTTTTTACCCTGGAGGAAGGAACTGTTGAAATAATTTTCAGTTCTCAAAGGAGCCCCTCCATAAAAATCTATTATATCTACAACTCAAAAAATGTGTTTTCTTTTGTAAGTCACCATCTTTAAGGGAACCCCTCCTGACCTTTTGGAGCACCCTAGTGTTCCTGGTTGAGAAACCCTGGTCTAGTGAGTGCAGAATATGAAAACTAAGATAAAGGCAGCTGCAGCAAGAAAGAAAAGCATATTAAAAGCAGCAGCAAGATGAAAGAATACGAATATCTCAAGAGTTCCAAAACAATTCTTAAAAATTCCTTTCCTGATTAGATCCCGGTCTCAGGAGCTGCGTCTCATGGCCTTTTTTAGTCTTGTTTATATTTGTTTTTTAATGTGATTTTAGTTAGGTGGTTTTAATTTTATATTGTTTAATGCCTTTTTATGGGGGAGGGTGGGGGTGGGTGGTGCTTTTAGTCGGTATTGTAGTGTTTTAATTGTTGGAAGCCGTACCAATTGTTTTTAGCAGAGGGGTGGGGTATAAATTATTATTATTATTATTATTATTATTAAAATATTTCCCAGGGAATTAAAAATGCTGATGGTGTACAATGGGTGTATTTTGGGAGGACAGAGAATAAAGACAAGTTGTACTTACAGAATTGCAGTCTAAAAAAGGCATGCCTTCATTCAGTTGGCAGAAAGAGACTGGACATCAAAAGAAAGAGATGACTTGTGCAGAGTTTGGTTGGTGATGAGAGGCATTCACTTTTTACATGCTCAGATGCACTTTCAGTATCACAGGAATTTAAACTTTGGTTCAGTTTAGTTCCTGGGTGTCAGTCATATATCCTTCTGCACCCTTTCAGGCCTTTTGTGTTTATATTTTGCTGCAGAGGGAGACACTATGTCTGGCTTCGATGATCCTGGCATCTTCTACAGTGACAGCTTTGGTGGAGACACAGGGGGAGATGAGGGGCAGATCCGAAAGTCCCAGTTGCAGAAGCGCTTCAAAGAGTTCTTGAGACAGTATCGGGTTGGAACAGACCGGACTGGCTTCACTTTCAAATACAGGTGCCCCTTTTCTCAACCCCCTAAATAAGCCCACTCTCCTTGCTACACTTCTTTATTATTATTATTATTATTATTATTAGCTATTTGACTATAAATGTACTGTTAGTTGGGAGTAAGTATGGCTGTGTTAGCATATTTTAGCTAGCTTGGTAAAATGTTCTAACAAGTGTGTAGTTGGCTGTGAGCTGCTTGCTTTCAGTCCGATATGTCCTCACTTGTTCCGCTGTTCTCATTCTGTCTTAGAGATGAGCTCAAACGGCATTACAATCTGGGCCAGTACTGGATTGAGGTGGAGATGGAGGACTTGGCAAGCTTTGATGAAGATCTGGCAGACTACCTGTACAAGCAGCCTGCAGAACACCTCCAGTTGGTATGTATGGGATGGGATGAGAAATACTGACTGAAAGAGATTGTGGACAAAGTGCTGCTCTGGGGACACTTGCAGAGCTCAGGGCTACTTTTGTGGCCATTGACCGTCCAAACTCTCTAGACCATTGGTTCTTAACCTGTGGTCTGTGAACCCCTTGGGGGCCACGATGTCCTCATAGGGGGTCTGCAAAGCTTGAAGACTTCTTGACCCACCTCCTCCCTGCAGTAGAGCGGCCAGTAACAGGAGGCAAGGCAAGGCTGGCTGGCATTGCCATTCAATCCATTCCACCCACAAACTTGCAGGACGAAGCAGGAGAAAAGTCTTCCCACTCTCCGGTGCCTCTGAGGGAAGGTTTAATGGATGGAGTAATTCTATTATTGTTTTTGGTGGTGGTTTAATGGTGTAATTATGTTGTTGTTTTTAAATCTTGAGTTAAGCCTTTGGGATCCGTGGCAACAAAAGATATTTAAAGGGGCTCCTTGGTTAAAAAAAAAGGTTAAGAGCCACTGCCCTAGCTGAACTCCTTCCTCTGTAAGCCTCCATTCATGATTTTATGAGGTTGCAGTGTACTGTTTAACATGTGTTTTTCAACACTGGGAGTAGGTTACTGCCCCTTCTGGTTTTGTCTTCCTTTTATTTGGGGAACATGTTTGATAGTCTTTCAGGCTCCCAGAGAATCCCAAGCGAAATTGCCCACTAGAGCAGGGTTGCAGTTAAGTCTGCTTTAACAACAGTGTTTGCATGTAGGACCTGCAACCTGGTGAGCTATGGCCACTTCCAAAATCTCCATTTCATTCTCCCTGACCCTGTTCGTTTTTTGTTTGTTTTTCTTTTTAAAATGGTTAATATTCTGTAACTATGGAGTCTTTGGGCAGATGGGGCAGGGGAGGGCAAGTTGTGTTCCATTTTGCTTTTATAAAATGGTAATAACCTAATGGCAGCTTAAGGACCAACAAGTTAAATGTTAGTCTTTTAAGCTGCCATTAGACCAGTGTTGGACATTGGTCCTCCAAATGTGTTGGGCTCCAGCTCCCAGAATCCCTGCCTGTTGACCACACTGGCTAGGGCATTTGGGAATTGGTGTCCAGAATACCTAGAGGACCAACAGTTGAGAACCACTGCATTAGCCTTTCTGTTGTTACTGCTGTTGTTGTGTTTTGTTGTGACAGGCTAACCTAGCTTACATGTGTGGAAAGTAAAAGGTTTTTAATACTTCCACATACTTCAGGGATTCCCTTGAATGTACAGCTAAAAGCTAAACTCTCGCCATTTCTGATGGTTACTCAACCACCTAAGTCTGCTTTTAAAAGAAATGATAATCATTGTCTTCTAAGGTTCAAACTGCCATCATTCTTTTCCCAGCTAGAGGAAGCAGCAAAGGAGGTAGCTGATGAAGTAACACGTCCTCGTCCAGTGGGAGAGGAGGATCTTCAAGATATTCAGGTTATGCTGAGATCAGATGCCAATCCATCTAACATCCGCAACCTCAAGGTGAGCTGGGTCCTCTTTGGGAAAAAGTAAAAAGTTAGATTAGTGCATTTTAAAGTAGAGAAGACCTTTGGAAAGCCATCATTTGCTTGCTTGATTTGCTTGATGCAGTACGTGTGAAAAGGATCTAGGAGTATTGGTGGACCACAAGCGGAACATGAGTCAGCAGTGTGATGCAGCAGCTAAAAAAGTCAATGTGATTCTAGGCTGCATTAATAGAAGTATAGTGTCTAGATCAGGGGAAGTAATAGTGCTACTGTATTCTGCTTTGGTCAGGCCTCACCTGGAATACTGTGTCCAGTTCTGGGCACCACAATCCAGGAAGGATATTGACAAGCTGGAACGTGTCCAGAAGAGGGTGACCAAAATGGTGAGAGGTCTGGAAGTCATGCCCTATGAGGAGCAGCTTAGGGAGCTGGGTATGTTTAGCCTGGAGAAGAGAAGGTTAAGAGGGGACGTGATATCTATGTTTAAATATTTGAAGGGATGTCATTGAGGATGGAGCAAGCTTGTTTTCTGCTGGTCCGGAGACTAGGACATGGAGGAATAGGTTCAAACTACAGGAAAAGAGATTCCACTTAAACATTAGGAAGAGCTTCCTGACAGTAAGAGTTGTTCAGAAGTGGAATACACTGCCTCGTAGTGTGGTTGATTGTGTATTCCTGCATGGCAGGGGGTTGGACCGGATAGCCCTTGAGGTCTCTTACAACTCTCTGATTCTATGATGCCTAGCAGTGAGTCGATAAAAGTGGGAAGGCAGGTTGTAGTTCAGCAGAGCTAATGTGCTTTCCCTCTGCATCCTTCTTATCACTGCAAAATGGTACTTAGCTATTCACTGTTCATTTGTTTGTCTTGGGAGGCTTGATTCAGCTTTCCTGATTCAGCATGAAAATAGATGCAATAGGGAGAGTGAGCCTTAGAATATATTTTAAAGTATTATTCCCTTGAATTAAGAAATACTTTTAGGACCTTCAGGGAATGTTTAAAGAAAAGGAGGGGGGAACATATGCATTAATAGTTATAAGCAAGGCATAGACTAAACAATTACAAATACTGTATATATATTGTCTGTCTCTTATCAAATTGCATATAAAATGCATCAATTAAGAATAATATATTAAGCCACACAAAACTGGACGCATGTAACAATACTTATAAAGCAATTTGAAAATCAGGGTTTTAAAAAATATATCTCTATAGAGTTTATGCCTGGCAACTGATAGTACTTAGAATAGGAGACAAAGCACTATACTTTTACAATTTTTTCCTTTATGTATCAAGGTCATCCTACTCATAACAGCTTGGCAACAGGGAGGGGACTTTAAGAAATATATAAAAACCTAAACACAAAAGTAGATTGTTAAGCTTCAGCTACCCCTGCAGGTTTTTAAATTTTCAATGTATTGTCTCCACCCCCTCTTCTTTTAACAACCCCTGGAGAAGACTACACAAATATTTCTGCTTTGGGTTAATTAGAGGAATAAAATGTTTTTATATTTAACCTGAAACTCAGTTTCTCTCTTATGTCTGATGCATTTGATGTTTCTAATTTATTCTGCTTTATGGAAAGGAAGACACCAGAGAGTAGTGTTCTGCGTGGAAACTTGTCCTAAGAAGTCTTCATGTTTCTAGCACTTTGACATTTGAAAACAAAACTACACAACCACATTATGTAATTGGAGCAAAATATGCAAAATGGAGATGTTTGTGAAACACTTGGTTTTGCTTTCTTTAATATATTCTGATGCCTCTTATGAACTGGAATGTTGTGCATCCAACACAGATTTTGTTAGGTACTGGGGAAGAGAAGTGGAAATTTGTGGATCTTGCATTTGGCTTTGAGTGCTTTGTGTTTGGATGTACATCAGAGTTTCCTTTATAGTTCTACCCTAGCTGTGGTTTCCTCCTGTTTGTTTTGCAGTCTGAGCAGATGTCACACCTGGTAAAGATTCCAGGAATCATTATTGCTGCAACTGCTGTGAGAGCCAAAGCAACCAAAATCACCCTCCAGTGCCGCTCCTGCAGAAATGTCATTCCCAACATTGCCTTACGCCCTGGTCTGGAAGGATATGCCCTCCCTCGGAAGTGTACCACGTAAGAGAAGAGGCTCACAGTTCTTTTCCCAATTTCAGTTGCTCTGTTGTTTATTCATTCCATCTGTATAAAGCTGGTGAGCAGGTGTAACCCACTGCTTTAGCACATGCTTGGCATATAAAGGGTCCCAGGTTCCATCCTGAACAGCTTCAGGTAGACCTGTGAAGGCTATCTGAAATTCTGAAGAGATACACTGAGCCAGATGAATGGAATTAGTATGGCAGAGTTTCGTGTATCCCTTAGTGTAAGCTCCATTTGGGTTCACTTCCATAGGGTTGCTTGTTGGTGGCTTTCATAGCACAGTCCTGTGCCTCTTTACTCACAAGTACAGTTGGCTCTCCGTATCCACAGATTCAACCATCCACAGCTTGAGAATACGCCCCCCCCCAAAAAAAAAATCCGAAAAGCAAGCTCTGATTTTATCATTTTATGTAGGGACACCACTTTACTGTGCTATTGTCTGTAATGGGACTTGAGCATCCACAGATTTTGGTATCCACAGGGGATCCTGGAACCAAACCACACCAGATAGCAAGGGCCCATATTGTCATATTGTACCTAATTTGGGTGGGTGATTTCAGCATGCCTGAGAACCAAATTTCTGCACTGGGACCCTTTAGGATTGAGAGAAATGCAGAACTACAGTAATGAACAAACAAAAAAACCTCCACATTTTATGCCTTATTTCTTTATTAAAATATTGATATCCCACCCAATATCATATGACCTCAGTGCAGTTTTGAGAAATTGAAAGTTTAAATGTTAACTCATGAGGGTAGGTGAATTTAAAAGGTGGTTTTGCTACTCCTGAAGTTTTTTAGGACAGGAAATTCACTGCCTTTTTTTTGCTAGAAAAAAGAGCAGTCTGGAGGGGCCATGGGCTACAGAAACATCCAGGAAGAGTACATGTTACCCTGATGTTGAATTACTGTAAATCTTTGTTGCTAAAAGTTATAAGCCATCGCAATGCAATTACTTTAAATAAGTTAAACACACCTACACAAACAATTACAAAAGCCATACAATTTAGCACATATGCAAATAATAAAACCATAAATACCCAGAATATAAAAAGTGTGAGGAATTAAAACATTATTGTAGAAAGCCATTTACATAGCAGCACAGTAAAATTCTTACTGATAGTTTTGATATCTGGCTCTTATCTTATTTGTGGCCAAAAAAAGTTTTGGCACCATATCAGTGTGATACAGATTGTTGCCAGTTAATAGGACACAAATTTGTTCAAGAGGAGAACGATTAACTCAGGAATGAAGAATGTAACCTAAAACCTTTTGTCTTGAAGTATGTATAGAGGGCATTTCAATAAATAATCTTGTAGGTCCTCCACTTCCTCTGTCTCGCATTTTTGAGTTACTGGAGTATTATTGTATCTTCCTTTCAAATAAGCAGATGGCATACTCTGAAAGCATAGTGCCATATATGCATTTCACTCTGATATAAATGGAGTTTCTTCTCTAGCCATCAGGCATAAGACTGTAGTAGTCTCGTTTTCTTATCCACCTTGGGTACACACACACACACTATGATAAAATTTCTCTTAAAATATGTGTACTGCTTCTCATCTACAGTTAGGTACACCTAAAACAATTCATAAATTAGCTGTATGAAAACATGTACAGTGGGCCCTTGATATCTGCTGGGTTTTGGTGCAAGGACCACCCCATGGATACCAAAATCTGTGGATACTCAAGTACCATTATATACAGTGGCATAGTAAAATTGTGTCCCTTATAGAAAATGGCAAAATCAAGGTTTACTTTTTGGAATTCTTTTTCTTTTCCTTTTTGGAATATTTTCAAGCTGTGGGTGGTGAAATCTGTGGATACACAACCCATGGATACAGAATCCATGGATGCAGAGGGCCAATGGTAAGTTAAGCACTTGCTGAAGATAGCCCAGAACATTTATATCCTTGTAGACCAGATAGAGTGAATGGGTTTTACTGAAAATATTTTACAGGCTGAGCTTGGTGGGATGTGCCACAAAGAAAGGACATCATTTCCCTGAATGCCCAAAGGTGAGAGTCTGTAAAGCAAAGTCCCTTCTTAGGTCCTCTTTCATGAAAATAGAAATGCCCCTAACATCTCAATAACAGGCTGTGGAAGTTAACACTACAAGAAGTATGAACAGGAGCTCCTTGTCAAAGAATGTAAAGTGGGCTGGATAAAGCCCACCTGGAAGTGGTCAATCTCCCAAGTCCTGTTCCATTTTAGAGTCTGCATTTTTATAATCTTGAATAAAAGGGGGACACTGGCATTGGGGTAGAACTATATTTGGTGTGTTCTAGTCTTCCTTCTCTGCATACATAGAACTGGATGGCTGAAGCCTCCACAAGTCTTCTCCTTACACATCAACAGTCACGCTTCTTAGCATCTTTCAGTAATATCTCTTCTTGGGTACTATAGGTTATCCAGGGCAATCCATTCCACACTGGCTGAGTAATGTAGTTTTTGGATTACTCTTTTCCAACACTGTGCAGGTATGTGTGTATATATTTATTTATCAAATTGATACCTTGTCTTTCTCCCAAAATGGGATTCAAGGCAGCTTACAATAATTTAAAAATATGCCGCTAAAAGATTAATTTACAAAAGTTAAAAAGGCATTAAATATCACCATTATTAAAAACATACTTAAATGCAGTTAAAGACACTTCATACATATTCAAAACATAATAGGTTCAATAAAAGATAAAAAGATTAAAACAGCACACCACTTACACATATACCACAACTGTACATATACTAAGTTTCAAAAGCCTGCCTTAATAAAAACATCTTCACCTGCCAGCAGAAAGACAAAGTAAAACCCACCTTGCATATACTTTAGGCTAGCGGATAGCAGTAGAGTTCTAAAGCCCTATCTCTTAATACTGTTGTGAGAGTGAATGGGGCTGAATGGATCTTTGTAACTTCAGTCCCCAGAAGCTCAGACATAAAAACCTGTGCCCATGTTGTGCAGTCTTGCATTTTCCCTACCTGCAAAAGAACGATTTTTGTGGCAGTAAGACAAGATGAGGGCAAACTAGGCAAGTACAATAAAACACACACTATAACATAGGGATGGGAAACTTCAAGCCTTGACTCTCAGACTCCCCAGCCGGCATGGCCAGTGTTCATGGCTGATGGGGGTTGTAGTCCCAAATGGGCATGCCAAAGGTGGCACCTTTTTAAATGTACAGTACTCTTCCATCTTAACCTGTACCCTCTCTCTTCTCTCACTTCATTTCAGGGAGCAGAATGTTCTAGCGAAGTGCCCTTTGGACCCATACTTTATTGTTCCAGACAAGTGCAAATGTGTGGATTTCCAGACGCTGAAACTCCAGGAATCACCAGATGCTGTCCCTCATGGAGAGATGCCCCGGCACATGCAATTGTACTGTGACAGGTAATTCCTTGATAATTGTCTTTCCATCCACCAATTTTTAGACGGGTAACAGGATTCAGGGGCTGGAACTATGGGTCCTTCCCTCTGCACAGTTATAGCACTATGATTACATTTGAACTGATAGCAACATCTTATAGAATCTTGGGATTAGCAGTTTAGAGAGGGCTGATTAGAATTATTAGCCAGAGAGCTCGACAGTGTCACCAAACTACAAATCCCAGGATTCCATAGGATGCAGAGCTGGCAGTTAAAGTGGAGCCATAGTGCTATAACTGTAGTGTGTAAAGAGTCAAACATCTCAGGAGCAGAGCATGTGCTTTGCATGTAGAAGGTCCCAAGGACAATCCCTGGCTCCCCTATAATTAAAATAGGCATACTGGTCTATGACCGCAATAAATATTTATGTACTTACTAATTAAAACAGGGGTGGGCAATTTTGCCTGGCCTGGGGGCAAATTTTCATCCTTAGTATCATGCCCAGAAATGCATTAAAAATTAACCCATCCAAAAAATCAGAAGAGGGATGATGTTGGTTTTGGGAGAGGTGGGTTGGGTTTTTTGTGGGGGGGGGGTTGTTTGTTAGTTTTTGGTGCTGTAGGGACAAACAAAAACAATGTGTTGGTGATTGAAATATGGCAAAGCCCACTATTCTTGGAAGCTTCTAGGAGTGGAAGAAACACGGTTTGCCTGGGGGGAAAAACTCTGAAAAATGGTGTTGGGGTTTTAGTTAAAATGTCCATGTTGCATGTGATGGGAAGGACTTCTCTGCCTGAAACTCTACTAAATTGTTAGTCCATAGACAGTGTTACATAAGATGGGTCTGTGGCCTGAATTTGGTACAAAGTAGTACATCCAAGTTTGGTAAATTTTTTGGTATAATTTTTATTAATGCAAACAAACATAAAACACATACTTGTGCCACGTACTTATTTTTAAATGCATAAAACACACATATAAGTAATAAAAAGGCACAAACTTAACTAAATTGACTAACAAAACAAAATAACACAAACTAGACTAAACTAAAACCAACTAATGACTTCTACTGACTAATGAATATATTCCACTAGTAAAGTACTTCCATTAAGTGATATTATAATCAAGCTTCTATTTTAAATCAAAACCATGCTATTTTTTTAAAAAAAAACCCTAAACTGATACATACCTCTTGCTTTAGGACTTATTATATTTTTGCAGCAATCTTTTTAAAGATTAACAAAAGAGTTCTCCTTAATTAACATTGTCAGTTCATCCATTTCAGCCAAGTCACATATTTTTGTCAGCCAGTCTTCTTGCAATGGAATCGATACATCTCTCCATTTCTGAGCATACAAAAGTCTTGCAGCCATATACTGTAAAGTTCTCCCATACTTTCTCTCTAAATCTTCTTCCATCATCCCAATAAACGTCTGATTTCATTTGAAACTTAACTTTAAAAATGTTCTCCAAAGTCTTGTGGATTCGAGTCCAACATTTCTAGGATTTATCACAAATCCACCACATGTGAAACAATTGCCCAGTTTTCTGCTTGCATTTCCAACATTTGTTTGAACAATTCTTAGACATTTTAGAAAGCTTCTCAGGAGTCAAATATCATCTGTAAGTTGGGTAACAATTCCATGTCTCTCTGACTCTGTAGGCTTGAGGGAAAAAAGGCACGGGGGCTTTGGCATCTTCTTTTCTAATGACTGCTTTCCTTATTTTGTCAAAGAACTGGTGAGGCTTTGCAGATGGGGGGGGATTTGTGTGGTTTTATTTATACCATGTTGAAGAATCTCTGGCAGTCTCAATGATGTTGGGACTCTTCTATCTGTCCCAGGCAGCATGACTGGTGGTCAGGGATCATGGGAATCACAGTTCAGCAATGTCTGGAGGACCACACATTCCCTGCCTCTGGTTTATGATAAATTGATGCCTTAAAAAAAAAAAGAAGGAGCCAAAATAATTTTCTTCCAGTTCATGTGCATCAGTAGTGCAGTCCAGGTTTCTGCAGTTGTGTTGTTACTGAAACCAGTTGTAAAATGGTTTGCATTTTGTTAGTCCTGTTCAACATTACAGATACATAAAATGGAAATGCAGGATAAAAATACCTTGAAACAATTGCAATATTTAATTTGTGCTTCCTGTCGTAGTCTTTCAGTTTTTGAGGCTGGTGCATGTTGTGACCTTTTGTCATCCAGTTAAAGTCACTTTTTGTCCCCCCCCCCTCCCCAACTGCTGCACTGCCCCTGATTATGCTAAATATTTTCCAGGTATTTATGTGACAAGGTTGTCCCTGGGAACAGAGTTACCATTATGGGCATCTACTCCATCAAGAAGACTGGTGTCACTAAGAACAAGGGCCGGGACAATGTTGGAGTGGGTATCCGAAGCTCCTACATCCGTGTGGTGGGAATCCAAGTAGACACTGAAGGCTCAGGTAATGCTGTTCTTGGAAAAGTTTGTTCCTTGTTGGTGCCTTTTCACAATCATCTTAATATTGATCACCTGTCAGCAAGGCTGGAGAATAGGTGGCCCTCCAGGTGATGTTGGTCTGCAGCTCCCATCAACCTTCAGCATTGTGTTGGCTAGGACACATGGGAGTTGAAGTTCAACAGCATCTGGAGACCTAAACATTCCCAAACATTGTTCCTCGACTTGAGAGCAGATTTTGGAGCTGTGGCTAAGAGACAGTTTATGTTAGGCTGACCTGGAGAGTTCCCTGCTCATCTCCATAAATCTCATCTAAGATATTAGATGTTAGATATCTGTGTAGCAGATGAAGTGCTTCTAGGTGTGTGTGTGTGTGTGTGAGAGAGAGAGAGAGAGAGAGAGATGTGAACATAGTAAATATTATAAATATGGGAGGCAGAGTTATATTGTAGTTAGAGTGTTGGACTGGGACTTGGGAGAGTCGTGAAACTGCTGAATGACCTTCATCCAGCCAATCTCTCTCAGCATTACAGGGTTGTGAGGATAACATATGGAGGAAGAAGGCTGTGTATACTGCCTTAAATTAACTGGGGGAAAGGTGTGGTAGAAGTATAACAAATAATATAAAATAATAATAAATTATAATCAAGTGCCCCACCAAGGTGTCTCTACAGTTCAGCATTCCTGTCTTCCTTTTTTTCTTCTTCACCCTCTTCAGGACGCAGCGTCAGCGGCTCTATGACTCCTCAGGAGGAAGAGGAATTTCGGCATCTTGCTTCCATGCCCAATATTTATGAAACTATTGCCAAGAGCATTGCTCCCTCCATCTATGGCAGTACTGATATTAAGAAGGCGATTGCATGCATGCTCTTTGGAGGCTCTCGAAAGAGGTATCCACCCTTGGCATGAGAGAAGCGAACAAAAACAGGATGCAGTTAGAACATGGGTGGGATATGTGAATCCTTCCAGATATTTTTAACACCACAACTCCCAGAAGCCCATGCCATCAGAACCAATGATGAGAATGCTGGGAGCTGCAGTCCAGCAACTTCTGGAGCAGTGCATGATACTGGCCCTTGTGTTAGAAAGATGTGAATTCTACATGCCCTTCTTATCCTGTCTTCTAGCAAAGGAGCCAGTTTTGATTTTCTAATTTTGCTTTGTCATAAATGTTCCTGTTAGGCATAATAAACTCATTTACCTAATACCAGTCACCCCCTGCCCACCGTAGCTGCAGAACCAAGATATGCAATTTCAGTTATCCATGGCTAAAAAAAATAGGGACATGTACCATATAGTCGTGCTGGAAAATGCCTAGAGAGGTATCCTCTAGGAATCACTAGGTCCTCCAATGCAACTCTATGGTATGTTTGTACCAAAAGTCCTTTATTTTAATAGGCTCTGCTATTACTGTATCTGCATTTCACTTATAAAGAGTAAGTCCAGGAACCTATACCCTGCAGATATGTATATGTGTGTGTGTGTGTGTGTGTGTGTGAGAGAGAGAGAGAGAGAGAGAGAGACCTGTAGTATATTTAAGAGGTTAGCTACTGTAGTTTTGCTCCTTCACTGAGCTAGGATAGAAAGGAAAGGGGTGCTGAAACAGCACCACTGCTTCCCTGTAGGGAGCTTAGTGCTGACATATGGGGGCTGCTGAGAAGCAAGAGAGAGGTATCTATATTTGGGGAAACAGAGTCTGTAAAAACATGTAAAAACTTTAAAAAATGAATGAAGGAGGTGAAAAACCCAGAAGCACTGTGGGTTCACTAGCTACGGTGGGGCTGGGAATCATGGTCTTCCATATATTGCTTGATTGCCAGTCCCACTAACCCTAGCAGCTTAACCAGTGCTGATGAATGCTGGGAGTTGAAGTCCCAATAACATTGGAGGGCTGTGTGATTCCCACCTATCAGCTGTGGAATACTGAAAATGGTAAATTGCGTGTGGGTTTGGGTGCTGCCCTGCCTACCCTTTAATACCTTAGATTCACTCAGCCTCTGGTGCTAAATCTAACCAGTCTCTGAATCCTAATCCAGCTTTCTCAGCCTCTTTGTGGGGCCATTCCCGCTTCCCTGTGACACCATTGTTGGTGCTTTCCCAGCTTTTATACAGGTTTTTAATCCCTATTTTAAAAGGTTGAAATGCCTTTCCTAAGGCTTGGTTAATAGGAAGAAGAGCTCTGTGATAAAATATGCCATATTTTTGTTCCTATCCTTTTGCCAACAGTCCTCTTCACCACTACTCTGGTGCCCCAGCACTTCTCTGTACATGAATTCAGCTCTTTGGCTAAAAGAAATTACCCATCTTTGGGTTAGAGGAGGAGGGCATGACTGGCAGGGATAATTGCAGGTGCACAATTGTTGGGGAGATGATAGGAGGGATGGTGTGGTGTTGGACTGGGACTCTGGGAGACCAGGGTTCAAATCCCTGCCTAGCCGTAAGCCTTAGAGGAAATCAATGACAAACTACCTCAGAGTAAATCTTGTTAAGAATGAGCAGGTTGCCATAATATTGGAGTTGATATGAAGGCACACAGAAACAAAGAGCTGGATGTATTGCAACATTTTCTTGAAGGTTGTGGGTTTGCAAAAGACTTGCCCAATATTTTCCATGCATGAGGGATGTTGGGAGAACAGGACTCTTTGCTTCAAAGCTCTGCTACCCCAGATGTTCCCTAGACTTCTTAGTGACCCTTTGAGGGTAGGAGGTTAGTTTTCTGAATCAATGGTTCATGCTCTTCTCTCTTGGTCTATCTCAACAGGCTTCCTGATGGCTTGACCCGCAGAGGGGATATTAATCTGCTCATGTTGGGAGATCCTGGCACAGCCAAGTCCCAGCTGCTAAAGTTTGTAGAACGATGCTCGCCTATTGGAGTAAGTGTCCTGATGGGTAGTTGTGTGTTGCCATTTTGGGAATTATCATATCAGCCGTTATTTCTGTATTGCTCTGGAGGAGGCTTACTGCCTCACCATATACTGTAAGTTTGAATCCATAGGAAAATAATTCTCTGATGCATCAAAAGCTCATTAAAACTATAGATCAGTGATAACAATCACCTGAGTGACCTAAAAATTGGTATTCTATATTTCTGGCTTGATTGTTAGCTGCATCTACTGTAAAACTGACTTCTTATAGTAGAGTCTCTGATTATCTCTGGCTGGTCAACTTTCCATTTTGTATTTTGTCTTCAAAGAAAAGATTTCCTAGAATTATTTTAATATTGCATTTTTGTTTGTTGTTCTTCTATGGACTATGGAGCAGTGTGCATGATTCCCTTATCTTTGGCATCCTTGTAAAATAGGTTAGGCTGAAAGATGGTACCCGTTCAGTTGAACAGTGATTAGACTCTGGATTTCCCCTGTCCTAATTTGAAGTTCCAACCACAATAGCACACTTCATCAGAACCAGAGCTTGGAAAAGTTCCTTTTTTGGACTATGCTCCCAAAATCCTGGGAGTTGCAGTCCAAAAAAAGAACTTTTCCCAGCTCTTATCAGAATTCAGCCTAGGAAGCAGCCACAGGGGAGAGAACTAATTGATCAGATGTCAAGAAGGATATTGCAGGTTCAGCCAAGTTTGTATCAGCCAGGCAAGTAAAGCTTTAACTCCATCATAGACTAAAGCAACTTGCAAGAAAAGAAACCGCCAGTTTTCTTCTCTGTTTCCTTGGAGTCATTTCTTAGTCATTTACCTCACTGTCTGTCCTATTCACAAGCCTGCCATGTGCAAGCAGAATGCAATTTGTACATGTGAAGGGGCAAAATAGTCATGATAGTCAACTATCATGTCAGAATGCACAGAGAAGCTATTGAAATCCACAAACACATAGACAACTTCAACAGGAAAAAAGAAACCTTAAAAGTAAACAAAATCTGGCTCCCAGTTTTGAAAAACAATAGACTCAAAACTCAACACTTACAAAAGAATTCCACCCAGGGACAAGACGATTCCCAACAGATAATGGCCCATCAACCAACCATTAGCCCAACAGACACTAACGAGCCCTGCATTTCTATACCCAGAAACTAACCATTCAATTACACAAATTTACATATACTCCCCAACAGGGGTTCATAGTACATAAACTCCACGCACACATCTACACAACCATTCTCTGAGGATACCAGCCACAGATGTAGGCAAAACGTCGGAAAGAAACTATTCTAGAACATGACCTCACAGCCCGGAAAAAAACCAAGGAAAATAACTTGTCTGATTTGCTTCAATTTGGGGTGAATACATATGACTACTGAAATGCGTTTGTGCAAACTGTGATATCCTTTGAACGGCTCAATGTGCATCTCATCATATCCTGGAAAGCCTTTCTAAATTATCAAATCTGTTGAATCATAATCTGGTTCGCTGAACCATTTGCACAAACGTAATTCAACATTGTGTTCTTGTACCCAATCCCTGAAAGCTTTGTTATAATGTGCTACTCCCATTTTCTGTTTAGCCTCTATTCAAGGTGGTCTAACTGTAAGGTGAGCTGGATGTGGCTCTTCATTGTCCTTTTCACCATTTCTGTTCATTTCCCATCCTTCTTCTCTCAGGCTCTGTATAAGTTAGCTTGCTTGTTTAAACAAAGGATGTGTCTGCATCATATAGTTACACCAATTCCATATCACTTTAATGACATTCATTGTACAGAATCCTGGAATTTGTGCATTGTTGAGCAACTTGGAATTCTCAGCTAGAAAGCTCTGGTGTTCTCTACAGCGGACACTAGTAGTTCACTAAACTACAAATCACAGGATGGTATCTTGACAGCTAGTGGTATGGAACTGCTATAACCATGTAGTGCAGACACTTGTGAAACAATAGGCATAAGCTTCCTTGGTCTCCCAGAGCTGTGTCCCCTCCTCTGGTCTCCCAGAGCTGTTCAGGCCCTGGCCAGCTGAATTACTTTATGTTTTCCTTGTTTTTGACTCGTCACTGGGTTATGGCCTGCATGATCTGATATACAAAACTTGGAGAACATAACACTTTTATAGGCTACACACAGAAAATTCTAGGAGCTGTTGTTTAAAAATTTTCCAAACTCTGGTGGCATGTCATGTTTATCCTCCTTTTCCACTCGTAGGTGTACACCTCTGGGAAAGGCAGCAGTGCAGCTGGCTTGACAGCCTCAGTCATCAGGGACCCATCTTCACGGAGCTTCTTCATGGAAGGAGGAGCCATGGTTCTGGCTGATGGGGGAGTGGTTTGCATAGATGAGTTTGACAAGGTATGTATGGGATGGAGCAGCGAAAGGCTGAGCTGGCAAATGGCTAAAGGCCCATGGGAGTGGTGGACCTCTTTCAAGGCTTTGGCAGCGGCACCAAAAAGGAAGGGCAGAAGAGTATTAATGCATTTGAAGCTACTGTCAGCAGGAACAATAAAGAGTGCTGTGGCATGTTAGAAGCTAAGTAACCTGTTTAATGTAAAGTGTTTTTTTCTACACACACACATGTGCACACGCTACTCTAATGAGTGTTATCTGGTTCACAATTTCTTGTTTTTTATGCTCCTTTTTATTATAAGCTGAGTTTTAATTTTAATGGTTGGGAACTAAGTTAGTAAATGAATGGAAGAAAACTGAAATGTTAAGTAATAAACTGAAGATCCCAGAGCATGCATATGATCTGTGTCCCCTCCTCCTTCAGAGGTGAAATTGGTATTTATTTATTTATTAAAATATTTATATCCAGCTCTGTATCATAAAGTAGAGCATACTAATAAAACCAGATTAAAATAATTTAAAACAATAAAATAACTTAAATAGACTAAAAACATATTAAGCAAATTGACCTGTTAATCTCAGTTTAGAGGTTAAGAAGGCTAAAACAACATGCACAAATATTTTAGAGGGAAACAGACCCCAAAGGCTTCAGTGAATAGCCAGGTCCTTACTTGGTGGTAGTCCTGCTAAGGACTGTGGGAAGGCATTCCCCAGTTGGGATGCCATAGCTGAGAAGGCCCTCTCCATGTCCTCACACAGTGTATTGACCTTACTGGTTGGATACAGAGGAGGGACCATCTCCAGCAGGCCTTATTCTCAGGCAGGCATATATTGGCCCTTTTGTGTTAACAACACTCGTTTTAGAATTCCCTCTCCAGGGAAGTTTGCATAGCTTCAACATTGTGGTTTAGACCAGGAGCGTGAAACCTTCACCCCTTTAGTTAGATATGTATTTCAATTTGTATAGTTCTTCTCTAACATGTTGAGTGATAAGGGATTGTGGGAGTTGTAGTGCAAAATAACTGTAGCACCAAAGGTTCTCTTCCCCTGCTTTAGATAGCTAGTGAAACCATGTTGTTCCACTGAGCTTTACATAGTTAATATAGTTAACATTGGGCTCTGATTTCTTACTTGTTTTATCTAATCTGTTTTATCTGTGTTTACCCTTTTCCCCAGTATAGGACTCAAGGTGGATCCTAATATAGATTAAAACAAAACCCAATTATAATAGTAAAAAACAACAACCTATCCTGTTGAAAACAACACTAATGTAAAACAGTCTAAAAGTATTTAAAACACAACAAAGTATTTAAAATTTAACATAATAAAAATATAATACCCCCATAAAATAGCCTTCTGCAGGAACGAGTTAATAATCTAAAATCTAACCCAAAATCTAGATAATTAACCTCTTTTTTAAAAAAAGCTTATCAGTTTTTATCTTTAATTACTTATATTGCCTATTTGTACATTGCCTTGAGCACACACTGAGCAGAAGGGCAATCTAAAATTACCCTAAGTTATTTTTAATTATTTTTTTATTATTAAAAGTTATAAAGGCTTTTGGGGATCAGTTTAGATTTATATATTGCCTTTTTTCCAGGGTGGTTTCCAATACAGTTAAAACAGGATCCAGTTAAAAAAAAGTTATACATATTAAAAATACACATTAAATTAATTCATATATTCAAGACATGATTTTTTTTTAAATTCCACACTAACAATAAATAAAGAATGAGTCGAATGTTAAAAGTCCAGCACAGCTGTTTTATAACTTCTAAATCATAACAGGCAGGGAGTTGCTGAAACCTTGCTTGAATGCAAAGGTCTTTGCCTGCTGGCAGAAGAACAAGAGGTGGGGATTAGCCAAGCCATCTTTAGGAAAGAGTTGGGAAAGAGTTATATAATCTGGGAGCCACCACTGAGAAGGTCTTGTCTTGTGTCTGCACCAAATGTACCTCTGAAGTTGGCAGAACTGAGGGCTAGCTTTCCTACAGATCTCAAATCCCAGGCAGGCATATATGAGAAAACTTATCTCCTGGACCTAAGTGATACAAGGCTTCATAAAGAGCATTCTGAATTGTACCCCAAAACTGACCGGTAGCTGTTTAATAAATAAATATGCCTAGAGCTTTTATTTTAAATATTCCTGTACTGGAACTCCAAAACTGACAGGTTGTCCAAAACTGCTGCATTTTCATGCATGCACCTTTTTTTCTATGCAGTTTCATCTTACAAACAATGTAGATTAAAGCAATGTAGAATGGCATGAATGTATTTTCATTTTTGTTCTCTGTTTTTGGGCATGGAAACACTACAATTCTTGGAATTGCCAGCAGCCTAGAGAGCTTAGCATTGTGTACCATCTGCCTGTCTCTGATAGAGTAGGAAACAGTGTATGCTGATAGATGCTTTAGTTTTGTACCATTCACATTCCCACATTGATAGGCCTGGCTCTGATTCTTTGGCTTCTTCTTCTTTTATTTCCTCCCCTCTTGAAAGATGCGTGAGGATGACAGGGTGGCTATCCATGAGGCTATGGAACAACAAACAATCTCTATTGCTAAGGTGAGTTTATGAAGCTTCAGCAGCCTCTGAAGAAGGCTTTCCACTCCTTTGCTTTAAGCATCTACAGCAGCAGTGGGCAAAATGCAACTCATGGGTAGTGTGTCCCCCCCGACACATGTTTGGGGCCCTCCGGAGTCAAACATTTGTTTGCAATAAATATTTTTTGCCCTCAAAAAGGGCCCAAGAGAGGCCGTTTTTTGAAACAGGAAGTGACTTCCACTTATTTCCTGTTGTTAAAGTTATCTCCTGGACCTAAAATGGCCTCCGGGAGCCTTAAAACATTGTGAGAATGCCCCCCGTGCCCCCAGAGGGCTTTGGGGGGGCAATGAATTTTTAAAAATATTTTTGCAGGGGCATACAGTCCTCCAGGGTCTCCTGTGGGGGGGGGTAATGTGGCCCCTTAAACCATCAACAATTGCCCTCCCCTGATCTACAGTGTAGAAGAACTTGTGCTTTGCTTGTCAATCTCTCATATGGTTTTTAAAGTGCCAGTCTGATGTAGTGGTCAGAGTGTTGGCCTAGGGTTTGGGACATCCAACTTCCCATTCAGCCATTGAGTTCTCTTGGTGACCATGGGCCAATTACCCTCTCTTAGTCTGATTAATCTCAGGGGATTATGGTGAGAATAAAGTGAGGAGGAGGAGAAGAAGACACGTACACCCCCTTGAACTCATCGGAGGATAAGAAGGATATAAATACAGCAAATGATTTTTGTTAATTGCCATCAAGTTAACTTGCTTGTGGTGACCCTATGAATGAGAAACCTTCAAGTAACAAATGATAAATATTTTGTAAATAACTGATGAAGTGAGCTTCATATCTTTTTAGTGGCATGAAGAGGAAGCTGGTAGATTTCTCAACTCTCTTCATGCATGGTATTATGATAACCTGTGGGTCTGGTCTACATTTTGCAACAATTCAGAGAAGGACTTGCATATGGGTTTGCTGTGTTTAGTATAATACTGTCAACCCCTACTGACGTGAGTTTCTTTTCACTTTTATGCAGGCTGGCATCACAACCACTCTAAACTCACGCTGTTCTGTGTTGGCGGCTGCCAACTCTGTTTTTGGGCGCTGGGATGATACTAAAGGCGATGAGAACATAGACTTCATGCCCACCATTCTGTCCCGATTCGACATGATCTTCATTGTCAAGGATGAACACAATGAGGAAAGAGACATGGTAGGTGCCTGGATAGAGCAACACAGGGAATTAAGGTGCCTAAACTGTAAAAATAAAAGAATGGCATTCTTCTGAAATTACCCTTATTTTTGTCTGTTTCATATGGCAGAGCACCTCCAGAGGAAGGATAGTCATGAATCCAGCTCTCTGGCATGTTGCCAATAGTGTGTCCTTCTTGTTTGACTTTCCCTTCTATCTAATGAAGCATCCTTGGCAAAATTTATCATTTCCTTTGGGTGGAAGTCAGACATCCAAAGGCTACTGTGATCCAATGATTAGAGTGTTGAGTTTGGATCTGGGACCCCTTGTGTTCAAGGACTTTATCAGACCACCCACTGTAAAAGTTCTTTTGCCATCATAAATTGTGGTGTTTTTATGCTGGCAAAAGAACTTCCCCCACCAGACCTTACCTTGTTCCCATTAAAGAGGCTTCCCAGGCACTAAAGGGGAGTGAACAGGGCTCTTTTCACTTCCTGGTTTCAAATCTCACCTAATCTTCCAAGACAATGCTTGTATGGGAAATTAAAACACACACACACACACACACACACACACAAAGTTCAGGAAAGCACTAAAACACACTTAAAAACTTCCAGGTAAACGGGGGCGGGGCGGGGGTCATAGAAAGAGTGTCCCCTACCTGGCTGTCCCGATTGCACCCGGAAGTGTTTGGCCATTGAAGCTGCATTCATAAAAGTACAATTGTTTTCCAGCGCTAACACTATGGCGCATGGATTCAAATGCTGGCAATGCCCACAGAAAATCACTACAGGGGATCAATTGACGGCTTGAGCCATCAATAAAAAACTGTTTTTTAAACAATATATGGTCGTAAAAAGGCGACATTGTCTGGTACGCACACCCGTTTGCGATCATTAGGTGTCTTTATGATGTCTTATTTGACTGGTCTGATAAAGTCCATAGTCTGTAAAGGAATTCTATATCTACTTGTGAGTTTTCATTTTGGATCATCTGGTATGCGCTGCTGCTGCTTCTGCTGCTTTCTTGTTTGTGAGTAGTTCAAAGATGTTCCAAGGCCTTACTCATTAATGAGAAAATTATAGTTTTTGTGTATGGAAGGAACCTGATTGGATGCCAAGATGCTAGAATGTTCTGGCTTCTAAAGGGTCCTGATTGCTTAAATTTGTTCACCTCAGCTATGGCATTTTTTTCTTACAAAACTGAGCATAGCTAATGGTTACTCCAGATCAGACATCACAAGAACAGCCAGACCCAGAAAAAAACCCAGGAGTGAAGAAGAAAAACAGCCACCCAAAGGGAAGGTATTTTTACCATACTTCAAAGGCGTCACAGACAGAATAGGGAAACTGATGAGGAAACACAACTCCAAACAATCTATAGACCAACCAAAAAAAATCCAAGAAATGCTAAGCTCAGCGAAGGACAAAAGAGACCCTCTCACAGCTGCAGGAGTTTACCACATACCATGCAGCTGTGCACAAGTTTACATAGGGACCACTAAACGCAGTGTGCAAACATGAATCAAGGAACATGAGAGACACTGCAGATTGGGCCAGCCAGAAAAATCAGCAATAGCAGAACATGTTATAAATCAACCTGGACACAAAATGCTATTTGAAAACACAGAAATTCTAGACCAGGCCAACAACAATCATGTCAGAATGCACAGAGAAGCTATTGAAATCTACAAACACCTGGACAACTTCAACAGGAAAAAAGAAACCTTAAAAGTAAACAAAATCTGGCTCCCAGTTTTGAAATACAATAGACTCAAAACTCAACACGTACAAAAGAATTCCACCCAGGGACAGGAGGATTCCCAGCAGATATTGACCCATCAAACAACCATTAGCCAAACAGACATTAACAAGCCTTGCATTTCTATACCCAGAAACTAACCATTCAATTACACAAATTTACATATACTCCCCAACAGGGGTTCACAGCACATACATTCCACACACACACCTACCCAACCATTCTCTGAAGATGCTAGCCACAGATGCAGGCGAAATGTCAGAAAGAAACTTCCAGAACACGGCCTCACAGCCTGGAAAAAAAAACAAGGAAAATCTATGAGTATTGCTCCTTTGTTTTTTTATCCTCCTAGATTCTCTATTTTTTCTATGTGAGTACAGTAGTATTGAATTTTGCTTTGCTAAGAGGTCCATGCTTCTGCATCTAGTGGGCATGACAGGTAGGGTTTTTAGCCACTTTGGGTACCATCCCAGAAGAGTTGTGGGCTATAAATCAAATAAATATAAATAAATAAATTATATAGATTCTCAGGCAGTTCTGCTTCCTGATGGTTCTGTTTGTATGGTCTCTCATACCATTTTGTTTTGTAAATAAACTTTCATATAATTATTATTAGGAGGGTGCATGTATTAGTAGGAATGGCCTAAACTTAGCTCCTGGCCACATAGTTATTGTGGCTGACTTCTCCAGTAAGATCTGGGTTTCTCCTCGCTCAGGTTGAATTGGACAAGAAGAGGTAGTGCCGTTTCCACTTTGCAAGATTGCTGTTGACCCTGGCTAATTTACCTAGAGTTAGCCAGTAAGTGGTTTGAACCCTGGGCAAAGTCCAACCTCTTTCCTGGAATGTAATTTGCTCTTTGTCAAAACCATACTATTTCTCAGCCTTTGCAGGAATATTGATGGTCTGCTGCACAAAATAACTTTTTTTAAAGGTGACAGAACATTTTATATATGACAGTTGCTTCCTAAAGGATGAGTAATTATACTGGAAGGCCAAACAGAGCTGTGGTTAAAGAGGCTGATGGCTACTCATTTAAATGAATGCTGTGCCAGAAAGGGATCTCTTGCAAGGTCAAATCAGATTCAGTGTGCTTCTTCTTTTCAACCCTCCTGCTCTGTGCTGTATCCATAGACACTGGCCAGACATGTGATGTCCCTGCACGTGAGTGCCCTGACGCAGACCCAGGCTGTTGAGGGTGAGATTGAGCTCAACAAACTGAAGAAGATGATTGCCTATTGCCGCACGTAAGTCATTTGGAGAATTGTAGTGATGCTTAGCTGAGAACATTGCCAGAAACCTTGAAATAGGTCATAGGGTGGGCTGACACTTCATTAGAAGTGCATCTACCCAGTTACAGCACTTCAGTACCACTTTTACTGTCTTGACTCCATCCTGTGGACAGCTAGGGTTTATAGTTTCCTGAGGTACTTAGTATTCTCTGTTAGACAGAATTCTAGTCCACTCCCCTTGACTACAGTGCTAGAGCTTTCTAAAATGATTGAGCAACTCTTGGGAGTAAGCAGGCTGCATTGTCCCTCCAGAGGACCTTGGCGGGCCACACCCCTGAAAAAGATTTTGGGGAAAAATGTCCCACAACCATTGCACAGGGGCAATTTCACCACACTTTCGACTGTCTAGGCCATTTAAGGCCCCAAAGAGACCTTTTTTCCAACTTGGTGACTCAGATGTTGATGTCAGGATCACTTCCGATTGGGGGAAAAAAATCCTTTCCTGGGCCTAAAACAGCTCAAGGGAGCCAAAAATATGCACGAATTGACTCCCTAAGTGAGGGTTGGAGACATTTGAGGGGAATTTTTTTGGGGGGGGGGGAAGAATTTAAAATGCTTTGGGGCCCTAGGGGCCGCAAAAACAGTTTGGCCTTCTTCTAAGTATCTAGACAAACGACAAATTCCAGGATTCCATAGGATGGGGCCATGACATTTAAAATGGTACCATGTTGCTATAACTGTGTAGCACAGATACACTGTATGTGAGATGTAGCTTTCTCTGGGTTAGTAAGAAGAGGAATCCACACAAAGCGAGTTTCACCCTATCCACGGATGGGAGCAGGTAAAGAAATAGTTAATGTCATCAAAAGCAAATGGCTCTCAGGCAGCAGCCATCTTGCTTTGTCAGTTCTTTCCCTGCCTGTGTCCAGAGCAGAGTTTTGTTGCCTTTTTCCTATACTTAATCTTTGCTTGTTTCTTTTTCTGTGTGTTCTGCCCTCCTACTCCAGCCCATTCCTTTTTTAAAATGAAAGCAGTCTGAACAGGCTGTGAATTTGAGCAGAGGAGCCAGTAATTTGGAGAGGTTCTGCTTAACCCTTTTCTCTTGTTATTTTAACCTCTTTGTGGTGTTTAGCCTCCATGCTTAGTTGAACTGAGTAGCTGTAGTACTGAGATGCTATTGAAGAAGTTGAATTCTTTCTCTGATGACTATTTCCAGCTCGTGGCTTCAATTACACTGAGGCTCTTCCAGGTGGATGAGCTTTAAGATGACCTGCACCAGAGCTTGGAAAAGTTACTTTCCATGAATAGAAGAATGGATGTTTAGACTCTTATGAAATGTATGAAATGGACAAAATTAACGATTATATTAGATGAGAAAAAAACACAGAAAAACTGCAAGAATTGGAGGATATTGATACTCCTGTGGAAAGAAATGGGGGGGGGGACTAGCAATGATAGACATTGAATAACTATTTATATAGAGATTACAAATCAAGAAAAACAGAGACTTTAAATATCGACAAGAAAAAGGGAAGAGAAGAAGTATGGAATACACACACTTGAAGAAAAGAAGAATTAAGGAAGTTTATGTTAAACATTTGTATATGTATTTGTGATATGTTTGATAGATGAATGTATATCTATGTGTTTGCTTAAATATTTTATGTAATATAAGCAGAAAATCTTAAATAAATACCTAAAAAAAGTTACTTTCATGAAATACAACTTTCAGAATCCCCCCAGCTATCATGGCTTAAAAAGTAACTTTCCAGCTTTTGAGCTGTAGCAGGGCTAGTTGGAGGCAAGAGTTTGATCTAGCATCTGACTGACTAAGCTGAGCAATTTCTCCTGCAGGAAGTGTGGTCCTCGTCTCTCTGCAGAGGCTGCAGAGAAGCTGAAGAATCGCTACATCCTCATGCGCAGTGGTGCTCGCCAGCATGAGAAGGAGAGTGACCATCGTTCTAACATTCCCATAACTATCAGGTAAGGGGACAACACAGGTTTCCGGATGATGTTACCATCATGTGGAAGACATCTTCTGTGTTATGCTCAACTCCCTTGAATGAGTCTGTGATGTTGTGGACTGGGGTCTGGGAAGGGAATGTTTTTCCATTTGTTAGATACATTGTAGTAAAGTACAGTAACATATGTAATGTATAGTAGGTGTAATAAGGATCTCTTGTGAGGGGATGAGCGTATGGAATGTTGTGGCTGACTGGTGATTGGCTGAATGTCTGAGGGGATTTTAAAAAGGCAGGTATGGATGGCAGTTAGAGTGACAGTTGGGTCTGCCAAGATTAGGATTACAAATTAGAGATGGTAGGAGAGTTAGTTAGGGTTAGAGTTAGTTAGGATATGAGATAATGAGGGATACGTGTGTTGATGTTAGGAATATGAGAATCTGTGGTGGAATTAGTTAAGGTCAGTCATGATTTAGATTATTAAATAGGTAATATTTGATGTTATGCTCAGTTTCTGTTTAATAAATCATTTTTGCATAATAACATTTGTGTTTTTGAGAACGCTGCATAATGGATTGGAAAGCTTGACACAAGGTGTCTGGTGGCAGCAGTTAATCAAGGGTGGTGGTGTCCAATGGGAAGACTATATGAATAATGTTTTGCACACACCCCACAAGGGCATCTAGAAGGTCTCCACATTTGATGCCATAGCAGTGGGACAGGAGGGGGGTCTTCCTGTTGGTAGAAGAAGTGGGGTAAGTGGAATCCCAGTTGGTGGCAGATTTGGCCCTCAAAGAGGCCAAGAAGTCATAAAAAGTTGCATTTTCAGTTGAATTTGGGGAAACCACTTGAATCATTCATTGTGTTGAGCTATTTCAGTTGCTTTTGATTAGTTCATTGCAAACAGCTGAAAGTCTGTAAATTTTGACAACAAACCTGATTTGCAATGGTGGTTGAATAATTTTGATTTAGGTTGTAGATGTTGCATAAAATGAGAAAACTTTCCTGGCTGATTGTCGTGGGCCTACATTAGGAAATGGGGAAGTGTATAATGCTGAAGGAAAAAGAAGGAGATACTTGGGTGTGTGAAACCTGTGTGTGTATACATGTCTGGCCTAGTTCTTGATGAGATAGTAAAGCGGATGCCATCTCAGATTGCAAGACGGGCTGGGGCTCCATTGGGCTAGTATACCATTTAGATCAATATTATCTGCTCTGACTGGCAGCAACTCTCCAGAATCTTGGGCAAGGATCTTCTATGCCTTCTTATCATCTTATCAGTGCTTCTTAAACCATAGATACTGGGAACTGACTGGAATAATCTCCATGTAAACCAGGTACTCTGCCATAGAGCCAGGCATCCTCCCTTTTATATACAGAAGATGTTTATGCTAATATTGAATGGTTGTTGCTCTTGAAAGAGGCTCTTGGCAGTTTTGGGGGGCTGTCTTTTGTCCTCTTGATGTTTGAGGGGGTATGTTACATGAGAGAGGGGGAGAGTATTCCTTTTGGGGAGAGATGTTTGGTTCATTCTTTGGGTCACAATGAAAATCCTATACAGCAGAAATGAGAATTGTGAGGGCCCTGTGTGCTGTTGTACTGCATCCCCCAGTTTTCCTTACTGTTGGCTGTACTTGCTGGAAGAATAATTGCTCCAGCAACATCTGGAGGGCTGCATAATTCCCACCCTGCTACACAGCTAACATCCTCACTCGGATGTTTAGGTAAGACCTGGCTAATTCTGGCCTTCGAGTGGCTTGTTGCTATTCACCTCTTCTAAAAAGTACAGTATGAAAAGAAGGAGAGGCAATATCTTAGAGTTTGAAAATGAAAAGCTTAATTGGGAAATAACCATTGCCCAATTCTGATACTTAGCGTTTCTGTTCCAAACTTTTTTTCCCCTTTACCTTTGCATTTTTTATTTTAGAGTCATCCCTCCACATTCGCGGGGTTTAGGGTCTCGAGACCCCTGCAAATGTGAAAAAACCCATGAATAACCCCCCCCCCACCTTTCCAAAGTGGCGATAGGGCTTTTCAAGTCCTATCACCACTTGGGGAAGCATGGGGGTGGCTAAAAAGCCTCCTGGCCGCCACCACCCACCACCACCTGCTGCTGCCAGGGACGGTACCGGACGGGTGGGAGGAAGGCTTGCCGGCCTCTCCCCAGCCTTTGTGAGAGGGCTCCGGGCCTTTGAAGCCCCTGAGCCGCCTCGGGAAGGCTGGGGACAGCGGCGGGTGGGTGGGAGGCTTGCTGTCCTCTCCCCGGCATTCCCGAGGGGGCTCGGGATTGACAGCCCCATAGCCGCTTCGGGAAGGCTGGGAGGGGTGGAGGGAGTGCGGCGGAGAAGCTTTTCAGCCACCACCCCCCATTCTCCCAAAGCCACAACAAGGCTCCATCATGGCTTTGGGAAGGGCGGGGGGGACTAAAAAGCACCTTTCCCACCAACTCCCCGCTCTCCCAGGGCTTGGCTCTCCACCCCAAATGGAGCCAAGCCCTAGGAGAGTGGGGAGTTGAGCGCCTGGCTTGCTCAACAAGCACTCCGTTTAAATCGGCTCCTTTCCCTTGCATGCGAGGGAGAGAAGCTGATTTAAATGGGGTGCTTGCTGAGCAAACCGCGAATAATCAGAACCGCGAGAGTGGAAGCCGCAAATGTGGAGGGGCTACTGTATTTTATTTTTAATTTTATCTTCCCATGTCTTTAATGCTGTTTCCTTTTCCCTCTCTTTGCTCATTTAATTTAATTTCATTTCCCCTTCTTCCTGCTAACTTTTTTAAAAAATGAATCTCTTAATTTGTGTCTTTTAGACAGCTAGAGGCCATTGTGCGGATTGCAGAATCTCTCAGCAAGATGAAGCTCCAGCCTTTTGCTACCGAAGCAGATGTGGAGGAAGCTCTGCGCCTCTTCCAAGTCTCAACCCTTGATGCTGCCATGTCGGGCAATCTTTCAGGTGAGCTGGGCCTAAGGAAAACAACCAACTCAACTCTCATAGTGTCTGTTCACAGAAACTTCATGGTAATCATTGTGATGATGGGTGGAAGTGGCAGAAGATGGCCGGTGTGTTCTCAGAGTTTGTTCTTTTCCTTGACTATAAAAACCAGCTACTTGAGGCTTAGAATGGACTTTGCAGAGGTGACATAGTATCTTGCAACCTTTCCCAACCTTGTGCCCTCTAGATTATTAGACCAAAACTCCAGTCATCTTCAGGCAGCCTGGCTGATGGTTGCCTGAGAATAATAGAGTTGTAGTCAAGCATTTCTGTGGTATGCCAACTTGGGAAAGGCTGATGCCATAGCTGAGAGTGAATCAGGAAGCCTGTGTTTCATTTCCTGCCTCTACTGTGAACTTAAGTCAAAGTGTAGCTTTCTATGCAGTGTTCCTCAGCCCTGACAACAACATATGGGGAAAACTAGAGCATTTTTTTCTCACTTGCCCACATCAGCAATTTGATGATAAAACTGACATTACATTACTTTATAAAGTTGCTGTAAGGAGAAGCATTGAGATAATACAGATGCAGTATGCTTTTGGCACCTTTAAAACCGTACACAAATTGCTCTTGTTTTTGCAGGTGTTGTAAAGGCTGGATCCACTAGAAATATAAGTTAGGAATGCGAGCTGGTCTCCTTGCTGCTACCTTTTGTTTACCTGCTTAGAAGGACATGGTGGTTCAACCGTGGATCAAATTTTACAAGGCAGGGTGTTTCCACATGGAATGAAACAGCAGTTGTGTTAAGGCAGTTCATCTATTCCATTTTGTCTGAATGTGTGTGTTCTCTAGTGAACTGCTCATGTAAACAAAAAACATACTCTGTGAATTGGGAGGTTCCTGAGATCCCCATAGTAAATGTCCATGGAGGACTACGTTTATCTGAAATGCTTTCTCTCTTCTATAGGAGTGGAAGGATTCACTACCCAGGAGGACCAGGAGATGTTGTCTCGTATTGAAAAACAGCTCAAGCGTCGCTTTGCCATTGGCTCCCAAGTGTCAGAACACAGTATCATCCAGGATTTTGTGAAACAAGTAAGTTATGTGGATTAGATGATAGGGGAAGGACTGGGGCTTATGGCAATGGTGCCTGATGGCTTCCATTTTAATGAAGCAAGGAATTCACTCCTGGTTTTAGTCCAGACTTTAAAGGGGCTATGTAAGGTGTTGAGCCCTAGTCTTAATAAGTTCAGTACCTTGGATAGCTCCCTTAATATTGTGCAGGTCTGAACTACAGGTCACCTAGTTTCTTGTCAGTGGAAGCAGTCTACCTGAACCCCTGTGGTGCACATCCATTATGCTGAAGAATAATAGCTAATGGAGAGATGAGACTGCTTGTTTTTAAAACAGTTCTCTAGTGGTTTGTACTCTCTGTGTGTTGACTGAACCAAGAATACTGCACATGTTGAGATCTTGTAGCTGTTCAGGTCCCACACCCACTTTATCCTAGTCTTGGACCAGCATACCTATGTTATAAAGGTTGTTTGTTTAAAACATAGCCATTTAACCTAAGAGGAGCTGGAGTCAAGATGCCCCTTCATCATTCTGGAGCCCTTAGCTCACTTTCTCCAAACTTCTGCCTTTGATAAACTCCTGATTGTACAAGTCAGAGTTGGAATAGATTAACAAGGTCATTGAACAACTCAGTGTTGACACACTGGGTGTAGGTTTTCTTTTCTTTTCCAGGGGAGGCAAACATTTTTCTGCTTTTCTCATGTTTTTTGGGGTGAGGGGTTTACTTAGAAATTTCCGGATACATAAAAAACAGTAACAAAAAAATCTAATACAGGTCACCCTCCATATCCACAGGGGGGTTACATTCTCGGACTTAACACAGTTACCTGAAACCACTGATAGTAATGAATGGCCATAGAATCTCACTGGAGGACCTAGAAAATGCCTAGAGAAGATGCCTCTTTAGTCATCTGGCATGATTATATGGTCAACTTCTGGCCATATGTCTAGAATGACCTTTTTTCCTGACTGCGGTTAGGTGAAACTTGCAGGTACCAATTCCATGTAAACAGAGGGCGGCCCGTACAATAAAAGAAAATAGAAAAAAGAACACAAAAGAAGAAAGAGCAAATACATATATAGAAACTTAAAAAGAAAAATAAACTAAAAAAGATTGACTTCTAATCTTCTCTTCAGTTGTTATTAAACTGTAAGTTCCATCAATACCTCTCCCATATAAAAAAGAAAAAACATCAGCCTCTTTTCTCTGTTACAAATATTAATCATCCAAATTAAATCTTTTACAATTAAAGATATAATCCGTAGCAGAAATATTAATATTAATTTAAATATTAATATATAATTATTATTAAGTATTAGTAATCTTTATCAGTGTTAATCTTCCCCTCAACTAAATCAAATACCTCTATTTAGCTTACCTCTCAAGTACAAATACTTCTATTAAGCACATCAAATTATCCCCTGTCAATTTCCCTTTTATTGGCTGTCTAACATATCAGCTGTGTCTCCCAACCAATCACAAAAAATTATAATAATTCCTTTAAAAAATATATAAATGTCTACCTTCTTTTAAATAGTTATTCTTTATTTTCTATGACTTTCCTTAATTACTTATAAATACCCGCTTCAGTTCATGTCCCTTCTAGGCATCTAAACCCTCAAGACCCCTATAAATCCATCTTAGTAACCTTTGTAAATAGTTTCTTAAAATAACCAGCTTTGTTTTATGACTTATTCTTTTATATTAAATCCACCACAAATAACAAACCCTTATTAAATTCTTACATAGCTTTCATCATATAACAAAACCCACATCTTAAAACGACATCTTAAATCCAGAAGGTACAGACTTTATTTCTATCTTACTTAAATTTAACTCTTGGCATTTTATCAAATCTCTTTAGTTGAACAAAGCGGGCACCATTCAATCAATTGCACAGTACCTGGGGGGAAAACATTGCTCCATTTTAAAAAAAAAACTTTTTAACCTGATCGTCCCCCCCCCCTTTTCTTGTGTTGTGATGAACAGGCTGTGCCATGTGCCACTCTACTTGAGGCTCAGCTAAAAAGGCCAATGCAATTTTGGGCTTCATCAATAGAAGTATAGTGTCTAGATTAAGGGAAGTAATAGTGCCACTCTATTCTGCCTTGGTCAGGCCTCACTAGAATACTGTGTCCAGTTCTGGGTATCACAATTCAAGAAGGAATATTGACAAGGTGGAGCATGTCCATAGGAGGGCGACAAAAATGGTGAAAGGTCTGGAAAGCATGCCTTATGAGGAAAGACTTAGGGAGCTGGATATGTGTAGCCTGGAAAAAAGATGGTTAAGGGGTGATATGATAGCCCTGTTTAAGTATTTGAAGGGGTGTCACATTGAGGATGGAGCAAGCATGTTTTCTGCTGCTCCAGAGACTAGAACACAGAGCAATGGATGCAAGCTCCAGGAACAGAGATTCCACCTCAACATTAGGAGGAACTTTTTGACAGTAAGAGCTGTTGGGCAGTGGAACACACTCCCTCCGAGCGTGGTGGGGTCTCCTTCCTTGGAGGTCTTTAAACAGAGGCTGAATGGCCATCTGTCAGGCTTTGATCGTGATTTCCTGCGTGGCAGGGGGTTGGACTGGATGGCCCTCGTGTTCTCTTCCAACTCTACAATTCTATGATTCTATGTGATGTGCTATAATACCCATGGTGGCCATAGATGAGCTCCCCTCTTGACTAGGTCCGTACACCACGAGCAAGCCCATGAGCAAAGTCCATACACCATAAGAAAGCAAATGGTTGCACTCTTGGTTGCCATTTTGTAATTGGCTCTGCACTTGTAGGGCTGCTGGCCATTGTGTCAGTGGAGGTGGTGCATCTTCGCTGAGTTTTAGTCTGAATTTTAAAGGGGCTTTCCAAGGTGTTAAATGTTATCCCCAGAAGAAGTTCAGCAACTTGCATAGCTCTGTTACAGTTCAGAGTAAAGCCCAGGGCAGATTCAATACCCCATTGACTTCTGATTTGCCACTTGTCATCACTGCCCTGAACAGTATGCTCTGGAAGCCAACATTGGATAATAATTGTCCAAAGTCATGTGGTGCTGTTGTATTGCTGAAGTGTAGCAGGCCTTTGGTGTCACTTGGCTGGGGAGATCAGCTGGGAGTGGTTCATAAGTAGCTCTGCATCCTTTTCAAGGAAGAGAGGATCCCATCCCCACCCCACCACCCTGACATTGGGCTGTAGCAGCTGTATGCAAAAGAATCCTCCTCCCAGAGGATTTCAACAGGAGTTGTTCCCCCACCCTTCCCACCTCTTGGTCAGTGAGAGGTCTGTGTCTGCTTTCCCTCTCACATCTGCATCTAGCTCTAATCTAGAGATGGGCAACCTTTCAGATGTTGTTGAATTTCAGCTCTTTTCATCCCTCGCCATCGATTATGTGGGCTAGGGCTGCTGGGACTTGGAATCCAACAGCATCTGGAGGACCACCATACAACCTTGTTCAGTTCCTTGGTTTGACTTCTCCTGGGTTTTTATTTCCCCTGAATGGCCTTTAGCTTTGCAGTAGGGGGAGAAAAAGGAGACAGCATGATGTAGTAGTTTGAGTGTTGGACTATGACTCTGGAGACCAAGCTTCGAATCCCTGCTTGGCCATGAAAACCCGCTGGGTAACCTTGGGCAAGTCACACACTCTCAGCCTCAGAAAACCCTGTGATAAGTTCACCTTAGGGTCGCCATAAGTCAGAAATGACTTTAAGACACACAACAACAACAAGGGGGAGAAAGAAGAGATCTCTCTGCATGGATGCTATTCTTTTACATTGGGAAGAATTGTGGCCGGTAATATATTATAAACCCTAGAATGTTTAACACAGAATGAAAGTGAAAAAAGAAGTTGTGTCTCTACTTCTCTCTAGTCCTACCCACCCCCACCCCCACCCCCTGCAAAGCTCAACATTGTGTTCCTGTTGTACTTTGGAGGCCAAGCTGCTCAGCAGAGCTCATTTCAGCACAGTACATGGACCATTGTCTATGGGGGACTAGCATCTTAAATTACCGAGTTCAGCTGTTGCTTTTTGACATCATAGGCTTTACAAAATGTCTTATTCTCTTTTGTGCTTCCTTCCCAGAAATATCCTGAGCACGCCATTTGCAGGGTGCTGCAGCTCATGATGCGCCGAGGAGAGATACAACATCGCTTGCAACGCAAGGTCTTGTACCGCATCAAGTAACAGCCCAGTTTTTTCCTGTGAACTGAAAGAAGATTGGCTTTCCCTGCCATTGTCACTAAAGTTCCAGTAGTTCCCTTGGGTTGCTTGCCTCTTCTGCTATGCTTAATTTCAACAGTGAAGTCCTTCAGAACACAGAGAGTGAAGAATGTGGGACATTTGCATCTGACTTACAGACACTTTTCTGGCATGGAGGTTAATAGAAGCCAGAGATAAGAATAGATTTGGTTTTTATTTGTTCCAGCTTCCCCATTAAAATGTTGCCTTGATCTTTTGCTAGAACATTAAAAGCCTTTTAACTGCATTAAAACTTAATAAATATGTTATATTTGTCATGGGTCTATTTGAAAAACTGGGAGAAAGGATGAAGGGGAGTCTCATGTGCAGAGGTAATCTCCTTCAACTTGTTTCTTTATTTCATGGCGTTCAGAAGTCTAGTCACTTGGGTGTACTCAGGTCTCTTGTGATCTCAGGTGACCTGTATTGAAGATGTTAGTAGTAGCACAGGAGCATTTTCTGAAAACAAAGCTCTTTCCCTTGAGAGATGCAAGTTCCAAGGCACGTTTCTGCAACCTAACTCTTGCACATGGTGGTGACACATGTATAAGTAATTATCCTGTAGTTAGGGAGCTAATTTGTGTGTGTCATCCAGTGCTAGAGGCAGGGAAGCAAATGTGCCGGGGTTTGTGGGGTGGATGGTAGGATAAATCTTTCCTTTGGGGGATGAAATGCTTCTACATAGCTAATCGTGCTGTGGCAGAGGTAACATAATGACTTCAGTCATCATGCTTTCTTGAATGCGTGTAGAAAAATGGCTTAACAAGAAAGGGACCAAAGCATGTATATACTCACCTGCCTGTTGGCCTTTCTACATGGGCAGCAAATACAGGTGAGTGGGGTGAATGTTTGTACAGAAATTCAAGATTCAAGTATGCTCCCATTTTTCAGGAACAGCAACGTCTGCCTCTGGTGCTTCCCTCAAAACAAAAATAAAATGTCCACCTTGCACTCTTTCTTAGGAAGAAGGTATTATGCTGATTCCCGCCCCCCACAAAGCACATAAATAACATAATAGATAATGATGAATAAGCCACTAAAAATATCCTGTAGATAGTATTAAGAACTATAATAAGATAATGTATAACAATGTTCAATCTAAAAGCAGCAAGTTAAAGCCCACTGGCATTGTATCCTAGGAACCAAACAATCAGGCCAATATAACATGGAAAGTTGGCACACTTAATATAAATATTCTTCTAAAGGGCTGATGAAACTGTACAGCCCTCACTAGTTAACACATGGAACAGAGTTCCCTGGATAGCGAATTCCACAAGAACAGCTGTATCATCACCGAGAAGAGCTAAATCTGAACCAACATATAAAAGCCCATGGCTGTCCGGTACAACGTGTTTTGCATGCAAAAAGTCCCAGATTCAGTTCCTGACATCCTTACCTAAGACTGAGTAATGGGAAATAACTTACTGTATATCTGAAAGCCTAGAGAACCATTGCCAGTTGGTACAGGACAGGGGTGACCAGGTGTTCTTGAGCCTATAGCTCCCATCAACCCTAGCCAGCTCAACTGATGGTGAGGGATTATGGGAATTGTGCCCAAACCCCTGGTCTAGACCAGGAATGGAACTCATGCAGTTCTCCACTGCATATCTTGTTGGTTTGCAAGTCCAAGTGGCTCTAAACAGCATTATCAAAGGTGAATGATAGGACTGGCAATCCGACAACATCAGAAGGGCTATGTGATTCCATCCCCTGATCTAGACAGTACTGAGAGAGATGGCCTGGTGCTGTAAGTCAAGGATTGATAGATGGATCTGGATCAACTGGTAGATCTCCAGGTGTTTTGCAGTAGAACAACCAATTGTGTGCGGTCCCACTCCCCCCCCCCCCCCGCCGTTATTCAACACCAGTGTTTTCCTAAGTCAAGCTGTAGATGTCTCTGAAAATTTGGAATCAACCTTGATTTTATTTATTTTGACCTGTTTTGCATTTTCAGTGAAACAGGATTCCTATATTAGAAATCTGTTTTCTCCCCATCTTTCCCCTGACCTGTAAAATAGCTCCCACACCCTGGTTGAAAACTTAGAAAATGCTCCATAAATGAAAGCTGTGAAGTGGTATGAATTTTATACATTTAAGATAACCAGTAGAGGGTGCTGGTGATTTGGGAACTAAGAAACAAGCCCCATGCAGCAGCATGTTGAATTGTTGCTTTACCAGAAGAGATACACCGGCTTGAAAAAGAGAGAGTGCCTACTAGCCCGAAGCATCTGCCCTGCTCAGCTGGAAAGACACTGGCTCTGTTTTGATCATTTGCAAAAAGAAAGAAAGAAAAAGCCCACTCCAGTCTCAATCACGTGGACTCATACATGTGCTGCAGATCCATTGAAAGATGTGATAGGCATTACCACTTCTTAATTATATCTGCTGACAGGATGAGTGGGACTTGGAGCTGACCCTACCATTAGGCAGAGTGTTCCAGCTAACTAGCAGTAGACCTAGTATGTCTTAAAGGGCAGCAAGTTGCTGTACTGTAATTCAATTTGTTATTTTACTACCAGGGATAGGGAGAGATGCCCATGGGATTTTCTGCCTCATACCCAATCAACTTTGATGGCATTTAGTACTTGGATTTGGGTAAAATAGTGTCTGCCCTTTGGTACTGTGTCTCAGGCAAGAACTATGATATATTATGAATGAAATGTTTAATCTCACCAAGTGTGTTAAATCATGTGACAGCAGCAGTTCATTGCAAGGAAATCTGTTTTACTGAATTAATTGACAGTCTTTTCATTAATTAGATCCCTTCTTTTCCTTCCAAGGTTTAAGTAATTCCTTTCCTCTCCAACAGCACCCTACATTGGAAGAAGTTGAAATTGTTAGCTTCAATTTCAATTTGAGCAATTGAGTGCAATGCTCAAATTTGCAGAGAGTTTATACTGGGGTGGGAGGTAATGCCCCCTAAAATGAATTACAGTAGGCTCTCCCACTGTAGTCAAATTGCGGCTTCCTTCTTTAACCTAAAAACTGTAGAGTAAGATAAAGTTAAGGACATCCTAACTTTAGGTTTGTTTCCCCACATCCACATACGGGTAATTTCTACCGTGGCTGCAAAATGCCTGTCTGTGCTAATGGCTCTCCCTGTTTGCTAGCTGAATAAATTATCGATGGGTGCCTTGTTGCAGTTCAAATCTTTCATTGAATGGAAATGCTTTGGCAATTTTAATTCAGCCAAGACTGCCAGAGTGGGTGCTTGATGTTTTGTGACTGGAAAGGAGCAATGGAGCTTGTGCTAGTTGTGGTTGTGTGGCATATATTTGATTTAAGAGATGGTTATACCTCTGCTGACCTGATAGGCCTGTAGGGGAAAAAAGCTAGCAATTTAAATTTTATTTACAATCATAGACCAAAATATAAACCAAAATTATATACACAAACACATACAATTACTGCTAAAATTCATAAAACATACATATATCAGATTTATGACTAATACAGTTATGACTAATTCCTAGGAATTAAGCAATAAGCATAATTAAAATTTCTTAAACAAGCATTTTAAGCATTCCAAATCTAAAATTCTTATATTTTATTTAACCTTGTAATATTTATCTACAGGTAATAATGGCAGAAGCACAAAACATGGCAACCTTCTCTGTGATTTGTGTATCCAAATCATCAAACAGGAATAATAGATAAAAGCCCTCCTGCCTACCTGGAAAATTTTGTAATTGGGATCATTAAATCAAAGCAGATACCTTGATAAAAAGGACAGTATAATAAGACATGGATAAGAGTCTCTATAGTACAGGGACAAGTATGTTATGATATGGAGGGGTGTTTTTTTTAATTTACCCTCCAATACAGCTGATGGCAGCATGTATAGATGTGCTGCAGTAAAGGCACATCTGAATTTAGAGACTTAAATCAGTGAGATATTTAGGTCAATCCAACCCAATATTGTCTAGTAGTGACTTGCAGTGACTGCCCAGTATCTTGCTACCTAATTCTTGCAACTGCAGATGCCAAGGATTGAATCCAAGACCTTTTATAGGCAAAGCATGTGCTTTATGGTTGGATTATGGGTCCTTTCCCAAAATAACCAGCTAGCAAAGCAGCCACTGAACACTTGTTTTAAGAGCATTCTCTTGTACCCTTCCTGCCTCAATATAAGGCCACCTCTCACCACTTCTCTTTCCCCAGCTGTGACACCAGGGTGGGATGGGGAAGGAACCAGCATGGCAGAAGGTCTTTCACATGTACCTTTCAAATAAAAATTCTTGTGAACGTAGTGCAACAGCCTGCAGCAATGGCCTGCTTGTGTAGCTGACAGAATCTGTACAGCCTGATAGAATCATGAAGCTTTATGGAGTCAGAGATGCTACTTTGGTTCGCCATTGATGTGTGGAGTTTGACAAGGCTGCTGCCAGGGGATGGGAGAATGTACAGCCTTCCAGATGATGTTGGAATGCAACCCCCATGATTCATCACCATTGGCTGTGCTATCTAGGGCTGATGGAGTTTGCAGTCCAGCAACATGTGGAAGGCTGTTCATTTCCACTGTCAGGCTGTTTCACTTGACAGCTGTGGGAGCAACTTCCAAGGAGTCCTACTTCCTTTCTTGGACTGCCTGGTGGCTGTGGTTGTGTTAGGCCCTGCGTGCATGGCCTAGCAAAAGATGGTTGAGGCTGCATTTGACACTCGAGTGTCAGGAGTTAGAGACTGAACTCCAGAGAAAATGGCCAAACAACTGCTGAGTCATGATGGCTGAGGCCAAGGAACTGCCAAGTGATGCTAGCCTTGGGTCCACAGCTGCAGAAGAGGGTTACTAAAAGGCTTAGCTTCTGGAGTGCAAGATCGGATGTAATGCACCAATGTGGTTGAGTAAGCCAATGCCCTGTAACTATGTACAAAAGAAGGATCAGTTCAAAGCATTCTTTCTCTCAAGAATTGTTGATGTCTGGCAAAGCATTTTGTCCATTGATTGTAAATATTTGTACATATTGCAACTGCTTGACTTTGAAGATAAAAGTGCCTCCTGTTTGTTTGGATGTCAAAATGCTCTGTGTGTGAGTATTCTTGGGAACTAAGTCTGCTGAGATATTTTTTGGCTTCTGCTGGGGATTGAGTGTCCTATCATCCCCTGACATCTAGGCCCTGTTTACCTATAGTAGAATGGGCCAAGGAGAGGTTTCTCTCCACAGCTGGAGGGATGAGAATGTCATCCTATGGCCAAGGAGATAAAGATGTTTCAGTACATCCTGGTACCTGGTACGATAATTGATATGAGCCCCTGGCAGGCAGGCTTTACAGGGGGCTTCAACTTTTGAATATCATTATTACAGTATTTCTTTGCAATTTTGCCATGGATGTCAAAAACAATCAACAAGTAATGACACTATTGAGACAAATATATGCAACATAGTTGGGTACTGGGCCCCTTCTGATAATTTGTCCACCCACACACTCATATTTGCACAGCATCCTTTGGCTATTTGTACAATTCCTTTCAGTAGAACTATTAAAAGGAGGAAGGATGGGATAGAGAAAAAGGAATGTGGCAACACCTTTAAGACTGATTTTTATTTTGTAGCACCTTTGAGACTGAGAGAAAGAAGTTGTAGCATAAGCTTTCGTACACTTGGTCTACCTCCTCAGATGCATGGAGGAAGTAGACCAAGTCTACGGAAGCTTATGCTACAACTTTCTCTCAGTTAGTCTCAAAGGTGACACAAGATCTCTCTGCATACTGATATTCTAGACTAACCTGTCTATGTTTATGATTTTTATTTCATCACTCTGTTCTGTAGTTTAAGAAGTGTGTGGAGATCCATGGAAAGTTCATCCTAAAATAAAAACCAGCTAGTCTTAAAGGTGCTGCCACATTCCTTTTTTTTAGTCTGCCTCCCTTCCTTTTTATGCTGCAAGAGACTAAGGTGTCATCTATACAGTGAAAAGACTCCTCTTTGAATGCGAGGAGAAGGCTACCTGTCCTAATCTGATCCCATGGCATGTCGACGTATTCAGAAGGAGCGGGCAAAAACCGCCAAAAACTTCATGAGAAATAAAACCTTTGCAGCTTTTCACGGAGCCTAACACTTCTTTGAAACAATTGCAGTAGAACTGTGAGCTTGAAGAAGTAATGGGGGGGGGGGTCCTTTTCAAAGTGCTGAGTTGGCTCTCTTGCATGTGTATGCACACAAATATACATTCCACAGTTCCTAAAGAAAAGCAGTATCCTCAGGGAGCTCAGAAAAGTAAGCAGATCCTGATGCTATGCATGTTTTGTCAAGTAAATCCCATGAAGCTCAATGGAATTTATTCCTAGGTAAATTTAGGATTAGATCCTAAGCAAATGAACACAGGGATTAAGCTAGGAAATTGATGTATCAATAGTCAATTTTTTAAAAAAAAAAAGTGAAAGGAAAGCAATAGCATATTTGGATTTCTTAGCTAACACCAGAGTGTGGAAGCGATTTCATTTTACTCTCAAATGTATGCCACTTTGAATACTGGCATCCTTTAATTATCAAGAAACTAATAAAACATTTACTGAGAAAAGCAAAGGAAGTAAAATTCTGCTAATACCAGGCAAGAGATATGAGGGCCAGAAAGATGAAACCAGTCAAGACTTCTGACCAGAACAGTTTTAGAAAAGTGTATATACCTAGAACAGAACACACACATACATCCCAGAAATGATGGTGATAGATCAAAAAGGGCAGTGTAGAAAATGTCACTTCCTCGTGTCAGTGGAGGTTATCAGGCAGGAATGAAAAAAGTGTTCCTGTCCCACAATCTCCTCTCCCACCCCTCTCCCATCCCTGACCTGCCATAATAACCAGACCTACTTTAGTAGCATCCACAGGGCAGCTCAGGAATGAACAGAGCTCTAACGGAGCTCCATTCACTTACTGGAGTGAAATCCTGCCTGTTCTCGCGAGAAGATGCGAGCACAGGAAATACAAAGTTTAAAAGAAAAATAAAAGAGAAAAAGTTACACTAAACACAGAAACACATTTTAAAACTTCCAAGTAAACCAGGGAAGTTTTTAAAAAGTGTGTCACTTACCTTGATGTCCCAATCTCACCAGGAAGTGTTCTGACAGGGACCTCCCATTGATGCTGGGATCTCACCAGTGAAACAGGGCACCTTTTCAGTTGGAGGAACATCCGTGATAGGAACAGAACAGGGGATGTATTGATGGATTCTCCTGTCAATAAAAAGCAGTGCTGGCAGAACGGCAGCAGAATGGGTGCATTGCAAGTGGGGAACGACGTCACCTGAAAACGAAGCCCTTTAGCAATCTCCTGGCATTGTTATAATGCCGTTTTTAGTGCGTCTGATAATCTCCAGTATCTAGATTGCTCTTGGAAAAAACCCACTTGTTGGTAGCATAGGATGTAGCAGATTGGAAACAAGCTGTACAATGGAAGAAAGAGCAGATTTGGAGCAAAGCACCTTATTTTACTACCAGGATCTACTAGTGTGGAGTGGTCTTTGCTTACCATGTCACCATCATAGTGCATGGCATTATTTTCACTGCAGGAGCATCAGAGTGGCCTATTGCTCTGATATCCTTGAAATCGGCATACATGCCATTTTGCCCAATTACATATGCTTGAGCCTTGTTGACATTTACCAAATAACAGACTGCAGAGTTTTTAGGTTCTGAGGAAAGAGCCACTGTTAATTGGCCTGACATTCAAAGAGCATGTGTGTACGGCTGTAATTAAAGTGACTTTAACTGCTTCTCTGCTCCCATTTTATGCAAGAACAAGAGGCCAAATGTAGTTAAGGCCCAGGCTCAGGCGACATAGCTTCCCAGTCCAGAAATATAATCGTTTCACACATCTTTATATGGGAATGTTTAAGCAGAATTTGGAAGTAACTAGCTGCTTAGAGTTATCTGCAGTTAAATTTCTCCCCCAATAACAAAGGCATAACTAAGTTACATTAAGATGGTAAATGAAAGAGGGACATCTTTAGTTTACTTTAGTTCCTTTTACAGTTGTGAGGACATGCTCTCTTTAAATGGTGGAGAAGAAATATCACACAGTTTACATGCTGCCATGCTGTGTTTGTACTTTCTCGTAGATCTGGAGGCAACAATAAAAACAAGGAACTACAGTCTTGTAACAGTTTTGATTTTTAAAAAGAAACTAATAGGAATGATTTTAGTTAATTTGAGAAACAGCAAACTAAAACATTATTTTAAAGCAGTAAAAAAAAACCCTACTTTGGGTGATGTGACAACTAACAATTTTCCAAGTTTGGTGTTTAAGTACATAACAGATGTAGTGGAGACTCACAGCTGATGAGGGTAAGGCTAAAGAAGTTCTAGGGGTTGGTACTAAAGTACAATTGGTTTTCCAACTTGCACAAAAGCTATTTAATTTTATTGTTTTGGCCCCTGCTCTTCAAATTCAAGATCCCAAGTGCTTCTAGCTCTGCTGGTACTGCAGTACTTTGACATACAAATGATCATGTTTCATTTTGCTTCATCAAATCCCTCAGCCTGTAGAATCATAGAAGTATAGAGCTGGAAGAGACCACAAGGGTATCTTGTCCAACCCCCTGCCATGCAGGAATATCCAGTCAAAGCATTCCCGACAGATGGCCATCCAGCCCCTGTTTAAAAACCTACAAAGAAGGAGAACTCCACCACACTCCTGCCAAATAGCTCTTACTGTCAGGAAGTTCTTCCTAGTGTTTAGATGGAATCTCTTTTCCTATAGTTTGAATCCATTGCTCCATGTTCTAATTTTTGGAGCAGCAGAAAACAAGCTTGCTCCATCCTGAGTATGACATCCCTTTTCTTTGGTCTGGCAGGTTCAATTTTCTTTTGAATGCAATGGGATACAAATAGGCAATTTCTCACAGTTTGATCACAGGAAGCCTGTGCTATCTGATTATCATGTAGGGCAGATCTGAATTATTAAAACTACAAGGAAGGCATCTATTTACCTTGCCAGAGATTGAGGGTTGGAAATTTTGGCCACAGACCCTGCACGCCCCAGCATACATAACCCACTGCTCTCTGAGGAACATCATAATTTAAAATATAGAGCAGTTCTTTATTTTATGAAACTATCATAATTCTGAAACTATCATAATTTCAATTATATCTATCACTATGTTGATACCTTCCTTAATGCAAGAAGAAGGGTCCTGGCTCATTGTGTGCACTCCTGCATTTCATCTGCTAAGATGGGATGTATCCCAACCTGTCCATCACATGACACAGATGATTGGAGACTCTGAGGGGATAGAAGTCAGCACTGTTAGGACTGTGAAGGTAGAACATTGGTGGGTCCCCATGCTAAAATCATGGACTAGCACCCATAGTGTGGCAAAACCAAGGGTGAGGGTTGCCATTCAACAACATCTGCAGAGCTTCAGTTTCCCACTTCTGCAGTATCCTTTCACACACAAATTCACTATGCTATTATTTCCCTTCTTGATCCTTTTCTATTTCAGTGATCTAACTTTGCCTCTCTTCTACCTCCCTTATTGATCACCTGAAAATCACCCAGAGATCTACAAGTACATTTGATCTACTTTCTGAACACACCTATGGGCAAGATGGCATTTTCAATAAGGTTCAACCTGATACTTCTCTGACAGCAGTCTGTGTCACAGCAATATTGTGAGGCAGCAATAGGCAGGGATGACAGGCAGAGCTCCCCATCTAGGTAGGATGAATGAGTCCTGAATATGGATGCAAACACCGCATTGTCAGGAGCTGCACGTGCTGGAGAGTGACAGGACTCCAGGCACGGCTGGGAGTTCAAGTGTACAATGGAGTTCTCTGTGCTTATTCAATGGTTGCCATGGGGACCTGGAGGTGCATTTGCTCTTCCGTTCTGTCCCTTTATTGTTAAACTTCAGATGTTGCTGAGTCTTTGGAGCAGCCTGTTTTCAATTCTTCGGCTTTGAGGTACTGTTCTTTTGCTTTCAGAAATCCACTGGATTGCTCCTTTGAATCACTGGGTACCATCAGGGCAATGAACACTTTGTGCACAGAGAGAGAATGAGGGAAAGGAAGGGAAGGGGGAAGAAAGAGTAGCAATTATTCAGCTTCTCATACAGAATTGGAGGAAGATCTTTGGCCCTACAGTTCTTCTGCATATCAACTCTCAGAAGCCCCAGTCATCACAGTCTAATGCAAGGGATTATGGGGACTGTAGTTTGAAACATCTGAAAGGCCAAAGGTTCCCCATAGGACAGAGTGGGGATAGTACTGCCCTGGGACCGCATGCAACCCTCCAAAGCTATTTTTGCAGCTCTCAGTTCCTCCTGGCCCACCCATTTTTTGGCCTAAAATGTCAGGAGTTATGAAATGCAACCCTCCAGTGCATGTGCAGAGTACAAGCACTGTGCTGCAAGGCACTTACTGTCTTCCAGCTGTAGCAAGGATTCAGCAGAGTAACAAAACTTCTTGGTTAAAAAAAAGTTTACTAAGTATAACAGCATACAGGAGCAATATCAGCAATCTGCCTCTAAAAACCAACAATTCCACAAACTGAATAACCCACACAGTGTGTGCAAAGCCTCGTGGTTTATATAGATCCAAATTGGCTGATGCAAGCCTCTGAAATTGCCTAGTCATTGCAACAGGGGAATTAGATCTAGCCATGAGCTCATCTCATCCAGGTGTTCCTAAGTAACTGCTGCCTTGAGATTTGGCCTTGGACAAATTGGCTTGGACATTTCAAGGCTGCCTCAGCTGAACACACTTTGTCTCTGAGACTCCCTTTCTGTTTAGCTTCAGTCAAATCCATTTCTAATATATTTGGGAAATCTACAAACCCTGACACACACAAAACCCACTCTGAATTGCTCCTCTGAAAGCCTGCAGAAGGCACAATTCTCCTTTTTAATATGTTTCATGCCCCCCATTTCATTTTGTTTTTCATTGACTTTTCTCCTTTTCCTTCTCCTTGTTGTTAATTTTCATAGCTCCCAGAGGGTCCCAGGGCAGAATATTGGACTGCAGAGCTGCTGCTGTTTCTAACCTCTACCATTGATGAAGAAGACTGAGTAGCTTTTCCCAGCAGGTTTGGGTACTCATTCACAATTTTAACCTGGGTACTATTCACAATTTTAACTACTTTTTAAGTTAATGTACTGGAAAGACAGAGAAAGTAGCTAGAAAACAGTGTGTGAAAGAGATGTATTGAGAGACAGGGAGAGATAAGTAGGGACAGATTAGTAATGAGGTACAAGTAGGAAAATGTACTCAGAGAACCAGATGGTGGTTTCGGTCCTATATAGGGACCTGATATTTTGATACACTAATGCAGCATACTGGGACTTGTCTACATGTGGGGCAAAAATTCAAAATTGAGTTTTGCCCTCATACCCCCACATTCCCCCCAAAGCCCTACACATTAGTATACTCCACAGGGATGTGTCTCCACTGTCCCTGTGGAGTTTTCACCACCACCACCACCACCCTGCTGGCACTTGTTTACTGTGACTTTTAAGGCTCTGGAAGCATTTCCCAGCTGAAGGGAGTGGCTCTTCAAGGTTGAAGCGATGGAAGCACTTCAAGGAAGCAATGGGCAAGAGAGAGAGTGGGCAGAAGAGGCAGTACTGCCAAGCTGGGGAAGGGAGAAAACCTCTCCCTTGGGCTGGGAAATGCCTATGGAACTTTAAAATTGTAGTCACAGTAAATGTCAGCAGTGGCAGCAGGCAAAATGCAGGGAAAACCCCAAATCCAACATACTTTGGATCCAGGTGAAATACACCGGGAATCTGGGACATGTGGCATGTGGCCTGATTGCCCCAGACTTGAGGAAAAGGCCATATGTCATGTGGCTGGATCGTCACATATTTAGAGAGATTTACAGGGAGGTTTGGGGTATTTCATCATGTAGACAAGCACCTGATCAGAGGGAAACAGTGGGGCAGCTGCTTGTGCATCTCCAAAAAAGGAGGACAAACAAAGGCAGAGGTTTGCATACAATTCATATATGCTAATACGGAGAGCTGGGAAGGGAGAAAGATGCATATTTAGGAAGACTTGCTACAATTTAAATAAAATCCATAGGCAGACAATGTGTTTATTTGGATCAACTACACTTCAGTACTGCAACAGTATGCAAGCTGTTGAGTTCTCTATCACTCTCAGAATCATAGAGTCACAGAGCTGGAAGGGATGACAAGAGCTATCTAGTCCAGCCCCCTGTCATGCAGGAAAACACGATGACTCGACTCAAGGAGTCAGTGGCTCTACTCTAGTCAGGACTAATGATAGGCTTTAGGCTCATGTGAAATGGTTACACTTGTGGAACTCCGCTTATGCAACCACAAAGCGAATACATCCATTGCACAATGGCCAAAAATATACAAAGTGCACATGTAAGGAAAATTACATGTATGCGACACCAACAGGATTCTGGCCGGTGTATTTGTTCTTGTTGTGAGTATTAAGCATGCCACATTTTCTAAGTGTTGTACAGATTTGAAAGGTAAGACAGCCTGTGCTCTCAGGCTCTCAATCCAATAGAGAAGATAGAAAAGGAAAAGGAATGAGGAAGAAAGATGAAAGCAAGCAATGAAGCAGGTGTACTCTCTCTGGCTGATGGATGAACCCAGGTCTATCTTTGTCTTGTTATGTTGGTCATCTTAGCAGGCAGAGGGCAAGAGCAGTCTCTCAGTGTTTCTTAGGTTCCTGGTGGGTGGTGAAGGACAGGATCTGCTTCCTTTCATCTCTGTAGTCACAGGCCAACTGGAAGTTGGAGCAGTGTGTTCTTTCTGGTCAAGAGGAGGTGTAGTACTTTGACAAAGCAGCATCTGGCAGAACTACCAGGTTTTACACATCTAGCAAAACATCAGGTTTTGGTCTAATTGAGAACAAAGCCTCATGCATGCTGGTGTCAAACCTTATCCAGCCTGATGCCCACCAGCTGGATAGGGCATGTTAGTTAGGGCTGATAGAATCCCATCAGTCTGTGCTAAAATGGCCTAGCATAGCACCTACTGGGAAATGGTGTCCAAAAGGTGTGGAGGGCCTCAGACTGGGGACAGCTTAAGATCACCTTCTGTACAGGAAACTGCTTTGGCAAGCCACAGGGAGCTAACTCAAGCCTGAAGCCATTTCATGCAATTGCCTCACCTTCCCATTGCCGAGTTGGTCGAAGGCTCTTAATCTGGAAACCTTTGTTAAATCTGTGGGGAGGGGGGTTGTGCATTTCTTTGCAAATGGTCTCTAGCAACTGTGTCCTGCCATGACCGTATTAAGCTCCAGGAAGCATGACGGGAAAAGCAGAAGAGGATGATATGTGCCAAGCAGCTGTTGACGTAGGTATGATGACAAAACATAGCAACATCGCCTTTCTTCTTTGCAAGGGCTCTAGGGAGTCACAGGAATTGGGGTGGGGGGAAACTTAATGCAGCATATTGCTTTGCTCTCCAACCACTTTAACAGGGAGTTAAAATATGAGAAGTGGCAATGTATCCTTTGCCAAGAAGCCGAACATTCCTGTTCTTGATTTCCCCCCAGGGACACTGTTTTTTATGACACTCTTGATGATGTCAGTACTGTCCAAAGCAAGGAAGGAGAAAGGGGAACTCATGTTCTGGTGAGAACAATGAATAAATAGAAACTGGAAGAAAGGAAGCAGCGACAGGGTTTGTTTCCACACATGGGTCATTTTGCATTGCTGAGGCATTGCTTTCTCAAAGAGTGTTGCGAATGGAATTAAGGACTTTTTCAGACAACTTAAAAGTTGTCCTGAGGAGCCGCAAGAGGCATGAAGCTGTCTCACGGCAGGGGTCCTTTTTCAGACAACACTGTCGTCTTCCGTTTCACCTCCGTGTTCCATGGAGGGGAAAGGCGCCACTTTTTACTTACGAAAAGTGCCGCCTTTTCCCTCCATGGAACACACGAGGTGAAACAGAAGAAGACGGTGTTGTCTGAAAAAGGACCCCTGCAGCGAGACAGCTTCGTGTTCTTGCGGCTCTTCAGGACGACTTTGAAAAAGTCCCAAGACAGTAGCACTATATAACAGGTATAATTGTGCAACACCCTTTCTCATCATCAATTCTTTCTATATCTCTTGGAAGTACACACCATTTAGTAAAGCTCCCCTGCAATGTTAATTAAAACTTTTCTTGGTATAGGTTCAGCCCACCATATTACTTCCATTGAGCACAGCTGGAGATTGTTGATGAATTTCCTGGTAATTAGTCAACTTCTCTTTCTTATAGAGGGACAATTAACTACAAGTTCTCTTTCATTGTAGTTTTCTTTTTCCCCAGTTCTAGTCTGCCATGGCTACATTTCTGCTTTTAAAAGAAAAAAATGTGGGAGATCCCTTGATAAGTCACCCTTTTTCTTGCTTCTTTGCACCTAAATCACAGTGGTTTACATACTGAAATATAATTACCCCACCCCACCCCGAATACCACTCTCGCTTTCTGTACTGACATTCTTTAAAACTTCTCACAGGTCAGAAAGTTCCCCTCAGCAATATCATAGCTTGGGTGCCTAAGGCCTATTTTAATAAAAAGTTCTTTGCCCGTTTCACCATATAACACAACAGAGACATAATGTGTTCTCACACAGAGGAAAATTAAAATATTGGTAGCTTATTAACACTAAGGGCATAGTTTTCCATACAATGGCAGATTTCACATCCCGCTAATGATCAGACTGTTAAAAGAATGTCTACCTCTGTGCACATTTTTATAATTGCTTCTGAAGATATGCGGTCAAAACCAGAGAGTGAGGCACATGGATACACAGCAAAGAGATGAGAAACCCATGGTCCTCCACATGTGGTTAGAATCCAGCTCCCACAAGCCACTGCCATGCAGGAATACACAAATAATATATTCCTAAAAGATGTTCATTCAACTTCTGTTTAAAGACATCCAAATGAGGGTCTACCACCCTCTGAGGCAATGTATTCCACTGTTGAACAACTCTTGCAATAAAAAAATTCCTACTGTTTAGGTGGAATCTTTTTTCTTGTAATTTCAATTCATTCGTTTGTGTCCTAGTCTCTAGAGCAACAGAAAACAAGCTTGCTCCTTCTTCTACATGCCATCCCTTCAGATGTTTAAAAATGTGTATCGTCTCATCTCTCAGTCTTTTCTTCTCCAAGCTAAACATACCCACCTCCTTAAGTTTTCTTAATCTTTCAGACTCTTGATCACCTTGGTTGCTTTTCTCTGGACATGTTGCAGCTTGTCAATAGTCTTCTTGAACTGTGGTGCCCAGAATGGGACATGCTATTCCAGGTGGGATTTGACCAAAGTAAAATAGAATGACACCACTACTTCCCTTGATCTGGATACTATGCTCCTGCTGATGCAGCCTAGAACTGGATTGGCCTTTTTGGTCAGTGCATCACACTGTTGACTCATGTTTAGCTTGTGGTCTACTAAGACCCCTAAATCCTTTTCATGTTAACTGTTTTCAAGACATCCAAAATTTTCACATTTAATTTTCTTGCCTAGATAACAGCATCTTACATTGTTGAAATTCATTATAGTTTTGGCCTAGCTCTCCAATCTGTCAATTTTGGATTCTGATCCTGTCCTCTGGGATGTTCACTACCCCTGCCCCAATTTAGTGTCATCTGTAAATTTGATAAGCATGACTTCTATTCCATCATCTAAGTAATTTATTGAGATGAACAACACTGGGTACAGGTCAGAACCTTGAGGCACCCCACTGGCCACTTCTGTCTAAAATGAAGAGGAACCATTGGTGTGGCTTTGGAATTATAGTCATCATTTGGCCAAATGTCACAAATGATGATAAATTCACCAATCACTGAACAGTGGCAGGCTCCTCATCTCTGATATAGAGGACCAAGATCATTTTAAAGCTAATATTGGCTAAAAGTTTTATTAAATTCTGATATCTCTACCATGAATTATGTCACAAAGACCTTATTTATTTATCAATATATTAGGTTGGTTAGTTAGTCTATAGCCAGCCAAGAAATGGCACTCAAGGTGGCTAAGAGTAGCAAAATCAGAGAAAAGCAAAACCTTTGGGAAAACATGATTTCAAAAGTATCAGTAAAAGTGAAACACGCATCACCCAAACAGTGAGTCAAAGCTCCCATCAGCAGCAATATAGCTTAGATGCCAACACAAAGAAGAGCCAGCATGGTGTAGGCAGAGTCAGCATAGTGTAGCGGTTTGAGTGTTGAACTACAACTCTGGAGACCATGGTTCGAATCTCCACTCAGCCATAGAAACTGGGTGACCTTTGGCAAGTCACCTCAGTAGGAGGTAAAGGCAACCCCCCTCTGAACAAATCTTGCCAAGATATGGTTGCCTTAGGGTCACCATAAGTTGGAAATGACTTAAAGGTACCCAAAAATGACAAGTGAATGCATACTGTCCAACGTTTTGTAAGCAAGCTTGCACCCTACTTCCAAGGCACCCCACTTCTGGAATGTTAGCATTGGCTATAGGCCTCAGAAACTGGCCAACTTGGTTCATTACTGTGGCCTTTTACAAGGGAAAAGACAGGATGGTCTCAAAAGGTCATTTTTGGTTTTTCTCTGGAAAGTAAGGCTGGAGCTGAGAAGCCAAAAGACACATTCCACATAAATGGGAGGTTAATGGATGGAGAAACCCTTTTGTATTTGCTGATTGTGAAATTTCCTCTCCTCAGCTCCCAACCTAAAAGAAGTTGCTCAAAGCTGTTAAAATTCAATCATAGCATCTTCCTCACCATTTGTCAAGACCAGGAAACTCATTGTGCAATCCATGAAGGCTCATGGAATCCATTGTTTCAACCCATGAAGCAACCAATCCCCTCAGGTGTATTTGAAGGTATAAAAGACCCCCCAAAATATGCCTCTTTGTGCACAGCCAGTAATAGGGGGAAACTCTGTTGCTCTGTGTTAGCCACATCCAGTTTCCTCCATCCACTCGCCAGACTGACTACAGGACAGGTAATATTATTATCCCAGCAAAACCCTCTTGCAACCCTCTATCCCAAGTTTTCCGACTGTTTCTTTCTATAGCCTTGAGTGAATGCTTCTTCTGGGTGAATGTGTGTGTGTTTTGGTGTTATTTTTGAACTCCTTAATAAAAAAATCATACTTAATTTTAAATGTGTACTATGTATTCCATCCAGACTAGTACTGGTATAATTGGTTTTCAGATTCCCTAGTTACCCCCTTTTGCATAGCTAAGTCGAGTTGCTGCTAATTTCCCCAACATATTAGAAACTCGACATTTTCTTGGAATTTTCCAAGGAGCAATTTGGGTAACAGTTTCACAGATGAAAACCAGGACGTGTGGCTAAGCAACACCAGAGTGTGGTGAATATGGCAAAAGTCATCAATGAGGAATACTAGGACATTTTCAGCCTTCTAGCTAAGAAGTGAGCCATTTCACAAAAACCAGTCTGTTCTTTGATCCCACCATCTGGCCTTCAGGAGTACATTGCTGGTGAGCATGGAAATTTCATTTAATGTTTGTGGTCCTTGCAGTATACATAAAGCTGAACAAGTAGCCAGCAAAGTCTTCCCTTTCAGCTGTAACAGCAGTCAGGGAAGGTGGAATTTCAGAAAGATTGTGATCACAAGGAGTAAGATTATTAAACCAGTACCAGAGGCGTTATGCTTTTGTGTATCACAGTTGTGGAGATCGTGAGCAGCTGTGTCATAAGTTGAACATGAGCCAACAGTGTGATGCTACAGCAAAGCAGGCAAATGCTATTTTAGCCTGCTTTATTAGAAACATAGTTTCCAAGTCAAGGGAAATAATAGTCCCACTATATTCTGCACTGGTCAGGCCTCATCTGGAGTACTGTGTTCAGGTCTGGGCACCTCATTTTAAGAAGGAGTGCTAGACAATTTGGAGCAGGTTCAAAGAAGAGCAACAAGGATGATAAGAGGCATGGAGAACAAAACATATGAAGCAACGTTGAAGGAACTGGGCATGTTCAGCTTGGTGAAGAGAAGACTGAGAAGTTACATGATGGTACACTTTAGATACTTTAAGGGCTGTCACAGAGACAAGGGGGTAGGCCTATTCTCTGATGCCCCAGAGGGTAGGACTAGGTCTAATGGTCTGAAGTTACAGGAGGGTAGATTTCAACTGAACCTTAGAAGGAACTTATTGACAGTAAGAGCAGTTCAGCAATGGGACCAATTGCCTAGTAAGGTGGTGGCATCTCCTTCTCTGGAGGTCTTCAAAGAGAGGCTGGACAGCTACCTGCTGGGGGTGCTTTAGCTGGAGATTCTGCATTGATCAGTGGGTTGGATGCAGTGGTCCAAGAGGCCCCTTCCATGATTCTATGACTTTATTACTCATGTTCTGCTTCTTGCAACCTCTTTATAGGCAACAGATGGGCCACTCTGTACAAAGAATGCTGGGCTAGGTGGGTCTTTGATTTCATCCAACAGGGATCTTCTTATGTTCTCCCACAACATGTCTCATTTCTAATTCTGCTCCAAATCACCCTCACACCACCACCTCATTGGTACTCTCATTAAAGGAAAATACAGACATGGGAAGGTGCAAGGCAATGAGTTACCCATCTCAGCTCTGAAGCATCTAGAATTACTGCTGGCAGATGCAAGATTCTGGGGTTAGATTAATATGGCACTTTACCAAATATGGCTATGCTTCTGAGGATTTTCCTCAGTCTTTTCCTCACAATCTTCCAACCCACCCTCCCTAGAACACTCACATGTGCATATGTAGGCACATTCATACACACACACACAATTCACCCACACTGGCTTTGTTCTCTGTCCTGGAAGAGATGTGCTCATTTGTAAAGTGTGTTAAGAATTTTTCTTTTTTAAACTGAGGAACATAGTGGTGGCAAGGACTAGGGAAAGGGGGCTATAACTGTCTTCAGGATTTCATATAAATTCTGGCACCATGATGTGTTGGCAAAGGATACTGACAATTACAGGCAGGATGATTGACATCTTTTGGTATTACAAAATACGTTGATTATATGGTGTGGAAAGTTACATAAGTATGTGTAAGGCTTGCAAATGAACACTATTGTTTAGCAGCTAATGTATGCAGCTGAGTGGTACCCAGAGAAATTCTTTTAGTATTATATGTGAGAAATAAACTTGTCTTGGAAACAGGGCTGAATGAGCAATCCACTTGTGAGTTGTACCCCATAGTTTGCCAAAAATAGGGCATTCAGTTTGGCTTTATGAGATCAGCAGCAGTTGAGCGAAGTTGGACTTAATGTGTTTTATTTATTTTTAAATTTTATAAGCTGCCTTTTAGCATGTGTCTTTTGTGTGCCTTCAAGTTGTTTCCAACTTATGGTGACCCTAGGGTGACCCTATCACAGAGTTTTCCAAGGACTGAGAGTATGTGACTTGCCCAAGGTCTCCCAATGGGTTTTCATGGCTGAACGGGAATTCGAACCCTGGGTGCCAGTTAGATGACATAAATGATCATCTGATCCTGAGTTCATCTCTTGCTGTTTACACGATGGATCATTTCCTGATCCTGAGTTCATCTCTTTCTGTTTACACGATGTATCACGGTTACCTGGATATCCCGATATCGTTGTTTACACTGCAGTATTTAGCAAGATATGATGGCTTTCCCAAGGTAATGTATCCTGTGACTTTTTTGTTTACACATCTTTAAGATCCCAGGAATTTTTTTTATTTTTTGCTGTCAATCAAGGATGCGATTACTTGTTTTTTCACAAAGCTGCTGACGTGTTTCCGGTGCTCTTTCCTGCCATGGATGCAGCGATTGGCTAGTTCTTGGGCCGTACAGATTAACTTCATTGGTCAGTGAGTAGTACCTAATATGTAATAGTACCTGACCTGCCATTACTATCAGAAGGGACTCTAACATTGCCGCTGGTTTGGCTCTATCTGTACTGCTGAGGACATCCCGTTCTATATTGTACAGGTGGGGACGTTGCCAGCACCGATGCAGGATGATCCAGCTCCTTATTCTGCTACTTCACTTAGAACTTATCTCATCCTCTGAGCTTGGTACTGATTTCATGTATTTTGAGACCATCAATACTCCTATGTTATTTCAGTGTTGTTGCCCATATCCCCATTTACAGAGGTGGTGGGTGTATCCAACAATGAAGGACTGATGGGAGAAATTTATCATGTCCATCTGGTCTGACAAACGGTGGATCATGTACTTCAGAATGCCGCACTTCCTTTTCTTGCAACTTATGGATATTCTCAGGCCTGAGATAGCCAAAGCAGACACAAATATGAGGAAAGCTATTCCTGTGGAGAAGCACCTTGCTATAGCTATTTGGCTTCTCGCCCACCGATGCTCTTATGCGTCCGCTTGCCAGCTGTTTGGTGTTGGGCGATCCACAGTGTGCAAGATCTTCGTCGAGGTTGTTCTTGCAATGGAAAAGTTACTTCTGAAGCAAACTGTGTACCTAGGAGATCATAGGAAGGTAATTAAAAAAAACACAAATCTAAGCATGTGAAAATGCAAGTACTCGCATTGGTTGTCCTACTGTTAATGACTTGATAAAAGTGCTTTGTTTGATGAAACATCTATGAAGACTTCTTATTGTGATGGCTACTTCCTGTAGACTCCAGATTTGTTTTTACTATAGTTATACAGATGTGTAAACTTGAATAATTGGCTCCAATCTGGTTCAAAGTAACCATTTCTGATATCTTTCCTTGCACAGGTAATGGATGGGCTCTCAGCCCTTTGATACCCACAAGTGATAGCTTGCCTAGATGGATGTCACATCAACATTATTCCACCTGTGCGCCAAGGAAACAAATATATTAACAGGAAAAATAGCTATAGTGTACTTCTGCAAGGGACCTGTGGCCACAGTGGCATTTTTATTGACGCAGAGATCAGCTGGAGCAGCAAGATTCATGACGCTCAAATGCTTAGGAACTCTGAATTTTTAAAAACAATGGAGGCAGGGATTTTCATTCTAGAGAACCCCACAATTACTATAATGGAACAGCAAATAGTTCCTCTAACCCTTGTAAATGGAGCATATCCAATAAGGAAATGGCTGCTTACACCATAGAGGGGGTCCACTAATAATAAACTGAAACTGTATAACAGATACCATAACAAGGTGTGTTCTACTGTCGAGAGGTGTTTTGGCCATCTCAAAGGACGCTGGAGAGCATTAAGATATAGTATTGAAGTGGCGGAGGAAAATGTTTGTTCTGTGATATGTGCATGTGTAATTCTCCATAACATATGTGAAACTAAGGGAAAAATTCTTGAAGATCCAAACAGAAGTGTTCAGAGGTTTGTGCTTGACACTCTAGGAGCACCTATGGTAATGACAATGCCCTTAGAAAGGCTGAGGAGGAGGCTGTATGTGACACATTAAAGGAATACTTCTGGCAGCAGCATCACTGGAACTCAGAGAAAGTGTGCATGTACTACTGTGTTAAAAAACAGAGAAATGTCTTCCCAATAAAAACCATTGATTTCAGTTCTGATATCTGTTGTGTATAATTACATAAATATTTTTAAAGTTAGAAAAAGGTTGCATGTAAAAGTAACCCACGGCATCAATGCAAATATATTTTCCGGGTGCAGTATAATATCCTGCATTTCAGTCTTCCCTTCCCTGAGCTACCTATAAATGATAGTTTTAACAATGACCCACCAGTGATACTTTGTTTCAATACAGATGGATTTGGGGAATTGGTGCCTTTTGCAGGGATTAGCCTTTTTAAAAAAAGGTTCCAGGCTCTGCCAAACTCCTAAATGGAGGAATCTCCGCTAATTAGCCAATTGTTTAGCACAAATGGTGTTCAAAGTTCAAAAAGAACAATTCTCATAATGCAATAGGCCTGTTTCAAAATATAACGGTCTTACTGAAAAGTTGATCGCGAGTAAAATATGACGGTAGAAAGCAAAAATATCACGGTCAAATGTCCCAGCGGTACTGCAACAGTACCACTGGGAAGGAGCGTCGTACGAAACTGACGCCCTCTTGCGCTGCAGCATCGCAACCTGGCGACGCTGCTAGCATTATTTTTACATTGTCCGAAAAAGTCCTTAGACACACCTCTTCCCTGGCAAAGCACTCACATTGTAACAGGAAGTTATCCCATCCATTCTGTTTACATTTAACATTTAACCCTTTCAGCAGTTAAACAACTCAGCATATTGGATTGCAACTATATATCCCAACAGAAAATGTGTCCTCTCTAGCCATTTTCTAGGTCCTTAGAGGCAACTCTATGGTATTTTAAACCAGAAGTCCCTTATTTTCAATGGTGTTTGCTATTATCCGTGGATTTCGTTATCCGCGGTGAGGCCCAGAAACAATCCCCCACAGATACAGGGGTTCTACTGTACTTCTATAGTTACAAATAGGGCTATGCATGGGGCTTTTGCTTCTATTCAGAGCCTGCTTCGATTGGGGACAGTTTAGTCTGGATTGATCCAAACCAAATACAGAGAAATGGAAACCCAGATTGGCTGTCCTCCCACACTGACTTGCATTGGTGAACCAAAATGACTACTGTATAACTGTTTTGCCTTTTAGATGTCTGCACAAAATCTGGAGACAAGAGGGGATTAACCCAATCACATTTTAGATAGGTAGCTTCAGGATTTGTTTGTTTTTTATAGTACCCAATTGTCAAAAAAGCTGTTGACTGCTCAATCTAGTTGATTGCTTAATTGTTTTAATATCCCACTTTTCTCCAAATGCAGGATCCAAGGAGGATTGCAACACAGGTTACAACAGAACACAGCTAAAATCAATTGTAACAGTAAAAAAAATCCCACAACAATTAAACAAGCTATTATAGGTAAGCTCTTCTTTATGAAGCTCTTAAAGCAGTGTTTGGACCTACTTATCAGGTCCAAAGCTCCTTATACAGTACAGATGGTCAAACATTAATTACTGATAAAGTCTCCATCCTGAATCGTTGGGCTGAACATTTTCAAAGTCTCTTTAGCGCCAACCGAGTAGTCCAAGCCTCAGCTATCCAACATATGATACAAAAACCAATGAAAAATGAATTGGACATAGCTCCCACTTTGGAAGAGACCCTTAAGGCCATACAGCAGATGAAAAACGGCAAGGCAGCTGGGATTGATGGAATCCCACCTGAAGTTTGGAAACACGGAGGTCATGCACTCCACGAAAAATTCCACGAATTCCTTGTGAATTGCTGGGAAAAAGAAGAACTGCCATCAGACCTCCGAGATGCAGTCATCATCACCCTGTACAAGAAAAAAGGAGCAAAATCCGACTGCTCAAACTATTGAGGCATAACACTGCTCTCTATTGCTGGAAAAATCCTTGCAAGGATACTCCTGAACAGATTAGTTCCTGCTATTGCAGAAGAACTTCTCCCTGAAAGCCAATGTGGCTTCAGAGCCAATAGGAGTACTACAGACATGGTATTTGCCCTTAGGCAACTGCAAGAAAAATGTAGGGAGCAGAACAAAGGTCTCTATGTAACATTTGTCGACCTCACCAAAGCCTTTGACACTGTAAGTAGAAAAGGTCTGTGGAAGATCCTGGAAAGACTAGGATGTCCCCCCCAAATTCCTTAAAATGATTATCTTGCTACACAAGGGCCAGCGTGGTCAAGTCAGATATGGCGATGCTCTTTCAGAGCCCTTTCTAATAACTAATGGAGTGAAGCAAGGTTGTGTTCTTGCACCAACTTTATTTACAATCTTCTTTAGCACGATGCTCCAAAGGGCTATGGCAGAGCTTGAAGAAGACGACGGCATCTATATACGTTACCGTACTGATGGTAGCTTGTTTAACTTAAGCCGTCTGAGGGCTCACACTAAGACTCTAAACTATCTAGTCCGTGAGCTGCTCTTCGCCGATGATGCTGCCCACACAGAAGCAGCTCTGCAGCACCTAATGTCCTGCTCTGCAACAGCTGCAGAGCTGTTTGGGCTAGAAGTCAACCTGAAGAAAACAGAAGTTCTTTACCAGCCTGCACCACAGGACGAACACCACCATCCCCACATTGCCGTTGGCAAATCTGTGCTCAAGTCCGTTCAGCAGTTCACCTACCTGGGAAGCATCATCTCCTCAGATGCCAAGATTGACAAAGAGATCGATCACAGATTAGCAAAGGCATATAGTGCATTTGGAAGACTCCACAAAAGAGTCTGGAGCAATAAACACCTGAGGCAAAGTACAAAAATCAGTGTGTATAGAGCCATCGTACTGTCTATCCTCCTTTATGGATCTGAAACATGGGTCACCTATCGCCACCACCTACGACTCCTCGAGCACTTTCATCAGTGCTGTCTACGCACAATCCTAAATATACACTGGACTGACTATGTGACGAATGTTGCTGTCCTTGAGCAAGCAGGGATCACCAGCATTGAGGCCATGATATTGAGAACACAGCTGCGCTGGGCAGGGCACGTTTCTAGGATGGAGGACCATCGCCTCCCAAAAATACTACTCTACGGTGAACTCGCCACGGGTCAGCATAAGAGGGGCACTCCAAAAAAGCGATACAAAGACTCCCTGAAACAACATCTCAGGCTCGGCCAAATTGATCACCAACAGTGGTCCGCCCTGGCCTCACATCGGGAGGCATGGAGACGCACTATCCACAATGCTGCAGCCTTATTTGAGAACTCACGACGAACAAGTCTTGAAGAGAAACGACAACGCAGAAAGAATCACAACCCAAAATCATCACCCAAGGAGACCTTCTGCTGTGCTTTTTGCAACCGGACTTGTTTATCTCGGATTGGCCTTTTTAGTCATCAGCGCGCTTGCAGAAAGCGCGGGATGAGTCCTTCCTGAATCTTCGTTTGCGAAGAAAAGCCAGAGATAGGTAAGCACAACACTGAATTACAGTTTAAAATGATTTAAAATGTAATAGATGAGAGGGAAAAGTACAGCATTTTCCATTAAAAACCTTCTGGGACAAGCAGTTAATGTCCCATAGCCAGTTTAAACAAGATGGCCTTTCCCTGCAGGTGGAAGGAGAACAGAAAGGTGGCCAACTTGGCTTGGGAGGGATTTCCACAGTCTGGGAGCAGCCACCAAGAAGGCCTTTTCTCAGGAGAGTTTTGGATATTCATGGTGTTTTTGTCATGGTACTTTCTCCCACTTCCTTCTCTTTCTGTGGCAGTAAGGAGGGTTGACAGGGACACTGCTGGGATATGTGGCAAATTTAATTCACCCATCCTAATGACAGCACCAGACATGCCACCGATAGCCCATAAGGAGAGCTCAAAATGGAAGATGAATACAGGGGCATCAGTCTTCCCAAGCCAATTTCCCTCCAGATGGGTTAGACTCCAACTTTCATCACCATAGCCAGCGTGGGGTGCACAATCCATGACTGGAGCACAAAGATCTGACAGGTAGAACTGCTAATATTATTTTATTTGTTTAGTTAGTTAGTTAGTTATAACCCCACTCTTCAGCCACAAGGCTATCAGAGCAGCTTACAAATTGTTTTAAGCAATAGCAGTTTACACATCTACACTGCAATAAGTAGCTTCCAATCTGTGTTAGCTAATTGCCTCCACAAGCTGGGTACTCAGTCTTCATGACCCCCAGGGCAAAGGTGGGGCTAAGACAGAGTAAAGCCTGATAATTTTTTTTTAAAGTGCTTGCCAAAAATATGCTTCTTTCCAGAAAATCTGGAATGGGCCCCATGTGACTGCAGGAGCTCTTACCAGCAAGGATCCTGAGATATCACTAGGCAGGACAATTTCATTGAAATCTAGATGCATTCGTAAAGAAAGTGCCTAATGGTACCTCTCAACTGTCACAGATTTTGTAGCTATGCCATCTTTTGTCCCTTAAAAGGTGTTTTTTAATGGAAAAAAGAAATGGTAAGGCAAGATGGAAGGGCTTCAAATAGAAAAGAATGATTTCTAGACCATCTGTAAAATTCAATAAGAAACAGGGTGATTGCATGATGAAAGCCTTTTCTGGAGGCACTGCTGGCTTTTGGTTTTGTTTTCTGTGGGTACAAAATAGTAGCTTCAAAAGTCTGCAGTTTAAAGCATAACAGATTATATTCATATTCTTATTTTTTATCTAAGTTGCTGAAGATGTGGTATACATCGTTCTACATCATTCTACTTCTATTTTATCATCACAACAACCCTAGGAGGTAGGATAGCCTAAGTGATGTTACATGGCCCAAGGTGGTTCAGTGAGCTTCTCAGCAGCATGGTAGCTTGAGTCTAAGGACTTTATCAGACAAGCCTCTAAAATCGTTCTTTTGCCGACAGACTTTAAAGTGTTTTTTTGCCAGCAGAAGAACCCTTTCTACAAGACCTACCTTCTGTAGTATTCAAAGGCAGCCCCTCAGCATGAACAGAGCACGAACAGAGCTCTGTTCACTTCTGGGACTGAGATCACACCAATTCTCATGAGAAGATACGAGCATGGTAAATTAAAAAAATAGACATGAAACATAAACACAAGCACAGGCACACATTTTAAAACTAAAAAGTGATGCTGTATTCACGTGAGCACAAGTGCGAGGGTTCAAGTGCCAGCAATGCTGGCAAAAAAGTGCCAAGGGAGATCAATTGATGGCTTGGCCTGTCAATTAAAAAAAATTGCTTTATTGACAAGACATTAACACGAAAGGACAACGCCATCTGATATGCGCACCCTTTCACATTAATTAGGTGTCATTATGATGCTATATTTGCTGCATCTGATAAAAGTCCTAGTGCAAATCTCTAATCCACAAACTGGAGAAGTTCCTTTTAAGTCTACAACTCCCAGAATACTCCAGTCAGCATGGCCAGATTTGGGGAGTTGTCATCCCCCCAAATAACTGTTTCAAACTCTGTTTTAATCCCTGAGATACAAGAATTTTTGGATTAGGATGGAGAATGGGCCAGTATGGAAGAAGACTGGTGTGGATGAAGAGAGGGATTTATTAACACCTCCATCCACTGCTTTTATCTTTGTGAGGGAATATATACAGATACCTCCGTATTTCCCCTAAAAATACCTCTAGAGAGGCTGCTTTCAGTTGGAAAATGGTGTAAAGGCAAAGATTTAAGAAGTCCCAAGCTCTCTGACATTTCACAGATGAAACCTGTGAAAATGTCATGAGGACAAACACCACCAGCATATCACTGAGATGGCAAAAGTTTTAATGAAGAACATACAAGCTAGGAGTGGCTGCAGCAGGTTGTTTCTGCCTGAGCTTATGGGGAAGGCAGGATTCTGCCTCCTCCTCTCCTCTCCACCCTCCCAAATTAATTGAATTTTAACTCAGTCTGCAGCAGTTGAGGTAAGCTGGGGGTGGGTGGGGGAGTGGGAGAACAAGATAGCAAAACTGGGACATTTTAAAACCAGTTGAAAAAGTGTGATGTCAGAAGACTGCCCCTGCTAAATTAGGACAGTTGGAGAGTATGAAGTCCCTCTCCTTAGGCTGCACTGCAGAAATAATCCACATTAACTGCCATGGTTTAAATGCTAAGGAATCAGGGGATCTGTAGTTTGTTGTGGCACCAGAGTGCTCTGACAGAGAAGGCTCTCTCAGAAAACTACGCATCCCAAAACCCCATAGCATTGAGCCACAGCAGTTAAAGTGGTGTCAAACTGGATTATTTCTGCAATGCAGATGCAGCCTTATGCAGATTTGAAATTGAAGTGTGAGGAGGGAAAACTCTACATTAAAACTGAACAATAGAACTACAAAAAGCATCTCATCCTGCCCTGAGTCTCTGCAAGGCGTAGTTCACATAAGCAGCAGCTGATGTGGCAAAGTCATTTCTGGAATGTACCACTGCAGACTGTAGGCTGGAGTGAATCACTACCATTAGCTCCTTTCCAGTATGGGGGGGGGATCATGCCCACTGAAAATTAAGCATACCAGAGAGAGGACTAAGATGGAACATTCCCATCACCACCACTGGTGTGTGTAGTTTTTTAAACTGGTCACAAGCCAGAGACAATATAGGAAGAATACCAGAGCCACTTAGACTGGATGTAGATGGCCAAAGGTTACCCCTCAAATGCATCTGCACAGCTGAGGCTGGGACATGAGAAAGAACACTGGTTCTCAACCTAATCCTCCTTGCTGTGAAGTTAATGTTGCTGTGGAAACCATAAAAGATAAATTTGCTCGAGTTCTTGTGCATGTAATTGCTGAAGTCAGGCAATTCAGACTTCATGGTTTCCACAGCAACATTAACATCAACATGTTGCACCCTCTGGCAACTTACTGTTCTGCGCCCAGGCACAAGCAAAGTGCTGTGTATGGTAGCCTGGAAACAAGGTGCCCATTTCCCCAAGCAGTGGCTTAACTCTAACTCTAAGACTGATTTTAAGACTAGAAAGAGAACTTGAAAACCAGGAAGGGACAAAGAGGCTGAGCAAGCCATAAAGCTGTGGGCATCTCTGGCCCAGTTAGAGTGGGTACGAGAGCCATCATGGTGTAGTGGTTTGAGCATTGGACTACAACTCTGGAGACCAGGGTTTGAGTCCTCACTGTGCCATGGAAATCCAACTGGGTGACCTTCGGCAAGTCACACTCTCTCAGCTTCAGAAGGAGGCAAAGGCATATCCTCTCTGAACAAATCTTGCCAAGAAAACCCCAAACTTAGGGTCACCAGAAGTTGGAAACGACTTGAAGGCACAGAACAAGAACAAACAATTATGAATATAGATGATTAGGAGTCATTTACTCTAATTTGTAGTCCATGCATCTCCATACAACTTAGAATCATAGAATCATAGAGTTGGAAGAGACCTCAGGGGCCATCCAGTCCAACCCCCTGCCATGCAGGAATACACAAAGCATTCCTGACAGATGGCCATCCAGCCTCTGTTTAAAAAACCTCCAAAGAAGGAGACTCCACCACACTATGAGGCATGTTTAGTCTGGAGAAGAGAAGGTTGAGAGTCTCTGGAGCAGCAGAAAACAAGCCTGCTCCATCCTCAGTATGACATCCCTTCAAATATTTAAACATGGCTATCATGTCCCCTCTCAACTTTCTTTTCTCCAGACTAAACATGCCCAGCTCCCAAAGCTACTCCTCATAGGGCATGGCTTTCAGACCACCCACCATCCTGGTCACCCTTCTCTGGACATGTTCCAGCTTCTCAATATGCTTCCTGAATTGTGGTGCCCAGAACTGGACACAGTATTCCAGGTGAGGTCTGACTAAAGCAGAATGCAGTGGCACTATTACTTCCCTTGATCTAGACACTATACTCTTATTGATGCAGCCCAGAATTGCATTGGCTTTTTAAGCTTCTGCATCACACTGCTGACTCATGTTCAGCTTTTGGTCCACTAAGACTCTGAGATCCCTTTCGCATGTACTGCCATCAAGCCAGGTGTCACCCAACCTATATCTGTGCATTTCATTTTTACTGCTCAAGTGTAGTATCTTACATTTCTCCCTGTTGAAATTAATTTTGTTAGTTTTGGCCCAACTTTCTAATTTGTTAAGGCCATTTTGAATTCTGATCCTGTCCTCTGGGGTATTAGCTACCCCTTCTATTTTGGTGTCATCTGCAAACTTGATAAGAATGGCCTCTATTTCCTCATCCAAGTCACTGATAAAGATGTTGAATAGCACTGGGCCCAGGACAGAATCCTGTGGCACCCCACTGTTCACTTCTACCCAGGATGAAGAGAAGCCATTGGTGACTACCCTTTGGATTCGGCCAATCAACCAGTTACAAATCCACCTAACAGTTGCATTGTCTAGCCCGCATGTTACTAACCTTTTTGCAAAAATATCATGGGGGACTTTGTCAAAGGCCTTACTGAAATCAAGATACACTACATCCACAGCATTCCCTTCATTTACCAAGTATGTAATTCTGTCAAAAAAAGAGATAAGATTAGCCTGGCATGACTTGCTTTTCAGAAACCCATGTTGACTTTTAGTGATCATGGCATTCCTTTCTAAGTGCTTACAGACTGTCTGTTTAATGATCTGCTCTAGAATCTTTCCTAGTATTGACATCAGGCTGACTGGGCGGTAATTATTTGGGTCTTCTTCCCCCTGCCCCTTTTAAAGATGCGGACAACATTTGCCCTCCTCCTGTCTGCTGGGACCTCTCCTGTTCTCCAGGATTTCTCAAAGATTATTGCCAGTGGTTCTGAGATTACTTCTGCCAGTTCTTTTAGTACCCTTGGATGTAGTTTATCTGGCCCTGGAGACTTGAATTCATTTATACTGGCCAGGTATTCCTGAACAACTTCTTTACCTGTTTTATGGTGCATTCCCCCTACTGCATCATCTGCTCCATTTTCTTTAAGTTGAGCACTGTTCTTTTGGGAGAAGACCGAGGCAAAGAAGATATTGAGTAGCTCTGCCTTTTCTCTGTCCCCTGTCAGCATTTTGCCACTTTCTCCCTCCAGTGGTCCTATAATTTCCTTGTTCTTTCATTTGCTATGGATATATCCAAAAAAGCCCTTTTTATTGTTTTTAACCTCTCTAGCAAGCCTGATCTCCATCTGTGGTTTTTCTTTTCTGATTTTCCCCCTACACGAGCTGGCTATTTGTTTGAATTCTTCTTTGGCGATTTCTCCCCCTTTCCATTTCTTGTACATGTTCCTTTTAAGTCTTAGCTCAGTTGAAAGTTCTTTCAACATCCATACTGGTTTCTTTAGACACCTCCCCTTTTTCCTCCTCATTGGAACTGTCTGAAGTTATGCCTTCAATATCTCACTTTTAAGAAACTCCCATCCCTCATGAACTCCCTTCTCTTTTAGTATTCTTGACCATGGGTTCACCCCCAGTAATTCCCTAAGTTTTCTCAAATCGGCTTTCTTAAAGTCTAGAATGCATGTCTAACTATGTTTGGCTTCCCCTTTCCTCTGTATAACAAACTCAAAGAGAACATGGTCACTCCCCCCTAAGGATCCTGTCACTTCTACACCATTAACCAGATCTTCTCCATTGGTTAGGATCAGATCTAAAATAGCTGATCCCCGTGTTGTCTCTTCCACCTTCTGGACAATGAAATTGTCTGCAAGGCAAGTGAGGAATTTGTTGGACCTTAAATTTTTGGCACATTTAGACTTCCAACAAATATCAGGTTAGTTAAAATCCCCCATTATTACTACATCTCTCCTTTCTGAATATGCAGTCATCTCTTCTAGGGAGGCATCATCCAAGTACTCAGTTTGGCTTGGAGGTCTATAGTAGACCCCCACAACCACATCCCTACTGTTTCTCTCCCCCTTGATTTTTTACCCAGATGCTCTCAGCCTGGCTCCCAGGGCTTATGTCATGGTACTGTTCACAGGTGTACACATCCCTCATGTATAATGCTACTCCACCACCCTTCCTGTTTGGTCTATTTTTCTTTCTGACGTTTTGCCTGCATCTGTGGCTGGCATCTTCAGAGAATGGCTGGGTAGGGGTGTATGTGGACCTATAAATGCTGTGACCCCCTGTTGGGGAGTATATGTAAATTTGTGTAATTGAAAGGTTAGTTTCTGGGTATAGAAATGCAAGGCTTGTTAGTGTCTGTTTGGCTAATGGTTGGTTGATGGGCCATTAACTGCTGCTGGAAATCCCCCTGTCCCTGGGAGGAATTCCTTTGTAAGTGTTGAGTTTTTATTCTATTGTTTTTCAAAACTGGCAGCCAGATTTTGTTTACTTTTAAGGTTTCTTCTTCCCTGTTGAAGTTGTCCAGGTGTTTGTGGATTTCAATAGCTTCTCTAACCTTTCAATTACACAAATTTACATATACTCCCCAACAGGGGGTTCACAGCATATATAAGTCCACATACACTCCTACCCAACCATTCTCTGAAGATGCCAGCCACAGATGCAGGCAAAACATCAGAAAAAAACTATTTCAGAACATGGTCTCACAGCCCGGAAAAACCCCAAGGACAATCTATGGATGCCGGCCATGAAAGCCTTCGACTTCACAATGCAATAAAGACTGAGTTGTGAAAGAATCCTGCAGATCTTACTGTAGCCCTATGTACCTTTTTCTAACAGACAAGGTAAATAACAGCTGCCTCCAGAATCCCTTACACAGCATGTGTAAACAGCAAAACAGAGAGAAAAGGGGAAAGCAGATTAGCCGGCTCTCTTGAGCATTTTTTTTTAAAAAAAAAGAAGTATAGCTTTATATGTTTGGCTACCAAAATGGATGTAGGGGAGGGCTTTCTCTCAGTCTCACCACATTCACAGGTGTGGTTGGTGAGGATTCGGGAGATAGCCTTCTCCGTGGATGCTCCCAGACTGTGGAACTCCCTTCCATGGAAGGTCTGGTTGGCCCCCTCCCTGCTCTCTTTTTGTCAGCAGCTGAAGATATTTTTAATTAGGCAGGCATTCGACATGTGAATTTTACTTGGGAGATTTTCAGATGCGATTTTCAGGTCTATATATTCCAAAACAGCTCCGTTGCTACTGCGCGGCACGGGAGCAGTTTTGGATGACGCTGTTCCTCTGCCGAACCCCTCCGTGTCACTTCCGTGACAGAATGGAGGAAGCGGCATCATATTTTACTCACAGGCAACAATCGTGAGTGAAATATGATGCGGTTTCCTCCATTCTGTCACGGAAGTGACACGGAGCGGTTCGGCAGAGGAACGTTGTCGTCCAAAACTGCTCCCGTGCCGCATGGTAGCAACGGAGCTGTTTTGGAATATATAGACCCAAAAATCGGGTCTGAAAATCTCCTCTGTGTGCTGTTTTTTAATATTGTATTTTTTTAATCAATTTTATGTTTTTAATTATATTTTAACAATGGAAATTTAATGTATTTTTAAAAACTTTTGTAATTGGTAAGATTTTAGTGGTATTTTTTAAACCATTGTAACCCACCTTGAATCCCTTCTTGGGAGAAAGGTGGGGTATAAATCCAATAAATAAATAAGAAAAAAAATCATTCCTGGATGCATTTTGTAAAAAGCTTTCAAATGTTCTCTAGAAGGTTCAAAATGTTGGTTAAAAAAAAAAAACACTTGTGCAAGGCTTATCTGATCTGGGTTGTTTTGTTTTGTTTTGTTTTTTCCATTTTACACCTGCATGTTGTTAGTTTGGGTTAAAATGTTTGCTGAAACATGTTGAACTGCTTTCTTTTGTGTGTGTGTGTGGAACCTATGCTTGTTCTTTCCATGTTATATCTACTTCTGGACTTCTGGTACCAAATTTTCTTTTCAAGAAGTAATTCCCTAGAACACATCTACTTCATTAACTGAGGTATACCTTTATGTGTTTTGATTAATGTTGGAGAGTATAGGAATGCATGGACATAACACATCCTTTTTAATTTTAGATCCACAACTCAGTGAGGGGGACAAAGTCCAGTGTATCTGCTTCATATTGTATGAGAACAGTCAGAATAATTGACTCCTCACCCCTTTGCTCCTCAGAGAATAAGGACAGTTTCCTGTTTATTTGTGAACAGCAGCTATTGCTACTGCTGTGGTCATTGGCTAGTACTATTATTCCTGGTTCCATGCCAATGACAGAGCTTCTGTTTCTGATCATAGTGCCTTCATTTGTTCTCATGGGCCTTTTGCAGCGGGTCAGAAAAGGATGCAAAACTCCCTGGCATCACTGGAATGGAAGCCTCACTCAGGGAAAGAATGATCTTGGATTGGCCATTTTCTAGAACTGATGCAATTCCTTGATATGGTTGCAACCAAGAACCCAAACAATGTCTTGGCCATACCACCACTTTCCAATACCTTCCCTCTTGATCTTCTCCTTTTAAAAACCTTGGTTTATAGTAAAAAAAAAATACCATAAAAGGGGAGCCATGTTACAGCAGCCATAATGAACTGGTTAGTCTTTAAAGTGTTGTGGAACTCTGTCCCCCCACCCCTCATGTTCAGTGTGATTCCAGCACCTGCATGCACTAGGAAAACACTATTTATTTACTGACGTGCCTGTTGAAAATAATGGTAAGTAAAGAATCTGGGGATGTCCACGTCTTGCATTTCATGCTTGCATTGCCCTCCTCCTTATCCTACCAACATCCCAGAGGTTAAAACATTCAGCTGCTTGGGAGGAGGACCCTCCTCCCTCTTCCCAACCAAACAATTACTTGGTGGGATTTTAGCCTTCCTTGCCTCCATGCACCTCCTCCATTGTTCTTATCATCTGTTGTTTTTGTTCGGTGCTTTCAAACTAACTCCAGCTTACAGTGACCATGTCTTAAGTTTTTCCTTGGCAGGATTTATTCAGAGGAGATTTGCCATTGCCTTCTTCCAGGGCTGAGAGTCTGTGGCTTGTTCGAGGTCACCAAATGGGTTTCCATGGCTGAGTAGAGATTTGGACCTTGGTCTCCTGAAGTCCTAGTCCAACACTTAAACCACTACACCATGCTGTTTCTCATTGTTACTATTACAATGGGCTCTCTGTATCTGCTGGGGTTTGGTTCCAGGACCCCCTGTGGATACCAAAATCCATGGGTGATCAGGTCCCATTATATACAATGGTATAGTAAAATGGTGTCTTGTATATAAAATGGCAAATAGTAAAGTTTGCTTTGTGGAATTTCTCCCTCCCACACCCCAAATATTTTTCAAGCCATGGTTGATTGATTCCGTGGATGAAGAAACTGGATTGGGGGACTGATTGTACAATCTTCTTAAGAACTTAAGAGCCATGCCGGATCTTATTTAGTTCCACATTTGTTTCACACAGTGGCCCATGGGAGACCCACCAGGGGGACATGAATGCAACTGCATCCTTCATTTAGCATTCCTCTGCAAGAGATATACACTGTACAGAGGAGGCAAAAGGACTCTAATACAGGATATAATATACAGCCATTCTGACTAGTAGCTGTTTATGGCCATGATCTCCATGAATTTATCTGATTTCCTTTAAAAGCTTTACAAGTTGCCAGCCATATCTATATCTTGTGACAGGGAATTCCAGTATTACACTGGCAGCTTTAATTTCAATTCCTTTCCTTATTCTGTCCAACATGGAATTGATATGTGTGTGTGTTTTCTTCTCATTTTTTTTATTATGTAAAAACCATGTCAAGAAAAAACAAACAAACAAACAAACAAAGAAATGAAAGCAAATTAATTAAAGAATGTGTAAGCCAGTAATAAACAGAAAATAGGGAGCCTGCCTGTGCTGGATAGGGTTACGTTCTCCTTGAAACCCCAGGCTCACAGCTTGGGTGTTCTGGACTCAACTGCTCAGGTTTCAGCAGTGGCCAGGAGTGCATTTGCACAATTAAAACTAGTGTGTCAGTTGTGCCCACTCCTTGAGATGTCAGAGCTGGCCACAGTGACACATGTCTTGATTATATCCCATTTGGAATAGTATAACACACTCTATGAGGATCAGCCTTTGGAAACTGTTCAGAAACTTCAAGCGGGTCCAGAATGCGGTGGCCAGAGTGCTGACCGGGGCCAGTTATAGGGAGTATATAACTCCTGTGTTAAAACAGCTTCACTGGCTACTGGTTCATTTCTGGGCACAATTCAAAGGGCTGGTCTTTTTTAAAAAAAATAATTTTATTATAACACAGAGGTATTAACATTACAGAAAAGAACTGTCAAATGTGGCATAAAAATATAATTCAAAAAGGAACAGAAATGAGCAAACTACTATGATCTACTTAAGTGTAGTCATTGGGCAATGAGTCTTCTTTCCAAGAGAGAGCCAATACATGGGCTAACCAGAGTCATGTACCATGTCTCTTCACAACGATCCATGGTGCTGGGGAGGGTCTTGGGTGCAAGTATCAGAGTCAATGAATTTTATGAGAGGTAGCCATCTTTCATTGCAGGGTATAGAGCCCTCTTGTCTGGTTGACCGTCTAATGCTGTCAGCTAACTTTCTGCCAAGCATACTTCCCAGAATCTGGCCCACCAGGGAAAGTTCACTTGTTTTCCAATTTGGGGCGATTTCTATTCTAGTGATGGCAAGCAAAGATGAGATTAACTCCTTATGTTTTAATGATTTGTGCTCATCTATAAAAAGCAAGAGCAGGATTAATACTGGAGTGAGAGATATGTCCTGCCCAGTAATTGTTGATATAATTTTCAGAATCGAGGTCCAATAAAAGTGAATAAGTGCTGGTCTTGAGCTATAAAGCCCTACATGGCTTAGGTCCGGACTATCTGAAAGATTGTATCTCCCTCTACGAACATGTAAAGGTTTTAAGATCTTCAGGGAAAGACTTTCCCTCAGTCCCATAGCCATCACAGGCTCACTTGGTGAGGACACAAAAGAGAGCCTTCTCAGTGGCTGCTCCTACCCTCTGGAACTCCCTCCCACTGGAGGCTAGGCTGGCTCCCTCCCTGTCTTCATTTCTCCAGCAGGCAAAAATGCTTTTGTTTAAGCAGGCCTTTGATGTTTAACTGTACCTGTGCTGCTTTTATCTGGGTGTGTTTTTAATGTTATTTTTATCTGTTCTTTATTTTGTATGTTTTTAATTGGTTTTACTGGCTTTTAACTGTGATTTTAATTGTTTTCTCAGTTGCCTTGGGTCTCACTTCGGGAGAAAGGCAGCATATAAATTCCACAAATAAATAAAATAAATAAATAAAATACAGAACTAAGAAAGCATTTATGCAAAAATTCTAAGAAAAGATGGCCAAATATCAAAATATGCATCCGTATAAAGTCAACATTCAGACACTCTTTGTTCAAATATTGATAAAGTAATAATCTCTTCCTAGGCCTAGGCCCTAGCAGGAAAAAGGCTAGCCATATTTGGTGTTGATTCATGTCATCATATGTTGACTTCTGTAAAGTGGGCCAATTTATTAATCTGGATTAACTCTGCGGATGTGACACCACAATTTTATATCTAATCTACTACAACATCAAGCTAATTGAATGCTTCCTTGTCTGGTGTACGGCTCAGAGGCACTTCCTGTGCTGTCCCCCACATGCATCAGAATAGGTATTACTGGAACAAGAAATATGAGAATGAAACAGATAACTTCACATAATCAACTTTATGGTTCAGCATATTGCTTTCTGAGCACATGTTGATGGATTTCTCTCATATCCAGAGATAGGCTGGAATCCTCTGGGGCATTATGTCCTGGTTACACCACCACTGGTACACTTTCCATATTTGTATAAAGAGATATCTAATGCCACCATAGGCAAATGGTTCCCCACTTAACTGCAGCTCAACAAATCAGCTAAAACATCTTAAAGTTCAGGTCGTTACTTGCCCCATTCAGATCTCAGCCACTGGGGTAAGTGTGGCATGCTGCCACCCAATTTATATTTTGACTAGATTGCAAGACAGACTGAAATCCCCACTCAGCCATGGAAACCCACTGAGTGGCCCTGGACAAGTCACACTCTCTCAGCTTCAGAGTAGAACAATGACAAACTTCATCTGAACAAACCCCACCAAGTAAACCTTGTGATAGGTTCACCATGGAGTCATTGTAAGTTGGAAAGGGCATGAAAGCACACAACAGTCAATATAATAATAGAGTCAGTTCTTCATCCAGGGCTGCCAGCCATCATATCTATTTGTCTATCTGTCTGTCTATCTATCTATCTATATCTGGCTTTTCTTCGCAAACGAAGATTCAGGAAGGACTCATCCCACGCTTTCTGCAAGCGCACTGATGACTAAAAAGGCCAATCCAAGATAAACAAGTCCGATTGCAGAAAGCACAGCAGGTCTCCTTGGGTGATGTTTCCGGGTTGTGATTCATAATATATCTATAATATCTATCTATCTATCTATCTATCTATCCATCTATCTATCTATCTAAGATAGATAATTATAGGTATTAGATTAGATATATAATCATGCACCTAAGGCTACAGTCGTCTGTTCAGTTATTTGAACTTAGAAGGCTTCTGGGAGCCAAACTCATTCCACTAGTCATTCCTGCCATTCATAATTGTTTGTTTAGTTTCAAAAATAAAGTAAGTAGCAGGTATGGCATGGGTGGGATTTTGATTGGGACCCTGCTGTACATATAGGCTTTTAACTCTTTGGGCCTGTCTACATGTGGGGCAGAAACTCTGAATGGAGTTCTGTCCACATGCCCCTGCATTCACCCTGAAGCCTTGCATATCATCATCATCATCATTATCATCATCATCATCATCATCATCGTCTAGAGTATTTATACCCCTCTCTTCAGCCACCAAGGCTCTCAGAGCGACTTACAAATTGTTAGCAGTAGCACTTACATCTCTATACTGCTTTATATGGCAAGCACTCTAAGCGGTTTTTACAATGTGTTATCTAATTGCCCCCAACAAGCTAGGTATTCATTTTACTGACCTGCGAAAAGATGGAAGGCTGAGTGAACCTTGGAGTCCTGCAGGTTCAAACTCACAATTTTGTGTTTGCAGTACTGGCATTTAACCACTGCGCCACCAGGGCTCCATATTTTTCTCTGCAGGAACGTGGGGTACCTTGTCTTCACTGTCCCTGCAAAGTTTTGTCCGCTGCCACCACTGCCACCTCAACCATAAGTTAAAGCTCAGGAGGCAATTTCTGGCCAAAGGGAGAGGTTTTCTCCCTTCTCAAGAAGAGGTGCTTGAGGAAACTGATGGAAGCACTTGAAGGAAGCAACAGGTGAATGGAGAGTGGGCAGAGGCAGTGCTGCTGAGCCAGTGGAAGGGAGAAAACCTCTCCCTTTGGCCAAGAACTGCCTCCTGAGCTTTAACATGGTCACGGTGGTGGTGGCAGACAAAAATGCAGAGAAAACCCCAAATTGTCAGAACTCTGCATCTACGTAAAATACCCCAGAATGCCCTGAATCTGGACCATGTGATGTGTGGCCTGATCACCCCAGATTCAGGTAAAAAGCCGTATGTCATGTGGCCTGATCACCACAGATTCGGGAGAATTCTCAGGGGGATTCAGGGGTTTTAATAGTGTAGACAAGCCCTTTGCCTCCTACTGATAGCCCCATCTGGATTAGATTCCTTGTGCCTACAATGTGAATTGGAAGAAAAGCTCCCATGTATATGAATGGGATGCCTTTTTTTTTTTTTTTTGCAGTGCAAATAATAGGTGTGGTTGGGAGGACAACTTGATGATTTCTTCCTTCCTTTTCTGGGGGCTCCTTTGGTGAAATTGCCATGGAAACACTTGGCTGTCTCTTGGACACACTGTACTTGTAAAGTCTTCTACCATCTAAATATGGGTAGATGCTCTTATTATATTTTATTATTTGTCACTCTAATATTGAGGGTTTTTTAAAACAAATGACTTCAGTGCTACCTTTTTGAACCTAGACACTAATGTCTGTTAGTAATACAGTTGTCCCTTCATATTCACAGTTTTCACATTCACAGTTTTGCGTATTTGCGGTTTGTAGCTGCTGCTCAACTAGCTCAGACTCCAAGACCCCAACCTCCTCCCCTCTCCTCCTGTCCTGGCAACAAAACAACTCCAGCTTGCTTTCTTACCTTGCACCAAAACATCACTGCCTGTTACTTTAAACCTTACTGTTTTAAATGGGCAGCACTGTTTTGGTGCAAGGTAAGAAAGCAAGCTGGAGTTGTGTGGTGGCAGGTATTGGCAGTCCTATTGGCAGGAGAGGAGTCTACAATACTGTAGTGTAATATGCATGTTGGGGGTGGGGCTTAACTTATTTGTGTGTTTTTTTTTCACTTTTGCTATAACAAAAACTTTTGTGACGCCTGGTGTCCTCCTAGTGGCGCAAGGGCCTTTCCTATCCCACCGCTGCCACCACTTTGTGGAGAAGGAGGGATTTCCACCTCCCGTCCTGTCTCCACTTTGTGATGCCCAACCTCCATGTCACTGCCGAACGACGTCTCCCAGTGGTATAGCACAAGCACTCAGGTGTGACTATGTATTCCTGGCTGTGTCTCCTTCCCTGAGAATCACTCACACCAGGCTGGATGTTTCTTTCATTAACAAAAGAATGTTTATTATCAACAGAATAAAACACATAACTGTATAAACAAGTTATTCGGCCTGCACAAACATTCACTCTTTATCTAAGCCTCTAACTGTCTTGAATCACTCAAAGCCTCATTTCAACTATCTAAACTGAAAACCCAGCTTAAACTCAACTTAAACTTCACTTATGAGGAGTAAACATTGATAATCTCTTGTTCCACCTGCCCTTCCACTCTCATTCTGAAGGACTGTGTTGCAAAATGACACTGGAGAATGTTTCCAGTTGCTATGGCATCCAGAATAATTTTAAGACACTTTGTGCATTTAACCTAGAAAAAAGATCTTCCATTTTAAGCAAGTAAAATCAACTTCCTCTGTAGGCTAAGGAGATTATCAGATGGGAACAAAAAAAAAAAAAAAGCATTCCTGTCCTGCAATCTCCTCTCCCGCCCCTGTCACAGAATATTAACGAAAACTTTCACACCTGCCTTGTTAATGCTTTTCAGGCTGCCCAGGAGTGAACAGGGCTCTAAAGGAGCTCTTTTCACTTCCTGGATTGAAATCCTGGCTGTTCTTGTGAGAAGACGAGAGCACGGGAAATTCAAAAATAAAAAGCAAAATAAATGTCAAAAAGTTAAACTAAGCACCTAAACACACTAAAAACTTTACAAGTAACCCAGGGAGAGTTCAAAAAAGTGTGTCACTTACCTGGATGTCCCAATCTCACCAGGAAGTGTTCTGGCACAGACCTCCCATTGATGCGGGGATCGTGCCAGCAAAACGGGCATCTTTTCACTCGCTGTCAGTTCTGTCACAGAAACGGAATGGGGGATCCATTGACTGCTTATCCCATTAATAAAAACAGCGCCGGTGGAACGGCAGCAGAACAGGAGCATTACAAAAGGGGAATGACGTCATCTAAAAGGGAAGCCGTTTAGCAATCTCCTGGCATCGTGATAATGCCACATTTAGAGCATCTGATAATCTCCTGAGTATCATACATCTGCTATAGTGATTCTTTCACACTACACAGTTATAGAGCTATGATTCCATTTTAACTGCCATGGCAAAATGGAATCCTGAGTTTTGTAATTTAGGGAGGACTATTCATACTTCTCAGCTAGAGCTGCCCAGTGCCTCACCAAACCAGAAACCCTAAGATTCCATAGAATGTTGCCATGGCAGTTGAAGTGGAATCATAGTGCTATAATTGTGAAAGGGCCCCAAGACCAATCAGAGCAGATCGGTATGCTGTGGCAACTGCAGTCATAGAATCATAGAATCACAGAATTGCAGAGTTGGAAGAGACCATGAGGGCCATCCAGTCCAACCCCCTGCCACGCAGGAAATCACGATCAAAGCATCCTCGACAGATGGCCATCCAGCCTCTGTTTAAAGACCTCCAAGGAAGGAGACCCCACCACGCTCCGAGGGAGTGTGTTCCACTGCCGAACAGCTCTTACTGTCAAAAGGTTCCTCCTAATGTTGAGGTGGAATCTCTGTTCCTGGAGCTTGCCCATTGCTCCGTGTTCCAGTCTCTGGAGCAGCAGAAAACAAGCTTGCTCCATCCTCAACATGACACCCCTTCAAATACTTAAACAGGGCTATCATATCACCTCTTAACCGTCTTTTTTCCAGGCTAAACATACCCAGCTCCCTAAGTCTCTCCTCATAAGGCATGGTTTCCAGACCTTTCACCATTTTAGTCGCCCTCCTCTGGACACACTCCAATTTGTCAATATCCTTTTTGAATTGTGGTGCCCAGAGAATTCTCAAGTCAAATCACTTGAGAATTCAGAAATGATTTTTCTCTCTTTAGTTCATGTTTGGGTATGGAAAGGACATTCTTACTTGTATTTGTGGGTATTAGCTTGCTGGTTGCATATGCTTATTTGTTATTAAATGTACTAGAGTAGGGGGTTTATCACATGAGGGAAGGAAGCAGGGCAACCTAATAATAGCGCCACCCACCTTGCCTTATTGCATGACATCAGCGTGTTTCAGCTGTTCTCCTGTTCCGGTCCCGTGTGAGACGGTGGTAAACACAAGTCTTTTTGCTACCTGGAAAAATCTGTTAGCAAACAGACCCGGCTTTACAACCGTCTCCCATGGGAACTGAGCAGGAGAACAGCTGAAACATGCCAAAGTTTTGTGATAAGGTAAAGTGGGACACGCTTCACTTCCACATCCCTTCCTTTGTGCAATATGCCCCTAAGTTGGTACAGTGTATAGTATGGGCTTTTAGCAACATTAAATGCAAGGCTGTTCAGTGTTGGACTACGATTCTGGAGGCCAGGGTTCGAATTCCTGCTCAGCCATAAAAACCCACTGGGTAACTTGGGGCAATGCATGCACTCTCAGCCTCAGACAACCCCATGATAGGTTCACCATAAGTCAGAAATGACTAGAAGGCACAACTATGTTCTTTCTAACTACAGATCTCCTGCTGGTCGACTGTAGGGTTGGATGAGAATTCAGTTAGGTTTATCTTTTGGAGAACTGACCTGAGTTTGCATATTTCTTCACAACCAGGGGTAGGAAGAACTTGAGATTTATTTATTTATTTATTTTAAAAGGGAGGATGTTGGAGAAAGCAAAAATGGATAAATTTGTTAATTCAAGAGAATTTTAAATTCTTGCCTTTTAAAGCCTAACTTTCAATTCCTGCATATTCAAGCATGTTGGCAGTGCTGAATGATGTCTGCCATGTCTTTTTGCCGCCATGCTTGTCCTCTTCTTCTCTCCACTGCCCTTTTCCTTTCCTCCACTTCCTCCTCTTCTTCTTGTAAAAGAAGAAAAGTGCAAACGGTGCTTGCACAAATTATCATCTGCCACTAGGGGGCAAGAGACGGATCGTTAGGATTTCTTGGTGCATTCCTTCCCTTTCAAGTAACTAGTTCTAGTCCTAGAGAATGCCTGCACAGTCTAGCATCCTGATCTTCAAGACTATTCCACAGGCCTTATAATTCAATTTTAGAGTTTATTTTCTTTACTTGATATCATAGAATCATAGAGCTGGAAGAGACCACAAGGGCCATCCAGTCCAACCAGGACCGGTTTAAGGAATTTTGGGGCCCCCTGCAATGCTTTACTTTGGGGCCCCCATATGTTTATCTCAGATCAATGTAACCTAACCTATTCACTGTACAGGATGTTCAGATTATAGTAGGACCCCCGTATCCCTGGATTCATTATCCATGGGACACAAAACAGCACACCTACCATAGAGTCTTCCTAGAAAATGTGTCTTCCCTAGCCCTTTTCTAGGCCCTCCAAGGCAACTCTATGGTATTTTAAACCAGAAATCCCATTATTTTCATATTAAGGAGGCCAACACGGGGCCCTCTCTTGACCTCGGGGCCCCCTCTTGACCTCGGGGCCCCCTGCCAATGCTGATTTGGCAGACAGGTTAAACCGGCCCTGAGTCCAACCCCCTGCCATGTAGGAATACACAATCAAATCATTCCCAACAGATGATCATCCAGCCTCTGTTTAAAAACCTCATAAGAAGGAGACTCCACCACACTACGAGGCAGTGTATTCCACTTCTGAACAGCTCTTACTGTCAGGAAGTTCTTCCTAATGTTTGGGTGGAATTTTTTTCCCTGTAGTTTGAACCCATTGCTCTGTGTCGTAGTCTCTGGAGCAGCAGGAAACAAGCCTGCTCCTTGCTCAGTGTGACATCCCTTCAAATATTTAAACATGGCTATCATGTCCCCCTTCAACCTTCTCTTCTCCAGACTAAACATGCCCAGCTCCCTAAGCCACTCCTCATAGGGCATGGCTTCCAGACCTCCCACCATCCTGGTCACCCTCCTCTGGACATGTTCCAGCTTCTCAATATCCTTCCTGAATTGTGGTGCCCAGAACTGGACATAGTACTCCAGGTGACTTTCTTCTATATTTCATGACTTCTATCTTGTAGCATTATTTACATTATTTTATTAAAATATTTATGGTTGTTGTTATTATGTGGCTTCAAGCTGACTCCAATTTATGGCAGCCCTATCATAGGGTTTTTTGTGGGGGCAAGGTTTGTTTAGAGGGGAGTTGCCTTTGCCTTCCTCTTAGGCTGAGAGAGTGTAATTTACCAAGGTCACCCAGGGGGTTCTAATGGCTGAGTAGGAATTCAAACCGTGGTCCCCAGACTCATCATCCAAAATGCTCACACAAATACATGACACTGGCTCTCATTGGGTTTCCAAATCCAAAATTTTAAGAGTTAAACACTCGAAGCCCTGTGCCTGGAATGAGCAATGTGTTCTTTCATTGTCTATCACTTTATTATTTTTTTAAGAAAAAATATCAGGTTCCTTCAATTAAAAAAAATACAATGGGAAAATGGAACTTTTGGCAAATTCTTATGAAAAACAAATGAATTTTTCACCCATTCCTATTCAGAAGCACGTTCAACAACCACCTGTGGAGAAAGGCTAACAACACTGCAGTAGCACAATCTTTTTCCAAACCACAATACACATGTGAAACCTATGTGCTGCGAGTAACCCATTGGGGTGAGCCAGTGAGGTCCTTGGGACCCTACTAATTACCCCCCAGGTCCTGTCAGACCTCTAGAAACATTTGCTCAAAATAGTTGTTTTTCAGATGAAAAAGACACACATGCAAACTTCAAAGCAAACATTCCTTTGAGGGGCTATTTCTTGCCATTTGGGGGAAAACAGCCAACATACTCCCACCCCCTACACACAGGCCAAGAGGTAGCTGGAAATGTTATGTGTCAATTCCAGTTGTCCAAAATGGCAGCCGTAAGGGCATGGTTGTGGGACTGTGAAGGAGCCAAAAACTAGCCAGGGTGGTCTTCCAGGCTCTGGTATGTGCTCACCCCTGCCTGAAGAGAACACCTCTACAACTTGCTGACTGTAGAAGACACTCTTATATAATCAGTTAATATAGGTAAGTGGGAGATAGAACCAGCTACAACTGTGCTGCAGCCCACTTGCATACATTCATCGAAAACAATTGGGTAACTGGAAAGGACAGTGCTTCACTTCTCTTGAGACTGTGTGATGTCCTTGTTCCTTCTTAGTTGTACCAAGTGCACATTTCATTCTAAGATGTTCTCTTTTAATTAGAGAGTTGACAAGAGTTTTTATTTGAAGCAGTTTGGAATGCTTGTCAGCATTCATTTAGTTTAATTTCTTTGCTTTGTGAGAAAGTTTCCCAGTTAACTCTTTCCCCTTGACAGTTTTATTACGAGAAATCTTCTCCATTTTTATATCCTGCTCTTCCAGTAAGGCATTCATACAATGGGACCTTGTAGTGTTTGATCTGCCAATAGGTCAACAAAGAGATGAGATTGTATAAAAATATGTATTTTGGCCTTCAGGAGACAATTAATGTCTTCAGAAGACAGTGTAACATATTTGATCAAGATACATAGTGTTTAGGTGCAATAATTACTTCATATGTCCCATTTCCCAGCTCTCTTTTTGCACTTCCTAGAATTCAGAGGTGGAATTGATTGTTGCTTTCTGCTGTCATCTTACCATATTGTGTGCTTGTTCAAAGGACATCCTTGACTGTTCTGCCACTAGCTTCACTGGTTCTTTGAATTATTATTTTTTTTTGGTGGAACATTGCCAGTGCTTTCTGATTCCACTTCAGTATTCAAATTGTCCAGATTAAAAACAAAATAAGAATAAATTATCTAGGTAGAGCTAGGGGAGCTCTTTGGACATTGTTCTGAAGATTTTTCTAGTTAATTTTAATTACTTCAATTAATCATTAAATGCAAAGATTGTTACCTGCTCTGATATCCCTTCCCTTTCAATAATTCATCAATTGGCTATATTTCATAAATTGGCTTATTTATTGGAATTCCACGTGGTTGGTAAACCAGGGCTTCCCAAATGCAAGGACTCAAGGTTTGCTCAGAAAACCTAAGGAAGAGGCCACCCCAAATTCCTAAAAGATACACCCTGGTAGTAATTATGCAACCCCCCCTTGGACTGGTAGTTAGGGTGGAAAGGTACTAATTCTCCTGGATGTACCTGGAAGTGAGTCATTCACTTTTTTGCTCTCCAAAACTGGTTTTCCTTCCCACCTTTCCTAGAACAATAGAAGGTTACTTGACACTCATCAGTCTTTAATGTTTCAGCCATTTTAGCAATTGTTAACACAGCTGGAGCTTCCATTGTCTAACTGTGGGAAACTCCTTCTAGCATTGTAGTCCACCCATAACCCCCCTTTAGAGGGAATATCAAATATAAATATCACCCCAAAATACAGCCAAAGTGTGCTCAGTTTACCAGAGGCTGTCACTCTGTTGTGTTTGCTGTGTCACCCTGTGTGTGTAGCCATACTTCTTCTCTGCACAAATCTCTGCTCTTCAGACAGATATAGTATAGCCCATCATCCCAAACTCTATTCCTCTATCCCAATACTTCCTCCTATTCTTTGCTAGCCTTTTGCGACTGCTTGAAGCTTAAGTGGATGTGTGTGTGTGTTACTGTGATTATTTTTCAATAATTTTTTTTTATTTTATTTCCTGGCTGTGAGTCTTGTCAGTTAGTACTGGTATACATAGGTCAAAAGATCCCGTAGTTACCGAGCCTCTCGCTGCCATATTGAGCTAATTAAAATTTCTCATATTAATAACTGAGGCAAGTGGGGTTACCATGAATCTTCAGTAATTCAGGTAACAAAATGGTATTTAAGATGGTAAAGATTGCATATGAGAAGAAAGTAGCATTGGTCTTCAGACTCAACTGAAAAGTCTGTCAAGACTGTTGGAAGAGCAGTAGGAATAAAAGGACAGTACCTGTCAATGTTTCACAGATGAAAACTGGGACAATGTGCAGCCAAGCAACATCAGAGTGTGGCCAAGATGGCACAGAAAGAAACAATAGTACTCAATGGTCACAGATTTAGTTAGACTGGGAAAAAATAATTGCTGGTCCTCCACATCAGACAACCTGTGAAGCACTGTCCCAGATCACTACAGTATATTTGTAAAATATGCACAAAGACACGTTAGTCAATGGGGCCATGCTTTCCTTAACATATCCATCCATTAAAGCAGGGATAGCAACCTGTGGTCTTCCGGATGTCATTGGGCTGCAAATCACACCAGTCCCAACCAGCATAATGAATGAATGATGGAAGTTACATTCCAAACATCTGGAGGGTCACAAGTTGACCATCCCTGCAATTTCAGATTATATTTGAAATGTGTGTGTGTATACTATACACACACACACACACACACACACACTTGTGTATGGACAGGCACAGTATATGCTTTCAGGTAGGGGAAGGAGGAAGCCTGCAAAAATGGACTAGACAGATCTGCTCATTGCTATCTACGAATCAAACCTGAAGGTGAGAACTTGTGTTGCTGGACTGAAAAGTGAGATATAAGGTCATGGAGGTCTCACCATGTGGTCTTGCCGCAATGTTTCATCCCCTTCTTCTGTGGTAACACATTCCAAAATAAAGCGAGTTTTCATCCAAGTCACAATAAATTGCAACCCTATGCATGCTTTTCAGGCAGAAAGTCCTATATGTCCGATTGTGACTTACGTCTAATTAAGCTTACTTCATCAGATCAGACTGGAGGATCATATTAGAACTTCCATTCCCACTTTTTGAGTCACTCATAAAGGATATTAATTCTGGAGCCAATTCAAAGAAAAAGTGATTGTTCATCCCAGCCCAATGCTCTAACATTTGCGCATTTCACACATTGTTTGAAACAGAGCTGATTTAAACTGATGCCTGTTTCAGCTTCATGTGCAAAAATGAGCTCATAGCTCCATGTTAACAATGAGAAGATGGAGCTGAATCACAAGCTAGCAGGATGGATGTGTGGGTGTCTAGTTATTGTTTCCCCTTCTTCTGGCATCTTCTGGCTGTTTGCTGGGGAAGAATGTGTGTGTTCTCATTTACTTTGAGAATTAGACTTGCATGAAGATAACTCAGACAGCTGTTTGTGATATTATCTAAGCAGTGTTCTTTCTCTCTCTGTGTGTGTGTGTGCACAGAAAAAGGCTAGGTTTATTGTCTTATTTTGATAAATCATAGACTGGGCTGGCCTTTCCTATCACGGAGTCTGGATGGACAGATAGGATATATCCTCCAGCCTTTGAACTAGCCCACAGATGTGGCATTTGGCATCTCTGAAAAAAAAAAACACATTGAAAATGGAACCAAAGGGATTTGCTTACAGGATCCACATGGGAGACAAGAGAAAGTAGAAGAAATGTTATAGGAAAGGAGGGCAGCTGGCTTGTTGACAGTTCCAGAAAAGGAGAAAAGGCGAGGAGTTTAATTTAAGAGACTGCTGCAGGAGAAAGAAAACCGTGTGAGGACAGCATCCAAAAAATATTAAAAAGGCAAAACAAATACAGACGAGAAAAATATAGAAAGCAAAAGAATGTAGATAATGTTGAACTAATCCACTTTTTAAAAACACCCCATTTCCAAAAAAGTTTTCCCTTCATTGTTCCAAAAAGTCTTGTTCACCTCCCTGTTCAGCATTCTGTGAGTGCTTTCAACAACCAGCCATCTTGGGACCTTTCACACTACACAGTTGTGTAGTTCCACTGTAACTACCATGGTTCCATCCTGTGGAATCCCTGGATTTGCACGTTCAAGAAGGGGATTTAGAACTTTCAGGCACAGTCCTTCTCTCTGTCCTGCCACCCTCACAAGTACCTCTGGTGGCTGCCCCAGGCTCTGGAACTTCCTTCTGGAGCCAAGTAAAAGGTTTTCTATTCTGACAAGCATTTGATGAGCGACTATATAAGGCCCATCTTATGTGCACTGGATATTGCTAACTGTTGTGCTAATGCTTATGTGTGTTTAATGATGCATATTTTAATCTGGTTTTAATTTTTTTGATTGTTTAATCTTGTTTTAACTTCTGCATCCTGTGGATTTTTAACAATATGTTTTTTAATTATTGTATGCCACTTTGAGTTCCTGCCCATGCAACGTCTGAGCAACCAGCCAAAGGCTTGTTACTACACAGCTGGTAAGCAGAGGCACAGCACAGTCAAACTAATTACAGGCAAAGGAATCAAGGCAGCATGAAGTCAGCCACTTACTTTACTAGCAAGCAAAACACAAGTCCACAAGCAAATTCCAACATACAAGGTACAGGTCTAGCAAACAGTGTTCAGGGTAGTCCAGCAGAATCCAGGTAAGGCAAACAGAGTCCAGAGTAAACAAACACAGTCCAATTCAAGCATAGCAAGCAGGAATGCAATGGGTAATCAGGAAGTTAATCTCTGACAACCCCTAGAGGGCAGTGCTGCGTATTTATTCCAAAATATGCTAGGACCTGCTGAACCAGAGCAGGAGGCCTCAGACACAGGAGATTATCAGATGCATCAAAAGCAGTGTTACAGGAACACCAGGAGATCACAAAAGGGCTCCCTTAGCAGACGCCATCGTCCCTCATCGTTATGCACCCGTTGTGCTCCCGTTTTGCCAGCACTGCTTTTTATTGATGGGAGAAGATGTCAATAGATCCCCCATTCCATTTCTGTCACTGATTTCCATGCATGTGACAAAGTGCCCCCTTTTGCTGGCGAGATCCCAGCATCAATGGGAGGTCCTTGTGAGAACACTTCCGGGTGAGATTGGGACATCCAGGTAAGTGACACACTTTTTATGGCCTTCCCCAGGTTAATTTAACAGTTTAAAGTGTGTTTTTGTGCTTTCTGTCACTTTTTTGTGGTTATTTTTATTTTTGAATTTCCTGTGCTCACATCTTCTCATGATAATCCGCAGGATTTCGATCCAGGAAGTGAAGGGAGCTCCATTAGAGCTCTGCTCACTCCTGGGGTGCTGGAACAACATTAGAGAAGGTAAGTATGGTGGGGAGGGTGATTGTGGTGGGTCAGGGACAGGACAGGGGCAGGAGTGGAGACTGTGGGACAGGAACATTTTTTTCATTCCTATCTGATAATCTCCACAGACACTAGTGCAATAGTGCCTTTGTGTTAGCTGCTGCTGCTTCCTATAAATATGCCGAGACTGCCTCAAGCCCCCCTTTTGTTGTCTCCATGCTGTGAAGGTAGGTATAGGTAAGTTGTCTTCTGTATCTGAAGGGGCAGGACCCTCTGCCAGAGCTGATCCTGCACTATTGTCTGTGTCTGAGGCCTTTAGCTCTGGATCCTCCTGCTCTGTTTTTTAAAAATGCATTTTAATATTTTTAATGTTTAATAATTTTGACTTATACATTGCTTAATTATTTTTAAAATGTTATATTTATACTGTTATTTTTTACTTTGGCATTGTTTTTATCTTGTATTGTTTTAAAGATGTTGTTTGCTCCCTTGGGTCCATCCCATTGTCACGAGAAGGGCAGGATATAAATGAATTAAATCATCATCACCACCACCACCACTTCAGGTAAAAAAATTTATTTAGACACATGTGGCAGCAAAGAACAGAAATGAGGAATCAGCTGCAATGCAAAACATCACTAGCAAATGCACAATGTACTACTGGTAAAAAAAAAAAAATCTTCCGACAACTGGTAATTCTCTGCAGATAAAAGGAAACAGCCACAAGGCCACCCCCACACGACTACCCAACTAAGCAGCACAAAAAGCATCTCCATAAAAAGCACACACATCCAGCAAATGCACAGCTAAAGGAAGAGTACATCACATAATCTCAGCCCACAATATTTCTGCCAACACATCCCAAACAGCTTCGCCTTCAAGTTTTTTCCTACAGCCTCTCCTTCAAGTTTTTTTCCTATCTTCATAATTTCCATTGGTGCTCCTAGAGTGTTCAGCACATAGGGGTGCACATGCTCCAAAGTCACGGTCCCTTGTTTCATAAATGTTGTGCAAAATTACACACGCAGTCATTACAGAGGGAGCAGTCTCCTCTGCAACCTCCAGAGATGCAGTCAGGCAATGCCGCCGAGTTTTCAAACACTCAAATGCCCTTTCAGCCATGTTCTTTGCAAGATTCAGGTGTTTATTGAATTTTGTCTGTTTCTTTGTGAGCATACCCAGACATAGATTGATCAGCCACTTTCTAATAGGATACACCCGATCCATGAATAGTAGTGGACCAGCCTGCTGCCTCCCCCACCCCAGTTATTGTTGGATTACCAGGAACAAAGACCAACAGCTGCTTAGGCTCATATATAGCAGAGTTAAGGAAAATGTGAAAATCACGATTTTTTCCACACCACCCAATTTTCACATCAGTAAAATGTTCAGTGTGATCCATAGTCCCCTGTAGAAGGATGGAGTAGGTGTGCTGTCTGTTTATGAATTCCCCACCTTGTTTAATTGGAGAAACAATTTGGCAATGGCACCCATCAACTGCCCGTGAAAATCCCAAAAGGGAGAAGCTATCCATTATCTACAAAGAGAAAAGGGGGAAGGGGGAGAAAAAGAATGACAATTTATGCAAATCTTTATAATTGGAATGCAAATGTTGCCCTTACCTCACACCTCTCTAGCATTTCCCAGGAGGTAGAAGCACAATTCCATCGCCAAGCGTATTTTTATAAAAATTTCAGCAGCTGTTGAGTGACTGAGCCCAAACCGATCAGCTACAAGCCAATAAAGTCAACAACAATTTGCAAGCATCCAAACAGTGAAAGCAACTCTTTTTTCTACAGGGATGGCTGTCCTCATGATCATGTCCTTTTTCTGTATGGGCAGACAAAGTGCACCGATAATGGTGAAAAAGGTGGATCAAGGCTTGTGGAAATTGTCGAGTCATTTCTTGGCTGACCAGACTGATATCATAAAAACCTCTCAGCATTCCTCACTGCCTGGGTGAATCCACCAACAGAAAAACAAACCAATAAAAAAACCACACAATCCTGGGCTCCTGAGGAATGTCCCTGTCTACCATTCCTGATATCACACAACATGTAGGCATCCACTAACATATGAATGCCTGGCACGGAGTTGCCAGAGATGCATCACCCAGGCTCTTGCTCACCTACAAAGGGAAATGTCCATCCACTCACACTCCATGATAGCTTTTTGGAGTAAGACAAAAACTGAAAGGACCAAATCCAGTGTGATCTCCATTTTGACCCCCCAAAAGAGACAGTGAATGTGTCTGAAGATGATTGGGGTAATTAGAACATCTGCCATTAGAGGGGGTGGAGGCAGCACATGTAAGGGTTCGGGTAACTGCCCAGGTATACACCCAATCCTATGGGAGTGCAGATGGGCAGTAAGAATGACAGGAAAGGCTATTGGTTTAAGGGAATATGTGCATGCATGGCAGGAACAAAAAAAAACCCCATAGCTGCTGTGGTCACGCGACTGAAAATAAACGGATATAGTGAACATGTACACACAGTAGAAACACACTCTTATACCTATATGACTTCAGGAGAGGGGTACTGTGTGACTTTGAAGACTGGTTTGAGTTTAAATTAAAACAGGTGCATGTGGTGGTAACGGAATCAAACTGGGGCAGGGATACTATGCACTGGAACTGAGATACAGCTCTCACATATAGGGGCCATCTACACAGTAAAAAAAATACATACGGCTTTCAGAAGATCGATCATGTGTACACATGGCTGTTCGGATGCATACGTGTCTTTCAGAAGGGCGGCTAGCGAATACCCTGTAAACTGCGTGGATTTGCTGCTCGGGAGGATTAGCGAACATGGAGCTAAAATCCGTACAGCCGTTCGTATTGTCGACGGTCTGTACACCCCATTCACACACATACGAACAGGCAGTGTAATCTGATTGGCTGGCCAAGCACAGGGGGCGGGGCTAGCAAAGAGGGGAATTGGGAGCGGCCACCATGTTGAATTCCCGGCTAAGCGAGAGTCCGGTAAGTCCATGAAATGGAGATTTTTACATATATTCATTTTTATTTTACATTGTAAATAGGGAAAACCAGCTGTCTGCAAAACAGGCACCTTTTAAAATAATAATAAAAAAAAGAGGTGGGAGATTTAAAACCACTGCTTGGATCACTGGCTCCAGCCAGCTGGGCAAGGGGGGGGGTCATATGGAGTTTAGGGGGGTTAAAAATCATGTACGCAGATCGTACACATACGAATGGCTGCCTTTTTGGATTTTTTATCCCTCAAACAGATTTTTTCCCCCATCGTGTAGATGGGGCCTGGTCTCTCAGAGAAGTTCTTTAGTGGGGGATGGGACCAAAGGCAAAAGCATAGAACCAAAAATGTCACCATCATTTAACTTTAAAACTCTTACTGCCAAGGCTTAGGCAAAACATGTCAATCTTTCAGAATAGGGCAAAACAACCCATACAAAATCTGGGAAACCATCAAAAGATATCACAAAAAAGGGAATGTAGCTTTGGAGATTCCCAGTGGGCTGGATTGGGATCTGAGGAGGGCCAGATTCAGCTCAGAGCCTGAAGTTCTCTGCTCCTGATTTATGAAATGCTTACAGCACCTCACCATATATTAGTTTAATTCTCATTGCTTCTCCTCAGTCTTGGTCCTAAGACAGGCAGAATGAGGCAGCTGCCTCAGACAACTGATCTGGAATGTTAAAATTTCAATTTATTCTTCCAATATTAGTTGCAAAGGGACAACTATGACCCCCCTCCTCCCCCCCAGCAGGCCTTTGACAGTCAAACTGCATGACCATAAGGAGGGGCCTTTTCATTGTGCGTGGGTGCAATCATCTCTTTTTCATAGCTTGCTTTCAATTGCTTTTTAATTTTTTAAAAATTAATCTTTTCCATGTTTTTAATTGCACTTATTTTTATTCGTTTAGTGCCTTGAGTCACAATTTTGGGGAGAAAAACAAAATATAAATCATGCGCACACACACACACACATAGCAGCCTAAATTCCATCGTTAGTCCCAACTAGAGTAGATCACTAAACCCAGGGAAACTGGCTAGGTCAATACTTATGGAAATCTGATTGACTCAATGGGTTCATTCTAGTAGAGATTAACCATTGGATTTAGCTGTTTAGTACCACATAGGGGAAGACAGACACCAGTTATTTCCTGCCTCAGTTGCCTTTAAAATAGCACCAAAGGCTCATCAAGTTATATGCTGCTCAACATGGGATAGGACCTATGTTCTCCTCTGTTACCCTAAATGCTCAGGAGTCTTAAGGACCCTCCAAATATCAATATTAATTTGGGGAATTAATATACTAAGCTTGGCAATGCGAGAGGGGGCAAAAGATACCAGGACCTTTTGAGCTATTTATACTGGTAATAAGGAGGAGACATTAAGTTTGATAGTGCAATTAATTGGTCTTTATTTGAGCAAACAGTGATAACAACATTCACACACACACACTCAGGCTTCAAACATTCATACAAGACTAGCAAATAAAATAGGAAGTATTGGGATAGAGGAATAGAGAAGGGAGGTTGTTTTTGGATGATCCTGTACCAATCTGAGGAGATGAGGTTGCGGAAAAAAACAGCAGGGGTGGGTCCCAAACAGGAACGGCTGCACAGTCTAATGTGAGGTCAAGAGGAAGATGAATTGTGAGCACTTGAGTGGGGTTTTGAAGGGGTTTTTATACCCAATCATTTCCCTTCAGGGGACGGAATTAAGAATGAAAGATAATGCTTCTAGGAGGTTCTCAAGGTAAGACAATGGACACTCTGGATATGTTAACAGCCTTTAATGTGCTGATACTTTGTATCTGAATAGAGGAAGCAACTCTCTTTGTTTGGGAGAAGGTAGAAGGATGAGGGATCTTTACAAACTTGAGTATCCCTGTTTAGGCTGATGGGATTAGCCAGATGTTCAGGCAAGAAGTTGCCCTTCAAATTATCTTTCTTCAGAATTTGGCTGCCCTCTCCTTAGTGCATACCTGACTGAGTCTCAGAGCTTGTCTTTGGGATTCCTGGTTCTTGGGAGTTCCCAGTTTACTGGTCACACTACGTAGAAGGCCACAGATGGCCAAATTATTAAATATTGCCAATTAATATAGATATGGGGCAGGGGGTGTCAGGATAGGTAATATCACCTGATTCCTGTTCTACCTCAAATGCCAAAATATCTTGGGCTAGGCCTCAGCTAGCTTCCCTCTAGAAATTTTTCTTTGGCAAGAGTGTTGAAAATCATCTGTCTGATCTCTTTTCCTCAGCTGTAATGCCAAAGGTTCCCTGCAGGCATAGAAAAATTATAACATATTTATACTACTTTACCACCTAGCAATATTACTAACATAGCCAGGGTTCCCAAGTGCCCCATTTTGTCCAGGATGTCCCATATTTGGGGGATGAAAATCCTGCCCTGCATGGAGACAATACCAAGTATGTATATAAGACATTTCTCACACAGTTGGGATTACTGAGTGAGACAAAGGATTAGCAATGCGCTTTATTCATTGTAATATAGACCACGATTATTCTGTGAGTATATTAATATTCCTCTGAGCCCAAGCAGAGCCATTATTGAAAGGAAAGTGGCTGTCACATCCATACCACCTGCACTCAGTGAAACTGTTCTGTCTTAAAAGACAGTTAGTTTCACTCACTTGTAGTGGAACAAACTCAGTGGCCAGAAAATTAATGTGACTCTTTGTATGCAATAAGTCAGTTCAAAACCTACTGTTATATTTGTATTAAGATAGTATGTTCGAAACTGCTTGAGAGGGTTAATATCCAAAAGTCAGCCAAAACTAGGCCTCAAGGCAACTCACAAGTTTAATTTTAAAAGGGCAGATTTTTTAAAAAGTTACAATTTAGCACACCCTATTATTAAAACACTATGGAATTAAAAGCAATTTTATAAGCAATTAAAAATTACCGTACACACCCTTCAATTCTCTTGATTTGGAAAGGATAGTCCCAATTAATCCTCTGTCATCTCATTTTTTCAGTTGCTTTTAAAATATCCCAATTTCTCTCTCTTCCTCGCACTCCCCCCTTTTTCCTCAGCTTACTTCAATTGCTGCAAACTGAATTCCGAGTACAAAAGTAGTTTGTGTTCAATTAACTCAGCAGATGGGGAGAGGAGCCCAAGGGTGAAATCTTGCACTTCCCAGTAGATTAAGGCAAGAGCAAATTCCTGCAGCCTCTCCTAGCTTGTGTGTTCTTCCTCATTAATAACATTTGCCATCATGAGCACACTCTGATGTTGTGTTTCATCTGTGTAATGTTGGAGAGTATGCTATTAAAAAGTTCTTTCTCTCTCAGCAAGCAACCACTTTCCCAAAGTCTACCTAAAGCCCCTTGCCTGTCTGTACAAAGACAATGGGGAGGGAGCTTCACTTGTAAGCAAATTCCACAGCTACAAGGAGTAGTCACCAAGAAGGCCCTCTCTTGTCTCTTCACCAAATGTTCTCTGGGGGTAGAGGGACTGAGTGAAGCTCTCCCTCAAAGATCTCAAAGCCTGAGCAGGCTCATGTGGATGATTGTAGTCCTTCAGATAGCCTATCATTACTGTGTTTCCTTCATTTATACCCTACCTTTTGGCAATATTAGGACTCGGCAGGTTATAAATTATTAAAACCACTCAAGATTAAAAACCTAGACCAAAGTCATGCAGGGCTTTATAGGTCATAACTAGCATTTTGAACTGTGCCCAGAAACAGACTGATAACCAATGATATTGTTGCAACAAGGGACTTAAATGCTCTCCAAAACTAGCCCTAGTCAATAATCTAGTCACAGCATTTTGGACCTGCTGATATTCCCAAATACTACAGACCATGTTACAGTAATCGAACTGGAATAGAAGTAAGACATACATTACCACAGACAGATCAGAGAGCTGCAGGAATGGGCACAGCTGGCACACTAGCTTTAACTGTGCAAATACACTTCTGGCCATGCCCCAAACCTGGGCATCCAGGTTCAGGGCTGAATCCAGGATTACACCCAAACTGAGCCTGCATCTTCAGAGGGAGTGCACCCCTATTCCCTGATCTGTCCTTTCGTTAACCAGCAGTACCTCTGTCTCATCTGGATTAAGCTTCAATTTGTTTGTGTCCATTATAGACACTAGATACCAATATAGAATTCAAATGGTTTCCTTGGATTTAGACAGGAAGGAGAAGTAGAGTTGGTAAGGAGAAATACTGGTGTCATCAACAAACTGATGACATCAAACTCTCACACTCCAGACAACCCTACTACTTTTTTTATGTTAAATAGCATTGAAGGGGATGGGACGTGCAACAAGAGACCCCACTGACCTATGGAAGATGGTGATAGAGGCAGATGTGGAGAAGGAGAACTCCCATTACCTATACTGAAAATCTCTTCTATACACACACATTTCTGTGTCAAATTACTACAGAGCAATTTACAAAGATGAGAACCATGATAAGGAAAGGTAAAGAAAGATTAAGAGCCTGCTAACACCACCACCACCACAACAGCTCAGCTGAATGCAAGAGCAAGATTGAGCTTTTTATCTGTTCCCCTCTTTTCCTTAAGCATAGCCTCACAGCTTGTTTTAACCTCCCAAGAAAGACAAAAAGAGAAATAGAAAAATATAAAGAAATGCCTTTGCTCTGCGGGAACAGAGAAAGAAAGGAGTTTCCTGGGGTGTCAGACCTTCACATGATAAAAGGAAAGACCATTATCTCTCTCAGTTAAAAGAGAAGTATGGGTATGTTATACACAAGGAGAAATTATAAGAAGTTGGGACACTCCCCATATTCCTTCAGGGACTCTATGAAAACACAAGCAACTGCTCAGACTAGAACAATATTTTTTTTCCTCCAGGACAAAGCTCTCATTAGAGAAAGGAGCAAATTTGCTAAAGAACTCTGAAATTTGTCAACAAGTATGCTTGGATTCCACAATTCTGATCACAGGACAGAAGCATGTTATGGAAATTCTGGAGATAGCCACAGACCCTCCACATCTGGATAGGACCTATTCCTTTTCTACTTCAGGGGAGCTCTTAAAAGAAATGAGTTGGTCCTTACATAAGCTTCAAGATCACCTTATGTCCCTTAGAACTTATCTACAGTAGCCAGGATACGCCAGCTCCCCACCGGCATATCCTGGTTCCAGATCTGGACTGTCCTGTTCCCATTACCTGGAGAAAACAGGCCGGCATCCAAATAGAACACCGGCCTGTTGCTGCAGCCACTGCAGCTGCCACCATTTTCCCTGTTGTCGCGAAGCCAGGAAGGCCGCCTGCAACATGTGACTGCAGACCCCCTGCATGTGACCAGCCTTGGTCACATGCTGAGGGCCCCCTAACCCTAGCTTCCAGGAGAGCCAGGGAGATGGTGGTGGCAGTGAGGGACAATGTGCTTGGATGGTCAGGAATGGATTAAACTGGGTATTTTCGTATAATGGTTTATTGGGACGTATCTTGGCTTGTCCCTGTTCCAGCCCTGTATCTGCCCTGGGTGGGGGGTGAGGACTGCCCGGTGGCAGATGGGGTAACTGTCCTGCGTCATCTGGACTGCAGGGCTCTTGAATGGGGGCAAGGCGGGGTATGTGGCCCATGTAGATGAGCCCTAAATGAAACTGAGCATTTAGAACACCCTGCCCAGAAACCCACAAAGCTCTCCTTTGATCAGGGCCAGTTTAAGGGTCCGACAGCACCTGCAGCTGCAGGGGCCCCCATCATTGTGTGTGGGGGCGTCGTAATCCTCCTCCTACAAAAAACATTATTAGTAATAATCTGAATACCCTGTATTGTGAATAGGTTAGGTTAGGTTAGGTTACATTGACCTGAGATAAACATATGGGCACCCCAAAATAAAGCGTTTCAGGGGCCGCCACAATTCCTTAAACCGGCCCTGCCTCTGATTCATTATGGTCTCGACATTATAGGAACACAAAACATGCTATTTGCAAACTCATTAAAAGTTCTTGTGAGAGATATTGCAGATCTTAAACAACTAAACTCAGAGACTGGATCACCTGCAGAAAAGGATATAGAACCTTTTGGAGGTGAAAGACAACAAAAGAGAGGAGTCAGAATGACAAAAGGCAAAACCCAGCTTCAGATTGGACTGTGAAAAACCAAAAAAATCAACAGAGGATTATGAAACAAACGTGAAATAATAATGAAACAAAGGGTAGTATATTTAACTTTAAGAGACTTTTTAATGTGCTTGAAAACCAATGCTGCTGCCACACTGCAGAAATAATGAAGTTTGACAACGCTTTAACTATCATGGCTCTATCCTATGGAATCCTGGGATTTGTAGTTTCTTGTGGCACCTGAGCTCCCTGACAGAGAAGGCTAAATATCTCACAAAACTACAAATCCCAGAATTCCATAGCATTGAGGCATTGCAATTAAAATGGTGTCAAACTGCATTATTTTGCACTGTGGCAGCAGCCCAAGAAGGGGAGTCAAACATTTCTCTAGGCCAAATGGTAAACTAACACTACTCTCCAAATGTCCTGATTTGGCAAATGTAGTTCTGATTAACCTACAGCTGTCCCGCTTTTTCAGCTGATTTTAAAATGTCCCAGTTTGTCCCTTGTAATCTCATATCCCCCCTCCCCCTTTTCTTCAGTTTATTTCAATTGCTGCAAACTGAGTTCAAAGTGCAATAGGAGTTTGTACTCTTTTAACTCAGTACCAGGAATGGTGAGGAGGGAGCAGAATCTTGTCCTTCCCAGTGGGCCTAGGCAAAAGCAGACTGCTGCAGTCTCTTCCTCATTAATAACTTTTGCCATCATGACCATGCTCTGATGTTGCTTGGCCACATGCATCCCATTTTCTTCTATGAAATGTTGGAGGATACCTCAGTGATATAGGTGTCATTTTTATAGCACCTCGGGAGATAAGGGAAGTTGAATGTTTGCTGTTTGATTATAGTAATTTTGGGTCCTCTCCATTGACGCCCCCTTGTTGTGGGAGAGAGGCTTGCGTACCCTAATGATGTTTTGAGCTATGCTGGTGGTGGCATAATAGCCACTGGTATGGTCTCCCATGCCAGACAGGTCAAAACCGAAGGGTCTGACAAAGAGTGTCAAAGGGCAGGATGGGCTCTCTAGCCTTATGGCAATTATCCTAGGAGAAGGAAAACTCTAATCCCAAACCTGGGCAGATGGTGCTCATCCAACCCTGTAAGGTCAACCATCTAAGAGAAGGAAACTCTAATCAAACCTACGACCCAAGGACCTCGCTGCTACCATCCATTCTTGCAAGGCCACAGTTGACGAACCTTTGATTTAAAGGGTGAGGCCAGTTCTGTGCACGCTGCACTCCACCAGAAAAATCCATTGCACAGGCTCAAAGGACAAATCCAATTCCAAAAAAGCCCTGTAGCGATAGGCAAGGGACGAAATGGCAGGTGTAAAGATGCACTGGAAGCTGCAGACCCAACCCTGCATGCAGGCAGTTCAGGACTTTGGTCGCATCAGCGTGCTTGCAGAAAGCGCGGGATGAGTCCTTCCTGAATCTTCATTTGAGAAGAAAAGCCAGAGATTGTAATTTTGGGTTACTGCAACTTCTTTTAGAACACCCACTGTAGATCGAACATTTATTCTAGAGAGGATTTTGCAAAGTCTGGAATAAGAGTAAATAGGCACATCCTCAACACCAGATCCACCCATTCATGCACGTGCTTGCTGCTACCAAAAGGGATATGGCAACCAAAAGGCAGCAGCACCAGCAACCCTTGGCTCTAAATTGCCCTACTGAAGGCTTGTTGGACTGAAACGATCCTTTAATAGCTGGAGGCAAATTAAATCCACCCTTAGTTAAACTGCAAGGTCTGGGCCATATAATCAAGCTGTGACTAGAACTACAGAGCTAGAAGCTCTGGGCCCTAGGAAATCTAAAGCCAGTAACTCTGTTTGCAATAGCATTGTTTTTAGATGGTTTTGTTGTTGTTAATGGCTTTTATGAGCTTTTAAAGAGTATTTTAATGTGTTTTTAAAATGTTTTTATCTTTGTATTGTTTTAATTGGCTATGTTTGTTCATTGCCTTAGGGGCTGGGAGGTGATACAGAAATACATCGGACAAACAAACCAGACTTCCTGCTTTTGGTATGCAAAGCCTACTTGTTTGGGAATCTAAATGAGTGGGATCATTCTATAGTGATGAGTGGAAAATGTTGTCTTTCTGAATAAATCCTAGACTTTACATCACTAGAAGAAGAAACTATAATTGGCACATTTCATTTGGTACCTGCTGAAAAGTGATGGCATATTATTGGTAGGTTTCAAGGTCTGGTAAATCAGGTAGTTAACTACCCCATCCCTCATTATTCTTGTTTGCATCTTCCAAGGATCTAACTTTAAAATCATTCACAGCCATGTACAGGAATTTAGACCTCCTGTCCTCAGTACATCTAAGAACAACTCTGCTGATCATGTGGCAACTTTACCTGAAGCTCAGGTGGAATTATTTGGCTTGTCTGTCTCATTACGTCCTACTCACTTGGCTACTGAAAACAAATCTACTTTAGCCCAGTTAGTTTTTTTTTTTATTGTTGCAGCAGAAGTTAACCTATCCTCTTTCACATCTGTCTTGAGAAATAAGGTCACAACTCCACCTTTGATCTCTACTGCTCCTCATGCTGCCCAAAACTATGAACACCTTTCAGGGCTAGATCTCCAAATAAACTCCCTTTGATTCCTTCTGACCAGCTCTTTCCAAACAATGAGAATAACAGAATTATGGGTGAAAGAGGATAGTTTGAAGAAATAAAGACCCTTAGATCTGCTGATGGAGCATACAAAGAAGAAAACAGCACTCACTAGCTTGTTGTTGTGTGGCTTCAAGTTGGTAATGGGGTGTTATTAAAATTGTTACCCCCTGTGCTTTACTGGAAGTACCTTTGCAAATCAGGCGCCAAAGAACGGTTGGCTTTAACCCCCTTTGAAAGCATTGTTCTTATCAGCAGAGTTTCTATTTAAAATACATATGCAGCAGATGCGTACTAATTCTAAGCACGCAGATTTAAGATAGCCATTCACCAGAATTCCTCCCCAGCAAATATTCTCTAGCATAAAGAGACTCAAAACACTCAAAAGTAGTTTAAAAGTATAAAAATAGCTTTACTCGCAGTCATTGTGCATATCTCAATGAATATCAGCAGCATATCAACAAATGAAGGCTAAACTAGTAAAATATAACTGAAAACTACATGTTAAAAACAAAAATCTGCAGGAGCCCTCCATGGTGGCTCCTAATCCTATGAAAACATCATGGCGAGTATTACCTCGTGGTTGACCCTCCAGGACAAAGAAAGGGACTTGGACACACCTTTTCCCTGTAGAAAGCCAATCACATTGTAATAGGAAATTACATCACAGATTCTGTTTGATTCTATCAGTTAACTCTTTCAGCAGTTAAACATCACAGTTTATTGGATTGCAACCACATATCCCAACAGCTGGTTCTGAGGCTAAGAGAGTGTGACTTGCCCAAGGTCACCCAGTGGGTTTCTATGGCTGAGTAGGCATTCAAACCCTGGTTTCCAGAGTCATAATCCAATGCTCAAACCACCATAACACACTGGCTCTCATTGACTAGCTACTTCCCCCTATATCAATGGTTGTTGTTGTGTGCCTCAAAGTCATTTCTGACTGATGGTGACCCTAAAGCAAATCTATCATGGCAAGGCAAACCTATCAAGATTTGTTCGGAGGGAGTTTGCCTTTGCCTTCATTGGAGTCTGAGAGAATGTTACTTGTCCAGAGTCACCCAGTGGGCTTCCATGGCCAAGGAGGGGATTTCAACCCTGGTCTCCAGAGTCACAGCCCAATGTTCAAACATCTATTAATGTCCTTTCCTGAAATATAATATGGTGGTTCTCCAAGCTAGCAGATAAGAACTTTTGAAGAATTCAATTTCTTTTTATTAAAAAAAAAACCCTGGATTTTCTCACCATCTTTCCCCTGAATCTGGGGCTATCCAGCCACACTTCACATGGCCCAGATTTGCAGTACTTTGGGGTATTTTACCTGGACGTGGAGTATGTGGGATTTGGGGGTTTCTCCACATTGCCATTCACTGCTGTAGCTGCTGCCACTGCCGCCACCACCACAGCCACCATGACCAATTTTAAAGCTCTGGAGGCAGTTCCTGGCCAAAGGGAGAAGTTTTCTCTCTTCCTCTGGCTCAGCAACACTGCCTCCGCCCGCTCTCTAATTGCCTGTCACTTTTTTCAAGTGCTTCCATCACTTTCTTCAAGCACCTCTGTTACCCAAAATGATCCTTGGAAAATTCCAAGAAAATATCGAGTTTCTAATATGTTGGGGAAATTAGCAGCAACTCGACTTAGCTATGCAAAAGAGGGGGTAACAAGGGAATCTGAAAACCAATTATACCAGTACTCGTCTAGATGGAATACATACAGATTTAAAATTAAGTATGTTTTTTTTTATTATTATGGAGTTCAAAAATAACACCAAACACACACACATACACCCAGAAGAAGCATTCACTCAAGGCTATAGAAAGAAACAGTAAGAAAACTTGGATAGAGGGTTGCAAGAGGGTTTTGCTGGGATAATATTACCTGCCCTGTAGTCAATCTGGCAGAGTGGATGGAGGAAACTGCAGGTGGCAACACATAGCAACAGAGTTTCCCCCTGTTACTGGATGTGCGCCCATGAGGCATGCTTTGGAGGGTCTTTTATACCTCCAAATACACCTGAGGGGATTGGTTGCTTCATGGGTTGAAACAATGGATTCCATGAGCCTTCATGGATTGCACAATGAGTTTCCTGGTCTTGACAAAAGGTGAGGAAGATGCTAAATGCGTTTCTTAATGTCCAATGATTGGATTTTAACAGCTTTGAGCAACTTCTTTTAGGTTGGGAGCTGAGGAGAGGAAATTTCACAATCAGCAAGCACAAAAGGGTTTCTCCCGTCCATTAATCTCCCATTTATGTGGAATGTGTCTTTTGGCCTCTTAGCCCCTGGCCTTCCTTTCCAGGGAAAAACCAGAAATGACCTTTTCTGAGACCATCCTGTCTTTTCCCTTGTACAAGGGCACAGTAATGAACCAAGTTGGCCAGTTTCTGAGGCCTATACCCAATGCTAACATTCCAGTAGTACCTGAGTGACCTTGACTGGCTCTGGTCTTCAACAGCACCTAATTGAATGATTATGCTGCTCTAACTGGATTCTGGAAGCACAAGTGAGGTGAGCTGTACTTTTTGAGGCTGGCTAACTACTTGTGGAAATGACTCTGGTATCTGTGCAAGTTCTACAACGTGTGCCAAGTGGAATATCAAGTGGCAGTGAAGAGTTAGGCTGTGCACAATGAAAATAAAGAATCTTGAGAGATGAAAATGTTTAAAAAAAAACACCAAACAGCTGAGCAAAGGAGTGCATAGAGGAGGAATATCCAAACCACATGTTATTAGAATGTGACCAGGGTAGAAAATATCACAGTAATAATTTGCCATAAAGAGCCTAGAGGAGTTTTAAGCAGATGTTTCCCTAATGACCCTACAGATGGTGACCTCATTATACTTTTAAATTTGACCTCTGAACATTTGCTTCCTATAAAGCCTCCTTCAGTTCTTTGGTTGAACCTGAATAAAGGAACACTGTGGCCTTGAAAACAGATTTATTTGGGAGTTATATAATTTTGGATCAGTGAAAGTATGCAAGCCCAAACCTCCCTTGTAATAATGTTCAATTTTTTTCTGCCTGAAAATTATGAGTGGGATTCAGTGTGAAAGGAATCAGAAGACGAACTGAGAAAAGAAAGAAGGAAAGAGAGAGATTTGAGATAGGAGAGGGGAAGAGAGAGAGATGGGATGCATCAGATGTTGCCGCTTTTCATACAGTAAAGTCCTGTCAAAGGAACCATGTTTCTAGGTGGTCAGAGAAAGTGACTGAGAAGATGCATTCCTGAACTTACAGCAGCAAGCCATAAATTGGTTGGACAACTAGTGCTGATGGTGAAGGTGAATTTGGATAGTTGCTGGACAGTGTATTGTTGCCTTATTGTTTTAATAGATTATACATGTATGTTTTGCTCCAAGGAATGATTTGCAGGGCAGTGGGTAAGAGAACTTCCATTGGCAAAATGGTGTGGGGTGCAGTATTCAATGTCCATTCCTCTTTCCCATAGTAATAATGTTTTTCAGAAGGAGGAAGGCACACTTTTGATACTTGAAGGAGCATCTGTGTCCTTATACATCTTCCCACGGTCCAAGATCTGCTGGAGGCATGCTCTTCTATGTTCAACCAGTGGGAGAAATATGTGTAAGGATGTAGGAGAGGCCTTCTCAGCTATGGCACCACAATGGTGGAATGCCTTCCCACCATTGGAGGCCAATTGATTCTACTGTTGGCTTCTTTCTGGCACCAGGTAAAAACATGACTTTTTACTCAAAGTGGGGCAACCACTGGTGGGGTTGTCACTGAGGGGGCGGGTGACACCAAAAGAGATTCACCACTTTGCATGAGCTGTTTTGAGGGGTAGAGTCCCTTTGTTTGGGAGGGGGAGGAGTGCATGGGTTTTATAACTTTTTTTAAAAAAAAATCCTGCCTGCTGGTAAAAGAAAATGGGAGAGGAATTACAACAATAATGGGCAGAGGGAGAGAGATGGTGTGGGGGTCTTATTATCATGGTAAAAGGGAGAGCCACAGGGTATTGGTTACCCTCCCCCAAGCTGCCCCGACTTTAAATAGTCTGGCTAGCCTTCGAAATAGGCCCGCTGAGCTGAAAATGCTGCTGCTCAGTGCCAGGCTGGTAAACATTCTTGATTCAGGACTTGATCCTGGATGAATTTGCCAATCTAGCCTGTATTATGGACACCTGGCTGGATGTAGTAGTGGGGGGTTAGCCTCTCCCAGCTTTGTCCATCAGGGTTCACTCTGGACCTGGTTTTATGTTCTGGGTGGGATGATGGTAATCTGGCTGTGGGAAAACGTCCTGTAGTTCAGTTGTCATGGACTGATCACTACCTGGTGGGTTTTACACCCACTGGGACTCAGAGCCTCTTCAGGGATCGGTGGCTGATTTAGATGGCAAATCCCCTCTGAAGAAATCTTGCCAAGAAAAGCTCGTGCCTTAAGGTCATCATAAATCAAAAACAACTTCAAGGCACACTGCAAAACAACAACTTCTCCCAGGATGGGAGAAATCTTGCCCTTCCCATTAGAGTGAGGCAAAAGCAAAATGCTGCTTCCCCTCTTGGCTTCTGTGTTCTTCTTCATTATTAATTTTTGCAATCTTGACCACACTCTCATCTTGCTTGGCCACATGTCTCGCAGTTTTCACTTGTGAAAAGTTGGAGGGTGTGGAATAGTGAGATATAGCAAGGAGAACTTTGAAAAGTGACTTATTTGGACTACAGCCCCCAGAATCTTCCCACCAACATGGCCAATGACCAAAAGTCCAAAAGTGACATCTCCAAGCTCTAATATAAGGCATATTACTATGAAAGGTAGGAATGCTGCTGGAAATTAACATTGACTGGTTCACAGTTTGAACCCAGTAAGTCTATAATTTTCTAATGTGAAATGAGCTGTGACTTCCATCCAATAAACTTCATTTCCTAATATTTAAAACCAATAGATGATTATGTTGTTGTTTTCTGCCTTCAAGTCATTTCTGATTTATGCTGGTCCTAAGGTGAACGTATCACAGAGTTTTCTTGACAAGATTTGTTCAAAACACTATCCCACATTAGCTTTCTACAAAAAAGATTAATTGTATGATAAATTATTTTATTGTTGTGACTTCTATTTTGTTGCTGCCTTCAGGTCATTTCTGTTTTATTGTGGCTCTAAATATTTCAGAAGAAGAAGCTGGCAAAAACCCCTCTGAGTATTTCTTGCCTAAGAAAACACTATGAAATTTATGGGGTTGCCATAAGTCTACAGGTGACTTGAGGACACGGACACACACATACACACACACAAGAAAGAATCACAAAGTTTTCTTTGCAAGATTTGTTCAGAGGAGGTTTGCCACTGCCTTCCTCTGAAGCTGAGAGAGTATGACTTGCCCAAGGTTACCCAGTGAGTTTCTATGGCTGAGCAGGGATTCAGACCTTGGGCTTCAGTTACACGGCAGTTTTTATTGCGGTAATTTGTGCTTTATCTCGGTTTCGCTCCAGTGCTGCATCATTCACATGATTTACTGCTAAATCAGTCTATTGGTTTAGTTTTCCACTTTGTAATTCACACACAGACTGAGGCGGGGGTGTGGCCTCCCAAGCACATCCTCTGATTACCAGAGGAATGCCTAATATCTATTCCTTTAGCATGGAGTGTCAGCCTGTCACCCCCTCTCCCCCTCTCTCTTTTCTCACACACAGAAAGCTCTCAGAAGGGTGAGGGAACAAATGAACATACACACAGAGAGACTGGAAAAGGCTAGCTGGGGATTCTTCAGCTGGCAGCAGCCAAGCAGGAAGATACCGAGGAGGGAGGGAGGGAAAGAGAGAAATGGGATCCCAGCAGGGCTGAATTGTGGTGTCCAGAACTGGATACAGTATTCCAGGTGAGGTCTGACCAAAGCAGAATAGAGTGGCACTATTACTCCCCTTGATCTAGACACTATACTCCTATTAATGCAGCCTGGAATCACATTGGCTTTTTTAGCTGCTGCATCACACTGCTGACTCATGTTCAGCTTGAGGTTCACTAAGACTCCTAGGTCCTTTTTGCATGTACTGCTCTCAAGCCAGATGTCACCCATCCTATATCTGTGCATTTCATTTTTAGTGCCCAAGTGTAGTATCCTACATTTCTCCGTGTTGACATTCATTTTGTTAATATTGGCCCAGCTTTCTAATCTGTTGAAGTCATTTTGGATTCTGATCCTGTCTTCTGGGGTATTAGCTACCCCTCCTACTTTGGTGTCATCTGCAAACTTTGTAAGCATGTCCTCTATTCCATCATCCAAGTAATTGATAAAGATGTTGAATAGCACTGGGCCCAGGACAGAACCCTGTGGCTCTGCACTGGTCACTTCTCTCCAGGATGAAGAGGAGCCATTGGTGACTATCCTTTGGGTTCTGTGAGTCAACCAATTACAAATCCACCTAACCATTGCATTGTCTATCCCACAGGTTACTAACTTTTTTGCAAGAATATCATTCTAATGATACACATGCATAAATATTTGAAGATAACTTTGAAATCTTGTAATTGAAAACTTTTGATCAAGTTTCTAATGTTGGATTTATATTTCCATTCCAATAAAGGGAGGGTAGGGAGCAAAGGAAATGAATCAATGGAGGACAGGGTTTCCATATGTCCTCCAAGCAAGACAATAAAGTGGGGAGAGGAGAGGCAATAGTTAGGGCTGGGCAAAGAGAAAAAAAGGGGTTGTGTGAAAGATAAATAGACAAAACAGATGTGCATTACAGCACAGATTATTCATTGGACATCCCTGAGCAGAATACAGCTGATGAGGAATGAACATTTCCCCTTCCTCTGACTTGCCAGTCAAAAGGTTTCCATTATAAGATTTCAAACTATCTTCAAATGTTTGCTCATGTGCTTCACTAGAATGTATCTGCACCAGGCATCCCCCTAAATTTGATTTAAGTCAACTTCAGGCACTCTATAGAACATGTAAAGACTAACATTGAAGACCAGGAGCCAAGCCCTGCCTTCGTTACCCCGTTGTGTGCTGGACCTGACACTTTCATTTTTCAACATTCCTGCATCAGCATGTAGTTCTCTAGTTTTTGTCAACAGAACACACTGATGTAGACTCAAGTTGACTGACTCGGACTCAAATTGGACTTAAGTCACTTCAGTGACTCGACTTGGAGTCAACTCCAAAATATATGATGCACTGATTCAACTCGATTCGTGACTTGTATATATTTAGCAACCCATTCATCCAGAAATGATACGGAGCAGAAAACAGCTTTCTTCCTTTGAACAATGCTTCCATGATCTCACTGTTTTTTGCCTACTGGTCACGTGATGGAAGTGGTAACAGAAAATGCATTAGGCAACAGGCTTGAGGTGGAAGGAATGTTGTAAAGCTCTTCAAAAGCTTTAGAAGGCTCCTCCAATGTGCAGCAGGGACAGTCTGCCAAGCAGACTTCAACCCCCATTGCCTAACACGTTTGCCGATAATATAATTTTTTAAAAATCTAACTTTGTGCACGTTTTCTTGATTTTCTAGTTATTGAAACTCCACACCCCACCACCACCTCCTTTTTTTAAAAATTGGGTCCAAGACTTGAGACTCGACTTGAAAGTACATTGGTCCCTTGGTATCCACTGAGGTTTGGTTCCAGGACCCCTGTGGATACCAAAATCTGTGGATGCTCAAGCCCAATTATATACCTCTGGCTTTTCTTCACAAACGAAGATTCAGGAAGGACTCATCCCGCGCTTTCTGCAAGCGCGCTGATGACTAAAAAGGCCAATCCAAGATAAACAAGTCCGGTTGCAAAAAGCACAGCAGAAGGTCTCCTTGGGTGATGTTTTTGGGTTGTGATTCTTTCTGCGTTGTCGTTTCTCTTCAAGACTTGTTCGGCGTGCGTTCTCAAATAAGGCTGCAGCATTGTGGATAGTGCGTCTCCATGCCTCCCGATGTGAGGCCAGGGCGGACCACTGTTGGTGATCAATTTGGCCGAGCCTGAGATGTTGTTTCAGGGAGTCTTTGTATCGCTTTTTTGGAGCACCCCTCTTACGCTGACCCGTGGCGAGTTCACCGTAGAGTAGTATTTTTGGGAGGCGATGGTCCTCCATCCTAGAAACGTGCCCTGCCCAGCGCAGCTGCATTCTCAATAATATGGCCTCAATGCTGGTGATCCCTGCTTGCTCAAGGACAGCAACATTCGTCACATAGTCAGTCCAGTGTATATTTAGGATTGTGCATATACAGTGGCATAGCAAAATGGCATCCCTTATTTAAAATGGCAAACTCAAGGTTTGCTTTTTGGAATTTCTTTTGTGTGTGGGGGGAATATTTTCAATTCATGGATGGTTGGATCTGTGGATGTAGAATCTGTGGATATGGAGGGCCAACTGTATCTTGCAAGGACTTGAGACTCAACTTGAGACTTGAAGGTAGAGACCTGAGACTTGGAGTAAAAGACTTGAATATATCACTAACAGAATGTAAATGAGATGTTCCATATGACTACAAACCTAGCTCACTGATTTAGACCTAGTTAATTTAGTGGGTTTCAATCCAAAGAACATTAGAACAATTATTTGTACAGAAGATTTTTTTTTTTACATGCCTGATCCTATGTGCCAGTGGACAAAGAAATATGTCCCACAGGGTTTATCCCCAGGGTCCAGAACTATTACCTTAATGCTCCTTCAGGAATGTCTGTCCAGAGCCACTTGCAATGCAAGCCTACACAATCTACTCAAAAGTAAGTCCCACTAAATTTAATATACCTTCTTAACAGGTAAGTAGCCATGGAGCTGCAGCCTTAAGCCATGAAAAGCTCCCCTCCCCCCATTTAACCCTTGTCAACTTAATATTATACATTAATTCCAGCATGCTCTTATTCCATCAGTTCCTTTTTTTTTTTTTTGCAACTCATAAGGCAATAGATGACAATCATAACCTCCAGTGCAGTGCAAAATGAAAACAGGGATTTGTTTATAACCCCTTATGCTCAGACCAAGGATAATTTCATGCTGCTTCCAGTATTAAACATCATTCAAAGCTCTTTACTGATTTTGAAATAGACTGTCCTTCACCAGTTTAAAAGACAATTTTATGATTGTTCTTTTGCTAAAGATATACCTTAAAAAACCCCACAAAACACAATGATAGTAAAATAGATTATCATCCATGCAGACTATGGAGATTATCAGAGGCTCCAAATATCCCACCACAGGGACAACAGGAGATCGCGAAAGGGTGTCCATTTCAGACATCGTTGTCCCTGTGGCGTTATGCTCCCGTGGCCCTTTGGTCCCCCCTCCCACGCTCCTTTTTATTCACAGGCTAAGCCATGAATTGACCTGTCATTCCATTTCTGTAACAGAATGACAGGTAAGCGAAAAGGTGCCCCATTATGCTGGCGTGATGTCAGCTGCAGTGGGAGGTCCCTGCCAAACACTTCCGGTCGAGGTTGGCACATCGAGATAAGTGACACAGTTTTTTTTTACTTGGGTTACTTGGGTTTTAAAAAAATGTGTTTAGATGCTTCGTTTTACTTTTTGACATGTATCTTGCTTTTACTTTTTGAATTTCCCGTGTAATCATTCTCTCACAAGAATGGCCGGGATTTCCTTTCCAGGAAGTGAATGGGTCTCCGTGAGCTCTATTCACTCTTGGACTGCCGGAGGGGAGGGGAGCACTTTTTACAGAGCTTTTAAGGTAAGTCTGATTTTAAAAAAAAGTGCTACAGGGACGAGAGTGGGGCGGGAGACAGTTGGCGAGACAGGGACGCTATATTTGTCCCCCGTCTGATAATCTCCTCTATCTCAGCAGCTGCTGTGTCTGGAAAGTCAGATAGGGTGTAACTAAATGGTACCTTCTTGTTCATTGCATGCACATGGACTTACATGTGAAGTAGAGGCGAGATGCATCCATCCACCCACCCATTCAGATAGTTAATTTCTAGAGATTTGGGGTGGGTGGGAATTGAATTCTGAAGTATGGCAACCTTGAATTCTGAAGCATGGTGACACATGCCTTAGTTACATCCTGGTTGAATTACTGTAATGCGCTCTATGTGAGGCTGCCTTTGAAGAGTGCTTGGAAACTTCTTCTGGTTCAAAGAGCTGCAGCCAGATTGCTAACAGGATCTGGCTACAGGGATCGTACAATCACCTTGTTACAGTAGCTCTAACGGCTGCCAGTCTTTTTCTGGACACAATTCAAAGTCCTTATGACCTTTAAAGCCCTACGTGGCTCAGGTCCCAATTATTTGAAGGACTGTATTCTCCCTTATGAACCAACCCGGGCTCTTCGATCTGCTGGGGAGGCCCTTCTCTATGTCCCACCACCCTCACAGGTACATCTGGTGGAAACTCAGAAGAGGGCCTTCTCAGTGGCTGCCCCCAGGCACTGGAACTCCCTGCCCAGAGGAGTCATATTGGCACCCTCCCTGTCTTCCTTCCAGAGCCAAGTAAAAACTTGCTTGTTTTAGCAAGCATTTACTGGTCTCTGCTAATGGCAGTGCTGGAGTGTGTGTATGTGTGTTTTTAAATGTTTTAAACTTTTTCATTGTTTAATTGTGTTTTAACTTTCATATTTTCCTGATTTTAACAATGTCTTTGTATTGTACACTGCTTTGAGTCCCAAATTGGGAAAAAAGTGGGATATAAATAATGATAACAACAACAATTGCCAGTCAAACAATCCCAAAGATCTAGATCAAATGACTGAAGCGTGTCTGCTATTAAAGAAGCCATGGAAGACGTCACTTGGTCCAATACAGCAGCAAAGAATGGACGTGGCTGGGCATTGGCTGCAGCCAGCTTTTCACTGGTATTAGATCTTCACGGGACCTAGAATTCCTAGCTGGGGGGTGAGGTGGCAGAGAACTGCCTCTGCCCAATGTTTCTCAAAAGAGAAAGTCCCTGTTTCAAAGCTGATTTTAGAAGCCTATGACCTGGAAGCTCTGTCTCTGAGATGTAGGACAGCACAGTTATTAGCAGTGTTGCAGCAAACCTCTTATCCAAAACTAACACTATGGACAAATGAAATGAAACAACCAGGTCAGGTAAGCCTTACATAAGTGAACAAAAATGTGTTCAACTTTCTAGAGACCACTTGAAAGCTTTTTCCAAATACACCCAGAGAGAACTTTCACCAGTCTCCACTTTTCTTATGACTTACATTTTGTAAACTTATAGATCTATGCTCTTTAAAACACACACACACATATCAGGGGGAACCGGTAAGGCAGGCTTTTCTGTTCTCACTCTTGCATTTTATGCATACCCAGTAAGGAATTCCTGAGTGAGCTGCTGTTTACTTTCCTTATTGTAGGCAGGCACACACAGTTACAGTAGGATTGGATAGAGCAGTGGTTCTTAACTTGTGGTCTGTGAATCCCCAGGGGGCTGCAGTGTCCTCACAGTGGGTCTGTGAAGGCTTGATGGCTATTCAGCCCACCTCCTCCCTGCAGTGGAGCAGCCATGTGACAGGAGTCAAGGCAAAGCCTGGCTGGCTGGCTTGGCCTGCACATTGCTATTCAATCCATTCCACTTGCAGGAAGAAGAAGGAGAAAAGTCTTCCCTGCCCCTCCAGTGCCTCTGAGGGAAGGTTTAGGAATGGTATAATTGTCTGATAATGATGAGGCGTTGTTTTAAATCTTGAGTGAAGTCTTGGAGGGTCTGTGGCAACGTAAGATATTTAAAGAGAGTCTCTGGTAAAGAAAGGGTTAAGAGCCACTGGGCTAGAGTAAAATCCTGCTTTCTCCCACCTTAAGCTTAGTTGAATTGTTTACTGCAGACATGCTGCTGCAACCTGACACTGAAAATCTGTGTTTCTCCAGCCCTCCTTCACCGTGCTCCCAATGTAAATGCTGCTAAAAACCTTCCAGCTAGATAGAGAAAAGGGAGGCTGGGCAGACATCAAAAGACTTTGTAAAAAGGAGCTTCTTGGTCAGAGATTTTGTTCACTGAAGTGTACCTTAATGCTATATAGTAGTGATGGGCAACTTTCCTGGGTCTGGAGGCCAATTGTTTGCCTCCAGGACCTTTCAAAGCCACATAGTTTCCCTAAAAGTCCTTCATAACATATGGAAAAACAGAACCAGAAGCACCCAGAAGCCTACTTCTGGTTTTAAGAAAATATATATATATATATATATATATATATATATATATGGGGTTTTGTGTGTGTGTGTGTATGTGTTTAACAATCTGGGGAGGAGCATGTAACCTATTTAAAAGTTGAATTACCTCTTCTTGAGACCACCAGGAGGGTCAATTCACCTTAAAAAAAACAGAGAAAGAGAGAGTAAGGAGGGTTGGGGTTAGAAAACTTGGGGCCCTGGATGCACTTGCTTTTGTTCAATGTTTCTAAACAGCAATGTTTCACATCAATAAAACAAATTTGAGGTGTTCAAAGCATTCACTTAGTAACCCTCACGACAGCTTTATTCATTGTTGTGTGCCTTCAAGTTATTTCCAGCTTATGACAACCCTAAGGTGAATCTATCACAGGGTTTTCTTGGCAAGATTTGCTCAGAGTGCTTTGCCTTTGCCTTCCCCTGAGGCTGAGAGTGTGTGACTTGTCCAAGGCCACCCAGTGGATTTCCATAGCTGAGTTGGCATTCAGACTCTGATCTCCCAGAGTCCTAGTCCAGTGCTCATAAAATCAAATCTCAATACAATGGTCAATCAATTGCCCTTTCAGCCTTTTCTGGAAAGCTGGATTTTAAGTAATGGAATGGGCAGTGATCTATCTATCAGTTATGTCCAACGCTCAGACCAGTACACCACACTGCTTCTCTATACTTATTGTTGCATTTAACTGGAGGAAACACTGATGTTATCCTGATCTCTCTGGGGTCTTGAGGACACTCAAAATATCAATATTAATTTGGGGAATTAATGTACTCAATTTTAAAATTTGATTTACAATGGCACCCCCTTATCCACAGGGGATTGGTTCTGCCCCCCCCCCCACAGATGGTGAATTCTGCAGATAATAGCAAATGCCATCCACCACCACCACCCTGCTGCAGCAGGAGCCCTCTTGGGGGAAGGCGAGATTGCTCCTGTCCCCTCCCTTTCCCCTTTGCCACCCCCATGGTCCCTCTGCGAACTGAGTTCTCCCAGAGGGAGGGAGGGGGAAAGTGAGACCACTCCTTCCCCCTCCCTTCCCCCTTCACTCCTGCCATGACCCTGCCACAAACGGAGCCATCCCAGGGGAAGGGAGGGGGGAAGCAGGGGGAGGCGCGATCGCTCCTCCCCCCCACCATCACCAACTATGGATAATTGAATCTATGGTTGGTGAATCAGCGAATATGGGGGTGCTACTATATTTTATTTTATTTAAGTATTTATACCCTGTTCTTCAGCCACAAAGGCTCTCAGAGCAGCTTACAAATTGTTAAGCAATAGCACTTATGCATCAACACCGCTTTATAGTGTGCTAGGCGCTCTCCAAGCCATTTCCAATGTGTGTTAGCTTGGCAATGCAAGAGAGGGTAACGGCAGGATCTTGTGATCAATTATACCAGTAATATGGAGGAGGCATAAGTTAGATGGTACAACACTGAACTTTATTTGGAAAACAATAACAACATTCATACATACATTCAGGCATCAAGCATTTATGCAAGACTAGCAAAATAAATGGGAGAGGTTAAGATAGAGGAATAGCGAGGGAAGTTTCCAATGGGTGATACAACACCTTTTCCTAAAGAGAGGAGGTCATGGAGGAAACCAGCAGGGTAGGGGTTTCAGAATGCACTCTGAGGGTCAGTTAGCAAACCAGCAGCATGGATGTAGGACAGGGAGCTGAAGGACACTGAAGACAGTTTTCAAGGAGTTTTTATAGTAAATATTTGCCTTCTGGGGATGGGATTTTGTGTAGAAGACAATGCTTTGAGATGTTTCTCCGAAAGCAAGAAAGACATTCTGGATATATTCATAGTGTTGTGATAATTGAATACTTTGTGAATGAAAGAGAGGAAGCAACTTTCTTTGTTTACGCAAGGTGAAGGAACGCAGGGTCATTTGCAGGTTTCAAGTCTGCCAGCCTGGCAAATGGGATTAGCCATGTGTACTTGTCTCCAGTTGCTCTGTGAATTAGCATTTCTTTTATAATTTAGTTGGCCACTCCTTAAGTCATTCTTAACTAAGCAATGTTTATCTTTGGGTTTTTCCTAGTTCCCCAGTTTATGTTAATGGATGCACTATGTGGAAGACCACATTTGACCTAATTATTAAATATTGCCAATTATTAATAGATATTGGGCTGGGGGGTGTCAGGGTAGGTAACAATGCAATCAAGGCCAGCCCTGCCATTAAGCAAAATGAGGTAGTCAGCTGAGGATCAGGGAATATTGGCAAGCTGTTAGAAGACAGAGCTATGCGTGAACTCTGCTCCCTAAGCAGGCCTGGGCAACTTTTCTGAGTCTGGAATGGTGAGGACACAATGAGGAAGGACACACTGCACTGTCTCCTGTGCAGAAGCATGACTCAGTTGGCAGCCTGGTTAGCTTCTGTACAAGGAATGGAGAGAGATACTATCTTGTCTTTTGTCTTAAAATGTCGGCCTGTCCTGGCTGAGGCTGAGGCAACAGGGTTGTATATGGCCATTGGCCACTGTCTGGCACTGTACTGGATCTGTGTACAGCTTCCCATGCAGTGAACCACTGAACTGCAGATAGTAACTTCTCATAGAGGTACTCCCGACTTCTTCCAACCACTTAAGTTGGGCACTGGATCCTTCTCTGCCATCCAGTTGAGTCTTAGCCAAGAAATGGATTCTTCCTCAGCTCTCATATATTCTTGTGTCTTTGCTACTTCTTTAATCCATCTTTAGTCCCACAGCTCCTGGTTTCAGGCACCAAAATTTGTGACCAAAAAAAGCAGTCATTGGACTTTATCAGACGCATCAAATACGGTGTCATAACAATGCCACATAACCATGAAAGGTCGCATGTATCAGATAACATCACCTTTTTGCAGTTATGTCCCTTCCCTGCCAAAACCCGGAGTATTTTATTGATGTTTGAAGCCATCAATAGATGCCTGTGGTGCTTTTGTGCTACCATTGCTGGCATGTGCAACCATTGTACTCACATCAGTGCAGCGTCAATGGCCAGTCTGGTGCGAACACTTTTGGGTTAGATCACAACTGCCAGGTAACTGACACACTTTTTATGACCTATAAAGTATGTGTATGTGCTTTGTTTAACCCTTTTAGTGTTATTTTTGTTGTTTTAAAATTTCCTGTGTGATGAAGTTTCACAATAATCCGTGGGATTTCAAGGGAGGAAGGGAGCTCCATTTACTTCCTTTTTGGTTGCTGGGGAAGCCTTTGCCAGGATTAGAGGTAAGTGTGGTGGGGGGGGCGTTCTTTTGCTGGCAGAAAAATTGATTTTTTTTATGCCAGCAAAAGAAAGCTTTTAAGGTGCTTGTCTGATAACGTCCATTGACTAGACAAGTTAGAGACAGGAGATGTTCACCCTCCGGCCATATGGGGTAGAAATCTTGCATGGGTGATTTTTTGGGGGAGCAATGACAGTAAGAATAACATTAAAATGACACTGGAAGGAAAGGTGTTAAGAAGGCACCATGCACATGTTGTTTAATGTTGCTCTTCAGAAAGCACGCACGCACACACACACACACACACACACACACACACAAACTGTGTGTGCAGAGCCAGGCCTAGTTATTTTGCTGCCTGGGATGAAAAAACAAATGGCACATCTTCCCCCTAAGTCAATGCTCACGGTACCCATGGGAAACTATTGTCACTCTTTAATGAGAAAATGTTTTGGGAACAGGAGGAGACACAGATCTACCCTAGTAATTGAAGAGGGGAAATACCTTTCTTTTGGGTAGGTTGGGGATGCTTGACTCACTGGAAAAGACAATAATGCTCATCAACATGAAAGACAGTAGGAGAAAAGGAAGACCGCATTACAGGTGGATTGACTCTATAAAGAAAGCCATCACTCTGAGTTTTCAAGACCTGAGCAGGGCACTTGATGACTGGGGCTCTTGACAGTCTCTCATTCTTAGGGTCACCATAAGTCAAAGTTGACTTGATAACAAATCTCAGATGTAGGGGAGGCATAATGTGTTTTGGAAGTAATGAGGAAAAGGATGAATGCTACAAGGTACTATGTTTCTATTCCTTTGCTTTTGTTATAGGGTTGACTATTGGCACTGCATTCAGAATCAAGATGAGGTTGAGGCTCAAACTGTATATATGTTCAACATGCTTGTTTTTTGTTTTTGTTTTTTACAGAGCTGCTTCCCAAAGTGATGAAAGACGTCTGCTTGTCATAGCATGTTATTCCCCCCCCCAACTATGTATCCTACATTTAGAATGCTTTTTTGTGTGTGTGTGTGTGTGTGTGATTAGGCATTGGGAGAAGTCTGATTGCTGAGGCATTCATCTCTGAAAAAAAATCCCACAGTAGGACGGAAGATAGTTTCATTGTTGGTAACACACATTCCCTTTCATATCGAGTTTGATCCTTTGTCAGAACCTTACTCAGCACTCAGGATAATAGCAGAAGCTGGAAAATAGGCTAAGAATGCCTTCTCAGTTTGTAGCCCCCCTCCACTCCATGTATAGTTTGCTGATATGATCCCTTGAAGCAAGTATCCATGTATATCTATGGCTGAAATCCTTCTCAGTGCTGGTGGAATGTGAAGTTTTGTTGCTGTACTTCTGCCAGTGCATCCCCATGGACAATCAGTGAAAGAGAGGTAGCAAGGGACTGGCACCTTTTCCTTCCATGCAACAATCTGATATTATGCATGTAGCAATCTGATATTATGCATGTGTGTGGTGCAGGGTCCTTGTGTAAAGACCTACTGGGTGCCTCCTTCCACAATGACTAAAAAAAGCACATAAGCTGGCATAATGGGAAGTTAGGGGGCCTCTGTTGCCAAACTCTAACTCAGTTTAGTTGTTCTTGTCTAATGAAAGAGAAGGTTATTTATTTATTTTATTATTTATTTAGTTATTTATACCCCGCTCTTCAGCCACAGGCTATCAGAGCAGCTTACAAATTGTTTTAAGCAATAGCAGTTTACACATCTACACTGCAATAAGCAGCTTCCAATGTGTGTTAGCTAATTGCCCCCACAAGCCAGCTACTCATTTTACTGATCTACGAAAAGTTATCAGCAATTGCTAGTCATCACGGTGTCCTTAGACTACCACTGGGTGTTACCTGAAGAGGTGGGGGTCCAAGAGAGCTCACACATGATGACAAAATCTCAGATATTAATTGGGGAATTATTAGCTCAAATGGATTGGTAGGTTACCTTTTGAGATCTTTTCACCTGTGTGTACAAGTAACTAACTGCAGAGATTCCCAGCAGTGTAAAATAACAATGGTTTCTATTGGAAAATAACACATAAGCATTCACACACATACTCATGCTCACAAGAACCACACAAGGCTAACAAAGAGTTAAAGGCAGAAAGGTTAGATAAAAGAATAGGTTTGGAAGGTATGGGCCATAGTTACCAGCCTTGAAGAGAGAAAAGCAAAGGACTCAGATCAAAACTGAGGGTGGCACTGGATTCTGTTCTGGGAGTATGCCAACAGAAGGTCCAGGTGTAGTTACAGTGGTGCACCTTACTTACTTATTGTTTGGTGACCAATATTCATACAGTATTTCTTGTCCTGAAGGGGTGTTTGGGCTTAGGACAAAGCTGTAAGAGGTTTCCCACTGTTAAAGGAAACAGAAACTCTGCTGGTTGCTGTTAATGGCTGAGAGATAGGAATTGATTGTTTTATGACAGCATTCACATTGTGGGATAGGAAAGGTGTTAATGGATATTTTCTGGGGATGAGAGGTGTGCAGGTCACTTGTTTGTTTGTGCTGTATGACTCATTGCCAAGGGCTCCCAAGAGGAGATTAGCACATTCCACCTTGATGGTTCTGTTTACTAAGGACTTCACTTAATCCTACTTGGGTGTGTCTGCTGGTAGTTTTCCACAATGCCTTCCTCAGGTCCTGGTGACCTCCATCTGACCTCACTTATGATCCACCCTGGTCTACTAGACCCCATGAAGCATCTTAATATTACCAATTATGAAATATTATATAGGGAGGGGATGTAAGGCATGGCAACACAGGGTCTGAGGCATCATGCTTCTGTATACCATTTGCTAGGATGTGCAAGCTGGAGGGTGCTGTTATGCTCATGTCCTGGTTGTGGGCTTCTCATAGCTGGCCACTGAGGGAAAAGAATGGTGGACACAAAATAGCCCTTGGGTCTGATCCAGCAAGGCTGTTACACACATCTAGGAACTGTGACAGTTTGGTTTTCTCATTTTGCCATTGCTCAACCCTGGGAAAAGGGATAATAATTTGCCCTTCTTAAATTATATTCCAACTCTTTCTCCATCAAGTCCTCTCTGCATCTTCAGCCCCACAGGATTTTGTAACCTCCCTGCACTCTTCAGTTGGTGATGTCAGAGGCAAAACTGTTACCATGGAGAGGAGAGGGGACAGATTCCACTGAGACGGACACAAACACAGCCTAAAACCCAAGCAAACTTGTGATTCATCTTGATCTGTCACCATTAATGAGTTAAGAGGGGTTATTCTAAAATCCTCCAAAAGGTTTATTCAGTGGGAGAGAAAGATAATTGAAATCTCTCGTTAGTATTCGGGGCTTCATCAGAAAGTGCAAATGCTCACTTTGCTAATTAACATGTGGAATAAAAATGAAGTTAGTGTATCATCACACGGAGGGGAGAAATATAGATAACCAAGTATTGAATCCTGACTGATAGATATGGAGGAGGGGTATTTGGTGGATTCTCTGACATATTGCTTGTTCTGAATCTGGAGGTTTCTGCTTTTATGGCAACTAGCCATAACAGTGGTCACTATATGCAAGTTTAATATCTGACTACAGAATGGACACAATCCTGAGAGGTGCATAATCAAGTCTCATTGATTTTAATATGAAAGAGTTTAGCATTAGAATGTGTCTACTATTCTTTTTTGGCACACAATACAGGTTGACCCCCGTATCCACAGATTTGGTATCCATGGTTTTACTTATCCACGTCCAAAAATACATGTTCTCTCTAGGCATTTCTAGGTCCTAGATTATATGGTCAACTTCTGGCATTCTTCTAATTGAAAATAATAAGGTTCCATCTTATCCATGGTTTGAGGTATCCATGGGGGGTCTTGGAATGTATCAACCTGTATATTGCTGGACTGTTGTTCCTTGTTAATTATGCATTGTTGCTGTTGTTGTTGTTAGTTTATGAGGTGCTTAAATTCATTATCTGCTGTACATAGACTGAAAACATGAGTGTCCCTGCCTGCAGCCTTATGATCTAAAAAAATGACACAAAAGAAAAATGGGATGGGGAGGGTAGAGAAAAATAAGCCAAAACTAAGAATTGGAGCCTGTGTTTGCTTGTTTACATCTACTCTCCCCATCCCATTTTCCTTTGTGTTATGCTTTTGTCAAGTGACTTTGTGTCATATTACATAGTATAGCATGCTTAGCTTGAATGGAAATAACTGAGGGAAAGAAGTACAAAGGCAGTTGGGGTTTCAACCAACATGATGGAATTGGTACTGCTATCCCATCTCTACCTCTACAGCAGCTAGGTGGAGTGGCTGCTGATAGGCGACTGCTGAGGCAAAAGAAGAGCCAATCATCAGTTGGTCTCTCAGACAACCCAGTGAAATGGACCCCACTGTCTCCTTTCATCCCCTGATGTTGGATGGAATGACTGACAATTGGTGCTGGGATAAAAGCAGAGCTTGGAAAAGTTCCTGTTTTGGACTACAGCTGCCAGAAATCTCCCAGCCAGCGGGCCCAACTAGCTGGAATATTCTGGGATATTTTTTTTTTTTAAGGAACTTTTCTAAGCTCTGGGTAGATGACCACTGAGAAGTGACTCTGAACTTTCCAAAGAAAGAGTGGGATTGAAATACAATCAAATAAGTGAACAAATTAATACTGCCAGCATATATCCGGTCTGTGAGAATCTTGGAAAACCTGCAAAAGCCCAGTTCTTGGAAGGCATCAGACTGAAGGATATATAGAAGGAAGAGGTTTTCTTTGCTCTTTTTGTCTCAGCTATAACCATTTGTTTAGCTGAAGGAAGTTGGAAAGGCAGGAGTAAACATTCCACATCAACCACCAGTATAAATATTTACAGCAAAAGGAACTGAAAATGACCATTCAACAAAGACTGGGGGGAAAGGGAGAGAAAATTACATAACCAGATGGAGAGAAGACTTTGATAACTGTTTGCTAATGGAAGCCAAAACACAGAAAACATCATTGTGCTCAGTGCATGACTGAGCCCAATTAGAGCAGAAGGTGTCACATTATTATTTAATGACCAGTTTCCTATCTGGAGTAAAGTGGCCCAAGTCTATCTACTGCCAGAGGAATTGGAACTTTCTGAGGAATGTAAGAAGCTGGCTTATCTTGAATCAGACCATTGGTCTATTTAGCCTATTATTGTCCACGCTGACTGGCAGTGGCTTTCCAGGGTTTCAGGCAGCGGCAGCACCAGCAACAGTAGTAGTAGTAATTTATTTCTTACGCACCTCTCCCCACGGACTGAAGTGGGGAACAACAGATTTATACAAAACAACTAATATCAATTAAAATACATATCGGTTAAAAATACGTAAACCCATTAAAAAGGCATAGGACTTTTTCAGACGAACCTAAAATCTGGAAGAAGCCGTCGAGAGAGGAACGCAGCTGCTCTGTGGCAGGGGGCAGTTTCTGATGATGCCATCTCTCGCACGTTACCCTCCATGTTCCTTCCATGTTGCATGGAAGGAAAAGGTGCCAGTTTTTATTCATGAAGAACTTCCATGAATAAAAAGTGGTGCCTTTTCCTTCCATGTGACATGGAAGGAACATGGAGGGTAACACGAGAGAGACGGCATCGTCAGAAACTGCCCCCTGCCGCGGAGCAGCTGCGTTCTTCTCCCGACGGCTTCTTCCGGATTTAAGGTTCATCTGAAAAAAGTCCATAATATCAGTTAAAAGAATAAAATCAGTACATATTAAAACAGTTTAAATTCACAGTTTAAAAAACATCTGGATAGGCCAGAAGAGACTAGTCTTTAATGCTGTTTTAAATTCAGACAGTGTATTCAACTGTCAAATCTCTTCCTGAAGGCTATTCCAGAGTCTAGGGGTGGCTGAAGAAAAGTCCTTTAGGTGAGCATTGCCAACCTAATCTAGTATGTTAGGGCTCCACTACTGTTAAATATACCCCAAGATGTTATAGTATGCCACAAAACAGTGACAATGCCAGCAATACCGAAAAACTATATTATGGACTTTTTCAGAGGCTCTAAAAAAACAAACAAACCATGGAGGTCCAGAGGTGGACGTCATTGTCCCGCTTCTGGCGGTTGCTTCTGCATGGCCTATCCTCCTCATGTCCTTCGTTTGTTCTGCCTCCATGCTGGAGCAATGGAAAAGGCACTGCTTTTTGTTAATGGAAACTTTTTCGTCCATCCAGCACAGAGGGAGAACGAATGAAGGATGGGAGGAGGACGGGGCATGTGGTATTGACTGCCGGAAGTGGGACATCGGCGTCCTCCTCCTGAACTCCACGGTATTTTGTTTTTTTTTAAGAGCGTCTGATAAAGTCCCGTATTCAAATATCGCTATGCGTTCCATGGTTTCAGGCAGGATAATTTCCTAGGTCTTGTCTGCACTGGCCAGAATACTCTGCATTCTGGCTGGAGTATTCTGGCCCTGGAGCTGCTCTGGATTCCTCTCCAACTCTTACCTTGTGTTTCGGGGTGGGAATGGGCAGCTGTCTGCACACGTGTATTATCAGGCACCTTTGCTGCCACTGCTAGTGTCTCATGTCATGCTCTCCGAGACTAGAAACAGGGTGCCCAACCTTGATCACATGCATGGGGGGGCTTGTTGTGACCTTAGAGAGTGTGATGCACAACAGCAGCTGAGGCACTCACTGATAAAGCGCATCATGTGCATGTGGACAGCTGCCCCATTCCCACCATGGAACACTCCAGTTTTTCCCACAGGATCCGGGTTTTCCGAGGCATTTTCTTAACCCATTCTAATAGGATTTTGCCCGAGTTTCTAATCAGAACTGCATGGACATCATCTGGACAGTTCAGACTAGAATCAAGGCCAAAACCCTGTGTCAGCCGAACAGCTGGGTACGGGAACAGTGGGGGAACATCATCTAGAAAGTTCAGACTAGAATTGAGGCCAAAACCCTGTGTCATCCAAACAGTTTGGTGCGGGAACAGTGGGAGGCTCTTTCATTTGGCCCATGCAGACAAGACCCTAGTCTTCTTGTAGGTCCCTGGTACTTCCCGGCAGCGTCTGATCCCATCTCACATAATCAGGTCTGGCCCTGCTTAGCTTATAAAATCAAATAAGATCAGTGTTCAGAGTGGTCTAAGTTCAACCGAGGTCAGAGGGACTCCAGTATCTTTAGCATCTGTGCACAAGAGAGGATTTTGCCAGGTGATGGGGATCATTCAGAAGTGAGAGAGAAAGAAAAACATACCACTAAAACTCTGTTTCCTTCACCCACGGAAATCAAGGTTCCTTCTTAGACTGAATCATACTTGCAAGAGCTAGCAATGGTAGTCTTTGTCCAAAAAACTGGTCTTCATTCCCTTGTATTTTAAAAACACATACAGTACTTGATGGTCTGGTACAGTACTTGATTGCTTTCAGTACTCGATTGCTTTCTGATCTTTCCTATTTTTCTCCATCACCAATTTCCTTTCCAGCCTGTATTGATCTCATCCTTCCCTCCCTCCCTCACCCCACAATATTCTGTCATCGAATTTGGCCCTCAGGTTGAAAGACATTCCTCACTCTTGCCTGAAACATAAGCACTTGCTACACGTGTTGCTTCCTCAGAGTGTGAAATCTCCAGAGCTTGAAAACCTTATTTTTAAACTCCAGCTCCCAGAATCCCTCAGCTGGCTGGGAGATTCTGAGAAGTGGAGTCCAAAAAGGTTTTTAAAAACCAAGCTCTGTCTGCAAATAAAAAGTTACAAAGCTACCAGGGTGATGATAATGATGATGGGGCCTATGGCATCCACCCAGAATTTAGTAGAGATGGAATGGAAAGTAGGGGAGAAGGGCCAGGACTATAGCAATGATTTATGATGTCTCATGTCTCCCTTTTCATATAAAATGTACAAATTTGTCTTTCTTTTCTGGGCTTTTTCCCAGTTCCTGTCTCACAATTCCCATTTTAAAAGACCAAAATCTCATAATAGGATAGTAAAATCCCCCCCTCTCTCTCCCTCCCCCCCTCTCTCTCTTTGTAATGGCAGCATTTTTAAAACTCCCCCCCCCCACAACATGAAGCATTTTATTTCAATTCTCATTGGGGAGGAGGGAATGAGAGACATACAGTGAAGATTACCTGTATAAATACAATCTTTAGAATAGATGCAATTCAGTTGAGTGAATTGGTTCAATTTCCCAAAGAATTAAATGAGATCTGTGAAAGAATAAATTATTGGGCACTTTCTATTTATTTCCTGGGTAGCCAGTACAAGAGAAGATCTGGATGACTGGGAACTTGATTAGGAGGATTGTACTTCAGTCGGTTTTATTTCTCTCTCACACTCTTGAGCCTCTGTCCATCCTCTCTACTCTTTAAGTCATACCCATTTATTCCTGGAAAGCATCATTAATGAAACCAAATGAAAAGAAGCAATGCTTATATGAACAGCATCTGTCAATTTAACAATGCAAATGCAAGAGGCATTACAACCTCCAGTGTAAAAGATAGTCTTTTTATGAGTAATTGTGGTATTTGAGGAATTTAATACTTGCTTGCCTTCTTCTCCTACCACTATGTCCCTGCTCCAAAGTTCTAAAAGTGGGTTTCACAGAACAGGGAAGATGTCAACACTGCTTCTCCTTGTTAGATTTTAAAGCTCCCAAGAGTGTGATTTGTGATAAATTGCTCTTCAATCACAGCCAAATTTTAACACTCCAGTTATGAAGTAAGATTTCAGGAATGCACTGTGAACATGCACAGAATAAAATTCTGAGTCTTTGTGTTATGTAGCAAAATTCTATGTTTAAAGTCTACAGAAGAGTGTAATGATTGCAGCAGATCCATTCTTGGAGCTAGGCCAGGTTTCTTAGAATGTCCTGGGGGTTGTCTAAAGTAACTGTGAAAATAAACCTCATGGAATTCATTGGGAATCCTACCTGTCTAAATAGGATCCTGCATCAATCCACAGTATTCAGAAGAAGGGGGACCCCAAACAGCAAAAACAATGCTGGAAAAACCTTTGCAGCTTTTCCCAATTTTTTTTTTTTAAATAGCGAGTGGGTGCGCATTCCTACTTGTTAGGACAAGCAATTTGCTTTCCCATACAAGTGGATGCACAAAGCTGATTGGTTGGGCAAGCGCAAGGGGCAGTGATTGCTAACAGGGCAAGCGCCTGCTGCTACCATGTTGAATTTTGACCTTAGCGATCACTCGCTAAGGCAATAAAATGGGCTGTTTGGGGGGGGGGTTTCTCTGTCCTCTTAACTCAGAAAATCACTTTCTCACTCCAGCACACCTTAGACAACTTAAAAAAAAATAGTTACGCGATGACAAAGTACTAACACGAGTAAATCACTCACTGCCGCCAACTAGAATGCAAGGCTTCTGTGGGCTTCTGTGGCCAAAACCACCATGAAGACAAGTTGCTGCGAAATGCCATAACTATGAGGTACTCCATTTTCCCTCCCCCTTGTATAGACTGGCCCAAGGACTAAGGACTTTTTCAGATGGGGTTTTGTAACAGAAGCAGCCTCGTCCCTGTTGCAAGGCTGCTGTGTGGCAGGGGGTCCGTTTCGGATGATGCTCTCCCCTGCTGATACTGTTTTAGAAGTGCTGGGAGGCTATAGCGCTATATTTGGCGATTTTCTAATCACGATCAACCAAGTTTTAATGGACACTAGTGCATTTGTATACTGTATATATAGCTTAGTTACACAACATCTACTGTGCTAGCACTGATTCACATAATCCAAGAAATTCATTTTGACAGAGTGACTCAAAGGGCCCATCTACACAAGGGGGAAAATCCAAAATACTTAATATTATTTTAAGGGGTGGGTGGACTAGGGTATTGTGAGTATGGGGTTTTTATATTGTAAGCCGCCCCGATTGCATTGCAGAGGGGCGGGATATAAATAAAATTTATTATTATTATTATTATTATTATTATTATTATTACTTCGTAGCATTGGCATCTCACAACAGCAGTGACATGTCCAAACAGTTTTTCTGGCCTCGGAAGCCCCCATAAGCCTTGCATTCCTGATGGTTGCCGCGAACGATTTACTCATGCTAGTTCTTCACTGCCATTGTTTTGTTTTGTTTTGTTTTGTTTTGTTTTGTTTTGTTTTGTTTTGTTTTGTTTTTAAAGTCATCCCAAGGTATGCTGGTGTGATAGAGCAATTCTCCAATTTTACAAGGAAGCAAAACAGAAAATATTGACCCTTTTTATCGCTTTAGCAAGCGATCGCTACGGTGAACGTCCAACATGGCAACAGTGGGTGTTTGCCCTCCTAGCAAGCCCAACCCCTGCTCTCGCCTGGCTAATCAGCTTTGTGCTTCCCTTTGAGTTTTTTTAGTGTTCTATAATCCAAACAATCAAAAATGCACAGCCATCTCGCAGTTTGTGAAAAAGTACAGGGAAATCTGCAAAGGCTTTTACCCCGTTGTTTTTGCCATTTTGCCCCCCCCCCTTCTGAATAGTGTGGATTGGCGCTGGATCCTGTTTAGACAGGTAGGATTCCTTGTGAATTCCATGAGGAGTATTTTCACTGTTTAGATGGGCCCAAAGTCTCCAGACTCATGAAGCAACATTTCAAGGAACTGGAAAGCTAAAAGAAAGCTAATAAAACTTCATATTGATATTACTTTTCAGCCAGTGGCCTACTACCGCATAGGCATCCTTCTTTCCATATGAAGAAACCAGTTGGAAAAAAACCCTAAAGCATTTAGTTTTGCTAGATACTATTAAGGAAGTAGAAGATCCTTGGGTGCTATGATGATGATCATGATGATGATGATATTTATTTATATCCTGTATTTCTCCCTATAATGGGACTCAAGGCAGGTGACAACATATTTAAAAACAATGCAAATTAAAAACTATACAAAACTTCAGTAAAAGTATAAATATTAAAGATATTTAAAAATCAATTAAACAATTTATAAAGTTAAAACATTAAACATTAAAAACATTAGAATTAATTATAAAAGACTATGCAAATCATAAAACAGCTCAGCACAGCCCCTCCTATTCAGTTTCTAAAAGCCTGGTGGCACAAGAATATTTTCAGTTGCTGATGGAAGGAGAGCAAGGATGGGGCCATCCTGGCCTTCCTAGGGAGGGTGTTCCAAAGTCTGGGAGCAGCCACCGAGAAGACCCTTGTTCACCCAATGAGCCTGAGAAGGTGGTGGGACAGAGAGAAGGGTCTCCCCAGAAGATCTTAGAGCTCTAATAGGCTCATAAAGGAAGATATGGTTCTTCAGATAGCCTGGACCCAAACCATATAGGGCTGTATAGGTCACCACTGGCACTTTGAATTGTGCCCAGAAATGGACTGGCAGCAAGTGCAAACAGATACAGTACATGCCTCCAAACAGTTTCATGGGTCTCTGCTGAATACACAAGCATTTGTGAATGTCTTCTATCAGGACTCGTTTCAAGGACACTGTCACAGTTTTGTTGTCTGTTATTCATGACTTTCTGCTTATATTTATAAATATCTGTGAATTTTATGGGTCTTTGCCAGCAATTGTGTTTTTCTGTTTGAATATACAATCACTTGTGAATGTCTGTAATCAGGATTTTTCTCAAGGACATTATATATTTCCTTGTATAGAGTTCACAGATAATAATGAGGTTGATTTATGAGTTGAAATTATCACAACTATTGATTTTTGTATGTAATAATATATAATTTTATATACATCTCTGGTTCTTGTTTATTGTTGTTTAGCCCTCATCTTTACCCTTAGACATAGGACTTTTTCAGATGGTACTTACCGTGCTAAGAGGTCTCGCTAGAGGCACGGTCCTCTTCCGAAACCATCTGTATCACTTCCATGAAGGATTGGAAGCAGCCGCACCATATTTTAATCACGGGCAACTTCCGTGATTAAAATCTGGCAAAATATGGTGTGGCCTGGGTGAATCTTCTCCTGGGTGAACACCACCTGAGCCCCAAGGGCAACGCAATAACTGGGTTGCTCCCCACCTGGATATCTTCTGGAAGACAGACCTCAGGAACCTCAGTCCCAAGTTGCAGGACTTAAGTGAGAGCCTCCCCTTCACCAAAAGGGCCCCAAGCTGTTGTACTGTAACTCTTGTTTCTCCCTCCACTACCTGCCACGGACAAATCCCACCAAACCTGCAACAACTCACAACACCCAGTTAGTCAAGGGCAACCCTCAAAATGCCAGCCCCACTTTATGTCACGGTTCAGCCTGGCCACCTCTTTACCCTCTGTTCCTCCCACCTAAAAATTCCTATAATGTCCCCTTAGTTCCTTTTTCTAACCAAGGGCATACCTTTAACCTGAATGTGTGGATAGGGTGTTATGGTAGCTTGCCTTTTTATCTTTATTCTGTAGGAATGAGCCAGAGTCTATATTTATATTAATATCAAAGGACAACTTTATTAAAGGGAATAAACATTCTTCAGGGTGGAATCTTTTGTTTTAACTGGAACTTATATCCTTCCTTATTTCCCAACCTCATTCACTCTTTGTCCATTCACTCCTCTATTCCAAATTAGTGACCACTGCACAGCATTTTACTTCATCTAAGCCTCTCATACAGCACACACATATGGAGCCTTCCGCTCCAGCCAATTGTCATCAACTGACTCTGTTCTTAACTGACTCTCTCTCCAACTGTCATGCAACCTTTAAACATCCAGAAGCCCCTCTCCTTTCAGTTTCCTGACATAGGATTGGCTCCTGGAACACACTACTTCTATTTGGCCATCCATCCATCCATCACAGTCCCCTTTACCTACCAAGCTGGCCAAAAAGGTCATCACCCCTTGTTGCAAATCCCTCAGGACCAACATGTAGCCCTCCTCAGATAAATGCACACCATCCACTCTGTAGAGCTCAGGCTGCTGAAAAATGTTATTGGGATGAGGGAGAAAGTGGTCCAACCCCTTGTTTAAGCCATTAAAGATTTCCCTATTTAGCCTTCTACTGGCTGTATCAATGCATTGGGGATCACTCTCACCCTACCTTGTGATATCCTAAAGGTTATGCGTTGCATGTCATTGGCCTACATAGGCCTATCAGTCTGAAAAGGGGGCCTGCTCACCTACCTGAGACGCTGAGGTGGGAAACCAAGGTCAGCTGGCTGTGACAAGGCCTAGACAGGCCCAACAAGCCCTGCTAGGACCTAATAATGGAGCTTAACAAATTGGTGTGTGTGAGAGAGTGTGTGTGAATGATGCCTTAGGAGTGCCTAAAGAACTCCAAAGAAAAGTCATGGGCACCACACAAATTCTCCCAAGCACTAACTGTCCCTAAACGTGCTGGTTCCCCCCAAGCACACACACCCTCCATAAATCCACTTGGCCATGCAATCCACTATCCAGCAGCCAGATCCAACCCTCCCTCTGTTTGCTCCCTCCAAAAACCACTGCCACTCCACTCCATTCCACCATCTTCTCTCATCTCTTCTCTCCACTGCTGGAAAGGAAAGGAAGTTATGGGGGTACACAGAGCTTATAAACTCTCTAGCTCCATGCCCAACACATGGCATCACAGCATGCTGCACCTGATACCATCAATGCTGGCCTCTCCTCCATTGCAAAAACAGGCCCACCCCTGCAGCACTTTGCACCATGCAGGTCTGGACTTGCATTCATAGGGTCACCATAAGTTGAAGTTGACTTGATGGCAAATAACAACATTAACAAATTAATATTTACAGTAGGACACCCGTATCCTCAGGGGTTCAGTTTCCAAACTTACTGCAGATACAGTAAACCATGGATAACAGTGAACACCATTGAAAATAATGGGACTTCTGGTTTAAAATACCATAGAGTTGTGTTGAAGGACCTAGCAAATGTCTAGAGAGGACACCTCTCTTGGCATTTTCTAGGAAGACTTTATGGTAGGTGTTCTGTTTTGTGTCTCACAGATACTGAAACGACGGATATTGGTTACACAAATATTGGGATCCTACTGTACTTGAGGAGGGCTTAAATAGTTTAGAGGATATTTGGGGAAACCACCCAATTTTAGACCACTTTCTTACCTTTCCTAATGGGTGTTCCCCCCCCCCCAAGGAGCTAAAAATAACTAAAAATGTAATATTGATGGTTATGAGCTAATGGAGGAGGGGGATTTCTAATGAGTTACATAATGGTATCCTCTTTGAAAATTAATATGCTAAACTTGGCTTATCAGCCACAGACAGAAAAGGCTCAATGTCTCCTACCTGTGCCCTTTCAAGTGATTATTTCTGGGAGTTTCTGAAATTCTGGATCCCAAATTGTGGCACAAGCTAAGCAACCTGGACAAGTCCCTCTTTAGAATGCAATTGAAAAGAAAACAGCTATGCTTGCTTATTTTAAGTTGATTTTTTTAAAAAGAAAAAATCCATTTAGGCTCATAAAGAAAGCTGCTTGTCTGACAGTTGCACAGTGAGGGAATCAAAGTTCAGAGCAATCAAGCGAAATGAACACTCAATCATGGCAACCACTTTTCTTGTTCTGAATTTGATTCTCACTTTCAGAGACATGGGAATCTACTTAGACTATTGCTGGTATTGCTACACTTTACAATGCAGCCATGTTTAACAAAGTAACAAAATTCATAAAGAGAAAAGAATGGATGCTGGAACAAATCAAGCCTGGAGTCTCCTTAGAAGCCAAGATGACTAAACTGAGGGTCTCATAGTTTGGAAATATCAGGAGAGGAGGTGACTCATTGGAAAAGATGGTAATGGAATTAAGTAAAAAGGAAGGAAGTAAAGTGGAAGGAAGTAAGAAAAAAGGGAGGCTGCACTACAGATGGATTTACTCAATCAAGGAAGTCATGGCACTGAATTTGCAAGACCTGGGCAGGGCAGCTGATGGCCAGGCTCTTTGAGGTCTCTCATTCATAGGATCACAATAAGTTGAAGTTGAGTTGACAGCAAAGTGCAAGTGCTTTCCTCTGAGATGGCTGGTGCATCTGTTATGGCAGGGATGGTGATTTATTCTTGCTTTGATGGCAGCTTATCTTCCAGGTGTGTGTCATGCCCTGCTACCAGAATATGGAAATGGACTCTGACTCAGAGACTGAAATGGTGGACATGCCAGGACCTGCCGAACCAGAGCAGGAGGATGTTCCAGAGCCACAAGCATCCGAGACGGACAATAGTGTAGTACTAGCTCTGGCAGAGGGTCCTGCTTCTTCAGATACAGAAGACAACTTACCTATACCTACCTCCTCAGCACAGAGACAACAAAAGGAGGACTTGAGGCAGCCTCAGTATATTTATAGCATGCAGCATTTAGTTAAGCAGCAGCTGAGATAGCTGGTGAGCTATAAATATGCAGCCCTGACCTCCAAGCAGTATGGGAAATTATCTGACCTACCTGGTGACTTGTCTTGTTCCTGCTCACTGTGTTTGGTCTGGACTGTGTTTGTTATTCTGAACTCTGTTTGCCTGACCAGGATTCTGCTGGACTAACCTGAACTCTATTTGCCAGACCTGGACCTTGCATGTTGGACTTTGCTTGTGGACTTATGTTTTGCTTACTAGTAAAGTAAGTGTCCGACTTCACACTGCCTTGATCCCTTTGCCTGTAAATAGCTTGACTATGTTGTGCCTCTGCTATCAGCTGTGTAGCAATCAGCCTTTGGCTGGTTGGCCAAACAATGCTTGGACAGTGTTCTGGGTTGTGGAGGAGTACTTCTGGTGCCAACCGTATGTGTGGAATAGGGTATAGCAGTGGCCTCATTTACATCTACATGCAGATGTTGCATCCCCCAGGGAGGTGGCGGTGGGAAGCCCTGAGTGCAAAGTACACAGTCTTCCTGCTCCACTGCATCTGGGGAGGACACCAGCCACCACTTCCACCTTTGAAATGGAAAGAGTAGAAGCACTGCATCTGAAGCAAGAAGAATGCATGCCTGGTGCCTGAGTCTTGCTGCTGCAGCAGCCCTATGCCGTAGGGACTTGTGTGTCTCTCTTTTCTCCTCCAAAGAGCTCACCAGCTGCCCGCTTGTGAGCCCAAGAATGTGTGGCTGGTGCCCGGGGTTTGCCTCCATCTCCACTGCTGCCCTGGGACTGAGGAACATTGATAGTTTAATGCCTGAAAAACGTCTTGGCCCCTCTTGAGAAATTATCATACACACTCAAGTGTTGCACCCCACAGTTTGAGAACCACTGGGCTGTAGCACCAGGCATGCATTCTTCTTGCTTCAGATGCAGCTGTAGCATCTAACCTGCTCCTATATAATTCAAAGGAGCTGCAGGAGAATGACCATAAACCTAAGCATGAATTAGTCACCCCTATGATAAAAGATCCACTGGCAGCCCCTGATTTTCCTTGTTTCCTATTTGGGCCTGATGGAAATTGATACTGATTTATAAATGAAAAATCTCCATTCTGGAAAAGCCTTAAGGCCAATTGAGAATCCTTGTCTCTTAAATCAGAGCATGCTTCTGTTCCCACCCCACATCTTCTCTATCCTGGCACCTTCCAGATGTGTTGAATCCCAACTTCCCTCTGGCTGTGGATGATGGGAGTTACAATCCAACAAATATGGAATCATCAGGTTAGGAAAGGCTCCTTTAGAACTAGCTTCTTGGAATCTGTTTTTGCCCCCTTCCAGCACCAGCAAGAAAAAATCCTGTTGCCTGGGAAAATGCAGCCGAAAAGCTGTCAAAAAGTTTCAAAAGCTGTCAAAAGCTGGGGCTGCTTCCTACAATGGTGCATACATTGCTTTAGCAAACTAGACTATTGTTTGTGAAGCCGAAGGCTTTCATGGTCAGCATCCATAGGTTTTCCTTGGTTTTTTTTCCGGGCTGTGAGGCCGTGTTCTGGAAGAGTTTATTTCTGATATTTCGCCTGTATCTGTGGCTGGCATCTTCAGAGAATGGTGGCATCTTCAGAGAATGTTCCTTGATTTGTGTTTGCACACTGTGTTTCCACATTAAGAAAATCCAAATAATACTATGCTCAGCAAAGGACAAAAGAGACCTTCTCACAGCCACAGGAGTTTACCGCATAACATGCAGCTGTGGACAAGTTTACATAGGGACCACTAAACACAGTGTGCAAACACGAATCAAGGAACATGAGAAACACTGCAGACTGTGCCAGCCAGAAAAATCAGCAGTAACAGAACATGTAATAGACCAACATGGACACAAAATGTTATTTAAAAACACTGAAATCCTGGACCAGGCCAACAACTATCATGTCAGAATGCACAGAGAAGCTATTGAAATCCACAAACACCTGGGCAACTTCAACAGGAAAGAAGGAACCCTAAAAGTAAACAAAATCTGGCTGCCAGTCCTAAAAAACACTAAAACCAAAAGTCAACACATGCAAATGAACTCCACCCAGGACAGGGGGATTTCCAGCAGACAATGGATCATTAGCCAACCATTAGCCAAACAGACACTAATCTTCCTTGCATATCCCCACCCAGAAACTAGCAATTCAAATACAAAAATTTACATATCCTTTTCAATAGGAGTTCACAGTATATAATGCCCCCCCACTCCTACCCAACCATTCTCTGAAGATGCCAGTCACAGATGCAGGCGAAACGTCAGAAATAAACTCTTCCAGAACACGGCCTCACAGCCCAGAAAAAAACCAAGGAAAACCTAAAGACTATTGTTTGTTTGTTTGTTTAGCTGGCTATTTATTTATAGTATTTTGGTATTGCCTCCCAGCCCACAAGGGCTCCCAAGGCGATGAACAAATAAAAAACAATTAAAACAATACAAAAATAAAACCATTTTAAAAACACATTAAAATACTCTTGAAAATCTCCTAAAAACAATCTAAAAACAACACTAAAATCCATTTTTGAAACAGTTAAAATAGCAGTTTCAAATATTGGATGCCACATGGAACAGCACTGTTTTGGCTCCCGCTTAGAATAAGCACTAATGTGAGAAGCAGCAAAGGACTTCAAAAACTGTCTGTGCAGTGGGGAGCTCTAGCTCAGAGACAGGGTGTGTGCTTTGAATGCAGAAGTTCCTAGCTTCAACACCAGCATCTCTCTCTCTCTTTCTTCCTCTCCCTCTCCACCCCTCCCTCTCTCATGTAGCAAGTTATAGAGAAGAGTCTGCCTAAGATTCTGGAGATTTAGGGCTTGTCTACATGGGCAAAACCCGCTGTATTCACCCCATATTCACAGCACAGTTGACACATGACATTTTCTATGATGCACATTTTCACCAGGGTTTCGGCAGGAAACTCCAGAGCTGTAAGATTCGCAGTTCCCTTAGGATCTGAGGGGAAAACCTGGATTTTGGACCACATGGCAGCCAAAGATTAGCTTTGGAGCAAAGCCAGGGCAGGTCCTCTAGTGGACAGGACTCCTTTTAGCACTTTTAAAAATATTTTTTGATTATGTGCATATCTAGGTATCTCTGCTTATCTAGTAATACAGTACTCTGGGACCACATATATTCACTTATTCGCATGCGTGACGGAACAGAAAAAAACAACAGCTAGAGCAACCCTGGGTGTGTGGCCAGAAAGAGTATGACGTATAGCACATGTGATCAACATAGGACCACCCTTTTACTCCAATGCGGGTTTGATGGTGATTAGCATGTGGCAAGATACTTGGATATACAATCAGAGAAACCCAGTGAGTGTGGCATTTACAGGGCCACTGAGGATCAAAGAAATCCTCTGTGGTTATGAGGTAGGTATGGGCTTTCCCGCTCGTGTAGTCAAGCCTATTTATTTATGATTGAAAATGTTTATACTCTACATTGCACAAGATCCACAAAGTTGCATCATTACAAGATAGATTAAAAACAAACAAACAGTATCAGAAGCAGTAAGAAAAGGGAAGGGAAGGCCTTGTGGAAACTTTAACCCTAATTAATTTATTTCAGCATAAGCTTTTTGGGCTACAGTCCATTACTTCAGGGGCAAGAATGCCTCTGAAATCCCATTGAATTCAGTGGGATTTTCTTCCAGAAAGGTCACCATAAGTTTGTAGCCTAAATGGGACTGAATAAAACACAGGAACACATAATTAGCCATAATCCCAAATTCCCCTGAAAGAGTATGGCTTGAACTTTCTGTCTAAACAGTATTAATGAGAGTAGGGGGCATGAGCCACCGCTTCTCCTTGGAAGTGATACTGTTGTTCATAGACTTTAAAATGGCATTGATTCGCTTTGCTATGCAACACATACGCATTGTGAATTTAGTCTTATTGCTGCCAAATTGCAGCATATAAATCTTCCTTGGAAATGCTGCTGGCTAGCCGGTTAGCCATCTCCTGTCATGACTATGTGCATTTTGTTTTCTTTTTTATGTCCAGCACTTTCCCTTTGTCCACTGGGAAAGTGGACTACATTCCACTGCTACATTCCACTGCTACCTAGTCAGCATCTTATTTCACAACATTTTGATTGTTTAAGTCTATGTGCTAGCATATCTTGAAGGTGTTCTCAATTTTATGTTTGATAAGTGATCTCAGTCTGTTGTGCTGGGCCCTTTCTCCTGAGTCTGCCTTTCCCTCTTACTTTCATTTCATGCTGTTTCTCATGGGCTAAAGTGTATATATCAAGGTGGCACTCAGAACAGGCAACCTATTCCATCTATTGCAGCAAAAAGAAAAAGAAAAACATGCTAAACAATACCTTCTAAGCCAGTTGTTTAGGGTTCTCACAGTGGAGGATTCCCAAGGTTTCTGACTTTTCATCACTGGGCTATGCTATCTTGAGAATGCAAAAACTCTGGATAACATGTAGGGCTGGCCCTGCCATTAGGCAGGCTTAGACACCCACCTCAGGCAATAGAGCAGAAGCGGTGGCAAATTGCACACTTGCCAGGAGCTTGCCTGCAGCCCTTGTAAATAGCTTCACTAGACAAAATGACCAATTCTCCAGGTCAGCTGTAGTTGCTGGCCAGCAGCATCACATGCCTTGAGATTTCAAGGTCAAAACCTGAGACATGGGGGTGGCCCCTTGTGCCATCACAGAGATGGATCTTTGTGATGTTGCAGAGGCAAGGCAAGTAAAGTGTGTGTGGGGAGGGAGGAGGAACTGATTCTGAGTCAGTAGATTGTGGAAATGAGCACAAAGTAAAACCCTGCTAATTGAGTAACATGTCAAACCAGAGTCAGGATGCTGGCATTCTGCATGTGTCAGGATCCCTGTTACTGTCTATTTAGCTATTTAATTATACTGTCTATTTACTATCCACTGCCTGCCTTGCTCCAAATAGCATACAGCCCCTCACTTTGATATGGTGCAAGTACAACACACATACAAACCCCTTTGTACTGAATCAGTCAGCCCTGATGCCAGTATGGAGCAGAGAGAAGATAGATACCCAGGGTTTAAAACTATGTCAAATCTTCCCTAACACTTTCCTCTTGACATTTGTTTCCCTCTCTGGAAACCTGGGAAATTATAGCAATTCCTTGAGACTTCAGCCAGTGCCCTGAGATCTGGCAACACTACCTTGTGCCTGGGACCTTTGAACTCACACAGTTGTATGGAGAGCAGTGCTTGCTAGTTTGTGCAGCTGGCACTGTACTCCCAACAGCTGACAGCCACTATGATGGAGAGGAACAGTACAATGGGGAGTGATGCACTGAGGGGCAGTGACACTTTTCTTGCCACCTTAAAAAGTGGAAGAGCTCTTGCTGCCACAAGAGCTCAGATCTAGCAGGCAATAACTAAACATCCTTTCTCTCACATAAATCTATTCCATAATAAAGAGTCACTTCTTGATTTAAAAGATACTGCAAGTATAAGTTCACAAACACTTTTTGAGACATGTTAACATAAAATGTCATATTTCTGGCACCCAGAGAGGTTTTCAAAATGTTTATTTAAGCAGGAAATAAGACAGCAAATCAGAACATTCTTGTAGTGTTCTGGATGTTACTTGGCTTCTTTTTAAAGTTCTAGAACAGATGGAACAAAGCCCCAGCTCAGACTAACGTTCCTTGTGAAAATGTCCTAGGGAACAATTGCTTCCTGTTTTTGCTTTTGTAAGTGGAGAGAAGAACTTGAGAAAGTTCCTTTGTTTTTTTTAGGTTTCAACTCTCAGAATTCTAGGCTGAAAAAGTAACTTTTCAAAGCTTTTCTTCGGAACGACACCAGGCTGACAGGCCTGTATAGCAAAAGCAAGTTGCATGTCAAGATGTCATCACACCACTACAAAAGATATTGTAGAGCTGGAAAGATGCCAGAAGAGATAATCCAAATGATCAAGAAGCTGCAGCAACTTCTCTATGAGGAACAGTGATGGCCAGTGGCAGTTAGGACTGCATTGATTCCAGTATAGACTAAAGGTGCCATCTATTATAGATTTTAAAGGAGCTATCTAAGGTACTGGACTTGTAAGGGGATAAGTTTCGGCTCCTTGAATAGCTCCTGTAAAGTCTAGAACAGGAGTGGGCACAGAAAGCCCACTAGACTCTACTTTTGTGGCCCTTGTAGTCCCACCACCAGTCCCCAACACCACCCATTTTAAAATGGAACAATATGAGGACATTTTTGACCTCTGTATAATGCAGAAAGCTCCCAAACACACTAAAACACCCTTCAACCCCGCAAAACCCTGTACTATTTGGATTTGGAGTTGAGACCGCCATGGTTGCCTTGACCGACGACCTGCGTCTAAGCATCGACAGGGGTAGTGTGACCCTGTTGGTGCTTTTAGACATATCAGCGGCTTTCGATACGATAAATCATAGCATCCTCTTGGATCGCCTGAGTGGGTTAGGAATTGGAGGCACTGCGCTCCAGTGGTTCCGGTCCTTCCTCTTGGGCAGGTCCCAGAGGGTGTTGCTCGGGGACAGCTGCTCCAGCAGAAAGGAGCTTACTTGTGGCGTTCCACAGGGCGCCATCCTGTCCCCGATGCTGTTTAACATTTATATGAAGCCGCTGGGTGAGATTATTCAGAGTTATGGGGCTGGGTGTTATCAGTACACGGATGAAACCGAGATCTATTTCTCCTTGTCCTGATCCTCGGCCTCGAATTCCAATGGCATCTCTCCTCTTAATGATTGTCTTAAAACAGTAATGGGCTGGATGAGGAAAAACAGATTGAGATTAAATCCAGACAAAACGGAGATGCTCACGGTAGCAGCCCCAAAACCAGAAGCTGGGTTGCAACCTCCAGTCCTGGACGGGGTCACACTCTCCATTAAGGACTGTGTTCGCAGTCTGGGGGTGCTCCTTGATTCATCGCTTCAGATGACTAGTCAGGTGAACGCGACGGTCAGGAGCGCCTGTTATCAGCTTCGGCTGATATGCCAGCTGCGCCCTTTCCTGGAAGTAAGGGACCTCGAGACTGTGGTGCATGCGCTGGTAACCTCTCATCTAGATTTCTGCAATGCGCTCTACATGGGGCTACCCTCATGCTTGGTCCAGAAACTTCAGTTGGTACAAAATATGGCAGCCTAAATGGCTTGGGTCCAACTTATCTCTGGAACCGCCTCCTTCCATACAATCCTCCCCGCGCACTCCGGTCCTCTGGGAGGAATTTGCTTCAGCCACAAAAATCTAGGCTGTCTGCAACCTCCCAGAGGGCCTTTTCGGTAATCGCCCCCAAATTGTGGAATAACCTGCCGAACGAGATCCGTCAGATGACAAGCCTGAGTAGCTTTAAAAAAGCACTAAAGATGGATCTCTTTCGGCAGGCCTTTCCTAATTAGATCCTAGCCTCAGGAGCTCCTGGCCTCTTTTAGTCTGCTGGCCATTTATTGTATTTATTGTTTTTAAATGTGATTTTAGATTAGTTGCTTTTTAATTTATATTTGTTTAATATCTTTTTATGGGGGTGGGTGGTATTTAGGGATTTTTATCTGTATTGTATTTTAATTTCTGTAAGCCACCCCGATTGTTTTAACAGAGGGGGGTATAAATAAATTTTATTATTATTATTACTACCCCCTCTCAAAGTGGTGACAGGAAGGGATGTGATGTCCTTTCCTGTCACCATTTTGAGGACTGCAAAGAAAAACAGATATTTGGGCTTGCTATTGGGGAGTGCAGGCCATGGGAGGAGGTGTCTTGGGGTAAAATTGGCATCTGGCCTCCACACAGTTGACCCCCCCCCCCGAATAAAACCAAGAGCAGATTCACTGCACCCTTGACATGGAAGACACTGTCTGCCATTGAGAACATGGGGAAGGAAGACATTTTTGTATTTTATTGTTCTGCAGTGTTAAAAGAACTGCAGTGTTCTTTTAAATTGTAAGCTTGGCGGGGGGGGGGGGTTGGAAGCAGGATACAAATACTGTAGATGGAAGAAGGTGAGGAGGAGGCAGGAACAGTGGCAGAGGAATCATCATCGTTGTCGTCATCATGATGTTTTCATGCACTGAACCTGAATGGAGAGGGGTTCAGGACAGACAAAATGAAGTACTACATAGTTCACATGGAGCACAGCTAAACCATGGAATTTGATATCATTGAATGTAATGATGGTTGCTAATGTAGGTGGCTTTGAAAGAGGATTGGCTAAATTTGTGGGGGATAGGGCTATCAGTGATCACCAGTTGTGATGGCTACACATTACTTCCAGTATCAGGGACTGTATGCTTCCCATTGCAGGTTGTTGAAGAACAAAACAGTTGGGTGCTATTGCTCCCGTATCTTCCTTCTGGGCTTCCTGTGAGCATCTGATTGACTACAGGGGGAAACAGAATGCTGGACTACACAGCCCTTTGATTTTCTCCCATAGGGATCTTTTTATAGTATTAACAAATGTGACTGAATGCTCTGTTTTAAAAGTACCATTTAGTTTGACCCTAACCTTTATATGGCCAAGGGTACAGTTATCAGCCCTCTTAATAATTTATGAAACAACCTCAGGGACTAAAATTTGCTCACCTGAGGCTCCAATAGTGTACATTGTTCCCAAATAGAACACATCACTGTTTGAGTAAAGAAAGGGTGCTTCCATGGGAGAGCACTTTAGTGCAGCTGAATTACTGTTTTTCTGCAACCCACTGGAAATAGAAATAAAAAAAGGGTTTTACATTGTGCTAATATTTTGGTTTGTTATCAAACAGTGCCTTTCCCCACAGTCAAAAGCCTTCTAGTCACCATTAAGTTCAATTCAGTTCAGGTCTTTTCCAGTGCTGACTGAAGTCTTCCTGGTTTCCAGTAATCAGCCTGCAAAGAAGGAGTAACACAGAAGTAGACACAGGAGACCTGAAACACCTTAATGGCATTCTACCTGTCCACAATGCTATTCTGAAATTGCATTGTATCACCTTCAAAAGCACCACAAATAAGATCTGGTGAGGACACAAGATGATAATTAGAAAACATGATGTCACAAGGATTCTCTGTAAAAAGTGTGAAAACACAAGATGACAACTCTGGAACAAATAGCTTGTGTAGAAACATGTAATTCTAGGCAGAACCCCATAGAGGTATAGTTGTTCCTACACATACTGTCTTACCATTCTGTGGGGGCAGCAGAGGTTTAGAGCTGTGAGGTAGATTGATTTATTTTATAGCTATGGATGTACCTAAAGAATTATCTCTCTGTTTTGTCTTGTGTCAAAGATCATTCATCACAAAAGGAAAATCTATTGCTAGTTTCCTTTAAAAAGCTCAAGATGGCATACATAAATCCTTGGAGGGCAGAGGGTTCAGTATCACTCTTGCCTGGGTTTTAGATTTTATTCATTCATTCATTCATTCATTCATTTACATATTCATGTCATGTCCTTTAGTGTGGGGACTCAGCGTGGTGTTCAATATAAAAAATTTAAAACACTCTCAGATTAAAACCATAAATAATTTAAACAAGATAAAAATATATAAAACAAGACAAGAATAAAAAGAATTTTAAAATTACAACAATTTAAAACCATGTGCATGATGTACGTTTCCAAGTAAATTGGTTCCCAAGAAACCAACACTGGTGCCAGTCATACCCCCAAAGGGAGGACATTCTACAATCAGGGTGCCACAACTAAGAAGGCCCTCTTCCACGTCCTCCAAGATCACACTGCCCTGACTGATGGAACATGGGGAGGCCCCCTCCTGTAGACTTCAGTTCTTGGCTAGGTATACATAAGGAGAGGCATTCCTTCAAGGTTCAAGGTCCTAAGCCATTCGGGACTTTAAAATGTCATCACCCGCACCTTGAATTCAAATCAGAAGGAAATTGGTGATGGGCTATATGAACAGAGGCTCTGTCATTTCTTGTATGTCCAGGAGATATGGTTCCACTTCTTTAAATTCATAAAAGAATGCAGCATGCCATTTTCCCTGTCTTTTCTTTTTTGCACAGACCGGAAGGATTGTGTGTGAGAGAGACAGGGATAAGCCCTTTCATTAACCATGGATTCTAGGGATCAGCTCTCATCCCTGGCTCAGATTAGGTTCTGCTATTGCCAATAAACTCTAGGCTCCCAGCTGTTTACGTAAGGGTTGCCTCAGCTATCTCTGGTTATCGCCAATATCTACTGACTTGGTTTGAGAAGTCAAAAGACTTTTTTTGCTGACCGACCCAGGAAATAATAAGACCAGACACAAAGTATGGGTTGTAAATAGGCCACTTTATTTAAATCTATCCTATTTATTATTTTTCTAGTGCTGCTACAGGGGGATGGGAGCAGCTGGGGCAGGATGTCTATCTCTAGACTTTTCCCCCAGCTTACCCTGGGTGAAACATCTGAGCCCTGGAGAGAATCTAAAAGCTGGGTTGCTCACCAGCTGGCCCACATCTTGAAGGCCAACCTAAAAGTCCCTCCTCTAAGTTGCAGGACTTAAAGTGAGAGTTTATCCCTCAGGCCAGCCCCAATGGAAGTCTCTTTCGCCACCCCCTTAATCACAGGACCTAAAGAGGCAATTCCAGGGACCTCCCTTCACCAAACAGTGGTGCTGTAGGTGCTCACTGAACTACCACATCTCCCCTCCCTCCAGTCAATTGACTGCCTATTTATGATGCCACCTTTGCCAATCATCTATTGCTTCATACCACAGTATGGGGTAGGCAAAAAACCCTGTGAAAAATTCCTACCCACCCCCAATAAGAATCACATTGACTCTGCGGTGGGAGGGTGAGTCAAGCAAAAGTCAATGAGGAAGAGGTGGGGGGCAGCAAGGCCTTAAAGCACCTCTGGCCCCACCCCCATATGCTTGTAAGTTGCATGGGTGCTGTTATGTCATTTTAGCTAGCTTCCTTTTCCTGGTCCGCCAAGAAAATTCGCTTCCCCACCCACACTCCTTTGCTGGACTGGGCAAATAGTCTGCTTGAGCCTCCAGTAGGAATATCAGTAAGCAGGAAATCTCTCAGTACATGAGCGGCTCCTTCTCAGAAGAAGCATTTATCATGCAAAAACAGGGGTCAAAGTTCTCATCAAAAACTTTGAAAGTTACTTTTTGGACTATAGCTCCCAGAACCCCCAGTAAGCATGACCAGGGGCTGAGTCATTCTGTATTTAAGCACCATCAACAACAAATGAAAGAATCCAGCCAGAGACACAACTGACAAATGAGACACAACTGACAAATGGGTTTATTTGCATAGCTGGAACTGAGCCTCAGGCTACAAATCATGTTAAACACATTCAATTTCTCTTAGTCTTTTTTAAAAATCAAAAGCCATTTCCCAGGTTGCCTCTCTCCAACAGGAAACAGGTGTGGCTGAGGAGCGTTTTAATGGGTCCTCTGCAGCTAGTTTTCCACCTTCTAATTACTTCCTGCTGCTGGCTTGAAGCCCCATGCAGGTAAAGTGGATAAGGTATTCTCATCTTTTCACCCAAGGGTACTAAAGGCTGCTGAGAGAAGAGGTGACTTGGAGGTATAAAACCAGCAAGGAAGACAAATAAGATCTTTCCCTTTACACCTTGTTACGTGTGACCAAACGTGATTTACGTCATGTATACTGTGCGCCTGATAGCCAATAAATCCCAATCGATTCAGCAAAGCTGAAAATAGTTCATCCAAAGTCTAAGTGGGACCCAGGAGAACCCAGTCAATTCAACCAAGTTTGACATGACAAGTGAAAACAACAAAGCTGATTACCTTAATTGTCTGCAAGACCAAAGCAAACCACTCAATGAAATGCGTGTGGTGTATTTTCTACATGCATTTCTTTTTTCTATTGGTGTTTGTAGCATGAATATGGTTTAAACAGCTATGGCAACATCCTATGTAATCCTTAGAGTTGCAGTTTAGGAAGCACTATTTAGATTTCTCTTCAAGAGAGCTCTAATCCCTTATCAGACTACAAACCCCAAGATTGTTCCTCGACCTATGAAGCTGCTCTTTTTCATGTGGCTGCATTAACAGCTTTCTTTGGGGCTTTAAGGGTGAGTGAATTGGTAGTTGTCTCTAAAAGAGATTCTTCAGGGAGAGCTTTGTGTTACAGTAACCTCAAGTTATCAGAGGAGCAGGCAGTTTTGGTTATTAGGGCCTCTAAGACTGATCAAAGAGGTAAGGAGCCCTGTATTGTGGTGGGCACATGTGCGGAGAAGGCACTATGCCCTGTTTGCACTTTCTGTCTTTATGTTCAAACTAGCTGACATAGCATACCATACGCTGTTTTCTCAGAATTGTTGAGGGTGGCTTGCTCTGTTGCCCTGCCGCCGCCATGGCTGCCACCACTACCGCCACCTCTACCTATTGACTGCCTGCATCCTTTCACAGCAGCTGCAGCAGCAGCATTCTTCCAGAATCGTTGAGGGTGATTTGTTCTGTTGCCCTGCTGCTGCTACCACCACCACCAGTTGACTGCCTGAGTCTTGTTGCAGTGGCGGGCCGCCAGCAGTTGACTGCCTGGATCACATCACAGTGGCAGCAGTGGCATCCCACCACTGCCTCTAGTTGACTGCCTGGGTCCCGTCACAGCCCATGACTAGTGAGTGGCTGAAGGAATGAGAGGAGGGAGGGGCCCTTGTGAGGCTTGGGTATAGCTGCAGATTGAGTGGCAGGAGTGGTTTGTGAGGTGGAGAGGGGATTTGCATGTCGGTGGTGATTGGTTGGGTGTGTTTCCTAAGCATCCAATCAGCACACTGGCCTATTGTACATACCAAAGCCTTGTATTGATATGCATATATGTATGCATGCATGTATGTATGTTTTCACAGGCAGAGTCAGGGGGAATTATTTTGTCATGCTGATTTATCTCCTCTTACCAGGTACCAGTTTTAGGCTGTTTGTTCATAGGCTTGGCTTTGCCTGGGGCTGCAAGATTGGGACTGCCTCTACTGCCTTTGCTATGGGCATGGGCCCTTCATCTATACAATACATTGGATGTTGTAGGTCTGCAGCATTTATAAGATACGTTTGTCCTATAACATTTTGAGTGTTGTTAACTCTTCTTCTTTTCTGTTAATCTCCAGGTGCAGTTTGGTGAGACAACGGGTCTAGATTAGTGGCCATAGCATGGCCTGCTGGGTAGCACACCAGGCCTGAAGTTCACATTTTGGAGACCAACTGGGGTTGAGTACTATTGCCACTGTTGAGTGGCTGGAGAGGTGTGGCCTCTAGCAGACTGGTTTGTTGCTGCTTTTTGTTTGAGGAGCACACAGGGCCTCCTCCTGACATGTCGGTTATCCACCTAGGATAACCAACGACCTGGGATTTCTGAAGGGCCCTTTTTTACAAGCTCTTTTAGACATTAACTTTATTCAGAATAAATGGCCTGGGTGCTTGTTATGTGGTCGTCTGTCTTGCCCTGCCAAGTTTGGTGGTGTGAGGGTAGCCCCCATGCCTTGATTTGGCATGTAGATGGTAAATAGGGAGATTTGCAGTGGCTCAAGGGATTAGGGCACTTCCTCTCACATCCTGACATAGTTTTCTGATGGCTGGAGCTCTAAAGGGCAGATGGTGTTCATCTGTCTGAAGCAGGTACAGTTTTCCCTGTGGGATTTGCAAGAGGGAGAGAGTGCTGTGTTGGTGCCTTGGTGGGAGAAAGGCACTAAGCAGGTGCTTGTCCCTTGTCTGTGACAGGTAACAGGGAAGAGTGTTACAGTCTGGTGTACACCTTGGCACCCTTTTGGTGAAGGATTGGGCTCTGGAACTGCCTCCACACATTCTTCAACCTAGGAAGTGGGGAAGGAGTCAGCCCTTGGGATTGATTGGGGGGTGGGTTGCTCTCTCTTATAAAGTCTTGTGGCTTGAGGAGAGAGCAACCTGGGGCTTGCCTTCCAGAATACAACTGACCAGGGAGCAACCCCATAGCATGGGACTGTCCTCAGGGGTCAGATGTTTCACCCAAGAGAAGGCTAAGGAGGTAGTCACTAAGTTGGCACCTGGTCTCAGCTGGACCCATATCAGGTTGCTCCCCCTTTTTTGCTCATTTGCAGATTATTGCCATTAAATAGGTTTAGATTAAATATAGTGACCCTTTGAATCATCTGTGTCTGGTCTTATTATTTTGAGATTGGTCATCAATTTAGTAACCATTATGGAAATCCCACATTGAAACACCACCCTAAGATGTTTCTTTGCCCCAAACATTGGGAAACACAAATCCCTTCACAGGCTCTTCACAGGGTACTGCTGCCACCAGGATCTATACTAAGGGCATTTTCACACTACACAGTTACTTTAGTTTAAGGAGGGATGTTTAGAATTCTTATCCAGAGAGCTCTAGTGACTTACCAAAGACCCCAGGATTCTATAGGATGTTGCCATGGCAGCTAAAGTAGAATATAACATTATAATTGTGTAGTGTGAAAAGACCCTACTCTCACTTTTACCAGTTTATAAGCCCTAATGCTTTAGGCTATACTTCATTGTAATCTCTATTGGTACTGACCGTGCAGTTGGGGTATTTATAATTAACAACAAAAAATAATTAATTAACTAATTACTTACATCACATCATTTGAAATAGTACCTTCCCTTCTCATACTGTCAGCCAATCTCCATCCATATGCAAATACACTTTGCACCAGATATTCCACAACAAACATTCCACCAGTATGACATGCTTTTAAATGTAACATGGCGCTGCTATCTAGATATGGCCCCTGCAAGTTTGATTGATCAGAATTTCCCCTACTTTTGTATATCCTCATTGAGCCCATACAAATAAAGAAACACACAATGTGTGTTTATAAATATGTGTTACTGATCATTAAGTAAAATATTTGGAGCTTTTGGAATGAATAGAAAGATAAATTAGACATAGGGTTTCCATGGTTTTTTTCTGGGCTGTGAGGCCGTGTTCTGGAAGAGTTTGTTTCTGACATTTCTCCTGCATCTGTGGCTGGCATCTTTATGTCAGAAATAAACTCCTCTAGGACACGGCCTCACAGCCCGGAAAAAAACACGGAAAACCTATGGATGCCGGCTGTGAAAGCCTTTGACTTCACATAAATTAGAGAGCTCTGTTTTGCCTAAAGAATGATAATGGCTTTGCTCTCCATACCTACTATATATCTGGATTTCATAGACATTGTACACCACAACACACATTTAGCAATAGTTTGGTTACCTTGGCTTAGGTGCTGTGCTTCTCCTCTTGCATATTGTCATAACATATGATCTGGTTATATCCAGTAGTAGTTTTCTTTGTGGAAAAGGTCATCAATCAAATTAATTTTGTTTGTAGCAACATCTGACTTTTATGAGTTTACATATACTCTTGAACTTATTTACTCATGTCTTAGACCTTAGCTTTTGGCAAACAGAATTGGATTCTCCATGCCCTTTCTTTGGCTAAAAGATTTATACTACAGCATTGGAAAAACAAATGTCCAACCACTATGACTGAATTGACAGAGGATCTCTCCTTATAACCCTGTCAGTATTTGAAACATATCAGTTCCACATAGACACCGTTTCAACATTTGGTCAGTTTTTCTAGAAGTTTATGTATGTATGGTTTCTGCTTGTTATATTTCCTTTATTTTCTGCTGGTTTATTCTTTTTAATTAATTATTTTTGATACCCTCTTTGGTTGTGTTTACTCATATGACAAAGACATTGTTTAGGTATGCATTTGCTATATGAGTGTGAGCTCATATTTCATTTGCAATATCCATCTCTTTCTATTATATTGCTGCAGTTTTGTAATTTGATTATATTTTGTCAGTGGTTTTAACTGTGATTAGCTGTTCTGATTGTGTAAGCACCAGAAGGGTGGGATACAGGTGTTTTTTTTTTTTTTTTTAAAAACACAATTAAATAAATCACACGCTCTATAGACACCTATGTCGCCTAGCAACAGCTGTCTATTAACAGTGGTGGAATGAGGCTGCATAGGAAAACAGACCAAAATGAAATATATACTCACCCCAAGAAACCTTTGGATGCTGAATTAGCACTTTGGAAAATGGTCCACATTTGCTCAGACCAGTTCAGAGCTAGTCTTTTTCACATGGACCCAAGGCTTCCCTTTGAATATACCTGGAAACATGAAGTGACTATAGCATCCCCACACATACACATTTGCCAGATCTCAATTAAATTTACAGTTAACACAGCTCCTGATGACTGGATTATGCCTACTTACATTTTAAAAAAGGTAACCATAAATAACCTTTTAATTTCTTGGTAGAACTAGATGAAAAAAAATGATAGTTTAGCATAAGGATCAATCCCGCCAAGTTTCACATGAAAAGATGCAGGGAGCTTTAGTGAAAATCAGTCTTGTCAGTATAGAGGTTTCCAAAAAGGATGCCAGTATCTTGCTGGGTTCTTTGTGGTTGATTGTCTGGGAATGATGTGGAGGTTTTCCTAAGTAATAAACCTGTAAAGTGCCGGCAGTAAAGGTATAGTCATTTATGTGGAAGGAGGGTCCTAAAAAAATTCGGAGTGAGGAGAGAGAATTTCCCTTCCTTTCTTCCACATTTTCCCCCCAGTTTGTATGAGAATGGCATACATCATGATGATATCCAGAGGAAAGAAACATGCCAAGAAAGTACAGGTGCAGTGGCTCAAGAGTGATGATGTCTGAAAACCAGTTTAAAACTTTAAGAGACCGGGTGTGAATTGTGTGTCCTGAACTGTACACGTGGTCTTTGTACTCCCATGGACTCCCCAAAACCTGAGGAGTAAACAACTTCTGAAAATGGTATTTTGGGCAAAAGTGGTATAGGAGGTGTGGTTTACCTGTTAGAAATAGTCCCTATGCCCTTTCCCCACAAAACAGCCACAGTCCAAGAAAAAAGAATGACTAGAGTTGGAAGAGATTACAAGTCCAACCTCCTGCCATGCAGGAACACACAATCAAAGCACACCTAACAGATGGCCATCCAGCCTCTGTTTAAAAACCTGCAAAGAAGGAAACTCCACCACACTACAGGTCAGCGCATTCCACTGCCAAACAGCTCTTATCATCAAGACATTCTTCCTAATGTTTAGATGGAATCTCTTTTCCTGTAGTTTGAACCCATAGTTCCATGTTCTAGTCTCTAGAGCCACAGAAAACAAGCTTGCTCTATCCTCTATATAACATCCCTTCAACTATTTAAACATGGCCATCATGTCCCTTCTTAAACTTCTTTTCTCCAGGCTAAACATACCCAGCTTCCTAAGCTGCTCCTCATAGGGCATGGTTTCCAGACCTTTTACCATTTTGGTTGCCCTGCTCTGGACACACTCCAGCTTGTCAACATCCTTCTTGAATTGTGGTGCTCAGAACTGGACACAGTATTCCAGGTGAGTTCTGATGAAAGCAGACCAGTGTGACACTATTATTTCGATCTAGACACTATACTCCTATTGATGCAGCCTAGAATCACATTAGCTTTTCTGGCTGCCGCATCACACTGCTGATTCATGTTCAGCTTGTGGTCCACTAAGCCTCCAAGATCCAGTTTGCATGCACTGCTATCAAGCTAAGTGTTCCCCATCCTATATCTGTGCATTTCATTTTTTCAGCTCTCACAGTCTGCTTCTGAATCATAGGGCCTGGACCCTCTTTTCTAGTCCTTAGGGTAGAGGGGAGGAATCTCAGGGTGAGAGCTCTGCTATAAAAGATAGATATACATTTTGAGCTGAATCCTGTGGCTAGCCCCAGTTTGAGCAGATCCATCAATACAATATACATCTGTGTTGACACACCATGTGTTAGCAACAATTTATTAAATGGGTCTACTCTAGCTGGAACTAACCAATAGGATTCAGACTATGATCCATATATTGAGCCCTCCACTGCTACTGTAGAATGTTTTTTTTTAATTAATATATTATTATTATAGATTTTCCTTGGTTTTTTTCCAGGCTGTGAGGCCTAACACAGCCTCACAGCCTGGAAAAAACCCAAGGAAAATCTATGGATGCTGGCCATGAAAGCCTTCGACTTCACATATTATTATTATATTTGTTTATATCCTGTTTGGGACTCAAGGCAGATTACAACAGTTAAAAACAAACTTGGGGGTGGTTTACACGGGCAAATATTCCCCTAAATATACCGCTAAGATAGCTCATAGTTCCCACGGATCACAGCACAGAATCGCCTCATTCAGAAGGGGGGAAGGTAAAACACCCAAATATAGCGTGGCAGGGCATGTCGCTATTTTTGTCAGTATATTTGCAATGTACTGTAGTGCTTTATTTGCAGTGTAAACTAGCATTCCGCTAAGGGTTAAAGCAGAGCTGCATTGTGATTGGTTGATGATGCAGGGGTGGGCTCAAAAGAGGGGCAGGGAGGAAGGAAAGATTGTCCCGTTTAGAGGAAACTGCAAAAATCCTGTCTGCTATTTTGCAAGCCAGTTTTCAAACAAAAAGGATTCCCAGCTATTTTCATTCAGGGAGCATTCCTTCTCACTTTCTCTGCTGTTTCAAAAGTATGTAAAACTTTTTTCCTGTGCATGGGGGAGGGAGAGAAACGATTTCACGAAGGGCTGTAGCAAGCTGAACTGCTCTTTCCCCCCCCCTCTCTCTCTGGCTTTCCTGTATTTGGAAGGAAATGCTGTTGCAAGCAAGGAATAAAACTTTCTAAGCTGTTCAGCACGGAGTTGGGGCCAGGGCAGGCATTCCTATGGCATTCCTTTCCCTCTCCAATGCTTGGCCATGCCCCCACCACATTTGGCTGTGGGAACGCCACAAAATATAGCTGTGTAAACAATTACCGTATAAACTACCCACCACTGATGCGTGAAAGCACTACAGCGCAACTTAACGCAATAAAACCTGCCGTGTAAACCAGCCCATAGATAAGCATCCAGAGTATGCCAAATTTAAAAAGTAATTAAACTATCAAAATATTAAAATCAATTAAAAACATAAACCATAAAAAATTAATCCAGCACATTATACAGAGCCTGTTTCCTCATGAAAAATCAATTCTCAAAAGCTTGCCAGAACAAAAAGGTCTTCATCTCCCCGTGGAAAGATAATCAGAAGGAGCCAGTCTAAGCTCTCTGGGAAGGGAGTTCCAGAACTAGGAGGAGGCACAGAGAAGCCTGCAAAACTCTGTTTGGTTGGACTACATTTCCCATGCATCCTTAAAAGCAATATTTGCAAAAGTGTTAAAAACAGAGCTGAGAAAAATCCATTTCCAACTGGAGAACTCCCTTCTAATTTGTCTTATTACTTGAGTTACATGTTCTGAGCAGCTTCATGTATCACTTTTAATAATATCACCAGGACTCGCCTCTGGTGACATTACCAAGGGATAATCTCTTGAGATGCTTCTGACCCAGCACCCTTATACAGAAGTAACAGCAATGTCACTTCTAGGGGCCGGTTCCACGACAGGAAAAAGTTCGCAAGATTCCGGATTACCGTTCTTTCGAATGAGAAGAGTATAAATCACACGACTCCCCAGCATTTCGAAAGATGAGGAATTCTGCTTTCCATATAGTACACACAGGCAAAGGTGGGGGGGGATCGCCTCCAGATGATTAAAGCCAGTCAGGAGGCGGGGAGGGAGCAAGGAGGGGGTCATGGAGACCATAAATAATGAGAGGGTTAGGAAAAAGTACAAACAAACAAAGGATCAAAAAAGCGATCTGTCAACCCCCCTTCCCCAGCCCCGAAAGGTTTCTATAAAGAAAGGAGTGAATGAAAAGACGAACAAGCAAAAGCATGCTGGAGCGGTCTGCTTTCCTTCCCTTCATGCACACACACACACACACCACACAGAAGCTTGCCTCATTCCTGATTGTTTGAATTCTTGAATGCAGGCAAGTGAATGGAAGGACAAACAAACAAAAGGACGAACATGCGATAGTCTTTTTCTCCCTCATACACGAATGCACGCACACACACACTCTCACAGCAACGAAGCACAGGCTACTCCTCCCGATCATTTTCCAAACCCCAAAAGCCTTCCTTTGAAACAGTCAGGAAGGGCTCAGAGCAAATTTTCCAAAGTGGGTTGCAAGCAGAAGGAGGGTTAATTTTTTTCTCTTCAACCCCTCTATTTGGCTACAGCAGAAAGGTCACTCCAACCAATCAGGATTCAGCTCTGCTCACAGTAATTCGAAAAGGTAAACAATCGTTAGTTCCCATGACAAATTATGCGCTTTTTTGCGAACTTAATCAAAAAAGTGCGGAAAACTAGCGAAAGCTGATACTGCGGGACTTATGGGTTTTTTGCACCCCCTCCTTCTGAAAAGGGCGCTGTTGCTTCGAAATGCATGGGAACTATCAGGCTTCTTATCGCATTGTTTGAGGATTTATTTTGCCGTGGAAACACCCCCTAGTTTCATTTTTGGGTGATGGCACAGCCTGTGCTAGATCAGGAGGAGCCAAGCATGGCAATTTTACCCTTTGCACAAACCCATCCCTCCATTAAGGGCTTGAAAGGGTTGTTCTCAACCTTAAATGATGAAGTATAATGCTTAGCATACATCTACATTTTATATTCAAGATTTCTTCTTTCTACAAACAGAACTGAATATATAGACCCCAGGCACTTATTGTATAAGGTGGATCAGAAGCAGGTGACTTGTGATCTCATGTAGTTGGTGTTGGAAGTGAAGAAGCATCATGGAAGTGAAGAAAAATGCTTGTTTACAGCTCTGTTTACTTCCTGCTTGCATGCAGAGGTCACTTCCCTCCTCTTTGCTTTAAGAAGTTTTAGTGTTTTACAACCCTTTGTCTCAGAAGCAAGAAGCTAGCAACCATCATGCATGCATGAGAGTCAGCCTTAGGGACTTTTTTTTACCCAAAGTCAGATAACTATCTCCTATCTATTTTTCTTATCTAAGATGTATTCTCTGCCATAATAAACATAAGTTCTACTGTATAACTTTACTGGAGCATCTTGCATGTTTTTTGTCCTGTTTTGTACCAGAAGCTCATGTTGCACTGGGGCTCTGCTGTAATTTGTTCAATATAAATAACAAAATATCCTACAGTTTGATGGCAGGTCAGTAATCCTACACTATTGACTGTGCTGAGCAGGGCTGATGGGAGTTGCAATCAAATAACATCTGGAGGGCCTCACACTGCCCACATCTGATTTAGACAGATATGCCATACAATAGTTTTCATGGAATATTGCTCCTTCCTACCTAAAAATGAAGAATAAAACCAGCACTCCATCTATCAAATGCTTCTATTTATTTTCACATGACAACAGTGAGATTTTCATTCTCTGTTTTGGAAACAGATCAGGGGTTCTGGAGAATTCAGGCAGGAATAAGGAAAAGAAGGCCTTGTATTTATTTATATTTAGAGTATGTGATTTTTCTTTTTTTTTGTATTATGGGGGGAAAAACACCTCAGAGAAATGTAAGAACTTATTGCTAAAGGCATGTTCCTTTTCCCAAGTGATGTGGGGAAAAATGTAGGTATACCTTATTTAACAAAGTTGATATGTTCTTATGCATTACTTCTTTAACAGAAAATTTAGTACCAGAGGCAGAGATAACATGGGAAGAACAGGAAATAACACCATTCTTACACCACACCATTGCCATGACTGTAAAGGCCCCCTAAATCTACCTTCCAGCCAGCAGCCTCACCAAGTGGTGCAGGTCTGTTCAGCTCATGATTGGGGCACAACAGGATGATGCTTCCAGTCCCCTCCTTTCACTTTGCAATTGGAACATTTAACATTGCAATTAAAACAGTACAAAATGCTCTTGAAAGCCCTTTCATTACAAACCATCAGTTCTTAAAAGCCTGTTGGTTTTTGAAATGATTATTATTGTAGGTTATTTTCCAGTCCAAAGCTCCATGTTTCTTGGTAGGTCAAAACACCAAGGATGATTTCCAGGTTGAGAAATTACTTGTGGGACCTGTTACCTATCAATGGTGTGTCCTCTCCATTTTCTAATCATTCCTCTCTTTCCCTCAGTAAAGGCTTCTTTTCCTTGAGGAAGGCAAGAAGAGCCTAGCAGAGATGTCCATCCATGCTGCTGTACTTTTTGAGCTTACTTACCAAACACCTGTCACTAATGGTGTAGCGATAACTCTCAAGTACAGATATTTGTCATTGTAATCCCCATAGCATGCCTCAAAATGTAAAAATTCAGGCAGTTCTTATGAACAATGTCAGGCAGCTCTTCTGAACAAACAGTTCTAGCAGTTTCTCATCTATAACAGGAGGAGTTCTTTTGCAAATCTAATGGATCTTAGTTGTGGTGACAGGTGGCTCATATTAGAGGGGTAGTGAACCCACTCTAGGCTGTAGTCCATACTTTAAAGGAGATATCCAAGGTAATGAACACTACCCCAAAATAGACTCCTCATTGGTAGATCAGTGGATCCTCTCCATGTTTTAGGGTAAACTTCAACAGAGTTATCCAAGGTACTGAACATTACCCCCAAACAAATTCAGTACTTTGGATAACTCTGTGGAAGTTCAGACTAAAATCCAGAGAAGATCAACTGACCTATCAATGAGGAAACTGCCAGCTACAAGTCATCTTAATAGTCCTTTCAAGATCAAGCTACATCAAAATATTTGCATTCACAGTATGGTAACCCACATTTAATTGCTGGGAAAAGCCTTTTTCTCTTCCAATTGTGACAGGGATTGCAGTTAAACTCAAAAGGAACAGGATACTTGGGGAAGGGAGTGATGTCATCACCCCTGCTAATCCAAATGTCTGAGAAATCTGGCCCTACAAGCCCTACTTCCACTACATCAGAGGTGGGCAACTGCACACAGACCTGGGACCAAACCTTCCAGTCCATTTCTATCCCAAATACCCCAGTTCCCCTCCTTTTGCCCTCCAAATGGCAACTGGAAGTGATGTCACCTCACTTCTGTCACCATTTTGGAAGAGAACATGAGGGAGCAAAACAGAAGCATTTGAGTAGGGCAGGTGGTTTGAGGATTGCAGATCAGTACACATTTGGGTGATTATTAGTGTGATTTGGGGGCAAAAATCACCCAAACTCACACCATACCCCCATAAAAACCTCAGAGTGTTCAAATGGCTTGGGGAGACTGGCAAGAGACTTCAGGGATTGGAAATAGGGGGTTCAGGGGCCATATGTGGCCCTTGGGCCACACTTTCCCAATCCCTGTATTACACCATCGCTGACTCCCCAAGACTGTGTTTGAGAGAAATTACTTGTAAGATGGTTTTGAGAGAGAGTCCATGCACCACTACATGTCAGGCTTTGCCAGTGATGTGGCCCAATATGGAATGGGGCAGCATGGCATGCCCTGCCCCAGTTTCAGTCTCCAGCCAGTCTCTAAAAGTTGCCCTTGTGTGAGAAAAGCTGTGGGTTTGTTCTCGTAAAATTTCACGTTCTGTTGCTGTAGCGAGAAACAGTGAACAGTTTTTTTCTTTCTTGTTGATTAAATCCACATATCATTTTTACTGTTCTCTATACAGCAGGAAATGTGCAGTTGCAGTGGGACAGGCTTTTGTACAAATGGTTCTTTACATTCAAAAACTCTTCAGGGGCAGTTGAGCTTACAATAGTACATGTTTCCTTCTTTGGGAAGAATTTAGCCATACTTTGGCCTTCTGCAACTTTGATGACTTTATGTAACAAAACTCCCAATGGTCTTAGATATGTAGCTTTTCAGAGAATCTAATTTGCCCCAGACTTTGTCCTGCCTATTTCATTTCTTTTCTATCAGTAAATACATAGTCCTTAGACAGCAATTTAGATTGTCACAAGTATCTCATTTTAACTTCTTGGGGCTGGGGTGGGTGCTTGTGAGATCTGTTATGTAATTTTCTATCTCAGCATTGACAATGAAATGAATACTTGGAAACGTTGGACTCAACAAGTCTTTGTCTTACAGGCTCTCTTTCTTTTTTTCCCCTTTCTGTGACAACCATTGTTAATGTGCTGTTGATGCTTCCTAGTGTATTATTATTGTTCAAGATCTAAACAATGTTTTAAAGGGGTTTGTGTTTTCTGATTTTGAAGAAGGCTTTATTCCTTTTTCACTTCATAATTCATTTCTCTATCTTATAGAGGCAATAGTGGGACTACATACCTCTAAGGACTTTATCAGACAAGCCCCTTAAAGCATTCTTCTGTTGGCATAAAGAATCCATTTTTGTGCCAGCAAAGGAACGCCCCCTCCACTGCACTTACCTTGCTTTCCTGGCAAAGGCTTCCCCAGCAATGAAAGAGGATGTGAATGGAGCGCTATTCACTTCCTCCTTTGAAATCCTGCAGATTATCACAAGGCTTCATCGTGTGAGAAATTCAAAAAACAAAACAAAAACAAAAAGAACACACAAAAAGTGACACAAAGCACAAAAACACACTTTAAAACTTACAAGTAACCCAGGGAGGGTCATAAAAAGTGTGTCACTTACCTGGCTGTCATGATCTCACCTGGAAGTTTTCACGCTGGACTGCCCATTCTTGATGCATTGACCATGAGTACAATGGTGCAAGGTTTCACACGCTGCCAATGCCGGCACAAAAGCGCCACAAGGGATCAATTGATGGCTTCAGCCGTCAGTTAAAAAGTACGGGTTTTGGTGGGACCATAAATGTGAAAGGGGGACGTTGTGTGGTACATGCGCCCTTTCACATGTATGTGGCATCATTATGATGCCATATTTTATGCATCTGATAAAGTCCTAACTGTCCTGATCTGGCAGTGACAGTATCAATTAATCCTCTGCCATCCCACTTTTTCAGCCGCTTTTGAAATGTCCCAGTTTCTCTGTCCTCTCTCCACCTGTTTGTAGTATGTGGGGAAATAATTATTGTAATGTAATACAATCTTGTGTACTCCATTCACATGCTAAGATAAGTCTAGGAATTTACCCTGCATGCTTCTGTTCTCCCAACTTCCCTTTCTCTTATTTCACTAGGCAATTCCAGACAACTGGAGCAATGGGTCATTCATTCACATTTAAATGTTATGACCCTTTGTGTAAGTCTCTTTTAAGTTAGAGCCTCCATTCGGCTGAAGCCATGCCATGATGTTCTTGTTGCTGTGATTATTATTTCAGTTGTTTTTCCAAGTCACCATGCAGCCTCCACCACTAAAGGCTGGGTAAGTCTCATTCTACCCTAAATACTCTTAGTTAGTTAGGAACCCTTTTTAAAGTTTGTTTTAGTATGTAGATTAAGATTGATATACCTTCAGTAAACTTTTGATATGCATTTTTAAACTGACTCCTTTGTTTTTTAATGAGTCTAATTCATTGGGTGATCAGACGTCAGAACACACTTTTAAATGTTAATTGAGCTGTCTTAGCATTCCTAATGCCACTCTGTCATGAATTTGAAAGAAAATATTGCTTTTACTTTTTAAAGAAGATATTTTTATTTCTTTTTAAAAGGGCTAGATCCCTGGAATTTTTAATACATTTTTATTTTTAGACTCATACCTCCTACACTTCTCCATTTGTCTTCAGCTTGCTTCAGTTGCTGCAAACTGAGTTCAAATTCCAGAAATAGTTTGCACTCAGTTAACTCTGCAAAGAGGAGAGGAGGGGGTGTAAACTTGCCCTTCCTAGTAGGCTCAGGGAAAAGCAAACTGTGGCAGCCTTTCCTAGGTTGTGTGTTCTTCATCATTATGGTCTGACTATACCCTGATTTTGCTTGGCCACATTTCCCCAATTTTCATCTGTGAAATGTTAGAGGGTACAAAGTCACCCCAAAAGAGGAAATACATTATTAAAAAAAAGACAAAAGAAAAAAATGCCTGCAATTTCAATGTGATAATTTACAGGTATAGAGCAAAACTTGGACATATTAGTTGAGATTCTACGTGGATCCAGCAGAACCTAAAGCTCTGCCAGGTGGATCTCTGTTCTTTCTCTCTCTCACCATATGTGAAACGCATCTCCTTCCTACCCCTCTATGGCCAATTAGTGGCCAGGGAAGGGCAGGGGGCAGCCAGGCAGCAGTTGACTATGTCCCTGAAGCTGGATGCATGAGCATGATATCATCTTCATGGAGCTTTTGGAGGTCTATGAGGACATCTGCTTTCCATCTGTCCATCTGTAGGGGCAGTTGGACATTGCCTTGCAAAACATCCCCATTCCCCAGATATTATTTGTCAGGAGTGTGCCCATGCACTAAGAAGGTTGATAGCACAAGCAGGGAGTCATTATGCTTAGAAGTGCTGAATACCACTTTCTACAGTGACTAAGTGTAATTTGTAATTATACCTACATACTGCCGTATTCATGGGCTCTGGATTCACAGATTTAACCAACTGTGGACTGAAAATGCAGAAATAGTAAAACAAACAAAAAAACAAACAAACAACCCCAAGATCTAGTGCAACCTGGCTGAGAAGTGTCTCAGGGCAGCAGCAGAGGCGGCAGCAAGGTCCAGCCACCAGGCATGAATTCTTCAGGCTTGCGAAGCAGGGGCTTGCAGGTGGTCTGGAGGCTGAGGAGAGAGATGTAAATGCAAGGCCACAGAGAGACACAAGTCCCTATTAATAATATGGCATAGGGTAGCAGTGGCAAGCCCCAGCCACCAGGCAAACATTCTTCATGCTCCCCCACTTCCAGGGAGTATGCCAACCACCTTCTTCCATCTTTGGAATGAATGAGCAGAGGCTCCACAGCCACCGCCTCAAAGGTGCTTCTGCTTGTTCATTCCAAAGGCAAAAGTGGCTGGCTGGTGGACTCCCCAGAAATAGGGAAGCCCAAAGAATGTGCATTGGCAGCCAGGGCTTGCTGCCACTTTTGCCATTGTCCTCCCCCATATTATTAATAGGGGCTCAATCATCTGCATTTTTCGCTATTCATATGGGATCCTGGAACCAAACCCCGTGGATACTAAGGCCCCATCAACAACAGGATTCTGACCATTATTTTCAAACTACTATGCCAGGAATCTACATACAGCATTAACGTTTGTGTTCAGGTGATTTGTATGTCTGCTTCTCCAGGTGGTAATTGTTGATTGGCAACTTAATGCCCTCTGTTCTAAATTCTTATGCTTATCTATATTTAAACCTGATCTTAACTATACAACCCTTAAAATAAATGACACCATGAAATGGAGGAATGTCCAATGGCAACCCTTAAAATAGAGGATTTTTCTCTGTAAATAGATGCACAATTACCCTGAGATGTAGCAAATGATACAGAAGGGAAGAAAAATAATTTTCATGTCTATAAGAGTTGATGGAGGCGACAGCACAGTTGTTGTGGTGCTTTGGGGTGGCAGCTTTGAGAAGGGCCTCCTCTGGAACCTTCGTAGACTGGATTCTTAGTTCAGCCTAGAGACCAGAAATTCCTGTCCCACAGTGGAACAAGGGTTAAGAAGCTGCTCTTTCTCACCCCATTCCAGTCTGCTAGCTCATATTTCAGTCTCAATGGCTATATTATTTTGAGAAATAAAGACACACACATCCTGGGTATAACAGAACTGGAAAAAATATAGTTCCACCAGCAATCAGGAGGATTCAGTACCATACATTTTTCTGACATTAAATCAAGAGTATGCACTGCTCCTTTGTCTATAGCTGACAGATCTAGGCCTCATGTTTTGGCTTTCTGGAATACTCACATCAGATAATATCTTAAAACCTCCAGAGGGCTGAAACAGAGGAATGGTAGAAGTGAGAAGATACTATTTTTAGGATGCAGTATGAAAATATTCCCAGGTATGCTGCATACAGATTAAGGCAGGCATTTAAAATCAGTGGTTTCTCTCTTCTCACACGTTCTCCCCCTCCCCTTGTTCTCTGTCAGATTGAATTTTAATTCCTTGAGAAAATTTATTTCTCTCTTGAGCTCACTGAATCATGAACTAAAAAAAAAAAAAGCATTGTAGAAAAATCATAGCAAATCCAACTTCTGACCAAGGATATTATCAGACGTGGAAAAAAACACATCAAAAGATCACGAGAACAGGAAAGGGCAACATTATCAGCTGATGTCATCCTCCAGCATCCTGGGGCGGAGTGCAGCTGTGAGTAAGGCGTCCCTTTTTTATTGGCAGCTTGTCCCAGTCAATGCAAAAGGGAAGTCTTGTCTGCGGCAGCACTATGCCCCCAGAATGGCTGAAGAACATGGGTGTCTGGTAAGGCTGCCATTTCTGTTCTTGTAGCAATCTTCTGACACAGTTGGGGACACAATTTTTGGGCATGTCCCCCCGCATCTGATAATTTCCGAGGTATCACTTTGCCAGCAAGAACCAGCACTTAAGATTTCAGGGAGAAAGTGAAACAACAAACCCACAATAGTACATGAAATGTTTTGTTCCTGTGTTTTACTGTGTGTGTGCGTGCACGTGCCTTCAAGTCATCTGTTGATTTATGGCAACCCCATGAATTTTTCATAGGGTTTTCTTAGAGCAAGGAATACTCAAAGGTGGTTTTGCCCAGTCCTTCCTCTGAAATATAGTCTACAGCACCTGGTATTCACTTGCAGTCTTTTGTCCAAGTACTAACCAGGGCTGACCTTCCTTAGCTTCCGAGATCAGACAAGATCTGGTGCTGTTATGGTATTTAGGCCCCCACAATAGAACATACCCTTTGTGAAATGCTATTCTGTCCCTGTGTATAGAATCGCTAAGTGTTAGCTGTTCCCTTTCACCCCACACTCCACAGACATTGGCTAATCTTCTGTGACTTCACTGAACCTTCATCTCTATAGAGTAAGAGGAAATTGCTATATGGTTGCTGATCACAAAGGCACTAATGGTTCCTTAAAGAAATGGATAGCATGATGTTCCTCTATAAAGGTGCCCTTCCTGGTAGTGAGCCAACTTGTAAATTTTATAATATAGGCAAGTGACAAGGCTTAAACCTGCTAACCACAATTATCCCAAGAGTTTGTAGAAGAAAAGGGCACTTGAAGTTTCTCTCTCAGCTAAAAAGGTTTCAGAAGGCCACCAAAAACAATTGTTTTCTTTGCCTTTTGATGCCTCTGAAACCTGTGTCAGCAAAGCAGTACAAGACAAAAAGGCAGAAATTTAATTTGCTCATTAGACAACCCTTAACTGAGAAAGCACCACCATCATCATCTGAAGTCAGTTCTGCACTATCCTAGGATAAGAGCTATAGCTCCATGGTGAAATGCTAGATTTGCATACCGAAGGTGGCACAGCTTTAATCACTGGAGTTCACAAGAAAGGATGGGAAAGTCTCTTGTCTGGAAGCCTTGCATGCTGCAGCCAATTGTTGTAAACAGACCAAACTAAAGCAGCTAGATAAACCAGTAGTGTGATTTGGAATAAAGTGGTTTCTCCCATAGTAAAGTCTTTTCAACAGACTCCTTTAAATGGTTTGTGGGTTGTTGTTGTTGTTGTTGTTTTCAAAAGGCAAGAAACTTTATTTATTTTATTTTTATTTTATTTATTTTATTTATTTATACCCCACTCTTCAGCCACAAGGCTATCAGAGTGGCTTACAAATTATTTTAAGCAATAGCAATTTACACATCTATACTGCATTAAGCAGTTTCCAGTGTGTGTTAGCTAATTGCCCCCACAAGCCGGGTACTCATTTTACCGACCTACAAAAGGATGGAAGGCTGAGTGACCTTTATCCCTTTATCTTGCTGCTTGGGACAAAGGCTGTTTATTGCTAGAAACAATTGATGCTGTTGTCCAGGTTGGCAGAGGAAGCTCTCTTTTTTAACTCACTCTGATACAATGTCAGATTGTATGCAAAATGCATTTCATTTTTCCCACTTTCCATGTCACATTACACTGAGAAGCCTAAACTCTGCAGCAGGGATTAGAATCATCCAGACCTCCAGATGTTGTTGGATTGCAGTTTCCATCATCTCTAGCCATCTACTAAGGATGCTGGGAGTTGCAGTTCAACAACATCTGGGTGTTCACACAACTCCTATCTTTGCACTATACAGTTAGGATGTTGCAAATATCTTTACACTTCCTGCCCTTTTGGGGATGTGGGAGGTTCCATTTTCCCCTTTGTATTTTTCCCCAGAGACTTCCTCATTCTCTTTGCTGCAAGGGCAATTTTTGGGGCTACTAGGTCCAACACCCCAAATAAATGAAAATATATTCTAGCTGGATTTGACTGAAATCCAATGTCTTTGTCCCAGACTACATATTTTGTAGAAGATCCATGGATTTCCTCTTCATTCTCTTTTTTTTCTTTTTTTTTCTTTTTTTGCCAAACTTGGATTAGTTATCTTTTTGATTACCACTTCCAGAATCCCCAACCCCGTGTAGCCAGTAGCCATATCATAAAATTCATCTAATGGGGGTCACTTGGTCACAGCAGCTTTGGTAGAGAGAGGGCTGTCTAATACTCACCTGTAATTTTTCCCTGATCAAAATTCCCCTTCACTATTTTCTGCTCACTCTGCAAAAAAAATATACTTCAACTCCTCATACACATACAGACTGCCCTAACAGTGAATAGGGGAATGGGGTGGGTTGGGTTGAAAAAAAAAACCATGGAAAAGGTTGGACACCCTTCCACCAAAGCCTCTTCTGCAGTTCAATTTTCAACCCCCTCTCTCCTGCCTTGGCTGCACTCATTTCATTAAAAACAAAAATCTCCAGCAATCCAGTTCCAGATATACCACAGAAAGTGTAGCTTGGCGTGTCTTAGCTGGATTGTCATTTGACGTAACTATTCTGTTATTGTAGGGCTATTTTTGTACGACAATTGTATGCACTGCATTCTCTCTTCTCAGTTCTAAAGTTTCTGAATATTATCCATCTTCTTTGCCTGGGAAAAGGATCAAAATTCAGGGACTGGAGGAGGCGGGGAGGGGAGCAGCCTTCACAGTTCTGCCAATTAGCACATTTAGCTTCAGACTCAGTTTGAAAATTCCCCACTTGTCTCATGGGAGTTGTTGGGGAGGGAATCAATTCTCCTTAATGATGTTTTCCATCTTTTGAAGGATGGACTCTAAGAACAGAGACACTTCTCCCACCAAGTATGAGGACAAACAATGTAGCATGCCAGGAAATGGCAGCAGTTAGAGGGTCCTCACTGCCAAAAGGAGAGTAACTGTTATTGTTCAGCACAAATCTCTTTGTCTGTCCCTCCCTCCATCCATCTGTCCATCCATCTATCCATCCATCCATCTGGAATTAACTGTCCTCATTGCTGTGCTATTGCTAGTCCCAAGATTATTTGCACATGGACAGACATGCCGTATTTGAATTGTGAGATCAGTCACCCAGTGCCAGGAAGCCAATTTCCCATCATGCTCTACAATTTTGTGGTTGAACTGCATCTCACCCACTGTATGCATCAGAAACTTAATTGATGTTTTGGCAGCACAAGATTCCTACACTATTAGAAAGCTCACAGTGATTCTCTGTACATTATTTCATATATAGCTTGTGTCCAGACTATCTTGAAGACCATCTTTCTCCATATAAATCCTCCTGAGTTTTGATATCTTTGGGAGAAGGCTTTGTCTCAGTCCCACTACCATCAGAGACACATTTGGTGAGGATACAAGAGAAGGCCTTCTTGGTAGCTGCTCCCAGATTGTGGAACTCCCTCTCAAGGGAAGCTAGGATGGCTACCTCTCTGTTTTCCTTCCACCAGTAGGCAAAGACCTTTCTACAGAGATGGGACTTTGATCATTAACTGATTTTTGTAAATGGTTTTTTTCATGGGGAATCTGTTCTTTTTTCTCATCTGTTATATCTTAAAGGCTCTTAAACTGCTTTTAATTCAGTGTGGTTTTTCATACGATAGATATTTAATTGTTTTAATGGTTTGCTTTCATTTTTATATTTATTCCTTTGTTTATTAAAATATTTATATGCCATCCTATATCAAAAGGTCTCAGGGAAGTGTACATGTAAAATCAATGCAAACAGCTTAAAAAAAAGTTAAATAGACAAAAATATAATAAATTTGCATGATTAACAAATTAAAACAGGTTTAAAAGTTATTAGTAAATATAATTGGTTTTAGCTTTATTCTGGTTTAATCTATATTATAATCTATGTTGTAACCTTTGGTTCTACACTGGAAGAAAGGATGGATATAAAATATATACCTACATTTTTTTCATGCAGCTTGACCCTGTTGGGGCTGAACATGTGGCAGCGACCCAGTGACCTAAGAGATGTCTAGCATGCCTTCATAGAATCATAGAGTTGGAAGAGACCACAAGGGTCATTTAGTCCAACCCCCTGTCCTGCAGGATTAAACAATCAAAGCATTCCCGACGGATGGCCATCCAGTCTCTGTTTAAAAACCTCCAAAGAAGGAGACTCCACCAAACTCCGAGGCAGCGTGTTCCACTGACAAACAGCTCTTGCCATCAGGAAGTTCTTCCTAATGTTTAGGTGGAATTTCTTTTTCTGTAGTTTGAGTCCATTGTTCCACCTCCTAGGAGATTATCAGATGCAGCTAATGTGGTCCCAGCATAACTCCAGCAAAACACAAAAGGATGCCACTATCAGATGACATTGTATTTTTGCATTCCACTGGCATTATGCTGGCAGTTCTGTTTTGGTGTTGGCATTGCCATTTAACTCTTGTGAATGCAGAGAGAATGGCTGGTTCGGTGTGAACACTTCCAGGTGAGATCGGGACATCCAGGTAAGTTTTGCTCTTTTTATGACTCTCTCCAGGTTACTTGGAACTTTTAAATTGTGTTTAGGTGCTTGGTGTAACTTTTTGGTGTTTATTTTTATTTTTGAATTTCCTGTGCTCGCATCTTCTCACAAGAATGGGCAGGGTTTCAGTTCAGGAAGTGACTAGAGCTCCGCTAGAGCTCTGTTCATTCCTGGGCTGCGTTGTCCATGGGAGAGAAGGTAAGTGTGATGGGGAGGGTTATTGTGCTGGGACAGGGGTGGATTGGAGATTGTGGGACAGGAATGTTTTTTGTGTTCCTGCCTGATAATCTCCTTAGTCTCTGGAGCAGCAGAAAATAAGCTTGCTCCATCCTCACTATGACATCTCTTCAAATATTTAAATATGACCATCATATCACCCCTTAAACCTTCTCTTCTCCAAGCTAAACATACCCAGCTTCCCAAGCTGCTCCTTATAGGTCTTGGCTTCCAGACCTTCCACCATTTTGATCACCCTTCTTTGCAGGGAAGAAGGATAATATAGGAAGCATAGCCTCATGAACACAGGATACGCTTTTATTCTAATAAGTCAAATGACCTTCCCTGGTCCTTGTCAGTGTTTGATGTTGCAGAGTGCTTTCAGGGTTGTGTGCCTAGACCTGCTTTTCCTGGCTACAGGTGCATATCCTCCAACTGTCCCAATTTGGCAGGGACAGTCTCGATTCATTCTATGTCATCTCACTTTTCCATCTGTTTTAAAATGTCCCAGTTTCTCTCCTACTCCCACTTTTCATCTTCATCTTTATCTTACTTCCATTGCTGCATACTGAGTTCAAAGAGCAAAAGTAATTTCACAGTCAATTAACTCAATGGGGGGCGAGGAGAAAAAGGAGTAGAATCTTGCACTTCCCAGAAGGCTCAGACAAAAGCAAACTGCTGTAGCTTCTCCTAGCTTGTGTGCTCTTCCTGATTAATAACTTTTGCCATCATGACAACACTCTGATGCTGCTTGGCCACATGTGTCTAGGTTTTCATCTGTGTAGCCAGGGAGTTTTTGCTATGGGTATGTGATTATGTGGGCAAGGCCATGTCAAAATTCTTTGCTGCCTGAGGCAAAGGACAAGATGGTCCTACATCCCTGTCCAAACAATGTCTGGGCAACCAGCCAAAGGCTAATTACTACACAGCTGACAGCAGAGGCATGGCACAGTCAAGCTAATTACATGCAAAGGAATCAAGGCAGTGTGAAGTTTGACATTTACTTTACTAGCAAGCAAAACCAAGGACTTTTTCAAATGGGGGGAAAAACCCCTGAGGAGGTTGGGAGAAGAACGGCGCTGTTCAGCTCACATTGCCCCATTTCAGATGATGCCATCCTCCTCCCGACCTTCCCCCGTGCTTCCTCCATGCTGCGGGCATGAGAAATGTACCGCTTTTATTGATGGGGAAACCCCATCAATAAAAAGTGGTGCCTGCAGCATGAAGGAAGCATGGGGAAAGGTTGGGAGAAGGACGGCGCCATCTGAAACGGGGCACTGTAAGTGGAACAGTGCCATTCTTCTCCCAACCTCCTTTGGTTTTTTTCCCCCATTTGAAAAAGTCCTAAGTCCACAAGCAAAATCCAATATACAAGGTCCAGGTCCAGCAAACAGAGTTCAGGGTAGTCCAGCAGAATCCAGGTCAGGTAAACAGAGTCCAGTGTAAACAAACACAGTCCAGGTCAAACACAGTGAGCAAGAACAATACAGGTACTCAGGTAGGTCAGATAATCTCCAACAACCCCTGGAGGGTAGTGCTGTGTGTTTATAGAACAGCAGTTAATGCAGCTGCTGCCTAACTAATTGCTGCTTTCCATAAATATGCTGAGTCCACCTCAAGCCCTCCTTTTGTTGTCTCCTTGCTGTGAAGGTAGGTATAGGTAAGTTGTCCTCTGTATCTAAAGGGGCAGGACCCTCTGCCAGAGTTGGTACTAGACTATTGTCTGTGTCTGAAGCATGTGGCTCTGGAACATCCTCCTGCTCAGGTTTAGCAGGTCCTGCCATGTCCACTGCTTCAGTCTCTGCATCAGAGTCCATTTCCAAGTTCTGGAAGCAGGACATGACAATCCCATGCACAGAAGCCAGTTAAAATGTCAAACAAATATTACTTCCACACTTGCAGCAGGGAAAGCATCCACCACCACACTGAGGACAGTGAGCTGTTCTAGGGGATGCAAGCTATATTGTGCAGTATACACAGTTCTGTTCTCTAAGAAAGGAGAATGGGCAGAAATTCAGGAATAGTTGAGGGACTGTCAGAGCTGATCACTCTTAGGGGTCATTTACATGGGCAAATATTCCTCTAAATATACCGCTAAGATAGCTCATCGTTCCCACGGATCGCAGCACAGCATCGCCTCATTCAGAAGGGGAGAAGGTAAAACACCCAAATATAGCGTGGCAAGGGATGTCGCTACTTTTGCAGGTATATTTTCAATGTAGCCCATTATTGGCAGTGTAAACAACCATTCCACTAAGAGCTACAGCAGAGCTGCATTGTGATTGGTTGATGATGCAGGGGTGGGCTTAAAAGAGGGACAGGGAGGGAGGGAAACACAATAGCGATTAGAGGAAACTTTGAAAAATCCTCTCTGCTATTTTGCAAGCCAGTTTGCAAACAAAAAGGATTCCCAACAATTTTCATTCAGGGAGCATTCCTTCTCATCCTCTCTGCTGTTTTGCAAGTATGTAATAGCTCATTTCGTCAGCTGTGATCCTGTGCATGGGGGAGGGAGAGAAACCATTTCACAAAGGGCTGCATCAGATCTAAGCTGTTATTTCCGCCCTCCTCTCTCTGGCTTTCCTCTATTTGGGAGAAAATGCTGTTAAGCAAGGAGGAAAACCTTCGGTTTCATTTGTGGGAAGGGAGTGACGGGGAGGGGGACCGCCTCTAAGCTGTTAAGCATGGAGTTTGGGCCAGGGCAGACATTCCTATGGCATTCCTTCCCTTTTCCAATGCTTGGCCATGCCCCCAGCACTTTTGGCTGTGTGAACCTCAAAGCAGAAAAAATCAAAGAGCCACAAAATATAGCTGTGTAAACATATACCGTGTAAACTACCCACCACTGATGCGGGAAAGCGCTAAAGTGCAACATAATGCAATAAAACCTGCCGTGTAAACCAGCCCTTAGCGTCTGCCAGCTGAAGTGGTTGCCTCACTGCATAATGGTAGGGCCAGTCTTGCAATCAGGAAGGCTACATGCATCCAGTAGGTTTCCCAATCTAGGCCTCCCCATTTTGTGGACTTCTGGGGGGAGGGGGTTAGACCTACAGGGGAACAGGGAGGCAGGACAAGCATGCAACCATGCACCACTGCTCCCCTCAATTATATCACCATGTGGTCACCAGAGACAGGCTCATACCACTACTGTGAGATATGGTGCTCCCGTGCTTGGACCTTGGGCCATGCATGTGAGGGAAGAACACCTGAGGGTCTTCCATAAATGTTGCCATTGAAATGCTTATCTATTAGTTCTCTGGGTGTGTTCATTAATGTCTTTTGGCCTGTCTACACTGCAGAAATGCAGCAGTTTGACACCACTTTATCCACCATAGTTCTATCCTATGGAATCCTGGTATTTGTACTTTTGTGAGATATTTAGCCTTTTCTATCAGAGAACTCAGGTGCCTTACCAAACTACAAATGCTAGGATTCCATAGGATAGAACTATGGTGGATAAAGTGGTGCCAATGTGCTGTATTTCTGCATTGTAGACAGGCCCCTAGACTTACTGTGAGCAACTGCTAAGAATGGAATATAAGGGGGACTTTGTCCTTCTTGTGTAAAAGAGGATTTCAGAATTAGTACACATTCCAAGAAAGAAAGAAAGAAAGAAAGAAAGAAAGAAAGAAAGAAAGAAAGAAAGAAAGATGGATGTGAATAGTTTGAAATGCTGTAGATTTCAGAATGACAAGTTGAACTATTTAGTGCAGAGGATCAAAAAATAACACTGAAAAGACTTGACATACAGGTAGTTTCTATGTCAATATACTATTGAACTGAATCTCAGATTCATGGTTATATAGAAAGGATGTGATTTGTTTGTTTCCAACAAAGGAGAAAGGATTTGTTACCTCTGTTTCCACAATGAGAGAGAACATGGATTGGTAAGTTCGTAAACACTTCTTTAAAAAACTGGATTTTACTTCTTGACATCATTTTCATAACACATGGTAGTCTGAAGAGTTTGGCTTGAGGAGTTATTTTCAGTGCCTCGTTATGTAGTGTGGAGGCTTGTCCTGGATCTATTTATATTGTTTGGATAGATTGGCATGGCACCCCCTCACACCATGAATTAGTAAAGTGTGAGGGGGTGCTATGTAACTGGTATTCTAAATATGGTTCCTGTAATATTGAGGAACTGGTATAAGGGTATGGATATTGATCCTAACTAAAAGTTCAATTGGTCATCCAGGTAACAGAGGGATGTCATGGGGAACATGAGTGTGCTATTGAAGCTTTGAATCAGTGAGGTGTGTGTGGGCTAGTTATGGGTTGGAAGAAAACATTTATGGTGCTTTGATTGAACTATGTATCACAGTAAAAATTCTGCAGATATTTAATGCTATTTCAATTAAGTATGGGGAAGTGGGAGAGCCAGTGTGGTGTAGTGGTTTGAGTGTTGGACTAGAACTTCATGAGAGTTTGAATCCCTATTCAGCCATGGAAATGCAATAGGTAACCCAGTCTCTGGTCACCAGACTCTGAAGAATGAAAGAATTGCTTGGAGAAGGAACTCTGCTGTGTTCTCACTTCATGAATGGTATCATGAAGATGTCAAGGGTATGGACAATGTCTCCTTAGCAGATCCCTTTGTAAGTGAATGCCCTCAGAAAATCACACTGTTTGAGATAGATGATGTGAGATATTTGCTGGCCAATTTCATTATCTCTGAATCATGCAACCCATACCTTACCATTAACAAAAAAGACTATCAGAATAAGCATAATAAACTAAATTAGACCTTGTACCTCCTATGTCCTAGGTACAAGGTGCTTTGGCTTGCTACATAGAAAGCCAGTGGTTCAGTACCTGACTTCCCAAGTCTGTATTACCAGATTTTCCTTTCATCCAATGATAAAGAGAATACAGTGGGTCTTTGGTATTTGCTGGGGTTTGGTTTCAGGATCCCCCCACTCCGTGGATCCCAAAATTCGTGGATGCTCAAGTCCCATTATATACAATGGCATAGTAAAATGGTGTCCCTTATATAAAATGGCAAAATCAAGGTTTTCCCTTGCAATTTAATTATTTTTGGAATATTTTCAAGCCATGGATGATGGAATCCATGGATGCCAAATCCATGGATACAGAAGGCTGACTGTATACAGCAGAACCCCCATATTCACTGATTCATTATCCACTGATTCAGTTATCCACGGGACACAAAACATCTCACCTACCATAGAGTCTTCCTAGAAAATGTGTCATCTCTAGCCATTTTCTAGGTTCTCCAAGGCAACTCTGTGGTATTTTAAACAGGAAGTCTCATTATTTTCAATGGCATTCGCTATTATCCACAGTCAATATGGAGAAATGTAAGGTACTGCACTTAGGGCGGAAAAACGAAATGCATAGATATAGAATGGGGGAGACCTGGCTGAACGAGACTACGTGCAAAAGGGATCTAGGAATCCTAGTAGACCACAAGTTGAACATGAGTCAACAGTGTGATGCGGCAGCCAAAAAGGCCAATGCGATTTTAGGCTGCATCAATAGAAGTATAGTGTCTAGATCAAGGGAAGTAATAGTGCCACTCTATTCTGCCTTGGTCAGGCCTCACCTAGAATACTGTGTCCAGTTCTGGGCACCACAATTCAAAAAGAATATTGACAAATTGGAGCGTGTCCAGAGAAGGGTGACTAAAATGGTGAAAGGTCTGGAAACCATGCCTTATGAGGAAAGACTTAGGAAGCTGGATATGTTTAGCCTTGAAAAAAGACGGTTAAGGGGCAATATGATAGCCCTGTTTAAGTATTTGAAGGGGTGTCACATTGAGGATGGAGCAAGCTTGTTTTCTGCTGCTTCTGAGACTAGAACATGGAGCAATGGATGCAAGCTCCAGGAACAGAGATTCCACCTCAACATTAGGAGGAACTTTCTGACAGTAAGAGCTGTTCGACAGTGGGGCACACTCCCTCAGAGCGTGGTGGGGTTTCCTTCCTTGGAGGTCTTTAAACAGAGGCTGGATGGCCATCTGTCAGGGATGCTTTGATTGTGTATTCCTGCATGGCAGGGGGTTGGACTGAACGGCCCTCGTGGTCTCTTCCAACTCTACAATTCTATGATTCTATGATTCTTCAGTATCCACTGGGACCCCCAGAACCAGTCCCCAATAGATAAGGGGGTCCTACTGTACTGCTTTTTATGTTCTTTGAGATTGTCCTCATCTTAAAGGATGCTGCAAGGTATTTCAAGAGCTACTTTCCAGTAGAGAAGGAAAGAATATTCTAAAATATTTGAAAAATGGTTGAACAACATGTTTTTAAGTGTTGAGGAAAACCTGACAAGAAGAATTCTGGATTAATGCGAATCTTTGCTGTTCAGGACTTATTCTGTGCAAACTTTGCACATGCTTATTTTGCAAAGAAAACATTATCTGCACAGGAAATAGCATTTTCTACATTGAAAATAATATTTCAATGTGAAAATATCAATTCCTGCACAGAAAATGCAATTTGCTTCACAGAAAATGCTACAATTGGAGATCTATTCTGCACAAAATTTGGACATAATTAATTTGCATAGAAAAATGCATTTTCTGCACATGAATTAATATTTCTGCTTTGAAAAATTATTTTCCACACAGAAAATGCTGTTTCCTAAACAGGCAATGCTGTTTTCTGCACAAACCTACCACACGTGAATTTTGTGCAGAATAAGTCCTGAATTGTAAATAGTCTTCCAAAACTTTGTGGTTTTCAAAGCCTTTCTCGCAGCAGGGAGAAAACTGATAAAATTACTCATTGCTACCTTTGAGAAGAAACTTAGTGAAGAATTGCATCTCTACTTTCCTGTAGCTCATGGAGAAATGCATGGTGGACATGAACCTTCCGCTAGTCTTGGTCTACCCAGATAACTTTACTGCATTTGGGAAGACCTCAGAAGAAGTTGAGGAGATGCCATTAAAGGTATTGCTTTATCTTGAAGTACATGGGCTTAATCTATCACTTGAGATGTTTTATAGGACATTTGTTAGATTTGTGGGATACACTGCGTCATCAGGGGAAGTAGCCACTACTCATCGAAACAAAATTAGTCCTCTAATCAACTAGTCACACTTTGACTCCTAGTCTTTCCTGAGATTTACCATCTACTCTAGACAATATGTGTGCAAAAATATCACTATTCTGAAGCCACTGTATGATCTAACAAGAGGCTCTACTAAAATCCATGAAGGACTAGTCATGATATATGACCTTCAAAAGGGGAAAGGAACAGAGAGAGCATCAAAGAAACCATCAGAGGTCTCTGTCATAAGCACTAAAATTTTTCAGATACAGTGGAATGACAACGGTGACAAAAACATTTTATGATATAATCATGTGGATAATATATTAATAATAATTATATGGTCATTCAAACCATGACTGTTTACAGTACTTCAAAACCTATTAGCACAAGTAGTATATTAGTCCAAAATGCTGCAGCTGGGCTACTGAGCAAGGTTGGTTATAGGAAACATATAACGCCCCTGTTGAAACAGCTTGACTGGTTACCAGTTTGCTTCCACGTACAATTCAAATTGCTGTTTGTGACCTATAGAACCCTTTATAGCCTAGGCCCAGACTGTCAGAAGTACCATATGTCCTAGAATGTGCTGTCTGCATCTTATGAACTTCACGGGGGGGGGGGCTTTTTCTCAATCCCGCAACCATTACAGGTATGGCTGATGGAGACAATGGACAGAGACTTCTCAGTGCCTGCCCCCAGGTTATGGTATTGTCTCCTATACTCTCTTTCCACCCACAGGCAAAAACCTTATTATTTACCCAGCTGTTAACTGGCCATTGCAGAAGGTCTTTATATGGAGTTGTGCTATGTTGTTGTTGTTGTTGTTGTTGTTACTACGAAACCCTGGATTCCACAGGATGTAGCCATTGCCGTTAAAGTGGAATCATAGCACTGTAATTGTGTAGTGTGAAATGGTTCTTTAACTTATACTTTGAGCCACCTTGGGCCCCATAGTGGGAGGAAGGTGGGATATAAATTGAATAAGTAAACAAATAATAAAATACGAGTTATCAAAAATCTCTTGGGGCAATTGTACTACCTCTCATGTATAGAGCCATTTATTCTGAAGTTGTGAAAATGTGTTCCAGGGTTTAGAGAACTGACCATAAAACAGAAGGAGCAATCTCCATATAGTTGATGCCATGTAATCTGAGAACAGGCTTTTTGTAATAAAAGTACAGAAATCTGAAAAACTGGAAGCAGAAACTATAAGAAGGGTCATAATTGGGGGACAGAGGAAATGCTTGGCAGTAGAGCAGACACTTTGCCTGCAGAAAAGCCCATGTTCAATCTCTTCCTTCTCCAGTTAAATGGTTAGCTAGCAAGTAATGGAAAAGAACTTCTTCTCAAGACTGGGCAGAGCTGCTGCAACTCAGAATAGTGGACTAGATGGGCCAAAGGTCTGCTTCAGTACTAGGCACATAACCATTAAGAAGAAGTCAATGGGATCAGTGATGCTTTGTGTATTATCTGGTAGTTAATTTCTCAAATGAGAGATACAGAGGTGAATGGCTAGGTTGGAAGGTGGGGCTTCTGAGTTTGCCTGGAAAGTTCTCCCTCCTCACTGCTAGGGTAGAACCTAGCAATGGTTACCCATTGGAAAAGGAAATAAATGCACCTTACACTTCTTAGCCACACTTTCATGATTAGCATTATTTGGCATAACCCAGGGTTCAGCCTCAGCAAAGGTGCTCCCAGTCAATCAAAAGCAAATCAGGGAATAGAGATTCAGCCTTTGCTGGATGGGATTGCCTTTGCTGGATTTACCCTGAGCCTGGAAGTTCCTGCTGTGGCCAGGAATGCATTTCCACAATTAAGGATTGTACACCAGCGGCACCTTTTTCTAGAGATGCCTGTTGTGGCCATGGTGACACATGCCTTAATTACATTCTTTTTAGATTACAGTAATAGGTTCTATAAGGGGCTGCCTTTGAAGAGTGTTTAGAAATTTCAGCTGGTACAAAGAGCTGCAGCCCGACGGTTGACTGGAGCTGGTTACCAGGAGCACAGAACTCCCATGTTACAGCAGCTCCACTGGCAGCCTTTCTGTTTTCAAGCACTATTCAAAGTGCTGGTTATGGCCTATAAAGCCCTCTATGGCTTAGGTCTGTTCACTGAAGAACTATATTCTCCCATATGAACCTACCGAGGCTTTGAGATCTTCTGGAAAGGCCTTTCTCTCTGTGCCGTTACTCTCACTGGCATGTCCAGTGGGGATGTGGGAGAGGGCCTTCTCAGTGGCTGCTCCCAGACTCTGGAACTCCCTTTCTGGAAAGGCAAGACTGGCTTCTGCCATGGTGTTCATCTGATAGCAGGTGAAGACTTATTTGTGTGTATTTCTTTTGACAGGCCTTTGGAAACTTGTTTATGGGGAAAGGGTTTCTAGTGGTCTATTATATTGTTTTTAGGTTTTGCTTTTTAATTGATATGCTTTTAATTGCTTTGAATTCTACTGATAGTTAAATTACATTTTAACTTCTTGTATATTTTTTTAAAAACTGATGTACGCTTTTGTCTGTAGCTGTTTTAATTTCTGTAAGCAGCCTTGAATACTAGGGTTGAGATAAAGGTAGGATATATTTATTTATTCTCTCTCTCTCTCTCTCTCTCTCTCACACACACACACACACGTAAACAAAGTCAAGATCCTATATGGTTCCATGCAGTGTAAGAGTCCAAATGTGGAACTCTACTACAGCTTTCCTATCACTAAGCTCAGCTTCCATTGTGATTCTGTGATAGCCCCTCCTGGCCATTATTGCCCTGGTGGCACAGTGGTTAAATGCCAATACTGCAGCCACAATGTTGCAAGTTGGATCCCAAGGGTTCCAAGGTTGACTCAGCCTTCTATCCTTTCGTAGGTCAGTAAAATGAGTACTCGGCTTGTGAGGGCAATTAGTTAACACACATTGGAAACCACTTAATGTGGTGTAGATGTGTAAATTGCTATTGCTTAAAACAATTTGTAATCTGCTCTGGGAGCCTTTGTGGCTAAAGAGCAGGGTATAAATACCTAAATAAATAAATGGTGGGGGGTGAGATCAGAGAAGTATCTAGATATATTCATATAGCCAGATGTTCCTATAGCCAGACATTCCTATAGCCAGACACAGACACAGATGAAGGACATTTTCTGCCAAGATCTGCTGGTGTCCTCATAGCCAGATGTTTCTCCCATGTCCTTCTCTCACCACAAGCAATGGAATAGTGATTGGAAGAGGCTATCAAGGCAACACAGTGAGTTCTGATGGGAGACTTTGGTTGTTGTGGAGGGGGGGTGATAATACTAACCTCTGCAATAACTAAAAAAACGCATATGCAAATATACATTGGATCTGGATGCTAATGGCCATATGGAATAAAGTCCTTCAGAGATGCTCCAAAATGAGATGATAAATTGTTTGATGAAGTGTATATGTGTCACTTGCAATATTCCTGCATGCTGGCTTAGTGGTCCTCTTGGGGCAGATGTTAACAAAGATTTGCAATTTTCCCTCAGTCCTTCTCTCTTGTTCCCTGTGTGTGTGTGTGTGTGTGTGTGTGTGCGCACACACACAGTGTAAGCAATGTTCTATCACCTGCCCTGAACTAAGTGGCAGTAGTGCTATGGCAACTAAGATATTTCCCATCTGTCAGTGATTACTGAGTCTCAGCAGCTGTCAACTGCAAGGACTTCATCTTCTGTGTTTTAACTATATGGTAGGCAAAAGGGGGAGACTGTTTTTAAGCTCCAGCTAGAAGCAATCCTGCAATGTGATGCCACAAGAAGGTACGTGGCATTTTACAAAGAGAAACATCACTGCCCCATGGTCTTTATAATAGATAAATAGGCCTCTCTTTCTGTTCCTGTTCTGCTCAATGGCAGCCCAGCTTTTGTTCATGTTCTAGGGATAGAACTGACATAGAACCCTAAATTATCTGTCTTTGATCCCAGTACAGTAAACTATTCTTTTCAAGTACAGTGAACATTTGAATCCAAGAATCCACTTTAGTACTGTCTACTCTGACAACCAGCATTCCATATAAAGATTAATGTCTTTTCTGGCAACACAGCCTTGGATCCTTTCATACGACACAATTACAGTGCTACAATTCCACTTTAACTGCCATCGCAGCATCCTGTGGAATCCTAGCATTCGTAGTTTACAGAGAGGTATTTAGAATTCTCAGCCAGAGAGTTGTACCATCTCACCAAACTACAAACCCCAGGATTCCATAGGGTTCAGTCATCACAGTTAAAGTGGAATCATAGTGCTGTGATTGTGTAGAAAGGACCCTTAGATACAAGATAGTATGAAAAACAAGCATTTTCTCATTGACCTACTTCCCCTCCTGAAGGATATCTTGCTAAGACCAACATACACATGCCTATTGCAAACCCTTCCCACCCCTATATGATTGGCAAACGAAAACTGGAATGGAATTAGATAACCTCTCCTCCCTCTTTCTTTCTTTCTGCTTTACAGCAGTTTCCTCTGTTGGTAGTTCTTTCCCTGTCTCTGGATTATCCTTTATTACTCGATAATGCTCCATGCTGTTCTTACAGGTTCATCTCTTTCCAAATGGAAAACTAGCTACATATACGGTAGCTCCATCTTCTCCTATACATCCCTTCACACCTTTGCTTCATCTTCCTACCTCTGCATTATTTTATCTTTTCCTTCAATTGTTTCCCTCCCTAGTCACAGCTGAAATGGTAAGCTCATGGAAAGTGTCATGTATTGGCAGGACATTGACCTAGATGACAGATGACCCTTCCAGTTTGCATACCACCAGTGTATATAGAATCATAGAACTGTATGATCCTCTGAGTATTCCTTGCCTAAGAAAATCCTATGAAATTCATGGGATCACCATAAGTCAACAGGTGACATGAAGGCTCTCTCTCTCTCACACACACACAATGATGATAATGACAGACCATTGTATACTTTTATGCAGCATTCTTAAATCTGCCAAATTCTGGACATAGAATTTACCAGTGGTGTCCTTTCAAGATTAACCACAAAGAGTACCAGGGAAATTGCCTAGGCTTCAGTTTGAGGCAAGAGTAAGGTGTACCACAGTTTGCTCATTCCTTTTAAGCAAGAATTCTTTACAAAGTAGCTAAGTAAGACAAGAGACTTGGCTATTGCTAACGATTAAGAGCAAAACTTCATAATGTGGTTGAGTGCCTTCAAGTAGTGTCCAATTTATGGCAACCCTATCACAGGATTTTCTTGGCAAGATTTGTTCAGAGGGGAGTGCCATTGCCATCCTTTGAGGTTGAGAGATCTGCATGATCTTGCCCAAAATCATCCAGAGGATTTCCATGGCAAAATGGGGATTTGAACCCTTGTCTCCTAGAGTTCTCTTCCAATACTCAGGTGATTCCACCTAAGCATTAGGATAAACTTCCTGATAGTAATTGTTGTTCGACAGTGGAATACACTGCCTCAGAGTGTGGTAGAGTCTCCTTTTGAGATTTTTAAACAGAGGCTGGATGGTCATCTTTCGGGAGTGTTTTGATTGTGTATTCCTGCAAGGCAGGGGGCTGGACTGGATAGCCCTTGTGGTCTCTTCCAACTCTATGATTCTATAATACACCACACTGTTTCTTGGCTGTAGAAAGTGTTAATATATTTATTGGTGCTGAATCAACTTTGAATCAGATGTAATGTTAACGTGAAATAAGGGAAAGGAAGTGCTAAAGACTTATGCTTCCTCTTTTTTCTGTCTTCGTGTGTCACATCCAAAAAAGGAATCATACATTTCCCTCACAATTCAAATGAACAGAGCTCAGGTATGTCCCCACAGAAGAGAAAGATGTGTTGCCATTTTGGTTGTGACCCAGGAAGCACAAAAAATATGAGTCACTCCTGTTTCTTGTCCTTCCCCTCCCCACCAAGTCACCACTTCCCTAAAGATGTCAAGTGATGTGTTAATGAGTTGTTCATTTCTTTCTCAGTGTTCCTGCCACAGTGACCAAAGGACCTTTAATGCATATTAAAATATGGCAGCACTGAAGAGAAATGAAAAGAAAAATTAGATTCCTTTAATCAGACTGAACTATACGTTCTGTGTCTGTCTGTACCAGGGGAAAAAGCAGTCACTGTACCTTAGAAGTCTGCTGGAATCAAACCACTGTCATTTGAATGTAACCTTAATATTCTCAGTCCCAGCATTGTAAGGTTAGACTGTGAAGCCATTTCAACAGGCATGTCCCATGCCCACTCCCATAGCACTTTCTTTGAATGGTGTTTGCAATGGCTTCTTTCCCCTCCTCCTCTTCCTTTTTTTGATAACTATTGCTGGACACTTTCAGACAATCTGTGTAGCTCTCTACTGGTTAATTGAATAAGTGGATCGGCCAAACCTTGGCCAAACTATGTTTGAACCTGCCAGTGCTCTTCCATCGTTGCGTCTTATTTCATCATAACTATGAAAACTAGGATGGAGGTACTCTAGATTTTAGTACCAGAAAGGTTTTAACAGCTCCATGGCAAAATCTTCCTCCCAAGTCTTGACAATCAAAGGACATTTATTTTCTATTTCTGAACTTTTGGACAAAATGAAGCAAAAAAGGGCAGTACTAGCAGAATGGGGGGAACCCAAGCATTTGCCAAAGTACAAAAAACCCTTAAAGAGAAAAACTCTGAAGGGGGAGAAATATTCCAACAACACTATCATCATCACTTTATTTATATCTCAACTTTCTCACAGGCTGGGACTCAAGGCACCTTACAAAAAGACAGAATACAATAAATCACACATACAGTTGTCCCTCCACATTTGCTGGGATGAGGGGTGCAGGACCCCCACGAAAGTGGAAAAACTGTGAATATCTCTAGCCCCCCTCCAAAAAAACATATTTAATACACAAAAAAGTACACAACCTGCAGATTCAACCCACCGTGGATGAATTTTAGGCAGCGGGGTTCCTTCACAAGGAAGAAGCAGGCAGCTGGTGGGGCTTTGCCACTGCCTCAGATGCCTCCCTACACCATTGTTATTAGGGACTTGCAAACCTTACCACACATTCACAGTCTTTCTTAGAACTTTATCAGACCACCCCCCTAAACCCCATTCTTTCACCAGCATAACTTTGCCATTTTTATGCCGGCAAAATAACTCCCCATGCCACACTTACCTTGCATCCATGCTAATGGCTGCCATGACAATGGATGAAGAGTGAACAGAGTTCCATTCACTTCCTCTATTGAAATCCCACGTATTCTCACAAGAATACATAATATAGGAAATTCAAAAATAAAATCCAAACGAACACTCAAAAGGTTTTTAAAAGCACAAAAACACACTTAAAAACTTAAAAATAAACCAGGGAGGGTCATAAAAAGTGTGTTACCTACCTGGATGTTGCGATCTCACCCAGAGGTGTTCTTGCTGGACCAGCCATTGACGCTGCATTCACATGAGTACAATGGTGCATGGATTCAAACACCAGCAATGATGCCACAAATGTGCCACAGGGGTCGCTTGACGGCTTGAGCCGTCAATAAAAAAGTACAAGTTTTGGACAAGACATAAATGTAAAAGGGTGACGTCATCTGTATACGTGTCCTTCCATGCTTATGTGTTGTCGTTATGACACCTTATTTGGATAGTCTGATAAAGTCCTCAGTCTCACAAGGCTTGCAGTCCCTATTAAAAATGGCATAGGGTAGCAGCGGAGGTGGCAGCAGATAATCCCTGAATAATCAAATCTATAAAAATTAAATTCACAAATGTGGAGGGCCAACTGTAATGAAAAACATACAAAACCCAAGATTAAAACAGTATTAAATATCAGCAGAATTAAAACCAGTTAAAATCTTACTTTAAAACAGATTAAAAACAGTATTGCACAATAAAAGTCATTTTTGTTAAAATCCATTTTCTAACACTTGCTGGAAAAAAAAGGTCTTAACCTGTCATCGAAATGAAAACAAGGAAGGATCCACCCTAACCTCCCTAGGAAGTAGGAAGGGAGTTCCAAAGTATGGTCACAACCACAGAGAAGGCCTTGTCCCATGTTTCTACCAGCCATGCTTGTGAAGGCACTGATATAGAGAAAGGTGACTCCTCTGCAGATCTTAGAGCTCAGGCAGGCTCATATGGGAAGATATGGTCCTTCAGACCAATAAAAACTCAGTCACACAGAATGTGGACTCGTGAAGAGAGAACATGACAGCTGTATGGGAAGAGGAGTGGAACATAGTGGATGGAAAAAGGAAAGGGAGAAAAAGACACATAGAAATAAATTTTAAAATTCAAAGAGAACTGTCTCATTGGACTTTATCAGATTCGGCAAAAACTGCATCACAGGAACGCTATAAGAACAAAAACAGGTTACATTAGCAGATGTTGTTATCCTTCAGCCATTCTGGAGGTGTATTGGAGGCATGAATAACACACCCCTTTTTATTGATGGCTTAGCCCATCAATAGAAAAGGTACACATCATTCATGCCCACGCTACGCCCCTGGAACAGCTGGAGGATGCGGGCATCTGGTAATGTTGCCCTGTGTGTTCTTGTAGCATTCTTGTGGGACGCAGTTTTGTGCTGTGTTCCCCCATGTCTGATAAAGTCCATTGTCTGGATAGGTTATTTCCTTGTATACAGTGGGAAAGTAGTCTAAAATGTCCCCAGGGATGGAAGGCTACTAGACGCAGGTAACTTCAAGACCTTTGCACCTATGTATACCAGCACTACCTGCAGATAACTCCAGGTTGAAATAAAACAAATGGGTTTTATTGGAAAAATAAGCCAGAAAGCACTCACACACTCACAAGGACTGCACAAAGCTAAGGAAGAGTTTAAGACAAAAAGTTGGATAGAGGAATAGATTTGGGAGATGGGACTATAGTTACCAGTCTTGAAGAGAAGAGAAGAGAAGAGAAGAGAAGAGAAGAGAAGAGAAGAGAAGAGAAGAGTCAGATGGAAGTCTGAGGATGGCACTGCAGTCTGATCTGGGAGCATGCCAACAAAGAGAGTGGCAGGGTTTCGTTCACTGTGGCACACCTTGCTATTGTTTGGGACTAATATTTATACTGTATTTTGTGTCCTGAAGGGGTTTGGGGGCTTAGAACAAAGCTTAGATGGGTTTCCCACCATTTAAAAAAAGGAAACCAAAATTGCTGATTGCTCTTTCTTGCTGAGAGATAGGAATTCATTGGTTTATGACAACCTTGCATTGTAAGACAAGAAGGGGTGCTGAGGGATATTTCCTGAGCACAGGAGTTGTTTTGGTCACTTGTTTGTTTGTGATGTGTGCCTCATTGCCAAGGGTGCCCAAGAAGGGATTAGCACATACTTCTGTAAGAAGGGATTAGCACATACTTCTGTAACGGTGCTGTTTACTAGGGGCTTTGCTTAATCCTGTCTTGGGTGTGTCTGCTAATGTTTTTCCATGACACCTCCCAGGTCCTTGTGACTTCTGTCTGACCTCACCTTTTTGGTCTACCCTGGTCTACTAGACCCTTCGAAGCATCTAATATTACCAATTATGAGATCTTATAGGGAGGGGGTGTAGGGCATGGTAAGAGCCCCTACTGTGGGTTGAAGGACTATGATGAGACAGAGTAGCTTATTGAAGCCTTGCAGAGCGGTCCACTGTTAATACTGTGGTTTAGAGGTAGGTCTGAGACTGGTTTGGATCTTCAGTCAAAAACATGTGTACCATTCTGTTTGTAGCAAAATCAATCAATATCCTTAATTGTTCTCTTGAACGTCTTTCTTGGCCAAATCAAACATTCAGTTTTGTGCAGAGGCCTTGTATATATAGATTGGTTGAACCCAAACATGTTTAAAAAAAAAGAACAAAAAAATGCACATTAAGTAAGATTCAGATTAGAGCAAGATGGTAATCACTCTGTCTTTGATATTAGCTTCTGTTTCATTTTTCATTCTCTTTGGAGATTGTATGTACAGTGCTACATTTTGTTGTCGGGCCCAGCCAGCTTCTCCACACCTAATCAAAAAGATTTGCCATTAACTGAACCCAGTACTTTCAAGTAGTACTTAAGAAAATACTTTTGAAGTATAATGTTATTATATTTGTTTCCTGCCTTCCTCTTCACTGAGCCAGTTTTTTCCACAAAACAACACTGTGTCTGGGCCAAATTGATGGTGACATGATAATGTTTTAACATGGGCAGGATGTGTATTTTAGGAGATAATGTTTACAGAATTGCATATATTAATTTTCACATTTTTAAATAACAGACTATAGTGGACGTAGAACAGAAAGGAGTTAAGATTAAACACATGTGAAACTTATGTGGATGAGAAATGGATGGTCCTTCTGTCCTTAACTCACTCTAAAGTTTCAGCATACAAAGAAAAGAATAAAACAAAGCAGACTTCAGAAAAAGTTTTCCACTATACTGCTAGGGAGTGTCATGGGTATTTTGTTTATTTAATGCATAGATACCTCTCCAGACGTATGGAGTGAATTAGATATATAATTAAAATCAGCAAAGCCATAAAATAACAGTAAAACTCTCCAAAACAATAATCAGTAGTTCCATCAACTGACCAACATTAATTAAACAATCCATTTAAAAAAGCAGCTCACATTTTTAATACCTTCCAGAATACATAAGCCTTTCATCTTTCCTGAGATTATTAAACAAGAAATATAGTGCCATATATTTTCTGGATATCTCAGAATATAACAAAAGATAGAAAATCATTTACCAGTGGGAAAACACACAGCGTTTTTTAAAAAAATTACAGTACTTCTAGAATCTGTACTAATTTCAGATGCCTCAAAATTGCAAAATTATTGCCATTAGATGTTCACATTTATTTCTTCAACAGTATTTTATTTTATTTCATGGCAAACCTGATGGGAAGCCATGTAAATTGTCTACAATTTGCAATTGTCTTTGAGGGGGATAAATGTGGCAGTAACTTTTTGCCAGCCATTTATGGATATGCTACACATTTTTCTAAAATCACATTCAGATCAGTGACCAGATGGCTGTCCCCAGGCTAAACACAGTCTATTGCTCTAATGCTAGTTGGCAGTGACAATTCTAACACACTGTTCTCCAAGCCAAATTTGTTCACTAGGAAAATGGTCTATAGGATTACAATTCGGTGTATTGCATAATGCTGTGAAATGGAATAATAGGACTTTATCAGATGCAACAAATATGGTGTCATAACAATGCCTAATTAACACGAAAGGGTGCACATATCAGATGACATTGTCCTTTTGCAATTTTCTATTGTCAAAAAAGCCATTCTATTTTATTGACAGGTCAAGCTGTCAATAGATCTCCTGTGGTGCTTTTTTGCTGGTATTGCCAATGTTTGAAACCTTGAGCCATTGTGCTCATGTGAATGGGCAAAACACTTCTGGGTGAGTTCGTGAAAACCAGGTAGGGGCTTTTTAATATTTGTTTCTAACAATTGCAAATATCAAGCTTCCGCTAAGCATTGTGATACTTGTTTCTTAGGGCTCCTCTGGATGGGTCAATGTCTTTCTGGTCATAATAGTTGTTTCTGCCCATGCATCCAGTCATGCCATAAATATACCAGGGTTTCATGTCCTACTGGAGATATGGTGAGCGGTGGTATGGGCAGGGTTTCCTTCTCTTCTCATCCTGTTCCATGCTCCATGCCATCAGTGTGACATCCAGAGATACAGGAGGAACAAAGACCATGAATCCTGATGTGGGAAATTACCCCTGCCAGTACCAGGATCTCCTAGGATGTTGGCCTGGCTTGGGTTTCAAAAACCCTGGCAGGCGCCAGAAATTCATAAGGAATAAACTGGGATGGGAGGTATGTCATCTAGATATTTTTTAAAAGCCCAATCCATACAGGTACAACTCGTATGGCTTTTCACCAGTCCAGATGAGCCCTGTTTCAGTTCATATCCTATCTAGACATGAGTGATAATTTTGTTTCAGTTTATTTTATATCAGAATGAACCAAAATTCACAAATTTCTTCATATTTGGGGTGGGAAGAACTGGAGATATTTTTAAAATTGGAATGTGGGACAAACTGAAACTGTGGAGTTGTCTAAACAGTGAAAAAACTTGTGTGAAATCATGCTTGAGGTGTTAAAAAGGATGGACATAGGAAAGAATTATATGAGTTGGATTCAGAAAATCTACAAAGAACAAGATGGTGGTGAGGGAACTGACACAGGTGTTTTACCTGGGCAGAACCCATTGCTAAAACCAACAACGGCCTGCTGTGGTGCATTTAACAACTTCTTTGCAGATAAAATCTCTCAGATAAGAGCCAATTTGGACTCCGGGGTTGGAGCAGATTCAACTGATGAGGTGTCCAGTAACCCTGTTGATGAGGTTATACTGGATCAGTTTCAGTCTGTAAGTACTGATGATGTGGACAAGCTTCTGGGTAGAGTGAGGAGGACTACCTGCCCTCTTGACCCTTGCCCTTCATGGCTGACTGTCCAGGGGGGTGATGCCTTGAGGATGTTCCTCAGGGATATCATCAATGCATCCCTTAGGGAAGGTCACGTTCCAGCTTGCTTGAAGGAAGTGGCGGTTAGACCGCTCCTAAAAAGACCTTCCCTTGACCCTCTGGATATGAAGAACTACAGGCCAGTCTCCTTATTACCTTTTTTGAGCAAGGTGATCGAGAGAGCAGTTGCTCTTCAACTCCAAGCTGTCTTGGAAGTAACCGATTATCTAGATCCATTTCAAACTGGCTTTATGACAGGATTTGGAGTTGAGACGGCCATGGTTGCCTTAGCTGATGACCTTCGTCTGAACATCCACAGGGGTAATGTGACCCTGTTGGTGCTACTGGATCTCTAAGCAGCTTTTGATACAATAGGTCATGACATTCTCTTGGATCGCCTGAGAAGGTTAGGAATCGGTGGCCCTCTCGTGTAGATTCCAGAGGGTGATGCTCGGGGACAATTGCTCTGCAAGGAAAGAACTTAATTGCAACGTCCCACAAGGCGCCATCCTGTCCCTGATACTATTAAACATATATATGAAGCCGCTGGGAAAGATCATCCAGAGGCATGGGGCGGGGTGTTATCAGTATATTTGGGTATGATGACACCCAAATATATTTCTCCATGTCTTGGTCTTCAGCTCTGACTTCACATGGTGTCTCTTCTCTCAATGATTGTCTTAGGGCAGCAATGGACTGGATGAGGGAAAACAAATTGAAGCTGAATCCAGACAAAATGCAGGTTCTCATGGTAGCAGCCCCAAACCCAGGTACTAGGATATGACCTCCAGTCCTGTATGGGGTCACACTCTCCTCCAGGGACTGTGTTCGCAGTCTGGGGGTACTCCTGGACTCGTTGCTCCAGATGATGAATCAGGTAAATGTGACTGTCAGGAGTGTCTGTTATCAGCTTTGGCTGATCCGCCCGCTGCGCCCTTTCCTGGAAGTTGGGGACCTTGAGACTGTGGTAACCTCCTGTCTTGATTTCTGTAATGCATTCTACATGGGGCTACCCTCATGCTTGGTCCAGAAACTTCAACTAGTACAGAATATGGCAGCCAGATTGGTCTCGGGTACATCTAGAAGAGACCATATAACACCGATCTTAAGATCACTCCACTGGCTGCCCATTAGTTTCCGGGCCCAGTACTTTAAAGTTATCACCTTTAAAGCCCTAAATGGCTTGGGTCCAGCCTATCTTTGGTACCGCCTCCTTCCATATAATCCTCCCTGTGCACTCAGGTCCTCTGAGAGGCATCTGCTACAACCTTTAAAAACTAGGCTCTCCTCGACCTCCCAGAGGACCTTTTCAGCTATTGCTCCCAGATTATGGAACGGCCTGCCAGATGAGATCCGTCATATTACCACCCAAAATACCTTTTAAAAAAACTCTTAAGATGGATCTCTTCCAGTGGGCCTTTCCTGAATAGATAACTGGCCATCAGAAAGAAAAATCTAATTTAGCCCGATCCCAATACAGCTATTTTTATTATTCATTTTTAGTATTTATTAAGTATGTTTTAATTTTTTTTGAATTATTTAATTGTATTTTAAGGGGGGTGGGATGAAGGGTCTTGAATGTATACTTTAAATGCTGTAAGCCATCCTGATTGTGTTTTGTAGAGGGGCAGGATACAAATATTTTTTTTTGTATTATTATTATTATTATTATTATTTTATATCCAATGGCATGTGAATATTTTAGAATTGGCATATTTTACTGCCAATTCTGTTTCCATAAATAGCCTATAAAGGAAAGGGGTAGCTTAGAACCTTCCCTTTCAAATGCTACTATGGTATAAATAGAAAGAGGTGTGCTTTTTTTTTAATGAACCTCTTCCATGCCTTCATTTATAAGGCTATGATTTCTCCAACTGTGAACCAGAAACAAGGTCTTTAAAATAGTCTCAAAGATGGCTTATGCCAGATTTATGGAATTTTTGGTCCACCAGATGTTTTAGAGCACCATACCCATCATACCTTATTATTGGCCAAGCTGATTGAGACAGTCTGAAGGGCCATAGGTTTCCTGACTCTTTGTTTACACATTATTTACCTGTTCAAGGATGAGTATTTGTTCTGAAGAACCATTGAACTGTAATGGAGGAATGCAGGATCTTTGGAACCTTTGGTTTTGAACTTTGACTCCTATAACCCCTAATCATTGGTCTTATTTTCTGAGGCTTCTGGGAATTAAGCTCCACACCATCTGGAAAGACAAGGGTTATTCACTCCTGCTGTAACTGCCTCTGACAAGAGCTACTGAAGGATGCTGTAAGTGTACTAGAGAAGGGCTGGTAGAGAAACGAGGGGCTGTATTAAAAACACACCTTGAAAACTCCTAAGAGGACAAGAGGAAGAGTGCTGTGTGAACAAAAAGGCCAATGTGTGGATCTCCAGATGTTGTCAGACTGCAATTTCTGTCATCTATTCTCCTTTGGCTACACTGGCTAGGACCTCTGGTGGTTGCAGTCCAACAACATATGCAGCAGGGGTTGACAAATGCAAAGTGGGCTATTTCTCCCTCATCATGCATGCATGCGCACACACACACACACACACCCTGCAGCTCAACTGGAGGTGACACAATGTAACTTCAGTTTCTGGGAAGTGGACAAAATATAGTGGGCCAAGAGGACCCAACCTCCATGTTGTTTTTTTGTTTGTTTGTTTGTTTGTTTGTGGTGGTGGTTTGAGAGTTTTGCATGTTTCAGTTGCATTTTTAGTCAGCTTTTCAGGCTCACCATTTTAAAAGGAGGCTCTGGGGATTCAAGGTCTCTTAGGGCATCAGGGGACACAAAATGGGTCCCAGGGGGTAACATGCAGCCTGTAGGCTGCACTTTCCCCACCCTGATCTAAAAGGCCACATGTTATCCTGGGAACATTTCACACAACACAGTTATAGCACTATAATTGCACTTTAATTGCCATGGCTGTGCCCCATGGAATCCCGGGGTTTGTATTTGCAAGAAGCAATAGAGATCTCTGGCTGAGAATTCTAAATACCTCCCCAAATTACAAATCCCAGAACTCCATAGCATATTGCAGTAGCAATTAAGGTGGAACCATAGCACTACAATTGTAGAATTGTGGGCTCCAAAATTAAAGAAGGATGTTGACAAGCTGGAGGAGGGGGACCAAAATGGTGGGGAATCTGGAAGCCATGCCCCATGAGGAGTGGCTTAGGGAGCTGTATCTTTAGCTGGAGAAGAGAAGGTTAAGAGGTGACATGACAGCCATGTTTAAACATTTGAAGAGATGTCATACTGAGGAGGGAGCAAGCTTGTTTTTTGCTGCTCCAGAGATTAGGACACGGAGCAATGGATTCAAACTACAGGAAAAGAGATTCCACCTAAACATTAGGAAGAACTTCCTGATGGTAAGAGCTGTCTGATAGTGGAGTGCCTTGCCTCAGGGTGTGGTGGAATCTCCTTCTTTGGGGGTTTCTAAACAGAGACTGGATGGCCATCTGTTGGGAATGCTTTGATTGTGTATTCCTGCAGGACAGGGGTTTAGACTAGATGATCCTTCTGGTCTCCTCCAACTCTATGATTCTATGATTGTATAGTGTGAAAGGGCTCCTAGTTTGTGTAATCAAATACCATTTCCCATCCCACAGTGGTTCATAAGATGCCTCTGGAAAGCCTATAAATTGTTGGACTATGAAGTGACTAAGGACTGGAAGGTTTCCTAAAGCAGAACAGAGAGACTACAGGGACACTGAGTGAGTTATTATGTGTGTCTTTGCAGCAGCAGTTATCAACATATAACCACTTTGTACAAGGAAGGCATCTGAAAAAATTAAGTCAAAAAGAGAGGACAAGAGATAGCATTAGCAATCCTTTTGCTTTGTTGTCATTTAATGACCCCAGCACCTTCCTAGGTTAGTATTCTGCTTTTCATGTTAAAGACTTTGGGGGGAGGGCATGGGAGTGGTACAGGTCATCTTGATCATTTTCACAAGACTCTCCTTAAAGTCTTCCTTTCAATTGCCTTACTGCCAATTCACCTGTGTTTTTCAAGACCAAGATTTTCAGACAGGCAAAAATCGCCCCTTGCCGCGCGAGCAGCCTCCCGAAACTGCTGCGCGGCAAGGGTCTTTTTCGGACGACGCTGTGCCTCTAGCGAAGCCGTCCGTGTCACTTCCGTGAAGCTTGGGACGGCTCCGCGTCATATTTCAATCACGGGCAGCCTCCGTGCTTGAAATATGGCGCGGAGCCATCCCAAGCTTCACGGAAGTGACACGGACGGCTTCGCTAGAGGCACAGCGTCGTCCGAAAAAGACCCTTGCCGCGCAGCAGTTTCGGGAGGCTGCTCGCGCGGCAAGGGGCGATTTTTGCCTGTCTGAAAATCTCATGCCTTGCTCCTGTTTGTTCTCCTCATCAGAGGAAGGTTTCTGTTTTGTAAAAGATACAGAATTGTTGGGATCAAACCCCAGTGTACGGAAAGCCTGGCTTTGTTCAACAGCTAGCCACATGTGAATGCTCATTGTTCCTTGGATTTGGACTTGCTATTGCAAAAGGGACATCAAAGCTGAGTGGGATGAATAGTTATGTGTGCTTCCGTTAACGAACTTCCTAGTTGTCTCATCTTCAAACAGCTCTTTTGTGATCAGGAAAGTATTCTATGTCACCTTCCCTGCTTAATTGTAGAGACTTGAAACTGGGTCTATAGAGCTTACAGTTGCTATGACAACTCCTGGTTCTCAGTGTTTCCACCATTTTCCTACATTTTTGGTGTGTGCAAGAAGGGAGAATACAGTTACAGGGGTGATGACTACATATAATGGGCCCAATTTCTTCTTCAAATGTCTGTGTGAGTTCTTGACCTCATCTGTTCCATGCTGATATCCTGTCCAGCACACAATAGTTTCCCACAAAGTTGCCTGATGGTTATTTATGAATCCAGAGTGGGGGATACTGTAAATATTATGGAACATGGGGGCAGGGAGTCTCTTTGGGCTGCAACTTCCAGAATCCTCCATGGCCACTGGGATAATCTGGGAGTTATAGTCCCCAAAAGTAACATTTCCACCTTCTGTTGTGATGTTCAGTTTAGCTAAAAAGGGACAGTAGGGATGGGTGATTCTTGTCGGTATTGGCTTCTCACGTTTTCAAATTGTTTCGATTTCAAGTTCTTTCCCTTTTGATTATGGTGAAATTTGTAAGCCTGGATAAGTTCTTATAAAAAAGGAACTGTATTCTACAAACAGTAAATTTTCTCATCCATCTGCATGGGCCCAACTCAGTAGGCATAGCAACTGGATCCACAAGATGATGTACCTGCCTACCACAAAGCTTTTAAAGATAAGGAGCCTGTCAGCAAAAAGAGATGCCAAAATTGATAGTCCTAATTTTCAGCACTAACATGGTTGAAAGCAGAAGGAGTCAGACTTTTCCTTTAAGAGTGAAGGATTCAAAAATCTCTGGCTAGATTGGCAGATCGGTCAATTTCACTTTCTCCCACATTCAATGCTTGGTTAATCTCACCTTCATACTTATAAAGATATCTATGGATTTTATAAAGTTCTTATATAAAAAACAGAAGGAATTATTTTTACCCATCCTTAGTCAAGAATGCAAGCTAGAGAGGGACTGAAGGGGAACTAGGACAGTATAGAAAAGGGCTGACAAACAGAAATGAGAGTCACTAGCATAGTCACAGTGGAGCGTGAAAGGATGCTTTCAGATGTGATGTTCAACCAAGAAGAACAAGTGCCAAGTAAGTGTGGTGTCTGTAAGCCTCTTACAAGTGTTCTGACATCTCATGGCATGGCCATGTCCACAAATAAAGCATATGTCTCTGTTTCAGTTTCCACAATGTCAGAAATGGTGGGACAAAGAATGTTTGCTCCATTTACTATTTCCAGTCCTCTAGGTGACCACAAGAAGTAGGGACAGACCTGACATACCAAGCTATAGACCATACTCACAATCTATTTACTGTATGAGGAATTCAAGAGTAGGGGAGACAGGAGCAGGGATGAGAGTGTTCCAGGGCCAGATTGTCCAAAACATCCAAAGACCTGCCAGGCTATTACCATCAGGACTATACTAAAGGAGAATGAGAGTTCACTACTCTTTCTCCATTTGAAGGGGGGCTGTAGTTTAGTTCTGTTGTTTAAAACTATTTCCCTTTCCCTTTATTTCCCTTTCATGGTCAGCAAGGGAAAGGAAAACTTACACAAGCTCCCCCCCCCCATGTTAAGTATATGGTCAGGATCCTGAAGGGCTTTGGATCATATAAAGACATTTACTGTACTATACTCCATTTCTCTGCCTCCCTCAACCTTCAGACTTTTAGGTAGGAAGGAGGTATCTGAGGTTTAACTTCTTCCACTAACCTTGGATGGAGACATCTAATCTTTCCACTCCCTCTAAGATGCTTTCCCATAGACCATAGAGTTACATGGCTAATATATTTTGGCATATTATCCAAGAATTCATGTAAGCACGAACATGTTTTGAGTAGCAAATTGCCAGAGCATGAACTCCGGTATATTAAAAGGCCATCAAAGCAGTCACTATAAAGGGTGGCCAATGCTACTCAGAACAATGTGAGAATTCTGGGACTTTTTTTCTCAAAGGCTTTGAAACTCCTGCCTGTTTTGAATGGTTTAATTGACGTAATTTATTAGTCATGCCACTGCTGCATTGCAATTTTGCTCTGACTCTCAGTAAAATGATTTTCATAATGACTATATTATATTTTAATGTATTGTTAGTTTGTATTTTAAAGTTTTGTTATTATACATTGTGCTGGGTTGGGTTTTTTTATATATATACTTTTGTCTTGCTGCCTGGAGAGGCCTTCATCCAGAAAGGTGACTTTAAAATACTTAATTAGGAGAAACTTTGATGCAAAATCACTTTCCGTCTGCCACAATTATCCCATGGAGGTGAGGGGGGGATCTCTGGAGTTTTGCGGATTTGCTTGCACAAGATTCTTGCAAAAACAAACATGCCAAATATTTCAACACATGAAGAACACCAGAGATAATAGGGGTCAGAACGGAGACCTTGGAAAGCAAGATGAGTGATGTAAGATGAAAGCTTAAGGCAACATAAAAGGTTCTCAGGATTAAAACATCTGGAGATCCAGGAATTTGAATTGAAGTTGCCTGTCTGCAGTACTGAGCTTGTTCAAAGTCCTCCTGTGTGAGCTGTTTCACTTTAATGTTTCACTTTAATGAGCATCAGTTTCACCTAAGCATTCAAAGCTGTATGACCTACCCACAGCTAAACTTGGATACTGGTCCTTAATCATAGCTTGAGCTGCTGGATGCTGCTATCAGCAACCAACCAAATTACAATGCCAAATGGACCTCTCTGAGTTTCTCTCAGAGAAAAAATGCTTCTACACAAAAGCTGTTGATGATGAAGAATAGTAGTACCTTTTAGGTTATATAAGCTTTCTGAAGACATGTAGGCCATCAGTGATGCCAAATTGTTTAGCTCTTTGGAGGGACATCTCTGAGGGAGCAAATATTCCACACGTACCTCAGTCAGCAGGCGGCATTAGTGGTCAGGCCCAATGAGATCCAAGAGTGACTTAAGTGTCCGTTTTGAATTCCAAGGGCAGGTCAACTGTGGAAATATCCTGTTCTTTCCCTGTCTCCCTTTCCTTCTTCATTTGAACCCATTTGGAAACTGCTAACCAATTGCTCTTACATCATGGTACAATGTTACTATGGTGGAAAATTGCACACTTGATTGCCAAGTACATTTAACTTTCAAGATTTTCTTGGAAGCAGAACATTAGAATCAACTGAGATTGCAAGTGTATAGATGTTCCTTTGAAATTGCCCTGATGTCTGAGGTAAACTGAGAGAAAGAACACGCTATCAAAAAAGGCTGTGAGAAGAATAACATCTCAACTCCTACAGCTCTGTTTGGAGAGACAAACCAGGGACACACCAGAGGTCTGTGTTCAAGTGTAATGACAAAGGCAAGAGCATGACAAGCATTCTAACTATTGCAGCAGATTAAGAAACCACAGGGCTTTCAATTTTTTTTTGCAGGTTGAGACCTAACAACAAGGCAGAATTCAGGAAACCACAACCTGACTTAATGTTTTGTGTGAACGGCCCATACAGAAGCCAGCCAGGGTTTTGATTATCCTATTGTTCATGCAGCTCACTTGGGACTGCAAAAATGTAGTGTTTTTTCTGAAAGGCAACACCATAATACAGACTGAATCTTCTTAGCTTATAAAAGTTTTCTCTTGTTTCTATTTCCCTATGCATGTACTGTATTCTGTAATGTTCATTTCAGGATCATGCCATATCTTCACAGGGTGCATAGTCATAAGAAAACCCATGCTGGATCAAACCAGAGGCCAATTTAAATCTAACACTATGTTCCCACTGTGGCTGATCAGTTGCCCATGGAGAGACCACAAACAGGTTATGAATGTAACTCCATCTTCCATTCCATGCCCTCAGGAACTAATACACAGAGACATACAGCCTCTGATGCTAGAGGTTGCATAGAACCATTTTGAGTTGTAGTCACAGATGGCCACATCATCCATGTATTCATCCAGTCCCTTTTCAATGTCCTCCAAGTTGCCAGCCATTAGTAAATTTTATGGCAGTGAGTTCCTCATTTTAACTATGTGCTCTGTGTAGAAGTATGTCCATTTATCTATTCTGAATCTCCCAGCATTCAGATTCACTGGGTGCCCTGAGTTCTAGTTGAATCAGTATACAGGACAGTAGGACCTCCATATCTACTAGAGATTGATTCTGAGGGGAGGGCATGGATACCGAAAACCGTGGATAATAGCGAACACCATTGAAAATAATGGGACTTCTGGTTTAAAATACCACAGAGTTGCCTTGGAGGACCTAGAAAATGGCTAGAGAGGACACATTTTCTAGGAAGACCCTATGGTAGCTGTGCTGTTTTGTGTCCTGTGGATAATGAATCAGTGGATAATGAATCAGCGGATATGGGGGTCCTACTGCATCTATGTGGTACCATTAGTCAAACTATGGAACTTGCTGCCACATGATGTAGTGATGGCTCCAACATGGACAGTTAATTTGTAGAGGATAAGGCTAACAGACATGATGGAAGATATATGCTACTTCTAAGATCTTCCAAGACATTATGCCTCTGTATATGAGTTGCTAAAGAACACAGATGGGAGAGTGCTATTGCCATCATGTCCTGCTTGTGGACTTCCTAGAGGTATCTGGTTGACCACTGTATGAACAGAATGCTGGATGAGGTAGACCTTCATATGTTTTTTATGGGGAAAAGTAGAAAGAGGAATGGGATGGATTTTCCTTGGTTTTTTTCTGTACTGTGAGGCCGTGTTCTGGAAGAGTTTCTTTCTGACGTTTTTCCTGCATCTGTGGCTGGCATCTTCAGAGAATGGTTGGGTAGGAGTGTGTGTGGAGTTTATATATTGTGAACCCCTGTTGGGGAGTATATGTAAATTTCTGTAATTGAATGGTTAGTTCCTGAGTATAGAAATGTTAATATGATTTCTATGTGGAAATCATCCTGTGGACAAGTTTACATAGGGACCACTAAACACAGTGTACAACCACGAATCAAGGAACATGAGAGACACTGCAGACTGGGCCAGCCAGAAAAACCAGCAGTAGCAGAACATGTTATAAACCAACCTGGACACAAAATCTTATTTAAAAACACTGAAATTCTGCACCAGGCCAACAACTATCATATCAGAATGCACAGAGAAGCTATTGAAATCCACAAACACCTGGACAACTTCAACAGGAAAGAAGAAACCCTAAAAGTAAACAAAATCTGGCTCCCTGCTTTGAAAAACAATAGAATCAAAACTCAACACTTACAAAGGAATTCCACCCAGGGACAAGGGGATTTCCAGCAGATAATGGCCCATCAACCAACCATTAGCCAAACAGACACTAATCATCCTTGCATTTCTATACCCTGAAACTAACAATTCAATTACACAAATTTACATATACTCCCCAACAGGGGTTCACAATATATAAACTCCACACACACTCCTACCCAACCATTCTCTGAAGATGCTAGCCCCAGAGGCAGGTGAAACGTCAGAAAGAAACTATTCCAGAACACGGCCTCATAGCCAGGAAAAAAAACCAAGGATAATCTATGGATGCCGGCCGTGAAAGTCTTCAACTTCACAATGAATGGGATTATGTGGCATGGAATGTTTTGGGAAAAGGCATGACTGGATAACTAGAACCTTGAGAAAGAAAACTTCCTGCAACATTCTGTTGTAGTTCTAACTTGAAAAACAAACAAAAAACAAATATCTGTCTCCTCTGATGCCTTAATTGTACAGTGTACATGTCCAATAGTTTTTGCACATGCCTAATTGTGTAGTTTAGGGTTGTATCAGAAGAGTAGCCTTCAGCATTTTGTTCAAGAGCTCTAGATGTTCATAAATCTTGCTTCATTATGCCAAAACTTTATGGCCAATATCCCTGTGAGTACATCATACAGTATCCCATAGCCTGAAGTTCTCAGTCACTGACATATATTGAAAGAACTGGCAAGAGGCATCTCATACCCCCCACCTCCACCCTAGAAGCTGTCAAGTAATATAACTGTCAAAAACTTTGGTGCTAAATCCTCTTGTAGGAGAGGTTGCACTACAACAGTAAATAATAATGGTAAGGCATTGTTGCACTTGTATTGAATCCTCTCCTGTGAGTGGAACAATGCCTTAAAATTATCATTTATTGTTAGATTTTCGCTGAGTATCATTTTGCAATAAAAAAATAAGAATAATGTCCACTTTTCTCTTATTCCTCCAAATTATTTCTTCTCAAACCTTAGGAAAGTTAGTTTTTAAGACTAGAACAATGTGTCAGCTGGGGGGTGTTTCATGAAATAGTAGAATCTTAGAGTTGGAAGGGACCACAAGAGCCATCTAGTTCAACCCACTGCCATGCAGGAATACAGAACTAAATCATTCCTGAAAGAAGTACATCCAACCTCTGTTTAAAGACCTCCAAAGATGGAGACACCACCAGTGTTGGATAGTTGGTTCTGACAGTTAAAGTTCAAAAAAGTAACTTTTCAAAGTTCTATTTCTTATCAGTTTAGATTTCAATATCTAGTATATGTAATACTCTGCATCATAACAGGACATTTCTTAACCCTAAAGTGTTTTTTTAAGAGGATAAAAATAGGGCAGGGCGAAACGGCATTATAAAGGTTAATTAGTTACTCCAAATGCACAGATCTGTAAACTAATCTGGCAGTCACTGATGAAGGAAGAAGAGGGTGAGACAACAGGCTAAAACAAGGTGTTTTTTTTTTTTTACCTGGCTGCCAGGGCAGTACTTTACTGAGAGATACTGAGCAAAAGATTTATCACTCTGTGACTGGCAGATATGTAGCTTGGTTTGACCTGCCTAGGGCTTAACCAGTAACTAATTCATCATGATACGAAAGAGAGAAAATAGGTAGGAGAGGCTATAGCAAGCAATGTCCTTGCAAGCAAGCCAAAGGAGTGCTTAGGCAAGTATCAAAGGTCAATGGTGTTGCCATTCCATTTTCTCATTCTGCTTACCAGCACTCTAGATTCTAATAGTACACACAGAAAGCACTAGATTTTAAAGATTTGCAGTGTTAATTTTGCTGTGTCTTTTTTCGTATTCAGCAAACAATATTTTGTTTGCGTCCTTGGCTTGAATTTTGTATTTATGAAGCACTTAGAATTATAGAATCATAGAGTTGGAAGAGACAACAAGGGCCATCTAGTCCAACCCCCTGTCTTGCAGGAACGCAGGGCAGGGTTTTTTATATTTTATGTTGATCTTTTATTTTAATGTATATTTGTCCAATATGCTTTGTGTATATAAAATGATTGACTCATAATAAAAATATCTAAACCTGGAAACCCACTGGGTGACCTGGGGCAAGTCACATGTTCTCATCCTTAGAGGGAGAAGGCAAATCTCCTCTGAACAAATGTTGCCAAGGAAACCCTAGGATAGGGCTGCCATAAATTGGGGTCCGCTTGAAAGTACACAACAAGAACACTAACTTCTGAATGGGTAAAATAATATTGTACTCACAACATTTCACAGACTGCTGAGAAGTTGCAGGGGGCACAGCACTTACCAAGGTTTGAGTCCCTTTGGAAGGGGGTTGCTGGACGCTTACTGGCATTCTGTAATATCTGCGGGATTTTTTTTAAAAAAAAAAAAACTGTGGTGGCATAATCCTTCACCATTGCTTGTGCGTTTGGCTAGGCCTGATAGAAAGCCACAGTTGTTCGCTTCTGATTTATGCTAATACTGGTTGTGCATCGATGGGTTTAGATTTAAATAACTATTCAAAATCTACAGATTATACTGAAGATCTGTAAGGAGCAGGGTAGCCAGGTGAAAAAGAGAAGTTGCCTCCTCAGGCATTAATGGTTTTGCGGTATACAGCATTTTAGCAGGTGTGGCCTGTCAGGCGAGCTGCATCAGTTGAAAGCTTAAGTTCTGCACAACTATTAAGGGAGCAGGAAGCTAGCTAGCAGCGTAGCCAATGGTGATGGGAGTTGCAATCCAGTAAAATCTGGATGGCCACTAGTCACACTGCAATTATGGTTGGTGGTTTCTGTGTCAGCAGGGCAGTGAAATTTGTTCCAGGAAATTTAAAGGAGCTATTCAAAGTACCGAACCTCTCTGGGGCATCAGGCCCAGCACCTGGGATTTCTCCTTTAAAGTTCAGAATAAAACCCAGCACAAACTCACCACCTCAATGATTTGGAAGCCACCACCTGCTCCTGGATACAATAGCAATAGCAATAGCTTTGATAGTTCTATACTGCTTATCAGTGCCAAAGCACTCCCTAAGCAGTTTACAATGTGCTAGCTAATTGTTCCCAACAAGCTGGGTACTCATTTTAACAACCTACATAAGGATGAGTCAGCCTTGGAGCCCTCTGGGATCAAACTCATAGGACATTTTCAGACACGTCTTACAGCGCTAGATGCTTTCGGGAGAGCTTCGGCGCTGTCGCGCAGCAGGGACTCCATTTTGGATAACGCCGTCCCTCTGGCGAAATCGTCCGTGTCACTTCCATGTAGGATTGGAGGCAGCCGCACCATATTTCACCAGATTTTATTCATGGAAGTTGTCCGTGAATAAAATATGGCACAGCCACCTCCAATCCTACATGGAAGTGACACGGACGATTTCACCAGAGGGACAGCGTCATCCGAAATGGAGTCCCTGTCATGCGGCAGTGCCGAAGCTCTCCCAAAAGCTTCTAGCATGGTAAGACGTGTCTGAAAATGTCCCTAATGTTGTGGCTTGCAGTACTGGCATTTAACCACTGTGCCACCAAGGCTCCTACAAGCATGGCCAGCCCTACTTCTAGGCATTTTGAGGCGACTGATCATTCAGGTCAGGACGCTATTGGGAGGAAAAGCTTCATAGTGGCTAGGTGACCTCTCCTGTACCTCTGTGCAACTCTGGTGTCCTTGGATGTGGTGGATGATGTTATGTCATTGCCAGCATTGAAGTGAGATTCAGCTGACATTTGGGCTGGCTTCTGCATGTGGAAGGGGTGAGGGAAGGTGTCCTCCTTCATCTCAGGTTGCAAAATGTCTTGGGCCAGCCTTGGGCAGAAGAGCAATGTTTTCTTTTGCCTCTGGCCACCATCCTAGGGAGGCTGGCAGCTGGTTTCTCTTGAAATCACAGACAGAGCCCAAACTAAGCTCCCTGTACCTGTTTCAGACTCAGCCATTTCTCTTCATACTTTTAGCTGAGAGAGGAGAGGGGGAAATGATGTATTGGCTGGGATCCTGCTTCAACTTGGCAGAGCATAAAGCTGCTCCAGGTGTAGCTGAATGCCTTCTCCCTCTCATGGGTGCACCGCCTACCTCCCTGCACACTCTCACAGTCTGAGGACCCCCAAGAGGTCCAAGAGGGTGCCTAGTTCTCCACATGTCCAGCTGCAGGATTATGGTAGGATACTGCCTAGCTACTCCCTACCCTTCCTGGCCACTAAATGGCCATGGAGAGGTCACTCAGTCAGAAAGAAGGTAGGCAGCATAGTCAGGGGGGTGTTGCAAATGGAGCTGTTGAATACCTCCATCTGCAGCAACCAAACAGGGGCATACACAGGCACAATTTGCAGTTACATCTACTGTATGTAGGTCACCAACAGGATTCCAGCTATTATGTATTAGCTACCTTTATATTGTTACCCAAATTGTGTGGGGTCCATTGGGAGCCCCCTATTGTCATAATTCTAATATGGGGAATTTTTATTATCTCAATATGGCAGTGAGAGGCTGGGTAATGGCAGGACCTTTTGACCTGTGTATACTGGTGCTCACTGACGAGACTCCAAGTCAGGGGATTTAATAAAATTTTTATTGAGAAATAATCAGGGGAAAACACACACGGATACACTCAGGCTTCAAGCAGTCACACAAGGCTAACAAAGAAAGTAGGAAGTATTGGGATAGAGGAAGAGAGTTTGGGATGATAGGCTGTACTATACCTGTCCGAGGAACAGAGATTTGTGTAGAAGCTACAACCTGATGACACAGCCTGATGAAGTTATGGGAGGAATGGAAGCTGTGCACACCTGATACTCATATTCGATATCCCCCTGAAGGGGTGAGTTTTTCTGGAATACAATGTCTTCTGGGGTTTCCCAGGGTTAAACAAAAGCTTCTCCAGATGTGTTCGCTAATGGCGGAAACATTAAAACTGATGGGTCTCAGGTGAACCTTTATTGTTTTGGGGAGAGGTGATGAGGAAAGACCAGTTTTGCAAGCAAAAAGTGTCCAGCTACTTTGATGGGATTATTAAATGACTCATTTCTATGTAAATCCATGAGAATTAGACCATTTCCTTCCTAACTCATCAATTCAGGGGCGGGGGCGCTTAATCCTGTGTTTGAGGAATTTATGCTGGCTGCTTTCTTAGGTTTTCTGAGCAAACCCTGATTCCTTGTACTTGGGAGTCCCCAGTCTACTACCCAACAATGTGGAGTGCCAATAATAAGCCAATATATGGAATTTAGCAAATTATTAAATAGATAAATTATTAAAAGAGTGGGAGGTGTCAGGGTAGGTAACAACATCCCACCTTTCCTTCTATTCTCCCAGGTAAGCATGCAGGAGACATGCAGGAGCGGCTCTTCACCTAGTCCCACAACCTTGAAGAGATGAAAGAGGGCCTTCTCCATGAATGCTCCTACATTATGGAACTCCCTCCCAAAGGAAGGGAGGTCATCCCCCTTCCTGTGCCCTTCGGCTTGCAGACAAAGACTTTTCCATGCAGGCAAGCCTTCATCAACTGACCACCTGTTATGGGCACAGTTGTTTACATGGATGTGCTGTACTTAAAAAAAAATACTAATGATTTATTTTAGTGCACTTTTAATTTTTTTTTTTAGTGTTTTAATGGTACAGTTAAATTTCTATTTTAATATGTAGGATTTATTGTGTGATTTTTTTACTGGAACCTTTTAAAAATATTTTGGAAGCTGCCTTGCATCTTAACCCTGGGAGAAAGGAGGGATGTAAATCAAATAAACAAAGAACAAACTCAACAGCGTGGCTCATCTTCTCAAACCAACCCTGTGAGGTAAATCAGGTTGAGAAGTGAACTGGTCGGAGGTCACCCACAACTATACCACAAAACCTTCATTGTTTTCAAATATTTTCAAGACATTTTCAAGTTAACAAAAGGAAGATGCTGGGCAATATTGGTAGGATTATTAAGGCCATCTTCAGCTACATTAACCATTACCTGTTTGACTTCCACCATAATATGCCTGAAAGGGAAATAAATGGGAGAACCAGCTTAAAGTTCCTCCTCAGCTTTGAATTTCTGCCTCCGGGCCAATCAGTGTCTCACCATTGCCTCAGAAATGTCATCCAAAGAAAAAGAATAAGTAAAACAAAACCCACAGGCTCTTCATTCCAGCTGTGTTTTTTCTTGTTTTTGTGTTGTTTCTTGTTTCTTGCATGGCAGCCAAAAGGGAGAACTGGCATATTTCCATGGTTAAATGTGTGATCTCCTAGACTGGACATACCCATTGAAAATGGAGAAAAGTGCAATGATGCTTGCTGTGAAAACTACGGGTGTATCTACACTGTATAAATAATGCAATTTGACACCACTTTAAGTGCTGTAGCTCTGCCCTATAGAATCCTGAGATTTGCAGTTTTACAAGGTCTTAACTTTCTCTGTCAAAGAGTGTTGGTGCCTTTCACAACTACAAATCCCAAGATTCTGGAGGATGGAGCCATGGCAGTTAAAGTAGTGTCAAACTGCATTATTTTTACAGTGTAGGTGTATGTACCCTACATGACTACAGGGTAGTAGCAGTGGACTAACTTGGTGCTCACCTCTCGTCTCAAGTGGTCGGTACGTGCTAATGAAGTACACCTCCCCAAAATGGACTTCTGTCCTAGCCAGCATAGCCAATGGTGTGGCATGCTGGGAACTGTAGTTCAACAAAATATGGAGGACCGACCACTCCTTAGCCACCCTTACCTATAGACTACTATTTTCAGGTATGACTTGTGTCCTTTGCCCCTTTGTCCTCCTTCCTCCCCCTTCTTAGAGGTAGCAATCTTTAGCATGCCTATACTCAGTAACTACTCGTTTGGGTTTCTGTAAGCATTTAGGTATAGTATGTATTAATGTCATTTACTGTTTTGTTGGTTTTAGCCACACTATCTTCCTTCCTGCACTACTTAGTCTGCAGTGTTTGTTCCTGCTCCCATTTTGTAGTCTGCAGTTTGCTCACTCTCCTCCATTTTAAAGAGTTCATGTTACAGAGCCTCTCACTGTGTTATGCAACCTTTAATATTTGTAATTAAACCTATTCAAATTATTTTTATAAAGAAGAACCTGCTTTATTTGTCCATAAGACCCTGTGTGTGTAGTGTGGTGATGTTGGATTGGTTGTTGCTCACCTTCTGCTTATGAATACTAATTATTCTGCTTGTGAGACAGCAATAGCCAAAGCACTCCCTAAGTGGTTTACAACATGTTCGCTAATTGCCCCCAACAAGCTGGGTACTCATTTTACCAACCTATGGAAGGATGGAAGACTGAGTCAACCTTGGAGCCTTGCAGGATCAAACTTACAACATTGTGGCTGCTGTACTGGCATTTAACCACTGCACCACCAGGGCTGCCTATATACAACTATCTCTCACATTCCCAAGCACTCCCAGCATGAAATTATCTAAGCAGTAGCTGCTAAAGTTATTTATCTCAAGCTGGAATTCCCATAAAAAAGTTTCTTTTCCTTTTCTCTAAATGGTCCTTGATGCCCAATCAGAGTGTAACACTTCCTCACATCTCTCAAAGTACACCGAGACAAAGTGAATCATCTTTTGCCACAGGGAACAGATTATGAGTGTTACAAAAGAGAAGCAAACTCTTAGTCATTTACCTTGTCATGGTATTATTATTTTTGCTGGCAAAAATAAGGAAAAGTACTTGTGGGATTCTTCTGTCTCATATTCCTGCATGGCAGGGGGTTGGACTGGATGGCCCTTGTGGTCTCTTCCAACTCTATGATTCCATATACCAAGATAATTTGGCTGGCTTGGGATGCTATGCACCCTGGTTTGGACAAGTGAGAAAAACCATTTGCTGAACTGCCTCAGGTAGCAAAATCTCTTGGACCAACTCTGGTGAGCAGAACTAACTAACATTCTCACCATGAAAGAGAGATAGCCTGAGTTGTCCCTGCCTTCATTATAAAGATTCCTATGCAGTCCTTAAACCCAACCACCTTGAAGCCAATTCTTCATTTGTTAAATATAAATAGGAATTACCTCCCTTATAGTATTGTTGCATGAATTAATGAAAACGATTATACATTCCTGTACCAACTTATCTGAGAGTTAATTCCTGCTATATTCAGTGAGACTTATTTCTGAGGGTCAATCTTTTTAAATATGATTAAAAAAAATACACTTGCCAATCAAGCATGGAGAAGAGGTATTTTTTACATCAAAATGAGGATCTAGAGAAGAGGAATTAATTCCACCCTCTTCCTCACCTTATTTCACTACATTCAGCTGTTTTAAGCCTGGTTTCTCCAGTCCAGATCCAATTCCAAAATTATACCAGGCTTTGCAGTTAAATTCCCTTTCTTTTCCCCTTTCAGCTTTAACTAGCACACAGGAATTTATCAGACACCCCCCCATTAATGTTCTTTTGGTGGCATAAATTGTGGCATTTTTATGCCAGCAAAAGGACTGCCCTACCAGATCTACCTTTGCCAGAGTCAATGTCGCTTCCCTGGCAGTAACGACACAAACTCCATTTACATCTGGGGTTCAGATCTCGCTGATTCTCACGAAAAGACGCTAGCACGGGAAATTCAAAAATTAAAGTAAAATAAAGACACACAAAGTTCACACAAGCACAAAAACACACCCTTTAAAAGTCCCAAATACATTGGGGGTGGGGGTTGTCATAAAAAGAGCATCCCATACATGGCTGTCATGAGCTCAACAGGAAGTGCTTGCCCATTCATGTGAGCACAATGGCATGAGGATTCAAATGCCCGCAATGCCAGCAACAAAGCTGAACAGGAGATCTATTGATGGCTTGGGCCATCAATAAAAAAGTATGCCTCATTGCGAAAGGACGATGTTGTATGGCATGCGCGCCCTTTCACAATCATTAGGTGTCCTTATGATGCCATATTTGCCTGATCTGCTAAAGTCTACAGATTCACAATTATTACAATGGCTACAAAGCTAACCAGTTAACCCTAAACCATGGCATGAAGCTGGTTTGCACACTCTGGGGACAGAAAGTTGCTGTAATTGTACTGCACATGTGCTAATGGTGGAAACAACCATTTTCACAAAACAAACACACATAGAATGTTTCCTTGGAGATAGATAATGGGGGCTGTAGTCAAACACTTATGGTGCACATGGGATTGCTGAAAACTGAACTAGTGAGACAGCAATTTTACCAAGGATCAAAGAGATGGCTTTGAAACACTTCCATCCCTTTTCTTGGGGTCGTAAAGAAGACACAGTGTTCTGCTTCATTTTTAAAGCATTTATTCTCTCCACCTTCCCCTTAGAAGCCCCACTGAGGATGGCAGAGTGGTTTCTAATGAGATCACAAGATAGCATATTGAAAATTATTTGAGTCTCGTACTTCGTTGCTGAGTCCATTTTACAAGACAGATGGAGCCCCAGCACACGAATGTGTTTACATTGTCCCAGTTGATCCATCAGCAGCTGGAAGTGCCTGGGCTATAACAGGACACATCATAATGGAGACCAAAATAGAGCTACCTGCCAGAGACAAGATCACTTGCACTGCAGTGAGAGGCCTCATTAGTGACTCTGTTTCATACATTTTTCATGCCTTCCAGCTAATTTCTTGGCTTTTTGTTTTGCCTCTGCTTTTCACCAGAACCCATCTGCCTCCATTATCCCTTTGTTGTGATGCTTGCAAATGATGATCCCTAAGACCTGCAGCCTTTCTTCTCTTTTTCCTTCTCTTTCTCCCTTCCTTTTTCTCCACGTGGTCGTCTCCCAGAGGAGTGTGTGAAACTCTAAATCCATGGTTATTGACCTATAGCTCTCTACAAGAAGACAGCTGTGTTCTATTTTTCTTCTCTTTCTTTGCTGTTAACTTTTTATTGGCTTAACAATGCAAGTATTTGTGTATCTAAAAAGATGAGAGACCAGCATCTGGAGCCAACAATAACAGATTGAGTGTATTGCACGTCATAGCTTAAATGTTAGTCTAACACAAGCTGTTTTTTCTCATTACTTACCCCACCCCACCTCTTGATTCTCTACCCACATGATGTGTAGGTCCCCTTGGGCAATGTGAACAAGAAGAAGCTGGAAAAAGCAAAAATGGCACAATTTCATTTGTATAGCAGACCAATAATATATATTATATATGTGTGTCACCCACTATTATAGAATCATATAGAGTTGGAAGGAATACTCAGAACCATTTAATTCAACTCCCTGTTACTGCAGGAATCCACTGCTAAAAAAACCCATGAGTGGAAACCATCTAGCCTCTGTTTTAAACCCTCCAATGAAAAAGACTCAGCCACCTTCCATGGTAGTATATTCCATTGTTAAATAGTTCTTATGATTAGGAAGTTTTCCCTAACATTTAAGACTTTTTCAGACAAGTAAAATGCAATGGAAGCAGCCTCGCCACGTTGCGAGACTGCTGCGCTGCAGGGCATCCCTTTCCGATGACACCTGTCCCTGCCAGTACTGTTGTGGTACCGCAGAGACATTTGAGTGTAATATTTTGGCAATTTTTACTCACGAAAGTTGATCGTGAGTAAAAATTGCCAAAATATTACACTCAAATGTCCCTGCGGTACCACAACAGTACCAGCAGGGATGGGCGTCATTCGAAAGGGACGCCCTGCAGCGCAGCAGTCTCGCAACGTGGCGAGGCTGCTTCCGTTGCATTTTACTTGTCCGAAAAAGTCCTTAGTCAGAATCTCAGTCCTTGTAAATTGAATCCATTGGTTCAGAGCCTATTCTTTGAAGTAGCAGAAAGCAAGCTTGCTCTGTCTTCTATGTGACTTTACTTCAGATATTTGAAGATGGGTATATTATCAACTCTCAGGCCTTGTCTAGTAGCACTTTTTACCCCATCTTGCCCCTCTCTTGGAGCCCTTCAGTCCTAATAATGCAGGATTTTTGCCCCATTTTGCCTCCAGGGAAGATGGAGTAAAGCCCAATAAAATGTTTTAGCAAAATACCCAAAGGAAAATTATCTCATTCCACAGGAGCCCTTACCAGCATGCCAGCCCATTGCTGCAGCTGCCATTCTTGTCGCTCTCTCTGAAGTTAGGCTGGTCACATGCAGGGGGCCGTGATCACATGCTGTGGGTTCCCTTCCTGGTTTTGGAGAGTGAGACACAGACGACAGTGGTGGTGGCTGCAGAGATAGGCCAGCATGTTCAGGTGGACTCCTGCCCATTTTGTTCAGGGAATGGGGAAGCCACAGGCCAGATCCAGGGCTAGAATATGCAAGCAGGAAGCTGGCGTACTCTGGCCAGCGTAGACAAGGCCTCAGTCTTCTCCAGGCTGAACATATCCATCTCTCTCAACTGTTCCTTATAGGTCTTGGGTTCCAGACCTTTCACCTTCTTGGTTGCCCTCCTCTGGTCATGCTCCAGGTTGTCAAAATCCTTCTTGAATTTTGCTGCCTGGAACTGGACACAGATGAGACCTCACCAAAGCAAAAAAGAGTGGCACTATTATTTCCCTTGATTTGGTCACTATAGTTCTTTCGATGCAGCCCTGGACACTATCATTCTGTTGAATTGCATTAGCCTTTTTTTTTTCTGCCACACCACACTCTGTCTCTCTGTATCTTTCCATACAAACATTTATATGGACAGATATAAGGTGTGAACTGACAAATAACAGATATAGGCAGCAGCAATTTCTATAACTGCAGAAACAAACTGCAACAATCACAAAAACAGTAATCAACACTTCACACATTATGTCGGGTTACCTAGTCCTCGGTAATGTCAAGACAGCCTATGTGAATGAAGCACAGATTCCATAAATCAATCCAGAATCAACCAATTTTGCCAGCACACCTTTTAAGCATGGTACAGTTCAATCCAACAACATCTACATGACTTCAGTTGCTTTTCCCTGCTGTACATGAAAAACAAGTTGCCACCTTGCTCACTCAGAAATTTAGCATGGTCAGAACAGAAGAGAGAGGTCCTCTTGCATCTTCTCATGGTCATTGTTTCTGCAGTGAAGACTACTTTGGTAGACAGCAGTCTCCTTCACTGAAGGTTTCTGAATAGAAATTAGATGGCCACCCCTCAGGGGTGTTTTAGCAATGGATTCCTCCACTGGCAGAGGGTTGGTCTAGATGGCCTTTCCCACTTTATAATTCTTTGTAGACATTAAAAATTGATGGTGAAGGAAAAGAAAACACTGGATAGCACCAGCCAATAAGGCTGAGCAGTGAAAGTCTGAAATTTCAGGATCAGCGATACCTTTGAAGGTCCACAGAAATTCTTTATGCACACTAAAGTCAGTTATTAAGTTAATTATGTTTTGCCTCTCCTGAGAAAACACACACACACACACATATAAGCCCCAAATTAGGTCAAAATTCAATGCTGCTCTTTTTGACTGGCTGCCAGCCGCTTTATTTTAGTTCTGAAGTAAAATATATTCCAAACTTGGAAATTACATGTCACAAGTAATGTCATCAGCGGCACTGAGTTACTTTTTAAGGTAATGTGAGTGTGAGAAAAAGTCACATTTCCAAAGCATCATAATGAGTACAAATGAAATTACTTCATTGGTGAAATAAGTAAAGGTTTCTGGTTACTTTTAAAAGTTACCTTTCAAGGATATTAGCTGTTTTAAGAGGTGTTTCACAAGGTTTTTTCATGTTTATATCATTCTCTTATTGATGCTAAGGGGTTTATTTTCAGCAAGGAAAAGTAACAAGAGCCATGACTAATGCAGCAAATGACTTGTTAAACTTTGTAATGAGTGATAATAATGAATTAATTTTAGATACTATAATGAATAAGGTGAAACATTTCTTTTTTAAAAAAGCAAATTTCCATGTTCTAATGTATTTACAGTTCCCCTCAGCAAAGTCAATGGTGCTACCCTGAATGACTTATAAGCAAAATGGGACCACTGAGAAGCTAGAGGGAAGATTTTGCATGTCTGGGAAACACTGAAGTATACAGAAGTACCTTTATCTTAAAATCAGGAGAAATGTAGGATCAGCTACAAATATTCCCCTGAACCTCTACCTCCTAGGAGGAATGGATGTTCCAGGTACCAGCCAGCCCTCCTCTGTGATAGTCTATTCTATTCTCCTCCCCTCCATTCCAGATTTCTGATGCCACCTGCTGATAGTCAGCATTCAGTGGCTACTGAATAAGCTGTGTCCTCATTGAGCAATTTTCAGTGGTGGCTAATGGCTCCCATGTTGGTCAGGTAAATTGAATCTGTTCTGGGTTTTTGTCTGAGCTTAAAAGATGCTAGCCAATGTGCTGAAACTATTTTGGAGGACAGGATTCAGCAGCTGAGATAACTCCTTCAAAGTCTGGCTTACTTCTTAGAATTAGCATCCTTTGCATGCCTATACTTATGCATTATGGTGGCTTCCTCCTTGGTTGTTTCACCACATCCTCTCTTTTCCTGCATCCTTCTAACTCGCAGGTATTTTTCTTCTCTCTTTCTTATTCATTAAATCATTGACTATGCACAAGTAATTTGTAAGTAAAGCTATTTTTTTCTGTTTTACAAAGAAGACTAAACTTGCTTCTTTTTATGGTAGACCCTATGTCTGTGTGAGTGCATGTGGGACTGGTTGTTGCTCAGCCTCTCCTTGCCAATTTAATTACAGTTCAATCCCCGCATCCACAGATTCAGTACCCACAGTTTCACTTATCCACATCTGGAAAAAAAATGTTCTCTCTAGGCATTTCTAGGTCTTCCAATGCAATTCTATGGTCAACTTCCAGTGTTCATCTCATTGAAGACAATAGGGTTCCGGTTTCAAGTACCCACAGGGGGGCTTGGAATGTATCCCCCATAGATACAGGGGTGGACCCATACTCTGTGGAGAGGTCTACTACTATTTTTCACATTTACCAGCACTACTGAGCAGTTTCACCTGTTTGCTGGCATGGAAGCAACCAGCCACAACTGGGGTTGGGGGCGGGTGCCTCATTCCATAATTTAAAAATATATATATATGTATATTTACAAGCCTCGGGATTCTTTCAAACAGTTCCATGCCAATGCTTTTTTTTTTTTTGCTTCTGTGTGGCCCTCTTTTGGCTCCTATCCTATTGGCAGTCATCACTCAGTTTTGCAGTTAGAGGGACTACAGTACATCAGAAGACTTGGCATGCATGCCACACAGCCTCATCCCACCTTTGCCCCATACACACTTTCTCTGCTTTGACCTTGGGCAGGAGTGAATCCTAGCTCTGCCAGTCAAAAGGCACCATGCATCTCTTCTATCTATTCTTCTTGACAGATTTTTATGGGGCAGGGAGCACAGAAGCAGCAGTGAGAAAACTCAAGAAGGTTACAAGTGGAGGATTATGTTGTCTGGACACTGTAAAACTGTGTAATTGATATAGGCTGATGGGACAATAAAAACTCTGTCTCAAAGAACCCTTGGTTCAAACAAACTTTCAAACTGATGACATTTTCAAATACTGTCCTCCAGTAGCAACTGGTTGTTCCCATATCAGTGGGACAATGCACCTACCCTGGGTTTTAGTCTGAACTCTAAAGAAGCCATCCAAGATACTGAGCTCTATCCCCCAAATAGGTTGTGTGAGAGCCAGCATGATTGCAGTAGTTTGAACATTGGACTATGACTCTGGGGACCAGGGTTCGAATTCCTTCTTGTCCATAGAAACCCATTACTGGGTGACCTTGGGCAAGTCACGCTGTCTCAGCTTTACCAAAAAACCAGGGGTGCTGTAAGTTGGAAACAATTTGAAGACATGTGACAACAACAACACAACAACAACCTTACAGAGATCCTCTAAAGCTTGGATTCATAGCCAGAATGGATTCACTGCCTCACTGGCATGAACACCACCAGTGACCACTCCTGTTGTCTGAAAAGCAAAACACAGCTGCCATGCTCCTTATTTGTCTGTTTCCCTTCCCATTCCCTCTTCTTCCCTCTTTAATAAAGCTCCCTGGAAACATGTGTTTTGATTACCAACAAAAGGAACCTTGGTTCCCTTTCATTTGCACTGGCCTCCTAAGCAAAGCTAAACCTAAAAGTAATGTTCCAAGCTGTAAGCCTGGAGTAGGTCTACAGCAAAGGAAATGACTGGAATGAGGAATGCAGCTAATATCTATGCAGCATCCATTAAGGTATGAATGCTTATTGGCATCATTTTCAGTATCACCTGTGTCCACCTACGTATATGCAGCTAACTCTCTGTGTGTTTTCTTGTTTATTTTAGAGCCTTAGCACTGTCTAGTCCTGAAGGAATTGGGGGGCAGGGCTAAAAACATTTACTTAACCCACTGACTAATTTGGAGACACATCTGTGCAGACCACCTTTGATTTGTGAAGTCGAAGGCTTTCACAGCTGGCATCCATAGGTTTTCTGTGGGTTTTTTTCCAGGCTTTGAGGCCATGTTGTGGAAGAGTTTATTTCTGACATTTCACCTGCATCTGTGCTTCATTATGGAAGAAAGTCAAGATAATACATAGGTAAATAAACAAATAATAACCTGTATAAAAATATCAAATTTTATAATGAAATTTATTTTATCATATTATAATTTATATTACAGTATTGTATAATTATGATTTTATTTTATAACTATAATTATAATATTTTATAATCTGTATAAAAATATTATCAGCCAGCATAGTACTGTATAGTTGTTTGAGAGTTAGAATATGACACTGGAGACCAGGATTCAAATCATCGCTTAGCCATGGAAACCCACTGGATTACCTTGGGCAAGCCACACTCTCTCACCTCAGAAAGAAATCAAGGCAAAAATCCTGTAGTTTTCTTATGGTCACCTTAGGGTCACCATAAGTTGGAAATGACTTGAAGGCACACAACAACAACAACCAGATGTTGTTGGGTTGTGGCTGCCATCCACCCTAGCAAACATAGCCATGGTGAGAAATGCTGGGAGTTGCAGTCCAACAACATTTGGAGACCTGCATGATTCCCACCCCTGCTCTAGGAAGAGAAATAATCCTTGCAAGGTCTCTTCCTTGTGGTGTAGGGCTCCTTCATATCTTACTGAAAGGAATAATGCTTCTCTGTCTCACAGTTGTGTAGTGGAGCCAGGACTTGCAGGATTGGATCACAGGGGATTTTTCATTTGCAGTTGTTGTTTCTAAATTCTGGCATACCTAAGGTAAACCTATCACAGGGTTTTCTTGGCAAGATTTGATCAGAGGGGGTTTGTCATTGCCTTCCTCTGTGGCTGATGAATGTGACTTGCCTGAAGTCACCCAGTGGGTTTCCACAGCTGAACGGGGATTTGAACCCTGGCCTCCCAGAGTTCTGGTCCAACATTCAAACCACTAACACCAGACTGGCTTGACATTTTGATTAGCGGGGAATATTTACCCTTCAATCCCCTCAGGTTTTCCTGTTCCCTCTGAGTTTAGCAAAAATTCTCAGAGGAGCCAGGAGGCTGGGAAGTGGATTTTCCCAGCAATAGTTTATTGTTGTAATTTACCCCAGTTGTATTGATCACCAACGGTGGTCCGCCCTGGCCTCACATCGGGAGGCATGGAGACGCACTATCCACAATGCTGCAGCCTTATTTGAGAACTCACGACGAACAAGTCTTGAAGAGAAACGACAACGCAGAAAGAATCACAACCCAAAAACATCACCCAAGGAGACCTTCTGCTGCGCTTTTTGCAACCGGACTTGTTTATCTCGGATTGGCCTTTTTAGTCATCAGCGCGCTTGCAGAAGGCGCGGGATGAGTCCTTCCTGAATCTTCGTTTGCGAAGAAAAGCCAGAGAGAGAGAGAATGCAAAGTATTTCAGGATGGGTTGGTGAGCAACTAACTTTATAACCAGTGGATTCAGAAGGGTCGGCCATTAACTTTACAAAAGACATCCTCCACATGGAGATTAAAACTGCTAGGACTAATTCCCTCTCTCCCCTCTGGCTTTTTTCCCCAAAAGAAGATTCAGGAAGGACTCATCCTGCGCTTTCTGCAAGCATGCTGATGACTGAAAAGGCCAATCCGAGATAAACAAGTCTGGTTGCAGAAAGCACAGCAGAAGGTCTCCTTGGGTGATGTTTCCGGGTTGTGATTCTTTCTGCGTTGTCGTTTCTCTTCAAGACTTGTTTGGCATGAGTTCTCAAATAAAGCTGCAGCATTGTGGATAGTGTGTCTCCATGCCTCCCGATGTGAAGCCAGGGCGGACCATTGTTGGTGATCAATTTGGCCGAGCCTGAGATGTTGTTTCAGTGAATCCTTGTACTGTATTGCTTTTTTGAGCACCCCTCTTACACTAATCCATGGTGAGTTAGTTGACATGGATCAGCATAGTTACTATTGCCAGCACTTTGGGAGTGTTCTTACAGGAGATGGGGATTGTCCTGATGACAGCTGGTACTTCAAAATTCACTGCTGCACAGAATGCAGACTCCCACATCACTGGAGTAACAAAAGAGCTGACTCTTGAGATTCCATGTTCACGCCTTTATGAAAGCATGTGCAAAGAGAAGCCAAAATTGCTCAGTGTGGTGTGTCTTGTCCCAGACATGCATGAGTACACAAAGCTGACCATAATAACATTTTTAAAAGGGCTTTAGACAAGATAAAATTATTTTAGAGACCATTTTCATGTCATATCAGTTCAAGAGGTACAGTTGCCCTTAGAAAAAAAGATCCCATTCTTCTTTATCAGAACTGACCAACCATGGTAATAAGATAGGCTTCTACAATTGAGTGTTCCTCAGAAACCCTTTCATACTACACATTTGTAGTGCTATGATTCCACTTTAACTGCCATGGTTGCATCTTATGGAACTCTGGGGTTTGTAGTTTGATTAAGCGCTAGAGCTTCCAACTACTTCTCTCTAAACTACAAATCCCAGGACTCCATAGGATGTTGCCATGGTAGTGAAAATGGAATCATAGCACTATAATTGTGTGATGTGAAAGGGCCTCTGATGTGGAAATCTTGGGGAAATTACTGTTTGGAGTACAGTTCCCAGAATTCCTCAACCAGCATGAACACTGATAGGGAGATTCTGGGAATTGCAGTCCAAAAATGTAATTTCTCCAAGCTTTGCCTGTGTGTCAGATTACAACTTCCATTAACCCCAGTGGCTATGCTGGCCAGGAATGAAGGAGGGTACAGTCCAACATACTGAGATGGTTCCAGGTTGGGAGACCCTATGAAAGGGGGAAACAGAAGGCAAAATAAGATTAGGGAAGAAATGCTGTTGAAGGTTTTGAGTGACTAATGACTTGGGTGAATTTCTCTCAAGGAGACTAGCCCTAAGAATGACATTCCAAGCTATTTATGATTCTCAATCTCATCTAGTTCTTGGTCAGGCTTGATTAGACAGCAGTGATGAAGACCTTTAAAAGGTCTGCTAAATACTGCAGGAGGAGATTTTCAGCCTTAAAAAACAAATCAAAGCTCTTAACTACAGCAAAGGAGAATGTCCTTATTAGATCTACCAGTCAGTTTGTCTCCCTCTTGCAGGAAAACAATGGAGGAAAAGATACATCACATTCTGAAAGGTTTATGCATTTTCAAAGTAAAAATGAAACCAAGGACTATAGTGTCTTGCATCTGTGCCTCCTTACTGTATGCGAGTCGTATGAAAATATGTTGTATGCAATATACCCATACAGGCCTGCAGTGTGTAAGCCCCATATTTTTGAGGATAAACAAGGTGCAGGAGAAGAGAAATGTCATAACATAATAGTCTAAAAAACTGTAAAAACTTTGTTTGGAATTAAAGTCTCCCTTATGACTTTCAGCACATCCCACTCCATTGGCAACTGTTCTTTGACAACAACTGATACTATACTAGCTTCAAGAGAGGATCATAATGATTATAAATAGAAAGAAACCTAGAATTTACCAGCGATTATATGAGTTCCATAGTCTACCAAGCTTATTGATTGGAATTGGGGGTCATAAATGATTTGGATTCTATCTAAAAATCTAGGAATCAATTTGTTATTTACTGCCATCAAGCTGCCTTCAGCTTATGGTGACCCTATGAATAAGAAGCGTCCAAGTCACCCTGTCATGAACAGCCCTGCTCAGCTCTCTCAGACCATGGCTTCCTTGCTTGAGTTTATCCACCTGTAATGCAGTCCTCCTCTTTTTCTAGTGAGTCATGTGTTCTCATGATATGTCCAAAGTATAACAGTCTCAGGACATTTTCAGATGGTGCTTACTGCGGGATCAAGTCCCGGGAGAGGAACTGCGCTCTTGTGTGGCAGGGAGTCCTTTTCGGATGCCGCCGTCCCTTTTCAAGAACCATTCGTGGCATGTCTGTGAAGCTTTGGAAGCAGCCACACCATATTTTAAGCATGGGCAACTTCCGTGATTAAAATATGGCGCGGCTGCTTCCAAAGCTTCACGGATGTGCCACGAATGATCCTAGAAGAGGGATGGCGGCGTCCAAAAAGGACCCCCTGCTGTGCCAGAGTGCCATTCCTCTCCCGGGACCTGATCCCGCGGTAAGCAACATCTGAAAATGTCCTCAGTTTAGTCATCTTGCTTTTAGGAAGAATTCAGGTTTGGTTTGTTGCAGGGCCCATTGATTTAATAATAATAATAATAATAATAATATTTATTTATACCCCGCCCCTCTGTTAAAACAATCGGGGCGGCTTACAAAATTTAAAATACAATATAAATAAAATCCCTAAACACCCCCACTCCCACCCTCCCCCATAAAAAAACATTAAACAAATATAAATTAAAACAACTAATCTAAAATCACATTTAAAAACACATTTGTCTTTTTAGCAGTCCATAGTAACCATAGAACTCTTCTCCAGCACCACTGATTTTCTTCCTGTCAGCTTTCTTCCCTGGTCAGCTTTCACAATCATAAATAGAAATGTACAGATTTCCAAGGTGCTGTTTACATGATGAAAATGTAGTGGGAAGAATTCGTGTCAATCCCTGGCAGTTTACACGTACATTGGGTCGGGTACGTGATTTTTGGAAGGGGGGTCATCTTTTATCCCTCAACCTGCGGGACTTCCCGTCCTGCGGTTTGTGCCGGTTTTTTAAAAAGTCACTGGAGGATTAGGAAAATCAGAAATGTAAACAGCCTTGGACAAAATGTCTCGGTACTAGGGATGACTGGAAATGGTGACTGGGGGTGGGCTTAGAGATCAGGGACCAGAAAAGGAGGGGTCAATCACCCGTTCAACAGATCCAGCCTCACCAGCCGAAAACAAAGGCATCCCTTCCAGCTGCACGAAGGTTGATGTGTGTGTGCGCGCGTGTGTGTACTCAATCACCTTTTTAAATGGATTTCTACACTGCATGCTACAGAGAGATCGTGGTGGGCAGAGGGTCGCCCATTCATCCCCTGCCTTGGTCACCTCCCTGGATCTGAACAGGCACAGTAAAATATTCAAGCCTCTGAGCAAATGAACACCCCTTAAATTCCCCCTCTCTATGTCTGTGTCTTTCAAAACGCCTGTCTGTAGCTGGCTTGGAAACTTAACTCTGCAGCTAAACCTGTGCTGTAAGGGTTAACATTTTAAAGAAGCAAGGGGAATATGAAGCCTCCCCCCAACCTCACTCGGCTTGATTTCAAACGGAAAGCACTCGTTCGTTCTTGCGTCTGAGTGAAAGATCTCAGTCTGGATCTTTCAAAATGCTTTCTGCCTCTTCTTAAAGGGTTAACATTTTAAAGAAGCAAGGGGAATACCAAACCTCTGCCCCCTCTCTCCCCCCACCAGCCAATAGCATCGCTCGTGGCGCGGAACTCTAAAGGAAGTGCGTCACTGAGGTTGTGAAAACATGAGTAATCGCATCTTTGATTGACAGCCAAAAAAAAAAAAAACCCTAAAAAACCCCCACAGAACTTTGGACATGTAAATATCAGTCACGGGACCACCCAGGATATCCAGATCAGTGACATACATCGTATAAACCGTGAGGGACGGATTTGTGATCACAAAATCACGGTAAGTACCGCAACAATTTATGTCGTGTAACTGGCACCCAGGCCAAACTGAGGACTTGGCTGATGCCTTCCTGGAAGAGATGACTGTAGATTCAGAAAGGAGAGATGTAGTAGTAACAGGGGCTTTCAACTATCTCGATATTTGTTGGAAGTTCAACTCTGTCAAAAATTTAAGGTCCAACCAATTCCTCACTTTGGAGATAATTTCATTGTCCAAAGGTAGAAGAGGCAACAAGGGGATCAGCTATTGTAGATCTGATCCTAACAAAGAGAGACAATCTGGTTAATGGGGTAGAAGTGGTGGGATCCTTGAGGGGTGTGTGACCATGTTCTCCTGGAGTTTGTTATACAGAAGAAAAGGGAAGCCAAGCATAGTTAGACATGCATTCTAGACTTAAACTGACTTCAGAAAACTTTAGGAATTACTAGAGTGATCCAATGATCAGGAATACTAAAAGAGAAGGGAGTTCATGAAGAATGGGAGACAACACCCAAATAATTACCGCTCAGTCAGCCTGACATCAATACTAGGAAAGATTCTAGAGCAGGTCATTAAACAGACAATCTGTAAACCCATGGAAAGGAATGCCATGATCACAAAAAGTCAAAATGGGTTTCTCAAAAACAAGTCATGCCAAACTAATCTTTTCTTTTTTTAAAAAAAATAGAGTTACAAACTTGGTAGATGAAGGGAATGCTGTGGATGTAGTGTAAGTAAGTCCCCCATGATATCCTTGCAAAAAAGTTAGTAACATGTGGGCTAGACAATGCAATGGTTAGGTGGATTTGCAATTGGTTGACTGACCAAACTCAAAGGGTATCACCAATGGCTCCTCTTCATCCTTGAAAAAGTGACCAGTGGGATGCCACAGGGTTCTGTCCTGGGCCCAGTGCTATTCGACATCTTTATCAATGACTTGGATGAGGGAATAGAGGGCATGCTTATCAAGTTTGCAGATGGCACCAAATTAGATGGGGTAGCTAATATCCCAGAGGACAGGATCAGAATTTAAAATGATCTTAACAGATTGGAAAGCTGGGCCAAAACTAACAAAATGAAGTTCATCAGGGACAAATGTAGGAAACTTCACTTGGGCAGTAAAAATGAAATGCACAGATATAGGATGGGTGACACCTAGTTTGATGGCAGTGCATGAGAAAGGGATCTAGGAGTCTTAGTGGACCACAAGCTGAACATGAGTTAGCAGTGTGATGCAGAAGCTTAAAAAGCCAATGCTATTCTAGGCTGCATCAATAGGAGTATAGTGACTAGAGAAGTAATAGTGCCAATCTATTCTGTTTTGGTCAGAACTCACCTGGAATACTGTGTTCAGTTCTGGGCACCACAATTCAAGAAGGACATTGACAAGTTGGAACGTGTCCAGAGGAAGGTGACCAAAATGGTGGGAGATCTGGAAGCCATGCCCTGTGAGGAGCAGGTTAGTGAGCTAGGTATGTTTAGCCTGGAGAAGAGAAGGTTAAGAGGTGAAATGATAGCCATGTTTAAATATTTGAAGGGATGTCATACTGAGGATGGAGCAAGCTTGTTTTCTGCCACTCCAGACTAGGACATGGAGCAATGGGTTCAAACTACAGGAAAAGAGATTCTACCAAAACATTAGGAAGACCTTCCTGACAGTAAGAGCTGTTTGGAAGTGGGATGCACTGCCTCGGAGTGTGATGGAGTCTCCTTCTTTGGAGGTTTTTAAATAGAGGCTGGATGGCCATCTGTCAGGAGTGCTTTAATTGTGTATTCCAGCATGGCAGGGGCTTGAACTAGATGGACCATGTGGTCTGTTCCAACTCTATGATTCTATGAAATGGGAACTAAACTGGCATGGACAATCAGTGACATAGCTTGACACTCCAGGATCTTGTCCAGTTCCCTCACAGCTGCCTTTCCAAGTCCTAGTCTTCTGATTTTTTTGACTGCAGTCTCCATTCTAATTAATGACTGAGTTATGTAAACCATCTGTGGTCATTATTTTGGTTGTCTTAATGTTCAGCTGTAAACTTGCCTTTGCACTTTCTTCCTTGACTTTCTTCAATAGTTGTTACAAGTCTGCTATTTTCTGCTAGTAATATGGTGTCATCCACATATCTTAAATTGTTGATGTTCCTTCCTCCAATTTTCATGCCTCCTTCCTCCAAGTCTAATCCTGCTTTATATATGAGATGTTCAGACTACAAGTAAAACAGACAGGGTGATAAAATTCTACCTTACTTGATCCTTTTGCCAATTGAAAACCATTCCATTTCTCCGTTCAAACCTTTTAGTTAGAACTAGAGTATATTCTGTCTCTGTAGCTTGAAGCAGCTCTATTGGTAAGCCTTCTGTGCCTTGTGATTTATTTCTCACAAGTGCTTTGAGTGCAGCTTCCATCTTTATATGGTTCTTCCTTCAGTGAATCTGTCATCCTTTCCTCTCTTTTATATAGTTGTTCCATGTATTGTTTCCATCATTTTTATATTTTTACTTGGTCATGTAATGTGTTCCCCTGCTGGTCATAGAGCATCCTCACTCTTTGGTTCAAATTTCCCTTTGATTTCTCAGGTCTTGTGGAAGAGGTCTCTGGTTTTTCCTTTTTTTGTTGTCACCTTCTATTTCTCCACATTGGTTATTGTACTAGTTCTCTTTGTTCCTGAGCATGAGTTCTGAAGAGTTGCATTCAGGGTTATGACTCTATTTCTGTCATCTTTTTACTTTTGCTTCTCATTTGTCCTTAACTCCTTGAAGAGCTTCCTCTGTCATCCATTGAGGTTTCCCTTTCTTTTTGGCTGTAGTTTGTATCTATTTGCACTCCTCCCTGATGATGTCCCTGGCTGCAGCCCAGAGTTCTCCTGGCTCCTGGTAATTAGGCTTAATACCACAAATCTATTTTTTACATTATCTTTAAAATCTACAGGGATATTCTTCAGGTTGTCGCACAATTTGGTATTCTTCTTTAGCTTTAATTTTTGATATTAGCAGTTCATGGTCTGTGCCACAATCTACTCCTGGTCTTGTTTTTACAGAAAGAATGGAGCTTCTCCATCTTCTGCTTCCAATTATGTACTGTCTTTGTTTTCTATATTGGCCATCAGGTGATGTCTGTGCATACAGCTGCTTCTTTGGTTGCTTGAAGAATGTGTTTGCAATGAACAAACTTTTGGCCTCACAAATTTCAGTCAGTTGGTCTCCTGCTTCATTTCTTGCCCCTAGGCCAAATTTTCCTACAATATTTGATTCTGTTCTATTTCCTATTTTTGCATTCTTATTGCCTATGATTAACAAGAAGTCCTGTTTTGGTGTGTGATCAATTTCCTCCTGGACTCCAGCATAGAATCTTTCAATTTCTTCTTTTTCTGCCTCTGTAGTTGAATTATAAATTTGAATAGTGGTTATATTGATGGGTTTTCTCTGAAGTCTTTTTGATATGATTCAGTCAGACTCCTCATTATATCTTTTGCTATATCTCTCCTCACTATTAATGCCAGTCCATTTCTTCTTAAATTTTCATTTCCTGAGCAAAACACTGTGTGTTTTAGCAGACTCAGTGTGTCCCATTCCTGTCCACTTTAGCTTGCTCAACCCAAGTATTACAATGTTGATATGTTCCATTTCATGTTTACAACATCTGGCTGCCCCTGATCCATGCTTCTCACATTCCATGATCCTATAATATGCGTTATGCAGCTTCAGACTTTCCTTTCACCTCTGAGCACATAAACAGCTGAATGTCCTTTCAGCTTCAGTCCGGTTGCATCATTAGCTACATTAGCACTACTCGTAGTTGTCCTCTGCTCTACTCAGTAGCTCATTTAGTGCCATCTGACCTGGGAATTTCACATTCTGGCACTATCTCTTGTTTCATGATGGAAGGTCTCGTCATAAGGTTTTCACAGTAAAAGATATTCAAAAGGAGGTTTAACATACTGCTTTCTAAGCAGTACTAACAAGTGTTAACTATGGTGCCACTGCCACTGACTCTGAGAGATCCTCCACCAGTGTGTCTCACCACACACACACACTACTGCTGCTGCCTAATAGCTATTTGGCACATTGAAGGTTTCCAAAGAAACGTGGCAGTGCAGCAGGATGGTTTCGTCTTCCATACTGCCTTACTGCACAATATCAGTAATATCTTTCATTCTGGTCCTGTGGGAGACTGAGGTAAAACTGTGTCTTTTTGCTAACTGGAAAACCTGCTAGCAAAAAGATGCAGTTTTACCTCAGTCTCCCACAGGACTGGAATGGCAGAACACCAAAAGAATGTTGATGTCATGCAGTAAGGCAGTATGGAAGACAAAACCTTCCTGCTGCACTGTAGCTTTCTTCAGAGTGGCAGTAAACCCCTTAGTCTGTCTTCTCAGCAAAAGCCTGTCTGACATGGGAGATGCTACCAGCATCATTGCTACCAGCAGGATAGGCTCTTGCTTCACAGGAACATATAATCCCGCCACCACAGAAAAACAGTGGTGCATAATATGATACTAGGAACCAGTATTGTAGCTAATTGTAGCATGTTCCAAGTAGCAGTGTCCCTTTCTGTAACTGTTGTGATCCTATCTTTGGTGATTTTATTCAGATGTTTTGTCAGTTTGTTTGGAGTTGCGTCCAGTGCACCCATCCCCACTGGAACCAGAGTTGTTTTCCCAGAGGTGTGGAATCTCAATATTTGTAGGTGTCAATATCAACCCCCCCTTTCCCCCCCAATTCTGCCATCCCCAGGAATTGCCACTTCTGTAATCCAGCCTTCCCCTTGTTGTTGTTATTGCTTTCCTCCCTTCATGCCTTTTAAAATCCTTTTCTTTTCTTGCCTCGGGGCTGGGCAAGAAGAGACCAGAGGCTAACAGGATGCACTCCTCAGATCCCAGGGATAGATGTCGCTTCAGAGCCCCCAAATGAGTTATCTGGATTCCAAGTTGGCAAGACAAGCAAGTGTCCAGGCTTGGGGGAGAGAGAGAGAGACAGAGACAGAGACAGAGACAGAGAGAGAGAGCCTTCACCAAAGCCCAGAAGAGCAAAGGCGCCCACTGCTGATCCTTGAGGCGCAAACTTTGAGCCCTGCCCGTCCTGTGATTCCGCACAGACTTTTCCTGAGGAGGGGGTGGGGAGAGCGACCGAGCCCGCCACTGATGCGCAGTTGCCCTTCCCTCGCTACAACCCAGGGGAGGAAAGCAACCAGCGGATCGGAGGAAAGAAGCCTCAGCCTTCAACTCCGGCAGCGGTCCTCGCTGCTACTGATTGGCGTAGCAGCGAAGCCGCCGCATCAGCTGCTGCAGGACGAGCCGGGCTTCTCCTTCCAAAAGAGAGACAAAGGTAAGCGGAGGAGCTCGGATGCCATGCCTTGGGACAGAACCAGAGCCCTCAAACAACAGGTTCGAGGGGAATGAGAAGGAGGGTTTATTTCTTTATTTCTTTAAGGGAAAGGGAGTCCGGGCGTACTGCTTGCGCTCGCCTCTTCGTCCGCCCTGGGATAAGGCAACCTGTCCACACAGCAGAGTTATACCAGTTCCATCCCACTTTAACTACCCCTGTGGGTTCCTGGGGTTATTTGAGTCTACTGCAACACTAGAGCTCTCGAGCAAGCAGAGAATTCTAAGTCCTTCCTCAGCCAAGATACAAACCCCAGGATTCGCTGTGGTGGAGCCATGGCAATTAAAAGTGGGGTGGAAGCGCGATGGCTTTGCAGTGCGGACACAGTCCTGGTCCGAGAGAACCGACGCTGGCCACAGTAGATAGGGAGCTGTGTTCCAGGGTTTTGGATGTTCAGGGAGCAGAGCTGAGCCCCAAACCCGAAGCCGGTGAAGCCCCCCTCTCCCTGCCCCGGGACCCAGGGAAGAACCAAGTCGGTGTGGTTTCTCTTGTTGCCAAGCCTTGAGAGAGATGGTTTTTCGATACAGGTGGTTTTTCTCTCTTCACACTAGTTTTGTCTTACCTGGAACATGGTTTTGTTGTGGAGAGCTTCTCTCTCTGACGCTCTCGCTTCTGGTGGCGCAGGATGGGGAAAGGACTCCTTTGCATATGCCTTTGAAAAAGAAAACCTAAAGAAGTAATCTAAAAAGATGTAGCACGTAAAAAGCTCTCTAGGTTCACGGGACAGCGCATGATTGGAAAAGAAACCCGTAGGTAAAGACCCACTGGTGCTTTTGAGACGAGAGAGAAAGAGAGACAGGGAGGGAGAAGAGATCTGTCTATATATCTGTCGTCTATCTTTAATAAAGCCAACAGCTCTAAAAATGGGGTGTGGAGAATGGGCATGTGGGCTGGGAACTGAACCGGCCAATTCATATTTTATACCCATTCCTTTTTTCCCTCTGTGCCTCAGTTTCCCATCAAGCAAAGAATTTGAACCATAATATGCCACTGGAAAAGCAGTTGGAGCATTTGCTGGGGGTGGGTGGTGAGTAAAGATATTCCAGATGTGGAGATGGAGCAAACAGCTATGAACTGGCCAACAGTCCTTTCAGTCTTAGGCTCTGATGTGAGAACCCTAGCAGTTGTGTGAATGCCCTGGTAGACGTTATGCAGAGGGGGAGTGACTGACTGTCTGTATCCCCTTTTTCGGTTCCTATTATCTATGGGTCTAGATCTCTGTGGCTAAATTTGGCTCCCTGCAAAATGACCCAGACTCCCTTCTTCGTCTTTCCAATGCACTCTGCACAGGCAGACACCTGAAGGGTGTTCTGTGAGTCAATACAGGTAATTGCAGTGAGTCAGAAAAAAGCTGCAGAGATAGAGGAGGGGGACAAGCAAAGGAAAAAAGCATATTTAGGGGGCATGGAAAATAATTGTTCTGAAGTGCACATCTCACTTTGGCTGTGGACTTTCGGGAGGTAATTCCAAGAATAAGGAATGGCCACAGGAATCAAAGCACTTAGGGCATTGAATCACTGTGTGCTTGAATGGGTTGCTCCGAAGTCCTTTGAGAATCCATAATGGGGCAAATGGACTTAGATTGTGAAGGGCATCATAGAGGCGATATTAAAATTAATAAAATTAAAATATTGTCAAATAGTTGTGTCTCCACCCAATCCTTGAGGAGATATCCCTGTACATCGACTAGAATAAGAGGTAGTACAATTCTGCATTTAAGCGGAGGCATCTGAAAATCTCAATTTGTTTACCAAGTACCACATTAACAAAGTAAAAACATGTATTTGACCTTGGGTAAACCATTCCACCTTGTTTCCCCACCTCTGGATTATGAAGTTGCAGGCACAGGAAAGAAAGGATGAAGTTTTTTTAAAGAGCTGCAGATTAAAACCTGTGTGAGGATGCAAAAGGATTAATAAGGATGCAACTATTCATCTGAAACGGGTTTCATGTCTATTTGAAAGCCCACAGCTGTGAAATGAAAATGAAAGATAAATATATAGTGCTGACTTGAAGTACAATTATATAAACTGTACTGTTGTGTGTACCCCACAGGCTCACAACAATACTTCCGTACTTTGTTTTGTGTCACATGTACAGAGGATTTCAGTGCAGAAATACTGCATGAGCAAGCTTGTGGTTTAAAGTGGCCGCCATGCATTGATCAAATAATTGCGACAATATAATTGATTTAATGGCAGACAACAGGTTTAAAATAAACCTTTGCCTTATTAGGATCCACCACTGAGGCCAGACAACCCTCTCAGGCTGAGGAAATAAAGTATGGGACCCTTCTCTTCCTGACATCCTACACAGGATGAAAATACAGTTGTCCCTCCACATTCACGGATTTGGCATTCACACTTTTAATTATTCATGGCTTGAAAATATTCTTTAAAAAAATAATAATCCAAAAAGCAAACCTTGATTTTGCCATCTTATATAAGGGACACCATTTTGCTATGCCATTGCATATAATGGGACCTGAGTATTCATGGATTTGGGTATTCACGGGGGGGTCCTGGAACCAAACTCCAGCGAATGTGAAGGGACAACTGTACTATAGCTGGATATGACAAGTTTAGCATGAAATGTCTATTAAAATACAGTGAAGAGATGTTAAGTAGGATTTTATATATCTTACTCATAACCTGATTGTAAGCAATTTTATTCACATAGTGGGTTTACTCACAACTGAAGGTACATAGGATTGCAACTCTAGCATGAGATGTGAGATTATGACTGGAAGATTGAAAACAAGGGTGGATCTAAAGCAGCCCTTGTCTCTGAATTTCCAGTGGTGCAGTGAAACAGGCAGTAACAAAACTAAAATCCACATATTTGCACTAAAACAAGGCACAATGGGAGTGTGCACATTGTTTTAGAGTGAAATTGTGCTCATGGAAGCCTCATTTTTGTGCTCATTTTTCTTGTGAAACAAGGCATGCACTGCCCCTGAGTCTTCTTTCAGCATGACCATTGTCTTTTGAGAAACCAGTGGTAACAATAACAGGTTTTCACTTCCTGCAATAATTGTTGCTGTTGGTTTTGGTGGTGTGTGCCTTCAAGTCATTTCTGACTTGTGGCAACCCTAAGATGAACCTATCATGCATTGTTGTTGTTGTTGTTGTTTTGCAAGATTTGTTATCAGCCTTCCTTGGAGACTGAGAATATGTGACTTGCCCAAGGTCACCCAGTGGGTTTCCATAGCTGAGCAGGGATTTGAATCCTGGTCTCCAGAGTTGTAGTCCAGTGCTCAAACCACTAAACCATGCTGGCTTCTGTTGCCATCATAGCACTGACATTCATGAAGAGGTTGCTGCAATGTGGAGAAGTGCAGCATGTAGTGGGATTCAGAGGCATGAAAATCACACACATACACACAACCCGGGATCTGCCGAACTTGCCCATTTCTGATGAAAAGATCTAAATCATGGATTTAGAATCCACATCCAAAGCAGCAGCAGCTGAAGGATTCCATGTTCAGGGATGATGAATCCACTCTGGGTTTTAGCCTGAACTTTAAAGGAGCTATTCCAGGTGCTGAAACCTATCTCCCAAATAGATGCAGAATCGGGCATAGTTTCTTTAATGTTCAAACAAAAAGCCAGACTGGATTCATCACCCCACTGATGTGGAAGCCATCAACCAACTCAACATATTAGAGAGGCAAATGTAATGGAGAGGCATAATGGGGAGCCAAATGTAGCTCCCCATATAAATATGATATTGATATTTGCAGAGATATTTACATCTTTAGGTATGCAGCTGTAAAATATTTGGGGTGTATACCTAAGAATGTAAAGCACTTTGATTTATGCCTTCTGTGGTGAGTTCATAGAACAAAGGGTATCTAATCAATTCTGTGGGACAAGATTGTAGTAAAACAAGATAAGTTGTCCAATATTGTGCTCTTGCAAAATATTTCATTGTTTGGCTCAGGATACACCACCAAAGCCAATAGGTACAATAGCAGGTGACTTCAGAAGAACAGGAAGATCTGATTTTAAAAAATGTGGTAAAAGGCAAATCAAGAACAAAGTTAAAATGGGGGGGGGGGGAATCAGAAGTGAAGTCTGGAAGTGCTACTTTTGGATTGTAGTTCCCAGAATCCCCCAGCAAGCCTGGCAACTGGCCCCAAAGGTAATGTTTCTATACTTTGAGTGAGGCACATGGCCATATCAGGTCTAGATTGTACCTCCCGGATCAAAAAGGCTTTCAATATCCTGTTCTTGCAGTGTTCCCCTGACATCTTCCTTAATACTTCAATAAAGACTGCAGGAAGGATCCATAGAGGTGTCACTATGGGGTGTGGCAAAATGAAGGTCTTGCCCTCAAATAATAATTCAGCCTCCCAAATGAAATTCTCCATGAATCCCCAAATTTCTAGCATCGCAGAGAGTGAGATATTGAAAATCATTCACACCTAGAACTCTTCTATTTGCTATGTTCGCGTCCCCTTGGGAACTTTGCTTGCCCTTACCGTTGCATGCCTAAACTATATTTCTAAGTACTACATGCTATAAATTTGGGAAAAGAAGGAAAATTTAATGGGGGGGTGTTCTGATTTGGAGTGGCAATGCTCTCATTTTGCCCCTAGCTATACCTTGCCTGCATATACAGTTGTCCCTCCGTATCCACAGATTTGGTATCCATGGATTTAAGTATTCACAGCTTGAAAATATTCTTAAAAAATAATAATCCAAAAAGCAAACCTTGATTTTGCCATCTTATATAAGGGACTTGAGTATTTTGTTATGTCATTGCATATAACGGGACTTGAGTATTCACGGCTTTTGGTATCAACAGGGGTCCTGGAACCAAACCCCAGAGAATATGAAGGGACAACTGTATCATAGTCTACCCACCTAAGCCCAGGCTTTCCTGGAGGTAGAACTATAAGAGCTGGGAGAGATGACAGAAAGAAAACTCATATAGATATTCATCCAGCCTGCTGTGGATTTCTGCCATACAGTCGTAGAGAATAGCAAAATGGTGGAAGGGCTTAATAAGGGAGAGACTATGTGTTCCAGGTTTGTATAAATGGATAAAGGCAGTGTTCCGATCAATGCATACCTTCCAACTGTCCCACTTGGGCAGGGCAGTCCCAATTAATCATCTGTCATCCCACTTTTTCATCTGCTTTTAAAATGTCCCAGTCTCTCCCTCTTCTCTCCACTTTCTTCCTTTGTCTTCAGCTTACTTCAGTGGCTGCAAACTTGACTTTAAAGTGCATTTGGTTAACTCAGCAGGGGGGAGAGGAGAGGAGTGGGCAGAATCTTACCCTTCCCAGTAGGCTCAGGCAAAAGCAAACTACTGAAGTCTCACCCAGCTTGTGTGTTCTTTCTCATTAATAACTTTTACTATCCTGACCCCATATTGATGTTGCTTGGCCACATATGTCCTAGTTTTCATCTGTGAAATGCATGTCAGTGTCAAAAACCATTTCACTCAGTTGATAGCCCTGTTTGTCCAAGAAATGTTAGGCATGGTGAAACAATTGAGAAATAACTCCTCTTATCCTCAGTAGGGTTTAAATAAATAGCAAAAATTATTTAACAAAAAAAATTAAAATAATTTGATTAAATTTTCCCATAATTTATTCTATTATACTAAAATATATTATAATATGATAATCACATCCCTTTCCCCCACCCTCCCTCTGCCTCCCATCCCCAAGTAGAACCAAGCTTGTAATCTGCAGTGTATTGATTAGAAGGTCCACCAAACCCAGTGCAACTGACTTCCAAAGTATGTTTAAGAAGGAAGGTGATACTTTACATTCTCTGGCTGTACTTCTTGATGGTGTTGTAACATATTAGGGAGAGACACCCCCCCTCAAAGGACAATTGTAAAACAACGTGTGGATATAAATGCTAACTGCACTACTTGTTGAATTAAAACATGGTGAGGCACCAGAGTTCTCATAGAAAAGTCTAAATACTTCATAAAACTACAAATACCAGGATACCTTAGGCTAGAACTAAGGTGGATAAAGTGGTGTCAAACTGCTGCATTTCTGCAGTGTAGAAGGCCCTAGGTAGTCTCTTACATTAAATTACACTACATTTCATTATATGGGTGTCTTACATGTTTTAATTCAACAGTTAGTGCAGTTAGCATTTATATCCACATGTCGTTTTACAATTGTCCTTTGAGGGGGGGATTCCAGAAGGCCAGGGTCTGAATCCCTGCTCAGCCACGCTCAGCCATTGCCCTGAGTGACCTTGGGCAAATCATACTCTCTTTGTCTTAAAGCTTGCCAAGAAAACCCCATGGTAGGGGTTTCCATAACTTGGAATTGATTTGAAAGCATAGAACAACAAGAACAATTAAAATATAAGAAAAGAAGAATATGGGCTTCTAGTGGGTTAACAAATATATTGTGTCCAACTCACATTATGTTTTTTAATCCGTTGAAGACTATTGAGTTGGGCATACAATGGTTGGAATCCTGTTGAGATAGATAGACCTATTGAATCAACTGTCAAATGGTGAGTCAACAAATAGGTAAATCCTATTGATTCAGTGGGTCTACTCTACTCAGGAGTAAATAGGATTTAGGCTTATACTTGTTAATCTGTTAAAAGCATATCACCTTCTTTTCAACAATTTTCTTATTTTTATACAAAAGTTACCTAGTTCAACTGCTGGTGTTGTAGTGGAGTCACAGCTCACAGGGTCGAAGTGCAAAAAGTTGAAGACATTTTGATTTTTGGCAGAGAGGTGGGCATCATCTGCCACCTGCTAAGGCTTTTGTGTCAGTTATGAGTTTTACTGCTACCCCCGCAGTAGCTTGCTGGAAAATTGATTTTTCTGTACAACAATATATTGTTGCAAGCTGTTTGTGCTGTAAGATGGGGTATTGTGAGGTTAGTTGGTCTTGAATGGGCATTTAAGAATGCCTACTTCTGCTGAAGATGAAAAATGAGAGAATTGGTTTGGTAATGTAGATAGACATAACGACCCACATGTTTAGACTCTTCTTGTGGGAGGAGGGCTATGGAAGCCATCACAATGCACATTTATACTTCAGCATTTATCACTACACCACTGTATAGCTGTAGATTGGTATGGGGACTGTAACAGTGGGAAATGAAATTGACAACCTGTGTTGGAAGCAAAGTAAAATGGATCTTCTTCCAAAAAACACACAAAAAAACCCCACACCTCAGAATTATGGCCTGTGAATGTTGCTGTTAAATAGGTTTCAGGTAATTACTAAACATTTAACTTATACATGTGTAATATTGGATATTTCACAGCTGTTATTTAGTAGTATCTTATAGGTGGCATACAATATCATTTAATTTTTGTCAGCATTTGATAACTGACATGGAATAGTACATTACTGACATATGGGACTTTATCAGATGCAGCAAATATGGCATCATAACAATGCCTAAGGAACATGAAATGGTGCACATATCAGATGATATTGTCCTTTCGTGATCATGTAGTGTAAATGAGCCATTCTATTTTATTGACGGGCCAAGCCGTCAATAGATCTCCCATTCGGCTTTTGTGCTGGCATTGCCAGTGTTTGAAACTTTGTGCTCTTGTGCTCATGTGAACACAGTGTCAATGACAGAAATACTTCCAGGTGAGATCATGACAACCAGGTAGGGGACACTCTTTTTATGAACCTCCCCAGTTTACTTGTAATTTTAAAGTGTGTTTCTGTGCTTGCATCTACATTTTGTGTGCTTCTTTTTCTTTATTTTTAAAATTTACCATGCTCACATCTTCTCACAAGAATCTGCGAGATCACAAGCATGGAAGTAAACGGAGTGCCATTCACGCTCTGTCAATGCTGGGGCTGCCTATTCACAGAGAAGAAAAGTAGATCTGGTAGTAAGGATTCTTTTGCTGACATTTGCTGGCAAAACTATGAATGTAGAGGCTTGCCTGATAAAGTCAATGGTATTAAATCCCATAGATATCTCATCTGTGAGATTTAATATCATATGACTGTTCAAATCAAGACAGTTGCCAAGCAGTCCTAACAGTATAATCCTAAACAAGTATAGTCAGAAGTAAGTCTCATAAATTCAGTGGGACTTACATGTGAGTGGAGCACTCACAAGCACTCAGATTTTGAATTCCAAGGTTAAAACATCATATTCAAAGTTAAAATTAGAAATAGTACCTTTAAATTTTGAATGGCAAGTTCAGGAATTTGAGGGTTGATTTTAGTAAACATTTGTTTCAGGTAACATTTTTCCAACTAAAAAGAAACAACAGCAACAAAAATCTTCAGCAAGCTTTGCACTTACCGGTATTTTTGCTCACTTTGATGTCCTTGGGTCATTTCTCACAGCATTAGTACTGCTTTTTTTGACTCCCTTTGATTCAGAGCATTGGTCTGTTCTTTTGGGGTCATGTATGTTCTCTCAGGCTCGTGGCACAATGTGGTCTGGACTATGTAGGCTGAACTGTAAAGGCTGATTGGTAGATGTCATCCTACCTTTCCTCTAGTGAACTAACAATGCCATACACAACTCTCCTTCGCTCCATTTTATCCTCTCGACTAGCCTGTGAAGGATCAGGCTAAGAGAAAGCAAGTGTTTCATGGCTCTTTGGGGATCCAAACCTAGATTTCCCATGTCCTAGTCCTACATCCTAACCACTATACCACACTGGCTGGCTACTTTACTACAGTGAGTTAAACTAGATGACCTTTTTGTCTCTTCCAGCCCAGGGTTGATCCAGGACATTTGGGTCCATGAGATGGGAAATGCAAATGGCACCTGCAAATGAACATAGAGCACAATGCACAGGGAAGTCCTCTTATGCAGGCCCTTCAAAATTAACTGAAGCTATGCACTAGCATGCTGTAATTTTTCATGCACCCATTCATTTTACTGCCAGAGCTAAACCACAGTCAGAATTGTTGAGCAGAAATCAGAGGCAACCGGGAACCTGAACAATCCCAGAAAGGAAAGTATTGTTTGTTGAAATAAGGACAAGTTATAGAACTTCAGTCACTATAGGGTTAATGGTGACTTACTGAGATGTAACCCACCTTCAGCTGTACTTTTATCTAAATCAGCTCTGGAACCTCTATAAGGCTTTTACTACTGTGAGTTTAGTTGTTTCCTCTTTTGTATTGTATCCAGTTTGATTCTGGAGATTATCAGATGCTTCAAAAAGCCCAACAGGAGCACATGAAGACAACGTCACTGTACCAGGAACGGATCCCGGTTTCGCATGTGTCATCATACTCACGTTCTGCCTCTGTGTAGACTCTGCGCTGCAATGAAGAGTAAGCCATTGCTATTCATTGATGGACATTTCTGCCAATGAAAGGTGATGGCTTGTTCTCCACCACATCACAGAGGCTGCACAGAGGCTGCACGCGAGGATGATGACACGTGCGAAACCATGCAGTATGGTAATGGCATCCTCACCGGCTTTTTTGCAGGCTTTTTGCCTGTGTCTCATAATCTCCTCTGTTTCAGTGTGACCTTTTACTGTTTGGTATATTTGTTATTTTGTATTACAGTAGCACCCCCGTATCCACTGATTCACCATCTGCTGATTCAATTATCTGCGGTTGATGACAGTGGGGAGTGGACAGGGAGGGAGTGGGGAGGACAGTTCTCACCTCCCTTCTCCCTTCATGCCCCCCATGGCTTCCAGTGGTGGCAATGGTGAAGCGGGCGTGAAGGGACGGAATGAGAGTTCTCACGTCCCTTCTCCCTTTGCCCCCGGGATGGCTCCAGTGGCAGCAATGGTGATGGGGGTGTTCGCTATTATCCACGAATTTCATTATCCTTGGGGGGGCCTGAAACCAATCCCCCACAGATACAGGGGTCCTACTGTATTTGCTTGCAACATTGCTCTTGTTCATTTTTCTCTACTTGTTTGTATATTGCTTTGATGTAGATATATTGTTTGCTGCTCACTTATAGAATAGATAAAAATTATTTTCAGTACTTGTTTTGTCTTCAGGATCTTATTTTTCAACATTGTTGACTATGCAAAATCCAGGCCTCTTTGAATGGCTGTCCCATCTAAGTCCAGTTTTACAATTTTAAAAACATAAGAAGATAGACCTAGTTAGTACCTTGAGGTTGCCCTCAGCAGTGACCAACTGGATGGCAGACTGAACAGGCTCATAAAGGCTGTATTTCCCCCCACTATGACTATGAGGACATATATGTTATAGATTCATTATTCTTCATCTGGCACCTCTGCTTATATAGTAGCATATGTGGATTTTACACAATCTATGTCTTCATTAATGCTCTTTCATTATAACACATAAGTGTGCCTTGTGCCATTTTTATCAGGGAATTGCAAGCCTCACCGCACATTTGCAGTCTCTCTCAGTTTCACAAGGCTTGCAGTCCTGATTAAAAATGACATAGGGCATCAATGGAGGTGGCAGCAAATAATCTGTGAATAATTAAATATGCAAAAATTAAACCCACAAATGTGGAGGGCTGACAGTAATGTTCTGCGATATTTAGGGCTATAGAACCAAATTTATACCACAGCTGACTCATATATTGTTGTTGTTTGATTTATATGCTGTCTTTCTCCCAGAATGGGACCTAAGGTGGCTTGCAGGACATAAAATACAACATAAAATTAAAAATATGACAATTGAAATTGAAAGCTAAAAACAAAATCATGACAATTTAAAATTACGTAAAACATACAATAGTTATACAATAAAACACACCCCAATAAAAAGCCTCTATGCATGCAGCTACGTATGAAAAGCCTGCTTGAATAAAATGTCTTTGCCTGCTAGTGAAAGGAAAGCAAGGAGGGGGGCAGCCTAACCTCCCCAGGAAAGATATTCCAGGGGGTGGGAGCATCCACCAAGAAGGCTCTCCTAAGAGCAACCAGAGCTGGAAAAGTTGTTGTACTGGGCTGCAGTCTCTTTTGCACTACATAACTATAGTACTCTGATACCACTTTAATAGCTTCATCCTATGATTTTTGTGAGGTGTTCAGAATTCTTTGTCAGGTAGCTCTAGGGCTTCACCAAATGACAAATCTCAGGATTCTGGAGAATGAAGTCATGCAGTTAAAGTGGTATCAACATGCTATAATGATGTCATGTGAAAGATCATTATGCTTCCCAGAATCCTCACACAGCCAATGCTGTGGGGATTTTGGGAGCTGTACTCCAAAAAGGTAGTTTTCAAGCTCCGAGAAATGTGCCCCAGCCTTTTTTCCCCCAGCACCAACAGCTGTTTGCTATTGAGACAAATCTTCAATAATGAGTCAAGATATTAATTTTTTAAAAGCTTGGGAAATAAACAAGGGTGAGCAACCAGATCTGGGAACATATATAATCCCAAACCTAGCCTTATATAAACAGTAAGTAAATAACGAGCTCACTCTGTTTTTCACCACAACTTTATTTGAGCTTTGCCTAGAGCTGGAACAGACTGTACCTCTTTGCATTTTTTTTCCTTTTAGCTCTAGTGTGTGCTTCCCTGTCCTTCTGCTACATGTATCAATGCAGAGATACATATCTGCCAAAGTCATGCATACAGCAAAGGGAGCTCTAGACCTCATAAATTTATGAAACAATGTGTGCGTGCACAAACGTGCATGTGTGCATGTTACATCTTCCAATATTTCACTGATGAAAACTGAGACATGTCTGGCCAAGTAACATCACAGGTGGCTAAGATGGTAAAAGTTATTAATGAGAAAGAACAGGCCAGCTAGGAGAGACTACAGCAGTTTGCTTTTGCCTGACCCTACTACTTTTGCACTGTGCACCCATTTTGCACCAATAGAAGTAAGCTGGTGACAAAGGAGGAAAGGGGGAGTAGAGGAGAGGAACTGGGGCATTTTAAAAAACAGCTGAAAAAATAGAACAGCACAGGATTAAGTGGAGCTGTCCCTGTCAAACTGGGACGGTTGGAGGACATGGTTGTGCATGCAGGTGAGGCAGGATATGGTTGTGCATGCAGGTGAGGCGGAGGGAGGGAGAGAAGGAGGAAGCTGCCTTATCCTGAGTCAATTGGTCTATCAAGCCTAGAATAGTCAACTCAGCCTGCCAACAGTTCTTCAGTGTTTCAGGTCAAATTTTTTTCCTAGTCATACCTGGAGATCCCTAGAGCTTACTGGTAGCCTCCCATCCAGGTATTAACTAGGCCCAGCCTTATTTGGCTTCTGCAATCAGACAAAATCAGGCATGTTCAGGGAAGTATGGTGTCAAAATTTTCTCACCACCCACTTGGATGACAGCATGGCTACTTCTGTGAACTAAGGCCTTAAATATCAACACTAATAAAGTTTAAGTAAGTGTGCCTTGTTGCGTGACATTTCTTATAAGGTACCCTTCTACATTTCCCTTTTTATCATGCTGTGGATTTAGTGGTTGAAAGGTACGCTTAGACTCCCTGTGGTTTTCAGTGACTGGCATGCTTATGCTCTGATTATGTGCAAAATTGTCTTTCATTCCTTATCTCACTTGGGGACTCTCTGTTCAGGAACCATAAGTATGTGATCCCTCTTTGTTTCAGCAAAAGCAAGTGAAAAATCGTTGTACTGCAATGTCATTCTCCTTCTAGCTGTCTTCAAACAAAACAGCCTGAGAACAGAATTATTTGTGGATTATGAGGGGACATAATCTAACTCCTGTTTACTACATAGGCAGTCCAATAATAGTGAGGCTGGTATAAATGCAGGCATAAATACAGGATTTCCAGGCTGCTTTCACAATCTGGAAACAAAAATGAAGTACAAGATTCTTAAGTGAACCCCTATTGATGCAATTGTAATAGCCAGGGCTTGTGTAAATGGCAAAAATACTCCTCATGGAATTCGAGGAAAATTCCATTTGTCCGAATGAGATCCCACGTTGAATAGCAGTATCTGGAAGGAGGGGACCAAAAACTGCAAAAACTATGCTACAAAAGACTTTGGGACTTTTCCTGAGTTTTTAAAAAACTGTGGGAGAAATGCACACTCCCGCTCAGTAGGAAAACCAAATCACATTACTGCACGTTCCCGAAGTGGATAGCTGATTGGTCAGATTTTTGGATATATACAAGGGGTGGAGCTTGCTGGCAAGGCAGTGCCTGGCACCACCATGTTGGATTTTCACTGTAGTGACTGTGCACTGAGGCAATGAAATTTGGGGAGGGTGTTTGTTGTTGTTTATTTAAGCAGAAGATCACACTTCTGCACCTTGGATTTAGGGGTTTTTTTTTTAGAAAATACTGTTCAGCAGTGGCAACTTGGGGAGAATAAAAACATGAGTAATTCCCTTGCACCTGCCATCTTGATTCACAGGTATGCCCATTTGAACAGCAAAAGTGGATAGCTTCACATTCCTGCAATCTTGCAAAAAAAAAAAAAAACCCAACCCCCCCCCCCAAAACTGTGGAGACAAATGAAAGCTGATGTGAATTGGTGTTACTGTGCACCACTCCACATTTTATTGCCTTGTATAGACAAGTGTCTTTTCACAGCACTGATGCTACTTGAATGCACACTCTTAAGCCCAAATCCTAAGTGGTAGAGCATGAAATCAGGGCAGCCTTGGAAGCAGATGGTGATGCAAGGGAGCCTTCCTGATGAACCCCCATTGCCAATGCATGGCCATTTGGGGTCAGGGCAGAGCTGTGCCCAGGTGCCATCCAGCAGTTGTTTTACTGTTTAGCAAACTTCTTGTACTAGTTCATCCTAGTGCCAGAGCCTGGGGAAGTTATTTATTTGGATTGCAACTCCCATAACTCCCTAGACAACTTGGCCATGCTGGCTAGGGGATTCTGGGAGCCATAGTAAAAAAAAAAAGTAACTTTGCCAAGCTCTGCCAATCAGTGAGTTTGTTGCCTGGAGTCTCAGTTCTGCACTGACTGTTCTATCACTTCTGCATATATTTCTGGCCTTGTATTGTTCTTTTCAGTCCTGAGAGTAAAACATTCCTTTTATGTATCCATGTAGATCTAAGCAATGATGAAGACTATGTCCAGTGGGAACTGCACCTTGAATGTGCCAGCCAAGAACTCCTACCGAATGGTTGTGCTGGGAGCTTCGAGGGTCGGCAAGAGTTCCATTGTCTCACGGTTTCTCAATGGCCGCTTTGAAGACCAGTACACGCCCACAATTGAAGATTTCCACCGCAAAGTCTACAACATTCGTGGTGACATGTACCAGCTAGACATCTTGGATACATCTGGGAACCACCCATTCCCTGCCATGAGAAGACTTTCCATTCTCACAGGTTAGAACTTTGTGTTTGTGTTACTAGTAGATCTTCAGGTCTTTCCAGGTCAAGACAAACCACTTTGGGGGAGTAACAGGCAAGAACCCCATCAGAGACTGATTGTGTGGGTTTGTGTAAGGCTGAAAATAACAGACAAGATCTGATCCACATTCACTTTTTATCCCATGTGCCCAAGCATGCTTTGACTTTGGCTTTTCTGTACAAAAGACACCCATGCTGGATTGTGCTGATTTTTAAAAGGAAAGACACTAGTGAGATGGAATTAGAGTCCATTGATCAAAAGGGCTTTTGAAAAGGAAGGAATCAATCAGGCACCAGTGAGTGCCTATAAGCTTTTTGATGTGCCTTGGGAGTAGTTTTGTCTCTCCTATCTCTAGATAATTTTGGACTTGTCTAGATGGGTAGTTTGCATCATCTTGCCCCCATCTTGTAGCCCTGCAGTCCAAACAATGTATGGCTCTTGCCCCATTTTGACCCCAGGCAGTTCTGACAACACCTGGGCCAAAGACAGGAGGAAGACAGGGTAAAGCCCATTAAACCATTTCATCAAAATACCTGGGGAAACTGTCTCTCTGAGGGGGGAAAAACCAGATTGGGACCTTACCGCCATGCTGGTCCATCTCTGCAGCCAACACCACCACCATGTATGTTACACTCTCTGAAGCTAGGAAGCAGCCCTGCAGCATATGGCCATGGCTGGTCACATGCAGGGGGCCTTGATCACTTGCTGTGGGCTCCCACTGCAGATGGCGGTGGTGGCAGCTGCAGAGGTGGGCTGGTGTGTCCATGCAGACTCCATCCCATTTCATGTAGGTAACAGGGGAGCAACGGGCCTGATCTAGGGCCAGAATACACCAGTGGGAAGCCAGTGTATTCTAGCCAGGGTAGACAAGGCCTTATTTAATAGGCATGCCTAAGAACCCAAACTGCAGTGGATGGCAGCAAGGGTTCTGGCAGAAGCTTTTCTCAGCCCCTCCTAGTGTTGTGAGGAATAAACTGATACCTTTCACTTGCAAAGAATATGCTTTAATACCAATGGCTGGTGGTCTGCTTGCATCACAGGCCACTGATGTTTTCTACACCTTTAAGCAATGGCTCTTCCCCTAAAAATGTCTCCAATGACCAAGGGTCACATTAGATTATTTGCTTAGCTTTTTTAAAGGAGACATTTTCCTTCAAGTAGTGAGACATCTGCTTGTCACAGAATGTGATTTTCCTCGTCTACATACCTAGTTTGAACCTTGCCATGTCAAGAAGCTTCGAGTTCCATTCCAGAGAAAATCAGCATATAAATCAAGCAGGCAAGCAGTGGAATAAGAAAATAAATAAACATTCTACTTCTGCAAAAATGCTGTAATGAAGTTCTTAGTAGAAAATCTCAAGAAAAGGTCTCAGTATGGAAGTGATTATTGTGAAACCATTTCTTCTAAATTTGGGTGGATTAACTTTTTTCTGTCATACAGTTCTGGACACCACAATTCAAAAAGGATATTGACAAATTGGAGCATGTGCAGAGGAGGGCGACTAAAATGGTGAAAGGTCTGGAAACCATGCCTTATGAGGAAATACTTAGGGAGCTGGGTATGTTTAGCCTGGAAAAAAGATGGATAAGGGGCAGAATGATAGCCCTGTTTAAGTATTTGAAGGGGTGTCACATTGAGGATGGAGCAAGCTTGTTTTCTGCTGCTCCAGAGACTAGAACACGGAGCAATGGATGCATGCTCCAGGAACAGAGATTCCACCTCAACATTAGGAGGAACTTTCTGACAGTAAGAGCTGTTCGGCAGTGGAACACACTCCCTTGGAGCATGGTAGGGTCTCCTTCCTTGGAGGTTTTTAAACAGAGGCTGGATGGCCATCTGTCAGGGATGCTTTGTTTGTGATTTCCTGCATGGCAAGGGGTTGGACTGGATGGCCCTTGTGCTCTCTTCCAACTCTACAGTTCTATGATTCTATGAGAATGGTTTTTAAGCTTGCAAACCTGTGTTTGCCTCATTCTAGTAAAAAAAACATTTAAACAGTAAGGATTTGGCAAACCACTATGTGTAAAAAACACAACCTTTCAGCTTATTCTTTAGATGCTGTACATTGAACCACTGTAAGACTTAAAGTCCCACTTCCATTAGAATACTGGAAAAGGCAAAGTATCACAGTGGCGGTAATCCTGCTAGCTGGAGCCCTTTTGTGTTTTGAAAACCATGTAGCTTAGGCAGAGAAGAAAGGTGGGAAGGTAGTTATTTAACAGGCACGACTGCAGCATTGTTCAGTAGGCAAAGGGATCTTGTAGCACCTTAGAGACTAACTGAAAGAAAGAAGTTGCAGTGTCTGGAGGATGCTGGAGGGGGAAAGGAAAAAAAGAAGGAAGTAGCAGAAGGAAAAAAAGGAAGACGGAAATTGCAAGCAAAATGAATCAAGTTACTCTTAGATACCCATGTTGCACCTGTCATTTTCAGAGCTTAGCAAAGTTGCTTCTTTTGGACAAAAAATCTCAGATCCCTGACATACACACACACACACACACACACACACACACTTTCTAGCTAAGAACCTCTCTACAGCATTTTTGCACAGGCAGAAGGTGTCAAGAATCAAACCACATGTTCAGAAGAATGCATATTTTCCCTTCCACAATGGGATTTTATCAGAGATATGGCGTACCCTCCAATTATCCCAATTTGGCATAGACAGTCCTGATTAATCCTCTGCTACCCCACTTTTTCAGTTGTTTTTAAAGTGTCCCAGTTTCCCTCCCCCCCCACTTTACCCCTTTATTCTCGGCCGACTTCAATTGCTGCAAACTGAGTCCAAAGTGCAAAAGTAGTTCCCCTTCAATTAACTCAGCAAGGAGGAGAGAAGGGATCAGAATCTTGCTCTTCCTAGTAGACCCAGGCAAAAGCAAACTGCTGCACCTTCTCCTAGCTTGTGGATTCTTCTTCATTAATAACTTTTGCCATCTTCAGCACACTCTGATGCTGCTTGGCCACAAATGTCCCAATTTTCATATGTGAAATGGTACTGGAGGGTATGGTATGTGCCTCAGCCGTCATAGTTGGGGAGATTCTGGAAGTTTTCGTCTGAAAAAAGTGTTCTTGCCATGTTCTGATCATTTCCCCCAGAAAAGCCAATAATAGCTAAAAGAGATGGATTTCAACCATGACTGGAGGTGAAATGATTATGCCACTTTCAAAATATTATTTTGTTAAAATCCTTGTTATTTATGTTCATTATATTTTCATATGTATATTCCTACAGGCTTCCAAAGCTCTGTAAATAGCATTCCTTTCACCCAAACTCCTGTTTTCTGAATATTTTTGGTTATATTCTATAGAATATAAACAAGATTTTTCACTAGTTAATTCTTTGAAATAGGCATTTAATATTTTGTAACAGATTGCCTCCCCTTTCTGTTGGAATGTTACAGGGGATGTTTTCATCTTAGTGTTCAGTCTGGATAACAGAGAATCCTTTGATGAAGTCAAGAGACTCCAGAAGCAGATCCTTGAAGTCAAATCATGCCTGAAGAACAAGACCAAGGAAACAGGAGACCTGCCCATGGTGATCTGTGGCAACAAGAATGATCATGGTGAACTCTATCGCCAGGTGAGCTCTGAGGAAGCTGAGAAACTTGTCTCCAGCGATGAGAATTGTGCTTACTTTGAAGTCTCCGCTAAGAAGAACACCAATGTGAATGAGATGTTCTATGTTCTTTTTAGCATGGCTAAGTTGCCCCATGAGATGAGTCCGGCTCTTCACAGGAAGATCTCTGTCCAGTATGGTGACACCTTCCACCAAAAGTCCTTCAAGATGCACAGGGTCAAAGAGACAGATGCTTACGGCATGATCTCTCCCTTTGCTCGTCGACCCAGTGTCAACAGCGACCTGAAATACATCAAATCCAAAGTCCTCAGAGAAGGGCAAACAAGGGAGAGGGAGAAATGCACAATCCAGTGAAAGAAACTCTGCTGAGATGGAGTCTGTATAGTATGTGCAGTGCCTTAAAAAAGAAACTGGCTCATGGGAGAATGTTGTTAACAGATTTGTGAGGCCCAAGCAAGGACTGCAAATCACAGTCAAGAGAATAAGGCTTGAAGCCACATTGTCAACAGTACCGCACCATTAATGTAAAGAAGTGATTTCAAAGGACAATTTTGTAAATACTTGAAGCTGTCTGGTAAGTAATTACCACATACAGCACCTATGACTTGTTCTTTTGTCATTAAAAAAAAAAGTACCTGGTTTTCTATTTGTTTTTCTCTTCTTGAAGAAACTGGGTGTATAAAGAAGGCTGAACCTCAGCATTATATGAGAAATTAGTGCACAATGACTCTGACCTGCATAGTTTTGCTGAGTTCCCATGATGCAGTGGATAATCTTTGCTGTCAAGATGAAAACAGTGTTGTTTTCCTCCAATTCTTCTTCAGAAATAAGACTCATGATGCAACTTTCCATCTTGATTCAATGAACTGAGGATGGCTTCCAAGACAATTTGTAGATGTATCTCTGTGTGTGTATGTGTGTATAAGTGAATTAAGTGGATTCTCATTTGAAGAAGGTTGGAACATTCAGAAATTGAGGGAAAAAATGCACTTTTTAACATGGCAATGGCAGTTCTTTATAGCACCAGTGTAAATATCACTTTGTATTCTGATTTTAATTTTGTTTTTGTTTCCCAAGCAAAACCAGATGGTAAATTGTCTGTTTTAACTTGAAATGTGAGCTAATCAGCAAGTATGATCTGGAAATACCAAAAGTTTTTTAAGTTACATAATGTGTAGTAATTTTAAGTTGTACTGTAAAACCCAGCACATCTGACAGCTTCATGTGATTTTCTGTTCCTAAGAAGAATGTCTACAGGGGAAATTTCACTCTTTACACTCCAAATCCTACCTATCCCCACTTAACATAATAATGCTTTTATTTAGCACTCTGTTCCTCAAAACCAGAGTTTGGTTATTCATTTGGACTAAAACTCCCCAAGCAAGCATAGACAATGGCCTCCAAGAGTTCAGGAATTGTAATATACATTTAATAAAATTATCCCAATCTCTGCTGATGCCACAGTGGCTATGTAATACCATGATCTATCTCACACCAGCTTTTTCATGTCATGGTTGTTACCCTATACCCACATCTATGTTAGATGGCTGTGAGCTCAGCTGAACACAGTGGGACTTACTTCTAAGTTCAACCTGCACACAAATGTGCTTAAGGCTCTAATTCAGAGCAGGCTTATTTCAAAAAGGGGATGTAATTCTATAGGCTCATCTACATGGGCAATATACCCTATCTTGCCCCCATCTTATTGCTCTGCTGTCTTGATGACACAGGGCATTTACCCCATTTTGCCCCTGGCAGTCCTCTGACCCCCAGGGCAAAGATGGGGCTAAAACAGGGGGAAGGCAGGCTAGGGCCCAATAAAATGTTTTAAAATAATACTTAGGTCCCGTCTACATGATTTAAATAATACGTACGGCGTGCGGAAGTTCGCGCTTCAGTACAAATGGCCGTTCGGATGCACACGAATGCAAAAGAGGGGGGGCGGTTTTCCACCCTGAAATACGCACATGTGGCATTCGGGAGGGAAAGCGGATCATGAAGAGAAATCCGTACGCCGTTCGGATGGCTGACGGGTCTGTACGGTCCGTTCGCACACATACGAACGGGCAGGGTAATCTGATTGGTTGGCCGAGTAGAGGGGGCGGGGCTAGCACGGAGGGGAATTGGGAGCGGCCGCCATGTTGGTTTCCCAGCTAGCGAGCATCCGGTAAGTCCGTGAATTTATATGTTTATTTATTTTTATTTTATATTGTAAATACGGAAAACCAACTGTCCACAAACCAGGAACCTTTAAAAAAAAAAAAAGCGGCTGGAGATTTAAAACTGCCGCTTGGCTTGCTCGCTCCAGCCAGCTTTGGGAAGAGGGAGTCATACGGAGCTTAGGGGACTTAAAAATCGTATAGCCGGTTCGTATGCATACGAACGACAGGCTGTTCGTATTTTTTGCCCCCCATACGGATTTTTTTATGATCGTATAGCCGCACCCCTGGTTAACTCCATTTTAGCTGGGAATAAACAGATCAGGCCCCGTGTGACCGCAGGAGGCAGTTTTGGCATGTTGGCCCATCACTGCAACTGCTGGTCTGCTGTCACTCTTCTGCAGCAGGAAGGAGTCCCACAGCATGTGACGAAAGCTGGCGGTATTTTGTGGACTGACTTCCTACTTTCTGGAAGCGTGAGGGAGAGTGTGGTGGTGGCTACAGCAATGGGCGGGTGTGCCCATCTGGACTTCCTCCTGTTTCATGGAGGGAACGGGGGAGTAACAGGCATGAATGGGGAGCCAGCGTATCCTGGCCTGTGTACATGAGCCCTAAATGTACATGGCTGGAAATAAGCCCCCTTGAAGACAGTAAGACTTATTTTTGATTATGCAAGCATAGGACTGGTTAAATACCCACTTAATATTAGTGGGTATTTATATCCAAGTAAACATAGGTAATACAGCCGTCCCTTCACATTCGCAGGGGTTAGGTTTAACAGACCCCCGCGAATGTGAAAATTCCACAAATAACGACTGCCCTCCCCCTCCTCCGTCAAAGTGACCACGGGGCCTCCGGAGGCCCCATAGTCACTTCCCCCGCCTCCCCCTCCCTCCCAAGGCCTTCACAGGGCTTCCAGAGACCCTCCGGAGGCGCCATGGTCGCCTCCCCAGTCCTCCCCCTCCCTCCCAAGGCCTTCACGGAGCCTCCCAAGGCCCCCTCACCGCCTCTCCCACTCCCCGCCCGGCCTCCTAAGGTGGCGAGGGGGACTCAGAAGGCTCCCTCCCCACCTCTCCTACCCGTCTGGCCTGCTTCTCTTTCCCCCCCCCAGAAGCGGCCAGAGGGCTTCTAAAGCCCAGTCGCTGCTTTTGGGGGGATGGGGGGGGAGGCCCTCCCAAAACCGCAAATACTCAAAACCGCGAATGCTAAATTTGCAAATGTGGAGGGGCAACTGTATTTTCCAAGTGTTCAAATAGTTGTGAAACATCTGGGTCCCAAGATCCAGTTTAGCTAATCAGATGAAACAACATGTAAAATTTAGTTTAGAAAGGGAATGTCTTCCAAGTCATAGCCACCGTGGATGTATCGGAGTACAATGTACAGATGTAGTTTGATTTCAAAAATGTAGAACATTTTTTAATGAAAACAAAAACAGCATACACAAAATGGTTTTACTCAGTCTAGATAAATTCATCCATTCATACCATAGCCTGCCTTGGCCCAGTTCTGTTCAGTGAGGTGTTTTGTGCCTGTTGTTCTTGATGGGGAAACCACCACATGTAAGAATAGGATAAAAGAATGGGATGCACCAGTCTCATCTATTCATAATTCTCCCATCCAGATGACCTCTGCTTCTCCCTGTATCCTTTTGTTCCACTTCTTTTTTTGTTCTTTGGTGTGCTGGGACAACTGTGTGCACTGATAATAGATACTTTTATGTGAACAAAATTACCTCAGACATGAGTGTGCATTGGGTGTGTGTGTACATGGGTACAATGTATGTTTGTAGCAGGGAGAAGACTTCAGTCTCGGTAATGTCAGTCCACATACTGTGTGCAGTGTGGATTATAGATATTCTAGATATTCTGTACCAGCCATTGATGATATCACACCTCTGTGTTCTATTATACCTCATGTTTTGTACATATGTAAATGGTACTGGTGTTCTACAAGTTCTACTGGGGCTGAATGAATGTTCACTCTGATATTTGACTGGTAACAAAGTTTGTAGAAGACCTTAACAGATAAAATTATCATCCTCCCTGTTCCTCAAACCCATACCCTTCCTTGCCTTGCAATGTAAAATACAGTATTGTCTAATTTCCTCTAGTGCCATGGTAACCATCTATATTATTTTCAAGTGACTCAGAAACTTGTATAATAAATGTATATATATACGTACACATTCTTTCCAAATAAACCTGATTTATTTGTTAGCTGTGCCCTGAATGTTCTGCATTTTCTCAAATTAGGAAAACAACTAGTGACAAGTTACTACATGTCCCAGTTGGGTGTGTGGGTATGTTTTAGGAAACAGTGGCATGGTGGAAATGTCAGCTAAAAGCAGAAACAACTATTGGCCCAGCAGGACTCAAAAAGAGGGAGCGAAAGGCATGCAACCTGCTTCCAACTTCCTTGACAACCGATGGTGAAATCAACAGTAGAATGTACTTGTACAGGTTCTTGCTATGGACTGGCCAGCCAGCAGCCAGAAATCTCTCTGTCAAAGAAGAATTATTGCCTGGCTACTAACAGTAGAAACTGCTTGTAGAGAGAAACCTACATGTCTCTCAAGAGTTCTTCCTTCTCTGTTTAGAGTGGGAAGATAAGGAAGAAAAGGAGCTAAACACTTCACACACATTTTATCACAGAACTTAGTGTACTGGCAAAAATTTATGGGAGTTTTGGAAAAAGAATCAAGTAACCCACTTTCATCCCTTCTGAGAGCAGACCACAAGAAGCTGGCTATTTCCAGAGCAAAGCTGAACAAAGTACCATGAAAAGAATGATAATGATTACAGTAAAAGACAGTGGCACTTCTCCAGGGAAGGCTGTGATGGAAGAAGCAGCCATCATATGATAGCAGGATCCAGGTATATCCAAGACAATTTGTTGTTGTTATGTGTCTTTCAAGTTGACAATGGCAACCGTCTTACAGGGTTTTCACAGCAAGATTTATTCAGAGGTAGTTTGCCATGGCCCTCTTCTGAATATAATCTACAGCACTTGGTATCCCCTGTCAGTCCCTTCCAGATACTAATCAGGCCTGACCCTGGTTAGCTTCTGAGATCATACAAGATCTCATGCTTTTAGGGTATTTAGGCTGCTATCCAAAATAATACTGCAAGGGAACTGAGTATTACACATTATAAGCAATTTCACAAACATGATCAAATGCATACCTAAGGCACATATGTGTTCCACGGGGCATTCCAAATTCCTATGACCTTGCTAGCTGCAGCAGGAACCATGTTTCCCACCAAGACAACATAGGCTGGGATACTGGGAAAATATGATAACACCAAAACAGATGTGCTTTATTGTGGAGAGATATCTAGAGTTCAAACACAAATGAGGGACAATTACACATTTTTAAATTCCAGAAGGTGATTGTCTAGATTCTAGACTTTAGAAGGACCTGAGAGCAGGGTTACATCTGTCCACTTGTGTATCCTCTAACAGCCATGCAATGGGACATGCATAGTATGCCTGACAAATATTTCCCCTGGGTTTCACAGAGGCCATCTCTCTTAGCTGGCAATGATGAATGTACTAGCAGTCCTGTTTGCAGCAGGTGAGAAGCAAAACTATTTCTCTGCACACATTATTTTAATTTATTGATCCTTGGAGTGCCTTTGGATATTTTCAGAATATGGAGAAAAGCGTGAGTCACTTGTGCTTCCTGTTTCCTCAACCACAAGTTGTTAAAACTTAACCTAAGAATGAATAAAAACACTGTTGGATCAGGACAAAGGCCAATCTAGTTCCTGCATCCTGTTTCCCAGTAGCCAACATACCTATAGAAAGCCGACAAGCAAAGCATGAATATAATTGCACTTTCCCACTGGTGTCCCCAGCAAATGCAGTTTAGGGACAGGCTTCAGCTGCCTCTGATACTGGAGTTAATGCACAGCCACCATGATAGGTAAGCATTGATAATCACATCATCCATGGATTTATCTAATCCACTTCAAAAGCCATTCAAGTTGGTGGCCATGACTCCCTAACATGAAAGCAATTCCCATAGCTAAACAATCAGAATTGCCCCAGATATTTTGTTGCCTGGAGCAAAGCAGCCACCGGCATTCTGCCTTTCCCCCTGGCACTTATCTTCAGTTCATCAAGGTAGTCAAAGAGAGCCAAGTTTTTCTTGCAACAAAATCCTAAAAGCATCACTTCTTACCCTTGGAAGGAAAATTAAAAAAAAAATAGACACACCCTCCTAATATGCCAGATCTATTTCAGAGGAAGGAACTGGCAAAAAGGAAGGAATGCTCAGTATTCCTTGCCTAAGAAAACACTATGAATTCATGGGATTGCTATAAGTTGACAGGTGACTTGAAGGTGCACACACACACACACACACACACACAGGTTCCAGACCACCACTGTAAAGTGAACATCACCTTAAAGCAAATCACAGGCTTGTTTCACTTGGCAGTCCATATAAAAGCCTAAAACATATTTACACTATTGCTTATTAAGTGTGAAACAGCCCTAGGCCTTAAAAAAAAAACAATGCAAAAGTAAAAATAATAAATGTTAACATTGCCAGAATATGACACGGAGACACAAAGTGCACAAATGCTATAGACAGAATGAGCGCAGGTAACAAAATGATGCTGTACTGTATAACTGAAAAGTGCCCTGTTAGCAAAGTGCTCTAAAGCGAAGTACCTTAAAGTGAGGTATGCTTGTAACTAACCATTTGCTTCTCTTTCATGGCATTCAAAATCTGTGGTCTGTCTTACTCTAACTAACTGTAGGGATGGCCTGATTCATGATGCACCGTGTGAAGACATTTTTTCCCCTTTATCTGCTCTGAATCTCCCATGATGTAGCTTCACTGGGTAACCCCAGGTTCTAATATTAGTTGTGCAGGAATTCCATAGCTTTCAGTTAGGGTTGCAGCCTCTATTTAGTAGCTTCATCTACTAATACTTTAACTACAGATTAAAATCTTCCCTTTGTCCACCTCCTCTGTATTATATGTGTCAGGTTTACATCAAGGAAAGGCTACAAAACTGTAAGACTCTACTAAATGGGTGACATTTGAAAAAAAAGGAGTGCTGAATGCTGAATTCTTTATCATTCTGAGTCTTACATAAATGTCACTTTGATCCCACTAGGAACCATACACATACAGGTTTCCATGGGCACCAAATGTCAGCATGTCAGTCCATGACCAAAGAGCCCTGAGTTCAAATCCTTGGGCCAATTAGCTACTATCTCTCAAACTAAGGACATTATCAGATGTGGCAAAAACCACATCAGAAGATCAGTAGAAGAACAGGAAGGGGCGACCTTACCAGATGACATCCTCCAGTGTTCCGGGGCACAGCATGGACATCAGTAAGGCATCCCTTTGTATTAGTGGCTTCTCCCCGTCAATGCAAAAGGGAAGCCTCATCCATGGCAGCACTACGCCCCTGGAACAGCAGAAGGATGCAGAGTCTGGTAAGGTCTCCCTTTCTCTTTTTCTAGCAATCTTCTTACACAGTTGGGAAGGCCATTTTTTGGCAGGTTCCCCCACATCGGATAATCTCCTAACATACCTCAGAGGTATGTTTGAGGTTAATGTGGAAGAGAACCATCTGCTCTTTGAAGAAGTTGTAAAGATGGAGTGAGCCACCAGGAATATCAATCAGTACTTTGTGTGCACCGTTTTGTGGCCAAAATGACTGTCCTTGTGCTGACCCTTGAAAGCAAATTTTACATGAAAATTCCTATATGGTTATCTCCCCAAGAAGCCTTTATGGGAAGGTGGAGAAACTCAGACAATTGGGTAAGATATAAAAACATATTGAAGAAAGATCAGCTAGGAATCTTTAAAACCAAGAGAATCACTGGAAGAGAACCATAAGATAAATTGGTTCACTTATCTTCAATTTAACAAGCAATTCAAGATAGATCCCCCCAAAATGAAGGCTCTGAAGAAAAAGAAAATGAACTAGAAAAAATAATTTGGGAAGAAAAGAAACATAAATTTGCAAAATTCTACCAACTACTATTAATGAGAGACCTAGGAGATTATCGACGCTCTAAATATGGCATTATCACAATGACAGGAGATCGCTAAAGGGCTTCTTTTTTCAGACGATGTCATTCCCCTCTTGTTATGCTCCCATTCAGCTGTTGTTATGCCGGTGCTGCTTTTTATTGATGGGCTAAGCCATCAATAGATCCCCTGTTCCATTTCTGTTGCAGAAAGTCCTGCGACTGAAAAGGTGCTCCATTATGCTGGCACGATGCCAGCATCAATGGGAGGTCCATGCCAGAACACTCCCTGTTGAGATCAAGACATCCAGGTAAGTAACACACTTTTTTGTACCCTCCCTGGGTTACTTGTTAAGTTTTAAGTGTGTTTTGGTGCTTAGTGTCACTTTTACTGTTGTATTTTGCTTTTTATTTTTGAATTTCCCAAGCTCTTGTCTTCTCGCGAGAGCAGCCGGGATTTCAATCCAGGAAGTGAAAGGTGCTCCATTCAGCTCCATTCACTCCTGGGTCACCCTGCCGAGGCAAGGAGCCATGATTAAGGTAGGTTTGAAAACTTTTTATTTTTTGGTGTTACAGGGACAGGAAAGGGGCGGGAGAGGAGATTGCGAGACAGGAACACTTTTTTTGTTCCCATTTGAAAATCTCCGTAGAAAAAGACTTGATCAAAGATTCCATGATAAAATGGGATAATGACTTTGGCTATCATTTAAATCTGGAAGCCTGGGAAAATGCTCGCAAAAAGACCAATAAATTCACTGCTAGCCAAAACTTAAAAGAAAACTACTTTAAAATAGCACATAGATGGTATTACACACTCTCAAGAATGAGTAAAATAACAAAAAGGACTCCAACAAATGTTGGAAATGCCAAAATGCCATAGGTTCATTATACTATATGTGGTGGAGATGCAATGTAATTAAAAAAATTCTGGGGGGAAATCCACATGTCCATCAAGAAGATCCTCCAGATTCAATTTCCCATAAATCCAGATATCTACCTTCTCAACATGACTACTATACTAAAAAGAAATGATGAAAATCAACATTGGAGAATTTTGCTTTATATGACCACTGTGGCAAGATTGATAATAGCTCAAAAATGGAAAACCAAAGAAATTCTCACAGTCAATGAATGGCTGGTGAAATTAATAGATACGATTGAGATGGATAACTTAACATTTAAAACAGTGCCAAATCTTCAAATCAATTTCTAAAAGACTGGTTGCCAGTGATTAAGTTTTTGAAAGAGAAATGGGAGATTGATGACATTACTTTTTAAATCTTTTGCAGATTCAAATGTGTAAAACTGAGATAGCAAACCTTTATGATCAAAACTATAAACGATTGTGTAGGTGAAGTATCTTACTGTAGAACGTGGGTCTAAACAGAAGTCTATTAGAGTTGTAAGTTAAGGAATAAGCCATCTAGGATATACAAAAGGAAGCCAATAAGGAAGATTCTTTTAAATAAGATGGGTACATAGAAAATATCACTCTTTTTTTATTATATAATGTAATCAGAGAATGCATTATAATCATGAAACAATTCGTTTCTTTTTTATTTATGTGAAGATAACTTTATTCTTTTAATAAATATATATACAAAAAAACTGTCCTTGTACAAAACCCCTGCCATATATGTACTTAAATGTATATGTGGTACATGGAAATTTCTGGCTAAACTGGAATCTCATCTTGCCTAAAACAAGAAAAACTGAGCCAACTTTGGGTGGGGGGGGACTCTCCCTCTGGCACCTCAAGTTAATATCCAAGAGAGAGAGAGGACATTATCAGGTGCGTCAAAAGTGGTGTTATAACAACGCCAGAAGATTATGAAAGGGCTTCCTTACCATACAACGTCATGCTCCATCATTATGCACTCATTCTGCTCCTGTTCCACAGGCACTCTTTTTGATTGATGGGGAGAAGCTGTCATTAGATCTCCCCTTCCATTTCTGTTCTGTATTTGCCTGTGTGCAACAATGTGCCCCATTTCGCTGGTGAGATTCCAGTGTCAATGGGCAGTCCCTGTCAGAACACTTCTGGGTGAGATCAGGACATCCAGGTAATCTACCCTCTTTTTTGTACCCTCCTCGGGTTACTTGTAAATTTTTTAGTGTGTGTATGTGGTCTTTTAATGTTTTGGTGTGTATTTTTTTACTTTTGAATTTCTCACGCTCACGTCGTCTTGTGAGAACAGCCAGGATTTTGATCCAGGAAGTGAACGGAGCTCCATTAGAGCTCTGTTCACTCCTGGGCTGCCCTGTGGATGCGATAGAAGGTAAGTATGGTGGGGAGGGTTATTGTGCCAGGACAGGGGCGGGAGTGGACATGGTGGGACAGGAACTCATTTTGCGTTCCTGTCTGATAATCTCCAGAGACAGAGCTCACAGATGATTCCATGTTTTGACTAGATGGCTTTTGCAGTCCCATCCCATATCCACGGGACCAATATCCATGGTTTCACTTAGCCATGTCCAAAAAGATATGTCCTCTTTAGGCATTTTCTAGGGCCTACAGCATGACTCTATATCTTTCCACCAGAAGCTGGGCTTGAAATAGTTTATTTCAATAGGGTTCACTATTATCCATGGTTTCACATATCAACAGTAAGTCTGGGAACATATGCCCTATGGATATTGGGGGGTGGGGTGGAGGCAACTTGTATTAGTGTTGAATACTCCCATATGGAGGGTCAGGTGATAAACACTGGCATTCCCAGGCAGAGTTTTCTCTGTCACTGTGACCTCCTGCATTTTGTGAGTAATGCATTATGGACAGGAAATCACATTAGGTAGGAAAGATAATCTCTAGGGGCAAGTTGATTAGGTCAACTTTCTTCTCTTTAGTTAGTTGAAACAGAGCCATGATTTCTCTCATCTTAACCATGTTGGCAAGTTAGGTACTCTGCAACATCTTCCTTAAGCAAATGGTTGTCTGAGACAGAACTACCTTTTGTTAAGGTCAGTATCCAGTAATCTCTCCCAGTAAATCTTAGGTGGGCAGTTGGTTCCTTTATCTTAGAGATCCTGTCTACGCTGAAGAATATTTTCCTTGCCCCAGAACCACATAAAAAGAAAGTCTAGACTCAAAGAGAACCATTCTGGTGGAAGAATCAGCTTCACCTCTATCAGATGCTTTCTGTCTCCAGCTCTGCCATTGTTTGTTGTTGTGTGCTTTCAAGCCATTTCTGATTTATGGTGACACTAAGACAAACCTATCATGGGGTTTTCTTGGCAAAATTTGTTCCAAGGGTGCTTCCTTTTCCTTCCTCTGAGGCATAGAGAATGTATCTTGCCCAAGGAGGTTTCCATGGCTGAGCGAGGATTCAAACCCTGGTCTCCAGAGTCATAGTCCAAAGCTCAAACCACTGCATTGCTAAAATCCATGACCAGACTTTGCCTAGCTCTGTTTCAAGCTGGAATCACTGAAGCCTGATCTAATTTCTCTCTCCTTTTCTCTCTCTCAGGACATTTTCAGACAGTGCTTAACAGTGCTTATCGTGGGATTAGGTCCCGGGAGAGGAACGGTGCTCTTGCACGGCAGGGGGTCATTTTCGGACGCCGCCGTCCCTCTTCTGGGATCCTTCGTGGAAGTCTGTGAAGCTTTGGAAGCAGCCACACCATATTTTAAGCACAGGCAACTTCTGTGCTTAAAATATGGCATGGCCGCTTCCAAAGCTTCATGGACGTGCCACGAAGGATCCCGGAAGAGGGATGGCAGTCTCCAAAAATGACCCCCTGCCGTGTATATTCTCTGTACACTAGTAGCTCTCCTACCTATTCCCTCTGAAGAGATCCGTCAGATGACAAGCCTGAGTAGCTTTAAAAAAGCACTAAAGACAGATCTCTTTCGGCAGGGCTTTCCTAATTAGATCCCGGCCTCAGGAGATCCTGGCCTCTTTTAGTTCCCTGGCTATTTATTGTATTTATTGTTTTTAAATGTGATTTTAGATCAGTTGCTTTTTAAATTATATTTGTTTAATATTTTGTATGGGGAGGGTGGGGGTGGGGGGTGTTTAGGGATTTTTATCTGTATTGTATTTTAATTTTTGTAATCCGCCCCGATTGTTTTAACAGAGGGGCAGGGTATAAATAAATATTATTATTATTATTATTATTATTATTATTATACTCTTTGGTGGGGTGGAGGGAAGGCTTAGGGGAAAGTCTTTATTGCCCCAACCTTTTAAACCTCTCTCTCTCTCTCTGTCTGTCTTCTCTCTTTTTTCTGTGCATGCGCACATGTTCCTCCAAGTTGCCTGTCGACTTATGGGGACCCCATGAATTTCATAGGGCTTTCCTTAGGCAAGGAATATTCAGAGGTGAATTTGCCATTTCTTCCTCTGAAATATAGCCTACAGCACCTAATATTCATTGGTGGTTTCCTATCCAAATACTACCCAGGGCAGACCATACTTAGTTTCCAGGACCAGACAACTTCTGGTGCCTTTAGGATAAATCCCAGATTTCTCAGTCCCAACCCCCTGCCACCACTGGAAAGCCAAACCCAGTATGCTATGGCATTTTCAGTTACATCCTGGTCTTCAAAACCTTCTCTGCCTTATGAGCTTGTTCATTTAAGTTAATATTTCCCCATTCTGAAATAAGTGTACTATATTAGGTAGGTTTTTTTTGCTGTTGTTGCTATCCAATTGTTGTTTGCCATTTATGAAACTCTACCATAATTTCTTTTCCTCAATACAGCCCTTGTGTATTATTTCGATTCTTGTGTGTTCAATAAAATTGCCCTATAAATAGCTGTTTGGAAGTGAGTTACTGGGTCCAATCTGTGTAAGTCATAATACTGCCAAGATGACAAATCTCCTTTGGAAGTGTACATACTCAGAACGGGTATGATGAATTCATGCATGTGCTCTTAGAGCATAGCTGGTAACAGTTCTCCTCCAGAATCCACACAATGTAGCTGTACACAGAAAGCTTCTTTAAAAATCAGAAATGAACTGAAATGAAATTAATCAGAAATGAACTGAAATGAAATTCTTCCCCATTTCTACCAGGAAAATTCAATAGCTGGAAATGGGAGGTCTTTAAACAGAGGTTGTTTCAGGAGTGTTTTACTGTATATATAGAGCGTGTTTCAGGAGTGTTTTGTTGTGTATTCCAGCACCATGCGGTTGGACTAGATTGACCCTGTGGTCCCTTTCTAACTCTGATTCTATGCCTCTATGATATTTAAGGACTATTTTTAGGTTGTTTTAAAAGTTCTTAAATGTTTTAAATTGTTTTAAAAGTTCTTATCTTAGTATTATTTTAAATGTTTCGACCTGTTGTGCATATCCTTGGAGGCCCTGATGGTCTGGCATACAACACATAAATACCTCCTAAATAAATACAAATAAATACATAAATATTGCCAGCAAGGAGAGGACCATGTGGTACCTGCTTCTCATATAGGTGTAAAAGTGGAGAAGCCTCTTAAAAAATAAATAAATGCTGCAATCAAGAGACTTCTCTACATGGGCAGGACATGCCAGCTCCCTCCTGGTGTATCCTGCCTGCAGATCATGCCCATTCCTCCCCCATTCCCTCCACAAAATGGGAGGAAGTCTAGATGGGCATGCTGGCCTGTTGCTGCAGCTTCTACCTCCACAGTCTCCCTCTCTCTTTCCGGTATCAGGAATCCAGCCCACAACATGTCACCAGGGCCCTCTGCATGTGACTAGCCTTGGTCGCATGCTGTGGGACTCCTTCCTCCTGTGACAGAGTGATGGCAGACTAGCAGCTACAGCCAGAATGGGGCTTGATCCATTTTTGTGCTGGCGGGAACAGATTAAAGCAAGCATTACTTTAATATGCTGTAATGAGTCCTACCCCACCTTTCCCCCATCTTAGCCCTGTTGTGAGGACTTTCTAGGGAAGTCCTCACAACTTCCCTAGTGTTGTCAGGCAAAATCCCTGTGTTGTCAGGACTGCAGGGCTCTAAGATGGGGGCAAGACAGGGTATATTGCCTATGTAAATAAGCCCTAATTCAGCAATAATGTAATTGAATATATAGGGATCAAAAGCAAGGATTTTAAGAACTAAGCAGTGGTCTGGAAAAATAAATCTGACAATTTGGAGTCTGCTTATTTTTTCCCCTCCACATTGAGATGTTTTAGTATCAAACTCATTCTATCTTTGAAGAAATTAGTAGATTTGGCCGAATTTTTATTGAAAATGAATCTATACATATATCTATACTCTTGGGTATGTTGCCTTTCCCAGTGTGCTGATTGGCTGCTCAGGAAACACACTCAACCAATCACCACTCACATGCAAATTCTTTCTCCACCTCACAATCCACTCCTGCCACTCAGTCTATGGCCCAGATTGGGACCGAGACAATTAATTGGTGCAGCAGCAGCAACAGGCCATCTGCAATGGGACCCAGGTAGTCAACTGGCAGTGGTGGTGGGATGTCACTGCTGCTGCTGCTGCTGCTGCAACAGGACCCAGACAGTCAACTGGTAGTGGTGGCAGCGGTGGCAATAGGGCAACAATACAAATCACCCTCAGCAATTCCGGGAAAATTGTGGAATGCTAAGAAGGAGGAGGAGGAATTTAAAAATTGACCGGCCTACCTTACAGGGTTGTCGTGAGGTCTACTGGGCATTTTGGGGGGAGTTTTTCAATGGCATATAGTAGAAATAAAATGCTCATCCATCTGACCACACTTTGATGCTGTGGAACTGGAAAGTTCCTAATCTCCCTGCTGAACGTTGGGTTCCCAAAGAACTGGAAAGAAGTCCCAATGGATTTAGTGAGATTTATTTCAGAGTAAACATCTCTAGTTACCCCTTTAAACAGGATCAGATCAGTCTATTCTCCTTAACTGTGCACGAGTTGTCCCATTATTTTCTAAGAACCTAAGCAAAGACCTTCTCAGGAATGCATCCAAGGCTATACATTATGTCATTCCAGCCTCATCACAACCACTCAGGCTTATTTTATATCTTTGAAGCCAAGAGTCATAACAATTTCACAAGAAGAATTCAGATCTGTCCAGTTCTCTGAGGCATGAGGCCAAGAGCAGAGCTTAATTTGAGCTGTAGCTCAGGAGGACTCAGTCCTGGGATGCTTCCAGTGCCAGCTTTCAGCTCTGGAATTTTTGAGCATGTGCAAAGTGTGTTTGCACCATTGCCCTTTTACTAAAGATCTCACACACGGTTCTGCAAGTAAAGGGGTATTTGTTCCACAACAGAGAATGAGACTTTCAGGAAGGCCATGATATCTTTGTTGGGCTGGGGAGAAGGAAGGTTGAAAACAACTTCTATTGGTTAAGAATGTGGCTTTGTACACCAAAGGTTAGTAAAGGATCAAGTCCCAATGCTATCCCTTGTAGGAAATTCTATTTCAGAGAGCCCAACTCTCACCATATGCGAAGTCATTCTCCACAACACTGGTTAAGATGAGATCAACCATTTCATTCACATATCCACCACTAGTGACTGAGTAGTGTTAAGTGCCCTGCACTTGTCCAAGCAATGAGATGTCCAAGGTAGCTTAGTCCTAGCACACCTACTTTGCATCTGAAAGGTCTCAGGTTCAGTTTCCCAACATCAGGTAAAGCTTGGAAAGACTTTTGTCTGAAAACAATGAGACCACTAAAAGTGAGTGGAAACCACCCTTCCCTAACCTAGTGCCCTTTAGATCTATTTGATGATGACAGCTATCATCATCTCCAGAAAGCATAGCCATTGACCATTTACCATGTGTCTGGGTATGATGAAGTCACTATGCTGAAGAAGGTTGGGTTGGCAATATGGAGTTGACAGTATAAAGCCTGACAACTCCCTAGGTGTCATAACATATATGACCAGTGCCTTTGGCCTTCAACCCACTTGAATGGAAAAGTGCTAGAAACTTTACTACTGTAAGTACCTTTACACTATTTGTTTTATTTATGAATTCTAAAATGCAGCACAGGAGAAATAGACTCCTGCAGGAGGCAACCATTAATCTTGCTTTGTGTCCACTCAAAGCAGCACTCATTCTTTCAGCTGCTACCACCACCACTGAACTGAGGATATTTTCAGACGGCCCTTACCACGCAAGCAGCCTCCGAAGCAGTAACGAGGCTGCTGCGTGGCAGGCGGTCCTTTTCGGATGCCGCCGTCCCTCTTCCATGACCATTCGTGGCACGTACGTGAAGCTTTGGAAGTGGCCGTGTCGTATTTCAATCACAGGCAATGTTAGGGGGTTACATACCTTGGGGCAACCAGGATATCACTATAGGAACAGGGGGCCAATTTTCTAAACCATACACATAATTCTTTATCTGTATCATCTGCCTCCAACAAAGTGATTCTATGTACCAGACTGGGGAGAGGTTTGTGGCCAAGCACATACAGAGAGAGCCAGTGTGGTGTAGTGATTTGAGTGTTGGACTACATTGGGAGACCAGGCTTCCAATCTCTGCTCAGACATACAAACCCACTGGGTGCCCTTGGACAAGTCACACTCTCGCAGCCTCAGAGAACAGCAATGGCAAACCAACTCTGACCAAATCTTGCCAAGAAAACCCCATGATAGGGTCACCTTAGGGTTGGCATAAGTTAGAAATGACTTGAACGTACAACAACAACAACAATATCTAGGGTGATCATAGTGTCCTAGGCAGGAGGAAAGCTGATGATTTCCCCCTTCCTTTTCCTCCTGGCCCTTGTTTTTATTTGTTTGTTTGTTGATTTGTCTGTTTTTCTGTCTGTCCATCCGTTCATCTCTTCATCCTCTGATGAATACAATGGAAGGAAAAACAGCTGTATCAGCTCCAAGGAAGATGTGAGTATGGGGCAGGATTGGATTGCCTGTTGAGGAAACAAAGAGGCTTTGGATCCAATAGATCCAGACCCAGCTGATGGCTTCCATGTTAGTGGAATACAGAATCCACTCCAGGTTTCAGTCTGAACTTTAAAGGAGCTATCCAAGATGCAGACCTCTATTACCAAAATAGCTTCAACGTCTTGGATGTAGCCCCTTTAAAGCCTGAGCTAAAACATAGGGTTAATTCACCACCATGCTGATATAGAAGCTATCAGTCGGCACTGCCTGAAAGTCCTGGCATGTTCACAACATGCCCCTGGGAAGGACTACCACTAGTGCTTCACATCTGTGTACTGGGGCATTGCTATCTGCTTATCACTAGAGCTCCTCTCTTATAGAGGAAGAATTGCCCCATCCTAACTCTGCCAGGTTGTCTATCCAGGGCAAAGGATTAAAATTGCTCTGTTTGTCATCATTGTTTGCTAAATGAAAATGTATTCCTGGAAAACAAAATATTCGGGATAGCCAAGTTGGCTGTGCAGCAAAATACAACATAACCACAAATTCAGAAGCAGCAATACCTTTATTGACCCAATTCCAAAGCACAAAATACATTATGCAAGCTTTGTAGCTTCATGGACAAAGTTATTAAAAATTATATAGGCAAATTTATTAAAAATTATATAGGAGAAAAATGATGATGATGATGATGATGATATTAGATGTTGTCAGTTAAGATGATACTGAGGGATTTCAATGCAGACAGAGGGCCCTCCCCTTATTAGCTATTTGAGAACTAGGGACAAAGATCAATAAAAGACAGGTAATAAATGAATGTGCCACAACACTGGATGTCCTGAAGTATATCAGGACAAGAGGTCACTGTTAGGACAGAATACAGAGTAACAGAATGGTTTCCAATTGGCGGGGGGGGGGGGAATCAGGCAAGGTTGAATTTGATCATCCTGTCTGTTTAATTTGTGTGCTGAACATACAATATGTAAAATAGGATTAGAATCGGAGGAAGGAGGTGTAAAAATTGAAGGAAGGAACATCAACAATTTAAGATACGTGGATAACACCATACTGTAGAAGAAAATAGCAAAGACATGGAACAATTACTGGAGAAACTCAAGGAAGATAGTGTAAAAGCAGGTTTACAGTTGAACATTAAGAAAAGAAAAATAATGACTACAGTTAATTTACATAACTTTAAAGTAGGCAATGAAGACATTAAAATAGCTCAATATTTTCCATACTTGGTTCAATCATTAATCAGAATGGAGACTGCAGTCATGAAATCAGAAGACTAGGACTTGGAAGGGCAGCTATGAAGGAACTAGACAAGATCCTGAAGTGTCAAAATATATCATTGAATACTAAAGTAAGCATTGTCCGTACCATCATATTTCCCATTGCTATGTTTTTTGTTTTTTGTTTTTTGAAAGCTGGACAGTGAAGAATGCTGATAGGAAGAAAATCAACTCATTTGAAATGTGGTACTGAAGTGTTCTATGGATACTGTGGACTGCTAAAAAGACAAATCAATGTGTCCTTGAGAAAATCAAGCCTGAACTCTCCCTAGAAGCCAAGATGACTAAACTGAGACTGTTGTACTTTGGCCATATTATGAGAAGACATGACTCACTAAAAAAGCCAAGAATGCTTGGTAAGGTAGAATGTAGTAGGATAAAAGGAAGACCACATTCCAGATGGATAGACTCAATCAAGGAAGTCACCGCTCTCAGTCTGTAAGAGCTGAGCAGGGCTGTAGATCTCTCACCCATGGGGTTGAACAACAACAAAGAAAATTCCAATTCCATTAGCAACAGAAAGGTAAGTTCTCTTGAGATCCAGCTGTCTCTGTCCTGTGTGAAACTAACTGCTCCTTTCTTAGGCAGAGACAGGCTCCAATGGCAAGATCATTTGGGTTGCTGGTTTCTGCAGTTTTTCTTGCTCTCTGATATATCCTTTTCAAAATGGGTTGGCCAGAACTGGATGCAGTATTTGAGACTCAACCACATCATTGATTTGTATTAGTAGGCAGGGTGGAGAAAATGTAGTTGCGTTCTGCATACAGCCTCTGAACCCCCTTTTCTGCAGACCTTGGTATCCCTAGGACGCCCTTGAAAGCCCTTAATTTAAACAACAAACAAACAACACCATTTGGTTTCCAAAATATAGAACAGTGGTCAAACCACTACAACATGCAATGGTTTAGTTCTCTGCCATGCTACTGAACTCCTCCTCAAATCCTGAAAAAAAAATGGCTGGGAATCACCTGAATATGACAAAAGAATTGATGCCATGTTACTTCCAATTTCAGCACTTTTAATAATTTCTAGCATGGAATTTACCTTGCTTTCTGTCTGTCCCGCATTGACCTTTTTTCTTTTTTCTTTTTGGTCATGTCTTGACTGTGAATATTCATCAGTCGCACAGTGATAGACCCATTCACCATAAACAAGACAGCCAAAGTAATAACAGTAATATTGGAGTATTGTCTTGGGTGCTGAACATCATGTTACTGAAAAGTTAATAGGAGTCTGAAAGCTGGGAACACAAGCGCAATAGAAATAATATTATGGAGCTGAAGTGACTGTTTCTTTATGATGAGGTACTAAAAAGAGCTAAATACAGTATGTACAACTTGCTTCCACAGTGTCTGAGAGTGAAAGAAACAATGTAACACGACAGAAATATCTGAAGTGGCTGAACATGCCAAACAAGGAGAAAAATGAGATACATCAGGCTGCCCTAGGTGGAATTATAAGATTATATAAAATTGGAAGGAGGGAGACAGAGCAGAGAGAGAGAGAGAGAGAGAGAGAGAGCGAGAGAGAGAGAGAGAGAGAGAGAGAGCTTTTCTATGTTTTTTTTCTATATATCTTTTCTCCTCAAAGAAATTGTTTCAATGAAAATTGGAATACAATGTAAAATGGAATAAAGTGTGAGTCCATAAAGGAGATGACTTAATCTTTTTCACCCTTCTCTTTTTTAATTAGTTGGCCTTTCTGTTCTCTTCTTCTTCTTCTTCTTCTTTACATTTTCCCTAACATTATTGGGGTTGTGAAGTCGAAGGCTTTTACAGCCGGCACCCATAATTTTCCTTGGTTGTTTCCCGGGCTGTGAGGCCGTGTTCTGGAAGAGTTTACTTCTGATGTTTTGCCTGCATCTGTGGCTGGCATCTTCAGAGAATGGTTGGGTACCATTCTCTACCCAACCATTCTCTGAAGATGCCAGCCACAGATGCTGGTGAAACGTCAGAAACAAACTCTTCCAGCACATGGCCTCACTGCCCAGAAAAAAACCAAGGAAAATCTATTATTGGGGTTATTAATTTATAAGATATGGGACGGGAATTCTCATTTTGGTTTTACTGTAATAGGCTTAGGTAAATTAAAGGCTGATATATGATGAATCCCTTTCAAGTCAGCTGTATCTTTTCTGCTTTCCTTAATGAGAAGTAGTTATTAGACACCCAAATAGCTTTGAAATGAAACTGAAGATTTGTGTGGAAGGCCAGGATGGAACCTGTGGGCCCCCAGATGCTCTTGAATACAGAAGCCCCAGTCAGCAAGGCTCAAGGTAGAACCCTGGGTAACCACATGTTCCCTGTCCCTGGACTGATGATATCATAAAGGTAGTGATAGCTTTCTAAAACAGAGATATTCCATTATGTAGTTTTTATGGTGGAGTAGGCAACACAGAGGGACACAGGGGCCACACTGATACCCTCTAAACCAATCTATCATTGCAGAATTTGCAGTTGTAGGATTTGAAATCCCATTGCCCACGATTTTCTTGTAAAACAAGGCACACCTTATTTACTGGTAGGACTGGCTTTTAAGGAGTACATTTCTGCTTGTAAACAAGCTATGTTAAGGAGCATGCACCTTGTTGTAAAAGAAAATATATATTTTCCTTCATAGCAAGCAGCAGCAGCAGAAGCAAATTCAGCAGCAGCAAGAAACTGAGGCTTGCAAAAACACCCCAGGGTCAACCCTATTTTAAGGAGGAAGAAGCAGTATGCAGGGGCTTTCTCAAACTTATAAGACTGGGCAAAACAATCTGAAAGAAAAGGTAGGTGAAGAAACATGTGGGGTGGTCTCACAGGAAATGGTTACAGTTGTTTTCTTCTCCCTGTCTCATATCACTAGAACCCAGGTTCATCCAATGAAGCTGATCAAACAGGAGGTAGAGGATATATAAACATGTTCTTCACACAGTGCACAGCATATAAATGAATAAAACTTGGTATGAGATTGAAGGCAGATAAAAGAAAGTGCTTCTTCACATAAACTGTGGAATTAGCTACCAGAGCTTGAGCCAATGCAATTCTAGGCTGCACAAACTGGAGCAGAATGTCCAGACTGAGGGAACGGACAATATTTTTAGTAGGTCTGCTTTGGTCAAACCTACCTAAAATACTCTGTCCACATCTGGAAACCACTGTTCAAGAAGGATATTGGCAAGCTGGAATGTATCCAGAGCAGGACAATCAAAATGACCAAAGGTCTGGAAACCAAGCCCTATGAGGAGTGGCTTAAGAAGCTGGGTATGTTTAGCTCAGGAAAAATAAAATTCAGAAATGAAGTAAGAGCTATCTTTCATTATCTGAAGGGATGACATGGAAAAGATGGAATGAGCTTGTTTTCTGCTGCTCCAGAGACCTAACCGCAAAACAATAGATTCAAGTCACAAGAAAAGAGATTACATTAAAGGTTAGGAAGAATTTCCTGACAGTAAGATCTGTTCACCACTTTGCCTCAGTGGGTGGTGATTACCTCACTGGATGGTGGACTCTCCTTCTTTGGAGGTCTTTAAACAGAGCTTAGATGGCCCTTTCTTGGGAGTGCTTTAGTTGTGTATGATTCTAAGATGCAGTAATTTGGACAGCTTTAAACTGAGGTTGGGCAAAATCATGGAGGGTGGAATCATCAATCACTTCTAGTCAGAATGGCTATATATCACTTCTGGGATCAGAAGATCGATGACATATGGAAAGTTAATATCCTGTCTGTGAGCTTCTCATGGGCACCTGGTTGGGTGGGGGAATAGAATGTTGGTCTAGATGACCTTTGGCCTGTTCCATCACAGTTCTTATTCTGCCACAAGTTGTAATATTGTCTACAGGCTTAAATAACTTGCAAAAGGGAATTACAGTCAGCCCTCTGTATCCACGGATTTGGTATCTACAGATTTGGTATCTATGGATTCCACCATCCACAGCTTGAAAATATTTTCCCCCACCCACCCAAAAAAATTCCCAAGAAGCAATTGATAATTGATAACCCTAACCTTTACCCAAATGGTTTTGCAAGATAATCCCAACCAAACAGAAATGGTTTTGATTGCATTTTCTTGAGCAAATTATCAATTATCAATTGACACGTGATCAGAACCGTGCCACACTGGAATGGCTGCACTGAAATGATCACACTGAACTGGCCACTTTGAACTGGGCCATTGAAATGTCCCATTCCACCCAAAGGTTGCCCATATCTGCTTTATCCCATATCCAACTTTGCTCTTCCCACCACCAAACCCTTGCTTTCACATTCCATAGTTTCATTTCCTCTCTTACTCCCTTCACCCAACTCTCCTTTCCATTCCCATTTCTTCATTTTAAAAACATATTTTACCATTTGGCTTTCAGATTGAAAAAGGAAACCACCTGAATGACTTCCTCAGGTTGGCACCTAAAAGCATCTCAAGTGAAGCTTAGCAAGTCATTGGCAACAACCAACCTCTTGGATTAATTATTTACTGAGCAAGGCTTAGATGTATACTTTGTTCATTATTCAAAAGCACCCCATGAATGATTTATGATGATGTGTCATGTCTCAGACTGAACAAAATGAAACTGAGGACAGTGTGGAGGGATTTTAAAAAAATAACCTATTTTGTAAAATTAAAAGAGGAAATGGTAGGAGGCTATGACAAAGTAGCAGAGGGTAAAAATCAGCTGCCAAAAAATGTAAAAAACAGCAATAGTAGATGGGGGGAGGAGGCACCAGTGGCACTTGGTCTGCAGGGGGTGGATTTTTGTCACCCTGCAACTATGAGATGATGTGTGCGTCTGCCACTCCACCTTGCTCAGACCTTAAGCCACTGATAAAGAAGGAGAAATGAAAGAAAGGTAGGAAATGAAAATCGCTTACTGGTGTAGACAACACTTGTTCATTTACCCTGCTGGAGGGGAAGTGTATCCATTGCCGTGGCAAATCTATTCTCCACTTTATGGTGGCTCCTCCCCATAGTTCCCCTGACTGCTTTCTGGGTACTGAACTTCTATTTCAAATGAGAGTCCAGCATGTCCTATATAACCCATAATGGCTCTCATATCTGAAACAGCTGTAAGAGGAGTCACTGTAAAACAGAGAGTAGAGCCACACAATCGATCCATTGGCTGCTCCTGATCTGCTGTAGCTGTGGTCATTCAGTTTGCAAGAGATGTACAACCACCCTGAGAAAATCAATCCCATTTCTTCCTCTTTCAAGCAGAAACTGACTGTGCAGAACACGGTTTGGCTAACCTATCTAACCATCATGCATCTACCACCGCCCACCCAATCTGCAGGCCAATCCCTGCAGATGTCTGTGAATGTGCATCCAGCTAGAAGAAAATAGCTTGATGTGTCTCTGTTCACCCTCGGCTCCCCAAAAACACAGAAATGGCCTGTGGGAGTGGGCTGCACTGCTGAAGATGTAGGTTCGGGGATGAACCTTTGGTCACTCCATGCACAGCAACTATAAAAGCAAGTTGCAATGGCCTAGGGTAGACTTAAAGGGCCAGCATGGCATAGTGGTTTGAGCATTGGACTACAACTCTGGAGATCAGGGTTTGAATCCCCACTCATCCATGGAAACCCCCTGGGTGACCTTAGTCAAATCACACATTCCCAGCCTCAGAAAACCCTGTGATAGGTTTGCCTTAGGGTCATTATAAGTCAGAAATGACTTGAAGGCACACAACAACAGCAGCAGCAGCAACAATAGCAGACTTACAGTATCATAATTACTGAACAGTTAGGCCAGTCATTGTGTCTAACGGCCATTCCACATAATGAAAAATTCAGATTTTTCCTTTGGTGTTGCAATATTTATAGACCTGATCTGTACAGTACAGTATGCCATATAATGTGGAAGACTTGTTATAGGAGTGTTACCCGAATTGTTGAGGTATGTAGAATTTCCACACATGTCTGAATTGTAATTTAGGGAATTTAATTAGCCCCAATTAGCATGTGAGAGATTAGGTAACTGAGGGATTTTTGACCTGTACTGTACATACCAATATTCACTGAATAAACTCGAGCCCAAAATAAAATAAAGATAACTTTATTGGATGGGAAATGGTCTTAACAGCATTCACAGCAAATCAACACTCAAGCATTCACAACAAAATTATCGAAGAAAGTAGGAAGTGTTTGGATAGAGGAATAGATTGAAGTTATACTATACCAATCCAAAGAGCAAATAAGTCTCAGGAATTGTGTTCAGAGGGCAGGCAGCAAACAAGCAAAAAGGGGTAATGGGTAGGATGGAGGATTGGTGTCACAGGCTAACATGAAGATGGGAGGGAGGGAGTCTGTGCACCTGGTGACACAGACAGACAGAGAGTTAGGAGGAAGGGAATCTGTACACACTGAGGTGGAGTTTTGGGATGATATTTATAATGGATATTTCCCCTGAAGTGGAGATTTTGAAAGGAATACAATGTTTGCCAGGGATTCCCAGAGTTAGGAGATTATCAGACACATTAAATGTGACATGATCACAATGCCAGCAGAATGCAGAAGGACACCAATATCAGGCGATGTTGTCCTTTTGCGTTCTGCTGGTGTTATGCTAACATACCTTTTTATTGATGGCTGAAGCTGTCAGTAGATTCCCCTGTGCTGCTTTTGCGCCAGCATTGCTGGCATGTGAAACCTCAGGCCATTTTAATCCCATCATTGCAGCAGGAATGGTCAGTCTGGCACAAACACTTCCAGGTGAGAGCGGACATCCAGGTAAGTTTTGGTCTTTTTATGATCCTCCCTGAGTTACGTGGGACCTTAAAGTATGTTTAGGTGCTTGTGTAACCTTTTAATGTGTTTATTTTGTTTTTATTTTTAAATTTCTCATGCAATAAAGTCTCATGGGACTTCAAGCAAGCAAGTGAAAGGGGCTCTGTTCACTTCCTCTTTATTGCCAGAACTGCCTTTGCTGGGAGAGGAACGTAAGTGCAGGGGGAGCGTTCTTTTGCCAGCATAGAAATGGTTTATTTTTATGCCAGAAAAAGCACATTTTAAACAGGGTCATCTGATAATCTCCTTAAACAATGGATCCCTGGATGTGTTAACCATTGTGGGAGGAAGGAATATCTTAGGACTGATGAGTGACAGGCAGCCTTGGAGTTCTGCAACGAGAGTCAAACTACCTGTGATATGCACTTCCAGATGTTCCCAGGAAGAATTAGCCATCATCACCAGAACTTCAGCAGCTTTCCAGGGCTTCCGCATAATCCCTACTTGGGGGTGTGACCTTTTGAGGAATTTAGAAGGTCCTTCCTTAGGTTGTACATGCTCTTAAGCATGACTGTAGCCTGCCAACCTCATGGAATGCAGCAGCAAGCCAGATTATAGAAAGTAGCCAATTATGAGTTTATTAAAAAGGTGGGGGCTGTTATACCATGTTAGAGAAGATGGGGCCAGAATCTTCCCAGTGACTTACATTGGCATAATGAAGGGTTCTGCCAGCATAAAGTACATTTTCAGGCATTGCACAAGAGGGTGTTCAGTACCACCTTGTACAACACTTGCCCCCCAGTCTGCAACAGCAAATGAACAACACCTGACCACAGCTTCTGCCCAGAACTTAAACAGCTGCTGGTTGGCTGTGGGGGTGTGCCTGGGCACCAATCATTCGCCATTGCAAAACCAGGGACGATGTGCAGCATTGTCCCCCAGAACCTCCAGCTTAAATACATTGTAGAGCTTTATACTCCACCAGGTTCAAATAGACTCTTGGCCACAGAATTGCTTCCAGGTCAAAGGCCCCTAGTGCTGTCAAGCCTTGCTCTTCCTTGGTCCATTACATGAAGAATTGCAACTGACTTTCCACACTATCACAGATACTCTGGCAGCCAGAAGGATGCAGAGGCAAAGGAAATTTCCCTGTTTGCATGGTGATTATTCTTGCAATCATTAAAGAAAAATGAGGAGACTGGAAGTGGAAATGTGCCATGAATTTGTTCTGATCATCTTTCTTCCTCAATCTCTGTCTCTCCCCACCCCCTGAGTCTCTCTTTCCCATTCTCTCCCTCTCCCTCTCACACTCACACACACTCTGCCTCTCTGCTTTTATCTCTCAGCAAGTAGCTCCACATTTTCCCTTCATTCTTCTGCTTCCTTCTCATCAACCCACAGAAATTTAACTTGAAAACCCAGCAGTCTGCAAATATGACAGGCTGCATGTCAATTTTCCCTGATCCTTGCTCCTCTCTTTGAAGCCGCAGCCTTAATTGAGGCATTAATAAGTTGTTTCCTCCTCTCTGCTTCTACTGACATTAACTCTGAATGTAATTGCTTAATTGTCCACATACACATGCACACACAGAGACATTTGAGTAATGAAAGTAATGCTGAGGGAAGGAAATGCAAAGATGATGAAGGGAGCTAGTGTGCTTTTAAGGTCTGAGTGTTGGACTAGGACTCTAGGAGACTAGGATTTGTATCTCTGCTCAAGCATGGAAACCCACTGGGCAACCTTGAGCAAGTCACACTCCCTCAGCCTTACCTGAAGGTAATAGCAAACCTCCTCTGAATAAATCTTGCCACCGCCCTGCTCAATTCAAAATCATACTTCTGAAGATAAGTAGCACTATGGATATAATGCCTGTAGTGGCTGCATTATTCTTCTATACCTTGGGGGTTGGACTTGAAGAGAAAAGATAGATGGCAGACTCCACAGGCTTCATTTCTAACCCATTTATTTTTGTGACTGTGGATCCTCCTAGTTCCCCACCACCAGGGTCGATTTAAGGAATTTTGGGGGCCCCTGCAATGCTTTACTTTGGGGCCCCCATATGTTTATCTCAGATCAATGTAACCTAACCTATTCACTGTACAGGATGTTCAGATTATAGTAGGACCTCGTATCAATGGATTCATTATCTATGGAACACAAAACAGCACACCTACCATAGAGTCTTCCTAGAAAATGTGTCTTCCCTAGCCCTTTTCTAGGCCCTCCAAGGCAACTCTATGGTATTTTAAACCAGAAGTCCCATCATTTTCAATGGTGTTCACTATTATTCACGGTTTTCAGCATCCATGCCCCCCTGAACTGAGCCCCAGTGGATAAGAGGGGCCTACTATATTACATAATTTGCCACCAATAATTTAGTTTAAAAACTATATTATAGGCACTAACATAATATTTTTTTGTTTGTTAGCAATTAATGTAATGGTGTAGATTTCCTCAAAGAAAATAAAGAGTAGACTACAAGCTAAACATGAGTTAGCAGTGTGATGCAGCAGCAAAAAATGCCAATGTGATTCTAGCCTGCATTAATAGGAGTAGTGTCTAGATCAAGGAAAGTAATAGTATCACTCCATTCTGCTTTGGTCAGACCTCACCTGGAATACTGTTTCCAATTCTGGGCACAAGGAAGATACTGAGAAAGATGGTGCGAGGTCTGGAAGCCATTACGCCCTATGAGGAATGGCTTAGGGAGCTGGATATGCTTAGCCTGGAGAAGAGAAGGTTGAGAGGTGACGTGATAGCCATGTTTAAATATTTGAAGGGATGTCATATTGAGGAAGGAGCAAGCTTGTTTTCTGCTGCTCCAGAGACTAGGACACAGAGCCATGGGTTCAAACTACAGGAAAAGAGATTCCACCTGAATATTGGGAAGAACCTCCTGATAGTAAGAGCTGTTTGGAAGTGGAATACACTGCCTTGGAGTGTGGTGGAGTCTCCTTCTTTGGGTTTTTTTAAACATAGGTTGGATGGCTGAAGAAGACCAAGGGGGAAAGGGAGGGGAGAGGAACCAAGACATGTTAAAAGCAGCTGGAAAGATGGGCTGGAGGGGATCTATGTGCAAGGAAGGAAAGGGAAGAAAGAAAAAGAAAGAAAGAAAGAAAGAAAGAAAGAAAGAAAGAAAGAAAGAAGCCCTTTCTGAGGGAGACAACCCTCAAATTCCCTGTCTCTCTCACACACACTCACACTCTCCGACGTGCCTCTCCCTCCAGCTTCTGCCATGGAGGGCTGCTGTTTCTTTCTCTTTCTCTTTAGTTTTTGAGAGGCAGTTTTGTTTGTTTTTTTTAAAAAGCCAGCAGGAGGTTTTTGGAGGAGGAGGGTAAGAGGGGACTCCTCCCGGCTGTCTCCTGGCTGTCTCCTTCGTCAGATTAAGGAGGCCAACACGGGGGCCTCTCTTGACCTCGGGGCCCCCTCTTGACGTCGGGGACCCCTGCCAATGCTGATTTGGCAGACAGGTTAAACCGGCCCTGCCCACCACCATGGGAACACAGTTTGGGGGCCAAAAGAGGGTAAATTGTCATGCCTATCAGCCTCCAGGAGTGGCCATTCTCCTTGAAAGCAGAGTGGGCAATGGAGGAGTCCCTTTATACACACTACACAAATAATCCATTTTGAAACGGGATTATTTGCCATGGCTCCTTCCTATTGAATCCTGGGATTTGTAGTTTTAGAAAGTCTTTAGCCTTCTCTGCCAAAGAGTGCTGGTGCCTCACCAAACTACAAATCCCAGGATTCCATAGGAAGGAGCCATGACAAATAATCCAGTTTTAATCTGGATTGTTTGTGTAGTGTGGATGCCCATTCCTGTATGAGCATTCCCTCCAGATCCAGCCTACAGGCTGCATGGCCTTTACCAATGCAACCAGAAATGTTGTGTCATTTCCTGTTCCAGGAATCAGCTGAAATAGTGTTGATTTCCATGGGTTTGGGTAGTTTTGTCAGGGGCTGAGAAAATAGTGGAAAAGGCAAGGGGAACCAAGCCACCTCATTTTTGTAGTGGTGTGTAGAGACATTTTTCTAGGTTTTTTTGTCCATCTCCTCTGCTAAATGTTGAGGTGGCTAGGGGCTTTGAGGGTCTTTAGGGACCACAAAGGGGCTGCATGCGACCTATGGGATACATTTTCTTCACTCTTGCTCTAAAGGTGGCAGTTGGTGGCAGCCATGTCTGTGGGGTGCTGAAAGCTTTCTGGGTGCCAATTTGAACTTTAAAGGAATGCCCCAAGATGCTGAACCTATTTTACATTGTAGCACCTTGGATAGCTGCTTTAAAGTTCATACTGAAACCTGAAGTGGGTTCACTAACCCAGAGCCATGAAAGTTATCAGTTGCTCCTGCTGCTGGGTTTTTAAAAAAGCTTTTCAAACATGCAGCCTGCAGTGGGTATGGGTGGGCAAAACTGCCCTTGGGACCCACCAAAGCTGCCCACTGCTGAGGTAGCACAGGCCAAGTTAATTAGGTAGAACAAAGCAAGGATCTCTTCCTCCTGATGGCTTCATTATCAATTTATTAAAATGCATATGGTGCACATTTATTGCACTGTACTCTGACCCTAAAATGTGCTACTTTGAGGAGGGAAAAGGTTTCTGTTGGGTGGAAAGCTTTTCCCTGTCTACACAGTAAAATTTATGAGGGCACTTCTTCCTGATGTGAGGATAACTACCTTACATCAAGAATCAACCCATGAACTTTTCAGAGGGACATCCTTTGCTTTAAAGAACAACTTGACATCATGAGATTATTACAAAAGCAACCTACAGTCTAACCCCCCTCAGAGCCAAAATCCAGAACAGACAAGATCTGGAGAACAGATTTGCTAAGCTGCTTCTCCTTCACTTCTTTAAAAAAACAGGAGCCCCATAAACACAAATGTGTGCCTTCACAAATGTTACCATTTAGATGGGGAAACGCTTTCCACAAACCAAAAGCCTTTTCCCTCCTCACCACAACACATTTTGAGATTAGGGTACAACACAACATGTGTGCACCATATAAACACAAGGAAAGGGGGTAAATATTTTTCAAAAAGGGCAGGCATGAATCTAAGAGTGAATTGAAGGGTAAAATCTGAGGATGGGGCTATTCACATGTCTCTCAGATCCCATTTTAAAACACTGTGAGCAGCCTGGGAATAATTTGTTAGCACTCAAGTGCCATTTGCATCACTGAGAAGCTCAAATTCCCTCTCCACCATACTTAATCTGCTTTCACATCCAAACATGAAGCAATTAAACCATGGTAAGATGGCAGGCTGTTGATGAAGAGGAAGTGGGAAGATAGATAGGGTGGGGCAGGATATTCACTCTTTGATTGGCTTGTACATAAAGCATTCCAGAACTATTCTGTCTCTTGTTTGAAAGCCCTCTTTGTTAAAAATATAAATGTAACCAGAGATAGGGAAACTCACTATCACTTAATTTGGAATTAGACTCCTGTGTGTGTGTGTGCGCGCGCGCACGCGCGTGCCTTCAAACTGCCTTTCTTCTTATGGCAACCCCAGGAATTTCACAGGGTTTTCTTAGGCAAGGAATACTTTGCGAGTTCCTTCCTCTCAAATATAGCCTACAGCATGTGGTATTCATCAGCAGTCTCCCATTCAAGTACTGACCAAGGCTGGCCCTGCTTAGCTTCCAAGATCAGATGTCTTTAGGCTATTTACTATGAGTTATTTTCCAAATACTACTGGGTATCTAATACAGCCACAATCCCTATCCTCAGTTATCCATGAGCCCCATCTTGCCTACCCTTTCCTTCATGCAGAACTTACTTGATGGTGTTCATAGAGGCTGGCAAGCCAAAATGCAATCTATCCATTCCAGAAGCTCCAGGATCCCTGTTGCCAGGACTCCTGTCCAGGGGTGGGGGTGGGTTGTAGTATCCTGTGTCTCCTAAGTATGGAACATGCTCACCACAGCCACCCAGTTTCTTCCTCTGTTGCTGATTGGTGACAAGGGAGGACATCCATCTATATCAGGACTAGGGAAGCTCCCATAACGACAACACTCAGCCAGCTTGTCTGTGGTCAGAAATTACGGGAGCTGCAGTGACTTCCATGCTTTGAAGGGCTTAATTTGGATTTTAAAGGTCCTGTCCAAGGTGCTAAACCTGTTGGGGGGGGGGAGAGATAAGGTTCTGACCCTTTTCCAGCCAAAACCAGTACATTCACCACTGTATTGACATGGAAGGTGTAGTCCAAAATATCTGGAAAGCAAAAGATTGTCTGACCATAACCTAAACTTGTTGCTGTGTGCCTTCAAATCAGTTCTAAGTTATGGTGACCCTAAGGGATCATGGAATTTTCTAGGTACAATATGTTCAGAGTGGGTTTGCCATTACTTCCTCTGAGGTTGAGAGAGTGTGACTTGCCCAAGGTCACCCAGTGAGTTTCCATGGCTGAGCGGGCTTTAAAGCCTGCTCTCCCAGTGTCTTAGTCCAATACTCAAATCACTACATTACACTAGCTCTCATGATCTAAACTAATGCACCTGAATAACCATGCCCTATTTCACACACAGCAGCCCATGCTGCAGCATATTGGGAACTACTACTAATATATTGTTGTTTGCTCACCCCTCCCCTTCCCAGGTGAGAAGTTTCATGGGAAGAGCAGATCCAAGCTTTCATGTCCTTTTGAAAACACGCCCACTGGCAAATTGAGGCAATTATGTAACAGTTGATCTATTTATGAATATACAGTACTGTACAAACAGATCCCATATGATGACAAACAGTTAAGTACCCTATAAGCAGTAAAGCTGCTATTCCTTATCAGATCCTCAGAAAATCATGCAGCACCCAAAGATACCTTCCATCTTGCAGCTAATTCTTTGTCCCCCTTCTCTGTCAGGGGTTATGAAATGCAAGTCTCCGGTGCATGTGCAGAGTTCAAGCACAAGCACTTAGGGCTTTATCAGACCACCCTCCATTAACGTTTCTTTCTCGCCATATTTTTATGTGTTTTTTTCCCCCCAGCAAAAGAACTCTTCATATCAGACCTACTTTAAGCTAGCATGAAAAGGCAGCCCCAGCATTAAAAAAGCACGAACAGAGCTCCATTCACTGCTATGCTCCTGATCTCACAAATTCTCAAGAGAAGATGCAAGCACAGTAAATTTTTAAAATACACCAAAAGAAAGACCAAAAATATACACACAAGCACAAAAACACACTTTAAAACTTAAAAATGAACTGGGAAGGTTTATAAAAAGAGCATTCCCTTCCTGATTTTCACAATCCCACCTGGAAGTGTTCTGCCCATTAACACTGTATTCACATGAGCACAATGGTGTGAGGTTCAATCTATTGACAGCTTGGCCCATTAATAAAATAGAACAGCTTTTTGACAAGACAAAATCACAAAAGGACAACATCATCTGACAAGTACAGTACACCCTTTCATATTCATCAGGCATCATTATGATGCCATATTTGCCACATCTGATATAATCCTTACTGTCTTCCAGCTGTAGCAAGATTTCAGCAGAGTAACAGCTTCTTGGTTAAAAAATGTTTGCTAAGTACAACAGCATACAGGAGTAGAATACAGGAAGTATCAGCAATCTGTCTCTAACAACAAACAACTCCAACTGATCTCTACAAACTGAATAACCCACACTTATGTGCAAAGCCTCATGGTTTATATAGACCCAAATTGGCTGATGCAAGCCTATGAAATTGCCTAGTCACTACAGCAGGTGCATCAGATCTAGCCATGAGCTCATCTCATTCTAAGTAGCTGCTGCCTTGCATTTTGGCCTTGGACAAATTGGCTTAGGCATTTCAAGGCTGGCTCAGCTGAACACACTTTGTCTCTGAGACTCTCTTTCTGTTTAACTTCAGTAAAATCCATTTCTCATGTATTTGGGAAATCTACAAACCCTGACATTTTCTGTCTGTCTTATTGATCACTTTGCACATAGAGTTAAGACATAAACATTGGTTCATTACACCTCAGTGTGAAGGAGCTGTTTGTTCCTGCTTCATCCTCCCTTGCTTATAAGCAGTAGCAACAGGACAGGTTGTCTGTCACAAAGCTCCTCACTGCTTGGAGAGGGCTGGATGCATTTCACTCCCTGTGCCTCTCCCCAGATCCTCAGAAATGCCTATGTTGGTCCACCTGTTTGGTTTCTAAGGTGGATTGTGGGGGGTGCTCTCAGTCATCACACCGAAGCAATGACCATAAACTTGAATTCCAGTGTTTACAATATCATAAATCCAGCTTACAACACTGTAAAAACTGAACATGATGTCCACCATAGTTTAATAAGCCATAATTCTGGCTTAACATTATGTGTGAATATGATCATCATTTCTCTCTATCCCAAACTAGTTTCCTTTACTCATCCCTCCCACCCCTCTTTCTTTTTCTCTTTCACACACAGAACTCTCTTTCACAAACAGAATGTTGTTTTGAAATCCAGGAAGCCATTACATGGAAGCGAGCTATGCTTTGTAGACCCAGGCACTATTGACCTGACGTTTACTCTTAACCTCCATAGGACTGAGCTGTGCTTTGTATGCTTGGTGGGGAAACCAAGCTGGTAAGAATTCCATTTGGTCCCACCTAGTTTTTCTCATCTTGCTCTCTGTACTTGCTCCCACCCACTGCTGGGACACACACATACTGCTTGGGACACTTTCTTATGCTGATTATTTTTCACATTCCAGACTGTCCTCTAACTATTGAACAGATGTTTCCCTAATCATTAATTTGTTTAGTAATGGAAATAGTCAAACCATCATGATACAAAATTGTAGGACAATTTCATTTACCAGTATATATCTGACTTAAACTCAAATAGCAACGCCCTCCCTCCACTGCAAAAGGAACCTGGCATGGAACAAAGAAAGCAGATCTTGCAGCAATGTGCTATAGTGGGGGAGCAGCAGCTAAGGTAGTGATACTTGTGAAAAGAAGAGTGTTATAAAGCTGTTATTTTCATCTGTAAAATGTTGAGGTGCACAGTCTACAATAGAGACAGTAATCCTGTGGTCCTTCCAGATGTTGACAAACTACAACTTCCACCATCCCTGATCACTGGCCATTCTTGCTGGGAATCATAGGAACTGGAGTCCAAAAAATCTGGAGGGCCACAAATCCTTACTTAATGTTTCTGACAACCATCATAAAATTTGGACAGAAAAGACATTGTATAAAAGAGAAAAAAATGTAAGAACTGGTTGGGAGAAGGTAAGTTTTCATTTTCTTGTTTTGCTCAGTTTGAGCTTCTCTTTCTTTTTTTAAAGCCATGGGGTATAAAGCATTGAAGAATGCCATCACACTCTGTCTTCTCCAGCAAGTGAGTTATCTTCTTGGTGTTAAGCATGTGCTGTCATTCCTGTCTTCAAAAGATTCATGCACTCTATTGAAGAGCGTGTGATGTTGACCAAAAATATTTCTCATGCCTGCTAAGTCATGCTCTTAAGAGCAGGTGTTCTAGCTTATTTATGGAAGAAGCTGGAGCATAAATGGACGTTTTTGTGGGAGATTTTTCCCCCTAGTCCTTGCTCTGTTTCAAGAGGAAACCTCATTTATTCAGAAATCACAGACTGGGTTAGTTATCTTCTCAGTGTCATGGAGTAGACTGGACCCTGCCACACTCAGTGGGGGTCCAACAGATGCTGAAATTTAGTGGCAGCCATCTGTTTTCCCACCACCTACACTGTTGTTGCCAAAATTCAACAACAATTGTGGATCTTCTCGATAGTAGTAGAATGACATCATCATCATCATCATCATCATCATCATTTTTACCCACCTCTCCCCAAGGCTCGAGGTGGGGTACAACATAAATTAAAATACAATATATGACATAAAATCATTTAAAAACACAGATAAAAACACATAGTATTAAAATACTAATTTAAAATTCATAGATTAAAATAAATTGGGTGAGCCTGCCTGAAGAGATAGGCCTTTAGTGCTGTTTTAAATTCCAACAGCATGTTCAGCTGTCAAATCTCTTCTGGCAAGTCATTCCACAGTTTGGGGGCGGCTGACAAAAAGGTCCTCTGGGTGACAGTTGCCAATCTAGTCCTGGTTGGTTGAAGTAAATGTCCCCCAGAGGATCTGAGTCTACAGTGGACTTTCACATGCCTCCAGGGATATGGGAGGATCACTTTCATGTACTCTATAAGGACACCTATGATGAAAGTGGATGCACTAGCCAAAATATAGAAAATATCCCAAGGTGGGCACCAGTGACAGTGTCAGAGATCAAGAACCTTGTAGCCCAACTGAGAATGGGGAAGGCTCCAGGGGAAAACTTAATACCTGCAGAAGCCATTGAAAACAACTTAGAATTCTGGGCCCCTATCCTGGCCTCACTTTTCACTTGTATCGGCAACTATGGTCGAGCACCCAAGGACTGGGGGCTTATGATCATCATCCCCATATATAAAAAAATGAAGGAACGATGATCCTGCCAACTATAGACCCATTTAGTCTCCTCAATACGATCAGCAAACTCTATGCAAAACATTTACAGTGGAAATTTCAGACCTGGCTGGAACAAAAAAACATACTTGCAGAAGAACAAGCTGGCTTTAGGGAAGGCCAATCCACCATAGATCAGTGCCTTGTACCCCACCATCTTATTGGAAATATTTCACCTGCAGCACAGTTTCTCTCTATGTTGCCTTTATAGACTTTAAAGGAGCTTTTGACTTTATATCCTGAACCAAACTGTGGGAAAAACTGGAGGCTTCCTCGCTTGACCGGTGTCTACTCCACCTAATTCGCATGCAGCATGAAGGGACCTCACTTAAAGTAAGCTGTAACTCCCAGGGTCATCTCAGCAATGCCATTGTCACTGAGAAGGGTGTCAAGTAAGGTTGCATTCTAGCTCCACTCCTCTTCAACTTTTACATCAATGATATGGTGGGTCACCTCAACAACACTGACTTCTATCCCCTGAAATTAGAGGGAAGGCATATCTCAACTCTGCTATATGCGGATAATGCAGCAGTACTTTCAAGAACTCCCATTGGCCTAAAAAGAGCCCCAAGAGCACTAACACAGTACTGCAGAGTGGACCAGCTAGAACTCAACTATCAAAAAATCATGGCAATTGCTAAAAGGCCCAAGAACCATAACTGGAATATAGATGGCCACAAGATTGAACAGGTCTCTTGCTTCAAATACCTGGGGGTAATTTTTCACGCCACTGGTAATAGGAAAGCACATGGGGAGTATGCTGCTGGCAATGCACAGAGGAGCACAACAGCTATCCTCAAATTTCTTAAGACAAGAGGAGGCCACTATTTACCTGCAGCACTCAAACTCTTTGAAGCCAAATCAGTAGCACAACTATTTTATGGATCGCAGTTGGGACCCTTCCCCGACTCTGCACCATTAGAACTTGTGCAATCCAAATTTTTAAGATCAGCTTTCCAAGCTCCAAATGTCTCTATCGCAGCTCTGAAACTGGAGTCAGGCTTTATGAAAGTAGAGGCCAGAATGTGGGTGACCATACTCAGCTACTGACTCAGACTATCCCTCTTTCCCACCGGCCTTGCTCCACTAACCTTAAGTGATGATTTCCAGTCCAGCTGGAAACAGGCAGTGATGACTAAAATGTCAACACTGGGCTTTTCTCCAGGTCTTCTGCTTAGCCTGGAATCTCTCTGGCTTTTCTTCACAAACGAAGATTCAGGAAGGACTGATCCTGTGCTTTCTGCAAGCGCGCTGATGACTAAAAAGGCCAATCCGAGATAAACAGGTCCGGTTGCAGAAAGCACAGCAGAAGGTCTCCTTGGGCGATGTTTCTGGGTTGTGATTCTTTCTGCGTTATCGTTTCCCTTCAAGACTTGTTCGGTGTGAGCTCTCAAATAAGGCTGCAGCATTGTGGATAGTGCGTCTCCAGCCCTCCCGATGTGAGGCCATGGCAGACCATTGTTGGTGATCAGTTTGGCCGAGCCTGAGATGTTATTTCAGGGAGACCTTGTATCACTTCTTTGGAGCGCCCCTCTTATGCTGACCCATGGCAAGTTCACTGTAGAGTACTATTTTTGGGAGGCAATGGTCCTCCATCCTTGAAACGTGCCTTGCCCAGCGCAGCTGTGTTCTCAATATCATGGCCTCAATGCTGGTCATCCCTGCTTGCTCAAGGGCAGCAACATTCGTCATGTAGTCAGTCCAGTGTATATTTAGGATTGTGCGTATACAGCACTGATGAAAGCGTTTGAGGACTCATAAGTGGTGGCAATAGGTGACCCATGTTTCAGACCCATAAAGGAGACTAGACAGTACGATGGCTCTATACACACTGATTTTTGTGCTTTGCCTCTGGTGTTTGTTACTCCAGACTCTTTTGTAAAGTCTTCCAAATGTGCTATATGCCTTTGCTAATCTGTGATCAATCTCTTTGTCAATCTTGGCATCTGAGGAGATGATGCTTCCCATCATCATCAGCAGCAGCCTGGAATACAATAGGGCTAAAGCAAGTATCAAACAACGGGTGGTAGATATAGAGCAACAACTGGATCTAGCCAGCACTCCAACCTTTATTGTTAGTGACTCCAACAAATATCTGCCCTCACCAATGGCATACTTAGCAACACTTGAAATACCTAAACACCAGAGGACTTTTACTTTAGCACATTGCCGTGCCCTTCCCTCAGCTGTTCTTGAAGGCCGATACAAGAAGATCCCCTTCTCAGACAGACTATGTCCCTGTAACTCTGGTCAAATAGAAACAACACAGCATGTATTACTCCAGTGCTCATACTACAGGAACATCCATCTCAGCCTTATTACATTCCTGTTGCATAAATAACCAAGGACACACCGGACAATTCTACACCACTCTGTTGCTTTCAGACACCAACTCTGGAACAACATATCATGTTGCCAGACTCTGTGCAGCTGCAGTTAAAATTCATCAGACAATGACCTCCGCAGTAGAATAGTACCAACCTTGTCTTGTTATACTGGAGCTATGCAATTTGAAGGGTCATTTTGAATACTGTTTTTATCCTGTCTTTTTACCTTCTTTTTATTCTGTATCCCCTTTTTACCTGTTCTTGTCTATGGACTTTTTCAGACATTTAAAAAGTAACGCAAGCAGCCTCGTCAGCTTGCGAGGCTGCTGTGCTGCAAAGCGTCAGTTTTGTATGACGCTCGCCCCTGGCAGTACTGTTGCGGTACCGCAGGGAGAGTTGAGCATCATATTTCCTTGATTTTTACTCACGAAAGTTGATCGTGAGTAAAAATCAAGGAAATATGACGCTCAACTCTCCCCGTGGTACCGCAACAGTACCGCCAGGGGCGAGCGTCATACGAAACTGACGCTTTGCAGTGCAGCAGCCTCGCAAGCTGACGAGGCTGCTTGCATTACTTTTTAAACGTCCGAAAAAGTCCTATGACTGTAATAAAGATTCAATTCGATCCTGAAGGTAATCTGGACCCAAGCCATGTAGGGCTTTAAAGGTAATAACTTTGTACTTTGCCCGGAAACACCATAAGGTCCTACATACTGATAAGGCAGAGTATCTCCATCAATTTCAGATGGAATGGAAAGTCTGGAAATGCCTTTTCTTTGCTGCAGCATCAAATTTCATCAGCACACTCCTCTTGGCAGGGCAACAGGGGCTTTAAAATTGTGGGGGGCTGGGTCATGAAAGAGCAGGCTGACTGAATGTTAGCAATCTTGTCTTTTTTCCTCAGGAAGAGGAAAAGAAGGCTAAGCCTATGAACTAATTGATTAAACTCTGGACATTTTCAGATGATCCTTGCAGCACAAGGATCGAGCAGGAGAGCTTCGTAGCTGCAGCCCGGCAGGGGGTCCTTTTCGGACGATGCCATCCCTGCAGCAAAATCGTCCGTGTCTCTTTCATTTAGGATTGGAGCCTGCCGCGCCATATTCAGCCAGATTTTATGGGGCACAGTGGTTAAATGCCAGTACTGCAAGTCACCACATTGCAAGTTCGATTCCAGCGGGCTCCAATGTTCACTCAGCCTTCCATCCTTTCGTAGGTCGGTAAAATGAGTACCCAGCTTGTGGGGGCAATTAGCTAACACACATTGGAAACTGTTTAATGCGGTGTAGATGTGTAAATACCTATTGCTTAAAACAATTTGTAAGCCACTCTGATAGCCTTGTGACTGAAGAGCGGGGTATAAATAAATAAATAAAAGTCCTCTGTGAGTTTTAGGCCTGAATCTTTTTGTTAATCCCTGGTAGAACATATGCACTGAATTAATTTACCTATGTCTTGACTCACCATTCAAGCTTTGATTCAACAGGTCTACTCAGTTAACTAACTCACAGATTTCAGTAACTTATGGTGGAGCTTCATAAATAGCAAACAGTGCACACAAAATACAAATAATTAATAGAACACAGTTGCTTTAGGATGGGGAGATAATAGCTCAACATTAACAAACTTACAAGGCTACAAGGGTTTCAAATTAAGTAATGTGAAGCTGTAGAGGTTGCTAAGAGGAGGGAGAGGTGAGAAAAATAAAGAGGTTTAAAAGTAAGAGCAAAATAATACTTTCTGTAATCCACATGCACACACCACAGAAAGAGGGGGTAATTTTGAAGAATTGCAATATACAGGGAAAGTACTCCTTGAAAAATAGGTTTTAGAAAGGTCAAAAGTTACTTCTCCTTGGTTGCATAGTACTTATGAAAAGTTAGAGAGTACTCCTGGCTGGAAAAGTGCAAAGGCAAGAAGAAAAGTTAACCAAGGTCCTCCAGAGCCAAGACTTTGAGAAAGAGAGTGACCTAACAAGATTCTCTGGATAAAATCCTGGATTCTGGGGGGTCTGAAAGGAGCAAAGCTAAGCCAGTGATTTCAGCAAGAAGCCTCCAGAAGGAGGAGCTAAACAACTTGAGCACTTGGTCCAAGCATGCCCTACCCCCCCCCACACACACACACCTCCAAACAAACTACCTTTGAATTGGAATCATTTTAAAGTATCTCAGACAGAAAAATAATCAGGAAGTTTTCTAAAACAAAGGAACTTCTTACAACGATCATCTGTCTGTACAGCCTGAGATATATAAACTGGTACTTGGTTTAACAAAAGGTGGTAATTCAAAGATGTAACCGTGTTAGTCTAGAATATCAGTAAGCAAAGGGATTTTGTAGTCCCTTTGAGACTGAGAGACAGAGAAATATAGCATACGCTTTTATAGACTTAGGATTTTATCAGACAAGGCAAATAACGTATCATAAGGATGCCTAATGACCGTGAAAGGGCACACGTACCAGATGACGTTGCCCTTTCACAATCATGTTGTAAAAAAAAAGTTTTTATTGACAGTTCAAGCTATCAATTGATCTCCATGGTGCTTTTGTGCTGGCATTGCCGGTGTTTGAAACGTTGTGCCATTGTACTCACATGAATGCAGCGTCAATGGCCAATCCGACGAGAACACTTCCAGGTGAGATCACTACATCCAGGTAGGTGATGCACTTTTTATGACCCAGCCCAGTTTACTTGGGACCTTTTTGGTGCATTTACATGCTTTTAAAAACTTTTACTGTCTTATTTTTGTTTTTGAATTTCCCATATTATATATTCTCATAAGAATACACAGGATTTCAATAGAGCAAGTGAATGGTGCTCTGTTCACTCCTCATACATTGCCGGGAAGCCTTTTCATGCAGATGCAAGGTAAGTGTGGCATGGGAGTTCTTTTACTGGCATAAAAATGGCAAAGTTACTCTGGCAAAAGAACAGGGTTTATGGGGCAGGTCTGATAAAGTCCATTGTCTAAAGGTGGTAATGTCTCAGACAAGCACCCACTTAAGAAAAAACGACAGAAGCCTTACACTGATCATCCTTGTCCCAAAGATGATATATCGATCGATGGCATTCCCTGTGTGTAATGCATTATTTACCAACTGCAAGATAATATGCTGGGAGAGATAAAACCAGGGGTATTCACTATTTACTATTTCATTAGTATAATCAGGAAATTTAGTAAACTTGATGGTGGTAGATAATGGAGTTCAGTATAGGTGTTAGCTATAGGACTGGACTGGAGAGACTTTCCAGTTAACCCTCAGTCAATCAAAGAGGTTCCATTTCAGAATATACACCTGTACATCTTGGCAGGGGTGTTGTAGAGATCCCAACAATCTATGCAACAGAGAGAGGACACATTGCCCTACAGCTGTTTTTAGGGTGAAATGCCCACCATCCTCTCACCAGGGGCTATGCACGCTGGGGTTGATGGGAGTTGTAGTCCAACATCACCTGGAGGGCTGAATATGTCACACCCCTTCTGGAGATGGAGGCTACTGGCAATCCCATCTTTATGGGCTTTCCTCCATGGAACAAGTTATAAAGTGACCTCCTTATTGTTAACTGCCTTGCTAGAAAAAAAATTAATGGACACCCAAACATTCTGACTCATGTCTGCACTGCCTAAAAAGAAAAGAAAAAAAATCAGAGCAGAGCAGATAACTAGCACCAATCCCTCAACTGAAATAATTCAAGGCCTTATACAATTCTTCCTCCTTTCAGACAAAAGGATTCCAGTTCTTTGCTGTTGATTACACACAGTTAGATTTAACTCACTCACTCTGTTTGAGCCATCCTTTGTGAGCTAATTTTCCCTCTTTTCCCTCCACATGGAGTGAGTCATTTTTATTTTTTATTTTTTATTTTTGTATTGTGGATGCTACCCAGAAAAGAAAACCAACCCTCATATAAATACACATTAACTCCTGAGGTAACTGTCAAGATCCCTCTTCACAGCTAATCTGTGTACAGTGAATGTTCTCTCTCCCACATGGCTGATTAGTGTCACTCAAGCCATGAGTGGAGGTAGGCTGTGAAAACAATAAGCATTGTAATGGTGGGAGATAGCAAGCCTGTGCATTGCAACCTGAGAAAAACTTTGTAGGTGAGGGGGTAAAAAAAGAGAGGAGGCAAACAGAACTTTTTCCACAAAGAGTTCTGAAGTTTCTATTGTTGTTAGGGAGAGGGGGGTGTCTACAAAACAAAGTATGGAAAAATTAAATAGCTGAACATGTGAGCTGCAGAGTTAAATAAGGCTGGCACAGTGCCTGATGACTGTGTATTAGGATGCGTACTTATCTAACAATGCATGTTTATCTAACAAAATTGAGAATTCTGTGAAGTGTAGCTGTGCTGCACATATCCAGAGAGCCTGAGCAATATTTAAATGTGCATGTAAACGTGCAGGGCTCCTTCCACATGCTCACACTTTAGAAGAAACTATAGGAAAGAGCCAGCCATGGATTGGCATTCTGTTAGTGAGTTACAGAGACGTAAGCTCAACATATGCCATCCTAACTCCCATTTTTGGTCATTAAAGAGGTTGGGATTCTGTCCCGGCTGCATAATGAGCAAAATCCCTCCCAAACCCACCTTTTCTCTGTTGCATATTTCTCCCAGATATGGCCTTTTCCTGGCTGGTAGAGAGGTAGGGAGTGGCAGAGAAGTATCCAGCAGTTTTCCTACAGTTGGATGGAGAGCAATAACATCATCCTCCAGGACTTCTGGAGGAAACTTGGGAGGTCTTGGGGAATTTCCATTGCTGAGCATCTATAGGAAAATAGCTGGACGCTTCTGTGATGTGCCTGATGCTCTCCACCAGCCAGGAAATGGTTGTGTTGGGGGCTCCAACAGAGAAAAGGTAGGTTTAAAGGGTTGGGTGGACACCATGTCACATTTATGCATGTGTGATACACCTCCAGATCCTGGATCCCAGCCAAGATTAGAGCAATTAATGGCTGACTTATACCCAGTGGCGTCAAGTGGTGTTTACCATGTAGAAATGGGCCATCCCAGAACAAAACTAGCAAAAGTTGTAAGTTTATTTCGTTTATATGCTAGCAGAATATAGCATGTTAGTGCAATGTGAGCTTGTGGTACAAACAGGAGTAATTACTTTGGATGCTTTTATTAAGGTAAGCAAAAACCTATTGTGTCTTTATTGTATCAAGAAATCCATCCAAAGATAAGAAAAGAACAGGGCCTGTAAGAGGTAGCAACTTTAGCATACATATATTCAGTAACTGCTAGTTTGTATGTCTCTCTAAGAGTTTAGGCATAGCATGCATTCACGTCATGTCCTGTTTGTTGGTCTTAGCCACACCCTCTATCTATCTGCATCAGTTAGTTTGAGTTTATTCATCCTTGGGTTTTGTAGTCTACAGTTCTCCTGTCGCCTCCATGTTTAAAGAGCACCTGTGACAAAGCCACTCACCATGAGATGTTATGAAACCTTGTATACTTAGGAAGTACAGCTACAATGAGCCCTCTGTATTGACAGGATCTTGATCTGCAGATTGGACTGTCCACAGATCACCATGTTGTCTTTGGTGACAACATGAATGTGAACATGCTGAAGCATGCACATGCATGTCACCACCACTGAATAATATGGGGCTTGACCACCTGTGTTTTTTGGCATCTGCAGGGGGTCCTATAACTAAACCCCCATGGTTCTGGATGGCCTACTATACTGTACAAGCCTGCTTTATTTTTCCTGGTGGAGTGGTGTGTGACTTCTTGTTGCTCACTTTCTGCTTACAAATTCTAATTACTCTGCATGTGAGATACATTACTGCCTCTCAAATTCTCCAACAAAGTGAAGTAGCTGGTTAATCTATTGCTGCAGGCAGGGAGAATCCACTCTTGGTTTTACAGCCACTCTTCCGACAGCTGCTCTGTGTTATATGGAAGCAATACTGATGCTGGACCCTATTCCCAACAAAACAAAACAAAACAAAACAAAAATCAGCACCAGGAGCAGCTGTGAGAGAAACAATCATAAAGATAAGCCATTTCAAGAGCAACAGACCTATTTAGTTAGTTAGTTAGTTATACCCCGCTCTTCAGCCACAAAGCTATCAGAGCAGCTTACAAATTGTTTTAAGCAATAGCTATTTACACATCTACACTGCATTAAACAGTTTCCAATGTGTGTTAGCTAATTGCCCCCCACAAACTGGGTCCTCATTTTACCAACCTATGAAAGGATGGAAGGCTGAGTGAACCTTGGAGCCCGCTGGAATCGAACTTGCAACGTGGTAGCTTGCAGTACTGGCATTTAACCACTGCGCCACCAGGGCTCCCTTCCAGAAAGACCTAGAAGCCTCCTCTGGAAAGGAGATGATCACACTAGACTTGGTTACAGGCACCCTTAGGGGTAGCTCTTATGAATCCCCATTCATAAGCAAGCACATTTCACTGGAGATGGGACCCAAAAGTATGCCCCTTCACAAACAAAGGGACCAAAGAAATTGACTATCATCCTAGAGGAAGAAGGAAGGACCTCAGTGTGTAGGAAAGGAGGAAGAGACCTAAATAAAGAGATCTAAAAAAAGACAGGGGACCATCTACTGCTCATTACTCCTCCTATTGACTACCTGATACATGCATTGCTGCCTTTTCACTTCCAACAAACATAAGATTAGTGTCTCACATCACCACAGGTGTACATTGCTTTTTGGTATAGCAGGAGTAGACATGCTATGTCCCTCTAGGTGTCAATGGGCTCCAGTTCCCATGGGCACCCACCAGCCCTAGCCCTCTGTACTGTATAACAATTTCAGGGCTGAAGGGGCTGATGTGGAAAGAAAGGCCCACATCTGCCAACCTTGTTCTACATAGAATCATTGAGTCAGAAGGGACCACAAGGCTAATCTATTCCAATTCCCTGCAATGTAGGAATACATAGCTCAAGCACTCCTAGAATATGGCCTTCCAACCTCTGTTTAAAAAGGAAGAGTCCACCATCTTCCAAGGCAGTCTTACCAACAGGAAGTTCACCCTACTGTTTAAGTGGAGTCTCTCTCCCTCTCTCTCTCCTTGTGATTTGAATCCATTGGTCCATGTTCTAGTCTCTGCAACAGCAGAAAACAAGCTTGCTCCATCTTCTATCTGACATCCCTTGCCTAAATTTGAATCCATCACTTTTATTCTGTGCTTATATGGAATCATGGCAGACAGACATCCTTGATGACAATGATTAGAGTAAATTTAAAAGTCCAGGTAAGTGGTAATATTAGCAATATGGTAGTTGTTATGATATTGGTATATATTTGCTAAATAAATGTTGCAGTCCAGCCATTCATCGTGATGGTCCCCATAGTCACATCTGAGAGGAGAGCACAAAAATGCAGGCAATTATGATGATCCATCTCACTCACTCGCACAAGCTGAAGATTTTCCAGGAGTTTATTTTCACAGAATGAGCAAGGCATGCCCCCAACCAGATACAGTGGGCCCCCAGTATCCACGGGGGGTTGGTTCCAGATCCCCTCAATACCAAAGAACGTGGATGTTAAGTCACTACTTAAAATTAACTGTGGTCAACTGGTTGGGGCTTTCAGCTGCTACCTCCCCCCCCCACTTTGCTGATTGAAGCCACCTTCCCCACCCATCAGCAAAGGGGGGAGCAGCAATGGCAATCCCTGAGCATCAGATTCACATCCTTCCTGCTAGGAGCAGCATCATGGTAGCCAAAGCAGGAAGAATGTTTGCTTGGTCCCTGGGTCTTACTGCCTCAGCCTCCACTACAGTCCTGGGATCACTTCTTGGCCTGGCTGCAGTTGATCACGGTTTAAAAAAATTGTATTTCCTCATTTTCAATCCAGTTATTCAAATCTATGGATACCTAGCTGACAGATACTGAGGACCCACTGTATATTGGAAGATGAAGCAGGCTTCATTTCTGATGAGCTGGAGGATGGGGCCTGAAACAATGGGTTCAAGTTATTAAAAAAGAGATTCCACCTAAATATTAGAAAGAATTTTCTGATGGCATGAGATGTTCAACAATAGAATGGACTGTCTCAAAAGGTGGACTCTGCTTTAATGGAGGCTTTTAAATAGAGGCTGAATGGGCATGTGTCAAGGGCCAGTGGATTCCTGCTTTGCAGGAGATTGTACTACATTAACTTTGGAATAACTCCCAACTCTCAAGTTCTCTGATTCTATGGTTCTTTTACTCTGTTGTATCTATAGCTATGCCACAGGGAGCCCTGGCAGTGCAGTGGTTAAATGCTAGTACTGCAAGCCACAACGTTATGAGTTCAATCCCAGAGGGCTCCAAGGTTGACTTAGCTTTTATCCTTCCATAGGTCAGTAAAATGAGTACCCAGCTTGTTGGTGGCAATTAGCTAACAAAATTGTAAACTGCTTAGGGAGTGCTTTGGCACTGATAAGCATTATAAAAATATCACTCTCTCTCTGGCTTTTCTTCGCAAATGAAGATTCAGGAAGGACTCTTCCCTCGCTTTCTGCAAGTGCGCTGATGACTAAAAAGGCCAATCCAAGATAAACAAGTCCGGTTGCAGAAAGCACAGTGGATAGTGCGTCTCCATGCCTCCTGATGTGAGGCCAGGGCGGACCATTGTTGGTGATCCATTTGGCCGAGCCTGAGATGTTGTTTCAGGGAATCTTTGTATCGCTTTTTTTGGAGCACCCTTCTTACGCTGACCCGTGGCGAGTTCACCGTAGGGTAGTATTTTTGGGAGGCGATGGTCCTCCATCCTAGCTATTGCTATTGCGGGATCTGGAGCCCCAAATAATAACTGTTCTAAGCTCAGTGGAAACAAAAGCAGCATGAGGTGATCAGGTGTTGATGATGCCATTGTCCTTGCTAATCAAAAAAAGTTGGCTCTTCAACCCCAGTGGTTCCAGTAGAGCACTAGTTGGGTACCGTGCTAATCCTGGCTATGCAGTTGGATCCCCATATCCATGGAACCAATATCCACAGTTTCAGTTACCAGTGGGACATAAAATACCAAAACGTCATCCTGGGAAATGCCTAGAGAGAAATGCCTAGGTCCTCCAATGTAACTCAATGGTATGTTTTTATCAGAAGTCCTTTATTTTAATAGGATTCACTGTTATCCATAGTTTCCGGTATCCATGGTAAGTCTGGAAACCAAGACCCTGCAGATATGGGGGTCCGACTGTACAGTACTCAGCAGAGTGTTTACACACGCATGTACTGACATCACACTGATTTTAGTGAGGCCAAACTTTCCATCTCACACACTTAGGACTTTGATGCTCGGAGAGGTGAACTGAGTTGATACAAAATACTCAATGTCCATGTAAATGTAGCTTTCAAGTGATGACTTATAGATAGGGTACAGTCATGAGAGATCAAAGGTCAAGGGAAAGACTTCTGTGTCATTGCAGAATGTGATACCTCTGCATGGGCACAGTTCAGATGCGTAGTTGTATTTCCTACAGGGTGTGTTTCCTCAACAGGGTCAAGGATTTGAGACAGGCAATGTCAGAGGGTCGATAATGCAGTACTATTGATTGCTGGGTTGTTGTTTTTTTAAGTTGCAGTTGAGTTCCACTGTATCTGCAACTGAGACCTTAACTGGAGGAAGGGGGCTTTCCCCATTCATAACTAGGTAACGCCTCCATATCAGCTGGGTAGTGAATCTCCTCTATGTTTAATTCTAAATGTTAAAAGAGCTATTCAAGGTGCTGAATCTATTGGAGGAGGAAGGTTCAGCACCTTGGATAGCTGCCTTAAAATACAGACTAAAGCATGGAGTGGATTCACTATGCAATTGACATGGAAGCCACCAACTGTCATTGGCTTCACCACTTTTCCTCCTGCTGAAGTCCCAACCTAGCTCCCCTTGCCAAGCCTATTCACATGGAGAATAACTGCATCCTTTGAGGTGAATAGCAGCTTTCTCACAAATGCAAATAGCAGCCCTTCTCCTGGACAAGATCAGGATTCCACAAGGGAGATGAATGGTTAAAAACTACCCCATCAAGATCTGGATGTGGTTCTCTCCCCTCTCCGTGACTGTAGCTTGCTTTAAACTGTCATGTATGCAATAGGCAAAATTTTCATGGGTACTGGTATCTTCTCTCATTCATCCCCAGTGTTGTGCCTCTTTGGCTTACTCAAGCAGAGAACTGAAAAGACAGAATAGAACCACAGTTATCACAGGACTGATTCACACATGAATCAGTCCTATCTTTCAGACAAATCAGGGAGAACTGATTGTGAATGCTTGAGTGGTGAGCTTGAACATGTCTGAACCTGCATGACAAACATCAACACTCTTGGCCATTCAATTAATTGTCAGTCAGTGTTTAAAGCAGCTGTGTTGTCTGTTGTGTGCTGGAAAAATGCTAAGTTTAAAAGCCAACAGCATGACATTCTGTAGCAACTTAAGGCGGAACCAAACCTTTTTCAAAAAATCATCACTTGTGATGAAACCTGGATCTTCCAGTATGATCCTGAGACAAAATGACAGTCAATGCACTGGAAAACACGATCATCACCAAGAATGAAAAAAGCATGTCAAAGCAAGTCCACATTCAAAGCCATGCTCATTTTTTTTAACATCAAGGGCATAATTTTGTCAGAATGGGTTCCAAAAGGCAGAAGAGTGAACCAGCATTATTATAAGTAAGTTTTGACAAAGCTAAGAGAAAGGGCCAGGGTGGGGGGAGGCCAGAACTGTGGAAAAATGATTTCATTCTTCATCAAGATAATCTGCCTGCTCACACAGCACTTTCCATGAAGCAGTTTTTGGTTGATAAATGCATTACTACACTTGAACCTCCTCCATATTTGCCAGATTTGGCACCATGCTTAAAGGAACATGTTTTGAGTTAATTGAAGCATTACAAAGAAAATGGCAGATGTGTTGGAACAGCTGACAGAAACTGATTTGTTCCACTCCTTTGACCAGTGGAAAACAAGACTGCATCGATGTGTGAGTGTGAACGGGAGGTATATTGAAGGGGACAAACATCAGAATTGTAATACATATAAATAAAGATGGGTTATTGTATCAGTATCAATATTTAATAGACAGACCTTGTACATCCCTTGGCTTCTCTCTGCACTTGGTTACTGGAGAGCTGAATGTGTGAGCAGGCTCTACTGCAGGAATAGGCAATGTGTGGCCCTCAAATGTTGTTGGATGACACAGGGCCCAGGACACAATGCTGAATAGAGTAGGCCATGGAGCAGAAGGAGTCCCTCTCGCTTCTCCTCCTCCTCCTCCTCCTCCTCCTCCTCCTCCTCCTCCTCCTCCTCTTCCATGCTCTTTCCAGTGTATTTTCCCCATGTTCTGAGCTGGGACTGTCTGTAATACCAGGCCACCTGAAGGCTTTGTTTGATACTAGAAATGGACACACAACACTGTTATAAGTTAAACTGTATAGTGGTAAATGATGCACCATGTAGTATATAGCAGAAAAAGCATTCTAATCCTTTAACTGATTGGTTCCAACATTCCCTTCCAGCAAGTAGAAGAACTGTGCCCCTAAGCTACTAATTTTACGCAAACTACCCCATAGCTGACATTGCAGTTCCCTATGGGTGACACCCTGAGCCAAAGTGTGCCCCTCCTCAGGTGAGGCCCATGGAAGATGAATTCCCAAAAGTTATATAGGACAGAAGCATAGAAAGGAAATCAAAGTACACAGATGTGACCCATCTCCCATCCCCAGTAGGTAAAAGAACTACATAGGCAGGTGGCTAATTCCTCCTTGTCCATTCCCAGTCTTGAACTGCCAATCTAAAGCTAAACTAGCTACAAAGCCTACAAAATACAAATGAACCCTTTCTATGCAACTGGATAGTTATGAACACTTGGTCATGATGTTAACAATGACTCTAAACCCCAGAGGCCCAATTGATTACATCCCCCATGCCACAATCTGACCTATTTAGCAGGATCCTCATAATCTCTGTGCAGCAAGATGGTAGAGGAGTGGTTGTTGGGGTAGAGAAGTCCATTTCTGTCATTTGGTTGCATATGCCTGAATCTGGATCCAGTCCTCACAAATAGTTAAATAGTTTTCTTTTCTTCTTTTCTTTTCTTTCTTTCTTTCTAGATACATCTGTTGCTGACTGCCTAAATACCCTAAAGGCACCAGACCCCATCTGGTCTTGGAAGCTAAACTGGGTCAGGCTGGTTATTACCTAGATGGGAGACTGCCAATAAATCCCAAGTGCTGCAGGTTATATTTCAGAGGAAGGAACTGGCAAAACCACCTCTAAGTATTCCTTGTATAAGAAAATCCTATGAAACTCATGAGGTCACCATAAGCTGACAGGTGCCCACACATGCACACACACGCACACACACGCGCGCACACACACATGCACATCTGTAGCTGTTGCTGTTATTAAACTATGCACAAAATGTATTGGATGCCTCCTGAAATCTCAGAAGTCAGAGATATTTTTGAACATAATTTCCAGGCAACGGGATAGAGAGCTGAACAGCTTGCATAATTCCTGGCCCCATCTGAAGACAGAATAAGTGATGCACAATAGGAGCAAGGACATTAGAAATTGTATGAGGTAAGAGTCTGGACAGATGTGATTAATTTGCCTGGAACAGGTCATATAATTCAGGTCAAGTCGTTCAGGTCATATAATTTTTTCTTGGAGCAGGATTTAAACTGTAGATGCATGCTGTTATTCCCATTTGACAAATAGGGAAATAGGGTGAAAACCAATAATTTGTCCTTAGTCTTATATTTCATATAATGGCCCTATCCTGGGGGGGGGGGGGCTTAAACTGAAGTCTTTTAATCCAAGGAGATTTTCAGACACGATTTTTGGCAGGATATATTGCAAAAAAGCTCCGTTTCTGCCGCGCGGCAGGGGAGCTGTTTCGGACAATGCCGTCCCTCTGCCGAAACCCTCTGTGTCACTTCTGTGACAGAATGGAGGAAACCGTGTTGTATTTCACTCACGGGCAACAATCGTAAATGAAATACGATGCGGTTTCCTCCATTCTGTCAAGGAAGTGACACGGAGGGTTTCAGCTCGGCAGCAACGGAGCTGTTTTGCAATATATCCTGCTGAAAATCGTGTCTGAAAATCTCCCAAGTCTAGCTCTTTTGTCCAATGGAAAACCAGCAAGAACTAATTTTGTTGACTTATTGTCAGAACTTTTTCAAAATGACGTACCAGTTGTATCTGACCTCAGAATGATTAGTCAAAATGTACAAAGGATGCAAAAATATTTGTTGGAAGTGTGACGCTCATGAGGGTACATTCTTCCATGTGTGGTGGACATCTGAGAAGGCAAAAAAGTTTTGGGGACAGATAGGAAATTATTACAAGAAATTTTAAAAAGTTTTAAACTAAATTTCCAGTCCGGACCAGTCTAGTCCGGACCTTGCTTCCAGTGAGGGAATTCCAAATGAAGGCCCCGTCTATATGAGGGGGAGGAAACAGAGATCTCACAGTAATGGCAATTCGCAGCAGCAACTCATCTTAATGGATTTTTTGCCCCCATAAGCTTCTCGTGCTAGATGGCAGCCACAAGTGATTTACTCATGTTTGTACTTTGCTGCTACCACACTTTTTTAAAAAAAATGATGTCCAAGGTACGCTAGAGCAATAGAGTAATTTTTTGATTAAGCAGGACAGCAAAACAAAAAACCCAACCTATTTTATTGCTTTAGCGATAGCTCACTAAGGTGAAAATCCAATATAGCAGCAGCAGACGCTTCTCCTGTTCACAAGCCCTGCCCCCCACGCTCACCCAGCCAATCAGCTTTGTGCTTCCTCTCTTATGGGAAAGTGATTCAAAGCAAATCGCTTGTCCCAACGAGCAGGAATGTGCAATTCTCTCGCTGTTTTTAAAACACTACAGGAAAAGCCAGGACATAAACCAATATGGTGAATACATGCACATTGTAGAAATACCCCCTTGTAGTGATGTGACTACATGGTAGGAGTCCCAAGTGGCTTTCCAAGCTGATTTCAGTTTGGGTTAATACAGGTGCACATGGTTGTGAAGGGATCAAACCAGGGCAGGAATACTACACAGTGAAGCTGGGATCCAGCCCTCATGTAGACTCAGCCCCAATTTATCACTCCTTCTTCCACTTTCTCTCTTTGCCAAAGACTGCTTCAGTTGCTACAAACTGCATTCAAAGGGCAAAGGGCAAAAGTAGTTTTTAGGCAAGAGCAAACCATCACAGCCTCTCCTGGCTTGTCTGGTCTTCCTCATTAATAAATAACATTTACCATCTTGACCACACTCTGATGTTGCTTAGCCATATGTGTCCCAGTTTTCATCTGTGACATGTTGGGGTGTGTGTGCTTAGGGAAGCAGCCCAAGAGGTCCCACAACCTAAGGCAGAAAGAAAAGCCCACTTCCATTTAGCACTGTCCCCCACCAAATCAGATAGGCTTGTCCTCTGGAAAAGTGACAGGTCCATTTCTCTAGAGCAGGGAAGGGCAAAATGTGTCCCACCCTCAGGGTGATTTCGTGGTCCCCTGGCCCCCAGGGGTCACAAATTGCATGAAAATGCCCCCTGGGGAGATTGTTGCCACATTTTGGAGGAGGTCAGCCATTTTAGGCCCAGAAAATGTCTTTTTTAAAACTTGAAGTAAGCCAGTTTTGGGGAAAAAAAACCCCGTCCTGGGCTTAAAATGGCCTGCGGGGGGTGTAAAAACATGACAAACATGCCCCCAACAGCCCCTAGAAAACATTAGGGCATATTTGGGGGCAAAAAAAACCAAATCAGGGTTTTTTTTAATGAGGGTGTGGGAGGGGGGACAGCCCCCTAGCCTCCCACAGTTGCCCACCCTTGTTTTAGAGAGATGCTGTAGCTTAAATGCATTGCTGAGAGGGGTTCTTCCTAGAGAGGCATTATGGGAGATGTGGGCCTCCAGAGAAACTGCCCTCGATATTTCTCACTCTGAGGGGGTCTGTTTAGAATACTGGGTAGTTGCTCAGAAGATGTCCATTATAATAACCAATAGCTCTCCTGGTACAGCATTTGCCTCAGCCGGAGGGCAGGACTCTCCAGAGCAGAGACCGGGAATTGTTGACATGATGAAAATACTCCTTGTATAATTCAAGAAGAATTCTGCCTTATGGAAGAGCCCAACCTGTGCCTGAAAATGCAAAATGAACAAATTTAACTCCCATCCCATGTCATAATTCCGATGTTCACGGGAGTAATTACAGGAGACAAACAGCAGCCACAGTGGTTAAAATATCATTCACTCCAAATTTTTCTGTTCAAATGCATCCTGGGCTATCTGCATCCATTTTTAACCTAATTTCTAAGCAATTACAGAAACAAGCCCATTTTGGCGTGGCAATTATGATGAGGGGCATTGATAAAGGAAAATTAGAGGGCATGGAATGGTGAGTATGAAATCTACCAGCTGCTGAATCACTTCTAAAAAAATGCCACCATCCTGCCTCATGTTCATGGCAGAGTTTGGGAACACGTACTCTGACATGATAAAAATATAGTTTAGCTCAGAAGAATGATCTGGATTCTGTAAAGTTTTGTTTTCTCTTTGGTGAATGATAACACCACAACAGTGTCTGAAAATGAAATTATATAAGCTTTCGAACTATAACCACAAATATGAAGCATTTAAAAACATTCAGATCTAAAAGCTTTTGCCCAGTTAAGGGCAAAATATGTTTGCAAAGATTTGTAATACATCAACAGATGCATTTGTTGCTTTTTTTTTTTTTTTTTTTTTTGTGGCTTATCTTTAATTGAAGGTGGCAGTCAGTAAATCACTTTTAAAGTCACTGTTCCGGTTGTGGAAAAATATCTTCGATTAGCTAAAGGAACACAACTTATTTATTTTTACTACATTTATATAGCCACTCATCAACATATGCTCTCTGTGCAACTCACAGAACAAAGGATAAAATACATGATTAGAACACAGTGATTAAAAGACAATAACAAATTCAAGGGCCTGTCATGAGCAGTCCTCTACTTATATTCCAACCATCTTCCAAGTGACTCCATGGCCTTCAGCTCAGGCAGGACTTGGAAGCGTTCCTTTTTTGACTACAATTCCCAGAATACTTAGACAGATTGGAAGCTGCTGCCAAAAAGTAACCTTTTCAAGATTGGATACTGTGGAGCCACACAGGTTCTACTCAATTTATTCGGGTACTTGGAAGCAACTATGTCTTTGCTTTCCTGAGAGCAGCCATGACCTTCAGTCATCATCATACCAGATAGAAAAAAATCCCCAGAGCCTCCAGGAATCTATCAATATCCATTAACTTCTGAAGGTGGATCATTTTAATAAGACCCACATCTTCACAGAGGAGCAAAGGCACTGCAAGCATTGATCTCAACAGGATATGATCTATCCAAGGGCCCTTTCACACTATGCAATTGTAGCACTATGATTCTACTTTAATTACCATGTCAATATTGTATGGAATCCTGGGGTTTGTAATTAGGTGAGGCAGTAGAGCTTTCTGGCTAAGAATTCTAAATACCCCTCCCTAAACTGAAAATCCCAGTGGAACCATGGCAGCTGCAATTTTGTCATGTGAAAGGCCTCAAGACATGAGGATCTTTCACAAAAACACTTTCAGATCACCAGCCTCCTGTCAAGATGAGTAAACCAAATCCAGAGTGGTTCGGCTGATGAATGTTGGGACCATCCTATCATTCTCACAGTGGCCAAAGCTGCCTTAGGGCTTGTCTGCACTGGCCAGAATACTCCATGTTCTGGTCAGAGTATTCCAGCCCTGTGTATGTGGTGTTCCCCCCCATTACCTACCCTTGCAACAATAGAGGGGTGTCCGCACACCTGTGGCCCAAGCACAAACCGGTGCTTCTCTTCCCCATACCAGTTCTGTTTTCCAAGGCCAGGAATGAAGCGTCCAGCTGTGGTCACATGGCTGGGCACCTCACGGTGACCTCAGCAGAAGTGACGTGCATGACCCAGCCAGGAAGTGGCAGTGCTAGGCCATTGCAGTAACGGAACTTACAATTTTCTCCAGAAGAACCAGAGCAAATGGTGAGATGTTTTCTTATCACTTATCTACTCCATTTAAGGGGTATTTGCCACAGATTCTTGTTGAAACTGCCCAGATATCCTCTGATCAGTTCAGGGCAAAAATCTTGCATCATCCAGACTGTTGCGCATGGGAACCAGGGGAGGCTATTTTATTTGGCCCATATAGACAAGGCCTTTGACAAAATGGTCTCAACCACAGCTTGGAATCTTAGTTATTTTTTAAAAAAACAAAACAACTTATGCCAGAATCCCTTTGGGGCATTGCATGTTAACAAGTGGACTTACATTTGTAGGAAAGAGAATTGTGAAGATGTGCAATGTCTGTATTCAGTAGAGAGTTGCTGCTTTGTAACTACATAGCAGAGCCAGCAAAGGGACTGATGCACAGTGGGACACCAATGAGGAGGTTCTAGTGAGCATTGGGCACTCCCAATGTGTATCGGTTACACATCTTTGCAATTCAGTAGTTGGGTTTCTTAGTTCCTCTGCTACTTTGTTAAGTGCACGCAAATTTACATTGTGTGAAAGGACATCTAGAAGTCTGGCATTAATTTTTTTAAATGGTTGATGAAGTTTAAAAAATAACATTAACAGTAGTAGGAATATTGACATTAACCTTAACTCTTCAAAGAAACCACAGGTAGTCTGTGCATCAGAACTTCTGCTTTGTGAGAAATATTTGCCAGCAAAGCTTCTGATGCATGCAAAATTTTCAGAAGCCACCAATAAGAACTCATTTCAATGCAAGTCTTCTCTTGCTTTAAATAGATCCTTATCCACAATCACTGGTTGGAGACAAGGAAAGAAGAAGCATGAAATAACAGATGGAATCCTATTGTTAAGTCTCCACTAAAGGAGCTCCATTGAATGGTGAGTCAATACCTAGGCAAACCCCATTGATTCAATGGACCTACTCTAGTCAGACTTAGCAACAGGATTTATTAGTGTTGGGGGGAGGTAAGATGCAAAGCTGAGGGCAAAACCATGGTATTTTACAACAATTTTAAGCCATAAGGGGGCAAACAATCACCCCCCAAAAAGTAAATTAAATTAAGAATTGGGGGTTTCTTGGATCTTTCAGTGACTTTATGACTTACAAACTGAGGCCCCATTGGCCATATTTTTCCTACACCTGATTTAGGCCAAGAAGTCAAAACGTTCTATTTATTATACAAAGAGGGAGGGGGAAAAGAGAAAATGTATACACCTTGCTAAGTTAAAAATAATGACCAGAATCCTGTTGGGCAATTGCAAATAAGCAACTTAGTTACACATTTACAACTGCTATGAATTCACAATACTTATACAATTTGTCCCAAAAGCCCAACTAAAGAGACAAATATGCCAGATTGGTTCTCAAGCAGGCAAGAGGCCTAGAGAGTAAGAGGGAACTCCCGTAAACTACAGTGAGTTCCCCTCCCTGACACTGTGCTGATGTTGTACAATAAACATGGGGTGGGTATAGCCAGGGAAAACCAATTCCTCCCCACTCCTGCATCCATATCAGATCTCTGTGATCAAATCCAGAGGTCAACTGCTTTATTCACAATCAAATTGTTAATGAAATTTTATTCTGTACCAACTTAGTATCATTTCCTCCACTTAGATGGCTTCCCAAAATATACTCTCAAGCCAGAGCCAGAGTACATTTGTGGAATAAAAACAACACTAATAGGATTGGTAAGTCTGTAGATACTGTATGTTTTATAGGCTTTGTCTAGAGCCTGGTATGATAACCGTGAATCACTGATTCCAGCAGCATGGAGGTGGACCAAAAATGATATTATTGCCTATTTTAATCTGCTATACCACAGCCTTCAGCAGTACTCTGCTTTATGGCTCCTTTCTTGCAGCGTCTTGAGAGAGCATTGCAAGTATTCATGGCCCTTTCTGCAAAAATAGTGAATTTATTCTTGGCTATTAATCCCCATCTTATTTTTTAAACCTGGTTGGATATGCAGTATAACCATCTTCAATGAAAATGTTTGCAGCTGCACTTTATATCAATTGAAGTTTCTGTAACTGCCATCAAAGTCAGAGCTTGGAAAAGTCCCTTTTTGGACTACAAGGCTTCAAGCCAGCATAGTCTCTGGTCAAGTTAATAATGTTCAAGCACATCCAAAACAAATGAGCTGCAATTGGTTCCTATATCACTGGAACTCATTACCAACAACACCTCTTGACTGGAATCCTGTTGGATTCTATGATAGTCCTAACTAGAGTAGACCCACTAGAGTAGACCCATTGAATCACTTATTGTATGGTGAGTCAACACTTAGGAACATCCCATTATTCAATGGGTCTTCTCTAGTTGGAACTATCAACAAAATTCAGGCGCTGTTTTGTTCAGCTTCAGCTTCAGCTTGGTTTCATTAACCATCAAATCAGTTTTATCATTTTGGAGGAGACATGCTTCCAGTGGTGACTGGTAGTTTCCATTGTCAGTAGGGCAGTGAATTCATTCCAGATATTAGACTGAACTTTAAAGATGACCTTTGAAGGGGAAATTAGAGAAAGAACTGGAAATATCCACTAACTCCAATGTAAAAGAGAGACAAAGTCTTAGGATGTCTATAAGATTTTGTTTCTCAAATGAGCCCAATACCTTTCTGCCTGGAAATATTTACATGACCTTATTTGGGGCTGTTAAAAGAAGGGGGCACAATAATGTTTGTGTGTATGTGACTTCTAGTTGCCTCTAGACTTACAATGATCCCCATTAATTTCATAGGCTTTTCTTAGGCAAGGAATACTCAGAGGCAGTTTGCCATTGCCTTCCTCTAAAAATACAGCCTATGACATCTGGTATTCCTTGGTGGTCCCCATCCAAGAATTAACCAGGCCTAACTCTACTTAGTTGTCAAAATCAGATGGGGCCTGGTGCCTTTAAGGTATTTAGGCTCCTGGAACCATGCATATGTAATAATAAATTATAGCAAGGCATAGACCAAAAAAATTACAGAACAGTTTGGGTACATGTATGCCTACTATCAAATTGTGTATAAAACACACCAGTTAAGAAACCTTTTATTAAACAAGATAAAACTGTATACCTATAAGATAATACTTATAAAAGCAATTTGAAAACTGGCCTGTAGGGACTTCAGAAAGCATTATCTACACAGCTTGTGACTAACAATTGATAGTCCTCAGAGGTTTAAAGTTGACCATCAAATGCCTTGTCTACACTAGTGGGAAAAATCCAGTTCTTCCCTCTAAATCTGGCCCGATAATGCTACATGATATATGGCCCTATTTGCACCAGACTCAGGGTATACCACATGCACCCGGGTTTTAGAAAACTCAGTTTTCTCCAGAGTTTGCTGGAAACGCTAGAGAAAACTGTAGTGTGAACAAAACATACACACTGGATTCGGGGCGGTGGGGAGGTGAGACAATTGCTACCTGACAGGTGCTGCCATTCCCCCCCCCCTTCTTGGTGCTGCCGCTGCTGGCCTTTGCTGGCATCTGGCCACTCGTTCTGACCTCAGGATGCTGAGAAGGCAGAGTCCTGTGGGCAGCTGCTCATTCTGAGGGCAAAGTGAGTGGCCACATGCTGGGAAGGCAGAGCCCTTGTGCAGTCACTTGTTCTGCAGTCAGAGCAAGTGTCTGCATGGGGATAAAATCTGGATGAATCAGATTCAGGCTTTGGCCAAGGTGTGGCACTTAAATCCAGGCCAAAGCAGTCCCAGTTTCATCCAGTGCAACTGCAACTTTGGACCAAAGTAGTCCAAATTTCAATCAAATTTTTACCCCCAGTGTAGACAAGCTCAACATCCAAGGCGATGAACCCATTTTGCAGATGGGGTTTAGCACCTTGGAAAGGACTTGTCTGACTCAGAAGCACTCCAATAGCAAAAAGCTCACTACCTGTCCAACCTGGTGCATAGGGTTACCAGAGTGAAAACTGGAAATGATCCCTGAAATGTTGTGTAGAAGAGGGAATTTCAGTAGGTGTTGTTTGTCATGCAACCAGGTAACAAACAGCTGAAGTTCCTTCTTCTATGCAACATTAAAGATACAGGAACCTTTTCTAGTTTTCACTCTGGCAATGCTGTGTGGTGCAAGCCATTGGAATTTAGGATACTGCTGTGGATCACCCACTCCGCTCTTCCCCAGTACCACTTTGAATTGTTCTCTTCTCTGTAATTACAGTACTTAAAAGTGATGGAAATGCAGTCTGCACCAGCTCAGGAGCACCTTCCTCAATTTATTTGTTACAGATTGAATCCTATCGTTGAAATGGACCCTGGACTGCAACGTCACTGTTGAACCATTATAATGTTGGGTTACCATTGATGGAGCTTGGAAAAGTTAGTTTTGGACTACAGCTTCCAGAATCCCCAATCCAGCATGGCCAGAAACACTAGCATATATTCCACTAGGAGCTTTTAGCATGACATTCAGCCTTCAAGATAGCAGAGATGTGTTTTACAAAATATAATGCCTTTAGTTTCAGTAGCTCTGGTGCAGTAAAATTCCCATCCTAATTCTGCAGTGATCCACTATATAATTACTGACAAAAATAGGTGGTTGCAGGCTTTATCATTCAGACAGCAACTTAAGATAGCTTTTCTGGTGCAGAAATAATAGCAATAAAGTTTCTATCAGAAATCATAGCCTGGTACAAAGTGCTTCTGTGTCACAGCTTGAAAGCCAATTAGCACTTTCCAGAAGCCTTACTCAGCCTTGGATGCATTATAATTGGAGTCTGTAAAAGACACAGAACAGGAGAGAGGGAAACTGGACATTTGTTATAGGACCATTAGAGTTAGAAATGTTAATAAAAGATTATCTGGTTGGCATCTTCCTTTGTTTTGCTTGACACTGTGCATGTTCAGAGTCAGAAAGAGATTGGCTGTAGATGAGGTTGCAGCCTTGCAGGAACACCTGGAGATAGTTTTTACCTTCACCTACACTTTGTCAACCAACCCCTCCTGGCACCTTCAGAAATATTGGGCTACAATTTCCAATTTATGTTTGCATCAGTACAAATCCCATCCTATGCATCTCACATCCTATACATCTCCCATCCTGCCTTGTAAATCAGCTTTCCCCAACTTTTCTCCTTCCATAGATGTTAGACTGATGAGATTATCAGACGTGCTAAATATGGCATGATAACGACACCAGGAGATTGCTAAAGGGCTTCCCTTTCAAACGTTGTTGTTCCCATGTCGTCATGCTCCCATTCTGCTGCCGTTCCACCAGTGCTGCTTTTTATTGACGGGCTAAGCCATCAATAGATCCCCTGTTCTGTTTCTGTAACGGAATGTCCTGCAAGTGAAAAGGTGCCCCATTATGCTGGCGTGATGTCAGCATCAATGGGAGGTCCGGGCCAAGATACTTCTGAGTGAGATCAGGACATCGAGATAAGTGACACACTTTTTTGTACCCTCCCTGGGTTACTTGTAAAGTTTTAAGTGTGTTTAGGTGCTTAGTGTAACTTTTTGATATGTAATTTCCTTTTACAGTTTGAATTTCCTGCACTCTCTTCTTCTCGCAAGAGCAGCCTGGATTTCAGTCCGAGAAGTGAAAGGAGCTCCGTTCAAGCTCCTTTCAGTCCTGGGCTGCCCAGCTGAGGAAATGAGGCATGAACAAGGTAGGTCTGAGAACTTTTTATTTTATGTTGTTACAGGAACATGAGAGGGATGAGAAAGGAGATTGCAAGGTGGGAATGCTTTTTGTTCCCATTTGAAAATCTCTTTAAGGACCATGGAGATTTTCACAATGGGGGCCAAATGCCCCATTTCTGCTCCGCAATCCCCTCTCCCATCCCTGCTACAGGATTAAGGAAAACATTTTCACACTTACCTTAATCCCACAGTAGGCATGTCCTCCCTCTCCCTTCGGCTTCACTGCTGTAAATGCAACTGCCATAAAGGTGCATTTACAGCAGTGAAGCCAAATCCCGCTCGTTCTTGCAAGGGAACGGCAGCACAGGAAATTCAAAAATAACCCTCCCAAACTTCAAAACCAAAAACAGAGTACAAAAGAAAAATTAAAAAACAAACAAACAAACAAACAAGTAACCTGGGGAGAGGGGGGAAGGGTGCCACTTACCTGTGTCCCATTCCGCAACAATGCAGCAGTTTCACACCATTTTACCCACCATAGTTCTATCCTGGTATTTGTATGGGATCCTGGTATTTGTAGTTTGGTGAGGCACCAGAGTTCTCAGATAGAAAAGGCTAAATACCTCACAAAAGTACAAATGGTAGTATAATAGTATCCTACAAAAGTATAATAGTATCCTACAAATACTATTTATACTACAAATAGTATAAAAAGTATAATAGTATTCTCTCATGCTGAGGGCCTCCTGTCTGCCTTCTGGCAGAGCCAGTTTGCTGGCAGTGGCAGCAAGGGATAGCATGCTGGGACAGGCTCCTGCAGGAACAGAATAAACTAGGTAATTTCATATAACGTATCAGACTCTGTCCTGGTTTGCCCCCATTCCAGCCCTGTATCTGCCCTGGGGTTGGTGAGAACTGCCTCGGGGCAGATCGGGGTAAATGACCTATGTCATCTTGATGGCAGAGCTCTGGAATGGGGGCAAGCCAGGGTATTTGGCCCATGTAGATAAGCCCCCTACACACACACACACACACACACACACAATCACCCAGTCTAGAAGCAGCTCTGGCCCACCTGCCAACTCTTTCCTGCCCTGACTGTGATATCACAGCAATCTGGTCCCTGGTCCCAGGTTTAGGCCCTGAAGTCTCAAGAAAGAAAGGAAAAAAAAGCTGGTGCCCTGGCAACTCCAGACCCCAGGGGATTTTAAAAGAGCTTGTTAGTGGGTGGCCATTCTTCCATTCAAAATGTTTGTGAGTGTTAACTTCTCCACTACATACAATCCTGACATTCAGATTGTACTGAAAGTGATTTCAAAGAAAAGAGTGCTGCAAATACATTTACAGACATCACAATGGTGGCAATTTTTATCATCCTGCCCACCATCAGAAAATACATGAATTAAAAAGAAGAAAAATCCTTAGAACTCTTATCAAAGCTTAGAAAACCTAGTTAAAAACACAACTGAGATTGCAAAATATTCATATTTGGGGATTATTTTTTATTTTTGGTTTGTAGTTATTTGCAGAAGGCATTGAAACAGAGGTGATAATCAAGTGGTTCTCTGATCAAATTGCATGTGCTTAGTTGTCTCCACTGGGCATCCATCTGGACATACTGCTATTACTTTTAAAACACCTTGCTAAGTCCAGCACATCAGGAGAGTGCCAAGCTAGGGAAGGCTGCTCTATGCCTTGTAGCGCACTGGTACCTCTGAGCATATCAAAAGGACCAGGCAGCAAAAATTGTTGGTTCACTTGTTGCAGCCACCTGAAAGGCTTAAGTAAAGTTTCTTGTGAACTGCTAGAATGCCCACATTCAACAGAGTATATACCTACTGGCCAAAATCATGTTGCCCAACATAACAATGCCAGTATTGGAGGGAGCAGTGGTTGAGGTGATGGCACAGTGACAGAGCATTGTTGTCCCTGGGAAATTTATTGATAGGAAGACAGCAATGAAAGCTCAGGAGATGGCAAGGCAGCTTGAGTTCCTGATGAAAGAAGCTTTTGCTGCCATTCCCCACCCCAACCTCAGGTCACACCTTGTAAAACTAACTTATACCATCTTAACATACACTTATGGCAGTATAAGTCACAAACAGGATCCCAGCCATTGTGTGCTTTAATTGTTAATAGAAAAGGAATACAGGTATACATCAGTGAACAAAGTAGATGTGTTTCTGGGCATTGTTCCTTTAACAGAAAATATGGTAGTAGAGGCAGGAATAACATGGAAACCGCACAACAGAAGAATAAGAACAGTTCAACATGTTTCAGCAAACTATTCAAAACTAATATTGTACAAAAAATGAAATGAAACAAGCAGGTTATATAATACTTGTTTGAGGGGGGGGGAAACATTTTGAACCTCTGGGAGACCATTTGAAGGCTTCTTCCAAAATCATTTAGGAATGAACTTTTATTTCACCAGCCTCCCCTTTTCTTATGGTTTCCATTTCAGTGGCCAGAATTATAGATCTATGATTGTTGTTTTTTAAATGTGCTTGGTGTAGCTGGTGAAGCAAGATTATTTGCTCTCCCCCTTTCCCTCTGTTCTGCTGCTTTTGATGCATTCTCAGTAAGGGATTCTGGAAGCAGTTGCTGTTTAGCTTGCCTGTTGTTGGCAAGCATACATGGATACAATAGGATCAGGTACAGTAGAATCCCACTCTTTCCCAACTCAAGCTTTGTTTATTGCATTCTTTCTTGAAGACATGCTGCTGCAACCCAAAACTAAAACCTTCCAGCTAGACAGAGGATGAGGAGGAAGAGGCTGGGGGAATAAAAAGGTGCTTCACTATCAGAGGCTTTGTTAACTGAGGTATGGCTATAGTTAGCATCTTCCACAAGTTAGGCTGAATCCAACATAACATTAGCAGAGGAAGAATCCCTGCTAGCACAGTTGCACTGGATTATACCATCATGCAAATGGTTGCACAAGCACTTCTGGATGCCACCCTTGCACTAACCCTGAAAATGCACAACTGACAATGCAATGACATCATTGGAAACATTTACAAATACAAAATCTTTGTTGTAGCATCCAAATGTGAGGGAAATACTACAATGGTTGGAAATATGTTTCCCCTCCCTCTTAGAGGCTTGTCTTCATGGGCCAAATAAAATGGTCTCACCTCATTTTCACAGCAAACTGTCCAAACAATTTACAGCTCAAGGTCAAGTCTTTTCAGTGCCTCAGTGTTTTAATCCAGACCAAAGAGATCTGGGATTTACTCTAGATTTGAGTGGAAAATCTGGATATTTGTGTGTGCATGTGGACTGAGTACCATAGCAAAGTTGGGGCTGGGGTGAGGAACTTTGGTGGGTGGGTGGAAGAGGTCAGAAGGAGGCCAGGTGATCAGTTGACCTTTCCCACCAGGAAGTGCCTCTTTCCCCATTCCAATTTCACTTTTTAGCACTTCCTTCATCACCATTTTATTTTATATGTGGCAGTTGTTCAGAGAAGTGCATACCAGCAAACCCATATTGTTAGCATCACATACCTCTGCTTAATAGGTTGTCCAAAGCCCCTTGATACAGACATGAGGACATTTGCATGCATGGAGGGAAGGGGGAAAACTGGGGTGGCCACAGCTGTGTGGCCACAGACTGGGGTGAGTTCAGAAGAAGAACTATGTGGACAGTGCTCATGAACTCACCTCTATGTATGTGGCAATCGTGAGGACAAGCCCTTGGTCACTATGGACCAGGGTAACCCAAAGGTAAACTGGATTTTCCTGTTGATGTAGATGAGCCCTTTCTCTTTTTATACAATTATGCTATGATCTATCTGAACAGGTGAAAGGCTCAGCTCCAGAGAAAGGGACTGAGCTGTTCCTTTCATCCTTGTGTTCATTCCAGATTTGTGATTGATGATGACTCTAAAATGCCAAGTTCATGAAGTAAGGTCCTAATAGATGTGGCTATGTGGCACTGCTGGAGAATTACCAACTTTGAAAGTGGATATGGTTACTACACAGCATGTGTCTGTTTATCTGTTTGTTTGTCAAAGTGTAATGTATTACATCTCCACTCACATGCTCAAAGCAGGTAACACCAGCAACCCTCTGCAAAATTCAGACCCAACCCATAGATAATATATAAATCATGGTATGGGGGATTTGTTGATAGAAACAAATCTTGATTTATTCTTGATAGAAACTTGAAGAAGGGCAATTTGGCACTCTTTTACCTATTGTCAGTTAAAGGCAGCCTTACCCAACTGGGTGCCTTCAAATGTATTGAAATATGATGGCCACCCTAGCTTGGAGTTGTGGTTCAAATGACAGGATGGTAAGAGTTGTTGTGAGAAACATCTGCAGCCCCTTCCCCACATCAGTGTGTTTTGTATCAGTAAAAGTTTTTTTAAAAGGACTGGTTTTATTGTAAAAACAAAGATGTACATCCAATTTTCATACCCTCCACCACTTCTCAGATGAAAACAGGGACTTGTGTAGCTAAGCGAGATCAGAGTGAGGTCACAATGGGAAAAGTTATTAATGAGGAAGAACACACAAGCTAGGGGCTTGTCTAGATGGGCAATATACCCCATCTTGCCCCCATCTCAGACCCCTGCAGTCCTGATGGTGCAGGATTTTTGCCTCATTCTTCCCCCAGGAAGTCTTCACCACCACCAGGGCCAATACAGGGTTAAGATCAGGGGAAGGCAGGGTAGGGCCTAATACAGCATTGTAAGATAATATCTCTTTTAATCTGCTCCCACCGGGATGGAACAGATCAGGCCCCACAAAACCACAGGAGCCCTTCCCAGCAGGCCAGCTATTGATGAAGCTGCCACTCTCCCAGAAGGCAGGAATGTGTCTTGCAGGTTGGCTACATGCAGGGGGGCTTGGTCACATGTTGTGGAGCTCCTTCCTGCCTTCCGACCAGCAAAGGAAATGGTGGCAGCAGTGGCTGCAGCTACGGGCTGGTGTGCCTGTCAGGACTCCTCCCATTCTAGGTCTGATGTGTGGCCAGGATACGCCAGTGGTGAGCCAGCATATCCTGGTTCATATAGGTGAGCCTTAGAAAAGGGTGAAGCAATTTGCTTTTGCTTGAGTCTATTGAGAAGGGACAAGATTCCTCCCTGTCCTGTCCTCTCCTCTGTGCTGAGTTAATTGAGTGGAAACTACTTTTGCACTTTGCACCCACTTTGCAGCAATTGAAGTAAGCTGAGGACAAAGGGGGGAAGGAGAAGGAGGAGGAGAGAGGAACTGGGACATTTTAGAAGCAGCTGGAAAATGGGACAACAGAGGATTAATCAGAACCAAATCAGGACTGTTGGAGGATATGAATTGTTAGACCAAACCAGATTATCCCCATTCACTCAGATCAATTTGCTAAGTATTGACCTACCATTCTCCAGTTGATTTAATTGGACTTAGGCCAAAACACAAACTTCGGAGCAAAACTGTTTCTTTAAAAATATGTGTATAAATAAAACTGGAAAGAAGTCTATTATTTAAAACTGTTGACTGCTACATTCAGAAATTAATATATTCATTGAGTAAGGAATAGAATAAAACATAAAATCCATAAACTTCTTACAAAGCCTGAGCAAAGAAAGTAGAAGGCAGGCAAAACAGAGATTTTGACTAACATCATTGACCAGGGGCACTGTTGGAAAACGGCAAATCATATGAGCCGCACAAACTCTGGAAATTTCAGAGTTGATATGGCTCCATCCAAGAATGTTTATAGATTGTATTTTTATCTCATCACTCGAGGGAAGATTGTTTCTATTTTCTGCAGGCTTCAAAGGATGATTTGAAAAAAGATGACTGTAATACACATGGCAAAACAAGAACACTGTTCTTTAGTGATTAATGAGCAAAACCTCTGATCATTCCACAGTTCTTGTAATAACCCAATCCTATCTAGATTGCTACCTTAATGCTGAGTGGAGCTGTTTATGTTACTCCTACATAAACAATGCATAATGCTACACAAGCTTGGTAGCTAGGCACACCCTGTTCTTTCTGGGTCATCCAGAGAAAATATAACTACAAATGAAGCCTGCACAACTGAAACTCATGTTCAGTATTGGCTAGCAGCCCAGAAGGGCTCTGTCATACTACACAATTGAGGGCTTGTCTACACTGACCTACATTGTTCCAACCAGAGTATTTCAGCTCCAGGTCCGCAGTGTCCCCCACCCCCCGCATTACCTGCCCTTCCATTGCGGCAATGGAGGAGTGTCCTCATACCCACAGCCTGTGTGTAAACCAGTGCCTCTCTTCCCCGCACCAGTTATGTCTTCCGAGGCTAGGAACAAGGCACCTGGCCATGGTTAAATGGCTGGGCGCTTCACAGTGACCTCAGCAGACATGACACATGCAACCCAGATAGGAAAAAGCTGCACAGGCCATACGTGGGCTGTGTGTGTGGACACCATCACTCCCTGTTGCAGTAATGGAACTCATCATTTTATCTGGGGAAAAAATGCAGCAAACTGAGATTTTTACCACGTCTGCTCCATTTTAAGGGATATTTACCCCACATTCTCATCAGAACTGCCTGGATGCCATCTGGGCAGTTTGGACTAGAAATGGGGCAAAAACCCTGCATTATGGGAGAGCCCTGGTGGTGCAGTGGTTAAATGCCAGTACTGCAGCCACAATATTATGACTTCGATCCCAAGGGCTCCAGGTTGAGTCAGCCTTCCATCCTTTTGTAAGTTGGTAAAATGAGTACCCAGCTTGTGGGAGCAATTAGCTAACACACATTGGAAATCACTTAGAGAGTGCCTAGCATGCTGTAATCGTGGCGTAGATGTATAAGTGCTATTGCTTTAACAATTTGTAAGCTGCTCTGAGAACCTTTGTGGCTGAAGAGCAGGGTATAAATACTTAAATAAAAATAAAATAAATAAATCATCCGGACTCCTAGGCATGGGAACGGATGGAGACCATTTCATTTGGCTGTCTGGAGAAGTCCAATAGCACTACAGTATGTTCTACTTTAACTGGCCTATGGAATCCTGAGGTCTGCTGTTTGGTGAATCACTATAGAGCTCTGGCTGAGAAATTTAAATGTCTAAATCAAAAACAAGCTTCAAATGCGATTGTGTTAATCAGCCCCCCATTTAAACAGTGGTCCTAACCACATTGATCATACTAAACATGAATTAGAACTATATGAGTCTCACTGAAGTTTTAGGGATCCCTTTATGGCCCAAATAGGAATCTAGGAATTCCCTCTATAACTACCAAGACGGGAACATGACTAAGCTTGGGAAAGTTATATTTCCCAATGGCCATATTGGCTGCAGGATTATGGGAGGCATAATCCAAAAAGTAACTTTTCCAAGCTCTGGCACACAAGGTACGGAATATGGCCCTAGTTCTATTTGGTAGTTAATGCTTGCAAGTTCTTTAATATTTGCTATGCTTTGGCATGTAATGTTCCTTGTCCCAGAACATAACAACCTTCTAGTACATAATGAGTGTCCTTTATTTCAGAACACTGACTCAAGCTTTAAAGTTTACAACCTTCTGTTCAGTAAATACTATAGCATGGATGTATCTCTTAATATTCAGAATGAAAAACAAAAGTAGCCATGAAGTCCGCAAGTAAAAACAAATACTAGGGTTGAGTAATACTTTTACTAGGACCACAAAAAGGTCAAATTTTAATAGTCTTAATAAAGGTACTATCCAATTTTAGTTTATGTTTTGAACTATTGCTCTGAGTGCTCTAGTATTAGAAGCACAAGGGTACCATCTTGTGGTCAGTTGTTTTCAGAACTAGATTGACTTGCCTTAATTCCTGATCTAAAACAGCAGCAGATACAAATATTCCACTTGAAATGCACAGATGTAATTGGCAATGCAAGCTTGCTCAGAACAAAGATGGGGAAAGAGCAACCACAACTTTCTTTTTTGCAACTCCATGATCTCCTCTGAACCCTCACCTGAACTCCATTTTAACAGAAAAGGGGCACAAAAATCGCCCCACTCATTAATGTTATAAAATGCCGCCTTAAAGCGCCATTTCCACTCCTATAACCTGATCTCCCTAGCACCAAAAATTTGAGAGAGACAGGGAGAGAGAGAGAATTTACATCCTGCCTTTCTCCCAATAAGGCACCCAAGGTGGCTTACAGCATAGGTTAATACAAAATACAACTAAAACAATTTACAGTACAAATGTTTAAAAACAATTAAATAAACAATCCTATCACAAGCACATATTTAAAATAAAAGTTTTTAAAAGAACAGTTGCTCCATTAAAAGACCCTTCTGAATTGGAAAGAGAAGCAAGAAAGGACCAATCTAACCTCCTGTGGAAGAAAATTCCAAAATATAGAAGCAGCCATCAAAATGATCATCTTCTATGTCATCACCAAACATGTTGGTGAGACTAAAAGAAAGCTCTCCCCTAAATATCTTGCTCATATAGGAAGATACAGTCTTTCAGACAGTCTGGAACCAAGCCATATAGGGCTGTGTGACAGTTCCCCATTGTTCTAGCCCTTGGGTTCCTATCACACTCCTTGCCCTTTTACCCTCAAGATACCATCCTGGATCTGGTGTTTGGGCCAAAAGGTGACCACTATGTTAGACAAGTGGATGTGCTGACCATGGGTTCAGTGTGATAAGATGTGACTGGTCTTTCTTGGTAATTATTAAATTAAAACATCCAGATAGCTATGTCATAAACAAAAACAGTAAGAATTTATTGTATTACAAATAAAATAAGCATGTTGCCTTATGCTGGTTCTACACACCATACACTATAATACCCCAAATGAATTTGTTCAGCCTTCCATGAGAACACAAGGGATAAAAACTGCCCCCCCACGCCAACTACAGTTACCCACTTCTGCTGTAGAAGCACAGTCACAATGTTGTCAATGTTGCTCTTCTGTGCCTTTGAGTCATTTCTGACTTACAGCAAACCTAAGTCACAGGATTTTCTTGACAGAATTTGTCTGTTCAGAGGGAGCTTTCTCTTGCCTTCCTGTGAGGCTGAGAAAGTGTGACTTGCTCAAAGTCTCCCAGTGGGTTTTCATGGCTGAGTGGGGATTCAAACCCTGGTCTCCCAGTGTCCTAGTTCAATATCAAACCGCTCCACCACACTGGTTCGTGACAATGGACATTTTCAGACAGCGTTTTAGAGTGCCTACCGCGGATGAGCTCCCGGAAGAGGAACGGCGCTCTTGCGCGGCAGGGGGTCGTTTTCGGATGCCACCGTCCCTCTCCCGAAATCATCAGTGTCCGGTATGCTTTGGAAGCAGCCGCGCCATATTTTAATCATGGGCAACTTCCGTGATTAAAATATGGCGCGGCTGCTTCCAAAGCTTAACGGAAGTGACACTGATGATTTCGGGAGAGGGACAGCGGCGTCCGAAAACAACCCCCTGTCGCGCAAGAGCCCCGTTCCTCTCCCGGGAGCTCATCCCGTGGTAGGCACTCTAAAACGCTGTCTGAAAATGTCCAATGTTATTTCTAAATTTACAGCCCTTTCTTCCAAGCCAAGCTCAGGGGGAACTGGGTTTTTAGGTATGTTTACAAAAGAAGGCTACAGAACACAACACCAATTGGCTAGAAACCAATAGTGACGTCACAATACCACCTCACCTCTCCTTCCCAAAGCAATTTCCCACCTTTAAAAAAATTGATATTTTTTTCTAGTGGGTCTCTGAAAACATTTTCTTTGGTCCTTAGAGGTCCCATTGATCTTCCTCCATGCCTGTAAAATCTTTCAGAGTTTTAAGATAGTTACTTTCCCTTTATACCTGGGTGCCAGTTAGATGGTAGTTTTTGTCACGGGGTATCCCGGGACTTCTTGATCCCATATTCATCCCTCCCTGTTTACACAATTTTTGTCTCTGAACTGGATATCCCGGGAGATCCAGGGATCATTATTTACACAGCATCACGTCCTGTGATATGTACCTTCTCCCACTATATACTACCCTGGGTTTTTTGGGGTTTTTTTGTTTACATGAGTTTACGGTCCCGGGATTTTTTATTTATTTATTTATTTTTTGGCTGTCAATCAAGGATGTGATTACTCATTTTTTTCACAACCTCAGTGACGTACTTCCTTTAGAGTTTCACGCCACGAGCGATGCTATTGGCTGGCTCAAATGTTTGTTAAAGCTTTTGCAGTGGGGATGAAGGGATGATTGAGTGTTGCATTGGGGATGAGGCGATGAGAGGATGAGGGGAGGAATGAGCAATCGTGCGTGGGGAGGAAGGAGCGATCAGTGGCTACACCCTTTGCTGTCCTTCCGAATTGAAAGAACACCATTTAAATCCCATTGAAAGTGAGGAAGGAAGGGGTGCTCAGTGGCTACAGCCTTTGCTATCCTTCCGAATTGAAAGAACACCATTTAAAACACATTGAAAGTGAGGAAGGAAGGGGCGAGGCTACACCCTTTGCTGTCCTTCCGAATTGAAAGAACATCATTTAAAGCCCATTGAAAGTGAGGATGCAGGAGTGTGTGTGTGTGTGTGAATGTGCGATCATCTGCTCAGACAATGGCATTTTTTACTGTACCTTTAAACAAATGGAATGGATGCAGGTGGGGGGGTTAATGGATCGTCCGTGATCTCTTTACAATTTACTCTCTCTTTAAAATTTAAACCAAGCATGTGGGGGGGGGGCGGGTTAAAGTAGAAGGGTTCCCACTGTAGAAATCCATTGAACAGGGTGGTTTAATGCAGACATATACAAACCTACTTGCAGCTGGAATGGAAGCCTTTGTTTTCATCTGGTGAGGCTGAATCTATTGAATGGGTGACTGACCCCTCCTCTTTGAGCCCTCCCCTGGTCACATATATTTCTGGCCATCACCAAGTACTGAGATATCTTGTCCCGGGGTGTTTAAACGTACAATTTTCTGAATCCTCCCGTGATTTTTTTAAAAAACCGGACAAACCACAGGACTGAAAGTCCCACGGGTTGTGTGATAAAAGGTGGCCCCCCTTCCCAAAATCCCATGCCTGACACAATGTACGTGTAAACAGCCAATGCTTGACACGAATTCTTCCCACTACTTTTTCATCGTGTAAACGGCACTCTGATATATCTATGTACCATTGCATGTTATCTATGGTATATTTTTTTTACAAGACATAAAATACCTTCAGTTTTTCCTCAATGTTATAATTTGTCCAGTAAATGGTTTCAAGAGTTCTGAGTTCATAAATTTCTGAGGTTTGATCCTAAGTAGGTACACATACTGTACACTATAGGCAATGTACAACTGTAATAATGGTATTATGCAATGAAATATCATGTGCTTCCATGTTGTGCTTTTATTGTTTTATATAGCCCCACTGAAGAAGGCTGTAAGAGTACACATAGACTGAAATATGTTGGGCATTTCTACAAATAACCATCTTTCGAGCATCTTGAGACATGTCTCTTGTTTCTTCTGATCAGTTACTAGCCAGTAGAGGTATTTAATGCATTGAAAAGATGCAAGGGGGAGGGATACTGGTCTTATGTATGTATAGAGGGGACATCACCCATCACTACAGCTCCTTCAGAGCCAGGATTGTAGAGTGCTAAGAGTATGAGTCAGGACTTTATCAAACGCTGCCCTTAAAACATTCTTTTGCTAGCATAAAAAAAAAAACATTTCTATGTTGGCAAAATAATGCTTCCCCCACCCCCCGCACTTACCTTCCTATCCCAGCAAAGGCAGCTCTGGCAATAAAGAGGAAACTTACTTGGATGTTGTGATCTCACCCGGAAGTGTTCATGCTGGACTGGTCATTCTTGCTGCAGTGACGAGATTTAAATGACCCAAGGTTTCGCACGCCAGCAATGCTGGCACCAAAACAGAATGGGGGAATCTATTGACAGCTTAAGCCATCAATTAAAAGGCGCAGGTTTTCGCCAAGACATAACTGCAAAAGGGCAACGTTGTCTGATCTGTGCACCCCTTTGTGCTTATGTGGTGTCATTATGACACCATATTTTGTCTGTCTGATAAAGTCCTCAGTGTTGTATACCATACCCTCCAACAGTCCCAGTTTGTCAGGGACCATACGGATTCATCCTTTGTCATCCTACTTTTTCAGCTGCTTTAAAAATGTTCCAGTTTCTCTCTCCCCATCCCATTTAAACCCTTTGCCTTCAATTTAGTCTCATTGTTGCAAACTGAGTTCAAAGTACAAAAGTAGGTTCCACTCAATTCAGTAGAAGAGGAGAGGAGAGGAAGATAACTAATCTTGCCCTTCCCAGTAGGCTCAGTCAAAAACAAACTGCTGCACCCTCTCCTGGCTTGTGCATTCTTCTCCACTAATAACATTTGCCTTCTTGACCACAATTTGATGTTGCTTGGCCACACATCTCCCAGTTTTCACCTGTGGGACATTGGAAGATATGTTATGGTGGTTTAGATTGTTGAACCTGGATGTGGAAGATCCCACTTCAAGTTCCTGCTCAGCTATAAAAACTCACTGGGTGGCTTTTAACCAGGGACTTTCTCTCCCACTAATTGCTAGACCCACCTCACAAGGTTACTGTGAAGATAAAGTGGGAAGAACGAGAGGCACGTACACTGTCTGGAGCTGCCTGAAGAAAGGGAAGGATATAAATGTTATTAATGTGTATAAAATTATTTGAAAGTTTAAAAATGCAAAAAAAATTAATGGTCTCCCTGTAACAACTTCCCAGCCAATAGTAAAGCAGCTGAAATTTGTTCCAGTTGCAGTTTCTAAGCAACAGGTCAACCCCCGCCCCCCCCCCCCCGTTTATGTGGGGAATATGTTCCTGGACTTACCACAGATATGCAAAACCGCATATAATAGCAAACTACCATATTATACCATAGAATCGTGCAGGAGGACCCAGAAAAGGTCTAGAGAGGACACCTCTCTAGGCATCTGGCATAACTCTAAGGAGATTTTCACATGGGGGCTAAAAGCCCCAATTCTGTCCCACCACCTCCTCTCCTGTTCCTGCCATGGAATGGAGGTAAATGTTCTCACACTTACCTCCATTCCGGAACAGGAACGGTCCTCCTCCCTCCTTGCCCGGCCAGCCGTAAATGCAGCTGTTGTAAAGCTGCTTTTTACGACCAGCCGGGGGAACTCCCTCTCATTCTTGTGAGAGAACGAATGGGAGGGAAATTCAAATTTAAAACGCCCCAGCTGTCAAAAGAAAGAATAAAAATAAAATTAAAAAAAATACAAGTAACCGGGAAGGGTGGTGGGAAGGGTGGCACTTACCTGGCTGTCCAGATCGTGGCAGGAAGTGCCTACCAGAGAGCTCCTACCCTGTCATTCCAGAACAGGGACGGGATCTGATTCGCACACCCATGATCCCGTACAGTAACGGAACCAGGTGCCTATTAACGACTTCTCCCCATGATTACTATATCACGGGGAGAAAACAGAACAGGCATAACATAGGAACGGAACAGGGTGGACGTCATCCGAAAGGGAAAACCTTTCCCGACCCTGTTCTGTTCCAGACGCGGGATATATAGTCCGTGTGAAAATCTCCTAGGTCAACTTCTGGAAGAAGTTGTCCATAGAGTTGCTCTGGAGGACCTCCTGATGCCTAGAGAGACCATCTCTAGCATGACTCTGTGGGCCTCCAGAAGCCTAGAGAGACGCTTTTCCTCATTATGGGAAAGTGAAATGGTGGGTGCTGGTCCCTCATAAACAGGAAGTGACCTGTATATTCAAAGACAGGCCCAGACAGAAGATGTTACAGTGATCAAGCTGGGAATGAACTATATCATGTGTAGCCACCGGGGTGGAGTGTGTGGGTAAATGTGAGGAAAGAAAAGTGGATCCTGAAAAAAGCCAGAATGTTCCTGAAACATCTCTCTACTTAAAAAGAAGGAAGACAGCAAAGCTTATCTGACTGATCATTACCCATGGGAAAGGCATATTATGAAACAGAACATTTCTCCAGTAACTCAAAAGCATCATACTTTTCTCACTTGGAATCTCTAGAGGCTAATTATTTTTTCCTATTTTAAGTTATTCAGACATTCTTCAAACTTCTAAGATATTAAGGACATTGTTATTGTTGCTGTTGTTTTGAAGGAAACATGCGAATGATACACTACGTTATTTTGATACATAAGCCAGAAATATCAAGTGATTCAGTCTTTGTACATAGTCTCACCATGAAGCAGCTGCAGAGATACAGAATCAAAACAATTGTAGAAGTCATAATAACAAATATTATTATTATTTTCTAAATCATTGATAGATACTATCAGTCAGCAGCCAACTCCAGCAACTATACTTTGGGAAAATATTAATAATTTAAAATATTAAATATTAACAATTTTAAAGATCAGGGCCAAGATCATACATTACAGATGTAATTAACTACATATCATCTCCTGACCTTACTCCCCAAATCTACCCTAATAGCCAACAGCCACACAGAGTGGCAGAGTTCTGTTCTGTGGGTGACCAGAATGTAGAAGGATGATCTTTCCATCCCCTTCCCATCAGTGATCTACTGTGCAATGAGTGGTTGTGACAGGGCCCTACTCCTTATTGTCCTCCACAGCTCACATGTGGAAGGGAGCTGGAAATGTCATCCTGCTACACCCCATTCACCAGCAGAACAGTCCTCCATGCTTGTTGGCTGGTAAGGTAGGTCTGAGGGGGCATTTGCAATTGACCCAATAGTGCCAGAATTGTAAACCTGAATACCAAGCAGTTACAAATGTAGATTTTCCTTGTTTTTTTCCCAGGCTGTGAGGCCATGTTTTGGAAGAGTTTATTTCTGACATTTAGCCTGCATCTGTGGCTGACATCTTCTTCATTCTCTGAAGATGCCAGCCACAGATGCAGGCGAAACATCAGAAATAAACTATTCCAGAACATAGCCTCACAGTCCGGAAAAAAACCAAGGAAAATCTATGGATGCTGGCTGTGAAAGCCTTCGACTTCACAGTGAGGGGTGGGTTAAAAATAAAATTATTATTATTATTATTATTATTATTATTATTACAAATGTGTAAGTCAGGCCAAGATATGGCATTGGAATAGCCTTAGTTGCTCTGATTGATTGCGTACTCCAGGGGAAAGGCAGGGGGAATGCTACCCTGCTGATCTTCCTGGACGTCTCAGCAGCTTTTGATACAATTGATCATGGTATCTTAGTGGACCAGCTCTGAGGGATCAGAGTGGGAAGCACTGCTCTACAGTGGTTCCACTCCTACCTGGAGAGCTGATTCCAGAGAGTAGTATTGGGGGATTCCTTTTCAGCCCTATGCCATAAGGTTCCATCTTATCCCCCATGCTGTTCAATATCTATATGAAGCCACGGGGGAGTTCACATGGGGTTTTGGAGTGAAGTGCCATCAGTATGCTGATGACACTCAGCTCTATGTCTCCTTGTCATTGGAGTCAGCTGGGACTATGCAGGTGCTGGACCAGTGCCTGGATGCTGTAATGGTCTGGATGAGGGCCAATAAACTGAAGCTGAATCCTGATAAGATGGAGGTTCTGTGGATTGGTGAATCTCAGGTCTGGGATCTGAGTAAACAGCCTGTTCTGGATGGGGTTGCACTGCCCTGAAGGAGCAAGTACATAGTTTGGGAGTGCTCCTAGATCCATCCTTGTCACTGGAGGCCCAAGTGGATTCTGTGGCTCAGAGTGCTCAGTACCAGCTATGGCCTTTTCTGGACAGATATAAGCTAGCTAGTAATTCATGCACTGGTAACCTCCCAACTAGACTGCTGTAATGCATTCTACATGGGACTGTCCTTGAAGAAGACTCAGAAACTGCAGCTAGTACAACATGCTGCAATGACTGCTGGCTGGAATATCATATAAACAGCATGTAATGCCATTCCTAAAAGAATTGCACTGGCTGTATTTCCAGTCTGAATTCAAGGTGTTTCTGATGACATTTAAAGCCCTAAAAAGCTTGGGACCTCAATACTTAAGGGAGCACCTCTTCCCATATGTACCTGCTCGAGGATTAAGATCTGCTGGGGCTCCTCTGTGTCCCACCACAGAGATAATACACTATGTAAGGACATGGGAAAGGGCCTTCTCAACCGTGCTACCCCAACTGTGTAATGCTCTCCCCTGGGAGCCCTGACTGGTGCCAACACTCTTATCATTTAGGTACCAAGTTAAAAGATGGCTGTTCACCAAAGCTTTTGGGCCACATAAATGCTACCCACAGACTGTTATATATAGTTTTTAAAACTTTTAGATTTGTTTAAATCTATTTTTAACTCATTATATTGTTTAATATGTTTTAACTCATTTAAACTATTTCAGGGCATTATCAGACCAGTGTGTAAAAACACTGTAATGAGGATAGCAGAAACATTGTGGTATTATTACACTTACTATCGCACGTCGCTGTAATCATGTGAAAGAACTGCCACAGAATGATAGCACCATGACCACTAGAGCTTTAAGATTGGGAGTTTAATTCCGCGATTTGGCATGAGCAAGATTTTGGTGGTTCTCGTGAGAAGACGCAACCATGCTTAAAAGTCCAAAAACACCTTGATTAACAAAGTAAGTGAACACATAAGCACTGAAACAAATCTAAAAACATGCAAACTAAACAGGACAGTTCATTAAAAAAGCACCCTGTACTTCATTTTTGCATTCTCACCCAGATGTTTTCCTGCTGAGGACCACCTAGTCATGTTGTAATCTCATGATTACAACGGGATGTGTTTTCACATGCCCTCAATACCATGAAAAAAGCTATATTGATGATCTATTGACAGCTTGTACCTATTGAAAGCAATGCCTTATTCACGACTAGGGCATGGAGTAACCACATGAAGATGAAGATGTCATGTGATAGCCATGCCCATTTGCACTACCACGATGTCGGAATCCCACTATATTTGCCATGTCTGATAAAGTCCTCAGTGTTTTTAGCCTGTTTAACTTGTTTTCATGCTATTGTAAGCTGCCCTGAGATCTCTTGATATAGGGCAGGGTATAAATATTTTAATGAATAAATAAATCTAGCTTATGCAATGGTAATTGGTCAACAAGATAAAACCTTTATAATGGTAAACTAAATGTTAATAGTTATCAGAATACTGCTAGCAAAAGCATGACAGTCAACCTCTGCAGGATTTGTTATTCAGTATAAAAAGAAAATATAGATTAGTATGCTGAAGAACAAAACAAAAGTTGCAAACTGCTGTGGGACAGGAGGATGAACTCAAAATAGGCTCATCCCATTTTACCCATTCACCTTAACATCTCATATGATCCACAACCATTGCTGTGAACCACCATACTGCCTTCACATAATACGACAGTCTTACTCTACTTCTGGAGGAGGTAGGTTGAGACCTAAGGCAATGAGTAACCCTTCCTGAATTGCTGTGATTTTAGAGCTGAGGCTGGCAGCCAACAGTTTCTAGCATTTGAATAAGCTCTCGGGCTCTGGAACTCCCTTCCCAGAGAGGTTAGACTAGTACCCTTCTTACTAAATTTCTGCAAGTAGGTGAAAACCTTTTTTGTTCCAGCAAGTATTTGAGAATTGATTTTTCAGGAGAAACAAGGCTATGTATAATGTCCTGGACTTTTATTTGCTGTTGTTGCTGTTTTAATTGGTTTTAACTGGTTTCAATGTTTGTGGTTTAACTTCTTTTTACCTTTCTATGCTGTTAATTTTTAATTATGTTTCTTTTAACTGTTGTAAGCCGTCGTAAGTCATACATTGGGGGAAAGATGGGATAGAGGAGGAGGAGGCGGAACAACTGAAACTGAAAGTAACTATATGATTAAAGTTACTAAAAGTAGCTATTGAGTCATTTTTGAGAACGGGGAAATAAAGCATTACTTTTAACAGGTGGCTATAATGGTAGCTGACATCTTTTCAGGGACTCACAGCTATACCTCTAAGTAATTACTTTTTAAAAATAAGTTTCCAAGTTCTTTTCCAATGATGCTTACAGAAAGGGTGTATAGGTTTGCAGCCAGAAAGGGTTACTGATTTGCACCCTTTGTTTAAATGTAACTTCATCTAAAGAAAACCACAGATGGCTTCTCTCAATTGAGGCTTTTGTGTTTAAGAGAGCTAGGCTACATTTATTTGCTGCCTTAAGTGAATTAAACTCCCACATACAGTTGTGCCTTCTTATAAGAACAGCATGTTAAATGAGCAAGTGTTGAACGGGCAGCATTGTGTTTGTTTTGCTTCCTTTCTTAATGCTTGTCCCCTCTTTACCACTGTGCCTATGTTCCCCAGGGAACAGAGACTCTCCGTTCCATCTCAGGGGGCTCAGTTACACAGCAGTTTTTATTGTGGTAGTTTGCGCTTTATCGCAGTTTTGCACCAGTGCTGCATAGTTCATGTGATTTGCTGCTAAATCGGTTGATCTGTTTAGTTTTCGGTTTGTAATTCACACAGACAGAGGTGGGGGCGTGGCCTCCCAAGCACATCTGGGGTGAGATGCTGAGGAGCTGTGAGGGAAGAAGGGAGGGAAAGAGAGAGAGAGAGAGAGAGAGAAAGTACTGGCACCTTTCCCTCTGATTACCAAAGGAATGCCTGCTAATTTTTATTCCTTTAGCAGGGAGTGTCAGCCGAGGAGCCATCCCCCGTCAAACCCCCCCTTCCCCTCACCCACTCTCCCCCCCTCTCTCTCTTCTCACACAGAAACAGGATCTCAGCAGGGTGAGGGAACAAACACACACAGACAGACAGACGGGAAAAGGCTAACTGGAGATTCTTCAGCCAGCAGTAGCTAAGCAAGCCAGGGGGAAGACAGCTGGGTGATTGGGATGGGATAGCACTGGTTGGATCTTTTCCATGGCTGGAAACAACAGTGGATCTTTTCATTTCAGGCTCCTCCATCCCCTTCCTGGTCAGTCCAACCCCCTTCCTGGTCACTCCAGCCAATCGCGGCTCAGGTCTGCTGTGACTGTATTGGGAATATTGCTGGTAGTTCACATCGCCCTTAGCGAAATGGTAGTTCACACAATCGAAAGTGCGCTAAGTCATGCTACTTTTCAAAAAAGTCAGGAAAAGTAGCGAAATCCCCTATCACACTACTTTTGAGTTTTTGAGCTCCCCCCCCCTTCTGAATGAGGCTATACTGTGGTGCGATGTATGGAAACAATTAGGAATCTTAGCAGTTTATTTAAGGGAATGTTTTGCTGTGTAAATGGGGCCTTGGAATACAGGAGAGTTTACCTGGCTTATGGGGCACTGAATTTTTTGCACTGTTGGGATCCTTTCCATAATATGGACATAATAACAGCTGCTGCCCTTACAGTATTGACACTCTAGTTACTTCCTCAGTTAGCCTTTATGGTTAAGCCAAGTCCTTGTTATTCATTTTTTTATCCCACCCAAAGAATTCACAGCAGTCTCTATCACCCTCTGTGCCTTTTTACCTGCACAACCACTCTGTGAGATACATTAGAGAAAGTAAACAGTCAAGGTTGTCAGGCCAACTTCAAACCCTCCAACATTTCACAGATGAAAATTGGGATACGTGTGGTCAAGCAACATCAGTGTAGTCACAATGGCAAATGTTATTAATGAGAAAGAACATACAAGCTAGGAAACGATGCAGCAGTTTGCTTTTGCCCCAGCCTACGAGGAAGGCCAAGATTCTGCCCTCTCCTCTCCCCATTATTGAGTTAATTGTATGTGAACTACTTTTCCACTTTGCAGCAATTCAAGTAAGCTGAGCACAAAGGGGGAAAGTGGGAGCAAGAAAGAAAAACTAGGTCATTTTAAAAACAGCTGAAAATGTGGTATGAGATAGGATTGATCAGGACTGTCCCTGGAAAATCAGGACAGTTGGAGGGTAGGGAGCTTTTTTGTGGAGTGAAGACAGGAACTCCTCTCTCCCCAGTCCTCCTGGTCTGTCACTTTAACAACAACATCACAGTGATGATCAATCATGTATACAAAGATGAGCCCCAAGTATTTATCCTTACTGTTGCCTTGTATCTTCCTCTCCCCAAGCTTGCAGAACTCTTGGGCTTTTAACAACACAGGCAGAAATTCAATAGGTTTGGTTACTCTCAGGACATGCTTCGACACCCCCCCCACACACACACACTTTTTGAATTTCCTGCCTTTTCTGTTCCTGTCAAATCAAAGGCACCCTGCCAAAACCAAGATGCCCATTCTTTTCTTGCCTTCTTTAATGTACAGGAACCAACAGCTTGTAATCCATATGGATTTTCTTGGGTTTTGCTTCTAGCAGGGGGTCTTGCTGCAGCCGTAAGAAGAGGGGAGCCGCTGGTTTTTGCTTCTGGCTGTAAAGAGTTGAAAGCCTAGGAACAGAAAGTCACCTTCCCTACTGTGAATCCCCTTTAGCAGAGTCTTTTAAAGTTGTTTTCAGTTTACAGTACACAGAGAATTCTTCCAAGTTAAATGAGATCCATTATAAAATCCCAATTGCCACACATCAACGTGGCTACTGTTTGGTGTGGTGCCAACGTGCCTATCTATATACAGTATGTGCACACACAGACTCTCACTTCTCTCCTTCTATTTCAGGTCCTGATTTGGCAACCAGCTGTGGCTTTCTCAATAAGGCAGACATGATGGCTGTTAAATCAGAGCTGAGGTCTGGCAGGCATGCCCTCTGGATTTAGACATGACACCTCAAGAGGAGAGATTGATTTTAGGGATATAGCAGCCTCTCCTCCTTTTAAAATGCCTGCTGGGTTTATGGGAAAGCTAAAGAAAGGAACACAAGAAGGTCGAAGCAGAAAATATCTATCTGAGCACCCTATCTCAGCTCTTTGATTTGACTTGCTGTAGCATGTCAAAGCCAGAAAATAAGCCATAACCTCAACTCTTCTGCCACCCTTGGTCATCTTCTTCCTGCTCATACTTGTCATTATTCTATTGTCTGCATCTTTTACTGGAAATAGAAACATCCCGCTAAGTCAGTGGTGGGCGACTATGTTGAGGAGCTAATTTTCTGCCCTCTGGGGACCAAGTACACTGCCAAAAGAGAAGACAAGACTAGAAAAACCCAAGCAGAAGTGGCCAGAAATCCACTTCCAAGTTTGAAAAGTCAGTATTTGTTTAATACTCAACAGTATATGAGGGTATGGAAACAATTTAAAAGGTGACATTTCCAGCACAGGTGATTCCAGATTTCCAGGATAGGTGATTCCCTTTGGGGAGAGGAACAGGAAAAGAGGGTTCAGGGAGTTTAAGGGGGGTTGAGGCTGCAAAAACGGCTTTGGGGGTCACATGTGGCCCCAGGATCACATTGCCTACCACACAGTTCAGTGCTGGTAACTGCTGCCATAGGAAATCACAACTGGGGACATCCCAAAAGAAATTCTTAATTGGGGAATGTAAATGTTTTAGTGGATTTAATTGGTAGATTAATCTACTAACAATGCAGGAGGTAAAGTCCTACAATTCTGTGCAGGTCATACTGACATGGCAGTCCCTTCTTCCTTTCCTTCAGAATCAAATTTATCAGGAAGGGACCTTAACCCTTACACGCCAAGAGTCCTCCAGTCCCATCAGTTTAACCTCCCTGAAACATGTTATGTTGCATAATCCCCATGAAGGAGAGAGATGCAGCAGTTTGGGTGGGGGCAGGGGAGGGGAGAGACCTTGCTTGGCACTCAGCTGGCTGCTTTGGAGCCAGCGGAGGACCCCGGGGGGGGGGGCTACCAAAATGGCGATTGCAAGGCTTCCCTTGCAAGCCTACCCCCTCCAATGCCCAACCAATCAGAAACCGTCCCATGTCCCGGGTTTTCAGACTACAACGCAGCGTGAATTCATTGCCCGCCTAACATGGAAGCTACCAGCTGCCACTGCATTACCACCTGCATTACCACCTGGCTGGTATGCTGTTAGTTGGTATGCTGTTAGTTGGTTATGATATGATAACTGTTTTCTATTTACATTTACAATCATGATATTGCCATGATCATAAATGTCCCCAAACCCACCTTAAAATCCAGCCAGCCACAATGAGGGGCAGAGTTGTGTTATGCTGGTGAACAGGGTAGTGAAGGATGGCACTTACAGCTCCCTCCTGTCTCTGTATGGAGTGCACTGAGGAGTTGCAATAAGACCCCACATCATCTTTCAGCATCCTAATTGTTAGCACCATAGAACTCCATCCCTCAATATGGCTGGCTGGATTTTAAGGTGAATTTCAAGGGTCAGCTTGGGAGAGAGATCATAGCCACGACTACATGGCTAATGCAGGATCACAGCCATTGTCCCCAAGTTTAAGCCCATTCCCCATGTACATTTGTTTGTTACAGCAGGAAAAACAGCTGACACAAAAACTGGGCTATCCAAGCCATTGCTTATTACCATTCGGTTATTTTTGATCCCAACAGTAATGTGTTGGTTGTGTTTTTTGTAATGCATGGAGGGTTGGGAGGGAGTAACTGTGTTGCTGAAAAGCAAGCCTGAGATATTCTGGTTGTCAGTAGGTTATGTTAACTCTGCTGCTCACCATCAGTAGATTGGAATCAAATATTCAGGAGCCACTGTGGTCTAGTAGTTTGAGTGTTGGACTAGGACTCTGGAAGACCAGGTTTTGAATCCCCACTCAGCCGTGAAATGGATGACCTTGTGCAAGTCACGTTCTCTCAGCCTTAGAAGATGGCAAACCTCCTCTGAATATATCTTGCCCAGAAAACCCTAGGATAGGGTTGACACCTAAAGAAACCTAATAGCAACAGGAAAAAAACAACCCTGTAATTCACTTTGTACAAGTTGTTTGCTTTTTTGGAAAAAAAATCCTAGTTCATGAGGATTAAAGATGCTCCATTCATCATTTCCTAATTTATACATAAAACCAACCACAAGAAAGCCAAATGTATTAAGCTGAAGAAATACCGATGTCCTTATCTGTGCCTCTTTTAAACTTGGATCTACAACTGTACTAAAGTGTCTTGAAACTAGTTGATTTCTGAAGCCTTTTGAACTCTGTTGTGTTCCTGTATAGCAGTGGTTCTTAATCTGTGGTCCATGGACCCCCAGAGAGCCACAATGTCCTCACAGGGGGTCCACAAAGGCTTGATGGCTTAAAGGCTGCTCAACCCACCTTCCCACAGCAGAGCTGCCACATGACAGGAACCAACGCAAAGGCTGGCTGGCTAGGTCTGCGTGTTGCCCTTCACTCCAGCTACAAACTATCCAGAAGAAGCAGGAGAAGTGCCTCTGAGGAAGGTTTAATGGATCATGTGATTGTTAATGGTTCAGTGTTCTGTTGTTGTTGTTGTTGTTGTTGTTGTAGTTTAAAATCTTGAGTTAAGTCTTGGGGGTCTGTGGCGACAAAAGATATTTAAAAGGGGTCCTGGTAAAGAAAAGGTTAAGATCCACTTCTATATAGGATAATGTTCTCTGTTCTATATACTGTATCTCAGATCTGATGAAAGAGGAATTATTAATGATGGTTTCTCCTTTTAACAATGAGTGGCAGTCTTTGTATAGTTCAGTGATGGCAAACCTATGACAGCACTGACACACGTAGCCATTTCTGATGACACTCAGCCACTGAGGCAGCCGCGTGCCGAGAAGGATGTTCCACACACACACACACATACACCACCTCCCTAAAGTTGCGATTGGGGCTTCGAAGCCCCGGTCACCATTTCCTCCACTCCCTGCCTCCCTAAAGTTTTTTTCCTCAAAGTGACACACCACCCAAGTTTTGCTCAGTTTTTTGGTGAAGTTTGACACACCAAGCTCACAAGGTTGCCCATCACTGGTATAGTTTCTAGCTTTTTCAACCTAAGAAGCTGTTCCTTTCCTTCCAGCTGTAGTGAAAATGACATTTAATTAAGATTTCACTGTGTACAACCATGTTTAAATGTAACCAGTTAATTACATGATCGTTCAAATCTAGACAAATTGCAAATATTTACTTGGATAATAACAGCTTCTCTTCCTCCTTCTACAGAAATTTCAGTTTGTTACTCGCTGATGAGCTTTGTTTTTACAATCGTTATGAACAGAACTGCCAGGCACCAAACTACTAAACTCTTGATGGGCATTCCCTTTTTATACAGCTATGATGTATTTTCTTTTGCAGATTGGGATTTGTAAGGATATGTGAAAATTCCATTCTGTTCATTTGATGATAAACATTTGATCAAATTCACAATTTTTCACACTTGGCATTGAGAAAACTTTCATCTAAAAAAAAAAAAATTAAAATGTGAAATAAACCAAAACTGATATACCCATCCCTTCAGCCTCAGGGCTTAGTTCTTAAGTCTTGGAGGCTTGTCTATACAAACCAAAAACCCCCCCGGAGTGCTGCAGTAATGGCATTTTGCAGTATCTCTGACATGTCCTAATGTCCCCCCCCCCGCCAAAAAAAAACTTTGCATTCCTGCAGCAGACACGAGTGAATTCCTCATGTTTTTACCTACCATAATCTGCCACCACCTAACTTAAAAAAAAACCTATTTGCATTGTTTGTTTGTTTGTTTGTTTGTTTGTTGTATCTGAGGCAAAGCACAAAAATCAGTGTGTATAGAGCCATCGTACTGTCTATCCTCCTTTATGGATCTGAAACATGGGTCACCTATCACCACCACCTACGACTCCTCGAGCGCTTTCATCAGCGCTGTCTACGCACAATCCTAAATATACACTGGACTGACTATGTGACGAATGTTGCTGTCCTTGAGCAAGCAGGGATCACCAGCATTGAGGCCATGATATTGAGAACACAGCTGCGCTGGGCAGGGCACGTTTCTAGGATGGAGGACCATCGCCTCCCAAAAATACTACTCTACGGTGAACTCGCCACGGGTCAGCGTAAGAGGGGCGCTCCAAAAAAGTGATACAAAGACTCCCTGAAACAACATCTCAGGCTCGGCCAAATTGATCACCAACAGTGGTCCGCCCTGGCCTCACATCGGGAGGCATGGAGACGCACTATCCACAATGCTGCAGCCTTATTTGAGAACTCACGACGAACAAGTCTTGTAGAGAAACGACAACGCAGAAAGAATCACAACCCAAAAACATCACCCAAGGAGACCTTCTGCTGTGCTTTTTGCAACCGGACTTGTTTATCTCGGATTGGCCTTTTTAGTCATCAGCGCGCTTGCAGAAAGCGCGGGATGAGTCCTTCCTGAATCTTCATTTGCGAAGAAAAGCCAGAGAGAGAGAGTATTTATACCCCGCTCTTCAGCCACAAAGGCTATCAGAGCAGCTTACAAATGGTCAATTTAACAGTTCCCTTCCCTCAGGCTTACAAGCTAAATAAGACATGACACATAAGGACACTGTGCACTGGAGTGATATTTTGCCTTTGCAATAAAAAGGAAAAGAAACAACATCTTGGTGCCAGTTATTAGACGGTAGTTTTTGTCACGGGGCATCCTGGGACTTCTTGATCCCATAGTCGCCCCTCCCTGTTTACATAATTTTTGTCTCTGGATATCCCGGAAGATCCAGGGATCATTGTTTACATGGCATCCCGTCTCGTGATATGTACCTTCTCCCACTATATACTACCCTGGGTTTTTTTTGTTTACACGAGTTTATTGTCCTGGGATATTTTTTTTTAGCTGTCAATCAAGGAGGCGATTACTCGTTTTTTCACAACCTCAGTGACGTACTTCCTTTAGAGTTCTGCGCCACGAGCAATGCTATTGACTGGCTCAAATGTTTGTTCAGGCTTCTGGTTGGGGATGAGGGGATGAATGAGTGTTGCATTGGGGATGAGGGGATGAGGGGATGAGAGAGATCAAAAGCAGAGCGGACTGGAGCCCCGGCACGCACGCACACACAGAAGCCGAAGCCAGTATGCTTTCAGCCAGGAAGCCGAGTGCAGGGGGCCAGAGGCTTACGGTTGTCCTGTCTCTTTAAAATGTTAACCGTTTAAGCAGAGGCAGCTGTGGAGTGAAGGTTTCAAGCCAGTGCAGGGAATCATAAGGGGAGGACACACAAGGCATTTTGAAAGACCCAGACACTGGCATTTTTTACTGCCTTGGGGGGGGGATGGATGAATGTGTGATCATCCGCTCAGACGGTGGCATTTTTTACTGTGCCTTGGGGGGGGGGGTTGGTTGAATATTTGATTATCTGTTCAGACCCAGGGAGGGGATGCAGGCAGGGGATGAATGGGCGATCCTCCGCCCACAATCTCTTTATAATTTACTATCTCTTTAAAATTTAAACCCAGCATGCAGTAGAGGAACAGGTTAAAACTGAAGGGTTTGCAGTGTAGAAATCCATTGAACAGGGTGATTTAGTACATGCAAACACACACAAACCTTCGTGCAGCTGGAAGGGATGCCTTTGTTTCCAGCTGGTGAGACTGAATCTGTTGAACGGGTGACTGACCCCTCCTTTTCTGGTCGCTGATCTCTGAGCCCGCCCCCAGTCACCATTTCTGGTTATCACCTAGTACCGAGATAGCTTGTCCCAGGTCGTTTACATTTCCGATTTTCCGAATCCTCCAGTGACTTTTTTAAAAACCGCTACAAACCGCGGGACTGGAAGTTCCACAGATTGTGGGATAAAAGGTGCCCCCCCCTTCTGAAAACCACGTGTCCGACCCAATGTACATGTAAACAACCAGGGTTTGACATGAATTCTTCCCACTACATTTTCATCGTGTAAACGGCACCCTTGTTTTATCGCCTTAGTACTCACTCACTATGACATAAATCAAACATGGAGGTGCCGGGCACTTGCCCTGTTAACAAGCACTGTGCCCCTCTGGCCAATCAACTTTATGCTTCCTCTCATATGGGACAGTGATTCATATCAAATCGCTTGTCCCAACAAGGGGGAATGTGTGTTCCCTCCGCAGTTTTTTAAAAACGTCAGGAAAAGCCGCAAAGGCTTTTCCCATGTAGTTTTTAATGTTTGGGGGGCCCCTCCTTCACAAAATGGAGGAACAACATGGCTTACCATTTAGACAGGTAGGGGTTTTCTTGCATTCCATGAGTTTTTTTGTCATTAAGATGGGTCCTGGGTTTGTGTCCTTTATATTCAACCTTATTTGTGGTGCTGGATTTTCTTTTCTGTGAGGCTCCCCAACTTTAAGAGCCACAGGGGAGGCAGGTACAATATGATTCTCCTCTTGCTGCAAATAGCTAGACAATAAAAACAGAAAGTAAAACAGAAATGAAAAAGAATAGCACAGCAGCACCAGCTAAAAAGTTAACAAAACAAATCAAAGCTTTGCAATCACACATAGTAATGGAGACCCTACCTTACCACAAGCAGCATAAGTGTTCCACACGTGGAATTCCATGATCACCACCCTCAGGAATCAATGTCATTTTGATAGCCTCCTCTCGACAGCCACTCCATGGCTGCTGAAGATGGAAGATATCATAGAAGTGTCTGGACATGTTCCCATAGGGAACATAGGTACCCAGGGAATATCTTGTGCCAGCTCTTCTCAAGGTCCTCCAGAGGTCAAAACAGATGATGCCAGCAGTCTTCTCTGGTTGCCTTTGATCTTCACCAGCAATGTAATGGCTGTTCAGAGTGGGCTACTGCAGTGACATAGTAAGTCTAGGAGGGAGGCTTTACTCATTGTGGAAGGAGAGAGGGTATACCAGCGTTATTAAGAACAACAAAAAGGGGGCTCACCGTTTGCCGGCGGGTCATTTTGCAGCCCAGTCGGCCGCCCCAAATTGGAACCCTTGGTGGGGAGCTTCCTCCGCCCCCCTCCCCCCATGGGGGTGGGCAACCGCATGGCTGGTCACCTTGGAGGCCGCCATCGCTGGCCCGTCTCCCTCCTGGCACTCCCTGCGGCTGGGGGAGGCAGGGGGAGGCAGCCAATCAGGGCAGCCCAGCCCGACCCTGGTTGGCTGACCGGCTTGCAAGGGGGAGGGCCATCCAAATATATTTGTTAGAAATAACCACAGAGTGTACTTGTCTCGTCATTTGAGGGCGGAAGGGGCAGTACGGTCTGGGTCCACAAAGCATATATGCAACTATATTGTGGAATTATAACTGCATATGTCACTAACGTTCTGCATAAATACCCTAAAGGCACCAAATCCCAGCTGATCTTGGAAGTTAAACATGGTCAGCCTTGGTTAGGACTTCGATAGGAGGTGCCAAGGAATATCAGGTGCTGTAGGGTTATTTCAGAGGAAGGAACTGGCAAATCCACTTCTGAGTATTCCTTGCCTAAGAAAACCCTATGAAATTCATGGGATCACTATAAGTCAACAAGTGACTTGAAAGCACATGCACAAATGCAAACACATATGTCACTAACAGGATGCCAGCCAATATGTGACTGATTTCATCATATAGTAGCACAGTGTTATCACTGTCACCATGTGACAATAATATCATGCCACGAACATCACATAACTGTTTCTGGAGTGATGTACATTGATGAGTTAGTTCATCGACATCATAAAATAAGCCCTGACTCTCAATGAAACAGTTCAACAGAATTTTGATTAATATTCTTAATTGCTTACCATTGTCATAGCCCCAATGTTATGTTAAATGAAATGCAATTATTAAACACAGTCCAAAAAAGGAATGATAGACAATGCCTTGAAAACGGGTGAAGGGCTACACCTGATGCTGTCAGCATGCAATTCTGCAAGACACTGCTGAGATGAATAGCTGGGAGGTACATCTCCAAGGTGCCATTTACACGATGAAAATGTAATGAGATGAATTTGTGTTGATCCTTGGTAGTTTACATGTCCTGTGTGACGGTCTCAAGCTTTTCGGAATGGGGGACACCTTTTATCCCTCAACTTGCGGGACTTTCCGTCCCGCGGTTTGTCCTGTGTTTTTTAAAAAGTCACGGGAGGATGCGGAAAATCAGATATGTGAACAGGTCAGGACAAAATATCTCAGGAGTAGGTGGTGGCCGGAAATTGAGGTGGGCAGGGGCGGGCAAATAGTCCTGAGAAGGAGGGGTCCGTCACCCTCCCCCTCCTCGGCTCTTCCCTGCACCAACGAGGCTTGTACTTTTCTTAAAGGCTTGTGTTCCTGTTCTTTTCCCCTCCCCATCTTCCCTCTAGGCTGAAAGCAAAGCATGCGCACGGGGTGTCTGTGTGTGTGTGTGTGTGCACGCGCGCCTGCCTCAGTAGATTGCCAACCACTCCGCTTCTCGGCTGAAAGCAAAACAGGCATGTGCACGCAGGTGTGTGTGTGTCTTCAAGCTGCCTAGGTGGCTTTGCTAGTTCCTTCCTCTGAAATATAGCCTACAGCTCCTGGTATTCAAGAGTGATTCTTGTGGGTTCTTTAAGACAAAGTTTTATTTTGCAGTAACCTCTGTGGATTTACACCCAAGGCAAGCCCATCAGGGTTTTTTTTTAACAGGAATTGTGCAGAAGGGGTTGCCTTCGCCCTCCTTCTCTGACCAATGCAGACGCTTGAGCATACATATGTGGCAGCCAATAGCATCACTCATGGTGGGAAACTCCACAGGAAATACATCACCAAGGTTGTGAAAAAACAAGTAATCGCATCCTTGACTGACAGCTAAATATATATATATATATATATATATATCCCGGAACCTTTTCCCATGTAAACAAAAAAAAAAAAAACATGGGATACTATGTCTCGGGATCTTGCTTTTGTCACAGAAAAGGTTGTCATGTAAACAGCTATCCCGGGATATTGCTCATCCAGGGACAAATTGTTTAAACAACAAGGGACGAACTCAGGATCAGGAAATCCCATTTTTCCCATGATAAAAACTGTCGTGTAACTGGCGCCCAAGAGATTACATCTCCCTTCTTCTGGGGGCTGTTATAATTAAAAGTTTAGAGGCAAGCATGCCATGCATCCAAATGGAAAACCTCAAAAACCTATGATCCAATAGTCCTGTATGTACCTTCACTGCAACCTACTCAACATCAGGCAAAGGTATCCTGAACAGAAAGCACTGTAAGGTGATTAGCTGAAAAGGTAGTTTTGAACAGAGTATAGAAAGGTTAGTTTACTGGGGGTGGTCAAAAATAACATTTCTAAGCCCTGTTTTTGCAGTAGTGCTAAGGGTGGCAGAGTGGCTCCTGTCACATAAATGTAATGCACAAAGCTTTTTATAAAAAGGAAGAGAAAGTAGCTTGCATGGCTTGAATTAAATTCACCAAGGCTTCTTCAAAAAGGAGCTTCCTGGCCTTGTGTCTCATGTTAAATAGCTGGAAGAGCAGCAGCATCATGTGTATTTTCTTCCATCAGAACCCAGGGGCTTTGAACCAGGCAGCTTGGCATTGCAAGGCCAAAACTAAGTTTGCACCAAGATTTTAACAGCAGACCTGTTGGGATGACCTATTTGCTTTTTAAAAAAAATTATATTTTGCTTTCCTTCAATGAGTTCAAGGTGAAGTACTTGGTTTCCTTCTTCCCCACTTTATACTCAGAACGACCCTGTGAGATAGGTCAAGTTGAGAGAGAACAAGCAAACCAAAGTCCATTTCTTAGCTTAGTAGGGGTCTTCAACCTAGATCTCTCAAGTCCTAATCTAACACTCTAACCACTACACTACATGGCAGCATTTGTGGGCTGGAATCCTGTTGGTATCAAACACACCTAAGTTCTTCTAGACAAAAAAAAAAGTTCCCTTTTTGCTGATGCACAATGGTGACATTCAGTTTACTGTTACACAAGTGCAGTTCCACAAGCATGCACCAGCATCACGCATTGGTTGCACATTCTCAGCCACTACATGGCTACATGTCTGTGCCTTCAACTTACTTGAATGTCTAGCAGAGGGAGCTTGAACCATAGCTTCATTACTATTGGATTGCCATTGGGTTTTCCCAAAAATGGAACAATAAGCAAGCCTTTTGGCAGATATGCACTTGGTTGCACAACATCAGTATTTGCATGCAGTAAGGGTGATATAGTGCAACCACCATGTAATTCCATGGCTGTAGAGTTACACTCTAGGATCTCAGCCATGTCATTTCTGAACACTGAATTTAGTTAGTTAGCAAAATATTTATATCCTGGCTTTTATCTGAAGATCTTAGAGTGGCTTACAATAAAATCAGTCTGAAACAATAAACATTTACAAAAATTTAGAATTTCCTGAATTGTATGTGTGTGGGGGGAGAGGATATCTAATTTTAAAAGAAAAAAAAAGGCACAAGATAGCCATTTGTGAATTACCAAAAAGGTGGGGGGGGGGGAGGAAATGTATTGCAGGAAAAAGAGAACATCAATTTTTATAAAATATGCACATGCTAATTTATACGAAGAGATATACACTCAGGACTTTATCAGACACACTAAATACAGTGTCATAACAATGCCACATAAACACAAAATGGCACACAGATCAGATTACGCCACCCTTTCACATTTATGTCTTGTCAAAATCCAGTACTTTTTTATTGCTGGCTTAAGCCTCGGGTCATTTAAGTCATGTGAATGCAGCATCAATGGCCGGAAGTCAACACTTCCGGGTGGGATCACAACATCTAGGTAAGTGACACACTTTTTTAAACCTTCCCTGGTTTACTTGGAAGTTTTGAAGTGTGTGTGTGTGCTTTTTGTAACTTTTTGTGTTTTATTTTGATTTTATTTTTGAATTTCCCATGCGATGAAGTCTCATGGGATTTCAAAGGAGGAAGTGAACAGGGCTTCGTTCACTTCCTCTTCATTGCTGGGGAAGCCTTCTGCCAGGACAGTGTGGGGGGCATTCTTTTGCCGGCATAAAAATGGATTTTTTTATGCCAGCAAAAGAACGTTTAAAGGGGATCGTCTGATAAAGTCCTGAGAAACAATTAATACAATTTAAGTAGTAATAGGAAGTTTTTCACCCATCAACCATGCATTTTGCAGTATAACAGTCTCTCAGTCCTTGTTTTACATGTGAAGGGGGCAGTATATGGGACTGTTTCCAAAATACCTAGTTTGGCCCTGTGAGATATGAAGCAATAATACAAGCATACATAGGCTGGCATTCTGTTAGAGGCATACACACATGCAAGTTTCCCTTACACCTGAGTACATTCTTTCTTGAGTAATACAGAGGTTGGTATTCCCTTCCTCCTTCCACAGTACCCAAAGCCCCTCCAGCAACTTACCATACAGCTTCCAAAGCCCCTGCCTGCCAGCATGGCCATTCTGTGCCTTATGGGAGCAGTCATGATTAGAGGATAGTCTGGCTATGTCCCTGTAGTCATACACAAAATGATTACAACAGCGCTGAGGCCTCTGGATATCTAAGCACTGATGTAATCATTTCACTTCTGGCTATGGGGACATAGGACTATGGGGACATCAGACATGGAAAATATGGTGTCATAAGGAAGGGCGAAAGGGCTCACGGATCAGATGACATCGCCCTTTCGCAGTTAAAAAGAGCCCCAAACCCATCATTTTTAACTGACGGCTTAAGCCATCAATAGATCCCCTACCACTTTTTTGCCGGCATTACTGGCATGCAATACCTCTGTCCCTTTAAATCTCGTACTTACCCTGTTAATGGCTGGACCGGCACAAACACTTCCAGGTCAGGTCGGGACATCCAGGTAAGTCTCACTTTTTTTTATGACCCTCCCTGGGCTACTTGGGACTTTTAAATTATGTGTATGTGCTTTGCTTCACTTTTTGACATTTATTTTGACTGACTGAACTCAAAGGGTAGTCACCAATGGCTCCTCTTCATCCTGGAGAGTAGTGACCAGTGGGGTGCCACAGGGTTCTGTCCTGGACCCAGTGCTATTCAACATCTTTATCAATGACCTGGATGAGGGAATAGAGGGTATGCTTATCAAGTTTGCAGATGACACCAAATTAGGAGGGGTAGCTAATACCCCAGAGGACAGGATCAGAATCCAAAATGACCTCAACAGATTAGAAAGCTGGGCCAATATTAACAAAATGAATTTCAACAGGGAGAAATGTAGGATACTACACTTAGGAACTAAAAATGAAATGCACAGATATAGGATAGGTGACACATGGCTTGAGGGCAGTACATGCGAAAAGGATCTAGAAGTCTTAGTGGACCACAATTTGAACATGAGTCAGCAGTGTGATGCAGTAGCTAAAAAAGCCAATGCGATTCTAGGCTGCATTAATAGGAGTATAGTGTCTAGATCAAGGGAAGTAATAGTGCCACTGTATTTTGTTTTGGTCAGACCTCACCTGGAATACTGTGTCCAGTTCTGGACACCACAATTCAGGAAGGATACTGAGAAGCTAGAACATGACCAGAGGAGGGCGACCAAGATGGTGCGAGGTCTGGAGGTCATGCCCTATGAGGAGCGGCTTAGGGAGCTGGGCATGTTTAGTCTGGAGAAGAGAAGGTTGAGAGGGGACATGATAGCCATGTTTAAATATTTGAAGCGATGTCATAATGACGATGGAGCAGGCTTGTTTTCTGCTACTTCCGAGACTAGGACACGGAGCAATGGGTTCAAACTGCAGGAAAAGAGATTCCACCGAAACATTAGGAAGAACTCTGACACTTCCTCTTTATTGCTGGAGGTATTTGCTGGGATTAGAAGGTAAGTGCGGGGGAGGACACATTCTTTTGCCCATAAAAATGCTTTTTTAATGCCAGCAAAAGAACATTTAAAAGGATTGCATCTGATAAAGTCCATAGGTGGATTCTTCTCTTATCCTTCTCATTCCTCACAAGACATGGAATGGCTGTGGGGTGAGGGTGAGGGAGGTAACTACAGAGGCTATATAGTAAGCCAGGCAGGTGGTATATAGCTCAGCCCTGCACAAGGTCCACATGCAGAATGACTGAGCTATGCTGATCCATGCAGGATTGCTGCCACAGAGTGCCTTTTGCTCACAGTTGAACAATGATAGCATCCTTCCATATACTATATATTCCGGCATATAAGACGACTTTTGAGCACTCAAAAATACCCTCCAAAATTGAGGGTCATCTTATACGCTGGATATACTTTGCTTCGCCCACCTACCTATCTCCTGCCTCTTCTCAACCTTCACAAACGGAGTGAAGAGGCAGGAGATGGGGCAAGGGGGTGAAGCAAAGTGTTTAGCAGTTCATTCTCCCCCCTCCTCTGCCTTCTCCCCCTTTGGGAAGCAATGGAAGACAGAGGAGGGGGCGAACGTTGTGGTTTGCAACAGCCGCCACTCGATTGCCTGTGTGTTCAGCAGCCGAGGCAAACCACTAGATTCGCCCCTTTCCCCCACCTTCCTTGAAGGGGGGGAAAGGGGCGAAAATGCCACGTTTGCCTCAGCGGCCCCGTTCCCTCTGTCTTGGCTCCCTTCCGAAAGGGGCCAAAGCGGGGGAAGCAGGGCCACCAAGGCAAACCGCTAGATTCGCCCCTTTCCCCCACCTACCTTTAAGGTGGGGGAAAGGGGTGAAAATGCCACGTTTGCCTCAGCGGCCCCGTTCCCTCCGTCTTGGCTCCCTTCCGAAAGGGGCCAAAGCGGGGGAAGCAGGGCCGCCAAGGCAAACCGCTAGATTCGCCCCTTTCCCCCACCTACCTTTAAGGTGGGGGAAAGGGGTGAAAATGCCACGTTTGCCTCAGCGGCCCCGTTCCCTCCGTCTTGGCTCCCTTCCGAAAGGGGCCAAAGCGGGGGAAGCGGGGCCACTGAGGCAAACTGCTAGATTGCCAGTATTGCTTCTCTCCAATTATGTAGTTTAAGCTATTTTTCTGCCCAAAGATACTTGGAGATGTTAACAAATAAAATAAAAACCGAGCCTTAAAAACTGAGATTGACACTTGACCCACAAAATTACCTCAGCTGAAATGCAGAATTCATACACAGTAGTCACATTTGTGAATGGTGTATGGATGTGTTTCAAGAAAGCAGGTTTCTTTTCAGGGTTTAGAGACAATGAGCAGGACCTTGCTTCCAGATTTTGTAGGAAAACATGGGCATTTAAATGTATGTGCACCATTTTCAGTAGATTTTTTAAAAAGAAGCTGCTACAACTGAGAAATTGGTGGGTGGATCTCTTCCTTCCATGGGTCTCAGGAGATCCAGCAACCATCTGACAGGCAACTATTTTGATTCTCAGCAGGTCAGGATAGATCAGCAGTAATCTGTTCTTCATAGGCATTGCCTTAACTATGTCTCTAAGAAACCATATGTGTGGTTACTACTACCCATCTGCCCATGACCTTATGATTCCAGGAGGTCATCGCAGCAACTTCGCAGGTTTCGCACCAACCTCAACTGAACCTGAATGCTGTCTGTACATTGTGTAGGATCCAATGCTGGCTTGGCCTTAAACACCCTTATTTTTTTCTGAACTGGATATGTTACTCATGTTGATGAGAGTGCACCTGTCTGTCTAAAACATGAGCACACGCTATTTCAAATGATGACAAACAATATTCTGTACATAAAATCCAAGGAAGTACATAACCTGTTCAAAAGCAGAGTAGTTTACCAAATTTAATAGTACCAAAAGAACTTTTAGTTTAGAAACATAAATCTTTCCAGTTTGTGGAAAATCTAATGGCTATCTGACTGTACTCATATATATTTAAGTTGACATAGGAAACACACATTTCCTCCTTTGGAACTATAATTGTTTTGTGATTTATTTTTTCAATTTTCCCAAATTAAAATTTCTTTATAAACACATAAATACTTTATTTTTTTCAAATGAAAAATACAGTATGTCCATGACATGTGTATTGGTCACATCCCTTGTCTGAGAACAAAGAAATGTAGGTTGTCAGTAGACCTGTAAATGCTGAATATTTTCCTGCCTTTCTTCAAGAGGTAAATAAACTCTTGCATAAATGTGAATCTAACAATCTGCATTATATATAAGGAAGTATAAGCCAGCCAGTCGCAGGCCAGTCAGCCAGTCAGCCAGCCAGCCAAATTGGGGGGTGGTCTTATATGGCGAATATATGCCAAACCCTAGATTTTTAGTTGAAAATTGGGGGGTCGTCTTATATGCCCAATCGTCTTATACGCCGGAATATACGGTACTTAGAACTGAGGAGTTCCCAGGGAAGACAACAGTCTCCAATAGGACTGGGTCCTGCAAGCTTTCTTTCTAGAAATTGCCATAAGCATTTGGTCCTATTCTAAAAACTGAACCACATTGGCTCTTTCTCATAGTTTTTTTTAATTATTTAAAATTAAAGTATTTCTTTCTGTTTTAGTGCATCGTAATTCATTACAGCTTGTGTCCACTACCTCTACTGCAGGGAGAGAATGAGAAACAACAGAGTGTCTCCAACCTATCAGCCATTTGCAAGATAACTCAAGAGCTCACAAAGAGCTGGAGAGACAGGACTTCTGTCACGTAGTCAGTGGGCAAGATTTGTTTATTCCCGGATTTGGGCCCAGGAATTTTCCACTCCTATGAGAATGCAGATTCCTACAGACCAGAGTATGGGTAGTATACCAGCAAAGCACAGTTCAGTTGCAGTGAAATGTAGATTATTAAGTGTGGAGGGGCAATACAGTATATAATTATACAAATTTAAAATATGAATGTATTATTATAAAAATTATTTTTTAAATATAAAGGTTAGAATGGTAAAATAATTATAAAAAGCCTGGCTGAAGTAAATTGTATAGCCTTAAAGGTGCCACAAGACTACTTTTTCTTTTTTAAAAAGTACTTTAAAAAAAAAAAAGGTGCAGAGTGTGGCTAAATGCACCCAATAATTAGAAGTGAATCATAGAATCATAGAATTGCAGAGTTGGAAGAGACCACGAGGGCCATCCAGTCCAACCCCCTGCCATGCAGGAAATCACAATCAAAGCATCCCCGATAGATGGCCATCCAGCCTCTGTTTAAAGACCTCCAAGGAAGGAGACCCCACCACGCTCCGAGGGAGTGTGTTCCACTGCCGAACAGCTCTTACTGTCAAAAAGTTCCTCCTAATGTTGAGGTGGAATCTCTATTCCTGGAGCTTGCATCCATTGCTCCGTGTTCCAGTCTCTGGAGCAGCAGAAAACAAGCCTGCTCCATCCTCAGCGTGACACCCCTTCAAATACTTAAACAGGGCTATCATATCGCCTCTTAACCGTCTTTTTTCCAGGCTAAACATACCCAGCTCCCTAAGTCTCTCCTCATAAGGCGTGGTTTCCAGACCTTTCACCATTTTAGTCGCCCTCCTCTGGACACGCTCCAATTTGTCAATATCCTTTTTGAATTGTGGTGCCCAGAACTGGACACAGTATTCCAGGTGAGGTCTGACCAAGGCAGAATAGAGTTATCCAATGAAATTTCATGGCAGTGCAAACAGGAGAACTGGTGAAATGAAGTCCTTTTTTGCACAAAATACATCCTGCATGGGATCTATCAAATCAGAATGTGGCAGTGTCGTACAAAATGGCTCTGACACATTTACAAATGACAGATGTATCAGTGGTTGGTAGACATGATATTCAGATGCAGTATATAGGGGGCTGGGGACCAAAGATGGGATTGCTCTTGTCACTATATCTTGTCTATGAACATTTCAGACATCCTACAACCAAATGCACACATTCCAGTGTGAACTGGTACAATCCAGAAATGTCTTTGGAGATTATCAGACTCATCAAAAGTGTTGTTATAACAACACCAGGAGATTGCAAAAGGGCTTCCTTACCAGACGACAACGTCCCCCATCGTTATGCACTCGTTCTGCTCCAGTTTCTCAGGTGCTCTTTTTTATTGATGGGGAGAAGCTATCAATAGACCTTCCCTTCCATTTCTGTTCTGGATTTGGCTGTGTGCCCTGTTTTGCTGGCAAGATTCCAGCGTCAGTGGGCGATCCCTGTCAGAACACTTCCAGGTGAGATCAGGACATCCAGGTAAGCTATCCTCTTTTTTGTACCCTCCCCGGGTTACTTGTACATTTCTTAGTGTGTGTATGTGCTCTTTAAAATGTTTTGCTGTGTATTTGGCTTGGATTCTAGTCAGTGAGTACTGGTATACACAGGTGCAAAGGTCCCCTAAGTTACCCGGCTTCTCACAGCCATACCTTTGAGCTAATCAAAATTCCCCAACTTAATATCATAATTTTAGTGTTACTAGTGGATCCCCACACAGACCCCATGCAATTCGGGTAGCAGCATATGCTGTTGGGAGGCAACATTACCAGCTTCCAGGCTGTTCTTCCTGAGCTCCCTGGCTATTTCCAGTGAAGTGTATCCAGTCAACTCTCCTGGAATACAGCACTAGAGTAGCTCTGTTGTAGAAAATTCTAAGTGCCTCACCAAACTACAGATCCCAGATTTTCGTGGGATGGAGCCATAGTGGTATTCATACTACTATAACTATGTAGTACAGATACACTCTTGGTTTCAAGATGGAATCATGTATGTCACACAACCTATCCTCTACCAATTAAACTAGTCTTCTGCTTCAGACGTAATGGAAGACACTATGGATATTTTCACATGGGCTATATATCCTGTGGCAGGAACAGAACAGGGCCGGGAAAGGTTTTCCCTTTCAGACGACGTTGACCCCATTCTGTCCTGCATCCATCCTGTTCCCGTGACTGTTCCGGAACAATGTAATCACGATTTTTCATCGTGAATAGACCTCCAATCACTATCACACAATCATGGGTGTGCCAACAGGAGCCCTGTTCCGGTTCCACAATGACAGCCGTGGAGGGGAGGCCCGTTCCAAGCACTTCCTGGTACGATCTGGACATCCAGGTAAGTGACATCCTTTATTTTACTCTCCCTGTTTTGATTGTGTGATTTAAAGTGTGTTTTTGTGCTTGGTGAACTGATTTTATGTTTGGGCGAGTTTTATTTTTTAAATTTACTGCCCGGCTGCTATCACGTGATAACGTGATAATGTTTCAGATGGCTGGTCATAAAAGCAGCCTTACAGCGGCTGCATTTATGGCTAGCCAGCAAGGGGAGGGGGAGCCCATGCCTGCCACGGAATTAAGGTAAGTGTGTGAAAGATTTACGTTATTCCGTGGCAGGAATGGGAGAGGAGGTGGTGGGGCAATAAAAGGGCACTTTGGCCCCATGTGAAAATCTCCTATGTTTTTTCTGCATGTGTATTAAATGAGGAGGAGGAGGCAGCACAGTGCCCATCTCTAGTCTTGAAGTAATATTCAAGTTCCAGTCCAGTTGGTTTCTGTTTATGGAATGAGAGTGTGAGTGCCATCTTGGCTCTTCCTCAGACAGCCAAATATATTGGGTCAGCCTTGGCATTCCCTAGCATTTTCTGTTACTTAAAGATGATGGTCTAACTTTAGATTCTTTCAAGTGGGTTAATCAGTTACAATGAGGGTGTTAAGACTGGGTGACCTTCCTTTGTTAAGAAAAATATTTGCTAATAGTCCAAGATGACTAGTTGAAGCTTCTCCCATGACAGATAATAGTTGGAGATCTCTTGGATGCATTTAAATGAGATAGCCATCAGAGCTTGGGGTTATTTTCCTCCCCCAGCTAATGGAAGAGGATGATTTGTGAGGAAATGACTACTTGCTGATTGACAGTAGTGGAGAGAGACAGAAAAAGCTGAAGCCTTCTTGGGGTGAAGGCACTCTCTTTTGCAATCTGAGGTGTGGTGGCAGACCTTCTACCTTGAAAGACTTCACACTGTTTGGCTCCAATTGTGCTCCAAACAAAGCAAATATTACAAAATTGTTGTAGGCGGGTTGTGGTGCTCCCTCTAGAATTTCTTACCGCTCAAAGTGGGCACAACACTTAATTGCATTAGGATCAGTGTTTTTAGATAATGAGCACCAAGGTCCAGAAAGATGGCTCAACAATTCCCGCCATTTTAGACCCTTCTTTTCACAGGTCCCTTATGAGGAAGGAAGTCTCAGGGTTGCAGGAGTGAAGCTCAAATGTAGCAACAGATTGTTCTCAGGACCAAAGGCAGCACTGAGCAGAGCAGCAGGAAGACAATGAATTCTTCATCAAGTAAGTGATGGGAGATGGAGAAATTCAGAGCTTGGCGCGAATACTTTTTTTGGTACTATAACTCCCATGGGCTTATACCTATGCTGGCTGGGAGAGTCTTAGAGCTGTAGTCCAAAAAAGTAACTTTTCCAAGCATTTGTTTGTAACCAACATCTTATTTCAGCCTTGTTTCCATTTAGCTCACCTACTTCCACTCATTTACTTCTCATGGGGAAAAAAAACCTTTGCTTTTTCTTGCTTGAACTAGTGAATGAATTGACAGGCTCCCGAGAGGTTTCCTTCAACTTCCATGGAAAAGAGTAATGTGAGAACTGGCCTTTCAGCCTTGCTCGGGCAGCATGAAAGTGGTTTCTATTTCCACTTGACATTTCAAGGGTTGAGATTCACACAAAACTGTGCAAATGTAATTATGTCTCCAATTCCTGAGTGTGAAGCAAAGTTCTCCAGCTCTTGACCAGGGTGTCTTGAACTGTTTGTGTGAGCTAATGGCCTTTGTACCTTGTTCATGTGTCTATCATATCAAAAAGCCAATAGAGGAGAAGATGAGTACTTATCATTTTCACTGCTATCTCTATGACCTTGCTGTAATCTCAGATTGGGCTCTATGCCTATCCATGACTCTGTGTTAGAACTATTGCAGTGAGTTGAACTGATCTCCAAATGGAATCAAGCCATGAGCTGAGATCATTTGCAGCTTCTTGAAGCCAGCTTAGGGGAAAGATCTTGATGAAGAGGTTGGCAAAGCATTTTTTTTTCAGCAGAAACAGTTATTACTCCATCCTATGTGTGTAACAAAAATGTTCAGCAGAGCTTTGGGCTGAATCCACACTACACAATCTAGTTTGAAACTGGATTATTTGTCATGCCTCCTTCCTATGGAATCCTGGGTTTTGTAGTTTGATGAGGCACCAGACTCTTTGGCAGAGAAGGCTAAAGACCTTGTCAAACTATAAATCCCAGGATTCAATAGGAAGGTGCCATGGCAAATAATCCATTTTCAAACTGGATTATTAGTGTAGTGTAAATTCAGCCCTGGATATCTCCAAGGCTCCAATATCAGAACATTCCACAATCACAGGTAAATTTGCTATGCCAATCCTATTACTCCTAAAGGTCACATTCCAGGTGAAGGTGTGTGACAAGCCCTCTCAAAAGGCTGAAGGGGCAAAGTAACTGTAATAGCTTCAGGACTGGACAAGACCATATATATATATATCTCCAATTTGGAGGATGAAACTTGGGTCAGGACTGTACCACATGGGCTGTGGGATTTAAGTGGTCCTCCCCCTCCATGGTCCTAATAAAAATCTCTTACCCCTTTCCAGCTGCTTCTATTTACTTATAAAATTACTTGAGTGTTCAGCCTAAACAAAGAGGCTGGATTCAGACCCTGTTATTGGGACCATTTGTCTAATGGTACTCTCAGCTGTCTTCAGATCAAGAGCCATTTCTTACAAATCTCTCAATTGCAGAAATGGGAGCCACCCACTTTAACCTGAGTTTTCCTGTACGGAGAAGCAACAAGTAAGCTGTTCTGACATTGCAGACCTCCCAGTGCACAGATACCTAGGAAACAGGAAGTACAATGAATTCATCTCCTGGGATGTGCTGGATTACAATTCCCACCCTCCTCAGCCAGCACAGCTAACCAATAATTGTGAAGGGCACCTTTGAAGTGTGGCCTGGAGACTTGGGATGACTCCCAAGTTCCAATGTGAAATGCCAGGAATCTCAGACCAGGGACACTAAGCAACCAGGTTTGCTCTGTGTATACACACTGGTGCACCTGCTCCTCCTCTGGAACCCCTTTGCTCTTCAAACCATCTTGCATGGTCCACAATACCACCCTGAATACACCCAGTCTCACTGGATATAGGAAACTAAGCAGGGTCATCCCTGGTTGGTACCTGGATGGGAAACTACCAGGGAATATCAGTGATATCCAGGCAGAGATAGGAAACAATCCTGCTTGAAAGCCTGGAGAGTAGCTGCTGCCATACGGTGTTGATTATACTGGACCAGATGAACCAACGGTCTGACTCAGGGGCCAAGGTCCTATATTACTGGATGTTGTAATTCCCCACCTCCCAGCAACTGTCAAGCCATGGGAAGGGCTGCTATGTACTGCTTACTAGTGGGGAGGGAGGGAGTGAAAGGGGCAATTCATATCATGAAGTACCATACCCTCTAACATTTCTCACATGAAAATCAGGACCAATGTGGCCATGCAACATCAGAGTGTGGTCAATATGGCAAATGCTATTAATGTGGAAGAACACACAAGCTTTGGGAGGCTGTAGCAGTATGTTTTTGACAGAATCTACAAGGAAGGGCACATTTCTACCCCTTTCTGACCTCCCTTCCACTTCACAACAACTGAAGTAAGCAGGGCCAGTTTTAGGCACTGGCGGCATCATCATCCGCAGGGGACCCCATCATTGTGGGGGCCCCCATAGTAACCCTCCTCCTGCAGAAACATGATTAGTAATAATCTGATTATCCTGTACTGTGAATAATTTAGACTGAGTTAGGTTACATTGATCTGAGATAAACATATGGGGGCCCCAAAATAAAGCATTGCAGGGGGGCCCAAAATTCCTTAAACTGGTCCTGGAAGTAAGCCAGGGAGAAAGGAGGAGAGGAGATAGAAGCTGGAACATTTTAAAAGCAGCCAAAATAGTTGGATGATAGAAAATTAATTAGGACTGTCCTTGCAAAACTGGGACATTTGGAGGGTATGAAATAGCAACTGGACTCAGCTGGAAGGGAAGAAACAAGGGTGTGTTCACAGTTAAAGCCCCCCTTTTATTTCTTCCCCCAGGAACCCAGAACAGCCATTATTTTCATAGTGTGACTTGCTTTCCTCTACTTCCTACTGGCAAGAAGCAGCAGCAACCACTCCCTGGGCTTAACAACTCTGGCAGGGGGAGAGTGTGTGTAGCTATGGAGCACAACGGCAAGACAATAGACCCTTGCACCCTTTCCAAAAAGGGACATATGTACACACATGGCACTAAGGGTTTACCGCACTCTGAAGAAAAGCAGCAAAGCAGCAGGAATGTTCCATCTTCTGTGCTGCCTTACTGCATGGTGTCGGCATTCTTCCATCATTCTTTCATTCTGGTCCCATGAGGTAAAACGGCTTCTTTTTGCTAACAGGTTTTTCCGGTTAGCAAAAAGACATGGTTTTCCTTTGGTCTCCCACAGGACCAGAACAAAAGAATGCCGACATCATGTTGTAAGGCAGCAGGAAAGACAGAACATTCCTGCTGCTTTGCCGCTTTTCTTCAGAATGTGGTAAGCCTCTAAAGGGTGTGGCAACTTGTATTTCTTTTCATTTACACATATGCCAAACTTGCACACAAACTGAGTCAACTATAGTTTATGGCCTTAGATTATGAGGAGTCTTTAAATACAAATTAAAAACAAACTTTAAAAAAAACAGTAATAGTATGGAGCTTCTTAAGCGTGACATCACTTAAGTCCTCAGTATGTCTTCATTTGGCCTTGATGCATACATTCTTTTCCATAGTGTTAGGAATGCTAAATGGGAACAGCCAGAGGAAATGGTGGCAGGAAGAGACATTATCAACTGCTAGGAGACAACAACTAGGAGAAACTAAGACGGGTTTGGAATGTGTCTTGTCATTTGTTGTTGTTGTTGTTGTTGTTGTTATGTGCCTTCAAGTCATTTCTGGCTTATGGCAACCCTAAGGCGAACATATCACAGGGTTTTCTTGGCCAGATTTGTTCAGAGGAGGTTTGCCATTTACTTCCTCTGAAACTGAGAGAGTGTGACTTGCCCAAGGTCACCCAGTGGGTTTTCATGTCTGAGTGGGGATTCAAACCTGTTCTCCAGAGTCAGACCAATGCTCAAACCACTACACCACACTGGCTCTCTGTGTCTTGTCAATAGTCTCCATGTCTCAAAAGACAGAACACAGTTACAATTTACCCACAATATGACAATTTAGCCACAATTTACCCACAGTGTACCATCATATTGTGGATAAATTGCAACTGTGTTCTGTCTTTTGAGACCTGGACACTTGACCATGGAGATAATTAGTGCAGCCTCATTTTTCTTGAGTATTTACACTCATAGTTAATCCATCCCTGAGACTGTTTGAGTAAGAGGCGAGGGCAAAGAATGAAATGAGTAGCAACTGACCTTCACATTATGCAGCCTTGTCTGCAGCAGTTTTCAGTGCTCTTAATATAGTGTCTGTACATGGTGGCTGCCTCATTTGGACTGACAAGAGCAACTGCTGTGGATACGGAATTTAAGTCACCTACAACAGCTCAGTCCTGCATCCACAAGCAGCTGCTGGCCTTTCCTGCTGCAAAGAGCATGATGCTGGGCAGACAGTGAGTGGTAAGTCTTTATTTAATGCACACTTCCTCCATCAACTGCTGTAAAGCTCAAGAAATACAGATGACACAGCAAGGAAGCAGAGAAAGAAAGAAAGAAAGAAAGAAAGAAAGAAAGAAAGAAAGAAAGAAAGAAAAGAAAGAAAGAAAGAAAGAAAGAAAGAAAGAAAGAAAGAAAGAAAGAAAGAAAGAATAGAACCAAAACTTTTAAGCAATGAATCAGAAGACAGTAATACAAAATAGTCTACATGACAACAACATTTGGGCTGGGTGTTATCTTCCAGTTGTTCTTGCAATCCCCATCAACTCTTGCCAGCATAGCCAATGCTGAGGAATGGTGGGATTTGCAGTTCTGTGATCTCTGGACAGGCACGAGTTGCTCACTTGTACTGCTCTAACTTAAATCGGTAATCATGTGGGCAAGCTTTTGATTTACAGAATAATATTAGGTTGAACAGTTAAAGCATTCTGGAAGATAAGAGCTCTCCCTCTCCAGCTCTTTCCTATGCTGTCTTGGTCATGGAGAGACAGGAGACAATGTGCTAAATTCAACTTTAGCCCAGCCAAGAGTAGAAATAAAGGGACTAGTCAGTCATGACCAACTTAAGGCCCCTCAGTTCCAGGTAGAGTTGATATTGGATTTAAATCATGAATGGGAATTATGTGGCCTTTCAAATATTACTGGACCGCAACTCCTGACGTTCTTAGCTAACATAGGTGATGATGAGTAATGCTGGGAGTTGCAGTTCAGCCATATCTGGAGTGTCATGTGGTTCCCACCTCTAATTTAGACCAATATTTGGGCAAAGTCTGTTGAACGTTTACAAGCCAAGCTAAATTTGGAACCAATATTCCCTGTCCTCAGAGCTGCTGTGACCTTCATGATACTTTGTTTCTTGCTAAATGTATGATGAAATGAGCACTCACAAACACACCAGAGCTTGGAAAAATTGTTTTGGACTACAGCTCCCACACATACTCCAATGGTCCCAATTTGGCAGGGACAATCCTGATTTATCCTCTGTTGTCTCCCTTTTTGAGCTGCTTTTAAAATGTCCCAGTTTTTCCCTCTTCCTCCCATTTCCGCCCTTTGTCTTCAGTTAACTTCAATACTGCAAACTGAGTTCAAAGTGCAAAAATAGTTTGCATTCTCTACAGCATCTTTCCCTTCCCTGTAGACTGAGGCAAAAGTGACCTGCTGCAGGCTTTCCAAGCTTGTCTGTTCTGTGTCATTAATAACTTGTTGCCATCTTGACCACACTCTGATGTTGCTTGGCCACAAATGCTGGTTTTCATCTGTGGAATATTGGAGAGTCCACTCCCATCATACTCCAGCCAGCATGGTCACTTGCGTTCTAGACCAAAAATAACTTTCTGAAGTCTGAATCATCCCCATGGCTCAAATCTAACTTTGACCTTGAGCTCACCAGACAGCTTTAGACAAGCCCAACTCCCTCTGCAATACAGGATACAGATTGAGTATTCCTTATTTAAAATGCTTGGGACCAGAAGTGTTTTGGATTTGGGGGTGGGTTTTTGTTTTGTTTTATTCTGGAATATTTTCATATACATAACAAGCTATTTTGGAGATGGGACCCATATATAAACATGAAACTCATTTATGTTTCTTATACACCTTATACGCATAGACTGAAGGTAATTTTATACACAATATTTTTAATAATTTGGTGCATGAAACAAAGTTTGTGTACGCTGAACCATCAGAAAGCAAAACTGCCACTATCTCAACCACTCATGTGGACAAGTTTTGGAATATTTCAGATTTTGGGATAGGGGATACTCAACCTGTAATAGTGCCCTACCTTTAGTAGACTCTCAGAAGGATTGCTGAGATCATATATGTGAACTGCAGGCTGGTCCTAGACCAGAGGTGAGAATATGTGGTTCTCCAGGCATTGGACTGAAATTCCCATCATCCAGTACTACTGGTTATGCTGGCTAAGGTAGCTGGGAGTTTTGCAGTATAACATCTGATCATACATTCCTCACCTTTGCCTTAGATTCAATGATGTTCCTTCCAAGCAAAGAGAATTTTAACTTGCCTCTCCGTTTCTTGAACTTCATATTTGTTATTGTATTTTTGTACAGCTTTGGTACTTGCTGACTTTTTTTTTTTTTTTGGATTTTTGATATTTGGCTATTATGGGTGGGGTATACTATTGATAATGCTGGCATTACATTAATACATTTGTTGAATGGGTACTGGTGTAGTGAATTTTCTCAGGAAGGATAATTCTAAACAAGAATGCTAGCGTAACACGGACTGTGCAATTGCCAATTCCATAAACAAAAATGAATAGTTTCTGTTAGTTCTTTAACCTGTTGAAAAGAGCTGGCAGTTGTTCTGATGTAATAACAAAATATGGAAAATACTTTAATAAATACCTGGTATTTTTATAGATTTCCTATTAGATCGTTTTCCTATTAGATTTCTGTTTGCATCCAGGTAACACCTGGATCTGACACAAGAGTACAGTAGCACCCCCACATCCATTGATTCGCTATCTGCTGATTCAATCATCTGCGGATGGCGACAGCAGCAGGGTGGACAGGGGAGGGAGGGGAGAAGGAGAGATCTGGCCTCCCTTCTCCCTTCACCCCCGGGATCACCCATGGGATCGCTCCCATGGCAGGAATGGCGATGCGGGGGCATTCCCTATTATCCACAGATTTCATTATCTGCAGGGGGCCCTGCAACCAATCCCCTGTGGATACAGGGGTCCTACTGTACTAACAGCCCAGCAATGTATTTCCATTGGAACTACTGTAATTGTTACTTCTTTAACTATCACATCAGTTTCCTTCTGTGAAATGAGTGCTGGCGGAGTGCTGAGTTCAAAAGAATAGTGCTCAGGCCATCCTTTGACTTGTACAGAGAGAGGGTCTTGAGCAAGTACTTTTCCTTTTAGCCTCCCTAGTTCGCTTTCCTCCACATTATTTTCCCTCACTGAAGCCCACTCCACACTAAGCTACTACTTGTGTCATGGGCTAGACATACAGAAAATGGTAGTATGTCTATTGCCTTCAGCAGTTAGATCCCCTTTCCTTTGAGCTATTGTCTGAGAAGACTCCTCAGAAGGCTTGTAGAACCATCCCATGATGTTTCGCTGTCACTAAAATATTGTTGTCATAATGACCCTGAGGGATATTGTAGTGCCATACAGCTATCAGGCTGCATTGCTTTATTCTTACCTCATAATCCTATAAGATGTTACATGGGCAGCTATGAATTTTTCTCTCCCCCCCTCGTGTGTGCGTGCGTGCACACGCGTGCGCATACCTTCAAGTCATCTATCAACTTACAGCAACCCCATGAATTTCATAGGGATTTCTTAGGCAAGGAATAATCAGAGGTAGTTATGCTAGTTCCTTCCTCTGAAATACAGCCTGCGGCACCTGGTATTCACTGATGATCTCCCACCCAAGTACGTACCAGGGCTGCTTAGCTTCCAAGATCAGACAAGATCTGGTGCTTTCAGAATGACTTTTCTCCTCCATTTCTTTTTTGGCAGGTGAATCTCACTCATTTAAAACAGGCCACACTCCAAGCCGAGCTGGCCTTATAGTTAAAGAAAAGATAGCTATTGCTTTGGCCAATAGATTCTGAAGAAGGTTCCATTTCCCTGCCCCCAGTGCCTGTTGTATTAAAGAAAGGGGGGTTGGAAGAACTCCTATGCTATTTTAATTCCACTGCTCCAACTTCAAATACAGTAATATTAAACTAGCTCTGGAGGATGCTTGGTGGGAAGAACATTTATAATTAGACTGGTCTTGACGGCCTGGAACATAATTTTTAATTTTCCTTGATTTCCATCAGATTCATCTCTAAATAAGAAGCAGAACATAGACATTGAGGAAATAGGTTTATAAAGTCAAAATACACAGCTCACCATTGAATGTAATACATATTTAAGTGTGAAGCAGCTCTTGGAGATTAAGGAAATGGGCACTTCTCCACCAAGTTCATTAGTAGGGTCAGCACAGAAGACCTTGGAGATTAACAATGCAATCTTATACACGTCTGCTCGGGAGTCCAGCTGAGTTCATCTGGAGCTAAGTGGTTATAGGACTGCTGCCTAATGTAATTTACTAGGGAGAAAGGTCCATTGAAATCAACAGGGCTTCTCCATGGATATTTCTAAGACTGCTTATATATGAGTTCTTCTGTATCTTCAGAATGGAGTTGCTGTTGTTGCCACACACAAAAATATGGCAGCAAGTTAGGGCTGCAAATTTTAAATGGTTGTTCAGCTTTGCTAATTAGTTGAAACTCTTCTGAGCAGTTAAAAAGAGGCAATTAATTAGCCCCATTCCTTAAAATATTTTAAAGCTTTATTTTTAACACAGCTGACTGCCAAATAAGAGAATTATCTGGCTTTAAATTTTAAAAGCATGGCATATACCAGTGGTTCTTAACCTGTCATCTGTGGACCCCCAGGGCAGCAATGTCCTCACAGGGGGTCCACAAAGGCTTAAAGGTTGCTTGGCCCACCTCTCCCACACCCACAGTGGAGTAGCCACATGATAGGAACCAAGGGAAAGGCTTACTGGCTGGCTTGGCCTGTTCATTGCCATTCAATCCACTCTTGGCACAAAACTGCAGGAAGAAGTAGAAGAAAGGTCTTCTCTCCCCCTCCAGTGCCTCTGAGAGAAAGTTTAATGGATGGTGCAACTGTATTATTATCATTATTATCAAGTATTATTATTATGGTTTTAAATCTTGAGTTAAATATTGGGGCTCTGCAGCAACAAAAAGATATTTAAAGGGGGTCCCTGGTAAAGGAAAGGTTAAGAGCCACTGGCATATACAGCTCACAAAACTTCCCAACCCACATGGCCAAGTCCAAAGAGTATGTTTTCCTCAGAATTATTGCTTTTGTTTGTATACAGGTTTATGCAGTTTAATTCATTAACCAGTCAAGATATCTTTAATCAGTTGACAGCTTTCATTATCATTGCTGAGTAATGCTTAATTTCTAGTAAACTAAATCAGAGAGGAGAGCTTTCAGCCTAGTCCTCAGATCTTTAACCACCACTCTGGGATGTGGTACAGAGTTGGTAGGCAACAAAATTAGTGCTTTAATATCCATGGTCTGGCCACCTTTACTAAGCACTGTGACATCATATGATATGATGACATCAGAACACATATGAATGCTAAGGCTGGCAAGAATTTGGAGACCACCTGCAGAATCAGGATCTTGCAGGTAAGTTTCATGAGGATCATTTCACATCATTCTCAGCATGCAAGAAACACACTGTTGACATCAATGTTGGAAGTATCCGTAGTTGTCGGTACCAGATCAAATGAAAAAGTATCTGTTCTTTCAAATAAGAACCACATCTGATGGGACCTGCAGACGGACACCCTCATATTGAGTCACCCCATTATTTTTCCAGCCACCTTGCCATTTCTTGCCCAATAGATTTATACTTGTCACTGGTCATTTTAGCAATGTAGTTAATTCTAATTAGGGATTCTACTCCATAGGCATTGCCAGATATGGATCTAGTAATGGCATCTGTTTCTTTAGCAACTCACTCATAGCATTTATTTTAATGCATTGCCAGAAAAAACTAGAATCTTGATTACTTGAACAGGCAAGAGAAAGTGAAGATTGACAACTACCCTATAGAGTTAGGAGAGAACCTATGTGTCTTGTTATCCAAGAGTTATTACAGTACAGTATCTAGAGTAGAAGCAAACGTTTCTACCTTCCGTCACCTTACAATGATCTCTTCTACTGTCTTATCCCAGATATTCCTAATCATTATGTGATTTTTCCATATTTTATGACACCAGGCTGTTAGCCGTGGTATAATAGTGTACATGATGTTGAATGAATAAATGCAGCCATCTCTATTATATTTAATCTTTATTCTAGTAAGCCAAAAGTTACAACAGTTTATGCTGAAGTTCACAGACAAGCTCAGTTGAAGACCCAAGTTAAACGTGATGATGGAAGACAATCTTCTGGGCCATATATATATATATATATATATATATATATATTGCTCTTGGGTGTGTTGCCATTTCTGATGTGCTGATTGGCAACCAATCAAAGCTCCCTGTTGGGCAGCCAATCAGCACACTGGGGACGGAAACATGTGGAAGTTTAAGTCCTTTCTAAACATGGCAGTGGCAGAAGGATTCTCTGTTGTTGCACACATGGTGGGTGTGCATGTGTGTCGCACGCCAGGGGGCAAGTGTGTGTAGCAGGCCGGTGTGTGTGTGTAGCATGGGGTGTGTGTGTGTAGAGTGGGGGGTTGTGTAGCATGTGCATGTGTATGTGTGTGTGTGTGGCGTGGGGGGTATAGCGTGGGTGTGCAGTGTGGGGTGTATATGTGGCATAGGGTGTGTGTATGTGTGATTGCATGGTGGAAGTGGAGGGGCTGGCTCTCATGTCCTGGTGCATATGGTATGTGTGTGTCTGGCGTGGTATGTGTGTCTGTATGTGCGGTTGCATGGTGGCGACCGAAGAGCTCTCAGTAGGAAACTAGCTGTACCAGGCTTAACATATGCTATTATAGTTTATTTGAAAGGTTATATATTAATGTGTCAAATGATCGTACTCTTGACATGTTTCTTAACTGGCCAAGTAGCAGAGTGGGAACAGAAACATACTGAACTGTTTTATATGTATAGATAACGGCATATGATACACCTGGTATAGCTAGTTACGGTACATATAAATCTGGATCCAGCAACTTTCCCCAGACCTGGAACCTTCCAGATGTTTTGGCCTCCCAACTCTCATTAACACCAGTCAACCTAGCTGATGGTTGGGGATTATAAGATGGGAGTCCAAAATGTTTTTAAAAGTGCCTAGTTAAAGAAAGCTGGATGGGTTTACAGGCGGCGGGGGGAGGGGGGTAGAATCATCTATCTTACACAGAGAGAGAGGGAGGGAGGGAGGGAGGGAGAGAGAGACTTGCCCTAAAGCCTTACATGTGAATGAAAGATGGTTTTAAAGAGACACACTTGCCCTGTTTCTTTAGATGGTGGCTGCCATGTGAGTGTGATGGTAAATCTGCCTGGGTTTTCCCCTGAACTTTAAAGGAGCTATCTAAGGTGATAAAGCTACCGTATTTTGGAGATAGGATAGCTCCATTAAAATTTAAACTGAAACCCAGAGTGGATTCATCACCCAACCGACATAGAAGCAACCAGACACTATCACGTGTAGCTTGAGTTCCATTTATTACAAATGTTTCACAAATGTACCACATTTTTATGTGATGAAATGCAAATATGTGATGAAATGCGAATATTCTTCTACAACATGCTGCCATCATCCCTCTCTAAGGAGCAGGTGGCTTCTGGCCTCACTAGCCCTGGAACCCAAACTCCTTGTATTTGCTGGCCATGTCATTCCGGAACAGTTCCAAGGCCTTCTTCATCGCTGCTTGGGACTCAGCCCCAAAGTCGGCAGAATGTTTCTCAGCAATGACACCAACAATTACTTCAGAAATGAACTGTATAATAGGAATTGGGGGTGAGGTTTGGGGAGACAGAGAGAAATAAGATACTTAAAGATCTAAACTTTGAACAAGAATACATGTCCACTGTCAAAGCAGGGAATGTGATCTTAGTACTCCAAGTGTCAGCCAGGCATGGCTGCTTAGCTAAGAGCCTGTCGCTTCTGGGCGGGCAGGGCTGGCCCAAGACACTTTAGTCCCTGAGGCAAAGAACAAGATGGTGGCTCTTCCTATTCCATGTACAAAAGCCAACTGGACTGACAGTTGTTGTTGTTTGACACAAGTGATGGGGCAGGCCCTCCTTTAGGCAGCAAATTCCCTCAGGAGACTCAAAGCAGGCCTTGTGGTAGCCAGCTCTTCCCTCCATTGCTTTGCAGCACTATTGCTAGGAATGCCCTAATATCATATTTGCTTTATTTTCCTTTATGATATAATTATAACAGTGCTAAATGGCTCTGGCCAGTTTCATTCCATACATGCACAGAGAGAGAGAGAGAGAGAGAGAGCTTTAAAGTAAAGGATTCTGTGTCTGTTTGGTTAAAGTTAAGCACATTTAGATCCAGTTTATTTCAGGGAGAGAGAAATACCATAAGCATTTGCAGAAAGGAAAGAGCAATAAAAATAATAATAGAGTGGGCCTTCCCTTTTAGGCAACAGAGGCTTTCTTTGTTTAGAAATGAAAACAAATTAAGGGGGTCATGCTAGAGATTTATACAATTCTGCTTCTCTATTAGCAAGTATATCTTGCAGTGCCTAAGTAATTTGTTCCTGTAACTTATTATAGTGCCTTATGGTTTTTGTTTTTTTAATTAATTGCTGTTGGCAAATCATTCTCTCTCTCTGGCTTTTCTTCGCAAACAAAGATTCAGGAAGGACTCATCCCGTGCTTTCTGCAAGCACGCTGATGAATAAAAAGGCCAATCCGAGATAAACAAGTCCGGTTGCAAAAAGCACAGCAGAGGGTCTCCTTGGGTGATGTTTCCAGGTTGTGATTCTTTCTACATTGTCGTTTCTCTTCAAGACTTGTTTGGCATGAGTTCTCAAATAAGGCTGCAGCATTGTGGATAGTGCATCTCCATGCCTCCCGATGTGAGGCCAGGGTGGACCATTGTTGGTGATCAATTTGGCCAAGCCTGCGATGTTGTTTCAGGGAGTCCTTGCATCGCTTTTTTGGAGCGCCCCTCTTAAGCTGACCCATAGCGAGTTACAGTGATTAGAAAGGAACTCACTGTTTTACTTGTGTTGGTACTTGTTATTTTCTGCCCTAGCAGCCACTGGCTTCCATGTCAGTGAGGCACTAAATCCATTCCAAGTTTTAGTCTAAACTTTAACGTGTCTATGCAAGCTATCTCCAAAATAGGTTCATCACCTTGGACAGTTTTTTAAAAGTATGAACTAAAATCCCATGTAGACTCACAGTTCCACTGATGTGGGAGCAACCGGCCACCACAGCTTTTCAATTGCTTTCTACTACTGAGGCAGGATGGGGAAACAGAAACTGTTAATCATTACACCCATTAAAATAACTTGGTTCCCAAAATAACCAAGCCCTACTACAGTAAGGTGTTACAGCTATCTGTGTTATTTGTAACTTGTTACCTCCAAGATCTGCAGTAGATTCAGGACAAACACAAGAAAATATGTCTTCATACAGTGCATATGGACTCATTTAGGAAATACACTGCCCAAAGCTGTAATGATGGCTAGTGGCTTGGATGGCTGGTGTTATCATTAGGCAGAGTGAGGGAAGCACCTCAGTTGGCAGATGCTTGAGAGCAGCAGTGGGAGATCACAACTATCCTCCTGAGCCCCCTGACCTTTCCCTTCTCTTAAAGAATGGAGTTGAATACCTGCAACCGCTAGTCTGTTGCCCCCCACTGTGGTGGACAATGTAACTCCCAATCCATCTGCTTTTGTGCATGGAATAAAAGAACGTGCTCTTTTATCCATTGCCTCACTCACCAAAATATCTTGATCTGGCCCCGACAGCTTAAAAGGAGGGCTTGATAAATTTGCAGAGGATGGGCCTAGCAACAGTTATGAGCTGGGGTAGCTTGACAGAACGTCCATGTTTAGAGTCAGCATGCCACCAAATACCAGCAACTGCTGGCAATCAACTGTGGGGTAGAACTATATTGCCTTTGCACCCAATCCTTGGGAAAGTTTCTGATGTTTTGGGAGATTTTCAGACACGGAAAAATCGTCCCTTGCCGCGCGAGCAGCCTCCCGAAACTGCTGCGCGGCAAGGGTCTTTTTCGGACCGCGCTGTGCCTGTTGCGAAGCCGTCCGTGTCACTTCCGTGAAGCTTGGGACGGCTCCGCGTCATATTTCAATCACGGGCAGCCTCCGTGCTTGAAATATGACGCGGAGCCGTCCCAAGCTTCACGGAAGTGACACGGACGGCTTCGCAACAGGCACAGCGCGGTCCGAAAAAGACCCTTGCCGCGCAGCAGTTTCGGGAGGCTGCTCGCGCGGCAAGGGACGATTTTTCCGTGTCTGAAAATCTCCTTGAACTACAACTTGCAGAATCCCTAGCTGTTAATACAGTAACCATGGCCAGCGTCCATGCTTGGTAGAAGTTGCTGGCTGTCCAGAAAAGTAACAAAGATAAAAGTGGCCATTTCCCTGGGCACAGTGGCAAGTCTCCACTGTTATCCCTGATAACTGGCCAAAGATAGTGGAGACACTCTCTCTCCCTTTTCATCAAATGAGAGGTGAGAGACTTTGTGGGAAGGAGACGTGACACCTCCACAACCCAGAGCCTACCCCCCTTTTTAAATGCTTCTTTCTCCAAATAATAAAACACAATCTTTTAAACTGTCCTCCTATGTCCATTTTAAACATTCAGCAACACACACACTGCAAAAAAATATGAATGCAAATAAAAACAAGGCTTGGAAAAGTTATTACAGTATTTTGGCCTACCATTCCCAAGATATGCCAGCCATTATGTCTCCTGGCTATCAGGGCAGAGGGATTCTAAGGCTGCATTTACATGGCAGGTTTTATTACGATAAATTGCGCTTTAGTGCTTTTCCGGATCAGTGGTGGGTAGTTTACGCGGTCTATGGAGGAAACAGCTGTATTTTGTTGCACTTTGGTTTTTCTCGCTTTGAGATTCACACAGCCAAATGTGGTGGGGGCGTGGCCAAGCATTGGAGAGGAGACAAAGGAATGCCATAGGAATGTCTGTCCTGGCCCCAACTCTGTGTGCTTAACAGCTTAGAGGCAAAGAATGTCATTTTCCCCCAGCTCCCTGCCCACAAATCAAACTCCAAATAGAAGGTTTTTTCTCCTTGCTTAACAGCTGATTGACAAAGGGCCAGTTACAAGACAGAATACACTGTTATATATGTTTGTTAGTTTTATGTAGTAATTGTATGTTTGTTTTTAATTTGAAAAAAAAATTTAAAAAAAAAACAAGACAGAATAAAGTGAGCGAAATTCCGGATTTCCCTCCTGTCGGAACAGGGGTGAATAGTTCTTAAGATTTATGGCTAATTTGGATGAGTTTTGGCAGACAAAGGTTGGGAGGATGGCCAGGAAGCTCTATCATTATCATTAAAGCCAGCAGAAGATGGAGAGGAGGGTACCTCTGTCTGCATAGAAATCAACAAAAAAGGAGGGAGATCATGGAGGAGATGAATAATTAAGTGGGAAGGAAAGCAGCCACACACACACACACACAAGCAGCTGGCTTGGATTCCTTTGCTATGCAGTGCTTTTCCCATGCTAAAAGCAAGCCGGTTGGCTGGATGTTTAAAGCAAGCAGTAGACACTAAGGATTTTTTATTTCCTGAGTCTCCCTCCTGGCTCCACATCTAGCCAGCCACCCCTTCATCATAAGAATCAATCACAGTGCAGCTCTGCTGCAACTGTATCGGGAAGATTGCTGGTAATTCACATGGACTTGCCATTCACACTAGCAATAATGCACTAAGTCGAGCTACTTTTCAAATAAACCGGCAAAAGTAGCGACATCCCTTGTCACGCTACATTTGGGTATTTTGACTTCCCCCCTTCTGAATGAGGTGATACTGTGGCTCGATCCGTGGGAACAATGAGCAATCTTAGCGATATGTTTAGGGGAATATTTGCCCGTGTAAACACAGCCTAAGAGTTGTATTCCAAAAAGTAATTTTCCCAGGCTGCAGACAAAATTTCATCATTTGCTGGTGGCCAGTCACTCAAGAACAATTGAGCGCATCTTTTCACGCGACACTACCATGCCTGTGTACACTCACCTCCAGGTACTTGACTGGAATTTTATGCTTGGTGGCATGACTCTGAGCCAGAGGTGCAAGTTCTGCCTCGTGATGCCCTTTCTGCTTCAGGATTTTGCCCAGGGCAGTAAGGACCGTAGTTCCATGTTTCTTGAGCTCTTCTGAGCTTTTCATCTCATCCAGTGACTTCAAGTTTTTGAATTTGTCAAATTTTTCTTGGGTCTCAGGATGTTGCTGAAACAACCTGCCAATTGAACGCAAGAGCCCAGTTAGGGAATAAGTGAGTGATGGTTGAATAAACGGCATGTCCTTCAAAGAAGCTACACTATAGCCCTAGATATTACCCATGTCGTTTATACCTCTCAATATTATAGTTATGGGGAAACTATCCAGAGTTTTGCAATGTTCCTTTTTTTTGGACTACAGCTTCCACAGTCCCCACCAGCATACTATGTGGGGGCTTTTGGGAGCTGCAGTGACATAAAGTAACTTTTCCAAGTTTTGGTATTATGACAGTATGAACTAACCTTTCATTGGAACAGCAAAAAATGTGGGGGCCTATCTTCAGCATTTGGACCCTGTTTGATTCATTATGGCAATTTATCAACACCTCAATGTCATTGGGGGGAAATGTCTAGCTTCTAGTAAAAATGTATTTAAAGTTGTTGTTTTTTTAAAAAAATTGTATGAGAGCAGCAGCACTTATCTGAAAAGCAATTTCAGTAGGATTATAGACTGGGTGATCAGAGAGATATTATTTTTGGAGGTAAGGTTGATTCAAGCTAAAGGGCCCAATCCAACAGAAATTAAGACATGTTTAAACCTGGCATTCTCTCTCTCTTCTTCCATACATTTAACCTTTCTCTGTAACTATAAAGACTCAGCAGCCCAGTGCAGTGAAGTGTAAGGCTAAAGGAAGACTAGCTGGACATACTACCTTCATCTCTCTATTGTTTCAGTAAATATCTGAAACAGATATTATCAACCTCTTATGAATCAGCATCTGATTAAAGGACAGGAAGCAGAGGTTAGGAACAATGGACAGAAGGGAGGGAAGATAGCAGTATGTTCCTAGCCAAGAATCTATATTGGAACTGATGTTGTTTACATCATTCCTCCATGCTGTGGGAAGAAAAATGAAGTGAGCTGCAGGTGAGCAGGAATAATGTTCCATATATATAAATATATACTTAAATGTTATATTAAATATTAATATAACAAATTAAATATTATACATAAATATAAAGGGCTGGAGGAATGGAGGCTTTTGATGTTGGTTTGCAGCAGCATGTCTACATTAAATAATACAATAAAGCTTGAGCTGGGAAAAAAATTAATTCTACTGCATATATGTGTGCCTGCCTACCACTAGCAAGGTAAACAGCAGCGGTCCTGAGAATCCCTTACTGAGAGTACATGAACAGCAAAACAGAGAGAAAGTGGAGAAGCAGATCTGATAAACCTTCCTCACCATCTACCCCAGCTTGTTAAGAACAAGAGATCTGTAATGAATACCAGTTACCGTAGGCTATGGTGTTATCTAGATGATGAAAAAACTCCTCATAGAATGTGAGGAGAATACTTTTTGTCCCAACAAGATCCCATGGTGATTCACCATTTTTGGAAGGAGGGGGCCAAAAACTGCAAAAACTATGCAGGAAAAGCGTTAGCAGATTTTCCCATTTAAAAAAAAAAATGCGAGGAAATGAACATTAGTGCTCCTTAGGACAACCAATTTGCTTTGCTGCACATTCTCAGAGAGGGTGGAACTGGAGATCAGATTGGTCAGACATGGCAGGGAGGGGGTCTTTCCAGCAAGGTAGAGCCCAGAAGAACCCTGTTGGATTTTCATGTTAGCAACTGTGCGCATTTTTGCTGCACTGAGGTGCCCAAATATTTTTTTTAACAGAAGGTCATATTTGCGCATCTTTGCTTTAATGTTAAAAAATACTGTGGAGCGGCAGCAACATATCACACACCCTTGGAGCATGGTGGGGTCTCTTTCCTTGGAGGTCTTTAAACAGAGGCTGGATGGCAATCTGTCAGGGATGCTTTGATCATGATTTCCTACATGGCAGTGGGTTGGACTGGATGGCCTTTGTGGTCTCTTCCAACTCTACAATTCTATGATTCTATGATTCTACGCTAATTTACAGCTGCCCTCTTGTTTGCGGGACTGTGAACGTCAAATGTAGGTAGCTTCTCAGCTTATCGTTTTTACCAAAAGACCATGGAGACAAAAGAACACTGCTGCAAATTTGCAATAATGCACAGAAATGAGCATTATATCCTCTCATCTAGACTAGCCCTATATTTCAGAGAAAGGAACAGCAAACCAACTCTGAGTGTTCCTCACCTAAGAAAACCCTATGAAATTCATGGGGTTGCTGTAAGCTGACAGGTGACGTAAAGCCGTGAACGCACACAAGTTTGGCCACCAAATAGAAAACATAAGAAAGGTGGAGGCTGGTGAAAGAAAAAAGGAAAGCATCCCTGGATGAACTTTGGGAGAAACTTTCAAGTAGTCTCCAGAAAGTTCACAATGATTTTATTTAGGTATACAAGGCTTACCAGACCTGGTTATTTCATTTCAGATTTCACATTAGTTTTGGATAAGAAGTTTGCTAAAACATGTTAAATTGCTGTTCTTTTTAATGTATAGAAGACCTATCCCTGTTCTGTCCATATTGTTTCTGCCTCTGGTACTAAATTTTCTGTTAAAGAAATAATGTCTAGGAACACATCTACTTTGTTAACTGAGTTACACCTGTACTTAAGTATATTATACTTACATCCTTATATAGCATACTTAAATATGTACCGTATATTCCGGCATATAAGACGACCTTTGAGCCCTGAAAAATATCATTCAAAATCAGGGGTCGTCTTATACGCCGGATACACTTTGCTTCACCCCGCCATCCGATCTCCTGCCTCTTCGCTCCCTTCGCAAACGGAGCGAAGAGGCAGGAGATTGGGCTGGGAGGGTGAGGCAAAGTGTTTCCCGGTACATTCCCCCCTCCCCTGCCTTCTCCCCCTTTGGGGAGGAACCGAAGACAGAGGAGGGGGGGAGAATGTTGCGGGTTGCCGCGGCCGCCCCCGCTTCCCCTGTCTTCATTCCCTTCCAAAGGGAATGAAGACGGAGGAATGGGGGGTGGACGAGGCCCAGTAAGGACCAGTCTAGTCCAAATTTCCAACCAGATGCTTCTGAGAAGTCCTGTATGCATGTGGCAATAGCAAAGAGGCAGGAGATTGGGAGGGGGTGGTGGTGAGGCAAAGTGTTTACCGGTTCATTCGCCCCCCTCCTCTGCTTTCTCCCTCTTTGGGGAGAAACTGAAGGTGGAAGACACCAGCAAATGTTGTGGCTGGCTGGCTGGCTGGCTGGCTGGCTGGCTGGGAGAGCCCTGCCAGCTGATCCTGTTCTCTTTCCCAACTCATGAGGAGATCCTTGTGAGTTGGGAAACAAAGAGGATCAGCTGGCAAGGCTCCCCCAGCCAGCCAGCCAGCCAAATTGGGGGGGGGTCTTATACGGCGAATATATGGCAAACTCTTTATTTTTACTTGAAAATTGGGGGGGTCATCTTATACGCCCACTCGTCTTATACATCGGAATATACCGTACTTCTGTATGCTTAAATATATAAAGAAAAAAATCCTGAATTCATATGCATACTAAGGACTTTTTTGGACGTCTCAAATACACCACAAGCAGCCTCGTTGTGTTGTGAGGCTGCTGCGCTACAGGGCACCGCTTTCGGATGACGCTCTCCCCTGCCGGTACTGTTGCGGTACCTCGGGGACATTTGAGTGTTATATTTCACCGGTTTTTAATCACGATCAACTTTCGTCCTTAAAAACCAGCGAAATATAACGCTCAAATGTCCCCGCGGTACCGCAACAGTACCGGCAGGGGAGAGCGTCATCCGAAAGCAATGCCCTGCAGCGCAGCAGCCTTGCAACGCGATGAGGCTGCTTGCGGTGTATTTGAGACATCCGAAAAAGTCCTAACTGTGAATTGGTGGTGAACTAGGAAGAAGATCATGGGATTTAGATAGATAGCCCAATACTGACTTTGGAAAAGCATAGCTGGGGGATTTTGGAGGTTGTAGTTCAAAAAAGTAACTTTTTCAAGTTTTGGTTAAATGAAAAAGAGCTAAACTAGACATAACAGTATGTCCCATGCACCATGTGACATAGAAACGGAGTTATTTGCAATGGGAAAAGAAGCATGATGAAGTGTGAAACCCATCCCTCGCCATACTTCACTTCATTGCACTGTGCTAGTTTAAGAAGTTGTATGGAGATTTTCAGACAGGCAAAAATAGTCCCTTGCCGCGCGAGCAGCCTCCCGAAACTGCTGCGCGGCAAGGGTCTTCTTCGGACGACGCTGTGCCTCTTGCGAAGCCGTCCGTGTCACTTCCGTGAAGCTTGGGACGGCTCCGCGCCATATTTCAATCACGGGCAGCCTCCGTGCTTGAAATATGGCGCGGAGCCGTCCCAAGCTTCACGGAAGTGACACGGACGGCTTCGCAAGAGGCACAGCGTCGTCCGAAGAAGACCCTTGCCGCGCAGCAGTTTCGGGAGGCTGCTCGCGCGGCAAGGGGCGATTTTTGCCTGTCTGAAAATCTCCTATGTCTCCCCAGCTCTAATATCCAAAGTCAACCTTCCCTAACTTGGTTCCTTCTGGATATATTAGACTACAAATACCATCATCCCACAGTTAAATGACTGTGAGATTATGGGAGAAGTAGTCTGACTTATATGGAGAACTCTAGGTTGGGAAAGGCTGCCAAAAGTTATCTGAGAAAAAATGCTTAATCCCAAAGAGAACAGCAAAGTCATAAGAAAATGGGTTTTGTCTCCTTTCATGACCTCTTCTGTCTAATGTAAAGAAAATAACTTGTTATTTCATATGTGAATATTTTAGACAGTTGGATAAAATACATATGACTACACAGGACTGCCTTGTCTTGTGTTATCTGGCCCCCTGTGTGGAGGAGGAGGATAAATGCAAACTCAGTGCTAGAGAATATTAGGGAAGGTATAGACCTTTATTCAGAGTTTGGAAACATGACTTTTTTCAGTTTCCACTTCCGATATCCCCTTAGCCAATATGGACAATGTGAAACAAATTTTAAGGGTTGTATGTGCTACCACTTTTGTTTCATTCAAACTGTAAATGAAATCATCATAATCAGCTCAGACAACAATAGGTAAATTTCTTAGAACCATTTACTGGAATCCACAAGTCAGTAAGGCAAAGTCATGCTGTAGTCAATTGGCCCCAAAATTCTGGATGAAAAGCCACATTTTAACTTGAGGTCAAAATGAGGCCAGTATTGGACCATGGCACCAATCAGGGCTCCAAGCAGTAGCAGCTACTGGCATTCATATTGGGGGGGGGGGTGAATGCCCTCTGGGTTATAGTCTGAACTTTAAAGGAACTATCCAAGATGCTTGTTGTGTGCCTTCAAGTCATTTCTGACCTATGGTGACACAAAATCTATTAGAAGATTTTCTTGGCAAAAATTCTCCAGAGGAGGTTTGTCATTGTGCTTCTCTGAGGCTGAGAGAGTGGGACTTACAGTTTCCTCAAGATGTGTTTTTGTTATTGTTAGCAAATATGCTCAGGGATGTTGTGAATACCAGTGTGATGAGCCAGTGCACTCTGCAGTGGTAAATGTGTTGGATATGGGGACAAGGTCACCAAGTAGGTGTCCATAGCTAAGTAAGGTTTTGAACCCTGGTTTCCCAGAGTCCTAGTCCAACTCTCAAACCACTGCACTACACGGGTTGTCAAGATGTTGATCCCTATACCCAAAATGGATTTAGCACCTTGAATAACTCCTTTAAAGATCAGAGTAAAACCCAGAGTAGATACACCTTCCCACTAATATGAAAGCCACCAGCCACCACTGTTTCCAAGGCAATTATCTTTATGCCCTCCTAATGAGTGTTCTAGATGTTTCTGGCTATGAGGAAAACAGGAAAGAGTAGGTAGACTCAGTGACTTTTGAATATTTTTGTCAATAGGAATACTGGCTGGAATTCACAATCACTGTAACCTAGAGAGCCACATTCATGACTGATTCATATTCATAATTCCTGCGATAGTGTAAGGACTACGTAGGGATTGCAAAAGTCCTCCAATATGGATTTACCAGTCAGCTGCTGCTGCAAGCAAAAGAGATCTGTTTTCCTGCTGATCAGTAGACTGATGTTTCCACCTCCTTCCATCAGAAATCTCCAGTGTGAGGAGGAACTGTGACAGGAATCCTGCTTCTGACTGTCTCACTAGAGATTGCTCATGGGAGGGGAATGGAAATAATCAGTCTGCTGCATCCCAATTGACAGGAGAAGAGACCCTTCATTGCTTGCAGTAGCTGCTGCCTGGTAAGTCTGGACTGGACTTTTATGAAATATGTAATTTGTACGTTTGTCTGTCTGCTGCATCCTGATCAAAAAGAGAACAGACCCCTGTCACTTGCAGTGGCTGCTGCCTGGTCAGTCCAGATTTGGGGGGTTGAGCTGGAAGATGCTTCTCACCTGCAAAACTAAGGTAGTTAAGCTAGAATCTTGTCCATTGCTCCTTTATTACTACTAATTCTCATCATCAGAACCAGGATCTCCTCTTTAAGCCTAAATCTGGCCACTGCATATAACTATGCTACAGTATAGTGTTGTGTATTTTCTTCTCTTTATTTATTAGTTAGATTTATATCCTGCCTTTTTTCCAATGTAAGTTCAATGTGGGTTGTATTGCTGTCTGGTTCCTTAGTTTATTCCAATAATAACACTAAGGTAGGTTAGGTTCAGTGGGGGTATTGACCAAGTCGCATCCAAGGTCACTCAATGAGTTTCATAGCTCAGTGGAGACATGAACCAAGATTTCTCGAGACTTTGTCCAACACTTTTACCACTACAGAGTGCACTGGCTCCTCACACTGATATTCACAACATCCTTGAACATATTTGCTAACAATAACAAAACCATATCTTGAGGAAACTGCATACAGGTATCTTTGTTGAATCCATAACTATGCCAGTTTTGGTATGCCTTCATTCAAGAACCTCCAATGGATGAACTTCTGGAGATAATATAGATCATATTACTTTGTACTGGCTTCTTATAACATATGTATAGAGGCTGGATTGCTATAACTCTAATCCTCTCTTTTATTCATTGTTAATTATTCACTGAGTAATGGCAATTACAAGAAGCAGTCAGTCAAAATGTGTTGTTACAGAGAATTTGAAACACTGTCTTACCTCAGTAACATATCCAATAAAGAGGCTAAAGCAGATCAAGACATAACATTCAGGTTATCCTCTTCTCTGCACTGATCAGGCCATATAATTTTCAGTTCTTAGCAACATGCCTAGCAGATTCTTAAAACACAACTATGCCAAGTTTTCAGGAATGCTACCTCTCAGATTTCTGTCTCAAGCTTCTGCTTACCTGATGATAACCTCCTGCCCATGAGCAGGGAGTTCTGGTTCCACTTTCCCCCAGATGTCTATGACCTTCTGCCATTCCTGATCACTGAGCCCCATAATGTCACTGCTCAGAAAATAATGGAAAGTGAGCCTTTTGCTGAAGAGATACAAGCAGCTCCTGTGTCCGTCCCTGAATGAAGTGCAAGCAGGGAGACCTGTGGGTTTAATAAGCTGACTTACAGAATGACACCTGTCACTTGACAACTCAAGTCTAGGTCACCCTGGGCAAATACAGAGACTCTATCTCTCTTTCTCTCTCTCCTCTGCTATTTTGAGTCAGGTGCTATTGTGGCAGGCCCAAATGAAATAATTGCTGCATCTGGTATTGGCCTGGCATAGAGCCCATGCCCAACAGAAAAGGGCACTGATCAGATTTGATGCCAGGAATATGTTACTCAACTTGCATCCCAAGAGGAAAAAGATGAAAACATCACAATGTTAAGTTGTAAATTGGAAAGGCCAAACAACACTTTACATGGAAGATCATCAAGTGGATTGGAATTGTTTGGGCAGTGCATGTTTAAACTCTCCCCCTTCCCTTGCCATTTTCAAAATCTAAGGACTTTTTCGGATGCATGAAATATAACGCAAGCAGCCTCGTCGTGTTGCGAGGCTGCTGCGCTTCAGAGCATTGATTTTGTACTGTTGCGGTACCGTGGGGAGAGTTGAGCATCATATTTGGTTGATTTTTAAGCACGAAAGTTGATCGTGCCTAAAAATCGACGAAATATGATGCTCAACTCTCCCCACGGTACCGCAACAGTACCGGCAGGGGAGAGCATCATCCGAAACCGATGCTCTGCAGCGCAGCAGCCTCGCAACATGACGAGGCTGTTTGCGTTATATTTCATGCATCCGAAAAAGTCCTAAATCACACTACAAGGTGCTATTAACTGTATAGGGAGGGAATGCAGCTACATCACTGCCTCACAAAAGGGGATAATAGCTGTTCCAGACCAAAGGCCCTTTCACAATACACAATTATAGCACTATGGTTCCACATTACCTGCCATGGCCCATTCTACAGAATCCTGGGATTTGCAGTTTAGGGAGGTGCATTTAGAATTCTCAACCAAAGAAAGCTGCAGTACCTCACCAAACTACAAACTTCAGGATTCCATATGAATCAGTCATGGAACCTAAAGTGAAGTCATAATACAATATGATTGTGTAGTATGAAAAGAGTACAGGGGGAAACAGAAAGCTTTGATAAAATGTGGAGACCAGTATTTTGCCACTTGGGATTAAAAGTAAAAGCCTTCATCTCTGGCCTGAAGTGTAATTTGGTCCACAGACTAACCTCAAGAGTGTCAAGACTGACCATGTTCACCATCAGACACCTCTTTGATCTTGTACACACTCTCAGGGCCAGCCCAAGGCATTTTTTCTTTCTAAGGCAGAGCAGCAAATGGCACTTACTCCAGCCAAGGTGCATAGTGACTAAACAAGTTATTTTGGTACATAAGGCAGAAATCCCACAAGTGTTTCAACCTCTCCTCTTCTCTTCCTGGTAGTTAATGATAATTTTTTAAAAATCTAGAATAATATAAGAAAATGTCTGTTATGTCCATGGCAATCATTACTCATTGGTACATTGTGCTAGGCACATATGACAAAGTATTTTTTGGTTGTTGTCCAAATGCCCAGTTTAAAGCCAAACATCCAAACAGAGGTTTCACTAAAATTCAAGAAGGACCATCCATATGTCATTAGGAAGTTGTTGTAGGTGTGAATTGTTTTAATACTGTAAATACTTTGATTCTATTTTAATGTTCACTTTTTGTATGTTTTTAATTGTATTGTTCTTTTAAATTGTGAGGTGCTTTGAGTCCCAATTTGGGGGGGGGAAGTGGGGTACAAATAAAAAGGAGGAGGAGGCATGAAAGCCAGGAAGAAAGCCAGGAAAACAAGAGAGGACTAAAATACTGCTAAGTTTCCTGAGGGGATATAAGAGAGGTCTCTGAGGTACAGCGAGGCAATAAAATGTGGATTGATGCGCACTAATGACAATTTGCAGCAGGTTTCATTTGTCTCAACATTTTTTTGGCAAGATTGCAGGGGTGGGAAGCTATATCTATGTTTATTGTTCAAACGGGCATGCCTGGGAATCAAAATGGCTGGCAAGAGTGACTTATTCATGTTTTTATTCCCAGCAGTTGCTACCGCAGAACAGTATTTTTAAAAAAGGCATATCCAATGTGTGGAAATGCAATACTGTATTTCACTTAAATAAATAGAAAAAAAGGGGGGAAAGCTGTTTCATCGCCTCAGCACATGATTGCTATGGCAAAAATCCAACATGATGGTTTGGGGCACTTGCCTTGCAAGCAAGCTCTGCCCCCTGTGCACATCTGACCAATCAGGTTCCACTTCCTCTCTTGTCGAGAATGTGCAGCAAAGTGAATCAGTGTCCCAATGAGCAGGAATGTGCATTTCCTTTGGAGGTTTTTTCTAAAAAATAATAATAATACAGGAATAGCCCCAAAGGCTTTTTCTGTGAAGTATTTGGCATTTTTGCCCCCCCCTCCTTCCGAATACAGTGGATTGATGTGGGATTGCATTAAGACAAATCATATTCTCCTCAAATTCTATGAGGAGTATTTTCACCATATAGACAGTCCCCTGGTCAAATTTTTGAGGTAAAGAGGGAGCAGGAGGAGACAAGATCCTGTGGATGGGTCTGGGCAGCACCAAGTACACTTTAAATACTCTTAAGTAACTGATGATTTGCTGCATTTTTATGACATCACCAAATTATTGTCTGAGGAAGTGACCTTATTCTAGCTAATGGTAAGGCTGGCCCTGCTGTCTTTCAAAATGAAAAGTGAAAGTATGTTTTTCATTTTTTTTTTTTAGCAAAATATTGAGAAGAAAAAAATTGGGCAGGACTGAAGCTCCTTCTCTGAGCAGAGGTCCACTTGTGGACATTGCCTCCACTTGCATAGCCTCAAACTACCCCCGTATGGCAGGGACAGTCCTGATTAATCCCTTGACATCCCACTTTTTCAGCTGTTTTGAAAATGTCCCAGCTTCCCTCTCCTCTTCCTGCTTCCTCCCCACACATCTTCAGCTTACCTCAACTGCTGCAAATTGAGCTCAAAGGGCAAAAATAGTTTGCATTCAATTGATTCAACAGTGGGGAGAGGAGAGGGTGGAATCTTGCCCTTCCCAATAGGTTCAGGCAAAAACAGGTTTTCATCTGTGAAACGTTGGAGGATATGCACCTAATTTGGGGCAAACCACAACCTGGCCCATTCATCAGACCCCCAACATCTGTGCAGCATTTGGGGTGGTGTCTGAAGGAGCTGCAATGGAGGAGAGAAGGCAGAGAAGTCTGTCTGTTAAGTTGCATGGGCCTAAATCTGGATTTACCTATCTAACATGAAAGATACAACTCATAATTCACTCTCTATCCTATGTCTTCAGGAATCCTAGATCAAAGCTATGGAAAATTACCTTTTTGGACTAAAACTCCCAGAATCCTCAGTGGTCATGCTGGCTCAGAGATTTTGAGTTGTGGCCAAAAAGTACTTTGCCAAGCTTTGTCCTAGATATAGGAGATTATCAGACGGGAACAAAAAAAGTGTTCCCGTCCCACAGTCTCCTCTCCCACCCCTCTCCCACCCTTGTCATGCCAAAAAAGAAAAACTTTTCACACCTACCTTGTTTGTATGACAGGGCTGCCCAGGAGTGAATGGAGCTCTAACGGAGCTCCTTTCACTTCCTGGATTGAAATCCCGGCTGTTCTCACGAGAAGACGAGAGCGCGGAAAATTCAAAAAGAGAAAAAAAGGTGACAGCAAGCACAAAAACGCACTTAAAACTTTACAAGTAACCCAAGGAGGGTACAAAAAAGTGTGTCGCTTACCTGGATGTCCCAATCTCACCAGGAAGTGTTCCTCCCCTTGATGCTGGGATTGCGCCAGTGAAATGGGCACCTCTCCATGACAGAAACGGAATGGGGGATCCATCGATGGCTTACCCCGTCAATAAAAAACAGTGCCAGCATATCAACAGCTGAATGGAAGCATTACAAGAGGGGGACGACGTCATGTGAAAGGGAAGCCCTTTAGCGATCTCCTGCCGTTGTGATAACGCCATATTTAGACCATCTGATAATCTCCATAGGCAAGGCTTGTTCACTTTTCTTTCATCTTTTCGGAACCAGTAATACAGGAGGCTAACGAGAAAATGGGCATACAGAGAGAATCACAGTGCTTGGGAATGTTACTTTTTCAGATCCCAGAATCCCCAGATCAGCATGGGGGATTCTGGGAACTATAGTTCAAAAAGTGACCATGCTTAGAGCATGGGTTTGTCCATGATGTAGGGAAAGACATGGAATCTCCTGCCCTTTTCCCACCTATCCCTTGAAATAACTACACTGCATCCTGCAAATGTCAGGTCTCCTGCGTCCATGTTCCTATCCAATGAATGGGCTGGTCCTGCTATCCTATTTTCATAGTACATAAGCACTACAAAAGACAGTGAAATGCATTTACGTTGTTCCAAATACAGGCTCTTTAGTGATGCACACACACATTAAAACCCCAAAAGGTAAGGTGGTGAATCAATAACATTTGTAAGGCGGTTATGTTTTCTTTGGATTTTACTCTGGCTCTAACCTGATCCAGATCTACTTTTGCTACCTGTCAAACTGCAGAAGAAGCACACTCTAGATATATGCCAACACATTCCTGAAGCTAATCACCCAAACAATTTGTGTTTTTTGCTGGTTAGCATAGACCTGACTTGCCTTTGTTGTGCATGATCTACTGTCATCTGGTGGCTCTAAATCAGAAGTGCAGCAAGTGAAGCATCCTCTGCATGCATTACTAAAAAAACACTCTAGAATAATTTATGACACTGTTAGGTTATACATGTAAAAAAAGAAGCTTCTGCTTTCTCATTGGATGAAAGGAGATGGCACTCATGGAAGGCAATGGAGAGGCAAACCATACCTCTGCACCAGCTTTTCTCCAATCTCATACCCTCCAGTTGGTTGGGGATAGCTGGCTGGGGATTAAGGGAGTTGTGTTCCAATACATTTGAAAAGCACCAGGCTGGAGAAGGTTGTTGAGCACCCAGCTCTCTCAGCTAGGAGGATCAAAAGTGTCAGTTAAATACTGTGATTTATAGAACATCAGGGAGGAAAAATAGCAGGTGGACTAATTAACATCTGATTAACAGGATGTGAATTGCTATTAGCTGTAACATCAATTACCTCCTGGCAAATATGTACATGTCAAATGAGATGAGGTTGCATAGACATTGTACTCAGATCCGTTTACAATGAAAACTGCTGAAATGCAAATGGCTCATTAATACTGGCTCACTATTTTTATTAATCTATTTTACCCAGAATAAATTGTTCTAGACCTTAAATAATAAATGATAGTCTTCAGGTATGATTTACGAGTAAACATATGGAAAATGCAGACTGAGCTCCTGCGGCATCCATTTTCATTTTCCTATGGCAGACTGGTATGCTCCAGACATTTTGGACTACAACTCTATCATCCTAGGTCATTTGACTATGTTGGTTGGTCCTGAGGGGAGCTTTAGTCCAAATTACCTGAAAGGCACCAGTTGGGGTTGCCTGTCTTAAGGTCATCGCTTAAGGGCTTTGCTGTGATGTTGTTTTTACTTCCTTGGGTTGGGGGTGGGCTTTTAAAAAATATAATTAGAAAGGAAAGAAATGGGAAAAATAAGAGAGGAGAAAACAAATGCAAAAAAGTGGGAAAGAAAAATGCATAAGATATGAACTAGGCATACCATCATACCCCGTATCAGCAGAACCAATATCTGTGGTTTCCGCAGGGCACAAAATAGGGACACACATCATAGAGTTGCACTGGAAAATAGGCATCCTTTCTAGGCATCCTCTAGATCCTCCAGTGCAACTCTATGGTGTGTTTTTACCAGAAGTCCTTTATTTTATTAGGGTTCACTGTTATACATGGCTTTCGATATCCATAGTAAGTATGGTAACTGAACCCCCATGGATACAGGGATCTGACTATATTACCAAATTTCCAAAAATACATTTTCTTGAAATTGACATCTATAAGATATGAGATACTCTGACCATTGAGCAATGGATGGTGAGTGTTCATCTTTGCAACCTTGGAGTATACCGTAAGTCTTTTTACAACAGTAAAAACATGCAGGATCTAACAACATTTACCCTTGATTAAATGTTGCTTCACAGGAATGTAATTTAAATGCATATGTTTATCTAAAAATACCAAAGATTTTTCAAATACACATCCAACCAAAAAGGAATTATCACTGAATATAAGTACAGTATGTCTACCTCATATGCCACAAGCAAGCATTAGCAGCATTCTATTGCCAGTATTTAGCTGAAGCAGAGTTGTTGTTGTTTTAACTGTCCAATACACCCAAAACTTCAACTTTTGCTGTACTAAAGGTAATTTTAGATCTAAAGAGGTTTCAGAAATTGAAGCTAGAGCAATTTTCCATTGGCTAATTTGCATAGAACAATCCAGCTCTTTATTCCACACACCTCTAATTTCATTAACAATACATTTATGCTTTCCAAGAAAACATTATAAATTAGACTTCTTGGTTTCACTTCCTCTGAGGCTATGATTAATGTTTCCAACACAGCAGGGGTGGCTGAGATACTCAAAGCTAATGGTCCATATATAGACACCAAAAGGTGTTGCAGTTGTGAACATTGCAAAGGTGCATCCACAGGTGACTGATAAGCAGACTGCAATATTGGAAAAGGCAAAAATTGATCCAAAGTATAAATCTTACAGTCAATCCTTTTTTTTCCCTTAAAAGGAGTTATGTCACTGTCTTCAGATAGATATGATTAAAGATTTTCTATACTTCAGCTCAGTCATTAACCAAAATGGTATATGTAGTCAGGATATGAAAAGAAGATGAGGACTTGGAAAGGCAGCTATGAAGGAACTACACAAAGTCCTCAAATACAAAGATATATTATTAAATACCAAAATCAGGATCATACATGCCACAGTATTTCAGAATTCTGTGTGTGGTTGCAAAAGGTGGAGAAAGTTGACAGGAAGAACATCAGCTCCTTTGAAGTGTGGTGTTAAAGGAGACTTCTACAGATACCACAGACTGCCAGAGAGAGAAATGAATGGGTCTGAGAGCAAATCAAGCCCAAACTCACCCTAGAAGCCAATTGAGGCTATTGTACTTTGGACACTTTGTTTTTTAAAAAAATATTTTATCAAGCACCCAACTGTCTGTCTGTCTGTCTGTCTGTCTGTCTGTCTGTCTAATAACAAAACAAAACAAAACAAAACATCACCATTTACACAACTACAAAAACATAAAACACATAAAACTCAAAAATGCATATTCCCTACCCACTATATTGCTTCTCCCCCCTTAACTGAAAGTCAAAACTGAAGATCACTACTTGTACTTCTTTATAAATGTTATCATGTTGATCCTTCTACTAAATAAATGCATCTACTATTTTTAAAAAAATACTGTCACATTTCCCCATCATTGTTTCAAAAAATTAATAAACACATCCCAATCTTTTTTTAAAAATTACCAAGGATTTTTTCTTAATCAACATTGTCAGTTTGTCCATTTCCGCAAACTCTTGTAACTTCAACAACCAACCTTCTTGTGTCGGAATAGACAGATTCTTCTCTCTTTAGGCATGCAAAAAACTGGCAGCTGTAATCATATATTGAAGAATTCTTCCATGTTTCCTCTCAAATTGATCTTCCATCATTCCCAGTAAGTAGAATTCAATCTGTATTTTTGGACATTTCGTTAGTTTAGAATGAGGATATGGATTAAATTGTAACTGACAATATACTGTATGCCAACCCATTCTAGTGGCAGAAATCATGGGGGCGCAGTCCCTTACTTCCTTAGATGAATACAACTTAAGGTAGTCCATCTTAAAAGAGGTTCCAAGTAAGATGATTTCAAAAATGCCTAAGGAGGAGTATCTGAATTAGGCTCTGTTGCCTGTTTTGTTTTTTGTTTTTACAAGTCAGAAGACATGCCTTATGATACAACTAAAGTCTGGGATATTTAATCCAACTTCAGAAAATGACAGTTGAATCCCTTTGAGTGAACAATGGGGTGGTGAAGATCCTCACATAAATTTTCTAAAAATAGTATTGATTTTCTGAAAGTAAACTTGGGGGATGAGCTGCTTTGAAGAACATACAATATCAGTTATAAGGTTATAAGACATTAATCTTAAGTGAATTAATCTTACCCCCAATACTTAAGTGATGTCCACTTATCTGTCCTAAATACCCTAAAAGTTCCAGATCCCATCTGATCTTGGAAGCTAAGGAGGGTCAGCCCTTGTTAGTACTTGGATGGGAGACTGCCAATGAATGACAGGTGCTGTAGGCTATCTTTCAGAAGAAGGAAATGGCAAAACCACTTCTGAGTATTCCTTGCCAAAGGCTACTTAAAGTTATATACCGACACACCACCTATCCAAATCCAGAAATATTTCAGCAAACAATGCAGATGAATTCAGTTTAATTATCTGAATATGCCAACACATAAGGCATACAGGCTAAGCACTTGTTTTTCCAGCTAGAATTTTTATTTTATATGTTAACAAAAAGAGAAGTGGATTATACATTCAGCTTATTATGTTTTGTATTGTTCTTTACATGTACAGACATTGCTCATAACTGAAACATAAGCAACAGTCATACCATATTTTTTCTCCTTGTAATTCCAAATCTGACCATTTGCTGCGTAGGAAAATTAATCCACCAGTCATTAACAGGATTCTATACATGGCATACCTTTTTATCTTTCACCAATGAGGTCAACCCCACCCAATCCCTTCCCCAAATAAGCCATCTTTGAATAATCATCATGACCCTTCTCAAGCCTTACTCAGTGGTGGCATATGGCTTCCATGTTAGTGGGACTGATAAATCTTCTCTGGGTTTTAGTATGAACTTTAAAAAGAGTTATTCGAGGTGTTGAACATACTTTGGACCATAAAGTTCAGCACCTTGGATAGGTCCATGAAAGCTCAAAGCGATATGTTTTTGTTTGTTCTTTTCAGGCACCTTAAATAGGCCATTCTTTCTAGGCCCTTAAGCTCACAAGCTGGAATGGCAGCCAGGTCTTAATGCCATAGCCACTGGCAGAAGCGTATAAAACCAATGGCTCCAGGACTAAATAGTTGCTTAAGGAGATTTTCAGGACCAATTTGACAAGGAAGAGATGGTTGGGTGTTTATAACTTTTATCCTAGAGTTCATAGTGAGCCAACATGGTATACTGGTTTGAGTGTTGGACTATGATTCTGGAAATCAGGGTTCAAATCCTCACTCAGACATAAAAAGCCACTGGGTCACCTTGAGCAAGTCACACTCTCTAAGTCTCAGAGGAAGGCAAAGACAACCCCCCTCTGAACAAATCTTGCCAAGAAAACCACCCTGATAGGTTCACCTTAGGGTCGCCATAAGTCAGAAACGACTTGAAGGCACACAGCAACAAATATTGATGTGCAAATAAATTACTATCAGTGCTACTACAATTACATTCACGTCAGCAAAAGGGGACTAACAAAGTTCCCTCAGGCAGCAAAATGTACTACTCCAGTCCTACCTTTCATCCTTATTTTCTGCATTCTTGTTTCCTTTTCAGGCTTGAAATAAACTCAGGTTGAGAAGACAGAGCCACTAGATATTTGCTACAATGGCTTCGAAAGAATGCCAAATTTATGAAGGTAGGTCTCTTTGGGGAGGGGTCACAGATGAGTGGTGAGTCACCTGTTTTACATGCCAAAGACCCCAAGAGAAAACTGAACGTGTACAGTTCAGTGGTCTCACACTGTCTGTTTCCATAAGCATTGTGACTGGAGAGCAAGAAGGCTGATTTAAACTTGGCTGATCTGATCCAATTTTGATTCAGTCTGAACCACTCTAATCAGCCCAATTTGGTTCAGAATTTGGGATTTGTCTGAAGCAGTTGCACAGTACTAATTTACAACCTACATTCCTCAAAGGACCTTTGGATGGCACAGAGGTTATGTTCACAAGACCACAATGGGGTTTAAGATAGACTGGCTGACTGGCTGAAGACAATCCTATAAGCTTCATGGCTGAGTGCAGTCTTAAACCCAGCACCCTTCAAGGTCCATTAATGTATCTCATATTATCTATGGGTCCATTGATTCAAGGTCCATTAATTCAAGGTCCATTAATGTGTCTCATATGGCTCTACACCCCCCTGCCCACACACACACCATTTTTAAGAAAGGATATGTTGAGACCAACCCTGCCTGAAAGCCATGTCCACTGTCTGAGCAAGCAACCCTGGCTCTAATTCCAGATGTTTCAGGCATGCTCAGTTACTTCAACAATCATGGAAATACCTCTGCATAGACTCAGGGCACTCTTCTCATTATTGCTTCATGTTCCAGCAGAGAGCTTGAGTACTGAATATGAAAAGCACTTTCCCAGCTGCTCCCAGTCATGAAGGGCTTGTCTACACCAGTGAAAAACCCTAAATCCCTCCCCTCCCCTGAATCCAGGCTAATAATACCACACGATGCACAGCTTCCCCACCAAATCTGGTGCAATAGTGACTCACAGTGTATGCCTTCTTTGCACCAGACTCGGGAAATACCACCTTAATCTGTGTTTTAGAAAGCTCACATTTTCTATGGAGTTTGCTGAAAACTCTGTAGAAAACTGCTGTGTGAACAATCAATCTGCACTTGATTTGGGGAGGGGGGAGGAGAAGAAGGATAAGTGCTTCCTGGGATGCTGCCACACACACCCCTTGGCACCACTTTTCTTTCCAAAGGTAGAGCCCCAGCGGTAGTCACTTTCTCTGAGTTTAGAACTCTTGGCAAGCTGCACAATGGTGAAGCTAGCCAGCCATTCTGGCTTCAGAGAGGGCGATTACCACTGGGGCTTTGCTTTTCCAGCACATGATCTCCCCTCTGAGCTCCAGGAAAAGCAAAGGAACCTGAGTAATTGCTCTCAACACTTGCAAGTTGTGACCTGGTTTTGAGGATCCCCCTGCATAACAAGGGTGCTTTCTGTTTTTCTTTTGAACTGATTTAGAAGAGTTGGAGTATGACAACACCTGGGGAATCCCAGAGGGTCTACAGGATGAATTGGATGGTTATCAGTTGCAAAGCCTCCTGGATAAAGATGGAGATTATTACATGGAAATGCTGGAGAACAAGGATGAGCTTGAGAGGTAACCAAGATCTACAGTATATCTCTTCAAAGAGAATTCACTTTGCTTTCTTCACTGTGATCATTCATTCACCAGCATACAACCAAAGCAATAAAGCAGCTACATTACAAAGATAGGTGGCATGTGCTTGTCTACACTAGTGAAAAATCTCAAACCTCCCCCCTCAGATCTGGTCCAGTAATGCCACATGATGTACGGCCCTATCTGCACCAGACTCGGGGAATACCACCTTAGTTTGGGGTTTAGAAAACCTTCAGTTTTCTCCAGAGTTTGCTTGTATTTGGGGGGCTCGGGAGGAGAGGAAAGACCAGCACTGCCTGAGGAGCTGCCATTTCCCCCCTCCTTGGTGCTACTTCCTCACTCCAAAGGCAGAGCCCCAGTGCTAATCACTCTCTCTGAAATCAGAACAACCAGCCTTCCCGTCACTGCCAAGCTGGACGCCCATTCTGACTTCAGAGAGAGTGACTAGCACTGGGTCTGTGCTTTCACAGAACTCAGAGCGGGTGATTGTGTGCCAGAAAAGCAAAGCCCAAGCACTAGTCGCTCCCTCTGAAATCAGAACAACTGGCCTGCCCCACAATCACCAGGCTGGCCACCTGTTCTGACTTCAGTGAGAGCAACTAGCACTGGGGCTCTGCTTTCCTGGAGTTCAGAGTCAAGCCCTAAGTGTGAGTAACAGCTTTGAATGAAAGCCAAGTGTTTTAAAATACACTTTAAAAACAAAACTTTCTGCTTCACTGGAGGTAAAAGTCCAAATGCAGATTCAGACTTTGGCAGGTAAGGTGTGGTGGTTAAATCCAGGGTAGAGTAGTCCAAATTTCATGTGCTGCAGATCCAGGCCGAATTAGTCTGAATTTCATCAGCATTTTTACACACACACTCCACCAAAGCTTCTCCATCCCTCACTCCACATGGCCTGATGCTGCCAGAGGTCTGAAAACTTCAGAGTTCCCAATGTGAAACCTAGAGAAGGCTCCTGTACCTTTAACTGTTGTGTAGAAGAGGAAATGTCAGCATGTTCCATGACAAACAACATCTGCTAAAATCTCCTCTTCTGCATAACCATTAAAAGTATAGGAGCCATCTCCAGTTTTCACTCTGGCAATCCTAAATTACATTGGGGGATTATAACTCCCAGAATTCAAAGTCCTACACTCAGACTCTGTAGCTATCTGGTATTACTATGCACATAATTTTTTTCTGTGTAGCTCAAGACATTGTTGTGCAAACTTGTCCTACTTCATTCATTCATTTAATCCCTCCCTCCCCCTACTTCAGTTTGGTCCAAAGACCTCAGAGGGGGAAGCCACAAAACCACTCCAGTTGGGCTTTGGAGGAGGGTGCTGCGTAATTCTCAGTGGTCCCCAGTGCCTGGGAAGCTTCTTTCAGGTTCAGGCTTCTACCTTTTGCTACTTCCTTCCCATCAATATCTTGAACCATTTCCCCCGCCCTTGCCCACCCCACTCTTTAGAGAGGATTATAGGATTAATTTCAACCCAATTAATTTCTTATGAACAAAGTGTTTACACAAATATATGCAGAGCAATCAGAAGAAAGAGGATCAGAAGGAAAGTGCTGCTGCTCATTAAAAGATGCTTAAATATAATCCTTATTCTGATTCCACATCAATCATGTCAGGAAGAGGAAGAAAAGAAATATGAAAATACCCATTTGAGAGAACATCTGTAGTATTTATTGGGGTTTTCCATTAATATCACCTGTGTGACTTTGACATTCTTTAAAACAGTTTGTGGTGGAAATGGTTTGCTGATGATAAGGACTCTGCCAGCATATAGTTCCTGCAAGTATCCCAGAGTGCACTCTGCTTGCTCTTGGAAGTGCCATGGGACATTCAGGCTCTGCTATGCATTTTGATAGATGTTGTCTGCCTTCACAGTCTCTTCAATGGAACAGAAATGGCTGGAGAAGCAAGGGGGGTGAGTTTAGCCATTTTTGTAGCAAGGAAAAGTTGGACCATATAGTAATCAGGATGGGCTGAGGGATGACAACAACAATGACACCCATTTTAGGCATTCTTTGTGGAAATTCTTTGTAGATGTACTGCCTCCAGAGGCCATGTGAGTGGAGAATATTTTTTTAAAAAATAATAGATATTGTTGATAGATATAATCACGTTATATCTACCATTCCTCCTATTGCCATGACAGGAGAAGTGACTCATTAGGGTCCTGTTAACCTTGTTGTTGTGTGTCTGCAAGTCATTCCTGACTTCGGGAAACCCTAACACAAACCTATCACAGGGTTTTCTGAGGGCTGAGAGTGTGTGATTTTCCCAAGATCACCCATTTTGCATGCCCCATTTTTGTGAACCAAAATGAGTTAATAGCAGTAGTTCTCTACAGAATATATTCGAGAGTTAATTTCCTTCTGGGAAGACCGAGGTTCAAATCCCCACTCAGCTACCAAGCTCACTGGGTGATGTTGAGCCAGTCATTCTCTCAGCCTAATCTACCTCTGAGGGATGTTGTGAGAATAACAAGGAAGAGCAGAAACATGTCTAGATTTTCCTTGGGTTTTTTCTTTTTTTGGGGGGGAGGCTGTGAGGCCATGTTCGACGTCACAAGAAACATGTCTGTTTTACTGAGCTCCTTGGAGAAAGAGCAAGATTTTTTTAAGGTAATAACAATCATTTTTAATTGGGATGCAATGGGAATATTTGATTGATTTCTACATTGTATTTAAAAAAAAAGAATTAAGCATCTCTTTGCTTTTAGTTTAAGCCTATTTTTATGCAAGTCCAGGAGTTATATAAAAGGCTCCAGAGTATATCTTACAGATTCTTCTTCTTCTTCTTCTTCTTCTTCTTTTTTTTTAATGTATCACTTTGATTTTTTGACAGGAAGGGAGGAAACGGGCCTTGGGATGAAATGAACAGTGCCTATTTGGCCTGCTTTCTGAAAGAATTTCCTTCCCAGAGAGAAGAGATTGAAAAGTCCATCCAATGCCTCCGAGAAATGGCAGACAACATTGACAAGACCCACAAGGACTGTACCATTGCCAGCATTGCTGCCAACTCTACTAGTGCCTCTTCTGGCATCTTGAGCATCCTGGGACTGACCTTGGCCCCCTTCACAGCAGGCGGGAGCTTAATCCTCACAGCCACTGGGATTGGCTTAGGGGCAATGGCAACAGTCACTGGCCTGTCCACTACTTTATATGAAAGTGTTAATAATTCAAAGGAAATGGAAAGAGCACAAGAGCTAATGAGCAAATGCCAAAAAAGCCTAAGAAAAATCATGATTCCCATTGGACCAGATTTCAGCTCTGAATGTCCACTGAATAATGGAGCTGTTGGGGAAAACATCAAGCAGCTTGTTTCCAATGTTGCCAGTCAAGTTCCCAACATGTACAAGGCTGCAAAGGGAATCAGAACAAATGTCAAGGCCCTGAAGATTGCTCGAGCTAATCCTGCCTTGAAGGCTGTAGCCAAGCGAGCAACAGCGGCAGGAAGCACATCCCAAGGTACAATCAAGGGGGTCCAACATGTGAAAAAGGCCTTTGCAGGAACTACTCTTGCAATGACTAAAGGAGCCAGAATGCTGGGTGCTGTCTCAGCTGGGGTGTTTCTCCTGTTTGATGCCTATGGCATAGCCCAAGATGCTAAACATCTAACAAAGGGAGCCAAGGCCGAAACAGCAGCAGAGATCAGAGAGAAGGCCAGCAAACTGGAAGAGGAACTGCATAATCTCAACAGGCTCTATGAGGAACTGAAAGACATAGCATAAGTAAAAGAATCCAATGAGCCAGACAACCTATGTATCTATGGTGCACTTCTTTTACTGTTTGTTCATCAACCATATCCATATGCATATGGATCTCTATATACCCTGCAATATACCCAATATACTCTACATACCTGCCCCAATTTGGCAGGGACAGTCCTGATTAATCCACTGTCACCCCACCTTTTCAGCTGCTTTTAAAACATCTTGGTTTCTGTAGCTACTAGGCTCTTCACCTGCTCTTGATTTGTCAGAGTGTATATTAGGAATCACAGAATAAACAGGGGACAAATAACTAGATGTTTTAATAGTTAGCCTTCAAGGAAGTTATATATACAGTACGTCAGTAAGAGTCACACGTGTCAAGGGAGGGGACTCATTATGAGACAGAAGAAAGACCCAACTTTTCCCAACATTCCCTCATCCAGAGGTACTTGAGTGCCTTCTCAATGGCTGTTCCCATGGTATCTTTCTGGGCTGCCTCACTGGGATGGTACTTGGAAGGCATGGTTTTACAGTGGCTCCATTCCTTCCTGGAGGGGTGAACCCAGAAGGTAGTGCTGGGGGATTCCTGTTGGACCTCCTGGCCCTTGGCCTGTGGGTTCCCTCGGGGCTCTGTTTTGTCCCCCATGCTATTTAATACATAGATGAAACTCTGAGGGAGGTCATCCAGAGTTTTGTGGTGCAGTGCTATCAATATGTGGATGACACCCAGCTCTATTACTCCTTTCCACCTCAATCTTGATTCTAAACTACTGTCTGTCATAAGTAATGGACTGCATCAGGGCAAACAAAGAATTGCAGCCATAATGCTGACCAGGGCAGGTTACAGGGACCATACTACTTCCTTGTTACAATGGCTTCACTGGATGTCAGTTCATTTACAGGCACAATTCAAAGTGCTGGTTTTGATCTATGTATGGCTCAGGCCCAGGTTAGATGGCAATCTGTACCTTCCTGTATGAGCCTGCCTGGACCTTGAGATAATCAGGAGAAGAAGCCCTTGTCTCAGTCCCACCACTGTCACAAGCATGGTTGGTGGGGATGTGCGATAGGGCCTACTCAGTGGCTGCCCCAGACTAGAGAACCCCCTCCCAGGGGAGGCCAGAATGGCCCTCTCCTTGTTGGATTTCCATCAGCAGGCAAAGACCATTTTAATTCAACAGACTTTTAATATAGAATGTTTTTAAAGGATGGGCTTAGGAGTGCTGTATTGTTTTAAGCTCAAGTGTTTTTAACAGTTTTTATCTTTTAAACTGTTGTAATACTGTAATTAGTTTAATTCCATTTTAATGTTCACTTTTTTATACGGTATTTTTAGTCATATTGTTCTTTTTACATTGTACACCACCTTGAGTCCCAATTTTGGGAGAAAGGTGGGATACAAATGATGATGATGGTAATGATGATGATGATGATGATGATGATCCCAGCTTGTGGAACTCCCTTCCAAAGGAGATTAGACTGCCCCCTTTCCTGTTGTCTTTCTGCTGGCAGGAAATGATCTTTTTATTCGGATGGACTTCAGGCAACTGATTGGCTACCAAGAAAGATCTTTGAAACGTTCAGCACTGTTTGTATTTGTCTTAATCAATGTGCTTTAAAATTGCTTTTAATTCAACTGTTTTTTAATATTAATACAACTTGTGTTTTAACATTATAACTTTTTGTGGTTTCCCCTGTACCTGCTTTTAATTAGCTTTGAGGTTCAACTGAGTTCTCCACACAATGCCAGCCTAGGTTTAAATCTAGTTGCCAGTCCTAGCTCAAGTAGATTCACTGAATCAGCTGCTAAATAGTAAGGACTTTATCAGAAGCGGCAAAAATGGCATCATAACAATGCCTAATTAATGCGAAAGGGCACCAATGCCAGACAATATCATGCTTTTGTGATTTATGTGTTGAAAATAAGGCATTCTTTTTTACTGTCAGGCCAAGTCATCAATAGATCGGCCATGGCATTTTTTTGCCGTGATTGTGAGCATCTGAAGATGCAAGCCACCGATGCAGGCGAAACATCAGAAAGAAACTCTTCCAGAACACGGCCTCACAGCCCAGAAAAAAACCATTGAAATTCTATGGATGCCAGTTGTGAAAACCTTCGACTTCACATTGGCCCCATTCTGCTGGCATGATTCCAGTATCAATGGGTGATCCCCACCAGAACACTTCTGGGTGAGAACGTGAAAACTAGCCATGGGACACTCTTTTTATGAACCTACCTGTGTTGCAGGCAAATTATTAAGTGTGTTTCAGTGCTTGTGTGTTCATTTTGTTTTTTAATTCAGCTGTTTTTAGACTTTTAAGCGTGCTTGTGTCTTCTCGTGAGAACCACTGAGATTGTGCTCATCTGCCAATGTGGAAGTACGGGGCTGCTTTTTCATGTTATTAAGGCAACGTTTGATAAAAAGGGTTATTTTGCTGGCATACTTATGGTTCAAAATATGATGGGGGAAAAACATTTTTAGAGGCTCAGTCTGAAAAAGTCCTAAGAGTCTTTAGAGGCTGAATCGAATTGTTAGTCTTAACTGGAACAAACCCATTAAATTAATGAGAATGTTCTGAATCAAGTGGGGGAATTAATATTTCTCTGTTGCTAACCTGATTATATAGCCCTCGTAGCTATTGCAGGGAGATGGGTTACGTTTACGTACTTTGAATTTGTTTCTTTGATTCTGCACTATAAAACCCCTGGGTGCCCATCTTCCATGGATCTGCCTTGATGGGTGTACTCTAGTCCAAGGGATTCTCATATATCCAACAATGGGGAATTTGTTGGCCAAGGTTAGAATTTGTTTAGGGGGTCAATTCTACCATTGGTTGTGAGGGGATACTGGACTCTATCTATTAAAAGCTTGGAGTGCTTCTCTCTGTGTCATTTGCAACCAATAAAGCTTATGCTATGGCAGTAATATGTCAGTGTCTGGCACCAAAAGAACCCTGAGAAAGGTCTGGAAACACACGTAGTTCCAGAACAAGACAGTCCTCTTGTTTTCAACAGCACGTCTATATCTCTTCCACTGAAATTAAAAATGCTTTTTTTTGTCTGGATCATGGCCTTTCAAAATCAGTAATAAGGGAGTTGGTTCACAATTCAGCCTGTCTGGTTGAAAGCTTCTGTCTCTAGTCTATGCAATGCCCTGTTTGTGTATATAGGTCTCCAGTGTTTGCATTACCTAATGATAAACACTGGCAATTTTTATGCAGACATATGTTAGATATTTCCCTAGGGAGCATCAGCCAAAAAGAGACATTTTTTACTATTGCCTAAGTAAAAAATATCTCTTCCTGGTTATTTCTCACAAACGTAATGTTGGGGCGGGCGGGGAGTGCCACCTTACTTATCCATAGTACGCCCTCTTATTGCATTGCTGAAATTATGTTGAGTGTTAGAGCTGGAAAGCAAATAAGACAGAAGATGTTTGTTATTTCCTTCACCCAAAGTACAACCACAGCATTTTAACAATAAAATAAAGACATATGAAAATTTAGCTGATCCTCTTCTAAGAGACGTTATTCTTGCAGTGGTTTGGAAATCTGGTCACCATGGAATGGTGGAATGATCTTTGGCTCAATGAAGGATTTGCAAAATTTATGGAATTTTTCTCAGTCAGTGTAACCCACCCAGAACTGAAAGTTGTGAGTATTAATTTTCCTTTTTTTATAATGTGTGTGTGTGAGAGAGAGGGGGGGTTCTTAAATTGTGCTCCTTACTAGTTGAAGACCCTAGAGGTTGTTTTAATTATTGGCAACAAGTGGGACCTGCAAGAAAACATGATGGGATATCCCCACTCTCTAAGAGGAGTGGAACACAGAAAAAGACTTAATCACTTGCTGAAGCCATCTGTGGCTGAGCAGTAGTAGGATGCTGCTCCAAGTTCTCTCCAGAGGATGTACTGTAATTCCTTTTCCTGCCTGATCTCCATTTTTCTTTCTTTGGATTGAGGGGATAAGCATGGTTTTCAATGGAAATCTGAAAATTCTGTGTCTCAGACTGCTCTCAACTTAAGCAATAGACTCATACAGCCTGCCATGCCCTTGGATGTTTTAGACTGGGGTGGGCAGGCTCTAGGACTGAAGGGCCATTTTTTTGCCCCCAGGACAAACCACAAAAGTGGTCCAAAGTCCACTTGTAGTTCTGTAAAAACCTTTATTCAAAGACAGAACAAGGCATGTGGGCCTCCAGTGCCATGGTTTTGGCTTAATTTTCTCACAGGGGTTAAAACAAAATAGCTAAAACAATGTCTAGTACAAAAATATAAAAAGCATTAAACAATCCAATTAAACCATTGATTTAAAACAGTTTAAAACACATTACATATTAAAAATAGCACAGCCATTGCACAACTTTCACCCTAACCAATTAAAGGCTAAAGGGCTATTTAAATAAAAAGATCTTTGCTTACCAAACTAAAAGAGAACAGAGAGGGAGCCAACCAAGCCTCCCTTGGGAGGGACTTCATAAGAGCAGCCACCAAGAAGGCTCTCTACAGTGTCCTCAGCAGATATATCTGTGAGTGTGCTGGGATGGAGAGAAACCCCTCCTCCAAAGATCGTAAGCTGGGCAGGCTCAAAAGGGGTATAGGTAGGTCTGTACCAAGAATTACCGGTAACTGTAAATATTTTGATATCTGTTTTGGTGTTTTCAAAGAGATGGCCATGTTAGTCTGTTTCACCATAAGAAGGGAAGAAAGGTATATGTATGTGGGAGAGGGGGGAGATCTGGCTGTACATTAGATGTGAGACTGAATCTGTTTGGCTCAAAGGTGCTGCTAGACTCCTGCGTGGCAGGAGGTTGGACTGGATGGCCCTCGTGGTCTCTTCCAACTCTACAATTCTATGATTCTATGAGTCAAAACTTACACAAGTTTTTAAATTGTTTATTGTAAAAGTACACAGTAGAAATTATGTTGGTGTTCAGAGAGGGGCAAGGGTTGCAAAGCAATACAGTTATACTAAACTGTGATTTGATGGATATGGAAGTCTTTTAATTATACATGGTTAAATGGATGGATTAGTGGATTTATGATATATGGTAGTTTATTGTATTTTTCTTTGGAACTGATGAAGAAGAATATGGCTATTGTTTATATCTATGTTGGTGATATCATTAATAAAAAGTATCTTTTAAAAAAACTTACATGAGTTTTATTGATTCAGTGGGTCTACTCTGGTGGAGAGTAGTAATTGGGATTTGGCCTAAGATTACACCTTCACTGCACCTTAAATGCATTGGGAGTGAACAGAGAAACATGTTTGCAAGAAACAAGAAACTCTGAACAACAGCCAAACTAGATGACTTTGCTTTTTAAATGCAGCATTTGATTTATTGTGTGTGGCTATTTTTTGTTTGTTTCCACTGTTGGGGTGGGATGGAAAACTGCAGCATGTGAAACTGAAGGTAGATAACAGCCTTCAAATTGCCACAGACACAGGACAAACATCCGCTCTAGGTTTGAATAGGAACAATAAGGTTGCCTCCCTTTGCAAGAGGGGGGGAGGATAGGAAAGCCTGCAACTTCCTTTCATTCTTGCTCCCCAGAGAGGTACTGCTTAAATTTGCTCTTCTCTTCTAGGGCTGTGCCTTTAATAGCCACCTGATAGGCAGGCATGTTTATTTAGCACAAAGGTACTAGCTTGTATACTACATCTGTTGAATTTCAGCCTGCAGGAGATTAGAAGGTGGCTTCTAGCCACTCTAGATATTTTTGTAAAATGATAATTTATACCACTTTTGTCTCCTCTTTCCTTCAAGAAGCATAATGCTATGTCTGTATGGTTTGCCCTTGTTTTAGTCTCACAACAACCTTGTAAATAAGGTTAAATGAGGGGCCGTGGCAAGTGCAGATTGGGACCTTGGTCTCCTGGACTGTATTCTCACACAGATCCTTCCCCATGCTGACTTGGTTTCATAACTCTTAATATTTCTGTTGTGGGATTTCAAGTGTTAAACTGCTTCAGGAGGCATTAGCTTGGTAACCCTTTATAACATACTTGGAGTGTTAGCCAGTTTAGTAGCAGGATGAACTGCAGCTTGTCTAGAAGTTTCAATTCAATAATTTCTCCTTGTTGAGTACTATTGAAGGCAGAAGCTTTTCCTAAAAGTTTTAGAAGGCTCCTCTGATGTGAAGCGGGGACAGGCTGCCAAGCAAACCTCAACCCCAGTCTCAAGCCCATTGCCTAACATGTTTCCTGATATATATTTTTTACCTTACTTTGTGCACATCTGATTTCTAATTATTGAAACTACGCACACACACACACACCACCACCACCATCACCTTTTTTTTCTGTTAAAGTTGGCAACACAGATATAACTACTTTGGACTATTATATTTAATAGCTTACTTATTTTTCTATATTTGTAGTTTAAGAATCATGACTTGTAATAGAACCTTCTCAGCACAAGTTACAACAAAAATTTACAGTTTTTATCATAGATGAACAATCACAAGTTGTTCTTTAAATAGTTCTATTATTATTATTAGCTTACTAATATTGTTTGAATTTGCTTTTATTCTTATTATTTCTTCTTTTTTAAAAAGGTAGCTGATGTTTCAGGAAGCATCTAACTCTGGAAAGGAAGGAAGCCCAAATTAATTTATGTTGTATTATTTATGACGCAGATATTCGAAACAGAGAATGATAAAGAAGACTTTTTTATTATATACCTTCTCATTGATAAGCATATTTTAGATATGTTCTTATGTTTGTTCAATAAAAATATTTTTTTTAAAAAGTTGGCTCCACACTCAAGACTCAACTTGAGACTTAACTTGAAAGTATCTTGCAAGGACTTGAGTCTTAGGACTTTATCAGATGGGGCTGTAATTACAGAATTACAGCGTGACAGTACATAAATGGGTTCCCATTATCACACGGCATGGTTGTCCTCCCATTGTTAATGTGTGCTCCACCTATTAAAGGCTATCCCTTTTTATTGATGGGAAAATCCATGAATAGCCAATATCACTCTTTCGCAATATTAATGAGCATGTGGAATCACGTCCCACTGTAATCGTGCAATTACAGCATGAATGGGTGGTCCTTTCCCCCCTCCCCTTTCCCAATGAGACCACAGGACGCACGGGACACTGTTTTAATGAACTGTCACCTTTTCTTGGTACATTTTTATCTTTGTTTTAAGTGTTTATTTGGTCATTTCTTTCATTATTTATGTGTTTCTGGTGTGATTAAACAAGGTCGCTCCTTCTCATGAGAACAGCTGAAATCTCACACATACAAAGCCATAGAAGTAAAATCCCATTCTTAAACTGCTAGAGGTGGTCATGTGATGATTTTTGTGGTGGTAGTATTGCATGATTACAGAGTAGTATCACACAATTAAGCAGTGTGATCATTACTGTAATCATGCCACCATGTTTCTGCTTTCCTCAGTAGTGGAATTACAGCATTTTTAGACACTAGTCTGATAAATAAATATATTTATTTACTTGAATACATCACTGCCTATTGTTATTTACTTGGCTGTCATCTTTCTACTGCTGGAGAGAAATAAATGCACGTGAGATTTTTCTGCCTCGATGCCAAATTAACTTGGCTAGCTTTGGGTACTGTGCACCCTGACTTTGAAGAGTGGGTCAACATCACAGGTACAGTTCCATCCCCTCAGTTACCCGTTGGCTGCAGGAGCACTTCTTGGCACATTCCCTTTGCACTCCTGAGGGGGAAAGGAGCAGTCCCTGGCCCTGAATATGAGGGTGCATCTTCTTCCCTGAGTGTACAAGCAGAGCTAGAATGTGCCTGGATGTGTGCTTCCACCTGATCAATGGTTGAAGTGGCAAAGCTGCACCCACAAGCCCCTTGGCTATACTTGTTCCTGATTGACCCCACACGATTATAGCACTGAACTCCATTTTAAGTGCCATGGAAACATCCTATGGCCTCCTGGGGTTTGTAGTTGGTGAGACACTAGAGGAGCTCTGAGAATTCTAATATTCAAGAAGGATAGATTGACAAGCTAGACCGTGTCCAGAAGAGGGTGACCAAAATGGTGGGAGGGCTGGAAGCCATGCCCTATGAAGAGCAGCTTAGGGAGCTGGGTATGTTTAGCCTGGGGAAGAGAAGTTTGAGAGAGGACATGATAGGACTGAGGATGGAGCAAGCTTGTTTTCTACAGCTCCAGAGACTAGGAAATGGAACAATGGACTCAAACTACAGGAAAAGAGATTCCACCTAAACATTAGGAAGAACTTCCTGATGGTAAGAGCTATTCAACAGTGGAATGGACTGCCTCGGAGTGTGGTGGAGTCTCCTTCTTTGGAGGTTTTTAAACAGAGACTGGATGGCCATTTGTTGGGAATGCTTTTGGGAATACACACAAATAGATACCTTACTCATCCCACACTAAAAGAAGGGGGGGAATTTTGAAAGGAGGCAAGAATTTCTGCCTTTAAGCAGAAGGGCATGTGATATTTGTTCTGTTTTCTCTGCACTGCCCTTCATTCCTCCCCATTCTTGGATCATGGGCTGCGCTTCCATGAGGGGGGACTTCTGGCAAGAGATGGGGTGCATCTCACACCAGTTGGCAGAAACGTTTTTGCCTACAGTCTCAAGAATTTGATCAGGGGGGCTTTAAACTGAGTCATAAGGGGGAGGGAGACAGTATTCTGAAAGGCAAAAGAGCTGGAGAAAATAGTCTAGCTGTCAGAGAGGGAACAAGGCAAACAGCACTAGGACCCAACAGTGGGAGGCAAAAAAAACTTGCACAGGCAGCAAGTAAAGGGAACACATGGTCTTAGATGTCTCTATACTAATGCACAGAGCATGGGAAATAAGCAAGGTGAACTTGAACTCCTAGCACTACAAAACAAATATGATATAATAGGCATTACTGAAACCTGGTGGGACGAGTCTCATGATAAGAATGTAGGAATAGTGGGGTATAACCTTTTTAAGAGAAACAGGCCAAACAGGAAAGGAGGAGAAACAGCATTATATATCAAGGATATTTACACCAGTGAAGAGACCCATGACATCAATACTGGAAGCCAGGTGGAGAGCATCTGGATAAAAATTAAAGGGGAGGGAAACAACAGGTATGTTATTGTGGGACTCAACCAAAACTTCAAGGTCTAGCAAATTCCTTACTTGCCTGGAAGACAATTTCATGGTCCAAAAGGTGGAAGAGGCAACAAGGGGGTCAGCTATTTTAGATCTGATCCTAACCAACAGGGATGACCTGGTTAATGGGGTGCAAGTGGTGGGATCCTTAGGTGAGAGTGATCATGTTCTCCTGGAGTTTGTTATATAATGGAAAGGAGAAGCCAGGCATAGTCAGACACGCATTCTTGACTTTAGGAGAGCTGATTTCAATAAACTCAGGGAAATACTGGGGGTGATCCCATGGTCAGGAATACTAAAAGAGAAGAGACCTCAAGATGGATGGGACTTTCTCAAAAGGGAGATACTGAAGGCACAATTTCAAACAGTACCATTGAGGAAGAAAAATGGGAGGTATCTCAAGAAACCAGGATGGATGACTAAAGAAATATCAACAGAGCTAAGTTTTAAATGAAACATATATAAGAAATAGAAAAAGGGGGAAATCACCAAAGAAGAATTCAAACAGATAGCGAACACATGTAGAAGTGAAGTCAGAAAAGCTAAAGCACAGAATGAGCTCAGGCTTGCTAGAGAGGTTAAGAACAATAAAAAGGGTTTTTTGGGGTATGTCCGCAGCAAAAGGAGGAAGAAGGAAATGGTAGGGCCACTACGCGGAGAAGATGGCAAAATGCTAACAGGGGACAGAGAAAAGGCAGAATTACTCAACACCTTCTTTGCCTCAGTGTTTTCAGAAAAGGTAAAGGGGGACCAACCTGAGGATAAAGGTACAGAAGACACAACAGGGGAAATCCAGCACAGAATAAGCAAAGAGGTAGTACAGGAATACCTTCTTAATCTAAATGAATTTACACCTCCAGGACCAGAAGAACTACATCCAAGAGTATTAAAAGAGCTGGCAAATATAATCTCAGAGCCATTGGCAATAATCTTTGAGAACTCTTGGAGAACAGGAGAAGTCCCAGCAGACTGGAGGAGGGCAAACGTTGTTCCCATCTTCAAAAAGGGGAAAAAAGAGGATCCCAACAATTATCGTCCAGTTAGTCTGACATTAATACCAGGGAAGATTCTAGAGCAGATCATTAAACAGAGAGTCTGTGAACATTTAGAAGGCAATGCCATAATCACAAAAAGTCAACATGGGTTTCAGAGTAACAAGTCATGCCAGACTAATCTGATCTCTTTTTTTGATAAAGTTACCTGCTTGGTAGATGAAGGGAACGCTGTGGACATCGCATACCTTGATTTCAGTAAGGCCTTTGACAAGGTTCCCCATGACATTCTTGCAAACAAGCTTGTAAAATGTGGGCTAGACAAGTTAACTGTTCAATGGATTTGTAACTGGTTGACCGGCCAAACCCAAAGGGTGCTCAGCAGTGGCTCCTCTTCGTCTTGGAAAGATGTGACCAGTGGGGTGCCACAGGGTTCTGTCCTGGGCCCAGTGCTATTCAACATCTTTATCAATGACTTGGATGAGGGAATTAGGGGCATACTTACCAAATTTGCAGATGACACCAAATTAGGAGGAGTAGCTAATACCCTGGAGGACAGGATAGAAATTCAAGATGACCTGGATAAACTGGAGAGCTGGGCCAGAGCTAACAAAATGAAATTCAATACGGAGAAATGTAAGGTACTGCACTTAGGGTGAAAAATGAAATGCATAGATATAGGATGGGGGAGACCTGGCTGAATGAGACTACGTGCGAAAGGGATCTAGGAGTCCTAGTAGACCACAAGTTGAACATGAGTCAACAGTGTGATGCGGCAGCTAGAAAGGCCAATGCGATTTTGGGCTGCATCAATAGAAGTATAGTGTCCAGATCAAGGAAAATAATAGTGCCGCTCTATTCTGCCTTGGTCAGACCTCACCTAGAATACTGTGTCTAGTTCTGGGCACCACAATTCAAAAAGGATATTGACAAACTGGAGCGTGTCCAGAGGAGGGCGACTAAAATGGTGAAAGGTCTGGAAACCACGCCTTATGAGGAGAGACTTAGGGAGCTGGGTATGTTTAGCCTGGAAAAAAGACGGTTAAGAGGCGATATGATAGCCCTGTTCAAGTATTTGTAGGGGTGTCACATTGAGGATGGAGCAAGCTTGTTTTCTGCTGCTCCAGAGATTGGAAGACGGAGCAATGGATGCAAGCTCCAGGAACAGAGATTCCACCTCAACATTAGGAGGAACTTTTTGACAGTAAGAGCTGTTCGGCAGTGGAACGCACTCCCTCGGAGCGTGGTGGGGTCTCCTTCCTTGGAGGTCTTTAAACAGAGGCTGGATGGCCATCTGTCAGGGATGCTTTGATCATGATTTCCTGCGTGGCAGGGGGTTGGACTGGATGGCCCTCGTGGTCTCTTCCAACTCTGCAATTCTATGATTCTATGATTCTATGATTTACTTGTTCTTATTAAACAATGTTCTTATAGCTTTCAGGTTCGGTAAATCAAAACTCAGCATGAATTCCAGGTTCTATATTTCCCCATCTGCTTTTAACCAGGAATTGACCTCCACCCATTATTCTCAGCTGAGTTTGAACTTCATTCTGTTTCCAGGTACAGGGTTTCTGACTAGCAGTAAGAAGCCGCAGTGCAGCTATTTTCTGTTTTTGTCAATAGTCAGTCTTTCCACAGTATTAAAATGACTGAAGAAGGAATAGTAAGGGCTGGTGAATGAAACAAGGGGATCAGCTAGGTAGGAAAATTAAATCCTTAAAATATCGCCTTACCTCCCTTTCGCTCCAGTGCCTATTTGTTCCCACGATTTTGTTCAAAATTGCTTGAAGGGAAAAAGTAGCAATTTTGCAGTTCACACAGCCTGGCGCCCCACAGTGCTGGAGCTGAGCAAAACGCTCACTGCAAAGCTGGCCTACTACAGAGCTGCCTGTTCCCAGAGGGGGGAAATGGAGACCATCCAAACCCCCCTCACCTGCCAAAGAGCAGCCCATTCTGGCTGGGGGGAAGAGAAAGGGAGGCGATGAAGGGAAAGGGGGAGACACACATACACAGAGACAGAGGAGGCTTGGAAGGCCATCAATACCCCCTTGCCTGCTGCAGAGCAGCCTATTCCTGCCAAGGAGAGAAGGGAAAGGTGCCAGGCGAGGCGCCCCCTCCCTGCAGCCCCTGTCACTATTCTTGGTGGCATTTCACCCCTCCCTCCTCCTTCCCCCCCTGTGTGCCTCTGTCAGACAGGCAGTGGATCTTTCCGGGGACCTGAGTAGGAGTGGGGGTGTGTGGCCAAAGGCACAATGGCCCCACAGTGATGTGGCAGCGAAGCTCGAAAGAGTCCCAAACCAACTCATTCCCTGGAGGGGGCAAGGCCGGCTGGAGGTGCAACGAACCAGCTGAGAGAGGTGGCTTTAGCACAGCCCAGGTGCCATTGGATTTCAGCCCAGGCCAGCATCAAAACAACAATGGTGGCTCCAGCATCGCAAGCCCTGCCTTACCTTACGTTTTGCGAATTGGTTGTATAGATGACCATTTGCAAATTGGTTGTACAGATGACCTATTGTGCACATTTTTGCTTACTTTTTCAAAAAGATCGGGGAAAATAGTGAAAGCAGGTATCATGGACTATGCGGAGTTTTCAGCCTCCCTCCTTTTGAATATGGAGAATATGGGCCATCATCTGTGAGGACCATTAGAATTCTTGGCAAATTCTATGAGGATTTTTTTTCATCGTGTAGATTACTCCTGGGTTTTCTCCTAATTCCACGTTTCACAGTCTTGCCACAGGAAGGCTGCATCAGCACTCTCTGTAATATTTCTCCCTTCCCAGGGCTTTTCCTTCATGGATGCTCTCCTATCTCTTCCACCATCTATTCTCATGGACGCCTTCCCAGATCGCCCTTCCTGAAAGCTCCACCTTACATACATACATACATACATACCTCACTTTCCTCTGCTACTGCCTTTCCCTCCTTCCTCCACACTCTCTTCCCTGTTCACAGCCAGCACACAGGGAAGCGGGGAGAAACAGAAGAAGAGGCTGCAGTGGAGGACACATGGGCAATGGGACTGAAACTCCTCCACTGCAGCCTCTTCCTCCATTCTCCTCCTCTTTCCCATTTGCCCCAGCATCCAGCAAACAGGGAAGAGATGGGGGAGGAAGGAGCGAGAGGCAGCAGCTGGGGAAAGAGCAGGCTAGTCCAGTCCACCTGGCGTCCTCCCCCTCAGCCTCAGCCTCCACTGCTGAGGACACTTTTTCCATGCAGCGGAGGCTGAGGGGTGGGGCGCGCTGGGCAGACCAGGCTAAAAGTGGTGTAATCCTTGCTTGCCCAGTGTCCTCCCCCTTAGCCTCCACTGCATGGAGAAAGCATCCTTGGCAGCAGAGGCTGAGGCTGAGGGGAAGGGCGCTGGGCAGACCGGGCTAGTGAGGACTATGGCACTCATTGCCAGAGGCAGAGAGCTGGGGCAAGCCCAGAGGAGAGCTGGGGACGAGGAAGAGGGAGGGAAGAGGATGAATTGGGGCGAAGTGGACCAAGTTGCTATTAGAATTGGAGCATTGATCTCTCTCCTACACCCAAGCCACAGTGAAGGGGGCTTTTTGCATCGCAATGGGATTCCTCGCGTGTCAAGAGTAGCTCCTCTTCCTCCTTTGCAGAGATGCTTTTGGACCAGGTTGATTTCTCACTCTCGCTGATATGCAAAACCCTTGTGCATGCCTGCTGTTTTGCAGCAAGAGATCTTTTCCCTTTCAACAATTCACACACACAAACAACCCAGCTGGCGGACACTGGATTGCCAGGCTTCCCTTGCAAGCCCACCCTCTCCAAGGTCTGGCCAATCATAATTCGGTAGGAGCAAACAATAAATCCAAAGAACCTGACACTTTTGCAACCCGTGACAAATCGTGGGTACAGTGAGTGACAGATTCAAGTTCTCTATTTCTCACTTCCTCCCAGAATAAAAAATGCTGTGTAGCTGACCCCTGGGACTCAAGACAGCAACCAGCTCTCTCACACACTCTTTCTCTTGGATCTAGTGTGGGGGGGGATTGCCCTGAGGATGTACATTTCTGCTTGTTCCATTTATCTTGCAAGACCAACAATAAATGTCCAAAGTTATCTCTCTGTTGGGTGAGAGTACCAGAGTTTTTATGCATTTGTCACTGACTTTTTTGCACTTTGGGATTTTTCTACAAAAATGTGTTAAGGCACAAAAACCCCCAATGAAAACACAATAAAAAGTGTTTTGCTGTTGATCAAGGACAAAAAAATCCTATAGTGGTTGACAGTTTTTTCAACAAGGACTCTCAAGACATTGCCAAGACACCTTTCCTCAGTGAGAATCAGAAAACGTGTGAAGATTGATTACATCCACATGTCCTCTTTTATTGAGGACAGCCCTCTACTGGAAGGACTGCTGACTGAGTACATTCCTCTTCTGAAGGTGTCATCTGTTTGAAGGGTTCTACAGCTCGGGTTGCCAGATTGCAAACTGGAAAGGACTCCCCTACCCAGTGGTAGCACTGGGGGATGCAGAGAAGCCAAACTGCACCAAGTGACACCCTTGGGAGGAGGGTGACACCACCCCTGGTGATGCCACACCATACCTTGAATGGTTGTGCAGAAGAGGGAATTTGAACAGCTGATGCTTGCTATCTGGTTGTGTAACAAGCAACACCTACCAAAAATCCCTCTTCTACATAACCATTAAAGGTAAAGGAGCCATATCCAGTTTCAATATATACAGCACAAGTCTAATGTAGGTAAAGAATCCTAAGGAGGAAGGTCAGAGACATGTGTCCATAAGCGCTTCACTTCATGCATCTGATGAAGCAGACCTATGGCTTATGCTACCAACTTCTCTCAATCTCAAATGTAGCACACAAGACCCTTTGCATATTAATTTGCAAAAACTTACTTTAATTCTTCTCTAGTTAGTCATCTTATTCATCAGTTTGTTTCGATTTCTTGTAATGAATTATTTCTTTTTGAAAACCAGCAACCATTTAAAGGAAGACGTTTTATGAACTCAACATCCGGAGGGAGAAAGCAACAAAGGGGCAGAAGGAAGCAGGAGTTGTGTGGGTGAAGGACCTTTGACAGAAGGTCTCTGAGATAAAATCCATGATGACGTTAACTTTCACTTTAAACAGATAATATCTGATGAGAGACTCTAACAATAACTTCCACTCTATCAGGAGACTACTTTCAGTTTCTTTATTTCTCGAAGAATATATCCCCATTGTTCCAGAGTTTGGATTCCTATGACACTTGTTGCTCTTTTACCCTCAAGATCCCTCCCTGGATCTGGTACTACTTGGGCCACAAGCTGGCCACAATGTTAGAAAAGTGAATGTGCTGATCAGTGTAGTTAGTGTGCTAACGTGTGACCAGTCTTGCTAATTAATTTCACGTATGTCCATCACTGCAAAACTATGTGCATTGACATACAAGAAGAAGGGCAAGGGATTGCCCACATTCTGCACCAAACTTGTTACACAAAACCTTGTTTCAGTGGAAAAGCTCCACGCATGAACTGGTCTCACTTAGGGGAACTATAGCAACACAGTTAAGCATGCAAGAGCCTGTGTAACATATGGGACCTTTTACCTGTGTATAACTAGTGGAACTAAGGAGAGACAAGGAGCCGAAGATACAAGAAACTTTATTGAACAGATTTAAAATGCATCCACACCCCATTCATTCATCTAACACAAGACTATCAAAGTAAACCAGGAAGTAATTAGAAAGGGGTTTAGACTGAGGCTTCAAGGCTATAGAGTAGCACCCGGTATCCATGCAAGATTGGTTCTGGGGGCCCCCACGCATACCAAAATCCATGGATAATAGTGAACACCCTGGAGGAAGAGGAAGAGGAGGAGGAGGAGGAGGAAGAGGAGGAGGAGGAGGGCAGGCAGGCAGGTTTTAAGAGGAAGGAAGAAGAAGCAGGGCTCTCTAGTTCACCTGCAGCTTGCCCTCCAAGCCCAGCCCAGCTAAGTCAGGGACTCAAGCTGAAAGGCCGCCTGCTCTCCCTCCCCCGTGCATGCACTTGGAAGACCTCCTCTGGCTTGTGGCCCAGGACAACAATGCCGGAACCCGGCCTGCCTAGGCCACTACCTCCCTGGCCTTCTCCTCTGCCTCCTCCTCTGCCTCTGCCACCCCAGCATATGATCACATCCAGACTGATTGAGATGTGAACACAAGGAATTTGGGATCTGTTACTTTTATTACTGTAATCTAAACACCAATTTATGCTTCTCTTCTAGAAACATTTGTAAGAATATGTGTGAAGTTTTCACCCATGCATTGCCTGTCTGCCCATGCATTCTTTGGGAAAAGATACATTGGCTATCGCTTCTTTCTATGGGAACATATGACATGTACGTAATGAAATATACAAATGATTAATGTGCACAAGATAATCTACATGCAGGTTTCATGCTGTTTTGTCATTAGAAGTGCTTTGTGAACTGAAACCACAAATGGACTCATCCTGGAGCTTTGACATTGGTTGACAGTAAGCAACACATATTTCATCTAGAAACAACCCATCACTGTTTCTGTGAGACTTTGCTGAAACATTCCTCCATCAGAGAATTTTGCTTCATCAGCACAGATGTGATACATACATCTGACATTTAAGCATTGTGTCTCAGGTCACCTGCCCTAACTTGAATGGAAATTCAGTTTCTTGGAGAATCAAAGAGAATCTCAGTACATCTGGCTCCTCTATCCTTGTGCTGCAATGTTGTGACTTTTGTGCTTGTAACAATATGGAGCCTGCCCTACTGATCAAGCAGGTATTTAGAATATCACAGTACTAGGGTTGGGAAAGTAGGCAACTATAAGAAACACACTGGTGTTAGGCATCACATCAGTCTACTTGTGGTGAAAAACTCTGAAGCACTCTTTAGTTATTTCATTGAAAGATTCCTATTTCCAGAGTGGGGACATTTGTACTATATGAGCAGGCAAGAAAACAGCCTTCTCTGTTGTGGCACTCTTCGTCTGGAATTTCATCCCCAAGGAGATTTGTCTGGTATTATCACCTTCTGCTTTTTGTGGGGTTTTTGTTTGTTTGCTTGCTTGCTTGCTTGCTTGTTTGTTTTTACCACCATGTGGGAACATTTTTATTTGTCCAAAGTTTTTAGAGAGTAATCCCACCAGTGTGAGCCTCTGCTGGTGAAAACTCTGATGTTGGAGCCTCTTTAATCTCCAAAGCTATCAGCAGATCATCAGTAAAGACAGACTTTTTTTCAAGATTATTGTTATTGCATTCTGTACTCATACATAACATACAACACAAATCAGTCACTAAGTTTAACAAGTACTATACAAAGTACTTACAACAAAACATAAATATTTCAACAATGACAAAATAAAACACAACACATATATTCCACAAACAGAACATTTTAATACCTGTAAATTACTTCCCAGAAGGCAAAGATCAACTTAAAGTATAATTTTATATTATTTTAAATTATTGTACCTTTCTTAATAAGAACATAAAAAGAGAATAATAATTATTTTGCATTTTGTCTACTTCTTCTAGTCTTTTTATAACTTCTAACGTCATTTACCCTTTGGTAACATATATTGGTAACATGCAGTTACCAATCTTACATTTTTTAATCAACAAATCCAGAAGTCACTAATAAATGAAATCTTTTACGAATGTATTCTTGAAAATTTTCCCAAGGTTTAACAAATTGCTGTTAGCTTTCCCATCCAGTATAAAAGACAGTAAAGACAAAGGGCCTGTTGTGGATGACCCTAGGATTTCTCTGCCTGAAGCCCCAGGGTTGCCCCTTTTGCCAATCCCAAACCTGAAGGATTTTTTCTTCGAAACGCCACCACTCACTGACTTTACCCCTTTCTCATCTAGCACAGCGAGAAGCCAGACAAGTTGTGTTTAAAAGATCAGTATCAAACTTTCCTCTATCCCAGAGAAGTTCAGATAGCTGACCAAGAAAGATATGTGAGGCAAGCTTATAGAGAAAAGGAAATAGATTTTATTTTAGTTCCAAAGGCTACATGGAGGGAAATCATGCCTCCAGGATTTCAGCTTAGGTTACAGAAGAAATACATTCAGTTGGAGTACTAAAATTAAATCATAAAAACTAAGGCAACTAGCTAGACTTGTTCCCTAAGCTAAGATAATGGTAACTTACAATTCTTAAGTCCATATCCCAATTGGGATGGTTAGGCTGAGCTCTCATAGCCAGCCTGGTTTAGTCTCTGGAGATGGAATTCAGAGTCCTTTTTGGATGGAAGTCTCCCTTTAGACTTCGGATATCATTTAGGGCCCCTTTGATGTTATCAGGTCCGAGAGAGAGGTGGGCTTCCCCCAACCTCTTCTATCACAGTCTAGCATCTCTCTACAAAGGTATGTGTCTCTCCATCTGGCCCAAGCCAGATGGCTCCTGCATGAGGCCCAAGGATGGATCTCAAGCATGTGGCTAAGCCATGTGTCTCTCCATGTGCTCTCCTACATCTGGCTGAGAACAAAAGAATTCAGAAAACTTAAAAGTCTTTGTGGTCATCTCTGATTGGTTCTGCCTTACCAAATCTGATTGGCTCTCCAGTCAGGTGATGTGATGTCATGTTTAAGAAATGAGGGTCCCACCCTCTCAATACCTGTTGCTATGGAAAGCAAAGAGTGGGATTTTTGAGTTGCTGTGACCTGTAGATTTTGTAGATGAACTCTCCATGATGGCTGGACAGGCCATCATGACAGGGCCATTTACACGGCAAAATAAATCCTCTACAAATTCACAAAGAGTCCTAATAGTTTCCACATCTTTCGGATCAAAGTTGCCATATTCAGAAGGAGGAGGGCAAAAAACCCCATAAGTCACACAGCATCAGCTATTTTCCCCGACTTTTTTTAAAAAGTAACTAAAGTTAGTGCACTATCGTTTGTGTGAACTACCATTTTACTTATGGCAGTGGAAACTACCAGCAGTCTTCCCGAAACAGCCACAGCAGAGCTTAGCCGTGATTGGTTGAATTGACCAAGGGGGTGGTGGACTTGCAAGAGATGAGCTTCAAACAAAAAGATCCAGCAAGCTGGCTTGCTTTCTAGCATAATTACTGTTTGTGTGTGTGTGTGTGTGTGTGTGTGTGTGTTGAGAGAGAGAGAGAGAGAGAGTGATCTGCTCCACTGGCTGATCACTCACTCACTCTACTGTGATCGTGTTCTTGTGTATGTGTGTGCACGTGTGTGCGTGAGACAGAGAGAGAAGCAGTCTGCTCAGCTGGCAAGGATGCAGAGCGAAGGGAATCTAGGCTGCTTTCCTTCCCTCCTTTGTCAATATTCCTCTCCCCCCCCCGTGGTCTCCCTCCTTTTTTGGTTGCTTTATCCGGTTTTCTCTGCCTCAGACGAAGCTATGAAGCTATGGTCTTTCAGAGCCCTCTTTCCCCCTCGCACTGACCCCCTCCTCACTTCCTCCCTGCCTCCTGCCTGGCTTTAATGACAGTGATCTGGAGGCCATGTCCCCCACCTTTGTTTGTATGAACAAGAGAGGTGAAACCTCACCGTATCTTCCAATTTAGCAATAAATCATGTAAACTATGCAGCTCTGGTGCGAAAGGACAGAAATCTGGAATTTTGCACACTTTATTCTGCTGGGTAACTGGCCCCAGAGACTTTTGATGTCTTCCCATCCCTTCCACTGGGCTTTAAATTTAAACAATTAAATTTAAATTAAGTTATTTTGTTGAAACAATTACATTTTAATTTAATTTTTGAAACATTAAAATTTTATTGTTTTTAAAAAATAATTTAATTTAAATTTTAAATTGAAAACATAATTTTATGTTTTAAAATCCTATTGCAAGGAATGAGAAGAAATTTATTCAGCCAAGCCTCTAAATTCCCTTCCATATTTGACATGTCATTGTGGTAAAATCCATATCTTCTCCTTCTTCTTCATCCTCCGCTGCTCCAGACACTTCTGTTTCCACACAGACCTAGCCAGTGTTCTAATCTCATAGTGGTGGTTACACATTTGTATGTGTACCTTCAAGTCTTCTGGCAATGTATGTCAACCCCATGAACTTCATCGTGTCTTCTTAGGCAAGAATTCCTCAGAGGTGATTTTCCCAGTTCCTTCCTCTGAAATATAGCCTACAGCACCTGATATTCACTGGTCGTCTCCCATCCAAGTACTAATGAGGTCAGTTAAACTGACCCTGCTTAACCTCCAAGATCAGACAGGATCTGGTGCCATTAGGGTATTTAGGCCCTGCTTGTGGATCATTGTTTTCTCCTAATTCCACCTTTCACAGACTTGCTACAGGGAGGATGTATCAGCACTTTCTGTAATATTTCTCCCCTCCCAGGGCTTTTCCTTCATGGATGCTCTCCTACCTCTTCTACCATATATTCTTCTGGAGGCCTTCCCAGATCGCCCTTCCTGAAAGCTCCACCTTACATACATACATACATACATACATACTTCACGTTATTTATATCCCATCTTTCTTCCAGACTTGGACTCAAGACAGCAACCAGCTCTCTCTCACACTCTGTCTCTTGGATTGGGGGGTGGTGGTGGTCCCCTGAGGATGTACATTTTTGCTTGTTCCATTTATCTTGCAAGACCAACAATAGGTGTCCAAAGTTATCTCTCTGTTGGGTGAGAGTACCAGAGTTTTTGTGCATTTGTCACTGACTTTTTTGCACTTTGGGATTTTTCTACAAAAATGTGTTAAGGCACAAAAAAACCCAATGAAAACACAATAAAAAGTGTTTTGCTGTTGATCAAGGACAAAAAAAATCCTATAGTGGTTGACAGTTTTTTCAACAAGGACTCTCAAGACATTGCCAAGACACCTTTCCTCAGTGAGAATCAGAAAACGTGTGAAGATTGATTACATCCACATGTCCTCTTTTATTGAGGACAGCCCTCTACTGGAAGGACTGCTGACTGAGTACATTCCTCTTCTGAAGGTGTCATCTGTTTGAAGGGTTCTACAGCTTGGGTTGCCAGATTGCAAACTGGAAAGGATTCCCCTACCCAGTGGTAGCACTGGGGGATACAGAGAAGCCGAACTGCACCAAGTGACACCCTTGGGAGGAGGGTGACACCAGCCCTAGTGATGCCACACCATACCTTGAATGGTTGTGCAGAAGAGGGAATTTGAACAGCTGATGCTTGCTATCTGGTTGTGTAACAAGCAACACCTACCAAAAATCCCTCTTCTACACAACCATTAAAGGTAAAGGAGCCATATCCAGTTTCAATATATACAGCACAAGTCTAATGTAGGTAAAGAATCCTAAGGAGGAAGGTCAGAGACATGTGTCCATAAGCGCTTCACTTCATGCATCTGATGAAGCAGACCTATGGCTTATGCTACCAACTTCTCTCAATCTCAAATGTAGCACACAAGACCCTTTGCATATTAATTTGCAAAAACTTACTTTAATTCTTCTCTAGTTAGTCATCTTATTCATCAGTTTGTTTCGATTTCTTGTAATGAATTATTTCTTTTTGAAAACCAGCAACCATTTAAAGGAAGACGTTTTATGAACTCAACATCCGGAGGGAGAAAGCAACAAAGGGGCAGAAGGAAGCAGGAGTTGTGTGGGTGAAGGACCTTTGACAGAAGGTCTCTGAGATAAAATCCATGATGACGTTAACTTTCACTTTAAACAGATAATATCTGATGAGAGACTCTAACAATAACTTCCACTCTATCAGGAGACTACTTTCAGTTTCTTTATTTCTCGAAGAATATATCCCCATTGTTCCAGAGTTTGGATTCCTATGACACTTGTTGCTCTTTTACCCTCAAGATCCCTCCCTGGATCTGGTACTACTTGGGCCACAAGCTGGCCACAATGTTAGAAAAGTGAATGTGCTGATCAGTGTAGTTAGTGTGCTAACGTGTGACCAGTCTTGCTAATTAATTTCACGTATGTCCATCACTGCAAAACTATGTGCATTGACATACAAGAAGAAGGGCAAGGGATTGCCCACATTCTGCACCAAACTTGTTACACAAAACCTTGTTTCAGTGGAAAAGCTCCACGCATGAACTGGTCTCACTTAGGGGAACTATAGCAACACAGTTAAGCATGCAAGAGCCTGTGTAACATATGGGACCTTTTACCTGTGTATAACTAGTGGAACTAAGGAGAGACAAGGAGCCGAAGATACAAGAAACTTTATTGAACAGATTTAAAATGCATCCACACCCCATTCATTCATCTAACACAAGACTATCAAAGTAAACCAGGAAGTAATTAGAAAGGGGTTTAGACTGAGGCTTCAAGGCTATAGAGTAGCACCCGGTATCCATGCAAGATTGGTTCTGGGGGCCCCCACGCATACCAAAATCCATGGATAATAGTGAACACCCTGGAGGAAGAGGAAGAGGAGGAGGAGGAGGAGGAAGAGGAGGAGGAGGAGGGCAGGCAGGCAGGTTTTAAGAGGAAGGAAGAAGAAGCAGGGCTCTCTAGTTCACCTGCAGCTTGCCCTCCAAGCCCAGCCCAGCTAAGTCAGGGACTCAAGCTGAAAGGCCGCCTGCTCTCCCTCCCCCGTGCATGCACTTGGAAGACCTCCTCTGGCTTGTGGCCCAGGACAACAATGCCGGAACCCGGCCTGCCTAGGCCACTACCTCCCTGGCCTTCTCCTCTGCCTCCTCCTCTGCCTCTGCCACCCCAGCATATGATCACATCCAGACTGATTGAGATGTGAACACAAGGAATTTGGGATCTGTTACTTTTATTACTGTAATCTAAACACCAATTTATGCTTCTCTTCTAGAAACATTTGTAAGAATATGTGTGAAGTTTTCACCCATGCATTGCCTGTCTGCCCATGCATTCTTTGGGAAAAGATACATTGGCTATCGCTTCTTTCTATGGGAACATATGACATGTACGTAATGAAATATACAAATGATTAATGTGCACAAGATAATCTACATGCAGGTTTCATGCTGTTTTGTCATTAGAAGTGCTTTGTGAACTGAAACCACAAATGGACTCATCCTGGAGCTTTGACATTGGTTGACAGTAAGCAACACATATTTCATCTAGAAACAACCCATCACTGTTTCTGTGAGACTTTGCTGAAACATTCCTCCATCAGAGAATTTTGCTTCATCAGCACAGATGTGATACATACATCTGACATTTAAGCATTGTGTCTCAGGTCACCTGCCCTAACTTGAATGGAAATTCAGTTTCTTGGAGAATCAAAGAGAATCTCAGTACATCTGGCTCCTCTATCCTTGTGCTGCAATGTTGTGACTTTTGTGCTTGTAACAATATGGAGCCTGCCCTACTGATCAAGCAGGTATTTAGAATATCACAGTACTAGGGTTGGGAAAGTAGGCAACTATAAGAAACACACTGGTGTTAGGCATCACATCAGTCTACTTGTGGTGAAAAACTCTGAAGCACTCTTTAGTTATTTCATTGAAAGATTCCTATTTCCAGAGTGGGGACATTTGTACTATATGAGCAGGCAAGAAAACAGCCTTCTCTGTTGTGGCACTCTTCGTCTGGAATTTCATCCCCAAGGAGATTTGTCTGGTATTATCACCTTCTGCTTTTTGTGGGGTTTTTGTTTGTTTGCTTGCTTGCTTGCTTGCTTGTTTGTTTTTACCACCATGTGGGAACATTTTTATTTGTCCAAAGTTTTTAGAGAGTAATCCCACCAGTGTGAGCCTCTGCTGGTGAAAACTCTGATGTTGGAGCCTCTTTAATCTCCAAAGCTATCAGCAGATCATCAGTAAAGACAGACTTTTTTTCAAGATTATTGTTATTGCATTCTGTACTCATACATAACATACAACACAAATCAGTCACTAAGTTTAACAAGTACTATACAAAGTACTTACAACAAAACATAAATATTTCAACAATGACAAAATAAAACACAACACATATATTCCACAAACAGAACATTTTAATACCTGTAAATTACTTCCCAGAAGGCAAAGATCAACTTAAAGTATAATTTTATATTATTTTAAATTATTGTACCTTTCTTAATAAGAACATAAAAAGAGAATAATAATTATTTTGCATTTTGTCTACTTCTTCTAGTCTTTTTATAACTTCTAACGTCATTTACCCTTTGGTAACATATATTGGTAACATGCAGTTACCAATCTTACATTTTTTAATCAACAAATCCAGAAGTCACTAATAAATGAAATCTTTTACGAATGTATTCTTGAAAATTTTCCCAAGGTTTAACAAATTGCTGTTAGCTTTCCCATCCAGTATAAAAGACAGTAAAGACAAAGGGCCTGTTGTGGATGACCCTAGGATTTCTCTGCCTGAAGCCCCAGGGTTGCCCCTTTTGCCAATCCCAAACCTGAAGGATTTTTTCTTCGAAACGCCACCACTCACTGACTTTACCCCTTTCTCATCTAGCACAGCGAGAAGCCAGACAAGTTGTGTTTAAAAGATCAGTATCAAACTTTCCTCTATCCCAGAGAAGTTCAGATAGCTGACCAAGAAAGATATGTGAGGCAAGCTTATAGAGAAAAGGAAATAGATTTTATTTTAGTTCCAAAGGCTACATGGAGGGAAATCATGCCTCCAGGATTTCAGCTTAGGTTACAGAAGAAATACATTCAGTTGGAGTACTAAAATTAAATCATAAAAACTAAGGCAACTAGCTAGACTTGTTCCCTAAGCTAAGATAATGGTAACTTACAATTCTTAAGTCCATATCCCAATTGGGATGGTTAGGCTGAGCTCTCATAGCCAGCCTGGTTTAGTCTCTGGAGATGGAATTCAGAGTCCTTTTTGGATGGAAGTCTCCCTTTAGACTTCGGATATCATTTAGGGCCCCTTTGATGTTATCAGGTCCGAGAGAGAGGTGGGCTTCCCCCAACCTCTTCTATCACAGTCTAGCATCTCTCTACAAAGGTATGTGTCTCTCCATCTGGCCCAAGCCAGATGGCTCCTGCATGAGGCCCAAGGATGGATCTCAAGCATGTGGCTAAGCCATGTGTCTCTCCATGTGCTCTCCTACATCTGGCTGAGAACAAAAGAATTCAGAAAACTTAAAAGTCTTTGTGGTCATCTCTGATTGGTTCTGCCTTACCAAATCTGATTGGCTCTCCAGTCAGGTGATGTGATGTCATGTTTAAGAAATGAGGGTCCCACCCTCTCAATACCTGTTGCTATGGAAAGCAAAGAGTGGGATTTTTGAGTTGCTGTGACCTGTAGATTTTGTAGATGAACTCTCCATGATGGCTGGACAGGCCATCATGACAGGGCCATTTACACGGCAAAATAAATCCTCTACAAATTCACAAAGAGTCCTAATAGTTTCCACATCTTTCGGATCAAAGTTGCCATATTCAGAAGGAGGAGGGCAAAAAACCCCATAAGTCACACAGCATCAGCTATTTTCCCCGACTTTTTTTAAAAAGTAACTAAAGTTAGTGCACTATCGTTTGTGTGAACTACCATTTTACTTATGGCAGTGGAAACTACCAGCAGTCTTCCCGAAACAGCCACAGCAGAGCTTAGCCGTGATTGGTTGAATTGACCAAGGGGGTGGTGGACTTGCAAGAGATGAGCTTCAAACAAAAAGATCCAGCAAGCTGGCTTGCTTTCTAGCATAATTACTGTTTGTGTGTGTGTGTGTGTGTGTGTGTGTGTGTTGAGAGAGAGAGAGAGAGAGAGTGATCTGCTCCACTGGCTGATCACTCACTCACTCTACTGTGATCGTGTTCTTGTGTATGTGTGTGCACGTGTGTGCGTGAGACAGAGAGAGAAGCAGTCTGCTCAGCTGGCAAGGATGCAGAGCGAAGGGAATCTAGGCTGCTTTCCTTCCCTCCTTTGTCAATATTCCTCTCCCCCCCCCGTGGTCTCCCTCCTTTTTTGGTTGCTTTATCCGGTTTTCTCTGCCTCAGACGAAGCTATGAAGCTATGGTCTTTCAGAGCCCTCTTTCCCCCTCGCACTGACCCCCTCCTCACTTCCTCCCTGCCTCCTGCCTGGCTTTAATGACAGTGATCTGGAGGCCATGTCCCCCACCTTTGTTTGTATGAACAAGAGAGGTGAAACCTCACCGTATCTTCCAATTTAGCAATAAATCATGTAAACTATGCAGCTCTGGTGCGAAAGGACAGAAATCTGGAATTTTGCACACTTTATTCTGCTGGGTAACTGGCCCCAGAGACTTTTGATGTCTTCCCATCCCTTCCACTGGGCTTTAAATTTAAACAATTAAATTTAAATTAAGTTATTTTGTTGAAACAATTACATTTTAATTTAATTTTTGAAACATTAAAATTTTATTGTTTTTAAAAAATAATTTAATTTAAATTTTAAATTGAAAACATAATTTTATGTTTTAAAATCCTATTGCAAGGAATGAGAAGAAATTTATTCAGCCAAGCCTCTAAATTCCCTTCCATATTTGACATGTCATTGTGGTAAAATCCATATCTTCTCCTTCTTCTTCATCCTCCGCTGCTCCAGACACTTCTGTTTCCACACAGACCTAGCCAGTGTTCTAATCTCATAGTGGTGGTTACACATTTGTATGTGTACCTTCAAGTCTTCTGGCAATGTATGTCAACCCCATGAACTTCATCGTGTCTTCTTAGGCAAGAATTCCTCAGAGGTGATTTTCCCAGTTCCTTCCTCTGAAATATAGCCTACAGCACCTGATATTCACTGGTCGTCTCCCATCCAAGTACTAATGAGGTCAGTTAAACTGACCCTGCTTAACCTCCAAGATCAGACAGGATCTGGTGCCATTAGGGTATTTAGGCCCTGCTTGTGGATCATTGTTTTCTCCTAATTCCACCTTTCACAGACTTGCTACAGGGAGGATGTATCAGCACTTTCTGTAATATTTCTCCCCTCCCAGGGCTTTTCCTTCATGGATGCTCTCCTACCTCTTCTACCATATATTCTTCTGGAGGCCTTCCCAGATCGCCCTTCCTGAAAGCTCCACCTTACATACATACATACATACATACATACTTCACGTTATTTATATCCCATCTTTCTTCCAGACTTGGACTCAAGACAGCAACCAGCTCTCTCTCACACTCTGTCTCTTGGATTGGGGGGTGGTGGTGGTCCCCTGAGGATGTACATTTTTGCTTGTTCCATTTATCTTGCAAGACCAACAATAGGTGTCCAAAGTTATCTCTCTGTTGGGTGAGAGTACCAGAGTTTTTGTGCATTTGTCACTGACTTTTTTGCACTTTGGGATTTTTCTACAAAAATGTGTTAAGGCACAAAAAAACCCAATGAAAACACAATAAAAAGTGTTTTGCTGTTGATCAAGGACAAAAAAAATCCTATAGTGGTTGACAGTTTTTTCAACAAGGACTCTCAAGACATTGCCAAGACACCTTTCCTCAGTGAGAATCAGAAAACGTGTGAAGATTGATTACATCCACATGTCCTCTTTTATTGAGGACAGCCCTCTACTGGAAGGACTGCTGACTGAGTACATTCCTCTTCTGAAGGTGTCATCTGTTTGAAGGGTTCTACAGCTTGGGTTGCCAGATTGCAAACTGGAAAGGATTCCCCTACCCAGTGGTAGCACTGGGGGATACAGAGAAGCCGAACTGCACCAAGTGACACCCTTGGGAGGAGGGTGACACCAGCCCTAGTGATGCCACACCATACCTTGAATGGTTGTGCAGAAGAGGGAATTTGAACAGCTGATGCTTGCTATCTGGTTGTGTAACAAGCAACACCTACCAAAAATCCCTCTTCTACACAACCATTAAAGGTAAAGGAGCCATATCCAGTTTCAATATATACAGCACAAGTCTAATGTAGGTAAAGAATCCTAAGGAGGAAGGTCAGAGACATGTGTCCATAAGCGCTTCACTTCATGCATCTGATGAAGCAGACCTATGGCTTATGCTACCAACTTCTCTCAATCTCAAATGTAGCACACAAGACCCTTTGCATATTAATTTGCAAAAACTTACTTTAATTCTTCTCTAGTTAGTCATCTTATTCATCAGTTTGTTTCGATTTCTTGTAATGAATTATTTCTTTTTGAAAACCAGCAACCATTTAAAGGAAGACGTTTTATGAACTCAACATCCGGAGGGAGAAAGCAACAAAGGGGCAGAAGGAAGCAGGAGTTGTGTGGGTGAAGGACCTTTGACAGAAGGTCTCTGAGATAAAATCCATGATGACGTTAACTTTCACTTTAAACAGATAATATCTGATGAGAGACTCTAACAATAACTTCCACTCTATCAGGAGACTACTTTCAGTTTCTTTATTTCTCGAAGAATATATCCCCATTGTTCCAGAGTTTGGATTCCTATGACACTTGTTGCTCTTTTACCCTCAAGATCCCTCCCTGGATCTGGTACTACTTGGGCCACAAGCTGGCCACAATGTTAGAAAAGTGAATGTGCTGATCAGTGTAGTTAGTGTGCTAACGTGTGACCAGTCTTGCTAATTAATTTCACGTATGTCCATCACTGCAAAACTATGTGCATTGACATACAAGAAGAAGGGCAAGGGATTGCCCACATTCTGCACCAAACTTGTTACACAAAACCTTGTTTCAGTGGAAAAGCTCCACGCATGAACTGGTCTCACTTAGGGGAACTATAGCAACACAGTTAAGCATGCAAGAGCCTGTGTAACATATGGGACCTTTTACCTGTGTATAACTAGTGGAACTGAGGAGAGACAAGGAGCCGAAGATACAAGAAACTTTATTGAACAGATTTAAAATGCATCCACACCCCATTCATTCATCTAACACAAGACTATCAAAGTAAACCAGGAAGTAATTAGAAAGGGGTTTAGACTGAGGCTTCAAGGCTATAGAGTAGCACCCTGTATCCATGCAGGATTGGTTCTGGGGCCCCCCGCGGATACTGAAATCCATGGATAATAGCGAACACCCTGGAGAAGGAGGAAGGAAAGAAGGAAGGGGAAGGCAGAAGAAGCAAGGCTCCTCCAGTTCACCTGCAGCTTGCCCACCAAAGCCCAGCCCAGCCCAGCCAAGTCGGGAACTCGAACTAGACCAAGTTCGGGACCACTTCTGGAACCTGGCCTGCCTAGGCCGCTGCCTCCCAGGTCTCCTCCTCCTTCTCCTCCTGTCCCTCCAACACCACCAGAACCCAGCCCACCTAGGCCACTGCCTCCCAGGCCTCCTCCTCCTGTCCCTCCAACACCACCAGAACCCAGTCCGCCGAGGCCGCTGCCCCCCAGGCTTCCTCCACCTCCTCCTCTCCCTCCACCACCACCAGAACCCAGCCTTCCTAGGCCGATGCCTCCGAGGCATCCTCCTTCTCCTCCTCCTCCTCCTCTCCCTCCACCACCACCACAACCCTGTCATAGATCTGTGCAGAGCGCAGTCACTCCCTGTTCATCCGAACAGGGGATAAGCAACGAAAACGTGTGCTTTGTGAGCAAACAAATACTCCTTTGGTGCAAAAGTAAGTCCATGCCAAAATTCTTTTAGGCTTTTATTAATAACAATTAAATAAAAGGAAACAATAACAAAAAGCATTTAACCATCTTTTCTAGGTTCTCTCTAAGCAAGAGAGGTACACACAAGCTTGAAGCTCTCTTCTATCTCAGGAACAAAACAATATAACCCCTCCCAGTTATATAGGCCATAACACTTAGTCCTTGGGAGAACCGAAAGTAATCTTAAGTTTCGTTTCTCACATACAAGCCTAAAGAACAGAATAACAGAAGGGACAGATTTATTACCTTCTAATAGCCAAAGATGGCGCCACGCATGTCTGGCTAAAAAATTATTCAGGGAGGGGGAGACAAACTCCTGATCTCAAAAACTATTTTCCCTGACAAACCCAGCCCGCCTAGACCGCTGCCTCCCAGGTCTCCTCCTCCTCCTCCTCTCCCTCCACCACCACCAGAACCCAGCCCGCCTAGGCCAATGCCTCCAAGGCATACTCCTCCTCCTCCTCCTCTCCCTCCACCACCACCAGAACCCAGCCCGCCTAGACCGCTGCCTCCCAGGTCTCCTCCTCCTCCTCCTCCTCCTCTCCGTCCGCCACCACCAGAACCCAGCCCGCCTAGGCCGCTGCCCCCCAGGCTTCCTCCTCCTCCTCCTCTCCCTCCACCACCACCAGAACCCAGCCCACCTAGGCCAATGCCTCCCAGGCCTCCTCCTCCTCTCCCTCCACCACCACCAGAACCCAGCCCGCCTAGGCCAATGCCTCCGAGGCATCCTCCTCCTCCTCCTCCTCTCCCTCCACCACCACCACAACCCAGCCCGCCTAGGCCGCTGCCTCCCAGGCTTCCTCCTCCTCCTCCTTCTCTCCCTCCACCACCACCACAACCCAGCCCGCCTAGGCCAATGCCTCCGAGGCATCCTCCTCCTCCTTCTCTCCCTCCACCACCACCACAACCCAGCCCGCCTAGGCCAATGCCTCACAGGTCTCCTCCTCCTCCTCCTCCTCTCCCTCCACCACCACCAGAACCCAGCCCGCCTAGGCCGATGCCTCCGAGGCATCCTCCTCCTCCTCCTCCTCTCCCTCCACCACCACCACAACCCAGCCCGCCTAGGCTGATGCCTCCCAGGTCTCCTCCTCCTTCTCTCCCTCCTCCACCACCACAACCCAGCCTGCCTAGGCCACTGCCTCCCAGGCCTCCTCCTCCTCTCCCTCCACCACCACCAGAACCCAGCCCACCTAGGCCGCTGCCTCCCAGGACTCCTCCTCCTCTCCTTCCAATGCCTCTGCCACTGCCATGGCGCCAAGTGGGGGTTGGCCTGTCCAGGCTGTGGGCAACCCTCCTCCAGTGTCTGGCTTCACTCTTCACCTTCTGGGCCTTCAACAAGCACATCTGGTGCCACAAGTAAGGCAGGCCAGAGCAGACTCAGACCCTCGGCCACCAACTGGATAACTGAATCAGTGGATATTGAGTCAGCAGATACGGGGGTGCTACTGTACTATACACAAACCTGAAGTGGAGAACTCCTTGTGAGTTGTGGGATTACTCTTGAGTAGCAGCAGTGATCAATTGCATCGAAAATAGGGCAGAAGTTAGAGTGGGGAATTAAGGTTACAGCAGCAGGGGAAGAAGCACCTGTTTCCACAGAACACTGTCCAGGGGTCAAAGGAATGTTAGAGGGGTTCAGTTAGAGAGTGTAGGGGTTACAGAGGGGGAGAAGTGGTTCAGACAGATGTGGAGGATAGAAGCAGTGGGTCTGAGTGCAAATAACTGGCTTTTGGAGGTGTTTTTATAGGAAAAATCACCTTTGAAGGTGCACTCTTGATGAAAAAAAACATTTGTTTTCAGATAGTTCCCAAAGTTGGAAACAAAGGAATTTTGGATAAGCCAGAAACTGGGAAATGGGTGTACCTTTCAATCTGATGATTGACAGACAACCTCCCTTTTGTATTATAGACATGTAGATGAGAAACAGATTTAGTGCAGTAATGATATCCTCCAACTGCATAGGTGATGTCTTCCTTTCCAGACATGAAGCAGGAAGAACCTTTTTCTACATTTGTTTATGCTAAAGGTGTGAATGTTGAGAAATTTGTGGGGATCTTCCTGGTGTGTACATGCTTCCCTGAGCCTGACTCCTAGCTATCCAGAGTCTAATGTTTCCCGTCAGCCCTTGGAAGGCACATGTTAGCCAGATTCATATCAAACTGATGCTAATCATATGTTAACCAAGGTGGGAGATGATGGGTCCTGTTTTAGGAGATGATGGGTCACATTACAGTTTTCTTGGCAAGATTTGTTCAGAGCAGAGTTGCCTTTGCCTTCTTCTGATGCTGAGAGAGTGTGTCTTGCCCAAGGTCAACAAGTGGGTTTCCATGTCCAAGTGGGGATTCAAACCCTGGTCTCCAGAGTTGTAGTCAAACCACTACCCTACAGTGGCTCTCTCTGTCTCACCTAAACAATATGCTGGACCTTGCTAATTAATATGCTGATGTATGTGTTTGTGTGTGTTTTGCGTGTTTAATGATGTATGTTTTAATCTGGCTTTATTTTTTTTTAATTGTCAAAAAACTAAAACCAGGTCAAAACATACATCATTAGAGGGAGAGGAGGAGGAGGAGGAGGAGGAGGCCTGGAAGATAGGAGTTCATGCACAACTCAAACCATTGCCCCTTTACCACTGTGCTTGACAATGAGTATGCAATGTTTATGCTGATATGTTGTGTTTGGCTTTTGCCAAATGTGCTGTCTGTGCATTATAACCAAACATCTCCACTTTGGTCTCAATTGTCCAAAGGACATTGTTCCTGAAGTCTTGTGGTTTGTTCAGATGCAACTTTGCAAACCTAAGCCACTCTGCCATGTTCTTTTTAGAAAGAAGAGGCTTTCTCCTGGCAACCCTTCTAAACAAACCATAGTTGTTCAATCTTATCTAATTGTACTGTCATGAACTTTAACATTTAATATGCTAACTGAGGCCTGTGGAGGCTGAGATGTACCTCGTGGGCTTTTTGCAATTTCTCTGAGCATTGCACGGTCTGACCTTGGGGTGAATTTACTGGGATGTCCACTCCTGGGAAGACTGGCAACTGTCTTGAATGTCTTCCACTTTTGAATAATCTTTCTCACTGTAGAATTATGGACTTTAAATTGTTTGGAAATGGCCTTATAATCCTTCCCAGATTGATGGGTAGCAATAATTACTTCTCTAAGATCATTGCTAATGTCTTTCCTCCTTGGCATTGTGTTAACACACATCTGAATGCTCCAGACCAGCAAACTGCTAAAACTTTGGCTTTTATAGAGGTGGTCACACTTGCTGATGATCACTTGATCAAGGCATTTGATTAGTAGCACCTATCTGCTACTTAGCATCTTAATTCCTTTGGAAGCAGTAAGGGTGTACTTAGTTTTTCACAAATGGCTTCTCCATGTCGGCTTCATTTTTGTTGAATAAATCATGTTACGGTGTAATATGTCATACGTTGTTGTTCATCTGAGGGTATATTTACCTAATTTTAAGACAAGCTAAGGAACAGATTATTAGGTCCTGATATGTAAAACCATAGAATTCAAAGAGGGTATACTGTGCTTTCTTTTTCACATGACTGTAGATACTATTTTATGAGAGACTCTCATCTCTGTGAAATACTATCACAAGACTACTTTCAGTTTCTTTATTTCTGCAACTACTATATATATGCAACTAAAACCCTCTTCTCACTGCTCAAAGACTACTGGAACTGAAGTATGGTGAAATCTGTTCAGGTAGGTGAAAAATCAGAGCCCTAGTTAGTTAATTAGTTAGTTAAATAGTTATTTTATTGGGCCTTTGATCTTTATCTTCCAAAGATGAAAGCAACTGAAAAGGATGAGGACATTAGTTTTGCTAGTCAAGGTTAGAATGAGAATGATGCAGTGCTAGATATGAAGCCAGCATCAAAATCAGCAGCACTTCCACAGGAGGCTAGGTGGGTTCTTCCCTGCTTCTGTTCAAGTAGGCTTTTAATATGCAATCATTTTCAGGGAGGCTTTTAACTGAGGTGTGTGCTGTTTTTATCTTTTTTACCTGTTGTATTATTTTATACTGATTTTAATTGTTTACAGATGTATTGTTTTTAACTAATTGTATGTGTCTGGGGGAAAGGATTGATTGATTGACTGATTGATATTGATTGCCTTCTTCTAAGGCTGAGAGTGCATGATTTGCCCAAGGTCACCCATAGGATTTCCATGGCTGAGTGGGAATTCGAACTTTGGTCTCCCAAAGCCCTTGTTCAACACTGAAATCACTACACCACACTGGCTCTCCTTTAGTGAGATCTACCTGTGCGACTTCCACATTCCCAGAAGAAGCTGCCACCACTGCCAAAGAAGTAGAATGGTGGCAGTTTAAAAGAAGTAGTGTAGCTAGTCAAGGCTGGAACGAGAGTGATGTGGTGCTAGATATGAAGCACATGTCAAGTTCAGTGGTTCTGTCTTAATTGCCTTCCTCTAAGGCTGAGAGTGTGTGACTTGCCCAAAGTCACCCAGTGAGTGGGTTTCCATGGCTGAGTGGGGATTTGAACTCTGGTCTCCAGTCTTAATCCAGTATTCAAATCACTATACCACTCTGGCTCTCCTTTAGTGAGATCTACCTGCATGACTTCCACATTCCCAGAAGGAGCTGCCACCACTGCTAGAGAAGTAGAATGGAGAAGGCAGAAGGAAAGTAACATGGCTGCATCTGCCTACATGTTAGCTTATTCAGCATAGTACTTTCACTTCCACCAGAAGGGCCTTGTCAAGGTCCACATAACATTCCTTTCCACTGTAAGTTTTTAGGGCTGACAAGGAGGACTGGAAGAATTGCTCCACTTCCAGATGACTGCAGGGTTTGAAAGTGGCCTGGGTACAGCACTCTCTTCTTGTAGAGCACCTGCTGCTGGGCTTCTTTCCTCCAACACAGCACTTCTCCCATGCTCCCCTCCAAAGCCCACTTTTCAGCGGCAGGGGCTGAAAAGAAAGAAGCCTTACTCTAGGGAGCAAGCACCTCCTTCAACCTGACTTTAATGTAGCCAGAATGAGCAAGGCAAACAAAGAGAGAGAATAAGCAAATGAGAAGGAGGAAGGAAACATTGACTACACAAGCACAAGCACTGTTAGAAAGGACTAGTTTTGGACACAGCTACTTTCCCTTTCTCTCTCTTCTCCTCCATCTCAATGTTACTGCAATTCACCCCCACCTCTGATTGCTAGCACCAAAAATGAGAGATTGGTTAGACAGGCAGAGGGCACAGATATCTCTTTTAGGGCTATGGCACAGAGATATATGTGTGTGGAGAGGGATAATAAAGCAGAGTGGAACTTACCCAAGGTCACCCTGTGGATTTCCATGGCTGAGTTGGGTTTTGAACTCTGATCACCCATAGTCCTAGTCCAGCCCTTAAACTACTGCACTACAATGGCTGTCAAGGTGCTGATCCCTATCCCCAAAATGGATTTAAAACCTTGAATAGCTCCTTTAAAGTTCAGACCAAAACCCAGAGTAGATACACCTTCCCACTAGTACAAAAGCCACCCATCACCATTGTCCCCAAGGCAATTGCCTTCATGCCCTGCTAGTGGGTGTTTTAGAAGTTTCTGGTTATGGGGAAAACAGGAAAATACATAGATTAGTAGACAGCAACTTTTAAATATTTTTGTCAATAAGAATATTGGCTGGAATTCATGAGCATAGTTATCTAGAGTTCCACATGCATGACTGATTCATATCCATGATCCATACATATTCAATAATGTAAGGACTATGAAGGGGCTGTAAAAGTCCCATCTTGACTTACCAGTCAGCTGATGCAGCAAGCAAGAGGTCTGTTTTCTTGATGATCAGTAGACTGATGTTTCCACCCCCTTCCATGAGAAATCTCCAGTGTGAGGAGGAGTTGTGACAGGGATCCTGCTTCTGATGTCACACCAGAGATTGCTTATAGGACTGGGGTGGAAATATCTGTCTGTTGTATTCCAATCAACAGGAGAAGAGCCCCTCATTGCTTGCAGTAGCTGCTGCCTGGTAAGTCTGGACTGGGAGACTTTTATGAAATATGTACCGTGTATTGCTGCATACAAGACTTCTTTTTAACACTTGAAAATCTCCTCAAAAGTGGGGGGGTGGTCTTATACCCCAGTAATCATACTCCCCTGCTGTGAGAATGATTGAAGTGTAAAATGGCCTGGGCAGTTTTCCCAGCAGATCCTTCCTCCTGCTGTGAGAATGACTGCTTTGCCTTTGAAGAGTTAAATGGCCCTCCATTTAGCTCAGGAGAGTCAAAATAATGTTTCTTTTCAGGACAAGTTAGCCTAAAATTAGAATTTCTGGATTCAGACTTATCATTCTGCATCAAGTTTTGTCTATGGTGAAATTCTCTTGTCTACCACTGTGGCTCTAAAATCATTAATGTGCTCATTCATTAATGTGCTCATTCAAAAATTTGGGATTTGATAGCTTCATATTAACCAACTTACAGTATTAATGCAACCTTACTTTCCAAAGATTGAACACCACAGAGATTTTTCAAAGTATCCCATGCTTTTTTAGCTGTTCTCAGTCCTTTAATTTCACAGACTATTCCATCATCTATAGCCACTGAGCTGGCTGGCTGGTGGGGGACAGGCTTTTCAGCCAGGTGGCTGGCTGGGGGGGGGGCAAACTCTATATTTTAACTTAAAAATTGGGGGGTCGTCTTATGCGCCCAGTCATCTTATACGCCGGAATATACGGTAATTCACAGGTCTGTCACTATACTGTATCCCAGTCAACAAGAGAACAGACCCCTGTTGCTTGCAGGAGCTTAGTAAATCCAGATTTTTGGGGGGTGGGGCTGGGAAGCACTACTTAACTATTTAACTAAGGTAGTTGATCTAAAACCTCAGCCATTGCTTCCTTATTGCAGTAAGATCCTCTGACCATTGAGCAATGGATGGTGAATGTTTATCTTTGCAACCTTGGTGTATTTAGTCTTTTTGCAACAGTAAAAGCATGCAGGATCCAACATTGACCCTCCATTAAATTCTGCTTCACGGGAATGTAATTGAAAAGAATATGTGCATTAATACATTGTAACACCTCCAACCAAAAAGGAATAATCACTGAATATGCCCACATCATATGCCATAAGCAAGCTGTAATGTCCCAGTCTTTCCCTACTCAAAGAAGAGGCTTCTGGATCAATCCAAGCAAGCTTTATTGAAGTATACAGTAGAAACAGCACAGCATACAGTCATTGCAAGCTCTTACGTTTCCCCCAAAGTTTCACTTTTAAAATTGATCTCAGTTTAAAAAAATTCCTTCCCTCCACCATTCATTGGCATTCTTTCCCACACGGTACCAGGCTGCCTAGTGATGCTGGTTCTCATGCTCTTTCTCCCCACACCTGCATCCCCCTTCCACTTCCAAACATCCTTTGAAAATGGCTACAGAGCTGCTAAACAATTCAAAGCAAAGCTAAATCCCCACCCCCAAAAGCATGAAAAACAAAAGTACAAGCAAAAAGAAATAAGACACTGAATGGATAACTAAAGAGAAATATAGCATGACAACAGCATCAGCAAGATCCCAGTTTGTCATGGAACCTCTTATGAAGGTCCCTAGCCAACTGAGGAGCCTGGACATGGATGTCATCTACCCATTCAGAATGACCAACTGGGAGGTTTTTGATAATTCTAATTCCACAGCCACCAAGTTTACAATTTGCTTTAGGTGAAAAGGGCCAACATATTTAGGTCTCAGGTTTTTTTAGAGGGCTGTTGGCACTGTAAGAACTTTGTGATAGCCTATCTGAATAACTTCAGTATAATCCAAAGAAAGTTACATGCTCTTCAGTGACAAATCTGAGTGAAAGGACTTTATCAGACATACAAAATACGGCGTCATAATGACACCAAATAACCACAAAAGGGCACGCACATCAGATGATGTGGCCCTTTTGCGGTTAGGTCCCTGCGAAAACCTGTAGTTTTAAATTGATGGCTGAAGCTATCAATTGATCACCCCTGCTGTTTTTTGTTGGCATAGCTGGCATGTGAAACCTTGCAGTTTTTTTTTTCCTCATAATTATCCCATCAGTGGCCAGGCTGGCGCAAAAACTTCTGGTTGAGATTGCAACATCCAGGTAAGTGATGCACTTTTTATTACCCTCCCTGGGTTACTTTTAAGTTTTTCAGTGTGTTTTTGTGTGTTGTGCCACTTTTTGTGTGTTCTTTCTGTTTTGTTGTTTCCATTTCCCATGCAATGCAATCCCCTGATAACCCCATGGGATTTTGAACGAGGACGTGAATGGAAGTCTGTTCACTTCCTCTTTCGTTGCCGGGGAAGCCTTGGACAGGAGGGAAGGTCAGTGCAGTGGGGAGTGTTCTTTTGCCATCTTAAAAATGTTTTGGGGTTTTTTTTATGCTGGCAAAAGAAGGTTTTAAAGGGGGTCACCTGCAAAAGCCCATATTCAAGATTAGCCAAGATTACCATTTTTCATTGTCCCCCATTTTTCATTGTTATGCAACTTCCTTTCCTTCAGATGTCATTCTTAATTATTAATGTTGTAAAGCAAAAAAAAAAAAGGAAAAAAAAGAATGTGTGATAAATGCAGATAAATGCAGTCACCCACTTTGTAGTTCCACCCTGGAGCCCTCTTTTGTTCTGCATACTTTTTATAAGGGCATTTAGCAAAGTCCAAAGCAAACACAATCTTAGACCATGAGTCTTTAATATGGTTGACCCAGTCTGCCAATGCCACCTATCTCTACAGATAGGGTGGGCAGGGGTTTTAGATCCTGCACATACACCACCTGAAAGGGAGGGTGTCCAGTGCTCTGATGCACAGCATTGTTATAAGCTACTTCAGTCATCTTGCTGGGTAGGTACTGTGACACTACCGCAACCTTCTATGTGTATCACAAGGTCAAGGTGGTCGAAGGCAATCTCAAACGCACCAGTCCACTTTACCTAAGTGTTCAGCCTGGCCGCCTCCACCCTCTGTTCCTTCCACCTCCCCTTTTTAATTTCCCTCAGTTCCTTTTATCTGAACCAGGGATGAACTGTTAACCAAATGTGTGGATGTGTGGTGTTTTCCTGTTAAGTGTGTCTTTACTGTATATATGTTGAATGAATCTGGAGTTGAACAAACAATAAAGGATTGAGTTATTAAAGGGATAAAGATGTAGTATTAGCTTTGGCAATCTTGTGCTTATAACAATTCACTATAGGGTCAAACTGTCACTTTACAGTAACTAATATTAATAGTAACAAAACTTAAATATCTTAGCACAGATTGTTCTATGGATGTTCTAATATCTCCCCCTATAATCCAAACTCATTCACTCTTTGTCCAGTCATACTCCCCAATCAGACTTCATACCTCTGCACACTACATTATTGAATTCAAACCTCACTCTTATAGCATACACACACTGAGCCTTCTACTCCATTCACCTTACATCAACTGAACTACTCACTGTCAAGCCTTACTTCAAATATACAGAAAACCCTCCCATTACATCCTCCTGCTCTGGAATTGTTTCTTTTTCAAGCTATCATCCCATTTGTTCACCTTCCTGTCCGTCACAGGTACAACTCCAAAATATGATTAACCATTTCAAGTCTGTCTATCCATTTGAGTGGTGATGTGCAGAGCTCAACCCCTGTTCAATTCCCAGCAGTTTTAAAAATGCTTTCCAGAAATGATGTAAACTGGACTCGCTAGTCCAAAATAATATTAGTAGGGACCCCATGAAATCTATATATATGTTGCACAAACAACGTGGCTAGTGGTAGCGCCATGGGTATTGAAGTACAGTGTCTGCTTTGAAAACATATCCATCACCACCTGTATGACCATTTTCTTGTGACTCTCAGACAAATGAACAATAAAGTCCATACTGTTTTACAGCCAGGGACGAGAGGGTGCAGGCATAGGTTGTAACAGCCCCCTGGGTTTCCCTCCTACCTGCTTAGCCATAGAATCATAGAATCATAGTTGGAAGAGACCACAAGGGCCATCCAGTCCAACCCTCTGCCATATAAGAATAAACAATCAGAACACTCCTGACAGAAGGCCATCCAGCCTCTGTTTAAAAACCTCCAAATAAGGAGACTCCACCACACTCCGAGGCAGTGCATACCACTGCTGAACAGTTCTTACTATCAGAAAGTTCTCCATAATGTTTAGGTGGAATTTCTTTTCCATTATTATTATTATTATTATTATTATTATTATTTAGTTATTTATAACTTGCTCTTCAGCCACAGGGCTATCAGAGCGGCTTACAAATTGTTTTAAGCAATAGCAATTTACAAATCTACACTGCATTAAGCAGCCTCCAATGTGTGTTTGAGTCCATTGCTCCGTGTCCTAGGAGATTATCAGACGGGGTCCGAAAAGCATCCCCATCACAGCACAATAACCCCGTTGTGGCACAATAAGGTAATTTGCACTTACCTTAATTGCACAACCGTCCCCTCCCCTCAGCAGCCAGGAGTGAATGGAGCTCGAACAGAGCCCCATCCACTTCCTGGTTTGAGTTCTTGGCCATTCTTGCAAATGAACGAGTGTGTGGGAAATTCTAAAATTAAAAAAAAGGTTTACAAGTTACACCAAGCACCAAAACATACTTACCAAAAAAACAAAACAAAAAAAAAACAAGTAACCCAGGGAGGGGGGAGGGTGTCACTTACTCCTTGTCGCAATTGCACCCAGAAGTGTTCAGCACGGACCTCCCACTTGCAGCTGGCATTGCGCCAGCATAACAGGGCTCCTTATTGCTCACCCATCATTCCACGACTGGAACAGAACGGGTGATCTATTCACAACATAAGCCATGAATATGAAGAAACAGGGGCAGCACAGAACCAGCGCGGGATGAGGACGATGACATCTGGTAAATAAGACATCTGTGGCGATCTTCTGGCGATCTTTTGGGGTTCGTGTGACACCATATTAAGGTAGTCTGATAATCTCCCTAGTCTCTGGAGCATGGCACATACAGGGCAACTTTTGATATATTCCTCCATGTCATCTTAATTTGTGCCACCAAAACTGTCTTCTCACTAAATGCAGTCTTAAAGTCCCATCTTTCTTGTGTCGAAATAATACTGAGGCTGCCATGGAGGAAGCAACGGGCCTAATGAACCCTCAGGCAGGCTTTTTGTCCACAAACTCTCTTAGTGCTGCCAATTATCAGATGCGACAAAAACCGTGCCTGCAGATTGCTAAGAGAACAGGAAGGGGCAACATTACCAGACAACGACGTCCTTCAGCATCCCGGGGGCATAGTGAGGGCATGAGTAAGACATCCCTTCTTATTGGCAGCTTGTCCCCATCAATGCAAAAGAGAAGCGCAGCACTGCTACATCCCAGAAATGGCTGAAGGGTGTGGGCATCTGGTAAGATCGCCCTTTCTGTTCTCCTAGCAGTCTTCTGACGTGATTGGGGATGCAATTTTTTGGCGTATTCCCGCACATCTGATAATCTCCTTACTCACTAGTAATTTTTTTTTACAGACTGCAACCTGAGGTCATAGGGCCACGATAGGGATGTTTACAATGGTTTAGAAGGAATACTCAGTCAATATACTATCTATTTTCATTTTCTTTCATAACACTAGGCTCTATGGCCACCCAATAAAATTGATTTGAGAGAAGAGAGGAAATGGGACAGATTTTTTTTTCCACACAGCAGTGCATGAACCTAGAGCTGCTTTGTAAATAAGTCCAAAAAAATTAGTTGCCGGGGGGGGGGAACCACCATTTCCTAGCTCATCTAGGGTTGCAAAGGATGGACAGAGAGTACCTTCCTTCTTCCATCAGCCTGAATATAATTTGGGATTGTCTACCTGTTGTTGTTGTTGCTGCTGCTGCTGCTGTGTGCCTTCTACTCATTGAGTTTTCTTGGCTTAGATTTGTTCCTCTGAGGCTGAGAGAATGTGACTTACCCAAGGTCATGCAATGGGTTTCATGGTCAAGCAGGGATTTGTACACTAGCCTCCTGGAGTCCTGGTCCAGTACTGAAACCATTACACTATGCTGGCTGTCAGATACCAGGCCAGTGCTTAAATCACCAGTGCCAAATATTCAACTACTAGCCCAGCTGACTTTTGTTCATGGAATGGAACAGAAGGACGATGTGATTGTATTCTTTCCCTCAGGCAGCAAAATGTACTACACTAGTCCTACTTTTCATCCTTATTTTCTGCATTCTTGTTTCCTTTTCAGGCTTGAAATAAGCTCAGGTTGAGAAGACAGAGCCACTAGATATTTGCTATAATGGATTTGAAAGAATGGCAAGTTGATAAAGGTGGGTTTCTTTGGGGAAGGGTCATAGATCAGTGATGAGTCACCTGTTTTACATGCCAAAAACCCCAGGAGAAAAATGAATGTGTACAGTTCAGTGGTCTCATACTGTCTGTTTCCAAGAGCATTGTGACTGGAGAGCAAGGAGACTGGTTCTCTCCTCATTTAAACTGGGCTGATCTGATCCAATTTGGATTCAGTCTGAACCACTCTGAACCAGCCCAATTTGGTTCAGAATTTGGGATTTGTCTGAAGCAGTTGCACTGTCCTAATTTACAACCTACATTCCTCAAATGAGCTTTGGATGGCATGGAAGCTATGCTCACAAGAACACTACAAGAGCACTACTAGGATAGATTGGGTGACTGGCTGAAGACAATCCTATAAGCTTCATGGCTGAGTGCAGTCTTAAACCCAGTACCCTTCAAGGTCCATTAATGTGTCTCATATTATCTACATTACTCTACACCCACACACACACACACACACCATTTTTTTAAAAAAGGTATGTTGAGACCAACCCTGCCTGAAAGCCATGTCCACTGTCTGAGCAAGCAACCCTGGCTCTAATTCCAGATGTTTCAGGCATGATCAGTTACTCCAACAATCATGGAAATACCTCTGCATAGACTCAAGGCACTCTTCTCATTATTGCTTCTTGTTCCAGCTTGGATACTGAATATGAAAAGCACTTCCCCAGCTGCTCCCAGCCATGAAGGGCTTGTCTACACCAGTGAAAACTCCTGAATCCCTCCCCCACAAATCAAGGCTGATAATACCACATGATATGCGGCTTTTCCCCTGAATCTGGTGCAATGGTGTATGCCCTCTTCACACCAGATTTCAGGAATATCCCTTTAATCCAGGTTTTAGAAAACTCACAGTTTGCTGGAAATTCTGGAGAAAACTGCCATGTTTACAATCCATCTGCACTGGATTCAGGGATGGGGGGAGGAAGGACAAGTGCTGCCTGAGGTGCCATCATTTTCCCCCTTCCTTGGTGCCACTTCTCATTCCAAAGGTAGAGCCCCAGTGGTAGTCACTCTCATTGAGGTCAGAACCCCTGGCCAGCCACACAATAGTGAGGCTAACAGCCCATTCTGGCTTCAGAGAGGATGACTTCTCTCTCTGGGGCTTTCATTTTCCAGTCCACAATCACCCCTCTGAGCTCTGGGAACAGCAAAGCACCAGCAATAGTCACCCTCTCTGAAGTCAGAACAGGAGTCCACCCTGCCATCATGAGTCTATCCACCCATTCTGGCTTAAGAGAAGGTGACTACCGCTGGGGCTTTGCTTTTCCAGTGCGCAGTTGCCCCTCTGAACACCGGTGAGGGGGGGTGGAGTCACGCACCACCAGATGTGGCCATAGAATCCAGCTCTCTCCGATGTGATATCTTTGAAATAAAGAAAACACCTTGTTGAAGCAGTTAATTAAAGAAAAAAGAACTGTCCCCTGTTCCGGAATGCTGTGAGTAACATCTGTTTTATTTAAAAGCTAGAAGCTGAAAGCTGAAGCCCAGAGTTTGAGGATTTATGAGGGAAGCTGATGTCGAGAGACCAAAGAGGAGATAAGGGAAAGAAAAAATTCTTACAAACTCCCTTATGGACAAGATCTAAAAATAAACCCTCTGATAAAACAATTTCAAGATTAGAACGGGCATTTTCAGCTGAAACGTTAACAACAACTAAAAAGATTAGAAAAGAAAAATAACAGACCGAAGCAATTAAAATGGCGACTGGAGCAGGGGGAGGAAAGAATGGACAGAAAAGCACCCAGAAGAACGGACAGAAGGAACACCTGTCAGGACAAGAGGATTTACAATCTTTGCTGGCACAGAATAATGAAAAATTACTTCAAAGTTTTAAAGCTCATACACTTGAGCTGCGAAATGAAATTCAGAATATGAAGCAGGAAACAATACAAGAGGTTTCTAAACAACTACAAAGTGCTATGCAGCAAATCAACCAGGAGATGGCAGGAGTGTGCAAAGAAATTAAAAAAGTAAATCTTATGGTAAACGACAACAGAAACTGGCTTCAAAGACATGATGTAGAGATTGCTGAGATACAAACACAAATTATTGCTCAGGAAAATCAAAACAGAAGAATGAACATAAGGATTCGAAATGTTCCACATTTTGAAAAAGAAACTGCAACCCAGCTGAGAATTAAAATAATAAACTGGTTCCAACAACTGACACCCCAGTTACAGTGGGTGCAAGAAGATTTTGAGAGAATCCATAGAACTGGATTCAGGAAAACAACTCCCAGTGATGTATTGGTAAAAGTGGCCAATTATTACAAAAAAGAGACATTTATGAAAGAAATCAGGAAACTGGGTGACCAAATACTTTTTGAGTCAACACCAGCGATGATCTTCAATGATTTGTGTGTGAAAACATTGGAATGGAGGAGAGGTATCAAACCCATTATAGCTATACTGAAAAAAAAAACCCCAATATTAACTACAACTGGGGATACCCAATATTTTTAAAGTTCAAGTATGCTGGGAAATTTTACAAAATAAAAACACTGGAAGAAGGATTACAACTGACAATGCTGGGATTGAGAGAGGAAGAACAAGAAGCAGCAAAAGACCAAGGGAAGCTGAAAGGAGCAACAGGAGGAGAGGAGAAATGAAGATATAAAGACAAGGGACTGGGGAAAAAAACCAGAGAGATGGGATCAAAGGTGGCATCGGTGATGGGTGATACCCCCTCCCCCCCTCAACAGTTACAAAAAGACCAATGTGGATTTATAGAAGGAAGACAGATGGCTAATCTAACTGAAAGAGTAATAAATATAATAGATATAATTAGAAGAAAGAAAATTAAAGCAGGGCTTATAGTTATAGATATATTTAAAGCTTTTGATTGTGTGGAATGGCCAGCAATAAAAAATATAATGAAAACATTTGGATTTGGAGAAAAATTTAGGGGTGTGATTTACCAATTGTATAAAAAAAAAGCAACAGTAATAGTAAATGATGGTAAGACAGAATAAATAAATTTAACTAGGGGAACAAGACAAGGCTGCCCACTTTCCCCAATAATATTTGCTATGGTAATAGAAATATTAGCTAATGTAATCAGAAATGATGAAGATATCAGAGGGATAGGAAATATTGAAGAGATTAAACTGAATATGTTTGCAGATGATACTTTAATAACAATACAAGATCCATTGGAAAAAATGCAAGAGATAGAGAAACATTTGGAAACGTTTGGGAAGATGACAGGTTTACAAGTAAATTGGAATAAATCAGAAATGATGAAATTTAATTACACAGAGGCAGAGCAAAAAAAATATGAAGAGTAAAAAGAAATGTATTAAAATAAAAGAGCAAATAAAATATTTAGGAATAAATATTGTGGCAGAATTGGAAAAACTAGAGGAATTTTTTTTTTACTATTCTAAGGAAAGATATGGAGAAAAGAATAGAGAAATATGGGGAAATTAAATTGTCATGGTTTGGAAGAACAGCGCTTGTTAAAATGAAAATATTACCAAAAATAAAATTTTTTATTTAGAATGCTGCCTATTAAAGTATCAGAAATGGAATTTAAAAAGTGGCAAAATATGATAAATAATTATTGTAATGGAGGCAAAAGATCAAGAATCAATAAAAATAGATGGTATAAATCTCCAAAAAAAAGGAGGTTTAGGCCTACCTAATCTAAAGCTATATTACGTAGCGAATCAATTGAGATATATTATTGACAGTGTTGCGGAAGTGAAGGAAATGGAATGGATGGAAATAAATAAACAAGAGATAGAGTTAAAATTAAGAAATATATTTTTTTGTAAACTAAAAAGGAAATTTAGGGAAACAATACAATCTGTTTCTTTAAAAAATATATTAGAAATATGGAATAAATATAAAAAAGTATTAGTTCCAGGAACATCTCCATTAACGCCGGTAATATTGTTAGAGGGTTTCCTAGCAAATTTAAGAAATGAAGTGGAAGCAAAATTAGGAGGACAAGAAATAATAAGGTTGAAGGAATGGATGGGGGAAATGAAAAATAAAAATTATATGGAAAAAATATTAATGGAGCAAGGATTTACCTAGTTTAAACTGATACAGTTAGAAAGATGGACAAAAAAATGTTTAAAGGAGGGTAGTTGTAGAAAAAGTACAAAATTTGAGGAATTAATTACAAAAGCTATTCAAGAGAAAAACGTTACAAAGGGTATTACAAGCAAAATATATAAAATGTTAATGGATAATGAAGAAGTACAAGATTATTTAAAAGATGTTTGGGAAACAGATGTAGCAACTGGGCGGGGTATAAATAAATATTATTATTATTATTATTATTAACTGTAATAGACAAATCTAAGTGGGGAAAAATATGGAATATGCAACATTTGAAAACATTATCAGTAAGAATAAAAGAAAATTACTATAAGATTATATGGAGATGGTATTTAACTCCAGTAAGATTGAATCAAATAGATAAAAAGTATTCAGCACAGTGTTGGAGGGGATGCCAAGAATTGGGAACGTATATTCATTCATATGTCAGGGGGTTAGACTGGATGGCCCTTGAGGTCTCTTCCAACTCTATGATTCTATGATTCTATGTGGTGGAATTGCAAATATGTACAGAAATTTTGGAAAATAGTAATGAAGGAAATAAGTGAAATACTGGAGATAAATATACCTTTAAGCCCTGAAATAGCATTATTATCATATTGTGAAAAAATACAAGAATCTCAAATTGTTAAGGATTTGCTAACAAATTTGCTGACAGCAGCAAGGTTAATAATAGCAAAGAAATGGAAAATACAAGGTGAATACAAAACAGAAGAATGGTATGATGAAGTATGGAATATAGCTATAAATGAGAAATTAACAAATATGGTTAAGGGAAAAAAGGAGGGCTAAATAAGAATGTTTTTGGTGAAAAATGGAGTAAATTTTTAGAATTTGTATTAATAAAGGGGAGAGGAAGCAAACCTGAGTTGGAAACAATGATTTTTTGGAAAGAGGGATGAATTTAAAGGGAAGTCCCTCGGTGGAGGGAATCACTGTTATATATGTTTGTTAAGTTTTATGTAGTAATTGTATGTTTTTTTAATTTTAAAAATTAATAAAATTATTATATTTTAAAAAATGAACACCGGTGGGGGCGTGGGAGAGCCAGCAATAGTCGCCCTCTCTGAAGGCAGAATGGGTGCCTGCCCTGCCTTCGCAACTCTAGCTGCCTAATCTGGCTTCAGAGAGGGCGAATACCACCGGGGCTTTGCTTTTCCAGTGCACAATCACCCCTCTGAGCTGTGGGAAAAGCAAAGGAACCTGAATAATTGCTCTCAACACTTGCAAGTTGTGACCTGGTTTTGAGGATCCCCCTGCGTAACAAGAGTGCTTTCTGTTTTTCTTTTGAACTGATTTAGAAGAGTTGGAGTATGATGACACCTGGGGAATCCCAGAGGATAAATGGCAAAGCCTCCTGGATAAAGATGAAAGTTATTACATGGGCATGCTGGAGAATGAGGATGAGTTTGAGAGGTAACCAAGACCTACAGTATATCTGTTCAAAGAGAATGCACTTTGCTTCCTTTAATGTGTAAATCATTGACCATAATTGCTCAAGCATTTAGCAGGCTTAACAACACAAGGACATAATTCCATAGCTACTGTCAGCAATAAAGTGACAAGCAACAGTATGATCATTCGTTCACCAGCATACAACAAAATCAATAAAGATTTACAGTTGGTCAGCAGCTACATTACAAAGATAGGTAGAATGTGCTTGTCTACACTATTGAAAAACTTTGAAGCCACCTGCTAAATCTGGCCCAATAATGCCACACGACATGGCCTTTCCCCCGAATCTGGTAATAATGCCACACAATGTATGGCCCTATCTGCACCAGACTCAGGGAATACCACCTTAATCCAGGTTTTAGAAAACTCAATTTTCTCTGGAGTTTGCTTGAAACTCCAGAGGAAACTGTAGTGTGAACAATCCATCCACACTGGATTCAAGGGGTGGGGAGGAGGGGAAGGACCAGCGCTGCCTGAGGGACTGCCATTTATCCCTCTCTGCCACTTCCTCACTCCAAAGGCAGAGCCCCAATGCTAATCACTCTCTCTGAGATCAGAACAACCAGCCTTTCCACTATCACCTGCCTGGAGGCCCATTCTGATTTCAGAGAGAGCAACTAACGCTGGGGCTTTTCTTTCACAGAGCTCAGAGCAGGTGATTGTGTACCAGAAATGCAAAGCCACAGCACTAGTTGCTCTCTCTGAAGTCAGAATAACTGGCTCATTCTGCCACCACCAGTCTGGCCACCTGTTCTGACTTCAGAGAAAGTGACTAGCACTAGGGATTTGCTTTCACACAGCTCAGAGTCAAGTCCTAAGTGTGAGTAATAGCTTTGAATGAAAGACAAGTATTTTAAAATACACTTTAGAAACAAATCTTTCTACTTCATCGGAGGTAAAAATCTGAATGCATATTCAGGCTTTTGCAGGTAAGGTGTGGCACTTAAATCTGAACCAAAGTACTCCAAATTTCATCCAGATTTTTAAACACCCCCCCCCATGTAGTTAAGCCAAGTCTCCTCCATCCCTCACTCCACATAACCTGTTGCTGCCAGAGATCTGAAAAGTTCAGGGTTGCCAGTGTGAAAACTAGAGAGGGCTCCTGTACCTTTAACTGTTGTGTAGAAGAGGAAATGTCAGCAGGTTCCATGAAAAACAACATCTGCTAAAGTGCCCTCTTCTGCATAACCATTAAAGTACAAGAGCCATCTCCAGTTTTTATTCTGGCTATCCTAAATTACTTTGGGGAACTATAACTCCCAGAATCCAAAGCCCTACACTCAAGACTGTATTTATCTGGTGTTATTGTACACATGAATTGTTTCAGTGTAGCTCAAGTGTTTTGTTTTGTTGTGCAAACTTGTCCTACTTCATTCATTCATTTAATCCCTCCCTCCTCCTACTTCAGTTTGGTCCAAAGACCTTAAAGGGGGAAGCCATAAAACCACTCCAGTTGGGCTTTGGAGGAGGGTGCTGCGTAATTCTCAGTGGTCCCCAGTGCCTGGGAAGCTTCTTTCAGGTTCAGTCTTTTACCTTTTGCTACTTCCTTCCCATCAATATCTTGAACCATTTCCCCCACCCTTGCCCACCCCACTCTTTAGAGAGGATTATAGGATTAATTTCAACCCAATTAATTTCTTATGAACAAAGTGTTTACACAAATATTTTCAGAGCAATAAGCAGAAAGTGGATCAGAAGGAAAGTGCTGCTGCTCATTAAAAGATGCTTAAATATAATCCTTATTCTGATTCCACATCAATCATTTCAGGAAGAAGAAGAACAGAAATATGAAAATATCCATTTAAGACAGTATCTGTAGTATTTATTGGGGTTTTCCATTAATGCCACCTGTGTGGCTTTGACATTCTTTAAAACAGTTTGTAGTGGAAATGGTTTGCTGATGATAAGCACTCTGCCAGCATATAGTTCCTGCAAGTATCCCAGAATGTGCTCTGCTTGCTCTTGGAAGTGCCACGGGACATTCAGGCTCTGCTATGCATTTTGATAGATGCTGGAGGAGGGTGATGTGTAATTCTGTTGTGTAGAAGAGCCTTCACAGTCTCTTCAATGGAACAGAAATGGCTGGAGAAGCAAGGGGGGGGGTTGAGTTTAATAATCAGGATTATCTGAGGGATCACAGCAACAATGACACCCATTTTATGCATTCTGTGTGGAAAATATACTGTTTATAGACGTACTGCCTCCAGACGCCATGTGAGTGGGAAAATGTTTTTTAAAAAAACAGATATCGTTGATAGATACAATCATATTACATCCACTATCCCTCCTATTGCCATGACAGGAGAAGTGCCTTCCATTAGGGTCCTGTTAACATTGGTTGTTGTAGTGGTGGTGGTGTGCCTTCGAGTTGTTCCCGACGTAGGGCAACCCTAAGGCAAACCTATCACAGGATTTTCTGAGAGCTGAGAGTGTGTGACTTGCCCAAGGTCACCCATTTTACATGCCCCATTTTAGTGAACCAAAATGAGTTAATAGCAGTAGTTCTCTACAGAATATATTAGAGTTAACACTGTTATAGCACTATTATTCCACTTTAACTGATTCGGCTGCCTCCTGTGGAATCCTGGAATATGCAGTTTAGGGAGGGGCACTTAGATCTCTCACCCAGGGAGCTATTAGGCCTCACTGAACTACAAACCCCAGAATTCCACAGGAGGCTGCTATAGCAGTTAAAGTGGAATAGTAGCACTATAACAGTTCAAATCCCCACTCAGCTACCAAGCTCACTGGGTGATGTTGAGCCACTAGATTTTCAGACTACACTGTTATAGGGCTACTATTCCACTTTAATTGCTCTGGCTTCCTGCTGTGGAATTCTGGGGTTTGTAGTTTAGTGAGGCCTAAGAGCTCTCTGACTGAGAGTTGTAAATGCCTCTCCCTAAACAGCAAATCCCAGGATTCAACAGGAGGCAGCCATAGCAAATAAAGTGGAATAGTAACACTATAATAGTGTTGTCTGAAAATCTAGACAGTCATTCTCAAAGCCTAATCTGCCTCAGAGGATTGTTGTGAGAATAACATGGAAGAAGGGAACCATATATGTTTTCTTGAGCTCCTTGGGAAAAAAGCAAGATTCTTTTAAAAGAAATAATGATAATTTTTAAGTGGGATACAATGGGAATATTTGGTTGATTTCTACATTGTAATTTAAAAAAAGAAGAACTAATCATCTCTTTGCTTTTAGTTTAAGCCTATTTTTATGCAAGTCCAGGAGTTATAAAAAGGCTCCAGAGTATATCTTACAAATTCTACTTTTTTAAAAAATGTATCACTTTGATTTTTTGACAGAAAGGGAGGAAATGAGCCTTGGGATGAAATGAACAGTGCCTATTTGGCCTGCTTTCTGAAAGAATTTCCTTCCCAGAGAGAAGAGATTGAAAAGTCCATCCAATGCCTCCGAGAAATGGCAGACAACATTGACAAGACCCACAAGGACTGTACCATTGCCAGCATTGCTGCCAACTCTACAAGTGCCTCTTCTGGCATCTTGAGCATCCTGGGACTGACCTTGGCCCCCTTCACGGCAGGCGGGAGCTTAATCCTCACAGCCACTGGGATTGGCTTAGGGGCAATGGCAACAGTCACTGGCCTGTCCACTACTTTATACGAAAGTGTTAATAATTCAAAGGAAATGGAAAGAGCACAAGAGCTAATGAGCAAATGCCAAAAAAGCCTAAGAAAAGTCATGCATCTCATTGGACCAGATTTCAGATTTGAATGTCCAGTGAATAATGGAGCTGTTGGGGGAAACATCATGCAGCTTGTTTCCAGTGTTGCCAGTCATGTTCCCAACATGTACAGCACTGCAAAGGGAATCACAACAAATGTCAAGGCACTGAAGATTGCTCAAGCTAATCCTGCCTTGAAGGCTGTAGCCAAGCGAGTAGCCACTCTAGGAAGCAAATCCCAAAGTACAATCAGGGGAGTAAAACATGTGAAAAAGGCCTTTGCAGGAACCACTCTCGCAATGACCAAAGGAGCTAGAATGTTGGGTGCTGTCACATCTGGGGCATTTCTCCTGCTTGATGCCTATGGCATTACCCAAGATGCTAAACATCTAACAGAGGGAGCCAAGGCCGAAGTGGCGACAAAGATCAGAGAGAAGGCCAGCAGACTGGAAGAGGAGCTGCACATTCTCAACAGGATCTATGAGGAATTGAAAGGTACAGTTTGAGTAAAAGAGGCCAATGAGCCAGACAACCTATGTATCTATAACGTACTTCTTTGCTGTTTGTTCATCAGCCATATCCATATCAATATATATCACATCTCTACATATCCTCCAATATACCCACCATGCCCTACATACCTGTCCCTTTTTGGCAGGGACAGTCCTGATTAATCTTCTGCCATTCCACTTTTTCAACTGCTTTTAAAATGTTCTGGTTTCTATGTACTCCTCCTACATTGCCCCTTTGTCCTCTGATTACTTCCATTCTTCAAACTGAGTTCAAAGTGCAAAAGTAGTTTGCATCCAATTAACTCAGTGAGGATAGTGGAGAAGGTGTGCAATTTTGTCTTTGCCGTGGGCTCAGGAAAAAGCAAACTGCTTCAGCATCTCCTAACATGTATATTCTTCCTAATTCATAACATTTGCCATCTTGATCACACTCTGCTGTTGCTCAGCCACACGTTCCACTTTTCATCTGTGAAATGTGCAAGATATGTTTCTGTCGTCTTGGGCAGTAGTTCTCAAACTTTGATCCTCCAGACGTTCAGGAATTCGGCTCCCATAATTCATGGCCATGATGGCTGGGATTTCTGGGAGCTGGGGGCTTACTGCACTCTGAAGTAAAACAGTAGTGCAGCAGGAAGTTTCTGTCTTCCATGCTGCCTTATTGCATGACATGTTCGTTCTTCTGGTGTTCTGCCATTCCAGTCCCAAGGGAGACAGAGGTAAAGCTACATCTTTTTGCTAACAGGTTTTTCTGGTTAGTAAAAAGGCATGATTTTACCTCAGTCTCCCACGGGACCAGAATGAAAGAACAATGATGTCATGCAGTAAGGCTGCACAAAAGATGGAACCTTCCTGCTGCACTGCCGCTTTACTTCGGAGTGCGGTAAGCATGGATGTCATTTGGAGGACCAACAATCAAAAAGCACTTTTCTAGAGGCCATTTCATAGTAGATTTGATTCAAGACTGAATAATCCCTAAAATGTCATAAACAAAGTCAGCTTTCCTTTGAGCTCACCAGAACTCTTCTTTAAGCTTGGATGGTACAAAATTTGAGTGTCTGTGGAAGGAATAAATCTAAAAATTTGGCCCATTGAATTGGCCATCATCTCTATAGGCAGGCTGACTTGCTAGATTCAGACTGTAAATTAGTGAAGAAGAAAGTTATTATCCATTTATAATTTCTTTCTTTTAATAGACCCAAGCCTGGCAGTGTTCTCGAGATCTGTCCAGTCAATGCCTTAGCTAAAGCTCATAGGCCTGAAGTGGCTCAGAACATAAGGACAGGAGGAATAGTGCCATCTAAGGTAGTCCTGGTACACTCGAAAACTCTTTGTGTAATGTAACTAGCCCCAAATAAGGTATTGAAAATTTCCCAGAAAGTTTCAGATCAATGTTGGGGCTGTCAAGATAAGTAGATTCCCTGCCGCTCCGCGGAGCGTGTGGCTAGGAATCTCCATTGCAGGCAGGGAGGAGGAGATACCAGCGCCATGTCATTAATAATAATAATAATAATAATATTGGTAATATTGTGGGATTTAATCTGACACTGAACAGGGGGTCCCCCTGCCTGTAAGAGAGGGGTGGTTGGACACCCGCTGTGGGTGGATTGCACCAGATTGTGGTCAGCCTGCTGCTATTGCTAATATATACATTGCCATAGTTGGCGTTCTTTGGTGTTCAATTGGATATAATATAATGGCCCCTAAGAAAGGTAAGTCTGGCAATAACGGCAAAGGTCCTGCACCTAAGCAGCCTGCGGCTCCACTCCCTCAGCCATCATCTAGTGATGAGGATGAGGGGGTCCCATGGAAGGCTATTCTGGAGAGCATCCAGCAGTTGGAAAAAGTTCAGGGAATTAGTGGACCAGGGGCACCAGAGGCCCCTAAACCCCCAGTTGTTCAAAAGCAGTTGGCTGATCAAATTCTTGCTCGCCTAGACACGCTGGAAAAGAAGATCCATGAGGGTGAGGCTTCTGTATCCGGTGCTTCAGAAGGGGCTGGCGGTCAACCATCTAGACATGAGGCGGAAACCGACGTGGGCACTAAAATGGCTGCATCTGGTGAGTCCCCTGTTGATTCCACAACATATAATGCGGCAGGACCTTTTTGGCCTTGGTTGGGCTGGCCCCCCAGTCTTGCCTAATGCTGTAGTGCCGGGGGGGGCAGCGCAGGGCCCACAGTTAGGCTGGTCCATGTCACCACAGGCCTATGGCTGGTTAGGGCCTCAATGGTCGGCCTGGGGACCACACGCTTTGGTGTGTTGGGAGCGTCTTCGAATAGCCCCGCCTCTCTGGCTAGAACACCTCAGGCATCTGGGTATGACACATTTGCTTATTCAGCAATCCCGTTTGGGGAAATGTCTCTTCCCTTGGGCGACCACTTACTGCCTTCTACCAGGGACAAGATACAGAGAGGGGAATACGTTGATGTTTTCTCCTTGTTGTATCGGGAGTTGGAGAAGAAGGACAAAGATGATTTGGATGAAAAGGAGAAGGAGAAATTGAAAAAACGAAAGGTGGAGAAGAATTGGTCCAACTGGCTGTCGGGTTTTTTGATCTTTGCCGGTGTAGTGGTCAAGGTGCAATCTCACCATGCAGCAGCCCTATTGCAGTACATCGATATAATTCATAGGGCTTATGTTGACTTTGCGGGTCCCGCATGGCTCCTCTATGATGAGGCTTTTCGCATGCGGGCTGCGATCTACCCCGCTCTGCGCTGGGACATGATGCATCCTCAGTTATGGATGCAGCTCATGACTCCGGCTAGAACAATTCAGGGGGAGAGGACACATAGTGGGCACCTGTTGAAGGTAGCGCCCACGGTCAGACCAAAATCTTCTTCAACTGTTAGTCCTGGGCAGAAGATGCTCTGCTGGGAATTTAGTTCTCATGGTTCATGTTCTAGGAAGCCTTGCAGATTCAGCCACGAGTGCTCCATCTGCAGGGTTTCCCATTCCTTTTGGAATTGTCCAAGAGGCAACGGACAATTTCAGGGATCCAGAAGCATTCAGGGTGCAGGACGGGGGGGTTTCTCCACCCAGCCTCAAAAAGGGACCCAGCCCAATTAAATTGGACGTGCTTGATAGGTGGTTGGTCACTTACCCCGACAAGCGTGCGGCCTTCTACCTATCGCAAGGCTTTCATTTTGGTTTTAGAATTCCTTACGAAGGGCCTAGGTACCCTTTGAGGGCCCGTAACCTCCAGTCAGTTAAAGGGAATGAACGTATCGTCGGGGAAAAAATCCATAAGGAGGTTTGGGAGGGTAGAGTAATTGGGCCTTTTCCCAATCCCCCTACTCCCAATCTTAGGGTTTCTCCTTTGGGCATCGTACCTAAAAAGACACCGGGTGAGTTTAGGCTAATACACCATTTGTCGTACCCCAAAGGGGAATCCATTAATGATGCCATCCCTTCAGAGCTTTGCACGGTACGGTACACATCTTTTGATGCGGCTATATGGGAAGTACGGCAGCACCGTGCCGGTGCCGAAATGGCAAAATGCGACATTAAGTCGGCATTTCGGCTGCTGCCCGTCCACCCCCAGGACTTCGAGCTCCTGGGATTTCAGTTTGATGTACAGTATTATATGGACCATGCCCTACCTATGGGTTGTTCTTTATCAAGCAATGCTTTTGAAATGTTTAGCACATTTCTGGAATGGGCATTGAGAGTTTGGACGCGAGCCAGCAACATGAGCAGAGGGGCGGGGCATAGTATATAAGGGCTGCCCGCCCCTCTGCTCTCCTTCTTTTGCTTTGGCGACACACCCTCCCACCGCTGGAATAGTGTGATAATGGTCGCTTCAGGGCCGGGTAGGAATTTTTTGCCTCCTTTTCTCGGAGGGTTTTTCGCCTACCCCATACTAGGAAAGCGGCATATATGGGGAAAATTGGCTCAGGTGGCACCTAATTAGGTCAAATTTTGATTGATTAGCGGTAAAGGGGGAGGCGTACATTACGGTGGACACTTATGGCACCGATTTCAGTGAAGGGACGGTCTCTGGAAGGGTCTCCCTAGATTGTAGGGTCTGGGAGAACAGAAGGAGACCTACCTTGGGGTTGGCCGGAAGGATAATTCCCTCACCTTAATCTGTAGGGTTTGGGTGAGGGACTTTCAGGTTAACCTTCCAGACACGGGCCGGCTCGAGAGCAACCCCATCTATTGGGGTTACTCAACAGGGCTTAGGTGTTTGCCCAGGGAAGCTGGGGGCATAAGTCTGGGAGCGACGATCCACCCCAGCTGCTCCCACACTGCCTCCCCCTGCAGAAGAGTTAAAGGGAAATAAATAGGTAGGGTCATAAATAAAAAACATTTTCTTTTACCCCATATGCTGTGTGCGGTCTCTTTATTTCTCCGAGTCTGTGTGCAAGCAAGGCTCCATTATTTCATATGTGGTAGAGTTGTAAGAAGGCGAAAAGCCACTGATCTAAGATTAAAATGTTAATGGGGAAAAAAGGGTAGATTTTGTAAAATTACCAAAAATGTTTCTTTTGGGCATTATGAATAAAGAACTGGATAATAAATATGGATTACTTCTTCAACAGATGACCACAGCAGCAAGAATATTGTTTGCTCAAACTGGAAAATGGTGCTGGGAGAATGCTGGAAGTGCTGGAAGAATGGATTGAGAAGGTTGCTGAGTTTATTTTTATTTATTTATTTATTTATAATCCGCTCTATAGCCTCAAGGCTATCAGAGCGGCTTACAATTTTTTTTAAGCAATAGCTATTTACACATCTAAAGGATAAACCAACTGAATATTGTATGAAAGATTGGAAACTGTTTATTGATATTTTTTAGCAATATGAAATCTAACAATGTATCGGTCTGTAGTTGTGATTATTAGTAATTTTAGTAGGATTATTCACTTGGATCTGTAACAGTAGAATAGTATTTTTTTTTATTTTCATTACAGTCAGTATTTTTAAATATTTTATTATAGTTTTACACATGACTACAACTAGTACTAACATCATATACATTTAACAAATATTCTCTTTCCCTTCCCCTCCCTTCCTGTAACATATAACATACACTATTAACAGAATTCATATAATTCATATTATTCATTAATCAAAATATTCACTTCCCAAACATCAAGGTATCAGCTAGAAATTAATTATGAATTACCTTCTTTTACACAACATAGAAGTTAACACAAATAAGTTTTTTCTCTCACTCTTTTTTCCCTTTATTCCGTTCTCTTTCCATCCTTTCTAAGTTATAGTCTTCTACCATATGTTTTTTCCCATGAATAGGTCTGCTTTAGATCATTTTACTCTTTAAATCCAACAAGCATTAAATTTCCATACCTGTCATCCAAATAATTTTGGAATTTTCCCCAATCTTTTATGAATTTACTATTAGCTTTCCCATTTAACATATATGTGAGCTTGTCCATTCTACTGAGTTCCATTATTTTGTCCAGCCATTCATCCTCTGTAGGTACTGCACAGGTCTTCCAGTACTTAGCAAGAAGAGTCCTGGCAGCAGTTATCATATGCCAGCTTAACCTACCAATTTCCTTTTCTATGTTTCTTTCAAAGCAGAATATCCCCAACAGAAAAAAAAATCTGGTTTTAGTTTGATTTTAACCTGCATGGTTTTTTGCATTTTAGATTTCACCATAAACCAGAACTTTTTTATTACCACCACATATGAAAGAAGCTACCAATTGTTTTTTCACATTTCCAGCAGATGTTGTTGGTATTTTTATATATCTTAGTAAGTCTAAATGGTGACAGGTACCACAAATACATCATCTTTAGGAAGTTTTCTCTTAAGTTGTTACTTCTTGTATTAATCTTATTATTCTTCCATAGTTTTTCCCAGTCAACAAGTTCTATGTTGTGAGAAAGGTCCTTAGTCCCTTTTAACATACATTCTTTTATTACATTCATTTTCTAAACTGAATTTTATCAATAGCCCATATATAACCCCTTTTAACATATAAGTTTCGAATTTGCTCTTTTTCAGATCAGACCCCTCTACTTTCTTATTTGCTTTAAGCCTTTCTAATATCTGCATATAGGGGTGCCACTGAATATTAAATCCTTCGTTAATTAGTACTTGTCTATCCTTAACCTGATATACATATTTCTTTAGAGTCAGAAGGTCTGTGTATGTTGCCCATTCTCCATACCTTCTTAGTCCTTTTAACAATAATGCTTCTGATGGTGATAGCCAGGGAGGCATTTTGTTATATAGCAATTGTTTGTATTTAATCCAGACTTAAACGCCTTCCTGACTGGATGAATATTAAATGATCTTTGAGCACTAGTTTTATCATACCAGAGGAAGGTGTGCTAGCCAAAACGTAAATCATGTCCCTCCAAGGCTAATAATTTAGGATTATCTAATAAAATCTAGGACCTTGTCCACGCCAGACATGCAGCTTCACAGTATTAGTTTGAGATCTGGGAGATCAAAACCTCCTCTTTCTTTGCAATCAGTCATGAGTTTATATTTTATCCTAGTTTTTGCCACCCCAGATAAATTTAATAATTGACTATCTCTACTCCAGACTTCCTGTCTAATACATTTTTTCTTTATTACTTTTTTTTTTAAGAAGCTTCATCTTTCTTTTATTAATTTTAAACCCCCCAAACTGGCCAAACTTCTTAAGGATTTCTTTCAGGAGCTCAGTCTGTGGAGCTGGGTCTTCTAGAAAGATAACAATGTCATCCACAAATGCTTTCATTTTATATTCATTTTTGCCTGTCTTCACTCCTTGAAGTTGTTCCTCTTTTCTTATAGCTCGTAATAAAATTTCTAGTACCAGAATAAATAACAATGGCAAAAGCAGACAGCCTTGGCCCCTTTCATGATTTTAATTTTATCAGATAAGCCTTCATTTACAATTAATCTTGCAGTCTGTTCATCACAGATAGCTTAATCCATTTTTGAAAGTTCTCAACTACATTACCCAATCTAGTACAGTACTTTACTAAGAAAGCTTATAGAATATTACTAAATGCATTAAAAAATCTCCTCAATTTTTTCGTTAATGATTCTGCACTCTCCTTCTTTCATTTCTGTAATTAACCGCTTCTCTCTTTTTTTCTGCAATTTGTGGACTAATCAGCCACCTGGTTTGTAAGCATGCTCAAAGTTACACTGTTTGAGATATCTTAATTTTCTCTCTACTTCTTCCATCATAACCATAGAAAGTTGTTTCTGGGATAACTTCATGTTACAGAGAGCATCTTTGAGTTCTTTCATCAAAATAATTTCTAATTCTCTGATTTTACTCAGTATGTTGTTAGTTTTTTCCTGATTCTTCTTCCTCCATTCAATGTTTTTTTGTGTTACCAGACCTCACATAACAGCTTTGGACATATCCCATACTATCCTTTCTTTGACTTCATTGTTTAAATTGATTTTAAATAATTCATTTAATTCCTTTTTACATATCTTAATTACCTCTTCATCATATAGTAGTGCTTCATTCAATTTCCATCTCCTCTGTTTTTGGTCTCATCTCACTATTGTTGTTATAGGATTGTAATCAGAAAATGACCTCATTAATATTTCTAGCTTTTTATCTTACTTACTAATTCTTTTGATGCCCAAATCATATCTAACTTGAACCAGGATTAATGTCTATCCAAAAAGAATGTAAAGTCTTTGTTGCCAGTTTTTTTTTAAATCTCCAAATGTCTATTAATTGTAGTTCTTCCACTAATTGAAAGAACGATTTTTATACAGTCAGGATTAGGGAGGGCAGAGCCCTACTGTGTTTTAGTTATATGTCCTCCCCCCCCCCTCGTTTCTCTCCTTTTCTTCTTTTTTTTTGTTTTCTATTTTTTCCTTTTATCTCTCTCTTTTTCTTCTCTCTGTTTCTCTATTTTTGAATGTATATTACTTTGATTGTAAATTAGATTGTTAGTGTTAAAAATCAAACAATAAATAAATTGGAGAAAATACTCATTGTGTTTATGACATTTTAGTGATCTAATAGTGATGACCCAATAAACCCATGACATTTTAGTGATCCAGTAAACCCTGAATCTTGTTTCTATGCATGGATCATATGGCTGCTTTCTTTAAAATGTAGATTTGATTGTTGTACACTTTCTATATATGCTCTGAAAGAGATGTAGTTGATGGTGGCATCTGAGCTTGTTTACATGCCATGCGCACATAACAACCTAGTGTGACTGTGATCCTGTAGGCCAACATAACTACAGTCAGCAGTGTGAAGTGTCAGCTAAAAAAAGCAAATGTGATTCTCGCCTGCATCAATAGGAGTATAGTGTCTAGATCAAGGGAAGTACTAGTGCCACTCTATTCTGCTTTGGAGAATAGAGCTCACCTGGAATACTGTGTCCAGTTCTGAGCACCACAATTCAAGAAGGATGCTGACAAGCTGGAGTGTGTCCAGAGCAGGGCAACCAAAATGGTAAAAGGTCGGGAAACCATGCCCTATGAGGAGTGGCTTAGGGAGCTAGGTAAATTTAGCCTGGGAAAGGGAAGGTTAAGAGGTGACATGATAGCTGTGTTTAAATATTTGAAGGGATGGAGCAAGCTTGTTTTCTGAGGATGGAGCAAGCTTGTTTTCTGCTGCTCCAGAGACTAGGACATGAAGCAATGGACTCAAATTACAGGAAAAGAGGTACCACCTAAACATTAGGAAGAACTTTCTGATGGTAAGAGCTGTTCAGCAGTGGAATGCACTGCCTCGTAGTGTGGTGAAGTCTCCTTCTTTGGAGATTTTTAAACAGAGGCTGGATGGCCATCTGTCGGGAATGCTTTGATTGTTTATTCCTGCATGGCAGGGGGTAGAACTAGATGGCCCTCGTAGTCTCTTCCAGATCTATGATTCTATAATTCTGATATACTGGTGTAGGTGGCAGCATAGGTAGAGATGCTGCTGTGGGAATAAAACAGCCATAGGTGCTGCAGTGACAATGGAGGAGATAGAATAGTAAGTCATCTCTGTCAAGAGAGAAAGCTGCCCTGCCAGATCTTGAGCTGCTCAGAAGCCAGCAGGGCAGCCTTCTCAAACAACAAGATGGATTTCTCTGTTACCATTCCACCCCTCAACTTCACTGCACACTGCACCAAAAAGCCTTATAGTGTAGTTGGGTCTGGTCCAAAAATTAAATCAATAAATTCAGGCAGCTATTCCGCATCACCTACATAACTATGTAATGACCTTAGCTATGTAGCTAAGCAGTGTCTCCCAGCCTGACCCCTACAATCCCCACTCATCAGGCAGCAGCCACTGAGAGCAACAGGGCTCTGTTCCCCTGCCAACTGAGAAACAGCTGACTGATATTCCCACCCCCTTTCACTGACAATCTCTGGTGCAACTGTCAAAAGCAGGGTCCCTATCATAATTCCCCCTCATACCAGAAATTGCTCACGTGAGGGGATGAGAATGTCAGTTTGCTGCTTCCTGATTGACAGGGGAATAGACCCCTGTTGCTCACAGCAGCTGCTGCCCAGTAAGTGGGGATTAGGAGATTTTTACAGTCCTTACATATTCCTTAAACTAGTGAATACATACATAGGGATCGTGAATACGAACCAGTCACAAATGCATAACTCTAAGTTACATATTCGTAACTGCCTTAGTGAATTCCAGCCTTAATAAATAAGTAAACATTAAAGTTAAATTTAACATTAAAGCTACATTATTATTATTATTATTATTATTATCATTACCCCACCCCTGTGTTAAAAACAATCAGGGTGGCTTACAACAGTTAAAATACAACAATACAGACTAAAATCCCTAAGCCATACCCACACCCACCCTCCCCCATAAAAAGATATTAAACTAGTATCAAATTAAAATCCACCTAAACTTAAAATCACATAAATAAATACAAAAATCAACAGTCAGCGAGTCAGGGTAAAGGACTAAAAGAGGCCAGAAGACACAGCTTCTGAGGCCAGGATCTAATCAGGAAAGGCCTACCGAAAGAGATCCATCTTTAGGGCTTTTTTAAAGCTACTTAAGCTCATCATCTGATGGATCTCGTTCAGCAGGCCACTCCATAATTTGGGGGCGATTACCAAAAAGGCCCTCTGGGAGGTTGTAGACAGCCTAGATTTTTGTGGCTGAAGCAAATTCCTCCTAAAGGACTGGAGTGCGCGGGGAGGATTGTATGAGAGGAGGCAGTTCTGAAGATGAGTTGGACCCAAGCAATTTAGGCTTTAAAGGTAATAACCAACACCTTATACTGGACCCAGAAACTGATAGGCAGCCAGTGGAGAGATTTCAATACTGGAGTTATATGGTCTCTCAAAGATGGCAGCTGGCGTATCAGCCGAAACAGATAACAGGCGCTCCTGACCGTCACATTCACCTGACTAGTCATCTGAAATGATGAATCAAGGAGTACCCCCAGACTTTGAACACAGTCCTTAACGGAGAGTGTGACCCCGTCCAGGACTGGAAGTTGCCACCCAACTCCTAGTTTCAGTGCCGCTACCGTGAGCACCTCCATTTTGTCTGGATTTAATCTCAATCTGTTCTTCCTCATCCAGCCCATTACTGCTTTAAGACAGTCATTAAGAGGAGAGACGCCATCGGAATTCGAGACTGACAATCGAGACAAGGAGAAATAGATCTGGGTGTCATCAGCGTACTAATACACCCAGCCCCATAACTCCGAATAATCTCACCCTGCGGCTTCATATAGATGTTAAACAGCACTGGGGACAGGATGGTGCCCTGCAGAACACCACAAGTAAGCTCCTTTTGCTGGAGCAGCTGTCCCCGAGCAGCACCCTCTGGGATTTGCCTGAGAGGAAGGAGTGGAACCACTGGAGCGCAGTGCCTCCGATTCCTAACCCACTCAGGCGATCCAAGAGGATGCTATGATCTATCGTTATCGAAAGCCGCTGATGTTAAATATGTTAAATAGATCTTGGCAACAGAGTGCATACTTTCACAGAATACATACAGAGAACAAATACATAAAGGGTGCTTTTACAATGACAAATCCCACTGCTCACAATTAAAATTAATTGTACTGCTATTTTGCCTTTTATCCATAATGGATTTCCTCTGGTCAACTAAAACACACACAAAAATCCCACACGCAAAAAGGTGGAAGAAAGGTGGGAGGCCTGCAAAATGAAGATGGTGGCAACCTATGCATGTCTATTGAAAGGTAAGTGCCACTGAATTCATTGAGACTTACTCTCAGGTTCAGTGTAGAAGATTGCAGGCTTTGAAAGATTTCTACCAGAGATGCTCAAGCAGCATAATTATCTATAAATCTGTGAGATATGCACCCTATACTTTACTTATTTTAAAAAGGTAGATCAACCTCCTCAAGGGAGTGTGGGTTTATCCAGAATTCAGAGAATGGCTTGGACAGTGCTGTGCTTTCCCCAACATACTGTTACATGCCTTAAACCCCCTCCCTTTAATATCACATAATTGGCAATATTAAGACACTTCATGGGGTCTAGTAGACTGGGGTGAACCAAAAGTGATGGAGGTCACCAGAACCTGAAGGTGTCATGGAAAAATACTAGCAAATACACCCAAGACAGAAGTAAGCGAAGCCCCTAGTAAACAATGCCAATATGGAGGTATGTGCTAATCACCTCTTGGGCACCCTCAATGATGAGTCACATCACAAACAAACAAGTGACCAAAACAATCATTATCCAGGAAATACCCCCTTGCACTTCTTCTGTGCTACAATACGGAGGTTGTCATAAACCAATCAATTCCAATATCTCAGTCACTAACAGCAATCAATAGAGTTGTGATTTCCTTTTTGTAAAATGGTAGAAAACCCATCAATGCTTTATTCTAAGCTCAAAACACCCCTATAGGACACAAAATACAGTATAAATATTGGTCCCCACACAATAGCAAGGTGTGCCACTGTGACTACACCTGGACACTTTGTTGACACACTCCTGGAACAGAATCCAGTGCCACCCTCAGATTTTGGTCTGAGCTCTTCGCTTCTCTCTCTTCCAGACTGGTAACTATAGTCCCTACCTCCCGAATCTGTTCCTCTATCCAACCTTTCTGCTTGTAACTCTTCATAAGCCTTGTGCAGTTTTTGTGAGTTTGAATGTGTGAATGCTTCCATGTTATTTTCTAATAAAAACCATTTCATTTCACTTTAACTCCGAGTCTCTGCAGTTAGTACCAGTATACATAGGTGGAAAGGTCCCAAAGTTACTCGACCTCTCACAGCCTTCCGTTTGAGCTATAATAATTTTCCCCAATTAATACCTGAGATTTTATCGTCACGAGTAGGCTCCCCACATACCCCCATGGGCCAAGTAACAATACAGTAGGATCCCCTTGTCCAATGATTCATTATCCACTGATTTAATTATCCACGGGACACAAAACAGCACACCTAGAGTCGTCCTAGAAAATGTGTCCTCTCTAGCCATTTTCTAGATCCTCTAAGGCAACTCTATGGTATTTTAAACTGGAAGTCCAATTATTTTCAATGGTGTTCGCTATTATCCACAGTTTTCTGTATCCACGGGCCTCCCAGAACAAATCCCCAGTAGATACGGTGGTCGTACTGTACTCTTGAAATATGTTTTCCATTTATTTGTAACAGATATGAAAGAAGTGGCCCCTTACTAGGAGATGACCCTGAAATGATTCCCTATTTTCTGAAATGATTTTCTACCCAAAGAGAAGAAACTGAGAAGTGCATCTGTTGCATTCAGGAAATGGCAGACAAAATCAACAAAATCCATAAGGACTGTACTATTGCCACCATCATGGCTCTGCAGGTGCCACATCTGGCATCTTGACTATTGTGGGCCTAGCCTTGGCCCCTGTCACAGCAGGCATAAGTTTAATCATGACAGGCACTGGGGTTGGATTGGGGGCAGCAGCAGCAACAACTGGCATCTCTGCTAGAATGTGTGACTACTTCATGAATTCCAAGGAAAGGAAAAAATCAGAAGCGCTCATGAAAAAATGTGAGGAGAGCCTAAACAAATGCAGGGGGAGCCTAAAGGTGTTCCTTCAGACAACAAGGCCGACAAGGGAAATGCCCAACGTTTCATATCCAATGTCATTTATCCAGTTCCAAATCCACCTCACACAGTAAAGAGAATCACAGAAAATGTCAAAGCACTTGAAATCAATCCTGCCTTGAAAGCACTAAAACAAGGGCTTGGTTACACGATGAAAAAAACCCGTGAAGAATTCGCCAAGATTCCAAATTGTTTACATGCATTGCACCACAAAGTCGCCTCTTTCAGAAGGAGGGGGCACAAAAACCCATTAGTAGCACAAGAAAGGATTTTGGGACTTTTCCCAACTTTTTTGAAAAGTAGCGCATTTTCGATAGTCTGAACAACCATTACACTAACTGCTGTGTGAATTACCAGCAATCTTTCCAATATATTCACAGCAGAGTTTTGCCATGATTGGTTGAATTCACCAAGGAAGGGTTTGGACAAGGAGGGGATGGAGGAAAGATCCATCCACTGTTGTTTCCAGCAACGGAAAAGACTGTGAGTGCTAGCCGTGTGTGTGTGTGTGTGTGTGTGTGTGTGTGTTTCCTTCCCTCTCTCACTTCTTGGTCTCTTTGTGCTTGGCTGCAGCCAGCTGAAGAATTCCAAGGTAGCCTTTTTGTCTCTGTGTGTGAATGTTCTTCATCTCCCCTGATGAGATCCCATTCCTTTCTTTCCCTTCCTCACTCCCCAGGTATATTTGTGCTTGGCTGCAGCCAGCTAAAGAATCTCAAACTAGCCTGTGTGTGTGTGTGTGTTTGGCTGACACTCTATGCTATAGGAATAGAAACTAGGCATTCCTGTGGTAATCAGAGGATGTGCTTGGGAGGCCATGCCCCCCGCCTCAGTCTGTGTGTGAATATCAAAGTGGAAAAAAACTGAAAACTAAACTGATAGACCAATTAAGCAATAATTCATGTGAACGATGCAGTACTGGTGCAGAACAGCAATACAGTGCAAATTACCGCAATAAAAACTGTCATGTAACTGAAGCCCGGGTTGTTTCTGCTGCAAGAACCACATTTCCAGCTTCAGGGAAGGGGGCCAAAAAAGGAGGAGCAGCATTTGGAGGAGATGCCCTTGCAAGAAAGAAAGAAGGCAGAGTAGCAGGGGCCACATTTGCTGTAGCAGCTCTTCTGCTGAGTGTTTTTCAAATTATCCAGGATGCAGGACCAGCTTAAGGAATTTTGGGGCCCTCTGCAATGCTTTATTTTTGGGGGGCCCATACGTTTATCTCAGGTCAATGTAACCTAACTCAACCTAAGCTATTCACAGTATTGGATATTCAGATTATTACTAATAATGTTTTTGCAGGAGAAGGGTTACAATGCCCCCCCCCAATGATGGGGCTCCCTGCGGATGCTGACGCCGCTGGTGCCTTAAACCGGCTCTGCCAGGATGACAGAACATTTGACAGAAGGAGCTAAGACAGAAATGGTAGCTGAGATCAAACAAAAGGCGTGTAGCTTGGAAGAGACACTAAAGGAACTCAACAAGCTCTATGATGAATAAAAGAAATGTCCTAGGGCAGTGGTGCTCAACCTGTGGATCCCCAGATGTTGTTGGACTACAGTTCCCAGGAGCCCTCTGAGGTTTCACCTCGATAGCCAGGTGGTCCTCCCAGTCATTTGTGAAGCTGTGAGTTCAATCCTACAGCCTCACTAACTTCTGGGAGGATCACCTGGCTGTCAAGGTGAGATCTCAGAGGGCTCCTGAGAACTGTAGTCCAACAACATCTGGGGACCCACAGGTTGAGAACCACTGTTGTAGGGCATGTCTAGACCTGTCAGAATATGCTGGCTTCCTGCCAGCATATTCTGGCCCCGAATCTGGCCCATCCCCCCTTACCTATACAAAATGTGAGGAAGTGCACACGCACATGCCAGCCTGTATCAGAGGGCACCTCCCCTATTGTTGCTCCCTCTGAAGCCAGGAAGGAGGCCCTCATCATGTGATCAAGGCTGGTCATATGCAAGGGGCCTTGATCACATTCTGGATGCCTGATTCCTGGCTTCAGAACAACTCCAGTGGTGGTAGCAGTGTCTGGCTATACAGGCCACTGTGCAGATACGGACCATGCATTCCTGCTCCTGCCCAATCTGAGTTTTCCTACATGAAGCAGGCTTTCCCAGGTGTTTAATTAAAACGTCTTAATGGGCTTTACCCCAGGTTCCCTCCTCCCCAGTTTTGCCTCGGTCATCATCTGGACTGCCCAGAGGTGAAATAGACTGAGAGCCTTGCATCATTTGGACTACAGGGTTCCAAGACGGGGGCAAGTTGGGGTAAATAGCCTGTTTAAACAAGCCCCTAGTTAGACATCAGTTCAATCATTTTCTAGCATTTTTTTATTCTAAAGGTGAATATGGAGAATTTGGGTTGCTTGCAATAAACGAGGGGCAAAGCAATACCTGTAGTGGTAGGGGAGTAAGGCAAGGTTGACCACTATCTTCTTTATTTTTTTTAATCTATGTATAGAAACAATGGCTCAATAGATTTTCCTGGGTTTTTTCCAGGCTGTGAGGCCATGTTCTGGAATAGTTTCTTTCCGACGTTTCGCCTGCATTTGTGGCTGGCATTCTCTGAGGATGCCAGCCACAGATGGAGGCGAAATGTTGGAAAGAAACTATTCCAGAACACGTCCTCACAGCCCGGAAAAAAACCAAGGAAAATCTATGGATGCCAGCTGTGAAAGCCTTCAACTTCACAATGGCTCAATAGATTAGACAGATTTTGTTAACTGGTCAGCACAGCATAAAACCAAAATTATATCTCATGGCAAAAAGTTTATGCAAACAAACACAGTTTTTATGCTGCAGAATCCATTAGGATCAGTAACACACCTTTAAAAAAATTATTATCATATAACGAAGTATACAATAAAAAGCACAACAAACTTACAGAGAACAACCAGCAATGACTGAAGACACAGTAGCTCAAGAATCCTATCTCCTTACGACCTCAGGCAAGCACAAGGAACCATGCACAAGGATCAGTACAACATCTTTAAAACTTTTTTTTTTTTTTAGCAGTATGGGAAAGAGTATGGGTATAGACTTAATCCAAGAAAGCTAGAAAACATATAATTAAATACAGAAGCTTGCCCAAGGAAAAGTACTGAAATTAGTAATGGATTCAAACATACAGCTAAAAATATTGGATATTTTAGAATATTTGTGTCTGACAATATTTATAGTTTATAATAATAATAATAATAATAATAATAATAATAAATTTATTTCTATCCCGCCCCTCTGCAATGCAATCGGGGCGGCTTACAATATAAAAACTCCATAGTCCCAGTACCCTAGCCCACCCCCCCTTAAAATAATATTAAATTATAAAAGATTAAAAATATACAGTAAATTAAAAATATATGAATTAGAAAAAAGATTAAAACATACAATAGATTTTTTTTTAAAAAATCTGATTACAGCTCAGGGAGGACAGCCGAGTCTTGGGCCGGGATAGTTATTCAGGAAAGGCCTGCCGGAAAAGATCCGTCTTGACAGCTTTTTTAAAGCCGTCTAAGGTGTTAATAAGACGGATCTCATCCGGCAGGCCATTCCATAATCTGGGAGCAGCAGCAGAGAAGGCCCTCTGGGACGTCACCAACAGCCTTGTTTTCATAGGCTGTAACAGATTCCTCCCAGAGGACCGAAGTGTGCGGGGAGGGTCGTACGGAAGGAGGCGGTCCCGGAGATAAGTTGGACCCAAGCCATGCAGGGCTTTAAAGGTTATAAGCAACACCTTGTACTGTGCCCGGAAACGAATAGGCAGCCAGTGGAGACCTTTTAGCACAGGTGTTATATGCTCTCTTCTGGAAACACCAGAAATCAACCTGGCTGCCATGTTCTGAACTAGTTGAAGTTTCCGAGTCAAGCACAAGGGTAGCCCCATGTAGAGCGCATTACAGAAATCCAGACGGGAGGTTACCAGTGCATGTACCACAGTTTCGAGGTCCCTGGTTTCCAGGAAAGGGCGCAGCTGGCGTATCAGCCGAAGTTGATAACAGGCACTCCTGACCGTCGCATTTACCTGATTAGACATCTGGAGCGTCGGGTCCAGGAGCACCCCCAGACTGCGAACAGATTCTTTGGAGGAGAGTGTAGTTCCATCCAGGACTGGAAGTTGTATTCCCAGACCTGGTTTCGGGCCTGTAACTCTTAGTACCTCCGTTTTGTCTGGATTCAGTCTCAATTTGTTTTTCCTCACCCAGTCCATTACTGCTTTAAGACAATCATTGAGAGGAGAGATGCCATCTGAAGTCAAAGTTTGGTTGAAGATAACTTCATACAGTCATCCAAAGGGCTAAATTGAAGCTACGAGGTTGGATTAAATTAACTATTTTATAGATGAAAAGTATTGGAGTGATTAAAATGAAACTCCAACCTCATCTGCTATTGCTTTTGTCCATAATTCCAGTTGAAGTGTCTGGAAAAATGCTGAAGTATTTTCAACTAATAATAAGCCATTCTATTTAGAACTATAAACTAGGATTAAATCTTCTAAATTACAAGAAGCCTTAAAATAAAATGAACTTCCTGTTCCAAATGTCTGTACTGCATATATCAACAGGCAATGATTTTAGTTGCTATGCAAATTAGTTGTTCCAGACATTCAAGTTAATACCATGGGGGGGGGGGGAGAGAAGATGAATTATATACTGTATTGACAGAATGAGACTGGCACCATCAGCTAGTACTTAGGAATTCCATTGCTAAAATTTGGAAGAAACATGTTAAAACTCCCTCGCTTTCTGTTATTTGTAACTCTTGTTTTGGCAAAGAGTCTTGATTACTTTTTTTGGCTAAGGGGAAACACAACAACCTTTAATGGATTTTGGATCTCATGTTATAGTTTTGTAAACTGCATGTTAATAGAAACTAACCTCCCAAATTAGTTGAGTAAAATAGAAAGGCTCTAAATTGGCCACACAAAAAAATTACTAAGGACTTTATCAGACAAGCCTCTAAAAATGTTATTTTGCCACCATATTTTAAACTGTAACTGTGCTGGCAAAAGAACCCTTTGTATCAAATATTGCCATAATAGCGTTAAAAGGCAGCCCTGTACTTCCGCATTCGCAGGTGAGCATAATCTCAGCAGTTCTCACGAGAAGACGCAAGTGCACTGAAAAGTCTTTTAAAAGGTAAATTAATAAACAAAATGAACACACAAGCACTGAAACATACTTTAATACTTGCCTGCAAAATGGGGAGGTTCCTAAGAAGAGCATCCAGTAGCTAGTTTTCACGTTCTCACCTGGAAGTGTCCTGGCATGGATTGCCCATTTATGCTGGAATCGCACCAGCAGAACAGGGTGCAGTTTCACATGCTCACAATCATGGCAAAAAAAAAAAAAAAAAGACATGGCCCAAACAGAGCCAAGCCCCAGGAGAGCGGCGTGTTGGGTGCTTTAAACCCGAACTCGCCACTCTCCCAAGGCTTGGCTCCCCACCCCAAACGGAAAAGCCCCAGGAGAGGAGAGTGTTGGGTGCTTTAAACCTGAACTCGCTGCTCTCCCGAGGCTTGGGTCCCCACCCCAAACGGACCCAAGCCCCAGGAGAGCGGAGTGTTGGGCACTTTAAGCCCGAACTTGCCGCTCTCCCAAGGCTTGGCTCCCCACCCCAAACGGAAAAGCCCCAGGAGAGCGGCGTGTTGGGTGCTTTAAACCCAAACTCGCCGCTCTTCCAAGGCTTGGCTTCCCACCCCAAATGGAGCCAAGCCCAGGAGAGCGGAGTGTTGGGTGCTTTAAACCCGAACTCGCCGCTCTCCCAAGGCTTGGCTCCCCACCCCAAACGGAGCCAAGCCCCTGAGGCAGCTGGAGTTCCCTCGCTTCCCTTGCATCTCAGTCCTCGCCTCTGAGTAAAAGAGGCAGCCAAGGCAGCAGCAGCGGCTGCTCCTCTTGCAGCACCCTCAATTCTGCAGTCCCCCTGGATAGGGAGGGGGAGGAGAAGGAGGAAAAATTGTGAATACATAAAACTGCAAAATTTAAAGCTGCAAATATGAAGGGACGACTGTATATTTGTCTGATTTCAACGATTATTTATAAAAACACATGTACTTGTGATTCTATTTCCACTTTCTGTGGGATGAATTGACTACAAAGCAAACAAAAAGGTTTAAGTTGCGAAATAGGAAAAATAACATGTGAAAATTTAATTAAACCAAAAAATACTCCAGTAAGATACGCATTGTAGGAATGTTCAATGATAGAACATACAAATATATACAAATATGCAAAATAACAATAAAACAAAACGCATTTCAACTTAAAAGTCTTCCTCAGTGGAATATAAAGCTACAGAATAAATATAGAAAATAAAATAATTAGTATATGCATGAAGTCAATGAAAACCATATTGTAAAAAGAATTTCAACAAATGTACCTGTTATAACAGCTCAATAAATTGCCTTTTTACACAGAGTCATCCAGTGTAAGTAAGGATTATATCAGGTAATAAATTCCTGTAATAAATATATATAAACATGTATACACGTTTAGTATTCAATAAAGATATTCAAAATTATTAAAGATGTTACTACTCTACACTTACTATACCCTGGATGCTCCAATAAATTGCAGCTATGTTTTAGATGTTTCAAATGCAGGGCTTTATCTATCCCTCCTAATTCTCAATCTATCCCACTTGTTTTAAAGGCAATCAAGTTGTTTTGCTAGGAGTACATGTCCTGCAAAGCTCTACATTACCTAGTCAGCATAAGCAAGAGAGGGGACTCTGTGGCCCTCTTGTGGTTTCAGACTGCAACTCCCTAACACAGCTTGAGCTAATCCTTTTATATGGTCCTTGCTTGCTTGCTCACTCAGGATTTCATTTGCCTGTCTTTCCTTTGCATAGGATCATGGCTATGTCCCATTAAAACTGATTTACAAATTGATTTAAAACCTCAAAAGTTGCTGCTTTTGTTATACATGCAATATTTCTTATGTAGAATCTGCAATGTATATATCTAAGAGCACAGCCAGACTGATTAGATTTGTTGTTGTTGATATTTATTTTATTAATATGCCACCTTTCTCCTGGGGACGGACCCAATGTGGCACACAGACAAAATCCATTAAAAACATGCCAATACAGTTTTAAAAACAATTAAAATAATCAGAATTAAAACAATATAAAATATTTTAAAACACACAAAATTTAAGAAGTAAATAAAACACACACACCACTAAGAACCTTCTCTGGACACAGTTACATATTATTAAAAGTCTGCTTAAACAAAAAAAAAAGGTTTTTTGCTTGCCAGCAAAAGCAAAACAGGGAGGGGGGCAGTCTAACCTCCCATGGAAGGGAGTTCCAGAGGGCGGAAGGCTCTTTCTCGTATCCTCAGCAAGCAAGTTTGTGATGGCAAGACAGAGAGAAAGCCTTCAACCTGCAGATCTTAAATCTCTGGCAGGTTTTTATAGGCAGATAGGTACTTTCAGATAGTCTGGAACTAAGCTGTATAGCTCTTTATAGATCATGACCAGCATTTTGAATTGTGCCCTGAAATGAACCTGTAGCGAGTGAAGCTGTTTTAGCAAGGGTTTAGCAATAGTCCAAATGGGATATAATCAAGGCACATGTCACTGTGGCCAGATCTGACATCTCAAAAGAACAAGTGTAGCTGGCGCTCTAGTTTTAGCTATCCAAATGCACTTCTGCCCACTGCTGAAACCTGGGCATCCAGGCTCAGAGTTGAGTCCAGGAAAACACCCAAGCTGCAAGCCTGAGATTTCAGGGGGAGTGCAACCTCATCTAGCACAGGTGAAATTCCTACTCCCTGATCTGCCTTTTGACTGACCAGGAGCACCTTGTCTGGATTAAGTTTCAATTTGTTTGCCCTCATCCAGTCCATTACTGACAACAGACATTCATTCAGTACACAGCTTCCTTGGAATCAGATGGAAAGGAGAGATAGAGTTGGGTGTCATCAGCATAGTGGTGATGCCGAACTCCCAAACTCTGCATGACCTCTCCCAGCTATTTCATGTAGGTGTTAAACATCTGCATGGGGGACAAAATATCATCCTGAGGGACCCCACAGACAGACAGCCAGGGAAATTGAACAGTAGTCCCCAAGCGCCACCTTCTGAGTTCTCCCTCAAAGAAGGACTGGAACCACTGCATAACAGTGCCCCAAGTCCCAGTCCAGAGAGGCGGCCCAGAAGGATACCATGGTCAATGGTATCAAAAGCCACCGAGAGGTCCAGCAGAACCAACAGAGACACACTCCCCCTGTCCTTTTTGCTATGTAGGTCATCCACCAAAGAAACCAAAGCTGTCTCTGTCCCATAACCAGGCCTGAAGCCAGATTGAAATGGATCTAGGTAATCCGTTTCATCCAGAAAGACCAAAAGACCCAGATTTCATTCCTGTTCTTTCCAATATAATTCTTGAGACCCACATATATTTTGTTTATCCCAGAATAGTTTCTGTTAGCTCCTGGTAACAATCAGAGACTTTTTATCCAGCTCCCTAGGTTGGTTTATTTTAACCCAGCATAAAATTGAAAAGAACAGGAACATAATCTGGAACTTTTCAATCAGCCTGGATGTGCCCTAAGTCTTTGTCATGCATCATATCCAGACTGATTGAAAAGTGAATACAGGGAATTTGGGATCTGTTACTTGCAGTAATCGAAACTCCAATTTATGCTTCTTATTTATTTATTTATTTATTTTTAGTTATTTATACCCCACTCTTCAGCCACAAGGCTATCAGAGTAGCTTACAAATTATTTTAAGCAACAGCAGTTTACACATCTACACTGCAATAAGCAGCTTCCAATGTGTGTTAGCTAATTGCCCCCACAAGCCGGGTACTCATTTTACCAACCTACGAAAGGATGGAAGGCTGAGTGAACCTTGGAGCCCACTGGAATCAAACTTGCAACGTGGTGACTTGCAGTACTGGCATTAAACCACTGTGCCACCAGGGAAACCTTTTCCCTGCAGAAACATTCTTTTAGATATATGTGTAGGTTTCACACATGCATTGCCTATCTGTCCATGCATTCTTGGAAAAGATACATTGGCTATGGCTTCTTTCTATGTGAACATATGCCATGTACCTCATGAAATATACAAATGTATAATGTGCAAAAGATAATCTACATGCAGGTTTCATGCTGTTTTGTCATTGGAAGTGCTTTGTGAACAGAAACCACAAATGGAGAAAATAGGGTGCATCCTGGAACTTTGACATTGGCTGACAGTAAGCGACACATCGTTCATCTAGAAACAACCCATCAGGTCCAATACTGTTTCTGAGACTTTGCTGAAACATCCCCCCATCAGAGGATTTGCTTCATCAGCAGACATGTTATACATTCATCTGACTTATAAGGATTGAGTCTCAGGTCACCTGCCCTAACTTGAATGGAAATTCAGTTTCTTAGAGAACCAAAGAGAACTTCAGTACACCTGTCTCCTCTGCCCTTGTGCTGCAATGTTATGACTCTTGTGCTTATAACGATATGAGGCCTGCTGTACTGATCAAGCAGGTATTTAGAATATCACAGTACTAGGACTGGAGAATCAGGCAACTATAAGAAATACACTGGTGTTAGGCAGCATCCGTCTGCTTTTGATGAAAAACTCTGAAGCACTCTTTAGTTATTTCATTGAAAGATTCCTTTTTCCACAGTGGGGACATTTGTACTATATGAGCAGGGCCTTTTCTGTTGTGGCACTCTTCATCTGGAATTTCATCCCTAGGGAGATTTGTCTGGTGTCATCACCTTCTGCTTTTTCTTTTTGTTTTCTTTTTGCCACAACCTACTCATTCCTGGGTATAAACTTCTGTCCATAGGCACTTCACTCCATGCATCTGATGAAGTAGACTTAGGACATTATCAGACTAGCATCTTAAAATACTGTAATAACATGAGTAATGAAGGTGGAACATGCCCCCTTGTCGTGGGAGAGAGGCTTGCGTACCCTAATGATGTTTTGAGCTATGCTGGTGGTGGCATAATAGCCACCAGTAGTGTCTCCCATGCCAGACAGGTCAAAACCGAAGGGTCTGACAAAGAGCGTCAAAGGGCAGGATGGGCTCTCTAGCTTTGTGGCAATCGTCCTAGGAGAAGGAAAACTCTAATCCCAAACCCGGGCAGATGGTGCTCGTCCAACCCTGTAAGGTCAACCATCTAACAGAAGGAAACTCTAATCAAACCTACGACCCGAGGACCTCGCTGCTACGTCCATGCTTGCAAGGCCACAGCAGATGAACCTTTGGTTTAAAGGGTGAGGCCAGTTCTGTGCATGCTGAGCTCCACCAGAAAAATCCATTGCACAGGCTTGAAGGACAAATCCAGTTCCAAATGCTACACGAGGGGCAGCGCGGTCAAGTCAGATATGGCAATGCTCTTTCAGAGCCCTTTCTAATAACAAATGGAGTGAAGCAAGGTTGTGTTCTTGCGCCAACTTTATTTACAATCTTCTTCAGCATGATGCTCCAAAGGGCTACGGCAGAGCTTGAAGAAGACAACGTCTATGTACGTTACTGTATTGATGGTAGGTTGTTTAACTTAAGCTGTCTGAGGGCTCACACTAAGACTGTAAACTATCTAGTCCATGAGCTGTTCTTCACTGATGATGCTGCCCTTGTTGCCCACACAGAAGCAGCTCTGCAGCGCCTAACATCCTGCTTCGCAACAGCTGCAGAGCTGTTTGGGTTGGAAGTCAACCTGAAGAAAACAGAAGCTCTTTACCAGCCTGCACCACAGGACAAACACCACCATCCCCACATTGCCGTAGGCAAATCTGTGCTCAAGTCCATTCAGCAGTTCACCTACCTGGGAAGCATCATCTCTTCAGATGCCAAGATTGACAAAGAGATCGATCACAGATTAACAAAGGCATATAGTGCATTTGGAAGACTTCACAAAAGAGTCTGGAGTAATAAACACCTGAGGCGAAGCACAAAAATCAGTGTGTATAGAGCCATTGTACTGTCTATTCTCCTTTATGGGTCTGAAACATGGGTCACCTATCACTAACACTTACGACTCATCGAACACTTTCATCAGCGCTGTATACGTACAATCCTAAATATACACAGGACTGACTATGTGATGAATGTTGCTGTCCTTGAGCAAGCAGGGATCACCAGCATTGAGGCCATGATATTGAGAACACAGCTGCGCTGGGCAGGGCATGTTTCTAGGATGGAGGACCATTGCCTCCCAAAAATAGTACTCTACGGTGAACTCACCACGGGTCAGCGTAAGAGGGGAGCTCTGAAAAAAGCAATACAAGTACTCCCTGAAACAACATCTCAGGCTCGGCCAAATTGATCACCAACAATGGTCCACCCTGGCCTCACATCAGGAGGCATGGAGATGCACTATCCACAATGCTGCAACCTTATTTGAGAACTCACGCCGAATAAGTCTTGAAGAGAAACAACAACGCAGAAAGAATCGCAACCCGGAAACATCACCCAAGGAGACCTTCTGCTGCTTTCTGCAACCGGACTTGTTTATCTTGGATTGGCCTTTTTAGTAATCAGTGTGCTTGCAGAAAGCGCGGGATGAGTCCTTCCTGAATCTTCATTTGCGAAGAAAAAAAAGCCAGAGAAGGAAGGTGGAAACATCATAGCATCATAACTGAAATTATCAGATAACCACCACTTGCATTTTAAGAATGGGATTAAAGTGTCAGGGGATGATAGGACACTCAATCCCTGGCAGAAGCCAAAAACTATCACAGCAGACTTAGTAGCAACCCATTCCCAAGAATACTCACACACAGAGTGTTTGATGTCCAAATAAGCAGGAGGCACTTTTATCTTCAAAGTCAAACAGTTGCAATATATATACAAATATTTACACTTGAAGGAGAAACTGCTTCACCAGGCATCAGCATTCAGAAGAAAAGCGTGAGCTTTGGACTAGCTCACTTAGATATATATATCTACAGGACATTGCCCTCTAGTGGCCTGACTAGCCATGACTCGGTAGTTCATGGAGTCAGCCATTATGACTCAGCATGATTCTGCAGTTGTTCAGCTATTTTATAACGGAGTTCAGTCTCTAACTCCTGACAATCCCCTCCAAAATGGTCAAGCTACTGTGCAGGACACATGTTATCATCACAACATAACATAAACTAACTCCTGACATAAACGTCCCGTGACAGTAACACTTGCCTTCGCATTACCTTTCATTAACAATATATTAACACTTTTAACTGGCCCATGCATGCTCCATTAAGAGAAATGTCTACTTACTTCTGCATTAGTCAGGGCACAAGATCTTGGCAGTTCTCGCAAGAAGATGCAAGTCCATGTGAAAACACTGGAAACACTTTTAAAAAACCAAATTAAATACACAGATAATCCCTGAAACATACATAAAACTTTGCCAGCAATACAAGACAGTTCATAAAAAGAGCATCCTGTTGATTGTTTTCATGTCACCCGGACATTTCTCAGTGGCAACAGAAACAAGGGAAAGAGGATTACAGTAGAACTTGGTTTCGCACACTCCTCAATACCGCAAAAATAACACTATTGAGGCGCTATTCATGGCTTAGCCTGTGAATAAAAAGTGACGCCTTATTCATGGCTGGCACACATGCTGGCCATGGGAGGAGGATGACATCATCTGATAATTTCAGCCCGTTATGTTGTTATCACATCGTAATGACGTGATTTTTGCCTTGTCTGATAAAGTCCTTTGTCTACCAAAGCTTATACTACCAACTTCTCTCAGTCTCAGATGTGCTATAGGATCCCTTTGCATATTAATCTGCAAGAACTTACTTTATTTCTTCTCTAGTTAGTCATCTTACTCATTAGTTTATTTCAATTTCTTGTTGCCACTGTCCTTTGCCCTGTTTTTACTCAACAACCCCCAAACCCATTATCTACTGTTACCTGAAGAGGTGGGAGAGGTCCATGGGAGCCCAGCCATGATGCCAAAATCTCAGTTATCAATTGGGGGAATTATTAGCTCAAATGGATGGCTGGGGTTTGGTTCTAGGACCCCCGTGGATACCAATATCCATGAATACTCAAGTCCCATTATACGCAATGGCATAGCAAAATGGTGTCCCTTATATAAGATGGCAAAATCAAGGTTTGCTTTTTGGATTATTATTTTTTAAAGAATATTTTCAAGCCGTGAATACTTAAATCCATGGATACCAAATCTGTGGATACAGAGGGGCAACTGTATTCATCCCATAGATTTATTACATTTAAATTACACCAGGCTTCTGCAGGGATGCAGCTTGTCAACCCTTGTGGAAGATGCAGGGGAAGTGTTGGCTTTTAGCCTAGGAGCCTTGTAAGTATGTGTTGCTTTGATTTATAACATAACTAGAAGACATAGAACAGGAGAAGAAATGGATGGTGCAAAGTTTGCCCATTTTCAGAAGGAGTTTCCAGCCCACAAAGAAGTGATTGAAGAGTGCATCAGATGCCTTCGAGAAACAGCAGACAAAATTTACAAGACTCATCAGAGTTGTACCATAGCCAGCATTACTGCCAAAACTATGTCTGCCACTTCTGGCATCTTGAACACCCTGGGACTGACCTTGGCCCCTGTCACAGCAGGTGGGAGTTTAATCCTCTCAGCTGCCAGAATTGGCTTAAAGGCAGCAGCAACAGTTACTAAAACTTTTGATTCTGTATCTGAAAGTATTATTAACTCAGGTGAATTAATAAAACTACAGAGAGTAATGCAACAATGTGGAGCAAGCCTAAGAACGGTGATGCAGGACATGAGTCCTGATTAATTCAATTTCAGCTCTGGATGACCCCCACAGCTTGTTCCCATATTTAAGGAATTAGCTGTTTTAATATGTCAGGCTCTGAAAAAAAATTGAAGTGCATATAAATGCATTGGAGGTTGCTCAAGCTGATCCTGAATTGGCAGCTTTAGCCCAGCAAGCAACTGCTGCAGGAAGTACAGCTCGCAGAGAAGAGAGTTGAAGAAGTCGAAAAAGCATTTAAAGGAACCCCCGTGATTAAAATATGGCTCTGCAGCTTCCAAAGCTTCACGGAAGTGACACAGTTGGTTTCGGGAGAGGGAAAACGGCGTCCGAAAATGCCCCCCTGCTGCGCAAGATCGCCGTCCCTCTCCCGAAAGCTCCTCCCGCCCTAGGCACGCTGAAACGCAGTCTGAAAATCTCCTTAGTCTGTAGTCCCTTAAGCTTAGCTGCATCCCTCTAGCCCCCTTAGATTAGTTAGAAGTAGAGTTATTAGCACCCATGCCATCATTCACCTCTTTTTCCTTTAAGAAACGTCTATTGACAGCTCGTATTAAGTGTATACTATTCTGTTGGTCTCTACTGCTATTTTCTGTCTTTTTAATAAAGAAATAATTGTTTTTGCTGCAAAATCAGCTTGTCCTCAACCTGCTTTCTTCCCTTCTACCTCAACTTTACTTGGAGTCACAATTTAAAAACCTTCAGCCTGCAAGGTCCTGCAGAGAGTTAGTGCCTGGAGGAGTTCCCCCCCCCAAAAAAAAAACTAGTAAACCCAGTGCACTGCTGTTAACACCATGATGAGATTATGTTTCCTTCTCTCAAGGCATCAGATGCTGTGAGCCCTGGACTTCTAATTCTGTCTTTCACAGTTTTCTCCACAACATGTGATTCTACTTGATCACTCTTTATAACTGTTTGCATAACCATGTGGCCAACCTCTGCTTGCACATGCTCTCTCCTCATGCATCATCTTCACCCTTTGCTCCTTCTCAGACCTCCCCCATACAGGCATTCCCAATCTGTCCCCTCTCTTCAGTGATCTTTTGGGAGGAGCCGCTAAGCTCCCCTGGCTTTCCTTATGCAAGTTCCCTGAGTGAAAATACAGTGCACTTTGAAATGTTTACAAGTTTGCAGATACTCAAATGTGCACGTCCACACACAACATGTCTCCCATAATATCAGGGTTTGGAATTCATGACTTTTCCTTTTGCTGGGATGTTATTTTTAGGTAACTCCAAATATATCTTTGGGTTACTTTCAGTTTCTTTATTTCCTTGATTATATAAATAACCAGAAACCAATGCCACCATTCAACTGTTCATAGACAACTGGAACTTCAATGTGCTGGAAGCCCTTTGGACTTGTGAAAGACAGAAAAATTAAGTAAGCTAAGATTTTTTTTTTTTTTAATGGGCCTTTTCACCTCACTAACCAAGTGTGGAACATAGAGTTGTGGAGTTTGCCTTGTTATTGTAAAATGGGAAACAGTTACGTAGAAAAGGCCAAATAATTCAAGCTGCTTGCCCAAAAGGAAAAGATACAAGGAGGGACTTTTTATTCTAAGAATGGGAAAGAAATCTAGAGAGGGAAGTGTAGATAAAGTACATAAAATAAAGGCTCTTGCAATGCTAACATTTGATGATGCCTAGATTTTGAATGATGTGAAAGCAGTAAGTAGAAAAAGCATTTTCCTGATCTCAGATAATACTAGCACTTGTGCTCACCAGAACGATTTTATGTTACAGAATTCATCAGACATTATTGTTGGTGTAATTAAGCAAGGTGTCCTATACTGAAGGCCACTGTAGAAGAACAAGTAGGCTTTGGCTGGCCAGACAAAGGTGAGCTTGGAAGTGCTGCTAGTAGGGTTGCCAGGTGAAATAAGGGATAGGGCTAACCTTCTAATGGCTGTGTAGAAAAAGGAATTTCAACAGTTACTGTTTGCATGAAAAGCAACACTTGCTGAAATTCTCTCTTCCATACAACCATTAAAGGGACAAGAGTCCTGTCCCTTATTTCACCTGGCAACACTAGATACTAGAGCTGGGATGATTGTCAACAACAGCACCCCACGAGAGCCACAGCATAATGACAGGGTATCTATTTTGCATGCAGAATGTCCCAGGATCCCCAGCCCAGGTCATGCTCCAAAAGATTTCTTCCTGAAACCCTGCAAAGTCACTGCTAGTTGCTGCAGCAAAAAAATATTGAGCTAGGTGAGTCAATGATCTGACTGGGTGTAAGGCAACCTCCTGTGTTTCATTGGGGTAGATTTACCTGTGTTTTTTCCTCATTCTCATCAGCAGTTGTCTGGATGGGTGGGCAGCAGAGAAGAGACATTGATAAATCTACTTAAAAGTTACGGAATGATCATTTGATGTGGTGCTTTCATTTTCAGCAGCAGATGTACATTTGGGGCGACGTATGTAATTACACCCTGATCATAGAATGGATGAATCAGGCAGTTGAGTTGGCCCACCTCCAGACTTCTTACTGAGAAGTCCCTGGGCAGCAGCCACTAGAGGGGGAGGGATGACTTTTCTCCTATTTATTAGCCTGCACTGTCTTGGCTGTTATTGGCTGTGTCAGAAGGTTGTGGTAAAGAGGAGGGATTATATACATTCACCTTGAAGGCAATATTACTATGCCATGTTTTTACCCCCAAACACTTATTTCCTACTGAACATCCCCACCCAGCCAAGATCTGCTTGGCACCTCCTTTGTCATTCTGGCATCAAGGAACATCCTTCTGTCTTTTTGGCTTTTTTTAATAGCAGTAGCTAGCAGCTTCCAATATCAGTAGGGTTGTGAATCCACCTTTTAGTCCAAACATCAAAGGGAACTATCCAAAGAAGCTGAACATTTTGGAGATACGGTTTAATGTTCAGACTGAAACACACAGTGGCACCCCTTCCCCATTGACATTGCAGATTTGGGATAACGCTGCCTTTTAGATACAATTTTAACCCTGCTCATTGTTTTCATCTGAGTTTTAAAATATGGCTACACTGAACTTTCCCTGTTGTTTTGGTCTGACTTGTTTTCTATTGTAATTTTCTGGTTTTTCTGGTTTTGTGGTGGTGGGGAGTTAATTAAGCCACCTTGGGACTTACTACTGAAGAATAAAGTATGTAGAATAGAAAGAGTCCCAATGTCTAAAATAGGTTTTAGTCTCACAGGAATTTCTTGATGATGACAGCTAGTCCAATAAAAATACATGCAATTCTTTTCTTTTTAAAAAAAATCTTGACTTAGCCTCCTCCTTGCTTTCTGGACTTTTTCTTTTCCAGATTGAACTACACCTCAGCTTGAGAAGAGAGGTTTTTAGTATCATTCAATTGCTCCAAGACACACCCCAAATTCCTTCTGGAGAATGGCAGAATCCAATAGGTTGGTCTCTGATGTTCGAAACAGGTTCTCTCACCTCTTATTAAATAAGAAATTATAGTGGGCCCTCGGTATCCGCTCGAGTTTGGTTCCAGGACCCCCTGTGGATACCAAAATCCATGATGCTCAAGTCCCATTATATACAATGGTGTAGTAAAATGGTGTCCCTTATATAAAATGGTGAACACTAAGGTTTGCTTTTGGGGGAAAACTGGAATATTTTTGAGCATCATCCTTCAGTATCTCACTTGCCAGCACTGCAGAACTTCATCCCTTGGTACAGTTGCCTGGATTTTAAGGTAGATTTGGGGGGAGTGCTATCAGGAGATGGAGAGTAGTCACAGCATCATAGCTACATGTCTCATGTAAGATCTCTGCCTAACTTTTTTTAAAATGAAAGCTTGGAATCCAGGCCAGATACTGAACAAACAGGCACAGGGGTGGCATACTTAGAATCTGAGCAAAACCCAACCAAACCATAGGGTATGGCAACCTTACATAAGCCCTAGACAACAAGGCTAATAGGGAGGCTGGGAGCTGTAGCACAACAGTATATGGGGGGTTCCCCATACTTGCATTAAAAGCTAATTTATAGTTTATAGCAGTGGTTCTTAACCTTTTCTTTACCAGGGACCCCCTTTAAATATCTTTTGTTGCCATGGTCCCTCAAGATTTAATTCAAGATTTAAAACAACAACAATAGCAATAACAATGACAATAATAATACAATTACACCACCCATGAAACCTTTCCTCAGAGGCACTAGAGGGGGAGGGAAGACTTTTCTCCTGCTTCTTCCTGCAAGATTGCGGCTGGAGCAGATTGAATGGTGATGCACAGACCAAGCCAGCCTTTGCCTTGGCTCCTGTCATGTGGCCACTCCACTGTGACAGTGGAGTGGCCGCTGTCAAACCTTTGCGGACACCAGGTTAAGAACCACTAGTTTATAACATTATAGTTCATTCATATCCTTAGTTCTCCCACAAACAGACTCAGATCTTAATAAGCACTTAATAACTTAAGTAAATAACTTAAATAACTTAAGTGCTTAATCCAGTGTGATGCAGTGGTTTGAGCATTGGACGACAACTCTTTTAGCACAGATCTTATCTTTAATATTGTAATTCAATTTTATATTTAATAGTGCATTTTAATTTGTTTTACTGTGTTTTATCTACTTTGTATTTTACTTATTGGTCAAGGACCAAAATAAATATATGTATGTAACTCTGGGGACCAGGGTTCAGATCCCTATTCAGCCATTGAAACTCACTGAGTGACCTTGGGCAAGTCACACACTCTCAGCCACAGAGGAAGGCAAAGGCAATCCCCTTCTGGAGAAATCTTGCCAAGAAAACCCTGTGATAGGTCCACCTTAGGGTCGCCATAAATCAGAAATGACTTGAAGGCACATACAACAATCAACAAAATAACATTAGTCATTGCTTTCAAGCCCAGCTGAGAGCTGCATTGCTTAACTGTGTGTTTTTCTACATGTACAAAGAGACAGGAAACTTGAAAGTTTTGAAAATTAAAAGTTGACTTTTTTTTTCTTTTTAATTGGCTAGCCAATGGGTCCTATTAACATCTGGTGAGAAGCTGGCACTTGAGACTCAGCAGCATCCACCACTTCACCTGAATAATATAAAATGCACTATTTGCAACAGTCATTTTCAGAACACCAATTTGACCATCAGATAGACATCACTGAGGCCCACTGGGGGGGCCAAATGGGGGGGAGAATTCTACCCATTTTGTCCCTGTAGACCCCAGCATGTTTAGAAAAGATGCAAGGGAATCAAGAGTACGTCAACACCCAACTCGATCAGCTAATAATTAATAAAAAAAAATCAGAGACAAAGTAAACCAGTTTGGATTGCTATAATGTGCTCTATGTGGGGCTGTCTTTGAAAAATGTTTGGAAACGTCAGCTTTTCCAAAAAGCTGCAGCCAGACCATTAATTGGCACTGGCTACAGGGAGCACACAACTTCCTTGTTACAATTGGTTGCTACTCTTTTCCCATGCACAGTTCAAAGTGTTGGTTATGCCCTATAAAGCCTTATATGGCATGAATCAAGGTTATCTGAAAGATCGTATTCTCCCATATGGGCCTGCCCATGTTTTGTGATCCCCTGCAGAGGGTCTTTCCTCTGTCCCACCACCCTTCACAGGTACATCTGGTGGAAACACAGGAAAGGGCCTTCTTGGTGACTCCTCCCAGGCACCAGAACTCCCTTCTGAGAAAGGTTAGATTGGCACCCTCCCTGTTACCATTTCATAAGCAGGTGATGAAGACCTTTCTTTTGGCAGGCCATTGATGGCTGATTCCTCAGGAGGCAAAGAGTCTTTCAGAATGTGCTATATTGTTTATTTGCTGATTTATTTTTAATGGTCATGCTTTTAACTGCTTTAATTCTATTGTTAGCTTAATTATATTTTTAATTTTTGTATGATATGAAATTTTAAAGCTTGACTTTACTTCAAGGTGACTTGAAGGTGCACATGCACAGAGAGAGATCTGTTTTAACCTCTGTAAACCACCTTGAGTCCCAGACTGGGAAAGAAGGCAGTAAGTAAACAAAGAAACAAATATAACAATAATCTATGCCATCTAGCTCCAGTGACTGAAACTCTACCTCCAAAAGGGCAGGCCAAAATGAAAGCAGAAGTGCAATCTAATCATTGTAGATCACACTAACAGCTTCTCCCAACCTCATACCCGTTGTATGTACTGCATGACAACATCCATCATCCGTGGGGCTGATTGCAGTTGTAGTCCAACACAACTGGAGGTCATTGTTGTTTACAACAGCAAGTCAACCTCTATAGCATTTCTGAAGCATATTCATGAGCTCTTGCCCCATGTTCATGTGCCTAAGGAGTTCAAACATATATTGCCAGTCCAGAGGGTAAAGGCTTTAAGTGTATCTAGGGTGACCTGTGCAGCTGGAGTATTATTCCTTTTTTTTTTTTTTTTGCAAAATATATTGTGTTTGAATCCCATTTGACAGCACCAACCAAATTTCTCCTAGGGATAAAACCAAATGGATCAGCATGTATAAACTGATGTACAAAAACATTGAGTCTGTTTGTAATTATAGCCATAAAAATCGTATGATCTTTTTTTAAGTGTGTAATCAGTCTGTAAACTGTGACTAACTCTGAATTCTCCTTAGATTTGGATATAGCTACAATCCAAGCAATTGTCCAAGATTCTGGGATTATTTGTTTGTTGTTGTTGTTGTGCCCGCAAGTCATTTCCAACATATGGCAACCCTATGTGAACCTATTGTGGGGTCTTCTTGGCATGATTTGTTCAGAGGGGGTTTGCCATTGCCTTCCTCTGAGACTGAGAATGTGTGACTTGCCCAAGGTCACCCAGTGGGTTTTCATGGCCAAGCAGGGATTTGAATCCTCATCTCCAGAGTCACCGTTCAAAGCTCAAGCCATTACATCACATTGGCTCTCTCTGGGATTGTGTCTTCCTTAATTATATTGTTAAATAGCTTATTTAAATATGGAAGCAGCTCCATGCTGAATTGCTTATAAAAGTTGGTAGTAAAGCCATCATTTTTAGGTACTTTGTCATTTTTTAACTTCCGGATGGCTAAAAATATAAGGTCGTAAGGTTTGGGGAGGCTAAACATAAACACAGCAAGGAAAGGAAAGCTTTTACCTGCCCTGGTTACCTCTATCTTTCTCCAAACTATCCAGTGCAAGACTCAGGGTGGATTCAAATGCTTCTATAACTTTTATTTTGTTTGCACTGTGCTGTGAAGTAGATCAACAGTGCAATGCTATACACACCTGTTCAGAAGTAAGTCCCACAGAATTCCATGGGACTTACTTGCAGGTAAACACACACAAGATTGCAGCTTAAGAACATCTTCCATGATAGATGCTTGAATAACATAATTCCCTGTGTCAGTGACAATATGTATCATAAAATATTTTTTTTAAAAAAAAGATGTTGCTCTTCACCAAGAAACATGAGAATGGCTGGGAAACTGCTGTTCCCTGGCTCACACAGTTCTTTGATTTGTGTTTTACTTTGATTTATGACAGAAACAGAGGAAACAGGCCTTTAGAGGAACATGACAATAAAACAGTTGCCAAATTTGGGGAAGGACTTTCTGCATACAGAGAAGCGATAAAGAAGGCCATCCATTCCTTTCTGGAAGAGCTTGAGAAAGCCATTCAATGTCTTCGAGAAATGGCAGACAGCACTGACACAACCAATAAGGCTTTTATCATGGCCAATGTTGTGGCCAACTTGACAAGTGCTGCTTCCTGCATTCTGGGCATTCTGGGAGTCGCCTTGGCCCCTGTCACAGCAACCACAAGTTTAATCCTGACAGCTACTGGGATTGGCATTGCAGCAGTGACAGCAACAGTTCGTGACTTTACTAGTACATATGCAGAGTTTAATTCAAACAAAAAGAAAAAAGCAGATGAGGTGGTAATCAAATGTGCAGAGAGCATGAAGAACAAGAAGGAGATGCTGAAATGCTTGGGGTCCAGTTTTATCCAAGAGACACAAGATATGATGGAGAAAATAACTGTTTCCAATATTTCTGAGCAAGCTTTCGATATTAGCAATTCTGTGAAGACTATAGCTACAAGGGAGATCTCAGTACGTATGAGAAAAATGAAAGAAGAACTAAAAGAAATTAGTGCAAAGAGCACAGGATGCAGAGTAATGTATTACATTCTGACTTTGATAGAGGAGGTCTTTAGCTTTGCAGAGACAATGAAACATAAGAATAAGGGAGCAGAGGCAGAATCAGCTGCTGAGATGAGAGAAAAGGCTGATAAATTAGAAGAGTTAAGGCTAAAAATCAAGAAGGCCAGTGAGGAACTATAAGACATTGACTGAACAACAGAGGCCCTAACTCAGATTGGAAGAAACCACAAGGGGCATCCAGTCCAACCCCTTCCCTTGCAGGAATACACAGTCAAAGCACTCCGGACAGGTGGCCATCCAGTCTCCGTTTAAAAACCTCCAAAGAAAGAGACTCCACCACACTCTGAGGAAGTGTAGTCCACTGTTCTTACTGTCAGAGAGTTCTTCCTAATGTTTAGGTAGAATCTCTTTTCCTGTAGATTGAGTCCATTGCTCCATGTCCTAGTCTCTGGAGCGTCAGAAAATAAAACTTGCTCCTTCTTCAATGTGACATCCTTTCAAATATTTAAACATGGCTATCATGTCACCTCTTAACCTTCTCTTCTCCAGGCTAAACATACCCAGCTCTCTAAAACAATCCTCATAGGGGATGGCTTCCAGACCTTTCACCATTTTGGCCACCCTCCTCTGGACACATTCCAGCTTGTCCATATCCTTCTTGAATTGTGGTGCCCAGAACTGGACATAGTATTCCAGGCGAGGTCTGACCAAAGCAGAATAGAGTTAGTACTGTTACTTCCCTCAGTCTAGGTACTATACTCTAGATGCAACCTAGAATCACATTGGCTTTTTTAGCTGCCACATCACACTATTGATTTATCTTCAACTTGTGGTTGACTAAAAGCCTTATCACACTACACTGTTACAGCACTATTATTCCTTTTTAACTGCTATGGCTGCCTCATGTAAAATTATGAGGTTTCTAGTTTAGTGAATCATAAGAGCTCTCTGGCTGAGAATACTAAATGCCTCTGTCTAAACTGCAAATCCCAGGATTCTACAGGAGGCAGCCACAGCAGTTAATGTGGAATAAGAGCACATTCTTAGCTGTAATTTTGGTTCTTTGAGTTGTCATCTGTGAATTCACACAACTGGGTTATCTGCGCCTGCGCAGAGCACTCTACGGAACTTTCTGGAGTCTTACATAAGTGTTTTAGTGGTAACCACACCCACCCTCCCATGCCCTATATTAGTGCACTTCCTGCCTAAACCCTCAGTTCCATGAATGTCACAACAGCAGCATCCATTGGATTCAAAGGACGGCAGGACAGAAGTGAGGAGAACAGGTGGGTTTGTATGAATTCACATATGACCACTTGAAGAACCACAGTTGTAAGTAAGTAACCTGCTCTTCTTCTTTGTGGTCTCTGTGAATCCACAAAACTGGGAGACTAGCAAGCTACACCATCTAGGCAGCAGGTGTCCTGCATAGACCATCAAACAGCATATCCCAAACAAGGACACAAGACACTGGGGGCTCAGTTACACGGCAGTTTTTATCCTGGGGAGAAGCGAGATCTGGAGATCTCAGATCTGTCCCACGTTTTGTCACTGGTACCAGAAGTCTCGGTTTTTTGATTTGTTGTTTACATGTACCTCCATCCTGGGAAAGGGGCACACAGCAGAGCTGTATTTTGATTGGTTGGACTTTGGAGGGGACGGGCTTACAAGGGAAGCCTGACAGTTCTGGATCCTCCATTTTTGGGATGGTCAGTCTCGGAGAACCACCCCCACCCCCCACAGCTACCCTTGCCTCTATGGAGAACCCCACCCCGTGGGGCAACTTCCTCCCTCCCTCCCTCCCTCCTTCGTAGCGGGGGTGGCTGACATTCCCATTGCCCGCCTGTCCTCCGCTGCTGCCTCTCCCTCCTTCCTCCTTCTATTCCCAGTTCGCAGCTAGACAGCGCAGCTAGGAAAGGGGGCGGGCAAAATGGAGGAAGAGGCTTCAGCGGAGGACAGGCGGGCAATGAGACTGTCAGTCCCATTGTCTGGCCTTTCTCCTGCTGATGCCTCTCCCTCCTTCCTCCCTCTTCTATTCCCCATTTGCAGCTAGCCAACAGGGGATAGAAGGGGGAGGAATGAGGGAGAGGCAGCAGCGGAGGACAGGTGGGCAATGGGACTGTCAGCCACTCCCCCGCCTCACGCAGTTACGAGGGCAGAAGTGAGTAGCCAGGTGGGGCAGGGGGGCTCTCCGTGACTTACAGTTATGGGTAACCCATCCCCCACCTCCCGCAGCTATGAGGGCGGAAGGGAGTAGCCAGGCGGGGGGGATCTCCATGACTGACAGTCACGGAGAAGCCATCCCCTGCCTCATGCAGCAATGAGGGCAGGGAGGAGTAGCCAGGTGGGGCGGGGGGGGGCTCTCCATGACTGACAGTCATGGAGAAGCCATCCCCTGCCTCACACAGCAACAAGGGCGGGAGGGAGTAGCAAGGTGAGGCAGGGGGGCTTCTCTGTAGCCATGCAGTGCAGGGGGAGGAGGGATTCTACATAGCCGTACATGGTGCACGGGGAGGGGGGCTTCTACGTAGCCACATGGGTGGTGGCTGGCTAGCTCGGCACTTGCCCACCTCACCGCTGACTACGGACAGCTTCTTTCACTGAGAGAACAGTCCCTCAGTGGAAGAAGCCTCTGCAGCCCGCAGTGAGCCAGGAGAAAGGGCCAGGGAGGGGAGAGACCTTGCCTGGCTCTCAACTGGCTCCTTTGGAGCCAGCGGAGGATCCTAGGGAGGGCCATATCAAAATGATGGATGAAGAATTGCAAGTCTTCCCTTGCAAGCCCACCCCCTCCAATGTCCAACTAATCAGAAATCATCCCATTTCCCGGGATGGTCCCTGATTGTTCAGACAACCAATAACATAGGTTGTCAAAGTTCCTCAAAAATAGAGGGATGGAAAGTCACGGGTTAACTGAGCTTTTAGCTACCCCTCCTTCTGACTAGCCTGTGATGTGTGTGAACTACTAGGGTTTGACACAAATTCTTCTGGGGGGGTTGCCATGTAAATGGGCCCCAGGTACTATTTAAACAAGAGAATGCATATTGAACATTATTTGCAAAGAAAGATGCATTCATGGTACAAACTATAGCTCATAGGCCAACCCCTTTGCCATATAGAGGGGATGACTCATGATACTGAGGAAAAGAGCACCACCCTTCCCAGAGAAGTCTCCAACTTGGATATGGCATCGACCCTATAGTGTGAAACAAATGTAGTTAGCGTGGAGCAGGCAGCCACCCTACATATGTCTGGAAGTGTTATGCATGATGCATGATGTTATGTTATGTTAAGAAGTGTTTAAGATGCAAGTATTATGTTAAGAAAAGCAGTCACTCTCGTCAAGTGACTTCTGATTGAGGCTGGTGGACATTGGCCCAAGAGTTGTAGGCAGAGTGAATATTCGACACTACCCATTTCGAAAAACATTGGGCAGATACAGGGAGGCCTCTTTTTGTTGCCTTCATAACATGTAAACAGCCTAACTGACTGGCGAAAAGCTGATGTGTGGTCTATGTAAAATGCAAGTGTTCTGCAGATGTCTAGAGAATGTAAGGAACATTTGAGGTCCAATGACAGGTTCTGAAAGAAGGCCAGCAAGACAATGTCATGATTGAAATGAAACATGGATGGTACCTTTGAAAGGAAGGTAATGTCCAGTCTCAGAACAATTTTATCCTTGTGGAAGCAGATGGGGCACACAATTCACCCACTCTCCTGGCTAAAGTGATAGAGGTGAGGAAGGCAGTCTTAAAGGTCAACCATTTCAGGTCTCAAGATGCCATATGTTCAAAAGGATGCTTAGACCAGTGGTTCTCAACTTGTGGGTCCCCAGATGTTGTTGGACTACAGTTCTCAGGAGCCCTCTGAGGTCCCACCTGGACAACCAGGTGGTCCTCCCAGTCATTAGTGAGGCTGTAGGATTGAACTCACAGCCTCACTAATGACTGGGAGGACCACCTGGCTGTCAAGGTGAGATCTCAGAGGGCTCCTGGGAACTGTAGTCCAACAATATCTGGGGACCCATAGGTTGAGAACCACTTGCTTAAACATTTAGACGAGTACTAGGTTAAGATTCCATGATGGTAGTGGACCAGCAACTGGAGGGAACAAGTTCTTGTAACACCTCAGGAATCATTTGATTAGGGGGTGAGAGAATCATGGAGGTTTTCTGAGGTGCTGGAAGTTCCAGGATGTAGCAGCAAGGTAGCAACATACAGAGTATACAAACAATCCTCTATCAGACAGAGAGATTAAGAGTTCAAGGACATGTGTAATTGAAGAGTCTTGGAAAGTCATGCCTTTCAATGTAACAAAATCTACAAATTTAGAACATTTATGTGTGTAGGAACACTGTGTGGAAGGTCGATGGGAAGCAGACAGTAAGTATTGTCCAGATGCCTGAAGAAGATCTAAATGAATGTATTCCATGCAGTAGGCCTGATTGTTGTAAGGTCTGGATGTCCAACAAGACCGTTCTATATGGTGAGGAGGTCTGGAGACAGTGGTAAGCGAGCAAACTGACCATTGGACAGGTGGAACAGAAAGGTGAAGCAGGGTTGTCGTGGCCACCAGGGGGTCACCAGAATGCATTCTGCCTTGTCCTGTCAGATCTTCACAATCATCCTTGCTATCAGAGGGAACAGAGGAAATGTCTAAACAATGGGTCCAGACCACTTGTACAGGAGGCATCTCCTAGGCAATTGTCTGACTTTGGACCCCTGGAACGAAAGAGGCTGCAGCAAGTGCTGCTCAGGGATGCAGAGAGGTCAATTGCTGGCCAGCCCCAGTCTCTGAATATTGGGTGAAGAGCATGGTCTGGGAGCATCCACGCCTGGAAAACAGTGCCAGATCGGCTGAGCACATCTGCCAGCTCATTCTGATGTCCCAGAAGATACACTGCAGAGAGGGATATGTCCCTTTGCATGCACCATTCCCACATGTCTAAGGAGAGATGAAGTATTTGACCTTGTGCCTCCTTGCTTGTTGACATAAAAGACTATGGGTCATATTCTCTGTGATCACCTGTACATGGAGGCCCCAGAGGAATGCTTTGAATGCTTATAGGGATTTTATCACTGCTATGAGTTCCAGGGCATTGATATGTAGAAATCGCTCTCCTGAGGTCCACCTTCCCCTCACCAAAAGATCTCAGCAGTGCCCTCCCCAGCCTTGGGATGCATCCATGGGCACTGTTATTGATGGTTGGGATGGAGAAAATGGTATCCTTTTCTGGACGCTGGTGGAGTTCATCTACCACTGTAGTGTGCGAGCTATCAGGTATGGAATCGTGAGCCCTGATAGTGGGTGGTTCAGGAGTGAGTTGAAGACAGGAACCAGGACTGAAGGGGTATCATGTGAAGTCTGGTTAGAGGCATGACAGATGTCATGGATGCCATGTAGCCCAGGATCATTTGGAGGTGATGTGCCATGATGCATCTTATTTGAGACAGGAGGAGACCACTGATCTCATGGAGACAAAATCTGTCATCTGGAAGGAGAGCGAGGCACTTTGTGGAGTCCATAGGGCCCCAATGAAGCATACCTTTTAAACGGGCACCAGCCTGGATTTCTCATAGTTGACCATGAGGCCTCATTCTTGCAGCAGATTCAGGGTCAGTCTGATGTCCAATAGAAGTTGAGCCCAAGACTTGGCCACAAACAGCCAGTCATCCAAGAGGGGGAAAAGAACTACTCCTCATTGTTGAAGCCAAGCTATCACTACAGTGATGCATTTCATGAAAATACAAAGCAAAGGAAGCACCTGTGGGATGGCCTTATGGTGACTGGGGAATCTCAAGGAGAATGGTGTTAAGCCAATGAAACCACTTGTTGTGGAGAGGTTACTCGATTGTAAGCAGAGGCAGCTGGTTCCATCTTGGACCCGATGGCAACGGGTTAGGCAGTCAGAGTCATGGGTTCTTGTGTCCCACTTTGGGCTGTACCCTGCAATGCCTGCTGAAGAAACATTGGCCTGGGAAAGTATTCTCCGACTATCTTTTTCTTCTTGTGGTTTTTTGTGAGCTGGTTCCAATGCCATTGATACTGAAGCCAATGTCTTGGAGCCGTGGACGGTATTGAGGGATTGACCCGATGTCAAGGGACAATGAAGCACAGAGACCAAAAACAGATGCAAAGACTTTGGGCCCGTTGATACCAAAGCCACCAGAAGAGGGCTTGGTGGATAATTGAGGTTAAGCATCTTCCTCTCGGGTAGCCACGGTTAAGGCATGCTCATACAGAAGAGCCTTAAGCCTGACCTCAGGATTGCACTGGGCCTGTGGCATGAAGGCTTTATAGTGCCTAAAAGTTTGAATGTTGTGTCCCTCCCCGAGACACAGAAGGCACTTGGAATGGACATCTGAATCAGGAATCTTCCTGGCGCAATCGATACAACGCTTGAACAAGGTAGTGGAAGCCATTTTCAAGTGGGTGAACAGATCCAAACCTTATGAAAAGAATCGTCATCAAAAACAGTCCAAAGTCAAGCCAAAATGAGAGTAACCAGCCAAAATGTGAAGCAGAGGCATTGTCAAAGAGGAAAAATGGGGGTCAAAGACCATTAAGCCCATTTAATGGGTCAAAGCCCATTAAAACAATCTGAGGCGAAACATTCATTGAGTGCTGGTGTTGTGGTGGGAAAAAGGGAACTGAGGCTTGGGCAGGAAACACACTTATATGGCATGGGATGGTGGGCAGGATTACCACCAAAACACTTATGTAAGGTTTCAGAAGGTTCCGAAGAGTGCTCTGCACAGGTGCAGATAACCCAGTTATGTGGATTCACACAGACCACAAAGAAGAATAGTATTATAACAGTGTAGTGCAATAAGGCCCTAAGACCCCTAGATTCTTTTCACATATACTGTTGTCAACAGGGCCGGTTTAACCTGTCTGCCAAATCAGCATTGGCAGGGGGCCCCGAGATCAAGAGGGGGCCCCGAGGTCAAGAGAGGGCCCCATGTTGGCCTCCTTAATTTGAGGAAGGAGACAGGCAGGAGACAGCCAGGAGGAGCCCCCTCTTACCCTCCTCCTCCAAAAACCTCCTGCTGGTTTTTTTAAAAAAACAAACAAAACAGCCTCTCCAAAACTAAAGAAAAAGAGAAAGAGAAAGAGAAAGAAACAGCAGCCCTCCATGGCAGAAGCTGGAGGGAGAGGCACGTTGGAGAGGGTGAGTGTGTGTGTGAGAGAGAGACAGGGAATTTGAGGGTTGTCTCCCTCAGAAAGGGCTCCTTTCCTTTCCTTTCCTTTCCTTTCCTTTCCTTCCTTGCACATAGATCCCCTCCAGCCCATCTTTCCAGCTGCTTTTAACATGTCTTGGTTCCTCTGCCCTCCCTTTCCCCCTTGGTCTTCTTCAGCCATCCAACCTATGTTTAAAAAAACCCAAAGAAGGAGACTCCACCACACTCCAAGGCAGTGTATTCCACTTCTGAACAGCTCTTACTGTCAGGAAGTTCTTCCTAATGTTTAGGTGGATTCTCTTTTCCTGTAGTCTGAGTTGATTGCTCCATGTCCTTGTCTCTGGAGCAACAGAAAACAAGTTTGCTCCATCCTCAATATGACATCCCTTCAAATATTTAAACATGGCTATCACGTCACCTCTTAACCATCTCTTCTCCAGGCTAAGCATACCCAGCTCCCTAAGCCGTTCCTCATAGGGTGTAATGGCTTCCAAACCTCGCACCATCCTTCTCAGTATCTTTCTTGAATTGTTGTGCCCAGAACTGGAAACAGTATTCCAGGTGAGGTCTGACCAAAGCAGAATGGAGTGATACTATTACTTCCCTTGATCTATACCCTACTCCTATTAATGCAGCCTAGAATCACATTGGCATTTTTTGCTGCTGCATCACACTGCTAACTCATGTTTAGCTTGTAGTCTACTCTTTATTTTCTTTGAGGAAATCTACACCATTACATTAATTGGTAATAAACAAAAAATATTATGTTAGTGCCTATAATATAGTTTTTAAACTAAATTATTGGTGGCAAATTATGTAATATAGTAGGCCCCTCTTATCCACTGGGGATTGGTTCGGGGGGGGGGCGTGGATTCTGAAAACCATGAATAATAGTGAACGCCATTGAAAATAATGGGACTTTTGGCTTAAAATACCATAGAGTTGCCTTGGAGGGCCTAGAAAAGGGCTAGGGAAGACACATTTTCTAGGAAGACTCTATGGTAGGTGTGCTGTTTTGTGTCCCATGGATAATGATTCCATGGATACGGGGGTCCTACTATAATCTGAACATCCTGTATGGTGAATAGGTTAGGTTACATTGACCTGAGATAAACACATGGGGGCCCCAAAGTAAAGCATTGCAGGGGGCCCCAAAATTCCTTAAACCAGCCCTGGTTGTCAAGCTAGGTGTCACCCATCCTATATTTCTGCATTTCATTTTTCCTGCCTATGTGTGGTACCTTACATTTTTCCCTGTTGAAATTCATTTTGTTAGTTTTGGCCCAGCTTTCCAATTTATTAAGGTCATTTTGAATTCTGGTCCTGTCCTCTAGGCTATTAGCTACCCCTGCTAATTTGATATCATCTGCAAATTTGATAAGCATGTCCTCTATTCAGAGGCGTTACTAGGGGGTTGTGGGCTGCATCACGGGACACCACAACCACCACCCTAGTGATGCTACTGCCCTAAACCCCAGCCTTATCACTGCTGCTCTTTTGAATGTATGCCTTCTCCTCTTTTTGCAAAAAAAAAAAAGAGAGAGAGAGAATGAGAGAGAGAGAGAGTTGAAGGCTTCATCTTGCCAGCACAGCTGTGACACATGCCAGTTGGCTTCAGCTAAGGATAATGTGCTTCTCTGTAGTGTGATTGGTCAGGAAGGAGATTCTTTATCCACTCCACTCATACAGCAAGAGGCTGTTCTACCTTCAGAAGTGTGGCACAGAAAGAATGCAGAGGTGGTTTTGCTAGTGTTCCTCCTCCACCACCACCCCAGGGTGCATGAGCCTTTATTAATATACATTATATAGGAGGTTGGTGGACTCTTTGGAGGTCTTCAAAGTGAAGTTAGATGAGCATCTTTTGGATGTGCTGTAGTTCTGTCTTCCTGCAAGGGAGAGGGTTGGACTAGATGGTCCTTGGGGTCCCTTCCAACTCTAAGATTCTATGCTGTTATCTGCCTTCAAGACATTTCTGATTTATGGTGACAGTAAGGCAAACCTATCATGAGGTTTTCTTGGCATGATTTGTTCAGAGACAGGGTGCTTTCACCTTCCTCTGAGGCTGAGAGAATGTGACTTGCCCAAGGTCAGCCAGTGGGTTTCCATGGACAAGAAGGATTTGAACCCTGGTCTCCAGAGTCATAGTCCCAACGCTCAAACCACTACCACACTGGCTCTCCAAGATTCTATGATCCCACTATTATTAAGGAAGGGAGGAAAACCTATTTGTATTTTATCCAAAACCCACCATGCGTCATGCATTATTTGTGGTTGGAGAGCAGGAAAGACTACAGGGGAATCCACACAAATAATCCAGTTTGAAACTGGATTATTTGCATAGTTCCTTCCTATGGAATCCTGGGATTTTTAGTTTTACAAGGTCTTTAGCCTTCTCTGACAAAGAGTGCCAAACTACAAATCCCAGGATTCCATGGGAAGGAGCCATGCAAATAATCCAGTTTCAACCTGGATTATTTCTCTAGTGTGGATGCCCCTACAACTCCCAACAGCACCTCTATCAGCTCTTTTTTGGGGGAGGGCTTTGTTATTGTGGGGTTGCAAAAGTGAAAGAGGGGTGTGGGTGCTTCAGTTTGGGGAAGCAACCTTGGAGGAGTTGCCTATAAAGACATGGGAAATGGCCATGGCCATGGGAACTGATCCAAGAGTGAAGGCAAAGGCCACCTGTTCGGCCTTCACCATCTCTTCTGGGAAGAGAAAGCATGTGGCTTTCATCCCTTTTATACATTCTTTCCCACTGCTCCAGTCATCTCCAGGGTCACTCCCTCACTTGGGAGCAGGATTTGTGGTCATTTCAGGGTGTGGGTGGGGGCAATTGAAGTGAAGCATCCACATTTTCTTAATGTACCACTGGTGCATACACCACAGTGTGTGTATATAAGTGCATGATATGTAGAAAGATTTTCAAAACAATTTTGTTTTTAATATACATACCATCTAAGAAAATATTACATGCAAGCAATTTACATCTACATTTATTACCGTATATATTATTGTCTCTCTCCCTGGCTTTTCTTCGCAAATGAACAATTAATAATAAATTTAATTTATAAATATTATTGATTATAAATCTGTTTAATAACTAAATAGAGGAATAGATAGTTTAAAATAAGTAGTTAGAAATTCTTTGTTTCTTGATATATGTTTAGAAATCTAACTTAAGCCTTAAATTTGGTTTTTAATTTTTTTACTCTTTTTAAATTTTCTTTAAAAATCACTGTCTTGCACATATATATCTGATTTTAATGAAATTTACAGGTTTTAAGTTTGAATTAGGGTGCAACAAATAGCATCACATTAAAAATTACATTTGATAGAACTAACATGTCCAGTTTATTTCCATTTTACACTTTCTTATTTCCCCTTCACATATTAATAATTTGTCTGTTATTATACAGTAGAGATATTCTACCATGCTGCATGGAGTGCATAAATCAAAAAGGCCAAGTGGATGCCAGCAAAAGAAAGCAAAAATGGCAAGAAATGAATCACTCAAAACATTAGCTAGATTCATGTTGCAATATATTAAAAGACCAGATGATGGCCAGGGTACATCAAAAGACTGGGAGAACCCAAAGGGTAGTCACCAATGGCTCATATTCATTCATCCTGGAGAGAAGTGACCAGTGGGGTGCCACAGGGTTCTGTCCTGGGCCCAGTGCTATTCAACATCCTTATCAATGACTTGAATGAGGGAATAGAGGGTATGCTTATCAAGTTTCCAGATGACACCAAATTAGGAGGGGTAGCTAGTATCCCAGAGGACAGGATCAGAATTCAAAATGACTGTAACAGATCGGAAAGCTGGGCCAAAGCTAACAAAACGAATTTCAGCAGGGAGAAATGTAGGATACTCTACTTAGGTAGCAAAAATGAAAGGCACAGATATAGGATGGGTGACACCTGGCTTGAATGCAGTACATGTGAAAGGAATCTAGGAGTCTTAATGGGTCACAAGCTGAACATGAGTCAGCAGTATGATATGGCAGCTAAAAAAGGCAGTTCTGGGCTGCATCAATAAGAGCACAGTGTCTACTCTACATCAAGGGAAGTAATAGTGCCACTGTATTCTGCTTTGGTCAGACCTCATCTGGAATACTGTGTCCAGTTCTGAGCACCACAATTCAAGAAGGATATTGACAAGCTGGAACATGTCCAGAGGAGGGCAACCAAAATGGTGGGAGGTCTGGAAGCCATACCCTATGAGGAACAGCTTAGGAACCTGGGTATGTTTAGCCTGGAGAAGAGAAGGTTAAGAGGTGACATTATAGCCATGTTTAAATATTTGAAGGGATGCCATACTGAGGATGGAGCAAGCTTGTTTTCTGCTTCTCCAGAGACTAGGACATGGAGCAATGGGTTCAAACTACAGAAAAAGAGATTCCACCTAAACATTACAAAGAACTTCCTGGCAGTAAGAGCTGTTCGGAAGTGGAATACACTGCCTCGTAATGTGGTGGAGTCTCCTTCTTTGGAGGTGTTTAAACAGAGGCTGGATGGCCGTCTGTCAGGAATGTTTTGATTAGATATTCCTAAATGACAGGGGGTTGGACTAGATAGTCCTTGTGGTCTCTTCCAACTCTATGATGATATGATTTATTAAAAGTCACTGCTCATCAGTCTCCAATTTGGGTAGTTGTTTATGTCACAACTATTGTCATTACATTCAGTGATATACGAGAATTATAATTCATGAGTAACATTAGTATCTTTTTTTTAAACTAAGGATTCTGTGTGGTCTGGTATGGGAAGAGGCCAATGGAAGGTTACACCATGAATTACCGTACTGGGTGACACCAATCCTAGTGATACCATAGCCTCTAATCCAAGTCATTGATAAAGATGTTGAATAGCACTGGGCCCAGGACAGAACCCTGTGGCACCTCACTAGTCACATCACTCCAGGATGTAGAGGATCCATTGGTGAGCATCCTTTGGGTTTGGTCAGTCAAGCAATTAGAAATCCACCTGACAGTAACATTGTCTAGCTCATATTTTACTAGTTTGTTTGCAAGAATATAATGGGGGACTTTGTTGAAGGCCTTACTTAAATATGCTACATCCACAACATTCCCTTCATCTACCAAGTTTGTAACTCTTTCAAAAAAAAATGAGGTAAGTCTGGCATGACTTGTTTTTGAGAAACCCATTAGTGATCACGGCATTCCTTTCTAAGTGCTTACAGACTGTCTGTTTAATGATCTGATCTGGAATCTTTCCTGGTATTGATGTCAGGCTGACTGGGTGGTAACTGTTTGAGTCCCCAGCCCCCCCCCCTTTAACATTGGGACAACATTTGCCCTCTTCCAATCTGCTGGGACTTCTGTTCTCCAGGACTTCTCAAAGTTTATTGCCAGTGGTTCTGAGATTACTTCTACCAGTTCTTTTAATAATACTCTTGGATGTAGTTCATCTGGCCCTGGAGACCTGAATTCCTTTAGAGTAACCAGGTATCCCTGCACTACCTCTTTATCTACTCTGTGCTGCATTTCCTTTACTGTCTCATCTGTGCCATTTTCCCCAGGTTGAGCACTGTTTTCTTTTGGAGAAAAGACTGAGGTAAAGAAGGCATTGAGTAGTTCTGCCTTTTCTTTGTCCCCTGCTAGTATTTTGCCATCTTCTTCATGCAGTGGTCCTACCACCTCCTTGTTGTTCCTTTTGCTGTGGACATAACAGAAAAAAAAGACCTATTTATTGTTTTTAACCTCTCTAGCAAGCCTGAGCTCGTTCTGCACTTTTGCTTTTCTGACTTCCTCCCTACACGAGCTGGCTAATTGTTTGAATTCTTCTCTGGTGATTTCCCCCTTTTCCCATTTCTTATACATGTCCCTTTAAAATCTTAGCTCAGTTGAAAGTTCTTTAGACATCCAATCTGATTTCTTTAGACACCTCTCATTTTTCCTCCTCATGGGAATTGTATGAAATTTTGTCCTCAATATCTCATTTTTAAGAAATTCTAATCCATCATGAACTCCCTTCTCATTTAGTATTCCTGACCATGGGATCACACCCAGTCTACTGGGTAAGGCTTCTGAAATCAGCTTTCTTAAAGTCAAGAATGTATGTCTGACTATGCTTGACTTCCCTTTTTTGCTGTATAACATACTCCAGGAGAATATGGTCACTCCTACCACTTCTACCACATTATCCACATCATCACTGTTGGTTAGGATCAGATCTAAAATAGTTGATCCCCCTCATTGCTTCTTCCATCTTCTGGACAATGAAATCGCAAGGCAAGTGAGGACTTTGTTAGATCTTATAGTCTTGGCAGAGTTTGACCTCCAACAAATCAGACCTCACCTAGAATACTGTGTCCAGTTCTGGGCACCACAATTCAAAAAGGATATTGACAAATTGGAGCGAGTCCAGAGGAGGGCGAATTCAAAAAGGATATTGACAAATTGGAGCGAGTCCAGAGGAGGGCGACTAAAATGGTGAAAGGTCTGGAAACCATGCCTTATGAGGAGAGACTTAGGGAGCTGGGTATGTTTAGCCTGGAAAAAAGACAGTTAAGAGGCGATATGATAGCCCTGTTTAAGTATTTGAAGGGGTGTCACGTTGAGGATGGAGCAAGCTTGTTTTCTGCTGCTCCAGAGATTGGAACACGGAGCAATGGATGCAAGCTCCAGGAACAGAGATTCCACCTCAACATTAGGAGGAACTTTTTGACAGTAAGAGCTGTTCAGCAGTGGAACGCACTCCCTCGGAGCGTGGTGGGGTCTCCTTCCTTGGAGGTCTTTAAACAGAGGCTGGATGGCCATCTGTCGGGGATGCTTTGATTATGATTTCCTGCATGGCAGGGGGTTGGACTGGATGGCCCTCGTGGTCTCTTCCAACTATGCAATTCTATGATTCTATGAAATATCAGGATAATAGAAATCTCCCATTACTACTACATCTCTTCTTTCTGAATTCATGGTCACCTGTTCTAGGAAGGCATCATCCAAATCTTTAGTCTGGCTTGGGGATCTGTAGTAGACCCCCACAAAGGCATTCCTGATATTTCTCTACCCCTTAATTTTTACCCAGTTGCTCTCAACCTGGCTTCCAGGATTTAAATCATGAATCTCTTCATAGGTGGAAACATCTTTGACATAATCCCTTGTGATATTCTGAAGGCTATGCCTTGCAGTATCATTGGTTCTCACATAGACCAAAAGGAAGAGGTAATGGTCAGTGGGCTTGAAAAGTCTTGTCAGCCTCTCAGTTACATTGTGGATTTTTGATTCAAGGAGACAGCAGACTTCTTGAGACATCCTGTCATGCCCATAAACCACTGCTTCTCTAACCCTCAGCAGGAAGTCCCCTGACAACCACCATGTCTCCACTGAGAGCTGGCAGGGGCAAGTCCATGTGCTGAATCTTCCAAGGTCTCCTGGACAGTCTCTGGGGGCTAAGACTGTTCCTTTTTGCACATAGAGGAAAGAACTTTGAATTGATTCTGTAGATATATATCACAGAATGACCCCAGGCCTTTCTACTTCTATTTATCACACTCCTCCAAATGTCTACCTCCTGTTTTTGGGAACTGACCTCCTTAGAGACATCCTCTATGTGTACCTCATCCAGGACAATCTGCTACACTCTCTCCAAGCAAATCTCATAATCCCTAATAGTAGTAGATATACAGTCATTCCATCATTTTGGATTTTTTTCTAATAATGAACATGCTGTCTGTTTAACTTAAAATAGTCTAAAGCCAAATCTAGGTATCTCTACAGGGAATAGCTAAACCTGCATGACAAATTGATTGTTGGGCATTTGTGTGTTATCTCACTATATATAGATGTACAGGGAATATGCTATTGGTTGAGGCTTCTCAGTGTGTGTACATCCTCTGAACATTTCATGCTGTCCAGTATAGATGTGCTTTCTGAACAAAAGATGAATAAGGTGGGGAAAGGACCTAACACATTCACTGGTGGGTCGTGCAACACACAGTTCAGCTGTGAACAACGTAGCAACTCCCATATTCTTTCTGGAACTCTGCCTCTGAATTATTCCCAGATCAAGAGCCCATTCACGCTACACATTTATAGCACCATTACATACTCTACAACATTTCATAGATGAAAACCAGCATGCATGCGGCCATACAACATAAGGGTATTGTCTATAGGGCAGAAAATACTAATGAGAAAGAACAGATAAGCTAGGAGAGGCTGTAACAGTTTGCTTTTGCCTGTGCCTACTGGAAAAGGCAACTTCCACCCCTCCTCTCCCCCTGCTGAGTTAATTGAGTAAGGTTTGCAGCAATTTAATTCAGCTGAGGACAAAGTGTGAAAGTGGGAAGAGGAGACTGAAACTGGGGGGTATTTGGAAAGCATCTGAAAGAGTGGGATAGTAGAGAATTATTTGGGACTGTCCATGCCAAATTGGGACAGTTGGGGAATATGGCTCTCATTCCACTTTAATTGCCATCCTATGAGATGCTGGGATTTGTAGTTTGGCTGATAATTCTTGCCAGTCCCAGAATTCCATATGACAGAACCATGATAGTTAAAGTGGAATAATAGTGCTACAATTGTATAGCATGAATAGGCCCTGGGTGATTTGGCTTCATCAACAAGAGCTATTAAGAAGATTTCACCTCTGAAGCCCTGATCTAGATCCCACCATCAAAAGGGGAAAAGTGATGACATAATCTTTTTTGCTGTGTGTTCCTAAATTAGCTGATATTCTGCTATTGTCAACCTGGAAGTGTGTGCCTGGAAAAAGAGACTTCTATCTAGCTCAGAAAAGGCATAGTTTAATTCTTTTTGTAACCTTAGAAGCCAGGTACAATTGACACAACTGTGTAACTGATGTGCTCCGTGCTGAACCCCTCAACATCTTTCCTGTCCCTGGAAATGAACTGCAAAATTGAAATTATGCTTCAGAGACAGTAGTACTATAAGGGTCACCAAGTAAATGATCCCTGGGCCTGCTAGCTTTTGCCCTCTTATTTAGCTATACCAAGGAAGACCTGTCCATCAGTTTATATACTGTCAAATATTTAATACTGTACTGTCAGTGTTGTCTTCTGAAGGATAGATACCATTGCACCCACATTACTATTCCTGATCACAGGAAGTCAACCAACATGTAATATCTCTCTTTTTCATGCATTTTTTTTTTTCTGGGAGAATCCAGCCTCCTTTACCCCATTTGTTCTATCATTTGCCAAGATTTCTCTGCACCTTGCTGGCTGCCTCTTTTTGGTCATAAACTTAGCTGATCCTCATCCTCCTTGGTGCTCAATCTCTGATGTGTTCACATCCCACTGCTTCTCTCCCTTGCCTCTATTTCTATTGCTGTTTCAATCCACGCTCTTTACCTCCCCAAATACTGCTTCAGTCTTTGCTTGCATACAACTCTGCTTCCCACTTCCACCATTGCGCGGCTTCATTTCTTTCTTCTTTCCCCTTCTCCATGGTACCAGAACTTTTACACACACACACACACACCACTACAGTACATCATTTCTTGTAATGTAATGTAATGTAATGTAATGTAATGTAATGTAATGTAATGTAATATCCTTAATAGTTAGAACTCTTAAAATCTATCAATACCTTTTAAACTATTAAACTAAGTACTGTAGCTCTATTTAGAACTATTAAAATGTATCAATACATTCTAAATATCAATACATTTTAACTAATTCTATTTAGAACTAGTTAAAATGTATCATTACAACTTAACATGATGATTTTTTGTTAGTTAACGCTCTCAAAAATATGCTGGTTTTTAATTTCTTTCAGTGAAGTGCTCTAATTTACAACTTACAAAAATGTGTCTTTAAACTTTAGTTCCCAAGCATGCCAATCTTTGAGATGTTCCATGTGGAAATATAAGTAACACCCTCACCCACCTTCAAGGAGTCAGGTTTGCCCATCTGGCAGAAACATTTGCCCACCTGGCAGAAACATTCAGGCAAACATGCATGATAAATACACACTTAAGTGGCACTACTCCTCTGGAATTTTTTTCCCAGGAAGGTTTGTCTGCTATCTTCTTTTCCTTTCTTTTTCATCCCATTTACATTTACACTTACATTTCACCATGTTGGCACCTTTATTTTACATTATCATCAAAGTATTCTGGCTTTTAGATGTGTTGTTGTTGTTGTTGTTGATATTTTATGCTCCTCTGTTGTTTTTATTGTTCTATTGCACAGTTTGGAATTCTCGGTCATTCTAAAAGGCACTAAACATTTTTATTTAAAGAGGTAATTTAAGAGCTAATAAACATTTTATAATTACACAGCATGTTCTTTTGAAATATTAAGCATGAACTTTTTCAAAACAGGGTATGAAACCTTTCTTATAATATTATTGGTTAATTGCTGGTGATGTTTATTTTTTAGAAATAGCAACCTCTTGTCAAGAAAAGAATGAAGATATGGAATGCTGTAGAGAGAAATCTGTATTTGACACAATGTGATAGAAGATGTGAAAAAAGTCAGAAACAACCTACCAGAAGGTCACTGTTCTCACCAGCAAAGAATACTTCTGCAAGATTCAACTGTACTGTCATTTTCTTTGTACATTAACTCAGTTTGATAGTTTTAGTACAAACCATATTTCTAACTGGTGATTACAGCTCTTTTACCTGCAAAGACATTTGCATTGCCTACATGTAAGTGCAAGAAATTAAATCCCTAAATCTCAATTCCACCACAGACTTTTTGATTAATTTTTTTTTTATTATACATACATTTTTACATACCTACAAACTTGAAAGAAAATTTCCCTTGCTTGGACCAATGACCCTAAAAATCCAAGCTACCCTGAAGATCTTGTATTCTGAAAACCTTGCCTTGGAGGGAGAAAAGAAAAGGAGGCAGGCACAGCTCCATCATGCTTAGTCCCAGAAGCAGATGAAAGGCCCTCTCTCCATCCCACCTCTCACTGTTCTTGCCTGGGGGGCAGGGGAGGAAGAGGCAGGCACAGCTCAGCTTGGTCATGCCTAGGCCCAGAGGCAAATGATAGGCCCTCTCTGCATCCCACCTCCCACCGCCCTGGCCTGGCCTAGAAGAGAAGAACCGGCAGTATCTGTTAGACTTAATCCCCTTCTCCACTGCCATTCCCTTTGCCTTGTGTGTCATGTCTTATTTAGATTGTAAACCTGCAGGCAGGGAACTGTCAAATTAATTTGTAAGCCACTCTGAGAGCCTTTGGAGCTGAAGAACAGGCTATAAATAATCTAAATAAATAAATAAACCTAGAAATATATCTCACTGTCCACATTCCACAAGGCAGTCCTACATTCTGGATGCAAGTCTGCCCCATTTATCAAGGCTGGTTTTGTAAACAGCAACCTCTCTAACCATTGGATAATATACAGGTCAACCCCCTTATCCACAGAAGATATGATCCAAGACCCCCTATGGATATCTGAAACCATGCATATTATGGAACTCTATTATTTTCAATGAAACAAATGCCAGAAGTTGACCATAGAATCACATTGGTGGACCTGGAAATGCCTAGAGAGGACATATTTTTTCAGAGATTGATAAGTGAAACTGTGGATGCGGAATCAGTGAATATGAGGATTGACCTGTATAGCTCTCCAAAAGGTGTTGGGCAGAAACTCCCATCATCCCTCACCATTGACTATTCTGCCTAGGGCTGATGGGATTTGTAGCCCAAACAACAGTTGAAGGGCCACAAGTTGCCCATTCCTATAGATGTAAGATTTAGGATCAGTACAGGTTCCCATAATGTGGAAGCGTTTGACTACATGCTTGCATAGACAAGGTGAAATGGACCATACATTGTGACAATTTCTGCAAGGGAAGACCCTCAGGATTGTATTTGCTAAGCATCATCCTTCACAAAATTTTCAGTTGTTGAGCTCTTTTCCATGCATCTCTGTGGAAATAAAGTATCACTCCATTTGCCCAGTATTATATGCAAGAATATACAAAAGCACTCAATGCTAGTAGGGCATTGAGACAAGACTCAATATGGGCAAGAAAGCTGGAGGTACCAATTTTTGAAGACAGGCAAATATTCATGGGTCAATGGAAAATGCTGCTGTTGTCACCACCTCCATTTGTCCCCTCATCTGGGAACTGTTAAGAACAAGAGACTTACTAAGATTTCTGCTCAAAAGATTCTGGGCCTCTCAGGGAGCTGTCAGTTACTTACTGCGCACAGTTTGCTCTTGATCAATGCCTTAAGATATTTATGGATGCCACCTTCCTTCCATGTGAATGCAGATGAACCAGGAGATGTGGATGTTTTTAGCACTCCATAAAGCTCTGTAAAGTTCTTAGAGTGTAGATGGTGTGAATTATGCCAGGTCTGAGCCAAAGGCATTAAGTACTGGGGGTGGGGGGTGGGGGTGGAATGTGCTTGTGGCATGTTAAAGGTGGGGTGAGGTAAGGAATACAAAATAAATCCAAGTTTGTCCACAACCCTTTCTCACAATTTGGTTGTGTTTCTATAGAAAGCAAAGGGCCTAATACTATCATGGTTTGGAAGAATAGCTTTAATTAAAATGAAAATATTACCTAAACTAATTTTTTTGTTTAGAATATTACCAATAAAAATATCAGAAGTAGAACTGAAAAAATGGCAAAATATGTTGAATAAATATTGTAATGGAGGGAAAAGGACAAGATTAAATAAATTATTTTGGTATATATCACAGAAGGGGGGAGGACTTGGCCTTCCCAAAATAAAAGGATATTATGAAGCTAATCAATTGAGATATGTTATAGTAGGAATTGTAGGACAGGGGGGTTTAGAGTGGTTAGAGATAGATACAGGGAGAATAGAAAAGAGAATATGGAACATATTTTTTTGTAATTTTACAAAAAAGGAAATTAAAGGAATTGAGAACCCATTTCTGCAAAATATATGGGAAATATGGTATAAATATAAGAAATAATTTTTGCCTATTGATTCAGTATTAACACCGGTTATAATGGGGGAAAATTCCCAAATAATTTGAAGGAAAAAATGGGAAAGGAATTAAAGAAAAGAGGGCTAGACAGAATAGAGGGATGGATAGGAAGGATGAGTGAGAAAGGGAGTATAAGAGAGAAATTATGTGGAATGAAAATTTCATGGTTTAATTGCATACAGTTAGAACAATGGATTAAAAATTGGAAAAAGAATCATAAAGAAACAAGGGAATTCACAAAATTTGAAAATTTGGTGAAAAAAAGTGAAAAGAGGGATGATAATGAAAGTTTGAAATGTATTACAAGTGAATTATATAAAATATTGATAAAAAATAAGGATAAAAAAGACAAAAGGGAATATTTAAGGAGAATATGGGAGGAAGATTTGAAACAAAAAATTGGAGATCATGAATGGGATAAGATTTGGAAACAAAGACAATTAAAAATATGTCAATACGGATAAAAGAAAATTATTATAAAATGATATGGAGATGATATTTGACACCAGCAAGATTGTATAATATAGACAAGAATAACTCTAAATATTGTTGGAGAGCTTGTCAAGAAATAGGTACATATATGCATATGTGGTGGAATTGTAAATTTGTACAGCAGTTTTGGGAAATAGTTTTTATAGAAATGTAGAATATTCTGAATAGAAATATAGAAAAGAAACTGAGCATAGCATTGATGTCAATTTATAATGGAGAGAATGGGAACCAAACAGAAAAGGATTTAATAACAAATGTATTAACGGCAGCAAAATTAATTATAGCAAGACATTGGAAAATGCAAATAAATGTACAAGTGGAGGAGTGGTATAAAGAAGTTTGGAAAATGGCAATAAATGATAAGTTAACATGTAGAATTAAAGTAAGAAGAGGAAGTTGGAAAGAAAGTGATTTTGATAAAATTTGGAAAGTATTTGTTAAAAAAGTATTACAGACAAAATATGGGAGGTTACCTCCACGAGAAGAAATTAGATTCTGGAAAGATTAGGTAAGGGATAATGGCTCAGATGAAGGGGAGCACTGAGGTGGGGGGGAGTAGATGAATTAATATTCTTGAAAATAATCATAGTAAAGAATCTATGTTAACTTTTGAAATTAGTTAATAGAAAAACTGTGATGTTTATGGTAATTTTATGTGTTATACTAAATAAGTATTGATTGGATATAATAATAATAATAATAATAATAATAATAATAATAATATTTTTTTATTTTTAACCCGCCCCTCTGCTCAGCAACCGGGGCGGCTTACAGCAAGATTAAAACAACATCAAGTTAAAACAGTCCTTCCCCATCCTACCCTCCCACCCCTTAAAACTAAATTAAACAAATAGAGAGTTAAAACAAAGATAAAATACAATAAATAAATAAATAAATAAATAAATAAAAGCAACGACGGCGAGGGGGTGGGTAGCAATCAGTCCACTTGAACTGGGAAGTTATTCCGGGAAGGCCTGCCGGAAGAGATCTGTCTTTAGCGCTTTCTTGAAGCTATCAAGAGTAGCGATAAGACGGATCTCATCCGGCAGGCCATTCCAAAGTCTCGGAGCCGTAGAAGAGAAGGCCCTCTGGGAGGTCTGCGACAGCCTAGTTTTCATAGGCTGCAGCAGGTTCCTCCCAGAGGACCGAAGTGTGCGGGGGGGATCATATGGGATGAGGCGGTCCCGGAGATAAGATGGACCCAAGCCATGTAGGGCTTTAAAGGTTAAAACCAACACCTTGTACTGTGCCCAGAAACTAATCGGCAGCCAGTGGAGAGATTTAAGCACAGGTGTTATATGCTGTCTCCTAGATGTACCCGTAATTAACCTGGCTGCCATATTTTGTACCAGTTGAAGTTTCCGGGTTAGGCACAAGGATAGCCCCATGTTGAGTGCATTACAGTAATCCAAACGTGAGGTTACCAAAGCATGTACCACAGTTTCCAGATCCCTTGTATCCAGGTAAGGGCGCAGTTGGCGTATCAGCCGAAGCTGATAACAGGCACTTCTGGCCGTCGCATTCACCTGACTAGTCATGTGAAGCGACGAATCCAGGAGTACCCCCAAACTGCGAACACAGTCCTTAGAGGAGAGTGTGAGTCCATCCAGGACTGGAAGTTGTATTCCCAGACCTGGTTTCAGGCCTGTGACTGTCAGTACCTCCGTTTTGTCTGGATTTAGTCTCAATCTGTTTTTCCTCATCCAATCCATTACCGCTCTAAGACAGTCATTGAGAGGAGAGACACCATCTGAAGTCTGAGCTGACAGTCTGGTCATGGAGAAATATATCTGAGTGTCATCTGATTATAATGTATGATTATAAAATTAATAAAAATATATATAAAATAAAATGAAAATTTTTTAGAATCTAAATTTAAAAAAAATTAAAAAAAGAAAAAAGGGCCTAATATTTTCTTTTGGGGACACACATGAGGGAACTAGTACAGAGAATTGCTGAGTTCTCCATCTTTCTAGGGTTGGTGGGTCTTGGAATTTTGTGAAAATGTTGTAGGTGATTGCTGTGAGGGGATGGTTTTTTTTTTCCCTCCCATGTTCCCAAAATGCCATGCCAAACAAGGTCAACCACAAAACATCTTTTCCACTGAAAAGCTAAGGCTAAAAGGCAAGTAATTTGCCCAATATATTGAACACATAGCAGAGCTGGGTGATGAGCCCCTAGTGCACAGCTATTTATTTGAATCCATAGCTTTTTAAGGATCACCCAAATTCTATCACAGTTAGAAGAGACTGCAAGGACCATTGAGTCCAACCCCTTACCATGGAGGAGTCCACAGCTAAAACACTCCTGTGATTGCTTTCATTCTACACTTTCAGCACCTAAAAATCTGCTTGCTCCACTTAACCAAGATCCACTTATTCCCATCATTCATTTCTCTTTCAGGATCAAGCCCCCCTCACCCTAATCTTAGAGCCTTATCGTACTGCAGTGTTATAGCACTATTATTCCACTTTAACTGTTATGGCTGCCTCTTGTGGAATCCTGGGATTTGCAGTTTAGGGAGGGGCAATTAGCATTCTCAGCCAGAGAGCTTTTAGGCCTCACTAAACTACAAACCCCAGAATTCCACAGGAGGCCACCATAGCAGTTAAAGTGGAATAATAGTGCTATGTGTAGTGTGATGAGGCTCCTAGTCTCTCCAGTTTCTCTTCCTGTTCCACTGAGTTGCCCCAGCCTGAAACAGCCTCTCTGCTTCCTCCCACTACTAAGTCCCCAGTCCTTCCCCAGCTGCCCCATGGCCATCCCCACAATTCCCCTTACTAGCCAGTGGGAACTAAATCTGTCCCTTCCTGCTTTGGGGGCTGGGACAGCCATAATTGTTTCACAGAGATATCATATAGCAGGAGGCCAATGCTTCACTTCATAGCATCTCTACCCATCTAGAAGGAATGGTATAATATAATATAGTTAATCAAATATTAGCTGGGAACTTTCCAGACACATGGGAAAGTTTCCATGGGCATCACATTGCCTATTCTGGTATAGTGGTTAAAAACATGAACGATGAACAAGCTATAGTTCAGATCACCGCTCAGCCAAATATGTATGGAGTGAACCATCTGCTCTCAGCTACTGAAGCACTGGCTCTTTTCACATGAACATAACTATTAGATAAGATATTCTACCCAGCACTCACCCTGGTGATGAGATACAGGATAGGTGGAGAGTGACAACAGGACTCCTGCAGAGGCAGTGCTTGGTGTCTGGATCTACCTTCATGGTATGGAAAAGTTACTGTTTTTGGATAACAGTTTCCTGAATCTCCCAGACTACATGGCCACTGAATTCTGAGAGATGCAGTTTGTTTGTTTTTAAATCACCCCCAAAAGCCCCAATGCAATTCTGGGCTGTATCAACAGGAGTATAGTATCCAAATCAAGGGAAGTAATAGTGCCACTCTATTCTGCTTTGATCCAACCACACCTGGAGTACTGTGTCCAATTCTGGGCACCACAGTTCAAGAAGGATATTGACAAGCTAGAAAGTGTCCAGAGAAGGGCAACCAAGATGATCAAAGGTCTAGAAACCAAGCTTTATGAGGAACAACTTAGGGAGCTGGGTATGTTTAGCTTGGAGAAGAGAAGTCTAAGAGGTGACATGATAGCTATCTTTAAATATCTGAAAGGAAGTCATGTAGAAGATGGAGCAAGCTTGTTTTCTGCTGCTCCAGAGATTAGAATACAAACTACTGTAAAGGATTCAAATTACAAGAGATTTCATTAGCAAGAACTTCTCTACTGTAAGAATTGTTCAACAATGGAATGGGCTGCCTCCAAGGATGGTGGTGCTCTCCCTATTTGAAGGTTGGATGGGCATATTTCAAGAATGCTTTAGTTATTACTGCATGGCAGGGGGCTGGACTAGATGGTCCTTGTGGTCCCTTCCAAATTCTAAGATTCTATTTTCCAAGCCCTGCCAGCTTTTATCAGTCTTTAATACCAGACAAAGAATATTTTGATTTCCCCCTGTAGTCTTTAGCACATCTCATGCTGCTCTTGTGATTTTATGGCTGGTACTGCTCCTGTCAGTCTCATTCTACTGCTATTTCACTTGATTTGATTGTTGCATGCTTTTAAAATTGATTGATTTTGCTCTTATGGCTATCTAAATGACAGCAGAAAGTCAACATAGAAATGTATTTTAAAAATAAACCAAGCCACCACCTGCAATGCAAGTGTCATACAAGTATAGTTGCTAACATGGTTGTTTTAAGCATTACTGAGATCACACACACACACACACAAATCTTGGGTGTGTTTCCTTTCCCAGTGTGCTGATTGGCCTCTAAGGAAACATACCCTACCAATCCCCTCCCTCCTCTCATTCCCTCAGCCAATCACCACCCACATGCAAAGTCCCTCTCCACCTCACAACCCACTCCTGCCACTCAATCTGCATCTACACCTATTTCAGAAAAATAGACCAAACAGGAAGGGTTCTGGAGTAGCATTATGGTACTAAGCATTAAGGATGTGTACACCTGTGAACATATCCATGATTTAAATCCTGGGAGCCAGATTGAGAGCATCTGGGTAAAAATCAAGGGGGAGAGAAACAGCAGGGATATCATTGTGGGGGTCTACTACAGACCTCCAAGCCAAACCGAGGACTTGGATGATGCCTTCCTGGAACAGATTACCACACATACAGAAAGGAGAGATGTAGTAGTAATGGGGGATTTCAACTATCCTGACATTTGTTGGAAGTCCAACTCTGCCAAGAATTTAAGGTCCAACAAATTCCTCACTTGCCTTGCAGACAATTTCATTGTCCAGAAGGTGGAAGAGACAACAAGGGGGTCAGCTATTTTAGATCTGATCCTAACCAATGGAGATGACCTGGTTAATTGTGTGGAAGTGGCAGGATCCCTGGGGGGAAGTGATCATGTTCTCCTGGAGTTTGTTATACAGAGGAAAGGGGAAGCTAAGCATAGTCAGGCTTGCATTCTAGACTTTAAGAAAGCTGATTTCAGAAAACTTAGGGAATTGCTGGGGGTGATCCCATGGTCAGGAATACTAAAAGATAAAGGAGTTCACGAAGGATGGGAGTTTCTTAAAAGTGAGATATTGAAGGCACAACTTCAAACAGTTCCTCTCTCTCTCTCTCTCTCTCTCCCTCTCTGGCTTTTCTTCACAAACAAAGATTCAGGCCGCAAGCACACTGATGACTAAAAAGGCCAATCTGAGATAAACAAGTCTGGTTGCAGAAAGCACAGCAGAAGGTCTCCTTGGGTAATGTTTCTGGGTTGTGATTCTTTCTGTGTTGTCATTTCTCTTCAAGACTTGTTTTGCGTGAGCTCTCAAATAAGGCTGCAGCATTGTGGATAGTGCGTCTCCATGCCTCCCAATGTGAGGCCAGGGCGGACCATTGTTGGTGATCAATTTGGCTGAGCCTGAGATGTTGTTTCAGGGAGTCCTTGTATTGCTTTTTTGGAGCACCCCTCTTACACTGACCCGTGGGAAGTTCACCGTAGAGTACTATTTTGGGGAGGCAATGGTCCTCCATCCTAGAAACGTGCCCTGCCCAGTGCAGCTGTGTTCTCAATATCATGGCCTCAATGCTGGTGATCCCTCCTTTCTCAAGGACAGCAACATTCATCACATAGTCAGTCCAGTGTATATTTAGGATTGTACGTATACAGCGCTGATTAAAGTGTTCGAGGAGTCATAAGTGGTACTGATAGGTAACCCATGTTTCAGACCCATAAAGGAGAATAGACAGTACAATGGCTCTATACACACTGATTTTTGTGCTTCGCCTCAGGTGTTTATTACTCCAGACTCTTTTGTAAAGTCTTCCAAATGCGCTATATGCCTTTGCTAACCTGTGATCGCTCTCTTTGTCAAAGTTCCAGTGAGGAGGAAAAAGGGGAAGGGTGTCTAAAGAAGCAAGGATGGAGGTCAAAAGAACTCTCAACTGAGCTAAAACATAAAAAAAAGACATGTACAAGAAATGGGAAAAGGGGAAAATCACCAAAGAAGAATTCAAACAAGTAGCCAGCTCATGTAGGGGGAAAGTCAGGAAAGTCAAAGCTCAGCTGGAGCTCAGGCTTGTATAGAGTTTAAAAACAATAAAAAGGTCTTTGGGGGGTATGTCTTTAGCAAAAGGAAGAACAAGGAAATGGTAGGGCCACTGCATGGAGAAGATGGCAAAAGGCTAACAGGGGACAGCAAAAAGGCAGAACTACTTAACACCTTCTTTGCTTTATTCTTCTCCCAAAGGGGGAACAGTGCTCAACCTGGAGAAGAGGGAGCAGATGATGCAGTAGGGGAAATACAGCACAGAACTGGTAAAGAGGTAGTTCAGGAATACTTGGCCAGTATAAATTAGTTCAAGTCTCCAGGACCAAATGAACTTCATCCAAGGGTATTAAAAGAACTGGCAGAAGTAATCTCAGAACCACTGTCAATAATCTTTGAGAATTCCTGGAGAACAGGAGAGGTCCCAGCAGACTGGAGGAGGGCAAATGTTGTTCCAATCTTTTTTTTAAAAAAAAAAGGGGGGTGGGGAAGAAAACCCAAATAATTACCACCCAGTCAGCCTGACATCAATACTAGGAAAGATTGTAGAGCAGATCATTAAACAGACAGTCTGTAAGCACTTAGAAAGGAATGCCGTGATCACAAAAAGTCAACATGGATTTCTCAAAAACAAGTCATGTCAGACTAATCTCCTCTCTCTCTCTCTCTCTCTCTCTCTCTCTCTCTCTCTCTCTCTCTCTCTCTCTTGATAGTTACAAACTTGATAAATGAAGGAAACACAGTGGATGTAGTGTATCTTGATTTCAGTAAGGCTTTTGACAAGGTCCCCATGATATTCTTGCAAAAAGGTTAGTAACCTGTGGGCTAAAGAATGCAACTGTTAGGTGGATTTGTAATTGGTTGGCTGACTGAACCCAAAGGGTAGTCACCAATAGCTCTCTTCATCCTGGAGAGAAGTGACCAGTGGGGTGCCACAGGGTTCTGTCCTGGGCCCAGTGCTATTCAACATCCTTATCAATGACTTGGATGAGGGAATAGAGGGTATGCTTATCAAGTTTGCAGATGACACCAAATTAGGAGGGGTAGCTAATACCCCAGAGGACAGGATCAGAATCCAAAATGACATAACAGATTAGAAAGCTGGGCCAATATTAACAAAATGAATTTCAATAGGGAGAAATGTAGGATACTACACTTAGGAACTAAAAATGAAAGGCACAGATATAGGATGGGTGATGCATGGCTTGAGGGCAGTACATGCGAAAAGGATCTAGGAGTCTTAGTGGACCACAAGCTGAACATGAGTCAGCAGTGTGATACAGCAGCTAAAAAAGCCAATGCAATTCTAGGCTGCATTAATAGGAGTATAGTGCCTAGATCAAGGGAAATCATAGTGCCACTCTATTCTGCTTTGGTCAGACCTCACCTGGAATACTGTGTCCAGTTCTGGGCACCACAATTCAGGAAAGATATTGAGAAGCTGGAACGTGTCCAGAGGAGGGCGACCAGGATGGTGGGTGGTCTGGAAGGCATGACCTATGAGCGGAGAGGCATAGGGAGCTGGGCATGTTTAGTTTGGAGAAGAGAAGTTTGAGAGGGGACATGATAGCCATGTTTTGTATTTGAAAGGATGTCATACTGAGGATGGGGCAAGCTTGTTTTCTGCTGCTCCAGAGACTAGGACACGGAGCAATGGGTTCAAATTACAGGAAAAGAGATTCCACCTAAACATTAGGAAGAACTTCCTGACAGTAAGAGTTGTTTGGAAGTGGAATACACTGCCTCGTAGTGTGGTGAAGTCTCCTTCTTTAGAGGTTTTTAAACAGAGGCTGGATGGCCATCTATCGGGAATGATATGATTGTGTATTCCTACATGGCAGGAAGTTGGACTGGATGGCCCTTGAGGTTGCTTCAAACTCTATGATTCTATGAACCTACTATAATAGCGTATGTCATGCTGGGTCAACTAGTATAATATAAAACACTCAGGAGTGTTTAGGGAAGCATGATATAAATGTATTTAAAAGCAATTCATTTTAGGTGGCAGTTTCTTGACAAAAGAACCAACATGATTTTGATGGACTTACTAATAAAACAAGTTGTTTCAGTTTACACCAGCATGCTAAAGTTAAGAGAGTAGCCCCGAGCCTGCCCTTAAGCAAACAAAATGAATTGGGGTGGGGTGGGACTAGAGGGGAAAGCTGATAAAAGTAAGACAGCTGGTCTTGGCTGACAGAGGAGAGAAAATGCATTGTGCCAGGTCTGCAGATGATTTGCTTGTAGCACCAAGGGAGCCAACTGTCACTTGATCTCTCAGTGGAAAAAAGTTGAATTCTGCCTTCTGGTACAACTCATATTGCAGAGCTGGCAGGCTACCTGGGCTGGAAAAGCCAGGTTCTATATCAGTTTTGGCAACAACAAAAAGTTCTATGGCTAGTTTTAGGAATAAAGCGGCTTCTCTACTCTTTGCACTTTGCTATGTTTAATACAGCCACATAATGCAGTTGGCTGCATCATAACTAAAATCCTCCCAAGACAATACAGAAGACAGCAAGCACTCTTGTATTGGATGGCTAATAAAACCAAGCTAGGAGTGATGGGAGATCTTGTAAATCAGTTGTTGTCAAACTTTGGCCCATCAGATGTTTGGAACCTTAAGTCCCAGAATCCCCAATTTCATGCTAGCTGGGGCTTCCAATGAATGAAATACAAATCATTTGGAGGACCAAAGACTGAAAGCTGCCATTGCAGAGCAGCAGCTGGTAACTTCCAGGTCAGTGAGGCAATGAAGCAATGCAGGGGTTCAGACTAAACTTTACATGAACTATCCAAGGTGCTGAACTATATCCCAAAAACATCACACCCACCATTTTCAAATATGAATGCCATGAGATAACCCTTTGATATTTTTCTAGCACATAATATGAACTAAAAACACTCCACAGTCTGCATCATGTGCCATGTCAATAGTATCCACAAGTTCAATAACAAAGCTATTATGTGCAACAAAGCTGAAATGGTCCATGATCATAAAGATATAACGCCTGCTGCACATAAAAAATGCCATTCAAAGGGCCGCATTTCCTCATCTCTATAAGAAGTCATCTATTCCAAATGGCTCAAAAACAAGGCTTAAGCAATATCATGCAGTGGATGCAACAGATCTGTGCATGCTGTGAATTTGGTTCTGCAGATTTTTGGATTGAGCCCAAGGAAACCAGGATTCAAACCAATATTCACAGAACTAAGGACAAGCCACCCTCAACCTAATTTATCTCACAGGGCTGTTGTGAGGATTAAAGTGTGGAGGGAGGGAGATCATGTATACCTAACATCCTGAGCTCCTTGGGAAAAGGGCAGAATAAACATGAAGCTGGGTTTCCCCTGTGCATTCTATTTGCACTGGCTCACATTCCTAAACTGGAGGGGGGTGGGATCAAATTACTGTCTTAAAATCTATGTTCCTTTAACACTTAAAAACACAAGTGCAGTGACAGAAATAGGCTCAAGGAACCAAGAACTTGGACATGTTGTTTTTGTAGAGCACAGCTCCAAGAATTCCACATGGAGGTCAGTGGCCATCAACTTTTCAAATTTCAGCTTCTTCTACCTTCGCCAATACACAATGATCTGAAGATGCAACCACCAGATGGCACTGTTACAAAGCTCAGTCCACTAATGGCATCCCTGTTAAGTGCAAGAATAATCCTGCTTTAAAAGCAGTTTCCAGTAGAGTAATTTGCTGTTGCTTGCTGGTTATTAAGCTTATCTGCTTGGGAAAAAAAATGTTAATGTTTCAGTGACTAACACTCCATAACTGAAAACACTTTCCACCTGCTCTTCTCAAAGCACTTTTGTGAATATAAATGCATTAACCTTCCACACCTGCTGACACAAAGTTAATTTCCTCATTTTTAAAGGTAAAGACATGGGAACTCATGGAATTACTCCTGAAATGTTTTTAGGGCATTAGTATGCTAGGAAAAACTCTTGAGAATTGCTGATCCCCCAGGGGCTTTCTAACCATAGCTAGCAGAACTGGACTCAACATGACCGTGTGAGACATGATGACTGCTTACTGATTTGTCCAAGGTCAATGTTTTAAAAAATGTCAACAGCCAGCTGTTTGTATCCTATGACCATGCAATTATCTAAGCATTACTAGACCTCTCCCACCCCCATGTTTCAATTCTCAGTTTGACAGTGGAATATGCAGTTTGACAGTGGAATATGCTGCTTCCGAGTGTAGTGGAATCTCCTCCTTTGGAGGTTTTTAAAGAGAGTCTGGATGGCCATCTGTCAGGCAGGGGGTTGGACGGGATGACCCTTATAGGTTCTTCCAACTCTATGGTTCTATGATAGGTGGGCATAAACTAGTCAAGTTGCCTTATGCAGAGGCATTGTTTCTGGCATTTCCCAAGGACTCAGGCAGACATCTCTTCCAAAACCAATCCTGCCCTGCAATCTGAATGCATTTAACATTTGGATAGGCAGCTGTGGCCCTCTAGAGGTTAGCCTACAACTTCCATCAGCCCTAGACAGCATAGCCAATAGTGAAGGATGAGTAGAATCACAATCTAGAAACATTCCTAGATTGACCTTCTTTCAACAGCAGAGGCTGATGAATTAACCTTGGGGCTCTTCCGTATAAAGAGGACAAGTTTCCCCTTTGAGGTGCAGGTCATCCACAGCTTGTTCTCCACTTATTTGCAACTACCACACCACAGTCTGTCATCTTCACCTACTAAGGGAATGGGATCTGAGAATGCTCCTGAAAACTGATCTAGCATCTCAGAACCAGAGTTAAATGGGAGGGCAGAAGGTGTCAAGTTAAAGTGACTAATCCTGCTCAGCAGCACAGCACAGTGGCGCAGTGGTTAAATGTCAGTATTGCAGCCACAACGTTGTGAGTTTGATCCTACAGGGCTCCAAGGTTGACTCAGCCTTCCATCCTTCTGAGGTCGGTAAAATGAGTACCCAGCTTATTGGGGGCAATTGTAAAGGGAGTGCTTTGCACTGTTAAGCGGTATAGAAATATAAATGCTATTGCTAAATGAAAATTAAATTAATAAACATACAATTGCTGTCACTTCAGGGGCTGATGAGACAGCATGCAAAAGAGGGGTGGGGGAACTGAGCCCATTGTTGCAGTGATAATCTAGTCAAATATTTAACCCAAGACAGCCTACAACTCCGTATCACAACAGTTCTCAGGAACTTGCTCAATCCCATTGCCAAGACTGTGGTGTTGTGGTTGTAACAAGAGGAAAACAAGTGGAAGAGAGGGCCCATGCGTCAAATAGTGAAGCACATACTTTGGAAACAAAGGAACTCCAGAACTTAATTATACATGTTACACGTGTGAAAGGGGCTCTATACAATAAACTGAGTGTGTGTGTGCACCACTGGGTATGACAGTGTCTGTGAAAGTGCAAGCTTGTGCACAAAAGCTCTCCATACATGGGCTCCCACTTGATCTGCAACCCTCCATCTTCAGACAACCACACCCAGTACAGATAAGGAGGAAGAAGGAGCAGCAGCATGGTTGCACTTCACTGTAATCATGTAAAGTCAGCTAGTTTTCATCAAATCCTAGGAGCTTCACTTATATTTCAATATTTAGACTTCAGCTTTTAATATTTACTCAGAAACAAGAAAAGGGTAAGATGTGGTTTCTAGTAGCTCTACCAAGAGCCAAGCTTCTCTAAACCACAATCAGACATCTCCTCTGCCCATATACCTGCTTCCTCTCAAAACCATTCTCCTTGCAAACCGGGGAAAGACCAAATGGCTATTAGCTTCTGAGCCCAAATCAAAGAACAGTTGTCCCTCCGTATCCACAGATTTGGTATCCACGGATTTAAGTATTCACGGCTTGAAAATATTCTTTAAACAATAATAGTCCAAAAAGCAAACCTTGATTTTGCCATCTTATATAAGGGACACCATTTTCCTATGCCATTGCATATAATGGGACTTGAGTATTCATGGATTTTGGTATCCATGTGGGGATGGGGGATCCTGGAACCAAACCCCAGTGAATATGAAGGCACAATTGTACATATTTGAATGCCTTAAATAGTTTGTCGTGAATTACTTGATGGATCAATGTTGTCCATATTAGCTGTCTGGGTTTTGAGACTGGCCACAGAGGTCCTGCTCCCAGATCCACCCGTAAGTATGATCATGTTGATGGGCACATGAGATGCAGACTTTGCAGTGTTGTCCTGATGTCCTCTCCTGAAAGAGATGTTCAGTCCCCTTCATACCTTCTTTTACAAGAGCCCCAGAGATATTTTTATTTCAATCTGACTTTGGTAGGGAACAATGTTGTTCACTTTAACTATTTTAGACTGCTTTGTGACACAGTGGTGGTTATTATTTGTTTTAGGCATCTTTTTATCTTTAGACATGTTCTTCTAGGGATGGGGTATCGATAATGATGGTTTACTCTATTGTTTGTATGCGTGTGTATTTTTCTAGTATAAACCTCTTCAGAAAGATGGTGTTGATTATATTTATTTGTATCCTGCCTTTCTCCCAAACTGGGAACTCGAGGTGGCTTACAATTTAAAAACACAATATAGTTAAAACCATACAAAAAAGTAAAGCAACTTTTGACAATATTAAAATGATATTAAAATTACAGAATATGTAAAAAGATAAAATACCATTAAAAGAGAAAAAGTTATTAGAACAATTCAGTCTAAAACAATAAAGCATCTTCAGCCCTTTCTTTAAAAAAATGTTAAGTTTGAAAAGTACTATACAAATCTCTTAATAGCAATAGCATTGATATTTATATACCGCTTATCAGTGCTGAAGCCTAAGCAGTTTACAATGTTTTTTTTAGCTAATTGCCCCCAACAAGCTGGGTACTCATTTTACCAACCTAAGGAAGGATGGAAATCTGAGTCAACTTTGGAGCTCTCTGGGATTGAACTCCTAACCTTGTGGCATGCAGTACTGGCATTTAACCACTGCACCACCAGGGCTTCCATAAATGAAAGCAGTTAGCAACTATCCCCCATTTATTCTGACTGAATTGTTGTTGTGTGTCTTCAAGTAGTTTCCAACTTATGGCAACCCTAAGACAAACCTATCACAGGGTTTTGAGGCTGAGAGTGTGTGACTTGCCCAAGGTCATCCAGTGGGCTTTCATGGCTGAGCAGGGATTTGAACCCTCCAGTCTCTAATACTCAAGCTTCCCCCCCCCTTAGAATTCCTCATTTCCATTTCCTCAAGCCCATTTTACTATGTTTCAGGATATTTCTTAAGGGATCAGATTGGTTTTCCAGATCAAAGCAAGAAAAAGCTGTTTATAATGGGAAATACAGAGCTGGGAGTGTTTTCATATGAGAGCCTTGAAATACAAACAACTGAGTCTAGGGGTGGTGTTTCTCTCTTTTATTTAAAAACAGTGCTTCATTACCATTCGCAAAGGGTGAGGAAGGGCTCCTCCCTTGCTTTAGAGTTTATAAAAGCCAGCAACATGATCAATAATTTATACACATGGATAGTAATACAAAAAAAAAAAAAAGGAATAAAAGCTAAAATTCTAACTACTCCGACCTTCACAATTCCAGCTACTTGATAATAATAAGAGTAACCCAATGAATACTGTATGGTTTGAAAGCTACTGTACAATATGATACTTAAATGGGGGTGGGAGGGGTTGAGGGTGTTAGAGACTGCTGCAAAATCCTGGAATCCAGATACTCCTTTTCCAGAGTGCACATGGAAACAGGGCCCTCGTCAAGCAGCCCAGGCATTCTGGGAAATGATTCAGAGGAAGAGAGACTACAATGCATCCTATGTCCCACAGGTACCTGGCAAGGGAGACGCCATGAAGAGGCCAAGTCAGTCCGGGGCATTTAAGGCCTCACAGTAACCAACTCTGAGTGTTATCAAGTCAATCTGGGTCTACAGTAAACCTGCAGTCTTGTTACTGTCCTACCATCCTCCTTAAAGTCTGTCATTGGGCTACTTTAAAAAAAAAAAGGTCTGGAAGGATCACTTCTTAAGCTCCAGGCAAAGCGAGATGCCCAAACTGCAATGCATAGCTATGCTGAAAATATAGACTAAATTCCTTGACAGTTCTTCCTCAAAAAGCAGCAAAGGCCCTTTAGTGTTCCATCCAAAAGGGAGAAAGTCCAAAGGAAGGCTTACAATTTTACTTTAAAAAATATCAACCGTTAACTAAGTGACATGATGCAGACTCCAAGCCAAATGAACACTCCAGAGGACGGCTTTTTTTGGGGGGGGGGAAGGTTGGCAGGAAAGATTGCAACCGCTAATCAGCAGGATTGCTGGTGGTTGTTTTTTTTTAAGCTAAGTTTCCAGTCTTTGTCAACTGGCAGTGTTTAGATTCAACTTGTCTAAAAATATTCCCAAATAATCTCTAACTGGTGGTGGCCTGGAAATATGGACAAAATTACTGCAGAAGGATTACCAACATTTCTGTAGTGTCTGGTTAGTTATGGCAGCCAGCTCTGAATAGGGACATCTTTCTGCAGTTTTCTGCCCTCACCCTGTGAAGCAATGATGCACTCCACATCTTAGAATTAAGATGGGAAGGTCAGGGAGGGGGGGAGGGGGAAGAACACTAACAAAATACACTAGAAAGACCAGTTTCACTCTGACTACAAGAAAATAGCTTGCCTCAGTAACTGGAGGTTTAGTTTTATTACACTGTAAATAAAAGCAAATTCCAAACAGGATAGGGTAGAGAGGAGAGTGGGAAGGGGGCTGGGCTCTTCAGACAATAACGTCACCGAAATAGTGTTTTATCCAACAAAGAATCAAGTATATTGGTGTATACCGCAAACATATTTGACATTCTCAATAGCATGACAGATAAAAACACACAAAACCTTTACACCAGCTGTCCATCTTGTCTACTAAGATTTTGGTCCCCCCCATTTTAAAACCAGTGCAATCAGATGAAATACCCTTACAGCCTCTCCTCAGCCTCCACTGCCCCCCCCGCGACCTCATCAGTGCTCCCTCACATGCTAGCATGCTAGAGTTGGCAAGCAGCATTATAGTTCCCTACCTGCCTGCAAACTCTTTTTATTTAGGTGCAGGACACCGTAAAATAGATGTCGCCCAAATTTGGTTTTAATTCTTGAAATCTAAGGTGCCCTCACACCTACTAAACATGGGCATGGGGAAGAGGCTGTAGGAAAATGTGCAAAGCCTTAACTTTGCATCCACTCTATTAAGATGTCTGGGGTGTTTAGGAACCAAAGGGTAAATGGCGTCTTGCTATAGAGCCGCTATACTACAAAATCAGTTTGTTGCCTATTTTAAGAGAAACAAAGGCATGAATGTACTGTTAATAATAGTATTCTTTACCACAGATCTCACTGTGTTTCACAAAAGAGGGGTTGCTTTGCCTTTCCATTTTACAGATACAAAACTTGGCAAGGGAAGTTCCCTGGCTAAGGTCACCCTGGTGACGTTCGTGCTGATGCTACTTAAATGAGCAGCTGTTTCTCAAACTAGGAACTATTTGTAACAGGATGGACTATTGACTCCACTCAGCCTTTTATGATCAGCACTGAGTGGCACTCAGCTTCCTTAACAGTGGAGTTGCACAACTTGTGAAATCCACTGGTATCCAAAGTGTTCAGTATTTCGTATGTAAGACAGCCAAGCTGACCTAATTACTGCAGGAAGAGCTATGCAACCTGCATCTTTTTCTGCAATGTTAACAGAAGGGTCTTCCTATCACACAGCTGGTAATGCATTTCAGAAATCTGTGCTGTGTCTTGTCCCTGGGCAGGAATCAAGTCCAATCCCATCCTCAATTGCTTTGTGCTGAAAACAGGCTTCTGGTGAACATGACACTAGACATTTGGGTAAGCCAGAAAAGCCCTGCTTCCTTATTTCCTTGATTTTGGGAAAGCCCAGGCATCCCTCATTCCCCTCTCCCCATTTTTCAGGCTAACTAAAATATTTATATACAAAAAAACAACAAAAATTGTCATAACAGCAACAAACCAAACTTTGGCTTGAAAAATAAGACAACGAAAAACAAAAATAGAAGTGGCCAACAGGCTGGCAGTTTGGTGTCACCTTGTTCCAGAGAATGAACACTGTTAAGAGTCTCTAGCTTAATTATGATCTCCCCTGCCCGTCTCTCTTCAGGCATCCTCTCCAGCATCCTCGGTGCAAGCACTGAGAGGGCACAATGGGAGTGGGAGCAAAGATGGAAGTAATGTGCAGCTGGGTCAGTGCATTTCCTTGATAGTCCTGCTCACTGAAGTGCTTCAGGATGTCTCTGTTCCTATATTGACATTGGCGGGCAGGTGATGACATGAACTGAGCAGGCTTCGGCTACAAGTCCACCCCCTAGCTGCCCTTTCAAGGGTGAAATGTCACCCAGTACCAATTTAGGCAGGCCATGGAGCCAAATGGAATTGTGCTTCTCTACCATGTAGGGTTTTATTAAAGGTAAAAGCTGCAGAGAATCTGCAAGAGGTGCCAAGAGAATTGTGAAAGCTGAGAGGGCAAAGCAGGATCTCTTCCACTAGTCTGACGTCCAAAATTATTGGCAAATATTTGAAAGCAGTGGCTTGCTTGTTGTCACACGCATGCTTCTATAGTAACTTACAAGACACCCACTGCATAAAATAAAGGGCATTCCATGTATAATTAAAAAAAAAACTAAGGGGGCCAAATCTCTGGGCTCTGAGTCTTCCTGATGCCCCTCTCAGCTAAAAACTTGCAATACATCCCCAAGCTGAGCAGAATGGATGCAGATTTCTCTCTGTAGTGGGGACAGATAATAAAGGGTTTTGGACTGTGTATCAAGGCAAAAGTTTCCTCTTTTTAAATAGTTTTGAAATATGTTTGGTTGCCCCTAGATGCTGAAGCTATAAAAGGGTGACTTCCAGAATAGTGTTATGACACAGCAGATCCTCCCCACCACCTCTGCCACTGTTCTGGGATCATGAATCAGGATACATTTTTTTCTCTTTTCATGCAATTTTTCGGTAGCATACTTGCAGCCAAGCTAACCAGCTCAGGATGAAAAGACAAGGGTCTTGGGCCTTTGGAGATCTGAGTAGCTTGAGAGCAGCACTGGTGCAAGCTTTCCCCATCATTGTTCAGTTCTAATGTCAGGATGTGTTGCAGCTCTGCATCAGACTCTCCTGGTTATCTCAGACAGAACTCTCTTCGCCATGGCTTCAGGTGTGATAGTCATTGTCCCCCATCCGCTGCTCCTCCAGCACAAAAAGGGAGAGGGAGGATAGACAGGAAGACCATAGCAAGTGAAAGAAACAAAGAAGGAGAGCCTTGGTAGTGGACAACAATCACTAAAGTAAAGTGTATGGAGAGAAGCAATAAGATTAAAAATTCATTTCAAGTCTTGACCCCTAAAACCATTAACAGACGAAGTCTTTGGGCAGCTTTGAGGAGCACTGTCTTGAAAATTGTAAAATCTTGATGCTTCCAGAACTGTCCTGAGCCCATGTGTGCCAGATGGCAATAAAGTGGGGGACATTTGGGTCTCTAACCAGCATGCAGGTTCCAGCTGCAGCCAATGAGCATGGCCCTTCAGAGGGAGAGGGGCTCTTCCTTGTGTCACTGCAGGCCTCAGACGCCAGATCCTTGTAAATATAAATGCCTGTGTGTTCCTGATTTAATTCCATGATACTGGTTCCTAAGGCTGCTCCTTAGCTCTATTAATCTCTTTTGTGATTGGTAGGATAAGCTACGCATATACAGACATGGAAATGCATTATGTTTACCACAGTTAAAAAAAAACAACCCAAAAAAACCAACAACCCAAAAATGCACAATCTTTGGAACAAAAGAATTAAAGGCAGAAATTTAAAGGAAAAATACATATTCAAAGAACATAGTGAGGTATAAAAAAGTATTTCTCTTGTTTTTTTTTTTCTTTTGTTTTCCTCCTCTTCTTGCTATAGAGTTCCTCTACTAGTAAATATTGCAATAGCCAGGCCTCATGAACTGGGGGGGCTGTCCCACTTGCAGGGGGGCTCATGTAACTTCAGTAAGGGGCGAATCGGCTGTAGCCACCTCGGTATAAACTTGCCTGTGGAAGTTAATGGAGAGAAGAAAGTGGCCATTAGAAGCTTGGAGGAAAAAAGCATGTCACATTCAAGGCCCCCTTTCACTTCAAAATCCAAGAAATAATTCTCCAAGAATTTAGATTCAAACTAAACATGATAGATATCCTTGTGCCAGCATAAAGAACTGTGCATCCATGCATCTAAAGCCAACCTAAACTAGAAGTCATTCTCAGGTGATAGAAAAGCATCTGCAGACAGATTGCTCTTTGCAGAAAACCTGGAAATGCTTGAAAGTAAAGAGGATGGTAAGATGGGTGCTACAGCTTAGTTTCCAAATGAACCTATTGGAAATTATGACTTGCAGTCTCCTCAACTCAATAATGCACTGCCCAGTTTAAAATTAAGACTTGGGCCCATCAGTTTAATTTGTATGGTTCATAAAAACAAAGTTAGAAAGCTGAATACAAACTAGCCAATATACCAGCAGTTTTGACTCATGTACATAAAGAAATGCTGAATTAAGGCCTTGACTATTTCTGAGGAGTGTTTCTTACCTGGGAATCTTGATGAAACAGCTGTATTCAAACATCAACTGCCATGTGGGGATTCTGCTACTGCAGCCCCTTTGGTAGGACTGAGAGTGGCTATAATTTTACTTTTCTATTTTTACCATTCCTCAACATGCACAGGATGGAATACCACCCTTCCTGTCCTGCAACAAATATGGCTGATGTTTCTCCTACTATGCAAGAATGGGATCATCAGCCAATAATACTCATGCAAAGATCTGTTGGCAAACACACAACATCATGAAGAAAGGAGAAAGAGAAAAGAATACTCACCACAGCGCCAACTCCATAGCTAGCGGCAGGGGCAAGGGCATGGTAAGGGTCTGCTGTGTACACCCTGCCATAACTGAGGAAAGGGGGAGGGGGAGAGAAAAAGAAGCCACTTCAAAGAAAGCCTTGGAAGGTGTCTTTATCCAAGAAGAAAGGCAAAATCCTCCCGTCCTCTATATCCAATTGAGTTAAAGAGGGAACCATTAGGCTTGATACACAGAGATGCCAACCCCTTACTCAAAAATAATGAGACCTCAAATGATGAAGTTAAATAGAAACATTGATTTTCCTTGATTTTTTTCTGGGCTGTGAGGCTGTGTTCTGGAATAGTTTCTTTCTGATGTTTCGCCTGCATCTGTGGCTGGCATCTTCAGAGAAACATTGTTTTAAAGAACAGCCCCTTCCCACTGAGGGCATGTTTTGAGTGGTGTTGAAATGCTCCCTTTGCTCCATAAAAGAACTGGTGGTTTTAGGCTTGCAAGGAAGAAAGCAGAGACCATGCTCAGACTCTGCTTGAATACAAGGGAGCTCTCCCACCATCCAGAGCCCATCCAGAGTGATGCAAGAGAGGAAGAAGGTCCTACTGGTGCCAGGGGAGGAGCTACAATACTGCCAAACAGTTGGTGGGAGTGGTGCTAGAATATAAAATGGTGCAGGAAAGGAGTGAAAGCTACACAAATCATAGTTCCATGCAAATGCTTTGTTATTTTGCAAATCAGCCTCTATTGTGACAGTTATCTGTCTTGGCGCATACTGTTCACTGTCAACAGCTCTGGGACCACTTGGCAATGGTAGCCATATTTCTCACTGAGAAATGGGGGCACACCAAGAATACACTTCAGCAGACTTTAAAACCTGTGGTAGTATTCATGAGCTTGATAATTGTGAATAAAGTCACAATGGATGCAATTCCCCCACCTCCCCACTCTGAGTGAAGGAAAGAAATCTGCTTTGAGAAGTTTGCTTCAGGCTAGCCTTCTGGTGGAATTAAACGAAAAAATATTTTAAGAGGTGACTAGTTCTGGACTAGTAGCTATTTCTGGACTAGCAGCTATTGAGGGAAAGGTAGGGAGAACTCTTGTTCCTCATCATGACCAGAGAGGACTGAGCCACACCACTGCCTTTATGGTGACCACTCATCATCAGCACAGGTAAGGGACAACATCTGTAATCTGTGCTGACTCTTGAAAGAAACTACCAAGCAAGGTGTTGTGGGCTGATCCTTCTCAGTTACCACAGGGACCAAAGCAGTAGAGAGAGAGAGGCTTATTTTCTACCACACATCAAGAGTTCAAAGAAGGGTTATGGTGTGCTGTTGGCTATAGCTGAGCAATGACCTCCAGTGACCTACATGGTTATGAATCAAGGATGCACCATTTTTGTGGTCACAGAAAGGTATTGCACAATCACAGCAGCACAGCACCACTTGTCTCTAATGAATCTCCCTGAAGAGCTTCACACTTGATCTCTTATCAGCTCCAGGTCAGTGAAGGAGTCAGCAAGGCCAGCCAATCATCAGACTTAAGGCTGGACCTGTTGTATGGTCTCCTTCATAGCATAAATGCTAGTGCTCTGAAAAAGTGAAGGAATGCTAATTAATGATGGAAGGTAGTTCTAATGTACAGAAACTAACACACACTTCTGCAAATTGTCATTGCCCTCTCTTGCTCCCAAAAGGTGGCACTGTCTTACTAAGGGACAAAGAACAGAGTTGGCAACTTTGCTCCTGAGAGACAGTCACAGATCTGGGTTGACCATTTTGAAAGAGGTACCTGCTTATGGCTATCTCAGGTCAGGTAAGGTCTGCTGGTGACAAAATACATTTGGAAGTGATGCTTCCAACATTTGCATCCAGGGTGTGTCGGGAACATGGTGCAATGGCGTGTCAAAACACAACTGTGCTCTTTTGATCCCCAGATATACCAGAATCTCCCCCTCCCCACTTCCTTACATACCCATCGCTGTAAGCCGCTGCAGCGGCTGCAGCAGCAGTGGCTGCTGTGGCGGTAGCAGGTTGTGCATATCTGTAGGCCGCATATCCACCCTGCAGGAAAGAAGAGAACTGACTTTATAGATACCTGACCCTTCCCACAAAACAGATTCATAAACACAACACAGAGAGAGGAAGTGTTTCAAACTGCATCAACTCCCATGTCACAATAAATCATGAAAGCCTTCCCCAACCCAGGTACATGGGCATTTTAAAAAATCCTCCTGCCCAAGTGGCTGCCTGGGACAGGGGCAAGGGGGCAGGGAATGTCTTGGAACTTTATAATAGGGAATTCAGATGGAATAGATGATGCTATGGTAACCTCTGTAGAAGAAACAATCATCAAGAAACAGAAAAATGAAGACTTCATCCTACCAACTCTCCCTGACCAAAAACATTATAAGAGGGGGGTTTGTTTGGGGGTGGGGAAAGATCAAATGCCATGCAGTACAATTATTTTAATGAAAACAATGTTCTTGAGAAAATAACTCTCCCTGAGATTCTTATCCTTTAGTGCTGAAATTTGAGAAAAGGGGGATAGTTCCAGTGTTTAAGTCCAGGTCCTCAGCAGAGTCACTGAAATGCACATTACTTGAAATCACTGGGCTCAGCCCTCACACTATGGGCTGGCCAAAGCCAAAAGAAGAGATAACCCAAGAGAAAAATCAACCAATGCCATAATGCCTAAGGGAAGTCAATGCATAATATGATCTACATGGAGAGACAGACACATGTAAAGAGCAGCCTGCAGCAGGCTTTCTAAAATTGGATGGAGTCTTCTGAGTCCTGAAACCCATCATTACTGAACCCTCTGCAAGCTGAGGGCAATCTTTGAGAGGAATATTCCAAAGATGGAAAGCAGACTGTCAAGATTAAGCCATGTAGATTGTCAAGTAACTAAAATCTAGTCTTCTTGATGAGCTTCCTTCCTGACATCTTCCCCCCACCCCCCATTTCTTCTGTCAGTTCAAAATGACTTAAGAAAAAAAATCAGCTTCTCATCACTATGCCCAAATCTTCCTCCTCCTAAGCTTTGTTGTGACTCCCTCTTGGCTTTGTCAACAACAGCCTTGAATATTAGCCTTTGAGAGTCTCCTCTTGGTTATGCTCTGTTGTTTCATTCCTTGTATTTACTTCAATGCTTAAAACATCTTTATCCTCTTCCTGTGAAAACTGTCCTCTTTTCTCATTAGAGTTCTCCATAAAATCTTCTACAAGGTCTTTCTTGGACTATCATATCTCCCATCTTGTACGTATCTCCTGTTACCTCATTTAAACTACATGTCTATTTAGCAGACTTTGACTCTCAATTTCTCTCTCTTGCACACAACCAGCTTTGACCTGCCTGTCTTAAACAGAAGGTCTTCTGAACAGGAACTACAGTCGATCCTTTATCTTAAACAATAACCAACATACTGTTGGCCCTGTTAAAGATAAAACACTTATGAGGAGATAATATCTTCTAATGCCTGCCTCCATTGTATGATGAAGAGTGAACTTTATGGAACAATCTTGTTTTGTAGTTAGGCCTATTAAATTATTGCTTTGGGACTAAAAGAATAATAAGTACACAAAATTGCTGCAGGCTGCCATGCAAAGATCAAAAAGGCAGAAGACCGCACCTTCCTATTGTACTTAAAATGGATTAAGAACATACTTAAGAGAAAGCATATAATACAGCTTTAGAATTAGGGGTATCCCATGGAATAGAAAGACCTGTCATTTCAGAAACTCCAGCCTCAAATGTGTATAGACAGAAGCTCTGACAGTAAATCTTACGAAGCTTGACATGACCCTCATTAACACAGTTGTATGTGAAAACAGGAAAACAAATCAAGTCTGAGAACCTCTACATTTTGCAAATACCACAAAGATACAAAACTGGTAAAAGAGTATTTTAGTGATGTCTGATGAAGTTTTCTGTGAAATTCCAGATAATTTGTATCAGAAGTGGACAAATCCAATGAGACTGGGGGGCATATTTTCTTTCCCAGAATCATTTTAGGTAATGGAGTGCGAAAATATACAAAATACAAAGAAAGAGGGAGAGGTGTGGCAGGGAGTTCACTGCTGGTTTTGAAAAAATGTGTCTGTTTTTTGGTTATTTTGTTTTGAAAATGTGTTGTTGTTTTTAATGTTAAACAGTGCAAGGAGGCCCAGCAACCCATTCAAAACCTAAACTGTCTCTCCTGTCCAGAAAACGGATAGTTGGGACATCTGGAAGGCTCAAAGGTCTCAAAATCAGCTTTGGGGGACACATAAAATTCCAGGGCTAGAATTTGCCTGCTACTGATTTATATTCCTGCTAATAGTCTTAAGATCCTGAGGCGGGGGTGTTGTCCTTCAGTCCCACCTTCGTCATAGGCTATTTGGTGAGGATATTCGAGAGGACCTTCTTGATGGCTGCTTCCAGGCTGTGGAATTTGCTTCTACATGAGTCTAAGCTGCCCTTCTCCTCTGCTCTCCTGCTGTCAGGTAAATATCTTTTTATTTAAACAGTCATTTTCGAATTCCAGTGCTCTAAATAATGTCTGATTTGGCATGTTTGGTTTAAATGTTATTTTCAAATACATTCAAAACTTTATGTGGAAATTATTTTATTGGAATATTTATGATGATGTAAAGATTATAGCATATGTCCCCCTTATATTTAACAAAAAATGATTGAAAGAACACTTTTTAAAAGGACACATGTCTAAAGAAAGTTGTACCTGATATATATGTACAATTTAAATTTCTTTTGCTGTGATATAACTGTGGTGCCTTCAGTTTCACTCTCTTACTCACTTGCACTAATTATCCATTCCACTTCAAGTTGAGAAAAATCTGTTTCAGTACAACCAGTTGAGCATTATTCTATTTCACTAAAAGGTGGGTGTGAGTCTGTGGGTACAGGCAATGTATTATATTTTGTCTTGACTGCCTGCGCTTGTGGCTGATTGAGAAGGACAGAGTGCATATCTGTAACTAGTTCTTCAAGTGGTCATCTGTGAACTCACAGAAATGGGTTATACTGTGCCCGCACAGTGCATCTTATGTAACCAATGGTTGGGCCACAAGGTATACAGAACCCCCCCCCCATACACACACACACACACACGGACAGGTACCTACACAAGAACTCCAATCATCACCCAGGACAAAAAAGAAGCACAATAAAAACATTGGTAGACCACGCAAAAAGGATCTGCGAACCCCACTACCTGGAGGATGAACTGAAGCACCTAAACTGGGCCCTACAGGCTAATGGTTACTCCAGATTAGACATCACAAGAGCAGCCAGACCCAGAAAAAAACACAGGAATGAAGAAAAACTGCCACACAAAGGGAAGGTATTTTTACCATACGTCAAAGGAGTCACAGACAGAATAGGAAAACTGATGAGGAAACAAAATCTCCAAATGATCTACAGACCAAGCAAGAAAATCCAAGAAATGCTACACTCAGCGAAGGACAAAAGAGACCCTCTCACAGCTGCAGTTTACCGCATACCATGCAGCTGTGGGCAAGTTTACATAGGGACCACTAAACACAGTGTGCAAACATGAATCAAGGGACATGAGAGACACTGCAGACTCAGCCAGCAAGAAAAATCAGCAGTAGCAGAACATGTCATAAACCAATCTGGACACAAAATGTTATTTAAAAACACCGAAATTCTGGACCAGGCCAAAAACTATCATGTCAGAATGCACAGAGAAGCGATTGAAATCCACAAACACCTGGACAACTTCAACAGGAAAAAAGAAACCCTAAAAGTAAACAAAATCTGGCTGCCAGTCCTGAAAAACACCAAAATAAAAACACAACACTTGCAAATGAACTCCACCCAGGGACAGGGGGATTTCCAGCAGATAATGGACTATTAACCAACCATTAGCCAAGCAAACACTAATCTTCCTTGCATATCTCCACCCAGAAACTAGCCATTCAACACACAAATTTACATATCCTCCCCAACAGGGGTTCACCCCCCCACACACTCCTACCCAACCATTATCTGAAGATGCCAGCCACAGATGCAGGCGAAACATCAGGAATAAACTCTTCCAGAACACAGCCTCACAGCCCAGAAAAAAACCCAAGGAAAATTTATGGATGCTGGCCGTGAAAGCCTTCGACTTCACAACAATATTTCTGTTGATGCACCACTCCCACAGTTGTAGGGTGAAGTGGAGAAGAGTTGTGGATCTGGCACCACCTTGTTTGTTGAAGTAATACATGACTGTGCTATTCTTGGTTAGTAGCTGTACTGCCTTGTCTTGAAGGAGAGCCTCAAAGGAATGGAAAGCCTTTTCCACCACCAATATCTCTAACACATTGATGTGAAGGCCTGTTCTGTTGATGACCAATTGCCCTGTATAAAGACACCATTGAGATGGGCTCCCCATCCCATCAGTGAGGGTGATAATAACTTGAGGCTGAGGAGGAAGAAAAGGAATTCCCTTCTGAACATAGGCTGCATCCAACTACCACTGCAGAGAGTGTTGGACAGACCTTGGTATGATAAGCCACTTCGTGCGGTAGACTCAAAGCGGGCAAAATGAAGAGAGGAACCAAGCTTGCAGAGGCTGTATCCAGAGCCTTGTCACTGACATGGTGGATGCCATGTAGCCAACAGCTACAAATATGTGCCTGGCCCTGAGCTGCCTGTAACAGAGGCAGTGGAGGACAGATCAATGGTGAGCTAAGAATCGGGGGGGGGGGGAGGCCACTTGGGCTTTGGAGTCCAGAATCGTCCCAATGAATCAAATTATTTTGGTTGGGAGCAACAAAAACTTATCTCAATTTAGAATACGGCTGAGATGATGAGAAGGCACAAGGTACGTTCAATGTCTGACAGAAGCTGCTACCTGATACAAGCCACAATCAATCAATCATCTAGATACTAAATGAGGACAACACCTTGCTGCCGTAAGAATGCAGTCACTACTGCCATGACCTTTGGAGTGGTACTGAGACTAAGGGTAGAACCCCAAACCGATAAGCCCCACAGCCTATCACAAAAAAGAGGAACCTCCGATGGGATGGACGGACTGATACACAGAAATAAGTGTCCTTCAAGTCCAGGGAGGCAAACCAATCTCCTTGTATCAGAGGAAGAATGGAAGCCATGGTCACCATCCAGATGTATCTTGGATGGATATAATAATTCACATGCCAAAGGTCCAATATCAGACGGAGGCCTCTGTCCTTCTTGGTTATAATGAAGTACTGGGAAAAGAAATCCTGGCACAGCTGAGATGTGGGATGGGTTCAATAGCCATTTTTCAGGAGAGTTGTTACTCTTGTAACAGTACAGTGGAAAGGGAGGGTGGATCAACAGACGCCTGAGGGAGGAGTTCTCCAGAACTCAATGGCATAACCTCTTGCTACGATTATCAAGAACCCACGAATCAGAGGTGATGGAGGCCCAAGCATGGTGGAACTTTTCAAGCCTGTTATGAAAAGGCGGTGTAATATGTTAGTGACACAACAGGAGTAAAGTGGTCAGCCTGGCAGAAGTCAAAGGTGACGTTTGGAACAGTCACCAGAGCACTTCTTAGAATGGGCAGACTTGAACTTAGGAGCTGTAGAAGCCCACTTTGGCACAGCAGAGGAAAGCAGCAGAAGACTATGATGGGACTGTACTCAGGATGGGCTGTAAACATGTTTCAACATCACGTCGTATCTATACTAGGTAGACTGAGGCTTCAACACAGGCTGAGCAAGGGGATTGAAACTGTACTTCTTAATGGTGGATTGCATCAGAAGAGGTATGTTCGAGCTTATCAGTCTCAGTGTGGAACAGGGCCACCTCATCAAACAGGAAGTCCTCAATTACTGCATGGACCCCAAAGACCTGAGCTAAGCATGTCTTCAAAGAGAGACAGCGCCAGCAAGAGCCTTCCCTTCACAGTTGGTGATGTGAAATGATGTGGTGATTTGTTGCCCCGCCAATTTACGAGCCTCAGTCTGGAGCAACACCACTTGACGGTCCTCCTCTTTCAGCTTGTTCAAGATGGATCTTCTCCCAGAGCAGCTGTTGGTACGCACCCATACATGCAAGGTAGTTGGAGATCTTATAGATGAGCGAAGCAGAAGAATAGAATTTTCTGCCCATCAAATCTAAGTTTTTTTTGTCTTATCCTCAGTGTCAAATGTAATTGTCGGGATGCTCAAGATTGAGCTGCATCGATGATGATTGAGTTTGGCTTTGGATGTTGTCCTAGCCAAACAATGTCAGAGTCTTGTACTTTATACAATCTTCTATCTTCTTGGATGTGGAAGGTATAGAGGAAATGTTCACCCATGATTTGCAAATGGCCTGAAGAAGGTACAGAAGCAAAGTCGCTGGGACTGGCACCTGAGTCTGGACCCAGTGGAAAATTGGATCATCGATTTGCGTCTGTGACTGCATCACTGACAGGTCCAGTGCCCTTGCCATCCTCATCATCTGATACACAAATGCTCACACATAATCCGTGGGTGAAGAGTCAGCTTCTCCCAATAGCACTGGTGGAGACTTGAGAACAGGAATGTTAACTGATTCCGAATCAGACCTAGAGCCAGAGGACGCTGAGGCGGCTGCAGATGATCAATGGAGGGCTTGTGCTGAGGAAAGGTCAACATGTGCAAATGAAGTGACAGCCACTGGTAGAGTAGCTCAAGAGTCCTGTCTGGAAGTAGACTGGAACATCTGGGCCTTGGAGAGAGTGGAATCCTGCTGAGCAGTGGAAGCTCCTGAGCTGCACCAACAAAGTGAGCTCCAGGGTTAAGCTGAGCCACCTGAGGAACAGAAATGGCAGTAGGGGCAGGCTGGACCACAGGAGGAGCAGACATGGTAGCTGAAGAGCAGCATGGGAAAATCTGTGATTTCTAATTCCTATAGTGGTAAGAGACTCATAATCCTAGAAGTATCATCCATACGTTGAGGGGGAGCTTCAATACACATACTCGGACAAATCAGTCGAACTCGACATTGAATTGAATGTCTCCAACCCCGATGGCTATGCTGGTGATGATATCAATGACAAAGATGCTGAAAATGTCGAGATCAATACAACCTTGGAGCCTGGCCTCGCAAGGTGAAAGAAGAAGAGGACTGGGAAGAGGAAGACTCTGACATGGAACAAAACTGCAAGACTACCTGCACAGAAGAGGGGAACAGAAGGAAGAGGTCTTGAGACAGGAAGCCCTGAGGTAGATAGTTGTGCCGGGTGTTTGTGTGTTGAAAGAGACACTGAGACACCCTCACAATCAGTGAGGACTCCAGAATTTCACCTTCAGAAACATTCTCTGAGCAAACTGGGGTTGCTGTGTAAGTGAAGTCACCTCTTCATCCTTGGAGGAAAGACGAGGCACATCCAACTCACAAAGAGGGGTTCACTTCAAGTAGAGGACATCTCCAGCTCAATCATAGCTGGGAGACTGGTGTAGACTGAGAGGCAACATAGGAAACCACTTGTACAGTAGACACTTCAGGGAGTTGTCTATCCTGCTCCTGAATACACTTATTTTTCTTGTGTTTGTGCTGCCAGGCAATCAACTCCATCTTGACCCCTAGGGATGGACCAGGAGTAGGGGGATGCGGACAGGAAGAGTGATTGCTGGATTCAGGCAGTGAAGAAGCTTTCTTCACCTTTGAAGGGATGGAACCTGACCCAGCCAGGGAACACTCGGCTGGAAGGTGGGTTGAGGTCAAGGCTGGCACAGACTCTGAAGAAGATAAAACTAAGATCAGTACAGATTTTGAGGAGCCCAAGGCTGGTATTGACTTCAGGTAACAATCAATATCAGGCGGGTCCATCCTGACAGAAATAGAACACCAAGGAAATAACATCTGAAGACTCAGAGACTGTTTAAATAAGAGTGCTTTTAAGCACAACCGTTTATTCCATCTTGCCTGAGGCATGAAAGATCTATAGTGGGCACAAGAGGCAACTACATGAACTTCTCCAAGGCAAGGAAAACACTTCAAGTGTTCATCCTTCTCTGGCATCTTAGCACCACATGAGATGCATTTCTTAAGGGATGCCAGTGGGACAACAGGCTCAAAGGGCGAGTGCAGCCTCGAACGCCAGTGCAAACCAGGAATTGACGAAGCACTGGAGTAAGTCCTGGTACAGAGAAGCCGAAACAACAAAGCCAAAAGGCCACACTGAAGTAGAACATGGTTCCTATCAATGCTACAGCAGCAGCGGAAGAAAGGGAACTGGCAGTTTTGGTGGGAATGGTCCTATATAGTGGCACTGGACGTAGGCAGGGTTACTGCCAAAATGCCTATGTAACACTCTAGAAGGTTCCGAAAGATGCACTACACAGGCACAGGATAACCCATTTGTGTGAGTCACAGAGACCACGAAGAAGCTAGAGAGTTTGCAAAATAGAAACAAGCTTAGCAGTGCACTCATTTGTTAGTCTGTTCCTCTGAGCACTCATGTTTATCACTGCTTATCTCCTTAAAAGAATAACTGGAAGTTTATAATCTATATATTCCCTGTCTAACATGGTTGACTACAGTACAACAGCACAAACAACTATAGATAAAAGGAAAATTTGGAAATATGGAAAATTTTACATGGAAAAATATAGCATTGGAAAATTTTCCACTATTTTCCATCCCATATCTGGGTGATTAATTGTGCAAAAGGGTCTTTTAATAGAGTGTGTATGTGATAAATTTTTTATTGTTTTTGTTTTAAAAATGCTTTAAATTAGTTGTGCTTAATTGTTTAAATAAGTGATAGGGTAACTTATTTAATTATTTTTTTATCTTTTTAACATTAGATTTTTAGCTTTACTTGTTTTAATCTATGTCTTAAGTCACCTTGGGTCACATGTTGGGAGAAAGAAAAGATATAAATAAAATAAAATAAAACTCAATCAGTCAATCAATCAATCAATCAATCAATCAATGTAAACCATTTTGGGCCAACATGGAAACTACAGCCCTAAGGAAAAGCTACTAAAGGCTGCAAAAAAGCAAAGTGTTTAGTTCTCCCCCTGCTTAACATCTATAACTGTGTTTTATGTCTGGATTTTATTAGAAGTACTGTATTTTGAAGCAATGGAAGAAGGGGGGGAACTTGCTGCAAAAGAATTCAGACATGTTCAAAGTTTAGAACTAATTTGCCTTACATGATAATGCATTGTGGACATAATGATATTTTGTCTCCACCCATATATTCTATGGCAACGAAGCCCTAGTAATTATTGTAGAATTTTGACTTGTTCCATTTCTATAGTAAAACAAACCTTTAAGGGGAAAAGCCTCAAAATGGCTGGCCTTGGGAGCAGGAGAGGAAGCCCTTCTCCTTGATTTAAAGTTGATTTAGCTATCAGTAATGAATGGACATGATTCTGCAACAGATATCACTTCACGCCCTTTAATGGCTCTGTGGCTTATCCCCCTGAATAGTGAAAGGTCACAACTCTAAGCCTCCCGGGAGCTTACTTTTTGTTAACCCCACTGAGTTGTTCACCAATAGCTGAAAGAAAATTTTGCAGTAAGAAGTTGATCACAGCAAAGCTTCAGATACAGATTTGCTGCAACCATCCTTTCCTTTTACTCCCCCCGCCCAAGACCAGGCTGTAGAACTAGCAACACATATGATATTCAGGCATGTTCAGATGTCACTGCCCTTGGCAACAATGACTACTGAGCAGCTTGTCTCAAAATGTGCCCAATGTAATCCTTTCCCAAGATATTTTTTTCTATTGACACTTGAGATAATAGGTTTAAGTATGACTTGGAAACATGAGGATGAGATGCAGTTTGAAACTAAGGAAAGATTCCCCCCCCCCACCCCAGTCTCTTAAACTTACATTTCTTATAAAGGAAAGAAGGACTGAATAAGGGTAGGGAAAGGCAATGGTGTAGCATTTATTAAATTTTAAAAATTAAAACAAAACTAAGCATGCTGACATTTGGAACTAAAAACAACCAGCAAAATCACCACGTTCAGACTCATATTGGCTAGTTCTATCTATCCCAGCATTCTCTTGGGACAGCAGTTTGCCCTAGGCTCTACCACAAGCTCGGTGAAGTACACAGCCTCAATTACTAGAGCGTGCAGCCACAACGACCTGCTATTACGGAAACAGTCACCACTGAAGTTAACATTCCAAACCTTAAACCATTCCCATATACCCCAGTTTAAAAAAATAAACAAATCTCCCACCCTAACCCTGTCTCACACCACAAAATGTTAATAATTATAACAAGCAATAACCCATCTGTTATATCAGAGAAGGGAACAGAGACTCCACTGAGAGCTTTAGAGTGAGATGTTAACATTTCTTCAGCTGACTGCACAACAAACGGGAGGAGAGGGAGGAAAAAACTTTATTGGAAAAACAAAGTTAAAAATAGGCTGATGTGTATTTTCTAGTAAGGATGCACTGATGCAGATGTGAAATTGTTAATATAAAACAAATGATGCCTATGTATGAATGATCTCATCTGTTTGGTATGAAATTTTTCACATACTTATTATGTATGCATTAAATAAAACCAAGAACAGAGATTAAAACACATTTCCTGACACTGTCTTCACTGAGGAGCAAGGAGCATAGACATAATTGTTGGGGTGGATGAAGCCTGCTTGAAATTTTGTAGGTCACAATGCAAAGAGAATAAGGAAAAAAAAATACATTTCTTATTTCTTCACTCCCTTAGGTGAATTTTTGAATGTGCATGAAATAGACACATAACCTCCAGTGCAAGACTCTTTGCTCAGCAAAGGTTTCTTATGTTTAGGGGGTTCCTGCACGGAACTACCAAGTTCTACATAATTGTATAGAAAATGCTCAGGGCACTTGTAAAAGCTCCTTTCTTGAAGCTTTAGTTGAAGGTCCGTATCCATTAACTAACTTAACATGGACAATACTCTTCTCTGCCCAGAAATCTTCAGGCCTTGCTCCAAAGTATATTTTATACTTCTCTGCAGTCACTCACATTAGGTTAGGTAGACTGTTTAATCCTAATTGCAGCAGGACAGTCTTAAGAAGAATGTAGAGCGTTCCTGTCAACCAGTGAAAAGGACAGAGCATGACCAGCTGCTCCATATTTCTTTGCTGCTGGACATTAATGAACATATGGTATGTTTCAAATGGTCTGATTTTGATCTATAGGTGATTTGTGCCAAATCCTCCAATTTCAGTTAGGTAACAGACATTGATCACTTTGTTTTCACTTTCAAAACCAAATGGGCAACTGTGAGCATGTGATGCCAGACACCTTTCTCCTACATGCAAGACAGCCCCCAAACTGTTATCACAAGTAGGCAGCAGAAGTGGAATAGTGATTGGGAATATGGTTGTCAATATTTAATGGGAAGCACATAGTTAACATGAAGCGCTTTTCACAAAATAGCTGTCTGCTTCAGCATGGGGCAATATATTAGAATAACAAGGACTGCCCAAGTGCTGCTTTAGCAGGGTAGGAAGGTGGAGATTAGTTTCATTTAGTCTGAAGTTTGCTGAAAGGCTTGATATATCTCAAGTGCTGTGAGGAGCTGTCTTTAATTATCCTTTCCTATCATATGTATACATGAAGAGCCCTACAGACTTGCTGCAAGGGTCTCATTTGTTAGTCACATTGGCTAACATGAACAAAATGGTAGAAATACACTGAGCTCAATCCTATGGCTTTCTGTAAGGCAACAGAAGTGGCAGGAGTCAAGGTAAGCTACAGCTCAATAACCAAAGGTATAGGAAAACATCCCTTTGACTGTTTAGGCAGCCACCTGTTTCCAAAAATAGCCTGTGGTTTCAGTATCTGTCCCAATAACTTAACATAAGCTTAACAAAAATCAGAAACTGCCTTGTTGAGTAAAAACATATTCAAGGAAGGCTTTTGAACTTGGCTTTAATTTGGTCTTGCTAATTTTTCACCACTCTTGATTTTAGAAGTGTAGGACACACGACTCCTATGCAAAGCTCAGCAAATTATGCATGCACAAACATATACATGAACATCATTTTTAAAAGAAGTGTGTTGCAATATCAGGCATGCTATAACTGCAGAGCTGTTAACTCCAGAGCTGGTGTGGTGTGCACGCACACATGTGTATGTGTGTCTGTATATCTATATTCCTGATATTGTGGAAAAACACAGAGATACACTCAGCTTGTTGTGTCTGCAGGCCCTTTATCCAATCCACTTAAAAAAACAGTAAGATCTTAGCACTTTTTCTTGTATCCTGTCTTACTATCTCTCAAGATACTAATGCTCTAAGAATTTTTCATACTTGAGCACCATCTACTGGAAAGCTCCTTTTTTGCTTACTAAGTTACACATAGAGCATTTTCTTCTCCATGTACACAGTCATAACCTTCCCAGAGCATGTGTTCATGTAATACATATGTAATGCCAGGAAGGGCAAACTAGTCTTTTTCAGTCCATATTGGTTTTGTATGTTTTCACCCATAACCCCATACTAGCCTCTTTTTGCATCATTCTGAATGTTTCTCAAATACTATACAAAAATTAGAAATATTTTTGAAAGCATTCTTCTTGCACATTTTGGCATGATTTTGGAACTGAGAAGTGCATTGCAAAAACTGAAGGAGTACAAAAACCAATTAACACTGCTCAAACCATGGATGGTTTGGTCCAGAAAAAGCAAATCAGGTTGGCTTTCTCAAAAATGTGGCCCAAATGAAACCCTCAAGCAACCCTAGAAACATGTGAGCTGACAATTATCTCTTTGTATCAGTGTCTCCTAATCTGATGTTGTACTGATTTTTTTGAACTACAACTCCCTGAATTCCTGATCACTGGACGTACTGACTGTAGCTGATGAGAGCTGAAGTCTGAAACATCTGGAGATCACCAGGCTGGAGGGCTTTCTATCTTTATTTGACAGGACAGAGCAATTCCTGGGGCCTAAATCAAATGTCACAGTAGTGCCCTGCCAGTTATACAATAAAACTTTCTTCATCTGACACCCAGAAACTTTCTTTCGAGGACTTCCCAGCACTCCCAAAGCAGATTTTGTAAATTAACGTGAGCTAGAGGAAGAACCCCACTGGATCGTAATCTGTGACTGCAATCACAGGAACTGCTGGTGATCGTATCTGTGATCTGTCAGGAAGTGACCATCTCAAATGGAGGCAAATGGCTAGCTAGAACTACCGTATATTCTGGCGTATAAGACGACTTTTGAGCACTCAAAAGTGCCCTCCAAAATCGACAGCCGTCCTATACGCCGGATACACTTTGCTTCGCCCACCTGCCTATCTCCTGCCTCTTTGCAAACGGAGCGAAGACGCAGGAGATGGGGCAGGGGAGTGAAGCAAAGTGTTTTGAAGATCATTCGCCCCCCTCCTCTGCCTTCTCCCCCTTTGGGGAGCAACGGAAGACAGAGGAGGGGGGCGAACATTGCGGTTTGCCGCAGCCGCCGCTCGATCACTTCTGCAGCGGCCGAGGCAAACCCGCGATTCGCCCCCTCTCCCCACCTTCCTGTGCCCCGTTTGGCCGCTGAACGTGCCCCGTTTGGCCGCACAGCCTCCGGATCCCCCTCCTGCGCTCCCTCCTGGAAGGGAGCGCAGGAGGGGCATGCGGAGGCTGCGCGGCCAAACCCGCGATTCGCCCCTTCTCCCCACCTTCCTGGAAGGTGGGGAGAAGGGGCAAACGTGCCCCGTTTGGCCGCACAGCCTCTGGATCCCCCTCCTGCGCTCCCTCCTGGAAGGGAGCGCAGGAGGGGCATGCGGAGGCTGCGCGGCCAAACCCGTGATTCACCCCCTCTCCCCACCTTCCTGGAAGGTGGGGAGAAGGGGCGAACGTGCCCCGTTTGGCCGCACAGCCTGCGGATCCCCCTCCTTTACTCCCTCCTGGAAGGGAGCGCAGGAGGGGCATGCGGAGGCTGCGCGGCCAAACCCGCGATTCGCCCCTTCTCCCCACCTTCCTGGAAGGTGGGGAGAAGGGGCGAACGTGCCCCGTTTGGCCGCACAGCCTCCGGATCCCCCTCCTGCGCTCCCTCCTGGAAGGGAGCGCAGAAGGGGCATGCGGAGGCTGCGCGGCCAAACCCGCGATTCGCCCCTTCTCCCCACCTTCCTGGAAGGTGGGGAGAAGGGGCGAACGTGCCCCGTTTGGCCGCACAGCCTCTGGATCCCCCTCCTGCGCTCCCTCCTGGAAGGGAGCGCAGGAGGGGCATGCGGAGGCTGCGCGGCCAAACCCGTGATTCACCCCCTCTCCCCACCTTCCTGGAAGGTGGGGAGAAGGGGCGAACGTGCCCCGTTTGGCCGCACAGCCTCTGGATCCCCCTCCTGCGCTCCCTCCTGGAAGGGAGCGCAGGAGGGGCATGCGGGGGCTATGCGTTGGAAGAGGGGGATTGTCTTATAGGGCGAATATATCACAAACTCTGCATTTTACCTTAAAAATTGGGGGGGGTGGTCTTATACACCTGGTCGTCTTATACGCCGGAATATACGGGTAGCTTAAGCCAACTCAGACACAGTGGTTTAATTCACTGTCATAATCTTATCCATGAGCCTCCACAGAGTTTCAGACATTTATTCCTTTGTTGACTGTTCTCCTGATGAAATCAGAACCTCAATATCAATCTCTTAAACCAACAAAAATGCTCTGTAACCCTGTGTAAATGTATGAAACTAAGCGAACTCGAGGCAATCACAAGGATGCTATTGCTATGAATGGGACTCTTGGCTCTACGGTGCTATCAGGACACTGCTTATATACCACTGGCAGTCACCCTGTTCCAGTAAATAGGCGAATTCTGTGATTTTGGTAAATCTTTAAGCCCTAGAATTCAACAAGAGACTCCCAGACTTCTATGTGACAGATCATTTTTTAAGATGGGAGAATGGGCAGAAATCAATTCCTAAGTTTTCTTCCAAGAAGGCCAGCAAGAATGCCTTCTTGAAAGCATGAATAAGGAACATGAGAAGAGAAAAGAAAATATATTTTATACTATACAGTAGTCACATATGAGACAGTACAAGAAGCTTGCCTGGTTTACTACCCTTTGCTTTAAGAAGCTATCCTACTTGTTAAGAAAATGAAATTTGTGCAGCACTGAGACATAGAAGAGTTTCGATCACATGCTCACAAACATATGCTGGCCTTTTTAAATAATAAAAAAAGACTCTGTTCCCATCTCTAATTTGGCACTGGAACGGTTAGTATTAATTCAAGGGTTTGGGTTTTTTTTCACTGCAATCCACAATCTGATTGGTTGGCAGGTCACACTGGCACTCCTACCTGAGGTATTTTAGCGCTAATGATTGGTTCCTGTAAGACTATTCTATAACAGAACACAGGAAGAGCAGTTCAAAAACACAGCTGTGGAAGGAAACAATCACACAAAAAGCCCACCAAAGGGTTTACCAGCCTTTTCTTTCCAGAGGATGCAAGCACGCTTTTCATAGTTAAGTTTGGTCTTTTAAGACAGTTGCTCTTGCAAAGCAATCCCCACACTAAAAAAAGCTGCCCTAGAAGCTATTTCATCCCCTGTCTTCCCCCTCTACATCCTGGGGCTGATAACCTGCATTTTTAATGCCAAAGAGCAATAAATCCTGTGGAACTCCCATTATCATGAAAATACAGTAAGGAAGGATGCTTGCCCCAAAGAAGAAAAAGGAGATGAGGAAAGGAAATGGGGGGGGGAAGAGTGTGAACAGGTCTTAAGAACATGTTTTTTCCTCCACTATTTGCTATTTTCTAGAATTTATTTACTGTAATTTTATTCTCTTCCACAACTCACAAACCCTAAAGAATGGAATCTAAACTATTATCCCTTTCTCTCTTCAGTATGTTGTCACCAACTAAGCTAATGTGGTTGACTTTGCCTTCTTCACTTCAACATGTACTCCCTGTCTACTCCCTGTAGCTACACAAAGCTGATGCACTCTTCATTCTTTCCTTCAATGGTTACTTTCCCACAAAGGCAGAAAAATAAATAGCTAACAGGTTGTTACACAGAAATAGTACCCATTTGTTTCATGCCAATTAAGACAGCAAAAAGCTTAGAAGTTATGACTGAAATGTAGCCATATATTTCAGTTTAGCTGATAAGGAAAAGCAATGGGGAAAGCTCAAGTAATCTACCTACTTGGAGACAATGTGAAGTCAAAGGCTTTCATGGCCAGCATCCATAGATATTCCTTGGGCTTTTTCCAGGCTGTGAGGCCATGTTCTGGAAGAGTTTATTTCTGACGTTTCGCCTGAATCTGTGGCTGGCATCTCTGAAGATGCCAGCCACAGATGCAGGTGAAACATCAGAAGTAAACTCTTCCAGAACACGGCCTCACAGCCTGGAAAAAAACCGAGGAAAATCTACTTGGAGACAGTTTATTTACTGTGGGGGGTTTTTTCT